>JAXGFM010000015.1:2500-5002500 GCA_039880935.1 Streptanthus diversifolius | reverse complement strand
ATAACAAAATTACAAAATTTAATTTTATCGTTTCTTGTTTAAAATTATTTAATGAGCTAAAATCTTTTTTAAAAATAATATTATAATATAAATTAAAATTATACTTTTCAATAGAATAATATTTAAAAAATTACTATTCATGCATATATGTCGTATACGGACGTATTTATGAATAGCATATTTGTCATCAACAAACAAGAATGCTTTTTTTCATAAACAAATGTAGCGATAACACTCCCATAATAAGGCCTTATGGGCTTCCTGAAGTTGAGGCCTTTAAAAATGTCGTAAGTTTTTCGGTTGGGGCCTTATTACTTTAGAAGAACGAAGATAGAGCTGAAAAGGCTGATAATTGTTAAAAAAATTTCCCACACATCATTTTAGCCATTCAAAAAGACAACTAGATATGTCTTAGTACTTCTTATTCCACTCCCGTATAATACTTTTTGAATTTATGGAAAATTTATATAAAATTGGACATACACTTTATCATAGGTGGTTTATATTCAATTTAATTGAATCTGTAGTACCAAAACTCTACAAATTAAAACTAACACATTGGGAAATTTTACTCATCAGTTCCAATACTCAAATCAACTAGTGTTTGAAGAATAAATGACAACTCTCTCTCGCTCCTATTTTTCATTGAACAATAAGGTATGATTTCTAATTATTGTAATACATATGTAGCTTACAATAAGTTAAAAATTTGTTTTTAATATATATACACATAACAAAATCATATATATTTTTTTTACACCCAAGCCGGAGACTACAGTTTCGAGACAATTTATATTACCAATATACTGCTAAACAAGATTGAGAAATGTAATTTTTGTATCACTGCTGATTCAAATGAATCATATAAAAAATCACATTAAATTATGTTTATGAACTAAATTATATATAAGTTCATATTTTAATTGTCTTGGTTGTTCATTTCGGTTATGAATCATTGTTGTAATGATACTTACCTACCAATGATATCGACATTAGTAACCAAAGACAATCAAAATGTTGTATTTAATTTCTGGTGAAATTAGTAAAAGTCGAGTACTAAAGTTTTTTACTTCCTTTTTATCTATTGTATGGTAATGCTATATATATGTGGAGCAATTGTTTTATGAGAGTTCTAATGTGTGGGTTCAGATTTCAGAAGAAAACAAATGAAAGAATAAAAAAAAAAACAATGAGGCTAATTAATGGTAAATAGAGTAGTAAGGTTGCACGAGGCAAGGCTAGTATATGTCTATTATAATAACTGTTTCAGATTTTCAGATATCAAAATGGAAAATCTCTTCTTTCCTATTTTCATATCATAGGGTGTTAATAACATAAAATGTTACTGCGACCGATTTTAATATCTATAACGTACCTCACTGTTCTTCACATAATTTTTCATCATTGTTTTTTACATAGGTTTAGGTAATACATAAAATAAGGTATATATATTGTACGGTTTGACGAGGGAGTATAAATGTAATGTATCACATAACCTAGCTCCTACTAGACTTCTAGTCCTAGCTTCAGTAGAAGCAGAAAGATACAAAATTTCGAGTTACATCAATAAAATTTTTACCAACAATGATAACAACAAGTCGGTCTTTTTAATTTTAAACTTTCTTAATAATATTTATGAATACGACAATTAAAATGAGTAAAATATTTGATACCATCATCCACTAGAACTACAAATTAAGATCAAGTCCCATGCGACCATATCAAATCTTCCAGACAAAGTTTCCAAGAAATTTTCGTAAATTAATTAAGTAAACAGAGACATATGAATTAAACCTAAGAAATGAATTAAACCTAAGAACATGCATGAAATGTAGATATAAAATGCATAATGAGAAAACAAATACTTAGGCAGGAACTTTAAACATTCTTCTGTTTCTTGTACTGCACACGGTCCAGAGAGTTTTATATCGATGGCAGTGTAGATTGATTGCTATTAGTTAACAGTTAGCTGCAGAATTTTTAGTGTAGTTCTGAGCCTATCACTAGGCCCAAATCATACCTACTTCTATGCATATTGCATTCATGTATTTATCTATGCGTATTTCATATATATGTATGTATTTATCTATACATGTAGATGTGGTGGATAACGGACGTAGAATCCCGAGATAAATCGGAAGAAAGGTACGGGACGATAATGTTTTTGCTTGACGGATCTGTCTCTGCGTGTGTGCCTTTTGGCTTTAGCGATGCGAAAGATTTGTAATTAATTTGTTAACGTTGTCTTTACGTTGCTCTCTCTCTCTCTCTCTCTCTCTCTCTCTCTCTTAACCGTGACTTGTTCACATCTTTCGTTCGTGCTTCAAGTTTTAGCTCTCTATTTTCTTTATTTTTGTCATTGAAATGTTATTACTATATTGTCACAACCATTTTGCTCTTTTTTAAGTGTGATCACCGTTTTATTTGTACTTATATACTAGATTATGAATTGTATAATACGTCGTTGTCTGAAAAAGTTTAAAATATAAAACTCATTCTCAAATCTGAAATCTCGATGACACTAAAAAAGTTATAAGAAAAACTTAACATATGATTTTTGTTATAAACGAGTAACCTATGATGATACTTTATGATAAGAGACTATGATCCAACTAATCGATATAAAGATCTATTAAATTAGTCTTGAAGGATAACGATTCAACCATATCACACCTCAACTAGCTAGATATGCATGTTTTATCAATTCATTGCGGTTGTAATATGTTGAAATCCAAATTAATCCCATGATCGCTAGAGAACTGAATCTTATTTGTATATAAGATATTTACTGTTGGCCTGTGCCCAACGTAGATTCACAATGAATAGACTTGAGGTATTGACAACTTTGAACGCAAAATACTAGACTATCTTTCATAATAATGGGGGATCCTAATGATTAAGTGTATACTGTAGTACATGCTAAAACCAATTAGTATCGAAGCGTCTAACAAAATATGGCAACAATTGTAAATAAAAATGTAAACTAGGTTTAAAATCCTATAACTTTGATTTTCTTAACCTTGCTTGTAAGAAACAGGATCTAGATACTGTAGTTCCGAATAAAATCAAGTTACTGTAGTTCCGAATAAAATCAAGTTTTTGTGGTTAAAACCTTTCGGTTAAAATCAATATGGTTAACTGATGTACCATAAATTAAGAAATAAAAAATAGACAACTAAATTTCGTGGCCTCTTGGTGGTTATTTGGATAGCCAGTAAACTTATGGGTAATACGTTTGCATCGACAAGATTGGATGATACCCTAAACCTTGGCTAATTAATTAACCACGAATTAACCATTAAGTGGCCACAGAGCCTTAACCATCTTCTCGTTGGCCTCCAAAAATCTTGGCCACATAAGAGGTTACAAACAGTTTTTTTTAAGTGAAAGAGAGACCATGCATGAATTTCGGTCCACAACTTCTTTCATAAAAAAAAAATAATAATATATAATAGTGGCAATATTATTTTGGAAATAAGGATAGTATAGAGAACCTTCTGTATCGATTATAATTTTATATTTCAATCTTCACCCAAAGTCTCAAAGCGTTTCAACATGACAACCTAAAAGTGTAATAAGTGCCTTGTTATACGGCATTGCCATGGAATTATTCACAGCTATTTCGTCCAAAATATCATGTTATATTCTTTGGTCAAGATACTTTTGAGTAGACACAACCGGAGAGAATAATATCACAAATTAAACGAACGATATAATAATAAAATATATTTATAAGTAGGATCGGCCGAAGCTACAAAAGGAAAATGTCCAATCAGGTCGGGCTACTGATAGACCGGTTTGGGTTAACTATATATAGCGAGACAAATATTTAAAATTTGGGGGCTGAATCCCTTCCATCTTAAATCACATCCAATTTTATCACTTTGATTATCTAAATATGTTTTAATATATCCAAATAGAAATATGGAATCACTGAGCAAAATTGAAAAATCAATTAGGCTGCACATACTGTTATTCTCGGCAAATCATGAAACTGAAAAAAAAAATATACAATTAAACTTTTATAAATAAATATTCTTAGAACTAGGAAAAAATATTCGTTTATCGAAATTATTCATTTAGACAGTATTTTTGGACGTCTAGAAACTTGAAAAATAATGCAAATTAGAAAAATAAAATTCTCTATAACTAGAAAAATAAAGTTTTCTAAAACTATAAAAAGGAAATTTTATAAATTTGATGTAAAATTAGGAAAAAAATATGTTAGTTTTTAAGATTTAATGTAACTTATATAATCATAGGTCTTGATGATGAATTGTATTACCTAAGAAAAAGGTAACGAGAATGATGTCGTTATAGAATTGTCTACCGACAATGAAATTATTGAGTTTGTATTATATTATGAAATGATCCTAAACCAGATAATAGTAGCTTCACACTAAATGTGTCATCAAAAAAGCATATTAAGAAGTATTCACTTTACAAAACAACTTTTTACAACACGATCAAAATGCTCATAAAGTTTTGTTTGTGATATGAAAAATCAAGGATGATACGAATTTTGGTGGAAAGAAGCAAAAACTATAAAAAAAATTTTGTAAAATAATGACTTATTATACGAATATTGTTGATTGAAAAAGATATTTTTAATATATATAAATATATCTTATGAAATGTGATAATTATTCATTTATATTTACATAGGGTCTTTAAAGATTTCAAAAAAATTAGTCATTAATGCATTAATCGAGATTATTCATTTAGCCTATTAGTCCAAGTTGAGACCAGAAAAAATTATTCATTTATCGAAGTTATTCATTTATCGAATATTCATTTATCGAAGTTTAACTGTATATACATAATAGAATGACATTGGAAGGGAATGAATGAGTTTTTAAAAATTGATTTTTTGAACAGAAAACTTGCAAAATGCAATTCTACAGTTATATTTTTGAAAATTTGACCTAATATTACGAAGTGAATGAATTGAGATACGATACCACTTTACTAAAAATTGTGATTGATAAAAAATGAAACTAATCAAATTTGTATTATTCTGCAAGTTTTTTTTAAAAAAGGAAATATTTTTTTTACCAATAATATCTTTGGTTTAGTACTATTATTCTGCAAGTTGTCAATTAGATCCAAAACAACAACAAAAATTGAACACATCAACAACCAGTCTAGCACATTTGTTTCATAAATGATTTTGCACTTTTTGCATCTGATCATAATTCATAAACATCCGAGATTGCATAATCTTATTTCACATGGCGAACTACGTTACAATATATGATCACCATACATATATATAGATTCACCTAAATATTTACATACATAGTACGTGTAGTAACACTTAATTAATTTCAATATAGATGTACATGTGTAGCATTCTATACTACAAATACGTAAAGACAGTGAGTGATTTTTACCCATCACGCGTTGCTTCGTACGTAAAGACCGATCTCTGTTGTTTCTACGACTTTTACTTACATATGCATCTTCAAATAGGGTTCCGTACAATTAAACAATGCTAGCTAAACCCATGACATCACAAAACCAATAGAAACATGTTGTGTCGAGGCTTGACCCATTTTTTTCGGCAGATCAAGTTAGAGATTCTCACATACCCCACATCTCTTTCTCACTCTCTCTCTCTCTATGCATATATAGTTCTATGTGTAGTTATAATTTAGCAGTTACTGGTCAGAATAAAGAAGAAGAAGCGATAGATATGGTCGAGGCCATTGTCTCTCCACTGTAAGCATATATATAGCCGACTGACTACGTATACAATGTCTCAAATTACTTGCATGTTCTTATTATTTTTACATCATGTAACTTCTAGAATCATCAATTTTTTTTTTAATAGTCATATAGTTTCTTCAAATGAGGCCACGTACAGCATCGATGTGCTGTCCAATATATATTTATTTTGTTATACAGCTTGCTCATACTATACTATGGCCTGAATCTGATTCGTTCAGTGTTTGTACAATGTCGCTTCTTTTTGTCAATTGCAAAAAGTAAGTAATAATAATAATAACCGTAAAAGTTTCTTAAAATATCTCATCTATAGGACTTTCTCACCATAACAAACACTGTCGTGATACAACTTTTTTGCACCAATTTTTAGAAAAACAAAAAAAAACACTGTCGACAAAATGATAATTTACTTTATTATATTAAAATCAATATAATAAAGAACTCGAGAGTAATAATTGAATTAGCTGATATTTATGGATAACAAATGCATGTAAAGGGGCGTAACTGAATTAGCGTAATAATTCAATTATCAGTATGCATGTATCAGTTTTATTATTTTGATTATCTTATAGACATATATATCGTTTTGACGAAACAGATATTAAAAGTAAAAAAAAAAAAAAAAATGGAAGTAGTAGTTTAGAGAAACTAGAGTGCAGCAGAAAATGCAAAGGGAAAGTTTTCCTCGTTAGGGGAATTCAGCTGGCATCTAACGGTCTCCACCTGGATCTAGTTACTTCCTGCTTACACTTTTGTAACGATATAAATATATATACATATTTGGAATTTCCTTTATAATTTTGATTTGGAACAAACCAATTCCCTTCAATCCCCAATGCTCATAGCTAGCTTCAGGCCAAAGTAGCTGAGAGTTGTAGATGAGCTCAGATAAAGGCTGTTCCAATTTCACTACACAATGTATCATATATTATGAACACAATCTCTCTCTCTCTCTCTGACCCATTTGTCATGTTCCTCTGTCCTTTCGTTGTTCTCCATAATCAAAAGCTTTTCCTTAGATTAATCACTTCCCTTGTGTATCCTTAAATGGAAACGTTGTTAAACGTTCACCTTGAATTTATATCCAATAGCACACACCCCTCTATGGTCCCTCTTATTTTCTAACTTGTTAACTTTACTCTTTAAATGATATGTTTTAACATCATTTGGCATCTGCCATTCAGTACGATAATTTTTATATTTTGTATTTATTCCGCACCCGGCCCCCACTAATATCGAGCACAACATATCATTAATTAGATCTTAATAATCAATTATTTCAACTAAAACTTCGACAAGAACAAAAAAAAAAAGAAAAGAAAAAAAAACAACAAGCGGGCCATTTGGTACACATGTCGGATCCATGGCGTTCAGACAATTTTAGATCCCCTACTTTCTCGACGACCAAACAAAATAAGAGAACAAGAAAATACCCAAAATTAAGAATAAAGAGAACGTAAAAAGAAATGCAGAGGAAATATGTTAAAACTCAGAGCGCGTGATGATCTTGAAACCGGTTAATGGGCAACCGAAGAGAGTGATCCAAACGCTGCCGTGAAGCGTCACCATCACGAACTTGTTGCGGTTCGAGCGGCGGCACACGGACGTTGGGGGGGCCACGGCTAGGGTAACCGGTCTGACCAATGGGTGCACCAACGCAAGTGTAGCTCGATTCCACGGGACCATCGGCCATGTAATTAACGGTTGTGGTGGTTGGGAGATTAGGGTTTGGAGAGATGCTTCTGCTGCCTCGAAATGATTGGCTTAAGTAATAAGCATTGACATGATTGTGAGGAGAGTATTGGTTTGAAGAGTATGGATATGGCGGTTGAAGCGGTTGGGGAACCAAGGTCGTTGAGGAGCTTCCGGTATATAGCATTGCTGATGAGTAAACCGAGCGGTACATTGTTGGATCTGATGTATGATATCTGCCAATAAATGCACTTTTCATCACCTCATTCATATGATTGATCATAATAACAAGAAACATTTCAACTATCATTTTATTGTTTGAAGTTTTAGGATGAAGAGAGGGTACCCGAAAGGTGTAATTCCAGGTGGGGCTAAGGTATCGTTACGGTAGACCAATTGACGAGCTTGATTCAATGTCTCGGTCTCCCTCTCTTAAAGTTTATAGAACCAAAAGAGAAAAAAGACATCAAACTAAGTCTTAAATACAATTAGCTAGTATTTACTGGTACAAAGTTGTAGTCAAAACATGGATATGTGACATCAATCATTTATCAAAGAATAAAGATTTTTGAACTTTGGGTTTATCTACACGAACTATAAAGTGTGAATACAAATTGTGGATTATATCAAAGGTAAGTAGACATGCCTTGTCGGTGGCGATTCATGTGGCCACCAAGAGCTTGGGATTTGCAGAACTTGAGTGAACAAAATCGACATTCGTACACCTTCCCGCTCTCATCTTTCCCTTCTTTACTTCCTTTCTTCTTTCTTTGACCTAATTATCAAAAAAAAATTCCACACATTAACAATTTCACAACAAATTAATAAGTCATTTGAACTCCATGTATAATCCAAACCTTTACTATAATACACAATAATACCAATATGATTATATAAGTATATATCTACTTTTTCTCTTTTAATGATAGATATATCCATGTTACATATATGTAGATATATAACGTCAAAGTAATTAGGGTTTTCCATGGTAAGCATACCAGAGGAAGAACCTTCCTCCAGGGCTTGCTTATTGCCATCTTTAGAAAAATCATCTGGCAGATTGTTGAGGTCTAAGTAGTTCTCCTCATGCCTCCTGCCAAAAAATATTCAATAAAGATAAGTGTGAGTTTAAAGATTAGGAAAATGGAAGATATAATTAAGAAAGTGGTTTTGTTTTTTTGTGGTGCATATACATAGTGGGAAATGAGAGATTGGCGTGAGATACGACTTCTCTCGAAGAGCTATAATAATTGAGAATATATATTATAGAGGACTTCCAGTTGGAGGCTGCACCACAAAAGGAAGAGAAACGTAGAGAGTAGTAAAAGTTAAAGAAAGAGAGGTTCGAAAGTTTTCTATCAGTTTATCTGCCACAAACCCTCCCAACTCTCTCTCTCTCTCTCTCTCTCTCTCTCTCTCTCTCTCTCTCTCTCTCTCTCTCTCTCTCTCTCTCTGCGTGTGAAAACTAAATAAACAAAGTGGGTCTCGTGACGTTAAAATAATAGAGGTAGTGTGGGCTTAAGGGGTTTTAATTAAACCAGAGAGAAAGTGTTTTTGTTTGTGTGTGTGTGTGTGTGATGAAAGGTAGAGATGAGAGAGACATTTCCTGAGTGAAAGGAGATGCTAAGGGTAGTAGCCTAGAACCCTATAACCCACACACACACTAATTCATGTTAAAAAAGACAAACTCTTAATATTTTAAGAACTCAATGAGTTTTGGATCTTTTCTATGTATCTATCTACATATTGAAAATATATATAAAAAAAAAGACTACATAAATCTGCTTTCAAACTGTTAAGTTAGTCATCACATTCGTAAAATTAACCACTAAATACAACCCATAGGTCGAAGATCGATCAGAGAAAGTTAATTTGTCATTTTCTCGCTGTCTGAAAATTTGAAAAAGAGAGAGAGAGAGAGAGAGAGAGAGAGAGAGAGAGAGAGAGAGTTATGACTTCATCTCTTTATTTAATAAACCTGGAAATAGCACACATAATGGAAGGAAACGTGAAGTGTAAACTGCATTTATTAGAAAAATATGATAAAACGTTGTATTTAGTTAGGCTCTAATAATCTAACATAAAGCGTCTTAAAAGAAACAAGGGTATAGTACTTTGCCAACAATGAATTAAATGTGGAAAGACACATCTAGCGAATCATTGTCTCAATTGATAAAGAATCTTTCATGAATAGTTTGCAGCTTCAAGATGGTCCTTGATGGACTTGTGATCCTCACTTAAACACACAGAGGAAAGAACAAGTAACTAAAACACAGAGAGGTCCGAGACATGGCTAGTTCTATATATGGTCCTGCTGCTTTGAACATTACGTTTTGAGAAGTTTTACAATAAATATGTGTATATCAAGTGAAGAAAATTGCAAGCTAGTAATGGTCCCCCATTTACGGATGCAATCTAATGGCGATAGGCCTCTCCTGGGGCATCCACATCAAAAAAAAAAAAAATTTCAAATTGTTTTTTTTTTGTACCCTAGGGTTTTGCAAATGGGACATGCAAGTGTTGCTATCACATAACTAATTATTAGGGTCCTTTGTGATCTAAGTTGGATATGCATGTCTTCTACTATATATCCCTACCTTTCCATTACTTTCTTTTAATCCTAAATAATACATGCTTAATCTTCCTTGTTAACCATATCATTTATGTACAACATTAGAATGCTAACAAAGGTCCCTCCACACCAACCGATATTTATATTGTAAATATATTTTACAGAGTTATCGTAAGATTGTTGTAAGATCTATATAACACTATATATACTTGAAAAGAATACCTAGAGGTATACAAAATTCACAGCCACGGAAGCGTGCTAGTCACGTGCCAAGTGG
Organism: Streptanthus diversifolius; assembly: GCA_039880935.1. Classification (NCBI taxonomy): domain Eukaryota; kingdom Viridiplantae; phylum Streptophyta; class Magnoliopsida; order Brassicales; family Brassicaceae; genus Streptanthus; species Streptanthus diversifolius. The sequence continues at coordinate 4,992,232 of JAXGFM010000015.1, read as the reverse complement.
TTCGAAGGTCAAAACTTAAAAAACTCGATAAAGGTATGCTCGTGTCGACCTACACAAAATAAAAATAAAATAAAAAGAATATTTGTCCAAAAAGTCAAGCCTAACACACCGTTATGTTTATCTAGTACAGCATGAATGGTGACGGGACGGAGAATTGAAAATTTCGAGTTCATCAAATCAAAACCAATCATAGTCGACACTAGCCACCAACATCTTTGCTTTGTCGTGATTTTGGACCGGTTAGCCAGTTTGTCTCTTAATCCAATCTTTTCTTTCACTTAAATTTTACCATGAGATATGCAACCATATATTGCAGTCAATATACGTGTAAATCCAACAAAAAAAAAATAGACTAATTCCATAATAATCTAGTGGGTGAATGATTCATACGGAATTAAGAGACAAAATCCTTCCACATAATTCTACTTACGATTGGCAATCGTAAAGTATTAAATAGCAAGAACATCCGAGTTTTGCACCAATCACTTTCGTGTCAAAAGAAAAACGATTCATCCGCATAATCGCATAAAATACATGAATGCATAGATCGAGTACAAATTAGAGTCAGGGACTGATTAATTAAAGTGTTAATGATGGGGCACCAAAGATATCGAGGATCTTATTCATATCGAGGATTTGCATACTAATGAGTGGGAACAGAACACACACACACACACACACACACAAAAGAAAAAAGTAGAGTGAGTGAGTGAGTGAGTGATGAGGAGAGAGAAGGGATCAGGAGAGACAAGGACCACACTACTACTCCAAGACTGTCACAGCTAGTAAGCTAGGACTTGCAATCTCACCATCTTCATGTAACATCTGCAACTCTCCTTCGGACAATCATACTTTTTACTCCTTTCTCTTACGTGGTCCTCCCCCTCTTTTCATTTTCATTTTCTTTTCTTACATTTTCCTTCTTTATTTTATATGAGGTTTACGCATATTAGCATATTCCGACTCCAAATAGTATGAGCATAATAATCAATGAATTTCTGTAGTCCGTCTTATTCACCATCATTATAATAGTAATATAAATAATATGCATGATTAATGTTAAACAAGCTAAATTATTATAATTCCCAATTTCTTAATACCCGAGTAACGTGAATAAAACAAACAGATTAAAATGAAGAAATTTTTGAACAACACTTAAAAAATAAAATTAATAGACACTCATATAATTTATGAATATAGAGCCTTTTATTATTTGACTTGAATTATTGTATATATAGCCTACAAGTATTTAGAGGTCCTTATCTTAATTTCTAAGACATTTTACGATAATATCTAAAATTTTATCTTACAAATATGTTAATATTTTTTATAATAATCTCTATATATTAAACGACTACTCCTTTTGTGTCATTTTATAAAATTTAGCTAAAAGTGTAAAATTTAAGAAAACATATTAGTTATACACTCTTGGTTTTTGACATTGGAAACACCATTTAATATTTATAGAAAAAAATGTAACCAATTATAAAAAATACTGCATGATACAAATAATTACAAAGATTAAATAAATTTATTTTTTACAAAAAATTGTCAAACACCTTATAAATTGAAATAAAAAGCTTCTTAAACATAGTATATATTATGGGACAGAGAGGGTATAATTTTTTAAAACACTAGTTTGATAAATTACTAAAGATTTCTTTAAACTCTCTAGAAGTGGGGCTTAATTTGGGCTTGGTTTAATTTAAAATAAGTTCATCATGGTTCCAAAACTAATTTTAATACTCCCTCTCAGACTTGATAATGCCAACTTTCATGATCTTGATCAGAGTAACTAGAATCAGTCTTTTGGTAATGATTTGGTAAAGATGTATGCATCGTTGTCCTCGATTTGATCCGCCATTTGTAGCCTTTTGGCCACATGACTTCACGTTTTATGATATTTCCTCACATCTAAGATAATATTCAAACAACCAACTTGATTCAAACCTATTAGTGATCCTAAAAACTTGATGTTTTCTTAGATTATTCTTTTTATAAAGTGGGTTGAACATCTAGAAGTTTTGAAACAATATCACAAGTTTCATTCTTATGAGAGAAGTCATTTTCTCTTGTATGGCGGTCTCTCATTCGCTAACACTTTTTTGCTTCATCATACGACGATGATTCATCCTCATCTAAAAGTGTGAGTAATTTTGGCTTCAGGAGATAGTAATTGATCCGTCCATGAACTTCTCTACCTCGAATCTTCCTCTAGTTGGCTCCATCTCGAGAAAACTCATCGAATTTCTCTACCTCAAATCTTCCTATGTTTGGTTCTATCTCTCCTAAGTGGATCTGGATCTTTGTTTGATCCAACAAACTCTGATGTACCTTCAGATTTATTGTGATGACTTGAGTATTAACTCGAATACCTCCTGTTGAGAAACTATCGAGATTTTCTGGACCAAATTTGCTCACACACATGATACATCACAAACACTCACGAAAGGTTCAAAAATAACATAGCCCACCAATACATTTTTTGAGTTTTTCAGGACCACTGATGATTTCAATACATCTCGACTCATCAATCAACTAGTTTGTTCTTCAGGTCCAAGAAAGATTGATGAGGGCGAATACAAACGTAAGAGCATAAAATACAAGTATACATGTTATTGCATTTATATAGTCAACTCTAAGTTTCAATTAATGGGCCATAAACAAAGCCCGTATCAGTTAATGGGCCATAAAATGGCAATAAAAACCCAAATTTGATGTTGCAGCAGACCTTTTTTCAAATTCCAGAAAAGGTTTAGGACAATTATATGCGTACAAGATATTGATGCTACATGATACACTCACAAATGATCTTTCAATAAGGAAGCATATATAAAATCAAGTTAGATTCTCTATCTTATGATTTATCTTAGTTTGAGACAGCAACAAAAGGGTGATGACTTCATAAAACGGGAAAAAAATTAGAAACACAAATGGGCTACTTAGTGATCCCATGATTAATCATTCCATCTAGTTCATTTTTATCCTCAATCATAAGTCTTAAATGTGTTATAGGATCGTAAGTTTTACATTTTGGTAACGTTATAAGATATATTGATGCTACATGAAACACTCATACATGTTCTTTCAGTCGAATCATATATAAAATCAACTTAAATTCTCTATTTTATGATTTATCTTAGCGTGAGACAACAACATACAAAAAGTGTGATAACTTACGAAAAAATTAAAAAGAGAAAACACAAATGGCTAATCCCATGATCCATCTAGTTACATTTTGATCCTCGATATCAATTTTTAAAATTGGGCGTACAAACCCACTGGGCTGTTGAGAGAAAAAATGATACTATGAGTCATAATTATTCTTTTGGCCATTTATGATTTTATATAAAAAGATGAACTTTCTGTAATAAAAATTATTTGTTATACATAAAATATATGAAATTTGAGAGGAGAAAAAGTGTATGCACGGGTAGCCAAATTGAAGGTATTTTATGAAAGACGATATGCTTATCAAGTAAGGTATTCGATTCTGATTCCAATCCAATTTTGGTTTGATTTTTTTTGGTTTTTTAATTTATAAAAATAACACTTTTATTTAAAACCATATTAACTATGGATGATTATTTTTGTTTTCGGTTTATTCTGTACCAAAAACCATAGTTTTATTTAGTTTATTTTAATGTTTTATAAACTTTAGTTTATATGGTTAGAATAGGATTCATTAAAACTTAAAAATATTAATATTAATGCTCTAATTTTTAAAGAGAATATCTGTCTTTAAGTAACTATTAAAATTAAAAAAAAAGAATTATTTGTGATTATTTCTCTACAATGGCAAATAAGAACAAAACTATTGAAATTTTAATATTTTTTAGTAAATAAAATTTAGCAACAAATTTTCAGCACCAAATTTCTTTTATTTTATTAAAATTTAAAATATCGGAAATGACAAACTGATTTTTTTAAAAAAAAAATTACAAACTAATAGAAACAAAGCTTTAAATATCAAAACTATTAATAAATCACTTACATATATGAATTATCATATATATTATATATGTTACATAAAACTATATTATTATATATTACAATATCTTAATTAATCGAATTTTTTTATTTAATCAGTTTATAACCAAACTATGTCCAACAGTTTTAAAAAATTATTAATATTTATACAGTTATACGATATAACCAAATATAACCAGAACGAAACTATTTTTGGTTCGATTCGTTTTACGAAATTGAATACATCATTCAAGTGGGGCGTGAGATACTGAGCGGACCCATAAATCAAAGGCAATATACGCTGACGATATTCATTCATTACAAAAGAAGAGTTATTTAATTTTAATTTCCTTTGTTAAAATTACACGTGGTTGGTCCTAAACACGTACACTTTATAAGTACCGCGGCACATGGGGATCGCATCGGAATAAAGCAATAACATTATGTTTTATTTATAATTAAAATGAAGGATCTAAATAATCGTGGATATTTTATTTATTTATTTTTGGCCAATAGCTAAATGGCAAATTCGTGTCTAAAAGTAGTTACAATGAGTTAATTTTTTTGTTTGCATCATTTCTCGTACGCATACATTCATTTATCAAAAAATGTATATAAGTTTTCGAGGATTTACATCTTTTTGTTAGGGTTTTTATATATAAATAGTATAAGTTCCGTCGAAAGTAATAGCGGTTTTTATTTGTTTGTCCATGATTAATAATGTCAACGATTTTTCGTGTACCAAAAAGAAAAAAGGTCACTTCATAGACTACACGTGATCTACGGAAACAAAACATAAAACTGAGGTACAAGAGTCCATTTCCATATGGTGAAAATTGTTTAGGAGCACTTTCCCAAAAGTTAGTTATAAATTTATAATCATATTTTTGTGATTACTGTTTTTAAAGAATGCATGGTTGAGTACTCTGTATGATGCGCAACAAAACTGAAGTCTTGGTCTTAAAAAACAGCAACATAAATAAACTTTAGTAAATGATACGAGGTAGCAATTATATTGATCAAGATTATTATTTGCTTATTTGCAAACTTCAGTCAAGTAAAAGAAAACAATAATAATCCAACAGCGATCAGTGTAAATTAGTTAGGATTAACGGTAACGTGGATCGCTAAACGCTAAAATGAACACGCACGCAAACGATACAAATGCAAGGCGGTTCAATCATGGAAGGAACCAAGTGCAATCAAGCTTTTTATACCGTACACGTGTCTTATCTTAAAGCGAATAGTTTGACGAGAATCGCGTGTGACTGAAGCAAGGCATTCCGCGTTTGAGGCGGTGAAGCCCTCTTTGATATTTTTATCAGTATATAGTTTAATAAGCATTAAATTTTTTTTTTTTGTCAATATAGTCTAATGGCTTTAATATCCCAATAACATGCGGGGTGCTAGGTTCGAACCCCAGACCTGGTGTAATAAATGCAGAGGCGACTACCATTATGCCACATTATTCCTACAATAAGCATTAAAATTTTATTACAATCTATTTCGAGAAGATCGCTTATACCGATGAGATTTCTCACGGGAGCAGGGGGACCGCTAACGTGGGGTGATGATAACAAATTTAAATAGTTATTGTAATATATATATATATAAATGTTTTATTAATTTTAAAAATATATTAAAATAATAATAAGGTTTAAGATCTACTATAATAGGCCACGCACACCCCTGACCCTTCCCTCCCTCCATCCATCGTTCATAATAATCTTGTAATAAATATTTTCTGAATTTTTTTGCTATAATTTAATTGATAGTGGTGGGCCTAAGATCGTTTGGGAATGTAAAGATAGTGGGAACTATTGTTTAGTAATTCAATATTTATTCATTCTTACACAAGATCTACTACATATTAAAGCTTATTCACATGCCAATTATATTTTATGATTGTTTTGGTTTTAGGAATAGTACTAAGTATAATGACACCTAGCTTACTACCAATGGGTCCATTAACAAATGGTGTTAGCTTTTATAAGTTAACTATATTAGAATACATATAATACAGATAAAAGTAAAATATTCTTAAATTCTAAAATTAATTATCTAAATAATTATGATTCATAATTAAATTTTACCTTATTAACCACGTACTACCAAAAATAGTTGCATTTAATAAACTGCAATCAGGAAAACTGCAACCGATTTAAATTATTTATAAATATTAAAAAAAAAAATTTCTAAATCAATGAAAGAGTTTGAAATAAATTTTATATAATTTATTATTTAAAACTGAATTCAATAGATGAATAAACATCAATTTTTTTAAAAAAATATAATAAACCATTATATAGCGAGAAATTTTTAAAATACTAATTAAAAAAAAAAATCAGATTTACCAATGTGCTATACTTTATCAAAAATAATCTTCATTTTAATATGATAAATGAATCTAATTAAAAATATAAATTTATTAAAAAACACTAATTTCTCTTATTTGTCTCTAACATCGTCTATTTTCTATTTCACTCAATATATTTCACTCAATTTATTCTCTCTACTCATAATTATTTTATTTCAGAAAATTTACTCTAAATTAATTTTTAATTTTTTGGATTTAGATTGGTTTTGATGAGCATGAGTTAATTTAATTTTTTCGTCTGATTTAGTTGTTTACTATTTATTTTTTAATTTAGCAGAGAAATTATAATTTAGAGAATAAGATAATGAATATATATTCAAATCCAGATCTATGAAATATATTATAAAATATTTAAAATTTTCATTTCGAAATTTTTATAAATTATTTTGTAAACTCTTATAAATGATTTATAAATGATTTATAAACTTTTATAAATGATTTATAAACTCTTATAAATGATTTATAAACTCTTATAATTTTTTTTATATAAGTAACTTATTATTCCTCGTAAATAATTTATAAGAGAACCCTAAAACATGAATATTATACATATTATGCTCATATTTATAATTTTTTATAAATGATTAAAGTTTGTATTGTATAGATTTAATAACCATTATAAATGATTTTATAAACTTTAATTAATGATGTAAAGAAAATATTTTCGATATTTATAAACTATTACAAATAATTTTGGAAATATTTATAAATAATTTATCAGCATAATAAAAGATTAATAAACTATTATAAATAATTTATTATATTTATAAATGATTAATAAACCTTTATAACTGATTTAAAACTTAAACTGTCCAAGTTTATAATTTTTTATAAATAATTGTATAAATACTTATAAATTATTGTAAATACTTATAATTAATCGTTTTTTTATTTGCTGGATAGTATGTATGTTTTAGTGAATGGTATATGTGTCTTTACTCAGTTAAAAATTGTATCTCTGAAAATGGTCATTCCGTAGTTGTATTTTTAAAAAATGTATTGGTAATTTTGAAATTGGTCCTTATTTAATCGATGAATAAACTGATTTACTTAATTTAAACAAGCTTGTCAATACTGATTTGACATGATTAAATCCACAATGAAAGAAATTAGAATAAAAAGCTTTCTCGATCGTAGGTACAACACTAATTCGAATGAATGAACAAATATGAGTCAAGAAAAAAGATGAAAGCAGGATTGTATTCATAAACTCATAGAATGAGAAACCAAACAAAAGAAGAAAAATAACAGAGTAATGATTATTTCTAGCATATTGTTGTAATAGCAAGCTCTCTCTATCCACGTTTGTCTTTCCTTTTTATATAGGTTTTATCCTATTCGGGATATGTCATTAGTTGGCCACTAACTTTCAATTAATTACAATGATTGACAATAACTATTAATTTTATTTTTAAATCGATCACAAATTAGCATTTAAAATCTTTACAATTTAGTTTGAATTTTATTTTGAATAATCTTTATTCATAAAACTTCATTATAATTTATTTCAAATAACTTTATATACAAAAATTTTAAAAGCCATTTAGTTTTAAATAGCATTGAATTTTAATAGAGCATTCAAAATCTTCATTGAATAACACCAAGTTTTAAAATTCGTAAGACATAATTTACAAATAAGAAATCTAGTAATAATGAATTTTAAAGTATGATTTAGAATTATTAATTGAATAATATTAAATTATAAAACATAATAAATTGAGTTTAAATCAAATGTTGAATACACTATTTGGATTTAACCATTTCTGTACTATTCAAAAAATTTCAAATCTTGTAAAATGGTGACTTTTCAATGAAATGAAATGTAAGATCCAACAAAAACAAAAATAAAAGAAAAAATAGATTTAGCTTAAAACCAGATAATTAGATATATATAAATTTTTATTTATTCATAAACTTCATAGTTGTGTTCAGATTTTGATTTAAAAATTTTAGTTCGGTTCATAAACTTTTGCAATCCATTTTATGACAAACAACAATTTGCTGTATTTTTTCTTTTGATTTCAGCTAATCTATGATATTTATTTTTAATATAGCAGACTAAAATATATGAATAATGAACGGAAAATGTTTTTTTTTGTCAATTTAGTCTAGTGGCTTTAATATCTTTTCAAACACTGAGAGGTGCTGGATTCGAACCCCACCTGTGTCATGAAGTTCAGAGATATCTATCATTATGTCACATGATTCTGACGAACGGAAAGTGGTTTTGCTCCAATAAATTATGAATTTGCAAGTTGCACTCATCCACGACGTAATCAAATGAGTAATAAAGGAAATGAAAAATATCATAAATCGTACCTGACTAATCTAATATTCGAAACTAAAATCCCACGAGATATTAAAATAATATATTTTTTTATTTTTAACTAAATCTACTTAAAAAAAATAAAAATACAAAAATAGTTTTGAGTATTTTTAAAAGGCATATCCAACTTAAGACTGGACACAAGTATTTGTTATTAATTTGATTTATTTCATACTTGATTTGTTTCATACTTGCACATGCAAGTACTAACCCAAGTATCAAGTCAAATACCAAGTTAAATTTTTTTCCCCAATATTTGTTTAGTTATTCGTCCTATATTTATTACTCATAAATTATCACAAATTATTTGTAAATATTTGTTATTATCTACAAATAACCTTTGATATCCACCAATATTTATAAGTACAAATCTAATACCCAAACAGCTAAAAAAACATATAATTGTTTAGATGGATACTCGTTCAAATAAAGCAAATACCAAATCAAAAATTGAATTATCCTGAAGAAAGCAAATATCAACACAGTTAAAAAAAGTGAGTATTCACCCCATATCCAGGAGGGCTGGCTCTTGCGGCCGAAGACCTAATCGTATTTTCTGGTTGATAATTATCACAAAAAGAATATTATATAAAATAATAATATAAAGTATTTGAAATGATTTTCTATAAGGTTGAATGCCCCTATAAATGAACAAGAGACTACTTCATGGCCCGTCTCTCTTCTCTCGCCTAACACTTACCACACACTTTCACGCCTTCCATCATCCTTTTTCTTCTTCTTCTGTTTCTCTCTTCATATCAAATCTATGTTCTAGCTCTTATCGCCATAGCTCTACCTTGCAATAGAAGCTGTACAGTTAAGCTTAAGGTAACCTTTTCTCTCTCTCTTTTTCTCTGTTCTCTCTTCACTACCGGAGCCTTGCTTAGATTTTGTTGTTTTCTTAGATCGGCGAATCCGTTTCCGGTTTGATCTGTCGATCCTGTTTTCGCTTGTTACGTCTTTAGATCTGTGAATATCGTTTAGGTTTCAGTCTCGTGATCTCCAGAAATTTGACGGATCTGTTCGTTTAACTGATTCGAATCTCACATTCGTTTGGTTCTACGTGATTGAGACTACTGTTTAGGAAGATTTAGTCAGATCTGATCAATTTTATTTATCTTCTCAGATTCATAATAACAATCAACTAATCCAATTTTACAATTCATATTTCATCAACAGGTTTAAAAAAAATTCATTAATTATTTGTTTGTTGGAAAGAAAGAAACGATGAATCACTGGGCTGTTCAGCCAAACGCTTTCGCTGCCGGAGGAGACTTGAGGAGCTCCGTTTCAGTGGTGGAAAGAGACCAGACTGTTGTTGTTTGCCCAAAACCACGTCGTATTGGTTTCCTTAACCCTGCCGTCTACGAACAGCTTCACCATCCCTCTCGGTCTCTGCGATGTCACTTCAGGTTAAAGATCTTCTTTTTTCAATTTCATCATAGTTTCAAAATTATCTCATCCTGACTTAATTTGATTCTTTGTATTGTTTCCAGCCACCAAGTGGAGCTATGTGAATCCAAGGCAGAGACTGATATCTTAGATATCATATTGACAAAGGTATACATTTTTGGTTCATAATTAGGTGTTTTTGAGTCGTTTGGTTGGTGATATTTGTTTATCAAACTGGTTACGTCTTGGTAGATCTTAATCAACAAACCAATAAATCAGTAGAAAGTCGGTTTCTCCCTAATTATTTTTAATTTTTATAAAATGAAAACGAAAAAAAGAGAGTAATCGTGTAGGATTATTGATTAAAGAAAACATGTGAACTTTGTTGTGCTTGAGACTTGTCCAAAGTTTTTTTTATTAAAAGCCAGAAAATTTAGATTGTGACGTCTCGTGTTATATTCTTACAGCACATAGGTGGGCCAGTTTCTGACCTTATAAAAAAATATACTGTATTATCTTGAAACCATTTAGCCACATGATTTTAGTAATCAATCAATCACGCGTCATCGGAGCTGTAAAAACCTTTGTACTCTACATAATATAATATATTTGGAAATATCAAACTGATGATGTTCGTTGTGTGGTTATACAGGAAGGTTATGGTACGGAACAAGTTCATACGCAGGTATTAGACTCGCCGTCCCCGTTTTTATGTGGGTCGCCGCCGAGCAGAGTCGCTAACCCATTAACACAGGATGCTCGATTCAGAGATGAAATCAAACTGGTGTCTTCTTCGCCGATCATGACACCGCTGGGCCAACCTCCGTCATCGCCTTCTTCCTCAGGGAGGAAAGGAGGATGTGTTAGAGGCAATTTTGGTAACAGCCCAGCGGTTAGGATCGAAGGGTTCGATTGCCTCGACAGGGACAGTAGAAACTGCAGCATCCCTGCCTTGGCATAGAAACCAACCTCAAAAAAGAAAAACCCGCATCTACTCTGTTGAATTAGCTCACAGAAACCAATTAGTGCGTCGTACATAGTGTGTTTAAGGATATGGAGATGTGTGGATGTCTTTGAGGGAAGTGAGAGCACGAGAGATCGATCCTTTGGAGTTTGGCTTTTTTGTTTTTGTTTTTTTTAAGAGTGTAAATAGGTGACGGAGTCAGCAATTTTCTGGGTTAAGTTTGTAGTATTTGTGGTCATTTTGTAAGTAAAAGTATTAAAGGCAGAAATGAGTTGTTGAGGAAGGGGAGAATAAAAAAAAAGTTTAGGTTTTGGAGAAATATTGAAGGTCAGCTTTTCTTCTATGGTTATTGTGTAAAGAGAGATGGAGATAGGAAAGAAGGGCATTTTGGATATTTTCTTCTTTTAGTTTTTTTTTTGTTTGTTTTGAGTCGGTTACGAAGATGAGGAAAACAAAAAATTTGTACAAAAGCAAAGTTATTCAAATTATATATTAGCGAATCTTATTACTTGTGTGTATGAGCCATGAAGTGCCATATGTTACAGTAATGTTGGAGGCTAATTCAAATTATCTGCTTGGTTCCAATTTTTACTTTTCGTATAAAATCTTCCTACTTGATAAAATTACAGGTGGAGATTCAGTTCTCTCGTGTAACGAGTGCAAGATTTATTCAATTTCCAAAAATGCAACAAATTTAAGACTCTTATTAATCTTGTAACTTGTAAGGTTGGAGGAAAATTCAAAAAAAAAAAAAGCTTTTCTAAAAATTTCAAGATGCATTCTAAGCATGTGATTCAACTAGGTTTGCTAAAAGCAAATGTGTGAATATATTCGTTGATAAGATAAAGTTTTTTATTTTAATTTTTGGGGGGTATAAATATTATAAATAAAAATAATGGGAAAAAGGAGAGGCAGAAACAAGAAAGGAACATGCGGACTCAGCATCTTCTGCTCTTTTTGGTTACAAGAATATCGTCAGATCTGTGAAAGCCTGACACACTGCTACTGCTACACTATCTCTTTTTTTTTTTGTCTTTAATTCAATTCTTTTTAGCTCAAAAAACCATTTCCTTTTTCTAATCATATTTTTCCTACCAGAAATAATGATTTTTGAATGTTATAAATACAGGAAACACTATACTTTTTTTTTAGAAAGAACTATACCAAGATTTTCAAGCTCAAAAAACTTTCATCCTAAAAAAAATCCATTTCATTGGAACTTAAAAGAATGTATTAGGGAAATGGAAAGGACCGGCATAGAAACTTGTCTAAGTATGACACCAATATATATCTGATAATTAACAAACATAGGCAGGGATGCGTTATACTTGGATCTAGATCCGATGATGACTTCAGAACGTCAGTCTTGTCTTAATTCTATAATAGTTAAGAATAATAATAAAAGATAAAAATATGTGGTCAATACCGAAGAGTTTCGACCCAAAAAAAAAAAAAAAGATAGCGAAAATATGGAAGTTGTTTAGTTTCCTAAATTGTGCAGCCATTTCTCAGATGACATTTGTCTCCCTTATTTCTTCCTACTTCTTCTTATTTATTTATCCGCAAACCAGTCCTCCTATTCCATATATTTATCACATTTGTACCCTTAACAAAATATTGAGAAACAGCACTTTTGTTTTTGGTTTTTTTTTAATGGCCTCTTATATAATTAGCAACTAGAGATTGACGTACAACAAATTATATGGTGCATCAAAATTGTATTTTTTATTGTCTTGTTGATAAATATTTGTTATCCTAAATTACAAAAAAAATATATTAAAGGTTGAAGTAACTTTTGTGGAAATTGTAAGTTGGTGTAGTTTTACGAGAAGAGTCTATGTTGTATTTGCTTCAGACCACATTTAACTGTGATGGCCATAATTCTTTAGCATGTCTTATTCCAGTGGAGATTGTTGTAGGCATTGTTCATTTCTATAGGTTTCTAGATGAAGAGTTCGAATCTCGATTTCTTGTATATTGGCTCTAGAGTTTTTATGGGCCATAAGATGAGAATCAGTCATCTTTTGTAGATTTATCCAACGGCCCGTTGAAGTTTAGTACCGTTGTAGGCCATTAGAAACGAGTTTGGGTTTTACAAATCGACTGAGATTTGAAATGATGGTTTGGAAAACGAAATCATTTTTCTTTAAACATATATGTGAAAATTGACAGAGTAGAAAACGGTGAAAACGTTAATGGATATTTCAGATTTGCATTAACTCAGCAAAAAATATGCATAAAGAATTCGAAGTAAGAGTAAAAATATGAAATAAATTAATGGTTTTCTTTTGTGATATTCTTTTACGCAGGCGGTGCACGAAAATGATATTTCTTTGCTTAAAAGTTTGGATAACGTTAGAGATGATAAGTTTGTAGGCGAAATGGCGGATAAATATTAAGTCGGCATCCGTGATCCAATTTCATTTTCTGACTATCAGTTGTATTAAAAAAAGTAGTTGATTCGTTTTACTTCTGCTTAGTATAAATTTTATATATGTTTTAATATTTCTAATGAATGCAATACACCATGTTATGTGTCACTGTCGACATGTCGTGAATATGACTAGAACTCGGATATGTGTTGATTTTTAATTCTGTTTTAAATGTAAACTTCCAAAATTACGTAGTTTTAATTTCTGTTAATGCTTGAGAAGAGATAGTAAAACTAAGATTTTAGACACATACATATTTTTTATTAGATGGATCGGAATTTTACTAAATAAAATCTAACATTAACATAACATATTTGATGAAAAAAAATTAGACTTGGGAAGTTTGTGAACGATAAGAACTATATTTATTAACTTGTGATTATTGTCAAGCAACAATCACACTATAATTGGTATACAAAACCATAATATTGTTCTTTAAGATATGGCAATAGACTTGTAGATACATTAGACTCGACAATTAGTTTGCATTATGATATTCAAAAAGAATATATTTATTTTCTTCTAAAAATTGAAAATGCATTAACTTTTATAACTCAAAATTTTTATACAACTTAAAATTCAAATAAAATTGAGTTTTGAATGAATGAGAATGGATCAAAACATGTAGCCAGTGGTTTGTACAAGTATTGTTACTGTATTTTCATTACAATTCAAGTTTGGTAAAGTGCATTTGTGTCAGTTGTAGAAAACAACTGGATAAGAATGTATAGTTTTGGTTTTGTTTCCTGTTTTTGTTTTTTCATAAAATCAAATAATTTTTTGTTTTATATTAAATAAAAACTTGTTACTAAAACAAAATTTTCACAAATTTTATTAGATAATTTTTTTGTAACTTGAAAACGGATTTTGTTTTTTTAACTATTCAACAGTTCAAATTTATTATTAACTAACTTATACAAATTTTAGTTTATTTAGTTTTACATCAATAATCAGAATTTAATCCGACTAATATGATGGATGAGCAAGTTTCTTCGGATTGAAATTTGAAATACTATACGTAACATACATATAGTTCAATTGTTCGATAAAAGTTAATAAAAAAAAATATTTTCAATAAAAGAATTGAATCTATTTTTTGTGAGTTTACAATTTTGAGGCTCTAGATTATCAACTTGGCGCCAGCATTTGTGGGTTTATCTAAATTTTATACGAGAAGCTCGTAATTTAAATAATGTAAATTTAAAGAAAGCTCAAAAACAGTCCAACCCAAAACTTTATCGGCCATGCCTAATACTTTGATAATAATAAAGGAACTAACCTTTCTACAAACAAGAACGTGGCGATGGTGATAATGACTGAGAGAAGCAAATGAAGGTAGACTGGGACGAGGTCCACTTGCCACTTGCCCCTTTCGATCCAAAACATTTCAACTTGCCCCTTTGGCCCTTTCCTAAAATACACATTTTTTTAGTCTTTTTGTTTCACATTATCATTTTACCTTTAGAAATTTGCCTTATTCCTAATCCAATTTGGGTAGTTACACTCCACTTAAGTATTATAACCCCACTAGTAAGCCACAACTTCCTTTTTCAAATCAATTTTTTTTCTTCGGCATGTAGATTTTTTCTTTAATTTTATATTGACACATTCAGATGTTGACTCACTCCACATTAAACCAGACCATTAAATTTTATATTTTTCCAACGTTTATAAGTTTTTGAAATTAATATTTGTGTCTGGAAAAATGTTTCTTTTCAACTCAATTTTTCATTATTCAATATCCATGTCCTTTTTTGGGTAGCGGATATTTTTTAAAAGTAACTTACCGAAGCTAATTTTTTTTTTGTATTGAAAGATAGTACTCAGAAATGTCAACTTGGGAGTTAGGACATACTACAGTATTTATTAGTTGTAGAATTAAATAAAGGTTGTCGACCAAAATAATGATTATAATAATAATTACTAAATAAAGGTTTTTCCCTAGGAGATCCCGATCACGTGACGTAGAGAAATAAATACGTTCTAAAAGACTAAAAGTGAGAGAGAAACAAACGTGGACCAAATAGTCTTGTATGCTCTAACATGTCACATAATGTGCCAAAACTATTTACCGACTAAAATTTAGGTTAAGAAACAATTAAATGTACAACGAGAAGATGGCGTGAGAAGTAGGCATATAATGTGATGCTATTGTATGTTCCATCTCTTAAAGAAGACGACGTGGGCGAATTTCAACCAAACAAAAAAACGCCGTCGACAGTCGACACTCAGTTTCAAAATCTGAAGGCCCATTGAATTCGAAATCAATCATATATATATTCCCATTGTATCTTAGAAAAGGTGCAATTATCTAATCTAGACACTTTGTTAGGCATTTCACGTTTGAAAAATAATAAACTTTCAAATATTATATGTAATATAGAATTGATTTATTTATTCTCAAGTTACTTAAATCTATAAAATTTAATTTAAAAAAATAGCTTAAATTATTTTATTATGAATATTTTTGTATAAATCATTTTAGATACTAAAACCATAATTTATAATTACTATATCGAAATTCAAACCGTTATGAACACGGATTCAATGAACAACCTACGGGTTAGCAAGAACAATAATTCCGAATCCAACAACGTCATCGGTGCAAGACATTTTGAAGTTATTGATGTAAAAACAATGGTTTTATTTTTTTTAATGTATTTTTGCACTATGGTCATTGTATCTAATCAATTCTTCTTTTTAAAGATATTGATGATATGTTTGATAGAATAAAACAAAATATGACGGTTCGTAAAAACTTATAATAGAAGATATATGATGATCTCAAAATAGGGTTATAACATACAAGTGAAGTAGTTTAGGATGCAACTTGTTTAAAGTTCTCATATAATTTTGTAAAACAATGTTTTGAGAATATTAAAACTATATATAATTTTGGATCAAACACAATAGTCATTGCAAGAATATCACTATAGTATTTTCAATAGCTTTGAAACTTCTTTTGCATAAATTTAACCATATCTCTGATAATCTCTATGAAATCATTAACTTTTTACCAATTTGAATCTTCCAAACTTGCAGAAAATAAAAGTTTGAAGTTGGATTAGTGAATTTGAAATAAGAGGAGTGATTTTATCAATCCAACAACAAGATTTTAGTCTTTTGAAAGATGTATCAACAATTTCACATCTAAAATAGAATTAATATATATATGGAAATATGATTGACGTTTTTTTAAAAAAACCATATAATTTTTGTGTTTGTTAACTTAGTCTAGTGATTTTTTAATATCTCTTAACTCTGAGGGGTGTTGGATTTGAACCTCAGATATGTATCATAAATTTTAAAAGTGTCTACCATTGTGCCACATAATTCCAATAATTCCGATAATAAAAGTAGTTATATATATAGATTATGGAATTTGCAAAAATTATGATATTTTGTATTTTTATTAGTTATATTACAAATATTTGTATTTAATTTTAATTTTGTCTGTATAGCCACAATTAATATATAAATATGTGGTGATCGATAAGCACTAATAAATAATGGCTAATCAGTAATTACATCACTAGACAAAAAGATCAATGGCCAACCATCACCACATTGCCACAAAAAGTAGCTATACATAGCTATCATAGCCACTTAAATAACGTTGTCAACCCGATGTCGTTACGAATGTATGAGTATATATTTTCTATGGCTACTTGAGTCACTAATCGAATTTTAACTCTGGTTTATTTGTAGAAAGATGCAACTGATGTCTGATGGTCATTGAAGACAAGTTTGGCACATAGCCATATAGTTGTGTTTAATTGTGTCTGACAAACATGATAGGCTCTGTTCCTTTTAGAGTCGTTGTGATAAGCGATGACGTTAAGAAAATAGATGTAGACAAAATCAAAACCATTAAAACGAATTGCCGATATTTTTAAAAAGAGTCATTGTTGTTACTGTGGCAAAGTGTTGCCGCAATCATTGTTTGAAATTCCAGCGACATTTTCTCTCTTTTTTTGCGATACCTTCTCTTTTTTCCGTCACCATTATTTTGCCTATATGATTATCGTTTTGCTTTATTGCTCGTTATTGGCATTGTCGTTTTGACATGTCGTGGAGACACCAACGCATCAGCTCATCTTGAAATAAGATAATATTAACCACGAATTTTAATTATACCTACATATAATATTTATTTTTTGTTTACTATCGTGTTTAATTCGGATTTTGTTTTAGTTTTAATTTAATAATTTGATATTTTTGTAAAAGATATGGTTATCAAACTAAAACTAATATATAAAAATCTATTTGGTTTTGATTTTCATTTCAAATCAAATTCTGTTTTACTCATATTTTTATTTTTCAACAATAAATAACCTTTTCTTCCATTTATATTGGTTTTACTTTATGTTCACAAAAAGATAAGATTCTTTTTTTCTTTTCAGTTTGATCAAAGCCGATTGCTTCGATTATCCGGATCAAACAACCTTTAACCTTTCGCTTGACCATACTTTTTTTTCTTTAACATCATTTCGTCATACTTTATATGTTTTATCATTACAATTTAAATAAATAAAGATAATAAGTCTAGCCAAGCATGAATCATGCTCTTTCTTTATAAAATAAACACAATACTGCCGTCATATATATATATATATATATATAACTAAAACGAGCTTCAAGTTGAATCATTCGCTAACTTGTTCGTACTCGCCAATTTTGTTTTCACTTGGCCATCACATTTTATAATTTAAAAATGCGGACTAAATATTCAAGTATGACTAAAAATATACTAAACTGATTAATATTTCTTTTTGTAACCGGTCAATCCTTATATATGTAAGTAGAAGTTGTTTGTTTTTAATATTTTTTTGTTAAACAGTAAGAGTATAGATATAACTGTGATTTTTAGCTTATTTATTCTCCTTCATTTGCTTTTATTTAAAATTTTTAATTATTTTGTTCTTCTGAAAAAAATTGATTAATCAAAAAGTTCAAATCTAAAAATCAAACCAATTATTTTCCCATCACACTAAGAATCTTTTTACTATATTCATAAATAATTTTTTATCATTTTAAATTTTTATAAGTTATCACATAATTTGTTTTAATATTTATAATTTTTTAAAAAATCGAATTACTTTTAACCATGCCAGCTGATCATGAATAAATTAATATAATTCTCTAATTTTTATTAAGTTTTAACATTTTTAAATCATTTAAATTTATATAATATAATATTTTTTACGTTTTACATCTTTAAATATTTGAGTTAGATCTTTAAACTATAAACTTTAAACGTTGCAGAAGATATTTGAAAGTGGGGAGAAAAAGAAAGAAAGAAAAAAAAATGTAGGACACGTAGGGCAAAAGGAAGCAGACAGATGTGTGAGTCTGACGTTAGGCAACTGAGTTACATGAAAAACCAATGTCGGTAAAACAATATCTAAAAAAACAACTCCTCACGTGTCTCTCTATCTCCAATCCCCATGTCTCGTTGCACTAACCACTTCCTCCCTCTGCCTCTATCTCCTTATAATAAATATCCTACTGACTTCACTCTTTAACAAGATCACACCAATCACATCATAACCCATCATAACCACTAACACTTTTTGATATGAAGAGACAGAGAGACGAGATGAAGGAAGAGGGTACTGACTCATCATTGGCTACTGCAGCCATGGCGGTTGCGGTTGCTGCGGCGGTGGCTGAGGATGAGAAATTGTGGTGCAGCGGAGTGGTGGAGGAGATGACGTGGAGCACCGTGTGGTTGCCTTTTTGGGACGTTGAGTTTGTTGGCAGAAACTACAGTTTGTTGTTCAGTGATGTAGTTTGGGACGATGATATTTGGAACCTCAAGAATCTAACGCATTCCTCATAGTCCTTTTCTTTTAGAAAATAAATAAGCGGATTTTGTATTTCCTTCTAGATATCTATATTTAAGAATTAGTCCGTTTTATAGAACTGTTGAGTTGTTTATTGCATAAATATATTTACCCGACGTCCCTACGCTTGTTTCAATATTGATTCTTGCCAAATTCCAAAATATTAGGTCTCCCATAATGATAAACTAATTCCCAATTGAGCAACTAAAGTTTTGGTTTCGGTTTGGTTTGGTTTGGGTTACTATAGAAGTCATACCCAACGGAAACCAAGTTTTCAGTTAGGTTTGGCTCGGTTTAGTTGTATATATACTTGAGTTGATAAAAGTCAAACCAGAGTAGATTGTTTCTGCGGTTCGGTTCGAAAATATCGGTTTCGTTCGGACGAAATAAAGAAGTAATAGCGCATAAATATAGAGATCATGTTTCAAATGGACGTTTTTACAACAATCAGATTAAACGGAGGAATCAAACCAGAAACAAGAAGAGAAGAATAAATGTTTTGGCTTAATTAAGGTCAGTGGGGATGCTTGTAGGCAATGAAGCTGATGCACTGGACTTGACGCGAATTGTCGAATCCGATGATACGGATAAAGGCGTTGGAGTATTCTTTCTTGCATTCCTCAACTTCCTTCAACACTTGAGATGTATCGGTGCATCCGAATAACGGAAGCTTCCACATTGTCCAGTAACGTCCGTTGTAGTACCCCGGTGACTTATTGTGCTCACTGTACACAAAACCATGCTGTCCAAAACGTTAAATTGAAATTTTAATTAAATTTGTACCTCCAATTCGAACTCAAAGCAAGGAATCCACTTATTGCAGGTCGGGGAGGTACGAGAGAGTCTCGAACTTCTTCTTTCCAAAACTACTTTTACCAAATCAGTTTAAATTTGGGTCGAAATTCATATGTACTTTTTTTAAGCTATGTAATTTCAATAAAAGGAACAAGTTTTTTGTTTATTTCTTAGTAGTGTCATAATTTGTCTATACCTACATAAAGTGTAACTTTCTCAGTTGAGAAACAAAAACAAACCAAAAAAAAAATCATTTTGGGGCTTAATGCTTAAAATAAAAACTTTTTCGACCATGTATTTTAATTGCATCTCCTGCACGCCTTTAAATTATGAACATCACCTGATTATATTGATTTACTTAATTGGTTACCTTTTAAACTATATGGTTACAAATTAATATGGAAATGCTTGTAGTACCGACATACTAGTGGGAGTACAGTTTATAATAGGGAATCTAAAATGGACCTGCATGCAGTGGACCTGCATGCAATGGACTTTGCCACAGTTACTAGCCAATGAAGTAATATTGGAGTTAGTGTTGCGGGTCACAGGGAAGGCGGCGGAAGACTTAAGGCCGGTTAATGGAGCAACCATGTCGGCGGCCTGAGTTGGAGTCCGGTTCACGCGGGAAAATGTCGCTGCAGATGATAGAACTGATGAAGCCATGATCTCTCTTCCTCTTTAGACTACTTTTTATTTGTCCGATCAGTTTGAGAGCGAGTTGCATCTCTTCCGAAATCGTCTATACTGAAAAATATAAACAACATAACTGCTTTTGAAAAAACAAAATTAAATATAAAATTTAATTAATTGATGACACATCATCAACAACAAATATCATAGTAAACTAATAATTTTCACTGACAACTAAAGAATTACACCTTAAAGTTTTTGATATACTTTTTACATATCAAAATTGATATTAAAAAAAGAATAAGTTCTAAAATTTAACAAATAAATTAATAGATTTGAAAAATAAAATTATTATTATCGAAATCTTTTGTAGAGTTTAGAATTAAAAGTTATAATTTTATTTTTAATAATTATTTATATGGCTACAGCCACATTTAATTAGCTCAATAATTTAAAATAATAAAAAATAAAAAATAAAAATAAAGATTTTAGTTATATTAAAAACATTAATAAATTTTTTCAACAAGGATCAGTTGGATAACACGGTTCACATAGTTTTGGTGGTTCTTGACGGTTTTCATCCGGTTTGATAATAGCTCTTGTTTTTAATAGTAATCCAACCTGGTCATCAGTCCGGTTCTTGGTCGAAACTAGGGTAGAAATTTTACACGTATCCGATAATCCGATATCGAACCGATAATACCGAACCGATTATGTTTCGGTTCTTTATTGGATACAAAACGCTTATATCCGAAATATCCGATACCGATAAGGACCGATCCGAAACCCATCGGATAATCCGATAATCCGAATATATATATATATATATATAATATATGTGTATACATATATATATATGATATATATATGTGTAAATATATATGATATACAAATTTTAGTATTTATTTATCGATTTTTGGTTATTTATATTTAGTTGAACCAATTTAATTTTTTTATTTCGAATACAATATTTATTTTCGGATACAATTTTGAATTATCGGATATAATCGATCCGATATCGAACCGATAATCCGATACCGAATCTTATCCGAGACATTATCGGATATTTTAGTGAAAATCCGAACCGATCCGATACCGAAAATACCGAACCGATACCGAACCAATATTGTTTCGGTCCTTTATTGGATACAAAACTCTTTCTGAATATCCGATACCGATAAAAACCAATCCGAACCCGAACCGATAATCCGAATTCCCACCCACTGCTCCAAATCCTCGCTTTTTTTTCTTTTAAATTATGTTTCAAGCTATATATAAAAAAATCGATTCACCTAAATCTTTATATTGAACATCTTATAAAAACCGTAAAGCTTGATGCCACTTGTTCGGATAATTGCGTCAATCGATGTACTTCACTGATCGAAGTAAACGAATCTCACAATCATTAATTCACTAATTGAATCAATTTTAAACATAATTGGGACAAAACAACGAACAAAAAGTATAAAAGACACAAGAAAATTATCAGTTTAAGTCTTATCAAATTGGAACCTTAATCTCGGCTACACCTTCATAGCAACTCAATATGTCGTTATATACATGAGCCCTCGCACACCGAGATTCCTAGCACATAAAAAATAAGTAAAATTTTCTTTTTTTTTGTAACATAATAATGAATTTGTTCTACAAGAAAATGATAGTTTGAAATCTATACGTTTTTGTTAACTGGTAGGACTAAACAAATATCTGCGATCGGTTATCTCATTCAAGATCCAATCTAGTCCAATCTAAAAATAGGATATCAAGGTTCCTAAATCCAGATCCGAATAATTAACATTTTATAGAAAGAAGGTATAATAAGACGGTTCTCTCTTCTTGAAAAAGAACAGAGATAGAGGTGAATTCTCTCCGGAAAGGAAGTGATGAGGACATCAGAACCGCAACAACGTCAAACGAGCCAGACTTGGAGGATCTTACGCCGCAAGTGCCAAGTGGACCGATCACACGTCAAAGAGCAAAGGCAATTAGCTTCAAATTCAACCATTTCGTGAAGCACTTGCTGGAGCGGAAAGAAGACGGACCAGACACAACTAACTTGACCACCAGCTCAGCTAAGCTCGGATCACTACCACTTCTCACCGGTGATCTTCTTCATGCACGACCAGCTTCACTTGGTGTCTTTACTATCACTAAGTAAAGACACCGTAAAATCATGCTAAGGAATTGTACTCTTTTTCCTACTTTCGGTTTTGTCCCACTGGGTTTTCCGAAAGAGGTTTTAACGAGGCAACACCCTTAGTGTGTTTAGAGTAGAAAACTTATTTTTCTTCTCTAATTTTCGGCCTTCTTTTTGATGGGCCTTTCATTCTTTTTTCACATTTTTCTTCTCTTTATTTTGTCCAAAGTTGGCCCAAATGTTTAGGGCCCATTTTTTATGCATTGTATTTGCTGTTTTTGAGTTTTGGGCCAAGTTTCTTTATGAGACAAGAGGAAATTCGCCCAGAAACTTATTGACAATACTATTTAAACTCTTTAGGTCAATTAATAACAATTAGAACTTTTATAAACAAAACCCTAAGTCTAAACCTAGCTAGCCGTCGAGTAGAATTCTTAGAATTTGTGAACCTTCAAACCACTAACGTGTTTGCAGGATCATCCTTGGTGTATCTCGATCAATCCATAGTTCGAGTGGTCCAATTCGCTTCCCCATCTTGTGATTGTCCAGAATCGAGATTCTCTTCTGATCAAACACAACACGATCCTGATCCAGGCTTGTATCATCTTTGGTATCAGAGCCAAAGTTCCTGACGCAGGGTAGTGTATAAACCTATCCCTTGTTTTCTTTTTTGTTATTTTTGATTTGTTTGTCAAGTGTTTCAGGTTCAAGTCACAATCGAGTCTCTATCATTTACATCCATCACTCATCAATCACACGATTTGCACAAGGTAAGGAGAGGTGAGATTCTCCCTTTTCATTTTTTTTGCATTCGTTTGTTTTTCATTGATTATTTTCTGTTAATCCTTTTTTTTTTAATTAATTAAAAAAAAAAAAAAAAAAAGAGTTTGAACGTGTGAAGAAGGAAAAAAAAAAAAAAAAAAAAAAGAAAAAAAAAAAAAAAAAGATTTAAACTCTCGTGCGTGAGAAAAAAAAAAAAAAAAAAAAAATTTGAATTTGAAACCAGCGTGAGATAAGGAAAAAAAAAAAAAACTTTAAAAAAAAAAGAGTCAAATTTCAAAATTTGAACATGAGATAAAAAAAAAAAAAAAAAAAAAAAAAAAATTCATTTGCTAGATTTAGATTAAATTAGCTATTTTCTAGGATTTTAAAATTTCATGCAATTATCAAATTTAGGATAATTTTGTCATTTAGTTTTTATTTGCATAATTTTAGGTTTCTAGGATTTTAGTTTTAGTTCACTTAAAAAAAAATTGAATTTAAATTATAATTTGTTAAATTTAGATTAGATTAGCTATTTTCTAGGGTTAGATTAAATTAGCTATTTTTTTTTTTTTTTATTGATTTCAAAATTTCATGCAATTAGAAAATTTAGGATAATTTTATCATATATATATATTTTTTTATTTTTTTATTTGCATAAATTTAGTATATAATTTTTTTTTTTTTTTGCATAATTTTAGCATATAGTTTTATTAGAATTAATTTATTATATAGTTTTTATTTGTATTAAACTTAGGCTAAAATTTTGTCAATATTTATTTGCATTAAAATTTGCATTAGAAGTCCCTAGGATAAGTTTATTTGCATACTAGGTCTTTAGACTAAATTTATTTGCATATTAAGTCCCTAGGTTAAGTTTATTTGCATATTAAGTCCCTAGATTAAGTTTATTTGCATACTAGGTCCTTAAGTAAAATTTATTTGCTTATTAAGTCCCTAGATTAAATTTATTTACATACTTAGTCCTTAGGTCAAAATTAATTACACATTAGGTCCTTAGGTCAAAATTATTTGCATAATTAATCCTTAAAAAAAAAAAATTGCATAAGTAGTCCTTAAGATTCTTTATTATTCTGGTTCTCCTCAAAGAAACAGAATGTCCGACAAGTCGGACCCCGCTGACGTCAACAGTGCCATGTTGCACATGTTAGCGAATCTGAGTGGTCAAATTAATGCTATGGCCACAGGCATAGACCGACTCGGAGAGCTATTAACGGCAACAAGAGCTGAGATCCCGGAATCCTCTCGTCAAGGAGCAGATCGAGGCTTTGAGCAACCACCGCCACCTTTCCAACCACCCCCACCTCCACATTTCCAACCACCGCCACCACCACCTTTCCAAGCTCAACCGCCAACACATCAAGCCCCGGAAGTAAAGCTTAACCCTCCAACATTCGCTGGTAGAGTGGACCCCGAGGCTTATTTAGATTGGGAACGCCGGATGGAGCATATTTTTGACTACTATCGATATGCCGATCCGAGGAAAGTAGCTCTAGCTACGGCTCAGTTTACCGACCATGCTCTGACATGGTGGGATCGAGAATGTACCGAGAGAAGAAGAAACCGGTACGGAAACATAGTATCGTGGGACGAACTAAAGTACGTCATGAGCCGACGTTACGTTCCACCGCACTTTCACCGAGACTTACAAAAACGCTTTAGACGTTTAAGTCAAGGAAGTAAGAGTGTCGAAGAGTACTATGAGGAATTCGAACATTTAAGGAACCGTCTAGGAGTAGAGGATTCCTTAGAGAGTCTTATGGCGCAATTCGTGGACGGATTAAACGAAAAGATTGCTCGGAAAGTCGAGAGGCAGACGTACCATGACTTAAGCGAGTTACTTCACCTCGCTATTCAAATCGAGCAACAGAACAAACGCAAGGTCTCAAGCGTTGTTCGGCCTAAGACTAGTTGGACACCCGTGTCCAAACCAACTGAACGGAGCAGCCAACCGGCTACGGACAACCGGTTTAAGGCTAAGGTGAGTGATTTCACCAAGACTCCACGACCGGGCCCTAGCACGTCTCAGCAGCCGGTCACTACTACACATTCTACAAGAAGTCGAGACATCCAATGCTTTAAGTGCAATGGAAGAGGACATATGGCTCGGGAGTGTCCTAACCAACGAGCCATGATTCTCACTCCAGCTGGAGAGTACGAATCAGAGGATGAAGCAGAGGATGACCTGGACAAGTCCGGAGAAGACGACCTTGAATACCCGGACACCGGAGAACTCTTGATGATGAGACGAGTTCTCAACACGATGGTTCATCCTGACGAGGTCGTTCAGCGAGAGAACATATTCCACTCTCGATGCACAATTCAAGGAAAAGTGTGCTCGCTGATCATAGACGGAGGTTCGTGCGCGAATGTAGCCAGTGCCTACATGGTAGATAAGCTCGGCTTAAAGAGGACCAAACATCCGCACCCGTATAAGCTGAGATGGCTGAATGACAAGGCTATACTACCTATATCCGATCAAGTTAACGTTTCATTCAGCGTGGGACGTTACAAGGATCAAGTGTTATGTGACGTAGTGCCGATGCAGGCTGGTCATTTATTGCTAGGACGTCCATGGCAATTCGATAAGGAAACTACACACAACGGACGAACGAACTTGTATACGTTCGAGCATGAACGACGCAAGTATAACTTAGCACCATTGACACCTCGAGAAGTACATGAGATGCAAGTTCAAATGGCCAAGGATGAAAGAAAGCGTAATGAAAACTTTCTTATTAACTCTGGAGACATACGAAAGGCCGTTAGTAGAAAAGACACACCTACTATCTTGCTAATGTACAAAGAATTTCTAAATGCTCAAAATATAGACCTGAAGCTGCCATCTGAGGTGAACGAACTGCTAGAGAGTTATGCCGATGTATTCCCCGAGGAGCTGCCTCCTGGACTTCCGCCAGTTAGAGGGATTGAGCATAACATTGATTTCGTTCCAGGTGCCCAGTTGCCCAACCGAGCCGCTTACCGGGTTAACCCAGAGGAAGCTCGAGAACTTGAGCGCCAAATACGGGAACTGATGTCCCAAGGGTATGTCAGGGAAAGTCTCAGCCCGTGTGCGGTTCCAGTTCTTCTTGTTCCAAAGAAGGACGGCAGTTGGAGGATGTGTGTTGATTGTCGCGCCATCAACAACATCACCATCAAGTATCGTCATCCGATTCCGAGATTGGACGACATGCTAGATGAGCTTAGTGGTGCTACCGTGTTTTCCAAGATAGATCTAAAGAGCGGATATCACCAAGTCAGAATGCGGGAAGGAGATGAATGGAAGACTGCATTCAAGACGAAACAAGGGCTGTATGAATGGTTGGTCATGCCATTTGGACTCTCAAACGCACCAAGTACGTTTATGCGTCTAATGAACCACGTTCTTAGACCATACATTAGTAAGTTTGTCGTCGTTTATTTCGACGACATCCTTATCTATAGTGCGTCGTACTCTGACCATGTTTCACATCTTGAGATGGTGATTCGTACACTTCAAAAGGAGAAGTTGTACGCAAATCTTAAGAAGTGCACGTTCTGTACTGATCAAGTCGTGTTCCTCGGCTTTGTCGTAAGCTCTCAGGGTTTAAAAGTCGACGAAGAAAAGATTAAAGCCATAAAGGATTGGCCCACGCCGACTAGTATCAGTCTAGTGCGGAGTTTCCATGGCTTAGCGAGCTTCTACAGACGCTTTGTCCGCGACTTCAGCACAATTGCAGCTCCGTTAACGTCCGTGATCAAGAAAAACCGCGAGTTTTCTTGGGGAAAAGAGCAAGATCGAGCTTTTCAGCTCCTTAAGGACAGATTGACTCACGCTCCCGTGTTAGCTCTCCCAGACTTCAACAGAACATTTGAAGTCGAATGTGACGCATCTGGCGTCGGGATAGGAGCCGTGCTGACACAAGGTGGCAGACCGGTTGCGTACTTCAGTGAGAAACTCAGCGGTGCGCCGTTGAACTATCCTACTTATGACAAGGAGTTGTACGCATTGGTTAGAGCCATGGAGACGTGGCAGCATTACTTGCTTTCCCGAGAGTGTGTTATTCACACCGACCACCAAACCCTTCAACATCTCAAGGGTCAAACGAAGCTGAAACGCCGTCACGCACGATGGCTAGAATTTATCGAGACGTTCCCTTACGTCATCAAGTATAAGAAGGGAAAGGAAAACGTCGTCGCAGATGCCTTGTCTCGGAGATACGGACTTATCTCAATCATGGAATCTAAAGTGCTGGGATTCGAATTGATTAAAGATTTGTATAATACAGACGATGATTTCAAGGAAATATTTCGAGAACACGGAAAGGGAGCCTACAGCAAGTACTATCTCTTTGACGGATTTCTTTTCAAGGAAAAGAGATTGTGCATCCCCAGAGGATCCATTCGGGATTTGTTGTTAAGGGAGGCTCACGGAGGAGGACTTATGGGTCACTTCGGGGTAGACAAGACGCTCGACATGCTAAAAGAGCATTTTTTTTGGCCGCACCAGAAGCGAGATGTCGAGGCCCATTGTGCACGGTGTCTAATTTGTAAACGGGCCAAGTCAAAATCCCATCCCCACGGCCTATATATGCCTCTGCCAATTCCTACTACACCTTGGACCGACATATCCATGGACTTTGTGTTAGGCTTACCAAAGCAAAACCACAAGGATTCCATCTTTGTCGTAGTAGACCGGTTTTCGAAGATGGCACATTTCATTCCGTGTGCCCAGACGAACGATGCGAGTCAAACCGCTAATTTGTTTTTCAAGGAAGTGGTACGACTTCATGGCATCCCGAGGACTATCGTGTCAGATCGAGATACAAAGTTTCTGAGCCATTTCTGGAGATCTCTCTGGAAAAAGCTCGGAACTAAATTAGTATTTTCGACAACTTGCCATCCGCAGACTGATGGTCAAACAGAGGTCGTCAACCGAACGCTATCTACACTGCTTCGGGCCACCATTGGACGGAACATAAAGAGCTGGCTCGAGTGCATACCGTTCGTTGAATTTGCTTATAACCGAGCTGTCCACTCGGCCACAAAACTATCTCCGTTCGAGATTGTCTACGGATTTAACCCGCAGTCGCCTTTAGACCTAACACCATTGCCTCCTGCCGAGATTGTTAGTTTAGAAGGCGAGACCAAAGCCGAGTTTGTCAAGAAACTGCACCAGAGGGCTAGAGACAACATCGAAAAGAGGACGGAAGCTTACCAAAAACAGGCCAACAAGAGTCGCAAGGCTGTAAGCTTCAAGGAAGGAGATTGGGTTTGGCTCCACATGCGGACCGAGCGATTCCCTCAAAAGAGAAAGAACAAGTTGGCGCCAAGAGGAGACGGACCATTCAAGATTATCCGAAAGATCAACGACAACGCCTACCAGCTGGAGCTTCCAGGTGAGTTTAATGTTTCTTCTACATTCAACGTTGCTGACTTATCTTTTTTTGATACAGGTGATAATCCAGTTTTGAGGACAAAACCTTCGGAAGAGGGAGGGAATGATGAGGACATCAGAACCGCAACAACGTCAAACGAGCCAGACTTGGAGGATCTTACGCCGCAAGTGCCAAGTGGACCGATCACACGTCAAAGAGCAAAGGCAATTAGCTTCAAATTCAACCATTTCGTGAAGCACTTGCTGGAGCGGAAAGAAGACGGACCAGACACAACTAACTTGACCACCAGCTCAGCTAAGCTCGGATCACTACCACTTCTCACCGGTGATCTTCTTCATGCACGACCAGCTTCACTTGGTGTCTTTACTATCACTAAGTAAAGACACCGTAAAATCATGCTAAGGAATTGTACTCTTTTTCCTACTTTCGGTTTTGTCCCACTGGGTTTTCCGAAAGAGGTTTTAACGAGGCAACACCCTTAGTGTGTTTAGAGTAGAAAACTTATTTTTCTTCTCTAATTTTCGGCCTTCTTTTTGATGGGCCTTTCATTCTTTTTTCACATTTTTCTTCTCTTTATTTTGTCCAAAGTTGGCCCAAATGTTTAGGGCCCATTTTTTATGCATTGTATTTGCTGTTTTTGAGTTTTGGGCCAAGTTTCTTTATGAGACAAGAGGAAATTCGCCCAGAAACTTATTGACAATACTATTTAAACTCTTTAGGTCAATTAATAACAATTAGAACTTTTATAAACAAAACCCTAAGTCTAAACCTAGCTAGCCGTCGAGTAGAATTCTTAGAATTTGTGAACCTTCAAACCACTAACGTGTTTGCAGGATCATCCTTGGTGTATCTCGATCAATCCATAGTTCGAGTGGTCCAATTCGCTTCCCCATCTTGTGATTGTCCAGAATCGAGATTCTCTTCTGATCAAACACAACACGATCCTGATCCAGGCTTGTATCAGGAAGGATGATGAAAATGATCTCTTCTTGACAAAGGAGGAAGTTTGCAAAATAGACATCTCAGTTAATGAAGAGACCAAACTATTTCCGGTCAGAAAACGTCGGAACTATCAAACAAATAAAGACTATGTAACGTTGGGAGATGGGTTAATAATGTTTAAACCTGAACGTCTGGAGTCCATAAAGGACGAATTGGGCCAGGCCCACCAAATGTAACAGACGGAGGGGGTGGAATATACGAAACGAACGGGCCACTTGCTAGAGCAGCCAACAAGTCCGGCGCAACTGTTTACAGCAGTGTCGGAGAGGGTGGGTAGAGTTCGGTGAGGACCTGGAGAGGGGAGGAAAGAACAGTCGGCGGCGCAGAAGATGAAGCCGGAGACTAGGGTCAAGAGACGGAGGGAGACATGGTAAATATGGCGGATCCGGTGGAAGACGAGACGGATGCGCTGGAGGAAACAGCCACTGGAAGGAAGAGAGGCTCATGAGCGGAACACCCTGCACCGCCCTCGTGGAGAGTAGTGACTGTATAACAAACATCGGCACAGCCTCACACCTCATGGCAAAACGGGACGACAGGAGCAGCAGATAATGAGCAGGTTGGAAAGAGAAGTCGCCGGTGAAGCACCGCAGGGGATTGGCAGGAGAAAGATCGTCGGGGAATGAGATTCATCCTGAAACTCGAATTGAATCTTGCCGCACAGCTGCTTTGGGAAATGTGCATGGGAGAACACAAACTAGGGCCTATATACTAGAGATTATATTAGATAAATTAAGATTTTTCAAATAGTTTCTAATTAGAGATCAAATTTCTCATTCCAAAATGGATCTAATTAACATACCACTAGACCAAAAACTACTTCGTAAAACCTTCTATATAAAACAATCACTTTACATTAACATAACTGCATGTGAAAAAACCGTAACTAATTTTGTGTGAATAATTTTATTTATGTTAAATAAAAGTCTATACATGTATATAACATATAGTCTAGACGGTCTAGGCGAATATATCGTCTAAAAAATCGATTTGTCGTCTATATAAACTCATTTATTTTTTCATAAAATTTGTCCACTGTTCATAAAAAATTGTTTTTGATCATCAAAATTTATCTATGTATGGAAGAAGCATGTATACCAATACCATCGATCTGAAAAGACAATCTCCATCACCTCATATAGATCAATGGTATATGTATACATGTTTCTATCACATATAGATAAAACTCTTTCTTTAAACCATTTCTCTTATAAAACTATTATTTATCTGCTGCCAATGCCATTTGTTAATGCTAGCCTCCCTTGGACTTTGAACTAAGAGCGTTAAGTATTGTGATTCTGAAGAAGCAACAAATATTTGGTCTCAAATAACGTCACTTGTTTTTTTTAACGTCACTTGTTTTAATTTTTAATCAATTGCATATCTAAGTTGTGTTATTTTTTAGAGTTGAGGATGTTTTCATTTTACAAATTTTAATTATGGCAATACAACTAATTTTTTATATTATACCCGGAAAAGTACCAATTATGCCAAATTTCGTCTAATTAATGTATTCATCATGATTAAAAAAGATTTACATTAAAAATATGGATTAGTCCTGAATATTTTGTGAAAAAATAATCTACTAAATTTTGTTTCACAGTTTTTTTTACACAGTTAATAATGAAGATTTATGTGATAGAAAAAAGCCATAGAACTCGAACATGATTTCTATTTAACAAAAAAAAAATGATTTCTTTTTAAAGCATTGAAACTTTTTGTTTCCAAGAAATTCAACCAATTTGATGAATTGGTAAATCCTTTTTTCTAACGTCAATATATTATATATGCGTTATGGATGTATAAGAACTAAAAACTGAGTAGATAATCAATCCCTCGTCGGCTTTATCAATCTACATCACCTCGTAAGAGTGGATTCGTTCGTGGACTATATAACAAAAACGTGTGCTTAACTAAACATTTATTTATCTTATTAATGACGTAAAAATATGCTACACCTTTTTTTTGGTAAAGCTTGTAATTTGTAACAAGCGTTTTCTGAAAAGTAAATGAATCCTAAAATCAAATCGTACCAAAACCAGTGGGCAATTTTTTTACACGCGCCTCCTGTTGTTTGTTATCTTCTTAATAGCAAAACCGTAACGTTTGTAATTTAGTGTCTGAACAAGAAAATTAGAATATTAAAGCTTTCCAACTTTCAATGCTAAACAGGATGAATTAGGAAGATAGTAGTCATTACTTGAAAATTTATTTGTAAAAAAATGATGTGGTGGTAAAATCATAAATAAGTGAATTGATTTCGCGTTTCTTTTATCAGATAACGTGTGATATAATATGTAAAACAAAATAGCTTGTTAATACTATTTCTCCAAAACATACGTCAATTTTATGTTATTTGTATAAAACAAACGTGGAATCAACACACACGATTTTGCGGCCGTGCTATTATTACATGTAAACTCCAAATACGTAGAGCTTAGACCCTACTAAAAACTGTATTTTTACACGTAAAGTTACGGTCCAATGCGTAGAACCTCCCTAAAATGAGGAGTAGAAAGAGGCTCTGATGAAACAAAAAAATGGACATTATAGGCACTAAGTGCTGAACATGAACAGAGAAGTTTTGTCTCGCGGGTAATTCACGTGCCACCTTGTTTTGTTGCTTAACATATTTTGTTGCACAAAATTTAAAAACTTCTTCTCTGATTTGTTTTATTTTGTCGGTATCATCTCTGGGTGGTTCTCGTGCATGTCTCCCACTTTTCATCTCCAAAGTTTCCTCGTATCTCTACCCCTCTGGACCTCTGCTAACACTCAATTACGCAAATACCCCTCACATTGTAATCTTTCTTTATGTGCCTTCATTAAAATTTCAATTCATTACCTAAACTTGTGAGGACGTGATTACGAGTATATATAAAGGTGAGTGGTAAAAGTCGTGTCACGTAACCCAACGATGATATGAGGAGGACCGACATACGATGATACGATGAGGATTGACATATGAAGATTAAAGAAGTGGGTTTTGAATGAGTGAGACGTAATTACAAATATAGATAAAGGTGAGTGGTAAAACATCGTAATATTGGAATGCATGGAGGGTAAATCAAAAAGAAAGGAAAAGTGGAAGAGAGACAGAGAGAGAGAGGAGATTGGCATTCCCGAAGAAGGAACTCCCCAACTTTTGCCAAAACAAAATGCCAACTTCACTAAAACACACAACCTCCTTTCCCTCATTTCTTGGCCTTTTTTAAAAAATAATAATAAAAAAAAAACTTATAAACAAAAATCAGATCTCTAGTTTTTGAGAAAGTAATCATATTAAATATATTTGTTTTTAATCAAAATCATAAAGCAGGAACTGCACCAGTTTTTTCCACTACTTTCTCCAAGAAACGCAAAAGATGAAAATTATACCAACTCACTTTATGACTCATTTGTAATTTTTTCCTTATAAATACAAATTGTCCACAACTTCTCTGAGTTCACCTCCAAGAAAACTTACAAACACACTTCATATGTATAAATGCTACTTATAAACATATTATAAAGGGATAATGAGAATCAGCTGCAATGGCTGTAGAGTCCTACGCAAGGGTTGCAACCAAGATTGCATCATAAGACCATGCCTTCAATGGATCAAATCCGCAGACTCCCAAGCCAATGCTACACTCTTCCTCGCCAAGTTCTACGGTCGAGCCGGTCTCATTAACCTCATCGAATCCGGTCCTGATCATCTTCGTCCTGGTACAAACGAAAGCAAAATTTTCCATTGAATTATCTTACAATGCATTTGGGATTATGAGAGATGTACAAGAGATTTGGTAACTGAATATCAAAGAAGGATCTAAATGTCTATTTTAGATTCTATCACAGACCTTTTACATGCACACATACACACATCAGTTATTAAAGTAGGGACATATTTTTTTCATTTTCCAGTTTAGTTCCATTAACCTTCATTGTATTTTGTTATTTTTCTAGCAATATTTAGGTCACTTCTTTACGAGGCGTGTGGTCGGATCGTGAACCCTGTGGACGGCTCGGTCGGTTTGATGTGGTCGGGAAATTGGGCCCAGTGCCAAGCAGCCGTTGATGCCGTACTCAACGGCTTACCCATCACTCACACACCTCTTCCCAGTGCATCCGCGTCGCACCAGATCATTCCTCCTCACAGGACTTACGATATACGCCACGTGGCCAAAGATCCAACAACCGGCGGCGACAGTTCGGAGGGTCTGGCCCTGGCCCCACGTGTGAATGGTAACAAGACCAAGACACAAACTGGCCGGTTCAAACGCATCACTGATGAGACCGTGAATTACCAACTCGGCGAATGTAGTCATGACAAGTGGCAACTCCAGAGTTCTGGTGCGACGCATGGCTCTAGTCAGTTGGCGTTGGATACTGTGGAGAGACGAAGGGAAGCTCCATTAAATCAAAGTTCGAATCTTGGGTTTGATTATCAAGTCGATATCAACGAGGTTGGCTTAGAGCTCAGACTTGGATAGAAGCTATGACAAGGACAAGAAATAGATAGCATTACTATCGTAACTGTCTTTTTAATTAATAATTTTCCTTTCTATTTAAAAGGAGAAAACTGAAAAGCAAACCAAACTTGGTCTACTCGCTTATAGATTTATATAAAATTTGGTATTAATGTAAATAATGAGGCTTTTTGATAGAGGTCGTCTCAACGTGTTATATGATATACTGAGGTTATCTTTACTTTATAGATTTATCACAAGGAACTCAAATTATTTTGAAATACCTGCTGCATATGAATATATAAATGAAAAATTAGTACAAAATATTTGCCATGTGATTGTAAGGAAATAGAATTCAACAGTACTTATTCCTTCACTAGAGTGTAAGCTTGTATTTATAAAAGTCTCGTCTGAAAAAAAAAAAAAAGATTTTAGCAGTACTGTATATGCAATGTCAGAAAATAGATATTTTAAACCATCTTCAATAGTCATTAACATTCTACATTTTCCTTCATTTTGAATAAAAATAAGAAAATCTTTTTCGATGGTAATTCATTTTTATTTTTAAAATAAAATATTTTTTGATGGTGTAACATAAGCCATAAAAAGGCAAGATGTCGTCTTCGGAATCAATCAAATGTAGTTATTATGACTCAAGCTGTTGTTGTTAGTGTTATTGTTGCCTCAACTATTGAGAAGCTCTAAGTACTAACACTGTTGTTCCCTCTGATTACAAGTAATCAACTCTGTTTATGAAATTTTAATGGATG
This sequence comes from Streptanthus diversifolius, assembly GCA_039880935.1. Lineage (NCBI taxonomy): Eukaryota > Viridiplantae > Streptophyta > Magnoliopsida > Brassicales > Brassicaceae > Streptanthus > Streptanthus diversifolius. Next base: position 4,956,980 of record JAXGFM010000015.1, on the reverse strand, counting down.
ATTCTAGTATCAGACACCATTAGAATCACTTCTCCTCCTACTCAGATAACTGACTTTGTTGAAGCTGTCTGCATCTCAAACTTTCTATCTGATAAGACAAATGGATATACTCCAACGTTTGTTGAAAAAGATGGCCAAACTGAGCTTCAAACAATTGTCATTACTCCGAGCAGCAAAGCACTTTTATCCACAAATACTATCTCTTTTGGCCCTTCTTTTGGTTCCGTTAGTGTTCTTACTTTGGTTCAAATGGCTAAATGTATAAAAAATTGGCTGGATTTTTGACAATTAAGATTCATTTTTGTTGGAGACTTTGCATGATGTGGATCAAGTATCTGCATCGCTCCAAGGATCTTTGCGAGAAAGGCATGTTAAACAAACAAAAAGGTTCCAGGTCAGAATGGTCAACGGTTAAAAGCCGTAGAAAACATGACCAAGGAGACCAGGTTGAAGTGTCAGCTAATCTCCATCTCAGCCATTTATTAAGTTTCAATTTAGAGACTTTTTCTAATTTTACTCATGTATTTACTTCAGCCATTTCTAATGTTTTTCTTTTTACCATCCAAAAATTGGTATACAATGATACAAGTATTATATTCAAAATTACATATCTTATTAAAAATTTTAATTCTTCAGAACTATGAACAGTGTGAACCAAAATTTACCGTAAAACTTGAATTTTAAGAAAATATAATAATAGTTTAAAAATAATTCCTAAATCATTAGTTCCTTGGAAAAACAAATTATCAACCTTAATTAATCCAATATTTTTAGAATCTAATTATATGTTTTGCTTTGGATTTTACAATTATTAATCTTGCAATTTAATATTTCATTATAAATTGTATAAGTATTTACAGAATTTATTCAAAATTACGTATCTTACTGAAAATTTTAATTCTTCAGAACTATGAGCAGTGCAAACCAAAATTTACCATAAAACTTAAATTTTAAGAAAATATACTAAAAGTGTAGATTTTTTTTTTTATCAACCTTACTTAATCTAATATTTTAGAATCTAATATGCTCAGCTGTTTTTATACGTTTTGCTTTGGATTTTACAATTTATCTTGCAATTTAACATTTCTTTATAAATTATATAAGTTTTTACAAAATTTATAAAGTATGCGGATAATAATTTCAGAACCACTTAAAATATGATGATGTAAAATTGTATAAATTATGAAAATTGTAGCCCTACCAAACAAAAGTTGAAACATTTCATTTAACCCACCAAGAGTAACAACTGTTTCTCACTTTGATGAAAGTACTATATATCTTCTTCGTTTTTATGCCACAAACAATTTTATGGTGGTACAATGATTTAAAAGTTCACCTTTGAATAATAAAACAAATATTTATGATATATTAGGTATAGAAACCAATAAAATTTAACTAGACTCAACGAGAAAACCAAATAATGTAAAAAGGAAATTGTTGGAAAAAAAACATCATTGTAAAAAAGAATTACTATACCGCTATATCTCTATCTACCTAATACATACTCGCATGAACCACACGACGTCATATAAACCATCATAATCTCATTTTATTTGAGATTTAGTCTTTTACAAATAAATTTGTGACAATCCATATGTCTATATAGTGGTTACAAGCAAACTTACGTTGTATCAATTATATAAATCAGTCCTTACAAGATAGTCAAATTTTTGTGATATACTATATATATATTTATATACGTAGCTCACAAAACGTGCAAAAATTTCTAACATTGCAGTAAAATAAAGCTAACAGTCACCAAACATTAGCAACAACGAAATAAGACGTGGGCAGAGTGAATATCTATAATTAATTAATAAAGTTCTTCTTCATGAGCAGCAGCAATTTAGGATCTCTTCACGAACCTCCCTTTCATTCGAGGCCTTTTCTCAGCATTCAATTTACGTACCTCGTACCTTATCTTCTTGGAGAACAACCTAGTCCTTCTTTTCTCTCGGTATCTTGAAACTCTAGCTTCTCTTCCCCCACTCCCAACCTCTCTCATGTGTAACCCTAGGCCGCGAAAGTAGTTGTGATGATGAGCCTCTCCTCCACTTTCAACCTAATTATTCATGAGACAAATAAGTTTTGTTGATTACAGACAAATGCTTTCTTTTATGACATTATTAATAACAGCAGCGCTGCTGTTAAGTAATTATTCTACTAAGTTGCAATAAACATTAAGCTTTTCATGTTTTGGGATTAGTTTCGACCATAAATTATCTTGTTGTAGTTGTATAAAAGAATATATTGAATAATAGATAGTACAACGCAAAGGATAGTATATATACCATGGAATTGGTTTGGCAACAGAGCATGTCGAGGTCTATTTGAGGTGGCTCGCGGGCGGTCCATGGTGTTCCTTGACCTCCCCAAGTGGAAATCACCGACTCGTAGTCCAATCTAAGCATATGAACCTTCTCCTTCTTCTCTTCCTTAATCGAACCACTCATCTCATTCACTCCCACGTCTATCATATTCTTCACCACATCTTCTTCTTCTTCGAATGTCGTTTTTTGTGAGTACTCATAATCAAAGCTTATTTCAAATGGCGTAGTCTCATCAGCGTCATCTAGATCAAACACTTTTCTTGTCGCCACTATTTTCTCTTCCTCCACCTCCTCTTTTTCGACCTTGAGCATCTCACCTAATCCTAGCTCTTCCATGGCATGGAATTCTCGATCTGTCCCTCCACCGAGGAGAATCTCCACATCAGCTGAAAACTGAGCGAGTTCCATGTCGGTCGGGAATAAACCATTCAGACAACTTTCAGCGTTGTCATCTTCTTCGTCGCTGCTCTTGAAACACACGGGCATCATCAGGAACTCGATCTTTGTCTCCACAGATTCGTTTAGGCATTGCTCATCACCAATTGGGTTCAACACCGGCACCTCAAAGATGAGCTGCTCTTCCTCCTCAAAGCTCTGATCCTCCGAGCTCATCTCCGGCACAAGATCATGGAAAACCATCGTGTGGCTCTTCTTTCCCCCGCGTGGTGTCCGAGCTTTGTTGGAACAATATATTAATAAGCATGTGGACTTATAATATATAGTTAAATGTGAATGAGAATTTGCTTAGGGGAGGTCAAAGATTTTTTGTAACTTACAAATTTTGGTATTAAAAACCAAATAAATTTGGCCATTAAATCTACTTGACCACCAAGCTATTATTTTCCTATAAATAGCAAGCTACATAGAAAGGAAAAATCATTCATTCATTCTAAAAAAAAGCAAGAAAACACCTTAGACACATTTTAGATATTCTTTGAGAAGTTTCTTAAGTGTTGAAGCTCTCTTGAAATATCTTCTTGGTTGTTGGTGTTAAGTGGTAGTAGCTAAGGAATTCACAAGGTTTAACAGGTTCTAACTTTCTCCCTCTTTTACTTCTCTCTTTCGGAAGTAAATTTGTGTTCTTGAGTATATAGTAGATAATTAGCTCGTAGATTCAAACATGAATGAAGCATGTTTGTCTTAATATTTGGTTGTATCCTGGGATTCAAAGAATGCATGTAAACCGTCTCATTGCGGGCATTTTATTGAGTTAAGGAAAGGGATCATCCCGCCTCCAAATATTTTTTTTGCTTTTGTTTTTATGATTCAAAACCGAATTTTGTTCATATTCTTATTAAGTTATCAAAATGATTGTCTTGAAATCATGTCTTGAAAATATTAAATCTATAAACATGTTCATGAGATAATTTTTGGCCATATAATTAATTAATTATTGTTAGCTTTTATGATGGTCAAATGTTAGATTTAACTATAGAATTTAATATTATTAATTTATGTATATGCCATTATTATTTGTTGAAAATAAGTTACACCCACATAATGGCAATGTTAATGTTTATATGTACATGTCTATATTAATATATATATATATATGAGTTTAATACTTTATTTCAATTTTAAGAAATAAATTGTATTGCAAATTGATTTTTCTAAAATCTGGTTTTATAAGGTCCTACAATCTTAACTCAATAAAATTCGCTTTTTAAACGGATTTGTTGTGTGAAAAATCGAATTTGCAAAAATCAAAGTTTTATTTTTGATTGTTGGAAAAAAAAAAAAAAAAAAAAAAAAATCGGTTTCAAGATTTCGTGACCAGATCAATCGATCCGGGTCTCAGATCGATCGATTCTTATCGGTTGATTGAGAGAAATCAAACAAATTGAACACCGAAACCGGTACCGCGGGTCAAGCGACCGATTGATCGCCAGCCGATCGATCGATCTCGTAAGATCGATGCTGTTAACCGAACAATAATTTTTTTTAAAAAAAAAAAAAAAAAAAAAAAAAAAAAACCAATTAAAGACCAATTAATTTTTTTTTTTTTTGGCAAACGTTTTTTCAAAACCAAATATTAGTGGTCTAACACCATTTAATTTATTGGTCAAACGTTATTTATTTCAAAATATAAAATATTGAAATATTATTGGTAAAACGTCATTAAAAACTAATAAATCTTGGTAAGACGTTATTTAATACCAATCAATGTTGGTAAAACGTTATTTAAACCAATTAATTTTTACAATTAATTGTAAAAATGTTTTTTAAGAACCAATTAAATTGTGGTATAGCGTTATTAATTATTAATAAAACAAACTCTTAATAAAAACGAGTTTGTGATTTGGTTTTAATTTTTTAAAACAAACGGTTAAATCGCTAAAAAAAATGATTAGTGATCGTGATTTAAAGCGCATATAGTAACATATACGTTAATAAATTTATGTTAGTGTTTTTGTTATAAAAACAGAAATAAGAAAATCATGGTAATGATCTTTTTTTTTTGATTTTATAAGATTTAATCATATTAATATGATATGCTCAATTCAACAGTAATTCAAGAGTAATTGTTGATATTATTTTGTTATTGTACATTGTTAATCTAGAAAATATTTTTTACTTGGTCTGATACTTGTTGAATTTTTCAACAAAATTTCAGAAGTAATTAATTTATTTTTTGAAGATTTATTGTTGCATTCATTAATATGATTTCTGTTTCATTCTAAGCATATAAAAAATATGTTTAAAACTTAGCAAAAGTCATGTTTTGACTTATGTGCTGGAATTTAATATTTCAGAGATTTAATAATATTATGGAAATTAATTGGATGATTATGCAAGTTATATGAATAATTTAAATTGTTTTATTTTGTCCTTGTATTAAATTAAATTGTTACTTTCTGAATTTAATAATTCTAGAAATTAATATTTAATTATTATGGATGTGCTATTGGTGATAAGTCTAGTGAGTCGACACATCAAATTCAGTTTGATAGTGGTCTGCCACATACGACTGTGCCAAATTCTGATGTATATCAGTGTCATGTGAGTGCCTAGTGCTATAAGCATAGGACTAATGATTGACAAAATTGATGGAGCTCAATTCATTATATGGCATGAGAATATTTATATCTCATTGACCATGCTGAAATTAGAGACGTAACTCAAGGAGGATAGCATATGCTTTCTCTTGAGAATATTAAATAATAAACCTTTGGGTTTAATCCACACTGATTTGTGCGATTTAAAATATTTACCCACTAGAGGAGGTAAAAAGTATTTTGTGACTTTCATTGATGATAGTACAAAATATTGCTATATTTACTTGTTACAAAGCAAAAATAGGGCTTTGGATAAATTCAAGGAATATAAGCTGGAAGTTGAAAATCAACTAGATAAAATTATGAAAATAGTTCGGAGTGATAGAGGTGGAGAATATGAAGGACAGTTCGATGCATTTTGTAGAGAAAATGGCATCATTCATCAAACAACTGCTCCTTACTCACCAGAATCAAATGGAATTGCATAACGCAAAAACCGAACTCTGAAAGAAATGATGAATGCAATGATGCAAGAATCTGGCGTAACCCAGAACATGTGGGGGGAAGCTTTAATGACTTCAAATTATATTCTAAATAAAATCCCACACAAAGTGACGGGAAAAACGCCATATGAACTGTGGAAAGGTATAGTCCTTTCATACAAATAGATGAAAGTGTGGGGGTGCCTAGCAAAAGTGGCAGTACATGTCCCGAAAAAGGTCACAATTGGACCGAAAACAGTTGATTGTATTTTTATCGGATATGCGCACCATAGTAGTGCTTATCGATTTCTGGTTCACAAATCAGATATCCCAGATATCCATGTAAATACAATTATAGAATCGGGAAATGCATCATTCTTTGAAAATATTTTTCCATGTAAGGATAAAATACACCCTAAACGGACTAGGGAAGAAAGAGATGTAGGTGAAACAAGCAACTCTGCCATTGGTCTAGACAATGGAGAAAACGCTGAAATTGAACTCAGACGTAGCAAAAGAGCTCGAAAGGAGAAAAATTTTGGTGATGATTTTCTAATGATTTTACTCACAGAAAATGAACCAAATACCTTTTCGGAAGCAATGTCTACACCTGATGCTCCTTATTTGAAGGAAGCAGTCAACAGTGAATTCGATTCAATTATGCAAAACCATACGTTTTACATAACGGATTTACCAGAAGGGTTCAAAGCTCTCAGTTGTAAATGGATCTTTAAGACCAAACTAAAAACCGATGGGACTATTGACAAGTATAAAGCCAGACATGTGGTCCAAGGATTTCGTCAGAAAGAAGGTTTAGACTTCTTTGACACATATTCTCCTGTAACGAGAATAACTTCTATAAGAACTATCATATGCATCGCAGCATTAAAAAATCTGGAAATTCACCAGATGGATGTAAAAACTGCTTTTCTTAATGGAGATCTTGAAGAAAAAATATACATGAAACAACCTGAAGGGTTTGTTATTCCTGGACAAGAAGACAAGGTCTGTAGACTTTTAAAATCGCTGTATGGACTTAAACAAGCTCCAAAGAAGTGGCATGAGAAATTTGACAAAGTAATGATGTCAAATGGGTTTCGCATAAATGAATGCGATAAATGTTTGTACTTCAAAACTAGGAAATATGTATACGTTATGTTATGCTTATACGTAGATGATATGCTTATCATTGGAAGTGACAACGATATTATAAATCAGACTAAAACCATGTTACATGGACAGTTTGAAATGAAGGATATGGGACTAGCTGATGCAATTCTTGGAATTAAAATCACTAGACATCCTGGAGGATATATATTATCCCAGCACCATTACGCTGAGAAAGTACTTGATAGATTCAAGAACTATTCAACTGGAACCTCCACAACACCTGTGGATACCACACTTCACCTGACGAAAAATTCAGGTGCACCGGTATCACAGAATGAGTATGCTCGAGTAATCGGAAGTCTAATGTACTTGACTAATTGTACTAGACCAGATTTAGCTCACTCGGTAAATGTACTAAGTAGGTACACGAGCAATCTAGGACACATCCATTGGAAAGCGATAACGAGAGTATTAAATTACTTACGCTTTACCAAAAATTATGGACTGCATTACGGTTCAGAACCTGCCGTGTTGGAAGGATATACCGAAGCTAATTGGATATCAGATTCCAAAAACTCGAAGTCCACAAGTGGTTATGTGTTTACACTTGGGGGTGCTGCAGTATCCTGGAAATCTTCAAAACAAACAATGCTGGCTAGGTCAACAATAGAATCTAAATTCATTGCTTTGGACAAAGCCGCAGAAGAAGCAGAGCATCTTCGAAATTTTTTTTTTTTTTTTTTTTTTTTTGGAAGATATTCCGATGTGGGAAAAACCAGTGTCATCAATTCGGATACACTGTGATAATCAATCGGCTATAGCTCGTGCTAACAATAGCATGTACAATGGCAAGTCACGTCATATACGTAGACGACATAAGACCATTAGACAATTGATCTCAAGTGGTGTAATTTCGCTAGATTACATCAAATCAGCTGATAACTTAGCAGATCCTTTTAAGAAAGGTCTGATCCGAGATCAAGTATTGAAATCATCAATAGGAATGGGTTTAAAGCCTATGATTAAACGATGAAATTTGGCGGTAACCCCACCTATACTTTCTAGGTTCAAAGGGACAACTAAGTCAAATTAAGTCTAAGAAAACACTGTAAAACTTATGTTTCTACCCAGTTCCTAATAATGATAAACAGTGTTGTCTGCAAAATTGAGGGTAAGCGTAAGCTTTTAATGATTTCATCATATTTATTTCAAGGAAGTAAAGCAGAATACTTCGAAATAGAATACGAGAATCACCTGTTGAGTGTGAAATGGGGCCGTTTCTAGGAGAATAAGGGAAGGCTGTATTCTCCAAGTTCACTCAAGAAATACCAGGCATGTTCAAGGCCAAAATGAACACAACGAGAGAGCGAAAGTTCTACTAGAAAATATAACTGTGTTATATCTATTGTTTCAGTTTACACTAGAAATCCGGATGGTTCAAGACATCGTGTTCACCAACTGGGCTTGTAAACTCGATAGACTATAACAGTGATTGGTTCAACGCTGAAAAATGCAACCTTTTCATATACAGTTATTTTTCGCATATACTCAAGAAAGTCTTCTTTCAGCCTTAAATCTATCCTAAAAAGGTTTTCAAAAACATCATCAGTGTTTTAGAGTCAATTCTATTCATGTGGGGGATTGTTGGAACAATATATTAATAAGCATGTGGACTTATTATATATAGTTAAATGTGAATGAGAATTTGCTTAGGGGAGGTCAAAGATTTTTTGTAACTTACAAATTTTGGTATTAAAAACCAAATAAATTTGGCCATTAAATCTACTTGACCACCAAGCTATTCTTTTCCTATAAATAGCAAGCTACATAGAAAGGAAAAATCATTCATTCATTCTAAAAAAAAGCAAGAAAACACCTTAGACACATTTTAGATATTCTTTGAGAAGTTTCTTAAGTGTTGAAGCTCTCTTGAAATATCTTCTTGGTTGTTGGTGTTAAGTGGTAGTAGCTAAGGAATTCACAAGGTTTAACAGGTTCTAACTTTCTCCCTCTTTTACTTCTCTCTTTCGGAAGTAAATTTGTGTTCTTGAGTATATAGTAGATAATTAGCTCGTAGATTCAAACATGAATGAAGCATGTTTGTCTTAATATTTGGTTGTATCCTGGGATTCAAAGAATGCATGTAAACCGTCTCATTGCGGGCATTTTATTGAGTTAAGGAAAGGGATCATCCCGCCTCCAAATATTTTTTTTGCTTTTGTTTTTATGATTCAAAACCGAATTTTGTTCATATTCTTATTAAGTTATCAAAATGATTGTCTTGAAATCATGTCTTGAAAATATTAAATCTATAAACATGTTCATGAGATAATTTTTGGCCATATAATTAATTAATTATTGTTAGCTTTTATGATGGTCAAATGTTAGATTTAACTATAGAATTTAATATTATTAATTTATGTATATGCCATTATTATTTGTTGAAAATAAGTTACACCCACATAATGGCAATGTTAATGTTTATATGTACATGTCTATATTAATATATATATATATATGAGTTTAATACTTTATTTCAATTTTAAGAAATAAATTGTATTGCAAATTGATTTTTCTAAAATCTGGTTTTATAAGGTCCTACAAGCTTTACGTGTAAAGCCTTGATGCCACGTGGCTGGATGAGGTGGTGAGGAGGAGTCGTGGCGATGCTTTCCGGCGCTAGCCGATTTCAAGCGAACCCTCTCGTGCCTACGGGCAAGAGGGTTCGCTGAGTGGACCGAACCGTCACAAGAATGGCAAAGGAAAGCATCGTCAGCTGCGCAATACCAACGCGCCCGCCTCTTCACGCAGCTGTCGCATGCCCTCGCCGTCTTTCCTCCAACCGCATTAGCCAAACTTTTCATCATGTTATAACTTTATATTTATCACCATCAACGAGAACCAGAAACCTTTACTTTGAGTAAAAACTAGTTGCCAAATCTCACTTGCAAAAAGAATGTTTATCGAACTATGGGTTCTCTCTTCAAAGGTTTCAGTTACCGAGAAGTGGCTATAAAAGGGAGAATACATATTTGTTTTTATGAGGCAATGAGGGGTTAATCTTGTACATGTCCCACACGATGTGAACTTTTTTTTTTTGGAGTGTGATTAAAATATGATGCACTTTTTAGGTGTTCATGATACCCATGAGGGCCATGTAGAGAGGTCTTATCTCGATTCTGATTGGTCGAGTTCTTCAAGATGATCCTCTTCTTAGTGTTTTAATTGGTCAGCTTCTTAATCAAATGGATATCTTTATGGTCCCACCTATCGTTCTCGCAGCCCAGTCACCCCTTTTTTTTGGAATTTGCTACTTTTAAATTTTGTTATAATCCATTATTTTCCGTGTAAAAGTTGGATAGTATGGACTTATCCTCATGATTTGTGGGAAGCGAAAGTTTTGAGTGGTTGTGTCGAATTAAGTCCAGAGTAATCAGTATGACATCTACTTATGGTGTTGATATATCTACATTTTTATCTTCTACATCTTCATCTTCAAATTTTGGAAACAACGAGCTAGTGTTAGTATTTGCTGTGTGTGTCATTGTGTGTCTGTCTAAACCAATTTGACGCACTTTTTTATACTAGTACTGTATGTTTTATATAAAGCTTCAGATTATGTAGGTTGGGGTTTATAGGCCGCATCTTTCAATATATTGAAGTAATAAAAAGTAGATATTGTAAGAGAAACCTGGATAAAGTAACCATAAACTGAAGCATGAAAAAAAAGAGAGAATGCAGAATTACGTATTCCTAAAAACATTGGGTTAAAAGAAAAATGAAAGATAACTATCAACTATGGTTTGTACTGGACCACATCAATATGCAGAAAACTTCAAAAACAAAGGCATCAACCTTTTGTTGAGAAGATAAGAGGATCTATGGATAACATGTCCAATTCCTGGCTTTATTCGTTTACTTGGAAAATGATTTTTTTATTGTTTTTACTTTTTAGCATTTGTACGAACTAAAAATGTCGGAGTGATTATTGAATAAATTAGATTAGAGATCATTAAACCTTAAACTTTTTCCTTATGTATCTAGGAAATCATATAATTTGATATGTATATTTCATAGTTTAATTGTTTGAAAAATATATATATATATATATATATATAAATATATAGATATTTCATAGTTTAATTGTTTGGTAAATGCGTTGAGCCGAACTCGACACAACCCTATTCCAACCCAAATGTAAATTTGTCACGAACCAAACACGGAACTCAAGCCTGACACCATATCATGCGACCTCGCTAATTATGTGATTACTGATTACTGATGGTTATAATAACAAAGTTAGTTGGGAGAAATTGATTGATCTTTATCAACTAAGTATTTTTCGTTGCACGTTGGATATTGGATAACAAAACTTGTAGAGCCATATGTTGAGTTGGTCCGAAGGTCAAATATTTATTGAAGTATTTCGGACGTTTTAAGCTAATTATGTGCTGGAGTTTCAGGCTCATTTAACTGATATAAGCCCAATATGTATTCCGTAACAGTATTCGAAAACAAATTTAATATTTATCCATGAGCGAGTATATATATTAACGCGTATTTTACTATTCTTGAGAAAAATTACTGACTAGTGTTTAGAAACTCGTTATACACTTGCTCAAAAAAAAAAACTCGTATTATGTCCATGCTATGCATGAGCGAGGGTAGGTTTGGACGTAATTTGGATTTTTTTTTTGTCAAAAAAAAAAAAATCAGTATAGAACATGTTCGAATAATTTTTATATTCGGGTCAAATTCAGTTTAGTTTCATCCGAGTTTGAATCAGGTTTGGGTATTTAAAATATACTTTTTAAATAAAAATAATAAAATTTAAATAAAATTTGATTAAATTTTGATAAATTACTAAATATTTTTGGATATTTCAGTTTTTGGGTATTTTAATTATTTTATCTTAAAACAAATGATAAATTTAAATTTATAATTATAATTTTTCATATTGAATTATTTTAAATCTAAATATAATTAATATTTTTAAAAATATAATTGTATTTTTAATATCTCAGATTTTTATTTAATTTTTGATTCAGTTCGAGTTTATATAAGAGTCTATAACTCATTCTGATATTTTGTCCATTTCGGATTTGGTTCAATACCATTTTTTATATCGGTTTTAGTTTGAATTTTTAGCTCTAGATACTTTTACAACTCTAAGCTGAGGTAACAAAATGATCATTTTGAAAAATATAGTTGCGGTGGATGATTAAAATTTTTGGTGAGTCTAATAAATGACAAAAATGTGCAAGCTATATTTTGGTAAAAGTCATATGCTAAATCTTTATATCTGTCAGAATCATGTGATATAATAATAGTCAACTCTGAAATTCATGATATATGTTTGTAATTCGAATTTAACACTCCGTAATGTTAAAAAGAATATTAAAACTATTAAACTAAATTGAAAAAAAAAAACTTCATATATCACTATATATGATACTATACATTCCAGTTCCACAAAGTAATTTGTAGTTTATACTACCTCAACATTGTACTTTACATTCCAATTCCACAATGAACATCGTCTTAAATTTCACTATATAAGGTATATTAAAATCAATATATGTTGAAATATTCTTCGAAGTAATTAATAGATTAATCAATTTAGAACGTATGACCAAAAAACAACTTCAGAATTGATAAGAGTAATAAATTAAAAATGAGCTTAACCTGATTGATCTTTTAACCTCTTTTTCATTTTTTATGCACTTTTCGTCGTCCTATCTAATCAACTGTTAATGATAATCGGTTTTGGAATAGAAAACCAGCAAGCAAAATTTGTTGTTCCACCAGTTTAATTAGCCTTTTGACTCAATGTCATTTTATTTTTGTATCAATTAATGAATAATATATTAAAATTTATCGTTAATCAAAATGATCCTGAAAGAAAATATGCAAACTATTGCATCAAGTTTAATGATTGATTTAAATCTATCGATTGATTGTAGTAAATCTATTATTAGAAAATAACTTTCTATCTATGTATTATTTATAAATAATGACATTAATTTATAAGGCAAGTTTTTAAAATTTAGTAACGATAGTTTCGATTAGATATCAACTTTTAATAAATGTGTAGCATGATCAAAATCATACAACCAATCCCATATGATTATTCAGACATTTAAGAGAATTAAAAGTATCAAACTGGGTGTTGTTTAAAAAACAATTTCATTACTCAATTTTACTAACCAAAAATGATAAATACATCGTCGTCGGATTCTGTAACGCTACATTTTTAAATCTGTTTTGTTTTAATGATATACGAAAAAACAAATATATCGTCGTTTTCTTCGTTTTATTGTTGATTTATGTAATTTTAAATTCTCTAGCCATAAGTTTTTTTGCGCTAGGCACAAGTTGGAGAGGATTTCAGATTTCAATACATGACAATTTCTTTTCAGAATTAAATTGGAATAAAATTTTCTTACGAAGTTTTTCGCTGATGTCTTCAATTTTATGGTCCACTTGAACAAATTCGGTCCACCTCATAATATCGCCGATTACCAATAATTTATCACGGTGAGCTTCCGATCATAATAATCATCATATTTGCGATCGCGGGATCGGCCACACGACCGCGTTTTTGAGCATGGGGTATGAATTCTACTTCTAAAAAGTACATTTTCTACAAATTTATGGATACGAAGTTTATCAAAAATTCCATAATATTATTGATAGAACCGTTCGTCGTGAAATCATATGTTATAAAAGAGCTGAATTGTGAGTTATTACTCGAAGAACTAACTGTTCATTATAATTGTAGGTAGGATAAATTAATAATGTAATAGATAATAAAAAAATACTGATTTATTATCAACTACTTATATTTTATTAAAAAATCAAATTAAATATGAAATTTTCTTATATATGTGTACAACAAGACAAATAATTCGTGACATCTTTAATAAAAACAAGCTCGAAATGAGAGAAAAAAAAAGCAGTTGACGTGAAAGACAGCAATAATTATGGTCAAAACATGACTCTTAAAACTGTCTGAAATTTTTTTCCTGCATACAATCTATATCGAAATTATTTGATTACAAATCTCTAGCTATAACCACTGTAATTCACATTAAAACCAAATTAAAAGTCGGGTAAGCAATATGGACGGCAGCGATGATAACGAGAAAACTCTTTTTTGGATTATAAATAAATAAATAAATAAAAAAGGAAATATTCTTATGTGATATTACAGCACGAGAAACTAAAAAAATACCCCAAATGAAAAAAGTAGAGAATTAAATATGCAGAGCAAATAAATACAAACATTTATGCTTTGCTTTTTCTTCTCTCTAACTTCCATTTCCCAATCCCCTTAAAAACCGAATCCCAAGAAGTAAATCAAACCTAAACCGTACACAAAACCCAAACTATTACCAAACCGTACTTGAAGACGTTTTGGTTTGGCTCAGAGTTTAACAACTTCAGGGATAAAGACAGGGTATCGGTCGATACAATCGGACCATGGTCCATCCTTAGGTGTCTTAATCGTACGGTTACACTTCCAAACAGCAGAGTTACACTTGAAACCACTCCCAAACGCAATCTGCCAAACTCTATCTCCTCTCCTCATTCTCCCTTTAGACTCGATGTAGCTAAGCTCGTACCACAGCGATGACGATGATGTGTTACCAAAACGATGTAATGTCATTCTCGAGGCTTCCACGTGTTCTCCTGATAGCTCTAGATTCTTCTGAAGCTCGTCGATTACGGCTCTGCCTCCTGCGTGGATGCAAAAGTGTTCGAAGGCTAGCTTGAAATCCGGTATGTATGGTTTCCATTTCTGGTTGAAGATTTTACGTCCGATTAAGGACAAGAGGAATAGGAGTTGCTCTGATGCCGGTAGGACCAGAGGACCTGTTCAATTAAAACCAAACCGAAATTTTCCGGATTTTAATGGAATTTAAGTAAATAATTTTTCTTATCGAACAAACAGAGTTTAATGCAACCGAATGGAATAAGCTGAATTTTCCATAGAGCAAGACATACGTATGTACCAAACAATGTAATTAATTATACGAAAAAATGTATATAGCGCAATTATTATTTTTGTTTATAACCGAAACTAATCCAAATCGAAAATTGAACAGTTCAATCGAATACTTATATAAAACTCAACCGAAACCAAATCAAACTTTATTTTCACACCATTTATTTTATATATAACAAACCGAGTTTCATGCAACCGAATCGATAGGCCAAAATCTCAAAAGACATGCCCTAAAACATATTTTTTATTAAACTAAAAAAAATATAGCGTAATTTGTTTATCCAAAACCGAACTGGGTCAAAGAATTCACACGGAACAAGAACCAAAATAGTTGAATGCCCACCCACCCCTTTATATATTTTTCCACCATTGATATTATTGTTAGGGTATTAAAGTTATTAAATAATATGTATTGTTATTACCTATTGTGGTGATGTTAGCCTTGAGTGCCTCACCGGCGATGGCCATAAGATCTTTGGACAAGTTGATGCCAATCTTTCCTTCTTTATCTTCCTGTTCATAGACGCAATAGTAAGACTTGTCATCAGCGCCACGGTGGGTTCGGACGAGGTGGCAAAGCTTGTACTTGGCTCGCCACCGGTCAGACCGACGGTTTGACATAAGAATTGCCGCGCAGCCCATGCGGAAGAGACAATTGGGCAGCAACATAGCTCTCTCGTTCCCTCGGTAGTAATTAGGCGTTATGATCTCGGTACTGACGATGATTGCTTTCGAATTGGGATGAACCTGAAGCAGATCACGAGCCAGATCAACTGAGATGAGGCCTGCGCTGCAGCCCATCCCCGACAGATTAAAGCTTTTAATGTTGCTCCTCAGCTTATATTTGTTGATGACCATTGCAGAAAGCGATGGGGTGGGAGAGAAAAGAGAGCAATTGACAATGAGTATGTCGATGTCTTTAGGCATTAGACCGGTTTTCTTGAAAAGATCATCCATAGCCGTGAAAATAACCATTTGAGCCTCGCTTCTAGCCTCGTCCATGGTTGGTGTCGGAGGAATGTAATGAACAGCTGGAGGGAGACAAGTCTCTTCACCGAGACCAGAACGTTCAAGGATTCTCATTTGAAACTCAACGCTCTTAGGCTTGTCCTTGAGGATCAAACGAGAATGTTCCATGAAAGTTGCGAAGGGGACACGGCACGTGACAGGTGGTTTGTAACAAGAGTAATCAACGAGGTAGACGGTACGTGGCTTGGACATGAAGTAAACGGTGGAGATGAAGATAACCAAGAAAGAAGAACATAGAACCTGAACTAGGTCAAAGTGAAGTGAGTTCCAAACATTAAAAATCTCTTCTGGACCCATCCGAAGAAGCTCAACGGCAATGATAGCCATGATCGGGATCAAAAGAAAACTCAAGAAGTGATTGACCAAGTATTGATAGCCGAGTTTCACATACTTGAGCTTCACCGAGCTAGAGAACTCTGGCATCGGTTGAGGCATCTTCGGGAGAGAGTTTAATGTAAAAATATGTAAGTACGCTTCTTTTATTAACTTTTGTTATTAGGTTTTTGAAGATGAGTTAATGAAGAAGAGAGAGGGAAGGTGAAGGATATAAAGGCAAACAAGAGAAGGGGTAGCTGAGAAGAGTTAATGAAGAGTCGAACGTCACCCAACGCTCTCGTTTTGCTCTCTATTTAATTTTGCTTTCTTTTACGGAATTTTTTTTTATTATTATAAGAAAAAATAATGTTTTGTTTTACTTCTCTTCGATTTCCAGTTGTTACTAGACAAAAGCAAGTGATGAGAGCAAATGATAAGGACTGTTCCCCCTTTGATATAAAAGTTTCATGTATCTTTCAAATTTGTTGTTGAGATAAAAATAAATAAAAACATCAAAAACGTGTCGGCGTTTGGTTTAATCGAGATCAAAGTGTTTGGTAACTACTTTGATTTGATGATCACGCAGCCCGGTAGGATCAAAATAGTACTGTTACATTAATAAGTATCCAAGAAAACATTAATTGTTTTCAAAACTATATACTATGTACAAGGTTCCACAAATGAAACAATTAGTACTAATCTTTTATTACGCATGAATTAAATGTACGTTTATATCCAAAAAAATGTACTTAAAGTTACTTGTGAGTTTGGACCTAGCTATCACTCATCGGCGTGGCAGATAGCGTCAAATTCAGAGAAATTATAGTTACATAAATGTTCATCTGAATTGTACGTTTAATTGTCCATGTATATCCCTTACAAAGTTACAGGTTTTTAATTTACAATCGTCAACACCCAGAATTGAAGATTAAATATATAATTGATTAGTAATAGTGTGTTTAAAGAACGAAACCAAGTGGTTTCTAGTGAAAGTTTGTACCTCTAATTGTTTTGACTGACATGTGTTATTTTATAGGATAGTAATATCGATACATGAGTTGCATTGCATGCAAACTTCGTTCGAGATATCTTTTTTTTTTTTTTTGGAAATGTTTTAAAATCATAAACGTTTGAAAATTCAAAAATTCACCATAGAAACGTAACTCTTAACAAATCGATTCAAAAGCGTGACAGAAACGTTTGCTTGTATTTTGAAACGTTTTATGGATATATTAGATAACCTTATAACTTTTTAAAACCTAAGTAGTTTGAGCAATATGAATCATTCACTTTTGTTTTGCCAAATCACTAAAATATGACTAAAGCTCCAGAAAGAGGAACCGAGATTTTTAGCAAAGTGTTAATCATATTTGATGGAGTTGGTTAAAACGAAGATAACAATATAAGTTTAAATTTTTTATCTCAGAGGTTATAATCTTTATTCTGAATCGTATTATTTTATTAAAAATATTGTTAAAAAATATTTCAGTATTATATAAATATATATATATATATATTAATATATTCATTACCAATTACTTTTGAATTAAAATGTATTAAATTTAACACAGTAACAAAAAATTTAATCCATATTGTCTTATCCGATATATATATAAAAAAAGTTAGTTTATCAAAAGTTTATCCAATCTAAAAATTGATTTTGATGATTCATATAAAAAAAAAAATAATTGACTAATAAAAATCCAAATAAATATATCAAAAAATAATATCGTACATCCAAAGAGATTTTCAGTAAATATATATAAATAATATGGACTAATAAATTCATGGTTTGTTTTAAATTGGAAGCCACCTATCTTCGGTTCTGCATACTAGCTTTTGTTTTGATATAACGTATATCATACATACGGTCTTTTGAAATGTTTGTTGTACAAATAACTTAAAAGCTGAAATTAAGTAACATGAGATCATTTCATTGAACGAAACGAACAATAAATGTATTTAAGAGAAATAAATATTAAAATACAACGGTGCAATACTAACTAATAATTTATATTTTACGATGAAATTCCTCTTTTGGTACCGATAGTCATTTGAAAATGGAAACACACGAGTGAAAATCAAACAGTAGTTACGATGTTTGACTTGGAAAGTGCAAGTAGACAACTCTTGAGATCATATTTCAGAAAAAAAATGAGGTAAATCAAACAGTAGTTAAGATGTTTGACTTTGAATCTGAAAGCAGACAAATCTTGAGATCCGACGATTTCATGTATAAAGACGATCCACCAAAACCTTAGATAAAGTCCAAATATTTTCTGCTATGATTCTTGTTGCCGAACATAAAATTTATCCCATAATTGAAACAAAAGAATGCAAGATCTTTACATTTTATCATACATGTATGTATGAAAAGAATCAAATTAGAGAGACCTCTAGAGAAACCGAAAACAAAAACCTTTATAGCTAATGAATACAATAATAAGAGGAATTTTGTAGCCCCATAGTGAGATCATTATTGCAACAAAGTTCGATGAAGAAGTTTAGTCTGGAACTGCTGTTCACCAGCTTGATATGTACTTCAGCATCTCATTTAATATGAATATAATGCGGCTGTGTTTCATTTAGCCACAATGATTTTATAGTCCATAATACAGTTATCCCATCACCTTTCAGAATAAATGTACATGAAGATAATATTTTTATTTCCTTTGACAATGACAAAATGATTTTTATATGGTTTTCTAATCTATAGTCTACTACTAAATTTGTGTTAGGCTTAGAACGAAAACTCTCATCGGAATTACATTGACCTACCCATCACTGTACTATTCATTTAGCATTAGATTAGCTTTATCCATTGTTTTAGAGATAATTTTCTGCATTCGCTGAAATTATGTATAATTCAATTCTGATTTTGCATAACCTTCATAATATCCAATCAGCCAGAAGTTTGTATTTACCACCATCAATAACTTTTATATAAATTTCATGGTTACATCATGGATGAGTTAATCCTTTTCCTATATGAGAGATGGCGAAATCTATAAATTGCTATTTGCAAATTTCCAAGAATAATAGACATGCCTTACTGTAGAGGACGGATTTAAGCAGTTATGAGTTGAGTCTTTATTAATGCAAATAATCCTGAGAAAAAAGAATATAAAATAGTCTAAATTATATCAAATTAATTACTTTATATATTTTTTAAAATATCAAATTTAAACATTAAATTCTAAATGCGAAATTTTTAAGTCTAAAAACTTAACTTAAGCCTAAAATCCTACAACTTAAATTCCAAACCCTAAAATATAATTTATAAAATTGATCATATCTTAATTTGAAAAGAATTAGCTTATTTTTAGTAAACTTCTTCGGCCACCAGATCACTATAGTCTACTGCTATATTCACGGGGAATTTCAGGGCAAAAAAATAAGAGATAGCTCACACCAAGTGCTATGGCAAACCACCTTATAGCATTAAATAAGTAAAATTAATTTTAAGACTCAATCATACTAAGCTCGTGGTTTAATACAAGTTATATTGTAAGATAGCAGTTAAAAAGTTGATTACTGATTAAAATTCGATAACTTATGGGCTATGGAAATTTATACTATATTAAAATTGAGGTACAGTAGTTTCTTATATGCAAATTGTAATGTAGGGAAATTAGCAATATATATACGAGCTTTTGATCCTTTATATGTAGACAACTCAAACTTTTAGCCGACATGCATGCACTTACACAAATTAGATACAAATAATCTGAAACACAATTTTTATGCTTTATGAAAATCAATGTATATAGTCCTTGTTATAACTTGCAAATGTCAAATTTAACCTTTACCAAACTAAAAACTTGCAAATGTCCATCCATTGAGTTCATAATCGATTAATTAACCTTATACGACTATGATATGAACAAAAGTCCAAATTTGATCAATATTCTATACAATTAGACAATTGATTACTGTTGTATGCATTAATAGTTGATGATTTTGTATGTATTTTGTTCCTTGCAAAAATTCTCTTTTATTTAACACATATTCCTTACAAAAATTCTCTTTAAAATAGAGAATTTTTGTTTTTCAATTTGGCTCATATTATTTTTGTAACTAAATTTGGAATTTACTATAAAGTTTTTTGGTGAATTCTTGAGAGTCTACATAAACATACGAAATCTAGATATCAAAGAGTCTTTATGTTGATCAAATATTAGAAGAAAAAAACATCAAAGACACTAATCATGAATCAATCTCTAAGTTTGTAATTTTTTTCAAGAAGTTTGTAATATTCGTTCCGGCCACTTTGAACCTTAGGTCTCATGCTCTAATTTCAACCACAAGAAAAATACATGTACATATATAAAGGAGAAAAATAAGGAATTATTGTTTACCTTTCCTTTTTTTCCTTTTTAGTGGGTACAGATATTTTATAGTTTAAGTTAAGACACCAAAGTTAGGACTAGACCAAGGATGAATATTACAACATTGGTGGCTTCTAATCTTAGGGTTCATGCTGAACCTCTTGCTCTCGTGTCGTCCATACAAACAAAGACAAAGTATATGAAACCATCATGCATGGATAACTAAAGGCATTTTAACTTAATTCAGTTGATAATCTATTTCTAATTCGTCAGACCATATCTATAATACAACGGTCCCGCACAAAGATAATGTGATGTGATCAAATCAATTCACGGAGAGTCGGACCAACTAGCTGCCAGCCTGCCAACTACCATATAAGACGTTTAACAAAAATAAATAAATGTAACCAACACTTTTCTTCAATTTATATAGATATTCGTGTATATATCTCTGGTGTTTCTCGAAATTTCAGATTGTAGTAACTAGTTGCAACTCTCAGCTATTTACCAAATTTGTATTTACTATTTTATGCTAATGTCAGTCTGCATGTGAGAAATGTTGTTCCTTGCACTTAATTTATGTCTCAGGGTAAACTTCGATATCCTCCTATAAACTTGACAAACCCTTCTTTTTTCTTTCGCTATCTTATGACGACCGATAAAGAATTACTAAAAATGTGTGCAATCAAATTTTTTTTCATCCCGGAAACATTGAAGAATTAACAAAAACAAATTATGAGTGATTGTTGTGCTTGTAGTGGTATTCTGGTAGAGCCGCCACAACAAACATTTGAAATGCATTTCTCATTTTCTTGTAAAACATAATAATTCGTAGTAAAGAGTTAATTATGAAAGGATGACAACAATACTAATCAAATATATTGCGTAGAAATGCATTTTCTTTTAATCGTAAAATTAGTTTGTCCACTACTACGATTATATCCAGTCCAAAAAAACCATTTGACCAATTCATTTTTTCAATAAAGTAGTAAAGTTTTAAATTATTATATTTTTCTAAAACTAAACATCAAAATTGACTCTAAATTTTTTTTTTACAACTTATACATCTTTAGTTTGAAATTAAAAAAAAACAATGATATGAACAAATAAAAATCTGTGAGGAAATCAATTTCGAGTGACAATTCAATATACAAGGCTTCTCATATATTTAACGTCTCCGAAAATTAAATTAGTATCTTTTAACTTTTTTGCTAATATTTTTTTAAAACAAAAAATTAAAACTTTGTTTTGCTTCGTTTGTTCAGTGTTATCTGCATTTGCTAAATTTTTTTCCTACTTTCACACCACATGTTTTGTGTTAGTATCTGAACCTGTAATTTTAAATGAATATTCTTCCATTCCATACATATGTCACTCAGTGTATTTAAAATGCTTTAGTCAAATTATTTAATTTCAATTTAATATTACATGGTTTTAAAATATTTATTTATTTGAGCAATGAAATTTCAACTAGTTGTATCATAAAATTTATTACAGGGACGTTTTTATTTAAATTAGTATGTATTTAAGTTGAATCTTGAAACACAATATTTTCTTAAGTAGTTATGTTCTTGTGAAAAACATAGATATTCTTACTAATGTAACTTATCATAAATATTATAATATTGTAATATATATGAATTGTCTTTCGAAGAAATTTAAATTGATTATACGTGAACAATCGATCATATCAAACCCCTTATATACGTTGACAAAAACACAAATTTAAACCCCATATGTACATATCTTTGGCTATTGATTTAATTTTGGGAAAAATTAAGACCTATTTTGTCGCAATTACCCCCCCCCCCACAAAAAAAATAAAAATGAGTCTCATACGTTGACCCTCAACTTATCATAGAACATGCATGTGAATTTCAACATCAACTAAAATGATATGTAATAAGGGTAAATCATTATCTGTTATATCTTACCGCTAACCCTTCTTATCTTTTAATGTTACAAAATTGATGTGATATTTAAAATATTACTAAAAAATATGAATCATAACTTCTTATTAAGATATATAAAATTCATAACTCAGTTGATCTTTCAATCCAAAGAGTTTTTGAGCTCCTTGATGAACTCTAATTGTCTTCTGCTTTTGGTATGAGCGTGGATGCGTTTTTAGTGATTTTTCTTTTGTTCCATTTTAAAGAAAAATGAACAGTTAAATAGCAATGATGAAGGGACGTGTTAATTAGTTTTGGGTGAGATCTGATAGGATTTGATTATTAAGGAGACCATCTTCCCAACTATCTCTATTAACTTTGATTTTGATTTTGATTTTGAGAATAGTCTTCTCCCTATCATTCTATCAATTATACAAACCTGCTGAAAGATTGAAGTAACCTAAACTTTTGGTTTTTAGCTTTAAGAAGACAAATCAATTGTGATTTCCAAATTCATTTACTGTGTCTATCTTTTGTAAACTATGATTTCTACAAATTAGGATATGTTTTTTAAACTTTTAATGTAAAAATATGTTACAATAGTGACAATTGATTAGTACTTAAAGGGTGAATACAACATAAATACCCGAGATAGGTAGAACAGTACATAGGGATTAATGTGAGTTATGAGAATTTGTATCAATATTTGGCTTGTTAAATATATATTCTCAATTTCAAATACTCCTTGCTTAATATTTTTTTTTTTTTACTTACTGGTTACTATTTGCTCATCAAATTATTTGTAAATACTTCTCCTAGTTTTTGCCCGCTTAAAATTCAGTGAGTTAATCAAGCTGATTATCATCATTTTTTTAACATTGTACTTGTTACTTGATCTGTATTTGCAAAATATCTAAATTTTGTGGTTTGTTACTTAATTTGACAACGACGGATACATGTACAGACAGATAGCAAGTATTTTAATTATGCCCACCCGACATAAATCATTACAAACACATGGACATGAGTGTCTCTATATGGGCCTCTATCTGAAAGAACTCAAACCCAATGGGCCTTACAAAATTTCATCTTAACGCTTACAAGTCGAAAATATTGTATTTGGGCCAAATCTTATCTTGGCTGAACCATGTCACGAGTGAAGCATTTCTTGATAATCTTGGTGAGAGAGAGAGAGAGAGCACGAATGGAGTGAATCACCTACTCTTCATTTACTTCCACAAAGATCACTTTATTATTAAAAACCTGATCAAAAACTATTTGCCAGATTAGTCGCAGTTAAAGAAGAGATGTCAGAGTATTTGGTCACTGGAGGAACTGGCTTCATCGCTTCTTACATCATCAAATCACTCCTCGAACAAGGACACATCGTTCGAACCACTGTCCGAGACCCTCGTAAATTCCCAATTTCCTCACACACAATCCAATTTTTGTCGATATTTTTTCGAATTTCTACCACTAATCTGTTTTTGTGTAAAGGGGATGAAGAAAAGGTGGGTTTTTTAAGGGAATTGGAAGGAGCGAAACAGAGGCTGAAGATCTTCCAAGCTGATCTGACGGTTGAAGGAAGCTTTGACGAAGCAGTGAACGGCGTCGATGGAGTATTCCACACAGCTTCTCCTGTTCTTGTTCCACAAGATCACAACATTCAAGAGACATTGGTTGATCCAATCATTGAAGGCACAACCAATGTGATGAACTCTTGTGCGAAGTCCAAAAACACTCTCAAAAGGATTGTTCTTACATCTTCTTGCTCTTCGATCCGGTACCGTTTCGATGCCACAAAAGCCTCTCCGCTCAACGAGTCGCATTGGAGCGACCCTGACTACTGCAAACGCTTCAATGTGAGAACCATTTCTCTCTCGTTAATCTACTTGAGATTTTGATTAAGTAGATTCCATTAATGATGGTGTATGGTTGAATTGATGCATTAGCTTTGGTACGGATATGCCAAGACTCTAGGCGAGAAAGAGGCTTGGAGGATTGCTAAAGAGAAAGGGTTAAACTTGGTGGTTGTGAATCCTTCTTTTGTGGTTGGTCCATTGCTTGGACCAAAACCCACAAGTACTCTTCTTTACATCCTCGCCATTGTCAAAGGTCTTGCTGGAGAGTACCCGAATTTCACTGTCGGGTTTGTGCACATAGACGATGTAGTTGCTGCACATGTGTTAGCCATGGAAGAGCCTAAAGCATCAGGGAGAATCGTATGTTCGAGTTCTGTTGCTCATTGGTCTGAGATCATTGAGTTGTTAAGAAACAAGTATCCCAATTATCCACTTGAGAACAAGTAAAGCTCGATCATCAGACTCACCAAGATTTCATAGTCGATCTCATTTTATAGATTGATTGATTCTTGGTTTTTATTTTCAGGTGCAGTAACAAAGAAGGGGACAATAGTCCACATAGCATGGATACAAGGAAGATACATGAGTTAGGATTTGCATCATTCAAGTCATTGCCTGAGATGTTTGATGACTGTATCCGCAGTTTTCAGGAGAAGGGTCTGCTCTAAAGATATACATCTCCATCTATCTTTATGTGTCGATTTCTGGATCGTGAGTCGCTATTTCTATTTTATAAAATGCTAGCAAGTTGTAAACTGATTGAAGCACACCTCTTTAATTTCTGGTTCACAAAAAACTCAATAAGAATCTTGTAGATTTAAGCATTTGCAAATGATTCAAGTGGTGGCTTTCAATTGGACATGAAGGTGGTGGAAGTGGTGTTGTCGTTAAGTTAAAAGCGAGACAAATCTTAGTTGAATACAACAGTTTTAAAACCAAGCAATAAACAAAGAAAGTGGCTCAAAAAAATAACACCTCGAAGACTCGTTAACTAAATCGATAAGCTAATGGGCCGAGAATCACATCTCTCTTGTAGCCCAACCTCCAACAGAAAAGCAATGTCACAAATTCACACAAGAAAAAAACTTTGATTCATTTTCATTGTGTGTATGAATGAGAATGTGAATACTTTTATAAGTTATATAATATACGATCAAGAGTTAGAAAGCTTATCACAAGATCCTTCCACTTCATCACCTCACCTTCTTATAATAGTATATCACGTGACTGAGACATGCCACACGCACGTACAGAAAAAGATATATACAATCGCATGTGCAGCCACAAAAGTAGTGGAAGAGAGTGGGAGGGAGAGAGAGGGAGAGAGAGGGAGGGAGAGAGAGAGAGAGAGAGAGATACCACTAGTATAGAGTATAAAATCATCCTTTGACTTGTCTCTCATTTCCCAATCACCTTTGTAATTTTATATAAATAATCAAAATTCCAAAATGCTATACAGCTGTTAATTAAAATAATCTGATAAAACCAACCCCTGACTTGTTGCCACTTCCGTGCAATTCCCTCTTTAATTCCCACTCTCCTCTTCACTATACAACTTTCCTTCAAATATTATTTCATATTCAAATAATTAAATTAAATTAAAAAATTGTATAGAATTGTGTTTTGTGTTTGTGATGGCGCGGTGAATCAGCCCCGAGAAAACAGTGAAGAAAGAGGCCACCAAATTTTCATGAATTGTCACATTCTATTAGATTCTTTAGAATCGCAATACTGAGGAAAGACAAATAAAGGGCGATAAGAACAATGAACCAAAATACCACTAGTAAATAGAGTCAAACTCTTAAAACTTTGGACGGCTCTAAAAAGCACAATGGAAAAACATAGAGATTACTAAACACAAGTGAAGCAAACAGTTTTTGAAACATTAAAGCTTCAATCTTTCACACAGCTTCAATCTTTACCTCTAAAACCGAAATTAAATAAATAAAGTCCTAAATGCAAAACCCGGCTAATTATGTCTCAAGATCTTACTTCTCTCCGGAACACACTTTTTTGTATGTCTTAACGAATACTACTAAAACATAAAACTCAAACTCTTCTCTTGACATAAACATTAAGCAAAACTCCTATTTTAAGCTGCAAAACTTTTCATGGGGCAAGTGATATTGAGAGGCGCGCTTTGATCGAGGAAACTCGAGCCAGCTAGCTCGAGCTCAAGATCTGCAAAGTCGAAATCCGGTAGCGCGCTCGGACCGCTGTCTTCAAATCCGTCAATATCATCGAGCAAACCAAAATCATCAAGCTGATCATCAGTGAAGAAATAATCAAAGTCTATGCCATGCTCGTTTCCACCAGCAGCCATTGGTCCACCATCAGCAAAGAAACCAAGATCAGGGATTTGTAGATCAGCAAAGTCGATACTGAACAACACTTCTTGGCTCAAATCAACACCAGTAGCAGCACCAGCGTCATCATTTGTAGTGATCTTGATCTCTTCTTTAGCCTTGACACAAGTAAGAGCTGGAGCTGAAGCGTAAGTGTCTTGCTCAAGAGGAGTAATAGGTGAAGAGCGTGAGCATTGACTGGTCTCAGACGAAGAAACATCAGGTTTAGCATTCTCAGACACAGAGACCGAATCATTAGTGGTTGTGGTGGTCATGCCGACAAGCGCATCATACTCTTTCCTCTTGTCTTTGTAAGCTTGATGAGCTTCTTCTTCAGTATCAAAAGTACCCAACCATATCCTGGTTTTAGTGATCGGATGTCTAATCTCAGCAGCCCATTTCCCCCATTTCCTCTGCCTAACACCAACAGGCTTCTTAGACAACCTAGGACGAGAAGCAGCTAACAAAGCTGCTGCTGCTTTCTTGCTGATGGTTTTGGTACTGTCCTGTGAAGAACTCTCAGAAGGCTCAAGAAGAGCAGCAGATTCCATAGATGGAAAGTTAATCTCACGGACGATGCGTTTCACTGGACGAGGCCTAGGCTTCATCTCTTCCTCGTCGCTAGATGAATCATCAGTTGCGTAAGGATCGTCTACAATGATCCGAACTTTTCTCAAAGGTTGGGTTTCTTGAGGATGGGATAATAAAGAGTTGCTTCTCTTTGGTTTCTTCATTTCACTCAAAGACTGTTGTTTCCTAATCTCTACCATTGTCGTTGTCACAACCCAAATCCTCAAAAATACCCAGAAAAAAAAACAAAATCACTCAAAACTCTGTATCAAAACTTTAGATCAAAAAGGCTTCTGTAAGAAATCTCAGCGAACTATGAAAAAAGAAAATTTTTGCTGCTTTATGTGAAAACCCCCAAATACTTCAACGCCAGAACAAGTCCTGAGATATAAAAATCAAACATAGAGAGAGGAGTTTAGTCTCTCTCAGATCTCTTAAAAGGGACGAAGAGATGAAAAAAGATGAGAAGTGATTTCGATACCTTTTGGGTCTTAAGCGCATGGAAAGAGACGGAATCTCGAGAACAAGTCTCTGCTTAGAGCAGAAGTGAAGAGCGTTTGAAAAAGCAGCCAGACCAAATTTTAAAGAAGTAGATGAAGAAGATGATGAAATCGGACAAGAAATGTTAATCAGAGACAAAATCACAGCCGATTCAAACCCAGCCGACATAAATCCGCGTCACAAACGCTAGCGATTTCTTCTCACGAAACCCTAAGTTTCACTGTTCCTGTTCTTCGTAAAGACAGAGACAAACAATAACAAGAACAAAAGTGAGAAACCAGAAGCCAAATAAAACCCACACAGCTAAAACCCTAGAGCAAAGAGAAAGATTAGAAATCTGGGGAGGAGATTTTTCTTTGATTTATATAAATAGAAAATGAAGGATCCGTGACAATGTTTCCGAGAGACAAAACAGTAAACAAGTGTTAAAAAGGAAAAAAAAAACTCGATTTTTACAGTACCCCAGAGAGACGACGCAAATCTCTAGAAGTGAAGAGAAAAAAAACATAAACATCAAACAAACAATAAACAAATCCAAGGAGGAAGAAGAAGAAAAACAATTCTTTTAATATTCATTTAGAAACGCAGAGAAGCAATAAAAGTGTTAACCTTTGTTTGCTGTGTTTCTTCCGATTCTCTCTCTTCTTTCTGCTTTTTTTTTGCTATGAAGATATATTCTGATTTACATATATATAAACAATATTGCTGATTTATTTCACATTTTTCCAATGACGGTAAAAACGAACCATTCAAAGAAAAGAGCTACAAAAATGAGAAATAAAATATTCAGTTTTTTTTGGTTAGATGTGTAACAACTAATTAGAAACTAAAATGGTAAATTTAACATTATTTTGTAAATAATATTTTTAAATTGGTCGCGTCAGACCGACTAAGAGATTTAATATAACTTCCGTTTTTACGAACCAAACATAACAGTATTTGACTCTTTGACTCTCTTTTTTTGCGTTACATTATTATAATTATGTTGGTACCCGCAAAAAATATTATAAAAAAAAAGAATTTTAACATAATATAATATTATGGGAATACAGATAAATAAAATGAGCTGGCTTGGTAGAAATAGGGGCAATATTAACATTAATGGCGCATGACTCTCTCTATACTCATGCATCTATCATGGCCCGCCAAGAATCCCAGCGCGTGGTTCTCACTCTCATTTGCCACAAAATTCTTTTTTTAATTAACTCAGTTTTTTTTTTTTAGATAAAAAATCTATTTTTTTTGGGTATAAATCTTCCAATTTTGGTAAAAACAATCTAACTATATTTAAAAATAATATATAAACCAAATCTTGCAACAAATCTAAATAAATCCAAATTGAGTAGATTTCTTTCTTTAAATTATTAAAATGAAAGGAAACTCAATCATTTATTGGTTTTAGATTCTAGCTGAACCGAATAGAACCCAATTGAACCAAATTGTATTCTAAAACACAAATCTCCGTGTTTTTTACATGAAAAACAATGATCGATGACTCAAAAAATTCTTTCGTCTATACAAAAGAGTAATGTAAGAAAACAAAATTAGTTACAGTTGTCCAATTGTGCGGCTGAAATTTAGGTTCTTTTAAAATCTTTGAATAGTTATCTTGTACTCAATAAAACTGACAACACATATCAAAAATGCAATGGTTCTGATTAAAAACATGCAGAATGGCGAAATCTAGTGTAAAAATACGATTTCACAACTATTTTGTTAATTAAAAAAAACGCAAAAACGCAAGTTTGTGTTTTCGCTGATAGAATACAAAAGAAATGTTCATTAAGCAAAAAAGTAAGTATGAATTAGATTTTTTTACAAAATAAAACTTTTATAATTATTTCATTACATAATAATAATATTTTGAATTCTAAAAAACATAAAATTATTTAAACATTTAGTTAAAACATTCAAATCAATAAAAAATATTTTAAAATATTAATAGTCACACTATATTAAATACATACAAATTTACATAAAAATTTGAGAAAAATAAAATAAATTAAAACAAAAAAGCTTTTAAACTTCTTATATAATAGAATAAAAAGAGTAATAAATAAAATATTGTTATTAATTTTTCAACGTCATAAGATATTTATATATTTATTATAAATATATTAAGAATAAGTTAACTAATTATAATAAGAAAATTAACTTTTTATAGTAATAGTTAATAGTTTTATTTTTTATAATAATAGCTCAGTTATAAAATATAGTGAAATTTTATTTAAGATAATTTATATTTAGCTTCCGCAAATTATCCAATCATAGAAAAAAATCATTCCGCAAGTTTATCGTTCCGCAGGTTTTAAATTATTTCATAAATTTTAAATTATTATGTAAATTTTTTTATTTTTTTATCATTCTGCGATTCCGTAATTGTCATAGTTAAATTTTAGATTCTCGATTTTTATGCTCATTTGAATTATTATTTTTTTAGGTTAGATGTAAAATTTTAGAATACTTAAGAAAATTTTAAGTGTTGTTAAAAATTAATTCGAAATTAAATGCATCATAAGAATTTTGACTTTTGCTCATTCTATTATCAAACGTTTCAAACTTGTTTATCTTTAAACAAAGTAGTGAAGTGGTCGTGGAATAAATATCAAAATATGAAAAATGATTAAGCAACAAGCTGTCGATTTAAGGAACACAACATCATATGAGGTGGAACGAAAGTGCTGGTGTTTATATTTTTTTGTCAAAAAATTTAGTGAAAAATGTTTAAGACACATGTGACACATGTATAAAAAGATTATTCCTTTTTTTTGCTTCAATCTTACTACAAGCGAGTTTTAGTCTCTATCATCAATCATACCAACTGATGTCATAACATTATCATAACACCTTTTTGTAAAAATGACAATGAAATCAAAAGTTCACAAAACAGAAAAAGGTGGTCTATTTCACAAATGATATACTGTTATATGGTGTAGAAGACAATATCACATGAGCGAACTGAATGATGATGATATATCCCACCATCATGTGTTTGAGTGGCGATTATGAAAGTGAGGGATAACAGAAGTATGTTGCGAGTGACTTGCCGACTTAAACAACCAAATTAAAGAGCCAAACACAAAAAAAAAGATGATTTGATAATTTCTTTCCATCTTATACATATCTAGCATTAATTCATATATGAGTAAATTCTACACAAATTTATAAATCTTATATAAAATTTCAATAACATCTTCTTATATATATATATATATATCAAAATCAAACTTTCATTATTTACCAAATCGCATAAAATTCATAAAACGTCTTCTACAAGACCGAAACCTTCCATATGTGAAAGAAGGAGATAATAACTTTTGAGATTCAAGATTTGGTCAATTTAGAAAGATATGATTTCTTGTAATAAATTTAGTAAATTAAACCCCTAGACTTTCTTTACATATCTGCATATATAATTTGGTAAAACGACTATCCAAAGGTGTGACATAATTTAATGAGGGCACGACCCGGTGTTGGTAATAATAACTCTAAGAAATAAAGAAGG
The DNA here is from genome assembly GCA_039880935.1 of Streptanthus diversifolius. NCBI lineage: Eukaryota > Viridiplantae > Streptophyta > Magnoliopsida > Brassicales > Brassicaceae > Streptanthus > Streptanthus diversifolius. The sequence goes on along the minus strand of JAXGFM010000015.1, from coordinate 4,925,707 downwards.
GAAACGGAAAAGTGTATAAAACATGAAAAGTTTAGTAAGAGAATCTGATTGTCTGGCATGTGAGATGCACGTGAGATGAAGAAGATATGGGTTCATACTGATACATGGGAGCACCACGTCGTCACATTTAGGTGAAGAGGTACCATCGGCTCTACGCCACCTGCCAAGTTCGCAGAGGCAGAAAGAGCCCTTCTAAACCTAATGGTCCATCTCTTTATCACGTGATCTTATAAAGTAATCCCCCACTAGATTCATTCTGAAATCCAAACTATTATGTTATAACATGTGCGATCTTAAGATCTGAAATTATTATTAAATGACCATGTTACCATAATGTTGTTTCGGTGCGTGATACGGAGTTTCAGGTTAGATGTATTATGTCAGTGCATGCATTCATGCATGATCAACAACTCTATTTGTAGTAAATAGAATAATACGAACGAACTTTTTTTTTTTTCATCTAATTTCTTCAATTAGTAATCACTAATCTCACAGAACACACAGTACCACAGTTTTTTTTTCAATATATGTTTAAGTCAATAAAACGTTTTTAACTTGCGTTTGGTTTTAGATCTTACAGAGCTCTACCGTTTATAACTTTATATTCATCTGAAAAACGGTAGAAACTGCAAGATCTAAAATCAAACGCAAGCATCATCATCACAATTGTCATTTGAAAAACAAAACGTTATCAAAACTAACATTTGTTCACATACACACACACACACACACACACACACTGTTTTATGGACTTTAATTTGTTTCCAATCATGATCTCGTTACGATGGCACACACTAACAGCCGTTAAAGATTAGTTAAGTGTAATGCCTAATTATAAAAAACTAATCCATTAATTTCATTCCGAATCTCGTGTATTGACGTCCTAAATTTGCAAGACAACCACCAAATTTATTTATTTTTTGGCGACTTGGCATAACTACCATAATTTTCGGTTATTTTGGCTTAAGTTTGGTGAGTTTTCACAAACGTTCTCTCGCATATTATGTTATCCAACTTTTTAATGATTTAAGATTTATTTATATAGACTACCATTGTGGATTCCTTTTTTTATGTCGGTCTTAAACTTGGGTGTCCCTAATATTTTAACGTAGTTGAAAATAAATAATGTGTTGATTCTGTCAAATTAATGAATCTAACCTCGTAAAGCAATTCGAATAAAGAAGTTAATTTGTATAGATTTCGATAAGTTCTTGGAAAAATAAGCACAAACTCTTGAAATGATCAAGATATAGCAAATATTTTTTTTTGGGAGAAATTTTATTTAAAACAAACCGAAAACCGTTAGTTAAACTTGGTTTACGTAGTTCAACCGACGTATATACGATTTTTTAAAAACTTAAACCAACGTATGAGATAACCACTTTAAAATGAAAGTCGATATGTTATAAACAACGGAAATAGAATCTATATCAATTTTTTATGGCTTATCAGACAAAAAAATATAGATATAATTTTTTAAAAAAAAAAAAATGTAAACTAAGTATTTTTTGGATTAATGATCGAGAAATTGTTTTTGGATCACTTTCACAAAAGTAACACCGAAATTATGATGTTTTGTAAAGAAAATTCAAACCATATATATTATATGTGTTTCTTTTATAATCAATACATCTTATGTTATAAGAAATTCATACGTAACAAATATAATAGTATATTTTTGTATTCACTTTAATATATTATGTCTAGTCTATGGGAAAAAAAACAATTTGAAACCCAAAATTCAATGAATACGAAACCATTCTAAGAGTCTTAATCCTTTTTTTTGTTTTTGAATTTTTAAAATTATCAATCAAAACTCTTTTTATATAAATTTGATTTTTAAGATTTTGAACCAAGCAATTCACTATATTAAATAAGATATTAAAATCAATACACTAAGTTGAAAAAAAAAAAACTTTAACTCATTTACAAATATAACTATACAAAATTAAAAAAAAATAGCATGTAAGATGCAAACCAAACAACTTAAATGTACGACAAGCATTTTAGTTATTGTACTACAAAAATATTTTGTAACAATAATGTCCCTTAAATTATTAATATATTTTGGCGAATAAAATTCTGTTTTATTAAGTTTGAAGATAGGGAAGATCTGTTTTAGATAGGGTATAATATTGTTTGAAAAGTTGTTCAAAACTAAATCTAATTTGTTTTGAACAATCCAGAGTAAGATTGCTCCAAAGGATTTTTTTTCATAGTATGTGTGACCGAACTGTATGTGTATGGAGTATGGAAATGAAGAGAAAAGATGATCTCTCAGTTCATTGCATTCTCTATGTTAAGAGCCGGTCTCTCTGATTGTAATCCCAGTGACAAATGACAACTTTAAAAAAAAAAATTAAGTGAACTACACAATGCGAATTGGAACTGTTTTATTACATATTCTAATTTGATTCCAAATCTTTGTTGCTGAAAGCCGGTTATTATACTTATGTCTCCAAAGAGGAATATCACATAGAAGAGGATGAAACAGAAGAATGTCTAACTATTTCAATAACATATTGTTGTTGATATAGTATTAGCAACCAATGCCAAAAAAACTAGTATTCAAAGTTCGTGTTATATCAATAAGTTTTTCTATTTCGAACCAATCATTAAACCATTTTTTAAAAAAATCCTGCAGCTTAATATTAAAACGTAAGCATTTTTTTAAAAAAAAAATCTAAAAACCTCTTTATTTACATGTTTTCCAGAGCTTGGTTTAAGATTCTTATTTATATATTCTTAAAAATATATATTTACATACCTCTCTATATTTGATACATATTCATATTTTTAAAAAAAAAATTCAGTCAAAAAATATCTAACTAAAAGATACAAAAACATTGACAAAAAAAAGATACAAAAACAATACTAACGAGCTTTAATGACATAACATAAAACATGATTCTTTATCTTATAATCTACTGGAAATGAATATATGTCGTTAAAGGCTTTTTTCATAAACACGTGAATGCCTCTCAGGTAATCATGAATTTAAGGTCATGAAGGATAAACTGTGACATATTCAGTTTGGAGTGGAAAAGAATCAATTAACCATATGTTTTTTAATGTCCTTCATTTGAGCTTTCTCATAATTATCATCTAATCCAAGTGTATTTCAGATAGAATCACTTTTAAGAAATATGGATTACTTATTTTGGTGGATAATGCCAATTAATACTACTCATCAATTGCCTTAAATTTTATGGCATATCTGGAAAAATAGTAATGATAATCTGCAAAAAAAATAAAAAACTCGCAGAAACAAAAACATTATTATTGGTAGGAACCCAAATTACAGATTTACTTGGAAATTATTCAAGAACAGACATTATTACTAGATAGGATTTCCGTGTTGACATAACTTAATAGACAGTGTAAAATAGGCATATCATTGAATATTTATTCTGGTAAAAGTTGGTTAAATAAGTAAGATGATATTTACGATTTAATGAGAGTTATAAATATTAGAAGGATTTTATCTTCTTCTTTTTTACATCGAATGATTTTATATTCTTTACATGCATAGTTTGAAGCTTTAGTATGATAATAGTATGATCGATATTCTGAAATATATTTTGAGACGGATTGTTCGAAATTAATAAAATAATGTATGAACAAATGAATTGGTTTGCGTTCTCAATTCATCTTAAGGAGTTACAGAGATACAAACAATTTTTCAACATTTTCACACTTTTATATATCCTACGCATAATAAATATAATAACTGACAAGTTTACCATCCACGTATATCATTCATATCAATTCGGAGCTTTTCGAGTTTGTCTTCTCTTTATTATAATAAACGTTATCGCATTCAATTTTTTAATTACTGGAACTAAAATTAATGTATTAAAACTATGCCGATTTTTAAATAATGAAAAAACTAAAACAATACTATTCTAAATTTGGTTGATTTATAAGCTACGTCAAAACTATGTCACTAGCCATAAATCATTAATATGTAAAATCCAAACCTTATTCTATTTTAAAAAGAAAGAAAAAATAAAGGTGGGCCCATAAAAAAGGAAGAAGGTAAGTGGGCCACGCAGGCGGTGGCGCGTGGTTCCAAGCACTATCCCCCTCATACAACTGCTTTCTTTTTTCCCGCCATTTAGCCGCCTGCAACTCTCTTTGGGTCCCACTTTCCCGCCCTTATTCTCCCTCTCATCTCCTTCCACGTATTCACATTGCCACGTGCCTTTTATCCTTGTGCCATGGACTCGCGAACCCTTTTGTTTTACTCGCTTCTCAAGGTCACCTTATTAAATTATTTGTTTTGACCTTTTTTCTCTGATGTGAAACATATATTCGGTAAAACATAAGACTTGGATATTGTATGTGTAATTTGTTACAATGATATCTGAAATCCTAATAGTGTGTCTAAATAATTTCCAAGTAAAGCCGACAAGTTGAAAACAGTTTTACAAAAGTCATTGAGAGTAATAACTAATAAGTTTGATGAAGTTGAAAACAGTTTAATCTATTAGGCTTTTTCGATTAGAGTCCTTAGTCATAGATCGTTGCCTAACTTTGTTAGATTCTGTTGTCTTCGCTTATTAGAATTAGCATGTGTATCAAGACAAGGATAAAGACCATCAAGATGGGGACAAGTTTATCAAATCTATTGAGCTTCTCACATAGGCGTGATGTAAGGATGATTTATATTACATAAATAGTCAATGATTGGGTATAAAGAAATCTCGATTGAGTGGAAACAATATAAAAAAATTCTTGAAAAATGACTAATTTTTTGCTCTGATTGGTATCATGCAGAATGGCGGAATCGTGTTTAAAAAAGCGATTCTGCAACATGCAGTTTGCGTTTTTGGCTAAAAAAAAAATACAAATACATTTTCATTAAGTAAAAAAGTGAGTACGAAGTAGATTTTTCACAAAATCAAAGTTTATAATTATTTAATTACATAATAGTAACAATTTATACTTATAAATAATTATTAATAAAAAATTAATTATAAATATAATTATTTACAATATATAATAATAACATTTTATAAATAAAATTATTTAATTATATAATAATAATATTTTATACTTCTAAATAAATACTAATAAAAATTTAATTACTAAAAAATATTAATAGTCATACTATATTAAATAGATATAAATTTACATAAAATTTTAAAAATCAAATAAAATAGAACAAAGAAAACTTAAACGTCTTATAAGAAAATCTAATAATAATTAATAGATTTATTTTATAATAATTAGCCTCATTATAATTTTTAATAATATTTAATTATCTCAATTATAATATTTATTTTCTTAAATAAGCATAAAATTTAAAAAAATCAAATAAAGTAAAATAAAAAAACTTTTAAACATCTTATATAATATAATAGAAAGAGTAATAAATAAAACTATGATATTTGATTTTTCAACGTCATAAGATATATTTATTATAAATATATTAAAAATAAGTTGACTAATTACTATAAGAAAGTTAAGTTTTTTTATATAATATTTAACAGATTTATTTTTATAATAATTAGTTTAATTATAATTTTTTATAATATTTAATAGATTCCGCCATTCCGCAAAATCTATCCAATCACACAAAAATTTTATTCTGAAATTCTCATTCCGCAGATTTTAAATTATTTCACAGTTTTTTTAATTTTTCACAATTTTTGCATAATATTACCAATCAAAGTTTATGATCGTTACATACTTACATGACATACATGTTGATGAATAGTCTTGGGTTTTGTATGCTACCGACGATTGCATCATCTTTTATGTACGAAATCTTTGAGCTTACAAAACTAAAATGTATAGATACAAAATGATGACACAGCATATGTACTATGCACATTTAATTGTGACACAATATACAATAACGGATAGTTATATACTTATATGGCGCAATAAATGTAGACAAACCGAAAATATTGTTGTATCTGAGGTTATTAACATATAAATTTTTTTGTTGAAAGTGTGATACGGCGATTAGTAGATCTAGCTTTTTATGAACAGTATCAAGCTTTATTGATAGATTAATAGGTAAAATTTCTATGACCACTTTATCTTTCTAGACTCTTTTGAAGAGATAATTAGGTTTTTCTTTTTGGTCATAAGGATTATTAGGTTAATACAGATTTTTTTCACTTTGGTTAGACTTTTCAAGCCCTGAGGCCCAACCCCAACCTTGCTAACATGTATGAAACCATTACAAACGAACCAGTAAACTTTTTTGTCTTTTTGTTTTCTTTCAACATATATAACATCTCACATAGCTTCATCATCCATCATCATCAGAACTCATATGCAGTCGGCTCTACTCGAACTCTGGCCTCGTGACGACACTCACACGAAGATCAGACCAGTAAACTTTTTTGAAAGACTCAATTTTGTGCTTCGATTTTGTAAAAAAAAAACTAATATTCGGAAAACATGTATTATATGGTCCTATGAGATATTGGAGAATTCACGAAAACTCATCCATTATCAGGAGCTAAAAGTAAATGTGAGAAAAAAGAAGGAAATAAATCACGAAACCAAAGATAATAGTACTTTCACTTGCAATTTTTATTCCGATATTACATCTAATAAAAGACAAAGAGACAATCTAAAAACCAAACCTCTATTCTCCCTTTTTATTATTTTTTTTAAATAATCCGAACGAAGAAGAAATGAGCATACTTTCTTTTTTTCTTGTTTTTGTTTTTAAATAATCTCATTCTCCTCTTCAATAATTTACCAAACTCTCACATGCAAATTAATTTGCACCATTAATACCCATTTTCCAGGACATGTTGAAGTCCTTACCCACTAGCATCTCAAGTCCCTTAACTTCAACCATCACACTCTTGTTCTCTCCTTCATCTTCCAATCCAACCACATACGTGTGCTCCTTTGAGCTTACCTCAATCTTCTTCGCCTCGTTCGAGATCGGACTTCCATTTATTTCAATCTCAGAAGCTTGTCCTGCTCCTTTAAGTCCCAAAACACTAACTTTTTCAATTACCCATCCTTTGCTCAACGCAAACTTCCCTTCCTTCACTTGTGACCACATCTTCACGGTTCCATTTCCGACCGAAGCGTAGAAGTCAACGTAAGTGGACTGTCCGTTTCCTAGCTTCATCTCCGGAAGCTCGTCCTCGTCTAGATAGAGCTTACCCGTCGCGTATCCCTCAGAAGCTCCAGCCGGGAATGTAATGACGAGACTAAACGGCGTAGTTCTCGCTTCTTTCGAGATTAACCCTCCTTGTTGCATCGGTAATATGGTGTTCTGGTAAAGATGAACGTTCACGAAGTTCAATGGAGCTGGGAGAGTCACGCGCTTCCCGTTGTTGGACACAACGGCTTGAGTCATGTCGAACATGTGGTACCAAGAACCTGGTGGAAACAGAGCTTCTACTTCGGTTTTGCCTTGTTCAAGAACGGGAGAAATCATTAAGCTGCTTCCTAGCAAGAACTGTCTGCTCGAGCCGTAACATTCGGTGTACTCAGGGAAAGAGAAGAAGAGCGGTCTAGCGATTGGTGCACCGGTCATATGAGCTTCGTAGTTAAGTGTATAGAGGAAAGGAAGGATTCTGTATCTCATACCAAGAGCGTTACGAGCCGACTCTGCAACTGTGTCCCATTGGTAAAGCTCTTGTCTTGGAGAGTAGTAATTGGCATGATCTCTTGAAAACGGGTAAAACGCGCCTACTTCGATCCAACGGTTGCAGAGTTCCTCTGTTGGCTGAGGGTAGAATCCACAGATGTCTGAACCAACCATAGGAACACCGAAGATTCCGAAATTCAACATGGTCGAGATAGACACTTGCAAGCTCTGCCATGTTCCTTGGTTATCTCCGGTCCAATGAGCAGCGTATCGTCCCGAACCAACAAAAGTAGACCGGGACAAAATGAAAGGACGTTTCCCTTCGATAGACTGTAAAGCCTTGTGTGTCGCAATGGTCTCAGAGAATCCGTAGATACTATGAGCATCATACTCTCTTACCCCATTGTAATGTAAAGCACTAGTGGCAATAGTCTTGAAACCGACGGGAGCTGTAACTCCAGTAGCATTGATTTTGTAAGGAGGATCATCCCATCTCGTCTTGGTAATATTCTTGCAATCCAAGCAACAAACCCAACCAGGTCCTTCTCCACTCGGACACTGCTTCCCTTCCGGGATTGTGCATAATCCAGAGCAAAAGTTCGAAACTTCGTTCATGTCGATCCATAGACCATCAATCGGGACTAATTCATGGAAGCGGCGGATTTCATCTCCCCACCAAGCAACCGTCTTCGGGTTAAGGAAATCAGGGAAATAAACCGGACCAGGCCACACTTGAGCTAAGAAAGGCTTTCCTTCATACTTGATGAACACATCGTTAGCCATGGCTCGTTGGTATACACCGTAACTAGCGTTGACACCAATACCAGGATCATTGATCACAATATACTTCATCCCCATCTTGTGGATTCTGTCCAAGAAATTCAACAGTTTAGCACGAGGATAGCTAATAGGATTCAGTGTGAAGTCTTTGTGTCCATCCATGTGATCATCATCGTTCCAAATCACATCAAGTGGGATCTTAGCCTTTTTGTAACTATCCACCACATCTTCAACGACTGATAAATTATGGTATCCCCATCTACATTGATGAAATCCTACAACACAAAATTGATAAAAAAGAAAAAAAGATTAGTAAAAGCAATAATTAATCAGGAAAACAATATTATAGAACCGTGGTCCAATTTCAAGATCATGTTAGGGACCAAATAAAATCATTAAATTCTCAACGCCCTAAGGAAGATCAACAAAAGAGGAAAGCAAAGGACCACGTCTTCACATTCTTATCTTTTTAATGGAAAGCCATAATTAGAAAGCGACCCTCGTTATATACAATATCCCAAAAATAAAAAGGGCAAACCTTTCTAAAAGTTGTGTCGGAGAAGATCAGATACTTTTTTACGATGAATTTTCTTACTAAATACATGTGGCACTACAAGACTACTCAACACAGTTTAATCTAATCGAACTGTTGAATAACAGATCTTCTTTTAATGGAGAACATTAATATAATACTAGTTTCCATCACTCTGATTAACAACGATACGCAAATCTATTTTCACGTGAGCCTTATTTTGACTAGAGTCAAAATTTAGAAAATCTGGAACACAAGCTAACACTAGTCATTAACCACAAACAGAATCACTAATCCTATAAGACAAATTCAATATATATATAAACGCTTTAATATTTAATTAGCGCAATAAAAGATTAAATTAAATAAACAGAGAGAGAAGGAAGAAAAGCAGAGCGATAAAATGTGTCCTTACCTAGAGACCAGTACGGCATTGGAGCTGGCCGACCGATTAACGAAGTGTACTGATCAACGACGTCAAGAGGCGAAGGTCCGGCGACGAAATAGAAATCGAAAACTCCTCCGATGACTTTGTAAGTCAAAGAAGTTCCTCTGTAAAACACATCCATACCATTACTGTTGAGAAGCAAAACGGCGTGAGCGTACGGTTTACCTCCGACGTTCCTCAGATCCATATAAACTGGATGCGATCCGTACAGATCGGTGTTGAGGTTAATCGCCGATACATCCTCCGTGTAGAGCGTGTAAGGCTCGTTAGGGACCAGCTTGATTCCGTTGGCTTGCGAGTTTTCGCCTAGTCCGTACAGCGACGCGTCTTTGGGTAACGAAGTCGAGATCTCGAGGTATTGATCTTTGAATACCATTTCACCGATGGCTGAGTTTGAGTCTGAGCTTGTGTTGAAGAGCGTTTGGCCGTTGGATCTACGTTTGACGGCGAAGCTGAATGGATCTGTGGTGAAGCTGAAGATCAGCTCGGATCCGGAAATCTCCTGGACTGTAATCGGAGATTGTCGTGATATTCCGATGGATTTCCCCACCGGCGGTGGCTGTTCGCGAGGGAGGAGGTTGTAAGGAACCTCCCATCGTTGTTTCCTCGCGTCTGTGATGTGAACACGGAGGCGATTATCAGTCTCGTGCCTGCGAAAATCCAACGCTCAGAAATCGAAGAGGTAATGTAGGGTGCGGAGTAGAGGATAGGAAAAAAAAAGTAGTGTAGTGTAACTTACTTGACGAAGAGACGGAGGGTGGTGATATCTGAGCCGTAGATTTTGTTCTTCTGTTTGACTTGGAGATAGCCGATGAAACCACCATCTGGAGATTCTTCGATTGAGATCAAACGGTAGCCCTTGCCGATGGTATTGGAGCAGTAGGTGGGTGAGAAGCAGAGGATTAAACCCACGAGAAGAGAAAGAGATGAAACAATTGTTTTTGGAGAAGCCATTGTAATGAGTAGTAATGCTCTACACTCTACAGTGTAGTGTAAAGCGATGAAGGGAGAGAGGGAGGGATTAAGAGACCCTCTTCTTTAGCTTTTAGAGCTCTTGATAAGTTTGTGAAACACTAAACGAAGATATATAAATAGTAGAAAATGTTTTTCCGATTATTTTTATTTTTATCTAAACACAAAAACTGATATTATTATCCAATCTGTAGACTCTGTACATAGGCATAAATCGATTAAAGATTCTAAAATAAATCATTCATTAATCGGTTTAGGCCAACCGGTTAAGTGTGATGCTGTTTTCGAGTTAACGTATGGGGATTTTTTTTTTTTTTTTCTTTTTTCTGCGGGCTAGTTGAATTTGAGGGCATGGGATGGAGAATTGTTAGATGGGGTTCTCCGATAAACGCTACGTTTTATAATTTGTATATTTGAAAATTTGTATAACATTCATCATAGTTTTTAAGTGTATGGATACAAAATTGTTTGTGGATACTACAACATTTTTTTTGTCAATAAGTTACACATGGAAGTCCATTAGAATTGACTTCAAAATGATTCAATACACAATTTTTTTTTAAAAAAAGCTAAATTTGTAACACCAGGTCTTAATAAACTGTTCAAAATTTTAACTGAAAAACACTGAAATTTTAAATAATAAATTACAAAATATCACAATTTTTAATCAGAAACAATTATTGACAAGTAGATAAATGGAAAAAGGGGGCGGGAGTGGTGGAAACTGAAAAATAAAGAATAATTATCTTTTAGCTATTATTTGGGATTTTTAATGAAATTGGAAACTGAGGAAGACAATTGAGTATCGCAATTTTGTATTTTATGTAATAAAATGTGTAAAAGAATAAAGAATAAAACTCTATATTTCATTGGCGTTTTGTAAATAGAAAACAAAAGCATAAAAACCGTGTAACTCTTTAAGAAATAACTACAATTCATTTTCTTAGTAAAAATTATATATAATATTATAAAAATTATTTTGCATGCTTTATGACAAATAGTTCATGCAATGACAAAACATCTGATGATTAAAATTGATAAGTATATGATAAAATAAAATGACCATCGATTATAATCTTTTTTTAAAAAATTTGTTTTAATTTAGATCACGTAAATTATATAATATATTAAGTTGATGTAATATAAGATTTATATTATATTAGGCATCTATATTAGACGGATAACCCCTAATAGAAAACTTTTACAACGAGACATGTTGTCATCTTACTTGTGTAAACATTTATAACATAAATTCAAAATATATAGAAAAAACTTTCTCAAAATTAATAATAAGTCGGAATTATATGACACAATGATAGCTATCTCTAAAATTCATAATATATATATAGATTTGAACCTATCCAACAATATTAACTTAGATATTAAAGTAATTTGAACAAAAAATTATAATAAAAAATTATTTAATTGACCAAATATGTGATATCCTCCACAGACTCCAAAATCCTTCTTCCAATTTTTTTTTTGTAAGTTAATTATTATTTGACGAATTATTTTTGTTGTCAAAACCATTAGTTCACACTAAAATCATATTTTTAAGTCATATAAAATATTACATAGTTTTATACAAGATCTTCAGATTCATGCTCACGTGGATCAGATATCTTGCTATTACGTTATTTGAGAAATAATGCGATGTCCAATAAAAGCAATAAACTTAAAGAGTTGAATTGATAAATCAAAGAAAATCCAAAGGAGTGATTTGTTTCAACGTGGCTCCATGCATCTCGGTCTCTAAATTGAAAGCGTGATTCTCGCTTTACCAAAATAATTACCTCTGTCAGCTCAATTTCGCCCTTATAATTTATTTTCCTTATATCATAAAACTGTTCGAGCAAAAAAAAGTCTAAACCCTTGCACTAATTTTGGCAAAAGAAAGGGAGATATTTTCAATAAAGCCTCTAATATAATTTGGAAAAACTACATCAAAAAATACATAACTTTTTTGGAACTTTAGATTTTAGTTCAAAATCACATTATAAGAAAAATATGAACTAGCATATGCATAAATATTTTCTGCGTAAACGCTTATGCCATTAGAGAAAAAGGAAAAAGAAACGCATACTAGCCAAATGTATATTTATACTTATATAACAAGATGTGGTTTCATAATTTTTAATTTATTATAAATATATATATGTTGATATTTAAATATATATTTTAATTATCCAGCTGTACTTATAACTGCCCGCAAACGTTTAAAAACAGCTTTTAATTTTGAGAAATTAAAAAACATACAAAATGATAAAAGTATTTTTGTGATTATTTTAATGTCATAAATCATTATCATCCGTAAATAGTAAATCAATCTATACTTTTAAAACAAGTGTAGTTTCACAAATTTAAATGAAAAGTACACAAGTATCGTGTATATACACTGAGATCGTTAAATCAGTTTTAAAGTAAACTTGTCTTATATTATACTAATCTCGTTTACAATAATGTTCTCGTTTTAGCACGGCCGTGTCAATGAAAAAAGAAGTTATCCATCAATATGAAAACAAAATTTTATTAAACAAAATAAAACAAGATGCAAAGTCTCTGTGTCTGGAGATAGGACTTTGGACTTCCGACAATAGTAATTAAGGTGGTGCAAGAAAAATATAAAAATACAAAAAAGGATCAGAGAGATTCCAAGATCGATATGTAGCGTCTCAATACAGGAGTTGTACACTAGTACCATCACATTAGTTTTGTTTCATTACACAAATTGATTAATTAATTCATATAAAACAATCAATGCTGTATTGATGTGAAGGATTCACGAGATCCAAATTTGTATTTCAGATGCATTCATCAGTTTGTTACGAAATATAATAACACCTGGCCTCCTTTTTGGAAATATTCTATGAATGTTGAGCTTAATTTTAAAATTATTCAAAAAATTATGTAATGAAAACAATCCAAAAAATTATAGACCGAACAATAATAAAGAGAAAGTAAAATACCAAGTTCAGCAAAAAGATACTCAACTAATACATTTAAACATAGTAAATTATTGGGTTTCAACTGTACTATCTAAATATCAGAACAAATTTTTTAAAAGTCTGGACTTGTTCAGTTATATTTCAATAATTTATTTACTACTATTTCAGTTATAGAAGTATTTCAATAATTTTGTTAGAATTATGTGGCATAATGGTAACCATTTCTAAAATTTATAACATATGTTTGGAATTCGAATCCAGCAACCTTCGATATGAGAAATATTAAAACCACTAAGCTATGTTGACCAAACAAATAAAAAGATTTTACGTGTACAAGTTTGCACAAATTAATAACGTAAGAAACAGAATTAAATAAAACAAATAGAAATATACAAGAGATGGATTTATGGGGGAAAGCATCAAATGTAGTTCTCGAGGGAAAACGGTCTCACCCTTCTGATCTCTGCCTCGGCTCATTTTCGATTAAAATAAGACAAATCTAAATTCGAGATCTCGATCACTTCCATTTCGTTTTTCTTAAAAAAATAATAAAATCATTACCATATTGTTAAAATCAAAATTTTATTAACAAAAAAATATTCCTTCTTAAATGTGTTAATCTAAAAACCAAATAAACATTAATTGAAAATAAATAACTAAATATACTTCAGGTAACAAAGAACTAATATAACTTATATATGCTATTAAATATTCGTATAGACTAAATTATACATAGCGTAAAATTATACAATATCCAAATACCATAAAGCCATATATCCATATACAATCAAATGAAATAGAAAATAGTAATAATCATTAATTTTCAATTTAAAACCATTCTAATATAACTTATATATGCTATTGAAAAATTCGTATAGACTAAATTATACATAGCATAAAACTATTCACCCAATATCCAAACACCATAAATCCATACATTCAAGCACTCATATGAAAAAAAAGAATTAATCATGAATTTTCAATTTAAAACCTATTAATAATAAATAAAATAGCTTAGATTTTTTATATATTGTTGTAAATGTAAAATTTAAAAGATTGTAACTGAATTAACCAAATTTCAGTTTTGGTTAATTCTATAAATCACGGATCAAAACGTCAAACAACCTTTATTTTATTTTGTATAAATCTTTAGTCACTGTTTGTTTGATCTTTCTATCGTATGTTGTAATACTGATTTCATCGAATTAATTCACATACATACGTATAATTGAAATTATATGAAAGAATTCTTTTTTTTTTTTTGACAATATGAAAGAATTCATTAATAAAAAATTATACAACCACTAAGTCTAAACTTTTAAGAGATTTATTATACCTACATAAAACACATGTATTATCCCTCTCTCTCTTTCTCATAGTTAAAATCAGTAGATATTTATTCTGTGACTGAAAGGCAGGGCCAATGGGCGTGAAGAAAGAGTGGGCCTCTCACACGTGGGACGTTACGGCCCACCTCACGTGTAATTTCATGCCATTGCCAATCTCTTCTTCCACTCTCGTGACTTCCTCTGCCGCTTCATTTTTTTCCGACTAAAATCTTCAAATTTTACTTTATTTTTATTTTTTAAATGAGATAAAACATTACTGTCTCACTTCTTTAATTTTATCGCTTCTATAAAAAGAAAATAATATTTTATCATGCTTGGGCCATTTTTTCTTATCACAAATTGTCTTTTTATATGTTTTTGTTTCTGTACTCTATAATAAATTAATAAATAGCTTTTAGTTATTGTACTAACCAACGATAAACTAGAAAGCCGTTATAGTCTTGCTTCTGTTAATTAGTAATACTTGTTGTGTGTTTCCCTTTTCTGTACATGCTGAGTTAATTTGGTAAATTTTTCATTAATCTCCGGTTTATTTGGGTTCTAAAGACTTCATTTATGTACAGCTATATAACTATTAGATATTTTTTGACAAAAATTTATTCAAAATATTAAATTGATGAAATTTTGGTGTATCTGATTGGATTGATTGCACTTAACTTGGATTTAGTTTTTTCATTATAAAAATATATTATAATTTTGTTATAGTTTAGTTTAAAACTAAATTTCGGCTCGATTTTGAGTTGGAGTCATTCCAGTTCAGATTGGTTTTTTTCCTCCGTACCAGTGAATTTTGTCAGTAACTTTTTTCCTCTCTCTTTTTGTTTGTTTTTTTTTTTTTTTAGAATCTGATGTTCACACCTGCAATCAGATGTTAGATAAAATTATATAGGTGAATAAAGGGCCCAAATTTAGATAAAAACAAAAGAGAGAAGCCCCAAATTAATCTAAAACAGGGAGGTCTAACTAGAATGGGTGTTTATAGTGGGATAGGGACAAGAATAGGGCCCAACTCGTTAACCAGATACAAGAGAAGAGCCCAAATTGTTATGACAGATACAAGAAGAGGACCCATATGGGATTTATGGTTCTTAACCTAAATCGTTATAGGTTGTTTATTTAATGTGTTTAATCCAGATATATACTACAAGTTAGCTTATTAATGCAGGTGATTGACTGATTGTAGTCTGCACGATAGAAATTGACCCTCTGCGAATCCATTACTGAATCCTCTACAGCCCAACATACATATCCATCTTCTAGGGAAAATAATAAGTATGATTAAAAAAAAGAAATTCTAATCCTGTATGATGATCAAATTTGTATTACTCGTATTATTCCTTACTGATATTATTAGACCTTTTTTGTCGTTAACTTATACTATAACTCATTGGATTTTAATCATATATTGAATTATTGGTTTAATTTCTTCAGTATCGCATTGATATAAACTTAACAAAACTAATCGAATTATAAATTTAATTAATTCAGTTTGATTTATATATAAAAGTTTAAAATTGGTTTGATTCGGTTCAATACATCTCAAGAGAGAAGCTAAAAAGATTAGTCAGTAACAGAACAGTCGTTTCCGTACGTGTTTATTTTGCGTGGTTACATCTTTCATTACAATACAAACAATTGTTTTCTAGAAACTTGTTCATTTTAGTATAGCAGAGATGTCAAAACGAACTAATAGCTCATGAGTTAACTCAAATTTTGTACAATTTGAACTATACAGATGTGTCTTTTAAGCTCATTTAATGTACAAGTTTAATTATCAAAGCTTAAATGAATTGTTGAGTCAGACAAGCGAGCTCTATTAAATCGCGAGATAGGTCATGAACCATTTTTAAAAATTTAAAATATCATCCATATATGTTATAGTAGTAAATATATATTTAACCATAAAATATAAATAAAATGTAGTATTAAAAGTATTCTTTTCTTTTTAGAACATAGTTTTTGTTTATCTTAATTATTATATTTTTTAGTATTAAATAGTGAACCGCCTCATTTAGTTGATGCAAATAATACTCGATTTCATGATGAGTTGGGCTGAGTCAAGCGAACAATCTCATTTTGACATTCTAATCATATGAAAATATCTTAGTTTACCAAAAATATTTTTCATTATATCCAAATTAACGAAAGTTCTCTTTTGGTAATAACTTAAATTAAGTTATAAGTCGTTTGATTTTTAAAAAACCATCCCAATAAGTGATGATTGACTTAAAGTTTTATGGAGAAATAGGACAATTTAAAATCTATAACTAATAACTATAAGTGAGGATTATTGGTTAATAAATTTTAATGAATTTAAAATCAAAATAAAACAATGTACTATTGGATTTTTTTTTTGGGGTCAAATTATTTGTTATTTATTAAAAATTTAAATATTATTTGAAATTTGATATTATTTATTCATACAGATTTATTTATATATTTAATTACATATTGGATTTTAATAGATTTGGGTTGATAAGATAAATATGTTGAGAAATAAAAGCTGTCAAATTTTCTGTAACTTATGGGAAAAAATAGAAAACTTTGTGTTCACGTTTCTTTTACAAAAATAATCCGAAAAACATCAACGTATTGAAAATTTATAAATAAGCTAATGTTACTAAAAATATTTTCAAACAAAATAATCAAACTCTTATCACTAAAAGAAAACATACCAATTTCCAACGGAATTTCCGACGGAAATAAATCCGTCAGAAATTTCTAAAGGATTTTTAACGGATTTCTGACAGAAAAAAATTTAAAAAAACTTTTTTTTTCGTCGAAAATCCCTTGGAAATTTTCGAAAGATTTCCGACGGAAATTTAATTTTGAATTTTTTTTTAATATTTATTTTAAATACTGTCGGAAATCCCTCATTAATTTCCGAGGGATTTCCAACGGAATAAATTTTTTTATTTTTATTTTTATTTCCGTTAGAAATCCCTCGGAAATTTCCGAAGGATTTCCGACGGATATTAAAATTAATATAAAAAGATTTAAAATTTAATTTCAGTCAGAAATCCCTCAGAATTTACTGAGGGAGTTCCGACGAAAATAAAATTTTCGATTTTTTTTTTAAAAAAATTCCGTCGAAAATCCATCAGATATTTCTGAGGGATTTCCGACGAAAAATAAAATTAAATTCAAAATTCAAATTCCGTCGGAAATCCCTCGGAAATAAAATTAAAAAATTTGAAAGTTTCAATTTCCCTCTCATATTTTCCCTACTTTCCTCTACTACAATTTTTTTTTCTTTTTCTCATCTCCCACCATTTTTCTCCATTCACTTCTTTTTTTTCTCTTCTTATTCTCCTCATTATCCTCTCCTTCTTCTTTCTTCTTCTTTCTTCTTCTTATTCTTCTTCTTCCTGCTCTTTCTCTTCTTTCTTTCCTTCTCATTTTCTTCTTCCTCTTCATCTCTTTCCTTCTCTCTCTTTCTCTCTCTTTTTCTTTTCTTTTTTTCTCTCCTCCCCAATTTTTTTTTTTCTTTCTTCTCCTCCTCCTCTCCTTCTTCTACCTTCTTCTTCTTCCTCTTCTTTAAGAAAATAACCAATCCACTGAATTTTCAATCATATTTATCAAATCAGTATATTATGTCTCGAACCTAACTAATCTGATTATTTTTATATAAACATATTCTATAAAAACTTGTCTAGCTTAATATGCCATAATCATTTAATTTGATAAACTCATGTCCCATATTAACTATTAAATGCTATCTTAGTCCACTGACTGATCAATCTAAAAACCATCAATTTGGTATATCATGATTTAGAAAAGCTAAAAGTGGCCTTTTTGTGTCGGTTGGCTATTAACCAATTTTTTTTCTTCTTTGCAATTTTTTAATTAGCAGTTTTTTATCTTTTTTTTTTACAAAAACAAACTGGACTTTTAATATATATCATTTGATGACCCCATTTAAGAATTAATTAATAAATTTTATATATACCTGTTATATATATATATATATATGATCCCATTTATTTGATGCGAATTTTTAGATATACTTTTTTAAGAATTAATTAATAAATTGGTGTTAAAAAACTATATTTATATTATCCAATTGAGAATTTTTTCTTTTGATAAACCAAAATTCCATAAACAAAAAATAGAAAATAACAAGTGAAAAAATACTTTACCTTAATAGAGTACCATAAAATGTTAAATTTTTTAAAAATTTCTAGTTGTTTTTCCAACGATATATTCGATCAAATTTCTAAAAAAGTATTCCATCAAATGTTTTTATTGACTAATGTAAAATTTCCAGCTTCTATAACGACACATGCATAATTTATATATTTTGCCAAATTATTAGAAAAGCCAAAGACTGTTAAGATACTTAGAAAACTTATTTTGTTGAATTTTTAGAAATTTTCAATTTAAGAAATTTAAAGAAAAATCAATGAATCTGGTACTCCTAAGAGGTCCTTGGTCCTTTAATGAATCAGCGATGGAGCGAGAATCTGAGTAACTTTAGTTTATTTATTGATTCTTCTTAAAACATTTTAGCGAGAATCTGGTCGCAAATGACATTGATCAGCGATGAAATCCCTTTTTTAGTTATTAGCAACAACAATCAGTTTTGGAGATGAATCGCTAATCAAAATTTAAATATTCAGTTATTCAACATCTAAATTTTTTTAATCGCTAATGGTTGAAATATGAGGCGAAAACCTATTGTTGATCCAACGATTACAAAATATATATGATTTGATAAGCGTCTTTAAAAACAAACTATCATAATAGACTTTTAGCTGTCACAAACAACTGCATAACAAACATGACAAATACAAAGTAGAAAGTAAAACCTTATAAGTAATATAGTGATGTAATTCATATTATATAACCTTGATCTTCCTTATTTTGGATTTGCAATCTAGGGTTTTGCTAATTGTTACGTGGCATAATAATTTTGTATGTGGTGTGTGATATAACCTAAATTTTTATGAGGCTCAAAAAGTCTTAAATTCCTTAGGATAACATGGAGTAAGAAGACACATCACATCATCTGCATATCATATAGAGAGGAAAGTTGTAAACAAGATTCCTTAATTAAATTACAAAACGACGAGACAGTCTAATATATAACAAACGGGAGTGTCATTGTTTTAGGCGTGCACTATCTCTATGTCTGAAATGGACCGTCAAGAAGAAGCAATTTTACTTTAGAAACTGTGATTTTGAGTGGCATGGACCAATCTTTAGGATAATGACGTTCACCAATCTTCTAAGACCAAAATCTCAATAATCATAATGGGGGACACGTTATGTTTTGGTATCGCACTGTTTACGTATTATCTCCCACCTCTTCTCTTTTTTTTTTTTTCTACTTCAAATCATTTAGGTATCAATTTATATCAATTACTAGTCCATTACACCCAATCTTTATCGGATTTAAAGTTTGAGATGCAATTTGTGACGAAACATTTCTTGTAGGTAAGATTTCATACAGCTTAACAAAGAAAGCTATTAATTTGTTCGATGCAGCATTTTAGTCATGTTGGTTTATTTTTCATATTCGGCATCGTAGGCACTATGTTCTGTGTTATTTGTATGTTAGTTACGAATAAATGAACAAACTAAACCCAGCTATACTAAGATATAATATCAAGAAATCCACGATCTATCTACCGGGTCTAATCTTTTCTTCTTCTTTTTTGATCCCAAGTGTTTTTCTTCTTCAAAATGATTTTCTCGCATGAAAATGTGTATTGGATCATAAACTAAGTGGGATGATGTGTAAAGTTAAAAAAAAAATAATAATAACATGGGATGATGTGACAATAAGTATCACTCGAAACTGAATGATTGCATCATTAAATAATCAAAATTGTTTATATAAACTGATGTCAGCATGAAAATCTTTACTTACCTTGCGTAATTATTTTCTACTTTTTATAAACTGGTCTCATCAGTGTCAATGTCGGAAAGTAACTAAACTACTGGTCAGCAGAAACATAAATCAATTAAAATATTTTGTGTTCGAATGTCATTTTCATGTATCGGTAAAACCCATGAATAGTAATCACATGTAGTGTAATTTTATTATATTGCGTGAACTTAACCTATATGCAAATTTGTCTCGATTTGTTTGTCTCTGTCTTTAACGCTTACGGTTCACAGGAAATCATCCGATTCCACAAATTCCTTCCTATCTTTTATCAATTTGGTATGGATAATAATAATATATATTACATATTCATACGAAACTCAAATTCGTTTCATTTTTATTACAGAACCGAATACGTCCCATTTTAACGATAGTAAAACAAACAAAAACAAACAAACAAAAAAAAGAGAGAAAGAAGAGAAACGTAGGCTTCGGAGATGGGAACAAATTAAAAGCTGATCATACGTGTGTGGAGGCAAGGAGCACCAGCTAGTACGTATCAACCAGAAATAGAAAAAGCAATCTCAAGACCAAAGTCTCGTTTTGCTACCTCTATCTCCACGATATCTTATCTGATCTTTGCCACTTCTTCTTCTTCCTTTCCTATCAATTTTTCTTTGTATCGATCGTTAATCTATTTTTCTTTTGAGCATACAACTTCATTTCTACTTTTTTACTGAAGTGTGATGAAGAACCCTACCAAAATAAAGTTCAATGTAACTCTTTCTTTTGGTAAACATGACGAGACGATGCTAGACGGCAACAATAAGATTACTGAATAGTAATATCTCATTTTTTATAAATTGGAAGCATTAAAATATTGTGAAAAACAAACTTGAATATTATAAAAATTATCAAGAAAACATATTTTCCCCGAATAGATATAAAATTATCAAAATTGACGCTTCATAGTTTATTATGAAATGATTTTTTTAACATACATGTTTTCTGATTAAAAAACAATATAAAAAGGACTTCGAAGTCTACGAACAATTAATTTAGAGCACCGTACTAACGAATCATCGGTAGAAGATGAATGTATGCATGTTGTTAAAGAATATTATTTTAAATTTATATTAGTTAATGTATGCATGTTTGTTTAATAAAGAATTGTCCATGATAAGGATATATATCCGCATATAAATAATTTATGCAGATATGATGATATACTGCTGAAAATTTCAGTTTATGATAAATTTTGAATATATTTTAAATATGAGTCCCTGAATTTTGACCATGCCTTCAGTCTACATACATAATAATGTAATTTGGGTAGATTCAAAACAGAACTAAGCGTTAAATATTAGTTAATGTATTGAATCAAATCATACAATAAAAACATATGTGTAGTTATAACAGAATATAATACATATAAGCATATGATCCAAATATAGTATAATATAGTTGTAATTAATTTTTCATTCATTCAAAAATGTTGATGTATTACCAAAAAAATTTCTTCAACTATTATATATTAGCTATTTATTTTGTTTCCGAGGCATTTTAACCTAGACGGATTTATAGTTAATGTGATACATAGAAGGGGCATCTGTATATGATTGCAAGTTGCAACAGTTGAATTTAGTAAAGATTAAAGAAGATCAAGTGAATCTTGACTTTGTAGAATAAAATTGAGCCATTTGGTCACATTTTATTAAAAAATGTCTCGTACGCTTAAGAAAACATTTTTAAAGTACTGTTTTCTGTAAATATGAATACTAGAAATGTAATATGTGGTTGTATATGTAAATTTTTTAGCTGATGAGAACATGCAGATTTGCTTCTTTTTTCCCCCATATAAATCGTCAGCGTAGTTGACAACAAAAACCGTCTACATTTTTTTTTATTATCTATGATTAACTTATTTTAGTAAAATACGATAACAAATTTTTACATAATTTTTGGAATACGAATGGGCAAACATACGAGGACGTCGAAGTCCATGCCCAGAAAACGAATAAAACACAAAACGTGAAGAACTACGTATATACGACAGGCATAAGCTATCGATCATATCATTATTTTGTAATTGTTTCTAGATAAAAGAGACATCACCCTAAAAAAAGCAAACCTTTTTCCTTTTCAATTCGACTACTCCATGATCAACAGAATCATGATGTCAGAATGATAAAACAATTTAACACAGATATCGCTAGGACAATACATTCACTTAATGATTACTTAATTATATTCGTTTTTTTATTTATAATCATTTACAGAGAGAGATATTATTTTTTTGTAAAAGAAGAAAGAAAAAACGTAAGGAAGTGAAAGTCATTGGGTGGCACTAAAGAGTAGGTTTGGCTCGCAAAAAGGGAGAGTGAGAGTGAAGTCCCCACAATGCCATGTGATATGCATTCGGATGATCTGAGTCCCCAACTCTTATATGATCACTAGTGCCGGTCTAACGTTTTGCAATACCCTAAGCGAATTTTTAAATTATATCATTTTCATATATTTTATCTAAAATCACATAATAATATTGTTATAAAAATATCAAAATTATTTAAAATAATATAACTCCATAAACTGTTTGTAAGAGAAAAAACACTTATTGTTAAAATATAGTTTTTCTAACATATTTTTTGTTTGTTGCAAAATCGTTCATTAAATTTATATATTTAAATCTTTCAACTATAGTTTTCTGTCTCAAATGACCACAAATATTAGTTATCAACAAGTCAAACACTTAATGGATTTTTGAACATCCATTAGTATTGATTATCAAAGAATTATAGAGTGATCTCCTAGCAAGCATTTTAATCATTTTATTTTGAATTATGTGATTAAGGTAATTCATGTAGATTTTCAATTCGTCTAATATGTTTCTTTATCACTGCAATAAACTTTGCAATTTATAAGATCCAAAAAATTCCATTATTTGATTTACCAAGTTTTTTATTATCTTCACAAAATGTCAATGTTGAGCCTAATATTCTAATTAAAAAGCCGATAAATATTATTTTAATAAAAAATCTATAACTTTTATTTATTTATAAACATTAATAAAATTCTAATAAAATATACAAAAACAAAATTTAAAATTTAATGCCCCTCTAAAATAATGTCTTAATCGATAGTTTCGTTGGATTATGCTTGAGATATGGCCTTATGATCACTCTAGCTACTTTCTTGCGATCCATTTTTAACGCATGCGAATATACGACAACACCGACTAGCACTCAAAATAAAGTTACTAAAAAAACTATTCAAATTTATCTATTATCAATGATTAGGGACGTGACAACGAACAAAAACGCCAAAAAAAAGAAAAAACATACACATTAATTTATGTGGTTCACTAGCGTCGTCTTGGTTATGTTTATCGACAAAAGAGAATGATATTAGTACTCGAGACATAAAACAAAGTGTTTAGATACAATATGGTGACGAAAAGAGAACAAGACTACAGAGAGAACTCTAACTCAATAAACTGACTAGACCCGCAAATTTAGGCATAGATAGAAAACCTAAGCTAAAAATGTGGCCTATAAATGAATTATACATGTACTACCACAAACAACGTGTGATCAAATATATTAAAAGAAAACATGTTATTTGCAAGAGAAGTTTTCGAAGGAAATAATCCCTCGAAATTTGCGAGGGTTTTGCTACGAAAGTCACTTATTTAAAAAAGTTCTTTGCATATTTACTTATAATTTTTATTCGCAGTCGAAATTTGGTGTCGCAATTACCAAAAGTAAAACATAAGTTTACAAACTTCCTCAAATTTTAGTCAATCTCTCATGATCAGTTGATCACCCACACATCGATCATGTTTTACAACTTCCACTAAAAAACTAAACATGTGTGCAAAAAGTCTTAAGAAGATGCTAATTAAAAGTACACTAGTTCATTTAGATCATGAAACTATACAAAAGTGCATAAGATAATTGTTTTTCAGGTTTTAGTCAAATAATATAATTTGGAACTAGACTTCCGTTGAATAACGCGCAATCAAATTGGCAAGAATCCCGAAGATATTAACAGAATGAACCGGAATCCAGAAACTCATTCCGGTCCACGTAAACCAAATCTGGTTTAATACGTGGCTGTGAATCAGTAGACGTCACTGTCATTTTCCTTTATAAATCTCGTACGGGCCAGAGCCATTATAAAGCACCCAATAATTTATAAACCAAAAAGCCTATAAATATTGCCCCCCTGGTTAATACCAATTTCAACACTTGCAAGTTACAACAAACAACATAGTTAACTAATCATTACAAGTAACACTCAAGAGCATGGAGGAGCAGAGCAAGAACAAGATCAGTGAAGAAGAAAAACAGCTTCATGGGAGGCCAAGTCGACCAAAGGGAGGATTGATCACTATGCCCTTCATCTTCGGTATGAGTTCTTTAATCGTTATATTTTTTTATATGAGCTTTTTGTGAAAAATATGAAACTGCTAATCTCTAATTAATAATTCGATGGGTTATATATTATCAGCTAACGAGATATGTGAGAAATTGGCGGTGGTTGGGTTTCACGCAAACATGATAAGCTATCTAACAACACAGCTTCACCTTCCCTTAACAAAAGCAGCCAACACTCTCACTAACTTCGCCGGAACTTCGAGTCTCACTCCTCTCCTCGGTGCCTTTGTCGCCGACTCGTTCGCCGGCCGCTTTTGGACCATCACTTTCGCTTCCATCATCTACCAAATCGTACGTGTGTATATAACTTTTTTTTTTGTCACGAGTATATATAATCGTTATTAAAACAAAAATGTCCGAACCATTGGACTAAAACAAATTTAGTTTTTCTCGACCATACTTGGTCCAATTCCATTTTCTCGATTTTTGTTTGTGTTATTTTTTTAATAACGGGTTTGCTGTAAAGCTAACCACATAATAAGACAGCATTTTGGTTACAATTAATGAAACTCGAAACTAAATATAATCATTACATCGATCTTATTGTTCTTTTTTTTTATTCTGCATCGATCGTATTGTTCTAACGAGAGATGGTAATTTTGATAAAATCAGGGGATGACACTACTGACGATATCAGCAATAATACCGACGCTAAGGCCACCACCATGTAATGGAGAAGAGGTTTGTGTAGTAGCAGACACAGCACAGTTGAGTATACTGTACATAGCTCTTCTTCTTGGAGCTCTCGGGTCGGGTGGAATCAGACCATGTGTTGTTGCTTTCGGTGCGGATCAGTTCGACGAGTCGGATCCTAAGCAAACCACCAAAACCTGGAACTACTTCAACTGGTACTTATTAATTATATAGTTTTATATCATATATATATATCTATATAAACATTAACATATAATCAGATTCCTTTCGAAGATTCCTCAGGCTTTTATTATTAGTTGAATTTGTCGTCGAGACTGTAAATTATTGAAATAATACTAGGATTACGGATTACCTAACATATATTAATATAGTTTGTCTGAACCCTATGAGACTATATAGCTAACACGACTTTGTAATACTACTACCATGTAAAGAAATGCAGCTATTTGCCAATAAGCCTTTTTTTTATAGACGCCATTGGGTCACTATATTGCTGGAAACACCGATGTTAATCATTCTTCTAACCGAAACTAGAGAACAAAATTCTTAATTATATATAGGTCTCTAAGTAAAAAATAAGTAATCATCTAGATGTTTAAAAAGTCATTGTGTGAACTATGAGCATGTGTTTTGACAGAACTATTCTTCTTAATAGTCATTTACCTTTTAGTTATCTTTGTAGATATTATAAATTCACAACCGTAAATAATTAAAACTTACCGAATGCATTTGAATGATTAGGTACTACTTTTGCATGGGAGCAGCAGTTTTAGTGGCGGTGACGGTGCTTGTGTACATTCAAGATAACGTTGGGTGGGGTCTAGGTTTGGGCATCCCGACAGTAGCTATGTTCTTATCCGTTATTGCTTTTGTCGGTGGTTTCCGGCTTTACCGTCATTTGGATCCATCGGGTAGTCCATTTACCCGTTTGATCCAAGTGGCAGTCGCAGCGTTTCGCAAAAGGAAACTGAGGATGGTTTCTGATCATACTCTTCTCTATATCAACGATGAAATTGATGCTCCTATCTCCTTAGGTGGTTTACTCACCCACACCAAACACATGAGGTACTAATAATTATGACTAGAGATACTACTTTAAACGAAGAGTAGTTATACTATTAATTAAAGTATATTAATATGAACTACCACTCTATTAATATCCAATAATTTATTTCCCGTTTGACTATATATATATATATATCCAGATAGTCACGAGGAATCGTAGAAAAATCTAAATGTATAACCATAAAATGATAATTGAGTAAATTAATATAATAACGTAAACAATTGAGGAATCGTACAACAACTTGTCCACTGGGTGAAACCAGACAAATCAAAAGTAAAAAAAAAAAAAAAAAAAAAGAATCATAATTTGTAATCGGTGATGATTCATGTCACGACAAACACATCGAAGTTGTCATTTTTATTATTCTTGGCATTTACATTATATGCCGCAATAATTGGATTATTATTGGACCCATTTCGGAAATAGTAATAGTTAGATAACTAATAGTAGTAATTTGCTCAGTTATCAAAATCCAAACATTTCGAAAATAGTATTAATAGTTAGATAATTAAATATTAATTGCTAATCTGTCACTTCTTTTGGCTTGCTCAGTTTTGCAAAATCTAAACATTAATCTAAAATTATTGCATTTCACATAAGTTATTAACACATTTAACATTATTCAGATAAAATTATTGCATTTCACTAACTACGGTCGTAAGTTTATATGTATATAGTTTCTTGGACAAAGCAGCGATAGTGACTGAGCAAGACAATTTGAAACCGGGTCAAATCCCAAACCCATGGAGGCTAAATACAGTCCATCGGGTCGAAGAGCTCAAATCGGTGATCCGAATGGGTCCAATCGGAGCCTCCGGGATCCTCCTAATCACAGCCTATGCTCAACAAGGAACCTTCTCTCTTCAACAAGCCAAAACCATGAACCGACACTTAACCAAATCATTCCAAATCCCAGCCGGTTCAATGTCCGTCTTCACAACCGTCGCAATGCTCTGCACAATCGTCTTCTACGACCGTGTCTTCGTCAAATTCGCCAGGAAATTCACTGGTCTCGAGCGAGGCATCACGTTCCTCCACCGTATGGGAATCGGATTCGTGATCTCGATCATCGCAACTCTCGTCGCCGGGTTCATCGAGATCAAACGCAAACGCGTCGCGATCGAGCACGGGCTTTTGGATAAACCACACTCGATAGTTCCGATCTCGTTTCTTTGGCTGATTCCTCAGTACAGTCTCCACGGAATCGCTGAGGCTTTCATGTCGATCGGACATTTGGAGTTTTTCTACGACCAAGCGCCGGAGAGTATGAGGAGTACGGCGACGGCGCTTTTCTGGATGGCGATTTCGATCGGGAACTATGTGAGCACTTTGCTTGTCACTTTGGTTCATAAATTCAGCGCTAAACCGGATGGAAGCAATTGGTTACCGGATAACAATTTAAACCGGGGGAGGCTTGAGTATTTGTACTGGTTAATCACTTTGTTACAAGCTGTTAATCTCGTGTATTATCTTTGGTGTGCCAAGATTTACACGTATAAACCGGTTCAGGTGCATCATAGCAAGGAAGTCAATAGTCCTGTTAGAGATGAACTGCAGTTATCCAATAGGAGTTTAGTTGATGCATGAGCCTCTTGGGTACATATGTAATGTAAAATTCGATAGTTGTATTTATAAATTCAATAAAAGAATAGAAAATAATGACTTTGTCCCTATTGGTGTTTGAGACGGATAAAGAAACCGATCCAAAACTAAATTAACATAACTAATTGAAAAGACCAATAAATCCCAAAATATTTTAACACAAACCGGTTCGAACCGGGTTGAAGATGCATGTTTCAGTTGATTGGGCCATATTGGGCCTAAAGGGGGTGAAAGATTGATAGTGAAAGAAGCAACGTGGAGAAAAGAAACGTGTTGCGAGAATTCATTTTTTTCTTCTTCGAGTACGAAGAACACGTCTTTCATCTCCCCATTAAACTGGATTGGTAGCAATTTTGTAACAAAAAAAGGTTAGTCCTTTGAAAATTTTGATTAGAGCTTTAATTTGTCTCAAGGTCAATGATGGATGATATTTTTTTCTTGAAAGAGATTTTGGATGTGACGGCAAAATAGTTTATTAGATAATGCATATGCATTATTGAACAACTGAAAGATTCTAGTGATCAAGGTGTTTGTCTTCGTCACTTTCGTAGACAATTACGAGAATCTCAATCTTATGTTATATGTATCATGAAACCTAAAAATTTGGACATGCTGCTCATTGGAAAATAATTTTAGGTAAAAGCTAGTTTTGCTAACAACTTGGCTTCTTGGGTAGACGAAATGAGAAACAATTGAATCAAAAGCAAGCTAAAAAGTCTTGATACCACTGCAAATGCTACGGAACTCCTCGTGAGATTGAGAATCTGATTCGAACATTATCTGTAAAATCTCACTTTTTGAAGAGTCGCCTTGTTTAATTTGAGATTGTGGCCATAACTAATAGCAAAATGAAAATTAAAAACATATCAGGTTGACAAATTCAAAGTGCCTTGTTTTATTAAAATTGAAACAGAAGTTTTAAATATAATCCATGTTTGTTAAAGATATAGAAGCTTATGATATATAGGTTTAATTTAAACTAAAAAAAGTATACATTAAATCTGTCGGAAATTCAACTTTTCTTCTGCAATGTTTTCCCGTAATATGAAATGAACTCCTGCAAAACATCGTTCAATTTAACAACTTCTGCTTCATGTCTGTTGTAAATCTCTCATATAACTGTTAACCGTTGTTTCGGTTGGTA
Organism: Streptanthus diversifolius; assembly: GCA_039880935.1. NCBI lineage: Eukaryota > Viridiplantae > Streptophyta > Magnoliopsida > Brassicales > Brassicaceae > Streptanthus > Streptanthus diversifolius. Next base: position 4,896,376 of record JAXGFM010000015.1, on the reverse strand, counting down.
CCATGAATGATAAAAGTAATACTTTTTGTGTAATAAAATAATCATTTAAAATGTCAACTCAAACTATTGATAAAAAGGTTGACGAAAAAATATTGATAAAAAGTAAATGTAAATGTGTCTTACTTTGTGGATTTAGGTTATTATAATATTAAGAAAATATGATAATAATTACAAAGGATAATTATATGTTGATAATTTTATCAGTTCCACAAAGATGTACAATCAACTCTATTTAAAATATTATTTAGACGTTGATCGGGTGTACAACCGATAATTATAGGTTGAATAGGTGTTTGGATGCGGACTAACGTTTAAACGATTGTTTAAAGTTTTTTTTTAAATCATTGATTAATTAGAGTTTAATCAACAAAATTTAGTTTTACGTATATATTACATATTACATATATATATATTTATTTTTATGGATAATTATTAAAATTATAACATAGTGCTATGGTTGGAGAGGTTTTAAGATTTTCTTAGGTGAGAAGTTTAAACTTGGTTTTTTTTTTTCTAAAGAAAAACTGATTCTGCAAATCCCAAAACTGCCATTTCTCTTTTTCTTAAACACAAATTTTATTATTTGTTTTATTATTATATATTATTTGTTGCAAATTATAGAAGATCTATCAAGTAAATATTGATTTCTAATATAAAGCTGAAAATTGATTCTATTTGCTTATAAAATTTCATTTTTTTCTTTGTTATCTATTTTGTCCATGTTTTTAAACAAAACAACAAATTTTGGAGATTATGACAAATTATTTCTTTTGGTATTATGTTTTTAAAAAATTTCATAAATTTTTGTTACTTTGCAGAAATCACTATTTTCGAAAATTCAATCCTAATTTTTTTTTTTTTTTGTTAACAATTGAGAGGTTAATGAAAATTTTAAAGTTGAAAATTATTAATGAATTTTAGACTTTTTATGTTACAACATAAAATATACTAAAATATTAATGTAATTTTAAGTTAACTATGTTAAAAAGTTTGAATTTTTGTAATGTAATTTAGATGAAAGTGTTTGAGAAAAATCAATCAAGTCAAAAGAATAAATATAAATATATATATATATATATAGTTTCCTTATACTTTTGGTATGTTATTTCCGTATTTGTATTCTATCAAGGTGCGAATTTAGTTTAAACAGATTCTGAAATATCTTTAAAAAAAAAAAAAAAGACGTGATAGACAGCTGTCAGATAGATAGAGCGAGTCTTCTCTTTATAAATAAATTTTTTAAAAAATAATCCGAAATCACGTGCTTCATCTCTATTACACAACTTGTCTTTTGTCCTTTTCCGTTATAAAAATCCGAAACGGACCTCCTTGTCGGAGGAAAGAGAAAAGAAAAAACCCCTAATCTTATCCCCTAATCTACGAGTGTGAGAGGATACTAACGTAATTAAAGACCTACGCTCTTCGTATCATCTACGTGAAGCCAATCACTACCCTTAATCTTATCCCCAAATTCAAACCCTAGCTCCTCCTCCCCGGTTTTTTTAATATTATTCAAATTCCGCCTTCTTCTTCCCCGAATTGGGTATAGAGCCGGCAGCTTCCGTTCTGTGGGAGGGTTTATTCGATTTTTTCGCTCACTGTGGAGATATGGCGTGGTCGTTGGAAACGCCGTCGTATTGCGGCTGGAATGAGCTGCATGTGAAGAACGCGAAAGGAAAGATGGAGGTTCATTATTATCTCGAGAGGAAAGATGGATATGCAGATCTGGCTGTTGTTGGGAGGTTGAAGAACGCTAAACGCATGTCCTTTAAATACGCCTTGAAAAAGAATCGCTCCGTCTTGAAGAAGCTTACCTCTATAGAAGACGTCGCGGATTGGCTCAATTCTATTGTTTCTGGTAATTTTTTTCGATCTCTATATCGATTTTTTTTCTTCCTGTGCCCTTTTCTACATTTTTATTGGGTGTGTCCTCTTTTTTTTTTCTTTAGCTGGATTTTGAATTTGAAACGAGATAAAGTTCAGATCTGGAAATCGTATGAGCTCAAAAAGGGTTTTAATTGCCTTCGCATCGATTTTATCAAATTGCTGAAGAATTTGATTTTGCTCATCGCGATTTGGAGAGTTTGATAACGTTTTCGCAACCCTTTTTTTTCTTTCGATAATGTGATTTGTTCGGAATCTAGCATCTTCCCGTACTATTTCATTAAGAGGGCAAGGCGATTTTTTTTATATGTGATAAAAGTCTTGTGCTTTGTTTCAACTTGTTGCTTAGATAAAGCTTCGTGAATCTAGCTGTTGAAGTTACTGTAAATAATTGACTCTTAGGTTTTCATTGAGGTACTTATTTGTTTATTTGCAGGATATGTTAGTGGACATGTTGTTAGTTGTGTTAGAGCTCTTACCTCCTTCTATTGCGCCTTTTGCAGCTAATTCTATTAATGACTTAATTTTGCTGCAGACAGATCCGCTCTCCACCTTTTGGTACTGAGCATGTCTGCACGAATTGATATTTTTTTTTTTCTAGTTTTTTTCAGTTTTGTACATCGAGTTACATTTGTTGGAATATCGCTGATCTTTTATTTCTGATTTCTTCAATTTCTTAGGTGAGATACCTCATGTTGCAGATGTACCAGCTACTACTATGACTGAACAAGCTGCTGGAGGATTAAATATTGGCACTTTTATGGTACTGTTTTAACTAACGCTATGAGTTTCTTTTTCATCAAAGTGTAGAGGGGTTTCTTGTTTTGAAGATACTAATCGGTTTCTCTTTTGTTTCTTTTCAGAATGGTAAATTTCAGAAGCCTGTTCATCCGACCATAAATTTCTCCTGGATGGGTTCTTCATGGACTTGCAGGAAACGGCGTAAGCATTATCCATCTTTCTCCCGGAATGGTGTCAGAGTCTCGGTGAGATCATTTTAATGTTTTATTGAAGATCAATTCGTGTGCTATCTCTGTGTAATTATATTCTGTTACTTTTCCTTACGCTAAAAACTGATCTTTCTTTTCTGCCACAAACTCTTTGCAGGTCAATGATTTTGTGTATGTTTTGGTGGAGCATAATAAGAGACTCATTGCATACTTGGAAGACCTTTATGAGGATTCTAAAGGCAACAAGATGGTCGTGGTACGATGGTTTCACAAAACTGATGAAGTTGGTATTGTTTTGGCCGACAATGCTAATGACAGAGAGATTTTCTTTTCACTTTGTCTTCAAGATATCAAAATTGAGTGCATAGATGGATTAGCTACCGTCCTCAGTCCTCAGCACTATGAGAAATTTCTGAAGCTGCAAATGCATTTTCAGCCAGTAGCTTTCTTCTGCCAGAAACTATATGGAGATGATGTCATAAAGCCGTATGACATTACACAATTACAAGGTTACTGGAGACAAGAAATGCTTAGATATTTGAATGTTTCCAACTTTAAATCAGTTAAAGGTGCTCAGGCACTTAGCACTGACCCAGGAACAAGAGCTTCTTTGGTTGGTTGTGTTAGGATTAGATCGAGGAAAAGGCATCGTTCTGTAGATGACATCAAAGATGACAGCAAAGCTAGCCCCAATTCTGTTGACTTGGGGGCTTCAGATGCTTCTCTGAGCAAGTACACAAATGATAGTTCTGCCCACCACATTATAAAGGGTTCACTTGTTGAAGTTCTTTCCCAAGATAGTGGCATCAGAGGTTGTTGGTTGAGGGCATTGATAGTAAAGAAACACAAGGATAAGGTGAAGGTCCAGTACCAAGACATTATGGATGCAGATGATGAATCTAAAAAGCTAGAGGTACACATTTGGAAACCACACTTCGGTTTTGTTTTCTAATGTCCACTATGTTAACATGTTTCATTTCTTGGTTGCAGGAGTGGATTTTGGCATCTCGTGTTGCTGCTAGTGATCATCTGGGTCTTAGAATCCCAGGACGGAAGATAGTGCGCCCAATTCTGAAGCCCAGCAAGGAAAATGATGTATGGGCTGTCGGAGTTGGTATGCCTGTGGATGTGTGGTGGTGTGATGGATGGTGGGAAGGGATCGTGGTGGAGAAAGTCTCGGAAGAGAAATTTGATCTTTACCTGCTAGGTGAAGATATTTATCTTTTTGCGAGATTAATGAGGGTTTATTGAATTGATAAATTGGTAGAATTTAGGAGTTTTAATTTTTTTTTAGAGATTTAGATGTTTGATTTTTGTCTGATTTTAAAATGGTGAGTTTAATAAAATTTTAAAATAAAAAAAAAAATTTTATTATTGAATTGGTAAGATTGTTTTTCAAATAATTTTTTATCAGATTTTTTTTTTTTTAAAAATAATTTGATTTACAGTACATAATTTTCATTTCAAAATATATAATTTTTTTATTGTTGTTTTAAGTTTTAGCACATAAATAAAGAAAATATTAATTTTTTAATTTTTTTTCAACAAAATCATTATTAATTACATATCTAAATGCAATTTAACTAATAATAAAATAGATTGCAGAATACAATAGTCATAAAACATTAAAAACTAATAAATTTTATATTGAAAATTGAAAAAATAATTATAAAAAAGTAAAAAATTTCTAAAATGACAGTTAAATGAAAATGAAAAGAGTATATTTTTATGTTAAAAATTGATTTTTTTATTTTAAATATATATTTTTATTTTAAATTTTTTTTTTTTTCATTTCAAAATATATATTTATTTTTTACAAATATTTTAAAATTTTTGATTCTTTTTTATGTGGGATTTTTTTTTTTAATTATCTATTACTAACTTTTAAAATCATTGTTTTCTAGTAAGGCTTGAAAAAGATTGTAAAAATGATCAACCTAATAAACTAAAATTTTAAAATATTTGTACAAATATTAGATCCAATAGAAAATCTTATCAGATAATCAATCAAATAAACCCCTCTAAATGTTGTACACATTTGTTGAAGTTATATATCTTTTTGCGAGACTAACTTTGTTTTGTTTTCTCTCAGGTGAAAAGAAATTGTCTTCCTTCCATCGAAGTGACCTTAGACAATCTTTGGAATGGTCGACAGATGAGTGGATACACATAGAATCAAAATCTGATCTTGTGCGTTCTGTCCTATCCTTGATGAAGGAGAAAGAGGTCGAGGTAAAACATGATGAGAAGATATCTGAAGTTGGTGTTGGTGATGTTGTGATGTCTCCAAAGGGTGAAGCTAAGCTAAGCATCTCTCTTCCGGTATCTACAACCAATACGACATCTACTAAGCAACCAGTTCCAGATCTTCTAAAAAATGTCTTAGTCTCTGATTTAAAGTGGGATGCATCAAAGAAGCGGAAAAGAACTGCCAGTTACTGTCTGCACGATCCTAGCGTGACTGATGGTTTGTCACGTGAAAGATCCTTAGATTGTACGAAGTGCAATTGTATGGGAGCTTCTCTGTTTAGCTCTTCGGTTGTTGGCCGAAGGAAGCGTAATCGAATTGTCAGTTGCTGTCCGCACGATCCTAGCTTGAGTAATGGTTTCACATGTGAAAAATCCTTGGATTGTGAGAAAGGCAAGTTCATGGGAGATTCTGTGTTTGGCTCTGCGGTTGGGCAACCTTTGACTGGCCTATTAATGTCAAGATGATCATCGGCTTACTGTGTTTCGTCTTGTGAGGTACATATTACCTAATGGGCATCTGCTCAATGCGATTTTGGGTTTTAGATTTTTGCGACTCAGGAAGATTTTCTTTGGGATTATAGATTTAGCTCGTCATGGCATCCAAATTCGTTTGTGTACGTATGTGTAACAGTAGGCATAGAACTTTCAATACATGCAGCAAGTTTTGGGTGCAGTAGAAAGTAGGTAATTGCATTACCTCGCTAGGGTTTTAGACATTAAACAATGTTTTTTTTTCTCGAATTATTCATCTTCTTTGTCTCTCTTTAGCTTAGAGATAAGATTTGTTTCTTTCTGGTGTGGTGGGATCTTTCATTTCATGTAACCTATGTATCATCAAATAAAACTAATCCTTTTTTACCTTGAGTTCAACTTCAGTGTCCATATAATATATACTCTTTTCTTACCTGCGTTGAATGGTATTAGCTGATGTGAGGCTCATATATTAATGCTACTGAATACTTGGATACTCGAGGCGTTTCTTTGGAGTTTGAACTTTGAAGCATTGGTTTGTGAATTTAATTTGACTTCTCCGAAGTTGCAGGACACATGATTCTGTTAATGGTACGTAAGTTGATTCTGTCCTTATCCATGTGTCCGTAAGGGTTTTGTTTTGGGCAGCATCCAAACGGGACCAATATATGAAATGGATACTCTTTGATTGCAAGTTGAAGCTTTTAGCTGGTAACAGTTGATGTCTTGTGAAAATTGGGACCATTACGTGAAAGCCATCATTTATTCCGTTTTGCTATATTTCATTAAGAGTTTACAGTCTGTGCAGGATTGTAAGAGCGCTTGTAATAAACCAAAGGTGAGTGTTTTCTCTTAAACCTTTTTTAACTTGTACCTAATGTTCCTTTTGTGCTATTTATGATTGGCTATACCAAAGTGGGGTAAGGAAACAGTGGTTGAGAGCTAAATAAATTAATTGAGACTTAGTCAGAACTCAGAGGCAATACTCTACTTTGAATGATTTTGGTGGGGTTGCATTTTTCTGAGTGAAGCATCTTTTTCAAACTATGCAGAGGAAAAAAATGGAGGAAACCAAAAGGTCTTGAGACTTTCTCTCACTTAGAAATATGTAGATGAAGTCAAGGATCCAAAGCATAGTTGTATATGTCTGTCTTGTCTTGTGTGTTAACATGTCTCTTGTGTCTTAAAACTTGATTTCTCCATAGAGTGAAGCAAAAGAAAAGATGGGCTTCTTCTGTCATCCACTTCCGAAGATTTGCTAATTCATCCTTTTCCGATAGCGACAATCTTCGTTTCCCACTCATGGTTTGCTGGTTTCTGTAGGATTCTTGATTCCTGTTTTATATATCTTCTTGCACAACGAGACACTGTAATGGCTTCTCTGTCTGAAATCGTCGAGCAAGAGCTTGTAGCATCACCAAGAAGCAAGCTTTCAATAACAAGTGAAAGCAGTCTAGCTTCTGTCGCATCGTTATCCATGCCTCTTGTTCGTAGTTACTCTTTAAACACTTCTGTCTGAAAATAGTTCAACTCGTGGTTTTTGTTTTTGGGTAATGATTTTGTCTTTTATCAGATTCAGGAGATTGTTTTATCAGCAGACATTAGTGACTGCCAAGAGAAAATCGCCGACATAATGTCGAGGATGATCGGTAAGACATAGTTTACTTCTCCTGATGAGACATATTTTGTTCTTTTCGCTTAACAGACTGTTCCATTGTTTTCTTTCTTTCGAAAGCAGAAACATATTCGATATTGGTGAGCGTATTAGAGAAGAAAGTGACACTGACATGTACGTATTCCGGTGACCGGAGAGTCTCCAAATCATATGGCGAAGCTCTTCTCTGCAAAATGTCCACCTTCAAGCGTATGATATTTCCTTCTTCCAGGAAACAACAACTCAATGTTGCTTAGTTTTTGCTTTCATTATCATCATCTTTGCAATAAACCCTTTGAAAATTTTCAATCTTTAATGTCGTGATGGATATTGTTTAGATATACTTGTAACAAATAACTCTCAATAGCAAAATATCATAGCAGGAGAAAAAAAGGTTGAATTCTTGTATTGCAGAACGAACAAAAAAAAAGAGATTATTGGGAAGTTAAATTGCCGCCACTTTGTTGCCAGAGATTGATGATGTCAGTGGCTTGATTAAGGAGAATGATCATCTTCTTCTGAGAGATCCATGGCTTAGCCTCAAGAGTAGACTTAAGCTCTTCCCAAGCATCTTTTCTTGGCCAGAAGAAGTACGGACTAAGTGGGATTGTGCCATGTCCAGGAACATGCTGGTCCAATCCTAATCCTATGTTCTTCTCCATCCACACAAACTTAAGAACCACTCTTGCCTTCTCCTCTTGTTGTTCCACCACCTAAACACAACAACTAAGATTTGTGGGTTTGTTTAAAACAGAACACAGAAGAAACAGAGGAAGAGTGTTGTTGTTATTTACCTTTTTTGATTGTGGAGTGTCGGAAACATCAATTGCGGTGACTGTTTCAGTAGTGAGTGTCTCGGGAGCTGCAAGAGCCACGATTTTCCGGTTTAGAGAGATGGGTTTGGTGGAATGGTTATAGAACGATGGAGAAGAAGCAGTCATGGAAAGTTTTGGATGTTGAGAGATGAAAGAAGAGCAGAGAGAAGCAGATGAGAGAGATGAGTGGAGTGCCATTGATGGCATCATTTTTCTTGTTTTTTCAGAGAGCAATGGAGATTTTATGAGAATGGATAAGGAAGAAGATATGGTTGCAGTGGAGCTCCAAAGTAGTTGACCATTGATATGAAAATATATGGGCCTTGTTGACTTGGCCCATTGTTTTGTTGCAGAGTTGACAAAAACCTGTTACAAGCCCATGAAGATACACCAAAAGATTAAATAAATAATGGGATGAACTGACTTTTATTTTAGTCAATGGCAGAATCTGCTTTTGTTGCAGAGTAATGGCGGCACAATCTGAAAACAAGTGGCTTCGTAATGCGCTTGATATGTTGTTGTTGACCCACACATTCTGTCATCTTTGGCCCAATTTTGATTTTGTTGTTGAAAGACAAAAACCTCTGTTTCATGGGAGTCTTCTTCTCAATATATATAATCAAATTTAAAACTCATCTATTTAGTTATACACCCAAAGAAAAACAAAACAAATACACAAAAATCAATGGAAAATCGGGCGTTAAGTACATGATAATTGACAATAGCTTTTTAAAGCTGCCTCGCATAAAACAGTATAACACCACTAAGATTGTCGACTGCTTACTTGTGTATAAAATCGTTTAAATCCACTTGATAGCAAAACCATCTAACTCTTAACATATACGAGATAATCTTCATAAGGACATCCTAACCGGCCATCTAAATTGGTGTTTAGTACATTGTACTTGCGAGTGAAAACTGATCGGATATAGAGTGGATGGTTTAATGCTTATTTCTTGATGTTTGCATGGACATTGTTATGAACCCATGGTATAGTTATGGACATAGTTATAGACTACGGTACGGAAATGGACATGGTTATTAAGTGATTATGGCAATGGCTTATATGGATAAGACTGATCATGGTGTGATGGTGAATGTAATCAATGGTTCAAGAATCATGATGATGTTCAAGTGTTTAAGCTAGTAACTAGTACGCGTACATTGTGTGTAAGTCTTGACCGTATTGGAGTTTCTAACAGATCTTTAGATATGTAGTGAATGAAGTGGCTGTTTCACTTTAGGTCGGATTGCATTTGGCATGCAATTTCGATTCAGATTCTATTACAATTCCTAAATCTTTATTAGTTTTTTTTTGTTTTTATACGTTTTTGAAGATACAGAGTTCTGACATAGATGATGTACCAGTCAAGAAATAGTAGAAGAGGTACTACAAGAAACTGAGCTGTGCGAAAACTGACATAGAGTCGAAGAAAGAATAATCAAGTCAAGGAGACATGAACGAGTCAAGAGACGGTTGCTGAGGAAACATGAATCTTGATAAACTTAATGGAATATGAAGACGTTTTCCATTTTTATTAAGAGAAGTTTTTCCTTAATTATTTGTAGAGAAAATGAAAAAGAAGATTGGCAAAGAAATTCATAAATCACGACTTGGGAAGTCGGTTAGAATTAACCATAAACACCTATTGAGAATACATATGTATAAAAAAGCATCGTATGTGCTTTAACACTAGCTTTTAGCAAAATAGGTTTTAGTTTCTTTTTTGTAAGAAAGTAAACATTAAAGAGCTAAAGAGTTTTCATTGAGAGGTTCTTGGATTGCATATAGATCCCTAAACGTGAGATCAATAAGTCAAAGCGTATTTTAAGCTTGTTGAAAAATCTTTTTACGTAACACTTGTAAATGCACTTAAAAGATTAATTAATAGTATATATATATATATATTAGAGAATTTCTTGTGTTATTTTGTGTACTAATTCAATTCTTTAGATAGCCCTCGAGAATCCGGATGGAGCGAGAGATATAATAAATTTGAAAATGTCACAGTCACGACTCACGACATGAAACTTGTCTCTTTAATTTGTTATTTTTTATAAAAAAACTGCTTCTGTTTAGATGCGATTTAAGATAGGTCCGTTATTAATCACCGCCATATAACTGGTCCATTTGCATTATTAGGTCCACCTAAAAATTTGTATCCATGTAATCTGTTCCTATATATTATTTAAGAACCATGTATAAAAATAACCTTATTTAATCATTATAATTTTTAATATTTATTTTAAAATACATTTAAATTAGTAGAATAACTATAAGATATATTATTCATAATTTAATTAAAATAATTATTTATTAGTTAATCATAAAATTAATTATTAATCTAAACAAAATCTCTCTTCTTCTTTCCTTATATGAAAACCACAAAATTTATTAAATAATTTGAAAAATATTTATTAATCAATTAAATTGAATAAAACAAATTTGATATCTAATTATATCATATTAATGTTAATCATTTTATTTTATATAATCTTTCTTTAGTTTATTTGTTAAAATAAATTTAAACATCACATAAACTGTATAATAAAAAACATAGATATTTTTGTATATACTATGATTTGAATTTTATAACGTGAACACAAATTACTAAAAAAATTAAAAGTCTCACATCAGAAATTTTGTGAATAATAATTTATAAATCTGTTATAAAAAGAATTCAAATGATTATCAACCATATAAATAAGAAACTCAATTTGAAAACGTATAAATTTAAAAGTTTATATTTGATTTAGTCTGGTTTTTAATTATATTATATTATAATTTCTTACAAAACTTACATAACCAAGTTTTTTTTAAAAAAAATTCCTACAAAACCATTGATAATTAAAATCCAGAGAAAACAAAAACAAATTTAACAAGGCGTCTCTAGTGGTTTATCCATAGAAAGGTGTTATAACTTTGCGTCCCTAAGTGCTTCCATACTGTATTCGACGGTTAATCCATAAAAAGGTGTCATCGTTACACAATTTAATATATATATAAAGAAAAAAAAAACAATCATAAGGATATAAACATCGTTTTTTCAACAGATCTCAAACCATGAAGCCTTCGTCCAACGACTCACAAGGGCCAAGCCATGGTAAAGCCAAGGACTGGTCAACTGATTTATGCGAATGTTGGATGGACATAAACTCATGCTGCTTGACTTGTTGGTGTCCATGCGTTGCCTTCGGACGCATCGCGGAGATTGTAGACAGAGGATCAACATCTTGTGGTGTGAGCGGAGCGATTTACATGATCTTATTGATGCTTACAGGCTTCGGAGGGAGCAGTCTCTACTCTTGCTTTTACCGAACAAAATTCAGAGCCCAATACAATCTCAAGGAGAGACCTTGTTGTGATTGTTGCGTCCACTTTTTCTGTGAGCCGTGCGCTCTTTGTCAAGAGTATAGGCAACTTCAACACAAACGCGCCTTCGACTTGTCCATTGGGTGGCATGGGAACATGGAACGACAGGCACGAGTGGCTGCATCTGCCTCTGCGATTCCTCCTTCGCTTCAACCTCCAATGTCTAGGTCGAATTAATTTTTTTGGTTTATTTCTTTTCTTTTGTACGACAATTAGATTGATTTATTTGTATTAACGATTATATCGTTATAAATTATGTTATTTAATTAGTTGTTTTGATCTTGTTACTTAATTTGTACTCTTTCATAATTTGACACTCATATGGTGTGTTGAATATTTAGCGGATTAATTAACATTCTCTGCGTGTGCGTGTTAATGTGGTGTAGAGTCCTCATTTTTCTTTTATAAGGGATCTTTAAAAGACAAAAGAAGCCAATTTTTGTTTTTAAAATGCATGTTTAAGGACATCTATTACGCGCAAACCGAAGAACCTAACACTGATCTCAAAACTAACTTAAACTCAAATTAAGTAGTAGTTAGATTAAAGATTCATTTTTCAAATATATGAACTTTAAGAACTTCAAATTTCAATATTTTTTTAAACAAATGGCGATATGGTAGTTTAAATATTCCTATTCATTACTTATAATATGTACTGGTGACGAAATAAATTAGTAACGCCGATGGACTTTGTGTTTATTATGTGTGTGACAACTCTTAACAAAAGTTTTATTTAAAAGAATTCGATTGCTACCATGTAGAAAGATAAAATTAAGTTTCATTATCAACCATTCTGGTATGTTACAAGTTATGGTTTAAAACTTTGGTGTGATAAATTGTGTAGTGTAGGCGTAAATGGAGAGCAGACCAGAAGTAAAGTCTATACTATAATTGTGTTTTGAGACCTTCTTTACACGTGCCACGAAACCAAACAAACATGAAAATGGGTTTTGTCCACACTTTTGTCAACAATATCAACCTCTTATTATATACATTATGTATCCCACTTAAGCTCCCTCCTACTTGCCCATTCTTTGATTGGCTAACACATTTTAAACATCACCAATCAACTTACACCACCTATACATCAATCAACCTTATTCTTAATAATTTTAACAAATAACATTCAGTTTCACCAGCATGCATTCATTGTTACATCATATTATACCAAATTCTACTTACTGTTACAGAAAGAAAAATCTTGCATTCACATTAATGATGCTTACTGTATATACAGAGACTAAACCATTAGTAATAAACACTACATGTTAAAGATGTTTCCTTCCGACTTACGTACATAATAAAATGAATAAAAGAAAGAAAAAAGATTGGTGCATGAACAATGAAGAGAAAATTGGGCGATGTATCTTTTTGGTAAGTGCATTTTGACAAAACCATTCAACCAATCCCATAGTTCTTCTGACTCTATGCCGTTGAAAAATGGAAGACTATCTCCCACCACCACAATATTTGATGCCCACGTGCCACACTCTCATCTTTCCAATTATCATCATATAAAAATCATTTCACTATTTGTTGAATGGAAAAATTTAAGAGAAATGATCATTCATATCACTATAGTCCATCGACTAGCTTACAAAGAAATATTCACGTTGAATATTTCCCTCCCACACCCATTGGATAAGAACGGCCCTTTTAAATCTATTCACACGTTTCTATTATATCAGCAGTGACGACAATATTCTGAATTTAGTTTACAGAACTACTTCATGCATTATAATTCTACTAAAAGAAAAATGAAAAACAGAGATAATTATTATGGAAGATCAATCAATACCTCTAATCGTCAAATTATCGTAGATCTGTTGTTGACGGTCAAATTATTATATTAAAGAAAATCGCGTGGTATATCCGGTCCTACACATTAACTTCAGTATCTACAAAGAGAATCATATTTTATAGCTACGATAATAAATAACAAAGAGAGTAGTAATAGAAGAAGTAGCCCACAAAATTTAATTTAGCTTCAATTATCAATAGTATTTTGATGAAAACAAATAAAACAAAGTAGGAACTATTTTCAACCTTACCCGTCTCAGTCACCCTCCTATATAAGAAACCTCCCAAACATATCAATCTCCAAACTTTATTAAAAGCTCTCTCTCTCTCTCTCTCTCTCTCTCTCTCTCTCTCTCTCTCTCTCTCTCTCTCTCTCTCTCTCTCTATTAAAAGCACTCTTTGTGTCACGAAACTGCACGAATCACACTTGAAATCAGAAAAATGGGAGCAACCACAGTGCCCCATGTGACGACCATTAACCCTAATAACACAAACATTCATGGACCGGTCATAGACGAAGTGGAAGGCCTTATAAGAGTTTACAAAGACGGACACGTGGAACGATATCAACTAGTGCCATGTGTGGGTCCCTCATTACCCCTCGAGCTCGGTGTGGCTTGCTCTGATGTTCACATAGACAAGTTGACCAACGTATGGGCACGTCTCTATGTCCCGATGGTGACCAAGTCTTCGTCGGGCTCTAACTCTAAGCTCCCCTTGCTTGTCTATTTCCACGGTGGAGGTTTCTGCGTCGGCTCGGCTTCTTGGTCGTGTTACCACGAGTTCTTGGCCAGATTGTCCGCCAGCTCACGGTGCATAATCATGTCTGTAAATTACCGTTTAGCCCCTGAGAATCTTCTTCCGGCTGCTTACGAAGATGGAGTCAATGCCATTCTTTGGCTCAAGAATACAAGAAACGATAACTTGTGGCCCAAGCTATGTGACTTCGGCAAGATATTCCTGGCTGGAGACAGCTCCGGAGGAAACATCGCCCACCATGTCGCTGCAAGATTTGCAGCAGCGGACGCTCTTTTAAAGCCACTGAAGATAGAAGGAGCAATCTTGATCCAGCCTTTTTTCGGCGGGGAGGCGCGTACGGAGAGCGAGAGGCGCGTGGGGAACAACATGAAGAGCTCAGTGCTTACACTTGCGGCGTCGGATGCGTGGTGGAGGCTGGCTTTGCCACGTGATGCAAACAGAGAGCATCCGTATTGTAAACCGGTGAAGACCAAGACGAGGACGCTGGTGTGCGTGGCGGAGATGGATGTGCTGATGGATAGAGAGATGGAGATGTGCGATGGTAATGAGAAAATGATCAAGCGCGTGGTGTACAAAGGCGTTGGTCATGCGTTTCAGATTCTTGGTAAGTCTCAGCTTGCTCACACGATGACTCTTGAGATGTTGTGCCACATCGACGCTTTCATCCATCACTATGATCTTTTTAATTAGTGATATATTTGTTTAATTTTTTTTTCTTTTATGGTAGCTCTTTATATGATTGTATCTGAAATACCAAAATGTTTTCCTGTTCTACAAGATGTAAGTTTTAGGAATTAATATGAATTTGTTTATATATATAACTATATTTTATTCCTCTTTTTCCCTTCAAAATTTAATATATATCATTACTACTAAATGTCATTACTAGTTGACAAAAAAAAATTATTTACTATTCCACTGCCTGATTTTATTTCCCACCACTCAATTTATTCCTTCAATCACCCAAGTATTAATATGAATTTCGGTTTGGATATTTTGGTTATTAAGAAAATGATTTTAATTAAGTTCCATACATTGTCTACAAAACTCTCTTTTTAGTATAAATGATCAAATATGAATCTGATTTAATTTATTCTGCATGTTGTTGGATTAATGAATCTGACAAATATTTTTTCTGGTGAGTTGAAGAAAGAGAAAATATTAATTTAGTTCATGCAAAAATTTGAGAACAAAATTGTAGGTTTGTTACTTTTGATCCCTAAAAAACTACTTAAGTAAAAGTATAAAATAATGTTTAAAAATGAAATAATTTATTTTCCCTCAGAGTATTTTATAATAACATATCTATGTTACAACCTCGTCTTAATTCTCCATAAACTTATATATTCACATTTTGAAAAATTGTAATATATTTAGACATGATTGTTGGTTTTAATGGTTTGTAACCTAAACCTAATATGAAATCACTTATATCTAATAACAAACCAAATTAAAAACCTGACCCAATCACAAATCTGATCCATAAATATTCGTCGTAATTTCAGTTTAATTATGAAAAACCCTAAAATCGATTCTATAAAATTTAACAAACCCTAAAAATTCATTTGCTTAATTCTTATTTGATTTCCAAAAGAAATTATGAGTTTGTAGTTAGGATAGGTTTCATAATCCAATTTTGGTCCAAAGAATCTTGATTTCATACTTTAGAATCTCTAGAAACTTGACTTACGTGGTTTGATATATTTTTGTGTTTGTAAGTTGAAATTAGATTTCGATGATGAGCAATGAAATTAGAGTTTCAAGTGGAATATTAACTCGTCAAGCGAGAGTAAAAGTTTTGGGTGTGTTGAGTAGATGTTAATGTGGGGAAATAATTGTGTCAAAAATGTCCAAGTCCAATGTGAATCCATATATGTGATAATATTGTTGTGTGTATGCTGTAGAATGAAAGGTAAATTGCTATCTATTTGATTTTCATTATTAAAATGGTTTGTTTTATGCAAATTTAATTTTTATAGTTATGAATTTTTGTAGCTTATCAATGATAACCACATTTATAAATGGGTTGATGAGATATTGTTGGATGAGATAAAAGTATTGGCATTTTAGAAAAAAAGACTTAAAATGATTGCAGCAAAGCATATGGAATCCGAGAAGATGTTTAAGAATCTCCAAATGATGTTAGAGAAAGAAAATTTGAAAGAGTGGAAGAAGTGTTAGTTGAAGCCAAACCGACATGAAGAGAGTGATGTTTTTTGTGTTTTATGATATGGTGATCATTGTTGGTTTTAGTAAGCTAATAGGTTAAGTCTTTTTCTTTCTTTTTATGTTGTTGTTTAGTTTGAGTCTTTGTTTTTATCTTTATTGTTGTTTTAACTCATGTGTTTATGTTTATTTTTTTTTATCTTTCAAAATCATGTGTTTCTGTCTTTGGATAAAGTTGAATATCACAAAATCATGGACTAGAAAACAGAGCCAAAAACAGAAAAATTCATATAAAAAATTATATTCCTTCACACAAATCATGTCAAAAACAGCTACAAAATCAGACTGAAAACAGGTCCAAAAAGCCGCAAATCTGGTCTAAACACCGCCACAAATCATATCCAAAAACAGCTGCAAATCATGCCTAAAACAACAGCAAAAGAGGTACAAAAAAGAAGTCCTAAGACAGACTATAAATAGATCCTACAACTACCCTAAAACAGGTAAAAAAAAAAGATGAAAAATAAGTCCAAAATCAGCTAACCGCAAACACTTTTTTAATTTTCAATCTGAGTGATAACGCCTTCTGAAGATTCAGCATTAATGATTTTTCACCTAAAAAAACATGAAATACAGAGAATATAGACATTAAAAGAAAAATAAAAGAACAGGAGACATTAATATACATATAAAAAGAAGAAATACTTTTGTGGATTTTTTTAATGAAATGGTGAATTGTGATTAGCTGCACCAAAAATTTTGCAATGCATGATCCTCTTCATCAATTTGTCTTTTTTCTTTATTGGAGACTCATTTATTATCTTCTCCATTTTTTATATTTCTTGTTTACATTATTCCAGCCTGGCTGTGATGGCACCTCAGGTACTATCAGTGGTTCTTGTTAAACTGGTCAAAACTTCACACCTTTTAGTGGTATAAGGCCTTCTCCATAAGTCATCCTCCACATAGCAGTTCTAAACCATTGACAAACATATTCCTGAGCGCCAGTTCACTTGTGGATCATCATTATGTATGCATGCTTAATAGCAATGATGTGATCGTCCATCTTCTGCAGCTACAAGTCATATTATCAAAGCTTACTTGATAAGCAAAACCATTTGAGATTAGATTCATATATTTTGTTGGTGGACACTCTAACCATGCATTCTGAAGCTTTCTTATGCAATTTTGCCAAATTGTCAATGACATATGGTGTATATATACATTCGTGGCTGATGGCTATGACATCTCTTTTGACTATACTAACCATTACAGGTCATGCAATGGTTTCTAGCATTAACACAAAAAGTTTATCTCTTGTTTTACCTATGGAGGTGTTAAAAGATTATGTGGAGTTATTATACACATTTGCACAATAAGATCCAAGCTTGTAGGATACCCTGCACCAAGTCTATAATTTTGAAATCATCACATAAGTGTAGACATCTGAGTCATATATAGGTTAATATCTTGAACTAATTTTCCATGTAATCGGCCGCATATTAGCTCCAAGCAAGATTTCAAATAAAAGTTTTTTCTTTGGCTTATTTCCATGACGATTCATCAAAATTTGATAGATGTATCTTACACACATTTTATATTCAATCCTAGATAATTCTACCATAAAAGCAATGATCAAGCCCTATAAATAATGTATAAAAAAAAATCAAACAACAAATAAAGAAAGACAAAAAAAAACACAAAACAATTATATCATAATGAGACATTAATCAGCTCTCCTTTTCACCTTTTGACTACTGGAAACCAAAATATATTAATCTCATACCTTCAAGTCTTAAATCAGTTATGATATTCCTCACAAATTACAACCAGTTATCAATGTTTTCTATTTGTGCAATTGGATAAATTTCAGTATCTGCATCACGATCCAAAGTGTAACATGTATGAATATATTACTATATGATATTTTTGGGAAGAAACATGTTGTTATCCCTTAAGAAAAACTCAGAAAGTTGTATTGGCGGACAAATTGTAGACAAAAACCTAGTTCATGGTTGGTTTTGAAGGCAACTTCATTTTTTCTTCTTTTTTCCTTTTCGCTTCTTTTTTTTCTTTACATACAAATCAGCATTATTACTATCTATGACTTTTGGCAAACCAGCATGATCAATCTCTAAGACACAAACGTTGACCATTTCATTTTGTTTTCCAGTTTCTTTCTCTTGAAAATAATGCAAAAGTTGAAAATAGGTTGTGTGTTAGTATCCATATATTTTGAAGTAAACCAAAATGAGTTAATTATTCAGAAAAATCAGTTCAATACTCAATAACGAAACGTTCTTCAGTAAACATGTTTTCTGTAACCAACTATTCAACCTTTAATATCTCTGTGGGATCATTTGAAAACCTATTTTAAATTAAAATAAAAAACTGAATCTATAAATTATAAAAATACACCATTGTATTAGGTTTAAATTAGATGTTAGTGCTCATGATTTAATTATCTAAAGTTTATTTTTAAGGATTATGGCTTACTTTATCTTTTATAGGTTATGGTTATATGTTCGACTATTTTGTTGTTTACACTATTTCCTAATTTTCTGTATAAAATTTTAAAGATTTCATTTTATATATATTTTCATTTTTCCATAACAAAAAAAATGCTCCTGGCCTTATTTTTTCTGTATAAGATTAGGAAATTCGAATCGACTAAATCTTGTATACAATAGTTGGGATCTGGAAATAATTGCAAGACGATTAGTCTAAGAGAAGAAACAAAAAAAAAAGTAATTAACTTGGAGTTGCTTTACAGTTTCCTTTGAGAGGAAAAACACAGGAAATACACCGGAAGACATAGGTTGAGAACAAAACCAGAACAAAGCTACAAAATGCCGACACATAACCAAAAGATTCAAGAAGAAGAAACAGAGAAGCCTTCGTTTATATATAATATATATGTGTATGTGGGATCAAACTTGGGAATTTCAAGAAACTGAAAGCTTACGAGACTGTTTTATTTTCGATTGACTTTATGAAATTGAGTATAGTAAGTCCAATGGGATATACATTAAACTAAACGAGTCTCGGAAGAATTATCTCGTTATTCTAACCCGGAAAAAGCCGTGCCAACGTTGTTCGTTGCTGAAAGTGATGAAAATAGAAAATCCTAGTTCATTAAAAAAAACATCTATAATAATAAATACCGTCATAGTCTAACGTTAGCGTGCAAAAAACATATTTAGTGGCATAAAGAGTAAATGTTATAAGCAGCCCATGATTTACTTACTCAAAATATGTTTTCTTGTTTTTGGTGATATTTTCAGGTTGGCTTTCGAACATAGAGAAATGGAGCCGAGAGAAAGTAACTCCTCCCATAGTTGTACCAGGCATGATCCGCTGAGTATTTCATGCGGCCATTAAGTTTCTTTTACGTTATTAACTTTTCTGTAGATCTTGTCAGCTGAGGGAAAAAAAGGAAATGAAAACGATGATTGATTCTGAATTCTAACCTTCACTAAGCTTATAACAGATGATCTAAAAGTCTAAAGAGGAGAGAGCTATGGTCTTTTAGTTAATATATGAATGTGAAAATCTAAGACCAGAACTATTGCTTTCCTTTGGGTCATGACGGGGATTAGTCCCTAGATCGGGCTAACCATAGAGAGCTAAGTGCTCTAAGCCGACATATATAGTCGTGGATGACCAAAAAGGCACGAGCAGCTTGTCTTGTGGTGAGAATCCTGTGAAGCTGTTGCAGAGTTTGTTGCCTCAGTAGATCTGCCTGCAAAGATATAACCTTTCAGGTTCATATTCCAACAACAACAGATCTGCCTGCAAAGGTATAAGCTTTTGTTTGTTACCTGACGAAGGAAGTTTTCGAGAGTGCCAAGCTTCCCCATGGCCATTGCCATATGACCCATATAGTCAGCAACATTAGCTGAAGAATTTGGACCCATTGAAGCAGAGGAAAGGGTCTCGAGAAGCGTTTGTTGCAAAGCTTCCATGCCTTGTGACAATGCATCCTCTGCTTGCTGGGACGACTGCTGGAGATTGCAGATGCCTATCAACTGATGATCAGTCAACGGATCTACATGGTTCCCCAATATCTAAAACACATAAAAACCCAATTACGAAAAGAAGATCAAAACCAATGATTGTGAAAAGAAAAATGAGTGAACCATTTCTTTTACCTTGAGTAGCTCAGATGATCTAAATCCACCTAACCACATGAAGAATCTCTCAGCAGGCGTCTTCCACATGCCTGAGAGCATGTGGAAGACATCGACTTTAGTACCGATTCCCTTTAGCCTGAATATTTCATCGTAATGACTCATCACAGCATCCACCAGCACGCGTAGCTCGTTGTCACCTAACTGCGAATTCACACCTGCTCTTAAGTCGTTTATCAGCCTTTGATGTTCCTCCATCCAACGTGCATATTCCAATTCAAATGAAAAGGCACCTGCAAACATCAAAAAACCAACTTCATTCTTAGTAAGATCACTTCATATTACCAAAGGGCCATAACGGAAAGTCTTACCATTTCCGGCAGCCAAATGAGTGTTGTCCCTTGAAACTCCTCTTTCAACCGAACATCCCTGCATACAAGAGAAACCCATTAATACAAATCACAAAAAAGTTGAAACTTTCTTCTACCACGGCGCATTGTAAAGACAATAGTATTAAAACAGTCATTTTCAGACCTGTTGTCGAGCTCTTTTGAGCTTTTCCTCTAGCTGTGCTAGCCTGATTCGACTGTTCTCAAGTTGCTGAACATATGCCTATTAAGAGAATGCAATTCAAAGATGAAGCAAATTAAAAAATAGTGGAAGATGAAAAATGCAGTTTAATGAATAAACTACTATACTTTTTTCCTCAGTCGGCTTTTCCTAGCAGCCTCCCGGTTCTGAGCAAGTCTTCGAAGAGCCTGCCAAGAATTTGAATGCAAAGTTGATTCATCCTTAAACAAAAAGCTGGAATCAGCAGATCCAAAACTCAAGAGGTTCAGCTACAAAGATCTACCCTTTGTTCACTAGATTTCACCTTAGATTGATCTGAACAATTTGTAGCCATAAGCATGCCTTGATGAACTCCATTTAACTGAGCAACACAAGCAAATTACAAAAGAAGCTAATATAAACACAAACTTTACAATAAAAAGTAATAAACTTTACAAGCAATCGCATTTTTTAAGTCACGGTCCATTGAAGTTTCAAATCAAATGCATAAAAAGGAAGAAACTTTACATGAAACTCTTAAGGGTCATTCACAATTAGCAGTAAATGGGCAGTAAGTTCAACAACCAATCATCCATAGTGAGTTTCATTAGAACCAACAAACAGACAAGCCCTTACTGAAATAGACGAGAGACAAAGACATAGTCTGAGTAGATTATATATCGATCGAATTCCAAGGTGACCATCAATGGGAAAACATAAAACCAAAAGTGACAAAACAAAACTCCAAGTGAAGATAAAAAACAGAAACGAAACAGAATCTTTTTTATTTTTCTTTTGGTGACAGTGAATGATTAACGAAGAAGACAAAGGAACAAAACCTGAGACTTGTCATCAGTATCAATATCTGTGGAAGTGTCAGTATGTTGACTGTTATCAGCCATGGCTGAAACCGAATCGCACCACGTCTCTAAACTGCTGTTCACTTCTCCTACTCCTCCTACTAACCTTGTCCCTCTCTGGTACACTAACTGCCCTGTGTCCAAACACTCCTCTTCGCCTTCAAGTCTCTCCCTCAAGCCACACTCCATGACCTTAAAAACAGAGCAGCCATTGAAAGAAAGTGATTCAAAATGTCTGGAAAAGAAATAAAAATGAACTTGTTTTATGGTAAACTTTGGGGGAATATTTTTACAGATATGGGTTTGGTGGAAAGGAATCAACTTTTACCGTATCAAACGTCGTGTAGTGTAAGTTGGCGGAAGCAATGGTGACATCTGCAGAAAATCAGAAGATGGAACCTACTGAGATTGATTCCTTCTCACGAACCGTAAGCATTTGTACTATATACAAAAAGGAAAGAGAAAGAGGCAGACTTGGACTTAAGCCAACAGCTTCGTCATGGTGAAAACCATTGGTGGGTTGATGAAACTCTTGAAGACAACTATCTCCTCTGTTTCATCGTTGCAAACGGAGAAAGATTGGTTTCTTTTTTCTTATGCTGAAGCCTTAAATAACAGAAGATAGAGAGGAGAATTTCGAGATGTATACCTGAAGAAGAAAGAGGCTTGGGAGTAGAAATCAGGGTCGAAAGGAACCGTCTTGAAGCTGCTCTGCATTGTTACGACACCAAAATCCCCAAAAAGAAAAAAAAAAAAAAATAGACTGAGCTTTCTTGTGCAGATGGGTTTAAGAAAGAGGAAGAAGAAGAAGAGTGAAAATTCATTAAAGAGTGAAAAGATGGCGAATCGGTACGGATGGGAGGATTCATCATTAATAAAATACGAATAATGTATTTAGAAAGAGAGAATCAGAGAAAAAGGATTTGAGATTTGTAAATGAGTTGCGTCTGAGAGGGTGGGATTTTTAGTTTCCCAATACCCAACACACACAACCACGTACTCCATTTTTCTTATTTAATCATCTATTATTATATTACCCTTTTTCTAAGTTATGTAGATCCATTGGTAACCCAAATATCGTAGTAATGCGAAAATATAAGATTAAGAACTAATGTTAAAAGACAGCGATATAAAAAAAGACATCTAGTTGTCAACATTTTTGTAATTCATGTCGATTTAAACAGTATATGTTTTATTATTGCGGATCAAATCCTTCCTCGATAAAACTGTAGAAATTTTTCAAAACATCCACCATATGATTCGTAAGAAAGAGAATCAATAAAAAAAAAAATTCTTATTTTAAACTGTCATCACTTTTGGGTTAAATCTTTATTATAATCGTAACAAATGAATAGTTTTACGATCGATTAAATTATGAAAAACTCAGACCATCTGCATAGTGATACTTTTATAGTATCATCTCTTAAAAAATAAATAAAAAATAAATAGAAAAATAGAAAATTAATGAGACTTGGTCTGAAAATCTCAGTGAAAATAGATTTAAGAGATATCTCATTTTCTTTTTTCTCATTTTCTTTTGATTTTTTCTCTTTCCTCACTCTCCTCTTTTTACTCTTTCAATAAAATAATAATAAAATTAATAATATAATATTATTTATAATACTCAGATAAGTTCACAGTTGATGATGCTCAGCAGTGTGGTTAGTTTGATGGTGTAGATCCAATAAAGTGGCAAATTAAAACTCATTTTTTTCATTTTACCGTTTTGCTGATAGTCTAAAGTTTTTAAGGGTTAATTCTTAATGTGATAAAAAATTATACATGGGTACTAAAGATAAAAATCCTTTAAATACATGATCTTCATAATATCTGCTGAAAAATATAAGTTAATTGGTTTTTGTAAAAATAAATTTTATTATAGAATTGGTATTTAATACATAAATAAATTTAAAAATATATTATTAAAACAATATTTAAGTTTAACAATTTTTTGAACTATTATTTTTGTTATATTTGATTTACTTAATCCGCTAAATTCTGTACCTCTTAATTCGCTTTCACCATTCAAAAACATGAGCGATAGTTTCAACAGTCCCGCATGTCAAACTATATTGATAGACTGGTAGTATGCATAGTAATTAATATCTTGATATAAACTAATATTAGCTACCAATAATTTGTTTTTCTTTTGTTTGTTGAAGAAAATCATTTTTATAGTTAGAAAATTCTAGAAGTGATTAATTTAAAGTTAGAAATTCGGGGACAATCGGATTCGAAAATGTATTGTCTTATGAGAATTTAAAAACAGGATTTGATTGTAACAGTTTTTATATATATATATTTTTATTTTTATTACTTTTGGTAATGTGAATAAAAAACCAGTTTTACTGATAAATCCCAGAAAAAAATAATAGTGACGCATGGAAGAAATGTGTATATTTTGTATGTACATATGTGTAATGCAGAGCCTGGATATGTTCAGATACAGAGGGTCATTTCCATCTTGTTACTGTCTGCCAAAGTTGAAAATATAGTTTTTTTTTTATCCCCATGCACAAAAAGGAAATTAAACTCTTGCTCTTTTGTTTTATGTAATTAATTCAGTAAAACATAATGCTTATGACTACTTCGAAGATATAAAGTTGTAATCAATGCACGAGTTAGACGATAATTAGATTGTATGAAACTATGAATCTACTCATGAATCATGATGTATTTGTTGAAACGATACGATACGTTTTTCTCCTTCTCTCATCACTCATGTAAATTTCAAAACAGGTGAAACTAAGCTACACCTAAGCCTAGCCTAAGCTGTTAGTAGTATTTCTCAATGATTTTTGTTTTTTTTATAACATTTTAATGAGTATCTATTCATTTAGTTATCTTTTTATGTTCAATAAAAACTGGTTACAAATTTACAATAAGGCGGGAAAATAGACTGGCTTGGCTTTTGCCCTGAAGCTGATGTGATGTTGATGGAAAGCGAATTAAAATCTTTCATTTTTAAATTTGTAATAAATCAAACACTAATAAATGAATGAATTAATAGTATAAAAACCAAATAAAAAAGCAGAGTTATTAACTTATATTCAGTGGACCGATGAAGAAGAGCATTAAAAAGAAAGGCATTGCTTGAAAGAAACATCTTACTCTTACAAATGGAGAAACTATTGTAAGCTTTATTTATTTTTTATAGATACCAAATTAAGTTTGTACATTTATTACTGTCTCCTCTTCTGTAACCAGCAAACTCTAATTCCTCTCGGGAGCTCCATTGACTTTTCTTATACCAATATTCACTCTTTTAACTCTAAACAAAAGTTACAAAATAATTTGGTACAAAACCGGAAATTGCAATACATATCTTTTATCCATCCATACAGAAAACGTACCAATTTTCAAATGGTTTGGACCAGAGAGTACATTGACAGAGTCAATGACGTTTGGGTTCTGTTTAGTCTTGTGGGTATTTTCTTGTTTTTACTTGTCAGAATCCGATCTTGTCTCTTTCCTTCTTCATTTTGTTTTTCTTTTTTTTAATGATTTTTCACTTTTGTTTCTACCTTTTTTTTTTTTCCTTTCATAAAGTCTTTCTCTTTTCCGACGATAAAAACAGTAGATGGATTGTTACAATTGACCAAAACAAACAATCCACAACTTATTATTGAATATTTGACAAGGAGAAAAAATGACTCATGTTGTTACACAGTTAATCACTTAGTTGTGGATCATAAAGACTATATATGCATTTCTTATAAGCCCAAACTAATCAGTCTCGGTTTTGTTATTAGAGCTTTGGATTCAGAAGGGTACAAATAGACTTACTGGGGACTATTCCCATCAATTGTAAGATAAAAAAAAAATGCAAACCTTGGAATTGGAACCATCAGATTTCTCTAGTACCTGAGAAAGTAGCTTTAGAGGATGATATGACTGTATAATTAGTGTAAGTCTCCCAGCGAAGCTCTTCAATAAAGAATCGGTTCTTGTTTTCATTAGTTTCATATAACTTTACGGATAGGTCTGGCTCAAACAAAATTTCGAACCTTATTCTATATATTTATAAATTTAACATTGGGTCTTGTTTAGGGCCATGAAAAGATAAAAGAAAATTGATAAGAGTCGTTTGTTTGAGCACTGTTGTCACAGCCCATAAACCGGACTTGTGTTGTGGTACTTATTTGTTTTTCTATGCATTGTTTAGCTCAGAATTGCGACATTTGAGGATCACAGAGAACTCCAAGATTCAGGTTTGGCTAAAGCTCATGAAGCTTTCACCGCAAGGTCTAGGGACAGTTACATAATTTCTCAAGGCATGAACACACTCTTTAGCATTTGTTATCTACTTAAATTTCTTGATAACCCATCCCCCAAAAAAATAAACAATTTACCTACCAAATTCCAACGAAAGGCAAAGATCAGCTCACATATCCACAATGTAGATTATGGTCGGTGACAATACTTTGATTTGTGTTAATTTTCCATTTAGTTTTTCCCCAAGAGAACTAAGGAACAGTATATTTGTATTCTTCTTGTGACGTAAAGCTCGTATTGGAACAGCAATGGAACAATCAAATAAACAACACACTCTATATGTCTACTTGGGTTCCGTAGGTCCCACGTAGCAAGATCTTCGATTCCTAGTCGCCCACGTGGGAAGATCTCACTAGTACTTAAAAGAATCTGACGCTATATGTTTATCGCGTGCAATCCACACTACAAATCCCAAGAACAAACAAACAAAAAAAACATTCGCCTTCTCTTGCGCTCTCGCCGGAAGCAGAAGATCGCTCGGCCGTGGGTTCTTAGGTTATTCGCTGTTTGATTTTAATCGGCGGACATGGGTTCGCTTCTGCAGGTACGCAATCTAGTCGATAAGCTAACCTGTTCTCTGAAATTCGACAGTTACCCTTTTGGAATCGCTTTCGAAGGTAATTCGGGTTTCCAAATTGATGGGTTACTTAGGGTTTTACTAAGTCACTCGCCATGAATTTCCTCTCCGAGATTGGCGACAAAACGTTCTTCACTGCTGCTGTAAGTCATCTACTGATTGATTTTCCTCTCACTATTTGGAATTCTTCTTACTCTTCTTGTGAGAGTGTTATAACTCGAATAAGTCAGCGACTGATTTGAACTTTTTAATGGAAAAGATAATCGTTTAGCCACATTCAGAAACGTTTAATTTGAATATGTAGAGATTCTGAGCGAAGTTCAGATGTTTTGACGTGGTTATGTTCTTTGAT
This sequence comes from Streptanthus diversifolius, assembly GCA_039880935.1. Taxonomy (NCBI): domain Eukaryota; kingdom Viridiplantae; phylum Streptophyta; class Magnoliopsida; order Brassicales; family Brassicaceae; genus Streptanthus; species Streptanthus diversifolius. Next base: position 4,869,511 of record JAXGFM010000015.1, on the reverse strand, counting down.
CAAATCTGTTTGACTTGTCTCAACAACAACAGTTGTTTAAATTTTTATTCCTGGATGAAACTTGTTACTGGTTTGCTAGATTCCTAGTTCGTAAGTGTCACATGAGCTAACTATCTTTATTTCATTTAGTAGCAGCTTCTTTAGATGTTTTTCTTTCGTTGAATCTTTGTTGTATTTCGCACTCTAGCAGCTGTCTTATGTTGAAATGCGGCTGCAGTACTTAGGCTTCTTCCTGTTGTAAACGCTAATTGTTAAATGTTACTCTGTAACCAGATTTTGGCGATGCGTTATCCTAGGAGACTTGTATTGGCTGGTTGTCTATCGGCTTTGATTGTAAGTTCTTCTCTGTCTTACGTAACACTATTTACTCCTATTAACTCTTGAAGATTTGAAAGATCATGTCTTGCTTATACTTAGGTCATGACTATTCTATCTGCTACCATCGGTTGGGCTGCTCCAATTCTGGTGCTATATTTATTGTGCCTGTAATATATCCTTTACCAAGAAATCTGTATGAAGTAGCAACTAGATGCTGAATGAAACCATACTTGCAGATCTCTCGTAAATGGACCCATCTATCACAACATTGTTGTTCTTTAGCTTTGGGCTATTGTCTTTGTGGGACGGTTTTAAAGAAGAAGGGTAAGAAGATTCATGACATGAGGAATAATATATATTTCCAATAAATTCGTCATCCAAATCTGTTTTATATCCAGGGGTTCTGAAGAATTGGCAGAAGTCGAAGCAGAACTGGTTGGTTTTACTTATTGTAAACCCTTTTTCACGTATAAAGACAAATGCTTTTGGGTTGACACTTGTTTGATATGATAGGATTCTGATTTGAAGACTAATGATCGAACAAAAAGACAGCAGTAAGGTATGGAACTACATATCAAGAGGTTCACTACGGTTTGAGGATAGTACCCGTGCTAAGGTTTTTCTTAACTACTTTTGACGTTGATGAGCAGAAAAAGCAGAAAAGACGATTCCTCACTGCATTCTTCTCTCCCATTTTTCTGAAGGTAATACTTGTTTGGAGTTTCTCTTAAAAATAGACTTTAAGTTTCACATTTTCCTCACTTGTAGGCGTTTTCGATTAACTTCTTTGGTGAATGGGGTGACAAGAGCCAGGTAGCTTTCCTTCGGCATCATTTGCTCAATTTGGTTCCACTTTAGCTAGTGCTTCACATACTCATAGTAACTAACTCTATTTCTAGCTTGCGACTATTGGTTTGGCTGCAGATGAAAATCCACTCTGCGTGGTCCTTGGTGGAATTGTGCAAGTCTTCAGTCTTTACACAATGATTTGATAGCCTTTTTTGACAGCTGGCTAATCTCTCTGCTTGGACAGAGCACAAACATTGTGCACCACAGCTGCTGTGATTGGTGGGAAGAGCTTGGCATCTCAAATATCCGAGCGAATTGTAATATTTTCAATCTCTCTCTCTTCATTGAAGTAAAGGTCTACGGTTTTAGAGTAAGAATTTTGATCAAATGGGTCTTATATTGTTGCAGGTGGCTCTTTCCGGTGGAATGCTGTTCATTATTTTCGGCATCCAATCGTTTCTTTCTCCGGTTGATGCTTGATAACACTATATGGTAGTTACTCATTTGCAACTAAAATCATTGTGGCAAAATAGCATTTATATATATATACCTCTTTTGAGATTTCCCTATGTCTTGACACTGCTGGTTTCTTGAGGTTTAAATGCTTTTTGGTGAGCTGAAGCGGAAAAATGTTGCACTCCCTTACAGTTGCTTAGATATTTACATAGTGGTTACGGAATCAGAATGATTCATCTGTAACACCATATGATTTCAATAAAGTTATGTTATTTGCATTAAAAGAGTCTTCAAGATCAACTCAGCAAAAGATCTATAAAGGCAAGTTCATTGCATATAGTAACAGTCTTGTACCAAATTTCTGATATTTATATACATTAAAGGACATATTTTTTGACTAAATAGAGAGTCCTGGAAGGTGGAAAATCTATACGAATTTAATTAGTTTTCAGCAGCCTCCACCGTCAGGTTCAACGGAACTGAGAAGGCCGTTACCGCGCAGCTGCATACAGTGTGTCTCTGCATCGGCCTGAGCACAGACGATAACAACTGCCAAACCGTTGATGTGGGCTTCTTGCATAATGTTAACTGCGTTGTCTACAGTCATGCCGGGTATTACCTTCATCAACACCTGAACCACATACTCCCTCTTGTTGAAGTTGTCGTTGTGTAGTATCACCCTGTAAGGTGGAGCCATTTTCTTTGATTTCCTGAACCAGAGCAATGTAAAGAATCATAATAAGCATGCGTCTTTCGGAATGTTCAGCGTATTTCCTTGATCAATGCTAGAGAGTTTAATACAGTCAGTGTAAACAGCAATAGATCAGGCAGGTTAAGATACGTTTTTTCAAGAAGTTGCTAACGTAAATGTCATAAATGAATTTGGCATTTGAGAGGTTTTTTCGATTTTTGTTTTCATTTTGAAACTAAACTTAGATTGTGGGCAAAACCTCAAATCAAACTCGGATTCACGACCAGGAGTGGTTTTCTCTATAATTGGTTTGTCCAATACACCACCTCCTTTACCCAATGCAGACGTAGACATGGTCATGAGAACTCCACGATTATTCACGCATGGTCCTTTTGAGACAGAGTGTTTGGCCCCTGCAAACATCAAAGTAAGAGATAGAGAGATCCTCTGTTATCACAAGACATCCATGGAAACTAATGGCAGAAAATGCCAAGCACAAGATAAGAGAACAAAGAACAAAGAAACGATGATTGAACAGATTTCCGTAAGGTCGAAGTCCATAGTGCAACAATGAACCACATTTCGCAGCATTTATCAAAATAAACCCATTCATTAACGCCTTATAACCAGTAGGAAATCCAACATTCACAAGACTCAATCAAGCAAATAGCTGAAAATCAAACCACAACTACAACAGCCATAAACATAAAAGTCTGGATCTTTTGAAAAGTGCATATTCAGAAACATCAACATATCTTTTGTACATCTTTAGAACCTAATTTATCAGATTCCCTTCAATGAACCCTTTGTCTTCCCATAGACAAAAACTAATTTGGCCTCACACAACGAAACATTGTCTAAAAACCGATTATTTTCCCTGCTAATTGGACCAAGAAAACCTGTAATTACCACTTGGCACGAGCAATTATACACAGAAATATACGGAATCTGTTACTCATCAAAGCTTTAAACTTTCATTCAGCAGAAAAAAACTCCGATGATAAGACAAAATGATGATGATAAGGAACTAGAGGTAGAGAAAAGAATAAGAAAACCTGATTTAGAATTGAAGAGAGTGCTTGGTGCGAGAGCTAATCTCCCACATATTGCAGTCTCCATGTCTTCTCCTTCGTCTCTCTGTCGAATGGATGCTTCTCACTTCTCAAAGTCCCCAACACAGAGATAATCAGGACCGAACAATAATAATGAGAATTTTGAGAAATTGGTGGTTACAGAATTTCAACGTTGCCTGTGCCTCAAAACGCAGCGTTTTTATAATTGCCTAATCTAATAACCCAAGTCCGAGGAGTAGAGATTAACTGCTTAGGCTTTTTACGTTTTTCAGCCTTAACCGTTTTTACCGAACCAAAATTCTAATTTTCAGCCTGAACCATTTTTGCATTGTACATATTCTATTTTTTTTTTCGAGAAAAGGCATACTTTATTGTTTTAGCTCGGTGAAAATAATATATTTTCTTTATGATTCCGTTAAACATAAATAAAGAATAGGTATCTAAAAACATTGTTGGAGTTTTCCTTTTCTATCTTCTAGAAAGATTATCTATAAAGCAAATTTTTTTATGAAAACTTCTAAACGAAAGAAAAGCTAACATAAATGTTATTGATCAAATTTTGATTTTAATTTGGTTCCCATCTTATTTTATTTGAGAGTTTTTTCATCTTGGAGCTGAATGAAACCAAAGTTTCACGTTTGATTTTGAATTAGAGACAATAACAATATAACATTGATCAATCGACATCAACTAATTCCCGTAGCTTTTCAAACTATTTATACGTGTTCAATTTCCACTATCCACTCTAAATTATAAATTACTTTTATTTTTATTTTTTTTAATATATTTTAGCAGTTTTAATATCTCTTTAACATTGTGAAATGTTGGATTCGAACCTCAAATATATTCATAAATTTTAAAAGTGATCACCATTATACCAGATGATTTTGACAATTGTTTCTATTTATTAAAAACATTTTTTTACTAGAATTGTCAATACATAATTGCTAAAAATATTTGTAATTCGCATATTATTTTTTAATAATTGAGAAATAAAAAAGCGAAAACATATATTATCTAATTAGATAGCAAGCATATATATCTTCTAAACATTTGATATATGTTCAAATCTTATTATTGGACACAATATCAATATAAATAAAAAAAACAAAAATGATCCATTTTTGTTAATTTCTTGTGAAGTAGAAAAAGTTCAAGTTGCTCTTGAATACAAACCAAAACTTCTTCTTTATATCAAAGTATTTCCTGTGGTATAAGTTTCCAGTTTAATGGCTCTAAGACTGATACGTTGAAACTGCTTGGATTCATAATTTTTTTTATAAAAAATAGGTAATCGTCGAATAAGGAGCATAATAATCTTTGTGGGAAAATTGTTATTGTATAAAGCATGATTCATCGGAGATTCGGGTAAGGGATTACAAGAAAAAAAATTAGAAAAAAAATTCTCCCATGAAATCTTAATTTGCATTGCAGTTTCATCATAAATCTTTTGTCTCATTGTGATTGTAAGTTGTAAGATTATATATTCATCGCAGCTTAGTGATCTTCCTCAAGTTATTGCCTCCTCAAAAAGCCTTTATGATCATTTTATCTGAAGAAGACTCTTTAGTCCACCACCTTCAATAAGATCCCTATATCTTCATTTTTCTTGAGTTTGTGTTGGTTACTATCATATAAACTTCCTCGTTCATGAATTTTTTCTTTTGCTGAAAACTTTTCCTCAGACAAAAACCCTCTCTTTCTCCATGCCTAGCTAGAACTGTAAATAAGTTTTTTTTTTTCTTTTAACTCCAAAACAGATAGGTAGTCTCTCTGTTGGAGATGACGAGAGTCCTCATGCATTCAAAATGAAGTCACATCAGTCATAAACAGCAGATAAGACGTTCATCTCGACGGATTGCATATACTGGTCAATATGGTTTAAGGCTCAGATAGTCCGTAAGATTTTATGCATCTAGCTTCTTTCATATCACAGGATATGTGACACACACACACACACCCCTATAACAAAGATTTGTGTCTAATGTACAAGCATCTAAAATCCAATGTACGACCTGACTCATGTTAAGGTACTAATTTTTCCTTTTCTTGGGATTGTAATTTGGTTGAATACTGGAGGGATCTCATCACATCTTGGATGGGCTGGAACTGATGTCTATACTCCTGAGCCGGGAATATTTAACAATATACATATACGACGACGACTTCTGATTTGTGTGTGTCATTCTTGCACATGTCTCCCTTTGTTTCACTGTCTTATGACTCTTTATATATAGAAAAAATAACATTAAAACAAAGATTTGCTCCATGGCCATGGTGATGAAGTTGCATTGGTTTCATTGTATGATTGTGATGACTGATGATGTGAAGAGAGCTCCAGAATGTGCAAGTGTTGGAGATTTTGCATGCCGTCATCTTCAAACAGTGAGAGGACCAAACATGTGTTTGCTTCCTCTGTCCATTAAACTGAGACAACAAAGTTGTAAGTGTGGATTTACATGTTTATTCGAACATGTTGAGAAATGAATCTGATATATTTGCCTACTCATCCGAATTTGAAACCTGTAAGGAATCGAATCGTCTATATGAACGTAACAATTAATGAAAAAAAAAATGTAAAAAGATGAATTACGAAAAAAAAAAGCTACTAATAAAAGATAATAATGACAAAAGCAAATATGGTTGCAATCTTGAAGAAATTCGTCACGTGGTCACGCGTGGCAGGAGCGCGTGAACATTGGAAAGTGAAAAAATGGCTCTTGGGGAGAATCAAAGGTCGGAGAAAAAAAAGAGACTAATCAATTAATCATAAAATCCAACGCGGCGTGAGGCAAAACTGTGAATCTCACGTTTCAAAGAATATTCCTTTCACCAAATTAGCTCATTCTCCTTTTCAATTTTTGTTTCTCTTCCTCATATCACTAAAATATCTAAACAATTAACTTAATTAACTGCTGAGATTTTTTTTTAATTTAATGGCTTTAATATCACTTATAATATCGATGAGATGTTGGATTCAAAATCCAGACATGTATCATGAATTTCAAAAATAACTATTATTATACCACATTATTCCGGCTACTGCTGAAATTAATATGAAAAATTTGGACTATTTATATTTTAAGTAACGATTATCATTAATTAGGTATAACTTTTTTCTGTTTATTGTTAGACATTAATCCAAAATCATAAACAATTGTTTTTTTTTTATTTTGTGTTTTTTAATGCTCCGAATTCTTAACATCTGAAAAATCATTTTAGAGTGAATATAACCATTTGAATAATTTATTTATAGATCTAAAACGTAATATCATTTCGATTGACCAAATGACAATAGTTAGATAATTTTAAAAAATTAGTCTACAAGACAATTTTTTATTAAGTAAGAACCGCTAAATCACCACCACTTGATTAAGAAATTGTGTGATAGAATCTGACTATTTTAGTGCACGAGTTCCACTAATATGTACAGATGTGTTTATGCAATGAATCTATTACATAAAGAATTGCGGTTTTTGTTGTTTATTTAAGGGAAAAGCTAAGAATTTGAATCTTAATTTGGGAGAGACACACTTATATATAGATTATCGAGTCTTCGTTCTTATCTAAAACGCTTAAAGAGATTGAGAACAGTGACTTCAGTTTTTCCAGCTCAATCCAGATGCGACCAAAACCGAATCTGATCCCTCGAATATTCACATAACAACAAACCCCACACATCCTCAAATTTATGTCTTTACCCTTCTCTTTCAAAATTAAAACACTCAAAAAGATTCCTTTATTACGCGACGCCCCGAGCTCGAACCTTTCCTCCTTCATTCATGTCCTGAAAACTCTCTTTCTCTCTCTTCAAAATTTTCTCTCCATGTTTATTCCTTTCTATGATTCCATTTAGATCCAATATTCTTTCTCTAATTGAAAATCAAGCTGCTTTCTTCACCCACTTCTCTATACATCTAATCCATTCCGTTTCTTTACTTTTGAACCTCCATTGAAGAAGAAGATCTTGATTTATCTCAAGAGTAACGATGGTTCAGAAAATGGAGATTGATTACACCCAGAAAATGCAGAGGTGTCATGATTACATTGAAGCTCTTGAAGAAGAACAAAAAAAGATCCAAGTCTTTCAACGAGAGCTTCCTTTATGTTTAGAGCTCGTTACGCAAGGTAATTAAAAATCCCAACTTTTATCTCACTCTGCTTCCATATCACTCTCTTTTCAAATGGGTTTTGTTTTGATTTCTGTAGCGATCGAGGCTTTTCGGAAGGAGTTATCGGGTACATCGACGACGTCGGAGCAGTGTTCGGAGCAGACGACGAGTGTTTGTGGTGGTCCCGTCTTTGAGGAGTTTATTCCGATCAAGAATAGCTCGTTGCTGAGCGAGGAAGACGGGGAACATGAATCTTCAACACCTGAGAAAATCGGGAATAACTTTGATAAGAAGAAATCAGATTGGCTTAAGTTATGGAATCCGTCGCCGGATCCAAACACGGAAGAGGTTTCCAATTCAGAACGTGTAGTACCCAAGAAAGAGAAAGTAGTTAAGGTGAAAACAAACAACAACTGCGGTGCGTTTCAGCCGTTTCAAAGGGAGACAAAACGCGTTTTCTCCGAGACTGATCTGCAGCCGGAAGTGAAAGCGGTCGCTTCAGCACCGGCGACGGCGACTAGTTCCATTACGGAAACCTGCGGTGCGGATAAAGCGGGAGACGAACATATACAGCAACAGCAGACACATACACATAGAAAGCAAAGGCGATGTTGGTCACCGGAGTTACACCGGCGGTTCCTTCACGCGCTTAAGCAGCTGGGAGGATCATATGGTAAAATATTTAATTTCATGACCGATGATTATCTCTTTTCTGATTGGCTCGTCATTACATTAGTAAAGGTCATGATTGACTGATTGTTAACTTGCTAAATAGCAGGATTACACAATTATAATAAAACTTGCAGAATAGAAAAAACTGCAAAAATACAAATTTATTTTTTAGTTAAAAAAATATAAAAGAACTTTTATCAAAAAGAAATGAGTATGGATTAAATTTTTAATGTAATTAAAGTTTTTTAATTATTTAATTACATAATAATAATATTTTATATTTCTAAATAAATATTAATAAATTTTTTAATTATAAATATAATTGTTTACCATATAATTATTTTAAATAATTAATTAAAAAAATTCTCAAACTAATATCAAAAAATAATGAAAAATATTAATAATCGTACTATATTTAATAGATACAAATATGCATAAAATTTGATAAAATCAAATAAAATCAAATAATTTTTTTTAAAACATTTTATTTAATAAAATAGAAAAAATAATAAATAAAACCATGTTATTTGATTTTTAAGGTCATGTATTTTTATAAATATACTAAATAAGTTAACTAATTACAATAAAAAAAAATAATTTTTTAATAATATTTAATAAATTAATTTTTTATAATAATTAAATTAGTTATAATTTTTAATAATATTTAATAGATTCTGTCATTCCTTAAAATCTATCTAGTCACACAAAAATTTTATTTTGAAATTTTCATTCCGTAAGTTTTAAATTATTTTGCAACTTTTTTTAATTTTTAATAATTCTGCAAATAAACAAATATTACCAATCAAATCAAAAATAATTATTTGTTTTATTTTGGCTACTTTTGCAGTTGCGACACCCAAACAGATCAGAGATCATATGAAAGTCGATGGATTAACAAACGATGAAGTTAAAAGCCATTTACAGGTTACATTCTTTTTTCTATATTCAATTCAGATTTTAATTGAAGATTTTTTTTTTATTATTTGGTAATTAATATTTCAATTACTGTTTTGTGGAATGTTCAGAAATATAGACTTCACACAAGACGGCCAGCGACGTCGGTGACGGCGCAGGGTAACGAAAACTTGCAACAACCGCAAGTTGTGGTGGTCGGAGGGATATGGGTGTCGCCGCCACAGGATTTTCCTCCACCGTCAAAGGTAGCCAATAACAGTGGTGGTATATATACTCCGGTGACGACGCAACCACCACCACTACTTCCACTGCAAATTCCTAAGCGTTCGATGGGAAAAAATAGCAGTCGGTGCAACTCACCGGCGGCATTTTCCTCTACAAATACGACAACTTCTTCCTCTCCTGTGTCATAGTAGTCAATTTTGTGGATTTGATTTTGTAGGTTTGGTGCAAGCGAACATAAGATTTGTAATCAAAGAATGTTCTTCCATAAGTACACGAGATCAGTTAAGAGTGTTTGTTTTCTATCTTTGAATATTCCCTTGTTACTTTGTTTCTTTATTCTTTTTTTTTTGTGTTCAAGTTTTGACAGATCTTGGTGATGGCGTATATTTCATAAGATTTTAGAATAATACATGAAACAATTTTCATGAAACAATTTTCAAGTTTCATTGTTAATTAGTTATCAGCCTCCATCCATTTCTCTCACTTGTATATTTGCATTTTATGTCTTACCCATGTAACACAACCATATAACTAGGGCTGGGCAAAATCGGAACCCGAAAATCTGAATCAAATCCGAACCGAAAAAGTAGAACTGAATTAAACTTGAAATTGACAAAATACCTGAACGGATCTTAAATTTTTATAATCAAAGAACCGAACCCAAAGCGAAAACCGAATGGGTACCCGAAATATCCGAACTACAATTATTATTTCTAAATATAATAATTATATTTAAGTTTATAATAATTCAAATATTCAAATTTATAATTATAAATCTGAAATTATCAGTTATTTGAAGATTAAAATAATCAAAACATTAAAAAAATTAAAATATTTAAAGATTTTGAGTTATAAATTAAGGATAGGTAAAAACTCCTAAAGTAAAAGTCAAAGAATCGAAGTTATAACCGAACTCAAACCAAACCCGAATGATATTTGGATACAAAATAAAACTTAAAATATGTTACTATAACTGAATCGAACCCGATGAGAACCAAACCGAACCCAAACCGAACTAGAGAAATACTCGAATGAGACTTAGACTTCTCACCCCGAAAACCCGAAAACCCGAAAAACCTGAACCGAACCTGATCAGAACCCCAAACGCCCACCCCTACATATAACCAACGATTATGGATAAATATATATTATTGGAGAACGATTATTATTATTATTGGTTAGATTACTACATTTTGAATTGCAAATTTATGCCTCACCTGCACTTTTCAGGACCTGATCTTGTGCAAAAAGTTAAATACAAAGTTAATCAAATATTTAAGATGAATGAGAATCACTTGTGTAATGAGTGATGACGACATATAGCTATTTGGTGTGACAAATATATGTGCTTTTATTGTTTCGACAACGCTTGATAAAAGAAGGGCACATTATACCTGGCAGGCCATGAATCAATTATACATTGACCAAACCAACCATTTACCATCAACAGAATAATCAAATCAATCTTTTGTATGACAATTTATAAAGTCTTCGTTTAAATAATCCTAACCTTAATTCAAATCAATAATATAATATCCTTTTTTCCTTAATCTAGTGTTAAAAAGTTCACGAGTTTTTAGGTTGAGCTTTTGAAAATTATTTTTTCTTCTGTTCTTTGGATCAAATTTTTAGTTTTTACGTTTTTCTTTCTTTATAAAATTGTCCAAATACAATGAAATCTTTCATCATTGCAAACACGGTTTTGCAATATTGTGAACACCATAAGTTGATATATGTTGATGTTACAAAAGATCAATTATTCATATTTTGTACATCAATGAGATCAATTTAAATATTAGATTTGAACGAACGATCTATAATTTGAAGAGATTTAATGTTAAATTGAATTGATTATAAACAGAATATTTGTAAATATATTAAGTTTATGGTGAAATAGAAAGAAAATAAGTATAAAATTTGAATTTGGAATGAACAAGTAAAAGAATGAGAGTTTCAAAATATCTACTTTATGAATTTACAAATTTTAAATTTTGTTTATTTCAACTTACATAGTTTTTATGTTCTATTACACTCCTGCTTTCAAATAATATATTTTTTATTTCAGTTTTTCTCACACATATTAAAAATTATATTATATTTTGATTATGAATATATAATTTTCTGTGATTATACAATTTTTAATAAATTTAAATCTATAATAATTTAATAAATTTATTTATTTTTGAAATGTTCAATTTATTATCTTTAAGTAAACAAATACATATAAACATTTAGAAAATCTATATTATTGAAACAAACTATTTTTAGAAAATTTAATTTTTAGAAACATAAAGATTATTTTTTTTTTATTAACATTACAATGAATATATTACAAATTATTCTTCTATACTAAAGTTATTTAATATCTAACTAAGTCAACTCAATCAGTTATAAAAATGGCAAAATAAATGATTATAAAGATGAAATAGATTTAATTTGTGCATAACAATCTGAAAATTTTAAATAAAATAAAAATGTTGTATAAAAGAGAACAGATGATTTAGTTGTCTATTAAATATCATTTTAGGGAAATTGTTTTTGTTTTCTAATAAATACCGGTTTCAATTTTTAATGTAAAATTATTAGTTTTTAATTTTTTATGATTATTTTATTTTATAATCTATTTTATAATACAGTAGATTGTGTTTATATATACATATATATATATATATTTAATTTTATTTTAGAAAATATTTTTTTTAATGTTTTCTTAATTTTTCTCCTAAAACCTAAAATCAATTATATATCTAACTACAAACCTAAAACCTAAAAGGGAGGCAGTATTGAAATAATATATCATTGTTTTCAGGTTTTATATATTGGGCCTAATAGGTAATCTGTGGAATTGCGGAATGACGTTTAAAACATGATTTCACAAATATATTGTCAATAAAAAAAATATTATAAAATCGCTTATGAAATGCAAAAACGCAAGTACAAAGAAATTTTCATTAAGCAGAAAAGTGAGTGTAAAGTAGATTTTTTGTGGAATCAAATTTTTATAATTATTTAATTACATAATAATAATATTTAATATTATATATATCAATTAATTTTTAAATTATAAATATAGTTTTATATAAAATAATTTTTAAAATTTAGTTAAAAACATTCAAATCAATAAATATTGAAAAATATTCATAGTCACACTATATTAAATACATATAAAATTGCATAAAAATTTGATAACAATCAAATAAATTAATACAAAAAAATTTAAACATCCTATATAATAGAATACAAAAAGTAATAAATAAAAATATGATATTTGATTTTTCAACGTTATAAAATATTAATATATTTATTACAAATATATTATGAATAAATTAACTAATTATAATAAAAAATTAAGTTTTTAATAATATTTAATAATTTTATTTTTATAATAATAACTTATTTATAATTTATTATAATAATAAATAATATAGTAAAATTTTATTTAAAATAATTTATATTTTATTATTCCGTAAATTTATCCAATTATCAAAAAAATTCCACAAATTTTTTATTTTACATATTTTAAATTATTTTATAAGTTTTTTTTTATTTTTTATTATTCCGTGATTACTGAAATCTTACCAATCAAATCATTATTTACATAAATCTAGAAATGTCTGCAGATAAGTTTTTCGGGTAACTAAAGATGGTGGGCCATATGATTAGCTGGTAAACTGGGGATTTGAATATCGCTAAATGTAATTAATATGTGACCCTTCGCTTCGTCTTAAGGCCAAGTGGTCTTTCCTATTTCCACCAATGTGTTCACATGAAAAAAAATAATTTAATGTTTTAGTTAGTTCTACAAATCTTATAAACTTAGAGTGAATAAATTAAAACGCAATTACTTTTACCAAATCGATTGTTCAAATAGATTATACAGATATTGGATAACATATAAAATAATTTGAATTTTCATACTACATATATGCGCTTATATATATATATATATACATATTAGAAACATAAAAATGACTATTAGTTAGTGGAGACATATATGCTTAAGCCAATCAATTGGAAGCATAACGAATGACATGTTTGTTGACAAGAAATAAAAATGAATGATATGTTTGTTGTAAATGTTTACAAAAACTTTAATTTATTTTCTTAATAATTAAATAATATATAAGTAATTTTTGAAATTAATTACAAGGCAACGAGGTTCTCATTTCTCAAATATGATTCGAAGATGTTCTAATTACTGTACCTGCATTACATTTGAAAATTTCCTTGATGTCGATCCTTCTAATGCTATGATTCTCTGAATTATAATAAAAAAATACTAAATTTGTTAGAGAAAAAGATCGGCACTAAAATGATGTCCACATTGCATGTGAATTCAGATATGTCAATCCAAAAAGGTTTTGAAGAATTCAGCATTTCCAATTATGTCATTCCCCAAAGGTTGAGTAATAAAATTGTAGATCTTCTTTGACCATTTATGTTTTTTGCATCTTCAAAAATCCACATACATAGTCTAACCACAACACCTTTGACTAGAATAAGATACGTTGGCATGAAAACGACTCATATCCCCACGAAAATTAGTACATCTTATCAGATATCTCCCAATTTTTGTTCACTGTCTAAATAGCCATAAAAATATATTTAACGATTTAATTATCTACTGTTTAAATTAATCATGCTATTTCTCCATAATATTGGGTTTTCTTGGTTTTGAATACGATTTATTTGGTTTAGTAAAATATTCCGAATAAGTACCAATTAAACCATGATATTGAACGAAATTTTAAACCAGAGAATCGTACTTTATCATTAAACCCAGCCACATCTTGATGGTGTACCAGTTTCGCCGTTTATTTGGTGTTATGTCTCTCCACCATCTCTCTAGATACTATATCTCCTCCCATATAACCTTTCTTCTAAAATCTTATTCATAAGTTTATAACACAAGCCCCACAAAGATCATGTTTTCGCTTGATTGATGAGATACAAAATCTCAACATCAACAAACAGAATCCAAAATGCAGCTGGTTAAATTTCAATGAATCACGCTTGAAAAGTACTTTGTTCATGAAGAAATCATGAAACACAAAAACAAAATAAAATTGAATAATAATAAAATGGAATTTGGTCATCTTGGATAAACTCTCAAATTCTCAGCTTCCATCCGGGATTGTTATGCGAGTGAAGCACCACAAAGATTTTCAGCTTCTCTTTCTCCCACTCATCGCCTTTGTACGTCACTGGCTAACCCTGCTTCCACGGACCGTCGTCTACACCCAGAAACTCGATCCTGTCGTATAGATCTTTAGTAGTGATATCCACAACGCCGTCGGAGACTGAGTCGTTCACATGTCGCCAATTGATACTTTTCCGCAGCTTCACGATCCGATTGGATCTGGAGGCAAGGAACCAAGATAAGATTGGTCCTGGCACGCTTAAATGGAAGAGCGTAAGGAAGAAGAAGAAGAAGAGGGAAACAGGAGAAGCGATTAGCCCCAACCACTTCCGCCGGAAGTACCTATGTTTTTTTGATTTTTTGATTTTAGGGTTCTTAGTTGAGATTTTTTTTTTATTTCAGGTTCTAATTCGGTTTAGAAACATGAATCTGAGTTCTAATTCGGTTTAAATACATGAAATTGGGTTTAAACCTGGTTTTATGATTAAATTCAAGGTTAACTGATTTAATTTTGGGTTTAGTTAAACCACATTCTATATCTAGATTATAAAATAACTAAACCATGTTATTAATCAAGTTTATGGAAAATTAGATTTAAAACTTTGTTTTTATGGGTCATAATGTCTGTAACTTTTAAATGGTGGATAATTAAATCGTTAAATATAATTTTATGGCTATTTATGTGACAGTGAAAAAAAATTAGGAGAGATCTGATAATATGTGCTAAGATCTGGATCGTTTTCCCTAAGTTGGCTAATTTATCTGTATAGTTGATGTGATTTGCAAGAAGAACGCCACGTGATGAATCATTTCGTTACTCAAAAGGAGTTCTGATGAAACTAAACTTTCAGACACGAAATCTAAGCTCACAACCTCGTGATTTCCGATCTCAAACGTCGAGGTCCAAACTCCACAAAACAAAAGATTGTTGATGTATACACTAGTGATTGTAGGACATTCAGGAATTCTACTGCTTTCAATTTTTCGCCATGATTTCTCATAATCTCCCAATGTGTAAATCCAATGTCTATGACTTGGAACTGGCTCCACGACTAAAATCTCATTCCAAGGCTGCATCAATTTATACATTAATACTTTGTATTGATCTCTTAATGATGATGCCCCAAAACACACACAAGTCCCTTTACATTAATTCCGGCATTGTCTGGTTTTTGGGTAAGGTCACACACTGTCTTGCGGTAAAATTACATACTAGTAGCTCAGATCCAAGTAACAAACATATTAAGCTGCTGATAGATTGAGATCTGATGTAACACTCGGTTGATTCAGGTAGCGTCATATTCATATCATGACGAGCCATCTTAGAAAACTCCTTTTTATCCATTTCGTTAACTTGAGACGCGTTGGTTCTCTTGTTTCATGAAGGAGAACAAGAGTTATGGTCGGAGTGAGGAATATGATATGAAAGAGTTGATGAAATGAAATATGGACGGTGTATGATGGATATTCTTTTGACAAGCATTGCAATTTCCCTACCGACTTTGCGAGTAGTCTCGTGACTGCATTGATCATATGATTGTGAGGGATTAGATCCGATGATGAAGTTATGCTTTTGCGTTCTCTTCTCCTCCTAACCTCTCACTTTTCGTTGTTATTATTATTTTTTTTTAAAAAAAATTTCTCAACGTAACTCTTATTTGCATGGATAAAAATAACCAGTGAAAACTCATCACATTTTTCTTAAAATTTATAATTATTTATTTTGGAGTATTTAATCTCGAATAAAAAGTTCACCATAGTGTATATGGAAATGATCCGATATGTTTGAAACCTGTTAATAGCGTTATAGTTGTAGACCATCAACTAGCTCTACTTTGTCTTTTAGTACAATTACATCTCACGTATCAGTTTATGTTGCTCTAAACCGAACCGTTTTCAAAACTAATGGTGTCTCTTGAATTGCTAAGAATTGTATATGTGGATGGTAATAAGTTGAATTTTATAAAGAAAATGTAAAATTTTATTATAAAATAGATGTATTCAACATGAAGACACATATAATAATTATAACTAATAAAATCGTAACATATGTTATTGTTAATTTAGATTGTCTTACCCATCAATATTATAGTATAAATTTTTTTTTCCAATAATTTTAAGAAAATTAACAAAAAGAAAAAAATATTCTACTATGACTATTTTTTGAAAAAAAGATGGCTATTAGCCTATGAATATTCAAATCTAAACTTTTACACTTTATATGAAGTTTGGATTTAGGCTTTTATTTTAGATTTTACGGTAAAAAAATTAAGTATTAGATTTTTTTTAAGAAAATATAAAAGTCAGGTTTTGTAGGCTTTAATAAAAACTGCCAATCTATTAACACAATAGTAAAGAAAATGAGTGAGTGTTTTTAGAAGTACTTTTAAGACTAAAAATTTATAAATCAGTGAAATCTGATTAGATAAATATGGCTTATAAGACTTTTTTTATAAAAAAAAATTTCACATCTTCTAAAGTTGATTTTTTTTTTGTCAACTTATCATAATGATTCTAATATATTTTTAAATATCATTAGGGTGTTAGGTTAAAATCTCATTTATGTGATAAATTTCAGAAGTGACTAATATTGTGTCATATGATTTCCACATTTTTAAGTTGATTTACTAAGTAAAAGTCCAACATTTCTGATGTCATATATTATTTTGTATGAAATTATGAAAAAATCAACATCCACTTATATACGATTTGGCCATTATTAGAAAACACTATACACTATACAATAAAACTTCTATAATTTAATATTATTGAAAATTAAAAAAATATTATTTTCTAAATATTATTAATTAATTAATAAATAATATTATTATTTTTAGAGATTTTTATTTCAAATTCGTTTATTTTTCAATTTAAAATTCTATATTCACTATTATTTACATATTCTGTACTATTATTATTAATGTTAATGATGAAGTTGAAGACAATATTAAGGAATTTTTGAAAACATTTACACATAAATTCAAATTTTTAGAAAAAACACTAAAATTATATCTTAATAATTACATTAGATATATATGTTTAAAGTTTATAATTATTAATTTATAATATTGTTGGGACTATATATTTACATAGAAATTTCAAAAAAGTTATTATTTTATTATCTTGATATTTAATCAAATTTTTTTTAATTTTTAAGTTAACCTAAATTAAAATCAATAAAAATTATTATTTTATAATTGTTAATTTATAAAATATTAGTTTATAGAAATTTGACTGTAGTATTTATTATTTTACGACTATACTCGCCAGCCCATTTTACAAAATTTAGCAATATACTTCAACTTGTCATGGGCTGCACATGGACTCATTTTCGAGGTCCGTTTTTTTAAAAGGTCTCAGGTTTAAAGCCATGTCCAATGACAAAAGGATTCCTTACAAGTTTTTTTGTCGCAAAAAAAAAAAAAAAAAAAATTGTTGAATCGCAATTTCGAAGTAAAGGGATCTCTCTCACTATCGTCGTCAGGCGAAAAGAAAAATCTCCAATGGCGTCGTCAAGCGATCCCTCAAAACCAGTGATGGAGAGGAAGAAGAAAGGAGCGCCGTTCAAGTTCTTGGTGCCTCTCATATACGCGCCTGCTCTTCCTTTGATTCGTTTGTCTTTGAGGCATAAACCAGTTCTCAGGGACCGTCTTTTCGGTCTTGTCCTTGCCGGTGCTTTTGCTCATGGATTCTATCTCGTGTATCCTCTATTTATACATTAACTAAGATTTCTTTTTGGTTGCTTTTGGTAGTTTCTTGTGTGATTTTGAATCATAGTGGGTTAATAAATGTTAAATCGTAAATTAGTGTACTTGTATAGCTGCTTGTACTATCTAGTTTCATCACTCATGTTTGAGAATTTGGTAGGGAAAATGTAATTTAGGGCTTTAGGATTAAGTTAGTTCATTATCATTTGCAGTCAAAAGTGGTTTTAGCTGTGGGAAATGTTAACAACCAAATGTTGGTGTACATTGTCAATATGCAGGGAGAGTTAGGAAGTCGAATTTTCTATTGAGATTTCACATAAGGATGAGATGTGTAAGCATATGGGATCAAATGGATATATGGGTTTATGTGGTTATAAATCATAGCATTTGAATTCATCATGTCTTTCTTGATGAATTTGCAACCAGTAACCATCTAAACCCCAACTTTGTAATTGGAAAAAACCTAGCACCATATGGTTGATTCATTGGAGTTTAGATTTCAAAGTATGTAATTCTCTTGCGTCGATAGCCTCCTGATGGTTTTGAAAAACAGGAATAGCTATACCCTCTCCCTTTTGCAGTGATCATGGTGATGGTATTTGTTTAGTCAAATGTTAGATTTTTGTATGTTTCTCTCTCGTCCATGATGTGATTTTTGAGTGCGTAAATAACCTCAGGTTCTTTGATAGTAGTAAGAGCAAATATCCAAACTTTTAAGTGATTTTTTTCCAGTCAATTAAAAGTCGACAGAAGTGCTTGAGATTAAGTTGTTAAGAATTGTTTAGCTTTTATGGCAAAAACCTGAGTCTAGTATGTGGATAGGGCATGCATTTGCTAATGTTTATACTTCTTTTTCGAATGTTCGTTTGTTTTGATTGTTCCTTATAGAGAAATCACAGAACGGACATATATGATGCAGAGAGCAAGTGAACAAAAAAAAAAAAAAAAGACATCAAGATTTCTCAGACGTCTTTCAGATTCTTAAAATTTGCTTTTGGGTTAGAACCTCTGACATAAATTTTGTTTGCGGATTACTCTTGCTCTTATGAACCTGTATTGAATTTGCCTTATGAATCCATTAATCCTCTCTTTCCTTAAGAAAAGTGTATCACAGCTTTTACATTTTCAAAAGTAGTTTTGAAATAATATGCATCCACATCAACAACACATGTTAATGATATAAACGAGGAATATAATTCCATTTATATATAATAAAATGGAGTCAATGTAGCAACCAGATTCTGGAACTATCTAAGTGGAGACAGCAGGTGTTTCTAGATAACACCTCTTGTGCAATGATGCCGGATTAACAAAGTGCGTTTTTTTTAAAAAAAATAAAATAAAAAAGATTATAATTATATAATTATATTATTTTTTTCCTTCAAGATCCTCACTTATCTCTCACACCACATGTACCAAGATGACTCAGGACCCTCTTTTTACTTTGACCTGTTCATTTGGTAATGATGGAGAAATGTCAGGTGGTGACTGGTGAGATGCGAGTGAGTGTATGTAAAAAAAGAAAACGTTGGAATGTCTTGGGATCACGAGTTGGTGGTAAATGTCTTTTGGGTTTTAAGGTTTGACGGCGACACGTATTACTTTTTACCACTGTAAGTGTTTCTCCCGTTCACCTTTAATAACTACCAACCTATGAGCTACGTGTAGAACAAGAGCGTGGCCAACCAAATTCAGTAGAATAGAAATAGTTACGCAACATAGCAGACGGAAATTTTTTAGTTCGGCTGTAAGAAAGACATTTACTGATCGGGTGTTCTTATCCAAATTGCCAAAAACGACGACGAAGAAGAAACGTGAAAGTTAATCTGTGTGGAGACACAAAGTTTCTACTTTATAAATAGAATGAAAATCTTCTACCAAAACAAAAAAAGAAAGGAGAGAAAACTCACTCTTCTACATAAATTAATATCCCACAAAACAATAAACACAAAGTTCCATTCCCACTCATTTTGAATTTAAAACCATCCAAAAAATTTCTCAACAGGAAAAAGTTATGATCCAACAAACTAGGTTTCTCATTCCAAACTTCTACGTACTTTTTTTAATCACCAATATCATTTGATTGATGTCTAATTTAAGCATTATAAAGTTTTCGAGAAGAAATCTACATGGCTTTCAAAGATTTAAAACCCTTTTTATTTTATGCATGTATTGGAAAAAGACATATTCTTTCAAAGAAGTTCTATTTGAGAACTAGCTAAAAAGGTTATTTCTTGTTTTTTAAGTGGCCGACACTTATTCCGTATTTATCGATTATTCCTTTTAAATAATTTTTTTTTGACTGACGTAGAAATTGTAAACACGAAATATCAGACAAAATAATCTCGAATAATAACATATTTTTTTGTTTAATTTTTTTCTTGATTACAAAATAATGTTGTCAAAATTTATGTTTATAATGAATTTTCTGGATTAAAATCGATTTATATGTGACAAAATGTAAATGGTTTACATTTATATATATATTTTTTTATAACACATTTATAATGTTTAGTATAACATTATTGATAAAACCGTTTACTATTTACTCACGTTTTTACGTATTTCACTATCAAAATTTTTATATGTTTTCATATTTTCTTACAATAAAATTATGTTATGTCTTTTACAAATATAATTAAAAATGAATATTCATTTTATCAAAAAATCTAATTTAATAGCATTTAGTGATTGTTCAGCAAAATTTTGTTTTGCTCAAATGTTTTACTGATTTATCATTTTGGTATTATGTAACTACACTATTAATCCGATATACCTACCAATTTATAAATCTGCTATATAATAAAAAATACCATCGGTTTCAACCTAAAAAAGTTATTAACCTCATACTCTAAATAAATTGAAATAAAAATATTGATATTAAGATATATATATATATATTGTTTACTTAATTTATCTTTCAGATTTTATTATCTGTGGATTAACGACATGTTTTACTCTCTCTGTTTTTTTGTTGTTTTAAATAGATATTTTGAGTTTTTCACGCATATGAAAAAGTTTGTGTAATTACAACTCTAATCTTATTTTTATTAATTGTTATTTATATTTTCTATGTAAATACTTAAATTTAGTATGGGAAATTAAGAAAAAGAGTAATATAAGAAATTAACAAATCTAACATTTTCAAACAATTTTTTTTCCTTCTGAAGCATCTAATTATAAAAGAGTATTATTTAACACACAATCTAACCTGAAATATTCCACATTTTTTTACCCATAGATGGGACTGTTTCTACCTTAACTGACCCAATCTATTTATATTGTCCAAACAGATTTTTGGTGTTGGTTTGTAAAGATTAGCGTGAAGACTTCGGCGATGACATATGTGCACTTGTCACAGATTCACAATCTTTGACGTTCGAAGAATGAGATCTTACACATCTCTTCTTAATTAATAAATGTACATCCTTTAATATTTAACAATCTACATAGTATGCAATCGTATTTTACGTATATAGTTTGCATTTACAGTAGAAAAGCCTTACTAAGTAAAGGATTATTCACAATTAGCAATGTATTTTGTTAATCCTATTGTGTGACTCCTCTCCTTTTGTCAATTGTATATCTGTAAGTCTGTAGATGTCATGTGCTATAAATGAAATTAGTAATATATTATACGAAACTTTGTCCTTTTTAGAATACAATATACGGGAAAAAAACCGTCAATATATATGCAACCGATAATTATAAATTAATTTCTCAGCGGTCAAGTCAAACTACAAGCTTGAGAGATACATATAGAAAAAGTCAACTTCAAAATATTTAACATAAAATATTAAATAAAATAACAACCTTTCGGTATTCAATTAATCGCAATTAGTATTGAGCAGACAACTACTTGTCATTTATAAAAATAAAATAAAACAACATAAATACACATTTTATATATTTAGTAATTTTCGTATTACAGTTAATTGATTTATAATAATGGTTTACTTTACGTCAAGTTAAAAAAGGGTCAGATGTCATGTGAGAGTGATACATTAGAAAACAATATAACTTGATTATTTCTTATTATCATCGATCGATTGATGACAAAGCGCGTAATTATATTAAAAAAAAAGAAGAACAAGACGCGTACAAGGTGAGATAAAAACAAAACAAAACAAACATGAAAAGAAGAAAAATGCTTGCAGTGAATTTGGCAAGCTGCTTAAAATTTCTTTCATTTATGGTCACATATATATTTCTTTCCTTAAGAAAATAAACAATTAAAAACTTAGATTTCTTTGACCGTTGATTTTGACGTAGCATTGAAGTATTCCCAAAGAATTCAGGAAACAAATTTATTTAGAATTTAGTTCTTGTTTTGAAGCCCGGAAGCAAATTTGATTCATTGTTAGAGATTCAAGAATCGAAGTTTGAAACAAGTTTACAAGAGAGAAGGAAGAGGGAAAAGAAGACAAAGCTACTTGTGTTTCGTAATGGCCTTTAATGGCTGAAGATAGTCAAGCTGGCAATTTTAATACTTTATAACGGAGGTTTTTCAGTTATGATGTTTGAGTGAAGAAAGCTCTTACAGATCTGTGGTTATTGCATTTTCCATCAAATTTGGGTAATCTCAGTGATCTGGTTTTGCGTGAGTGATCTGGAATTTGATAATTTGGAAAGATCTGGATTTTATGATCTAATACATCGTCGTCGCCGTCTCTCTCTGCTTTGTCTTGAAGCTTTGTGGTTTGAGTAGTTTAGGGTTTAATCAAAAGAAAAGCTGTGTGTGATCTCGAAAGTTTGCCGCTTCTTCACGTTTAGTGTTCTTGGTTGGTAAAAGTTTGGTGCTTTCAGGATACTGTCATACTCAAAGTTTGGATTTTTAGGTTTCTGATCTGGTTTTGCGTGAGTGATCGATCATCTCTGCTCGTTTCTTGGATAATTTCAAATTTTGATGAGAAATTGAGTTTTTTTCGGTGGATTCAGAAACGTGTCGGTGATAAGAAGTAGATTTGTGGTTGTCGGAATTTTAGATGGCATCAACGCCGGCACAACCTCCAGATTCAAATTCGCCACCGCCTCCATCGGTGGCCTCGCCGCCGTTGAACGATTCTCTTCCGAATAACAATGCCACTTCACCAGCACCGTCTCAATCTCCTCCTCCGGTCACACCACCACCAGTGACATCGCCTCTCACTCCATCACCACCGCCACCAAACAGAGCTCCTCCTCCGGTTACAACCTCACCACCAAATGGAGCACCTCCTCCTCTGCCAAAATCACCTGAGACCTCTCCTCCACCGCCACAGCCAGTGATCCGTTCACCTCCTCCTGCAATTCCATCGCCACCACCATCGGTGCAGCCACCACAAGCCTCTCATCCACCACCTGCATTAGTCCCACCTTTACCTTCTTCTCCTCCACCTCCCTCATCTGTTGCTCCACGCCCTTCGCCTTCACCACCAATCTCACAACGTTCTCCTCCGCCGCCTTCAGAGCGTCCCGTTCAGTCTCCACCTCCACCTTCACCGCCTTCAGGGCGTCCCATTCAGTCTCCACCTCCTCCTTCAAGGCGTCCCACTTCATCTCCTCCTTCTCCTTCACCGCCTCCCACTCAATCTCCTCCTCCTCCTCCTCCTCCTTCAGATGGTCCCATTCAGTCTCCTCCTCCACCACCAGAGGAGACTAGTCCACCGCCTTCAGATTTTTTACCACCACCAACATTCTCTTCTCCTCCTTTTCAAGATTCTCCTTCCGAGATACTTGTACCAGGTTCCAACAATCCACCTCAAGACAACCCTACTCCTAGTGCTCCTGATACTTCAAATTCTACTCATAGTAGTGGCATTGGTACTGGAGCTGTTATGGGCATCACTGTTGCAGTGGCGCTTGTGGTGTTCAGTCTTATTGGACTCGTTGTCTGGTGCGTGAGAAGACGAGAAAAACGGCTTTCAGCTGTTAGTGGTGGCTACGTTACACCATCACCAATGAGCTCCTCCTCCCCAAGATCAGGTATTAGTTTGTTTAAACTGTAAAAATTGCTTCTTGCGTGTGTGCTTCTTGATTTTCATTACATTTTTTTTATATTCATTACATTCTTGTTTCATATTCAGCTTTTTTTAGGACGCTGTCATCTGCACCTGTAGTAACTGGAAAGCGTTCAGGGAGTCATCATACATATTTCTCACAATCACAATCTGGCGGCTTAGGCAACTCGAAGGCGTTGTTTTCGTACGAAGAACTTGTGAAGGCGACAAACGGGTTCTCGCAAGAAAATCTATTGGGTGAAGGTGGATTTGGTTGTGTATATAAAGGGATATTACCAGATGGGAGAGTAGTCGCTGTTAAACAACTTAAAATTGGTGGTGGACAAGGTGACCGAGAGTTCAAAGCCGAGGTTGAGACGCTTAGCAGAATACATCACCGGCATTTGGTTTCGATCGTGGGACATTGCATCTCTGATGACCGTAGACTGCTCATTTATGATTATGTCTCTAACAACGACCTTTACTTCCACCTTCATTGTAAGTAAAAACATTTTCCGAGATTACAGTTCATACATACACACATACCACTGGTACTCACACTATCTTCTACGCTTTCTGAATAGCATCGAAAGAAGTTCTGGACTGGGCAACACGTGTTAAAATCGCTGTTGGAGCAGCTCGTGGACTAGCTTATCTCCATGAAGATTGTAAGTTGTTCTCTTCCATTGAGTACTTTGATGTTTTCTTGTGTTCCCCGTGGAACCACACTTTATTAGAGAAGACGTAGTCTTAAGGGTAACCTCTAAAACCATTTGGCTATTCTTACTGAATTGTCTATTGTCAGGTCATCCGCGTATCATTCACAGGGACATTAAGTCGTCTAACATTCTTTTAGAGGACAACTTTGATGCTCGGGTACACATTAGTCCGCTCTTCTTGATGTTCAAGGTTTCAGTTTCATCGTGACTTTGACAATATTTGATCTCTCATTTCCTGTAGGTTTCTGACTTTGGCCTCGCAAGATTAGCTCTTGATTGTAACACTCATATCACCACACGGGTTATGGGAACATTTGGGTACGTGCTTGCCTAGTTTGATTAAAGGGCAAAGATCTAAAGTCACCTATTTGGCATCTAGTTGAATTTATTTTTTTCATTCATCTATTTCAGCTACTTGGCTCCTGAATATGCATCAAGTGGGAAATTAACAGAAAAATCGGATGTATACTCCTTTGGAGTTGTTCTGCTTGAGTTAATCACTGGACGTAAACCGGTGGATACATCCCAACCACTGGGAGAAGAGAGCCTTGTTGAATGGGTACGCATGCTATTTTTGAACCTCATCTCAACATGTAAACCTTCTTCTTCAAGTCATCATCATGCTGTTTTTAACTTTGCTTTATTTGTTATTCAGGCACGGCCTCTGATAAGTCATACCATCGAAACTGAAGAATTTGATTCTTTAGAAGATCCCAGGCTTGGAGGAAAATATGTGGATTCCGAAATGTTTAGAATGATTGAAGCAGCAGGAGCCTGCATACGCCATTCAGCTGCCAAGAGACCTCGGATGGGACAAGTACAAACATTGTCTTTTCTTGTTTTTTTTCCTCGACAAGAGTTTTTAATTTGCTTAAAACTTTAAAGGAATCTTGAAATGTGTTTGCAGGTTGTGAGAGCTCTTGAGAGTTTATCTGCGGAAGACCTCACCAACGGGATGAGACTAGGAGAAAGCGAGGTCTTTGACTCAGCTCAACAGTCAGCAGAGATCAGATTGTTCAGAAGAATGGCATTTGGTAGCCAAAATTACAGTACAGATTTTTTCACACATAGTAGTTACAACAGCAGAGACGAAAACGTGTAAATATCATACACAGATTGTTTTTTCTCTCGCCATTAGAGGCAACAACCCATCAAGAACATCCATGTTTTGTCTGAAAAACTCCCATCTTTTTGCGCCTCAAGCCCGCACATCCTGTTCATTCACACTGTAATTATGCACAGTGGGTTTCATCTCAAAGCAGAACCTTCTTGAGTGCCCAAAACAGTACGGATGCCTTTTGTTGTTTTTGTTTACTCTTGATTTGTGTTCATGTTTTTGTTTCCATTTGGTGAAACAAAATAGTCTACCAAATACAATTTGCAGAAACAGAGGATTTCAGAGGAGCATATGGTAGGAAGATAAGAAAAAAGGAATTTATTTATGTTCTTGAACAACAGAGGTTTCGTTTCTTTTTATTTTTATTTTTAACACATAAAAAGTTCTTTTATTGATTGATAATATGATCAGATGATTCAAGAGAATTATTTTGTACAAGAGCTTCCAACCAAGAGGGAATCATATTACCAATTGATGCAAAATATCTTTTGCAATTCCTAAACATCCTAGCAATTGCATCAACTATCTTATTTGACTTGCGAGAGATAAGAAACAATTTAAATGAAGGTTTCGGCTAAAAATCAAAACAATGTCTTGAATGTAAGCATCTAATTCCGACCATTCCTTCTGATTACTCACTGCCAAGAAGAGGCTCAAACAGTCTATTTAGAAGACTATGTTTTCCAAATGCATGTTCGATATACAAGAGGCTGCCCAAACCAAAGCAGCTACCTCCGCTTGGAGAGCAGACTAGAGGTGAGGGTAAGCTTTAGTGCCTAAGAATCTAACCCGACCATTACGTGATCTAAGCACCCAGCCGTTCCAGTACCTAGAGCTCTATCTTTCCATGATGCATCAGTACTACATGTAAGCGTACCAAGGAGGGAATGAGACCATTTGGTGATGTTACGCACTGAATGGCTCAAATGAGATTGTTCCTTATATCGCCCTGTGTCCGAATGTCCATTTGTGCCGATTGTCTGATTTTGTGCATCTTCCCATTCATCCGCATCCCGGTGTGCTCTCAAAACTATATCTCTCGGATGATGGTCTGTCCCCTCAAAGATAAAGTCATTCCTGGCTTTCCATATTCTCCAAAGTAGCCAAGGCCAGTGCTTAAACTCTTTCTTTCCATTCATTTCCCCTAGGCATGTGGCAAGATTTGCGTAGATGGAGTCATCCGCTTTGGGTAAGAAGAAAAATCCTACTAGAGAGCTTGCCCATACGGCTCTGGCATAACCACAGTGAAAAAGAATATATGACTTGAGTCATCTTCCTTATATCGACATCTTGGACAGCGCACTGCTAGTGAGTTTGCGCTTGTGGAGAGATGATCCTGTGAATATATTGTGGGAAAGGACTCTCCACAGGAAATGCCGGATTTTTGGCGAACTGGAGATTGTCCATATGGCTGCATAGAGTCCATGTTCGGATTCCGAATTTTCATATTAGGCCCTTCCTCTTGCAACCTCTCAAGCCATACCCGATATCTAGACTTAACAGAACACTGACCATTGTTTTGAAATATCCAGCTGTAGGGTGTTTTCACCACCGTTCTGCTGGGCTTGATTCTGAGGATAAGATTGCATTCATATTGATCAAACACTCCATTAGTCTTGGTATGCTCCATTCATATGATCCCTGATCCAGCAAACTTGCCAAGCATATATTACTAAGATCTAGATTCTTTTTTAGAGATAGGAGCTTTCAGAGATGGAGGTCTGGGCAGTGTATCCACTACCCAGGTTTCCTTTCTTATGTCAATGTACTTTTTGTATCTATTTTTTAGTCTTTTACTTTTTACCTTCAAGTTTGCACATTTCTGTGACGTTACCTCGTCATGTTGTCTCATTCTTATACTTTATGATAAATCAAAAAGGATTTTTTTGTCTCTTCATTGTGTGTTCATCTGTCTCAAGTGATACATCTGAGAAGACTGATATACCCCCTGTGAATCACCGTGATGAAGAGTAGAATGAAAGGAAAGGCAAGATTTTTAGTTGCTTTGACGTCCAAGATTCCCACAAAATGCTTTTAAAAGTGTCTAAAATCCCATGTGGATTCTATACAGTATGAGCAAAAACAAATACTTAACAAACACATGGATGTTGCTTTGCGTTGCATTGTTGATACCAATATTGGCCAAGGAACATATTCCTTTGACACAATCCGATGTAACCTCTTAAGCTCTGTTTTCTCCATCTCCTCCCTTTATATCTTTGGTGTTTACAATAACAGTTTTAATGCATCAAGAATAATGGAACAAGATTGTGGTGCTTTTGCAGCAGATTGTCTTATCCTCTGTTGCTGCTGCGAGTGCTTTATACTACAAGTATTTATCTTCGTCTTCTGCAAGATGCCTTGTAAACTTTCTCAGAAGACGAAGAAGTTTGTGACCAGGAGGCTCCGAGGAAAGAAGAGAAGGGACGCGAAAACCTTTCTTCCTATAAAGGAGGAGGATTGCAGAGAGGAGGAGCATTTCTCTGGTGATGGGTCGAGACTTAGATGCATTGAAGATATTGAGGAGATGTTGCAGGAACTTTCCATGGAGGGAGAGTTTATGTTTGGGAGTTTCTGGCGACAAGGAGACTCTTCAAACGATTTGGATTTCGGAAGCTCACAATACGAAATAGCTGAAAACAATGATCATTCATTGTCGTTGTTCATTGCACAAGATGTCTTATTGGATTCAAGAATCTAAGCGTTAAGAGGACAACCAAAGCGGTGTATAACTTCCCTATGCACTCTTCATTTCTCTAAGAATGACAGTATAAATTAAAAGACTAATGGCAATCTTGAAAGAGCAAAAGAAGAGAAAAGACTTTGATGCAGCCACTGGCTATCTCTCTACTGGAACTCTGATGTATACTCTTCAGCTGTTCCGTAACGCCACATAATCAGATGTCCTATACGTTCCCGTTTAATAATCAGGCAAGGCTGCAAGAATCAGAATGTACAACAACTGGTTAACCTGCCTTCTTCGATCCAGTCTGAAGCAAGAAAGCTTCTTGCTTTCATATACTTACGGTTGTATTTACGTCCTGCGAGTCAGTTTAAATTGCAAAATCATCGTCCCTTGTCACGATTCAGGTTCAGATCTCCTAACTGATCTTTTTTTAGCTTCTAATCTGGCGGTAAAGCCAACTGTTGTAGGTCTTATCGATCTTTGCCTCACCATATCACAGTACTCGGGGTCGTTACACTGACCCTCGTACCTTAGCCACTGTATCATCCCATGGTACATTGGGAAAAACCTCATCTGAATCGCAGAGTAGATGAAGTATGGCATCAACGTGGATACAACCACAAAGAGAGTAATGACCCAGTAAGATAATGAAGGCGCCAGAGCTTCAACAAAGACTCTATATGCATCGGTTGATATTCTTGTTGGAAGTTCTCCGTACACCGTGATGAAAATGTACCAAACGACGATGGAGCCCCAAATGACAATGTGCTGGATCAGTGTGAAGTAACTGATAGCCAATGCCATCTGCAAATTCACAACCCAGACAATACATGTGTACATTGTCCCGCCTAGGATCTCTCTTCCCGCAGTCTTTCCTTCGTGGTTGAAAGCTTGAGATTGCAAAGAGCTTTTGCAGAAGAAGAAAATGATTAGTGCAGTGTAGAATCCGTTGAACATCCAGCCAAGTATCCTGCGCCAGCTGAACAGAACATTCTGCACACCTTCTTGGTATAACAACGGGAACTGTAAAACCAAGAAAAAGGAAGAATTTGGTACAAATTGTTTGACCGGTGAGGAGATAAGCTGTTGTGATGAAACGAAAAATGTTTACCCTGAGACAAAATCGTGCAGATACATCTTGGTCGAAGACACCAAGAGCAATAACCGGCAGGGACGAGAAGAAAACATTGTAAAGAGATAGAAACCAGTCGTCGTATGCAGGTGTCGACGAGAATGTTGTGTAGGCTTCATATAAGAAGAGAGTGAAACCAAATGTAATGTTCTTGTAGAAGAAGTAGCAAATCTGTGAAATAGAGACAACTACTCAAGCCACAACTATTTCATTATGTTAAGAGACTGATGGCACAATAAGGGATATATACCATTGTCGAGATCCGCCTGTAACACCAGTGTCCATGGACAAGTAACAAACGTTCCAGATATCTGAATTGAGCAATCGCAATGTCGCTGGACATTACAGCCTGAATAATAATCAATATTAGCCCACAAAAGAAACAAACATACAGAAAAAAGCACCAAGATTGTGAAAGAACTTTATATTCAACCTGCATGCCTTCCACGCCGCTAATCCCAACACCTATATCTGCTTCTTGAAGCATTCCAACATCATTCGCGCCATCACCAATCGCTAACGTCGTTTTACCATTTCCAGATTTTACTAGCCTTGTCACCTACATTGCGATGTACTTTTGAGAAAATCTTGACAGCAGCAAAAGTAAACCCAAGAACAAGTAGAAACAACTGACCAGAGCTTTCTGTTTTGGTGATGAACGGCAACAAATGACAGACGCGCAACCAACGGCTAGCTCCAAGAAGTTGTGCTTTATGTCATCATCCAACGCGTAAGCGAGTGACTTCCCATCAATGATTAAAGCAAAAGCATCAGAGTTCACACCAGAATACTTTAGCTGAGCCTTTCCATTCATTATCTGCAACAAGACATTTTCTTTTGAAGCCTGCAAGATAAATCAATCACTTTGATTCATTCATCTACATAATCTTCTGCAGAAATATCAATGTCTTGGTTTTTTTTTACCTTTGCAATGGCATCTTTCTCTCCTGTTTTTTCCAGTGAATGGATTTCAGGGGTCTCCAAGTTGATTATGATCTGCTTCATGTCTTGTCTGAGCAAACTACAAGCGAAGCTGTGAAAGAGATACATACAAAAGAGTTCACAGAGTGGATAGAATGAACAAAAACAGTATGCAGGAACTCGAGAGTAGTTAATATAAGGTGATACCGAGAAATCGATACCCAATATTGATAGCAGTCTCCATTTTGTCACCAGTCAAAACCCAAATCTTGATTCCTGCTTGAGCAAGCTTGTCAATGCAATCAGGGACCTGAAGGAAATCAAGAATAGAGTGATAAGATAATGTGTTTCAATACACCAAAATGATTATATGTATAAAATCAGTGGCTTGCTTACTCCATTTTGGAGTTTATCTTCAACAGCAGTAGCTCCAAGAAGAATCAGGTCTTTCTCAACTTTCTCTGTGACTTCCTCTATTAGCGATTCCCGATCAGCACTAACCGAACTCTTGGCTTCACTGATTTTATCATTGAAAACTTTATATTCTTTCTCATCAAGTTCACGGTATGCAAGTATCAAAGTTCTCAGCCCTGCATCAGCATACTCGTTCACATGGTCCCGTGTTTCCTCTTCAAACTCTCTACCATTCTTGGAAAGTCTTTCAAACATCACACTGGTGAAAGAACCAAGTGGGATAAAATAAGTTCAGAAGGAAGGTATTTCTTGCAAAGGTTTTTTCTAAAGTCACAGGTCACTTACTTATCTGCTCCCTTACAAAGTAGTAGGAGTTTTCCATCTTCATCCTGCACTATCACTGACATTCTTTTCCTTGTGCTGTTGAACTCAAGAACGTGCAGGACTTTGTACACCCTGCAAAAAAAAAGCCACTTCAGTACCACTTCAGTACTCAAGTAAGTTCAAAAATAAAATAAAATTTTGATGGCATACATCAAAGAAGAGGAGATGGACCCACCTTTCAACTCGTTTGCCAGTCACAAGATCAAGCTCTTTTACGTATATGTTAGTTTGAGTTCTGTTATAAAATTCAAACCCAAGCTCCCTTGCTGCAATAACAAATGCTGCTTCATCGGGCGACTCAGCTTCATAAGAGATCTTTTCTGTGTCTTCTTCCACTTCAGGTATCACTGTATGGCATACCGCAAGTAATCTGAGAAACTTCTGAATGACATCAGCGTGAGTTTCAGTGATCCAGTTCCCATTCATCATCCTTTCATCTCTAAAGTTGAAACCTTTCACCGTCGATTCTTCAGCAAATGCCTCCTTACGATATTCCACATCATTCTCATTGCTCTGAAACACCAAAGGAGAACCTTTTCGTTTTCCCATAGCCATCTCAACTTCTGTTACACCACGGCCATAAGCTGTCCCTGCAACAGAACACTTGATGAACTCCATGGAATTACAAGTCAATGTCCCCGTTTTGTCCGAGAGAATTGTATCCACTTGCCCAAGCTCTTCATTGAGATTAGAGGTTCGTGCACGAGCTGGCTTGTCAGCTTCCTCGTAGTACATGTGGATGTCCTGATTGATAAAGATGCTCTGAAGGACTTTAACAATCTCTATTGAGACATACAAAGATATTGGAATGAAATAACTGTATAGCATAACCGCCGTTAGAAAGTGATAGATCGCAGCCACATGAGCTCTTTTGGGGTCGAAGAAGATACTTGAGCTATCTGGTTTCAAGTACCATCTTTTCATCACACCATCCTTGAAATCATCTCTTGTTGTAACTCCAAAGATGACAGAACCAACAAATGCCATGGAAACCACCATGAAGAACATGAGGTAGATGATCTTATCCATCTTCTTTTCAATCATGCTTCTCTTAGATGGAGGATCTGTTGAGTTCTGAATAACCTTTGTGTCATGACCCGTGAAGATAACTGCGCCAAAGATGAAATCCGTGTTCATGAGTTTCGAGTCTCTAAGAAGAAGCTGTTGAGGTGAGAGAGGGTATTTGGCTCCTTTAAGCTCCATGGTTCCAACAAAGGAATACAAATTCGCGTTTGGATCCTCGCATTTGACAAATCCCTCAAAGCCCTTGAAGTTAAAGTCTTCACGCAAGGACGAAGTTTCTTCTAGTCCTTGTTTAACTTTCAGATTGGTTTCACCGTCGAGGTTCATTGTCTCTACATAGCAAATAGCATCTTCATAGCTAGAAGAGAGCAAAACAAGATCTGCCGGGAAAAACTCGTTCTTCTCTACTTTCACTATATCTCCAACGCTCAAAGTCTTCCACTCCTTAGAATCGAAATTCCCATCTCCTCTATGCACTTTAACTTTCCTATTATTCACCTCAATATCCTAATTAACCACATGACAAAGCTTCTATCTCAGTTTCAGACAAATCTATACTCTCAGATTCAGATCAAGATCACAACACACAGAATCCTACTAGAGAAAGAAAGAATCAAGAGTACCTGTTTTTTGCGGCGCCAATCTTCAACACCTTCTTTAACCATAGTAGCACCAATAACGAAAAGGAGAGGAACAATGGCGCTCGTAGCGGTATAAGGAGCAAGAGGAGTGAAAGACAATATCCCAGTGACCAAGAAGTAGAAATTGGCGACTCTCCTGAATTGCTCGAAGAGTGATTTTGGTAAGAAAGTAGCGAGAGTGTACTTAGTGGTCCTCACGTAGTTGTCACTGTAGTTCCTTGAATCAGCTTCAGGTGAATCCGGTTCGTTGCAGAAGACGACCCGAGAGTAACCGGGTCTTCCAATTTGAGAATGGTCTTGCTTGAAACATGCTTGAGCGCATGTTAGTGTGTATAGCTTGCTTAGTTGTATTCTCCTTCTTCGTCTTTTTAATCCACTTCCTGCCATTGAGAGATCTGCAGGAGACAAAAGTTTGAATCTTTTGAATACAAAAATTGCAGATTATTCAGATATTCAAGAAACCCTGAAACTACAAAAACAATTCAGACACGGAAAACGAGTAAGAAATGCCAATTTTTATTTTGTTGGGTCTTGAGAGAATAAGATTTACTGATGAGATTTGAACATTGTTTTGGTTTGGTTTAAACTGTGTGACACAATTGATTCTTTTAACACCCGCGAGAACATTTTAAAACCAAGAAGCAGAGAAAGAAAATGTTTTTTTAAAAAGTGTGAAAAAGGAAAAGAAAAAAGAAAAAAAAGACAATACCGATTTTGGCAGGACCTCAAACCAACCGAACAGAAAAGCAGAGAAGACCGTGACGGGTTATGTTCCCCGACCTCGTTTTCTACAACTCCGGTTACCTAATTTTTTTTTTTTTTCTTTCTCGGGAAAATGAGAAATTTTCACGGGAAACAGATGAGAAAAATTGAGTGAGTGAGAGCAGAAAGTTTTTGTGAATCTTTCAAGATCAAGAAGGGTATTTACGAAAGCTTGTGATCTATGAGAAAGTTGAGATTTTTTTAATCTTATAAGCCAAGAGAATGGAGAAACAGCTATAAAGAGCTTGAGTGAGATCTCAAAAAATTTCGATTCCTCTGTTTTTAATAGCCAATTTGTATCTTCCCATCCAAACAAATAGGGAAGACGAAGACGAGGAAGAAAACAACACAGAGAAAGTGCCAAGATTCGGACAAGTCATGGTTCCCCTAGAATAATAATGTTTGACGGAATAACAGCAGATCAAATGCTGATAATCATCAAATGGTGTCTAAGAACACAGAAACTGGAGAGTGAAAAAAAGAAAGAAAGACAGGGACTAAGATGATCTTGCTGAAGAAAAAAGAAAAGAAAGTGAGAATTTGGTTAGAGAGGGGAAAGGAGAAGAAGAAGAAGAAGAAGAAGAATCGATTGGAGGAACATTAGATGCTCCGTCAATGGGCGGAGAAGGTGACCAAACACAAAATGCGGGTCAAACACTTAAATCATATGCATCAATTCTTCTTATTTAATTTCTACTCTCTATTCTTTGAATTACTTGTATTTATATCATTATGTGCTTCACCTTTGTTGTTAAACTCTTGCAACTAAGGATTGATAACCATAAATAGATACGAGTGACTCATACAAATTTTGATTCTAGATATTAGGTGAAATATTATATTTTGAAACCATCATTTGCTCATATAACCTCCTTTTTTTCATTTTCTCTTTAACGAATAATCTTTTGAGTTTTTTTAAAACATTTTTATAGTTGGAAAATTCTTTATTCCAGTATATGACGAATGGTTTATTAATGTTTTTTTTAAATCATGTTTAGGGGACAATTTTACAAAATTATGGAATTATATACATTAATGGAAGTAGAGTTCTCGAAAAGTTTTAGTGTGATGTAAATATATTCCTTAGTTGTGGTTTCGTGTATTAAAAACTATAATTGACAATTGTGAGTGTGGTATAATGAAAACAATATATTTGGATTTTTGTGGTGTGGATAAAACAGTATGTTGGTATGTTTTCAAGTGGTACAAATATTTATATTCGATTGTCTTGATTGAGATAATTATTTGTAATCTAATAACAAATTCAAATTAGTATTCTAAATGATGTTTTAGATGACAAAATAATAATTTTTATCCATAATATTTTTTATATTTTTATCTTTTCCTTTTTTTTATGTTGATAAGAAGATGTTAGATTCGTTACATGATAAAAGAAAGTTTTAGGTTGATTACAAATCTCATTTCAGAATGAGTTTCAATGATAGTTACAAATATTAAACGAAGGTAGTCACGTCAAATAAAACTCGCTGAAAGCACATTACAATCGATCTTCTAGAGTCATGTTACTAAATTGATCTAGTTCCACCATACAAACCCCCAATCTTGAGATCATGGTTTCGATATTTTTTTCTAAATATTGTTTGATTGCTTATATCGAAGGAACTCGAACTAACTTAATCCAATCCAATCTGATACATTGGATGAAAGCTGAAACAACTTAGACATGTAAATGAATACTCAAACATGGAAGATCATGCATGTTGACATGCATGAGGAGTCAAGATGCGCCAAATAGTTGCTACGACTTCACATCAGAACCAATATCTTTTTAGGTTTTCCTTACCAAATTCTCTGATTGGAACCAATTTGCCTAATCGAAATCGTCTCCAAAAGAATTTTCACCCCACTCCGGAATTAGCTCGCCTTTCCCTCAATCTTTTATAATCCCACAAGAAAAACTTATTGGATATCACCTCTCACCAGACCTAGAACTCAACCTATTTTCCTCATCCTGTACACTTCCCTACATAAGTGATTTGACTCTTGATTCCACCAGCTTGCAGGGCTGCATCATAAGTGATGTTTCTATATTTTAAAGTTCAGAAGGTGTTATTCATTTATATTTGGATTAAGTTCAAAAAGTTTGTGAAGTTTATCCATTCCAAACCTAATAAATGGATTTTAATAGTATTTGTAAATCTGTAGATTTTTGAAAAAATTTATGTTTTTATATTTTTAACATGATAATTCTTTTAAATCTACTAAAATTCATAAGTATTGAATAATAGCGAATTTCAACCAGTATTTAAAAATCATTGAATTAATAACGATGATTTTGACAAAAGAAAAATTTAAAATTACTAATCTAATAACACATAATTTTGTTTAGATTTTTAAATCTATTAAAATTTGATAACCAATAACCCTTACTAAATTTCCAAAATAATCCTACTTTTTGTTAGGGATAATACAATTTCAAAAGAATTTGTCCATTTAAGGATAACTAAACATAATAAATCATACTTTGTAATGAACAAGTAAAACGCCACCTAAATTGAAATAAAAAATACATTGACTTAAATATCACGTAATACCCATATTCAGTTTCTTTAAATAATAGTTCGTATCATTTATTCTAAATGTAATTCTCCCTCTGTCCCAAATTATAAGATGTTTCAGGTTTATTTTTTGCTCTATTTTATAAGATTTTGTACAAGTTCTTATGAAAAAATTAAATTTATATGGTTTTTGTGATCATTTGTATTCTGCAGTATCTTTTTCATTGGTTTAAACTATTTTTCTTTAAAAATTAAATAATATATTTAAAAGAATTTATATGTTTCTAAAAATCCACATTTTTAGCCAAAAAAAATTCTATATAATGGGATAGAGGGAATATCATATTCTTCATCGTAATAGTAATAAGTTTATTTTATTTCTTGTTAAACTGATTGCGGTTGAATTTCGAATACTTATATTTTGATCATTTATATTTTGCAATGGTTAGTTGTATTTTGTTGTCAAAACAAGAAAAAATCTCAATGGTGATGAGTTGGGATGATGCCTTACTAATCTCTAGAATTTGGTATGGGTTATTAGAGGAACTTTGACTTTAATGCATAAAACATGCCACAGGCTTTGTATAGTTTGGTATGCTTCATTTATTGCATGAATATTGCTTTCAAGTTTCAACTAAATGTATTCCCGCTTCACAAGTACCTCGTGGTTAACAGCTTGCCGGTCCCCACGTAAAAGGAGAAAATTAACATCATATTGATTCCTAAATCGTTAGATAATGCAATGAATCAACTTGTGCTTAGTGACCCAAAAAAAAAAAAAAACTAAACTTGTGTTTCTGGGTATCACATATATAGGTAGAGGCATACGTTTTGTTTGTAGCCTCGTAGGTGTTCTCCTGTTTTAGCCGTTAGTATGGTACACCAATGAAAAGTTTGTATAATAGATTCTGAAGATCACAATCAAATTATTTTATGTATTTTTGTTCCATGTACACACAATCATTGTAATTAAGTAAAACCATTTTAACATCGTTTTTAATAAAATAACTTTTTCTTAAAATTTAGTAAAGACTAGAAACTGTGTGAGACGGGTTTTAAGGATCCATAGGACAATTACATTTTTAGATGATTGTTCGTCACGGAACATTGCTGATGCAAGAGGCGCTTAACCGTGTAAGGGTTAACTTAACTCGACTCATTTTGGAGTTTGGGAACTATTATTTCCTTTGATATTTGGCAATAACATGATGGGGGTGGTTTCTCGGAAGAAAAAATTAATTTTCTTTCCAAAATCTTCTCCAGCATTTAAATATATGTAATGGTTAATTATATTAGTCGGAATATATCTTCGGTGGTTGTCGCCTCGTCGGTGTCCGGCGTTAAAGAAATTAAGAGAGAAGAAGTTTCTAAAAGTTACGTACATATAAATGAACAACTTAATGCATGATATACCGATTATTTATTCATAATTTGATGTCGACGTGAAAATATAAATATTGATGTTAACATGAATTACGAGAGCTTGCCACGAACATTTAGAAGCCGACAGAAAGCTAAAGTCCATTACTTTTTCTTCTTCTTTTTTGTTAAAATATACTAACGATCGAATATAGACCATAATTTAACATTCATCATTTATAGTCTATTTACAAAAATACGTCAGAATTATGTGGTATAATAGTAGTTAATTTTGAAATTTATAACACAGATCTAAAATTCAAATCCAATATTTCTCAATGTTATGAAGGATATTAAAACTACTAGATTATATTAACAAAAAAAAAACTACCAACGAAACACAGAGTGTGTTGAAAATTTCAATTTGAAATGCAACCTTATAACTTTAGCAAAGAAAACATTATATTTCAACTCAAAACAAACCCGAATGAATTACTCGAGTCGATATGGAATTGAAATGCTTGGAAACATGTTTATCATTCTTTTTTTCTGTCACTTGTTTAACATTCATTCTTGAAAATGTTATAAGAGATCAATGTTTGTTTGATTATTTGTGATTCATCTGTACTGATAGCTCGGATCTTTATTGGAAGATTTATATCATACGGCCAAATAGAGATTTTTTCTTCGTGTAAAGCTTCAATAATTAAATAAAGTTGGTAGCCATAAGTCTAAAGTTGTGACTGATATTTTTGAAACTTTTTCCCTAAAGAAATTAATGACTTTAAGATGTTGACTACGAAACCACATGGTTATGGAATCTTCAGTTAACTGAGACAAATATTCCAATAAAATGTTATTTGAGAAAATAGTTAACATATTGACCATTTTTTAATAATAGATTAACATTATAGACTTCACTGCACTTGACATTTTCTTTTGTTTTTGTTTATTCTTCTTTAAAAGTATGCATTATTCAGATGTGAATCTAAATGATAACACAATATTGACATTACCATAATCAATAATGCTACATAAATATGATATATCATGTATTTTATGTGACAAAAATGAAATTCATAATAGTGTATAGATATTGTTTTACTACAATTGCTATATTTTTAATGAAAATCATATATTCTGTGTGGGAAAATCTGTCTCTAAATTGCTTATGGATAAGTCTCTTATTTTCAAAGAACACATACATACCATTTATTTATTTTACGTAAATAATTGTAAACGGAAACTTGCTACCTAACATAATAAGTTTATGGCTTTTAGAAGTTGGTTAGAGTAATTTATGGCCATTTCTTCGTGTAAAGCTTAAATTTATGGCTTCTTAAAGATTGTGCTACTTTTGTAGTCTCTCAATTATCATATCTAATTTTACCAGTTAAAGTAAAGTTTAGTGGAAGATTGTCTTCATATGAATGAAATATCATATGGGAGACTTTAGACATCACATTCGAATCCTCTAATACACCATTTTGATACATCTTTGGTCTTTTCATCCCCTTTTGACGCAATTATATATCTTTAGTCATGTTTTTATTTTCTTTTGGTTCCTCTATCTTTTTGTTCTTTCCAATTCATACTACTTTGGAGCTAGACTTTACAAACTATTTGTTTTTTCTTGAATAAAT
This sequence comes from Streptanthus diversifolius, assembly GCA_039880935.1. NCBI lineage: Eukaryota > Viridiplantae > Streptophyta > Magnoliopsida > Brassicales > Brassicaceae > Streptanthus > Streptanthus diversifolius. The sequence goes on along the minus strand of JAXGFM010000015.1, from coordinate 4,830,115 downwards.
CTAAAATTATTACCAAATAATCAAATGTTTTATAGTAAATTTCAATTAAATTCTAAATGACTATTCGTAAACCTGATTTCTATAACCAGAATTATTTTTCAATAACAAAACACTTATACAAAACCCAAATTTTGTGGCAACCCCAAATTTAGAAATCAAAACTCCAATTTGTGTGTTAACTTCATCAAATGTAAAATAAAATTAAGTTTCAAAAGATTAGAAAAATTATAAACACAAGCAAAGATGACATATAAAAAAGGACTAAGAAATAAATAATTTTTTTTTTTGGTGGAACTGCCACAATATTAAAGAAAAGAGCATACAAATAGGATGACAAACAGAGAAGCCAAATTGGCTAGTGTCCAACACATGTCACTCTACCTACAAATATCACCAGTCCTTAGTATCTACCTTGTAATCAACCCTCTTGTGTACTATTATTTATAAATACATACATACACATCACTTAACAAAAACCATCATGGACATCACCATACTATACCGTCCCGTCTTTATGAAATTAACAAACATTGTTTTACTCATAATATATATCACAACATAACAACTAATGGATCAATAAAAACAGAAGTCAAATGATACCAGATATTTGACGTACCATTTATCATTTCTTCGTTGATATTTTATGTATCAATATTCCTCTATGTGCCATGTAACTCATGAGCGGATAGTAAGACACCTTGCACTTTCATTTGGCATCAGGGTTCAATATTCTCCCTAGTGTGGTTTTAAAAAAAATTATGAGAAAATGTCACTTTCCAAAAAAAATTATATATGGTTAGGTAATTTGGAAACATTGTATTAAAAAACTTTTTCATCTTATCTATCGAAACTTGTTCATAAATATTTGACCATAAAAACCAAATACCTAACTAAACAATATATAGTAATATTGGTCAATTTTAACTAAACACTTAAATTTAGTCAATTAATAATTGCACAAATTTTTTACTTGCAAACAAGTGGTTCGTGGAATACCTTATAGGTGGTATAGGTTATGATGTACAAGATTTAATAGACATAACATATTATAAACAATGTTTAGTAGAAAAATACTACAAGGTAATGATTTCTAATAATATTTTGTAAAATGGTAAATCCGTAAGTTTTTGTTTTTAAAAAGGTTGAATGAGAAGAAAAATGTATATATATATATATATACATATTAATATATCATACAAGAGGTTTGATTTTTTATGTTTGTCATTTGCATTTTCTTTTTCCACCTCTATATAAATACTAAGGTTACACCATCGACCTTTATCTTTTCTAAAATGTTAGAAAGAACCCAATATATTCAACATACTCAATATATATATCATCAATCTCGACTAAGTCAAATTCAGTTTTACCGAATCAATCGTATTTGACTAGATTTTCTTAGTCACTTACTAATTGTCGTCTTCCTCTGCAAATCCCACACACAATTTCACAAATTCATATTATATGTAAATCTCATCGAGATCACAACAATGGTTAATACATATATACAATTAAAAATATAAATTTAAATAAATATAGGTTTTTTTCTTTAATTAAGGTATAGTATACCAATAAATTTATAAATTAAATTTGATTAAGTTATCATCTCAACCATTTAAAAACCGTCAATCCTTCACTAAAAATATTTAAATTCAAATATATTTAGAAATTTGGACATTCAATTAGCATCCATTTAAACCGGTTATCAAATACTTATACAATTTTACACAGCTAACTTTCACAAATTTGGATTTTTTGGTCAATAGTAACTAGTTTTTTTGTGGTCAAAATGGTCAAAATATATCAAAAATTAAACTTTTGACTAAAACAAAATTGGGATCTGAATTTGATTTGATTTGATTTTTTATCATTTATGTGTTAATTTTAATTTTCAATGGAGTAATTCATAATAATTCAAAACTATTACAATCTAAAAAGTTAGTTTTCGATTTAAAATATCTTAACTATATAATATTCATGATTTTTAAGACATGAACAATCTTTAAAACTGCATCTACCAATAACTCATCCTAGATATATAATCGGACACGAGATGCCCCTCGAATTGCTTAGTGAACTTCACCATATTTTTTTTCTTTAAAATCTTCAAACTAAAAACTCGAAAAAAATAGAGTATATGTGTGTTTATTATGTGAGTATAAACAGTCAAATGTCACTTTGTTATCTTATTTGTGAGTATAATATGATTTAAATAATATGAGATATTTCATATACCAATTATCATTTTTATATATATATATATTGTGTACCAATATCCCTATATGTGTCATGGAGCTCATGAGCGAATATTATGGCACATTGCACTTTCATGTGGCATCAAAGTTCAATCTTTTCGCTAGTATGGTTATAAAAAATTATGAGAAAATATAACTTTCCAAAATTTCTTATAAAGGATTAGATAATTTGAAAATGTTGTATTAAAACTACTACTTTATATACTGTCCATCAAAAATTTGTCCATAATATTTATGGAAACTTGTTTATAAAAATTTGACCATTATAACATAATATATAACTAACAATATATTAGGTTTTAATGTTTATAATACAAAAAACACTTTAATTTAGTTTTTTAGATAATTGCACAAATTTTGTATATATATCTTACAAACAAGTGGTTCATGGACAATCTTATAGGTGGTATAGGATATGATGGAAAATATTTCATATATATAACACATTATGAACTATGTTTGGTGGACAAATAACAAACATGATAATTTCTAATAATATTTTGTAAAATATTAGATCCGTAAGTTTTTTTTTCTATTTAAAAGTTGAATAAAAGAAAATTGAATATATATATATATATTAATATAATACAAGAGGTTCAGTTTTTTTTTACATTTGCCAGTTGCATTTTCCTTTTCCACTTCTACATAAAAACTACCGTTACAATATTGGCCATTTATCTTTTCTAAATGTTAGAAAGAACTCTATATATTAAACATGCTCAATATATAACCCAATATATCCCCAATCTCGATTCGATTAAATTCAGTTTTAACAACTAAGTCGTATTGGACTGGGTTTTCTTAGTGACTCACTAATTGTCGTGTTCTTCTGCAAATCCCACATACAGTTTCACAAATTCATTTTCTATATAAATCTCATCGAATAAAAATAAAAGTTTGGATTCATTATCTAATTTTTTTAAATATAAAAATTGACACCTTGGGCCGGTGCACTTTTGCCCACCCCTTGATCCGCCCCTAGACGTGTTAAGAATATGTACATGATTCTGGTTAAAATTTTAATTAGCTTAACCCTAATTGTCTGTATACTCCTCTTAAAATATGTACTCAAATCATTAAAAATGATATCAAGATTCATTCTCAATGCTCAAGCTAAATAAAAAGTACAGTTAAATCTCTATAAATAAATATTTTTGGGATCACAAAAAAATATCCGTTTAGCAAAGTTATTTATTCATTTAGATAGTATTTTTGCAAATATAGAAACTTGAAAAAATGCGAATTAGAAAAAAAGTTTCTAGAACTACAAAGTTTTCTAAAATTAGAAAAAGAATTTTTTCTAGAATTAAAAAATAAATTTTTCTATAATGATATAGAATTAGGAAAAATATTTTTTTTAGTTTTTTAGATTCGATTTAATTTATGTAAATACAAGTTTTGGTGATGAATTCTATCACCGAAAAAAGAGATAGAGAGATAAGAAAGAGTTGCTTAGTTTTCAGAGAATTTCAAAAAAATCAATAAGAAAAGTTGTTTTTATAATCTTTCTTGACATCCAATTTGATGGTTTCTAATCACCTTACGAATTTTTTACAACACGAGCAAGAAAATTGCACTAGGAAAAATCAAGGATGAGATGAATTTTGGTAAAAAAATTAAAATTCTATAGATTTCTTTTTATAAAAGAATAAATTATTGTACGAACATTGTTCATTGAAATTGTTTTAATATATATATCTAATGAAATATGATGATTATTTATTTATATTCATATAGGGTTTTTAAAGATTTAAAAAATTTATTCATTAATCTATTTAGCAAAATTATTCATTTAGCCCATTAGTCCAAGTCGGGACCGAAAATTTTTATTCATTTGTCAAAATTATTCATTTATCGAATATTTAGTTATCAAGGTTTAATTGTAGGTATAAAAAGGGAGAACGATTACATTTAATTTTCACTGTATCAAAGTCTCAGATACGGCCACGTAGACAAAAAGAAATATGATTCCCTCATTCGGACATATGTAAAGCTCAACTATTATAAAGTTCCAACAGATTTAACTCGCATTCTCATCGTTTCGTTCTCAAGAAATAACATATATAACTCTTTATTTCTTTTAGTTTTTCTTAAGTCTCTTCATTTTATGTTTTTTTTTTGTGTTTTTGGTTGGTAATGAACAAAGGGAAAAAAGAAAAGTGGAGTGAGAGATTCTTTAGTTACATCAATTTCGGACAAGAATAATTATAATGATAATTTAAATATTCTTGATCAGATCACAAAATATGGTTGATCAAGAAAAGAAGAAATCCTTCCGCTCCCTTCTTCTTTTTCTTCTCTTGTTCTTTCAAATCTCTGGCAAAGCTAATAACAATAATGATGATTGATTCGATCGGATCAGTCTACTTCATCAACTTCTCTGAAAGGAAGTGGTACTGTCTTTATAGCTCGAAACTTCCCTGCATTATTTAGATGCTCATTCTCCAATCTGCACCATTGATATTGTTTTTTGCCCACACAAGCATCAGTACATATAATCCTGAATCTGATACCAAAAAAATAGATCTTTAATAGGGAAATTAAAATTTACCGGTAAAAGTTCCAATGTCCTCTCCTAATAACTTCAAGAGCAGCCAAGAACAATCCTGTAACTCTGTAATCTACATGCTCAAAACTTGAGTGCAAAACTGTTTGTAGCCATGCCAACCTCAGAACAAGATTTAGAACCTACAAAAATAAAATCAGAGAGGAAAATTAAGAACATTTTCATTAGGTTCATGTGTTATTTGGGTGATAATAGATTTGGATTTGTACCATAGAGAAGTAGTAAATAGATTTTTGGCGAAGCATGAGTTGGTTCCTAAGCCAAGGGTTGTTGGAATTGTGTTGAAGTAAACCCCAATCTTTTACAAAGTCCCAATACAATTGGTAAATTGTGGCTAAACTTGACATAGCCACCACAAGGCAGAGCCAACCAATGCTCCTCTCTTTCTCGTAAGCCACTTTGGTTCCAGCGGCTAACATTGCTGACACGTACTTCCCTAGGTTCACTAGGTGGCTCGTTTCACCTTCGTCAAACCACCTCCTTGCACACTGTGGCAGAGACTTTTTTCAGTATTTTATAAACTTGATAGAGAAGAAACAGAAACTTGGGGAAGAAGGAATGATGTTTAGTTTAATTTTTACCTGCATTGCTCTCCAATAGTATGGGAGGAAGGAGACCGCATAGGCAAGATCTCTGTAGTACTTGACTCTCATACAATATCCATAGTCCTGTGTTGCGTAGCTACCTGTTATATAGTAGCAGGCTATGTATTCTAGGTTCCTTAGCATCGGTACCTGTGAGATAAGAGTGAACCCATTTTCAAACATCAGATTCTAATTCAGGGTTTCTGGAAAGGATCATATGCTTAGCTCAGGTTATTACCTGGCTGCAAAGTTGATCAGCCATGAAGAAATCGAGCATCACGACTTTGTAAAGAGGTGAAAAAACGATGTTTCTGACGACTGATATAAGCCGGTAACGGCTTGATTTGTAGAAAATGTTTAAGGGACAAATCAGTATTAAGAAGAAGACCTGCAAAACCGCGAAAAGAACAAAAACAGATACAGATTACAAATTTAGAAAAAGAAAAAAAAAATGATGAAGAGTGACTAGTGTTTGTTAATTACCAGTAATAGAAGGCCAGGGATCACTTGAACTTGTCGAAAGGAGTAACCTTTTGCGAGAAGCGAGAGATGAACAAACATGACACCGGCTATCACAGACATTGAAGCGGTACATATCAAGAAAATATCTCTGAACTTGAGCTCATTTTCGGACCCGAGTTCGAAGATGAAACTATAGTTTATCCTTGCTTTTCGCCACATAAATATGTTGCAACCGTACAAGAATAAGTGTAGAAACAAGAGCCCAAACATGCTGCAGAACACAAAAATATCAAATTGGCATTAACTTCTATTTGATTAATTTCTCCTATATATAGATTAAGAAAAAATCTTTTGCCTTTCTTTTTTAATAGCATGTGACTTGATGATTTCTTTTGGAAATATTTATTTTTCATTTAATTTTATATTTATAATTAATAGTTTGTAGATTAGTTAAGATTAAAAAGACTTTAAGATTCATTTTTTTTTTTCATCTTTGAAATGTTTTGTCGAATAAAGTGGGTAAACCTATCGAAATACTTGATTTTCTAAAAAGAATAGAAAGTTGTTATCTAAATACATAAATCACTTATCTTGACTATTTCAGTATCAGTTGCTACCTTAGAAAGAAGTTTTCAAAACTTAAACTTATAAATAATTATTTATGATCTACTATATCACAAGAGAGATTGAATGAGTTAGATTTGCTATCAATCGAGACAATATGGTTAAAAATCTTAACTATGTGAGTTTGATGAATGATTTTCGGTAAAAAAATATAAAAAAGACTATATTCCAGTATTAGATTTTAATTTTGTTTTTATAATATTTTTTGTAATAGAGCATCTATGAAATTAAATTTTTTAAAAGAATAATTGTTATTTTATTCATAATATTATAAAAATATAAAGATATCAGAAATTTTTTTGCCTAGGACATCAAATTTTTTTTTGGACCACGCTGATTAGATCACTCGCCTTAGTACAGGATATGCAGTTTCCATGTAGAAAGTGTTCTCAGAGTGTTTTCTATACATTCCAGTCAGATGAGCCACAATGATGTAGCCAGCAAGTAGAGCAACAAAGCAACCAGTGAATAGACCTGAATAGAGATTAATTTTGAGGACAAGATTAAACCAAATCCATATATTCTCAAACAAGAAAGATTGATTACACAAAGATTCTTCAGCAGACAAGATAATGTTATGCAACAGAGAGTATAACAGAACGTGACGCTCTTAGATGTCCACCCACAAAACTAAAAAAAAATAAAAAAAATAAAGGTTACATTGTGGAATCCTAATGTGTTTGTGTGTGATGGGGTCCAAAGAGTTTTTATTTTTGGTTGGTCTGACAAAAAGATTTTTGTTTAATTTGCAAGTGCAAAATAAAAATGTCACAACATCAAAAGGTAAAAAATTAAAGTTAAAAGTCTCACCAATGAAGAAGGTGACAGAGTGAGACTCTTTACGGTGGTGCGGTTTCAGATATTTCATCGCCTTTCTGCGATTTTCTCCTGCGAAGTGCTTGATGAACCATTCTTCAACTTCGTCTGATAGATTTATCACCTGTCACGTCCCAAGATTACAATTATGAAAAAAAAAAAATTGTATTTTTTTTCATATTCCTAAAGTATGATAAAGTGATAAGACAAGAGCGTAGGTATCGATTTTCCGCTTACAAAAAAATGAAAAACAAAAATCTAAAGTAGAGTTTCCAGTTACCTTGTCTGAACTGTTGAAGTAAGAACTTTCCACCACTTTGAGATAAATAGGAAGGATTTGTTTTCCAGTAACCTGAAACATTATAAGGATGGTCTTATAATTATATTAAAAAAAAGCAAAATCATTATAGAAAATCTGGTTGAAAATTGCTCTGATTGAAAGCTGACCTTATCAAATTTTTTGAGAATGTTCATGAAGGCTAACATGTTCAAGTTTCTGTAAGTTTTGAGATAATTTAACCCTTTGTAGAGTTCTATCAAAGCTCCTTTGATCATCTTTTCGGCGTGACTTAGTTTTTTCTTGCTGATTCGCAGCTTATTTACTCCATCTGGACCACATTTCTTCGACGATGACTGGTTTATCAAATCTTCTTTGATCAAGTAACTTATAGCTGAGAATGTACGAGAAGGATTTGTCAGTGGAATCTTTATCTTGAGATTCTTCCCCTGACAGCTGAAAACCCGACCAGAAACCGTCCTTAGCTTCGAGTCTTCATGATTGATTTTGATCGGTTCTTCTGATTTATGAGAATCCAATGCTTCTGTCCCATTGTTCTCCAAATCCTCTAAGCAAGATTCCTGAAGTTCCATTTGCTCTGTTCTGCTCCTAACAGAGTCTTCCTCTGCATCCCAGAAACAGAGCAAACTAAGTAAACCAATTCTTTAAATCCATACAATGAACTTCGACAGAAAAAGGGATACTTAAAAATGCAATATTTTATATGTTTGTATAATATCTTCTTAGTACCGCATGAGATGGTGCATGATATGGAGTCGTCTTCTTTTGATTCTTGAGTAGACTCTCCATTGGCTTGCTTTTGTTTGAAAGCATCTTTCAGCTCAATGAGTATCTCCATTTGCTTCTTCAAACACTCTCCTCTCTCCAAGAACTCTTTCTCCTTTGTCTTGTAGAACTGATTTACTTTGTTAAGCTGTGTGTCAAGACGCATGAAGAACTCTTTCGCAGCATCGGTATCATCAACAATCTTCTCCAGAAGTTCCGTCTCATACACGTCACTGGTACTTCCATAAACGGCAAGCTTTCTATGAACCTGTTTAAAAAGCATCAAATTCATTAGTACAAACAAATGAATAGTTGATAAAAATCTCAAAGGATGGAGATAAAGTTTAGTACTTTGATGGCTTGAGAGCGTTCATGTTCCTTGTTACCGAAAAGGGAAAGCTTTCCTAAAGAGCACTTGATGGTTTTGATGAGAGAAGTTTCTGTGTGTTTCTTCTCAACTCCATTGGTTAACAAATGGATTTTTTTGAGGTCTTTCTTGAGCTGAGAGTAATCGACAAAGGCATCTTTCCATTCAGGCACGAGCTGCCCCTCGAATTGCTTAGTGAACTTCACCATATCTTTTCTCTATTAAGTCCTCAAACTGAAAACTCGAAAGAAGAAGAGAGTGTGTGTGTGTTTGTTTTGTGAGTGTAGGACAAGAGAAGACGATGAGATTTGCTATATATAGGAGAAAGAAAAGAATATATTTGACTGGGCTTGCTTGCTCCTACTGATGATGCCTCACAAAGCACATTCTCAAATATCCTCTCTAAAACCAAATCTCATGTACTAATTTTTATCCTATGCTTCTTCCACTTGTGCTTTTAGGGAGGTAAATCTTGTCTCATGTGGGGCCCTATGATTCTCGCCGGAATATATTCACCGATACTTCTCTTGCCGCCGGGGCTTCTTGTAACTCTCTCACCACTAAAAAATGGTGCATGAGTGAAGCTTATAACGAACTATATGAACGGGTAAGAGTAGTTTGGGTATTGTAAATTGGATAACCTGAAATAGTAAGTAGACTGTAATTTAGTAATATTTTATGTAGAAAAAAATAAGGAAATAGCTGAATTGGACCAAAAAGAAATTAGGTGCCGAGAGATACAAAAGGTGAACTCAGATAGGACCAGCTCGATTTCCACTATATTTTTTTCGAATGGTAATGAGATTTTGAAAACATATAAATCTTAAATAATCATAAAAAGAAGAAGAAGAACAACAACAACCAATCAAATTTTGATTTCATAGTTTCATATTACAGTTGCGGATACTGCCAAAACCATGTTATAGCAGTCAAGTAGTGTAAGTTTTTGCCAATCAGGACATGGATTAATGTTCTTTATAATCCATTTCCAGAAATACAAAAAAAAAAAAATACAATGCAATTGAAAAAGTGCATATGCATATAGAAATAATTTTATACCAATTTTCGTTTAGTCTATTGCAAATTTTTAAGTAGGGGCAATGTCCTATCATTAATTTGAATTGTAATTCCAGAAACCGAATTTTGCAAAATAAAAAATGCAATCTATAGCAGTTTCATCTAAAAATTATAATGAATTTTAATTCTAAATATATTTTAAAAGCGTTCAACGTTCTACTGCAAACAAAAACAAAACATATATGCTTTAACACTTGCATAGTTAACTGACTGTATTTTGCATAACTACACAAACATTCCATATTTTCTTTAACATCATAAAGCATATAGTTTCGCATTCTACTTTCCATAGTGGGAAAAAATAAATAAAGTATGAGGTAATAAACAAATATTATGAGACTTCAAAATGTGTTTGCTGAGGGAACAAACATTTTCATTTGGTTTGTGTTTCTTTTCCATTTTCCACAATAACTATGGATTGTAATAAATACTTTTAAATTTGGGTTTTAGATGCCATTTTTTGCGTGGAATGATCCTAATTTTTGTTCTGTGTTTGCTTGTTTTATTATCGATCTGATAATTTAGGCAAGACATTATTACAAAGCACAGGATGCCATGAAGCTTTATGCACGCGGTTTCCAAGTACGTTTTTGAGCAACCATTCGAATGGATGGCATTGAAAGTGGATCATAATGTGCACAATACATATTCTATTCTCTGTACTACTACTAATAAAATTGGCAAATATTTTATGGATAAGAATTATATATTTCAAAGTATTATTTGCTAGAAGATTTTCGGATAATGAATTATATTTCACTACTGATGCCTCTTACCTTCTGCATAATTTGTTATATATTTTATAAGAAAAAGGGTCAATAAAAGGAAAATACTACGGCGCCCTTCCAATTACAGAAAGTCACATATATCATGGAGCATTGGTTTTTCCAATGAAAAAGATACAACATATATCATGGAGCATTGGTTTTTAAGAATTAAATTTTCACAAAATAAGGTAATATATTAACTATAAGTGTTTTAAAACCAGACCCGGTCGGTCAAACCAGTAAAACCACAATCAACATGGTAATTTCGACTTGTTATACATTTATAATAAAAAAAATTTAACTCTTTTAAATCTGAAAACTTTGACATAATCCATGATATCATGGGTTTACGTATCAAATCCTAAACTATAAAATAGATGATTGATTGGACTATATAGCTGTAATTATTTACTTTTTGAATATTTAAAATTCAACAAAAATCATGTTTTCTTGTTTCCTTTATTAGATTTAATGATTAATTTATTTGTTGGATCAATTTTGAATTTTGGTTGTACGCTAAAGTTCCATGAAAATTTAGTTTTTATTAGAAGGTGGTACAGATAAATTTGTTTTGGGTTGAGATAGTTTTAACAATTAATTACCTAAAATTAATTTATAATCTGAATAAAACTCATTTTTTATACCAACTGTGTCTTCTTCAGGTTTACAGTTTATAATGGTTAGAAACTGTTAGATTTTAATGTTAGTATTTGATTTAAAATATCTTGGTTTTATAATAGACTATAATTATTGTAATATATGATTTTTTATTATGATATAAGTTTTTTTGCTTTTATATAGATAGGGGATGATTCGGATTTTTAACATCCGACTGATTTTCCCAAATAAATGTAGCTATTAATTATGCCATTTACCAAATATTTTAAATGAATGTAAAGTATAACACCAATTCAACTGGTTAAATTCGAATGGTTAGATAATATCATGCTTGAAGAGAATTATCCCTAGCTTGGACTTACAAGACAACTTCTCCTCCAGCAAAAACCTCTAAACCATCATCAACGAGTTATTTTATATTTGTAATTTTAATAAATTAATAAATATTTTTTTTTTTGACATGCTGTTAAACTAGATTTATGGGCTGATCCAGTGATCTCAAAGACTTTCCGGTTCACCATCTAGTCCAATTTTAAATCATTGTCCAGAAAAGCTGGTCCTTTTTCCCGAACATGACGGGTTGGGACCTGAATGGATAACTAAAATTAAGATAAAAAATATCTCCTTGAGAAAATAAAGGAAAAAATAATTTAATACCAAAATAAAATAATTTGTAGGCTAATAAAACAAATGATAAGTGGTTTAATACCAATGAGACAGGAGGGTGATATGGTCTGAATCGTCTGCATTTACTTGTGTTAATTAGCCTAATGATTTTAATATATTTTTAGTATTGTGACTGTATTTTTTTATCAATTAATTTAATAATTTTAATATTTTATTTAACATTGTAAAATGTTGGTTTTAAAGTCTATACATATGTGATGAATTTCAGATATAGTTATTATTGTGTCATATGATTTTTACAAATATTTTATTTTAAGTCCTGATTTTTTATTATTATTATCTTCATAAATTATACAAGAATTGTTAGATTCTGTCATTTAATATAAATTCTTCTCTTTTCAAAAAAAAAAAATTTCACGGACCAATGTGAATTTTTTCATCCAGCCCTCAAAAAAATTACCTTTTTCGCTTTTAAGAAGATAGAAATCTCTTTAACATATACATATTCAAACTCACTAAGATTAATATATATATATATATATATATTTAGTGGACTAAAACGAATTTACTAATTCAATCATATACTGTAAGGGTTTAGTGGTTCAAATTTAAGAAAAAAGTTAACAATAAACCCTATATATAGATCAATTCTCCTCAAGTATGATTTATCCAATAATTCTTATTTGGCCAGTCGAAATAATATTACGCTAAAAACTCACTAAAAATTTGGTGAGTGAACCATTCGATAATTACATTCACCTTATAAAAATTTGTCGGATAATAAAACTCCAAATAACCTTAATAACAAAAAAACATATACATACCCAACTTCAAATTTATGTCAAAGTTGGTCCACCGTTTCCTCCTCAAAGCCAGCAGTAAATGATCAAACAAACAACTATTTATGCATTTTTAGCATACAATATATTTGATCCTAGCCCCTCAAGTTTCAGTATTTAATTACTAATTGGCGTTTTACATGAAAAACAAGATAATGAGACTTTGAAAACATGTTCAAAAACCTTCCATGGCTCACTTCTTCCACCTTGATACTGTCTGCTTGTGGGCATGCACATAAACGGTTTCTTATTCCTTTTCCAACTTTATCAAGATGTTTGCCAAAACTTCTTCTCAAGTGAGATCACAATTTTTTTTTTTTTTGTAATACCAACTTTTCTTCACTTACAGTTAGAATTATCCAGTCGGAATTTTTTTTATACGTTGTCCTCAAATCCTATTTCAAATGTCGACAACATCCACCTTATTTCATCAGAGGCGATGTCATATGTATTCAGTCCCTAGTGTTTCCAACATTCTTAATTAGCAATTAATGAATTTCCCAAGAACCCTAAAACCTAACTATGAATCTACTAATTACGCAATTTCGTGAATACAAACGTTGTTTTACCACACAAGTTGTGGTTCAATAAATAAATTCGACTCGCCTAAGAGATCCCAAATATATTTCTTACTAGCTAGGGGCATAATTTTGAATTAAAAATAATAATGTTATGCTAAATATTTTTTATAAAATATTTAAAAAATAAATAACCATATCTAACATTATTTAATCCTAAATCACAACGGAAAATGTACCATCACTATTTGGCTCTTCAGATTTGAATAATATATAAAACAAAATTATAAAAAGGGTATTCATAAGAGTATGTGATTTTAGTAGTATTGAATTAGACTGGTGTATCCTGAGACGTCTAGCCAAAAACTAGGAGGTTCAATGCTTACTATCATAACATATTCGATTCAATTTTGTGGTGCGGTTTTTTTATTTTATCTTTTGGTTGCGATTTCAAGAAGGAATCCAACCAAATTCGAGGTATTGTCTAAAAGACATATAAGGTTTACTGGTGACATATAACTTACTGAATCTAGGAGTTAGAAAAATAAATTAATCAAATCAGAAAACTCTAAATCATGTTAGAAACTCTAGCTAAACCTAAGAAAGTCCATTTTGTAAGAATAAGATACCAACCTTCAATAGTACACTCTTTGATGTCGTAAGAAAAACGTAGGCCCCATTCTAGCTTATTATGAGGAATATCCGTACGTTGAGTCTCTCTACGCTATATAGACTATATGCTCCTTGATCTTCAACTCTTTTTTTTTGGCGGCTGACGTGAGCAAGATATAATTTACCATAAGCGTTTTAAATAAATAAACATATATATATATATATATATATATATATATATATATCGATATATGCATGTACATATTTTAACTATTTAACCAAACAAAATGTATATATTTTAAAATATATATCATAAATGTTATTAAAACTTATTTAGAATTTTTGAAAATTATGTGGCATAATGGTGATTACTTTTAAATTCATCACACATATCTAAGATTTGAATCCAACATCTCATAATGTTAAAAGAATATATTAAAAGAAAATATTAAAACCATTAGAATAAATTGACAAAAAAACTATTTGAAATTGTTGAACAAATTTTACATCAAAAGTCAATGTTTTAATGAGAAACTATAGAGAGCCAACTCATAAGCACATCTAAAATTTTCTTCCAAAATTAATTTATAATATATATACTTTTGAAATTATATGGTATATATTTACTTTTAAAATAAAATTAAAAAAAAAAAATATTGCTTGGTGTAGTGGTTAAGGAGATTTTTCCTTGGTAAATATGGCGAGTTTAAGTTATAGCAAAGTGTTTCTTCTTATATGTTTATGTTTGTTAAGATTATAAATTGATCATCCAAGTATAAGATTTTGACTAGACAATTTTCGTCACTGAAAAAAAAAAATCAATGTATGTGGAATAAATTATTTGGAGTCCAGAATTAAATAAGCTAATATTTGGAAATACGATGATGTATTTTAACCAAAAAGGCGTAAGCATACACTATTTGCATGGTCTATAGAATATATACTTATTTAGCTAGCCACCTATCACGAAAGTACGTGTATGTCGCAGTCTTTTTTTATTTAACTTTTGCCAATGTGCAATTCTACGCTATATATATATATTAAATAATAATACACACTAAGGATTAATTTATTCAAAAATTAAGACAGTTTAAAAAAAGTAACAACGATGGCTAACTTAATTAGTATATGTCTTAGCATATGCTTTCAATTTAGGCAGCGATGGATTAATGAAGTCTTCCTTTGCATGTATCTGGATTCGGATTCTTACAAGCCGATTTGTCACGAATCAATCATATTCGAATCGTTGAGAAGAGAATATCTACACACGATCCTCTGCCAACCCTCTAGAGAAAAAGGTTGGTTTGGAGGTATTTTATGATTGTGATGTATTTCTACTTGAATTAATTCCATGTGTTTGGACAATTTTCAAGATACTATTCATAATGTAATGCTTCTATTGTAATAAAGTCTTTATATGTTTTACCTGCCAATTTTGTTTAATATATACTATATGTTTTACATACATTTTTGTATTTTAAATACATTTATGTATCAATCAATACAAAATAAATATCGTCGAATGGTAAACAGTTCTTGCAATATTTAGTTTATATAGTAATATAAAATGAGAAGTTTATTTTCTTGTAAATATAAATGAGAAGTTGCATAGTTATTATAATCTTAGCTTGAGAAGGTTATCAAACTAATATTGCAACAAAGTTATGGATCAATAACTTTAAGGAAGTTCAATATTATTCTCTTGATGAAGCATCGCTCCTAATTAGCATTCTTAGAGATTTAAGAACTTAGAATTTTCTATTTGTCTGAGTTGATTGTATACTATTTTAATGTGGAATCTTAATTAGTTTTACGTCAGTTTCAAATAACTCAGAAAAAGAGGTATATCCACATGAAGTATTTCACTTAGCCTTTTAACAAAGCAACACTTGGCTCAACTAAAATCTGAAAAATCGATTTTGGTACCTTTCTTTTTTTTTTTTGAAAGAAGGGCTATCACTTTGGGTACTTTATGTTTAAATGTTATTTTAAAAAAAAAAAATCCACATCATGTATACACTATTTATCAAATTATATAAAATAGATATAACGAACTGAAAGTATTTAGTATAGAATTTAAAGTATATTAAGATTTTAAATTAGTACCCTGTAGAAATTTATATGTTATACTTTTGAATTTATATTTATAATTATATATTACACATTATATTATTTATAACTATTGGTATTTTATCATAAACTCGACATGTTTTCGAATGTTATTTACTTCTTTTTCTTGGCCATTGCTTTCGAGTATCTTATTAGTTAACAAATTAGTACTATGAAACAAATATGTTTCGTCAATTTAGGACGAAAGAAAAAAAGGATCATGTGTCTTTCTTCGAATGTTCTTGATTACAAAGACATGTGAATCACTGCCACAGGAGAAAAAGAATCAGTTAATTATCATTTTTTCTTTAATTTCCTAAACATTTTATAACGAACGTATCACGAATCTGAATATATACATCTTATCTTGTATAATTTATTTAGTTAGAATACTATGAGGTTATGCCGTATCTTCTTAGTATAATGCCGAGGATAATTCTATTGTAAATCTTCGCACATCTAATTTCAGTCTTATATTTTTGTCATAAAAAATTATACTGTATATCCACATACTGTATATGTATTTGCCTACAATTATAAACATAATTATTTATTTTATTTTATTTTTATTTCATTTAATTTAGGTTTGTGCATGGACCCTAATCCAACCATTGGCCTGATACCAGCCTTTATTGATATCTTATGACTGTAAAACATATTGTTCACCGAGGATTGAACTAGAAGCACAAGAAGACCCATCCCTGCGCTTAACCACTAGCCCACCACATCCAGTGGTCAATCACAAACATCATATACGGAAGAAAAAGCCTTTTACTAGTATTATACAGCAAATAGCTAGAAGTTTGCCGTAAATCAAGTGTTGTGATGCATGGTAACATACTGTTGCAATTCGTCTGTCGCAGCTTTACTTCCTGAAGTAAAACCAACATGCAATGGATTTGTGATGACACTTTAGGATATGGAACTGTGACAAACGATTATTTATAATTTTGGTTAAAGAGTGTTAACGTTTTAGTTGCAATTTATCGATAGACATTTGGCAATTGTTACGTTAATTTTATCATAACATAGTTGCGATTAGTTTAATTGAAAAAAAAAACTGTTTATATTATATTGAGAAATAAGATCACAACGAGATCGAAAAAAAGTTAAATTTTTGAAGGAAGTTCAGTGGAAAAAGTTGATTGTAGTTGTTACAGAAGAAAAAACAGAGCCTTCCGTCTCGGCGGCCCTTCTGTGCCGGTGCTCCTTGCCGGTGTCGGGAGGGCCTCTCACCCCTTTTATTTTAAAAAAAAAACTGTGCTTCATCGTATGGATCTGTGGTTCTGGGAGTGGTTCGCTGGAGGCGAGGATGTCGTCTCTGAACTCGATGGTGCGGTCCGACGAGGCGAGCCTCTGCGTGAGCTCTGGTGACTGTCGACTTTGATTCCGTCTAAGTGTGTGGAGGAAAGTCACTAGAGGACGGTGACCGCTCCCCTCCGATCTAAACTAGGATCTCGTCAGTCCCTGAGAGGTGGCTCGTCTCTAGTCGGCTGGGGAAGAGTTTTTGTCGGCGAAGCTCGCGGAGTCTGCGTCTGGCTCCACCGAATGATGGCGGGTCTTACGGTGGAGTTTCAGCCGTACACGACGCAGCTAACCCGGACAGGCGACGGCGCTCTCGTAGGGTGGTGCCAAGCTCTAGATATGACGAAGCGGAAGAGATCGATGGGAGTTTCACAATCGTATGCGATCTTCGCCGGCAGATCGCGAGCTTACGGCCGTAGGAGATTTTCTTTTGCCTCGTTGCTCTATTCTGGGAGACGGAATAGCCTCTTGTCGAGGTGATGGCATCGGAAGACGGACATGGACAACCCGTTCTCTCCGATTCTTCGACGGCGGCCTTAGTAGGCTTTCTGGCTCGCGTCCACCGGATTTTGTCGACGGCGGCGGTCTCCAATTACTGGTTTTCACGATTGCGTTTCGATGTAAACCCTAGCGGCTTCTTTTTGCGTTTGGCGTTTGGTTTCCAGGCCCAGCGTTTGTGCTTGGTTCTGGGCCCGTTTTTTCAATTCTGTTAGCCCATGTCTAGTAGTCTTTTGTACCAACCCGATCTTGCCTTCTCCCAGGCCCAGATCCAAATTCCACTTGGGAGAATTAAAAAAAAAAAAAAAATCACAACGAGATCACCACATGGAGCTACTGAGTTGCAACGGAATACGTTAGCATCAAACATGTAAATAATATTAATGATAATTGATTCAGCATTGTTACCATCTTCCGATTGCAATTTGTTTAAAAGTAATTTTAAGCAAAATTTGTTTTACGATAAAATCTATTGTAATTTCATCTTTATAAACAGTTCTCACGCAGTTTTTCTCGCTAAATCTATTATAATTTTCTATAAAAAAAACTTTTGATTATTATTTTTTCTTTTTTAAAAATTGCTATTACTAAATACTTATTTCAATATGCAATTAAAAATTATTCTTTTTGTTAAGAGAAGGAGGCACCAAAAAGTTTTTCTTTAACAATTAATTTATTTATTAACAAATGTCTAGTTAACAAATTTGAAAAACAAAACTAACTTAAAAACAAAGAGTGGATGAGTCATCTATGGCGGCCGTGATGCAAACCAACAATGCAACAATCCATCATATTTGTGTGATCCATGCATGGCAATCAAAGTATACAATCCTGTTTCGGATTGCTTTCTCAATAGCTCCAATGAGTGAAGCTGGAGGGTTTCGAGCAATCTGGTGCTTTCGAACATTCCTTTTCTTGGGAGCACATCAAAATCAAGATAAAATCCAGTCTTATGGTTCAAAACAAGATGGACCAACAATAAATTGGGTTCAATATTTTCAACGGAAATTTTTATATAGACTATTCATCTTTTGTAGATTACATTTTTTTTTTTACTTTAAGTAAAGATGTAGCTTGCCAACTTCTTTCTTTATTATTGTAAAAGATGCCAATAATCATAGGTAGATATGTTAGGCAGCTTTTTACAATTTGGCCCGAACGAAGCGCAGCTACACAAAAATGTACATGCTATATCAAATTTGAGGAGCAATAAAGCATTAAGTTCAGTAGTACCGACTCTTTCAATTATTATAATTCAGTAACTGATGGAAAAGAGGCAGGTGTGGTAATTTCAGATATTCACCACAAAATAGTACTTCCTCCCGTATATTGTATTTATATTGATTTAAGCGTTCGAAATCAAACGGGAAGATCACTTCAGCCCGTGTGTTACAACCTTTACATGTATAATCATCATTCAGTGTTCAAACCAGTTCATTAGATCCTCCAACAACTGTTCCACGTGAACATATTTCCGAACAATACGTTAGATATTCCATTTAGTGCTGAATTTTTCTTCTTTTATATATATATATATATATATATTCATTAAATAGTATATAGGAATAATATTATATGTATATGAATATGAGTTTATCATCAAAGAAACGTGTTTTGTCGGAATACCTTCTCAATTTTTATGCAAATGTGTTTTCTTTTTAGTCTTTATAATAAAATGTTAATGTCAGAAACATTAGTTGGATATTTCTCCTTTAGAATTTGGTTTGTATTAAGAAAATCTAGACTAGTTCTAGAAAGAGTTTCTTTGCTAGATATAAAAATTCATGATAAAATCTGTGAAAATATGCAATTATTTTCAATTATAAAAATCCTAAATAAAAATGTATTTTTATATGTGATTTAAATAAATAGCATAATACTCTAGAATATAACGTGCTATCGGCTAAAAAATATATATATTATTTGTTAAACATTAGGAATCTGCTAAAAAAATTTGAACACACATGTGATAAATTAACCAATTTATTTATGATTTTGACATCCATCGTTTTTGTAAATAAGAAAATACTATTTAGCTATCTAGTTGCATATAATCTAATCATATATATATATATAAATTTGTCGAAAAGAGGTATATAGGGTTGAGGTTGCACAACAAACAAAAACTGCAATTTGACTAAAAGAGAGAAAAGAAAAAGTGAATTCAATCATTTGAAGCAGTAAGTATCATCTTCACGATATCTGTTCGTGCGTCAGTGTTAGCTCACTATTATTATCTATCATTGCTCTTTCTCCATTTTGATACTGCTAACTGATTTCTGTAAAATATAATGAATACAAAAAAGCAAAGAAATCAAATGCTTATAATTAACACGAAACGAATAACATATATTAACCTATATTATCTAAATTACACAAGTATTATCATTTATCAAAGTGATATGATATCTTGCAAAATAAACATGAGAAACGCTAAAAACTTGTATGTTATAAAAATCATATGAGGTACGAAAGTATAATCTATATTTACAACTGAACTTGCAAGTCTAATTCTAACGTAACAGTATTGGCTGTGCCTATTAAGAGTTTTGCAATTTGATTTGTTAGGTAATGTATTTTGTATGGTTTATTTTGAAAATTTATAAATTAATGATTTGGGGAAACTTTATACGAAAATAAACCTTTGTTGATGTGCCAAACTAGAGCGGTATATTCGGTTAAGCCAGGTCAGATTTTTGGTTTTTTGGTAATTTGGTTTTTCAAATTTCTACCAAAATTAAAGTAAAACATGATTTATAATCATATGGTTTTGGTTATTTTGTTTTAACAAAATAAATTGAGTTAAAATCGAGTGAATTTGATTGGTTTAATTAAAAACTAATTGATGAATCTAACTAAACCAAGACCCAAAATCAAGTTCAATATTCTGCTGATCGTTTAACCTAAGTAACCGAATCAAAATCAAAAGCCCAAAATTTCTGGTTTAGTTTGGTTTGGAAACTTCGGTTCAAGTGTTTGTCACAGGACTATAGGCCCTATGGTCTATACCACACGTTTGATGACAAACATCAACAAACAAAAATGAAAGATGTACCATATATTCAAATAATATTCTAATGGAATATGCTCTCTCGGGACTCATGCCTAGTATTTTTCTTTCTTTTTTCAACTAAGACCAGTGTTTGACGAAAAGAATTGTGAAAAGCAGTTGAAAATTAGAGAGAGAATTATAGAAAATTAAAGTTACTTTAAATCTATCAACCTTGGGCCACAAGTTGCTAGTGGATTTGAGACATTTTTTTTTTTTTTTTTGCTTTTGTTAAAGTAATGGATTTTAGACATGATTGGGATTATGATTATAGAAATTTTAAAACAAGAACTACTTGATATTCCAACCAAACCAAACCGCATACTAAATCATAGTTTAATTTGGTTACTTTTAGAAATTTTCTGAACTGAACTATCCGATTATTCAAATTATTGAACTGAAAACCCAAACAAACCGAATCCGCAGATCTAGATTGGACCATTAAGGAGATAATACTCAAAATTATAGTACCTTTGGTTAAACAAATCCGAAATCAAACTTTAACTTGCGTATTGGTCAAGCCTTTTATGTAAATCATTCAAATTTTGTATTTTCTACCTTCTTTATTCTTTTGTAGCCGTATGCTTTTGTAAATGCATGTAAACAAGATTGACCCTCCATTTAGACATGAGCAAAGTCCATAGGGTCCTTCCGAAAATCCAAATTTCGTTGGGGAGAGAAAATAAATAACATGACCAGTCTCCTTTTATTTCCTACTAATATTTAAAAATCACTCTCGAAAACTTCATTTAATCTCAAAATCTTACACAAAAACTACTCAATAAATAAATATGTAAGATTTTATTTTCAAAAAATTATATAATATAGAAAATATATAAGGATATAATTTATACAAGGAAAAAAAACATTTCAGTATATGTGTTCTTTTAATTGAAAATTTTATATGTTCAATGCAAAAAGAATAAGTGAGATGAAAAATCTACAAAAACTATTTATGTTTAAGAAGAATAATTTCTATTTAACATAACTAAAATTAAACAATATTTTTTTAATAAAATATTGTTTTATAAACTGAAAAAATTTTGGATAACCAAACCAATGATACAGAATCTGAAATATTTAATCCTAGTTTATATGTTCTTGTGTTTTTTTTTGTCACTGGAATAAATGAGATAGTAAAAAGCAAAAAATCCTTATATTATTATATATATAATTTGAAAAGGACTAACCGAATTTCACAAAATACAGTGAAAAATTTATAGTTTTATTTCGCTAATTTTGTGTTCTTAGTTTCCATCCATTATTATTGAACAAATCATTCGTTATGATAATTAAATGAGAGCAGAGAAAAAAAAAAAGTAAAGAAAATATTTGTCTTTTGGGCTCTAGCCTTAGTCCTCATTGCCAATGGAGGAAGTACAATACTTGTGTAGCCAATCATAACTACACATTTGGGCCCATAACCAAAAGTGGTAAGACATCGTTTCGGCCCAACAAGTCAATAAAAAGAAAGTGCGAAGATAGGACTGGTACGATTGGTTGAATCTCCCAACGCCTTTGTTCTGGCCGCTCGAGATAATGGTGAATAGCGGATACAATCGTTTTTATTATTGATTGGAATCAAATGCTGCAAAAAGGGCAATCGGTCTAGTGATATGATTCTCACCTAATGCCCCTCTCTTTTCCTTTTTTTCATTTTTTTTTTGTTGGTTTCTATTTTCCTTATTTTTAAGAGTTATTTCTAATCATCCAGAGGAGAATTAAAGAATATTGCATAACATGTTTGTTCTATGTCTTGTGGATTTTATTTATCTTTTGTTTGATTCCACTACTAATTTCGCTCAAACTCTTGGACATGCTTGGTCAGTTGGTGTGGTAATAATTGGTTATGCATTTATTAAGCATATCTTCCTTAAAAGAAAGACAAATGTTACAATACAAGTGTAATTTGGTATATAATTATCAAGTATATCTTAACAACTTGAGCAGTTTGACCTTCTCTTCTAAAAGACCAATATCACTAAACCATCATTTTAAAAAAAAATGTGTAGAATTTTTTTGAAGCTGTACGGTGACTAATTTAAGATAAGTTGTTAACTTCGTTATGACATAATTAAAGAACATGACAAGATTGATAGTAACATGTGTTTGATTAAACGGCTGATGTGCGATGCGATACATATAAATTAGAACAAAAGGCTTACACAAGCTTAGTTAATTGAATATGGCTATCATGAGTTTAGTACATATATAAGATATAAGTCCAGAAAACATATGAAAAAATAAATCAAAATATGCAAGTATATACAAAGTATAAACCTGTATTTATCTAATCTACAAAACAAAATACAAAACAAAATACAAAAAAAAATACATTGAACTATAATGAAATCAATGAGGAATAGAGTCAACAAGAGAGTTGTGTCTCTTAGAAGGAGCAGAAGGAGGAATGGGAACTCCTTTGGGCAAATAACCAAAACTAAGGCTGTGTTTAAACCCTAAGCTCTTCCTATTCTTCATCTCCATGGTGGCTCCGATTCTTGCGGAGGTACTACACGCCGCCAGAAGCAGAACAAGAAAGAGCACAACCATCGTACGACACGGAGCCATCTGGTAATAAATCTTCTTTTTTGTTTTCTTGAATTTCAATTGCTCTTCTTTTAAGTAATGAGTGAAATGAATAATGTGTAAGTGTATGTGTATATATAACATGTGTGTGTGTGTGTGTTTTGTGTGGATTTGATGGGAAATGTGGCGGAAATGAGGGGGAAAGAGTGGAATGGTAAGAGAGGAGTGAACCCTACGCTAATGAGACTTTGAATTTTCCTTATTAATTTAATATCGAAATTTTCATAAGGTTGAGTTTTTTTGTTTTTTCTCTAAATTTCTCTTTAGTCGCCGCCTTCGACTTTTGCTTATTTTCTATATTTTTTTTAATCAAAATAAGTCCATTTATACTTAGGAAATGGGAATCTGGTTTGAAGGGACCGTCGTGTTTTCAAGATTTTATATTTTATTATGTACAACTTCGTAGACGAGAATGTTTAATGGTTTAATGGACATTTATCGTCACTGTATAGTTTTGTTTGTTTTTGTTGTTGTAATATTCAACTTTCAACAGTAATTATCATAAGTTGTGTAGGAATACTGGATTAGTAAAGCAAGATTAGCTTTTCGCTTTCGTAAACTCATGGTATCAATACTTAACTGAGCTTTCTTAAACACAATATATTTTCGGACACAGAGAAAAAAAAAGAGAAAAATATATTAAGCAGCTGAAGTCTTAAATTACCAAAAAACAGGACCGGCTGTAAAATTTATGAGATTTGAAACGATTACGAGTTGAAAACCAAATAATTCATATACATCTTTATAAAATTAGTTTGAGGGTTAAATAATTTATACATATTAATCACTTAAATTTTGGGGACTAAAGATAAATGTTTCGTCCTGCTATGCTAAGGGCATGCTTTACAAAAATATAAGTTCTGAACTTAGAAAAAGGATGAAAGTGGTACGTATACCTTATCTTAGAAGGATAACCATGATTCGAAAGAACTAAGTCCTATTAAACGAATGTGTTGAATTAATTAATTATACACACTTTGAAACACATATAGAACACGTAAAAACTATATCAACTATATCTGTTGATGCGGGAAAAAAACATATAGAACACGGAAAAACACATATGAAAGATACTGAAAAATCATGCATAAAACACGTAAAAACAATGTATACCAACTATATCTTTTGCGTGAGAAGGTATTTTAAGAAATTAAGTAGTTTTGAGGGTTGACTCGCTTATAAACTATATTTCACAGCTTGACAAGTGGCTTCATGATTCATATATTTTATTCATTCACTCCATTTTTGATTTGGATATCCACCTGATTTCTTCATCTAATATCGGACTTTTAATAGACTTTTTCTCTGTATTTTACAAAAATGCCAAAACAAAATAAAGTTCAAAGCATACCTCCCACTTTTAGACATGTCGCAAAAAGTCATACACACCTTCGTTGATGAAATACCATCTTTATAAGTTTTACAGAACGCTCAAAAACTAATTGATAACAAAAACATTTTTATTTAAAGTAACTTGAAACCTGATCACTTTTGTTTTTGGTTATTTCACAACATATATCTCACTGTCTTCCCTTTTGGTGGCTGCATAAAAAATAACCGATTTTTCTCCAAATATTGAGTTTCTACCTTATATTTATAGGTCTTGATACTTGAAAGCACTACTACTAGTAACAAAAGTAAAAAAAAATAAATTAAAACAAGACATATTGGCTGAAAGTTGGATAAAATGCACTTAAAAAGTCCACAGCTTGGTAACTTTCCAAGTTCCAAGTAATAGTTCGCCACACCAACCCTTTCATTCAAAAACTAGGGGTTTGATATATGTCTTAAGCCAAAGTCATCGCCTTAATTCTCTTGCATTGGTTCACTCCAAAAGGAACATGTTCACGGGGGCTCTTGATTTCCTCTCCATGGTAACACAGATCAGGGTTTCCCCAAACACCAAGCCTTCTTCCCATTCTCTCATAGAACTTCTTAGAGAACTCCAGCTCTCCGCTTATGTTATTTCCATTGACATAGAGCGCGTTGAGACAAGGCATTTCGGTTTCCATTTGAGGAATGAGTTTGCCTCTGAGGTTGTTGTTGCTCAAACCTAAAAACCTCAGTTTCTTGAGCACCAAGATTGACCAAGGAATCTCCCCTTTTAACCCTGTGTTGGAAAGATCCAAAACCACCAAATTCTTCAGATTTCTCCACTCTATTACTGTTAAGTCCCCTGCGAAATGGTTATTGGACAAAACCAGTTCAACCAAAGACCTCATCTCTTGGATCTCTTTGGTCAACCCACCAGAGAATCTGTTGTTCCTAAGATCCAAAAGAGTCAGATTCTTTAAGGACTGTAGCTCTTTAGGTAACTTTCCTTCCAAGTAATTGTTACTAACATCGAGTTTCAGCAGTGACTTCAATCCTCCAACGCTTAAAGGCAACGATCCAGAGAAGAAATTCCTGCTTAGATCCAATATCAGTAATCCGGTTAACCCATAGACCTCCGGAATTCTTCCTGTGAACCGGTTTCCAGACAGTACTAAGCGTCTCAGTCTGGTTAACTTGGCCATATTCTCTGGTAATGGACCTGTTAACCGGTTTTCTAACACCACTAAAGATTGAAGGTTGGTGAGATTAGTGATGAAAAAAGGGAGTTCACCAATTAGTCCCGGGTTTGATCTGATCTCAAGGGTCTCCAAGTTCTTTGAGAGATCCAACCACATCTCATCTGAGATTGAAGCTAGATATTGGTTTGGTGATGTGAAGCAACTGAAAAGAGAGAGAGACTTTAGGTGCTTGAGATCAAAGAGTTGTGGTCTGATCACTGGAATCTCAGTACAGGCAAGAGAGTTGTCTCGCATAGTCCCAAAGCTTAAAGAAGTAACATACCAAATATCATCATATACATCACAAGTCACACCCTGCAGAGTTAACAACAAACGATTGGATATTTCAGGAGCATAACATATATATATATATATATATATATATATATATATATAAATATGTTATACCAAAAAGGAAGTGATAAAAGTGAAGTAAAAGAATCTATATTTATATCCTGCTTTCAGAATACATTATTGGCATAAACATAAAAGTTATGATCGGTTTCCTAATTCAAGAATCAGAATATTGATAAGCTTAGACATCTTTTATCATTAATTGCCACTTGCCAAAATAGTTTTTCTTTCCTTTTCATAATTGGTAATTTTTGTTGTTCTTGAAAAGGCTCAAATTAGATTTTTTTTTTAAAAAAAAGAACGATGAGAGAAAGGACCTGGATCGGAGTCGAACCACAAGGGTCAGGAAAGAGATAAGAGCCATTCCAAGAGTCACCGACAAAGCCTTGAATTGTAGAGTAGAGAGCAGCTTGCTCTGTTTTCTCCATTGGACCTCCTTCACTTTCCTCTGTTACTGCCTTGCTCCAACCCACCACCAAACACCATACACATAGTAAAAAAAACAAATGTTGCTTCTTTGTGAATCTAAGCATCTTCATTGAGGCTATAATGAGAAGAGGAGGATAAAAGGTGTTGTGTGTATCTTGTTTAATTGGAATTACTTTACTTGTTGCATCTGTTTCTATCAAGAGAAAGTTACAAAGGGAAAAACAAAGTGGATCAAGAATTTGGGTGGGTGTTTGAAGCACATGTTGGAAGATGAGAACAAAGCTATCACCACAATGGGTTTATGGGACCCTTTTGAAAACCATGAATGTTGGTTGATATGTATACAAGATATGTTCAAGAAAACAACCCTTAAAAGTATTTCTTCTCCTAGAGAGATTAGTTTGAGACTACAAATGTCATGAGAACAAGGAGAGAGCTTTAGATGTTTCTCTGTTTTCTATCTTTGTTTCTTTTTTAGGGTTTACTATAGAGGAAACGCCAACAAGAAGACCTAAGAAACAACAAGAGAGGAAAAGCCAAATCTGTTTCTCTAACTTATGATTACATAAAAGCACAGCTGTATGTGTATATATATATACACATATATAAGCACCTTACCAGTCTACAATATTCCAAAACTGAAATTATGGGCTTAAATCCAAATAACCGAATATTTGACAGAGACAAAATATTATGGATCTTATTAATTTGCAATTTTTAACATGTTCATAGCAGGTTTATGACTGCTTAATACATAAGAGTATAAGCAAATCGGAGTAAGTTGTAAAGTTATAGCTAGAGGTTTAGACAACGACTAAGCATTAGCAATAAAGATTTATGAAAACAAAATCTTTAAAAGCAAGACACAGTTATCAAAGCACAGAAAAAAAGAAGAAGAAACAATAATGGTAATGAGAAGAGAGAAGGTCGAGTGAAAGCGAAAGGCATAAAATATTACAAGAGTGCTCTGTTAATTCTGCAGCCTCCAGATTATTTTTTTAATTTATTTTGATTATAATATTTTTCGTTACAAGTTTATGAAAAAAAATTCATGTAAGTGTCCTTTCTTCAAAAAAACAGTTATTATATTTCTTGAAAAAGGAATTAAAAAAAAACGGCTGAGAGATGGTTAAAAGTAAAAACTCAGAAGGAATAAGCTTAATTGGTGGTTGGAACTGATAAGTAATGTTTAGTTAATTTTTAATTTTAGTTTCAAGAACATTAAGAGAATAGATTCATGGCTAATTCAGTTGTCATAGAACTTTACAATTAATAATTAATAGAGATATATGTTTTTCGAGTAATGAAAAGGTGAGTGAGGCGCTTGCATGGCCTTCTATCCTTTGGACCACACTCTTTTGTCTTAACATTGAAAGTTGAGGCATATCTACCATCTACTCACTATAAATCTAATTCATTATAAAAAAAAACTGAAATTCTTGGTAAGACCCTACATATAAGCCGTGTAGTCCTTTTCTTCTTTTTACCATTTTGTGTTTTGGTCTTACAATTTCTTTTTTGTTTGGTGATTTTCAGGCAGACATAACCAAAAAAGTATATCAGGTTCATGACAATGACGTATGTAACAATGTTTCTTACCAATTGAATCTGGTTTTGTTTCCTTGAACACCAGCACTATTACCTATAATGCATGGAGAAGCATATTACAATCAAATGCTGCATTTCCTACAAAGCCCTTAGCTTCCAAGAGTACACTTCCTTTTGTTTCAGGTACTTGAAAAAGAAAGTAAAGTTTAAAAATAAACAACACATAACAACATGTTGTTTTTCTATCGGAAAAATCCTACTTGTGGGATAGTTTGTCTTTTAGAGAGAGAGAGGGAGAAAATGATTAGGTTGTGAAAAAGACCCAAATCTTCTTTCCTATGGAAGCCTCACCTAGGTGGTATGTTTCTTCTTCTTTTGTTTCTTCTTCGTTCTCCTCTTGGATCATGCTGACATTCCTATCATCCTCTTCACTATGCTCTTTTCTTTCACCGCTGCTTCCTGCTTCTAACTGTGGATCTTCGACTGGCATCTTTCCCGTACTTTTATCCTTAAACTCAGTCTCTGCTTCAACCTGTATAAGAAACATTTCTCAGAATAAATAAATTATAAGATTAACATGCCCTAATGTTACCTCAGACAGTATGAAAGAACATCTGCACATGCTGAAAAAAAAACACTTTAATGGAAATGATCTAATTTGATGTTTCAGAGAATCATACCTTAACGATCTCCTCATGTGTTACCGCCTCCACTAATGTTTCAGCTTTTCCATATTCCCTATTTTCACCTTGCGGCAGAATAAGATTTTCCTTCGGACTTGGCACTGCTCTGATATCACCATTGACACTCTCTTGTTTTTCCATGGCACCTGTCGATGTTTGTGCTTTATCTTCTTCTGTTCCTACACTGAAACGATTTTCCATACATACTATATAAGTTTCATACCTTCTAAAATCCCAGATTTTCCTAATTAGAAAAGAAGCAGGAGATTACTTTCTCTGTCTCCTGAGATGATATCGGCTTTGCACAGGTGCCAGAGAGACTGGAATAGCTGTCTGTCTCTTCTTCCTACGTCCACCAGTTGTGATGCTGTCTACACCTTCATTGCTATCACCAGCTGCGTGTTCACTTTCTGTATTTCTAGAAGCCTGTTCGCGTTGTCGCTTCCTTGGAATTTCCACATCAGATGGTTTTGAATCTCTAGTTGCAGTTGCTTGCGATCTTCCTCTGACAGACTTACTCCTACCTCTACCACTTCTAGGTTTATCACTCTTTATCTCTGATTGCAGGGAAACTGTAGCACCTTCTTGTATTTTACTTTCTGCGAAACTATGTTCAGTATCAGATGGTTCATGATCTTTGCCTGCCACTGTATCCAGAGAATCATCAAGTTGTGAAGATTCTGGAACCATAGCCGAAGCGAGTATCCCAATAAAAGATGTACTCTTGCTATCTTCGGAAAGTGTATCCCCATCTTCAACATCAGGTACTCGATCAGAGTTAATAAACTCGCGGAATGATATTCTACAGGTATTGCAGAGGTTAACTTTTTTCAGAAATACTACGAAACGCTCCTTTAAACGACACAATTCATCTCGTTGCTCCTTCAAAGTGATTCTAACTGCATCTACATCATCGACATCATTATATAACTCATCATGAACTTTCTTCAACTGCTTCTTTTTGAAAGATAGTTCTTCTCTTTACCTCTTTAGAACAAGCTTCTCGTATTGCAGTTCTTCCATTTCTTTCTGAGCCAGCTTCTTTACGTAAGTAATGTTTCCATTAAGCTCTTCTTGGCTTCTATTCTCACATGTTCTCTCCCTTTCATTAGAATTCTTCTGAGCCTCTTCTTCTTGCCTCTGCAACTCCATGTCAAGATTCCTTCTTTGCTTCTCAAGATCTTCAACCAATTGACTGGTCTTATTTTTGGCATTTTCATGCAAAGCTAGATTCTTAAACTCCATGTCGGCTTCAATTGATTCTTTCTGCATCTTGACATCATCCAACTCCGTCTTCAAATTACCCCTTATGGTCATCTCTTCTCTCTTCAGCCTATGCTTTTCTGATATTTGCAAACTTCTCAGCATCTCCTTTTCTTTAGTAGCTTCCTTTTGCTCTCTAGTTATATCAGCCTTCTTCTCATCCAAGGCTTCCCACTCTTTCTCAAATCTTCCCTTATCTTGTTTCAGTTCTTCATGTTCCTTCAAGAGCAACACCTCCTCTTGCTTCACTCTATCTATGTGCTGCTTTAGTTCAGACTGCAGCCTTAGAAACTCGAATCTCTCTTCTTTTGTAATCCTGAGACTTTCATACTCTTCAAGAATCCTTGACTCCTGCTTTGTTGTCTCAGCTCCGATCTCTTCAATCTCATCTTTTAGTTTACGCAGACTTTCCTTATCTTCGAGCAATCGCTCATTTTCCATATGCAACTTTTTCTCTTCGGCTTTTAGAGCTTTTTCTTTTTCCTTCACAGCTTTCAGCCTTACTTCAAGATCCTTCCCTTTCTCCTTCACTCTCTTCTCCACTTTTTCTAAAGCTGCCTCTCTCTTCCCCAACTGCTCTCCCTTGTCGCCGATCTCAACTTGCAGCTTCTCAATTTCACCTTTCTTTTTCTCAAGTTCTTCATCAAAGGATGTCCTCCTGCATTCTGGAATCTAGAACAGCCTTCTGATCATCAAGGAGCTTCCCAATCTCCATCTGTTCAATTTTTAATCACCATGTCACTTCTCTATATAATATATATATATATATATATTGGCCTTAGCGGATATAAATCAAAGAACAATGTAACCTGTAAAAGTGACTTACACATTTAAGTTGTTACACTCAGTTATTAATTTCAGAAGCATCAACATGGTATCTCCAAGAAAGCTCACCATAATTTAAAAATTTCTCAACTCAAACTCTAATTTTGTTGATTAGTGGACGATAACATTTCATAACGATAACATTTCACAACAAAAAAGAAATGGTATCCCCAAAGACCTAGGAGACTATTACTCGTGAAGGCGTCTATGCCTCCCAGTAAAAGACAATAAAATTTATGACTAATAGAGGTGGGTATGTGTCTGTAACATAAGCTTAAAATACTTTACTATGGATAATATAAGAAATTTTCACGCAAGTTAACAAATAGAAGAAAGTTTCAGGCAAGTTGAGTCTGACCTGCTCCCTCATAATAAGCTTCTTCTCAAGCTCATGGAGCTCCTTCTCCTTCATATCAACCTTAGTCTTCATTGCCTCGAAGTCCTGAAACTACAACCAGTTGATGTATAGACTAAATGCAGGAAGCGAAAAATTATTGCAACGAGAGAACTCACATTTTCCTTCATAGAAATGTCATTTAGTATCATGTTTATAGATTCTTCTCTCTCTTTTAATTCTGACTTAGCAGTATCAATCTTTTGCTGCATCTCTTCGAGGCTTTTCTCTTTCTTCTTGATAGTTCTTTCACTTTAAATAGTTCTTTCCTCTATATGGTTAATGCTTCTTCTAACTTTAGACAAACTACCTTCTTCCACCATTAGCTTCTTCTCCCATTCCTGTAGGTCTTCTCTCTGCTTGTAGAACATTGCCTCATGTGCTTCTCGTCTAGAAACATATGCAAAAGAGATAGCGAGAGGTCAAATATCCATACCAACAAACAAGGAACAGAACGGATGAGTAAAAAAGATCTTTCATACTCTGTAACTAGAGAAAGACGCTCCCTTCGGAGCACCTTTTCGCGAGTCTCAACCTCCTTAAGTTTCCTTTCCAACTCAGAACTCTTTCTACTAATCACTGAAAGCTTCTCTACAGCAATTGCCCTCTCTTTATCCACCTCTAAAGCTTTTTCCTTAATACTCATAACCAAAGCATTTGCTTCAGCTAAATTTGCCTCCGAAGTAGACTTCACCTCAGTATGTTCTTGTTGCAAGTATTTCAAATCCCTTTCAAGCTGAAAAATAAGAACAGCCGAAACATCTTATAAACATCAAAAACGAAGAAAGCCAAAAACAGGCGGCACAGAAAGAAAATTAGATACCTCAGCTACAAATTGCTTCTCGGAAATCAAAGCTTTCCTAAGATTCTCGTCTCCTTTCTCAACTTCGTTCAGAGCAACGAAATTTGACGTCCTTTCACGTTTAAGAATCTCGTTGGCTTCATCTAATGCTTGCTGAAGTTCTGCGTTTGTCGAAGTCCACTTCTTCTTCTCAATGAGCAGTAGCCCCATATTATGTTGGTAATCAAATAGCTGTAACAATGGAACAATTTCTCAATTCCATCTCCACTAGATTGAAAAAAAAAACTAATTATCTAACTCAAAACAAAGAGATTCATAATCCGTATAAACAAAGAGATTCATATACGTGCCTTATTTGATAAATCTATAGGTATCTAATTAGTAGTTTCCAAAAAAGATGCAAATCGGAACTTTGTTTTACCTCCTTTTCAAGCTTCATGTTCTTCTCAATAAGCGCATCACGGTCTTTCCTTTCTAAGGAGGCCTCATCGAGCAAACCAACCGCTTTGAACGTCCTCCAATCATCCACCGCAAAACCCGAGGCGGCTCCGAATAGGCCATCACGGAGACTCTTTGACGGAGAAGGCGTCGTGATTTCGTCGGCGAAAGCTACGGCCTTTCCCTTCTGGTCGGTTGCCGGAAACTGCTTTCTCTGGGGAGTGAACATTTCTGTCGAAACCCTATAGAAGATCCAGATGCATCAACAGAAGAGTGAAAACCAATTTGACACTTCGCCTTCGACGGAGTGATGAAATCAAAAAGATTTACACGCGAATCGAAGAAGCAAAAGACACAACCCAACCGCTAATTTGAACGCTTTTTTAACTCAGAAAATGCGAGGAAGATAGATGCGTGTGTTTGTTTGTTGTTTCACGCGCCGTCATGGAAGCAGTTAGTGAACTGTTAGAGAAGAGTTCTCCGTTCCAAATAACTCTCTAATCAGTCACTTTACAACTCAAACTCTTCGGTGCCTTCCACTTGGAATCAGCAAAACGACGATATCTCGTTAAATTTTATTTGGCCACTATGGGCTTTTCCTTTTTCAATCTCAACTGGCCCAAGTTTGCTTTAAAGGCTTTTAATTCTATTTCAGTTTTTCAATACATCCCAGCCAAACACAAATGTATTACTAAAACAACAAACAAATATATGAAAATTCCTTTTGAAAAAAAAAGGCAATTTCAGGGCGTACATCAATTCATCTCCTCCAAAATAATTAATTAAACCAATTTATGTTGTATTTATTTTATTTTATTTTATTTTTGAGTTTCGTTATATCTTTGTTGTTAACAAAAAAAAGTCATCTATTTTTTTAAAAAAAACTATGAAGATATTTAAGTATATTTATTTATGTTGATCAGAAAATCGACAAGTGGATTATCCATCTGTTTAAAGATGCTGTAACTCGGCACCTAGCTATGGAAAGATATACTCTAATAAGTATTTCATCAAATTCAACTAAATAAAATACTACTAAAGGATTATGCATAAAGGACTCTTTTACATATGAAACTCATCAAAATCAAGAAAAAGTGATCGACTAAACAACTAAATAAATCATTTTCATCAAGTTCACATAGACATGTTCATATTTAAACGTTGGAGGATCCTAACACAAGTGAGTGATTTTGACTGCATCTTCCGTATTACATATTTATTTATTTTTTAATAGATAAATCTCGACAATTTCCGTAAGATAAAATATCAAAAAGGTACACGAAAATAATTTGTTTTTTTAGTTTCATCCAGTTAATTGAGTTCCTTGTTTATTATGATTTACTTAGTAGTTTTAGAATGTTATTCTTCTCATATTATATTTTTTTATATATGTAATGTATTTTGATTAACTTATATGAGTTAATATACAATATTTGCAGTTAACTGATATGAATTAAATATATTTTTTAAGATTTTCTATTAATTAATCAGTATGTGTTACTGACTGTTGTTTTATTTTTCTTTTTATAAACTCATATTAAACATATAGTAACAAATTAACAACGCCACACAAACCTAATCTTTGAAATAGGTCCCATTAAAAAAATAATGGGCACACAACGCCAGACTAATATGAAAGGCAACAACAATTATGGAAAATATTCGATCGTTTTAATTGGTAGAAGACGATATTGTTTACTCGAAATTATTAAGTCGTTTTTTGGTCCATTAAAAGAAAATTTAACAAGTCAGTCGTTTACCATCTGCACTGGATTCTTGGTCCCCCTTTGCAATTTTTATTTTGAAAAGTCAAGTGCATTTATGTAATATAGATATTAAAATTAACAAATTAGTTGGTATAAAAAGAAAAAAAATAGAAAAAAGTCATTGAGAAACAGTGGCTTCTGTAAATTGACAATTTCCTTATTTCTATCGAAAAGACAGCGAGACCATTATACGCTCCACAGTTATGTTCAGACTTACCAAATAAATGTCTTTATAGAGTTTTAAATTTTAAACGTGCTCTCTTTACGAGCTAGCTTAACAAAAGTTGCAGATTTTTTCTTCAGACATTCGAGTGAGATTCTGTAATCTGGTTTATTAACAACTTAATACTCTTTATGTTATATGTTTTGAATAAAAAATAAAAGAATTCATGCAGTTAGAGTATTCTTTGCGTACTATATAAACGTGAACAAGGAAATTATCAAAAAACCTTGCAGTCCAAAGTTCGGTCGTGTGAAACAAAATTTATTAGTACTTCGTAACATACGTTTATTTATATTTTATCTTATACCATTCATTATTTTATCTTTGGTATAATAACGCATCTAGAATATCTCTGAGTTGTGACGTGCCGTCGCAGCTACTGGTTGGCTAATCCCAAAGTCAAAGCAATTATTTAAAGATCCATCATTGTAATCAACGACTAATTTGTTCAATTAAATCTTTTAAGTAATAGTAATCAATATACATAACAGTCAACATAAGGTAACAAAACAAACCAAACAATAATCTTTTTTTTCGTCAACCACAATAATCAAGATGTCAATTTCTTGAGTAAATAAACATATTTACCGATATAATCATCAAAATAAAAGCTAAAATACCCTTGTTTACTATGATAAGGACAAAAAAAAAGAAAAATAAATGTATCAACACCCAAATTGTAAAACGTATCTAAGAAACAAAAAATTATAATCTTTAATTTTCCCCTTTCAGACAAAAAAGCAAGGTAAAGTTTAATCTTTGGCTTAAATGTTACCACTCAAACCAAGCACGTGTCATCGCCATTCGTCAATGGTGCAACGGATTGGGTCCGGAGGGAACACGACGTTTCTCCACTCCGTAACGAGGATCGATCTCATCTCCGCCGTGTTTCTCGCCGGAATGACGATGATGGTGGTTGTACTCTCGGTGTTGGAAAGGTGTGAAGTCAAATCTGTGGGAGAGAGCTTTTCTGCTGACTAATCTATTAATGGTGTAGAGATGGTGGTCGTGGTGCTTCGACATCGACGGCTCCTCCACATTTAGAGAGTAGAGACGGTGGAGGTTGAAGGAGTACATGTGGTGGAGGAGGAGGAAGAAGAGAGAGAGCCAGAGAACTATAAAGAGAATTTGAGAGAATTTCAACGCCATGGAAGATTAGAGGAAGTAGAAGATGTTGAAGGAAATTTTAGCATAAGAAGAGGCCAAATTTTTGTATTTATTTTTTTATAAACTGCCAAAAGAACAATTAATTAATAAAAAAGGCCAAAAGGTATCGTTTTTATGTTTCTGTATGTATTTGGAAAAAAACCAAAAGAAAGTTTTGGTGGACGGTTTGGAAGACAATATGGGAAGAGCTCATTTATATATTTATATATATTATATAGTTGACAAAGTGTAAAGTTTAAGAGATGTGAGGAAGTGGGATTTTGTCTTTTCAACGTAGGATGCTTTATCATGTGTGCTTTATTTTCATAAAAATAGTAACCAATTTTTGTATTAAATAAAGTTTGGGGCATAATCAAGTGACTCATCTTTTTAGCTTTGGTGGTAATCCGTGTTTATCTTTCTGTTAAAAGAAAGTTCGGTAATCCAAAGAACGGATTTGTTTTTCTGTCTTTCACGAGATCTATGTACCATATATTGTAATATTATTTTTCTATATTTTACAGTTAAAATATTAGTTGAATGTTGTTAACAAAAATAATAATCGAGAATCTCTTTTGGGTATAATTACATTTTATTTATAGTAGTTTCGATTGTTTAAAAGGTAATGTGTGCTTGTATTTATATGTTTTATATATATATATATATGTAATTAAAATAACATAAAATACTGTATAACCTAATAATTTGTTGTTGTTGTTGTCTCACTAGCCGAGTTTAAACATGATAGAATTTATGAATTATGCATATATTGTTGAAACAAAAGGTCTTTGAAAAATAAAAACTAATAAAAAAATATCAAGCCAATAATATTTTTTTAAACTTAAAAACCATTATCATGATAATAAGGGATACGTACATAAACAAAATCTACATTGATCAATTATTGATATACAAAGTAAAAATATAGTGTTGGAGTATTAAACCGTGTGAATGAAATAAAACTAATGCATCGAGGTTTCTTAGAATTCAAGGAATGAAAAAAGAGGCATGATTACAACTTAGCAATTATGAAAAAATCTTTGGAATGGTGAAATTAAAATAATAAGATCTTTGGAATAAATGAAATCTATGATTACAAAGCTGTGTAATCGATGGTATTATATTTGCAGGAGACGATTGCAATCATTCAGATTGTATTTATTGGTTTAGTTATAGTCGACGTGTGAACAGAGTAACTAATGAACTATCGATCCCCTGCCTTTACATGTGAGCTCTGGAAAATTATATATTGCGTCGTGGACTTTTAATGAAACCACGTTCCACATATGACTTTCTTTAATTTTTTTTTTCCGATAATAAATTTATTTCTGTTATAAACGGTTAACTTTTAATCTTACATATATACAAGGTGTTAACATTTTTTTTCTTGTCGCACATATATCATATTAAACACTGGTTATAAGGAAAATCATTAGAGATATATGCTCTGAATCCTTCTTATGTGTTCTTATAGTTATATTGATGTTTCACAGCACCCAATCTTAATTTCTTTTCTTTCTTAAAAAGCTTGAATTTTCTTAGAATATTATTTTTGGCAAAGATTTTGTATTATTTAATTGAACTGGAAGAGATTATAATCATAAATAAAAAATTGTTAGATAAAATATAAAAACTAACGATTTTTTCGCACCGTTAATATACTGAGAACATATTTCTCTAATAACACATTAACTACAAAGTCTTATTTCCAGTTTTAAGAAAGTAAGCAAAAAACGTTCTGGTACCACAATAGCAGACAAACTTAAACTTTCCCTAAGAATTCATTGTGTATAAGTTACAAATGAAGACAAGAAAAATAGTTATAAATTAGTATAGAGCAAAGGTTATCTAATTAGAGAATTGAAATTAACACCCTCGAAAGAATATATCAAATAGATTTTGGACGAGTTCTTGGATTTTAGATGTTGTGCATATATTTTGAGCTTTTGGTTTCATTTCCGTATGGGAAGGAGATAAATGTACGAGATGTATATTTAAACTAATAACTCTTTGATATTAAACCAAAAAAAGGTTGAGAGAAGAGTATATGGTATAGTAGAAATCTAGTCCCAGACAAATGAAGTTTTTTAAGAAGTTGGTTTTACTTTATGTATTAAATCAATTGTGTGTCCATTATAAGATATTAAGGCTTAATTTGGATTAAGATGCAATGATATATCTTTACAATAATTTATGGTTGCTATGTGGTTAAAGATTTGTCATGGTGGCTATGAGATTAAAGATTCATGATAGAGTTTAGGACATGATTTCAAAATTTTCTATTGTACATCCAATTATTAAGGTCTTAAAAGTAAGAGTTTCCAACTTTTCTAAAGAATACACATTATTAATCTTTTTAGATAAAGATTAATGAATTTAGAAAAAACAAATTTATATATATATATATATATATATATGAAATAAGGAGTTTATGATCCATGCACATTATAAACTAACATTCGGATAAATATCTTGGACAGGGAGCAGCTCATATTTGTGCAACCTAAAACTCCTAAAAATTATTAAAATAGAGAAAAATTTGTGTGTTATAAACTTTATAGATACTGTTCTAAATATATATGGATTTAAAATCGAATTCTAAACTAATCTTAAAACACGTAAAATATATGATTTTACTATTTATGATGTCTGCAATAGCCAACCATGCATATTTTAATAAAATTTTGATCTGATTATTTTGATTTTTTAATTTTAGTTAAACATAAGACAATATAAGTTATAAAAGAAGGCATTATATGTTTAAGAAATTTATTTAAATTTTCTTATAAAACTTGGATTGTGAATATCTCATAGTGAAGAAGAAAATAAAAAGGATGACGAGATTGTAAATTTCATTAAAGGTCTTCCAATGCACGAAAGAGGCTACTGAGTGGATTGTGAAACTGGTGGTTGTGCAATTCCAAACCAGCC
Organism: Streptanthus diversifolius; assembly: GCA_039880935.1. Classification (NCBI taxonomy): domain Eukaryota; kingdom Viridiplantae; phylum Streptophyta; class Magnoliopsida; order Brassicales; family Brassicaceae; genus Streptanthus; species Streptanthus diversifolius. The sequence continues at coordinate 4,791,416 of JAXGFM010000015.1, read as the reverse complement.
TGTTTAACTGTTTACATTTTCTATTGCACTAACGTTTAGTGCTCGAAGTATGATTGCACTAGTAAAAAAAAAAAAAAGGAAAACATCAAAATCGATTCTAATATTGGAGAAGTGTGCAGTATCACAAATCTTTAAAATCAAATGCAAAAAATAAATAAGAAATATAAATTCTCAAATGCCACGAAACTATATAGTCATGCATGAAAAATAGTCAAATCAACTGCTGCCTTCTAAAATATATATGTAAATTTTTTATATAAAAAAAAACTAAGCTGGGAATTTCAAAAACAAAAAAAAATCGATTGAAGGAGAAAAAAATCTAATAATACACTGCAAACGAAGTACTCTTAGAAATTTAAAACTAAAAAGTATGTTTATTTGTTATTATGTTAGTTAATTCAAAATTGCAAACATTAAATTTCCAAATAATGGAAGTATAACAATGACTTCAAATTTGGGATAACTTATTGAATTTTCTATTTTTAGAATAAGATATAGAATATTACTGAAAATGGTTTGTCTAAAAATAAAGTTTAGAAGCAAAAATAGAGTGTCATTAGAGATGCTCTAACATGTAGGGTTCCCTTTACTAATTTGTTATTTGTTCGTAATGTTATGTATTATCCTCACCAAGACACATATAAGACAATCAGTTCACATTACATAAATTTGACAAAGAACCTCTAAGAACAATAAAGAAACCGGACGGTTTTCTTTTGAATTCATTGTTAGTCATGCGTCAGCGTCACAATGACTGTGGCCAAACTCGCCTTAGTATCTCATTGAGCTTTTTGTTCTCTGCTCAAAATCTTCATTTGTTTTCTTTAATCTGGGCCTACATGGTCCACATTTAAACGCTCAATGTCAAGGAGGAGGGGTCGAAGCTCTGATACCACTACACGACCGAAGTGACCTAGCTATGCCACTTAACGAAAGCAATTATATTCTATTTTTAAGCTCAACTTCAACTTAACATGCATCCCAAACGTTATAATATTATAGTTAATTAGCCTCTACTAAATATTTCACCTAATCTAGCACAATAGTATGAAGCCTTTAGTGATTCAAAAAATAATGATTCTTTTGTGATTCTATCGACCACCTTGTTTCTCTCTCGATAATGGAACACAACATAAAATCCACGTTATTGGGATGTTTTGAAAACATTTTCGGCATTCAGATTGTTCATTTATATTTGTTACAAAAAATAAACAAAATATACACTGGTTAATTAAAAAAGATAATCTTGAGGTTAAAATAATTAACTGATAAATAATAAAAAAGTTAAAGCATAAAATAAAAATGTATCATAATATAATTATGAAAAATTCTAAATGGTGGAAAACCAAAAGAAAAGCTCGTTTTAAAATTGAGATTTACTAAATTTGGTTTACAAATGTAATACCGGTATATTAAGTCTAAAGCTTTGATGGGAAAAAGGTATCTCTGAGTGATAACATAGAGATAATAACTATAATTGAGAAAAAAATAATAAATATAAAAAACTAAATTTTAATATGAAAACGTAAATAATGATAATTAAGAAATTCTAACTGTTTGATATTTATATAAATCTGTTCTTTTTGGAACATTTTTATATAAATATGTTTGTGAGGTAATAAGAGTTTTGGGGCGCTAAACTTGTAAAGCTCCGTACGAGCTGCAGTGAAAGTCTATGTGTCTATGAAGATCAAGAATCAAGCTACACTTTGCCAAAAGATATACTTCTCGACTTCTATATCCCATTTTCCATTTTTAATTTCAGAAGAACCAAATAAATAAATAAATAAATAAAAGACAATGGCGTTCTCGTTTTGTTCTCTATTTCTATACTTACTACTTTATTGCCTATTTAAATAGAAATCGCATACAAAAACCAAAAATTTTCTCCCAAAAACTTCAACAATGCCCACCAATTGAAACTATACATTATTGTCAACTTTATCCAGCAAACAATATGTCAGTGAACTATTTTTTTGTTAATCTTCTCAGGAAATAACAAATATCAGACTAATCTTGAATGAAATATAGTATATAGATTTTTTTTTAAAAAAATAAATGAAATCGATTATTCTCACGTATAATTCCAATCTCCCAAGACAACAAAAAGAGGATGACACCACCTCACTACAGTTTTGGGGACCAATAATAGTTTGCTATAATGAATCCACATTTTTGGTAATAATTAAAAATAAAACTATTTTGGGCCGAGTAGTCTAGTTCGAACTAAATTTATTGTGAAAAAATGGCAATATTACTCTATTCTTCCACATATCACATAATAAGGTAAGTTTTGTATCATGATCCCTATGTTATATTTTTAAAAATATATGCCAATACTGATCCAAAATCTGATTGAACCTAACTCAAAAAGAAAAGGTTTGGGGCTGCAAAACCGATCTACTCTCTTTTATTTCTTTACAAAATCAGAAATGTTCAAATATTAGGCTTGGTCCTTGATAAATACTCCTACACCGACTGAAACGGTCGGTTTCTACAGCTTTTATGTATGTCTTTATTTACTCTCATCTGCTCCATATTTTTAAAAAGGCATTTAAAGCAGAGAATGAGGTTTGGCCTGTAATAACGTACCTTTGCGTTTCTTTCTTTTGCTCTCTTCTGCACCCATATTTCTAAAGGCTTCATTCTTTTCAGATCTTAATTATTTTCCTACTCTGCTTTGTATACAACATTCTACATAATTTATGGTTTGCATAGTTATAGATACACCAATGATCATAGTTAGGTGGTTCTGAGAGAAAAGGAAAAGCAAGCAGGACACTACATTTACAGGTTAGTTTTCTCGATCTGTTTTTCGTAGCTAGATCTTAGAAAAGTGCCTCTTCTGTGTTGTCTTCGTGAATATTTAAACTTCTAGAGTGGAAAATAAATAAATAACTTTAAACAGAACGGAGGGGATATATATATATATATATGCAAAAGTTTACATTCTATGCATACGAACTGGACATGTCAGTTTTTTTATTATTTCAGTTGTTAGATGTTACAATACATTATAACAAAAAAAACGAAAGAGCTTTTTACATATTGACTGTTGACCTACGCAAAATGTATTAGAACAAAGATGTTAGATGTTAGAACTACACTGCTACAGCCTAAAGGTTTTGGGTTCGGGTTGGTTTCCATTCGTTTAATGCACTTCGGTTTGATTTGATTTTTCTTTTTTTTTTGTCAACGATTTTCTTTTACTTAATAATAACAATATAAAATTATTTAAATAATAAAACTATTTAATATGACCAGATATAATCTATTAAAATCCGGTTCGGTATTAGTTTGGTTTGGTTTGGCTCAAATTTTATGGTTAGAATTTGTTTGATTTTATCCACTTGATCGACCCATCTTACATTAGGTGTTTTTAAAGGGTTTGTTTAGTAAACCCAGCTTTAAGTTAAAAGAAAATTTAATGGCTTCTTTGGGCCTCAGGCCCGTATTATATCATTGGTTCCACTGCACTACTGCACTACACTAGGGCATGCAGCTTTCCGTATCAGTGGGATTCTTGTACAGATTTTAAACGAAAATCCGTTGTTATTTGCTTCTTTTTTTTTATAATTGTCATTTTAAAAAAAATATTTATTTTTTATTTTTTTTTTTCTAAATAAAAACATCATTAGTTACGTTATCACAGAAATTAGTAGTTTTTTCTTTTGTTTTGTTTTAAAACTCAAATTTCTGGTAAAACGCTATATCATATTTATTATTAATCAGATGCATGTGGAGATTCTGCCATGCAAGCTGGGAGAAATCGAGGAGATTTTTGTTGTAATTACTTTTTTTTTTGGGATGAAATTTGTTCTTGTTGATATATTAGTTGCAGGTGGTGGAATTAAATAGTCTCCCAGAGAGATTTAGCTGATTGATGCTTAACCTGTTATGACTATGAGGTAAACCACACTTTCAATATAGATATACAATTGTGCTGCTCTGCTCATGTTGATATCTTATATATATATATATATATGTTAATATACATATTTCAACTGAGTAGCTACACATGTTCGAACAAAAATTGTCATATTTATAAAGTTCCCGCAGACTTTTTATTTATATTTTTTAAACATACAATCGGATGCCTTATAACCAATCTTTAAGAAAAGAGTAAGCACTAGCCGGATTAAAATCCCATGATTAACACCTAGAGCGTTTAATATGCTTTTCAACAATTTTAAATAAATTATGTATATAATATCTAAATTCTAACAGATTAAACAACTTCATAATAAATATATAATTGAAGTCAAACTGTAAAAAAAAATTCAAGTTAATACTCCAAAACCACACAAATAAAAAAAAAATTCACATAACGAAAGAATCACAAACAAAACTACTAAATCGTACTAAATTAAGAAGATGTATTACTTTCTAAGAAAGAACCTACGACTAGATTCGATCGAGGATATCACTGCACCCAACTCAAAAAGGTCGACAAAAAAATTGTTGAGAGTTTAGGAAAAATATTGACATGGAAGTTGGAGTGGCTTAGAGTTTTTTTTTTTCCTTAAGTTGTTTGAGTTTATAAAGAAAAGATTTTCTAATAGGCCACCGAAAAATCGAAAGAAAACATAGAGAAACATGACATCTAGGGACAATTAATCGGCCTCGAGTGTGTTTATTACAATTATCTAACGTCAAAATCGTCTAAAAACTTTTTTGTCTCTAGTCTGCAAATGGCTTCCAGTGCCTAGACATAATGTTTATGAAAACAAATCACGACGGTATTTTAGGAGGAAGCGACATGATTGTGCGTTTGTGACAACTCTTAAATTTCATGTACTAACATATATAGCAAGACAACCAACTACAGAAGACAAACAATAATAAATTAATATCAACGGATTCAACGCCAGAGTAGAAACTTGCTAAATAATTAATTTTTTAAAACCACAAAATAGCATTTAAATTTTATCCATCAATCAAGCAGTCCAAAGCCTCAAAATAATTAGAAGACAAAACCCACACACACAAATGTCTACATTTATATATATAAGCGAAAGATTTGGCTCATTAGGCTCTTATGTTGATGCATATAGAAACTCCAAATACCTTATAAGAATGGAGCATCATGATCATCAGTAGCAGAGATAATCGTATAGAGAGAAAGTTGAAATAGGGTTTCTCTCCTCATCTACTGATGCTATTGAAGTTGTGTTATGTTCCCTTGCAATCACCTTTCCTAAAATTACCAACATTAGATATTTTATCTTTTATGAAGTTCTTGACCAAAACCAAATTTACATTAGTTAGGGCTTGTAATTAAAATAATGTTCTTACCTGCTTTTGAAGCAGTACCTCTAATTGAGCTAAGACTTGTGTAAGATTCCTCGGAGTCTCCAAATATGGAAGAGGAGCTAGAGTCACTGGTTAGTCCAAGAAACTTCTCTATAATGCTCACAGAATCCATTTGATGCTCAAAATACTCAACCATGTTCACATTAGTAGTTCTCCTTTCTTGCTCCGGGTTTTCCCCTTCTACTTGTGCATCAGCGGTTATCTTAATCTTTCTTGATTCTTGATTAGGATCTGAAAATGTTTTCGACCTGTCCATTAGTCCGGATAACCTCATCTTCATCTTCGTCCTTGTTCTCTCTCTTGCTCGTTCTCTAGCTTTCTCTCTCGACTCTTTCTTCTTACAAGAGTTCTCCACCCTCTTTGTTCTTCTCTTTGAGACTTTCAGTGTCTCGTCATTTTCCTTTTCACTAGCCTGAAGATGTTCAAAGTCTCCTTCTCCTCCCTCTCCTGATGCAGCTGCACTCTCTTTCACTTTTTTGATGGACGCCTTTGATTTGGAGATAAGCCATTCGATCGTCTTGCTCGCCTTGTCGAAACCCAACATGTCTTGAAGATCGAAGAATTTGCGAGCAATCTGAAGAGACAGTCTCATCCTCCGGTCTCTAGGACCTTGAGCGGTGCAGATCTTACTATGCCTGTCCCTTTTCTTGCCCGTTCTTCTCCGTGGAACCTTTTCTGAGGTGGTTCCATCAACGCATTTCTCATTCTTTTTTTCTTGCTCAAGCTGCTTGCATAATTTTCTCGGAGAATCAACAACATCTGTTGCCGGATCTTGCTGTTGTAATAAGAATTGGCTTATGAAGACAGATTCATCAAGAAAAACTGAAGAGAAAGGAAAAGAAGGCAAAGGGTCATGATGGTGAGAACTAGGGCTTTGGATTTGAGTAGTGAAAGAAGGAAGCATGGCTGCTTGATGGGGATTGAAGGGATCAAAGAGGTCATAGCCATTGGTGTCTATAGAAGGAAACATTAGTTTGAAGAGAGAGATAGGTAACATATACAAAAAAATTTCCCCTTCTTCAATCAAGCCATTTGGTTCATTAGTGGGTGTGTGCTTGTGCTATTAAGGTTGCTAGGTAGAGGAAGAAGGACAAAAAGCGATTGTAGAAAGCAAAAACTCTTAAGCACAACACGTTTTTTGTTTGTTTTATGGATACTTTATATAACTAGAATTTCCTTATCGTTTCCCTTAATACTATTAATATATAAATAAGGAGAGAAAATCTGAAAAAAATTAAAATAATACGTTTTTACATCATGTTATATTTTGGTTTTAGCGTCTTGGACCCATAAACCCGGCATATTAACCCTACTATAAGGGAATATAGTTGAACTCCGGTAAGGAAAATGGCAGAAGTGGATATTTTAACCACTTGAATAAGGACACTTCTTCCATCCATGAAGTTCTAAAAATTCAATTTTTATTTTACTTAACTTAGATATTTTGCAAATATAATTAAAACTATATATACTATTTAAATATTTTTGGTATATGTTTAAGAAAAAATGATTCTCACCCTTATAATTATTTGTGTGGAATATAAGACACATTTCGTTTGAAATAATACTTATAGAATATAACACACAAAATTATAGAAATAAAAGTTTACTAAAAGAAATTATTGTTAAAAAGTAACTATGTAAATTTAACTGTATATCCCTAATTATTTATTAAATTGCCAGTCAAACTTTGTACTCTTGATTTACTATTTATTATCTAATTATTAATTTCCGTTAGAAGCATCAAAAGAAATAGGCATAATAGTTTAGTTTGGGAAATTAGGCACAATCAAGTTTGTTTTTACCTCGTTACAAACTCAAGACTTGGTTCATATGATCGACCAACGGAAGGAGTACTGGGCGATCTTTGCATCAGAGTTGAGTGAAGTTGAAACATTAATTGAAAGCTCATTATATCGAGTTTAACTTCCTCACTCTTTAAAAAAAGTCGAAATCCTTGTTAACATTATGTATTTTATTGGGTTGCTACTCATAGTACGAACCCTTCTATTTAAGTAATAAGGAAGTGCTCCTATTGAAAAAAAGGCTTAATAAGTGTGGTGCGAGTGGGACAAGGTTAAGGAGAAGGTTGTGGGAGTGATAGTGATTAACGGTAATGAAAAAAAGTGGTGATAGCTAAGTGAAGAAAAGTGGGATGAGAAAACGAAAGGGACCAAGTCTAAGGCCTATTTGGTTACCCCTTCACGTGGGCGTTGCTTTGTTGTTTGATAGCAACCCCATCTCCTTTTCTCAATTTTGTGCTTTAATGGAAGATAATATTGGCATCTACATCTTATTAAAAGATGGACAATATATATATATATATATATATATATATATTGTTTTTCTTTATTAGATATTTGGAGACATGCATTGATTAATAATATTTTATCGAACTTCATCTCTCATATTGGAGTTCAAAGGAGAAAATTTTTGATGTTGAGAATTGATGTTTGTTCAATATGATAACTGTGTTACTTTGTAGAATTCCACGATTGGATTCATTGTATTTTATCATTTAGATATAGAGAGATGTGCACAAGAATTTGGTAGAAGTGCAACTTGTATACCTGAAAGAGAGATCAATTTTCTTATAAGTTTTTGTTTTGATTTAGTTAATGAATTTGCTTATGAGTTACTTGGGAGCTAACTATCTATCCGAGTGATTATCTCATATACTATCTAATAGAATGTGGATTTCAATATCGATCCTAAAAGGAAAAAGAAAACTAAATTAGTAAAAATATTAAAAATAAAATAGTGGTTTACCTTTAACTTTAACCCATACGATGTAGACTATCTCTTCATCCTCAAGAGCTTTTTCGTTTTGCTATACATGAAGAGAAACGGAAACAAGAATAAATACGGCATAAAATACTTCAAAAACAAGTATAATATCTACATTTTTTCTTAATGTGATCAGTTTCAAGTATTATTTTGGGGGACTTCACAGTCTTCACTCTCTTATCCCTGTGGAGGAGGTTCACGAGCCATTTCCAACTCATGCCAACCTTACCAGTTGACGTCCATCAATATATTTGAACCACACTTATTTAGTAAAAATAAAATTGGTTGGCTCAAAAATATAATCATTAGCCTAGAAAAAATAAGTGTTTTTAACAAAAATGATAAAATTTAATATTCAAAAAAAAAGAATTAATTCAAAAACTTGGTGGCGTGGATCCTTCGCTTAGTCCGCTTCCCCTAACTTAGTTGTAGCTTTATATATACGATTGATTCTATTTGATTGAATATGTTAAACTTATGTATAAAAGATATCAATCTTAGTTATGTTTTCATAGATAAATTATGGTGTTATATACATGACATTTGGATGGATTCTGCTAAATGAAGTAGAGGATTAGGGACGTATACCGATAGTATAGTAAAATAATCAGTTGAATCTTAAAAATAAGTTGGTAGACGAAAAAGTCTAAAGAAGAACATGCACAAGTTATTATTATTTTAATTTCACTGTCTTGCTAATAAACTTATTTTTTGTTATAACAAGTATATATTACTACTATAAATCTATTTTTGTTTCCAGATGGATGATTCGTGATCGGCTAGAATATAATCGACATCTTTATCATTTCGTTCTTAAGATTTTTTAAAAACCTTTTCTCAAAAAAAAAAGAAGCGATTTAAGATTTCGAAATTTGCTAGTCATTTTAATATCTTTTGTCATTATAAGATTTTCAAAAAAAAACTATCTGATTCTTCATGTATGGAAGTAAAGGAGGAGCAAGACGTAATTGGTGGGGAGAGATATAGGTAAGGAGTTAGGGTTTAGGACTTGGTAAGAGACCGACAGAAACTGAGCCTACAAAACCCATAGGCTTCTATTTTATTAATGCCTACTCTCTCATTGCTTTTCCTTTGACTCGGTTGACAACTACTGCTCACCCCATATATCCGTTTCATCACACAAAACTATATATCATAAAAAGAAGCAATTAGCTAAATATCCTTTTTTAATTTTTTTTTCTAACTTGTTGTAATAGCATATACACGTCTTTACCTTCTTAATAGACAAAAATATTGTTTGTGTTACAACAATTTTACTTTTGAATTGACATAAATTTATATGTTATCGCAGCTTTACATCTGAGCTAACAGGACTTATTTGTATTACTTAGATGGCTACATACTGTTTGTTAATCACCTTTTTGGGTAAAATTCAGAAAGACCAAAAAAAATTTCTGGAAAGTTTTCACAAGTTTTATAAAAATTTCATAAGTTTTTGGAAACTTTCATATCATTTTCAAAACTTTACGAAATGTCTTTTTAGTCATAACAATAAGAACTATTTCCAACAAGATAAATATGCTTATTGACAAAAGAATATATAAATATGTTTTCAGTATTATAAGTTTGTTGTAATTAACTTTTAGCAAAATTTTGGAAATATAGATTTTTTTTTTAATTTCATAGGTTTTTAAAAGCTTTCATGCTTTTCTTTTAATTACTGTTCATCTTCATCATTGATAATGAACACTTTTGATTTTAATATAAGTTTTAAATCATAAAAATCTAAACTCTAACCTCAAAATTCTTAAAACTATTGCAATCGTTTTTAAACTTGTCCAATTCAATCATATACCATATTAAATTTTATAGTTGATGGATGCTATTTATATGTTGTATCTGGCATAAAATTATTCTAACCTATGTCTTTAAAAAAATTTAAAAATACGAAAGATAAAAAAAATAAAAATATATATATATATATATTGTAACAAAAGGTAGTGATGATTTTTGTTAATAATAAATATGAATATGTTATTTGGACGATTTTTAAAAATATAAGAAGTTATCTACCCAGTTCATCTATACATTTGTATCATAGTATGAGTTACCTCATACTCTTATAATTCGAATAAAAGATATTTGTCCTAAGTTTTTATTCATTATAAAAAATCGCTCTTTCTCACTTATAATTTGACATCAAAATATATCATACCAGCTTTTCCAAATAAACCATCCATTTTTTGTTCATATCATTTGTACTCAATTTTGTAATCTAGGAAAACTATTAATCGAAAAACAAAAATCACCAATGTTTCTCATTCGCAAGAATAAATGATTGAGGAAAATACATTTTTGTCTAGAGGATTCCCTGAATCCGATAGGTCGAGACAATTAGAAATAGAAAATTGATAAATATTTCATTTTCTTCAGCATGCATTCCCTTGCCACTCAAGTAGAAACTATTTGCATTACAAACTAGCTTCGATAATACATTGTGCTAACTGCCTAAAAATCTTAAGTATAATTGAAGAAATGTTAATTGGGATAACAAACCAAAAAAGAAAAAAAGAATCCATCAAATCCGTTGGACGATGAAAAGATATTTTGGTGGGGGAAATCTCTGGTCTCACCTATATGTACAGTACCACTAACCACAAATCGGTTTTGAAAATCAATAATAACTTACGGTTTGATAATGCTAAATGATAAGTAAAGCACAATATTCTATATATATGTAACTTTTTTTTTTGTGTGATGGGAAAAAGTTGCAAAGTAGCTTTAGCTTATATAATAATTCTTTTTTTGTAAATGCTTCTATCATTTTGTGAGACTCCCCTTATGGCCGAGAAACAAAAATTACACTGTATATATACCGTTTTTTAAATTAAAAATTACACTGTATATATACCGTTTTTTAAATTAAAAATTACTATATATTTTTTTTTGTTAAACATATAATATATGTATATTCTTTATTGATAGAATTTAACAGTAACAGCATCTCCAACCAACCTTTGAATCCTCAAATTCTGAGATTTTTAATAGTTAATTTTCAATTTTAAATTTTTATTTTAAAACTTTCATAAATATTTCTGTTTTTATTTATTTGAGTTTTATATCTTTTAAAGATAACCTAACTAATTTTACTATTTTCATTTCTCTCTATCATTATATATTTTGATATGAATTAGATTGAATGAAAGCAAAAAAATAAAAGTCAAAAGACCATGAGAGAGAAAATAAATTGAAGTAAAATATTTATTTAGGATTTATTGTGTGAATTAATTAATTATAAAATTTAAGACTTTGTATTTATATGTCCAAAAACTGATTTTTATTCTTATCTAGTAAAAGGAAAAATTTAAACCAAAATATTTTTTTTTTTTAATTTGGGAATTCTAGGAAACAATTAGGAATATAAATAGAGGGGATTGATATACATACTTATTGTTATTTTGTCACCAGAAACAACATATCTCATAAATATAAATATATCCTCGTAAATTTACTGTCACATATAAAAAAATAAATACACTAAAAATTTGGTTATCAGTGCATCATTATTTTACAGTTTGAAAAAATAGGACACAAGATATAGAATCAAATATAAAAAGTAATAATATAATATGAAAATTAATTAGATTATATAATTTTTTTTTTTTGAAATGCATCCATATCATAATTTTCAATGAAACATGGCAGCTAATATGTGTAGCGTTATGATATATTTTAGTGGCTTTGATGAACACTCAAAGAATAAAAGATAAAAAAATAACAAGAGTAGATCTCTCTTCAATGGTTTTTTTTACTAAGTGGGTGTATTCAATGAAAAATTTATCAGTATTACAATGATAAGTTCTATGTTAATTAAATATGAATTCAAATTTTTTAAAAAAATTCAATGTTATTAGATTAGTGATTTGAAATGCATCTTCAAATCTATTACTATAAAAAAAAATGTTTTACGCAGTGTATATAAATAGATTTAAATAAATTCAATATGTTTTGAGGAAATTTCTTAGTTAGAATGCAAAGTTCCAACTTTCAATATAAAAATATAAGATTTGGATTTTTGCATTTTTAACTAAGAAATTTTATCAAAATATTTTGAAATCACTAAAAATGTTATGTTTGAAATATTTTCAATAGATATTTCATAATTTCAAATCATTAATCCAGTAATACTTTATTTTAAAAGGATTTTAGTTCATATTTGAATAGCACATAATTCTTCATTTTAATAATAATTATTTCAAAATTTAGATTAAATATATATCCGCTAAAAATATGAGTAATCTTAGGTGTGAAAATATATGAAAATCACAAATATCGTTTTCAAAGTAAAAGAGAGAAAGAACATGAGCTCAAAGTTTTTCTCAGGAGCTAATGATGTTTTACCTTTTTTTATGTTTGTAACATGCATATTTGCAGTTTCACATACATATAGTCCTCCACCATGTTAATAATTATTGGTTAGGTATAGAATTCTGATGTTATTATAAGTCAAATACAATTTTCTTTTCCAACAACAATTACATTATCGTCCAGGTTTAAATATGGATCGTGATAAAACGATAAAACTACCATTAACAACTAATTTATATGTGTTTGGTCTATCAATCAAATACAATATAAGAATTATTTGAGCTGTAATATATAGCTTTTGGAATTTTCAGAATACTGGCCAGAAGAACTACTTTACAAGAAGATAATAATGTCTCAATTTGACATATCACATGTGTGTGTGTATGTAGACTATAGGCGATTTTGGATTTATATGTTGGAGGAAATATGTTTTTTTTTGTGGGATATTAATAAGCGACATACAGTGTGGCAATTATATGTTTGATATGTCTTGCTCGTGCTCGTTCGTGTCTCGAACAGGTGCATTTGTCAAACGTCAATTCATATTCTTTTTTACATATATGATTACAAAAAAAATATTTAGATTTGTAACTGACGAATGGAAAAACAATCAAATTAACCTCAAATATTTCAAAACTCATTCATATATCTCATAACAGGTATGTGTAATTCGGATTATTACACTTGATTCTACTCATATCTAACCTGAATTTACCAAACTTTTCGAGTAAAAGTAATTAAAAGATTTTCTTGGGTCATAATTATTTTTATAGGTATTGGTCAAGTAAATTATCTTGGGTCCGAATGACCCATTTGGGTAGTTATTTTTTTTTAATTATCTAAAATTCTCCAGAATTTCATATGAAAATTTTCTTCTGAATTTCATATGAAAATTTTCTCATAGTGGTCTCAGTCAAGATTGTAGACTCAGTTTTCATTGTATTTAAATTTATTAACCTTGTTATTGCTCTTAATAAAATAATTAAGAAATAAGAGGCTGTAATATTATGAGTTTTGTAACCCACACATGCAAATAGAAGACTCTTCATTGTTTAGACTACAGACTGACGGCTGTTTAGTGTTTCTTATTACAGTTTATACTAGACGGCTTTTCACTCAGCACACAATTAACAAACAAAAAAAGAGAAATGAATCTTCGACAAAAACAAAAAAAAGCAATATGAGATTTAAGGCCCATGTCATTCTTGTTTTGTGCTGGCACATGGGCTTAGTCTTTTTATTAGATAGCAGGCTTTTAGTAATAATATATTGGAAACAATGGCCAAGAAAAAAAATGGGCCTTCGAAATATATTACTAGTGCAACAATAAATTTAATGCGAGGCTCATGAATCATGACTTGATGAATGGTTCTTACAAATTTCTGTGGTGAAACAATTTTTTCTTCCGACGATATATGGTAGAGCCGAAGTCCCTACCTCTCTTTGTATCTGGAACATATTTTACGAAATATAAATCCAGAAATAGTTTATTTTCTTTCAGATCTATCATTTTATTAGAAAATAACTAAAGAAACAAAAATGTGGCCACAATTAAACTCATAAAGAAAGGAGAAGTGGACCGGAGCAATGATGCAAATGCATGTGGTACGAGACGTCAGATTGAAGCAACGGCGAAGTCTCGAGTATATATACGAGATGTACCAATCTGTCGCTCACGCAGACATACACTTCGTGTATATGTATATAATTACACACACGATATAAATGAATACTCGCAGACACATGTATATGCAAATCAATGATAAGCATGCATGTTAACAATTAACATTCGAGTGGTACCAAAACAAAGGGACTGACAAACAAACCGCATAGTAGATAAACATCAATATCTGACTAATCACGAGTTTGGGTTGTAGCAAAAGAACATTGTTTAAAAATGTTTGACCGACCTAATTCGTTTCATAAGGTTCAAAAAAGAATTAAAAAAGCCTAATCAAAACAAGAAAAAGATATCCCTAAGCCTCTTTAGTCAATTACTCATGCGAAAACCGGAGTAATAAGAGATTCTTGAAGGCCTTCTTATGCAGACGAGGTAGGATGTAATCCTTGATACATCGATTAATTTTCTTGAACACTTCAGAATGATTTTGCAATTAAAAATCCAATAAGTTTCGTGTACAGGTGAACAGGGTTGTAACATAACCAGAGTGACGATGATGATTTCCTTGTCCTAATGTTAAGACCTTTTGCCCATTTTAGTATAATTTCATTTAACAAAAAGCATTGTACATTAGTACTTCTTTCACTTTTGACTCCCCATGCTTCTTTAATTATGCATGCTTGTCTGTAAGATTTAATACAAGGATTTATTTTAACAATGAATTAGGTAAATGGTAATAAAGAATATTTTGTCAAGAAATAACAAAAAGATATTGGTCAAAGAATTAGGATGAGAAAAGTACTCGTATTCTTTTGGATGCATTCGTATAGTAATATAGGATTTAATGTTCTAGATCATACACTTATATCACCGAAATATAAATTCATTTGGTAAATTATATAATTATTGTTTGAAACGAAATTATTCTCGTTCGTTCTAATAATTTTTACGTCAGCCGAAGGTGTTTACGATCGATAAAGTAACCGGTAAAGATAGGATAGTTATCTGTACTTTAGGAAAATTGAAATGCGACCTCCCATTCGACTTTTTGCCCATGATTGCTTTACATGAGGTGAACAACTTCGAAGGTTTACGAGAAAAAGAATAAGAGTTTTTCTTCTCAAAGACTCTTTGATATTTAAATTAGACTCGTTATACTAAAATAGTGCATTTGAGAAATATGTGAGAATTGTATAAGGAGTTTTTTTATGTGGACTGGAACTCCCATAAGCTGTGCAAATTTAGTTGCCACATAAGGCAAAAAATGTAGTTGGAACTGTTGATGGTTATGAGATTTCTACGTACAAATATATAGCTACAAGAAATCCTCAGTCAGGTATTTTATGATCGATTATACGGAAAAGAAAATTACACTAAAATATTTATCGATAAGAAGTTAAGATAAAACAAAAGACTGATCAGTTGATCAACACTTTTAATTGGTCTGGTCAATCACTCAAATGTTTGGATCGATGGACTGGTCGATCACTACTCTGAAAATTTTGAGAGCACTGATTGATTAATCACTTATCACCCGGGTAGATCATGTGGTCGATCATTCTTTTTTTCCTCTGTTTATTCTACTTCAATGACATGAAGACTAGTCTTCAACCGTTAGATTGGACTCAAGCTAACGTCTTTAACTACTTTGTGTCCAAATTTGAGCAATGTCAGGTGATGTTAAATCTTCCATATGATCTAAAACTTTTGGTGTAAAAAAAATTGTCTAATCTACTAAATGTATGTTTTCAGTTTTTTTTCTTCACAACATCCAAATTACATGTAAATGCTTTTAAAACTCCATAATACCAAAAACTCTAATAATACACATATCTAAAAGTGGTAAAATATATATATCAACTCTCCTTCTAACTGTTTTCATGTAGATGGATGTAAAATGTGTTTACTTTATTTGGCACCAGAAGCTATTCGTTCCGAATCTCTCTCGCCTTTTATTTTGTTTTTTTTTTCTTTATTTATAGTGAAAGCCACCAAAGAACTAATCCATGAGTTTAACTTTTACGCATGTCTCGTTCATCGCTCTCCATCAGATCAGATATCTGTGTTAGTAAAATAACGGCTCAGATCAGATATCTGTGTTAGTAAAATATTATCCGGATCTGGATCCAGATTTATCAGATTCGTAAATTTAATATTCGGATTTAGATGCAAACACCTCGAATACTCGAATTTTTGAATTAGATCGAAACAGATAACAGATCGGATTGGATATCTCAGATAATTTATCCATTTCTACATGATAATATTTTTATGTAGTATGGTAATTATTGGATACTTAATTAAGGATCCACTATTACCTATTTAAAACTTCTTTTTGTCTCATTTGCATAAAGTTATAGAAGTCAAGAGTGTCACCAATGCTTTGTGAGAATGATTGTAAATAGATAGTTTGGAGTGTTTATGGAGCCGGAAATAAAACCATTGTCTTACCTCGGGGACACATTTGTTTTGAGAAATATGGATTGTATTTAACTATCCCCAAAAAGTTAATTTAGAATAGGCTAATTACGCATTATGAAACATACTTTTTATCATACCAGACAGACAAAACTCATAATGTTTTATCTGTGACTCAAACCACATAAGTTTCTTGCACTTAACTTTGTTTCTTTCTTGTTCTCCACTAACACTCTTATTCTTCAAATGTTAACTAGATTATTATCCCCTTTACGAAAGAAAAAAAACTAGAGTGGTACGATTACGATTATAGTGCTGTAATATATTGACTCGTGACCCATTAACTGATTTCACTAATCATACGAAGTAAAGTGATCATTCATTCATTATATAGATAAATTTCATAGTAGTTGTGTAAATAGGGATTTTTATGAAAATTGTGTTAATAGAGATTCTTCATCATTCCATATCTATTAGGATTTTGCATAGACCAGAAGTTGTGAATATTTTATTTCAGAATTCTACTTCAATTAAATCAATTGTATTAACTGAAACTGCAAGTGTGTGTGTATTTACAATTTATATGACACTAGAAAACAATTTAATATTTTATAATATGTTAAAAAATTCAAAAAAAAAACTAGAAAACAAAACCGATCACTTCTAAAGAAATTGTTTTTTCATTCCGAATAAGATTTTGTTTGTTTTTTTTTTATATTTTTAATTTACTTTATTTGGTTTAAACCTTTTAATATTTCCTATTATTTGTATATATTACATGTATACATTGTGAATTTTGTATAATTTTTTTTTAAAAAAAATTTCTTTCTCAATTATTTTTGATGTATATTTTCTATTTAAAAATCATTTTTAAATTATTTTGTATTTTTAAGAAGTAAATAACTAACAACCAAAATTTGTTATTAATTTAATTTATATTATTACAATATAAATTAATAAAAACACATATTATAATCTGATGATTTATAATTATTTTATATATCACGTTCATATTTTACTTTATACAATAAGAAAAATATACAAAACGAAAAACCAATGTCTAAAATGTCAATATACGCACATTGATACACATGCATATATATATATATATATATATATATATATTATGTTTTGTGAATAACCGGAGATGTCCTAGTCCTTATTAATAAATTTTTGGTTTTGTTGTTAATAAAGTTACAAACGTTAGTATAATGGTTACTGAACTAAGGTTAAACGTCTGTTTTGACGGTGCAAACACTGAAACACAACCACTATGATGGATATGAGAATTAAATGAAGCTAAATAGTTTGTTCAAGTGATTTTTTTTCTATAAAAACCACTAATAAAAGTATGCATATTTTTGCAAGTAACTAGACAAATAGAGGATCTTTTAAATATATTTTTAATATGATTATAATTAAATGAGATATAAACACATGAGACCTATGTTAACGTAAGCATAGGGTCAACGTGACGCAATATTCGTGGGTAAAAATCGTCGATTAGTGGTGATTGATGTGCTAAGCTTATGGTGGTGCAACCATCATCTGTCATTTGAATATGTTAATTCAATCTAATTTTCCTAAAATATAATAAGTCATATATGTAAGAAGAAGAAGAAAGAAGCGTAAATAGACTATATATAAATTGAGAAGGTACGAAAGAAGAAAAAGAAGTAGGGGACCAGTAGACCCATGCGTGTGACAAGAAACTGACCCTTTGTTCTTTGTTTTCTTAGTGGAAGAAAATTAATTGATGCACCAAAAATAACTAAAAGTGAATGAGTCAACCTTTGTATCAATGGTTGATCTCTGAGATGGTGTAGAGGCTCTCAACAAACCGGTCGATGAAACAATACTTTGATCATGCATGAAAGACTCTTGGGATTCTTGTGTCTACTCCATCATTTAATATAAGTTGATATTATCGAAAAAAAAAACTTCAAATACATAGATGATCATGTCACATGTGTCGGGTTTCCACGTTTAATAGTTTTAAAGAAAATAAATTGGAAATCAAATTCGATCTCAAAATATAATGGATTAAAAACATGTGTTTTTTGTTCAACTTAAAACATATGTTATTATTTTAAATGATATATCTACAAAATATTAAAATAACATATGTTACATATATATTATAAAAATAAAATTAAAATTGAAAATTGATTTTTAAAATTATGATGATTGTTTATATATATATAGGTTTACATACATAGTTTATAAGTATTTGCGTCTAAAAACATCCAAAGATGGATCTTAAATACGAACTTTGAACTCTTAACTCACGATCTTTTGAGTTTAAGATACGCCAAATAATAACTGTTTCTTGAGAGAGAAAGAAAATTTAGGAATTCAGAATTTCGAAATGATAATACATTTGTCTCGTTCAGTTTTACACCAGTAATCCACTATATCTTTTGAGACAATACAAATTGTATACCATCATCTTCTCACAATTTGAGAGATTGCTCTATTACACAAAGTTAACATAAAATATGTTGCACTATCTAACAAAATCGGTGTACTCGCAAACCAAATATGGTTCTTTCTCAAACCATCTGGTTCAGAACAAGATTCCTCATTTACTAGACTCTCATAGTCGCATAATGAGCTGGTTGTGAAGCCAATCATAAAAATCATAAACCAATAAATTATATTTTGATTGTACATTGCTTCAATACAGTAAATTCCAAAATTTGTAGACTTGCCTTTGGCAGTGTAACTCTTCAATGTTCAGTCACTCCTAGTAAGTTTGATGGGTCATTTACCTTACTAAAGGCAATGCCTCTCTAAGTAGGTCTAAATGATTTTTTGATGAAAATCTGTGTTTTTATCCTGAATCTACTTAACGTAATTACAAGCCTATATATATAATTCAGTTGTTTAGTTACAATACAAAAAATAATAAAATATGGTAAGTGAGACTTCAACAGATAAAAAGCAGAATAACTTATTTTGTATGTTTTCAGGTACTTTGAAATATTAGGTTAGAGTTTCGGTGTGGTCACAAATTATTTGTGGCTTTTGCTCAGAGTTTGTGACGAAAATGCATTTGATACTTTAGATTTTTAGCCAGACCGTTAATAATGTTTTTTTTTTAATAATGAACCGTTTATAACATGCTGCAAGAGGAGAGAGAACGTATAATTTATAAGATCGAATCCATGTCTCTTGAACTATAAATTGCAAATTTATTTAACAAAATTGGTTGCAAAACCCTAGCTAGTAAATTAACCCAATTGCTACAACTTAACAAGTCCGATCACCCAATCTGTGACCAGCTGATGTCAACCCAATCTTAAGCGAGCTCAATCAAGTACAAAAAGGTGGAGTAACAAATTAAAACGATGCATGTCTTGAATATGTCAATGTTTTGTTTATAAATTTTTAGTTTTTAATGTTATAAGTTATAATGGAGAATCTAGTAAAGTGGAAAATAATACGAAACAAAATCATGGAATGTAGTCATTCCCAAGATGTGTCGAAAAGGAAATGGTCAAAATTGATGTAGGTGGCAAAAGCTATAGAGGAGCCACTTGATTTACTAGGCATAATGCCATGATCCCTATAGCCAAAAATGTCCCTTTTATTATTTTAGCTGATCCAGCTATAATATTAAGAAAAAACATAATTTTTTTTTGTCTCATCTATGTTTACTATCTGAATTTGGTTACTGTTTCTTAAGTTTTAAAATACGATGTTTAGAGTTTTACTTTTTAATCAACAATATGATTTTTATTTAAATAAAATACTTATGTTATTGCATCAGAAAATGCACTCATGATAATTTCGATATATTTGTTAAATAATAATCAACCTCATCAACTCTTACGAAATAGTCGTGCAAATGTTTTATGACAAAATCACAGCTATTTTTTTAACATGATTTAACTTAGCAAAACAGAAAAAAAATATCATGAGTGCCCTAGTGGGATTTTCGTTTAGAATACCTGTTAAAAGATGTCTAAAGCATCATGTAACTAAACAAAAAATGCATTATATATTGAGTATTTTCGTTCTGTAGAAGACAAATTTCTTGCAAAACAAGTAAAGATGTCAAAATTGGGAAAACACAACATGTTTTCTAACAGTTCTCCAACACCTAATTTAAAAAACAATAGAGAAAGCTAGGATTAATAGGGTGCACTGATAACCGAAAAAATGTTAAAAACATAGAAAAATAGGTTTGGGTTACACAACTATACCCGAAAGAAGATAGATCAAAAGTTAAGCTATCAACTGTTGATTTTTGCTATAGAAAAAGAAAGTGTGGAAGAGTTTAAGGGTGGATGCGAATTTAAGAAAAAATGGTGGAATGATCAAAGAATGGTTGGAAGTTAAAAAAAAAAGTATCGGAAAAAAAGAAATAGCTAAGTGTTTAGAGAGTGGTGAGAGAGAGGAGAGCAAAGAGCAAAGAGCAAAGAGCTAACTAAGTGAATAAAAATGTGTGAACCTTTTTTACCTGGCCTGTTTTCAAAAGATAAGATGTTTGAAAGTATTTTCCACAGTAAATGCCAAATTTTGGGGATCGTCCAGACCTTCCAAATTATCGTAAATAAGCTGCCAAGATTCGGATTGTCCACTACTACTTCTCTTCCGTTCTGTATTTCTGCTCAGACCAAACTCGGTAACCGAATTTGACAGAGTAGATGCCATCGGTCTGGTGAATCTAACTGTAGGGAGGACCTCCAGGTTCTTTGCTTGGTTATATGCGGCAGATCAGACGACATTCATCTTCCGAGAAAGCTTCGTATTAAACAGTAATTATATTAATTAACATCAACTCTTTCTTGTTAATTAAGAACCAAAAGCTTATTCAAAATTATTAAACATCTTTTGGATATATAAGATGAACATAAATTCTAGATTAATATGAGAAAACTCATTACAGCATTAATCACCTAGTGAATAATCTAACAAGATTCTCTCTTAATCAATATAATGTAATCATCATTCATTCTTGATCCTATCATAATCCCAAAGACCCAATAAAAAATACTACACATAGCTAAACAAACTAGAACAACGAACAAAGTAAAATATAAAAAAGAAATAAATAAGAGATTAAAAGGTTAACCTCACTTAAAGAGATGATCCTCATAAAAACTTCAAAATAAGATTTAATGTCTCAAAAAGAACTTAGAGAAAAATGAAACATAAGTTTATTCGGTTTTATAAAGTATTTAAACAGTAAATGAAATTAGATTGGAACGACCATAATTGATCATGACTGGTTTGTAAAATTTAGTTCAGCTTTGAGGAGTATCAGTTGATCACATTTTGGCCAAGTGGTCGACCACCCTTGGTTCAATTCCTTGTGTCTTGTGCTTCTCATGGTTGGTCCACCATTATTTGGAGGAGTGATTGACCACTCTAGTTCTTTCTTGGTTTGTGAAGGGCATGACGACCGATCTTTTCATTCTCCTGGTGGATCGATCCTTTTGGATAGTTTTGGGGCATTTTTAAGATAATAAGCGATTGGCCAATATGTTTTGGGAGAGTAATTAACCATCACTAGGTTGTGATTTTAGACTCGTATTGCTAAACCTGCAAGGGCTTGTCGGTCAACCATGTTTTGAGAGACTGGTTGATCTTCACAAGGTAAACTACCACTCAAAAGTTTTGGTACCATCTTGAGATTTCCTAACTCCTTTGTTCTTTTCAATTACAAGTCACCTAAAATGACAAATAATAATACAATCTAATCTAAGACTTCTAAGAACACGTACGTCACCATAATAGTCTCAAATGAATGATAAGACTACTAGAAATCTAAAACAATCCAAGAACGAAAAAATCATCATGTAACTCGATTGTGAGAACATTTTCTAATATTTTTCAAAAACATTTTGACGATTTTCTTTCACCTTTGGGGTGATTATAACTAAATGATGCCATCTTTAATGTATCTCATGGATGTCAAGATTATAATGGTAGAATCTAAATCTCATTAGGCATTTTCTTGCCAAACGGTCCATTTTTTTAAAAAAATACCCTTATCCTTCTTCATTGGGGTGGGTGGCATTTCCTGTGCTCATTTCATTTGTGATGAGTTTCTAATTTTCTATTATGTTAAACGGATTTGAGTTAAACCACTCAAAATCAGTAACCTGGTTTGATATCAAAACTTGGTTCAATATATTTTAATCAAAGTTTTGATTATATAAAGTTTTTTGAAGAGTTAATTAAAGTTTTAAAGTTAATATTGAATAAAATTTCATATAATTGATTTTTAAATAGTCGTTTCTTTTGTATATAAACTATACTTTTTTTTTACTTTTTAAATTTGATGTTAGTAATAGTATATTTAACTAGATTTATAGATATATTATTTTGTTTTAATAACATATAATTGTTATATATTATATATTTTGTTAATTTTATTCATGAAAATGTAATATTGAAGATTTCAATTAATTACTTTTTCAGCTGTTTTTTTTTTGTTATATGTATATATATAATTAAAAACAGAATACATTAAAAATCCGATTAAACCAGTTGAACTGGTTCGACCAACCACCCAATAACTATGCCGAGTTGGTGTCCGGTTCGGTTTCCAAAACATTGGTTAAATGTTGGTTACAATTTGTAACTTTAGAGAGAGAGAGAGAGAGAGAGAGAGAGAGAGAGAGAGAGAGAGAGAGAGAGAGAGAGAGAGAGAGAGAGAGAGAGAGAGAGAGAGAGAGAGAGAAAGAGTACGTTCCAAGACAAAATGATGAAAAGGTCTTGGGGAAGCCATAAAGGATTAGCGTGGGAAATGAAGCTCAAGAGAAAGAGCACTGGTTTTTTCATGAACAAAATTGACTCCCTACTTTATTTCCATTGCTGTGCTCAATTATTCTGTTCTTTTCCACTTTTATTGACTTTTTTTTGCCTAAGAATCTCTAATGACTATAGTCGGTCAAACTTTAAACCCTACATACTTCTTATTTACTACCAAAATTAAAATAAAAAACATCAAAGAGAGCTTTTTTGCTATCTTTTGTTTTTTTATCGTTAAAGGAATTCATTACAATATAAAAAAAACCGTAAAAATATCTGATCTAAAGGTTCTATCTGAAATTAATGTAAACCGTGTTTTTGCCATTGATAGTTTTGGTCATGCGTTGGACAAAGTTTCTTATTAATATTTTATTAATAAATTTTTAAAAATTTATTAAAAATTGGTTCTTAAATTTTTTAAAAATTATTTCTAAAAATTTTTATTAAGTTTCTCATTTTTTCATTTATTTTAATGTTAAGAAACTCTGTTAAGATATTCTTTAAAACTTTAATAGGAGATGTCCATAGAATCCATTAAATTAAAAAAATCATGTATTTTTTCATAAATAAAAATTGAAAATATGTGAGAATCATGTTATACAATATTGATCATCTATGAAATTCATCACATTTGATTGAAATTCAAATTCAACATCCCACAATTTTAAATGTTATATTAAAACTAGTAAGATAAATTGATTAAAAAAATGAAATATATATATATATAAATACTCACACGTGCATGTATATTTGTGTGCATATACATGTACCTGCCAATTTGCCAACAGAGACTAGGTATTGTACATTAGAATTTATGTTAATAAAGTATTATTTTTCGGTAAGAAATAATTTTTAGAAGTTGACAAGAAAGAAATAATTTTTTAAAACGACAAAATTTATTAAGAGCTTTTACAATGAAATGAAAGTGCGAAGGAAAGCAAAAGGGCTTTTTCATTGCAAGCTTGAGACTAAGGTCATGATGATACGGGCAGCCTTTTTTGAGTCTTTGGTCGGTCCGACAATCTGTGTGTTATGTGTTCACTCTGTCTTTCATTTTTCTTCTTGTATTTAGTTTTTTTTTTTTTGGTTATAGTGTTTCTCAAGCTCTCCTAAACCCTATAAGGGGATATAAGTAAAATTTGGACCGATTACTATGAAATAAGACAATATTAGTTTTGATTTTCTATTTCTCTGATAGCTACACTCCTTAGTTGAGCTTTCCGTAAATTGAAAGCAAAGACGACTTGCAGAGTGACTTTTCAAGTTGCACACTATCCATACATACATCGGTTAAATAATAATATTTAGGAAAGCCTAGAAGTTGTAAAAGGTTCATCCTTGTATCAGGACATATATATATATATATATATATATGCATCTCTAGATTTATATATATAAAACCCATAATATATATATTGTAAGCTATGTCAACTAAGAACTTTGTTAATTGTCACAATTTATAACAATTGTGATATTAAGACGAATTTCATTATTAGCATTAATTAGACACTAGTATTTGCAAATATATGATATTCTTATATCTCTCTTTATATATATATATATATATATATATATATATATATATATATATGAGGTTTAGTTAACTTGAATCTTAGTCTCGGCTAAAGATTGAGCTCAAATTCTCATCTTAACCAAACAAAAAAAATGATTAACAACACTGATTATAACATTAACAAAACTGACTGCTTTTACGAATTCAGATGCCAATTTTTTTATTAGAAAATTATTTCCAGGAAACCACTTGAAGATGATCGATATTACAACTCTCTCACACATGATCACTCACTCAAAACATGTGTTCCCATCGCAAGCTTTGTCTATCTATCACAAACATGAACAATGCTTTATATTCTTTCCTTTCAACATTGACGTATATGTAACCAAATGGCACCTCCATCTGTAGTCGTCTCGCGGATCCCGTACCTCATGAATCACAAGCTTCTTCATGATTCTTTCAACAGCGAATAACAAACACACATAGATTTTTGTGTAAGTGAAAGACTACAAAATGCTCATAGTATACCAAACCTTCTCTTTGGTAGAAGTTTACTCTGAGCTATTTATACGATGAGTATTGTAAATTATTATTTAGCTTTTTGAATCAATTAAAAGACCAAGACAAACTAAATTACATATCTAGACGCCTAGGCGTTTCGTGTTTTCTACTATGATAATTTAATTTTGATACTTATAAATTCTAAAATTTCATTCAAGCATTACATTCTTTCGTTATTTGTTATTTCCTCGGTTTTGCGTACATAAGTTCTACTATAAACTTTGTGTGTTTCTTTTTTTTTGTTTGAATTATCACTTTTCTCAATATCTGATGGATACGAATTAAAGAGTGTAAACAAAGAAATTGGTTTCTTGGCAATTGAATATGAGAAATACTATCAAACAAAACTCTATGGTAGATCAAAACATAGCCATGGAAACATAAAACTACTTGGGACACTATATATTTGGCTTCTCCGGCTCTTCTAAATGAATTATAGGTTTCACATTCAGGTTCTTTTCCTACGCTACTTTAGTACTTTACTATGAAGTTGTTATATTCGTAATGTCCTTTATATTGCTAGCACCTATATGTTTACGAGATATGATTAAATAAGTTGGTTTAGACTATATCATGTGGTACGTTCTTACATGAAACTAGCTTGCAGATATCCTAACAGAGTGATAATAGCCATAGTTATTTCCAGCTCAATTCAAAAACCTCATTCTCAATATCAAATATAGACGAACATTAATTTGATATTGACAAATGCCATATTTTATCCCATCTGGAGAATATTAAATGTAATTATCTAGTTTGCTTAATTATAATTTTTGGTTTTATTTTTCGTCTCAAATATAACGATTCTATTACAATTTTTTAAAACAACTACAAAAACAACTTTTCAACGGACAATTATATCTATTTTATAAGGATCCACGATAGCCAGAATTTACCTACATCACACCATGACAAACTATTCTTATTAGAGCACGCTGAAGATTTTTCTGTAGCTTGCCTCCATTAATCTATAAAATCGTATTCTCTAGGAATTTATAGAAAATATTAATTAACTTTTTAGTCAACCACTGAACTAAAATGGCTTATATAATTTTGGATGTCTTTTGTAATAACGTCGGTAAACCGATTGGTAGTTAATTTGTACAATGGTTTTCAATCAATGAAAACAACAGAACACTATTTTACATAATGTTATGTGCTCTTTAATAACTAATAAGTAATAACTTAGTGGTCTCTAATAAGTAATTACAATTTTAATATCATTTCCAACACATTTGTTAGGTACGTATGTATGTAAAAATATAGGCTGTTTTTTATTTTAATTTAAATCAAATTAATCTACAAATTAGATATCGACAATGAAGTATTAGATCTAAATGCGTAGACTAAAAAGAGAGATAATCTAAAGAATCTTAAACCCATTAACCATTTTACTTTTCTAATAATTCCACCACAACACAAAACACAAGTTGCAAACTCTATGTATCCTTGGAACCATAGATATATACAAACACATGTAAGTGCTCCTATATAAATCTGCATTTGAAGGCAAGCTTTTGTCTCTTTTTAACTCTCAACTCCTACCTTCTTTTACCAACCTTTCCCTTCTATATTCATATATATATAGAGAGAGAGAGCAAGAGAAGAAGAAGAGGAAAAAAGAGTAGAAAGATGGAGACTTTTATGTCTTCATAGAAACGAGTGATGTGCGCAAAGAAAGAAGAAGAAGTAGAAAGTTCAGGAGCCATGAACAACATACAAAATTACCAAAATGACCTGTTCTTCCACCAACTCATCTCCCATCATCATCACCAAGATCCTTCTCAATCCGAAACATTCAGAGCTCCCAACAACGTCGGATCCGGATTCACGATCTTCTCCCAAGATTCCGTTTCTCCAACATGGCCTACTTCAGTCCAACCACCGTTCGATCCGTTTCCTCCTCCATCATCTCCAGCATCTTTCTATGGGAGTTTCTTTAACAGAAGTCGACCTCATCATCAGGGATTACAGTTTGGGTACGAGGGTTTAGGTGGAGCCACGTCAGCAACGCATCATCATCATGAACAGCTTCGGATCTTGTCGGAGGCTTTAGGTCCAGTAGTGCAAGCCGGGTCGGGCCCTTTCGGGCTACAAGCTGAGTTAGGGAAGATGACAGCGCAAGAGATCATGGATGCTAAAGCTTTGGCTGCTTCAAAGAGTCATAGTGAAGCTGAGAGAAGACGAAGAGAGAGAATCAACAATCATCTTGCTAAGCTCCGTAGCATATTACCAAACACCACCAAAGTAAGTTCTAAATTTTATATACTTCACATTTTCACATAGTTTCCACATTCATGATCATAACACCGTTTAGATTTAAAATGTGAACTTTTAATATAAAAATATTATTACAAACAATATAGAGTTAAAATGGACAAACACAGCAGCTGTGACATGAAAGTTCATGTCACATTGGTTTCTTTTGTTTTCTTTACATTTAGGTTAATATAAAAGGAACTAAGTTATTCAAAGGTTTTCTCTTGAATCATGGATCTTGTGGGTATTTGTTAAATTCCCGAGGAGATAATCAGTCAGAGACTGTAGAACAAATAAAAAGTGTTGGAATATGGAACGTCGATGTCGCTTCTTGGTTAATTGATGTAATAAAGAGAAACAAACGGCGCTGCTCAAAAAGAATAAAAGCAACAAAAAAAAGCCTTATTGCCGGACCAAATCATCACTTCTTCGACCACATAATTTTCTCCTCGATAATAACAAATTTATGTTTGTGATTATGTTATGTTTCTGATTATGATATGTTATTTTTTTGGGTATGCAGACTGATAAAGCGTCGTTACTAGCGGAAGTGATTCAACACGTGAAAGAGTTGAAGAGAGAGACTTCAGTGATCTCGGAGACAAATTTGGTTCCAACGGAGAGCGACGAGTTAACGGTAGCTTTCACGGAGGAGGAAGAAACCGGAGATGGGAGATTCGTAATTAAAGCATCGCTTTGTTGCGAAGACAGGTCGGATCTATTGCCGGACATGATCAAAACGTTGAAAGCGATGCGTCTCAAAACGCTCAAGGCGGAGATAACCACCGTCGGGGGACGAGTCAAGAACGTGTTGTTTGTCACCGGAGAAGAAAGCTCCGGCGAGGACGAGATGGAAGAGTATTGTATAGGGACGATAGAAGAAGCTTTGAAGGCGGTGATGGAGAAGAGTAACGTTGAGGAATCATCTTCTTCCGGGAATGCAAAGAGACAGAGAATGAGTAGTCACAATACTATCACCATCGTTGAACAACAACATCACAGGTAATCAATTTTTAATCGCGTATTTTCGTTTTCGGTGTATCTATGTTTGTGTTTTTATGGAAATGAATGTTGTACGTCACGTTATACTATAGATATGTTTGTGTGTGTGTATGTATAACGGAGATATTTGTCCGTTGGCGCTTTGAATTGGTTTTATGTATTTTCTTTTGCTTATTTCGTTGAGTTGGTTATATGTTTTTTTTGTCTCTTCTAGAAATGATTTATGTATCCGCCAAAAGATGATGCATGGGTTTTACAGCATTACTCCGTGGAATTTGTATATTAATATTCGTCGGTTTTGGGGTTTTCTTTGGCAATTGTTGTGAAACCAAAAAGAGACAATGAAGAAGAGGAAACGTACCAAAGATGGATGTGTGTCATTAATTGATTTTAGTCGGGTTCGGTCCGGAGAAAACAAAAAGAGACAAGTTTTGGATTCTGGGCTTTGTACGTTGATGCCTCTCTGGCTCTTTTGTCTTGTGCAAAAAGAGATTTTTCGTGCAACGATTTTTACATATATTCATTTCTCATAAACAACCAACTTTGAGGAATTAAACCACTGTGTGTGGCCACTTTGTCATTTAGGTTTCTCTCCATACGGTTTATCCATATTAGAATGCAGAAATTTCCTCGTCCAGGACTTGCCCAACTCCAAGATTAGTCGGACATTTCGACAAAACCCACATACCCAATGTTAAATAAAATAATAAAAAAACACACACATGTACACACAATATTCAGAAAGTTGCTTTGTATAATTAGCATCAGAAAAATAACAAATAAAATAAAAGAGCAATTTCTTCCAAGTTGTCAAGTAGAGTATTACATAATATACATATTTATTTGTTCCGTTTTAATTAAAAAGTCCATTAATGTGAAATAATTAAGGATGAATAAGTGATAATTAAAGATCAAATTGAGGAATATATGACCGCTCGCTTATATGCATGATCGATAGATGATATGTGATTGTGATTGGTCATGACGAGTAAATTACGTAATTCGTGTAAGATTGCATCACTAAGTGAAGTACGTAAGACGTTATTAATTATTATGATGTTTGGTACGTACTATTGTACCCTAACTGCCATTTCATTTGTCTTTAACATTTTTAACTGTCTAGTAGTGACGGCCATATTAACTGTCTGGTAGTGACTCCTCTTTTGGCGCGCTGTTTGTAGACATGACCTTGAAATATTATTATATTTTTAATATCTTCATAATCAAACCCAAAACTTGCAAGATTTTTATGGAGACTTGCAATTACGCCTCCCACTGGTCGTGTTAGCGAAATAAAACTAAGAGAATATGTCCAAACCAAGCCCCAACCAAGCCCAAACCGCGGAAATGAAGCTCTTAGAGAAGTTTCCACCGGTTTGATTTGTTGCATATCACATGAAAACAAAGATATTAAGTATATTCTGAAATTACTTTTTTTTTTCCAGGATGGTAAAAAACCTAAAATATAAGTTTTTTTTGTCTCTCCATCTTTTTTGGATGTTTAGAATATACATTATTAACTTGTGACGATTGATCAGTTTGTGCTTTTTATAAATGAGATTAATTTTACAGCATTTAGAGAAAGTTGATCCATTTGAATAGATACAACTACAGAACATGCGAAACAAATAAAATTTGACAGTGTTAATTTGAAACATACAAACAGATTGAACAAATGTTAAATGATGATTTTGAAAATTATAGTACTTTTAAACCTTTTTTATATAATCAGTTTCATTTCTAAGGACCATAAAAATTCAGAATTCTTAATATTTAAAATTTATACGGATGGTCAAATAGTAAAATGAAATAATCTCATAACAACAAAACAACTTTTTACTAAGATACAATCTGTAACTGACTATCACTTTGTTACTATAGCTTTCAACTTTATCTTACTTATTCAAACATTTCCAGTGGTTGTTTTTTTTTTCAAACATAATTATTCTTACCAAGAATTCAAATATTTTATATTTTTACAAATTTTGCAAACTACTTTAACAACAATAATTCGCGGATTTATAATGTCAAGCATTTATTGTTAAGCACGAAAAATTGTTTTGCGAGTGACCAAAATATTACAACCAAATTTTTTTGATGGGTCTGTTATGTTTCTCTTCCACAAAAAAATATCAACCTTGCCTAACTAAGATTATTGTAATTATGTTACCGTGTTATAAAATAAATAAAATAACTGTTCACACCCTTATTTTAGCATAGTAAACAATTAGTATTTGTCAATTGCATACATTCTTATCAGCAAAAAAAATCTCTAACCAAGAATTATAAGACCCTGATATTTAATTATTGAATGAGAAAACCGATTTTTGTACTTCTCTTCTCACAGAGTTATTGGATTGAACAGTTGTTGCACTATTATTAAATTCATTTTTTCTTTTATGTTATACATATAAGAGATGAAAACATTATAAATATATTTAAGAGATGAAACTTAAAATAAAAATAAAAATTTTAATAGCTATAAATTAAGTCCCATCTCATCGGTTTTTGTTCCATAAAAATGATAAATATAACAATCTAAAGGATATGATTTAGTTACTTAATTTGATATGATTATTGATTTATTATAATGATATGAATAATAACCCACTAAATATTTATTTAATTATAATATCTTACATATTAAAGATTGTTTACCAATCAATTTCAATGTAAAAACAACTAATTTTTTAATACATGTAAAATTTGCTATGAGCAATTTCAAATTTATTTGTTCTATCCTTTATGAATACGTTTACTTAGGTCTGGGCATTCGGGTACCCATTCGGGTTCTGATCGGTTCTTTTGAGTATCAGTTTTTTCGGTTTTTAAGTTGAAGATCTATTCAAGTACATTTTAGAATTCGGTTCGAGTTCGGTTCGGATCCAGTTCTTTCGGGTATTTACTTAAAGAACCGAATTAGATCCAATACTAATTTAAATATTTTTGTAGTATTATAGTACCCAAAT
This sequence comes from Streptanthus diversifolius, assembly GCA_039880935.1. Lineage (NCBI taxonomy): Eukaryota > Viridiplantae > Streptophyta > Magnoliopsida > Brassicales > Brassicaceae > Streptanthus > Streptanthus diversifolius. Next base: position 4,759,876 of record JAXGFM010000015.1, on the reverse strand, counting down.
CTATTAGAAATACTAAAATTACCCGAATTTATCCAAAATAGTAAAATTACCAAAATTTACTCTAAATACTAAAATTACCTAAATCAAAATAATATAAAACATATTAACAAAGAGAACCACCATTATATGTTACATAAATCTAAAATTCATAAACAAAAATAATATTATATGCGGTTACTATAAGTATTAATTCAGATATCGGTTCGGTTCGGATATTACCTGATACCCAAAATATTAAAAGACAAGATCTATTTGGGTATTTTTAAAATTCGGTTCGAATATGGTTCGAATATTTTTTATTCGAATTCGGTTTGGGTATTCAATTCCGAGTATTTTGCCCGGACCTACGTTTACCCAACAAAAAAAAAATTGTATTCGTAGAAAACAACGACAAAAGTCTAATGTCATGTCACCTCGATTATTGTTAAAAAATATATAACCCATAGTAGCCCAGTCTATATGCTATAATCTAAATTCATCTCTATAGTATGAAGTTGAGAAATAAGGTCTCTCATTTTTATATGAAATAATTACTCAAATAATTTTGGAAAGTTACATAATAATTAAATCATTGTTTTCTTAAAAAACATTACTAAATCAAATACTCAAAAGTTGACTAAAGTTTTATGTTTTTTAATATCAAAATGTTATTAGTGTTTATTGAAATCATGTGACACAGTGATGATTATCTCTGAAATTCATAATACATGTCTGAGATTTAAATCTAACATCCCACAATATTAAATGGAGTATTAAAACTACTGTACTATATTGACAAAACATGTTATTACTGTTTAAAATATACAATAATATAAACATACTAAATATAGATTTTTAATAAAACTTTAAAATTTATTTTTTTATTTTTATACTAATATGTTTGCGGTTAAAAATGACATTTGTAATCAATTTTTACAATTGTAGTTTTGTGACTAAAGTTTGTAATTTACATTTGAGATTAGAATTTACAAATATGTTTGCGTTTCAATTATAGTAGACTTTTAGAATTTTATTAAACATTATGGTAGATTTATTTGAAATATGTAAAAAAAATGTTATTATTGTAAAAATCATGTGTCACAATAGTAGTCATTTATAAAATTCATCACAAATATTTAGGATTCAAACCTAATACACCGATATTAAAATCCACTAGGTTAAGTGACAAAAAAACCTTATTATTAGTGGTTGATTTATTTTAGGATAGTCTCTAACTTTTTTGTAAAGTATATTGGTTTTATTGATAACAAACTTATATATTGACTTGCTTTTTAAATAATGATAGACATGTATATTGATCTATCTTAGAAGATACAAATTTACATGTAAACATATAAATATACCATCATTAGATGTAATTATATAAGTCTACCATAAAAATACAATTGTATCATCATATGTAAACATACAAATCTATCATCATATTAACCAATAAATCTATCAATTATATATTGAGTAAACTCAAAAGATTAAATAAATTTACTGCCACAATTTTATTAAAATCTATCATCAATATAAATAAATCTGTTATCATATTCAAACGCTTAAAAGTCTATCACAAAAAAAAAATCTACGAGATGATTTCAATCTACCATCAAACACAATAATCCTACTATCATTACATATCTAAGTCACCGAGTGATAACTTTATTTTTAACAAAAAAATCTGTCACCATTAAATTAATTTACTGTTACAAAAGTAAAATTACTAATTAATTATAAATTTACAAGTTAAGTTACTATTCGACCAATAAATTTAAAATAATTCTACCACTATTGACCAATAAATATATCATATCAAAACATCTTTACCATATTAAAAAACTAAATTTAAAAAATAAATCTATCATTCTAATAGTAAATTGACCGTAGGAATTATGTGGCATAATGGTATACACCTCTACATTCATTACACCAGGTCTGGGGTTCGAACCCAGCACCCTGCATATTATTGGGGATATTAAAACCACTAGGCTATGTTGACAAAAAAAAAAAAAAAAGTAAATTGACCGTTACTTTAACAAATATGCAAACAAAAAATAAGTATACAAATCCTAAATACATGTACTATAACTAGTATGGTAGACTTCTTCATTTTTTCCAATTTATACCAATGTATAAAAATTTATTAATAGTATTTTTATAATTTTTCTCAACAAAAGGAAAAAAACTAAATAAATATTATTTTAATATTTATAATAAAACTGATATTATTCTTTGTAAAATATAGACTTTCCTAAAACACATTACATTTTATGAATTGCCCTTCTTTGTTATCCACAGACGTCAGCAAAAAGTAAAAGGGTATTATTGGAAAAGAATCTATTTGGCATGTGCGTTTGGCGTGGAAGCTCAGCCTTTGTTACGAAACGGAAAATGTCTCTTTCTCAAGGAACAATCAACAATCAACAATCTTCTCTTCTGTGTTTGCTAATTGAAATTTTCCGCGAAAAATCTAAACTTTCCCACAGCCAGATCTTGAATTTAAGCTGTGTATATAAGGGTCTCTCTGAGTGATTCAGAGGCTTAGGTTTTGTGGAGCGAAAATGTTGGTGCAGAGGAGAGTGATGAGCTGGAGAAGAGTTTGGAAGTCGTTTCAAGCGGTCTCCGCGCATGGTTTGCTCTTCTCCTTCACACTTCTTCTCGCTCTCAAGCTTGATCATGTTGTTTCTCATTCATGGTGGTCAGTTCTTTTCTTCTTAATTCTCTGCAACTTTGGTGCCTTGACTTCTGTTTATTGCAAAATTGGGGAAAAAATGGATGATTTGCTGGTTCTTCATCAATTTTGTGCAGAATTTTCTCGTAAACCGAGTATTGAGTTTTGATTAAGTGTAGCTGGGCAGAGAGGCTAGAGAATTGGATTTTGAGTTTTTGAGCTTGTAGAATTGTGAGATTTCGATTTTCGTTTTATCACTTGAATCTTTTGATGATGTTTAAAGTAGAAGTACCATCTTCTTGGCCCATCCTTATAGATTAAGACTTTTTGGATATGCTTTCAGTCTCCTTCAATTCTGTTTTTTGTTTTATCTGTTTTTGCAGGTTTATATTTACACCCTTGTGGTTATTTCATGCTGTGATTGCGCGCGGTAGATTTTCGCTGCCCGCTCCATCGATGCCTCATGATCGGCATGTATGACATTTTGTGATTATCACCTTGAAATTTTTACTCATAGTTAGCAGACTGTTGTACCCTGTTAAGTTCTGGTCTTGTGGCAGTGGGCCCCTTTTCACTCGGTCATGGCAACGCCACTGCTTGTTGCTTTTGAGATTCTGCTCTGTGTACATCTTGAAGATAAATATGGTATTTTTCCATTACTTATGTTCATTGATCATGGCATATATATGGCTGATGGGTTTATTATATAGCTATGGTTGTGGCCCTCTGTTGCAGTTGTTGACTTGAAGATTGTCTTCTTACCGCTGCTTGCATTCGAGGTAGCAATTTTGGTAGATAATGTCAGGTATTTAATCAAACTTTTAATGTTTGGTTTGGTTCACTCTTCTTACTAATTTAGATTACCGCACAACAAAATCTTGTTTTCATTTGGGCGATTGTTTGCTTTGTTTAGTTTTGCCCTTAGTGATGACTGACATACAACTTTTCCTGCAGAATGTGCAGGACACTCATGCCTGGAGATGAGGAAACTATGAGTGATGAAGCCATATGGGAAACGCTTCCTGTGAGTTGGTTATTCTCTATGAGCATTTTCTCCTCAAAGCTCAAATTTTTTTAAATATGATCACTTAATCTAAAATGTCTTTTTCTCTTTCTGTCTACCAAAAATGCTTTCACTTGTTCTTCAATCTTCTTAATTTGCTTCTGCATGTTGGTTCTGACATTGTTCATTTCTTTTGTAGCACTTCTGGGTTTCCATATCTATGGTTTTCTTCATTGTCGCCACAACTTTCACTCTTCTTAAATTATGTGGTATGTTGCACATTCCCTTAACTATTCTTTTTTTAGTTTATGATCTTCTCCCTTCCAACCGAAACCTTGGAGGTGTTGTTGACGTTGCTCTTCCCATGTAAACAAGTTCAACTAAAAGATGAAAACGATATGTTTCTTCGTTATGATATCCAGTGAAATGCACTGTGCTAACAGTTGTTAGGGTTTGTGTAATTTTGTAGAACTAACTGCTTACTCGTTATTTTGCAAAAATATCGTTTGGTCGTCATCTTTCTATGTTAATATTACTACCAAGTCTCAGTCTGTTTCTTTTGTTTCTGAATCTGTTATGTCTCGAGCTTTATATAGGTGATGTAGCTGCGTTGGGATGGTGGGACTTGTTTATAAACTTCGGGTAAACTATTTCCTTCTTGAACTCCTCTGAACTTTAAAAGATTGTCCTGTTTTAGTAGTATGAACAATCTTCTTTCTTCTCAATCTACAGAATAGCAGAGTGCTTTGGCTTTCTTGTCTGTACAAAGTGGAGCAATCAGTCAATTCATAGATATTCACATATACCGGAACCTAGCTCATCCTCAATGGTAGTAAGATATCTGGACTGGAACAGAGGTTTAGTTGTAACCGCTGACGAAGAGAATCAGCATGGCAACAGAATATGCGGTCTCCAAGATATTGGTGGACATGTTATGAAAATTCCATTCATTACCTTTCAAATTATCCTTTTCATGCGCTTAGAGGTACATTACAGATACAAGTCCATAGCTTTCAACATCACATTTTTCATAGGTTTGAGCTAATTCTCTTTAATCTAATTCCAGGGAACGCCTGCTTCTGCCAAAAACATTCCGATTTTAGTTCTGTTTGTACCTCTTTTTCTGCTACAAGGAGCTGGGGTGCTTTTTGCTACATATAGGTTGGTGGAGAAATCTGTCTTATTAATATCTAGCGGTGGTGGTTCTTATGGAAGATATTTTACTGCGACATCATCAGCTCGTGAATTCCTGGGATTCTTTCAACATGGTGCAAGGTACAAAAGCTACAACAAACTGAGCAATGTTGACAAAGAAAAAAAAATCCTAAATACTAATCAGTCTCAAATCGTAAACAGATTACTTGGCTGGTGGTCTATCGATGAAGGAAGTCGGGAGGAACAAGCCAGGCTCTACATGGGAGAAGCTACCGGGTAAAGCTCTCATCTTTTCGTAAGATAACAAATCTGGCTCTTTTGACTTATACACTATGTTTGGTTCCGTATGTTTTCAGATACAGCACATTCTCACCAGAGGTTGTGAAGAAAATGGCGAAGTCTGATCTTGTTGAAGAGGTAAATTACACATGAGAAATTTCTTAAGTCATTTCATTTTAAACATTCTGAAACCAAGCAAGATATGGAATTTCTTAAACTCCTCACCAGATATGGAGACTACAAGCTGCATTGAGTGAGCAAACAGATATCACCACTTATAGCCAGCAGGAGTACGAAAAGCTTCAAAACGTAATACATCCACTCATTTTCCACTAATTTGTCTGTTTAATAACCAACATGGAAGTAACGAGTTGCTTACCCATATATAAAAACAAAAACTTGAATTTCAGGAGAAGATTCTTTGCAGAGTTTGCTTTGAAGATCCGATCAACGTGGTTCTACTCCCATGTAGACATCACGTCCTCTGCAGGTAAACCAAAATTCATTTTGTTTGCTTCTTCTTTTTCTGTCTCGCCTAAACCCGCATTGTTTTTCTTAGGAAATATCTAAAAGAATGACATTTTTCAACAAGTGTTATTGCGATTGTCATTTTTTATAAATGAATTTGCTTATTAAAACTAACTCTTGTTAATTGTGTAATACATTTTGATTTTATAACAAAATAACATTCGGTTTGAACCGGGGTGGTGACATAGCCACTAACTAGCACAAACCACTAGGCTACATGGTCCGATACTTTTTGTTTATTTTATTTAGTATTAAATTTTATTATGCTAATTTGAAAAAAATGTAGAGATAAAGAGGTGTTATCGTAATTTGCTAGATTTGATATTTTACTTATACCATTGTTTTCCTTCATGAAATACTATTTTGTAAATTTTGTGTCGTTTTTGTTTTTCAGCACGTGCTGCGAGAAATGCAAGAAATGTCCGATTTGTCGTGTCTTGATTGAGGAACGTATGCCTGTATACGATGTGTAGATTTCAGACGATCTGCTCGTTGCTTGTTTGGTTTCTCTTTTTTTTTATTGATGAAGCAAGCATTTATAATTTTATGTGCAACGGAAAATCCGATTCGTTTTGTAGATAAATATTGTAAACCATTGTATATGTCATCAACCTTTGGTTTTTGTTTTTAGAACTTTATCAACCTTTGGTTTTTGTTTTTAGAACTTTATCAACCTTTGTTTCTCTTCTTTTGTAAAAGAAAGTTATGAGGTCTACTGAAAATTAACTCCATAAGACCAAACTATATCTTCTTACCCAAATGATCAGAGCAAAATATAGCGTTTTTGACTTCATTGGGGATTCAATTTGGTATTTATCTGTCCTTTGAGTGTGCCTTTGTTGGAGCTGGCTTCTATGACTTCTTCAAGTCGCCTATTGACTTCATTCACCAACTCTTCTCCCAAGTTCACCAACTCTTCTCCCAAGCCAAAGGTGATAATAGAAGATGATGACTGGCTCTTCGAGACCTGCTATGTTTCTGACTCTCTAGTGAGTGTCGTTGAGGATGGCTTCTTGCAGATTAGACATTTCTAGGTTGTGGCTACAGACTCCAAGAGGGACTTAGTAGCATGGTCAGTGCATTGTCTGTCGCATTTAGTTCTCAAATTCCTCAGCTTCTGGTTAGGCTAGGGCAACACTTGAAAGAACTTCCATCTCGCATCTTGGTCAGTTACGTTGATTCTTAGTAGTTTTTATCTCTTGTTTTTTTTTTCTTTCTTAGATTCAATTAAAGATTCATCTTTATATGGACTCGACTTATCTTCCTCCATAAACATTTGCTAATGGCTTGAATTGATGAGCTTGGGTCTACAATGTGGTATGCTTCCATGTTTATGATAATTTTTTGGGCATAAGACCATCTATTGATTATCTTTAATTTTGTAACAGTCTTTTTATTGTGAAATGAATATTGACATTATTATCAAAAAAAAATATAATTATCTAAAACATAATCATCTGAGTTTTTTATAGAAAAAGTAATATAAACCAAAAAACACTTCAACGTAAAATTTTATGTTTAGGAACAAAAACTCATGATTATCATATAATTTGCAAGATATAACTATAAAGTATTAATGGTTAAGAAGAGAATCAATTTGGTTTTGTTTGATTATTTTACGACATTTTTTGTGCAGTCCAATTTTGCCGTTTTCTGTCTGAAATCTGATGATACATATTGATTTTCTTTTTATATATAGAAGGTATACATAGTTTTTTTGATGTGTTCATAATCTAATTGGTTATGCTATTATTCTGTTTACTTATTGCTACCGTGGCATATGTGATTATTATGAAGAAATTAAATGAGATGTGGCCGACAACAATAGTGTTTTCATTTCACAAAATGTTATGACCCTTGTTATATAGTCAGACAACTAAAAGTGTATATATAATATCAGATTGTATAATTTCATTTATAGAAACTATATATAATAGATCATTCAAAGGGACGATTTTATTCTACATATTTTATCCAAAATTTGGATTTTTCTCTAAACAGACATGAACAACAACATACACCAGAATCCTTTTGATGTGGCATTTTGAAAACTTTATATGAGACAAAGAGAATAAAATCAGTGTTCATATCTTTATTATTTCCGGATAATAAATTATTTATTAGTTTTTAATTCTGTAGTCGATAATATATTTATTAAATCAGATAACAAACTATTATTAGTTCCAAATTATCCTAAATGTGTATTATACATTTACATGTGCCAGATAGGTGTGTATAATAAAATTATTTTTTGTTTGCTAGATTATAATATGCATTGAAATTAAACGTATTTTGTTAGTAAAGTACAATTAGACGCTTTTAGACGAACCTAAACGATCACTTGTAAATTTATCGAACTATTGTTTCATTCATGAATTTTTTTTTTAATTTAAGTTGTTGGAAAATTATTCATGTAATCATATACTGTTTGATTTAAATTAAATTAATTTGAGTTTGACCCGAAAAAAGTAAACTAATTATTTGATGATTAATATATTAAAATGTAATACGCTCATTTTTAAAAGAGTTTGACATCTATGATATGCCATTGACCTATTTTAACTTAACTTAAGCTTGAATTTATTTTTGGAATTCTAAAAGACTTTAATTTTTTATATCTGATCATATTATTTTTATTATGATATATATATATATATATATTTGTCGAAATTTTATTATGATATATATATATGTAGTATATATTAATAGAATACATATTATTTATTATAAACGCTCTTGAGCCATTTAAAATTTTATATATTCTAGTTAGGCGCAAGGTTTTAGAACTTTTGACCCCCCCCCCCCAAAAAAAAATAGCTAGGTTACTTATTAGTAGCATTTTCTTGAACATTGGCTACGTGCAAGCATTTTTTTTTCTCAGCCACAATTTTTTATGTTAATGGTGAAGAAAATATGATGGATCATGTAGCATGCTGTTTTATTCCGTTCTTTTTAAAAACAAATATTTTGAGAAGAAAAATTATAAAGTAGTTGACGAAAAAGTATAAAGTAATTGGTTCATTATTAATTGTATTTCTTTCTCTTTGGTAGTCTAACCGGAAATTTAAGTAATAATAAAATTTAACCGCAAAGTAAAATTGTACCTTATAACTTTTTGATATTAACTTAAGGTATTTATTTCAGAGACAAATCTCGGAAACTAACGAAACTTAATTAGCTAAAAAAGATATCAAATAATTTAGCTACTAATTTACATCTGAAAAAAACTACAAAAAAAATAATACATATATAGCTTCGTATAGAAAGCCAATACATATAAACTTCTTCCCAAGAGTTATAAAGTAAGACCCGCAAAAACAGAAAAACAAAAACCAAAAGAACAAAATATTTGGTTAGTCTTCATTAAGCCGATAATGATGGTGATCATAACGATTTGATTTTTTTTCTTTTGTTAGTCATGCCAACAAAGAAGCATGACAACACACCTCCTTATGATGTAAAGCTTAGCCTTTTGTTCTCTAACCACTCCTCGGCTCCACATCTTCCTCTTCGTTCCTCCTACGCTCGAACCGGTGGTCTTCATTTTCGCTAAACCGATCACGGAATAAGAAACAATAATCTTTCGAAAAGTGAATGTTTGAGAGAAAGAGCAATTAGGGTATGTTTTCTTTTTTTCTGTGTGGATGGTAATGAGGAAGGTGGTGAATCAAGAGGAGTTATATATATAGACAAATGGGAAAAAAGGTGGCTCGCGACAGAAACCGAATGGTACCGAACTAGACCGGTCCATGAAAGAGGCAACGAGTGGGTCCGTTGGGGTTTGTGCACTGTTCCCTAACCCACCGGACACTGTGCCCCTCCATACCCACGTGGCCCCCACCGTGAAGGAATCTTTGCCCTAAATGTGATTAATTTATCCTCTATCACATGCTTATGCGTCTCTTTCTTCATGAAAACATATGACCCAAAAACCCAAATTGTAAAGTCGAATCTTACTAAATTACCATTTTGATAACCAATGAAAACCATACCGGTGATCAAAAGGTGAGCTTCTATTTGATCCGATTTCGGTTTACTCTTTGATATATATATTTCAGAGTTTACCTAATATCCTTAGATAATCAGTTGGTTTTCAGAACCGAATTCGACGTCAGCAAACTATGTCACCGACCAAAACTGTCGGGACTACTAATACTAACCATCCAAAATCGACACCTACGTACTTCCACTTAGTCCCCGTATTTAAAAATTAGTATACTTGAATTTTATAGCTGAATGTGATTGATAATAATAAATAATAATTAATGAAGACTAATTAAGACTTAATTCGTTTGATTAGGCTCATACACTACTTCTTTCCATATCGACAAACTCTAGTTAATAAGTAATATTTCAAAATCTTGTAGACACATGGAGAAATATTCAAAGCATCAAATTTATGTTTATCTGTTGTTTCCGGTCTGAGTCAGATTTAAATTATTGCTATACAAATGATATCCATGGAATACTATATAGTATAATAGAAAATGCATTGCGCCGAATTTGGTGAGAAAAATAAACGTCAAGAGAAGTTATTAAATACCAGACTATAACTAAATGAGGGACAGTTAGGCGTTAATTAGGTGGCATAATCTTAAGTTACAGATTATTCTAAATATAATTGAGATTCGATCAATCTTTCTGCCAAAAACCGACAAGCAGTTGGTTTGATTTTGTGAAGTAATTAAAACACTCTTTTTAATTTACATTAAAAATCACATCTTACAGCTATATCACAGTTAATATTAAAGATTTAAATTAATTAAGTAATTAGCTACACAATTAACCAAGTAGAGCTAGGTGTGGTTTGATGTGGTTTACGCGATGTTGTTATTGGTTATTGTGAAGTCCTCGAACATGGAGAGTGGAGCCGCACGTGAGGTTCTCGTGATTCACAAAATGCCTTCAGCTTTTGTTCGTCTAAAAGAACAAGTTCATAAAATTAAAGTTACAATTATCTCCTTTTTTTCTTTCTTATTTTCTGATCTACTCCTTCAAATCGAGTTACAATTTTAACAATTCATTACTCTGTCAGTTAGTCTCTGTCAGTCTTGTTTCCTTTAAATTTTGTTTTCCCTTTGTCAACTAAAAGAAGATAGTTTTTTCTTCACATTTTTGAATAATAATTTCCTTACTAAACCCTACATCTTAACGTCTTGAGGTAATATTTTGTTTAACTAAAAGTGTTTCTGCTACTCAATCATTTGACTGTTATGCTATGGTCATATCGGCCGTCAAGCCGTACATATGAACAAAGAAAACTTAGATGCTATTCTAGTATTGTGGTAACAATCTAAGCTCCAACAAAAGAAACCCATAAAAACCCTAAAGAGAATATTAAAGTACTAAGCGCATGTGCTATCTGTGAAGAAAGCTTGAGTGAGTGAAACGACTCCAGCTTCAATGGCGTACGGAAGGATTTTGTTTTGAAAATTTTAAAATAGATAAGCTCTTACCTCGAGAGCCAGCAAGCTAAATATCGCTTGACCTGAGACTTCTCTGACTCTTCGTGCGGAGCTCATGGTATCACACGTCCAGACCCCGAATGGGTAACGTGCTGTTCAAGACATGCCTTCTAATATTTTTTTAAATTGACGGTTTTCACAAATTCCTATGATATCAACAAGTATTCACAAAGGGTACTGAAACTTCAGAAAGAGTCAGAGACTGCCTAGTGTGTGGATTTAGGTACAATGTTTTTTTAAAGGTTACTTGCTTTACAAGTTGTAGTAATTTACTAAGGGCTAATAAGATATACATTGAGATTTACACTATTGGGATGAAAATTAACATTACCGTAAGTACAGTCTGTCCTCACTCCTCTCTGGGGATCCACCGGTTCCACACACGGTTTTGCGGCCTTCGGTAATCTCATTCATAGTCTCTGTAACTGTTTTCACAAGCTTCCTCTGAAGCTTAAGTGCTGATGCGAGAGCATTTCTCTGCGCACTCGCCTTCTTTCGAGGCTCTTTCTCCTATACAAAAATGCAAAAGAGAAACAAATCGACATTAAACTTAGCTACAGACAGTATAACCCTGAGTGAAGATTGGCCACAAACCCTAAGCTCCTGAAGCTGAGTTTCTGTGAATCCACTATCTTTTTCTGTCCCGGATTTTGCCATTAATTGAATCACCCAATTTGCAGCCTCGCTGTAGTCTTGTTGTGTAGCCCTGAAGTACTGCATCCTTAAGTTTTGCATGAAGGACAACGCAAGTAATCCTTGTCTATCAAAATATGGGTGAGCAAGAGATGCTTTTGCGCTGATTCTTTGTCTTGCTTTGTATCGGACCATTGATGTAAGAAGTTCCCATCCGATCCCACCGTCTAGATCTAATAGCTCAAGACCTTTACGGAGATCAGGGCTTGCGCGAGGCTCCACTAATTTTCTCCAAGTAGTTAAGTCGTAGTCGCATCTTTTCAGCTGGCGGTTGAACTGAATGAGGTTGCTGTCAGATCGTAAGGATGGGAATACCTTGAACGGTAAAGGCATGGTTGAGAACATTAACAAAGTATGCTGGATTCGTTTCCCAAAACAAGGAAAGTAATAAGAGCAAAACTGGTTTCTGCTCTGTTAATCGAGGCAGGGTTGACAAGAATAAATTAAACAACAGAACCAAAAGTTATCCAGGAAAATAAATTGTAAAGCATACTTTGCCAAGGTTATTCGACACCCCTAACATCTTCAATTTACTCTAATCCTAGTCCCTGACTGACTTCTAATGTGGCATGGATAGTTGTGAACAGATTTTTAACATAAATTAATAAAACCAGATTACAATGACTCTATACGAAAGGACGTGCTTGCCAAAAGATAGTTGAACATGCTTGAGTCAAAAACTCAGAGAAAACTAAATGAGATTGGTGGTTGATACTTACCATTTGAAGGAAGATGAGGCCGATGCTATAGATATCAAACCTATCTGGCAAATTCATCTGTTCGGAACAAAACCATAAACATCAAAATCCGAAACATCATTTTATAAAATTAGGATAGCTTTATATTAACTAAGCTCGCGTAGTAAAGTTTGCACCTGCCACAGGACAGGGGAAAGTGCAGCTGCAACAGGTGCTGAAGTTGCAGATGGAGTTTGGGTGCTCATGATGTATTGCTCAGGTGCTGCATACCTGAAAGCAACAAGCCCAAAAGAAAGATACTTATATCTGAGGTTTACAACGACAAAAAGGTTGACATATATGATCCTTGGCGGAGAAAGATACAAATTTCGAAAGAGAAAGACCTTGGATCCAGGAGAAATTCTTTTGGAATGTAGTTAATTCCCACTCTCAAATCAGCTGCAGCTCCAAGATCGATAATCTTGAAAGAACGAGAACCAGCTCAAGTTTCAGTGTACAGAAAAAAGCGTGTCTTCATCCTTTCATTGGGTTCCTTTCTCGAAAAGGTTCAAGAACTAAGATCATTTACCTTCTGAAAAAATAATGTTCTGAGGCTTAACATCCCTATGGACAATCCCGGTTGAGTGAAGACCATCCAATACAAACAAGAGTTGCCTCATGATAGTCTGAATAGTTATGTTTTCTCTTTCCAGCCCTCTAGGCAAGTCTTGGACTTTCCAAAGAATGATAGTTTCTTACCTATATGATTGCCTTAGAATGTGACAACATAGATGAGACTACTGCAAAAGAATAAATGGAAATAGAAAATACTACGGACGTTATACGGGAAATCTTTAGTCTGCAGCAATCCAGCAAGTGTTGATTCTCCTTCATATTTCCATAACAGCCAATACTCTGGTCCTTTCTTTGAAAACTTCTGCAGTGGTTTTACGAATGATGCAAAAAAACATAAATCTACAAACATGAGTAAGTACTCGAGGGAAAATTTTTATCTATGAGGAACCCTAAACCACCTCGAGAAATCCGTAAACAAAATCAGCACAGCTATTCCCACAAGCTCTGCGAACCCTCTCGTTCATCCAAATTTCAACTGCACCGTACTCAGTTGCCTTCTTCACTACATACTCACCGTCCTATTAACATCACATTTATCATCCTTACTTCAATAACAAAATGGTACAATCCTCACAACTCTGATGTGATAATTGAGATGGTAATGTTTAATCCTAACTTAAAAAATATATAAAAAATGATTTGACATCTCAATTCCAAATCAAAAACGAAGCATTTTTTATCAATCACTTACATCGGAAGCACGTTTCTTGGATAATGAGGCTCTATAGACAACACCGAACGAGCCTTCACCCAGTTACTTCCCCAAAACGAAATCATCCTGCAAAATTTAAAACCTAATCACATCAATTTAACGAACCAAGAGAAACTAAAGACACCGCCAAAGACTCAATCATCCAGTATCGACCTTCCTAAAAGTCGGCCTGAACAATCTCTCAACGAAAGCAACAACAAATATGTCGAAAAACCCAGGAGCCACGCCAGGTGTTGCCCATAGATAAGAGAGAGCAGTGAGAGCTAACGCCACTCCAGGTGCAGTGATCGTTAAACCGTTCGATTTCGGTAAGGTACTGCGATAAATCATATCGCCGCACTCCATCACCGTACATGGAAGCCCGACTCCAACTCCGACGAAGAGATTGTGAACCGCGTCGATCAACTAAGCGCGACAATCGGACCCAAGCTTAACCGTTGGTTTAGAGCTCAACATCGTTGGGGTTATATAGAACGGCTTGAGTTTCTTTTCGAGGAACGGAGAGGAAGTTCCGTTGTAAGCTCCTCCCTGAGAGATTGTCGCCATGGCGGAAATTTCACCGGAAGAGTTCAGTGTTGGAAGACACAATTTCACCGAGATTCCTTAAACGTCGTTAATTTCGCACCACTAGTTTTCTTTATTCTTTTCAATTCAAATTAAGTTTTCTTTTATGTACTTAGTAAAATGTACATCACAAAGGACACGTGGATCGGGTCAGATTCGGATATGTTAATGGGCTTCTTTTTCGGCCCTTACGATGAAGTGGCTGAACCCTAATTAAACTCGCAGGGATTGAAGAAGAAATCATCTCACTCTCCCCTTCATTCATATGATATGCTTGAGAGATTATCAACGCCAATGCATTAAAAACTATCAGACGATGATACAGTATTTTTATTCTGATTAAAATCTATAATGATGTCTAAGAGGGAATTCAAAACAAAAACTGAATAACTTTTTGAATAGATTGTTACTTTAAATTCAAGAAAAAATAACAACTCAAATTTTCATAAACCTTACATCATTTGAAATATCGATCTATTTCGTATACAAGGCTCGAAAATCATACAACTTATCCGATAGAATCATTTGTGTATGGCTCTTTCAACTTCATTTGAAATTTATTTATAGAATCGAGCTCCTTCTTTTATCTTACAAGTATAATTGTTTTATGGTCGGAATCTTGTGATATAATAGTGATCATCTCTAAAATTCATGATACACGTCTGAAGTTGAATTCATTATCCCATAATGTTAAAGGAAATATTAAAACCATTAGGCTATGTTGACAAAAAAAATCTAATTGTTTTAGGTACTTTTTTAAACTCTATTTTAGCTGCTATTTTATTTTTGGTTAGCAAGTTAAAACGAAAATTTGGTTTTACTCTTGAATTAAATTTTTTTTGGGGGATTAAATGTTGAAATTTAAGTTTAAATATGTTTTTCCTTTTTTAAATGTAATTATTTTAGTTGAGTTTCACTGTATGATTGTATCATAAAGCTTGATTTTTTCTATATTATTTCATAAACATTGAGCCACCAAAAATGTTAAGAAATACTAACATCATAAAAATAGAATTTATAATTGTTTATTTAGTATCGGCAAGTGAAAAAGTTGACTCCGATTCAAATATATTCTTTTGAAGTATTTATATAAACCTTCTGATATAAACTAACGCCTATAGTCTTTAATATCTATTCCACCACACTAAATATACATTTTATATAAAATTGTGAACATTGTTTACAAGTTCGAAACGGCCCTGATAAAATCAATTGTCTCGAGTGATTTGACCATTCCGTACAAGTATGTATGGCAACAAATATGTATGGCAACTATTTGACAATTTTGTTTACTTTGACTTCGACGCACATAAGCTAATTATTTCCCAATCCTTGTTTAAAAGAGGATTAAATGTTTTTTTTAATGTTATAATTGTATTAAATCGTGCTTCTAATATGCCACTGCATATAAAAGTCAGAAACTATCATTCTAGAATAATAAATAATTGCAGTAATCCAAAGTTCGTCACGCAATTGACCGACGAATTTAGTGCCAACGTGCTCTTGATAAGAACAAGCTATAAATGAACATAGTAAAAACTATATACACCACAAAAATCATTAATATAATATCTAATTGGATATACAGGTTAACTATTTACGAGATGATATAAATTACTTGTTATCCAACTTGTTATTTACAATGTGATGATTTAACTGTGTGTATTTGGTTTACCAATTACGAACATCCGTGATTATAGATGAATCAGATAATAAATATTTTCGCCAACCCTTACAAGTTGCTAAAACTTGTACATATGCATTGGAAAAAAAAGTGAAATGTACCATAAGAACATGGACCAGAATGTACGCACAGCAGCATGTTGGTGTCGACGTGGACGTGTGATTAAAAGCTACAGTCAAACATATTCTGATCATACTAATCACTAAATTTCTGTCACATGATTAACTAAACTAACCAAGCTTATTAATCATATTCTCACCTAGTGCAATCTATTGTTAATTTGATTGTAGTTCTACTCGGCTTAATGAACAGAACATTAAGTTGGACAACGTCGTTTCAATTCCAGATAGCCACTTTAAAATAAAGTTTTGATACGATACCTTTGAAGTTTTTGTTTTTGTATCCGGTAAGATCTAAGGGAGACATAATTAAATAACTAGATTCCGCAACAATAACTAAAAGAAAATTAATTGCCCAAAAAAAAAGACTACATAAAAATGTATCGTTGCGTATCCTTTGATACAAATGATGATTTTGTATGTTATAGTTGTTTAACATGTCACACCTACACAACAATTAATAGATATAAAGCATCTTAGCTAGTTATTGTATTCCATGTCCTAAGCTTAATATAGTAAAGCTTGATCTATTAAACTAAATTAAGTTGGTTCTGGTGGCCTAACCAATGCCACAACAAAATTTAATTGAATTAATTAGTCAAATCTGAATATAAAAAATGGGAATGCTAATAAATACATGTAGTCTCTGCCTCTTACCAAAAGGAGTATGATTTCAACGATGGATGATAAGAATCCAAAATCAACGGCTGAGATGGAATCGTAGAATAACAAAAATTAGGATGAGATGAGGTTTGGGTCCATGCTTAGCCAGTGACAATGATGGAGCTGACTTTTTCGTTTCTTAATTACAACTTTTCTTCCAACTTGCATTGCATCTCCAAATTGTTGACAAAATGCTATCGTTTAAGACGCCTTACCCCGCACGATATTTTCCTACGTACATTCTTTTCTCTTATTATTCCAAATAACCAGCTAATACAGAACAAAATCAATTCCTAATAAATCAAATTCGTCTTCGATCCAAAATTAAAGAAATTTCTTCTTTTTTTTCTTCTTCTCAGTCTTTTTTCAGCAGTAAAATCTCCATTTTCTTAATAATGATTACATCTCATATCCTTTTATATTTCTTGCTTGATTTTTTGTTGTTGTCTAACCGGTTTAGTTTACATTTTGTGAATCGACATTTTTATTTATTTTTATATTTTTGTATTATCATTTACGACACGTATGTTTATATTTTTAGATTCACATGTACCATACATGTCATAATATCTTTCAGTCCATAAATTTCGTTTTACATGTAAGCAAAAATATGAAAACAAAAAAAAATAGTTTATGGTACCAAACAAAAAAAAATGTATTTTTAAAAAATGAAAAATGAGTAAACAAAATTTAAGGGAGAAAATGATATAAAATATGTTAAATATGTAAAAAGTGTCTTAAAACCACAGTTAATTATTTTTGTTCATATTTCTTGCTTAAGCTTCAGCCACACAAACATAATCACTTTTAAAAATCAATGGTTAAGATGAAAAGATTTCCCACTAATTTTTCTTTAATTTCTCTCTTTAAATACCCATCAATTTATTCTTTATTTAAGGAGTATTTTAATATTTAAAATTTGTCAATAGTTAAGTTTAAAGTTTTTTTTTCTCTCTGTCAACACTTTCCAAAAAAATTTCCATTATGTAAATAATAATTACACTACTAAAATAATTACATTGGAAGTAATGGATATGTAACCGGAATATACAACATTGTAGTTTAGAGATATGTATTCAAATTCATAACTAATTATAAATCAAAACTACATGAGTTGGACTAGCTAGTAGTATAAAATGTTTGGATTATATCGTAAGCTTAATCTTTAATTGGTTAGAAAAGTTTCTCGGTTCATAAAAAATTAGATATGATAACAACGATATCATAGAAAATTCAACCAAAAATATTGTTCATTCTAGAATAATCGGACGTTATAGTTTATCATGACTGATGAGTAAAAATTAATATTAACCTATAGAGTAAAAACTAATATTTTTTAAGAAGGGAGAAAACGAAAACATAGCAGGGTGTTTCAGAGATATTTGGTTGAATAAGCTCAAACTCAACTACTCAAAAGTGTCTCCCTCCCAAGAGGGAACATCACGCCATATCTATGAGTGGTTGAAAAAAAAGGATTAAAATTTATGCATGAGTGCTTGCTTGTTTTAGTTATTACATACATTTTAATGGTGTAGACAAAAAGTTTTAAAAAAAAAAAACAAATTGATAGCAGATATGATTATGTAGGGATATTATTGTGTGATACAATAGTATGAGATAAGATCATAATCCTTGCCAATCCAATAGTCCTTTTTTGTTTCTTTAATAAATTTAAACAATAAATATATAAGAATGGTGAATAAAAAATGGATACATGAATTGCTTCAAAGGGGGATGAACTAAATATAGCAACAAAAAAAAAAAATAATAATGAATAAATAAAGAGAGGAGAAAGGTCCAGCTGTCATGTGACCGCCCATCCCACTTGACCCCCTTGGTAGGTCGCACTTACCATATATGTATGTATTCCCGTTGGTTATTCATTTTTATATATTGTCTCTATTTTTATTCTCGTCAAAACTCTGACTTAATTTTATTTTTACTCTCTATTCTGACCTTTTTTCGATAATTATTTTGTCAATCTTTGACTCTATCTATGTCAATGTAACAACAATACATGAATTCTGGATTGCTGAATAAGATATATCGTTATTTAGCATGGCTTTTTCTCCTCTAAGCATCTAGAATCTTATAATTTCTAGTGTTAGTTTCTGTCTTTAAAAGCTTCCAACAAATACGTAATCAATATGTTCTCTCGTTTTCAATTCAATAACGAGTCATTGAATATCGAAAATGTTGAATTTTGATATTTACTAATGATATAGATTTTTGAGGTTTATAAAATATTATTCTGTAACATAATTAAGTAAAACCTAAAAATAATTCTCCTTTATTTATTTTCTTAAACGGTGGAAAATCTAGATTTTAAATCTACAACACAAAGATTCAACTTCTTGTACTACTAAACCACCACATCTTAAGTTACTCTCTTTAATTTTACAAAATTTTTGGATGTGATTTAGATTTTGATAGGGTTAATATGTCAATTATCTGTGAATATATACGAAATCATATATAGTCTATATAGTATATAGCTATATACCGATCTTTTCCAAAAAAAAAAAGATCATCGAAGAATAAAAATGTTCTCAATCAGTCAGGTTATATATATTTCAAGTCAAAGTAACTAACATGATGATAATTTACGTAATGAAGATATGTGGTAATGTGTTGTAAAAATGTACTTAAGTCTTTGAAATGTGTCTCCTAAAAATCTACATAACAAAAACGTACGAAAAATAGAAAAGTCGTAGTAGTACTACATATTTTGGTCTGCCCTTCGCAATTTTCTACTTTATGTTTATTTAATATCTCCATCTTTTTTCTTAAACCAATCAGATTTAACTTAAATAATATATCAGATACAAACAGTAACATGTACCTGCATTTCCGTCTAAATTCCTCATAATATCTCTTTGTATATGTATATATAGATGATATTTCAGAACCAAAAAAAAAAAGTAATAACGTCACCCAAATCCCTCTCACCTAATTTTCTTTCTCAATTTGGTCAGAATCTTCAAGAAACTGAAACAAAGAAAATGGTTTCCAGTTGCATAGACGAGAGTTCTTCTACTTCGGAATCTTTCTCGGCCGCAACCGCAACGGCCACAAAGTTCTCTGCCCCTCCGCTCCCGCCGTTGCGCCTCTACCGGATGGGAAGTGGTGGAAGCAGCATCGTGTTGGATTCAGAGAATAGCGTAGAGACGGAGTCACGGAAGCTTCCGTCGTCGAAATACAAAGGCGTTGTTCCTCAGCCCAACGGAAGATGGGGAGCTCAGATTTACGAGAAGCACCAGCGAGTTTGGCTCGGCACTTTCAACGAGGAAGAGGAAGCTGCTCATTCCTATGACATAGCCGCCCGTAAATTCCGAGGCCGCGACGCCGTCGTCAACTTCAAAACCTTCCTTGCGGCAGAGGAGGACGATAACGGCGAGTTATCTTTTCTTGAAGCTCACTCCAAGGCCGAGATCGTCGACATGTTAAGGAAACACACTTACGCTGACGAGCTTGAGCAGAGCAATAAACGTTGGTTTCTCTCCGTAGACACTAACGGAAAACGTAACGGATCGAATACGACTCAAACCGACACAGTTTTCAAAACTCGTGAAGTGCTTTTCGAGAAGGTTGTTACGCCTAGCGACGTCGGTAAGCTAAACCGCCT
This sequence comes from Streptanthus diversifolius, assembly GCA_039880935.1. Lineage (NCBI taxonomy): Eukaryota > Viridiplantae > Streptophyta > Magnoliopsida > Brassicales > Brassicaceae > Streptanthus > Streptanthus diversifolius. Next base: position 4,739,417 of record JAXGFM010000015.1, on the reverse strand, counting down.
CGTGATTCCTAAACAGCACGCGGAGAAACATTTTCCGTTACCGTCACAGTCACTGTCGGTGACTAAAGGCGTTCTGATCAACTTCGAAGACGTAACAGGTAGAGTGTGGAGGTTCCGTTACTCATACTGGAACAGTAGTCAAAGTTACGTGTTGACCAAGGGATGGAGTCGATTCGTTAAGGAGAAGAATCTCCTAGCCGGTGACGTCGTTACTTTCGAGAGATCGACCGGATCAGACCCGCAGCTTGTTATTGATTGGAAGATCAGGTCCGGCCCGAGCAAAAACCCTGTTCAGGTTGTGGTTCGGCTTTTCGGAGTTGACATCTTCAACGTGACAAGCAAGAAGCCGAACAACGTCGTAGCCGTGTGCGGTGGAAAGAGATCTCGGGATGTCGATATGTTTGCGTTACGGTGTTCCAAGAAACAGGCTATAATCAATGCTTTGTGACATTTTTCTTTTTCATTTTTTATTTATATTATAATTGTCAAGTTGTAGTAGGATGTGAAAACTGTGGTTATTCTTGCCAAGTTACTTAGCAAAAGAGGAGAAGAAACAAAAAAAAATTGGAAAATGGTTTTAGGGAAAAGTGGTAAATAGAATGTAGTTATTGTCCGTCCCAGCTATTAGGGTGTTTTTTTTCTTAAACCATATATGTATGTCAACCACTTCTTGTCTTATACTGGTTATTATTAACCAAAGATTTTATTGTATATATGTTTTCTCAACTCTATGAGCTAAAATACATGAAATTCTATGAGCTTAAAACATAAAATTGTATCTTAAAACCTAAACAACATAAATTCTATGAACATGTATAGAATTCTATAAGGTTATAGCATAGAGATCTATCTTAATATCCATATAATTCTGGTAAACTTATATGTTAATACATGCAATTCTATTTTAATAAACGAAATTATAGTAAAAATATATATTAATACATGAAATGCAATGGTAATATTATATACGTTTCCATCAGAACTTCTTCAAAAATTTCAATGAACTTTTTAAAAATCATTAGAAATCATATGTAGACAACAATAATAGTAGATTTGTTTTTTTGTCGAAAATTCATTGTAAATTTTAATGGATTTCCAACAAAATAAATCGGTAAGAAATACTAATAGATTTTTAATAAATATTTTTTCTTCAAAAAAGTCCGTTAAATTCCTACGGAAAAAAATTTGTTGGAAAATATAATGGTTTTCGCCAAGTTCTCTTGTAGTGAATGCTTGACGGATTTGTTTGGTACACGTGTATGTCAAGAGGATTCCTTTCTTGGGGAGGAAGCAACCCTTACTCCTTGTTCTCATGTTTTCTACAGTCGCTGCATCGTATCGAAGACTGGATTCAAGAATCTTAAAAGTGTCAACTTTGTTGTAACCAGCTTCAAGTGGTTTCTTAAGATTATTAAATCAAAGCCAAGGCTTTGATATCGAGTCTGGATGTCTTCAGCTAGTTTCCATATCCACATAACAGGCTCCAGTTACCTGATAGTTAATGCTTAGAAACTCTGATTTGTAATTACACGAGAGCAGGACTTCGCTTTGCTTAGCTTCTTCAAACACTGCTATCAAACCTTCACAATGTTAATTTTCAAAAGTTTTTACATAGTGCAATTGTGAACCACATTTTGTTTTTGTATTCATTTTGTGGCATCAGCGCCATATATTCAAAGCTTCAAAACACAGAAAGGTATAAATAAGGAGAAAAAGAGGATCGATTTCCTTTTAAAATAAATAAAATATAGGAAAATAGATTTGTCAGTGGATGTTTTCATGTATTAACGAATCTGCAATTTCTTCGAACTTCTCCATCGACCAAGCTCTCGGAGTTCAAAATGTTCCCCATCTTCACCATCGACTTGGAGAATTGCTCGAAGAAAGCCACCGGATCCTCCGCGTACTTACTCACTATCCGCCGCGTCTGTATCCCGAACATGCTCGTGTACATCTCCTGGTCAGAATTCAGCAACCCTTCTCCTCTCAGGAGCGTGTGGTAGATCGAGTTGTCGAAGAGATTCGGCGTCACATTGTCCATGGCCGTCACGTTGCTGTCACCTTCTCCGCTGTTCGCCGGACAAATCTCTCGGAGGCTCGCCAGGTACGTCTCCGACACTGGATTTAGTGCTGATGTCACCGGAAAATCTCCATAGATCCGCGATCGGAAGTTCCGACATTGTGCCATCCCTATCGTGTGAGCTCCTACGTACATATATTTTGGTCAATTAGGGGTTTAGTGATCGGTTTGATGTTTCATATATAATCCGGTATACCACAATACCAAAGTCAATTCCGGTTTAGTTTTGTTTAGAGGATTGATCTTACCAGAAAGAGCGACCATGTCTTCAACAGAGAGACCCTGAGAATAGAATTTAGAGATGATGCTGACTAAACCCTCTTCAGGAGTTGGAAGGTTTGATTTCGCAAGCTCGTAACTTGCTGTCTTTGAATCTTTTCTTCCCACAGGAACGTCCCAGTAAGGTCCACCAACCTTTAATCAAACCAAATTTTTAAATGTTGTTTCAGTTTCATAATTCAGATTATACATACACTGTATTGAAATATTGGTTATGATAATCAGAGAGTAAATGTACCAGGATTGTAGCATCTCTAGCAGAAATCGTGAGAAGATCAGCGCAGGAAACGACTCCAGGACATTCGGATTCGATTATGTTCTTGATTCTGTCTACAATTTTGTATCCTTTCAATGAGTTTATATTGGGAGAAGCTTTCTTCTCTCCCTGCAGTGACTCTGTTTCATCTAGTAACACCGATCCATCGCATCCCTGCAATACAATTTAAACCCTAGTAAATATCCGTACCACAAAGCAACCCCTTTTAGTTGAATTTTTCAGCTAAACTCTGTCTTCGTTTCATCAATAATCTAACAAAGATTTGGTAACAGTAGGCTTTATGAGTTTTCCTCGTATGAAGAAGAAGTGTCCAATTCGACTGAATGAATGAGAATAGAAAGAGGCGGGAATATTTCTTGTGTTTCAAGCAAGGTGTGTATATGTACTTACTTGAACAAAACAGTCGTGGAAATGTAAACGAATAACTATCGCTGCATTTCTTGGATCTTCCTTCACTATGCATTCCATTTCTTTCTTGATGACGTCAAATACGGTCGGGCAAGTAGACTTGTAATAATCTAGGGTTAAAGGAAGATCCTTGCCTGATCCATCAAAGGAAAAGCAGGGGATAAATATGGCGTGGACGAGAAAGATCACAAGGAGGAGTTTCATAGTTCTTTCTCTTGAAACCCTTTTGCTTAAACTTTTTGGGAAAATGTAAAAGTGTTTGTGAGAGGTAAGGAGTGGGAGAAATTGGGTGGGACTTAAAGAGATATATAAGTTTGAGAGAAAAGGACATTGTAGGGTTTTAGGTTTCTTGTGCTACAAGGGTCTTCAGAAGTTGGTCAAGTGAGATGCAACTAATTTTTTGAGATGGTTGTTGGGTTTTCCTATAACCCAAAGATATTGAGATGAAAGTTTATCTGAAAAATAGCACAGATGCTTACCAAACCAAAATCTTATATTACTATATCCTCATTTATATTCTGTTTTGTCTTAAAAGGCAGATCTCTTTCTTTTTTGTATGTTTGTAAAAGTTGCAACCATGTTCATTAAAACTGATTCTCGAAAACAATCTAGAAGTCCCGTTGTTTTGTGATTTGTTCATTTGTTTTTCTTGGCCATCAAAATAACCATTTTTGTTCAACTAAGAAATTAAATAATTCCATAAATGAATTTCCATATTTTTAATCGCGGGTTATGATACAACAGCAACACTGATACAAACCCTGGTCAAAATGATAATAGTAAATCCTACTTTGTGAAAAGAAATATATATATATAATGGTGAATTTGGAACTATATTCCCCCACAATAATTAACATGAGAACTGGTTAGATATGTAGGTCACCAATAGGTTACATGAATCCATATTTTGGTCGATATTTGAATTTCTCTTAGCCTCAGCAATAGTTTATATCTTTTGTTTAGGAATAATATTGCTAACTATTGTTTTTATCTTCCTCTTGTTTTCTTTTCCCAAATGACGAAAGATCAAAAAATAGGAGGGAAATATGATCCACTCGTTGGCGTCATCTTTGATTATACCGATTTAATAAAAAGAAGCTCCAAAAAACCTTAAAATAATAACGACGTAAGTCCAACAATATTTTGTAAAACATAAATTTATTAAATTGTCGTCAACTTGTTTATATTTAAAATACTTTCAGTCTTAAAAACGGTTTAAAACAAGGTTATACATGGCAGGGATGCATAAGTCAGAAGAAGAAACTGGAGTTAGGTGGTTTTGGTGAAGTGATACGAGATTTTGATGACGTCTTCGTCATGACCTCTTAGTTCAAATACCTTAATGCAGTTTAGATCGACGGTAAAAAAAAATTAACATCCGAAATCATCTCCTCATATTTGAACTAAAGGCACATTTAATTAGGAAACCCCTAATGATTATTATTTCGAGGAAATTGGGCCAATTTTGATTTTTTTTGGTGTGTGTGAATTTCTATAGGCTACGAACTCAATATCATACCAACAAAACTCTCTTCTTCATGCATATGTTTCTTCCTTCATTGCGTCTCCCTCAAAATTTTGTGTTTTGAAATTTCATCTTGAGGAATTATATTATATGTTATGAACTATTTATGTGATATTTATTATAAGTCAATTAACTCATGTTATAGACTGTTTTATATTATTTATAACCCTAATTGTACTCTTACATAAATAATTCATTATTTATGAAATAATATAAAACTAATTCATTTATCTCTTTTCTTTCTATTCACAACATGTTATTAGCACCGAGTTTCTAATTGCTAGAATTAAAAACTCTACCCACATGAGTTAAAAAGGTAGGCAGTTTTATAGTTCATAATAATCATCTTATTCTTAATATTAATTTTTTTTTCAAACCATGTTTGTTATTAACTCATGGTTAGTAAGAATGAATTTTATCTGTCAATACTTAATTGAAGTATTACTTATGGATATTAACACCATGTTTATTATCAATTCATGATTCATAATGGTAGATCCACAGTATAATGTACTACAAAACCATTGATATAAAAATTTATTATTTGATCAAGTATGTAACATCATTTGGAATTTTTTGCTTTACATATTTTTTTTCTTATTCATATATTTATAAATATATGCTACTAATTCCTATTTATTAGCCTTATTGTTCTTTGTCTCCACTATGTCCACATATTGTTCTTGATTTGCACTATGTTTGCCTATTGTTTAGATATATTAACATTTTGTATAGACATATTTTCATCATATTATTTAGGATTATACGGATTTTGCACATATAATCTAAATTTTGCACATCATATCTAGGGTTATATTATAATTTATTAAATCACCCGAATATTGCAGTTTACAAATTTATCTCATTCGAATTTTGCACATATTTTGCATTCTTCATAATTCATCTCTTCATAATTTTGCACGTATATAATGAAAATCCAAATTTTTTCACATTATATTTAGGGTGATATTATTATTTATTAAATCATCCGAATTTTGCACTTTCCATAATTATCTCATTAGAATATTGCACATTGAGAAATTTATCTCATCCAAACATTTGCACATGTCCTGTACAAATCCGGGTTTTACACATATTTTGCACTTTCCATAATTTATCTCACACGAATATTATATTTTTCATAATTTACTAAAAATTATGTTATATGAAATATGTATTTATGCCTCTATATTCTGGAATTTTTACAAATACTATCATATTTGCTTATTATTATGGTCATGAAATTTGCATATTGATAATATGTTTTTATGGTGAATTGATTGATTAATAGAGAACTTAGTTTAATAGCATGATAGTAAAGAACTAATGAATGTGATAATGTTTATAAGATTATTATTTTTCTTGATAATGTTTAAGTTTATATATATTATTTGATATATATTAATGATTAAATTACTTTACCATTATTTTTATGAGAGTCTCAAGTTCTTTTACTTGACCATAAAAGATTCACAAAATTCTGTAGAGCAATATAAAGAAAGTATGATCACGAGAATGTGACATTCCATAAAGTTCATTATAAGTATTTGCATATAAGATTACAAGACTTCTCTGTAAAAGATCCATAAGTTCTTCAAAGAAATGTAAAGAAAAATAAAATCACCACAATGTGATATTACATGAAAAGAATATCAGTAATGTTTATTTATTAGAAAATACATATTTTATGCAAGTGATGTTGTGCACATTAAAATAAAGAGAGATAGAATAATCACTTTTATTTCTATCTTATCTCATTGAGACTTAAGCAAAATAATAAAATATTGATGAAAAATCATGAGTCGCGTCTAATATGTGACTCATGATTATCAACAAAAATAAAAAAATCAAAAAGTAAGAAATAAGAGATATTTTTATCATCTGAAGATGAAAGTGTGAGTACGATACAATTTATAAAAAAATTTACTGAATGTTCGAGAAGAAGATATATGTGAATGCTCTAGAAGAGCACATAAATAACATATATATATTATTGTGCATGAGAATGAAATTTGAAATCTTGATGCATTATATTCACATAAGTCTCAAAAGCTATAAGGATCTAAGATATAATATATGATCTAAATGGAGTATGTTGTTGATTTTAAAATGGGTTTCAATTTGAGATTGATAAACCTGCAGTATTATTATCTCAAGGGAGAGAATTAAAGAATCACATATTTTATAATAAGTGGAACATCCAGAATATTATGTTCACACTAAAACTGAAATTGATGAATTTTTCACAAAGTAAAACCATGAAATTTTGAAATTTCGAGGCTAATCATGTTAAGACAATAAGCAAATGAAATGTTAAAATACATTCAAGTCATATTATCTAAAACAGTAAAGTATTAGACAATAAGAGTAATTTGGAGAAACTTGTGTATTCTCTATTAAATTGTATTACACAAGATTTAGTATAATGGAGCTAGATTATATAATAAACCAAAAATTTATGAATGTTGGCATGAACCAATTAAACTATCTTGGTTCAATAGTAATGTGGAAAGATTATTAATGATTTATGTAAACATCATTGAGAAACCAGAAAATTCTTCCAAATGATTTCTTAGATGTTGTTTGCTCACAAGACAACTTGATAAAGTGCTTTTCACCCGTCAAAGTAGTTTGAAATCTATTGACATTGATACAACGAAATATTGGTGGACTGATCACCCACACTGCATTTTAATAATAATTTAAATAAGCCAATCTTTCCAAAATTAAGGGGAGAAAATAAACAGTTGAAGAAATATATGATTTGAAAGAAATTATCATTGATACTTGGACTAAATTAGAAGTCCAAAAGATAATTAATTTATAAAGTTTAGTAAATTAGTTGCCAGACGTACTTACTAATCCAAATATAATGATAAAGTCACATATACCAGTTATAAATGCTCCAGTAAAATTTGATATCTCAAAAGGAAAATATCAAACTGTTAATGAGTCTAAGGCATGCATAAAGCGTGATAGACATGTTGGTTTTCAGTATAAGAATCTTTAGAAAGAAAACGAGCATAAATTAAAATGGTCAAACCGAAAAAATAAAGATTTTTGAATGATCTTTAGAAAAGACATTAACATAACAGAAAGAAAATTCAGGTACTTGAGACAATAAAGTGATCTTAAGCAGTTATGTCGTATAGATTAAAATGGAACCGAAAAGCAAATCAATGTCAATTATATATTTACACTTAATATAGCAGTTGATATTATGAAATAAATTCTATTAAAAAGTGTACACAATGACATGATTGGCCAAATCGGAAAGAAGCAATAAACGCAGAATTTGAATCTCTTAGAAATAAAAAAGTACTCGAGCCAGTAGTCCGTAGATGAAAAGCGGTAAAACCACTATAAAATAAATAAATCTTTGTGAGAGAAAGATGAATATGAGATTGATTATGAAAAGACAGAATCTGATAAAATAGTTTTTAAGTTTTTATTAGTCTGTCAATAAAATAATTTGATTTATACAATCCACCTAATGATACTTATATGAAATCCCTTAAGATATATTCAATGATAGATATATCTTAATGATATAATCCCTCAAGGATAAAGTTTCTGAATGATTGATTTACTTTAAAATAATGTTCTCGGAAACCTCATTTATTCGATCAAATTAACGTAAATAAGTTTTCATCCGGTATAAGTGATTATTATAAAATTAACCAATATACTCATGTGTATTTATCAAAATGTATGGATCAGTGGGATCTTTAATTAAAACTCTTGAAGATTTAACACAAATCAAAATTTGTAAAAAAAAAAGATTTTGGAAAGACGATATTATCATTATTTATTCCAAATTGATATTTAAAGGAAGAGATGCTATTTCAAAAGATCCTTACAGAATTTTATTTAAAAAATGCTCACATATGTTGGGTCATGAAATACCATACTTCAAAATTATTTGAAAGATATATTATATCTTTTGTGATTGAAAGAAGTGATTTCGTATGACAAGAAGAAAAGTCATAATAATAACTTTTAACAACAGAACATAACCATAGTTCTTTCCACTAGATTTTTCTGATAAAGTTTTTAATAAGGCAACATCTTACGCGTTTTATGAGATATTTGTATAATGAAAGTGTTACAAACTATTTATATGATGTCCATTATAAGTTCATTAGCCTATGTTTTAAAATATTCTAAATTACTTATAACCCTAATTATACTCTTATATAAAGAATTGATTATTCATGAAATAATATAATATCAATTACTCTATTTTTTAATCTATTCACAACACTGTAATGTATTTTCGTTCATATAATGTGCATCTTCCATGTTTTCAATCCAATAATTTACATATTCGAAAACAAGTTTTATATTCATATAAGCCATATTAGAATATGACAGTCAAATATAGTCTTTGTGAAAGGGTTTTCGAAAAGGCCCATTAGCTCAGTTGGTTAGAGCGTCGTGCTAATAAACCTGCATGGGCCAGTTTTTATGTTTTCTCTTAAAACATAAAAAAAACCAAGATAAAGGTCACGAAAATTCTCTTTCGATTTATGTCGTAATATCCACGATGACAAACATTTTGCCGGAGTAAAAGGTCATGTGGACTACGCAAAACTTAATCATCTTCTTCTTTTTTTTCCCGCAGACCGCATGAACACTGCGTTTCCAAACTTTTGAAAAGGCATGAAAAAGCGTGGAGACAATAGATTAACTGCCAAATAAATAGCAATAAAAAATTTTCCATTAAAGGCTATACAATTTTATTTTATTTTTACTTTTGGTTACATACAATCTGGTACGTAAACATATATTTTATTGTCATATCTTTGGTTGAAGACGAGTTCATATAATTCATGATAACGATACTGTATCTATTAATCCAATCAATGTACTGTATAACGACTTGACGTTTATGAATTTATATTATATAGCGAAATGTCTTTACGGTCTTCCTTATATATGTTCTCTTTTTTTTTAACACTTAATATATGTTCTCTAATTGAGGAATCAATTTCTAATATACTCTTAAATCTCAGGTGATGTTCTGAAATACTCTTCTTTAAATTATAATATAGAAAATTACGATTTTGTCCTTTTATGGGTTTTATATTAATATATGTAATATATTTCAACAAAAACATGTTGGCATAGATGGTAGTGTATTCTTAGTATGACCTTGAGGATGCGGGTTCAAAACCCAGTATGTGCAAAATTAGTATTTAAATATGTGCGTGAGATGAAGGTGCTTGGGTTCCGGGGAATGCGCGTGACACCTGTAGGCATTTAGGGTTTAGTTTTCACATACACGCAGGGGTATTTTTGTCTTTCCAAAAATTGAGGAGTATTTGAGAAATAAGGAAAGTAAGTTAGAAAAACTCTCCACAAATAAGAGTATATTAGAAATCAACCCCTAATTGAGTTATGATTACTTTTTGTTAGAAGTTTATGAACACAATAAAAAATCTCTTTGGAAAACAAAAATACAGTAACAGCAGAGAATTCTGAAACCAATAAATTTAAATGAGAGAAGTTCCCAAAGTAAGAGACAAATGAATCCATGGGGAAGTATACCTGACAAAAGCAGGCATTCAAAGTGAAGCAAAAAGTTTGGTGCTAAGGGACATACCCACTTCTTTTTTTTTTTTTTTTTACAGCAACCAATTAATATGACATTTACTAATTTTATGTTTAAGAAAACTTTTTAGCATATCAGTTCTAACTTCATAGACTCATCATTTACTAACAACAACATAAGTACTCATCAATATACATATGAGAGTGATAGAGAAGCGAATGCAAATTCTCTTTTTTCTTTTTCTTTTTTCTCAACTATTACTCACCCACCTAAGTATCAAAAAGAGACAATATCAAGTTCAACAAGTTATATATTTCTAAATTATCTAAGATTGACCAAAAAGTACTGTAAGCTTAATCACATTACTAATGAAATAAATATATTATAGATAGAAACAGTACTCACACGTGTAGGAGAATGATAGTACAAAGACCCACATGAGAAAATACAACAAAGGAGTCTCCCAAAATAAACAAGCTTGGAGGCATTAACGATGTGTCCAATTCTAATATATCTACACTCGTGAGACCCACAATGCGTATTATTATTTGTACTATGAGGATCATATTTCATAAACTCCAAAAAGTGAATTACTAAAATCCTCAAAAGAAGGGTCAAAAGTCTTACTACACCATACCCGTTTTAATGTTATATATGGATTCTCTAAAACTTGATTTTGCTTAGCTGTAACCAATATGGATACTAAATGACTGTAAAAAAAATGCAAAAGGTGAAAGCCAAGCCATCGCGTAAACAAGAAATTACTAATCTCCGTATTGTCATTTTCCTCAAGAATACAAGTAAATGACCCCCAAGTTAAAAGAAATAAACCACAGTTGCTTTACCTTCAATGCAAAAGAAAACAACTCTCTATATTTTGGGAGAGAGGAACCAAAAGGCTGCAACACTTTTTATGACCAAGACAGGACTGGTAAGGATGAAGAGTATTAAAGGAATGAGGAAGAGGAACAGCTCCTAACCTAATCAAGAAAATGGGTTTCATATTCCTTCTTGTTTGTTGAGTGGGTCTCATCTTATATCCACCTCAAAAGCTGAATCTTTTTATAGTTGTGAGATTGATTGTAGCTCAGTGAATGAAACAGAGAGAGAGAGAGAGAGAGAGAGAGAGAGAGAGAGAGAGAGAGAGAGAGAGAGAGAGAGAGAGAGAGAGAGAGAGAGAGAGAAGTAAAATCTAGTAAATGTTATGTCTATCCTATCATATACTAGTTATTATCAATAACAAGAAAATAAGAAAAGAAAAAGGTGAGTGTTAACCAATGAGCATCGCTTACACATCACTTAATGAGAGAGCTCAAAACAGGTAACTCTGGTTTGGTGGGTATTGATGTTTTCTGTCTCTTCTACGGTCTGTGTGGTTCGAACCATGTTTTGGGAACTATAATATTCGTTTCCCTATAGATATCTCTATAAAAGAAAGGGGTAAACAAAATTAAATTTTTATAGAAAGTGTACTATTTTTATTTCAACAAGACGCTACTAACCTTTCTCCTTCATATATATCTGAAAATGGCTTGTCTTGTAGTTCTTCAATTGAGCGAAAACAATGGTGCTAAGATTGCCATGTGGTGATACTCACTCCTGGTATTCAATTATATGAGTGATTGATTCCACAGGCTCTGGCTTTTCCTGATTCTTTAAGGAAAAAAGAAAAAAATCAGACAAATAAAGACAGTATTTATTGATGATGAAGAGAAAGACAGCACGAGACACAGGCTATATCAGAGGGTAAAGAGATTGGAACAAGCTGAGGTACGTAACGTTTAAGTATAGATAAAAGAAACATTTAAGTTAACTTTTTGTGTTAGCAATGGAGTCTCCAAGGATCCATGGAGGTGCTGAGGAGAAGAGTAGTTGTGAATCAGGATGGACTATGTACATAGAAGACACCTTCCATGGAAACCATCATCACTCGGATATTGTCTATCAAAAATATGATGATGATGATGATGATTTCCGTGTAAAAGAGGTCGATGATGATGGTAGTAGTGACAATGGGAGCGATGATTCGATGACGTCTGATGCATCTTCATGGCCTAGCACTCAGCTTCCAAGGAACACCAAGGATCATGCAGCTGCAAAGAATAGTAATGCCAAACAAGTTAATCACCAGACAAAGAACAGAGCTTGCGAAACGTTCAGCGACGAAGAAGAGGAATCTGAGTTCAAGGCTAGAACAATAACCACTGCAGCTAGTCGTGTCCAAAGTAGAGGCAAGGTGAGCAAAACCAAATAAGACTCATACTGTATTTGATTTCTATTGCTATCAAATGTTCTCTTTGGTTCAAGGGATATCAGAATCCAGACCATGTAGTTGTTTACCTTCATTTGAGATGTATGTGTAATTGCATTGCTTTTCTTTAACAGGATTATGTTTTTGCTTAAACCAAATCCCGTTCCTGTAACTTTTCTGCGTTGGAGCTATGCTAATAATATCTACCTTTTTTGCACATACTCCTTTCTAACACATATGGGAACAATTCAATAATCCGTAACCATTGAAAAGCAAACATGTATACGAATTACTCCTCATACAAACAGACACAGATCCAAACGACTGAGTTTCGGATAAAACAAAGAGGTTGATGACAAAACAGGAGTTTCTAAGGTTTACCAAATTGTTCAATAGGTGTGGCCCCAAAGTAGCTAACACACCATAGCTTTGCCTGTTAACAGAGAGTTGATGCTTTCAATGCCTTCACATGATTCTTTTTTTTTTAAAAGGAACAAATTTCAATCATTCAAGATATATCATTATCAACTTTCACAAAACTTTTTCATAACCAAAAATTCATAAAATACTATTTCGCATAAGGAAAAGAGTTAGACAAAATCCAAACAAAAGGAACCTGTTTGTGATATTCTGCTCCACCTTTTCAACACAGTAAGAACCATGTAGCTTCTGCCTTTTCAATTGATGGACCAGTACTTGAGATAACATGATGCATCGTGGAAAGTCAAAGCTGGTAATTTGGATCAATATACAGTTAGTATAAGAAAATGACTGAAAGTTTTAACTTATTGAGTTGAATTGGGAACAGAAAAAAAACAAAGAGTTTTAGCTGGCAGCTTGCTAGGAGAGGACCGCCCTCACGTAGATGTGATTCTCAGGTCACTTTCGACGTTGTAATCTCAAATCCACCATGCACGTGCAGAAGCAATAAACAGGTAGATGATAATGAAATAAGGGTCGTCCAATCTAATTCCATGACCCACAAAATGTGAGAGAATGTGACTCAGTAAATGCACAACACATTGGACCTGGTCTACCAATTTCAGCTTCAGGAAGACCGTAGAACCAAACCAGCAAAAGGCGAAGAACCAAGCATTTCAGCTAAACAAATGGCCTATGCACACCTTCCATTGGTTACCGGAAATGACATCACTAGAAACAATACCATTGGAAAAACAAAACTAACCTTCTTTTTTTAATCAAAAATATTGTATGTTTGAGAAACTGGTACAATCAAATAATGAAAATAAAATTCCATAATATCATAAGAGAATATTTATGAAGCCTAATTAGCGTAGAGTTACACTGGAAACAGGAACAGTTTGCAAAATAAATCGTCTCAAGCATTATTGAACATGTAAAATATAACTTGAACACAACTGAATATTCCAAACTAGCAATATTCTTAAATTCCTCCCTAAAAATATAACGCTACCACGACACTCTTACATCCTAAACAAGTTCTCATTGCATTGCCCAGATCTCCTGCTACTTTAACTGCCTAATTACAAAAGCATGACACACCGTATTTTGACAAGTATATATAAAAGCCAATGATCCTTCTCAGCCTACAAACTATCAACACCGAAAGAAAAATGACAGAACTCAAATGGATATGCCTTTCCTTCTCACTAACACTTTTACTAAGCTTAGCAGTTGGATCTCTTAACATAGACTCTCAAAAATGGTCTGTTGGAAATCACTTTGGTTACGATGGTGGCTTCTGTCTTCCCGGTCTCTGCATTAGAGGATCCGGTGGCAGTAGAGTCCATTTTGGTGGTGGTGGTCGCGGTGGAATTCAATATAACGGTGGCGGTAGCAGGGACAGAATTGATTTCAAACAGACCATGTACTGCCAACCGCTGACTTGCTGGTCTGGCTCATGTGATGGACTCCATTTGCATTTAGACAAAGGGCTGTATGAATCTCTCGTAAGCAAGCACGCAGCAAAACAACCATCTACTGTTGATTACAACATCCCAGAGACCTTCAAACACAATAATTATGAATTCAAACAAGTGCAAGAAGCTGCAATGTCACCACAATCTAACTAGCTAATAAAGTTTTTAGTTGTATTAATAAACATAATCTAATAAATCTCATCAGACTGAGATGTTGTTATCACAAAGTTATACTTAAACTGGAGATTAGGCACTAAACTAGTTATATAGTATGTTTGTTCAATAGCAACTGTAGTGATTTTTATCTTACAGATGCTTACTCATAAATCATAATCATTGGATTAAAGAGTAGATTGAATCGTTATCCACAGTCACACACTCTTATGAGAAAATATTGACATATACCAAAGAAGAAATAGTGTATGACCATGCTTCTATAGACTGAATCTGGACAAGCTCAAGCCGTTCACCGGATTTCGGGTTTTACCGATCGGGCGGGTTCGATTCTAACCCGGATGGGATTAGTGGAATAGCTTATTCGCGTAAACAGAAAGAAATAATAAAGTCATAAAATAACGAATTTTACTCATCAAATTTTATTTAATTCTGTAAATCACATGTTACAGTTCGCGAGATGTTCTAACTAGACAAGAAGCCTTTGTGCGAGTTTCTTCTTGTCTCCCCCGCCATTTTCAACTCTGATTTGCTGAAAAATGCAGTGAATAATAATCAAACGTTGCGTTATTAAACAAAATAAATATTGATTTGCGAAACTTTTAATTACTGTATTAACATCGAAATTATTTTCATCAAAGAAAAAAAAAACAATCGAAGTTATATCATAATTGGACAAGCAACAAACTCATTGATCCGGATCCATGGAAGAAGGGGTCAGAAGGAGCGGCTCTGACATGGTGGAGGAAAGCGACGGAGCAGAGGATAGAGGCGATGAGAGCAAAGATACCAAATCCGATCATCAGAGAGAAACCTGCGACGATCAGATCCATGGCCGTCTGAATGCTCATTATTCCCATCAACTTCGGATTTCGAGTTGTGAGTAGTTACACAACTTTGGAATGGTATGGATCTTGGAAGAAGAAGAAGAAGAAGAAGAAGAAGAAGAAGAAGAAGAAGAAGAGATGCTTGAAACAGAATGCATTGCAATTGCTTTAGGAACGGTACTGAAACTCGCATTTGCCACGTTACGTGATAAACTCCAAGTTTCGACACCTGAACAATTATTCAATTAAATTAAATAGAGAAAAACAAATGCTCCATCCACAATATAAGCAGAACCAAAGAAAAAGCAATCATCAAAACTAAAAACTTATTATTCAATGAGCTTATACATTTTTCTTCTGCCTCTTTTATCAAAGCATATTTTTAAGTTTTAACACTCGATAAGATCTAAAATGTAATAAAAACGAAACAGAATAATATAATATAGATGACATAAAATTTGGATAGAGATCCACAATTTTTTTTTAAAAAAATAGCAGAAAGAGAGGCTCTAAAAAATAGGAGATGGCACAAGACACAAGTAAAGAGCATAATTTGGAACAATACGGTTCTTTTATATCTTTATTTTTCTAAGAAAAATTACTTATTCATGTCACTATAATAGTGAAATCAATAAAAAAGTACGATAAAACAACAAAGAGAATCACACAAGACAGTTCTTCTTGAGACTAAGAACAGTGTCTCTAAGACTTGTTTCTGTAGGAGTGAATTCAATGCCCAAACTTCTCACTTTCTCAACACACACTTTGTATGTCACTAAATCAAGGCCAATGTCTTCATTGTTCCTAAAATTAAATCAAAAGAAATATATTGTTGATTTGTTGAATTAAAACATAATTGTAACTTATAAATATAAATGATAAAAGCAAAGAAAACTCACTTATCATCATCACCAATGCACAAATCAGGAAAGAACTCGCGCAAAACTTTCTCAATATCTTTTAGTGTCACAACAACCGGACCATCGATGATATATCTACCTTTGGCTGATGGAGTCTCGAATGCCTTGACATGAGCTAAAGCAACATCTCTCACGTCCACAAACCTATATTGTTTGCTATTAAAAGGATCCTTACCATTTATAAGATTCACAATTACGTCTACTGAGAAATTAAGAGTTGGCTGCAAGATTGGTCCAATGACAAGTCCTGGATTCATTACGATCAACTCGATCCCATTGGCCTTGGCAAACACCCATGCTGCATTTTCAGCCAAAGTCTTCGAGAGTGCGTACCATTGCTGAAAAAATAAAAATAAAAAAGTAAGAACTATAATGCGAGTTCTCATGAACTTATTGATTTGTTATAACTTATAACACTATCTACAGACCTTTTTCTCTTCACAAAAACTTGGATCAGAGAACATGGTTTCATCTACTAAGTTGTTTGGTCCAAAGGAGGACTCATGAGCAATTACTGCGGCCATGGACGATGTTACAATGACCCTCTTGACAGAAGACATTTTGATACAAGTACTTAGGACGTTTAAAGTACCCTTGACTGCTGGTTCGATTAGCTCAGCCTGCAAAATCCAGAGTAACGGCTAACTCATATAAACCAATTGGCTATATATGACTGGATTAACTCATGTCATTTATGTTATTTTATGTCCTCTCTAATTTCGTATGTGGGATTACTAAACTGTAAAAATCATTGATCAAGTAAACGAGTAAGGATTTTGTTGGTCAGAACAAAGTGGACATTGTTGACGAAACCTGAGGATCATCGACAGTAAGTGTAACCGGTGAAGCTGTGTGGAAGACAGCTTCGCATCCATCGATTGCATGCTCGAAAGAGTCTGCTTCTAAAAGATTTGCCTTGAATAAGTTGAGTCTTTCTTTTGCGCCATCAAGTGCAAGAAGATGATCCGTTTTCTTTTTATCATCTGCAGAAAAACAGATATATGTCATAATGCACTTCAAGATATATAGCTTCTTTAGTTCTATTCTTATTTCACTTATGATTACTGATATATGTCATACAAGTTCGTTAGACCGTTCAGTTTTACCTAAATTTTATAATTTTTGCTATATAAAACATATTAATATTTTTTTAATATTTTTTAGATTAAAAAATAATATCTAAAATACTTAAATTAATATCCAGAAATAAACATAAAATATCATAAATATAATTTTTATAATTTTTTACAAATTTTTGTAATTTTTATAAACTTTTTATAAATTTTATTTTTTCATAATTTTATATTATTTTAAAAAATAATAATAATTTTGTCGTTTTTATAAATTTTCCTAAAATTTTAGTATTTTGCAAATTTTATATTTTCACATTTTTATAAGTTTTTTAAAAAAAATCATAATTTATGATATTTTTAATAAATTTTTATATTTTCATAATATTTTATAGTTTTTTATACATTTTTCTAATTTATTTTAATTTTTTATATTTTCATAATTTTTTATAATTTTTCATAATTTTATAAACTTTTTATAAATTTTCATAATTTTTTATAATTTTTTAAGAATAATTTTTTTAATAAATTAAATGGACAATCTAATTATATTTTATTAAAACCTGTTTACAACTTCTTTTAACTCAGGTCTAGATCTTTTCATTTAGTTTGAATTTGTTTATTAAACAGAGCCCATTTTATCATCATTTGTTATGATATAGACATACGTACCACCTATATCTATCTGTATATTGTAAAAAGAAAAATATTTGTTTTAGATAAAGGAAGAGAGAGAATTGGAAACAAACTTGGGTCTCGAACGGTGGCCCTGACAGTGTAGCCACGGAGAAGCAAAAGCTTAACAATCCAAGACGCTATATACCCGGAAGCTCCGGTGACGCAGACCACCTTTCCTCCGCCGTTCATCTTTCTTCTCTTCTAACGCAACTGTAAGGATGAGTGTTAGAATGTGATTTTATATTTTTGGTCAAATACATATAAGGGAACATTTTAATAGAAAACATTATTCACTTCTATTCAAAGTCAAAATCTTACATTAATTGATTCTCTAAAAAATACAAACAAGGTTACCTCTTTTGGCATCTCATATTTTGACATATGTCACCTTTGAAATCTTCTATATATAACTAATTATTCTTAAGAACTTGACTTTTTAACTAAAAAATAAAAACATTTATGACAACAATATAACTGGAAATTAATATAATTACTATCTAATGAGTTTCTTATATACTATATAATTATTTTCTTGTATTTAATATAATAAATTTAATGTTTAAGAAAAAAGCAATAATCAGATATTATACAAAAGAAAATTGTAGTTTAAAAAAATATGTCTGGCGAAGTATACTCGCATACAGATTTTTTTTTTTTTAACAAGACTAACTATTTCTTATTCTCCACAAAACCACTTGGATCTCAGAAGGTGGTACCGTCTAATATATAAGTCGTTTGGTCCCCAGGGACAATTTTGTGATGACACTCTTGATAGAAGACATTTTAAGTGCATGTTTTTAGCTCAGCCTATAAAATTGAAAACAATTTTTAAATTTTATGAATTTCAACATCAAAAGCCAATTGGTTATGACTTTGCTTTTGTCATTTATGTATTATTTTAGGTTACGAACAGTAAATCAACTAAGTAAATTAGTAAGCATTGTGTTTTTCCGAACAAAGTGATATCGTTGACGAACCTAAGGATCATCGACAATGCATGAGTGCAGTCGGTGAAGCTGTGTGGACGACAAAATCACATGTATCAATTAATTGCGTTCTCGAAAGAACCTACTTCTAAAAGATTTGCTTTGAATAATATTGTTCGTACGTAGACTCTCAGATGAAAGTATAGGAACTTGCAGCTGAAGGTAAATAGGTTTGCGATAGACTTGAAGAAAGAGACTGATGAAGCTTCTTGCAAGGCACTTATTGTGCTTAAAAGAGCTGAAGTCTTTGCATCCTTTAAATATCTTCTCCATTGCAACACTTGCTTAAATGAAGTTGGATTTTGAAACGATGATTAATCATGTGAATTTTATTCTTTTTTGGTCGCTGTATATAAGTTAACGACTATATGAAGAGGAACAGAGGATTCATTTATCTTATTTCTCGTTCTTCAGATTTGCCTACAGGTTCCGAGCTTTATACATCAAATAGAGTTTAGTGACAATGTTCTTGCATACCCTCAATCACTGACTTCATCGATCAGTTTAACTAAACAAGGTTACATTTTTATCTTTGCTTACAATCATTTCCAAAAATTCTACGCAAAATGTCATCAAGGTTGAGTGGGATGCAAGAAATCTTAACTATAGTCGGTGGAAATCTCAAATTCAAACAAAATTGTTTCCTCCTTATGTTTTTAATTTCTTCTTTTAAATAATAATATATCTCCGAAAACAAAACAAAACTAAAACAGATAAATAACATACAAATCATACGAATATGTTCGCTTCCTTAAAATCCAAACCACATAAATTTCTTCAAATAAAACAACTAAATTCCAAACTAAAAAGTATCCAAATCAAAACCCTAAAGTCTCAAAACAACATATCAACTTGTAAATTCCAAAATAAAAAGCAAGAGGAAATTTACAGCTTGCGCACCTTTTTGGATTTGGTAGGAGACTATCGCGTGATCCAAATTAAAAAAAAAAAAAAAAAAAAAAAAAGACAAGTCTTTTGAACAACATCAAAACCCTTGGATCCCGACTCAAACTGACCCAAGAAACCAGGTGCCATCGAGGATGTGATTAAATATCGATCTTAGATAAGAATCAGAAGAAGACATGAAAGACAAAAATCGCTTCTCCGCTCGAGTTGTAAACTCTAAATGTCTCTATAGGGGGGAGGAGAGAGTATTTGTTGTCAAGTTGCGACACGTTAGAGAACAGTGAAGCGGTTTTTATATGTACTGTACCATTTTGTAATAACTGTCAAATTTAGCTTATTTACCTTAGAAGGGCTTTATTTCTCAAAATATTGTTAAGCACATTTTGGAGATGCTACAGTAGCAAGAACCGGACTTGAAAAATGGAATCGAGTGCTTAACTTTGTTTAAGTGTTTCACCTAATAAGATGATTTTGCTTACACAAAATTCTAGAAACACTCTCGGTTGGGTTGTGGATTCTCGTCTCTGAAACCTTCTTTTTTTTATATAGCTCTTCCCAAAATGCTTGAATTTTCCATCTTTACGGTAATTCAACCATTTTAGTCTTCCAATTTGAAATGGTGAGCAAGCAGGCGAAATATGATCGCGAGTTTTTGAACGTTTTATTTATTTATGTTTGATGACACTAAGCTAATTAGCCTCAATATGATATCAAGGAAACTTCGTTCGTAACAGAGAACATAAATAATATAATCTTTAATTTAAATAAGAGGGAATCATTGTTATTAGTGCTACTACATTACGGCCTAATAAAACAAGATAGCTCACGCCAGCTGCAAATTTAACCAATTCGATTCCTCAAGTATCACTTTAAAATTGGAAAATTAGATGATAGTGTTATTTTTATCACATTGTCTAATAGTTTAATAATTTTAATAATTATGCAGAAATAAAAATCAAAATTTTATCTTAAATTTTAATGTTTATTAAAATGAGAAAATCATACCATCTAAAATATCGACTCTGAACATTAGATGGTTGTGTTAGAATATCGAAAACAAATATCGATGTAATTTACAAAATAAATTTATCATTTAAATATTAAATTTATCGCAATTAAGCATCACGAATTATTTTTTCTTATAAAATCTCTCATTTATCAACTATTTAACAGTAAAAAAACTCTATAAAAGGAAATAAAGTCACTTTATGGTACATTATTACCCACAAATTTCAGCAACCATTGGATTATCAGTTAAGTATGCTCTTCAACAGCCTCTCACGTTTCTTTCTTATACTAATGCTAATTAACAATAATATTTTCTCGTCTTTCTTCATGACTAATGCTACTTTTAAGTGCTTAATGACTCATCAAGCTCACGGTTACAACTTGTTATATTGTTTTCTTCGTTTTATCTTTTCCTTCACACTTGAAAACAAAATCAAATCCAATGAATTTAGTGCATATGTTCTTAAATCTATTAAAATCACAACAGTCAGTTTAATTCATAAATTTCGACAGATATAAAAATGACTAGGAATACAATTTGATTTACCCATATACAGTACTGTCCTAATGAATTTAGAGGCGTAATGCGAAAAATGGCATCAGTCTTCAGAAGATAATTCCATGTCCGCCAAGGTTCTATGGCCCATAAGTTTGAAGCAGAGCATTGGCCAAA
This sequence comes from Streptanthus diversifolius, assembly GCA_039880935.1. NCBI lineage: Eukaryota > Viridiplantae > Streptophyta > Magnoliopsida > Brassicales > Brassicaceae > Streptanthus > Streptanthus diversifolius. Next base: position 4,717,900 of record JAXGFM010000015.1, on the reverse strand, counting down.
GTGTACTATATATCTTTCTTTTAATATATAAATATATATATATATGGAGCATCAAATAATTTGATTCAAATTTTAAAGATGAACAAAATTGTAAAATAATAATAATCAATGCTGTACACAAACATATATAAATACTAAAGACATGTTTGTTATAAAAATATACATATACAAACACTTTTCTATCCAAAATTTTCAAAACTATTATAAAAACTTTTATTGTTGAACATCAAATATTAAAGATATATCAAATTGTTAAATAATAATAATTAATGTTACACAAACTTATGGAGCACGAATGATGACGACACAATTAAAAAAGAACATAAGTGAAAGTTATTGTTGATCACCCTAAATATTTTTTTTTGTTAACTTAGCTTAATAATTTTAATATTCTTTTATATATTGATGGATGTTGGGTTCGAATCTCAAACATGTGTCATGAATTTTAGAGATGACCACCATTATATTACTTTAAATAAATAATTTAAAATATATATAATTAAACAAAGGAATCAAAGCTAAGATAATTAATTAAGATCACATCTTTCTATTAGACAATTTTTTAACCGACAAAATATAAAAATTGTGGTCCTTAAAAGTTATATATGTTTTCTGGTTTAAAGCTAATGTGTCTTACGTTTTGAGCAATGGACGAGTCTGCGTCTGCCCATATATAACATTATTGCGTGGGTGATGACTGATGAGGCTTTTATCACCACAAATGAGAAATATTATTTTAAAAGTTTACGTCATACACCAATTAAGCCTCGTGAATTAGTTAATAATTTAAGGTCACTTACTACTCTCAATTCATTCATCTATATATGGAAACCCATTTAGAATGCATCTCATCAATACCATAAGCCTCAAAGGAACACATAACTATTTTTCTCTATATAGCAGGTTTCACCTATAACCTTCCTAGTTCCGAACCTTTGATTATTGAAATCCACTTGTAAATTTGCTTGAAACCAAAATAGTTTGCATAAGGATTCATCATAGCCAATTTTAATAATTAAGTTGTACATTTTATGGTTTAAGTTGCAAAGGGTTTTAGGTTGAATTTAAGTAATTTTAGGTAAGGCCAAAATAAATTTGAATATAGTCAACTCGTTTTTGTCTAAATAATTTATTAATCGATATAGTTTGTTTGGTAATTCTAGTTGGGTAATTGAATGATTCGTCTTAAGGCTATCGATGGTCAAATACATGTCTCTAATGAATAATGAAATTTTTAATTATTAATCTTTCTATTACTATATATATTATAATAAAAATTCCTTTAATCTCATCGAATAGAGGATATCGAGCATAACTCTCACAATTATGTATCAGAAATTGAAGGTTCTTGTAAAATCTCTAAGTTGTCAACTATCTAACACTATACATTATGTGTAGGGAATACAGTCACTTTATGCTACATTATTACTCACAAATATCAAATCCATTGGATTGTCAATTAAAATATGCTCTTAAAAAAGTAGATATGGTAGGAAGGTTCTTCGATAAGAAACATGGTGCGTTTACGAGTTGCTGCCTATTACACTTTAATCGGTTCTCGTTATAGTCCCCTTTATTACCTCTACTTTCAGTGCTTCGTGACTCATCAACCTCACGATTATAACTTGTCTTAAACTTCGTTCTATATTTTACTTGTCATTTTCAACACGAAATCAAACCCAAATTTTTCCCTCGACCCAAGATGGTACCATTTCTTTTAGGGTTGATTTGCTAGATAATCTACTTTCTAGCAGATGGCAAAAATATGTGGTGATGAACTGCAAATAAGTGATACTATTTTCCGTGTAAAATCTCATATACAATGGTATATGTAAACGAGTAAAATAACATAATATTTGTTAAAAATACTTACAAACTTTATGTTATTTAAAGAAATTAATAAACCAATTTATTTGCAATTTTGTCATTTGTTCTTGTTTCTTTTTAAAATGAATACAAAATTTTATTCAAACTAAAACAAAATTGTTTTTATATCAAACGCGACATTGGATGGAATTTTGAGATGTAGTTTTACAGATTTTTAAAAAAAACTTTGCAGAATTCAGCTGTTTACAACAAACCAAGTTAAAACACATAGTTTTTAATTTGATGAAATTTACAAATAAAAAGGTGGAATTTATCTCTCTAGTGCATATTCTCTTAAAACTATTCAAATGACAACAATCACATGGAATTCAATGACATATAAATGACTAGATTACAATTTGATTTACAATAACATTATTGCGTGAGTGAGATGAGGCTTTATCATCACCAATGAGATATATATTGTATTAAAAAAAAATTAGCCCCGTGAATTAATTATCAGTGTGAGGTCAGTACCCACAATATATTCATCTATAAGAACCCAATTAGAGTAAATCTCATTAATACTATCACAAGTCACGAGCGAACACAACTATACATTTCTCTAATATGGATGGTTTTGTCTATAACCTTTCGTGCGCAAACCCTAATCAACAGTTCTTTAATAACCGAGTTCCACTTGTAAACTTGACTGCCACATCAGACGAGTTTAGCCGGAGTGCAGAGGATGATGAGAAGAAGCGTAGAAGGAAGGTTTCGAACCGCGAGTCAGCTCGGAGATCGCGTATGCGGAAAAGACGACACTTGAACGAGCTGTGGTCCATGCTTGTTCATCTTATCAACGAGAATAAATACCTGGTCGATGAGTTAAGCCGAGCTAGTGAGGGCTACAAGAATGTTGTAGAAGAGAGCAAGAAACTTCGAGAAGAAAATTCCAAGTCGAGAAAGATGATTAGTGAGATTGTGCTTAACAGGTTTCTACAGTAGAGAGCGATCAGATCTGGACCATTTCATCTACTTGTAATCGTGTTGGGGTTGTTTTTCCATCTTTTTTTAATGAAGACCAGCGAATACAAAATATTTCGTTATCAAATAATTACTTTTTAAAGAAGTGGAAATATAAATATAATCTTCCAGCGGTATATCTTTTAGGATTGTAACAAGTCAATAAATTCATATATGCCGCTAGAATATATTTTCAGTCAATTGTTTTTTTTTAATATAAATATCATTTTTTATTAATCATATCAAAGCTTAAAATAGGCATTAAAATTCTAAAGTCAGATCACAACGATTGAAAGATCAAGTCAAAGCAATCAAATTTTGAGAATTATCCATCTAAACTTCACACGAATGAATAGTCTAAATTTTATTCAAATGACCTTCTTACACTAGTTAAACGAAATAAAAAACGATTCTCTAAAACGCAATGTTCGAATTCACGACAAATCTAAGAGTACAAACCAGTAAACATGAGATCCTAATCACTTAACAACGCTAGGCAAGATCATCCAGTTGTCAACTGAAATAAAATTTGTCACCGGTCATCGTAAACGAGGACCAGAAAGAGAAATATCATTCGATGTCAACAACTCTATAAGAAATCACTGCGGTTACAATTGAGAAATCATCACCAGACTTTGTCCTCTTCAAATCTGGATCCGCAAGTACTCAACCACCAGAGATATTCTGAAAAGTCATCTTAACATCTCAAGATTCCTTCTCCGCAACATCTCATGGAAAAAGTATCATGAAAGTATTTGAACACCGAAAGGAGGGAGAGAGAACTGTTCTAAACCCTATATTTTGTCCTCGTCAAATCTAGATCCATAAAGGCCACCTCTGAAGAACCTCTACCGATCTGCTTCAGCTCCGCCGAATACTAATGCCAACCACCAGCCTTGCCGAGGACCACCACCGAGACCACCATCCTAACCAATAAACTACAGCCCCGCCAAACACCCAAACTCACTGCTGGCATCTCCAAAAAGCCAGCATCGAGACCAAGAAATCTGACAATTAGAGAGATAAAACAATAAAACTTAAACAAAATCATCAAGTCTGACCAACATCGGAGCGGCGGAACCTTCAATTACCGGCCAGAGGTTGCAAAATCTAAAACTGCCGCTAGGGTTTGGAGAGAAATTGGAGAAAGGGTTACGAGGAGAGAGAGATACTTTTATTCTAAGAAATCATGAATTTGCTAAATAAAAACAAAAATAATATCATATGAATTATATGATATAATGGTAACTTTAAAAATTTATTACATGAATTCAATATCCGCACAAAATATTAAAGTAAAAAACAAAAACAATAAGACATTAAAGTATCAATTCATCATCAATGTTATGATTTCCGATTCTTGGTTTACTCCCGGTTTATGACGGTCGCTTGGATAAAATCGTAGGATGATGAATCTTAAAATAAAAACTATAATCATAAGTTTGTGCGCCTTATCCAAAAACCTCCTAAAACCCTCTCACCATCATCCATTGCGATTCACACATCCTTCAAGAAAAATGCGATCTCCATGCTATTCAGTTCTACTCTCGAATACTCCGTTTCTACCTTCTCTGATTCCTCGCTACACTTCTAGAAACTCCTTCAGACGAGGAAGAGAACGCTTCTCCTTGGCCAAGTCTCTTCGGCTTTCTCTTCATGGAATTGGAAGCCACATCCAGGTTGGTTTGAGAAACGACATCCGAGGTCTTGTGTATTCAAATTGATTTGCTTTTTGTTGTCTAGGTCGCTCATGGGGTACAATTCGATGGGCCCATTTTGAGTGGAGACGATATGGATGTGAATGAGGATGAGGATTTTATGGTCCAAGTGTGTGTGACTCGTACATTGCCTCCGGCTTTGACTCTTGAGCTTGGACTTGAGAGCCTCGTGGAAGCTGTGGACGAACTGAAGACTAATCCTCCAAAGTCATCTACTGGCGTCTTGCGATTTCAAGTATATATGCTCCTTTTTTTTGATTTTGTGAATGCAGAAATGCCATCAACTTTATGGTTTTGTGTTTGGAATTTGTAGGTGGCTGTGCCTCCAAGGGCAAAGGCTTTGTTCTGGTTTTGCTCTCAACCTATGTCTTCCGGTGTCTTTCCTGTGTTTTTTCTCTCCAAGGAAACTGTGGAGCCTTCTTATAAATCGCTCTATGTAAAGGAACCTCATGGGGTTTTTGGAATTGGGGACGCACTCTCTTTCGTTCATCTTTCTTCAATTGACTCCAAGGGACATAGCACGATAAAAACGTAGGCTTTTTGCTTTGGGTACTTAGTTTGTTTAGTCTCAATTGGGTGCAGCAAGATACAACACTTAATCAAGACGAATATAGGATTCTTTCTCTTGTTCTAAACTCCTACATTTCACTTCCAAGTAGTTAAGCTAGCTAACTTCTGCAGATTCCTCTCAGATGAATCAGCTATGGTGACGGCATATGGTTTTCCAGATATTGATTTTAACGGAAACTCTATTGTAAATAGCAAGGATGGCTCTTCTTACTTCTTCGTTCCTCAGGTGAAGTGGCATCGACTTTATCAACAAGCTGTTGAATTGCATCTCTTTACTTGTTTTTTTGTATCTACGGTTGATTGATGAAATGCTTGTAGCAAGCGTTCTTACATTGTACATGGTCTGATAATCGAAATTTCGACAGATCGAGTTAGATGAGCACGAGGAGGTCTCCATATTAGCAGTTACACTGGCATGGAATGATTCTCAATCTTACAGATTTGAGCAAGCAATTAGTTCATATGAGAAATCAATTTTTCAGGTATGCTGATGTTCCGACATTTTCTTTTTAGTATCTGCAATTTAGTTATTCATGTCCAAAGCACCATGCTATATCCTTGGGGACACTAGACAAGTATGCAAAACTGTCAATCAAATGGGAAGTTTAATATTTAGTACAGATTTGTTTTACTTGTGTCAATCAAATGGAAAGTTAATATTTTTAGTTATTACTATTGGTTCTTATACAAGATTTCTTGAATATGTCTGTTTTTTCTGTGTCCTGTTTTTCACGTTAATCTTGGTTCATTTTAATGCAGGTTTCTTGTCATGTCTACCCTAATTTAGAGGATCATTGGTTCAAACATCTAAAAAGTTCTCTTGCAAAGTTGACTGTAAAAGAGATTCATTCAATAGAGATGGTACATGCTTTACTTAAGTTCTTTTCCCCTGATTTTTGAGTAGCTGAACAAGATGCAAGGATCTATCTGATTATTTGTTTATTTATCAAACTGTTTCCTGCACAAATGTTACATTCCTGATCTTCAGAGAGCGACTTAAACATTATTTGATATTAAAAGTCTAGCTATCCGTTGTCCATTTGGATCTTATTTAGGTGACTCTCAGGCAAAATTGACTGTTTTACGTGCTTGGCCCACATGGATAATACTTGCAACTTTTTTGTCTGAACTAAGCATGTATACTTAGTTTCCTTCTCATGCCACTCATTCTTTTTTTATTTTATTTTGCAGGAGCATATGGGATTTTTAACATTTTCTGGGAGAGATCGGGGTGACGCCAAGGAACTGGTATCTTCTTTACCCTGGTAATTTTCATCCCTGTATTTCAGAATTTAATTATTGTCCTTGAAGCTTGTCCGTTTGAATTTCTTCTCTTCGGTCCATAATGAATTTTATACGATTTGATTTGCCAGCTTTTGTTGCAGAAAAATATACAATCATCATGTCAGTTCCATTGCAAGCTTTCACCTGACGTTGTTTTCTCAAACAACATGGTACGTAGATACATATATATGGCCTTCTTTTTTGTCTTAGATTGTTAGGCTGCTTTTTGTATTACTTGTGATATTATAAAGAGTGTTCTTCATGCCTTCATGGTAATGTTAAGCTCCAAATTAGAAAATCACGGCATGCATATTGTGAGAGAAAGTGTACATCGGCCTGTCTCGGAAGTGAAGAATCGACATGTAGTTCAAATTTTAAAGCATTCTGACTATTGCACAACGAATGTTACAGATGCTGGGACAGTGGTTTGGAAAGACTGTCTACTGGCTGTTAACTTTTGAACCTTGTGGCTGTTTTAGTTATCATCAACTATAAAGAAACAAAAATAATTAGGTTGCACTGTAATTTCCGAAATCTTGGATGGTGTGACTTTAACTTTCTTTTCCTTTGTTTTTTTTCCTTTTTTTGTTTGTTTTGCAATCAGCTGAATCAGGAGGCTGAAATGAGCAACTTCTTGAAAGATGAGGCTAATATCAATGCTGTATGGGCATCAGCTATAATTGAAGAATGCACTCGTCTTGGTTTGACGGTGAGCTGACCTTTTCAACCATCTGATAGAATCTCAAATTTGGATGTATTTTGTCATAACATACTGCCACAGTACTTTTGTGTAGCTCCTGGATCAAGGTCTTCCCATCTTGCAGTTGCTGCTGCCAACCACCCCCTTACAACGTGTCTTGCATGCTTTGACGAACGATCTCTTGCATTTCACGCTATTGGGTATGCTAAAGGATCCCTTAAACCTGCAGTCATTATAACATCATCAGGAACCGCCGTTTCAAATCTTCTTCCAGCGGTCAGAGTTGTACTTATTTATGCTTCACTAAATTTCTTGTTGCATGCCACATTACTTCGCCAAATCCATTTGCGTTCTCTTACAGAGTATTTGTTTTATGATTTTTTACAAATACAGGTGGTTGAAGCCAGTGAGGATTTCTTACCTCTGCTACTACTTACTGCAGATCGTCCTCCTGAACTTCAGGGAGTTGGCGCAAATCAAGCTATAAATCAAGTAAGATCAAGATAAGACCTTTCTTCGAAACTATACACACTTGTTGTTAAGTTTATATATCCTACAATTTATTATGTTTCGTTTTCCTGTGTAACAGATAAACCACTTTGGTTCGTTTGTCAGATTCTTCTTCAATCTTCCTCCTCCAACTGATCTTATACCAGTCCGGATGGTCCTTACTACTGTAGACTCTGCTGTACATTGGGCAACAGGTTCTGCTTGTGGACCAGTACATCTGAATTGTCCTTTTAGAGACCCACTTGACGGTAGTCCAACAAATTGGTCATTCAACTGCTTAAATGGATTAGACATGTGGATGTCTAATGCTGAACCATTCACAAAATATTTTCAAGTACAAAGTCTCAAGAGCAATGGTGAAACAACTGGCCAAATTACTGAGGTTTTACAAGTAATCAAAGAGGCTAAGAAGGGTCTTCTTCTTATCGGTGCAATCCATTCGGAGGATGAAATTTGGGCTTCGCTTCTGTTGGCTAAAGAACTGATGTGGCCTGTTGTTGCAGATGTCTTGTCTGGTGTACGGCTACGCAAGCTTTCTAAACCTTTTCTTGAGAAGTGGACCCCTGTTTTTGTTGATCATCTTGATCATGCCCTGCTTTCAGATTCTGTTAGGAATTTGATAGAGTTTGATGTTGTTATCCAGGTAAGTTTTATCATTCTTTAATTGTTACTTCATGCATCTAGACTAAGTATTGAAGATGATAGATGGAGGGACAAAGGTACTGTTATGGATTTTGTGGTACTTCGTAATTTAAAATTTTAGTCGGGTTGGGAATGCCTTGAAGATAGTTTCAATTAATGATAAGGAAGTGGGAACTATGTGAAGCATGACTAGATCAACGATCTGCATCTCATATAGGGTTATCTTTTAACATGTGGTGTCTTCAAACCGAGATTTCAGTGAGTAGATATTAATCATATAGATGTGTACTGACTGAGTATGTAATATGACATCATGAATAGGTTGGAAGTCGGATAACAAGTAAAAGAGTTTCTCAGGTGCTAGAGAAATGCTTTCCATTTGCATACATTTTGGTTGATAAGCATCCATGCCGACATGACCCATCACACTTGGTCACTCACAGGGTCCAAAGCAATATAGTTCAGTTTGCCGATTGTGTGCTTAAATCTCGGTTTCCATGGAGGAGAAGCAAATTGCATGGTCTTTTACTACAGGCTTTGGATGGCGCTGTATGTCCTCCAGACAAACCTCTTAATCAAACATGGCCGCTTTCAATACATCGTAAAAGATTAATTTAAACTCGTACTGCTTTTAATAGTTCATTTTTTATGCAGATTGCCCGAGAAATGTCATTTCAATTGTCTGCTGAGTGTTCCCTGACCGAACCTTATGTTGCACATATGCTTTCCAAAGCACTGACTTCTAAATCTGCTCTTTTCATCGGAAACAGTATGCCAATAAGGGATGTGGATATGTATGGATGTAGTTCGGGAAATTATTCTCACGTGGTAGATATGATGTTAAGTGCAGAACTACCATGTCAATGGATACAAGTAACTGGAAATAGAGGAGCTAGTGGCATTGATGGCTTGCTCAGCTCCGCCACTGGCTTTGCTGTAGGATGCAAGAAGAGAGTAGGATTATGTCCTTATGCTTTCTTTTTCGATTGCTGAGTCACATTTCTTGTGCGTGCTATTATAACTAATCAGATCAATATCAGCGAAAATATTGTGGGGAAAATTTTCTTGATTCTTTCTCCACTTAAGTTACACAAAGAATTGTTCCGTTTTCCTGGTTCTTCTGTTCATTAGCCATGAAATTCCTAACGGAACTCGTATTTTTATGTGTGAAGTGAAGGAAATAACTGAACCATTTACTCATGTATTTGTTACCATGTCGGAAATGAAATTTTCTCATCAGTCAAACAAACGTGTATCAGGTTGTCTGTGTGGTGGGAGACATCTCTTTCCTTCATGATACAAATGGATTGGCGATTTTGAAGCAGAGGTATCCCATTTACTCTGTTGTATTCTTTTAATTTCACTGTTGTTTGATTTTATTCGCTGGAGATATTCCTTGGTTATAAGTCAGTTTGACGATTTAATATCTGAAAGCTTAATCTGACTTATAGGATTGCGAGGAAACCAATGACAATTCTAGTGATAAACAACCGTGGAGGTGGAATCTTCCGACTTCTTCCTATAGCAAAGAGAACAGAACCTAGCGTGTTGAATAAATATTTCTATACATCACATGACATTTCCATTAAAAACTTGTGTTTGGCACATGGGTAAGAAACATACTTGCATTTTGTACTCTGTTTTCCTTACCCGCTTTGCTGTTACTTCAATGTGCTCTGGTTTTCATAATGTAGGTTTTGAAGAAACAATAATAGATAAGATTTTTTAGACGGTTAATTTTTTTTTTTAAGTTATTTTTTGTTTCAATACGACAGATAAGACGTACAGGAAAAATCAATCCAGTATTGGTAGCTTAGATGGTGGTTTAATTTGTTCACTGTAGTCTACAGTCGAGTTGGTTCCCCATGATATATGATACCCTTAAGCATGCAGAGTTTTTCCTTCATGATTAATAATAATTAATAACTAAGCCAACTTGTTAAACATGCAGTGTGAAGTATGTACACGTCGGGACAAAAAGGGAACTTGAGGAAACTCTATTGGTACCCAGCATGGAAGAGATGGATTGCATTGTGGAGGTTGAAAGCTCTATTGATGCTAACGCAATCGTTCATAGGTTGGTTGGACTTCTTTTTTGAAGGTTTTATATGTACCCACTTTCTTGTGCTCTTTGTTGACACTGAATACTCGTTCACAGTACTTTGGAGAATTTTGCACGCCAAGCTGCAAATAATTCTTTGGGCATTATCTCGGCCAGTTCTGTTTTTCATCGAATGATCGACAATGCACTTCTCTTCCAAGTCTCGGGAATACAATATTCGCAGTACAGGTAAGAATTGTCCGAAACTATATCTGAATATTACCCTCTATTTTTCTTTTTCTAAGAAAAACTTTCTTTTCAGAGTCGGACTGTGTGACAGACCTACCATATATTCTGGTGAATCTTCTCAATTCCATCGAGAAGGATACATACTCTCCCTAACTTTGGACGATGGAAGCATTGGCTGCGGAGAGGTTGGCTATTTTATTCTATTAATTTTTCATCACTATTATTACATCTTTTACATTTGTGCTGCTTCTCCCGGGTTCCACTGCCAGAGTAATAATAGCTTGTATTAAACTTGCATGTGCCACTGAGAATCATGTTCTCGTATTGTGTTTCATGAGCAGGTTGCACCTTTGGACAGTAGTAGAGAGAACCTAATGGATGTGGAGGGGCAGCTACAGTTGATTTTTCACCTTATGAAAGGAGCTAAATTCAGTTACATGCTTCCTTTGTTAAATGGCTCGGTTTCTTCCTGGATTTGGAATGAACTTGGAATCACTGTAAGTTTCCCTAGCCTTAGTTCTGTCAGTAGAAAATTAGTACATCCGTACAGCTACTTTCTATCAGGAGAAAATTGCAAAGTAAATGAATAGATTCTGTTGAGCAAGATACAATGCTAGTTCTTGATTCTTTTCTCAATCGTGCTAGGTGCAAAAGAATTCTTGATTTTCATAGGCTTCTTATACAGAAAATAGTTTCCTGGGAATGGTAATTGAAAGCTTGTCAATTTACTTCTTTTTTCAGGCATCATCGATTTTCCCAAGTGTCAGATGTGGTCTGGAAATGGCTCTTCTGAATGCAATGGCAGTAAGACGTGATTCTAGTTTGTTGGGGATACTACATTGTCAGAATGAAGAAAATGGTTCTGCTCAGCCACACTCTATTCCAATATGTGCCCTTCTTGATTCTGAAGGTACTCCATCAGAGGTCGCATACGTTGCTAGAAAACTTGTTGAAGAAGGGTTCAGTGCTATTAAACTTAAAGTAAGCCAACGTTGTTTAAGCATATAACAAGATTACACTCAGTCATCAAGAGTAAGATAGCTGGATTTTTTTTAAATAGTATTTTCATGCATGAATTGAAGTAGTTGACTTTCTCATTCTTCCGGTTTTCAAGCTATTGATCACTGGCTGAAGGATAAACCTGCCTAAAATGACAGGTTGCTCGTCGAGTGAACTCCGTTCAAGATGCTTTAGTTCTGCAAGAAGTAAGGAGAGTCGTTGGAGATCAAATTGAACTCCGTGCAGATGCTAATTGTCGCTGGACTTTTGAAGAGGCTATAAAGTTTGGTTTATTAGTGAAAAGCTGCAATCTACAATATATTGAGGTCTGGGACAATATAAGTTATTGCAATCTGGTTGTGTTCTGAAGAATTATTTGAAAATTAACTTATTTTGTATATTTCAGGAACCTGTCCAGAATAAAGATGATCTTATAAGGTTTTATGAAGAAAGTGGATTACCAGTGGCACTTGATGAGACTCTTGATGATTTTTTTGAGGAATGTTCTCTACGCATGCTTACCAAATATACCCATCCTGGAGTAGTTGCTGTTGTAAGCCACTGGTCATTCTTTGACAACCTTAACATGAGCCTGAGATTGCCAAAACATAAAATCTTTCTTGCATACTAAGTTCTTCTTTCATCAACTCATATTGGCTCTCTTCTTTAATTGATTTGGAGATGGGTTTTAGTTTTTGTTGGTAGGATCAATAATATATCAGCTCTATCATGTTAAATGTCGGCTTTATCTGATTTCATTTTCTTGCAAATCGATTAGTGTTGACTTTGTTTTATCATACTTGCTGTTCGTAGGTTATTAAACCAAGTGTTGTGGGAGGGTTTGAGAATGCAGCACTGATTGCTCGCTGGGCACAGCAGCATGGAAAGATGGCTGTTATAAGTGCCGCATACGAAAGTGGCCTAGGTTTATCAGCATATATTTTGTTTGCATCATATTTGGAGATGGAGAACGTCAAAACATTTAGAGAGAGAAAGCAAGGGATGGCCCCTCTAGTAGTCCATGGTCTTGGAACCTACAAATGGCTTAATGAAGACGTAATGATGAATAGTCTAGGGATATTTCGTAGTCCGTACAGTGGATTTGTCGAAGGATTTGTTGCTGATGCTAGCAAAAATCTAAAGGATGTTAAGATAAACAACGATGTTATTGTTAAAACCAGTAAAGGAGTTCTTGTCCGGAGGTATGAACTAAGGGTGGATGTAGATGGTTTCTCTCATTTTATAAGAATCCACGAGGCTGGGCAGAATGTAGAAGTAAGTTCTTCCGTTTTTATGATTTTGTATGTCTGAAGCTAAAAAGACATAAGTATGCTATTCTTGGTTAATTTCTTCGTAGCTTCACTCTGCGGTAATGTATTTCAGGGAAGTGTAGTTTTGTTTCTTCATGGATTTCTGGGAACTGGTGAAGAATGGATCCCCATCATGAAGGGTATCTCCGGATCTTCAAGATCTATATCAGTTGACATTCCTGGTCATGGACGCTCAAGGGTACAAAGTCATGCTAGTGAGACTCAGAAGACCCCAACTTTCTCAATGGAGATGATAGCGGAAGCACTGTATAAGTTGATTGAGCAAATTACTCCTGGGAAAGTTACCATAGTTGGATATTCCATGGGAGCAAGAATAGCACTGTACATGGCTTTGAGGTTTAGCAACAAGGTGGGTTCCCTTTGTCTGAAAATTCAACATTGTTATAATAATGTGTATAATGGAATTTGGGTTCTGTTCTAATAGATAGAAGGAGCTGTTGTGGTATCGGGGAGCCCCGGGCTCAAGGATCAAGTGGCAAGGAAAGTTCGAAGTGCAACAGATGATTCTAAAGCAGGAATGATGGTTGACCATGGACTAGCAATCTTTCTGGAGAACTGGTACAATGGAGGCTTGTGGAAAAGGTGACTTTAATGCAGTGCGACTTTTTGTAATTTGATGATTTCGTTATCTGGACTTGAATTCATTACTCATATTAGTTGAGTTTTGCAATGAGTAGCTTGAGAAGTCATCCCCATTTTAGAAAAATAGTTTCAAGCCGCTCGATACATGATGATGCCCTTAGTGTTGCAAAGCTCCTCTCAGATCTGAGCACTGGGAGACAGCCGTAAGTTCATCTTTGGAACTCTTTTATTCAAAAGCAATGATTTTGGATGATGATGATGATGTTATGTCCTTTAAAAAATAGGTCATTGTGGGAAGAGTTGGTGGATTGTGATACAAATGTCTCGCTTGTCTTCGGAGAGAAAGATGTCAAATTCAAGAAAATTGCTACTAGGATGTACCTTGAGATGAGTAAAAGTAAGAAGAGCGAAAACTATACCATTGAGACGGTTGAAATCCCAGAGGCTGGTCACGCTGTTCATATTGAGAGCCCTCTGCGCTTGATCCTCGCTCTTAGAAAGTTCTTAACAAGAGTGCGCAAAAACTCTGCAGAGACAGAGCTTTCGAGAAAGCTCTTGTTAGCACTAAAAGAAACATAAGCAAAAGCTGCTGAAATCTGAGAAAAGTATAACAGATTTTGGAACATGAAGACATTGTTTGATCATATTTGGACCTGTCTCAGGGCCTTTAGTACTTAATTGTATCAAATTACAATTATACTGAATGGTGCAGTGTTATATTTCCAAGGGGAATAATATATTGATTTAAACAATCTTTTTTTTTTTCTTTTTTGAATTGTCTATTGGTTCTCTGTGTCTTATAAGTATAAAATTATGGAGGTTTCTAATCTCTTAAAACTGACAGAAACAGGATCCAAAAATACACGCAAAGACACAGGTTTCTCTACCTGACTTGCAGACCTTAGGACAGTACTTTTTGCATTCATTATCTTTATGGCAAACTACAGTGGTCTCCAATATAGGTGTTACAGGCGTCAAGCAGTTATATTCTTTCTTTCCTTCGGGACATTTGGTACTATTTAATTAAACATTTTATATATTAGTCCAGCTTGAACATCAGGAATTTTTACAACAAAATGTACAACTGGCGAATGCTATTCCCAAGAGAATCATCCAAAGAGGTTTTCAAATTGAAATCTTTTTTTTCATGCCAAAGCAAAGCAAAGAAAGAAAGAAATAGCACAAAAGCTACGGCCAAAACTGGTATGCGTCTCAAGTTGCTTGCTCTTCTGATCTCAGTGTTCACGCTACTCTTCTCAGGCACAGAATGGTTCTCTGGTTATTCTCTTGCTCTCTCATCCTAATGCTCAAAGAAAGCTAAGATCACAAAAGCTTAGAAGACATGCAAGTATTTACGAAACTTCAGATGAAGATGATTTAATGATCAGTAACATCCAATGTAAGATCTTACTATATAGTTCACCTCTCGAAAGGAGGCCTCAAAACTGTATTTGAGGCACACTGGTACACATAATAACATTGTGTCATACACACCAATCACTTTCACTCCAATACACACCAATCTCTTGTTCCTCTCTGTCTTATAGGTAGATATTATGGTGGTTTTCAATCTCTTAACGGTCACAGAAACAGGTTCCAAAGTTGCAGTTAATAATCTTGAAGCCCTTAGGACAGTACTTGATGCATTCGTTTTCTGTACGGCAAGACACATCAGTCTCGTAACTATCCATTATAGGTGCTGCCGGTGCCAAGCAGTTACAGTTCTTCTTTCCATCAGGATAGTTGCCACTGAGGCAATACACTTCGGATTGTCTTCTTTTATAAAAGAAGATTAAAAGGCAATAAGTATTTTGTTTGAAAGTTTTACCAAGTTGATCAATCAGATACTATTTGACAACACATTTTAGGAGAAAACTTTATAATTGGCTACTTTTGTTTTTGTAGAGGGAAAGAAACCAACAGTTGGAAAACATTCCTTGAATATAAATACAAGAGAAATGAGTTACAACACAATGACAGTGAGGGAGAACAAGAAGACAAGCTTGAGAGATGTTTTCTCCATTGCTAATTGTGATCTCAAAATCTTTTCTTGTTTATTTTGATTGTACTAGTGATGATGATGATATAAATCTGATCGTCTCCTTTAATAGAAAGAAGTTAAAAAAGGGAACAAATCTTTTGTGTGAAGGTCTTACCAAGTTTAGGCAGATACTAGTTGACTACACATTGTTTGATTTATTCCTACTTGTGATCATTTTAAGAAATCAGTTTATAAGAATCTAGAGATTCATTGCATGAAGTAAATACAAGAGATAAGGATTATTTACTTTGACTCGAGCTAATGAATCTCCTTGTTTTTGCTACTGAATTTCCCATTCAAAGTCATCGTAAGACTAATAACGATCAACTTTACGAAGATCCCATGGTATTCCGATGCTGCCGGATGCTGAAGCACACTAGTACACAATTTTAACAGTGTGTGTCATACATATCAATAAATTTCCATTTGATGTTTGATGAACCTAAGAACAGATATAGAGAAATTGTTATCACAATGAACTACCCCAAGAAAGACAACAATATCATAAAGACAGTTGAAATCCCATAGGTTGCTCACGCTGTCCCTCTTAAGAGCTATTTTCGCTTGATTCTTGCTCTTATAAGATTTTTAACAAGAGTGCGCAAAATTTATGCAGAGACAGAGCTTTCTCAGAAGCTCTTGTTTGCACTGAAAAAATATTTGGAACATGAAGACATATTTGGAACTTGTTTCAGGCTTTTAGTACTCAATTATTTCAAATTCCCGTTGTATTGAATACTATCTGCAGAGATATGTTTTCAAGAAGAACAATAAATTGAGTTCAACATGATTTTATCTAGACTTGAATATTCTTGTTCCTCTCGTCTTAAAAATAAAAATTATTGTGGTTTACAATCTCTTAGCACTCACAGAAACAGGTTCCAAAATTACAGTTAACAATCTTACAACCTCTAGGACAGTACTTGATGCAATCGTTGTCTCTATGGCAAGACGCATTAGTCTCATAAGGTTCCATTATACTAGGTGCTACCAACGGCAAGCAATTACAGTTCTTCTTTCCACCAGGACATTTGCCGCCAAGGCAATTCACTTCTTCCTTCGCCATTTCTCTTGCATCACCTAGAGACGAACCTTCACAAATACACACCAAAGACTTCAATAATCGATACAAAACCAAATCAAAAATTATATAACAAAGAACTGATCATAGACTCATAAAAGAAGAAGCATACAAAAGACGATGATTGTGAGGGAGAACAAGAAGACAAAAACAAGCTTGAGAGATTCTTTCTCCATTGCTAATTGTAATCTCAAAAAAAATTCTTGTTAATGTTGTTGATTGTGTAAGTGAGGAGGAGAGAAGTCATACTGTCTTTTTTTTATAGAAGAAAGTTAAACAGCATTAATATTTTGTTTTAAAGTCTTACTTAATTGAGTCAGATAAGTTTTGACTACACATACTATTCCACTTTAAAATTGGCTAATTCTGTTTTTGTAAAGGGAACCTGTTTCTGTGACCGTTAAGAGACTGAAACAAAAGCCAAAGCAAAGAATGAAAAGAACAGCACAAAAGCTACGGCCAAAACTGGTATGCGTCTCAAGTTGCTTGCTCTTCTGATATCCGTGTTCATGCTACTCTTTTCAGACGCAGAGTGGTCCTCCGTTTCAACATCAGTTTCTGGTTCTTCCCTTGTTCTCTCATCCTCCTGTTCAAAGAGAGCAAAAACCACATAAGATTATTACAAGAGAGACAATGATCAATATTTTGCTTTATCCATCATTTTTCTGAAGCAACAAAGCTTCAGTCTTGCAGCTATTTCCCTACTAAACAAAAAATTACTAAGAATATCGAGGCTTTCTTATGGAAAAGAAACTGAATACCTGCCTGCAGACTTTCAGAAAATGCCTCTATTCCGCCACCATCTGTCTTAAAAGTTAGCTCTTTGTCCCCAGCATAAGTTCCATTTCTTTGGTATTTACTTCCCGCTGAGCATTGATTCACTCTCAGTTTTTCATTTTCCTTCGCCAAAGAATATAACTGCAAAAGGACATTAATGGTTGGTTTTTTGTGTCCCCTTCGCTAGTACACAAAAAAATAAATAGGCACATATCACAAAGTACCTGTTCTCGTATACGTTCCCTTTCACTCGATAATTGCATCACCATATCCATCAAAAGCTTGTTCCTCAAAGTTATTTCTTGTGCATTTTTCTCTTTTTCATCGTTAGCTAGACCCAATGATGCTTTCAAGGATTTGGCTCTTTGCCTCAAAAAGGTTACTTCTTTGTTAAGTACAGAGTTGGTTGTAGAAAGCACAACGCATTGTTCCTCAACTGTCTCTGTTCTACTCTCAGCTTTTGAGGCTTTAAATTTGAGATCTTCGATCAAAGTCTCCATATCCCATATTGCTGAATACAACATATTCTGCTGTTCTTGACTTGCTTCTGATGATACCTTGGAGTTTTGTAATTGAACTTCTAATTCCCTGAGTTGCTTCTCGAGCGAGTTCACCTTCTTTGTCTTCTTATCATCAGCATCTTTGAGAAAATTTAGTTCCTCAGTAAGTTCAAGATTTGCAGCATTTAGCTCTTTAATCTTAGTTTCTCCACTCTCAGCTCTGCTTTCAGCCTCGAAAAGGTTTTCTTTGATCGACTCATTGGCATTTTCCATTTCAGCAAGATGTACCAAAATTTCTTGTTTAGTGGCATTGACACTTTTCAGCTCAAGCTCGGTATTTTTCAGTGTTTCTTCAGTTGACTTCACATGTTCCCTTAAAGTGACTACTTCTGAAACTATCTCTCGATTTTCTGCAATTTTTCCCTCAAGTTTTTGCACCACAAGATCTTTCGCTTCGAGCTGTACAGTGAAATCTTCAAGCTTAGCCTTAAGTTCGGATTCTCGTTGGGCTGACCCATTCTGACTAAACTGGATAACTTGAAGACGGCCGACAAGTTCCTTTGAAATACCCATAAGCACCTCCGAATAATTGTCTGCATCTAGAAACCGTCCCCATATAAACTCTGATGCTTCTTCCATCCTAGAAGATACCTCCTCTGTGTAGTGTAGCTTGAGTTTCAGCTGTTCTTCATTTTGCTGGAACTCCATTAACTTCTTCTCAAGCTCTAACTCTTTTGACAATGCCTTCTCCAGCATCCTCAGAGCATTTTTATGCCTTAAATCCGATGGTCTCATCGCATATTTCTGCCTTAAATCTTGACCGTTTCCTGAATACTCCACTGACTCCTCGTTTTCACCTGCCAACATGTTTGTCAATGATAACCAGAAGCTAAGACATCCAACCAACAAAAACTTTAAAACAACCATATATGAGAAATGCTTACTTGTGCCATTTCTTATGTAATGAAGTGTCCTTCGGAGCTGGGCTAGTTGCAAGGTGATCTCTGAGACCTGTCCCCTAGACTGCTTCAAGGATTCTGCAGATTCTCCCAACTTGCCTTCCATAAAGATATAATTTGCGTGTTTGCAAGTGGATAACTTATAAGAAGTGTCAACGATTTGGGCTTCCAGCTCATCCAAAACCTCGTCCACCTCTTTTAACTCGGACTCCAATATACCGCATAACAGATCAAATGTCAAAGCTTTTTCAAAGGATGCTGCAGAAGAATCAAGTGTCCCCACCCCTTCAAGATCATTATCCCAAGCCAAAAGGTGCATAAGAAGAACATGCAGGTTCAACAGTTCTTCACTAGTATAAGCCGAGTCAATCTCTAGTTTTGTCAACATTTTCAACATGCCTTCTATTGCTTGCTCCTCCTCACTTCTACTACACAAGGCTTCGCCGTGATTATACACATCTTCCTGAATGATTTCCTCCATTCTTGGCCCGGAAATCAGAACTTCAAAGCTTAGCTTAAGACAAAGAAAGATCAAACAAAAAAAATGTATTCAGAATGATTTCATTGCAAGTTTGTGACTCTGAAATTTTTAAGAGGAAACCGGATACTAAGGTAAAGGCACTATCTTTCCAATGGAGTTATCGTCGACTCTTTCCAAAGGAACTTAATTTCTTCTCTTAAGGAAGTTAAGACCCTCTCTCTCACTACAATGGCCTCGAGTTCCAATGGCACTTGTCTCATAGAAAAGTCTTAGCGCATTTTATTTATGGAAACCAATCATTCGTTAATTGATTTCGGAACATCAAAGCAAAAAAAGATAACTTAATCCCATAAATGAAAATGTTATCATAGTACTCAAAACTGTCCCCAGAAACACATTAATAGTACGTTTTCTCAGATCAAAATGCCTTGGACAAAACCATATGCAAAGAGAACTCACCTTGACAAGTAAGTTTCCTTAAACTTACATTAACTTGTCAGATTGTGTTATGTGGCTACAATTCTGGTAAGACTCAGCATTTAAGGAGATCCATCAACAAATGTTACTAATCTACTAATTTACCACCACAAAGATTCAAACTTTAGCATGAAAGATCAAAATTCAACAAGCGAAAACAAAAACCAAGAAACAAAATGGTCGATTCCGTTTAGTTGGAATAGACAAGACAGAGAGTTCCGAGGTCAAATAGGATCTGGAAAGAAAAAACCTTACCGATGAAATTCTGCACGAGCTTTTGTCGAATTCGGGTAGATGAATAAACCGGTAAGGAAGCTAAAACAGAGAGCTTTCTCCGTCAACGAACTCCAATTTGGGGGTTTCCAAGAGTCTGGAATGATAATGCTAAAATGCGCGGGTTTTTTTACAAGTCAGCTGACGATAAAGAAAGCGCGCGCATGATAGTTGTAGACTTCGGATTGGGGTCGTGCGCACGTTAGCCGAGGGCTTTTGTGGTGGACGTTGAATTATTGGAGGAGAGGAAGAAACAACTTTAGCTACTGGTTACAGCCAAAAAGGCCTCAATATTACAAAATCTCTTTCTCTATTTAATGTAAAATTTCCAAACTTTTAAAAATATTTTAAAAAAAATGTTGTTTGAGCATGTATTTTTGTTCCCTAATGTGTAGATAAAATGATACATTCGCACTTAAGATTATGATTTCATTCATAAATAGTGATTTTTTGTATTTATAATGCAAATTTTTTAGAACAATTTTAGTCCTGTAAGTACAATTTATTATTTAGATTAGTGCAGTTTATGTAGAATGGCATGTATTAACTAAAATTATATATAACCCCCCCCCCCCACATGTATGATGTATTGCACTATTTCCAATATGTGATTAGCCATGTTTGGCATGCATGGTTTAGTTTTAGTTGTGAATGGTTTGGTGGTATATATGGGAATGATTGTTTTACTTAAACATATTATTCTCTTTATTTATGTTGTGGTGAATGTTAAAAATATGCATAAAGGTAACTTAGATCAGAAATCGTGCTAACAAGTCTAAAGCACGATATTGCATGGCCGGTTGGATTCCCGATATTGCATGGCCGGGTTGTAAGCTTTCCGGTTTAGATTTTTCGTTGTAAACATGAATTTTTTGAATGTGCTATCATATTGTATTGGGTTTAGTAAAGTGTTTGATGTGTTCTTTATTAAAATGAAAATAGGTCAAACGAGATATTGATCGAGATGGCTGGGTCAAGATCTTACAAGTCATATCAAAACTCGAGATTCTAAAACATGATGGGTCTGCAGTCTCGCGTTATGCCTTACCAATGTGTGTGTTAGGCTAATATTTGAGTCGTATTATATTGTTGAATTTCGGGAACCACAAATGGTTGGGACGAGATCGAGTAATTGTAATTGAGCTCGTGAGTGACCGTGACTATTATTAGAAAGTATTAGAAATGTAATTATGATCCGGTTATCAAATGTAATTAGGATCCGGTTTGGTTTACTTCTCTGATATAAGAGACTCGTTGTAACAACTCTACAACAGAATAATGAAAAGCACTTTCTTCAATGGTATAGAGACCATGCTATTTTGATTGTTTAAATTAATGTGAACAGCAGTTTTTTTTTTTGCTTAAGGCCTTATTGTCGTGCATGTTAACTTGTTAAGAATATGACGATATATAATATGACTTGGATAGAAATTTGTGGCAAAGAGTTATGCACACGAGGTAAACAATAGGCTTTGATATCAAAAACATGTACGAGTGTTATAAGCTCTTATATCTAGATTTATGTTGTACATCAACTCACTCTATTTATATTGAAGTTTTGGTTTATGGTAAAGTGATGATGCGTTTCTATGAAAGATGAATGAGAAAAAAAACGTAAAATGATTGCGGTCTTGAGATGGTCAAGATTCTCCTAAACCTTTGCCTTTAGGCAGGGAGACAAATGTCAATTAGTGTACTATCCAAAAAGGTAATGATTTCATGTTCTTGTCACATTCGTCTATACAAAGAGTATTTTTTAAAAACCAAACAAGTTACTATTCCGTCTTCACTTCAAATTGGAATATATATGTATCCAAATAACATACTTCAAATCATTGTTTTATAGCTTTAAGTATTTATTTGAACAATTTCAAATTAAAAATTTGTTTCAGTTTTTCGATCAAAATACTATACCAGAATCAAACCGTAAACTTAATTGATAATCCTAGTTGATACCATTTCAGAGCATCATTAAAATCTACTTGCTTGTGTTTTACAATAAATCGTTCTATAATTTTATTGAACAAAAGTGGCTAACAAATTTGGTATAAATTTTTTTATAGTATCTGAATTTGAACTTTTCGTTTAATAAAAACCATATTACTAGGTTTACTACTTAATAATTGATGTTAAAGAAACTATATTTAGAATGTTTTCAACTTAATTATTAATATACGCTTTTCGGCTAATATATGCTTAAAGTCCAAAATAACACGTCTTTAATTAAGCAGAAAAACGAAATGGGATTTTAGTTCGTAAAAAAAAAAAAAAGTTGATATGGAATTACACATGTGGTGATGACAGGTGGAGTTTTAGTTCGTAAAATTAACTTTATTAACTCAAATCATTTCAAGCTCTAATATGGCTCTTATAGTATTGTAATTAAAAAAAAAAAAAAAAGAGTAGGTACATAGTAGCAATAAACAAACGAAAGTTATTGCTGTTAATATTTAATATTGCCGCGTAGGGTTAAACAATAAAAAAAAAATATGGCTGTGTTTAATTATGGTTAGGAAATATAAAAAAAGAAAAAGAAAAAAAAGAAATAGAAACGATAAAGTGAAGGTGTGGGCTGGAGATTCCATTAAAATAGGGTTTAGGTCTTTGGAAATTGCAAGTCCCAAGGCCAACTAATAATGACCTCGTTCTTTGCGCTAACCGGACCGTCCATCTACTCTTCCTTTTAATTTATTTTATTTTATTTCAATCTTCTCTTGTTGTTGTTCATACGTTTACACTTGTTCATCTTCACCAATATAAACAAAGGTTTTGTGTTAGGAAAAAACAAACTATTTGCGTCAATAATCATTTACCTAGTATACACCAAGTTGTTATTTTTTACGTGGGAGCTAAACTCAAGTAAACATTTGACCTTTTGATTAGTAGTTTTTTGGATGGAGTTTCGAATTGAAAACGCGACAGATGTTACTGAATCAGGTAAGTTATTGTGAAACTTGGAACATATGGATTAGTGGCGTATCAGTCTGTTAAATTTATTTTCTAATATTTAAATTATTATTTTTTACTGATTTTAAGAACGATTTGACACCAACAAAAAACATTATTCAAATATTCATTTCAACTAAATATTTTATCAAGAAAACATTAACGACTTCAACCGCATTTTTAGATGTAAATGATCTTAGGCTGCACCATTTTTGTGACAGGGAAAAAACTGCACCCGTTAATCTTTGTAGTTAAATATAAATATTGAGTTGACTTATAAACTTTGAAAGTTATTGTCTTATAATGTATTCTTCATTTCCTTTAAAACTCGAATCAAAGTAAAGTTTAGTTAAAAATCCATCAAATTTTAACAATCAATAACTGGTTTTTCATATATTGCAATTATAACTTTTGTACTATTGCATTTTTCAAGTTTGGTTTTGCCATTTCGTTGCTTCTATTGACGCTAACATAACAGAAAAAGTAATATTTAACTTAAAACATCTTAATGATTATCTAATTAATTATATAATTTTCTTACCACACTGTTATCAGTTAGAACAAAAATAATATTCAGATATTCTCATTCCACATTGTTATCAATCAGAACATAACTATAATCTTGTTACGAAAAAAATAACAATGCATGTATTTAGCTTTTGGGACAGATCTTGCGTGTGCTTTGATCTTTGACCTCATTGCTCATTGCAAGCTAATTAAAAGATGAGAAGTAGTGTAAATGCACTGAAGGAAATCGTTATCACTTCATTGGTATTATACGAAGGAGCGTTGGAATATGGAAAATATAATTGGTAGGCTCAAATTATTAGGTCCTTTATTATATTTGTAAGACGGTAGAACAATTTTATCTTACAAAGTACAGCGTATAGTGGTCTACAAAAAAATAAAATAAATAAGGTGCTTGTAAATTCTTCAAAACTACTCAACCTTTTAATATTGTATTTTGATAGTGCAATACCGTTTCTAGATATTGAATATTTGATAAATGATCAACAATTCATACCGTCAACGAAGCCTAAAACTTACTCACACGTATTTTATCAGAAAAGAAAATATTACTTAACCATATTGAAATTAAAAACCAATGAGTTTTTGGAAGAAAAAGACAATATTACATTAGTTGGAACTAAAAAGAGTTAACAAATTCTAACCTAAAGTGCTTAAAAAATATTTTCAACGTAAGAACAACCATAAAATAAAGCATAAGTCCTTCACAAACATAAAAAAGGGTTATTGTTATACCTAAAAACCGAGTTTGATCAAACTCGAGATAGGCTAACGTGGTAAAACAAACGTCCGTGAGAGTTTCTGCAGTCTTCCTATGATATGAGCCACTGCAAAGCTATATCAGCTCCCCTTGTGACCGATACATGTGGTGGCCAAGGCCAGTTTGGCTACTGTGGCAAGTGCAGTTTCTCCAAATCATGTGTCTTATTCCAGCACCAATTTGATCTAAACACTTTGATTCCATTTGACAAATTTGAAAAGACTCAAAAATATTTTAAATACCACTAAAAACACTTAGACCCACATCCAAAGGATGTGCTACCTTAGCTCGATTGATCCCTTCAGGAGAATTAGAACTTCCTCACTACATTATCCATAAACAGAATCATTACATTATCCATAATAGAAGGATATTTTTTTTGTTTGTAAAAAAGCCTAAAAACAAACTTATAATTGTAACTTTTTTCTTGCCAACAAAATAATTGTAACTTAAAGACCTCTATCTACCACGAAGATCTCGTAGATTATTTGATTAACCAAGATCGTACGAATCATTTTTATTTGAATAAAGGGTCTCAAGTTGCCTAAGCTGACAGAATGTAACAACTTGATTATCTAATTAAACTATTCCTAGCAAGAGTAAAAGATCTAACTATATGTCCAATATTGATATATTCTTTTCTTATCGATATATTATTATAATTGCTATGAATCTTATAGTAAGTCTTAGCAGTACGGTTTACAACTAGACCTGAGCTGCAAAAATATTCTTTAGCGAAAGCAAGCGGTCAAAAGACAGAAATATAACTTTTTTATTTTATTTTAATAAATCTCTAACAAACCGTGCATGAAAGTAAAACTCATTTGTTTAAGAATTACCTATGATTCGGTACAAAATCCAAAACATTGAACATGAAACCAATAATTGTTATGATTATTCGCAAGCATTATACAATATATTGTATAAATACTGGACAAGGGAAATATTTAACCCATATTATATATATATATATATTATGACATTTTAATATGGAAACTTCATCTTATTCAACATTGAAACTAGATGATAAAAGTATGCACATGACTGACAAGAAATAAGTATGTCAAACATTAAGCTCATGATAATAGTAACTATAGGGCCAAATAATTTCATTATTAAATGTGTAACAGAAGTGAATTAAAATTTACTTATGTCTGTAAATTTCGACATAATGTGGTACGCAAAAGATAGAAATTAACAATTTTATAAAGTAGGCTTACGCTAGATGGATTTTGGGAAGTATTTTTACAAGTCAAACCTAGTTCATTAATTATAAAACACAATAAAATAATCATGAAAGCCTGTTTTTCGAGGATTTTAAATATATATATAAAAATAAGATAACCCCAAATTGAAAGTTGTCACTGTCAGCCGATTGCTGTAATTGGAATAATTACGTGTTAAACCATACTAATTTTATTGTATCAATCGGTTTTAAATTTTTTAACCAACCTTTGAAATTAAACCTTTCACAAAAAAAGGAAAATAAAATAAATTCCCCTGCAAATTATAATGCTTTGATACTTTGGCTATGGCGGTGTTTATGTTTAATGATCAAAAGCTCTCATTTTTATGCAAGCGTGGGTATAAATCCAGAAACTTTTGGGATTTTTTTTTTCTCTTTCCCTTTCTTCTTCTTCAGTTCCTTTTTTTTTTTTTTTGCTTTCTCCATTTCTAAAAAGCCACTCGTTTGCTATCTTCTCTCTCTGCAGTTGAAGAACAGAGAAAAGGGTTTTATTACCTGAACGAAGGACCCATTTCAATAAAGCTTTTGGTGACAAGTTGAGCAAACGTTTGAAGTTTTGTACAGAAAGTGGCACAGATTCTGAAAATGGGTATCTTTCTCCCGACTCTTTTAACTCGATTACCTGCTTAAATCTGGGCTAGGGTTTTTGAAAGCTGTTTTTTGGGGTTCGTACGGAAAATAAATCATGATCCTTTCTGTTCCGTTGACTGGATTCTTCTCCTTTTTCTTCTGAGATTCCTTATGTTCGCTCGTGTCTTTTGATTTCTCCGTACTTGGCTCGTCTTTAAGGAATATGTGTTTTGTACTATCAAATCCTAGACTTTTGCTCTATTGATTGGGCGTTCTCTTGTTCTTCAAGGTGGGTTGTGCCTTCTCTGCATCTCTAAAGAAGAAAGTGGATGTGTTTGTGTGGAAAGTGTTATTGGTTTGTAGTGGTTTTGATCCTGGAATTTTCGATTAGTGCTGTTCATCAAGTTTAGAAGAGATGGATATAAGTGAGAAAGAAGAGTTTTCAGCAGAAAAGAGGAATACTAATTATGATTCGGCTAATAATCAGCCTGCAGATTGGCGAATCTCTGGTTCTAATCCGGTTTCTGCGCCGATTGATTCATATCCTACGGAGAATCTGATCTCAGCTTGTGCCCTGTCTTGTTCTCCATCTCAGATGATGGATTCATTTGGGCAAACTCTTTGGTATGATCCCACAAATGTTCAAGCTGTGGGTTATGGCGGTTTCAGTGGTGGTAACGCCTCTTCTTCTTCTTCCTTTAGGGGTAATACCGATAGATCTCTTGAAATGGGTTGGAATCTTCCTAATGTGTTGCCTCCTAAAGGCAGTGGTCTTTTCTTGCCAAATGCAAGTAGCTTCCTCCCTCCGAGCATGGCTCAGTTCCCGGCTGATTCAGGCTTCATAGAGCGTGCAGCGAGGTTTTCGCTCTTTAGCGGTGGGAATTTTAGTGATATGGTGAACCAACCACTTGGTAATCCGGAGTCGATTGGTTTGTTTCTTCAAGGTGGTGGAACAATGCAAGGACAGTGCCCAAGTAATGAAGTAAATGTTGGTGTAGCTCACAATGATGCATCTACAGCAATGAAAGACCAGAATATTAGATCTAGTGAACAAGCTAGTAAACCGAATGTTCCTGGTTCGGGAAATGTGTCTGAGGATACTCAGTCTAGTGGCGGTAACGGTCAGAAAGGTGGGGAAACCTCGTCCAAAGGCTTTGACTCAAAGAAGAGGAGAAGAAATAGACAGGTGAAGATTTGTCGTTTTACACTTTTTTGGAATTTGGTTCTCTCTGGCCTTTTAGTTTGCTTTTAACATTTTGGTAATATTTCCGTTTGTAGAATTCTGAAGCAGATCAATCACACAGATCTCAGCAATCTGAGGAAGAACCAGACAACAATGGTGATAAAAAGCGGAATGATGGGCAAAGTCCAAATTCACCAGACAACAAAACAAACAGTGGGAAACAACAGGGCAAACAAACGTCTGATCCAAAAGATGGATACATTCACGTTCGGGCACGTAGAGGCCAGGCTACAAATAGCCACAGTCTTGCAGAAAGAGTACAGTTTCTTAAACCATCTTGGAAGTAGAATGGAAGCAATTTCTTACTGGTGTTATGATCTAATTACTTGTTTGTGATTATAGGTGAGGAGAGAAAAAATCAGTGAAAGGATGAAGTTTCTTCAAGATCTCGTACCTAGTTGCAACAAGGCAAAGTCTTTTAGATATGCTGCTGAATATTGATGTGTAAGAAAGGGAAACAAAGCTAATGCAGAAATATGAATGTGTTTTTGAGTTTTCAGGTGACTGGAAAGGCAGTTATGCTTGACGAAATCATAAACTATGTGCAATCGCTACAACGCCAAGTTGAGGTACGAAATTTCCTTATTCCCTCGACTATGTCCTCTTTTGTGTTTGCTTGGTGTAATCTATTTGCTTCTCTTTTTGTTTAAACAGTTTTTATCGATGAAACTTGCAACTGTGAACCCACAAATGGACTTTAACCTTGAAGGTCTTCTTGCCAAAGATGTAAGAGAATTTTGGAAGGCTCTTAACTAAAATTTTCCTTAATCATTCAAAGTGGTCGTAGTTATCTTATAAACCGAATTCTACACACAGGCTCTTCAACTACGAGCTGGTTCTTCATCTGCAACACCATTTCCGCAAAATATGTCGATGGTTTATCCTCCTCTACCACATGGATTCATGCAACAGACCCTTTCAAGCATCGGAAGGACCATTAGCTCCCCATTGTCTCCCATAAATGGTGGATACAAGCGACAGGTATTGTATAACGGGTCTGGAATCTGGAAAATGAACTAATCCGAGATCATAATCTGATTTTGTTTGGTGATTATTATTCGTAAATAGGAAACAAATGGATGGGAAGGTGATCTGCAAAATGTGATCCACATTAACTATGGAGCTGGTGATGTCCCACCTGACCCTCAAGCAGCACCTACAGGTTAAAAACTGAAACCTCTTTACCTTTTTCACCATAAAATAAATATTTTGTTTTACTAAAACTGTCTTTTGTGTTTGTTTTTATTACAGCATCTCTTCCATCTTCAAACATGAAGGTTGAGCCATGAGATTTTATTCCTGTTAGATAGAATATTAAATTCTTGTAATCTTTTTTTTTTTAATTTACTATGTGTACTATATTATAATGATGTTACTATTAACGAATACGAACTACTACTTCTACTACTACTAAGCATTTAAGACACCAACGATTCAAAACAGTTCTATATAAGTTATATAACCTTTTTAGTTTGCTGTTTTCCTGAGTATTTGTACTGTGGATTCCTTGTGATGATGGAGAAGATGCCTGCAAATGGAACATTTCTCAAATCTGCGATATTAAATGTTAAAGATAATGTGAGAGGATAATAGATTACGGTGATGACTTGTATTTCAGATGATTAGTGTATTGCTGCAGTAGCCGGATAATTTTATTTCAAAAATATTTGAAATAAACAAAATTTTGATGAACGTCACAAAACATTATTTTTAAGCCAGTTTTCTGTGAAACATGTGACGAAAATCAAATATTTTTTTTATAATTTGCTAAAATAAAGTATATTACTACTTTCTTTTTCTGTCATCAATAAGTTTTCTTTTATGTTGTTATAGTATGAAAATATAAATACGATAGTTTTGTTTCTTCTAAAACATCTAATAAAGTGAACAAGACTATGGCGTCGAACTACTACTCTGCTCAGATAAAGCAATGCCTTGAGTTTGGAGGTAGAAACCAGAGCCGCCATTTGAAGACGATCCACGGGCATATCATCAAAACTCTTCCCTTTCCGGAGACAATTTTACATAACAGAATAGTCCATGGGTATGCGAAAATCAGAAACTCCACTTATGCTCGCCGAGTGTTCGATGGAATCCCCCAACCAAACCTCTACTCCTGGAACAGTCTCCTCATGGCTCATTCACAATCTGGGCATCTCTCGGAGATGGAACGTACGTTCGAAAAGCTTCCATCTCGTGATGGTGTCTCCTGGAACTTGCTTATTTCCGGCTATTCCTTGAGTGGTCTGCTGGGTGAAGCCGTCAAGGCTTATAACACGATGATGAAAGATAGTTCTGGTAATTTAACAAGGGTTACATTGATGACAATGCTGAAACTTTCTTCCGACAATGGACATGTTAGTTTGGGGAAGCAAGTTCACGGGCAGGTTACTAAACGAGGGTTTGAGTCTTATCGTTTAGTTGGCAGCGCATTGATGGATATGTATGCAAAATTTGGTTTCATCTCTGATGCAAAGAAGGTTTTTTATAGTTTAGAGGATAGAAATACGGTTATGTACAATTCACTGATGGGAGGACTTCTAGCAAGTGGAATGATCAAAGATGCACAGAAGTTATTTCAAGGAATGGAGAAAGATTCAGTTTCTTGGACAGCTATGATAAAAGGACTTGTTCAGAATGGACTGGGGAAGGAGGCTATTAAATTTTTCAGAGAGATGAAAATGGAAGGCTTGACGATGGATCAATTTACATTTGGAAGTGTACTACCTGCTTGTGGGGGTTTAGGCGCTATAAACGAAGGGAAAAAAATTCATGCTTGTATAATCAGGACCAATTTTCAGGATAACATATACGTAGGCAGTGCTCTCATTGACATGTATTGCAAGTGTAAGTGTATAGACTACGCAAAGACTGTTTTTGATAGAATGAAGCAGAAGAATGTTGTGTCTTGGACAGCAATGGTTGTAGGTTATGGCCAGACCGGTCGTGCTGAAGAAGCTGTTAAAATGCTCCTTGTAATGCAAAGAAGTGGAATTCAACCAGATCATTATACTCTGGGACAAGCGATCAGTGCGTGTGCCAACATATCTAGTTTAGAAGAAGGCTCCCAGTTTCATGGAAAAACTATAATTTCTGGCCTTATACATTATGTCACTGTTTCAAACTCACTGGTGACTCTGTATGGAAAATGTGGAAATATCGATGATTCTACTAGGCTGTTCAACGAGATGAGTTTCAGGGATGAAGTCTCTTGGACTGCAATGGTTTCCGCGTATGCCCAATTTGGAAGAGCCATTGAGGCTATTGATTTGTTTGACAGAATGGTACAACATGGACTAAAACCTGATGGAGTGACTTTGACCGGTGTTATTTCAGCTTGCAGTAGGGCAGGATTAGTGGAGAAAGGACAAAGATATTTTGAGTTAATGACAAATGAATATGGAATAGTACCGAGTAATGGCCATTATTCTTGCATGATTGATCTCTTCAGTAGATCTGGAAGGTTAGAGGAAGCCATGAATTTCATAAATGGGATGCCTTTTCCTCCGAATGCAATTGGTTGGACCACTTTACTCAGCGCATGTAGAAACAGTGGTAACTTGGAAATAGGTAAACGAGCGGCTGAATCACTCATAGAGCTAGATCCCCACCATCCTGCTGGCTATACCTTATTATCAAGCATATATGCTTCTAAAGAAAAATGGGACTCTGTGGCGCAGTTAAGGCGGGAGATGAGAGAGAAGAATGTGAGAAAAGAACCTGGGCAGAGCTGGATCAAATGGAAAGGAATATTGCACAGTTTCTCAGCGGATGACGAGTCAAGTCAATATTTAGATCAGATATATGCTAAGCTCCAGGAATTGAACCAAAAGATCATAGATGATGGTTATAAACCGGATACTAGTTTTGTTCAGCATGATGTCGAGGAAGCAGTTAAAATAAAGATGCTAAACTATCACAGTGAAAGACTCGCCATTGCTTTTGGATTAATATTTGTACCCTCAGGGTTACCTATTAGAGTAGGGAAAAATCTAAGAGTGTGTGTGGATTGCCACACTGCAACTAAACATATCTCCAGCGTCACTGGTAGAGAGATAATTGTTAGAGATGCTGTTAGGTTTCACCGTTTTAAAGATGGAACTTGCTCATGCGGAGACTTCTGGTAGGAATTTCATCTTGGAATTTTCTGACACGTATAGTCAAGCATGATGGTTTCACAAATGCTCATTGGTGACGCAGCATGTGGTTTGAAAACTTGGACAGACTTTGACCCTTTTCTCACGTTCGTTGGAGACTCTGGCCCAAGGGCTATGAGGATTTGTATGCAGGCGAGGGTCGGCAGAAACGCGAAACTCAAACTCAAACGGGGGGTCGAGGGTTCACAAAGAAAAAAGAAAAGAGGTGAGACCCTTTTGTAATGGAAGACATAATCTGGGTATACATATATAAATTTATTATCTGGCTGTCAGGAAGATGTTAAACTAAAACTCTCCATTATTTGTGTGTGATCATAACGTTAAATCACATTCAAACTGAAAACTTTATACACAGTGAATACAAGAGAGGAATAAAACATAATAGTCACGGTCTTACATGTCATTTTTCTGTCATATAGATAGAGAAACTTGGCATCTTGTCCAAACGCCTCAAAATATTTTCTGCCATCTGCCTTGTGTTACCATCTCCGCGATGGAAGGCACTAACCAACATACCTGACAGCATCCTGTCTTGTGATATGCCAGCCGCATACTTTTCTCCACCTCTAATTAAGAACTTGTCAATCATCCAAAATGCTTTCTGCAATAGAGACTCTTTCTTGTGTTCTTTGACTGCATTTATAATAAGTTGTACTGCATTCATTCCACTCAGCATGTTTAAACTCTTCTCCACATCAACCTTGTCATCCAATAGCGTGCATATAGCAGACAATGCTGATTCCACTACCTCCACTTTATCACTCTGCAGACATGCTAGAAGCTTTGTGACTGCATTTGCTTCGACCAAGCAAAATGTGGTTTTTGCAGAACATACCCCCCTGTGGATTGCGCAGATCTCTATTTGCTTCTTTTTGGATGAACGGAGTGAGAAAGACCTAGGCATACTCAGTGATCCCATGAAGTTTGTGTTCCTAGCTTGAGGTGGCCTCGATAAAGTCATAGTTGTAGATGATAAATTTTCTAGTCCAGTTGCTGATAACCTTTGAACTTCGTCGCTTGATGTTTTCATCAATAAATCAGCAAACACTGATGTTAAATCATGGTTTATGGCCAGGTACATCATTTGGGACTCATACAGTGTAGTTGTGAATCTCACTAAGATGCCAACGAGACCCTCTAGAAAATCAGTTGCATACCTGCTTGTTCGTGTTCCACTTCTTTGAATCAGATGGATTGCATGCAGAATTTCAGACACTATGCTCTCGTTGACAAGTGCTAGATTAAGAGTCAGATTTTGATGAGGCAGTTTAGCAAGTAACTTGGCTGAGACAGCATGCTTTTCTGTTATCTGATTTGCTTCTACTGGGCACTGGATAAGATTCTCTGGCTGGCCTCTAGTTTTACATAGTCTCTCGGATAGCGTGTGTCCAATGAAGGGTGTAAGTGCAATGAGAAGCTTTAATGCTCCAACCCCCAATTCTTCATGAGGATTGTTGATGAGTTCTATTATGGCAAAGCTTGCATCGGTTTCTTTGATCACTGAGACAATAGTTGCCATTGCTCTGGGTGATTTGGACAAGGATGTGAGAATCCTGAGCAAATCAACGTTTAAATCATCTGGGCTTGAGTTCTTGAGCATTTGGATGATGTTGTATACAAAGTAATCCGACCCTAATGTGTGGCCATGGGTATTCACTTCAAAGGTCTCATGTTCCACCCCAGATTCCAGTATGTTTGCAAGTATTCTAGCAGCTTCATTCCTGGAGCTCATCAGATCACTGAACATTCGCTTGGTGAACATCTCTTCGACCATGATCTTGATGATGCCAATTTCTACCAGTATCTGGTTGTTGGGGTGATACAATGAAATATGAGCAAGAGCTTTGAAGGCGGCTCTTCTAGCCTCAGTGTTCTCACTTTGCACCAGCCCGATGAGCGCAGGGCAAGCCTTCTCAGCTACGTAAGTTTTTTTCTCATGTCCAATATCAATTTCCACAAGGTATGCAGCCATTACCACTTGCGTCTCTTCACTCCCTGCCATATGCCTTACTTTTAGATGAACTCCAGATATATGGTTCCAAATTAAACCGATAATAATAACATCAATTAATTGTTTATTGTATAGCAAATTGGCTTCATAAACTTTAGAGAGAAAAAGTGTTAAAGAAGTACCTCCTGCTAAATGACTGAGAAGAGGTTCCAATAGCCCACTCTCTGCCATTTGCTTGATGTTGTCAGGAAACTTCTCTAAATTTCTTAAGATTTGGTCTGCTGTTTCAGACGCAAAGGCATCCGAATCTTTGTTATACTTTGAGGTAACTAACATCAATATTGCCCCTGTAGCAGTCCCAATCTTCTCACATGCATGTTGAGATTTTGAAAGCTCAAGCAATAAGCTTAGTGCTATATGTTTTACAGGCTGGTGACTGCTTCCCAAAAATTTGATTACGCATGACATAGTGATCGTCTTCACAATCATTTCCTGTAAGATAACTTTGAGATATAAAACTATTGAAACAAGAAGTTGCGAACCGTTGTATCTAAGCTGCAATTATAAGTAGTGTATAAATTCGATGGACAAAGAAATAGACCAGTGCGTGTCATGTAAGATAGTACTCTTGCATTATAGGTAAATGAAAGAGATCCAACCTTTCCTTCATCAGTGTCTTCGTCTGCCAGTGTCTTTAATAACTGCAGCAGTTCATACCTCACATCTTTACTTCTGTACGTCATGTATCTGTCGAGCAACTGAATGATCCCACCTTCACGGACTTTTACCTTGTTGTATTCTTTCCCTTCACAGGTCATTTGCAGATCCCTTAATGCATCGATAACCATGCTTTCTGAACCGCCTAAGGATAACGCTGCGTGAGCCACCTTGATTCTTGCTGCCTCATTTCGTACTTTCCATTCCTGAATGATGGTTTTCAAGACAACATTGGGACTTAATCCGGTTGTCAACTTTTGCCCTGTAACCGGACAGGTAATCTCATCGGAGTCTCTAAATCTATGAAACCACTCTGTTACTGCTTGTCTTTCGCAGGTTACTCCTGTTTCTGTGGTGACTGGATCTTCCATTATTTCTTTGGTTAACGGGCAGATGAATGCTTGGTATGGAGGCTCCATGAACTGTGTCACCTGTGGTAACATTGACAAGGATTCGCTCAGAGTTCCATACTTTCTCTGACTCCTGCTAACATTTGTGCTCTGGCTTGGGATATCTGGTATTTCGCTCATTTGTGGTTGTGATTCTCTCAGGTAACTTTCATAGGAAAATTCAGGATCAGTAGGATAGAGATCTGTCTCTATTTGCTCTGACATCATTTCCGGCATATGCCTTTCAGAAATCCTTTGCTGAACATTCTGTAAGATCTCACTCTTACTACCATCTCCAATGTTAGCATTCTGCATCTCATGTGAAAGAGAGTGGACAACCACTCCTATATATTCCTCCTTGTCGATTATTGATTCAGGTATGGACTGCAGAGTTTCACCCATCTGCTTCACAACACCTTCAAAGCCAGCCTCAATGCTTTTCAGATCATTAGTTGATTCTGGTCCATTGCTTTCTTGAGATATTTCGACGAGATTCTTGGCTGCATCTATACTCTCGGATAGTGATTCAAGAATATCAGTTGAACATATGACGGTGCTCTCTCCTGTCTGTATCTCCATTAACACCACTGAAACTCGATAGAAGTAGCATGCACATTCAAGGAAGGTCTCTGATTCTGATTGTAAGGACTCCAAAGATCTGATTATCTCGGAAATAGACCCCAACAACGATCCAATCAGTGGATCAGTTGTGCTTGTATCTTCTTGAGCCTAAGATAGTACAAACAAGGATAAGGGTGAGAGATCTGATTGGTTGGAGAAACTCAGATGATTCAAAAATAGAAATGATCAAGAATTTTTTTGAAGGTGCAAAAGGAAACAAGAGAAGATTGAAAAAAAAGTCTTACAGACATCCCATTTGTTCAAAGCTGGTTTTGTCTGATTCTGCTTACCAAGTCTTTCCAACTGCTACTTCATCTAGAGAAAGACTTGAAGAACACACTTGGTGTTGTGTTTCAGAGGAGTTGGAACCCACTAAAGGTAAATGTGTTGTGCTGATGATGATATAGGAGACGACTTTTTACCAGAAAGTGAGACTCTAAAGAAGTTGAAGTGGTCAAATCAGAGATTCATTTGTGTCTTACCTTGTTCGTCCATATAAAGCACCAAACATATTTTTTTCATCATTACATGTATCCGGATTTGGTTGACTTTGTTCGGTTCTTCATGCACTTAACTTCTGCAGGTTGGTCGGACAACACGCCCAAAGGGTGAGTGAGATGATGATGAGAAAAGAGATAGATTTCAGTCTTTTGTTGTTTCGATTTCGTAGTTTGATTTTGACATTTTCGTAATATCCCAATGTACTTTGTTTAAATAAAAGAAGGATTTGGTAGGTACTTTCCAATGTCATTGTCATTCTTTCTTTTATGGGGTTTGTTTAATAATAGAAGAATTCTTTTGGAACTGGTAAGATGTGCCATGATTTATATATTTTTCATGTTGTTCCTGTCGTGCGTTATATGCTTATCTATGATCTGGTCGTTGGTTCTAGCTAGGTACTAAAGGATCAAATATATATACATATTTAACATGAGTATATCTATATATATATCTATATATGCGTGTGTGTGTGTGCGTATAATTTAAGCATATAGATCATAAAATTAGAAATTATCAAATTAATGAGATTGATTCCTCGTATAACATCGATTTTTCGGTAGATCTTAATCGGGTGGTCAAGAATTTGTAGTGACACAGGAGTTGTTATGACTTTTTCAAAGTCACAGGGAAGAGCTGAATGTATCAACCACCATTAGCATGGAAGGAGGTATTCTTTTGGGAGTTGTTGCAAGCATACTTTCTATGTATGTATTTATCAGTTAAGCATATGTATCAACAAAACTTGTCGCTCAAGTTAACCGGAGTTTTCAGAGAAGCTGATTCCGCCAATGATACAATCAGTTTCTTGATCTCCTCGTGCTTGATTGGTTGCATCGAATGAACATTTTTAGTACTGAAGAGTTCCTGCACAGAGAGCTTCCTTACGTCTTTCCAGTAATCATTAAAAGGAGAGAAAGTAATGTCCAGATAGTTGTAAGAGAGCTCTCTTGGCCCTGAGGAATGAGACAAGATCCATGAAAAAAACAATCAAAACCTTAGAATACATGTTGTGAGATTTTCAGTACCTGCTAAGCCAGGACGGCTACAACAATGGAGGTCATGGTCTTTGAGAGCTTGTCTTGATGTTTCAGAGGAAGAAAGAACGACCGTTGGGACTTTTCCAAGCTTCAAAAGCATCACAGGACCATACTTCTTTGAGAGATTCCATAGAGATTGATGATGTTGTAACTCTCCGATCTGGTGTAAGTTTCCGATGATTGGAAAGCCAGGAGGAGAAGGTGACTTCCGATGGTATCTTTCTAATTATTCTCTAATGACCTAATTCTCATATTGTATCTATTTAGAATTCAGGATAAATTAATAATAATAAAAAATCCACAAATTTAACATCTAATACTTTTAATATGAGAACATACTGATTTTCTCTTAAATTCATCACAAAAATCGAAACCAACATTTCATAATATTAAAATGGATAATAAAATTAGTAGAATAAATTTACCAAAAAACTCTATTAATTCAATAGTGCATATAAGCCTAATATATATAGTATCAACTAATTCCTTTTTCCTCCATTCTTACTTCCCATAGTGAGCTCTTGGAACATGTTCAGATGATTTCTTCGATGTGTGCAAGGCTTAAGTTTTTCGCAAATATATTGTTTATGCTTTAAAATAATTTGAAAACTGTTTGGAAAGACAAAAAAAAAAAACAAATATAATATATAATTTCATGTATATAAATAAGAATCGTAACGAATCTTAAATCTTCTTGTCATAAACTGTACCTCATGTGAGGTGATCTCAGGGCCTGAAAGATATTTTCTTTAATTATTAAAGAAACACAAGTCATAGTAACATGTAGCGGGGATAGAAGATCTGAAGGTCGCGTGTTCAATCTAAGCTCACCGCATTTTCAAACAACTATTTTTTTTTTACATTTAAGTACACCAAACAAAAACAAGGCTAAGTAGACATAGAGAAGTTTGATGCTTCCATCGTGTCGGGGCTCTATTACACTTATGCATTATCACATAACTTAGCGTAAATTGTAAATTAATATCATGCAATGAAAACAAAAATACTCAAAAAAGCTATATGTCTCCAGGGTTCATAATTACGAGTTGCCCCAGGTTCTACAATACAATCTGATTTTTTTGGATCCGTCTTCATTGTCAGCTTTGCAGAGCACTTGCTGCACTTGAAGTAGAGTCCCAAGATATGTCTGCACATCAAAAGAAAAACTATTTGATTAGTTAAAAAAAAAGTTAGCCAATTAATAGAAGAACACCAAGTTTAACTATTCAAGTGGTACGAATATGTATGTTGTTTATGGTAAAGGCATCTCCTTTGTCGGAAACCAAATTAGTACTATCTAAGGTTCGTGAGCGTAAAACAACCACGCAGTTTCTCAAAACCCTACAAGTCCATTCAAGATAAGTTTCAAATCATGAACTTCTTTCACCAAAAGAAAATCAGATGACATTCCTAAGCATCCGCATCGACATTATACACTAAGAGGTACACATATTAAGCAAGAAAGCAATCACATTGAAGGGGGAATGAAATCAAAAATAAATTGTATTCAGTTACCTCGCCAATGACGTCTTCTCTACGCCAATTGAATTTGGTTCCCTTGTAGATATAATTTCCGCAGGTATTGCATCGGACACTCATGGAAACATCATACGAACGTTTTGGTGATAAGGGACTTTCACCATGTCTTGTACGGTACGATTTCGTTCCCTCCAAATACTATGCATAGGTGTTTGAAAGGTGTACCTCAGTAAGAAGAGACTGGTCAATCTTGCTTGGTGTCAGCTATTAGCGAGGTGATGTTGTCCCTCATTAATTCGTATTCCATTTCATCATCTGATCATCAGTTGAGAGCCGATTAAGCATAGCAATCCATATAATATTTTGGTGTCGCATGAGTAAACCAGACCCCATCTGCACCAGTTATAAGACATGGTCCAATGTCTTCTTTTGGGTAATTATAACCTCCTCCACCGTAGCATTTGTTGAGATACATATTAATATATCCTCTCTCCCTTAGTAATTTTGAGAGCCTTCCCAGAGGAGATCATAATTCATATGTCATGCCAAAAAGACGTGGAAGCACCGCTTTTAACCTCCATACGATGGAACGTCTTTGCAAGGTCTCGTGTCTTGAGAAGCTTTCTCCACATCCAAGATCCGACCTTTGTTTTGTCACTGACCGACCACAAAGAGTCTTTACAGATAAAATAGATCTTGATCCTTGTACCCACAAAGAGGGTTGCCCTGATAGAATCCTCCATACTAGTTTTTAGACGTGAAACATTTTTTACATTATAAACGTTTTTATTCTTCTTGGGGGAGAGAGGCTTTTTAGAGTTTGAGAGGTTCGGAGTTAAAGCTAAAGGTGGGCGTGCGCCATAAAGATTTTCTGGAAATCTTTGTGTGGAGTTTATACGATTATAAGAAATTTTTGTGCTTTGTAGGAAAACGTCGGCATTGAACTAAAGATTTGTCTTAGGATCGAGTAAATTTGATAAGCTAGTCGTGTAACTTGAAAGTTTTATAAAATGTTGGGAAAGAATTTGTATATTTTCTAAATCTCTTAAAAATTGTCAAATACACAAACGGAAAGGAATAACACTTTTTTTTTTTAACACAAATACTATCTTTTATTAAAATAATATTAAAAAACAATGTTAAAATTACAGTCATAATAACTAAAGATATACTTCACTAAAGAATAGTTTAAATTTCATAGGAATTAATCATCTAGACATCATTCTAAACTTAACCCAACTAACTATATCACGCCAATTACAAATAACCAAAATAAAAACGACTCTTTAAAAAGCATATTCTCTGAAATCCCTAGATTCAAGAACCCGAAATAGTTACGTATGGAGAAGCTTGACCAGACTCTGTCCTCTTCGGATCTGTGTTCGCTAAGACGCAACCACTGCAGATCTACTAGTAAATCATTGAGATGTCGTAAGAAATTATCGTCGAAAATTTTCCGACGAATCCGAAAGTCACAACCGAAACTCCTGAGATCGCCGCAGCGGAACACCGAGGGATAGGAAAAAACAGATCTGAACACAAGATCTTGTCCTCATCAGATCTATGTTATATGATCCTTCCAAGAGCCCCATCTATGCAGAACCACCGACAGCATCACCCAGACGAGACGACTTCATCACTGAAAGCGCTGCCACCACCTTCCGTGAATAAGACTACCGTGAAAACCACCAGAGAACTCTGCCACCATCACCTAAAAGAGGAAAAGGCTTAGAAAAAAAAGAAAAAAAAGTGGCCTTCTTTGACGTCGGCAACGAACACCAAAACCAGAGAGGCAAATAGATCTGGAAAAAGAATTTCTAGGGTTTTTTTTTGTTTGGGGGAAGAAGAGTTTGGCAGGAATAGCACATTCATAAATTTTAAAAATACACAATAAAAAAGAATTTAATTAACTAAAATATTGAGCTTGAATTCTTAACAGTACTAACATAAATATCATTTTCATTATAAAAAATTCTCAACAGTTCTCAACAAAGAGTAATTTATTTTCAGTTGCAGCCGAGTCAATTTTTAAAAAGCTCATAAAATTTAAAAGCGTTTCTCAAACACTCTCTCTTCTTTATAATTTTTTTTAATAGTTAAAATTTATATAATTACTAAAAAACTAATAAACTTAAACTTATTTACGACCCATACCGCGATCCATTGGATAATCCATGTAGATCCAAATTCAAACCGGGTCAAAAATAAATAAAAAATAAAAAATTTATGGTGGGGCCCACCAATCTCATTTTTTCGCAAAACTCAATTTTTTTTAAAAAAGTGGGGTCCACCACTTTTTCCTTTTAAAAATTGCACACACATAGACTTGAACACAAGTTCCCATAAATAAGAAAAAATAATATGAACCACTAGACCAAATCAATGTTTTATGTACGTATCATATATTTAATATATATAATACAGAATTATTGAAAATTAGCAAATAGGAGAATTGAACTTTTATCCTTGCATTCAAAGAATGGATAGTTAACCAATTAAACTGATGTATTTTATGTAAATATTATAAACAAATTAGTATTAATAAAATCAATTAATTAATATAATTGTATATAATTACATATATATATATAAATTATAATCAAAATAAATTTATCTGTATAAATTATAATTAAATTAAATTATCTAGATTATAATTAAATTATATTTATATTAGATAATATAAATGAACGTCTCTTCCTCTATCTCCTCCAAGTCCTATATCTCTTCCAAATCTTTCATCTCCAACAATGGTCGCATCTCCAACAATTGAGACATCCTCAATTGCCACATGCTCAATAGCCATATAGTAATAGTTGATTTGTAGGAAATGTGAATTGTAAGTTAGATAAAATTATATGGTTATGTATAACTGAATATCAATACATATATATGAATACTACTACACGTTATTGTACAACATAATATACAACAACTAACAAAAATTGTGTTTGGATTGCATAGATTGCAGGATACAGAGCCACTTGCATCGGGACCTTTATTCTTCACAATTACTGAGTATGCTAAAATCTGCAAGCTAACATCAAAGTGTAAAATTTCAGCACATTGATTGAGATTGCCGCACCTAAGGATGGACAAGCTTTTAATGTATTTATGATGAACTTTTTGTGTTTTTATGTATTTAGATACTTTTATTTTATGTGGTTTTATGTGGATGTTTGCAGAATTTTGATTATGTCTTTAGGTACTTCTGGCTTTATGTGGATGTTGGCGTTCACACTTGCACGTTCCCAGTGGTTGGTCGATGGGTAGAAGAAAATTTTCTAGGAAGAAATCTTTGATTTAGACAAAACTGGTCGAGCATTGACGATGAGAAGAAAAGAGATTTAAGGTGGTGGTGGTGGTGGTGGTGGTGGTGAGAGAGAGTAATGAAGACAGTTCAAGTTCATCTAAGTGACTGAAAAAGAAAGCATGTCCTTAATACAACTGAGTTTTGAGAATACAATTGAATACAACTATGTAAATAACGAATACAACTGAGTTTTGAGAATACAACTGAGTTTTGACAATACAACTGAATACAACTGAGTAATACGAATACAACTGAGTACAAATGGTGCTAAATCACACGCGCCCTCCCCCGCGTTCACACTACTGTTCAATAGAAAAATAATAAATATTTTGCGTTCACACTACTGTTCAATAAAAAAAAAATATTATGCGTTCACACTTGTTCACACTAGAAGCGTTCACACTATAGTTATACGTAGTAGTTAAATAACACATAATTATATAAATGTTATTTTATGGTTTTTTCAGTTATATAAATATTTGCAGTTCATTTTCTGAGTTGTATCGATTACATTAAGTTACTAAATTAGAAATATAAAACTTTCATAGTAATAGATTTTTGAAATTACAAATTTTTAGCAA
Organism: Streptanthus diversifolius; assembly: GCA_039880935.1. NCBI lineage: Eukaryota > Viridiplantae > Streptophyta > Magnoliopsida > Brassicales > Brassicaceae > Streptanthus > Streptanthus diversifolius. Next base: position 4,675,817 of record JAXGFM010000015.1, on the reverse strand, counting down.
TTTGCATACTAATGATCAAACAAGTTAACAACACACATATATGTTTAGGGTTTGTAAGATTAAAACATGTTATTTTTCATTTTTTCTAGATTAATAATTTGATATCATAATTAATAGGATAAACGCTGATTTTAGTATCTCAAATACATTATTATAACTCATAAAACCCAAATCCTAAAACCAAACCCTAATCCTTAAACTCTAAACCCTAAATCCTACAACGTACCATTAATACATAATTATATTTTATAATACATAGTTATACGAGTTTATCCAAATATTTCAATTCCTAAAACCCTATAATACCCTCTAATACACAATAGTTTCAATACCTAATACCACTACTACCACTATTACAATCCAAATATGTATACAAACCTTCTTTGGAAGTACTTCTTCTTCTTGGTCGATGTTCTTCAACTAATAAAAATCTTGTTACTTAGGGTCTTTATAGTACATAATTGTACCAGTAATATTCATTTGTAATTTATAGTACCACTACTACTACACTCTCTTTAGCTACTTGCTACACTCAAACAATGAATACAAACCTCCCCTGGAAGAACTTCTTATTTTTCTGATGTTCTCTAACTTCTCTTTATACCAATTTTGCATGTGTGTCTTGCTTTCAAATTATTGGTTTACTTCCACATTCATATCATATTCCCATTTTAGATTTGCAAACTGATCTCCTTATACATAATGTGCAATCTCAATAGTTTCATTAATAAACAAGGTATTCATGTATCCTTTTTCTTCATTAGGTCAATAATAACATTATGTTCAGACGGTTCATTTTCAGCTTGATTCATGTTATAATAATCAACTCGATAATTTTCTCTTATACTAGAAACCATGTCTGAATTACTTGCACCGAATTGGTTTTCTACATTATCTCTTGGAAATATATCATAACTCTGATTATTGATAATTTCCACATGCAATACACTTTTCGCATGATTTTTATACAACTCCAAGTAACATTGTTATACTCAGTTATACTTTGTATATTCTGTCAACATATTATACACATTTGTATATGTAATACACAATTGTACTTTTTCTATAATATACAAAATTCATCTATATTTCACCATTCATGTCACTATACACAGAAACACACATCTCGATAATGCACATTACCTAAAATGAAGAACCATAACTCAAATCCTGCTCAAATTCTTTTCAAACGCCAAATCTAAAAACAAACCACCTTGAAACTCGACTTTAATAGTGAAAACGAGTATACAACGGTGGAGAATGGCAGACAACAGATAGAAACTCCTCGGTGGACGAGTTCAAATGAGAGCATACATTTTTATGAATCATGTGAGATTGTTTAATGGAGAGAAGAAAAAAAAACTGAAGAAAAACTGGTTAAAAATTGTTGCTGGTTACAGTTATTATTAGTTTAATGAAGAGAATAATGTGGAGATTTTAAAATTATCTTTTATTTAAATAAAAAATATAAAGGAAGGAAGAAAGATAAATAGTGGGAATAATTAATGTGAAACCTATAAGAAAATGTTTGAGAAACAGGAAGAATAGTTATGAAATAATTCTATTTGATTCTAACAAGAGTATTTTAAACATAGCAGCCAAACTCTCTTCTTAAGTACAAAACTCAAACGGTGACCAGGTGAATCGCTGCCTAAAACCCTTAAAACCCTAGCCCAACTCCAAATTCCTCCTTTGAATTTACTCTCGGCCATTCCCTGTTGAGAAATCTGGAATTCATTTTTTTCAGAGTTGTTGGTATCAAAGAGATCAAGACGATTCCTTCTTCTCTGAATGTTGACAAAAACTCTAACTTTAATCCCACGAAGACCCTTCTCTTCTTCTTCTTCCTTTGCGGTTTCCCCAAGACCAATCACCCCATCGTCGCCTAAAACCCTAACCCAACTCCAACAGTCCTCCTTTGAATCTACTCTACACAATTCCCTAACCGCCCACGACACCCCGATCAAGCATGGAAGGTCTTCCGATCCTTCGCCGCCGCATCTTCTCCCCGACAAGCTCCTCCTCAATTCCCTAATCACCCACTTGTCCTCCTTCCACGCCGGAGACACTTCCATCAGGCACATACTCAAGCGTGCCTTTTGTTTCCGCTGCTTACGTCATCGAGAAAAATCCGATTTTGCTCGATTTCGACACTCTCCTTACGCTTCTGGCATCCATGAAACTGGCGAAAGCTGCAGCGCCTGCGTTGGCTTTGGTGGAATGTATGTTCAAAAACAGGTACTTTGTTCCGTTTGATCAATGGGGGCATTTGATTATCGATATATGCCGCGAAAATGGCAGCTTGGCTTCGTTTCTTAAGGTGTTTAGGGAAAGTTGTAGATTTGCAGTCGATGAGAAGCTTGATTACATGAAACCTGATTTGGCTGCGAGTAACGCGGCTCTTGAAGCGTGAGAATGTGATGTGGAATCTCTAGCTGATGCTGAGAATGTAATGGACTCTATGGCTGTTCTGGGTGTGAAGCCTGACGAGTCTAGTTTTTGGTTACTTGCTTATTTGTATGTAACGAAGGGGCTTAGGGAGAAGATAAGTGAGCTTGAGAATTCGATGGATGGCTTCGGATTTGCAAGTAGAAGAATTTTTTATTCCAACATGATCAGTGGATATATTAAGATTGGTGATTTAGATAATGTTTCTGATGTTATACTGCATAGCCTGAAAATGAAAAGAGATGGAGAAGACTCCGAGTAGTTTCGATGAGGAAACGTACTGTGAATTGGTGAAAGGGTTTATTGAGAGTAAAAGCGTAAAGAGTTTAGCAACACTGTTGATTGAAGCTCACAAGTTGGAATCTCTGTCTACTGAGTCTGACAAGTCAGTTGGGTTTGGTATCGTAAATGCTTGTATTGATCTCGGATTTTCAGGTATAAGTATACTCGATGAAATGGATGCTCAGGGAGGATCTGGTGGGATCGGTGTTTATGTACCGATCTTGACGGCCTATTACAAAGAGAACAGAACATCTGAAGCTACTCAACTGGTTACAGAGATCAGCAGCTCTGGAGTTCAGCTAGATGTCAAGACCTATAAAGCTTTGATCGAAGCTTCCATGACGAAACAGGATTTCCTATCTGCGCTTACATTGTTTAGGGGTATGAGAGAAACAAGAGTATCGGATTTGAAAGGGAGTTACTTAACATCATGACAGGTCTTCTTGAGAAGACCAGAGTTAATGGCAGCATTTGTGGAGGAAGTCTTGGAAGATCCTCGCGTAGAAGTGAAGTCACATGATTGGAATTCGATTATTCATGCCTTCTGTAAATCAAGGCGCCTACAAGATGCAAAGAGAACCTTCAGAAGGATGGCCTTCCTTCAGTATGAGCCGAACCACCAGACATACTTGTCATTGATCAGTGGATTTGTGAGCTGCGGAAAGTACTTTGAGGTTGTGATTTTGTGGAAAGAGTTCAAAGACAGAAAAACAAAACTAGACCATGCTCTTGCGGATGCGTTCTTGAATGCGTTGGTCAAAGGAGGGTTCTTTGGCACGGCGATGCAAGTGATAGAGAAGTGTCAGGAGATGAGGAAATTCGTGGATAAGTGGAGGTACAAGGCAGCGTTCATGGAGACTCTGAAGAACATCAGATTGCCAAAGTTGAGGAAGAGGAAGATGAAGAAAATTAAATTCCTCGATGCCTTTAAGGACTGGGTTGGCCTTACCACATGAATAATCCTCTCAAAGACAAGACCCAAAACTTCTCTGTTAATGTCTCTCGGACATACATCATCTCAAAGTATTCCTTCCTTTTTTTGAATTAAGCCATCAAGGAGCGAATACCGAAATTGTAGTACCTTTGGTTAAAAGAATCTGAAATTAAAACATTAACTTGATTATTGGTCATTTTTTACTTTGTACCTTCTCTATTCTCTTATATAAGTAAAACCTGCATACCAACTGGTATTAACAAATAACATGATAACTTAAAAATATATTACTCTTCATTGTTACTGTGCTTCATGATTATTACGCTCAGTTCAGCTTATCCCACAATTTGAACCTGAGATGCATAATGAGTAAATATAATGTGTAATATAAAAAAACAACTTCCACGTCAATCAAAAATTGAGAGTCCACTGGTTTTTAGTTATTACAACACTGACTCCGAGAACTACTACTCGGGCTGAAACTGAATTTTTGGGTAACTTCAAGTTATCTGGAGTGCCACGCCATTTGTTCGATACCCCAAAACAACGCCTGCCCTGATGCCAAGGTTTGAAACGCTCTTTTTCTTTGTTATTTACAAGTAACCTTAAGCCCACCTGTGTTGAGGTTAACCATCAACATTTCTCATTGCTGATTGCAAAGGATCTTTTCCCTCTGATCAATGTGGCTATTATATTGGCATGAAGAGGCAAACTTACTCTGCCTTGAATGTTAGATGGAGCATTGGAGCTTCCATTGTGTAAGTAACCTGAATGTGCTGCAACTTAGTTGAAGAAGTACGGCGATCGTATGACCTCCCTCAGATCAAAGTCGCCTCGTTCTGGCAATGGTGGAAAACTTAGATTTGGGAAGGACTTCTGGAAACTCTCCAACAACTATCAATACACAGATCAAACCATACATCACAAGTTTAGTTAAGTGAAGAAAGAATTGGTGATTGTATAATGCCCCTGAAAGATATAATAAGGAGATTCTTTTACATTTTCTAAGATTGGCTTGTCGTAGAGCTCGACAAAATTCTCTCTGAGTATCTTATTCATTAGTTCAACATCACATGCATGCGTCCAGAATGAGTCATGCACCCCTACAAATTAGACTCCTTATTATGGGTGAAGAAGATAGAATGAAAAATCTTTATCAGTAAATGCATATGGAAAGGCTAGAGCTGACCTGCAAAACTCAAACCCGCCCTATTGCAGGCGACTGCTGTCATCATCATGTGAGACCCATCAAGGGAATGTACAAAATTTGGTGCGAAAGCTGTCATCTGCTTCCTTGCCTGGACCTGAACCAAGAATACAGCATATGGTGCAGAAAGTTGAGACATTTCTAACTTGTTAAATATTAGATAAGATGTAGGCTACACCGTACTCTTCGATGGAAAATATGGAGAAAAGTTATAGCGAATGAAATTTGGTTGGGTTACCTTATCAGTCTCTCGTTGTAGAGTCAACACCTGAAGGGTAGTCTTAACCTGCAAAAATCGATGCCTCCTAATTTCAGTGACATTCAAGAGAGTAACTATCATTTCATTTCTTCAGCTGATCATTTGTGCCCTCCATTAATTAAAAAAGTTAAATGAGCATTACCAAGTGTCTTCCATTCTTCCGATAGGGTTGTACAACTGGAAGTCCAAGAGGAGTCGTCCAACAAACTGCTTTGTTTTGTGAAGCTATTATCTGTCAACCACAGAAAACAGCTGTAATTGTTGTAACCAATTGTCAAGTGAAAATTCTTTCAAACAAAGCTATTACCTTTGCACATTCACCAAACCAACTCATGATGGCTCTCGCAGCTTCAAACATCTCTTCCAATGCTTTCAAAGTGACCTAGAAACAGAACCAATAGAGAAGTGAGCATTTGGTTCCAAATATCCAAAATTTTATTTAATAGAGAACCAGTGCTTCACATTTTTATAATGCATAACCACACAAAGCATATAGTTGCACGTAAATTATGATTTACTTACTCTTGCTGCATAACAAGCTGCATGAAAAATTTGTGAATCGTCTCCAAAGACACCACGCTCTTTTAACCTCTTCTTCATTTGGTCACGTGCGCCACTATAAGTAACACCATATACTGATGTCATGACAGTCTGTTTTACCAGCTTCCTGTCAACCTAAGGAATTTCAATAGTAGAGTACTGCTATCAGATAGTATGTTCATAAGCATGTCATAAAGAAAAATTGGTTGTCAGGTAATATGTTTGGCAGAAGTTGACCCAATTTAACAAGCAAGAGATGTCAAAAACCTGGTCGAGCATGATTTTGGCATATGTGGCATTGGGAAATGTTTCAGGATCTTCCTCTGCATCTTGCCGCATGATCTTGAGAACCCTGATTAAAATTTAAACCAAATGAAAAAGTCTGTCTGATTAAGTATCACTGTAGCCAGTGAGATAAGGAGATAGAGAGATAGAAAAAGTACCTAGCAGCAATATCTGCATAAACATCAGCCGGCTTTTCACCTACAAAAAGGTTGACAGCAGCTGCTCCAATCTATGAACAGAACCAAATTAAAAAAAAAAATGAATCAGAGAACCTTGTGGAGAAATCTATATCCCTGTGTGAGTGGATGTATAGAAGAAAAAAAAACTAGTTACTGGAAAACTAATGGCATACCTGATCCCTCCCAAGAGCAGCATAATGTTGTAAACCATTACATGAACCATCCTTGCAATAAAGATAATACAGAAAGTAAGATTATCTACTTAAAAAAGCCTAGATGATGATAAATTCAAAGCAACAAAGGAACTTGTATAATTTCAATTTCACTTGAATGTCACGAAAGTTGTTCATGTTCAGGCATGGTTATACTAAAATGATTGCGCACAGATCAAAAATACATTACACAAGAAAACATTGTGATAGGAAACCTTTTTCTAACTCACACCACCAACAAATATAATATGCACACACTAAAAGTCATTAACCACCAACATTTTTTTTACTTCTGATGATACAATTTAGAGAGTACCTGGTGGATGGGGATATGAGATATAGCTGCTTCAGGAAAAGGGCTTCTCAAAGCTTCTGAAAGGTTCATGCAAGCAGCCAAACACTGAAAGGGATCCTCTGCATTAAGCCACCATCTTTTTCCTTCAAGAGGTCTATCAGAAGAGTCATATATATCTTCCAAGTGACTCTCAGTAAATGCAACCCGATCCTCATAAGCAAACTTATCAACACCACCAGCATATAAGTTTGCTATATGTATCTTCAGCCACCGTAATCCTGATTCCCCAAGAGGCTTTCCCTCACAAAACTCAAGGATGCCACGGCAGAGATCAGACCCGAGATGATTAAGATATGGATGCATGGGATACGCTCGGCCACGAAAGTCAACGTTGTGAGGGAAGTAAAAACCTTCCTCATCCTTCATTTTACGTGCCACCTGCTCAATCAAAGGGAAGTACAATGATGTTCTCATAAATCAGAGCAGCAAAAAGGCGTGCAACAAACAAGAAGTCTTTTCGTACCTCGAGTTTGAGCTCTACATCACACCTTTGTGAATGTCTCTCGCTGTTTTCCTTATTTGCTTCCTTAAGTTTCCATTTCCATTGCTTTAATTCTTCCTGGTCTTCAGTGTCGGGCTCCTCTGGAATGGGTACCTTTTGGAGTTTATAAAGAGGTGAGAAAAATCAAAACGACCTCAAAATTTGTAAATGAGAAGTAGGAACAAAATATCCTTCTCTGAAGAGGAAGTTAAGAGAAGAGTGAACAAGCTCCAGATGCAAACTAAAAAAGGAAGGCAGAGAGAGAAATAGAGATCTCACGTCTTCACGGTCAACCAGACCACCAAGGCGGCCACCATTAGCCCAAATTCTATCCACCAAACTTAACACCTTTTTGTTTATTCTCCATTTGGTGTTTCCTAGAGTATCTAACGCCTGGTTAAACAAAGGGAATCACATGAACTCGTCTGGTATACAACACAATATTCATATTTCTCCATATCTAAATTCTGCTTTTGAGCATCCAATAAATGTTAAGCTCAAGCAACATTAACTCGTAATACAGGTAAGGAACTCAGACCTCAAATACTGGCTCCAGTTGCGCCTTGGGAGTTCGTTTTATTATAATACGCTGTTGTTTAGATCCATGTGTTCTCATGATGTACGAAGGCAAGAAAAAGTGTGCCCCTCGATCATACCTGCAAAATACTGTCAAGTTACATAGCAATTTTAGGAACCTACTAGTATGAGATAACTTTTCAGGATATACCATGACGGCTACACATGAACGAATGCCCAGAAAAGGAGCAAATAGCAGCAATCAACAGTATAAGTCCTAATTATTGGCGAAAACATCTCATACCCTGTCCAGTTCTGGGGAGGTACTAGCATTGGCAAGTAGGGAATGACCATATGTCTAGCCTGATTAAATAAAGAAAAATAGTTAGAAAATAGTAGAGGATTGTATCAGACTCCAACAATCACAATAATACATGACTGATATCCGATAAAGGAACAGCAAAAACATAGTCCACAATTCTGCTTACTGATTTGTCAAGGCCCTTTCGGATCAGAGGATCGCATTCGATGCAACCATATTTCCTGCTTAATTTTCTGAGGAAAAATAGAATAGAATGTAACTAAACAGCAGGAAAACGAGAGGGAAAGACATAGACAGATTCATGTGAATGAGCATAAACAGAAGCACAAGACTCTTACGTATTTTCTGATGTGACATTTCTAGTAACTTGCTTAAAAGCAGGTCGGATCTCAGGTGGACCATCATCAAACTGTTCCGCTGGAGGTTGTATATGTGCAGTTTCCATAAATAATTGAATCAAACGTGCACCAACCTAGAAGTGCAAGAGCCAAAATTTAGATCACAGGGATAAGAAATAGGAGAAGCTCAGAATTACTATAAAGCGGTCTGCAATGAGCAAGTGTGGAAATAATAAACAAACCTTCACTTGAGCCTCTTGACCCCATGACTTGAACGAGCCATGTGCCTTCACTATTCCTCTTACTTGCCTCACCCTATGTTTTTTCAACAGTGTATTAATTTGTTTCTTCAGCTTTTTCGTTTCTTTGGTCTCAGTCTCTCCTGAAGCATCCACAGCTTCTGATTCATCATTCACCGTCTTGGGAGTTGCATTCTTTTTCTTCTTAGCGTTCTGCAAAAAGCTGTTGATCCTGGCCTGATCCAAATAAACCAGACACACATACCATTAAACCAATCTATACTTTTTTGTATCGAATGACACATTATCAGATTCTATATCATGTATAGTACCAAAAGCACCCACCTCCTGCTCAATGGCTTCCCCGATCTGAGTAGCAGCATTCACTACTTTAACAACGCCAACGCCTTCAGCGTTTGTCATCAACAGTCCCATCAGCTTATGCATAGTGATAACAGCCATCATATCAGCCGGTAACTGCTCCATGTAAGGCGCATAAGGTATTTTCCCTTTCTTGATTTTGAAGGTATCAAGGTCAGATTGAATAGCGTTGCGCAGAGGCTCGAACCATCCGAGAAAGAGTGATTTCACATAAGGAAGATTCGGAGCAAGCTTCTGCTCACACATATCTTCTAAAATCTCTTGACACTCTTTCGCCGCTTTTTCCCATTCTTCAGTCTCCAACTTCACTTGTCTTTGTTTCAGCGAGTAGTATTTCTGAGCTCCCATTCCCACCACTACTTTCTTTGGCTGTTTCGCTGCAAGCCTCGCTTTTTTCCGGATTCTCTCCGTTTCTTTCTCCATTGCCATCATCAATTCATTAACTTCTTCAGACCCGGATGAGGAATCATCTTCAGGTTCAGTCGAATCGATCGCTTCCACAGCTGTAGCGAATCCTCTAAACGCAAAATGTTTACCACGAACAACTGAGCTCACTCTTCCCAATTCATTAATTGGGTTTGTCGCTAATCGATTTCGAACACCATTGAGATCAACATACGGAAGGATGCCACGGATTCTCTTACCGGGAAAGTGAGTGCCGGAGAAAAACTTAATCTTTCTCAGAGCAGCTCTCCCCAAAATGTTCCTCCACATTTTCTGATCACAAATGGCTCAGAAGTATACGAGCACAATCGGCTATTTTACTACAGGACTTTCCGGAGAAACCGATACAAGCATAAAAATCGAAGACTAAAGTAACAGAATCAAAGTTTAAAACCCAGACTTGGGTGAAGAGAAGGGAGATCTGAAGAAAAGAGAAACGTGACAAGGCGCCGAAGTATAGCCGCCGAAATAAACCCTTCATAAAACCTTTGGTTTCTGCCTGCCTCACATTTTTCATGTATCTTTGTAAACCCGACCCGCTTATCAGATCCGTTATAGCACTTAATTGGGCTTAAAGCCCATTATAGCCCAATTTTAAGTGATAAAGAAGATAGTAGGAAATCTGTACAGCAAATCAGAGTGGCGCAGCGGAAGCGTGGTGGGCCCATAACCCACAGGTCCCAGGATCGAAACCTGGCTCTGATAAATTTGTTTTTGTTTTGGCAAAGCCCAATATAATCAAACCCATATCAGGTTTGTAGATGTCCATTCCAGCTCTTGAACATTTGTATTTCAACGATTATAAGACCAGTTACCTTTTCACCTTCTTTTTTTAACGCACAAATGTCCTGTCATAGTCCAGAAATCAGATGTTTTATGGTTGAAGATAGACATAAGTCACATAGCAAATGAGTCGGAATTTTATATATTATGAATAACATCATTTCCAACTAAAAATTGATTATTATGTTTACAGAATCAGGGTCAAAACTTACTTTCATATGTTACCGTAATACAATTAATACAAACATAGGCATATGTTACTCGTTACCGTTCCATTAAAAACAAACATTGTTAACAGATCACAAGAGACCACGTGCATCACGTGATGGCCTGATCGGTTGAAATCCCGTCTTATCACGTGAAGCCCACGTGTCACCACATTTTACGGTTCGTTAACTGAGCTAACTTGGTATTAACATCGCTTCGTACACGTGTCGTAACCAGCAAACGTACGGCCAAAAGCTTGAGGCGAGCTCACGAGTCTCTGCCGCAGATAATAAAAGCTTAGCCGAGTCACGACTCACGAGTCGCCAAAAAAAAAAGGAACGCGATAGCTCGTCGACGGGAAAAGTAAAGAAGAAAAAAATAGACGAAGACGAAGAAAACTTGAAAAAGTTTGAAAATAAAAATAAATTATCGAACTCTTGTTTGCGTAATTCTCCGGCGAAGATGAGAACCGGAAAAGGAAATCAAGAGGAGGAAGATTACGGAGAAGAGGACTTCGGCTCGAAACGGGAAGGTCCTTCTTCCAACAACAGTAATACCGGAGCGAGCAGAGGTATTGTCCGATCCAATTCTGTGGGATTTCGATTTGTGTCTAATTGGAGCTCTGTCGATTCGAATCGAGATGGATTTGTCTTGGAAGAGTTAGGGATGAATCCGGTAGGAAAATATTTCTGGGGGTTTCTCTGATTCGGTGTTTGATTTTGATGCAGATGCAAAGGAAAATGATAAGGCTAGTGCGATACGCTCTAAACATTCGGTGACAGAGCAGCGGAGAAGAAGCAAAATCAATGAAAGGTATGTTGAATAAAAACAGTAACATTTCAAGCTTTAGAGGTGCTGATCTTGTGAACTTGAGATTCAGGAGTAACGGCAAGCTTCATTGTTTAATATCGAACTACAATTACTGACATAAAATTCAATTACTTTGCCACCAAAAATCTTAATACTTAGAGAATTGTGTTTGGGGATGTTGCTTTGCCTCAATTTGTGGTGTTGAGATAAATCAGTATAGCATCCATCTCTTTATATGGGACTTAGCCACATTATTAGCTTGAGAACGCGACCTTCTTTGTTTGATTTGGAGCTAATACTTTGCTACCAAAACTCTTGGAATACTTAAGACTTGTGTCTGGGAATTTTTGCTCTGCCTCAATATGTGGCGTTGATATAAATCAGTATATGGGATGTACTTACATTATCATATTTGTTTTGTTTTCCTTATGAGTGCTGAATCCATAAATATCTTGTCAGATTTCAGATATTGAGAGAACTAATTCCCAACAGTGAACAGAAAAGAGATACAGCTTCTTTCCTTTTAGAGGTATTTCATGTATGTTTTGATGTAATTTTATGCGAATATCTTGAGCTTAGTTCTTGTTAGCCTAATACAATTTCTATCCATTTTAGGTGATAGATTACGTCCAGTATTTACAAGAGAAAGTGCAAAAGTACGAAGGATCATATCCAGGATGGAGTCAGGAACCAACAAAGTTGACACCATGGGTAAAATTTTCACCCTTTCTGATACTTAATACCCTTTTTTTGCATGTCGGTTTCTCAGCAGTTTTCTATGATTGTAAAAACGTTTTTGTGCGCTGACTATTTTCATTCCACTGCCATCTCCTTGATTGGAAGACAATTTTTTGCACCTGAATGTCTTTGTAAAACTTCTAGCTGAATTTTATGTTATCCTTATTGGAACAGAGGAATAATCACTGGCGAGTTCAGAGTTTAGCGAACCATCCAATAGCTATAAATAATGGATCTGGTCCAGTGATACCATTTCCTGGAAAGTTGGAAGAAAACACAGTGGCCTCCGCACCTTCAACTGTTGCAGAAATGCAAAACCCGATTGAATCTGACAAAGGAAGAGCTATAACCTCCAAACCAGTAAATAGTCAACCTGAGTTAGATGACAAGGGATTACCGCCTGTACAACCAATCCATCCATTAGTACACGGTGAACAAGCTAATAATGAATGCCCTGCAGCAAGTGATGGGCTAGGCCTAAGTAACGACCTGGTTATTGAAGGTGGAACCATTAGCATCTCTACTGTCTACTCGCATGAGTGAGTGAAAACTGATTTTCTTACTCCCTCATTTCTGTTACATATTTCTCAATAGGCGATGCAATTGATGTGTTGGCTTCTTATTAATGTTTACATTACTTCTGAAATGAACAGGTTATTGAGCTCATTAACACAAGCACTCCAGAACGCAGGCATTGATCTGTCGCATGCTAAACTTTCTGTGCAGATCGATCTTGGGAAGCGAGCCAATCAAGGACTAACGCATGACGATCCATCGAATAAGGTCTCATTTTCATAATGCTTCATGTTCTGTGTGAGAAGAACTATATGTATCATGATCTTGATACATTTGTATAAGTGCAGAATCCATTATCATCTGATATTGAAGGCGCTACACGATCAAGGAATCCAAGCGTTGAGGAAGACTCCGAACATTCTCATAAGCGGATGAAAACACTGTGACATTTCACTTTAGGCTCCAATTGTCTGGAATATTATAAATGTATTGACACATATCTTCTTTTGTGTACATTTGTTCGTTTTCTAGGGGCAACCTATAATCTCTAAGATATAAATTATGGTTAGTAGAATCTACATTTTCGTGGTTTTGAGTTTGTATCATCTTCTGCATCATTCATGTAACCTATGAAATCTGTGGAATATCAGATTTCGTTTCTAGTTATTCAATTCAATTTATCTTCTTCTTTTTTTTCTTTTTGTAGGAGAGAATTAGATGCAGGGTATTCTAAAAAACTGTTTTATAACTTCACGTGAAAGACTTTCTACTAAAATCAGTTCAAGCAAAACCAAAGATGATATGATTCTGTTATCTATTGTTGTGATAAGCCATAACTTTGATAAGAAAAGCATAATCAAAGGCAGTCTCTTCGCACTGAGCATAGCGACCACCTTCACCGAAATGGCCCCCGCTCATATTTGTTTTCAGAATCACAGCTCGTGAGCAATCATGGCACGTAGTCTCCCGTATCTTAGCCACCCATTTAGCACCTTCCCATACTCCAACCCTGACTCAATAACACACACCAATTACGGTTTGTGATCCAAATCTTCTTATTATAAAACAGGGAAAAATAATGTAAGGCATGTGTTAAAGGTTCTAGTGTGTAGCTTGCCTTGAGTCATCAAACGAAGTTGTGACAAGCACTGACGGATAGCAAACATCTCTGCGTATGTTATCATATGGAGAATAGCAAAGGATGGATCGGAAGTCGGTTTGGATGTTTGGATTACCAAATTCTTCATGGTCCAGAAGTGTGAGAGGTAAGTTTGAATCTGATAATGTGTTTAACACGTCTACAAAAGGAACCTGCCCCAATGGTACACATTGATGGTATGAGTTTTTGCATACTATGAGACGCAAAACAAAACTGAATGCAATTATAACGCTCTAAGACTCTAACCTTTAAAATTGCAGCTTGAAATAGACTCGGGTGCATATTTATGGCAGCAGCTGGAAGAATAGATCCTGCGCTGTACCCAATAGCAGCAAGATGATGTCTATGCACATATCCCTTGTCGATAAGATAGTTAGCACTGTAAATGAAATCTTGGATTGAGTTTAGTTTCAAAGATCCAGTTCCGGATTTGTGCCATGAAAAATCCCCACCACCTCCTCCTCTGAGGCCAAAAAAGAAACTCTTATAGCAGCACCATTCAAACCAACCATCATGTCAAGTGATGACAAACCAAAGCAAAATCATAGTTGACACTGGGATATCACAAGCTCTGCTAAATGATATGGGAACGACTCTGTTATGTTTTATAACTAACCTCACATCAGCAAAGGCAATTACCCAGCCACGATCAAGCATACTCAATCGATTTGTGCACCAGCTTTTGTCCAGAGCTTCTCCATATGCACCATAACCTATCAATATTCCCGGGGATTCACTCTTCTTCCACGCTTCTCGTGAATACAAAATTGTAAGAGGGACTTCAACTCCATCGTGCGAAGAAACTTCTTGCCTTTCACAAACATATGCATCAGATAATTCCACCCACTTAGGCATTCGAGAATCTAACTGACCACTTTGTCCCTCATTGGTTCTATCATTACGTTCACCGCTATTGTCTGTAGCGTGATCTGCCAAGTACCATGGCGTACTACTATCAGGTTCATCTATAATTCTTCCCTCCCCCTGCTGGACGAATGAGAATGACCTTCTTGACACGTCATAGTCGATGATAGTGTCAGGAATCTGCGATTCCAAAGGTAGCAAGTCAAGTACTCAGAGAAACTATCAGAGTAGAAGGAACAATTCAAATGTAAATAAACTATCTTATGGCATCAAAGCTACAACAAATAGAGGAAACCATTTCTTAACAGAATATATATACCACAGGAGATGAAAGCACCACTCGGTATATTGAGCTTTGAAAGTTGTGGTTTGAACCCGGTGCAACACTGCATGGATCACCTGGAAGAGGAAAATACCAGGGATTAACATCCTCCATATGCTGCAAAAATAGAGCAGAAGAGAACATATACCTTAGTCAGAAATAGCGTAAAAAGTGTATGAAAACAAAGAGTACTAATTACAAATCTTAAAACACCTCAGCAGTTGCTTTCATGGGCATATCAATGGAACAGAGCATAGGTAAGCCTTTCTTATTGAGAAAAAGCACCAGGTAGTCATTGAACATGTCCATATCCTGTATCACGACATCATCATCTGGACAGAAAACAGTCTGACAAGAAAAATCAGTAGTGCTCGCTATCTGCAATAGTTACAGAAAATGATAATAAACAACCAAAACCTGCCATTCGCATGATTCAATTTCCTCCACTAGGCATCTATTTAAATAATAGCCTTCACCAGACCACTCTCTAATTGCATTTGTGGGAGCATTTGTAAGAATGTAAAAGAAGCCATTGTGATGTTCAAGAAAACACTGCACGCCAGGGACTCGCTCACGAGTTCTTCGCAAACCAGCCAGTGGCTTATCAGCATTTACGATATGAACCTGGCAAATTAGATAACCCAGCTTGAGCCTCCAGGAAAGGTAGAAACTTTAAAAATGGAAAATTAATCTGAAAAAGTTTGAAACAGGTTAATTCCTCGGATGAAGTCCTGGAGTTCGAATTGATAGTAACAAACTTGCCGTCTTTTGTGGTTGTTATGTCTACACAGAAACTGGAATCCCTTTCGGAGAACAATACGGTATCAGCTGTCCCGTCTGATTCAACATTTGTCACAACAACCCTGCAAAAACAAGTCCCAGTTCAACAAACACCCCCCAAATTTCATATAAAAAAAAAAACTATCTTTCATGAGTAACTTTAGTTGCCTGTGAGGTCTTTGATTTTCATCTATAACAGTGTAAAACAAGGTGATTCCATCTAAAGCCCACGCCAAGCTTACAACTCCATCAACTTCCAACCTCGGAACTAAACAACCACTTCTCAGATCCTTAATTTGGAGAAGGAAACGTTCATCTCCCTTGGGATCAACCGTGTACGCGAGATAGTTATGATCAGGTGAAACCCGACAAACACCAACGTGAACATAACCTGAAGTAGAAGTACACACATAACACTTGCTTATTGATTATGAATTCGCTCTCCAATCTAAGGAATCGTTAAGAAACTTACCATACTGCTCTGCAATTTGATTCCAATCAAGAATAACTTCTTCTCCATCGCCTATACGGAAAAAATCAGACAGCCAATTTGTTCCAACCTTCTCCAATCTCCTACAGAGAAGAGGATATTCTTTTCCTTTGGGTATGCATTGCCTATATAACCTGCTCCAATGACGTTAAAACCCGATCGATCAAGCTCACTCTTTTTGCCTCAAATCAGAAAAAGTTGTAGGAGTTAGGGAGATGAACCATGGTCCCCAACGCTCGTGGGGAGTGAAAATCTCTTCCGGAATACGGTATTTCATCTCGGATACCAAATCACGCCTTAGGGTTTCTGTGTCAGCCATAAAAGCTTGAGCGTACGAGTTCTCACGCTGGAGATAGTCGATGAAATCGGTGTCGTCCGTATTCCGCATCCAACGATAGGGATCTTGCCTCGTGATCCCATGAGTTGAAACCGCGAAAGGAATCTTCTTCGGGACCGGAGGAGATTCCGTCGGAACAGAGATTGATGCCGTTCGTCGAACAAAACATTGCGTCGAGAAAGAGGAAAAAGAAGATGTTGAATTTGACTTCCAAATCGCTAGAGACCAAACAGAAGATATGGTCGGCGACTTGAATCGCCGGAGAAGAGATGTTACTGCCATAAAGACGACATAAATCTGATTCATCGATTGAAAAGAGGATGCTCGAAGAGCGTGTATGTCATCATTAACAATTGGCAAAAGCTCCGCATTATTAATTGTTGCAAAGTACAAGGGATTACTTCTAAAAAATTTAGCTATATGGTAAGCCATTTTATTTGCCTCTCTTCTAATTAAATGATTTCAGTAAATGGGGTTTTTTGGCCAGGACAGAGTGGATATCTGAGATATAGCCGTCCAACAAAGGCCAAATATTCGGCTCCTTGATGGCTTGATAGAGGTTTGCACAATCAGTTTGAAAACTCATATCCTTCATTTCTATATTTGACAAATATCTAATAGCTCATCCTAGTGCAGCCGCCTCCACATGAAGCGGTGATGCCAGCTGCGGATAAACATTTGCGCCAAATAGCCTAACCGATCCACAGTCATTCCTAACTATCCATCCGGTTCCAGAACCTAAAGATCCCGATAACCAAGATTCATCTACATTGCAATGGATTTTACCTTTTTCTGGAAGATGTCATACCTTTTGACGGTCTATCTGGTGATGGTGGTTGGAGTGGCGTTGACACGGTACTGTGATGATGGAATCATCTTGTGCATTGGCCGATGTCCATTCCTCTGCATTCCTTTTGGCATCCTCAATGGCTTCTTCTAGATTGTGCTACTTTCCTTCAAATATGATTTCATTCCTCATCTTCCACAGCCTCCAGATGATCCATGGACAGTAATAGTGATCCATATTGTGCGTTTTTCCCCATAAACACTTGGTTATTTTGCATAAATCGACTTAGAAGCAGACGGGCGAAAAGAAACCAAACATATGTGGTTGTCCACACTGCTCTCGCAAACGAACAAGAGAAGAATATGATTGCAATCCTCATTTATATCCTCACAACGTTGGCATTCTGAGTTCCTTGATAGTGTTTTCTTCTCCAAATTTTTATTGGTAGCCAGATTGTTGGTGAGGATACGCCAAAGGAGATTATGTATCTTAGGCGCTGTTCTCAACCTCCAAATTCCATCAAAAAGCTTTTCCATATTGGGTCTACACACTTGCGGTGAAGGCTGATTTCCAAGTAATCTGGTGAACCAAATTTGATAGCTGGATCTTACTGAATACCTTCCATCCTGTTGGTGTATCCAATTATATTTCACGATAGATTCATTCCTGCTTGGCCTCACTTGACAGATGAACTTGCATTCCTCTTCATTAAAAGCTTCTCTCAATCTGTCTAGATTCCATTCATCCGAGTCTGGTTCAATAAAATTTCCAATTATTGCCCTTTGGAGATTGAAATCTACCCGTGCAACTGGAGTTCTGAGTTGTGAGTTTGAGTCCACAATCCAGGGATCCTCTAACATCCTTATACTTCTTTCATCCCCTATATTCCTCTGCATTCCTTACTTTAGTAAGCATTGTGTTTTCCAAATGCTTCTCCAAACGTAGGAAGTTCGGCTTCCCAAGGGGGCTGAAAGTACCAATCCTCTCTTGAAGTAACGGTCCTTCATGACTCTCGCCATAAGGCTCTCCGGCTTGGTTGCTAATTGCCAGAGTTGTTTTCCCACTAAGGCTTGGTTGAAACCCACAAAGTCTTTGAAACCTAATCCTCCATCCCTCTTAGATTTGCACATATGTCTCCATTGTTTCCATTGAATACCTCTGTCTGTGCTTAGATTGCACCACCAAAACTTGGAGATGATGGAGTTAATTGTCTTGCACACGCCTTTTTGAAGAATGAAACATGACATCGCATACGTTGGTAAGGCCTGTGCAACAGCTTTGATTAGCGTCTCTTTTCCTGACATTGAAAGGTATTGTGATTTCAACGAGTTCAGTTTTTTGTTAATTCTCTGTTCCAAAAATTTCAGAGATGTCATCTTGGGTCCATCAAAGGATTCAGGTAGCCCTAGGTAGGAGCCTTTCCCTCATGTGTGGTAAATACGTGACAAAGACTTGATCGCCTCCACTCTCTCCTCCTCTACTTTTTTCCCAAACGTGATGTTGGATTTGTTCAAGTTTATCTTTTGTCCAGATGCTTCAGTGTAATCAGACAAGACTTTGATTATTGTCTGCACCTGGTCGTTTTTCGCTTTGCAAAAAAAAAGAGTCATCTGCAAAGAATAGGAGGGAGATTCGTGGACTGAGCTTTGCAACCTTGATTCATGTGATTTGCCCTTCCTGTTCAGCTATGCTTATTATTTTTCCCAACATTTTGGCGCAAAGAATGAAAAGGAAAGGCGAGAGTGGATCTCCTTGTCTTAGCCCTCTAGAAGGGGTGATCTTCCCGTAGGCTCTTCTGTTGATGAGCACTTCAAAGGTTGGAGTTGTGATGCAGGTCATTATCATGTCAATCCATTGGTCGCAGAAACCTAATACCCGAAGCGTAACCTCTATAAACTGCCACTCCACCCAATCAAAGGCCTTCATCATGTATGTTTTCATAATCAGAAAGTTTTTGAAGACGCCTTTTTTAGTTCTCAAGGCATGCATAATCTCGTGAGCAATAATTATGTTATCTGATATAAGTCGTCCTTCCACAAAAGCTGCCTGATTCTCTGCTATCAAAGTGGGGAGAACCTTCTTTAGACGGCTTGACATCACCTTAGAGATGATCTTATACAAAAAAATTACATAAGCTTATTGGGCGGAAGTCACCTATTCGCTGGGGTCTTGGGATCTTAGGTATCAAATAGATACTAGTGTAATTCATCATGCTATCCAAAGTACCAGATTCGAAGAAATCAGAGACTTGTGGGGATTAAGGCTGAAGACTGCGACTTTAACTTCATTTGCCAGGACTGGTGCAATAAGATTTTGATTCTGAGAGGCTGATACTATTGGAGATAGTCCAGAGAACATAGGCGACTCGCGAACAAGGCTAGAGTCAATCATTTCTGATGTGAATAGATCATTAAAATGGCGGACCACAAGCTTCCCCATTTCCTTGTCTGAGAAGACCTATGTATTTGATGTCTCATATATAAGCATACTTATCTGATTCCAGACCATACGCTCCTTCGTTTGTGCATGAAAGAATCTTGTGTTTTTGTCCCCCGCCTTCAGCCATTGGACTCTACTTAAAGCTCTCCAATATATCTCCTCTTCTTTATATGCCTGATATAAATCGTTACGCAAATCGTTCAATTCCTCCAATCGGTAGTTTTCTTGATGCGTAAGGCAATCTATTTGATGCTTCACGATTTGAATCTTCCCCTTGGAATTGAGCTGATGGGACTGCTTCCATACGGACATGATTCTCCTACAGTTGTGTAATTTCCGGAGGATATCAATGGATTTAGGTTCCTCTTGCTCAACAAGTTCTCCTTCATTACATCCTTTCTTAACTGCCTCAGAGAATCCATTTTTATCCTTCCAACGTATGTCATATCGGAAACATTTTGTTCTTCTGTGTCATTCACATCCAAAGAACAACATATAGGGCTGTGATCTGATCCTATGCGAGCCATATACTGCGAGATAGTTTTCGGATACAATGTCATCCATTATGTGTTACACAGAGGCTGAAACTATTGGAGATAGAATCAGAATCTGTATGGTCAAGCTTGCAGTGAACCAGCTCGTTCCCCCTTATTCCAAACCACGATAGTGGGTTCCCGGTAAAGTTTGGTTCCCTCAATCCACATTTGCCGATGAAAGCGACAAAAGGGTAAAAAGAAAACTCTGTTCTAGGCTTCCCTCCTCTCTTATCCTCAAGGCCACTCAACTCATTAAAATCCCCTTTAAGTATCAAGTGATCCCAAAGTAAGCATCTTTCTCCCAGGATTGGGTTCCCATATATCTGGTAATGTAAGTGTGTCTACCTTGCCAAGTAACTTCTGCACCTATTAATCTCTCATTCACTTTCACTATTTTTAACCGAAATATCTCTTTTCCACATCAATGCTAGGCCCCCACTCAAACCCATTGGCTCCACCGTAACCATATCATAAAAAGATAGATCTTCACATAAGAACTTCAATTTTCGTCTTCTGTTTTTAGTCTCACTTAGGAAAATTAACCCTGGATTTTGTTGACTACACAAATCCTTCAGGTGTCGAACTGCCAATGCTTTCTCTATACCCTGGCAGTTCCAAGTGATAATTTTCATATTGATTTTGGTGGTTTATGGATAACCACTAACCGTTTCGCAATTGGAGTTCTTTGGGATGATGGAGCAAGAGACGCTGATGAGAGGGTTTGCCGAAGATCCATTACTGGTTATTTTTGCTGTTTGGAGCTACTAGTCGAAGGCTGTACTATAGACTCCGCTAATAAAGGATCATGGTCTAGGGGATCCCCAGTCTCAGCTGATGTGTTTGCGCGCTTCCTTGCTTGGTTGCGTTCAGTGATGGTCTTTCTTTTCTTATTAGAGGGGGGCAAGCTAATCTTGGCATCTGGGTGCTCTAGTATTTTACCAGAGCTTAACATAAGCTCATTTGGTTGGAGTCTCAGCTCCGAGATCCTTTGTGATGCCGGTGTTCTATGGTCTTTGTCTGTCGTATCACTCCCCTTAGAGCCTCCATCAACTGAGTTGGCTGAGTGCCCACTTAGAACACTAGGGCTACTAGAGTGACTTGGAGTACTAGATGGTAGTTTGGGAAAAATAGATTTAGTCTTTTTTTTTAACACAAAATACCATTTTTATTAATGATAAAAAATCTTATAAATAGATAATACAAACCTACAACTGTAGGCTAAAGCAAACATAATCATAGGCTAATACATACCTGAAAACAGGCTAAACAACGCTAGAGCTACTGCCAAAAGGCATAAAATCGTTAACTGAATATCTAACTCAACAGCTCTCCTATGAATTAATCCATCTAAACAAATTTCAGACTTAACCTAGATGACTCTATCACGTACACGTTTAGAACAAAGAAAAACCGAAAAACAGAACGACCTTCCGATAAGCCGTTGTCGGTTTCACTAAAAACCAAAATTACATCAAGCCAATTTATTGTCGTCTGTAATTATTCATCAAGATATTCCAAAAGGAGTACAGATGAGAACGAATTCAATTCTTGTCCTCGTCGGATTTGAATCCGTAATAGTGCATCCATCAGAAGACTCGATGCTTGGATTGTATGAATCCGCAAAGATTTATCCTACCGTAACAACGTATATGGATCCCGTGACTCTCCGATAAAAACATGAGTCAAACAAAAAGGCAGTCCGAAGTCGAATATCTTTTATAATGGAGGTCATATCTTCAAAGAGCTCTGTTAACAAGAAGTTTCGATCTCAACATCCCTTTTGAAAGCCAGCCCCCAAAAAAGAGAGATTCGGGAGACCCATAGTCGGAGCGGCCCACCTCTGCTTCACGCCGTCGCTTCGTAACAACCGGAAGCACCGTCATCCAGAGGTGACTCCGTCTCCCACCGTCGAACAGTGGCTTAGTCTTCACAGAGGGAGAGAATGGCGTCAGAGAGGTTCAGAAGGTCGGAGAAAAGATATACAGAAGGGAGCCCTCTCGCGACGCCAGAAAACTAAACGCCAGAAAAGCGAGCTGGATCTGCAAATATGAATCCGACGGCGGTGGCTTGAGCTCTCTCTTGGACAATTAGTCGAGCAGTTGGTGTGCAAAACCTTAATAAACTCTCTCCTTCTCTCTCTCTGAAAATCGCCGACCAAAGAAAAGGATTTAACCTTTGTAACCTCGTCTCCTATTTCTGCTTCTTCGGGGAAAAGTTCTCGCGAAAACGGGAGAGAGAGCTGGCTTCGTCTTCGTCTTCGTCTTCTACCGCGAGAGAGAGATATGTTCAGAGATATTTCTTTTTATGTTCTTTTTTCCTTTAAAGAGATTTAGTCTATTAATCCAAGACAGGTGAGACCTTCAAAGTTGTAAGCTTTTTTTACTACGACAAACAAAATAAAAAGTCTCGTCTTTATAATCTGCGAATCGAATGAATATAATGCGTCTTCTTTTGCATATTCGCTAATAAACAAAAGCTATACACTGATGATGAGACAAGATCATATACCATCGGTAACTTCCCTCACTTGGGTTGTACAAAACTATATATATTTCTAGTTTGCTGCATTTGTCTCTTTCTCTTTCTCTTTCCCTTTCTCTTCTTCAACATCCTGCAAACACATGAAAGCAGATTTTAATCCAAGATGTTCCCTAGTTGTATCTTTTTTTAAGAACAGAAAGAAGAAATGTAAGAGAAACGCTTACGGATTTGCCAATCTTGTCAAAGTCATCATCATCTAGGCTTCCATCACCATCACCATCACCATCACCATCATCTGCAAGGTTATACGGTACACAAAGAAAATCAATATTTAAGATGAATTAAAACCACAGCTAAAACTTGGGAAGCAACAAGTCCATGTCTCACCAGGAGCTTCGTCACTGTCTTCTATATCTCCCAAGAGGAATGTATCGAGATCCTGCTCAGACGATGCAGTAGATGTTCTATTCTTTGTCACATTCTTTTCAGCTGTTTCTGTCCCTCCAACTGCTGGAGTCTTCTTAGGTTCTTCATCTTTACCCTCTGCTTTGTTCCTAAGTTCCTCCATGTACTTCCTCTCATATCTGAACCAAAACAAATCCTTTAGGCTTAATCCGCAGCTATGAAGTCTCAGTTCACTTATCACATGTCTTAAGCTGCTCAGTCTTATGAATATACAGGTCATAAGCTATCTTTACCACCTCCTATGCGCTTAACACGATTCTCAATCGAAGCCTTTACTCTTTATTCTACTAAAGTTGCCTACTCTTTAAAAAACGATTCTCAATCTGAATCTTTACTCTTTGCTCTACTAAAGTGCCTACGCTTTATAAAACGTAAACTTTGACAAGAATTGGGTAGAGCCTTACGGTGCAACATGAGTGCTCACTAAGGTGAAGTATATCCTCCAGAATCTCCTTTCTTTCATGACTCGCGGGCATAATTCATATCTCAACTTCGAAATTTGCTGCAACATAACACAAAACGCCAACATTAAACACGAAATCAACCAGTATTCAAGATCGGCTTTCCACAATGTCCAACGTTAAAAACTAATTCCATCATACATGTCGAACATGTAAATGAGAGAGATGAGTAGTATACCTTGACAGAGCCAAGAACAAGAGTGGCATGTCTCTCCTGCCACTCCGAGAGATCCTTCCGTACATTCGTCTCAGTTGTTGCCAAATCAGAAACTTCAGACGATTCATCTACTCACATTTATCATAAGTTGCAGATTTTCAATGCGAAACGAATAATTACCACAAAAAGGATAAGCAACAACAAACAGTCATACCATGTTCAGGGAAAGCCTGGAATATAGCAGAGGTCAATCCTTTGACGAACTCTCTCAGATCATCCGTGATACCAAAGCTTAGAAGCTCGGATTCAGAGATCACAGAGCCAGATCCTGATCCTGATCCGGACCCAAAGGACGCAAGCTGAGGAGGAATAATATCGGCAATAGACTTAATATTCTGGATCTGATCGGCTTGTTTCAACGCAACGACTTTGAGCTGATCCGCCTTCGTAGATACCTCAGCGGCGAATTCCTTGGACAATTTCGCCGTCTCGGCGACGAAATCGGAGACATTGAGCTGATCGGCTTTCTTAGAAGCTTCAAGAGCGAATTCCTTAGATTTCTTGGCGGTCTCGGAGACGAGATTGGCGAAGGTCGTGGAAGATGATTGTAAGGTTATCGTCTGAGATTTCTTCGCTGCTTCCTCCGCAAACGATTTCGCCCTCTTCCACAGATCCTCCATTTTCTCGACCCAAAATAATTTTCCCGATCTGTTATTTTAGCGTCACTGGCGAAATTAAAGGCACCGTTCCATCAAAAACGCCGAGAAAACCTCTCGATAAACCAGAGGCTTTCACGTTAATAACACTTAAAAACAGTTTATTGGTCGCACGCACGCACCCTTGCTATTTGACTGAATGATATTTTTCGACTTCTGGTTGTTTATGGTCTGTTTGCGCCAATGATCTGGCAGTATACCGAATCTGTTTGGTTAACTGGTAATTAAGGAAAGTCTTATTCTCATAACTTTAATAACAATGTTCGTGTCTCTCCATTCATATCTCACCGTAAAGACAATAGCCTTTGTTATGAATGTGAAATTTTATTCATAACATAACGTGTGTTTACATTGATTGCAACATGTGTTATGAGAAAAGTATTGAGTAGAGATTAAATTACAAAGCAAATTTCGAAGGTGGAGCTCTATGGTGGTTGGGCTGCAAACCAGAGACATAGTCCCTCACTAAGACGGTTTCTTACATTTCTATCGATGTTTTTGATTATGCGCCTGGGAGGAAGAGATGATTCACCATGAAGGCGGTCATTTCTTTCACGCCAGATGTGGTAGACAGTTGCTTGGAAAGTATATCGCAGTAGAAACAGCTGCACACGTTTTAGAGGTGAGTCGCCAAGAAGCG
This sequence comes from Streptanthus diversifolius, assembly GCA_039880935.1. Classification (NCBI taxonomy): domain Eukaryota; kingdom Viridiplantae; phylum Streptophyta; class Magnoliopsida; order Brassicales; family Brassicaceae; genus Streptanthus; species Streptanthus diversifolius. Next base: position 4,650,707 of record JAXGFM010000015.1, on the reverse strand, counting down.
AGACTATTCCGTGCCAACTTGTTGTGTAGTGATTCCCCATTAGATTGTGTGTAAGTGCTCGCCATATCTCCGAGGAGACGAAGTTACATGAGAAGAAGAGATGATCTCTGATAGACGCCATAGCGGAATATCATCCTCAGCTCCCTGGTATTGTAAAGCATGGCTGATTACTTCCTCAATACGATTCAATGAATCTACCCGATGCTTTCGTGGCCGATGTGTTGCCAAGACCGTAGCAACTTTAAAGTGAGCAGGAAAACCCATATCAATGTAGCCTCTCATTCCAGTGATGTCAAAAAGCTTGCCCAGAGGAGACCATACGTCGAACCAGAATGATATGGAAACACCATCTCGGACCTCAACCTTGTGGAAAGTTTGCGCAAGTGTTCGATATTTCAGCAACTTTCGCCATATACGAACCCATACTCGTATCTTCCTTCGCCGGCCAGAATGATCCTTGTCGAATGAGCATTTGTTCAATCCAATTTACCCATATAGTGATGGTTGATGTGATGTGATTCGCCAAATCAGCTTGAGGCAGCTTACATGGTTTACTTCTTTCAATACTTTGATTCCAAGACCCCCTTCTGCTTTAGGTTTACACACTTTAGTCCAAATTTTAAAGTTTCAAAGAAGTCTGATAATCCTTGGGACAGAATCTTCATCGGGTTGGGAATGTGTTAGGTAGGAACATCTCGGAAACGGAGTGTACGCTGGAAAAACATTCAAAAATAGCATGGTTAGAGACATGCCTCTGCCTCTTGAATTTAGCATCTGAGTTACAGCGATGCTATCACTTAGCATTTGTCACATAACGTGGCGCATTTTGGACAAGGCGTTGACTTTCGATGCTTGCATTTTCGGGACACGGGAGATTTGTTCATAAATTATTGGTTCTGTGACCGTATATTCATAATGTTCTTTGCCACCCAATTCAATATATTGTCTGGATTTAATGAATTGCCATCCATCAACTTTAAATTTTGAATTGATGGCCAGACTTCTAATTAACGGGATGTAATGTGTGAAGAACTCGATCAACGATATATAAGAACAAATTTTATTATTATGTTATAAAACTACTTAAAATATAAACTCTTTCTTAAATCCTTATAGAACATCTTTCCATAGAGCAGACTAATGTGCTGACTCGGACATCATAGGTATTTAAGTCGAAGCCAACCCTAAAAAATACAAAACTCTAGAGTTCACTTAAAATGTTAAAATTATTGCTTATTTCTTGAAATCTTACATTTATATGAACATATGAAAAAAAATTAGGTTGTTTGAACGACTAGCCCAGTTTTATTTTTTACGTTTGGTTTAGGCTTTATCAAGAGTGTGGCATAAGTTAAGTGTCAGTTTAATTTTAACAAAATTATATCATTTTCAACATATAGTATTGCGTTTTTTCTACCAATATATATGTTAACCACTACATTAATATCCTATGATAATCATACTATATAGCTGAATTTTAATACTAGAAACGCCAAATAATCTAAACAAATCAGCAGTATAATATCCTACAACTAGATCTCAGCTTTTCTACTATACGTTGCTATTTACATTTACAACATAATAAATCTCTCTTTGTTTTATATAATAATTTATATGATAGCATGAGAATAACAACACAAACAAATGTACTTACATGTAATAATTGTAGTTAACAACAACAACAACAACAAAAGGATCAATTGGTAATCCCTAATCAGAAACGAAAAGAATCAACGTTACAAAAAACAGTATTATTATACCAATATTTCTTGTCGGTTCTAGTTATTTTGTTATTCCCGTAACAAAACTCTACCGAGTAACAATTACCAAGCGAACCCAAAAATAGTAATGGTTTTGAGTAAAAAGACCATAAAAATAAATAATTGTTAGGTACTTGGGAATAGAAGAAAAGATAGATGGTGAGAGTGAAAGGTACGAAAGAATATATGGTTAGGGTGTGGTCGAATCTTTGCATACAGCTAGAGACCAGTCTCTTCCCCCACGGGACCACTTCTCCGCCAAACTATATACTATATCTCTTTCGTATATTGATAAAATCGTGTTCATTTGTGTAGTCATATATTATACTTTATATAATTAGTCTACATATATGATAACATCAACTAAATTTTGAAATCGAGTTTAGAGATTTATAGAGTGGGTGATAGGTGGACCATGCATTTTGGTGGATGTCAGATTGTGATGTGAGACAAGTTGCCCATCCCTTTGGTAATTTATCCAAATCTTTTCTGATTGCTACATTTTTGGAATGTATACTTCAATTTTAGCAGGCATTACCTTGTCGTTGCAATCTATATGTTTTCATGCCTTTTTTATCTGAATACTTATTTTTATGTAATTAAAATTTGATAAATGACCTATCTTTTGAATGTTTTACCATTTTTAGATTACAATTTTGCTGTAAAAGATAAATAAAAATAAAAAAATATTAACTATATTTTAATATTCTTTATTCGTTTTTTCTTCTTTTTTTTATTCGTTTGTTGTGACGGATTAAGCCACTCTACGTACAAAAATGGAAAAACATGAAATAAGATTGAACGCTTCGTCTACAAGAACTTCATGAGTCTGTGGCAGATACAAACTTCGCCGGAATGGGTTTCTCACTCATATGAGTATTTTGTTTTAATATATTAGATACAATATTTTTCGAGATTAAGGTTTAGTTTTCAACATTTTTTTAGATTTTGTATTTTGGTTTATGACTTAATTTTAAACTATTTTGTTAATATAGTATAAAATATTGCATATTTTCATAATAGCACCAGAGATATATCCCTTTAATCACATTGTTTGTTTTTTTTTACAACTACTCTCACAATTTTGATATCATAGCATTTCTTGTATAGAAGGGCAATTAAGTCACTACAAGTATCATGTCTTTGTGTACCTTGTGAAAATATAGTTACAATTTCAACCAAAATGTTAAAACAACAAGTTATGCCTTGAAAAAGTCTCACAGAAGTGTGTTATATTCATGTACTGTTTGGTATTAGGCTAGTTGATTACATGTTAAAAAGTGTACGTCAAGAGTCGACTCTCTAGTAAATAAAGGTCAACATTTCGCATAAATAATGGTCTCCGTAGTCACGTTTATGCATTAAAGCTACGTACATATCAAAGGTGATGCGAAAAGAACATTTCAGAGCTGAATAATACAGACGCCTTAGCTTCTTTTTTTTGTCAACAGCCTTAGCTTTATTATACGTATTATTGAATTTGTAATGCAACACTTTGATTACAGGAATCTTTTTTTTAATACAGACAATATTTTACTAACGAGACAAAAAGTTTTACGGGGAAGAAAGTGTGCACGTTAGCAAAAGTCAGAGCATCAGCATTGGTGATATTGGGTGAGTCTTTAAAAATAGTAATATTTTAATGATTTTTGTTTAATTTTATTAATTTTAAAAATATTATATTATTAATTAAATATTGAACCAATAGTAATATGACATGTGATAGAAAGTCTCTTGAAACAGTCTCTAAAGTCTCTTTCTACTGAGACGTTCTTAACAAAAAGTTTCTTAACTTTTATTTTTTATTTATTTTTAATTAGATGATACTCTTAAAGTATCACCATTGCACATACTCTCAGAATCTCAAACTTTTACAGCTCCGTCTGACGTGGACCACCCCTAGTCTCGTACCGACGTCCCCTCCTTTTCTCCAAGAGACTACTCTCTCTCTCTCTCTCTCTTCCCTTTTTTAGGATTATTATTATTTTAACGAATATTTCCTCACTCGATAAATCAGTTTCTTTCCTTTTTCTCTCTTTTCTTTTTCAGCAGTCGTGTATATTTCTTTTTTGTATACGTACAACAAACGAGTTTTAAACAGTAACTTCGGGGAGAGAAAAACAGTTTAAATTTTTTAAAAAAGTCTTGAGACTTTTAAATTAAATGAAAGACACGTGACACGTGCGTGACTGCCACTCTGTCTCCACATGAAAATCTGACTCACGGGTCTGCCTCACGTCGCGTGCAACTTCGCTTTCAATATTCCGCTAATTCCGACTTTTCAAAAGAAAACATAGACTAATTTTAAAAAATAATAATCCAAAAAAAACTGGAATAAATATCAATAATTATATGTAGGAATTAAAAGTTGACAAAAAAACAAAATTTAAATATCAAATATTTTTAATAAATTTATTTTGCAGTTGTATTTAGTTTTTATATAAATAAGGTTTTTCTGAATAAAATCACAAATTTTAGTGTAAATTTTATTTATAAGTTTGTTAAGTCAAACACACAACCAAATTTTTGTTTATAAAACAATTGACAGTTTAATAAAGTATTAGTTTCTTAACTGCTGCAAATTGAGAAAGCTTAATCTAGTAAGTAACTATGTTAGTTAGTAAATAAGCTATTTGATGTAGTTTAGTAGTAAAGGAAAAGAGGGCGGTGGTGTGTCTCTATGTAGTTGACCGTTGACTCAGATTATTTAATTTGGCTTAAGCAGATTATTCTGTAACGGAAGACAACGGTTTTCATGAAGTGTTTTAATATTCGTTGTAACATTAACTAATCAAAACCAAAACTGGCATATATGAGTTATCTAGTATGGTCCCCAACCCTAAGACTAGGTCATATCAGATCATAGCTTTTAAGCCTATGGAATCTACCGGATTCTTAGTTCAGTGTCATTTAGTTTTAACTCAGTACACTAATTAATAATTAAAATGTAACACTTCATGAAAACCGTTGTCGTACACATTCACTACTAGAAAAAAAAAAAAAAAAATATAGATTTAATTGGCTATACAAGACGGTAAGCATAACAAATAAAGTGGTAAACGTTGAAATATCTCGTATCTGAAATAATAACATGTTGTGCAATACATAACAAGTCACTAAGACAAATAACTTAGATAAAAATGTTGAAGTATGAATTTCTGTACAAAAATTTAGATTTAATAAAACGTAAAGCTTAAAACAAAATAAACATCATTATCGAAATGGTATGCTCCAATCAAAGTTAAACAATAAATTCATATATACATAAAATAAATGATACAATTAAATCTAAGCGATCAAATTCAAAATCAATAAAAAATAAAATAAAAAAATAATTAAAATTTTAACTAGAAACAATTGAATCTAGTAAAGTAAATATCATTAAATGTCAAATCAATATTAAACACAATTTCAAACTATATAAAAAAACAAACATAGGTAAAAGACAACTAATTCTGAACACAGACTCTACTCACTTTTTTTTACTAGTTTTCTTATTATTTGTCTTTTTTGTTCCTGTAAAAAATACTCTAAAGTTGGTAATACCTAAAATTATTTACCTATATTTCTTACAAAATTCTTGCTCATTTTGTTCTTGCTCTTAAGCTGGAATTTTGGCATATTTTTCCTAAAAATAATCCAATTATTTGTTTCACACAAGACAAATCTGGTTTTCCATCTATTGTTATTTACAAATATTGACAACTTGCTACAACAATTTGACGCTAGAAAAAAGGAGATTGGCTAGTCTAAAGATCAACATAAAAAAACGTAATGGCTGACAGTCATAACTTGTATACGACCATTGCTAAATTCATAGAAAAATAATGTAAAGTCTATGAAGATCAGAATGAAAATACTAACAATGATGTTGTGAACCTTACTCCACAGATCGAGAAAGTGACTGATGAACAAATGGCTATGTCGCACGCAATCACCGAGTTACGCTCCAAATTGGCACAAATGCAAGACCGAGTAGCTCTGAATATATCCCAAATTCCTACATCTGAAGCATAAGCACTAGTGAAACCTTAGTGATGACTTTGACAAGAGTAACCCTTATGTTGAGTCCTCTCAGTAATGGGCAAGAAGGCATAGCATTGTCACCATCCTGAAGTTTGAATCTATCAACACTTCTCTTCCAGCTCCACCTAGTTCTCCACCGATATTTATACTGTTTAGGTAGGAACATAAAAGAGACAAGACTTTAGAGTCTGAAGAAATGAGTGGACTGATCTAGTTTGGGCTGAGTCGTGTTGATTCTGATAGAGAATTCGATCCTAAAAATCTTGATTACATCTACATGATTCTCATAAAGACACAAAATGGACTCAAAGATTTGAATTCAAAAGTTCATCATGTCACAAGCGTGGCACCAAAGATTGAACGTGTTATGGAAAAGACAAAGAAAACTTTGTTCTCAAAGAGAATTGATAACATCCAAGTAAATGATTTTGTGAAACTTAGGCTTCCAGTCTATGAATTAAAACTATCTCCAGGTCACACCAAACTACATTTAAAGTGCAGTTGGGAGAGCTCGTTTCAGTGATTAAATAAAGAAACGGGATTGTGTAAGTTATTCGCTAAATATCTCTTGAGTACCACTCTGGATTCTCTAGTTCAGAAGCAATATTCAGTTTTTATTCTGAAAAACGGCAAAAAAAAACTATGAACTTATCAAAATAAATCAAAAAAACATACAACTTTCAATTAAGCCATTTAAATTTTTAATTTTTAAAAAATAGCCAATTTAAACATATATTTAAGTTGACCACATCATTTTGATTCTCAAAAAAGTCAACCGTTAAAAATGGTTAACGACCGTTAAAACGGAAATGACGTCGTTTTATTAATCTAGTTCTTTTGACGTAATCAAGATAAATGTATGTTTAAATTAGACATTTATAACAAAATTATGATTTAAATGGCGCAAACATAAACTTGGTGATCTTTTTGGATTTTTTTGGAAAGTTCGTGGTTTTTTTTGCCAAAAAAAATTATGATTCAAAAAAACACGGCCTAAGGTCGTTTGGGGTCCCGTTCGGGTTTTTTGTACTTTCGGTTTGGGTCTCAGAGAAAAAAACAACGGTATGAGGTCGATTCTAAACCAAATTTAAATGTATGTTTATAAAACAACGGTCTAAGACCTCAACACATGAATTTGTTTTTGAGATCTATTCTGAACCAATCGACGTTATTATAAATTTGCATTTATTTGGTCTAAATCAATATATTAAACCTGGTTCATTTGGTTAAAACAATTTTATTAACCCCAGTAATCAACTTAATGACACCAAATAAATGCAAATTTATAATATCGTTGATTGGTTCAGAACAGATCTCAAAAATAAATTCATGTGTATGAGGTCTCAGACCAAAAAAATCACGGCCTAAGTGTTCCTAGTTTTTTTTTGCCTAAAATATTCAACGATAAATACCAATTTTGTTTATTTAGTATGAGGTCTTTTGGTATGAGTGGGCGTTCGGGGTCCCGTTCGGATTCGGTTCGGGTTTTTCAGATTTTCGGACATGATTTTAGTAACACAATTTAAGTCTGATTTTGGATCAGAATACTATTTGGGTTAGGTTCAGATTCGATTCCGAACTAAAGTAATTAAATATGGTCATTTAAACATATATTTAAGTTTGGTTCGAAACCGACCTTAGATCGTTGTTTTTTGGTCTGAGATCCAAACCGAAAGTACGAAAAACCCGAACCGACTCCGAGCGGGACTCCGAACGGGACCCCAAATCCGAACGGGACCCTAAACGACCTTAGACCGTGGTTTTTTGAATCATAATTTTTTTTGGCCAAAAAAACCACGAACTTTCCAAACGTAGCAAAAAAAATCATCGAGTTTCAGTTTGCGTCATTTAAATCATAATTTTGTTATAAGTGTTCAATTTAAACATATATTTATTTTGACTACGCTAAAAGAACTAGATTAATAAAACGACGTCGTTTCGGTTTTAACGGCCGTTAACCATTTTTAACGGTTGACTTTTTTAGAGTTAAAATAGTGTGGTCAACTTAAATGTGTGTTTAAATTGGTTATTTTCAAAAAAATTAAAAGTTTAAATAGCTCAATTGAAAGTTGAAGATTTTTTGACTTATTTTAATAAATTCATAATTTTTTTTGGCTGTTTTTCCATTCATAAAAATGTTTGAAAAACAGAACTATGAGATCTTTCACAAATATTTTGAGATTTACTCTGCTCTTACATTACTAAGTTCAAGAAAATCATTCCAAGAAAGCTGGCAGTTCACGATGAGATGACTTTGGAATCTTTGAAGAATGACCTATGGCACAATTCAAGATTTAAAGACAATCTCACGATTAATCAAGCAACAACAATTTAAGATGCATTTCAGTGATAAACGAGTTTGGCAATAGTAGAAGAAGAAAGACAAGTACTATCCTAACATTACAAGAGTGCAAGGCCCCATGTCATAAGCATTTCTACCACTTTCCGTAGTGGTATGGATGATAAAAGAGAGCATAGAAAATCAAAAAGCCATTTCGGAGGATCGCATTCATATGCAGTGCAGAAAAAAAAAATCAAAAAGAAAAAACGGTTAAGTGAATCCAAAATCTTAGGAAAATCCAATAATGTGAGAACATGACAAGAAAGCTTTTTGTGAATTTTCCAAAATTTATGGACATTCAACCACAAAATACTAGTACAAGTTATGAGATGCGCTAATCAAACACGTGAGAAGCTTTAAAGCCGACTGTTTGATTTGTAGAAAATCATTATGAAAATTCGTTTTTGTAAATATATTTGTAATTAATTTAATTGAATGGTTGCCAAAACTCAGAATAAAAAACAAATAACCTTCTCACATTCAAATATGCAATTTTTTTACTATTAAGGGCCAATATCTCCAACATTAGAATTAATAATCTATATGGTGAGTGGGTCAATGCACGAAAAAAATAAATCTAACATAAGAAAATCTCTCAAGTTTGACCAAATTAATTGAAAGAGAAAGAGAAAATCCAAGTTGGTGACTAAGTAGTGACTAGTCCCATCTACGTGTGTAGTTATATAGAGCCCCGCGCTTGAATCTCGACAAGACAAAACCATGAATTTATAAGGAACATGGTCACCTTCACATCACTTCGATTGGGACAAACGATAATTTATATATATATATATATATATCTTTATTTACGCATAAAAATATATTTATAAAAATTTCCTCTTTATAGCTAAACTCTTGTCTGCGATCTCCGAAAGCAACCTTTTGGACCAACGACCTCGAACACACACAAACAAGGTTTTTAAAATAGTATAGTAGTTACTACAGTATTTCACTATATCTCTCCGTTAATCAATGGATTTTTTTTTCTCCTTAGCAATAAAAGCCAATCATAGTAGATATAATTGTATCAACCATGTGTTGTACTAAATTGCGACAATGCGGGCAAATGTATCTGTCATTTACACAGTCAAAGTAATAAAAGGATTCAATCAAATTCTGAACATAGATACACCAATAATTTTGTGTCTTGATGGATTTGATGTATATGAGAATTGTACTGTTCAAAACAATAGTCCAATTTAGAAAAATCGGTAGAAGATTCAGCCGGTGCAATGTTTTTTTTTTTCCATACGCACATGACTGAAACCACTTTTTAACTTGTTATTTATCGTACAATTTTGTTTACCTCAAACATGCTAACTCATTGATTATTTGAAAGATGACTAAGAAAAAATAATAACCAACATTTTTAATGTTTTGTTTTTTAAAAAAATTCCCCTTAATATTATTTGAAAAGTGTTATTATTTGTTTACAGCTCCATATTAACTTTCATTCTTGCGGTATATAAGAAAGCTCCTAGTACTTTATGCAAGAATCCTTTAATAGTTAAATGAAATTGATGGTGTGGATAAATGCTTTCGTTCGACAAAACGACCTCTGAGAATAATCGATAAGAAGAGATGAATTTTGAGATAAATGACGATTAAATTAAAATTAGGCAATAACGACGGTGATGATCATCGGAGAGGGAACACGGTAAGAGAAAGGTAGGTGCGGCCGCAGCAGATCCCTAGACCCGGCTGATGCAGCACGACGCTTTGCCTAACCATGTGACTTGCATCTAAAACCCAAGTCCTCCATTTAATTCAGTTGGCCGCTACTTGTTTCCTTTTGGCTTTTTGTCTTAACCCATTCCTCTGGTCACTTTCTAACTCTGGTTACTACTCACTACGTGCTACTACTTGCTTCTTCTTTTTTTTTTTTTTTTTTTTTCAATTTCTTCAAAATCCATTTAAATTCTTCTTAGTAAGTTGATTGGTTTATCCCGTGATAACTTTTACCTCTGTCGGTAATTTTTGTTTTCAAGTCTTGATAAGAGAAAATCGATCGGGGTTGAACCTCACGTGTTTCATATTACTGAAATGAACCAATCTTATAGTTTTGTATATACATATCAAGATTCTTAACTAATAATGATACGAGAAATTTAAAATAGTTTTCTTTTCAACATGATAACTTGTCGTTCAGCTTATTTTTACAAGTAATCACTGTATATAGTTCGAAAACACATTTTTTCCAATTTCAAATAATAATCGTCCAATGTCTATGAAATAATAGTATTTATTAGGTTTTTTTTACAGAGAAAAAATGGAACACAAATGGTGTGTGTGTAAAACTCAAACATAACTAAATTCGATAGTTTCGGTTGTTGACACGAAAAATGCTGGGGGATTTCAAAATCTCATGTATTCATGTATTTATAATATGATATATTTGACAATACTTTAATAGAGTAAGAATATAGAATAATAATAATAATAATAATATAACCTTTTATATAAAAATATAATTTTGATAAGAATATTGGGAAAGAGATATGATGGTACGGTCAATAGTACGTAAATCAGAGTACATGTCCTCCGTCTTACTTACTGTAAGCGTTACCTCTCTCCACATATACGTGTAGCAATAGCATTGCTTCATTCTTGAATCTTGATACATTCACAGAATCTTTAGACGAAACTGTTGATCGTACGTACGTTGTATTTAACACCAGTATACGTTTTTTGTTTACTACACTCGGTTTAATTACATTATTAAATAAATCATCAACGTTTAACATAAACACAAAAAGTATCTTTCAGTATCTGTATTTTAGGGTCCCTTTTATCAAATTTAAATTTTTTTAGGGGTTTTACTAGAAATTCAATATTACTTTTTTTTTGGCTATTTCTCAATCTCGTGTAATTTCTTATATAAGGAAATGGAAATAAACATATCTATTATTCCTTTTGGTGCATAAGTTGTGGAAAATTAAATATTCTTAAACGATTTTATGGCACAGTCTATATCTTTATTATTCGATAGAAAATATACGGTTCATGAATCTCTTCACGATGGAATATATATATATTTTCTTACAGGATTAAAGATGGAATCATATCATTTATTTTCATCAGGATCTATAGTATACGATCCAATCTTAACGTATATGAATTTTTAGAATCAGAGAATCGGCTTAATACTCGAAACAGTAAAAAATTATTTTCACTTCTGCTCCGAGAACTTTGGGTGGCAGATTAGAGGAGACCTTGTCAGTATTTATTTACCATCACGTGGTAAAAAAAGGAAAAGTATATATATATATATTTTAACATGATAATTCATACGCGCATATTAGACAATTCCCAATACAAAGATTAGCAAAACCGAGTCGTGCGTGGCTAACATACACCGAAAGTTACAGTTCACCCATCTTTTCTTTTCCTTTTCCTTTTCCTTCTCCGTATAATAAGAACAGTAAGCAAATCAGTTTTTTTTTTTCTCTCCGATCGAAGCCGCGGGAAAGTGAAGTAAAAAGGAAAAATAATATAAATAAAATTGTCCTGTGAGTTGCTCGTTTATGGGAGAATCGTGTCAGATTAATTTCCTTTTTTTTCTTTGATTAATTGAAGTACTAATAATATTTAAATTATTTTCCAGAGAGTGAAAAGATCTTGTGGTTCGCCATTATATATTCTCCAACTTCTCCTCCTCCAGAATTACTGAACTACTTTTCTTCTGACGTGTCGAGAATCAAAACCTCAAAAGGAACAATAATGGGCAAGTCTTTTTTTTTTTTTCCTTTCTCTCATTGTTGACTCGTTTCAGTTTCTTTTTTTGGTGGGATTTTTTAACGATTTTGGGCAAGAACTTCCATTAATGGTTCTTCTTCTTCTTTTTCTTCTTCTTCTTCTTCTTGGGTTTCTCTGTTCCCTTTTCAGAAGTTAATTTTAGGATTTCTGTTCATTAGTTTGGTTATGTATATATGACCTGTAATCTGCTATGGTAGTTGTGCTCTCTCTCTCTCTCTCTCGTTGTTCACTATTTCCAGAAGAAAACAGAGAAAGAAGCTTTTTTTTTTTCTTTCTTCAAATGGGTTTTATCAGATAGAAATTTCCATGGTCTGTAGTTTTGACAGTGTTGGTTTCTTGGTTATTCGTTAAATTACCCAGAAGGAATAATCTGTAACTATTTTGGGGATTTTGATTGCAGATGTTAGCATGAGTTTTTCACAAGATATGGATAATGAGTATGAGAAACTCATTAGAAGAATGAATCCACCGAGGTATCACAACTTGTTCTCCTTTTTTTGTTTTTTGGTTATAAACCATTTTAATAAATAAATCTCTGATATGATTTTGGATAAAACCTTTCTTTGTTCATTTAGGGTTGTGATTGATAATGACTCTTGCAAGAACGCAACAGTGATAAGGGTATTTTCCTTTTTGTTCTTGTAGTACAGTCTTGAGGTTATACCATCTAACTTATCTAGTTTGGAGTTTTTTTGTTTTCTTACACATATTCTTTGGCTTTTACTGTTTCTCAGGTTGATAGTGCCAATGAATATGGGATTCTTCTTGAAGTTGTACAAATTCTCACTGATCTCAACCTCACTATCACCAAAGCTTACATATCCTCTGATGGTGGTTGGTTCATGGATGGTATGCTTCAATTTTCCAATGGTCTCTTTTGAATTTCCTTTGCTTCTGAACAAAGAAATGAGTCTCCTCTTCTCTCTGCACTTGCCAGTATTTAATGTCACTGACCAAGATGGAAACAAAGTCACAGACGAAGTTGTTCTAGACTATATCCAAAAAGTGAGTTTTTAAACAAGATTTTTTTTTCCACTGGTTCTCTTCTTCTTATGTTAGCTGTGTAAATGAGTCTAATAAGTATGATGTGTTTAATTTTCAGTCTCTTGGGCCTGAAGCTTGTTTCTCCACTTCCATGAGAACTGTTGGTGTCATACCATCAACAGACAGCACGGTTATCGAGTTAACCGGTTCTGACAGACCAGGTTTGCTGTCTGAACTGACCGCTGTCCTGACACATCTCAAATGCAGTGTCTTAAACGCCGAGGTTTGGACACACAACACCAGAGCAGCTGCTGTGATGCAGGTGACGGATGACCCATCCGGTTGTGCAATCTCTGATCCAGAGAGGTTGTCCCGGATCAAGAACCTTCTCCGTAATGTGCTTAAGGGAAGCAACACACCGAGGGAAGCCAAAACCGTTGTGTCTCACGGGGAGGTCCACACGGATAGGAGGCTTCATCAGATGATGTTTGAAGATAGAGACTATGAACACCGTGTGGTGGACGATGATTCCTCCATCCAAGATGAAAGGCAAAGACCAGATGTTTGTGTCGATAACTGGCTCGATAAGGATTACTCCGTGGTCACAGTTAGATGTAAAGACAGACCAAAGCTTCTGTTCGACACTGTTTGCACTTTGACTGATATGCAGTATGTGGTTTTCCATGGAAGCGTTGATACTGAGGGCACAGAGGCATATCAGGTAATAATCCCACTACTGTAGAACAGAAAGCTTCCCCTGAGTCCATTCTCTTATCTGTCGTTTTCTCTCTTTGCAGGAGTATTATGTGAGACATATAGATGGATCCCCTGTGAAATCAGAGGCCGAGAAGCAAAGAGTCATACAATGTCTCGAAGCAGCTATCAAGAGACGAGTATCTGAGGTAATAAAATCTATCATATATAGTTTCTGGTATTTACTCTTTCTGTAACTGTTACTGAAGATCCGTGTCTTCATCTTGTCATTGATGTTATTATAGGGATTGAAGTTGGAACTTTGCACGACGGATAGAGTAGGCTTGTTGTCAAATGTGACTCGCATATTCCGTGAAAACAGTCTGACGGTCACGAGAGCTGAAGTTAAAACCAAAGGAGGCAAAGCTCTGAACACATTCTATGTCAGCGATGCGTCGGGTTACTCAATTGATGCCAAGACCATAGATTCCATAAGACAGACCATTGGCCAAACTATCCTCAAAGTTAAGAACAACCCTGAAGAAGAACAACAAAGACAAAAACTGCCTTCCCAAGAATCCCCAACCAGGTTTCTCTTTGGGGGTCTCTTCAAATCGAAATCTTTCGTCAACTTTGGCTTGGTTCGGTCCTACTCTTGAGCTTAAGTCTTCGCTTAGCTGTGAGCTTAAGTCTCCTAGGTTTTAACTGCTTCTTTAAACTTGAGAAGAATCTGTAAATTTATCACCAGATATAACCTTAATTCTTGGTCTAGGGCCAAAAACAAAGTGTTAACCTCTTCTGTATATATTATATAATTCTCATAATTATTTCCATTGAATCTTCTTCTTCAGCTGTTGCAGCCTAAATTGTTTATGTTAAATGAAAGTTTTCATGACCTTGAACAATACTATATGGAAATAACTAAATAAGACAGAATTGTGGTGGGTGACAAATTTCATAATTGTATAATTCCAAAGGACCTTTTGGAACGTAATATGGGCTGTGAAATATCGGTCCTCGTTTTTCTCAATTTGCTCCCTAATTTAAGGGATAATTCCAAACAAGCAACCATATATACACTTATAAATTGACCAGTTTCTCTCCGACATTAGTGGCTAGTTTAAATGCTGTCTATTATACTTTTTTTCATTGGCCTCTCGATACCGATTTTGTGTAATTATGTGAATGTGAGAGAGATTAGAGTGTACTTACACACTTGCACGGAATACTGTATAGCCGATTTGCATGGCTAGACACTCTTAACATGAATTATACTGCAAACATTATTTCCCACAAAAAAATTTATACCTTTTTATATGGTAGTTTGTATCTCTTCGTCAGTTTGAACATAAAGTAAAATGTCAATAGATTTTATAAATTGTAAACAATAATACTAGAGACAAGACAACGTGCAGATAAACTGTAAAACATTACAACTAATGCTCATCACTTGGTAATATAGATAAAAGATTCTAAGAGATTTTTATTTATTTTTATGCAGAATACACTCATTTGTAGATATCACAAAAGGGTTATGGGATTTTTTTTTTTTCGCTATGAAGTTATGGGATATTCTCTAAGTGTTTATGGAAACTTATCAAACTTTTTTGCTGTATTTATGAGATCAAGAAGATCCTCATCAACTTAAATCAAGACCAAAAGCAATTTGTCGGATACATATATACACTATCGTTTTTGGTATATTTTTTTTGCTCTATTGCATATGGAATAACCATTCAGGATCCAAAAATATGTTAGAATCCTATTTTTGAAACTAAAAAGGATCTAAAATAGTATTGTAATGACATTAATTAGTCTATTCATTTTTAGTTTAATCGATGATTTTGAGTTAAAAGTTAATAAAACTTAACACGATGTCCTAAACCAATATTTGAATTGGAAGTTTAACAACATATATAAAGATTATAATATGGGAGACAAAACATATATAAAAGATCAAACAAAATATATTAACAAAAGGAACATGTGAGGGTGTGGACTGTGGAGATATTATCACTGAAAACTTTATGGGGCGTGTTTACTGAAACTATGTCGATGGTGTGTGTATAATAGATTCGCGAGTCACATGGAGGAGAGACCAACAAAGTGAAACCTCCCAACCACAAAAAGACTTAATGTTTTCCATATGTTAACACCGCCCATTACATTCTTTGTTGATTTTACAATGTTACATTTTTTTTTTTTTTTTAATTTGAACTTTCTCATAAATACTAAATTAACATATTATCATGTGACTCGTCTCTGTTCCTTGTTCTCAATCTCGATACATGGCTTTTTGGTCTATGTGGGTGGATATTTAGCGGCAGAGGAAATATTTTTAAGTTTCAGGGATTGCCTTCAGATTTTTAATTTATAAGTTTGCAGATTGTTGTTTATTTTCATTGCTCGACTATATTTGCATATTTTATAACTTTTCTATATGTATCACTCTTGAAATTGTGAGTTTTTATTCTCTATTTTTTGTTTTGTTAACTTAACATAATGATTTTAATATTTATTTTAATATTTGGGGGTGTTAAGTTCAAACTCTAAATATATGTAATAAATTTTAGAGATGGCCACAATTGTATCATATAATTTCTATGAGTTTTGATTGTCTACTTAAACTTATTAAATGATAAGAAATTTATTTTCCTTCATATTCCAAAATTAATATGTTTCGAATTGAGATTTTCTCGTTTATCAAACAACCAAACTTAGTTTTATCTATGAATTATTTCGTAGGTATTCGTGGAAAATTTATGCACGAAATATTCATGAGTAAAATCAGACCCACAAATACTCATGTAAACCTATAAAAACCCACACAAATTTTTGTGTGTAAAACAATATTATATATTGTGTTATTTCATGGTATTTTATGGCTTTTAGACTATATCCACAAAATATATTGTATTTTCTGTGAATATAGCGATTATATTTACTTGTGATCTTGGATAATTTATTTCGTGAAGTTTAAAATATAAATCACAACATTATATATAAAATGATCTGTATAAGCACCATGTTTTGATACATATCGATTTCAATCATCCTTAGTCACATGTAGATGTTTTTAGTTGTAAAAAGCTCTGAATTCTATGAACTTCGGAAAATTAGTCTTAATTTGGTTAGAATTTTCTCAATCAACACAAGGAAAACAAATGTTTGATATCTATTTATTAGGTGACATATATAATATAAACACGATGAATTTTTCTCTAGAAGAATTAGCTAAAAATTCACAACCGTACGCGCCTACGCGGCCACATGTTTCCAACAACGACGATGACGCCTTCCTCATGCTAATATTAATCCTCATCTATAAACATAATATATTATATATATAAAAAAAAAAGAAAAAAAGAACACATACAATCACACTAAACATTACATAATGGATGGTAGATATCACACCTATCCAATCTATTGACCGTTGACTAGTTTTAATTGTTTTTTTTTTGGGTTTCTTTCGCCATATTGAGTAAATACACGCACATACAACCACCAAACTTTAACCCAATTTAAAATTTTTACTTCTTTTTTTTTTTGAAATTGATTTTCTTAGTTTTTTTTGTTATCCATTCAATTTATTACTATATTAAAATCCTTAAGCTAAGCAATCCCTAATTTCCCAATCGTCTTCCTCTTAAAAAAAACAGATTTTGAAACCTTTAAAAACAAAAGAAAAAAGTAAGCAGCAACATCAATATCAACGTCGCAAACCCAAACACCAAAAAAAAGAAAAAAACTTGATTTTTATCAATTTGAATCAAGAATCAAGAACCAAGAATCGAGAAACAATATGGAGGAAACAGGACGTAAAGGAGATCCATTTCCGGGTTTTGAGATGACTGTTCACAATGACGACTGCATTTTCCGGCGATCTTTAAGCTGCCGGCTGCAGAGACGAGCTCCTTGTCCTCTCTTATTACCACCAAGACCACCTCCTTCGGCGGAAGCTCCTTCTGCGGCCGGCGTCTCCGCGTCTGCGTCTGCGTTCTGTCAAAACGGCACAGATCCGATCCCTCTATTGTCCCCTCTCGTCCAACCTTCAATGCTTCAACCTAATCCTTCCACCACCTCTCTCTGACTCTTTCTCTTACCAATCCCTTAGGTTTTTTTTCCTGTAATGACAATGTTCTTCAAGTCATTGATCCTTTTTTTCGTTTGTTGATAAGGTGGATTTTATTCCAAGTCTTCACCATCTAGATTCAAATAATGTCATTCTCTATTCAGATTCACATTTTCACAACGGTGATGAAGATCGTTCTCTCCTCTCTCTTGACACTTTGATTTTCTTAACATCATTTAATAATATTTGTACATACAGTAATATGTTATGATATTTTCTTATTGATCATCAAATATCTTGTCCAATGACACACAATATTCCACCAAGTTATGTTTTTTATTCTTTATATCCATGGCCTTTACAAGCAATTGTGACCCCCCACTCCTATAGGTTGATTAGATATCTATATGACATATTAGCTTTTGGCTTGATTTATAGGTTATTTGTTTCATACATTTTATAAGGACGAAGTGTGTGCATACAACAACATACTAATGACCAATTGCATCACATGTCAAGACCTTTTCTATGCTTTTACGACTACCAACAAACCCAAGGGAAAATAATTTGCAACAATATCTTCCTTAATTACATACTCCTAAAATTTGTTAGTTTTTTTTTTCACAAATTCTATCAAGAAAATAAAAAAGCAACTTGTTCTTTAGTTGTCCTCGTCATATCACATTGTTAATAATCTGTTAACGACTTAATGTTAAAACCTTTCTCCTTTAACACTACATGTTGGTATAGAAAATGATAAAGAAAATGATAAAGAAAATATCATATTTAAATCAGGAAAACTGGAAAATATTTACGATTTATTTTAATAAGAGTTGGGTATGACCCAAGTCATTGTTCTAATCATATCTCAAAAGTTTTGGTAATTATGTTTTAGGAATTAAAGTAATTGAATCCTAAAACATAATTACCAGAACAAATGGCGTATAATTACATAGGAGGAGGATACGATATCCTAATAAATTATATAATAATTGAACTTCGGTTAGCTATTTAACATCACATAGTAACCAGCCGAGGCTGAACAAATGAGACACAAAGATCTATAGATATTGCCATTATTTCTGATGAAAAAAAAAACTCAAAGCTCTAATTAAAACTGTGTTCCCATATACCCGACGTATCATCCAATTTGGTGCTGGTTTGGGTTAGTAAAATTAGACCAATTTCACCTAATTTTACACAAGTTTTTTTTTTAAGAAAACGTTTCAAAATTCTAGTCAAAACGTCCCAAAAACCCTACATTAACAGGAAAAAAAATATGTGACTTTTGAAGGTGATAAAAATTAATACATAAAGGAATTTTTATGTACTTAAACTCAGACAAGTTTCACAATTAGTCGGACCAATCAACGAACGATACCAATTTCTCTTATTCGTCGGCTGTTGATTGTGTCTCCGAGGTGCAAGGTACGCACCATCCCAATCTTCTTCTTTTCAAGATTTTCTCAGAAAAACTGCATTTTTATTTGAACTTTTTTTTTTTTTGTCAAACCCAAAATTTAGGGTTCAGTTTAAGCAACAAAAATCCCGTCTTTCGCCGTCGTCGTCGAGAGGTAAGTTTTAATCGTATTCACAATCTTTGCTCAATTCGATCCTTGAATTTGTGGTTAGTTTTCACAATTTTGTATTTGATTCAATATCGTTCTGGCTAATCTGCTTGACGATAGATAAACCGTAAAACCTAGAATACCTTTCACGATTGGGTTTTGATTGCTGTTGTCGATTTCAGCCGCTCGATGTAAACGGTTTCGTCCGGAAAATTCTAGTAACTTAGCTTAGGCCTATGATCGTTTCTAGGTTTCGTATCATATACAGATAATGTGCTTTTGTCTCTCAGACTGCTCTAAAATTGAATATGTCTGATCCCATGAAGGTTATAGTTGTAATGATTTGTAATTGCTTTTCCTCTCTGGTTTTTAGGTGGGTTGGGTTATATAGATTATCTGGAACTGCAACTCTGACTAGTCCTCTAAACGGACGCTTTGAAACCTCGTCCTCTCATTCCTTATAGGTGCTACATATAGACGCAATGGGAGAGCAACGTCAGATTAGATCACGTTCTTGGAATAGAATGCCTACCAAAAGATGCAGTGCAAGTGGCAGAATGAACGAGTTTATCGTTGTAGATGATGATGAGGTAATCATTCTTGATTTTCCCGAGTCTTTGAAAGGCAAAGCCCCGAAAACATCAAGAACCAGGAATGAGCCCGTCTTGCAGAGAGTGATTAGTCTTGACGATGATGATGTTGCTGATACAGAAAATGTTCACAAAGCTGGGAGTAGTTCAAGCCGTAAATCTCTTGCTGCTAATTTGCAAACGTCTGCAGAAGTGGATAATGACGATTACCAATCCATGCAGGAAAAGTCTGCTGCATCTAGATTTTCAAAATGTAATCAGACTTTCTCTACGATGCCCTCTCCAGGAACTCGATTTGGTTTAGGTTCTGAATCTGAAAGTGATTTTTCAGAGAGCGACTGTTCTGATTGTGAGATTTTAGAAGGTTCTGATAGAAAGGTCCGTGAACAGTGGGAGAAAGCTTTCTTGAAAAAAATGAAGAAAGCAGGTAAAGCTGGTCTGAGTGAGGTGGCTGGTCCTTCAAATCTCCACTTTGACGCTAATATCAGGCCTGGTTTTGAGAGTAGAACTGTACAACATGATCAAACATCTTCCTTCTTTACTGAAAATTGTTTTGATTTCGGTAAAGAAACCTCTTCATCTTTCTTTGGAACTGAGAAGTCAGGTACAGCTGCTCTGAATGAGGAGGTTGGTCTTTCAGATCGCCCCTTTGTAAGTAGAACTGAACAACATGATCAAACATCTTCCTTCTTCGCTGCAAGAAATTCGGATGGTGGAAAAGAAACCTCTTCTACTTTCATTGGAACCGATAATACAAAACCTAATACGTCTGTATTTGGTTCAGTAATGGAGGAAGACAACCTAGCTGAAAGGATTTTCAGTACAGAGGATTTTCCAGAGCCTTCGTCACTGTCACCCGAAATACAAGTTGAAAATGAAAGGTCTGATTCACCATCAACTGATTCTACATCGTCAAAAGAGCAGATGCATCAAAATAGTTTCAAAGAAGTTGAGGAACATCCAGACACAGTGCAAGTTCAGTGTGAAACTTCACAGTGGCCCAAAGAGAGTCAAAAGAAAAAGGCGGCCAAAGAGAATCGTAAGAAAAAGGCAGCAGAACAGTCTTATACCAAGGAAGTTGTAGAAGAAGAAGACGCCTCAAAATCTTCTCCGCCACAGACTTCTGATGGAGATGACGATACACCGCCTGTGCTTGGCGTAAGTAATGGAGCCAGATGTGAGCGTAGGTTCTCGAGTTTAGGTGAATCAAGGGAACCCATAATTGATCCTATCCCATCTACTAGTGGACACGTGCAAGGTCTTCAAGGTACAGCTCCTGTAATCGATATCATGCTTAACAGAGAAATGTTGAAGGAGACAGATGAATACAAGAAAGCACAAGAAAAAGAATGGGAGTCAAGGCAACGACAGTTACAGCTCCAGGTTTGACCACACACTGCTCGAGTTTCTGAAAGCTCCCGTTTAAATTCGAAGCCTGCCTTGAATCATCGTCTTAAGTGTTTTCTTAATTTCCTTGCGGAATTACTGCAGGCAGAAGAAGCTCAGAGGCAACGTAAGAGAAGAAAGTTCGCAAACACGCGACAGTTGGAGATGGAAAGAAGGCAAAAGGAGAGGGTAGAGGAAGTGAGAGAGACACAGAAGAAGGTTTGTATTCTTTCTCAGTTGTCGCTCATGATTCTTGTGTTTATTTGCTGACACACACGTTGCTTTTCATCTCTAAATCACAGGATGAAGAAAGCATGAACCTGAAGGAGAAAGTCCGTGCAGAAATAACCAAATCGCTTAAACTTCTTGAACTCAAATGCATTAACATGGCATCGTTGCTTCGAGGTTTAGGGATTCCTGTTGGTGGTGGAATATCTCCTCTGCCACATGAGGTTTGCCATCTCTCTACAGTTAGTTTCATTAACTGCTTTTGTGTATAATTGATATCATAGTAACGTTTATCGAAACCAATTTCGATGTTAGGTACACGCAGCTTACAAACGAGCCTTACTGAAGTTCCATCCGGACAGAGCATCAAGAGGTGACATCAAAGTGCAAGTCGAAGCAGAAGAAAAATTTAAGCTTATTGCTCGCATGAAGGACAAATTTTTATACTGACATTGACCCAAGACAATGTTATTCAAAGCATTTTTTTTAGAATTCTTAGAAGGAATGATAATTTCTCTGTAAATCAGTTTTTCTCAATTGTCCAACAAAAACAAAATTGTTGAGGGAGGTTTAAAAAAACATTAAAAAGTACAAAAAAGTAGTTGGTATCAACGCTTTCTCTTCTTGCCTTTGCCTTTACCAAGTTGCCCAGATTTGTAAGCATGTTCTTGTTCTTGAAGGAAAGCCCAATTTTTGCCATGTTTCTCTGCTCTCTCTTGCTCGCGTACAGTCTTTTCTTTTGCTTTAACCTCGCTCATGAAATAGTTGTCTTTGCGCAGCTCACTCATTGCTCCTTTCCTTTCCTGATTTCGCTTTCTCTTCAACTTTTTGAGGTCGGAACGGTATTTGTCTGGATCGTAATCCCTGCCTTTGACAAAGCTGCACAAGAAACATATATACACCCGTTATGACGATCTTCCCAGTGTGGTCTCTGTAAGTACAACTGAGTGAGAGTGAATGGATTGAGTAGAAAGAGAGAGACTTACTTCTCTTCAAATTTGGGATTGACCATTCTGATGGCTATTGGCTTTTGCTTACGCATAGCGAGTGGTTTGCGTTGTTTATGATGCTCCTCGGTTTTCTTTTCGATTAGCTGCGCGGCATCTTCTAATTTCTCCCTAAGAGTTTGTGGGATCCTTTCTTGATTCCCAACTTGGTGTAATAAAGTTGAGATTGGCATGAAGATCTCTGGAAAGGAACTCAATCCTCCGTATATCTCCACAAACCCTCTCAGAGTCTCGATTACACTTGAAAGGATGCTTGCTCTGTTTCACCAAACGCCAAAAGTAATTATTACACACTTCTACTGTTGATATGTTAAACTGGAAAATTGATTTCAGAAGAGAGAATAGACCTGAAATCATCAGAGCTGAAATATGGAGAGTCTGCTGGCTGGTCCATTATCTTAAGGAAGTTTAAAGGCACAACCTCCTTTACGTGGTCTTGTATGCACAGGTATGGAGTCAGCGTTTTTAGCTCCATGAAGTGATAAAACTGTAACACGATACACAACAGTTCATGAGCTCCGTAACAACAGTTGCCTATGTGCATCTTGACTTCTTATATGTAGCATTGAGCTTTTACCAATCTAGTCATAAGCACAATACAAAACATCGAATGTACCTCAGATTCCTCAGATGGTGGTGACTTTTTGTCTGAAGCAGCCATCAGAAGAGTCCGGATAAAGAGTATGGCTTCAGGGCAGAACTTTTTAGATTGTTTAGCAACCTACAGTAGAATTTTGTTTGCATGAGAAAAATTGAAAAATGGAAATAGCCAAGGAATGAGGGGATCAACTTTTCTTTACCCAGAGAACAATGGAGCATAAGAAGGAACCTATGGCAATATCACGACCAGAGGAGATGGGGCAGCGCATGAGATATTCACACATCAACAATATCGACGGGGTCATCACAGCATGGCGATAGTCAGAGCACGGAAAAATCATGGACCAAAGCCTCAAGAGAAACAATGTTTTCAAGGAAGGCCAGCATCCATCCTCTGCAAGAATGTTTCTGAACAGATTAGGGGAAAAATATGGAAGAGGCATGCATCTTAAAGGACACTAAAACTCAAGAATATGAAAGCATCACAAACCAGGATTCTTGATAGCCTCGCAAAATTGCGCACGGGTCTTCAAAAGCCGCTGGCGAGCACAAATTGCAGCGAAGTAAGGAATCTCCATGCTCATCTCAATTAAAGGTTTGACAAGCATGTTTAGTAACTCAAAGTTCAAGGGCTTCTTGTTTGTAAGAACCGCAAAGTACTGCAGGAGAACACCATAGAAGACCTGCGTGGCAGAGGCAGACAACAACAAACATTCCAGAAAGCAAGTTAGACATGAACCAGATCAAGGGCCTGAAATCTTAACCAGAGAAAGCTGCAAACAGGTAAATGGATAATGTTATCTTTGAGAGCAAAAATATAGATTACCTGCATTTTTTTCCGGTTTTCAGCTGCAAGCTTAATTGAATCTGTTGTCCGAATTCGGTTTACAATTAAAATAACATCTGCATTGGAACAATTTTCTACTAGAGCAATCAATTCCTCATAATTCTTTGGAGCATGAATCACGAAAGGAATGTCATGCTGCGTTGAACTAAATTTGTTCATATTGGTTGTTTTCTTCAATGTTCCAGATGACGCTTCTCCTTTAGACGGATCAGCACAGTCATTCTTCGATTTTTTGTGTACTCTTGGCTCCACTCCTTCTTCTTCTTCTTCTTCATCATCATCATCATCATCATCATCATCATCAGAATCACCTTCCAGCTCTGCCTCTAGCTCATCATCACTTTGTTCCCAGTCCTTTAAATTATGACCTTTTCTCTGCATCTCATCACCCCCATCTGACTCCCCATCATCATCATCATCATCATCATCTTCCCCTCCTTCACTTTCTGAATCCTCAGGAGAACCGTCATCCTCGTCACTTTCTGAATTATCAACATCATCCTTTCGTTCAAGAACTTCATCAATCCATCCCTTTTTCGGCTGCTCCGCATCAACTGAGAAGGAATCACCAAGATCATCGCCAGAAAAGACTCTTAGCCTCTTTGTTGATTCCTCACCACCAGTTTCCTCATCCCCGTCGCTGAAATCCTCAATTTCTTGCATCCTCTTCTTACGTTTTTCCTAAGTGTGATTAAAAATGGTATCAAGATCAAATGAAGTCAACATAAGACCTTGCAACACTATCAGATAAGATCCCTTCTTTATAGTTGTTCGTCATATTCATTCCGTAACACGCCGACATGTAAAACTGCAAGAAAAACATACCTCAAGATCCTCTAATTTTTCTCGCTCTTCCTGGGCAATTTCTTCAGGTGTCTTTGTCCTATCAGTAGGACGACCACGACGATCCGACGACAAAGCATCCATAAGCATTGCATATTTATCATTTTTTTCCTGCAGACAAAAGGGATTACGTCAAGGAAAAGAAAACTCACGAACCGAAAAGCCTGATAACAAAAACAACTGCAAATGTGATCATCATTTACATCGGGGAGGTCAAATTCTTGAGTTAAACTCTTCATCGCCTCAGAATTTTCTAACGACATGAAGCTTTTATTCAGCTCATCCAACAACTTCTCCTTTTCCTCCTTCTGCTTAGCTCTCTCCATCTAGAAAACCACAAAAACAAAACACCTTACAAACTATAAATTGACAATGCCATGCAAAAGAAAGGTACAAGGAAAACAGTGGAATAGTCACCCTGCCAAGTTTGCTCTTCATGATGATCTCTTCCATGACTTCCTTTTTGCTCTTATGCCTCTGCGGAGAGAATCCAAGAACATCAGCAAGAACTTATGTGTCAACAATCAAAATAATAACACTCAGCCACCTAGGAGATCTTTCTTACCTCTTCCTCTCCAGATGGGTCTCTGTTTCGATGCTTCAGTCCTATTACAGAAAATGGTTAGAGAAATAGTAGCTTTCTCAAGGTTCACAGACACAATTAAGAGGTGAAGACAGTCGTACTGCGAGAATGCGAGAAGTGGCTCTTGCCGATAATATAAGGTTGTCAAAATTTTCGATTCTAGCATATGTAAACCCAGAATAAATGAGGGTATTAGCAGAAGCGTTATTAAAAAAACATACTCTTTGATCCAGCATCTTCAAGATCATCGTCTTGAAGATCTTCATCCGACAATAGTCCAGGTTCAAAATCATCCTTTGCAGAAGAATTACCAAGAGCACCATCTTCATATATATCTTCCTCCCCATCAGACAAATTATACATGCTCTTCTTTGATAGTTGTTTCAACTACATAACCAGAAGAGAGACAAAAAAAGATACAGTCAATCCAATTGATAAAAATTTATTGCTTGAGATATGAAGCATATCATTTCTCAATTTGTTTTTGTTTTATGTGTGTTTCTCTTCAAAAAGCTGACCTGACGGACTTTCTGAGATCGAATTATACCCTTGTCGAATTCCCCAAGCTCATCGTCCTGCTCTCCTATACGCTTATCCATGAAAACCGAAGATTTCAAACTCTGCTCGTACTCCTTAAGCAGCGTGTTCTTCCTCTTATCAACAGCGCGAGACCGAGAAAGACCGACGCGGCGTTCTTCACCTTTACGCTTCTTTCCGAGAACGTCGAACTTCCGGCGAGACCAAATCGACTCAAATGGATTATCGGCCTTCTTGGCCTTGGCTTTCATGGCGACTGCATCTGGTCCAGTCCTTTTGCCGCCTTTTTTATCAGGCTTTTTCTTTGATTTGTGCTCCTTCCCATTCCCCTTCCCCATGGTTTACTCAGGTTGCTGCGGCGGCAGCGACGGTGGCTAGGGTTTACGAGATATCGAACAGGGTTTTGGGTGTTTTGTTTTAATTCGTATAGAAAAGCTCAGTTAGGCTAAAAATAGGAAGAAGAAGAAGAAGAAGAAGAACCGGGCGGGTCAGGTCGAACTTTAATTTGACCTATAAGCCCATTATCTCATTTATGGTCCAGGTTTGCTTTTTTCAATTAAGCCCATTTTTGTCTTTCGATGCCCAAAAATAAAATACAAATTCTCTCATAAAAATAGGGAAATATTAACAAAAAAAAAGGGAAATATAGTCTGAGGCACCGCGGGAAATTTGGAAATGAAATCGGCCCAAGTCCTAACACTACATGTATCTAACGGACTTTTGTAATTATGTTTTTTTTTAAAAATGATATAAAAGTTTTAGGCCAATTTTAAATAAATTAAGTGTAACTAAGATCATCTCTAACGGTGGAAAAACTCTTTTGAGGTTCTCAACATTAAAATATTAATATTTTTAAGAAGTTAATATTTTTTTTAAAAGATTTAATTTTGTGATCAAATGAAAAGAATTTGTTCAATGTGTATATATACTTTTTCATGAGTTTCTTAAGATTTATCATTTGAGAATTTTTTTAACCCAATTTGAGAAACGGTTACGTGTCTCTCTTTTGCTTTTTCTTGTTTTTTAATTTCTGAATATATAAGATATTCATCAAGAACCTGTCCTTGGAAATGGACTGAGTTCATCGGATATCATATTAACAGTTTTTGGTCAATTTTAGAACTATATCAGATATAATGGAACAAGTAAACTAGTATAATAATTACACCCAAAACTACCAACCATGTTTTAACGTAAAGGTTACAACTTACAACTTAGAAAAAAATCTATTAACTATTATCCAATGTTTTCAAAACCGGACCGGACACCAAGTAGTTATTGGGTGGTTTGTCGTACCAATTTAAATGGTTTTACCGGTTTTTTAAATGTTTTCTGATTTTAATTATATATATATACATATAACAAAAAACTGAAAAAGTATTTAATTAAAATCTTCAATATCACACAATAATTATCATGAATAAAAGTTAACAAAATAGAATATATATATATATAACAATTATATGTTAATGAAACAAAAAGTAATATATCTATAAATCTAGTTTTGTATACTAACATCAAATTTAAATACTAAAAAAATAGTTCATAAAACTCAATTATATTAAATTTCATTTAACTATTAAACTTTACAATTTTAGTTAACTCTTCAAAATGTTAAATAATCAAAATTTTGATTAAAATATATTGAACCGGGTTTTAATACCGAACCGGGTCACTGGTTTGTCGGTTTTAGCAGTTCAACTCAAATCAAGTTTTTCATTCAACTCGAACTCGGTTTCGTAAGCGGTTCTCGGTTGAACCGGTCCGATCCAGTTTTCAAAACACTGTTATTATTTATTATGTGGATTAACAATACTAGTAAATATGACGTGGAAAAAAACAATACTAGTAAATAATATTCAGGCCAGAAGCCAGAATAATATTCAGGCCAGAAGCCAGAATATCCACCAAGTTTCTTGCCTCTGTTGCGAACCGCAATGGCCATACAAGGAGAGTTGTTGAATCAATACTCTACGGTGTCGTGTGTGGTCATGGGTCGGGCCTATGAGGCCTGGCGTGCTGTTTCTTCTGGCCTTGAACTAGTAAAGACGCTCCACGTTCTCTTGCCTCTTTCACTATGGTCGGACCTTTCTCGTCACCTTGTACAACCACCATCTCTGTCTTTACCTAATTCAACAAATTAATAATTGAATCTTTTTAGAAATTATGTAAGAAAAATTGTTTAAGAAAGAAGATACATCTACTATGAATTTGTGAAATGTTTCTTTTTTTTTGTAAAATGAAAATTTAAAATGTTTCATAAGTAATACATGGTACGATGAAGAGACATATTATGAACCTCAGGTCTTTTTAGCTGAAAAATGTTTCTCAAGGCTGATTTTTTTTTATATGCTCGAAGTTGTATGTTTGTCACAAGTTTCTTCAACTTAGGTAGCTAGAGCACTTAGAAAAGAAAGCATATATGTAAAAGCAATAATAATCATTTTTGTGGGAAATTAGAAAGTGAAAATTTACCTGATTGAGAAGGTTTACTTTAAGAAAGTGGAGAAGAAGAATGGATTCTTGAGGCTGTGCACAAGGGGAGAGAGTCCAAAGCAGAGCGTTCTTAGCATCTGAGCAAGAATCAACCACAACAATTATTCTTCTTACTTTTATCTCAGTGGATGCGTTTGGTGGTTATTGGCTGCAGCCATCGAGGCTCCGTCGGTGGTTGGACTCTTACATGAGCCCTTATTCTGTTTAGATAGAACCCTTCTCCTTTCTTCACCATTCTCTCTCTCTCTCTCTCTCTATATATATATATATATATATATCAATGGTAGGACAATAAGGTGATATAGGAAGGTGGATAAAGTAAGTGAAATTAAGAGCTATAATAATGTGTAATTATGATCCTGCTTTTGGTAGCTCCCCAAATCTTTATACAGAAAACCTCAATTTCTTCCATTTAGTAATCGTTAATTCTATACTTTTTTCTATATATAGCACCGACATCCACATCCAAACTCCCAATTAACATATATGGAATCGTTATGGATTATGCAATGACTATATGCACCATGAAAACATATAATGTACATTATTCGTTATCTTTCAACTTCGTTGAGAATTTAGTAAATTTATAAAAACCACATGTGATGGTTAGGTGAAGCACGACTAATCTCATATAAATAATAAGATCTACGGTAGTCTTTGTTATTTCGTTGTTTAGTACTTGTATAGAGAAGACCACCTGGTAAAGAAAACGATCAGGACAATACCTAAATAGTGAGAAAGAGATGTACATATTTCTCCCAAAAAAGCTCAGGCTTTTCTATATTTTATGATACCTTTTTAATTCTCCCAGAAAGATATGTCTGAACTCTTTTGGTTTCTTATAAGACATCAAGTGTTCATCATCAAGCCGTAGGTCCCAACCCAACACTGCCAACTAATTACTGTTATTACTGGCCATGTGATATGTAACATAATTTTAAATGAAATAAAAATTAGTTAAACTTAAAGATGAAGTTTCATGAAAAATATGTTAAACCCTCTGATTTATTTTCTAGAGATTCAGTTACAAATATATTCATTTCTAATTCAATAGATGCATTTTATTCGTGGCACACGTAAGTAAATATAATTTAAACTATGGATGTTTCTCTGCTCAAACTTACCGCCAATCCAGTGAATACATAAATTAACATTTAGTGTGCTTTCTTAAATTTAATTTATTTACAAGCTAGCTTTTTAATCTCCACCTTGAGCAAAAAGTAAGTTTGTAGTTATAATGGACTTGGCATAATAGTAAGTATAACCACCATAATCTATTACTATCTCCCCATTTCGTGTGATTTTTTAATCTCATTTTTATATTGCTTACAAACTAATAATTAAAAAAAAAATTAAAATAAAAATTCAACTCTTCAATTAGTTTAACTTTGTACTTTTCTTGCATGAAGGAATAAAAAAGGCAGATACAATCAACGACTGTGGTCGAATTTGTAAACCGGAAATTGAAAAAGTAAGTCAACATTCCAGAAACAGTCAAACTTAAAAATTCTTGGTATGCCATGTCATAGAAAATATCCCCACAAAATCTCCACGTTACCTTGTGGACCAAAGCTTAAAGTTTGTTGTTTTTTCTCATGCTTAATTGATTTTTTCTTCCTTGTGTTCTCTCTCTCTGTCCCAGATCGATCTAAGGTATCAAATCAATCTTCTTATGTTTTTCTGTCTCTTGCGTGATCACTAATTACCATAATCACCTAGGTGATTAACCCAAATCTGTGTTTTTATTATCGGTAATCTCCACATGGGTATTTTACTTTGCTGTCTTCGAGTTCCGAGCAGGATGGTGAAACCCGAAACGTACCCAGAAGGCCAGAAACAGAGCCTTCCGCTACCCAATAAGGAGTAACTTTTCCCTCAAGGTATCTCCCCCATTATAAACCCTACTTTCCTTTTCTAGTTTCCCTTACTTTTTTCTCCCAAAAAACCTATAGAAAAAAACTAATCAAAAGTTAACAACTTCGATGTTGATCCAGTACGAGCAACTATCTCAAAACCTGGAAAGAAGGCAAATTTCCTCTGTCGCCCCCGACGAAGAAGAAGACGTTTGTCCGACATGTTTCTTTGGTAAAACAAAGATCGAATATTAAACCCTAGCTAACAAAAAATAAATTAAAAAACCTTTGATTTAAAAGATTGTTGTGTTGTTAATTCATTTCCTATTGTGACTGGAGCAGTGTACACTGAGGATAATCCGAAAATAGTTCTGCAATGTGGACATATCTTTCACCTTGTCTGCATTTATGAATGTATGGAGAGAAGTAAAGCTTGTCCCTTTTGTTCCAAGGTTTTTATTTATACATATTCTTACACATGTATTTTTTTTTTTGTTGTGTCTATATATCTTCGGATGTACTTTTTGGTTTCGGTAAACTAAATTTGGGGTTTGATGTATGTTTTGTGATATTCACAGACAATGCTTTTCTTGGAGGGTGAAATTACAGAGCAGGTGGAGATAATCTGCTGTGTGCCTGCAAATATATGTTTGTTATAATATTACTGATTAAGCGATTTATTAGGATGCAAGGTCATATTTTGGAAAGTATATAATGTTCGTTTTCGTTCTCATGGTACGATTATATATATACAGTTTTGTTTTAGCTAATCAAAATTTTTTTAAAAAAAAAATTGAACAGCTATATGGACAATCAAATTAATGATAATAGGTTTGGAAAAAAGGATAGATCGAACAAGGTTTGTCATTCTTTCTCTCCGACCTTCAAAATATATTACAAATTTTGCCACATACTAAAGCAAAAAACCTTGAGAAAAGTACAAAGAGAAAAAAGGAGCTTGCTAATTTATATATATGATATAAGAACAGGAACTTGCCAAAATATATTAATTAATTGGATAAAAAGGGGCTAGCCAAAATATATATTTGGCTAACTTTTTATTATTGTTAAAATATATATATGGAATTGCTTCATGCGGCAAAGCAGCCAAGGTTGCAGTTGTAAACGGGTTCAAGAGACAGATCAAGGTCATTCCTCCTCATTGCCATTGGATCTTCTTCTTGATACAGGCCACTGCACTCACATTCATAACGTGAGATATGCAACTTAACCACATAAAATAAGTGCATAAAAAATCATATATTTCGTCGTAAATTTGGTAGAAGTCCATATTGACATACTAAAGTGAGTTCATTTACCTAACTAAAACAATAAAAAAATCGAGCTGATCCCAACGGTTTCTTAGGCTTTTCGCAGCTATTCCTAAATATAAGTCTGTTTGTTTGACGACCATTGCATTAACCTACGCTAATACATGAATAATGTTGGTAGAGTATACTTATAACTCACAACTTAGACATCTAACCCATCACTAACACAGAACCTAACTTCACTGGGGTTATAACATCTTACTAGCTTGTATAACACATATGGCTAAATACATCTCCTTGAAAGTAAGAGGAGCGAATTAGTAAATTATAATTACCCCATGTTGAGAAAAGGAGAAGGCTGATGAGAGAGCATGTATAGATGCTGGATTTGATGTTCCTGCGGGGGCGGAGGAGGAGGCATATTGTGGCCGTGGTTCTGATGGTCCCATTGCTCTTGTTGTGCCCTAAGAACCTTTTCCCTCTCCTTGATCTGATAAGTTCCAATTTCACACACCAATTTGTTATCAACTTATTCCATATACCATATTATCATCATCATCAACTTTCAAAGGGAATACTTCATAAATAATTAGATATGTGACATCAAATGTAGTTGTATTTAGATCTTTGGTTACGACTAATTCCTTGCATTGATGCAATACATGTCTTTGGTTACGACTAATATATATATTTCTCAAACTGTTTTTTACTTGCTTCCAAATTTTAGCCCAATATTTTTTTTAATAGGAGTATTGACTATATTTACATAGCTATAAATAGATGACCAAAGTAGAATGAAATGAGAGGAAATTTTCAAGTTCAAAGAATTTCAATCCGAAAGACAACCTTAAAACTATACGGGCAAAACCCATGACAGGCCGATGATTATATCTATCAATAGACTATATAATAAAATGAAAATATTTTCCATCTACTAATTAATTATGATTGGGCCGAAGCGAAGTTGAGATATGAAAATCTCATCTCGTAGCGGTAGGTATAGCTTGGCTTGAAGTGTGGAGTAGAACAGTGGACGCTAACAGTAATGCAATGGAAATATAATTAATAACAAGTGTCACCTGTTTGGAAAGCATGCTGTTTTGTTCTTGTATGGCCTTCTCCTGTCATTTCCAAAACGGCAAGATTTGTCAGCTCCCCTATACATTTCTTACACGAAGTTACTTTATGTAGACATACGTTTGATTAGGGTTTTTACAAACCTTTTTTTGGAGCTCATTGATGGAGTCGTACATAAGTTGGTTCTGCAAAAATACACATCACATAAGTCTTGTACACAAATTCTTTAAAAGGTCATACATTTGAATCGACGTAATTTTTTTTATATCGAACCAATAAGTCGTGCATACAAATATACATACATATGTATTCGAATAGTTAAATAATAAGACTAGTATATGTTTAATATATGTTAAAGAAATAGGAGGATTCATACTTTTCTAGAGCGGATGTGCTTAAGAGCAGTGTCAAGCTGCTGCTCCAGATTCTGGAGCTCCTTAGGGCTCATTGCTTGCAAGTCTTCCCCAAGATAGTGCCTGGATTTCAATAGGTTCCATGCATTTTTGTCCCGTTAAGTAAATGTATCCATGCATGTTAACTTACATTAATGCTACCCGGTTTCCTATGAATGTTAGTGTGTACCTCTGGTTTCTCTCCAAAAGCTCAATCTTAGCCTTAAGCCTGTTATACTCCATTGACCAGTTCGTCTGTATCTCACAAGTTTAAAAATACAGATATACTTCAGCAATATTGAAATAGTTAGTTATATATTGTATGTAAGTAAATGGAGAGATGTTGATTTACATTGACGTCGGACTCAGGTGCAATAAGCTGTCTCTCCGCGTAAGAGTACCTCTCATAGCGTTCAAGTATCTTCTCCATACTGTTCAATTCACAGAATTAGGGCTACCTTCATATCATCAACCATTTATTATCCTATATTATATACGTATATATATATATATATATATGCATATTTATCTATGTAAAACAAGCAAATCATAATGTAATATACAAACTTAGGATAAGCTCGAGTTTTCATGACATTCTAGGGTATATTTAGCTAGGTCTTAATGATGGTTTTTATGCCTTAAAACCAAGATTTGCTAAATCCTGTACAGTTCTTCTATAACAAATCAGCGAATCAATAACCCTTTACATCTAGCTTAGAGTTCTATAGTTGCGGTTTCTTTAAAGTTGGTATAATTATATACAGGAAAATCTTGTTAAAATGACACATCATAATAAAATATTATAATCAGGCCGGTCAAATCACTAATTTACCAATATCATTTGGTACAGAACAGGGATAATACTTATTTTAAAAGAAAGAAGAACAGCTGTTGCTTGTTGGAGCTAAGCTTGACCATCGGTAAGAAGCCGAACATAGGAGTAAGTCAATTCTTTTCGTGGATCCCCAGAGGTCAAAGACCCCCTACTCAGATTTGACATCCTTATTTCCAGCGTTTCAATTGTTAAATTAAAATCTAATAAAACAAAACCAACTATACGTTTACTACTATATAATGTTTTGAATTATGCTTTCATACTTCTCAAAGCCGACGGAGATTAAACACTTTGCTTCTTAAATTTGAAATTTTTTGGAAACATACAACTGGGAGACCATACGTTTCATCAGGAGTTTAGGGCTGAAAATAACCCTACCTTAAAAATTAAACATTTATCCTTCAATATAATCTGTAGTTAATTTGAAATCCTTATATATTACCAGTTTTTTCTTCTCATCTCATATTTTCGGTTAATCTATATTAACAGTAGTCCATTTTGCAAAATCATCAAAAGACCAACATTACATTTAATACTTGAGTTCATTCCTAGCTAAGAACCGAGGGAAATTTAACATTTTATTTTCTAACTTTCGCATTAATTCAAATTAGATATTGCAAAATTTTGAAAGACAACGAAGGAGAAAAAAACAATTCATAATGATTTTAGGGCTAAAAAACCCTAGCCAAGATATTAAACATTCATCCTTCCACATGATATGGTGCATACACGACATATATATATATATATCCAGATCAATAGTATAGTATAGTTAGTGTTCTAGGTTTAGATTCACTCCAGGCCCTAAGGTTTTGATTTTTAATTAGTACAAATCAAAGTAATAAACACATTTCTGACAGTAATTAACAAATCAGTAAAGATATCTAACTAGTAATAATCCAAATAATATGAAAACCCTATAAATATTAAAATAAGAGCAGTAGTTACTAATTAGGGTATATCAAGTAGCCAACTTAAGAAAAAAAAGAAGAAGAATCAAATCTAGTAATTAAAGATATTTTTGGTTCTTAAATGAGAAAGTTACCAAGAATCAGTGGAGTATTCGAAGAGTTTCCCCTTATGGGAGAAGACAACAAGGGCAACTTCAGCATCACAGAGAACAGAGATCTCATGAGCTTTCTTCAGAAGACCAGCTCTTCTTTTTGAGAATGTCACTTGTCTATTGATCTTGTTCTCTATCCTCTTCAATTGAACCCTACCCCTTCCCATTTTGATCCTTTTAGAAAAAAACTATTTCCTCTAAAAGAACCAAACAAAACAAGAAACTACAAGAAGAGAGATAAAGAAGAGCCCAGTCTTTGGTATGATCCAATTAGGAAAGTTTTTATTTCTTTCCTTTATAATAAGACTTGTGTTTGAGTCTCGGGATCTTTCTTTCACTCTTTATTTATGGAGAGATTTGGGTAAGAGCGGTTTTAGGGAAATACTAAAACTGGTTTTTTCCTTGTTTAAAAAAACCACTCTGGTTTTTAAAGATTTGTTGTCGACTTCTCATTCGTTTGTTTGTACTTATAATGGCTCCATGTATTCTCATAAATTATTCGA
Source organism: Streptanthus diversifolius (assembly GCA_039880935.1). NCBI lineage: Eukaryota > Viridiplantae > Streptophyta > Magnoliopsida > Brassicales > Brassicaceae > Streptanthus > Streptanthus diversifolius. The sequence continues at coordinate 4,615,393 of JAXGFM010000015.1, read as the reverse complement.
AATGAAGGAAAACAGAAAAAATTTGATTATCAACGTCTCGTGAAGCGAGAAGTAGCATCGTACGGACCAGTGGGCCTTCCCCAAGTGTCACCTTCGCTTTGCATTGACGGCGGAGATTTCCCTGTAGATCTACGAAACAAAATCTGGACCAACAAAAATATATAATGAATTTCCCTTTATTAAATTTATCGATTTTATTTTGTATACTATTCTTTGGAATAAAGTGTGAACCCTTTCTTTATTAAATTTATTTATAATTTATGTTCAGCGGTAACAGTGAAGTACAAATAGACCATTTTTTTGGCAATAGATGTTTTTGGTAGAGTTGAGAACCAATTGACAATTGTGAAACTTATTTGCGTTCACGGATTTATACGCAGGATTTAAGGAAATATGGGATGAAAAAGAAGAATAATTATTATATTCAAACTAAGAAATGTATTTTGTAAAGTTTCTTCAATGTGTACCCGCGGTGTAGTTTCTAATTAAGCTCTAGATGATCTGCAAAGATCATGTTGAATCTGTACATTATATAATTATTGCAAAATTGTTGGAAATTGGCTGTGCACTCTCATAAGATTTTTCTAAATCCATTCAAATTAGCTTGTCTTAAAAGAGAAGGTCAACAGAGTCGGGAGTCAACAGAAAGAAGAAAGTTTATAAAAAAAAAAGAAAAAAAAAAAATTTGATCCTGAATTTTTTTTTTAACATATATAAAAATTAAAGAGAATATCGAAAAGAAGATTCATACAAAACTTACGCACAAAGATCAGTTATAAATTCTAGATTTTCTAATTTTTCATTCGATTTTAGGGTTTTGTTCGTCCTTGAATCAATTTTTCTATGATCTAATTTCTATGTAATCACTAAGCTAGATCTCAAAATTAAAAAGATATCTTAGTTACCCATAAATTATTTATTATTTTTGGTAGGAGAAATTCAAGTTAAAGAATTGATACTGTTTGTGTTAAAAAAAATTACACATTAAACTCAACGATAACGAAAATAATGAAATGTCAGGTTGAACACGAAGACAATTCCAGAGACAAAACCCATCAATCATAAAGTCATCCTCCAATGATATATATAATATTTTACCACTTTTTAATATGATTATTGTAAATTTTTAGTAAAGAAGCTAATGATTTTTGGTTTAATATTAATGTTTTAAGTGTTTTTGAAATTTTCTAAGAAATAATGTAATTTTCCAAAATTATTTTATGGTTTACTAAACCTGTTATGCTGTGACCACAATACCGAAATGATTGTAGTTATATATATATAACCAAATATAAACATTTACGTCTTGAGATTTGAAATGATACACGAGTAGAAAATACTGATACACGAGTTGTAAAACAGAGAGTATAGAGAGGTCATTTTCATGATAAAATGCTAAATATATGTATGATATGTATGTGGAGATTATGAACAAAAGTAGTAAGCAACAAAAGGAAAAATAGAAACATAACAAATTAAGCAAAACTAAAAGAATCAAAGCTCGTGGCGTTAAAGACAACATCCCAATAATGTCCACTATCTTCGCCTTTGTTACATCTCCACCCTTCTTTTTTTCCCATTAAATATCCATTTCTACTCACTTTCAGTCTATTATATATATATAGCGTACCACATTATAAATATATATACAATATCTCCACTAAACTGTATCTTATATTCCATACACTAAAAAATGAATTGATTATCATTGAAAGGAAGTGTAATATCTATCTTCAGTGTCCCAAATGTTAGTCATTCTTCGAAGAGGGTTTCGTAAGATAGAACACATGAAAGCCTACACAATCTTTTTGAAGCAGATTCAATTTCTTTTCGATCTTTGTATGCAAGGGCTGTGATTTTTTAAATGTCAAGATATGGTTACTTGGCGAAATGTAAATCTTTCATTCAAGATATGGCTTTTTAAATATGATGAATTTGAAAATACGTTATATTTATTTTGTAAATTTATTAGTTCAAATCTTAATTTAACATAATGGTCTTAATCTCAACATTTATCTACAATTATCACAAATGTTTAGAAACTATCGTATACAGACTAGTAGAAGGGTAAAGTTTTTTTCTGATAATTGAATCTTTTTTTTATCTAAATAAACCAATTTGCAAACGTACGTTTTTAAAATTATATAGTACAATATCAGATTGCTTGTTGTGAAACATTATGTACAGTTTAATTCAATTATGAAGACCGAACAAGGATTACAATAAGAAGGGGTGATGACGTGGCAACTCAAATTCTCAAGAAGAAATGAAGAGCAAAGTTGTCCTAGTTAGGTCTCTATCAAAGTGCAAGTTGGGTCCAATCCAGCCACATCAAATGTCCAATTAATGCATACATCATTAGCTTTTAATACTGTATACATACATGTATGTATATTTATCTTTTTAAAAAAGTCTCCAATTTTATAATAGAAAATCAATCATAAAATCCAAACGTTAAACCCGAGAGTCAGACGTTATTATGGTTAGCAAACAACCATAATTTCTTCATTTACACAATATTATTGTTGTCAAAAAAAAAAAACATGACGATAATATTTAAAGAAAATCTTTTTTTTAATGGCTAAAACAAATCTTGCACGGTTGCACCATTGATGTTTACATAACGTTGGAAAAAGTAAATATTTCAATGGAATTTGTACAGTTGAAATTTTTTAAATTATATATGAAGATTAATCTAGTTTATTCAATCGAATAAAAAATTAAACATAAAAGAAGTACATATGAATATGATGTATACGCAGCAGCTAGCATCGATGTTGATGCTATCTTCTAACCACCACGTTCAACACATATCTGTCACACACCACAAAACCTCTGTTATTTCATTTTCAAATTTCTCTTTCTCTCTATACATTCATTTATGTATATATAGTTGATGAATGTCTATCCTATGAACTTGAAATGACGCAAATGGTACTGTTAGCTTAGGTAGCGAACAAGTGTTAAGAGATTTTTCAGTGTTACCAAACAAAAATGTTATTGTTGGAGGCTTTGGATACTTTTAAGCCAAACCCAAAACTGGTATGTGAAAGCCCATCAAGCTGACGATAAAAGTATTAAAAAAACATTACTTAAACGAATAATCAATGGCCTATTAGCTCAGTTGGTTAGAGCGTCGTGCTAATAACGCGAAGGTCACAGGTTCGAAACCTGTATAGGCCAATTTTTATTATTAATTTTCAACAACGTAGTCCAAGCCCTCTTCTCTAACCCACGCTTAAATTAGTACTATATACTATAGATAAGTTAACTTCATCTTTTTAAAGAGGAAGTAAGCAGTTATTTAGCAAAATAATAACAACAAATAATTTAAAACACTACAGTTAAAATGGACGAGATTTTGTGATGAAAATATGTGATCCATCTTATAAAATAAAACATTACATTTTTGCGTGTGAATTGTGGATGACAGACTTACAACATTTTTTAATATTTAATAGTTGATTTTTTTTTTGACAAACCATCATAGGTTAATTTATATCAACTTAAATATTTTTATAAAAGTATTTTTTTATCACTCAAATTATCAAAAGATAGATAAAAATTAGTAACTATTATACATGTATGGTATTTCAAAATTCAAAAAATAAAAAACTGAAATTCTAATATTTTAAAATTAAATAAAATTTTGTATAAAAATGATTATATGTGAATGGCATCAATACCATCACTGTTTAATGCATGTTATCGACAAACAAATAAAAATAACAGGTAATTAACCAGTTTAATATTTATGTTCAAATATTTTATTTTTAAAAAATATTTTCTAATTTTGCATCAGTTGTTTATGAAAAGCACAAATTTGGTTTTAAAAAGAATAATATAATATATCAGTGTCAGAATTCAATATGATTTATAACGATATGTATATTATTAAATAAAATAATTTTTAATAATATGTATCCTAAATTATTTTTTATATTATTAATTAAATAGATGTTTTGTACTAATTTTTTATATTTTTTACCATTCAAACATATTTTGTTCCGTCTCATATGTTAATCCTTATTCTAATTAATCCATTTGATCTGTATGAAACATGTGGAAAAAAACAAAAGGTAGTGCGCGTCGAATCTTGGAAAATGGATGGATGATGTGGCGGATTTTTGGTGATTGATTACACGCTTATCTTATCTTCATCAATAATATTTTGTGCTTTTCAACACATGGGCTTAGAGGTGAGATTCTTAACCAAACCGATTTTACCATACCGGATCAAACAAAAAATTATCGGTTTTCGGTTTATATTTGGTTATAAGATTTGTTCAATTCGGCAGACTTTTAATAACCAATCGGCTATTCATTCGGTTTAACCGATTTATTTATTTATTTATTATTTTTTAATTAAATTAAACTGGTTTAAACCAAAATTAAACCGGATTTATTTAAATTGAATTGGGTTTACTTAAATTGAACCGGATTTACTTAAATTGAACCGGTTTTTTGATTCAATTTGGTAAGAATCTAATAACCAAAAATAACCAAAATTTAAACTGAACCGAACCGAAATTAATATGGTTAATATCAGATAAATATTTTAAAACATTCTGTTAACCGAAAACTGAAAAACCGACCCGGTTTAATTTTGGTTAACCGAAATTGCACCCCTACATGGGCTTATCATCTCATTCATGAAATATCTCCATCATTTTTTTTAATAGCCTGCAGATCATTGACTGAAAATAGACTTAATTTTTGGAGTTGTGGAAATATCGGACTTTTTTTTAGTTTGTTTCACAAATTCAACTATACATATATACTCAATTGGTCGATCGGGTTGTTGACTTACAAAATAAATTTAGGTGATAACAATTAGTTATTCTCCATAGGTTAAGATAGAATGTTGTTGTAGTTACAAAGTTTTTTATTATGTGGAGAAAAAAACATGTTTAACCTAACAACTATTGTCGAAAATTTTGTTAATCGGTCGAGACCAAAGATACAAATATTTTATTTATCGTATTGTTTACCACTTATAGGTGATACTAACTGGCAACTCCTAAATATTAATTTGAGCTGTATGAGAATTGTGATGTATGAAAGTTGTCATAAGGTGAGAGAGAAATGGTGGTCAATCTTTCAAAGCCCACCACACCGTCTTGTCTGAAAAAAGTAGGGCATTGTTAGAGTTCGAAGAGTTGTCATTTGTGGGGCCAAACATGTGAGCCCATTGTGAACAAAATCGACAAACTGATTGGTCCAAACGGTCCCAGTTATAACTTATCGTGTTTAGGATAATCCTGGTTACTTAAATTTGAAGAGGAGGAAGATGAACACATGGGAAGTGTTTAATAAAAAGAGACGGGACTGGCAATATATAGAAGTATAGCCATAAGAAGCAACTTCAAGAATGCTGAGGTTCACAACAAAAGAAAGCTACCTTGCACTTTTCCATCCTTTGTTTCTTTCAACAATTCCTCCAAACTTTAGGTATTGACTTGACAATCATAGCAATGTATGGCGATTGTTTATTTTGACAGAAATAATCGTATATATACGATTATAATGGTTTATATTATGTTGATTGAATAAATATATATATATATATAAAGTTAAATACACTTTTATTTATACATATGAGACATTATATTATATTTTATTTTCAGATAAACCCAGAAACACAAGAGAGAAGATGATTAAGATAGTGAAAATGAATTGTGCTGTTTTTCATTAATAATCAATACATCGCTTAAGCAAATGTGGAAGTGAATAAATATACTATCATGATTTTTTGGTTGGTTAAAGAAAATATACATTCTTTACATAATTCTTGACCAATATAAGTTCTATCTTTTGTTTTAAACAACAACAAGATAGTTTGACCAATATGCTATTGTAATACTAAATATTGGGCTACGTTAGCTGAAATCCGAAATTGTTCAATTCTTTGAGCAGAAAATGCATATTAGGGATTGGTAACAGGTATGATGGAGATGTAAGTCAATTACAAAAATCCAGTTATATATATATATATATATATTTATTTTTGTTAACATAGCCTAATGATTTCAATATCCTCTTAAACATTGTAAGGTACTATGTTTAAATTTTAAACATGTGTTATAAATTTCAAAGATAACCACCATTACCTGACATAATTTTAACTTCAAATTATGTTTTTGTTAATTGTTGTGCTAATAACGTATCCTTTTTAACGTCTATGACCCACGACAAAGGCCCTTCTCTAGTTATGTCTTTGTTGTTGATTGTTGTACAACCAAAACCATGTCACGTGTAATCTTCCTTGCCATGTCTCCGCACGTATGGGCTCGAATCTCATCTTAACCACTACTTACTATTCGTGTCATGTCTATGTTTTGCCTTTGTAACCATTTAATATGAAATCTATACAACGTGACGTTGCCTCCTCTCCAAGCCCCGATTTTTCTTCTTTGTGCATCTCGCTAGTTTTGAATTTTTTTTTCTTTTACCTGCTATACTAAATTAGTTCTTGTAGGTATAAAGACCTAGTAAACTTGATTTATAACCTACAATATGATTAGGGCCTTTTTAATATGGCATTTTAGAGTCAACATGTGGTTTAATTATGTTCAACTTCATGAACTGGATATATCTAGTTTTTTTGGGGGATTAAATTAGAAGAAAATATCTAGATTTCTAAGATCAATTCGGATCAAGTTTCAGAATTTGTTCTTGCTAACGTTAGCACACTCAGCTGTTCATGAGTGAAGAATCTTATATCCTTGTTCATAAAACTGTTTCTTTTTCTTGGTCTTTGTCCATGATCAATACCATCCTGCCACACTAACGTGAATTCCAGGATTCTAGATTGTTTTAGACTACAATATATCCAAATTTATTAGCCCCATACAAATGGCAGAACGGTTCGGGTTATAGTATTTTCAAAACAAAATATTTCTGCTTTTGGTTTGGTTCTTAATATCCCCAAATATTTATCAAATAATTTCATGTAAGTTAAATAAAGAATTTTTGACTTAGATACCATAACACAATATTGCTCGTAAGATATATTTCTTAGACAACAATTTGTTCACAAAACATCACGGCTAAAATATTAGAAACTCAGCGAAATGAGTAACTGAATTAGATTGTTGTACCCATGAACTTGATCCATATTTTTTTTGTCAAGAATTTGATCCATAATTATCTCACTTTGTTGTCTTGTCTCATACTACAATTTAAATTGGATAATGATATTAATTGATAAAATGTATAATATTACAAGTTAACTTTTGGCTATCGAAACACTGTTTTAACATGTATATTGTATAAGTTAATGTATGATTAATCATTTATATATATATATATTATTTGATCAATGTATAATCAATTAAATATTGTATGAATTAAAATAACAAATTTTTTACTGTGACAAATCAAAAATCAAACTAACAATTTTTTAGTAGTGGCTACTAATAATTGATTAACTCTATTTAAAGTTATGTTATTTTACTTAATAATATGTATAATTTGGCTCAGTCAACACAAATTCGTGATTTAAAATAAAATTATACACAATTTGGTGTTTTAAAATGTCCATACAAAATTTTTTTTAATTGCCAAAATTATAAAAATTCATGTTTTTGTGACTATTATTTTCAAACAAAAACTAATAAAATGATGTTATCTTGTTTAACCAATATTTTTAAGGACTAATTTACTCCTTTATTAAATTCTGTTAATTTACTAAACAACATGTATAATTTGGTTCAGTCAGCAAAAATTTAAAATTTAAAATGAAAATCAAACATATAAATGGCGGACATAAAAATTGATTAAAATTTGAAAGTTAAAGTTTTTATGATCATTTTCTCAATATAAATTGGAGAATTCATTAGCACTATTTCATAGCAAAAATTCAGATAACTTTATGTTAATTTATGCCTCAATAAAAATGTTGTTTTGTACATTGTTTTTAATAAAAAGAACAAATTTATATATTAGAACTATTTTCTATTATATGTTCTTTTGCATTGATTTTGAATAGAGTTAAATCTTTATTCAAAAAGTATTATATTTATATCCAAATTATGATTTCCTCAAATTCCAACGACAGAAGAAAAATCACAAAAGGGATCTCTTTAAGATATATCAACCAAATAAGGTAATATGACAAAAACTGAATATCAACCTCTACAAAATCAGATTAAAATTACATAATGTTTTTTTTTCGTGAATAGAAAGAATTAGTTTATAACTACTTTTACTGTGAAGAGGAGGATGTATTTTCAACTACTAACTGGTATACATATAAATTTAATGGAGTCATGATTTGTGTGTGGATTAAAATATAAGCAAAAAAAAATTCAAAATCAAAGGACACATAAATTGGGGAAAAAACAAAACAAAACTCAAAGTTGGAATCCAAGGCAACAAGAGAGGATAGCCCCCACATTATCATAAATACAATCATTTATTTCCTACACCTTATCAGAAAGCTCATACAATCAAATGAGCCCACATTCTCCTTCAATTAAGTTCTTCACCCACGCATTTAGTGTCCCTTCAATTATGACTTATGTCCCTCCAAATTTCTATTTTTTCAGCATTCAAAACATTTATATCCGGGAAAAAAAAATTCCCAACTTTGAAACAATGGTATAAGTAAAAATCAGTGTAATTATTGCAATAACTAAATCGAAGATGTATATTTAGAATGTGAATAAAACAGAATTTTACTAAATTGAAAAAAATAGTCGAATGCTCTCCTAATAACAATAGTTTCTTATTTTATGTTTCTAAGCAGTAAAATTTTAACTAATTTTTTTTCTGTGCCGTCTGATGATCTCTTGACAGTGTAAAAAGTACTTTGCCTCTAATTTTTTTTGTCAACTATGGCTTTTCATATATGAAAGGAGGCTCAATTGGTAGGTATATAGTGGTGGTTTTACTCGGGTCTTCACGGTGCATCAAGGCGGCGAGGTGGTGGCAGCTAGTGGAGGAGATCTTTCTGTGATTGTAATGACGAGCTCCGGTGGATTTGTTTTCTTCTCAAAGCTCTCATTAATTGGTTTTTTTGGTTTGGATTCTGACCGACAATGCTTGGTGTGGAGGAAGGTCCTGAAGTTGCGGGTTTGGCACGGTGGCGAGTGGGCTCACAGCGAGAGATCGGTCAGATGTCATTTTTCGTGAAGTAAATCTGTTAGGAAACTACTGATATTTTGTGTTTTTAAGTGTTCTAGATACACATTTCTTAGTCGTTTTAATCATTTTAGTTAATATAGGCACCATTTAGGTTGCATACATGTGCATTTGTGTATAATAGGTGTTGGAGTGTTCACTATGAAATTTGGGAGCATTTGAGATGGATTAAGACAAAGAAGCAGGGACTCTGTTGTAGTGTTGGAGTGTTCACTAGTTTTGTTCGACATGTGTTTTTCAGCTAAATTTTGGGTTAGCTGTCATTTAAATTTTGGTTTAGGACTCTTAACCAAATATATTCCGAAATTGTCGATTAGGTGTGGTTTTTTTCTTAAAAAAATAAATCCAAAAGTATATTTTAATACAAAAAGTTCCAAAAGAATAAAAACCATACCCGAAAAGTAAAACTATTTTAATCGACTAATATGAACGTATATGAATGTCGCATGATACGTTTACGACCCGTATATTCACGTACTAATATACTATGACCTTATTTGATTATTGATGAAGGAGTTACATATCTCATTATATATTATTATATAAACCTAAACTCATATTTCATCCTATCATTTCCTATCAACTTGTTCCTCTTTTCCGCAAATCTACCTTAGAAAGAGACCCCTGATATTATCCAAGTCTCTCATCTTCAAACCCTAATTTAAATAATGTCCATGAAAGGGATCTCATCATCAGAATCAGATAAGATCTCCAGGAGGATATCTTCCCACAAGCGCAACGATGCTCATTCCGGCGAGCTTGACGTTTTCGAGGCCGCAGTGTACTTCTCCGGCTACAACGAATTCTCCTCCGGCGACCATACACACACACAAAAGTATGGCTATAACGCGGCGAGAGAGGAGAATCGAAGGAGATGGGGAATATTAGGAGGAGGGAGAAGAATAAGCTTGGATTTGCCGATTAGATGTTCAGAGCAAGTGCATCATCTTGAGAAACAAGAAGTTACAACAATCAAAGAGAGGATTTGTAACGTAAGACACAAGCAACCAAGCTCACCGGGTGGGAAAATCGCCAGCTTCTTGAACTCTTTATTTCATCAAGCGGGTTCGAAGAAGAACAAGTCAAAGTCAAAGCCACCGGATCGAGAAGTCGAAGAGGAGATCCCTGGAGGAGGATGGATGAGGAGGAGGAGAAGAAGCAGTATCAGCCATTTCTTGAGTTCAAGCAGATCTAATTCAACCACCACAGCGGCATCATCATCATCAAAATCTTTGTTGTCGTCGTCAATCTCGGGTTTCAGAACTCCTCCTCCTTATTTAAACACTCCCACCAAGAACTACAAGCACTTCTTGAATTTCACTTCTGCCACGAACCAAGTGGAAGTATTAGAGGAAAATAAAATAAACAAAGAGTTGTCTTGGCTTGATGAGAAACTTAAAGTGATGGAGAGCCTCTCAGAGAAAGAGGTTTGGGGTGACCATCATGATGATGATGATGATGATCCGAGAACAAAGAGAGAGGCAGATGATGATGGAATGGAGAGTGATTCCAGTTCTGATCTCTTTGAGTTGCAGAATTACGAGTTGTCTCGTGGAGGCTTGCCAGTTTACGAGACTACCAATGTAGCTAACATAAACAACACTCATCTATGATCTCTGTCTCGGAGTGTCATGAAATCCATCAGATCTTGGTAAAACTCATGAAACAAATTTTTTTCTTTTAGTTGTTCATCACTGATTATTCTGCAGCTTAAATGTAATTCTTTTGGATTTCTGGGATTTGATTGTGGAGGCTTTTTTGTATGACATTTGAGGGTAGATTTGATAAATACCTAGTTTTCTTGTCTCTCACATGGATTTTTTTTTCCAGCTCGTTACGTATATTCCCTGTAAAACAAATTTTGTACAATATTGTTGATATTTTAATTATCAAATTACGTTGTAAACTGTTTTGTTTTAGCAGAGATTAGAGGAATTCGGTGAAGAAATTTGTCACTTTTCGCTACATCAACAACCGGAAAAATTGAGCTATGTTACGGACCATATATGTCGTTGATAATCATTGTGATAAAGTAAAAACAATCAATGACTAAGAGCCAAAAATATTATATGGGACCAATAAAATAAAATTAAACCGGCCGGTTAAGTATGGTTGGTCACTTACTCACTTGGTTGTTTTTCTCTTTACATATTAGTTGGTTAGTTATAAGTTCTTTTTTGTCGTCGGTTTATGAGATTTTGCATCTTATGACGCCACTAGTTCTGAACTTAGCTATGCATCTATAACATGAAAACAAACAAACAAAAATTGGGACCGACAACGATATCCACTTGTATTTTCAATTGTTCATACATAAACATTAAATATTATTATTATAAGAATTAGCAATCAGTGACTTAAGTTAGTATGCCTAGACGTTTTTTTGTCCTGTCAGGAGTTGTGTATTGAACTTCGATAGATATGACAAAGTATAATTAATGTTTAGGTCGAAGATTGATTTAACCTTAAAAAGATTATAAATTTCTTTAGATAAATTTATTAACAAATTAATCGAGGACAAAAGAGATATCCAAAAGCTTTTGCCATGCATAGATTGCGCTTGCTTTTCGATTTTCTCATTTTAATTTATTTATTAATGCATGCATAAGGCATACGCACTCGTATATAGCCTTTTGAAGGATAATTATGATGTGTTTGTCGTTGGATAAATTATCCGACTAAAACTATTTTTTGAAAGTGACCAAAATTCATTTTCAATAGTTTTGTTTGCTTAAAAAGAACTTCGCAGTTGATTTGAGTAGTTTATAATATCATGAAACTGAATTTTGGAATAATAAACAAAACTATATAGTGATAAGAAGTTCATTTAATGAAAAATTAGAATTCTGGTCTCCTGCCAAAGAAGATATACGACCCCATTTTGATTATATACTATGTAAGTTAAAGAAGTTACTGTTGCTTTATATATAGTTGTATTACATCATGTATACAATCCCATTTTGATTATATACTAGATATGTTTCTTACTTGTTACTATTTTTTACAAGTTTTAGGCATTTAGTAAATAGATCAAATCAAACATAACAACTCATGGAGCTAGAAACAATGATACATGTCACCAATATAAACAAAAGTCGAGTATATGAAATTAAAAATTAATACAATGCTTTCTCCTCTCATCTAGTGGGTGGAGGGTCCAAACATGTGATTATCATAAAGCTGAAGTAATTATGCAAAGTAACATAATATGGTATGATAATGAACCTTGCAAATAAAGACACTCACAAATGGTGAGTTTAGATTTTTGTTAGAAAACTAACTATTTAAATCATATATGCTGTCATATATACAAAACTTTAATCAATATATATTTATTTGGTTCGGACTTAATGAACTAATTTAATTCTGATTCGGTTAATTCAGTATAAAAGCAATTTATATGTGGTTCGGTTTTAATGAAATAAATTTGGTATATGGTTTGATTAATTCGATTTGATTGGTCTAAAATGTTGAGTTCAAAAACATCGTATTTAAATATTATGATGGAAGTCATTACTAATCTTTTTGGTGCACTCTGACTCTGTACTGTTGTTTCAAGGAGTAAGTATTTGAAAATAAAATCATTGTTTAAGAATATGGAACTTAGGCGTGGGACAGACCCAACCATTCCTGAAGAAGAGAAATCAGATCCTGCTTGGCCCGTTATTAATGGGCTTGAAATCAGGCCTTAACTATGCCCGTAATGTGATTGACTTGGCTTTGCAAATTGTAACACGCACCATTTTTATATTCATTTTGGCTCCGCGCCTAATTTATATGCTAATTAACTAATTATACATATCCTGTTAAAAAAACTAATTATACATATCCGTTTTTTTTTGAGTTTTGACACATCAGAAGATATATATATCCGAAATTTACTTACAACTGTGAGAAACAATCAACTCATTCAAGCACATAATAATTACGTAAGAAATACTAATATAGCAAACAAGAGAAAAGAGAAGGAAAAAGAAAAAGAAAAAGAAAAAGAAAAGGTAATTGGGACTAGCTTAGATTCCATCACCTGAAAAGTGCGGTTGGTTGGCCAACAAGATGTGCTCTGGCTCCCACCAAAAAAATTAAAGTGCTGATTTTTATGAAAAAATAAAAGAAAAAGGGTTGATTTTGTAATAAATCAAAAGTTTTGTTAAACTTCTGAGTTCTGACGATTGCCCACACACGCTCCACCACCGATCTCTTCAACTCGCTGATCCCCAAATATTTTATATATTCCTTTCGCGACCCCCAAAGTTTCATTTTCTTTTATAGAAACACCATACATTCTTCTTTAACTTATTCATTAATTTGGATATTTTGTTTTCTGGAATCGAATTATTTAAATAGATAAAACCAAAAAAATAATGTTCCAAGTTACTATATAATATTCTCTTTCCCTAGGTTTGTTGAATTTTTTTTTCTTTAAAATTGCAAAGCTACGAACAAACCAAATAATTAATAAAAAAACGTGTTTATTAGTAGAATATAACCCAAAAATGTTTAAACTTTGGATTGTGGGTCGTGACAATGGGACATTGTGATCTATCTCTTTTGATTAAAGTGAACATATTTATGGCATCATTTAAGTGTATATGTGTTCAAGATAGTGTAAACACACGACATCGTTTTGCTGTTTGTCTCTACAAAATATTTCGGAACATGCCACCGTAGTCCTTATATATTATTGTGGATTCATTATCTTTTAGGAAGTCTTTTTCTGTTTAAATTTAAAACAACCTATATAGTTAGTTGTGTAAATACATGAAAGGCGTTGTCAAAAAAAAAACATGAAATTCAATTCATGTGTTTTGGGATATGTACGGGAAATGCCATATCATTCATTGTAAATATCTACATATAAATTCAAAAATTTCTAACACATTTTCTTCGATAATGAGTTTTTTTTACTCATCACGAACTAAATATATGATGGATTTGGAATTTAAAACCAATTAATTTATTATATTTTTAAAAATATTTTATTCTATTCGTTTAAAATTTTAAAAATAATATGTTTCCATTGGTAAAAAAAAAAGAAGAAGAAGTGGAGTTTCTAACCTAGACAACACTAAACTAGCGTTAGTTTACGGGTTACTACAACGCGAAACAACATTTGTTCCTTATGATCCTATTGTCTTGTACCTAGAACCCTGTAGAATACAATATCCAGTAATCTCACAGATTGTCTATGACAAATAATTACAGAATGGAGTTAAAAAAAAGAAAAGAAAAGAAAAGAAAAAAAAAGAAAAGAAAAAAAGAAAAAGAAAAAGAAAAAAGAAAGGATGTGTAGAAGAAGGCCGTAGTGGAAATCATGTTGACCCAACAGTATCTGCTCCGACGTCACCTTCACCTTATTCCTTCGACTCTCCATTTTTCACTTTTCTTATATTTTCTCCAATCTCTCTTCGCTTCAGCATCTTCCCTGTTCCTCCCTCTTATTCTAATCGGTGAGTATTTTTTCAGACATTCTTACTCTGCGGTTTTCTTACATTTCATTCTTCTGATATTTTTCTTTCTCCTGAACGAATTGTCCAATACACCTTATATTGTATTAAAGGGAAGAGGCGAAAGTCGAAAACTTTGCGAGATTTGGTTTATTAGTTTTTTTCTTTCCCCTGATCCTATTGTTTGATTAGTTTCCCCCGATTTTGATTTAAAGTATTGATTTTTTTTTCCTTCGTTTCATAGTTTAGGGTTGGAGTATCATCGTCAATCATATCTGGGTTTTGTGCCAATCGAATGAATAGGTGAATCGTTCTCACTCACAAGGAAAATTGAAATTCCAAGGCAATGAAAGCTTCCTAATTTTGGGTTTTGTATCACTTATCGAAATTGCTTAGTTTTTGTTGAAGAAAGCAAAAAGCTTCTAACTTGATCCCTTGTACTGATTATATATAGTTAGTGTAAAACACTTTTTGTTTCTTGCTGATGGATTCTTGGAGCTATGGGAGAAGCGTCTTCTTGGCTAATGGAACCCTTCTACCTTCTGATTCTTTTGCTGAGAATCGAAGATCAATGGCTGGATTTGAACAGGGTCTCTCTAATGAGTTGGAGAATGATGATGTCTTGATTTCCGGTATGGCTGGTAAATCCAATGGTGGATTCAGTTCTGTTTCCATTAGCAAAATGGCTTCTTCTTCTTGTGTTGTTCCTTCCAGTTTGTTGCACTTTGAGGAGGAGGAAGAAGAGAACCAATCTTCTTCTTCCAAGTTGTCTAGGATAGATTTCAAACTTAGGAGCTTTATGGATTACGGGAACGATGATGGTACTTCGACTAGAGATTTTGCTCTGCCGGCTAAAAACACTCGAGCTTCAAACTCGTACTTGCAGAATCCCTTGTGTCAAGTGTATGGGTGCAATATGGATCTGAGCTTTTCAAAAGACTATCACAAAAGGCATAGAGTTTGCGAGAATCATTCAAAGACTTCCGTGGTTATAGTTAGCGGTATTGAACAGAGGTTTTGTCAACAGTGCAGCAGGTTTGTTCATTTATCCTCTCAAGTTGTCTCTGGCTTTGTACGTCATTTGATGTTTTGACATATCATGATAGTTTTCTTTTCCCTTTTTTCTTCTGGTTAGGTTTCATTTCCTCTCAGAGTTCGATGATGGGAAAAGAAGTTGCAGAAGACGATTAGCCGGTCACAATGAGCGAAGAAGAAAGCCTTCATTCTATTTCCTTCCGGGTAAGCGGCATAAGCTTCTTCGTCCATCTCAAGGTATAAATTATCTGCCTTGGCACATAGTTGCCCTAACTTGAGACCAAATATGTTTCCTTGTATCCATATAGTCTTTCATATGTCCTGTAAATTTGTGTGGCAGGTGACAAGTTTCTGGAAATGTCATCAGTCAATGACTTCTCATTGGTCTTGCCAGAGTCGTTTCCTGGTAGTTTCTTGTACAGAGTAATGGATGAGCATGACCACCGTGCAAGTAGACTCGTGAGTTTCAAAGATGAACCTATGTTTCCTGGACAAAACAGGATTTATGAATCTAAACCAGCGATTTATTCACCAGAAGCTTCCGGTGAATCCTCTATTTGGGACTTACAAGAGGCGGTGCCACGCTCTACTTGTGCTCTCTCTCTTCTGTCAGCTCCGTCCCAACAACACTTGTCTGAAACTCCAAACAAAAGTTTCTCAATCACTCAACCAAACCAAAATCTCAATCACTCTACAGTAGACTACTATCAGACGCAACCGTTGAGGATCGATCCTGGCAAGACCAAATCTGGTTCTAGTTCACGTAACGGAAAAGGATCATCCACGGTTGATCTACTGCAACTGTCATCGCATCTTCAGAGAATCGAGCAACAACAGAGGAATTTCACTGATGATGTGAAGCAGGAATATAATGAGCTTTATTTCCCCTAACTCCTAAAGAAAAGGGTTACAACATTCTTATTCCTTTAAAACCGGCTTGAGTTTCTTGAAACTGTGTTGTGCACAAGGATAAGGCAAGCTAAGGCTGCATGGTTTGATTAGTTTGTGAGATTGGGATTTGATGATCATTGGATTGGTGAGATGGTTAGATTAGGGGTATGAAGATCAAGTCTGGCTACAAGTGTTTTTGTAACTGATCTTGTTTAATAAACTATTCACCAGTCTGAAGAAAATTGCTTCAGATATCTATGCCTGCTTCTTTCGCAGTGTTTCAATCTTTTCTCTTATTTTTCAGACAATTTGTACATAACGATGTAATGAATATTCGCTGAAAAAGTTATTTGCCCTTTTGATTTGTCCTACATGTCATCTGAGGTTCTCGAATTCCAAGTTACGATGTTGAAAGTTGCAAATCCTTGGAAAATAATTTGTACTGATAGAGACGAGAATAAGCAGAAATTTGATAGGATTAAGACAAATTTAGAGTCCCGACATAAACGTCCAAAAGAACACATCAAAGCAACGTAACTTTCAAATCTAAGACAGGACATAATTTTAATAAACTCATAAAACTAAGGCAACATCATTTCTGCAAATTCATAAAACTAAAACAACAACACAAGATGAGGAAAACGACGCCGTAACTAAACCCTTCACAGAAAAGTTTGATCTCGCACACGTGCGTTAGTTATTTTTAGGCTTTTCCTTGGGATTTCACTTCTTCTCACCAAATACGAAACCCTAAAACAAAAACATTTGATAAAAGAAGTTAATATTTTGTTTCTTTATCTATATCTATAGAGACTGAGTTGGTATAGCTTACATTGATGTTGTTAGCTCCGGATGTAGTGGAAGTAGGAGAACTGGGTATGTACTTAGCCCACTGTTTGTGACATATTTTAATTACACAAGTAAAATTATTAAAAAATATAAATAAAATATATACCTATACATGTAAACGAAAACAAAATTTGTTGGCTGAATCGAATTATTAGAGTGGTGAGAAAAGCGATTACTGTCTTACATTTTTGGCAGCAGCGCTAAAAGCTTCACGATGTGGTATTTCTGGATTCGCACTCTTGATGCGTTGTATCTCATCCCTTTTTATATTTTAAAAAAGAAGAAGAAGAAGATGATTATCTATGATACATGCACTAACTTTCATAACATGGAAATGAAGAAGAACATGTCAAATAATAACCTCATGAAGCGGTTGTAAGCCGATGGAAGTCTCTGCTTCTTCTCAGGAGCTGCAACACCAAACATATATAATCAATGATTTTTAATTCATTAATTTTCATATATTGAAACGATTAAACTAAACAAAAACAGCCGGAAATGATAAATGGTATTGTAGAATCCTGTGGCTTACGTTTAACAACATAGGGTGGTCTAGGAGATGGTGGCTGGTCACTGGAGGTAGAGGAGGAGGAGGAAGAAGAGCTTCCCTTCTTATACTCATTCCCACCAAAACTCTGCATCTGCTTGTTCAAATAAACTAGACTCGTTCATACCACTTATTATACATATAATTAGATGGACAAGCATATGTATGAATCAAGTGTTATAAACCTGAAGGGTGAGGCTGACATGGCCCTGAAGAGGAGGGCTTGTGGTGAGAAACGAGAGGTTACCACAATGGCCACATTTTACCGTTACAGTGTCAAGCATTCTCTTCAATGGTATCCCAACCTATATATGTAGATTAGGTTCACAACTAGCTCAAAATCTTGAAGAAATACACAACAATATATAGCTTATCGCCTGCATATGGCTTATTATCTACACATCTATATGGACCATGCATGCACGTTTATATCTATCTATGTGTGGGTTACTTACCGCAAGGATGGTGTTGCAGATGCTGCACCGGACGTAATAGAGATGCTCAGCTTGAGATGAAGCCCTTGAAGCCATGGTTGGTTTCTCTTCAAGGTTCATAACCTTTACGAATGGATTGAAAACCGCTATTGAGAGAGAGAGAGAGAGAGAGAGAGAGATATAACAAGAAGATATTTGTAGAGTTAGGGTTATGGTTATTTTATGAGACATTAAGGCTTGTATATATAGAGAAGTTCATACATTGTGAGACCATGGAGGTAGAGAGAGAGAGGTAAAAATAGTTGGACGTATGCGAAGTCCATAAATGCATTTTTATTATTTATTTTCAGCAAATTAAATGTTAAATATTATTAAAAACCAAATAATATTTTAAACCAAGGATTTGCAGAGTAGACGCGATTTTACTGTAAAAAGTACGTAGCATTTTAACAAATAAACTAGGGCTTAATAAGCAACATAGATAAAATCCATCATTAAATGACTCAAAATTAAAAGAGTGGCAAATTTTATAAAATTTTATTTTAATGTCAAATCATATATAAATTGAATTACGGGGACGGATCTAGGGTTTTATGACTCTATCTATGTTGCTAGTTTGCTACTATTGCTAGTGATAGTACAAACGTTCCGCTGCAAAATCTTGCAGACGTATTTAATTTTTCTAAGAAATATCAAGGCTTTAAATGTCATTCCTCGTACATTAGTTGTTACTATAATTAGCTGTGCTGAAAATGATTCAACCACGTTTTTGTATATAATATATGACTCTTTAATTAATAACGCGCCTTAATGATGAGTAATATATATAACTAATAACGGGACATCTCTGATACCAGCTAATTATAAATCAAACAACCCATATTTAAACAAGTAAAATATGACTGAAGAGGAGCCATTCCTTCAGTTTATGATATTCAATCATTTTACTTGTTCAATTTTATCATTTCATACATTTTATTTCAAAACAAGCAGAGTCTTCCGTTTATATTCATCAGCTTCTACATCGTACAGATATTAATGAATATATATGAAATGATGCAAAAGACAAAATAGAGATTAATAATTAAGATATTACATAATAGATAATACAGGGTGTGAATATGATTAGATTCTTTCAAGTTTGATGCCAGCAACCCTTGACTCGCCCACATGTTATAAATTTAAGAAGAGTCCTTTCTCTGATCTTTGATCTGTTTTTTTTTTTTCTCTCAGAAAATTTTCACGCAAAATGATTTCCCTGCAGAACTGAGAACATAAGGTGTCATGCTTCACAACTTTTTCTTCATCGTGAAATTTCATTCAGTAATATCTATAAATTAAATACCGAAATCGTGTAGCTGGCCCGAAACAATCAAAACAATGGATCTTCTTCAGACACATCCAACTACACATCCATTGGATTCAAAAGCAGAAGTGATTACACTGATCTGGATCTTTTGATTTGCCACTTTTTATTTAAGGTTAAGGAAGTTTTGTACACTGAACTACAATTTTCTGTTTTGGTTTATAAAGGTTAACATACATGTAAAAGTATATCTCTTAATATAATTTAAGATGGCCCTATTTATATATCCCAAAGAAATCAATATACATCTATATTTTGATTGAAAGTGCGTAGTCTTTCGGTAAAAAAAAACAAAGATTTTGTTGGTTTTTGGTGATATAGGTTATGCTAAAGAAAATTCCAACCTTTTTCCTTCTCCATTCGATTTTTTCTTTTGGTTATATATATTCCCTTCCGTTTTCTCTTATACACGACTTTTAAGTTCTTACGTTAACTTTTTTATTGGATGAATAATTTGACATTGGACGAACTATTCATCCTATCCATAGAAATGCGAGAGTGCATCAAAACATTTTTTTTTTTTTTGGGAGGTATACACAATTTATTGTTGAAATTTGAGATAGAACAAGCATGTTTGGTAGCATACATATTAAAGGGAAGATGGATTTGTAAGTGGGCTTTGAGTTAAATCAAAACCAATTTTTTTTAAAAAAAAATATTTATAAAAATTTTCAAAAAGAGAAACTTGAAAAGATAGTGAAGAAAGGAAGAGCATGTAGAATGGATTCCATCTTTTGTGCGTGCACTGCCCCACAGGGAAATTGGAAGTGGACAAGTGATCAATCTCACGTCTCTTTCAGTGACTAACTTTTTTTGCATTCATCACTCTCTTTTAGATTTTCTACTTCCACACACATATTTAGCTTACGTACAATTTTATTTGATTAAAGTTTCTTCAAATGTTTACATGCCTAAATTGAGTTGATCTTTTTCACAAAAACTAGGTTTCAACGTGTCAAAGCTATTCTTTTTTGTTTTTTTCTAACATTAACCAATAATCAAAACATTAATATGTAACTTTTTTATTTTTTTTTATAAATACAGGCTCTTTTGAAATTTATATTTCTTACACCGAAGGCTAATCTAACTTTAAATCTACAATTACCATATGGTTTTCTTATGATCTCGATTTTTTTATCATAGAGAACTGATTTTTATTATTACTTTATGATAAGAAAACATATAACATACACAATAAGAAAAAGAATCCTCGAGTTTCTATGTATCCATTTTCATCAATAGCAAAATCTCATCATTGGGATTGTGATGAAAATGTAAAATACTTCCATATTTTGGCCTGAAACATCCAGAGATGTAAGTGAAAGATTTTAAAGTTAGTAACTGAAAATAGAAGATTATTTATATATAATATGTAGAGTAATTGTGGAGTAGAAATTCTGATAAAATATATCTGTCTGCATCCACATAAAGGTGACTGAAATTATATTTATTGAGAAAAGGGTTGGGGACTATGACTGTGAGAGATGGGACGATTGCCCAAAAAGGGAATAAAGCTAAGAAGAAATTAGGGTTTAGTCAGGTTTCCATGCTCGTATAACTTCATTAATTAAAGCTTGCCTCTTTACTCTCTAGCTATCTATCTATCTATTACCACGCCCATTATTCATGCATCCACTACTTTACACTTCATCATACATATATAACTATTTTCTTATATGCCCTCTTTTTCTTGTCGTGTGCCTAATTTTAGCATGGCATATTCGACTTAATATTTAATGATGATTAATTAGCTACCGGCACTTATGAAGGGACGGGCGTTTAAAATATAAAATGTATTTGGCTGAATCATTAAGAACCTTTACATTATATAAGGTATTATTATTCGAAGTTCATCATGCAGATTGTGGAAAAATGATTTGATATATCACAAAAGTAATTGACAATATTAGTGTTTTATTGCTTCAAATGACCTGAACCTAAACCATAAGTAACGGCCTATGTAATTTGAACGTGGACCTATGTAATTTGAACGTGGAGAAAGTAAATAAAATTAAAAGATATAATAATGAGTAATTATGATCCTGCTTTTGGTAGTAGCTCTCAACATTTTTATATATAGATCTTTCATATAGGAATCGTTAATTCTGTAGAATTTTTCTGTATATATAGCACCGACATCAACACTCCCATGGGACATATAACATCGTTGTGCACTAAGAAAACATCTAATGCGTGAAATACTCGGCTACTTCTCCACCTGCATGGTAAGTGATTGTAGGATGAGTTCTCGAAATTAAAGCAAGTATTAAATTTGAGACTTGGATTCCTCCAGTAAGTTAGTTGTATCCTCGACATATTAACTACTCCTACAACAGACCATGTGACATATATGCATATATCTTCACCCAATGTGCTTTTGCTAACAAACTCAAAAGGCAAATAGTTAAATCCCTTACCAAAGCTTCTCGGCCAGGTCTGCTAGGTTGTACCTAATTTAACAAAAACAATAGCGTTAATCTTGTGTTATGACATCAAAACTATAACAATAAGTCTAAATAGAAAATCAATTTACTTGGGTCGGAAAGGGTATGGACGATCTATATCAGCCGCTTTTACAAAAAAAACTTAGTACGATTCTCTTGCACCACCTAGAGTACAACAACCTTATCTGAAGTTTCATCCCCAAAATAAGTCATCTTTCGAGTTTGTGGCAACAGTATATAAGATTTAATCAGCAATCGTACTTTCCAATGGCTACTTTTTTCATCATTACTATAAACTACTCTCACCTTCTTTGCTTCGTTGGCAGAAGCAAACTCAACAAAGCCACGTCCCAAAAGGTAGTGCTCGCGGCCTACAACAAGTCGAACACGAACAACTTCTCCAACATCTTTGAAAAAATCGATGCGTCTTTTTTGGTACAGCAACTTCCTGAATTTAAGAGCCAAGTGTGTTAGCTCAGAACAACAAAAAGTAGCCTCATCTGAAGATTCATCCCCAGAATAAGTCATCTTTCGACTTTGTGGCAACATATTTGAAGATAAATAAAAAGAGGCACCTCAACAAAGTCGGGGGTTTCATCAAGTCCTTCTACTGTCTCATGTTACGTAATAACAAAGTCCGGAGTTTCATCAAGCTTAATTGAACATAAAGCTGGACAATGGTATACTAATTGAATATAGTCTCTCCAATGATATACTTTTTTATTCATATATATGTTTAGTCGGTTGATTCTTGTCTTCCTATCTTTTCTCTTTATAGTCGATCAAATATTTCATTTTTTCCGCATGGGCTTTGTCGATTGCTAAATTGTCTGATCTAGATTTGGACAGGGTTTTAAGTAAGATTATGCAGCCCGTCTCCAACAGTAAGCTATCCAGTTTATTGAACGATTATCGTTTGAGTTCGAAATTTTTGCGAAGATTAGCTCAGCATGAATCGAGATTAGCCTAATAATTTTTTTTTTTCTCTTTTTATTTTCAGCATCTCTTTTTTTCCTACGGATATACAATTTTCAATTTCATTTATATTTATCTATATAACAAATTATATCTATTATTATAACAGATTGCTATTATATTTCATAGATAAAAATCTTAAAAGGCAAACATACTTAACACAAGAACATATTACACCACCTTTTATTTATTTACAACAAGACCATTTACTAGCAATAGCAATTATAAGAAACATAAGAGAACAACACATGTGACCATAGCATCGACCTTATTTATTTACAACGTCACACTATTTCCACGTTTGGTGCTTGAGGTTTAGTTTCCCTTTGGAGTGTTGAACTCGTCCCAAGCTTCGGTCCAGGTGACCATTCCATCGGCAAGCTTGATGAAGTAAGGATCCACTTTTCCAAGTTTCTCCTTCACGAGCTTAGCTATCTCGAGGTAGCATTGCTTTACCGAAATGCATTCTTTTGATAGTTCCAATGATTGAAAGAAAGGTACAGCCTCTTCCTGCCAGAATATTCCATCGAACTTCTTCTTCAGATTCTCGAATTGGTTGCTAGCTTTTTTGTGGTCTATGTAAGGCAGACCCGTTTTAACTCCCCATCCCATGTGGTCACATATCACCTATAATTGTCCATTTTCCAAAACGTTATTGTAGATTATCCTCATTTCAAAGTTGATAGATTAGAAACAAAATGTATTACAAGATGACAATGAGAGTCGATGAAGATTTATTAAGGAGAGTTATATATACCTTCATACACCAACCAGCCCACATGTCGTCATAACCTGTAATTGGTTGCCCATCTCCCATAAGCCCAAAGTACATAGCCGGGCCAATCAGCTCACGGTCAAAAGCGAGGTTCATACCACACATAGAGAAAAGAGTTCCCTTAGGGATGGTGATGACCGCATCAACGTACCTATATATAACCAAGACTAATAAATAAGCGAGGTTGATGCATGATTTTTAATTTATTAAGAAAAAGGGCAGTGAAGCAGATTGGTTGTCTCTATGAGAGATCAATTTTGCCTGGAATTTCTCTCATGTGGCTTCACAAGCTGAGTGAGAACATCATAGTCAGGGACGTTGAGCCAAAGGCCATGAGAGACCACAGTTTTAGCACCCTCTCGCATAGTAAAAGGGTTTCCACGGGTAAAGTCGCCTTGGCGCATACCAAAAGGGTTTCCACGAGTAAAGTCGGCCCCATCTCTGTAAGGATCATAAAGTGTGTTGAAGTAATATGGAGTTGATGGAGATAAGAGGTTCTTGATATGCTGCTCAACCGCATTGATCTCTTTTCCAGATGGATCCTTTGCAACCTACATCATTTTCCCCAAAATAACATGGTTAGAGCTCTGTTATATCCAAACATAAACTATAATTTACAAACCAAATTGTAGGAGATAACTTCACGAACAAGATATTATCTTTTAACATCCGAGTTATCTCCTGTAAAGCCCTTTAATCCAGTTTGAAATGAACAAACAAACCACAAATACGAGAGATGGAGAGGGGAAGAGACACTTACGAAGCAATCATCATCAATAGTGTAGATGTACTTCTTCTTGGAGACCAAGAAACCGAAGCAACGGCAACCAGAGTCTTGGAAGGAAATGCAAGAGGCCTTGGCACCCAAGATTCGATTGATGTCGTTCCTGTTGTACAACTCATAGTCAAATCCTTTTGGGACCTTGATAGTCTTCGAAGGATCACCATCCTGAACGATGATCAGATGGTATTGCTCAAAGAATGGCCTCCACATCTCCAAGAAATCCAGGTCACGGATGGTTGGAATTACAATGTCGAGCTCATCTTTCAGCATAGCGATTGGTTTCACAGAAGAAGGCTTTTGCGCCATTTTGAAATAACTAAGAAGTTGAAGAAAACTGGAAAAGAGAGATTGATGGTTTTTGTATGATTTTGGAAATGGATTCTTCGGTATTTATAATGGTGAAAATATAAGGATATGATGGTAACTTGCTTGCTGTATTTTTTTAGTCCCATGCACATCCATTATTGTCTTTAACAAAATTGGAGTTACGGGAAAACAATGTTTTCGTTTTCATATTTTTCATAGTACTTACGTTCAATGAAATAAATTTTGAAACGATTTTTTTCTGACTAAAAGACAAACTACGTCTTAAATTTTTTTTAATCAGATTAATTAGTTGTCTATATAATTGCTAATATATAGCTCCGAGCATCTTTTCTGTTAAGTGATTGCATGTAACTGAGGTTGCCGTCGTTAACTTGTTATGATGGTTGTCTATAGTTGCATAAACAATGCTGATTTAGGACTAAAGCTTAACAAGATTTGTGGGCGCCACAATTTATAAATATTTTTGGAGATCAATTTTAATTAAATTCTTTAGGTGTAGTTACGGTTAAGAAGTAATATTTTTTTTTTATCCTGCTTTAGGCATATTATATAACTTCGGGCCGGAACTGACCATACTCATTAAAAACAGATATTCGGCATTTTTGTAATGAATCCTCATGCATTCTTATATTCTCATAAAGTATAATTGCAATATAAACAAGGACCCGACATGCATAAAATCCACTTTTTTTTGTTGCTATAATATACCAAAATTAGTTTCAAATTTATATATTTAAAATAAATGTAAGTAGTTTTTTTTCGAATCTATTGAAATTTTGATATATTCTTGATTGTTTATTTCCGGCTCTCTTATGATTTCTATTCTTATTATTTTGTTTGACATAAGATTACTGAATGCTAACATTATTTTCTTAAATTAACTATTGAGTGAAACTGTGGAAAAATGAAAACGAATTGTAACTGGATGAACACAACACGTTTAATATAAATGGGTTGTACGTCCAAAATTACGTATGAATCTTAAACTATCAATCATCCATGAACATCAGACCATGTGTCTGTAAAGAGCAATGTAAGATAATAAAGATTTTGTCGTAATAATATTTAGTAAGAATATATCTGCAATTTTCCATAATTTTATGTCAGAATTAGACGTTAAAGAAGGGGTTTTGATGTCACATGTGTTTGATGACTGCTTTTCCTCCTTCGGCTCGTCTTCTAGTGGTCCTTCTAAGTTCTAACTAGAAGAAACCAATTTGTATCAAAAATTGTAGAATTATAATACAATTATAGGTTTTGAACAAAGAAAGAAAACATATAATAGGAAATTTAACAACTATTTACATTGGTATTTATAATTTTAGTGATATAATACTATATATCTCCAATTGTCAAAATTACAAATTCAATTAAATGAATCACAATATTTTCAAATAATTCTCTGCATTCGTTAGGGAATCTTCCCGAACGGGAACATTAAATTCACTTAAAAGATACTAAAATAAATGATGTTTGTATGATTGTATTGATGTATCCCATTTTCAAAATATAAAATTCTAAAAGCAAATAAAAACGGCAAGTGATGATCGATTGAGTTAGGCACAAGTAAGGTATGTGACTCACGTTTTTCATCACAATCCAATTTCACACTTCTCATGATTTCTTATTCTCTATCCCCTATCACGTGAACAACATCTCTTTGCTGTGTATTTCGAATATGTTTTGTGATTAACAAACATGTCTACTACGTACCATTGAGAATGTTGGGCTGTCCTGAAGTTTTCTACAAGAGATCAAACACTCTCTTTGTTCAAATTATCTTAAGATATTTAGGTTTTGAGTCTTGATCATGTTTGGAATATACTTTCAAACATAACTTGCTCATGTTTGGTTCTCGAAAGATTAATGAAAAGTTTTCAGTCTCTACTTTAAAAAAGGAAAGTTCCAAATTATTAAATTACTAATACTTTTGAAGCAAAGTTAAAACTATATCTTAAGTAACTATGTTCTTAAACTAAGAAAAAATTATATCATCATTGCGTCGCATAGCCTTGCTGCATCTCGTTATCTCTAACATTATGAACTCTCATGATATTGGCACCTCCTAATATCCCTGCAGTAACATAACTACATAAGCAACAGTTGCAGGATCTCTTTCACTTACATCAGAACGGACACAAATATCTCCCAATAATCTTTTCCTTGAAGGTCCTATAAGCATAGGTGCACGAGACAACGCTATGCTCTTCTTAGCCATTTCTTCCCAGATTTTCGGCAAACCCATGATAATATCTAAATATTCCTCTTTGAAAACCCGATTCCTGGATCAATCATAATCCTCAAGCTGGAATCCCAGAGAGTTGTGCATCTCTTACTCTCAAATAAAGCTCTGAAGCAACATCCATGAACACATCATTATACTGAAAATTCTCTTTGTTTTACTCAGTACATGGATCACCTCTCATGTGCGTAACCATATAAGGAACATCAGAATCGGCAACAACCTTATGCATATATGCGTCTAAACTTCCTGCTGATACATCATTCATAACCAAAATTGTGTGTTTTAGTCCCTCATCAATCATGGACTCTTTGTGTGTAAGACCTTATGAGTAAGCCACTTTGTGAGTAATGTGTTCATGAGTTCTATGTTAGTCATCCACACGTAGAGACCACACACTGACACTACCATAAGGCCGAAGAGTTGTTGTTTTTTAGATTGTTGATAAATTACCCAATCATGCAAAAAAAAAAAAAAAAGTGTTTTTTTTTTTTTAACCACAAATACCATTTTTTATTAATGATACCGGAACCTATAAATAGGCTATCATAACCCAAGAATAGGGTAATACAACCTTAAAAGGCTAATACAACCTAAAAATAGGCTAAAACAAACCCAAAATAGGCTCAAACAACGCCAGAATCACTGCCGAAGCATACAATCGTTAACTGAATGTATAATTCAGTCAACTCTCCTAGGAATTAGACCATCTAAACTTCCGAGAAAGTTTAAACTTAACCTAGATGACTCTATCACGTTACAAGATGTTCAACGAGAAAAGAAAAAACGACCCACCAAAGACAAAGGTCGGATTCACCCAAATTACAAAAAGCCAATCTACTGCTCAATGTAATATCCACCAAGAAGTCTAATTTGAATGCGCCTAGAACTTCTCCAGACCCTGTCCTCGTGAGCCTGAATTCGTGAAATTGCATCCGTCAAAGAAATCTGATGTTTGGATGATACTTGAATCCACAAGCAAAACAAGCCAATAAACCGTCCAAAAACACCAGCCCATGAAGCTCGATCCAAGATAAACCAGCCCAGTGTGCTAGTTTATAGAGTCAGCCCAATGGAGCCCAAAATCAGCCCAATGAAACTGATCC
This sequence comes from Streptanthus diversifolius, assembly GCA_039880935.1. Taxonomy (NCBI): domain Eukaryota; kingdom Viridiplantae; phylum Streptophyta; class Magnoliopsida; order Brassicales; family Brassicaceae; genus Streptanthus; species Streptanthus diversifolius. Next base: position 4,587,027 of record JAXGFM010000015.1, on the reverse strand, counting down.
AAATTGGCCCAAAAGACCCATTAGAATCTGTTCAAAAACTGATGGCCCAACAACTGACTCCAATGAAGGCAGCCCATAAACTGGCCCATTGGAGGTAAGCCCAAAGGACGATCCAAAAAACTGGTCCAAAGTATGAAAGCCCACATGGAACAAGCCCATAAACTGATCCAGAAGACTCGGCCTACGCTGGCCCATCAAACCGGCCCAGGAAAGCCTAATCTGACTCGGGGAAGACAAGAAGCCGACAACTGATGCCGCCGATCTCCACCGCCGGCCCGACAACTTCCAATCCGCCATCGCTTGGAGACACCAGATAGAGATTTGAAACCATGAGACAAAACCACCGGTGAGCTATAATAAACCCAAATGAGTCCTCAAACAAGTGGGTTGATACAGGTACACCGGTGAATCCCACCGCCTCTCGTCTCGCCGCAACTCCACCGGGACCAAACTGTCCGAAACCGAGACGGATATGTACCTGAAAGAGGTGCAAATGAAGATTGCTGGTACGAGCGGCCCACCGCGAATCAAACACCCCTTCACATCCAGAAGACGGTGCGTAACGTCGGTGACTCGTTTCCATTCCGGCGAGCCCGAAGCTCACGATCGAAGAGGAAAAACCAGCGAGGAGAAAGAGGAAGGTCGAAGAAAAGGAAGGAAAGAGCTGAGCCCTCTCACGGTGCCGGCAGGCCGGACCGGAGAGGCGGGTCGGTGAAAGGCGGCTGTGTGTTTTTTGGTGAAGACGAGAGAATACTAGGGCAATAAGAGCAGTAAGCCTAGATTTAGGGTTGGAAACAACGAGAAAAAAAAAAAAAAAAAAAAAAAAAAAAAAAAAAAAAAAAAGTTTTGTGGCTAAAATAGATTTTAAGCAGAATTATACCCCACAAATGTAATTACATTGCGCCAATACAAGTAAGTTGTTTAACCTCGAATAAAATCAATCAAGAATATTAAAAAGTAAGGGACGTGATGACGTTTTGGCATTTTTAGCAAAGACCGCTTGCCGTTTTGTCAAAGCGCTAAACCCCGCCTCATCCTCTCGCAGCTACCTCCCTGCAAAGGCCCTCTTGCAGGTTGGAGAGAGCTTAAACCCCAAACCTCCATCAACTCCTGAGTTGAATTCTGGGCTTTAGGCGTCTTTTGTTCGACTTATGGGTTTGGGAGCTTAGTTTCAGTACAAGTTCGTTTTATTTTGGAAAGAGCTCTTAAGTTCATCTTCATGGCGACGGCGTCTCTCTCTTTCACCCAATTCCTATCAATCCCCAGGTCTCTTTCTAATCTTTACGAATTTTCTTCCATGGGTTTTTGTCGATTCCGCGCAGAACTATTTGTGTCTGTTCTTGGGTGCCCAGAAATGTGCGAAATTTAACAACTTGTGTGTTTCTTATCTTTCTTCCACGAGAGAATGAGTAATAATGATTTTAATTGAGGGCGAATTTCCCTTCCTTGTTGCCACTTTCTTGTTCAATCTAGGTTATTGCGTTTCTCTACACATTTGATGTTATGGTTTTGCTCATAGCCGTGCTTGATTCTGGCAGATGCAATGCAGATGTTCCTTGTCACCAGTCACTGGGTTTTGTAAAGTTTCGAGGTGAAAGATGGAACGGGAAACAAAGCTTTTTAATGGCTGCTGGTAGGAGAAAATTATCAGAGTCTGCACCTCTTGAAGAAGACGAAGAAAATGGTGGAAACGGGGCTGTTGGGGCAAAGAAATCAGCCAAAGTTCCTAAGAGAAGTGGTTCTCGAACAACGAAGAAGAAGGTGGTAGCAAAGGATGAACCATTAGAAGAAATTTCTCAGCTTTTGGTAGATAATGATGTTTTAGACAAGCAAAGTGAGACAAAGACAGCAAGTGAGCCACGGAGAACTAGAAAGAAAGGTAATGACTTTTATCATATTTCTCAGCTGATGGTTTCCTGAAAAGTTGATTTCAGCGAGTGAATAATTTGAAATCCTACACTCTTTACAGCTGCTGCAGCAGTTTCTTCTGATGTGGATGAAGGAAAACCCGAGAAAAAAGTGAGACGAAAGAGAACTGCTAACAAGGATAAAGAAATGGAGGATGGTTTAGTTACTAGTAGTACATATGATGAGGTTAGTGATGTTGAGGAAGCCTTGACTGTTGAAAGCACTGATGCTGATAGTGAAGGAGAAGAGATTGATTTGAATAAACATGAAAGTGAAGATATTAGTCACACATATGGATGGCCTCCTCTTGTGTGTTGCTTTGGATCTGCACAACATGCTTTTGTGCCCTCGGGAAGGCCAGCAAACAGGCTTTTAGATTACGAACGACAGGAACGGATGAAAGATGCGGTGTGGGCTCCGGAGAAGTATATCAGGGCTCCTGGAGGATGTGCAGGAGGCGTTGCTATTGCTCTTGCAAGCTTGGGTGGTAAGGTTTCTTTTATGGGCAAACTCGGGGACGATGAGTTTGGTCAAGCGATGTTGTATTACCTGAATGTGTGCAACGTCCAAACGAGATCAGTTCGGATTGATAGTAAAAGGGTCACTGCGTGTTCTACTATGAAGATTAGCAAGAGAGGTCGCTTAAAATCAACTTGTGTCAAACCCTGTGCAGAGGATTCGTTTTCAAAATCTGAAATCAATGTTGATGTCCTCAAAGAGGTAAATATTTTCTCGGAGATTTGAAACATTATGTCCGTTTCTTGTTCACCGATCTCTTCCTCTTAACTTTGGTGCAGGCGAAGATGTTCTACTTCACCACGCATTCTCTGCTCGATAAGAAGATGATGTCAACTACATTACAAGCCATCAAGATATCAAAGCAACTAGGGAATGTAATTTTCTATGACTTGAACCTCCCCTTGCCGCTATGGCAGTCTAGCGAAGAAACCAAGAGTTTCATACAAGAAGTGTGGGATCTTGCAGACATAATTGAAGTCACGAAACAGGAACTTGAGTTCTTATGCGGAATCGAGTCGACTGAAGAGTTCGATACAAAAAACAATGACAGCAGTAAGTTTGTCCATTACGAGCCAGAAACAGTGGAACCGCTTTGGCAAGAAAATCTCAAGGTTTTGTTTGTGACCAATGGCACTTCTAAGATCCATTATTATACCAAAGAGCACAATGGTGCTGTTCTTGGAATGGAGGATGTTCCCATTACTCCTTTTACGAGGGATATGTCAGCATCTGGAGATGGCATTGTTGCAGGTACATTTTCGCTTCTGTCTTTGTTTTTCCATAAGAATTGGATAGTTATACCGGCGATTAACTGAACTACATTTTCAGGTTTAATAAGAATGCTTACGGTTCAGCCAGATCTTATAAGCGATAAAGGGTACTTGGAACGCACAGCAAGATATGCAATTGAGTGTGGTGTCGTTGATCAATGGTTGCTGGCACAAACCCGAGGATATCCTCCAAAGGATGACATGGAAGAAGAAGATGATGATGAAGAAGACGGAGTGGAATCAGATCCAGACGGTATAAGATCGATAACAGAGAGGGAATACCGAACCTCAAAGCCTTATGATGAACCGGATGGTCCATACGTTATGAAACCAGTAGAGGAAAGGGAATACCGGAGGCTAGAGCTTGTTGGTTCAATGGGTGAAGATGATGACAGTTCTTGATAATAATAAGTTTTGATTCTTTTTTTTTTGGTAGTCAGCTTTTTTCCTTGTTCACATCTAACAACATCTCAGTAGTGTGCAAACTTTCATATGTTTCAATATCTCACTCACCATCTCAACTCATACAAAATCAACTATATAAACTATAATGATAAACGCAACCTAAAGGTTGTGTGAGCTTAGAGTAGATATATCTAGTGGGATAGATAAGTTCTGGGATCGCACCAATGTGAACCCCTAAGTGACAATAAACTTTCTTTTGTAGCAACTGTACTTCTACTTCCGCATCTACTCAACTAATCCAGGTAGAGAGTTATCTTCCTGTGAACTGAGAAAGGCAATTTGATTCTCAGGTCCTTTTGTTTCCGGCTCAGCCGACTGCCTTTGCTTACGGGATCTCTGTTTTCCCTCACATCTGCTAATTTCCAGATACAGATCTCTGATTCTGCATCTACAGACTCCAAAAGGAACACTGTACTCTTTACTTCTTTCCTCGAGTTTGTTTCCTCTTCGTAGCTTACTGTCATCGGCATCTCCTTGAATCGATGCAAGTCCCCTGGAACTTTCAGCAGCCTCTCTGCTCCTGGAGATGATACCTTCACAGTAATCCAACACGGAAACAACATTTTAAACAAAATGACCCGTACGATTCTTGTATCATGGGGAAAGACTCTTTTTTACCTCAAGGGCTAGATCCTCTGGGACTACTTTTGCAGCCCCTGCATCATCTAATCTTTTCTTATATTCTCGACTAAATTCCTCAAGCTCATCCATGCTAGGACATCCATATCTTTGCACAAGGAAACAAAAATAAAGCTTTCTTTTGTTCCTGAAACGTGCTGCTTTGGCAATGGCTATATATAGAGAAGGGTGAAAAATCTTCTTACTCATGCGAGGGTTTGTCTAGTCTGACGTATATATATCCACGCGGAGAAATTCTGAAAGCAAAGAGTTGCAAATCTTCCTCAGACTGCTTTACAACTTCGGAAGCAATAGAGAGAGCTCTTTCACCCCATGGCACACCTCCAATAACAACCCCACCACCATCTCCTCCATCGCCAAGCTGTAAATTAAAACAAACTTTAGCTTAATGCAATCTAAGACCCAGAATGGCAAAGTGATACCTTTGCTTCAACTTCCTCTTCTTCTTCCCATTCTTCTATAACCTCCACATCTTCAGTTGTTTTATCTGCCAATAGATTGGAACCATGTGTTAAGACCAAAGTCATCTTATGAACCAGCTTATATGGACAAGAAGAGGCACAAAAGAGGATCAATGACGCAAATTTGCAGAATAAATCTGACCATAATAACAAATTAAAACGAATGAAAACGTTTCTGTCTTAGAGCTTATAAGTACTGTTATTACGTATATGAGATCAAACATATCGAAAGCATTGAAATCCTGAAAGTGGTTTCACATAGCTTTCGTTTTGTCAAAAAAAAAAAAAGAAACATAAATTTAGGCAGGAGACATTTTAACAAACACCTTGAAGACACGAGAAAGGCAAAACGTGTGAGCACCAGTTGACGATACAAGGAGAAGAACAAAAAGGGAGTTTCTAGCAGAATGTTACGAGCCAGATCACATCATCGAAGAACAATAAACCCTAAAACCTAGAAAACAAAGACGCAATCAAAGAAGAAGAGAAGGTTTTATCTTACATTCAAAAGTGTCTTTTTCGTGGCCACTACTAGCGGCGGTTTTCAGCGGTCGAACAGAAGAAGGAGAAGAGGAGGAAGAAGAAGAAGAAAGCTTAAAAATTGAGGAAGAGAAAGGAGAAGAGCGAGGAAGAGTGATGAGGGTTGTTGTCTTTGGAAGTAACGAGGAAGAAAAAAAGGTCCTACTAACGGAGGAGACGGCAGGTGAGGTAAAACGGCGAGAAGCTCGCAACAAAGCAGCAACAATCAGACTTCGGTATCTCGCCATGCCTCTTGACTACAATTGTCCCACTACTTTTTTTTTTTTTTTTTAACTCCAAAACTATACTCTATTTATACCAAAGGGTGTTCAAAGACCTACAAAAAAAAGCACCATTTACCATTGGATGTAACCAACTAGGTGTTAAATGATCAATTAATGCAAAATACAAAGTCTGACTAGCTACTCTCTTAACAATTAGATCAGCCTTCATATTTACTTCTCTTTTGATAACCTTAAACGAATAGGAAGGATTTGTATCCATAATGGATCTAAGGTATGAGAGGTAATCATCTAAGACTGACCACTCTTTCGAATTCTTAATGGCTAAACAAAGATTTAGACAATCAGTTTGAAAACAGACATGAACAAGTTCCATATTGGAGATGCATCTGGCTGCCAAAACCATGGTTGCAGCTTCCGCATGAAGAGGAGATGGAAGCTGCGAGTAAACCTTTGCACCATAAAGTCTAATTCCACCATGTTCATTCTTAAGAATCCAACCAATACCTATTCCTAATGAACCTAACTTCCACGAGCCGTCAACACTACAAATTATGGTACTTGCATTTGATTGATGTCGTATAGTGGTTTCCATAAGTTCTTGCTCTCCATAGGTTCCTGAGATGAGTGGTTCGATGGTAATGCTCTTCTCTGATTCATTAGCAGAGCCTCATTTCTCTTCTTCCTCCTTTATCCTCATTATAACGCTTAACGGATCGGAAGGGGTCCCTTCAAAGATAAACTCATTCCTCATTTTTCAAAGCCTCCAAATAAGCCATGGCCAAAAGTTTAGATTAAGACCATGATTCTCTGCCCATAGACACGAAGCTATATTTGCGTAGATGGAGTTTTCTGCCTGAGGAGCAAATAAGAACCAAGTCTCGGATGAAGCTCAAACTGCCCTTGCAAATGGACAAGTGAAGAAGATATGATTCCTATCTTCCTTTTCATCCCAGCAGCGCAGACACTTTTCCTGCTGTGATAGGCGCCGTTTAAGGAGATTCTCACCGATAGCCAAGTTATTTGAGAGGATCCTCCAAAGCAGATGTTTAATCTTCAGTGTTGTCTGTAACTTCCAGACTCCCTCGTATTAACTTATGAAGCGATGGGTTCCTTACTTGGAGAGACTCTTCTGGGTTACATAGCTTATCTTGCCAAACCTTGTATCCCGACTTGACTGTGTAGCGTCCATCAGGTTGAAAGATCCAACTGTAAGGGGATAAAGCCTTTGTTCTACTCGGTCACACACTGCATATCAGCCTACATTCTTCTTCCGGAAAAACTTCCATGAGTCAAGTGGCTTTCCATTCGTCCGAATCATCCTCAATAAAATCCTTCACAGCAATCCTTCTACTTGTTCCATATTGTCGAATTACTGGAGGTCTAGGTTGTGAAAACTTGTCCACAATCCAAGGGTTCTCTAACAAGTTAATGCCTATACCATTACCCAAATTTCTTTGCATTTTTGCTCTCATCAAATTCTGGACTTGATACATGCTCCTCCATGCGTAGGACAGTCTTGTCCCCAAAGAAACCGATAAGATCGATCTCCTCTTGAAATACCGACTTTTTAAAACTCTTGCAATGAGGCTATCAGGGTTATTTCCAATTCGCCATAGCTGCTTTCCAATGAGGGCCTGATTAAAACCTTCTAAATCCCTGAAGCCTAGTCCACTCTCTTCTTTTGCCTTACATAAGTCACTCCCCTTCTTCCAATGTATATCTCCTTCCTTATTTTGGTTCTACCACCAGAATTTTGCTATTAGAGCATCATCGTTCCGTTAAATCTCTTGCAGTTTTGCCAAGAGAATACAAAATTGATTGTTTATAAAGGTAGAAGGAAAGTAAGAGAAAAAGTTCAGAAAAACTACTTATTGAGACAACCTAAATAGTAGCAACAAATATGAACGTAAACAACATTAAAGGCGAAGAATTGTGCGAAGAGTATCGCACAGATTCTGAATGGTTTGTTGCTCCTGCGTTGCTTGCATTTCCTGGAGGGGCATCTCCTCGTAACACCTGCGGATCAGAAAGAAATCACACAATGGATTTCGAAATCTATAGTCAGGCGTAAACAAAACCCATCAAGACCGGTTCAGGTTGGCGATATACGTACGCTCTGTGGTAGGCTAATACTTGTGCAAGATTCATCAGAGGAGGGCTTGACGTCAGTCTCTGGTATACACTTGGAGGAAGAGGCATCTACATTCCATTTCATAGTCCAACATTATGATTCACGTTATGTTATATAGAGTTCAAGAGAGACAGGAGATATAAGTTGGACCTCGTTTTGTCCTCTTCGTCCCTTTTTGGATTGGGGATCAGAAGTGAAGAGCTCCTGAAGTGCTTCAACGGCTACAGTTCCATTCCCGTCCTGTTGCATGCCGCCGATCATGTTCTCTGACAAGAGTGCAATTGGGGATATATCTGTTGCTCTCAAGAATGGTATCGGTACTGTGTTTCCAGCTGCGTAGATGGACCATAACTGCTATGTGCCAATTTATCAGGAAAGGAAACATATATTAACCGTACAAAGCCATTGACTAGACTGTAGCAAAAAACATTTACAGAACAAAACTAACTGACCTTATCTTGCAAAGCAAAAGCTTTCTTGCCAACAGTTTCACTCTTCAAGGTACCTCCACTTGCATCACTGCCACCTTCCGTCTGTGTTCCAGATATGCTATTCAGCTTCGTTTTATTGTTAAGAGATATTGAAACTGATGGTGACGTTCCCCGCACGCTTTGTGAAGTTGAATCTTCAACTCCAACGTCGGTAGCAGGAAGATTCTTTTTGTCATGGATCCTAGCAACCAATATCAGATGCTGGTTATTATATATCCATAAACTTCTTTTCAATATACTGGATGATACCAAAGGAAATATAGACGCATATTTGCTATTAAGTGGATAAGCTAAAGGGTTTCGCAGATTAGTACCACGAGCCAGCTACTTCTCCGGAAAATCCAACAGAAGCGCCATCAACCTGGGAAGATGAAGATTCTTTCTCTTTGGCAAGTTGGGACCCCGAGTAACTCTTGTCTGTCTCATCGTCACCGTGAACGATCATAGTTCCAAAATCACCACCTGAGTACATGAACCAATGCAAACATAAAGTAGATGCGTTTTGCAAACCATGATGGAAGAAAATTAAAAGCCGCATATCCGAGCTGTGTGCTAACAAGGCTGCTGAAGAAACATCAAAACATCACCCCTAAGAGTTTACTATACATCGCCAAGAAAGTGCACTCAACAATTCTCATGATGGTTAGGAAATGCAAATTACCAACTTGTAAATTAGTACATAACAGGCTAAGGTTCACAGAACATTTTCGAGAAGCGTCAAGCGTAAATTACTACATAACAGGCTAAGGTTCCGAGAACATTTTATAACATTTTAGAGGAGCGTAATCATTAGTCAACAACTACAAGACACCATTCAGTTGGATTCCTTATGTTAAAGTTTGCAATATGGACTTAGACAGTCATGCATGTAATACTTGCCTTCTCCAGCCAACACAGTGTTGCCTGATATATGTTGCCGATTCAGGGTGCTTGTTGGAGGTGCTTCAGTGGTATTTTGATATCCACTATTAGGAGGCTTCGATGGAACAGTAATTCCAATCTCGTCACTTGATTTTGGACCCAGCGTTGACTGTTACAAGATTATACTATAATTTAGACATCTATAACTTGCAAAGATATTATGAAAGAAGAGGAGGGGGGGGGGGGGGGGGGGGTAACAACGAGAGAGATGACTGTTTGAGAAAAACTCAATACATACAGTGTCCTCTGAAGAAGCGACAACATTTTGCGCATGCAGAGCCATTGAAGCTCTGATTTGTCTAGACTTCTCAATCTTTGGCGACATTGCAGAAGCCCCAGTTTTACACCTCTGAACAAATTTATGCTGAATTTAAAACCCAAGAGTGAACGGCATTAGAAGAATAGAGGGATCTTAAACACTAAATAGCAAGTTAGCTATGAAAACAATGGTAATTCTGACAACTAAAGCTGAAGATATCTTCATATTGATAAGAAAGAGTCGTAGTTAGCTGAAAAGAAAGAAAAGGAGAGCATAGAGACACACATACTAACGATCTCTGACGTAAGGCGAAAGATTATCATAGATTACCTTAAGCATCTCATCTGCAGTTGGCCGAAGACGTGGTTCCTTTGTGAGGCACTTTGCAACAAAATCATGAAAGACCAGGGACCTGCAGAGGGTAGCAACCAACAGTTGAGTGCAACATAAGAATTGCAAAGACCTCCCGTTAAAGAGAATTGCATTACTATGCTTCAGAGCGCTTATAGGTCAATACTTTTATATAAATGTACGCTGTCAACCACATTTATAGATATAATTGCCAATGCTAGGAAAAACTCTTAGGAACATGAGGTAATTGTTTCTGGAGTAATAGATCAATAAAGCACTGTTTGTTACAAATTGGAGATATGCAAACACTATAGCACCTGTGGACAACATTTACTAAGTGACTACATGTAGCTATCCTTCACAATATACGGTACTGAATGCGCTCGGATGATAAAGAAAATTCTCTTCTGCCTTAACGACAACCAATGTGACAATTCTCAAGAGGTTGAAGACATACCATTTTTCTTTATCATCAAGCATTGGAGCTGGCTCGATCGATATCATGAACAAAACCTAGCAAAAACGGATGTCTGAAATGAGATATTAAATAACGACAATAGCACGATGTGATAAAAGGGTTCACCGAAGAACAATCTTATGGGCCACCAAGTAAGCAAACAAATAAAATCTTCCCCTTTTTACCTAATTTCACCACTAATCAACCAAGAGAAGACCTTTAAAGAGCATTTCACGACCTCAATTTTCTAGGCTAACAACTCTCATGTTTATGAAAAAGTTCTGGCAAGGTCTATCCAGAATTCCATTTCAATTTATAGGAAAAACTTCACAACACTAAGCTGCTTGGCATTGGTTTCAAATCAGAGCAGCCCAAATCACTTAAAACTAGAGTTAATGAACGGTGTGAGCCAACCACACTAATAGAAACCCTTGAAACGAAACCAAACTCGAATCAATGTCCAAGGGAATGTAATAGGTTTGGCTCAAGTCCAGATTCACTTCATTCCAATTTTGCCAAACAGAAAAAAAAAAAAAAATCATGACCAGAAGAAAAGAAAAACAGCAGGACTGTATATCAGTTTGCCCAGCCTAAAATCAGCAAAGCATCTGATCACTTGGAAACATCATAACCAAAGCAAGATGGCTTAATATAACAACCCTCATCGGATGAACTGCTGATCTTGGAGGAAGCCCCTGTAAACAGCATATCTAAATGTCAGAAGGCAACCACAGGATGATTAAGAATAAATATGGAAGAAGCGAGTAAGTGACGAGGGGTCAAGAGTATAATCAAAATGTACAAGAATTTTCTTCATTTTTCCATAACATGTCAGGTGAGAGACTCAGACAGCTAAGCTGCCAACTACAACATAATTGTAGTCCTAAGAGAGGTAATATCAAATTACCTCTGCCATCTCAATTGCTGAAACGCCAAGAGCCCATACATCCACCTGTAGTAAAGAGTCCAAATGTCATCAAGGAGTAAAATAGAAAATCCTTGATTCTACTCCCTAGAATACTCGTACAGCTATAGTTTCTAACTGGCTATATATCAGATGTAAATTTCCTCTAAAAATAGCATCCGGTAGAATTATTAGCTTGAACTCCAGAATTTACTAAACGTGAAGTTAAACTTCAGAACTCAGATATGGAAGGTACCATTATATCAGTCCTAAGTTTTGTATGTTGATCGAAAAACTTCCAGGAGTTAAACCAGACCAAATTATTGTCGAATAGGACACATACCTTCCCATCATAACGGTTTTCCTGAATAACCTCCGGGGCCATCCAATGCGGAGTCCCAATGAACTTCAAACAAGACAAAACAATCATCAGGCACAAAACATCTCTTAGGGTAATTTCCCAATTGATCAAAGGCAGCTGGATGAATTCAACCATAGCAAGCTTTATACATTAAGTCTTTACCGTGTTTCGCTTCGACATAGTCCGCGTAAGTTGAGCCGCAACCCCAAAGTCACCTGTAAAGATCAAGGAATTGAACTTTGGAATCAGCATGCAGCTGTAAAGCAATAAAAAAAATCTAATTAACAACTAATAAGGCGGAGCAAGATTTCAAGCCTCAAAAGTATAACAGCCAACATGTTTAATAGAAACAACATATGTACACGCCATTCTTCAAGTAGTTGGATATATAATTCCCCAAGCTAACTTACCTAACTTGACCTCTCCTTGTTCGGTTAACAAGATATTTCCACCCTTAATATCTCTATGGACTTTGAATATTGAGTGCAAGTAAGCAAGGCCCTACATATAAGACGTAGATACAAGCAGAAGTATTAGGGCCTGTGACAAGTTAAAACAGATGTACCCAAGCGAAGACGCCAGCATCAAATAAAGGAAACGATAACCAGCTTTCTTCTTTATGTTTTTAGCCATTCTATAAAATCAGCGATACCTTCAACGCCTCTCGACAAATATATGCTATCTGATACTCCTCCAATGCCTCCTCAGTAACATTCATCAAATCAGCAACACTTCCACCTCCACAATACTCCATCACTATCTGCCAGAAGACAGAAGTTAGTGACTAGAGAGACTGTATTCTCAAAAAGAATACATAAACTATAGTATATATATAAAAAACTCACTGATCCCAAACCGCAAGAGCTGCTATTTCTATCAAGATAAACAAGCTATGCCTAGATGCTCACCCAAAGATAATCTTCTCCTTGGTAACTCCCAAGGTAGCGGACAACATTTGGATGATTACACTGCTGCAGCATCTCAATTTCCCCTCGAATCTCTTCATAGCCCTCCTCCTATTAAAAGAAGAACTTGAATCACATTGAGTGCTCTAGCAACTGTGGCATTAAAGCATAGGTTGAGGAAAAGCATTTTGATACCCCTTCGGTAAGTGATATGACTTTAACAGCAACAATCTCCGATGTTTTCAAATCTCTTGCCTTGTATACAGATCCATATGATCCTTTCCCTAATATAGTAAGCAAAAACTAACATAATTAAGCTGAGAAAATTTGGACAATGGATATGAATGGCTGATCATGATCATCATAGCATAATGCAGCAAACTCCGATTTAGACGAACAAGTTATTAAATCTCTAACTGACATAATTAAGCTATTACCAAGTTCATTGAGGAATTCGTATTTGGTGGTTGGATCTTCTCTGGTAATGCTCTCCGGAAGGGACGTGGTGGATATCTTACTGTTCTGCTGCTGCATTTTCCGATTTTCCGATAGAGAGGAAGGGCCAGATTTACGGTTCTTACCACCAAAACTCGAATTCTGCATACTCGCCACCGCCCTTCCCATAGTTGACAAATCCATCTCCTTCTCTTTCTCCTTTCCCTTTTTAGACGAAGATTTCACAACAAATGTACCGTACTCTCCCTCGTCATCTTCTTCGTCTTCCTCATCAGAAGATTCTTCGTCTGCTCTCCTCCTAGGACTTACTGCCATTCGCGGTTTCGACGAGTACGGACTGTTCTTGCTATGACTACTCCGATCCTTCTTCACAATCATCGTGCCGAAATCTCCATCGCCGTCACCGTCGTCCTCGTCGTAGTCGAGCGACGCGCCGCCTCCGAAATCCTTGGGAAGACGCTTGAGAAGAGGAGGAAGCAAAGAGTCGTCTTCGTCATCATCTTCCCCTCCTCCACCGTCACTCTCGCCCTTGTAGACCATTGTAGCGTATAAATCGATATTTTCGTCCTCCTCGGGTTTGGCCTTGCGTTTGTCACGATCTCGGCCTTGATCGGAATCGGAGTCGGAGTGAACTACGAAGGTGGCGTAAACCTCGGGTTTGGGATCCGGTTTCCGGCTCCGACGAGATCTTGGCGAGTTATAATCCATCTATGCTCTACCGTTGTCGCCGGAGAGAGCAAAGAGTTGGACTCGTAACGAAATTAATTGGGGATAAAAAACGCAATATATAAAAACAAAAATTCCAAGCTGGAATATTAAATTATCTGTAATGTTCCAGTCGATGGCAATAACATCGAAAAAAAAGACGATAATGTGCAACAATTCAGAGTAGGTACGAAAGAAAGTGAAGGATCTATTAGAATCAATTTACTTTAGAAAATCCAACAATGATCATCGCAATTCGATCAATTGTTCTAGACGTCAAAATACAAATACATCAACAGATTCGGCATTATTAGTAATAAATAAGACTGAATAAAACTGAATCATGTAATACAATAGTGAGTGTCTCTAAAATTTATGACACATGTTTAAGTTTTTAATCTCATATCATGCAATGTTAAAGAGATATTAAAATTAATAAATTAAATTGATAAAAAAAAATATTTTGTTTATTCAAAATCTAAGAGAACGAAAATATTTATTCAGTATTGAAATCTATAAATTATACAAAGAGAGTGTAAAAAAACTTATTCCTTCAAATTAAACCATTACCTTACAATTAATCTCAACCGTTGAAAAAAACAATCTTATTCCTTCACGTTAATCCCACAACTGTTAAATTATTTCTTATAAAAAAAGCTGATGTCAGCGGATCTAAAAAACTAATTTGCTATTATATATATAATATAGTATGAGCAGGCTGAGTTTCAGCTGGGGCATTGGAGCATCTCCGCTTCCAAAAAGATATCACCTGCACTAACTCCACGTCTCTCTTGCTTCTCTGACAGGTTTAGCTTTGGATTCAGAAAATCTAGAATCAGCATCATCTACAAAGCAATCACGAAAAGTAGAGAAACGATCTCCATTTTACTGCTACTTTAGCAATCAAACGCGTAAAGCAACACGATTGCCGAAAACTATTTCCAATCGGAAGAGCAACAAAAAACAAGAAACGAGTAAGAGCTAATCTGAAACATTTAGACAAAAACAGATCCAAGTGATCGCCTGAATCGACAAGGTGATCGGAGAGAAGAGGAGAAGAAGAGTCAGTGAGAGAAAGAAAGATGGCTGTGAATTATGATGAGATATATATAGACACAACCAAATTGGCTGAGACAAAGATCTCCTTTTAAACGAGAACGTAAAATACTACTGTAATAATAATGAAGGTGGTATGAGCTTTAGAGATCTTTTTAGCTTTACCCAAGCTTTATTAGCTAAACAAGTATAAGCATGTTTTATTCTAAATAATCCAGACTCTTTAATAGTTTGTACCTATTAGGGTTGTTATTATAATACAACGATGTTTTCACAGTCGGTGTATGGAAATAATCTATCGTATCGTATGGATGGAAGTCTATTCAAACAAGATACGGATAATTAAAATAGTAAGGTAACGCTTAGCTGGCACGTCAATTCAACAGAAAAATACCTGTATGAACCGGAGTCGTTTGGTTCTTTAAATATCATTATTACCTGTTTTCTAGTAAGTACTGTGTGTATTCCACTAATTAATTGCACTTTTTATGATATTTTTTGCATTAATTTTATATATAAAGCATACTGTTTGATAAAAAAAAAGTTACAAATAATGAGAAAGGACCCATTCCCAAATAGCCAAATGGGATGTTCATCTCTCTCCGGCAACTCCAAAAATCAAATCCGACAATCGCTAACTATAAGTTTACGGGATCCTATGTCCGGTACGGTTTGGTTATATCCGGTTCATATAAACCGGTAACATTGTTCAGGAAGAGTTTTTGGAAGGTATTTGAGAAATCTCGACGAGTATTCTATTCAAAGACTGAGGACGAGAGAAAAAGGGGGCGTGATCGGAGCCTTTGAGCTGGAATACTTGTTCCGGAGGATTTGATTTGATCATCGCGTCTTGGAGAGAAACTGGTACAGCGTAATCCTCTTCCATGGTTTTGATGTAGAACCGTCGGATTGAGCCGTAATTTTTCTCCGACACGTGTAGCTTCTCGACCACCGGCGCGAACGGGATCGGTCTCATGGATACCGACGCCAAGGCAACATCCTGTACCAAAGACACATGTCAGGTTAATCAAACCGAATTATACCGGGCTTAGTCAAACCGAACTGTACCGGTTCGGGTGTACCTTTGGAGGACTCTGATTAAAGAAAAAATCCCTAAGCAAAGATCTGTCGAAATCAACGGCTGTTGGTGGGTTCTTTTTGCCGTTGGCGTACAAGAATAGATGGACTTGTTCCATCAGATCATAATTTGACTCAGACTGAAAATTAACAAAACAGTTGTAATTATTAAAAAGGGTATATTAAAGTAATATGCCACAACATCACTGTTTAACTAAACTTCCACTTGTATATAGTTATTTAGCAAACACATCCTAGAAGCAAAGATTAAAATTAGAGTTTTGATAGTTATGAAACCAAAAAAAAAAAGAAACCTGTTGATTGAAGAGATCAAGGGTGCTCTGGGCATTAGCCAACATAGCAGCAGAAATGAAAACAGCCTTAGAGATCTTAGAAGGGAACATCTCCATGGCATAAGACATACATGCACCTCCAAAATCATGTCCCACTAATATTACCTGCACCCATCAATAAAAAAAAAATCTTGGTTAGTAATTTAACGTTTATATTAATTAGATAAACAAATATAATATGAAAAATGATATTGAAGTGAGCTAAGACCTTCTCGGTGGGTTTAAGGGTGTCGAAGAAGTGGAGGAGGGGTTTGACGTACTGAGCGAGGCTTGTGATGTTATTGGTGTCAAAAGAGCTGACACCAGAACCGGTCAAGTCAACCGCGTCGACCTGGAAGCCATGCTTCTCTAAGAGCGTTATGGTTTTGTACCAACACCATGCCCCAAACCCTCCTCCATGAACCAGCACGAACCGCTTCGTCTCCGCACCTTCCACCTTCAGCTCCTGTTTCCATCCATTTTTCATATAGTATGGTCAGTACCATACAATAGCTCTCAATATATGTGTTGACCCAAAATAAAATAAACAAAATAAACAAAATTCTAGAACAAACAAAAAGAACGAAAATAAAATTATGATATCAAACAAATTTGTACATCTATGTTTGCCGTCCACAACTCTCACACGTAAACAACTGAGTTTGAATTGAGGTTATTACAAACAACAAGAGTATCTCCATTGATAGAACATCTTAAGAGGTTATTATCAATATTTTATAAATATTTTTAAAGAAATTTTTTAAGAATTGTTTCTTAAAGTTTTTATTTAAGAAACGGTTTCTTAAGAAATTCTTAAAATTTTAATTTTTTATATTTATTTTAACGTTAAAAACTCTCGAAACTCTCTAAGATACTTTAATGGAGATGTTCTAGCTAGATCAACAAATGTAAGCTATCTATGTATAACAGGTGATAGCTTTGGAAGTAAAAGAAAGTTTTAAAAGGTGACAATCGCAACAACAAAGAAAACAAAAAATATCATTTTACTTTTTCTATAAATAATTTTACTTCAATTGCTGAAATCTATACGAGCTAACCCGTTTATTTCTGAGCGGTTTGAACGATTCGATGAATCTAGGGGCGCATCTTGATCGAAGTAAAAGTTTCGATAGAGATGATTAAGTAAACTAATAATATATGGGGAAGAAAGCAATTCAATGTGCTTGCCTTGTCTAGAAGCTGATTGGGTTTGAGAATAGGATCCGTGCTTGATCTCTGCCTATTGCTGGAGCTTCTCACGAATCCACAAGTAGACTTCTTAGGAGTCAGGACGCCAGAAACGGAACCTGTGACGGCGGCAACGGCGGAGGGAGGTGGCTGAGAGGATGGATAGACGACGGAGGTGGACCGTCGGAAAGGAGGAGCAGAGTTGCTGTTACGAGGCGTCTGGCTAAAGAGGATATTAGTAGCGGCTAAGGTTTGTTCTTGGATAAGAGAGTCTTTCTCGTGATCATGGTGATGCTCTTGGTGGTGTCTTTCTCTGATCTTCTTCTTCGTCTTGATCCCTCCTTTCTTCGACGTCGACGATGTAGACGTTGAGGATCCGGAGCAGGAGAGAGACGGTAGTAAAGTCCGGCGCCGGAAAGATGGTATCAGCGATAGCCTCCGCACGTGTTTCTCGGAGTTACTATTCTCTCCTCCTCCGTTGACGACGGAGGGTTTCTTCTGGTTCTGTTCTTGCTCTTGCGAGATGCATCTTAACGAATTTCCCATTTTTTTGGGTTTTGTGTTTAAGGGAGGAGAATGTGTATACACGTTTGTATGTGTTTATGTATATATATGGAGAATGTTCGTGCTTCCCTGTGCATTGCTTTGATTTTTTGATGGGTGAAAATGTTTAGTTGAGACCTTCACGTTGTGAAGCTGTACTTTAAGTAAGTGTCGCCTCTTTGATTAAATCTGCTTGATCGTGATAGTTTTTGACACTAACTATGTTTTCTTGGGTCTCACGAAAACACACATAGGAGAAAATTGGTTTTAAAAATTAGATTAAAAGTTTGAATATTATATTGTAAACTAGTGAATACTGATTGCCTAGTTGGGGAGAGAAGAAAGAGGGAGGAACATGGGAGGGCACTTTCTTTGAGCAATTCTCTGCTCCTTTGACTTTCTAGCGCTACAACAATAACAGATTCCTCCACTTAGGTAGGTGAACGTGTATAAGTGATTCTTACACTTGGAGAAATTAACATACAAAAATTGTGGTTGTAACTAGTAAGATTCGTGATATAGTTACATAGTAGCCACTAACAGCCACTGGTAACATTGTTCGGTAATATTGCGCTACGATTAGCCATGTGTGGCATGACCACACATATTTAGTGAACAATTATAGCAAATATCCTCAAATTGGTCTTTAGATGTTCGCAGCTAATAGCTATTGCCTGATCACGGAATATTTCTGGCCCCTTTTTTGCTCATTGCAAATGGTTGTTGGTGTATGGGACCGGTGGTTGCAAATGGTCGTGGATGTAGTGAATTCATGACTACAAGTATACACCCACTGCACCTTCGACTTCATTCTTAAAATGCCAAAAAAACATAAGATATATTGATATGAGTTAGATAAAGATATAAAGTAGTAACACCAATCATAATGAATGAGCAAGATTAATGCCATATTGTGTTATATAGAGAATTTATTCCACATTGAACCAATTTTAAGATGAGTGTAAAAAAGAATTATATTCTTCCAAAGACCAAAACGATTGTTGCAAAAATGCATCATTGTAACCAGGATAAATTCGAGCCACATTGGGTATGAAATCAAGATACATTCTAACCAAAATCAATGATATCAACTAAGAAACAAAGAAGGAGACATCAATAACAAAACAGAGCATAATAAAAGAAATCAATAACGTGAAATTGTTAATATATATCTCTATACGAGGAGAAAACCATCAACATTATCACTAATGATAAAGAAATTATCCAAACTCAAGTAGTTAATTGTCAAGATTAATTAAGACTTTAAAAACGACCAGTTAATACTATCTTGAAAAATATACAGTAGTATAGAAAAACCATAATCAAAGTTTATGTTTTCACTGCCCCCGTTTGTTACTAAACCAATAATTATGCTAGTCAATATTCTCCTCAAGAGGAGGTATATAAACTGGAAAATATTTCATGTGGGGGTATCGAAGATTATAGAAGCGGATGGTAGTAATTTCAAACATTATCAATGATTCATATAATTGGTGAATTAGTTGAAAATAGATGTCTTTTCTATTATATGGTTGGTTGATTAAAAGATGCATTAATAGTTAAATAATAAATTAATAATATAAATATATTATATTTATATAAAATACAAGATTTTGGTACTAGAGATTTAGGTAACTGTCAAAAAATTTAGAATTTCAGTGAGGTTCAAATTGGATTCAGATTGGTTCAGCTATTTAATTAAAAACTCCCTCGGTTTAAATGTGTTTATCATATTTAAACATATCCAAAAATAATCACATATACGGTTTGGTTCAGATATTTGTATCTTAGGTATAATCATGTATTTTTATTTTAGTTAAAATTAGAATTAGATTCGGGTTGATTAGTTATTTGATTAAAAACCCAAATTTTGTTATTCTGGTTCTGATCTATTTGGTTTGGATATTTGTATCTAAACTATCTAAAATTATCTAAAAATATCTAAATTATCCAAAAATAACTAATTTATTCTCATTTATAGTTGTAATTTTGTGTATGTATATTATTACAAGTATTAATATGATTAATATCTTTTGGATATATACTTATATTTCGAGTATTTTTGGATGTTTATTAGATTCTCAGTTTGATTTATATTCAAAATACAGTTCTTTGGATATATAAATTTAAGTTCTTTTTGGATGTTTATGCTGGTTCTGGTTTGGTTCAGTACATTCCAGTTCAGGTTGGTCTAACCTTTGATTGGTTTTCCAGATCAGGATATTTTGCAGAAACCTACTCAAAGTTATAATCTTAGAACCTCTCTAAAACCCTATTAAAGCTACTTTCTTTTCTGCTCGTTTTTCGTTTTAATTCTCAGTTACGTGAGCAGATATGGCTACCAAGGAAGGTATTCATCCGGCTCACGAAGTCTCTGTTGCTTTTCTTAAACAGTACTTTCCTATGCTCAGACACATGCCTCATGAATCTCATAGATTTTATGTCGATTCAAGTGTTGTCAGCAGACCAGGAACTGATGGTACTATGATATATTTTACATCCGTTGAGTTAAAGTAATACTCAATTTGGAAGGAACTCGTCTTCTTTTACCAACTTCCATGCTCCCTCTGTTTGAATCGATTCCATGCTAGTGAAAGAAAGATCCTTTTTTTTTTAGGTTATTAGGTCCAGGTTGCTTTTTTATCATTTTTAATGTATTCTATTTGTATTAGCTTTTTGTTTTCTTGGGCATATCTTTGTTGTCTTTAGATTTATGTTGCTCATTCTATTGTTGGTTGTTTAATAGCATGATAGAATTTACTCTTGTTTTAGGTGCTGGTGTTAATTATGAGTACAGATATATATATGTATATTTGTAAGCTATTGTCGTGAAACTGTTTATAATTTTCTTATTGGTTTCTCATGCTTAATCCTTTTTTGAGTTTTCTACAATTAAAACCAGAGTTTAAGACTCTTGTCTAGTATCTAGTGCAAATGAAGAACTTGACATTATTTATCATCTTGGTCCAGGCGATCAACAAGCACATTCTTTCCTGTGACTATGAGGGTACCATATTTGAGGTGCTGAGGGTCGATTCTCATAATACCTTAGAAAATGGGATATTAATCATGGTTATTTGTTTCTTGACTCAAAAAGACAACCTGCAGAGGAAATTTTCTCAATGACATTTTTCGTTATTGATCCACTCCTGGCAGTTGTTTAAGTCTTGTATTAATTAAAATTTTTTTGGTTCCACGAAAGATAGAGAGTATGTCCATATCTTCAGTCTAAGTTGATGAAATAAACAAGACCGAGCCAATTCACAAAATCGATGCTCATGATGATAACTGGATCTCTATTAATGCTGCTGATGTAAATAATGTTGCTATGGTTAAGAACGTTATTGCTGGAGCTACTCCATTTGACAATGGAAATAACGAGCACTTTACGAAACATGTGTTACTGCTCAAAAACCTAAAGTGATAGTTGTTGAAACAGCTACTACTCCTCTGCTTGATGGAGCCATGCTCAGATCTATTGTGAATTTCCTTCTTGCAGATTTTGTTTTACATGGGCCATCCATTCCATACTTAATAATATAATGTGATAAGATTCAATCAATGGCGAGAAACGCTGCTCCGTACCAAGTTAAAGCAGACCCGGTTCAGAAACCTAAAGACATGGGACAACCCAAACCGATGCGTAAGACCCAGCCGATTCACATTATCGATGCTTCTGCGGAGAATTCTATAAATGCTGCTGAAGTAAAGAATGCTGCTGAAGATAAGAACAATGTTGGTGGAGGAACTCCTCCCAAGGCCGGCTCTTAAGCCACCAAATTAAAAAAAAAAATATGGCCACATTTTTTTGTACGGTCTATTAAGACTTATTTGTCTCACATCTTGTCTTTAATAACCAAGATTATTTTAGGTTCATCTATAAGCATTATCCAATATATTCACATATTTTTATGGCCATTATGCCCATTACGAACTATAATGGTTCATAATTTTTTTTAGGTCAATAATTTTTTTTTAGGTCATTACGAACCATAATAATAATATAATTTTTTAGTTCAATATTTTTTTTTAGTTTCCAATAAACGTAAAACTAAAAAAAAACGAAAAGAGAAAATTTTAATTAAACTTAAATTAGTCTCTTCCTTTTCTAGCATCTTAACCTTAAATCTCTAATGGCAGTTGATCTCTTCTCCCTCTTGCTTGAATTTGTCGTTTCTTTTTTTTTTGAAAATCTGAATTAAATCTTCTCCTTTAAATTGAATCCTGGTAATTTCATCATTTTTGGATTCATCCTCTAAATTGAATTCTGGTGAAGGTTTTTTTTGACACCCTTCAAGATGTATTATCTGATATGGGGCTGAGTATTGATGATACTAGAGGGAAAAATTATGATAATAGATCAAATATGAAGTATAAAAATAAAGGATTACAAAAAAGATTGCTGGAAATTAATCTAAGAGCAGTTTACACACCATGTAGTTGTCATAGTTTGAATCTTGCACTTTCAGACATTGCTTCCTCATCGACATTAGCAATATCATTTTTGGTATCGTTCAGTTGCTCCTCAGCCTGATGGAGCTGATAAATCTTTAGTTGCAAAGCTGAAACAGATCATCTCCTTAGTCAGCTGATGGACCCAAGAGATCTTTGGCTGCGATAGTGAATTTTGCCTTACTGAAAATAGATATTGTTAAAACATTAATTATGCCAACGATTTGATCTTTCTTTTTCTTTACCAACGAAAAGTTACGAAGTTAATTTACTACTTATTTAATTCTTTTCGGGTTTGAATCTCACCCTAAGCATGACTCTCCTTTCTGTGTGTTTATCCACGTTTCATTCATCGAATAGAAAATTCATCGATATGCCTTCTTGTAATTAACAAACACTAGTAAAAGGAAAAGAAGTTAATGTTTTAAATAAAAAAATCTCACAAGATTTTTTTTTTCCCCTAAAAATCTCATACAATTTTACAGTTAAATCTTCCCTATTTAGTAAAAAGCAAATATACATATATACATATATCTTGAAATATATATAAAAAATATCTTGAATTATATACTTAAAAATGGAAGATAGATTTTGCAATTCTGCTTGTACATAACGATAGCACAGTTGAATATACATTTGATTCTGTAAAGTGCCCTAAGGTCTCCGGTTTCGATATACGGCGAAAGCAAGTACGACCCACATGAACTACTTGACTGGATGAGTGAGTACAAAAGTTAACTTTTTAACTTTTTAACTTTTTAACCGTAAAGTCAAGACTCATAGGGTAACCGGGAAAAGGATATAAAAGTAAAAACATAAAAGCTTTCTAGTCCAAAAACCAAACCCAAAACCAATTACTAGTTGGGAGTTGGAGTTTCGTAATTAAGAAAGTAAATAAAAGCCGACCTTCTTCTTTAGAAACAAACTTCCTTTTTCAATCAAAGCAGAATCTGGGAACCTCTCTAAAACCCTATTAAAGTTCCTCCTCTTCTCTTCCTTCTCTTCCCAAATCTCGACTTCTATAACCTAATCACAAAAAAGTTTCCTCCTTTTCTCTCGCCTGATTCTCCGGACTCTCCTCGGTTCCATCTTTCTCTGCCGCCAGGTTTCTATATCCTTTTTCTTGATCCGAATTTCAGATTTGGGATTTTTTCAATCTGATTGAAAAGTTTTTTCTTTCTTCTGGGTTTTGATCTAGGGTTTTCGATTTGAATCTTGATTTTTTCTTGTCTCCATCTGTTTGATCTGAATTAAATTTGTTCTTATCTTTTTTTTTAATTTGGGTTAATTCACAGGACGTGTGCAGATATGGCTACCGAGGAAGGTGTTCATGAGGCTCACAAAGTCTCTGAGGCTTTTGTGGAACAGTACTATCATATTGTTGGAAAGGTGACTCGTGAAGCTCATAGGCTTTATGTCGATGCTAGCGTTGTCAGCAGACCAGGACCTGATGGTACTATGATGTCTTTTACATCCCTCAAGGTATAATTAATTACTCGATTTGGAACAAAGTCGTTTCCTTCTATTCTCTTATTGCTTGAATTGATCTCACCACGCTAGTGAAAATGATCCTTTATATTTGGTTTATTAGGTCAAGGTTGTTTCTTTTTTGTTTTAATTGATTCTACTTGTATTAAATTTTTTGTTTTATTTTGGTTTGTTCGATTTAGTCAGTTCTATTTATGTTAGGTCATAGCTTCTAGTTTGTTCGTGAAATTTATGTTGATGTGATAACATATATATATATGCTGTAGTCGTGAAACTAGTTAATGATTGACTTACTAGTTTCTCATCCTTAATGCTTTGTTGACTTGAGTTAAGAGACTCTTGTCTCGTATTTAATGCAAACCGAGAGACTTCACATTATTTTATCATCATGGTTCCAGGCTATCAACAAGCACTTCCTTTCCTGTGACTGTACTACATTCGAGGTGCTTAGTGTCGATTCTCAGTCTTCCTTGGAAGACGGGATATTTATCATGGTTATTGGTTTCTTGACTGGAGAAGACAACCTGAAGAGGAAGTTTTCCCAAATGTTCTATCTGGCACGTCAAGACACTGCCTACGTTGTTGTCAATGACATCTTTCGTTATGTTGATGAAGAGTCTTCCATTCCAACAACTCTTCCTGCTGTTGAATCTGGTAAGTTGTCTAAGTCTTGTATTCATTAAATTTGAAAGAGAGAGTATGTCCATATCTTAATCTAAGTTGGGAGCCCTTTGTAGTGCCAGAAACTGTGGCGAAGCCTGTTGATGAGATAAACAAGACCGAGCTGATCCACCATATTGATGCTCCTGCCGAGAACTCTGTTAATACTGCTGAAGTAAAGAACGTTTCTGAAGTGAAGAAGTCTGTTGCGGGAGCTGCTACTCCGTTGGACGATGGGAATAACAAGCACTCTGTTGAAAAAGCTGTCACTGCTCAAAAACCTAAAGAGACAGTTGCTGATACAGCTGCTCCTCCGCTTGATGGAGCCAAGAAGTCTTATGCTGCGATGGTGAATTTTCTTTTTGGAGGTTTTGCTTTTACATGGGCCGTCTATGCAATACTTATTAATTAACCTGAGATACAGGTTGAATCAATGGCGAAAAAGGCTGCTCCGTTCCAAGTTAAAGCAGTCCCGGTTCAGAAACCTAGATACATGGCACCACCCAAACCCCGTGGGGCTGCTCCAGCACCTAAAGCATCTGCTGCTATTAGTAAACCTGATAAGAAAAACGACCAGAGGATTGTCGACGAACCAGGTTAGAAGGCAGAGATGGTCTTCCATTGTCGTTGGGTTGAAACATCTCTTTTTCTTTTCTTGTCTATTTTGGATGTCAGATTGGTAAGTGTTGTTGGGTTTCAGGCACTTCGATATTTGTGGCAAATCTGCCAATGGATGCAATGCCGCCTCAACTCCATGAACTGTTCAAGGAATTTGGTCCTATCAAAGAAAATGGGGTTCAAGTCAGAAGCTCCAGTGTAATGATCTTTGATGAATCGTGTCTTTTTTGCTAGCTTCCTTTCGTGAAGCACATGTAATAGTTATAAACATTTTCTTACGTGTCCAGGCTCGTGGAACTTGCTTTGGTTTTGTTGCCTTTGAAACTGTTACCTCTGTCCAAGGCGTGCTTCAGGTTAATTATAAATACCAGTTTCTTGTTTCCCTTTTTAAAATTCTCTGAAATTTCTAATTCCAACTCTGTCAATTCCATAGGCTGCCAAGAACAATCCCTTCAAGCTTGCAGACCGTAAGCTTCGTGTAAAGGAAAAGCAAGGCAAGCTTCTCTTTGTTCAGACCCCTCTTATCTACAAAGTGTCAGTCCTCGCGTGCAAGTCTGAAACTTCCTCTGGTTGTTTTTTGTTTGCAGTTGACTATGATGGAAGCAAACCGTCTGGTGGGAGAAGCGGAGGTGGAAGCAAGAGTCAGAATGGCTCTGAAGATGGAAGCAAACCTTCTGGTGGGAGAAGCGGAGGAGGAAGCAAGATTGAGAATGGCTCTGCCGATGGAAGCAAGACTGAGGATGGCTCTGCCGATGGAAGCAAGACTGAGAATGGCTCTGCAAATGCCAAGGATGACTTCAAGCTTATCAGAAGCCGTAGGAACAGAAGCGAGAGAAAAGGAAACCGAAATACAGACGGAGACAGCAACCAGAAAAACAGTGTGCAAACACCAAAACCAAAAGCTTGATGCTCTCCTCTGCAAACACCAACACAAGAACAGTTAAAATTTGCAGCCTTCTTAGAAAATTTATTATTTTAAGTGATAAGGGAAGAGCTTGCAAATTATTTTCCTACATTACAGATTCATCTGTTTACTTCTTTAGGTCTTTTTTTACATCTTATTGGACTTAACATAATTCTTCAGTTTTTTTTTTCTTTTCAGCAGACAATTTTCTATTGTCTTTCATTTTTCTTATATTCCAAAAAATTTTAATTCGCACATTCACCTTATTATTTAACTGTCGATGTGTAAGAAAGCTTTTGAATGTGCGAATTAAAAAAAAAATTGGAATCAGTCACTTTTGTCTGGTCTAATTTCATATCATATGAATCTTGTAATTTTGTCACAAAAACAAGTATAAATAAACAAGAAAAAGCAATCAGTAATGCTTGATAAAGAGAGAAGAACAACAATTCTGCTAGGTTTTATTACGCGTCAACGCAAGATTCCATAGATTCGGATGAAACCTGTGCATTAAGATTTCAAAACTCTGATATGGTGTTAATGGGCCGGGCCTAGTTTAATATGAGGGCTCGGAAAGTCGGGTTCTGGTGATTCGGCGATTGACATAAAAAGCTTCTTCGTCCCCATTTCGAATTGAGATTCACTTGCACTAACTGGTAATCCCCTTCACTGCATATTTTGGAATTCTCGATTCCGTAGCACTGTAAACCTAGATTCCAATTTCTCTGTTTTTTGGCTTAACCTCTTCGTTTCTGTTTTCTCTGTGGCAGATCGAGACTTCCTTGTCGATTTCTGTCAACCCAAACGCAACACCATCAATTGAAGAGTTCTTCGTCCAAGGCATAGTCTCTTAGTATCGAATCTGAACGAAACAGCGCTACATTTTTCACGAGCTTTTTGCCCTTTTTCCGCAGTTCACGACTTTGGTTCACGTTAGCTCTAATTTTTTCCATTCCGGAAAACTGTTTTCGTTGATTTTTGATGGGTTTTGGATTCTGCGTGACAACTGTTTAGGGCTTGAAGATATGATATCTTTTTTGAAAATTCAGGTTAGATTGTATATTTATAGAGATGTATAAGCTCAGTTCCGTGTTCTTGTTCATTTGTGATTTGGGTTTTTGTGTCACACAATTCTGACTTTCTGAGTAAGCTTTATATTCCATTTAAAGGATGAGTTTTGACGAATGATGCTAATTGATGAACCCAGTCTGTACAGCATTTGTTCACATCTTTGCTCATGATTGTTTTGCTGGATTCTGGATTGCAATCTGATATTCATTTTGTTCCTACAGTTTTTGATTAATGGACATTATCAAATTTAATCTGGAGGGCTCCTGACGGATTCGAGCTCTTACCGGTCTGAGTTTAAACCATATTAACAACCCTAGCTGGATATGGCGGATTGGCAAGTCAAATACAAGAACTCTGTGAAGGATCCAGGAACTCCTGGAATCCTCAAAATAGTAAGAATATATGTTCTCTTTAGCTTATATTCTTTTGAGAAATTGGTGAATACTTGTAGAGCAAATGATGACTTGTAATTTTTTCATATGTTTCTTGAGTCCCTTGAGTTAATAGTATCTGTTTAACCGGATCTTTGAGAAAAATATATAATTTCGCAGAGGGAAGGGATGCTGCTCTTCCTTCCAAATGATCCGAAGTCAGATTCAAAGCTTAAAGTGCAGACTCCGAATATCAAAAGTATGTATTCAAATTTACTAATAATAATGAGTAAGATTCATGACTAATTTCTCAGAGTGCGTTTTGGATAAGAGACGCTGTGTTGCCTAAAGATTTCCTTATGATGATCGTTGCACAGTGTTAATTCATTATCACTGTTTAGCATTTCCTCAATTTCTCAATGGTAAATTTCTCAGGTCAAAAATATACCAAAGAAGGATCAAATAAACCTCCTTGGCTCAATCTGACCAACAAGCAGGTTTTTTGTTGGCCTTTGTGGTGAAAGCTAAAAAAATACAGACATGTGAAAGTTTTGAAGCTTATCCCATGTGTCATTGAAGTTTCCTCAATTTTTGAATACAGGGAAGGAGTTATATCTTTGAGTTTGGAAATTATCAGGACATGCATGCTTGCCGTGGTTTCATCAGTAAGCTCCATGTTCCATGGTTTGCTTTTATTGAGTGGAATGTACTTTCTGTTGTTTCCTTTTTAAGTGTTATTGCAACCATTTTTACTATGAACAGCTAAGGCCCTAGCTAAATGTGAAGAGGAGCCAAAGAAATCAGCTGTCTCGACATCTGCTGAGCAACTCAGTATTGCAGACTTGGAGCTACGCTTCAAGGTTCTTCGGGAAAATAGGTATGTAATCAGAACATTAAGTTGATTTTTTCGGTTAAAAGTTTCTTGTTTCATAGATTCATCGACTTCCTTTTAATATGAGTAACATACATATGATATGAAGTGAGTTGCAGAGATTGCATAAGGAATTTGTGGAAACTAAAGTCCTGACGGAAGATGAATTCTGGGCTACAAGGAAGGTTGCTTCTTTGCGGTTTCCTTAGTTTTTCAATCTTTTGTTCTTGTGAGTGTCGTTGTAGTTACCAACTTTATTCATTATAGAAACTACTGGGTAAAGATTCCATCAGAAAGTCGAAACAACAGGTCGGACTGAAGAGCATGATGGTTTCCGGTATCAAACCGTCTACTGATGGGCGGGTATAGTATAAATCTCTCTACCCCTTCTTGAAGTCATCCTCTCCAGTTAAATGCTCATGTGCATGCCTCTGTAGGAAAGAACTAATGCATACTCCGTTGTGTTTGGCTGAAGTACATTTGTTGTATATCATGTGACATTTCATTTGGTTTACTAACCACTTTCTTTTCTCTTTCTTTCAGACTAATAGGGTGACATTTAACTTAACCCCTGAGATAATTTTTCAGGTAACCTCTTTGGTTCACTATATTTTGTCATTGATGTAAGTGCTATAAGTTTCTGACTCCTAATCCAAGCTGGGTCGGGATAAGTTTATATGGTGAATGGGGTTAATTGCAATTGGTAATACATTAGGACTGAAATTCTTAAATAGGTGTTCAGGTTGCATCATGTGCTTCCAATTGGAAACTAAATGCGAGAAAATAAATAGCATTCCAGTTTACCTTCTATTTTGTGCTCGTTTAATCTGTAAATATGTAGAAAAATCTTCAATGTTGTTTTATACATGCGACTGTCCTTTCCTCATATAATATCTTCGTTACGCTTTCAGATTTTTGCTGAGAAGCCGGCTGTTCGGCAGGCATTCATAAATTATGTTCCGAGCAAGGTAGCAAAGACTTCAACACTATGAAAATCTTGGTTTATAGGTTTAATCATCAAATACGACGAATCTTAACTGGCTTTGATAGCTATTTTCCTACGCCAGATGACAGAAAAAGACTTCTGGACAAAATATTTTAGAGCAGAATATCTTTACAGCACCAAAAATACAGCAGTAGCTGCAGCAGAAGCTGCTGAGGACGAGGAACTGGCTGTCTTTCTGAAGCCTGATGAGATATTGGCTCGGGAAGCTCGTCAAAAGGTTATCTCTTTTCTACAGTTAAATCATTTCCATGTATATTAGTTGAGAAGAACAGTTATGATATTTCCATTTAATTTGAATGTCATGTCTTGTAGATTAGACGGGTTGATCCAACTCTTGACATGGAGGCTGACCAGGGAGATGACTATTCTCATCTTATGGTAAGCCAAGTACCGCTACATGAGATATGAGAGAGGTTTGGATAACTTCCACCTCAGTGCGGATCTAGGGTTCTTGAAACAAAAAAAAATTAAAAATGACTGACAACTATAATACGTCGTTGTTTACGTATTGTCTCACCCTATTAGTACAGTGTGGGAAGAACTGGGCTCTATAGATAATACAAATCAAACTCGTGACAATATGTATCAGATGTTTTGTTTGCTAGAATACACAGCGAACTTGTCTAAGTTGTTATATCAAGAAATTTAGTCTCTCAAACGTAAATTCTGCACTCTATAATATTTGCTTTGGAAATTGAATTGCTGTTTTTGTTATTCACTAGGACCACTTCTTATGTCTTAGCGTGTGAGAAGGAGCTCAAAACTGATACCCATTAATCTAGAAATTGACGTTGGTGATATTTACAGTATTATTGTATCGTATCACCTTAAGTTGTGCTTAATTTTAATTTCCCGTAACACAGGACCACGGGATCCAGCGCGATGGCACCATGGATGTTGTTGAACCTCAGAATGGTCAATTTAGAAGATCACTTTTGCAAGATCTTAATCGTCATGCTGCTGTTGTATTGGAAGGCAGAAGCATTGGTAAACACCTCTAAGCACCTCCTTCGATACTTTCATCTTTTGCATAATGATAGCTAGTTTACGAAGTGTAAACATGTGTGGTGGCCTTTTGACTGTAGTTACCGGTGGTAAATATACAATCATACTCACTAATTCCTTTAAATTGGAAAGCAGATGTTGATTCAGAAGATACAAGGATTGTTGCAGAGGCTCTCACACGGGTTAAACAAGGTTGCTGTTTCATTCTGCTATGTTCTAATTTTGCTTTCCTCTGTGGTGATCCATGGCCAATGCCCCATTAAATTTTCGTCTGACCTCGCTATCTGTCTCTGTTACCCCTGGTAGTAAGCAAAGCTGATGGTGAAACCACCAAAGACGCTAATCGGGAGAGATTGGAGAGAATGTCCCGTGTAGCAGAAATGGAGGATCTTCAAGCACCACAAAATTTCCCGTTAGCACCGCTTTCTATCAAGGTTTGGCTATCTTTCAATAAAAGGCTTTCATTGTTGATCATATATGCTGCTTAAATCCTCTTACCCTTTCTTGTTTGGAATCAGGACCCTCGTGATTACTTTGAATCTCAACAAGGAAACGTCTTCAATGAACCTAGAGGAGCAGGGGCATTAAAGAGAAATGTTCATGAAGCTTATGGATTGCTAAAAGAATCCATTTTGGAGATTAGAACTAACGGATTAAGTGATCCGTTGATTAAACCTGAAGTTGCATTCGAGGTGCTATTCTATCCCGTCGTAAAATGTGTGCTGACTAAAAGAAACCATGGCTTATTCATATTCCTTCGTTTCCTAGGCTAAAAATTGCTAAACCCATTCAGGTTTTCAGTTCATTAACCCGAACTATCTCAACTGCGAAAAATATTATCGGGAAGAACCCGCGAGAGAGCTTTCTGGAGAGATTACCGAAGTCCACTAAAGATGAGGTTTTACATGTAAGTTCCAAACTTTTCCAATGTCCTAAGTAACAAGAAGCTCTATATGTACTGATTAGTGGATAATGGTTTACCATAATGCTTGTGGATTCTGTTGTCCCATCAAATGCATCGTAAGTCTACCTTTTATTTTTACTTTCATCTGCAGCATTGGACATCAATACAAGAATTACTGAGACATTTTTGGTCATCTTACCCGATAACAACCACATATCTTCATACAAAAGTAATGTTCTTTCTATCTGACAATCTCCTAATCCCAGAGTTTGCTCTATACATATATGCTTGGGATTTCTCAGGAAAGATCCAAACTTACCTTACACCAAGAGCAAATTTTTTATACTAAAATGTTATATTTTATTATGGAGGTTGGTAAGCTGAAGGATGCAATGTCCAATAGTTATTCACAACTCGAGGTAAGCTATGAAAGTCTTTGAGTCTTTCTGGTATATTAAGAACCTTGGAGTAATCCGTTAGAACAGTAGTTACTAATATCTCTATACCGATGCAACACAAACATGAAATTTGTGTGTAATCCGTTAGAACAGTAGTTACTTATTGCATGTGGTCTAGTGTGTACATTTCATGTACTGTTTCCTTGGTATTATACCCCGCATTTGACTCAGGCAATGAAAGAGTCGGTGCAGTCCGAACTCCGCCATCAGCTTTCTTTACTGGTTCGTCCAATGCAACAGGTTAGCTTCTTCCGGTACCTACTTAAACGAGCTTAGAGTTTTATTACGCCATGTCTCGGTTACGTCTATATTCTCCACTCGCATTGTTGTTTATATATCTGGTTTAACCAGCCAAACTTGCATTCTAATCCAGTTTATGAATTATCTTCACCTTTTCTCTGCCAGGCTCTTGACGCTGCGTTCCAACACTACGATGCCGACTTGCTGAGAAGAACTGCTAAGAGCGTAAGAGGTAGCGGCGGCGAAGCAAACGGGTGTGTTTAGAAGACAAACAAAATCACTGCAAGATCTTTGTTTTGCTTCATCAGCCTTAATTGGTGCTTTCGAGATTTTTCATTTGTTGTTTTTTTGTCCAACCATAGAAACTACAACAAAGGCGTTTATAGTAATTAATATTGTTTTTTTATATTATTGTTCATCAAGGCGTTTAGATTGTATAATGAGTACGTTATTGTCCTTGGATTGAACAAAGAGAGTTTCAAGAGAAGAGATTGCAAATCCAATCCAATTTGAGATTATTTTTCTACATTACAGATTCATAACTCTCTTTCTCTCTCCCTCTATGTCCTTTCTACTCTTTTAATGGACTCAACATGATTCTTCTGCCTTGTTTTCCTTCTTTCGCCCAGACAATTTTCTACTGTCTATTTGTTTTTCGTTATTCCACATTTTTATTCGAATATTCGAAAATATAATAGAATAAATTATATTTTCAATTTTAGGTTTAATCAAGTTTCCACTGTGAATACGTGAAAGTATATCCTATGATTTGCTCCGTTGCGAATCAATCACTTTTAAGAAAAAAAAAAAGAAAAGAAAGATGAGCTTTGTATCTGGTCTAATGTCGCATCAATTAAATATTAAAGAATGATATACATCAACAAAAAGAGGTGATTAGGATTTAGAATCTTAGTTAAAAAAGAAGAAGTAATTAGCTGTTTTTTAACACTTATCCCAGTGATTATAGTAATTAGCAGTTATAAAAGAATAAAATAAAACAAAAAAATTGAAAGCAATTAACTGATAAAGAGAACACAACATTTATGCTAATGTTACACCACTTTCGTCTCCAGGTTTGGATTACAAAACTCTTACACATCAACGATTTTGCTATATTTGATTTCATTCTCTTTTTTATCTTATTCTATCCTACCTTTCTTTTTTTATATAAAATGCATAAACATAACATATTTTTTAGGAAATACTCATTTTAGAAATAATTTTATAATTTCTTATAGCATTAGCACTTAATTATTTAGGAAATGACTAACAATTTAAAAATTTAAGAAGATAAGAAAAGGTAAAATATCATCTTACAATGTTAAGAATTCTTTTTGACAAATAATGAATGAATGTATTTATCATAGTTAATTTTTTAAAAGACGTAATCCTAATTTATTCTTTTTTTACAGCAATCAGAATCTATTCTAGAAAATTAAATTCATAAAATAATGTTATAATAGTTTAGATAAAAAACATTTAGAATCCGACCCATTAATAATTGCGCATTAAATTCATTGATTTACATTTTTATGTACTTCAATTTAATTTAAAGACTTGTTATCCAAAAAAAATATATTCAAAACTTTTGATATATGAAACTAAATCCAAAAGGTCTATATAGAGATATTGAATGAAATGAAAATTCATTATAACAAAACAGTTGACATTCAATCTTCACAACCACTTCTAATTGTACAGATTTTCTCTGTTTCAGTTAACATGTCGTTAACAAAAAAATTTTGCTACAAAATAAGTATCTATTTATCTTTTTATGTCAAATTAAATTTATGAAAAAAGGGAATATATAATGATTACAATAAATAAATAAAATAAAAAGGTGGTTGTATCGAATGATTACGAACAAATGACACAGTGATTACAAGAGCAATTTTAATGGTGAGAAAATATTTTGAATTTTTTAATAAGATATATAATTCTTAAATATATAAATATTCACATCGAAAATCATAGAAAACGAATACGACAAGTATTTCATGCCAATTTATCCATATTAATATTATTTTTGTATAGTAAGGGAAATAATAAAAATATTTTTAAAAATTATAAAAATTTATTTTTCCAAAAATTGTCAAAACATATCATTCTGTTAATTTAGATTTATTTTTATTAGTTAATTCTTTTTATATTAAAATATTAAAATTACAATTTTAATATAAAAAATTGACTAATAACAAAACTGAAATGTTTAAAGTCTCTTAAACCGGAAATGTTTCATGTTCTCTCTTTTTTCAAATTTTTAAAAGGAAAATATTATATGAGATGTTCTAAGATCTCCTATAGTTATAAGTCCGTGAAAATCATGTGTTATAATGATGGTCGTTTCTAAAATTCATCACATATTTAGAATTTGAACTTAACATCCCACAATATTAAAAATAATATTAAAGTCACTAAGTTAAATTGACAAAAACACTTATAAGGACACATATAATTTTATGTGTGGTGGAGTGGTGACCAGTAAATTGCATATATTCTTTTTAGAATCCTACATGGCTACATGAGTTTCAGCCATATGTTGTTTTGATATATCATATGCAATATAGTTTATATATATATAAAGGTTACAGTTAGTATTTAATAAGGCATTTTCATTTATTGAAATTTTTTAAAGTGTTCTTAATATTATTATATTTAATTATTAATATCGTTTTATATTTAACTATAATTTGATAAACTATTATTAAATCACTCATAGTGAAATAAATATATTATGAGCTTTTCATAAAATTTTCAAAATTCTTATTCAAGAATGGATTCTTACTTTCTTTTTAATATTATTTTCTTTTTAAAATGTGAAACTTTTTTAAAAAAATTAATAAAATGTTTTAAGACTGATGTATAATAAGTAAAAAAATATGACAGTTGGGTATGGAAAAAGCTCCTTAAACTAAGATCACTTGCGGCACAATTTATTTGTATGAAAATTCATAATGGCCATCGGTGATGTTCTGCTCTGATTATTAGAATTGATTGGAAATGTTTTTTTTGACAACTCCATTGGAAAGGTTTATACATGTAATTGGTGCTATGGTATCGAGAGATATGCCAAAGTATCTGAAGTAGTTGTGGATTTGAAATGGAGATTGTGACGTTGTAGGGTTATAAACTTTCAATTATTTGTAGAACTTTATAAAACCGGATTTTAGAAATATCAATTTGCAATATAATTTATTTTTTGAAATTGAAATAAACTATTAAACACACATATATATATATATATTTTAATATAGATATATATATATATATAAATATTAACATTGCAATTATGACAATGTGGGTGTAACTTATTTTCAACAAATAATAATGACATATACATAAATTAATAATATTAAATTATATAATTAAATCTAATATTTGACCATCATAATTATTAGCAAGAACATAAAAGCTAACAATAATTAATTAATTATATGGCTAAAAATTATCTTATGAACATGTTTATAGATTCAGTATTTTCAAAACATGATTTCAAGACAATCATTTTGACAACTGAATAAGAACATGAACAGAATTCGGTTTTGAATCATAAGAACAAAAAACCATTTGGAGGCGGGATGATCCCTTTCCTTAACTCAATAAAATGCCCGCAATGAGACGGTTTATATGCATTCTTTGAATCCTAGGATACAACCAAATATTAAGACAAACATGTTTCATTCATGTTTGAATCTACGAGCTAATATTCTACCATATACTCAAGAACATAAAATCTACTTTTGAAAGATAAAAATAGAATATGGAGAAAGTTAGAACCTGTTAAACCTTGTGAATTCATTAGCTACCAACACCTAACACCAACAACCAAGAAGATATTTCAAGAGAGCTTCAACACTTAGAAACTTCTCAAAGAATATCTACAATGTGTCTAATGGTGTTTTTCTTTGCTTTAGAATGAAGGGATGATTTTTCCCTTCTAGGTAGCTTGCTATTTATAGGAGAAGAATAGCTTGTTGGTCAAGTAGATTTAATGGTCAAATTTATTTGGTTTTTAATACCAAAATTTGTAAATTACAAAAAATCTTTGAACTCCCCTAAGCAAATTCTCATTCATATTTTAACTATATTTTATAAATTCAAACACTATTAACTTCGCAGATTCTGAGTATGCTAATACTAAGTCCAAGAAATGAAGAAGATTTAGTATTATTGCGTTATGCTCCTGACAAATTTCGAACATGGTTCTCTTCCTTAAACACATGAGACTGTGTTTGAACTCATAAAAAATGTGGAGTAAGGTTATCTGGTTCACAAACTGTACTCAAGTTTGCATTTTTATGACTTGATAAGCGATTAAAGACGAGCTTTCAACGGGAGAACATTCTCATAGTTAGGGACATATCCAATCTTGTCTGTTATGCGGTGAGCCATATGAAATTAGAGACCATCTATTTTTTTGCTTCCCCTTATACATTCACACTATAGATTGAAGTGGTTGGAGATCTATTTGGTACACAAGCTGATCGGGATTGGGATACCACACTGCAATGGCTGTCCATACACAAGTATGAGTTCTTGACTTTTATACTATTGCTTCTTGTGTTTCCGGTCTCTATCTATATTACATATGATGTGAGCGTAATGTAAGATGGCACATAACTTTATCGTATCGTCAGTTAGCTAACACTGATACTTGATAAAAAGGTTCAACTCAGAATTATGTCGCCAAGATATTTTGAAAAACCGAAGCTACATAGCCTTCTCCAACGCTAGTTCAAGGCTCATTCGGGAAATAGCTAGTTTGAGATGTCTGTTCTTTAAAGCTTTTTTGGATACTTTGTAAATAATAGTTATTCATTTTAAATCAATTTAACATTTTAACAACACAAAAAAATAATGACAGTAAAAATATTTGATTTAAATTAATATAATATAAATGATTGAATTATCCATGGACAGTTTTCAGCAACACTCCATAATTGTTATAGCTCTAGATGCATCTTTCTAGAATATTGCATAATTAATAATAGGCAAAAGTTGCATTTTCTTCAAATGGTATCTAAAAATTTGGTATAGAAGCTTTTAAAATTTTAACTATTACTGCATTTTCACAATAATTTTTTTTTTTTTTTGTATAGAAGTTTTGGTTGAAATGCTTTTACTATAATTAAATATTTTAATTTTACATAGGATCGACTCGACGATATTGAGAATTTAGTTGCTAATGCTATTCAACCCCATCGATGCTACTATAGAATGCTATTACAAAAGATCATCCTAGCTAGGTACTATGATGGTGTGATTATGATCGAACTTCGGCTATTATATTTTGTACGTGTTGGCTATTTGTAAAACATTTAATTAAGTGATTACAATATGTAGTTTACTAGTTTGACCTTGATCAAATACTTCAAAAATGTTGGATCTGTCTTGCCAATAATAGAATAGTTTCACTATTTTATTTTTATTTTATTATATTTTTAATCTTGTCGAAGAAAAATAAAGATTTGGCTCCCTCTACTCGAAATTTATCTGGTTAACCAAATCAACACTACTGTTTAAAAAAAGCATGCTTCACGTTTGAATATGAAGAAGATATAATTTGGGAATAATACAAGCAGTGGATCGGACAGTAGACACGCAAGGATCCCCACACCCACTTGGACACGTGTTACTTGTCCGATCTCTGACATGCTTCACGTTCCTGCGACAGATCTTTGAGGATACTTTCGTAATTAAAACTACCAGAGAGGTCACAGTGCACTCATCTCCTAGTTTTCTGAGCTGGCGGTGTGGGGACCCCAAAGCCAATGGGTATAGATCTTCATATGATAATTAAATGTTTGTATATGCGATGAAAATATTAAGGTTGGAGAGGAATTGGATCCATTAAATTTTTTAAATACAAGCCATATATCTAAAAATTTTGAAATACAAGCCATAGATCCGTGCATTATTTTTTTCTCTCTCTATATATATATACATTTAAATCATATTTCAACTAGAATTAAGATTGATCCAAAGAATATCTATCCACTTTAAAAAAAAATTAAATGGGAAAATATCACTTTTTGATTATGATTTTTTTTTGACAAGTGAATCTGCTTGGATGTTAATAGATCTTAATCTCACAAAAAGCTATGTAGATTGTAAAATGCCATCAATTTAAAAAAAAAAATCTGATTAATCTCTTAAACAATTCGTCTTAAATGTAATTTATTAGTCACTCAAACTAAGTTATTGTCCAAAATAATTCCTCCATGTTGACATGAAACGCTTATAAGAGGCATCTCTGGTATACTTGCATACCAAAATGTTCATATTCTATATAGTTCCTATAATTCCACCCAAAGTCACTAAATTAGTGGTGAACATATGAATTATGTGCATCGTGACTATAAGCCATATATGATTTTGTGTTGATTTATGATTGGTTCACAATAAACTGTTGAAAAGAAATAATTATCTTCCAAAAGTATTGGTATTGGTACAAAATAAAACACATTAAATTTAATTTTAAGCCAAACTTAAAAACTTATTACAGTTGTACTTCTTGACAATTGCAGTTCCTAAAGTATTGGTATTGGGAGAAATAAAACAAAATAGGTATTGATACTGTATTATACAGTCATGAGAATGTTATATATATTATTACCATTGTAGGACCTGGATACGAAGAACCTAAGCCGTTCCTCTGACGCTGACTAAACAAAAACAGAGACACACGCGTCCAGTTGGCTTTACGACGACACGTGTCAACCAACCATCTTTTACGCTGATGAGGACACGTAAGTGGCCAGCGAATAATATACAATTTAAAAATGGAATTGTTTTTGTGTTAGAAAATAGAAGGTAGAGCAATAATAATATGGCAAAAAAAAAGAGAGGGGACAGAAAGATTAAAACAATAAAAAGCCGTACAATAACGTGTCGTCTCGAGGGATCATCCGATTGCCACTTGGCTTTTTTCTCTCTGCTCTTCTGTACTTTTCACACATTGGCTATTCTCGTCGCTTTCTTTTCTTCTACGTGCCCAACATTTATATATTATTCTGTTTCTTTAAATAATTAAATAAATTATGTGAATGCAAGCTAAAATCCTGGATTGGATAAAATTATATTTTATAGACCCGAATTGGTTACAATTCCTTTATTTTGGGTAAAAGATTAAGCAGTAAATAGAAAAAATAATAATAATTTGGGGGGATTTTGATGGTAATTTAGCTAAATAGGTATTATCGTGAAGTGAATAGAACTGAATATTCTGTGTTTCTCTTCTGCTCAATTTCAAATTCTCTTCCCTGTCTCATCCATTGATTTTTTTTTTTTTTTATAATTTGTTTGCCCATTTATGAAAATATAACTAATAGAGAAGAAAACTTGTTTCGTGAATATTTTTTAGGGAAAGGAATTATAGAGAAAGTTAGGAACTTTTTTTTTTTGTGAGATATGGATATGGGTGAGATCAAAATCTAAATCTTTTTTTTTTTTTTCCTCCGATCACTGTTACATCAGCTCTGCCTTTGTAGTATTTTTTTTATGGCGGAAGCAAACGAGAGAAGTAGAGAAATGGCTAGAAGCAATAGTTGTGTGTTCCCAAGAGATCTGCTTCAGAGATTTATCTCTAATTCAGCGGAAGTTGCAGATGGTGAAGAAGAAGAAGAAGCAGAAGAAGATGAGATCGAGTTAAATCTGGGGTTATCTCTTGGCGGGAGATTCGGAGTTGACAAAAGCAACAAGCTTGTGAGATCTTCCTCCCTTGTGGTGACGATGCCTTTTTTCCGGGAGGATTATCAGCCGGAGACGAAGCCTTTGACGGAGACAGGGGCGGCGAGGCATACGGGTTTAACGAGAACGACGTCGTTGCCGGCGGAGTCGGAGGAAGAGTGGCGGAAGAGGAAAGAGATGCAGACTCTGAGAAGAATGGCGGCCAAGAGAAGGAGAAGCGAGAAGCTTCGTAGCGGCGGCGGCGGAATCAATATCAAATCAACTGACGCTACTACTAATAATATTAATCCGGGAGAAGTCGCCACCACTTCGAGGCGGCGAGGTAGACCGTCGTCGGGACTGCCACGGTGGTCAGCGACGGCTAACAAAGGTGGACTTTTACGGCAACACAGTGCTGGTCATGATTCACTGCAAGGCTCCGTTGAGTCCCAAGGCGGCGCAGGCGGCGTCGGAAGTTCTTCGAGTGTTTCCGAGATGGAAACCAAATCGCATCAAGGTACACTATTCTGATCATCATTACACAAAGCTTTTAATTTGTTAAACTTGAATTATAAGCAAATGGACGAATCAATCTGAAATCATTATACACAAAGTTAGTTTTCTGCTGCTACAAAGCCTAATTCTTTGATACAAAGATTTCACCTTTTCGGAACCTGAAAGGTCATTTGCTTAGTTACAAAGATTTTTAAACTTACCAAATGGTTTTTTGGTATGGATGTTAAGTTAAACTCATCAATGTTACTAAGAAACAGGGT
This sequence comes from Streptanthus diversifolius, assembly GCA_039880935.1. Classification (NCBI taxonomy): domain Eukaryota; kingdom Viridiplantae; phylum Streptophyta; class Magnoliopsida; order Brassicales; family Brassicaceae; genus Streptanthus; species Streptanthus diversifolius. Next base: position 4,546,872 of record JAXGFM010000015.1, on the reverse strand, counting down.
TGTTTCGATTCATTCCAGGGTCTAGCGAAGAAACAAAAAGCTTACCGTGGACACAACAACAACAACAGGAAGCAACAACAAAGCCGAATAATCGGCTAAGAAGATTGAGTTCAGTGGATATGAAGATCGAGCCACAAGGGAAAGGGAAAAGCGAGATGCCATGTGTGTTCACCAAAGGAGATGGACCTAATGGGAAGAGAGTTGATGGGATTCTGTATAGATACGGTAATGGAGAAGAAGTGAGGATCATGTGTGTCTGCCATGGCGATTTCTTGTCTCCTGCTGATTTCGTTAAACATGCTGGTGGTTCTCATGTAGATCAGCCTCTTAGGCACATTGTTGTCAACACTTCTTCTCCTTCTAATCTCTTATAGAACCCAACCCCCCCCCTCTCTAACCCTCTCTTCATTTGATCCCTTTATTTAAGACCAGAGTTTAGATAATAAGATGTTTAAGAGTTTTAGAACATATGCTTTGTCTGAATCTAGTAATTTCTCAATATTAAGAGTTTATATTTGTATTTTACTACTTTAAACAGAGAAGGAGAAACAACACATTTTTATCAGTTTTCAGTTTTAAGAGAATAACATTGATGATACATATTGTGAGTAGAGTAGTACACAGATGAAAAACCTCCTACTCTGAAAATAAGATACAGACTTTAAAAAAAAAACAAAAAGCTAAAGGCTTCTAATGGCTACGCACTTGTTTTGCTGCTGTACAAATCCTCTACAAAAAGTTGTTCGTCTTTTTATTCTTCTGTATCACAATCTAGAAGGCTGGATTCGTTTCAGCAGTTTTACAGCTTGTTTCATCGTCGGCCTAATCGAGAGGCTATCGACGGTGCATTTTAGTGCTAAATACAGAACCTCGACCAAATCATCCTGAGGACCTGTCTCCCACAGTCCGTTGGTGAAAACTTCCTTTGCTTTGCCTTGACTTAACATCATATGCGCCCACGAGACAATATTGAATCCGTTCTCGTGCGATGAAAAAGAAGGGTCCAGAGCTCGCTTATCCGATATCAGCTCCAAGATGACTATACCGTAACTGTAAACATCTGCTTTCTCCGAGACACGGCATGTCATTGCGTATTCTGGAGCAACATAGCCGAATGTTCCAGCCACTCCTGTTGTGACATGAGACTGCGAAGTCCCCAAGAGTTTCGAGAGCCCGAAATCAGATAGATAGGCGTTGTAGTTGTTGTCCAAGAGTATGTTGCTCGGTTTGATGTCTCTGTGCAAGACTTTAGGGGAACACTGTTCGTGAAGATAGGCGAGAGCACGCGCTACATCAAGAGCAATCTTGTGAAGGATCTTCCACTCGAGAGCAGACTTGGATCTTTCTTTAATGAAATCTTCGAGGTTCCCTCCGGATAAGTAGTTGTAGATAAGAAACATCTCGGTTTCACTCGCGTGGTAACCGTATAGCATAACGAGATTTGGATGCCTAACCATTTCAAGAGCCGAGATCTCGGCGTGAAACTGTTGATCCCCTTGAAACCTCCCAACAGAGAGTCTTTTCACAGCGAATACATTGGTTGGAGACACCTCGGCTTTGTATGTCGAACCGAAACCACCGTGACCGATACAGTTTGAGTTACTGAAGTAACCAGTGGCTCTAACGATGCTCTCGTAGGTCATAGGGATACCAATGTCCACAAACACTTTGATCTCCTTTGTTTCGACTACCTGAATCTGAGAGTTTCGTTTCCATTTCCTCGTGTAGACGAACAAGACAACGAGGACGAGAAGCACAAAGACGATGACCGAAGCTGACACGATCGAAGCGATCTCAATTGGGTATAACCCGATTTTGCCAGGAGAATCGTCTGAGCTTGGACTCACTTTGTCTTCTTCTTCACCGTTAAGACTCATGAGTTTCCTAAGCTCGATTCCATGAACAGCATTGCCTGAGAATCTCGACATCTTCAATGAATCAACAACCTTCAATGACTTTCCGAAACTAGCAAGGAATCTCTGAATCCAAAGCTTAAGATTTAGATCCTCAGAGATGCGATTATGCCCTCGAATCAAAACCCTGATTCCAGGAGATTCCCCGATAAAGTTGTTACCTTGAAGATCAAGCACCTCTAATCTCTCCAATCCCCAAATTTCCATCGGAACTTGACTTCCCAGATCATTAAATGCAAGCGACAAAACCCTAATTTCAGAGAGACTCCCAACCGCCGGAGAGATTTCACCACCGAGTCTACTTGAACAAGAAGATGAATCTGGGAAATGAGGACTACTACCTTCACGGTCATCGCAGCCTCTGAGGATTAAAGAAACGACTCTTAAATCGGAGTTGCAAGAGACACCAAACCAAGAACAGTGGTTTGAGCTGTCCGGATCCCAGCTAGAAAGAACACCATTTGGATCAGAGAAACTACTCTTCAACTCCAGCAGAACAGTTTCATCGTGGAAAGCATTCTCGGAAAAAAGTTTCCGAGAAAATGAAAACGCAAACAAATTAAGCAGCAAGAACAAAGCAAATAGCATTTTTTTCATTTTCCCCACAAGAGAGAATTGAACAGAAAAACGCAGAAGGACAATCAAAACCCTAATTTTTCGTTTTCCCCTTTTTCAGAACCCAAAAATCAAAAAGTTTTTAACTCTTTTCTAAATTCTGATCTCCCTCTCTCAAAATTCAAGTCGCAAAAGAAGAAAGTTTCTTTACCCAAAAAGAAAACGACATTAAAGCAATCATAAAATTTCTTGGCTCAATAACCAATACACAGGAGAAAAAAAAAAGCTCTTAACGTATTGGAAACAGTCAAACGAGTATGAATTTCGAGGAAGAGAAGAAAAAGAAAGCGAAAAATCTAAAAAAAATTGAGCATTTTTTACCTTTATGTATTTCTCTTTCTCCGTCATAAACATATTTTAATACTAAGATCTAAAATTTGTCTTGGTTCATCAGTGATGTTAAAATATATATATATATATATATATATATATATTTTCTTCAAAATGTAAAATTTTTGAGATAGATAAATAGATAGATAGTGTTTCACTTTCAGCCGCGTCTCTGTCGGTTCTGTCGTTAAGTTTTCTTTGTCGTTGTCTTTACAGACTTTTGAGAAGGGTAGGACCCACGCTAAGTCAATGTCTGATATATATATATAGAGTATTTAGTATATAGAGAGGTCTCCACATGGCTGCTTCTGGTTTGCCCAGCGGGGCTAAGTCTGGGACCTACCTTTTTATTGTTCCATGATTAGATTCCGAAATCGTTTTTTTTTCGTAGTTATTAACGATCATGTCACGGTTTCTAAGTAGACGTGTATTCCTCTGTGTACTACGACATAGTGACGTTATATTTTACGTCAGAGTTAAGGCCCAATTGTTTTTGTTTATTATCGGTTCTTCTACTAGCCCATCCATGTATTCGGATTTTGAGCTTAAAATCGGTCACTATGATTCATTACTAAAAATTGAGCCCGTAGAAATATGTAATAAACCTACTTTTTGTATCAATTTAATGTGTCTCACAAATATAAGAGGGATGAATCAATTATCGAGTCCCATAACGTATAAGAAAAGGAACTTTGTAATGTGTTAATGTCATCCATGGCTGGATAAAATCATTTATGACATAAAATTTATGTTGAAAAGCAATTTGAAAGTAAGCTCATTAAAATTCGGATCATTTGTAAAAATGTGACCGCTTTATAAGGAAACGGTTTATTTGTTAAAAGTTTGCAATTCATTAGCCAATAAAATCAGTTTTAAACCTCCTTCCTCGTTATGTGAAAATGTTTGTCAAAACGATTTTACTTGAGAAGTTAAATCACTTTTATATATCTAAAATGACGACGTCCAATGAAAGTTACATCAACATTAATGGATAATCTATGATTTTATTAGATATCTACCACAAGATATGTGAGTATCTTACCTAATACCTAATCTTATTGACGACCCCTGTGTTGCGTAATATTATTTTCTACTTCATCTGACTTGAAAACCATATTGTTGGTCTTCTTCTTTTTTTTTTTTTTTACATTTGTGAAAAATCTAATTTTGTTTTTAGTCCCTTTAGCTAAAGAAAAAAACAGAGTTGGGTAGTAATCTAAACTAAAGCTTAAGAGGAGGAAGAACAATAAGGAAAGCAAAAGAACCATTTATGAGATGTTTTGTACTCTGCCTTTTTCAGTTTCTCCTCTTCAGTTCCTCTAGTCATCTCATCATCTATCATCTTCTTGGAACTGTAGCAAACACAAAGAAAACCCCGTTATTGAGCTTTACGATTGAAACAATCACTGTTTAAAGAAGAGAAATCTGGTAATAGCAATGTACCCGGAACAGCAGCTCCAATGGCAGCAGAAGAACCAGCCACAACAAGCGCAGCAGCATTTGGGCAATCCACAGCAGCACAAACAACATTTTAGCCGCTTGCAGCAAGAGAAATCGTAATCACAACTTGGCCATTTGCAACAAGAGAAGCACGGTCCAGTGTTCTTGCAACAAAACCAAGAACATCTCTTCTTCTGTTGCTGCTGCGTAGTCATTTTTTTCACCTTCTTTTTCTTCTTGTTCTTTTTTGTTCTTTATTAAAACAAACAAATAATCAAAACATAAGTTCTTGTTTCCCGGAATCAAAGAACTCTACAACAAGATGATGTCTAAAGTAAGAAACTCACATTGGATATGATATTGACTGCGTGCTGCTTGGTGCTTCGTCTGAGTTATTGCAATCTCCAATGTTCCTCCACGATACATTCGAGTTTGACGACTTATCCTCACTGTCAGTTCGCAATATCTCACTCGCTTTTTCCTCCATATCAAAGCTCCTTCCAAGATCAGAAGAATCAAGAGGAACATGAACAACAGGGCAGAATGATAACAGCTCACCCGATTTCAAAAGTTCTCCAGCCTCGAAATCACGGTAACTAAACAACTCATCTCTCGCTATTGAGTTTTCGCCTATGCTGAGACTAAACAGAGAATCATTCGAAACTATGCTCAAACTTTTCTCCAAGGTCGGTAACGAGTTTCTCTGAGGTTGGTCAGATCCTTCTCTATCCATCATTTGAACAGAAGGCGACAAAAGCGCCGGCTCCACTGAAGCATGAGTCACACCAGAGACTTGTGATCCTGATGAACTTTGTAACTCGGATAATTTTAAAGAAAGGCTTAAGAGCTCTCTATTATGTTGGCTACTATCGAATGATAAGCTACATTTCCGTTCTTTTGCATTGACCTCGAGTATATTTCCTGAAGATGTTGGAGATATTGAAGACAAGGATTGAGATGCAGATCTCCTGTGTGTGATCTCTTTATCTGCCTTGAGGCGAACATCACTGGCCCCGTAACTAGCAATGCTTCCCAATTGGAACAAAACCGGCTTCTCATCATTCTCTTCTCTGTTCGTTGGTCTTGGATCAAAACTCCTACTATCATCCGCTTTTCTATGCTTCTTTAGATGAAAAGCCTTTCTATTGTGTCCCTTCTTCTGATTCATTTCCATGGCTGAAAAAAGCAAACGACTAAAACTTTGTCATCTTCTTTTAACTTGCTTCACAATATGCATAAAAAAAAAGAAGAGATGTTTGAGAAATTCGAATCAGAATCCTTGAAACAATCTTATTCAACATGTCTAAAAAATCCAATCATTTCTAATAAACATGTTCTAATGGACAACGAGACCTATCATTAAGTCGTTGAAGTTTAGAATTATTTCGATGTAAAGCAGCATAAAGAAGAAATATATAAAGAGTAAAACAGAGGACTTACTTATTGTACCTTCGAATATCCATGTAAAAGTCCAAAGAACCCTAGCTTTTCGAACCTTCTACTTTACCCGCAATGGCTACCTCCGTTAGTAATCCTCTCCTCGTGATTCTTCTCTGTCTATAGAGTCTATAGATCAAATGGAGAATGGGCAAAAGATTCGAAGAACAAACAACAAAAATAGGATGATAAATATTGACCTGAATAAAGGGACGAACCTCTAGATACATAAAATAAAATAAAATTTATTCTTGAGGCTGAAACAGTGACGAATCCATCAAACATTAACCGTATTGTCTTTAAAAAACAGAACATAAACACAAAAAATGGATAATCCTTTGAAAATTTTGAGAGTAAATGGGAAAAAAGGTTGAACAAAATGAAAGAATTAATCCATTTGGTATTCTTCTTTTCTTTTTTTTTTTCTGCATATTTCTTTAAACCAAAGGTATTCCTATAATTTAGGGATTAGCTCGCCTTAATCAAACCTCGGCTGCTTTTGGCGCCATCTTTTTTTAACTAAAACTTCTCCTAATGTAGTGCTCCCCATATTAGCAATCCTACGTGTCAAAACACCATCTACAGACAACATCTTTGGCTTTTGTCATGAAAATATTTTTCATGTGCTGAGACCAGCCCAGTTCTTGAAAGCAACAAGTATTTCCATTTTCTTGTGAGTCTCCATGAACGTTTGCTTATATACCTCCACTTATCCACAAATATCTTCATCTCCTGAGATTTCTCTACCACTTGCACCGCCACATCAAAGAATCCTCCTTTGACCAATGCATACAAGAACACATCGATGAGAGCAGGGTCTAGTCTTGCTCTCTTCTCTGCATCATCCGAAGATATCTTACCTTTGATCTCGTTCCACAAGAGCAGGACGTTGAAGTATTTTTCTCCGCTCACATATCTATTAATCAAGGATAAGTACGGCTCATAGCGGAGGAAAACCATCCTTCTTAAAAGTCCTCCTTGCATCTTCTAAGCGCCCGGATTTACAGAAGGCTTGAATAATCGATCTGGTTTGAGAGAGACCACATTCCGCCATCTTCAATTTGCTTCCGAGTTTTGTAAACTTAACTTTAAGGAAGTGATGGTAATCTATCTGTCAAACATGCTGGAATAGCTCAGTTGGTTAGAGCGTGTGGCTGTTAACCACAAGGTCGGAGGTTCGACCCCTCCTTCTAGCGAGCGTATTTTTGTGTTCTTTTTGAGGAAATTACTTTTCAAAGCGCAAAAGAAGGATGAGAAATAAGGCCACACATGAACTTACTGTACAAGAATGATTATCAAAAGCCCATAGACAGCCAGATGACAACATCCTCTTCCTCTTAATTCATGTAAATGGAAGACTTTATCTTTCAAAATTTTCTTAAATTTTCTTGTAGAATATATCGTTTTAGTTAACATGTTTTTCCACGAAAAAAAATAATATTTTTATAACTCATTTACTTGAACTGAACCCTATTTTTGGATTTGATACCAACTCGGATACCATGTCAAATCAGTAATATATTTGTTATATTGATACTAATTTATATCCAAAAAAAGTTTTTATATCTACTGAAATATTGAACCAGACTAGATGCCGATCTTGAACCCAAATTAGAGAAGCTTGTGTTTTGAGAAACCACCTTAAGTTGCTTTAAAAAATTATTAGTCTAGTTGGTTATATAAAGCTTTGTGTATGTGAGATGAGCCTGAGGAAGGTGTAAACATAAGACTAGAGATAGGAAAAAGGAGATGCATGCATGTTGCTAATAATCAAAAGGAACTTTAAGAATCAGCTTGACAAAGCAGCTTTGGAAAGAGATTGGTATCAGATTCTTGGCCACTACTAGCCGCACCCGATTCCCGAACTCGTCCCCGTTAAAACTAACTTTCAAACAAAAGAATCCAGAGATTCTCAAGTATTCAACTCCAAAGTCTTGCCATTTTTTAGTATATGATTAGGAGCAATCTTTTGGAGACCAAAAGTTGATGAACTCGCCGCCATCTTCTGTCTGAAACCTATTAGCCTCAAATCATTACGTTAACACTTTAAGATCATATACTTCTCTACTCCCCACGTTAACTATCATAGTGGAAAGAACAAAACCCACAACAAAAGCGACAGCCCTTACTCTTTAATTTGATCGTTAGCTAATAAAGCGCTTCCTCAATTGTTTTTTTTTTTCTTTTCTTTTCTTTTCAAACGATAACAACACTATCACCAAACCCATGTCTTTTTGTTTCTAAGTTAAAAAGTGACAAAGTACAAGACACCATCTCTACTATTTTTCAATTTTATTTTGGGAAATCTGAGTTGTATAAACCCATAATACAAAATGTCACATTATTTAGTCATTGTTAACGCACTCTATATGCCATGTTGATAACTGGAGACATGGTGGTACGCATTAAAAGATGAATGATTCAAAGAAACAAAAGGATAAAAAGAATAGAAACAAAAGAGCATCTCATCCTCCGGATTTACAATATAAAGAAAAAATCTCTTGATTTTAAGTTGTACATCCCAAATTACTAGCTACTAAACCCTGCATGATGTCTCTCGGCCAACCTAATTAGGAACTCCCAAATCCAAACCCTAAAAAGACAAAAGAAAAAGATATAGCAGCTCTATCCGATTTGCGCAACCCATAAGCCATTGGCAAAATCTCAGCCCGTTCATTACAACAACCAATTGTGTTTCTGAGATGATGTCTCCTAACCCCTCAAGACAAACATAACTACACTGGCTAGTAAGAAGAACACCGTGTTAGTTCGACCTGACATGTTCACTCCAGCGTTCGGATCCAGTCCGCCGCTCCCGGTCGGTCCAAGAGTAGTACCCGGGAACACCGAAGATGAGGAAGAAGTTGGCATCCCGTTTGTGGGCGTGCCTGAATACGGCATCCCAGTGGAAGTGGAAGGAGTCCCTGTGTTGGGCATTCCGGAAGTGGGATTCCCGGTGGTTGGAGTTCCGGTGGACGGAATCCCGGTGGATGGGAAGCCACTGGTTGGTGTCCCGGTGGTTGGTGTCCCTGTTGACGGGGTCCCACTAGAGCTGCAAAAGTAATTAAAGAACATCAGTGATTAATCCTCAAAAAGATAGATTGTTGATTTATTAAAGATCAACCGATGATGCACATCTGGATCATGTGAATGATGAATTGTTTCTTTGATTTTTTTTTTTTGTAAAGGTGAAATGAACAGAAATGATACATTTTTATCACGATTCCTTGTCTTTTTGTTTGGTCTTAAATCACTATCATTGTGTCTCCACATAAATCAAATAAAAAGAAATCGGATTTATAAAAATAAAAATAGTAGTTGGTGATAAGGGCATCTCTATCGGTAAACTCTTATTTTTAGTATCTTAGCTATTAAAGAAATAATATTTTAATATATATTTATTAAATAATTAAATTTTAAAATATGAATCAATAAGAATTTGACAAGTGTCTGATACAGAGTAAGAATCGGTTCTTACCGTTCTTATATAAGAAACGCTTCTTCATTCTCTTTCATACTTTTTAATTGTTTTTAATATTTTAATAGTAAAAAACTTTTTAAGATACCATGGATGGAGATGGCCTAAAGAAACAGTAGCAACTCTACCGAGAAGGCCCAAATAATTACTTTATGGAGACTGTGAATCAAAAAGAAATACTAAACTCATCAGCTAACACTTTTACTGATCTAAAGACAACACTACAACAAAGAACAAGAATGAACAAAAAAATACCTGGAACCAGATAAACAGCTTGAAGCCGCTGCAAGATTCAGAGAGAAATGACAAGAGTAAATCAGTATAAAAATTATTATAGATTTGATCCCAAAAACTAAGTGAGTCATAATAAAGACCAGTACTTGACGGAGGGGAGTTAGAGAGTAAGGCGGCGCCGTTAAAGTCACAGGTGGCACCGGAAGCAGCTTTCTTCTGATAGTAACTGTTGACAGCGACGTCACAGTGGTTTTTGACGGTGTTAGGTTGGAAACAAGCTCCGTTTTGCTGGATCTGAGTACAGTCAGCTCCTGCTCCACAAGCGTAGTCGATTGCCTTCTGAAGCACTTGCTCGTTTCCGTCTTTGCACACACAATAAACCGCATCTTTTCAAAGTTTCCCCCAAACAAAAGAAAAAAAAAAGAAAAATCAAGATCATTAGAACTAAATCCAGAAATACAAATCAGATATTGAATACAGCATCTCTTAGATTTAGATTGAAGAAAAGGTCGGTTTTACTTTCCCAAGACAAGTTTAGGAGAATTATACAAGTTTAAGAGCAAAAAGATAGATTTATAGACACACTTAAGAGAATATAGTGAAAAAAAGCGAAATTTTAATGAAATCTGCAGGTAAGAGACAAAGGGAACAACCAGAGATGAAGAATAAAACAGAGGATATAAGGGCTTACTTGAATAGGTAATCATGGAGAGAACCAGACACAGAGGAAGTAAAACCGACATGACAGTGTTGGTTTTTCAGAGATCTCTTTAAGGGAAAAAAAGAAAGCTAAGATCGAACTTTGTTATTTTTAGTTTCAGAGATTTGAGACGGTGTCTTTGAGGAGAGCGAAAGAGAGAGAGTTCTAGTCAATAGCGGCAAGTGTGACGGTGTTTAGATATATAATTATAGACGAACATTGTCCTAACACTTTCTCTTTTTTTTGGCGGCTTTTTTTCAGATTTTATTTTCTTAAATACTCGTATCATAGTATTGAAAATAACAATCAGTACGTTTTCTCAGAAATAAAATAATTTTTATTCTTTTAACAAAAGTGTAAGGTAAAATTGAGTAAATAGATTGTAAAATGTACAATAACCAATGTGATTAAAATTTTAAAATCAGTTTTGTCTTGTAGTGTCGCACCGAAAGATTATAGTAACCAGAATTCTTCTTTATTTACCAATTGTGCCACCTCGATTTACGTATTTCAGATGAGCTCTTTTACAACACCTGTCCTTTGTAATTAAACTCATTTATTTAACAACGGTCAAAAGTTACGCCCATAAAGATGGATTAGTGAAAATGCGCAATGTTATAACAATTATACCGACTATGTACTTTTATTTATTTTTTTATTACCAACGATTTATAATATATTTTTTTATACAAACTTGATTCATATTTTTTCCTCTAAGAAACTACAAGTAAAAATTCAATTCATCCACTCCTACCAAAATTTTAGACTGCATTTCTTAAAGAACACATATGAAAGAGAGAAACAATTTTATTGAAGACAAGACCTAACGGTAATAAAAAAGAGAAAGGAGAAAAAAAAAAGAAACTCAGACAATTGTTTTTTTTTATTGAGGACTAAGCCATGTGCTCAAGACAATCTTTGCCGTCATGCTACGACACGTGTGATCTGCCACACACAACACACATTTACACACGAAAGTAGTTATTTATTTTGCTAGTTTTTAAAGTAATTTTTTACTAGTGCATCAGCTTTCCAATGAAACATATTTATCAAAATGAAATTCAATTTTTAAACATTTCCGAACGTTGGTTGGCTTTTGGGTTGTCTTGTACATCTCAAGCCCATGGAAACTTTGTTGGGCCGTAGCTTTTACAATATATGCCTTTTTGAGGCTATTATTGGTTTCCTGTGTGATCCACACTCCAGAGACCTTGTGTAAGCTCTTTTGACCCAGCAGTTAGTAGAAAAATAAATAAATTATGTGTTTACATCATATTTGAAGTTTGATTATAAAAGATTTGCATTCGTTGTTGTTATAGATGTAAATTATATTGTAGATTTCAGAGTGGTACAAGTAAAACTGTCAATTTTGGTTTTGTGTACTACAGAAAAAAAGCTTCTTATTTTTTATCATGGATGTGGTGCAGATCATTCATCATAGATCAGTGTATTGTAGCAAAAGTTGCCTATCGCAAGAACGTATGTGAAGTCATTCATAGTGAACATATGATAAATCTGTAAAACTTTTTTGAATAAGATTGATTTTCAACCATTATAAAATAGATAGAGTACTTACAACCGTATAATTTTAAATCTATATTATTAGATTCCACAAATTACCAAGAGAAATTATATAAGAAAATAGTAAACTTACCATCGGAAACATGTTTTCATTCCTACATGTTCCCAAAGGACTCCTTTATGTGTTATCATGGTGGTTTAGATAGATACATTTCAGAAAAACCGTCCATATTTTTGGGAGTTATGTTCTTTAATTTTGTATATATAGTTGTTGTTAATTTTAAAAATTGTGGTATGGTTTCTCGTTTAAAAATAACTGTTTTATGGACTTCAGGGTGATGGTTTCAACATTCTGTTAGAGCTATATATGAATTGTCCACTATGCCTATGACTTTTTTCTTTTTCTTTATTGTTTCCTTTTGGTATCGGTGCTTTGGTTGTCTCTGTCTTAGTTTTTGTGGATGATATTGTCCTTTCACAACACATATCATCGGTAGTAACTAGTAACCCGACTGAAGACATATTTGAAGATTATGGACTATTAATGATATATATATTGGCATAGACTACATAGTACATATGAACGCATTGTGTTGTCTCAACACAATATACATAGTTGCTTATATACTCTGGGTTTTTTTTTGTGTGTGTGGGGGGGGGGAAGTTGAAACCACAGCTATTTTAGTGTTTGTTTTATCAAAAAAGAAAAAAGAGAAAGATGTTTCTGTATTTGTAAAGTTCTGAAGTGAAGTTTTGGCTGATTAGGAGAAGTGATGAAAATGAACGGTGTAACATATTAAATTGATATATTATTTTCAGTTCATGCATTAGCTTCATACGGGTCTTAGGAAGCAGGTCTTTTAGTAGCTCGAAAGATTGCTCGGATAGATAAGAAAAAAAAGAAAAGAAGAGAGAGCTTAAATTATGATTTATGACTTTCTGAATAATGTGATTATAATTGGACCGATTGTCTTCTAAATCCATAGATTGATTAGTTGTCCACTTGTCATCCTTGTAGCACATCTCCATATACGAATATTCACATGCATCTACATTTGCGACATCAGTAGATTTATTAAAGTTGAGTTACATCAAAATTATACTATGTTTACATATATATATATATCTTATGTATATATACCTTAAATTTTGAAATCCTACCAGTGGTGAGACCGGTGCCATTGATCAACAATTAAATAATATAGAGAGAGAGAGATCTCTGCTTACAACCTATTGCGGCCGTAACTTTTTTTCCAGTCTGCAAGAACTTCTATAAAATGAGTTAGTACCTCTCCTTATTAGCTATTGTTACCAAGGTTATGATGATTGGCTGATGATACCTGGGAGATTATATCAAACAAGGCAGACATGTATATATATGTTACTTTAGTCTTTAGAAAAAAAAAAGCATACAAGCATACATCCCCTATTGATAAAATGTAATAGATATATTCATTTTTTGTTAATTTGAATGGTGTATAATTTGGTCATGTGGTTTATCTAACTTCTTATAACAAACGTTCCAAGTCAATATTATACGTACGTAATAAAGGGTTTTTACTCGTGTTGTTAAGATGCTTTTCTCCACTTTTTCTTTCTTGGCTGCCTTTAGCTAAAACAGAAAGCATTTATTCCTGTGACCTAACACATTACCCTCAGAAACTTATACCCACATATATGCCTCATGCATGTTCTCATATATACATGTACACAGAATAAACGTTGATGCACCAGGACACAGTCATGCATGCAATTGAGTTAATTGAATACACATATTAAGGGTTATATATAAATAAATAAATAAAAAAGGAAAGAGATTCAGAATCAGAGTGACATTGAGTGGAGTAGTTGAGCTTCGTTATTAATATATGTTGACATTTCTATAATCATGCCGACCCATTTCGGGCATATCTCTACCTTACATAAGTAAGCCTATATATATGCCTTATAGCAAGAGGAGTAAGACAAAAGGCACTATACACCAGTGCTTGATCCTAATGCAATCACTAGTAAATAATAATACACATATAGATAAATAAACAGAGAGTGAATCATCCACTTATTATATATGCATCATCCAACTTTTATATGCGTTCTGCAAAAATGCATTGCTTAAAAGAAAAAAAACACTGGCCGACATATCTATCAAATGATCTTAATTGTACTACAAGAGAGATGATGGGTTGCATCAATGATTAGACTAACACGATAGTGATTCTCATATACATATATATATATATATATATATATATATATATTTATAAGTACGTCTACATCAAATAGACTCGTTTCTGTCAAAGCATGGGAATTTTCTCCCACTGAAGATATCTCTTGATTAGGGATTTTAGTTTCGGACTAGAAAAAGTAACCCTCTATGCCTTTGTGGTCCACTCAAAGTTTTAACCCTTGCGAACCAAAAGATATATATTTTTATCTCTTTATAGAATTAACTCCTAATCCTATATATATATATAGACGAACACTGACAAAAACAAATAAATATATATGAGCTTTACCTCAAGGATTGCGCATGGTTGGAGGTAAAATATCACCAAGTAAGCCTTCTTTTGATGGATTGATAGACGACAATGCAGCTGGTCTGTCTTCAGTAGTAGATTGGGGTAATCGCGGTGAAGAAGTATTGTCTCTGTGAAGTTGATGAAGGAGTTCTTGGTAGTAATAAGGATTTGCCAATGGAGGAGGGAGATGATGATGATGATGGGATGTGAAATTATGAGGGTCGTGAGCTGTGAGGATTCCGCCACGAGGGAATCCAATGGCTTGATGGCAATGTTGTCCTTCGTATGTTGTGATCACTATCGATGGATCATCAGATGATCGCTCCACTCTCTTCTTCACCGTGCATCTGCTGTTCGTGCATCTATAGTAGCTCCTATATAAACAATAAAAGCTGTTTGGTATCTACTGATCAAAGTGTGATGTATATATATATATATATATTTTTGCTTTAGCTAATATATAGTTGCATATTCTTGGTTAGAAAAGTACTTAATTTAAGATGAAGAAGAAAGTGATGATAGCTAGGCAACCTTGGGAATGGACTATTTTTAACAGCTTTCTGTCCATATTTACGCCATCGATATCCATCTTCAAGATTATCAACATCACTCTTGGTCATGAATGCGAATCTTGGTTGCCTGATTCGCTTCTGAGCCATCTTCTTCTCCTTCTTTCTAAAAAACAAACATCAAAAGATTATTAATATATCACCATGCATCAGAAATCACAGAATAACCAATCAATCCGCCAAAAGAGCTATAATACTTTCCTTAACTTAAACATCTTACAAAAAAAAAAAAAACGTTACTACAGTTAAAACGCAGACTCGTGATCATGAGCAATAATATCCATTCTACATTGATGTAACGATGTAAAATAATACTCATCAGCACTCATTTTAGCATGGATCGTGGAATCCAAAACCCTACATATCAATTTGCGTATGATATAATTACGGTTTTAAAAGGAGATGAATATAATTCAGGGTTTCTTTTTGCTATTATTAAAACGTGAGACACTTTTGACCTAACATTAGTTTAATAAAAGAAAGGACGAGGAGGAGAAAAAAAGGAGATGTAGAGTGCACGCTAATATCACACAGCCGCAATAGCGGCGCTGTGTTCATCATTATTATTTTTTCCCTCTCTAACACTGCCACCAACGATTCATCATACAATTACTAAATTCTCAGATGACTCTGCTAAATTATTTGTACGAACGAATCGATTCTCCATTTTTCTTGCGATGCGAGAAACAATAATATATGAAAATGGATTTTTATTCGTTATTATGTCTTTGGCACCAAGTTATAATCCACCACCAAGATGATGACTAAAATTACGATCGGACCCCTGCAAAAAAAAGACCCACGTGTTTCTCGTCTCATCGTTTATGCGGAAAGGAAAAAAAAAACACTCACGGTGTCTCCGGTGTTTTCGCGGCGGAGGCGGTTGAGTTCTCTGTTGGATCCTCGCTTGAACTGGAGGTAGCGGAGGGATTATTAGAAGCAGAAACTTCAGTAACGGAAACAGGAACGGCGGCGGCGGCGGATGAGGAACAGGAAGAAGTGGAGGGTAGAGTGGAGGTGATGGAAGATCGGACACCGGAGGTTGGTGTTAAACCGGAATCGAACCGGAGGGTGTGATGATGATCGGATTGGGAGGAAGCATGGAGGTTCCAGACGAAGTCAGAGAGGATGTTGGAAGTGTCTCTGTCGAAGAAATCAGAGTCTGGAGCTGTGAGCTGTCTCCAGGCGGAGTCATGGTTGCTCAGATCGGGATTTTCAGGATCGCTCATGATAAAATCTTGAGAGAGAGAGAAAAAAAGAAAGAGAGAAAGCTAGCTAGGGTTTGTTTGCCATTGGAAGAGAGAAAGAAGAAAAAGAGGAGAGTCAAAACTTTGTACAAGCCCGTTTGAGTGCAGTGTCTCGTCAAACACCGATCAGACTCTTTCTCTCGATATTTCTTTTTTTTATTATTTCTTTTAATCAGATTGTGAAATTGCGTAAACTAATAGTAATAATTCAAGAGAGAGTGAAAAAAAAATAGAACGTTGAAAAAAATTGGAACGTCAACGTCAAGGGTCAAGTGAAACGAACGGAACGGGGAGAAAGAGAAAGAGGAAAGTGGGTCCCGAATCTACTTTCCCCCAATAGATCGACGCCTATTTTAGGAGTCGGATTCGCATTTTTACTTACCCTTATCTAAATTTTTTTTTTTTTTTTTTTTGTTATTTTCAATCTAAAATAAAAAAATAAAAGATGAAAACTTTTTTTTATATATATTTTACTTTGTATATACATGCATGGAAGTTGTTTACAGTTATTTCAAAGTTATATACTATCACACGCTCTGTTCGATTTGCAATAAAATAGCAATTATATGAGCCCAACAAGAGATTCCCCTCTTCTTCTTTTCTGTAAAAAAGGAAGCCTTAATATCACCGACTTTACATCGGTCGTTTGATGAGACGAGCAAATTAAAAAAAAAAAAAAGAATAATTTGATTTCTCTTAAGAAAAATAAGCATAAATAAAAAAGTGAATATTAGAATATATATATATATTATATATAATTTTTAATTAAAAAATTAGTGTTTGAAAGTAATTAAGTGTTGATTCCTGCGTGTTGTCCGTGTTGGATATGACAAGAATCTAACGAATGTAATCCACAAACAATTAACCAACCACGTGGAACTTCTCGATCCTCATGATTATCTTATAACCATATTTATATATATATTCGACTGTTATTCCTTGTTTATGTTCCCATAATTGCAATCCCTCAGCACATTAATCGATTTTGTAATATAATTGCTTAAGAGCCAGACACATGTCTAGGTGATGTCTAACCATTATTAGAATATTGTTGAAAACATGTAACATATGTACCACACCCTAGTACGCTACCAATATATATATATATATGTATTTATATAGATACAGCTGTAATATTTCATATAACGATTTATCATCGTATACAATATATATGCATATAAGCAAAAAACTTAATTAGGTGTTAATACACACATTCAAATAGCAATATTTTTCTTTACCATTTATGGGGTTTGGTCTATCGCTCTCGTTGCTATTAGAAGGCCACCATCTACGTCGAGGATCATTTGTGCGTACACGCAAGAGTGACACCTACTTGTGTTTCCACAATTCATCTATAGTTTCGTAGGCCCTTTTATTTAATTATTCCATATACATATCCTCGGTAATTAACAGAAAATAATAGATTATTATCAATAGAAAATATCAATAATGGGTACGAATCCTGTTGGAAATAGAACCATGAACAGTTTCGTTTTCAATCAGTAAACGCAAACGCTCTTATATGCAGTATTGCACTTTTTCCTCGTATCGTTTTTCACAATTTTGAAACGCAAGCATGAGTGAAAACATTATATGTAAGCAATTATTCTTCGTTTGTTTGTATTTCCAGTTTGTCTAGCTTAATTTAATTTTCATGGAATATACCGCAGTTAAAATTTATATTAATTAACATGTATATGGTCATCATCACTTTTATTATTATACAATTGAAAAGAAAAACATTTTTAAAAAAAACTCTGAATGATTACAAATATGAAAGAGAGATAGATTGCGCATCCGTGATTCTAATATGACCACGTTTAGTTTCTTCTCGAAAATGACACTCACGTTCAACATTCAGTTAACCAATGAGCCAACCTTTTATAACAGAACACATATATGTTTTTTGGGCTTCCATGTCATGTAATAGACAAAAAAAACTTTTTTTAGGCCACGAAAATAACATATATACAATGTCTAGTTATTAATTATAGATATGCATTTCATATACATTAATGAGGTCATAAGAATTAATCGACTAATACTACTTATATTGTATAGGTTCTTTAAGTGGGGGTTATTGATTCTTGTATTTTGATGGATTTAGAACATTTTCTTCTGAAAATCTTTGGTAAATCCATTAATTTTAATATAGACAAGTGGATTTTAGAATAAATCAGATGGATTTCAAATCATATTAATGGATTATTGTAACTTAATCAAATAGATTTATAATAATTATAGTTTTATAATAAAATCAAAATATATAAAACATGTGTGTTTTCACTTTTTTTTTCTTTCACATATCATATTTTTAGCTTATTGTTCGTATCGTTTTGGTTATTTTTACCGGTCAGTTTTTTTCTCTGCCCTTTTCGTTTGGTCACCGAACGATTTCAGGTGAAAACATAGTTGAAATCTAAGTTTAGTTGTGTCATCTGATCATTGTTTCTATCAGCGCATATACACACTCAAAAACTAGTTTAAAGGTATCTAGAGAGGAAATCGAGAATTTGGCAGTGTAGAAACAGCGTTAGAGTCGGTGGATGGCTTTACAGATTGGTAAGGAGAGTTTGGTACAAATATTTTGGTTTATTGATTCTTCATCTTGATTGTGCTGCTGCTTCTTGCTCTGGTTGAGAAAGCTTCTAAGCAATCTTTACAGAACGTTCCCTAACAGTGCTGTTCGCTTCTCTAGTGTAGATCATAGATAATGTTATCATTCTTGACTCTTGAAGTAAATGTAGCAAACAATGTTCCTGGCAAAACAGAGCTCTTCTCTTAATTGAAGGAAGATATTTTGAACAACAGTGAGGATAGCTTGATGCTCACGAAACAACCCAATCTAAGCTACGATTTAACTTGTAGTAGCTTTCTTGGCCTTTGGAAATCAGTAATTGTTCTTAAAATAGTTATCATTCACTCACACATTTTTTTTTCTGAACAAATCAAAATACAGAAAAGTAAAATTTATGGTTCGGAATGTACAAGGTCACGGATTGACATTTATGGTTAAGGATTTGGAAGAACATATACTCTTCTGGTAAAAGCAAGACCCATCTTTTTAACATTTCCCGAAATTACCCTCTAATATTATCTCGAGTTTTATCATAATCATACATATCCTCTGATGCAGCATTAAACTCTCGTTCGCAATTCACCAATATCATCCCCTCTCTCACTCAACTTTCTTTCTCTCTTCCTCTATTGGATAACACAAGAGAATCTCAGAGATCTCTTTATCTGTCTCTCTCTATCTTCACCGGCAACAATGCCGACTAACCGGAACATTTCGATCAAGATCATCTGTTTCCTCATTGTCTTCTTCCATCTTACTACCGCAACAGCAGCTGGAAAATGGACTAATCAAACCCACCGGTCCAACCCGAGGATTCAACACGCGTACTACTCTTATCCTAACCGTTCATGTGAATCTTTTACTCGTCCATACGCACGCTCTATGTGCATCGAGCTTGAAAGAATCCACAGAAGCAGTCGGCAACCGCTTTTCTCTCCTCCGCCTCCTCAGCCGGAGATTGACCAAAGGTACGGCGTCGACAAAAGACTCGTCCCCTCCGGTCCAAACCCACTTCACAACTGAAACCTATTTTCTGATCGTTACGCTCAATTTTTATAGTGTATAGAGAAGAAAACAAGATTTCTTGGGGTGAAGAAAAAGAGCTAGGGTTCCCTCGAGAGATTTCCTTCTCAGTTTTCTTGTAAATCTTTCTTTCTTTTAATTACTTTCTTTATGTTTGTTTTGTATTGCGCAATACTACGTTATGAGCAAAACCACATTTGCTATTTCCATTCTTGTTTTCGGGCTTATCGGTTCACCGAAATAGGGCAGAAACAAGCTAGGAAATATATAGCTTATTTGCCATGGATCATGCTCTTTTACTTCCCTTTTTCTCTTTCTACTGCATCGAAAATCTTATATCAAACCAAAAAGTCTCTCCATACATCTGTGTGATTGAGACAAGAGGTTGATAATCAAAAGAAACACATGAGTTCCATTAAATTGGGAGCTCTCTCTCTCTCTCTCTCAAGTCTCAGAATGGGCTTTGTGACATTTATGGGCCTTTTCAATCCAAAAAAACAAAAAAGAAACATTGTCAAAAAGAAAAAAAAAGGTGAGTTTCCTGGTAGGTATTGTATAATAACAATATGTCCAAAAATCTGGGAAAAGATGATAGATTCTACAACGAGTAGCTGGATTTGTTACCGTCAAACAACGATAATAATTATTAGTAATAAGCAATAAATTAAAATTTTATTCTCTTATAAATACTCAGATTGATCTAACTCATTTCATCAACAGTCTCTTTTCTGTATTGCTGAGAAGAAAATGAAAGCAAAAAGTAGAGTGTTAGTGATAATAGTGGTGTGTGGTATATTTGCAAAACTTTCAAATGGAGAAGAAGAAAGAAGAGTAAGAGTTGATGTTAGCATTGAAGCTGTGACTTACTGACAAATGTGACTATAGCCAGTCTCCTTGGGGAAAATCTGGTCTCAACAATTTGGTATCTCATTTCTAATTATATTATGTATTATATATGAAACCTTATGTTGTAAGTATTTAAAAAATTCTTCTTTTCTTGGTTGCGGATTTGTTTTTTTCAAGATTTGTCCAATGCTATCTTTCGAAATGCCATCAAGGGTATAATCTTAATTTTGAATGGTTTGTTGCATCTTTTTTTATTAATGATAAATTGTGACTATAGTTGCAGGATCATTACAAGACTAAGTTCTATACCAAGTTGGTAAATCTGTAAAAGAATGCTCCGATTTCAAACGCAACGACGACGGATTGTTCCGGTTTCACTCAAGGTTGTCTTCAAATGCATTCGCTCTTCAATCAAACGGGGTACGTTTTTTAACTAATATCAAATAACAGAACATGATCTGGTTAATGATAAACCGGATTCACTTTTGATTTTATATACACAGAGATAAAGTCACGTTTGGTCTAAATGCTCTGTTCGGGAGAAAGAAGTCGAAAACAGAGGAAGGACTTTGGATTGGAGATTGGAACACCAAGAACTCATACGATCTACTGAAATACTCAATCCAAAAGGGTTACAAGATCGATTCATACGAACTCGAAAACGAGCTTTGTTACTCTGGAGTATCAGCGAGAGTGGAAGTGAAACAGTACGCAGAAGACATGAAGAAGGTAAAGAGAGTGGTGCAGAAGCTGTATCCAGATGAGAAAACTCAGCCTAAGGTTCTAGGGACAGCTTGTTTTTACGATGACAAATGGTTCAATGAGTTTCTGCTTCACTCTGGTCCTGACGTTGTTGATGGACTCACTCACCATATCTATCACTTAGGCGCAGGTGTTGACAAGACGCTGATCGAAAAGATTCAAGACCCTTTTTTCTTGAGTCAAGTAACTCAGACATACAAAGATGTGTCCAACAGTATAGACCGGTTCGGTCCATGGGCTGGAGAGTGGGTTGGTGAAGCTGGTGGTGCTTACAACAGCGGTGGGAAAGACGTTTCTCACACTTTTGCTAATGGATTCTGGTAAAACCAAAAAAAGCTATAAACTTTTCTCATTCCCAATTTGAGAATTGGTTAGCATGTGATGTTGGTGTTGTTGTTGTTGCAGGTACATTAATCAGCTTGGAAAGATATCAGTGTATAACCATAAAGTATTTTGTAGACAAGCACTTGTTGGTGGGAACTATTCTCTTTTAAACACAAGCTCTTTCATCCCAAAACTTGACTATTACGGTGCACTTCTTTGGGCATCGTCTTATGGGATCACGAGTGCTTCGAGCCATTCACAATACAAGTCCTTATATACGCGTCTACACTTGTTGTCATCAATTTGTCTAATACGGAATCTTACGAGCTGTACATGGAAGATTATGCGAGAGTCTCTTTGAGAAGAGAGAAGAGTATTACTTGACCCCCATGGACGGTAATATTCAGAGTGACGTCGTTTTGCTTAACGGAAAGGCCTTGAGGTTAACGAAATCTGAGGATATTCCGGAGATGAAGCCTAAGTTGATTGACTCGTCGACGCCGATACATATTAAGCAAGATTCTATCGTTTTTGTCTCTCTTAATCAACGCTCCGGCTTGTGCTTAAAAAATGCTAGTGTTGGCTCTGTGTTGGGTTTGGTTAGCATGTTATGGTGTTTTCAAAATAAAGACAAAATTGATCTTTTAAGTTATGTAGGAAAATCTCATAAATCAACATGAATTGCTTGAGAAATCTCACATAAAAAATTAGAAACTTTTCAAAAGCAGAGAAAGAAAGAGATAAGGGTTAGATAACAGATTAACAGGAACTTCTCTTCTGGGACAAGGAATCAATTAAAGTGGATAATCTCTTTGAATATGACTTCCCTAATAGAAAAATTGTTTTTAGAAACTCATTGTGAGACCTAAGCTTATATGGCTTGAATCAAGGGAAATGTAATGCTTAAGAAGCCTTTCACAGACTACAAATTCCTTGCGTCAAACTGCTATATCCGTCTTTATAAGTATGTATCTGTATCCATGCCCGTGCTCTGATTTATACAACTTCTCAAGGTAAAGTTCTACTCGATATATATTAGTTTATGGCACTATCCAAAAGTGTTGAGATTTTTGATTCTGAACAAGCTCTTGTGTTGTGAATGAAACCAGGGAGCAGCGAGCAAAACCTGTGCCTATGGGACCTGCGGTGGATCTATGGAAGGAAACAGAGATGGGCAAAACGAGAAAGAAGTGTGTTATGTTTTCATTGAATACGATTTGTTTCGAAGGCAGCTAAGAGCCTAATGGGTTCGAGATTTGCAGGTACGAGAAGCTAAGCGAGAAGATTATGTTATGGGAAGACAAAAAGAAGAAAAATGCAAAGAGAAAGCTTCATAGAACAGATGTACATCTTCCTTTTTCTCTTTCCTCGATTTCCAAAAACATGGTTCTTGCATAACTTTTTTTTCACTTATTCTTGCGTAACTATAAGAGACTAACTGATGTGATGAATGTGCAGAGAGGTATAGAGAAGACAAAGTTGAAGGCGATGCAGAGGTTAGGGGACGAAAATGAACGCATTGAGTTCATTGTTGCGAGTGCAAGAGCACATGCATATGAAAGTCAAATGAAGGAAGAGTTGAAGGTTAAGGAGAAAGCAAACCTCATGAGGACAACTGGTCGGAGTCCCTCTACATTCCTCTTAATCCTGCAAATTGCTGGAAATGTAAAGCCAGACATTCTTTCTTAACTGCTGATAAAAATTGTTGAACAAGTAAAATGCAGACACAATTAATGTGTTTGTCTACAGAGTACTAGCGAGATAACACACATGATCAATCATCAGTTATGTCACAAATCTGGACCAAAACTTCAGAAAGTTGCACAACAGTACTAAAACTCAAAATCACAAATACAATACCCAAGCTTGCAATCAATAAGATAAAAAGGTGCAAAAGTACCACAAAATTTGAAATTTTGAAACATTCAAAGAGCTAAAAAGGTTTGCCTTGTAAATCACACCACACAGAATGGGCCGAGCAGCCGAGAATATGAGCTCAGTATCATCCTCATGATGTTATTTCGTTTACCAACCTTTCCAAAATAGGGTACGAAAAATATAGTACCAAACCTGATGGAATTGCGACAAGAATTGTGAGGAGGAAGTAAAGGGCGAGAATGATGAGGCTACTGGGTATAGCAAAGAATACGATCAGAAGGAAAATTATCACAAACGGAAACTTGGAGGTGAAGGAGATGAAGAAATCAAGAGACTTGTGAAAAGAGAAGTGTTGTCTGCTTGGTTGGATACTTTGGTCATCATGATGAGGCAAAAGTCCTGGAGACTGGTTACGCACAACGGGCCTTGCAATAAGATTGCTGTTGCTGTAGTGGTTTCCCGGAGACATGCTACACCTGGGAGATGACAAAACCGATTGCTGGTTATCGCTGACCAATGAACCATGGCTCGTCCTGTCACCATTCAGACTCTCAACCATCCAGAGAAGGAAGAAATTTTTCTTAGGGAACTTCAGAATACCCTTGTAGACGATCCTGAATGAAAGCAACTGACACCACGGGCACGAGACGAAGAAAGGGATCCTGATATCTTGGCTCGAAAGTCTCACGACAGCAGATTGGAGTCCAAACACACAATTCTGACAAAGAGTATGACCGCACCATAACACATAAGGAACATTCTCGACGATGTTGAATGATTCACAACATATGGGACATTCTAATCCTTCTTCGTCCCTGCTAACATTTGAAACCTCGTCGTCTGAGCAATGGGAGGAAGCTTGAGCTGGATCTTTAGGGGACTTATTTAGCCCTATGCTCCCAATGACATTTGACGCAAAGCTCCACATTTGATCAAATTTAAAAACCGAGAATGATCACTGAAGTTAATAAAAGCTGAGCCACTGTACCAACATTACCCAGTAAACCTCCCAAATCGAAAAGAGCATATTTGACCACCAGTCATCATTTCAAGAACCTGGCGACAAGTGAAGATAATTTGTGTCATAAGAAAAAAAAATTAAGAGAGCGACATAAATTCTCAAAGCTGTTTTTTTTTCTCGAATTAAAGAAACGCCAGCTACAACTTACAAACAACATTTGAAAAAAGGGTATAAATCCACGTTATTGAGGATATGAACATGAGACAGATCAGAATAATGGCGCACAAACAAATAAAATATTTGCCCCTTCGAAAAGCTTAACGTACGATAAAAGGGTAAATCCAAATGAAAACAAAGGTTAATTCATCCTAGCGAAAAGAAGATACAACCATGAATTCGCATTGAAATCCAACGAAAAGAATACAGATGCAGAAGACGCAATTAGATCAAAAGAGCAATCTAGGTTTTCAATAATCAGTCCGTCACAAATGAAAAATCACGGCGATTGAGCTTTTACTTACCGTTAAACCTTCAAAATTAGATACAGCCGATTAACCTCGAAGCGGAGATCGAGACGGGGAGGAGAAGAAGAAGAAGAAGAAAGCCTTTTCTCTCTCTCTCTCTCTCTCTCTCTCTCTCTCTCTCCCTCGTTGTTCCGCCGTGATGCTTTTTTAATTTTTAATTACAAAAACACGAAAGCAAATATCGGAGCGAAGGCAGAACGGCATCGTTTAGCAATGTGGACGTGCCGTTGACAGCCACCGGTTTTAACGGCTCTGATTATCAAAACCCTCTGAATGAGCGAGAGGATTCGGGCTGAGGTATATTCGCGTAAACGACAACCAAAATACGTATATTATTTGTGAGAAGAGCTGGTTGATGTTTTCGCAACCTCATCGATCCACCATTCTTTCTATCACAGTTGTAGAATAATGTTCTCTCTCTCGCTTCCCTTCGTGGGTACATGAAGTAGAATTTCGGATTAGGGTAATCTTCGATTCGTTTTCTGATCAAATTTCAGGTAAGACCGTATTTTTTAATCCTCAAATCTGCGACCTCTGGGTTTCTTATATTTTTAATTCTGTCGATTTTTGTGAAAGCTCAACGCTTTTGGTTAGAATTTTCGTCATCTTCGCAGTTTTCGACGTCTGAAGTTTTATCTTTTCTTTTCATGTCGTTTATTGCACATTTCCTCTGGCAGTTTCGTTACTCGTGGATCGGATTGGTTTCAATTGTGATAATTAGGTTTTTGAATGCGTTAGTACGATCTCGTTATCTAATTTCTATGATTCGTTCATGTATGATGGTAATTTTTTCTCCGGCATTGGAATTTCTGAACTTGCTGACTGAATTTCAGTTTGTCTTTCATGTAAATGATCGTTCTTGTTACTTTTTTGGTTTGTTTCCTATTTGCAGTGAAAAAGCTTTTACATGAACATACAAATTCTAGGGGGCGGAAGGTCGTGGTTCTAGTCTGATCTGCAATAATGTATCAGGCCGTGCCCACGCCGATAACCTCTCGTGATGGAACTCCAACAGAGAGTGGTGATTACGTAGTGACTTTGGATCAGATTCCGAGATGGAGTGATGTTGAACAGAGGTCATCCTTGGAGGGTGAAACAGGAGATCCAGCACATTCTAATCCGCGCTATGCAAACCCTTTGGCTTCGTCTTCTGAAGCAGGAAGCAGCGGCAGTGGGATGGTATCTAAGTTTCCTGTTGATCACGAGATTAACTCCAAGATCTATCTCTGGAGAGGGGAGCCGTGGAACCTCGAGGTTGATGCTGTTGTGAATTCCACAAATGAGGTAAGCTGAGATCATGGTATCAACTTTGCTTGTGGGCAAGTAAATTGCTCTTTATGTGTGTCGTTTGATGTGGTTGAATTTTGTTGGAATTGGAGGACAGAACTTGGATGAGGCACATAGCAGTCCTGGTCTACATGTCGCTGCTGGACCTGGTCTTGCAGAACAATGCGCTACACTGGTACGAACACTTTCTTTCACTATTTTCTAACGGAAATGAGGAATTTTTTTCGCTTATTCTTTCTTTCTTGACAGGGTGGATGCCGGACAGGGATGGCGAAAGTAACAAATGCCTATGATCTACCTGCGAGGTAGGTGATGGAGAGATAAATTCACTGTATAACTAGAAGACTAAAAAAAGAAAAGAAATTATGCTCCTTGAATTTACTCTCTGCTATGTTCGTCAACTATCCTTGTCCCTATACTAGAGCTGCTCCATTGTTAACTGTGTACAATTTTTTCATGCCGTGTGATTACTACTTTTTTGTGATTTCTGGGTAGTTTTCAAAATTAAGGTGGACAGGCATGTTATCTCTTAAATAGCAAACATTTTGTGTGACTGTAAAATCGGTTGGTCAGTCTCTTAGCCGCAACTCCAAGCAATGTTTTTTGGTTTCTTGTTCAGGAGGGTTATCCATACAGTAGGACCCAAGTATGCAGTAAAGTATCACACAGCTGCTGAGAATGCCCTAAGTCACTGCTATAGATCTTGTCTGGAGCTTCTAATAGATAATGGGCTTCAAAGGTGTGTGAAGTGAAATTCCTTAGTTTTTCCTTATTTTATTTACAACATTCATATTTTAGTACTTTTGTATTTTTTCTGTTCTTAACTCAAGAACTCGATTTTGGTTTACATACAAAATTACAGTATTGCTATGGGCTGTATATACACAGAAGCCAAAAACTATCCCCGAGAACCAGCTGCTCATGTTGCCATAAGTAAGACAGTTCTTGAACAGTCTCATTCCTTTCAATAAATGACTTCATGTTTCCTAATCATATTTCGTGCGCGGTCTCCAGGAACTTTACGTCGCTTTCTTGAGAAGCAGAAAGATAAAATCAGTGCCGTTGTTTTCTGCACCACCACATCCTCTGATACAGAGATATACAAAAGGTATAGTAAATTCGATGCAGTTGGTTTGCGAGAACCTCAAACTATTTTATGTTATCCCAGTAGTCGATTTGCTCTCTTTCTGTTAACCGGTTAACGATAGCATGTAATTGTTTCTAATTGGATATAAGTCGCACATACCATAATTCGTATAGTTATGTGATGCAGAAGCAATGTAGCGTTTGCTAAAATTTTGACTCTCTAAATATAGATTACTTCCACTTTACTTTGCTCGAGATGAGCACGAGGAGGAGGTTGCTATTTCAAAGCTCCCTGCTGATGTTGGGGATGAAAATGGTGAGACGGTTATAGACGAACGTAAAATCAGAATACAGGCGCTGCCAAATAAACCTCCAGTCAGGTCTTTTCCAGCTATTGTCGAGCGCCCTGCCACTGATCTTGCTTTGGTACGAAGGTTGGTGAACTCTGACTGCTTCACTCTTGGCACTTTATTGTCTGTCCCTCGTCTTTGCACTTTGTTGATTGATGATACCCATTTATGATTCAGGAACTCGAATTATCTTGATTCATATTTGGATCCCGCCTTCATGTCTTTGATTAAAGATCCAGATGAAAGGCGCAAAGAACAATGGGAGAAAACTGCACACGCACAGAGTGGATTCAATTTTGTTAAATTACTAGGATTTGGTGATCTGGGGGGACCCTCTCTCTCTGCTGCAGAGGAATACTCACTTCATTCGCGATACCTAACAAAAGCTAATTCTCTTAACCTTTCGGAAATTGCTGAGATGAAAATTGTGTATGGCTTCTCTGTCCTTGATTTTCTTTCTCTCTCATCCCTTACCTGCATAAGTTCGCTTTTTATGCCCTTGAAAGCCAATGACTAATGACTACATAGACATTGACAAAGTCCTTTCTGTTTTCGTTCTTCAGCTACCGTGGTGGTGTTGACACCGATGGTCATCCTGTAATGGTTGTTGTAGGAGCTCATTTTTTGCTGCGATGTCTTGATCTGGAGCGTTTTGTGCTATATGTTATTAAGGTATGCACGTAATCACATTGCCCCGATGGTTCTCCAACTCACTGCAATATAGCAGCTCTGTCTTCTGCATACTATATTGTATTGATTTGCTTTGACTTTTTTTGGTGTCCGACGATACTGCATTTTGTACAAATTTACAGGAATTTGAACCTTTGATACAAAAGCCTTACTCGATTGTCTATTTCCATTCTGCAGCATCTTTACAAGTGTAAGTTGATTCTTAGCCTTGTTTAGTTGAAAAAGATCTTTATAAGCTTCAATAATATTTTTTGCATTCACCGGTTTGGATTTTGCCATATAAATAAACAGCCAACCAGATTTAGGATGGATGAAAAGATTACAACAGATACTTGGTCGCAAACACCAGCGTAACCTTCAGGTATGGAATTACACTTACTCGGTCTTCCTCCTTGTCCAAATCCTAATCATCTCTGCTTCGTCCAGGCAATCTATGTTCTTCATCCAACTTTCCACTTGAAGTCGACAATCGTAGCAATGCAATTGTTCGTGGATAATGTGGTAAACTCCTAACTTATTTCAAAGCTCCAGCCTTTTCCCCAAGAGTTAATGTCTTCTAACTTGGGTTGTCTTTTCCTTGTTACGTTCCGAAAAATCCGAAAGGTCTGGAAGAAAGTTGTATATGCGGACCGACTTCTGCAGCTGTTCAAATATGTTCCTCGTGAGCAGCTGACAATCCCAGACTTTGTTTTCCAGTTACGTTTACTATACTGACTCTCTAAAGTGTTGTTGCTGGATTTGTTATAATTACTGATTGTTGTGTGGAAATTGGCAGGCATGATCTTGAAGTTAACGGAGGAAAAGGTCTAATCGTTGATCCAAGAACCAAATACGTCTATCAACGGCCGTAAATCAACCCTCATCCCAAAGGGTGAAATGTCATCAAGACAGTTACTTTATCCAGTCAATTGTATGTGTTGCTGCTTTTTGTGCAATATTTGTTTATTCTTTCATGTTTGATCTACGACTTTAGCTACCCTTTTGTGTTGATGCTGGGAACAAAATAAAACACTCTCTTAGATTTGAAAGTAATCTAATGTTTGAATCTTGTTAATAGTTATAGCCAAAGATTTCTCTTTTCCTTCTCTCTTCTGCAATGTTCTTGCTTAGCTGAAGATGACGCAGTATATGCCATTGTTTAGATCTGCTCGAACTTACGGTCCGTGACCCAGTTTCATGCTGACCTCCTCATCACTGGTCGTCTCCGTCGTGACCCTCTTCCTGTGACGAAGCTCATTCAGTCATACGCTTTCCTGAGTTCTCCTGAGCGTTCTCATCAATGTGTAGTAAGTGTGGGGACTTGTTTAGCGCGGAGAGAATCTTTGAAAAGATCGTCAAGAGGAATGATGTTTCGTGAACTGCTATTATCTCTAGTTACAACCGTGGCGGGTTCTCTGAAAAGGCATTGAGAAGTTTCAGTGAGATGTTAAAGCATGGAATTGAGCCGAATTTGGTTACCCTTAATAGCGTTTTGAGCTCTTGTTGGTTGTTAGGGTTGGTTAGAGAAGACAAGTCAGTCCATGGTTTTGCAGTTCGACGAGAGCTGGATCCGAAGTATGAGTCCCCTTCCCCGGCCTTAGTCGAGCTGTATGCTGAATGTGGGAGCTAATTGACTCTGAGACGGTTTTACATGCGGTTGGTTATAGAAATATTGTGTCATGGAACTCTCTTATATCTCTATATGCACATAAAGGTATGGTGATTGAAGCATTGTGCTTGGTTAGACAGATGATGACACGGCGAATGAGACCTGACTCATTCACTTTAGCAAGCTCAATCTCATCATGCGTGAATGATGGTTTAGTCCGGCTAGGGAAACAAATTCACGGGCATGTTGCAAGGACGGATGTTTCAGACGAATTTGTGCAGAACTCGATGATAGACATGTACTCTAAAAACGGACTTGTGGATTCAGCATGCTCGGTGTTTGATCAAATCAAACATAGGAGCGTTGTGACATGGAACTCAATGCTCTGCGTGGTTTCTTAGAATGGTAACTACTTAGAGGCGGCTAACCTCTTCGACTGTATGTATCGCAACTGTCTTGAGACCAATGAAGTTACATTTTTGGAGGTTATCCAAGCGTGCTCAAGCATAGGTTCACTGGAGAAAGGGAAATGGGTTCACCACAAGCTCATGCTTTGCGGTTTAAAGGATCTTTTCACTGATACAGCTCTAATCGACATGTATGCCAAATGTGGAGATCTCGACACAGCTGAAACCGTTTTCGAGGCTATGTCGAATAGGAGCATTGTATCATGGAGTAGTATGATCAACGCCTACGGAATGCACGGACGTATAGGATCCGCCATATCGACGTAACGAAGTTGTTTTCATGAACGTTCTCTGTGCTTGTGGTCACTCTGGTCCAGTTAAAGAAGGTAAATTCTACTTTAACTTGATGAAAAGTTTTGGCATCTTACTAAAATCGGAGCATTACGCTTGTTTCATCGACCTTTTGAGCCGTTCTGGTGATCTCAAAGAAGCATATAGAAACATCAAGGAGATGCCTTTCCTAGCTGATGCTAGCGTTTGGGGTTCTCTGGTCAATGGGTGCAGAATCCATCAGAGAATGGATATCAATAAAGCCATAAAAAAAAAGCATCATTCGGACAATGTAACTGATGATACGGGATATTACA
Source organism: Streptanthus diversifolius (assembly GCA_039880935.1). NCBI lineage: Eukaryota > Viridiplantae > Streptophyta > Magnoliopsida > Brassicales > Brassicaceae > Streptanthus > Streptanthus diversifolius. The sequence goes on along the minus strand of JAXGFM010000015.1, from coordinate 4,515,918 downwards.
CTCTCTTGTCCAATATATACGCTGAAGAAGGCAAATGAGAAGAATTCTGGAGAATGAGAACGGCTATGAAGAGTTCGAATCTCAAGATAGTTCCTGGGTACAGCTCAATCGAGATCGATCAAAAAGTTTTCAGATTTGGAGCTGGGGAAGAATCCTGTTTCGGAACAGAGGAAATATACAGGTTTCTTGGGAATCTCCAGAATCTATCTCTTGAAGCACATTATTTACAAATTAATGAATGAAGAACTTGTCTTAGATTCTTAACAGCATTGATAAGTTAGAGCCATGTAGGAATATATGTTCTTTGTGAGCCAATTGAAAACAGAGACGCAGATTTTGTAATAACCAACCACCCTAATATAAAACCATCATGTTTTTTCTTTTTCTTTAGCACTTCTAAGAGAGGACAGAATATACAAAGGGCAACAAACACCCACAAACATGGGGGTGATTGAGAATCATAAAAACATAGATCTGTTTTATTCAATGCTGAATCAGTTTTGTCCCTCTATAATGTTCCTCAAATCGTGAAAATGAGATTAATTTCATGAAAAACTTTATGTCAAGATCACAGTTGGGGGAGTACCTGCAGGGTATCTTTGTCGCCTTGGTCTTCTGGTTGCGTTTCCCCATCCCGTAAGGCTCCTATCTTCCAGTCCCACCATTTGTACACTGTTGTTATCCCTTGGCTGCTCCAAAGCTGAGCAAACCGGAGCTCTGTTAATGTTGCTGACCAGTCGTTTCCTTCGTCGGGTAGACCCACCCCGGTCTGAGCTTCTTCTGGCCACTCCTAAGTTCCAATTGTAGCCTGTGGCTTTCATAAGTCCCCCAAACATTTGAATATCTTCGTTTACTTCGAGTCTGGACAGAGAAGCAAGCCCAGGGAGAATATCCCTTTGGAAATCCCGCCTTGGTCTTCCTCGTCTTGCTTGTCCTCTTCTTGGCCGGTTAGCTGTGATGCCCATAGAACCCGTCCCATCGAATTTCAGATATTCCGGGACTAAAGGCGTTGGCATGTAGTCTTCTTCTTTGGTCGGGGTTAAGCTCAGAGTCATTGCCTCGAAGTAATCAAACTCCCCTGAAGAATATTCTTCACGGCAGCCTTCACAATCTCTGGCTTCCAAACAAGCATCAATCTTTTCTTCTAAATCATTGCCACAAGAAGCGATTGTATTCGCAAACCAAGAGAGCGGGTCCTTAGCAACTGCATCGGTTGTAGAGGAAGCAGCTTCATCAGTATTACAGCAGTGGTGAGACAATGAGATTGTGACTATAGCTTCTGCTGCTCCCTTAATGATTTCATCCAAAGAGTCTCCAGCTTCACCTTTCCCTGATCCCCAAGTTTCTTCATCTCTCTTCTCTGGCATTTTCTCCCCTTCTTCTTCACTCTCAAGAGTCGGGGGAGCTTCCAAATCTATCAAAGTAGTGGCTTTTGTTTCCAATCTTGGATTAGAACACAAGCCGGAATCTTCATCCTCACTTGCACATAAATTCAAGTCAATGTAGTGCCTGTTAGTGGCAGATTTTTTACCTTCTTCCTTGTCCACAACAACAGCTTCAGAAACCGAAGCGTCACATGGCAAGTTGATATCGAGGTTTCTCTTCACCAAGGTTTTTACTTCCTTGGGTTGATCAGTGAGACGCACAGAAGAAGGGTTAAGGGAAGAGTGTCCCTCGCAAATAGAACGCTTCTGAGAGTGCGGAAATCCGAGAATCTTCCCACTACTCAGTGAATCGGCCATTTCAACTCGTCCCAAGTTGGCGTCATTAAAACATGAAAAAGACCTCAAACCGTTGTGAGGAGATACATTATTCGATCCGTCACCCGCGTCACTTCCATCCATGAATTGATTTGCAGAAGCATTCAAATCCAAACCACTATTTGTTATTTCATTTCTGTAAGGGGCCTTAGGTCTTATCCAGGACAACCTAGCAGAGCATTCCTGCTTTTTTGGTCCTTGAAGGTTTTCAAGACTCTGATGCTTCAAAGCCTCACTCAAAGAACCATTTGTAACAGCCCCATTTGGGCCATTGCTAAGATGGTTAAGGTTTCTTGATGGAAAATTAAAGGCAGTTTCCTTCGACCCTGAAGAGAATCCTTGGTAAAGCCCGTCAAAACCACGGCTTCTAATCTCAGAACTTGAATCTGCTCTTGATTGTGTATTAAAACTCAAGAATGGATTCGTTTGAAATGGCAAAGATTTCTGAACTGAGCTGCTACTTCGGTTCTCCCATGATGGAATCCAATGGCTCCAAGGTCTGCCAGATTCAGGGAGGTAGCCCTGATTCAAGCTTGGAGCATTTGATGCCACACTTGATTCCACATAGCTATCATAGGAAGCTTCAGGATTCCTTTGACAGGCTTCAAATTGGAAAGATGCTCGTTCTACCGATAATAATTTCCTCTGATCAGGTGAAGGATAGCCCAGAGGTTGAAATGCATGGTTAGATAGAACTTGTACCGACTGGGAAGGTAGACATAGTTTGTCTCTTGGAATGCTTTTTACGTGCCCTGTGACAATGCGGCCATAGAAAAACATCAGAGACTAGAAGATAGGCAAACATTGCTACACATAACAAGCTATTGTATCAGTACACAATCCGCAAACCTATCTACAAGCGACATGCACTGCCACCATAAGAAGTCTTTGCTAAATTTTCCCCACATAAAACACGGAGCAGAAGGACGCATAGAACAGTTTCACTCACTAAAGATTGTTTTAAATAAAATGGAAGTGAAGAACATGAGTTGCCACTCAATGACGAATCTCACCTGCTTCTATAACCATCCATCCATTTTGACTTGTATTTTTTTCCAACCACTGGCCTTGCACATGTGCAATGTTTTTTCCATAAAGAGAGAATACATCCCTGGAAGAAGGACCAGGTACTGATGATTCTTGGCATTGGACTGGCTCGTTCAAGTCAGTTAATCCATTTGGGTTCTTCATAATCAAAGAAGAACCGTTCCGATGAGAAGCATTGCCTCTTTCGAGGACCAGATTTTCACCAGTTTCTTTTCCTCCTGTTGACTGCTCGTAACGAGGATAACTCGTGTTTTCACCATCTGTATCGAGATACTCATCCGCCGGCAGTTGAAGATCAATCATTCTTCTCCTGACCTTCACAGGTCTAACCTCCTCATCCTTTGAACTAATCCCATTACGCATAGGAACGTTGCAAGCTTGTGAGCTGCTTCCTTCACCACATATAGATTTTCCCAAGAGAAATCCAGGCAGCTCACGATGGATGGCACTTTCCGGTGTATGTTCAGATTGGTTCATGTGGTCAATAAAGTTCTTTCCTTTTACTTCATCCATCAAGCTCTTCTGTGTTCTATACAAACGGTGAAGTTCATAAACCTACATAAACACAAACAAGAAAAGGTCAAATCAAATTTGGTAGACGCATAAAAAAGCAAAGCATTTGAGTAAGATGAAAAAACCATACCTGATTCTTAAAAACGGCTTCGTGTTCAAGTATCGTTTGTTTAAGAAAATCTCTCTCGTATCCAGAGTAAGAATCCGCTGCAGCTCTCATCGAGAAACCATTCTGATATTGCGCATATGGAATATTTTTATCTCCCCAATACATTGACCAGTTGCAACTGTTTGAATCTTCACTGAGATCCCTCATTGAGGGCAAGAAGCTTTCACAGTGAACCATACTCTCATTCCTCCACAAAAAAAAAAAAAAAAAATAAGCTTATGCTGTAATTAGCCGGAGAATTAAATCAAGTTAAGTACTACAATTCCAGAAAGTCATCGACGACTTTATTTACACAACACACAGAAAACAAAATAGTGAAATCATATCTGACTATTAAAGCAATCAATTCATGATCCAAAAAAAAAAAAAACAGATTCTGCATAAAACTCAGAATTAACCTCAAAAAATTATAAAAAAGGTAGATAAAAATGTAGCAGATTTTTCCGATCAAATGGGAGGCCACGATATCTAACAATATACTTGAAAATAAACAAAGAAGCGGCCATTACATGTGAATCGATCATCCACTAAGAAATCAATTACTCGCAAACTAATACATAAACCCAACAACAACAAAAATAATAGTTGAAAAAGAAAAAGAATCTGACAGAATTCACCGTACGATGAACAGAATACAGAGGACAGAAGCTGGATCGAATCAGTCAAATGCCAAACCGAATTCATCAATCACAAAACTCCATGAAAATTTAATCAGATACAGATATGGAAAATCAGAAAGAAACAAAAAAAGCTTTCTTAAACAGCAGAAATAATTAAAACCAATTGAAAAAATTTAAAAAAAAAAAAATCGGAGATAGAGATTTATACCTCAGACCCACATCCTCTCTAATCGCTCTTTTGAACAGAGAAAATCTCTCACAGCGTGGATAAATGAAAAACACTCGGCGACCAAAAATATACAAATGTAAAAAATGAGAAATATATTTAAAAAATAAAAAAAAATGTTCCCGAGATAATACTAAAAATAAGAAAGCGAATATTTCGCAGAGAGAGAAAATCTAAGAAACAGTTAATACGAAAGAGGAGACAAAGCGCAGAAAACTGGAAACTCAAAGGGAGAAGAGAAGGAAAAACTCTCAGATCGTCATCGTCGTCGATCCGATGGGCCAACTCTAATTCTCTCTCTCTCTAGCCTCTGTATCTCTCTCTCTCTCCTTTTCTCTCTGATCCTTAAAACGAAGAAAGCAAATAAAAAATAAAAGAATAAGAGGTTTTATATATTAATTTTTCTCGGATTTGGTGTCTTCTCTTTCCATATAGAGTGAAGAGAGAGAAAGAGAGAGATCCCGTAAAATAAAATAAAGAAAATTACATAAAACGAACGACCCTTCTAATAACAGAGACGCGATATATATTTGTCAACATCTGGTCTCGCTTTTTTTTTTTTCTCTCTTTTGCTTCTCATAATTTTACATTTTTCCACTATTTTACGCTGAGAATTAAAGTGGCCTTTCTCACCTTTTGCAGTTTGAATTATAATTAATTTCTAATTACATGGTTCCCAATCTTTCATTATATCGTATAGTGTACTCACTGTACTGTAACCCTATTTTTTGTATTTTTTTTTACTTTTTAATTAGGTTGTGGGTTTTCATTAGATTTTTTTATTTCACACACTTCGAATATAAAAAAAATTCAAAACTAGAAAATTTCCTATTTAACATTGTTTGTTATTTTTGTTAGTCGTCTTTTACATTATGATCAGAGATAGTTTGTTTGTTAAGTCATGTTACTATAAACAGTAACTCAAAAAATTAAATTAATTTTACAATGTATGTTTACTATAATTTTAATAAATTTTTATATATAAACGTTCAATCGTCTCAACTAAATTTATCTTATTTAGTTTACTTTATTTAGTTTGTTTTTTTTTTATTAATATCAATATATTATGGATTTTTTTTGGTAATTAATGCTTAGTTTTAAAATAATTTATTGCTTTGATTAAAAGAAAAAATTAATGATGAATGTATTATACCAGTCAATTATTTAGCAAATTAAAAGCAATCTATAAATTTTTCTCAACTGGACATTTATTAAATATGTTTCATTTTTATCAATGTATTCAATCAGTCAATTATTTAGCTAATTCAAAGTAATCCATTAATATTTCTCAATTAGACATGTATTCACTCAATTTCATTTTTCTGTCAATGTATTACATACAGATTCTATAGACTATTTATTTTAAATATACTGATGCTGCTTTGATATTAGTGTAGGGTTTGATTTACTTTGTATCTATAGTTGAATTTGGTAATTTTACTTTATAGATTTTATAATATAAATTACATTGTGATTTAAAAGTAGGTTTGAATTTGCTCGATTATATTCGTTTTTATTTTATCAACCAAATAAAAATCAAATGTTTTGAATAATAAATTGCATTGACCATATTCATGACCAACTAAATAATAAATTTAAGATAAGTTATGAAATAATAATTTTAGAAAACTGGTGATGCGGTGACATTCTGATGGTATACTCATCTTTGATATAAACCATAATATATATATATATATATTAAGTTACCTTAAATATTTCAGATTAAACAACATATTTTAAGCATTTACATTTAAAATTGAATATTGTATTTACATAAATATAAAGATATAAATTTTCGTTGACTAGGACATGTGGTTTAATGGTTTTTGTGTTGGTGTTGTTAACTTAAGTGTTTCATTTCAAATATTAGAATGGGGAAATAGTGAAAATTCAAGAACAAACAATTCAAAATAAAAAAAAAAAACTAAGAGAACTATAACGAATAGCTCCTTTTTTTATGATATATGCGTATATAACATCTACCCAAAACGTTAGTAGTAATTAGCCTTTTTGACATTCGATTTGTACTATTTTGCCCTCATATTTTTTTCTAATAGCTTTTGTATATGTATCTTTCGCTCTGACAACAAATATTCTCTCCCTACTCTCTCCTCTAACCAGATAAAAATTACAACTTAACTATTTCTTGTAGCTTCACAATTGTAATTGAGAAATTGCTTCATCCATATACATCAATATTTACATAAACATATAAAAGTTTATAAATTTTTTATAAAATTTACAAAAATTAAAGGTTGATGAATATCAATGATGTTTAACAATATTTATAATTTGTTATAATTGACATAATTTACATTATTCTATTTAAGTTTGTTATTTTCCATATTATTTATTCATTTTTATAATTTAGTTTTTTATGATATATATTTCTTATGATTGTTATATTTTACATTATTCCATTTGAATTTACTATTTTTAAGCTATATTTTCCTACATTGTTTTGTTTTCTGTGGTATATGTTTTTATGGTAATTAATAAATTAATGATTTCACCATTATATCTTCTTGTATGCCCTCTTTTACTATATTATTATTGGTAGAAACTATTAACTTTTCAACTTATATTAACATAAAATAGTAAATTTATTTAAAAATAACCAGTTTAGTTACTTATAATGTGTAATTATTAATGTGTCAGAGAATAGCACTATGTTTTCGTAAGGATAAAATGGTCATAGAAAATTTCTTCATTAAAATATGGTGGACGGTAGAGTTGCATATTTTTAGTCAATAGGCTTAAATAGCTAAATACCCAAAATTTATTATTAAAAAAGTTCCTAATAAAAAATGAGACAAAAAGTGTGAGTAATATAATAAATTCTAAAAATTTAAATAATTAAAAATACTCTCCAAATTCTCATTAATTTAGATATATATTAAATTCTTAAATAAATATGTTAGATGATTCATAATATTTTTTAAAAAAGAGATTAGATAATTTGCATTACAAACAAAATTCCAAATTGATCATTTGGCAATCCCGTCCCATATCCATTTTTTGTACCCTTCAAATAAAACAAATAGTCTGGAATGTATACTTATCTGCATATAAACATAACTAAATAGGAAATTTTGGTATGGATATTGGTCAAAGTGAGTTTCACATCTTGAAATGGATATGTTTAATTGTTGTCGCACTAGTCACCACCCATATTTCAAATTCATATATTGAATTAACAAAACATATTTTTATCAAAAATAATAATATATATATATAGTGTAACTCGGTTTAGCCTATTAAACATTTTATATCGAAAGTAAATGGGAACAAGAAATGCGTTTTTTCCTTTCTTTTTTTTTTGCTTTGGTTACAGGAAGTGCTATTCTCTATCCATTGTTTTTTTTTTGTGTTTTGGGGTTACAATTTGAGTGCGGATCAAACAGCTAAATTTTCATGTCCAACATACAATTTTACCCCTAGATTCTCTCGTTGGCTTTTTCCCTGGGCGTTAATTTTAGAATGGAAAAAGGTACAAGATCAAAGAATAATCTTTATTCATTTTTACCTTTATTCTTTAGACAAACATTTATAGTACGTTTTTTATCTTACTTTAAAAAGGAAAACCTATTTATTTTTTACATCATGATATTTGCCGATGCAGCTATGCCTCGCTTAAATAAATTTAACATGTCAATGTATATAACAAGGTTGCAAGAAACCCTTTTATTTTCTGGAATGACCAAAAAGATATAGATTATCTTTTATAATCTCCCTTTTAATCCTTTAAATTTCCTCTATTATAGTAGGGTTCACGTCTCCATTTGTTTGCAAAACATAAAACGCGTTGTTTCATTATTTGACGAAATCATATATTTTTCATTGTACTTGCTTTTGACTGCGCAAGAAAAATAATGATGTCATTAATGTCCAAAATTTATGCAGAAAATGAAGAAAACATGTTTCTTAACAGCATCTTGAGAAACTACAACGAGTTGTGTTGTTTGAACATGTAACTAGTGATGAAACTGAAGATCCTATTTAACAAGGAATGAGGGTTCACTTCAGATCTTAATTGTGTGCTTTACAATGTTGATCATACCAGTTAATATTGCAGAATAATTCGTAGCCACTTGGTCTTGTGATCTGTGACCTTTACAAAACTCTTTATCATCCATAAACTATATACAACACTACAAATTACAAAATTTTCTAGAGGTTTTCATATAAGTAATACATTTGACCAGAATATTTGTTAAACTAACGCCTAGGAAAAAAAATTCAGATGATTTTGTATTTTTTTGTAAAAAATAAATAAATTCTTCTGATTATATTTCTGTAATTAATTTTAACCAAAAGAGCATTTTTAAATATGTTAACATATATGTAGTAATACAAGGTGTTGAATAGTAACAATATAAACATACTATAATATAAAATCTAAATACTAAAATCTAAATCCGAAATCCTAAACACTAAACTCTAATAAAAAATTAATAGATTCAAATTAATTAGTATATAATATTCATAAACACTAAAGAAAAACAATACCAACACAATCATCAGAAACTAGTTTGACCTCTAAATACAACTCCACATTGATGATAAAAGAATGATTACTTGGAACCCTAAACATGGTCTTAAGACTACAATCATCCACAACGGGCAAACGCATATACTTCACCAAAGATTGTTGAACAATGGAAGGGTACCTACCAGTCACATCAACTTGGAACTTGCCCTAATCCAGTGACTCCATGCATATCATCAAACAATTTGGGTAAACTGATTTTGCTTTAAACTATGATCACTCTTGGAGTTGATCCTTCGTAGTAGAAGGGACCATCAGCGCCATCTTTTATACAACCATTCTAATCATGTGTAAAATTTTAAATTTTTGTAAAAGTTGAAAAAGATATATCTTTTGTTTCTCAAATTTTCTAAAATCCATTAAAATCATCCTAAAGCTTTGTAACAATAAAATTTATAAAATTACCTCTAATCATATATCTCTCAAAAGTTTTTTGGATTTAATATATATTCAAATTCTCTTAGATCATCAATCCAATTAATATTTTTAAATACTAAACACTAAAATATAAACCATAAACCTTAAATGTTAAATCATAATTAAAAATAATTGAACCTAAATTAATTAGTGTACAATATTCTAAAATTAGCCTCATGATTTTAGTTAAACTTAAAATTTTGTAAATTTTGTTTTGAACCATTCACAAGATTATGAAAGTTTTTATATGTTAATATAAACTTTCATGTGTTTCACCCTATTAAAAACTGTTCATTTGCTTTGTTTGACTTGTTGATATTTTTCAGATTTCAACAACTCTTAAACAAAAATCTACTCTAATCAAAATAATCATAAACTTGAACTTTTGTAAGACATGAACGAAATGTACAAATGAATAAAAAAACATTAATTTTTTATCATGCTAGTTTATCTATGAAAATGCCATTAACAAATAAACAAAGATTTAAATAGTAAAGGTATAAAGTGAAAATTCTACTTATACAATTTTTTCTGAATATTAGATCTACATATATTCTATAAAAAGTGAGTTCTTATAGTTTTCTTATTTTCTAATCACTAACTCACAAATCTAAGATTGATAGATACAAATAAAATAGGATAACATAATAACTGACCATTCATATCGTTTTCAAATAAACTACTCGGTATAGTTAAATAATAATTAAAAACGATGAACAATACTTACTAGATTAATGTGACTGTAATGCAGCATGGGTGTTTTCTTAACAAATTAAATGTAAAATTTCAAAAAAAATAAGGGAGTTTATTGGATTACAGATTTTAAAAGATTTTAGAGGTTTAAATTTGGTGGAATATAAATAAATTTTGGAGGTGTTATGGTGATTTTGTTTTAGAAACTAAAGAATTTTGAGGATTTTGAAGAACTTTGAAGATTTCGGTAAGGATTTTAGGATATTTAAGAATTTTTTAATTATTTAAAATGTTATATAATATTTATTAGTTTTTTAAAAAAATTGTTTTCTATTAATGAAAAGATGATATTGAAAATTTTCAATTTTTATTTATTTATTTTTGTTAATAATTTTGATTTCAATAAATGTTTTTCTTTATTTTAATTCAAAGTTTTGATTTTTTTTTAAATTGAAACTAAAAAAGAAAAAGTTAATTTAACAGAAAAACTCTTCAAATATCATCATAAGAGGTGGTACTTTTATTCATTAACTTTTAAATATAAATTATATTATAAACCATTTCAAAACATATTTGATAAATTTTGTTGATAGAATTTCTAATTTCCAAAAACTGAGATTTTACAGAATTTGTAAAAATCATTAATCCAATAAGATGAGATTTTAAAGAATTTGTACAAATACCAAATTCAATAAGAGAGGATTTGAAAAAAAAAATGAAATCCTCTCAAACCCATAATCCAATCAGCCTCCTTAGATGAAATCTAGATAAAAGTTAGAATTAATATTTATCTTCGGTTCCTTAAATTTAAACCTAGTCAATAAGGTAATTTTGTATTAAGCAACTCTAAATTTTATTTTCAATCAAATATATTCCTAATATTACATAATAATTATTAAAAAAATATAAAAATAATTTTACTATAAATTTATCTTTAATTAATTGAAAAATGATTAATAATTAGTTTGATTAAAGAGTCTCTTTTCAAGTTAAAAGTATATGATTAAAAAGTTTTATTGTGGCAAATTTTTCAGGTCTGGATCAGATCGAATTTTTTTCTATCGCTGCTTTTGTCTTTTTATATTGACAATTTTAACTTGATATATAAAATAGACTGTATTCACAACAATATTGTGATGAAATTTCTAAAAGATGTTAGAAATCAGTTTATTGGTTTGGATGATCAAAATTTGGTTCCTATGAACTTGGTTCATGAACACAGGTAAATCACCTAGTAATTTTATAAAAATTAGTTTTATATAATAAATAAAATAAATCGTTTACGATATTCAAATTATTATAAACTTATTCATTCATAATTTAAGAATATGTTTTTTTCAGAAGATTTGAAAAAACTTACTCTACTTTCTTTGGAACAAAATTACATAATAGTACCTAATTAATTAATTAACATAAATCAAGAAAGATATGTATTACATGTGGTCTCTATGCTCATCTTATGCACACTAAAACACATAGTCCAAATCTTGGTTACCCTTTTCCAATTGGAGTGAGAAAATGTAATTACAAGGAAAAATTAACTTAGTACAACCAAAAGCAAAGAATTTCAAGAACATTGTCAAAAGCTAAGACACTTATGAGGCCAAATAGTTACCCTAATTTAGAAGTTTGATGATAACACTATTTAATTTCTAAATGAAGCATCAATTGTTTAAATTAGACTGAAAAAGCCTGAGGGTCCCATTGTCGAGGCAATTTTGAGGTTGTTTGTTTGAATGTGCGTCTGAATTTAAGTGGCCCTAACTATGAAGGTAATTACGGTTTTGGGATTGGTCTTGGATACTTTTGTAGTTTTGGTTCTTCTCTTCGTCTCTGATTGGCTGATCTTATACTTCAAATAAAAATATCATTTTTAAAGGCTTCTTTGTGGAGATTATTACATAGAATGCCATTCTTCCGAGGAAGTATGTTTTTAATTTATCGACCGAAGTAAGTCAACTTGGAATGTTTATAATTATTTAAACCCACCCATGTACCAGTTGTACAAACCGGTGGTGCCATTGCCAACCAAAGATATAAAATAAAACATAATAATAAATTATCGTTTTCATCTGTTGATATATACACTCACATTAACAGTAACGTGTTTATGCATTATTAACACGTTAGAAACCGTATGAATTTTATATTTCTGTCTTATGTAAACTAATCACAAGAACACACTTTTGAAGTGTATAAATTATCCCCTAACAAAAGGAATATTTTTTTAAGATTAAGAAAAGATTGGCTAGATCTAGAAGTGGAGAAAAAGTAAAGTAAAGAGATAAATTTGTAAAAGTGCTTCTTCTTGTATAACCACAAGTACATAATCAGGTCCTGGTCTCCTGGAAGTCGAGGACCGAATCTTTAGGATCAATTTTTTCGATGGCTATTAGCTTTAATAGTTAAAAAAATGATGGTGTCAGTATTTGTTTTGAACAGAGTTACTTTCTCTGTCGTCAAAGCTGGAAACTAGTAATTTTATTTTGTGTGTGTGTTAAAAAGCACTGTTAAATTGAGATCCATTACGATCATTTACACATTTTCCCGTCATATTTTTATTAATATATGTTGGAATAATATATTAATAAACATATTAATAAGCATATGGACTTATAATATATAGTTAAAATGTGAATGAGAATTTGTTTAGAGAAAGTCAAATATTTTTTTGTAACTTACAAATTTTGATATTAAAAACCAAATAAATTTGGCCATTAAATCTACTTGACCACCAAGCTATTTCTTTCCTATAAATATCAAGCTACCTAGAAGTAAAAAATCATTCATTCATTCTAAAAGCAAAGAAAACACTATTAGACACATTTTAGATATTTTTTTGAGAAGTTTCTAAGTGTTGAAGCTCTCTGGAATATTTTATTGGTTGTTGGTGTTAGATGCTAGTAGCTAAGGAATTCACAAGGTTTAAAATGTTCATACTTTCTCCCTATTCTACTTTTCTCTTTCAAAAGTAGATTTTGTGTTCTTGAGTATATAGTAGAATATTAGCTTGTAGATTCTAACATGAATGAAGCATGTTAGTCTTATATGTTTGGTTGTATCATGGGATTCAAAAAATGCATATAAACCGTCTCATTGCGGGCATTTCATTGAGTTAAGGAAAGGGATCGTCCCGCCTCCAAATGGTTTTTATGATTTTATAAAATATGTTTATTGTTTAAATTTTAGTTTCACATATATTGTTGTTTTAATTCATGTTCATCTTATTCTTTACTTAAGTTGTCAATATTAAAATGATGGTCATGAAATTATGCATTGTTAATACTGAATTTAAGAATTATGTTCATAAGATTAATATATATGTAAAATATGAAACTATAATTCTTGGTCAAAGAATAAATTAAATATTGTTAACTTTTATGTTCTTGCTAATAATTATGTTGGTCATACTTGAATTTAGTATTCATGGTCAAAATGTTATACTTAACGTAAATGTTATAATTATTTTGCTAAAATAAGTTATGGCACATAAATATCAATATTAATATTTGTATATATATATATGTAAATATTAATATATATATATATATATGTTTAATAGTTTATTTTAATTTTTAAATTTAAATTGTATTGCAAATTGATATTTCAAAATCCGGTTTTATAAAGTTCTATAATATATACATATGTTATATCTATATCGAAAAGAAGAAATTATCATATGGTCTCTTCCTAACCTTTAATTTATCACACATGGTACATTTTATTGTACCCGAGAATGTATCTTGGTGTAATGTAACTCTTACAAATCAAGACTTTAATTGGTAACGACATAGAAATAACACAACAAGTGGATTAATATTCGAAATTAGAAATGAACATTTTAGTTGAATTGACTCAAAAGAAATGTTCACAAAATTTTTGAAGATAACTCTTCACTATTTTTGAAGATAACACTAATGATAAAACTAAAATATAATCTTTCTTCTCATCTTTCACATCACTCTTTTTTTTTAATTATTACACGCTCTTGTCAATCTACTACCTCCATCATATATTAGACAAATTAAGACCCCTGAAGCTGTCTGAAAACCAAGACTGAATTGTGATCGATAAAACACAATGTGTGCCACACAGGTCGTGAAATTCCATCTAAATCATCGCACAAAACACACATCTAAATCATCGCACAAAACACACGTCTCTCTTTTTTTTAATGATTTTGTGAAAAAAGAAAAATAAAATTGAAGAAACATAAAACACGTGATTCTATCTTGTCCGGATAAAATATGTAACGGATTGTTGGAAAAATATTTAGTTTCGTCTCCTTACGGTTTTTACCCACTCGCCGAATCTCTCCTCTGTCCTTTTCCTTCTCCTTCCCCCATTTTCTCTCCTTTTCCCATTTCCTGAAATTTGTTGTCTTACATCTTTCTCTCTCCGGTCGCACCCGCAGATTTAACGCGACAACAAGGTTTTATCGACGATGGAAGCTATGCTACTCAAACCCAATTTTTACAATTTGCCAAGCCTCAATCTCTCAGATTCTTCTAGACCCGTCTCGTATTTAGCCAGTAAATCGAATTTTGGACTAGCTGGGTCTCTCTCCCTCCGGCTCTCCGCTGCTTCGCCGCTCCGGTAATGGTATTTCTAATTTGGTTAAACGAGAAAAGAGCCTTTGTGCACGCTATATGTTCGGTTTATTAACAGTTGTCTGTCTTTTTCCGCCATTGTTTTCAAGAGTCGTCATAACTCTTGTTTCTACACGAGACCAAAAAAAAGCCACTGTCTTTTTATTACTTTGCCTTGCTCTGCTCGTTTTGTGTTGTCAGTGGTTGCAGACATGGTCCTGGGCCTGACCTGTACGGTAAAACAAAGTTGTGTACTTGTAACGTGTTGGCAGATTGATGTGTTAAGAGATGTCTCGATAATGCAGGAATTAAAATCTTTTCAATCTTCAGGAAACTGACACATCTTTCTAGTAGATATAGAATAGCCTCATTGCTGTTGATCCAAAAGCCTAGGAGAATTATCTTGTTAACTGCAAATCTTTGTCTGTCGTTTTGTTTTATAAATCTTATGTAGTTAAATGATATTATATTCCTTGAAGCATGGTGTTTTTAGCTGAAGTTGATTAAGTTTCTGGGTTATCGTAAGACAAGGCAGTATTGATGTGTGGCTATTGTTTCAGATACTCGAGGGGGCTACGGGTGGATGAGAGTGAGAGCTTGACACTTGACAGCATAAGGCACTCTTTGATTCGTCAAGAGGACAGCATTATCTTTAATCTTCTTGAGCGAGCGCAGTATCGTTACAACGCTGACACATATGACGAAGATGCTTTTGCTATAAAAGGTTTTCAAGGATCTTTGGTCGAGTTTATGGTCAGAGAAACTGAACAGCTCCACGCTAAGGTCGAAAATCAACGAAGCTTCAAAGTTGGTTAATAATTTAGGAAATTTTCTCTTTGTTTCTGATTTTATTGCTTGAAATTAGGTGGACAGGTACAACAGTCCAGATGAACATCCCTTTTTCCCACAATGCTTGCTAGAGCCAATTCTTCCCCCAATTCAGTACCCACAGGTGAAGTTTAGCTTTGAAAGGTTTTGCATTTTATCAGAACAATTTACAAATCGACTTGATAGTGTTGAATGTAGACTAGGCATACTCCCCAAGAAGAAGGGAGATGACCTGTAAAGTAAAACCAACTTTTCTCTTCTGTCTTGCAACTAAACCAGGTTCTGCATCATTGCGCCGAATCAATAAATATCAACAAGAAGGTGTGCAACATGTATTTCAGACACCTTCTTCCAAGACTGGTGAAGCCAGGGGACGATGGTAATTGTGGTTCAGCTGCTCTCTGTGACACAATGTGTTTGCAGGCAAGAAACTTGGTTTGACATCATTTCAAATAGGCTCAATAAGAGACTTTAAACTGAAAAACATTTATATGTTCTCTTTGCAGATACTTTCAAAGAGAATTCACTATGGTAAATTCGTTGCTGAGGCCAAGTTTCTTGAAAATCCCGCTGCCTATGAAACAGCTATCCGAGAACAAGTACTCTCATGCTACATTCCTTCTCTTTATTTATTACCTGTATCTTCTTTTGTCATAAATTGACTGATTCCAGGACCGGACACAACTATTCCAACTTCTGACGTATGAAACGGTTGAAGAAGTAATCAAGAAAAGAGTTGAGATCAAAGCCAGAATTTTCGGTCAAGACATAACGATCAACGATCCAGAAACTGGAGCTGATCCTTCCTACAAAATCAACCCTAGCTTAGTTGCAAAACTCTACGGAGAAAGAATCATGCCCCTCACAAAGGAAGTCCAAATTGAGTACTTGCTTAGGAGGCTGGATTGATTTGTCAAAAGAAGGAATCGTAGCATTTGTATTTGATCTTAATTTCCAAAACCGTAACGTGACATAAGCAGCGCAAGCTAGCTAGTCAAGAAGTTGATTTTATTACAGATATAAACCGAGAATCAAAACAAAACAACTACTCTGAGAATAATAAAAAAATTATTTCTGATGTTCACAGAATTTGGTACTCTGCAATGATTTGTAGCATCAGAGTGAAACTCCTGTGGATTCTCGGACAATCTCGTAAATAGATAAAACGTTTTCAATGGTCAGTAAGAAGATAATGCACCATTCTAAAAGATCTGATCGTCGGTTCTGCATCACCTCTTGGAGGAAATGAATGTTATGCTGCAGATAAAAAGTGAGAATCAAATCAGAAACCCCAAAAAAACATGACTATTGTTTATATAACAAAACCAACAGAGTAATGTAATAACAATACCTCTACAAACTTTAGCTTAAAGTCTAGATTCCCGAATCTCTGAGTGACCTCGTACTCTTCTCTAAGGTACTCATATATCTGAGCATATCTAGCCTCTCTCCAAGCAATCTCCGATCTATGAGAACACAACAGAACATATGAGTCTAATTAAGGTATACATTGTTTTCACGAGAATGTTCAAGATTGACCAAATTCAATTAACTTTTTTTTTTGTTTTAAAATCAAAGATAACAATATAAGAATATGAAAATGATTTAATGGAATACCTATCAAACAAACCAACTCTGAGAATTACGTCAGCTAGATTAGAATTAGCCTTCCCTACAAGTTGGAAGAGCTTTTTCCTGTGCATTGTGAAAGTTCCGGTTTTCTCCATTGCACGGTTTATACCAGCAAACTCTTCCACCAATTTATCAACCTGAGAGAATCAGAAATCTCACACTCCAACATTAAACAGTTTCTTACAATTTCTCCATACTTTCATTTCTCACTCTATGTGTGAAACAGATACATACTTGTATCGGTTAAGGACATTAAAAAGGAACAAGTTACCTGAGAAACAAAGTAATCCAATGCAATACTTTGTCCGAGCACACTCCCAATTATACGGATGCTATCAGTATCCAGCGTTTTGAGAACGATGTAGTCAGGGCCACCTCGCATTTCCTCAGTCAACAAAGGCTTCTCCTTAACAGCATAATCTAAAAGAACAAAATCCAGAAAAGGGTTTTTCATTGCAAAACTTGACAATTACTGAAGTAAAGCTATGTTTTCCAAGTATTAAGAAGTAACAGAATGGTTATAGGATACTGACCATCTTTTCTCATTTCTGTCAGCAACCCGGAAGCATGTCTACGAACCATGTTGAGATAAGACTCAACGTCATTGTCATCAACATTGAAAAGAACAGCAGAACCGTATTGAAAGACAACCATGAACCGGCAGCTGCTTACACTCTCCCTCTCGTCCAGCGTCTGTGAAGAAAGAATACACAAAATCAACATTGACTTCCTATTGGGGTTTCTAAACCAACATTAAGTAATCAAAGCCATGATACTTGCAGCCTACTGAGTATTAGTAGTAAAATGAACATAGAGATAAGGCTTCAAGCTTATTACGATTTGCTGAAACTTGAAACAGTAATTTCACTTTCAGGTTCAACCATATTCAAACAACATTGCATAAAGTGAATACCACACTTGAATATAACTCTCAAAGATTTGAAGACGAAGCAGCAGAGCAATCTTACAGGGATTCCAGAAGAAGAATCAGAAAATTTGAGGGCAATAGAATTCGTAGACCGCGAGGTAGGAGGAACAACATTGCAAAAGTTGTCAGCTTGCATTCCCTTCAAATCAATACTGCCAAAACCATAAATCTGAGAAACCAAATCATAAAAGAAACAAAAAACACACACAACTAATCATTATATCTGGAGGTGAAACAATTCAAACATTACGATTCCAAGGTTAAAACTTGAACACTGAGAAGTCAGAACCAACAAAAGAAGTGATACTAAACCCAAAATCTCGAGAGATTCTAGGCCATTCAATATACCAAACATACCTAGTACTGAGAAAATAGGCCTTGACAGGGATCTTCCCTTTTTCTTCCTCTTCCTTTGTTCCAAATTCGTAGTTGTGATATACATCACTCGACCCAGAATCAGAGTCATTGTTGTAAATCGAAATCGGAGAAGGGAACGCCGAAAAGCATCGGAAATCAAGCAAGCGAAAAGCTTCGCTTCGATGGAAACCAATCGCCGGGTGTTTCAAAACACATGGAGAAGAAGACTTTGAAGAATTGACTATTTGATTACGACGAAGAAGAGCAGCAACTACTCTCCATCTACCCATTCACAGCAATTCAAAATTGGAAACCTTTTTATTTCCTGATTCGTTTAGGTCTCCTCCAAAATCCCTCGACTTTATTGAATTATCAATTGGGAGATCTGTCTTAATTCCAAAGTTATGGGTCCGAAGAAGCCTCGGATTCTCGCCGGCGACACTAGTTCCTTACGATAGTTAAACCTCACGTTTTGGCTGTTCCACTTCGCTAATACGACGGCGTTCTCTACAACGAAAACGACGGCGTTTTATTATGTTGTCTGATAGCCTTTTACTCGTACGAGTCGTATTCCCTTTTCAGCTGAGACGACCGAAAAGATTCGCTTCTCAGGCGAAGAAATTCAACTTCTCGGAAATGGCGATATCTGGGAATCTGAGGATCTCTGCGAGCTTAGTATCTCCTTATCATCAGCATCCTAAATGCCTCTCATTACCTTCTTCCAAGGTCCGCCTTCTCTTCTTTACTCTCTCTGACTCTACGATTCGAAAATTTTCCTTGACGGCACTTTGGGATCTGGGTATTATGAAATTGGCGACTCACTGTTCCGATTCATGTATTTTTTCAGAAAAAATAAGATTACCAACGTTGATCTTTGGCTTCTAGGTCTGTGTTTGTTAGGGAGATATCTGAATGCGTCTTATAATGGAAAACCAGGGATGCAGGTCTTTAGCTCTTAGAATTGCTTCTTCATCTCTTGAATTTCCGAGCACTGTAAAGCTTTTTATCATAATTTCTGTTTTTTTTCATAGCCACTTGGACGTAAATGCCAGTGAAGGCCATATTAGAAGTGTTTGCTGATATACTTCACTTCACTTGTCTTGGAGACAAAAGTAAAACCAGTGTCTGATGTTTACGAAAACCAGTGACTCCATCTCCATGTCCAGGCTCCTGTTTATAATTTCGATGTGTTTTTTTTTTGGGGCTACAAGATCTGCATTGTTTTCTCAATCTTGTGGGTAAATATTGTTCTTTAGCATGTAGCTCAATGGCTGTGTCGCCTTGCATTACTGAGACTGGACGGTCTTCTGTTAGATATATGAGGAGGTTTATGATGTTATGAGCTGATGTTTTGCAATTTTGTTAACAAAATGTCATTTAGTTTAGATGAGCTTGATTTTATGGTGTCTTTACCTATAGATGTACTACGATAACTGAGTTTTCAAATGCATCTAGTCTGACATTACATGTCTGATATTTTGTCTCTTTTGAGGGTGATGGATGTAAATTTGCAGGTTGATTTCACGGGCTTCATAAGCAATGCTGCAAACAGTTTGGAAACTCAGAAATGTCCTGGCGTGTCGATCATTTGCGAAAACAGACGTGGTCAAGCGAAGGTTTTAGCAAGGAACACCGGTGACTATGAACTCTCACCAAGCCCAGCTGAGCAAGAGATAGAGAGCTTTCTCTTAAATGCCATCAACATGAGTTTCTTTGACCGGTTAAACATAGCGTGGAAGATAATATTTCCGTCGCACGCATCAAGAAGAAGCTCCAACGCAAGAATCGCAAAGCAGCGGCTCAAGATGATCCTATTCTCAGACAGGTGTGCGGTTAGCGATGAAGCTAAAAGGAAAATTGTCAACAACATTGTTCACGCACTGTCGGATTTTGTAGAGATAGAATCAGAGGAAAAAGTTCAGCTGAATGTCTCCACAGACGGTGACCTTGGGACCATTTACTCGGTCACGGTGCCTGTTAGGAGGGTGAAACCAGAGTACCAAGACGTGGATGAGGCTGGATCCATAACCAACGTGGAATACAAAGATACGCTTGATGGTTCTGTGGATGTCAGGTTCGATTTTTATGTTCCAGAGTAATAAGAAGGCACGTTCTTATTAGAGTTATTTCTTGAACAGTGTCTTGTTTGTCTGTTTTTGTATTGCTGTTCTTGGAATTTTAGTCTGTGAGGGAACAAAGGCAGTTTCTTGACACTCATTGTATATATATGCAACTTCAGTCTTCAAAGTTTTATCTATGTTCCTGGCAAGACTTGGGTTGGTCGAGTTCTCAACACCAGGAGCTCTATCTGGTGTCAAGTTAATCAGATTTTAATCATAGCTGGCCACCGTAAATTTTAAATGACAAAAATCTCTAAATTTCAGTCTTGTAACTATTCCGGATTTTCTATAAATTTGATCAATGCTGTGAAGAAGAAGGGACAAAAATCTCAGAAGAGATAAAGAACAATTCCGATGGTCGAAGAAGAAGACGAACAATAGCGGAAGAAAGAGGATTTGGGGAGTATATTCAGGCGAAGGTAATATGAAACAAGTTGAGGTCTTTAGGGATTCAATCAAATTCTGTTCTTTTTTTTCCAACTTATTGTAATGTACTTTTAATATATATGATATATTTTAAAAATAGTCACTATTATAAGATAAGATAATCTTTTTCTGTTTTTTTTTTTAACACAAGATCATTTTCTGTTTAATTTAACAACAATACACCACAAGTTTTTTTCCCCTTTTTAAGCAAAGTAAAAAAAAAAAATGAAAGTAAGAGTATGGATTGGTAAAAATCGCCCCATAAGCCCATTAACCGGTTTGGGAGCGGGGCCCGTGTTTTGAATTTGTTCAGGTGTTCAGTTTCATCAATCGCTCTCTCTCTACGATTTTTTAAAATCTCGAATTCAAAAGAGAGACGTTTGATTTGGCAAAGCTTGAAAATTTTGAGAATACGTTCTGCTCCAAATTGGTTCGAGAGTTTCTGGGTTGAAGCATGAGCGGTGCTCGACTTGAATTTGAAAACCCTATAGAGGATTCGATTTCGAGGCTCAGGTTCTCCCCCGAGTCAAACAATCTCCTTATTGCTTCTTGGGATTCTGTGAGTTTCTTCTCTTCTTTTCTCAGATCTCAAATCGAAACCGTATTTGGGCTTTGGAGACATAATGAGAATCTGTTGTTTACTATATGATTTTTCTTTTTGTTATTTGTGCAGTATCTAAGATTGTATAATGTGGAGAGGTCTTCGATAATTTTGGAGTTGTACTCTTGGGCTGCTCTTCTTGATTGCTGTTTCGAGAATGAATCTACTACATATAGTTCTGGTTCCGATGGATTCATCCAAAGGTTTGCAATTTTTCTTAATAAGATTTCCAGAATTTCATTAATGGAGTTTGGTATTTAAAGATAGCATCTTGATTATTACTTGTTACCTTTCCATGGATAGATAGAAAAAGAAATTTGGTTATTCAATCTCTCGTGTGTTTCAATTACATATTCTATT
This sequence comes from Streptanthus diversifolius, assembly GCA_039880935.1. NCBI lineage: Eukaryota > Viridiplantae > Streptophyta > Magnoliopsida > Brassicales > Brassicaceae > Streptanthus > Streptanthus diversifolius. Next base: position 4,494,083 of record JAXGFM010000015.1, on the reverse strand, counting down.
CGAAATGGAGATTTCAATGGTTTTGTTTGTCAGGTACGATTTAAACGCTGGAACAGTTGATAAAATTGGAAGACATGACGACATTGCAACATCCGTCGTGTACTCTTATGAAAAAGGTTAGCTTGTTAACTCATCCCAATAAACTTTGACAACTTTCAAGGTCACTTGCTAAACCTCAAGGATATCTATCAAGTAGTAATGATTATTTTTAAATATGTTGACTGTGATTTGGCAATAGAAATTCAGATAATTCACTCTACTAAGTTAAAATAGTCTTTGGTCAATTCTATAAATACATGCACATTTCTTAGTTTCGGATGTTTTTCAGGTTTTGAGTCTGAAATCAAGACTTTGGTAACATTATGTAGACTGTCTTATACTATACTGTTGTCAAGTTGGTTGAAATACGAAAGCCACAGTCTTGATTTATTAAAAGTAAGCTTCATTGCTAAATATGCAACCACTAAATTTCAAGTGGTGTGATGCTGCTCAGGTGAAGTAATCTCTACCGGCTTGGATGAGAAGATAAAATTCTGGGATACACGACGAGGAGAAAGTCTTCTGCTTTCGACTGATGCTGGTGCAGCAGTGAGATGCATCACTGTGTCTGAAAACAACTTAGTAGTTTGCGTTGAAGCATCAATGCATATATATGATTTGCGTAACTTAGATCGACCTTTTCAATCTTATGAATCACAAGTGGAGGTGCCAATCAGATGCGTCACCTCTGTACCCTTTTCCACAGGTAAACATACAATTTCAAGAGTCTGTGATTTTCGGGTAATCTGGCAATAATTTACATCCACCAGGGTTCATGTTTGGTTTGAGATCTGAGATGTTTGAAGTTGCTCTTCAGCAGGATATGCAGTTGGCTCAGTAGACGGACAAGTAGCCTTGGATTTCCCCAATACATCGTGCTCCAGTCAGATGAAGTAAGTCGTGATTGACCACAATATGAAAGTTGAAATATAGAAATGATCATTTGGTGAATTTTAATCCTTATTACCACCGCAGGAATTCCATTGGTTTGGATTCAGTCGTATTTTTTTTCTCGACTTGGCTAGTACTCTTAATGTTTATGTGTGTATCATAAATTCATGGCAGATACACTTTCCGATGCCATCCCAAGTCTATGAAAGGAAGACTCAATGGTGCATGCATAAATGCCATTGAATTCAGTCCAGGGTAGGTTTTCCTCATTCACCATCTAATGGTTTACATGGTTCACTCATTCTTCTTGTCACAGTGGGTCAGGGACTTTTGTGACTGGTGACAATGAAGGCTACGTTATCTCATGGAATGCCAAAAGCAGAAGAAGACTCTTTGAGGTATCAAACACTAAAACATGAATTGTTCTCTAGATTACTGTTCTTGGCTCTTTTCTTATATAACCTTTTGTTTTTTTTACAAAAGTTGCCAAGGTACTCAAATAGTGTCGCGTCTTTGGCATTTAACAACACTGGAGAACTCTTAGCCGTTGCATCAAGCCACACTTACCAAGAAGCTAAAGAGAAGTGAGTCTCACTCTTCTCTCGGCTCTGCTCTTTACTTCTTTTGTTTTATAATCACACAGTACATCAAGAAACACTTGTATCGATATATCTCCTTTGTCTTTTGCAGGGAAGAACCTCCCGAAGTGTTCATTCACAAGTTTTGAAGGACTGGTAGCTTCTTGAATCTCAGGTTAATCAAAGCATGAATCATTTATTTTTTCTAGCTGTTTTGTTTGACTGTGTGTGTGTTTCTTGGTAGCACGTTAACCATGGCAAGTAGATTTTATGATATTCAGAAGTTGCTCCACTTGTGGATGTAAGAATTGTATCTCTTAAGTCTCTTTGTGTTTGTATAAGTTCCTGTTGTCTTATTCTTAGAGCTAAATACCTCGTCTATTGACTTTCCGTCCCATTTATCAGATTTGACGTCTATATCTTAAAATGTAATGACAATTTTAATCATTCATTACGATATATTTTATCTATCTCTTGACTCGACTATCTTTTTTTTTTTAATTATCTTCATCAAATATGATATGCTAATACAAAAAACAATATCCAATGTTTAAAAAATTAATTAATCGCATCTTATTAGATAGAGAATCTCGCGGCTGCGTAACATCTACGATCTGCTTTTAAATTTATTTTTAAAAAGGAAAGACGCCGCACGTGTAGGGCCGGCACGCGATAATGTGGAAAAATCAGGACGGTAGATTTGAGAAAAGAAATTTTTAATCCAACGGCTGAAAAGGAAAGCGCAACCGTCCGTCTCTTTCTCTCTGAAATTGAATAATTTCTAACCAGTTTTTGATTGTGGCTCTCACTCGTCTCTCGTCTTTGAAATTCGGTGAAACATGTCGGACGAGGAGCACCACTTCGAGTCAAGCGACGCCGGAGCTTCCAAGACCTATCCTCAGCAAGCTGGTAACATCCGTAAGGGTGGTTACATCGTCATCAAGGGTCGTCCCTGCAAGGTCTTTTTTTAATTGCTTTTTCTTTTGCTTCCCTCTTATCTGGGTCTTATGCTTTCAATCCTACGTATCCTATTTTTCATCCTCTTGTAGAAATTATGTTCCTCAATTGTACTATAAGGTATCTTCCCTCATCGTTGTGGTGATTTTGAGGTTCAATTCTCTGTTCTGATCTCAAAGCAGGCTAGTTTATTTTTTCTTTTTGTCTCCCCCTGCTTCTTCATCAATTGCGTATCGATATGCTCTTACTGTGTATGGTATTTTGCATCATAGTGGCATTGATTGGTAATAATTGCCTTGTGGAATGGTAGAAAAATATAAACTTTGTAGAATAATTTAAAATATACAGAATAATTTATAATTTGTTGAATGAAAAATTTTTAGAATGAATTTTTGTTATGATTAGATAAATTTGCAGAATAAAAGATATAAATTATCTTAAATAAAATTTTATTATATTTTATAATTGAATTAATTATTTTTTTTTAAAAAAAAATTATAATATTAATTATTATTATAAAAATTATAATTGAACTAGTTATTATAAAAATAAAAATTATTATAAAAATTTAAATTTTTTATTATGATTAGTTAATTTATTTTTAGTATATTTATAATAAATATATTAATATTTTATTATGTTAAAAAATCAAATATTATAGTTTTATTTATTACTTTTTATATTATATTATATAAGAAGTTTAAAAGTTTTTTTGTTCTAATTTATTTAATTTTTTCAAAATTTTATGTAAATTTGTATATATTTAATATAATATGAATATTAATATTTTTAATTTTTTATTGATTTGAATGTTTTTAATTAAATGTTTAAAATAATTTTATTTAAAACAATTATATTTATAATTTAAAATTTTAAAATATTATTATTATGTAGTTAAATAATTATTAAAATTTGATTATATAAAAAATAATATTCCACAATCACTTTTCTGCTTATTGAATTCTACGTCTTTTCATTTGATACGCGAATTTGTAAATTTTTTGATTGGTAAAATATTTGTATAATCTAGTTTTTAAACGCGATTCTGCCAGTTAGCAATCAAAACCAGTGTTCTAGTGTTTAGGATAGATTAATTTCTGGCTTATAGGTTTTGTTATCAAGTTTATGTCCATGAGTTGAATTGCTTAATGTACCTCTAAATTTTTAGTAAAGTTTCTAAGAAGTTTTAAAAAAAAAACCGTAGACATTTGTCACTTCCATATTGGCTATTTTAAAAAATTATAATTATTAAATTATAATTTATATATATATTTTAAGAAATTTGTTAGGGCTCTTATAACTGCATTTGGTTTCGAAACTTGAAACGATCTTTGTTGATTTATGAATAGGTGGTTGAGGTTTCAACTTCCAAGACAGGCAAGCACGGTCACGCCAAATGTCATTTTGTTGCCATTGATATCTTCACTTCTAAGAAGCTCGAAGATATTGTTCCTTCTTCCCACAATTGTGATGTGCGTATTTTGTGATATTCCTAGTAGATACATTAATATTTTTTTTTCTTTTGTAAAACTTCTCTAAGTCTGACTTACAAACTGTTTTTTTTTTTTTTTGCAGGTTCCACATGTGAACCGTACTGACTATCAGTTGATTGATATCTCTGAAGATGGCTTTGTATGATTTCATTCTCGTTTTCCTTTTTTACATTAATCTAGCTTTGTTGTGCCTTTGCCAACAGACTTAAATGATGATTACTTTACAGGTCAGCCTTCTTACTGACAATGGTAGCACTAAGGATGATCTCAAGCTCCCAATAGATGAAGCTCTGCTCACACAGGTTACTTTTCATCCATACTTAAAAATCAACTGCTCCTGTAATATTTGGTTCGGTTCATTTCTGATTGTTTTGGTCTGTGGTGTGAATGCAGCTCAAGGCTGGATTTGAGGAGGGCAAGGATATAGTCGTGTCTGTCATGTCTGCAATGGGAGAGGAGCAGATGTGTGCCCTGAAGGAAGTTGCTCCAAAGTAATAATAGAGTAAGCATTCTCCTCTGCTCTACTTCAACAGAGGATATAAGTTTGACAGAGTCAAATATTATAAGAAAAAGTTTGGGTCTTTTGTTTCTTCATAAGCCCAATATGTGTTTCATGCAAGACATTTTATCTATCTTACACCTATTTGGTTTTGGCTGTGGTGAAGTTACTGTTGAAAGTTCCAAAACTTTACTATTATTATGTGTGATGTGATAATCCTTAGATCCTAAGGGCTAAGTGTTTAAATATATATCGGAAATTCATTTTTGATTATATGGGTTCTGATCCCTCTCTATAAATGCACTCTTTGAGTAAGTCCCTACCGACTGTTCAAATGACCTGCAAGGTGATGGATGATCCGCTTATTATGTTAATGAAGGTTACGGTACCTATTGTTGTTAGTGGCAAATCCGGAAGAATGAACTTACCAGTATTCTGTTCTGGGACGTGAGCCGTTGAACTGACATTTTCTTAAGTAAATTAGATCTTTGAAATCTACGTTTGGTGGCGTGTGGTAAGAAAATCATGGCAATGCGACCTGAAACTCAAATGGTGTCATCACGAGGTACATTTTCCATTAGTAGATTATGGTATAACCAGCTTAAATTTCGATAAATAAATAACTTTGACAAATAAATTTTATTTTCCGGTTCCAACTTGGTTATGGGCTAAGTGAATAATTTCGCTAAATGTATTAATGAATTTTTTTTTAAATCCTTAAAGACTGTAAATATAAATTAATAATCATCATATTTCGTTAGACATATATATATATATAATGAAATCATTCTTTTTTAAAAAAGATTTATAGTTTTTTACTTTTTTCACCAAAATTCATAATTTTTTCTAGTGCAAACAAATTTTTATGAATATCTTAGTATTGTTGTAAAAAATAATTTTATACGGTGATTACTGTTTGATATGTTTCTTTTGATGACACAAACCATTATTATTATCTGGTTTGACGTTACTATTATCTAGTTCTGAATTATTTTTATATTTCAATACAGATTCAATAATTTCATCGTTGGTAGACAATTATATAACAACATTATTCTCGTAATCTCGTTTTTATGTGATACAATTCATCACAAATTTTTTTGTTTATATAGGCTACATTAATTCTTAAAAACTAAAAAACTTTATTTTTAATTTATATTTTTCAAATTTTAGATGTGAAAAATAATGTTTAAATAAACAAAACTTCATTTATCGATAAATTAATAATATATTTCATTTATCAATAAATAAATAATTTTACTAAACGAATATTTTTTACTTTTTCAAAAAAAAATAGTTTAACTGTACTATTACAGTTTTGCTATGAGTGGGCTACGGTAATGTTCGTTTAATGTGTAGCTAGACAGAAAATATCTTGTGGGTGGACTTGAACAAACTTATTGTTCTTCATCTTCGACATGGTGTCTGTTGCTGGTTTCAAAGTTGAGTTTTATGTCTTCTTCAAGGGGTTAAATGGGCCAGTAGGCCCATGATAAATGTATGAAAGCGAGAAACCATATACGTGCGTTGACTATTTGGAGGTCATGCATGATGGGGCTTAACGTAGTATATTGAAAGTTTCGGGAAAAAAAAGCGTTAATAAATCAAGAAACCAAAATAAATCCGACACTTGGTATATGAAATATGAAATTCATTTCTTCATTACTCATCAAGTAGTAAATGACACCCATCTATTATCATTGCTTTGATTTGGTTCCATTGCACCAGTTCACACAATATCATAATTTTAAGTATCTAAATTCTTAAGTATATTCCATAAACTTTAGTATATAAAGATCTATTTTGTGAGTGAGAGAATGAACCCTTGTCTTTGTTGTTGTTGTTGTCAAAAAAACCTAATAACCTATAAATACTTTAAACTGAGTGAAAAATATCGAGTCACGGGTATGGTGTAGAGAGGCAGAGTGCACGTGGCTAAAAGAAAAGACCCAAGCAAATGAGAACAAGTCCCTCTCTCTTTCTCTATATATATTCCCATCTACCATTTTTGTAATATTCGTTGGTTAGGTTATATATATCCTTTATCCTTAAACATTCTAACAAATTATAAATTTCATTTGTCATCCTGACCATAAAGCTGTTAATATCGTCCTATCTTTTCTTGTTTTGTTTTATAGTGTGACCTTTGCTACCACGGAATTGATTTCTTTTTTCTTTGGACGACGATTTGACTTTTTCTTATAAACAAATCCCAAATTCTTATAAGATTGATACCGTTTATAAAACAATAGTACTATTGGTTGCGACCGGATATCTCGATAAACGACCACATTGTGTTCTTTCTTTTCTCGATGAACTATTAAATTGCAATCTCCTTCTACCAAGAACAAAAATAAGAATATGAACAAAGGAAAACGACATACATAAAAGAGGTCCTTAGAATTTAATGCTTCACATTTACTCCTTCACCCACACACCTTTTGTCCCTTTTTTAATGATCTATTTGAGTTTTAACACTATTTTATACTACTCAAAATAATATGTATATCTTTCATTATAATAAACGAATTTATCAAAATATTACAATGTCTTTGGCGGATGTGTCAGAAACCCGTTCGAAGCATTGTGTTATACGAATTTCTGAATAAAATATAAAAATTCCACTTTCCTCCGAACAAAAAAAAACATTTTTTATTTACATTCCTAAGAAAAACCATAAATTTTCGTATCTGCATGCAAAGTCGACGTCTATTAATTTTTATATACACATAATAGATAGACATGTAAGACATCGGCTTTCGATCCAAATGACCCTTTTTAAGAGAAGTAGCAAGAAAAAGGTAACTAAAACACAAACCAATTATAAAAGAGAGTTTTTTTTTTTACATTTTAGTCAATTTTTTTCTGACAAGAGAAAGACCATAACAAGAGACATACCAACTGCCAAAGCTTTCAAAGATTTGAAACAAAAAAAAAACATAATTTACAATAAAATAATCTTATTGTAGGGAAATTAATTAATTTCCAAATTCATTTATCTTCCCCGACCGTCGCTTTCTTGGTTGCTATGTTTGTCACTCTATTTTCTTGGGGATCGAATTATGGGCGCTACTTAAATAATATTCCTCCATTTAAATGTTTAATCATAATCTGCCTTGTAATGTTACTTCTATGGAGTTGAAAATTCTCTTTAACCAAATCGGCTTTGATTCTTGTAACATATTCACTGTAAAGTGTGCAGAGTAGTTACCAGTTTGGAGGACAAACATTTAAGACAATACTAAAGCCTTTTGGTACAAACATTAAATGTGACCTTCGATAATTAAATACACAGAGACACATTTATTTAAAGAGGGACATTTTTAATGTCACACACTAGGCTACCTAATCACACAAATAAATCTGCAAAATCTAAGTATGCTCATTTGATCAATACAAAAAGGAGAAAGAAAGTATGGGGATGAAAACATAAAGGTAAGAAAATCAGTGGGTAAAAAAAGTAAAAGAAAGAAAAATACTGGGGAAGTGAGAGAGAGAGAGAGAGAGAGAGAGAAGTGATGGCTATTTAACAAAAGGAGAAAAAAAACAAGTGTTACTAAGATTTGCCAGCAACTGGATTGTGACACATGATTTGGCCTTGGAGAAAAGGTAACTGCTTTTCATCACTTAATTATAACTCTTTTTCCCTCTCTCTTCCTTGGTGGGTTCTTTAGATCTCTGCACCAAAGCTCAAAGCTTTGCACAGAAGGCACACAGAGAATCAGAGAAACCACAAACAAAGTCCCTACTTTTTTTTCTTTTTCATTTTGTTTCTATTTGATATTTTGGTTTTTTACTTTTCACCCAGTGGTCAAATGTATTCCTCTCTACTCTTCTTCCCTTTGTTCTGACACTTTTGTTAGTTTAGAGAATCCGTGAAAGAAGAAAAAATGTTGGATTTTTGGAGAAGATGAAGGGAAAAAGAGAAAGTTTTTTCGTTTATTTGACTTGAGTCTCTTCGATCTACATCTGGATTTTGCAGTATTCTAAAGGAAAATGAGGAAACATGGATGGCAACTTCCTTACCATCCTCTTCAGGTACTCCAAATCTTCAGATTCTTTTATTTTATTCTTACTTCAACTGACGTTTCATTGGAGGGTTATGATTTTGAGGTGAAATTTTGAAACCTTCTTCACTTTCTGGGTAGGTGGTGGCTGTTGCTGTGTTCTTGGCTCTAGGGTTTGCATTCTACGTCTTCTTTGCTCCTTTCGTTGGGAACAAGATTCATCAGTACATTGCGATGGGCATTTACACTCCTCTGGTCAGCTAAATTTGTTTGCTTTGCTTTCTGAAACCAAATCTGCTTTCGAATTTTAGAGGTCAAAATTGTGTACTTGTTGGCCGTTTATGTATTGTCTCTATTCTGTTGTCTTTCTATTTCCGGCAAATGCTTATCTTTTTCTGAAAGACAGACCATTGGTTCCACCATCTAACATGCCTTGTTAAATTTGTTACTTATATAGCTACTTAGGGAAATTGGATTTTTACATTCCTTGTAGTTGGATCCTGATCTGGTCCCATCAAGATCTTAGAAGCCTCACTTATTCATAAAAATTGTCAAGTTAGCTCTAGGTACTTCTTGATTCCGAGCTAATTTTAGGTCTATGGTTAAAACTTCGATCTCACATCTGTGGATATGCTATTTTAGAGATAATAGTAGTAGCCACTGGTTCTAACAAATCTCTTTTTGAGTCCGTCGTTAAAGCTTAAACCTTCTACTTTGGGGTTGAATTTTTTTGCATACAATGTGGTATCACCATTATATCCATCTTATTTCAACCCTTATGTAAATATTAAGTCTTTGTCACTTATATTTTACTTTTTCCTTATTTTCGATGGGTTGGTATTCTCTGAGGATTTACTTGAAGTCAGTGACATTTTCTTTCCAGATTACATGTGTGGTTGGACTGTATATATGGTGTGCGGCGTCAGATCCTGCAGACCGTGGAGTTTTCCGGTCAAAGAAGTACCTGAAAATTCCTGAAAACGGGAAATTTCCTCAGTCAAAGGATAAGAAAGATGGCTGTGGATCAACTACAGGTGGTGCTAAGTCTCATGACAGCACATGTGTACAGGATCAAGAAAATGGAAGTAACAAGAAATTGGAGTCATCACAAAGATCGTCTCTGGGTTTGCTTTGCTCTCCTTGTGCATTGCTTTGTAGTTGTTGCAGTAGAAGAGATGAATCATCTGAGCAGCAGATGAGTGAGGATGGGATGTTTTATTGCAGTCTGTGTGAAGTTGAGGTGCGAGAAACATTTAAAATCACAAACATGTTGTATTATTATTTCTTCAAGAGAGCTCTGCATATGCTCAGGACTAATCATTCTGGATATTGTATATTCTTTTGCAGGTGTTCAAATACAGTAAACATTGCAGGGTTTGTGACAAATGCGTGGACCGTTTTGATCACCACTGCAGGGTATTAAAAGAATTTGCCTGAAATTTGTCTTGACTTTTCTTATCCCTTCATTTTTTTTAAAAAAATCTGTTATTTTCTTTTGCTTATGGATTTGTGTAGTGGCTGAACAACTGCATTGGCAAGCATAATTACCGAAAATTCTTCAGCCTTATGGTATCAGCTATTTTTTTGGTGAGGTTGCGTTGATCTTTCACGAGTCCATGAATTGTTCTCTTCTGTTTCTTTCTCTGCCATAAAATGTTCTGAATTGTTCTTCCTTTGGTTGCTGAAACAAGGAGTTGCTTGTTATAGTTGTCAACTTCAAGTTAAATATATTGTTAACCAGCAGGAACTTTGTTTGTTCCCTTTGGGGCTTGATCTTGCAGCTCATTATGCAATGGTCAACTGGGATTTTTGTGCTGGTATTATGTCTACTCCGAAGGAACCAGTTTAATGCAGACATTTCCTTAAAGTTGGGAAGCAGCTTCTCGCTAGTTCCATTTGTTATCGTCGTTGTAAGTTATCTTCTTATACAATTGATCTTCACCGTTTATCTCTTGAATGAAAGATATGAAGGTTTCTTTCTCTTGCAGGCAGTTTGCACTCTATTAGCAATGTTGGCAACGCTACCGCTTGCTCAGCTTTTCTTCTTCCACATTCTTCTCATTAAAAAGGTTGTTTCGAATGCTCAAGTACATTCCAAGACTTGCTCTTTCGGTTATCCGATTTAACTAAATGAATTTCTCTAACAGGGAATCAGTACATACGACTACATAGTTGCACTTAGGGAACAAGAGCAAGAGCTAGAAGCTGGTGGAGGTCAACAAAGCCCTCAAATGTCAATGATCAGCTCATTCACTGGACTAAGCAGTGCAAGCTCCTTCAATACATTTCATCGTGGAGCTTGGTGCACCCCACCGCGTTTGTTTCTTGAGGATCAGGTAACTTATCTATTCACCGCATTATTCACCAATTGTTTTGTGCCTTGTTTAGTATAATTTGCTCTAATGTGTGTGTGTGTGTGTGTGTGTTTCTGGGTGCAGTTTGATGTAGTTCCTCCAGAGAATGCGTCTGTAAGTTCATATGGGAAGAAGACAGTGGTTGAGGAACGGGTCAAGAAGAAGACCCAACCGGTGAAGATTAGTCCGTGGACTCTAGCGCGCCTCAATGCAGAAGAAGTTTCAAAGGCAGCAGCAGAAGCAAGGAAAAAATCCAAAATTATCCAGCCTGTGGCGAGACGAGAAAATCCGTTTGTTGGGTTAGAAGCAAGCAGCAGCTTCGGAAGCAGCGGCCGTAGAATGTTCACAGCAAAATTTGAAGCTGTTGATAGTAACGGGAAGCAGCGAAGGCATTCTAAGCGCATAAGGTTACCAGCAGAATTGCCTCTAGAACCGCTGATGAATGTTCAGACAAGAGCAGCTACTGAGACATCTACTAGCTCAGGGCTAGCTCCTCTTCAGCTAGAAGCAAGAAGCGCGTTTCAGACAAGCCGAGCAATGTCAGGGTCAGGTGGTGTTATGGTGACATCTTCACCAGAGAGCAGCTTAGACTCGCACGACATTCACCCTTTTAGAGTGTCGTCTGAAGCAGAAGACTCAGCGCAGCTCAACGGGTTTTCTTCAGCTGTTGGTCTGAAGGGTCAACAGAGAGGACAACAACAACAACAATCCATGATGATGATGCCATTGTCAAGGTCTACAAGTGATGGCTACGATGCTTCTGGTGGAGAAGACAGTGATCAGATTCCTTCTAGAAATATCCACAAATCAAGATGAGAAGTATAATAATAATCATTCGAGTTTTCGCTCTTAAAGGTTGAGAAGAATCCTTTAGGTATTGTTTGGCTGGTAACATTCAAATGGATCGGTCAAGAAAAGTCAACATATTCAGACATGATTTATGGGGCTCTTATAGTGTTTGCAAGGAGCTCTTACGAGAAGCATCAGTGGGAACCAAAAAAAAAAAAGGGAAGACTTTTGTGAATTCTTAAGAATTTTATTGTTTTAAGGTAATGAGCAGTTGGACATGATCTTTTAGGGATTGACCAGAACTTTCTTCGCTGGTTTTGTTAGGAAAAATCTTTGGTTTTTTTTTTGAAAAAAGATGTCAATTGCACAATTAATATGTTGTTATCTCCTCTCCGTTGCATATAAATTTTCTAAAGAAAGTGACTACAGAATTAACGATCCAGATTATTACCACATAAAAACGATTAATATTATAAAAATATATATTTACTTATGAGAAAGAAAACAAAAAAAACCTAACGTGTGCCGCAACCTTTTCCTCCCAAGCCACTCCCTAACGTCTGCCGTCTCTTCTCTCAACCGCAGCCGAGTTCGACAAGCACCATCTGCGGTTGGATGGTGAACAAGCGTCTGTAAGCACTCGCAAAAGTGTAAATCATACGGTCTAACAGGAATTCTCAATGAAACGACGACGTCGCACAAGAGGTGATGAGAGTATGAGAAATCGAGATGTTCTGAGGACAGGATCAGTATGTTGCCGGAGGCCTTGATTCTGCAGATATTGTGTCTGCTTCCTAGAAAAGATGCCATAGCCACTAGTGTTTTGTCTAAAGAATGGCAGTCTCTTTGGAGGATGATGCTTAAACTCAAGTTTGATTCTTCCGACGATGACAAACTTGATGAACTCGGGACATTCTCAGAGAATGTTTGCAGTTATTTGCTTTCACAAAAGGCTCCGGTTCTACAGTGTTTGAAACTCAGAATTGGTTTAGATACATGTAGTGCAATGGATACTGAAACGATGATTGGGACTGGTTTTGCATGGAATGTGCGTAAGTTGTTACTCGAAGTTGAATCTGGGGAAGAGTTGAAATTTCCTACAAACACTAAACACTTTGAAACTAAGGTTTAACTTTCTCATGGATGTCCCTTCAAAGACGAGAGATCAGTTGTTAATAGCTATCCTTATCTTGAAACTTTGAAGGTTCAAAGAAATCCGCACAGCCTTGCGAAGACTTTTATTTTTGCGGTGCCATCGTTGGAGAGTCTATCAATTTAGAGTAAGAATTGTGGAAAGAGAGCATTGGGGCTATATGTGGTAAATGCTGCTTCTTTGAAATACTTAAAGATTGCAAGGATCTCTGAGCTAAATGGTTTTCCTTTGAAAGGCTTGAAGCTTAGAAGGATGTGGGGTTTGTCTAATTGAGAATGCGACAAAGCTGGTGGAAGCAAAGATGGTTGACTTCCATCAGAAAGGCAATGAGAGCCTTTTGGAATCTTATACCAGATTTTATATTTGAAGCAAATACTTATAAAGAATCATGGTGGAATCTACTTACACAAATGCTTGATAGTTGTCCTAAATTGAAAGTCCTCAAGCTCATCGATCCAGTGAGTTGGAGAAATAGTCGCCAAAGAATGTTCCTGAATGGTCGCCCGGATGATATATGCAAATCAGATAAAGAATGTTCCTGAATGTTTGTTGTTTCATCTCGGCAATTTTCTCCTTTAAAAACCCGTCGATTCTGAAATGAGACTTGACATGATCGAGTTAGTAAGTGTTGTCAGAGCGTCAAATTCGTGTCAGCTTGTGTTTTAATTAAACTAATTACTCTTTGTTGTCACATGTATTTACTAATGTTTTTTTTTTCAGCTCAACCTATTTTATATCTGATTTGGATACTGAGTTGGATCTACATTTGACCGTTTGGAGAGAAAATGATGTTTATTTTGGGAATTTGAGAATTTAGGATTGCGTGACTCAGCTGCATGAATTACTAAGTTCTTTACTATATTTACTAGGATAGTGAAATTATTAGGAAATTGGCATAAAATCTGTATTAACTAGTAGTAGTAGTTATTTAGGGGGTAAATCCGTAAATGTAAGCATAAAGTTAATTTGGAGGTTAATTAGTCAGCAGAACCAACGGCCCACCGACTAATCTAATTATTTATTCCTAAAAAAATTTAAAATTAAAAGACTGATTGAATTTCTAGTTTCTTTAGCTTTCTTGGATAACAAAAACACACTCAAATTTTATGTATTTGCTTGCATAAAAATAAAACACAAACAAGATCAGTATCATATTTCGCAAATAAAATCGTCAAAATTAAGCTATGTTATAACTTTCCTTAATCTTTGACCAAATAATACATTAATTAAATGCAAGATTGAAGAAATACTCCGTAAGAAAAGCGGCAAAAGCCAATATCTCTATCCCCACGCGTTTAACTACTTCCTTCGTTCCGGTAGGATCCGGACATAAACCCAAACGGGGACCCGGATTCGAATCTGAATGTAAAAAAGCTTTTCTTTTTTTTTGTGTGTGTCTACTCTCACTCACTCTTTCGTCATCGTCACTTTCACTTTTGCGTGAACTCTGTTTCTCATATTGCTTTCGTGACGCTTTCTCATGCTTTAAACGCGGCGCAAATACATTTAACCTAATCTGATTTGCTAACAACATCAACAACAAAAATCAATTTTTATACCCGCCTGCTTATAGGCAATCCGGGTATATTGTATGCTTCTCGTGCGTACCTGGAAACCCATTTCGTTGGAAAATATTTTTTTTAAAAAAAAAAATTCATGGGTAAGGCATTTTCAGGAACGAACCATGAATCCAATTTCCAGAAATTCGAGATAGAATCATCGTCGCCTGATCATCAATTCCACTCGATGAATGCGCTTGAGATTTTGAGGGAAACCGTTCGAATTCTCCGGTATAATGTAGGTGCTTTTATGTTAATCGCAGCTCTTTTGATCTGTCCTGTTTCCGCGATTCTCTTACCGAACCTCTTAGTTGATCAATCGGTGGTTAATTCACTCACAGTGAGGCTTCTCTTAGTCGCGAAATCCAGTGGCCTCCCTTTGTTGCCTTTCGTGAGAAACTCGTGTCAGAAATTCTCCGAGACAGCTGTTTCTTCTGCGATGTGTTTCCCTTTATTCGTCACTCTCTCGCTTTTATCAAGAGCAGCTGTTGTTTACTCTGTGGACTGCACTTATTCAAGGAGAAAAGTTGTGATAAGCAAGTTCTTGGTGATCATGCAGAGACTATGGAAACGTCTTGTCTTCACTTACTTGTGGGTTTGTCTTGTGATTGTTGTTTGCCTCACTTCCTTCTGTGTCTTCCTTGTCGCGGTTTGTAGCTCCTTCTTTGTTCTTGGGTTTTCTCCTGATTTCAATGCCTATGGAGCCATCTTAGTTGGTTTGGGATTCTCAGTAGTGTTTGCGAACGTTATAATCATTTGTAACACGACGATCGTGATCTCGATTCTTGAAGATGTTTCGGGTCCCCGAGCGTTGGTGAGAGCAAATGATCTGATCAAAGGGCAGACTCAGGTTGGTTTGTTGATATTTCTAGGATCAACGATAGGATTGACGTTTGTGGAAGGGTTGTTTGAGCATAGAGTGAAGATTTTAAGCTATGGAGATGGGTCCTCCAGGATATGGGAAGGTCCACTTCTTGTGGTGATGTATTCATTTGTGGTGCTTATTGATACAATGATGAGTGCTGTCTTCTATTTTAGCTGCCGGTCTTATAGTATGGAAGCTGTCGAAGCTTTGGAAGCTTCTGGAGGCGAAACTCGGCCGATTATGGAAACTGTGTCCCAATATGTGTCTCTTCTTTAACAATGTCTTTAGTTTAGAACATTGGGGACAAGACAGTGTAAGGAGGTGTGTTAAAACACTTTGTTGCATTTTGTGCATCAGAAGTAAATTTGATCAAGATTTGATGTACATGAGAGGAGATTTTAGTTAGCATTCTTTTCTGGGCTTTCTTTTAGTTTTTCTTTACATTCTGTGATCGTCAATTCTTTTGACGGCCCATGTTCGATCCTAGTTTGGTCTAATTTTGTCAATAATCAATATAAAATGTTAATCTCTCCAATAAATTTTTGTGTGGTGAACCATCTTCAGAAATGTTGGTCTGGTTGAAGTTGGGGATACTATTGAACTAAAACCCGGGACATAATTAGAATGAGGTTTTGAGATTTTTGCTTTTTAATCACTTTTTAGTGGTTTTCTCGACATCTAGTAATCTACACATTTAGAATATTGAGCTTTTCCAAAATAATGTCTTTATTTCAGCTAAATTTCCATTGACTAAAAGTAACTCATATTCACAATTTCTAGTCATTATCCTCTTTAGAGGAAAACCGTAAAACATCATCTTCATCCAATTAATGTGGACATTAAGAGGTTGCAAATTACGAAGAATGTGTAGAAAAAATTTAGCTATTTTTTTTTTGTTAACATAGCCTAGTAGCTTTAATATTTCATTAAATATCATGAGATGCTAGGTTTGAACCCAAAACATATATCATGAATTTCAGAGATGACCACCATTGTATCACATGACCACCATTGTATCACATGATTCCGATGAAAAAATTTAGCTGTTAGAAGAGAAAAATAAATTTTAATATTTTGCATTTTTAATGTTTGGTGTTTTTACTAAGTATTATCAAATGTTTATAAGATACAGTTAAACCTCTATAAATGAATAATTTTGGGACCAGGAAAAAATATTCATTTAACGATAAATGAATTTTTATTCATTTATACAGTATTTTTGGACGTCTAGAAGCTTGAAGAATAATGCAAATTAGAAAAAGAAAGTTTTCTATAACTAGAAAAATAAAGTTTTCTAAAACTATAAAAGAAAGTTTTATAGATTTGATATAGAATTAGGAAAAAAAGTCTTTTAGTTTTTTAGATTCAATGTAACTTATATAAACGCAAGAAATAGGTAATGACTTATTGTATTATCCAAGAAATAGGTAATGAGAATGATGTCGTTATGGAATTGTCTACCGACAATGAAATTATTGAGTCTGTACTAAATTATGAGAATGATCCAGAACCAGATGATAGTAGTTTCACACCAAATGTGTCATAAAAAAACATATCAAGCAATAGTCACTTTACAGAACTATTTTTTACAACACAAACAAGATACTCATAAATTTTGTTTGCAATATGAAAAATCAAGGAGAGATGAATTTTGGTGGAAAAAAGCAAAAAACTATAGAATCTTTTTTGTAAAATAATGACTTATTTTACGAATATTGTTGATTGAAAAAATATATTTTAATATATATATATATATATATATATCTTATGAAATATGATCATTATTCATTTATATTTACATAGGGTCTTTAAAGATTTCAAAAAAATATTCATTAATGCATTAATCGAGATTATTCATTTAGCCCATTAGCCCAAGTTAGGACCAAAAAAATTATTTATTTGTTGAGGTTATTCATTTATTGAATATTCATTTATCGAGATTTAACTGTAGTAACTTCTTTCTATGAGTTGGATTCCTCTCTTTTTTGAGTTTGTTCTAATAAATGTGGAATTTTGGTAGTTAATGAAATCAAGTTTTATAGATTTTTGTGATTTTTTATTTGGATTTATTTTTCTTATAAGTGGATTAGTTGAAATTTGTTTAAAATGTATTAGAGATCCACATCCTTGATACTCTTAAGAGTATCTTAAATATTTTTAATATTAAATTATATAATAGTTTATTACTTGAAATTCAATTAAAGACTACTAAAAATTTTATGTGCATTATTGAAACTCATGTGAGTTTCTAAAAGAAAATAAATTTAATCACATGATGCTACAACACAAAAACTTAAAACTACATAAAGAAGAACAAATCAATAATGCAGAAAGATAATTCAAAGAGCAGGAACAACCTTTATAAGAAAAATCTGATATAGAGTATGGGAACAAGACCTGGCTCTGAACACCCGTAGCATATCGCCGAGGTTACAGAAATGATCCAGAGATGGGAATGGTTGATATCCAATCTGCAAACAAGGCTGCCACGGATACTTCTAGAGGAGCCCCTGTTGATACATAAAAGGTGAGCTATAGATTCTGAAATAACCACATAAAACAAATGGTGCAACATCTAACCTTGGAAGAGATCTACATCATCTTGGAGGAGGAGGAGATGGCGATGTAGCCGTGCATCTAGGTGGTGTACCACCACGACAATGGTGTATCCCTTATGTGAATACATCGTTTCGTTTGCTGATACTAAAACCTGCAAAAACAAACATGTAATTTTCTACATAATACCGGAAGAGGGCAGCACAAACCTTTCCAGCCTTGGAGAAGAATTCATAAACATCCCTTTCGGTTGCCCTCAAAGCAATCTGTTGTACATATATCTACAAACCATCAATATTGTTGAAATTATAATATTATGAATGGACCATAACTATCACAACAAGCAATACCAATGGACCTAATAGCATTATGAACCTGTTAAAACTTATAACTTAGATTAAAGCTTTTGTAGCATAACCCAAAAAGCACAAGAGATTTCCAAATTCATTTTTCAATTCAAGAAAACAGGACACACTAAGAGCTCGCGTCCCCAATTTCAGTCACAGTTTTACCACTAACATTCTTAACCTACCATGAAGAACTCTTCCTAAAACAGATAGAACGACAAAGCAACTACTATATACATGACAAAGCATGAAGCTTTTAGGTTGGGAAAGTCCATAGCTTACTTCTCAAAGCTTTTGAAAACTCGATGAGATGATCATTTGTTGCCTGCATCGGAGTCTGTTGAATAAGAAGCTCCTGAACAGCTTTCTCTAATTGATCAAGTCAAGACAAATCATTTTCTGGGTTTGAGCGCAAACTGCTTGCATCTCAATTGCCAAAAGAATCCTGCCAAGAAAAACTCAATAAGTTAACAATGTCCTGATTCAAAAAATGAAACTTTGAAGATAGTCGTAGCAAACATAACCAGGAACAATTTCATCACTACGAGCTCAAAAAAAATTAAAAGAATCTCTCTCACATTCTCAATTTCGGAATCAATTTTCAATACACTAGATTTCCGGCGATATAAATCCCCCCAAAGAGAGCTTTTTACCAAGTCCAACAAATTTGCTTTAAAAATCCCAAATTGAAAAGGAAAAGAACACGTAGGAGTGAACACGCAAAAATCTATTACCAAGTCTAATAAATCTATTTTATTAGATTTAATAAACACATAAAAACAAATTTCATGAATCACATAGTCAAATTAAAGGGCCAAAACACGCAAATCAAAAGAAATCGAATGATGAATGAAATAGAGAAGCGAAGAAGGAGAGATAGAAGTACAATGTAATTGAGCTTGACGGTCGACATTGAATTATATTGATCTACTATGATTGAAGACGAGAGGTAGAAAGAGAGATCCAAATGCGTCAGACGATGAAGAAGAAGTTTATGGATTTTGGGACGACAAATTTATATAAGAGAAAATGGAAAGAAAGGAAGAGTCGAAGAAGAAGAGAGCCCGAAGATGGCGCGAAAAAGATGAGACGAGATATGAGACGTCTCACTTTTTTATTTTTTTTTATTTTTTTAATTCAATTTAGTGTGAAGAAACGCTACTAGTATCTGCGATGCGAGTGCTTAGTTGATTAGACTATTTATCTGATTTACGTTTTGCAGTGTAAATTTATTCAACGGTGTTTTGAATAAGTTTTACAAAGCTAAGTTTTCTGAAATAAAATTGACAACGATCATAAAAAATAAAAATATATTTGAATCATAAAAATTATTTTTATATTATCGTCAAAAATATTAAAATTCAGTTTAAAATTGTGGTATAAAAATATTTTTTTTTCTTTTAGACTCAAAACAAAATTTTTTTAGTCAGTAGCGGAGCCAATTTAATTTTTCATCTAGAATCAATTTTACTATAGACATATATTATATGGGTCACTAACCTAATTTTTTAACATTTTCTTAACTTTTTAAGAGAATACATGTAAATTTATATATATAAAAATTTACATTATGAAAGAATCTAGTTCTCGCTAAATTCCCAGTAATCATTAGTTTCCCTTTATATTTTATCTATTAAACTTTTATTATGATTGTAATCTATTCCAAACTAATATCAATAAAAGTTAATAAAATTGTAAAATAATGTTTTGTTTTTCTTTATATTCTTTTAGTTATTTCCTTTTCGGATAGACTTATCTGTTTTGTATAACTTGCAGCCCATTGGGGCCATCGGACTAACAATATTAACTCCCTTAGAACGTTTGGGCTCACTCAACCCAGCAGATCAATTTTTTTTTTTTTCATAAAAAGACTTGCAAATTGCGAACACTAGCCAGTCTGGAGGAACATCAGCCTGGAACTAATAGTAGGTGTTGTAGGCTACATAAAATCTAGTACCAGGGTTTAGGAAACAGTAATGTCAAATATGAACTATTGGATCATAGATTAAAGTCGACCGTGATGGGATTGGATCATGTAGCTTGATGGGATATTTATGACATACGACATGCAATGATTCTGTTTCTCTGGCCACACAAAGGTACCAATCTATTATGTTTTGACTCCAAAATACTTTCTAAATTTTTGGTATTCATAAATTTTCATGATAAAAAAAAAATACATAGTAGAGGTAGACAACATGTTTGATAAATGAAGCCAGTAAATAATGTTTCTTTCTTTCGTTTAATATTTACGAATTAGATAAATGATACCGATAGAAAACGAGTATTTAAATAAAAATCAATTTTCAGATATCTAATTTTTATCTATAAATAATAGAATTATGATATAAAAAATACACAACAGCCGGTATATGGTAGACGAATTAGATAAATAATGTCGGTACAAAATGAGTAGTTAAAAAAATAATCCTTACCCTTGAATAATAAAATTATGATATGTTTGATCTGTTTCCAAAATTACCTGATTTTTTTTTTGTTTGAAGTGGATATAAATCGTATAGTGGATCGTTAAGGGGTAATGTATCCATCTCTGCTGAAAGCTATCCTCAGCTATAATAGCTTCGGTTTTAAGTTATAACAGTTCGAATGCATTCAGATTGGTTAACATGGAGAGACAGATTCTTTGTCAACTAACCTGAAGAGTCAAGAAGAAATATTTGACAACACATAGAAATTTTATTCGAGATGTAGGTAAAATATGATTTTGTTAAGTTACATTTAGCCAAAAATAATTGAAAAAAATATTGAAAGTAACTTAATAATAATTAATTTGAATGTATAAGTTTAACACAGGAAGCAAAGCAAGTACCACTTGATTTTAGTATCTATAACTTTCAATATAATAAATAAATAAAAAGAGACAGTTTGGAACTAGTTCTTCTCTCTTATGTCTGAAGAATTTAAGTTCCCGAGAACTAGAATAGATGAAAAGAAAACCAAAAAAAAAAATGTACATTTTCATATTCTTTCTTTACCCTTCTCATATTTTGTGAACTCAGACACCTTATCCCTCTTTAATTTTGTTCATTTGTTAAAAAAATCATATATATATTCTCTCTTTGGTTCTCTGTGTCGTCTTTATTGTTTGGAAAAATTTTAATATTATTTGTTATGGCTTCTTCTGCTGCAACTCTCTGCTCATTCATTAACAAACTTGTAGTATTCATTTTTCACCCCCTTTTCTCACTTTTGTCCTTTCTGTTGTTTTGGGACTTTCACCTTTCCAAACACCCAAAGCTTTATTTCTTTCAGAGCATTTATTTTTTAGTCTTTTCAATTTTTAATCCCAAATATAGTTGTTGTTTCTCTTAAATCATGACAATTTGAACTTAAATGCAAAAAAAGGTAAAACTTTTGATGTCCATACAAATTACTACTCTTTAGTTTTCGAGTGTTTGGTTGAAGTTTTGGTCTTGATTTGATGTTGAATGTGATTTGAATTACTATAATTGGAGTTTTGATCTTGATCAACTGTTCCCCTTTCTATATTATTGAAATTTTCCACACAAAAAAAAAACTGATATTCATAAGAGCGTGAGATACTCTCTCAAGTATCTCATCTATATAATCTTAATATTTTTAATATAATTTTATTATAAGTTAAATTTTAATTTATCTTAAGTCAATTATAGAATGCCATGTATGATATGAATATCTCAAGAGTATTTCAAAGTTTCTCAAATGAGATACTTCTGTCATTCTCTCTTTTTAATTTTGTTTTTTTGTTTTTATTAATATTCTATGTAATAACCCCAATGAAATACTTTCAATAGAGATCTCTACGGTTTTGTGGTTTTGGTAGTAAAAACTGATATGATCAACAACTTCAAACATCCAAACAAAAAAATCAAAAAGAACTTCAATTTTCTTTTTTTTCATTTTAGGAAGAGTTAAGCAAAAAAAGGAGAAGTCACTGTTTGGACTTTTTCAAGTTCAATAATTGGCGGTGGCTGGGTTTTGGTAACAATAATAACATGTGATAAATTGAAATTGAACCCAAATTAAGGACTTATAAAGACGAAAGAATCAACAGTAAAACATGAGATTCTTGACATTATCACTTAATTTAGGTAATGGAATCGTCTTGGGAGGACCCACTCGAGAGACACAAGATGGATTCATGGACCCTCCATAAGATTCAGACGATCTCTCGATGTATAGCCTTCCTCTGTATGCTGCAAGATGAGCGTAATAAGCCGGTGGCACAATCGAAACAGGTTTCGTGCATCTCACGAAAGTGTAACACAAGTTATACACAAGTCTCTGTAATTCATCTGAACTAAACTCGTTTTCGTCCCACAGGATGTGATAATGAGTTGGCCTGCTCGTGCCCTTCACTCCCAAGTGGCTACAGAGATAGAAATCAAACTCTTTCGGATGAGTTATCACTGTATCAACCACTGTTCCTGAAGGGATGTTCTGATCATGGTCAGGATCACACCGGAACAGCCTCGTGTGGTGTCTCTTCTGGACCACGGCGAAAGTGATGCTCGGATTGTAACCGTGGAACTTAGAACAAGCGGTTTTGATGGATTGGAGCTCTTCTTGGAGAATTTTCTTGAACTGTGTCTCACTCACTCCGTCTCTGAAAAATATGATCCGCTTTGGAAGCTTGTTTACGGCTTTGTAGAAATCATCAAGAAGTTCCTTGACCATCAAGTCAAGATCTTGAATGATTTCTTGCCTATGAGTCTGAGACCGCATTCTAGAGACATACCGGTTAGCTTCTGGCCAGTTTATGCTCCCGACCACAGCCGCTACAGAAGGGCTACAATCATCAAATGGATGAGGATGCGTTACATCAGCTCCCATGAAAATCACCGGCTCATCAAGTCTAAACAATCTTGGAATGTGAGAAGGTATCGAGTTGTAGAGCTCAGTCATGGATCCGCCGATCTTGGCGTTAATCTTGAGAGCTAAGTTTGAAACAAACTGAGAATTAAGCTTAGTGATGTTAGGGTATAAGCAGCATTGTGTCAAAACGCCAATTCTTGTTTCTGCTATCCGCTTTAGGTCTCCGTACCCTTTATGTTTTCTCTCCATTACACAGATAATCAGCTGGAGATTGTTTGATGCCGCTCTTTGAATCTCTTTCAGTTTCGACTCGAGAAGAGAAATGTTGTTGAGTATGTGTGATGGTTCAAAGAAGGTGCTACTTATTGTATTCTTGCTTAAGAAGACTCCCAAATGCTCACATTTCTGAGTGAGCTCGTTTATGAACATGGGAATGGTAGATTTCTGATCCTGGCTGCCTCCGATACTCATCAAAGCCCATCTCTCGATACGAAATCCTTTAAAAGCTCTACTTTCTAGAAGGTTCCTTGGACGGTCAAGTTTAAGCTTTGGAGGCTGAAGTATTCTTCCTTTCAGCAGTGTCATCTCTCTCGAGATCTCCAAGTTGAATTCTCTCGTTTGGGTTCCACTGTCAAACGGAAGAAGCAAATGATTAAACCTTATTGATATTTAGGACACAACGAATCACTAGAAAGTTAACTGAATTACCTGGATGGACCGACCGGTCCTGCCATAACCTTGTCAATAATAGCTTTCCTTTCATTTGGTCTTTGGCAGCCCATTTTCATAATCTTTGCAGCCTGATCATCCGAAAGCTTCCCAAGAAACTTTTGGCCTTCACAGATCATACATAGTTCCATAGGAAGGTAACAAGGTCTTGTCCTATTAATCTGCAGACATGGCAAGTTCTTGAACTGAATCTCATAACTATAGTGATCTTTGAAGTAACTCACAAGCCTTAAATGCTTCCCATCTCTATCCGGAAACCATAAATTCTCAGTAATCTCCTCTGTTAACCCGTAAACACGATATCTTTGAACAGTTTCTCTATGGCAAACAAAGACTCTTATGTTCGTAAGTGCTTTTTCCACTTCTCTCCTTTCCTCCAAACTCAGTTCTCTACCTTTGTTCCTAGAAAGATCCTTGAGAAACTCGAGCCGCTTCTGCAAGTAAGCTATTACCCCAATGCTTTCATGGAATGCTGCGACTGAGAGATCCATGTTAAGGGCTAAGCCTTGCTGAGTTTGTCTAAGACTCTGAAAAAACCCTCGGAGTCCAACAGCTCCTCCTCCAATCTCCTCGGATCCACCCATAGAACTCGAATAAAAAGATCTTCCAATCGATGAACATTTCTCCATTGGATTCTCCCTCAAGATCACATCAAGAGCATGAACGTATTCTCGAGGCAGAGGAGCCCAATTTTCACCGTCCTTCCTCTGTTCCTTCCCATCAAACTTGGACACAAGCCTCATGTTAACCCTAAATAGTTTATCAATCTTCTTCTGAGGTAGCTTCTCGCGCAAGTCGCCGGACGTCATCAAAGTTTTGCAGGATGGGATAGGGAGATTAACAAAGAACTCGAGCCTATCTTTCTGAAACTCCACAGGGCTGTAAATGTTTTTACGACCATCAAAAGCAGGAACAGCACCAGAGAAGCTACTCGGCGCAGTCTCCAAGAGTTTCTGTTTGATCATCCGAGCAAATTCCTTTGAAGGGTGTGGAGAGATCTCAACGTTGTAATGATAAATCCTCTGTGAAGGATCGAACTTGACAAGAAAATGGTTGGCGAGAAGATAAATAACAGAGCCTTCTTGACCACCAGAGTCAGGTCTTTTTGCAACCACTAATGCTGCTGCTGTTTCTGTGGACCCACTCACTTTGATGTTTCTACGGTTGGCTTTATGTTCAGAAAGTTGCGTCTTCTGCTGTTGCTGCTGATGCTTTCTCTCCGCAACTGTCAATACAGATATGGTGAAGGAGAGCAAAAAATGGGTGAGTCAAAGTCAAAAAAGACTTTAATTTTTCTCCTTGGTTTTTGATTGAAACACAAAAGATGAAACTAAATCAGAACCAATGAGTACTTAAGCAGACAGAGAGTTTCTCTCTGGGCAAAAGTTTCAGACTTCAACACATTAAAGAACATTAAAGTGATAGTACTATTGTAGTACAGAGGAGGAGGACCATATAGACATTTACACAGCAGTGTGGGAAAGCACACCAAGAACAACAAAGGGGAAAGAGATAGCCTTGAAAATCTCGTCCAATAAAAAAAATAATTAAAACAAAAACAAAAATTCGGACATAGTTCTGAGAAAACCTTTAGAGCTCCGCAAAAGAACCAAAACATGCAAGAACGAGGGAAGAAGATAAAAAAACAGGAACAAGAAAACAAGGGTTCCTCACCTGGGGAAAGAGGGAGAGCTTTGGTCATCGGGCGGAAGAATCTTTGGTCAGGAGGAGTAGGAAGAGGAAGTAAAGGAGGAGAAGGGAGAAGAGAAGGAAGAGTGTTGTGAAATTGAGAGTAGAAGCAGTAGTAATAGTAGTAGTAGTAGTAGTAGCTAGAGGGGACAAGATTGAGATTTTGTTGGCCAGAAGAAGGAAAAGGAGGATTGGTGTGAACATGGTGAACAGGAGGTGGCTTGTGGAGAAGAGGTGTTCTTGATTTGGAATTAGAAATGTGTCTAGTAGTGTGATGACTCTCAGTTTTTTCTTCCATGGATGAGGAAAAAGAAGAGAGAGAGAGAGGGAGACAGAGAGAGCTTTGGGGTAAAGCAGAAAAGAGAGAGAGAGAGAGAGAGAGAAGGTAAGAAGAAGAGTGTGGTTTATTATCAGAGAGGCAGAAAGGGATTGTCTGGGGTTTTGCTCAGGGAAAGGTCAAAGTCTCTTCCTCTGTTATTTTCTTTTCTGCCCTGCCCCATAAAATTGATATGATGTTTTTTATGCTGTCATAAATACGCTCAAATTATTATTTTTAAAAAATAATTAAAACAAACACAAAAATCTATAGAAACAGCCAAGTAATTTTGTAAGAATAATTAAAACAAAAACAGTAATATATAACGATGCTAATTTTTTAAAAAATGAAGTTTTAGTTGATATTAAAAAATCCTAAATTTTAACAATAAATTATATACAATTTTTTAATTTTAATTATTAAAGTTCAATTGTAGTTGACAAAAAAAACTTCAATTATATATTTGAACTTGATATTTTATCAATATCTTAACAAAGAGACGCTCCAGTTTAATAGTTTGGTAATAGTAGAATATTGATTCATAACGATTTTGTATAATCACATGCAAAGATCAGGATTACATAGTATATCACTCTCACTCATAAACATAATAAAATTTTGAACCAAACAAAAAAAAGTGGTTTGGTATGGGGTCATACCGATGGCATTATACATTCATATGTTTTTTCAACAGCATAAATGATTAGATAGGCCTATATATAGTTTCGTAAACCCCAAGTTGTAGACATGTTATTCTTACAAAAATTGACCAATACACTCATTAAAATCGAGTTATGGGGACCATTCTATTTAATTATTTATTCTTGGTACTATTTTCTTCGTACTTCATTAATAATATACACTTTTGACTCTTTCACCAATACATATATTTACTGAATTTTTTTTTTTTTTTTGCTAAAAATTTGGGCGCACTACATATTTCCACACACCAAAAACTATTCGATTCAAATAAACTCAAACTTTAAGCTTCTATTTAAATCCACACTTCAGAAAGTTCAATGTTTCAACACACAATTGAAAATTTTAAACTTATTTACACACAATCCCGATTTAAAGTGATTTTCGTAGTTAACCATATTGAAATCAGTGTAAACCAAAAATAAATTAAACCAGACTTATTGAAAGACCCTATTACACTTATCCAAAACTTGATTTCAGTTTATCTTCTTCTTTCTTTTTTCATCTCTATGAAGTACAAGCGACAAATCCATTTGATTTTATCGATTTTATGTGTATCGATTTCAAGATATTGAGATTTCAATATTTTGTGATTTGTAGGGTTTTTTACAATTGTATGAATTTGAGAATAAAATTGACTTCTCTGGATTTTTCTTCGAAGATTAGAAGGATCCATCTTTTTAATTAACCAGGTGCGGGTTGTCAATTCGCGTTGTTATCAGGTTTAATCACGGTTTGTGTACTAAATTTATTATTTATGGTTTAAGTAATAGTTTAATTAAATTTGGTTTATTTTCAACCATCCGGTTATGTTCTCTCAGACATTGAACTTCATTTTTGTGTTTAAATAGGTTTAAAATTTTCAATTGCGTTGATTAAAACATTATATTTTATGAAGTATAGATTTAAGTAGAGGTCTAAAGTTTGGGTGTATTTGAATCGAATAGTTTTTGGTGTGTAGAAATAGACCGTACGCCCTAAAAATTTTGGTGCATTCTCAAATAATTTATTTAGAGCAAAAGAAAATTAAATGTTTTTCGAGGTCCATGCAAAATTAAGGTAAATAAAACAAAACAAAAATGAATCGACCAATTTTAAGCAAGCAAACAAAATTGGAACATTATCAAAATTAGATAGATGATACTTACTATTCATAGTTTATTTTGGCAACTATGTAATAGTATTACATGAAAGCAAATAATTAAAGAGCCTTTGGCTTCTTTCATTTTGATGGTGACCAAAACCCACACCGATGGTTCCCAATATTATAGGTCCCACTAAATTTATCTTTTCAAATTATTGTATTATCTTGAAAGATCTAACGACGAACAATGGTCTTAAAACATCATATCTACATCGATGTTAGGTATTAATCCAAAAAAAAAATTAATTCGTAGTAATGCTCTTACATACGATAGCTATTCGATATTCTTGTGAAAAATGGTCCGATTCAAAGAGTTTCCTTTATGTAATGGAACACTAAAGATTACTGGGACCAAAGAGATTTTGGTCAAAGCTAAAAGTTCCATGTAACCCATTGTTTTGGGCTAAATTTGCTCCACTTTTAATCCAAATAGTTAGCTCTAATTAGTAATATTATATATATATAAAGATTTATATAGTGGTTGGCAAATAAATAAAATAAACTATTTGATTATCAAAGCCGTTAATCCGATCATTTCCTGTTATAGTTATTTTTCTCTTTGTTATCGCAAAAACTTTTTTTTTTTTGGTTTGTCAACTATCCCATTGTTAGACGTCTCCTCTGGGACGGTTCAGGACAATAATAAAAAAAAAAACTAATTACGAAAATTTAAAAATTTAAAATAAAATTCAAAGATCAAGGTCCAATCGCTCAAACCAGCAGATGACCCCTCATCCCATTTACCAATATTTGATTTGGACAAGAGCCGATAAAGATGTTGTAACATTACATAATCAGATCATCTCTGGATACCTGTTTCTATGAAAACACATTCTCCTTGCAACTATTTTTTATTTATTTATCAGATAATATCACCATTATTTAACTTTTTGAGTAAATTTATGTTTGCCAAAGAAAACAAATTAGCACTCTATTAACCCGTTCTTGTAACCAAATGATGTCGTGGAGAAAGAGACATGGTTCGGATACAAGTAATCATCGTTGAGTCTAAAGTGAACATAATTATTGCTGATTTTATGTCCTCACTACTAGGTTTAGATAACAAAGTGTAACGTTAGTAGTCTTATTAAACATGTTGATTATCCCCTTTCAATCAAAGCTGAACACAAGAATAAATAATTCGTTTATGATATAAATTTATAAATTAAATTTACAAAAATAAATTGATATAGAGTTCCAATATAGATGAATATCAAATGTTTTTGAGGTATTCGTGAAGTATATATGCACGTGTGTACAAAGAATAGTTGCATAGAAGAGAAATCAAACCTCACTCGAAGATAGAAGAGGACTAGTGAGGCTATCATTTCTGCTTCCTGAGAATCGAAGTGGGAGCAGAGCAGGATCTTGGTACGCACTGACCAGGTTATTGTAAAACTGGGCCATTCTTGGATCGTTTTGATCTTCCTTGTCTCTCTTTGTCAACACCTAAAGAGCCACAAAACACTCAAGAGAGTTAGATTCATATAACATTCTTGTAACCCCCCTGGGAGATTTCGGATTTTTACCTCAGCGGGATAGGCAGTGAATATAGGCATGAAGCGTTTACGACAGAACTCGTTGAAGAGAAGAGTGAAAATGGGAAGAGGGACAAGCAAGTACATGGCTAGTTCCATCTTCTTGAGAGCAAATAAACCGATTGCGATTCCGTGCATGAGTACAAGGGAGAATATCATCGTATAGTGTATCATTGGCCAAAACATCCCTCCTGTCTCATACTTTGGTTCGTACACGTTTATGAACTGCATCCCGAGAAAACGCAGTTGAATGCTTAGTCAAGTGGTAAGAGAAATCTAAAAAGGAGTATAAGATGTGTGTCATACATACCTGGTTTCGGTAGATGATATATGCAAGGATAAAGTAGAGAAGGATGAAAGGAAGAATTAATGGAGCTAAGAAGAAGTATGTAATCCCAAGAAGCCCGAAGAAGAGAACTCTTGGGGTGTCTCTGTGGTAACGCATTGGCAGGACTTCCAGTTCACTATCTTCTGTTGGTTCGAGTGATCTTTTTACGTAACTGACCATGAAGGGAACTACACGAAAGAGTTCAGTCAGAGTATCCGTCCATCCTGTTGTCACAACATAGGCGATGAAAAATGATGCCTGCAACATATGATGTAAACCACTCAGTTAAAATGAAGTCAGATTCGTGGCAGATAATCCATTGTGTGTTACATGAATGGTGGTAGAAGTTTTTTTACCTGAGCCGGAACAGCCACAGCCAACTTGACAAGAATTTCCTTTGGATCGAGAATTACTGAAAGCGTGTGGAAGGCTGAACCAGAGAAAACAGTTGCGAAAAACACATTCCATATTGTGAACCAGATCACCTTGTTGCAAGCACTCTTTTGTATTTCACTATGGCAAATGTGCCCTTGGATAGAAGAGAGAAACTCCATGATGGGAGGTACGATTTTCAGAGACGTCTGGAGTATAAGACTTGGAAGGTACCCAGTTATTATTTGGCTTACAATTTTCCTGCAACAGAGATAACTAACGTTTAGCACAATAAGCTTAAAGTCTTTTTGAATGTAATGGTAATAAAATTGTTAACGTACATTGATAGAATCAATGACAGGAACGGGAAGAAGAATTCTAGTGCAGACAGGTTGGTGAGACCTTGGACAAGTACGACTGGGACAAGAAACAAGAGAGTCAGGAGGAGACAACCGAACACTATCACAATCTTAGCGAGCCATTTCTGCATAAATGATGCAGAGAAGAAAGGC
Organism: Streptanthus diversifolius; assembly: GCA_039880935.1. NCBI lineage: Eukaryota > Viridiplantae > Streptophyta > Magnoliopsida > Brassicales > Brassicaceae > Streptanthus > Streptanthus diversifolius. The sequence goes on along the minus strand of JAXGFM010000015.1, from coordinate 4,463,854 downwards.
CAGTGGACGTCATGAGGTTCTGGTGCTGGTTCTGTGAGCCAGTAAGTGGGGTTGACTGATTGTGGCATGTGGAGTGCCATTGCAGCACCATATCGAGATTTGAATGATACAAAAGCAGCTCGAACTTCCTTCACGATAAGAGGAATATGCAAATCATGAGAATAAAAAATCCAGTATGCAAGTCCTATATAACCATTTTATGCAAGCGCTATTGTCTTGATTGGATCCAAAGAAACTATCAAATGCATACTTTTCCAGGTGATGAAACTTCAGCTTGCCCCAATCGTATGTTCTGTTCCAATTCGTGTAACACTTTCTCATAGTGATCCTCAGGAGTGTCCTTACGACTGAAGAATCTTACTATTGGCGTCCTTTTTACTCGAGGAGGGTCTGGCTTCTTATGTTTCACTCGTTTATACAGCTTTTTGGCATTATCCTGCAAGAGCCAGATTTGAAAAGAAGCGTAACCAAGAGATAAAGTTGTAATAGGCACATACAAAGATTTACTGAAGGCAGATAAGCTGTTTCAGGACTTACAACGATACTTCGAAGCTTACTTGTTCGATGGATAACCACATGAGACTGGTAGGTAGCGAAATGATTTTCTCTAAAGAACCTATCAACAGTTTCGCTCACACTCCTTCCATCTGAAGAGGGGATATTACGAACCAATATGGTGAACTGATGTGGCTGAGGTTTAGATGAATGGAAATGCTCGATCCTTTTCAAGCCAATATATCTGAACTCCTGTCACAGAAAGACGATAGTCGTGACAAATATACCTGAGTGAGAGAGAGTCAATACTTCTAGAGAGTCATCACTAAAAACTTTGGTATTAATTTCGATAAATTAATTTCAGTAACCGGATGACATGCCCTTACCATGTAAAGAAGACAGCAGACAAATGCAGTCACAAGATATATAGCTCCAAAGTGAACCCATAGCCTGCAAGAAACCAAAAAGAGTACTATTTGCAGGACACCTAATGAATTTTTGGGAACTATTTGCTTTTTCTGCAAATAGTTCTTGTCAACTGAGACACGAGTTGAAACTCAGCTGCATTAATTTACTTCATTCGAGCCATAATAATACTATAAGAATTTGAGGTTACCATGGTGAGCGGGTTTTGAGGTTTGCAACAGAAAATAAATCCAAGGAATTCGCTGACCAGTCAGCGTAGTCAATCTGTATAAGTTGATCTCCAAATACGTTCACCGGCAAGAGAACAAAAATGCCAACGAGCCCAGCAAACAAGAACAATTTCAAACTGCAGAATGAGAGAATCATTACCATGCATTATATATGATACGAAGCAAATGTACAAACTATGGAATATATCAAGTCTAAGATAGTCACAGATACCAGTATGTAGAGTTAGAGTTACCTGAAAGTTATCATTCTCATAAACACAACGCCGTCGAGGCCAGAAGATTCCATGAGTTCCTTTTCAGATGGCTTCCAAGATTTCCAAATCCAACGAACAGAAGGGATGTACCTTGCCACTTTGTTACGTCTTCTTTTAGACGTCCCTGCCACGAGCCGGCGCGGTAAAAACACCTCATAGTTGTGCGGCTGCTTCCTGAGCACGGAGTAAAGTATGAAGAGCAATAGACAGAGGCAAGAGTTTATCCCAACAGACATAAGAAGGGCAGACACGAGCATCTTTACGGGACGACTTCAAAACCTCAAAGCTCTTGTATAATGAACTTAGCTCGAGAAACTGCATAATAAAGCAAATTACTTTTCTCTTAAATTTATATCATCAAAAGTTAAAAATTTGAAGGCTAAGTTTTGAATGTGGGAGGTCAATTCGTGAGATTCGAAGTTCGAATCACTAGAAAAATAAACACATAGGAAATTAAAAATTACAGAAGCACAGATTCAGACACGCAAAGCCCAGAGTCTACATTTTACTCCGTTCTGTAATGATATAAATTCGTCATAAATTGGAAACTCGAGACGCGAAATCAAAAACCAAGAATCTATACAATCTGGATCAATTACAGAGACTAATGAGTAATCTGAGGAGAATGGAGGATCAAACCTGAGCTTGCGTCTGAGACTACGAAATCGAAACCTAGAGACGCGTTTGAAAGCTTCAAAGTCAGTGATGGAAACAAAACGTAGCACGAATCAGAGAAAACAAAATCCAGAAATTGTATTATTGCCCATAAATAATCTGAATAACATGTGAAAACAGAGAGCAACATAAACGAGAAGATTATTTTATGTTAATCAATGTTATGAATGAAATCGAAGGTCAAGAACACGATTAACACGCGTTACAGCCTTACAAATATATTATGACGACCATTCAGATTTAGGCGTTCCCTCGCTTCCCATTATATTAATTGGTAATTACCCGAATTGCCCTCACTTTGCTTAGGATGAGATCGTTATGCATGTAGGACTCACTCAAGGGTAATTTTCGTACATATATATAAAGTCAACGTTAAGCAACACCTGTCGATAGGGTTGGATAAATAAACCGAACTCGAAATCCGAACCCAAACCCAAATCGAAGTAACCAATTCGGTTCGGTTTCAGTTTTTTTCAAAAATTTGATCGGTTTTTGAATTTTGGTAGTTTGAGTTTCAGGTTCTAATTCAGTTCTATTGTGATACACCTAAAAACTCGATCGGTTCTTAAATTTAAGTAATTCAGGTTTCAAATTCGGTTTGAGTAATCCGAACTAAACCGAAGTAAATCGGGTAATTTAATTAGGAACCTAACCCGGTAAATATATAAGTACAAAATAAAACTTAAGATATAATACTAAAACTGAATTGAATCCTATATGTACAGAACCGAACTCAAACCGAAATAAAGAATTACCCGAATAGATCCTAAACTTCTAAACCCAAAATACTCAAAACCTGAAATATCCGAACCGAATCCAAACCGAAACTAGAATGCCGAGGCCTACCTGTCGATGAAGCAATCGCTATTATAAAAATATCGAATGACAATAATTATGCATGTTCAGATAACATATAGTTTAAAAAATAAATGAAGCAGAAAACGCACCGTTTTGTAAGAGGAGATCTCCGATCTAGCTTGGGAAAGAGAAGGAAGCACTTCTTTGATTCATTCTGCGATCCAATTAACTGCGAACCCAGTTACAGTTACCTGACTAATTGAAGAAGAAGAAGAAGAAGATGAGGGACGTGTTTGAAGCAGTTCAGCTTCCCTTCTATCCCATGGAGGTAACCATTTTCACACTCTTTCGCCTCTCATCTTGTTATAACCTTAGACATGAAGCAGAGTATTGATGAATGGTTACGTGCTTTTGCAGATGATAAAGGAGGAAAGCTTGGTGAGATCAAATCGGGAATAGATGAAGCGGATGTATTGGTAAGTAGCATTTCTTTGCCTTTAGTTCTCTTTACTGTGGAAATCTCTCTCTTGTTTTATGTACAAGATTTGTGATACCAAAAGGTTTCTCCTTTTTAAAGATCCGAAAAATGGACCTTGAGGCGAGGAGTTTGCAGCCGAGTGCTAAGTCTGCATGTCTTGCAAAGCTAAGAGAATATAAATCTGACCTGAACCAATTGAAGAAGGAATTCAAAAGAGTTTCATCACCAGATGCTAATCAATCTGCCCGTGAAGAGTTGATGGAATCTGGAATGGCAGATCTTCATTCGGTATACCCTAGTGGATACTCTTCTCTCTTTAGCTTGTTTGGAAGATAACATTGATCCATTGCTTACTCCTTTCTTTGCACTTTATTGACTCATGAGTTGCACATTTCTCAGGATTATTGTTGTTTTTTCTCTGTGCAGAGACCAAACTTAAGTTAGTCTTTGCCTCAACTTTCCTTGCCAGGTTTCTGCTGATCAAAGAGAGAGATTGGCAATGTCAGTGGAGAGGCTTGATCAGTCAAGCGACAGAATCAGAGAGAGTAGAAGAACCTTGATGGAGACAGAAGAGCTTGGTGTCTCAATTCTTCAAGATCTGAGTCAACAGCGCCAAACTCTCCTTCATTCGCACAGCAAGGTATGGTCCCAGACATTACAGGATACACGCATTTGCTATCTCAAAAGTTTGCCTGATTTAGATGTATCTGACAAAAATTACTCTATTCGGACTATAGTATCAAAGCAACCATTAAGATCAAGACTATTTACTCGGTGCAAGTGCATGACCATATACTTTTCCCATTTGATTGCAGCTCCATGGTGTGGATGAGGCCATTGACAAGAGCAAGAAGGTCTTGACGGCCATGTCAAGAAGAATGACGAGGAACAAATGGATCATTACTTCAGTGATCTTTGCTCTCATTCTCGCGATCATCCTGATCATTTCATTTAAACTTTCTCACTAATATACTCAGCCATTTGTGTATAAGATTATGGTACTTCCCTTGTAATGGATTGAATCTCTTTCTCTCCCCAGGTTTCCACTTGTATGACCCAAGATGTGTTATGACATGTTTACATATAATTATTAGAAGTGGTACATGCCCTCACTCTGCTGTCTGAAACTGAAACATTTCTATAATTTAAATCCAGCATTGAGGACCAACAAGTCTATACAAAAACAAAACACATCTCCAGAAAAAGAACGTTACTACCACATAAATCAAATATCCAAGTCTAAGAGAACATGCTTGCAGCAACCATTGATCTAATGTACAACACCCAAAGAAGAGTAGATTGTTTGTTTGGAGTCCTAACTTTGGACTGAGTGTGTGACTGCCTACAATCTTAGATGACCTTCTTCTTCTCGAAAAACGTTTTCAAGTGTAAAAACTGCATTCCTGCCACTCCTACGCAGACGAATAAAGAGAGGAAACTCAACCATGCCATTTTAGTATATGTGGACCGGTTCAGATCTTGCATCTCTTCTTCCCTGAGAAGACACCAACTCAAGTTATGTAAATAGCATCTTCTTGACACCATTTTCACTACCATTACATCACCAAACATCTGAGAATGAAAAGTACAAGCCTTTACCTTTCTCTAAGATAAAACATCTCTTCATGAATCGAATTGACGGTATCAAGTAGGCTCTTTACATCGAATTCCATGACCTGCCATAAAACGACCAACACAAATAAATAAGAAGAACGCGCATGGTTCTAACACGAAGATCAACATTGCTAAACAAAAAATTAACTAGCCTAACACCACCATATCAATAGAGTGTCCAGCTCAAACAATTTCACTATTGCAAGTCTCAAAACTGGGAAATTTCGTCATTTAAATAGTTCGGCTACAATCTATGTAAGAAATCAGACCACCTTAAAAGAAATCTCGATTAAGAGTTAGTAAAATTGAGGGAATGAGTCAAATGAAGTAAACCTCTCATCCACACAAAAGAGAAGGAGAAGGAAGGAAAAACAAATTGAGCGTACTTCAACTTGGCTCTTCTTGGCAATAGTAGCCCAGCTCTTGGATTGAACACCCGTCCTCCACTCAAAATCAATGCTTAGCGTCACCTCAGGCTTATGATCGACTGCAGAGAAACAAGCCATGTAATCCCCTGCTTCCACTGTCGAGAACGCGAACTGCCCAGACTCCACTTGATCCGCGTGATGGTATGCATTCCCGGAGCTTGACGTTACCTTTATAAGATTACGAAAAATCAGATCTCCCTCCAGGAAAAACCCAGGAGATATGTTCAAAATCCGAAAGATCCGCGTACCTTGACGGAGATCTTGTGAGATTGGGGCAAATTATGGCCTTCGTGAGGGTTATCGATGCTGTACTTTCCAACAGTCATGGAATTGCTCTTGATGTCCTCCGTGATACACTTTGTGCGACCCGAATGTAGATCGAAGTGCAGAGAGTGTGAAACACGCGACCAGACCCCAAGCATCACAAGCACCGTCCATAGTTTTTGCGACCGGAGAAACATTTGTCGAAAATCCCGAATCTTTCCTTCCTTCGTCGGTTTTTTATTTTTTTTTCCCTCGCTCGCTCGTAGTGGGTTGGAGACGAACACCGTAAATACGTGTTTATACCTCATTGGTTGCGACACATAAGTTCGTTTTCTGCTCCAGAATATATAACTGGTCCAGAATTGTTTGGTTCTTCTAAGCAGACCCGGTTAGAAACTCACTCAGAGTTTTTTAGTAATATTTTATTAATAAATTTTAAGAAACTTATTAAGAATTAAGAATTAGTTCTTAAAATTCTTATTTAAAAATTATTTTAAGAGTTTACGTGAACCGTCAATGATCATTCATCTTTCTTTACTGTAGAAACCAAAAAAGAGAAAAGCTGATACAATGTCGAAAAAGATTCAGGAAGTGCTTCGTTACTGTGAAGAGAACTTTGAGAAAGGAAACCTCGAACTTGCATTAAGATGCGCAGTCTCAGTCTCCATAGCGAATCCAGACGCTCTTGAACCTTACGCACACGTCACCGCTTATAGAATCCTACTCACGGCGGCCAACAATCGAACAGTCACAGGAGAGCCTGACTGGTACGCCGTCTTGGGAATCAAACGCGGATCATCCTCCAAGTCGGAGGCGAGATCAATTGAGAGGCAGTGCTTTGGAAGTCTATGATCTGGTCAGCAGAGGCATAAGCGAGTTGAAAAACGAAGGTAGAAGAAGAGCATATGATCAGAGTTCTGGGTTTTTAGGTCAACTTCTTCAAGTACGTACATTTCTGAATTGAACGTAAACTCTTATTATTCTAAGTACAGTATATGCTATTAAGTCAAAGTCTAAGATAAAAGAAGAATCTTGATCAATTTAAACAATGTAACAATATTCGTCCACAATTATATAGTATATGATTTTGATTTATACTTTTTCCTTTGGATTTATGTATAAATATACAGTCTTTATGCAATGAATTGGTTCATTGGAAAAAATACAAACTTTTCCTCTGTATTATTTCGGCAGTGAATCAGATAGTCTTACTATGATTGCTCTCAGTCGTCTTTGTCATCAGTTTCATCATCGTCATAGTAATGAAAAGGATGTGGAACCGACTTGAAGGCTCTGTATTTGCCCACATTGTTCAAGTGCTCGTTCTCCAACCTGAAAAATCAACACCACATTACTACCCATTCCATTCATATAAAAGTTGGACCTTTTTTTTGTATACAGAGAATGTACCTGAAGAAGCTCCACATTCCCCGACGAACAATCTCTAAACATGATATAATGGTTGATACAGCGACTTTGTGAAGGGACTTCAAGTTGAACTCTAGCACTAGCTGCATCCATGCCACTCTTAGAAAAACATTCACTACCTGTCAAAATTTCGAATCATATTTAACCAGATCCTTTATCCGATAGATGAGATTAATTCTCTGATATTGTATAGTGTTAATTACCATGGCTGCAAAATAGACGCTCTTGTGAGGGACAAGCAGTTTGTCTCTCAGGTATTGGTTCTTGGAATGCCTACGGAGGAGTCCCCAGTCTATAACAATGTCCCAGAATGTGTTCATACATGTCGCAACACCTGAGCTTACAAGAGCCAGAATCATCCAGTTTCGTCCCTTTTTCAGTTCAAAAACTGTTCTTATGATGACCGCAATGATTGTCAACATGTATTTCAGAGCATTGTATCCGTGTATGGAATCTTTTTCTTCGCATAATCTGCGTATGCACTGCAAAAAAAGATATATGTGTCACAGAATTTGTGATGCAGTAACAAAAAAGAGACTGAATTTTGTGATGATACCTGGAGGAAGCGGAGCCAGTAAGGTATAACAGCAACAACAAAGTAGAAGGCATTGTAAACACCATGACTATGACACTTGTTTTGCCTCTGCAAGTTTTCTCCTAAGCCATAATAGCAAAGGAATAGCTCAAAACTCCTTATGGCTTGTACCTGAAGTTACCAAAACAAATAATAGCACTCTTATACTCAATCTTACTCATTTATTGTCAAAACAAAGTAATGCACGTATAATTACAAAACCTGACTAGTTATGTGGTCTGCCAAGAAAAAATCTGGAAGTGTAACCTGTGGTAATGAACAAAAACATGAAGATGAGATCTTTGCTGTTATTGGTTTTAGCGACTGGTTCATATATGTCTATAAATGAAATTTAATACGATCACCTCGTAGAGAGGAGCACAAATGCAGTGAAGCAATGATCGAATGAAGAATACCCGACTTGAGCGGTATATGATGTCGAAAGGACAAAAAAGTATGAAAATAACAATCTGCAAATAAAAAGGGTCGTTTAAGCCAAAAAAATGTAACTTATCTTATCAAATGATACTTAACATCTACAAAATGTAAATGCTGGAAACATATCTTACAGTGACCAAACCCAAAGGAATAACTTCAGGGAGTGTGTTATGATCTTTTATCTTCCAGTCCATATCAAGCTGCAAATTTAGCAGGAAACAAATGAGAGCAAGCATCGCGAGACCGTTGCTTACCAGGAAAACGTCTCTGTAACCCAACTCCGTTCCCTGCTTGAAACCAAAGATGAAGGAATAGTTGACTCTATAACGCCTCCAGAAGTATATATTTGCCGAGTACATGAGCATATGAATAATAATATAACCAAATAAGCTGCAGAACAAGCAATACTTTTGAGTGTTAGGCAAGAAAGATCTGTTTTCTAATTTTATAAGCACATGTCTGAGTGATCGATTAAAATCAATAATTAATTACCTGTAAAGGGGGATAATATTCGCCATGTATTCAGTACCGTAGTCCTTCTCAATGATCTTTCTACTTTCTATCTTGAAAACAACAGCAACAATTAGTGCAATTGAGCAACCAGAAAAGAAACCTGTGGGAAGTTGAAGAACAATTTATTAGTGAAGGAACATAACATCTTGAAATCTGACTCTCTTTTCTCTCAGATCCCCTTACCAGAGAAGAATGTAACCCTGTGCCTTTCTCTTTTAACTTTTGGCCTTAGACACTTCATGCCTTCTCTTCGATTGCCGCTTGAAAAATGCTTAACGAAAGTTACCTCTACCCTCTCCAGGAGTCTGTTAACCTAATTCAGAATACACTGAACAAATTTTTTGATGTACAAATATAACAGAAAACTGATTTTAAGTCTGAAATACTCCACAAACCTCATCAGAACTCCCAATCAATGAATTATCCACAATTTTCATGTAGTTCCTGGACGCATTCCTCGAAGCAATCTACACATACATCATGTGACTCAGTTACTCATGCATCTATTTTGCTCTGCAGTAAGAAATCTGTCACATATAGAAAAAGCTCTTCATATCTAACCTTCTCGTACTTTTTCATGATCTTTGAAAACGCCAGAAGATTCATGAAACTGATTCAAATTACACAAACACAGAAAAATCAGTAGCACGACAATGTAAAATAAAAAAATTGCTTGAGCTTTAGCTGATCCTTCTCCACACCTGTACTCCTTCAGACGGCGGAGTTTCTGATAGAACTCACTAAAAACAAGCCTCAACTGTTCCTCTGCTTTTTTTAATCCTTTCTTGGAGATTGGTTCATCATTTTTAGAATCTCCGAAAACCCCTTTTATTGTAGAAATAGGAGATTCAAGTACATCATTCATCTTCACACGCTCAAGTATTTCACCAAGATCCTGCTTATCAACAGTACTAGCTTCCTCGTGGTTCCCATCAATATGAGAAACCGGGAAAATGTCAGCCACAATATGGGAGGCCTCTTCTTCCGGAATGGTAGTTCTGTCAATACCGTGTACCATATCTGTGTTCGTACTGCCTGCAAGTATTTCAAGTATTCAGTAAACTGAAAAGAAAACCATCAGAGCGCATAAAATGCTTCTGACAAAACATTCTTGTTATACATGCTTACCAGGTGTTCTCATTGTACTATCAGATGTATCTACTACAACCTTATCAGAGGGATGCTTCTCCAAATTCAGATTATTTGCATCAGGTTTCTGCACCTTGAGCCGCAACGCAATCAGTGCATCCATTTGTTTATCAAGCAAAGCAGCTTCCTCAAGTACTTCCTCAACTTTTTCCAGGTAAAATTTGTTGACTTTGTTTAGATTCTCATCCAGCTTTTTGAAGAACGATTCTTCGAATTCACCTCCTTCTTCAGCTTTTTTTAAAAACTTTGTCTTGTACAGCTTACGAGAATCATCTTGCTGCACCGTGTCAACTTTTATGACTTGGTCCTCAATATCCCCTGCATGTTCACTGTTCCTAGGATGGAACGAAAGGCCACTAAACGAACGGTGCAAGGCTTCTGCCTGCTGCGACACTGTCGAGGCTACTCTAGTCAGCCTGCTGTGCTTGTACCTACGTATATCTTTTAGAACCCTCTTCAACCCATTGTAGTCCATATATGCATCTACCCACTCTGGCACCATTTGCTTCTTAAATATTTTTCCAAACTTCATCTTTATGCAGCTCAATTCAGCCAAATAGATCTTATCACAAACTTCACAAAGAGAAGAAGAACTCTAATGAGACATTTGAGAAAACCACAACACGTAACTCAAAATTTCCATAGTTCCGAGTTATATAGAGTGGTAACTGGTAAGGATCAAATGACACATGCAACCAGAAATGAGCAGAATCTAGGGTTCGTGTCGTAGTAGCGGTAGAATCTCCCAATTGATTCGAAACATAGACAATATAACGCATAAGAGATCAACAATTTGTAAAAAACTATGATACTACATAGAAATCAGAACGCAAAATACAGATTCGGGGTTTTCTAACTGTGTACATTTCCAGGAGATCGGTCATACACATGAAACTCCATGAGTAGATATGGATACCTTGATTATGAAGAAACGTAGAGGGAAGAAATAACTGCGCGTTTAATTAGAAGCTTCTCTGCAAGTTTAGTTTTGACTTACGCCATTGACGAGGAGAAAGAAGATGAAGGGAGACGTCGGTACCTGAAACGCCGCTCTCTCTTTTTAATATTGCCGACTGACACTAGTATGGTGTATTGGTTTACGGCAAGAGATCTTTAGCAACTTTTTCCTTCTTCCAGAGCCGTTGGATTCTTCTGCGAGTGAGTGCCACGTGACGTCCTTTAGATGGATTACGTGTTGTCGATCTTGTTGCGGCCAAAACCGATGGAAGGAAGCAAATCATAGAAACTGGTTTGACCATACATTTAGCCCACCAGAGCATGACACGTGTTGCTTCGTATGCTCCAGTGTGGCAATAAAACCGCATAATTTGGCAGTATGGAACCGTTTACCCTTTAACCAATCAAAATTCAAGTTAAAAATGTACCCATCTTAGTTTTTTCCTTGTGTGTATGTAGTCACTTTTATTTCCACAATTGCGTTTATATTGCTAACTTTCCCAAATTACCTCTGCAAACCTTTTAAAATGGACGGAAAATTAAGAAATGTCCACTCACTTTTCTCTATAAAATGAGCTTTTTCTAAGATTAAAGTATCTTACTACGAAATATCATGTTCAATCATTATAATTGCTAAATGCATGTTCAAACAAAGCAAATATCATATTGACTCTGCAGGAGAAATCCAAAATGATATATCGTCTGTATAGCATATCCCTTGAGGCTTAAGTTATACACTAAGGACAGCATGGTCTGATCAGTTATTAGAATGGTCTGATCATTTATAGCTTTGCTCGTCAGGTATTGCCTGCTCACCGCTGCAACAGTATAAATGCGGCAGCTTAACTCAAGAAGTTGTTTCAAGAAGCAGTCTCTGGTTATTCCAGAGCGACAAAGACAACAGAAAAGCCTTCTTTGACCCTCAAAGTCAGATATAATACAAAACTTTTTACCAATGAGTAGACTAAAAGACCATCAAAACGTAAAGGGACATCAAAACATGATCTCATCACCTGCAACGAATGATCACGGGAGTAGGGTACTTAAGGGCCTTTGGTCCCTCTCTTGTGTTAAGACACCTGCAACATTTGGGAAAGCAAAGCTATGGTTAACCTTATCTCTCTCTAGGAGGACAAGCATAGTTCAGTCACTTTCCATCAATACAACACCAACCGGTTTTCTAAAGGCTTAGTCAAATAAAAGATTTTTTAGCCTAAACGAGACAAATTATATTAACATGTTAACATATCCCAAGGATGTGCAACGAAATGGCCAAAGTCATCGAAGGAGATCGAATATTTACCAGAAAATAGAATGAAACTAAAACTTTTCAAAATCTGAAAGACATTGTTAAAGAAGAGACACATCTTGGGACACAGTTTCCATAATCGGCCGAGTTTCGCCTCCAGAAGCTTCCAAAGCTTCGACAGCTTCCATACTATAAGACCGGCAGCTAAAATAGAAGACAGCACTCATCATTGTATCAATAAGCACCACAAATGAATACATCACCACAAGAAGTGGACCTTCCCATATCCTGGAGGACCCATCTCCATAGCTTAAAATCTTCACTCTATGCTCAAACAACCCTTCCACAAACGTCAATCCTATCGTTGATCCTAGAAATATCAACAAACCAACCTGAGTCTGCCCTTTGATCAGATCATTTGCTCTCACCAACGCTCGGGGACCCGAAACATCTTCAAGAATCGAGATCACGATCGTCGTGTTACAGATGATTATGACGTTCGCAAACACTACTGAGAATCCCAAACCAACTAAGATGGCTCCATAGGCATTGAAATCAGGAGAAAACCCAAGAACAAAGAAGGAGCTACAAACCGCGACAAGGAAGACACAGAAGGAAGTGAGGCAAACAACAATCACAAGACAAACCCACAAGTAAGTGAAGACAAGACGTTTCCATAGTCTCTGCATGATCACCAAGAACTTGCTTATCACAACTTTTCTCCTTGAATAAGTGCAGTCCACAGAGTAAACAACAGCTGCTCTCGATAAAAGCGAGAGAGTGACGAATAAAGGGAAACACATCGCAGAAGAAACAGCTGTCTCGGAGAATTTCTGACACGAATTTCTCACGAAAGGCAACAAAGGGAGGCCACTGGATTTCGCGACTAAGAGAAGCCTCACTGTGAGTGAATTAACCACCGATTGATCAACTAAGAGGTTCGGTAAGAGAATCGCGGAAACAGGACAGATCAAAAGAACTGCGATTAACATGAAAGCACCTACATTATACCGGAGAATTCGAACGGTTTCCCTCAAAATCTCAAGCGCATTCATCGAGTGGAATTGATGATCAGGCGGCGATGATTCTATCTCGAATTTCTGGAAATTGGATTCATGGTTCGTTCCTGAAAATCCAGTATCCATGATTTTAACGATACGGGTTCAGATACGCAGGAGATGCATACCATAAACTCGGATTTCTCCAAGCAATGGAATCGGTGCAAAAGTGAATCTTTTTTTGTTGTTCTTGTTTAGCTAACCCAAATTATGGGATTAGCTTCGTAATCACAAACAGAATGAAACGCCGCGTTTAAAGCATGAAACCGTCACGAAAGGAATTAGAGAATTTGGAATCTCCTAGAGCGCAAAAATACAAAATGAAAACAGAATTCACGCACCAAGGAGCTTCGAAAATGATGGCAAGAGATCCTCTACGGCAGAGATCAGGCTAAGAACTTGTCCTTCTTCTACAGCCGTTGGATTCGTCTGTGACTGCCACGTGACGTCCTTTAGATGGTATGCGTGTTGTTGATCTGTGCGGCCGAAACCGTGAAGGAAGGAAGCAAAGTAATAACCATTTGGCCAACTACGCACGACACGTGGTGCTTTTGTAAGCTCCAATGTGGGCCCATCTCATATTTTTTGCCAACTGTAAAATACTTCTAGAAAACCTTTTACAATGGTCGAAGATGAATGCATTTCGTTGATTTCAATGATTTCACTAACTTTTTTTCAATCTAAAATCCAGAAAGAAATGTAGGTGTTGATTATATTTAGATTCTGCAGTAGACATCTAAATGATATGCCAAAACAGAGCAGACTAAGTCTACAACATAATCATACGTGATTCCATAATCACGTCGTAAGTTCTGATTAGTTGTTCTAATTTCTTTGCACATTAGGTATTGCTCGCTCACCGCTGCAACAATAGAAATGCGGCAGCTTAACTCGCCCACAACTCCTGAATACACACAACATTGTAGGCACATAAGCTGGTGGTACCAAGACCATTAACATCTGTCGAAGAATGTTACGGAAAATGATATAATGACGATAAAAGAATGTTGTTTCAAGAAGCAGTCTCAGGTTATTTCATAGCAACAAAGACAACAAGCTTTTCCATCACACTCCATTCATGTTTTCAGTGAGAGTTAATTACTTGCAGGTTCCACCAGACGATTGTTAGAAGAAATAGAACATTGAATTGAAAAGAATGTACATTTGACCCTTAAAGAAAGATAGATACCAATGGATCGAATAAGAACCAATTAGATGGAAAGGGGATGGCCGAAAATGATCTCATACCTGCAACGGATGATCACGGGAGTAGGTTTCAGGGCTTTTGGTCCATTTCTTATCCCTCTCTTGTGTTTAGAAACCTGCATGATTCACGAACGAAAAGCTAAAAAATCATTTGCCAGGAGGACAAGCAAAACTTCATTCTGCCTTGACCGGCCGCCCAGACCGATTCAACCGCAAACCGGCCGTTTGTCCGGTTTAGGGGAATTTTCACTATGGATCCAAAATCTTTTTAAATGGTAAGTTTTTAGTTGATTCAACTCACTTTTTCCCGTCTAATGTGTCAACCATATACACCTTTAATGAAGCACGTTTCGGTTGGGAATCGTATATAACTAAAATAAATTACTTGTGTCCTCCATAAACAAAGTAGCTAAAGATTAAGATGACGACTTGGTTATTCATCGTCACTAATTTATAATTTGGTTCCTTAAATCTTTGGTTTGCGTCATCTTATCCTAAACCTTCCATCTTTTTACTCCTATCTTTTTTTTTGTCCCATGCCCTATATAGTAAGTGCTTGATATATATATTAATATATGATTCATGCGCCATTTGAAAATAAGTAAGATTTGAGGTAATTGCTATGAATTTGACTTGTAAAAATAAAGTGCGCGTATTCATCTATTAATCAATATGCTTAAGTTATTAGTTAATTAGTCAAAATCATCTGATAATTTTAGAATAAAGTTAATGATGAATGATACTGTATAAGTGTTCTGAAAAAAAAATGCATGGATATCTTTAATAATTTTATATCGCACAAAATAATATTGTTTATGAAATCATCAATCTTGTTATGTTTTCACCTAAAAAAGTTCATACACTATCTTGCGGCGTGAGCTATCTTCCAATATTTTGTAAAACAAGTTCATGTTTTTTGTTTATCCTGCCTTAAATATTTATTTACTCAATTATGTGTGAGTAATATATTGAGTTCAGTATCAGAGAATACTCGAAATACACCAAACCAGTGTTCCATAGTTCTGTGTTTTTTTACTTTCCGTTCTCACGGAGAAAATTTTGAAAAAAATAAGACATGGATGAAAGTATTGTCTATCTTAAAATATGAAAAATCTACGTAGCGTAAGTTTAAAACAATGAAATAAATCGGAACAAACCAAGTTGTATGCAAAGCTAATCATAATTCCAAACCTACAGAAAAAGTACCAAACCAAAACTAACCGATATGGAAATAAAATGGATCTTGGTAATTGCCAAAGAATTCGCTGTTTCCCCACTTTCCCACTTTAAGCTGGAACGTTCCTTGGCATAATAATCTAATAATAATCAGACAAAACCTTATTTCAGGAAACTTGTGTCCAATCTGAACTCAGCGTGTGGAGTCTTTGACAAATGTAATATACAAAGATTTAATCATCCGAATAGGGAGCGATAATGACACTATTAGATAAGAGCATGGAGTAATTAGTGACATCTAATTATTGTTTTAATTATAAATCCGCCGTGGCGCGTGGGTGTATGTCCTCCACAATCCTTATCCCTAATAATGACTTTTTACGTGAAAACGCCATGTCATCAATAGCAGAAAAAGTGGTCCCTCTAGGCTCTAGCCATATGGTGTGCCACGTTTCATTTCCAAATATGACAAAGAGCGGTCTTCACACTCTTTTTGTACCTTTTTTTGGTGTAATACAAGTTCTTCAGTACTTCTCTTTAGGATTTCTATGATCATTAGTTTTGTTTCTGAAAAATGAAGAATATTAATTATGATACTATAATTATTTAGAATATTTAAAAATCACTCGTTTTTTTCAGCAATCAAATTAAACAAAATTTAACGAGATACAATATATGATTTTATGGACAACCCATCTAATTCAACCCAACAATGAATAGTTTTCAAATAATGATTTAAGATCTTTATTTTTCCAGATATATTTTTGGATAGAAATTATATTTTGGCAGCCAGATTAATAATAGGATGGGATACTGAAAGTGAAAAAGTTATTGAAATATATCTATGTATATATTATGCATGCAATATGAAGGCCTATATATATATATTCCCCATAATGTTGGGTGTTGATGTGTATTTTTTTCATTCCATAAACTACATAGTTTATATGACTTTTGATTGTTAAGGCTTCTATAATGTGGATAGGGTAGATAAAGATAGGATCAGAAAGCAATAAAGAATAATGAAAAACGAAAATTTGGGAAATAGTACAAAGTATATAGATTCATTTAATATTTCGTTTATCTCTTATAATTGTACTTTTAGGTTTTATTACATAAATTAAGAAAATATTAAATTTTTTATTTTTAAAACAATATCATTCATGACATTCGAACCCAACATCCTGCATAGTTAAAGAAATATTAAAAGTCATTAAGCTAAATTGACAAAAAAAACAATATCATTAATTGAATACTTAAACATAATTTACTCAATAATAAAATAAATCGTAAAATACAAATAATCATAAAATATTAAAAACTAATAAATTTTACATTAAAAAACTAACAATAATTAGTTGAAAATTGATGAAATAATAACCTAAAGCCCATGTAATGCAACCAAACAAATCAGTGGTCAAGACACTCAATTATGTGTCATCTCTTCTTTTCTACGAAGAAGACCCTTCAGAATCCTCATGAAAAAAGATAAATTATACACTATCGACTAATTCTAACTTACTTGACCGTCATTACATGTACAAATAAGCTTTATAAATAATATAGACATTTAAAGTCATAAACCTGCTATATACATCTGTGATTTATAGAACTAAATACCTTTTAAGTAAATACGGAACTCATAATAATATAAACTATATATCTAGTGTCAAATTATACTTTTTTTGGGATCACATGCTTGAAAAAACATTATCTAACTCGAATTCCTTTTTAAGCTTTTTAACCGTGACTGCTCTGCCTCTCGACCAATTGACGATTAGAAAAATTTGTATAACTAATCCCAATATTATATGGCAAAAAAAAAAAACAATAGATGACTAGAGCTAATGGATAGGACATTCGCACGACAAATTAATTATTACTTAAACCGCAATGTACCAACCAATAAGAAAGAAGTGACGCACACTAAACGACAAAAAGCTCAAGAATATAAACCCCAACCTTCTCAGCTTTCTAACATTTCATAAACCTTGAAAACACCAAACACTAACCAAAATAAAAAAAACACAGTTCCTGTTTCATTAGATCCTTTTAATCGTCCTTAAACCATGGAAATGAATTCTAATTCTACACTCCCTCCAGGATTTCGATTTCATCCTACCGACGAAGAGCTCATCGTTTACTATCTCCGTAACCAGACCATGTCCAAGCCATGCCCTGTCTCCATCATCCCAGAAGTAGATATCTACAAATTCGACCCATGGCAATTACCAGGTTCGACCATGTTACTTATTTCTCAAATTAGAGATGATAATATTTCTTGCTTTGTTATTGATTTTAACTCTCCTTTTTTTGCTTTTCGTTGTGAATCTGCACAGAGAAAACAGAGTTTGGAGAAAATGAGTGGTATTTCTTCAGCCCGAGAGACCGAAAGTATCCAAACGGAGCCCGACCAAACCGGGCAGCTGTTTCCGGTTATTGGAAAGCAACCGGTACAGACAAAGCTATTCACAGTGGTTCGAGTAACGTGGGTGTCAAGAAAGCTCTCGTTTTCTACAAAGGCCGACCTCCTAAGGGGATCAAAACTGATTGGATCATGCACGAGTACCGTCTCCACGATTCACGTAGAGCATCAACCAAACGTAATGGTTCGATGAGGGTAAGCAGCGGAAACAAAATTACAACAACTCATGTGTTTATTTTATAACTTGTTTGTTAAATTTTTTCCTTTCTTTTGTTTTTGTTTTTGCAGTTAGATGAATGGGTACTATGTAGGATATACAAGAAGAGAGGAGCACAGAAGCTTATAGATGAGAAAGAAGGTTTCATGAATGAAGTAGAAATAGAAGACACAACAATTGTTACGAACGAAGCAGAAAGAAGAAATGATGAGGAGATAATGATGATGACATCGACGAAACTTCCTAGAACGTGTTCGCTTGCTCATTTGCTAGAAATGGATTACATGGGACCCATCTCTCACATTTTAACACCGTTCGATCTTCATCATCTTGATTCAAACAGCATGAACGAGTCTGGATGGTTCGAAGATCTACAAATTAACCAAGACGAGGTCTTGAACCATCATCGTCAGGCTAGTATGTTTCAGTTGTAGTGATTGAATAGTAAATGTGCTTAGAAAGTTACTTTGCTACATATTTCGTTGGTTTGCGTACAGGAAAAACTGTAAAATATTAACTATTAAAGACATGGGATTTTATATGTTCTCACATATGAATGTGAAATGAAAAAATATGTTTAATTATAAATCAAGCTGTTTCAGCATGATAGACGGAGTCATTGAGTTTATTTACATTATACTAATTAATAAACAAAAACTTTTTGTATTTATGCGATGTTTTAAAAAAAAAGAATAAAAAGAGAGATTGAGATTACGTTAGCTTGGAACGAAAAAGTCGATGGCGTGTGGAGGAATCTACGCCAGATGCAATGCATTTGAGTACTTGTCTTTGTCGTTTATTTAGATAACGAATGTTACTTGTCATCATCGTACTTTAAACCGCACAATTTAATTCGGTCTGCGCAGACTCAAACCATAATGGAAAGAAAGGAACTTATGATAAATAAGAAATTAAAAATGTGGGCCCTTTTGTCTGATTTCAAATTTGACCGGTTTTAGTGTACCAAAATACGTTTTACAAAAACCAAAAGACCAAGACTGGTTTTAGAAAGAACACACTAAAGAAGTGGACCATTCTACAAAGAAGGCAATAAAAAACAGATTGTTAGCTAAGTAGTAGATTGCTCACAGGCTTTGGCTGATCACGAAACAAACCAGATAGAGATATAAAAACTCTATGAGTCTTTAGTCTTTACTTTTCACATTCAAAGAGTCGAATAAAAAATGTCGGTGTGGATGGTTCTAGCTTGCATGTTGACATCATGGATCTTCTTGCACCGATGGGGACAGAGGAAGCAGAGAGGTCCCAAGACTTGGCCTTTGGTCGGAGCAGCGATCGAACAGTTAACCAATTTTGATCGAATGCACGATTGGCTCGTTGAGTATTTCTATGACTCAAGAACCGTAGTGGTCCCCATGCCCTTCACCACTTATACATACATAGCAGATCCCATCAATGTCGAACACGTCCTCAAAACCAATTTCTCCAACTACCCAAAGGTGAAAAAACAATACTTTTTTACCAACGTACTTACATAAGTGTTGTTGTCATTTCCATTTATGGATTTGTATAATTAGGGAGAGACATACCATTCGTATATGGAAGTTTTGTTGGGAGATGGGATTTTCAATTCAGATGGTGAGCTCTGGAGGAAACAGAGGAAAACCGCGAGTTTCGAATTTGCTTCCAAGAACCTCAGAGACTTCAGTACCGTAGTGTTTAAAGAGTATAGCCTGAAGCTCTTCACCATCCTTTGCCAAGCTTCTTTCAAAGACCAACAAGTAGATATGCAGGTAACAATCTATCAGTCATATCTGTAAACATGTCGTATCAGTATAACAAACATTTTTTTATTTCCTATATTTGATATTTTTTGGCTCTAGGAATTGTTGATGAGAATGACTCTAGACTCCATATGTGAAGTGGGATTTGGTGTGGAGATAGGGACATTGGCTCCAGATTTACCAGAGAATCGCTTTGCTAAGGCTTTTGATACTGCAAATATAATCGTAACACTTCGTTTCATAGACCCTCTTTGGAAGTTGAAAAAGTTTCTTAACATAGGCTCTGAGGCATTACTTGGCAAGAGCATACAAGTTGTCAATGATTTCACCTATTCGGTCATAAGAAGAAGGAAAGCAGAGATATTAGAAGCACAGAAATACCCTGCTAACAACAATAAGGTAAAAAAAGTGTTAGCACTCAAATGTATATATGCTCTTGTCACAGAGTAACATTTTTTTTTCTCAAAATCATATGGAATCAGATGAAGCATGATATACTCTCAAGGTTCATTGAGATTAGCGACGACCCTGAAAGCAAATCGACTGAGAAAAGCCTTAGAGATATTGTCCTCAACTTTGTTATTGCTGGAAGAGATACAACAGCAACAACTCTCACTTGGGCTATATACATGATAATGATGCATGAACATGTCGCTGAGAAGCTTTGCTCTGAGCTACAAGAACTCGAAAGAGAAAAAGCAGAAGAGACTCAAACACCGTTGCATCAATACGATACAGAGGATTTCAAGTCCTTCAACGAGAGGGTAACACAATTTGCAGGACTATTGAATTACGATTCCTTAGGAAAACTACACTATTTACACGCCGTTGTAACGGAAACACTTCGTCTCTACCCTGCAGTTCCTCAGGTATGCATCACTAATCCATCAAAATTTTGGGAAAACAACAAAGAAAAATCTATGAACATATTGGATCGTATTGTAGGATCCAAAAGGAGTTTTAGAAGATGATATATTACCAAATGGAACAAAAGTAAAAGCAGGAGGGATGGTTACATATGTTCCTTACTCAATGGGTCGTATGGAATACAACTGGGGATCAGATGCAGCATTGTTTAAACCTGAAAGATGGCTTAAAGATG
This sequence comes from Streptanthus diversifolius, assembly GCA_039880935.1. Taxonomy (NCBI): domain Eukaryota; kingdom Viridiplantae; phylum Streptophyta; class Magnoliopsida; order Brassicales; family Brassicaceae; genus Streptanthus; species Streptanthus diversifolius. The sequence continues at coordinate 4,442,955 of JAXGFM010000015.1, read as the reverse complement.
GGATTTTTCAGAACGTATCCCCATTCAAGTTCACAGCTTTTCAGGTATAATTAAACTAAACGCATAACAAGATTTTAATGGTTAACTGTAACATGAAGATATGAGTTTGTGTGAATAATGTAGGCTGGACCTAGGATATGCTTGGGAAAGGATTCAGCTTATTTACAAATGAAGATGGCAATGGCGATTCTTTGCAGATTCTATAAATTCCATTTGGTTCCAAATCATCCTGTCAAGTATCGGATGATGACGATCTTATCTATGGCGCATGGCTTGAAAGTTACTGTAGCCAGACGTTCATAGACAAAACAAAACAATAAAAAAGGAAAAAATAAAGGAAAATCAAATCCATATGAAATGATCCGAGAAGATAAATTTAATAAATCTTTATTACTATATTGTTCTCAAACCACCAAAGAAAAATAAAACAACACTTCAGAGGAAAAATTAACCTTTTAGTAACGTAAATTTTATACTAATAAGTCGACACTATATGCTTCTAGAAACCGTCTATATAGATTTTTAAACAACAAATAATTACATTTTACATCACTTTTTAAACTAATTTTAATTGTTAAATTTTATTAATTTTTCTTTTGTTTGTGACCCAAAATTTTTTTGTTGTTATTAAAAAATTTCTTAATTCGTAGATATGGTATAAATATAAACGAATGTAGGAAACATAAATTATCCTTTTGTTTCTTAATAACAACAATAAGGAAATTAACTTTATACCAAGTAGTGAATTTATTTATCTTATTTAATAGATATAGTCATAGTCATATAGCCAAAATCAGTAGTAGTTGTAATTTTCCCTGTAATCAGACAATAACTTTAAATAACTGTTTAAAACGATTTTATAAAAAACGATTTTTATTATTTTTAATTAACAATTTCATTAAAGATAAGAGTAGTACTAGACTACTAGTAATCAACCAAGATCCCAACTTCACAAATCACAACCAATGGTAACGAAGTCTTGATATATTGGAATATTTGGCCCATTAAGGCCCAAATCTTTCCCAATATGAAAGGAATGAATAATTTGCTGCGTTAAGTCATCGACATCGTCATCGACATCGTGGAACGTGCAGCACAAATATTAAACCCGATCGGATCTGACCCGGTTCTCGTCGGAATCTCCTGACGGTTAACCGGCGTTCGTCATCCACCTTTCATTTCAGGTAAATAGTTTCACTGAAATCTGTTTCCGGTTCTTGTTGATTTTTTTTTTTTCTGTATGATCACGCGGCTGCTCATGTTCGCGTATGATTGCGAACAATTGTTAATGGAAAAGTTTAAAGTGTGATTTAGAGTTGTATCAAGATCTAGATAGGATTCGGTTTCTTTTAATCACCGAATTCGCGGGAAGTTTTGAAAACGAGAGTGAACTTTTAATCAGTGCTATGATTTTGATTTGTGAGAACGAGATTAGATGTGTAGTACTTTTATCCTGCACTTGGATTTTCCAGTAGTTCCTATTGATTCCTTGGATCAGAATCTTCAGAGAGAATATAGGAATCCAATACTGTGTCATGCATTAGAAGAAGAATGTGAAGTTACAGTACGAAGATAGAGCTTGAAACATACATTTCTAAAATTCAGTTATGGAAGACGTCAAGGGAAAGGAGCTTGTTGATGAAACGGAGAATCATAAACAGCCATCATCTGAGTGCGAGGTAATCACTTAAGAGATTAGGTTGAGGGACATAGTTTAATAGTTATGATCCTTCTCTGTATTTAAAAACTTTCCCCAGAATCTGTTTAGTTTTGAACTCAGTTCTTTTATTGGCCGTTCTTGGTATTGCTATAGGAAAATGCAATCAAGAAAAAGTATGGAGGATTGTTGCCAAAGAAGATTCCATTGATATCCAAGGTAGCTTAGTTTTTTACTTTTTACCATTGAAATGATAAAACTATTGTCTTTATACTGTTCTCTACCATAATCAATAAGGGAAAGCTAATTCAGCTGAATTCATGTTTCATTCAAGGACCATGAGCGTGCGTTTTTTGACTCAGCTGATTGGGCATTAGGCAAGGTGATTCCTTTGTTTTCTTCATGCTACTGTCTCTTTCTATGTCGTGTGCAATTGACGAAAGAGCTCGTAAAGTAAGTAAAGCACAGCAAAAAGAAGAAGCTAATTACTTGAATTTGCTATTTTTATCAGCAAAAAGGACAAAAGCCAAAAGGTCCTTTGGAAGCTCTCCGCCCAAAACTGCAGGTAAAGTGCTTTTTCTTTGTTTCTCCACTTGTTTCTTTGTTTGTCTCTTTTGACATTAATATATATATATATATATCTGTTCATGAAATAGCCAACCCCGCACCAGCAACCAAGAGCGAGACGAATGGCTTTGGCTTCAGGCGATAACACTGAAGGTGAAGTACTAGATAATTGAATTCACAGCCTTGTTTTCTTTTTATTCCATTCGACATATATCACTCAAGTCATTAAATGCATCTCGTGAAAATCAGACTCTGAGACTGACAACAACGAGCCTCTCGATGACCAATCCTGCGCATCAGCTGTTGACAGTACCAACTTAAATGATGATGGCGGCAGCGATGCTGACGCGAAAGACAACATCAAATCGTGAACAAACATATAGAGATCTCTTGACGAGCAAAACAAACAACATCACAAGTCAATTTACAGAAGAATAAGCGACCAGGTTTGCGTTGCAACGGTTGTAATATCGAGATTCTCTTACAATATCCATACTTGGGCATCAGCAAATCTGTATCACCTACGAACCTAGTGGTTTGGAACGTCTATTGAACGATTTGCAAATGGTTTGCTTTTATGATCCATAAAATCCCTTCTTAATCAAAGTTCTATTACTCATCTGAACACCAACCTTGGCATTTATCTCTATAATTGCTGATTTCAATAATTGATAAAGTAGAGGGTCCTTGTGAGGTATGACAAAAGCTGATATGACGTCTTACTCAAACAAGGCCTCAAAATGACGGAAATGGAAAGTCAACTCAAACTCCAAGAATTGATAACCATTAATGTTTATAAGACTAAATTTATACATTGCAAGATTTTCTTAGGAGTTGTGAATTTAAATGGAATTTATTTAGCTACTAACAAAACAGTTGATTCTTTTTCAATGTTGTCGGCTTCTTTTATATATCTAATGCTTTTTTTTTTTAATTATCTTAACTGAGAAGCAAATAATTTCATCTAAAATAAATACTTTTTCTTCATTTTTCTTTTTTGAAATAATCATTTGGACAAAAATAAATGATTTCGAATGATCGAGATCTTTGTTTCAATTACTAAGAGAAATTGTTCACACATTATGCAGCAGTTACTGTATATGAATCAGACTTCAACTCATTAAGTTTCTATTATGAAAAGGTTTAATCAGTATGAAATATAGAGAAAAGCTAATTTATTTCTCAAAAATGTTATATTAGAAGTACTAGAAGATTCATATCCTGAAGTTCTTTCTACTGTACTTGAGCGACACAGACCCAAGAACAAAACCTTATGATGAGTAAGTAAATTTTAGAATGTGTTTGTAGAATATGGTTAGAAATTTCTTGATTTTGTGCAATGTGTAAATTGGAGATTGATATTTCAAAATCAAATATCTATCTCCAACTAATCTCTTAATTTTAGACATTGAGTATTGCAATAATCTGGTGAAGATACCCTCCTCAGTTGAGAATATTGCTAATCTGAAGATACTTTTTGTTGGGTGGTGAAACAATTAATAGTTATTTTAGAAAAAAAAATCGTAGATAAAAGAATTTTGTTATTTGACTGTTTTAATCCTATTAATTATGAATATTATTAATTGTGATTTTTTTTATTTTTTTATAAATTGTATGAATTTAATTGAGGTCATATTTAGAATTGTTTAATGTAATTATATTAGAAAGAAAGAAGGATTGATAATTAAAAATAAAAAATAGATGTAAAACTATAAGAATAGAAAGAGTATGAATTATGACAAAAGCTACTTATTCAAACAAACAAATCAAGGCTTCTAAATGTCGGAACTAAGAAAGTAACTCCAATACTTTCTTAACCAATACCGTCAATTTGAATCCCCTTTTTTGTTTTTTTTTTCCTTCTCTTTTCGCCTACTCCTCTTTTCTTTGTTATTTCCTTCTTGACTTGACCTTTCCCAAAGTATGTAACTTTGTTCCCACCATTAAAGAGACCATGATCGTTCAAAGACCCAGAAGACTCACCTTCCTTGAGGTTGCTCCTCCTACTCTTTCTCCTCTGATACTACACCATTTTTTCACATCAGTTCTTCGCAATGCTTTGTGCTCAAAGGTACGGACTCAATCTACTTTTTTTTCCCAGATACATTTCGAGTAGCATAAGCCATATGCTGATCTTAGAATTCACAAACCATACTAGATTCAGTCAAGATTTCTTGTAGCTCTGATACCATGAAATAGCTTATGGAAATTTCTGTAGATCCCAAATAGGTTAGGAGAAGAGATAGAAATAAAATTAATTGGGACTGATCATAACATATTTACATCCTCATCTCAATACTTCTCATAAGATATTGGCTGTGGAGAAGTTGGTTGCATACAGAAGAGATATATTGATAGTGTTAAGAGTTTTGGTATGTAAATCAGGATGTTCCGGGAGCACATCATCGGCAGAGGCCAGAGGTATATTAGAAGGCTTAAATCCTGGCTTTTGAACTCACTGATGCAGTCTTATTGGGAAGAGGTCTGTGTGCTTATGAGCTGGATTTTGCATCATTCTCTTGACTGATTCCTCAAGAACCACACAGTTTTGATTTTTCCTCTGTTTTTTTTTCTTTGGTAAAGATTGAGGATTTCAAGATTAAGGTGTTTGATAAACTGAATTCAAAAGCTGAAAAGGTGTTGGAGATTGGTATTGGGACAGGTCCCAATATGAGATACTACGCTGCTCGTAATGTGAAAGTAACTGTTCTCGGGTTGGATCCAAATCCCAAAATGAAGAAGTATGCACACAAAGCCGCTGTGAGAGCAGGATTAAACCCCAAAAACTTTAGATTCAAGCAAGGAGTAAGTGTCGGTTAACTATCTGTTTGCATCATACGTTCTGTCTTTTTCATAATCCCCTGATGTTACTTCTCTGTTTGTTACTAGATAGGAGAAGCTATACCATTAGATGATGATTCCGTGGATGCAGTCGTTGCAACACTTGTTCTTTGTACTGTCTCTGATATCACTCAAACACTCAATGGTAATTCTTTCTTCCTACTAATAAAAGCATCATGGCTGATTTTCTCTACACAAACATATAAACTAACCCTTTTCTGGTTTTTTCTTCTATGGTAATTTTTTAGAAATCAAGCGAGTGCTTAGACCAGGAGGGAGTTTCATCTTCTTAGAACATGTTGCAGCAAAAGGTACAGAAATGTGTTGTGTGTGTGTATATATATAAGGAGAGAAAGAAAGAAAGAGAGAGCTTTTAACATATCCAATTGCAGAAAAAAAACCTAAATGATTTTTCGGTTGCAGATGGATCTCTCTTCAGGCGTATGCAGAAACTGTTGGATCCATTGCAGCAGAAGTTTGCAGATGGATGCCATTTGACAAGAAACACGAGAGAGTGCATCTTGAAAGCTGGTTTCAGCGGCGGTGCCGAAATAGAAATGATGTCTACGCATAGCTTCCCGTGGATAACAAGACCTCATATCTATGGAGTAGCTTACAAGTAAAACTATTAAGTGTCCACTCCAGTCAATTGCATACAACAATGGTTGACGTGTGAGGCTTTAGACGGATTTGTAATTCTGAGATATTTATGATTGCTGTTGTTACCGAATGTTGTTCCATTAAAGAAAAAGGAAAGTGCAAATTTTATGATAGAAGAAACAAGTCAACAATGAAGAACACAAAACTGATGAACACAAGTCATCTACATATTATATACTGTGCATGCTTGAACGTTGAACTTAGATTATTTTAGGGTTGACTTCACTAAACCCCCAAAACTTTTCAAACCCACACTCAATCTCCCCAATTTTCAAGCTCATCACCACACCCTCCACCAATCTTTCATTTCTCATCGATGAACCACCTAAACAATTAATTATTGTAACAAGCGTTTAACTAGCCAACCAGCATTATGTAATCACATTTATATTTTAGTAAACTGGGTTTAACATCTAAACCGGGCTCGGTTTAAACTCTCATCTTCAACATTCTTGCTTTCTTCATCATTACTTTCATTTACTGCTGCAAGAAATAATGCTCGATAGTTTATGTGAACAATGTCGAAAATCACCTAGAAATAAAGGAAAACATTGGCGAGATGATTATCTGCATCATCCACCTTTGTCATCTTCACTCGCTCTTATTGCTACAGAGATTTTGCTCTCTCAAACATTGGATTTAAAAAATTGGATTTGAAATTCCGATTTGAAATACGACATTGCATAAAGAGATTACACATGTGGACCGAATCTGGCGTATAAAGTATATCTTCATCTTCTTCACTCTTATGCTTTGTTTTGATTATATGAGTAATTGAGCTTTTCAGGTAGCAATGACGACCCTCCACTTGTCACCTTCTTCACTGGTCCCGAGGATAACATTTTCACAACGAAGAACGATTAGGGCTACGCTAGATTCTGTCAAAACCCAGAAAGACTCTTATTGCAAATGAATCTGTCTCGTCTTTTCAGGTTATGTCCCTGCGGAAGAAGGCATTTCATAGGAGCTATGACTTGGATGCCGCTTCTTCCCCTGTCTCCGTCCTACGCTTCTGGCTCCTCTGCTTCTAGCTCAATGGTTTCTTCTTCATTTGATTACATTTTGTGTTCAAGATCTTTTCTTTTTCGATTGATTTGAAATTGGGCTTACGGTTAATTACATAGGGATGTCGAAGTTCATCACTGCTTGATTTTGAACTTAAAAAAACCCAAATGGTAGAACTTTAGGGTTTATCTGGAGATTAATGAGGAATGCATCCTCTAATCATCTAAATCTCTTTATATTAGGAGATTTATGCTAAAATGGTATGCTCGTAAAACCGCTGCAGAAGCAGGCTTGAAATCGGATTTCGGAAGACTTCAGATTTATTCACGCGGTAAGTTTGTGATATCAATTTAGTTATATATAAATATGAAGAATCCTCTTGGTATCTCCTGATGCTACATTTGCCTAGCTTGGAGAATCTATACCGTTAGAAGATGCATCGGTTGATGCAGTTGTGGGGACTCTCGTGCTTTGTTCTGTCACAGATGTCTCTAAAACGCTCAACGGTAATTATGTTTACGTCCTTTAAATCCAACATAGTAACAAGAGAAAACAACGCTCATCAAACAGTTAAATTGGAATGGTTTTTTACAGAGATAAAACGGATTCTAAGACCATTGAAATGGTCTTTGTCAGAGTCCATTGAAATTTGGAGAAATGATATATCTAAATCCAGAGTTTTGTTTTTGATGTACAGATGGATCATTTCTGAGGTTAGTACAGAACTTCTGGATCCATTGCAACAAGTTGTTGCCGACCGATGTCACCTGACGAGGCACATATGAGATTACATTTTTGAAGCTGTATTCAATTGCGGTGCAGATATCAATAAGGTATCAATTCCTAGCTTCGCTTACATAAGCTCTCATGTCTATGGGGTTGCTTACAATTAAAAAAAAAACAGGAGAGTTTATTACACTCATCCAAGGTATGATGATGATTGTACATATTCAATGATATAGATAAATCTTAAAGATGGCTGTAAACTATTTTATACTATAGTATAGATAAGTGTGATATCGAGATGGGTGTCTTTGTTGATTAAAACACGTATTGTATAATTTTAAAAGCTTCAATTTTGAAAGTTAACACTGCAACGTTCGAGGTTGGGTTCCATGTCCCGAGATTAGATAAGATGATTCCCTAGAAATCTGGGGACAACTCTAAAGGCTAACGTCTGAGATGGTATAATCACTGTGGCCATTATGATGATGATGATGAATCAAGTGCATTTAAGGTCTTCCTCACTGGTGTCGTCGCTCACACACTCACCTCGCAGAGCAATTAGAGCTTCACGAGATCAAGTTCGTGTTGAAACACTAAAGAGTCAGCTTACTTCAGGCTCTTCCTCCACAAGCTTATGTTCATGTGGAAGAAAACATTTTCTCGAAGCAGCTAGCCCGACAATGCCCTTTCTTCCCATCTGTTCTCCTAACGCTTCGCGTTCCAAGGTGATTTCGTTTCTTTATTTTTTTTTATCCTAGATGCATTTTCTGTTTAAGCACCAATATGAATTTAAAAGTAAAGAATGTGTTTCTTTTGGCGTAAAGATGTAACGGGTTGTCTCCAAATGCCAAGCTTGGTACTTTTGACTGAATATAATATTTCTGAGAACCATTGCACTTGACATGTGGATGAAATGTAATTGAACAAGATTTATCTGCACTAGGATTTTTCAGAAACATTTCATCCTCAGAGGCCAGATTGGTATAAGGAGCTTTTTGCTTGGTTCTTGAGCACAGGAATGCGATATTATGAAGCAGAGGTCAGTCTTTGTGACACGGATGCATCACTCTTTGATCCATTTTTGAGATTTTTTTTCTGATTATAGCTTATCCCAACCAGATTTTCTTGTTTTATGTTTGTGTTATTTGATAAGATCGCTGACCACAAGAGTAAACTGTTCGATAATCTGACTGGTAAGGCAGAAAAAGTGCTGGAGATTGGTGTTGGTACAGGTCCTAATCTGAAGTACTATGCGGGTAATGAAAACGTCTGTGTTTTCGGTATGGACCCTAATCCGAAAATGGAAAAGTACGCTTGCGAATCTGCTAGAGAAGCCGGACTGAAACCTGAAAACTTTAGATTCATGCAAGGAGTAAGTCGTATGGTACATATCTGTTCGACTGTGAGACCTTTCCTCCTTTTACAATCCCCTGATGATACTTCTCTGTTGATCTTGTTTGTCACCAGGTTGGAGAAGCTATACCATTAGATGATGACTCTGTCGATGCAGTCGTCGCAACACTTGTTTTGTGTTCTGTCTCGGATGTCACTCAAACACTTAATGGTGATTTCTCAACTTGTAATTTTATTTACTAGCAGTCTTGCAAACCCATAAGAGATCTCGTTTGATAATCCCTACTACTATTTTCAGAGATTAAGCGGGTTCTGAAACGGGGTGGGATCTTCCTGTTCATCGAGCATGTAGGAGCTGAAGGTATACATATTTTCACATCAAAACCTTTTTAAAATCAAACTGTAAGACAAATCTGAAATCCAAAGGTTTTGTTTTTTTGGGGGTGCAGATGGATCTTTTTTCAGGCATGTTCAGAATGTATTGGACCCAATACAGCAAGTAGTTGCAGACGGATGTCATCTGACGAGAAACACGGGCTTATACATTTCGGCTGCAGGTTTCGATGGCGGCACAGAGATCAACACGGCGGCAATCCATAGCTTCCCTTGGATAATCAGACCTCATGTCTATGGAGTGGCTTACAAGTAGAGGATACAAGGCAGTAAAGTTCATGAGTTAATTTAGAGTTCGATTTCAGTTTCATGTGTCAAATGATTCTCAAATATTTGAAACTTTTGCTGTAACACAAGTTTCATGTCCCTTGGCAGATTTGAGGCAGTTGGCTTGGACCTCTTTTGATATCAAGTTTATGTGGTCAAAGGGTAGTTATAACCTTTATATATATATATATAAACTTTTTATTATCACATTTCGAAACTATCTTTTTTTTTTCCAACTCCTTACTATAAGTTATAGCTTGTAACACAAGTCTCCTATGAAAAACACCAGAATCGCGTCTCCCTTAGATAATATGAGGCAATTGTCCTGGACCTCTTTAAATAGTAATGTGGTGTAGAGGTTGGATGTTAGTCAATCAACTATCTGCTGTCTTAAGAAATTACAAAAGCACTGGAAACAAAATTAAAGAAAATTTAGTTTGTCAAAATTAATTTCAATATTTTCATTCTAGTGAAGTTTAGGAATGTTTCTGGCGAGATGTAGGATGTCTGAACTCGTTAAAGTTTTGTATCCTTTTACTTTCAATCGCGTACTCTGTTTTATTTTATTTTTCTATATTCTTCATTGTTTAAGCAAAAGAGTGTAATAAGAGAGTTTCCAGAGAACTTAAACTTAACAAATTATGCATTTATTTTTAAATTCTAGGCTGGGGCTGATGATCATGTTACTCACGAACAGTAAATAAAAGTTGTTCATAGTAAAAATCGAACTCAGGAAAAGAGTAGATTGGCGCTTTATCCCAAGACTCACGCGCGGGCTTTTTCAAGTGATTATGTTCGGTTTCTAAGCTGTTTTAAGATTAGTGTTTAAATCTTTCTCTCTTACGAGTAAAAAGATGTAATATTAGAGACCACACGAAAAAACAAAAGAAAGTAAAGAGCTTAAGGATTATCCGTTAAGATAAGGAAACAAAATAAAAGGCATAGCTTCTCACTCTTCTCAGAAGATATGATGTGGGCTTCTGCAACCTGAAGCAACGGGAAGTAAGGATCAAAAGGTTAGAAACATGTTACATGTTCCCAAAGTTGCACATGAGAGAGAGAGAGTTTCACGTCATTGTCCTTTCGTCTATCCCACGAGCACCGTTTATTTTTCACGTACCCAACGCTCTTACTTTTTCTTTTCTTTTTCTCTTTTCCGAATTTTCCCATATGTCATCTTTAGTAATAGACAAATACTGACCGATCAATTGATACAAAGAGTCTTTTCCCAAAAGAAACTTACAGAAAGTCTTTTGTCCTTATGTTCGTTAGAATCACTACCGGAATAACTAATAGTCGTCGAGACTCTTAACAACATATTGAAAACTTGAATATCTTATTTTTTACAATATATTGATCGATCGATACCAATTTAAAGGAACCGCTTTGATGAAATGAATTATTCTCTCCATTAATCTTTCAGATAGATAATGGCCTAATTTGTTTCGAATGAAATACAAAAGTTGAGGAATCAAATATTTAAACATTACAAAAATACGATACTATATTTACTAACATCGTTTTTTTTTGGGTATAAACGAATAGATAATGGTTTAACAAGTGACAATTTGATGAACATGACTAGTTTGGGGCTCCCCCTAGGAGAAGAAAAATACATATTATTTGTGTGGTTTCTTCTGTTCATTCAAGTGCCAAGTGTTCCACGATATGTAGGGACCAATTTTACTTGATTCCACGTGACATGTTTGGGTCTATGTGCACAGAAAAAACACTAGGCTTGTGGGCTTCACCTCAAGTCTCAATGGAAACGATTAATATTTAGAACGATAGTTAGAATCTTATCTAAGATTTTATAAAGAATCAAAATCATTTACATTTCATCAAACAAAGAAAATTGATGGAAACGCTTTTTATTTAATTGGTCCCAGCTTATATAGCCATGTTCGTAGGGTCATACATCTTCGACTCTTTTCTTTTTATTCAATTTAGGAGGTGAGGAATATTCACAAACTAAGAACAAAGATTTTCCTCAGATATTGTCTAACAAGGAAAAATATATGACGAAAAATATTTAATTCTGAGATACATATTGGTGGCTTTTTTCATTATATAATACTTCCACTTTTTTTTTAGATAAAGAAAAGTGGAGGTTAGAGAATTATATATATATTTTTTTCAAAAGGCATACTATTGTGTTTACATGAATATTAAGACTATTGTGTGGAGTATTTATATATAATAGGAATAGTGAAATGTGAATTTGATTATTCTTTTCAACAAAGAGAAAGTAAAAGGTACAATTAGCGTTTAGGCATTATCAATATACATGTGTTGCGTCGCTATTGGGGGTGCAACTTGGTTTTAACTTAGGCATGTGCCAACATAAGGCCAATATTTAAAGAGCCCCTTTGAAAAGGAACATTATTAAAAACTAAAGAGATGTCACTCAGAAAACAAAACTATGGATATACAATTATGAATCGGTATCAAAACCTAACGTTCTCATATAAATTTTTTCTTCTTAGAAAAAAATCTTTTAGATAAGAAAAATAACTTGTATCTTATCAGGAAACGAACAAACAAAAGCTAACGTAACGTTATTGATGTAGGCTTAGAACCGTGACCTTACAAAGATAGGTTGTTGGGATCCAACCGCTGGTTCTGTAATTCTCTCAGTTTGGTCAAATGATGGATTGAAGTGGATCAACAATGGGACTTTTGCAATTGGTTGTGTAACTTTCTTTGCAATGGTCAAGGAATGGATGAAAATGAAGAAACTATGAGATGAAGAACGCCACAAGGTTTATGACTAAACTTTGATAACTCAAGAATACAAGAAAAATAATTCACACAACAATCTCTATAAATTCGGCACAAAGTGTATAAGAACAAAAAAGGAGAGTTTTATCAATATGAAAGGTGAAATTTGCAATTTTACAAGGGAATTTTATATAGTATTCATATCAATTTAGCTTTGAATCAAAATTCAATAACTGAAAGACAAAATCAAAGTGAAAAAATACAGGGAAGCATATTACAAAATTGATTCCCAAGTTTTAATGAAAAGATTACAAAGAATTCAAAAACAAAAACACATACATTTGCCTTTTGTTGGACGACGCTCCTCCTTATATGGTAAGTGATTCTTTGCATTTAATCTTGAGTCTTCAAAGACGGGTGGGAACTGTTTGTTATAAAATTGTGAGTTGTGCTTCTTTCCTAACTTTCTTTTTAAGTGGGTGAGACTGTAAATAAAGAAACCTCTTTGTTGTTTTGTATAAGTGGTAACTTACTTGTTGATGAATATGGACCAACTTGTATAGTACAAGTGTCCTCTTGGTTAGTCTTAAAACCTTGCTTGCTTTTGTAGTCTTCAAATCTTTTCTCCGAGACTTCTATTTGAGTGATGGAGAGTTCGTATGCCTTTGTAGAGTTTTCTAGTTTTTTTGTTTTGGTTGATCAAATGTTCAACAATTTTGTTGAATTCTTCACACAATACTTTTATGCTTGATCTTATTTTTGGTCATATCTTCACGGTTGGCACTTGTGTTTCTTGTGGTTTTGTATCCTCATAAGTTTTGATTGTACCGGTAATTAATTTTGATTGGGGTTTGAATTTCTATTAATTAGGTTTTGATTGAGGTTTGAATCGATATTTTCATACAAGATATTGTTACTGTTATACTTAAGATAAAATCGGTTATTTACATATAATTAATTAAGTTCGGCTTTACGCCCCTTTTCAAATTATCAATCTTGAAGATAAGCGATATGCGTCTTGATCATAATCAAGAATTCAAAATATGTGTGTGTGAAAGAAAAAGGAATGGAGCGGTAATATTCAATCCATTCGGATCATTGATTCAGCAGCACTCAAGAGAGCCGTCGTCGCCACCATTCATATCAAAAGGAGGTTTGACTTGTCAAAGACATATATTCGACATTAATTTTTATATACAAATAATTTAAAAAATTTAGAGATACCTTCTTTTTGTCTTTTCAAAAATATTACAGTCAATATCACAAAAACATTAGAGTCAACTGAAAGATTGATTTCTGCATCATTCGTATATTAAAAAAAAAATGAATCTAATTTACCTTTCGGTTTATCTTGATGTGGTGATTATGTGTGTACCCAATAATATATGTACATCACAATGTTACTGAAACATGTATAAAACAACCAAAAAGCCGAAAGAAATTTTTTTTGGACAACCTTAATATTAGGTAGGTTTTTAAAAGTTAGAAGAAAAAAATTAGGTGATGGCATTTTTCTTAGTGATGGCAAGCTGGATTCGATTACTCAAATAGCTTTTTCACTGTTTCCTACTTTTTTTCTTCCATATATATGTTTACATCTTCTATTTTTGGCATTCTAAAAGTTATTTGTTTAGATTTAGGTAACATGATAGATTAAAATGACAAAAGACAGTATATGCAAAAACGGATTACAATTTGTTAGAAGAACGTGTTAATGTTTTTGCCAATTTTGTTAAAGATGTTTTGTCATAAAATATTTTTTTACCAGCAGATTTAAAAACTTTTGACTGGTATTGGTTTGTCATCATGTTATTGATTTATGCATTGACAAGTGCATGATATATTGGAGAGCGGATGAACCTCCTTCATTGCTATGGTCTCTCGTAAATGCACACACCAACATGCGCACTGGCTTAATTGATGATCCGATTGTTCGGGAGATTTATGAAACTGTTATGATGCACGGGGAATAGTATCTCCAATCCCAAAAAACAGTCGAGGAACTTTTGTACACTGAAATTATAGTGAAAAAAATATTAATAAAATCGTCTATAAAATTAGCTAAATTTTCAAATATATTTAAATTTTTTAATTAAAATATATTTTTATATGTAATATACGTATTACTTTTGCAGTTAACTCCAAAAACAATTTTATTTTAACTAACTTAGCAACAGGAGAGAAAGTTTATGTAAAATCCAAGCCTCATGTTGAGTATATTCTTTTCCAACCAAACAGGCCTTATGCCTAGACTACTATCAGCATTGTATTTTAAGGTGAAACCCCACTAGCAACCCATGGCCTTCTTTTTTGGAGGCAGAAGAGTAATATCCCAAATATCTGTAAAATTTATGGCACTAGTCTCAACATCAACAGCCTCACACCATTTTCTAAAATCCTTAGCTTCATCAAAGGAGTTGAGAATACGAATTTTAGTGATGTTATTTATGAAAGCGAGATGAGAAGAAAAAATGTGAGAGTATGAAATTGATGATGATATGAGATAAGGAGTATTAGACTGTAAAGAATAACAATGACAATCATTTAAATGAACATGAACTTTCTTAACTCGGAGAGTTGAAATGAGAGTGATGGAAGAAAATTAAAAAAATTTGTGATGATGAAACATAAGAATTATGAGGTATGAAAGAAAGCAAGTGTTTGAGAGAGACGAAGAAGTCATATGTAACCTCAGAATCTGTTACGGATGCAGAAAGAAAGAATAAAATCAGAGTTATTTTGAATAATGAAGAATGAAATCGAATTCATAAATGAAAGATCAATGAAGAAATATGAGATATCTGAGTATAAAAATAGCTGTACACCATATTACGAGGAAAAGATGACTAGAGAAGGGAGATGAACCTTTTTGTGGTTTAAACTTATTTATTATATTTTACTTTTTACATTTAGGAACACATATATGCAAGAGTTAATACATAAACTAAAATAACTTGGTATAATAAACTAATCTTTATATGACTGTAATAATAAATTTTACTGGCTCGTGCAGCTTAACGAACTAAGATTTATATGGGATTAAACATAGAAGACCGGCTTATAAAAGAAGAACAATGACATGAGTTCTTTCTAAAAAATAAATAATAAATAAAGACACGAGTTTATGTTTTTTTATTTCTTTTGCTCGGGCATTAAGAAATGATAAGCAATGAGACCTCAAATTATTTAATGAAAGTAGGTATGGAATTGTGAATGTTATTGGTTTAAATGTGATTATGTGAGTGAAGGAAACTAGGTTAGTTGGGAATTGGTTTAGTAACCCAAAACCGATTTAACTTATTTATTCATTATTACTATATTATGATATAAATAAATATATATAAAGATATTTTAAATATTTAATATTTTCTTATATTACAAACGGCTTCGCAGATTACGACCAACTTAAAGAGCGGCCAAGCACATGGATTTCGATTACATGACATGTATGTTTCACAATCATATTTTTATGTCCTAAACTGCTGTATTCAAGAAGATCATGTGTCGCTTTTCAGTTGAAATGTTTAATTATCAGGCGTCTTTTTCTCGTTCGCAGAATATTAACAATAGCTAATTATCGAAAACTACAGCTTAAAATTTTAATAAACCCGTTTGAAAAATTTATATTTAACATTTTCATCACAATTGACAAGAAAAAAATGAAATAATTTAAAATAGGAAAGAAAAAAAATATCAAGTGATAGTAATTTGATGGTTATTTCTTGCTCCATGCAGTAGACCAAATATTTATTTTCAGATGACGTATAACTGCAGAATATACCTCATGAATCATGACTGTAATTTATAAATTATTCTGAAATTCTGAATTGCTATCTTAAAAAGGAAAAAAACAGCCGATGGCCAATTAAATGTCAGTAATAAACTCTGACGGTGGAGGTTCTATTCCAGGGGGAGATGTGGACTATTGTCAGATTGTCTCACTCTCTTTTGGCCAAAAAACAATATGTAGCAACTAATTAGCTTAATTCCCTTTTCCATAATTATTAGAATATATAATAGAGATATAGAATGATGTGAACGTTGGTACTTGATGATGAGCTGATGCCTTTGTTAATTTTTACTTCAGCTAATAGCTTGACAAGTACATTTTAACGATCTTTGGGAAGATCGACCAAGTTGAAGGATATAAATTAAAATTTTCTCAATATTATCTTACGTTTGTTATACTTATACTATAGTGGATCATCTTCATTATATGTAATATAATCATATATGGATGAAACTAAATAAGAAATTAAATAATTTTGGCAGCAAGTGATGCTGAAACAGAAGAGAAACAAGTTGATATATATTTTTATTATAATTTGAACCAAAAAGTAATTTAATTATTTTTTTCATTGAAGAGTTGTAGATATATGGAACATATATAAAAAAAAAAAATTACTATGCATATAAATGATGGTGAACTCCACACATACATATAATTAAGTACAGGAGATATTTTTCTTTCTGTATCATTTTTGATACTATTATATTTTATGATGGATATTTTGCTGTATCGATACAAAACATTTCTAGAAAATCCATTAAAAACCATATAGTATTATAAGATCGATGTACAGTAACTCAAGCCTTCACACAAACTTAAGTCTTAGGTTGATAATAGTTGTGGCAAGTTTCACATACGTTTCTAGCCACACAGAAAAGGGGTTCACATAAGTAAATCATCCATATATAAATTAATCAGTATTAACGTTAAGAGAAATGAATTAGGTATTTGGGAAAAAACAGTCGGGGGGTATTTGCTATCATAATAAATAGCTAATCGATCAAATTAAAGAGTCGTAACCATTTACAATTTTATATGATTACGACTTAAGCACATGAATCCGACATTAAGATTTGATACATCTCACATGGTCATGACAATGGTGATAACGTCACCCACGTTATCAAAAGTAAAAATTTGTACATTTATTTAATAATAAAATTATATAAGATAATCAAATAAACTGATCTATAAGATTGCGAGTCTCCATAGATTTATTTATTCGTTATTAGTTTTTCTACATTTTGAATAGCTTGGTTGACTTATATATACTACGGAATTAATAAGTGGTATATCTTGTTGATATCATTATATAATAGGTCAGTTATCTTTATACAGTAATAAAATTATATCATTATTGTTCACAGAAGAAAATGACGAACGGCAACGCAATTTTTTTTTTTTTTTTTGCTAATTCGTTGACTGTTTTAAGCGAATGTTAGTTAATGGAGTAATAGTTACATAGGAGGAGGACGCATCTGCATCAAAAAATTTCTAAATCCTTTAAAAAGAAATTAGGTGCCGTAAACCAAAAAAACAAAATTTGGAAAAGGACCCAAAAAGCAAAAGTCTCTTTAGAGAATCCCCAGCAGCAACAGTAGAATGAAATTAACGGTCGATTACCATTCAAGCTGACGGCATAATTAAGTGGCATATGACTGAACATAATTCATACGAGTCAAAACTTACACAAATAAAAAAAAATTGAACATTCCCAATTAATGTTTAGACATGTAAAACTTCAAAATTTCTTACTTTTTAAGCATCTATTAAGCATTTACAATGATTAATTAACATAGGAATGTGATTAATATGATGAAATTTAAACCACTGGATTGTCATGTCTTCATATGCTACTGCCCACTTTTTCACTAAATATTAACTCAATCATTTATACATCATTAAGTATTTAACCTAATACAACAAGTAAAGCTGAAACCTCTGCTGAATAAAACATTCCAAAGATCATATCAGAACTTTTTGAAAATGGAATCTCACGAAAACACTTTGACGATTGTAAATAATATTGAAGAAAACAAGAAAGTTAAATATAAAGAGATACGATCTCGAGACAGAGAGTTGGTTAAAGGTCGTTAAAATCTGGTATGGTCATATAATTCGGCAGCTGCTATTGCTTAATTTTAATATTTACATTTTTTACCAATTTGCCCTTGCTCCTACCATCACGCTATATGTTATCAATATTTTTATACAAGCAGACAAATATGCACAAAGGGTGGTTCTCTGGTTTACATCTGACTCAGAAAAAGAAAAATAAACAAATGATTATAATATAACAGGACATAACTTTATTATATATTGCGGAAAGAATTAATGTTTGATTTCTCAAAAAAAAAAGAGTATTTATATGCATACATCATTTGTATATCTAGCACATTAACAAAAACAAATCCACATTCATATAGTGACACGTAAATAAAATCTTTACTGTTTATCCCAACAAACAAAGAAATCTTCTCTGTTTTTTATGATTGATTGATTGTTGCTGTCAATGCCATTTATCTAGGTTTGTAAGCAGCGATAATTCAGCGACATAATTTATTATTAGTATTATTTTTGCTAATTAATCAAACGCTTCTTTTTTTGTTTTTACTGCAAAGCTAGCTAGTGCAAACTTTCCAAGACTCTTTGATGTTGATGATTTAGCTAAACATACCACATGTTAGAGACTTGCTCTCACTTACTTTTCCTTTCTTTATATCTATTTACACATTTTCTATGCAAGTATCTAAAGGAAAACCAAAAAACGATTTTTTAACATAAATCCAAACAAATGAATGGATTGAAAATTTGATGCTAAGCATGAATACATGCTTAAATTTAAGAAAGTGAGGAGATGAGCATCAATGACTAGTTAATGTTACTCGAATCATTCGTAGATGAAACCATTCAACACTTATAAAAAATGGAAAGAGGATGGATTCGTGTCAACTTTCTTCTGCTCATCTATCAACAGATGCTTACAACGTAAGTTTGAAACGGCGTCTGTCAACCACATGTGGGGGTATCTCTGTTTTTCATTTATTTATCTTTTACTTAATAATTATTTATTCGTATGTTTTTGTTTTTACTATCAATATATAATAGCAAATTCACTTTTGACTCTGCTGACATCAGTATTTTTCTGTAGGAAAGAAAAATATCATCTTATGGTTATACTTTATGGAAAAACAAAATAACAGCTGAAATTTCATCTTTTAAACAAACATATGCTCAATTTTGGGCATTTTTGGTTATTCGGAATAGTCTTTTTTATCTATTCTAAGATCTTATAGTCATAACTCTTAGTTTGTTATACCTTTTATTGTGAATAATCGCATCTCTCCGTTTCAAGACGTTAGGGTCACAATTTTTGGTTTGTTATATTTTTGTTATCGGCTTTCGAAGAATTGCATGCGATTAGTTTCGAACATATATCTGCCGCTGATGCTTTTATTCCCAGTAATGATTAACGATTCTTTTAATTTGAATTTTTTCAATAATAAAGTTTATGCCAGTTCTATTATTGGCACTCTATTTATGTGATATAATATTCTTCGTATCAATTCGTCTATTTTATAATTTTTGATCAATTTTTATCTTGTATTTGTTGGGTTTAGATGTGTGTCATAATCAAACAACAAATTTTACTTTCTCTGGATTTATGAATTAACATCAATATCTTTTTCTTTATAATTTTCTTAAAATAATGTTTTTTAATACATCAACATTTGTTATTGTAAATTTTATTTTCGATCTCAGTTTCAATTGTCAAAAAAATATTTTCAATTTTATTTTCTTCTTATTATCTAACACTATTAATATGTTATATTAGTTTAAATCGATATAACCCAAAATTTGTATATATAATATATAAATTATATTTAATATATATAACAGGTAAATGTGTCAAATAACTGAAAAAAATTATTAAACAACTAAAAGGTAAATACAATCAGTATATATATAAATTTTATTAATATTATTAAACAATTTAAATTTGTAATAAAAATTTAATTATCTGCATGCTTATTAGTTATTATAAAATGATTATTTCAGATATCGGAGAACTAGCAAACGGACCGTCCATGATATTTTGTGGACCCATGTTTTGAGCTGAAATTACGGAAACTTGGCCGTCGATTTCTGCCGTTGAACTTCTTCACCTTATTAAATTTAAGATGTGCATTTATTTTCTGGATGCTCAAAGTAAAATGTCATCTCAAAATCTATAGTCTAACTAACCCTAATAAATACTTCCGCAGAAACACCGAAGAAGCTCCTTACAAGTTAGATACTTTATCACAAAACACATGTAATATTTTCTTTTGTCATTAGGTAATTAAATTTTATGTACTTCAGCGACATTTTTTCACATAAGCTAGACACGACTGCATTCATCGTACATAGTTTTGATAATATTTGTAAATAAATATAATTACGAGTGTTACACATGGAAATATAGATTGAGAGATAAACGAGCGACAAAGCTATACGTTTCGTGATACATCTAACTCAAAGCAGACCACTGTGACCCACTTGGATTCCAACTTGAATTTTCTTTGTCTTTATTTTATTTTCTTGCTTTTCTTTCTTTCTTTCATTTATTACTCAATGACAAACCCACCCAGTTATAAATCACAACTATTTACATCAAGCATACTAAATACAATTTTTACACTACCTAATATTTAATATTCTTAATTTTCTCAATTGTTTATTGAAAATTGAATATATTTTCCGATGGAAAATTTGTGTTTTTGTGCGTTTGAAGGCGGACCCGTCTTGTAGCTCACATGTGTCCTTGCCTTTTTTTGGTCCCAACAATAAAATAATTTTATTTTTATTATATACTCCGTTCATTAATATTACATTTTAATTAAATGTAATATTGATGATTTAATAGGCCCAATTTTATATAATATAAAAAAACGAAAAAGAAATCGCATTCCGAGCCTTGGCCTTGTTTTAATTGAAAAGAAAATAAAGATGAGTTGAAAAAGATAAATAAAGACGAGTGCATGGTAGGTGACTAACCAGTGGCAAAAACGTAAATTTTCACTCACTAAGTTTTTCTATAAATTGAACCATTGGCCTCCTCTGCTTTTTCCAATTCTAAACCAAACAACAGATTCTCATAATCATCTCTCTTTTTTTTCCTCTTTAAGAAAGGAAGAAAGATCAAAGCTTCTTAGTAATCATTTACTCTCTCTCTCTCTCTCTCTATCACGCACATTTCTAGTTTTAGCTCCTTTCATCCTTCTTCAAAAAGAATGCTATAAACTGATCAATCTTACTATACATATGTGCAGGTTTTTAAAAAGATAACAAGATGGGTCTGGTCGGCTTCTTGTTTATGGTTGTTCTCGGAGTAATGACGTCACGTGTGAATGGTTACGGTGGCGGTTGGGTAAACGCACACGCCACATTCTACGGCGGTGGTGATGCCTCCGGCACAATGGGTAAATTGCATCTTCAACAAATCAAAGAATCACTAAAAGCTTCATAATTTGTCATTTATAACAATTCTTAAAATCTCTGAAAATTTCTTGCTTTTCAGGAGGTGCTTGTGGGTACGGAAACCTTTATAGCCAAGGGTATGGAACCAACACGGCAGCGCTGAGCACGGCTCTGTTCAACAACGGGTTGAGTTGTGGTGCTTGCTTCGAGATACGATGCCAAAACGATGGAAAATGGTGTCTCCCTGGCTCAATCGTCGTCACAGCGACTAACTTTTGCCCGCCAAATAACGCTTTACCGAACAACGCAGGAGGTTGGTGTAACCCTCCTCAACAGCATTTCGATCTCTCTCAGCCCGTGTTTCAACGCATCGCTCAATACAAAGCCGGCATTGTCCCCGTCGCCTACAGAAGGTAGCCTTTTCTTCAACTGCTCTATTTTAACCCGAAACAGAGTATGAGACTCAAAAATAAAACAAGACACAGAGCTACTCTGTTTTTTTCTCTTTAAAAACAGAGGATGTGTTTTAGTATCTTAAGTTTTTAATGTTGTTTTGCAGAGTGCCTTGCGTGAGAAGGGGAGGAATAAGGTTTACCATAAACGGACATTCTTACTTCAACCTTGTTTTGATTACGAACGTCGGAGGAGCAGGAGATGTTCACTCGGTGTCTGTTAAAGGGTCAAGAACAGGATGGCAAGCCATGTCCAGAAACTGGGGACAAAACTGGCAGAGTAACTCTTACCTGAACGGACAAGCTCTCTCTTTCAAAGTCACAACCAGCGATGGTCAGACCATCGTATCCAACAACGTCGCTTCCGCTGGCTGGTCCTTCGGGCAGACTTTCACCGGCGCGCAGATACGCTAGGAAGGGGCAATTTGATAAATCTCATCTCATTTGACTAAGTGAAAACAAGTGGTTCGTGTGGTGTATGTAGTAGTAGAAAGCTTAGAAAGGGGCATATTAGTAATTTGGTCCGTTCTTTCAGTTTGGGGTTTACCTAAAAAGAAGTGGTGCTTCGAGTGCTTGATTTTCAACAAGGCCTTGAGGACATCATCTTTTGGGGACTTTTTTCTATTAATAGTAAGGTTTTAAGTTTTACTGATGCAGAGGTGGAGTTCAGTACCACCCGCTAGTAGTAAATTTCCATGTTTGTATCCCCTCTTGAAGCGAGAGGCAGAGTTTCAGCTTTCAAGAATTCTTAGATTGTATTCTCTCATCAATTCATCTATGTTGTCAATTTTCAATTCTTACAAGGAATGTTGGAGATTTCATATTTTACTTTGTGAGTCTTAAATCGTCATATATATAAACTGAGTGAAAAAAAACAATCGGCATATATTTGTTGTTATGTTCTCGTCGGACATATATTTATTGGAAATGATATAAAATAATTCACATGAATAGCATGGAAAATGCATAGTTTTTTTAATTGTAGTCTTCGTTTTAAAATATAGAACTAGATGTGATTGATCATCAATCATCAAAACTAACCTAGATAACTAACCTATCAAAGACATTATGTCCGACCAGCTTTTAATATACTTTGTATCGCATTTGCATGTCTTTGGTCATTTGATGCTCTTAAGCCTTAACTCTATGCTGGCTTTATTAACAAAGAAATATTTGTTTTTTTTTTTTTTGGAAACACACATTCGTCTCACGTCATGTATATATTAACCTCGAGTTGTAACCGTCCCCTCACTTTTATTCCCTCAAACGTAGCAGATTCGTTTGGAACTATCAACTTATAAAATGAAAGTTCTTCTTTTTGTTTGTTAACATTTGATACAATCGTATTGAAAGACTTAAACAATCACAGTTTTTCTTTTTTACTAACATCTCTGTCTCTTTCATTTAGGCAATTTGCAAACGTATCAGATATTTTACATATATAAGGAGGATCCATGGAAAATAACGGAGCTAATAAAACAAGGAGTAGTTTCTCGACAAGATGCAAATCTATTAGATTTCCTATACTAGCTTGTAGACAAAAGAAATTCAGCATTTTCCGGGAAAAAAAACACCAACTGATTTAAAAATAAAAATCAGCCATAAGAAAAGTAAATTTATTTTAATATAGTCTTAATAATTTAATTAGAATGCGAACAACACGTCGTGACGACAAAAATAAAAAGAAGAGAATAAGACTTGAGGTGCACGTAGTAACAGTCACGAGTGATACAGAACAACCGAAGCCATGTGGTTGTCTGACATAACCACCCACATGAGTTCAATGGGGTCCACATCATTCCATTGCTAACCAACACCGTCCTCTTTTTTTCATATATGGGCCTTTTTAAGCCCATTACAATCTCATTTTATATATTGTAGGGGTAAGACTGTAAGTGGCCCAAGCTTAACAAGCTTCCGATTAGGCAGAGATGGGCAGACAAGCAGTACAAGAAATCTCATCAAGGATTGAATGGAAGAAGCCTTTTGCTGGATCTTCTCATGCAAAAGGAATTGTTTTTGAGAAAATGTAAGGCTACAAAAAAACTTATAAATTTGCTTTTTTAGCTACTATTATTTATATATTGTCAACATTGGTGTTGATGAGTCTCGTGTTTGATTATGCAGCGGGTATCGAGGCTAAGCAGCCTAACTCTGATATGTACAGTGTGGATTCCTTGCAGAAGAAGCTTTTTTACTCCGTTCGACAGCTCAGTATTTGTTGAAGTGTCAATATCAAGGTTTGCACATTCGAGCGACAGTCATTTTTTTTTGATTCAAGAGACTTCTATTTTGCTTTATTTGAAGAAAAGATCAAAAAATTGTTCAAAGTTTTCATTGACTAGCTGCTGAATGATAATTCTTTTCAGGAGGAATCGAACGGTGCTCCGATGCTGCCGGATCTTGAGGAACTTTACGAGTTTTTCTTCAAAAAAAAAAAGAAAACGATGCTGTTGTTCAGAACCCTTTTGTGGTAATCTCGTTTTACCTTGTTTTCTTCTATGTGTTCTTCTTTACTTACATTTAACCGCTTTCTCTATGAGTGTTTACGATTCACCAACCCCTAATCCTTCAATATATTTAACCACTATCTTGTTTTACTGTTCTGCAACCCAACAAGGATTTGATCTCTTCTTTCCAAAAACTTAAGCCTTATGTTCCGGCCACGCCTGATTCTTCTGATCCAATATTTTCAAAAAAAAATATTGAGGTTAAGAAGCCTTAGTCTGCTATGCGTAAGTATCCTTGAGTACAGCTTATCAAGAATGAAAAGAAGGTTGTTGCTTTTTGTCAAGGATGATTGTTCGAACTTCACCGAGGAAAATGTAAGTTAAAGAATCAAAAGCCTTTGTAAAACATGGATTAGTTTCTGTCAAAAGGTTGAATCATTTTTTTGTTTATGCTGTTGCAGGAAGATGGCTTGATTGATGGAAGAAGCCTTTTGCTGGATCTTCTCACGGGTTGGCCCGCGTTCAGAGGGATCATCCTGCAGCGGTCCCATTATTTTTTAGACCGTGCGGGCTAACCCACTGCAGGTTGCGGACAGAAAAAACTTGTCCAAGCCCGTCCCGCCTAATCCATTATCTATCCGGGTTGGCCCGCAGGTTAACATTTGTTGCAGTCTTTGCTGAGGTTTCCATGAAGAAAAGGTTGTTCTCTTGAGCATACATATCTGCCTCCTGAAAATGACGAATAGTACGACTATCAAGAGCCACTTAACAATATAATTTCAGTAATGAAAAAGCTGATTCCATAAATAGCATCACTCATTCTCGTTCTAAAGCGTGTGTTAGCATTTTTTCATGTACTTAGAATTCCATCTAATCAAACATAACAACTTAACAAGAGAGGAAGATTTGGTTTACCTCTGCAAACACTTTCCTTGCATCTAATAAATCAGTTTTGTTTCCAGCAAGAGCCATCACCATATTAGGGTCACCTATTGACAAGACGACAAGAAAACAATAATAAATAGTTATATCTCTATTGTAGCAGCTAAGTCTCACCAACTACATTAAAACTAGATATCAAAAACTAGCGATATATAAATCTAAACCACAGGCAGATTCCTTACCTTGTGCCTGCAATTCTAGAACCCATTTCTTTTCCCTCTCAATTGACGCATGTGACAAAAAGTTAAGCACACCTAAAGTCAAAAAGTTAGCGCATTCTTGACTAGATCACGTGGATTAAGAATTCGTACTTGATTCGTAATGTCAAAGACAATAATCGCAGCAGCTGCACCCGTGTAGTACATTGGAGCCAAGCTATGGTAACGTTCCTGACCAATTTCTTCCATCTCTACTATGTTTATATAAGATATAACTCCTATAAGAATCTTACTTCTCAACTTAATGTTGTTCCTCTTTTTAGATACTTCGTCTAGTGGCACTTGATGTTTCTATAGATTCTCATTACAAAAAGATTGGATCTCAAGAATCCAACAGCTCTTGCAGAATTTTCACACGTCGAAAATTTACTCAAACCAGTAACACTAATCCCTAGTTTTGAAGAGAATGGACAGAGAGAGCTCCTCAACACCTCTAAGCATCAAAGCCCGACCTTCAAAACTGAACCTTATGTCTTTTGCTGCATAATTCCTAGTGGAATTGAGCCTGCTCCCAATCTAACAAAACACAGAATACACATCAATTCATATCCAAAATTGGCTAAAATTGTTAATTTGGTTTTTGTATCAAAACAGAGGACAAATGCTGAAAACTTGCTTGCATTAATCAAACTCGATTACAGAATGAGTGATGCTACTTATGGGACCTGCAGTGGGTTAGCCCGCACGGTCTAAAAAATAATGGGACCGCTGCAGGATGGTCCGTCTGGACGGGGGTCAATCCGTTTGACATCCCTAAGTATCAACTATCAAGATAGGTCAGGAAAATACAGAAGAAGAAAAACTAAAACTCTCATTATTCATTTTGGAGACTGTCGTGAGTTACAAGCAACTTAATATAGTATCATATATATCTTTAGTATCTTTTTGTTTCCCTGTAACTTATCAATCCTAGCAGCTTCCGCATTCTCGTGACTGCTCAATACTAGGCGCGTTTCGGATCAACATTTCGTGTTTTTCCTGAGCTACTTATAAGTTTGGATGCTGCATGTTTAGATATGTCAGAAGCAATCAGCAAAACAAGACCTGCAATAACAGAACTGTGTAGCAAATGACTGATGAGCAAAACCGTTGTTTACCTGTGAAAACAGAAGATCATCAAAGACGTTAACTGGATGATCAGTTAACGTTTCAGAAGAAGCCCAGTTTCTTCCAAACTGAGGCCTATAAGATGCTTCTAAGATCTGGCTAACGTAGTAATCCGCAGGACTTCCTAATAGATTCCACTCAGCTAGTTGCTGAAGCTTTGAATCATTTAGCAAGCTGAGATTGCTGAATTGCTGGTTTGGATCAGCCGATGTCCCAAGAATGCCACTGGTTTCTAGTTTTGGTAATTTGATATCTGAGCTTTTACCAAAGAATCCTGAGTAACTTTCGAGAGATGAACTTGCAGAGCAAATTATATCATTGTACGTATGATAAAACTGCAGATTTGGATCTTCGTCTTTTAGAGGAACATTCATGTTTTCATTTGTACGAATCCATGAGAAATTCTCAAGTTGTTGCTCGATATCCATTCCAAAATCTAGATCTATTTTACTCTGCATCTGCATTTACACAATGTGTACGCTTTAGTACATAAATTGTACACATGAAAATATATATGATATTTACTGTTCAAAACTGATTCTCTACCTGATTTTTGCATTCAGGAGACATAAGTTGTTGTTCCTGATGTTGCAGCATGTTCTCCTGTAGTTCACAATATAATGCATAAGTTTAGTAAAATGAGACCTTAACTAATCATTTGGGAGATGGATTATACCTTATGAGCACGGATTTGATACAAAGATTGTCTTACTGAATTTTCTAGTTGCTGCAAATCATCTATGCTGTCAATCTTCTCGACCTCAGTCCAATAGCTATATCGAAAAACTATAATATAATCACAAATGAGATAACAAATGAACAATTGACTGTTAGTATGTAAGAGATCTTGGCACCTTAGTCTTGCGCGTGTTTCTGATAAGTGTGTTCGCAGAAACCTGACATTTTCGCTTAGAACCTGAAAGTTCCCGGTTGCGGAAAAACGATTGAATAATTAGATGTTTCGTCATCATTATTAACATCTTTGTAGTTAGTGTACGTACCTCAATTGATGGTTTGCTGAAAAGATAACAAAAAAAACGAGGGACGTTAGTAATACTTACCCAAACAAAATTAAGAACAAAGATATCTCTTGATATACATAACTGACACACACCTTCTCTCTAGAAACTCTGATATATTTACATCGTGGTCAAGTTTCATAAATGTTTTCTTCAAGACCTGAAGTGTTGTGCAAGAAAAAATAGTATTAATGATTGTTTAGGAGATAAGAAGAGAAAGAGACTAAACAGAGAGCTAAACAAAAACTATTTACTTCGAGATTTTCCAACCTCCTCTTTTCCCTTTCTTGAGGAGAAAGTTGAGCTAACTTAGCAATGACTTCTCCAATACTAAACAAACCCCAAAAACAGAACATCAAAGCAAAGACAAAAACACTAAAAACAGAACAATGTTTAAACAGAGCATTTGACAATAAGAAAGAATCATCAAACCTGTCTTTTCCGCTGCACAGCGAAGGCTTTCCTGCGGGAGAGAACATGAGAAGCACAACACCAATGTCGCATAAGATGGATAACTCTATAGCCTTTTTTATGATCCCATGTTTCCTTTTGTAATACGTAGCTTGACGTGCATTAATGCTATCTAGTTTTTTTATCTTTAGCTTCACTCGGCCCATCCTGTATAACTCTGGACCATATCAAAATTTTTTTACACTGATTCAAGATTGAAATGCAAATTGAAGAACAACCTTGTCCTAATCGAGAAACTCAAATTTAAAACTCATACGAACAAAGAGAAGATAACTCATTTTTTAACCAACAGTCAAGCAATGGAATAGCAAACAATATCCATTTCAAAGATTTACATTTACGTCAACCAAATGGGTATTTACCATTTTTATTAAAACTCATAATATTGAAATTGGTAATGAAAAGAAAACCTACCAATGTAAGATTAACCTAAAACAGGAAGAGAAACTCACCTAATTTAAGAAAAAACAAAACTTTCCTTCAATGCGGATGCTGAAAGAAAGGAAAACACTTTCCTTATGAGGAAGAAAGGAAAAAGAAGAGAGAAAATGTGAAAGAGATAAGGGCCAAAAAAAAAAAACAGAGCATAGAGACGAAGAAGGATCGGGAAGGAGAGAGAGAGAATATATAGATTGCGATTTGAACGACAGGTGTGACCGAAAAAATCGGAAATTAGGGTTTGAATTGAAGCTGGAGAATAGGAAAATTGGGATCGTCCCATAAGTTTTCTCTCTTGCTTCACAGAACAGAAACAACGAATTACCCGCTTATTTTATTGGGCCACTCATTAGGGCTAACCACCAAATTAACCAAATTATACCAACATGTCAATTTTTTCAGGTGCCAGTTCCTAGAATGTGGTTCGAGGTCATTACCGTGCCGTAACGGCTAAGTAATCCACGGTCCACACGTGTTTAGTAACCAAGACATTGTTTCCATGCTATATTTGTTTACCATCTTTTTTAAACATTTCTGGATCGATCGATCAGACCCGACTCAATTAACTATAATACTATTACAATGCAAACATATGAAATCGAATTCCGGTGAAGAAATAAACACTTGCTCGCTTGGCTAGCTGTCTCACAATTCTATATACGATCACATTTTTTTCTCTAAAAAGCATGCACTGTATAATACACTACTATTTTTTATTATGAATACATAGTCTTTTTTTTTTTTTCTCTTTCGTTGTACTAATTTTGGCTCTTTTATGGTTATCCACCAAAGTAGCTCTACAATAAGTTGGTAAGTTTTCCAACGTACTGACATTTTTAAATCAAAAAAATTGATAACAATGTGATAGTGATAGAATCTAAAAAGTTTATCTTTTTATACTCTTATCGAATCACTTATCTTTATGGATGAACGTTAAAAAAATACTCTTATCTTTAAACCTCTCTCATCCTAATAAATTAATAAGAGTAAAGTCCAGAATTATAATTAGGGTCTCATAAAAAATTACATTATGCATAAATTTATATAGAAATTTTAATAAATTTAATTTCCTAAATTAATAAAAGAAATAGTATATTAAAGATAATGTTGCATTTCATATTATTGGATATTCTTCTGGATTTATCTAGATCTATCTTTATACGGTCGATCTCATAATATCTTCTTGCAATTTCATACATCTCAGATTGGATAAATCTTTAAATATCGGCAATATAATCATGCCGTTAGGTCACCAAATCGACACTTATATCCGAATATGAGAAGTTGAATCGAAAAAGATGTTATACGCGAATGCGAAAAAAACATCAAACTTGAAATCTTGATCCACATGTTTTTGATCTTGACTCTGATACCATGATCAAAATGAGTTACTCACGAGGGTATTGGGAAATCAAAATGATGTTACTCATCAGGCCTAAGAAACATCAAACTGAGTAAATCAATCAGTAAATTCATGTTCAAAATTTGGCAGTAAAAGTAGAAATAGAAATATAAGTAGAAGTGGAAGTACAAGTAGATCTAGGTCGTGACATTCTCAAAAAAAAAAAGTTCAGAAGATAAATAAACTTTGATCCACAGATTTTGGATCTTGGCTCTGATATAAATTGATGAGAATAAAGCACATAAAAGTGTTTAGGAAAAATTATTATTAGCCTCTCATAAGAATAAAATTATACTCCCTCCGTTTTCGTTTAACTATCGTTTTAAAGAAATTTTTTGTTTTTTATAAGTGTCGTTTTCTGTTTTCAATGTAAAATTTATTAGTTTTTAATATTTTATGACTATTTGTATTCTTCAATCTATTTTATTATTAAGTAGAATGTGTTTAGGTATGCAATTAATGATGTTTTTGTTTACAAAAAATAAAAATTTAATATTTTTCTTAATCTGTGTGTTTAAACCTAAAACGACAATTATAAAAAAACGGAGGGAATATTATATATAAAATAAATCTAATTTCCTAAATTAATATGAAACTAGTATATTAGAGAAAATGTTGAATTTCATATTTTTGAATATTCTTCTAGATTTGTATCTTTTTTGATTTTTCTATACACAGTCTTTCTTGATTTTTCTAGATACGTTAATTTTCTCGATTTTTCAATACATCCCTTAGAGTCGGATTGAAAGATCTGGAGTTCAACAAAAAACAGTTTGGTTACACAAAGGAAAAAAAACAGTCGGCCTATGAAAAATAACAAATTACAAATTAAACTGCTCTAGCTTTCCTGGTTTGTGTAATTCTTCTCTTGTGGGATATTGTTTTACTTCTCGCTGGAGTTTTTTCCCTCTTCTCTAATATAGTGGAGTTAGCCACAGAAAAAAAAAAATCAAATAATAACCTTCTAATGAATTTCAAATATATTTTTTTAATGATTATAAATAGTTTTGTGTGATACAAGTGATAAAACTGATCACAAAAGGCAACGGATATATTATACTAGTGGAGTCACTTCTTTAATTCGTTTATCATATTTGAGATACTGTTACTGTTTGCTTACTTTCATGTCATGTGTTTTTGTTGACTCTCGTCTCCAGTGCTGTATTTCTTTTGGAGTCTCTTATCATTATTTTAATTTATGAAAAAAGTAAAAACCGATTTTCAAAGAACTAAAAGTATCAGCATTTTTTGTACTCTTATAGTATCATAACATTATAAGACATCTTTAAAATCTCTATATAAAAAGGCGTTTTAGCCAAAATTGTTTTTTTTTTTTTTAACTTTTTTGATGAGTTGAAACGTTTACAATATCAACATTGGTGATGGTGATTTTAAACAAGATCTTGATGCCACATGTATTTTTATAATTGGTTCAAAATTTTAAATTATATAGCTTAATTATATTAAAATATTTATATTATATTAAAAAATATTCTTGAGAGTATTTCTCTCTGGAGCTGCTCTTCGAAATTTGTAATTGCATTTATTTTGTTTTTATCCTACATACATGCCGTCGTCATCTCCACTTCCTTTCAGTTTCTTTTATTTCATTCTCTTCTTCACTTATACGATCCTCTCTTGTTTTCCTGATCTAATGTCCAAATCCTCCATGCTGTTTCAATCAAGTCGGTCGGTTAAGTTCTCATTCTTTCAAAGTTATTTGTATTATATAATTATTTCAAACAAAGCAAAAATGGTCAGTTGAAACCTAAACTTTATATTTGAATTAAAAACTGTTAGGAATAGTTTAATGAATATGGGTCAAATTATTCATAGTTTATTAATCATCACAACGAAAAAAATAATGAGATTGCATAATCCCCAACGATTAGTTTACGTTTCGATTAGGAATCTTCCTCTTTTACAAAATTTAAAAAATATTGTAAAAAAAATAGAGTTGAACCAAAATGAGTTTTATTATTGTATTACCTATCCGGACCCAAAGCAAACCTATTAAACTAGCTACTATTGGCTATGTCACTATGCGCTCCGAAATGGTCGATATGTAACTGAGCAATGCGCTCGTGTGTGTATATGGCTATAGTAAAATGTGGAGCATGCAGGTGCTGTTTGTGCGACATCGTACGCCAAAATCATGCCGTGGGGTCGAATATGTTAACCACAGTAAACTTGAAAAATATTAAACTGTTGATATGAATTGGATCCTATGCATCTTGATTTTCCCCTTTCTCAACATTTATGTTCATCATTTAAAACTGAAATTGAATTCCAATAATTATATCCCCCCCCCCCTTACAGTAATTGCAACTTCACCCTAAAACTAGTGTCTTACTATCTAACCATTGAGCGAACACCAGTGAAAAACATCTTGTTAATTCAAATAAATAATGAAAAATTACAGATGGAGATATTATCCCAATATTTATTGTATTCCTCTGCCAATTGAACTTGAAGGTCAAGTTTAAAGTCTCACGTATTTTCTTTATTTTTATTTCACTTTACCACCATGTGCTAAACATGAAATCTCTCTCTCTATGCACAACTTGTTTCCAGGGAAAAAAAAAGTTTACTTTTCTTGAATTTAAAATTTAAGCAAAAGTTCTAAAAAGGGGAGATTTTAATTGTATTATGATGTGATGAATATTCATATTGCAAAGAATCAAGATTTCAACCGATCCCTTGCTGAATGATCTATTTGATGGTTCGGTAATGAATATAAAATCATTAACTAGTAGATTGTTTTGGAAACAATTCGTCTAGTCTCTATAAGAAAACCGGACTTATTTTCTCATCATCATCACATTCACATTGTGGAGAGAGACGAAGTAAAAGAGAGGGTTTTAGATAAAACCAAAAAATGGTTGTGGTTAGAGAGACACAAGAGTCAAATCAAATGTGTTTTTGAGCCTTTTTGGGATGTTTAATAGTATTTTCACTTTTCATTATCAACCAATGACAGAAACCAAAGCACCAATAGAATTAAAAGTTACTATAGTTTGTAGTTATATTTATATTTTTGGTGGAAAGCCATGGAAACAAATCAATGTGATACTCAATGGCAATTAAATGAAATTTGAACCCAACAAAGTGAAAAAAACAAAGATCCATAGAAGCCGGGGAAAAAGAAAGTGCAGAGACAATAAAGAGAAGGAGCTTATGTTTCTTTCTCCTCACACGTGAGATCAAATTAACTGTTTTCTACATAGCTCTATACACTTTAAATAAACTAGATATTAGATTCATGGTTCTATCAGTTGACCATATTTGGTTTACAAAAACTAAACCTAAATTTTGTCCTGCAAGGAATCATAGTAGTAACATTGATGTTTTGTTTGGGACAACAACAAAGATAACAAAGCAGAATTAAGCTAAAACAGAGGTTTACGGATGTTTAACAACTTTTCATATCTCTTTCCCTTTTTCAAACACATCTCACTGCTCACAACGTAGGAAACGTGTTCCATGCCCTCCACTCTTTCTCTCTCCTACCATTTTTTAATCTCTATACGGTTTCACATTTATGGTTTTTCCATTTTTTTACCAAATTTTCCAACTGTAATTTAATATTATGACACGCTTTATCAGTTTTGAGTGTTAGATTATACATTTTTTTGTTTACAACAATATGAATAAATAATATTAAAAAGATCTAGTTAACTAAATCTTGTCCTGATGGAAGATGGAAGATGGAAGATGGAAGACAAATTCATATATATTATATATGGATGATGAAAGACTAGGTGCATTAGACATTAAGTTATTCATCTTTTTGTTAATTTTTTGGAAAATAAATACTATTTTTATATTATCAATTTTGTATCTGCTGATTTTTAAATAATTAAAATATTTGTTTTTTTTTCCTATAAAAACATTATTTTCACCACATCATAACAGTCAATTGTGAAGACTTTTAATCTTCAAAACGTACTTTACATTTACATGTTTGCTATAATTTCTTATTATTATTTTTTTTCAAATGTTTGCTTTATAACTTCAAGAATAGATAGTATTATGTATACACTATATGAAATTTAAAATATTTAATCTAAAACGGAGTATATTGAAGATATTTTCAATGAGTAAATAGAAATATGCATCACCTATCAAATCAGTCCGTGACAGTCCATAAACCTTTTAGCAGTTGTATAACAGCATTTTGTCAGAAAACAAGGTCACCACATATACATAGAAGCACATAGCTTACATGTTTGCTATAACAACATTTAAATAAAATATAAGAACTTTTAGATTGAGTTTTTTTAACATATATCTATCCATTTAAATATTAATATATAGTTATACATACACTTTAAGAAACTGTATTTTAAAACTCCCCATTAGAGATGATCTTAAAGCCATACGTAATAATATAAAAAAATATCAAATAGTATATACAATTCATATTTAGTATCATCACATCTTCTCCTCCAATGGGAATGGAGATAGCGAATGCTGCCGTGTCATTTCCCACTATTACAACCCGCTTCACGTCTTCTTCTTCTTCCCCACCTCATCACTAACCAACAACAACAACATTGTCATGTCGGAAGATCATCGCCGTTGGATGGATCAGATCGCTTCATGGGATTATTTCTCGTTAAACATTGAAAACAATCAGCATAATGGTCACTACTACGCAAGTCATAGAGAAGAAGAGACTAAAAACCCTAATCAAGGTAATTATAGTAACTGCAGCAAGAAAGAGACAAGAGACGACTGTGGAAGATGTGGACACTCGTCAAAAGCTTCGGTGGCGAGAGGACATTGGAGACCGGCTGAAGATGCTAACCTGAAAGAACGAGTCGCTGTTTACGGCCCACAAAACTGGAACCTCATCGCCGAAAAGCTCCAAGGAAGATCCGGTGAGTAAATATTATCTATTAATTAGCTTTTCAAGATGCAGGTTCTTGATGCTTTTGGTGCTCATGTTGAGCAGGGAAAAGTTGTAGGCTTCGATGGTTTAACCAACTAGACCCGAGGATAAACAGGAGAGCCTTCACGGAGGAAGAAGAGGAGAGGCTAATGCAAGCTCATAAGCTTTATGGTAACAAATGGGCGATGATAGCAAGGCTTTTCCCTGGAAGGACTGATAATTCTGTGAAGAACCATTGGCATGTTATAGTGGCTCGCAAGTTTAGAGAACAATCTTCTGATTACCGCAGGAAGAAGACGATGGGTCCTCTTAAGGCACTCGTTAACCCTAATGCTCACTTTTGCAATGATTTTGACCCTACTAGGTCAGATTTGATCCACCTTATTAGTATTGACCAGAAACACCTTATGTTACCAATTCCTTGCTTCTCAGGTTTGAATTCCTCTATTTCCTTAATTTGGTCTGATTTAAAAACTCACTTATCCTAAAGTGCGTTTTTGTATATATTCCTTTTGTTTTATAACGTTTAGGTTATGATCATGGAAATGAGAGTCCGTTGTTGGGAATGTTTGGAAACCAAATGGTCGGTGACTACTCTGCAAGGACACGAGAGGCGGCTACTACATTCGATTTTTCAAACCAAACTGGGAAGTGTGAGATACTTGATGAGAGCATGAATGAGAAGAAGAAACCACATTTTTATGATTTTCTTGGGTTGGGGACAAAGTGATCATCATCAAGAACAAGAGAGAGATTTGGTTAGTTAAGAAACAGTAGGAGATAATCCGAGTCTGTTTGTTGCGTTAATTAATAACCCATTTGTAGGTTAATTGTTGTCCCTAATTAACTATTCCCATGCAACATTCTTGAACTCGTGTTAGTTACGTACGCATCTTTCTTTAGTTAATTAATACTTTAATTTGTCTACATGCCAAATTGTCTCACTTTCAAAAGCAAAATTGATTTTGAAGTACAAACATGTACCACTTTATAGTTCTAACCAACTCTTAACTTATACGAAAATGTCACATTCCATCATTAATGTGGAGTAAGAGTAACAACATGCTTCGTATATGAAGCAGGAGGTGACATATGTTGAAGAAGGGACGATGATGTGGAACAAAGAAGCAACAAAAACCAAAACCAAAAAGTAACAGAGAGATCGGAGTTGGAGAAGTCAAATTAAAGAGAATAATGTACGTTTGTATTTATTTGGATTATGCAGAAATGAAACAATATCATGCGATATTGATGAGGTCGCAACATGCAAGATTCAGGCTCAGATTCGGCAACAAAAAGTCAAAAACATCTACTCTTAATTATTCTCACACCCATTGCATTTTATTTTTAATTCCCTCCAAGCAAAATACTTTTCTCCTTTCACTGGTTCTTACTTATGCGTCTCATCAACCTCATGTCACCCAAATGTTTCTTCTTTTCTTTATTCCTTATTATTATTATTCTTGTACTAATCATTTAGTTTACTTTTTGAAACTATATATATTAAGTTGTGAA
Organism: Streptanthus diversifolius; assembly: GCA_039880935.1. NCBI lineage: Eukaryota > Viridiplantae > Streptophyta > Magnoliopsida > Brassicales > Brassicaceae > Streptanthus > Streptanthus diversifolius. The sequence goes on along the minus strand of JAXGFM010000015.1, from coordinate 4,406,607 downwards.
CGTTATTTTACTTTTAACGAGCTCATACATTTCTGCCGTAAAAAAAAAGATAGAAGAGTTTAATACATTTTTATAATTAACTAAATAGAAATAGTCGATCGAATTTACAGAGTTAAGAGTTAATGACAATTCCTCTTTTTATCGCTTGCTGATCTCCTCATCTGCAATAGAAATCTAAATTCTTCTTGTTTCTTTTTATTTTTTTTGTCAAAAAAGTCATCTAACTGTTAACATGCATAATGGTGGAATCCAGGTATGGTTATGCCATTTCAATGTTTATTTTTTTACCAGTTACATTATCTTTAGTGAAACAAATAATTGTGAGATCGTCAAATTACAGATTTTCGAATAAACCTATATTTTTTTTGTTTATCTCATTCTACCATTTTATTATGTATTTTTGACGCATTTCATTAATTTAGGTTCCGCGAGATCCATAGGAAAAGAACGAAATAACAGTAAGCCCATGTCAAGGCCTAGTTTCGGGCCCAAGCCTAGGCATGCTTTGAGGTCTCAGTATTCCGATCCTATGTATAAATTATTGTTATGTCGATCTAACACCACCATTTTACCTCGCCTGTGAATATGTATTAGTTTTTTTTTTGGAAACTAGAAATTGATAGCAATAAAGATATAGTATAATGTTTTGTGTTTCAAAATATAAATACTTTTACATTCTTATGTAAACTTTAATTTTATTATAATCTATGTAGTTAATTATATTATGCAGTTTATTTTATGATTAATTAAATTGTTTTAAATTTATATATCAGATAATTTGTTTAAGAAAAGTAAATTTATTAATATACATGATTAAGTTCATAACATAGTACATTTTAAAAAAGAAAATCTAAAATATTTAATATTTAAAAACAGAAAAATACTGCAATTCTTAGATAATTATTAAAGCAACATTTATAGCAAAAAAAAGACAACTATTAAAGAAGAATGGAGAACTTTATATCTTTTTTTGTCGATTCAACATAAAGAATTCAACAGAGTTTAATCCATATCATCGTTTATTTTTATTCAACACACCATTACATTTATTCAACAGTTGAATACAAGATTCAACACAGCCATTGTTAACTAGTCTTAATGCAATAATTAAATTTCATGTTTTTTATTTTACTTTTACTTTTCAATTTTTTTCCTGTTTATTTTCTTATAAAAGCTAAACTACTTTACGAACATATACTATCTGTCAATATGGTACTGGTGAAAGCTCAGAGGCATCCTTTAAATAGTAACCAAGTTTATTCTTTTGTTATGCCGATCGTATACAGACACATACATTGTTGTTATAACGTTTTCAGTAAAGTTCACTTCAATATAAAGGTGTCCAATGTGTCCGTACATAATTTGACACCTAATTATTTCAAAATCTATCACGTTCCATTTCCAAACGTCTAAACTTGCATCTAACAAAACTCTGGAGTTTATTAGAAAAAAAATTGAAAACACCACTACCTATATCTTCATCATCCAAAATTGCATGTTGACTCAGACACCAAAGCTTCTTAAGGCTTTATAGGCTACAAATCCCAATTTTCAAGTTTAGAATTGGTCAATGGACCCATGTTGCGATAGCCCAGATGATTAGGCAAAGAAAAACTTATATGAGAGAGTCTCGACTATATAGAAACAAAAACTTAAGTGGCGAGATTGAAGAGAAAGAGCAAGTTTTCATTCACCTAATAAAATCATAAACCCTGAAATTAGTAGGATTTTGTCTTATGATATTTTCTAATTGAGTGAACAACCAAAGTTCTGTACATAGAATAACCAGTCAAATTGCAATAAATCGAAGATTTCACCCTAAATTAGCCTTCTTCTAATCTCAGGGTTATGTTACTCTTTAAAATGATTCAAACGCACATTTTATATAATACACTTCATTTTGCTCATGAAATTCTGCTATAAGAACTACTCAAACTTTTGCATACAAAATGTTTGTTTGTATTTTCTAATTCCTAAATTTGGAGATATGTTTGTGAAAAAACTGGTGTTTCCGCCAATTAAGTTTTCTATAAAATGGAAAAACATGAATTATATTATTATTACTTTTCATCTAATGGTCATGGTTGAAATGCTAGCTCCAATATCCATTCATATATATATATATATATACATTGATGCTACATTATTTGCCAGCTCATCAATGTATATTCGTTTAGCCTCCAGGAATATCATTGTCTTACAGCTATTATCTTCTCCTTAAGCTGAGAAAGAATGTTTTGTGTATTACACTAAACTTAAATGACAACTAAAAGCTAAAATAGAGTAACTGTAGTGTGTTTATGGGTGACTTATGCCGCCGATTAGAAGAATCCTACCAGTTGGAGTTATTTCTCCGGTCAATGCAAAGATCCTTCCTAATATGTTCCTTCATGGCACTTGATAGCAAGGAAGTAGTCATAGTGCAGCCTTGCCCTTTGGACATTTAGTTGTTGGCTAATGTTGCCAAGACCAATGCTTTACAACGATTAAAAAAATCTAACTCCTACCCAATTAATCTTCAATAAATTTTAATTATATAAGAACTGATTTTGAAAAACCACCAGAGGAAACTGCTTATTCATCTAAATTAAGAGGCGGTGGAAGGAGGCTATTCAAAGATAGCATTGATATCAATCAAATTTATATTATCGTGGTTCGATATGAAATTCTGAGACGAATTTCGTTCAAACCGGAACCCTGGCGGTTTTGAATTCGTCCGGATTACCGGTTTCGAGTCTTACATCAAATTAAACCGGTTTTGGAAACATTGGCCAAAAAAGCACAAAACCCTTAGAGCCTTGCCTCAGAGCTCTCTCTGTCTGTTACCAAACTTCAGTGCCGAGAGTGAGAAACAACCATGGCGGCTACGACGACTCTGAAGTTTGTTTTGCCGACGGGTTTATCTCCCCGCCGCGGTGGATTTAGGGTTTCGATCATCCGATGCTCCGCTTCTCCTCTCACTTCATCCACTGGCTCCGCCGCCTCTGGTAACTTCCTCTTTCGCCTCTCTCAATTCCTCGTGAGTTTTCGTTCTTTCAAATTGATGGAATTTTGGCACGCGTTTTCGTTTCACGGACGGAGTCTGTCTCTAATTGGCTTCTCAGACCAATCATTTTTGTTTATTTCATTCCCTGGATTTAGTTGAGTTTTTGAATAAAGGATAAAGCTTTCGACTTTTCCAAGCATCGAACAAAGATAGTTTTTCTTATCTTTAGATTCTCGCAGCTTGAACCTAGTGCCCATTTTGGGTTTCTGGTGTGCCTAGCAATGAAAATGATGCCAAGTCTAATTTTGGCCTTTCTCGTAGGTCTTGTGGAGAAACCTTGGAATTCATATAATGCTAGGCTTGTGTTAGAAGACGGCTCCATCTGGCCGGCTAAGTCCTTTGGTGCTCCTGGAACCCGTGTTGCGGAATTGGTCTTTAACACCTCCTTGACAGGGTGAGATTTGTTGTTTTTAATTTGAGCTTACTGTATTTTTTTGCTGGAGTTTGATTATGTGTTTTTGTTTGTCTTTGAAAGGTATCAAGAAATTCTGACTGATCCTAGTTATGCCGGGCAGTTTGTGCTAATGACAAACCCACAAATTGGTAACACCGGTGTGAATCTTGGTAAGTTGAAAAGTGAGATATTTAAAACTTTGGGAAGTTTCTTATAACACTGTATACTTATCTTTTTTTATTACATTTGTAATGTTTGTTATAGATGATGAAGAATCTGAGCAATGCTTTCTTGCTGGTTTGGTGATAAGAAGTCTAAGCATCAGGTTAGTGTTCATTCTGATGTCACTCGAATAACCTTTTGTCTTCCCTTTATCCTCCATTTTGAATTTCCTAACCTTTAAATCTCAAATGTTACAGTACCTCAAACTGGAGATGCACGAAAACACTTGCTGACTATCTAACCGAAAGGAACCTCATGGGAATTTGTAAGTTCTTTGTGTTCACGATGCTATTTAAATTCTGCATGTTATAAAATCGGTTTTGAAAACATCGCTGATTACCTATTCGGGGATGTTTGTTTAGATGATCTTGACACTCGAGCCATAACCCGTCGGTTAAGAGAAGAAGGTAGTCTTAACGGTGTGTTGAGCACAGAACAAACCAAAACAGACGAAGAACTTCTGCAAATGTCCCGTTCATGGGATATTGTAGGTCAGAATTCTCGTACACTTTCCCTGTTTTTATTTGTTTCATTATGATATGACCTACTTGGGATATTGAACTAGTTCGGTCTGATTGGTTGAATGTTGTAGGTATTGATCTAATAAGTGATGTTTCCTGTAAATCTCCCTATGAGTGGGTCGACAAAACAGACCCTGAATGGGATTTCAACACGAATTCACAAGACGGGATATCCTACAGAGTGAGTATAACTTCTCTAGGTCTTCTCCTATTGATGCTATGCACCAACTTCTTACTCTCTCTTTCTCTACTAATTGAAAGGTTATCGCCTATGATTTTGGCATCAAGCATAACATCCTAAGACGTCTATCTTCTTACGGATGTCAAATCACTGTTGTTCCGTCAACATTTCCAGCTTCTGAGGCCCTTAAAATGAATCCAGACGGAATTTTGTTCAGCAACGGTCCCGGAGACCCTTCTGCTGTGCCATATGCTGTTGAGACAGTCAAAGAGCTTCTCGGTAAAGTTCCTGTGTACGGAATCTGTATGGGTCATCAGTTGCTCGGCCAAGCTTTGGGTGGTAAGACCTTCAAGATGAAGTTTGGTCATCATGGAGGAAACCACCCAGTTCGTAATAACAGAACTCGCCAGGTGGAGATCAGTGCTCAGGTATATTCCCTTTCTATCTCAACTTTTAGTTTTTACCAATACCCAATCCAAAGTCAATTTTTGCTTTATGTCACAGGGAATATTTTAGATTCCAAGCATGCTAACAACTGAGGATTTTTTAGTTTAACATTCAAAGCTTGGAACTTTAACACCATTCAAAGCTTGGAACAATAACATCATTCAAAACTTGGAACTTTCAGCATTCAAATGTTTGACCTTTAACTCGAATATCTTATAAAACGATTGTGCTAGGAATATTGTTTACAATTTTGAATCTGAATTTGGTGTATCATCATCTTTTTCTGTAATTCTTGGCAGAACCACAACTATGCGGTTGACCCGGCTTCACTTCCCGGAGGCGTAGAAGTGACCCATGTCAATCTCAATGATGGAAGCTGTGCGGGTCTATCTTTCCCGTCGATGAATGTCATGTCTCTACAGTACCACCCTGAAGCCTCCCCTGGACCTCACGACTCTGATAACGGTACCTTCCCTTTCTTTTTATCAGACAGTGAAAGACACTTAGGTTACAGTTGCATTGAAAAACCAGAAGGGAAGAGTATTAATGTGGGATTTTTGTTTATTTGTTTGTGATTGCAGCTTTTAAAGAATTCATAGAGCTTATGAAGAGATCGAAACAGAGCACCTGATGATGGGAAGTAAAACAAGTCTTTGTTTTGTACTGTTTGCTTCGCACTTAAATTAAACACAAGTGTTTTGTTAGTGACAATGGAGTGAAATTATTGTTGTGGCTTTGACTAAGTTAAGGAACCATCCCACACCTATTAAATAATAAAGAATATGTAAAAGTTAAAGAAAAGAGTTGGAACCCTTACATGCTCATTGAGACGAGAGAGTTTAGAGTTGGATGGTTTTGATTGGTAAATCAATGTAATAGTAATAAAATCTTGCTACTAGTAAGTTTATATTCCCTCTGTTTTTTTATATCTGTCGTTTTACATTTTTTTTATTTTTCAAATTATCTGTTGTTTACTTTTTTTTCAATACAATTATTGTAAAAGTTTTTCAAAAATAGTCTTATTTAGTTACACTATTTTTAGAAAATAATAAATCACAAGAGTAAGATAGTTAATGTAAAATTATTATTATGTTGAGGTTAAGAAAATAAAATTATTATATTCTTTAATTTAAGAGATTTTTTCTAAAATAACAGATAAAAAAGAACGGATGGAGTAGTAATTATGTTAATTTACTTATATTTAGATAGTTTTCTGAAGTTAAAAAACAAAAACAAAAAAAAGTCACTTGAGAACTCTACCGACAAGCTTTGATGATATAGAGTCGGTTCAATTAAACCGGGTTTGGTCATTTCAAGTTATCTGTAAGAAGCTGATAATCAATTAAACCTAAGCGTGGTGCCGAAAACTCCGTTTGTGAGTAGCCTGTTCACTCTCCATCGCATGCAATGCAGGTGAGTAGATTGGCGCAATTGATGATTCTCCGTGCCTAAAACTCGGAGTGACAGTTACGTAGGTCTCTTCACCGGTTATCGACCGTTGGGAAGATTTCTTTCGTTTCATACGGAAGATGAGCTTGGGCTTTGGCTTCCTTGATGTGCCGGGCCTTATTGCCAGATGTTGCGGTCTTACTAGTTGCGTAAAATCACCCACAAAAGTATCTATACGAAAATTAATATTAACAGAAAAATCGCATTATTATAACCAAAATAATTAGTAAAAAAGTAGTGAAGATGCGAAAAAGAAAGGAAAAGAAAGAATAATGCTTTTCTTTCAGAAAAGAGACTTTATGCTCTTCTTTTAGGCCTTTTTCAGTGTTAGTAGTGGTTGGATTCTTCTCTTTAATCCAAGAATGAAAGTGAAAGATGCTCTGTTTCTTTGGATTCATATTCCAGTTTTCTTATCTTAAATTATCTCTTATCCTAAATTAACTTGACCCATTTACACTAAACACCATATACTTACAAGCTAATAATCCGAAACCTTTTATGTTCTTCTCACATGCACTTACCAGAGAAGACAAGCGGAGTTGAGATTATATTTCTGTTCGAATCATGGGCAAAAAAGTAATTGTACGTTTATGTTCTGCGCCAACGTGGCAGATAGATCAGGGAGATATTAATCTAAAAGTTTATATATGTTGCAACTTCATCACACAATGGAGAGAAATATCTACAACTCTCAAAAATAGTTCTATTCGTGTACAACAGTAACAATTATATCTACTCTTAGTTCGAGACATCAAAATATCTACGCAGCTTTTCCTTCTGTCGCAAGGTAACAATTAGCTAAACATCAAATCTCTCAGTTCATGAATATATACGTATATATTCTATATCAGTGTTTTAATTATTGTTGCATGTTCTCCCTGAAGTTCATAGATCTAGACATCGCTGCAGGGTTTGCTTGTAGATTGATAGACGTTTCAGAGACCAAGCTTCTTCTGTTACTACCCTTTGTTTCAAATCCGTTGAACAAACTGAATCCTTCCGTTTTCTTCTCGGGCTTTGTCGGTACCTTAGGCCACACTGCCCTCTTAGTAGCTTCGCTAAGTTTAAGAGATTCTGATACCAATCTTGCTCTTGTAGTAGTAGTATCTTTGGTTTCTCCTTCAGTTTGATCCCTTGATCGTTTTCCTAAGCATGGTGAAGTCTCTGAGGTAGGCCATATAGGAAGCGTGCAGCCCCAATAGAAAGGGATAGGGTAGAAATTAGTATTAGGACCCGTTGGATAAGGCCAAGGAGAAGAATTATTAGGTAACATTAATTGCGGAGGAAGAAACCCCTGTTGGGTTTGGTTTTCTTGATAAGCTGAATCAGCGGTTATCTTTGTATCTCCTGACTGATGCTTACCAGTCTCAGTAACCGAAGATTCTGAAGAACCGAAACTGAGGATCGTTCCCGAGTTATTTTTGTTGTTGTTGCTGTTCTCGTATTCCTCAGAAGTGACCTGCAAGTAATGGTTTGAAGAAGCCCATCCTTTGTTCTTGCGGCGGCCTGAGCCTACGGGGACGTTTCTCATGGATCCACCAGCTGTCCAGTACCTCTGACAGTTCCTGCAGAAGTAACGTGGCTGGCTCACGTTGTAGTTGTTGTAGTAACAGAATTTGGTGTTTGCGCTCTCGCACCTCGGACATGGAAGAATCTTGTCCGGTTTCTTGAGAGTTGTTGGTTTATCTTCTGATGTACTTGTCGTTGTGATCTCGCTCTGTTGATCAGTGTTGGTCTTGGAGCTTCCTGGTGATGAAATCTCAGCTGCTGCTTCTGGCGATTCGTTAAGATCGGATAGTATGTAAGGATCTTTGAATCTGCTATTGTCTTGATCGATTTTATGAGCGAGAACCTGAACTTTTGCAGAATTTTGATTGGAGTTAGCAAGAGCCATGTGTTACGGATACAAAATCGTCAAGCAAATAACCAACTCTTAGCTTTTATTAGTAATATATGACAAGGTAAAAATGCTGAAGACTGTTAAATTTGCTACTCTTAAATCTGCCATAACGCTTTCCCTAATCGAACTAAAAAAAGTCCACAAGGAATCTCTTGGAAACAAAAAAAAAAAAGGATTGAAGCAGTAATTTATCGTAATACTTACTGAACACATTCAGAACTAAGAAATCATCTCTCATATGCATAACGTGATTATCAATAGAGAGCTAAATACAGAGAGATTACCCAGAAAGTCGCTAATTTTAGCGCGAGTCATATTCCAGACGAAACCAAAAAACCAAGATTTTTTTTTTCTGATGAGATCGAGATCGACCCATTAGCAGATTCCATCAGATCAGAAATGGGTCTGTCTCAGAATCTAAAATTAATCGATAAAATTGACCCGCCACAGAATTTCAGATTGAGTTCGTTTATAGATTAACTAAAACAAAACAGAAGAAAGAAAGGATTAGAATTGGCGTGACATACCCTGTCTGGTCTAATCGAAGGAGAACAAGAAGAAGACGAAGAAGAAGCGTCCTTGCTCTGATCGGAGTCACCGTGAACAGGGGACAACGACGACGACGACGGATCATAATGATTCACAGGCAAGAGAGATGTAATTGTCCTCCCAAACAACTTTATCTCCTTATCTCTAGATTTAGACATACTAATATTTTTTCAGTTTTTAAAAAACAGATTCCTAGAAACACGAAGGTCTAAATCGTTTCCTCTGTTTTTTTTTTTTTTATGTGAAGATCATCAGAGAAAGAAGAAAAAAAAAAGATGATATGAAGAGAATACAAGGGGATGAGGTTGGTGTTAAATATTAATAACGATAGTGCATAGGAGAGAGAGAGAAGACACGTCAGCATCGAGAGAGAGAGAGAGAGAGATAGAAGACACGTCAGAAGAATTGAGAGCCACATGTTTGTTGTTAATAAAGTGAGCATTTTTTTAGATCTTTTTTCACGTTCTTTTTGATTCCCCGTTCTAGTGCCGCTAAAAGATTTTCTCATCTTCCTTTGTTGCCACGTCGGATTTTTATTTTTACTTCATTACAAGACACAAAAACGCTTGGTTCCTAGTGTCCGTTAACAAAAAAGAATTTTCACAATATATATACTTTTAGTGCTTTTTCAAAATCGTGTCCGGAATTTTTTTAACAAGAGGAGAAAATAAAGTCAGATGTAAGTACATGAAAAAATCAGACTAATAAACATGAGTTTACAACTATGGATTCCGTATTGACTGGTGGGTTGTTAATTCAGGTTCATATTACTAATCAAAACTCGATGTTACAGATTTATTATTGACGTATGATTAAGTCTCTGTTAATTATTAAAAAAAAAATTATTCCACCAATACTTTGTAAAAGTGTCGTTGATTTTTTTTAATAATATTATGCCCTAGTACTTAGATACAATTTGTCACTATTAAAAGAAAATACTATAACTAAACCAAAATAGAGTTCTTTTCCTACAAGTTTCTTTTCGTTTTGACCAAGCCAAATAAATCAAGTTACATACAAGATCCGTCAAATGTTTTTTCTTCATAATGTGTGATGCTATAGTTTCTTCTTATTTACAGGATTGGTTCTAGTCTTTTATAATAGTTGATAAATCGTCAAACTTTATTAGTTAGTAATAAATTTTATTTGAATACAATTAAAGAGTATATTAAGGGTCATGTGCTAGATGATCAAATTTTATATTAAAGTTGGCAACAAACCTGCATGGAAATATCTAAAATAAACTGTGTCTTTGGTATCTGGGTTAAAGAAAACTATTGCCATATCATACAGATTACCGTGCTATTGAATAAAAAAAACAGGAAATTTTTTTTTACATATAACGATATTTATGTTATTTTAAAAAAACACCTAACCGAACCAACTCATTTACGAATTTGTAATTCGTCACTTTTGCAAATAACAAAGTATAAGATGGCTATTCAATAGATATTCTCTTTTAAATTTTGAAAAGATATATAAATCTCTATTTTCACAATACCTTTTCATAAAAAATGATTTTCTCATAAATAAAACATATATATATTATGAATACATGATGCTTAAACAACTGCAAATCAACATCTAAAATTCTTTTTCGAAAGAATTAGGTACAAAATACATGATTTTCTTTTTTGGCCGTAAAAATACATGATTATAATGCTTTTAGTATTAAGATGTAGATGTAGTTGACAAAAGAAAAAAAAAAGGATGATGTAATCTGACAAGGCATAACCTGTCAATGCCAAGCTGTGTAACCACGTGGCACAGGGCCCACTTCGTCTCCGAAACATCCTACACTCTCTGCCTACGTCAGCTGTAATAAAGCACGTGCGGATCGGTCCATCTTCTTTTAAAAAGGTTTCCTCTGCCAGAATCTAGCTGTTCGTCACGCATGTGACTAATGAGTACCCAACACGTGTCGTTAGAAATGGAACATATTTGTTGTGTAGGATATGAAGTAGCGTATCCAACATTTAGCATCGTTGTGCTCTTTAATTAAAAAAGTTGTGGTAGTCAGAGAAAATGTGTTCTTATAGTGTCTGACACGTGGCATTTCCAGGTAATGAGATAAGGAAGGACCATATCTTTTTCTCTTATAACTCTTTTCGATCGTATTTTATACTAATTTTTTAAAAACATTTTTTTCTTATTTTGCAAATATGTCCCTACTTAATTTCAAATATGCCGATAGTTGCGTACTGCTTTTCCGTTTGTCCAGTGAGGACGAAAAGTAAGAAGAAACTAGTGATCGATGAAAAAGATTGACAATATGAGAGTGGATAACATTTTTTAATTCAAAGGTCCAATAATGTTTTAATATTACTGTGAATACGACTGTACTTTAGGTTAAAAACAAAAGTATATTTAAAAACTATATCTATTGATTAATAATTTTTTCAATACCGATCTGTTGATTGATCGAAGGAAGTAGGGAAACATGTCAATGATTTCATATATCATATACTATTTTCCCTTGAAAGATATGCTTATATTATTATAAACTTCTCTTAATTGTTTGCTCAAAGCTTCACTCAATCTTGAAGACAGTTTTTTTTTATTTGTTTTGTGGATGGACTCCAAATTCCAAAACCATTGTTAATATGATAAACTTGGGCACAATCTATTGGGAGGGATTTGAGTTTATAGGCACGCGTTAACAAAAGTTGAAAACGAAAAAGTCCGTACTATATGGGCCTTAATCAGACAATTTTGTGTTCTACATTCTAGGCACAGTATAGGCCTATTGAAGTTTGAAGAGGCTCATTTATTTTTCTCAATTTCAAATCGAACTAACCCTTAATTATATACTGCGCACCAATATGTTGCTGACTCTCAGGCTGGCATTAGTCATCCACTTATGCATTAATGATATCTAAATGATATAGAAGATTTCTAAATGATGTATTCAATTTTTGAAATGATTTGTTGTAAAACTATAAATTCACTATACTACTTAATCATGAATTTTAAAAAGCTTTGAAATCTAATGTCAATGTTCAAATAATATCTGTAATTTCTTTTGTTAAATCAAAAGGAATTAGACTACTGATTCGGAAAAAGTGTTCTAATATGCATTGTTTTAATGGTGTCAATGTGTTTTATAATATCTTTTTATTCAAAGATCCGATTTTTTTTATTGTTTTAAATGAAGTTTCAGAAAAATTCAATAATACATCCTCAAATTTTCTTTAAATTCATTGAATCTCATCACGTCATCTGAAAAACTTATCAAGCTTTATATCATTCAAAACATTTGGTTGAATATATCTTCTAATTCTTTTTGTGCTAATATCCTCATATATATATTTTGTGAATATTTATCTCATTCCAATCCAACTAGTGGAGCTTCCATCAAGGACGTTGAAAAATGGAAGAAGTGGTCAAAGCCTCGTTTCTAAAAGGGCTCCAACGATTTATAGTGAGTAAACGTTGCTAATTGTAAGTGTTGGAATGGTTTGTGGTCTTGGATTTGTTTTCTTTATTTGGTGTAAAATTAATTATATATTTGGTGTAAGAAAGTCAACTTGAAATTACAAAATGATACTACTAGTTTTTCTAAAACAATCAAACAATTTTCTTTTGTAAACGGGAAATTTATTATATGATCCATACATGTCAATTAATCTTGAACAATAAGGAACTTGTTACATATGAAAATCTTAAAACAAATAAGGAACTTATTGCGTAGATACTGTCATTATTACACGTTTATATATAAATTTTCGTTGAATTATTGTCATCAAGTGACACATGAATACTTTTGTTCAACAAAGGTTTTACGGTTTTGAAATATTTTATTTTATTTAGATGTTCTTTTGTGAGCATTTGGATCTGTGCATTACAAGCACATTCGAGTGAAATTGGGCCCATTAAAGCTAAAAGAGAATAATAATCGATGAGGCATCTCTCTTTCAGACTGCTTTCGATACAATTTCAACATTATTCAAGAATCTCCTTTTGTTCTCTTCTTTAATAACTATCATCATTTATCATTTTATCTCATCACAATGGATGAAAATTATGTTAGATTTCTTATAGAAAAATGTTTTTCTTTTGTATAAATACTAGTAGAGAAGAAGACAATGAAGTCTACTGTATAGAAATTAACATACGTAGATTGTAACAAACTCCGACGCCGAATAGCGAAGATCGTTAATTCGGTATATATTGTAATTTCCACGGCTGATATTATTAGTCATAATCATCGATCACACCTAATGTAAGACTAGCATCTACGTCATATATATTTCATTTTTTTTCATCTCTACTTCTCTATACATATGAAAATAAATGTTCAATCCAAAAACTAGATTTTGATGGTATGATATCGAGCATGTAGCTCTTGATTCTTATTTATATAGCACGTAACGCTTCATCATGTGATATGCTGTATAAAAGCTTGATTCCATTAACTTCATTGGTTTAATTCAACAAGTTATTAGAGAATATGTTTATTTATGATAGGTGGTTAAAGAGAAAGTTTTATGATCATTATCCTCGCTTGGCTTTGGTGATTTTCTTTGCTTGTTTTTCAAACATTCGGGCCACACATATGAATATATGATCACATCTCTCTCATTCATATGCGTTTATGCATGCATGTGTGTGTATGAAGTTGGATTGAATGATTATTAATATTCATTTCTTTAAGAAATGAACAAATGAAAGGTGTCCACTAAAACAGAAACTCGTAGTAGGAGAAGATGCTTCTCCACGACATCAAGCTACCCCAATGGGTCCCCCAGTTTTCCTCTCATAGTTTTCTCCTTGGTTCTTATATCTATTCAGAAATTATTATTTGTATAATAACAATTCTAAGTCACAGTTTAACAAATCTAAGTCACAGTTAGTGCGAATGAATACATTCCTTACATAGGATCGATTTCCACATTGGAAGCCTTTAATTTCTTCAACCAGTTTTGATAACAACTTTGGTTTCTTTATTATTTCTATTTATTTTTCATTTTATATCAATTTTTGGAGTATATATGGAATTAACATAATTTTCTATTACATAAAATATCAACATTTAATTTACTATATCCTTTTAATTAAAATATGAAGACGAGTTATACAAGTTGTTGCATAAATTGATTATATTATTAGTGTGTGTATCAAAAAGGATAATGTAGTAGACTGCATGAATAATTAAAATGTATATGCACAAAGAAAAGAGGGATTAAGAGAATAATCATTAGATTTTGATTTCAAAGAACAAAGTCCAAAAAATTAAAGCTCGATCAGATTCTCAGCTTTTATGCGGCTCTTTATAGGTCACAACTCCTACCTTCTTTTTTTTTATTTTCAGTTTTGTTAAAGAAATGAAATTTGGAACATTTTTCAATTTTTTTCCTTTTAAAGCTAGCTAAGAATTTCACTGGAATACATATATTTTTTGCTTCTACAACAAGACATGCTTGGAGAAAAGATTTATGCGAAAGAGAAAAAAGTAATTTATTTATATCTCTCTGAACAACAACAGTTTTAGTTTCTTATAATTACGGTTTAGAACAATAAGTTGAACAAACAAAAACACGTTATACAATTGATTGGCTAATACTAATTAGTGTCGTATTGTGACCCTACACATAACACCAAAAACATGTATGTATAAGAAAAAAGAATCTTAAGTTTTGTTCACAAGAATTGTATCTTTTCCAAAAGAATTTAGATCTCTTTCATGATTCAATGGTTGAATGTAATTTAATGTATGGATCGATGATGATGTTAAAATTAAAAATAGACCTTCAGTATATTAGTACATGTTTTCTTAAGTTTATATACTTGTAAAACTAACTCTGCTAAATTTCAAGCTTTTAATGATGAGATTTTACGGCATGGGATATAAATACAATCATACAAATACTAAAGCTCGATCAATAAATATAGACCGGCGAAATCTGCGTTAGCCTCCAATGCAATTTGCAAACGCTTTCAATTTATTGATTAAATTTCTTATCTGACCAACAAAAATCTGATTATCATAAAATATAATCAATGGTTTGATTGTGGAGAACTAATTAACACACATTAAGCATGCACTAAAATTAGACCTTATTTTTCCTTTTCAAAATTCTGCTTTTAAATAAAACATGTGTGTGTTAAAGTCACCTAAAATATTGTTCTGGTGGGTTGTATATTTCGATATTTTTCTCACACATAATACTTGAATAATATGTTGAAATATACAATATTTAAGAAAGTTGCAAGAAAATGCAGATCCGAGAACATCTGATAGATTCCTTTTTAGTGGATCATAAAACTTCAGCATATAGTGTTGGGGTGCCATCTTTCTACCTCGTTTTATCTTGTTGTGGACATTTATGAACCATTTCTACAATATCAATGATCTCTTTATGATATTATCTATATGAGACGATATTTACATAATATTCGTTTCTAAAATCAATTTCTAGATTTTAAGTTGTAATTAACAATTTAATGATATAATATTTTTTTCTAAAATCGTTTTCTTAAGATTTCTAATTATTTTCAAAAACATTTCGTTACCTGACAAAAATCTTTAATAACCTCACGTCACGTTCAAATACTATAAATACTATTACTATAAATAAAGAACACACCTCAAAGCAATTCATCTCTGTTTAGAAAATGGCTGACCCTCTTCTTTTCACACTTTTAAGAAAAATCAAGCCTTTTTAAAAATATTGGAAAACTCAAGCCAAAGTCATGCATTAATGGAAACAATAAACTTTCAATGGCGAAGAAACATTTGAAATGATTTTATCAGCTCAAGAGGTTAATTTATCATATTTTTCTATATCCTTATTTTCTATCTTTATTACCTAACACGTTTCTATTGTTTTATAGGATACAAAAATTCATTCTTCTGTGGAAAAAGCATATTATTCGTTATGAGAAGCATTTATCGAAATACTGACTGACTAAAGTGTGAAAGAAAGAGCGTCAGTCAGTCAATACTTCTCTCTATAATATTATTTCAGAAATATGTTTTTAAATATTTCCAAAAAATCTAAGTTATTACATCATATGCCATTTAAAATAAATTAATAATTTTTTAAAAAATCTCATTACAAATTAAATTAATAACTATATATTTTCAGATATTTTATTTTCCATTTTAATGATATTCACAAGTTTTTTTTAACTGCAGTACCATAACTGCATTAAACATTTCAAAAAAATTAAATAGAAGATTTTATACAACTTTCTTTTCTCTTTTAAAATCATATTTAATTTAAATTCAGTATAAATTTTAAATTTCCAAAACTTTTAATAATAAAATGAAAATTGTCTAAAATATATTGTTAATATATAAATTTAATTCCAAATTATATAAAAAGCTAAAAGATATTCGTCTTCAAAAATCCTAAATATTTGTCTTTTATATAAGATCATGTCATTTTTATTTTAAAAAATATAAATTTTTCATTCTTACTTAAAAATATACAGTTTTTCATCTATATTTTATATGTCTATTTTGATTATTTTTCTATTTTAGTTTAACTTATTTATTCTTTTTAGTTGATAGGTATACTTCATTTGACATTTAAAATTTGTATTTACAAAATAATTCCGTAAAAAAAGATATAATAGATAGAAAATATTTCAGTTTTTTTTTAAAAAAATATAACTCATTAATTTTTAAAGTTTTCATTTATGTCTACTTCAATTCTCAAATGTGAATCAGAAGTTTATCTTATACAAAAATTTATTTTATTCTAATATAAACGAAAATTTGAAGGAAAAAAATAAAAGTAGTAAGATGAGATAGGAAAGAACAAAATTTTATTTATTAAATAACTATAAATAAAATTTTACTAAATTAAAAAATTAAAATTTACATAAAAATTCATAATGCCGCTTGCACAAAGGTAAATTTATAGTGTATATATATTTTGTTTGAGGGGGTGAAGACCATGCATCATGTTATATTTTTCAATTATTTTAGGTACTGTGTTTTACTTAGGAAGATTCTTATATTAATCCAATAATTTATACAATATATGACTGGATTCACTATAAAAATAAAATAAGATAGAGGAAGGGATTTTTCTCTTTAAAGTTATATTGAGATTAGATTCCCTCACCTCTACATACAACCAAGAGACTCTGCCAATCACTCCCGATCCTTTCTTTCCTTCAAAAAGATATATATATATATATATATACATATATGATTAATTATAGAGCTTTACAAGAATATATAACAATTTCAAACGGTTAACTATATATATACATACTTAAACAATATTTTTGTATAGGACTGAACACAGATACTAAATATATTTTGTAAATCCATTATCCGAATCGTATTCACTTCATAAAAAATGTACTTATTGTCGTATCGGATTTATATCATGTATCATTATTCTTAAACTATATGTGCGGTACAAGTTACGTACCCTAACAAGTATCATATTTCTTATAGAATCTCCTTTTCGAAGTTTATAATCATGCTTTTGAATTGTATATATGTTTCTTAAATATATATATATATATATATTAATATCTTATATTTAAAGGGTTTTGGTCTTTTAAAACATTTTAAGTTTCATGTTTGGAGTGTAAAATTTGGTTATCTTTGACATTATTAGTGTTGTTTAATTTCCTATTTATTATGGACTTGTCAAATAACGATCAAAAAAATTTTCTTACTCAGTACTGTTTTTTTGGGTCTAAGACATCTTTATTCATACTATCAGATTGACTGACGGATATGCTGAAAGTTGTGATAAATAAACCGTTCCATCCTTTATTTTGTCGGTAGATGTTCCGCTAGATTTTTGTGTGTATCAAAAATCAAAAGCTTGATTTGAAAATAAGATTCTTAATGAGAAAAAGACATTTTTCAAAGCACAAGTGGTTTAGAGCATTGATGTTGAAAATAAGAATTTTTTTTTTCAACCATTGATATAACATTTGATGGAAAAAAAACCTAGCCAACAAAAGAAAATCAAACTATACAACAGTAAATATTTTTATATCACGTAGCTACAATACAAGTAACTCATGATCATGAGCATCATGAATACAACGATGCATGGTAGGTTAGTAAATTTGTAAACATACGACATGCGTAGATATAATTTTTGTACCATGCACATAGGTAAGTCTTTTTTTCCGTCGACATCGGTGATTATATAAAAAAATATATTATTTCTTCGTCTGAAATATGGTATATGAAGGGACATAAATTGTATATATACAAGTATGGTGGGGGCAACATTACCGAAGAGCAAGCCAAGATAGAGATGAGACACAACACAACAAACCTTACACTTTTTTCTTTACCCTTATTTTTAGGAGCCATTCTTGTATTTATACACCCTTACTTAATTATAAGATGCATCACTATCTATTCCGGAATATTAATTATACAATCCGTCTGGTAGATATATATAGCATATTATTGAATAAAATCCATAGATTAAACAAACCCTTTAAGATATTAATTACACTATAAATCTCGAATTATCATCAAGAGACAATATATAGAAATTGTTACAATTGATGTTTAAGAAAATGTTATATGTTATAAGGCTACAACTTTTACGAATCGTGCAAATCCTAAAGCGCGATGTCGATATTTATAGAGCGTCACCTAATCATATATAACAAAAAAAAACCATTTACACATAAGAAGAAAAAACAAGAGAGGAAAGTAAGATTAGGACCATGTTGAGAATAGAATAGAAAACGGTAATAAAAATTGCAAACACAGGAAAAATAGGTATGGAGATACGATATATGTCCATTATGATAGATCGATGTCCATACGACCAAAAACGAAGCGTACAAAATTTTTTTTTTTTTTTATCTGATCTTATTGCCTCATAGATCGAAAAGTAACACGAAATTTCAAAAGGCAACAAATACAAAAAAAGCGGTGTGAAATCGGGAAATGATCGAAGAAAGACAATTAATAATAAAAATTTAAAGAAAGAAAAATGAAAAGAAAGAGGAAAGGGTCAAGAGAGCATATATTCCCTTCTCCAACAGAACCCCACTCATGTTTCCAGATATGGAGTGAGAGAAGAAAGAAAAAGAAAAACATCAACCACTCCAAAGATTTATATATATAAATCCTCCATATCTTTGCCAACAAACCCAACAATCTTTTGAAAATAAATAACTCTTTTGCTTTTATTCATATTTTCTTTGGTGGTCGTTCTTCATTGTATACTAGAGAGTGAGAGATTTGTATGTGTTTGTTAATGGAGAGCAACACTAATAATGGTAATAATCAGAAGACAAAGATGAGTCTTGTGTTGTCAACAGATGCTAAACCCAGATTGAAATGGACTTGCGAGCTTCATCACAGATTCATCGAAGCCGTTAATCAACTCGGAGGACCTAACAGTACTTGCTTTGTGTTTTCATCTTCTTTTGAATGTTTTTTATTTTCATTTTATCCTTTTCTTGTTTGGTTTATGTTTTTGTTTGTTCTGTTCTTTGTTTGCAGAAGCAACACCTAAGGGTTTGATGAAGGCTATGGAGATTCCTGGGCTTACTTTGTATCATTTCAAGAGCCATTTACAGGTAATTAATGTGCACCAGAATCTTTGATTGGATCAGTGTTTTAAGTTTTCGAATTTTTTTTTTTGTTTCTGGAAGATCAAATTTGGATTATTTTAATTATTTTTGATCTTTCTGCAGAAATATCGGCTAGGGAAGAGCCTGAAGTTCGATGATAACAAGCTAGAAGGTTTGAGATTCTTCCATTAATTATTAACATCGATAATGTTCTTATAACAAAAGATATAAACATATTATTATGATCTCTAATTCTGATCTGACCAAATTAGGTTAATAAACCTTTAAATATTTTGTATTCTTATTTATCATTTGTTTCTTGGTCTAGCAGTATCCTCTGCTTCAGAAACCCAAGAAGCTGAGAGTAAAAACGATTCTAGAGATTTCAGAGGCAGTGTCAACGAAGAAAACAACAATCCAGCAAACGAGTAATTAATGATCAGAGGATCAAAACAATAATATCTAATATCTTCTATAGATTAGCTTAATTCAATAAATTAAAAATTAATTGTTTGGTTTATTTTGAAACAGAGGCTTGCATATCAAGGAGGCTTTACAACTGCAGATGGAAGTTCAGAAGAAACTTCATGAACAAATCGAAGTAATAGCATCAATCAGATCTCCTAATTAACTCTTATTAAGCACAATAACTTCTATTAATAACTTCTATTTGAGATCCTAAGAAATGATTTGGTTTCAGGTTCAGAGGCATTTGCAAGTGAAGATTGAGGCACAAGGGAAGTATTTACAGTCCGTTTTAATAAAAGCTCAACAAACTCTCTCTGGCTACACATCTTCGACTCTTGGCATGGACTTCGCGAGAACCGAGATCTCTAGATTAGCTTCAATGGTGAATCCGAGTTCTTCGTTCTCGGAGCTAACGCAAGTGGAAGAATATGAAGAAGAAGCAGAGGACGTGGAAAAAGGTATCTTCTGGCGCAAGAAACAAGAAAATGGAGGAATTAGGCAGCTGAGATGTTCAGTTGAGAGCTCGTTGACATCTTCGGAGAGCTTAGAGACAAAACTGAATAATAATAATAACAATGAGAGGAAATCGATGGAGCTTCCGTTGATGGAGATCAAATCAGAAGTGATGACGGAGAAGAAGAAGAAGAGAAGCTTAAACGACGTCCTTTGCGTGGAACACCAGCCTCTAAAGAAAAGAGATTTTGGAGTTGACGATGATGATGAGCAGCACTTGAGGTTGAGTTTGAATAGTTACAAGAAAGACATGGGGACGTGTCCGAACATAGGACTAGGGTTTAATTGAAAAAAAACATTTTAATTAAAGATATATAAATGCTTTAAGTAAATCGAATATATATATATATATATGTGCGTAGATTTCCATAGATAATAAAAAGTAGAGATATTGTGAATAAGTCGGGGTGAAGAACGCATGGGAATATTCTATATGAGTCAACATGATTTATATATATAATATAGAAAAATGTGTGATATGTGTGTATAGATTAGGTGGGGAGGCTTGTGGATGTGGTAAAGGCGGAATGAAAGAAGCAAAATGATTAAGTTATAGTGAGCTTTTATCATTATGTCCCGACCATGATAAGCATGTTGGCTTCTCAGTGGTTTGTTTTATGACAAGACAAACCATATATACTTTAAGTCCTCAAAAACAGATTCGAATAACTTACTTAATTAGCAATCTTGAAGTTTTCTTTGGAAACCCGATGACAAAGATGCTAGTAACACTAGTTACTTATGTGTAACATAAAAGAAAGAGAGTCACGTGTTCATGAAAACGAGGCTTATCAGCTTTTTTTGTTTTCTTTCATTCCCAAATGAAGATGATTAATCTATATAAGTTGGTAAAACATCATCTTCAAAAAGATAAATTTCAAATGTACAAAGGGATAAATATGAAGCTGAAAGATAAGCTTCACCAACAAACCGATAAGAGGAAAATGATAGAGAATATTCTGAATCAGTTAGAAAATGAAATCTAGTTGTATTTAGGATTAGATGAGATTTAATCCTTAAAGGATAAATTCAATTCCTAAATAAAGGAAGCTTGATGGTTTGTATCAAGCAAGCCTTAAGAGAAAAAGAGTTTAGTTTTTGAGAGAGTTTTCTAAACTAATAAGAGAAGGATTTCTTATATTTTCTTTTAAGCAATTCATATACAAACGTTCATACACAGATCTTAAAACACTTTATTTGGTATCAGAGCTTCTAGGCGAGAGATCCAACCTCTTTTTTTTTTTTTTTAAGATCATTGTACCATGGGAGACATGGTCCCACACGTTCGAGCGAAGGAACCAACGTCAACTTCTCTTCAGTTTCCCATGCTAACTCTTACAAACTATGTGGTATGGGCACTGAGGATGAAAGTGGTAATGAGAATCCACAAAGTTTGGGAGATCATTGAAGGTGGTTCAACTAATCTTGACAAGAACGACATTGCAACATGACTGATTTTTCAGTCTATCCCAGAAAACCTAATAATGCAGGTTGGAGAGCACGAATCTGCAAAAAACATATGGGAAGCAATTAAGATGCAACATCAAGGAGCATAGCGCATAAAAGAAGCAAGACTTCAAACCCTGATGTCCGAGTTTGAAAGAATCAGAATGATAGACTCAGACATAGTAGATAGCTTTGCCGGAAAGCTATCAGAAATCACATCTAAATCAGACTCCCTCGGCCAAAACATTGCAGAACCGAGATTGGTTAAGAAGTTTCTCAATAGCCTGCCAAGAAACAAGTACATCCACCACATAGCTTCACTGGAGCAAGTCTTAGACTTGAATACAATCACCTACGATATCGTCGGTAGATTAAAAGCTTATGAGGAGATAATATTTGATGATGAAAGCTATGGTAAAACGCAAAATAAACTACTGTTCTCAAATACAAAACATAATTCGGAAGGGACAATAGGTCGTGGTTGCGGAAGCAGAGGCAGAGGACGAGGGCGAGGCATATCAAATTCGTATACGAATTCAGGAAGTTGATCTCATGATCACTCAAAGCAGAAGAAAGATCTATCAAAAATAACATGTTTTTGATGTGAGAAAACTGGTCATTATGCATCAAATTGCCCTGTTAAGATCGAGAAACCACAAGAGGCAAATAAAACCGAGACAGAAGAAGCAGACTCTGCTCTCTACATGCATGAAGTGGTGTTCTTAAACGAAGGAAAACTAATACCAAAACATTACAAAATTAAGGAGGGAGAAGAAGGCATTTGGTATTTGGACAATGGTGCAAGTAACCACATGACTGGAGTTAGATCATATTTCTCTGAACTCAATGAAAACATCAAAGGAATGGTGAAATTTGGAGACAGATCTTGTGTAGATATATGTGGCAAATGCTCAATAATCTTTCAAAGCAAAACGGGTAAGCAATACTTGGTACACGACATCTACTACATACCTGACTTGAAGAGCAATATTCTTAGCTTAGGTCAAGCTACAGAAGTTGGTTGTGATATTAGAATGAAGCAGAACCTTCTAACACTACACGATCAAAATGGAAGGCTCCACGCAAAAGTTATACAATCTGCAAATAGACTTTATAAAATAAGTCTAATCATCAGAAAACCTATATGCCTACATACAAAACTTGATGGTGATGACAATGAGTATTCTAAAACAATGGGAGTACCAAATTACTTGTCTAAAGGGAAGATGAAGTTTCAGAGGGAGATTGTTGGTAAAACATCATCTTCAAAATGATAAACTTCAAATATACAAAGAGATAAAGATGAAGTTGAAGGATAAGCTTCACTAACAAACGGATAAGGGGAAAAAGATATAGAATATTATGAATCAGTTAGAAAATGAAATCTAGCTGTATCTAGGATTAGATGAGATTTAATCCTTAAAGAATAAATTCAATTCATATATAAAGGAAGCTTGATGATTTGTATCAAGCAAGCCTTAAAAGAAAAATAGTTTAGTTTTTGAGAGAGTTTTCTAAACTAATAAGAGAAGGATTTCTTATATTTTCTTTTAAGCAATTCATATACAAACGTTCATACACAGATCTTAAAACACTTTATAAAGTTGTGCTATTTTGGATATTTTTCTTTGAATTCGGTTGGTAAATAACATTTTTAAGTTTTCAAATTTTTATGGAAATCTAAATTTTCATCTTTTCTTTTTTTTTAAATAGCATTCTCAACTTTTTTTTTAATGGTTTTTCCTCTTAAATTGACAGAAATTTATTTGTGTTACCATAATTTACATCTAATTTGACATAAACTTAAAGTTGACATAATTTTAATTTTATTTTCAATTAAAACCTGTGTTAATTTTGTCTAACTTATCGATGCTAACACTACATGATAAAAATATGTATGTGCACATTGTTAATTACATTTTCTCAATTAAAATTATCTAAACACTTTTAAAGTTTTTAAATTCATTTTTTTGGAAAGTTAAATAAGTTTAAAATAAAATAAAAATCTAGAAATTTTTTTGTAGAATATTTTGTTTAAATATCTTTTTTCATAACACAAACTGTTTCTACTAATATGTTGACCATTATACTAAATTGAAAAATACCCTAAAATGACATCAAATCATTTTTCTTCATTTAGTCATGAACAGTCTCATCCCGACTTTGGCCTTTAAAAAATGAAAAAACACACAAAAATGGAAAATGAGAAAAATAAAATGATCTGAAAGAAATATTCCTCTATCTTTTCTCAAGATATAAATGTCAAGAAATTTAAAAATGCTACATGTGAAAAAAAGCTGGAAAAAAATGCTACTGAAGAAATTAGAAAACCAAAAAGAGTTATACGTCTAAGAGTTTCCCTCTATTTGTTTTTTTTTTCCTTCACACCCATTGTGAGTAGAAACTAACGATAATATTTAATCGAACAACTGTGACAAACCTAAGGGAGAAATAGTTCGTACTTGATTCATGTGAGCATATAAACAATTGAATATGGTCACCGAACATTTTTGAGAGACAAGAGAGAAATGTAAATTGAAATTATGGACGATTTTTCATTGTCTCATCCAAAGCATATGTTTTTAGAACCCGTGATAACTATATAGCCAAAATCTTATTTTGTCTGATTTCAATTATTTTGACTTGCCATTGTTCTAAGTATAATGTGAAAACGTTTTTGGTATCTTCCAAGTCATGTAAATTATATCTCTGATATATGCAGTGTTACGGTCGGGTGAGGTCAAAACCATCTAATAAAATTGGTGAATAAATATGTAAAGTTGGTTAGCTAATTTCAATTAATGTTTCAGTGATTAGAAAGATAACAGATGGTTTTTCTGGATATGAAACAGATATAGATCTTCTTTTTTTGCCAATCAAACATTTTTAGAATTAATGATAGAACGTTGGATTAGATATATTACAAGATATAAATTTTTTTTTAATATGGGAGTTTACACAAACTTATAGAGAATTAAGATTACCTATCATCAATCCCAGTTGGCGAGTAAGCATTAATGTTATACATCAAGTGTACTTGATTGATGTAAAACGAGACTGTCTAACATGCACATGATCCACCTTTTCGCATCCGATGTTGAGTTTTGGATCTAACTTGAGGCACGTTCTGCTCACATGTTATATGTTTGATTTATTCGAATTTACCCCCCCCCCCAAAATATGTTAAAAGGGTAAGGTAAAAAAATAATTATGGTAAAAGCTAATTTTATAAAATAAAATAAAAATTCAAGTTAGGAATCATTTGACACAATGATGGTCACTTCTGAAATTCATGACATATGTTTGGGGTTCAAATCCAGTGAAGTATATTAATACCAGGTTATCTTTACCAGGTTATCTTGACAAAAAAAAAATTCAATCAAAAATAAAATTCATCATTTTTTGAGTAGCATTAAGCCATGAACGAACTCGGACAAATTATATTCAAAAGTGTCAAATGTTGAAGAGGAAAGTTCCATTCTCGGCCCAACTCATCTATTGGCCCGTGTTCCCCCGATATCATCAATTTGTCAAATACCCATGCCCATTTGAACACACTTAATCAAGAGAGAATGAACAATCGCAATTTGCAAATCTCAATAACATTTAAATCAAACCTTTATAACAGTTATTTCCGAAGAGGGACTAAAGATATGCTAAAATGGACATTTATCCTATTCAAATTAGAAGCTAGGAACGTTGTGATGACGGGATAGCCTACATTAGACTAAACCGGATGGGGGCTAAGGCTAAATCGGCAAATCGGCCAAGCCAAATGGCTTTTATTTTTCTTATTTTAAAATTTTTGCGGTAGCCCGGTTAGGATCAGACTAAATCAAAATTGGGACAATGCGGTTCGCCTCGATTTGTTCATTGCAGCATCCCTATTTATTAGAAACTAAATCACAGCCATTTGTTTTAATGATTGTGCATAAGACCTTTATTCACCGAGTGAATGTCACCATCATCTATCTATAATTCAATTATAACTCTTAAGTTTTGCTTTTAACTTAAATTTGGATTCTTTCTCATGTCATGGTGGCCGCTCCCCTCCGACCACATCAGATATATTTTTGGTCACATCAAAGACCACAATTGAAAAAACAATATTATTACTTTAAATTCAAGAAGAAAAAAATAAGGATCATCATTTAAGATTTCGTTATCTTATTTTAAAGGAAAAGTTGCAACTTTAGGACTAACCTCGAGAATGCAGAAAAGAAAAGTAGTAACTCAGAATTAGCAAATGGGTATTTTGTATTTTGGACCAACGACTGGTCTCCTCTTGCTTTGTTTTTAAGCCTGCAAGCAATATCCAATCGTCAGTTTTAATATATGTTACTTTGAGACAGAACCTGATGCCTCAGAATGTTCCAACATGTGATGAAATTTTTTTTTTTGCTAAAACAAAATAAAATAAATGACAACAGTAAAGAAAAGTGAAGTCAGATAAAGAAAAAGATCGTCCCTAATGAATAAATGAGGTAAGGAAAAGAATTTTTTTAATAATTAGGAGAACTATATCAAACCAAAGTGGGTCTTTTTGAATCATTGCATTGAGGACTAAGATATGTGGATGAATCAACAGGGTGGGAAAAAAAAGCATAATTAGGCATACGTAGCATAAACATACACACCCAAAAATAATAATTAGTTATGGTGAATCTGAAAAACTTGACAAGCAAATATCGAATCTCTCAAACTAAAATGTAGTGATATTTTTACAGTCCAGACTATAGTTTACATTGTATCCTAAACTACTACATAGTATCGCAGGCAAAACCGACTATGAGGCGTTACGTTATGGTTGTTTTTCGATATTGATGTGATGTTTGTGAGAAGATAAAGATGCAGCCGATGTTGTTGCATAAAAAAGTGAGCTATGAAGCCTAAAGTGTAGGGGGAAGATCTTAGAATAATATAAAGAATCATTCTTAAAGAGAACAGAAAAAAAACAATGTATTTGTTTCTTTTCGAAGAGGGTGGGTTGCTCTGTTGTACCTTTGTTTTGCCAAAGTTTACTGCTTTATATGAGTAGCTTGCTCCTGCAGGCTATAGTAATGGAACAGTACCAACGGTTTGCGTGGCCCACGGCTTCGGTCCACTGTGTTCCTGCCGTTAAACAAAAAAAAAAAAACCAACAAAACCACTTTCCTTAACAACAAAGGAATTATGACATAGCCAGAATCCACAGCATAAAAGGGCGTAAACTTGAATGATTAGTATTGAAACCCATTGTCACGAAAAAGTTAAAGACATTGCATATTTCGAAGTACAAATTGTGAAATCAAGTAAAAAGCATTCGATGGGGTGAATATGCTATATTTGAAACCAGATCAGAAAAGAGTGTTAAGAAATACTTATACCGTAACTTATCTTTTTTTCATGCTGTTTTTGTTAAAAACTAGTTTTCAATATATGAAGAAAGGAACATAGAAAATAACAGAACTATTTAGCACCAAATTAAACTGGCTTATAACCAAATCTTTTGATTAGGCTAGGCAGTTTGTAGAGGGTGATAACAGAGAATCTCACTAAACATGTTCACTGGAAAAGAGCAAGTGTTCATGAAAGTATAAGTGTGTCACTTTAACAGGACGTGGATGTCTCTCAGAAACCCAAATTGGCCAATTCTCCAGTCAAGATTGTTTGAGTTACAAGGATATGGTTAGACAAAAGCAAAGGACAAATGTAGTGTGCTGTAGGGAAACCAATGAAGAAAGATACTTACCTTCCCAGCGGTTTTCGTGTACCGAACTCTTTAATACAATCATTGTCAGATTCTTCCAAGAACAGCCTTAATTTACTTAGATTTCCAAAGCAATGTTTTTTATAATGAATCTAAATTCCCCAGGGTCCCAGGGACCCACTGTGCGCTTTACACTTTAAAGTTCCCGTCCAAATCCCAATAACTGATATATAACAGGACTATATCTACAGGAAGGAACACACAAGAAAATCAGATATCAGAAGGGATACAATCCCATGCTCATTATCTATAACCCTCTTATTTCTTTGGAGGAAAGAAAGATACTCTGATTCTTTTTGTCTGCCTAAGAGCAGAAATGCTAGGTTACAGTACAAGAATGATGCTTTTTCTTCTTGTCTGCATAGGATTACTATCAGACAACAGATATAAGGTCTCAGCCTTGAGACATAGAGAGTTTTTCCTCAGACAAACACAAGGAGAAAAAGCTGGAGGTGAAATAGCTAAGCTAAGGAGCATCGATATTCATTCTAGGCACAACCGTGAAGATCAAGGAATGCTCAGCGGAAACCGGCGCATTCTTGAGGACGTTAACAAGAATAAACTTAAAGCTGAGAAGACGCAAGCACAAAAGAATCAGACAAAGGACTCGTTCCAATCAAGCAAGAGACGTGTAAGACGAGGATCAGATCCTATCCACAACAAATCCCAGCCAATTTCTTGAGTGGCAGTGTGGCACAACAACAATCAAATACAGAAAAGGAAACATACTATAGAAATGCAAGAAGAAGAAAAGAAAGAGAGTGAAAAAAGGCGCAATGATCAACCTTATCAAGCTGGAGGTAGGTTAGTTGGTTTTTTCTCAGGTTTTGTTTTCAAGTAAAGGTGTGATAAACACACAGAATATTGGCTGTTGAAGGATAGCATTGTCTGTTCAGATACACCAGTCACCAGGAGAATACATATTTCTTTTCAAAATATATCTTTGAATAAAGTCTTCACTCTTTTGTTTGCATTAGTTCTAAGTTTTTCGACAAGTTTTGTTCTTTTCTGCATTGCTTTGACTCCACCTAAAACATATCTTATGTATATACAATATCTCAAAGGTTTTGATTTTCTACAACTTCACTGTGAAACCTCTTTTCCGGGTAAAAAAAACCCCATTTGAGCTTAAAAGTTCACCAAATCTATCTTTCTAATAAACTTATCAACAAGTGAAAATGGAAAACCCAAGAAAATTAAAGTTCTCTAAGCAAACCATAAATCTAGATTTGATAGAACAGAGAATTTTCGGATTCAAAATTTAGATTCCTTGCTTCTTCTCGGATCATTTAAGGCACAAATCAGTGAGATAAACCTTTAACAATTGCAATCACACGAATGTTTTATTGGAAGTCTAATGCCTATATGCGATGCGACCCAACTAATAATTGGTAGTGACTACCAAAATCGAAGATACATAAAACGCTACAAAAGCCAGCAAGGACTTACGGTTTTACTCCAAATATGTTATCCGGAAAGTTATTGTGAGGAGGAGATTCATTAGCAAGCCGCCGCGAGCAACCGCCAGCCACGACGGATCAGTCGCCGAAGGCCTTGATGCTTAACGGTTACTATAGATATTAATCTTTATTTGCTTAATTTGGTTGTTAGGCCCAGTCCAAAACAAGAAATATATTGGGCCTATTCCTTAAGGTGTTTTTTGCTCGACGTTTTTTGTTTTAAATCGAGTAAGTGCTTGACAGTTTAAGTTAAAAAAGTCCATCTATTAAACCTACAAAAAAAATATTTGCATGGTAAAACTACAAACTCTCATCAACAAAGATATGGTGATGTCTATGGAATTTTGGCTAGTATGGTTTTTATAAGTAATGTTATTGTGTTACCACCTAAACTCCAATTTGGTAGTGTGCTAATTATTAACAGAAAAAACAAAGCAAACTTATGGTGATAACTGGTAAATAACGTTTACGGTCGATAATTAAAACAAAATTCACAAGGTCTAAAATGAGATAATGCGTGACATATGATTTAGAAGTATAGACAACCTCAACCTTACAAATCTTTTGTGTGCATATGTATGCATTTTACAAAAAGAAAAGAAAAGAAAAACGTAAGTCTCAATGGTAACATGAGAACGTATAATGCAAAATAGACAAGATAAATATGATTAGAGTAGAACAGAAGAATTATATTAAACGAACGGTGCAAAATGAACTGAACAAAATTTGAATAATGACCATAATACGTGAAGGTCGAAAGGTATGCAGTATAGTCTTTTGGTCTTATATTTTGTACTATTAAACATTAAAATTTTGAAAATTCTCCATTATTAAAAATGTTAATTTAAAGATAAAAAAATATTGATCCAGTACGTGAACTGTTCGGCTAAATGGTTAATTTAATTATGATCAATAATATATCTTCTTAATATTTAACCTTAAGATTGACGGAATGATATGAACTTATATCATGGGCATTTTTATATGATGATCAGTTGTATACCTTATAATATTTCAAGCTTTGAAAATATGAACTTAAATTGCGGTGGTGGAATATATCATTGTCGCATTTTAAAAAGGTGATTGGAGTATTTTTGGGTTAATTTATAATATTTATTAATTTTCCATGTTTTTGAAATGTAAGTCGGCTATATAATTCAAATGTGTTGACAATAAAACTAAAAATCAGTGATATTAGTAATCCATTAAACGTTTTACAAATATTTTGCAAAATAATATATATATATATATTCAGCTAAAGTGTTATGTTATCCAAATTATATATTTGACTATTCCGCTATAACAGTGTTCATTTACAAGTCATGTTTCCAACGTGACAAATAATATTTGTTTTTCTTTTAAATAGATATCGATAGAAACGTTACACCAAATGACCCCATGATTGAATGATATCTAAATTGTGGCTACACTTTACTTTTTTCTTCCAATTCGAGTGGCCCAATTACGTGATGCGCGTGCCATTTTGGTCATTGATAAGATCGTTAGGACATTGTTCTAATCCGTATTTAGGATGCTGTTTGACCCACGATTTTTAACCAATCATTCATAATTCAGCTTAAAAGATTTCTAAGTAAAAGCGAAGTAAATAAATTGTTACATCAATGTCCTGTCAACGAAATTATTATACACTCAATTTTATTATTATTGTGTGTTAACTATCGTCGATAGTTGTGAGTTGGTGTGATTGGTGACTTGGTTTGTCATGAACGACAAAACATAAAACCTACTGTAATTTGTTATATTCAATCTTTCTGCACACAGAGAATACTTTTATCGACAGTGTTTTGTTAGTGTGTGATCAATGAATTCATCTTTCCAGTAATTCAAGAGAGTATACTCTCAATTATAAATTCATGATTTAGGATCAATAATAAATATACTAAGGTTCTACTTAATTAGTTCCCGAATATATATTCATGAATTTCAATGATGTCTGATTTTTTTTGTAACTCTAAAAAAAACATTTTGATAAAAGAATAGTGTATATAATTTGATCTTACAATAACATCATATAGTTAAATTAATTTATAGTAAATGCTTCATCTTTTGATTCTCATTGAAAGACCAAGATAAACACATCTATGTTACAACTCCGAAGATTTAACCTTTCATAGATGAAAAATAAATAAAAGAAATAATTTACTAAAAAAGTAGAAAAGATGAAACATTGGTTTCGAACATGACCAGTGAGCTATCAGCGTGGATCTTATGAAATGAGAAGGAGACTAGACGTATATATGTTGTGAATGTGGTTTATGGATTTAAGAGTTCCTAAACAGATCGTATATATGGAAACTCAAAACAAATTTAATGGAATAGAAGACAACCTTGTTGCTTATGCCTCTTTAATGTTGTTTGGTTTTTAACGCATTTAAAGCTTTGGGTAGGGTTCTAATTGGGTTAAACTGATGTCGAGATATATTAACTAAATTGATTTTTTAAACTTTGATGTCTTCTGAATATATAAAATATTTTGACGTTTAAAGCATGGAATTTATAAACTTTAGTTCAAAGCCGGCTCTGCTTGTGATGTAGCTACACATTCATTCGTTTAATTGGAATCATATGTGTATGTACGCGAGGAGTCTAAGTTTATACTGTCAACCATATTATATGTATACATCCCATCAAAATAAATATGTTATAGAAGTTACATCATTTACGTACATACTTGTAAATTTAACTATATAATGGTGGTTGAAAGTGGCTGAGGGTAAGGGGTCAGGTCGGAGGACGGGAGGAGAGATGGCTGGTTTAGGCTGCCAGTAGAAGCCAAAGGATTTAAAGAAGAAGCTCGGCCTATAGAGAACCATGGTTTCGCCATTTCCAAGTTTAAGCAATTGCGACCCAAAAAAAGAAAATTAAAAAATAATCATTGAAGATGATTAGAAGAGAAGGACATACAAACATAATTGCGACCCAAAGCTAACTAATAAACGTAAG
This sequence comes from Streptanthus diversifolius, assembly GCA_039880935.1. Taxonomy (NCBI): domain Eukaryota; kingdom Viridiplantae; phylum Streptophyta; class Magnoliopsida; order Brassicales; family Brassicaceae; genus Streptanthus; species Streptanthus diversifolius. The sequence goes on along the minus strand of JAXGFM010000015.1, from coordinate 4,374,777 downwards.
CAAAATGCATATGAAGACTAAATTGCGGCTCCACCGTAATGGCAAGAAGTGAGAAGAAGTGGTCGGTCAAGTGATAAGAATATCTAAGATAGTGGTTAGGGAAATTAGACATTATTTGTATGATTAATTACAAAATGAAGTTTGGCATTGTCACGGCAAACTCTTATTTACTCCGCTATCGCTTAGTATGAAGTATTCATTCAAAACAAATACGTAAGGGTGTTTCTATTGCCACATAACACATGTAACACACTGGCACAACTCAACTACTTTTGGAGAACACGTAATACCTATATTAGAAAGAAAAAGAAAAACAACTCTATAGTTTATTGAGATTAATCGCTAAATAGGAATATGGCCCCTATGTATTTTATGACCGTTGACAACAAAAATTTAGAAAAGGTTAAAACGAAGCAGATAGAAATGCAGGGGTGAGACAGCGAAATTTACTAAAATATGGGGCTCTGACGTGAACTTAAAAAAATGAAAAATTGTAAGTTGTACAGTGGAATATGAAATTGCAGGGCAGCTGGAATTGTTCTTTAGTACGATGCATGTAATGGGCATTTGCCACGTATACACTCTGGACTCAGTCCTTCCCTCTCCATCGAATATATTCCTTTCTATTTAATTTAACTTTTTTTCTATATATATATTTTAGCTTTACACATTTCTTGCTCTCCACCAACAAGTTACCCACTGGTGAAAAAGTAAAAAACCCATTACAAATGTCCCGTAAAATCATTGAAGAAAAGCTTGTGATACGACCCATTATTTTATATAGTCTACAAAAATAATCCTCCGTTTCACCAAAATAAGAAAAAGTAAAAAGAAAATGAGTTACAGTAAGTGTGTTCTTCTTTTGCTGTGTGTGTTTTGGACGTTTGTGGGTAAGGGTAAGCACTTATTACATTTTTTTTCAAGTCCTAATTATATTTCATCACTGCCATGTTCTTTACCGATATAATTACATCATCGTCACATGCACTTACTTACATTTCAATTTAATATATAAATAAAATAAAACCCACGAAACCTAATCTTCTCTTTAACTACGTTAATCAGAAAAGAGTTAACACACTATAAAGAGAGAACAAAAGTAAAGCCATGGATTTGTCTTCAAAACACAATCAAACATTAACAAACTCTCCTGTCGCCGGAAAACTAATCTTCGCCGGAGAAATGGGTGTTTGTTACAAAGAGTGTTTGAAAAACCACGCGGCTAACCTCGGCGGTCACGCGCTCGACGGCTGCGGCGAGTTTATGCCGACCCCCACCGCAACTCCCGCCGATCCTTCGTCTCTCCGATGCGCCGCTTGTGGCTGCCACCGTAATTTCCACCGCCGCGACCCTTCCGACCACATCAGTTTCCTCCCCGTGCATCCCACTTCCTCTCCCTCCGGCACGGAATCGCCGCCGTCTCAGTCGCTTCACCACGTGGCTTCCCCTGTTCCTTGCTCTTACTACACTTCAGCTCCTCATCACGTGCTTCTCTCTCTCAGCTCCGGTTTCCCTGGACCGTCAGATCAAGATCCGATGGCTGTAAGATCGGAGAACAGCTCAAAAGGAGCAATGAGGAAACGGACTAGGACCAAGTTCACGCCGGAGCAGAAGATAAAGATGAGAGCTTTCGCCGAAAAAGCAGGTTGGAAAATTAACGGCTGCGATGAAAAGTCGGTGAGAGATTTCTGTAGCGAAATTGGGATTGAAAGAGGAGTTCTTAAAGTATGGATGCATAATAATAAGTATTCACTTCTCAACGGGAAGAACAGAGAGATCTTGTCTATGGATCATCGTCGTCTTTGTCTGAACACTCACAGCTGTAATAATGGTGGAGAAGACAACGTTGATGGGTCTTCGTCTTCTTGAGGAAGCTTTGGTGAAGCTAATTAGGATACTTAAATCTGGGGGAAAAAATTAAAATTATGAGCATTAACCGTTTAAATCTCATAATAGTAATTTCTAAAATGTAATCGATCAACGATATACATGCAGTTTTTAAATATTAATGACCTTTTCCGGTTTTTATATTTATATTTGTTTGACAGAGATGTTCAGAGATCGTAATGGGTTTGGTAATTAAAGAACTTTGTAATCGAAGGTTAACTGAAAAATGCCACCATTCTAATTATAGTAAGTGCATAATCCCCAATCGTGATCGAGGAAATCAAAAGATTCGTTTAGTTGTTATGTATACTTTCTCCATTATTATTCAATGTTATCTTCTGTATTATTGGAAATAATCTCCTGAGCTTTTAAGAAAAAGTAAGTGGATAGTTAGCTTAATTATGAGATACGACGTGGTCATTAAGATGGCAACAAACTATGGCGTGGCCGAATATAATTAGGTCATCTGGGCGGCACATTTGTTGATTTATTAGTATATTATAAAGTAATAAAAATGCGGGCTTATCTCTTTTTTTTCTTCTCGACTTTCCATTTAAGGATAAGCTTCGGGCAACAGCAATCTCGCTTCTTTATCCTAATTAAGAAGAATACAGATGTTACGATTACTATAATATCTACTCTATTTAAATGTCTGGCTCTCCCTGCACCAATGATATTAAATATAATCCACTTTACTCTTTTTTATTGAAGCTTTTTTATGTATTTTCTTTTTCTTTTGGGTTAACATGTTTTTTTTTTGTTTATGTATTCACCAATCAGCGTCAATGCATGCGTATAACAACTCTGTATCCAAGCATAAGTAAAAAGGACAATCCAGTACGATCTTGCCAGACAGACCAATGTATATTTTTTAAGTGATTAACTGCATGTATTTGTAATGATTTTTAGTGTACAGAACATTTGTAAAAAATGTATTTACGGATAATATAAGAAACATTGAATGAATAGTGACGAATGTACGGAACTGATACGCAACGCAAGCATATCATCGTATGGGTAATCCTTTATGAAGATGAACTTAACCCATGTCCAGAGCCGGCCTTCAAATTATAAAAACCATAAGCAAATTTTTTGTCTGGATCTATAAGTAGTGAGTTTTAATCAGTGAAGTAAGGCTCGAACACATGAGTTGAATGTCACTCCTGAAGGATTTTGTCTCTACACTAGCAAACGTTTTCGTTGCAGCAAGGCCGATAAAATATATATTAATATTAGGGCTGCAAGTCTAGCTTACCTTGCGTGGATTTAGAGCTGACACTGCCTATATCGTAGTGTTAATGCTGTTCATGATCATGCGCACATAAGAGGTATTTAAAGGTTTTAGAACTTTTGATTCTGTTAATTGTATACAAATGTTTATGTAAATGATACACGAAATTTTTCGATACGATCTTATGAGAAAAACAGTATTAGATCTGTATAAGTAATTATAATTATTTCTGTAACGTAAATATGTATTAATTTGTTTTCACAAGAGACGAATGCAAGATAGACTCAAAGAGATCTTAAAACCAATCTCATGGTAGCAATTTGGTCAGACTGAGCTACTGTAGAAACTTGAACCTGCTTGGCTTGAACTTGATCACGAACTAAGTAATAATTAAGATCATCTTCATCTTTGATACATAATTTTTTATATTATATTTGTGTTAGAGACATCTCAATAAGTAGAGACATTTCACAGGATTTTAGAAACAAATTTTTATTTTTTATTTATTTTATTAAGATGAAACTTAGTGAGTTTCTACAATGCAGGTGTTCTAAGTGAAATGTGTTTTAAACAAAAGTAAAACACATGATTAGCACCATACATATGTAACATTAACATTGTCATGGTATATAGTTGGTATAGGAGTAAACGGGGTAATGCAGGCGTGTCACTGTTGATTTTTTCGTGCCACACGTGAAAGATTATGCTCTGAAAAAAATTAATTTAAGTGGAAACGATAGTCATAAAAGAATAATGTCAGATAGGTATTGAGTCAAAACGTACTAGTTCGAGGTGAGTGACAAGCAAAGAAGAGTATCTGCAATGATCCTTTATATGAAGTCCAAAAAAGGAAATGAGAAAACAAAACGATTATGGTTTCTTATTGATTATCACAAAAAAAAACTGCAAATCGGTGAAGCTTTTATAATTTGGGTTGGACGTCGTCATAGTCAAATTCTTTAAATTGACCGAACACAATATGTTATGTAGAATAATTGCAGTATGACATATTTTCAAAATAGATGAACTATATGATTCATTCTATATTTCAACATAGAAGAAACAAATACTAGTTTGTAACATTACTGTGCTATGGTCATCCATAAAACAGCTATGATAAATCTAAAACCTAATGAATCAAGTAAACTCTTCTGGCACAAGTCGTATGGTTTATTATAACAAAAGGCCAATGTCCATGGATTTTCTAAGGAATGGATATGTCTATGTAAAAAATGGACATTAGGGACAGACAAAAAGAAGGAATAGATACGTCAGCATCACTGGTCCGACCCAGACCTACTGAGACACGTGTAGCTCTGCATCTCCATTGCACGTTGAAAAAGAAGAGAAACCCAAAATGATAATTAAATTGCTGAACACTATAAGAAGAAGAACCAATACACGATGCGAGAGTCGCATCAAAATAAAGATGGAAAACATAAAATGTACATCTGCCAAATACGTTGTCATTTAATTACATTTTGTACCGTGACTTTCCAATCCAATGCATGTTTTGACGGTCAAAAGACCAAGCTCGCACACAATTATGTCAACATACTCGACTCATTGATTTACGGTAAATTATTTACCTACAAATAAGGGTGGAAATTTTACCTATATCAGCAAACTTTGAGCAATTACGGAGAACTTGATCCTGGTAGGCCTTATACTCGGGTGTTTTCACCTGTGATACAGTAAATCGACAAGTCAAAAAGATCATGAACCTGGACAAGAAAATCCTAGATTAGACCTTAATCAGAAAGTGAAAGGTGTTCATGGGCACATATTAGACAATAGATCATAATTTCATAAGAACAATTGTTTGATGACTAACCTGCTTCAGAGCAACTGCTAGACCTGTTATAGTGTGATTATGTAAAATTGTTATATCCAAAATATCTATTACCGATAAGGATCGATCTGAAATCCATCGAGTAATCCGATAATCCGAACATATATATATGACATACATATTTTAGTGTTTCTTTTACAGATTTTAGTTGTTTACATTTAGTTGAACAAATTTATTTTTTATTTTTATTTTGAGTATAATATTTCATTTTGGATACAATTTTGAATTATTGGATATAACTGATCCGATAATCCGACGCCGAACCCTACCCAAGACATTATCGGATATTTTACTGAAAATCCAAACCGATCCAATACCGAAAATACCGGACTGATACCGAACTAATAATGTTTCGGTCCCTTATTAGATACAAAGTTATTATATCTGAAATATCCGATATTAAAAAGGATAGATCTGAACCCGAGCCGATAATCCGAATTACCACCCCTACCTACAAGTGTCCATCTGAAAGCAAAAACACATAACATAAAATTGCTGATATTACATAAAATTGCTGATATTTTATGTTGGTCGCCTAAACATTCTCAACAATTTTACAAACGAAATCGAGTAAACAATGGTTTTAATCATAGTCGGAATCATGTGACATAATGGTAGTCACCTCTGAAATTCATGACACATGTTTAGGGTTTGAAAACTGACCGTAAAACTAGGAACCATCAATCCAATCAAAGTTCACCGCCTCACATTGACCACGCCGATGTAAAAAACCGCCATCTTCACATGGCTCCAACCTAGCGAGCGAGAAAACTTGCTCAAGACAAGCAGCACACCCTCCGAACCGACATAAAAAGAGGTGCTTCTCGAAATTCTTGGAAAACCACCTCAAGCTATGCCACAAAAACATCTATGTTGTCCTCGAGCAAAGGATGGTTCGCCGAGCCCCATTGACCACCTTCTCTAAGCAACCCAAGCATCTGCAAAGCCTTTCACGTTGGTTATCCACACCACCGCTAACAGAAATTAGAGCTAGTTATATCTGATTCATCTTTTGAAAATTAGATATATCGTTGAAACTTTTAACTAAAACATAAAAAGAAAGGTCTTCTCACAAAATCGACTAAGGCGTTAGACGTTAGAGAAAACTCCTAAAGAGAAAAGAGAAGATCAGCGACTGTTTCACGCATGCACACGATTAAATTATCAATTTTATTGTTGTTATAAAAGTTGAGAAAAAAAAATTGAAAAAATCACATATGTGTGAGTAAATTATGTAGAATTCATCGTCATTAAACATGCATCATAACTTTTGATTTTTACTTTTTATATAAACAAACAAATTTGTTGGATTGTAAATGTAACTCGTATAATTTTATTACAAAATAATAAAAATATCTCTTTTCTCTTTTCTATTTTTAAATATTTATTTTAATATAATTTTTGTTTTTATTTATATTTATAGGATAAATTATATATATATTTATTAATAATTTAAGAAATGAATATACGAATAATTAAAACTCCATAAAAAACGGCATGTGAACCAATGAATGTGCTGAAAAGCAAAGTGACAAATGGAAAAAAATCCGAAAAGCAATGCAAATATTGACTCTTGAGTTTTTCTATGTTGAACAGTAACCATTCTCCAAGACAAAGTACTAAAGGGAAAAAACAATAAGTTGAATTAACGTTATTATTCGAATAGTTTGAAAGAGTAACGCATTGATCGAGAACAAAAAACCTTTATTCCGCCTTTTGGACATCTTAAGTATAGGGCCAATTCTATAACTGAAACAAAAAAAAAAAGACATTATGTATTTATTCTTTGTATTATTAGTAAAAACAGAAAAGAAGAAGGAACAATTCAAAATTTAAAGAGAAAGCGAGACTTGTTTTGAGAGAGAGATATATATAAAGAAGAGTCAGTGAAAAGATTGTTGCCGTGTAGTGGTGAAATAATTTCACAACCACAAATCTCGCACCTGATTCTATTGATTTATTGTTTTTTTCTTCTTTCTTTCTGACTCTCCATTTTCGTCGTCTCCAACAGCGAGTGATATTGACGAAATTTTTGGAACTTTCTCGGGAGAAAAGATCATCTTAGTCATGTGCACAGTTGAAGAAAAACACAAAACATTTTCGCTTACTTTTAACCACAAAACGCGTTGAAATTATCGAGATGGGTTTCAACAGAAATTTTCTTACGACGAAGACTTACTTCGATTTCTCCAATAACAGTTCTTGTGGTGGTTTAAAGCAGTTTATGTACGGAAACTCTTTCACTATTCTCGATGCTTTCTGGGTTTCTCTCTGTAATCTCTTCTTCTCCCTTCTAGCCTCTCTTACTTCCTCTATCTTCAGGTACGTTTTTTTTCTTCTTTTTCTTCTTCTTCCTTCTCTGTTTTTGATTAATTGGTTTGGTTTCTAAATGCTTATTATAGAGTTAATTCAGACAAAGATACAAGCTTGGTCGGGGTTACGAGTCACAACAACCCAAGCGAATCCTCTGTTTACAGAGATCAGAAGCAAATTGGATTCCACAATGTTGATAAAGACGATGAGAGTTCGATTTTCCATGAGAGTTCTCTGGTTTTGATCAGCAAGAGATGCGATTTTTTCTCCGACAAAAGCATCACTTGTTTTGTAGAAGAACCTAAAGCTGTTTGCTTTATTTGTCACAATTACTCCTCTGCTATTCAGGAGATGAAGATGGTGACTTTCTCTGATCAATCGAACACGAGTTCCATCGTTTTGGAGAAACCGTTTGTAGTTGACAACAAGTTGGAGAAAGCACAATCGAAGGGTTATTTTATAAAGGAACACGTGAAGGAAGAGATGTTGGTTTATGAGTTCATGAGTTGTGGTGTTTTAAAAGAACTATTACCTCACGAGAATTTTGTTGGTAGTGAAGAAAACTTGTTCGAGGAGGATGAGTTTATAGAACTCAACCCAGGTTTCCAGATTTCTAATTTTGCTTATGGAGAAGAAGAAAAAGAAGAAGATTTTATGCAGAGAGAAGAAGAGTTAAAGATGGGTTTTGAAGACCAAGAAGTATATGATTTGTATGATCGTGACGGTTCAGATGATGATGATGAGTTTGAGCACAGTGATGTGATCGAGAGACTGAAATCAGAAATAACAACAGCGAGAACAGGAGGATTGTGCACCATTCTTGAGGAATCAGAGACTCTGTTAGACGAGCTGAAACCACTCAAGATCGAACCAAAACCAGATCAGCTCAAAGACAGAATCGCTGAAATTCACAAGGTTTACAAGAGCTATGCTGTTAAAATGCGAAAACTCGATGTCATCGATTCGCAGACAATGCATTCCATCAGTAAGTCAACATCTCTTTCTCACAGCACATTAATCCAATTTTTTAATCAATGTGAGACAATTTAAGCAGACTATACCTATATATTACTCTATTAGCAATGACATCTCTTCAGAATCTTTAAGTTTTGTCTGAATCCAACTTTTGCTTTGATTGTGAGGTCATATGGCTGAAGAATGTCTTTCCTTATTAAATATTGTCTCACCTACTCAGATTACAATATATTGTTGGTGAGGTATATGGTTAACATTTTGGCTTTGCTTTACAGGTTTGCTAAAGCTAAAAGATTCATCTAAACCTAGCAGAAACACTGTTAAAGCGTCTAAATCGCCTCTGCATCAGAATCTATGGCCTTTCAAGAAACATAAGATTGAATGTGACCCTTTTGAGAGACTTGTGAAAGAAGCGAGCAGAGACTTGGAGACTGTCTACGTAGGCCAACTTTGTCTCTCATGGGAGATGCTTCGTTGGCAATACACTAAAGTCTTGGAATTTGATTCACAGGTTACTACGGCTACTTGTCAATACAATTTAGTAGCTGGAGAGTTTCAACTATTCCAAGTTCTGCTTCACCGGTTTGTGGAGAACGAACCTTTTCAAAACTCATCTAGAGTTGAAACTTACTTGAAAAATCGTCGCCATTTCCATAATTTCCTTCAGATTCCACTTGTTAGAGGTAACAAAACATGTTTTCACCATTCTTCAGTTTATCCTGAACTGTTTTTGCTAATAATTATCAATGTTTCCAGATGACCGTTCTTACAAGAGTAATAAGAAATGTAGAAACGAAGGGGAATTCGCAGTAAAGATTGAAACTTTAAGAGAGATTGTTCGAGAATCAATGCGTGTTTTCTGGGAGTTTCTTTGTGCAGACAAAGATGAGTTTTGTTCAGTGATGAAAGTTTCCCACCAAACACAAGTCTCTCCTCAAGATCCTCTAGACCTTGAGCTCTTGACAGATATGAGAACCAATCTCCAAAAGGTATTACTTCTTTCATTTGGGCATATCACATCAACGTTTTTTACTAAAGACCATGTTCTTGGCCTCTGGCCTCTATATATATGCAGAAGGAAAAGAAGCTAAAGGAAATAATGAGAAGCCAAAGCTGCATAGTCAAGAAGTTGAAGAAGAATGAGTCAAATAGTAGTGTAGGAGTGAAGGATGAGTTACTGATAGCTCAAATTGAACTGAGAGTGGTTTCAAGAGTCACAAACATGTCGAAGCTCACGACTGAGAAGTTGGTTTGGTGTCGGGAGAAACTTAACAGGATCAGTTTCAATGGTCGGAAGATTCACATGGAACCATCTTTCTCGTTGTTAACTTAACAGGATCTAGGGCATTAGGGTGTTGGAGTGGAAAGGCTTTATATATATATATATATATATTCTAGGTTGTAAAGCCTCTTCCCTGCTCCGTCAAGCTGAGGAGCAAAGAAGCGAAAAATGGTGCAGTGTCTTGTTTACCGTTCGCGTCACAGCTACGCCACCAAATCGAACCAGCACAAGATCGTCAAAACCCAGGTCTGTTTCTCTCTCTGCTTCAAATCCGTCCACTGAAACCAAAATCCGTCTCCATTAGGATGCGTAATGTATTTAAATCTTGATGGTTGCGTTGATTGCTTGGTTTTGCAGGATGTAAATTGACCTGTCAGACCACTAAGAAGCGTGCAAGTGGACCGAAATGCCCTACAGGCAAGCGTATTCAGGGTGTAAGTCTTCTGATCTTATATGAATGTTCTATCTCTCTTGTGTGATTTGGTACTTAGATGCTACTATCAATTTGTTTAGTTTCGGATGTGCCCGTTAGATATATGTATTAGATTGATTCCTCGAGTTGATTGTTGCTGACGTTATTGTATATATCAATGCAAATGTACTAGTTTGGTTTTGTGTACTTTAGATTGGTTTCTTCGTGCTTATTGACGGTCTTGTGCTGGTTAGATGAATCCACACCAGGCCATAACTTTATCATAAGCTAGATTTAGTGCCGCCTTGTCTTATCAAGTTTTCTCTTTTTTTTTGTATGTAAGGATATTTCTGTTTAATCTTATTATTCTTCAATATTATTACATTCTAGTTCGCATTAACAATCAAGTAAAGCACATTCTTTTCAAAAGATTATCACTAGGTGTAGCAAGATATCTATATGTTTGCCATTTCTCTTTGTTATTGTTGGTAATTTCATCTGATTCTAACTCATTTGTCTTTTTTTCTATAGATCCCTCACTTGAGGCCTGCTGAGTACAAGAGATGTTGATTATCCAGAAACAGGAGGACCGTGAACCGTGCTTATGGTGGTGTTTTGTTGGCATTGGCTGTTAGAGAAAGGTTAGCTCTTGAGCTATTTTGTGTAACAAGTTTTGCTCATTGACCAAAGACATAAACTTACAAATCTAAACTATTATTTTATTTTTTTGCTCTTTATGGCTTGTATATACAGAATCATCTGTGCTTTCCTTGTGGAGGAGCAAAAGATAGTATAGAAGATCTTGAAGCTCCAAAAGGCAAAGCAAAAAGTTGCTCCCAAGAGCTAGAGCCTATTAGCTTCTTTTTTTTCTCTCTCTAAAATGTTTCATTGCTCTGTTCTAGCAATAGTAGTGGCTGCAGTATTTGAGAGAAACATTGTGTGCTCGTCCAAATTCTTAAGCTTTTTGTATTCGTATTGGGTCTTGACTCTGTCGACATTTCGCAAATCTTCGGTTTTGTTTTCTCGCTTAAATGCTGAGATACATTTCTCGTTCTACTCGTAACCCCTAAAACTTTGTTGATTACATTCTGAAACCTGTTACTCAGTTAATATATCGTTTTCTAAGTACCATAGTAAATTGATACTCATTTTACTGACGTTGAATGAATGTTCAGGGTCTAGTCTGCATTAACTGAGTTGGTTATTAATCAATTTCCTGCAAAAAAAAAAATTAGTTTCTTGCTTCAGTCTTCACTGTTGGACTTGTTTGGACTCAATTTTGATTTATTTGATCCTTTTTTTTGTTTAAAGACAAAAGTAAACACACTAATTTGAAAGAACGATCCAAGAAAAGCAAGAGGCCCTGAACAAAAGATATTTTGGGCCTGTGCTGAAACAACTAACTAATTGAAAAAATATCCATCAATATCAAGTAATTGAAGAACAAGTAGGCAAATCGTCATTATTCGGGGAAAATGAGGAATAGTAACTCTCCATAAACATGTGATGCTTCTGATATTGATGTTGGTCTCCAACAATAGTTGAAGTTGAAGATAAGTCACCAAACTTAAATGTGTGAGAGAGAGCTTGATGATGATCTTGATTTGCATTACCACTGTTTTCTTCAAAACCGACCTCTTGGTACTCATGCGACAGATTAACAAGAGCAGGACACTGCTCCTGGGCCAATATTGCAGTGGTGAGATCGATATTTGAACCTATATGGTTTGTGTATCCTCCCAGAAATGATGAATCTGATGATGACATGTTTAGCAAATACGACGAGATATCGTTGTTGTTGGTGAACTTTGGAAGCTGAGATGGTTGTGTTTCTTGTGAGGCAAGCAAGAGTCTTCTTAGGTACTGTTGGTCTAGACACGGACCAGAACTGGCTGAGGAAGCGAATTCCAAGTAAGGAAAGGGACTAGTAGTTGTACAAGTACTAGTCTTGGTAGCTTCTTTCTCATCATAATATGAACGTGGTTTGGTCACATTCATATTTTTCTTGTAAAAGTTGGAGCAACAACTAACTTTGAGGAAATTGTCTGGAGAAATTTGGGCAGTGATTGATGGTTTTTCGTAGGGTTCTGTATCGGTGCTTGCCTCTGTTGGTAAAGATGAAACAAAGGAGTGAGAGATAGCTCTATGAGCCGTTGTGTTTGTTTTCCTTAGTATTCTGCATATAGCCCATGAATCCTGCAATTCCACATATATAAAGAAAATGTTCATAACATTATACCAATTAGTAATTAATTAACTATATAAACAGTTGATAAGAAAATATAAGGTAACTATATAAATAATTTTTTTAGTCAACAAAACAAGACTTGGATATTAATAAATAAATATAAATGAAAAATTATTTGTCAAACGGAATATATTTTATTCAACAACTCAATAAGAGCTTAATTTCTTGATCTGTACGCCACCACGCTATTTCAAAACTAATTTATTGATTTGCCTTTAGTCTCATTCTCAAAACACATTAAACATGAATAGAACAATACTCTTGGATTTAAACGTCTATCTATATGGGCTTAAGCTATAACCCAAATGGTGATCTGTAATAACGTGAACAACATTTATAAAGATATTGCTTACGTTGGGAGATAGATGAGTATCCAAAAGGGTATCTGAAGAAGCAGAAGGCAAGCGAAACTCATGCATCATCCAATCTGTCTTAATGCCTTTAGCAGCTCTTCCTTTGTAAAAAACAAGTGACTTCCTCAGACCAATGCATTTGCTTTCATCCGATGAGTATATCGGCCTGTCCGTTCCCGTGGCTTTCCAGAATCCAGCACTAGTCACTCGGTTCGGCCTCGTGCTGTTTCTATACTTTCTATCTCTTGGACAGTAGAAGTACCATTCTTTCTCACCCGCCATCGCAAACTCTACATTCATCAAACGGATATATATATATATATATATATTAGTTAGGGTTTCTAAAGGGTAGGGAGATAGTAGAAGTACAACTATAGAGAGTATAGCTTAATCGTGGTTGGCCATGGTAGATGCTTTAAATGACAACAATATTTGATTTTTCACAGACTCGGAGATTATAGTATGTATTTTTCGATTTGAGATTTTCCGGTTATAAACAAAATAGTAGGAGAAGTAAAAGAGATTGTACTTGGAAGATCCCATGGCTCATATTTGTAGATGTCGAGCTGTGTGATGAGCTTGATGGAGAGTGGAAGTTGCTCAACCTTCCGCCTTAGATAGAAGCTCACGAGCTCTTCGTCCGTTGGATGAAATCTAAATCCAGGCAGCACATCTTCCATTTTCTTAGCTTCTTTTGTTATTCTCTCCCATATAGTATTAGTTAAAGTTTAGAAAAACTGACTAAAACCTCTTGTATAACTTAAATAAACGTATCAAAACCAACTTAAAGAGATATTAGGTTACAAGAGTAATGAGAAAGTTTTTAACCATAAATGGAAAAAAAAGAGAGAATCGATAGGAGTGAAGTTTCTTTGCTTAATTTGAACACAATATATGCTGCCCTGTGAGGGGTCTGACTCCGAAGGATAAGCCGCCTTTTCTGCTGATTTACATTTAAAAAAAAAAACCATAGAGAGAGAGTTTGTTTGTAAGCAAAAGGTGTAAGTCCATGCATTTACAACCATCTCTAGACAAAAAAAAAATTAGGAGTGTCTTGGGATATTCGTCATATATGTTTTAAATTTTACATTGTTTGGACTGAGTCTTTGTTTATCAATACTATATGGTAAGCGAGTAGTTGCATTTGTTCTAACCAAAAAACGTTTTGCATATAATAACTATATCAATATACATACATGATCGTAGCTATTTTTTTCCAGAAGTTAACTAGCTAGACTGTATAGAATGGTTCAACGTAATTAGACTTTTTCCATTGACGTAATTGTATTTTGCATCAATTATTTATCTAATACTTTATTGTATTATGAGTGTATCTAATTTTAAATACATGCGTTGTGCACGTGTTTGACATCACCAGGGATCGTCTCAAACTATCCAAAGACTTTGTGTACATTTTTGTTGAGATGTATTGAACTAAGTATTAGAAAATCACTGGACGTGTACACATACTAAAAAAAAGCCATGATTGAGACATAGACGTGTATTTAATAAATGGTTTTTATATTAAAAAAATGAATATACGCATTTTCTATGTATAGCATTTAGCTTTGTGTGTATCATTTATATGTATATGTCGAAGACACGGAACCAGAACTACAATTAAGATCTGCGTTACTGTCTCTTTTGTTTGAAAAGTGTGTACCCAGGCGCGAACCAAAAGGATCTCAATTGGAATTAAAATATCGTTAATCAGATGAATTGAAGTTAATTATAATGTTATATTAAAAATTCAAAAAAAAATATAGATAATCGAATGGTTAAATTCTGAAAATCCGAAAATCCCGAAACGTTTCTATTCTATTCCTCTAACAGCTTGTATTCCCACTGATTTCTGTCAGGAAATATCAAAATTAAGTTTTGTCTTATAAAAAAAAACAAAGCCAACGGGTAATTGATTTACAGTTTTACCCTTTTAATTTGGTGATATGATCAGATATGTGAACCGGATCTTTCCTAGTCCTGTGTTGGGCATTTTCATAAATTCAATTTCGAAAAATCAAATAAACAACTCGCTCTTTGTCTTAGGCTCGAAGTCTGAATGATCGTCATTTTTCTGTGTATAGTAAGTATTTTAACGAGATGGCTAGTAAGGTTTAAGGTTGTCATGCTAAAACAATTTTACACTACTAGTTAATTAGTAATATCCTCTAAAAGTCTTTAAAAATAATAATATTTTAATAATTTTTATTTATTTTTAAAATATTATATTATTAATTAAATACTAAATCAATAATATTGTGACACATAAACAAAAAGTATCTACCGAGAGTTTCTAAAAAAAAATTTCTATTGAAACATTTTTAACTAAAAATCTTTTATCTTTTATATTTTATTTATTTTTATTTAGATGATAATCTTAAAGTATCATCAATCCAGATTTTCTTAATCTGACTTAAATGTCAAAAAAGCCTCATAAAGACATATTTTTTGTTCTCCCGGAGACCACTTAACCTTGTTCTTATGATTAATACAGAATGTGGTCGGAGGGAAAACATAAAATACGTCTAAAGAAATTTAGATACGTGCCTGTATATTACCTCGGATACATTTAGTTACTTTCACATTAAAGAAATCTCCTAAATTCAGTCCTAAATGATTATATTTACAGAGAGGTTTCCTAAGCAGATTGAAGTGGGAAATTTTGGTAAATTTTAACTTTATAATATAATCGGTAACGCAATTAATTACTTATGACAAACAATCCTGAGTTAATTACTTATGACTTGTACAATCTAAAAACAATAATTAATAAAAGGGCGCGTGAAATATATACACGGCAATAGTCAAATCTGCTATAATGTTTTTTTCTCTTCACAAATTTTTTTAATGGGTTTTGGCAAAATATCGTATACCAAAGTATATCATTTCTCAACTGTTTGTTTCTTGCTTTTACTAAAATCTGGATGAGGTTTCAATTCTACAATTTCTTTAATATTTGTTTTACTCTACAAGTACCATTAAATTGATCATATATTTACTACATCGTCAAATAGTAATTAATATACGTACTAGCTGACACTGAAAACCGAAAACTGAAAAGTGACGAGACACGTAGAATTATACTTGTATAAAATTGATATTAATTACCTTAGTAAAGTCGTGTCTGGTTTTACATGTCGTTATCAAACAAGATGTGAAACAAATTGTACTAAAAACTAATACTTTGACATAATATAAGTATCATTATTCATCACTTTGACATAATATAAGTTTGTGCTGGTCCCTTTTGGCTAATTTTTTCTTTTGCTACCGACTCTAAAAGAGATCGAATTATAGGCAAAAAGTCTTAGGAATACATCAAAACCAGTGAGATCACAAAAAAGCCAAGTTTCGTTTTTCTCGGTTAATACCCATTTTGTCTCTTCAAGTTTTTTGTGTTGACTCAAATTGTTTTTACTTCCCGAACGTGTGTACTTGAATTTAGAGCTTTGTCTCCCATTTTCTATTAACTTTTTAGATAGTTATATAATTAAGTAAATATGAAAATCTTAGGAGTCAAAGTTGAAAGTCTTCAAGCCCAAGCACCCATACCTCTGTCTTCGCAAACATAAAGTGCGAGGATTCATAATGTCTCTTGTGCATCCTTGGTTTTTAATCTTTCGAAAAATACATTTTTAATTCACTTAAGTCTAGTCCATTTCCAGTACTTCAATGTTTTAATAATATATTATTAGAGTTTCACGTGGTGAATTTGCGTAATGCTCCAATCTTAAATAAGCATGTTCTGAAAGTCTAAAAGTCAGTGGATTTTAACCAGTCAGTTTCTGATTGGATCCGGTCTAAAATTGACTAAACCTTTCATATTTGTAAGTTCAATTTTTATAGTTTGTGGATTTAACTTGCTAATTAACAGACATACAAATTTTGTATATTGAACAAACTTTGTGTTGGTTTACAAATTGTTTTTTCGGAAACGACATCGTTTTGGTACTTTTCGAAAAATCTGATCAACGGTAGACCAGCCCTGCTCCAAAACTCACCTCGCGACTTAAAACTGCAACATGATTCTGGCAGGCTTATGATAATACCTCAAGCATTACATCTCAGAACCTAATTTATTTAATTGATCATATTTTTGTTTTTTAATAATTCTGTTACTTTACTAATATATTTCTTTATTCCTTGTCTTCATTTGGGGTTAAATTTTTTTCCTCTTAAGATGATATATACTTATATTCTTTTCCATTTTACTGTTGAAAATCAAGCAGATCTAATATTACTCGGTTGATTTGTTTCCTCAAACCCCAACAGCAGACACTATTAGTATAGAAATATAGCTGGATTTTTCTATTATATTTTGGATAGTGAAATTGTGATGAACTGTCTATATACATTAATAGCAATGGATAAAGTAAGTTGTTCCTCTGAAGATCACAAATCAAGTAATGCAAACTATGAAATCATCATCAACTTCCATTTTCTTCACATATAATTAACAACTTTATATATAAATTACTCTTCACCACACCACGACATAAACCTTAACATATTATGCAACAAATCCAAAATGGTGTCACTATTGTCTGTGTTCGTGGCTCTAATCATTATTTCCATTAATCTAAAGATCTTTCAAGCCACATCTCATGTTACTTTGCACGAGCAATCCATTTCTGATTACCACCAGCAATGGATGACTCAATTCTCTCGAGTTTATAAGGATGACTTCGAGAAAGAGATGAGGCTCAAAGTGTTCAAGAAAAACTTAAAATATATTGAGAACTTCAATAGTATGGGGAATCAAAGCTACAAACTAGGTGTCAACGAGTTCACAGATTGGACTAAAGAAGAGTTCCTTGCCAACCACACCGGTCTCCTGGGCATTAACGTAACTTCACTATCCAAAGTGGTTGATCAAACGATGTCATCTAGGAATTGGAGCTTAAACGATATCGACTACGAAAGCAAAGACTGGAGAAACGAAGGAGCTGTAACACCTGTCAAACAACAAGGATCATGTGGTAAGCTTACTGTGATTATATATTATAAACAGTCTCTATACGTGTTAAACTGGAAATCGTACAATGTAGTAAACGGTTGGGTTGGTCATTTAATGTCATAATTACATTTCATATACCCCCAAAAGAAGAAGATAAAAAATTCATTCCGCATACAAAACATAATCCCCAAGTTAGGGTTAGCAATTTAGGTGGTTACCGGGTAAATTGTTTCATAACAAAATGAAGTAATCCATATATATCTATGGGCAGATAGTTGTTGGGCGTTCTCAGCTGTAGCAGCGGTGGAGGGTTTGACAAAAATTTATGGCAAAAACCTCGTATCACTGTCGGAACAACAACTTCTAGATTGCGACACAAAGGGTAAGCATAATGGTTGTAGGGAAGGATGGATGCCAGAAGCTTTCGACTACATAATCAAAAACGGAGGCATTTCTTCAGACTCGGAATACCCTTACCAAGGGAAACAGGGGCAGTGCCATTCCGACGCCAGACCCGCCATAAAGATAAGAGGGTACCAGTTGGTCCCAAGTAACAACGAGCTTGCGTTGCTCGAGGCCGTAGCGAGACAGCCCGTCTCGGTGTGCATTGATGCGAGGGCGGACAGTTTCAAGCATTACAAAGAGGGAGTGTACGCTGCTCTGGACTGTGGGATCAATACGAATCATGCAGTGACGTTCGTTGGGTACGGGAGGACCGAGAATGGGCTCGAGTACTGGTTGGCTAAAAACTCTTGGGGTGAGACTTGGGGTGAAAAAGGTTACATAAGGATCCGTAGAAATGTGGAGTGGCCTGAAGGAATGTGTGGTGTGGCTCAGTATGCTTCTTATCCCGTAGCGTTCGATGATTGATATTCAAATGATCATACATAATGTAGTCTGGTTTATGGATTCTTCACATGTGGTCTAAATCTACATCGCAACTTATGCGTGACTTTACAAAACTGTCATGTGCATCTTATAGTTGCTCCATATAATGTATTGCCTCCCTTTTGAAATAAAAGTATCGTTTTATCTCTTAAATTTTTTTTCATAAAAAATATTGTTTGTATTTTCAATATAAATTCTGAAAAGAAATTCCAATTTTTACCCCTATATTTTTGTTTTATTAGTAACAAACATATATTTATACGTGGATTAATAAGAAATATTACAAAATGATTTTAAAAATTTATAACGCGCGAACGCGCGTAAAAAACTTTAGCATGACACCTAATTTGTTCTATATTTTCACTGTTTAGAGAAAACAAAAAAGTAGAGTTGCATTTGCATGAATAATATGGTATATAGCAAACTCGATAAATAGTGGAGTCTAGTATTATATTTTTGGTTTACAAAAAAAAGTATTATATTTCTGTGATTATGAATATATTACATGAAGACCAAATCTTTTCCATGGGGAAAACAATAAAAAATGCTTTTTCAATTATACATCAGTTTGACAAGAAAAATGAGGCTATGATTAATATTACATCAAATTTGCATGCGCGTCTCCTCACGTATGCAAGACTATAGCTTATATCATATGTTTTGAGGCCCATGTGGGCCAGAAAAACAAGCCCAAGTGGCAGATGCCTTTGATTAATATGTATTATTATATACAAATGTAACCTTGGTTAAGTCGAACCACGCCCATAAATTAAGAAATTAGATAGTTTATATTTCTGCAAACGGACCCATCAAGCCGAAGAAGTTGACCACTTTCCTCGACCCATATCTACGATGTCTTTAAGCTAAGATTAACCCGTATGTAATTTTATACCAAAAATTTTCAAACTGAACTGAATCAAAATCAATTGTTTAAACAGCTTATCATACATTGACTCTAATACTTGAATAGTCCAAATAGTCCACCACAATACTACTTAATATAGTATAAACTGTTAGGACATAATGCTTTACTTCAAAAGTTAGAAAAAACTTTAAATAATAGAGAATTTTGTGTTGAATGACTCATATTTTACTATTATTATTAGAGTGACTCTTTCTTTTTAGTTTGTAAATTTTTGGATAAAAAATTATAATTTACGTATTTGTCATATTAAAAAATTTACTTTCGCAGAAATAAAAATAAAAAATATATTATGTTGTAAAAAAAATCAGATGAGATCTTGAAACGAATATAAGAACTAAATTTGAACAATTTCAAAAAATTAAATATGAACAAAATCTCAAAACAAAATCTGGAAACTAAATATGAACGAAATCCAATATCAAAATTTGGAAACTAAATCTGAATAAAATTCATGACCTAACGACGTTGATATGACTAATAGAACTCTAAATCAGACGGTTCGTATTAGCCGCAAAAAAATAAAGCTGCTGCAGATTTATTTGTAGTTGTGGCGCGTTTCTAAATAAAAATAAAAATCAGACGAAATATGGAAACAAAATTTCAACGAAATCTGGAAACAAAATCTGAAAATTAAATCTAAATGAAATATGAAAATTAAATCTGAATAAAATATCTGAACAAAATCTGAACAAAATCTGGAAACGAAATCTAGATAAATTTCAGATGTTCTAGATTAGCCGCATAAAATAAATCTAACGCAGATTTATTTATAGTTATGGCAGAATTATTAACAAATCTTAAATAACGTAAAAATAAGTCTACAAATATTAATCTATGATAATTATAATTATTATGTGTAATAATAAATCTGCGACAACGATAACAAAAATCTTCAAAAAAGTCAGTTATAACTGAAACAAATTCACATGAAAACTAAGTTTGTGATAATGTAAATATAAGTCTACAAAAATAAAAATCTGCGATAACTATAATAAATCTGCGCCAACAGTAAAATAAGTCTTGCAAAAAAAAAATCGCTATAACTAAAACAAATTCATAGGAAAAATAAATCTATGAAAACATAAAAATAGATTTGTAAAGTAAATCTGCAATTACTACAATAAATATGCGATAACAGTAAAATAAGGTTACAAAAAAAATCCATTATAACTAAAATAAATCCGAAGTAAAATAATTTTGCAATAAAGTAATTTAAAGTTTATAAAAATCAATATGCGATAACTACAAATAAATATGCGGGAAATTAAATATGTGATATCATAAAAAAAAATATGCTCAAACATGAGAACAAATCTGATTAAACAAATATGCGATAACATAAATAAACTATGCATGAAATTTTTTTGCTATAACATAAATACGGTGACACTATTGTAATTAAGTTTCAATAGAGATACAAGCAAGTTTTTTTAAAAAAAAAAAAAACAGAAGGCAGTTTTAATAATTAAAGAAATATATGAGTTTTATTGACAATTAAAGTTAATATCTAGGTTACTAGAGTAAGCTAATTAAAATAAAAAAAAATCCCCTAAAAAGATATAAAGATATGAACCAATCCACTAATTACTAATTGCTTTTGAATAGTAAACTCTAGATAAGTTAAAATTTATCACAAACATATCATATTTTTTTCCTTATATAAAAACATTCTTTGTTAATCGTGATTTTTAAACCCTACTTTAGGTCATATGATTTTACACAAACATGTCATACCTTCTGATTTTCCTTATATAAAACATTCTTTTTGTTAATCTTGATTTTTAAACCCTACTCTATGTTTTAGAATCACAAGGATTTACATCACTACAAGCTATGCAAAAGGCACAACAACATCATTTTCTAGGAGACGGCAAAACAAAAGACCGACCCCCTCAACCATTTGTCCATCGTCAAGACTGGTCAATTGTGTATAATTCCCTAAAATCCATTATTAACATGTGATAAAATCTCATTTCAGTTATTTGTTGTCAAAAAAAAAAACATGTGATAATATCTCTGTAAATTTATCTCAAATCTTTCAAGAGTGACCTTGTAAATAAATAAATAAATAAAAACCAGTTTGTTGTACAAAATAATACATGCAAAAAAAAATAACAAAAAAAACAAAAACAGAGTAGAACAACAACTCAATAATGTATATATACAAATCAGCTAATTCCCTCGTGAGAACAAAAGGCAAAATGTAAGACAGCTCTGTTTCTGATATTAATCTATATCTCCAGGACAAAAAGTATCCCTCCATTATCCAACCTCAGGCAGATACAGAACATCACCCAAAATCCAAGAAAATCAATCGTCTTTGAATTCTTTAGTCGGGCGTGCTTCGAATCCTCCATCTTCTCTTTTCTCAAGAGAGTAAGGCATGTAAGTACCCAGAATCCGATCCCACATGACAAAGAAAGGCTGAGAGAAATTGAATTTGCTTCCATAGAGCTGATGATGCACATCGTGGTAAGCGGAGTTGTTCTTGAAGACCATATGGAATAGATTTCCGGGAAGGCAGAGACCGCAATGGTCGTCCACAGTCTTGATTGTGGCGAAAGAGAAGAAGAAAATGGAAGTTCTCGGTGACATACCAGAGATTAGGAAAGATAAGGCGCCTCCAATTGTATCCAAGAGAAGGCCTTCCACTGGATGATTGTATAAAGCTCCATAGGCATAAGGAACGATAAGACGGTGGTGTTGAGAGTGGATATGTTTGTATAAGAACTTGTTGTGATGCATATATCGATGCATGAAGTATTGCCATGTGTCGAGGATTAACATGGCCGTCATAAACTGTCTGGATAGGACCAAAAGGGAAAACTGTTGCTCTTTGTCTGCTTCGGCATCACTTCCTGTCACCTGTGTAGACAATGGAGAAGCATGTTTGAAGAGGGTTTAAAGCGAAACCAGTACAAACAGAAAATAAGATACTCCATGGTATTGATGAATCATTTTATCAAAGGCATGTTTAGTAAGAAAAATATATCTATCAAAGACATGTCTAGCAAACCACGCAGTACAAGACATTACAAGCACTCATGATAAGACAAAGGCAAACCAAGAATCCATGATGCTGCTTCATAGATTATAACATCAGTCTTACTATCACCACATTATATGTCGTTTGGAATCTCTATTCATCAAAAAGTCTCTTTCCAAATAACAAAGGTTTTCTATTGCTACGCAGCTGATTGTTGTTTAAGCATAGTTTTCTCATAAGTAAACTAATAAGAGCCAGAATCGAGATCTTCCTTTATTCCTCTCTGAATCAGAATGATATAAAGAACTTAAGACAAACCAACGCAAAGATAGAGTCCTTGGATCAAATCTAGAGCATCCTAAGCTCTTTCAAGGCCCAAAGCAATTGCCAATCACTCGACGCTCTCCTCTTCAAACCCTATCACTACTCATGCTTTCCTCTAAAGCTATAACTATCTTTCTAACACTGAAATGACCAGTCTGATTCAAGGGTCATGAAAGGTTGAGAGTTTTTCAACTATTAGGAAGAGAAAAGAAACTGAACTGTCAATCTATGATCTAGCTTTCGGATGAAAAAGCCCTCTCTTTTAGCTTCTTAGGTTCAAATTCATATCAGAAAAGATGCAAATTTGACAAACTTTGAACCCAATAACAGATCATTAATGCAGATTTCTCTTTTCGGCTGAAAACTACGGCAACCCAAAAGATTCACAACCCCTTTTATAAACAAATCGTCATCATCCATACACCCATAAACGTCAGCATCAGATAGCAAAAGTCCCCAATATATCCTAATTCCATGTCGTTACCAATTTACACTAAATTTTTTAAAAGTTGGATTCACAAAGCAAAGTCGAGAATTGGAAACTTTACCGTGAACAAGAGGATTGCGACAACAGCTTGAACGAGCTGTTGAAGAAGAACCCCTTTCACGACAGATGATTTCGAGACGAGATTCTTCTCTTCTTCCTCCGCCTTGGAATGCAATCTGTAACTCTCGAGAGACGAGAGCGCCACGTAAATCCCAGAATACAACCAGTAAACAACAATCGGAGCAACAGTACCAAGCAATTCGTCCGAAACAGCAAAACCCATCATCCCTAATAGCTTATCTCAGCTTCAGATCCTTCATCAACCGAATGAAATTTATGGATTCTCCAAGTGACCAAAAGGGGGAAATGATGCGGAGGAAATAGCACAAAAGAAAAGATTCGTAGGAATCAAACCGAGGAAACTTCCAAAAGATTTGATTTTTCTCAGATTGATTTTTGATTTCAAAGGAAAGGAAAAGAAAACAGAAACGATGATCGGGCTCGTTAGGGTTTGCGTTTGAGTTGACAAATCGACGAATGGAAACAAAAATGATGGCGAGGAAAAACAACACTCGCGATTGTCAACGAGAGACGTGGCTGAACTGTACTCATTTAAAAATAAAGCAAATATCTCAGTTATCCAGTGTGGTAGATCTACTCTGAGTTTTCTTACGTGGCGGAATCTGGAGCCATTAAAACTTACAATGGAACATTTCTATCGTTGGATTCAGTAACAAAATATCTAGTTACCGTGTTCGCTACTGTATGCGATTCTTACTGCTTGCGCTGTCGTCTGCCAAACGACGGCGTATGTTTTCGAAGTTGGTTTGAAAATTTGAATGACGAATGTTGAAGATTGAAAGCTTCATGTCACCTAAGTAACGCTCGTGCATGTATTTTTTCCAGTGGAATACGAATCTGAGAAAGATACGAGGTTACTTCATGTCACCTAAGTTACACGGTTCAACGACCAGACCACAAACGCATGGTTAGGAAAATATTAAATTTCGCTATCGAGAGGAATTGAGCGTAGAGTCCCACAAACGTAAACGTAAGGGAACCACGAGCTTGTTTGATTCTGAAGTCATCTCCAAAGTAGTCTATCTTAACCATTTACAAGAACACAGAAGATCCATGAAAGATAAACATATATAATATGGTACTTGAGTGACTTAGCTGGAGAAATTAGAAGAGAAGAGATACGATCTTTTCTATTTATGTATAAACAGAAAACGTTTTGGAGAAAACACCTCTAGTTCAGATAATTCCTTGTGTTTTCATATTCGACTGGCTTCACAGAACCAGCTTCGATCTTTGATGAGTCATTTTTTCTGACTTCAATTGTGGCTTTCTTGATTTCTTACTCCCTTGTACACTGATCTTGTGATTCGATATGTACCCATTTTATTGTTAGTCTTTGCTCAACCAATTCGCAGTTTATACGAACTCAAGCTTGACCTAAGAACAATTGCAATACGCTTCTTCGACGATTTAGTTTAAGGTTTTGTGCGATTACAGGAAGAGATTCAAAGAAGAATACACGGAGGCTTAAGAGTTCTCAAGATCGATTCGACATTGGTAGAAGGGAATCCACTATTATTAGAGCTACTGAATCACAAGCTTATATATTTGATCTCAACGTTCAATGCGTCTTCCTTGTCCAAGTAAACCTTCCGAAGTTTAGCTAAAGACAAAAACTGACCCCAACTCCAACCTCAACCTAAGCTTGATTCCTTGTACCAGTCGTTTACTGCAAGTAAATAAATATCTCAGTATATATCTAGCCAGAAGACTTTATCCTCTGTGGTTTAGTTAATGTAACAGTTTTAGAAGATACTTTTGCGTTCAAAGTGATTGAATCCAATTGGGTCTAGAACTCGCAAATTTGCTTGCACGAAAATCTTGTCGTCTGCTTTTAGTGTATCACTATCAGCTAAAGACAGATAAACGGATAACCATGTGCCATCTGTTCTAGACTCGCCCTTCGGGTGCAGCTTTAGAACCCTACATAACATTTTTTTTTTTTATTATGAACATGTTAACATTCATACCTATACGCAAACAAACGCACATGTATATGTGTATAAATACATACTTGTTAGTCCAATATTATATTATATATACGCACCATTTCCTTCCTCCAATTGAAAAACTGTTTGATTTTTGGATATTCTCTTTCAACTCAGAACCAAGAGAACTAATTATTTGGATTAGGGAGTTTATTATTTAAAGAGATGATTTACCAATTGGTAAGGGGTGGAGCAACAATGACTTCAACACCAAACTCACATTGGCCTCCCTCGAAGATGTAAGAACTTGCTGCAAACCCCACACCGTTGTAAGTGCACTGAACCGCTTTACTTGTACATCTGAATATACTACTAAAATGTATTGCTGATTGAAATATATGTGAATAACAGATATATATATATATATATATATATACATGTATAGAGAGAGCATCGTTTGTGTTTGCTTTTCATCTCCCCTTCATCTCAACCATTTTCAAGACACAGGAAAGGAAATCCATGAAATATAAAACAAATTAGTAGAGAAGAGATGTGTTTTTTTTTTTCTATTCATGTATTAACATATAATGATATTGGACAATACATGATCGTTTCAATATTGTTTTTTTTTCAATTAAAAACGGAATAAGGATGAACAGCCATTATGGTACAAACAAAAAGAGACCAAATTTCATGTATTCTACTCGATCTCGCTCACACTCTTTCTACTATATTTCTACTTGATCTTTTCTGCTAACCAACAACCATTACGGTAGAAACTAAAAGGACCAAATTTCATCACTACACAATCAAGGAACCTAAACTGCTTTAAATAAAAGCTGTGATTGTACAAAGATTAGATCTTAACTCCTAACTATCCCCTAAACTCTCTGCAAGCTAAAAAAGCCTGACAACGCTCTGATCCATGCCAAGTTAATGGTAAGCGGAACGTGTCATGCAAGTAGTTAAGAGTTGCTGCCTCGAAGGTTTCTCTACCAGAAAATCCCTGTCCAGGATTGTTCACCGGTTGAATCTGATTCACTACCCAATTCGTCATCATGACTTTCAGTGGGAAGCAACTTTATTCTCTCAGCATGCTCAATTAACCAATCACTGAATCCTGGAGAAGCAGCGAGTCCCGCCATTGCTTCCCTCGTCGTTTCTTGTGTCAACTCTTCATACTCTTCCTTCGACAACTTCTTCCGGTTAGGCGTCCTGTGGTATGTAGAATAGTAATCCTGCCTTCCCATCGGTATTCGCCGGCCAACTGAAGACGGTGACATCACATGTTTCACACCTGTAATTATGCCACACCAAAAACATCAATGTTTCACACATAGAAACGCAGAATTAAGGCCAACAATGCAAAAGCAGATTAAAATCATACCGTTAGAAGGAGAGCGGAAGATGAATGTACAATCCTAGCACTGTTCCACAGTCCCCCTCCAGGACGGCTAAGAAACTCAGCTCGTCCATGCGTTGGATGTCCCTTCCCAGTAGAGGCCTGCCAAGGACTTTCAGATACAACACTTTTTCTGCGTTAGTGCAACATTGTCTTGGTAAAAAGCTCACTTACAGTCTATGCAATAGCTGAGTAAACTTACATATACCTTTTTTGAATCGTTTTACTGAGAAGAAAACCGAGCAAGCTAGCTGAAACGAAGGCTCCCATCGCCAGAGGGGTATCCATTGTGCTCTGAAAGTAAAAGAGAGTATAACACATCAGACTATTATTATTAACGATTACATTTACCAGAACATCCGCAATAAAGCAATGCATTTTTTTACCTGGAAAATAAACGTGGCGGCAACAGAACGCATCGCCCATTTCACAAATTGGGCAACACTTGCATCCACACCTCCATCTTCTGAAACAACAAACTTCCTCACCGTCCAGAATCCGAAAGCAGCTCCTGTAATGACTATTCCCACAAGCACGAGTATTGCAACCTGTGCGGAAATCATGTAGCAATTGTTATGCTTATGCTACATAACACATTAAGTGTAGCTTGCAACACACATCAATTTGGAAAACATTACAATACAAAAAGAGCACCTGCAACATCTGAAAAGAGAGGAACTATAAAAAAGTAAAAATATAAACCCAGGAAAGCAAGATTGAGTAAGTTGGAGGTTTGTAGTTTTCTGCAGAAGCAGGAGACTGTGACTTACTGGATTATGCATGTCTTCATTCAGCCCAAAATTGACAAGAATCATGTTGACCATCATCGAGAACTGATGTAGAATGAATGATCCAGCCCCTACCTGCAACAGTATTTTCAAAATTAAGCACTTTCTATGTCACGTGATTGCTAGGAAACCAGAGGCGAATGCGGTGGCAAAACATACTCACCACAGATCCATAGAATGCAAGATACATAACATTCTTTCTCCCGGTAGGCAATAGTCTCATAACCTGCAAAGGATTTTCAAACAAACAACATCTTGACATAACAATTTAGCAATACAATCATGATCAGAAAAAGCAAAAAAAAAAATCCACACTTTAGTGGACGGGAGATTAATTTACCTGGAAAATAATGATCAGAACGACGAGGAAAACCCCAATAGCCATAGAACTGGTGTAGTAAAATGGAAGCCAGCTGCTGACAACTGGTGCTGCAAAGATCACGACCAGACCCGCCACAAGACAAAGAATACGCCATCGCTGAAACTCTGCAGAAAGAAAACATAACCAGAAAGTGAGTCACTAAAGCCAAGATATAGGAAGAACATGCTTATAAGAGAGAGATAGAGAAAGAACAAGGAACAACCTTCTGCAACGGAGATGGTGACTGGACAAGATGATTCACCACTGAACTTCACATCGATGTATTGTGTATCATACGGGGACAAGACAAAGCTCCATTTCCTCCTTTGAAAATTTTTCCAATCAGTTTTCTCACACTGGCACATTCCAAGTGAAGAATTCCTGGAAATGACCAAAGCAGAACGGTAAAAAAAAGGCTATTCCTTAGTGACTTATTAACATATGAAAATAGAAAACATGAATACAAGAAAAGCTATTGCACTTACCGGTGAACACAAACCTGAATTTTGCTGTGTAGCCTCTCCGGGACAGTTACCAATGGAGCCAACTTCACCCTAAAAGAGTGGGCATATTTCCCTAATTTGGTTCTCGGATACCCAGAAACTTGGATGCGCTCACACGAAGTAAGGCTGACATTCAGAGCTGGGTGGTCAGGGCCAACATCTGAGATTTGGAATCCATATGTCATTACAAATATAAGCAAAACTACAAAACATATACACACACTATAAAGAGACATGTCAAAGCAACTATGTAGAGAAAAACATATACAGAAAAAGTTAAAGCTTTCTTCAAACCATACAAACTCGGTCACATATATTCTTAGCATTTCTCCATCTTATTAAAACGTGCATGGTCTACAAGCATAAAAACGTGAGGAAAAAGAAAACACATGAATAGTCTTCAATTTTCCATCTTATTAAACATGATAATTAGCGGATTTAATCTACAAGGTGTTACATTCTTTAAATTGCTCAATTTGATCCAAAATAAGGAACATTGAGCTTGCATCTAAAATGGGGTTTTTCAGTTTCAAAGGAAATGCATATGGTCAAATGAACAAACAGCTTCAATAGAAGATTAACGTGACGGAAAACAAAACCCAATTCTCACAAAATCGAACGTATATCAAAAACCCAGCAGGGAACTTCATACCCTAAGTTACTCCAGAAGAGACGAAAATCAAAGTAACGGATTCAAATAAGTAGTTTAGTTAAGGAAAAAGCAACACAGATTAAATAGATCGCCGACAGCAATGAAGTAAGCAGTACCATTGAGCGCCGCCGAGTCCGATGCGACCAAGGAGGACAAGAGAAAGAAGAAAAGAAGAGGAAGGAGAAAAGAGATTCGATGAGAAAGAGGAAGATACCAAGAATAAGAAGCAGCCATTATTGTCCCCTTGGCTTCCTCTCGCTCTCCCTTGCTCTCTGTATATTCCGCCAAGGGAAGACGGAACTGTGAGAGCGCGCTTCAGGACGCAGTATTTAAGCTTTACCAATTTTTGCGTTTTGTGCGCGTAGCGTTGTATAAAAGTATAGAGAATTGGTTTAGATATTCGAGTCTCGGTTTAGATATATTAATTGCGTTTGGTACGCGTAGCGTTGTATCTAAGTACCAATAAAGAGTTGGTTTAGGTATTAGTGTCGGTTTAGTTAAATTAATTGTGACTGTGGAGTTGTTGGTTTACTTTGGTACAAGTCAATTATATATAGAGTAGCCCACGGGAAAAGGTTGGAAAAGGAATTTGTGGACAAATGATTTAACATATCGAAAATCTAAATAATGTGGTATAATGGTGGTCAGTTCTGAAATTTATGACACATTTGAATCCAACATCTACAACTTTAAAGAAAATATTAAAGCGACTAGGATATGTTAATAAAAAAAAAATTATTTAAATATTATTAGGATCATGTAGTAGGCTCTTGATATATTTTTCTTGATTGCACTGAATGTTCTTAAAATGGCAGTACTTTTCTTGTTTGTTTTCCCACGATGGCTGCATTGAATCCCCAACATGGTGAGAATAGTTAGACATAATATTTGTAAGACTTGACTTGTTTCTTAAAATTGTTTATTACTGTTAGTTCTTCATGCACGATGAAGAAGTTGTAGGATTTTTAGTACCGTAGTTTATTTTTGTTGGTCTAAAAGAGAGAAGAAAATGGTTACGGCGTTTTTGTAGGTTTGATTGCTTGATGATCCGTAGAAGATATAAAATATGAACAGTACACTTAAATCACTAGTTCATGTCAGATTCAATAATCATATCAGTGAACAAAACATAAAAAAACCGAGCAGAGTAGAGTGAAAACACATAGAAGGACAAGGCATAAGATCTGATTTTATTTGGATTATATTGAAAACATGCGCTACTTGAAAAATCGAAGAACACAACTACACAAGGTAGTGTTTGCTACTATCTATCGTAGTGAAAATTCTTATTAATCAAACTTGTAACTTACGCAAACTCAGCTGACGTTGAACAATAGAATTTTGTTTTGCGTGCAAAACCCAGCTTGGAGAGTATTTTCTTCTATAGAAATCTTCAAATTCTACCTCCAACTTTGAAGTATCATTCAAGAGAAGACCTTTAGAAGTACCATGGTTTTCCAGTTCTAGCAAGAAATCGGCTGCCACAGCTAATTTATTGGGTAAGCGAAAGCCGGAAGATGGTTTGGAGACCAAACCGATTGTGAAGAGACATAAGGAGGAGACAACAAAAGGACTTGCTGATTGTCTTTAGCAGATCTATGGTGTTTATAACTTCTGCGGTAAGAAGATTACCTTCTCTGACGACGAGTGTAGAAGAAGATATAGCTCTTTGGTGTTTTTAACTTGTTATTACCAGTAACATATTTATCTGTATTGTAAGATTTCATCGGCGATGGTTTGCACCACCATCCTTAGATGCTCTGCTTTAATCACTCAATGCAATGCTCTGGTTTCTTTCCGTATTATAGGGCGTGTTCTTTTTCATAGTCGCTCAACTAGTGACACAAGTGTTACTTGATACCAAACTTTCTTTATAGAAGCTAGAAACTCACTTTGGATATTCTGATCCCTATGAAAAGTCTGCAAACTTTATTGCGTATACAATATGTCACATGGTCTATTGTAGCAGTACTCAATATGATTTTGGAAAGAACAAAACATGTCCGCACAAACAGATCTATTACACGAGTTAATTCTTTACAGTTGAATAATATGATTTGCAAGAGTGGATAAGAATATGCATAAACACCATCCTTTCTCTGGCTTATGCTTAATTAGATTTACAGTCCTCGTGCTTAGTTTCCTCCATCTTCTTTTGCCTTTTGTAACATGAAGGCTGCATAAACCCATTCAAATGTAGTATAAATATCAGACAAGGAATATAAGTACAAACATTTTGGAAGAACTGTCCAATCTAGAAACATATCACTTTATTCAAAGATTAGTTTAATATGCCAAAGGAATTCACAAGTACCTCATCATCAGATGAATCATCATCATCATGCCTCCTCTTTTTAGGTAACACATCAAGCAAATCTGCAGAAAAATTGTGCACATAAGTTCTTATTGTTTTGACAATCCTTCACTGAATCAAATAAAATTAACCAGATATAGGTGGAACAACAATCCAACCAGGATAGTTTAAATCAAAAATGACAAGACCATACCTTGATTTGCTTTCATCTCCTTTGGATCTTTCTTTTCCTTTGATACACCAAAAAAGTCAAAGCAAAGGTCCATCATGGAGGTCAAAACCTGTTTGATCAATGCAGTTCCAAATCATTACTTTGAAGATTGAGTCACCCGCTAAAGAAAACTAGTGGTCGTGAATATAAAAAAAGCCACTCACACATGAAAATTCAGATTCTGATGTCCCACAAACCTCAATCAACCTATGCTTGTCTACCTTGAGCTGCAAAATCAATATCAAACTTCCAAAATCAAGAAACGTAAACAATGCCTGGACATCCATTAACCAAGTGTTACAAATGCAGCACCTTCTGTTTTTTGGCACACAAAAGGAAAGCAGCAGCAGTAAATACAGGTCTAGTGAAATCAGCATTTGCTCGCCTTGAAATCGGCAGTGATGCAAGAAACCGTTCCTTATACCTAAAAAGGAAACAAAACAATAAACAAGAATCAATTATATAGATTTTCAAACACCTAATAAGAACGCAGTCTAGCCTAATAACATGATCATCAAGTTGAGTCAGCCATTTTAACGAACACATGGGAGGCTGATAACCCTTTATGGTACATAAACAGCGATATAAAAAAAAAAAAACAGAAATGAATCTTACGCTGATAACCCTTTCTGCACATTTGTGATTATCATAACGCAGCCAAATTGAATCGCCAATTCTTTTACATTAAGCTTGACCCTGAAAAATGCCCAAAAAGTTGAATACCCATCAATCAATACAACTCCATAAAATCAGATTCATCAAAAAAACAGTGTCAAAATGAGCAATCGAAATGGGAAACTCACTTGACACCAACACCAGTTTGAAGGGTATTAAATGATCTTGAATATGCCCTTTCCGACAAACCGCTTAACTTAATAGCTGCTTGTCTGTCAAAGATAACTTGGAGTCTGCAACAAAAATCACAAATCGATAAAGAATATTGCAAATCATTCAATAAAGATATAGAAAAAATGAATAAATGTCCTTACTTAGATGCTGCCATCTCCAGACATATGACAGCTTTACAGATCTCGCCCTGCGAATCAACAAAAAAAAGAATCAATTGAAACGAGAATTCTTAGGTGGTGTTGGTGATGTTAGATTTTAGATAAAGAGTTTATCTTACGACGCCGATGATGGAAGAATCGAATTGGACATCGCATAAACGGCGGAACTCTGCAGCTTTCCGGAGGAGAAGCCTGTTATCATCGAGATCAAGCTTTTTGGCTATGTTGGAGATATCCATCATCAAGATCAAGAATCTGGATATAACAGATTTGGGAGATTTTAGTGACAACTCTTCTCTTGAGTAATGCAAAGGGAAGTTTTCTTTTCCTTTTAACATTTCCAAACTTTTACCCGCGCCTTTTAGATTTTCTTTTTTTTTCCCGCCAGAAACTCTGGTTTGTTTTGAATTTCGATTACTAAATTATTATTTTTTTTTTGTTAATAGCTTTAATATTTCTACAACCTTAGATATGTATCTCACATAATTTCGACTACTAAATTATCATTTCTATATACAAAATCAATAATCATTTTTATATATATAGATAAAATAAATATATACAGGAAATCAGTTTTTCTTTTTTTATTTAATTCTTTTTCTCTTCTTATAGAAACAAAATTTCAGATTATAATTATTTACACTTGACTTGATATGTATCGTTCAGTCGTTCCACTATGCTATATGACATTAATTAGTCTCATGTTCACCGTACTAGAGATCTTAAGTCCTTTTCGACAATCCACTCTAATGTCCCAAATCTTAAATGTTTGGGTTCCATGGAGGTTCTCTACTCTTTCACAAAAAAAAAAAAAATTATAATTCTCCACTAGAAGAAATTAAATGTGAAGAGAAAATGTCTCTTGTCGTTAAATCCTCCTCTAAGTCATATATAGTTAAGACCACCTACCTCGTGAGTTCTTCTATCTCATGTTTATAGAAGACTTAATTAATATAAGCGTTTTGATGTTGGAAGGTAATAAGTACTGCATTAAGGATACCGCAACGACATATTTAGGTTAAGTCTAGCTCAATGAATGTTTTCAATCCAACAACACCAAGTGAACATATTCTTGAAGCAGCTACTCTTACTGGATTGCTGCAAAAACTTAGTTCTTTCTTTACAAAATCTTGGAGCCAATATACAATATAACTTCTATAAATTAATAACTTGATAAATAGATAAGATTTTCTAGTCTTGAATTAAGTTTTCGATTCAATTTAATCTCTTTACAAATTTATATCTCTCTAAATTAATACAATATCATGGTTTGATATTCTTTACAAATCTATTTTACATGATTCTTTTTAGTTTATTTATTTTGTGATTATCATTCAACTATTCTATTTTTATTTTGATACCAACATAAAATAAAGGCATGAGTAAACGAGTTACTCAGTGATAACGAACATTTCTGTCCACATATCCACAACACACAACCAACCTAATCAACTCAAGGATTAACGCATAGCAAAGAAATAGATCAACTGCAGATTAGACATTCAACTTACAATACCATGTTTATAAGAGAGACAACTAGGAGCAACCTTCTGCAATGAAAATGGTCACCAAAGCAAATGATTCCACTTAATTTTCACATTAACGTATTGTTTATCACACGGGGACACGACAGCTCTAAATCACCCTCTGAATTATTTATCCAATCAACTTTCTCGCACAAAACATTCCCAAGTGAATCCTTCCTAAAAGGACATAGTAGAAACATGGCTCTTTCGTTATGACTTCTTGACATATGAAAACTCAAAAACATGTGGATGAAAATCAGTAAAAACATTGATAGAAAAGCTACTACACTTATTGGTGAACACAAACTTGAATTTTGTTATGTAGCCTCTCTAGGATAGTTATATGAAGCCAGTATAAAGCTTTTCACCGAATCTATGCAAAACCATGTTGTATGCGAAAATCTGGTCATGAAAATCTAGATTCTCGTTCGCAATAACAAAGGAAAATCTAGGAACATGCATGATTTGATTAATTTTTCGATTTGTTTTATTAATGCGTTCTCTTCATAGGGTTTTCGTGTTTGAGTTTCTATGGTTCCCATAAGAAAAATTGAAGCTTTTTAGTTTTTATGCTTGAGTTGATTCTCTTTGGGTTTTGTTATTGTGCAGGTGAAAAAAGATCCATCAAAGACCATTGAGCAAGCATAAGGATTGGGTTGTTGCAGAGATTATTATGCAGGTGAAATTTTCTTGTTTTGTTGTTTTATATGTGATGGCTTTTCAAATCAAGTTTCTTAGCTTCGCTTACATGGTTTTAATGCATAGTGAATATTGTGTGTGCGATTGTGATTTTGGTTTATTCAATTTTTGATATTTTTCAAGTAGCTAGAAGATATTTAGCCATTCAGGTGATATGCGTAGGCTCTGTGTTTTTCTTTTACTACACGGAATTTGCTTATTCATTTCAATGAACGTCTATTCAATCCGTTGTTTTTTACACTTTGAGCCAGAGACTATGTTACACCAACATTTTGAGCAGATTGAGCTTGATTCTTGTTCATGAAACTTAAAGCTGATTGTACTGAAAACCCAGTAAGTGAAACCGATTGAGTAGCTTATTAGCATGTTCTGAACATGCTAGCGTTGAAATGACGCCCCCCCGCGTTAAAGTGGAGCTCCGTTCAGTTCACTAAGTATTTTTTTAACTTTCGTCTGATTCCTACAACTTCGATCAACCTTTTCTCTTATACTCAGCCAGACAAACCAATCGGTACATCGCTTTTTCCCGAATCTTCTCTTTTCTTTTTAATCCCAAAGTTTTCGGGTTGCTATGTTCTGTTTGTAGATTTGTAATTTTTCTCAGTAATTTTGTTTTAAATGTAGCCGAAACATGTCTCATGAGTTGTGTCCGGAGAGGCTTTTGTTTGGCGGCGCAATTTCCAGCGCCTTCCCTCAAAGATTCGAGGTCTGTGTCATGAATCATTTTTTTTTTCTTTTTTTTTTTTGCTGCTAATTAGTGTTTTTATCAGTAACGGTTTCATGACTGTTCAGGATGCGAGTAATATCCGAAAAGTTCCAGATCATCAGGTTTAGGCTCTTTCTCTATCAAAGAATTTGCATAAATTGTTATAAAGATCGTATATTTTTTAACTATTTGGTTTGGCAGGAAGTGTTTGTGGATCCTTGAAGGGATGAGAGTTTGATATTTGAGCTTTTGGATTTCAAGAGTGAGGTTGGGGACAATGGCAGTGCTTCTTGGTTTATGGATGATCTTGCTCGAGAGCAAGATGCCGAAGGATTCAAGGTAACCACTAGACTAGACTTTGGAAAAACGAATCAGTTTCACTTTGGAAGTTTCAAACTTTCTGGGATTCTGGTTTCCAGAACTTTGTTTTTCAACTTTAGAGTAGAGAAGTTCGTTTCTTGAAATTTCCAGAACAAGCGAATACCAAAGGCTAAGACATAGAACTGAACATGAATAGAGAAAGGTCGAGCCTTTTCAGTGATAATAAGAATACTGAGGAATGTGTTTCATTCCCATACTTTTTAAGATCATAAAGTCGTATAACTAGCAAGAGAGACTTTGTTATTTCTCTATTCTCTTGTAATTTCAGTTGATTGAGCAATCAGAGGTCACTGATGCGCCTGGACTGTCTTTTAGAAACATCCATGCCGTTGTGACAACTGCTGTTGGAGAGATGGTAATTACATTCACTTCATGCTCGCCTTTTGTCTCATCGTATGTTGCCTCTTTGTTTTTTTTTCTAACAACAATGTTGCAGGCTATATCCAAAGGAAGACAGGGAAGAGAAACACAAAACCTAGTGAGGGTAATTAAGATTTTTCTTGCTCTGTCGTAAAAGTGTTTCCTTTTTTTCAACTGGTATAATATGATGATTTCTTCTGGCAGGTATACGTGGCAAATCTTCGTCTTAAGGGAGTTGAAACAGATGTCTTAGTGACTGCGTATGAACCTATTCTCATCAAGTAAGTCCTAGAAACTTGTTAACCATGATTCAGCTGCAAGCAATTGAATATAAATATTAATGGTTTTGATACAGAACTGGAAAATCCAAAGCTTTGTTGTTGTTGTTGTTGTTGTTCCACGTTGTCGTTGGTCTCATGTGTTTGCATATTGTGCAGCCCGCTGAGCGAACCTGTGAATGCCGTAGGATCTGGTTTAGCTGTGCCAGCTTCATAATCTGGAATTTTGCCAATGTGTGATGTCATTAAACATTCCCTCTATACCTTTAAAGTCAATGACTGGAGTCTTTTCGGTTCCTCAGCTTGAGTCTATGCTTCATCAGCAAAACGAAACAGTGCAAAGCTGCCGATTTTTGAAGAACATGTATTTTGGGTTTAGATAGCTTCTCAAGTGGTTGCAGTCTATCTACACTTGCGTTAGTCGATTGAGACTTAGGTTTAGAGTTCTTCTGTTTTTGTTTTGTTCTTTAGCTTTTGACTAATAAAACAAGTTTATTCTCAAATCCTTTGAATTCAATATCAAACAGACATAATTTCTCATGAAGCATATGAGAAACGGTCTCGAGTGCTCTTCGAACTTTCGTTATAGCATTAAAAAAAAAATCATTTATGCATGTATCTTCTTTATGATCATATATGTGTTTGGAGTCACTCTCTCTCTCTCTTTATAGCTAAAATCGGAGAAACAAAAAACATAGTACAGGATATGAGAGTTTATAGAGATGGTATAATAAAAATAGGAAACCTAATCTCTTCTTTGTTGATGAATTTATCATGATGAATTAGTGTCTCTATATGTGTCTTTTTCTCTATGATATGTTTCTTTAAAAAACGTGTAAGATAAATCAAAACTTTGATTGAACTCTCTAGAAAAACAAAAGGCAAATAATTGAAAAGAAAAAAAGTCAAGCAAATAAAAAAGGGTTGGATTCCACTTGGAATCCAAGAATTTAGTTTGATAAGTTTTGGTAACAAAGTGTTTTTTTTTTTTTGCTTTAGCTTTAAAAATCAAACAAAATTTGCTCTTTGGGTTTTCTATAATTGCATAACTAGTGGCAAACAAAACCGGAATTTCCAACAAATCTATTAGCTTTGTGTTTCTGGTTCCATTGATAAATAGCAAATCTAAGTTGACCATAAAAAAGCAAATTTATCTGTATAAACTATAATATAATTACGCAATTGGGACTTAATTTAATAGGCACGCAATAAGGTTGGGTTGAAAAATAATTAATTTACAAATATGGCCAATTACAACAATTTTTCTTGTAACATTCATATCAAATATCAATTATACATTTATACTCAATAATTGAATATATCTACCCTTTAACAACAATAAAATGCAAATAGCTATAATTCAATTCTAAAAATAAAAAAAGAATAATAACTATAAACTATAATTCAATTGATTATCTTTTATGAGTTACTTAATTCCTCTTTCTAGATGGTTGGAGCGTAATCATCTATAACTTATAAGGCTTGACCATTAGGAAATAGGTTTCAATCGAAGAAACTTGTATTAAATCCCATCAAAATTTTCATAGGTTACTGTAAAAAAAACTTTCGTTGTTTCTTCAATTCTCTATTTAAACAAGTGACGTATTGTCGGAAAATTGGGGTCGAACCAATGAAGCAAGAAATAGATCACTAGGCTCTAGTCTAGTCTATATAGTGAAGTTAGAACAAACATTACACTAAATATTATTCAATAATGACATCACATCACGTGTGGATTTTTCTTAAACTATTTTGGGGGTAGAGATGTAGTCTTATCTTTATTGGCCAAGACAAGTAACAACCAATCAAAATACAAAACCTTAAACAAGCAAAAGCTGAACTTGTGCAAACCACCTAATGATTGGTTTTTAAATAAAATTAAATTTAAGTAGAGAGTTATAATTAATGACGAAATTTCTTTTCCATCTGACTACAATTTTTTATACTGAGCCCCATGCATGTCTATAATGCGGTCTAAAAGTGAACATGTATCTTTTAAAGAGATGAGACTGTAAGAGGGGTTAGATCGTTCTATGAATGAATGAAAACATAACCAAATATGATCGTTAAAATTCGATTCCGTCTCTTATCATTTTGCGACATTATATGCGAACGCAAACAAAAATACGAAACTCTGATCAGGCCAAAATTATTACGGGTTGTAGAACGATACAATGTTTTTTTTTTTTGTAAACGGAATAAGATCATATCACATGTGCCGAAATCCAATATAATCTCCAAAATTTTGTAAAAACCCGTGTATTATTACTATTCAAAATGTCTACAATAACTAAGAAGTTCCCAATAATTTTCGTAAATTGTAGAACTCGTTTTCGTGTCCTATACTTAGAAAGCTGATAAATTGTCTTCAACTACAAAAGCCCACTAAACCACACCCTATTGGTTAATTAATATTTTCCATATTTTCATACATTAATATATATAGTTCTTCTTTTTGATATATCATTAATGTTACGTACGTTTATTGACACGCATTCTACGTACAGAACTAATCTGATTGACTTTTCTTTCTTTTGAAAGAGAATTGGAGATGCTCTGAAGGAGGATGACATCAGCCCTAATAGAGATCGGGAAACGAGAATACGGACGTCGGAAAGTGACGTAACACTGTCAGCCTAGCTCACCCACCAACTCACCGCCATGGACCTCTTTTCCAGTTTCCACTAAACTTGTCCCACGTACATTTCAGATTATATATATATAAATACGTACCAAAAGTCTCAAACGTACTTATTAGCAATATACTTATATTTTACACAAGCTTTTAAAACTATATATATACTGTTACATTATGTGTTTTTCACACGTCGAGAGCAAAAAGGTTTTGTGAATATTTGCCGACACTGATGTTGATAGGCTTCTGGGTGGTGTGTGTGACCACCGATTTTTATCGAATTTAATTTATAAAATTATTATAAATAAGTATAAAATATGATACGCTTCGGGTTCGGGATCAAAGAAAGATGGAGAGAGAAAACAATTGAAATAAATTTGATGGTTCCTCAAAATCACTTCGTAGCATTTCTTGTAATTCCCTACATTTTTCCGAGGGGTATTGATAAGTTATTTTTTTTATTTTACTTTAATAATGTAAAAACAATGAATAAAACGTACAATTGGCAGCTCTTGTCCCCTTTCAGTGCGAGGTATATATAAATATTTTTTTTTTTAATTTCATCCAACCGAGCGAAATGGGTAATTCCCACAAGAAGAAAAGTTAGACAACCTTAATTATTGATAGAATAATTTTCTTACCCTATATTATTTAGTCTTTTTTTTAGTTCAGCTCGTTTGATTATATTTTAAAAAAAAACATTTCCGTTTGAATAAAATATTAGCCAATAGCACTATAGCCATACGCACATATGTCAAGACGCAAGGTCGAGCTTGCCACGTTTTGGAATAAAGATTTGTAAGAACTTGCTAATTTTCAGTGAGATGATATTTTAGGTCCAACAAGACAATGATTCAAATTTAGAAACATGATGTGATATTTTATTATTTTCATATATAATTAAGTAAATTAGATATCATTAATTTACAAAAAGAACATTATTTTAGTAAATATTGTTGTTGCTTTTATATTTTTTGCAAAGTAAAGAAAAAACAGATAAAATGATTTAATGTTTGAGAATTTACCAAAAATACAATTTTCGCATTACCACTTTGAGAGACTACAACTATACAAAATATTTGCAAATATTTATATCTTTAATGATTTTCTAAAAAATCCCTTAAATCACTTATATATCATTGACGATAATAATTTTATCAACAACCTAATGCGTTATTACTTTCTCCGATTTCTTTTTTTTTTTTGTCAAACTCCTAATTTTTTATATCTGCTTTTGTAGTATCACAATTTCTCTCGCTGATTTTCACGTTTACTTGCTGTCAGAGTAAAACTTTTGCGATCTTCCCAGAATTCTGAATTGATTCTAATGGTAATTTGTTTTCTTTCATTGTATTTCTCACATGTCATATTCTTATCTATGAGGTGACTAGTAAAGAGAATCATCTACATTCATTATAAAAACGACGATGATGATAATTAAAGACGAGGACGATTTAGAAATATTACAGGAAAATTTAGGATCCAATTTGGAATAGAAGTAAAAATTCCAAATCCGGCTCTGAATAGATTAGGGAATTTGGAAATTAAACCCCTTTACGTGTAATGGTTGATATGATTGCATAGCATTAAACAACAATTCTTTGTGATTTATAGGAAATTGTAATTTCTGGGAATTTTTTTTTTGTGAAAAAGCTGATGTTTTTATGACTGATTCTGAATTTTATAACCAGTTTAATTTTTTTTTATAAAAGGTACAAAATTACCTTCCAAAACATTATTAAGATAATCTAAACTTTTTTATCTATAGTTGTCAACTAATTTACAATATTTTAAAATTAAGTATTAAGATTTTTGGAAATTGATATCCACATTTGCAATTCCCCTTTTAATGTTTCTAGTGTTTGAGATATACGCATAACTGTACGTGTATATATATTTGAGTTGTTGTATTTCTTTTTTATTTTGTTGGTTGGCATGGTTGCCATTCCTCTTCCAGCATTTACATGTTAGTGCTCTCCTTTTTTTTCCTGGCTTTAATTTCCATTATGCAACATTGTTAACATCGTTTACTCAAATTATGAATTAAACGTCAATAACCAATCGTATCTGCAACTGAGTTTCTACGAGTATTTATACCATTTATAGACACACACACATATGTCATACTATTGTCTATTTGTATGCCTAATGATAACTAATAACAACTTCTTACATCTTATATAATCAATGCAAACATATTTAGTCTAAAATTTTTATGAGTCTACACTTAAATTCATGTTGAGGTTATCAATGTTAGTAGTACCGATGTTCATACGCTGTCGTCCCTGGATATCTGTGGGACATAAAAGGTTTAATAGATGTAATGGTTATTACTATCATGTTATAATAGAAGCTAAAAGTGATGATGATTAATGTCGATCAAAGAGTCAGAAACCCACATCAATGCTACAAAATTACAAAGGATAAGTAAGTACTCCTCATGTCTTACTATATACTTCTACCACTTTTCTCTACATTTATTCTTCACATTCTTTTTTTTTTCTTGGAATGTGATCAGATAACCTAGGTACGTACGTACTTAAAGCCTGAATCTACGTACTTATCATAATGATATGCTAGCTCAGAATAATCATTATACTGTTTTTTTTTTTGTTTGGAAACTTCAATTTGAATGAGTTGTTCATTTATAATAATGACTTTCCTGGACGTGAACACGTCACAAGTATAAAGCAACCTAAACCTGTCCAAAATTTATAAATATATGGATCATGATACCGATATATATTAAAATAATAATTTTAATATATTAGGAAAGAAAGTACGAGATCATACCAGTTAATATGTAGATCTGATACAGACAGAGAGTCAGTAATATATATAATAAATCAAGCTTAATAACGCCCAACATTTCCAGTCAAAATACTTTTTACTCGAATTACAATAACTTTACTAGAGATGAAAGAAATTTTTTAAAAAGGTCAACGTCGGTGACGGTTGACCTTGAGAAGCTCTTGCAGGAGTATGACCAGGTCCTAGGTTTGAGTCCTATTGGTAGCGGAAGTGGATTAATTTATCTGTTTAGATTCCTTGTCCAAAAAGATTATATATGGACCTAATTAAGGTCCACAATTCTTCGGTTACAAAAAAAGAAAAAGAAAATAAGGGGGTAAAGGAATTATAGAAGAGAGGTGAGACATCGGTATCACACGGTCATAGAGATTAGATGAGGTACAATATTTACACATACGCATCACTCTTGTGTCTTGTTTTTTGAATTACGTACACGCACATGTGCTTGTATAAAGTTACACATCTAATATCATATAGGATTATGTATCATGTTTGCATATTAATATACACCGTTTGGAAATTTTAATTTGATGGGACCGGTA
This sequence comes from Streptanthus diversifolius, assembly GCA_039880935.1. Lineage (NCBI taxonomy): Eukaryota > Viridiplantae > Streptophyta > Magnoliopsida > Brassicales > Brassicaceae > Streptanthus > Streptanthus diversifolius. Next base: position 4,332,472 of record JAXGFM010000015.1, on the reverse strand, counting down.
GATCAAACACAAACAGTTTATAATCCCAAATATATATGTATATATAATGCTAAAAGAATTATCAATAAAATTAATTTCATACTAATACTAAAAATAAGGTAGTTCCGAACGAATATGAAATCTATACATAAGAGTAGATAGACAGTTACGTTGTAGAAGAAAACAAAAGGAGTAGAGATGGAGACATGAATAAATGTATAAATATAGATATTAGGTAGAAAGGGTCCAAAAACACAAACAATGAATGATGAATGCTAGGGTTCCGGATGCAACGTGATTATGTCGCTAGCCGTAGTGACAGTTCATGAGAGGACAACTTTTATGTTGTTTCTTCCTCTTCTTCTTTTTCGCTATTTCTACGCAATCATTTATATCACCATAACTAAAATACATCAATCTCATTAATATTTTATACCAGGGATACGTGGCAATTAAATCAAATTATTTTGAAAAACAAGTGGAACAAATTGGTATAAAAAGATTGTAATTATTTGAACAACTAAGAACATCTTAATACTTATATCGGACAAAAATGTTTTAGACACCCCTAGTTTTGTTTATTTCTTTCTAACTCATGCAATCGAGTTTTAAAACCCTAACAACTAATTAACGTGGAAAGTGACGGTGAAGTGCCCCGTTGTGTTAATGATATCAAATCTTTAGATACCAGCACCTAACAAAATGGATTACGAGAATTAGAAATAAAGGTACAGTGATAGAATAGAATTTTCGTTGGTTTTTGGATGACAAATATAAGTAAAGAAACTAAGCAACCAAGTACGAATGCAAATAAGTTAAAGTAACACACTGAGCAATTAAGCACTAAGCAATATCACACTAAACGGTTAACAAGTATATAAAATAAGAACGAAATTATAGGGTCTAATCAAGAACTAAGAACCATCCTTACCATATATATAGATCATCAATTTAAAACTATTACTCTTATAAGATTCTAATCAACAATGTTAATTACCTAAATTTAGCAGGCTTTGATTTGCAACTTAGATGATAAAAAAAGTTAAGTTCTAAAATCTATTAGGTAAAAGAAGAAACTGCTACATTGCACCGCATGGTTATTATCCACGTGCACGTACCATTATTTACCATTGACAATTAGGAATTCGACGAGCTGCGACTTAAATCCCATCTCCAATTCGAGAGTGTATTCGATTACACGCGGCGAGATCAAATTTCATGGGATCAGCTTGATCTCCGAATACTAGACGAAACCATCTAATTGTGATGCGTAATTAGTTTTAGGTTTGGTTTGGGTTAGAAGGTCGGTTTGCTTTAATTAAAGTTATATGTCCTTTACCTTGTACAAGTATATATTAACTATTAAGAAAGTATTGCTTGTTTCAAACATAAATTTTGCTTTTTATATCAAGTTATAAGAACTAATTACTACTAGGAAAAGTTGGACGACTAAAGAGAGTGGCAGAGGAAAAAGGGAAAAAGAGGGCAGGAGAGAAAACGACGGCCATGGAAGGAGCTAATTAAGGTTATTTACGGAGATAAGGATCTCGAGGAGACAACTTTTGTTGTGATTTCGCCAACAACAAATCAATTTGTTGGGTGTTTGGACTTAATTGCATAAGGTTTCTTAGCTTAAGACTACTCATTTTATATCATCAAAAAAAAATGATTTATAGTTCTCTTAGCCAAATTTCCTTTCTTTGATTCAAAGTTTTATATGATTGGAACTAGTATTACGCGATGGATTCATCATCAATCATCCTTTTTTAACTATGACATCGGACTTGAAAATTGTTTCAGTTGCATTAAAATAAGATTTTATAATCGTAATTTTAACCAACTTTGTTTAGATATATCTCGACCAAATTTTGTTTTATAAGTTATTTATAGGGGCTATTGTCACATGGGTTATACATGCCAATCTTATTCATTTCTTTATCTCTCTATCAAACAAGGACAGTGTATATGGCTTTCAATTCAATATATATATATATATATATATATGAATTATTATCGTTTAATATAATTTTCATCACTAAAGTTTACTAGTACATCAAAAATTATATAATGTAGTTGGTTCTCGTAATGTAAAACGTGTATTTATAATGTTCATGTTAATTTATCTGTACGATGAGACGAGACACATAACGAACATATATAATAGTTGCATTTATATAAATCACTAGCATTTGGTTAGGAGATAAGTATTTTATTTATATACACAATCTTATAGTTCATAAAAAGGCACCAAACTACTTATGAAACATTTGAACATTGGATCCGAAAAAAATATATATCTTCTTGATCAATAATCCTCCATGCCTAGGACAATTTAATGAAATTATATCGATGACCAGATTATGTTTCTTTAGTAACTGAGTAGATCACTGACAAAGTTTTTTTATCCGGTGGATAGGCTGTTTTTAATAGTGCATCGATAAAATAATTACATTGTAAAAAAAATAGGATTTTATATATATTTGTAAAACATACATGAAATTAATATTTACTAATTTACGATTTTATAATTACCTAATATTTTTTTGTAAATAAACTCAAAATTATATATACTTCAAATTATTTATCGATATACAGAATGCATAAATGTTTGTATAAAATGAGAACTAAGCAATAAGAGAGTATGGGTAGAAGAGGATTTGATGTTATTCCATATATGTTATGGAGGAGGGAAAGGAGGGCTAAATGGTAAACAAATGAAAATCCGGGGCAAATATAAAGAAAATAAAAATAAGGTGGAAAAAATAAAATATAGAAAAAGAAAGAGGAAAGAGGCAGAAGCGGAGCTGCAAAGGCAGTGAGGCAATCATTGCTGGTGAATGTGGATGGGAGCCCACTTTTTTTTCCTTTTAATTATTTGTTTTCTATTTCTTATTTTCTCTCTCCATTTTGTATACTATACTCAAGTGTATACCTTTCTATCTTATATACATGAGTGAGTTGGAAAATAATGCAAAGTAAAATTGGTGTATTTTTACGAGAGAATCTTATGATTTTTCTGTGGAAAATGATAAATATTAATTTTCTATCAGTTACTCAAATTATTAATAAATCAAATAAATATTTACTCAAACTATCAATAAAATATTATTTTGAACGGAAATTACAAGAGAGAATAACACAAAAAAAAAAAAAAAAATTCTAAAAGAATGAACATAAATTTTTAAAAAATTATATAAAATATTTTATCGATTTCATAGGACATTTTGTCTACGAGAAATCAGAAAATACAATAAATAATATTTGTGGATGACTCTCCTACACTTAAATTAATAACTATCAAAAGAAGACTACAAAAATGATATCGAACAACAGTAAAACAAACAAAGAAAATGATGTGGGATGCTCTACGGTTCGAAGAAAGAATAGATCCGTGGAATATCAACTTTTTACAGTATTTTTTTTAGGTGAAAAAATTATAAGATTTTGTGAGTAAAATAACTAGAAAATAGTCTGAAAAGTAGGTTAGAGTCTTGAAAATGAAGAAAGAGAACTTCAATATAGTTATGACCTTCTGGGTGAAGAGAACTCCAAAATAGTTATGACCTTCTGGGTGAAGAGAAGATCCTATTTATATACTTATACCTCCTTTGAGGTTGAATGTTGGGTCATTAAAGTGGTATTTGTGTCGGATATGGGTCGTTTGGGTTGATCAAATACAAAGAACTCGATTTTTTTCACCTATCATCTTTGGCTTATTGTGACAAACTGTCAATAACAACATTTTCCTTGTGTTCAATCTGTTAAAGGTCTGTATATAAGCAGGTTTAGTGCCAGAAAGCTTGGCAGAAGCTCCCTGCACCTCTTTCCTCGCCATGCTTCATTAACAAGTATTTTTCATCTATCACATATGAAGGTAAGTTATATTTCACTAGTCAGTTACTTGGGACAAAAATTTAAATAAACACAATAGTCGAACATTCAAATAGTGAAAGAATAACTCAATTTTTTGGAATAATGTATTTCTCCGGGTGAGAACGTAATATATACCTTACTCGATCCCATATACTAAGGCTCTGGATCTCCTCTCTACGAATGGATTCACCTCGACTTTCAAATTTGATCACTCACTTTTCTAATATCGTCCATTCTACATAACATAACACATATACGAGTTTAGGTGAAGTGGCATCTATTAGATCATTTGACCACTTAGCCTTTAAACCAATTTCGAGTCCACCGCTGTGGTCACACCACTACACTTAAATAACTTTACTCATCAGATTATTTGAACATTAATTTTAAGTTTCTAATATTGGTTCATAAAATTATACTAAACAAAGGGCGTTACAAGATTTGCATAAACTAAAATATGATATGTATCACCAACATAAACTACTTATTATCTTGCATAACATAAATTATAATAATAAGATATTTTATTATATATCATAAGAATAGAAAATTAAAATTAATCTTGTGTAATATTTATAATTCTATTTTTGGTATAAAATAAATATTTAATTATTTATATATTATTGTAGATATATAAATTGTTCCTAATATAGTTTTTAGAAATTTTTATTAATGTTCTATTTTATTCCTTTCTAAATGACAAATGTAAATTTGTATCAACCGTGAATGTATTTTTATATTAAATGAAAAATAAATTTTAAAAAAAAGAGTAATAAATTTTTCTAATTTCAATCAAAAAAAATTACAATATTTTCGTCTAATCGTTAATTTCTTATACTGGTTCTCTATTATTGTTTTTGATATTGTTCTTGTTCTTGTTTGTTTACTTCCTCGAATCATCTTTCTGTTCAATTAATTCAAGCAAACCTTTTTGAAGAAAGAAAGAGAAAGAAAACGAGATATGATGGAATAGGACGACATAAGAATTTTGTCCGCACCTATTAAATTCTATTAAAATATGTTTTAACTTTATATAACATATAAAAAAGTAAAATTAGCGTAAATCTACAAAATACTATAGAGAGTCTCGAGAATTTCTTGAGATGGTTATTGTTACGCGCAGTAATGTTTGAAATAGGGTTCGTGATTGATGGTAAAATATATTCAAAAGGAAAATACATGAAAATTTTGAGAAAGATTAATAATTTGACTTGACTATATGTGGGGCCCAGAAGGGAGGATGAGGGTATGGTCACTGTCTTGAGTGAATGATGCAGAAGACACGCACGTGGAATCTGTTTCAACCCCACTGTCTATATCTTATTTATTTATTTCTTTATTTATTCTTATTTCTTCTTGTTACTATTTTTATTTTTTTATAAATTTTTATTTTTAGAACCTTAAAAGTATTTTAGACAAGATAGATTGATTTATTATAAAACCGAAACCTTGATCATCCAGAAATGTCCCACGAGACTGTTAAACTATTCTTGTCATCCTCCACATTTATATCACCACATGTTAATTTGAAAATTTTATTTTAATTGTCTCCAAACAAAACAATCTTAAGAGATTAATTAATTAATTAATTAATTTTGTAGGAATATATACTATTATTTGATATGTAAATAGGAGTGTCAAACTGTCTAATACCGGTTGGAGGATGAAAACTGTTAAATACTAACTTGAATCCGACCTTAAATAGTTTCGAGTTGTTAATGGGCTAACCAGAATATTGGGATTGAAGTATAATTGTTGAAAATGTTTAGAATAAAATAAATTTTGATTAGTAGATTTCGTGATTTTAATTTTAGTTTTTGTTGGCAAGTTGTTGTGGTTCTAGTTTGAAGAGGAGAAATGGGGAGTCAAATGTATATATATAGAAATGTCTGAAAAGAATTAATGAGTGATTAATTAGTTGGCTGACTTTATTATTAATAAAATCTTGTGATCATTCTGTCTGAATTGTAAATCTTATTATCTGACATGTCAAATATGTACAACACCTTTTCTTTTTCGCGTCTTTGATTCTTCTTTTCTTATAAGTATTTAATATATACTAGCGAGACTATTAATTCAAAATTATAATTAAGATCCGAATTTTTGTATTAATATATTTTAAAGTGTACATTCAATAATATAACTATTTAAAAATATATCAAAAACGTTTATACCCATCAAAAAACAAGAATACTATTTTTTTCAAAGATCATCAAAAATATATGTTGAACTGGCTATTGTATATATGCTTATAACACATGAAAATGAGACGGACCAATACTAGTCTGGATTGAATAAGAATAAACATGACTTATAAACGCCTCTTAACTCTTAAGTACGAGTTCGGAACAAGCCGTGGTTATCTATTTTTTTATTACCAACAGTTGATGAAATTCGAGTACAGAATAAAAGAATTATACCAATTGATAACATAAATAATCTGTGTTGTCCTCATTTTGAATTTAAAAGGTAAGTGTATCTCTAAACTCCCATGAAATTTGTGTAAACAAAAGACCAGTATATGAACTGTCTATATGTTGAATAATCATCACATAAGAAAGGAAGTTTCTTCATTACTACTAGTAAAATTTCACTAAAACAAGATAAACTGTTTTGTCCACATTAGAGTGTCAAAATAATTTTCTAAATTTAGTGCTACATCTTTTAACGACAATTGTATGTCAATGAGATAACACCAATGGTGGAAACAAAAGCAGAAGCAATACAAATTTTTTATATATATATATATATATATATATATATATAGCTCTATATTTGGTTTATTTTGGGTATAACTATATGGTTTTATAGATAATAATATTGAAGAGACACGAAAAAAAAATCTATCTATATCATAAAAAGGCAGTTGGATTCTATCATGTGGATCTCGTGATCTACCATAGAGCCATGGATTAATCACTGTCAATAATAATTCTATGTATTTATTATTCTGTTGTCACGTACGTACAAAATATCGTATATATAACTTCTGTCTTCTAGTTCTGAGTCGCTGAATTTTTCGCTAACTGTGCAATTAATTTTGCGATCGATTGAAAAGTAAACAGTAAGACGAAAACTGACGTCACCTTTTTAATTATTGGAGAACGAAAATAGAGTGTTCAAATAGGGTTGTATTATTATAAAATTACGCAAGATATACGAATCCCTCTTATTTCATTCATATCAATCACTGTACGTTAAAAAGAAAATCATACTATTTGAATAATTGTACAGAATGAAAACCACGCAACCCCATATTTTATTTCCACAAATAACGAAAAATTCTCAAAAGGAATAGTTTAGAATGTAAATAAAATTCCAAAAATAAAAACACAAAAGATATAAAGCAAAGAAGAAAAAAAAAAGTCCATGCTTTCTTATTCATTGCTTTAACCTTCTCTCTCTCTTCTCTCATTCAGACACAGACACACCACAGCTAAGCTTCCCATCGGAAAGGAGTTTCATGTCCTTAAGGACCATAACCTCTCTCTCTCTCTAACAACAAAAAACAGAAGATAGAGAGAGAAACTATGGCTCACATAAAGATCTAACAGAGACAGTAGTCCCACTTCCCCACCACAACCATCTTCGATCATCATCATCATCAATGGATCCCGATCCGGATCATAACCCGAATCATCACAGACCAAACTTCCCTCTCCAGCTTCTTGATTCTTCTTCCTCCTCTTCTTCTTCCTTAGCCATCATCCCATCAGCTTCTTCTTCCGAACCTAACTCCGACCCTAACGCTCTCTCCAAGAAACCACCTCCGAAGCGAACCTCAACGAAGGACAGACACACCAAAGTTGAAGGCCGAGGCCGCAGGATCCGTATGCCTGCCATGTGCGCCGCGCGTGTCTTTCAGCTCACACGTGAGCTCGGTCATAAATCCGACGGCGAAACCATCGAGTGGCTTCTCCAGCAAGCTGAGCCGGCAGTTATAGCCGCTACAGGGACTGGAACAATTCCGGCTAACTTCACTTCTCTTAATATCTCACTTCGTAGCTCAAGATCTTCTCTCTCTGCTGCTCATCTTCGTACAACTCCGAGCAGCTATTACTTTCATTCGCCTACGATGCCTCATCATCATCAGCATCAGCATCATCAGGTGCGTCCCAAGAACGAGTCGCATTCTTCTTCTTCTACGCAGCTATTAGATCACAACCAAATGGGGAACTATTTAGTACAATCAACGGCTGGATCTTTGCCTACGAGTCAGACTCCTGCTACGGCACCGTTTTGGAGCAGTGGTGATAATACGCAGAATCTTTGGGCTTTTAATATCAATCCTCATCATTCGGGTGACGTTTACAACACGAGCGGCGGCGGTGGTGGTGGAGTAGGAGCAGGAGGAGGAGGAGGAGGAGGAGTACATCTGATGAATTTTGCAGCTCCGATTGCTTTGTTTTCTGGACAGCCTTTGGCGTCTGGTTACGGAGGAGGAGGTGGCGAACATAACCATTACGGAGTTTTGGCGGCGTTGAACGCTGCTTACCGGCCGGTTCAGGAGACGGCGAACCAGCAAAACCGCGACGGAGATCATCATCACAACCATCAAGAAGATGGAAGCACAAGTCATCATTCCTAGGCAAAAACACACACAAACAATATATCTGTGAGATTTGTTTTTATATTTTTTGTCCTTTCGTTTGTTTGATTGTTTTTTAAACACTGTTTTTTTTTTGCATTGCTTTTTTTTTCTTATATTTTTTCCTTATAAATTCTAATATTCCACGAGTTCTGATCGGGTTTCATTCTTCTTCTGAGTAATTAATGTATAAAGTAAGTAAGAACGTGATTATTCGATATATCGTAGTATGTGGTTTTGGCAACCAGGCTTTGTTTTTTTTTCTTTTCTTTTCAAGAGGGTTTAGCCTCAGGTAGTATTTGTCTTGTGAAATGTTTTTCCTCTATACTCTTGAGTGAGAGAGGTTTATTATGTGACACACTACTTGATAAGTGTTTCTGAACAATTTTCATATATGTATAATTCAGTACGTACTGTTAATCAATAAAACATTTCCCTTGTCAAATTATGATATGTCTTCCATATTTTGTTCATGATTTGATTCCCTCCACCACATTGTCTGGAATAGGTACATATGCATGTATTATGAGCTTGTTCCTGTTCTATTTCTATCCAATCTACTATTTTTCCCGTGTGAATCACATCCTTTTCTGGTCAGTCTTGACTGGTCTATCGATCGATATTCGATAGTATACTAAGATCTTGTAAATATATATAGTAATAAAATCATATAGACAAAAACATTCTCATGTGATTGTTTTGGTTAATTATAAGTGTGTATACGAAGGGATGCATTTAGATATGGTGCCATATTAATGCCAGTAGGTTGTCTTTCTATGCGCAGGACTTGGGATATTTTAATACTTTAATTTATTTAAGTTATAGCCTTTGCAACATTTCTAAGGCTTTTGTTTTGTGAATGGTCAAGTACTATATAGTTCTATCGCGGAGCGCAGGAACATAAGATAGAATAAGTAAAATTATCAAAAACCTCATATGGTCGAAGCTCGCTACGTTTGAAGACTTACGATATACAATCTCTAGATGCATGAAACTTATTGCCAACGTTAAATCTTATTAAATGATAATGTATTTACATGATTTTGAATTTCGAACACCCAAAAAAGAACCATAGATATTTCATTCTCTTCTGAAAAATTTATTAAATAAATATAGAAAACAATGTATAGAACGAAATCTAAAGATTTGAGTAGGATATATGTAGATCTCGATGCAAACCCAATACGAAGTATCCAGCTTCATCTTGTATTCTAAAAGTTTCTCGTTGATATATGGATGAAACATCGATTATATATCTATAATGAAGACGGGATATATTGATGATGTATAATTAACCAGGAAATTTCTTTGTATAAAAAAAATACACAAGTAAATTTAACATGCGTAATAACCATATCACTGCATCTTGTGTCGGTCTATATTATTATATTTCTTTAATTATTATGTATATATACGGTCTTATCATGCATGGGTATATATAGAGAAACAACAGTGTAGACCTACGTTGCATTGTATATAAAATGAGAGATATCAACGAGCATGGGAATTGGGTCGTTAGCAATTTCAAAATAATACACATACTTATAGCAATTTCAAAATAATACACACATACTTATATATACAATTGATTTGTTAATATAAATAAATTATTGTTTTATATACAAAATATAATTATATCTAGTATGAAAATAATACTTTTTTGTTAAATGGAAGTATAATACTTGAAGCTTCTATAGATCGGTGCGAACTATTTCTTGAAATCATAGGCCTGTCGATTATATAACCATATGTCTATTTGATGAATTAACCCGTTAGTTTAACGAAATCAATTTATAGGAAGCAGCATTTTAGAGGAATGTAATTCTATCTTATCACAATAATAGCAATAGGCGATTGAAACTAGATTTCTCGGTAATAAAAGAAAGAAAAGAATATATAGTCACCGATCGATGATCTGATGAATCTTCTTTGATATTTGTATATTATTGTTTACGTAATACTTTGGAGATAAACAATAAGATACGAGTCATGACCGATCATTGTTTTTATGTCGGCGTTTTATTTTATAATAAAAAGAATTCTGCAACAAAAAAAAGGAAAGGGCACAAGTAGTTGATGTAACCTGGCATTATCCAATAGGTCGAAAATAAATTAATTGTCCCTAAAGTATGTATGTTTAAAATACAGTTCTTTGAATCTACGACTACGTAGTTATAACTTACATATGTGGAAAAACTCTAGTATCGAAGAGTGTATTCATGTGGGTTTTTCGTTTTTGATCTGGCAAAGATTATATGATCATGATTTCCTCACTTGCTTCTCTATTTTGTTTAATCAGGAATCACTAATCCACTCATTCGTCCTCTTCACCATAACCATTTTATCATTTGTATAAACAAATAATGATTACAAAAATATTAAGGGAATAAATATCATATATTGTTATTAATCCTTATACATAAATGTCGAATACAAACGTCACTTAGTTTTCAACTTTTTCATGTATGATAAGAAAAAAATAGAACAAAGGACTAATTAGATGTATTTTATCTTTGTCTAGGATCAGTTTCAATAATGCCTATAATTTCTCCATCCACATTTATTGATATGGGCTATATAGAATACATCGGCTTTGGAAGGCCCATTATTACATGAAGATTAGAGAAAAGGTTCGAGTTTAGACCTTAGACAATTGGATATTTGGATGCACAATATTTACATCTACGATTCACGGTAGGAAAACCTCTATTATTAACAATATTAAGAATACGCTATTTTATTAATATAATGATATATTTTTAAAAAATTGAATTAAAAATTGAATTTTAAATTAGAAAATTTTATTAATTTATAGAAATTTCATTAAATTTAAAATTCCTCATTTCTGTAATATTATTTAAGAAAAAAAAAAATAACCCATTCAACATATCACACTACAACTACCACATGATGTTTGATAATGTTATATAAATGGAGATTGAAAGAAGTCGGTGAAATTTTTTGGCCAGTGGTGATTTACTGATTTAGCAACAAAAACAGAGTGGTAGATTTTTTGATGGGAGCTCGCAATATTTAGTGTAGTCTATTCTCACTTCATGCTGAGTTAGATATCATGATAGGAGTAATGGAGTGCATGCATAAGTTGCAAAGATTAGACATATTTTTTACAATTGATTTTTTAGATATGGTAAGGATGATGTATTCACTGGAAAAATGACTGACATTCACAACATATATGAAAGAGTTTCAGTAATGTAAAATTTTCTTCACTATCTTCAAAATTTTATTTTTTAATTTTTATTTGTTTTACGGGAACTAACACAAATAAAACAATTTAACATAAATGCACGAAATTTTACATTAGCCATAGTCTAAATGGATACAGTTCGACCAATTTGGTTAGCTAAAACTTTTTAGAATAATCTTACGAGATAAATTATATAAATATTTTTAATAATTTAAATTAAATTAGCAACTAATTTCTTTTTCTAAATATTACAATTTATAATCAATTTATTTTTAAAAATATTTACTTATTTTCTTTTCAAATAATTGGAATATCAATAAATAAGTTATTATAAAAATTTTGCAGTTAGCAATTCTAAATTTTATTTTTAATCAAAGTTGTTTCTCACATAACAAAATAAATATTATGAATTTTTCCTTAAGTAATTATTTTTTTTTAAAAAAAACATAACTCAGTCATTTGATGCTATATTTTTTTCAAAAACTTCATTTTTTCTTTCAAAATTACAACTAACTAATATAATACCAAATAAACAATTAAAATAAAATGATATTCAAAATTAAAATGATGATTGTCGCTTCGCCCCAAATTGAACGAGACCAAAATCAAACTTCTCAATTTTTGGTTAATATTATGTTATGAATTTTTACCGCTTGATGGACTTTCAAAATATTACAATTTGGTTAGTTTTTGTAAAATCGAACCGATCAATAATTTAGATTTTTATAATTTTTCTAAAACAACATATATGTAACTATACATAATTTTCAAAAAAAAATATTTACAAATAGAAACGAAAGACATAACTAAATATAATTAACAAAACAATTTGAGTTTAGCCTAATTAAAACATAAAGGTTCAATTTAAAAAATTGCTATAAACCAATATATAAAAAGAATCAAACTGATCTAAAATATTATATCCAAAATCATATGCTTAATTAAGGTAATAACAATAAAATAATTTAAAATAATTTTGTTCTTACATTTTTATACATATTAATTTATTTTTTTGAAAAAATTTATAAACAAATAAAAACAAAATCTTAATAAATTATTATAATTTTATTATTTCATAAATATTTATACCCATATTCACCTAGTTCAACTGCATATCTGAATAATCTGATACAAATAGTTATCATTTTGGTCGAATACGATAATTTTGTACTCTAAATAATATCATAATTTTGTATTAAATCCACCGATTAGAACTAAAAAGTAATTGTAGGCTTGTAGCTGCATAACATCATTTTTATGTTTAATCTGAAAAGTTCAAAAAAAATAAAAATGAAAGGAGTGGTCATAAAAGTCCAAGGTAAAACCTGGCCTCCACTTTAGTTTCAACATCTACACTGAGACAAAGAGAGAAGAAAAATAAAAAAGTAGGAAACTGGAGAGTAGTAATGCCTTCTAATTCTGGAGATGATAATGTTCTTCAAGTTCTCTTCAAGAACTTCGATGTCCTTGCTCTGTATATATATACCTCTTTCTCTCTTCTATTTAATTTCTCTTTACAGATCCTTATCTTGTTTTGTTAATAAGATCATATCTTTTTTCCTTAGTTTTATTTCTACTGAGTTTCAACTACATTGTCTATGTTCTTACTTGATTCCAGTTTTGAAAGAGAATCTCTCTTTAGATATTTTACTGATTTATAGAGTTTAAGTTAGGGTTTTAATTTTTAGTTGAAAGTTGAAATTTGCTTTGTTTTTGCTTCTGCAGCCCATTGGTTGCCCTCGTCTACCCTATGTAAGTGAAATCTCTATCTCTCCATATACTTCTGTATGTTGTGAATATATTAGATTGATAGCAAAACTCACTTCTTAAAGCCAATCTTTCATAGTTTGACCCAAAAAGGTAATATTTCATTCAGATTTACATGATCATTGGAAAACTTTAGGAAAAAGAAACAAAAACTATATATCCACACACACACCCACCCACTAAGAATCCAAGACACGAGACATTATGATTTTGTAGTATTCAACTATTTATATTACAAAAAAGGAGAAAAAATTATGTGTTGGAATCTTAGTTTTCAAAAGTGGGTCTTTCCTGCGCCATGGGAATGAATTTAGTTTTTAGGTTCAATGAGTTCTTTATTTTGGTGAATGAAATTTTCTAAGTTCCTCTAAACTTATAACTGCTAGCATGTTTTTATGTTCTATTCACTTTATGGCGTAAGGGGCAAGGCTCCGACAGCACCATGAGCCATTTAAAACTAAGGTTGGAATAATTAATAATGTGGAAAAAATGAACAGATATGCATCAGTGAAAGCAATAGAGACAAAATCATTAGCAGAAGACGAGCAAAGGCTCACCTACTGGGTTCTCTACGCAATCGTCTCCCTCTTCGAACTCATTTTCTCCAAACTTCTTGAATGTTTAGTTTTTTACGTTATTATTATTATTATTATTATTTATTGAACAATTTTTATATGCTAGTGCAACTCATTTAGGCTTTCAAGCTTCGGTCACATATTAATCAAACTTTCTCTTCTGATAATACATACATAAAAGGTTTCCGATATGGCCGTTCTTGAAGCTGATCGGGATATGCTGGCTTGTGCTACCACAGTTTAACGGAGCAGAACATGTCTATAGACATTTCATCAGACCATTCTACATGAATCCTCAAATAGCTTCCACTAATATTTTGTATGTTCCTCAGAAGAAATTCAATTTCTTCCCTAAACGCGACGACGATGACAACCTCACTGCTGCTGAGAAATACATGGGAAAACACGGCACCGAGGCATTTGAGCGAATGATCGTCAGGGTAAATTCATATTTACATATATACACGTGTGTATTGATTGTTTGTCTATGTTTAAATGTTTTTATGAATGTTGTGATGTGATGCAGAAGGATAGTTATGAAAGAGGGAGGAGAGGAGGAGGAAGCAATAATTACATGATCTTTGATGACGATTATAGGTGCTAAGTTTACCATGTTTACGGTGGTTTTTGATCCGTCATTGATCGTAAACCTGTTTGGCTACATTCAGTTTGATCTAGATGTGTGGCAATTGTCTTCTCTATGGCTTATTGCCAGGTTTATGTATGAGTATCATCCTTATGTAGTAGTGACACGTTTTGTATTTCGGTTTCCGTTCAAGTTAAACAGTGAAATGGAAACGAAATCATTTCGGTTTGGTTTAGTTAAAGTAGGGTTGGTTGCGTCTTGTATTCTCTATTTGATATAAGGTTTGTTCTTCATTTTAGTCCAAATCATCTGAAACCTGAAACTAGAGAGATTGAATTTCTCATGATTTTCATTTGTATTTTGTGACAAAACAGTAAGAATTTTGATTATAGTACAAATGCAATATCTAACCTGTTGGAATAAGTTTGAAAAAAAGTAAAATCAAGATAGGATTAAAATTTAGATTCTGAGTTATCTAATCTAAAGAGATAAAGAAGAATATTTAGGAAATATCTAAATATTCTAAAAGATAATTTAGTTATTTAAGAGTTATCTAAATAACTTTAAAAAAAAGAAAGTTGTTAATAAATCTCTATATAAAGAGATGCCAAGGTGTGGCATAAGATGTGAGATTTGAGAGAGAAGCTTTGAAAGCTTGAGAACTATTAATCAAAGTGTGATTAGTTTGTGAGAGGTTTAATTTTTGAGTTATTTTTCTAAAGCTAATAAAAAAAGAAGTTGTTGACAAAAAAAAAAAAAGAAGTTCTTATTAAATTTGCAAAACAGTTCTTAATTATAACTTTGGCATTAGAGATAATGGCATTTGAATTATAGCTAAACTCTAACTGAAATCATTAATTTTGATTCAGCTAACTCCAAGAATTAACACTGATGTAAATTAAAACATTTTAATATTAGAACCGTATAGTTTGATAACTTTTAAATTACTTTCGTAAACCGATCCTAATTATTTACTGTACCGGTACTCATCAAATTTTAAAATAGGACCTGCTTATTTGTGTGAAAAGAACAGAAATAAAGTGTTGCAAAACTGCAAAAATTATAATACTTAAAAGTCAGATTCGTGGGGCCCATCTTTGTCCGCCTTTCGTCGATGTTCCGTTCCATTATTATCTTTAACGGGCCGGTCTTTTATCAAAAGGGGCTGGGCTTAGAAAAATTTGTTTTTATTAACAATATGCGATTTTTTTGTTGTCTTTACTCGATTGCTGACATGGCATAATATAAAAGTTTATGAAAAACTCAAACGAGACGGGAAAATTTAGTTATACATTCGCACATTTGCTCAAGCCTCCAAAGGAGAGAGGAGGTTACAGTAAGGCTATGTCTTTCTCTCTCTCTCTCTAATGGATGAAGAAAGATGAAATAAATAAAATCAAACAAAAATTAAAATACAAATTTAAGACAGAAAAAAAGGTTTTGATACGAGAGCAAACCAGAGGCGTAGGTTCTCAAATCACCAAGAGCCTCTCGAATTCTCCCTCCTTTCTCATCGCCGGCGATCGAACTCGACGGTACACCTTGACGAATTTTTTTTACGTTGATCCGAGATTCTCATCGAGGATTGCTTCCTCTTCACCGTTCCATCTTCGATTATCCGAATCAGAGGCGTGGCTCTGTGGCATTGGAAAATATTTTTGAAGAAGATAGCTCTAGCACTTGATTTTCATGCAATCAAATGAGATTCCAGTGATGTTAAACGGTTTTGTCGAGAATGTTCCGAAAGGGAATTAGTTATTTTCCGTTGCAGCAGCTTCAATGTCTGATTCCCTGAGAATTAGTCTTGCTGAGAGAGACGTCGAACAGGTAACTATTCTTAGAGTTTTATTAGAAGAACTTGTTTTCCTTCAACTTTTGTGTTGAATCATTGAAATAAGATTAGAAGATGGAGTATTTGTGTTCATATATGCTAAGGATGTGTTCTTCTTTTTTTTATCAACCTCCGTTTCTCTACATAAGTCATTGAAAAATGATATTTTTTTATGAGATTCTTTGACTGAATTCGACAGGCCATTACGTCACTTAAGAAAGGTTCGTACTTGCTGAAATACGGTCGCAGAGGGAAGCCTAAGTTTTGTCCATTCCAGCTCACAAGTGTAAGATTTTCTTGGACGCCATACATCTGCTTATTTTTCTCTTCCAGAAATTCTGAAAATACGATGAGCAAGAGAGACGACTCCTTGTATTCTTCTTGTTTGCTCATTTATACTACATGTGAATTATTATCCTAGGACGAGTCAACATTAGTATGGTACTCTGGCAAAGAAGAGAAGCAGATTAAGCTGAGTCAAGTCCAGAGAATTGTTCCTGGACAGCGCACGGTGAGTTTTCTCTCTGCAATATGCATATATGTTCACAAACAAGTACAGTTCATTGGATAAAAATTAGCTTCTGAAATATGTTTCTATTCCATTTCAACTATATCAACTTAGTAAGATGGTTTCTTGTTCTCTTCGCGTCGTTTTATATAATCAAGCTATCTTCCTTTTTATATGTTTCGACTTGTTCTTCTTACCTCATCCTAGACTCAACGGCTAAAGTTTTGTTTCAGGCTACATTTAAGAGGTACCCACGACGGGAGAAAGAGTATCAGTCATTTTCGCTCATATGTCCGGACAGGTCCTTGGATTTGGTGAGTTTTTTCGTGCAATCTTAATGAGAAAATACCATTTGATTGACCTTGACCTTGTTGATGATGTGTTGTGCAGATATGTAAAGACAAGGACGAAGCAGAAGTTTGGGTTGTTGGTTTGAAGGCATTGATTACTCGGGTAAAAGTCTCCAAATGGGAAAACACTATTAAACCTGATATCACTTCACCGGAATGTCCAACCCCTCATGCACGAAGAGTGTCTCCATTCGTAACAATCCTTGTGAGTATCACTACGTTTCATGTTTTTAGGAAAATTTGAACGACCAACTTATACTTTGCATCATGTTACGACAGGATCAAGTTATTCAGCCCTCTACTGAGACTTCTGTACCAAATCGGTTGGGAAAAATCTTTTCTGACATTGTCTCAATAACTGCAACAGCCAATAACAACCAGACAGAAGCCAATACTACCAACCTCTTCTGTCCAGTTTCTCTGGGGAATGTCGAAAATTCAAATTCACGGTTCTCGACCGGTGACCCGGTTCGGATCAGTCTATCTAGTGCTGTGAGTACCTCTAGCCACGGTTCGTGTCACGAAGACTTTGATGCTTTAGGTGATGTTTTTGTCTGGGGTGAAGCTATAAGTGATGGTGTACTGAGTGGTACTGGAAAGACATTACATTCCACTACAGAGGATGCACTTTTACCAAAAGCATTAGAATCAACAATAGTTCTCGATGCCCAAAACATCGCATGTGGTAGGTGTCATGCGGTTTTAGTTACAAAACAAGGAGAGATCTTCAGCTGGGGAGAGGGAACAGGTGGGAAACTAGGGCATGGCTTAGACAAGGATACTCACCAACCAAAGTTCATTAGTAGTGTCAGAGGAATGGGTTTCAAATCTTTAGCGTGCGGAGAGTTCCATACATGTGCTGTTACTCAATCTGGTGATCTTTACAGTTGGGGTGATGGCACTCCGAATGTCGATTTGCTTGGGCACGGGAGTGAATCAAGCTGCTGGATTCCCAAGAGAGTGACTGGTGTCTTACAGGGAATGCATGTGTCGGATGTCGCTTGCGGTCCCTGGCATACAGCAGTGGTTGCATCATCAGGCCAGTTGTTTACATTTGGAGATGGATCTTTTGGTGCTCTGGGTCATGGAGACCGAAGAAGCTCTAGTGTTCCACGCCAAGTTGAAAGCCTAAGTGAACTAAGAGTAATGAAGGTTGCTTGTGGCGTTGGGCATACAGCTGCAGTGGTGGAAGTGAAAAATGAAGCATCTGATGCTGAGCTCTGCTCTTCGTGCGGGCAACTGTTCACATGGGGCGATGGTGACAAAGTACAGCTTGGTCATGGTGACGATGAGGCAAAACTACTCCCTGAGTGTGTACTTTCATTGACAAACGAAAATATCTGCCAAGTTGCCTGTGGACATAGTCTCACCGTTTCTCTTACATCCAAAGGACATGTGTATACAATGGGTAGCGCGGCTTACGGCCAGCTGGGAAATCCTACCGCCAAGGAAAAGTTCCCTTCACGTGTCGAAGGAGACATAATAGACACTTGTGTGGAGGAGATTGCGTGTGGTTCTCATCATGTTGCTGTGTTAACATCTAAATCAGAGGTTTACACTTGGGGAAAAGGATTAAATGGCCAGTTAGGACATGGCACCGTTGAGAACAAAAGAGAACCTGCGGTTGTTGGGTTCTTGAAAGAAAAACAAGTGAAGGCTATAACATGTGGATCCAACTTCACTGCTGTGATTTGGCTGCACAAATGGGTACCTGGCTCTGAACATTCTCTCTGTGCTGGTTGCCGTAACCCTTTCAACTTTAGAAGAAAACGCCACAACTGTTACAACTGTGGTCTGATCTTTTGTAAAGTATGCAGCAGTAGGAAGTCTTTGAGGGCTGCTCTTGCGCCAGATATGGTCAAACCTTATCGAGTGTGTTACGGATGTTTTACCAAGCTAAAAAAGTCTAGAGAACCGTCTCCTTCTCCACCGACTCCACGTGCCAGAAACCTTTTGAATATGCGAAAATCGACAGATGTTTCAGAAAGAAGCAGCTTAATCCTCTCAACGCACTCCAGAATAGCCTCGGCTGACTCTTTATTGCATCAAGGCGAAGGAAGACACCACAGACGAGACGTTAAACCGGAAGTAAATAACCATAATGTCTTCTCTTTCATGAATGGCAGTGTACAGCCTGTTGGATCGCCATCATCAAGAGGATCAATAGCTTGGCGTAGAATCCCCAAAAATATGATGGTTAAAATTCCTGGTTCACGAGTGAGCTCTCGCACAGTGTCTCCAGTTTCAGTAAAGTCAACTAGTCCACGCCGATCTTATGAAGTAACAGCTGATGAATCTAAACAAATAAAAGACAGTTTTGGTCAAGAAATGGCGGGTTTAAAGGAACAGGTACTTCTTTCTAACCATCTTATATGTTCAGCTGTATATTACATCTAGGCAACTATGCAGTTACATTTTTTATATCTACTGAACATTGAAGGTAGAACAACTTACTTCCAAAACCCACAAACTGGAAGAGGAACTCGAAAAAACTAGAAGGCAGTTGAAAGTGGTCACTGCAATGGCAGCAGATGAGGCAGAGGAAAACAGATCTGCAAAGGAGGTTATTAGATCTCTGACCACTCAGGTTTGACAACATTTACCAGATTCAACTAAATTCGTCTCACATCTTCTGTTTCTTATATCGATCTCTCATAATGTTAACAACGGTTTTGCAGTTGAAGGAAATGGCTGGAGGAGTACCTCTAAAGGATGATCCTAGAACCAACTTAAGAAACACAGAAAAAGAAACATCATCAGAGAGTCAAACTCAGACCAGTACTCAGACACATATAAGAAGCATGGTCTCTCATGATAGTCAATCAGATAAAAACTTAACAAGTAAGAGTCACGTTAATGGACGTAGAAGACAGAATGAGAAACCAGAGAGAGTTGTGCAAGACGAACCTGGAGTCTATTTGACATTGTTGTCTTTACCTGGTGGTGGTCATGAACTCAAGCGTGTCCGGTTCAGGTACATGAATGCTTCTTCGTCTTCTTAAAATGCTAATCTAATCTCGCCTTTTTGAGCAACACAACACGACATATCATTTTACGTGACTCGTTCATCATGCTTACATGTAACGTTGCTGTTTCTTGTGCAGCCGGAAACAGTTTACTGAAGGACAAGCAGAGAAGTGGTGGGGTGAAAATGGAGGTAAAGTGTATGAGCGACACAACATTCTGGTTTCCTAGGATCTGCTCTGTCTTAAATAGAGGAAGAAAGAGAAGACCAAGAAAATATAGAGAGAGAGAGAATAAATAGAGAAAGATTTGTTTTTGAGAGTAATACCAACATGTTTTCTGCTATCAATAGAAAGACAAAAAAATGTTTGATAAAAATTACATTTCATTTATTTTTTTCTGAGTATTGCGTGGTATACCAAAGACATCTCCATACAATGGATGCCCCTGCTGTAACACACATAAGTAGAAGCAATAAACGGTTCAGCTAAATAAAAATAATAGTAGTTTCAAAAACAGACTTAAGTAAAGGGAACGCAGTTGAAAAAGTTAGACTTCAACCAAAACTAGGTCCAAGTGGAATAGGAGCATTTTAAACCAGGAATCTTCAAACCATATACATCGCTGTGGAACACGTGTAAGTCAAGAAACAGTCCTCCAGCAATCAGAATCACCAAAAATGCATCAATCACCACAACATTGAGGAAACCTGATAGTAAATGTCCATCGTTCCCATCTTTGGTTTGCATACGCACACGTTGCTTTTGCTTTAACTTCTTACCGTCTTCTTTCTTAATTAATGTGGGCTCCCATATGAAACACAAACGAGAGAATTAGCTCCAGACAGTTGAACACTAGCAAATTTTACAGATAGACAAAAACATAAGCTAAGAAAAACTCCTCTTCAGAACCACCTACAAGTCCTCATGGTTATCAAAGACGTTCCCTGCATATATGGGTATAAAGAAACATAACTGACATGATGATCTCTATCAGTCTTGAATCTTTGATTTTATTAAACCTCTGTGAGCTACAGACAGAAACGCAGTGTTGATTACGGCGGCATCAGTTTAGGAAGGTTACTTGAGGTTTCTCGTTGACAGTAAGCTGGTTTACAACACGCTTGAAGGGATTATTAAAGATTCCAATTTCCCAACTTGTCAATTTCCCAACTTGTTATCATCTATCCTCAAACATTACGATATGCTTTTTCTATATTCGCTGCAGGGCTTTCGTTATACAAGAAGAAGTTGCGAGGTTAGCATTGATGGAAATGTAGTGAAGTTGCTGAAGATTTGTTGGTATAATGGAACTGGTAGAGAATTGATGCAACTGAAACGTTTCTTGTGGGAACTTGAGTTTCTTCAAGTAATGCAAGTGCAAGTTGATGCGAAGAAGATAGATGATAACAAGAAGTTGCAACCCACCAACGACCTTATTGCTCTCCTTAAATGTTATTCCAGTTGTCAAATGAAATAGACAATGACAAATACAACTTGGAACATAGGAAAACATTTGTGAATCTAAATTATTTTTATCCGAATTTCCTTCATTTGTCAGTTGAATTGCATTTTAAATCGATTTTGTGATGAGGGTGACTATTTGATAAACTAAACCCACAATCTTGTAATGAGTAGGATTCAAGGTCTTTAGGGGTTCTAAAGATTTTGGATGGTTAAGATGAAGGCAACATAATCAGAATATCTAGTATTTCGTCGACACATGAGAAAAACTGATTCAAGAAAAACTAATAACATATTATAAGGTCGGGACTAAACTCAAAACCTCACAAGAATTTTCTTTTTTTTAACACATCAAGTTCTTGAATCTTAAAGTAGAACAGAACAGAAGAGTTCTTTGTAACTAAACTATCGAAAAAAGCTTATGACATCAAAATCATTTCAAAAGCTTGAAGCTTTGTGTAAGACTTGGCTTCTCCTTCTTTTCCTTGTAGAGAGCCGAGAGTGAAACACCAGAAACCTTGACGACCTTGTACCTATCTCCAGGAATATCTCCCACAGCATGACCCTTACGACCAAAATCCAGCAATCAAGACCTCGTCCTGCAACAGCATAAACAAAAGATGATTCAACCTTTTGACAGAAACTAATCCATGTTTACTAATTGGTTACAAAGGCTTTTTGATTCTGCAACTTACATTTGCCTCAATGAAGTTCAAACCTCCATCGTTAGGGACAAAAGCAGTAATCTTCTTTCCGTTCTTGATAAGCTGTACTCTAGAACAATTACGGATAGCAGAGTTAGGCTGCTTAGCCTCAATTCCTCTGCATAATTAGACACACAGACTCATCAACACCAGTCTCCACACGAAAAATAAAGCAGATAAAGAAGCCAATTCTATGTTCTTTGTAGCCTTACAGTGTCTCGAGGAAGATTCATTTTGTGTGAGAAGATCCAGTAAAAGACTTATTCCATTCATTTCCTTGGTGAGACTTCTTGTCCGTCTTGTCTGCCCACCTCTGTTTCATCCGATGATTTGAGATTGTAGTGACCGCTTCTTGGAGATTGTAGATTGTAGTGACCGCTTCTTGAAAAACCTAAACGTATTGGAGATTTTAGTGACCGCTTCTTATTTATAATATTCGATAAGGAGGAGAAGATTAACAGCAAGGCTTTTGCCGCAAGCAATATGCTGCAAGAAAACCCTAAACCTAAATCTCTTATACAGGCCCATCAGGCTCATTTTAAGTTTATAAAGGCCAAGTATTTTTTTTATTAACAGGCCCAGTTCTACCGAAGCATAACGCTGTATTCCCAATTTCCAATCCTCGAACTCGTATACTCGCAGGTAAGCGCGTGAACGTAAGTCTCTATCTTCTTGTCAATTGTCAGAAACGGCGATCATCCAAAGTTATCTTTCTCCTAAACCCATTGTACTCATTTGCTTCTCTTCCAACTTCCTTAAATCCTCTTAACAACTTCTTCGCATCCGAGTTTTGTTAACACTTGCTCTGTTTCCTATTGCTCTGCATTGTCATTTCGAAGGAAAAGCTTTGACCTTTTTCACTGCTTGCTTTGTTTAGTCAAGATACGATTTATACTTTTTCTCTCTCTCTCTGTTACTTCAATTGAATCCTGCATTCTGAGTCTTTGCTTTTGATTGTCACTGGTAGATTCTTCTCCTCTAAAGAACCCCAACAAATTTGGGGGGTCAATAGTACAGCTTGTTGATAGAATTCTCAATGTCTTGTGTATGTGTGTGTGTTTTGCAGATTCATGGCTACAACGATATTTAATGCCTCTTGCAGCTCTCCCTCGATCAAAGGAATCGATTGTAAGAATGTCGGTCTTAGATTGACAGTGAGTAAAGCTCGAATTGCTTCTCTTCCAATTGCTACTTCTCAGCGACGCTCTCTTGTCATAAGAGCCAGCGAATCAGGCAAAGGACACGCGAAGAAGCTCGGTAGGAGCGACGCTGAGTGTGAAGCCGCCGTTGCTGCCGGAAATGTTCCTGAAGCACCTCCGGTCCCGCCTAAACCCGCCGCTCCGGCTGGTACGCCGATCATTCAGCCTCTCGTGAGTATCAGAATCCCTTATTTTCATTGTGAATTTGTTCTCACTCTAATTGCTTCGTACATATGATTCTGCCATTACCCTTTTGTTTATATTAGAAAGGTTCTTAAAGGTTCTTATGTAGTAACTCTCTTTCTTCATGTAATGAACAATATGTTCAGCTGCAAGGTTGAAGCTTTAAGAGGCTTTTGTTTATCTTCTGATGTGATTTATGCTTTCAGAATCTAAAACGACGGCCACGCCGTAACCGTGCTTCTCCTACTGTGAGAGCTGCTTTCCAGGAAACTGATATCTCCCCTGCAAATTTTGTATACCCACTTTTCATTCATGAAGGTAAGTTTCTTTTTCATCTGACTTGAACAACTTGTCGCTGGTCTCTATTGTCTTAAGAAATTTTTATGTGTTTTTGGACTGGCAGGCGAGGAGGACACGCCTATTGGAGCCATGCCTGGTTGCTACAGGCTTGGCTGGAGGCATGGCCTCGTACAAGAGGTTGGGCTCTGTGTTTTGATTTGATTCTTTATATGTTGGTTCTTTCAGAGCAATCATGTTACAAAAAAATGATTTTTCTTTACAAACAGGTTGCAAAGGCTCGAGCTGTTGGTGTTAACAGTATCGTGCTGTTCCCTAAAGTTCCTGAAGCTTTGAAGGTTTCACACTTCTCTTTTATTTTCATACATCATATTCTTGGATTGTTCATTGAACTGCTTTCATTTTCTAGAATCCAACAGGGGATGAGGCACACAACGACAACGGTCTGGTGCCTCGCACAATTCGTCTTCTCAAAGACAAATACCCTGATCTTGTAAGATCTGTAATCCCATTTGGTAAATATTCCTGGAGATGAAAAATGGGGTGCTTTTGATAAATGTTCTTCTCTTCCGCTAGATTATCTACACAGATGTTGCTCTGGATCCTTACTCATCTGATGGTCACGATGGTATAGTCAGAGAGGATGGTAAGTATTCTTTACCTAACTTCCTTCTGTTACGTTTTAATTAGAACGGTGATACATATTTATCTCTGTAGGCGTAATAATGAATGATGAAACTGTGCACCAGCTGTGTAAGCAAGCTGTTTCTCAGGTAAACCTTAGAAGACCTGTCTTCGATATCATGAGTCAAAATGTTTGAACTTTAATTATGGGATATAATCTCTTTCTTTCTTTGTCTCCAGGCCCGAGCTGGAGCGGATGTTGTTAGTCCGAGTGACATGATGGATGGACGAGTTGGCGCAATTCGTGCAGCTCTTGATGCTGAAGGCTTTCAAAATGTCTCCATCATGTCTTACACAGCAAAGTAATCATACAGTTCGACCTCAACAGCTTTTCTGGAAGCAGGATTTTGTTTATTCTGTCTAATTTCGTGTATGAATCTTGCGTCAACAGATATGCAAGTTCGTTTTATGGTCCTTTCCGTGAAGCCCTGGACTCAAATCCACGTTTTGGAGACAAGAAAACGTAACTAGCAATAGTCCATCGTTAAATCTGCATTTCATTTTTCTTGTTTCTTTTGCTAAAAGCCTTTGTGGTAATAACAACTTTTGGTACCTTGAACAAAAGTTATCAGATGAATCCAGCAAATTATAGAGAGGCCTTGATTGAGGCACGTGAAGACGAGGCTGAAGGAGCCGACATTCTCTTGGTAAAAGTTCTTTATGTCATGATGATCATCCTTGACTAAAACATTTCTAGAGTTTTGTAATAACTTGGAGTGTTTGGTGACAGGTGAAGCCAGGTCTCCCATATTTGGACATCATTCGGCTTCTCAGGGACAAATCTCCCTTGCCCATTGCTGCATACCAAGTACTCGCTTCATCACACTCTTATTTGAACAACATTCTCAGTCTCGGGTTTGTTGATCTTAATCTTTCCATGGAATTTTCAGGTTTCTGGAGAGTACTCGATGATCAAAGCAGGGGGAGTCCTGAAGATGATCGATGAGGAGAAAGTGATGATGGAGTCACTAATGTGTTTACGCCGAGCTGGTGCGGACATCATCCTTACCTACTTTGCTCTTCAAGCGGCTACTTGCTTATGCGGCGAGAAGCGGTAGAAGAAGAGACAGAGAGACTTCACTGTTTTTAATAATTTGAGACAATGACTCTTGTGTGTACCTTGTCTAATTTTTATTCTATGATGTGTCCTGAGTTCTTTTAAAGTGGTTCTTACATTATAGTTTTTGCTTGTTATGGAGAGTAAAGTAAACCTTACTATTAGTATTTGGGTTATACATAATGTAATATAGCAATGTCGAACCATCAGTTAAACCGATTTAACGGTCCACATCATGGCGAATCACATAGAGGATATTATCTGTAGAAGATCATATGAATTACGTAACTAAAAAAATATTTCGTTTCGAAAGAACACTCCAACAAAACAAAAAGATTTCATCTAATAGATTACTGTTTTATAAATTCGTGACATATGTATTTGATGTGGGTGGATTTATCAACCCTTTAGTGTAAGAACGCACAAGTTTGGAACAAATTTGTGAAATAATGTTTTGTTTTTCTTCTTTGACTATAAATAAATAAATAAAAAACGTGTACACATTGGAGCTACGAGGTCAAGTCAAAGATTAAGGCCTGGACCGAGTATCAAAATGTCCAATGGGCCCTTATCTAGCTCAGCAGTTACGTATGCTAAATTTAGGGTTTTTTATGTCCCGCCTATAAAATGAACATTACGCGTCTCAGTTGTAATTTCTAGGGTTTGCAAAGCCATCATCACCGAACGGATCAAACACGATGGGACGAAGTAAGTCTTATCTTCTCGCTTTCTCTTCTCCACCTGGAAATTTTAATTCGAATTAGCTGAATCGGCACCTTATTGCTATCTAGATCCTTGTTTCGAATCGTGTTTTTGCTAATCTCTATGTTTCAAATGAAATCCCTAGGCTCTGATTAACTTGAGATTTCAATTTTGTTAAATCTAGGGCATTAGATTTGTTGGTATTCACTGAAGAAGTCGATATCAAACTTATTCTGTCAAATGTATGATTCGTATTTGTAGGACCTGCGAGATGCTACCGTCAGATTAAGGGAAAGCCATACCCGAAATCGAGATACTGTCGTGGTGTTCCAGATCCAAAAATTAGGATCTACGATGTTGGTATGAAGAAGAAAGGAGTCGATGAGTTCCCTTTCTGTGTCCATTTGGTTTCATGGGAGAAAGAAAACGTGTCGAGCGAAGCTCTCGAGGCTGCTCGTATCGCTTGCAACAAATACATGGTGAAATCTGCTGGCAAAGATGCTTTCCATCTCAGGATTAGGGTTCATCCTTTCCATGTCCTTCGTATCAACAAGATGCTTTCGTGTGCCGGAGCTGATAGGCTTCAGACTGGTATGAGAGGTGCTTTTGGTAAGGCTCTTGGTACTTGTGCCAGGGTTGCTATCGGACAGGTGCTTTTGTCTGTGAGGTGCAAGGATAACCATGGAACTCATGCTCAGGAAGCTCTTCGTAGAGCCAAGTTCAAGTTCCCTGGTCGTCAAAAGATCATTGTTAGCAGGAAATGGTATGTTTCAGCTAATTTTGTCTCCTTTTCGATTTCTTCGTTCTCTCTTGTGTATCATTAAATTGAACCATTTGATGTTTCAGGGGATTCACCAAGTTCAACCGTGCTGATTACACTAAGCTGAGACAGTCTAAGAGGATTGTTCCAGATGGTGTCAATGCTAAGGTTTGTTCTTGTTCCCGTCTTGTGTATATTTTGTCTGATTTCTGCACCATTTGAGCTTATATTGGTTTATTGATTCTGATTTATATTTGTGTCTTTGTTATGCAGTTCCTATCGAACCACGGTCCGCTGGCTAACCGTCAACCTGGTAGTGCCTTCATATCTGCCACCAGCGAATAAGAATGAGGATGATGTGTGGTTGTATGACCGATACTCTAGTTTCTGAAGTTATTCGTTTCGTTTTTGTTGTAACAGTTGGAGACATGGATCCTCGTATGATTTCATTTTGCTTGGACAATTGTTTTAAGTTCAGTTTGGATGTTTTTATTATTATCTCAGCGTCTGTTTATCCTTTTCTTTCTTAATTTCATTGTTTCTTCTTTTGCTTCTCACTTCCCTAAGTTACAAATTTAGAGGTTATCAGAGCATCTTTGGTAGTTTCTCAAAGAGTATTCGGTAGTTTCTCAAAGAATACATAATCACTTGGTGCTTGTTTGAAATACTAGACAAAACATATTATGAGATATCCATTTCAATTTAATATCAAATGCAATTTGGTAGAATTGCTGCGGTTATTACAAGAAAACATAAATTTATACAGTTTTGGCTGAAAAAATATAGTTTGGCAGTTTAGACTTTTATGGTTTTGGTGAGGTTTTGATGGGAAAACATGTTTTTTTTGCATTTTTTTTAAAAAAACGTGTTATGGTTTTGGTTATAAAAAAAAACATGTTTTGTGGTTTTGGTAATTTTGACAAAAAAAAAAAATTCAAATTTGACGGAAAATGTATTAAACATTTCTTACGGTTTTGGCAAGAGATGTGATTTTGCAGTTTTATAAAAAATATACAATTTATAATTTTGATAGAAAACACCTTTTATGATTTTAGAGAAAAACTAATATTATAATGTTTTTGATAAAAAAGTGCAATTAAAAAATATATATATTTTTTAAAAAATAATATTTTATAAATTACATTTATATAATTAATCTATCTTAGACTTTTGTAATTTTGGATATACTCTAGTACATTCAAATTATATTAAAAAAAATGATTATATTCGTCATTTAGAATTTTTGACTAAATCATAAATGTACCATCAAAACTCAACTAAAATTTTCTATAATTTCTGGATGTTACGTTAAACTGCACTAAACGAACATAAACTCTCACGTTGGATCACCTGGCTGAGCAGATGAACACGTCCTTGACTCTATAAGCCTTATGAACTCTTATTAATCGCAGTCAAAAGCTACATTTTTGTGTTGCAAATTTGATTTTGGGAAGTTACAGTATCATCCTTCGTTTTCAATAACAATTACTGTGCGCTTTCCCTTTCCCTTTCCCTTTCTTTCGACGTTTCCGTCAACGAGTCGCTTTTTTAACCGGCGATTTAGCCATCACCGGAGTGTCTCCATCACCGGCATCTTCACGATTAAGGCGTCTTTTTCAGAGAGCAACTATAATCGGTAAAGTCTTTCTTTTAGATTTGCTTAATAGTTTTTGTTTGCATCGGATGGGTAATATTATGTTGGACTAGAGATATAAGAGATTGGTGCTTGTAAAGTTACATACACTCTGGACTGAGAAATATCTATTGGCGTTTTCGGTTTCAAAGAAAATACCAAATATGTAATGTAGATTAAGTGTTCGACGAAATGTCAGATTGAAATATTTTTGAAGTGGTTCGGTTGGTTACTAACTCACAAATGAGAGTTACAGTATTTCAGTTCATATGCTTTCTTACTTAAGCGAATTCCCGTAGATACTAACTAAACAAAGATTGTTAAAATAGTGAAGACACTAATGAGTAAACTGTATGATATTTGTATGAAGAGTTTGATGATACTGAAATGACAAAAACCTAAAAGATCGCATTCAATAGATTTTTGAATGAGTCGAACTTCATTTCTTACCGTAACTGATTGTGTGCGTTTCAATGTTGTTGGTGTTTAATTAATCAATAGTGTCTGGTTTGCTAATAAATCTGAATGTGTTCTATCAATTTTATAAGTTCGATTGAAAGTAACTTTGTTCCCTTGAGCCTTAAATGGATCAAGCAACAACCTGAAAATCAACTTTGAAGAAATACTAAGAGACGGGTAAGCTTTATCTATTGACCCTTCTCTTACTTTTCAGCGTCAAACCTCACATACGCTGCTGAATTGAATACTAAACCAATCGAGAGAGGAGTGAATCTCAAGTTTCGATATGAGTACAGGTGCGTCTCTTCTCTTCTTCTCATTATATATATGAGATATCTTGGCCATTTATAATTGTGTTAGCATTTTTAGAACCAATCACTGCTGATTGATTATCATTTGCAATTGTTTGAATTGATTAGTCCTTGAGTTAATCTGATGTTTTGTATTGTTGGAGACAAGATGATTGTGTTGTGAGTTTGCTTATAAAGAAATGCCGTTTTAGTAAACCCCAAAAACCCCAGATTAATGATTTAGTGTTCACAAAAAACTGTTATATCTTCTCTTGGATATGATCTATTATGATCTATAGTAGCTTATTCACTATTGTTCCATATAGACATGTAAAATGAAGTTTCAGAAAAAATATGTTTCTTTACCAAATGAAAATCCAGCTCTAGACCTAATGCTTTATTAGAGAGGGAGAGAGAGAGAGAGAGAAACAGGTTTTAAAGATCAATGTTGTCTACTAACAATGTTACGTCCTAAAGCTTTACATGCCTTGTTGATTTTTTTGTGGCAGGTGGAGCATTTGGAGGAAACAGAGGATTGAGACCTATCCCACCAGAGAAGGGCATTTTCCCTTTGGATCACTTGCACGAATGTGATGCGGTATACTGCAACAACGGTTCTCTCTTGGTCTAGGTATAGATGTTTGGTTATCTTTCAGTTATTCACTTAGTATTCTTGGCTGGAACCATTGTTTTTCAGGAAAAGAAAGAATATCTTGGCTGTCTTAAGTCTTCAGCTCACAAATCTGAGCAATGTAGACATCTCTCAAAGAAATATCTCCAGTGTCGAATGGCCAAGTGAGTCCTTTTACTACTCCCTGTGACCATCATAGTCCTCTCTAGTTCTCGTTCGCTTGGGATTAAGAGCTGGTCATATCAGAAAAAAAGTTTATCAGGGAACGTGGGGTCATGATACCGATTTATTATACAGGAACTTGATGGCAAAACAGGATATGACTGAACTTGGGTTCAGTGGGGTAAAAGAACTGGATTCCACTGGAGATAAGAATAAAGAGAGTATAGAACATTGAAGGTGGACAAACTTTGAACCTCTTTTATTTGTAGAAGAATATTGGATTTGACATTGATTCACTTTGAGTGACAGCTTTAAGATCTTAGGTTATAAAATTTGTCCTCGAACTAAATATGTTTCAGGCTGAAGTGTATCTGAATGCTTTTTAAAATTCAGAAATTAAAAAACTTATTCAAATACTCCATCTGGATCTGGATGTTGAGCTCAATAGCACTAAAGGAACATCAATTTGCAATTTCATCTATCTTGAACGTCTAAATAAACAAAGGAAGAATGACTTTTCTATGTGAACTAAAAGCAATTAAACAAAAGGAGTATACAATCGTTATTGGCCCATATGCGTCTTTGGAGTTAATACTTCATTTAGTCCATTTAAGATTGCTCTCTCATCTTCTCGCGAGTAAACGTAAACAGTCGACCTCTCCAGACATGTAAAGACACCACATATTTACAGTATTACGAACCTTTTATTTTTGCAAAGAATCATGGATCCAACCAAAAAAGTCTATCTACAAAATAAAGACGCCATACATCTTTGATTTTCTATATATATATAAATATTTATATGTAAAGCCTGCTTCGATTCATTTTAAATACATATTTGGTATATAGCATAAAGTTGCATACGACATCTTGAAAGCCAAAGTCAAGTTGATCTTTTCCTCCTTTGATTAATCTATATTAACTATAACCCAATTTTTTAAAAAAAAATCGTCGCCTTTGTTCAAATTAATAGATAAGCAATGACTTTATAAGTTTCTTTGAAAAAATAATTATTGATGTTCGAGGCGAGTTGTTTGCAGAATGATAGTAAATAGATGACAAGTATCTTTGAAATTGTTTTGTATTAGATGTGGTTCTATGCAGTTTTCAATAGGATGGTGGTAAAGCTTGCAAAAACGGCAAGCAAGTATTTACAATATTTGTTAAAAGGAAATATTTCTCTTTTATTATTCAAGTTTTTTTCATTTTATGTAAAGAAAAGTAAAACTCGTGTGGGAGAGCTCGTGTCGCTAAAAACAAGGTAGAACAGTTGGTGATACAAAAATAATATTAAATAAAAAATTTAACTTATTTGCAACGTCATTTTAGGTAATTTTATGTATTCAACTATAATTTACGCTTCAATAATTTAGAAATAATTTAGAATTTTATTCAAATTCTATTACATTTAGTTAGTACGTTTATTTTCTTATTAACTCTTTTTCCATTTCTATAATTATTACAGCAATTTTTTATAACATCTACTTTTTGTCAACTAATAAAATCTACTATTTAAAGTTCAAAAATAAAATTATTTCCAGTTGTTATTTTTTCCATTTTATATTGCCATTTCTGGCCTCTTCTATCCATATGCCTTTTGTTTTACTTCTATATATTTTTTTTTTTTTCAAATATCATATATCGTGCCGCCAATGGAATCTACATTAATATTTTTGAAGAAAAAAGAAACAAAGGAGGATGATGGACATGATTTTTATTTATTTAAGATCTCATGTAGCTCCAAACTAAAACGAAAGAAAATAAATTATTAGTGTTGCAATAATGTTTTGAAGTTCAACTATGCAATCAAGCTAGCATAATCCTTCTGTCTCAAATCATTATTGTCACGATCGGTACTGTCCTAATACCCAATTGATTTTCTTTTGTTAATACGCAACCTTAGCCAATGAAATGAGATGGAAATATATTATATAATTGCTAATGCCAAGTATATACGCAAACGATGTATGTTCTATATATAACTTTGTAACTATGGTTTTTTCGGTAGTTCATATGATTTGAAGCTAGGATCTTTTGGTTATGCATCGTAGGTTTCCACGTTTAAGTATATAGCGAAGACCGCTCCACAAAATTAGTGGTCCAGGTGTGCAAAATTTCCAATCTATATAATTAAAAAAAAAAGATAGTTGATACATATAAAAATATTGTTCTTTACTAATTTGTTAAGTTGTTTTTACATATATATATCAATCACAAGTGACTAAGTGTACATATATTTTTAGAGACTCTATGGTTAAGACCGAGTCCATGGCACCACAAACTGGACCAAAATTGTGAACTGTATGTAATGTTGTTTTTTTTTAAAAAAAAACGAGGTTTCGAAACCATAAGACTACTTTGGTATTGTCAATTCGTTTTTTCGGTTCCGTCATAATTAAGCTATATAAGTGCATGTTGTTATAATTTATAAGTTTATATAATAAGATAATCTTTCAATATTTCATCTCTTTATCGTACGAAAAACATACAATCTCATCTCTTTATATATGAAAAGCTATCTCATCCGTCTCAATAAGTCTCATAGAAGTTACAAAATAATAATAATAATAATACTAATAAAGTGCCAAGATTATATTTTCCTCATACGCAATAAAAAAAAAGTAAATCATATTGCCAACATGCAAACAAACAATATTATGTGGAACTTGAATCCAAGACATAGATGGGCCTCGCAGACCGGCTACTAGGCTATTATTTATTAAGCATCTTTATTTTCTTTTATTAAAACAGTATATTAAATAGAAAATTCGCTAATAAGACAGTTTTTAATTTGACAAATGAATAGCTTTTAGAACTTTTGCTGAACTGATAATTTTTACTATTAACTATTCATTTTAACAACTATTCTAAAGATGTAACTGCATGAAAATTATTACTGTACATTACTCTGCGGATTGCGAAAATTGATTATTGATCTAGTTGGTTCAGGCCTCAGGGTGTAGCTGTACCGGTTCCTCAACGTATATTAAGTAGAGGAGAGTTTGTTCGATCATCACAAACGTGATAGAAACCTGAACGTAAAAAAACTAATAAGAATAATTTTTGAGTAATTTTCTTTGAAAATCTTAATTGTGCTATCAAACTTTCTAGTGGATTTTTTCTTGTGTTGTCAAGCACCCGGATGTAAGGATTTTACATCGAAACATGAATTAGATTAAAGTTCTTTTGTGTCAATCTTTTCTTCCTCGTTTTTATTTTATTGTTTTCAATCCCGCTACAAATCTCTGTTTTATACTTTTATATTTAATCTCTTTGATTACGAATTTACGATTGTGTATGTGCATGTCAGATTAATGCGAATTAGTTTGAAACGACTTAGGTTAATGTTCAATTGATAGATAGCACGAGCACTCGCAAAGATTATATTTGGATTTAGGCATTTTACAAAGAAACTGTACGGAAAACAATATATTGATTGTTGATGATGACTAGTAAAAATGGTCCGTAAACAATATAAAAACAATTGATATTAAACATTGTTTATAGAAATGTTGTACGGTGTATGATGGATGATGGTATATGGTGTACAAATAGTAAACAAACAAAACAGTAAACATGTACACCGTTTTTTCACAAGATCTGTGAGGATATTTTGACACGTTAATGATAAATGAACAGTGTACTCAAATAAAAATATAAAACCTAGAATACATATTAATAAATTATAAACTTAAAAGATAGAGCTATCTGATTTACAAATAATACTCTATATTAAATAGAAGATGAAATAATATGGAATATAATATTACTTGTAAGTATACTAATAATTAAGGTGGAGAAGTGAATATTTATGGTTTCGACAAAACAATATGTAATGACATTAGCTGAAAACAAAAGTTAATATAGATATTATTAGAAGAAAAAAATTATCACTACTAAAATAAGTTTGTAAACGTACTTATTCACAAATGGTTGGAGTGATTAATTCGGAATTTGTCCACTACCCGACAAACATGACATATTAATTAATCATTAATACACAATAGATCTGTTAAACGAGATAAATATTGAATTATCGATGTCAGGAACTGGTGGAACATAGCGTCAGTAGAACATCGTGTAAGGGGACTGTGGACCAACGAATTATAATAGCTTAACTAGTGCATGCCATTTGTTAAAAATAAGTTCTCGAATTAATCAGACTCTGAATGCATATTCATATAAATATATGAACATATTTTCATGCACCGTTATTGTGATTATCATACAATTTAATGTTTGTCACATCCCAAATGATATATTGGTTCAATAAAAAATCAGTGTTTTTTTCCTTACCAATATATTTCCAAAATTTTGTCTCTTTTATAATACTCCTTTTAAAAAATATATATAATAAAATACTACTAACTTCTTATTTTCTCTCAAAAAATTTGATGTCATCTTTTCTGAAAGTCGTCTAAAACCTCTCGATTAACGTAGACTGGCTGGCTATATGCTCTTCCACAATGGTAGAGACCAATATGCATGGACCAAACTTTTCATATTATATAAATTGGCCCATGCATTGGTCTCTCATATGAAAAGTTCGGTCCATGAATTGGTCTCTACCATTGTTTAATATTAAAATTATGCTTATATCTACGTTTAAATTGGTTACACTTTATTAATATGGAAGCAAATTATTTTCAGAGAAAGGCTTCTCTTTATAGTTTGGCAATCTTTTTCGATGGACTATTCAGTATTCAGACGCCAAATAACCTTACACGTGACCAAATGATGTATGCCAAATACTAGATGTGGCTTTAAATATAATTATCAACAAAATTAATGTACGTTATATAAAGCTATCAATTAAATTAATAAATTTACAATATATTTTTCATTTTGAATTGAGTCTGCACGCGTAATAATATTAATGAGACAAAAAGGCATGGGTAGGGGTGAACACTCTAAAATCGTCATATACGATCTGACAACTTCTTAGAATTCATGATTTCAGATTTGATATTTCGTAGGTATAGCCGCATGGATAAGGCTATTTGATTTTTTTTTGTTCCAGGTATTTAGATTCGACGTGAAACGTATACTATGATTTATATGATATTTGTGTAAAGAAATTATGATATTATACTTAAGATTTTTCCACTGTATCATTTTTAGGTTTCGGTTAACATAAATAACAAACAACACATTTTTAAAAAGTGGTTAAACGTTATAGTATTAGTATTATTTTGGCAGTAAAATTATGACAAATGTTCTCTGACGATGACTTAAATCTTGATTGTCCATTGTTATCGTCTTAAATGACAATAGTTTTTGCCGACAAAAAAAATAAGATGACAATAGTAGTATTTTACCTCTTCCACAAATCAAAATGCTTATTCTAGCTTCGGTTATAAGAAAATATACACGCTAAAATATTTATTGTGAAAAGTTTAGAACATACGACATGGTAAGCGATTAATAAGTTTTTTATTTGCTTATGCAAATAAATTTTTAAACATTAAATCTGACTACAATATTTTGGAGAAATTTTTTTGACGACTTAACTTGATGAAACACAATGGTCCCGGAATGGGACCAGTGAAGCCACTTGAATTAGATTTGTATTTTGTACTTACTGTTAAATTCATTGAATTAGAGTAGGGTCTATGTCTTTTAATAACGTAACACACAATTTAGAGAGAAAAAACAAAATAGTATCATTATCATTAGTCCCACTAGAAATATAATAAACCAATTAAAGAAAGAAATATAAATATAGTAGCTAAAACAAATAAAAGAGGACACCTGCAATCAATTCACATGGAAAAAAAAAAAAAAAGAGAAACCCAACAATGAAAAAGAATAGATTCTATAAAGAAAATATTCAATTTTTTCTTCTTTTTTCTCATATTTGGTCTTTATTTTTCAATTTTAACCATCCTCTTTTTCTTGTTACCTCATTTTACCGTTATATGGATTTCTACATGAACAGTTCTGACTGCAGCAACGTGTAATAGTTAGCAGCTTCATCCTCAAGCTCCCAGAGCCCATCACCAAACCCATCTAATAAACTAAACCCATTAACGTAATCCTGATTACTCTCATTCTTAATCATCTCATAATTACTCCCACCAATTTCAGTGTTAGGTATCCCGAGTTCGTCGTCCGAAGCTTCTAAAAGATGCTTCATCACTTTCTCGTTGTCGCTTTCGTATTCTTCATCCTTTGAAGCGCACGAAGACGACGAGGATGAGCAAGAAGAAGAAGAGAGAGCAGAATTCTCAAAGACGGCAGCGTTTTGCTCTTCCGTAGAGATTTCTTGCTGAAGCGTGGTGATTAGGGAAGTTAAATCATTGTCTGCTTCATTTTGTGTTTCCGCATCATCTAAAGGACATTCAACTTGATTGTACGAGGAAGAAAATGAAGAAGGCTTTTGTTTTCTTTTATCTTCTCGGGGTAAGTTCTCTTGTTCTTGCTCGTCTCTTTGGCGTTTCAGTGACGATGATGTTGCTGTTTCTGCCATTTTTTAGAAGAGAGAGAGAGAGAGAGAGAGAGAGAGAGAGAGAGAGTTTACAGTGGTATAGAGAGGTTTATTTAGCTTTTAAGTTCGTGAGAGGAGTCGTGTGGTTTGATGAGAGAGAGGAGGAGGCTAAAATATGTTTATATAGAGAAAGGTTGTGGCCAAAATGGAGTATTATTTTTTATAAAATAATGACGTGACTTAGTGTTAAGAAAAAATATTAAGAAGTAATATGTTGGTTCGTGCATGTCAGGAGATAGACATGTGAATGGTTTTCCTTTTTGCATAACCCGGAGAGAAATTTAATATACATAGTCTACACTTATTTTTATCATCTGGTCAAGAGTATTTATTTAACTGTATTAGCATCCATTTTAATATTTTATTATAAAAGTAACTTCTAGATCTTAACACATGTAGTCTCTCTTTTAAATAAAGATTTCCTAGATGGCCATAACCACTCAAGTATCTCGATTTTGACCAAATTACAAAAACTAGATCAAACGAAGATCAATAATTGTTTTAGTCAATACATAGATTCAATATATATAATTTTTATATGTAAAATAGCTAACAAAGAAAAACAATATGCAAAAATACTTGTTGAGTCCAAAAGTAGATTAAAATTTTAAAATTTCTTATATGACTTATGTATAAAAATGTGAATTAAATATAAAAATAAATAAATAAAGATAACAATCTCCGACTAATCTTAAACTGGTGAATTAGGCGTTAAATGTTCTTTAAACATTTTACTAGCACTTAACATTCCTTGTAATGAAGACCTAGTTAATCCCTGCTAAATCAATCAGTTTGTGTGTGTATTGCCAAAGGAAAAAATAGATATACTTGTATAACATTCGGGACAGAAACTATGAAGTAGATATCCGACAAATACAATAAAATTTCATAAATAGAAAATACTTGTATAGCGTGGTCTGTAAAATGTAACTGCAGTGGCCTAACATTTTTGTCATATGATATAATTGCAAGATAACCCTTTCTCAAAATATATAATTGTAAGAAAATGATAAATGAAGAAAGAAAGCTACTCCTTATTTTCGTTTCTTTTTTAAAAAAGTTTTTATTTTTTAATTTTATATTTGCCTGGTAAGAAAGACAAAAGAAAAACTAATAAGTTGTTGTCATGGAGATTTGGTAAATATTATTTGGTTGTGTCATTTGCCGTTGGATTAGCGTGCCAGAAGCAGCTTATACATTACGAGGGATAATCGAACGGTCGTGGTTTGACGTCTGTGGATTGCACATGGGCGATGCAAATTAATCACCACCTTAGACCACACTCATCCAAGAAACTCAAATAATAATAATAATATATTTGATAAAAAAAATTTAAGAGATATCTCATTTTAACCATCTGGCGTGAGACTCACGTGGTTATAATTATTTTTTTAACTTTTTTTTTAATAACTCACACATATGAGACGACGACCATCGTAATCTACACTGCGGATGCTCTTAACTGTTTCGACTTCGGCAAAAAAAGAAAACAAAAGATAACTCTATCGGCTCCGAAACGTTGTCGTAGTTGTAACCATAATATAATGTATTAAGAAACTTGTTTGAATTGGTCGTTGTAATCATATAATAGAAATATTAGATAATATGTATATTAAATATAGGGTATCACCAAGTTTTATTTAGCATTTAAGATTTAACAGGTTCGATCCACACTCTTATATGGCTTCGTAATAATATTTCTTCGTATAAAATTAAAATGGGTGATAACTTTTTGCATCTGCTATGCTATGGTATATATTTAGTTCTAGAATCGATGGTACGCAACTTTTCATTAACAAGTCTACGAAACTCCTGTTTTCAACATCGGTATGCTTTTTCTTTTCTTTTCTCTTTTTTTGGTATGAAAAAATCAGTACAAATCGAATATAATGAAATCATCAAATTGATTAGTTACTTATTTTTACTTTTACTTTAATAACTTACCAATTTACTTTAAACAATAATTTTTTAAAATAAACTCTAAATACATATATTTAAAAAATAAATCTGATTTTTTTTACAAAATAACTGAACTCACGAACTTATACTCTTATTTAAAAAGAAAATACAAATCTTTTGTTAGTTTCTATGC
Source organism: Streptanthus diversifolius (assembly GCA_039880935.1). NCBI lineage: Eukaryota > Viridiplantae > Streptophyta > Magnoliopsida > Brassicales > Brassicaceae > Streptanthus > Streptanthus diversifolius. The sequence continues at coordinate 4,293,440 of JAXGFM010000015.1, read as the reverse complement.
AATACATATTTACATTTAATTCAATAAAAATATAATTTCTGTAAGTTCTTAATCGAACCGAACTTGTAAAAAAAAAAAAGGAAATTTCAAAATTCAGATGGGAAAATAGCAAATACAATTAAAAAGAGATAGGAATATAAAAAATAGAACAGCCAAAAAGAGGAGGTGACTAGTGAGATGATGAATACTGCATGGTTGAGGTAGGGTTACACAAGTGGGTTTTGTTTTGTTTCGTTTCTTTATTCACTTCTTCGTCCTTTCGGTTTACTTTATTAGCCTACCCACTTTTGTCCACTTCTTATCGGTTAAGTGACAAATCGATGGTTAAGGGTGAGAGTGACGATTTGGTAAATATAGGTTGCGGTTGAATTGTTGTTAAGCTTGGGAGGATAATTTCATAATTTTGCTAGTTTGGTTGTTGAACAACATAACCAAAACATAGGAATACTACAAGTCAAGGCTGGGATATAAGAGGATGGAGATCTATTTTGGTAAGATGGTGATTTTCTTACTCTGTATTGTATCTTTAATTGATTAGTGGTAAAGTTTTCGTTTTCTGTGGATTTTTTTTATATACTTGTATAATTTAAACGTGGACTCTGAGTTATGCGTAACAGTCTTGGAAAAATGATTTTGAACGAGTGAAATTGTTCAGACATTTCCCAAGTAAAACATAAGAAATTACAGCTTGATATTCTTTCCTAAAGTTTATAGGATTTTTGTATCAAATGAGATGACAACTAACTATAACTATGCTTATTGCAACTATAACTATTGAGGTTTTAAATTTACGTCATATATATATATATAAATATATTTTTTTTTTCAAAGGATGTAGTTATCTAACTATTTTTATTGATCAGTCGAAACAATATCTATTACTTTCTAGTTATTTTTAAAAATCTAGATCAACACTTTCTAGTTATTAAACAAATATTTGTCGTAAAAATTTATAATTTAAGATTAAAAAGGACTTAAGAGTGGTCGAAAGCAAAGGAAGTGTTTGTTGGGGAAGAAGAGGAAATGAGGGCATCTCGTAGCCTTTCTGGAAGAGCAGAGCACACTGTAACTTGTCATGCCTCTTGATATGTCGACTTGTCCATTGTCATTAAACTCTATTTTCTTTTTTCTTTAATTTCTTGGAAGATCTGGATCTCATGGGTTCTCTGGTCATTTCGTACACGTACACACATTGCATGTACACACGTACATGTGTGATGTGTATATTGCCGTCTACGTGTTGAGTGTACGTATCTCGTAGCTTATCGGTTGGAGAGGCGAATATTAAATGTTTGGTATGATAAAAAGGAAGGATGTTCATCGTGTCATTAAAATGAATCGACATGTGCTCCTTAATAATTTATCCGTTTCTTATTTAAATAATATAAAAAATATATATATGTAAATGAATAGCAGGATATATTCATGTGACATCATTATTTTTAATATGTGAGTTTCAAATATTTTTAAAATTCATACAAAAATCTGTTAATGAATTACTCATATCTGAAAAAATTCACGTATTTAATACTATTATTATTATCTTCACACTTTGATAAATATAATAATACTGATGTTTTTAGAGTATGAGAAATTCAAAAGAAGTTTTCCAATAATTAATATATAAATTAATTATACAATTACATTACATTTATAAGAAATTGAACTCATCATAAAAAAACAAATGTTTCATGAGTTTTTCTATCAGTTTTTCAAGAGTTCTCAAATGAAAACCAAGTTTCACTTCTCTTCTACTCTTACTTTTTAAAAATATTTTAATGTTGAGATATTTATTGAAATATTTTTTAATAGACATGTTTTTAGTGATTTGTTTTCGTTGATTTTTTATTTAAAAACAAATTTCGAATTTTGCAACCTGACAATTTATCATTTTTTATGTTTTTATATTTAAAATTAAAACTTTTAGATCTGCCTATATGCTCGTTAGAGGACCTGCCAGTCCGCATATGCTCGTCAATCTCCTGACTTACTACAACGCTGGAACCCTCCCCTTCCAAATACCTTCGCTTGTAATTTTGACGCTTCTTAGAATAAGGACTTGGGGGTGACATGTACAGGCTAGATTCTTAGGAATTCACTTAGATTAGTTAGAGTTTTTGGACCAAAAATCTTCCCTTATCTTGCTTCGCCATTACATACAGAAGCAGCAGGGTTGGCTTGATCTATGAGATGTCTTTTAAATATGGAATGTTCAAATATGTGTTTCCAGATTAATTGTCTTAATCTATTCAAAGCTGTGTCTAATCAGGATTCTTAGTCTAGTTTAGTAAGCTTTCTTGATGATATTAAAGAAGCATTACATTTCAATCTCATTTTCACAGTTATTTTAGTTAGGAAAAGTGCGAATGAAGCAGCTGACGCTATAGCTAAGACTGCTCGATTCTGTCCCTTATATTATGCTACTATTGATAATAAACTTCTTTCTGTGGTTAGTTTATTATGTTGGTAAAGACTTATCTAATGTACAATCTTTATTCTATCAATATAATGATAATTGGTGTTAAAAAAAGAAGATCTGCCTATATTACCTATCTGAAACATGAATAGACAAGAAATTCGCGGTGATTTCTGGCCGCTATGTGTTTAACCGTTGTCTAAGCGGTAGTGTAAATCCAGAAATATTTTTTTAATATATCTCGTCTGCATTTGCTGTAAAAGCCTGATCTGTCATGATGACTCGGTTTCTTAAATACCTCTGAATTTATCTACTTTTTTGGGCCCTAATTTTTTGTTTCTTTGCAAGCGAAAGAATTAACGTATCGATGCAAGCAACACATATAATTAAAAGGTATTTAAGAAAAGAGGAAAATAAAGTACATTAATGATATCTGTGATAATTAATTAAAGTAAATCAAGAGTGAGGTTTCATGTTGATTCATTGTCACACCTAATTAGGATCTCATTCACGTGTAAGTTAATATTTGCGCATTAAATCGCAAACCTAACGCTTTAAAAAACAATATATCTACATAATCGCTTGATTTTGGCTACTTAACTAGAGAATGGATCTAGATCGGTTTACGTAAACAGATTGACTACAAGATTAAAAAACATGTAGATTATATTTATGGAAAACAACTTATCTCTAGGTTTTAATGTTTATGCTTTTTTAATTATTACCATATTGTGAATTGACGATAGATCTCTTTTTATCATATGGTGAATTAGAGAAATTTAAACTAAAGAACAATATATATATATATATATATATATATTTAAAGAACAATATTAGCAACTAGGTAAAGATATGTATGGCTTTAGAAATTTGTCTAGTACCAAGAAAAATTAGTTATTAGAGACATAAAGAATTATAAAGTTCTAGTTAACCAAGGCTTGGATCTATACATGCATCCTATTGAACAAATTCTGAAAGCAACAAAAACAACAATTTTCTCCTTATAACTCGCATTATGTTTGTACAGCCCCTCTGAAATAAACATGCCTAGGAGATAGTGCATATGCATAACTATGATATAGTAATACCAGATACAACGGAAAGCGTTGCAGAGTAACACACTAATTTTTTTTTAACAACAATTATAAAGAATTTAAACTAAACAATAAGAAAAACACCGAAGGAATTTGTTTCAAAACGAAAAACCCTTGTTATTTTAGTTTAACATATTTTTTACCATGCAATTTTCTTTTAACTTTCAAACATTTGATTTTTACTATCATTATTATTACTATTACAGCATGTTATTTAATATTTTAAATATAAATAACAATATAAAAATAATGACACTAAAATATACATATTTGATATTATATGTTGGTTTTTACACGAACTTTTTTTAGATTGAATCAAGACTAAACTTCAAATAATTTTTTTTAGATAATTACGTATAACTGTATTTATTTCATTTATTAGAAAGAATAATATCCGGGACAGATAAAAAATGGACAATACAAAATACTTTAAATAGCAAAATATAGCTATTAAAACACAAGACATGAAACTAGATGAAGGATCAAACTTAAATAACTCATGAAATTTTATTTTCAATTTTTTAAAAACCGCTATTAATCAATATCATAATGTTAGTTTTAATTTCTTAACTGATATTAATCCTTAACTAACATCATAATGTTGTGTAATTGATATTTTTTCCTGTCCATGTTTGGGAGTCACAAATTTTTTTGGCATATCTGCTATATTACCAAATATTTTAAAAAATACTTTTACAAATATGTGATGTTTCTTGTAAATCATAAAAAAATAATAAAAAGATAATGTGGTTTTGTTATTTTATCTAAAATTCATATATTTATCATTTTGTGTTTCCAAATTTTTTTTTCGAATTAATGTAAACATAAGAAAACAAATTATAGAATTTTTTAGTTTTTGTTTGTTGAAATAAATTTGTGATAAAAGCATAGTTTGGTAAATTTGTTTGTAAAATATAATAACCCAAATACATCAACATATCTAATCAGCTGCATTAAATGGGATTGACAAAATTCACTAATTATTAAAATTAAATATTTTTTAACAAAATTTAGAAATTGAAAATAAAATTAAAGAAATTTTGTTTGTCAGTGAAAAAATATTAGTTAACATATCGTTTTGTTTATTTTAATTTCTAAATCAAACTCAAGAAAATAATAAATTTATCAAAAAAAGGAATAAGAGATATTTTTGATTTTTACCAAAATTAATTTATAAAAATATTATTATTGAATAGATCCATACTTTTGTTGAGTTATTAAAAATTTCAAAAAACTCTGATGCGTCTGTTGATTTACCAAAAATAGAAAATGTAAAAAAAATATTTTTACATTTTTGACAAAAATACGATTTTATAGTTTTAACATAAAATACAGTTTTACGTTTTTCGTGGAAAAACTTTTATAGTTTTGGCCAAAAAAAAGATTTTGCGATTTTAGTGGAAAACATGATTTTTAATTTTTTTTTTTAATTTTTTTTCTTTCAACTTAGTCTAGAGATTTTAATATTCATTTAACATCGCGGAGTGGTAAATTTAACCTCAAACATTTGTGATAAATTTTAGAAATGGTCATCGTTGTGCCATATAATTCACAATTGTTTTTCAAAAAAATATGGTTTTGCGGTTTTGGAAGTAAACAAGAGTTTTCAATTTTGATGAAAAAATCCAGTTTTGTGTTTTTATTAGAAAATTTAGTTTTACATGTTTAGTGGAAAAACATATTTTTATGTTTCTTGGCGAGAAAACACAGTTTTGCATATTTGGTGAGAAAATATGAATTTATATTTTTAGCAAAAAGCGCAGGTTTGCAAATTGGCAAGAAAACACAGTTTTACAAATTTCCTCTGGTATAAAATCTAGTGATCTAAATATAAAAAACCGTAAAATCGTGTTTTCCTTTGAAAAACATAAAACTGTATTTTTCGTCTAAAATGTAAAATTATATTTTTTTAAAAGATGCAAAACTATATTTTATCGTCAAAATCGTAAAATTGTATTTTACGCTTAAACAGTATAAGTTTATTATCCCACCAAAAATATAATTGTATTTTCTTTCTAAAACTATAAAACTGAGTTTCTGGCTAAAATTATAAAATTTTGCTTTTCTCAAAAACTATAAAACTATTTTTTGTCAAAAACTTAAAATTTTATTTTCTTATTAAAAATGTAAAATTTTATATTTCTGCCATAATTATAAAGTTATTTTTTTTCAAAAATGTGAAAACGTGTTTTCCTTACATTTTTCTAAATTTTTGGTAATTTTGTGGATAGAATACAATTTTTTATAATTTTTAATAATTTAGCAGATATCTCACAACTATTTCAGCAATATTAAACATTTGATAAAAAGATTTATTGTCAATAAATATATTGGTCTATTTTAAAAATTTGAAATATGGAATTTAGAAAAATATAAAATATGAGAAGATTTTCATACATATAGTGAATGTATATCTGGATTGCAACCACGAAGAATTAGGCAAAAAATTTCTGAAAAACCGAACCTTTTACCTTTAAATTAATCAATCGATTTTATGATTTTATTATATATTCATTCTTATATATATACAAGCAAAAAAATAAGCGATTTGGTATGTGAGGGAAGAAAAGTGACATCCACATGAGGTTAGGTTTGCAGTATGCACCTAACTCTTATGCCTTACCTCATCTAATTCTTCATTTCATCTCATTTTTGTGGCTGTTACATCGTCTCAAAGGATTTTTGAATGTATCTTATTGCAACTTGTGATATGTTGTCTTTTTTTTTCCACATTGTGATATGTTGTCTATGACAGACAAATCTCACTAATTGCACACATATATATAATAATGATCGTCTGAAATAGTTAGATTCATTGAAAATTAGTGAGTGGCTTATCATATATATATATAGTCGGATGTTAAAAGTTCAAGTTTGGATTATCCCATAAATAATTTTTTATTTTATTTATGTGACGATGAACTGTTCAAAATAAGTTAGTTTTTTATAGAGAATAAATTTGTTTATAACTTATGATTCATAATAAACAGTTTTGTATACATGATACATCATATTCATGATATATAATTTGTTTCAAAATGCTTGAATTAAAGATGATGGTTTTATATATAACATATTTATAATCTAAAAAGAATTTTTTGTTTTATTGGGATTACATACGAAACCTTTGGTTAATCACATGAACAAAATTTTTACGAACCTAATTTTATTTATTTAATTATTATTAACACCCTGAAAATAAATATATTATATTTAACAGAATTTTATATTCTATTTTAAAATGGAATCGATGTTGTTTATTATTAACAAGATTTTAAATTATTATTTAAGGTGTCAAATGTTGGTGTATTCAATCACAAAAATACTAATAGTGCATGAAGTAAAATAGCGCGTTTAACTTTATCCATAGTTTTACAAATACTCTTTTGTTAGTTTTTAATAACGTCAACTCTTCAATATATAATTTTCTTAATTAAATTATTCTCATTATCAGTTACCAAATTAATTATATATTCTATTAGTAAATATCTAAAAATAACATTTGAATTTTTCTTAACAGCATTTTTGAAAGTGTTATCAAGACCTTACGGAGAAAAAACAATTACCAAATTTAGCGATTGCTAATGCTTTATTCAGATATGATATATTTGTTCTAAAATATGGTTATAAGAACTTATAAATATAAGAAATTTATGAGGGACTATTTTATTGGTTTTTTAAGTTAGTGACGTATACAATGTCCATATCAAATTTTCATATCAAATTTAATTCAAAATATTAATCATACAAGATTGGAAACACCAATTTTCCAAATATTTGGTTTTTAATATATTTCCAGATCACTAAATAGAAAATATCTAGAACAAACGATTTATATGCTTACGCTGATTTATTTAGGGGAAACTCCCAAGTTGTTTGATTTGCTCAACTTGAGAGTGGTGTCTCAACCACCTGAGCCAACATATAATAAAGATTAGTTTGAATGGTTTGGAGAGATGATTTTAAATAGATCAGAATAAAACGTGACGTGATAATGCATTTTAGAATTTGTAACCGTCAATTTGTGGACTAACTATACAATCATGCGTACCAAAAGAGAAAACTGTACAAGTAAAAAGTTTTTTTTTTTTTTTTTTTTTTAGCAACATATTCCTCTCACCTAGTGTAGGATTTTATCTATCCAATCTGGTAGACCGTGGCCAACATGTACAGCTTCTAACGACAGCTCTCTTGTTCTCCTGGCCAAATTGTCTGCTATTATGTCTACTGATTTCGTCTAAGTGAACTGCGAATGCGGGCCACTCCTCTGGTGAAGACACCATCTTCACAACGTCATCGCAATCGGTTGCAAATAGTAAAAAGTTAATTCAAAGAAATGATAATGTCTGTTTCTTTTATTAAATAGAAAAATTATCTATAAAAATTAGAAGGGGTTTCTCAGAAATGCGATAAAAGAGAATAAAAACAGATAAACAAAAACAAAAAAAAGAGAGTAAACTCTATCCTATTTTTTGTTCAAAAAAGATTTTTAAAAATACAAAAAGGAATTTTAATTTATGGACGAAATTTTTAAGCAAACTACCACATACTGTCAAATGATTAATGTTTAACTTTGACATCATAGAACCTTTAGAAGTAAATTTTCATCTCTGTAGAGATCTAACGGTTTTGTCATCTTGTACAAATAAAAAAAATATCGTTTTCTCTAAAGAGTTCTCGTCAGAAAACTCACTAAAAATATAACTACTCATTTCTTACCAGATGGATCTTATCTTCCATACATCAATTATTTCATCCCAAAGCAGATATCTCTGGTGCACACATATGTCACACGTAACAGCCTGAAAAAATCATCCTCAACTATTGGCGCTAAAGAAAAAGAAAACAAAAAAAGAATACCTTAAGGGACAAACTTGCAACAACTAATTAAATAGGCCAAATCTAGGTATAATTCCACAAGCGGTTGGTCCCTCCCAACCAGATCGGATAGGGCGCAAGCTTCAAACCCCAAAACCCCAGTTGGATCCAGGGGCATATGTCTGGAAGACATAAAGATTCTTAGAATTGATTCAGAACATATCCATCAAGAATATCGGTAGGATGAACTGCATCATGCTCTCTCTGAGACAAGGTACATCGTAGGATTTTAGTGTCTTTGATGAATATAGTTCTGTGAAAAATTAAGACATGAAAAGTCATAAGCGTTTTAAATATACATGAATGAACAAACAAAAGATCGGTAATCTCAAAAAATGAAACTACTCAAAAATTATAAGGTTTAATTGAAAACTTGAAAGAGAATATTATTAATATCCTTGGTGTTTAAGTTAAATCACAACTAAAAATGTCAAATTATCAATGCAATCGTGGGTTAATGGATCCCATATAATATTTGAGATAGGTGCATCTAAATAAACTTGTTTTAATTCCATTAGACGGGTGGCACGTGACTTGTTACCAACAGGTTGTGGTTGTAGTAGGAAATTTATTTTTCTTTTGCGTAAAAATTTATATATGGTTTCGATTAGTGACCGTCAAATGAATGAAATAATGAATAAAATCAATGGAAAAAAAATTTGAACAAATTTTCATTTGATTAATTAAAGAAAATAAAAAATAGAAATGAAATGAATAAATGCAGAAGAGGAATTGAACAAAAAGTAAATATAAATGGTGCACAAATTTGTTAACTTTAGTTCTGCTTCTTCTCTATGAACTATTTATAGGAGTTTAGTGGGATAATCTTGAGATAGAAGAAGATGAGCCTTAACTTTTATGTTTCTCATTTTTGGGTTCTTGATGAGTTTAAATCTGATATTGGATGTCAACGAATTGTTTCTTACGCCATCTCTTTTAATTATCTTGATTTTTCTATAAAAAAAAATCTTTTAAAAATATATTAAATAACGGTTCCAGTTATTCCTCATCCAAGTTATGGAGAAAATTTTATATAAAAATTTTGATAAGAATTTCATCTTAATTGGTATATATTTTGAAGAACAAAGAATTCATCACTATTTTTTTTAAAAATATGGTCACCAATTGAAATCTATAAGGTTCTTACTCTGGATGAGATTTCCATTTTTTTTTAAACCACTTCAGTCTTATTTCCATATGTACATAAAATCTTCATTAATACCTAAACAACTAATCTTTCATTTCATACTTTTCAATGACAATGTATATCGACAATAACCTATGATTGATCAATTTTTTATAATGGCCATTGAGGTTTGGATCAAGTCCAACTAATCCAGGGAATGGCTCCATATATAGCAGGAGATTCCGCAAGATCACCTTGGGAAAAGCACCCAACCAAAGCACAAAAAATCAAATGGCCACATATGATTCTCAACCACTCTACCACCACATCCGAGTTTTTGCAAAGAGGAATGTAACTGATCAAAATGAAAGTACCAAATGGGATATATCTTTTATTGGTATCAAGGAACACATATTCATACACTCTTAAAATCATAATGTGGTACCATTGAAGACTTGTTACGATCAAGACATATTTCGAATGAAAGAATGTTTAAAATCATACCCGAAATAAAAAGTTTCTTGTTCTAACATGTGATATTATATGTAATGAAACAGAAATCTATATACTATCTTCATGAAAGCTCAGGACACCCTCATTAAAGAAACATAACAAATTCTTTCTTCTCTATATGTACGTGTGTATATACTATCTACACTTTATATATACATATATATATATATATATATATATATCTTTTCTCTACCCCGACAAGTAAGTGGGGAATAAGCACTTTCACTCTGCTTCTTATCTGTCATCCCATTTTCACTCTGCCTCGTTCTGACACATTGTTCGTCGATCTTCTTTCTCTTCGCTCCATGCACAGAACCATAAACCATTAATTAGGAGTCCAATAACATAAACGTAAGAAAGAAGAAATATCGATGCCGAGCAGAAGATCACGTTCGAGGCAATCAGGAAGTTGTACAATCTCTGATGATCAAGTTGCCGAGCTGTTTTCAAGCTCCGACACCTTATTCCTCAACTTCGCATTGGAAGCTTCGATAAGGTATACATTTTCTTTACTATTATTTATTTATTTTTATATGTACATGCTATTTTTATTACTATATTATTAAACCATTATCTTTGAACGTGCTGATAACTTTACGTCAAAAAAAAATTCTGTCAATAACTTTAACCAAGTACTTCAGTTGGTTCACTATAGATTCTTCCTAGAAAGGTACAAGCGGGCGAATTGCGTGATCGGATTCAAGAAAAGAATTGTATATCCACCATTTTGTTCAGTTGATAGAGGCAAGTCTATGGTCAAGAAGACATATAGTTCAGTGGTTTATGTTCGGTTGATATATAACCATATAATTTAAATGCTATTCATATATAACCATCTTAATTCAAATCCGCATGCTCTTCCGCAAAGGAATATAAAGGAGCTAATTAAGGCCCATTGGATCCATACCACATCCCGTTCTACTTTTGACAAAATGAGATTATACCACCTGAGTGTTGATATTCGATGTACATCTTTTAGTTATAAATGAAAAAACAAGTTTCAACCTAATAACATTTTGATAGTAATAATGCTGATTTTTTTAATAAATATTCTTGTTATCTAATGATCACTTATTTTAGAAGTATATATTACGAATTATATTCCGATCTGTTTTGTATTTAAATTTTCATGGTAATGCTTGTGGGGCTCATTTCGTAATAGAAACCAATCTTGGTTCAGATTGGGTATGAGGAGATGTCATACATTTCCAAATGACCGATTGAGCTAAAAACACTTTTGACGAATTCAATTGGCTTTTTTTTTTCTCGACATATTTTGGTAGAATCATCAACGAATGTTGTGGTAACTGTAGTGAATCTAGTTGAATCATTTAAACTAATGCCTTCAGTGTCGAAATTTTTATTTTTTGAAAATCTATATATACGTTGATAGGATTGGTTTCTATTAGAAGAAATTTGTTTAGATCATTCCAACTATTACACAACAAAAATCACTGTAACTTTTTTTTATATATAAACGAGATAAATCCTGTATAGTAATTGATGACAATCACTAATACTTGTAAGAAATCGGGTATATTTGTCACTTAAGATAGTAGAAATACTAAAAGTTAATCAAATTAATAATTATAAAATATAAACTAAAAAGTATACATATTAACATATGATAGTACGTGTATTAATTTGTGTTCTTGCTAAAAGATTGAGTAAATTGAAGGCATATTAACGAGGAGGAAGGAAAGAGAAGTGTTTTGCAGTGGAGAAGTGTGCCTTTGTCGTGAACTCTTCCTGATGGCTGAAATTAGCCAAACTTTTGGGCCTCCCTTATTTCGTGTCATAGGTCCACTCATGTCTTCTTTGCTTTATTTACATGTTTGTGTTGGACAACAACAACATGAACATCCCTTTATTCCAAACTAGGGGAAAAAAAACTAAAATCAAGGCTAGCATATTGAATCTATTTTTTTAATACTGTTAAAAGAATTCGAGGCTTTAATTTAAGCAAAATATGAATTTTTAAATAAAGTAAATAAAAAGTTTATATTCTTAAAGAAACCCTTCATGATTTGGAGGTTTAATTTAATTATATTAATGAAATAAGATATTTTTGTCAAAATATTTTTTAGGAAAAGCAAATAAATTTATAGTTTCAAGAGTTAGATATGAATTTTATTTATAAATATTATTTTTGAATATATTTATTCCTTTAAATGTTATAAAAATATTATCACGTTGAATATTTTTGATAGATTTTTTTTTCAAATTTTTGTTTTTTTTTTGGAGATTGAACGTCAGATTTCATGTAAAAACACCAAAGTTTGGTCAAACACTAAAACAAAGGACTTCCATAATTCATTCATTTTATTTTACTAAAATCTTATTTCTTTATCATTCTATTTAAGAGCAATATCGACGTCCCAAGTAAAATCTGACAGAAGCACACACGAATGGTCACGTATATATTATATGAATGTGTCATATACAATATTTTATACTGTTGCTGCTAGTTCGCTAGGATTGGTGACACGAGAGGAGTGACATATTGTGACTTCTTGAAAACTACGTTGCTGACTTTCCTGAATTTCATATTGAAGTTCTGGACGATTAGGACATTTTATAGGGATAGACATTAATCGAAACCATATATATACTTATACATTGTTATAAAAGATAACAAAGTTCGGTGATCATACTAAAAAAAACACGACTGTACAAATTTTTCAAATTTCCAGCAACTTGTGAGACTACCTAACCTTTTCACCAGTTTTATCATACGTGTGTTTTTTCACTTCTTGATGATAAGAGTGCATATATATCCCGTTCAGTCGAATCTCTTGGGAAGAATGGATAACAGCAAACAAAATGTGAAAAATGGAAAAATAAGGTCATCATTTTATATAATTAAGTTTCTTAGGCTGAATGTATAAAACTATGTCTTGAATAAGTTATTCGGTTTCTGTTTTTTTTTTTGGGGTTAAAATTGTGTTAGGTTTGTATTTTTCGATGTATATATTTTTCTCACCAATACTGTGTATAAACACGACTAACTAAAATAATTCAATCTAAAAATCGTTTTGATCAATAAGAGTACTAAAATAATTAGTTTAAATGCACTTGTGCTATGTTTCTTACCATTTAAATTCATCACTACATATATGGATATGTACTTTAATACAAAATGTTTCAAATTTTAACACGAGGTGATGGGTACATCAGTGCATGTCAGTTAGACGGATAAGTACTCTAATAAGAAATGATTAATGGAGTCTTAAATAAAGTGAAATTGAGCGTAAATGTTATGTGGTTCATGTTGTTTGAGAAAACTGTTATGATAAATTGATTGATGAAAACGGCACAAGGGGTGTTGGGAAAATAAAATTTAGAGAAAAGATTGATTAGGAAAAGGAATGGAAGAAGAAAGGAAGTATGGACAAGATAGAACAGCTCTTATGTGGGGTTAATTAAACAGTAGTAGTAGTTTTGTTTGGTTTTTTCCTTAACCTAAATACCCCACGTACCATATTTATACGTCTGTCTATACATGCATATGCATCCATGTGTACATAAGCCATGTAACATATAACACGTTCTGTCTATATATTTTGATTTTTTTGCTTTTGTAAATTTCTGTTTCGTTTATCTTTTTTTTCTCCCATTTTGAAAATAACGTATCATGAATAAAAATTTGTTATTGCAAACTAAAATTTAAAATTAGTGGTTGCTTGTAATGTAATGATTTTGGTGACAACCACTCAAAAGTAATATTGTCACCAATCGAAAGTATGTTTAAGTTGTGAACAATGCAAACAAATAAACTTTAAATTTGTTTTCATATATATGTTTGATCGAAAATATAGAAAAGCGGTTTATATAAACATGTTTTATATAGGTAGAATGATATATCAGAAGCGTAATGAATTGTAATTATAATTGTTATTATAAGAAAACATGTTAAACTTATAACGTAAAACTCTGTAACATAATATGTATACATACTGAATGTAAAAATACAAGTAGCTATTCTTTTTAGTATAATTTTTTTCAAAATTATTTCTAAGTGTTCTTCAAATGCTTAGATATTACCTAACTACACGCAAACGTTCCTAGAATGCCATAAAATGGTTACAATCTAACATATAACGTTTACTTTTGTTATTAAAATTTCCAAAAATTCTGAAACATGAAAAGATAGCCTACCTACAAAAATAACTTTTGCTAGATTTATATATTTAAAAGTAGAATAACATATGCAATTATTATGACATATTAAAAGTTGTATTCTAGATATAGAAACTTTACATTTTTACCTCTGATGTTTTTTCCGCCGAAGAAATCAATGAACTTGTTCATATTTTGCTTTCCACGTTTATTCATCTTAAAATAAACCATCGATTCTTAAATTTTCATTCATCTCCATTTCTTAGAAGGAAAAGCAGATACGAATAAACAGTTAAACAAAATATAACGCGAAGAAAAGAGGAACGAAACATGTGTACAAAAATTTCAAATAACAGTATCATGGTTATCTGAATATAACTCTCTGACACATTTGAGCAAATTTTATCACACCCGGTTAATTGATATGTCAAATAGTATGCAAAAAAGGCACAATGCAATCATTATCTCTTAACGATAAAATAATTGAAAAACGTCATGTCTTTTTATATATTAAGGTGAATATCTTCTACATTTTCACTATAGAATTCTTAATGGTCAGTTAGCTATAGGGATAATACAGGACTCTTGCCCCGATGTACCATATTTTAGAAGTTAGCATTACATAAATTAAGATTCGACTGAAACAAACAATACCATAGTCTACTTGTAAAATGCATCTATTTCCTTTTTCTTATGTTTTACATCAATTAATCACAACTAGCATCATAGAACATCTGAAAATCAATAATATCACTTCTCTCCTCTTCCCAAGAAACAAAAAAGAAATATACTAAGTTGTTTCATGTTTTTTGTACCCTCTATGAATCTACAAGTCTAGGTAGGTCTATGTAGATACAATACCATTTTTATATAAGCCTATACGTACTAGCATGTGTATATACTATATAGGATCAACAGTGGACCATTCACTATCCACCTAAATAATATTACTACGCTTTGTGAAACAAAAAAATCTTGAAATATGGTTTAATTTATTTTGAAATAAGGAATTAATAACTAGTAATGAATTATACAGTAATTAAGTATTGATTTGAAGTATGAAATGAGAGAGGACAACTTTGATAGTTATGATTTAAGATGAGCAATGGACTCATCTCCTTTGGTTTACAAAAAAAAAGAAAAGAGAATAGATAAAGATTAAAGGACAAGTATGATGAGTGAGAGAGAACACCTCTGCATGTCTCTCCCAAGGAGAAAAAGAAGAGTCCTTTCCTTTCTCACCTTTTTGATTCTCTTCACTTCATTTTTTCCACATTGTACGCAAGCTGTAACCCTTTTCTAATTTCACTCCTTTAATATTTTTAAATATCTCTTGTTTTCACCGTTTTATTTTGTTAACAACATGTATTATGTGGGTTTGGATTTGGATAGTAACATCAAAACGATACTAGTATAAACCATTAGTTGATTAATATATCATGGTCTTAATTTTTAATCTTCTTAAGACTTTAAACATACGATTAACCTAACCGCACTTTTGTTCTACCTCTTGATGATTCTCTTGATGATTCTCTGGCTTAACTCAACGTAACTAAACCTCAATTAACATCCAAATTTTATTGATCGATGAATCTCAGCACCACAAGATAGTTTACTATCCTAAAGAGTAGTTGGTATACCATGATAAAGTAAATTGGAACCCACCAACATTGGTTTTAATATATTTATCAATAGTGGAAAATGGAAAAAAAAAATGGAGTTGAACTGTTTTTTTTGTTGGTTTAAGTTAAATAGAGTTTAAGCTATTTTTATTTCTAACGAGAATCAATTTATCTATCGATCCTTCTTCAGCTTAAAGGCCCTCTCTCTATCAGCCTTTCTATATAAAATGAAAAAGAAGAAAACAAATACCATAAGTGGTATAGTCTAGGCCGATTCATTTCACTATCTTCTTTTTTTTTCCCCTCTTCTCTTTTCCATTTGAGTCTCCGACTATCACAGAGATTTTTGAGATCCAAAGTTCTTAAATATATGATGGCAAGAAGAATCTAAAGAGAAACGACCAAAGCTTAATCAAACAGTCTTGTCTTCTGTTGAAAAACAGGAGAAAATGTCTTGTAATAATGGAATGTCTTTTTTCCCTTCAAATTTCATGATCCAAAACTCTTACGAAGACGATCCTTCTCATCAATCTACTTCTCTTGCATCTCTCCTTCCTTCTTGCTCTATACCTCAAGATCTCCATGGTAAATACATACACAGATACATACATACACTTACTCATGATCTCTTCTGTTTTCTACAGCTCTGTTTTGCTCTGTTTTCAGGGTTTGCTTCGTTTCTAGGTAAGAGATCTCCAATCGAAGGGTGTTGCGATTTAGAGGCGGGGAACAATATGAACGGAGAAGAGGATTATTCAGACGATGGGTCTCAAATGGGAGAGAAGAAGAGGAGATTGAACATGGAGCAAGTCAAGACATTGGAGAAGAATTTCGAGCTTGGAAACAAACTTGAACCAGAGAGGAAAATGCAGTTGGCTCGTGCCTTGGGTTTACAGCCAAGACAGATAGCGATTTGGTTTCAGAACAGAAGAGCTCGCTGGAAAACAAAGCAGCTTGAGAAAGATTACGATACGCTTAAACGACAGTTCGATGCCCTTAAAGCTGAAAACGATCTTCTTCAAACTCAGAATCAGAAACTCCAAGCTGAGGTAATTAATCTCACAATTTTCTATTAGAGAAATGAAACTTTAATTTATATTCAGTTTGCTTTATGTTTTGATTTCATTAGTGTTGAAAGGTTGAATCTTTTAGTTTCTTTCTTTCTGAATTGTGAAAGATCAAGCCTTTTTAGGTGAAGAATCTCACAATTTAGTCAGTGTTTAAGATTGATCTTATTTTTTGTTTCGTTTCTTTCTTATTAATGTGAAAGATCAAGTTTTATTTGGTTTTTATAATCTCATAATTTCGTTAGGGTAAAATATAATTTTTCTTTTTCCTTTCTGAAAAGTATGAACGATTAAGTTTTTATTTTATTTTGATAATAATTATTGGGATCAGGAGTTGCTTTCAAGTAGGGTTATAAAACTCGACATGATTCATGACTTTTTAAACATCAGTATCGTTTTTTTTTCCTTCCCTCTTGTCTGAAACAGAGATCCGAAAACAGAAGCTTTCTTATGCTTATCACATTATACAGTATTCTGCATTTTCTATTTTTCTAAATTCGAATCTAATTTTTTTCATAAATATGTTTTGAGATTTTCAGATAATGGGTTTTAAAAACAGAGAACAAACAGAATCAATAAATCTGAACAAAGAAACAGAAGGATCTTGCAGTAACAGAAGCGATAACAGTTCAGATAATCTCAGACTCGACATCTCTACGGTGCCGCCATCAATCGACAGCACAATAACCGGCGGCCATCCACCGGCGCTGCAGACAATCGGTCGACACTTCTTTCCGCCGTCGCCAGCCACGGCAACGACCACCACAACGACAATGCAATTCTTTCAAAACTCCTCTTCAGGACAAAGTATGGTTAAAGAAGAGAACAGTATCAGTAACATGTTCTGTGCAATGGATGACCACTCTGGTTTTTGGCCATGGCTTGATCAGCAACAGTACAATTGAGATTGGTCGAGACTTGTTTTTTTTTTCTTTTAAATTTTTTAATATTATATATTTTGGTTTTTCTTTTGAATTTTGATCAGAAAGAACTCATGCATGTTTCAAAAACTTGGAATCTATCATTAGCTCACTTTGAAATCTGCAACTAAACACCACCGAGTTTTTTTTGTTCTTTTTCTTTATTTGAGCAATGAGATGTGGGTAAAAGTCATATAATCATATATAAATATATATCATTATGGTACATCATTTTTATATGAAAATATATTATGGAGGAAAAATAAACTTATATATTAAATTGGTTAGTCGTGGGTACTGGCACCATGTGGTCGTAGTCGTCATATTCAGAAGTGGGAAGAAATAAATGGAATACACAAATGAAAAGGACATTTTCCATGTAGCAAATTAATATTTTTGTTTAAATCCATGAAATAAATTCTGCATATGTCATGATTTGGTCGAGCGGGTTAAAAAGAAAAGAAATGATGGCACAAAATCTAAAGGAGTTAAATTTTGTAATCACGAGACCTTACAAAAGACGTACGATATTTTCGTCTGAGGATGCAGCAGAGACCATCAGACCATCAATTTCATAACTCTTGCTTTTTTCCTTCTTGTAACCATTATTAATTTCACCTCGTGCTTCTTCCTTTTTATATATATATATATAATCTTACATCCTTTATCCTAATCAGCAAAAAATTATACATGGGTTCATTTGCTAACAAACCAAAATCCATAACATTGTGACAGGTTTAACAAAAAATGATCTTCATCCTCGGACATATATGTTTCTTTTGTTTTGTGTTAAAGAGGTATAAACGTCCGTGACAAAAAAAGAAGAAGTATAAACGTAAAATAGCATGTTATAAGATAAATAATGTGTTATCGTGTAAAATGAGCATGTTATTGGATAAAATAGCATGTATTTGTTATAACATGTATTTGTTTAAATACGCGGAAAACTATAACCATTATAATTTGAGAATTCTAATTTTACCCCAAAAATTATATATTACAAAAAAAGAGTGGTCATCTTGCAGATAAACTCCTAAGAATTGTTTATATAGTGCATATACCCATTATGGACACAATTTCATAAAAAAAAACATATCCTTAATCTATAGTTATTTAAGATACGATGTGATTTATGAATTATAAGTAGAAGATATTATAAAATGTGACACAAGAGTAAGGGAAGTAGCAAGAGACATAGGCGCTCACAGATTCCAAGAGAGATAGAGGAAACGGACAAGTAGAGTTGGAAGAAAGCAAGCAAACAATTTGGGGTTGGAAAGTTGTCACTCTCCTTTTTAATCGACTCTTCTCCTTTTAACCCCTTTTCCTCTTCCACAGTCAAATGGCCGACACTTTTTTTTTTTTTTTTTTTTTAACTTTTCTAAATTTCTTAAAGAGATCGATTTGAATTTTCACTGACTATCTGCGTATATATTCAAACTAATTTGAACCAGTCATTATAATCCAAAATCAGTTGAATTTATATCTTTGTTTGTAATTACAAATTATGTCAGAAATATCTTTGTTCTGAACTTAGATGCTAGCAACAAAAGGAAGCGACAAAAAAAAGTTGTCAATAAAAATTGCTTTTGGGACCTTAAGATGTGGAGAGACGAAGGCCAACATTGCTTTTAGTGACGTTGATGCAAAATATTTGGTTGCCTTAAATATGAGCGATCGTAGGTCCATACATAATTTACACTGTTTTCGCTGATACTTTTTTAATTGGCTCAACGAAAGTTTATCATCCTCAAAAAATTTAACCTAATATACTATTAATAAATATAACTTAGAAACATAATTAATAAAAAATTGAAGTGTCGCTAGTTACAAAATCTCAATCATGACTAAATAAAAATGAGATAGTTATTCAAATCAATATAACGAGATTTTTAATTAAATTTGAAAATTAACAAAATTTAAATGTATGTCACTAAAGTAGCAAATTAATAAATCTAAATTTATACATTTAAGGGTATATACCTTTTCTTTTAGAAGATATTCAGTCCCATTTTTCTTTTCTTTCTTTAAAATATATCGGGTTTGAATACAAGCTGAAGGAAAAAGACCAATAACTTGTTCTAAATCCTGTTGCAAAGAGATTGTGAGCAAAATTTGCTATTTCTTGGCTCCCAAAAGAAAATATCCAGATACTTGGTGCTAAACTGAAAAAAAACACCTTGCAAATGATACTATAACTCTAGTATTTTTACAAAATTGGTTCATCAGTTGAATTGTATATATATTATGGTATATGATAAAAGTTTCAACATCCTCTAGACTCCAATATGATTATAAGAATTTTAAAATGAAAATAAAACGAATTGAGTTAGTGAGACCCACTAGAATCACCCACTTCGTTCTATAAGTACATGTTTCTTTTAGCTAACCTTTTTTGGTTTGCTTTGCTTTTTTGGTTAATGGACCCTTTGTAACTTGGATGCTTCAACTACACTTGAATGCATTCCTCACCCTCATCTCTTCCACGTAATATACTTATAAATTGTACTACTAGGAAGATGATTGCTTGTGTGCATGTCTTTATGATAAATCCTATAGTTTAGAATCATGTGGTAAATCAATTACTTGATTTTGCTATGTACTTATAAACATAACTTGATAAGTATATTTAAAAATGTGTCGTCACCTGATTAACTAAGATATATTAAATAGAACATGATTACAATACTTGAACATCACACCATACATATACTTTATTAATGTAATTTAAAGAACTTGTTTAAAACGACCATAAACCCATATTATGAAGATGTGGGAACTAGCTAGTCACACTGCACGTGAGTTAAAACATTGTAATATTTTCTTTTCCAAATTAATATAATTTTATTTTTTCTATAAATTTTCTGAAAAATTTTTAAATCTAAATCAAGACTTCATATAGACAAGAGTTCTGTGGACGAAAAAAAAACTCAGTGGTCAAATCCATCAATTACGTTCAGAAACGTAATTATTCGACACGACACTTATTCGTACAATAATATTCGATTGTTATATATATATATATATATGTTTAGCAATTACAACGTTTCTTATAATCGATGATCAAACTGAAGTCAAAATATATCCGAGACATGCTACGTACGTAAAAAGTTAGAAGTGTAAACTAATTCAGATGACAGGGACGAACTGAGCGCCATGAATATCAACTTCAACAAATATGAAAATACCACGAAGCTAAGTCCCATACTTTGTAATATACATTTAAGCCGCAAGAAGTATTAGTAAATATGTGAAAATTTTAAAATTGAGAAGGAGAAAATGTAATTTTTTTTCACGGTTACGGGTTAGCGTTGTAAAAATGCCCTTTTTAGTCCATAGTAAAAAGACAAAACATCAAAATAGTTACAAGAATTTATACGGAAGAAAGAAGAAAGCATGTGACATAATCTGAAACCCTAGAGGATGCCAGAATATTTAAAAGTTGACGATAAAATTATGAGAGAGATCAAACTTATAAAATGCGCCATTATGCATTAATTAATGTAAGAATCTTTACGGGATCATGTGCATTTCCTTAATCTAATCTTTTGCAGCTTTGCTGGATATTAATAACTCATATTCTTTTATAAATCGCTTTTTTTGGCATTTTTGGTGACAGTGTATCAGATACCAACAGGCATTTTTCAACTATTTTTATATAATTATAGTGTGGCTACAACCAAACGAAGAATTATCCGTAAAGAAGAGCTGGCTATGTGGCCATGTGCTTGCTGCTTCAACTCCCATATTAACTACTCCCAATGGAAAAATGGCACAGAAGAATATTAACTAAAAGTAGTTAAATTCACGATGTAGTTTTTTTTTCTCTAAGCTATATACAACGATTAATCTGTGTTTAGTTTATCATTTCATTTTTTGTACTAACTATATATATATGTTATATATTATAATGTTATCTCAAAGATAAACTTTCAATGAGATAAAGTATATCGGGTATTGTATTTGTGTATGAGCTTGCTTCATTAAATGGCTAATTTATTTCTAATTTGGTCGATAGGTAGACTAAAATGGGAAATACATAAAATTATGGGTAGAAATGTGGCTACTAAAATACAACATTAAACAGTGTCAAAATGTTTGGAATGTCTATATGTTTTAGAAATTATGAGCAAGATGTTATATTTTACTTTCTTTAATAAAAATGTTATATTAGTGAAATTATAATATAGTGATAAAAAGAAAAGGAGAGATGGGATGCATGTGACTGGCAATGACATAAAGGATAGTGGTTCGATGTTTTGCACTTTGTTTAAGTGTTAGCAAACGATCTGTCGTTTCCATTTCACGTTGCCACATATTTTTATACATTTTCCATATTTTTTATTTATTTTATATTGTCAACGATCGAATTACGATATATTTTTCTACACACATACATACATAATACCAAAATTCAAGTTGGACTTTGGGACCGACTTCTGGGAGGGATCTTCTTATTCATGAGTGAAGAATACATTTGAACACTCAAGCCGGCTTGATTGGCTATTAAAAGAGTATCAAATGGTTAATTATTTTATATATTTAAACTAACTAGAGTGCTTCCAAGGTTTTATTCATTTCAAATTGCTAGACCATAAACACTGGAATTCCAGAACTCATTTCCGCTTAGTCAATTTTTGTCAGAAAATTGCAGAAGAAAATATCCGGAATATAGACAAAAAATATTAGTTTTTGTTACGCATTATGTCTAAGTATATCACATATTCATTATGGTAGTTACTCTGTATACTTCAAAGTCTCAAACATGTAATATATACATAGCAGTATAGCATATATATATATATATAATACGTAGGTATAACTTATATGTATCGTATATATAGTTAGACTTTGATAGTTTCGAACTTTCGATAAGTTGTTGCCATCGTGTTTATAGAATAGTGCTGTAAATCCAAACGTGAATGCCAAACGCTAAATTGGCGTGCCTTTCGTTGTGATTATCCTTTGTGTTTTAGAATTAATAAACTTCTTAGATGTTGAATTTTGTGGGCTCAATAGATTTTTGAAAAAAAGAAACAAACATTTGAGGCTTTATGTTTAGCAACAAAAGAAAAACAATTGAGGCTTTATGAAAAGGAACGGACACTTTACGTACCACGTTGTTCAGGCTAGATGGGCTTTTTAATTGTAACTATGTAAGGCACTATTGGGTCTGGCAATTTGAAAGCCCAATATTATAGGTACGCCATACCTTTCAAGTTTTCTTTTTTTTTTTCTTTTTCCAAGTTTTGAGGTGCAAGAAAGTTGAAAACTAAGAAAAGTCATCGATTAAAAGACGTCTGGACTCATAAAGATGCATGATGGGCAATTTCAGGATAAAATAATTGGAAGCTTGAAAAGGGATAATTCGACCTACTTCAAATCTCAACGAGTCTTTTTTCGTTGTATACTTTTCGTAATTAACTTTTTTGCACAATTAATTTAACAGACATTTGTGCGCATGCATGCGTCATTGATTTACCAAACGAGAAGTGATTTTACACTGGTTTTCAGATTTAATATACATACATTTTTTTTTTTAAAAAAAAAATAATATGAGAGTAAATTCCAAGGATTATGAATATTAAATAACTTGGGAGAAGAAAAACGCAAAAATGAGAAAGTGCAGCACACCAAACTAGTGATAAGTGTTGCACACGTCTTTGGTGTTGACCAACGACAACGACAGACATAAGATTTTTCATCAGACACATCCTCCTTTCCTTGTCTTTTGTCTTTTGTCTTTCTTTTAATTTAACGTCCTCTGTTTCTTCTTATAATTTTCTCTGTTTTTTTTTTACCCTTGTGTTATCCTTCAGAGATCCATAAAAAGATTCAACTCTTATTGCTTAATCCGATATCCGACAAGAAACTTCGATTTCAATTTCCTTAATCGAAATTATTAGTGTTTCTTTTCGTGATCTATCTATCTAATGGGTAATTGCTTGAATTCTCCTGCAAGAGTAGATAACAGAGAAAGCTCTTTTGGAGGTACGACGCAAAACCTCCACTTCTTCTTTTCCTTCCTTCTATCTTTCGATTTTTGAGTTAATAAAAGGAAACTATGATTTGTATTTGATCCTAGGTTTCTTTAATTCACTTACCGAGATGGTTTACTTCAAATGAAATGAAATATATTACTCTGTTCTTATCTTTGAGCTTCTATCAAAAATTTCATTTGATTCACATATAATTGAAGTTTTTGACGATTTGACGACAGGGTCATCGAAAATTTCCCCTAAACCGAGTCAGCCATCTCGACTCTCAAGCCTCATAATACCTTCGTACAGTAACATAAGCTTCACTAGTTCATGGTCAACTCAGACACCAAGAAGTGAAGGAGAGCTCTTACCTTCTCCAACACTAAAGGCCTTTACATTCAACGAGCTCAAAACCGCCACTAGAAATTTCAAAGCCAACAATCTTATCGGTGAAGGCGGTTTTGGTTATGTCTATAAAGGTTGGATTGGTCAACAGTCGTTGTCACCTTCGAAACCAGGGTCCGGTATGGTTGTTGCAGTCAAGAAACTTAAATCAGAAGGGTTTCAAGGACACAAAGAGTGGTTGGTAAGTTCATCATCCTTAATGTATAGAATAGAAACAAGATCAAAGCGTTTAAGGTTCCAACTCAAATTTAAACGGCAATGAGTGGATTGGTCAATATCTTTAGATCCCTCTTAGTTCAGACATGGGATGTCTAGCACAAATAAATAATAATAAAATTGTTGGTGGGTTTCAGACTGAGGTTCACTATCTTGGGAGGCTTCATCATATGAATCTTGTGAAGCTAATTGGATATTGCTTAGAGGGAGAGAAGCGGCTTTTGGTTTACGAGTACATGCCCAAAGGAAGCCTTGAGAATCATCTGTTTAGAAGTGGGTAGCTACATTTGGATGGAGCTAGATCTAGTTACATTCAAGTTATGATGATATTTGTTTTTCTTGGTGTTTCTTGCTTGTGTGTGTAGGAGGCGCAGATTCGATTCCGTGGAAGACAAGGATGAAAGTTGCGATTAGTGCAGCGAGAGGACTTGCTTTCCTCCACGAAGCTAAAGTCATATATCGAGACTTCAAGGCCTCTAATATCCTACTTGATGTGGTACACCACCTATTAAATCCTGACTAATTCTCAAGTTTGTACATAAACTAAATGTTTTTACTTACTTAAAAAGACGTTTATAGTGGCCAATATTTATAGGAAATGTTTCTCCAGTTATTGAAATAAATTAATTTGTAAATGCAGGAGTTCAATGCAAAATTATCTGATTTCGGATTGGCAAAAGCAGGACCAACAGGAGATAGAACCCATGTGACAACTCAAGTGATGGGCACTCATGGCTACGCAGCTCCTGAATATATAGCAACGGGCAGGTTAACTACCAAGAGCGATGTCTATAGCTTTGGAGTGGTGTTGCTCGAACTACTCTCGGGACGTCCCACGGTAGACAAAACGAAAATAGGAGTGGAAAAGAATCTGGTGGATTGGGCGATACCTTATTTAGTAGACAGAAGAAAGGTGTTTAGAATAATGGACACGAAGCTTGGAGGACAGTACCCTCACAAAGGGGCTTGCGCAGCAGCCAACATCGCATTGCGGTGTCTCAACACAGAAGCTAAGCTGAGACCGGAGATGTCTGATGTCTTGTCTACTTTACAACAACTTGAGACTTCGACAAAGAAGGGCTCTACTCCAACCGCAGTCATGTCTCCTTCACCTCATATGTCGGAGAATCGCATGGTTCGAGAGGTCTCTACGTTTAAAGTTCAATAGGTTTAACGACTTTTTGAGTCTGTATATATAGTTTTTCAAAGTGTGTTGAATAGCTTTGTACTTTCTCTCAAGTTCGTAGGTTTTCTGGTTGAAAATGTAGACAGTAGACGGATATATATGGAAAACTTAATAATAAGATTAATATGATCGATGAACATGTCTTGTCTGTTGAATGATTGATTCACATAAGTTTACAATATATAGTAGAGCTATGCTTAACAGCAAGAAGGTGAAGTATCAAATATTGAGCTTTCTAATTTTACAAGAGGAAGTAATCAAGAGATTGATAAGCGCAAATGCATGATTGGTGATTTGCAATCATTGTAACCGAAACTTTTTTGGGGTTACTGCATCAACCCAGTTTGAATGTGCGTCAATGAAATTTTCATTTCTTATTTTCATATGATTACAATAAAAACATTATTCAAGTCACACTAAACAAAAATAATATACTCGATGTTTTATCCGCATATATAATTAATTAAGAAAAAAATTAAAGAAACTTAAGTCTGACTTAATTCTGGGATTATGTGAAACTTTAAATAAATAGTACTATTTAATAACATTGAATATATATATATATATATGCGGGTTAGTAAATCCTGATTTTTATTTAGTTTGCGCACAAAAAATATAATTTACCTAGTTTAAGAAGTCCAAAGATAGTTATCTTCCATATAGGAAGGAAAAATCTCATCTTCTTATATCCTTGTTTCTGTACACAATTTAAAATTTGCTACTACTTTTGTTTCTTTTATACGAACACCCTCCATTCATTGATTAAATAAATAAATACATGGTCTATTTCATCAAAACAATAAGGAACATAAGTGCTATTAAAAGAACGAGTTGAATTCATGAGTCGAGCATTCATTAATAACAGATCTATGTTGAAATATCTTTCTCAAAACCGATGAATGTGGATGAACTCTGGAAAGGTTTCTCGGAGCTTCTCTAGTTCTGTTAACTCTGAATAGAAAGCGGGGCAGACATTGATTTTCCACCATATGAGTTAAGTACATAGAATATGTATCAAATAGGAAACAAATAAACCGGTTCTTCTTTCTAAGTTCAAACATAACGAAGCCCATGTGAGGCTACGAATCTCCATTTATAACGACGTGATACCCCGAAGACTCCCTTGAAGACCTATGAGGTTGGTTGTTCCATCCTGTAGGCTTTAGCTACGATGCATCAATATAAACAAGAATATTATCTACGTCTGACCTAATATATATATATATATCATCTCATGTTTCATGTTTAGACATGGTTTTCATATAATTAATTAGATATGATAAATCAAAATAAAAATATTTAAAAAAGGTAAGTGCATGGTTCGAAAGTTTATCTAATGTAGGAGTAATAAATAAGTAAAGCGCGTAGACTAGAGATTTTGTATATCAAAACTAAATAAATAGTATATATAACATCAAAACTAATGTTTATAGTAAAGAGTACACGAAGCTACCATTTTACACGCATGGCTTGGCATCACCAAATGACATCCGGAGTTCCCCCAAACACTTCAGTGGAATTAATTGTCACTTGACCGTAAAAAAACAAGATTCCAATGAAGTGTTCGGGAGAACTCTAGAAGACATCTAGTCGAAATATTAATGTTATGTTGTTGCATGGCCTAATATACCGTGAACTTAATTTTTTTTTGTCTATCTGTTGTATGTAAATTTATAAGAGGAGAAGATACATATATAGGATCTTAGATATCTTAGGGTTTGAGTAAGATACAAGGAGTGACATTTTTATTTATAGTGAGGATTAAAGAATCTCATGTAATTTAGTGTGAGGGGAGAGTGTGTGAACCTGGACGTAAACTTGGGTTCAAGAGTTTGGACAAGAGAATCAGTCTTTCTTTTCCTTCTGTCTTTTCGCGAGATAGTAAATGTGATTCTACAAAACTATTATTGTGAATTGTCTACTTTTATCCCGGAGACTCGAATATATAACTTATTTTACTCTCCCAAAACGTTTTTGAATGAACTGGTTGAATTACCAGCACCGGAGTTCATGATTTCATGTTTTTTTTGGTAGTTTGGAAGTTCATGTCCATTCTTAGCCAAAAAAAAAAAAGAGAAAAAGTTCATGTTCATTTGACCTTAATCTCTTTTAGACCTTAATGACGTGTTTCACAAATGTTTTTCTTTTCTTGAAAAACTCGGGTAATCCGGACATGAGGCGGACTAATTATGGGGTGTGTAAGTTTGTTGGGTACAAGTACACTATGTAAAACATTCGGGCTGAGATCAATAAACATATAGTCCAAAACATGCGTGTTTTTGTTTCCAATAGTAGTCCAACCAGAAGGAAAAGCGAGCAAATGTTATTAATTTCATGTCTTTTCATTAGGTCCAAAACACAGACCACGTTCATCTTCGGTTATAAGAAACTTTGCACACCTTTTGATCAGAATCTAAAATTTGACGGTCCATGTGCGAAAACTCGCTCTGGCAGGTCTTCGGCCCAATAAAATTTTATTAATATTTTAGCATTTTTTAATAATTATCTTAACTTAAGCTAATTTAGTTGTCTCACAATTTATTGCTTAAAGGCACTTGAAACAATAGCCATCATATGTATGAATATATATAGTTTCATCATCAATAGAAAAATGTAGGTTAATTTATATCATGTATGGTTTCGAGTGGAGTTGATCCAACTGTTAGTATATATATTATTTTCTCATAGTTGTCTAACTTGAAAAAAAGAAAAGAAAAAGTAGTATATCTTTGGAGCTATTTAAAAAGATTTCTGCAATATAACAAATCATGTTATATATAATACATGAAATATCATTCTTGAATGTAATATATTCATTTATCCCTTTTATTTGGCACCGACGGATTACTAAGGTTGATTTTCGTCACATCATGTGCGTCATTTATACATGCAATACAAGATGTAAATGTGTGTACGTTCATGAAAAGATAAAAGATATTATCGAGCAACTTGTCACGAATGTTTTTTTTTGTTAAAGTTATTTCACAAATGTTATTCTTATTTCAATGTCTTTTCATCAGGTCCAAAACATAGACCAGGTTCATCTTCGGTTCGGTAGTATAAAACTTTTTTCTTACGTTTCGATAAGAATCTAAAATTTGACGGTTCCTTTGTTTATAATTCCACAAAATAAAAAGAGAAGAAGGAAAAAGTATCAGGATACATATGGTGGCTCTTGGAGATATATATAAGTAACAAAAGGCAGGAGTCACATGTTCATTTGCTCTTCAAAATATCAACATATGGCAGCTTTTCCGTATTTAGGAACTTATGCTTTAACTGTTTTGTTCTAAGGTTATAACTATCAACTGTTGTGACCTATTTAAACTAATCTAGGCAACCCTACTGTCATAACGGACCTAATCTCTTAATCCGTGTAGAAATTTTAAGGAGTAACAAAAGTAAGGCCTCAAATTGTGATGTAGAAGGATATCATCCCCTTTAATCTCTCGATTGGCTTCAAATAATATAATCAATGATCCTAGGTTAAGTGCGTATTCATATGTCAAAGGTTATAACAAGTGAAGATGGAAGATCATGAAGAAGAATAATCCAAACGATCATGTCGGAAAGGAACCTTCCCGTCACTAAATCAAGTTCAAATGATGTCACAATACTGGAAATTGAATTAGTCCATGATTAATTAATTGGACAATTACATTGACAGATATGCCAACTTTAATGATGACAATCATTTTGGCGAACGGCATACAAAGATGCATAACATTTTTGCCAATAGGGGAGAACCAAAGAGAGTCTTCCTTGTACTACCGAATCAGTCACTTTCCCAGAGGAGAAGCGGAGCCTATTTCCCAAGAGTTCAAGACTTACCGGTCCCTCCTATATGATCTATCACTCTCGTTCTTAGATTGATTTTCTTCATATAAGATCCGACCCGTTTCAGTCAAGATCCAATCTGGTTTGGGAGGTTTTGCATATAAGCTTGTATTATGTCAAAAATTGTAAAAGGGTATTTATTGGATCATGGATTTTAGTTGACTTGAAAATCCAAGTAAAATTCTATGTTAGTTAATCATTGATTCTCAACTCTTTAATAAATTTAGTGTTATTCGTTTTACCATTTTAAAAAAAATGGTTAAAATCAAGTGTTATTCAACACTAAAAATTTACGTTAGAATTTGATTTTGCAGTGAATTTTGATAGAGTTGGTAGGATTTCTAAGTTTAAAATACAAAGGCTTTGAATCCAGGAGAAAACACACGGGTTTATAAAATACTAAAGAGGGGTTATTGGAAGTAAAACTTGTGTGAAGTTGAATGATTTAAAAGCTGAGATAGTTTAGAAACTTTAATAGATTTAACAAATATGTTATAGGTTCTTACCAAATATTTTATATGGATTGATTGTCATCGATTTTTATATATATTTTTTTTGTTTTTAATGTTCTTTTTCTAAGGTAATATATATGCTTTTCTACAAAATTTCCAATTTGGTTTTGGACGTGAGCATTATGTATATTATCAACCAATGGTTTCACTGGCACATTGCTACTTGCTCTTCGCCCAAATACAAATTTTTTTTTTTTTTTTACCATTATTTTATTGTTGTTTCGTGTATTCATATTATGTTATATATTCTATATCTTATTTGTTGGTTTAATTTTATTATGTAAATATGATTCTTTTCGTGCCATATATATGTTATAGATCTGCAAGTTTCATGGTTATGACAAAATATGAAAGTTAGTGTATACCAGAAATGAGATCTGATCAAGTAAATTTGTAAGCTCTGAAGTCGTTTGGTCATAGTTTCGATTGAGAGACCACTAAAACTAGTAAATGTATGTCTATAGTAAAATTAAAGCCAAAAGATGGAAAAAACAATTTGAAACAAGAAAAGCAGCTACCGTTTAAATATTATGAAAAAGTCGTCTAACTTATTTGATATTTTTTCTGTTACACTTCACTCTTTCTAAAACACCATCGTTCGATGATATGGTAAAAATTATTTACTTTTTGTATGTGTATTTTTTTATTACATAAATTTTAAACATTTTATGTGTACTCATGATTTTAAAACTTGAATTTTATAAGTAAAAAATTGTAAGGACTCCATATTCTAAATCAACTGTAACTCAAAGTTCTCAAACCAATAATAGTAATAATAGAATCTATTTTTGTTGAAAAATTATTATTAATTCCTCTAGCAAGAACACCCCATCCCAATTAAAAAATCCACACCTATAATTTTAAAATCAGTCAACAGTCCAATGATTTTCAAATCCACTAAAATATGAACCAATAAAACTCTCTTAAGTTTCAAGTTACTGACAATAAAAATGAGAAGTTATAGTTCTGGCCAAAATGATATGTTTTCCATATCTATACCTTCGAATAGTTGGTTCCATATACAAATTAATTAATCTTCTCTTTTTCACATTGCAAATGGAGTTGGATGTATTTTATGCAAGTATGACACATACCCTTTTTTTATTTTTTGAAAAGATGGCATGCACACACTTTCTTCGTTAGTAAATATAGTTCGTCCTAGTTTAGAGGTCAACCTAAATTATATAAACATGAATCTATTACGTTTGCTTATCTAAAATACACATTGAATACACCTACATTGTCACTCAAACTGTTGGGATCAATTTTACATTTACTAATCAAACGATGACACATGGCTGGAGAGACTCCACTTAGAAGTCCGCCAATCTGAGGTGGATGGATATACTTTTTGGCACTCACTGTTTCCGAAAATCCCACAAAACTATAATGGGAAAGTTCCACGAACCAGTCGAGGACAGCCTTGCTAATTGACCGACGAACCTGAGAAAAAAAAAGTAATAGCAATTCAACAACGGTAAAATAGTTCACTATTTTATGTTTGATCCCTTGTCTTAATTAGACTTTAACCAATATGGTACAAATTATAAGATCTTACTAGTATATAATATGTACGGTAAAACTAGTTTATGTATGTCGGGCAAGTCCAACGTCACTGAAGGGACGCGCGTAGAACTGAAAAACTGTCACCTTTTGTATATTTTGTTAATGTTGAAAATATATTCAAATATATTTTCCCCAAAAATTAGCTTTAAAAACAAAAATCTGAAACCCAAAGCCATGGTTTTCTTTGTCTATGGCCTGGACCGGATTTAGTCTAAACCAAACTTAGTCCACCGAATTGAAAATACAGGATGAGTCCAGGAGTTCCCCCAAACACTTCAGTGGAATACATTTTGATACATAGAAAATGATTTCTCCAGTGGAAGTGCTCAGAGGAACTCTAGGAAACATCCGACCAAAATGATGTTTGTTTCTATATTACATTGTCAATGTATTTCTGTCTATATATTTCGGTGAAATTGGTTAACCAAGAGAATTAGGGTTGGACGGATTGGTGTTTCTATATGTACAGTTGGAAGCATTGTGAACTTAGACGTGAATTCAGGTTAAGAGATTTATGTGAAGGAATCAATTAATTCAAGAAAAGTGCATAAACCCTTTTTCCTTTCAGCTTTTTGCAAGATAAGAAAGATCACATTTATATACACGCATAGATGCCAATAAATGTACATGTACAGTCACATACATGCATATGCACAAATGAATGATTTTATTCTTTTGAGCCCGTATACATGATAAGATTCTGAGACCTCTGATCACCGAACCTTATCACCATCAATAGAGTCTCGTCCCTCATACACAAGAAAACAAGAGCTCTATGTGTGTCGTTCACAATACAATCGATCACTCTGGACTCCCTCAACTCTTTCTCCTAGTACCCCTCTATTCTCTTCTCTTCTTAATCTGCTGCAGGTGCCAGCTCATCCCCGTTCATTGCTTGTTTCCTTCCGTCCAGTTACATGCTTATCAATACACTGCTGCTCCTTCAATTTTAGGATATAGATTAGCAACACATAACAAATTTTAAGGGTCAACGGTTCAGTCGCTTCTTTCTATTGAGATCTCTTTTAATTCTACTAGCTAAATCACCACTCCAAGACTGCCATCAAGCCGCTGCTCGACCATTGACAGATTTTGCCACAAACAAATGTTTTTAAAATTATACCAAAAATAAATAAAGATAAAATGTATAGTTTGAATATCTAATTTACAGTTTGCTGATAAAAATTTGATGACAACTTTACAATTTTGAGAAATGGCATCTACACAGGTATCAACATTGACTTGGTATTCGTATAATATAAAATGTCATTGTAGATTTCAAAACAGCAAATTGAAATTCTCACGTTGGTTTCTGGAAATATACAGAAAACCCACGCATTACCATTTGCAGTTACATGAAGGAAACAAAAAAGAAAGTAGAATAAGATCTACCGCACAAAAGATCCTGTAGCAAACTGATCGATGGAGATATTATATTCTCTAAGCTCCTTATTCCCCAAATTCGGACTTGGTTCATCTTCAAATTTCCCGCATGTTTTTGTACGTAATGAAGAATATATAAATCTATGGTCCCTCCCTAAGAAAGTCCATTGCAAAAAAAAAAAAGGAAAAACATACCATGGAGAAGTATGTTTAAAGATGCATTTTGGGTTTTGATTAATGTCATTGAGTAACAGAAGTAGCATTGGCAAAAGACATTGAGTACTATATAGAGTCAAATGTCCCCTTGAGTTCCCTTTTACGCTTCATTGTTCATACTTAGTTGTCTAATATAATTTCCACTTTTGCAACTTTTGATAAGAATCTAATATAAAAAGTTTCCACTAAAAAGAGAAGAATCAAAAGGCTTCAGGATATATATGGTGGCTATTGAACAACATATAAGTAAGAATGGCAAGAGTCACATGTCTCTTTGCCACTTCAATATATTTACAAATGATACCTTTTCGTCATTTAAAGAAAAATAGAAAAAAGGATTCCACAACTTCTTTATCATTGAGAAGATATATAATATTAAAAAAAAAAAACTGATTTCATGTTAAAAATACAATTTTATATATCTCTAAAGCTGTTTTAATATACTAATCTTGGATAGTTTAGTTTGCTAGCATAAATTAACACCATTTTTGTTATGTTTCTAATCATTTGCTTAGATTTTGTGAGGTTCTAGTGAATTTTTTGTTCTTTTAGCAAGACAACCCCTTTCTCCTCGCATCCCTAGTTAAAAAATATAAGTTCTAGTGAAGATGAGTCATTTGAACGAATGACATACAAAGATACAGAACACTTTTCCGAGAAGGGATGA
The DNA here is from genome assembly GCA_039880935.1 of Streptanthus diversifolius. NCBI lineage: Eukaryota > Viridiplantae > Streptophyta > Magnoliopsida > Brassicales > Brassicaceae > Streptanthus > Streptanthus diversifolius. The sequence continues at coordinate 4,259,716 of JAXGFM010000015.1, read as the reverse complement.
CCAATTAATTAGTACAAGTCTGTTTCTCAAGAGTACAAGTCTAACCGGTAGGTCCTGTATGATCAATTAGTCCTTCCCAGATTAATTTTTCTTTATAAGATTCGACTCAGTTCGGGAGGTTCTATATAGAAGCTCAATTATTAGGTCAAAATAGTGTCAAATTACCGAGAATTGAGAAGCCTTATGATTATGGCTGATAGTGTTCTCTTTTTCCATATTTTAAACCATCACATATACTTGTTTCCATATAGAAATATAATCTTCTTTTTTTTCAACATTATATTGCTATTGCAGTTGGATACATTTTGCATAACTTTGACACCTATTTTCTTCGTTATTTATAATGTAATTTTATTTCGTCTCAGTATATATGAAAACAAACACAAATTATGAATTTGTTACGTTTGCATGAATACAGCTACATAAGCAACAAAACATATGCTTATATATAAAATACATAGGATTATAAACATTACAAAAGTACAAATATAATGCCCCAATCGCGATAGGTAAATAGTATGGGAGGCTAGTCTGATTAAGCCAAAATTGCTATAGAATAGAGCAATCAAGGTAGTAGTAAATTAGTAATTGACCGACGAACCTGAGGAAACAAAAAAATAACAAATAGATACTGTTAAACAAATATAAATCAATTCTATATTATATATTTATCTCTTAACTTAATTCGCCATTAATTTAGCCAACACCGCACAAATTAAGAAAATATGAATATACATATAAGGTTGATTAATAAGTATTTCTAAATCAAACTTAGTCTACTGAACTGAAAGTACCGAATGAGTCCAGGAGTTCCCCCAAACACTTCAGTAGAATACATTTAATTTTGATAGAAAATGTTATATCCAATGAAGTGCTCAGAGGAACTCTAGGAAACATCCGACCAAAACGATGTTTGTTTCTAAATTACATGATCAATGTAATGTATCTATATTTCGGTGGAATATGTAAGTTTGCAAGAGTATTAGGGTTTGAAATCTTGGAGGGATTGGCGTTTCTATATATACACTTGGAAGCATTGTGAACTTAGACGTGATTTCAGGTTAAGGGATTTAGGTGAAGGAATCAAATCTTTCAAGAAAACTGCATAAATCCCTTTTCCTTTCAGCTTTTTGCAAGATAAGAAAGATCACATATATTATAATACACATGTACATTCACATACATGCAAAAGCACACACTAGTTTAGTGCTTTGCTCCAATTATCGGATATATTATCAACACATAAGAAGATTAATTTTAGCGACATATTTTTATCGACCGAATTAACATTGTGTTGATAATCCATCATAACAAAATGTATTCAAATTAAATTATATATTGAACAAAACAAAACTCGATGAAAGAGCGTTTATCAATTACTCATTTTTAAACCGATTTCGCTATATACATATATATATATATATATATATATATATATATATATATATATATATATATGTCTCTTGTAAGTTGCTAAATTAGCTAAAGATAAAGAGTCAAGCGTTCAATTTGCTTCTTCCTAGTAAGATCTCTTTTAATGGTCAATTCGATAGATTGTTACAAACGTTAATTCTCATCTTTTTGGTTAAGTTGCATATCCATTAGAATAATAATTTTTTTAAAAAAGTTTCGAAAACTAATTTACTGATAAAATTTTAGTTTATTAAAATCTGTCACAATCCGTAGTTAAGTCGAAATCAATTGTTATACAAAAGCAAAAAAAATTTTTTGCATGGTTCATCCCTTTAGTCTGACAATATATTAACTACAAATCATTGTCAACCAAAAAAAAAAACACAGCAAACCCAACCCTCGGGTCCATTGTCATGCACCATTCCTAGACTGCCATTGGCAGATTTTGCCACCAACAAATGTTTTTTTAAATTGTACCCAAAAGAAAAATTAAGCTATATATGTATTTATATATATATTAAATATATAATTACAGTGTATTGCTAATTAAAATTTGATGGCAACTATAGAATTTCAGGATTGACATTTACACAAGTATCAACATTAACTTGGTATGAACCACGCATTAACAATGCAATTACATGAAGGAAACAAAAAGTTAGAATAAGATCTACCACACGAAAGATCATGTGAAGAAATGTGCTTCTGTAACAAAAGGATCGAGATTTTATATTCTCTAAGCTCCTTATTACCCAAATTCCGACTTGGTTCATCTTCAAATTTCCCGCATGTTTTTATATGTAGTGGAGAATATATAATAATGGTCCCTTTCTAAGAAATTCCATTGCAAAAAAGGGAAAATTATACCATGGAGAAGTACATATAAATATGCATTTTGGGTTGTGAGTAATGTCATCGAGTAAGAGAAGAAGCATTAGCAAAAGACATAGTGAGTATAGAGTCAAATGCCCCCTTGAGTTCCCTTTAACGCTTCATTGTTCATACTTGGTTGTATAATATCTACCGATAAATCAATCTTTTGAACACTGAAGTGTTTGGGGGGACTCTAGGTGGCATATTGGCACCAAAAGGTTAGATCGAGACGTTTTGCAACCATCCGGGTGAGTGATATATAAGCCTCTTCATTTAAAAAGAAAGCAATGTGATTGATCTATGTTGCTCTCATGACTGAGTAAATTGATTTCAAAAGTTAAGTACTCTGTTTCAATGGAGTTTTGACTCATTTGCTATATACATTATGTTTTTAAAACATTTTTAGATCTATACTGCTATCATGTTTGGTCTAGTTTTTTTTTTTCTTAAAAAAACAGAAGAACGTAACTAAGACCTTGAAACAGAACATACATCATTATCTTTTGCGTCGCAGGAGTTAAACAAAGACATGGCAGCCAGATCAAAGGCGTGGACGATGGTGGTGCTCTTGATGAACACCTTTAAAGATTCTTAAATAGTTTTCATACACACACAAATGTGTTTAAACAAAAAAGTTTTAGATTCATCGAGCAATTACATTACACAATATAAATTGAATTGGAGGCATGAAACAACAAATTGTTTTTACCAATTTGATCGCCTCCACTTCATCAAATGTTACAAACTGAGGGCACACGAGATTAAATTGCTAAGCGCTTATTAATCAGCGGTCCAACTCTGTTCGACAATCTCCTTAACTCGTCTATTGTACTCTCGCTTGTTCTCGCTGAATAAGCGAGCAGCTTCAGAGTTTGCAGGTGAGTTCGGGTTGGGATCACAGAGGAGGGACTACAAATTGTAAGAACCGCAAAAATGGTTGTTGATCAAAGATTTAAGAAAGTCTGATAACAAAAATAGATAATCAAAGATATAGAATGGGTTCCTATGTACCTGGATAGATGTCAGAATTGCTGCGACATCATAAATGGGACTCCATTGGTTCTGTAAGATATCAAGACAAATACTTCCATCTGCGTAGACTGAACCAGACAAGAGAAGAGTTGATAAGATCAAGTAACAGCAACAAAGATTAAAACCATTGAACAGAAAATAAGAGCAGAGAAAAACATGGTCTCCGTTTCCTTTAACTTACTATTTGGGTGAAACATCCGAGAAACAAAACGGACAGTTGGTGGTTTGTTCGGATAATCCTCTGTAAATTGAAGAGTCAACTTAAAAGTACCTGAAAAAATTTACTGTTACTTAACAAGACTTGGATCTATAAAGTTCTCTAGTCATAATATCTAAAGGTATCGACTTTATAAATTTGACTTGTAATTGCACAAAGCGTACCTCCATCCCAAGGCGTGTCATCTGGACTGCAGTTTCCATTGAAGCAGAGAATGACAAAAGGAAGGTGAATGATCAGAATCAAGAAAAGAACAAAACAAACAGACTTTTACCATTAAAAGCAATTGTTTTTACCCGAAGATAACTGCGTTCCAGAGCAAGATGTTGTTGTCTTGAGGAGCACCACTGATTCCAGCAGGAGGATCGTGCTGCAACCTCTTGAAATCCCTCATAAGCCTCTTCCTTGCTGGAGTTGACATCGCGTCTCAATTTCTTCAAAGAAAAACAACATTAGACTTGCAATCAAACATATCCAGGATGTCTTTATTGCAAAATCTCACAGCAAGAACTCTCTCAGACACATAAGTAACCCTAGATTCATATCTTGACAAGGCTGGATGAAAACCCAGAACCGGAATTACGAACCCTAGTTAAGGAGATAACTAATTAAGACCCAGAAAAATTCTCCAAAGCGCAAGAAACCCTAAATCATACATATCACAACCACTCGAGACACAAAAAAGCATTCTTGAAAAGTCATCTTAAGGGCAGAGTAGCAAAATACGATCAAAATTGGACCAACCTGGGATTCTCAAAGATGATAAAGGGATGAACTTTTGTAAAGATGAGCCAATTTCGAAGACCTTTGAGGCAGAAAAAATTAAACCACCAGAAGAGAGAGAAAGAGATGTCGGAACAATTCTGGCTTTTACGGTCCTAATGAATACAAGGATTGGGTCGCCCTAATCCTGCATTAAGGAAACGCCCTTCTTTAATTAGTATATTTCAGATTTTTAGAAGGTCTTACACTTTTCCTTTTTTCTTTTTTTCCTTTTTTTTTTGTTAATAAACTTCCATATTTACAAACCCCTAATTTGTCTCTGTTTTAATTTAATTATACCTTTAATATCAAACTAATTAGGTACACTCATGTAAACATTTTCTAATGTTTATAAAAGAGATAACTTTTGAACTTGAAATTGGCTTACAAGTTAAGTATAAAAAACGGACAACTTTCAAAACTTAAACCAAGAAAGAACAACAAAAATAGAAGACCAAAAAGCTGAGAAACAAGAGATCATCGGTTAAGCATTTCTTTAACCGAGAAGCCCAGACAGTTCTCAAAGTAATTGGGAGGTTCTGATACGAAACAAGAGATCACATCCCTCAGTGTAATAACTCCATAAAGCTCATTCTCATCTCCAGCCACTGCATAAACCCGATGCACCGACCTCGAAGCCAAACTGTTTATAACACTCCCCAAGGTCGAATCAGGCCTACATGTTATCGCAGGAATGGCTAAACCGTATTCCTCTCCCCCCGTAGCAATCTTTGTAGCTAAATTCCTCACCGTAAGTTGCCTTTGAATAGAGAAAATAGACAGTTCAGTTCGATCGAAAAAAGTCAATTCTAACCAGAAGTTGTAATGAGAAATAAACCTGAAATTGGAGAAGACTTCAGGTTGTAGAAGCAAATATCTGATGTCTCTCATGCTTATGTTTCCAACAATCTTCTTGTTCGGCCCTTCAACGACCGGAAGTCCACCAACGTTGTTGTCTCTCATCCGCTTGAATGCTTCAAGAATAAGTTCTTCGCTGTCAATGCTAATAACCTGAATCCAAGAAATTCGATTTCACCGGTTTGCATCTAATGGCCATGAAGATTTCTGATTTAGTAGAGTCTAAATTCTTACCTCGTTGGGTGACATGAAAGGGAGGCCGAGATCAGAAATTGGGAGAGCAGAAATGTGATCGAACCAATCTCTGCCTTTGCAGCCTTCAAGACCATGAACAACTGCAGATTGAGTAATGTAGTTCTTGATATCTGGCTCTCCTGGTTTAATCACCGGCACATTTCTTAACCGGTACTTCGAGAGTAGCAACATAACACTCAACATGGAACTCTCTGTAGAAACCGGAAGAAAGGGAGCATATCTAAAGGACTTAAGTATCGTTCTAACCTGAAAGAAAAAAAAAACAAACATATCATAATCAATCACTGTTACGAAGATGGATATTTTGGGTTGTGAGAAACTTACAGTGGTTGATTTGAAAGGCTCTTCTCGGAGAATGACTTGATAGAAATCTTTCCCGAAATGATCAGCAGCCGTTGGAGCATCTTTCCCGATTCCACGGTCAGCTGCAACACCACCAGCAACGGCCGCTCCAACGGCAGCAGCCGCTAGCCCCGCTGCAGCAACCGGACCAGTGACACCGAGCGCTGCAACACCTAAAGCTCCAACCGCTCCTGCGCCAACACCAGCAGCGGTTGCTGACGTGACGGATAACGCGATGGCAGCGAGTTTTGCACTCTCAAGCACCCATAGGATGACTGAAGAGTAGTCAATGATTCCTAGATATCTCTCTCTCCAGTCTAAGGAGCTATCTTGATCTGTGTTTATAACAGGAGCTGAGAGAATCTTGCTATCTGATAGAATCTTTACTGCCTCTGACACAGATGTTTCCGCTGGAATCTCAATCACTATTGATCCACACACACAACAACAACAATAAAAACAGAATCTAAGCGAATGTACTATGATAACTGAGTCATGAATCCATTCCCAAATTTTCAAAATTAATTCGTAAAGTTTCAAAATTTAAACGAGAATACTGGAAATTCCTGTCTTTTATACGAGAAAGAAATGTAAAATCCACAAACAACATTCCGATTGAGAAAGAACACAAATAAATACACAATCGAAGAAAGGGAACTTAAACTAATCTTACCTCTGCCGCCGGGAACTTGAGGGAAGGAGGAGACTGGAATTCCGGCGAAGGCAGAGTTTAGGGTTTCTTGAAGAGATTTGGGGAGATTCTTCCTCGACTGCACTTTTTCGAAATACGCCTCATAGCTCGAAACCGCCGATCTTGTCTCCTTATCTACACTCTCACTTCCCGCCATATCTTGATACCACCTTGCGAAACGCAAATCGATTCAATTTGAAAAAAACAAACGACAGCAATCAACGTTGATTCCAGATTCGAAAACGAAAAAACGCAAATCCCGTGTAAGCTTTTTTATTTTTTGCTCAAGAGTGAACAACAGTGGTGTGCTTCGTGGTCGGATATGCAACGTGTCGGAGATAGAACCTATGTTTCGCTTTACTGGCGGTTACGCGCGCCTAATCATGTGGTTCACTTCTTTGCATCGACACGTGTCGCTCTATCAAATGGTCGTGTCTCGAAGAGTGAACAACAGCGCTTAAATCGGAGCCTTCTGACTCGGGTGGGCCAGATTTCAAGAGGAAAGATATATTATCATATGTTGTTGATATGGGCCTTAACACATAGTTGCTATTTTCAAGACTAATAGATCATAGTTTTTCAAATCTTTATTTGAGAATTTCACGAGGATAGTTGTAGCAAATTGTTTCATTTTTTGGTTTAATTTGTAACAAATTGTTTCTCTATTGTAAAAGATTCAAAACTATTTATTAAACTTTTCTTATGAGGAAAAAAAACCCGATATATGCTTCGCATATCATTCAGAACCAAATCGTTCTATCATAAAAATGCTAGATTCAATACAAAACATATAAAATAAATTGCACTTATCAAAACATATAAAGTGGTAGAAAAATAAAAAAGATTGAGCATTAACAAAACATATTCTCTAATAGTTTTGATTTTTTCCAATATTTTGTCATGCTGTTGTGGACCTCTTTGCTACTTTGGCTTTATCCTTGTTGAGCTCGTCCTTGCTGCTCTGACTCTCTTTTGAGGATGCAGATTGCACCTTTTCTTAATTTTGGTAGATCTCATATATTAAGTCGTATGAAATTTAGGTGGGGATTAAATTTCAAGCCTCCAGTTAGAGCATGTTGGTGGCATCTATTGAAAGGTTGAACCTGGGCTGGATCTTGTGTTGGTGTCAAAATAAAATTCATGTATTGGGATTACAAACCATATATATATAAAATAAAATAAAATCGGAATATGATCGAGGGTTGGATCAGAAAATAGACCGTCGTGGGTAAGATCTTTTTGGGAAATGATAGATTTTTGAACTTTCATCCTAGCTTGTTTAGGTTTTACATTTGGTTTTTGTTAGTTATGCAAATCTCTTTGGTTAATGGTTGGTTATAAGTATGATAAAGATATTGACGATTATTTCAAATCTGACATATTGAGATCAATGTTTTAAATTTTGTTTTAGAAATTCACGAGGATAGTTGTAACAAACTGTTTTTTGTGTAGCAAAATATAATTACAAAAGCTTCAGAACCACTAATTAACAATATTTTTGTATCTACAAACTGTACATGGCACAAATATAATTCAAAACCAGATAGGAGAAATTGTTAGAAGATCTCACATAAAGATAAATTTAATGTTGTGTATGTATAAATGACATGGATTTATCCACTCATTGCTACTTGATTTGAGTTGGAAGTCCATGATGCCTAAAACAATATAAAAACATAGATGACAAAAAAAAAAGTGTATCTATACCAATATACATAGTTACTGCTGTCCAGAAAGTCTGGTTTGATGTGATAAATGTGAATATGTATTTAAGAGAGCTTGTGATCTCAAGCCATTGAAGCTCAATGTGTGACTGTTCGACGGAGATGGAAGGTCTGAGGAGGAGAAGCTGAGAGAGGAAGAAGAAAGAGGGTAGTTTGGTAATTGATTGGGATCATAGTTTGGTCGTGTGAGGTCAAGTGTTACGGTGGGGTGGGAGTTGGTGGTGGAGACAGAGAAGTGGTGAAATGGGAAGAAATAGCTTAAGCTCGTGGATGAGGAGGAGCCAGATTGTAGTAAGGAGGCGGCGGCAGAAGTTCCAGCAGCCATATGAGTTGCTTCCATGGGAAGAGGATGGTCGTGATTTCCTTCATACGTCGTCATATAAGCGGATGTATCATCTTCTCCGCATCTCTGCACCTACATAAATACGTTCTTACATAAACCACATTTTTTTATTATTGACTGAAAACTCATTAATATTTAGTATCTAACTGCTTGACATACAACACAGTTTAAGTGACCAACCATAATCAAAATCGCAGTGGGAGGACTCTCTAGTCCCTTAACATTTAGGGTGAACTTTCCAACCACTGGATCACCATGAAATGGTCTACATTATCACATTTACAATTTTTGTAAGATTAAAAGCAAGGTTTGTTGGCTGTGGCATTACCTCATCAACCGGTTTAATATGGGGCTAAAAGATTCCGGAATTTACTAAATTTTTCGGATTGTGAATATTGTAGAATGTATTGTACCTGTTTTCTGACTGGACAATTTGAGGACATGGAGCAACGGTAATAGGCTCGTGGAAGAGGATTTGCTTTAGCAGTCTTTTGGCCGTATTTCCTCCATTGGCAACCGTCGTTTATCTATACATTCATTTACATCAAAAGCAATATGTTACATATGATACATCTTTAATAAAATAATATATATGATTTATAGTTTGGTACGTACCGATGGGTCTTCACATGGGGCTTTCACACAAACCCTAGTTTTCTTTAAACCTGGTTGCTCATGTCCTTCCAAAACCTCTTGATGATCTTCATTTCTAGCCGTTTTGACATCTTTCCCGGAAGATAAACATTTATTTTCCACGTTTTTATTCTTAACATCTCTAGAAAGATAATCTAACTTCATGGTTTTATCAGTATTCGGATCTTCAAAACTTTGAATCCGAAATCTTAAACCATGTGCCGATCTTTTCTTTTCTGACCCTTCCTTGTTCTCATTACAAATATTTTCCGGGATCATTTTCTTTACTTCATCCTCTTTCTTGGATAAATTCTGCTCTGATCTTCCAAGCCTAAGAGATATATCTACACCGAAATCCTCGTGACCATTACCATCTAGCTCCATAGAAGCTTCATGTTGTTGTCGGATAACGTTGGAGACATGCATTTGAAGATAGTTGTAATCTGTAAGGATCGTGGAGAGTAAGAGTTTTAACTTCTCGTTTTCTTCTCTAACTTTATCCACCTTTGCTTTTGTCGCATCAAGTTCCACTTCCTGTAAGTGTAAATATCCAAACACATTACTTACATTTATACACCTTCATTACATGTGTAATTTTTTTATCGACTTATTTTCTTAGCATTACGAGAATCAGTTATGGAGCTGACCAGAGATCGAATACCAAGAAAACAAGAATTTGTATCGGACCTATATTAGACTAGATTGTAATTACATGTATCCAATCCGAATATTTTTGACTATCATCTAATTTTCAAGTTCCCGAATAAAACTGGGTATCCTCAACTATTCATAACGGACCCAAATAAATTCATATAGCTACAAAGAAACATTTATTAATTATTTTATGGTTAATTTATATTTATGCCAAACTTGAAAGTTGAAACGGAGTATTTATTTGTGATACTCGAGAGCCGTGACTAATTCCGAAACAAGCAAGTTGACTTTTATAAGATGCAGTAAAAATGTATTAATTTCAGGCTTAATTCACAAACTTAGGAACTATATACATATAGATATGCAAATACAGATATTATATGAACGTATGTATCTCAAAATCTGAAACTTTCACCGATCAAAAAAATACCAGAAGGAGATTCAAAACAGCTATAAGCAATTAGAGAATACTGTGGTTTAGAATCAATAAACAGTTTGCTTGTTTTACCTTGTTAGATTCTGCCATAACACCATCGAAAGGATGAACACATGAATCGGTCTCCTCTTTGATCATACTAGATATTATGATTCAGATGCGATCTTGAGAAGAGTTGGATCGGTTCTTTTGGTTTTCTTCTTTGCAAGAAAAAAAAAAAGAGTAATATATTCTCTTTATTTATATGTGAAGTAGTGTAGCTTCTTATAAAAAGCCAGAACCTACAGACATTGACTTCGCATTTTAAAAGAGGAAAAACAAACTAATAATATTGTTTTTTATTGGTGATCATCACCATGTTACCAGCTCTATTTAGAATAATTCTTAAATCCGTCTCGATTCTTGAATAATCCCGAACCGACGACTCAGCATTATATAATAAGATAATGTCCGTTGTCATATTATAATTGTTATCAAATAACAAAACTGATTCAAATTGCATTGCAATCCAAATCATGAATCATGTATGATAATCCCATTTTTATTTAATTAATAATTTTTCTAATTATTAAATTTGCATCTTAAGTAGAGTAATGCTGCAGACATTATGTATACTTTATGGGTAATTAAGAAGGAAGCAAAAATTACAATTATCAAAATTTAAATAAGAACAGTTTAAGGAGGGTGATCGTATGAAAACACAAAGAAAAGCATTAGCTTTCAAAAAGAATATTTAAAAGTTTGAATCAAGCAAACTTTTATATATCAAAATTATGAATATCATTTTTATTTATATCGTTTTATTTAATATTTATTGGTATTTATTTTGATAAATTTAACTTTTATAAGTCAAAAAATATTATTATATATGTATATTATAGTTTTAGATTTAGGTATATAGATCTGGATCAAAATCTATTAATATTTTTTAAATAACTACTTTTTACATATATTTTAAGATTGGCTTTTATATATTTATATAAAAATTGATTCTAGTCAGATTTACATTCAAAAATATTATCTAAAAATAAAAAATTAGATCTTTTAGTATTTTTTTATTAAAAGAAACAAAGTTAAAATTTAGAATTAGACATCCGAAAAACCATATATCAAGATCTACATAGTTATCTCTATAATTTTATGATCTCCGGATCAGTTTCATTGTTATTTAAATACATCTTTAAATCAATATTTTAGAATAAACTTTGTAGTTTGTATATCAAGTTAGAACAAAAAAATGACAATATCATTTTTCTTAGTTGTCTTGTTTTTCATGCTATGATTTGTTTATCATATGATTCTATATGCAATGAAATCTTTTTTCTATTTTCTCGACATAACAAAAATGATGTTGTCTAATACATGAAATCCAGGTCATCATTTGCTATTAGACCGTTAACACACTGACCGCAAATGTATGACTTTGCTAAACATTTTAACTAAATGTATGATATTTTAAAAAATTAAAATTAAAATTAAAGTATTTATTTGCACAATACTATACATTATATATAAGTTAAATATATTATTGTATTTGGGTAAGTTTTGGTCGTCTTTCAGTCAAAACTGATCTTTATGAAGCATTGTACAAGAAACTTTCAGCCGTTTTATTCGTGTTGAGTACTGAGTGCACAGTTTTGCGGAATCAATTTCCAATGGCAAGATGACACATCATCGATTTGCAGCTGTTTAATTCCGTTGACCAGTTGCCGTAGTGGACTAATTTCAAGTTCTTCATGAATTAATAAAAAAATTACAAGAAATGTAAAATTAATATAGTAAATCTTCCAAAAATTTCAATTCTGGAAAATTAAAATAAGGGTTTATTGAAGTTTATTAGAATTAAGGATGCTCTCGTTAGATGATAATACACACAATGAATATAATTTTATTAGGTGAGTATTAATCGATTTCTAAAAGATTAAATTTGTTTTACTATACTGTAAATTTTAAACGATTAAAAAAAAACTGAAGTCCCCTAATGGGCCCTACTCTGTTACAATATTAATCAAATTACGTTTTTAACTATAACGTATGGCGTACATGACAATTTAATTATTTGAATATGTCATAGTTTACTTTGGTTCTAATTACTACTAATCAATGTAATTTATGACATCCTGAATTCCGAATCTTTACATGGGATTGTTTCTTGTACAGTTTTTTATGGAGTTTATTTATTTTCTTAACGCTACTTTTTCATCACTCTTACTTCAGAAATTAGATTAATATTGAAATGATAACTTGTTAGTGTTATTGTTGTATTATTATCCGAATTCAAACTCGTTTATTAATTGTTGTTGACAAAACAAAAACTTGCCAAGAAAATGAGATATGCTTAGTCTCTCGTTTATGAGCTAACAACTATTTTAGACCGTTACAAACTCCTTTATCCAATAATTGATCAATGCCTTAATGGAATAGTATTGTTATACTACTAATTAAGTCTAAGAGAATGAACAATGATCTTGTCTATTGCAAATTTGTTTTATTTGTACATTTAGGAAATTAAAGCAAACAATGAATGTTTTTATTTGACAGCTCGTATCATTTCTTTAGATAAAAAAAAAAAAATACTTTAAATGTATAATATATAAGTTTCGTCAGTCCCCTTAACGCCATTAAGGCGATCAATGATAAGGAGAAAAATGAGCGAAGGATCCGGTAACTAGTCTACCATTTACATGTCACTACAATCTAGTGGTATTATTATATCTTAGATAGATGAATTGTTTATAGTTAATAATAAGCAAAATAAATTTTTATATTACACAACTATGACACTACAGTCGATGATCTGTCACGTCGTGCACCAGAATCCACTGTTCTTCTTCTTCCACAATTTCACTATCTAATACGATAAATGAAACTTAACGTATAAATTTTTAAATTATTGAAATTCTCAAAACTATTACATTTTCTGTTTTTTTTTTATCAAATTACCACCAAAATCATAAAATTTTAAAAGTACTATAATTTTTTAAGAGGATCATGAATGATTTAATAACCCTTAATAAACAAACTTTTCTAATTGATGATGTCACTAAACAAAACACTGTTGAAAATAATTTTTTAAATAAATATTTTAGGGTGTTGACCAAAAAAAATAATAAATAAATAAATATTTTAGGGTATTTCAATTTTTAAATATTTCATTCATATATTCCAACGATGGTTTGTGGACATGGAGAGTTGGTTTCTAACAGTGGAATAATTGTTTGTAATCTCAAACAGCTAAACCCTGAAGAAAGTTCTGTACTTTGAAATCTTCTTACTCAGCAGCGTTTCCCTGCAGTAGACCATCCCTGATCTGTGAAGCAATGTCCTTAACAGCGCCTGGACCGTGCGGTATGAACACCGAGTTTGACTTGGACGACGCCCCAATTTCTTTCAGTGTGTCAAAGTACTGAGTGACCAGAACCATGTCCATGACGTCTGTGGAAGAAGTCCCTGGAACAGACTCAGAGAATGCGAGCACGCTGTTTCTCAGACCATCCACAATGGCTTGTCTCTGACGTGCTATACCCAAACCTGAAAGGTATTTCGATTCAGCTTCTCCCTCGGCTCTCTTGATTTGCAGTATCTTCTCTGCCTCAGCTTTCTCACTCGCTGCCTCTCTCATTCTCGAAGCTGCGTGTCCCCGGAAACAGAACAGAAACATGTTAGGCTTTTCAGCAAATCAACATGTTAGACTTGTGCATATATCAACAATTGAGCATACCGGCATTGATCTCATTCATTGCCCTCTTGACGTGCACATCTGGCTCAATGTCCACAATAAGCGTCTGGACTATCTCATACCCGTAATGGGACATAGCCTGTTATTCACAACAGGAGAAAGAGTGTTATGTTTCTGTAAAGCTTACAAAATTTTGCTCAAGGAGATTGCTTGAAAATGGTTTGGTTTACCTTTTCAAGCTCACTCTCAACAGTTTTTGCAATGTCGTTCTTCTGCACAAAGGTTGAGTCTAGATCAAGCTTAGGAACACTTGCTCTGATCACTATGCAAAAACAAATCAACGGTGGATTTTAAGTTATTATTAGGCAAACACAACAACACCAAGAAACCCAAAATAAAAATAAAGGGAAGGATATTGAAAAACAAACCATCAAAGACATACGCTTGAATCTGATTCCTCGTGTTGCTGAGCTTGTAAAAAGCATCTTGAGCACTCTCCGCTAAGGCACGGTATTGAATGGAAGCAACAACGGTGACAAACACATTATCCTAAACAAACAAAGAAGAAAAAATCATTACAAACCTTCAATGTCTCAAAACATTAGATTATGGAGACACAAAAGATTAAGGCAAGAGACCTTAGTTTTCGTCTCGCAGCGAACATCGAGCTGTTGAACACGCAATGAAAGGTGACCAGCGACTTGACTTCCCAAACACCATGGCAAACAGTGACAACCTGGCTCCAGAACTTCGTCGAATTTCCCAAAAGTCTCTTTGATTGCTACAGTCGACTGATCAACTTGGACACATCCTAAAACTTGACCCATTTCTGTTTTCCTGAATCAATCTAGCAAATGTAAACAGAACATCAAAAAAGCATGACAATGCAAGGAACTACAATTACAAAAAACTTTAGAAAATGAAATCACCAAGTCAAGTATATATAAATCTCTGTCAAAAAAAGAGAACAATAAGTAAGGAACAAGGCAAAGATTCTGAACCATACAAACAAAGTCAAAACAGAAACTCAAACTTGTCTTCTTATATCTAAAAAAAAAAAAAATATTATTTAACGTATCAAATAAGATGACAAGAAAACTCAGATTCTATACCTTTAAAATATTTAACTATTCAAAAGAATATTCCGTCTAATTGAAACCTAAGGATTGAACAAAATACCCGAAACCGTAGTAGCTGCAAAAAAAAAGTCGAAATGCCCAAAAATCCACGAAAAAAAAAACAGAGAACGAAACCCTAAAATCGACAAAAGGGGGTCCACAAAAGAACACGAAACAGAAACCCACGAAATCAACAGTAAGAAACGAAAATTAGGTACCGAGAAAGAGCAGATATCTATAGAATCAAGCAAATTACAGAAACTGTGATAGATCCAGAGACGCGAAATATAAGCAAAGCACAACAATAGAAAAAGGAAGAGAAGGAGAGAGTGAGACGAAATTACAAAGAAGGTTCGGCGAAATAACTTTTAGGATATTAAGGAAAATCTTTTTATTAATTCCTTTGTTAATTTTGTATCTATTGGCAAATTGCAGGTGTTATCACGACCAAACCGAGTTTGTTTTTCAAAGTGGGGAAGTCTGTCTGCAACACTAATATAATTTTCTCGGATTTTTTTGGATAATTTATCTTTTTATCTATTTTATTAAAATAGAAAATAGAAGTATAATATAGAACTAACCAACTTATGTGTTATGTACAATATATCCATTAAAGGTTTTCGAATTTAATATTTTCATTAAAGATAATAAAATTAAATAAATTTACTTATATATTTTTAATTTTTAAAGATTTTACCTAGTTGAACTTGAGAGATATTCTTTTTTTTAAAACAAAAAAAATCCTTTTCCGATTAATTTTAACACATTGCTTTCTAGGAATGCTTTGTATTATTTATTTATTATTTAATTAATTTTATTTAAAGAGAAAAAAAAAGCTTGCCGAGAAAGAAAGAAAAAAGAAAACAATTCTCTTGTAGGCCCATATAAAGTGTAAACGATGGTGGGCTTCGTTACTTGTCTTTTCTCAGGAATTTCACATACACAAATGACAACCATAGTATTTATAAATCTTAAATATCTTTATGAGATCAAGGCAAATGATGAAGTTTAATTAACTCAACACATACGAAAGTATTCACAAAATTAAGCCCTAGCCCTTGTGTATATAACAAAACGTTAAGCTTTGCTCAATTTCGTATATCACAAGAAAACAATATTTCAAAGTAAGACTAAAGCAACTTTAACTAATATCATCACTCGCTGTACATTCACTTGTCCAACGAGTAAAAACTCTCAACACATCCACTATTTACCTGATCACAACATCACTAACTTTGTCTCCCCCCCCCCCCCACCACACACTCATCTCTTATATATCAGCCGATGAAGTTAAAAAAACATTTTCTCTAATCAAAAACCCTCAAAAGCGGACCACCGGATCATTTAGCTTCTCGAACCTGTTGATCTATACTTGTAACGCATTGCCCAGAAGAGATAGTGCAAGAAGTTAGCTGCACTTAGAACACACATTAGCCAGTAGAAGTAATCTAATTTGTAACGGTTTATCATCTGTCCCCTGAGCCAAGGAGTATTCCCTGAACTTCCTGTTATGCTGTTCACTATCGAAACGATCACCGAGCTTAGATAATACCCCATTGCCAAGGAAGCCCACGAGAGCGACGTCGCTAGAGATCTCATCGAGGCTGGTGCTTCTGTGAAGAAATACTCTAGAAGTCCAGCTAGTGTGAACAGATCAGCTGACCCTAGGAAAAGATATTGAAGCGCGATCCATAGGAAAGTGATGGGTAAGGTTTCTTTTGAGTCAAGCAAGCCGGCGTCTTTTGCCACTCCCTTACGTTTAATCTCAACGAGAGCTGCAACCGCCATTGCTAATACTGAAAGAACTAAACCTACTCCGATTCTTTGTAGATGAGTGACTCCCATTTCGGTTTTGGTTGTTTTTCTAGCGAATGGGATAATCAGATGGTCGTAGATAGGTGCGAGGATCATGATGAACACAACGGGGAAAACCGGTAATGAAGCTGGAGGAACTTTCAGGTTTCCGATTTTTGTGTTCATCGAAGCAGCTTGTTGGACGGAAAACGTAGAGAGCTGAGCTAGGCAGCAATTAAGCATAATAGTGCAAGCGAATATCGGAAGCATTTTTAGCACAATCTTCACATCCTCGACTTGTTGGATCGTGCATTGTAACAACCTATGGTCAGGTTTCTCCTCCGCAGCTCTGTTTAAGAATCTTAAACTTTTGGTTAGTTGTGCCTGAGGAGGCATCGATTCTTGCTGACGCGGCTTTTCGAGTTCTCCTTCTGATTCAGCAACTTCTTTGTTCCCCTTTTTTACGCAATGATTAGAGGGGCTAATAGCCAAATTCACAACAGCATTGCTTGAACTTCCACTCGAGCAACTCTTAACAGAAGCCGCAAGAATAACCTGAATCAGACAAACCATATACTTTACTTAGAACGCACGTTTGTTCCTCAATCTCAAATTTAACTAAATAGATTAAAAAACGTACCTTCAAGATTGTAGTGAGAGGACTTCCACATGGGATCTTGTTCCTATAAAAGCTTGAACCGGAGAGAAAGATGAGAATCGAGACGAAGATGGCGATAGTAGAAACACCAAATCCCCATTCCCATCCTTTGTTGTCTTCTAACCAAACCACGAACGTCACGGCCACGAGTGCTCCAGAAGCAAGACAGAACACGAAGTAGTTGAAAAACGTTGACCTCTGTTTCCGACCTTTAGGCGTACTCTCGTCGAACTGTTCTGCTCCGTGCGACGGTAATGACCCTTTTATCCCTCCCACTCCTAAAGCCACAAGGTACAATCCCACAAACAGCATCGCCGCCTTAGAACCACTCACAGCTTGACATGTGGGACCATCGCACGATGGTGGCATTAAGGACGGTGTTCGAGCTTGGATCGTGAGTATGACCAATCCCTGCACGTGTCCCAAACTATATTTATAATCATTATTGGCTAAAATTGTGGTAGCATTTGTTAAAAATGATTAGAGACGTTGTTTTTGGGAGTTACAAAAGAATATGGGACCCAGAGCACGTGAGGAGCACATGAGAGAGTTTAACCCTTGTGGTTCGTGAGAGTCAGAGCAGCGACGTGATAGTAAATAATTGAAACCGTTATGAACGATGAAACGTCCTAATTAAATGAGGTATGGACAAAACCTAAATTTTCGTGTAGTCTTCTCATTGGGCAATGCAAATTTCTTGAAGAAATCACTTCGGTTACACTGACGTAACACCAGGGTTATTTATGTTTTGGACTCTTGTATATGAATTGCCATACATTATCCCATGATATACTGATATGTAGATTGTAGGTGACTATATGATTCAATGGAATATATATATATATATATATGAATACTTCATCATATGATTAAATTACTCAAATCTATAAAAAAACACAGTTTTAATTATAATAGATAGTAGCCTGTCTTGAAATAGCTGATTCAGCTATTTATATTTGCAAGTTGTGAACTGTTAGAAATTTTTAATGAATAAGACAAGATTATTATGTATTTATGATATCTAAGTGTAGAGCTAGTTTAGCTAAACGTGATCCATTAAATCTGGTGATAGATAAAATAGCGTTTGCGTCTGCGTCCGGCTTAGAACGCCAAACGCTAACCACAAAATATAAAAAAAGCCAAGCATTAAGAACCCCAACTGTACTTTTGAACTACAAGTTCGTTTTGTCTTTTGTAACATTATGTGGCGAAGTCACGAGGGTATGAGTGGCAGATGTTATATAAGTGGACATTATAGTTTCATACCCTATCAAATGTAAAGACAAGATAACACGCACACACACAAAAATGATAAAGAAGGACGATTTAGTATAGTTACTGAACCCAAGAAAGAGTTTCAAATTTTTCTTTTTAAACCCTATAAGAGTGTAAGAAAGTGACTATTAAAAAATGACTAGCTACTAATAAAAATACGGTAGGTCCCTCTCCAACATACGATTTTTATTGATGGTATCACGTATGTCACATGTGTCGTGTTGGGAGTAGGGCATTGCGTATTGATACGGTACCGTATCAAAGTCACGCTTCTTGCTTTGTCCTTTTTTATTAGAGCATCTCCATCGGACAGATACCCATATTAAGTATCTTACCAAAAAAAATATATTATTTTAATCTATTATTATGAATTAATTAATGTTTTTTTAAAACAAAAAATTGTTATCCAGTAGAAAAGTGACATGTGTACAGAAACTGTCTCTTAAATCTCTTAAATAAGAGTCGACTCCTATCTCTCTCTTACCTTTTTTATTTTTTTATTAATATTTTAAAACTAAGAAACTGCTTAAGAGACACCGATGGAGGTGCTCTTAGCATCCCGATGCACGCATGGTTCGTTAGATTTTTGCTTACAAAAGCTTTAACCATACATGTTTTCATATGCAATATTTTCTTTTACTTTTGTGATGATAATATACAATTTATAGATAAATAGATAGATATGCTTGTGGATCTATCAATCAAAATGGGTCTTATGTAATGTGAATTGATTAAAATTGTTGTGGTGGCTAGCCGTTTTAAAAAGTCAACGCTATTAACTTAAAACTTAAGCGAAAGAAAAACATAAAGTAAATTTCTAATCATCTAACGGATGAGTTTTGCTAATTTTCTGAATTTTAGATACGGGTTTGATTTTTATAACTTTTAAACCATAAGTTTGTTGTTTCTTGAGTTAAAAAAAAACTTCAAACTATAAGGAAATGTAAAAGAATTAGGGTAACATCTTTAATTAAAAAAGTAAGTTAAGTAGGTGTTACCAGAAACTCAATGGAGGCAGAGATGAGGAAGATGAAAAAAGTGGAGAAGAAAGCGTCGGAGAGGAAACCACCAAGAAGAGCTAAGAGAAAAGCTGTGCCCATGAAGTTGGTGACGTCATTCGCCGATTTCGATGGAGACAAGTGCATGTACTCTCTTAGGTACAACACGAGGTTACTTGCATTCGCCAGATACGCTAGATTCTCTAATATCTCAACCACTGGTTACAAGAAATAAAGGAAAATAAACTGTCGATCACATGATCCAGCAGAGTTAAAGGGAGGAGAAAATGAGGGGTAAGTTTGGAATTTCGACGCTGACCTAAGGTAAATGAAGCGGCGAGCATGCCGCCGTGACGGCCTTTCACGGCGGCTCTGTTTCTCCAATCGGCGTAGCCTTCCCATCTTGAGACCTCTTCTTCCACTTCCTGTTATAAAGCAAGGAACAAAAAGAAAACTATAACTTTGAGAAAAGACATATAATTCTGTAAGAGGAAACATCATCACACACACACAAATGACAAGTTTGATTTCTTGAAACGATGAAGAGAGAAGAAATAAATGCGAGAAGCTTCAGGAACCCACCATTCTCTTTCTTTCTCTCTCTCAAACTTTGAGAAGAAGAAGTAAAAAAGAAAGGTTTTAATTATGAGAAAATATAAGAGTGAAAGTGAGAAGGGTATTAGTGGAATTTAAAGAGATCGAGGAGAGGAGAGGAGGTATTGAGGAAGGGTCCAATTGGTAAGAAAAAAGGAGAATTTGGGCCCTCTTTATTATTAGAAAATGACTTCATGTTGCAATTTTTCTTTATGCTCTTCTTAGGAAATCGGAAATGATATTTTTTTTTTCTCATCTCTTTTTTTTTGTTTCTTTTTAGAAAAATGCTTTATTTATTTGTTTTTAGGGCACTAAAGATGATATTAAGTGGTGGAATAAAGGCTAATCAATCATATTTGTTTACCTTTGCTTAATATGCAAGTTGATTTTAAATGGGGTTTCCTATACCAATGTCATATATCTAAAATTGATTTTATCTTTTATTCTCCACAAACTAATGATAACATATTTTAAAAATTTATTCAAATGTATTATTCACATCATATTATTCAGTTAACATTTTACACGATAACCAATAATAAACTTTTGGAAGAACAGCATATTTTTGCATCAATTTATCTCAAATGCAATGATTAATATTTAAATTCAGAAATCATATACACATATAATTTAACTCAATTATTTTAATATTTATATATTCAAGTTTAAAAACAGGATCGGTTTAACTAAGTGGGCAAAAAATTCACTCCAGATCCTATAACTCTAAAGGTCCAACTTTTCTAAATTTTAGTTTTAAAAGGTAAAATAAAATCAAGAAAATTCAGATATGTATTTTCTTAACCAAAATTTGTTTTCCATATTTTCATAACTATTTAATTAAAAATATATTTAAAATAGATAGCAAAAATAATGCTACAAATATTTTTTTTAAATAAATTTTAAAATTTAAATAATAATTCGGTTACTTAGTCAGCTATCTCGTCAAATGAAATATTTTTAATTATCGAGTCCTCTACCACTTTATCACTTTATCTAATATGTTGTTAATATAGACTAAACAATTGACTTATAAATTACAAGAATAAGAATAAGATATTAGAAATTTGAAGTTGCTATTATCATAAGAAGCTTAGAATTACTACCAAATTTTTTTGAAAAAAACTTAGTCACAAGAAAAAAGATAATATACATAAGATACAAATTAGATCATGCTACTGAATATGATAAACATTCTTCAAAAACTAAAACTGGTAAATATTCTCTCAAATTCATGATGAACATAACAAAGAGCTTCATAATTTTAAAAAATTCAAAATTTTCATTAAAATTACCATTGACTAACCATAGCTTTGATAAAAAAAAACTGAAAGAAGCATATTTATCCTACAGATATATCCACAGCTCATTTCTCTCCTTGAATTCATTAGAAGCATAAACAAGAGCTATTATAGTGTGATAATTCTTAATAAATCAATTTTGTATTTTATTTATAAATAAAACAAATATAAGAAAATAAAATGATATATATTTTGAGATTTTTTGGCATATATATTGGCAATTCAAAAAATTTAATAAAGAAAATATACATATACGAGATTTAAACAGAAATTTTTAAGTAATTAATAATACTAAAAATATAGATTTTAATTAAATTTTTATTTTAATTATGATGATATGGCAGTTGAAATGGTATGTGGTTCAAAAATTGGATATGCCAGCTGTTTCAACATCCAAATCATCATTTAACTTTATCAAATAATGTATTAATCAGTATTTTAAAATTTAAGTATATAATTTAAAATATATTGAGTTAAAATATATATGTTTAAAATTCCTGAATCTATGCAATAATCGTTCCAGTCGCACTTAAACTAAACTAAAACATGTATATACTATTTTCCATAAATTTTCCTAGATAGTTCAGAAATGAAATAGATGTTTTCACGTAAAAAAAAACCTTTTCACGTTTGTGTGGACATAATTAATAAATAATACATTATATTTGGGTTTGGTTTGTTTAATGGAGAAGGATGCAAGTAAATCCAAAAAAAAAAAAGTTGAAGGAAAGATAAAGGTGATGGAAATTGGAAGGAATCAAACCATCCACTTAATGGATTTAAAATAAATTTAGTGAAATTAACTTTGTTGACTAAAACAAAATGTAATAGAACATTCACTTAATCTAGACCTACTAATTCCTCTTCTTTCTAGTCATGGCAGTTTTGGCTTTGTAAAATAGCCAATCAAAAGTTGTTACTAAGTACCCTTTTGACGATTTTTGATTCGTTTTTAGATAGGATCATAAGTAAACTATGGGTATTTTGTCGACTAATAATAAACGATGTTTCTCTATGAAGAATAATATATATATATATATATATATATGCATATTCGTGGATTTTACCACGCGATTTCCGTTGTTTTAATTTTCTGTACACTTTTCTCTTCGCAATTTTATTTAAGAAACTAGCATTGTGATTTTGAAAGATACTATATGCATTGTTGTCTCTATGATGGTTTTACCAAGAGTTCTTGCTTTCGAAACTCCATGATTTTTTTTCAATACGTGTAAACTAGTTGAAGATGTTAGCTTTTTTCAATACGTCATGCATGGCTATCTTTCTGAAAATTCTTTGATACTCAAATCGAGATCTAACCACATAACGTACTAGCTGTATAGAACCCAAGCATGGGAGGATGTAAAAAGGAGTGGTTCCGAACTGGGATTGAGGGCTGAACAAATATTTAACCAGTAATCTTTAGCTTCAAAATATTGAAATTCAAATAATTAAATATTAAATTTTGTGACTTGGATTTTGTAATTTAGTGAGTCGTATTCGTGTTCCAGCCATATCAGAACTTAGATCGATGAGTAATATATAGAAAATGAAATCAACTACTTGAAAAAAAAACCTATCGTAGATAACCATTTAAAACATGGCATCAATCGAAGAATATGCTGGAAATTAACTAATATTTTTCTTTGCCAGTGCTATTCTACTATTTACAGATTTGAATATCTTTGATTATTCCAGTGCCATATATGAATACGTATATGTGTGTGCGTATATGATTCAAATTCACATCTCAAGGCTATAATCACCATGATGCCTTTTAGAGCGAAGAATCCAATACTGTTTGGGAGGACTTTACATTAAAGCGATCTCATGCACATACAGAAACAAGTTGCGTAGACAACTCTCGTGTTCTCTTATCCATGCAAATATTTATTTTGTTTTCTTGATTTATTTCCTCTCGTCTAGGAATGTTGTGGTAAACCGGGTTCATTTTTTATTATAAACTTTTTTCCTCAGAATTTATCGTTGTGGTTTGATTGAACAATTTATACATAATCAAACACCATATACAAGGTATATATAAGAAAAGAAAACATAAAATGTTTTTATATTATGTAAATATAGCCTTAATATATATATATAGCCTTAAAAAAATATATAAATGTAGCCTTAAAATATGTGACACAAAATGACAAAATCATAAATTTTCCTTGTCTGGAACTAAGTTTTATGCTGAACCGAAATTCAAACTAATATTCTATAGAAAGTCTGAGAAATGTTTACCACTTAAACATCTACGCTATATAGTGGCTAAGATAGGTTTGGATAATTTTTTTGTATATATATAATACAACTTGTTCGCTGACCAATATACTTTCACTCGAGCAAATCACTAGACCATATCTTTTTTTTCTTTTTACAAGAACACACTTATCAATGGATTATAATATTTTGGTTAATTAAAAATCTTGTACCAAATAAATTAAAAACATTATAAATATTGAAATATATAAATTTCTATAAAGTTTTTTTTATTCAAGTTTGTAAATTTATAAATTTGCAGATACAACTAAGTATACTAAGATAAAAAAAATTATATAATATAAAAACTTGAATGAATTTTATTATAAACCAATATTTTATAGGTATAACCATTCGTGGTAGATACACGTGTTACGGAAACAACTGTCATCGTTTCATAGATTTATTCGTCGCGATCATACGAAATTATATATTGATAACAATATTATAAAAAACTAAAAAAATGTTAACCATGAACATATAACTAACTATACATACACCCCTGTCGTATAAATAATTGTTGTCGTTTTTTTCAATCTTATAAATACAAAAATACCTAATAACCATTTGAAAAAAGATCTTGAAATATAAGCCTTTTTGAGGTTTTGAAGGACACAACAAATACCAACCATTTTCCACATCCGCTTAATTGTGGCAATGACCGACCCTCTCTTTTCTATACATTATTTGTTCATTTTTTAGAACTCTTTTCTCTCTTTTCATAAAGCATACAAGAAATTGACATTAAAATACACGAAATATTCATAACCAAAGTCCTTTAAACTGCCCGTGAGATTATATATTCTTTTTATATTTCCCTCTTATCTCTTCTGTATATGAGCTGTGATATGTTTGACCGTTTACTTCCATTTCATTGACCTCAATTGAAGATTTTTTTTCTTTTCTTATATTATCAGTTTTAAAGTTGGGGCCAACTCTGCAGACGTCTGCACAGTGCAATGTCCAATGATAATATATTTGAAAGTTATAAAATGGTTGATTTTTACATATATCTAATTGCGCCTGAATTATTGAACGGTCTAACTAGGTCTGCACGATATTAAATCATATTTTTGTATAATGAGTAATATGTAGAGTTGGCTTTCATAGGAAAATATTTTACAATGATTAGTTTTAAATTACTCGCAATTTGATTCAAGATTAAACTATTGACCGTAACTCATCCTCGTCATCCCTTTAAATTATTAGGTTAATATTTTAACAACGTAATCTTTTTATTTATATCAGAGTTGTGTTAAAAATTTCTCAAATATAAACAGTTATAATTGATCTAAATATAAAAATGAAATTCATCTAAAATACATGAGCAATTCAGAGACATCATGACTAACAGAGTTGAACTATACAGAATATCATAAGAATTGGCAGTTAGATACTGCCACGTAAAGTTGTGAATAGATAATCAAAGTTGACTCTACACAATAACATAAGGATTGGCTGTTTGTTAATTTCGCTGTGAAAGAGATTTCTGTAGGTTATACAAATTTTAAAATCTCTGATACTCTTTTATTAGAAAAGTTATGTAAACTATTAGTCAGATTTAAATAAAAATTTACCAAAACATTAATTCTATTGTATAATATATTGCAAAATTAATAAAAGTAACTGTGATTATAAAAGATTTGATTTTTTTAAGGAAAAATTAAGTTTTTAAAAGAAAAATTAAAATTTTTAATCAATATCCGAGAATAGAAAAGTTTTATACTATTTTATATTAATTTAAAAAATTAGGTTAGTTCTATTGTTATATAAGTTTATATTTTATCATTTTGATGTGTTTTATGATATTTTTTAATTATTTTATTTTTATTAATTAATTTATTATATTTTATTGAACACTATAAAAAAATTTGTAGCTAATGCTTTTCTCTTCTTTATAATTCAGTTTATCTACTTTCAATGTAAAATGCGTTTTAGTTAATTTAGAAATTGAAAGTAATTATATATAATATTAATTGATATCTATTAAAAATATGACTTTGGATAAACTTTGAATAATGCATCCAAATAAAAAATTGGATCAATTTCTATGAAATTAAAATTGGTTTGAAAGTTCTTGGATAATTTATTTGTTTAAGCTACTATTTAGTTTCATTTTCATGATATAATTCTTTTTCTTATCAACTATCTTTTAAGTGAGGGTAATTTCCTTGCCTTTTCAGTTTTCACTCCATTCAATATGATTATATATAGCCCATAGAAGATCTATAAGTTTATAAAACTAGTATCTAAGGAAAAATTCTAGTCTAATCACAAACAGTAAAAAACGAAAAAATAGTAAATATCTTCTTAAAAATAATTAATATTTGCATAATTAAAACCATTTTTTGGCACGTACAAGTGTTGCATTGTCTGATAAAAAATTACACAAAACTTCCAAATAGTTTTAGAGAGCCAGTTTAATTATATAACTATTAGAAATATAAAATGTAGTAAATATTCGGTGTAATGCAATAAAAAATCTCTATGATGTTCTCAACACCATGTCTATCATAACTAATATCAATGCGAAATCGTTAATCTCTTTTTGTCTGATTGTTTCTCCATTTTGTCTTAAATTCTGTTACAGAATTTCTTGCATCTGTTGTACCAGTGGAATTATGTGTCAATTTTGTAAATCTCCTAAGGGGGCTAATCCGTTAGTTAGTATATAAACTTTTATTTGGTATAAAATTTAACAATAAAAAGAAAAAGGGTTTGATGTGTTGATATATGTTGAATATAATGAATTACTCTGTTGCTTGCGGTAACACGTAAATACTGTGGAAAAAATCATAACAACGAACCCAAAATATATAAAAAAATTTCAAAGTAACCAGAATAACAAGAAAAAAAAATAAACCGAGCACAAAATATAAAAATTTCCCACATACCCTTAAGATGCTTCAAGATTTGAAGAAAAGTAAACTATTCTATTACAAAGGTGAGAGACAGGTACTCGCGGTGCAACCATGCAACATAATCCAAACCACATCTCTTCAATATTTTTATCTACCTGTTAAATGTTAATTAACCGCTATTACGGTTGACAACAAAAATGTTAATTAACCTATATATTACAACTAATCATAATTAATCCTCCTCAATATATCTACACCGTCCAATGCTTTGGATGGATAGCATTTTTAAAAAATGTGGGTTCCTCACTACACGACAAAATATATTTTCGTTGGCAATTGTAACGTCGACACGTTTTGCTCCCAATGTCTCCGCCGCATGCGGTAGTTTGACACCATCGACATCTCCAAAATGTTTAAGATTTTGCTAATAATCGACCGTTCCAAAAGAATCTACCGTCTAACCAAATTATAATTTTTTATATAAATTCAATTAATGTATAATTTGATTTTTGTATATCTTTTACTATTCACTTTCATTATTTGCAAAAAAAAAAAAAAGATTGAAAATCATTATAAAAATAGTGAAATATATTAATCGATTGTCTGATTACTGATCAGTCAAAATAGTTATCTGTTCTGTCTAAGCACATGATTCGTTAGTTTTTGTTAAACTACATGGTCAAAATCGAAATGTCTGCTTCTTTTTCCCGTCTAATGAAACGTAGACTTAGGCGTACTGACGACTGATTTTCAGAACATTACATCTATGTATTGTATGTCATATTTCGTCGTAATTAATCTGTCGAATTTTAGAAAGTATGTAGCCAAATTACACTAAACGTGGAGGAATTTTGAATTCGTTATAGTAAAAGCTAAGTGTTTTAAAAATTTGAGTTCACGGGAATGAATATGTACACATTATGGATGGAAGTAAGAATGAATTTTTGTTGTTCCTGCTGTTCACTGTATTTATATACGCTCGCAATTCATGGCTCTTGTTATTTGTAGTGTTATCAGAGATCATTGTTTATATACCATTCTTGGGGGCCAATTATAGTTTCGTGCTTTACCAACTTATATCTGACACTGTCGCACATATATGTTTTGTTCTCTAAGGGGTTTAATGGCCAGCGTATGTCTTGACCTTTTGCATCATCAATTTAGTATATTTTCAATGATTCTGAAAACAACTTGAATTCTTTTAACGAACTCAAAACACTTTTCATGACTTGTCAAAAGATACCCAACACAACATTTCATAACACTAAATTTAAACAAAGACCTTTTCATTTTAGCATGCATATATCATATGTGTGTGCATTGTATATGTAAACACGAAAGTGTATATCTGTTTTTTAAGTGGAAATAGATAACGGTGATGAATGATGGAGCAGCTAAATATGTTTAAGAGAGCTGTTTAAAAGTTCTAGTGACACCATTTTTAATATCGTTTTTTACCATAGGAGGTAAGCAATTACCAATCAAAGCCGCACGTACAGTTCATGTATTAGTTGATCTTATCAGTACCTACTTACTAGTGATATAATTAAAAAGAAAAAGATAGATAACAGATAACATTATAAAGGGAAAGAATGTGATATAACGAGTCAACATTACTTTCTTGAAACTCTCACACTTATCTCTGTGTTTGTCACTTTCTAATAGTGTCAAAGGCCTTACAAAACTGTAACTGATAAATTAGGCCAAGTCAGCAATTGACCAACTTTTATGGGTTTCGTTTCTGTAATTAGGCCGAAGCTCTCTAGATGTAGCTTTCGGTTTAGTTATATATTATAAAACAATTTCGATTCGTATATAACAAATCATCAATTTGCCAAGCTCTTGTGCTATTTTTAGGCAGATACTTTGTACTCTTCATGATTATGATAAGCAAACCAAAATGTTTCAGAATTACAATTTAATATCTAATATGAAAACTAGATTCACATTCTTATAAGAATACTTCGGACGTATATATGTTTCAGGTTAAGTACATAGCTTTTAGCCAACAAAAAAGAAAAAAGAAAGCAAAGAGAGTATTACATAATTCTAGCATTTTATTATAGAAAATGGTAATTGCACTTAATGACCATGAACTTTTATTAAAGTAGGTAAACAAGTATGAACATTTTAACTTGCAAAAAAAAACTCTACATGTGGGTGCTATATTATTAATAGAATGTTATTTAGAGACAGATCACCCAATTAAATGTTTATTTTTTCTGCAATTTTCATTTAAAAGTTACATATGATTTTCTACTTAATTGACCATTGAAAAAATTAGCATGTTATCAAACATAAATATAAATATTTAGTTATTTTAAACATAATCTATGTACCAGAGGTGTGGATTAATGTTAAAACTGTATTTTATATTCTTATAAAGTATTTGTCGTTAAATCCCTTGGTCGGGTCGAGTCACTGAGCCAATCACAAGAAAATCTATCTTTAGGGAATTTGGGGTAATGTATCAAAATTCTTATTAAACCCTCCTAAATGTGATTGCTTAAGTTACTGGGACTGAATACATTACTCTAAAGAGGCCAAAGAGTTGATGTATTCCCACATTACTATATAAATATATTATATAAATATATGTTTTTTCTTTCTTTCAAGACTGTAAGAATACCGAACTTTCAACCTATAATCGTCTTCAGTTAATTGAAATCAATTTTTAGATATTCCGATTAAAAAAAAAAAAATTTTAGAGTCAAGTGGAGTTTGAACTACTGGCATAGGGCACATAACTATATTCCATTCACATTTTAGGAAAGCTCTTAAATTTATGTATGTTCAAATTTATCATCCATCATATAAAACATATATTTTGTAATTTTCTGTTTTATTGTTGTTGTAAGTGAACCACCATTTTTCTATTAATGTAATTTTATGAAAAACAAGGTTTTCGTATCTATCAAATTGTTATTATCATCTATTTGAATCATTTGCAAAACATCTAGAAAAATTTTAAAAGTATAAAAAGTTTTTCAATAATTTTGTTAACCCATTTATTACAAACGCAAACAACACAAATACAGATACACTAATACAAATAATTATATTTAATCATCATATATTTTGTTCAAAGTTAATTATCCGAATCATTTTAAATTTTTTATATTATTGATAAAACAAAAGAGGTTATTATTACCATCATCCTACCGAAGATCGCTGCCTTGTTAACTTTTTATTATTACACTCATGTGTTTACGTAGAAAAGTTGAATTACCATGTGGCCCAATTACAACTACTATGGGCTGGTTCAAGGCAGTCCAACCAAGAAGTTACGGTCTAATGTTGAGTTACTGATTTTCTACTGTAGCCATAGCAAAAAAACAGCCCATATAAAGCCCGTTCATATGGGGATGAGCGGTTACAACTAAATATTTTCTACTCCTTACTAGATAGATCATAGATCTTATGGCACACATAGCTAATATAATTGATCATATATATCTTGATTTGATTGGTTATGTGATACTGGAAAAAGAATATGCAAACTTTTATCTCTCATCAATTGCCATTATATAAAGGAAATCTTATGCTATTAACTGTTGAGATTATGTCCATTAAAATCAGTGTTGTTTCTGTAATTACAAATCAAGACTTCATTCTTATACTTCTCTTTTAGTAGAACATAAACTCAAATCCAGGAGACAACTAGAAGAAAACAAAAATAAGAGAAAAAAAAATGGATGAAGAAGAGGGGACAATTTCCTCGGATTCAACGACGAGACGAAGGAAGCCTCTCGGTTGGAAAGCTATGGCTTACATATTAGGTACTTATGTAATAATAATCACTGTCCAATTTTATATATATGTTTTCTCAATTTATGGGTTTTGGTAAATTTATTGATCAAGCTATATATGATGGATGCAGCGAATGAGACATTGGAGAGGCTTGCGTCGTTTGGATTAATGTCAAACTTCATGGTGTATATGGTAAGAGAATATCATATGGACCAAGTCCATGCTGCGACTCTAATCAACACTTGGTCTGCTCTCACCAATTTCGCTCCCATCATCGGAGCTTTCATCTCCGACTCGTACACTGGAAAATTTAATACCATTGTCTTTGGTTCCATCTCCGAGTTGTTGGTAAATCTTTTTCTCATTCTTGTTTTATTAAATTGTTTTCTGGTTATATTGAATTTGTGGTAATAGTAAGAAATTTATGAGATTATGGCCTTGATCGTTTACTATTGTTGGCGACTGCGATTCACGATTAAAACTAACGACTGTCAAACGAACATCATAATAGTCGCTGATTAGAGTAGTTGATTACAGGGCCTATCTGTTTTCGGTTTCCATTTGCAATTATATTTATCATAATTTGTTTTTTTCCAACAATTCCTTTCTTTTTAGCATTTTAGAACAAATATCGTTTCTTAGTTTTAAAAGAAAACGCCAAATGTAAATAAAAGAAGATGTCCGTTTGCATGTAGCATTTTACTGGTTACACTTGGTAAAATTGTTATATATAAAAAGATTTTTTGATTTTTATTTAAACTTTTTTTAAATGTAACGGAAAACATAAACGCCCAAGTGATGTTTGAAACAATATGACACCCTATGTTTGTTTGTTAGTCTTGATGTTTAAGCTTTGTAACGTAACAAGAGTTTAAACTTCAACAGGGCATGTTAGTTTTGACTTTCACTTCTCTGATCCCTCACCTACGACCACCACCTTGCACTACCGACCAAATCACCGGAAAGTGTATTCGCTATAGCGATCTACAATTATACGTTTTACTCTCAGGACTTTTCTTGTTATCAGTCGGAACAGGAGGAATCCGCTCATGCAGTGTTCCTTTTAGTCTCGATCAATTCGACGATTCGACTGAAGAAGGAAGAGAAGGAAGTAGAAGCTTCTTTAGTTGGTACTATACTACTCATACAATCGTCCAGTTAATATCAATGACTCTAGTGTTGTACGTACAGAACAACATCAGTTGGGCCATCGGATTCGCAATCCCGACCGGTCTCAATTTGTTTGCGCTTGTTCTGCTTTTTGTGGGAACTCGGTTTTATGTCTTTGTCAAACCTGAAGGAAGTGTGTTCTCTGGGATCTTCAAGGTTCTCGTGGATGCCTATAAGAAACGTAATGTACAATCTCTTTCTGAGATTGACTATCATCGACCGTTACTAGAGACAAGTTCGCAATCAAATAAACTGGTACTTACTGACCAATTCAGGTAAAACATTACTAGCTACCTTTGCCGTTTCGTATTCCATCCATTTCAAATTAAATATCGTTTTAATATATATTATTTATATGTTTTAAAAGAAGTGCATGTTGTTTAGGACTTACTTTGGTAGAAAACACCCACTTGATATCTAAATCCAAAAAAAATAAATATATAAAATCAACTTGTATTCGCATGGGCATAATATTTTTTTTCTTTGTTTGAACATGATGTCGGGGACTTGATGGAGTAACACGCATTGTTAATTTTTTCTCACAATAATTGTTGTTTTAGGTTGTAATGCAACTTTTTAATAAACTTCTAATTTTTACCCCTACTAAATTAATTTATGAAAGATCTACCTATAAGTTTATTGTTGGCAAAAAAGAAAATAGTTTATGAATTGGAGTGATCAATTTGTTAAGCAATCATTAAAAAGGTACAAGATATTTTACAGTAAAAAAACCTAAAAAAAAATATTTATAAAGAAACGAAAATATACTCATACTTTTAGGTATCTCTATACAAATAAATCTGGTTACCAACAATGAACTTTTTTTGTTTGGTTTCAGTTTCTTGAACAAAGCTGTGATAGTGATGAACGACGAGGAAGCTAGAAATGAGGAGTGGAGAATCTACACCATGAGACAGATAGAAGACATAAAGTCTATAATAAGCATAATTCCAATATTTGCTTCGAGCATTATTGGATTCTTGGCTTTGAACCAACAACAAACCTTTACGGTCTCACAAGCACTAAAAATGGACCTTCGCTTTCCCGGTACTTCTTACCTAATCCCTCCTGCTTCTATAACCGTAATATCCCTATTAACCATAGGGATATGGCTTCCCTTCTATGAAACCATTTTGGTCCACCACATTGAAAACATTACAAAACAAGAAGGAGGCATCTCATTACTCCAAAAAGTTGGGATTGGGAATGTTTTCTCCATCTCGACGATGATAATATCGGGTATTCTGGAACGGGAGAGACGAGATTTATCCATTACAGGTGTAAGCATGTCGGTTTTCTGGCTAGCCCCGCAACAAGTACTAATGGGATTTTATCAAGTCTTTACCATTGTTGGTCTTACCGAGTTCTTCAACAAACAAGTTCCAATCAACATGAGAAGCATAGGGAACTCGTTGCTTTACTTAGGTATGTCTTTAGCTAGTTATATAAGCAGTGCGATGGTGAGCATTGTTCATAGTGTGACTGCTAGTGAAGGAAGACAAAGTTGGCTAACGGATGATATTGACACAGGCAAGTTAGATTATTTTTACTACTTTATTGCCGCTTTAAGCACTCTTAATCTCTCTTTTTTCTTGTGGTGTGCTGGAAGGTATCGCTATAGAAACATGTGAACATATTTGTGTTATATGAGCACTCATTTGTATTTTGATTTGTGATTCATGATATTTTAGTAATGCGTGTTTAAACAATTTCAGAGTCTGACATGTTTCAAATTGTGGAATATACTAAATTTTGAATTAAAAACTTTGTTTTCCAAAAATTACCACAGTTTTTTTTTTTAAGTCTTTCTTAAAAATTTGGAAGATTTCTTAAATATTTTGTGGTACTTAATTTGGAATAAGATAGAAAGTAGTTTTGTTTTTTTTAAATCACACTTGGATGACAATTTTTAAATTAAACATGTTGTTTAAAAGAGAGACTATTAATTTCAATAGTCTTGTTTTAAAAAGTTTTTTTAATAAGACCTCATTAGATATCTAGATATTTGAGGTTTTTTTTTGTTTCAGCTTGTATCAAATTCACATTTCTATTTTTTATATTTTTTCAAATTTTTCAAAATTGTAATTTTCTTAAATTTGTATATTAGTTTTCTCTTTGTAATATAATGTCCAATGATAGATGAATGTTTTCTCTTTCCCAATTTTCAAAAATTTAAATTATGTTCCAATTTTCTGCTTTTCTTAAATTTCGTTTGTAGTTTTCCAAAATACTGTTCATTGTTAATATGCACCATTAATAAAAACATCTATTCAAGAATACGTCTAGTAAAATACGCATGGACTAGCTAATCTGATTTTTCAAATTTCGTTTCAGTGTTGAAATTTGACTTGAAGGATGTTAATTAGCAGACCAGTCATGATTCATATTTATATATTTTTTTATTTTTTTTTGTCAACCATGATTCATAGTATATACTAAAAACGAAAATCATTACTTCAATAAATGGAGTTTGGACAGAAACAAAACTTGGTGGGCAGTTAGATAACCATATCCTATGTGTTGTTTATCTTCACGTGTTTCTAGCTCTAGTTCCGTTCATTAATGACTAATAATATAAATTTAATGCTACATAAATCATCGAATTAACAAAAAAAAATGTGAGTGTTGGAAAGTAGAACAGCTAACTATTAAATAATTTACTAACATATCGGTTAGTTAGAGAGAAGGCGGAAAAGAATTTTCTCAATAGTCACATGTCTCTTGCCAGCTCTTTTGATAAATATCAGCATGAAAAGACCCACAAAAAAAGAACAAAATCAAATAATAGCCGTTAGATTTTATAATTAAGGCGTTCAAATGCAGAGACGGTGGTCCACCGATCCTTACCATGGTCTTGTACACACTTGAAAACAGACTACAAGTCAATGAAGATGTCTTCTTCATTGCTCTTAGGCTTATTATAGCTCTGCCTCCTGAAAGTTACAGAATTGCTCCCTTTCATAGAATCTTCCACTCTCAATTTTTCATAATTTTGTTTTTAGGTTAACAGAATCTTCGATTTCGTAACTTGTACTAGGCCTAAATGCATTGATCACAAACTTGAAGATATACAAAATACCCCTATATGTAGACTTGCTTAGGACTATTTATCAGAATCGATCAAATTTTGAGGTCTGACTTCCAACTCGAACAAATATCTATTTGGTAGAAGAAATTTATCTACATTTACCACTGAATTATCCAGAAGAATATTTAGCCCCAAGCACCAGGTAAATCTAATTGCACTCTTTGGAAAATCAATTCGGATAGTTTATCAATAAATACAAACACTTTCACGATTATTGTTAACCAATAACAATAGAATCTCAAATTTTCAAAACTCTTCAATAATTTATTAACCATAACTCTCTCTAAAACAGTGAAAGATTGAAAACAAAAACACTAGTTGCTGATATATTTCTTCTTAAACATTTATAGAATGTATAAAACCTTTATATATCTCAATATCTCGATTACACAAATATTTTCAAGAAACAATCATTACAAGAAAATAAGCTAGTACCGATGGTTATATATGTCGGTTTGAGATCATTAGAAAAAAATATTTGTCAAAAAATCCATTGAAAATACTAATAATTGTTTGAGTAGAATTTTATAATTTTTTATTTATTTTAAATTTCATCTTTATCAAAAATAACTGATGGATTAAAAAAAAATTGATATTAAATTTAAATTTGAACATCAAAAAATTATAAATATCAAACATAACATTACAAATTATCCTCATACATAAGTAAAACATAAAATAATTATTTTACAATTACTTACACTAAATTTAAACTAAAAACCATTTGAGAAATAAATTATAAGCATTTCTAATATAATTTGTTGGATTTTTTGTTGGGATGTATTTTTCCATCTTCATAGGCGAAATTGAAAAAAGTTAACCCATTTCGACTATTACATCAAAATTACCAGCTTCGGTTAACTTCATTTATACCGTTTCTTAACCTAGCATAAATATTCTAAGATAAACAAAACCCTATGTAGTATCAATCCAATAACCAGAACA
The DNA here is from genome assembly GCA_039880935.1 of Streptanthus diversifolius. Lineage (NCBI taxonomy): Eukaryota > Viridiplantae > Streptophyta > Magnoliopsida > Brassicales > Brassicaceae > Streptanthus > Streptanthus diversifolius. The sequence continues at coordinate 4,223,993 of JAXGFM010000015.1, read as the reverse complement.
TAAAAACCTGAATTCAGCTTAACAGTATCACTACTATAAATGATAATTTATACGATATATATTTGTTGGCGCAAATATTTTCCTACAACATACGGCAGCTGTATCCATATACTATAAATGATAACAAGTGTGTTTCTTCCAACAGGGTCAGAATTGTATTCCCATATTTAATATGCTTTGTTTCTTAATTATGGTATACTTTACAAGAAAATATCATATCAAATATCTCTCCCTCCAACCAAATAAAGTCGGTAAATATGATCATATCAAATACAAATAGAAAAAAGCTTGCTTTTTAGGAATTGGAGTTATATATCGACCTTCATATACATTTTTCGTTATTCGATTATGACCCGCAACACACAGTTACGTCTTTGGATCATTCGGCCTATTGAGACAGATTATTAAAAGCGGTCCAAACCTTATGCGGCCACGGTTCAATTCATTTGACCATGGAGGCTGGTGAAAGACACGTATAAGATGAGAAGATCGTACGGTGTAGAATATCTAACCACAAAACAAACGGTGATGTACCGACCCACTTAAAAGGTCGAAAAACAAAAATTTGATAAAGGAGAAACGACAAAACGGGTTTGCGTAGAAATCGTATGGCTCGCGCATGCGACAGTGTTAGGCACTTGCATTTGCCTAAAAGGCGAAAAAAGCCTACCTCATCTTTTCGAACTTCTCATCAGTTTCTGTCTCGACACACCGACTTATGTTTGTGTCCAATTTGAGTTTTACAAGTTTAGTCTAATTCTTGGCTAGCTCTAACATAAAGTTTCAGAGATTTTAATAATATAACATCGATATTATGTATATGTTTTATAGTACTGATTTTCTGTTTAACTATGCAAAACTACTGTAAGTTAATATTTGGGGTTTTGCATATATAAAAATTTCCATAACACTCACAATAATAAATATTTGGGGGAAGGTTTTTTGGTTTTTTAAAAGAAATGACAATAATTTGTTTTCCTGTATGATTGAATAATTTGCATTTGGATTATTTGTTCTGAATTAGAATTGAGTTTGTTTTAAGATTACTTCGTTTTTATGATAGTAAAGTAAAGTGTTCCAGTGTTAAAATCGGAATCCCCCAATATCTTAAAGATTACGGAGAATAAGATATTAATCTAAGAAAATGTAGACGATTAATCTTCGAGAGAAGATAGATACTTATCTTCCACTGGTTGTGGTATTTTGGCCTTGAATGTGAAATCGATGGTTCCTGGAAACACAACGATAGGTTCACTGTATTGGTTGGATTTATTACAGAATGGTGAGACGGTGTCTTTTGTGGGCGCCAAGTGTTTGCGGAAGAGTTTGTTTTCATCATCTTCAGTATGAGCTGCAAGCTTTAGTTTGGGCTATGACATGCATAGTTGAGTAACAGAAGACTGCAATTACTTTTACTACATATTACTGCGAACTGGTGAAGATCGCGTAATCTCTCTCCGTCTGAACGAATTCGGAGTTGCAAAATCACAAGAACTCATCCTAGCACTACAAGCCAATCAATAAATATTAGAGTAAGCGAATTTCAAAGCAGTTTAATTTAAATAATCTTGTTGATTAAAATAGAATTCGATCCGCATTTGAATCTAGGTGCACATCTTCCGTATTAATTTTATTGACCAATGTAGTTTTATTCTAAAAATATTATTTCGCTCTTACAAAACATTAGAAAATTTTAGCAATTTTTGATCGATTATCAGTATCCAATCAAACATTTATTTAATAAAATAAATAAAAATATACTTAAATATTATCTACGATATCTTATATTACTTTTAAGAAATACAAGATGTCATATTCACACACATATATATATCATACCATATATGAACAACATACATAAAAATGTGTGAAAAGTATTATCATCCAGACGGACCACACGCATCAGACCTTCAAAATGTACCGTAAAAATGTTTCGGTAAAATAACTTTTTAAACTTCATAGACAAATTTGCTTATAATAATTCATATTTTAACATTTATCAATAGACTGATTTACTGTTTTTTAATTGAGAATTTTTTTTGGTAAAGATACACAAAAATCCTCATCATTGTTATAATTTACAAATTTATGTTTAAAAAATTATATTTACAGAAATAAAAACAAAAAAATTCTAAATATGAAAGTAAATCTAGAAACTAAATCTATAAATTAAATATGAATGAAATCTAGAAATTAAATCTGAAGGAAACTTGGAAAGAAAATCTGAACAAATTCTAAAACTTAAATTTGAAAACTAATCTGAAAGAAATCTATAAATTAAATCTGAAAATTAAATCTAAACAAAATCTCTGGAAAAAATGAGAAGATTTAATGAGATTATAGAAAGAAACAAAGGATATCCAAAATCGATCGCAATTGCTTCATAAAATCCATGGTCCAACAGTATTAATAATGACTACTGAAAACTTTATATCGGACTGTCCAAATTAGCTGCATCAAACAAATCTACCACAGTTATTTTTTTACGGATTTATTTTTAGTTGTTGCGAATTTATAAATATGCGGCAACTATAAAATAAGTCTACAGAAAAAAATTAATATAATCGAAATAAATCTGCAGCAAACATAATTTTGAAAAGTAAATCAATGATATCTATAATAAAACTATGACAACTGTAAAATAAGTCTCCAAAAAAAATTCACTATAACTCAAATAAATTTACAACAAAAAAGTATGTTTAAAAAACTATTTAATAATTACGAAAATAAATAAGTTATATAAGCAATTAAAACTCATATCTAAGCCATTATAATTATTCATCCGACTTTATATTGTACCGTAACAAATGTATGAAACATGGAAGATTCACAATAAGTGGAACAATATTATAACGTAGAATGTAAGAGAAAAGAAAAAGAACAAAAAAAGAATAGCACTAAAATAGCTTTCTATTTTAGCTTCCAATTTCTCACGTGGAGACTACTAGTGGCGAACGTCATTCAAATTCACCCACACCCACCATGTAATATCTACTCACTCCCTTATATATACATATATACATAAAATTCCACATTACACCCAAAAAAGCTTCTAAGAGAAAGTGTACGAGTGATGTGCCCACTCTCTACATTCATCAATCATTCCATGTGTTTACCTTGTTTATCTATATAAATTGCATAAAAGTGAGAATCCAATCTCACAACAATAATTCCACCCTAAATTCGAAGTGAGAATATTCTGAGTGTATTAAAATCTTAGAGATGGTTTTGAAAGAGAAGGACACTTCTTCTTTGCAACGACCGTCCGGTAATTTCTCCAAATCGACACTGCCGCTAGAGATGGATGTTGTTGACAATCGGAAAAGTTTGTCGGATTCTATCACGGATGCCGAGAAGGTTGAGAAAAAGCCTGGAGGATGGAGAGCCGTCACGTTCATTTTAGGTATGTGTTTTTCTTTGGTTCATGAACGTAATTTATTTTTAGTTCACCTAATCCTTGACCTTTCCTCAGTTTTCAGTAATTAGTTTCCATAATTGGATATATATTTTCTAGAAACCAGTGGATACATTAATTATCCTTGACAGATGTAATTGGCCGTTTCAGAACCATGTTTTGTCTAAATCATTGAACATAATAGTCAGAAAAAAGAAAGTGGAGTGTAATTTATTCAACCGATCAAGAGATATAAATTTTTTTTATGTTTTCTTCCGAAGAACTATATTATAAGATATTCTTGTAACCGTCAATCAAATATGATACGTTTAAACATGATGGATCGACGGTTACAAGAATATATTCTTTTTTTAAACGTATCATATTTGTTCATTTATTCTTTTTTAAACGTAGCATATTTGTTCATTTATTTGCTGACATTTTGTAAATAAAATTATAATATAATGGGTTGAAACAGGAAATGAGACGTTGGAGAGACTGGGAACGATTGGGTTGTTGTCAAACTTCATGGTGTATCTAACCAGAATGTTCCATTTAGAACAAGTCGACGCTTCAAATGTCATTAACATTTGGTCTGGTTTCAGCAATCTCACTCCTCTAGTCGGCGCGTTTATCTCAGACGCTTACGTCGGGCGTTTCAAGACCATCGCTTTCGCCTCATTCGCCACCCTCCTCGTACGTATTAGTATTCATCTCTTTCATTTTATTGAAATGCTAATCTAATCTGTCTACATATACACACTTACTTAATAGTAATATTGATTCATAACATACTAACATTAGGTAGAAAGGTATTATTATTGCTCTATTTATTTTGTGGCGACGATACATGATACCTGGCACATAATTTCATCGTGCACGTGGACATGATGAGGTAAATACGTTAGGACAAACTTTATACATATATTCAACAAAAACTATATTACTAAAACTTTATAATATGTATTTTCTTACCTATTTATTGCTTTTGTATCGTACGAAAATGCATGAAATTATAGAGGGACCACGCTTTTAAGGACGATAAGGTCGGTCTATAATGTAAATCATAAGAACGAAAGCATTCGGTAGTACCCAAATTGTTGTCGGTACTTAACTTGGGCTCACATTATATATATATCACCCAAATTCTATTTATAAGAGAAGTATTTTTCATCTCACGAAAACAACTTTGATTAATTGGAATTACATTTTCCAATAAAGAAGTCCGTAATTAAAGTTCAAATAAAAGAAAGAAAAGAAGTTCCGTAATCAAACGGATTCTATCTTTGGAGATAAAGAGAAGTGCGTAGGAAAGAAAGAAAATACACAAGTGGTCGATAAAAGATTATTGATAAATGAGTGTGTCCAATAATTGAAATTCCAGATGATATAGCGAACTGAAAGAGTTGTAGATTTGGTCAATCACAGTGACGTAACGTATGTAGTGATAGTTACTTTTCTAAAGTCTCTTTCATCCATTATTATAGAATCATTATGATCAAAGTGGGGTATTTTTTTTGTCGCATCCCCTAATTCACATTTTCGGTCTTATCTTCTTTTTTTGCCTTTTTCTTAGTTATTTAAACATTAGTAGTGGACGTTAATTGTTACTATTAACTACTCATTTTACTACATTAGGGTTATAACAACTAAATTGGTATTAGGTTCTGCGTCATAATCAGTTTATCACCAACTGGTACCTAATCAAAGTAATAACACCTTTTAATCATAAGTCAAACCTAATTACACTAGTGTTAACTTAATTAAATATTTGTCTGTATATGATGTCATAACTTCAATCTATCCCACAGTTTTGTTTGCCGTTCCAAGTACCTAATCATAGTAATATCACATTTTAACCAAATGTAAGTCAAACCTAATACTTATTAAGACTATTACAGTATTAACTAAATTACTACACGTTATTGTTTGCCGTTTCCAAGTGTAACTAACAAGTACATCCAATTGAATTTCAAGGTATAGATCATCATAATTAATGAAGAATCGGTTTGAAAACGATTGATAGATGAGTTGATTAATAATGTTTTAATCAATCAGCTAAAATCTGCAGGGGCTAGTGACATTGACACTCACAGCATCGCTTCCTCAGCTCCACCCAGCAACATGCAACAGTAAAGATCCAGTCAGTTGCGGCGGTCCGAACAAGCTCCAGTTCGGAATTTTGCTATTAGGTCTCGGTTTCCTCTCAATAGGGAGTGGAGGAATACGACCATGTAGCATCCCTTTCGGTGTTGACCAGTTTGACCAACGAACTGAGAAAGGGATTAAAGGAGTGGCTAGTTTCTTCAACTGGTATTACATGACTTTCACTGTGGTTCTGCTTATTACACAGACCGTTGTTGTGTATATCCAAGACCAAGTCAGCTGGATTATCGGCTTTAGTGTACCCACTGGACTCATGGCTTGTGCGGTGGTTATGTTTTTCACCGGAATGAAGCTTTACGTCTATGTTAAACCTGAAGGAAGTATATTCTCTGGTATCGCTCAAGTTGTCGTTGCAGCTCGTAAGAAGCGAAAGATGAAGCTCCCGGTGGAAGATGACGGCACTGTGACCTACTATGACCCGCCCGTTAAAGATAGCGTGCTATCCAAGTTATACCATAGTAACCAATTCAGGTATTTTATATATTAATTTAGATTTTGACTTATAATTACATGGTTTTTTTATTGAATTTATGCACTAGATAACTAAATTTACAACACAAAAAAATTGCAAACGGATGGTAAAATCGTTAATAAATTTGTTCATCTAATAAGATGTGTTTTTATGGATTTCACGTGAAATTTTAATAAATATCATTTTTCCAATTTTGTTCAAATATTCTCCTGTCTAGCAAATAAGCACATTCATATAATTTAATTGAAATTGCGTAAAATTAGGTTTCTAGACAAAGCGGCGGTGATAATAGAAGGCGATCTAACATCGGAGGGAGTTCCCGCGAACAAGTGGCGACTATGCAGCATTCAAGAAGTGGAAGAAGTGAAGTGTTTGATCCGAATCGTTCCTGTTTGGTCGGCCGGAATAATATCACTCGCGGCGATGTCACAACAAGGAACTTTCACGGTCTCTCAAGCTATGAAAATGGACCGACACATGGGTCCCAATTTCGAGATTCCGGCAGGTTCTCTCTTCGTCATCTCTCTCCTCACAATTGGCGTCTTTCTTCCCTTATACGACCGCGTTTTGGTCCCATTCCTCCGCCGGATCACCGGCCATAAATCCGGAATCACACTACTCCAACGTATCGGGACAGGGATCATTTTCGCCATCCTTTCCATGATCGTTGCCGGGCTCGTGGAGCGCATGAGACGCACGCGCTCCATTAACGCCGGAGATCCGACCGGGATGACTCCGATGTCGGTGTTTTGGCTCTCGCCGCAGCTTATTCTAATGGGATTATGCGAAGCATTCAATGTCATAGGACAGATCGAGTTCTTCAACAGTCAGTTTCCGGAACACATGAGAAGCATCGCTAATGCTCTCTTCTCTTTATCCTTCGCCGGTTCGAACTACCTTAGCAGTTTGATAGTGACGACTGTTCATAATTTCTCCGGTGGCCATGACCGTCCTGATTGGCTCAACAAAAATCTCAACGCGGGAAAATTGGATTACTTCTATTATCTGATAGCGGTTTTGGGTGTGGTTAATCTGGTTTACTTTTGGTATTGTGCTCGGGGATACAGGTACAAGGTCGGTTTACAGATGGGAGATTTCGAGGAGAACAAGAGTTTCTCTGATGTTGAGATGAGTTCCAAAAAACAGCTGAAATGATTTAGAGCAACAAGAAGATGATCGATCGACGTTGTTTTAACGATTACGATGACCATGTATCTAAGTATAATATATAAGAATTAGATTATAGAATAAAGTTGTACCCATTGTGTATAAGAAGTAGATTGTATTGGACATTTTACAGTTTGGTTTAATTTTATGACTTTGCCATGATACTCTCTAGCTGGTATTCTACAAAATAACTCTTTTTTTTGTCAAATCTACTAAATAACTCTAAAAAGTAAATTGCAATTTCTGCATTTGGAATTTTAGCATATAGTTGTATACTAGATTATGACATATATATAAAGTAGAACAGAATCTCTCTTTTATGTTGCCATCTTATCCATTCATATCTTTAAATTATGATCAATTATCAATTCATTTGTTAATATTAAATTATTTATTTAATTTATTATTTTTGTGTTATTAACTTTTAATACAATAATTAGCACCTATAAATATAGTAGTTATAACGAGAATCTAAAAAAACATTTTATTTAACGATTTTAGTTTTTAAGTTTTTTTATATAATTTAGAAAATATTTACTTTTATAAATACATTAAAGTATTAATAATAAATTTACTAATTTATAAATCTCTTTTATATTATTATTATTATTATTAAAAACGGTTACTTATTTAAGTAATTGGATATATACACACAGAAAAAAACAACAAGATAGAAAAAAAAACAACATGCAATTTCTTATTTGATGGGTATGCAAAAATGCATGTTATGAGAGGAAAAATGTGGAATTCAAAATGTTAACATGTTCATGCCAATCTTCAAAAAGAAGACTAGATGAATTCCACCCAAAATTATACAATAAGTAACAGAGAAGAGATATCAAGAATGGTCTGAAAAAAAAAAGAAAATATGAGAAATATAGTGAAAATTAGGTTTGAATCGGACCAAATATTGTTCATGCTTCAATCTATCATGTTGATGAGGCAGAGAAGAGAGAGAGAGAGAGAGAGAGAGAGAGAGAGAGTAAGTGCACTATAACACGTCAGACAATGAAATAATGGAAAAGAAAATGAGTTTATATATAAACCAAACCGAAATGTGATTTATAGAGCATATGCGTTTCTAGAAACTCTGTAAGTTTTATTCCAATATAACAAATAAAAATAAAAGATTTTTTTAAAAACTAAGTGATACGTTTCTACACACTGAAACTTATGATACGTCTTTAAGACAATTATAATATAAACAATTGTTTAAGAGACTTTTATGGTTTTAAGGATGAAGATGTCCTAAAAATAGTTTCATTAGTAATGAATAAATGAATATCTTACTTATTAAAATACATTATTTTAATATATATTTATTAGATAATTAAATTTTAACTGTTGTAAAAATATAAACCATTTAAATGATAATAAATGTAAGAGACAGTTTCTTAAAAAATTCTTAAAACTCTTAATTAAGAGCTGTTTCTTAATTCTATCTTTTTTTCTTTTTTATTATTAAAAATCTATTAAGAAACTCAATAAAAACCTTGAATTGAGGTGTTCTAAATATCGTGTTGGTAAGATTAGAGAGAGAGAGAGGAATGCAGGTTTGACAGAAGAAAGAAGAACAGTTCGAGAAGTAAATACAGGTCTGCCGAATGGACATCTAACCCTTATTTGAAGAAAGATATATATAAGTATAAGTTGTTTTGTAACATAGAGTTTGAATCTCTTAAGAATCACTTTCCAACTTATTAAATTATGAAATGCAAGGTGGTTTATGTAGATATGACTTGATGAGGTTATATTAGACGAGGAGGGGTAGACTCTTAGCGTTATCATATCTATTAGAGAGGACATAAATGGCACAACCAAATGAAAATTGCAACTCCCCATTGGCCCATGGGTATATGAGTATGAATATTCAGAAATCAAAAACCTACATAAATACTAAGATATTCATATAACAAACTTAATTTTAAAATTTTGATCAATATAATATATAATTGCTTTCTAAATATTGTATACACATAAAATTATTAAAAACTAAAATTTTCCAAATCTGATTTTAATTTAGTCAACTATAAGCACAAGATAATTTGTAACATACAAATTTTATTAAAATTTTTGATATGGCCAAATTTTCTTATAACCATATCAGTATATAAGAATACAGAATTCTGCGTAGAGTGTAGATCAACCATTAGTGAATATATATATATGATTTTTGGTATTTCTACCTAGAAGATTATTCACATTGACGCATTTCTTCTAATTCAAGATAAATCATTAAATCCTAGATCTAATTTATTTTTCATCTTGTTTTTATTTCAAATTTTTGGACATCATCATCATCAAAATTTTTGTAAATGAATTCAGACCTCTCTTCTAAATTAGTAATATGTTCCTAAGAAAATAAGCCACTTCATAAGAATTTGGATTGATAATATTTCAAAATATTCACATAATGAAAAAAAATTTAAAATTGAATAATTTTCTTAGAAACTAAATTTTGTGGTAGATACAAATAAATATAAAAATGAGCTTTTCTTATAAATTATTCTTTTTATTCTTTTTCAAAATATAATTACATATATTTTGACTGAAAAATTATGTAATGGCGAAATTACATTTTTAAACACGATTATATAAATTATTTATTAATAAAATAATTTAGTTAATAATAAAAATATAAAAACGTAGATTGTATTTTAAATTGTAAAGATACAAAATATTTAGAAAGAGGTTAAATGGCTTTTAACTATATTATTTATGAAAGTAGTGAATTAAATCAAATTTCTTATTATTAAATTATATAACAATATTTCTATATTTCGAATAACTAATAATAATTTTATTATTGATAATTTTAAATATTTATGTAACTATAATTTAATATTATTAAATGGCGTCTTTTACTAATAATTATTAATATATATTCATTTCATTTTATTATATAAAATATTATATAATATAGTTAACTGTATTTTATATATCTATACATATTAATATGATTCTGTTAAATTTATTCAATCGCATAAAAATTTTTCTGTAATTTTTATTATACAGTTAGTCGGAAATTTAATTTAATTTTTACCATTTCATAATTATGCAATATTATTAATTAAAACCATAATTTTATTTATAAGATAGATTATGTTATAAGAATTAATTTAATATTTTATAAATTACTAATAGAAGTAATCCATAACCCAACTGTTTTAAATAGTATTATGAGTATTAGTATTATTATTAATATTATTAAGAGAGAGTTTACAAACACTGAGGTATTGTTTCATTTAATATAATAAATAACATGTTACTAGACTTAGACTTTCAGTTAGATTATTAATTTTGCGTTTACTATGTAAATTTTAATGATCTAATAATATTTCTAATCTATTGTCATATTTTTCTTTTCACTTAAAATCTGATGTAGCAATATTTTTTACTATTTCATTTTACTAATTTGAATTTTTGTTTTGATTTATATATTTTATTGAATTTATCTTCTTTTTCAATATGATTGAATTCGCTTTTACCTTTTCTCTTTTTATTTTCTTCTTCTTATTCTTCATAATTTTTAGATCTTGTTGATTTATTGAATATTTTTTATATTATAGGTTTTTGCTCTGATTTTTATTTTTCAATTGTTTCAAATTTTTAATTTTTTTTTTCATTTCTAATCTCATAACTGTTGACAAAAAAAATTTCATAACTTGTTCCTTTTCAACTTACAATAAATTGATTTATCTTTGTTATTTCAAAAGTAATAATTAAGTAAAGTAAAATAAATAAATAATACATTTAAAATTTCCTATTATTATATTTCTATATTTTGTTTATAACTTAAATTTAAAATTTATTATGTTTTAATAATTTTAAGATAATGAAAACCAAATTATATAATTTTTATTTAATTAATAATTAAACACATGTTAACTTTTTTTACTCCCAAATAATCTATTGAGGTGTTTATGCTGGAGAATTTCTTCTCATTTTGTATATATTAGATTACTAGTATAAAGTTCTAGAATATCTCCAAAACATGTTTGTATCAAGCAGAGAATCTATTATGTTTGTTAGAGTTCTAGAATTAGATGTAAAACATGTTTTTATAATAAATAACTGAAATATAAAAAATACATAAAATATAAATAACTGGTTGACAAAAAAAATATAAATAACTGAAATATAAAAACTATTTTAGCAAAGAATCTACTATGTTTATATTGTGTCTGCCTCTGTGCCACATATATTCCACCATTCATTTCACCTACATTGATTTCCGTTTTAACATAGATACTCAATAAGTATACTTGTATGCTTTAAACCTTTTACCATAAAATAGAAAATCAAAAAGGAGCTTTCAACCCAAAACCAAAATAAACTAAATTAAAATCATAGGCTAACAAGGGAATCATATATTTTGAAGATTTGGAATCCTTCTTTCATAATTTAACGGCCGTAAAAAAAAAAGTAAAATACTGTTCTGCGTCCTTTTTCTCCTTTACGTGAATAAAAAAAAAGTAAGTCACACTTGAGAAAAAAAGATAAAAACTTTGTATGCACAAAATAAAATATTAGCTAACACTTAGCTGTGGAATCTCTAGTATGTCGTTTTATCACAAATAAACTTCCCTTCTCTTAGTTTCACGTCGAATTTAGTTTCGTGGTTGCATAATAGTTAAGCTTCTCAAGTTTTTTTTGACGGCAGTTAAGTTTCTCAGTACAGATAAAAATATTTTACTTATATCCTAGACTTACAAATACAATTTTAACATATTATATAATTCCAAATTTATTCAATATATTTTAGGCGGTTTATAAATAATAAACAGCTATATAAATGGATTAGCAAAATTGGCAGGCGTCTTTAGAATTCCACTTACAAATTTGGGGTCTTCAAGAACTCATTTCAGACAACTTGATTAAAGTGCGAGTTAATAATGTATTTAAGTGGGTTTGCAAAAACTTTTTGCTTACATCATGGAATAGTTTTGGGCGACAACCTATATAGACACTTCGAACCAATACAACTTGTAGTGTGAAAATTGGTGACCTTTTACGGCCACTAGATCCACAACAAGAATATCTGAGGTTATAAAAGCCAACTCTTCCTCTCAACTTATGCTCAAAGTAAGAAAGTAAATCTACTTAAACTATTTGCTTCTTTCTGAATAGAGATATAGTGAGACAGTTGACAAAAAAAAAGAAAAAGAGATAGAGTACTGAGACAATGGGTGCTAATGTTTCTTCGCCAAACCAGAGACTTTCGGTGAACGACCTCCATTCCAGGAAGCCATGGACACCTCGCATCGAGTCCGAAATTTCTCCTTACAAAGTCACTCCCCTTATAGTGGAGATCAAGAACAAGAATCAGTGGAAATATCGGCTCAACGCTCTCAAATACACCAACAAGCTGGTAATAATGCGCTTTCTAATCTAAATTATAGCCACTTTGTCTTCAAATTTCTTGTTCTACACGGTTATGTTGGAGTTCGAACTGAGGTTCTCTTGATAAGATTCAAGAGACTTCTACCTGTTGAAACAATGCAACTGGCCTTTTTATTAGGTTTAGTTTGGGTATATCATAATGCATATCCAATTCTTATGTTTATATACATAGCTGGTGATCTATTTCACCGCCAAATGGTGTGGACCATGCAAATCCCTTGAGCCGAAGCTGGAAGAATTGGCGGCTAAGTACACCGATGTTGAGTTCGTGAAGATTGATGTCGATGTGTTAATGGTAGTAAATTAGTAACTTATCAATCCCTGTTTCCTTATTTTCTTTCTCAAAGTCTAAAGAAAAAGAACTTTACAGATTTGAACAAATTCGTGTTTTCTTTAAGTTATAATATAGTGTTTGGTTGTAATACAGAGTGTGTGGATGGAGTACAACCTTCATACTTTGCCTGCGATTATATTTATGAAGAAAGGCCAAGAAGTTGACAGACTTGTGGGTGTGAGGTTTGATGAGTTAGAGATGAAGCTCCACAAATACGCACAATCCATCTTCTGAAAAATATGAAGCTTTTACTTGCATGCCAGACATAGCTCCTCAAGCATGATCACCTTAATTATGAAAAGAATAGCTTCCTACTACATATCAATAAATGTTTGAACCAAGATTCAACAAAATAAAACATAATTTGTGTGATGTAAAGGAATTGGAAGCTGGATTTGCATGTACCTGTCTTGTGTAATAAAATTTATGATAACTGATTTGTATGGTTTATATATTCTTTCTTGTACTGATCCCCTAAACAACCTTAATTAATTTCTCTATATGCACCGTCATTTATTTTTGGTAACTGGTGTCTTTGGGTCGAGCCAAGCTTGTTTTTACGGGTGGTCCATATGCGATTAAGGGCTGCAACGAGCACAAGACAAGAATTTTATATGAACCAATGTGTTCTATGTCATTTTTAACTGAACAGAACAAACTATCATCTTTTCTTGAAACGACGGAACAAAACTTTTAGGAAACATGACGAGAACAAATATTTACTGCTAAAAGTTAGTGTATTAAATATTTTCAATCTCATAAAAATACCTATTAATAATACCATTCAAATTATAAAAAGAAAATTAATAATAGTCGTCGTTCTTACTCGAGAGATCATTTCTTGCATTGAGGCAAAAGTTAAAAAGTGGAAACGAGCTTTGGAGAGTATGAAGAGTCTGTATTTGGAGAATGTTATTATTTTTCCAGCTGCTATGGAGGAGCTCATTATCTCGTCATTAACCGAATCTTGCCAGCTCTTTCAGACCACCTCTCTCTCTCTCTCTCTCTCCCTCCCGCATGTTATCTCTTACAAGAGACAAACATAATTAGTTTATTGTTTTTTAATTACCTGAATGCAATAAGGGTACTTATAAGATTGTTAGGAGTGTATTGGCAGATTTTAGGCTTCATATGTTGCATTGGCTCGAGGATATCTTGAGTTTTCTTTTCTGGTTTCTGCTTTGTGTGTGAGCTGCTTTCTGCGTTGCTGATGAACCGTTCTGTGCTCTGTTTTCGCTTTTGGTTGTGGCATCTCTTGTTAGTTGGGCCCTTTTTGGTTTTTTTGAATGAATATTTTTGATGTATGTAGATATAATGCATAATTAAATAAAAAAAGTATGGTTACGAAACTTAAACACCCCTTATTGCATTAAGCCTATTACGTGAATGATTGATGGAGTCATCTCTTTTTGCTGAAACTGCTCATCTCTATAAACCATACATTCATAAAAAAAAATATGAGAATCTGATAACCAAATGTAGTTTCAAGTAATCAAACTGACAAGTAACCAAAATGTAGTATCAAGGTGATAATATTATATGTATATCTTCTCAAACTCGTTTGATTAATCGTTTAGAAATTCGCTCCAATTTGTTTTGTAGAGGGTACGATTTGGGGACAGGTTGAGTTGCTTGGAGACTTGCACAAAACCAATACTTCATTAGCCTTCAAAATCAGTTTTCAATGAGTGTCAGTTTGAGGAATGGTGTCTGGATACATGTTTATAGTATTGATAATGTTTCAATCGTCGATTCATAACTTCTCATCATCACCTTTTGTTCTTAAATGAGATTTGACATCATATTCATTTGGAAATACATTCTCACATGATACATGATGAAAAAATTGTGATGTGAATTTCTTCTATTCCTATATTTATTTCTGTATCTACACGCCCTATGACGCCAAGCAGATTCTACAACGGTTAGTTTTGTATTATTGGAATCGACCAAACAATTTGCCTACAACACCTTTCTTGCAACATTGTATTTGGTTTATTAACCATCTCCTATATAATGAAATGGTTGATTGTTCTTTTTTGCTTTGGTGATGATTGGGTAAAAAGTTTTCCAGCAAGAACAATTTAGTAATACGAAAAGGAAAAATAAATACATTAGTAGGAGAGTTGGTGAAGACTTGCACAATGCTTGGGCACATTTAAAATATAATTAAATAAATCTTTTAATAAACATCATTTCTTCATGGTGAATGTTCACATATAAAAATGGCTAAACTTAAATTCGTTTACAGAGTAAACATATGTACAACAAAATGAAAGATTAAAGCACCCACAATAAATTTTTACCTAATATTCTATTAATACTCCCAATAACCAATCGTGTGCCTTTTAATCAACACACTCTCTTAATCTTTGAGCCAATAGTCTGACCACAATTGCAAACAACATGCCGTTTAAGAAGTACTTGAGGGAACTAGAACGACATGCATTGATCCACTGTTTGGCGGAAGTTGCAAACGGAGAGGAAACAGCTTGCCGTTTAAAGGATTGCGTGTACATACAACAACATCATCCATGCTAGTCTCTTCCCTGAGCGCCTGCGTCAACTGTTCCACGCTGGTTCCTTTGAAAGTCAAAGGGTATCCAACGGCTGACTCATCCTCCACGTGTCCTTCTTCGTCTGCGACGTGGTAATATATTATCCTCCCTTCAGATTTCGGCAGCGACTCAGTCAACTAGTCAACATAAAACCAAGAAGATGTTTGAGACGACAACCTTGAAAAATTTTAGTCATTCGGTGAAACGTAAATGGCTGGACACACAAAACTTAAATCCTAGATACATTTTTCAGTTTTTTATTTTTACGAAATATCTAGAAATATATATATCATAAAGGGTTTAAATATCTAAATCTTTTTATACAGTATGTTTATTTCGAAAAATATGGATATTAAAAAAAATTCTGATCATCTGCAAATATCCGAATTACTTCATTTAAAATGTACGAATATTGGATCGAAAGAATGTAACGGATAATTTTCCTAGCCTTAATATTAGAAAAACCAACCTCTTCCTCGGATTTTTCTGAAGAGGTTCTGGTCACCGGAGGACTCGACGGCCTCCTATGCGACGGAGGAACTGTCGCAATCGCCGGAATTGGAACTGGAGACGCCGTTTCGACCAAGATCTCGACGAGATCAACATCCCACAAGAATGAGTCCGAACTGTGAGGAGAGTCATGAGTAACGGAGTTACGCCACGGAGGAAGTCCACCATTGGCTCGAAGGAAGTTGCCGTATCTTGTCCTGAGCTTCATTTTCGATCCTTCTCTCACCGGCTCCCACTCTACGGACGAGTTAAGTCGATTCGGTTTCGACAATACCACTTTACGCCCCGTGGCACCGAGCAAGAACCGCTCGTTCGAAGCGGTGAGGTAGTTACCGTAGAAACTCCTCAAACGGATCACTTCAAAGGAACCACGAACCGGCTCGACGGTCCACCGAGCTCTCTTGTCGGAACCATTCCTGTCTTGAGTCACGGTCTCTTCGTCCTCATCCGCCATCAGATACTTCTCGTGGACGTTCCGCATCCTAACGGCTTTAGCGTTATGGAAAAACTCCATTTGCTGATAGTAGCTATGTTATTACTATTTGAGTTCTTGTCGAAGCTTAAGCAAGATTTGCTTCACAACATTAATTGTGAAGTTAATGTAATGTTTGGTGTGTATTTATTAGTGAAGACTAAGTCCAAAGCGGCACGCAGTGACGTAGACTTTTTTCAATCGTTTAATTTCAATTAAATTGAAAAATTCTTTCATTTTAATCAAATTAAAATCTGGGAATTCGATCTTTGATCCATGGAGTTATTGTCCATAGGCATTGAAAAGTCGTGCTTAGTTGACGTATTTCACCATATCTATGGTTCCCACGTCAGCATATTTATATATCTATAATTCGATGTTATCCTTTTACGTATGTTTCCCCTTCTTCCCCGTTACAACGTGGATCCGAGAGAGAAGAATATTAATTAAGGTTTCCTATGGTGAAAATGAATCTCTTTTGTTCCTACGGTGAAGTTGAATCTATCTATATATTTTTTTTCTTTTTTTTTGCTTATATAACTCGGTAACCAGGTCAGTCTCAGATAATTATATAGTGTGTAAACTCGTGAGGTAGCACACTATGTGAATCTAAATTCAATATACTAGAAATCAAATAGGGATTTTTAATCTACTCGTTTGTATTAATATAATAGATGTGTTATACTCTGAATATAGGCAAAAAAAAATATCCAAAAAATGTATATATGATATGGGTGGGATATATGAGTGAGAAAATAATGTACAAATATATTGCCCGTAAGTAACAGCAAGATATGAGATTGACGAGTGTGGGACTCTCCTTAAGGCTTAACTCTTAAGCCATGCCCCAATGACAAAGTGATCATATACATAAGCAACACCAACTTTTTACATTTGTTTGTTTCTGTGATACGTTACTCTTATTTTTTACGTATATGGTCGTTAACTTGGACCGGACAAACTGGTTTTGTGCCCAATCCGCTTTAGAATCTTAGTCTTATCTGTGTTTGGTTTTGTTTTGAATTTTAAAATATGATCTGAACTTTGGTCTCGCTGATCAGCCATCAGTCCAAAATTAACCAAGAAAATACAGAGGAAATAGAGTCGGATGTTTCAAAATTATTTGCCTACCTCTACGATAAATATGATAATTATTATGTTACTCTGTATATATAAACAACTTGAATTAATGAACCAAAATCTAGCAACCAATTTTGAACGTCAATGATTGGATCAGCCAGCGTGTATCAATCCACTAGTACTTGATAACTAGAATGCATATTGAAAAACAAAAACAAAATTGTAAGTCCAATTATAAAAGGTTAACTAAAACAAAAATGTTCCGTTATTATAGTTAAAAAAAGAAATTCAGTTATATAACATTTTAGCAAACATAAAAAGTTAACTAAATTAAAATACAATAAAACTTCAATTCTTAAAATTAATAATATTGGAATCATAATATTTTATTAATTTAATGCATTAATTTATTAAAATAAACATTAATATGAAATAAAAATATTATATTAGTTTATCGAATATTAATATATTTAAGTTATATTATATTAATTAAATTAATTACACGTATATATGCGGAGAGTATGGTTGCTGTTATGGGCTGTGTAAGCTAATTTTGAGCCCAATCCATTATTATAAAACAAATATGCTTGGAGTCCAGTCTAATCTTGATTTTGATCAACACACCATGAATCGGTCCGAAATTTGACCGCAAAAATGCAAATGAAACTGAATAGAGAGTGTTTTAGGTCTTGTTGCTTACATCTGCAAAAAAAAACTAAAAAGTATAAAACCCATCTTGTTTTAGGTGGTCATTAATGTACCTCTTAAACAATGTTGATTGAGTGATAAGGACTTGTACTTTAACGGTGTGTTATGTGTATCATCACGTGAGTTAAAATCCTGCATAATACATGTTCAAAAAATATGATTTACTTGTAACATATATTTGCTCAAGACTTGAAAACTGCAAAAAAAATGGGAGAAATTCATTTGTCTAAAACCCGAGTTTGATACGAAGTCTTTTGGTGAATATTGAAAATGATATTTAGCTTGTTATCGTGAAGGAGTTACATTATTTGGATCTAAAAATGACCGAATTGGAATCTAATGTTTTGACTTTTGATAGAACTATATTATATCCTTCTAAGATAATTTATAATCCTGAAAACAAATCAGAACACGAATTCTTATATGCCAATCATAAATCTGCTAATTTTGACGGCTGGTGCTGGAGCCACCAGTTGCAACATCGTTTTGCTAAAACAAAAAAAAAATGTACAAAAATTTCAATTCCATTTAAACAAAATCAAACATTATTTTTAACCAGAAAAGTGAAAGTCACATATATTTTCAAATTCATAACATATATTTGGAGTTCAAATCTGACATTTCACATTATTAAAAAGATATTCAAATTATTTGACTAAATTTTTTTAAAAAAAAACAAAGAAAATCAAAATTAAAAATGTTGCAAACAAATAATAAATTGGTAAGTGCCAAAACATAAGAGGGTTTTTTTGGGCTCAAAGTTAAAACTTTAGACGAGTTAAAGAGCCATTAATTAACCGGTCCCATGGGAACGCTCCATAATCTCGACCACATCAACGTCCCAAACCACCCAACTCTGCGTAGCAGTCCGGTGCGGCGAATCATGCGTAACCGAATTCCTCCAAGGTGGCACTCCCCCATTGGCTCTCAGAAAACTCCCGCCGTTTCTACTCCTCAGCCTCACATTTGACCCATCTTTAACCGGTTCCCATTCTCCCGCTGGTTCCCCGGTTCGGATCCTCCTCGACTGAACCACCTTATGCCCCGTCGCTCCCAGCAACAACCGCTCGTTCGACGCCGTCAAATATCCACCGTGGCAGCTCTTTAACCGGATCGCATTCTCGGATTCGGGTATCAATTCAACCCTCCATCTGGCCTCTTTCGATGACCCGTTTCGGCCCATTATCACACTTTCTTCATCATCATCTGCAACTAGATATTTCTCGTGTGCGTTGCTTCGTAATCTCACAGTTTTCGCATCCCGGAAGATCTCAATCGCTGATACATGTTCTCCAATTTTCATCGAATTTTCCCTCTGTTCCAAAATCAAATCATTTTCTTAATCATTAATTCCATATTTATGTTATTGTGTGAATAAAAAAATTGACGAACCTCTGTTGGTTTTGGGGACAATGTCTCCGACTTTGACGGAGTAAACATAAGCTTCGAAGTAGAAACCGACCCAGGATCCGACCCGATGGATTCGGAAGATCCATAATTAAATGATTTTTTAACCGGTGACTCGTGATTTGCCTCGTCGGAGACCGAATAGTTAAAACTCGAAGCCGGCGACGAAAACCGATCCGCGAACGAAACCTTCTCCGGACTCTCAACGATTTCTACAGACCACAGGATCCATTTCTTCGTCGCTGACGTGTGTGGCTCATGATCGTGCGTGACGGCGTTTTTCCACGGCGGCGATCCACCGTTCCCGCGCAAATATTTCCCGTTCCACGACATGAGTTTGACTTGCAAATCGTCTCTGATTGGCTCCCAGTCGCTCTCGTGCTCCGCCTGACGAAACGGCGGCGTTTGTATGACTCTATGGCCGGTCATACCAAGAAGAAACGACGAATCGTTCGCCGTTAAATACTTGCCGTAACAGCTCTTGAGACGGATGAAATTGGGCTTACGCGGCACCGTCTCCACCGTCCATATCGATTGCCGTGACGTACCGTCAGAGCTCTGACGAACGGTTTTTTCGTCGTCAACGGCGAAGAGGTATTTATCGTGACAGCTCCGTAATCTAACGGCGGAGCCTTTGGTGAATAACTCCATTTTTGAAGACACAGCGAGATTTTTGGTTATGGTCGTATGGTTTGTCCATTTATATACGCTCTTTTCTTATTATTTGTTGTCCAAGTATTACATTACGCGTAGATATGTTAGGAGATTACGATCGAGTTTTCTTAGTTACTTACATCACTTTTTATTAAATGTTTATTCTAATATAGGATGAAATTTTCAATTTAATTTCCTGGCTGTTTATCAATAGTCTTGGTGACCAGGTCCAGAACTCCAGATGTTACTTGTTCCTTTTTTTTAATGATACTAGTTGTAATTTGTGTCATAAAAGTCAACCCTCTTTTCATTTAATACTCTGATTACAAAACAATAAAATATTTATGTTTACCTATTTTATTTAAGAATTTCATAGCTCAAAGTGGTGAATATCATAATAACAAAATTTATGGGGAAAAAGTAAAAAAAATGGATAAAATTAGTTTTTTATAATCAATTTCACAAAATAAAAATTTAAGGAAATAAAATCAGTCTGTGTTATATTTTACTTAGATTGTAAATATAATATTTTGAGATTTTCTATATTAGTTAGATATATTTTGAAAAAATAGAGTATTTAAATGAAAATGACTTAACAAATGCATAAATTTATTAAATAATAGCAGATTATGGTTGGATTTTAAAATCCATCATTGAATTATACCCCCTAAACACAATTACACACTATGTTGTGGAAAAAAAAGACACATGCATAACTTAAAAATTACAGAATTGAATTTTTCTATGGAATGATGGAAAAATATTTGTGTAGTTGTGGAATGATAGAAAAATAAAAATAACTTGCGAAGTAAATTCAAAACCTGCGGAATAATTTTAAACATGCAGAATGAAAAACTTACAGAATGGACTTTTTCTATGATTGGATAAATTTGCGGAATAGCGAAATATAAATTATCTTAAATAAAATTTCACTATATTATTTTAATCATAAAAATTATAATTGAGCTAATAATTATAAAAAATAAAATTTATTAAATATTATTACAAAATTTTAATTTTCTTAAATTTGTTTTTTTATTCTTAGTATATTTATATTAATATGTATTAATATATTATGACGTTGAAAAATCAAATATTATAATTTTATTTATTATTCTTTTTATTCTATTATATAAGATTTTTAAAAGTTTTTTGTTCTAATTTATTTGATTATTCTCAAATTTTTATTCAAATTTGTATATATTTAATATAGTGTGACTATTAATATTTTTGAATATTCTTTTTATTGATTTGAATGTTAACTAAATATCTAAAATAATTTAATGTAAAACAACTATATTATAATTTAAATTTTATTAATATTCATTTAGAATTCTAAAATATTATTATGTAGTTAAATAATTATAAAAAATTGATTCCACCAAAAACTACTGTACACTCACTTTTCTGTTTAATGAAACTTTATTTGTATTTTTTATCAGTGAAAACGCAAGTCTGCGCTTTCGCGTTGCATATGCGATTCCGCAAAATTTTTTGATTGACAAAATATTTGTGGAACCGCGTTTTTAAATGCAGTTCCGCCATTCCGCAAGTTACTAATTAGGATCTAAAAGTCTTCATGATAAACCTTAAAAAAACAAAAAAAAAACAAAAAGGTTAACACAATAAAAGAAACAAGATATATATTATACAATGACTATCTCAATTATAGTTCAGTTGTTTTAAATATACTTCAAAAATAGATCTTAGATCTTGATATCTCTCGATCTATCGTATAAACTTTTAAACTTGGAGAGTAAATGCATACTCATTCATAGACATGCTGCCACTTGTGGCTTGGGCCAGTATATTGCTGTTTTATGTAGAGGATCTCTAGCCCATTTAAATGGATCGACCCAATTCTATCATAGCTTGGTAAGTATGGGTCGAAATACAGGCCCAATAGTACGATTTTTTCTCCTAACGGTCTGATTTGAAGTTTCAAAGGGTTCATGATTGAATTCGAGAAATATAATCACACAAACATAATTAAAGAGAAATGTCAGCTTTATTTGGCCGCATCGCATTTGTATGAATCATTAATGGAAAGGCTCCAAATCAACGGCTGTATCATTGCGCCTTAGATTTTTTTATGCAATCTTTATGTTTTGTTTGACAAAACTAAGAAGTGAACAAATCAGCCACAGTTTTTTTCAATTTATGTATACGACTAAGAACAGGACTGGACCCGCCGGATCAAGCCAACGGATGAATATCCGTGGATTTTGCAGAAAGGATCTAGCCAAACAGATTTGACAAAACCTAGTTAATGTGTTGTATTAAATTATTTGGAGTAAAATATGAATTTAATGATATATATAAGTTAATTTAAGATACTCATGTTATTTTTACATGAACTTGAAGATTATAACATTAATTTCTAGTGGTTTTTACATCACATTCATATATGTATATGATCTAATTAGGATAGAGTATCATTTAAAGTAAAACCATAAATAATTTTAACTATTTGAAGTGACCATAGAAGTTTGAAACGTAACCACATATATACCAAAACTACATCATTTGGTACTATCACCTAAATTCAAAAACTGGGTGAAAAAAAAAAACAAAACCAACTCTCACAAACCACCACAACAACCGTTTTCCCTATTGCAATTTATTATTAGTGGCTTAACTTGTGTTGTCATCATGTCACAGTCACAAGTTGATAAGTAGAATAAGATTCTATTTTTTCACTGGAATATTTTTATATTAACAATAGAAAGCGGTTATAATCAGAATAATATTAAGTTATATCTTATTTTTGTGATTTGGGTAATTTTAGAATATTGTGTCATTTCTGTAGATATTTTATAATGCTCTATAATCAAATCAAGATATGCTCTCTAATTTTAATTTGCTAGCAGATAAAATTGGATCAAACATATATTTTTTCAAAAGATGTATGAAAAAAAATCATTGGATTGAAATGTAATGAACATACTATAGGTTGAAAGGTAGACAAGATCATAAATATAATCTCCATAGTGAAACTTGACAAAAACTATAAATTTTGGTTTGTCTCATAATACTTGTTGTTTTTATGATTCATTTTATGTTTTTAATACAAGTTAAACTAAATTATTATTTTTAGCAAATTGGTAAGTATAATAATCTAGTTTAATTCATAATATATAATTTTTAGTAAATTTCTCGAAGCATTGTTTGTTTCCACATCTCAAATTATATCGTTGCTGTCCATAAGTCTTTGTCTACCATTTTCTGCATAAAATTGTTGGAATAATAAATGCAAGCTTCCACTTTATTATTGAAAAAAAGGGATCCACTATAATCAACTAAATTTCTATTTGTCTACAATGTCTGTCGTTGCTTTTGACTTTTTTTTCTTTTCGCTTCTGTACTATCATAGTCTCCCATTTGTTCTTTTACTCTCAGTCATATACTTTCAAAATAAAAAATTTCATTTGGCTTTACTGCATCAGATAGAAACGAGAACAATTTTTAAAAGAAAATTATCAAGATATATATTGTATAAAAAAATATTGAAAATCGAACTAAAAAAGTTGAGAGAAACTCTTCAGTTTCTGAGTTCCTAAACCTTCACGTGCCTCTTCGTCTCGTTGCTTCTTCCTCTTCCTCATCAACACTGTCCATATCGAAAATTCCAGTCACCAGATTCAGATCTCTTCCTCTTTCACATTTTACATGTCTCAATCATCGTCTTCTTCGCGACTGTACTTTTCCCTACTTGTCTTTCTTCTCACCATTGTTAAAACTTCCTCTGCTTCAGGCTCTTCTTCTTCTTCCTTTCATTGTCCTCCGTTTAACTCCTCTCCGCCGTTCCCGTTCTCTACTTCTCCGGGATGTGGCCACCCAAACTTCCAGATCCAATGCTCCTCTCCACGCGCCACCATCTCAATCAAAAACCTTACTTTCTCTCTCCTCCATTACGACTCACTCTCCTCCTCTCTCCTCCTCTCTCCCATCTCTCCGCCACAGTTACACTCAAACCGAAATAACTGCTCCTCACTCCGGTTCTCCTCCTCCCCGAACCGGTTCATCGACCTCACCGGTTCTCCTTTCAGAGTCTCTGACTCTTCTTGCTCTCGTCTCTCTCTTCTCCGTACTTGTTCTCCTTTGATTCTCCCAAACTGTAGTCGTTGTCCTTGGGACTGCAAACTCTTGAAGAATCCGGGTCGGATCCTCCACGGCTGCGAATCAACTCACGGGTCGTTATCGGAGCAAGGCTGCCAAGGAGATCTCTTAAGCTTTCTCCAAGATTTCTTAACCAGATTCGGATTTGAAGTCGAATGGGACGGATCTCAAGACCCTTACTTTGCTAAATGTAGAGATTGTCGGGTCAAGAACGGAGTTTGCGGGTTTAATTCGACCCACCCGAGTAAAGATTTCATCTGCTACCCTCAAACCGGATTCGAATCAGTAACGCAAAGACAGAAAGGAGTCAATAACGTCGCCGTGTTATCTCTCATATTTGCTTTGACTTGTCTTTTGCTTGCCGTCTCCGTCGCAGTTGCGATTTCCCGATCACGGACAGCGAGTTTCTTGTCTTCCGTTAACGAAGAAGATCCGGCTGCTCTCTTCCTCCGCCGTCACCGCTCCGCCGCTCTTCTTCCTCCGGTTTTCACCTTCGAAGAGCTCGAATCCGCCACCAATAAATTCGACCAAAAACGCAAAATCGGCGACGGAGGATTTGGTTCTGTTTACTTAGGCCAACTCACCGACGGACAACTTGTCGCCGTTAAATTCCTCCACCATCACCACGGCGCCACCGCCGCCGCAACCGAACATTGCAAGGCCTTCTCGATGAAATCGTTCTGCAACGAGATCTTAATCCTCTCTTCAATTAACCATCCGAACCTCGTCAAGCTCCATGGCTATTGCTCTGACCCGAGAGGGCTTCTTCTTGTACACGATTACGTCAGTAACGGCACTCTCGCCGATCATCTTCACGGCCGTAAATCAACGATGAGGTGGAGAATCCGGCTAGATATCGCTTTACAAACGGCTTTAGCTATGGAGTATCTACACTTTTCTATTGTTCCACCGGTTGTTCACAGAGACATAACATCGTCTAATATTTTCGTCGAGAAAGACATGAGAATCAAAGTCGGAGACTTTGGTCTCTCTAGGCTCTTGGTGTGTTCGGATACGACGGTGAATTCAGCTACTTCATCTGAATACGTCTGCACGGGCCCACAAGGTACGCCCGGTTATTTGGACCCGGATTATCACCGGTCTTTCCGGTTAACGGAGAAGAGTGACGTGTATAGTTTCGGCGTCGTTTTGATGGAGTTGATGACGGGGATGAAAGCGGTTGACCAGCGTCGTGAGAAGAGAGATATGGCTTTAGCTGATCTCTTTGTCTCCAAGCTCCAAGTGGGTCTTCTCGGTCAGGTGGTTGATCCGTTGCTTGCGTCCGACGACGACGGTGGTGTTGCGGCAGTTGCTGAGCTGGCGTTCAGGTGTGTTGCGGTGGATAAGGACGATCGTCCCGACGCAAAGGAGATCGTTGGAGAGCTAAGGAGGATTAAGAACCGTACACGTGCGGGTGAGGATGACGTGGCGAAAGATTGACTGTTAATTAGATTATGATGATGTAATGTGAATGAAAGAAAAAGAATTTGACTGGTCCCCACGTGTGTCAGTGTTGAAAGCCAAACCCTCTAGCCCACCAAGAAGGATACTCACATGAGTGTGTGTGACGTAATCCTAGTACACACCACTCGAAGTTTGTATTTATGTTTGAAAGATTAATTTGGATGTGTTAGAATTTGAGATCCGGAAAAATTAATTTTGTTGTTCCGGTAACCGTAAGGTATCAATATTGGAAAACCAAAATATAAAAGATATCTCTTTTTTTTTTAATATAACAATGTCATTATAAAAGATATCATAACAAAGAATTTGGGCATAGCAGAAACTAAAAAAACAAAAACGGAGTTGTAGTATAGATCTGTCTCATCTTCTTGTGCTGAACCAAACCATTAGGAGATCATCAGACCGATGGTCGCCTTAAAAGCAGATGAAGATGTATCACGAACAGTTCTGTCAAGAAAAAACTCTCCAGTATATTAGCTGGAGCTGATAAAGCTAGCTTGGTTTGAAGATGGTCAACATTCGTGTAGATGAATCGATTCTTCTTTTTTTCTCAATTTTTTTTTGCTTAATGTTTTGTTTGCATCTTTAAAAATTTAGGGTCAAAAGCCATATATATTTTTATGGATTGGAATTGGATGATGATAATACCATGATAAAACATAAATCATCGTTATCAAATTTTTTTTTTCAAATATGTTAATTATGGGTTTATACAATTTTTCCTTTTAAATTTCTTATTTGATTATTTTTAATGGCCCTCTTTTGTGAACCATTATCCAAACAATTTAGTTTTAAAGTCTTCTGATGAATACCTTGATTATTTATATGTGTTTGATCACCAGTTTTTTTTTACTGAAGTTTACAGTTACAATGTTGTTTAATGACGGATATCATAGCAGTTGACTAAAGGCGTGATAAGAGATATAGTTTTGAGCCTTTGGCTGATGTGTTTGTCTCCAAATTCTAGATAAATTTTCTCGATTTTTTACTTGCGACCGATAAATCTGGTTTAAATAGAAATAGGGTGAGAGAGATGTGCGACGAAGTCATAAACCTTTATAAAAAATAATTTCATAAACAGGATTTATTTTCTTAAAGAAAAAATTATAGAAAAAACCTCAATTTTAAAAAAATTCTTTTAAAAATCATATCTTTGTAAGAAATCAATAAAAAGACTCATACTTACGAAAAATTATCTATAAAGGCTCACATATCTGAATTGCTGTTATTTTGTAATAAAGTGCCAAAACATTTTCTTTTTGCTCTAGGGGTCTTGTAACTCTTGGGTCGGGCCTGCGACAACGCTAGTGTTGCTATTTACGAACATCTTAACTAATAGACACTTTCCATAATCTCCAAATGGATCCTCTTGACGATAAGGATGATACTCCGGACTCTAAGTAGATCGTTGGGGAGGATGATTAGCTCCGTACACGTGAGGTGGAACATGGCGTGACGAATGGTTGACTGTTGGATTTGATTACAATGTTGTAATAATGTAAATGTGAATCAAAGTAAAAAGAGTTTGACTGGTCCCCACACGTGTTAGTGTTGAAATTTGTCGGGAATGTCATTAGCAAACCTTCTGAGGCAAGTAGAAGGAGGCTCACATGACGTAATCCTAGCACACACCACTCGAAGTTTGTATTTATGCTTATAGGTTTTGTATGTGTGAGAATAGAGATCCGGAAAAAAATATGATTTTGTTGTTTCCCGTAACCGTAAGGTATCAATACTGGGATTACCAAACTACAAAAGATATCAAATCGTATGTTTTCTATTTACGAAATAAATATGGCTCGTAACTCGCAACAAATGTATCTAATTAACAAAATTAACTCGCAAATATATTTGTCAAAACTACATATAGTACAACTGGCATCAAATTACATCGTGATCAAACATCTAAAGATTGCTATTGGAATAAGTGATGATGGAATGAATGTATTTAAAAAGATTTAATATCAGCTCGAATCTAGAGAAATGCTAGGTTTAAATGCGTAATATTATATCATTTTACCCACTATGTTACTGCAGCTGATATAGTACTATTTATGAAAAAACTAACTAATACACAAGATTACACAATCCCTATATAAAGTAAATCTATCTAGCACATCAATTTTTATAAAATATTTTCCAATTGTATACGCAATATTTATTTTGTTTTCTTTTGTTTGCCTTTGATTTTGACACTTGCAGTTTAAACTAATGTAGAAGCAAACAAAAACGCAAAACTAAATAGATAATGGAGATCAAATTCAGAAAATATATAATATAAAATATTTAAGATTCTAAATTAGTGAATTTAAATAGTACCCAATCTGTCATATATATCTCAAAAAAAAATACAGCTAAATCTGTTACTGATTATGAAAATACTAGCTAGTATACAATATACCACAATTCCTATATAAATAAGCAAGACTTTACAATCAAACAAACACTTTCCATCAGATTCTATCAGATCCCCTCCCTTTCAAAAGGAAAAGATCCTCAAAGAAAATGGAGAACAAAAAAATGGCCGTATTTGTGGTGATGATGTTAACGATTGGAAACCTTTTGATTGAATCAGAGGCTGTAAAAATAACATTTCCAATATGTTATGCTAAATGTTTTGAACTGTGTCTTATTAATCCAGTCACTCTTCTAAACCAAAAAAAATGTGCCGTCAAGTGTAGTCATGAATGTATAGAACATGTTTATGCAACAAAACAAAACAAAATCGACCAAAATGATTTTTTCTGCAAAGTCGGTTGTGTTACGCATCATTGTGCTTCCGTTGAAAACAAGAGTAAGTTTATCCTAAATTTCAATCTTCACTGACCTATTTTTACGATGTTTATATGTTTATAATATCATCTTATCTTATGCAATAGTATGACTCTCCACTAATATATACATATTTATATAAAATATTTATCTTTACGGTTTTTGTTGTTGTGTTTTATGGACAGATACGGAGAAGGCTGCTGTTTGTATGAATTCATGTTCGGACATATGCAGTAAAAAGAACTAAAAGCGATATTAATATGTTATATTCTAGAACAATTTAATGTTTTAATAAATATAGTATGAATCATTTGTTTGTTTCGATTTAATACATTATTCGAAGTCGGATTTTATTACTCAGTTTTTTTTCTAAATGAAAAAATGTTTGGTGCATTGTTTTTTTTCTCGTATTTCTACCATCAACATATATGCAAAAATTGTAAAACCTCAATTTACCCAAAATTACAATCTAAATTATTTAAAAAACATAAATACTTTAAATTACATATCTTCTCAATCTCCCAATATCAAGCACCCCTAGACACTCTTATCAGATTCCTCGCCAAGGTCATCCTCACGTCGTCGCATTTCGCTCCAGCCACCGCACCGATCGTTTCAAAGCACTATTTGTCATGTTCAAGACAATATATGCGCATGTTTAATTTTGATATCAAATTTAAACTATTTCATAACGGTGTCTTAGAAATAATTGACTCGTTGAATGTAACATGTTTTCAAAGATTTTTAAAGACATGTGTTGCACTAAAGGCCAAAATATACGGTAGGTGAACCACAGCTATGATTGAAACCTCAAAGAGAATACTTCTAAATCATTTGTTACCTTTACGTCGACAAAGTGAGCCCAGAAGCGAGCAGAGGCGCGATCTTCGGGATGGAAGGCTCAGACGGCCAAGATTCGTCGACATACTGGACGATGCTGAGAGACTCGCAGATTGAGACATCTCCGTGGATGAGGACAGGGACTTTCTTGTAGCTGGCATTTTGGCGGCTGAGTATATATCTTACTTTTACTTTATGATTTATAAGGTCTCCATCTAGATTTGACTTTTTGAAAAAATTTAACCAAAGATTAGTTGGAAAATAAGGTGGTGTAGACGAGCTTAGTGAAAGAAAACATTCATGGAGGTAATTGTTGATGAATTTAGACAAACAATTTATCCCATGTTTTGTAACCAAATTTTTATTGTATTATATATGAATTAAATTGTTGTTTTCTTTCATAATTCTACTATCAGTCTATAGATAAAAATCGCAGTAACAAACAGGATATAAGAGTCATTAACCGCACAGATAAAGACAAAGGATTGTAAGAAGCCCAAGCATAATGTTTACTGTATTCGTTATAACGAATTATTATTACATTTCTCGCAAATAGTAACTCTTACAAACAGCATTTTTTCTAGCAAAACATAAATCAGATACCCATATTCGTTATGGCAGAGACGAACTTACGACAGAATCAAACTTCATTTACCCAAAAACGTCTGTCAATTACCCAAAATGCCCTTCCTCGTCTCCATTGCGTATTTAAATACACATAAAAAGTTTCCTTTTTAGAACGTCTTTAAATTATTTTTTATGATTTCAATTTCTTAAATCTATCCCAAAACCGTATAGACCATTTAAAATCCACAGTACTTTTATATTGATGATGAAAACTTTTAATCTAAAACAATGGAGAATAGAAAACTTACGATTATCCATTGCTCTTGAATTGCTGTGTGAAATCATTTGAAGATCACTTGTTGATCTTCTCCTCTACACCTTCTTCTTTTGATAATTCCTTTGATGGAGAGGAATTTCTCTTCTTGGTTTTCTTATTGTTCTCTCTTTAATTTCTAATAGTTTAGTCTTAATCTTTTCCAACCCCACAACCTCACTCCCTCTTATGTCCTTTTATATATGTCAAATGGACATGATGTGAAAGGTTGTATCTTTTAACTTTTCTTTATTTATTAAGACATCCTTATACTCTTATTTTATTTCATATATACACACACATAATTAAAACCATATTATATGTGTATATACATATCTTTATGAAAACAAATATAATGTTTATGGTTAGAAGAGAAGGTTTCAACGTACCCTATCTAATACTCTTTTATCGAGACCGATCCATCACGGTTTCGTTTATAATGTATTAGATACCATAGACTTTACATAGAACTTGAACTTTAATAATCGGACTGTTAATACATCGGCCACTTTACAGAAAATATTCTTACAACGTCGTCATCTCACTGAACATTGAACTTCATTTTGGCGAACTCGACGAACTCGGCAACGGTAGGCATGTAAGGTTTTACGGCATTATGAGCTCTGAATCTCTCTGCCCACTGGATCAGGCCCGGTGTTGTATCTGGACTCAAAAACTTCACACCTGAAAACGCCTCGATTACAGAGAGTGGGCCCAATATGGCCCCACATGCGATATCGACGAAGCCAATGTTTTCGCCTCCGAAGAAGTCTCCGCCTTTGTTGCTCTTCTGAAACTCCTCCTCCAACGCCGCGAGACACTCCATCAGATTACCCGCCGCCGCCATCCTCCCGGCTTCATCTTTCGCTCCAGCCACCGCATCGATTGATTCAAAGCACTGTACCATGTTCACAACGTTATACACATATTCTCAATTTTGTTCACCATCTACAACAGTTTTAATGAAACAAAGGTATTGGTTAAAATTGATACCTTTCCGTCAATGAAGTGAGCCCAGAAACGAGCAGCGGCGCGATATTGGGGATGGGAAGGGAGGATGGAAGGCTTGGACGGCCAGGATTCGTCGACGTACTGAACAATGTTGAGAGACTCGCAGATTGAGACATCACCATGGATCAGGACAGGGACTTTCTTGTGGATTGGGTTGGATTTAAGAAGAAGATCGCTCTTCGATTTCAGAACATCGGCTTCTTCTATGTACTCATTACTCTACTGACTTGAGGTGTAGAGCGACTCGACCCCTCAAGGCGAATGGGCTTGACCATGTTCCAAGTAGCTTCACAGTACTGTTCGACCACTCTGAGCCATATAGGTTTTTTGTTTTTGCTTAATTCGAGTTGTGCCTCGAGAGATGTTGTCTGTCTTTTAGTTTTTTAACATTAGACAAAGGAACGTTTTGTCTATTAAATCGATTTGAGTTTTGGGTGAGTATTTATAAAGGAACAATTCTCTTATAATAAGTATGTTTCTTTCTTGTTTTTAGCTGGCATTTTGGCGGGCGGCTGGGTGTATATTTTAAAAAATATTAATTTAAAGGTCTCCGTTTTAGATTTAATTTTTGACTTTAAACAGAAAAATTAGTAACCAAGGATTTGATTTCAATTTGACCGGCACTGGACTATGAAAGTGTGTCAGGATTACTGTTGAGTAGTTAGTTTTTTTTAATCGAATACGATCATCCAAGATTTAATCCAATACTCCACTTTAATTAATTCTGTCACTACAATTATTTTCACATAACTATATTTATTTCGGGTTTTGAGAGAGCAAGATTTGTTGTTTCCAACATGAAAAATTTAGAACCAATTTTGTTTAATCAAAATCTATTTTGGCAACCATAACAAACATACCATTCTAACTACTCACAGAATGATTATGTTAGTAATGAATAACAACACTACCACTCGGTTGTGTCTCTATCCTCGTTTTGCTGACTTTTTAAGAATGTATACATTATCGCTTTTGCATTATTATTTATTTACAAGTCACACACGCACGCTACGAAATTTAACACCGGATTATGTTATGAGAACAATTCTAATGCAAATCTTATACTTCAAATTACGGTCGAATATCGAATAAGATTAGTGTGTATCAATTGTTTGAATCCCATATTTATTAAAAAAGAAGGTTATAACTTATAAGCCTAGATTGACACAAATATATTATTGAATAGTAAATAAGACTCATAAAATTATTTACTGACAGGGTTTTAATTAATAATTTTTTTAGTAAATAAAAGAAAATATTTAACTATTCAAATCGATGGAATTGTTTCCACATGAATCATGGAAAACTTTGAGGATAAAATTGTATACTAGTATGTTCTCTGGCTCTTAGAACAAGTATATGATAAATATAAGAAAAAATGACTTTCATGGTTGAAATTGTTCTATGTATGTTTTGAGTCACTCCATTAGTAAAGACATCATCTTTACTATATTATAACAGTCAATTGCAAAAACCATTTGAAATTGTTAGAATGCATTCATACAATCCATTGTTCATATCCAATCATTACTTCTTCGACCCCATATTTTTTGTACCTCTATCATTAACCAATAAATTTATCTTTTTTTTTTGAAACTCCATATATCATATAGCTAAACCAACTTCTTTACAAAAATTTCTCTTTTTGGGTAGACCTCTAATCTAATAATTGAGTTTTCTCTCATAATTTTTTTATCATATAGCTAATAGTTAGTGTATTATATATCGTGACTTGTGCTATATTCGCCACCTGCCAGGGAATAAAGATACCCAGCAATAATATGGACTTCTAACTGCCACCTTTCTTTTTTTATTAGTATCTAGTCGCCACTTTTGAACATAAATCCATATATGACTCAATCTGCGACTAAAAGTCATACAATAAAAAGAAAAGCAATGCAATCAAGAAATAACATTAATGCTAACTTGTATATTCGTATTACAATTTGTAAATGAATATTTGATAAATAAATAACTTCGATAAATGAATAAATTTTTTCAGTTTTGATTTAGACTAATAGGCTAAATGAATAATTTTGCTAAATACATTAATGAATAATTATTTTGAAATCTTTAAAAACCCTATATAAATATAATGAATAATCATCCCATTTCATTATATATATATATATAAGAAAAATATCAAACAATAATATTTTGTTTTTTTCACCAAAATTTATTTCATCATTTATTTTTCTTAGCACAAACAAAACTTTATAAGTATCTTGTTCGTGTTATAAGAAATAGTTACATATTGAAAACCATCACATTGAATGTCAAGAAAGATTATGAAAATAACTTTTCTTACTGATTTTTTAGAAACTTTCTTAAAACTAAACAATTATTTCTTGTCTCTCTATCTTTTTTTAGGTGATGTTTAGGTAATAAAATTCATCACCAAAACTTGTGTTTATATAAGTTATATTGAATCTTAAGAACTAATATACTTGTTTTTCCTAATTCTACATCAATATAGAAAACTTTCTTTTTTTAATTCTAGAAATTAAGTTTTTATATTTGGAAAAATATTATCTAAATGAATAAAAATTCAATTATCGATAAATAAATAATTTTACTAAACAAATATTTTTTTCTGGTCCCAAATGTATTCATTTATAGAGGTTTACTGTAATGTGTTAGCTTAAAACTAATCTGATGATGTTTTCCATTTTTAAAGTCGCTAATTTATTTTGAATATTTTCATTTTGGCATTTAGCATCTTGGCGAGCATGTTTTACGGAAATACAATTTACAACATACAAGGATAAGATGATTTTAATGCCGCAAAAAGGAGTGCGGATCATATCTATATTCATGTAATGGTTTCACTATGTCAATATATATCTCAGACGTAAAAAAGAAAAATAAAATAAGGTGGAGATGATTAGTCCATTGCATGTTCCTATAATAATTTTAAAGTTCTTCAGTACATTGATATTTTACTTTTTAAATATAAATAGTGGTTTGCATCCCAAAAAAATGAAATTGATCTCAATATTTATTTTTCAACCCGCTGATTACATTTAAACTCCTAGTCTTTGAGTTGATAAGTTTAAGCTACAATCTAATCTTTATAAATTAATATTTTGATAAATTAATAAAAAATTAAATTTGAATTTTCAATTCAATTAATTTCTTAATACCTAATAAAATTAATAAAATATTATGATTTAGACAAATTTTATTATATAAATAACGCTATATTTAGAGGATCCATATATCATTTCTACTATTTTCCATCTCGGATTTGGCTTTAATTTGAGGGAACCGTTAATATTAATCATTTAGCTTTTTGATGTTTTTAAAAAGGAAAAACTGCGACTAAGGTTAAGTAATTCAATGGAGCGGTCTTAAGCATATGCATAAAAAACATTTGCATGTGGCTCCAAAATTTATAACTCTACTTAAAATATTTATTACTGATAGATAATCTAGTTATCAGAGAAGAGAAGAGAATAAATACCTCGTTTATAATTTTCAACAATACTATGTCGGTTATTAAATAACAAATATTTCTTTTGACGATTTTCATTCTTCAGTCGTATATTCTTTTGAAAGAAAATCGATACACGAATAGTTTAACTTCTTGTTTAAAATTAATATATGGTCGGATTTTTGGCTTTGTATATCACGTAGAGCCCCCCCTCCCCTCGATTTTTTCTTCGTATAGACTATAGATCCCCAATTATCGTAGGACCAGCATAAATTGGTATAAGATTTTTTTTTATCCAAATGATGAATTGTGGCGAAGCTTCACTGCTCAATGAGTTTCACGTGATATTTCAGTCATAAGATCTCTACATTTGCTAATATATTATATACTATATTGTGGAAAAGTGAAAAAATAACAATTGTTATGTAGATTATTGATTAATTTTATAGGCTTACATCATAATGAAATCTAATAGTACGTCGGATACATTTATCGAAAAGTTAATTTTAAATTACCGAAGAAGAACATACTCGTTTCTACGTGGCACATTTTGACCGTGCCTTTAAATTAACCGAGTCTACATCTTATTCCTCGATCTCGATTATTCGAAACATATGATAATATGCCCGTCGTTATATTTCCGTAGAATAAATAATTTTATAATCTTTGGTCTTCATTTAAAGATTGAAGTATCGAACTTAAGCCTAGCGAACTCCACCAGCTTTTCGATATCGGGCATGACAGGCTTCACTGCTTCATGGGCGTAGAATCTGTCTTCCCAATGGAAAAGACCTGGTGTGTTCTCTGGGTGTATGTACTTGACGCCAGTAAATTTCTCGAGAACCTTGAGAGGACCCAACATCGACCCGAAACCGATGTCGATGAATCCGATGTTGTCTCCTCCAAAGAAGTCTCTTCCTTTGCTGCATTCTTGAAACGTTTCTTCCAGTAGAGTCATACACTGTTCTAGCTTTGCTATCGCCGCCTTTCTTTCCTCCTCGTCTCTTGCTACCGCCACTCCATTGATTGATGTGAAACACTACATCAAAGATCAAGAAGATTGTTTAATTTTTCTGTTTATGCAAGTTACTACGAAATTCTAAACAAAGACATGCTCTCAACCAAAAGTGAATTATGTCCTTTCGACTTTCAACTCACTAATTACCGATGTGGAATTTTCAATATGTCTTGTCAAAAGGATTATTTTTATACTCCAATCTCGTTCCGAATCTTAATCATAATCTCAATTTATATATACACAGATTTAATATTTAAGAAAATAATTCAAAAGCAAGACAATATGGGATTGCATCACTTGCACTCTGAAATAAACACCGATATTGTAGGATTGGCCATGTGCTAAGACAAACATGAGTCATAAAAAATTTAGATTGCTCAATGGATTCATGACTTACGTGTTCGTCGATGTAGAGGTCCCAAAAGCGAGCTACGGCGCGATCAAATGGGTCAGAGGGAAGGATGGAAGGACCCGAGAGCCAAGTTTCATCGACGTACATGACGATGTTGAGAGATTCACGGATTGGTTTATTGCCATGGATGAGGATAGGGATCTGTTTGTGGACGGGGTTATAGTTTAACACGCTCTCCGAATTCAAAGTATCTTCTTCTTCGAGATACTCGTACGGTACACGCTTTAGGTTAAGTGCGATCCGAGTCCTCAGCACGAAAGGGCTAGGCCATGCTCCTAATAGCCTTACGTACTCATCATTTTTAGAAACATTCATTGAAACCATTAAACTTTTGGTTTATACCTAAAACAGAAAATTATACTTTGGTTTATGAAAACAGGAGAGATCGATCAAACTTGCAGCTGTTTTTTTTTTCTTTTTGTGGGATAGGAATTGAACAGCTGTGTTTTGATGAGGTTTGGTCTCTGCGTTTGGCGTCTATATATATGCACGCGCTCATATTTTATTTTATTTTCTTAGATTTCGGCACGCATGTCGGTCAAATAAAGCTTCGGTATGTGCATTGTGCCTCGTAATAATAATAGTACAGAAATTAA
This sequence comes from Streptanthus diversifolius, assembly GCA_039880935.1. Taxonomy (NCBI): domain Eukaryota; kingdom Viridiplantae; phylum Streptophyta; class Magnoliopsida; order Brassicales; family Brassicaceae; genus Streptanthus; species Streptanthus diversifolius. The sequence goes on along the minus strand of JAXGFM010000015.1, from coordinate 4,187,123 downwards.
TTAAGATTTAAACAGAAATAATAAAACATGGATATTTTTGGGTCGGTAAGATATTCAAAGAGACAAGAGAGTCCAGGAAAGTGTAATGAGTCCGGTTTAGTTGCCTGATCAGTACCGTTGCTGAACAGTAGGACCTACAATAGTTGCAATTCGATATATTTTAATCTCTCTTTTTCTTTTTCGTTTTTTTTTGTTTCTTGCTAATTAGTTAGAATTGTGTGCATACTTGGAAAAATGTGATGCTAAGGGAAAAAAAAATAGTTGGAAAAATGTGTTTTCATATTTTTACACTTTATAAACTGGGGTGTATCCGGTCGCTTGTTTTTTCAGCTTATAGTAAGAATTTTTTTTAAATAATTTTGCTGAAAAATATTAACGTAACGATTACAAACGAAAGATGGTTTTAATGATCACATTTTTTGTTACTGATTTAAGGATTTTCTAGGGTTTTAAGGCTTTCTGATAAATATAATAATTATATTTTAGGTTTTTCAATTTGAGATTGATTAGTAAGGTTGAGAGTTTTGTTCTTGTTTATATAGAATTCGTTGTTTTGATATTCGTTTGACGAATTAACATCGTAGGAAAATGTAGGATTTGATGTCCATAGAGAATTAACGAAATCTTTACGTTATCATTATTCCTACAATCAACGGATGACTACAAATGTTTTGTTGGAAACCAAACAAACCAATTTTGAAGAACATTACGAAAGTTAACGGTTGCACATTACAAAACCTATACTAATTCTTTGGAAACAAACTCTATATGATGTGAGATGGAAGTCTATGGCAGATGATCGGACGGCTATAGTAATTTTAGTTTAAATGGTACATATATTAATAAATAAAAAAAGGGAACTAGTTGTGATTTTGTATACACACTGACACACACTCACTTTTGCCCGGTTCGTATTTATAATAACCACGACTGGGTCTGGGTCAAAAGGATATATGATATATTCCTAAATAATACTACTTTTCAATGATTTACCAAATTAAATGTATCATATGGATATATCTTCATTATTTTCTCTTATATATTCCAAACCAATATGTCTTGACTTGACTATTTTTGGGCACCTTAACCTATTGTGAAATTTAATCGAAAGTTCAAGTTTTCCTATTCAGTGTATATCTATTAGCAGTCAAGGGCAAACAATTACACATCTGAAATGTTCCACGTCTTAATTTGAATTTGGACCGTACCCTAGGGATGCTTTTTAGGAATTTCATTGGTTGTGCTATTTTTTTCTGTAAAATCAAAACTTGTACATCGATCTTTTCGAACAAACTCACTACAAAAATCATCACTAATCAACGATCATCTTTCTTCAACAGCTTTTTACTTCTTTTTTTTTATGTGAGGTTATGCATCTAAATAGATAATTTTCATTACAAACCCCATCAATTTTTGGTTTTTGGAAGAACTAATCACGATCTGATAAAAGCATGTTAATATTTATGTCTAATACTGATTTAAAATTTTATCATTTGTTACTAAATTCAATTCTATTACCACTATGAATGAGTTAAGGATCTCAGAAAAGATCACACTATTGTTGACAGAGCGGCATTATTTATTTACTCTACGAGTTCACATATCTTTAACATCACGATGAGATTGAAATTACAAACAAACATCCAATAATCCTACTAGAAGAAGTGTATATAGCCGAGTACATATAGCCATGAGTGATTGGTCGACTGTTTTCACATTTAATGTTAGATAAGCTTGAAGAATAAATCTTGTTGAGATTAGGAGTTATCTAGTCCAATTAGTTAGGAGTTATCTAGATAAGATAAGAATAAGTGATAATGTTTATCTCATCAGGTTTTGGAGTTATCAAAACCTGTATATATATATACTTGTCGATCATGTGTGACAAGATATGAGTTGAGAGAGAGATTTACAAAAGGCTTGAGTTTGGAGTAAGATTCTTAAGCTAATAAAATAAGAGAGTTATTCTAAACATAAGTGTGTTCTAAAACTTGATAAACAAGATTTAAAACATGCTATTTTTTCCTATGACTATAAGGTTTATAGTTTTGGGTCGAGGATCATACATCCTCCAGGCAGGAGACCAAGACATTGTTTTACACTATATATGTGTTATACAATTCACGACTTTTTTTTTTCCTTTCATGGTTTTACTTGTCGGGAACGATTAATTAAGTTGTATATTTCAAATATGCTATAACAAAAAAAAGCAATTCATTCAATTATATAATCAAACTTTTCTTTTTATAGTATATAACTAGAGTATGATCCAAACTTTTACCATTCAACTAATCTTTCTCGGTGAATGTAGTTTTCAAACTTACCAATTTTTTTTAATAAGTTTAAAGGTGACATTATTTTCTATGTCTAAATGAGGATAAAGAGATAAGTCGACACTTGGTAAAAAAAAATGATTTATGCCTTAGACCTTTAATTTGTTGTATTTAATTTCCGTTTAAATATTCATGCTGTTTGACATCAATTTAGATTAACATTGTTTTAGGTGACTTTGGTATAAGTTGAACTTACAAAAAAATACTTTTTTCGCACTTTCGTGTGTACAAACACATATGGACACTGATTTGGTAACATGCGGACCACAATTCCCTTTAAAAATGCGATTCCGCGATAATTTTGTCAATAAAAAAAACTTGCGGATAGAAAAAGAATGTAAAAACGCAAATCTGCGTTTTCACTGAAAAAAATACAAAGAATTTTTTATCAAGCAGAAAAGTGAGTATAGACTAGGTTTTTCGCAGAATCAAATTTTTGTAATTATTTATTTACATAATAATAATTTTTTATACTTCTAAATAAATACTAATAAAAATTTAATTATAAATATAATTATTTACAATAAAATTATTTTAAACTGTCAACTAAAAACATTCAAACCCATAACAAAAAAGTACTAAAAAATATTAATAGTCACACTATATTAAATAGATACAAATTTGCATAAAATATGAGAAAATAAAATAAAATAGAACAAAAAAACTTTTAAACATCTTATATAATAGAATATAAAGAATTATAAATAAAACAATGATATTTGAAAAGTAAGTTTTCTAATAGTATTTAATAGATTTATTTTTATAATAATTAGCTCAATTATAATTTATAATAATATTTAACAGATTCCGCCATTCCGCAAAATCTATCCAGTCACACAAAAATTTTATTCTGCAATTCTTATTTCGCATGTTTTAAATTATTTTATAGCTTTTTTTAATTTTCTATAATTCTGCAATTTTGTAAATATTACCAATCAAAACCATCATATATATATATATATATAGAATTCGCGTCCCCCGAGGTTACATATTTTAAATGTGGATAAGGGGTGCTGATGCGTGGTGGTGTCGACCTCTCTTATATGTTTTGCTCGTCGTGTGTGTCCAAGAATAGAAGACGTTTGACCATATAAACACAACTAAAACGAAACCAAAATTGAGGAAATAAAATAACTGCTATAATTTGAATTGTTACATAATCATGTGCGAATCTAGAATAAATTTTACCGAAAATGCTTAACTATTGATATATAAAATAGAATGGGGCAAAAATAAAATATCAACGTGTTTCACAGTACATTTTTTTGGTATGGAGGGTTATTTTTTAAATCGGAATTTCTAAAAACTGTCTCCAGATTTGAAGGAAATTATAGGCCTAAGATCAAAAACTTCCACGATATTAAAAAAAAAAAAATTCTAGTGCGAATAAATGGTCGTCAACACTGTAATGCTGCTCTATCTTTTGTTCGGATCATTCCCAAGCTATGGTTTAGCACCATAATCTCTGTTTTTTTTTGTTCGATTCAATTCACCTTTTTCAGTTTCTTTTCAAAAGTTAAAAACAGCTGCATTGTATTGTACTGTAAAACAACTCTTTTTTAACATAAAAACAACAAAAAAAACACATATATAAAGAGGGGCATAATCAATATTCTTTAAACATTACACAATTTTTTAATGGTGGCAACGTCGTCCCCCTCTGAAAAAACATGCATCCGCCCATTATATATTTTTTTATTATATAGCAAATGAAAAATAAAACATAGTCTTTTCAATATTTAGTTAAATGATTTTTTTCTTAGTATTTTTTAAAACCTAAATTTTATTGAAAAACCTAATAGAGTACACTTGATAATGTTTTCAAGGTTCGGTTTTAGATATCGGGTTCTTGATCCAAGAAGACGTAATCTTATTTTCTGGATGAACTCAACTTAGGCGAATTTCAAATCCGTCATGGTTTTGAGCGATGAGTTGGACCAAATTTTTCGTTTCTATGGCTAGAGTCTCCAAAATCAAAGTTTTAAACCGATGTCGAATATTTTCTGATATTTTTCAATCTAATTTTCGGGTTTTGGTTGTCAAAAAATGCAAAATACAATCGTTTAACTACGTGATCGATAATTATGTTTTTTTTGTGATAAATTTTAAGAGTTTGTCAAAATAAAAAATTAAGGTGAACCACTAAAGTTGGAAATAACATTGCAGTTTTACACACTTTTGCAATGTTACATAACATCACCAACATTCATTTTTTTGGTCATAACATCAATAATTACGTTTTCTCGATCCTTTACTGGTTCATTTTTTTGATCAACATCACCAACATTCATCTCGTTCCATGCGCATTTATGATAATTTAAGATTGAATTTGAGTTTCAGGAGCATGTTAACGTTGACCAATATGAATGTGGATGCAATTTCAGCTTGCAGATTTAGTTACATAACCTTCAAATAAATGATTAAAGGAGCATTTGCACTCCCGATTATATATAGTTGAGTACTTTATCGGTGAATATAGAAAAACACTCTTTAATCTTTGTCGTCTTCTTACTCCTGAATCTTGATAATTTAGATAACTTCCCAGCGATATGTACACAACTATCTTTACATGTTCCTTCACAAATCAGGCGGAAAATACATGATGAATAACAAACAACATCTGAAACCCACAATAGGAATAAACCTAGGTTTGAGTTATAACGGGTTTGGTCCAAAAGTGTTCCCGTAACTCTGGAAGAACGAAGCTCCTGCCCAGAACAATCGGATCATCAGAATCACCGTAAAGACGGTTCCTCCAAGATTGCATATTACCTGCGAGAAGAAATTATCAACACGCCCATGAAATGACACTTAGCTAACTCACAAAACTTGTTTATAGGGTTCGTTTCAAAGTTCAAAACACAACTTTTATAAGGATATTGTCATTAGAGAAAGCCAACCTATACCTTCCCATTCATTGCGTCTTCTCATTTGTCTCTAATCCACTAAACATATCAATATAATTCGAAAGCTTAACCTAAACGAAACAACGATGCAGAACTACACACACAATACAGAGTGTGGTTCGAGTAACAGAAATGGTAAAAGATACCTCAAGAAATGCTCTAGTTATGGAAAGTGAACCCAATAGCAATATCCCATCTACTGCAAAAGACACCTGCAAGGGTTACAAATGAGACTCATGAGATGAAGAAACGCTAAACCCATTACAAGCTACATCCTCAATCTGAAATTCTGTATAGCTTTAACGGAGTAAGGAGACTCACTAGTCGAGGAGACATGGCGGCTGGCAAAATCCGACGAGAGGCCTTTTTAGCTCGCTTTGAGACTTTCTTGAACATACTTTTTAAAAATCTGATCAGAAGATCGACGCTGCTTTCCCTCTCACCATCTTCATCGTCATCGTCATCGTCATCGGAAACGACATCGTACTCGTACCCTCCAAAGAATCCATCGTCCCGTTCGTATCGCCTACGCGACTAAACGATAAAAAGATTTCGGATTCGTCAACAATTCGGATTACACAAGTCGATGAGTAGAGTAGGAAAATAATCAGACGTACCTGAGAGTTACGATAAGAAGCCAATGGGCATTTCAAGCGGTGGATCCGACGGCGGAGAAGAATAGGGCCAAAAGAGAAAGGAGTTGCAGAGACAAATCTGTGTGAGACATTGATAAAATGTATCAATGATGATGATGATAAGGTTGTAGCTGCAGCCATTAGCGAGGAAGCACAGAAGAAACAATTCAGCGACTAGATTGTAAAATAGAAATGGACCATCCTTGATAATTAAATAAACTTGAGCTCATTTTGAAAACATACATAGATTTAAGGTACTAGTTCGTAAATGTATCTTTTGTCGCGAACAATGTGACGAAATTGCTCGCCGTTTCAAAAAAAAAAAAAAAACTCTTTCACCAGCAGAGATAGCTTTCGGCTTTTCCTCTTCGTAAAACTCTACCGCCGCGACCACCGACACCGAGGGACTTCGCCGACGTTAAACCCACCTGTGAGAGAAGTTTTCTCCGGAGCGACTTGAATGAGGAAGTGAATGCGTTTTGAAGCTCAGATTGTTGTTTCTTCCGCGGCGGTAATTTCTATATTTCATTTTAAGATAATTCGATGTTTGTTTAAAAGCTTTGTTCTTTATGCAAATGAATAACTTTGCTTTAACGTTTAAGATTTTAGGTCATTTTAGGGACACTATTGCTTCCTTGCAAGTTAAATTCTGCGAAAGTTTTTGTCTTTTTTTCCAAAAAAAGAAACCCAATACCTTTTGATTGTGAATGAATCTTGTAGATTTTAGGTGTTCGAAGATGAAAGCCTTGAACGTGGAATTCGATTATGTTTCTGTTATACTGATTAATTCTTCTGCTATTCTTTTTTTCTGTGTAGGAGACTGCAGAAACTGATGATAACCAATGAGATGGATTTATCAGATGCAGTGATTGTGAAATCTGGGAAATTGAAATCAGCTGTGTGGAAAGATTTCGATAGGGTGAGAAAAGGTGAGACACACGTTGCAATCTGCAGGCACTGTAAGAAAAGACTTAGCGGATCGAGCGCGAGCGGAACTTCGCATTTGAGGAACCATTTGATTATATGTAGGAGGAGAACTAGTTTAAACCGTGTTGTTGCTGCGCCGTATTTCGTTAGGGGAAAGAAGAAAGAAGAAAGAGCACTTGAGTTAACGAATGTCGATAATGATGATGATGGTCGTGAGCAGACAAAAGATGAACATGATGCTTCTTCTGTCACGGTTTTAAACTTTGGTTTGGATCAAAGGTGGAGTCGGTTTGATCTAGCCCGGATGATAATCTTACACGGATATCCGTTAACTATGGTCGAAGATGTTGGATTCAGAGTGTTCATTAGAAATTTACAGCCTTTGTTTCAGCTCGTGGCGTTTGACAGAGTTGAGTCTGATTGTATGGAGATTTACGCGAAGGAAAAGCACAAGATCTTCGAAGACCTGGATAAGTTACCTGGAAAGATTAGTATCAGTGTCGATGTGTGGTATGGTTCAGATGATTCTGATGAGTTCTTGTGTTTAGCAGCGCATTATATCGATGAAACATGGAAACTGAGAAAGAGAGTTCTAAACTTCTTCATGGTTGATCCGTCTCATACTGATGAAATGCTCGCTGAAGTTATAATAACATGTTTAATGGAATGGGATATTGACCGGAAGCTCTTCTCTATGGCGTCGAATCATTCTCCTCCCTTTGGTGAAGACGTAGCTAACAAAATCAGAGACCGGTTATCGCAGAACAAGTTTCTTTATTGTAATGGGCAATTGTTCGATGTAAGCTGTGGAGTTTATGTCATTAACCAGATGGCTCAAGATTCTTTGCAAACTTTCTGTGCGACGATAGACAAGATTCGAGAGAGCATTCGGTATGTCAAAAGCTCAGAGTTTATTCAGGAGACTTTCAACCAATGGACTGATAGGAGTGAAAAGGACGTATGTGTCGGTGACTCAACACGATGGGACACCACATGTACCATGCTGGATATTGCATTAGAGCAGAAGCACGTATTTTCACTCATGAAAGAACGTGATCCTGTTTCCATGTCATGTCCATCTGATTTGGAATGGGAGAGGTTAGAAACAGTTGTCCGGTTCTTGAAAATCTTTGTCGAAGTGAAAAATGCATTCACAAAGAACAGCAATTGCTTAACCGCAAATATATACTTCCCGGAGATATGCGACGTACACCTCAGGTTAATCGAATGGAGCAAGAACCCTGATGATTTCATTAGCTCTGTAGCTGTAAACATGAGAAAGAGATTCGACGAGTTCTGGGATAAGAACAACCTGGTTCTAGCCATTGCTACCATATTAGACCCTCGGTTCAAAATGAAGCTGGTGGAATATTATTACCCGCTGTTCTATGATTCTAGTGCTTCAGAGCTCATTGAAGATATCTCTGAGTGCATCAAAGCGCTTTACAACGAGCATTCTGTAGGATCGCTGTTAGCATCATCAGACCAAGCCCTTGACTGGCAGGAAAATCATCATCAGCCTGAAGATAGACTCGTAGAATTTGATAGGTACATTAACGATACTACTACTACACCAGGTCAAGACTCTAAATCGGATCTGGAAAAGTACCTAGAGGAGCCTCTTTTTCCACGAAATTCAGATTGTGACATACTCAACTGGTGGAAAGTTAACACACCGAGATACCCGATTCTCTCTATGGTGGCACGTATTGTGTTAGCGGTTCCTATGTCGAATGTATCATTTGAAGAAGACGCCTTTCAGAGTTCTCGAAAGAGACTGATTAGTCAAACCTGGTGCTCGCTTAGACCGAGTACTGTGCAGGCCTTGATGTGTGCACAAGATTGGATCCGCAACAAATTGAAAAGCTCTTGAATCTCTGGACTCATCTTGTTTTGATCTGAGTTTTTTTTTTTGGTTTAGATCTCAGCAACGCAAAGCTTGTTTGTGTATTATATGTACCTCTCCACAACAATAGATTTATTCATATTTAGGTTTCAGTTACTTGGACCAGAATCTTTGTAACGCTCGTATCAGTTAGAAGGTTAACACAATCTTAACTAAAACTCAAATAAAACAACAATACAATGGAGAGTTAAACGAACAGAAATTGAAATTACAGAGAAAGGTTAAGAATAGAAGCAAATGAGAAAAAGAACTAGTTTCTGTTTTCTTTTTCGTACTTACAAAAAATAATCTGGAGTCTTGCGTGTAGTTTCAGGTTCGATTTGACGTGGAGCTGGATCGAACTGAAGGAAGTTCTGGTCCATGTTCTCGTCGATCTCTAGAATCGCAGCCATGTTGCCGCATCGGTAGCAATAATTTGGGGCACTAAACACAGTTACAACGTTCTTTTCTTGGCACCAATTATAACCTTCCATGACAAGTTGGTGTGCTCTTGATATCAGACTGAGTCCATTGGTGTGGTTAAACTGAGTAGCGATATCTTGTCCGAAAGTGTAGCCTGCGCCACGAGGAGATATTCCCCAACCGCATCGATCATCTGGATCGGACCATAACAGATCGCACATTGGTCCTTCATGTGGAACCTATAGGCGAGCGGCACAACAACAACAACACAAAGATTTTAGTTTCATCTGTTGGTTTTAGTTTCACCATATAACATAAAGTAGCATGCATCTTTTCTAGGTTTGGTTTTGCATTGGATTTTGGAACTTACCTCTTGAATTCGATCTAAAGATCGGATATTGTCAAGTGTATCTAAAGAAGGTGAAAGCCCTCCATGTAAACAGAAAACCTACAGAAAAAGAAGGAGTTTTATAGCTATGTCAAAAACGGTGGAGGCAGATTAAAAGATTGTTTATGTACGTGTAAAAGGTTATTAGAATTAAACCTGACTCTCAATGAGAGCTGTAAGCGGAAGATAATCAAAGAGGTCAGTGAAGTGCTTCCAAACATTAGCATTTCCATATTTCCTCAAGCATTCATCATAAAATCCATACCTGAAAAGGTTAAGCTAGCTCTTGATCAGCATGGAATTTTGAACAGACAATGCTTCTAGCGTTTTCATAGAAGCTGAGATTACAAAACTTACACTTGAGTAATTTGCCGGCTTTCGTGATTCCCTCTTAGGATCGTGAGTCTATCTCTGTAGCGAACTTTCAGGGCTACCAAAAGCGAGACTGTCTCCACGGAATAATACCCTCGATCTTCACAAATTAACAAGTATGTTAGTTAGCTAGTTTCGAGAAACGTAACCAGCAAATAGGAGCCATAAAAACACAAATCCTAGTACAAACAATCGAAACAAGTACTACTCGAACATATGGAGCTTCTCAAATTACATAGAATCTTATTATTATCTCCAAAGGTCAGGTTACTTCATCTGTACAGCTAAAACAAAAGAATGGCCTTTTCAGTGGCAAAAGTCTTCCAAAGTAAATGCAATGTAGCAAAAGCCTACCAAAAACCAAAACTTTTAGATAGATGAACAAACCAAAACAAGCAATCACATATGAGTAAAGCTACAATAATCTAACATCAGCTCAAAAAAGTCAAACAAAAAAAGGTAAAATCAAAAGCCATCAAAATTAGGTAAAAAATCAAATCCAGGTATGAGAAAAGCAAAGTAAAGCATATACAACAAAGCCCCAATAAATCAAGCGATCTATTGAAGTAAGGTCAACATCGAATAATGGAATCGTTAGAGACTGACCTACATAATCGCCCATGAAAAGATAATTGGTGTCCGGCGAAGAACCACCGATCCGAAAAAGCTCAATGAGATCGTAAAATTGACCATGTATGTCACCGCAGACGGTGACCGGACACTTTACCGGTTGAACATTCCACTCCTCCACCAGAATCGCCCTCGCTTGCTCGCACAGCGTCTTCACCTCCGCCTCAGACAACGGTTTACACTCCATCAACTGCTCGATCTGACGATCGATATCTCCGGTCCCCGGCATCTTCACCTTCCCCAGATCCCCACAGAAAACCGATCTAAAAAGCTGATAATCCGGATTCTCTTAATCTTGGATCCGGATGTTCCCTCTTCGTCTTTGGATTCAAACTATCTACCATCACTCAGAAGCTTTATATCTCCATGAATTTGGTCCGAGGTTGAATGAATAACAGGAGGAAGAAGAAGATAGATGAATAAAGAGAGAGAGAGAAATGCAAGGAAGAAGAAGAAGAAGAAGAAGAAGAAGAAGAACAAGAGGAGGAGCAAATGCGAATTTCGATTTCGTTGCAACTTTGCATTTGTTTTCTTGTCGTTGATAAATTTGTTATTTTTTCTTCTATTATTTTTTGTTTTGTTTTCATTTGTTTAGTAATAAATCTCGCCGGAATTTAAAAAGGCTGATTAATTTTCTCCTTTATCTGGCAGCCGCGCCGGGTCAAAGTCCATTATGGGGACTTCCACGTGGGCTTTATAACTGGGCCATACTAAGCTCGTTACATATGGATTTCTTCAAGTTAGCCCATTCGGCCCGCGTCCCAATAAAGTGGAAAGAATAACCTTTTTATAGTTGTCCAAAGGAAAGAATGACACATTGGCAAATTCCTGTTCCTTTTTTTTTTAATGTACCATCATATTATTTATATAATTTGTTTTTACACCAACTTATTGCACTATATCGTCTAATTAATCCACTAAATTGCAAAACCATCCCAAAAAAAAATTAAAAGGTAAAACATTTTTTTTAAAAAAATGTAAAATCATAATATTTCAATAATTGATTTTTGAACCAAATTATTGCATTATATCTTATAGTTAATCCGCTAAAATGCATGACCAGCCAACAAAATTGTAAAAGTTGAGAAAAAATATAAATAATTTTTTTGTGAATGATTAGAGTTGGAAAAACTTAGGGTTAGATTTGGTGTTGTTCCAATGATCAGAATCGGAAAAACTTTACTGTATCCCACTTTTTATATAATGTTTTCCTTTCCATTGGGATATGAATATATTTTGTCTTACAAGTTAAAATAGCATAATTGTGGATCAATTATTCTTTCACTTTATTTGTTATATTTTTTAATGAACTAGTTATTAAAAATAATTCTCTAATTAAATTATCTAGAGCGAGGGTTGCCGTCATATATAGTTTGAATGCTTCAGCTTTAGACTAGTCTTCAGTTGCTTTTGATTCTCGACGACTGGAAGGAAAACAAAAACAGAGACCAATTAAAGTTGATTGATTATTGTGTCTGTATTAAGTATGTCTTAATGCGTTTGAGTAGAATTCAAATTAAAAATATTCAAAGTCTTACAATTTTAAATCTTGAAAAATAAGTCGATGTGTTTGAACCAAAATTGAAAATGTACATATAGATTTTTATGTTTGTTTTTGTTTAACTTCAAAATTATATTCCTAAAAACTAATCGTATTTTGCTTTACCATATGCATGTGTTCATGAGAATACTTGAAAAGCATGTTATAACTTGAACTTGTGTTTCCAATTTAGATATGTCAAATGTATAATTAATGTCGATGATTTGCAATAATAAAAGATTTTTTGAAGGTGAAGAATAAGCTCATGATTTTGCTATATTTACTGAAGGTGTGTATACATTGAAAAGCTTGAAATTTTATGATACCTGAATTTGAATTAATAATTTTAATTTGTAAAAAATATTACCTGGCTCAAGATTCGTTAATATCGTTAGATATTTGAATTTGATTCGGATCCATCCAAAATAGTTAATATAATTAAATAATAAAATAAACTAAAATATTGAGTAAAATAAAATTAAAAATATTATATAAAAAATCAAACTTATTTTAATAAATAATTTAGAATTTTTAATATATATTCAAAACAATAATCCAAAATTTAATAAATAAATTTTAGTTTTTGTAATACTTCAAAATATTTTTATTTATTATATGAATTGTATATATAATGAAACTATATTTAAAAATTGATTTGGATTAGATTTAGAATATGTTGATCCGTAAATCTAATTATCTAAATCTGAATCATTAAATCGTAGCTATTTTTTATAGTTAAATCAAATTTTAATCACATTTTAAATTTCAGATATTTTGTCTATCCATAATATTTGTATCTCTATTGGAGTATAAAATTGTGTCCAATGGAAATTGACATCTTCCATTTACCAGATCAGTTCATAAATTGACCAATGATAGAAATAAAATGTGTATAGTGGCTGCAGTATTTCCTTATGTATACTTTGGTCATTTACCTCAAGTATTTGAAGTTTGTACCTCAATCTAAAAAACAAAAAACTCTTACAACCTCCATTTTTTTTTTTTTTGACATTCAGTTTTTAGTTTTTATCTAATAACCTTAGTGTGAGATGAGTTTGCCAATAGTTTTATGTCGTGAAGCTTCTTATCTCATAACTAGTCATATAATAAAATAGATGGGAGTACCTAATGGCTAATATATCAATTAGATACTAAAATGGTTTTTGTTTTATGTATTTAGTTGTCCTATATTTGCTCATATATATATATATATATATATATATATATATATATATATATTGTGTACGTTGGTGATGTAGTAATTAATAGATTAAGTTACTAGTTCTTTTATATGTCAAGATTAGTGAAATTAAATTTGAAATTGATGGAAAAGATATGAAAAGATAAAAGAGTAGTGGTGGAGTTAACCCCACAAAAGAACAAAAGAATAAAAGATGAGAAAAAGCATAACACAAAGAAGCAATGTGGTCTCCTTTATTGAGAAGAACCATTACACACATTCTCCTTTTAGATTTCAGCACTTGAAGCTCATACTCAAAAAACAAATGTATATGTCATTACATTTATTAATTATAAATATCTGATATATCCAATCTTTGAAGACATCTCTTTTATTTTCCTCTTTACAATAATATATGCTTTCAGAATACATCAATAATGATGGACTCGACATATTTTCTGAATGATTAGATAAAACTCTTTTAAAGTACAATTGTTCTTTACACATAAAAATCCATCGTATTTATTTATTTTTTTGGATTAAAAAGTATGATACAAATTCATATGTTGTTAAATATACATAGAACCATCTTGTGCGAGTGTTTTGTAATCTACCATATGATATAGTCCATATCAAATAGTTAATATGCAAGGATTTAATTAGGTCGGTAACCGTATTGTGAAACTTAGTGAAGTAATGAATCACTTTTTATGTAAAAAACACAATTAGTTGTGGTGCGATTTCTCTAAAGTACCATATTGTTTTTTTATTAACTCTAAACTAGCATGTTATCTAGAACAAATCGGATGTTTTTATTACATATTAAAAAAACATGCATGTTATTTACAGCAACAAAAAAGCACGCATTTGTGTTTTTTCACGTTTAAAAAGAAAGAAAAAAAAGAAGAAGCTGGTTTCCTTTACCTAATTCAGTAAATGCTCATCGTCATTATTGTAATTACCCACATACAATGTGAGAAAAGACATAGAATATCTAAAGGGCTAAACGGAATTTAATGATGGACGATCTAAAGAAACTAATACAAGTTGTGCAATGTGAGAAAACTGCAGGATTGCATGTACCTATACTTCTTCCTTTTTTTTTGTTTCTTGAATCTTTTTTAAAAAAACGTATAAAAAATTTTCGAATTTTATATAGGGTTTTTGTTTACCTCCTCTAGCTAACTCAAGATTTCTTCGCTAGGAAACAAAAAAAACAAAACATTAAAAGAAAAAATAGAAGTGTATAGTAGGGTCACAAATATTTTGAGCATATTTAAAAGATTCGATCCCAATTGAAAGGAAAAGAGAATCTAGCAGCATTACAAGACCTATTTTGCCAACAAATACTTCTCTCTCTCTCTCTCTCTCTCTCACTCTCTCTCTCTCTCTCTCTGCTTCTTCTCCAAGCTTTCGCCGTACTTATGCTCTTCCCGGTGGTCGTCTTGAACTTCGTGCTCTCCTGTATCAAGACAGAACATATATCTAAATATAATCAATAAATAAGTTAATTACTTAATCCGAAAGGAACTCATGTTTCAATTGTTAATCTTATATAACTTATAACAAACATACAACCTTATTGATACTTTGGTCACTTGACTAGGCTAATACAATTTACACGGAATCAGTGACATCTCAAAACTATTCTTACCTGCAAACTTTTATTAGACTACTTTAACCCCAAAAAAGGTTTTTATTAAACTAATATGAGAGTGTCTCAACCTTTTTATAGTAGATATATATAGAGCTAATTTATATGTGTATATTTAAAATTTTCCAAGGCCATGCATGGAATTCATAGTAAACGCCTGTTTTTTTTTCAAAATAATCAACTGAAATCTTAAGTGGTAACTAATATATGAGGTGAAGAAAAAGGAGAGGGAAAAAGAGTATTTAAAGGGATAAAGCTTCCATAAAGGAAAAAGGAAAGTTTTTAAAAGAAGCCATCTTATAATGAGTAATTAAAAACAAGATTGTTAACGTATAGACTAAATAAAGCTAGCAGACAGCCTTTTGCGAGCCTCTGTGATATGTCTTGCCGAATCTGAGTTATCTAAAAGAAACAAAGTGTTTATTTTTATGGTAAAATTATGCTAGAAGTATGTATAAGGTGGGCCAAAAAAAAAGTTCGTATACATATAATGTGCATATAGACAGATACATCAACGGATGAATCAGCTTGCTTGTTTTCATTTAATATATTAATTTCACGATGTTATTAATCTATTTTAGCATCGGATTTATCATTAGCTATGCCATATATTGCTGAAAATAACAACATACAGAGACATGCAAGGATTTGTTGATTGGAAGTGATAAAAGAAACAAGAAACCGGTAAAGAACCTGTTGTGTATAGGATCGGGTCCACGGGGCACTTTTCTTTTGCTGGCAACATAGCTTAGATCACCATGTTTTGATCCATCTTCAAGCTCTTGTTGTAGACCCTTAGCGTGTATAATGGAATTGTTCATCGTTGCAGCGGTAGAAGTCTCTTTTGTTTTGTCGGCTTCGTTGTTGTTTTGTAATACAAACGCATCGATCATAAGAAGAGTGACTAAACCGATCGTAAATAATGTACGAAACAGCAATTGGAGACGAAGGGATTGGAGATTTCGCATGGTTTCTAGCCTTATGGTTTTTTTTTTGGGTCCTATCTTCGTTGGTTGGTTGAAATAAAGACATAAATCAACATCGATCGAAGTAGTAGGGTTTTATTCGATTTTCTTGAATTTAAACTATAGAGAACAAAGAAGAGGGAGGAAAAAAAAGCAGGAGAAAGAGAGGGAGAGTCTTATCACTTTGATGAGTTAGGATGGTTGGTGTTCTTTATAGGTTCGATATTTTTATTCTGTTTTGTATAGTTAACTTTACTCGAATCATTGGATAGAGAGAGAAAATTAATTTCTGCTATGAATCTTTATATTTTCCGGTGAGAAATATTTTTTATATTATCTTTTAAGTATGAATCCGTATTTTTATGTCGATTCTTTTTGTCCCAATAATCTAGATATGCCAGAAATATATAGCCATTATACACAATACTTAGTATCATAGAATTAAATTTTAAAAATTGAAAAAAGAGAGAGAATGATATATAGAACAGCTGGTCTGAAACGTGACATGGAGGGAATATATTTAGTATCCTTTGCTTTATGTGCATGAGAAGGTTGGGATACGAATTTAAGTATTTGAGTATTTTTTTGGCTTCGTGTATTTTCATGCAGTTTTATGTACTTAAATCACAAAATTAATATACTCATATGATATTGCACGTGCCGGGTTCTCTTGTACTTTTATCACGTACATTTCACCCCTTTCTTATCTAAAAGGTAATGCCAAGCACAACCATGCCATGCATATCCTAATTTATATGTTATAAATTTATAACAATGCATATCTTATCAACGTATAAGCATTATTGACAATATCTATATTCATTTCACAAGTTTGTTTTATTTACGCACATAATCAATTGATTGTAAACGCGTAAAGCGTGTGTGCATAAAATTTTGCACATACATTATGTATTATATATAGAATCTACTTAAGTCCGTTCAACGTTATATTCGTCACCATATCTTTTATGTATCTAGTACTCTAATACTATATATATATATATATATAATTATGACATAATATGATATATTAAACAAATTGATTCTTTGTTGCTTTTTTCCGAACTTGAAGACACCAACATAAACTTCATATAAGAGTTCACCTACGCAAAACATCGAATAATATTTTTTTGAGGTGGCGAGAAATTAGTAATATTTTACATTAGCCAAACATATATGCGTTAACCACCTTAACCATGCTTTATGTATCTTACGATTTATGCATAAATTAAAGTTTGCTGAAATAAAGATGAGAATGACAAGATTGACTAGACCCACGATTAAAAGTTGTTCGTTGGGAATATATTTATATCACTGTCACATAGCAGCCGTAATTTATCCCATAGTATATATATTTATTATAGGGCCACAGTCCATAGAGCATATGATACATAATTGATCCCATCGATCAAAGTTATAGCCATTGTACATGAATCCCACTTCCAAAAAAATATAATTCGTAAAAGGGTAACTGCATAATTGTCCAGAGAATCTTATGCCTTAGTGTTACTCAATAGCTTCTAGTCGAAGTAACCAAAAATGGCATTTACATGTTCATTATATATATATATATTACATAACCCTAAAATAATAAAAATTGATTTGTACACAAGCTCCATTGGTAATGTGGTGACCGTTTTCGTTTATAGGATTCCTATATATCCCTCAATTTTCCATTTGTGCGTGGACTTCAACATTGTCCAACAACGGCCAATTTGTTCAACATTTTTTTCTTATCATCATTCACACGGTACAGACAAAACCATATTCTGTATAATATCTTCGAATTATCTCAATAATCGTCAAAAAGTTACGATAAATAAATCTGTATAATACCTTTGAATTCTCTCGAAATTAGTTTCAACAAAACCAAATCAATTTCTGAAACTTTTTTGTTTGTCATGTAATTTTTTTTAAAAAAACTATATTATCTATATGTCATAATTGTGGACACTTCTAATACATATATTTAGCATTCGAATCCAATACCTCTTAATGTTAAAAGATGATATTAAAAATATTAAATTAAATTGATAAAAAAACTATATTATCTATCTCTTTTTTTCCTTTGCCGAGATAACATATTGAACTCACAATAAAAGTAGAGACATGGAGGAAAGAGTTAAGACATCACACACAGGTGTGCCAGATGAATCTAAAATAGAAACAAGTTGGAAGAAAAAAGCATCAGAATATCAATGTGTGAGAAAATTGAAAATAGCCGAACCAAGTCGAGAGGAACGAGCTAGTCACCAGAGTGGATGTGATTTTTCCGGTTGGTCAAGACTCGCCAATTTGCTGCGGATGACTTGTTGCATCACAGAAGCATATGAACATCCAAAGAAAAGGTGGGCCTTATATTGCATGGGCGGATATTGAGACAAATGCACCATTATGATGTAACCTGTTCTAAGTTTAGAGAGGTTTAGAGAGTCTAAGAAGTAGATTTGAGTTCTAGAAAGTTTTTAGCATTCATCTCTAGTCGAAACAGAGTAAAATAACAGAGTAGGAGAAGCTTCATTGTCTTGTACTGCAGGAGCACATCTCTGTCTTTTTTTAGACAATGACACAAAATATTGAAACTGTTTTTCTGAGTGAGCAGATGAAAGCTTAACATACGGACAACGGTTTTCCTAAAATCGCGAATTGCTTTGTGTTTCTTCTCTATGTTTCTTGTGTGTGAAACCTTCTCCTGATCTCAACTCTTTATACTTGAAAGGAATGCTATAACCTGTTTCACATAAGATACTTCTCTTTTATCTACCATTAAAAAAAATACACAAATCATACATTCCAAAGACAATGAGGCTTCTTGATATATATTATTCTTCAGATTCATCTAAATCTCGTGTATTTCAGGATAGATTTCATCCTCAGCATCGTTTTCATTTCTTCTTCTCGTCTTCTTCCCAGCCCTTTTACGCTACGTCTTCTTCACCAGAACCCCAGTGACTCTGTTCGCTTCTTTAACCTTAACACCTTCATGGATTTCATACTCAGTCCTCAGTGAAACTGTTAAGAAGAAAACGGAGCAAAAAAGGACTGCGAAGGAAGACCAGAAGAAAAGGATGAAACCGACAGTTAATTTGAGTAAGAAGACGACGAGGAATACAGTAGCAAGAGACTAGATAATATATATCATTGATTAAGCTTAGTTCTGAAACCCTAGATTACGAAAGCTTCCTAATTGCTTCTATATGATTCTATTCGTTAGATAAGATAATTAGGTTAATTTCATACTCTATATACTATTATATCTTTATATAATTCTATTAGTTAAATATCTTCTTTGATGATTTTCTAGATCTGACTTGGGCATTCGGATAATCGGGTCAGGTTTGGTCGGGTATTTCGGATTTTGGGTATTTCGGATATGAGGTTAAAAATCTATTCGAATATTTGTATGATTTTGATTTTAGTATTCTAGTACTTGTAAAACTCGTAATATCCGAAATATCCGAAGTACCAAAAATATCCGATTATTATATTATCCGAATTATCAAAAATATATGAATTTTATCCGAAATACTAACATTTATTTATAAATAGCAACAATCAAACATAATATAAATCAAATTTGAAACATTAAAACTTTGTAATATTCATCAAACAAGAAGCAAATGTGACAAACAAAAAGCAAATGTGACAAAAGAAAGCAAATATAACATAGTCTATATTTCATAATGTATTTAAAATTCAAACCATAAAAATGAAAAAAAATAAACAAATATGAATAATTGTTTTTAAAGTGTGAATGTTATTTGAACTCTACACTTACTAATGTAAGACATGATACAAAAAAAACATGTCAAATTAGTACTCATTAACTAATGTCACTAAGAAACCAAACAATTAAAGTTACAAAACAAATAAATTAATAATTAATCCTAAAACATAAAGATATGTAAAATTGAATTCAGTTCTAAAAAAGATCTATTCGGGTATCGTTTCGGATCGGATATTACCCGATACCCGAAGTATTGGAAGACAAGATCCATTCGAGTTTTTCAATATTAAAAAAATATATCTATTCGGGTATTTTCGGATCGGATCCAGTTCGACCATTCGGGTTTTTCAATATTAAAAAAGTATATTTATTCGGATATTTTCGGATCGGATCCAGTTCAAATATTCGAATCCGAATATTTTGCCCAGGCCTAGATCTGATATCAACACAGAACAATTAAGCATAAAACTCTTGTAGAATAAAGGAAAAGGAGAACATGATGAACATTTTCATAAATGCCCGGATACAACCTACTATTTATCAAATCGCCTTCAATCTACGGAAACTATAAATTTAACCCCCGATATTTTAACCCTCGATATTTTAACCCTCGATATTTTAACCAGTCCTATCGGGAGTCCCTAATACGAACTGTGCCAGTGATACAGCTCTACGATTCAACATTTAAAGATTTGCAGAAACTCTTATGACCTGTAGTAGAGTTATATTATCAAATTATGAAACAAGTAGTCCCAAATCCCAATCATGTCAAAGCCCCTAAAAGCTATTCTATACAATCACATCTCTGTTCTTTTTTCAACAGCCAACGAAACATGTAGAATCTGTGTTCT
Source organism: Streptanthus diversifolius (assembly GCA_039880935.1). NCBI lineage: Eukaryota > Viridiplantae > Streptophyta > Magnoliopsida > Brassicales > Brassicaceae > Streptanthus > Streptanthus diversifolius. The sequence goes on along the minus strand of JAXGFM010000015.1, from coordinate 4,166,707 downwards.
GCGTGAGCAGATGAAAGCTTTACATAACGAAAAAGGGTTCTCTTAAAACCGCGAATTGCTTTGTGATCTTCCACTGGATACTCCAAGCATTGGAACTGTCTGTTTCTTTCTCAAGTATATGGCGGAACCGCTTATCAGTAACAGTCCTAGCATAAACGCCTGTTCATTTTGTTCAAATGATCTAATGTTAGCCCAACTTTCCAAAAGCAATCTTTTGTTTTTTTGTTTTTTGATCCAAAATCAGCAAGGAAGTGAAATGCTTTTTCTGTTACCTCAAAACCAAGAACTGATACTTTCTCCTCATCTGCAGATGGAACACAGCTTCTGTAAGTTTTGTAAGACTGAGACTTCTTTACTTTCGATGCTGGTGAATCATCACGCAGATTCCTGGGTTTCGCTGATGCAACAACTTCTTCGTCATCGACGTTAGATTGATCATTTTGTGTCTCTTCCCCATCTTTCATGTGTGAACTTTCTCCTCTCACCTCTTTACATTTAAAAGGAATGCGATAACCAGTTTCACTGCAACGATACTTCTCTTTTCTCTACCCAGAAAAAAATACAAGAATCATACGTAAGACCAGAGAAAAAAACCCATTTAAAGCATAGTACTGAGCTACTTCTGAAAACCCTAGAACCTGATTGCGTAATTGACCATCTAAAGCATCAAAAAATTATACAGATCAAATGTCGACACAGAACAATAAAGCAGATTCGATTGAATTCAGAGAGAACAAAAGAGAGAACCTTTTCAGAGGAATTGCAAGAAACACAAGGACCTGAAGGAGAGCATTCAAAGGTAACGTTACTTCCTTTTGGAGTTTCTTTGAAACCTAAAAGGAATCTACGCCCAACGCTTCTCATCTCTTCGCCTCCGTTTCTGTAGAGATAGATAAATCAACAGTATTAATAAATTTTGCGGGATCGAAAATCGAAACAAGTCCGACAAGCGAGATCGAAGAAAGGAATTGAAAGTGCGAACTGTTCATGTGCTTTGGCGAGAAAAGAGGATGAGATTGCAACAGCATAGATGAAGAGGATGAACCAAGAAAGTGAAGCACTCAGAGAAGTCATTTCGCTGTTTCTTCTTCGTCGTCGCCGTCTTCTTCTTCGCAGAAAAGGAATTAATCTCGCAGCAAAGAAAAGAAAATGAATATGAATATTACCAGAAACGGTCCGATATTATTCTACTATTAACATAGTCACCTTACACCTAAGAAAATTATAAATTCGACCCCATAATTTCAGTTAATCCTATCGAGCCCCACATAAGAATTGTGCTACTACGCTTCGTTGCAAACAAACTGATATTTGGATCGTATATACATTTTCAGTCTCTTATTTCAGAATATAAACTCTCACCTAAACTTTTTACTAAGATTGTTGAATGATTAAGAAGAATTAATTTTGATCGACTCATAAACCGAAGAAGGCTCTTTTCAACCTCCCGAATCGTTCAATCTACACAAACGATTCTCTCATTTCATTAGATGTTACAACATTAATAAAGTGTAAATTAATGCGTCACAAGATGTAAAGAATTATACAACACAACCAATAAAATGAAATTCCAAAATTCCGGTTAAAATGAGAACAATAAATAAGTAAGTGGTAAGGAATTGAGTAAAGAAAGTAAGAAAACATTGTCGATTATTTTACTTACAAAGCAACAGCAAAATCATCAAACATTCGAATAAGTTAGTTAACTCAGTGTTCTTGTTTGTTATAGATTAGTGGAAACTCATCACTATGCTCAGAGAAGAAACCATGTTGATCACCCAAATTCTTCAAAGATTCATAGACTTGGATCATCAATGGTCTTTCTTTAGGGCTCGTTACAACGCAGCTACACGCGATTCTCAAAAACTGCATTATCTCATCATCATATCCTTTACCAATTATGCTTCTATCAATCAGATCTTTGCTTTTACCATTACTCAATTGGTTACTCACCCAATCCACTAAACTCCCTTGAAACCCATCTTCACCATTGTTAATCGAAAGCGGCTTTTGTCCTGTAACAATCATAAGAAGCACAATGCCAAACGCATACACATCTCCACTAAAAGACGCAACCATAGTGCTTGTGTACTCAGGCGCAACATAACCCAACTCCCCAAAATCGCCGTTACTAAACGAGCTGTCGTTGGAATCCCGAAAAGAACTCACTAGCTTCCCCAAACCGTAATCTATTACACGAGCATCGAAGTCTTCGTCTAGAAGAATCACATTTGAACTAATGTACTGATGCATATACGCCGGTTGGTATCCATGGTGCAACCAAGCTAGCCCTCTAGCCGCTCCAACACTGATTCTAACCCGAGTAGGCCAGTCCAAACCAATGGGAGATTGCTGCAACCGAGAATATAGTGTCCCATTAGCCATGTGCTTATACACCAACAATCTCTCGTCTTCCACAACGCAATAACCGAGAAGCGGAACTAAATTCGGATGCCTGATCTGACCTAATCTGTTCATCTCAGACCTGAAATGCTTCTCACTAAGCTCATAACCACAGCTAAGCCTCTTGACCTCAAGTGCAGACCCATCAGGTAAATCAGCTTCATATGAAACTCCAGTTCTTGACGAAACAACGATATTGTCGGAATCGAAACTATTGGTAGCTACAATTAAATCAGCCAATTTGATCTTCACAATTGGTTTCTGAAACAAAGTTACCTGAACGAGCTTATGCGATTTCAACAAACCAATCCAATCACTATCGTCCTTAGATTTTCCGGCGCCGTAACCATTCTTCTTCCTTCTTTGACTACCACCGTCTCTGATAAAGAACCACCAGAACATGGCGAATCCAATAGCTAATGACCCAAAAGCCCCAATTACGCCGACGACTACAATGATCGTTACGTTCTTACCGTTCAACGAGCCGCAATTCGATAAAGGCTTCCCGCAAAGTCCGCCATTTCCGGTAAACCCGTCTTTTCCGAAATGTGAGAGATCGGAGGGAATCGAACCGGAGAGATCGTTGTCAGAGAGAGATAGTTTCTGGAGCCGATCTAACCATGCTAACTGAGAAGGAATCGGACCGGTTAGCTTGTTCTCGCTAAGAGCTAAGCTGTTTAAGAATTTACAATCCACGATCTGAGACGGTATCGAGCCGGCGAGTTTGTTCCCGGAGAGATCTAAAGTGACGAGATAAGGAAGCCATGAGCAGATATCGGGAGGAATCGAGCCTGATAAATCGTTGTCTGAGAGATCCAGCGATTGCAAACTGCGACATAGTTTGAGAGATTTGGGAATCTGACCGGCGAGTTGCATCGATTGAAGCTGGAGGGAGATAATGCGATTCTCCTTCGCGTTCCAGCAAGAAACTCCGGTGAGTTCACAAATCGAAGAAGATGAAGAATTAGGGAAAGACCAGCTGCTGAGTCGACCTGAAGGATCTGTGAGTGAGTTTTTCAGGCCTTTCAGACAGAGCACGTCGTCTTCACCATAAGAAGAAGAATACGAAATTAGGATGATAAAGAATGTAACTGAGATCATCTTCTTCATGATGAGTATCGATTTGTTTCTCTATGGTTTCGTAAAAAAGAAAAAAAGCATTGCTTTTTCTTCTTCCATGAAATACGGCCATTGACTGTGTTTAGCTTTGTGGAAGGCAACCATTGAGAGGGGAAAAAAGAAACAAATAAAAATTCAAACTTTGCTGACTTTAATGTTTAATCAAGATTGCTTTTTTAAGATACGCTAATTCAATTAAACGACGCTGTAAAAGGCAGAATGTGAGGGTAGGAAGATCATATTTTAGTTTTAGTGTTCATGTCTCGATCGAAAATAAAAGATAGCAAAAGGTGGTAAAAGGTACCAAAGCACTTTCTGCGCAAGAATCAATTTTTTTTGTGGGTAAAATTATAAATTATTGTAGAAACTTTTGTTTGGTGTAGTAATTATAACCTAAAACATCATCATTTAGAATGTTGTAGTTGTACCAACATTTTTCTATTTGATCAAACAATATAAAACGTGTTTGAACTGTTTGGTGTAGGATAGTCATCACTGTTCTATGTTGTAGATGTTTCTAACCCTTTATTTTTGTGTGTAATGTTGTTAACCGGTTAATAACACTTTTTAGAATGTATCATATTGGTTAAAACATTTTAGTGAGACGACTACATAGATTCTAAACGGGAATCGCTTGACTTCTTGGTTAAGTCATCGATTGGGCCCGTTACCTTAGGTTGGCCCATTATTGCTTTATTAAGATGTCTGAGGGCATTATATTTTTCCATCGATTGAACTATTATCGCTTTTTAGTACAAACTTTTAAAAATTACTAACTTAATTCATATTTCGGAAATTAAATAAAAAATTGAGGTTATTATAAAAAGATTCACACACGTATACTACTGATTTCAACAGAAGATACCTATCATGATCTATGTTTATATGGTTATCAAAATCAATATATATTGCTAAAACGTTAACATAGGCCATGTAGAATAATAATTGAATAAAATATAATGACATCAAATATAATACGTACTGTACTAATAGTAAATTAACTGTGTTGGGTTCATGAATGCGACGCTAAATCAACACACATCCCGAAAAATACGGCAAAAACTGGAAAAGTCTAACAAAAAAATTGATAGAAAAAAAAGCGTAGCCAATAAACTAAAATATTAGACAATAATTAAATTACATATACTGTAACTATCTTATCTAAAATAAGATTCTCTCCTTGCTTTATAATCACAGAAAATAATATTATCTACATGTGCTTTCACATGATAAATAGTATCAACCAATCACAGAACAACTTTGGTAGAAAATCACCTTGCACGTACACTACACATATGACGCTCATTTTCCTTCTTTGTATATCATTATTGATGAAATTACATTACCTTTTTTTTATTTTTGACAAAGCTAGATGGAATTACATTACCACTCGGAGGTGTATCTAGGAGATATAATCAGTAAATTACATTACCATCAGATAAATTTATGAGACAATTTGAGAAACCTTTTTTGAAAAAGTAAAGCTTTACAAACATATGTGATGTAATTAATATAGTTGGTCTCGCGTTCAAAAGTTAAGTGATAATTTTAAAATCTTCTTTTTGTAAAATGGAATTTCAAATATATCAATCAAAGAACGAAGAGGCCATTGACAAGTGTGAGGAAAGAATATAGAACCAAAGATCAATTGATGAGAAAGGTGTAAACGAGAGATCGAGTATACTTCGAACCATCCGAGTTTTGTCTCTTTTTTTTAACTGGTCATTTAGAGGTGTACCGTACTAACTTATTATATCCAAGTTTAAATTCACTGACCATTGTAATCAACGTAGCTCATTGCATGTTCTATGGAGCTTAAAGTTTGATGTGCACGTAGTTTTCTAACTATTTTTTTAATTGACCTAACCAACTATACTATCAAAATGCACTTCGATCTTATGTAATTTATATTAAAGAACTTATTTCTGCAGATACATGTTGCATTGCAAATTTTGAGTGTTCGCGGTCAACACGAAAAAAAGTAAACGCATCGAGTCTTTTTCATGATTCAGATTACTAATGATTAAGTTTGGACTATTTCAAAGTAAGTGAGGAAAACGTGTCTGTCTCTTCCTGGTAAAACTAACATCGAAATCTGACACGCAGTTGCTTATACACTCAGTAATTCCTAGAAAGCATCTAAATTGCATTTGAATATTTAACTATACTCGTCTCTATCGATAATCGTCACTTTATCAAAGATAATACTAGTAAATAAGAAAAATCGGATTAAATTAGAATGGTTGTAGCTTTATTTTAATTGGAAACGAATATTCTTCAATCTATCATCTACTCAGTGCTACCGTGGACGGTCGATGTATTGGATTAAGAAATCGCAAACAACAAAGAGACAGATACATCGAACGGTTCAGCTTTCCTCCTTTTTTTTTTTTTGCTTATTGTTTTGATGCAAAAAAAAATCTTGGTTTATCGAGAAATTACAGTAATCTTCTCCGAAACTTCATATACTCGCCGACAAAAAAAACCTTCATCCACTAGGGTTTCTCGTAACTTGCACTAACATTTCATAACGACTCACAAAAGTCACGAACCTTACCATTGGCCACAAAAATTAAAATACGTATGCACATGAAATTTATATGCGTAACGACAACATATCTAGATATATGTACAACTATATATGTTTTCTTCAAACGGTCGAAAACTGGCCACGCTTCGACTCAATGGTGAAATTGAGTACTGCGAGAAGCGTCGATTGGGAAAGCTAGTAAGATGTTTCATATTCGGTTAGAGTTCAATTTTTCGATTACACAAATTCTTCGATGAATGTGAGATTTTGGAAACTTTCAGTCTATTGTCAATAGAATCATCTACCAATTAGATCATTTATTTATGAAAAGTTATTAAATGTCTTGGATAGAATGTTCAAACCCGAATTTGGGTATGGTTTAGGTTCAAATTTTTTGATATTTTCTTTTTGTTTTAGAAAAAACAATGTTTTTAAACCCAACTTGGACGACAAACCTAGATATTTTTTCAGTGACCAGGTTCCTGGATTGATTTAGATCTTATCCTAGTTAACCGTGGATCAATAACTATTAGTTTTCTTTAAATATAATACTAGTTTTTAAAGATATACCAAAATAAGATATGTTTCAAAAAATAGTAATAATTTAAATTAACATAGTTGACTCTTTTAATGAGAAAAAAAAATCAATAGTTTTTTTGTTGACATCAAATTCATAATTGGAAAAAGATAATACATGAAAACAATATTATATCACCAGATAAGAGAAATATTTTTTTTGTCAAATATAAATAAAGAAAAAAAACCCACGTTTGATTTTTAAAAAGTTCTTCATTTTCCAGAAAAATACACAAATTACTTCAATAGCTTTTTTTGGACTTAAAAATACACGTTTAAAATTTTGCTTTATGAAATAGAGTTGACCCGATCCATCCTTTCAACCATAGTTGGTTTATGACCTATATTGAGCTCGGTTCAAATTGGTTTGACAACTAGTTCTTTAGTTTTTTTTTTGTCAATGTGACGATTTGCAGCAATCTTTGAAAGAAACAGAATAGAGAACGAAAATAACACACACGCAAACAGAGAAGGAAATGAAAGATTTGTTGACCCGGTGTTCACCGATCCTTCCGAACTTGGTAAGGCGGCTACGTCACCGGAGCTAGAATGATCTAGCAAGATTCACTATCTTAGCCCAAAACTCAGGCTCTGTTCTGATTACAAGATCTCTCACACTCTCACACAATTACTCTGTTCTTGATCACCTCCTTTATACTCGAGGAAGAAGATCAAAGACCCTCTAAACAAATTAGAGTGTTTCCAACTAACTACCTACCCTGGTTTACACAATAAAGAATAACCCGACTTAAACCGGTAGCTAAACCGCAGTCAGAGAGATGAACACAAAATTTGAATACAAGACACTTGAGATCACAATTCTCCACCTTGGCTTGAACTTCAAATTTCTCTTTAAACAAACCTTCCGAGAAGACTCCTCAGCTTTAAACATAGACCCCTAAGTAAACCCACTTAGCCTTCATCACCAACTGACGAAGTTAATACTTTTTAACCCTGAGGAATTCCAAAGCATCTCGAAATTTTCCAACTGGCAATACCTTTGTCATGATATCCGCTGGGTTATACTCTGTCACAATTTTCACCACTTGAATGTATCCAAGACTTATCAGATCTCTAATGAAATGATACTTCACAGCCATATGTTTGGTTCTTTCATGAAAAACCGCATTCTTGGCTAATGAGATTGCACTTTGAGAATCACAATGAATTCTCACCTGTTCTTGTTTGAAACCAATCTCATTCATAAAACCTCTGAGCCAGATTGCCTCCTTTGAAGCTTCTGTCAAATATATGTACTCGGCCTCAGTCGTAGACAGAGCTACAACCTTTTGTAGATTCGACCTCCAGCTGATGGTGTTTCCTCCAAGGGTGAATACAAGACCAGAAATTGACCTTCTCTTGTCTAAGTCAGCTGCATGATCAGAATCGCAGTAGCCTTCTATTTCGAACTTTCCTTTGTTCGTGTAACACAACTTGATGTCTATGTTCTCCTTTATGTATCTCATCACCCACTTTGCTGCAAGCCAATGTTCCTTCAATGGTTGACTCATAAACCTGCAAATCATTCCCACAACATATGCCAGGTCGGGTCGAGTACCAACCATTGCATACATTAAGCTTCCAACTGCGTTTTGATAAGGAATGGTCTTCATTTTCTCCCTTTGCTCTGCAGCCTCCTTTTCCGTGGCTGATCTTAAATGGAAATGAGCTCCTAAAGGTGTTAAAGTACCTCTAGCTTGGTCTAATCCGTAATTCCCAAGAACCTTTTGTAGATAACCGGATTGTGAGATTGTGAGATTGTGAGAGTCCCATTCTTTCTGTCTCTTTCAATCTCCATCCCTAATATCTTCTTTGCTGCTCCAAGATCCTTCATCTCAAATTCGGAGTTCAGGAGTTTCTTTAGTGTATTGACAAATTCCTTACTTACTGAGGCTATGAGAATGTCATCAACATAGAGGAGTAGATAGACATAGATTTCATCTTGCATCTTCTTATAATAGAAACATGAATCATACTCACTCCTTTCATAGCTGTTTCTCGTCATGAACTCGTGGAATCTAACATTCCATTGCCTTGGTGACTGTTTAAGTCCATAAAGGGATTTCTTTAATAGACATACCTTGTTTGGATATTGTTCATCTACGTACCCCTCCGGCTGTTCCATATAGATCGTTTCATCAAGGTATCCATGGAGAAATGCTGTTTTGACATCCATTTGCTCCAGCTCCATGTCATGATGCACAACTGCAGATAGCAAGAATCTAATGGTGACATGCTTTGCTACTGGTGAAAATATTTCTTGATAATCCAGACCTTCCTTTTGAGAATACCCCTTTGCAACTAATCTCGCTTTGAACCTTGGAGCCTCTACTCCACTAATTCCTTCCTTTTTCTTGAACACCCACTTACAACCTATTGCCTTTTGAGATTTAACAGGGTCCACTAGAATCCAAGTTTTGTTCCTCTCTAGCGAATCCATTTCCTCATCTGTAGCTTCCAACCATAGATCTTTGTCAGGATCTTCTAGAGCTTCTTGGAAGTGTTTAGGCTCAGGTCTTCCTCCAGTTTCAGACATAAGATATACATAACCAGCAATGTCTTCGTTTTCAGGGTATACTTTGTAGTCTTCCAGCCTCAATGGTGCTCTTATTTCTCTTCTACTCCTGTCTCTGGCGAGTTGATAATCTTTGAGATCTTCTGTATTATCACCCTTATCAGTACTATCTTCTTCCTTATCACTCATAATTTCTTCAAGAGAAGCTCCACCTTGAATAGGGTTCTCAGTGTCTTTGTCTTTTTCTGCAAAATCAAAGCTTATGATTGCAGCATCCTGAACATTTTCTGTTGATTTACCTGAAACTCTTTCTGTGATCACATCTTTGTACATCGAATCTTCTTTGAATATAACATTTCTGCTAATCATAGACTTGTGATCTTCTAGTAGCCATATTCTGTATCCCTTTATCCCTTCTGGATATCCGGTGAAGATAGCCTTTTTAGCTCTTGGATTGAGTTTACCCTCATCTGAATGCACATAGACTACACAGCCAAAACGCCTGAGATTACTGAGGTTTGGTATTGCTGAAGTCCACCTCTCTTCTGGAATGTCGAAACTTATGGCAGAGGATGGTGATCTATTGATTAGGTATACTGCAGTTGAAGCTGCTTCTGCCCAAAAAACCTTTCCTAGACCGCTCTCACTTAGCATGCTTCTTACTTTATTCATAATTGTCTTGTTTAGTCTCTCGGCAACTCCATTCTGCTGAGGAGTATAATTGCACGTCCTATGCCTGATGATTCCTTCTTCTTTACACATTTGGTCGAACCGCAAGTTACAAAACTCTAGGCCATTATCTGTGCGTAACTTTTTCACCTTTCTTTCCGATTGTAGCTCGACCATTTTCTTCCATTCAACAAACCTGTTGAATGCTTCATCTTTGCTTTTCAGAAAGTAAATCCATGACTTACGGGACCAGTCATCAATGAACGATATGAAGTACTGATTCTTTCCAAGACTAGGTGGTACATTTGGTGATCCCCAGAGATCTGAGTGAATGTAATCAAGTTTTGCCTTGGTTACATGCTTGGCTTCTCCAAAACTAAGCCGTTGAGCTTTACCTTGTACACAGTCTTCACAAAAGATCATTTCGTCCAGCTTCTCCTTTTCCAAACATCCCTTTTGAGCTAGTATCTTTAGAGCTTTTTCTCCTGCGTGTCCTAATCTGCTGTGCCAGAGTTTCGTATATTCAGGTCCAGATGAGCTCGCCCTCTTTTCAGTAGACATGTTGCAGGTACTTGTAATCCTAGCGTGTCCTTGCAGGATATAAAGTGTATCACCCTTCTTTCTGGCACCTTTCATGATAACCACACAACCTTTCACAATTTTTAATATCCCATTTGATCCCTTGAATTCGCATCCTTTCTCTTCAAGTGTTCCTAAGGAGATCAAGTTCCTTCCTATGTCAGGCATGTACCTTACATTGTGCAGAAAAAAGGTAGTACCATCACTGTTTTCGAATCTTACTGAACCAATCCCTTTTACATCTACACTTGAGTTGTTTGCGACTCTCACCTTTTCTCCCTGCACCTCTCTTAGCTCTAGAAAGATATCTTTCCTTGGTGTCATATGAAATGAGCAGCCTGAATCCATCACCCACTCCTCACTTTCTTGATTCTTATGGCTCTGTTGAGACACATTTACTTCACAGGCTATCAACCCGGCTAGATCTTGAGCATCATCTCTCACCACAGCAGCTTCTCCCTTGTCATACGTTTGAGGTCTTGACTTATTTCTTTCCAACCATTTATAACACTGTTTCTTGAAATGTCCCTCCCTACCGCATATCCAGCATATCTTCTTCCTTTCAGATGATTTCGATCTTGACCTATTATTGTTTCTGTTCTTGCCATTATAAGTCCTGTACTCAGCTCTTCCTCTCGCAAAATGCCCTTCATAACTAGATCTTATATTCTGGCCTATCTTAGTTTCTTTCTCTTTAGACCTAGCGGCGCTAGCTACATCCTCTAGCTTAAGAACATTCCTACTATATTTCAAAGTTTCCTTCAAATGATCATACCTTTGGGGCAAGGCATTCAATACGAGAACTGCTTGGACTTCTTCTGGCACTTGGATGCTTAGGTGACTTAGTTCTCTGACTATCTTAAGGAAGTCGTCTATGTTTTCGTTAATTGTTCGTTGCTCCTTCATCTTGAAACCATATAGTTCTAGCTGAGTGTGAACCCTGTTTGGTAGGGTCTTGGGCATGTAGAGAGATTCAAGTAATGCCCAGGTTTCAGCTGCAGTTTCGCATTCCTCGATCTTGCGAAGTACATGGTCGCCGACGCTTAGAAAGATTGTATTCTTAGCTTTATCGCATCTTTCTAATCTCGCTTCTTCTTCTGCGATTCTTTTCTTGATTTGATCTGAATTCTTTTCTTCTTTCTCGTCGTCATCTGAACTCGACGCTTGAGCTTTTGGTACGAGGACATCCTTAAGACCGGATACGCTAAGATACGCGTACATTCTCCTCTTCCATAATGAGAAATCGCCATCACCGTCGAACTTTTCAATATCGACTTTTGCACTCGTCATTTTCTGAATCAATCTTAGACTGATCGATTCTAAAATTCCTATTCCAACCGAGCTCTGATACCAATTTGTGACGATTTGCAGCAATCTTTGAAAGAAACAGAGTAGAGAACGAAAATAACACACACGCAAACAGAGAAGGAAACGAAAGATTTGTTGACCCGGTGTTCACCGATCCTTCCGAACTTGGTAAGGCGGCTACGTCACCGGAGCTAGAATGATCTAGCAAGATTCACTATCTTAGCCCAAAACTCAGGCTCTGTTCTGATTACAAGATCTCTCACACTCTCACACAATTACTCTGTTCTTGATCACCTCCTTTATACTCGAGGAAGAAGATCAAAGACCCTCTAAACAAATTAGAGTGTTTCCAACTAACTACCTACCCTGGTTTACACAATAAAGAATAACCCGACTTAAACCGGTAGCTAAACCGCAGTCAGAAAGATGAACACAAAATTTGAATACAAGACACTTGAGATCACAGTCAATAACATTTTCAATCCCACTGGTGACTTAGAGATATTATAACACAAACCACTATGTTTTGGTCCGTTTAACCGAACTGAGTCAATTTGATATTCATTTTTTTTTGCTTTTTCTTATTGTTTTCTCCAACGACCTCTTATAATCGCTTTGTCCAATCGACTCATCCAACCGTTTGCTTGATTATTAATCTTTTGCGGTTGATTAGTAATTGTTTGATGGATATATTTAAGTTAGTAGGACTAGAAAATAGTATGTTAAGTCAATGAAAGGGAGGTTTTTTTTTTGTCTTTGAGCCATGAAAATAGAAACTAAGGTGGGCTTTTATAATTTACATACAAAAATAAATAAATTATAACATATTTATTTGAGATTATTTTGGACAGACAGAGTCATTTTGAGATTAAAAACACAGAACGGTCAATGTTTTAACAGTGAGCTTAATAGAGATATAAAAGTAGAATCATTTATAACGCAGTCTATAGACAAATCTAAACCCCCCAATTCTCTCTCTCTCTCTCTCTCTCTCTCTCTCTCTCTCTCTCTCTTTTGTTACGATCTATCTGTTCTCGCGCTTCTCGCGAGCAGCTTCTGTCTCGGGAAAGATGTCGCGCAGTTGCTCGCAGTGTGGAAACAACGGCCACAACTCTCGTACGTGTCCGACGGAAGTATCTGCCGGCGGAGACGACGGCGGAGGAGAGAAAGGCATCATGCTTTTCGGCGTTCGCGTCACGGAGGCTTCATCGTCTTCTTTCAGGAAAAGCGCCAGTATGAACAATCTATCTCAATTCAATCACGCCGCTCATGACTCAAACCCCGTCGATGACGGTGGTTACGCCTCAGACGACGTCGTTCACGCTGCCGTTAGAAATCGCGAGCGCAAGCGAGGTTCCGTTTATCGTACTTTCTCTTCCGTTTTGGAATGTTTCTTGATTATTGATTTTAGGATTTTGGATTTTGATTTAGGGACTCCATGGACGGAGGATGAACATAGACTGTTCCTCACAGGGCTGCACAAAGTAGGGAAAGGAGATTGGAGAGGGATTTCTAGAAACTTCGTTAAGACTCGAACACCGACTCAGGTCGCGAGTCATGCTCAGAAGTATTTCCTCCGCCGCACAAACCAGAATCGCCGCCGTCGTAGATCCAGCCTCTTCGACATCACTCCTGATTCGGTAACCACTCCCATCCTCAAAATCTTATTCTATTAAAATCGGAATCTTTGAGATTTGATTATTCAATTATCAGCAGTTCATAGGAACTCCAACAGAAGAGAAGAATCAATTGCAGACGCCATTGGAGGGGATTATGGAAGGATCCGAGAGACCGTCTTTTTCGGTGACGGGGATAACTCTAGGATCCGTAAACGCGTCTTCCTCGAAACTAATCTGTCCGATTCCAGCTCCGATTCCGCTTCCGATTCCTCCGTCGCGGAAAATGGCTGGTTTGAATCTCAACAAGAAAACATCAGCGGCGCCGGAGATGTTTCCGTTGTCGATGAATCTAGCGATGCAGTCTTCGTCATCGTCATCGTCTTCATCTTCCAACGAACAGAAAACACGTGCATCGGCCTTCGAGAAGATGTCGAATAATGGGGATAGTATAATGGGAGTCGCTTGATGAAGAAAAAAATGCTTTTAAGAAAGAAAAAAAATGGTTTGATTATTATAAGATTAAGATCTGATGATTAATGTGAAATTGGAGAAGATTACTTTTAGGCTAATTAGATACAACTTTGATCAGAGTCAGCTAAGTTTTAATTAGTGTGTACAGTTTTTTTTTGCCCTTTTGGGGAAGGGAGAAGGAAACGACTTGTCGTTTTTATTGTTGTACGATATATGTTTGATGCGGTAAAATAACAGGTAGTCTTTATGTGGTGTTTTGGTCAAGACTTTTGTCTTCATCCAAGTGTAGTTTGTGACAGACTACTACTTCAAAGAAGCTGCGTATTAGCAGGCCTCAAGGAGCAGGAACGAAACATTTGTCTTGCCTCCCAAATTTTAAATGGCTAATATGAAAAAATAATATATGTATAGATTATCTTATTGTTAAACCATAATTATTTGTAGCCTCATAAATTTTAGGGGTATCTAGAAAAAGTATTTTAAAATGTGTATAATATTGTTTTAATAGATGAGTTTTTTAAAATTTAGAGAAATCCACTCTAAAAGTTCTTAAATAGTGATATACACAATTTTAAGAACTTCCTTTAAGATATTCCTATTGGAAACAGAAAAGGATGATAAGCTTTGATCCGTTGGGAATTTCGAGGAAGCATTACATAACTAGTGGAAATTATCTCTTTTTAGAAAGAAAACAAAACAACAGTGGATAAATGCCATCTGTGCCATCAATAGCCACCTACGAAAAAAATTCAATTTTTCATTCACAACTCATTTTAACAGTTTTAATATACTCTATAGGATATTAAATTCAAATATATGTAATAAATTTCAGAAAAAGTCACAAATTTATATGAAAAACTAAAACTATGTCAACAAACTCTTTTATAAAAAAATCTTCACAAATTTTTGATAGGTCAAAAAATAACACTAAATTTGTCAAAAAAAATAACACTAATTTTTTAAGAAATAAAAAAAATATTGAGAAGATTTCTAATAAAACTTTAATAAACATAGAAAAAAATACTTAAGTCATATTTTAATATACCATTTATATATAATTTTTTTATATTATTATCTTATAATACTTCTTTTGTTTAGTTTGCTGAGTTATTGAACGTGCGACCATCGACAACAAATATATTGACTAATAAATCACTGGACAAAAGTTGCAGCCGAGTGATCAGAAACAAAGTGTCTAATACACGAATGAAATTGATTCTAAGAACTTTACATTTATGGTAGGACTATAAAATTGTATTGTAACTAATTATATATGAAGAAAAGAAGAAAAGAAGAAAAAAGAGTGGTGGAGGGAACAAAGAGTAAATGGACGGTGAATGAGACGTATTCGCTTGCTTCCTTTTTCTTTGAAAAATATTTAGTTGTCACTTACTTCTTTCATTCATTCTTGTCATGGACCCTACCCTCACCTATTTGTTCCCAACTACATATTTAATCCCTGCATCAACATTTTACAATTATTGTTTTTATTGTTTTTGGTATGATTTCAAATTAAAATTCCTCATGAAATATATATTTTTGAAAGTAATATTTATTAACTTTTCCTCAAAGTTATGTGGACACAACTTTGCTACTTTGTATAATATGTAACTTTTCCTCAAAGTTACCTGGACACAACTTTGCTACTTTGTATAATATGCATTTAGAAAGTAGAATATATACATATATATATAGGTTAGAATAGACGTATATGAAGATTTATAATTTAATATTTTAGAATCCATACAAAAATGAAATTAAAAACAGATCACCTAAGGAAAAAAATAGAATAAATTTGAAAAATCATTATATATGCTAAGAAACCTTAAAGATAATATTTGATATAATATTATTTAACCGTGTTCTTTACAACATTGTATATACTTGCTTGCGTTATCTATTAAAATACTAGAAATTTAAAAATCCCAAAACTATACATTAAATTTTACTTATCTCAAAATTTAATTATAGTATTTATCTGTTTTATTATGTTACTTTTTTTCAACTATGTTACTTTCTTAAAACTCTAACTACAATTAGTTATGTTATTATATAGTTATTATAGAAACATATACTACCTTCGTATTCAATTAAGTATCATTTTATGGATTTTTTTTAAAAAAATTTTCTTATATATATTGTTTCCAATTTTATGTAAAATTTATTAGCTTTAAATATTTTATAACTTTTGTATTTTGTAATCTAATTTATGATTGGATAAATTGTGTTTACATATATAATTAATGATGTTTTTATTTAGAAAAATTAATAAAAATTAATATATTCTTTTAATTTATGTGCTAAAACTTAAAAACACTTGTAACAAATAATAACAATATTTATAACTAGAAGTTAGAAATTATATTTATATTATTTTTTGTACAGCTACAGCAACTACGAAAATATCAGATTCGAAAACATCTTGCTACAAAATTAGATGGCAAAAGATATTTGTAGTTTTCCAATTATGTCTATATTGGGAAACAAATAATATATAAAATTGAAGAAACTATTTGTAGTCTGGGGGAAAGTGATGCTGTGCAATGACAATACAACATGGACCCATGTATCAACTTCTTAACCTTTTATAATCATATTTGGTTTCTAATATTTATTCTTCTTTTTGGTATTATATATATATATATATATTTAATTAAATTTTTTTAAAAACTAATTCTAGAACCCTTTAACAACTGTTGCTAAAAGAAAAATTAAATAAAAAAATAAATCTTAAATATAGAAAATTTTACAAAATCTTAATTATCTTAAAAATATATAATTGTTACAAAAAAAAAACAATTCTACAAATCTCTATTTAGAATTTTTTTATTTTCAATTAGTCTATTAGTTTCAATATCTCTTTTAATATTGATAGATGTTGAGTTCCAACCCTAAACATATGTAATGAATTTAAGAGGTGGACATCATTGTTTCACATGATTCTGACAACCTTTATATAAGTTATTCTAACTTTTTTTTATTAAAAAGTTCTACACTGAATCCTAGTACGACAAAAATGGTTACAAATAATACACTTAATACCTTTATCAATAGAATATACTTTTTAAGGTTATAATATATTAAATTACTGCATGTTTAATAGTTTACGGATTTTAAATCAAAATTTAATAAAAAGTCATCTTAAAAAAGATATGCACTTGTCGTAAAAAAGAAAAAAAAAGATATGCACTTGTCAATATCAAAATCTTTCTAAAGAAAGAACTTAGTTAGTATTTACAGCTGTATATATTTAACTTGTCAAAGAAGTTACTTACATTTATATATATACACAAGCAAGTGATGTAGAAAAAAAGGGGAACGAAGCATTAATCACCACCTCTCTATGGGGTAAGATCAAACCAAGTGAGGATGTGAAGAGGCTCTTTTACATAATCTTGGGTGTCATCGTTCTCGTCGTTGGTTTTGCCATTTTCGGACACTATGTAGACCAACACGACAAAAAAATGCCCCGCATATTACAATACTTTCTATGGATCTCACGGTGCTTAATATGACTGAGACTCGTCTTAGTGTAAAATGGGATTTATTGATCAGGATCCCTTGAATACTTCCTGGTAACTATGCCTGTCTCGAAGGAGATTATAAGGTTTTCATACTTTAAAAAGGCGTAACCATCGCTACTTCATCAATAGAGAGGTTACAACTCTGAATTCTATACTCCATTTTTTTGTGGTTTCTTATTTTATTTCCTGTAAATCGATTTAACTTGTTCGTCCACACTTATTTTGTGTTTAGTCTTTTTGGGATACCTTGATTTTGTACATATGTGTTTGTCTTGGTAAACTAATTAAGATTAACTCTTAAGTGATCAGTTACACTCTTGAACCGTCGTGGTCTAAGCTGCTTAAAGTATCATTGGTTGCTTCCGAGGGAGGTATGGACGGTGCGGCTCTGAAAAATATCGTGGCGGATATTAAGGAAAGAGATGAAATGCGGTTCGAATCACGAGTGGTTCTTCCGGATTGCAGATCTGGGACGAGCGGTAAGATGAACTATGCATGTGATGAAGCTATGCTGAGGTTCGAGCCTGGCTCCCAGAGGAATGCAACTTTGTTTGGAAACCAACCTAATTGTCTCTATCTTTATATTCCTTACGGAATTCTTTATCATCAATAGTTTCTTGTTTTGTTTGCCAACGTTGGTGACCTTCTTTTGCGTTTTGATATGGACTCTTGTAGTAATTCTAAGAAGACATAATCTTACTAGTAAGTCTTGACTCTGTTTATCAGGTAATTATAATACATTGCAAAAATGAAAGCAACTTCAAGTCACTATTGTATATCAGTACAAAAAACCAGAACTTTTACTTTCAATGATCTCCAGTACGAACAAATGGTACGAGCAGCAAATCTAAAGAAAAATATATATATATTTTTTTTCAAGATGACACCAGTCTTAAAGCAAAATCACTCTTGTTTTTGTAAACCTTAACTTTGCTCTTTGTGAATCTTGTTGGGGAGCCTTGATCATTATGATATCATTATTTAGCACCTTCATATCCTCATTGTGTATCTATTGTTGGTTTGTCTTCAACCTAAGTACCACACAACAAAAGAAAAAGAAAACATTCATAATAAAAAAACACAAGTCTAATTTTAGAATCACACAAATAGTGTTTTCAAGGATTTGTATTAGATTAGAAGAAAGAGGGAAGATATATACTATTATATACCTCTTTTCGTTATGTTTGGCTGCTCTTGCGCTGCTGATCTTATATCTGTTTCTCTTTTTCTCAAACTCAAATGTTATATCCTTTTAAGGGAAAGTAAACAGAAGATGGTGAGCTAGATATCCAAAAGGGAAACAAAAGAAAAACTTAAGCGCAAATCAACATGTACATGAGTCATGTCCTTTCCGTGTCCCGCTCTGTATGCTTTAGTCCATTTCACTTTCCGTGGGTTTCTCTTCATCTTGAATTTTGAATTTCTTGTGGCATTTCGACCTACAGAACCGGAATATCTGCAAAGGGTGGAATATAGCTTGCTTGTAACTAAATCACAATACACATGAGAAACAAAGCTAAACAGTGACTGCCCTTTGAGTAACCAATTATTAAACATCAAGAGCTAATCAAAGACTTTTAAAACATACTACCTAATATGAATCTCAAAGCAGACCTCATTTGTAATCAAGTTTAGAAATTATTAAGTTTTTCTAAACTAAAATCTAAGATATAAAAAGCTTTATTTTTTCTAATTCTCTTTGTCTTTCAAATTTCTAAAAGATTTCTAATTCTTCATCACTACCAAATTTTTCTTCCCAACAAAATGATATCAGAGGTAGAACATTCTCTTAAAGATGACAAATAATGGTGTTCCTTTCCAAGTTCCCATGCTCACAAAGAGCAACTTTGATAATTGGAGTCTAAGGATGACGACTATCCTAGGAACACATGATATGTGGAAGATAGTCGAGAAAGGCTTCATTGAACTGGAGAATGATGAAAGTCTATACCATATTCAAAATGTTTGTATGAGAGACTTAAGGAAGAGAGACAAGAAGGCTCTTTGTCTAATCTTTCAAGGATTAGATAAGACACGTTTGAGAAAGTTGCAGGAACAAAGTCAGCCAAAGCAGTATGGGAGAAGCTTCGAACCTCTTACAAAGGAGCAGAGAAAGTTAAAAAGGTATGTTTTAAAACTCTAAGAGGAGAATTTGAAGCATTGCAAATGAAGAAATGTGAACTCATCTCTGATTACTTCTCAAGAGTCTTGACGGTTACTAATAACCTTAAAAAACGGTGAGAAGTTAGACGAGGTGAGTATCATGGAAATATTTCTTAGATTGTTGGGTCCAAAATTGAACATATTGTAACTGTTATTGAAGAGACAAAATATTTAGAGACTATGATGATGGAGCAACTCAAGATGCGTATTGATACTAAATACAAAAATGGTCAAAGTCATCAAAGACGTGGTGGTGTTCAATTCCGAGGAAAAAGTTATGGTTATGTACGTAGACGTGGTTGGAGGCCTTATGAAGACCATACCAACAAAATAAGAGAAAGTTCATTAAGAGGTCGTTGAAGAGGAAGTCCAACATCAAGGTACGATAAATCAAGTTCTAAATGCTACAGTTGTGGAAAATTTAGTCATTATGCTTGCAAGTCTAGAACTCCAAACAACAATAGAGTTGAAGAGAAGTCTAACTACATTGAAAAAATGAGCAAATAAGATGATATGTTATTGATAGCTTACAAGATGGATGAACCAGAGAAAGATCACAAGTCGTACCTCGATAACGGTGCAAACAATCACATATGCATGAATAGAAACATGTTTGTGGAGCTTGATGAATCGGTGAAAGGAAATGTGGCTTTAGAAGATGAATCAAAGAAAAATGTGAAAGGTAAAGACAATATTCTCATCGGATTGAAAAATGAAGATCATCAATTCATTTTTAATGTTTACTATATTCTAAGCATGAAGACCAACATCTTGAGTCTAAGATAAATCTTAAAGAAATATTATGATATTTGATTAAAGGATAATAACCTCTCTATAAGAGATCATGAAAACAACCTCATCACCAAGATATCGATGACAAATAATAAAATGTTTATCCTAAACATTAAAAATGATATCGCACAATGTCTCAAGTTATGTTACAAGGAGGAGTCTTGGTTCTGGCATCTTCGGTTCAGGTATCTTAATTTTGGAAGCTTAGAGCTACTTTCCAATAAAGAATGGTGAGAGAATTGTATTGCATCAATGTGGATTTGTGTTTTTCATTGGAAAAACCGCCTTCACATGAATCTCAAAGAAGCAATCTATTGTCACTCTCTCTACTTGTGAAGCAGAGTATGTAGCAGCTAATTCATGTGTTTTCCATGCTATTTGGTTACAAATCCTACTAAAAGAGTTGAGTTTGTCAGAAGAGGATCCAACGAAGATCTTTATGGACAACAAGTTAGCAATAGCATTGGCGAAGAATCTAGTCTTTCATGACCGAAGTAAGCACATCGACATTCGTTATCATTATATTAGAGAATGTGTTACCAAGATGAATTTAAAATTGGAATATGTGAAGACAGTGACCAAATATCCAATATCTTCACCAAACCATTCAAGCGGAAAGACTATCAAAATAAGGAGTTTTCTTGGAGTAACAAAATCATGTTTAGGAAGAAGTGTTTTAATTATTGGGCTGATGATCCAATAAGTATTTGTTGGACCAAACCCAAATGTTTGATCCAATTTTAAAAAATTCTCTAGAATTATTTTCTCATATCTCCATCTCCTTATAATTCTTAGAAAATAAAAATTTGATGTTTTTATGAAAATATCTAGATAATCGTAATAGAATAATCTAGATTTTAGGATTAAAATATTTAAAATATTTTGTAATATGGAGGATATAAATACTTCAATTCCCCACCTCATTTGTAATTAAATTTAGAAATTGCTAAGCTGTTTTAAATTAAAATAAAAAAATAAAAAGCTTTATCCTTCCTGATTCTCTTTGTCTTCCAAAATTCTAAAACACTTTCTCTATCACTACCAAATTTTTTTTCCAACACCCTAATCCCTAAAATGTATATTCTTAATCCTAAAACTTTAGGATAATTTGCTTTCTTAATTTTTTTAGTTTAAAGGATTTAGATTGTTCCTCAAAATTATTTTATCTTTTTATATAATTTTCCCCAAATCTGGAGCCCATAAAAAACCTAAAATATTAATGTTTTGTTCCATGTTCAATATGGAGAAAACTTGTCCCTTTACAATTCTGCGATAACTATATGATGGTCTTTCTTTTTATCTTATCTTATATTTTCTATAATTTTTAATTCGAATGCTTGTTTACTATACCAAAATATATGTTAAATAATCAGAGGGTTGCAGTAGGATCAGATTTTCTAGTTGATCTCTCTAAACTTTTTTTTGATTTTTCTATGATTGTTTTTTAGATTTTAGATCTGGTTTGTTTTTGTTCTCGGTTGAGATTATCGAGTTTGAGTTATTAAATATATCAACTTTTAATTTCTTTAACTGCAATCTACCATTAAATTAGCTGCTAAAAATGTTTTTTGTAGTGGAATATGTCGGCAATTTCAAAACATGGTTGAACAAAAGCTAACCATAAGTGATGCATTTTTGTTTCTCAAGGCTGAAGGATAAATTCCAAGATAAGCATACCATATATGAAGAGTTTCAGGTTATGAAAAACTTCAAAGCTAATAGGTTTTTTTTCCTCACTGTTGAATTGGTTTTAATCTTTCATATATTTAGCTATTAGTTATGATTTGTAGGATACTAAATTGATTGTGAGTTCATTGTAGATTTGGTACTAGTGATGCTATATTTCAAGTGAAAGAATTTTTCAAGGGCCAATAAGAGTTGATTTTGACCAAAATTAAGATATATATTATTGTGCTGCAACTAATCCAAATTCTGATTATGTATGCAAATCATTTTAGACATTTTAGAAATATATATAAAAAAAGAAGTTCATATATAGAGGTAATATTCTATAAATAACTGTTAATAAAAAGAGAATCCTATTTTTTATTTCAAGTGCACAAATATTCCACTAATTTTTTTTAGTACTTTCTCTCATCTCCAAGACATTTCACTTATCCGACTATTTTTAAGGTTGTTTATCTTGCTAATCGTTTAAATTCTTCTTTTATCTTTTTTTTCACATATAATTTTAATCCCTAATTCATTGTTACTTGTGGATCCATCCATTTTTTTGAATTAGATATATTGTCTATGTTCTATACTCTATTCTGATTTTTGAAATACAAATATAAAAATATTCAAAAAAAAATTCTAAAATCAAAGGATAAGATAAAACTATAAAATTTGATCGATCTAACCTTGCCAAGAACTAAGTCATTTAAAGGCAAAAGTTTCTATTACCACACACAAAGCAAGAATATTTAACTTAACAATTCTCAAACAGATAAACAAGATAATTTATGGTTTTATATTATTACACTTAATATAGAAATCTTGTTAATTTTATTTATTAAAATTAGATTTATTAGAAAGATACCATTGATCAAATATTTAGAAAGAGAATTTTTTTTAATATTGTAACACTTTAAAAAAATAAATCATGTTTATTTAAAACATTTTTTATTTTTTGCTAAGTTAGAATATATATGTTTTCTTTTAAATATTTGTGCATTTATTTTTAAACTTAATTTTTCTTCTTCTAAGTAGTCTTTTAATTTATACATAACTGTTTCTTTTCTTTTAAAAATCTTGTTCTTTTTCAAACAAATCAATTCATTAAGACTAGTCTTATAATCAACCATCCTAAGATTAATTATTAGTCAAAGTTACTTTTCAAATATAATAGATTGACTATTAAAAATTTTTAATGGAAAATATAAATTGAAAAAGGAAAGAAAACTAAAGAAAAAAATAGAAATTTAGGATATGCATATTCCGTAATTTAAGAAACAAAAATACTAGTAACTGGAGAACAAGCATATAAAATATTGCAATGAATTTCAAGGCTACCAATCAGAAAATTTGAAACTAGCATAATCAATATATTATTTTCTTAGCATTTTTTGATGATTTTTAATTTGATTATTTGAATATATAGGATTTGATTTTTTTTTTTAATTGCGGCTTGTGATTGAATTTACGTTGATATAGTTTCGCTTTCTCTAAATAATTAATGAAATTCTAGGCAATTTCGAATCATGGTCAAAAGGAGGCTATCTACCAGGGATGCACGTGAATACCTCTATATTGTGAGGGATAAATTTCAAGATAATCCTGAAATATATGATTCATTTCTTAAGATCTTGAAGGACTTCCATTCTAAGAGGTATATTCGATGTGTTAACGATTAATTTTCCACATAATAATTAATTACTCTAATGACGTATGGATAGCTGAAGAATAAAATGTATTTTCATTGCAGAATTGGTCGTAGTGATGTCAGATCAAAGGTGATCGAACTCTTTAAGGGACACCAAGACCTGCTTTTGGGTTTTAATAAGTTCTTGCCACAGTGTTTTAAGATAACACTCGAGAGCGATCAAACTCTACTAAGAACGCCTGAGTTTCGCGAAGCTCTTAATTTTGTCAACAAGGTCAAAGTAAGCACACTTACCCATGGTAGAAAAAGAGATTGGTTTTTATTTTATCTGATTCTATCAATTATGTGAAATGTAAACCAATCCCAACTATTAAATTGTATTGCTCTTTTCTATTTTTACCATTTTTCCTTTAAATATTGTTTATTTATAGGCAAGGTTACAAGACGATAGTGCACATAACTCCTTCTTAGAAATATTACGAATGTACAGAGAAGGGAAGAAGAGTGTTACTGAGGTTTTTCATGAGGTATAAATATGTTTGTCTATAATATTAAAACTGTTTTTTTTTAACTCTTCAGTGTTCTTGAGATTGATGATTTCCTGTTTAATTTGTTTTGTTTTGTTAAAGAATGATTACCTATTTTGCAGGTGTTTGATGTCCTTCTCCGAGACCACCACGACTTGCGTATGGAATTTGCGCATTTTCTCCCTCGTAAAAAATAATACTATAGAGAAGGGTGAGAATGCAGTTGAAAGAAGCTGAGATAATAAGTTATTTATACAATGAAGTCATGTTAATCACTAGTTCGTTGTTCAACTGAAAAAACTGGTACCTCATTTCAGTTATTTTTAATCGTTTATTAATCTCTATAGTTAGTTTCTCTGTACTAGTTAGAAACAGTTAAAAATTATAAAACCGACTACGCAATAAACAAGAACGAAGTAGATGAAGAACTCTACAAAAATTCATAAAAAAACCGGCTACGCAATAAACAGATACAGTGACCAGAAAAGTAGACCTATTTGGATTTGGATATCTTACAAAGAGTCCCAAACATATATAGCAGGAGTTGGAAACACACTCCTCTTCTTTTTTTTTGTGTAAGTATTTTTTTTTTATATACATATTCTCACACGGTCACACTCAGGTCTTTTCTTTTGCTGTCTCCACTTGAAGAACATTACTAAACTTGAAATCTGGTAGGCTTCTCGGCTATTACAAGTGGTTCAATATATACTCTGATATGTAAAAAATAATTATAACTTCGTATATAGTGAAAGAGAAGGCATGCTTTTCGATTTGCTTGGCGAGGGCTAAACTTTAAGGAAATTAGTTCAGGCTCGTCTTGTAACTCCCGAAGTTTTCTGAAAGCCATTCTCAAGGAGACCATCACTACATAATACTGTACGTAGGTCATGTGTATGGCCTATTCTTGTGAATTTGGAAAGAATAAACAATAAGAATTTGAAATCTTAGAGAGCAAAACAAATTGAGATAAATACACATTTAGGGTTTTTGTCATTAAAGTGTGTATCATGTTTACACATCCTCAAGATCCATACGAAACAAGTAAAAGGAGAAAATAGGTTATATTTATATATCTAATTATATACGGATATGCCGTATCCCCCACACGTGCGAACCTTTGTCTGAACCGTAGCTCGTCTCATATACATGGAGTCAAGCTCTAGAAATTAAGATAATATACTTTGCATATATTATTTTGCCTAAAGCATCAGTTTGATCGTTCTACTCCTCTAGAGATTTCGGACTCGTACTCTCAGATTTTTATGGTATTCCAAAGAGATTTATGTCGAAAAAGAGATTTATATCTCAGTTTAATCTCTTGAATACAATTATCTATAGCACAAGCTTGTTGGGTACCTGTATGGGTATCCAAAATCCGACATCAAACAGAAGGTCTAACATACACTTAAAATTAAACTCATACGATTAACAAAGGGACAAATAATAAAGAAAGATTTTAGTATTAGGCTAGCTCTTTCAATGAAGGATATATACCATTTTATCTATATTTTAGGGTTGATAATTTAAGTTTTTGGAGTTTAGGGTTTAAGATTTAAAGTAAGTTTAGGAATTTTTTTTAGTTTATATCTTAGAATTTGAATGGAGTAATGGTTTTTTTTGTCATCATATCCTAGTGACTTTAATATCTTCAATGACATTGCAGGGTGCTGGTTTCGAATCCTAGACATGTGTCATAAATTTCAGAAATAATCACCACTGTGTCATATGATTCAAGAGTTTGTAGTCTATTTTGTTAACTCTTTTCTTTTTAACCCAAAACTTTCATAACAGTTTCAAACCAATTTTAAATTCTTTAGCTGTTCATATTTTCGAAGGAAAGAAGAACTAAGTGAATCTTCGGTATAATTCAGATAATCTTGAATACAATAATCTTCAGTTTCTTAGGGGTTGTCTCTGAAGAAGATACCAGCGGTTTTATTGTAATAGACATTATGAAAGAATCAAAGATAAAAATAAAAAAATAAAAAATAAGAAAAAATCCTCCACGTTTGACTTTTTCTTTTCAAATTCATTTTTGCAAACTGGAAGCTAAAAAATGCTAATAAGGTGTTGAATAGCCATCTCTTAAAAATCAGGTAAGAAATAACTTAATTTTTCTTATTCAATAATATTTTTCCTTTTTTTCTTTTTTCTGTTGCACGTTTTCAAAGGAATTAAATATTAATTTATCAGTAAAGTAATAAGTTCTCGTAAAAAATTCTCATAACTACACATCTTATTTTTAATTAAACTTTTTCGTTTTGGTCGTTCCCTTAATATAAGAGATATTAGGGGTTTTTGAAAGACTTTCCAACAAAATTGACCATTTGATCGGGACTTTTTGTATCCGACTGACACAGTACAGTTAGTGTTTATATATGAGCATTGTACCTTTTTAATGGAGAAAGTGATAGGCTTTAGAAATGTTAACTAAGGAAGAGAATTCTGACATCCACCCAAGGAAGAGCTCAATTTAATTTTAAAAGTTTTTTTATAAATACGATTGTTGGCTGTATATGTTTTCATATTTGCTATATCATTGCATACATATAAACCTTTAAAAATACATATTAGAGAGACTTTAATTTTATTAACTAGAATTATAAATACTAATAAAAAGTTAATTAAAAATTATGATATCGCCAAAGTCTTTTCTGACAGCATTTAATTTAGTCAACTAAGAAGAGAAAATTAGAAAAAGATCAAAGTATTACCTTAAAAATATGAATTTTCTTTTGTGAATTCAACATCTTTATAGAAGTGTAATGTAAACCCAAAAGTTTTCTTGTTTACCTTTGTGGGGATTGTTCAAGTCTTGTCTACGTGCTATCTGAGGTTAGGATAAACTTTTCCCTCTAGATGACAAAGGTCTCTGTTTTTTTGTACAATGTGCCTCTCTAGTTTTCATTTATCTTATTGTTTTTCTTTTGATTTTAGTTTCCAACGTTTTATGATTGTATTGTAAAATGATATCCGGATCTAGGCTAGGTTCAAATTCTCTAGTTGGTAGTATTGAAATTCATTGCAATATAAGCTGCGTGATTGTTTTTGTTTGTATTTTGGGATGACTTCGAGTTTGATTATTCGTATATATAGATTTTGAATTAGTTTCTTGTGGCTTGAGATTAATTTACATTGATATACTTTCTTTTTCTCTAATTAATGATTGAAATTCTAGGCAATTTCAAACTATGGTGATAACGAGGCAGTTTACAAGGGATGCACGTGAATACCTCCATACTGTGAGGGATAAGTTTCAAGATAATCGTGAAATATATGATACGTTTATTAAGGTCTTGAAGGACTTATATTCCAAAAGGTATATTCTATGTGTTAAACATTGAATTTGCGCTTTAATTTGTTCAATTTATGTCACACATAATACTCTTATGACTTATGGGTAGCTGAAGAATTAACTGGTCTTGTTACTGCAGAATTGGTTATACAGATGTCATATCAAAGGTGATTGAACTCTTTAAGGGACACCAAGACCTGATTTTGGGTTTCAATAGGTTCCTACCCAAGTGTTATCGTATAACACTCGATAACAATCAAACTCCACAAAGGATGTCTGAGTTGCATGAAGCAGTTGACTTTCTCAACAATGTCAAGGTAAGCACACTAGCCCATGGTCGAAAATAGGGATGGAAAATTAGATTAATGATTTGATTTTTATAGATTATTTATGCTATAACTTCTGAAATTTAAAAACCATATAACACCAATTTGTATTCTAGCCCTACTAATAAATTATATTCCTCTTGTTTTACCATTTTTTCCTTTGAATATCGTTTATTTGTAGGCAAGGTTACAAGATGATCGTGCATTCAGGTCCTTCTTAGAGATATTGCGAATGTACAGAGAAAAAAAGAAGAGTTTTACTGAGGTTTTTCATGAGGTATATATATATGTGTGTAATTGTAATTAATAAGTGTATAATATTAAAACTTATATTTTTTTTCTTTAGTGTTCTTTTATTGGGTTTTGATGATTACCTATTTTGCAGGTGTATCATGTCATTCTCCGAGACCACCACGACTTGCGTATGGAATTTGCTGCTTTTCTCCGTCGTCGTTATAGATAATATATACTATAGAGAAAAGTGAGAGTGCAGTTGAATTAAGCTGGGATAATAACTTTTAATCACTAGTTTTTTGTTGAACTGACAAAACTGGTATTTCGTTTCAGTTGTTTTTCATAGTTTAAAACAAAATTGATAGCTCATTTCATCTTTTTCTTTCATCGTCTATATTGCATATTATGGACAACTTAAAGCTTATTTCTCAAACTTCGTATTACAATTGTGCGCAACACACAATTTCCACTACCAAGAAATGGATTCTTCTACAATCTGGTTGAATAATAACTATTCTTATATCCTATTCGTATGTCAGATAAAAATATAATAAGATATAGTTTAAAAAATCTGGATGATTTTGGAAATGAAAATTTTAACCCTTATCTAATTTTTCTATAGTTTGAAATAATTAATCATTTTCTCATGCTTTCAAAAGCTATTGAGTATTGACCAATTTTTGAAGTGTTTATATGCTTTTGAATATCGTCAAGAAAACATGGATTAAAAGTGTCAGCAAAAAGATTCAACTATTCCAAACTCAACTACGACGATTTTTGTGCTACTTATTTTTTTCGTATGTATTTTTTTTGGATAATTCTTTATGATAGAGTTATAATATGCTCATTTATCTAATTTACAAGTGCTATTGTTTCTACTTTCAACTGTAATAATATCGATATACATACATATATATATATATATAGATATATGTCGAGTATCTTCTTTTGTATATATATATATATATTCTTCTTCTTTGGTTCTTTCAGGCTGATACTGTTGTTTACGACTTTACGTTGGTTTGTATTAGAGGGTATACATTGGTGTCTTCTTTTATTTTTGTCCAAATTAAGTTATTCTGACATCAATTAATTTGTGGTAGTTCAAATTGCTGTTGATACAATTCAAGAACTTGATGATCTTTTAATTTTTGAGTCCATCGGTCAAATAACCATAAATGGAAATACACATTAATAAAATGACCATAAGCTAGTAAAGAGACGTCATTAGTGTTGTACTGTTTGACCTTGCTCCACGTGACACTTTCTACTTTATCTCTACAAATGTAAGGATTTTATTTTCTTTATAGTTTCTACTATTTTATTATTATTATTTTAACCGATTCTATATTCTTAAAAAGAAAATGAAAAAGCCTATGTATGTATGATACGACGATCTCCAACACTATTCACCTAACCTTTTTAGGCCTTTTCGAAAATAAATTAAAGGGTTTAATTAGTAAAGACGACAAGAATTATGAGCTATGTGCGCTATGAAGTTATCATGCAGTTCGAACCACACAAACTGCATCAATCTTTTACCAACTCCACTTCATTACCAATCATTGTTTTCTTCCTTCACCAGTTTAATGTAAAGTTTGAATTTACTATTTAGTTTATATATATTGAGGAGCAATGAGTCGTTTACTAGAATTTTGAAATGTCACATTTGATGATGATTATTCGATAATGTTCTGTTGCAAGTGGTTTACCTCTGTTGTGTAATGGATATCTTGTCTTTTTTTTTTTTTTTAATATTTCTGGACTGTATTTTTATGGCTTTCGATGTGTTCGTACTTCTTTGATTTTTTCAGATCTCAATAATACTACGATAATAAAAAGGTCATAGGCTTCTCGGTTTGGTTCATGCAGATCTCTATTTAATTATGGAATTTCTTATGATCTGTATTCACAATTCTAATAACATGTCCTCTCAATATATGATGTGTCTCATTATTCTAGTGCAAATACAAGTACAACTAAGCTCACTAAACAAATTTAGAGTGGTTTGGATTTAAAATTAGAGTAGGCTACGTACAGTTTCTTTCAAATAATTAAGAAAAACGAGAAATTGGGCCGTGTCGTGTGGATTTTGGGAAAAATGAGACGATGGATTAGGGCTTAGGAAACTATATTTTAGGCATTCAACAAATTGTCTAACCAAATTTATGCAAATATTTTGTCCCAAAAATAAGAAAATGAAGTAACAAATGAGGAATAAACGCTTTTTTATTAAAAAAAGATTAACAAAAAACGAGAGGGGCATTCCGAGAATTGAACTCGGGACCTCTCGCACCCTAAGCGAGAATCATACCACTAGACCAAATGCCCACTTGTGTCAGGTCTTACTCTACTATTATATATTGAATATATACCACCAAATTAACCAAATCTGATTTGTCTACCTTATTACCCAGAGTATTAAAAATGTACGATCATCAAATTAACAAATTTATCTTGAACCGACATAAAATTCAATATTTATATAATATACTTATTTAATGCTAGTTCTTACATTGTGTCTATAAAACATAACCAGTTTGACAACTCTGGATAATTCAATTCTTAAAAGTTGAAATTTAACCCAACAAATCCACCTTAAATCTCATATCCACATCTGTAATTAAACATTTACCTCACATAAAAAGTCATTTCCACAATTAAGAAAACTGGCAAATTCTTCCTGAGATCATTAAAAAGAGCCTCGAATTTACTAACTCTAGCACATGACGTTGATAGTTTAATTTTTACCTGACCTTCCTAGTTTATCCTCACAATCTCCCAAATATCACAAAATTGCCACTAACATAACCCCAATTGTGAGGTCCCAATCCAATCCAATTAACCTCACCGGCTATAACCGGTAACCCAACCTATAAGCAACCTAGCAACGGCTGTCTTTAAGTTTTTTTTTTTTATAGTTAAAAAACGTCTTAATTAATATAATAATTACTCTACATAAAAAGAAATTACATTACGTAAAAAAAATCCTTAGCGAAGTCTCTCATCTTCATCATAATTATTTTTTTTTAACTCTGCCTTATTAGTTTCTTTCTTTCTTTGCTTCTGCAATATCTGTTTTAAGTCTTGCCTCTCTGGTGTGTTTCCGTGTGCGGTAAGAAGGAAGCTTTTGCTTGTAGACTTGTGTCTCTACGAAATTCGGTAACTCTACGATGATCTTTCTGTTCTTTCCTTTATTAATTCTTTCTCTTCCGAAGCGTTTTTAATTCCTTATCTCGAAGCGCCGTAATGTGAAAAAAACAATCCGAAGATTTAAGTTAAGATCGAATTTTCAGCTTCATTGTTTCTAATTCCTTCTCGATTTTGCTATGATTGTTCTCTAGTTGCTAGATCTATTGCTTGTTTGTTTTTTGTTTTTTTTGCTCGAAGTTGAGATTGCCTCCGAGTTCGATTTTTACGGATATGGTTTTGTTTGATTTTTGATTGATTTTCTACTGTTTTAAAGATCAAAGGGATTTAGTTTATTGGCTGCTTCTTCTTGATTGAATTAAATTTACATGAATCCTTCAAATTTGAAGACTTGTTTTTGCCTCTGGATGCTAAATTTTTCAGGCAAGCTTTTAATTGGTGAATTGAGTGTTTTTTCTTCTCGTTGTTATATAATCTTGCGCTGATCTATTGGCCAAGTTTCTTGTCATTGAGAAACGTGTTTTGGAGAAGCACAGTGATCTATTTTTGCTACTAAACGTCTTTTTAAATCCTTTTTCTGTGTTTAGTGAAGCTTTGGCAA
This sequence comes from Streptanthus diversifolius, assembly GCA_039880935.1. Taxonomy (NCBI): domain Eukaryota; kingdom Viridiplantae; phylum Streptophyta; class Magnoliopsida; order Brassicales; family Brassicaceae; genus Streptanthus; species Streptanthus diversifolius. The sequence goes on along the minus strand of JAXGFM010000015.1, from coordinate 4,134,981 downwards.
TTTCAAATCATGGTTGGAGGAGGAAGTGCACAGAAGCTAACTACAAATGATGCACTTGCATATCTCAAGGCTGTCAAGGTTAAATTTCAAGATAAACGTGAAAAATACGATGAGTTTCTTGAGGTTATGAAAGATTTTAAAGCTCAGAGGTATAGTTATTTATTTACTTTTTACTTCAATTTTTTGTCTTGTGATTTCTGGGGAGCTAAAGCTGATCTTATTTGAAATTGTAGAGTTGATACTAGTGGTGTCATCTTGAGGGTAAAGGAACTATTCAAAGGGAATCGAGAGCTGATCTTGGGATTCAATACTTTCTTACCAAAGGGTTTCGAGATAACCCTCTTACCAGAGGATGACCAACCTCCGCCAAAGAAACCTGTTGAGTTTGAGGAAGCTATTAGTTTTGTCAACAAGATTAAGGTAGAGATTTTTATGTGTTACACTTCTCCTTTTTTCTCTTGGCTACTTTGCCTTTAAAGATTCTTTTTTTTTCTGCAGACAAGGTTTCAAGGCGATGATCGTGAATACAAATCGTTTTTAGACATTTTGAACATGTATAGAAAGGAAAACAAGTCCATTACTGAGGTCTACCAGGAGGTATGTTTGTAGCTTTTCTAAGTTGTAATGTTTTTCATTTTTACGTCTTGGTTGCCCTTCTTGTCTTAGTTTGGTATGCCTATCTTGCAGGTGGCCATCCTTTTCCGGGACCATCACGATTTGCTTGTGGAGTTCACTCACTTTCTCCCTGATACGTCAGGAACCGCCTCTACTAATGATCCTGTAAAAATGTCAGTACGTGATCGAGGCATTAAATCTCTTCCCACCATGCGGGACTCTGATAAGGTTCTTCTCTCTGTTTTGTTTTTTTGCTCTTGAAGTAATTTGTGAGCTACGCATAATATGCTACTGGATATTCGATACTCAGAGCTGTTACTTGTTTGTGCATTGTTGCATAAGGTTCGGATCATTGCTTCACATACTGACCGTGACCTCAAAACGGAGCATATGGACCTAGACCATGAGAGATCTTTGTTGAAAGAAAGTAAAGAAGACGTTAGACGCATTGACAAAAAGAATGATTACATGGATGACAGAGACAGGAAAGGTTATGGAATAGATACCAGAGGTCTCGAACAAGATAGCCATAAAGAGCAGTTCCTCCACAGTAAAAAGAAGCTGACACTAAGGGATGATGATTCTCCTGAAATCTCAAATCAGGCTAGAGAAGGAGACAAGTTTTGTGGAGCCATTGGCACTTCATCTACTTATGATGATAAAGGTGCTAGAAAAAGTAGTTCTCTCGTTTTCCTTAGTTAAGATGATAATTGATTTCTGAGATAGCTAGGAGTGAATTTCTTGTTTGAATTCATGCAGCGTTGTCTGCTATTCGTTGTGTCCTGAAAATGACTTTTGTGATGACAGGCCATGTCCAAGAACTTGCTTTTGTTGATCGAGTGAAGGCGAAGCTTAACACCACTGATTACCAAGAGTTCTTACGATGTCTTAATCTCTTTTCAAAGGAAATAATCAGCCAACCAGAATTGCAGTCTTTGGTATGTTTATCTGCCTGACCTAAGGTTTCTCTCTGTATAGTGAAATTGGAGAATATTATGAGAAATCTTGTGGAATGATCTGTCAATGACTCGTGGACATATATTATTGTATCAGGTGGGAGCTTTAATTGGAGTGTATCCAGACCTTATGGACGCCTTCAGAGTCTTTTTGGTTCAGTGTGAAAAGATTGGTAACTAGGCAAATTTATGCTCCTCTTCTTACATCCGCTAGTCAAAGGTTACGGTTTGACCAACTTTTGTTTTTTTTCTTTCTCCAGATGGATTACTCTCTGGGATCGTCACTAAGAGTAAGTCTAGCTTTTTATGTTCGTATGAGTGGAATGAAATAAAATTTAGCTCTAACCATTGGATTGCTCTACAGAATCCTTGTGGAGTGATGGCAAATGTCCTCAACCTACTAAGTCACCGGACAAAGATACAGACCGAGAACGTGAGAAGATTGAAAGGTTTAGAGAAAGAGACCGTGAGAAGGAGAGGCTCGAAAAGGCGGCAGCAAGCCAGAAATGGGCGAAACCTATCAGTGAACTAGATCTCTCGAACTGTGAACAGTGCACTCCTAGTTATCGTTTACTTCCAAATAATGTATGCGGCTACAGTTCGTCATGAACGATTCTTCTCCTCTTGGTTTATGTTCTTGCTTCATTAGTTAAAGGGTGGTACTTATTTTTTGTCTTCTTGCAGTATCCAATTCCTATTGCAAGCCAAAAAATGGAGATTGGTAGCCAGGTGCTTAATGATCATTGGGTGTCTGTCACTTCAGGAAGTGAAGACTATTCATTTAAACACATGCGCAAGAACCAGTACGAAGAGAGCCTCTTCCGATGTGAAGATGACAGGTTAGTGATTGCCTTCTGTTATTTATTGAACGTTTGCTTGGAATAGTTTGGATTTGGTGAGAATTTGTTTATTTATGTGCTTAAGGTTCGAGCTAGACATGCTATTAGAGTCTGTGAACTCAGCTACAAATCAAGTGGAAGAGTTATCCGCAAAGATTAATAGTAATGAATTGAAAAGTGACACTCCCATCTGTATCGAGGATCACCTCACAGGTAAAGTTTGAATTCTTCTCTTTTGTGACTGCTGAAATTTGTGAGTTATCGTCATGTAGCAAAGCTGTTAAACTGAATCCTTCTTTTTCTTGACTGATGTATATTGTTTGTTATTGTCTTGCGTAGCTCTAAACCTAAGGTGCATAGAACGTTTATACGGTGACCACGGGCTGGATGTGTTGGATTTGTTAAAGAAGAATGCTTATCTTGCTTTACCCGTAATACTGACCCGTTTGAAACAGAAACAAGAAGAGTGGGCAAGGTGTCGTTCTGATTTTAACAAAGTGTGGGCTGACATATATACCAAGAACTACCACAGATCACTTGATCATCGCAGTTTTTATTTCAAACAGCAAGACTCAAAGAATCTGAGCACAAAAGGTCTTTTTTCTCTCTACCCACTACGAAAAATGACTTGTAGTTAAAATACTATACGAGCTTTGCTCCTTGCATACATCTACCTACAATTTTCTTATGTACCACTATCTTTCATTGCAGCGTTGCTGGCGGAGATAAAAGAGATCTCTGAAAAGAAGCGAGCAGAAGATGATGCACTTCTTGCTCTTGCGGCTGGAAACAGACGAACTGTTTGCTCCAACATGAGTTCTGATTATCCAGATCCTGATCTTCATGAAGATCTGTGCCAGCTGATCAAGTATTCATGTGGAGAAATGTGTTCAACCGAACAGTTAGATAAGGTAATGAAGGTATGGACAGAATTTTTGGAACCAATGTTTGGTGTTCCTTCTCGCCCTCAAGGTGTTGAAGACCGAGATGATGCTGTTAAGTCTACAAACCAGAATATAAAATGTGGTAGTGCAAGCGAGGGCAGTCCTCAAAATGGAGTTAATGTTGCCAACTCTGTGCGGTCAAATGGCCCTGGAAAGGCTGGTGAAAGTAATCAATTGCGGCAAGCTAATGACTCGGATAGAGATGTCACTGCCAGTAAGTCCTCAGATGCTTTATTATGTGACAACACTCAGAATGATAAACTGCCGAAGAATCTAACCACACCTGACGAAAGGCCCGAAACCAAACAAGCTGTTTCTATTGAACGCGTGCATAACTCAAATACACCGCCTGTAGATGGATTGCTACCTCAAAGGAATGGAAAAACCAGCATTTTATCCATTGCCGGTAAACACTTTAGACTTTGCTTGATAAGAGTACACTTGAAATTTTTCGTCTTTGTAGATGATGAATGGTACCCTTTTCTACTTGACCAGGGCTTAGCAATAGTAATCCTAAACCTAGCGGTTTAGCCAGTGGGACGGAGATGGAGGTGAAGCCGATTCACGTAAATGGGCCACGCGTGGAGGTATTTCCAAATGGGACATTGGCGGAAACATCGACTAATCAAAGATCTAACGAAGTGTTTGCTGGGCAAACCAAAGTCGAAAGAGAGGAAGGTGAACTTTCTCCAACAGGAGATTTTGAGGAAGATAACTTTGCAGTTCATGCAGAGAATGACTTGGAGGCTCTCAGCAATGTTAAAAATGGTGCTGGAAATAACTTAAACCAGAGAAGTAGCGGAGAGAATGATGCTAATGCGATTGATGAAGGTGATGAAAGTGCACCAAGATCATCTGATGGTAGCGGAAATACATCTCAGAATGGTGATGTTTCTGGAACCGAGTCTGGTGATGGTGAAGATTGTTACCCCGAAGATGATATGGAACATAATAACAAGGCGGAAAGTGAAGGTGAGGCTGAAGAAGGTATCTCTGATGCACATGATGACGCTGAAGGAGATAGGCTTGTGTTGCCCATTTCTGTGCGTAACCTGCTATATGTGAAGCCTCTGGCAAAGTATGTCCCTCCAGCATTATGCGATAAGGACAAAGATATTACTCGGAAGAACTCCCGAGTCTTTTATGGGAATGACTCGTATTACGTTCTTTTCAGGCTTCATCAGGTAAACAGATCATTACTCAATCTGCAAATCAATGGCGCTGGATGTGAGTCTAACTTTTTGTGGTTACTTGTAAACAGATTTTGTATGACAGAATTTTATCAGCAAAAATCAATTCATCTTCTCCAGAAAGAAAGTGGAAAACCTCAAATTCAACAAACCCTGCGGACTCCTATGCCAGGTGATTGTCCCTTGCGATCTTTTATGCAGTTACCACAGGATGCATCTTTGTTGCTGCTTAGACATCTAGTTTTGTTTGAACAGATTCATGAATGCTCTCTACAACTTGCTTGATGGCACGTCTGATAATTCAAAGTTTGAAGATGATTGCCGAGCAATAATTGGGACTCAGTCATATGTTCTCTTCACATTGGACAAGCTGATCTATAAGCTCATCAAGCATGTAGGTTTTCCATTTGGTGTATTGTTTCTCTTCTCTACTATTATTCTTCTCTTCATCTATTCTTCACTTGTAATTGAATGACCAATGTCATCCTTTCAGCTCCAAATAGTAGCAGCTGATGAGATGGACAACAAACTACAACAGCTATATTCATATGAGAAATCCAGAAAGCCTGAAAATTATCTCGATGCTGTTTATTATGAAAATGCTCGTGTTCTTCTTCCCGATGAAGATATATACCGCATTGAATGTGTAAGAATTACTTCCACAGTTTGGACCAAGCTGGCTTACTATCCAGGAACTTCATATGACTTTGTATCTTTGTGAATTTGTTTCTGCAGAAACTATCGACACCAACAAAACTATCTATTCAGCTTCTGGACTACGGACATGATAAGCCTGATGTGACATCCATATCCATGGACCCAACTTTTGCAGCTTACCTCCACAATCAATTCCTTTCCAGTCAACCTAATGTGAGAGAGAATCCTCGAATCTATCTAAACCGGTAAGTAGACAGCATTGACAAAGGACTATCCCATCTTTCTACAAGATAATGGGGAAACTAATTAGATGCTCTCGTCTTTTCCCTCCAGAAATAAGCGTAAATATGGTGATGACGATGAACTCTGCACCACGGATCAAGTTAAGATTATTAACGGTTTGGAGTGTAAGATAACCTGCAGTTCTTCAAAGGTACAGTGCCTTATTTTCTACTTAACACTGTGGAGTACCTATGATAACGACTTTAAGCTTTGTCTTTATAAAGCAATTGGTGCGGTATATCCTGCAGGTCTCTTATGTGTTCGACACAGAGGATGTTCTGCATCGTGCTAAGAGGAGGAAGGTTTTGAACCAAAGCAGACAGGACCCTGTTTCCAGTGGTTCTTTAATTAGGCAAAAGAGGATACAAAGTTACCAAAAACTTCTCACCGGCCAATGACATTTCTCACTTACCATCGGCTAAAGCTCGTGATAGAGCAGCTTTTAAAGACACAAGGTTGCCATTCTTTGCTTGTTATACTCAACATTGGGCTTTGTCAGAAGAAAAGAATTTTAAGATGGCTCACTTCTGTTGCTGCCTCTGCTCCCTGTTGAAATCTCACTGAAAATAAAAGGGAAGGACTAGGGGAAAATCGAAGGAATACTGAAGGGATTAGCTTCCACAATTGTGTATATAAGCTTTTGTATGTTGTAACATTAACTCAAAATTCCTCTGTTGTTTGGTCCTATTCTTTTCAACATTAATCATCTGAATGAAAATTTGTTCTGTATCCCCGATCCTTACATATGCAGTTCTTGCACAATCCCAAGGCTAAGCTTTTTTCTTCTTCTTTTTTTTACCAATGGGTCACTAAAGACAGCTACGTGGAGCCTCTTTAACCGGCAAGCTCGCTGATTGGTGGACGGTCCATGATGTCTGCTGCAGCTGCTGCACTACGTTGCAGCGTCGGGTCGATATCAGGTAGCTTAGGAATCTGAGCCAAGAGATCAATGGTGCGTCGTAGAAGACGAGCCAGATCACCTTCGTCCATCGCACATTCCATCATCATTTCTTTCCAACTTAATCCAGAAGCCCAGGCTTCAACCATACCAGAGAACTGAATGTCTAAACAACAAGAAATCTCAACCTCATGCTTCTCCTGAAGCTTTATAAGAGAGCTTCTTTGTTCTTCTAAGAAATTAACCACGTCTATTACTGCATCAGATGGCTCGTATATATAGTTGTTGTCTCTCCAAGGTCGAACTTTAATTCCTTCAGAAACTAAACTTGCACATACACCAGCTAGTTGAGGAGGCTTGAGATCCACCAGGACTTTGTTCCGGAGGACCATTGCAAGCCAGAGCTCGTTTTCTCCTCGGATTGCGGCAGCTGTTTCACCCAGAGGAAATATCAAGTGTGTGTTAATGTCCAATGCTCTGCTTTCGTGAATCACATTGCTTATGCGCATGAAATCTTTCCAACCAGACGGTTCGATCTGCTCTAAACGGTTTATGAGCCGTCTTGATCTTGCCTTGAGCCTTTTCATCTTCTCAACCGTCAGCTTAGCGTTCTCTAGAATTTTCTTATACTCTTTGAACCCTGCTGACCGGCATATTCTTTTCTTCAAACGCGACACTTTGCTCCTTTGTTCCTTGTAATGTTCCGCAGCGATATCATACTCTTGGGACATATGTAACACCTCGTCTTCTTCGGAAAGGCTGCTTAGGACAGGTACGTTTAAACTCCATGACCAGGTCTCTAGAGATCCTTCCATTCTCCACATACTTCCAAGTTCAGATTCAGCTAGTTTATCCCACTGCATATCTGCTTTGTCAAGAAGAGCCTTCATGATTTCTCGAGGCAAAGCATCTCCTATCGCTAGAGCAGTGTTAGGGAAACCAGTCCTGTAAACAGTCCTTATCCATTTCTCAGTAAAGAGATACCATGAGTTATCAGAGCCAAGAGCCACATAGTAAGATGGTTTAACAGTAAGAGTTTCAGGCTCATCAGCTGCCAGCTCATCCTCGATTACGTTCGATGCAAAAGACTCATCCAAGGACATCATCTTATGAAGTTTTGAACCACTAAATGAATCGATATGTCCTAAGTAAACCGCAGGGACTGACTGCTGCATCCCTTCAGAATCCTTGAATTCCAAACAAATAAATGGTAAGTTTCCCTCTTCCATACCTTTTAGAAGCGGTTTTAGAGCTGAGAACCTTTCGAGTTCCATCCTTCTTCGTAGTTCAGTACGCTTGCGTTTCTCTTCCCGTAGTTCTTCCTGAAGTATAGTGATCTCCTTGTATTCCTTCGCTGACAGAAGTTTCCTACTCTTCTTATCTATTGCTTCATCGCTTATTTCTGATGTCAGAATCTCGATCTTCTTGTCGATTTCAGCAAGTTCCTCCTTTGCAGCAACCATCACATTGCTGCTCACATAGTTTCCAAAACTCTTCTCAACTAATTTCTTGGCTTCTTCCAGACTTCTCCCCGCTTGTAAGACTTTCCCGTCCTCAGTTCCACTTGATTTACGAGTAACTTTGGAACCAGCTACAAGATTTAGCACCATGCCATATGAAGCAGTAAATTGTGACACAAGAGGTTTTACTCCAGCGAAGACAAGTTTGCAGCATTCTTCAGCGCCTTCAAAAGCAGTCTGAACCAGCACAGTGTAACCCTTGTCATCAATGCCTCTGCGTCCAGCACGCCCAGCCATCTGGAACAACTCGTTGGGACCCAACTGTATTCGTTCATTACCAGCCTTTTTTGTCAGAGACGAAATAACAGCCGTTCTAGCCGGCATGTTTATTCCAGCAGCAAGTGTCTCAGTAGCAAAGACAACCTTAACAAGTCCTCGCTGAAACAATTCCTCAATGAAAGATTTCCAAAGAGGTAGACATCCAGCATGATGTGCAGCAATTCCCCTTAGCAGTCCTTTCTCGGCACTCTCTCTCACTGCATCTGGATAAAGAATACGAAACTTCCTCAGGGCCAACTCAACTTCACTCTTTTCGCAATCATCTAAAAGCTGAAAATTTTCAACATACTGTACAGCTGCATCACATCCTCTACGGTTAAAAATGAACCATATCGCTGGTAACATATCTTTTCCCTGGAGATGCCATAATGTGTCGCTAATTTGAGGTACCTAAAAGCCAAGACTCAGCTCAGTCATTAAGTTGTCATGAAAAGTTAAAAATATTCGATTACATAAGGAAACGACAAATGCCTAGTTTGTTAGGAAGCATAATGTAAGACCTGTGAACGGCGAATCTTATTTATCTCATTCTTTGAAAGAGGATAATCAGACATGTTCATGAGGCTGTTGTAACTCGTATCACTTTCTCTTTTTCTTGACCTCCTTCCCCTACGCCTGTCATCATCATCACGATATCTAGCTTCTGAGGCAGACAGTTGTAAATAATTGAGAGACAGCTTCCTGCTCCAATTAATAAAGCCTCTTCCAATTATTATCAGTGATAAATAATCTACACTACAGTTGATAACAGCATAGAGTTGAACAAGTTACCTATTCACATGTGTCCCTTTCTCATCAAGCAGAGGTAGTAAAGAATGTTTTGTTGAGAAGTACCAAGTCAATGGAACTGGACGTCTTGTCGACGTTACCAACTCAGTCTTACCATGTATCTGAGGACAAAACACAAGGAGCAGCTAACATATCTTAGAAAACCAGTGGCTAATGAATCTGAAGATTACGGCAGTTGTAATACTAGCAGTTAACGGGAATTGTGAACTTGATCACTAAAAAGTAATTAGGTTGCTGAAGATTACGCAAGTTGTCTACAAACTCACCTCACCAATCCAACCAGCTAATTCATCTGGGTTTGCAACTGTGGCTGATAGACATATAAGTTGCACTTCCTTGGGGCAGTAAATGACCTGATGGTATTGAAAAACAGAAATCAACTGAGGCACTCAACTAATAAGCCTTCAGAGGAAAGAAGAGAAACAGTGGAAGAATAACTCACTATTTCTTCCCACACAGTTCCCCTAGATATGTCGCTTAAATAATGAACCTCATCTAAAACAATTGCATCAACATGAAAAAGTCCAGTTCCTGAAGAAGCCATTCCAACACTAAAGATACGGACACAGAAGACTTGGTTAAAGAAGCTCATGAAAAAAGCCAGATTCACAGTTAATAATATCCAAATGAGAAGTACCTTTGATACAACATGTTGCGGAGAATCTCTGTAGTCATGATCACAATCTGAGCATCTTTGTTGATGGCAGAGTCACCCGTGAGTAGACCAACGTTATCATCGCCAAACGTCTCCCTAAAAATCAACCACATTTCAGCGATTATAGTAGCTTCCCGCAACTTACTCATAACGTTAGTGGGAATCAGGATTACCTAAACTCGCGAAACTTTTGATTAGAGAGTGCTTTAAGAGGTGTAGTGTAGAACAAACGGCGACCTCGAGCCACCGTAGCAACAGCTGCTGCTTCAGCTATCAAAGTCTTACCACTGCTCGTCGGAGCAGAAACCACCACAGAAGAACCTCTCAGAAAAGCCTCAATAGCCAATCTCTGTCCAAAACGATGCAATCTCAGATTTCAGAACCTCCAATATCCAGAGAAGGATGGAAAGAAAGAAGAAGGGATTTAAATAACAAAAAGCAACACCTGAAACTTGTCGATTCGAAAATCGTAGATAGAAACGAGTTCATCGATATCAATCATCTCAACTCCAAAATCTCGAACAAGACTACGTAGCTTCTCCACTCTCTGCCATCTAAACTCCACGCGTCGCCGAGAAGATTCCGCTGGCAAATCCACCAGGAACTCGGCTTCATCGTCGTTATTCCGAGTTTCATCAGTAATATCGTCATACTCGTCCGCGGCTTCATCATCGGCGTCATTATCATCCTCTTCTTCTTCTTCTTCGTCCTCCTCCTCTTCCTCGTACTCCTCGGAGAGCTGAGACTGCGACGGTGACAGAGAATTCAAGGATTTGAAGGAGAGCTGTCCCGAACGTGTTGGACTGAAGATTAGGGGTTTGGTGAAGCAAAAGCTTGAGTAATGACAGAGAAAAGAAGGATGGAGAGAAGGAAACTGGAAGAATTTGAAGGAAGAAGATGTGAGGGAGACGACGGGAAGAGTGTTCATGTTCAGCGCATTTGCGATTGATTTTTTTTTTTGCCTTTTGGATATTACACCCAATAAATTATTTTTTTTGCCTTTTGGATATTACTTTTTCCCCTCTTTTAATATTAAGAAAACTAAAAATGAAAAATACTGAAATATATATAATAACATTATAATTAAAATATTTATATTAAATAATACATTAGAAACATTAATATTAATCTCCTTATGACCATCTACCGATTTTTCGATATATGTTTTTAAATATACGTTTTTAAGGTGATTATCAACAATTATGTCAGATTTTACATGGTTCCTCTATGATATGTCAATTCACAATATCATTGAGGATATTAATATATAGAAATCCAAATTTCACAATTATGTCAGATTTTACATGGTTCCTCTATTGATATGTCAATTCATGTGTTTCAAAAGATTTATTAGAAAGAAATAAAAACGATAATATACAATTAGAGAAGCATTACTTTGAAATACACAATTGCGTAATTTATCAATTATATTATTAGTTTACTGCAAAGTTACAAAATCATTAAAATTATGAAGTTCATATTGGAAAAATCTTACTAAACACATTGGGTTCTAGCAAAATAAGTTTAATTTTTTATTTCAGTGAGCAAATTTATAAAATACTCATGATTCATTCTTAAACATCTCATCAGAAAATTTATTTCGTCTCACAATTATTTTTTAATAAATAAAATGTTAACTTTTTTTGTGAATCTAGGAACTGAAAAGATAAAAAAGTACATATAACTAATATTAAGGCTTTATTTACTTTTTGGTTAAAACCATTTATTTAATGAAAAGTTATATTTTTAACACTTGTCTTTTCAACTATATTTATTTATCTTATGTACATATTCTCATTTGTAGAATTCAATTTCATAATGCTCTCAAATCAGAATTTTGAAAAATAATTCTATATTGAATTATTTTTCAAAATTCTGATAAAACAAAAGCCAAAAACAATCGTTACTAATATAAAGTTTCACGAAATATGTTTATTGACTAATCAAAGACAAAAAAAAGATCTAAAAACCTAAAATTTTATATATGTTTATTTTTAACAAAATATCTATGAAACAAAAGCCAAAAACACATGATATGGTTATGTTTTTTATTATAATTTCTTTCTATGTATTTTTATAACCATTTCTTTCAATAAAGAAATCGTTTTTTAAAATTTATGAAAAAATATCTTGTTTCATATTTGAATGGTTATTTGTAGGTTTATAAATTTGAACATTAAAATTTTAATATCGTAATTCATATAGATTAAGTTTCTAAATTTAATCTTTTGTAAAAAACATATTTTAGCAATTTATTTGTGTTGGTGTTTAGCAGTGCAAGGTGTACTTTATCTTTACATTATTTGTAAATTTAGTATACTTAAATTGTCATAATTTTTCTTTAAATTTCATGAATTATATATCCTGAATTGCAAATAATATTTTATTGAAGGATTAATTTTCCAACAATAAATATGATATATTCTTTGTTTTTTTGGTAAATGTTCATTTCTTTCTGGGACTTGCCTGCGATTTTGGTGTGTGAGAACAATCATTGTGAGTAACTTTGACTTTGTCTTTGTGATGAATGATGTGTTGGTACCCAAGTAGTTTGGTTGACTGAATGTTCTGATGTAGATGGGAAGGGAACGGCAGAGTGGAGGTCGGCAAAATCTCCAGCCTATTTCAAGCGTGGAGACTATGTTCCTGGCTTGAAGGTGAGATTGAATTGTCTACAATCTTGATCGTTGAATTGTGCAATGTAGCTAAAATCTATCTTGGTTATTGAACAGTAGACTTGTGCAAATTAGAATTCTATATGGGACAGGAAACGGAGTTTAGGATCAGAATTTGCACACAAATTGAAAGAGGAAAGACAAAACCTTTATATGAATTTTAAATGTTTTATGCATTCAGATGGGTTTATGTAAGGATGAGAACTTTGTTTTGTATACTAGGTGGATGGTATGGATGCATTGGCTGTGAAGCAAGCGTGCAAGTTTGCTAAAGAACACGCACTCAAGAATGGACCTATTGTAAGTTTGCACTATGATTTTCCATCAATACGCATTACAATTTTGATGGTCTTTTTTCTTTCGTTGTGGTCTAAACGGCTCTTGTTGTTTCTTTGAATCACATCAAAAGATCTATCCAGGAAATTTGCGAAACGAATATAAATTAGACATTTGCACACACAAAAAAAAAAAAGAATATAAATTAGACAAGCATCCCGTGCTTGCATCTAGGATAGTTTGTTTTGGGGCACTATGCTTTGCTAGCTACATTTAATTGTTTGTACTTAGCTGTGATTCTAGATTGAATGAGGTTGTGTTTGACTTGATTTGTAGGAGATAGCTATTTTTGTAGTATCTTTGTTTAACCCGCAGAGTTACAGACTTACGGCATATAGCCATCTCTTTTCTCTTTGGCGGGAGTAAGCTTTTGATTGGTGAACAAGTTCTGCTATTGATTGTTAAGTATTTTTCATGCAAAAATGACAGTCACTTATGCATCTTGAGTCAAGGCATTTTGGTCATGCATTTCTGTTTAATTAATATTTTGTTAGATTCTTATTAACATTTCTCCTTTAAGGTGAATGACATCACATTTGCCTTTGTTTGAGCAGATCCTTGAGATGGACACTTACAGGTACCACGGTCACTCTATGTCTGACCCAGGAAGCACTTACCGTACACGTGATGAGATTTCAGGCGTGAGACAGGTTAGTTAGTCCCTTCTTTCTTAGTATATGATATAGAATTTCAACTTCTGAATATTTATACTTTATATCTTGTTTTCTTTAAGGTGCGAGACCCAATTGATAGAGTGAGAAAGTTGATCATATCTCACGACATAGCGACTGAGAAAGAGCTTGAGGTACTCGGATATAATAACTCCTCTCTTTCTCTGACAGAAAAGCAGATTTTAATAGTGCTCATCCAGGAATAAGTAAAATAGTAATGCACTATGTATATCTAACTCTAGGACATGGAGAAAGAAGTGAGGAAAGAAGTAGATGCAGCGATAGCTCAGGCCAAGGTAAGAACTTGCTTTTATACAATCTCCAACGTCTTGCGTATCAATTACCACCATATTACTAAAAATATTCTTTCATATCTATGTCTGTTCAGGAGAGCCCGATACCAGAATCATCAGAGCTTTTCACGAATATATACGTTAAAGGTTTCGGAACTGAGGTAACTTCCGTTCCCCCTTCATATCCTTTGGGGACAACCCTTGGCATTGATGCATTATTGAAGCATTGATTTGTTACTTAAATGACTTTTATGTTAATATGCATTTCCTCTTTGCAATTTGCAGTCTTTTGGAGCAGACAGAAAGGAATTAAGAGCAACACTTCCGTAAATTATGGTCGCAGTTATGCCCATCACACATCTCGTCCCTTAGATTCATCTAAACACAACTCCAGCAGGAGATCCAAGTTCAATAAATCCTAAGTTAACTAAAATTTATCCAAACATTTTGGTTTGGAACTCAATTCAAGTATAGAGCTTTTCTTTTTCAGTTTCACAACTTTTTTTTAACTCTTGATTATTTTCGAAATGCCGTAAGGTGCAGCAAATTGAGTCAAAACCATTACCCTTAATTAGAGGGACAATTATAATCTCCTGCTGTTGGTTTCTAGTTACAATCCATCTCTGTAAACTCTCACAGACAATAAACAGATAAACAAAGACGTTTTAGCTCTCCTAAATTTGAGGATCTTGTAACTCAGAGCAAAGTCAAGCATATAAATTGCTTTGCCTCGGAGTTAGGATAACAGCAGAAAACGAGAAGAGAATGCAAAGAAGAGCTGGTTATTACTGGCTTCGTTTGTCTTTTTTCTAGCTGTCCTATGTTGTAAGTTGTAATAGTATAAAAGCAAGTGGAGAGGTGAAGACAGATCTCAATGAACCCGTGTTGTACTCGCCACTCAAAGCATCATTCGTAATTCGTAATAACCAGCTCTTCTTAAACAAATGCTTTACTTTGTTTTAAATTAATCAGTTTTGCCTCGACAGTATCTTAAAATTCTAAATATTAAAGAATATTTTCTTTCACGCACACAAAAATAAAAAAAGAGGGATAATATATTCCGAATAAAAAGTTTATACCAAAATTAGATGTGCATCGTTTTATATTCGGAATCAAAAGATTATACAGAGCACACAGCATCACGAACAAAATGGATAATATAAATTCGGGTGATGAAAATACTTTATATATTAAAATTTTAAGTTATTTGGGTGGCACTAGTCACACAGACACAAGGCACGCAACGAGATTATTCTTAGTGAGACACGCTCGCTTCTCGTTATTTTAACAACAAATATTTTTTTCTTAAACCTTTTTCAGATAATGGACAAAAAAAAAAAAATTAATATGTTAAAATATGGAAATCGCGAAAAAGGTGTCATTTATCTTTTTCCACCTAGTTTCAAATTTAGCCGGTAGTATTTAAGGTGACCGAATTAATTAGCGCAATTTTATCACATAAATAGTAGATTCATATGGTCATTTCAAACAGTTAGAATAACTTTAATTTTATCTTAAGTGATACTCTACCCTAGTTAGACCACATATTTATATGGATGTGTTGTAAATATCAATATGCGTTTTAAAAAAAATATGGAAATACAAAATTTCCTTGTTTCCGTAAATAAAAATCTAATAAGTAGTAAAAGATTTGTAGTTGTCTGTAACCTAAATCCAATTACCGTAAGAAACTACTGCTCGTTGACAAAAAAAAAAAAAAAAAAAAATTACTGCTCAGAAACTGAGCGTGAGGAGCACGTGTGAAAGAGTGATCTGCCAATCAAAAGACTTGTCATCGTTTTAATCTCAGCCGTTCATTTTCCGTATCGAGCACATACAACTTTTAAGAGAATAATAATAATACTCCAGCTGGTTCCATCGCTGTTCACAGCTGGCACTCAAGTTCCCAAAATGCCAATCGTACGGTACAGCCGCACGCAGAGAACTAAAATAATCACTCTGCTTTCTCATTTTAATTACCGAGATCGTTATTATCAATTGTTAATCCATCAGTTGAATCGGTAATTACGTTGGGATTGATCATAAAAACTTTCTCTTAATGACTAAGCCACATCACTCTAAAGCGCGTGAAACCCAAATGTTTCTCTAAAGCACAAATAAAACCCAATCTTCTTTCGTCGTCTTCTTGCTCTCTCTACATTCTTCAACTCTTGAAGTAATTATTTACAGAAGCTTCTCAGTTCTTCAAAATGTTGAATCAGTAGAGGAAGTAAAGCACAGATCTTCACTTAGCTTCGGAAGGTTCATCTGAATCGATGAGAGGGGAAGGGGTAACGCGTTTTCTGATAATGTGGTTGCGCTTTCCGATGAAACCCGCGCTTTTAGTGTTTTTCGTCGTCTTTTTGGCGTCTCTTTTGCAGTTCTCCGTCGGAATACGGATGATTCCAGGAAGGATCGCCGCCTTCGGAAACGGATTCGATATTGGACCGTTCGTGGAAGCTCCGGAGTACCGAAACGGCAAGGAGTGCGCGTCTCAATCGGCAAACAGAGAGAACTTCATCTCGTCCTGCGACCCCTCGCTCGTTCACATCGCTATGACGCTTGACTCAGAGTATCTCCGTGGCTCAATCGCAGCCGTCCATTCGATGCTCCGCCACGCGTCGTGTCCAGAGAACGTTTTCTTCCATTTCATCGCTGCCGAATTTGACCCGGCGAGTCCACGCGTTCTGAGTCAACTCGTCCGGTCGACTTTCCCGTCGCTGAACTTCAAAGTCTACATTTTCCGGGAAGACACCGTCATAAACCTCATCTCGTCGTCGATCAGGCAAGCCCTCGAGAATCCATTGAACTACGCCAGAAATTACCTCGGAGACATTCTGGATCACTGCGTCGACCGAGTTATCTACCTCGACTCAGACATCATTGTCGTCGACGATATCACGAAGTTATGGAACACGACTTTGACCGGGTCAAGAGTCATCGGAGCTCCGGAGTATTGCCACGCTAACTTCACCAAATACTTCACCTCAGGTTTCTGGTCCGACCCGGCTTTACCCGGATCATTCTCGGGTCGAAAGCCTTGCTATTTCAACACGGGAGTGATGGTGATGGATCTTGTTAGATGGAGAGAAGGGAACTACAGAGAGAAGATCGAAACTTGGATGCAATTACAGAAGAAACGAAGAATCTACGATTTGGGTTCGTTGCCTCCTTTCCTTCTCGTCTTCGCAGGGAACGTAGAAGCGATTGATCATAGATGGAACCAGCATGGTTTAGGAGGAGACAACGTACGAGGAAGCTGTAGGTCTCTGCACAAAGGACCAGTGAGTTTGTTGCATTGGAGTGGGAAAGGGAAGCCATGGGTGAGGCTTGATGAGAAGAGACCGTGTCCACTGGATCATCTATGGGAGCCCTATGATTTATATGAGCATAAGATTGAGAGAGCTAAAGATCAGTCTTTGCTTGGGTTCTCATCATTGTCGGAGTTAACAGAAGATCCAAGCTTTTTGTGAGAGTAAGTCGAATATTCTTTGCTTTGTTGTTGTTTTGTAATCACAATACGTTTTCGAGAGAAAAATATTTTTTGATTGCTGGTTGTGTACAAATTTGATTAGTGAGAGAGAGAAGAGTTTGTAGAAGCCATTGATGAAGACTAGTTAGGAGGATTCTGGTTTTTTCTTATGTTGTGCTGATTTTCAAATTCGTTTTGTAAACCTTTGCATAAGAAATCTCAATTTGTCTGTTGAATTATTAACCCATTTATCTTAGTAACTTAAAAACCAAAGTGTATTGTAGTTTCTGTGATTTGAGTTTAAATGTGTTACTGTAGGTTTCATACTATTTGACTGTGTATCTCAGTCCGTGATGATGAAGCAAAGTGAAATAAATGAAGGAGAATGGAGAAGAAGCGTTACGTTACTTGAATCTGGTCTTTTTAGACATTTAGAAGGCTCCTCGGAAATATAAGTTTTCAAATTGAACACATAACTGAACTGTATATCTGTTCATATCTTTAAGTCTCCACTAAAATAGTCAACATCTGTCAAACTTCATCATTATAGAACCATTTTTTTAATACTCATCTTAAACGTTGTAAAAAAAAACTCATCTTGAACCGGATGATTTGGGTTCTTAAACCGATATTTTTAGAGTATCATTTCACAAAAAATAATATTTTGCAAACGATAACTAAACTGATGAATCACATTTTTAATGTGAAAGCTGCTAATACCACATAGGCCTAACAACTAGTTTCGAGTTTCGAAATCCTACATTTGTATTTTTTGTGTTTTGTAATAACACAGTAAAAGAATGTACTTGATGTAAGATATAGTACCTTTGACTTCTTATCAACTACTCTTACGTCTTAACTATCAAAATTATTAGTTAAAATAGTGAATACTAATCTCTTTGGTCCCCCATGCTAAAGAGTAAGAAGTACAGTACTATCTTCGAACCTTTTTGATTTGGCCTTAACTTTCTGACTTCTAACACTTGTTACTTTACTATTTTCCGACAAAGGTCCCACTGTCTCTTGTCTTCATTGCTCATCATTGTGTCTCATCTAATCTCTTCTTCTTTTTCTTCGTCTATTTTCTCTCTTTCTCTGTCTCTTAAATCTGCATTTGGAATGTTCCATCGAAAATCAAAGGTTCGTTAAATTTTTTTATAGGTCTTCTTCTTCTTCTTGTGTTTGTTTTTTCCCCCAAAGTCTCCAACTTTTGGAGCAGGAGAAACAATTGGAGAGGAATGCATCTTTCAGGCCAACTCTTCAGAACCATGGAAATACAGATAGCGAAAATGACGGGTCGTTTATGATCGACTCTAGTGCCTGTTGTGGATCTGATGGAGAAAGTACTTCAGAAGAACATAAGCTTGTGACTGACATTGCTACTGAAGTGAACGCCCCATGCAATCATGAGCCTCTTGAAGAAACTGTATTTCAGGGAATGTCAAAGCTCGGTTGATGCAGGGGAGGATCTGAATACCCTGAAGTTGGAGAAACTTGAAGAGATTGTTTGCATTGAGGAAAAACCAGAATTGATTGTCCAAGTGGAGGATATAGAGAAACCAGAAGAGGTTGTTTGCATGGAGGAAGAAGTAAAAGAAAATATTTCATCAAAGGATACTGGCGAAATGAATGAAACGCCAATGAAGGAGACGAAGAAAGAGAAAGATCAGAATCTAATCAAGAAAACAGAAAAAAAATGGGGGAACAAATCATACAAGAAGCTCTCCCAAGGTAATTACCATAAGCTTCCTTATATGTATTACGTCTTATATTTGCTTCAAATGACTGTGTCTTGATTTTACAGCCTATTCAGGTGACCAAGAAACCTGTAGCTAGTAAGATTGTAACGCGTAGGAAAACTCAACCAAGCAACGAGAAAAACATGATCAAAGCAACAACAAATAAAGTAGCATCACCTCCCTCAAAAGTCCCGAGGTTTTCAACTCCAAGAATTTCCAAGCCAGCTTCAACAATCAGTTCAATGTCTACTTCTCGCTCTTCAGCTAGGAAGGAGAATGTCTCGACTATACCGAAAAAGAAATAACCGCTCCGAAGCCAATGCAGATATCTGTTAATCTGGGTCAACCGAGCTCCGATCCTACTGCGTTTACCACCAGAAAATCCTTGTTCATGGAGCAAATGGGAGATAAAGACATTGCCATACGTGCTTTTAAGACTTTCCAGAAGAGTTTCGACCAAATGAAACTTTCTGATGATGGCCAAGATACAGCTCCAAAGCAGGTATTATAGCCTTTTTACTATTTCACCAAGTGTTGGAGATTCTGCTGGTTGTTAACTAAACTCAATGAATGCTGCCAATGTTTTATACCAGGTTCCTGCAAAGGCAACTAGTGCTTCAAGGTTAGCTACTACTGGTTATATGATATCTTTCTTAGTTTAATATCTGCTTTTGCGTTCACTGGAAGCCGCTTGTCCTCTCTTATCAGTCATCACCATCTAGAGAGTCCTAAAGTTCTGTTACTTCATGAAATGGCTAAAAATGGTGAAAAGTTTTAGCCAGCTCACGCTTCTTTAGCAGTTTACCCCACATCCACGATCCCGCCTTTCAAATCTCTTTGATGGACCAAAAGGAGTTTTGACGGATGAGATACATTTTAATCCACTGAACCCACAGTGACTTAGCAGATAGAATTCTCCACATAAGTATTTTACTATTGCTTATTAGATAAGTAAAAAACAGAGATTTTTTTGTTCTGGTAATAAAAAAGAGCTAAGTTTGGTGAAATAAACATGGAAATGTCATAAACCAAAATTCTTTTATCATAAAAATCTATCAACAATTCAATACCTTTCAATAGAAATCAATACTCGATGATTCTATTATTTACAAATAACCAATATGGACTCTTCTCACATATCAGAATCCGAGTCACTCCTAAATCTGTCGGACATGAAATTTGGAGGCAAAACCGGGAATTTCACGGCGGTCCTCTGCGAAGAAGGCGACCCCGAACTCGCTATCTTCCTCCTCTGCACATTCCTCATAATCTCTAAGCATACTTTATCAACCATGGCAAGAAAATCTCTCACAATAACAAATAGATGAAGAGGATTCTTTCCTTTTACACTAGCTCCTACTTGATAATACTCCGTTGTTCGCTTCACAAGCTCCATTACTTTCCTCTCTTCTTCTCTCGCCATTTTCACTTCTTCCTCTACTGAATCAAGAAACGCAATCATCTTCTCTACAAACCTCCCTCCTTCTCCTACTTCACATTCTGCAATCATCTTTCTCGCGTCTTTCGCTCTAACTGCAAGAGCAGAGCAAGTCGCGACAACCGTGTCGTAATCTACACTAGCAGCTTTCTTTACGTTTGAAAACTCAGAGCTTAATCCTCCGACAATCGGTAAACCAAGCTTCAAGAACTCTTTCTCTTGCTCTTCTTTAGACATGCCTTGAGGAGCGTTACTACCACCATTCTTGTTACTACTACTGCTTCGTGTTAAGATATTGCTTCTTCTGTTCATAACGCAGTGTTTTCCTTCCGACCTAACGACTTCCTGCACCACAAAGTTAAGCAGAGTCGTCTTCCCATCAACGCTCTTAACGTCCGAGAGTTTCAAAAGCGCTGTTAGATTAAACGCCTGAGCGTTTCCTCTCGCGGTTCCTGCGTTCATTCTGTTACCAGCTTTGAGAATCGCCTCCAGAAGCTTCACGAACAAACCGCGAGATCTTAGCTCTTTACAAGCTGAATCCAGCGTTTTGAGCGATTTTCTGTGGTGAGCAATCTCTGGATAGTAATTTTCCCTGAAGATAAACGCGTTTAGTCGCATGAACGCGGTAGGCACGCTTTTGAGAAGATGAAACAGGAACGATTCCGCGTCGGCAAGTTTTGCGGTGTCGCCGTCGAATTCGAGAATTGCTGATTGCTCTTCTTTCGTCGGAGCTATTCTCGCTAGCCTCTCGAGTGTATCCGGCACGAAATCGTGTCCTTCTATGAGTGCTTCCAGGAGCTCTTCCCGTGTCATGCCTAGGGATTTAAGCACAATCGCTGAGTTCTGGGATTTTCTCGGATCAAGGATGAAGATTTGCGTCGGCGAGGTTGATTTAGGGTTTTTATCGTTGCTGTGCTCTGGCGATTGCTTTCCGACAGCGACGTATCCGAAGAGAGCTTCCATTAGATCTCCGTCGAAACTGAGAAGAAACGAGTTTGATTAGATTGGGATTTTGATTTTGATTGAATGAAAAAATCTAACTGTCGAAATCGATTTTAAGTGCACAAACCTGAATGAGCCACGATCGATTTTGTCCCATACCATGGAATGATCAGAATCAGGGTTTACTTTATCCCAATGCAGAGGCTTAAGCTTCACGTGACCATTTCTTGCTCTCGAACTATCTCCTCCACTTGATCCTCGCGGCGTAGGCGGTGGTCTCGACGCCGATGATGACAAAGTAGCCTCCTTCTTCAACGGCGGAGGTGGCGGTGGCGAAGGACCTTTCTTAGGCGGAGGTGGAGGCGGTGGTGCTGATGCACTCTTCTCCACCGGAAATGGTGGTGGTGGTGGCGGTGGTGGCGGCGGCATCTGAGATTTGGGGTCGAACACGAAGGAATCATTATGGATTACACTGTGAGAAGTCGATGATCTTCCTCTGAGAAGAGGAATCTCTGTGACCGGTTCCAATTTCTTCTTGTTCTTGTAATATATCACCTCTTTCTCTTCACTACCACTGTCTTCTCCGGCGACAATCTCCTTCCGGAAACTTCCGCTTCTTCTCTGCCTCTGACTCTGCAGATTTCCCCAATACAGCACATCGAGGCCGTTCTCGTCAAGGATCAGACCTTTCACGTTACCTCCAAACCGCGTGAAACCTTCTCGAGCCAAAATCCCCGTTTCCGCCGTCGACGGAGGAGGATAAATCGGAGGTAAGGTGTTTTCGACGTTGATTCTGTTGTCTCTCCGTCGCCGCCGCGCGATGACGCATCTCTGTAGGAAGAAGAAGAACGCTGCTGCAACAACTATGGTGCTTGCTGCCGTTATGAGAACAGCCTTAGTGATCGTTATTCTATCCGATAACGATAAGTTATTCGACGACGGAGATGGGTTTATCGGTGGGGAAAGCGGCGGAGGAACGGGGGAGAGTTGGTCGATGGGAAAGAAAGTTTCGATATTTTGAGGAGAATCGGATTGGGAAAAGGAACGAAAAGGTAAAGCGACGATGCAGAAGAAGAAAAATAGGTTTAATTGTTGAGGAAACGACCATGGCTGCTGAAACATGACAGCCATGAACGATCAGCTCATTTACAGAGAGACCGAACCAGAGGGAAAAAAAAACTTGAAATCGAAAAAAGGTAACGTCTTTGTTTAATTTCCCTCAAATTTCAATTTATGAGAGAATCTGAGGAACGTAATGTAAATATTCGATTTTGGTAGGTTTTTAAAATATAATTTAAGAATCTGAGGTTTTGGTATAATGAGGGAGTTGAAGCAGAGAGCAGTTGATCTGTTCTTCTTCAAACCTCCTTTTCCCGGGTCTGATCTAGATTTGTTGAAATGACGCAACTACCCTTTCTAGTTTGGATTGACGATAAGGATGTTTTGGTAACTACACGGAGCTGGTGCGGTTGGATGTTTATCGTTGACTTTGTCCAAAAGGAGTGCTTTGTCTTGTATTGTTCTGTTTCTAGAAATATTTGGATGCTTTAGGTCTAAACTACATGCCAAAACATCTCATTTTTCAATTATTGACAAACGAAAGAGGTGAAAGTTTCTGTTTTCTATTGACAATTTAATGGATTCAAATCTGATTTCGAAAACAAGAGTTGCAATTTTGGATTGAAATAAGCAGAGAGTACTTACTTTGCGCAGTAAATTAGTGGTGTTGCCTTGTTTTGGTCAACTACCTAAATTATAGATATTGTATCTTTTTCTTAATATATATACGCAATCTCAATCGGTCAACCTGATAGGGAATGAATTCAACGACAGTGTATCACCATTGCTAAACAAAATACAAATAAAAATGATAGTTATGCTAATTACATAAATATAAAGATATAAGCGTGTAAACAAAAAAGGTATGATTCAAAAAAAAAAAAAAAAAAAAATCTCGCTGAACGAGTAGGAAATGAAAATTATTATAATGATCATCATTTGTAGACAGAATACAAATAAAATTATATTAATGCCATTGCTAATCATAAATATAAATTTAAGTGTATCAAACAGAAAATATGAACGTCTAAACAAAAAGTATAGTTTACACCAAAATAAAAAGGTAATTCTATTTCTTTCTGATACAAAACATTCCTTTAAATATTTGAAAAATAAATACTATTTTAGTAGTGTGGCCGGTCGTTTGACCTTAAATGTAAAAGGCGGCAACACACTCGTCGAAGGAAAGTACGAAGACTAATGAAATGACGAATTTAACCCTCTTTTATTTTCCCGGTTAAGTCAACCGGTCAACTCTACCATTCTATTGCTCAACTAAACCGTTTTCTTCGTTAATGCTTATGTGCCTGCTTTAAGTGGGTCTTCTCACCTAAACCGTTTTATCCCCTCTCCAATTTCGGATGAAGATCACAAATTATATTTTAAAATGTTTGGTAAATGAAAGCTTTTGATGTCTTCTGTAACTGTTTGAATAATAATAATGTTATGAACAAAAAGTGTGGCTATATTACTAGCAACGGCTGAGTGCTATAATCGTTTGTTTCGGGAACAACATGAATCTATATATATTTGTTTTTCTCCATAACGTTTCCCTAGTTGTCCTTCCATCACTCATAATACATGAACTTTGCATGGTATGATATGAAAAATGTTAATGATAAGTATTTATCGTTTCTGATTGTGTTTGATTTACTTGAATTATTGGATTCAAGTCATATCCGTTTGTTTATGCTATGAACAATACCTTAATACATAACCTTTTTTATGAGTTGCTGAATGGCAGTTGGCAAGAGAGTTGAAGAAGTGATGACAGTACTACTCAGAAAGATTTCTCAAAAGTTTCCAACCTCTATTCAAAACCTTATAATAAAAAGTGTCAATTGTGTTAAAATAGTTAATCTAGAAAAACTAAAGTAGAAATAGTATTCCCAACAAAAAAGAAATAAAAATTGCTAGAATACTTCAATTTTTAGAAGGGTAACACTGGAGTATTCAAACAATTTTTCTTGTAGAGGATAGTTGTTTTACACTAGTTTCTAGTATTGAAGCACTTTGGCCAATTTCCTCAACAAAAAAAAGTGTTATAATAATAAAAGCTTGTGTAACCTTCTTGTAATTTTGATGACGTTGCAGCTGGAGATTGACTTCAGTTCAAATGCAAGCTCTTCAGCGGTTGCAGTAATCCGACTATAAAACTATGAATAAAATAACATTTTGATACGAATATATACAAGCATATTGTAAACTGCAAATTCGGATGATAATACTTTACATGTGTTAAGGTTTGGTTCGCTTTTATCGTCCATGAGGTTTTGCTCTGTCCAACTTCAAAGGTCATTTATGTTGCAACAAATTATTTTCGTTATAAAATTCATGTTAATCCTTAAACTTCTAACCCCTACTTCACTCCACCCCTTAACTAATCCTCAATTACAAATGGTTTTAGTGTTGATCAAGTAATCATGACTAAGAACAAAAAAAAAAAAATTAAAAGACTACCAACCAAATCACAGTATTGTGTAATAATGACATCAAAGCAACTAAAATGATTAAAAAAAAAAAGAAGACCAAAACACATAGCTAGTGCAAATACTCCTCTAGTGCTTATCTCACTGATCCATGAGAAATTGTTTTAACCAATCAAATAATCTCAATAGTTTTTTAGGTTGACGAGATTTAGTGAAATTATCTACTATTTAGTGTAATTTCTTTTTGTATGGACTTTTTAGTCCAGTATTTTTATTTTTTTTTTAAAAATAAAAAATCTATAAAAATGAAAACACCTTTTTCAGAAACGAAAGAAAAGCATGTATAGTGACTCCTTGCTTGTTCTCTATATAAAAAATATGTATGTCTATGAGGCCCTCGACCCAAAAAACTAATGGCTCAAGTAATTAACAAAAAATGGGCCTAAGGATTAGAACATAATGGGCCTTTAGTTAGTACCGTCGAGATTCTTTGATACTTTTCGTCCTGAGAAGGAACGGCGGTTGTCGTGGTTCGCCGACGGCCGATGGAGTGTGCTGCGCGGGGCTTTGGGACGCGGTGCGTTGGCCCACCGACGCGTAGGTGTGGCAAGTGTGGCGCTGTGGCTTATTGTTCCGTCTCTCATCAGGTTTTCTTCTGCTTACTCTCTAACCCTTCTTCTTTTTTTCTTTCTTTTTTTTTGTTGAACTTTAAACCTTTCTTTTTCGTCGACATAATCTGTTAAATTCGCGCGCTGTGTATTCTGACCGCTCCACGAGCACATCCAGGTTCTGTAAATTGGTGATTTGATCGCTTAGAGCTTGATAAATAAATTACTAGTTAAATTTTGTAGCAAAAAAATTGACGTACGAACGATGAAATCCTTGAAAATAATCAGTTAAAACCCAATCGTGGTGTTATTCTGATTGTGTTAAGGAAGTTATGACGCATGTCAAAAAAGACTCTTTGTTAAATTTTTAGGTCTTGATTTTGGTTGCAGACTTCGCATTGGAGCTATCACAAGGAAGAATGTGAGAGACTAGAAGAGCAAATGCGTCGCGTTGATCTGTTGAACGATTTTCCATTTACATTTACAGAAGAAGCTACAGTCCAGGTTTATGATGAACTTGCATTAGGTGGATGAAACTGATGCCTTTAGTTCATGCAATTTCAGCTCAATTTGTTTTTTCATTCGTTCTCAGATTAGTCAAAAGCAGGAGAGCAGGTGCTTGTTCCTCTGCAAAAGGGAATTACATCATACTGGAATGTGGATGTATGAGTGCAAATGTGTATCCTTTGCTCGTTTTTCTGCTTATGATAGGTTTTGTCACTTCTCTTTTTCTCTTTATCTAATGAAGCTCACGTTTTGATTTTAAGCCATTGTAAATTGAGCTAATGACTATCCGTTTTCCTACAGTTTTAAAAACGAAGGTTGGTATCTGCCAAGCTTGTCTTGTCCATGTCGTGGTATGTTTCATTCACTTCTCTATTTATGGTTTTAATGAAAAATTTTGTTCTATAGAATTCTGGTTTGGGATCACCAGGCCCTTTATCTCCGGTAACAAGCCAGCTATGTAGTTGGACAGATTATTATGGGTGGAGAAGGATACCGATAGATTCTCCTGTAGCTCTACTTCTCCACTGGGTAACATTTCTTTTGATGTGTTATTGCGATTGCTAGTCTAACTAGCCTTTTTAAGGTTTCTATTGATTGAATCCAAGAGCTTGCTGTTGTTTCAGCCACTTACGATATATCATGCAATTCAAGCCATTGGGATGGACAATCTGACTCCCCAAACAAGTAATGAACTTCGTATACATTATCTTGGTATGTATCATTCTGTAATTCTTCTGCTTTTTTAGAAACTGTATCCTCTTGAGGTTGCGATCTTCTTTCTTGTTGTTGTGTTAGCTTGTGAGGAAGTTTTTGTTAATCGCCTCCACGTCCTTACTTTTAGTGTTGTCCCTTAATGTTGGCATATGGAAACTATATATATGTTTCAAAAGATGCATCATAGCCACTATCGTGTAAAAATTTGATATATGATTTGCTGATAGTTTGAGCTTGTGAAGGGCCTCAGAAAGAGCTTGGCCAACTTGGTGTCTTTGCTGAGCTTCAAGCGCTCTTCCCTGGTCTGCGCATTCGTGTAGAACTGATTGGACCTGATGTTCCACAACATATGTGAGTCGTGGATTCCAAAAACTCCATAATATCTTTGATTATTTTGTATAAAACCCTCCAAAAAATTACATGACAAGATATCTTTAAGCTGTTCAACTGAAACGTTGTAGCTAATTATTATATTTTCGGGTATGAGCTCTTGTTGAATAGGGATGGCGAGGTGATCTCCCTTTGCAGCTATGCCACTTGCATGGAAGAAGACTGTGATTGTAAATATTCAAGTGAGAAACTACTCAAACCCAGTAACAAATCTGGGGGGTCTTCAGCTGTGTCGTTACAGCTTTATAGAGGATTTTATCATGATCGTTACAGTGACATAGCAAAGGTACCGCTTTCTACTCACCTATAAAGAGAACAGTTATGTACTATCTCCACTTTTATAGCAAATGACCTTGAATTGTTTGATTTCATATAAATGATTTGATCTCTGATTGACTATCTTGTCTGGGCAGGATTCACCTCCTCCTGACATAGTGATTGCTCCAAACGCCGGCATCGCAGCATATTCTAGCTGGTTGCCAACTATTGTACGTGTTTTCCAGTTACTGATAATCAGATTCAATATCTCCCTGGAACGGCCCTTCAGCAATTATACATATATACAGAGAGCACATAATTATTGTTCATTCCTGTCATGTGTGTGATGAAACTTCAGGAACTGGTAAAAGAGATAAAAGTCCCAGCTGTATTTTCTGATTACTGTGAAGAAGCTTGTCATCTTGCGGCTTGTTGCATTAAAACCATCACAGGACAACCTCTATCATTACCTGTAAGTCTACATTTTAGGTTTATTATCCTATTTAACTTGTTCAGATCTATGTTTTTGTTGTGTGGGTTGATGTCTGACTATTAGAAATGGGGATTATAAAATGAAGGGTGGATATGATTACTGTCATATGGTCAGGCTTATGTCTCATCAAAACTGTATAAAAAGAACAGAGAGTCGACACGTATACGATATAATGAAGTTGAAAAAGGACAAAACATGGTTCTATTCATATCTTACAAATCAATTTGGAGCCACGTACATACATACACTAATGTCCAATTCTCCAATCAACCTTTGTTGGAAAATGATGTTTTTGCATAGAAAGTCTAACATTATGCTTGTATGTTTCTTCACGAAATATCTTCAAAACCATATATACAGAATAATAATGTATCCTCGAAATGCAGATAGGGTTAAATCCATTCAGACAGCCAATGGCGGTGGAGGAGAGTTCTCTGTTTATCCCTTGCTACTCAAACTGTTTCATCTTCGCAATGTAAACTCTCCAAAATTGTTGATCTAAACCGGTCTATGAACCAACATTTTCGCTTATCTATACAATAATTGTAGAACACATCACATCATACGATTTTTTGATTGTTGTAGTCATTTATGTGGATAAGGTCCAGCATGTAATGTTTGTAGTGAAAGTTATTATGTTTTACTAGATATGTGTTATGTTTTTTTTTTTTTTTTGTCAACAGATATGTGTTATGTTATAAACGTGAAATAAAATAGTTAAAAACTAAAACAACAAAAGTTCGAAGAAAAGTATAATCTTAAAAAAAGAATTATTTGGATTTAAAAAAAAAAGAAGCAATTAAACATGAGTACCGAACGTCGGGAGTCACTAGCCTGAAATGGTCAGTTCCCCATCTATATCAGAATCCAAGGTTCAAACCCTGGTCTTCCCAAAATTGTGGAAGTTAAATGGCCACTAGGCCATAGGCCACAGCATTAAAAAAAAAAAAAACATGAGTACCAAACTAAACCGGACCTGATCGTAAAAACAGGTTGTGGAGATTGGACGTGGCAAGTCGTAGTGTGGACGTGGAAGATGGAACCAAACCAAAGAATCTTGAAAAAACAAAAAAAAAACAGTTTCTAAGAAAAGTCGCCAGTTAGTAGTCTAATTCTTCATCATGCCAAAACAGCTTTATCTTTTAACCTCCCCAAAGTCCGATTTCCTAAAAAAAATCCGAAACAGAGAGAAGAGAGAGGGAAGGTGAAATCACAATGGATCATCCTCAACCTTGACAGCACGAAAACCCTCTCTTTCCCCTCAAAATCACCAAAAATCTTGGAAGAAGTCTCAAACCCACTAATTGATTGCCCCGCTAAGAATCGGAGCCATCCGATCCGATCGAATGTCTCAGAACCCTCCACCTCTGACTCGGACGCTCCTCTCTCTGCTCTTATGTCTTCTAGGGTTAGGTTTTTGCGTTGACCTTGGTCAATCCCTGAAGGTCCCGTTCAGTGTCAACGATGTTCTTCCGATGCTGCCTCGTCAAGTGTCGTGGCCCGTTCTGAACAGCTTCCACAGCGCCGTGGATTTGTTGCCTGTTTTTATCGGGTCCGTTACTCCAAATAATGCGTCTCTTGAGTGGAAAGGTGCTTGCTTTCATGGCAACGAGGCTCGTCTCGATATCACCGGTAGCGATCGCGACGAACCTGGTCTCGGAGGCGGCGTTCTCCATCTCAAGGTTGGTTAATATCTGTTTCTTTGTCTTTTGATCCTTGAATTTGTCTTTGTTTTGCTCCGAAAACTATATGACTTTTGTGAAAAGTTTCTCTGCTGGCTTTTTGATCATCAACGTCTGGACAATCCTGTGTAAAATCTTTAACTTTATGGTCGAAATTAAGCTCCTAGGCACCATTTGGGAACTTTTTGCAGACATCCAAGGCACATAGCTTGACCTGCATGGACCTGTATGTCTTTGCAACGCCATACAGGATCACCTGGGACTACTACTTCTCTGCCCGAGATCATACTTTGAACTTTGATTCATGGGAAGAGACAGCTGAGTTGGAATATGTAAGGTTTTGAGTAGTTTTCTTCTTGTAAGTCTTCTTAAGAGGCTGTGTTGCTATTTGTTTCCGTGATGTTTAATTTACCAGTGTTTCGATGAGTAGGTGAAGGAGCATGGGGTTTCAGTGTTTCTAATGCCATCAGGAATGCTTGGGACGTTGCTTTCCTTGATTGATGTGTTGCCTCTTTTCTCCAACACGGCTTGGGGACAGAAGGCGAACTTGGCTTTCTTGACGAAACATATGGGTGCTACGTTTGAGAAACGACCTCAACCTTGGCGGTCCACAATCAATCCGGACGATCTGCATTCTGGCGATTTCTTGGCGGTGTCAAAGATTCGAGGTAGATGGGGTGGGTTTGAGACTTTAGAGAAATGGGTGACTGGGGCTTTTGCTGGTCATACTGCTGTTTGTTTGAAGGATGATTTGGGGAATCTTTGGGTTGGTGAATCGGGACATGAGAACGAGAAGGTAGAGACATGTTTGGAGAAACTTCGTATCATTTTGAGGTTTCCTGGATAGAGAGAGATATTTATACTCTCTCTTTTTTTTATTCTCACAGGGTGAAGAAATAATTGTTGTGATTCCTTGGGATGAATGGTGGTCTCTCACATTGAAGGATAATTCAAATCCACAAATAGCTTTGCTTCCTTTACATCCTGATATCCGAGCAAAGTTCAACAATACTGCTGCTTGGGAATATGCACGGAGCATGTTGGGCAAACCTTATGGATATCACAACATGATATTCAGCTGGATCGACACTCTAGCCGATAACTACCCACCTCCCCTTGATGCTCACTTGGTACTTCTAATCTCTGATATTCTTAAAAGATTCATCATCATTATCAACATGGCAATAAACAAGTAGCATTCTACTTTCAGGTTATTTCTGTCATGTCTATGTGGACTCGTGTACATCCTGCATATGCTGCAAATATGTGGAACGAGGCACTCAATAAACGGCTCGGTACTGAGGTATATACTTCTTTTTACAAAAGCACATACATTCCTTTTACAAAAGCACTTTCTCCTGCTCTTCTGAATAGGTGAAACAGGGTAGCTAATAAGTTTCTGTTGTACAGGATCTGGATTTGTATGGGATTCTTGAAGAAACAACGAGGCGTGGAATGTCATTTGATGAGCTACTCACCATCCCTGAACAGGATGAGTGGGTTTATAGCGATGGGAAATCAACAACATGTGTTGCTTTCATCCTTGCAATGTACAAAGCCGCTGGTGTATTCGGCCCTCTCGCTGATCACATTCAAGTCACTGAATTCACTGTGAGTTTTTGTCTGTCAATAATCTTCACTTTTTTCCCATTTAACATCACTCTTAAGCGTTTTTTCTTTCGTTTTTTTCAGATCCGAGATGCGTACACTCTGAAGATGTTTGAAGATAATCAGACGCGGCTACCGAGTTGGTGTAACACAGAGAAAGAGAAGCTTGAATTCTGTCAGATTCTGGGTGAATACAGAATGGAGTTACCTGGTTATAACACCATTGACCCGTATCCAAATATGAACGAGAATTGCCCTTCTTTGCCTCCTGATTATGAGAGGGCTTCTAAGTGTTAGAAAAAATTAATCAAACATGTTTGTCTCGCTGTTTGTGTTTGTCTGCTTTATGTTAATTTATCTTTTAAGTTTTATCTTTTTTTATTTAATAGGGAAAGAGAACCACGTTTCAGAACAATCTTTATGTGAATATTTGATGTTTTATTTTATCAAATCCAGTATTGGCTGCTTAATGGCTAATGCTCTGTTTCATCTTTTTGTTTGGCGAAACTGTGTTGATCTGTTGGTCCCTGTCTTGTGAGTAGCTATGGAGTAGATTATGCGATAGTTACAGCATTTATCCATTAACCCATTCACCAAGTCAACGAAGCCATACACGTAGCGAGAATGAGAGTGATCATGAGATTGCTTAAAGAATTGACAGAATCTTCGAAAGGTAGATGGAGGTTGAATCTCTTCTTCGTTTACCAATCGAAAAGGCGGTTGAAATAGATGGGTAAAGCCTGCGGTTATAAATTGCAAGGAGACAATTACAAAACTCTTGCAAAAACATATGGTTTATCATCCCCGTTTGTTACTCACCATAATCATCCTGAAACGTCCTTGTGTACGGTTATCTCTTATCGCCTACAACCATTTTTCTTTTCATTTCAGCCACCTTCTCTCTAGCATCAACAAATTCATATCCGGTTTGGTTGAACGATGCCTTACCTACGATTATAAATAATTTAGCTACATACTCGTATACAAGGTATGATGTGAAGCCGACAAATCATATGTTGTTACCACATATCGAATGTAAAAGATTGTAACAGCAGACCTCGTTAAAACGTGTCAGACAAAGATTCGTTGATGACTTTTCCGACCAAACCAACTCCCACTTGAAACTTAAAACAAAACAAAAACTAACTCAACCCCTTTGTTTAACTCCGCCACCTTGACTTTCCCTCAGACCGGTTATCTACTACAGGTTAACCTATTAAACCGGATCAAATTCTACCAACCGGACCGAAGTCTTTGTGTGGCACAAGAGTCTTCTCTCTTGATGACCTCTGCGAAGTTTGAACGTGACTAAGATAATATATGTTTCTATTGGAATCATTCACCATTTCTTAAAATTTCAAATATTTAAAAGGAGAAAATTGGCAAACACGCAAACGATTCCCAACGACCCCTCACCCGCCAAGACAAAACGCAAACGCAGTAGCTGACCTCAAACTCTCTCAATTATCTTAAATATAAAAACTAGCTTCAAACGGCATTACCTGTTTTTAGATTTGACCTCTCTCTCTCTCTCCCTCTCTCTCTCCCTCCCTCTAAAAATTATCTCCTAAAATCCTAAATATTGCCAATTTCTTTTTTTTTTCCTCTTCGTTTTTGGGTGGCTTACCTCTAATCCGAAAACCAACATGAGGTTTTGCGTTTTCGGGTTTTTATCGTTTTTGCTAATCGTTTCTCCCGTCTCCGCCTGGTTCTTCCCCAACTCCACCGCCATTCCACCGTCTCTACGTAACACCACACAAGTTTTCTGGGACGCTTTCTCCAATTTTACCGGCTGCCACCACGGCCAAAACGTCGATGGTCTCTTCCGCATCAAAAAATACTTCCAGCGTTTTGGTTACATCCCGGAAACATTTTCCGGCAATTTCACTGATGATTTCGATGACATCCTTAAAGCCGCCATCGAGTTGTACCAGAAGAATTTCCGGTTAAACGTCACTGGTGAGCTTGACGCGCTCACCATAAAACACATCGTGATTCCGCGTTGTGGCAATCCCGACGTGGTCAACGGTACGTCGTTGATGCACAGCGGGAGAAGAAAGACCTTCGAAGTCAATTTCTCTCCCGGTGGCCGGGTACCGCGTTTGCAAACGGTCAAACACTACACGCTGTTCCCCGGCGAGCCACGGTGGCCGAGAAACCGCCGTGACTTGACGTACGCGTTCGACCCTAGAAACCCATTGACCGATGAGGTCAAGAGCGTGTTCGCACGCGCGTTCGGACGGTGGTCGGAGGTGACGGCGTTAAATTTCACGAACATCGAGTCTTTCTCGACCTCCGACATCACGATCGGGTTCTACAGAGGAGATCACGGCGACGGCGAGCCTTTCGATGGCATGTTGGGGACGCTAG
Source organism: Streptanthus diversifolius (assembly GCA_039880935.1). Lineage (NCBI taxonomy): Eukaryota > Viridiplantae > Streptophyta > Magnoliopsida > Brassicales > Brassicaceae > Streptanthus > Streptanthus diversifolius. The sequence continues at coordinate 4,101,673 of JAXGFM010000015.1, read as the reverse complement.
CTCACGCTTTCTCGCCTCCGAGCGGGAAATTCCATCTCGACGCAGACGAGAATTGGGTTGTTTCCGGCGACCTCAACAGTTTCCTATCCGTTACGGCGGCTGTTGATCTTGAATCGGTGGCGGTTCACGAGATCGGTCATCTTCTTGGTTTAGGACATTCCTCTGTGGAGGAATCGATCATGTATCCGACGATCACGACGGGGAAACGTAAAGTTGATTTGACGAATGATGACGTGGAAGGAATCCAGTACTTGTACGGTGCGAATCCTAATTTCAACGGTACATCTCCACCGTCCACCACCTCTCGTCAACGAGATACTGGTAACTTTGGTGCCGCCTGGAGAATCGACGGTTCATCGAGGTTGACGATTTTCAGTCTCTTGTTGTCAACCGTCGGATTCTTCTTGTGGTTCTTACCGTAGATAAATTATTTCCTTTTACTTACATTTATTTAGATTGATTTAGTTTTACTTTCTACAGTTTTTCTTCTCACACATACCTTCTGTATATAAAATTGCTTCAGATAAAACTATTTGCTACTATTGATGACTATCGTGTTAATACATTTTTGTTTCCTTTGTTTATTATAGACTTTTTGTGATAAGTATTCATTTACATATTATAATCACGTTGAGTTCAGTAAGACATTGGCCTCCCTTTTGTCGAAATCCAATTGTTCATTATCCTACCTCTACTATGATCAACAAAAGGAACCATCATACTAACACGTTTTTTTGGTCTAATGATTATTCTGAAGCGATAAATGATCACATAAGATTCTCAAAATTAATTCTAGAATATGCAGGTAATTGCAATATATATTATATATTTTTTAAAAAAATATTCACGATTTGAACAGTCTTTAGTTCTGTACACATAATTAAATAGCTGCATGAATAGTTTCTACCCATTTGTTAGACATCGTTCGATACTTTTATAGGTAAATTATCACATTGACAAGTGAAACATGAAAACGAAGGGGATGTAAAACGTGGCGCCGAGGCGGTATCTAATCTTTTCTTACATCATGTGTTAATTCTTTTTTTTTTTTTTTTTTTGGATAAAAGGATGGGGATGTATACAAACATGTTCAGGCATTGATGTTTTTTTACACATACTTTGTATATAAATTGCTTCATATGAAACTACTTCCTATAAATGTTGATTTTCGTGTTATACATATATATATATCAACCACAACTAATGAACTAAATATCTTATATTGGTACATGATTTTCAAGATAACAATTAACAAAATATATGCCCTAATAAAAGGTGGATATAATGGAAGGTAAATGAAACCAGGGTTAAAAATGTGAAAATATTTTATGAGAAAACAAGAAAGGGGCATTTGAGATTTTCACTCTTATAAATCTGAGGACATCTCGATGTAAATGTGAAGCTACCAATTGAGTCAGGTCTCTCTTGGTTCGCACTGCGCAGCTCTTTCAAAGCGAGTACGTCACGATGTAACAGCAATTCCTGATTCTGTTACGTCTATCGGTTTTACTTCACTCGTTATTTGGTTTATTTCAATTATGTTGCATCGGTTTAGTTGTAAACCAAGTCATCAGTCCTATATTAAGGCATTCTCTGCCAAACGATATGATAAGAAGAATTTCATAATATTAACTTTCTCTCTCTATTCTGTTGCTGACAAAAAGGAATCTAACATTTCGAGGTGATTATTCTTCCCTTTGATCATCTCCTAATCTAGATCATACTGATTTTCAAATCTTCAACAAGATTTCTAGATCAGGAAGTTCGATTTATAATTCCTGTTTCATTGGTATCAGAGCCTGTTGCGTTCCCGCAGAAATTTGTCGATGGAGACTCGCGCACAATCGATGGTTGAGGTCAGTAAACAACTTGACGTGTTGCGATCTGCTCAAGCAGAAGAGTCGATCGGAGTGCGAAACGAAATCGGAGATATGAAAGCTGATATTGGCAAAATCGTCGAACTTAATCGAGAAACTGAAGAGAAAATAGCAACCTTAACAAATATGATTTCCACGCTACTTTCTCGAGATCATCAAACTCGACCCATGGAGGTTGGTTCAACATCGTTGGATGCAGATCGAAGGAATAACTCACGACCACCAGATCCCGGAGAGAATCAAGCATTTGGATATAATATTCGAAGAACACCATCATCGGAAAATGATCAACAGCTAGCAAAACCAAATGGGTTAACTGGACGTCTATCAAAAGTAGGATTCCCGGTATTTGATGGAACGGAGATCCAGGAATGGATGTACAAATGCGAACAATTCTTCCTAGTGGATCAAACACCCGCTGATCTAAAGGTACAATTAGCTACGATCCATTTCTCCGGAAGAGCATTAAAATGGCATCTTAATTTTATGGCCGAAAGATATGGTAAGTTCCCAAGCTGGACTGAATACGTGATGGCTTTAACATTACGTTTTGGTGCTCCGTTTGATGATCCTCTTTCTGAGCTAGTAAGCTTACAGCAAGGTAGAAGTTCTGTTGATGAGTATATGGACAAGTTTGAGAATGCTTCAACACGAATGCGCCTCCCAGAATCACATGCCCTAAGTATCTTCCTTACAAACCTCAATCCTCAACTAGCCCTACATTGCCGACAGTTCCATGTTAATACCGTGGCCGAGGCTGCTAGACTGGCTCGGCTACATGAAACCTACCTTACCTATACCAACACCAACTCATCCAAAAGAGCTACCTTCAATCCTAATCCTTCAAAACCTTCCTACTATAGCCCACCAAATCCTACACCCTTACTACCTACCCCCAAATCCACAGAAAATTCCCATCTCATCCCTTATAAACAGCCTCAAAATCAAAGAACAACCACTGAAAAATACCCACGGAAGTACTCTTTCGATGAAATGCAGGAAAGAAAGAAAAAGGGGCTTTGCATGTTTTGTGATGAACCGTTCACACCTGGTCATCAGTTGAAACATAGGAGAGCTCAAATTTTTGTGATGGAAACTGAAACAGATGATTATGAAGGAGAAGATGCAGCGGTTGACAGTGAATTTGAAGAGAGGGAAGGCCCAAATTCAACAGATAAAATGCCAGTTTTATCAGTCAATGCATTAAGCGGTGAGACCACGTTCAATTGTATGCGTGTGCTTGGGCAATATGGCAAGCGGAAACTTTACATTCTGATAGATCCAGGGAGTACTCATAATTTTCTGGATTTAAAGATAGCTAAGGAGCTTGGGTGTAGTCTTCAAAAGGTTAACCCCATGTCAGTGGCAGCAGCAAATGGTAGTAATATGGTTACTAACTATCGGTGTTCTGAGTTCTCTTGGAAATTACAGGGCTATACGTTCAACACAGAGATCAGAACTTTGCCATTGGACTGTTGCGATTTGGTTTTAGGAGTGCAGTGGTTGGTTACTCTCGGTCCTATCTTATGGGATTTTTCCAACTTAAGGATGGAATTCACATTAGACAAAGTGAAACACGTGCTCAGAGGATCTCCAAAAGCTAGCTTGAAGATCATTAGTGGCGGTAATCTTAATAAACTGCTGCTAAAAGGTCCACAGATTGCGATGCTTCATCTAGGAGAGTTGAAGGCAGGGGTGGAACATCAAATGAAACCAGAGCTACTATTCTCACATATTGCTGCATCTGAGACTGTGGATAACAACAACATGGGTCTGCAACGATTGCTAGACGAATATGAGGATTTGTTTATCGAACCTTCCACATTACCACCTTCACGAGAAGGTTTTGATCATCGTATCCCATTAATCTCAGGCACTAATCCGGTGAGTTCACGTCCTTACCGATACTCATCGCTGCAGAAGGATATAATCGATGAAATGGTCAACGATATGCTACAGCAAGGTATTATACAATACAGTTCTAGCCCTTATGCCTCTCCTGTTGTTCTGGTTAAAAAGAAAGATGGCTCTTGGCGACTTTGTGTGGACTACAGGGGTTTAAATCAACAGACCATCAAAGATAAGTATCCTATACCACTTTTAGAGGATTTACTAGATGAACTTGGTGGCTCTGTATTCTTCTCAAAACTGGATTTGAGGTCGGGCTTTCATCAGTTACGAATGTGTGCTGAGGATGTTCATAAAACGGCTTTCAAAACACATTCGGGTCATTATGAATATCTCGTAATGCCCTTCGGCCTTACAAATGCACCAAGTACCTTTCAGGGACTTATGAATCACGTCTTCAGCTCTGTTACACGGAAATTTTTGCTGGTCTTCTTTGACGATATTTTAGTGTATAGTTCCAGTTGGGATGATCATATGACTCATTTGCGCGTGGTTTTTTCTATCCTCCGCGAGCAACAGCTTTATCTTAAGTCCTCAAAGTGCACATTCGGGGCCACTAGAATTGAGTACTTAGGACATTTCATATCATCAGAAGGAGTGAGTACCGACCCTAAAAAGATTGCTTGCATAGAGCAATGGCCTACTCCAGTGAATCAGAAACAATTGCGAAGTTTTTTGGGTCTTGCGAACTATTACAGAAGGTTTATCAGGGGTTATAGTATTATTGCTAGACCTCTAACTAATCTATTGAGGAAGGAAGGATTCTTATGGACGACAGAAGCTACAACTTCTTTTCAAAATCTGAAGAAGGCACTGTTCACATCACCGGTGCTATCTCTCCCTGATTTTGAGAAGACTTTCGTGGTTGAAACGGACGCATCCAACACCGGTATTGGGGCAGTTCTAATGCAGGACAATCACCCCATCTGCTACATTAGCAGAGCTCTGGGGTTACGTCACCAAGCTCTCTCGGTGTATGAAAAAGAGCTCTTGTCCGTAGTGCATGCAGTTCAGACGTGGAGTGCATATCTCGCCCATAGACCTTTCATCATCAAAACCGATCAGCGCAGCTTAAAGTTTCTGGTGAATCAGAAGGTCACAACCCCTTTTCAACACATGTGGTTGTCTAAACTGATGGGCTATACATTTGAAATACACTATAAGCAAGGTAAAGAGAACTTGGCGGCTGATGCTCTATCCCGTGTTTCTGGTTCTCAGCTGTTACAGATTACTTTATCTCATGCTCATGAGGAATTTTATGAGTTGCTAAAGAAGTGTTGGCAAGATGATATGAAGCTGCAACAGATCATCTCCGAATTGCAGGTTAACTCATCCTCCCATCCACATTTCACGTTTACTAATGGTGAACTTAGACGAAGAGGAAAGCTAGTTGTTGGTGATAATGCGGAACTAAAGCTACATATTCTACGTTGGCTTCACGATTCTGCTGTGGGTGGACACTCTGGTCGGGATACTACTTTGCAGCGAATCAAGTCACTATTCTTCTGGCCTAAGATGAATTTGGAAGTACACAACTACATCCGTCATTGCTCCGTCTGTCAGAAAAACAAACCTGATCTTGCTGCTAAACCCGGACTCTTACAACCTTTACAGGTCCCTGACGGAGTATGGGAATCGGTTAGTCTTGACTTCATCGAAGGGTTGCCTCCTTCCCTTGGTAAGCACTGTATCTGGGTTGTGGTAGATAGGCTAAGTAAATACGCTCACTTCTTAGCTTTATCACACCCCTATACGGCTCTTGAAGTCGCTCAGCTCTACTTAGATTCTGTCTTCAAGCTTCACGGTATGCCTAAAGACATCACTAGCGATAGAGACCCTTCGTTTCTAAGTGATATTTGGAGAGAACTGTTCCGGGTTCATGGGGTGGATTTACGCTATTCTACTGCTTATCACCCTCAAACGGACGGACAAACTGAGATCACTAATAGGACACTGGAGACTTATCTGAGGTGTATGACTTCAGAAACACCTTCTACATGGTCGAAGTGGCTACCATTAGCTGAGTGGTGGTATAACACTTCTTTTCACAGTGCTATTAAGAGTACACCTTTTGAAATATTGTATGGACAGCCTCCACCACTTCATCTTCCCTACCTCCCGGGAGAAAGCTCTTCAGTACTTGTTGATCGCAGCCTCCGCAAACGCGAGGAATTGATTACTATGCTCAAGTTTCATCTCCTTCGAGCTCAAAACAGGATGAAACAGTATGCTGATTCTCACCGGTCACACAGGGAATTTAACATTGGAGATCACGTGTATTTGAAGCTGCAACCCTACAAACAACATTCCTTGAAGAACAGAGCCATACCACACAAGCTATCCCCACGGTTTTACGGTCCGTTTTTGATTATCGATCGTATTGGTAACACGGCTTATAAATTGGATCTTCCGGCTACTGCCGCTGTGCATGACGTCTTCCATGTTAGCCAACTGAAGTTCTGTCCCAATCCGCCAACAGAGGCTCAACCTTTACCATCCTATTTATCGGACGTTGGTACAAGCAAGGAACCGGAAGCAATACTGGAGAAGAAGATGGTTCAACGACATAATAAGGCTGTCACTAAGGTACTGGTCCAGTGGAAAGGGGAGCCATCTGACAAAGCTACCTGGGAGTTCTACCAAGATTTCATCACTAAACACCCCGATTTCGATCCTTGAGGACAAGCATCGTGTTGAGGAAGGAGTATTGTAACAGCAATTCCTGATTCTGTTACGTCTATCGGTTTTACTTCACTCGTTATTTGGTTTATTTCAATTATGTTGCATCGGTTTAGTTGTAAACCAAGTCATCAGTCCTATATTAAGGCATTCTCTGCCAAACGATATGATAAGAAGAATTTCATAATATTAACTTTCTCTCTCTATTCTGTTGCTGACAAAAAGGAATCTAACATTTCGAGGTGATTATTCTTCCCTTTGATCATCTCCTAATCTAGATCATACTGATTTTCAAATCTTCAACAAGATTTCTAGATCAGGAAGTTCGATTTATAATTCCTGTTTCACACGAAGGTCTTCGTCTCCTTCGATTTCGTCACGTATAATAAACTTTCCGATTTCTTTTCTCCGTTCGTCTCATCGGAAAATTCCCCGATATCTTATTGTATATCCCTCAATCATCGTATCTTTCGATTATAGGAACCTTTTTACTCTCTCTCTCTCTCTCTGGTTTTGAGTAGATTCGGGTCCATATGGCTAGGGTTTGAAGGAGGTGATCTGGGTGCCTGTTTTTGCTTTGGTTTTATATCCTTGTAAGTGAGAGGCTCCAGTTGATTTCATAGTGTTTCGTCCTTGAGTTCCTCAAATGTCAGAAGCTTCTCGGCGGAGTAGGGTCACTATTACTCTAGGGCGTAGCGGTCAGGTACGTTTCTTCATCCCACAGTTCATAAGACTCCCACTCCTGAAATGTGTGACAGGACAAGCTTGCATAGGAGTTGATTTGGTGCTTTCGTGATGGTATCTGGTGTATGATAGGGCTTAAAAATCTGGAGATGAGCCTGTTCCACTGTTTGCATAGATGGTTTATACGAATCAAATTTGCTGATTTATTGAGCTGAGTCTAGAAAACTGTTCATCTTTGGAATCCCTTTTGCAGGTGGTAAGTCGAGATAGTGATTTAGATGCTGGATATGATGAATTTCTCAGAGTTGGGACCAAGCGGTCTGTCAAAGAAAGATTAGGGAATCAGTTAGATACTTCTGTTTACGCAAGTGATGCGGTCAGTAAAAGGTGTTTCCACTTTCCTTTTTTTGTGTATTGCTGCATCATATTGAAATTTTCAGTAGCCTCTTAACTTGTGCTATTTCTATTACTGTTAACGAAATTTAGCCCCTTTCGTTGGTTCATGGGGTTGGGAGTACTGAGTGGCGGAGGACTTTAAATAGATTAATGGGTTATGCTTTGTGTTTTTGGATATTAGGTTTTAGATTTGCTGCAAGGCACTCACTTTTTTGCTCTTCTTTGTTTGTGTAGGCAAAGAGGGGAAGCTAGTTTCAGTGGAAATGGTATAGACATATAAATTACTGGTTACACACTAGCATCTTTGCTGATTTTCTGACCCACCACTCTATTTTACTAAGATTTGCAGATCAGTCAAAATGATCTACGGTTCAAACTGATGCAAAAAAATGCACAGAGACGAGCTCAGAGCGATGAAGGCAGCACTATGGATCTACGTGAAAAGCTGCTCTCCAAGAGTGAGCAGCCTCCTCGTAGCCTTGATAGTCGTGTGGCTGAGCCAAGGGATGGCCCGTTACCTCCATCAAGAACTGTTCGTGGTCCCTCTCAGATGCTTTCATCAAGCAGTTCTTATTCTCCATGGACCCGGGATGATATGCTACCGAGATCTCGAGAGAGGCTTGCGGGTAGTTCCAGGGGTCGATCGCCCCCAAGAAATGCTGGAAGTATCAGTGGCACTCCAAGGGCTCTATCACCGCCAAGGAACACCAGAAGCTTCAGTGGTGGTTCTAGGGCTCTATCACCGCCAAGAAATGCTGCAAGAATATTTGGCCATCCAAGGGATCTATCACCGCCAAGAAATGCTGGAAGAATAATTTGCCATCCAAGGGATCTATCACCGCCAAGAAATGCTGGAAGAATAATTGGCCATCCAAGGGATCTATCACCGCCAAGAAATGCTGGAAGGATAATTGGCCATCCAAGGGATCTATCACCGCCAAGAACTTCTGGAAGAATGATTGGCCATCCAAGGGATCTATCACCGCCAAGGAACAACAGAAGCTTCAGTAGTGGCTCTAGGGCTCTGTCCCCAACTATAAATGTGGGAAGCAGCTACATGGGTTCTTCTCGGGGGTTTTCCCCTCCTAGGAATCCTGGAAGCTACATGGGTTCTTCAATGGGTTCGCCTCCATCAAGGAACATCGATGATTTTAATGGACGAAGCAGGATGCTTGATGATGTGAGGGCGTCACCGTATGGAGTCAGAGGTGTACTAAATAGTCAGGCACCAGCAAGTGGCACTACTTTTGCCAGGCCAATGTTACCTCCTCCGGTCCCAAACCCTCATCCATTGCCTCCTTTGAGTCAGCTTCCTCCACTTGGAAGTATTATGCAGAACAGTCCCTTCCCTGTAAGATCCTTTTTTCTTCTTCTTCTCAATTTGTGGATGACATTGCTTTCTGTTTGCTATTTCTATACACTATATGAGTCTCCTTCAAATTTACCCTCTGCATTATGCTCCAAGATCATGTGGCATTCTTAGGCCAATAATGCAATATTCGTGCTCAGATAGTCAAAACTTTTATGCCTTGCTCTTCTTATACATGTGTTATATAATATGTCATGTATATCTGCTTGGTGCTATAACAGATGGAAGAGCCTCTAACAGTAGACAGCTTTTTAAATTCACTTGGACTTGGAAAATACTCCCTTGCCTTTAAGAGAGAGGAAGTAAGTGTGCCATTCTTTCCTTATCCACTAGCTTTTTTCATTTTGGCTTTTGTGCTAGTTCTCGGGTGCTTTTCATGTTGTGGCATTTCAATGTGCAGCAGATACAATCGCATATAGATTCTATGAAAATTACTAATGAATCCGCTGAGATGATTAACCTTTTGTCTGAGCTCAGTTTCTTCATTGTTCAATAATCATCAATAACAAACTCAACTAATATTGACAACAGGTAGATATGACCACGATAAAGCAGATGAAAGAAAGTGATCTAAAAGATCTCATCATACCAATGGTACTTTCCTTTTGATTTTTGTCGATCTAAAATAAGTAAGATTGATCTGTTTTTTTAGCAGATTTCTTGAACTGTTGGTACCATTCGTTTGATTTAATGCAGGGTCCAAGGAAGAAGATTCTTCAGGCGATTGCGTGTCTTCCAAAACGGTAGCTATGAGAAACGGGTTTGGTGGTCTCTCGCTGATTCTCACTCTTTTGGTCTTGTTGGCCTTTTCGCAGATCGAAACTAAGGAAATGTTTTTGAGATTCGAAATCGAAACTCCTCTCCGGACTTTCCTCTGTAATTCTCTGTGGTTTTCTCTTTTTCTTCTAGACAAGTTGTTGACCGAACCAACCTAAACTCGTGCCAGGGTTTGTGTCTTATTTTGAAACGTGACTGGCATTTTGGTGAATAGTTTTTTCCCGTACGAGAGCTGGTTCTCATTATGCATAAGCAACCAACAGATAAATAAAGAGTATATATAAAAAGCTTGTCTAATTTATTTTGACCCTCAAGCCCAATGCCATACCTAATATTTTTGTAATCAATAGTGCAATTTGAGAAACTCCTTGTCAAATAAGATTTTCGACCAATAACTCCTCTTCATTCATGTTGAATTTTATTTCTTTGCATTTTCTTTTGTTTCTGAGCCTCTAAATTGACATATTAAAACAGATTTTATATAGTTTCTAAAAATAGTAATATTTTAATAATTTGTATTTAATTTTAATAATTTTAAAATATTATATTATTAACTAAATATGTCGGATCTAAATCATGTCACACAATAGTGACCACATCTGTTTAGTGTTCGAATCCAGCATCTTTCAATGTTAAAGGAAATATTAAAAGTCATTACGGTATGTTGAAAAAAAAACTAAATATTGAACCAATTTTATTGAAATACATGGCTGAGAGTCTCTTGAAAGAGTCTAAAATCTCTAACGTTTCTAATCAAAAATTTCATAATTTTTATTATTTATTTTCTTTTAATTAGATGATAATCTTATAGTATTACCAATGCAGATGCTCTCATGTATTAAGGCATTTTCCTTTGCTCGCATAAACTAAGCTATCAAATAGTCGTATTTAAAATATTTAAACTTTTGTATTTATAATAGTAATTAAATTGATGTTAATATGATACAATTATATCGTATTTACAATATTTAAACTTTTTGATCAATTAATTTTGTTGTTGAAAATAAGAAAGCGTAAGAGTGAAAGGCTGTCAGAATAATGTGTCACAATAGTGGATACCTCTGAAATTCATAACACATGTATGAGTACTCCATAATGTTAAATGGAATATTAAATTGAAATACGAAACAGGTGCAGGTGTACGAGTTTGCACAAGAAAGCAGACTATTTCAATTTCAAATGTTGTTTAGTTCAGCCACATTTTAAGAAGCTGACAACTTGTTTTTAGTTCTAAAATGTTATTGTTCTATTGCATTTTCATTCAGTCGCCCCGACTCATCTGTTTATGAGATGTTTTGTGAGCATATACTTCCCACTGATGATGTCGTAGACAAATTTACTTTCATCTTTATTTTGAAACTGAAGGCAAAAGCTATACTTTGAGCAGAGGAGACAGCAGCAACATCACCTCACAGTTAGTTGGGTCTGAGAACTGTGCTAATGATAGAAACACGACAAGTATCAAAAGGTTATGCTGATGTATAGTACAGATCGAGAGGAGTTAGTAATCACTATAACTTAGCATGCTGTTAGTCTCGAGAAACTAGAAAAGTCTACTGTATTCTGTTTTTTCCATTCTTGTATATATATATAGTAAGCATCTCGATATCTATGTTTCAATCTGGCTCGACTTCCCAGTCATTTTCACTGTATGCTTATCCGAACTTAAGCCTCTACAAGCCTGATATACATAAGTAATCACTATAACTTAGCATATGAACTTAAGCCATCTACAATATTTCTTCTTCTTTTTTTTTTGCTTCATATGCTTTATATATACTGACACCTCTCACTATCTCTAATAGTGAAGAATCTTCTTGCTCGTCTAGTGCAGGTTAAAAAAATCGTAAGAATTCTCGTGAACCATATGTTAGGACTTTGCAAACATTCGTTTCTCCCTAGTTATTGAACCGTCACTGTCCCTGAATCTTGTCTGTTTAGGCCAATGAAACTTCCATTTGACATATTGAGACCAATACAAAACAGAAGAAGAAGGAAATTGATTATTTCTGCAAAACCTTGGAGACAACAAGTACTGTATTTACGCAGCCATGTGGTGAGAACAAAGCCAACTATTCTTTAGCCTTTTACTAAAGAATACCGTGTGCTCTCCACGCCAAGTGGCATACGCCTATTTTTGGAGAGTTCTGCTTTTATTCAAAATTTTATTGGTCTGAGAAGTGTAACATTCAACCGGATTCAATAAATCTTTAGATTAAAAAAAAAAAACAAATACTGTACTTGAATAATGGCCTTTTCCAAGAATCTTTGGGATAAAATAAAAGGGTCTAAAATAAAACAATAGAAAAAACGAAAGCCTAAATAGGAAAGAGTAGAAGAACGGATTGCAAAATCCCACATCGGTAAGCTAGAAGTTTATTACCAGGGAGAGACGCGTATAAAAAAATGGCCTTAGCCCATTCATCCAAACACGCAGCCATGTGGTGAGCACAAAGCGAACTATTCTTTCGCCTTTTACTAAAGAATACCGTGTGCTCTCCACGCCAAGTGGCATTCGCCTATTTTTTGAGGGTCCCGCTTCCGAGTGGGTCCAACACTAACTATTTGAAAATTTTAGCCTGGTTTAAGATTAACTCTTAACCGGCTACAAGTATCGTTTTATCTTTAAAATGTTGAAACATTTATAAGTCCCTTATTTTTTGTATACTAAAACTAATTCATAACAATAAGCCGTTTAGAAAATTTGTTTGCTTGAATTAGCAGTATAATATAATCTGATATATTTTATATATTTTACGAACGTGATATGTTTACATAAGAATCATAGTTTTACAATTTTCAACCACTAATATAATTTTTACTGAAAATGTTTTAGTTTTTATTTTTTTAGAATCGGTTTCTGTAAAATCCGTCAGAAATAAATTAAAAGATGAAAACCTTTTTGATGGGCTTGATTAGTAAGGCTTTTAGGAGAGCATTATACTTATCATTAACAATTAACTTTTGTTAATGAAACATTTAAGAAAATATTTAATAGCTGCAAATGTTCTCCAAATGTCCTTTATGTTTTTATATGAAGTTTTTTGGTAGAGCATTAAATTTTTAAAAAAATTTAAAATTTTTATATAATTTATTTATTTTGTTAAATAGTATCAAAAATTATGTTTATATTTAAGAATATATTTTGTTAATTTTAAAATAATATTAACATATAGTTTATTTTTATTTTATTTTAAAATAATATTTTTTAAGTAGAATATAATTAAATTATAAAAAAATTACATATCTTTCCAGTTAGATAATGTGAAAATTTTCTCTTGTTAGACTATATGAATCCTTTTTCATTTTATCCTTTATAATAATTATGCTAGAAGTATCAATAAATATAATGCGTATGGATAAATAAATCAAATATTTTTTTATAATTTTAATATACAAACACAGTTTTACTAATTATTAAAAATTTGTATATTTACGGCTATAATAGACTGGTACTACTTTATTTATTAGCTATGTCAATCAGAGCCGATATTTTATCATTACTTTGTTCCATAAGTTTAGTTGGGCCTAAAAGAGTACTTATTAGGCTTATTCTATTTTAAGTGGACATATATGGGCTTTCCGATATATCTCTGAGTTTGGACTTTAGGAATGTCTTGTTTGTTTGGACTGTTTAGGGCATCTTCCCCAAATGAAGCAAAAACCCCATTTCGTTGCATACAACAGATACTTCTGCGGGGAGATTCCGGTGCTCTGTTTTTAGCTAGAATCAGTGAAAAGAGGAGAGCTTTGATTGCTAAAGATGAACTTGATTCTCAGATTCAGGCAACACTTATCAATTAGGTTATCTCAAATCTCCAAATTATCACTCTTTTCTCGCATCGGCGATTGCCGGAGTTTCGGACAACCGGCGAGAAAAGAAGATGAAGAAGAAGAGGAAGAAATCGATCATAGGAAGCTCCCAACCGATTACGATCCAGCGACTTTCGATCCGACAGAGCACCGCAGTCCACCAACGGAGCGTGTGTTCAGACTCGTCGACGAGATCTCATCTCTTACGTTATCAGAAATCTCAGAACTCGGTGCGATTATAATGAAGAAGAAAGGAATCACGGAGCTACCAACCGTCGCAGTAATGAAACCCGGAGCTGCCGGTTCTGGGATTGTTCAGGGACAAAGCGGTGGTGGTGGTGGTGGTGGTGCGAGTGAAGAAGCTAAACCTGAGAAGACTGTGTTTGAGATAAAATTGGAAGGTTTTGAAGCGTCTGGTAAAATCAAGATCATTAAGGAGGTAAGGAGTTTTACTGATTTGGGTCTTAAGGAAGCTAAGGAATTGGTGGAGAAGACTCCTTCGATTTTGAAAGCTGGAGTGTCGAAAGAAGAAGGTGAGAAGATTGTTGAGAAGCTCAAGGCAGTTGGTGCAAAAGTTGTTTTGGAGTGAATCAAATAAATCAATCAATCCAGGTCTGTGTTTACTCTGGATCTTTGATTTTTTTCTTTGCTTCCATCTTAGTAGGAGCTATTTAAGATTTCATAATTTCATAGATTACACTTAAAGATTTTTCACATTGCTATAATTGGTTTTGAGAGAAGATGAAGTCCATGAATCTTTGCTTCTTCAAGATGTATCGTCAAAATAGATGAAGTCCATGTTTGGGAACTGTTCTGTTCTAGTGTTATTTTATGGCTTTGGTCTTGGCTTTGGCTCCTCAACTAATTTTGGTTGATCTTGAGTCTGAAATCTTTTAGCATACATTCGAACGAATAAGTTTCCACCACGTAAGAAGACATAAAAATGTCTTAATAGTAGGTTGCGATCCCGCGCATATGGTTCGAAATTGAATTGATCAGCGAAGTCCGGACAATGTATTGGTTGTAGTCAGTTTCTGAGACTCGTATACCTTCTGGCTCTGGGGAACAGTGTTGGTGGCCTTCAGGGTCGAATTCGTTCCTGCGCCAACAAGTGCAGACATCTTTGTAAATCTCAAAATTGATATCAGTGTAGTCCATCTCAAGACCATTGTTGACATGTTTTTAGATGTGATATAAGTTTTGGGGAGATTCAAAACTCTGTGCTTGTAATTCTCGCATCTTTATAAACTCTTATTTCAGAAAGTCGAAGTGACATTAGCTTTGATTGTTCAAAGGGCTCAACATGTTCTCAAGGAGGCTAAACATGATTTGGCTTGCTATTTATAGGTTTGTGACTATTATAAATTGTCGCAGAAGCAGAATTATTCAGAAAATTACAAATCAGAATAGACCTTCTGTCTTCTTTTTCTTAGACCAAGCTTCCTGAAGCAACTCCAACAACTTGTGTTTAGTTCTATCAACGTTCTCAACTTGAGAGATCTCAACATTTTTGTAGCAAATATTGCCTACAGTTTGAGGTTCATAGTCCAAATATTCATCATATCCATCCTTCAAAATATGTACACCACACTCAATGATCTTGTGGTTATCTGAGTAGGTGAACTCGATAAGAATCTCGCTTTCCTCTTTAGGGCTTCTGTTTTGTTGGTGTGACAAAGCACCAGGAATCATAAAGAGATGCTGCATTTGAAATTGAGGAAGCTACTCTGAAGACAATGCCAAATAATTTATCTGCTCATTGAAGACAGCACCGTCTTTATTTCTTAGATAACAAGTTACATGAAGTAAGTTGTCTTTCATTGGCGAAAGCGTTAAATCTTGAGGAAACAGAACCTGGAGAAGATGGTTGGAGTTTCTTATAGCTTTTTGAGTGTACAACTCATTGGTCTTTCAATAGGTATACCTATGACAGATTCAGTACCCTAACATGTATAAAAAAAGATTGATTAATTAATCAAATATGTTATCAAAATAATAAGATGTGTCAAGCAAGATGTATGTAAGAACTTACTGTTCCGTTTGCTAGTACATTGAGAATATCTTCAGCATGAAGAAATGCAATTCTTCGAGAGCACATCGATCGAGACCCTCATTCTCCAATTGCTTGTACGAGTTGGAAACTTCATTGGCATGATGACTCCCGCCGTGTTATCGTCCATGATTTCTTCTCACATGATGATCAAGTTCGAGCCATATGCCTACCCGCCAGGATGCAAGGCACTTTACAGGGTCCACCTGAGGACGGATGCCTTCCATGCGGTAAGATGCACCACCTCACAAGGATATTTTGTGCTTATTGATGTTGGATTGATACAAGTGGTCAAGAGCTATAATGTTAGGGTCTGGAGGCTCAATAGTGAATTTTGGAACTGGGAAAAGACATGGGAAATCAACATAGCATGTGTAGCCCTTGGCCCTAACTGTGTCCCAATGGCAATCAACTATTTTGATATAGACATCATCTACCTATGGGACTTAGACGGCAAATGTTTCCTAGCCTGTAATCTTCGGACACGTACAAAATATTATGAAGCTCGTAAAGATGCTAGTTGTGCTTTGAGAAGGTCTTGTGGTTTTAAAGCTCAGAAAGATGTTGTCGTCTACAAGGAAGATACTTTCTGCTTCGCGCCATGTTCGTGCCTTTCGCAATTTGTTCCATCTTTCCAAATCGTACCGACATAGAAACCCAAGATGATACTGAATCTCATATTCATGCTCTATGTTATTTCTATTTTTTTTTTTTTTTGGTTTCCTCATTGCATACTTCTTGGAAAAGGTTTCTCTTTGTTTTTTTTTTATAACCTAAGGTTTCTCTTGGTTTTCTAGTACTATAAATAACTTTGGTTAATTTTACATAATTTGATTGTAAATAACCTTTGATTGATTTTACATAAATTTTAAAATCATTAGTTGAATTACATGAGACTTAAAGAAAATAATAAACAAAATCTCCTAAAATCCCTACTCCAGTGTCATGGAAACGTCGGAGAGGGGGGATAATTACATACAATAGAGATTTCTGGAGGAAACAATCAGGTTAAGTGAAAATCACGTTAACCTAAAATGAAATGTTCCCACGACCGTGACCCAATCTCAAGTCCGGTTAGAGTTTTGTCTAAAATCACATATATGAAATGAACCCGTAAAGTTTCAATTTCTTTTGGTCTGAAAATGAAATGTTGCCACTAATTGCAGAAGAAAAGAGATTAAAATAACATATACTCATTCTCGTCTTGTAATACTTTTACAAGAAACGAAGGAAGATTGGCTATCTACTAGCAGCTGATTTAGAGAATCTCCTCAAAAACAAAATTGATGAGACTAAACACTTAAGATTCACTTTCGTGATGATCATTCATCATTTGAGGTTGAAGCAGCTTTTGCCGCATACTTGACTAAGACACCGGTTAACAGAGCCTTCTCCTTCACCTTTAACCTGTCAAATCGTATTTACAGAAATCAATCAGTCGAGTAAAAAAAGAAGTACATTTATTACTGTTTTAACCCAAAGATGCTCTAGCTTTTTACCTCTTTGAAGATCCAGGAATTTCTATGTTTGAGGACTTTTTCCCTTTCACAAGTATCTTTTTCTTTTTCTTCTTCTTCTCCTTCTTCTTCCCTTCGACTCTACTACCGGTTTTTGCTTCAGGTTGATCAGAGTCAGCTCCTCCGCCCAAGAGTTTTTCTCTACCGAGAAGCTTCAGCTCCAGCCTACGGATTCTATCAATCCGTTGCTCACTTGAGGATGACACTGAACTGTTCAAAGGTTCAAGATTCTCTTCGGCAACTTCTTCTACATCAACCATATCATGTTCATCATCATCATCCAGGCGTGCTTCTGCTACAGCTTCCTCGGATTTATTCACCGCCTGGAATGAAACTAAAGGTGTCTTTAATTCCTCGTGTTCTCTAGTCTCTCGCTTCGCAACTTGTTTTTGAGACCTTACGTTGATTTTAGAATCACGTCTCGGTTCTTTGGGAGATTCTATGCTACTAGAGATACGATTACGCACATCTTCTTCTTCCACTTCTGTTTCATCTACATCTTTGTATGAATCATCTGATGATTCTTCCCATGAATCCACAAAAGTATCTTCTTCAACAACATCAACATTAGAAACTGCTTCTAAACCAGAAAACGGAAGCTCCTCAAAGACTGTATCTGAGTATAGTTCCTCAGACGCTGATTGGTTTGAAGAGAAATCCACAACCTGACATTTTATTTGCTTTATAACCTTTCCAAATGATAATCTCTGTCCAGCGAATTGCTCCACAAACCTAAGAAAAAAAAAACGATATTTGTCCTTAGCCTACATAGGACCTAAGAGAGAAAGCTTGAACAAATGCTAATTTACAAACAGCAGAGTCTCGTACCTGTTTGCATCAATCTCGCTTTTGAAATCAACAAGAGAAAATCCTTTGCAGACAGGGTCCTTAGTCTTCTTATTCCCAGACACAGCTGGTGCTATGTTCAAGATACCACTTACTTCTTTAAAAGCAGCTTTAAGATCTCTGTGAACATTCTTCTTCTTAGGAAGATTGGTCACACGAACACGGAACCCAATTTGAGTTTCTCCAGGTCCTTTCATTATAAACAATCCAACAAGATAAACGAGATCTCAGCTACTAAAAGTCAAGTCGAAAAGTTGGATTCTTCAGAAGCTGAGAGAGGAAAGAAAAAACGAAACCTTTCATTTGATTGTCGCTCTTAAGCTGTGGCTTGAGAGGATCGTTCTTGAGCTTATTGAGATTAGCAGCTTGAGCTTTCCAGCTTTGCTCAATTTCGTCGAGCAACTTATCTTCAATTGAAGTTTCGTACTTTTTACCAACCCCAAATCCACGAGGCTTCTTCTCCAGCCATTTCTTCATCTTCTCCATCGGCAAAAAATCTCCTTCTTCTTCATCTCCTTCAGCTTCTACTTCAAACTCACCCCAATCGTCATCCTCATCATCATCATCTTCTTCTTCTCCATCATTGTCGATACTGCTGCCCGACTCCATTATCCCGGAATCTCCGCTTCTACGCTTTTTTACAGCGAATGAACGTAACCCATCATTCCTTTTAACAACGACTGCTCGAAATCTTTGTCGAATTCGATGAGGAAATGAGATATACGTAGAGGTTGTAAAACAGGGAGAAATGAAATATACAGACGAAAAAGAATAAGAATTAAAGGAGCAAGATGACTGAAAACGAGAAAGAGAATGAGAATGGAGCAAAAAGGAATTACAGAGCAAAGCTCCGTTCATAGTTTGTGTTTTCGTTATCTTCTTCGTCTTCGCCGGAGAAGAAAACTGCAGGATCGCAAACAAAGCGTCTTCAAGAAAGCCCATTACTTTATTATACGGTCTTATGGGCCTATTTCGGCTTCAAGTAAAGCACATTACGTTGGAATCCAATCCTTTAGGCCCATACGTTAATATCTAGTTTTGTACTCGAGTTTCTGTAATAAATATTCTGTCGTAGCTTGATGTAACACCATAAATGTTTCTTGCTTACATTTAGCATGCCTGACCAACAATTTACATGGAATCAAATAGTAATAGATTTTATTGAAAGATGTAAGAATATGTGAAACAACATCTTTCAAAGGCCCCAGGTTTCATGAACTTCATAAATAATTATTATTATATCATGTATTTTTTCCTATCACCTTCTTTTTTTTTACTAATGCTGATTTGATTAGCCGTGACAAAATCAAAGGACCCAGCTTGAATCATTGATGGAAATGTGAGCATTTCTCAGGCCGAATGAAAAATATATATATTAGAGAGAAGAAAAACTGAAAATAAGAATTCAAAGTAAATATCAAAGTATTAAAAAAGTAAAGAAATAAAAAACAGTGCAGAAAATACAAAAATGCTAGGCTGTGTAGACCCATTAGAGGTATGGAGATTAAGCTTTGTATATATTTACGTGTCCTTTTTGTAATTGGACCAGTTCTCGATTTGAAGTCAATGAGATCTCTCTCAATGGGACCATTTCCTCATACATGTTGGTCCGTTTCACATGTGTCTAGTTCTGTATACGCATTTTATACTTATAAATATACTGTGTTATATATCTACACAAATAAACCTACTTGCATATCTTGCCGTAGGTTTTGGAGTTAAATGCGTTAAGATTTGGTTTTAAATAACACGTATGTATATCACCAACCAATAAATTAACCTATCACTTGACTTAGTAGTATAAGGAGATATATACTATATAAGTCTAAAATAATTAAATGCTACATATCAGAACTATCTACGTTATTATATAGTTAAAGACTTTTTACATTAAAATCGCCATATCATTGTTAATTAGTCTTCATAAATGTTTCGTTGAGTTGGAGTAGCTGTATAGTTGGCCTACTGTTGAGTTCAAAAGTCAGCAATGGTCATTATAGCCGTATATATTTATTGGTTGCTATTTCTATCATCTTTTTATTTTCTTTTTTCTATTAATATCATCTTTATTCTTTAGGCAGTTTAGTTTTACTTTAAACAATATAAATGTGTTTATAATAATGTTACTTATCAAATACTATATAGATAGGAAGTATGAAACCACGATAGGAATTTACATACAAGAAAAGGATTATAGACTTTATCATTAAAAAATAGCCATAATCTGTCAAGCCGCCATAATAATTAATTAATTTTAATAAACAAAAAGATATAAGAGCTATAAAATAGACTAAATTAAGAAAAACTTGGGTAGTTAGATAAGCAGCAACTTCAGCACTATAACATTGATAAAAACATATACTGTGAAGCTTTTAAGTGTACAACTGTACATAATACATACATATTATATTACATTCGCATATGTATTTATATCTAAGTTAACGATAGTACTAATTAAGTAATCCACTTGTGTTAGGTTGAAATACGTATGTGAGATCGGATATATTCATTAATTACAGTGTATAAAGAACATGAATGATGCCACGTTTTCACTCTCACAAACGCAGTTTCACATATACATAATTTAAACATGCAAACAAAGTCTCGAAGCAATATCCTATGGAATCTTTTTTATAATGTTTTCGTTCTCCTATGCACGTCCCACACTATTATGTGTTTAAGAACCTATTATTTTCCGTACGTACCATTAAACCTATTTTCCTTTTTGTTTTGTTTTATAGTATTTTTGTTTTGGTATAAATATGATGAAATGATAATGTAATACACATCAAGTGTTGAATTTTTTTTCCTTAAATTCCAGAGCAAAATAACATACTAATATAAGCAGTTGAATTTCTTGCATTTACGTATTAATATAGATTTATAAATTAATAAAAGTATATAATATTTACTAGACAGATCATCGAAACAATGAAATGACGTGGAAACATCATTCTTTCTCACGCAAATGATGACATGTATTGAATTTGATGATCGGAGCCTAAATGCCACTAAACGAGAGAACAAAGAGGTTATTTAAAGAAGAGATGAAGAAAAATAGAAAATAGAGATTAATAAAAGTAGATGTAGCAAGGGGACAGAAATGGTGGTATAGAGTATAGCGAGTCATAATCGGCAAACGCCGACCAAAGTCCAAAAATATATATAAAAGATGAACTTGAATTGAACACTTCTTGTGTGCATATCTCGATGGCAACTTGTGCCAGATTGCTAACGTCTTTCAAAAATCAGTTAAATTACGTTAGCGTATTCTTAATTACTATTTGATTAAGAGGTTTTTTAAGGCTTTTTGTGTTGGGGGGATTTTACGGAAATGTGTACTCTAACCATAAAAAATTCATTCAATTCGAATGGGGCAATTAATTAGTTATGGTTCTATTTAGAAGATAAACAGCCGAAAACCAGACAAATTTCTTTTTAACTGTAAGCTATTTTTGCTACATGCATATATATATATATATATATCCCCTATTTTCAGTGTCATGCAAATAATATTCTTTTCTTAATGATAAAAAAAAATCAAACTAATAAGTAAACAAATTCAGATATATTGTTGACACTAAATACTTCAACAATAAAAAAAAATACTTCGACGAAAAATGAAATGGACACGAAAACATTAGATTAATAAGTAAAAAATTATTACTGTGTCTACAGTATTTTTGTAAAGTATCACTATACAATTATACATCATTTAATCTTGCCAATGTTTGCGGATATGTATAAAGAGACTAAAGAAAGTTAAAAAGATTTTAAATTCATGTTGCTGTGTAGTAAAAATAAGAATCTGGAACTCGAGTAAAAAGTCGATCAATGATTAATGCTAAAATATTATTCAGGCGTCATTATCATTCCATCGAAATTGGTAGCTACAGTGATCTGAGTTCACCGATTTTCAATTTTTGGTTAACTCATTTTCTTGTTCTCCTTTATAGCTGCTACTGAAAAATGTGTCCCAAAATCAATTTAGTGTAGCAAACTAGCAACCGATAAAATATATCAAACATATATAGTTGACAATGACGCGACCCATCTCTTTAACTATTCAATATATTTTTTACTAACTCAACATGCACTCATGGTCATCGATCATTGATCATTGAATATGACAAGAAGCCTGCGTATTTGATTGAATCACCTTGTTGTATAAAATAAATATATCGATATCATTATCATGCAAAAGATATAGATCGATAGAGCTACATGTAACAATACGGTACGAGTTGACCATGCTACAGGAGAACAAAACATTTCGAACCGAGTATCAATTAATGTGACGATGATAGTAGAAGGTCGTGTCTACTACAGAACATAACATACGAATCTGAAATAACCAATTAACAACGATTGTTGACTGTAAGACAATAGCTCCACGTATTGATTTTCTTTGAGAAAATAAGACATTAACCAAATTGACGAGCCCTACCACGAGAATGTAGTGTCAGTCTGATAATTTTTTGTAGGTCGGGAGGTGCATAATTTCACTCCTTTTGATTTACAGTATTTTGGCTTCATTAAGTTTATATAAATAAACACATACATACATTTAATAAGTGTAAATGTAAATATATATATGAATATGAATGTATGCCGTATGTTTTAAATATTGTCTACCTAAATAGAGAAACGAATTAGTAAAACCAACCGAGCCATAACAGATTAATAATGAAGAATGTTTTCCGCCAAAGATATTTCAAATTTCACCCATGAAGTTATCTTCAATTTCAAAAAATACCCCATTAGTTTCTATGTTTATTTTGTTGTCCAATGTTATTGTTAATTTGTAATTATTTTCACGCTATTCTCTTATCTTGTATTCGTAACCAATAATTTTTCCCACCCCTTTTGCTTCAATTTTAGAAAGTTAAATTGCTTATTTCGTATCTCTAATTCTTTCTTAATCATTCATATACATATTTATTTAGACCATTCTATAAAACTATATTAACTACATGATAAATCAATAGATCCGAAACAGATTTTGAGGCAGACAAAAAAACTAAAATTCTCACATTTATCTATAAGTAAAATTTATATAATAGAATGAATCGTTAAAATCAAACCAGACTATTATGAACTGTATAAAAGTTGTTAAATTAAGATTTCTTATAGAGTGATAAAGCATAAGGGATAACGAAAAAGATAAAAAAATAAAAGCTATAATTATTGAAATTTGATTTAATTTTAGATCAAGTATGATTTTGACCAATTATCTAACTATTATTTTTGCCAAACCTAATTATTATTTTTACAGTTCTCTACCTCCTTAAATTATTTTAGGGTTATATATATATATATATATATATATGTAGTACTATGAAAAAATATACAGATAGTTATATCAAAACAATCTAGATTGTAGAATTAAAATATATTAGAGATGCTTTAAGCTATATATACTTCATTCTCATTTTAAATGTAACTAAGTCAAATAATTTATTTTTGAATAAATTAAAACTTTACATTTAAAAAATTTATGTTATCTCCCATGTTTTTCGTACTTTCTCAACTAATTCTAAATATTTCCTTCCGACAATGACTTCTGATTTTTAAAGAAAAGAAAGAAGCAGAATATTTTATTTTCAAATAATTTTCGTAAGTAAATTTTTGTAAGAAATACAACAATTTTGGATAACAGAATCAAGTTATTAGATTATCAGGTTATCTAATTTACTTCATTTTCAAGACGTTTGTCCTAGGGGTGGGATTTCGGGTCGTTCGGGTTCAGTTCGAGTTTTTCGAGTTTTTGGGTTTTTGGGTTTTTTGGGTGAGAAGTCTAAGTCACATTCGGGTGTTTTTCTAGTTCAGTTTGGGTTATGTTCGGTTATCATCAGGTTCGGTTCGGTTCTGGTAACATAATTTAAGTCTTGTTTTGTATCCAAATACCATTAGGATTCGGTTCAGTTCGGTTCTAACTTTGATTTTTTGACTTTTTCTTTAGGATTTTTACTTAATCATAATTTATAACTCAAAATCTTTAAATATATTTGTTTTTTCATGTTTTGATTATTTCAATCTTGAAATAACTGATAATTTCAGATTTATAATTATAAATTTGGATATTTGAATTATATAAACTTAAATATAATTATTATATTTAAAATAATAATTGTAGTTCAGATATTTTGGGTACCCATTCGGTTTTCGGTTTGAGTTCGGTTCTTTGATTATAAAAGTTTAGGATCCATTCAGGTATTTTGTTAATTTCGGATTCGATTCGATTCTACTTTTTCGGTTTAGGTTTGGTTCGTATCTTAGGGTTCGGGTATTTTGCCCAGTCCTATTCAAGAGTCTATTGTTAAATGGGCTTTTAACCATTCCTTTAATCATACAAGTCTAATAAATTGAACCCGAATGAGTTTTCTTTTTAACAGTGCTATTCTCTTTATCTTTGTTGCTAATAGTTTTTCACAACCTTTCGTTGTTTTAAGTTTTAGAATATCCAATTGCTTGGATTATGTTTTCTAATTATCTCATACAATC
This sequence comes from Streptanthus diversifolius, assembly GCA_039880935.1. Taxonomy (NCBI): domain Eukaryota; kingdom Viridiplantae; phylum Streptophyta; class Magnoliopsida; order Brassicales; family Brassicaceae; genus Streptanthus; species Streptanthus diversifolius. The sequence goes on along the minus strand of JAXGFM010000015.1, from coordinate 4,077,253 downwards.
ATACTATATTAGTCGAAATGTGAAACTTATTAATTAACTAAAAAGTGTGTACGATTTTTTTGACAAAAGAGAATAAGGCTTGTCAATTCAATGAATTAATGAAAATATAGCAAAATAAGGAGACTAAAAATAGAACATGGGAGAAAATTCAGCCACGAGACATATAATGAACGTTTGTCCAATGACCTAGCATGTAGATGTTGTCAACAAAAAAAGGAAAAAAAAAAAGAGCTAGCCCTTGATTGGTGACCTAGCATGTAGATGTTTTGTTCCGTTTAAAGGGGTTAAGAGCTAAAATGCGCAGCCGGATGTTTTAATTATTGGTGACGCTTACCATTCTCTCTTTCTAAAATCTACACACTGAAACTTAGGATGACAAACGTATAAAGAAAATCCATTTTGTGTTGTACATTTTTGTTATATTATTTTTATAGAACATGAAAGTGTTATCTTTTTATAGTAAAATTGTGATAGTTAAATATGAGTAATTTATTTAGTTTAGTTAATTACAGTCAATTATCTATATAGAAGACAATAAGAGTGATATTTTTTCGAATAAAAGTGCAACAGTTAAATATTTGTTTTTTTATTTATTTTAATTCTAACCAATAGAGAAAAAATAATAAATTTTCACCCAAAAACATATTTGCATAAAAATAGAAATATTTTCGTATAAAACATAGTTTATAACATGTTGGACACGAATATAATATCTTAGATTTGGCAAAAAAATTATAGCCATACGTAAAATCTCTTAGTATAATTTACTTAAATATAGTTCATTGGACCCTTTAGAAATATTTGGACATGCATTACAATTATCCGAGTATTTTGATGAGTATGACCATATGACTTTAGATTGATTAGAGACTGAATAATTAGATGATCCAATAGTTGAACCGGAGAAACCACCTCACTTGAATCAGCACATGTGTCATTTTTATAAGTGGAAAATATTAGAGAATAAGTGATTATATATGAAAGGAATCATGAGACAATCTCATCTGGTGTCAAACCACTAGACTGATTGAACATTGCATGCATGCCCTGGTAACATGGGTTAGATATGAGATTCTCACTCCAAGGATATGAATTATCCATAGAGAAGTAAGTATAGAGTATTAAGGATTAACCAGACAATAACAAATAATCTTAAAACATGTGATAGATGATAGTGACTTTTCAAACACGCATAGAAAAGACAAAAAAAAAAATATGGGGAGGTTCAGCCAACTCTCTAGTGCATAATCCGCTGCAACATTTATGGATCATGCATTGTTTAAACTACTTGAAGGACTTGTCGAAACAACTAGCAAGCAGGAAAAAAAAAGTAGATGAGAGACATTCAAATACATCGTAGCGGATTGGTATATAACTTCTGATAAGGTAAAATTCTATAAATAAAACATCCACTTCGCTAAAAAAGGGATCCAGTTTTTCACTGGTTATGCACTCGCAGAACTCTTTAGCCAAACTCTTAAAGCAATTTAAGTCCTCTCACATTTACCGAACTTGATGTCCACAGTTTTTTCCGACTGTTTTTTGGTTCATCTCATTATCAAAGTTTTATAATCTCTTCTCCCATCTAAATTGCTTTACCATGAATTATCGTGTTTTGTGGATCTTCCTTTTTTTTAATTGGAAGTCACATCATTTTTTTTTTTTAATGGTGTTTGTGTAATTATGTTTTTTTTTACTTGTATCTGATTTGAATGTTAAAGAGCTATAGAAAAACACTATTTCATCGTATTTTCCAAACACCCACGTATTTGTTATTTTTTAAGAAAATTTGATTACAAAAAGAAAAACAAATTCCAAAGTAACATAAAACTTTTTTTAAAAAAATAGGGATATTATAAGATATATGAAAATTTGGATACGGAATTACAAGTTTGCAACCATCAAATTTTATACTAATAAAAGGTATTTAGATGAACTACAGTATGATCACTATATTATATAGGAATTTTGTCTTAAATCCGTAACTGAACTAAATCTAATTCAGATCAAAAATGAAATAGGCAAAAAGGAAAAACAATTCAGTAGAAATCAATAATATTGTTGGTACACGTGTAAAATAGTATTGTGGGCATAATAAAAAATGGGCCAACACTTTTATGGCATAATCAAAATATTAAGGGACAAAATATCGAAATATAGATACAAAAAGGAATATGAAGAAAATCACTACTCTTTCCCCACGCTCCATAGCTTCCTTCCGCTAACTGACCAAACCTAAGTCAAAATAATTAGATAACTAATCTTAAGTTCTTAACTTCCATTCCAGATATTTTATTGCCTAGTGGCTGTTGAACACATGCATTTGATATAAGAAAATGACCTAATATATATGCAAAGACATCTAAAAAAAATTAATTAATAATAGTCTACATTATCTTATAAATTATAAATATTTTATTTGGGTTTATAATATCATAGTCATATGATATTGATCTTGCGTTATTTTTCAATGTCAACAACTTTTTAAGAAAATAAAACAGGTTTCGATATTCACCATGGCTTTCATATAAAAACTTAAAACAATTTTTGTAGATTTTCGATGTGCATGAGCTACATACATAAAACAAAAAGAGAAATGACAAACTACAAATATTAGGATAACGTAAGAGACTGCCTCATACCTATACTGAATACACCAATATATCATAATTTTTACAAATATGTTTTAAACGAAAAAGTAACATTTTCTTACCAAAACAACAACACAATTATCTTACAATACAACCAAAATGAAATACTTATATATGTAAATCTATATATGATTAACCATAACCAAAACTGAATTATTGGTTGGCTAATACTTACATATAACCTGTAAATTATTCTGCCTCAAAACATTTCTAACCCCACTTTATTTTTTACTTTAATTTTAAAGTAATTTTTTTTGGGTTAATCCTATATCATTTCTAACTTTAAAATTGAATAAAAAGTAAGATTCCAAAAATTTAAGTAATTATATTCATTATATCTTTTTACTTATTACTCTATTTTGAGGTAAAAAAACAGAATATAATTAAACTAAAATTCAATTCCATCTTGAAGTTACACTCTATGTTATCAAGTAAAACATGTAGTAACACAATGGAAGTGTTCGGAGTGACCGAAGAGAAAAATGGTTCATTAACCTTCATGCAAACCAGGCCCATTAAGCTAATCACCAATCAATAGTTCACACGTCAGCATATTTGTAAATAATACGGACCTCTCTCCTCACGAGTAATATCCAAACAAACGTACATTAGATGTACAGCCTGTACTCATGCAATCCGTAACCTGCCACGTCTACGTAATTACGTTACCTCACAATCGCTTTTTATACCACTGCTTCTTGCTAACCTGCGCATTGTGCTTTTGCATATGTTAGTCACAAACGCAATACAAACAACAAAATAAATAAATGCTAAAAAAAAACTCAAACGTCAAAGCCCAATGTAACCTTCCCCGTCTCGATTCGAGAACAGTCCCGTTTTCCCGGGCAAAACGGAAACTGTAACAGTCTCTGTTTCATTCTGCAACAACACTTTTTTATTTTCTTTCCCCATTTTTTTTTTAAAAAAATGAAAAAAAATAATTAAAAATCACTCTCAGAGACTCTCGATTTGGTGTTTATATATCCAAACAAATCAATGTGTTAAACCTTCACTCTTCTCTCCACACAAATTCCAAAATCCATTCCTAACCTCTCTCTTCTCCTTCTTTCTAATCTTCCATTTTTCTCTCAGCCAGATCCCGGCGAGTTTTCCACCGGTTTGTTTTGGGTAACGGCGGGTGGTTTTTGAGATGGAATGAGGAGCCGCCGTCTCGGCGACTGTAGTTCGTTTTCCGACTGCTGCGAGGATATGGATTTGTTCTGCGGAGAGGATTCCTCTGGCGTGTTTTCCGGTGAATCAACGGCTGATTTCTCATCGGAGGAGGTTGATTCATGGCCGGATGATTCAATCGCAAGCTGTATCGAGGAAGAGAGGCACTTTGTTCCAGGACTTGACTATCTTTCTAGGTTCCAGTCTCAGTCTCTCGACGCTTCCGCTCGAGAAGAGTCCGTCGCATGGATACTCAAGGCAACCGTTTTAACTTCTTTTTTTTATCTCTCTCTCATTTTTTTCTCTTATAATCTTGTTCAGAACGAGTTCTAATCGGCTTATTTCCCGGCGATTAACGCCGGAGAGTGTACCGATGCTAAAAATACGCCGATCGAATTGTTTACATGCACAGAATATATATATATATATTCTCAGAGATATCGTTTTGACACTGTGCTATTGTTTGGTTACAGGTACAAGCGTATTACAACTTTCAGCCTTTAACGGCGTACCTCGCCGTTAACTATATGGATCGGTTTCTCTACGCTCGCCGATTACCGGTAAAGCTTAAAACGTCAACGTTAATATTCTCTCTGTTTTTGATCATATTGATATGACAAAATAACAATTAAAAAAGAAGACAAAAGTCATGGTTTTCACTTTTTGATGGGATCTATTGTTTTATTGACTTTACTTCAGAGATTTGAAAACGACTTGGCGTATGAAAATTAATCAGACAACTTGGAATGTATAGTTTTGCATCTCACTAACGAATAAAAGATGTAAATGGAGATATTGATAGAACAGGAGCAAAGGAGCGGGATGGGGAAGATTTTTTTTGTTTTTTTAATTATATTATTTATAAATGAATTTCTCTTATTATATTTACATTGACGTTTACATAATAATAATAATAATAATACTATACTTTTGCAGTAAACTTTCCACTCCATATATCTGCTTTATCTAAAACTTTATAATTATGGTGTTAAAACGCTCCTCTACTAGAATATTTAAGATAATCAATGATGAGACTAATCAGCTTTAATTCTGCCTTCTTTAACAGGAAACAAGTGGTTGGCCAATGCAGCTTTTAGCAGTGGCATGCTTATCTTTAGCTGCCAAGATGGAGGAAATTCTCGTTCCCTGTCTTTTTGATTTCCAGGTAATTTCGGTTCTTCTAAAGATCCTTTGAGAGTCTGGACTGGCTCTAGTATGTTTGATTCGTCTCTTTGTTTGTAATGTAGGTTGAAGGAGTGAAGTATATATTTGAAGCAAAGACGATAAAAAGAATGGAACTTCTTGTTCTGAGTGTGTTAGATTGGAGACTAAGATCCGTTACACCCTTCAGCTTCCTCAGCTTCTTTGCTTACAAGATTGATCCTTTGGGAACCTTTCTCGGCTTCTTTCTCTCCCATGCCACAGAGATTATACTCTCCAACATTAAAGGTACATAAATGTTGAATGATCCTTCATACCCATACGTACATTGCACTGGTTCTAACAAACGCATCCGAATTACAGAAGCGAGCTTTCTCGAGTACAGGCCATCGAGCATAGCTGCAGCTGCGATTCTCTGTGTAGCCAACGAGCTACCTTCTCTATCCTCTGCTGCAAATCCCCACGAGAGCCCTGAGACTTGGTGTGATGGATTGAGCAAAGTAAGTTGGATTGAGAATGTTTTTGATAATACAGGGGACTAAAATCTATTGTCTTTTGATTAATATTTTATTTTCCCCTGGATTTCAGGAGAAGATTGTGAGATGCTACAGGCTAATGAAAGCCATGGCGCTAGAGAATAACAGGAGAAGATCACCAAAAGTCATAGCAAAGCTTAGAGTGAGCGTAAGAGCTGCATCCACATTGATGAGGCCAAGTGATGAACCCTCTTTCTCATCATCATCATCATCATCATCTTTATCTTCTCCATGTAAAAGGAGGAAACTAAGTGACTACTCGTGGGTAGATGATGACAAATCCAGCTCTGAGTAAACAGGGGGTGGGGGAAGCAGAGTTTAACATGAAGTACATAATTAATGATAATAAGTGAGAGATGAAGTACATAATGAGTGGGTGGTGAGAGTTTAATTAAAGAAAATTAAATTAGAGTGTTTCCATCGAAAGGGGAAGGAATAAAAGAGTTAATGAAATAGTGTCTATTTACAACTTTTATGGAAGGGCAAGATTTGGGATAGTTGGGAGAGACAATGGTCATCATTAATGACTTTGCAGATTCCCAAGGAGAAGAAGAAGAAGAAGAAATAAGTGAGTGTAAACACACGTGTGAGAAGAGAAGATCATGGAGTCTGTGTGCGTGTGAGAGAGAAGGGCATAATACATTACTGTTACAGGTAGAGTGATAAGACGTGGAGCGTGTGGAAGATTTTTTGAGTGAAGATTTGAATTTGAGAGAGAGAGAGAGAGAAAGAGAAGCCTTTGTCTTAACGGATCGCAGAAGTTCGTGGGCCCCAAGCCTCTTTGGGTGGTCATCAAAATCCCTCCCAAATTGCGAGTATATATATATTTTCTTTCGTTTTGCGAGCGATGATATTTTTGATTCCTGGTGTGCGACTGCACGTGCCGGAGGCGTGTGTCGCACGTGTTTGTTTTTTTTCTCTCTTCAAATCTTTTATTTTTGGCGGGAAGTTTTGTGTTTGATTTACATTTAGACGTAACGTGGACTCCGAATGGGTTTTGCCACGGTGCGTTTTCATTTTCAAATGCATGCGTGTAAGGCGTCACGTGTGTATATTTATATAATTTGTTATCTTCATTATAATTAAAAAATTTCTTCGAAAATATATAACACATGGAGCTAAATAATGAAGCAAATACTAATGGTCGTCGCAGACATTGTTAATAGTGAGAAGGACGTGAGAGATAAGAAAATACGAGTGGTGAGATTGGATTGGTGTGGCCTTGTGGGGAGCATAAGGCATGTGAAACTGTGAGTTTGTGAATCGAGTTATATGTTTTATTGGACGACGAACGTATCAAGATAAAAATGTACATTTGATTTACTTTAATCTAAGACCAAAAGAAGAAAAAAAAATACTGTTTGATGTTCAAAAAGTGAGTGAGCTCCCTCGCAGTTTTTCCCCTTCATCAAATGTAATCACTGAAACACTTTTTAATATATATATAAAGGTTCTCATCTTTAACCCAATTGTACAAGGAATTTTTGTATTTACCAACTTTGCCAGCAGTAAAACAAAACAACAAAGATGTTAAGATATTCATTTCTTTCTTGGTTTTTATACTTTTGGTGTATATGAACAATTAATAGGAGCAGTAGTATACATGTGATGTTTACCTGTCTCCATGTCAGAGAAAGTGGTCTCACCACGAAACCATAACGTAGCAACACCGTTTCCTCTCTCGAACCCCTTAAACATTAGCCACACAAATACCAAGTTTCTACATCTATCTAGTGTCTATATGTATGCACGAATCTACTTGTAGACAGGAAATAAGAAGTGAAAGAAAAATTCAAACTTAATTTACTGCAAAACAATACACTTAAAAGGTATGCCCTACGTCGAGAAAATGTCTCTATCCGATTAATTCTAATCAATTAATTTAATATTAACATTATATTGTCGTCCCCAATGAATTAATCACGCGTCTCGTACATTAATCTCATTACTTCTTTACTTCTCTATCGGATTTAACAACGCAATCGACTTTCTATATGCTCATGACGCTCCTCTTCTCTTTATTTATTATTTTAGTTTACATCACTATTCCCATTTTTCAACCATATACACTGATGTTGACATCATTGTATATATTTAAATCTTTATATACTATTATTGAACATGCACTGTGACCAGATTTTTGAAACTATTCCACTCAGATATACGTAACGATTTGTGTTACTACTTTTACTCCCTTACCAGTCAGTATTACTATTTATTAACTTTTTTTTTTCTTTTAGAAGAAATGTTGCCATGATTTTTTTTATATTCATGAATATGTAAATGGTAGTGTGCAAGAGCATCAATATGACATGACAAGCTGAGGACGAACCATATTGACTTATGTAAGGGAATAGTATACGTACAAGATAACTATTACAAGAAAAATACAAAATTAGTATTGTAAAGAAAGAGGATGAGAAAGAGTATAGAACCTTCACGCACTACTATTTAATCTAACATGAAACAAAAGTAAAAGAGATATTATATATGGTTGTTAGGTGATTAGCAACTGCTAATTATAAATAAATTATGACAGCCCACACGCATTTGGACATATCAAGCATCGCGATTACCTCCATCATTGTTTATTAACTTCTTATGTATTTTAGTCCTCTTTCGGGTTTTGATTAAGACACACGGGGACACAAAGGGACCGAAGCTTATATATCAGCGTATAAAGACATCCATCTTTTAATTACTATCTTAATTATCTTTGTCTTGTTAGTTTGGTACACGCGTTCGCCATTAACTGCATCCCTTTAAAATTATCTGCATAAATATGTAGACTCCCTTTTTTGCATACACTTCACCAGCACTTAATTAATCAAACCCAACATACATTATTCTTTTAGAAAATGGACAACGACATCTGATGGGAATGCGATTGAGACAAAAATAATGACATTATATATTGACAGGATTTGCATTCATTTAAATTTAGAGAAAAATGGACAGATTTAATAGCATTACATTACATAAACACGTGTAGGTGAGTGTGTAATGTGTATATAGGCGAATGTAGATCATGTGGATGTGGGTATGAGGAATAAAATCAGAAAGACTTGGCTTTATTCTCAACTAGTGTTAAAAGTGAAGGATCCTAGGTCTAATTTATTAAAAACCAAAGGCATCTAATATATAACCCATCAGCCTATTTGTATTTTCATATTTCATACCTATTTTCATTTATTCTCGATCATTATACTCTTACTTACATGTCAATCTATTTATATCGAACTTACCTCTACTTAACTGAATTAAGAACATACAAAAGCATATTTTTAACATTTAATCTTAAAGCGAAACAAAAGGAAAAAGAAAATCGAGGGAATATATTCTAGAACATATAGCAACAAAGTTTGCACATGGATTCTTTAGAGAAAGAAGATACAATATATTCATTAAATTAATCAAACTTTGGATGCTTGAAAAGTAGAAAGAAATACAAAGTGATAAAATGATATTTAGAGAAGGAATTATAAAAAAGGAAAGAAAAGGAGAATAAAATGGTGGCATGGCCCGACCCGTAAGGCGTGAAAGAGTGAGTGAACTTAGTTTCTCGAGGGAGCGTCTTTCACTGTGTTTTACTTTAGGAAATTTCGTGGGTTTGCTTTTTGTTATATATGGTCACAAACCAAGATTTGGTCACTCTTCCTTTTGCACTTTCATTTCACCAATACCACCTTATAATTTCTATAGTGGACATTGACACTTCCTTCTTACCAAAGTCTTTTGTTTCATCATCAATCACTCTATTCCTAATCCCACCTATTCATCTTGTTACAAGGACACTCGCACGCGTGCGCATACACACGTGTGTATGTGCGAAAGAGAAGCTCTAACTAATTATTATCGTATAATTATGCAGAGTTAGTATTAGAACTTGGATTACAAATCCGACAAAAAAACAATTTTAAAGCAAAAGTTAAGACATACACAATTTATAATAGTTCACATTCAGCATGTGTGTTAGTCCATTTTTTGCCGGTACATATTTTCCTATGGTAAAGAAAATTATATTGATTTTACCTCCACTTCCAACCGCACGTTGACTTGATACATAAATTAGACCAAAAAAACCAAAAATCATACGAAAAAAAAATTACATTCGTAGCATGGATGTCTACTGTGATATAAACTAGTAAACATATCTTAATAAAAGCTGAAGGAAGGAACTTGAGCAAAGGATTCACAATCTAGCTAAAGAAATCACTTGTAAATTATAAAAATTCAGATGTTTACATACTTAAGATCTTCATCTTGTATACTTGGGATTAATTCAATAAATTTAATTCATCGTATTTTCTAATTATGCATTCATTTCAATGAAAATCTAAGTTCATTTTTTGTCATTGATCAATCTCACAAACACTTGCATAGAATCGTAATGTGAGTCCTAACATCCACTAAGATCATGAATGAAGTTTCTGTTATTTTCACAAGATATGATTCATTACTAAAACAATTACCTAATAAGATCGATGTTTAAATTAATCATTTTATTTGTCAAAAGGAGATGGAAGCTGGTGAGCTACTACATCACCATTATCTCCTCTCATTACTTTTTAATTTTCAAACCATGAATGTCACTCTTGATTCTTGAATGTTGGTTCTAAATATTTAATTTAAATTTTATTTAAGGAAATTTGAATTTAAATATTTATTCGAATTTTTCTAACAATAATGATATCAATTTTCTACAAGACATTTTTTTCTTTGGTGAATAATTGCTTCACATAACGGTTATAAACTTTATGAAATAGATTATAAAAATTGTCCAAAATCATTCGGTTATGTTAAAATTTTACTTGATTTCCAGATTTGTGACCGATGAAAAAAAATGATTTGTATAAATTAACGGGGGTTATAATTAATGATTAAGCTAAGGTGATTGGTTTGGATAACAATTTAAATGGTCAGAAAGAGGAGGGCACATGGAAAAAAAAAGGAAATGGACCGAAGTTAACGGAGATAAAGACAACAAGTCGAACCACTCATTGCAAATTTAGAACACATCTTTGAGATCACAAGTTGTTTAAGTCCATCTTGCACATGCGTTCTAAACATAATGCTTGTTCATCCTATATTGAGTCCTATACAATATCATTATTACAGCTATTAATTATGATTGAAGTGGCCAATATTATCTTACAAAGTCTTATTTTACGGCTTTAAATTTCAAGCAACGAAATTACTATTTTGGATCCACAAATTTGTTTTTTCCTATTTTTTCACCACGTGAAATTTTTTATACGGGCATGTTAACATTTGTATACAATTTTATTTTGCATTTATCAAACCCAATAGTTCTATATTGTTATAATCTCAGAATCAACCTTGGTTAAATTATGTAATGCTATTATTTTACCAGTGTTAACCATCCTTCATTTACATTCCAAGTTAACCATCCATTTCTATCAACAATGATTTTATCTACCATTTGCTAAGCGGATCAAGTAACACAAATTGTTTATTTTATAACCATTTAAAAATGCTTATTGTTCTGGATTAGAAATACCTAGGTATCCCTCACAAATTTTAAACCTGTAGGCCAGAAATCACCTATACCAAACTGCCTTTTTATTGCTCTCGTAATTTTCTACCGTCCAGTAAAATAAAATGATGAAAAATCATTACATGTTGTTGGGTAAAATCATCTCTACGTTGACTATGCCATCTAATCATTAAAACCGTACGAAAATTATGTAAATTATTACTGTTTTAAACAACTTTCTGGCAAAATGGCTTAACTTTACTAATCAGTTTTATGACTTTATCTAACAGTAATTTATATACTTGTAATCAATCGAATTAGTCGAAAAAAACGCTTAAAAGTCAATAAAACCCCTTAGTAAAGTCTTTGATCTACATTGCTTAAGTGTCAGTTGTCACCATCTAATTATAGGATTAAAATGATCAAACGACATCACGTTATATTATTGACATAGACCATGTTCAGTGTACGCAGACAATTATACCCTGACATGCGCAAGGAACAAAGAATGTCATCAAAGGGCTTTCCGTCATTTCACCTACTCCGAGTTAAAAAGCCATCAGAGTCTGGCCAAATTCAGACTGGCCACTCACTGATCAAAGACAACTTGCTGCTGCACCACAAGCCACAAACTAATAAAATTATATTCTTATTTACCAACCAAAGATTAATTGTGCAAAAATAGTTATACATCTCCTTAACAAAAATAAAATAAAATAAAAAATAAAACATCATAACAAATTCCAGGTTTGCAATTCCACATTACCTCGATTGCCAAAGTATTGTAGTCATAGTTATTAATGTTTTTTAATAGTTGGGTGATCATGAGTCAAAATTATTTATATGCAATATAATAATATTTTATACCTTTTCTAACTCGAAAAGGTAAACAATAACTATTTACAATTGTATGAAAAAATTTATTAACTTTCTGTAAAAAGAAATATAAAAAAATAAGCACACCATCAGCATTGACATGGATAGATTATTAATAAAGATTTGAGTAAAATATTCCTCCCATGGCCCAAAACCCATTGAACCATTCGACTCTTCCACATAAATCAGAACAACCACCAAAAACCGATGTGACATGTACTTGGAAAAAAAACACAAAGATCAAAACAACAAGAATCAAGAAAGCCAAATAATAAAATAAAAAGCCCCCCCCCCCCCCCAGATTGTTCTATATTCCTAAAATGGGATTAAAAGAGCAACAGAATTGTCTATGTCAGAGGAAGATCGCTCTTTTTATAGTCTTAGCGTTTATACCAATTGCTCTGTTTCGACTCTGTTTTAATAACCCATTCTCAGCCATTGATGACACCACTCTCCAAGACTCTACAACACACGTTGTGATCACTAGCTACTCTTCTTCTTCTTCTTCTTCTTCTTCTTCTTCTTCTTCTTCTCCTTCTCAAGGTAAGATTAAAATTTATTCAATATGATTGCAGGCATGATGGTTTTAAGTATTTTGTGTCGATCTGCAGAACATGAAACTCAAGAGAGTTTTGATCGTATAAAGGAAGAAGAAGCTTTATGTGATTATACGGAAGGGAAATGGGTCAGAGACGAGATGGGTCCACTCTACAACGGCTCGAGCTGCGGAACAATCAAAGATGGTCAGAACTGCTTCCGCCATGGCAGACCAGATTCTGGTTATCTTTATTGGAAATGGAAACCGAACCAATGCGATATACCGATATTCGACGCGAACCGGTTTCTTCATCTCATGAGAGACAAGCATCTAGCTTTTGTCGGCGACTCTATGGCTAGAAATCAGCTTGAGTCTCTAATCTGTTTGCTCTCTACCGTCTCTAGCCCCGATCTCGTTTACAGAAACGAAGACAATAAATTCAGAAAGTGGCATTTCGAATCTCACAACGTCACGGTCTCGGTTTACTGGTCCCCGTTTCTTGTGGCCGGCATGGAGAAATCTGGGAAGTTGGACCACAACATATTGCACCTAGACCGCGTGGACGAGAAATGGGGCAAAGAATTAGAACGTTTCGATACGGTTGTAGTCTCCGTGGGACATTGGTTTTTACATCCGGCAGTTTATTACGAGTCCGGTTCTGTCTTGGGATGTCATTCTTGCGACGTAAGCAACTGTACCGAGATAGGGTTTCTCGATGTGTTTAGAAAAGCGATAAGAAGGACATTGAAGGCCATTGTCGGAAGCCGCCGCGAGGTTATCTTGACGACGTTTTCACCTTCTCACTTCGAAGGCCGGCCTTGGGATAGTCTCGACGCGTGTAACATGACGGAGCCGTACGAAGAAGGGAAGGTTCTAGAAGGTTTGAACTTGGAGATGCGGCGGATAGAGATGGAGGAAGTTACGGCAGCGAAAGCAGCGGCGGAAGCAGAGGTGAGATTAGAAGCGTTAGACGTGACGGCGATTTCGGTGTTGAGACCAGACGGACATCCTGGTCCGTACATGTACGAGTTCCCGTTCAAGAACGGTGTGCCGGAGAGGGTTCATAATGATTGTTTACATTGGTGTTTGCCTGGTCCGGTCGACACGTGGAACGAGATTATGATAGATATGTTGCGGCGGTGGAGGGTTTAAATGATGAAGGATGATTGTGGAAGTGATCCTATGATATCATTATACATGCCCTACAATGACAAAAGGTGTAATCATTTTTTTCTTTGAAATGTAGGAAGTTTCTTTTCTTGGATTAGATTAAAAAATAATAAAACTGGCTGATACTTTTTTGGTCGTTGTTATAGATGGATTTAGATTGATCAATAGACACATTTTTTCTTTCTTGTTTTTATAACCCGAGGGATTGCTGAAACTTAAGCTAGTCTTCATTTAAAAGGTGAACTTTGCTCCTCTAATCTTTTGATGTGTATTTGAACCAGTATACTACGACGAATTGGTTAAACCTTTTTTTTGTTTGCAATATATTTATACTAAGTTGTCACATGTAATTATTTGCTGTAAAACATATAAAAATACTGGATGAGGGGTGGTCGAATATTTCAATTATCGGGCCGCGCAGATATACTGTCTATGTACATTAGCAACTAGCAAGCCCGTAGAATGTAGAGAGCTGCGTTAATTGATGATTACAATTCCACTTGTTTTTCTTTTGTTTGGTTTGGCTAAAAGGTAAAGTTTTTACAGGTATTTTTCTTGGTTTAAATGTTAAATGTATTTTTCGGATTTTGTATTTGTGCAGAGAGCAGAAGACCCAGCCAGATATGTGTTTTTGTCTTTTATTTCCCATACGTGTTAATTTGTCTTTCAAGAGACATATTTTGTCTTTCTTGTGAGAAAGAGAATCTTAATTTAACCAAATCACATACACATACACAGGGAAAAACAAAACAAAACAATAAAAAAACATTTTCGCTAGCTGTTTATCTCTTCCTGCCCTGTAGAATAATCCACATATGAAGGGATTGAAACATCGGATTATCGCTAAATTATAAGAAAAGTTTCCAATTTTTTTTTTCTCGTATGGTGACAAATGGATAAGATAAAATCATCTATTTTGCATATTAAAAAAGTTTTGTATATATCATTTACAAAATTTTGGTCCGCATTTATGGATAAAAGTAGTAATTTTTTAAAAAAATACAAAAAAATAATTAACAATTTTTTTTTGTTACAAATAGATTCTGTTAATTTTATTTGTAGAGTGGAGTGAGTTTGGCCATGACCAAGTTTGCAAGCTGATTAATTTGCTCGGTTTGTAGGTTGGTTTTTAACAAAAATCTTGATTGAATGATGATCACGTCATAGGAACTTCGGTAATATGTTCATATAATATTACCATGAAATTTCATGGTAATATTTTAAACAAAAAAATAATTTAAATTTAAAAGTTCAGTTTAGTTGAAAAAATATTTATTTTTCGGTTTTGTTCAGATAATTATTTTTTATTTTTATTTTATGTTAATTAAAAAGTTCCATACCTAGATCCCATACATCTCAAAGAGACAGTAATCAACTTTTAATTTTAGATATAGTAAATTAATTTATATTACATAAGATTTGCATCTACAATCTCTATTTAACAAATCTTATGTAATACATTAATTTACTATATGTAAAATTGAAAATTAAAAGTTGATTACTGTCTCTTTGAGATGTATGGGATCTAGGTATGGAACTTTTTAATTAACATAAAATAAAATTAAAAATTATTATCTAAACTAAACCGAAAAAATAAATATGTTTTTCACAACCGAAAAATAAATATTCAATCCAATATTTTTATTCGTGATATATTTGATATGAAATGTACTTTAACCTATACCAAAACCATGCAAACCAATTTATATTATATAAACCGCTACCAAATCAGAGACGACTCTTTTCCTCAACTGCAATAGTACCGCACTTATTCGTATGGGCTTTACTACAACTTCGTATCAGGCCCATATGTACCAAATCCAGAACTCATCTCACATATATCAAACTAAATCCATAAGTTTTTAGTTGGTTTTTTTTAACACATTTTACTGGTTTTAATGAGACGATGCTAACTTTTTAGAGTCGGTAGTTTTTTTTTTGGTTGATTTTAATGATATGTGATATTGACCTAGTCTCATCTATATCAAGCGAAATCCAGATGTTTGCTCGTTTCGGTAGTTTAATTTGTTTCTATAATTATAATTCCATCTTTATATAATACATTTTTTGGATCTTTAGCTTCTTGAATTACTTCCTCACATATGTATAGAATGCACAAATTTTTGTTAAGGTTAACTTTACTTACTTTTTGAACAAATTAATTTTATTTATTAAACTTACCATACACAATCAAAAGATAATGCAATTCAGGAAGTATTAAACTAATAAGTCATCAAACAATATTATATACATCGCCTATTCATTTAAAAGAAGGAAGGAAGCTTAAATCCCTAAAATCTTCACTTGGCCGACGGCATTATCAATCTCTTTCCAAATTATTTGCCTACTCACTAGTAGCTCGTACAAAATGAAAATCCTAATTAAGCCATAGAGTTTACTACGCATATGTATTTTTATAGTGTCTCAAACCAATATTCAAATACAACGCAGAGTCAACAGCTTCTTTAATGCATGTTCGTTATATATTAGTAAAATGAAATTCGATTTCTCGCATAAACAACTTGTACAATGTATATACAATTATATTTAATAGCGGTAAATATAATCAATCCATTGATTCGCAGAATATTCATTACATAAAAAACATAATAGAGAGCTCTAACTATCTAAAGACATGTATTTACATTAGGTGGACTTGCTTTTCGGACCAAAAAGCCTACTTCAGCAATCTTCCATTGACACTGATGAAGACTTAACACACTCTCACACACGCCTTTCTTCTTATTCACATAGAAAAAAGGGCCAACAAATATTTAAGCGACCCTCCTTTTCTTTTTAAGAAAAAAATATATATAATACAAAATTCACACAGGACTTTCTTCGTGGTTAATAAGCAATGGAACTTTGTATTCATCGTCTTCGTGATAATGAATAGTTTTGATGGGTTTTCTTTCTTCCTTTCGATTTTGTTTTTCTTCGGTTTCCTTCAATTGCCCCCAAGACACTGTGTAATATCCAACGCCACCTATGGCTGCTCCTAACACACTGCACTCATGCACCAAATATATGCTCAATACTCATGCATGGTAATTATATGCTAATAAATAATTACGATTGTTAAAGAATCTTTTAACGGACCTGCCGTAGTGAAGACTGTTGACGAAGAAGCTGGTGCCAAAGAGTGTTGCCCAAAAGATACCAAAAGGTTTGAATAATGGTACGTAATATGGTCCTTTCATTTGGGTGCACTTTACGTGTACGCTTGTTCGTATCACACTTCCGAATATTCCCTGTTTTTATTACACATCATGATACGTTCTTCAGCTATACGATTACTTTGTTGATTTTATTTATTTAAATTAAATTGTTTATCTTAAAAGTGAATAAATTTAATTACCGTGGCGATAATGAGGAAAAGATCGAAGTTAGGTTCGATATTCCATGCACTTAGGTCTCTTTCCATAAACATCGAGAAGATTAGACATTGGATCGTCCCGACTATGCTGTAAAACGAAGCCACTTTCATAACGTGTGGATACGTTTTGACCGTCCCTGTCTGCCAAATATTAAAAAAAAAATATTTATATTAATCTCAATTGATAAAATGTATACATATGTTTTCAGTATCAGATGGTTTATATAATTGTTGAAATTACCTGAATAACATTGAAGAGGGAGACAGAAAAAACAGCGGCGGCCAAAAAGATACAGCCGAGGAACCAATTATCGGGGATGTTGTAGTAGATCAAGAGTTTAGGGATTGATTTAAGAAGACGAGTTGGGGAAGAAGACGAAGCTGGTCTTATGAAGGGACCTTTGTACAATTCTTCAACAAATGCTCCGCTTAATGAAATTATTGTTCCCATCACTTTAGCCCTCGTGCTCGTGTTTCTCCAGTCCAACTTGCTCCTTCTATATAAGCACATAGATAGTTAATTATAAATTTTGAAAAAAACTATATCTAGTTTATACGCAGATTGTGAAATGGCTTACCCGAGAATAAGATTGAGCAAGAAGGAGAAGGAAGGAATGAGTAATCCCATTGCACATACCACTATGGGTGAGCTGAAGCTTAGTCCCACGAATGCCAAGTTTTGGAATAGAAATATCCTTCACAAATGTAAAATATTTCAATATATATGATCAGTGTACGTGTATATGCATGAATAACAATTTAAGTACGTTAAAAATGCATGCAAGTACAGTACGTGTGAGGCCAAAATAATTAGACACAACGTCATGCAATTTTTATTTATTTTATATAAGTTACACAAATAAAAACATGGTGTGCGATGTATGCCGCTCACAAAGAAACGTCACGATGTTGTAAATACTAAGATATCTTTAGGCCTAGTTGTTTATAATATAACCGAGTAATTAACAGCACGCAGTTTTGTCTATTTTCTATAGATGACGTTGGAAATACATGTCATATGATAATATAATATTAATCAAACCATTTGGTGGTTGATACGTATACAGAACATCGCAACACGGACCTCGTATTATTCTTTTGGTCTTAGGACCTCATATTATTGTTATTGCAAAAGAAAATATTGGGAAAAGTCTCTGGCTCCCAAAATCTAGATTCATAAGAAAACATTCAATAATAAAGAGAAATGATGTACACACCCAGTGAAACCTAGAAAGAAAACCCGAACGAGGTGTGGCCAAGAAAAGATAGATTCTTCAGTTCTGCAAGAATTTCATCAAATAAAACAAAAACCAGAAAATGAATCAAGATTGATTAGTGGGGACATATTATGCTTATAAATTATATGGATCACGTAGACCGACCTTTCATTCCTGTGGAAGAAGAAAGAAAAAGGAAGAAGAAGAATAGATCCGAAAGCGTTTGTGTAAACAACGAACACAAAAGGACTCATCCCTCCTGTTAAAGCCGTTTTCGCCATTATCGTAAGAGCAATCGTGCATGCCTCCATTATTACCATTGCCACAAACGGCACAAACTCTTCCTTTCTAACCTTCACCTCCATCTCTCTCCCTCTAGACTTTTAAATTAAATAAATAAAACGGCACGACGTTTCCTAGCTCCAAGGATCTCGGGAAATATATATAGATGTGGAGAGAGAGGGAGAGAGAAGGAGAGGTGAAGAAGATCTTCAATGCTTTTGGAGAAGATATGAAATTATTGGTTTAATTTCTCTAATCATATATAGAAGGAGGAATTTTCATACATTTTTTTTATATTTATCATTATCTATTTTTCAGATAATAACCTTTCACATAGAGGTGAAGCTACTTTACATGCGTGATGAAGCTACACGAGTGACTCCACCATTGCACTAAGGGTAAGATGCTTACGTCATATTACTTTTTATTATTTATTTATTTATCGGGCATGAGTAGAAACATAAATCCAAATAGTGTGATGATATCTAAAGAACTATTTATGAGTTACGTCGCGTTTCGTCTTATAGGAGAGCATGGTTTATTTGGAACGTACGTGGGTTCTCCTAATATATCGTCAGACTTAAATTACTATCATACGCCAACTAATCATCGATTAAAATGGAGAACATTTCGTTGTTTATTCTTAATACCCTGTGTTTGGACATAAGGAGTATATTTTTACGACGTAGATCGATAAATGTCATATGATATAAGCATCCTCTGTCATATATGAGACGTATTGATTAAAAATCATAGATATTATGAAGAACAAATGATAGATCTAAACTAACCAATTAATGCATGGTAGTCTGGTGATTGAATCATTTATTATGATTGAGTAACAATGGTTTAAGCATTTCCAGTACGATTACAGTAGTTACTGACAGCGTTAAACGTTGTAAATAGTAGATAGTTTGGAGATTTATCTGGACTCTGGTTCATAGTTATTCAGTTAGTATCAATGTATCTACTTGATAGATACTCTGAACAACATAGATGAATGAAAATATGTTTTAACTGAGTAAACAATATATAGTAAAAAGAACTAAGGAAAAAAGGAGAAATTTATACAATTTATAAAGCTTGGCAATCAACGCATTTCTTTTCACTTAACTAGTGAAATAAGAGTAAGATCCCACAAAAAAAAATTCTCATCTATATTTTTCTGTCTGAAACTAACACTATTAGCTATTGTCAAACATCACATAGCGCAAAACATCCATATCCATGAACATACCATACCATTAAATACATCGCCGTTCCTAATAATAAATGTGATTATGTATTCACGTATGTAAGTGGTAATTAGGATTAGTATTAGTAGTTACATCCTTAAAATACAATTCATTCCAAACATCTCACTGGATTAGTATAATTTACTAACATGGCGCGTCTCACTAGACCACAAAACTCTTTCTTAGTAACTAAGTCCCTAATTGTGAACTAATCATGAGATTCAACCCTAACTTCCACTAACAAACTTTAAATAAAATTGTGAAGTTATATTTTAAGCGCAAAAAGACAAAAAAAAAAGAAACGACAAGGCATTTGGCTGACATAAGCAACATAAAATCTTGTAATTACAATCAGCAAGTTAATTTATACAAGTGGGCCAGGCTATTTGTCTACTCTTGGCTGCGGTTGATTAAGGACCCACATAAGGAAAATATAAAGATGACGGGGTCCAGATTGAATAATGATAAAATTGATGACTCGATATTTTTATTTAAAAGAATTGAAGAAAGGTGTCATTTCTCGTCAACCCTCCGTTAGAGACCAAGTAATTGATACTGTAATGGTTAGCGGATTCAGATTCATCCAACACAAATGTTAGGTTATGATGATGGTTCTACGTTATTTAATTTCTTCCCTAATTCCTAAATACTTACGTCTGACGCTATGCCGGTGAGTTTATGATGATGTTTATTTAGACTATATAAACCCATTCATAATGAACCGCAATAATTCATTGATTTAAATCATACAAATTTGGAAAAAAAAATCAGACAAATTCGAATATTCAGACATACATATTTGAGATTTTTCATCGAATGCTCCCAATTAATACGTACATCTTAAATACAATTTGATTTTTAAATGGATTAACTCTGACCATTGGGTCAAATTGAGTGACCATACATCTTAAATGATGAAAGCAATTTAAATAAAAACAATATCTTTGGATTAAGAACTGTATAATTTGTTCAGCCACGCTAGAACGAAATCAATTAATTTATCAACAGAATAAACATGTTATTCTATTGACTATTGTATTGGAAATACTTTTTGGTTCAACAATTAGGATAAAATACAAAGTTGATTTTTTTTGTTTAATATAAATATCAATGCGGCTCTTCATTACGGTATTAGGACCAATTTATGAGCTAAATCTGGTTAGGTTTCAACTAAGCTATGAATACAAGATAACAAACAAATATTGATATAGTAATTTTATCGGATGTCCCCGAAGAGACAATTGAATATAGTAAAGAAAAATGTTTTTGTTTCGTTTACTTTTTTATTTGTTTTTGTGTAGGCTATGCTTGCTTATATGGCCTGTGAACTTTGGCGGCCTAAGTTAGGCCCAATATTTTATCAAAGTACCATAATGACAATCTCTTCACAGGAAGATATGTGTGTTGAGTTATAACGGGGCGTCAAAGAAAACGGAATCGGTTCTTCTTTTTTTCTTTTCATTAAGATTATTCTTCAGAGTATGACTTGACTATGCAAAGCGTTATAAGTACACTTAGCGGTGATGTTGATAACCAACAACAAATGCAGTAGAATAATAAAATAACCAACACCAAATTACACAAAAGTATAATTTGTTGTGATCATTGCAAAATGCGCAGTTAATAAATTTATATAACAAATTCATAGTGATTTAGTGATCGAAAAAGTTATCAAATGGTCGAGGGACCAAAGTTCGAATGTTGTTACTGTAATTTAAATCATGATTGACCATTTTTTATGCTTTAAATGATAATGATATCATATGCTCCGTGGATTAATCTCGATTTCAGCATATAATTTGTGAGTAGATGCTAAATAAGCTTATTTTTGCTTTTAACGAACTCAATTAGATAAGCAAAATGGAGAAGATGAAATAGCTCATTGAAAGAGGCTTATCGTGCAATAAAAATAAAGGAAAAGACAAAGAACTTTAGAATTCTCACCAAGTTCAAGAAGAATTTTGATTAGATCATAAAGAGGAAAGAAGGAGAGTTGGAAACCATGACATGAATATGTGGTCTATCGCTTGAACCAAAGTTAATAGATACCAACGTGATAAAATGTAAAAGATCTACAAACCTAAATTGCAAAACTATCAATGGAAATACGTTTTGCGTCCATTGAAGCTCCAGATAACGTCAATTTTTTTTCCATTACATAACATAAATATTTATATGAAAACACTTGTTGGAAACCCTAAACACATGGGCCATCATTTGATATTTCATTGCTTGTTGGAATGTCATTTGGTTCGGGTCTTGGATGGTTTATTAGAATTCTCATATTAAAAGAAAGAAAGGACAATAGTAGAAGAGTGGTGATGGAATAGACTGAAGAAGAAATGATTTTCGTTAGCTGGAGCATCAATGGACGCAAAAATATGATTACATTGCAATTTAGGTTCGTAGATCTTTTACATTTTCCGACGTTGGTGTCTAATAACTTGGGGTTCAAGCAATATACCACATTTGCAATTTCTGTCTCAAATTAGTGCCGATAACAGGTGCATATTTTAGGTTGTCTTGTCCATCTAGACGGAGCTAAAATCGCGGATTTTTTATACGCAATTTATGCGTCCTGCGTTTTCTCTACTCAAGCTTTCGGACAAAGTCATTCAAAACATTATTTTCGCCAAACTCTTATCGGCCTGCCTGTTTCCTAAAATTTTCTAAAACATTAAAAAAAAATATATATTTTTGATACAGAAGATATGTTCAATCTTTATCAACTACTTTGGTAAAATGGAAACGTGAAACCCAAACACAAATGGATTGTTTTCTTTTTCTGTTTGCGTTTGGCGGCGTTTAGGTTTACAAATAGTAAATAAATTTTGGTTAAATTATGGGTTTATTTGAAAAAATCACATAGTAAACATAAACGTATGTAAAACACAAACATAAACAAAAGATCGTGGAGCATCCATAATTCAAAAACTAATGTTTATTGTTTTTCTTTTAAAACGGCTCGACTATCTATTTATAAGAATAAATTGAAATGGCGGACACTGAGCTGGCCAAAACACATGAGGGTATGGGTTGCATGCGTATATGTATATATTGAGTTAATTTTGGTTGATGCAACCAACCAATTAAACGTTTGCAACAAACACATGAGTATCATCATCTATTCATTAATATACTCTATAGCTAGTAGCGTCTCCTAACCAAATGAAGGTTATACAATTATTGTGCTTGTAGATATATCCGTATGGGCTAAATGGGAGATGAAGCTGGCAAAATGAATTTAATCAACATTTCTTGTGAGAATTTTAATCAACAAAATCATCCGATCCCCAAAAACAAAGCCCATATCAGTTTCAGTCTTTCAAATATGTATACTATATTAGAATATTTTAATATCATGCAGTTCATATTAATTTATTGTATAGGTCAAAGAATCGTTGCGATCATAGACTTTCATATTCACGAAATAAACACATCATGTGCTTCCCGATTATTTATCTATTAATATTTTACATCTAAAATCCTATTAATTGGAAAATGCGCCACATTTACATTGAAATTCAACAATATATAATGTAGATGGATCGCTGGAGATATTTTTGTGTGGTTATGGTCAGTATCGGCGCAGACTGTTCGAACATCAACCCGTACACATTAGAGCACCATGCAATTTACGTACCAAGCCATTCGAATAGCTAGTCGTCTAAAGAAGACTTTTGGTTTGTTTCAGTTTAATATACGATTGATATACAAAGTTACGCGCGTGTCTAAACCTGTGTCTCTTACGTTTGTTGTTTCACATCCAAAAAACATATTTAAAATATCATCGTAAATATAATGTTACATAGCACTTTTATAATAATAGCGATTTCACTACAGCTACGTCTTTTCTTGTCTTTTCAAAATTGATACAATGAAATATGTGAAATTATTGTCATTATTTTTGGTGTTTGGCAATAATTTTACTTTTTGGTTTTAAAAACTTAAAAACTCGTTATTATCTCATCAAACCAAGTTTTTGTCATACATCTTTTTTAAGATCTCAAAATTTTGAAGCTATGATAGAAATAATTTGTTTGAGTCTTTTATTTTAGTTTCTAAACTAACGCACACGAAGTCAAATGTATCGTCTATCCATTTTTTTTTTTTTTAAAAAAGAAGAATTTAACTGTAGCGAATTGCTATCTTGATATAAATGTTTGATAATATTTCGGAATTACAAATGACTTATGAGAAAAGAAAAAAGAAAATGTATATTTCCAATAATTGTTCCGAGATCCCGCCAAATTAACCAAAAAAAAACCCAAAAGAGGGAAACATACAATAGTAGGGACCTGTTTCCGTAGACTGCGGTGCATCTCCACTTCCATGAACAATCTATGATCATCTACATAAATTGTTTAATAGTATATTTATATAAAAAAATAAAAAAAGAGAACCATGCAGTTGCAGTGAAAAGGATACGTATGGGCAATGATCGGACGGTGAGAAACGAGTGTGGTAGAAGCAATGGGTCTAAGGAAGGGACCCACGTGGCACGTCAGCCACGTCGATTTGCCGAAGGGGTTAATAACAGCAAACCCCATTGGTCAGTAGTCACTCGCATATAGCCATCTGGTCAGGCTGTCAAAACCCTGAGCTCCAAGCTAAAGCCCACTTGACTTCATCCTTCATCAATCTCATTCTCAAACATACAAATGCATGTGAATCGTAGAGTGGTCCTTTCGTGTTCATGTCTTGTTTTAATATATATATATATATGCTGAAATAACAATGATCCGATTTGTAGAAAGATAAAGAAAATCCATAAGATATTGTTTAGATTCAAGTTACGAAACTTATCGTTATTTATTCTTACAAAGGCTTATTAATTTTCTTGTAACCGGTGGTATGCTTTTTGTTATAAACAAACTTGTGGTTCTATACATCTATAAAATTGAAATTAGTGTTTTTTTGTAATTTAGTTCAACATAGATAATACTGAGAGACTTTTGTAACTAATGTAGTACTACTCCCATATATCAGTAATTATAATTATACGTATTATGTGGACTAAACCACACATCAATGTGTGAGAGAGAGAGAGAGTGATCACGTCAGTGTCGAGAACCGATGGCTACAAACGAGAGCTTGCTAAAAGCTAAGCTGTCCAAACACGTGGGTAGTATCCAGTTGGCACTTACAAACATTGCATAGTGTCGGCCCAAAAACCATTTAACAACACAACACGTACGCCCCAACTCCGCGGAACACTCACACACATTTGCATTAATTACCTTCATTATCATATAAAATCTTTGGTCTCATTTTTACTTCTTAGTACGTCATTTTTATTTTTCGACTTTTTTTGTCAGAAGTTTAACAAATTATTAAACCGAGGGATGGTAAAAAAGAAACATTTTTCTCTATCTTTCTCACCTTAAAAACCCTAACCCTGTGATAGAGAGGAACATCTTTTTGGGACAAATATTATAAGACTATGCAGTGAGGAACTCTACAGTGTAATTTTCTTAAATGTTATGTCTAATGGCGTTTACCAAACTGTTTTAATTTGATAAGCTATACAATAGTATACGTCTAACTAAAAAACACAAAAGGAACAACATAAATTATACAATATAGAGCATTAATTACTACATCCCTGTTGATTGATACAATTTGATTAATTATTATCCACTCTGGTTGTTTGCGCAAGACTTAAGAGGTACTCATCCTAGCTTTTTTTCTTATTTAAGATTTTATTGTATATTTATAACCTTGATATAGAAACATGGGTAAAACAAATTAAACTAATCCATATATTACAAGATTAGACAATAAAACAAAACAAAACAAAAATTAGTGATTCCAGCACGTGATTATATATCTTTAGATGTTTTGGGAATAATTGAATCCGTGCAATATTAAACACAATTTAGCGACCGACATTACTAATATATAATTTCTGTAATGGATAATGCTTTCTAATCATACAATTAAAAAGGACAAACAGATTGAGCGTGTGGAGGTAAGCGGCCATGTTAAAAACAACAAATTCTATAATTGCACGAAAATAAAATGAGACAACCAAAAAAGAGAGTGTAAAACTCTGATTGGTTTAGAAGCATAGACTCTATATAAATATGGACCACCCGCACGTTCGTTTGCATCACAACTCTTGAAGTGTTGTCATTAGTCTTTACACAGAAAGGCAATGGAGGAGTCAAAGAAATACAAGAGGATGGTGAAGCAGACGATAGACAAGAAGAAGAAGAAGAACAACAACAGCAAAAGGGGTCATGGGTCTGGGTCTGGATCAGGATCCGGGTTGCTTCGGATGAAGGTGAGGAAGCTCCAAATACTGATACCGGGCGGGAAAAGATGCAACCACCCGGATCTGCTTTTATCAAAAACCGTCGATTATATTGTCCACTTGAAGTTGAAGCTTAGGTTCCTAAAAGCACTCTCCGAAATGTACTCTCTCTGAAGATCCTAACACTATTCTTCTTTTTCTTCTTCCTCTCCTCATTGTTATATAGCAATGGTGTTAAAGTTATTTTTCCGTATATGAATTGTTATTTGGTATTTGCTTTATGTTGTAATTTCCCTTTTCTTATATATTGGTTGTCTATATATATATATGTATGTTTTTCCGATAATTTGTAAGAAAATTGACTAGTTTGAAATTCTACAATATGCTTTGTGAACTTCTTGGTTTTATCCATTACAAGGCCTTCGTATACTAATGGCCAAAAATTGATGTTATAAAGTACTTTTCATATTATCTATATTTAGACACAGTTAAGCTTAGGTTACTTGTGAATATACATTTTTATTTTACTTGTGAATATACATGGTTTCCACTTTCCACTTAGGAGAAACTTTACATGCGCCCAAAGAATAATTGAGGATACTGAAAAGACCTAATCCGGATTTTGAGCTGCATTTGTAGCGGACCTTCCACGAATTTAGTACTCATAAATCTGCCTAAATTAATTGATTAAACTAGTACATTCATCTCAGTAATAATTCACGTACTCATCGAAGAGAAAGTTGAGGTATAAACAAACATGTGTATAATTTGAAAAATTGAACAACAGTAAGAATTGAAGGACCACGTTTTCATAAACTGTTTTAGTCTTTTAGATCGTTAAAGAGGTAGGACCATCCTTGGTTGCATTTATTTGCATCTGATAAGTGATAACCAAATATTCTCAATAAAACTTTTACACCAAACTGATTTACGTTTCCAAGTGTTTGCGTCAAGATACTAAACCAATAAAACCGTTCGGAACAGAGTCCCTTCTCCGTTCATGTGCAAATAAATGAATGTACTTGTTCTTTGCGCTTGTACCACTGACACAAAGCCTTGGATGAAAATCTCAGATATAGCTAATGAAGTTGATAAGCTTTAAAGATGTTGGAAGTATAAATCTTCAATTCGGAATGAAATAACAGTATCACCTCTCTTACAAAGATCATATATATTACTCAATGCAATAAAAGTTTGCAACTTTTCTTACAAGACAAGAGCATCTAAGTACTCCAAAATCCAATTCCCTTTCAATGATTCTCAAAACCCCACCTATACCCAAAATTTGTAATTTCTCTGCATTATCTTATTCAATAAGACTGATAATCCCAGAAGCTCACAAAACCAGAGACTATTCATGTATATGAATAGTATCCATATGGGTAATTAACAGAGTGAGCTCTGTAGTGAAGATTCTGTTGAGTATTAGTATTATTTATCTGATCTCCAGTCTCTATAGGCTTTGCCGCGCGCTTGCTGCTCTGTTCTTGGACCGCCCCAAAGACTATCTCATTAGTCTTCTCACTGTCCTGCTCATAATAAGTATGCGGGATAGACGAGTAATGCCTTCGATGCTGCTGCTGCTGATGATGCTTCTGCTGCTGCGTTTGCTGCTGATTTGGGAACTCAGCGTCCCAGCTACTGTAGAATGCACGGCTCTGACGCAGCTGCTGCAATTTCTCTGCGTCTTTGGACATAAAAGCGTAAGTCTTTCTTGGAGTTGGGTTCCTGGTCTCAACAGGAGGAGGTTCGTCTTCGTCTCGGATCACAAAGCTCTCTTGAATCGGCCATGGAGCTGTTGTGCTAAATGCAGCAGACTGCTTTGTCGTTCCGTGGTACTGCTGAAAGCTTGTGGCTGACTGCTTTTTTCTGAGGATCTCCATTACGGAAACCCAAGCATTTGATGCGAGATTCCCCAGCGATACTAGGAAGCTTTCATCTTGTTTCTCTTGCTGCTGATCTCCCGTTGGAATCAGAGACGGTCTGGATGGTTTCATAGGCTTTTGATCAGGTTCCACTTCGAACATATCTTGATCCTGTGTAAGAAATGTTTGTACAGTTTTAACAGAAGAATTAGACAGGTAACAGTTAAGATGTTTGATGAGGATATATTTAAGACACCTACGTTATGAGAAGACACGATAGAACCGACTCTTCGTTGCAACAGAGCCAGCATATAACCAAAGAAACCTGCAGCTACGAGAACCGCAATCCCTGCAGTACATTGAGATCAGAGAACGATTTGGAGAATACAAATAGAAGGAGAAGAGGATTTGGTATTTTGAAACTTTACCAAGAGGAAACCCGCTTCCATACTGATAAGCACAGTCGTCGAAATGGAGTTGAATCTCTCTGATGGCTCTGTTTCCTCGGTCAATGACGAGCAGGGAACAACTGCTTCCAACATAAACAAGATCAAAATCATTGGAAAACTTTGCATCTTCGCTTGGTCCATCCACATGCCCTCCATTGCGAGCCGTTTTGCCCCCAGCAATTGTTGTAACTCCTACAAGGTAGGCTTTAAACTCAGTACAAGATACAATAAGTTTACAACCAAACCCTTCCATGAATGCAAATAGGATCCAATCTCAAAGATAAAATAAGCTATTACCTCCTTCACTTATCTTCCGTATAGCATTATTCACTGTGTCAGCCACATATATGTTTCCTCTGTCATCAACCGTTAGCCCCTTAGGATGATTCAGCCTCGCATCACGTAATCTCCCATCCACGTGACCTGCATATCCTTCAGGGGAGCCAGTAACCAGTCTCGGCCTGCTATCTGAAAATGTTACCAATAGTTGTTCCCAATGTAAATAAAACTCAGATAGAAAAGATTTCAAAACAATAATTCAGCAAAGCAGTTAGACTCTTGAAGTGCAGCTATATTTGCAAGAAAAGATTTAAGATTTGTTTTCACTTCTCAATAACTTGATGATTACCATATCATACTACATCACCTAGTTTAAAGTTATAAAGCTTTGTCTCTATTCTTGAACAACTGATCGAAAACACTTTTGTTTATATCTCATCTTTGAAAAAGTCGGATTGTACTATAAAATTATACTCATTCCTGACAAACTTACTCCAGATACGACAAAGATACAGCAAATCTCCATAAAATAGTAATATAGCTCAGACGGAATTTTCAATTAAAAGTACCAAAAAAGTCCATCAATTTCCATAAGCAGCATCTTTGTACAACCGTCCATGTGCATTCAGTTTTAAGTGAAGACAAAGAACAAGCGTCGTTTCATTCAACCGTATCAAAATCACAGAGAATCTCAAGGTTCAATCTCTTCAAGATAGTGATTTTGAAAGTCATTATCATGGAACAAACATGTAGTTCGTGTGATTCAATAAA
Source organism: Streptanthus diversifolius (assembly GCA_039880935.1). Classification (NCBI taxonomy): domain Eukaryota; kingdom Viridiplantae; phylum Streptophyta; class Magnoliopsida; order Brassicales; family Brassicaceae; genus Streptanthus; species Streptanthus diversifolius. Next base: position 4,047,924 of record JAXGFM010000015.1, on the reverse strand, counting down.
ACCCACGACATTCTTATACTTACATAGTGAAAGAGAGGATGAAATCTTGTAGATGTTACTATTCTCAGAATCCAGAATAAGTAGCTCGCCGTTGGGCAAAACCTCAATCGAATACGGTTCGATACCCAGTTTGCTTCCGTCGAACACCGTCTCTACTGTATACCCATTCTCGAATTTTACCATCGATCTCGTTGCAATCGCTGATTTCAAAAAAGAGAAACCCATCAAATTGTAAAAAAAGAACCTAATTTGGAAAAAAAAAATCAACACTGAAGCCAAAGATTTGATCGGTAGGGGAAAATCGAACTTGTTTTGGTGGTGGTTTTGAGTGACCATAACCATTTCATGAGGGTAGAGCCGTGATTTGAGATAAACCCACTAACAATCTCTGCGAAAAAGGATGAGATTCGAAACAATTAAGCAAATATGGAACCTGAATCGAAGAGAAGAGAGTGTTAAAAAGAAATGCGCAAACTTACTCGCTGGAGAATTAGCTGAAGGAGCTGAAGCTACAAACCCACAAAAGAAGAGAATGAGAATACCCAGAACCAGAAAATCTCTACCCATTGATTCGATTCAAGAGAGACAAGTCGTAAACAGGAGAAGAAAAAAAAGTGGCAGAGGAAAAAACTAAAAACCCTAGTTTATACACTATAATCTTCTGGAGAAAAGCAGAAGAAGAATGGCGGACAATGCGAAGATTAAAATAACGATAGTGGGAATAGACTGTTCTTGAGGTTTCTCGACCAAAGAGAGTAATAAAAAAAAAAAAAAGAGGAAACAGAGAGCTTAAATTTGCAGAGTTTGTGTTGTTCATATGCAAAAAAGAGTGAAGACAGTCAGTGAGAAAGGAAGAGGAAAGGTAGAGACGAGAGCGAGAGAAGAGTGGTCATGTGATGCGATCAACGTCGTTACTTTTTATTTTTTAATAAATCATATGAAAAATTATTATGGGTTGTTGATTAGTTTAATTCCTTGTTTGTTAATTACCAAAATTAAACTTTTTGAATTTTGAAGAATAAATTCCCAACTATATTCTGGTGATTATACAACTTTGTTATAATTTATGCATGAAATCAGCTTTTTCAGCCTATGTTATGGAAAATATTCCACAATCAAAGAGTAAATACAAAGATGATTTTTTCATCATATATATTTTTTTGTGAAATTATTTTAGTAAGAAAAGAGTTCTTGAAGCTTTTATTCATCTTTATGCTATATACTAATATTTTAAGGACATAAGTCATATATCTCTTTATTATGATGTTTATTGTGATTTTTCTTTAATCCTATTTAAAATCATATATATAAAAGTTCTATTTCTAGTTTTGTTACAAAATTATATTTTAAAAAAGAGTATTAATTTTAATATCTAGTTAAACATTATTGGATATTAAATTCGAACTCTGATGAATTTTATAAATGATCACCATTGTTATATGATTCTCACAAAACATATTATGATTTAAAATATATTTGTTTAAAATATAACCTAACAAAAAAATTATAAATAAAACTTTTAACAAGGGAGAAATCATATCAGCCACCAAAATTGAAAGTAATCTTTAAAACCTATAGCCGTTACTTAGAAATTCTTGAGTAATGAAAAAAATAATGCATCCAACAAAAAATCTCCCTTCCCTAACATTCTTTTTTTTATATAAATTGCATATACTGATTATGACGACGTAAATTATTAATGACTTAACATTACTAATCATTACTACTGCTAATCATACTTAATTACTAATCTCTAGCCAGTGGCCACAAAAGAGCGGTGGACATAACATTTCGTGCGCAATATAGTAGAAACTGAATATAATCGATCATTTTGTATCCAATAGCTTTAAACAGCGTGTCGACAAATATCTTCTTAGACTATGCCATGTACGAAGGTAATTGTCTTTTACTCGACTATTTTTATATTTAACGATTAATGAGAATAAGAGGGATAAATTAGTAATTACGTAATAAGGAGTTAAGACTAGAGATTCAAACAGTGCATATATTCTCGCACCATGATCCTTGTTTCGCGCTAACCTTATCTACTCGTCTGTAAAATTCACTTGTTGTTTTGACGAAACTTCTGAGATTCATTAGGTTATCGCAACTATGGATGTTGATTATTGGAATCATCATTCATTTACTTGAGTTGGAACTAGCATAAAGTGAACAAGAAAGAAACAAAAAGATTATGTTTTTAGAAGAAATAAAAAATGTAAAAGCAAAATAAAGAGAAACGGGAAAGAAGGTGAAAAATGGTCCCCTTTAATCTTTATTGATAAAAAAAACACTTTAACTAGAGAAAAGAAGATTTAGCAAGAGAATTTTTGTTTTTATAGGAGATATTACAAAATAAATATATCGTGATTTTTTTAAAAAAATAAGGTAAAAAAAGCAAATAAAATAATTTATAGTAATTTTTTTGTTAATTTATTTTATTGGCTTTAATATTCTTTTTTTTGTCAACTTATTTTATTGGTTTTAATATTCTCTTAAATATTATGGAATACTGGGTTTGAATCTTAGACATCTATCATAAATTTTAAAAATTGTCAGTGATATATGATTCTCCACAAATAATTTTGTTATAATTAAAATTTATAGAAAAAAGATTCGGGTAAATGAGAGAGTTGGTAGTTTGGTGAGGCTTGAGCCTCATGGGCTGGAAATGAGCAAGTTGAACTATATGTGGACTAAATCAGTATTATCCATTGAGTTGGCAAAAAAAGAAAAAAAAAGGCGGTGGGATTAAAATCGTTCGAGCGATGACGACCCTCGAAGATATTAAAACAAGAGAGCGTTTGGGAAATAAATGGACATGACATGAAATTACAAACAACAATCATTCTTTTTGGTTGGCTCTCACATGGACACTTGAACTAGTCGGACACCTCTCCGACTACAACTTGAAGTCAGTGAGCCCACAATTAAATTAAATTCAAGAAAGAAAAAGAAAGTAGTTTCGAATTCTATACAGAGAAATAATGAGAAATTGAAACTGCAACTCCTAGTTCATCCCAAAAACAATGATTAAAAGAAGGAACATAATTCTTCAGAGGCCACTTAAATACCATCTCTTTTTTTTTTCCATTGTGATGTTTAAGTAATTTTAATTCTGGTTATTTCCGGCACTTTCCACTTTTAAACGATGCTTTCAAATGCGACTTGTGTGTGAGATGTGGTTTTTAAGCTCGATGAATCCCCCAAACCTTTTAACAGCTTAAGCACGTCGGTTACATCGTCCAAGAAGTACTTAGCTTTGCTCGGTTTTCTTCCAACCGTGCACGCGAAAACCTCTGGCTGAATCAGAAGCTCCGGATTTGTCACTGTTCTCAATATGCTCTCAAACATATCCTCGTCCGACCTATCATCTCCTACGCACATCACCATCTCTGGCGGCTCCCCGCGTTCAACCAATCCACGGATTATTTTTTCTGCAGCTAGACCTTTGCTAACACCCTGAAACTCGTTGACAGAGTACAGTCAAAAAACAAAACTCTCAAGCTATGCAAAAGTACATGTGTGTGAATGGAAGTGAGTTTTTTTGCTTACCTGTGGTTTTACTTCAACGATGTGTTGACCTCTTTTGACAACGACAGGCTCATTCGCGAGCACGCTCTCTAGATGATCAAGTAGCTCCTTAGCTTGGCAAGATCCAAAGTCTGGATCTGCGTCTTGATGATGCCACACCAAAGCACTCTCTTTGAACTCTATACTTGACCCATCCGTTGCCTCCATGTATGATCTCATAACAGGTTCCACCATTGTCTTCCACTCTGTATCCGTGGACGAGTAACAAGTCTCCCACTCATTCTTGCTATTCCACCTAAATCCCACAAACAAGAAAAATGGTCGTATTAAGTTTATTCAGAACATCCATGGAAAGTGTTAGATAAGACTCTGCATTTAGATACCTTATGAAGTATCCGTGTTCAGCCGCTATTCCAAGATTTTCACAAGGAGATAGCCAATTGCTCAGAGATTCTGGTCCTCTTCCGCTAACGATAAAAACTGTGTTTTTCGGGTCTTCACAGAGAGCCTTCAAAACAGAGAGAACCTCAACGCTTGGATCTTGCGTAATCGAGCTTTCAGGGACAAGAGTGCCATCATAATCAAGAAATATAGCTCTTCTCTGTGTTTTTCTATAAACTGGGACAATGTGTTCCACGGACAGCTTCCTAAAACTAGGAGAGAGCGACAAAACTCTAAACCCCAATCCAAATCCAATCCCCCAACAACGTTTACTATAATGATCCCCGCAAGCTCTCTCAAGATCCTGCATAAAGCTCTTTGCCCAATAACCAACATCATGAGTGCTAATATAATGGTAATGTTTCTCATGTCTTAGTTGCTTCTCGGCTTCACTCATTTTAAGAGCTGAGTTCACCGCTTGAGCAACAACATCTACATCCCATGGATTCACCCTAATAGCACCACTCAAAGAAGGTGAGCATCCAATAAACTCAGACACAACAAGGGTGCTTGTGCGGGGCGATGAATCAAGGGACTTGTTAAGAGTCCCTCCTTGCCTGCAGACTATATATTTGTAAGGAACTAAGTTCATGCCATCTCTCACTGCATTCACTAAGCAGCAATCCGCTGCAGCGTAATACGCGGTTTTCTCATAACGTGGAACAAGACGATCAATCAAGACTATTGGCTTATAATCAGGAGTCCCGTAACGCTCATTGATCCTTTTCGCAGTCACATACGTCTCCCTCTTTGCTTCTTCCACATCTTTACCAGACGATCTTGCCGGGTTCACTATCTGAACAAGAACAACTTTCCCTCTCAAGTGCCAATATGTCTCAAAGAGATTCTCCATTGCTAGAAGCTTTAGGCTTATACCTTTAAAAATGTCCATATCGTCGATGCCAAGAACGAGCTTTTTCCCTTTAAACTGTTCTTGAATCTCTTTCGTTTTCGCTGCGGTAGAAGGAAGATTCAAAACAGATTCCAATCTACCCATATGGACACCAACAGGAAGGATTTTGATAAACACAGTCCTACCAAAGTAATCAAGCCCGATGTGACCACGCTTAGACTCGTAATCAAGGCCAAGCATTCTACTGCAGCAAGACAAGAAATGCCTCGCGTAATCAAAGGTGTGGAATCCAATGAGATCACAGTTCAACAGACCTCTCAAAATCTCGTCACGAACAGGCAATGTGCGATAAATCTCAGAAGAAGGAAAAGGACTATGAAGGAAAAAACCAAGCTTGATTCTGTTAAACCGTTTCCTCAAGAAAGTAGGAAGAACCATGAGATGATAATCTTGAATCCAGACATAATCATCCTCGGGGTTAATAACTTCCATCACCCTGTCTGAAAATATCTTGTTAGCTGATACATAAGCTTGCCAGAGCCGCCGGTCGAAACGGTCTCCGTGATCAGGAAACATTGGGAGCATGTAATGGAAAAGAGGCCACAACTGGTGTTTACAGAAACCAAGATAGAACATCTCCTGCAACTCCTGAGACAAAAACGTTGCAACGCAATTAAATTCCTCGAGAAGTCTCTGTGAAACTTCTTCTTGTTCGTTCGATTTGACGTCTGCGTTGAGTGATCCAACGTAGAGGAACTCTGTTTCTGAAGAAAACCCGTCTCTGAGTTGTAATTGGAGAGAGTCTTCGTCCCAAGTGAAACACCATTTACCGGTTTCTGCATCTCTTTTAGATTGGAGAGGTAACATATTAGCTACAATGATTTTCCTCTCGCGTGAGCAACCGGAAGAAGAAGTTACTTCGGAGGAAGCTAAATCGCCGCCGTCTCCGTCTACGTCGGAGATGATTCCCGGAACAGTCATGACGCGAGGAAGAGCTCTTCGAGTTCGAGGAAAGTCTAAGAGGTCCCAAGATGATACGTCGAGAAAATTCGCACAAGATCTTGAGACCATGGAGACCAGAAGCTAAGAGCTTGTGTCTGGTTCGAATACCTTACAAAGAGCCAAAAAAAAAAAAAAAATAGTAATTTGTATTGCAAATTTCGGTACGTATAAACCTTAATATTCATTCCTATTTAGAACATCAAAATCAAATCCTCATTCCCATTTAAAGGAACCGATTTCTCCATTACAGAAACATTGTTTTTATAGCCAAACAGGTATACTGATTCCAATGAAAACACTGTCGATTTTCAATATGTAAATAAAGAGATTGATTCATTAAAAACGTAAAAGCTATTAGATGGTAACTTATCATCATTTCAGGCCAAATCAAAGCCTGAAATTATACCAAAAACAAATCAAGAACACATAAAAATTTACCCTTTTGGGTCAGATTAAAATTACTACCACATCAGTGCAACAGTTAACATGATACATAAAATCTAAGTTTATTTTCATCAATCAGTTCTATAAAGAAAGACCAGGAGAGAAAAAAGTCGTCCCAATTCGACGGAGATATCGCCGGAAACTCACCTTCGCCGTCGTTTTTTATCTCTTAACCGATGGGTGTTTATATATGGCCGTCAAACCGAATAATGGAAAGCTCGCGAAGATGACGAACAGACGAAAGAGACTCGGAACTCTTTCGGATATTCGCTACACTGAAGAGAGAAGAAGGAAAAGAAAGAGAGATTGAAAGAAATAAATTAGATATCAAGAAAAAAACTGATACATTACCAAAATATGCATAAACTAACGATCTATTTCTTTTATTTTTATTATATATTATTTTAAAATTTAATAAGAATATCATATCTTAGCTTTTGCTCTGTACGGTTTTTTTGCCGATAATGTTTTGGATAGTCTCTTGGGACGCCGTCAAAGTAAATTACGATGATACCCTTCACCTTCTTATCGGCTAATTTTGGGTTTGGTAGATCAGTGTGGGGATGCATGGTGGACCAAACTTTGTATTTTTCATTGCAGAATAGATTAATCTAATCCTTAATATATAGTCCTAAATTAAATTTACCAACTCGCATCTTACCTATTGTCTGGGATTTATATATATATATATATATGGGGTCCCCATTTGCATAGATAAATAAAAGTAAATTTGATTTATATATACTGCCAATTTTTTTTTCCTGATGTTTCAAAATTTTCGCAATTCAAATCATGGTTTTATTCCCATTCTTTGTTTATATTTCAATTCTGTGTAATATATATAACCCTTTAACATGATTAGTACTATATGCATTGCATGTCTCATTAATCATTAGAACATGGTTCTTTCTGATGCTAATGTTCTGAAGCATGTGAGGACTGAAACTAAATCTGAAAATAATAGCAGTTAAGTATCGTGTGTTTTAAAATAGTAATAATCGTAAACTTGTATGAGTTATATTCACGAAAAGTATATATAACTTACAATCGAAAAAAGAAAATCAATACCAACAGTGTAACCCTAAAAAATTGAACACCTAATCCATCTTATATAAGTTGGTTATAAAGAAAATAAAACTAGTTATAATATAACATAATGAAGTGAAGAAAGGACACCGTAAAAGAAAAATGATTTGTTGATAAGTTATTTCATAGTCACATATAGAGTCCAAACTCTACAAAGTAGAAAGTGGAAACAACGTTAAAAAAATAAATAATCTTATCGTTATCTATTGGTCAAAGACAGGAAAAACACCTAACCGCTTAGACACGATCTATTCGTATATAAGAAGATTGTTTATTAGATTTATAGATTGTATTGATTATGAAAAAATCAAATACTAAAGAGTCATAGCCCTTGATTGTTCGTAGTTTTTGAAATAATTTTTGGTTTTTATTTGTTCAAAAGCCAATTTCTTATCCATTTCTAAACAAAAACCGAAATTCCAGTTTTGCTATTTTATGAGTTTTATGATTTTTTTGTATTACAAGTATTATTATTTAATATATATTAATACAATAAAAGAATAAATAAAAGAGAGAAATTAAAAAATAATAAAAATTCCAAATTATTAAGAATTAATAAAAAAATTATTTAGCATCCAAAATCTAACAAAAAACTTTTAAAAAATAATTTATGTTAATAATTTTTTTAAAATTAGCTATTTAAAAAATTCATATACATATTTTATTGATAAATGTATAATATTATTTATAAAATTTTATGAGTTATAGTTTCAATAATTTTTTTAAAAAAAAAATTTACTTATAAAATAACTGAAAAATAAATAAATGTATAGATAAAAAACGAATTATGTAGCACAACGGTCGTCAATTCTAAAATTCATGACACATGTCTGATTTCAAATCCAGTATCCCCCGAATTAAAGAGATATTAAAAAGTTATTAGTGTAAATTGACAAAAAAAAAACCAAAAATTAAACTAAATCACTAATCAAATTTTAGAAAAATTAAAATCTAATATATACACATGAATTCAGGACGCCCACTAACCACGTGTAGTTTTACGATATTACCCTTAGACTCAGTGGCTGGTAGGTGAATATTATTGAATTTAAGGTCGTTTTTTACATCCACGTTGCCTCGAAAGCCAATGCGGATTGGAAGATTGGATCCGACGGATCCGAATAGACTCATTCTTCTTCCTTTCATATTGTTTTTTCATTTATTTTTTTAATAAATAAAATTTCACGTCCAGTCGATAAAATAAAATAAATAAAGAAAACAAATTTCCAACTGTAGTTTCTCTTCCTCTATTCGAAAGGGCCATGCGCGTGGGTCTAAATTAAATAAGATGCGTTTCTTTTATGTAAACAAAAAGAAAGAAAGTGAAACATTTTTTTTTTGTTTACTATATAAGTTGCCTTCCCAAATGCATTCTTTGAATCTTTGGTAATATTAATTCCAACAAAATAAACCGTTTTTGTCTTGTATTTGTTTTCTTATAGCAAGAAACTCTTCTTCTGAAAAAAAAAAAGTAATACATTGTTAGTTTATCCAAACAGGTATTGAGCCGAAAAAAAAAGTTTATCCAGACAGGCATACATAATCGTCGGCTAAGGTGGGACCGTAATAATAAGAACCAATAAGAATTAGACACGATGCCATGTCCATATTGTCTTAGAGACTGTGAATAAGGGTAGTGGGACCCATTGGGTGAATAAGAAAGGAGGATCAGAATGTTTTCCGAAATGGATAAGTGTTCCCGCAGAACTGCGTTTCCACTTACGTAAGTAGTCAGAAAAAAAAAGCTGATAACCAATGGGATATCGACACGTATGTATCAAAAATAATATTATTTTTACATGGGAAAGGATCTGTGCACGTCTGTATCAAAAGGCAAAGCCAACCTTTAGAACCTTCTCCTTTTATTTATGATACCCGGTTGTCTCATAGCTGTAACATCTAAGTACTTTTTTTTTTTTTCATTTTCTTTTGTATTTACTCTGCTTTTTGTTTTTGTTAAAAGCTGTCATTGAGAGTCTTTAATGCAATGTTCTCAATCTTGGTCATTTCTACTTTGTTCACCTTCTAGCATGATCTATTGATTTAGTTTCTAACAACTCGTGGTTGGGTATAGTAAAGGATTGTTCTTAAAATAACGCTCCCTTAAAACTTCTTTCACCGAGAAATCTGTTAAATTCATGATTCTCCACGATTATTTTGCCAATAAAACTTAAAACTAAATCTCTTAATGAATTAGAAAACATGATACAAAACTTGTCTCACGCTTTCCAGCGTAGGTTTTTCTGATTTATTTTGGAACTCCATTAGAATTTAGATATGTCTTTAGTTATTTTTTACCGAACCAATTTCGCAACACATAAAGGTAAGAGTTAGTTGCGTAATCAAAGACCTTCGTCCCGCTCTTACATAATATTTTTGAGATCCACCTAAGTTTGCCGAGATATCCATATAGGATCTATGATTAATTTGAATTTGTCTTTAATTTGCTGTGATGTTGAATGTCAAGATATAAACCAAATATATAACTGAATCATCGTTTTAGTTTTAAAGCTTTAGAAAACTCTTGTTTAAGACTTTTTTTTATTCAAGAGTGAATTATTTGATAATTCATATGATTTTGTTTATAACTTGAGCGTCAACCAATATTTTAAAGTTATTTCATTGAAAATTGTTAACTGTTTTCTGTATTATATGTCGATTTTTTTCGTAACTACTTTTTTTTTGGAAGGATGTTCCGTAGCCAACAACTTAAGACTACTATCAAACTCTTATTTACGCATCATTAGCTTAAAAAACGAGTTTTAAATAGTTGAAAGTGTATATACTTTTTTTATTTTTTTACATTGTATAATTTTGAAAATCTACAGTTATTTTGTGTCAATAAACCCCTTTGTAATAACTAAAATCACAAACATAACTAACAGATTACAATCAAAATTATCTAAGTATAACATAAATTTAGTCACAACTTCCTCTAGTTTGCTTTCTTTGTTGCGGTAATATATAATTTCTCGATATTACTAACACAATTCCTGAAAATTTGAATATTTCAAAGCGACAAGAAAATTCATGACGTAAAGAATTGACTAGGGACACACATAAAGACGAGAATATACATTAATTGAAATTCATATATAAAAAGTTATCCAATGAGACTGCTTAGATATTTCCTATTAAAGTTTGAACTGTAGTCATAAAAAAATAACAAAACGAAAGAGAAAGGATAACAAATTTAAAAGGCACGTGCTTTTAGTCATAAACAATTGATCTGGTTCTTTGAGTATATTATATTATCCATAGTCAGATCGCTTTCAGACAAATACAAGTCGGAGGAACTTATCTTCGGGTTCGGTTCTGTCCGATTAATTCTGATCAGTTAATTAAACCGGTCAGGGTTTAATACGATTAGATGATGGCGCTTGAAGATCAAGTCAAACTCAGGCCTTCAACTTCTTCAACATAAGCCCATAGAACAAATATATCTTCAACTCCACCAGCCACAAATGTCACAGTAGAAAAAACGAAGAGCTAAAATGTTTATTTAATAACAAATGATATCTGTTTCTCCAATCAAAGAAGAAGATATTGATCCTCCGTGTACAAACATCACTATGGCCATCAGAGAAGAGATATTGTCATCTTCCAACATTGATCTTGGCTCCAAGCATTGGCTAAGAGTCGGTGTTTCCGGGTGATATCTTGGTGCCAGAAGTGTCTGTCTCTTTGGTTTAAAAGCCAATGAGAGAGGGAGTGGTGATGTCATCAAATCTCCAGTCGGTTAGGTAGCCTGGCTTAGAAGTGACATCACTGACCTCAACATCTCCCGACAACATGGCCACTACTCGTGACATTGGTCGTCTCAAGGAATGAGATGATTGTGTACATAGCAGAGCAATGTCAATCACGTGTTTCACTTCTTCCATGTTGAATTCACTTAGCTTCTCATCTATTAGTTCGACTTCACGGCTTTTCTCGTGTAGATTCCATGCCTGTGTCACCAGAGATACAAAAAGGATCATTGGGTTTTGTTAAACTATTTATGACTATCGCAAAGCTTCTCTCAATTTACACTCAATTATAACAAGTGAGGACGTATCCATTCAAGAAGATATTTTTTTCTCATCATCTAAGATCTCATCAGAGTTTGGCCTTCCACTAACTAGCTCAATAGCCACAATACCAAAAGCATATACATCCATTTTCTCTGTTAGATGTCCACGCATTGCTTACTCTGGCGCAAGATATCCACTGCATTGATATAGCAACAACACTACAAGTGTTATAAATCCACAATTGTTCGAAACCAAACACAGAACCTAGGTTGTCAGGTTTTAGGAGACTTACACCGTCCCTCCAACTCCGGTAGTTATGTGAGTTTTCTTGTCATCGTTTAGTTTTGCAAGCCCAAAATCAGAAACTTTTGGGACCAGTTTGGAGTCGAGCTTGCTGGCCTTCACATCCCTGTGTAATATGCGAACCCTCGCTTCCTTGTGGAGATAGAATAGACCTCTTGCTACTCCCAAGCATTTCTCGAAACGGGTTGACCAATCAAGATGTAAACTCTTATCCCCAACAGTAATCAAATTAATCACAAGTACACAATGAGTGATTTTAGCTTCGCAGAAGCATGAATAGGTATGTCATGTCTCTGTTCATTGCAAAATAGTGCCTGATCGAGACTTCCACTAGGGATATACTCATATACGAGCAAACGACGATCTCCTTCAAAGCAGCACCCGTAAAGTGTTACTAGGTTGCGATGTAGACAATTTCTGCAACAAATTGTCCTTTCCCTTGCCGGAATCCAACCGACAACAGCTTCACAGCTACCTCTCTAACATCGTTGAGGTTTCCCTGTTGAATGTGTAATTCAAAACAAAACGTATAAAAAACGTATAACACATGCTCTTCTTTCAACGAATATACAGATACTTCGGTATGGGACTTACCATATAAACAGGCCCAAATCCACCCTCTCCAAGCTTGTTTGAGAGATTGAAATCTTGAGGTGCACTTTTAAGATCCGAGTAAGTAAATGTGTAAGGCTTTATTTCCATACTAAGTAGCTCTGAAAGAAAAAACCAGTTCTTAAAATGAGGCAATCTGAAAGATGATATTCATTAGCACCAATGTAGGAGGAAGATTATTTACAGGTCGATAAGTGGTGTAGACCTGGACATAAATGTCAAAACGTCGTCTTCCAACTCCTCTGCAAGAGTTAGAACCTAGAATTTGTATTTCAGCAAACTGAAGTGTTACTGTATATTTCTAGCTTCATCCCATAATACCTTAAAAGTCTTGCTGACTGAAAAAGCTCCGAGTTTGAAGTGTTGGTAAATTATGCTTGTGAAGTAGCTATGTCTATATTATTGCTACTTCCGGCAAAAAGACCTATGCTACTGGCTGCCCATCTCCTAGCAGCATTCACGACAAACGAAGCTGATCAGACCTTATCTCCGGGCCTCCGCAGTTGATGGAGAAGTTATAATCTAAGACACCAGTCAATAGAGAAAAACTTAAACAACTTTTTCTTCTAGTAGTACATGATGTAAGCAATGTCCATGTGCTCGCCCACTACACATGGAGAACAATGGTTATGAGGATATCACTTTGTTACACTTACAGATTCCTTTGTCTCGATTGCAGGGGAAGTTTTCTCAAGGCAGCTCATACAGTTCTGTCAGAGAAGTCAAGTTAGAAAATGACGACAGTATCGGACCACTCAAACCAGTTCCGAGAATTCTCCTGCAATAAAACACGTACCATTGAAAAAAAAAAATGTTATTTGAACTAATGCTCCTGCAGAAAATATACATATGGTATAAGGAACCATCAAACCCTCAAGAAGCAGTGTGAGAACATTATAGTATCATATTTAAGCAATCAAGAAGCACCCAAAGCTAATATTAGATTTGTAAGCAAATCAATTTCCTTGGGAACAAGGCCAGACAACGCATTGATCCCAAATGTCCTACGTGATAGACAGTCGAGCGTGAAAGACAATACAAAAACACGAACGGTGGCACTAATAAACTATTTTCGTCTATAACAATTTAAATATGAGAGTATGTTTTATGTACCATCTTCGAGTTGGGACTTGCAAGGATCCTTTGGAGTGTCAAGCAATATTTTGCTAAGAGCTCTACGGCGAGGGCAGCCGCCAGTCCCGTCACCTAATTAAAATAAAAGCATGATGAGTGGTTAGCTCTGACATTTTCGAAAGTGCAACTAGTCATCGCCATAGTTACAACTTCCGCCATTAGCCTTTTAATTCCGGTAAATACATAATTTCAATCATGACGTAAATAATAACTAGGAACACACAAAGACGGTATATACAGTAATTGAAACACCATTCTTCATATAAAATTCATCCAATGAGATTGCTTGGATATTTTCATGTGAAAAAGCAAGTTTGAATTTTAGTCAGAGGAAAAAAAATCAAGGACAAATAATTTTTTTGTTAAACAATATTCAAGTCATATCGTATCGACGCCTCGACGAATGATCCTCATCTTCGGATTTGGTCCGGTCTGACTAATTCTGACCAGTTTTAGTCTGGAAGACCAATTAACCCTACATATGCTTCAATCACCGCCTGGACTATATATAAGCGCCTAGAATTGAGGATTACACAAGGGACATCTGAAGAAAACATGGAAACAAAAGAAAGATTTGACTGATGTGAAGTTCTTAAATCTTTCTCAAAGCACATAATAAAGAAGTTTATAAATCAAGTATTTATCGGATAGTTTATCAGATGATATGTTACTCTTTTCAGTATTCTCTTGACAATATTTTGACTTTGGTATTACCAACGTACAATCTGGAACACACTAATCACAATATAGTATAGATAATACACACATCATTTGTACACAATTTTGTTATATACAATATTAAAAAAAAAACTCTATCCAGCTCTGAGGATTAAAACCTTTCGCAATACCTTCACACATACAAAGTACAAAATTTCTTGAACTATATAATCTAATTCACTTTTCGGCAAATTAACATACAACAAAATCATTAATAATGTACATAACAAAAGACGAAAATACCCCTTTTAGACATGGTAGATCATACCAACTTCTAACGTCGATGCGTGAGGAGAGGTAAGTGCAGTTCTTGGACCTCTAGTGTTCCTCCTAAGAAACTCGTATCCAACGTTTATAGCGAGTCTCTTTACCAATCCTGATCCCTGCTTCGCTCTCATATACGCGTTTCCCATTATATAAGCCACGCCTCCCTCACGCGCCTCCGTTAGCTCCATTAACTCCTCTCTCGTCTCCTTCTCTATCTTCACAGTCTCTGGCACAACAAACCTCACTTTCTTTTTGATCTTACTCTTCTTCTTCTTAGGCTTCGGTGATCGGATCTCTGACGTCCCCGGCTTATCCGGGTCATCAAGATCGCTTTCGTCGTAATCCTCGATTCCTTGCATGTATGTTGAACAAGTTCCGACCACCGACATTCTTTCATCCTCCCCATTGGTCTCTGCGGCAGCGGTTGCAGCTTCAGAACGGACAAACTCAGCGATGCTACATACAAGATCGCTTTCAAACTCGATGTCGTCTTTGTGAACATCACGGTATCCATACCGTACGATGCAACGGTACATTCGGAACTGTTTCGGGCCCATGCGGCCGACTAGAAACCGTTCCTGGGGACGCACGTGCGGTACCGGGACGGATTTGACGCAGAGGAAGACGAGAACCTGATGGAAAGCAGGGAGGTTGGTTACGAAATGAGAGAAGATCGCTGGAACGCCGGAGACAAGCTCGGTGTGTATGAGTCCGATGCCACGGACACGTTTAATCCCGAGGGTTTGACCGAGGCTGAGGAGCCAGTTGATGGAGACTTTGTTTTGGACGTCGAACTCATACCGCTTGAGCGTTCCGTAGTGCCACGTGCACATCGCGGCTAGGAAGCATAAGGAGAGGGCGATTGGGACCCACGCGCCTTCGAGGAATTTGATTAGTGAAGCCGAGAAGTAGAGAGATTCGATTGTGCCAAAAAATGCAACGAAAGCGATTGCGAAGAGGATGTTCTTGTGCCAGCAGAGTACGATCACTAGTGACATTAGGCATGTTGTCACCAGCATAACGGTTATAACCGCCAAACCTGTAAAGAAACATTATCATTGGTTAGTTAGTAACTGTCTCAAGCTATCAGAAGTAGAGTAGAGAGGTGTTACAAGTCACATGATTGTGTTTATATACCTGAAGCATTACCCAAACGCTTGGTGTCTCTGAAACCGATGGTGACAGCTAAACAGAGGATCATCAAGATCCAGTTGATCTCAGGGATGTAAATCTGACCGTGGATTTTGGACGACGTATGAACAATCTTCACTTTGGGGAAGCATCCCAATGCAGAGCACTGTTTTATGATCGAGAATGTTCCGGTGATGATGGCTTGACTTCCAACAACAGCAGCGAATATGGCGATCACAAGAACTGGCCATCTCAGTTTCTCTGGTACAGATACATAAAACCCGATTTTGTACTCGCTTTCGATGACATGATGCTGAGAGAGATAAGCTGCTTGTCCCATGTAGGCGAGTATCAAGGACGGGTAAACAAGTGATGTAAAAGCAATCTGCAACGAGAACACGATCATCAACCCAATGAAACTTATATGAGGAAAAAAAACGAAAAACGAATGTAAAGAACTCAGACAGAGAAGAGAAGAATCTAAAAAAAAACCTTGATTGAGAGTTGAGAAAAATGACCGAGATCCGCAAACATTGCTTCCGAACCTGTAATGCAGAGCAAGATCCCACCAAGAGACATCCAGCCTCTACTTTGAGTTTTCTTGAGGAACTTGTACATGTAATAAGGAGAGAGCGCTTGATACACATGCGGGTTCCAATGGAAAATGTTGTAAACACCGATGGCGCTAATGCACACTAGCCACAAGAGAATCACTGGGGCGAACAAGAACCCGACCCTGTGTGTGCCGTAATGCTGGAGTGCAAACAAACCTATCAGAATTATACAAGCAGCAGGGACTTCTATATCTGCAAAACAACAAAAACAGAGAAAAAAAATTTAAGACACAATCTCAATAACGTTTATTAAAGGTCAAAACTTTAACTACTGCGAAAATCATGAACATGACAGTTTCGGGATGTGATACTCAAAAAAATAGAATGTTTAGTCAAAGAGTTGACACTAAGATCCAAATATGGGGTGGATGAGAATTTTCAGGAAGAAGATGAACGTTTAGTTTTGGACTATATATATCCACTTGATGTCCAGAGAACAATCCAAATCGCCTATTCAATAGGCGTGGGCCATCAAATTCTGCAAAACCGAAAGCGATACCTATACGATATTTAATTCGTGTTACGTGCAAAACTATGTCAAGCAATCGAATAAACAGATGGTGGGAACAACGGGCTCCACGGTAACCGAGGTTTTCTGAATGATTCTCATGATAAACTCGAACAGTCTTAAACCCTTCCCAAGTCACCAAGTTTGAACCAGAATCCATCCTTGACCAAAACCATCCATAAACTAACCAAAGTGTCCATCACAATCACCATGATTAACGTTTTGAGATAAAACTAATCAAAGAATAGTGAAAAAACTCACATTTGTGATGCTCCTTGGCCGTTGAAAGCTCAACACCTGATACTGCAGAAAAAACTGTAATAGACAAAAAAAAAAGGAACAGTATAAGCAAACAAATCAACGATCTTGTCTTTGTCAAAGACATGACATCAAACAGGAACAAGTCAAAGGAAACGATTTTTTATTTTACCGGAAATCGCAGGCGTAAGAACACCATCACCAATCACCATACAAGTCCCAATTAAAGCCAATACAAGCAACATCTTCTGCAACACTCTGTGTTTCTCAAGCGTAGATTTCAAACTCGCCGCGAAACCCGATTGAGGGATCGCCGACGACGACCCGATCGAGTCGGCCTTGTACTCGATAAGCTGCTCGTCCGCCAGCTGGCAACTCGGGAGCGAGTTGACTCGTGCGTGTCGACAGAGGAGCGAGTAGAGAGCGAAAGTGCCTCCTTCGCCATTGTCGTCTGCTCTGAGGACTATGAATACGTATTTGAAGAGAGGGACGAGAGTGATTGTCCAGAAGATGAATGACAATACACCGAAGATCTCGTCGTTTGACTCAGAGTGATGAATGTCTTCAGCGAATGTGCTTTTGTAGACGTATAAAGGAGAAATACTCAAATCTCCGTATACAACACCTAAGCTCTGATACGCTAATGTCAATACTGTTCTCCACGATTCCTTCTGCAATAAAAAAACGTTTTTTCAGAGTCGATGATAACGAGGAAGAGAATCTCCCGAGAAAGGCGAGAACTTTTCGAATTTGTGATATTGGATCGATCTTAAATCTGATTCCCATCGCGCTTTTACTCACCTTGCCGATTTTATGATAACTTGCGGATTCGATATCCATGGTGGGTTTTTGGGTAGACTCAGGAATTCGAGAAGTCCATGAATCCTCGCTAATCAAGAGAGACTTTCGATTCAAATCATTCAATTTTACAAAAGAAACCGAAACTCAAAGAGTACAGATGCAAAAAAGCGAATCTTTACGAAACAATTGAACTGAAAGAAGAACCGTTTTTTCTGGATTTTATTCAGATATTGTTATTACCACTCAGAACTGAACAGTTAAGCAACCGAGAATGGTTAGGAAAGAAGAAGTTCGAAAAGGGTAAAAACAAAATTAAAAAGGTGGGAAGGAAAATGCGAGAAAATTCGAGAAATTTGTGAAAGGAGAACACGTAGAGGGTTCTCTGGAATCGGACGAGATTTTTTAGAGAAAGAGAGTGACTTTTTTGCTTTTTTTTTTTTCTTTGTTTGATGGTTTACTAATTTTGTAGTTGCTTACTTGAGAGAAAGAGAGATTTTGTTTTGGCTCTTGAGGAGATGTATAGACTTAAGAGACGATCTTCTTTTATTTTCCCAGTGATTATATATAACTAGAATACACTTGTTTCCGTTTACTTCAACAAATTTGATTAGTCAAACTCTATACGATAATATTTATTTATTGTAATTGGGTCGAGATAACAATGTATAAAGTTGATTCTTCGAATGTGTTTGTTGTTACTATATAATAAAAAGGTGTAATTATGAGGAAAATTAAAATATGAAAGCAAAGTGCGCCGATAGTGAAAAAAGGAAACGAGAAAATGTGGCGCTTGATAAGTGGGATGTCGATTCATATAGGCTTTAAGCTTTCTATAAGTGAATTATCACAACTTCAAAGAAAAATGTTATGTTCAACTTTGAAGACAAATTATAAAGCGCGAGAAAGAAAAAAAGAAGAAAAAAGAAATCACTATTTTGTTTTTATAACAGAAAAGACATATTGTCAACAAAAAAAAAAGGAATAAAAGAATTTAATTGTTGGCTCTATTTAATTGTTACTATATCGTTTCAAATATACTGACATTAGGGAATTAAAGTTATACTTCCTTAATTTTCCTCAAAAAAATAGGAAAAAACAATAAAGTTAAACGACAAGAGAACAAAAATGAAAAATACAAATTTTAATTATAAAATTTGGATGTAAAACATGAAACGCTTCAAACTCCGTGGATCTTATTGTGAAAAGTTAAGTTCAATTTTGAGTTTTTTTTTTGTTTTTTTAACTTTTTGGCCATACTTCAATTAATTAGAGTTTTGATACATGTTTTGTCTATCACCTTATTTTGAAACGCCAGAGTTTGGAATTTATAAAAATGGACGATTGTGGTCATGAACGTTACCCCCATTAGTTTTTAATTTACATAGTTGTTATGGTTAGTGCAGCGGTAAAAAACATGTGTGGTTGAGATATCAGTTTTTAATTTACAATTACTGGCTATAGAAAGAGACTCGTTAACATGTTTTGTCCTTCGAAAAGCCAAACAAAAGTTGTTTACCCAAAATTTGTTTTCTAATACTTTAGAAACAATTGTATTAAATCAAATCGTAGCATCGTTGAGACCGCTCTTCACCATGGTCGGTAAGAACAAACCAAATATGTTTCTTTTTTTTTTTTAATTATGAGCATTATAAACATATAATATGAGCTTTATGATGTCCTTCTTGTCAGCTATTTGATGTTTTGTACAAGTAGAAAACGAGTAAATTATATGTTTAGGGGAAATTAATTAAATGGAAACATGAAATATAGCACATCTGTGTTTTGTTTCTTTTTATTTTATTATATGTTAAATGTAAATGATCGGAAACTAAAGGTTCGGATGTCCGTTGACCGAGGTCAAAGTTCTCAATATCCATTTTCTTTTTCAAATTCGAGTTATCCTTCGGGCTACCTAAACCTAACCTCCACAACTTCAATTTTTGTTTAAGTTTTATCTTATGACATTTCTTTAGACGAAAAATGTTAAAACCCGTAACCAAATAGAATACAAAAGTAAGAACCACTCAAGCCTTATAACATTTATCATTCCACTTAATATTCATGTTCCACGAGTTGGTGCTCACTAAATCAACTTATACAATAAATTATTGAATAACTTTTTTATTATTCACCTAACATATAGATGTTATATGATATTCAAAAACAGTCATGCGTTTGTGACTTGAGCAGCCATCTATTTATCAACAATATATCTATTTGCTTTTAGCTACGGTGGTGGAATCTATGACAGAATAATTCTCTTTAGTAGACTTTTTGGCTAAAGTGTTATTTACACCACTGAAAAATTAAATTATGTAAATAGTTCAATTTGAGGTTTCGTGTGGAGAGAAGTAACCAAAAATTGACACATTTATGATTTATGGGTCCTCTCTAATTGGATGTGTTATTCCATTTTCTATGTTACTACGAAGGCCAAAAATTAAGGTGACGACATTATCATCCAAATATAGAAGCCCTTTATATATTTTGCACGATTATTCATGCTTCTATATAGAGATCCACATATTGGTGGATAATTTGAAGTTAAATATTGAAATAATGAAATTAAATTGAAGCTCTATGGAATTATTAAGACCATACATGTTGAACTTATAACTAAAGCGAATATATGGTCTTTAACTCTTCTTTATTTAAGTTGTTCAGCTTTCCTTTTTGTTGTTGTTGTTCCGCTTTCTAACAAAGTATCGCATAAATTTCTTTAACTAGCCGTTTTCTTTTTGAAAATTATATTTATATGAGAAAATCAATTCATTTGTAATCAATTATATTTCTATTGGTTTAAATAGAATATGAAATTTTGATAAACATTTGAATTTTAATCTGTAAAGTATATATAAAGTTATAATAGAAATCTCTCAGCTCTTCGTACCGAGATAGAATTATTATTTTGAGGTATGTCGTATCTAAAAGAAAAGTAAATTCATTCCATCCAACTCAAACTTGAGAGTTGAGACAAATTGTAGAAATTTGGTGGATATGATCCAAAATTCAGTGAATTGACCAGCTCTTTTCTTAGAACTAGTTTCTTTTTGTCTTTTGCATATTTATTTTAAGATATTTAGCATAATTTATATTCTTAAGATTTGTATTATTTATATCGACTCTTTAGCAAAGGAGGTTAAAGCACAAAATATATTATTTTCTCGTGTAAGTCAGATAGAGTTAAATAAAATTGTTCTTCAAAACAATATTTTTTATAGATCAAGATTTGATTTTTAAAAAATTAGAAGTTGACCAAAACAAAAAATGGCAGACTTTTCTCAGTTTGGGATATCGATTCACCATACCAGTTCTCAAACGTTTATTTAAATGTTTTCGTTGTTAGATAGCCTTTAATAACTGGAAACATAAATGTCTATTTATATACATATGTCCGATTTATGCTACTAACTCAGAGATAGTAATAACCAAATATGTTCAAAAGAAACAAAATTAAACTAGTATACTAACACAAAATTTTGTTTAAAAAATCATTTGGATATATACTTAACAATTTAAACACAAATGAATAAATTGTTAAATATATTTAACTCTAAAAAAATTCAGAATTATTAAATTCAGAAATTAATAATGTAATCTAAAGCAAAGACATATATGCAATTTAAACAGATCGAGTGATTGCATAAATAGACTAAGTTAACCAAAAAAAAAAATCAAACGAAAAACTAAAACTGGATTAGCCAAGATTAAACCAAGAGACAAATAAAGCAAAGTCACACCTTTGAAAAAACTCACAAAACGTTGAACTTTTCGATTCCTTTTATGAGACGGAAAAGATAAACTGCAGAAAAATAATAATTAAACCAAGTCTGCAACTGAACATTTTCAACACGACAAAACCCAACTCGAATCAACGATTGCGAAGAATATTATTTTTCTGTTTCAGAAAACCTTTAACCAGATGAAAGATCAAAGCTGGGGATAAATCCAATTCAAAGATAAATGATCGCTGAAAAATTGCAAATTCTGCAACTTAAGTATAATTAAGAATCAAACTCACCAATCCCGTAGACTAAACAAAAAAAAAGTTAGTGCAAGGAAAAAATAAATAAAGCTGCAGAACCAATAAACATATGCAACACTAAACGTTGCAGACACGTAGCCGATCTGCAAGTAAAAGGCAGCAAAATCAGATCAAGAAAATTGATCGATCCGAAATAATTATAAAACACTTTAAAGTCATCAGTATTAGGGCAAACATACACGTTTTTGAAGATTCAAAAGCGTAAGAATCTTCTTTGGTACAACAAAGCAACTGATATATATATATATAAAGATAATTGAAGAACATATAAAAAAATACAATACCAAATTAACTATATAAAAAAGAATTGTAAAAGCGAGACGTCGAATTTCTTTCCTTACATTTTTAAATGTTCTCTAGTGCATGCGACGGTTTTGTAACGGTAAAATTCTCAAAATACAACTACGGTATTTTTGTATTTTAGCACCACCGAAGACAAAATCTATCAAACCAGAACTTTACGAATTAACAAAAGAACAATTTATTTCAAGTAGATATTATGGTTGACTTAGTCGAGCATTTTTTTTTAAAGATCTTTTACACCACATGCTTATCTGTCAAATTTCAAAGTCCGAAATTCAAATCTATTAATATGGAATTTTAACAAATATTATTTTAAAACTTTACAAGCAATTTATTTTGAGCTTTTATTTTTCATTTAAAATATTTCCAATTGTAGTATATAATTACACTACTTTATATTATTTACATCAACAATTATATCGTAAGTACTTAACAGTCGATTGCTCCGATGAACATCTTTGCCAAAAAAATCACCAAAAAATAGTTTAAAACCATTTTGTATAAAAACGAATTCCAACAAATAAAACTTACAATAATATGAATCAAATTCTGATAAATTTTACAGTAATTTTGTGTTGTTGTTTTTGGTGATGAAACTAGGTCAAGAAGAAGCGTAGGAAAGTAGTTAGAAGTTACAAATTTACAATTAACTTCGAAATGATCCACGCGTGCATGGAATATCATAATCACGATAGTTAGGAGCGTTTTGTTACGATTCCGGTTTGTCACTAACCAGATTCCACGTGGTCATCTCTGGACACATTCAACGTGGCTAACATGGCGTGCGATATTGGACATACACGTGTGCAAAGAACGTGAAGTAGTGCCCTCCAGTTCAAGACAACATAAATTGTCCATTGCATGAATTAATAAATCACATATCAGGTAGAAAAAAGACTTAGCAAAGACGGTAATAATAAACAACAGAAGTTAAAAAGAAAAAAAACAATAGAAACTAGACTGAGGTTATATATTTTCTTTCCGTTGTACGAGTATTAAGATTGAGGTTATAGTCAATCTATTTTTTGTTTGTGTTGTTGTTAGATTAGCAACGAGTATTTATTTGGTTGTCGATTTTTCAAAACTAAAATTAGAAGCAGTCACCAATTACTGTATAGGATGGGAGAAGGTGAACATGCGTTTTAATTAGCAGTTCTTTGCCCAGCTACCACCTTGCTTGGATATTAATTCTATATCTCTTTTGTTAGTTCATCCATTTTTTAATAGAATTATAATTAAATATATGATCCATTACACACACAATATATAATCGGACTTATAAGACAATAATAACACCATAAATGCGTGGGTTAATTTGTATTGGGATAAACTATTTGATGATTGTTCTTTTGTCGCTGCATTCCCGAGTTTGCGTCAATGCCCCCATATTAATTACATATGTGATTACGTTAACATCTACAGTTTTTATACTTAATTAGTTAGATTAGATATTTGACTTATTTAACCGCCGATGACATCACTATTTGGTGGAGCTCTAATTTGATAAAAATAAAAAGAATACAGGTTTTAATCCAGTTAATAACATATTGACATTTGACAATACTAACACAAACTATTATACTTGATGTTTTTGGTTTACTAAAAACTTGTTTTTAAATTTAGATAGCTATTGTGTACTTTTTAAGCGGTTGTACTTCGATAGTTTTCTACTTTGTGTGTTCCCGACAAGTTACTTGGTAACATTAAAATTTGCTGATGAATCGTGAGATGATCTCAAGAAGCCAAGTTCACCACACCAACCCTTAGAGATCATCCAATTCATAGTCAGCACTTGAGACGTACCTTCAAAAGCCATGGCTATCTCTTAGGAGATGATGCACTTATAATTTAGACTTTCATATTTGAAATCATACCTTTAGTAATTTTATATCCTTCGCACGTTTTAAAATTGAATAAGACTAACTCAACTAATTTGCCATTTTTGAAAAGATGATAGCATAAGCATAAGAGTACGTATAAACTCTGCAAAAAAACTATTTTTCGACCTTCTAGCACAAACCAAAATGAAAATAGATAATGATATTCTGAGTGTTCCAAATATACTATATTATTTAACTTTTTTTTTTGTTGAAGAACCATAAAATTCCAGAATTATAGTCACTCTTTAAATATTATGTTATAAAAAATAATAATTCGTTCCAAATTTCTTTAATCCAGAGTACAAACTACCAATTCTTAATCACCCCCTTTTTAATAACATTTTTTAAACTTGATCATATTATTATTTTTTTTCGTTTTCTATCTAATTTCGCTGTCTAAATAAAACACTTCCAAAAATATTTGAAAAATACCACACTAATATATCCAAATTTTCAGGTGTTTGATTTTTACTAGCAAAAGTTTGTTTCTCCAGTAGATGGACCCACGCTATAATTTCTCCCTCTATAGATATATCTAAAACATATGTTTTCCATTCATATTGTTATACACATTATCTTCAACCCTTTTGGTTTCTCCTTTTTTTATAAGACTTGGGAAGCATTTAGAGCCACAAAAATGATCCCATATATAATAATAGCAATAATTAACCTTATTAAAACGATATTTATATTGCAATCTTCTAAGCCGACAAATCTTATGATGTAATCGCATCCGACAACAATATTTCTTAGATCAATACTCATTACCACCATGTCATCAAGAAATTTACAATGACCCATCGATATGTAATTTGTCCACTTCGTTACTTTTTTCTACCATGAATATATGTTACCTTTTTTGTCTAAATTAATATACATATGGTACGTAACAAACAATATAGAATGATTAGTTTAGAAATTACTCTATATTTATGGTTATATACTGCTTAAACCTTACTACCTACAAACTGAATCCTTTGAGAAAATTAAAACCTCAATCTATCCTCTTGAAATAAAATCCACTATGTATTAGGTTGTTCCTAAAGTTAATTATGTGTATACTATAAAAATATGGTTAATTAACTGGTATAGCAGTAGATTTGCAAAAAACTTACAATATGTTAACCAAAGTGATTAATTATCTCCGCTCGTCGTCCAAGAATCATCCTCCTCGGAAAAGATGGAAGTGGCAATGGCAAATCCATTTACCTCACGACGGATTTAAGTAATCTAGAGTGATGGACGACAGAAAATCAAATTTTATTATTATGGAAAGAAAAAGAAAATGGTTATGTTTTAATTGTTTATGTGATATTTGTGATGTAACCATCGATGTGAAACTATTCACATGTGTATAAGACTGTCAGCGTCTTGTTGTTATTATAACGCCGGACAGAGAACTATATGAATAGATAACCTGTTGGACGACCTATTATTTGGATGGCTGATGATGAAAGCCCAATTAACGTTTTGTTTTACTAAAGGCCCATTAAAACACTTGCCTCTTTTTTATTTCCACCAGTAAGGGGTCCCACCTATTTCTCCGTTGACCCACATTTAGCATCACTTGATAAATTTTTTTCTTTTTGTTTGTTAACCACTCTATAGATAGTATATCAGTCGAATTCGTCAAAAATAAATAAATTATAGGGTGGAATGATATCCGGATATTCATAACTTTTTAGGTTTTAACATGTGTAAGATTTAAAAATGAGAAATAAACTCATGTAATTTTTTTTTAATATAAAAATGGATTTAAAAATATGTGTAAGATTAAAAAAGGAGAAATAAATATCGTAATTACTATTTGCAGCTCAGTGCAGTCATAAAACACTACTGGGGAACGAACAACATTGCATTCTAAATATCGGAACGTTTATTCTGGAATGGATCATCATCATCATCATCACTTCCACAAGAAATTTCACAAAAAGCAAACGGTTTCTCTCTTCATCTAATTGGCTTTCGCATCAATCACTTTCTTGGCGAAAGAGGGCAAGCAGAAAGCAGCTGAGTGAATCTGCACACAAAAGATTCAATCGTTAAAAGATGAGGATTCACGCATTCAACACAAACATGATATGAAAATGATTGCTATAGTAGTGACTAGTTGTTTCTACCTCGGAGTTGTAAAACCGTAAGGGTCCGTGTGATTTGATAGAGCTCTCATCAGCATCGATTCGGTTCACTGGTTTCTTGAAATCAACCTCTGGTCCCTCCGTTGAACAAAGCATGAATCCAATGACTCCACTGCAAAAAAGAAAGAGAATCCGCAAAATGTATTCAGGTTTTTAAACCAAACCACAAAAGGTTTCATCAATAAGATCAATTCAAAAATTGAACCTCGGGTAAGTTGGAACGCTAGTCCAAGCGTAGTTGACAGATCCCTTGAAGATCTCACGGCAATTAGAAACAATGTCTTCGATGATGTCCATGTGAAGCCACATGCTTTCAGCTTGAGTGCACACAACTCCACCAGGACGAAGAGCCCTGTTCACTGACTCAAAGAATGGTTTCTCAAATAGCTCTTTCGCTGGACCAATTGGATCCGATGAATCGACAATAACTGCATCATAGGTTCCTTCAGCAGCATTCTTCAAGAAAGCAACACCTGCAAAAAAAAAAAATGACCATAACAAATGGTTATTACTAATACAAAACTGTGTTAGAACGAGAGAGGGATAAAAGCCGAGCATTGTGTACCATCACCGATGATGAGGTTGACACGGGGATCCTCGTATCCAACTGCTACATTAGGGAAATATTGCTTAGACACCTAAAGAAAAACACAGAAGGTGGAAACATATTAAGCTTAAGTAGACATCTTAATGTAATGCAGGATTCGGAATGGATGCAAGGAACATTGACGACTCACGTCAACCACCATTTTATCGATTTCACAAATGTCAATCTGCTGAACAGAACTATGGCGTGCCACTTCCCGCAGGACTCCTCCATCTCCTCCTCCAATGACCAACACCTGAATCAAAGTAAGAAGAGAGGTTTCCATAAGAAACCCACTTGGTTAAAATTTTACTGTCCAAAAAGTAACAAAAAGGGAGGCACATGCTTTTAGTTGCCCAACTAGAAACCAAAAGCATGAGCAAGTTAAAACAATTAGAATATTTGCATTTCTCAAACAAATGGATCATCATTTTATTTTATTTCAGCCTAAATACGTTCAATGGTCATAAACTGATAGACAAACTCTAGTGTTGCTCTACTTTTTGAATAAAAAGTAAAACTATTCCAAAATTATTCACCCTACTTTACCAGAAGCCTAACAATGTGCGATTCACCTTTCTTTTTGAGCTTTACAGTTGAAAGCTAGAGACTATCTTAAAAACACAGTCCAGCGTAAAGGGTAATCCATTGTACACACACACACACAGAAAAGACTTTGTGTGATATTAAATTTGATAAACAGATTAAGATTGTTCATGAAAGGATTTACCTTCTTGGGGTTGGGGACGGAGCACAAGGGAAGGTGAGTGATCATTTCCTGATACGCACATTCGTCTCTTTCCGTGAGTTGAATCACTCCGTCCAAAACAAGAACCTTTCCATACGTCGCAGACTAAAGAGATATTCACCAAAACTAAAGGTCATAAATAGGTCCAAAAGTATAAACTGTAAACTAAACAACTAGAAATTGTTTGTATATGTTACCTTGAACACTATCACATCTTGGTAATCTGATTTCCCTTGAAATAGAATTTTCTCTACCTTCAAAGAGTGCGCCTCTCCTACAAACAACCCATTTCAAAACAACACAGATATTCAAGAATCAGCTTCACAGAGAATTACCATAAATTCAAACAAAACCGAGTAGTAAATAGATTAACAGAGGATAAGCTAGAGAGAAACAGAGTAAATTCAAAATCCAATTGTGACCAAACATCAGAAAACAAAACATAGAATGAGATTCGAAGGAAGAGAGGGAGAAAGAAACCTGGCCACATGGGACTCATCTCGGAGAACCATCCAGGAATTACAGAGGACATGCAAGCAGGCTCCTTTGTCTCTCCTCCGCCGTTATCGGTGGCCACGTCGGAGGAATTCTCCGTTTCCATGGCGGCTCCGTTGTCCTCTTCTTCTCTGGGTCTCTTAGCGGGCAAATCAGTAGGGGAAGCTTCTTGTGCCGACATGAATGCTCACTGGGAGATGATTTTAGAAGAGAGAGAGAGAGTGAAAGATTAGGGTTTAGTTAGTCTCTCTCTGGCTTGATCATGTAAAAGCTGATGTGGATGGTATAAGAAGGTAAACCAATATCTGCCGTTCGATCTGACTGTTAGAAAATCATTTTCGAATATATAAACTATTAATTTTATATTCATGAAACTCCCAACGTATATAAGGAAATTTAATTATTTTGTGATGATCACTCGGAATAACTGAAATCAATCATGATTGATACCTTTGCCTTTTTTTCTCCTTTTCTGCTTTTCAACGCTACATTACTTTTTAAACGCTAATTTCCTAATTTTGGACTATTGTTGAGTATACTTTTGAAAAATAAACATTTTTTCCGAGTTTTTTTTGTTCATGAACTTTTTTAATCTTTTTGTGTATGGAAGTTATCTATTAGATATAAGTATCATATTTAAAAAACAAGAGTTAATTGATAAACGCAATCGCAAACGTTATTAATGGAGCGTGCTTCTCTGTACACGATCCAGGCGCTCCCACACGTGTGGTTGTGGAGTCTGTGTGGGTATGAACACCAAAAAGGTAAATCAACTTGTCAAAATGTAAAGTCACTTTTGTGGTTGCTAAAGTAGAAATGTTGTTCTGTAAATAGAAAAATACTTTTATCATTATTGCACTATTATTCGAATTTATTAGTGCATAATGAAAAATTTTGAGATAGTCAAAGAGAAGCATTATTTCCATCATCATGTCTCAGACTATTACTATACTAAATAATCAGCAATCCATGATGCACGAAAGAACAGAAACATTAAAATAATTCTTCCAAAAAAACGATCACGTCTAATGATTAAGTCATTTACAAATTAAGGAATTTTTTTTTATATAAAAGCATGATATCTGTATGA
This sequence comes from Streptanthus diversifolius, assembly GCA_039880935.1. Lineage (NCBI taxonomy): Eukaryota > Viridiplantae > Streptophyta > Magnoliopsida > Brassicales > Brassicaceae > Streptanthus > Streptanthus diversifolius. The sequence goes on along the minus strand of JAXGFM010000015.1, from coordinate 4,018,921 downwards.
GTCGAGCAAATCAGAAAAGAAGAAGTAAAAGAGAAATCAATATTGTTATACCTGCTCTATATCAAATTCTGATTGCGTTTAAATAAGATTGATTTTAAAATAAACGTCAATGGACCGTAATAGCCTATATGATTTCTTGAACTGTACTACTGCAACGACCTAAGAAAATCTAACTGAACATGAGTCAGAAGTCGTCGTCACATACAAATTCTTTTACAGACAACTTTTATGTTTAATTGTTTCTCACAATTATTTTTGAATATCAGTGTTGAGAAGTAAAAACCAAAAGAGCATATATATTACTTTTGTGTATTTGTTAAAGGAGCATAATTTTTTTTAAAGAGATTCGACGAAAAAGTATAGGCGGAGAAGAAAGATAGGGTTCTTAGAGTTATGTCTTAATACGATCATTCTATTTACGTCGGTACGTAATTGTAATCAAATAGAAAACTGTATGAACAGAACCCATGATGAGCTAAAGCTAAGAGAAAGCCCATAATAAGGCCTCATATTTTATAGACTATACAGAGATCGTATATTAAATAATTCATAAATGGGTTCATTTTTCATTAACAAAACTGCTAAAGCTTTAGAAAAAGCCCATGCTCTGACTTGGGCAAAGTGTCCCAAAATTTGGTATGGCACGCCGTAGTATAATAGAATCTGCAAAATTTTACCATTACATATGCGATGTTTGCTTGCATCCATTCTTGCTCGCAATATGTTTGTTTTCAACTTGTACCTTGTGTTCAACCTGCAAATCAAGTTTGAGATTTAAATTTAAATATCATCTAAAACAGATATACAAGAAACTAATAATATAAAACACATGCATGATTCAAATGCACGATGCAGGCGATTATGCGTGTAAGCTAAGACCATGCGCATCGGTAATATTTTAAGCGTCTCATCTTTTAAAACATTTTTAAAAAAATGAAAAAATAAAATAAAATAGCGAAATTGGGTGAGACGTCTCTACTGGAAGAAATCTATGAGACGTCTCACATGTGGTCTCTTCTCCTTCTTTCTCTTATTTTTCTTCTTCTTCAACCCGTGAATCGAACATTTGGTCGACCTGTGATTCTCTCTTTTCTTTTCCTCTCCTCTCTCCTGTCTCTTTTGATCCGATTGCAGCACATTCGCGCCGTTTCCTCCGTGAAATTCTCCTTCGATGGCCGTATCCTCGCTTCCGCCTCTGCCTCCTCCAACGGTGGACACGATGGCGGTTGGAGCTGTGGTCAGACTCGCAGCAGAATCGACAAAAATGAAATGGGAGGAGGAGGAAGAGACACTCTAGGAGGGAGAAGGTCATTTCGTCCAAAGATTAATTTGTGTTCTCGGTTGAAAGTGAAATTGCAGACAATTGCAAGTTACAATTGCAAGTTTCTGTTTTTGACTCATTTTAGATAATTCATATCTTGATCTACTGTTGGAGAAAGGCATGTCTCTTCTTTTTCCAAGTCTATAGTCTAATTTACACTTGTATAGATTTGTGTTTGTGTAGCTATACTTGATCTTGTTACCTCATTATTATTTGTCTGTTTCACAGTTGCATGGTTTGGTTTTTGCTCTATGTGAAGAACTTATTTTCATGATTTACATGGCGTTGTTGTCTTTGTTAGTTTCAGTCATTGTTAGCTTGATTTCACCGTAGAATTGTGTTTGTTTCCACCTTGGATTTATTCTTCTCTTTGATTCTCCTTATCTGATATAGGCGGTTGCTACGCTTAGAACTTGTGACATAGCATTGAATTGGGGACCAAGGACTTGTACATATAAAAGCACATCAATTAGTTTCTTCTCGATTTAGCATTTCTCATCTTTGCTAAACTCCATTAAACATGTTTCTCTCCGATTATTCCTACTGACCCGTGTTATTAATTTTTTTCTTTTTTATAAGACTAGCGATAGGTTCTCTTGTCTTGATGTGTTGATGGTTGAAGCTTTTGACAAAGGCTTGTTTGTTTTTGTTTGATGTTATGTTCCAACATTGTTGTTTGTAAGGACTGTAAAAGAAAATGTGTGCGATTACCCTTTTGCGGTACAGCTTCAGAAGTATTTAGGAGAAACTGCGACATAAAACCTCTCTCGAAACTTCCTTCTCTTTTAGTATTTGTTTGTTTGTGATTGATTAATGGCAATTCTGTTAGCTATTTGAGTGTTGATGATTGAGTTTTTAATTCTAGTGTCTCTGTCTCCAATATATTGGCTTTTGAAGGTTTATTATGTGTAGTGCTATGTATTTTTGTTGAATTCTAATGCTTTTTTATATTGATTGGCTTAATGAGCAGGAGAGTGTGGAAGAGATGGCTGGGCACAAAATTGTACACGCATCTTTAAAAGGTCCAAGTTTTGTGAAGGAGTTAGTTATCGGCCTCACACTCGGGTTTGGTGCTGGTGGGCTATGCAAAAATTGCTGCATGGAAGACTTATGGAAGAGATTTGGTTGAGAAAGCTGGAAAGCTTGATCCTGTTATTGGTTGTGACGAGGAATTCAGAAGAGTTGTGAGGACTCTTTCAAGGAGAACAAAGAACAATCAGATGCTTATCTCTGATGATAACAGTACAACATACATATAGCAACATCATGATAACAACAATTTATGTCATATAGAACATTGACAACAACAGTTTGTGTTATGGAAGAGAGTGTTTACTATATTTCCGTAAAATTGAAAGATGAGACTATAATGAGGAATCTCACCATTGCACCACTAAATTTTGAAAGTATCTAATTGAATCTTAACAAATAAATTAATAATAAATTTAATATTAAAAAAATAGTTAAGATACTGCAAGAGTATCAACGATAATCATGCTCTAAACCTTCTGGCCTTGTCCTCCTAACCAATAATTGCTTAGCCATAACAAACGACGTCGTTTATGTGATTGCACACATAGACAAAACCACACCGTTTAGCTACTATTCCCATTAAGGTTATGCATTAACTTCCACAAGTCAACGAATTTCCAAAAAAAAAATCTCCAAATTCTAATGGGCTCCGCCGGAAAACCCGCCGATACTTCAACCGACCCGGAACCAGGACCCGAGACTTCTCTTCTCCTCAATCCTCACGGAGGATCAACCAGCAAAGCCCCTTCCGATTCCTTCCACTTAGCATACATCATCTACTTCACGCTCGGTGTTGGCTTTCTCCTCCCATGGAACGCTTTCATCACCGCCGTCGATTACTTCTCCTACCTCTACCCTTCCACCGCCGTCGATCGCATCTTCGCCGTTGTTTACATGCTTGTCGGACTTGTCTGTCTTCTCATTATCGTCGTGTTCTACGCGCATAAGAGCCTCGCTAGCTTCAGGATCAATCTCGGCCTTTTACTCTTCGCAATCGCCTTGCTTGTGGTCCCTGTTTTGGATCTCGTCTATGTCAAGGGGCAAGTCGGTTTATACGCCGGATTCAATATCACTTCCATCGCCGTTGGGCTCTCCGGTATCGCCGACGCACTTATGCAGGGAGGTCTAATCGGAGTAGCTGGTGAAATGCCTGAGAGGTATACGCAAGCTATTATCGCCGGAACTGCTGGCTCCGGTAAAATTTTCTACCTTTATAGAAAATCAAAATGGAGAATGGTTGTTGTTAGATTGTTAACTTAGAAGGTTTGTTTTTTTTTCTTGAAATTGTGGATGTTAGGTGTTCTTGTGTCTCTATTGAGGATCTTGACTAAAGCTGTGTATCCTCAAGATCCTGATGGACTAAGAAAAAGCGCGAATCTTTACTTTGCTGTGGGGATTGTTGTTATGGTGATCTGTGCTGTATCCTACAACGTAGCGCATAGACTTCCGGTGATCAAGTTCCATGAAGAGCGCAAGGCTCAAGCACTACTCAAAGAGACTCAAGAGAACGGTTCTTTGACCGGGCCAATGTGGAGGAAAACACTCTGGCAGATCGTGACGAGAATCAAATCTCATGGTTTCGGGATCGTTCTCATATACATTGTGACATTGTCGATATTTCCTGGCTACATTACTGAGGATGTTCATTCCGAGCTTCTCAAAGATTGGTTCCCTGTTCTACTCATTGCAGCCTTCAACGTGTTTGACTTGGTTGGGAAGTCATTGACTGCTGTTTTCTTGCTCGGGGATGAGAAAATCGCTGTTGGTGGTTGCATTGCTAGGCTATTGTTTTACCCTCTCTTCTGGGGTTGCTTGCACGGTCCGATGTTTCTCAGGACTGAGATACCTGTAGCTATACTGACATGCTTATTGGGCCTCACTAACGGGTACTTGACAAGCGTCTTGATGATTCTGGCTCCAAAATCGGTTCCACTGAAACACTCTGAGACCGCAGGTATCGTCACTGTGCTGTTCTTGGTTATTGGTTTGGCCTCTGGATCTATCTTGGCTTGGTTCTGGGTCATCTGATTCTACCAAAGCTTGTTTACTATCTGTATTTGTATTCTTTGAGCTTCAACAAACTAAGCTTCATTGATTTGTGAATCGTTTGTTTTTTACTTCAGTAAAACTCTTAGTATACCTTTTTTACACCAAAAACACAATAGACTTTAAGCTGAAAGCTGCAAAACTACACTTGGGTTCAGTGATTAAGGTAAGTGTAATGAGGGTTCAAGGATTCTTCAATTTAATTCTGAGCTTTCTAATGATCCTCGATGCTTTTGGATGGACTGTCCGTCCCTTGTTGTTGTTATCAGACTGTTCGACTTCAACCCAGTTTAAAACTCTTGAGAATCAGAGACTGGAGAACCTTCTTAACGTCTGCATCATCAGGGCCTCTAGATTTCTTCATACCTTTCTCTAGAGATATCATATTGCCTACTCCGCCACAAGCCGGGTTCTTGTTCTCATGATTTGATCTCAATGTCTTCCCTTCACTCTGCTGCTTCAATGGATGTGATTTCGGATACGGTTTGTGCCATCTGTTGGTGAAACTCCATGAACTTCTCGAAGCAAGCGGCAGGGCGATCAGCTTTTGCTGATTTGCTCAGATTAGCAAATGTCCTGTCCCAAGAAAACGACATGACAATTCTATTTCAAACTCAAATTCGATTGTAAAGCATATAGAAGATGGGTTTTTATTTGTATACTTGAGATGACGGACGACAGTTTCGGTAGTTGTAGCCTCTCGCAATGCTCTAAGGGAAATCTTCTGAGTGTTTCCTGAATCTGAGTTGCTTCCTGTCACCCAAAGTAACACCAAAGACGATTAAGTAACTATTGAGCCTCAAGAAAGATGTGACTTTAATTAATTTACTGAGTCACCATTTTCGAAACTTGGGTTAGGCAAATCGAGTTTAAATAACCTTGCTTAGTGTATTGAGCCTTCGTGTCTTGAGGAAGCTGTCTTCTTCGAGGTGGAAAAAGTAACAGCATCTCCTTCAGTCTCTGCAAAAGACAAAAGCAGCAATCAAGAAACAAGCTCCCACTTGAACAAACCATTATATACATACACTGTTCGATCAATAGGAACAGATGTACCTACAGAGGATTTGAATGGACTAAGAACAGAAGCCGATACATTGTTCCTCTTCCCCTCTCTATCACATACACTTCTACTTCTCGGAAACTTTGACGCCGGCGTACTTACACAACTCTTTCTCAACATCGCAGTCCCCAAAATCCCTCCACCGTAAGAGCATTCCACACCGCCTCTTCTGATGGGAGACGCTGCGAATCTAGCTGAAGAGGTCCTCTTCGCCGGCGTAGACCGGTCAAAATCCAATGGCATTGGTTACAGAACAAACGGAGACGCAAAGTCGCAGTTTTGTCCCCAAGACCCTCTTCTCGGCTTCGACCCAGTTTATTGATCGGTTTTTCCTTTCGTACCCATTTACGGCCCCGGCGTCCTGAGCAGAGGATGCCGACCAGGGATTGGCTTTACGCCTTTGATGATGGGAACAGGGTATCCGGTTTCGAGCTGATCGACGTAGATAAACTGACCCAGCTACATCTTGTTGCTTAGAAAGTCTTCGTCTTGGTCCGAAGGAAGTTTGAAGATGGAGTGAGAGGAATCAGAGGAGAAACCCTTTTTGGGGCACCAGATTCTTCTCGTCGAGATCGACGGGGACGATATCTGTCACCTGTAACATAGAGCTCCGGTGCTCTCTGGTCGGTTTGATTCCTGTTTTCATACCAGAGCGCCAGTGCCGCCATTTTTGTTGTGATTTAGTTCGAGAACAGTGATTCAGACGAGCAATTAAGAAATTCAAGAACTGGGTATTGATCAAGAAGAGTGGAATCACTTGATGGAATTTGCTGAGATGAGATGATTTAAGGATTTGCAGTTGTCAGGGAGCCAACGGTAAGAAGAAGGGAAAAAAAAAAAAAAAACAGATCATGGCTTTTTAGAACGTTTTAACGGTCGAATTGCTGGTAGATCTGTGACGTAGTTATTCTATTTGAAGTATCTAATTATTATATCCGTGATCATTTTGGCTTTACACAGACATTGAATGTAACGAGTTAATGTAATTTGAGCGGTAATTAGCTCAAAGTAGGTGAATTTGATGCGAGGAACCAAATTCTTCCGGTAGAGAATTGTGACACATTAACAACCACTTCTACTAACCCAATCTCCATAGTCTTATGCTTATACCTCTAAGATATTGCCTGTAACAGGTAATTGTGAGATTCGGGCTACATATATGCGTCAAATTACAAGAAAGCCGAACTGTTTCCAGATTGTTTTTCACTCAATATCTTAATGTATTTTAGCAATGGGTTAAGAAAAACTTTAGCAAAATGAGTAGTTTATTCCCAAGCAGAAGTGTTAATATAACGAAAAAATCAAATGAAGATGACAACTGTATAGATAAACAGAACAACAGAGCCCTTCGAACAAAGCAAGGTCTGTGTTTCGCTTCTTTTGCTACTTTGATATCTTAAACCTTTGGGAAAAACTGCAGAGCACCGATGAAATGAAACAAGTTTCTTGGAATCTGACATGCAATCCCATCTGGATTCACAACTTGCAGGCCATGTTATAGTGTCGTTGCAAATCCTGCAAATATCAAATGCACAGCTATTAATTAGTCATTGACCAACATAACATTGGACCATCTGGTCCACTGGTTCAATGCTTCTTAGATATGAAACAACACATCATTTAGGATAAGGTTCAACTCTCTTCCGGTTAATGGCAAAGAAAAGGGAAGGTATTCGTTTTGGAAGGTCCTAACAATGGATCAATCGTATGATAAAAGAACAACTTCTTCCAACTCGATGCCTTAGCAACTTTTTGTTGATAAAACATGGAAAGAAAAGGAACGGTTTTTACAAAGCCCAAGACTTGCTATGACATGTATTAGCATGTCAAGCAGATCATTTACTGAATCCTATTTATCAATTCAGACTACTTTTTATGGAAACAGAATGCAGAATCCGCTTCGATTCTAAACATACATCAGCAATGATGCGAACTTTCCTTGTTTTCAATCATGAACATCATCAATGAGACGAGATTAAAGAGCTGTAAAAACAAATTCATTGGACCAGACTACCTTCTGATAAGCAACCCCAGCTTTGATTGCTAAGAGATAGCAATGAAGTGAGCAAGGCTGAAGCAGTAACACTATGTAAAGGTATAAGAGAAATCCCTACACTCAGTTCCACAGGGATCCTGAACACAAGCCAATTATACATTTCATCATTTCGTGCGAGAAATTTACAAACCTGTTCCAAGATATTGACGAGGAAAATACACAACCAGAAAAGGTATTCAGAGACAGAACCCTAACTCCTCAGTGTAACAACGGATCTATCGTTTCTAGTGTAGATTACCTAAGAAACAAAGTGTTCATACACTCCGTTCTAGGATTCTGAAGCTAACCTGGAGGGTGTGAGCCTGCGAAGTGAGGAGCGAGATGAAGCCGATTCATTTGCGAAAGCAAATCCCGCTGATTTTCCGACCTTCGGAACAGAAGATGCCGCTGATGAACGACCGAAGAGTATCCTCCCGGTAGATGACGATAACTGGAGGGCCCTTCTCGCGCCGTTGGCCGCCATGTTTTAACTCTTTTTCTCACTCTCTAAAACTTCGGCGACATTTTGTGATTTACGAAGGTGGGGTTTAAAATTCGGGTCGGGTCGGGTCGGGTCAGATCTCGGATTGGTTGGATTCATCACAAGCTGATTCGGCCCGTATTTTCAGTGTTCTTGATGAAAAATGATAATACTAACAAAAATTTCAGATAACAAAACGGAATTGAAAAAAAAATTGAAAAAGCTAAAATCTTAACAATATGGTACGGAACAATTTCAGATCGAGTATTTAACATTTCAGAAAATGGATAATTTGTAGTTATTTTATTTTTTTATCAAAAAAGTTAAGTTTTAACAGATAATTTGTATATCTTAAATTTCATATATTTTTTTGTTTTACAATTTGTATAAAACAAATAATTTAAAATGAATAATTATTCACATTTGAATGGAATTGTGAATAAAATGAAAATTTTGCAATTCTTGATCTAGAGAATAGAAAAAACTATTTCAATGTTGATGAAGTTAGCCACTGAAATAATTAGAGACGAAAGGAGCCATGAATAGCTAGTTAAAAAATGAGAAAGAATATAGAAAGAAAGAGATGAAAAATAGGAAGTACTATAAATAGGGGGAAAGCAGATTTCAATTCATAATTTCTTTGATAAGACTTCTCACACTAGCAAGAAGACTACATATGCATATAGAGAAAGAGATGAAAATATTTATGGGCCAAATGAGTCAAGTAGAAACCAACTGAACAGTCCTGTAAACCCATATCCAAATCGTATCAGACTTTGGATATGGGCTTACGCTCAAAGCTAAAAGCTATCGGAGCGTAACTTAACATATGCTTATGGAAACTCTGAAATCTGATAAGGAAGATACTTTGAGCATCGACTGTGAGTTATTCACGTGCTGAAGAATGATAAAAGATGGGATTGTTACGCCTCTCTTGATTGATCTACAAAAGCCGGCTTGAACTTTCCACCTTGCTTCAAGTGCCTAACTCTGGAGCTAAAACTCAAGATACTAAAGCCACTTCATGGTATGTTCATTGGCGGCTAAGGGGTTTTGGCCCCTACAGAAGACTCAGGGCATTTCATTTTCCGTTGGAAGTTTAAATCTTGAAAGAAAAAACTCGCAAAAGATTGAGCGATAAAAAGAAGCCCGAGTGAATCAGATGGACTGAATTTTGTTTGTGTTCAAATCTTGCAATGAGTTTAGGTTCTGGCATTTCATTTGAAACTTGAAGTATACTTGTTCTAGCATTCAATAATGAGATCTGAATTGTTTCTTTGTTTTGCAAAGGAGTTATTATTGTGTAGAACTGGAATGATGGAGTGAATTGATGAGCTGATCAAACTGAGTGAAGTTCACATGGGAAATGGCATTTAGTCTTTGATTATCTGAACCAACCAGAAACAGAACTTTTAAAACATTTAGTAGAGAGATCCAAAATGAATGAAGTGAAAACTCTGCAAATGACAGCACACAGAAACTCAATTGAACTTAAAGTTGAGTTTTATCTCACAACACTTTATGCATTTGTAGACCACAGAGATATTTCACAAACTTCTACAGTCATAACAGGTAGACTTCAATGGGGAGAGAGAGAGATGGGTGGGTCTCTCTAATCACAAGCATAGGTCAAACTCGTTTACTCTCTCTCTCTCTCTTTGATTCATTGTCATAACATCTTTGACAAAACCGTGAACTTGTAAATACGTATCACACTAACCAACACAAGAAGACGTCATTTGTGTTCTTTGTGATTCCATAACACAACCTCATTTCTGGTTATGAGTCCCACCTCACTGCCTTCTCGTTTGGATCCGTACAATGATAGATTAAAAATCACATCTTTTTGTGAAACACGTGATGGTTGTTAATAGTTCAATTTAATAATCCATCTATAGTCCGATATTTAAGGGAAACAAACAAATAAAAACATATCAAATAGTTCAGTCGGTAATTGAAAGTGATGGATTGTTGCATTATAATGATGCACTAGATGAACCAACTAATTTTTATAATTATTTTAGGCATACAAATATGCTTGGAGATCCGAAAATAAAATAAAAGAATTTTCTGTTATGTTTTAAATATGAGTTAGGTAACATTTGTTTACTTTTTATGTAGTACAAATAAAGTGGAAATAAAGAGAAAACAAAGCAAATGGTGGAAGTCAAACAAAAAAAAAACAAAATGATTATATTAAATTAAATTACATTAATTTAAATTAAATTACAAAAAATGATTACATTAAATTAAATTAAATTAAAAAAACAAAAAGCAAATGCCTTTTCAATTAAATTAAAGAAAGAAAGCATGAAAAAATATATCAGAATTGAAGGTGTTTCAACAAATGATTACGCAAATCCATTATTTTCTCCATAATTAGGGAGAAAATTAAGTTGATCCACATGCTGATTTGTCCTCAACACTTTTGATTACGTCGGAAGTTAGAATTACGTCTGATAAGGATATAATTAAATCAAAGTAAGTCTAACTGCAAATAGAATTCAGATTCCAGTCAAATTTATGACACATGTTCATGTTAGAGACAAAATATACTAAGAAGCTTGGTGTGTTTTGTTTCTCCGGGATTTCATGTAGGTAAGGACAATCTGTTCTATATTTGGAAATTTGTGGATTTTTTGGCATATAGTTTACATAAACCAGCTATTGACAACATATAAGATGGTCTTGCACATATTTGAAACCAGCTATTAGAATTAAAGAACTGTTTATCAACGCGTGAATTACTATTTCCTAATAATAAGACAATTGAATATCTGAAATTACCAAACGTGTAATTATTTAATACGTAAATTTGTTTTTAAAAATATTTATCAATTTACTTATTTTTGCGCAAATTACAATGTGATCGCAATGCTGTTGCCTATGTATGTAGCACCGACGAGAGTCTATTAAGAACCAAAAGCAAATATGTTAATTCTTTGCAGACCATCGCTACAACATCAAAAGTGTATAATGGCAAATATATAGAATCAACTCAATTATAACTTGAGAATCATTCAGTAGTTGCATTTTACACTCTCAAAATTCCAAACTATCAGGATTCGCAAAAAAAAAAAAAAAAAAAAAATCTTTCATGGAATGTTTGGAAAGAGACTCACGGATCAATAACTCAAGTATTAAAACAAATTAATCTCACGAGACACAAAATCATGATATTAATATTACATGTAATGTCAGGTCACGAAAATTCCCAACAAAATAAAACCAAACACTAACATATTTCATAGAAAATGTTTCGTAGCAGCTACAACGCCAAGTGTATTATCCTCATTACGCATTTGTCCCATTGAAATATAGTAGGCAGCTCGTGACTCTCTCCTTTTCTCCATATCTTTTTATTTCATCAAAATATAATTAAAAATTTTGGGTGGCACATAAAGTCCACCTCATCTTTATACACGCCTACATCCTGTGGACACATAACTTAGCACATGTATTGAAACTTCATCGCTGTCTCCATCTTCTTATATTACATAAACATTGATATATCCATATCAAATTCATAATCCCTTCATTTATAGATCAAATAAATATCAAATCAGCCAGCCATAATCATAAATTGCGTCAAACAAACATTCACTAAATATTTTCTTTTAAATTATTCGTACCCCCACAAACGAGTCAGTAACAAGCCTTTACTGTTACTCAAAAAAACTTAAAAGGAAAACATATAACAATAGTAGAAAATTAACATTCTTCTATTTAAAATCTCGGCGATAGGATTATAATATTTAATTTTTTTTTTTAAAGGATGGTATATCCGGACCCGACCCGGTTTTAGTCGGCGATAGCCCAGTTCATGTCGTTCTCGAATATCCAGTGGCACACTTCAATCCGACCGGGTTTAGACCCGAGAGCTAAGAAAGCTCCGTGGTTCGGACCCCATGATGACGTGTCCATGTGACAGATGGCAATTCCATGGTTGATTTTGGTCTTACTGTTCAACTCCAGAAGATCCGCTTCGTAGACCCGAACCTTTGGAACCGAGTGACAGTAATACAGTAGATACGGGTACAAACTCTGGTGACATGATACCGCTTTCGTCAATTTCCCGCCGTTGATTCCATTGACTTTTCCGATCATCACCTTCTGCTTTGACCCGGCTACATTCTCCGTTGTTCGGAGCACCACGCTTCGACCGAGCACCGACGTCGCGAAATCGATCATGTCTTCCGCCGATCCGACGCACCGCTTCGTCTCTCCGACGCTCGGTGACCTCTCGCATTCCGTCACCGCGTCGGAGATTACTTTCTCCATTGTCGAGTTCTCTCCGGCGTGGAAAATCCTCTTGATCTCGCCGAGTTTGGATGTTGAGAAGGGCAATTTGGAAATGATGGTGCGGGGCAAAAAAGACCTTTTAGGCATTTTATCCTTAATGTCAGGCATAGGAATCACTGTTCCTTCTTTGAGAGTCGATTCTCTAAAGAATTTACCCGGCTCAATCCACTTATTCACGGTTTTGCCATCTCCCACGGTGGTTGAAGTGGAAGAAACGTTGTATTTGGCGAAACTGACGCCGTTTTTAGCGTAATCCTTGAAGGTGGAGTTTGGTGTGTAGGTTTTGAAACTGATCTTGTGTCCTTCAGCTCCTTTGCCGTAACTGGTGAAAGTTTCCGATCCGGGATTGAAAGACTGGCCGTAATTTGTGAATTTGACTTTCCCGGAGTTCGAGTCTTTCGCGTACGAAGAGAACGAATCGTCGCCGACGTTGGCCTTGTCTCTGTAATTCGCGAAACTGTCGACGGCGGCGTTACCGGAGGCGCCGTAGTTTTTGAAATTGTTCTGAGGTACATTGCCGTCGCTTCCGTAGCTTGTGAAGGAGTCGTTGGCGGCGTTTCCTTTCTCGCCGTAATTCGAGAAACCAGAGCCGATTACGTTGGCGGAGACGCCGTATGAGGCGAAATCGTTCGGTAATCCGTTTCCGTTTTTGCCGTAGCTTGTGAACGATTGGCCGTTCCCGGCGTTGGCCTCGTGCGTGTATGTCTTAAATGTCTGTGACCGGCCGTTTCCGCCGTCGGAATACGCCGTGAATCGGCTCGTCGGATTGTTAACGCCGTTTTGGTAGTTGGTGAAATCTCCGTTGCCGCCGGTTCCGGAGGTCCCGTAGGAATTGAAATTCTCCTCGACGACGTTGCTGCTGTCGCCGTAAACGGTGAATTTATCGTCGTGACCCACCGCGCCTCGGCTGTATCTCCGGAACGAATCCGTGACGACGTTGCCGTCTTTTGAGTAGGTTTTGAAAGAGTCGGCGCCGCCGGCACGGGCATTTCCGTAGTTGGTGAAGTTTTTCTGGTCGTAGACGGAGAACTTGACGTCGTCGTTGTGCTTCTCGAGACTCGGACTCAAATCCGGGAAACAGAAGAGGTTCGCGGCGGAGCAGAAATCGGGAAGACGAGTGGGGAGAGAGTTCTGGGCTGCGAGTTTGGTGAAAGTGGCCGAGTCGACGGCGTTAAGAGGCGAGGCTTTGGAGATTAGAAACTCCGATCTGAGAGATTTGTCGCTGCGGATCTCCTTGTTCCAGTAACGAACAAGAAAAGCTTTCGGAGTGAATGGATTCTCCTCCACCGAGAAACCGCCGCCAATTAACCGTCCTCCGACGAAAACAACCTGCATTGCCCCAAAAATCCAAATTAGTTCAACAACAAGAAATCAAACCGAAATCCAGAAACCGCAAATACATCAATCAACTAAAAAATTAAGAACACAAACAAATCCAAATTATTCCGAGTCCTAGTCAGTCCGCGAAAAAAACAAAACCATCGAACCAATTCGACAAATACGATTCAGAAGATTTGCTTACATTGAAGAGGCAGAACAAGAACGATTGGAGAAGAAGCAACGGTTTGAGCATTTTTGGTTTTTAGTGAGAGAGAGAAAAAAGAAAGAAGATATAGAGCAGAGAAGAGATTGGTGGGCTTATTGAGTTTGAGAGCGGGTTGTGTATATATATGTCTATATATATAGAAGCCAAAAAGCCTACACCAATTGTATTTTGTCGACAACTACGACCTACACAATTATATTTATTAATTCATTTAAAACTTGTTATATTGATGTATAGTTGTATGCCTTTGTGAATAATTAAATAAATTATGACATTAGATTTGGAAGAAAAAATAAAAATATTGACTACACTACATAGAGGATAATCACATCGATGGAGTTTTTAATGCTATAAACGAAAAAGTATAGTTTAATATATTTTTTTAATAAGTAAAATTAAAATTGATTTATAAATAAATTGTTAACAAATATACAAAAAACGAATAATTATAAATTTATCTAAAACTAACAAACATAAAATTATGATTTACCAAATACCATATTTCAAATTGAAAATTTTATGTATAGTTAAGATTGTAAAATAAGTAGAAAAAAGATAACTGCAATAAAAATTTACTAACAAAAAAAAATTAAGTGATAAATAAGTGTGTGAGCAAAAACTAAAAGAAGAATGATTAAATTTTGAAAGAAATTATATAGTTTAAACTTAGGTTTTTGGTGTATATTTGTAAGGGATAAAAAGCTTACACTATACAAAAAAAAATCGTAAAAATGCCCCTAAAGTTTTATATGAAATCATTACATGTCCTAAGCATTGTTTCTATTTTTTTTTCTTGAGTAGACATGGTTCTAAGGATAATGGGGGCTAAAAATTGAAAAAGAGTGGAGTGAAAAACGGACAGCAGAAAGAGAGTGACAAAAGTACATTTCAGAAGCAGGAAAAAAACAAATGAAGCGGACTTTTCATTTTTTTTTTTTTTTTTTTTTGCAATATATTGGGTTGGTAACGCGTTTTTCAAAACCGGTTTTCGTTTTCTGCCCAATATCTAATTTTACGGTTATTAATTTTCTTTTGACCGTCCAAAAGCAAAAGAGCAATGAAAGATGTAGACTATTTTTAGGAATTTTTATGGAGTAAGAAAACAAAAGTTTAATGGTAATTTTCAACAAGTCTTTTGTATACTCTTTTGTCTTCATGTCTAATACTGGTTACAAGTTAACAACTTACAACACCATTTCTTAAAGAGCCACTAATCATCAACTCTTATATGCAATTCTGCATTTCAAGATAATTCCTATTATCTAACCACCTGAAGCTGGCGCACTCATCCTACAAAAAATAATAGTTATCCATTGTATGAGATTGGCCCATAAAAAAACCAACTATTATATGTAAACTTTAGCAAGTTATCGATATGTATTTTCTATTTTATTATTGATAAAAATGATAATTTTTGAAATGAATTTGATAAAACCCATAAATTTGTAAATAATAAGATATGAATATAAATATCTACGAACTATTATGCATTACATTCCGTCTCAGATTACTACCAGGTCGGGTTAGAAGGGAGGGTGGACAGTGTAATTGACCCAATGTCCACCATAGGTTTAGTAACATAATTTTAAGAGTATTTAACAGAATTTTTTAATATTAAAATAAATGAAAAAAAGTAAAAAACTTAAGTAATTTTTTAAAAAACAATTCTTAAATAAGAATTTTAAAAACTAATTCTTAATAAGTTTCTTAAAATTTATTAATAAAATATTATTAAGAAATTCTCAATGGATTTTTCCATTGGCTCAATGGATTTCTCTATTAGAGATGCTTTAAGAGGTTCCAATTTTTTTACACCGATATATGTTATGTTTGACTTTAAATTTAGATAGTACGATATTTACAAGGTATTTAATTTATGTGTCTTTGTTTAAAAGATTTTAACTAAAAATATAAAATTAAAACAAAAATAAATAAATTAGTTAGTATATTTCAAATTTTTCCTATTTTAAATTCTATTTCCTAATAATATTTTTAATGACAATATTTATTATATAAAAAAAATTAGAGGGTCCAAACAATTTTTTTTGCCGAATGTCCCGTAATAATACTGAGCCGGCACTCCAATGCCATTACATAGTTATATTGCTCTCGTGTCACTTGGCTCGCAATATTCGTTTTTTTTTATGGACGGTTTGATAGTTATATGTTACCAAATAATTTCACGGCATCTAGCTGACATATAACTTCTACAACATACAGATGTAACATATATTTAAAACAGTTTTCATCATACGTTTGTAATTTGTAAATGGCAATGTTTATCTGGTTGTTATTTTAGAAAAGAACATAAAAAAAATTGCGTCACCATAGTCACACGTGATTTTAAACAAATCAAAACTCTTCAGTAATTTTTGACAATTTGGGTTGCAGACATGTTTAAAGACCGTTATTATTAATGGAGTTATTATCACGTGAGAATGAAAAGCAATGGTAATAAACAGATTTGTACATTTTAAAGTATGTGTTCCCTAAAATTTATCTTAATTTATGGAATCCCATGAACAGACCATTTATATGAATGCATGCATTAATGTTATTACTTATTGCAGTTGTCAATAGTCAAAAGCCATTAATTAATTACAGTAGTCTATTCTCAATTATCTTTGACCAAAAAAAATAGGCTACACCAATTGATGACCAACGAAGACTAGAGTGAATCTACGTATAGTAACTGTATATAACTGATGACCAACAACTATTAACAGGACTCCAGTAAAATCTATTTATAGTAACGTTTTGTGTAGGAGTCGTTGGTTGACTGTTGGCAATGCTTGATCGTTGGTGCTTTGAGAAAAAAAGTTGCTCGACCATAATATCTTTTTAAGTTTTTTTTTTTTTTTTTTTGACAACAACATCTTTTAAGTTAAAACATTAAATTATGATGATTTAAATGTTATAGAAACAAATTATTTTTACCCCATACCTTCTTTTATTAAAATCAGCATCCACATTAATTTTAGACAATCTCACTTAAGTCACTTATAGTTACTAGCTATCACAGATTTTCAATATATAAGGAAAAACGAATTTCTTTGCAACAAGTTAATATTTAATTTTTATGTAAGTTTTTATGTGGATCTGACAATATATTCATATCATCGGTTCAAGATTGGACTAGGACGTATGCATGCAATAACGCCTTGTATTGGCATTAATTATTATCAGCTAATGGTCTATCAATTAGATTTCTATAATTGGGTCAGCTATAACAAGGGAGACACTCGAATATGTGTTCATTATGCTGGACTATAGATTTCGTCACTAGGATTAAATATAAAAGTTAAAATCATAGTTGGTTGAATCGATCGGTATGCATAGTACTTTTGTTCTGTTACTCTATAAATATAAAGTATAAATTCGATTATTTTAGTAATTATAATCGGGCTTTAATTTGAGTTATTCCCTGAAAAATAAAAATAACAGTGTTTTCAAGTTTTTCACATGTTATTGGTTCGGTTTGATCAATAACCGGAAGCACGGTTTGGTATATGGACGGTCCAATTTTAAAATGCCAAAGTATTTTTGTCTGACATCATGCCACGCGTCATGGACCAAATGGTTGTAACCAGACGCGGTTTTCGCCAAGAAGCCAAAACATAAGGGTACGTGTTTAATGTAATGTAATAGGTGGAAAGAATTGAGTGAGATTCGTTAAACAGTGAACCCGAAAATCGCATTATTTAATAAAGATTAGATTAAAATTCGTCCTTTGAGCATTTTCTCGATATCTGTCTGACTACCCCCAAGAAATTGACAAAGCTCGTGAGAGTGGCAAACCACTAGTAGAATTGAAGATGATGAGGGTAATTTCACTATTCCAGATTCGAAAAGCTATTTTTCAATTTTTTTTTTTTTTTTTTGCGTTTTATGTCCGTATGTCGTAGTAATTATTATCTTTATCTAATATTAAAAGCTTCGAAATCTCATAAGATCAATTCTGTGATAATAACCCAATGATTTGCTATTAGGGTAAAAAATCATGGTTTGCTGTTTATTTGCAAAATCAGCATTTTCGTATATATTGTAAACAAAAAAAAAATGCTTGAATTTAAAAGTATATCACGCTGCTTTGAAAAAATATGTGTAATAAATAAGACGCTGCTCTGAAATATCACACGTGATTAAAATCATGATTTTTTTAACGAAAATGCAACCATTTATTTTATACAAATGATATTCCCATTTAATTATATATAGTAAATGAGTCATGGTCCCGGTGTCAACTGTGTACTGTGTATAATACTATAATGTCTCCGAAAATAGGAGGGTTTCATGATAATTAGTAGTATTATTTTAAAAATGCAATTAAGTACGAATTTAGTTTCTGAGTGTCTATCAGGCGCCACGGCACTTATATACACTAGACCTAATATATACAAGTTGCAACAAAAAGACCCATAAGTGGACTGATTTATGCAATTCCATATACGTATATAAATCTTATGTGTGTATGTGTAAATATGTATGTGTAATGCGTATGCATGACGTGAGGATGACATATACATTTTTTTTTGTTTGCAGCGGCATTGACATAGATGTAAGTTTTGTCACCTTCTCCAATTAAGGCCATGGATATGGTTTTTTTACTTTTAGCAATATATCTTATTGTAAGCGTCTGCCAAACAAAATTCAGTTCACCAAATGGACAACATTATAATCCGTTAGTATATTTGGGGATTACATATTTAAGGATAATTTTATAAGTTAGCTAGAGTGAGTCAAATACTTGTATTAGTGTCAAACCATAACGGAAAAAAATAAAAACTTGTATAGTGGATCTTATGCATGTTGATTTTCTCGACTCTCTTTCTTCGAGATTAAACAATTATTACGAAGTAACAAAGTTATGCATGATGCTGTTGGAATATTTTTATATATTTAAATATGTAAAAATGACTTTTCAATACGAAAATATTCGTTAGTGTTTATCTATCTGATTTGGTTTTTGGCTCGCAAAAAATATAAAGTTCAAGATCACAACTTCTTGATCATTGAAACCATATATGTAAACTGTATATAGGCACGTATTAACCATATTATATACATGGTTTAATGCTTTGTATTAATATTATCGTTTCATCATTCAACAAAAAAATATAGTAGAAACGTCGCTCAGGCAAATGTTGCTGGAAAAAACTTCATCGCCTTTTCTGTAATTTTTTTTATTAGCGGATTAACATATATTTTTCTCTCTTACTAAAACAGAGTCGATGTCCGATTTAAGATGAACATTAAATAAAAAATCTAATATAAATTAAATGCATTGTTTGACAACAAGAAAAGGTCGTTATACATTCAAAATTAATAACCCTTTTTGAAATTGCGATTGTGAAGCTGCCATGCATGAAGTTTTGACCAATTATATCAACTGCACGTCTCTAAGCTGTTTCCTACAATTTTGAGTTTAATGGCATCGAATCAAATTGTAGTTTTCAGTAGTCATACGTTTAAATCCTATTAGTACAAAACTCTAGTGTATCTGGGAGAATCTTACTATCACAAAAGTCTAATGTGAGCCTGTGTGCCAAGAGCACACCTCCTTCAAATTAAAAATGAGACCTATAATAACCAAATTAATGTTTTTTTATAATGTCGATAATCTGCTTAATCATTGAAATATTTTTAAACAAAATAAATTACCAAGGATTCCCAATACTTATTACAATACTGAAACATTTATCAATCATGAAATCTGATCGTGCATTTTTTTTTTTTTATTGTTTCTATTATAATTACAAGGTACAAGTACGATAAAAAGAAGTTCGATCAATCATAATTACATATTACCATACTTGTTTAGTGATACTTTTTATGAAAATCTTAAAATACAAAACCGCGTGGCTTTGTGGTCAGTGGTCACTGTCTTGGTGTCTGCTTTTGCTTTATTTTCAATATCTATCTTCTTTTACTGGCAGATTCGGGCCGATGAAAACTTCATTGCTCCACAAATTAGTAAACTACAACAATTAAATAAATGCAATTAAAATCAAACTCTTCATGAAATTTGAGGATTGATAAATATATGTAGATGATTTGTTATACATTGTCTTTATATTTTTTTTTAGCGAGCCAGATTAACACCATTATTAGAACTAATAACTTATGATAATAAAGAGATATATATAACCATTTATAACATTTGTATTTTCCACTCAATATGAACCAACTGAGCCTTACTGTTTTTTTTTTTTTTTGGCTTACTGCGTTTCGCACTCGTAAATCATTGTTGTGGCCCTCGTGAGTACTGTGTATGCGTATATAATCTATAGTCTTCCCCCTTCTCCTACGCATGTCATGTTACTGACAACAAATTATGTATGTACGTCAAACAAACTATAAGCCATTGTTCTTTCAACAAAAAGGGAGTATAATATATTGTCAAAGCAACAAAAAAGGATGTTTATTAGTCTGATAGTATCTAATTAAAATTAAAAAAAAACTTTAAAAATAAATTCTACAATAGGTTACACACCCACTTTAATTTTTGTTTCAGATATACCACTTCTTAGTAATATGTTAAGAAATTGACTATATATAATTAAGAAGTGGTATATTTGAAAAAACCTAAATAATTTATATATATATATATATTTTGTAAATTTCATTTATTTTCTGGTGTGTTTGAAAGTATCTCTTATATTATTAAACCCTCATTATCATATTTGGAGTTTCATTTTACATATATATGATATATGTATCTATTTGTATATATTTATATATCAATATAGTTACATAAAAAGAGTCATTTATCACTTTGTGTACATGGATTAGAAAAGTTAGAAATATTGCAAAAACTAATTTGAAATAAAATCATATTTTGGACCCCAAAGTCTTTATTTTTCTTTTTTTATCTTGGTGTAGATAAGAGCCCATAATACTATATATGAATAATCATATAAATATATCGTTTTTCTGTTATTATAAAGAAGCAACAACATATTTATTAAATACAGTCAATTAAGGAGTTTATATAACAAGGCAGAAGTTGGACTCAGTGAAATTTATATTCAACGCTATAAGACAGACATACTCTGTCGTGATTCATGCAAACATAATATATACATTCATACATGTGAGACCAAGATGCATGTTCGCATCTATGTGCGAGTGCAAGTTGTTTGAAGGTCGATGAGAAAATTAATTACCGAATCTAAATAATTAATGATCATGAAAAATGACGAGGCTTTGTTGACCAGTATACATATTGACTAAAAACTATACTTCATAAAGTTATTTTAATTTATCCTCGCTTAAATATGTTTCCTGGTAAAAATTATTTTTGAACTCCAACTTTTTTGTATTGAAAACGTTTCATATATATATATATATATAAAGTTAGCTATTCACCAAAAATAATAGTACTGTATCTGATTCAGTGTCCCATTAATGACAAGGCTTGAAAAATTGGTGTGTTGAGTGTTCGTCTAACACTGAGTATTAATGAGCATTCAACTTGTTAATTATTCTCTATCAACAGTCATTTATAATTATAAATTATAACCAATCAGTCAAATGTGAGATTATTTTTTCGGTTGCTTAACAATGTGAGATGTTTAGATCAAATAGAATGCTTGTGCAGTTGTGTTCCATCTCTAGATGAAATTTGTAGATGATGATCACTCCTTCGTTTACAGGTAGTTATTAAATACAATTTAATATAAAATTTAGGTAGGCGTCGAGATCCACGCAGACACACAGATATATAGTAATTGATTCATATGTATACAAAGAAAGAACTAATCAGGAAGGTGACTAAAAGAAAAGAAAAAGAACATATTTCAGTGAAAACCGATAGTAAATAAAGTAATTATTCATAAATAAATAAAAAGAACTTATCGGAGCTTTTTAACAATTCTTCGAAAACATTGTATCCAATATTCTTTATCGTTTTTAGGTATATTCTACAACTTTTTTCTACGTGATAGTAAAAGAAACCAAAATCATTTTAAAAATTTTATGTTAAAAAGGTTAAATGTTAACTTTCTTTTAAAAGAACATAATTTTAATACGTCATTTAGTTTAAAACATAATTTTTAAAAAAATAATTAGTTATAATGTCTTTTATTTAAAAATGAATTAAGTTATTGTTAAGGCCGGGATATATGTAACTCTGAAATTATGAGACATATAACGCACTACCCCGTTTATTTATGATTAAAGTAGTGTCCCCAATCAAATTAACAAATGCTACAGAGAACCAGAGACCTATGTGTTGCATCCATCGATCATGTGAGTACAGTGTATATTGGTGTGTATGTAAGGTAATTTGTGAACCAAATATGCATTATGCGACGTCAATACTGTTTAGATTTACTTTAGAATTGGAAGCAACTTGTTAAGGTCGATTAATAATTATAGAAGATTGTATTATTTTCTTCAAAAGAGATTCCCGTAAATAATGACATAATCTTAATTTGTTTGGTATGATATTGTTATTGTTGATTATTGCATCTCTTGTAGAAATCATATCTCACTGTACTGTTCTGTTTTCAAATATAAACAAATACTAAAAACTGAGGAAAAAGTCACGCCATATTAGGGTATATGTCCCCGAACACATGTTCCAAATTTTTGGGATTTTCCGTCCTTCATTTACAAAAAAGGCACCATTGATGTAATAGTAATATTTATTTACGTTATCATATAAGACATGTGATTTCTTCGCTTTTAGAAATTCTTAGTGATGGAAGTGTATGACATATTCAGTGATTTTTGGAATATCAATAACAGAGTCGGTCTTGAGTTTGAGTTTTAAAAGACTGTAAGTTAGAAAAATCTTGAGTTTGAAAAGACCATAAAAGAAAAAAAAAATTGGTTTACAATAATATAAAAATAATAGTAGTTCGAAATTCATTAATATGTCTGGAATTCAAATCTAGTGCTTCACAATATTAAAATAGATAATAAAACTATAAACTAAATTGATAAAAAAAAACAATTCTTATTTTTTTGTATTTTTCTGTAATAAATTTTTGCAACTACACTAAAAGAGATATTTTGATAAAAGGAAACTAAAATTGTATTAATAAAAATGAAGACAGTAAACATGAGTTAATTTGTCCAGCTTAAGCTTAGATACGGACCTGATCGCGAAATCTAAAAGGTTGTTGGACTTGTTAATTTTGCAAATATTATTTGTTAACTTTCGTGAACACTCGATCTATGTTTTTCTATGATCGTTGCTTCCTTGAACTAATATCAAAAAAAAAAAAAAAAAAATCTAGTATTTAGTATGTTAAGACAATTACGATAAACCAAAGCTCCTTGACCTTCCTTCAGTGTTGCTTCAGATTGAGTTTTTACTATACATCCAAGTTGTTTTGGTTCAAATATATACACAAACGCAAAGGTGAAACGACCTTTTAGAAAATAGAATAAGCTGACACTATAGCAAGTAGCAACATAACTCCAGCTCGTCATAAACCATATGTATAAATGTATTATATATTATATTGGAATATCATTACTTTCTTTTCATCTTCCACAATATTGATTTCAAATGACGTTTCAATTTTGAAAAAAAAAAATCAATCAATCAATCACTAATACTGAATATAAAGAAAACGAAAGAATATAAGGGAACCCTTTTTATATAAATTATACTAGTATTTGACGAAATTGCTCATGTTTATGTATATTAAACCGAAACTATACTTTTATATTATCATGCACTTAATATTATATATGGTTTGCAGTACATTTATATCAATGTGGGGTTGATTTTCCAAGTAGTGGAAATTTGAAGGATATGAGACGAGAGAATATGTCCAAAGATTTGACAGGTTTAAGAATTATTTGTTATGGCTCGCCTATAGAACTCATTAACAAGATTTCAAATAAAGTTCTATTAGCGCAATACAATTAAAAACGGATAAAAACAGATTATATTAAGTTTAAGGTCTAATGATCGAATTCTCTTTTTATCAAGAAAAAAATTATCGAATTCTCTTAACCAAAAAAACTAAAAATCTCCTATACTGTAAATATAAAAGTCTCTTACATCACAAATATAAATGAGTGAATTGTACATGAAATGATGAAGGTCCCCTCGCAAACGTGGTTTGTCCCAAAGGCTTTAATTATAAGTTAGCTTTTTTCTTTTCTTTTTCTGCATCTTTAATTTTACAAGTCGATGTTCCTGATACTACCTACAATAACTTTATTAAAAGGAAAAATCGTCAAATAATTCAAATATGCATGTGTATAGTGTAACGTGCTGCTTCCAAATATGTAAAAACATACATGCCGATATATGTATGTACTTATATGAAAATGAAAAGGTGATGTCACGTCGATGCTTCATACTCAATAGTATAAGTGTACAACATTAGTGTGGAGTGTACAACATTAATGTGGTTGTTATGTTTCTTGGTTTGTGATCTTATGTGAAGTAACTAAGTATGGGCTTAATTAATTAACTGGATCTCTCTTTTCCACAATGGCTTATAACTTCTTTGTCGTTGTAGGATACCATCACGCAAGTTTATGGCCTTGCCACTTAAATTGTTTCTTCTTCTTTTCTTTTATTTTTTTGATAAAACACTATATTTGTTTTTATGATAATTTATTCTTCCAAAATATTTACATTAGAAAATGTTTAACTCATGCCAAAATCTTTTTTAGTAGTGGGAGATATCGGGTACAAGCCTTTATTTTGGTCCCTCTTTCGATAATTGCGAATATATTCAAAAGGTAATTTATTTCTGATTATTTTTTGTCGGGAATTTATAAGTGTTGAATGTTTATAATCAATGGGCCCGAAGGATAAAGAGGTAAGAAAAAAAAAAAGATACATTGATTACACTTTTGAATTTTGTACCAAGTTATAAAGCAATCAGAACTTAGAAGGGACCAAAATATATGCTTAACAAGCCCTGAATAAAGGCCAGGCCATTCCGAAATATTTATGGGCCGAATTTTGGCCTATGATTATAGGCCATCTCATGTTTTTTAATGTGCAATGGAATTCACTAGTCTTGGCATTCGTCTTCTTGATCGCGAGCTGGCCCCATTCAGGAAAGTCAACACAGTTTTTTCGATGTCTTTTAAATTCTTTCTTTTGTAATGAATCAACAGTAGTAAAACATACTCGAATATTTAATAACCTTTTGAAACTATACTTTTTCTCGTTCCTGATTCATATGTTTTTACTATAAATTAATAATTACATTGGTTTACTAAAAAAACCAAAAAAAAATTGTAATCTAATTATAATGTTTTAGAATCAAAATTCAAATCCATTTGGAACAAATCTTGATTTAATTAAAATAAATAATTATATAGATTTATCACAATTAATATTTATTTTTAAACAGAATGTTAAATGTTTATACAAAAGGCCCTGAAGGTTCAAAAGTAAACAAATACATTGAAAGATTTCTGAGGAACTTGTTTATTCTCACAGCTCTTTTTCTTCAACTTTTTGTGAAGTGTAGTTCAAGAGGGACTTCTTCGGTGAGAAGTTCCTAAAGAACCGAGCCAAAGCAGAACACGTCTATTTCACGCTTCAGGAAACCAACGTGCAAAGACAAAGGGCCAAAGTTAGAAACTTTCACTGTACCATATGTCTCCGAAAGAAGGCAGCGACTATCAAGGTTTCCATGAAAAATGTGTCTTTTATGGAGGTAGTCCATTCCCATTGAGATCTCCATGGCCATTTTCAATATCATCTGATGATCCAAGCTCCATTTTTCATTGTGTAGGAGCTGGTGGATGCTACCTCCGGGTATGTGTTGTGGGATCAGGACCATGTCTATGTAGACAAAATAGAAAGGTTATTATAGGCTTTGTTTCTATAGCAAATATTAGATCCAACATATATAAATATATTTTTTATTTTTTTTTACTTTAATAGAGCCACAATTCTTAAAAGTATATAGAAACAACTTGTTCAAACTAAGATAGAAATAAAGAAGATTCAAATGTTGTTCAGAGTTTTATTATTTACAGCTTTTTGAAACAAAAGCAGCAAAGTTGGAAATTGGAAATAAGAAAGAATCAAAAGAAGTTTAGACCAGAATCAACATGAGAAAGAAGATAATATGAGTCAAAGCTTTTGTGAGAAAACAACAAATCTCAAAAGAGTATGTTCAAGAGAAAGCATAAGCAGGAGTGGTCTTGAAATCGAGCTCCCAGAGATCAAATGTGCCTTTGACGAAATTGTAGTGAGCTCCTCTTATTGCAAGTGTGTTCTTCACTACTGCAGCTCTCACAAATGGGTACGAAAGCAAGTTTCCAAGCGACACATTCACAGCTTCCTGCATGAAACAGAGATTTGTTAAACATAAAGAACAGCGAAACTATTGTTGTTTGTGTTACTGTCTACTTCTTAATCTGTTTTGTTACCTTCTCACACATGTTGCATTGATCGTCATAGCTTAGGTCTTTATGTTCTTCCTTGATCTTGTTTCTTGCTGGTGCACCTATCTTCACCCAGTTTTCTATGAAGTCACTGCCATTTAAGATACATTTCATTGCGTTATAGAACGATCACAAAAGAAACTTTATATCGAATAATCTTACAGATAATCATCTGAAACTATCCCACAAGAAAGTCAATCACACAATCCACAAGAAAAGTATACTAATCCTTATATAGTTTTTAATTACCTCTGAGTTGGTGCAGCATCATCTTCAATGGACATGAGTCCCTTAATACCACCACAACAGCTATGGCCTATCACCAGAATGTTCTCCACCTGCCAAACAATGACTAGTAAAGAAATGTTGTACTGTGAATCAAAGTAGTTGCAACTTGATGCATTAGACCCATTTCTACATTATCCAAAAGGATTCATCTTTTTATATTTTTATAAAAGATAATTGTGGAATGCAATTCCTAGTGGCAAAAAGAAAAAGGAGGAAAGAGTTTGGTGGATGCAATGGGGAGAAATGCTACAGAACTGTGACTAGACATCAACTTTTGATCAGGGACATGTGCAGAAACGCATCACTACACTTTTCAAAACAGCGACTTAAAGTAATGGGTGGCACAATCGGGAAGAGCCAAACTTTGTTACTTATGATAACTGATTAGAAGATAAGCAAGTTTCCTAATTTATTAATTAAAATCTGAGTGCCTATCCTTAAAAAGAGGGCTAAGTTGTATATACCTTGAGATTAACAACTGCGTATTCAACGGCGGCACCAACTCCAGAATGTCTCTTCTGAAATAATATCAACAAAGTTTATAGCGTTAGTTGTTTTGATGTCGGACAAAGTCTTCGTGATGTAAATGAGCATGAAATGGTTTTTCAATCTTATGAACCTGGTCGAAAGGTGGAACCATGTTTGCAATGTTTCTTACGACAAAGGCCTCTCCAGGTTGGAAATTCAAAATGTGAGATGGACAAACTCGGGAATCCGAACAAGCGAATACCAGAAACTGCAAAAAGATAAAAAAATTTCAACGTCGTTTGAATTATTAGCTCAATATCAAGAAAGTGGTCACTCCTTCAGTTTGTAAAACTGTTTTGCTTATTCATAAAGTCAACATCACAGTTGTATTACAAAAAGCTTTCACAAACCTTTTTTCCATCTCTATTATTAATCTAACTTTATAGTTTTTAGGTGTTAGCCAAAACAAGAAAAACAAAAGTAAAAAAAAAAAAAAAAATCGAGAATATGAACATAGAGAAAGACATAAAAGTTGAAACCTTTGGGCTCTGACCCTTGGCGAGATCACTGAACAGAGCATCATTTTTCCTGCAACAAAAAATTAAAGCAAAATCAAATATTTTATTAAATCATGATCGAGTTAAAAATCCAGAATTTCGTTAAAACATATTTTTTCTGTTTATGCATATACTAATTAATAGCTTATAATAACTTTTATAAGCAATATCCGATGAAAGATGTTAGAAACAATGGAAAATAAAAGCGTAAAAAGGTAGATTTATATCATTAATGGATTTGCTTTATTTTGTTCTTTCTGGATCAGAACAAAAAAAAAAAAAGACTCACAAGTATTTCTGAGTTTTGAATTGGGTGAAACCGGATTTGATTATTTCAACGGCGTCAGAGTTGCTGGAATCAAGCTCCTGTGTCAACTCTTTGATCTTCTCGGCGGCGACGTATCCGAGTTCTGCTTTCTTACTGCCAAAATCAACAAAAAAAATATATTATTACATCGAAACGCGTAAAACGGGACCCAGTGATCGACGGCTAGGATCAGCCCAAAGTCCGAAATGTGGGGTCATGCGAAATAAAACGCAGAGATCAAAAGAAACTCTTTGATGACAAAGAGTTTGATTTTGGGGCCAAAATAGATTCAGAAATGAAGGTACAAAGAAAATAAGTGAATATGCCGACACACTTTTATCTAATCATTGTCCTTTGAAGCAGAGGAGACAGAGAATGTCGTCGTACCTGAGAAGTTCCTTAAGTCCTTTAATGGCCGCTTCGTACGAGTCCGTGGCCATTTCGTCTCCTTCCTATTTATTTTTTTTTTTTAAAAAAGATCAATTCGGAACAGATTAAATGATGATGATGATGATTAAGAAGCTTTGGGATCTGAGGAAAGATGACGAACTTTAGAGTGTTAAGGTTCAAAAGCAGAGGATGATTTTATGAAAACTCTTATGGAGGAATGTGAAATCACTTAATGCATCAAAGATGCTTCTTGATGAGAATCGGTATTTATATGTGTTGATGAGAATCGGTATTTATAGACTGAGAGATATATGCCCCTTCTTTGCCTCAACTCTTACATTTATGGTCACAACTTGTTTTCTTTACTCGCAATATAATAAAATTTAACTCCACAAAAATGGGAAGTTATTAATTTTATATATACTTTGATGACTTTATTGATAATAATAAAAACGTTTGGGGGCGAAATGGTGATTTATGCAGAATTTATGAGTCTATATTCTTATTCATTTATCAGTTTACACATAAATAGCATTCTCTGTAGTAATGATGATATATTCGAAAATCAATCCATTGTTCTTTTTTTTTTATTTGTCAGAATAAAAGAAAGTAAAATCAAATTTCATTCTCCTCATGTTCCTATTCCATTTGGAGTTAAAGGTAACAAAAATATTCCTTCCTACCCAAGAATCGAGAAAATAATTAAAAATTATTGATTACTTTCAAAAATTGAATAGAAAGCAATAGTCTAGCATGCACATCAAATATCCTCATCGGAAAATAATAGTTAAGATAGACGACATGACACTATGACATTACACCCATATGAATGAAATGTTTTATCAACATCATAACACTAATATTTATGTTAAAATAATAACAAATTTAATGTTTTGGTGTTCTACTTTATTTTATTTTTTTAAAATATAACACTAAATTTCACACTAAAAATATAATCTATTATTATACATAAATTTTTTTGTAGGTTAAATGGTTTCGATAAATACTAATTGTTCTTAACTGATTAATTATAAATTAAATTTTAAAGTATAATCAATAAATTTAAAATAGTGAAAAATATATAACATTGTATAAATTTTAAGGATTAACATATTCAAACCATAAGTGGTCAATTAATGCATTTTAAAGTTCAAATATCAGCAAATGATCAACAAAATTTTATCTAGTACTATTATTATTTTTAACAAAAATGGGTTTTCTGTATATTAAATCATTATCTCAAATTATATTATATTTTTAAAATAAATCTTATTGCATTTAGTTATTATGTTGTTTAGTTTTAATTTTTGTAATGTTTCTAGTGTAGTGTTGAAACATTAAAAAAATAATTTAGCATTTAATTCCGTTTAAGAAAATTTCTAGGCAATTATCTGTAATTTTGGTAAATTTTATATGAAACTGAATATGATAGAAATTTGAAAACCTACGTTGAGTCCCCCTTATGGTCTATAATAATAACCTAGTCTAGTTGTAACAAAAGTTTTTTTTTGGTTTACAGAGCTGTAACAGTTCTTTAGCTATTTATTTTGAACATAAAACTGAGTTCGACTCGAAGTAAACTAAAGTAACGCATGGAAAAAAAGAAAAAAAACAGATGGTCAGTGTTTTTTTAGTTTCCTTTTTTTTTTTTTTTTTTGGACAACAGTTTCCTAAATTGTTAAAGCTAATGGTCTTCGTCTTTTCCGAGGGTCGGTGGCCAATGGCCATGGAAGGATAAAGTCAACGAAGGCAAGCTTATAGGCGTCATGTTTTTAACGGTTTAACCGCATTCGCCAGCTGGCAATTACGCGTCAGCATTTTGCATTATTATTGTTATTTCGAGGTCAATTTCGTCACTGCGTATGGGTGCGTTGTACACAATAATATAAACTAATACCATCACTATTAAAATAGCTCTATTGAAGAAAGAACGCTTCAAGAATTAGTCGACACCTTGTTAATTAAACAAACTTAGCTTTTTTTTTTTTTTTTAATTTGGAAAAGCCGACGTTGCATAGCATAGCATAGATATATCATAATGGAACTTATAAGATAGCACAAGAGCGCAATTATACAAATCAGTTTTCTTTGTTAAACATACAAACAGTATTCATATTTTCTATGTGTTGATCGGAAGAGGTCTTAGCGCAGCAGAACATGAAACATTTGCCGAATGTGGGAGCCATTAAGTTCTGCTTCTTCAAGCGATCTGTCCAAATACGTATTGATTCTATTATTTCTTTATTTGAATACATTAGATATAACCTCCCATTGTATTATTGATTTCCCACGTTTGCATTCAATTTTTCTATTCATAACAGATTTATTTTTTGAATTGAAAATATGCGATTGCCGAAGCTCAAATATTAAAACGATAACTGGAATTGTTCTCGACTCTTTAGTTTCATATATATAATGTTTACATATTTGCAATATTTTCTTGGCTTAAAATGCTAAAAAACAGCAAGCTGGCTTTTCATTAGGACCGAAGGGTCCATATATAATTATATATAAGTCATTTTATTACATTTTCGTTTCCATGGACGATTAAAAAAAATACTACTATTATTGTTAAATCTAATTGAAGTTACAATCTGCTTTGGGAAACAAATGGTCAGCACGCTATCTTTAACTCCAACAAACATCATCTATGGACGCATTTCGTTTGTCAAACATATATGTAACTGTTGAAATATATTTTTTTGTATGTTTTTTTTTTTTTAATGTGTTATAAAAATAAGATGATAAGAATAAGAGGCAAGAAATAAAATACCAGAAGGTTAGGGATCAAGGAGACGGACTTGGTATTGCTCTCTGTTGGCCAACTGATATAGCTCCTCGAAAACCTCTACGGGCATAATTTTTTGTGAAAAGTGAAATAAAAATTTCACAAATAAACAAAACGATATTTATATATTTTATTTGGATATGGGTTTGGATTTCGATGTTTTAAGGAATAATGACGACCGTTCGAGCAATGTAGGGACTTCGTTACGGGATAGATAAAGCGAAAGGTGAGTGAAGCAGGGCTTCTTCTTCCATCTATTTTACTTTTATTTCTTTTATTAGGTTTTTCTAGTAAAATTCACAACTAAATATATGATCTGCATATACCTAACAGTTATTACTAAATTAATAGAAGATAATCTAATCAGTGTTACAAATTTCACCAATAATAAAATTTGAGTGATTTTTAAATTTTTTTTTTTTTGTTTTGAGTCAACAAATAATTATTTAAGACATGACAATACTCTAAAAATAAAGATATATTAAATGTTCTTACAAGCTAGTGATGTAAACAAAAATCAAAACATAAAAGCATTTTCACTGGTGAGATATTGAAAAAAAGTTTCTCAACAATATTTTTTTATTATTTTAATACAATATCTATAAATAATTATTATTTTTTATATAAAAAAAAATCTAAACTAATTATAATATGTCTAGTAGTTTTTTATCGAGTTCTAATAAGGTTTTATTTGACAACTCCTTCTCGTTCTTTCAGTTGCTTTTTCATTTTTATTTTACTTTTTTGGTGAGATATTTTTTACAAACTCTCTATGAAGAGAGTACTTTAAACAATTGATTTTCATTCAGTTGAGTTTGAAAAGTTTTGGTATAAAATTACATATGGGTTAATCTTAGCTTAAAGACATCGCAGATGTGGATCGAGGAAAGTGGTCAATTTCTTGGGCTTGATGGGTCCATCTACAGAAATATAAACTATCTAAATTCTTATTTTATGGGCGTGGTTCGATTTAACCAAGGTTATTAATTTAAGGCATCTGGCACTAAAATTGGGCTTGTTTTTCCGGCCCATATGGGCCTGATATAAGCTATAGTCTTGCATACGTGAGGAGACGCATATGCAAATTTGATGTAATATTAATCATAGCCTCATTTTTCTTGTCAAACTGATGTATTATTGAAAAGGCATTTATCTCGTTTTTCAATTGTTTTCCCCATGGAGAAGACGTGGCCGTCATCTAATATATTCATATTCACAGAAAATATAATAATTATTTTGTAAACCAAAAATATAAATACTTGAGTCCACTATTTATCGAGTTCGCTATATACCATATTATTCATGCAAATGCAACTCTACTTTTTTTTGTTTTCTCCAAACAGTGAAAAACAAAAAAAATTAGGTGTCATGCTAATGTTTTTCACGCGCGTTATAAATTTTTTAAATCATTTTTGTAATATTCCTTATTAATCCGCGTATAAATATATGTTTGTTACTAAAAAACAATAATATAGGGGTAAAATTTGGAATTTCTTTTCAGAATTTGTATTGAAAATACAAACAATATTTTTTATGAAACAAAATTTTGAGAGATAAAACGATACTTTGATTTCAAAAGGGAGGCAATACATTTTATGGAGCAACTATAAGATGCACATTACAGTTTTTAAAGTGACACATAAGTTTCGATATAGATTTAGACCACATGTGAACAATCCATAAACCAGACTACATTATGGATTGTGTGACCGGCAATAACCCCCTAAGAGTTTGGACCACATGTATTTTATATTTGTTGTGATACTTTTCAAGATTCTTGCAATGAAAGGGCTCCTAGGTTTCTAATTGGTGATGAAAAAATTACAGAGGAAATGATTTTGGGAAAAGAGGTGTGAAGTATGCTAAATCGACGGGTAATAGTTGATTTTAATACAGTTTATCAAGGATTCTAAAGGTTTCTTTGGTTCATGGTTAAGATCACTAAGTAATGATCTTAATATACTGCCTATAAATTACGCTGATTGGTAGAAAATTCCCAATTATTTAGAGATGGCTTGGAAAGTGATTCAGGTAATGCGGTACCGAAGTGATAATGTTGATGCCTTTAAAATCTGTTTGGTCTGTTTTTCATTTTTTGATTACTTTTATATAAACACAGAAAAAATTCTGGTAGGGTAACTCAACAAAGAGACGCATATTTAGGGGTTATTAGAAATAGAATTTTTGTGGAATTTGAAGATTTTAAAATTTTAAAGATTTTTAGAAGTTTAGTAAATTTAAGTTATTAGAAATAGAATTTTGTGGTATTTGAAGATTTTAAAAATTTAAAGAGTTTTAGAAGTTTAGTAGATTTAACAAATATTCTATGAAATTTTATCAAGTATTTGATATAGATTGCATTCATTGTTATTGATTCTCATAAATTTGTATATATATTTTTTTCTCAAACAATTTTATTAGAATACACACATATATATATATATATATATAGTCTCTTAGAAAATTAATTTTTTTTTACGTGAACATATTTATTCTCAAACAATTCTGTAATATTTTTCTTTTTAATATATTTTTTAATTGAAAATTTTCTTTTACTTTTATTCTAAGAATAACTGAAAAAATATTTTAGATGGGATAAACAATGAGTTTTTTATATAAATTTGAAAAATCTTATGAGTATATATGATATTTTAAAAGTTGAGTTTTATGAGTAAAAAAATATAGAAAATTCATATCCTAATAATATCATATTTTAATAAAGTTAAAAATCAGTGATATTTAAACTTTATAAATAACAACATATTTTAAATGGAATTTAAATTCCTTCAACCAATAACAATGGATTTTATTAAGATTTTTAAAATCTATAAATCAATAACAATGAAATATCGAAATTTTCAGATTTTTTAAAAATTTAACTACCAATAACCCCCTCAGAGTTTGGTGTGTTTAGTGGGTTAGTGTGATGTTTGTCACTTGTCAGTTGCCACTGTCAATTAATGGATTTGGTTGTACTTTGAAGATGTTTTAATCATTATACCAAATGTGATACGAATATACGAAACGGAATAAAGATGGATGCTATTTTTCTTTCAATTTTGATTTTTTTTTTCCTAGTGAAATTTTCATTGCATTCTGTTCAACATATATACTTTAGTTAAATTTCAAACAAAATATTGATAAATGCTTCATATCGCCAACATTTGATCCCTCTAGGATCTTACTAAACATCCATTTGGCACCTTTCGTCTTTCGTCTCGAATCATTTGGTTATCAAATAAGACGTACTATATAAAAAAGGATGAATGAATATTCAATCACATTCCATAAAAGATAACCAAATAATGAAACAGGTGAATTGGAAAGTTAGTAAGTAATCTTACTTACAGAAAGAAGGTTATAGTAAAATTTCAGGCAAAGTTAACACAAAAAAGGTTAGATTTAGTATATACAAAGGCAAAGTTTTGTCGGAAAAAAATTAATCATTATGATAAGTTACAAAAACAGCACAAGACAGTGATCAGAAAGGATGAACATTCTTTGTCAGACCACTGACATTGGTGAAGAATCCGACATGTTTGTACGGAAGATACGATCTGTGTTTCCCTTCTTCCTTAATTGCTCTGTTCCTCGTGTATAGCCTCTCGTGTGCCGATTTCGTTTTCATCTTCTTCTCCAGCTTCGTTTTCTCTTTCCCTTTCTCCGCTCTCTTCACGCCGCTCAATTTTTCTGCCGCCGTTGAAGAAGATGACTGCGACGAAGATTGTTTCTTATCGCCGGCGTGTCCGTTATTAAGAAACACAAACGCGTCTTTTCCGTCGCTGTTGCTTCTCAGAACGAGATCTCTTAACCTCCAAAGCTTCGAGAATCCCGTCGAATTACTTTTCCGACAAGTCTTCGGCGAAGCTTCCTCCACCGTTCTACCTGACCACGAGCAATAAGGACCCATAGGCTCAGATTCTTCTTCCGCCGCAGCGGTGGTGGCTTCCTGGCTTTCCACGAAGAGCTTTTTGAGAGGCGAACGGAGAGATTTCTCCTCTGAATCGAAGAGGAGATTCCGGTTAAAGAGAGGATAAACCGGTCGGATCTGACCGTCTTCGAAAGCTTCATCTGCGGTTATCGGTGATTTACCGGCGTTTACATTTGCGAACGAGAACTCTTCACCTTCTTCTCTTTCATCATCAGATTTACCCTCGTTCTCATTGTGATTCCACCAAGATTTTTCCAGATCACTATGTCTGTTTTTTCCTTCTTCTTCCTCCTCTGTACAACCGATCCTCATTTTGGAGCTCAAGTCATCGTTTAATTCCCTGTAAAGCTCGGTGAATCTCTCTTTTCCGACGAAGCTCGGAGCCGGAGACGAAGGAGAAACAACTTGCATCTTCTTTTATCAATTGGATCCAAAAACACATACACACAAAAAACTTCTCTCGTTCTATGAAAAAAGCTGAAATAGAGAACGATTAATGTTTGATAAAAATAGAGGAAGTTTTGCTATCTTTTTATATATGGTTGGATATTTTAAGCTTCTTCAGTCTCTCAACATCTCTCCTATATTTTTTTTTTAATTTTTTTTTAAAAAAATTATTTATGATAAAATAGTTCAAACTTTAAAATAATGGTAAGTAATAGTAGCTACCTTTGTATAACAAAAAAAAACTTTAAAATAATTGCCTAACATCGTCATTTATTCGGTCAAGACTCAAAGTTGAACTTGATATACTGGTAAGCTATAGATTACTGAAATAAATTGTTCTCCATATCTATCTAACAAAACAAATAAAAATAAGTAAATATAGTAATTTTTTTTTTGCGTTGACTGGATTTGGAGTTTAGAACAAATAAAACTTACTGAACGTGATCTTAGAATCGACCTTGAATAGAATAGTTGACCCAGAAAAGGCCATTAATAAAAAAACATTTTTTTTTGTAAATCAACTAGTTAATAATCCCCTTAATATAAAACACAAGACATATAAATATATATATGATTGGCAGAGATTTTCTTCGTTTTTAGCGGAAAAAAAATCTTAACATTTTCAAAAGAGTTTCCTCCAATCATATCACAAAATATGTATTAAAAAAAAAAACAAAACCACAGAAAACATAATTACAAAAATATTTCACCAATTGACCAAAAAAGAAAACAAATGGAATATCAAAACGCGTGACTGTAAAGGAACGTGAACAGAAGAAGGTGACGATGGAATTGGTAAATTACAGAAAAACTTGTTCGAGAAGCAAAACAGGACTTGTTCAATGCCCTTACATGTGTTCTGACGTGGAAGGTGGCTTGAGGTTCATGTGTAGATAAACGATAATCCTCGAGAACCTCACTTTGGCTTTCTTGTGTTGAGAAGTTGACCCATCACGATCCGGTTCGCATTTGGTGAACGGTATTAGGCTGTTAGCAACTGATGGCACGGAACTATTCAGCTCGGGTCATGGACTCGTGGTTTAAAAGTTTATAATTCTTTTTGTTGTTGTTTGATAACGAAATTTACAACTTTCTAATACGATTGTAGTTTCTCAAATTGATATTCTTTTTGGGGTGATATTTCGTATGCTTAGGATTTTTGGTCGGTCCACAGGTTTTGTCAAGTTCAGATAAAGATGTGACATTATATGTGGTATATCTACGCGTCTACTAAACATTTATTTAAAATAGTTATACTTTATCTTATTTTACATATAGTCAAGAATTTTTTTTATTGGATATGTAAAAAGGAAATTTCTATCTATAAACCGAAGAACAATACTTTATATTTTATCGTTTACAAAACAATTATTTAAGTTGCTTTTTTTGGTAGAATTTGGTCTGACCGCCAAGTCGGTCCGACTTATAAATCACCGTTTCAAATAGCTATCCTCCGATCATGATATACACGTGTCGTGTCAATGGGTATCCACATACGAATAGACCAAACAAAGTGGCAAGTGTTGGGCTGTATATTGTTCCATTTATTGTGTGGTATAAATGAAAATTGGTCGCTGTTGGTTCGTATAAGTGGCTCACCAACAGACTCAATCGTGCACTATACTGTAGTATATTAAATTTAAAACTAAATAAAATGATAGTATTATAATATTGTATTAAATGTTTTACTATTCGTGGTAAATAGCACGCATTATGGCGGCAGAAGTATTTGGTGGACATTTTGTGATTTTTAACTTGTTCGAATAAAAATGTAAGAACACTTTACGTGTAAGGTAAAAACATTAATTAGTATCTCTTGTGAACCATATCAATTTTTTTTTTTTCATTTATTTATTTTGGGATTCATCAATAACTGAAGTAAATTAATTTTACCGGGTGAAATAAGTATGGTGACATAAGAATATCACATAAATGAACAAACGAGTATGACTACATAGCAATTAAGCAAATAAATTTATAAGAATATTCACTCCATAGAATAATGTGTATATAGTATAGTTTACAATTAAGTACGTCTTGTATTCATATAAATAAACGGGGAGAAAAGAAGACTTTTTAAAAAGTTTTCTTAAAGAAGGAGCTGGAGAAAGTTCTCTCAAGTATGGAGAAGAACGTTTGTGTTCAAATTTAGAAATTGTTACTTAATGGTCGAGAAGATAGGTAGAATATGGACGTCGAGGGTATATATTATTATAATGTCGAAATCTTCTGAACTAAAAACCATAAAATATATATATTCACGCGTTTATTGTGGTCGCAAGTGATGATGCTGAATTGCTGATAAACTATATCTACACAACAAATAATTTTTGTGTATATTAAATTACTAATCAAAGCTTGACTTCCATTCTGAAA
This sequence comes from Streptanthus diversifolius, assembly GCA_039880935.1. Lineage (NCBI taxonomy): Eukaryota > Viridiplantae > Streptophyta > Magnoliopsida > Brassicales > Brassicaceae > Streptanthus > Streptanthus diversifolius. The sequence continues at coordinate 3,981,165 of JAXGFM010000015.1, read as the reverse complement.
AAAAACTGATTAATCGTAATTTTCCTGTAGGATCTATCGGTTAGATCCTAATTAAAATTGGTTCTAGATATCAAGCCATTAAGACATACTCCCTCTGTTCCTAAATAATTGATTTTTTAGGTTTTGCACACATATTAAGAAACATTAAATAGTTATATTAATTAATCATTTGTTAAGTTGTAATCATTGTGTACATTAAATAAAAGTTTTGACTTATAATAAAAATGAAAGAGATTATGAAACAAAATCTAGATTTAAAAAAAGCTAAATTTGACTTTTCACCTTTAATTTAGCTTACATTAATTAGTTTTTAAGTATTAGTTACCTTTGAAAATAGAAAATGTATTAATTATATCTAGAAAATCAATTTTTCTGGAACAAGAATAAAAACTTAGAAAATCAATTATTCAGGAACGGAGGGAGTATCATTTTCTTGAATTTGACAGCTAATCTTATCCAGAATTAGAATGTCTAATCGAGCAAAGCTGTGTCCCACACATGTGCCTTTAATAAAGTCCATAACCCGACACACAGATCGTGTACAATTATTTTGCATTAAGTTGAATTGAAACAATAGATACTTTGATGATACCCAAAGCCGCCGCAAATGCTAACATGTTTTCGGCCAAATGTTTAAAGATCCTTCGACGCATTTGTTCTGTCCATTGTTTTCCTCATGAGAGATCACAATAATTATACAGAACAATTTTTGTTTCTTAGACTTTTGACACTTAATTAATTTACATCTTAGTAGGTCAACAGGATCTAGGAGATTATTGACTTTGTTTCTGTCAACGAAAATCTTTTTTTTTTTTGGGGGGGGGGGTCAAACCTCACTTTTATAGATAGCATACTCTTCATCAATGGAAAGATATACCAAGCTAAGAAAGATGTTCTGAACAAGCATATTTAGACATGTATGGCTAAGAAGAGCTTACCTGATAGTTGACCAAGACACATTTCAGCTGTTCGAAACTCATAATCGTATTGTGATATTTTTATCATATTGTTTTTGTATTTTTCGTGTGATATTAAATGTGTGATTCGATTTTGATCATGTATTCACATAATACATGTCTAGAGGAAGCATTGACCAATTTTCCCATAAAGAAAAACGCTGTTTTGATCATGTTTTTTTTGAAGAGTTTTTCAACGGAAAATTTTCATAAAAATGCGGTTAATAAATGGATGAAGAAAATGACCTAAGATAAAAGAAACCAAGGTTCTTTAGCTTCGAATAAAGAGTAATATAGGAAATCGGATTATAATGTCATAGGGCTAGAAATACAGAATATACTTTTTGAAAATCAAAAATCCTACACTTAATTTTTTTTTCTAAAATAAAAAGGTGTGATTTTTCTTCACAAGTTGCATATACACGCTTTGATCTACCATCCTCGTAATACAAACTAGTAAGAAAACTAAATTCCTCCATGGTAAAAATACATACATGTTTAAGTTTTTGTATATAGACAAAACAAAATCATTTTAACAAAAGCTGTAAGAAAATATTATACTTTTGAATAAGGTCAACTGAACACTCCAAACCCAAATTAATCCTTTGAACATTGTTTAACAAATGATTTTTTTAAAATTGTTTATATGTCATTTCCCCAATTGTTTTTATAAATAAAAAGTGATATTGCTTAAAAAATAATTTATAAAGGCATACTACTTGTCGGAATTATCGTAGCACAATATTGACTATCTCTGAGATTTATGACACATTTCTAACATTCGAACCCAACACCCTATAATATTAATGGAGATATTAAAATCATTAGGCTATGTTAACAAAACAATACATATTAATTTAATTTTTTATAAATTTATTACATAAATAAAATTGACAAAATCTCAAACTATATATATTACAAAATTCTTACAAAATCTCAAAAAATGAAAAAAGAAAGAAATTAAACTAATAAATATGAAATCTATTTAATAAATTCTTATAAAGAAAAATTTATAGATTAAATAGGTTAAATATATCCACACCAAAATAAAAATAAACTAAAATTATTAAATTTTTCTAATTTTAATTATAAATCATAAATATAACTACATTATAAATTAAAATAGTTATTTATTGTATTTAAAATAATTTTCAAAGTAAAAATGGACTGAAACTAAACTTAATGTTAAAACAAAGAGTAAACTTTGTTATATCAAATTTAACTACATTTGATCTTTTAGTTGTTTTATTTTTTCTAAAATTAGAATATTTTAAATATAAATTAATTTATAAAATAAGTTTCCATTTTAAATAAAAATATATTTATTTGAAATTTTCTGATATCCGTGAATATCGTGAGAAATTATATAGTATTATAATGATAAGTGATGATTAATATAACTCAATTTTTGTTGTTAACAAAATAAGATTACCAAAAAAATTCCCCAAAGAAAAAGCTAACCAATTTCATTAATTTTCTGATATATCACAGAAAAAATTAATCTTTAAAAAACAAAATAGCTATTTTTGTAATATAGTTGGAGACAAAGGGGTATTTATTTAAAAATTTCCTAAAACAAATATATATTAGAAAGGAAAAACACAAAGGTTCCAATAGGATATTTTGTATAGGAACCAAATAGGGTTAATTTAGACAGCTAAGAAAAAACCCTAGCCTCTCCCTCATCTCTCTCCCCCATCAAGCAGCCGCCGCACGCAAATTTCCTTTGCCTCTCCGGTGGTCGGTTCCGTCCGTCACCGGAGAGGGTTTTCCCTCTTCTTTCCCTTTTTTGAACCTCCTTTTCTCCCTGATATTGGTTCCTCTCTCCGTTTTTCCGAGCCTTGTGTTTGACGGAGGGAGGCGGAGTCACCTCCGTTCAGCGATGTCTTGCGGCGATGCGAAGCAGTGGTGTTCGACGGTGGAACGCTCAGTGGAGGGACCCTCGAAGCTTCTCGTTTATCCTGGCTGTTCGTGCGTTCCAGTACGTTGACAGCTGCTTCTGCGCTCTCCGGTGCGATGGCGGCCGCTCTTCATGCGTTCGGCGTTTTGGACCTAGGCGTTAGGCGTCAGCGTTTCATTTCGCGTGTTTTGCCGCTGCTTTTGACAAATGCGATTGGCGTTTGCGTTTGGCGACTGATTGGCGTCTGCGTTTTGGCGAATGCGTTTGGCGACTGCGTTTGCGACTGCGACTGCGTTTGGCGACTGCATTTGGCGTATGAGCGTTTTGTGACTGAGCGTTTTGCGACTGAGCGTTTGGCAAGCGGTATAAGAGTTCCATCTGTTATGGACTTCAGACTTTCAGATTCTTGAGGACGGGATTAGGAAGATGATGTTCTTAGACTGGTGGTTCTCCTAGAACCGACGCGTCTTGAATGGTTGGATAGCATTTGGGCTTTGTTTGGATTCCATCCCCGGTGTTTGTGAAGAAGTGATGCTAAATTTAGTCGGCATCTATCACTTTGGATATCTATGGTGTTTGGGATTAAGCGGCTTGGAATCTGAGGAGGACATGATTTGAAAATGTTTAATCGCAATCAAGGTGAATATTCGGAGTTACTGGTGATAGTAGTTCTTTGGATTCTCGGTGAATTTGACTATCGCCTTTTGGAGGGTCGTTTTATTTGTTTAATAATCTTGTAGTGTGATAGAGTCATCTAGGTTAAGTTTAAATTTTTTTCGGGAAGTTTAGATGGTCTAATTCCTAGGAGAGTTCACTGAATTATACATTCAGTTCACGATCTTATGCTTCCGGACAGTGGCTCTGGCGTTGTTTGAGCCTATTTTTGGGTTGTTTTTTGCCTAATTTTTTAGGTTGTATTAGCCTTTGTAAGGTTATATTAGCCTAATTTTAGGTTGTAATAACATATTTATATGTTTTAATATCATTAATGAAAAATGATATTTGTGTTAAAAAAAAAAAGAAAGGAAAAACACAGAGATCTAAAGAGAGGATCCAATTGAAAATCGGATTGGATTTTTACTAAATGAAGGCTTTTTGTTGTCAGAAGAAAAAAAAATTGGAGAAAGTTCACATAAAAGAAGAAAACTTGGATGAGATCCTTCACGAACTTCATCAGCATTGCACTCCCAAAGAGATCCCTAAGCTTTTTTTTTTTTTTTTTTCCTGATAGATTCGAATCTTTACTTTACGACGATCATCACAGGATCCTCGTCTCCTTTCTACCTATTTCTCGTAGCTTTCCTTCTTCGTCTTCTCCTCTCGACTCTGGTTTTAACCCGAAAGCAAATCGGTTAATCTGTAACTCAACCTCTGCTCTTAACAACAACAACAACAACAATCCAGGTTCCATTTTCTCTCGCTACATTTCGTCATTTCCGGTTATTGTTTAGAAACGAGTTTTGAATTAACAATACAAATTTGATAAATCCCCTGGAAAATTCAGTGTTGATTCATGTGAGAGAAGAAGAAAGGCTTATTATTTGATATTCTGCATAAAATAGACAATGGCTGGTTCATCGATGAAGAGATTTCCTCTTTATGCTACGGATTACGAGCTGTTTGAAGAAGTAGGCGAAGGTGTTAGCGCCACTGTGTACAGAGGCAGGTGTATTGCTCTAAACGAGAATGTGGCCATTAAGATTATGGATCTTGAAAAATGCAGGAACGATTTGGTTGGTGTCCCCATCTTTTCTATTGTTATTAAAATAAAAAGGCTACTTTTGTGTGTGAGCAGGATAGATTCTATGAGCTAAAAAAAAATCAAAACTTTTTCTATTTGACTTGTCTTGTAAACGAAGCTTTCTCATGCAGGACACAATACGCAAGGAAGTTCACATTATGAGTTTGATCGACCATCCAAATCTGTTGAAAGCGCATTGCTCGTTCATCAACCGTAACAGCTTGTGGATTGTGATGCCTTATATGTCGGGTGGCTCATGCTTTCACCTGATGAAATCTGTCTATCCAGAAGGTCTTGAGCAACCTATCATCGCTACTTTGTTGAGGGAAGTTCTCAAAGCTCTTGTTTATCTCCATAGACAAGGACACATCCATAGAGATGTTAAGGTAGTCACTTCTTTTACTCCTAAACGTACACTATATGAGAAAGTCCATGTTTGTGTTTCATGCGTTTGATAGAGATACATTAGTTTTGGCACCTAAACGTTTCATTCTAGGCTGGGAACATACTGGTTCATTCAACAGGTGTAGTTAAACTTGGAGACTTTGGAGTTTCAGCATGCATGTTTGATAGCGGTGAAAGGGTGCGTACAAGGAACACATTCGTTGGAACTCCTTGCTGGTGCGTGCTTAAATTCTCTACAATAAGTTTTTCAAGTTTCTTTTTATTTTTGTTATGGGAGTGGTATTTTAACTAATGGAATTTTTTGGGTCTCAAGGATGGCACCTGAGGTTATGCAGCAAGTAGACGGATATGATTTCAAGTATGTTTTGCACTTTTCTAGTCTATCTGCATAGAAATTACGAGCGTTAGTAGCGTTTACCTATTGATTTTTGAATGTTTTTGTTCGGCATAACAGAGCGGATATCTGGTCGTTTGGCATAACTGCACTGGAGCTCGCTCATGGTCATGCCCCATTTTCGAAATATCCACCTATGAAGGTGAGGCCTTACTCTATAAAGTGTAACGTTCATCATGCACTTGTGTTTTGTTTTGTTCGTTGTGTTGGTTGCTGTTTACTTCAATCCAACTAGTTTCTGTGACCCAAATGTCTTTAATCTGTCTAATATTTTAGGTGCTATTAATGACCTTACAAAATGCTCCTCCTCGCCTTGACTATGACAGAGATAAGAAATTCTCCAAGGTAAGTGAGATTAAATGAAGTGCAACATAAAAAACTAGATTACATTTGCTTTCACTGAGAAAGGAACTGTTTCTGTTCGCAGTCGTTTAGAGAGTTAATCGCAGCCTGCTTAGTTAAAGATCCAAAAAAGCGCCCGACCTCAGAAAAACTTCTGAAACATCCGTTCTTCAAACATGCTCGGTCTACAGATTATCTGTCCCGTAAAATTCTTCATGGTCTTTCTCCACTTGGTGAACGTTATAAAAAGCTTAAGGTAAGTTGATTGGAACTTAGAATCTTCATAACCTTTTATATATACGTAGGTGTGATTGAAGCTGTGCAACATCTCTTATGTTGTCTTTATAGGAGACGGATGCTGAGTTGTTTAAAGGCATAAATGGTGACAAAGAACAGTTATCTCAGGTATACCTCGATCCTTGCATTTGCACGTACAAATATTATCTATATGTTGGGATGCTCATTAATTCAATTATCTTTGCGGTCTACCTGACTTAGAATCATATTTGCTTTCTTGCAGCACGAGTATATGCGAGGAATTAGTGCTTGGAATTTTGATCTCGAAGACTTGAGGAAGCATGCATCACTTGTAAGTAAGGTCGTGTCTTAAAAGTAAAAGTAAAACTATTGTTTTAGCACCCTCTCAATGCTTCAATGTTCTGCTATCAGAAGCCAGATAATGAAATGTGCAGTTCAGAGATTCGGGAACTGAACGGGAATTGGGATGTTGGGCTTGATGTACCAAAAAGAAACCCAATGATACAAAGGGAAAAGACTATGTCTTTGGAGATGTTCAAAATCTCAGACAAGGCAAGTGTCTTTCCTTCTATGAACGCGTTCATATCTCTGTGTGCCTATTTTGTATTCCAGCTAAACCTCTTGCCATATCCAACTTTTCAGGATATCATGAGTACGAGTAACAGTCTAACAACAGGTGCATTACTTCCTTCATTTCATCGCAAGTTCCTCCCGGATACTGGGTACTTTACAACATTTCTCTTCTCTACACATTCGTAGATCCTGACTGTGGAGTCCTGCATTGCTTTGCTGTGTGTGTTTTATTGGTTTGATTAGTTATGACTAGGAATTTCCAAAGTTACATACTTATATCTCATTATTTTGCTTGTACAACTTTGAAATAAACATATTGGACGCAGATATCAAGTTGGCATCCTCTCTGATGAAAGCAATGCATGTTGCGAAAGAGCTGCAGAGGTGCTCGCTCTTGAAGAGCCAAATCAACTAGTGAAATTAGCGGATACCAAGCAGATGCCCGCTCTTGAAGAGCCACATCAACTAGAACCATTAAGGGATACCAAGCAGATACCTGTTATTGAAGAGCCACATCAAGTAGAACCATTAGCGGATACCATGCAGACGTTAGCTCTTGAAGAGCCGCATCGAGTAGAACCATTAGCGGCGGATACCAAGCAGACGCTGGCTCTTGAAGAGCCGCATAAGCTAGAGCCATTAACGAATACCAGGCAATTGGAAAAAGCAGGAAGCGAGCCGGTGATTTTTCTATATGCTTTGAACATAAATGTCATGTGCTTTCTTGAGATTGTGGAACCTTATCGTAATGGTTCTCAAATTGACAATACAATCATTTATTATCAGGAGAAACCAAAAAATGGCTACACATTTAGTCTTGTCAACAGCGCGTCTTGCACAGCAACTGAAATCCTCCCACTGTTACAGAGTCTCCTGATACAGAATGACATTCAGAGGGTGTGTGGACTACTCCAACTGCTGCTTGTAGATATACTCTGCTAAATGGTTTATTTGGATTTAACTTCTGAGCCTTCACATTATATTTGTTTATTTTTGCAGGAGAAAGTAATCAGATTAATTAGATTTTTTGATCGAACTGCCGGTAATGTCTCTCTCATCTCTATCAGTTTCTGTTTCTGTCTTTCGACTAATGAGTTCTGATGACCTTGGTCTTCACTTGTACAGAAACTCAAAATCCAATCTCGAAAAACGAAGGAGTGCAGGTACGATCTTTTTTTCTCATGTGACTTATGTGGATGTCTTAAGTACTTGGTAATGGTAAAACTAAGAGCATGAATACTCACAGATATATCCATCAAGGGAGAGAGAACTACAATCTCAAGTTAATTTCTTGGAGAAAAGGTAATAAAATAACTTGTTCCTTTTTGTTTGTTTGTTTGTTTTGGATTAAGATTTGATTAGTAAACTGAGAAGGTGATTTATGAGTGTTTCCAGTGTTGAGATACTTGCAGAGGAAGTGAAGAGAAGAAAAGAAATAAATGATCAGGTAAATGTAGGAATAAAAGAAAAATTGATATTAGAGATCATATAATATATAACTAAAATGTTTATCCGTTTGCAGCTAGAAGGACAGATCAGATCTCTAACTAGTAGCAGTAGCAGTAGCAGCAGCCACAGCATTTCTTGAGCTTAATTAAACACCTCTTTTGTCTCTTCCAAGAGAAAGGAAGACGATTCTTTTGTGTATTCAAAATTTAATAATATTATTATATATCATAATTACTTAGCCATTAATCCATATTCATTGCTCCTAATCAAATCAGAAATCCAGAAGCAACAGGAGGTAAGTAAGAAAAGTAAACGATGAGACCATTGGACTATTTAAGTGGGGTTTTGTACGTAATCTGATTGATAAAGAAGAAACTACATACCCATCGACACAATTTGTCAAAGATGACATTCCGAAACCACCACCGCCTTTACTGAAATTGAGAAATGTTTTTCACTCTTAAAACCACATAATTAATATCAAATTAAAGTAATTCATTAAATTAGCGCGGGTTACCGGGTCGAGTTAGAGAAGATACGAAAAAAGAAACCGTTGAATTAGCGCGGGTATGACTATGAATGAAGGAGAGATATCCTCAAATAATTTATATATATATTTTGGATCAAACGGTAACACGACGTGCCTCTCACTCAATTCACTAAAAGTTCAAAAAAAACGATCATGGCGACCTCTTAATACTCATCCCTTCCATTATCGTATTTGATATTGTCAAATTTATAATTCCGTCGTAATGGAACGCATTTCTCCTCTCTCTCTCTCTCTCTCTCTCCAGATTTATTGTCATTAGAATATTTTTAGTTCAGATTTTAATTAGTTGTTTCCAGTTGCAGAGCTGAATTATAATTTGTTTTTCTTCTTCTCGTTGATTTTTTGAATTGTATCTCCTTACTTCTTTTTTTTTATCAATTGATTGTTTCATTAGGCTCTTTCTGTGGAAGAATCAGAAGCAGAATCATCAAATGTCTGGTTCCCCGACTTCTTTCCCACCATTACCATCCGCCATTTCGCCGGTTAACTCCTCCGGTGGATCTGCTCCTCCTCCAACTAATTCCGCACCACCTCCTATTCCACTGCCTGTTTCTACTCCACCGCCGGCGACTCCTCCTCCCGTATCCAATCCCCCACCTCCACCGCCTGGTTCCCCACCCCCTCCTCCCCCGGTTGCTCCACCTCCAGCTAATCTTCCACCACCATTGCCCACAAACTCTCCTCCACCTCCTTCTCCTTCTCCTCCTCCCCCGGATAATGTATCATCTCCGCCTCCGCCGAATGTAAATGACAGCTCTCCTCCTCCTCCACCTCCGCAAATTTTGTTACCTCCTCCGCCTCCGCCTCCGCAAATATTGTCTTCTCCTCCAGCGTCTTCACCGCAGGGAGGACCCAAAAATCCGCAAAAATCACCACCACCACCCACCAAAGCTCCTTCAGCACCCACCAATTCTCCTCCGCCATCGAGTAACGCATCTCACGCACTACCACCCAAGTCTACCGCTGCAGGCGGACCTCTCAAGTCTCCGTTTCGCGGCGTCCCCAGCTTCCCACCGCCTCCTCCAAACAGCAATGACAATGGCTATCAAGGGAAGACTATGGCCGGAATGGCAGTAGCCGGGTTTGCAATCATCGCCGTAATCGCCGTCGTCTTCTTTGTCAGAAGAAAGAAAAAGAGAAACGTAGATGCATACAGTGACTCACAGTACATGCCTCCTTCAAACTTCTCCATCAGATCAGGTGAAGAAAATCTTGATCATTCTCTCATCTATCTGCGTGTTCTGTCTTAAAAAATACAAAACTTTTTCCTTTTAAATCATGCAGATGGATTTTTATACGGTCAGAATTCAACAAAGGGACACTCTGGTCCTGGTGGTTACAATACACAGCAACAATCCAATACCGGAAACAGCTTCGGGAGCCAAAGAGGGAGCCAAAGAGGTTACACACAGTCAGGGAGTACACCTGATGCAGCTGTGATGGGAAGTGGTCAGACGCATTTCACATATGAAGAGCTAATGGACATAACCGAAGGATTCGCCGTGCAGAACATACTCGGAGAAGGTGGGTTCGGGTGTGTCTACAAAGGTAAATTACACGACGGGAAACTAGTTGCTGTGAAGCAGCTTAAGGTTGGTAGCGGACAAGGTGACCGCGAGTTTAAAGCAGAGGTTGAGATCATTAGCCGTGTTCACCATCGTCATTTGGTCTCTCTGGTTGGCTACTGCATCTCGGATGTGGAGAGGTTGCTTATCTATGAGTATGTTCCAAACCAAACCTTGGAGCATCATTTGCATGGTGAGATTTTTTCACCACTTCCCTCATCAGTAAACATTTTCTTGTGCGTTAGCTGACATGTTGATTTTGTTTTTACTTACATGGGTTGTATATCTTGACCACAGGGAAGGGAAGGCCAGTCTTAGAATGGGCTAGGAGAGTCCGAATCGCTATAGGTTCTGCCAAAGGTTTGGCGTATTTGCACGAAGACTGTAAGTCCTTTTATGTGTGTGAAGCAATGCTTAAAAGCACAAAGGGAAGCTGAATTGAAATTGAATTTATTTGTGAATGTTTCGTTTTGCAGGTCACCCAAAAATCATTCACAGGGACATAAAGTCCGCAAACATCCTGCTGGATGATGAGTTTGAAGCTCAGGCAATAAAGACAACCATATATTGTTTGGAGCTTTGGCTCTAAATTTTCATTTGATGAGGCTTTTATTTGTTCTTACTTTTCTGCTTCTTGGTATTTAGGTTGCTGACTTTGGACTAGCAAAACTCAATGATTCAACACAAACCCATGTATCAACTCGCGTTATGGGAACCTTCGGGTAAGCATTTGAGAAGAAAAAAAAGTCTTATGTAGTATTAAGTGCTTAAACTTCTAGATCTGAAAATGATGAACTAGTTTGTTTATATAGACAGATGTTAGAAGGCTGAAATGTTTTCTTGCTAAATATCAACAACATATAAGTTGTTGAAAGTACAAAAACCTCTATGTTATTGGGTTTTGTTTTCAGGTACTTGGCACCAGAATATGCACAAAGCGGGAAACTGACAGATAGATCAGATGTTTTCTCGTTTGGGGTTGTTCTCTTAGAGCTTATAACTGGACGCAAACCAGTTGATCAGTATCAGCCTTTGGGAGAAGAGTGTTTGGTCGAATGGGTAAGTAAATACCAATCTGTAAACATTCCAGTCTCTTGACATCTTAACATTCTTCAGTTACACTTACGTATGGTTGGCTTTAGTTACTTAAAAAGACATAATCCATAAAAACTCACAGGCTCGCCCACTGCTTCACAAAGCCATTGAGACTGGCGATTTCAGCGGTTTGGTTGATAGACGGCTCGAAAAACATTACGTGGAGAATGAAGTTTTCAGAATGATTGAAACGGCTGCTGCTTGTGTTAGGCATTCCGGTCCAAAACGTCCACGAATGGTTCAGGTAACTTTCTTATAACACTATCCGATAAGCTCCTTATGGATAGACAGAAACCCTATTGAAATCCTTAAAATGAAGAAGCTTTATATGCCTATGGCTCACTCTCTTATTAGGTAACTCTGAAAATTGGTATTCGTAGCTACAATCTGACTAATCAAATCTCACATACATAGCAACAAATAACATTTCTACACATCTCATGTTTTAGTTGATCAAATTTGAGAAACTTATCTTCTCAAACAAAACTTGGTTGAAATAAGGTTGTGAGAGCACTGGACAGTGAAGGGGACATGGGAGACATCAGCAATGGAATCAAAGTGGGACAAAACAGTGCTTATGACTCTGGTCATTATAACTCAGACGCCATGAAGTTCAGGAAAATGGCGTTTGGTTTTGACGATAGTTCAGATTCAGGGATGCACAGTGGAGAATACTCTGTCCAAAGCTCCCGGAGAGGATCCAATGGAGCCTCTGCTGAGTTCACGAGGCACGAATCTGACAACCGAAACTTCAATAACCGGCGGTTCTGATTCAAATATAGGTGAAGTAATTATACCTCTTCTCTTGGGTCTTTGCCTTAACTATCCCTCATACTTGAGCTCTCTGTACATCATTAATGCTCTTTGTATTTTTGTGTGAGATACATTTTCTTGCATAGCTACCTTTAGTTTTACTTCATAATGGCCATTTGCCTCGAAAGACTTATTTATAGGTTAGAACAAGAAAAAAGCAAAAAAAAAAAGAAAGAAAGAAAAAGAACTCAGAGAAGTTCTGAAAGAGTGATTTGAATCTTGTTTGCTTTTTGTTTCTGTCTGTTGGGTTTCATATTTTTGTTGAGTGTGATGAGGATAATGAAGAACTGCATCTTCAGATAATGTAACATTTTTTACAGATTGAACCTGTAATGTTACTTGTCATCTAATTTTTTTTTTTTTGCTTTTCTATATAACTTGATCGAAAGTTCCATACCCATATGAAACAAAACCAATCGACCCAAAACAAGAAACACGACAAACAGAAATAAACAAGAAAACCACAAAGTTAAACAAGCTTCAGTAAGTCTCTTATTTAGATCATTGTCCTAACCGGAGCTTGAAGACGGAACCACCGTGTCTAAAGTGAATCTCCCTTTTTCCGCTCACTTGAACCTTACTCCATGTTTAGTAACCGGAGTTGGTCCTTTCTTTCCTCCTCCTCCTCCTCTCTTGTTATCAAACCCAAACTCAATGTCTCCTCCGTTTCGACCAGAGGGTTTGCTCATTGGACCAGGACGCTTTATATCGAATCCAAACTCCAAATCATCACCTCTCTCTCTCGGCTCACGCTCCACAGGTCTGATCTCACGGCTCTTCTTTGACGACGGTTTCTCATGCTTTGAAGTTTTGTTGTTGTTTTTGTGGTCCTTGCGGCCCCGGTTGCATAGCCTTCCAAACACACAAGCCAGTGCTGCCAAGATAAGGATGGCGGCTAGAACTATGAACACTGTACCGAATGAGCCACTTGAACCAGAGGACGAGGGCGGTACATATGAGGAAGATGATGAAGAGGAAGAAGATGGATAGACAACAAGAGGTTGCTGGAATTGTTGTTGTTGATCTGTCATTTTTTTTGGGTGGATTTGGTTTTGATTGTGATTTTGGGAGCTCTGTGATGTTGAAGAGCACTTCAAGTTATGTCATTTCCATCTGAAATGTGACCAACGTATTAATAGTACTACCCTTCTCTATGATCATTCTCTATAAATAAAGTTTATGCAAGACATGGTGTTTTTTTTTTGAAATAAAGTTACATATTGCTTGCTTTTGTGGAAATTATCAGATTGTTTTTTGTGCAACTTTAATTAAAAAAAGGTAATGTGGGTTGTTTTTGTTTGTTTGTCACCAACAATGTGGCTTTGTTTAAGAGATGCACTTTAGAACATTTTCTGATTGCTTTGTAAGAAGAGAAAGTGAGATTTTGGTTAAGTATTTTGAGATGAGACACAATACATTGTTTCCAATAAAGATGAATTAAAGATTGGATGAGTGGGGATGCTGCTTTACCAATCATTGACTCTACTCTTTAGATTCCCATTACCCATTAATTTATACACCTCTTTCTCTAATCTTCAGTCTCCAATTTTCAATTCCCTAGTGCTTGTGTATTCTTTTGTGTTATAAATCTTAATTGTTATAAAGTTTGCCTAAATATCAGGAGAGAAAAAAAAAGATTTTTTATTTTTAAATAAAAGTGGAAATATGGATCCACTAATTTTGTATAAAATACTTTTACAACATCAAATCTTCTCTGGTGTGAAGTTTTAACTTTTCTTGTGAATTTCTAACCGGATTTATTTTATTTAATTTTGTAGGTTTAGAGTGGGGTTCCACAAAAGGAGAACGTAATTGGAATGTATTCAACATAGGGATTAGTGTAAAACATTTTTTGAGTTCTTTCACGCAAATATTTGTTTTCTTCTTTTCCTTTTCATATTTCTTTCAAACTTTCTGTCTCTTTGAATGTCCTTTTCTTCCTCAGAAAATGTTTAAGTGTTCACAATGATATCTTCTTATCGATCACAGTGGCCTAATGGAGCCACCTTTAGATTTTGAATTTTGATTCTTTGTTTGCTTTTCTTTTTCACCAAGGAAGAAAAATATTCCTTGCATGATATGTCCATCAAGTCTCTTGATGAACCGAAGAATCACAAAACGTTTGCTAAACATCGCATAAGTGAATATTTAAAATGAGTCTACCGTTACGATAAAATTGATTGATCCAGAATCAATTAAATATACTCATTATAATGAAGGAAGGAAAAAACAAGTATATGTGGTTGCTTCTGTATTTGTTCATTTTCTTTTTGTTTTTCACTTTCTAATACGTGCTTTGAAACCGGTTTAGCTGGAGCGGTTCCATGTAAGCGCTCATCATAATGGGCCGCTTCCGCAACTGGACTTATTACCTTACTCCAGTTTACATTTTATAATGTTTTAGTTATTTAAAATTTTATTATATTTTTTTGTGTGTATTTGTAATTTTGTTTCCCTTCTATGTGATCTTACTCTCTAAATCTCTACATTAATCATATACAAAATAGAAGCCGGTATAAGACTTTCTTGAGAAAATCTGGTCCAAGTTAATGAAATCAGAAAAGCTATTTGAGAAAAAAAAAAGTAATTTCATTTACCATAGAGCAAAAAGGAGCCATCAGTGATAACGTTTTCGCCAAAACGGCACGCAGTTGCGCGCTAAGACCAGCTAGAAAACGACACGTGGCAATCGTGTTCCTCAATGCTCTTTTTTGTCTACACAAAGAGAGAAGAAGGTGTCACTCAAGGACCGTCGCATCGCGACCAAACAGCAACAAAAAGCTTCCACATACAAACCTGTCCTTTTACGCTTTGTCGATCGCTGTTGGACGATCAGGCCTAGGCCTGGCTCTTCGGTTTCGGTGAGGACTGTCGGGGAGAAATATCTCATTCTCTCTGCTTTATCGCGCAATTTGATTCTCTGCTTCGGATCTAATAGTGATTTTACAGATTTTTTAAGTGCTTTATTATGGGTTGTGCTTCTTCGCCGTGGGTAAAAAAAGTTGCTTTTCCCCTAGTTAAGATTTAAGAAAATATCAATTTGGCAGCTTTACTTCGATTACGTAATTTACTTATTCATCCTCGTACTTACCGAGTCTGGTTTTATGTATATTGTATTTGTGAGGCTTTTATATTTAAGAGACTCTCAATTCTGAAATTCTTTCTCTTTTTTTTTCTTTTTTTTCTGGGGATTCTGTGACGGTCAATGTATAGAGAGCATCACGAGGATGTTCAATATTTTTCGATTTTTTTTTAATGACTGAATTGGCTTGAGCTTATGTTCATTGTTGTTTTTTCTGATGATCAAGCTGATCTATTCTAGACGTGATGACCTTTTGATCTTTCCATTGCCTTATACACTGTGCAAGACATAAATGGGCAAGGCTACTGTTAACAATCCTGGTTCGGACACCGAGAGAAACAAGAGAAATGTGGTCTCAAGTGTGTTTGATCCTGCATTCTCTAGATTCGTTGGCCTATCTCAGAAGCTCCATGCTCGTCTTAAGGTCATGCTCTGTCTGATTCCATTTATTCAATGCCATGATGTGAGGTTGTTATATATCAAGGAGCTGAAAAAGAAGCATTTTGCTGTCTTTGTCACAGTCCCAGCTGAAGAATATGACAGCTTATAAGCATGGGATTGGTTCTTCATGGAGACACGATAAAGAAATCTCATCGAGCTCTATGCAAATTGATCTGGAGAAATAGTTACATAGTTGGAGAGAAAACCCTTCGTGGACCGATCAGACCCCAGTCATTAAGGTGATCAATAGACACTAGTACACGGTCTTATCAGAGCCAGTGAGAATCTTGTTATATGACAAATTATTAATCTTGTCAGGTGAGTATTCCAAAAGGATCACTTTGCAATCTCAAAGCCGGGGTGAACGTTCGTTTACCTCCTGATGCAGTCTATAACATTGTGATTGACCCTGACAACAGAAGAGTCTTCAAGAATATCAAGGTACTTCTACATTACCTTCTTCTCCATTAGAGTTAATCTCCCGATTCATCATCCTCAAAATACAGAGATTGTGATCACATTGCAGGAGGTACTGTCGCGGAAAGTAGTTGTAGATGAATGATTAAGGAAGTGGTGGAAGTAGAACAAGCAGCTTTGTGGAGATTTCTCTGGTGGTCAGGAACAATATCAGTTCATGTCTTGGTGGATCAAAACCGAGCAGATCACTCGGTAAGACCTTTCGGGGTTTAAGTACAAAAGTCTCAAGTCTTTTTATTAAATGGTTTTGTGAAAAGGAAATGGGTTTTGCAGATGAGATTCAAGCAAATGAAGAGCGGGTTCATGAAGAGATTCGAAGGAAGCTGGAAAGTTAAGCCTTTGTTTGTGGACGAACATATGTGCGATCGTCTGAAACCGAAAACACTGGAGGAGTATGACCAGTGCAGTGGAGGTGAGGATCGG
Organism: Streptanthus diversifolius; assembly: GCA_039880935.1. Classification (NCBI taxonomy): domain Eukaryota; kingdom Viridiplantae; phylum Streptophyta; class Magnoliopsida; order Brassicales; family Brassicaceae; genus Streptanthus; species Streptanthus diversifolius. Next base: position 3,964,701 of record JAXGFM010000015.1, on the reverse strand, counting down.
ATCGAAGGTGACGCTGGACCAGTTTATACAGCCGGCGATTGTTCCACCTCCGCCCATTTCTTGGTATCTGAGAGGCATCACGGCCATGACAACGGAGATGCTCATCCATGACTTGTTGGCTGAGACCGCTAGGATCCGCAAACGTTTGGCAACCGGAGAAACGGATGATAGTGACACGCTGGATGAGCATCGTATTGTGAAACCCGAAGATATAAAGGAAAGATGGGCTGCACACAGAAGAACATCAAGGAGACGGCGAAAAGATTTGTGCTGATACAGTTCTGGATGAAATTAATCCAGTCCTCGATTTTGGGATGGTTGAAATGTTTATAAGGATATGAAATATCAAATTTTCTTCAATACTGAACTATTAAAGAATTATCTGTTTTTTGGTTAAACTAAGAATATATATGGTAAAATAACGTAGACGCTTTGCAAATGAATACGCCAAAGAAAAATAACATTCAATCATCAATCCAGGTATCTTCAAATTAAAATACACGAAAACTATTTCAATTGGGTTCTTCTACTAAGTTTTAGGTACAAGACATGTACTTGCACAATCATAACATTCACATACCCAATAGCAGATAATATTTATAATATTTTCTTGCATCCAGAATTTTCCCATCACAGCAGATAGAATCATCTCGATGCAAATGCAATTCTCCCCCATTACGCCTGCGTAAGAGTAACACGAGGAAGAGAAAATAAGCGTCGCAAAAAAAAAAAGAAACCATATTTTTGTTAGATTGGGTTTTTGAAACTTATGTTACCTTTCCAGCGATGTTGTTGGATAGCCAGTCAAGACCTTCGTACAGTCCTTCACCTGAAGTGGCGCAAGTGCTCTGAATGTACCTGTAGATTGTAACAAAAAAAAAAAAGAAATTTAGAACAAAAGAAAGGTTTTGGTTTTCAGAGACTTGTTGGGATTTTTATTTACCAGTGACGCTGACGCAGGGAGTGAAGGCCAAGCTTATCCGTGATTTCAGCTGCATTCATCGCATTTGGAAGATCTTGTTTGTTGGCAAACACAAGCAACACAGCATCACGCAGTTCGTCCTGCAGACGAAAAAAAAAACACGAGTAGAGTTGGTACGTATATATGACTTTCTGAAGAATGGGTATGATGAAAAAAAAAAAAACACTAAACAAATCATTCTGTCTAAAGGAATTCGATATCAATCGATCTGGACCTCATTCAGCATCCTGTGCAGTTCATCTTTGGCCTCAACAACTCTGTCTCTGTCGTTGCTGTCCACCACAAAGATAAGACCCTGAGTGTTCTGGAAGTAGTGCCTCCACAAGGGACGGATCTGAAAAGAAGCCAAGAAGTTAGTTTACCTGGTTAAAAAGTTCTTCAACAATTTACTTTCTATAGCAGTGGAAGATACACAATCAGATAAGAATCATCAGGTTGTTGTGATGCACAAAGGATTACATATAGCTGAAAGAATTGGACATCATACCTTGTCCTGACCCCCGACATCCCACACTGTGAAACTGATGTTCTTGTACTCCACAGTTTCCACATTGAAACCTGCAAGAAAGAGTTTGGTTGATGATCCTAGAGATTATTATACTCATCCCAAATTAGAAACCAGTATTATGGTGTGAAGCTTACCAATAGTGGGGATGGTGGTGACTATCTCTCCGAGCTTAAGCTTGTACAGAATAGTGGTCTTACCAGCAGCATCAAGACCAACCATCAGAATTCGCATCTCCTTCTTTGCAAAGAGCCGGCTAAAAAGCTTGGCGAAACTCAACCCCATCTTGCCTTACTGCACAACCTCAACGACGTAGAGAGAGTATCAAAAACCTCATCCACATTCTATAATCATCGTTCCTGACAGTGAAACCTAAATTGTATATTCTCTAAGAACATGATCAAACCCGAAATGGTTAATGTATAATTTTCACGAACACAAATTTAACGAGATCAGGCAGATCTAAACACAGAGGTTGAAACCTGCCCAGACTTCATGATCTCTCTTAACGGATCAGATGGTCAACACATCGGAAGCTATCAGAAACAATTACGACGAGAAAAACTGGAAGCGAATATAAATTTTAACAGATCCACACTGTCTTAGAAGCTATCGTATCAGAATCATGGACATATAAAATATATATTGAAATCTAATCGCATTATCCATAGATGAGATCATCAACCTAAACGGAATCAATCCCCACAATTCCCAAACCATCAAAATTCACAATGTACACGCCGTAAAAAACGAATCCGCAGCAGATCACATACAGAGATCTACGCGAAACCAAATAGTCTAAAATGAGAATGCAAAAGCACAGATCCAGATCAGAAAACGTACCTCTGAAGAGAGTAAATGAAAGATCTGAGAGAGAAAGAGACCGCGAAGAAACGGAGAGCTAAAGAACGAAGAAAATTTTGAAAGAGACAGAGAGAAGCTTAAGAGAAACGCGACGACGACGAAAATGGTTTAGTGGGAAGAGGAATTTTATAAGGGAAACGAGAGAAGCTTGTACGTCGCTTCACGCCAATTAACAAAAAAAAAACATTTGATTTACGAGAATACCCCTTTGAATCTTCCATGACCGGAGTGCAGGTGTTCGTCTTCGTCAGGGACTCATGCGATCTAGCCAATCAATAGTTGACACGTCGGCTGTAGCTTTTTCCTTAAGTGCTACTTCGTCTCCATTCGAACGAAACGTTATTCATTGATGCTGTTCGGCCAATAGGAAGTTGCCAAGTCATTATCATTGTATTTTGTTTTGGGTTTTCATTTCCTTCGATCTTCTTTGATGAATTTCTATTTTCTTCAAGCTTTCCTGTGATCAACTGATTGTAGATTCCATACGGAGGAGTAAGCAATCTGATTTCCGTTTGGTTTAGCTCCAATTTTTTTTTTTTCGTTTGATGCAGTTTCTGGGTTTGTTTAACTTAGTTTTGGTTTGGAATGAGTTTATTATATGAAATTATTATATTTTAAAATATATATATATATATGAATTTATACTGATTATACTAATATAACATGATTATCAATTAATAATATAAATTTTAATGTCTGAATCATGTAATACAGTAGTGATCACTTCTAAAATTTATAACATATGTACACTACAATATTAAATAAGATATTAAAATCATTAGGATATGTTGACAAAAAAAATAAAAAAAATTAATAAGTATAGAAAATTTTAATAGATTTCGATTTGGTTCCATTTTATTTGGTTATACTAAAAATTTCTTTTAACTAGGTTTCAAAATTCTCGATTTAAAACAACTAAGCCATTAATTTATATATATATAAATTGGATTCAGTTTAACATTATAGTTTGGTTAGCTTCCTCATCCGGTGACTTGTAAAATTCTTGAAGAGGAAGGGAACAAAAATCATACTCCTTTTTTATACAAATAGATTATTTACCGTATATATTAAATACCATAATGCATGTCAATCTCATTGTAATTGCTTCATTTACAAGATATTACATGTCAGTCGCTAAGATGAATGAATCCAACTATATTACGTGTGCAACAACCCTCACTACAACGACCGTTCAAATCCAATCACCTTAAAGCTCGTCGTTAGCATTTTCAGCTTTTTCTACGACCATAACAGTTTCTGCCAAATATTGAGTTTGGTACAAACTCTTATCGTCATGCGAGTCCAGACCCTTCAGCTGAGTTATAATATGCTTCTACATTTCCGTCATTGCCTTCCAAATTGACATTGTTGAGGGACAATGCGTGTGCAAGGAACCGCGTCGCTGCATGCTAATTTGATGGCTTTTGCGTTTTTTGTGGTTCAGGTTATGTTTCTGTACACTATCTCGGTTATGTGAACCGCCGATGTCTGCAAAAAGAAGGGGGGAAAAAGAAAAAGACCAAAGATCAATTTCTTTCTTTCTTGAGGTTTCTTGAGCTCATCATAACTTAATGGTTTTCTGAAGAAGAAAACGCAGTAGAATTTGCTCCTACATGGCAACTATAATGTATGAGCAACCACAACGTCTGAGTCCAGAATAGAGTTCTTTCCCATATAGGCTCACCAAGTTTTGCTTTTGTTAATTGAACTGCTCTTATCTACGACAATTGTTTTCATTCTCAAGAGATTCCTAACGCAAGCTACTGTCTTCTACCTCTAGAAGATGCGAAGGAGTGCAATAACTGCATCCATAACAACTCCTAATAGGAGAGATTTGCACACACAAAAAGTCTATATATATATATATATGTTTCACTTTCTCCTAAAAAAATCAGATAAAATCTGAACTAAAATTCAACATATTTCAATTGAATAAATAAAAACGCTAACATATTGCAAACAAAAGAAGCTAATAACGTTAAACAAAAGAAGCTAACAAGCGTCAAACCTAGTGATAAAAAGATTGTGTTTTATTTTCCATTAAAAAAATTAACATTGTTAGCTCTAGAAAATATAATTAGCTCGTTATAAAATGTTAGATTATTATTATTATTTTTGGGTATAATAATTTAAAATTTATTTAAGGATTTGAATTTTGTATAGTTTATAAGGCTAAGCCTGGTAGTTCACGCATTTGAAAAAAATCTTTAAGAACCCCAAACTATATTGTTTTTTTTTCTTGTTTTTGATCCGACGTTCTTATATAAAATGAGAAAGAGACGAGACCTTAGCACGAATGAGAAAGAAACAGACAAGGAGACAACTAGCTAGCTCCTTTCATTTTGTTGATAAAATAAATAATGAGACGACTTGGTACTTCATTTCCAAGCTCGTCGTGACTTCCATTTTTTATACTTCTTTAATCATTTCTTCCAAAGTCACCGCTTCGTGACTTCCTCTAATTTCAGGTTCAATCAGTAAATATCACTAATCAACCAAATTATTAGACAATGCAGTTGAAACCAACGGTTGGATGTTTAGTTAAATAAGATGCTCCGATGTGAAACAAAGAATGACTTTCTATTAAACAATATTTTTAGATTGTTACGATAAACATAATATTATAGTTCCACAATATTAATTTACAAGGAGTTACTGTGTTAGATTTTTCTTTTTGCATTTTTTATAGTTAGAAAAAAAGTTGTTCAAAAGGAAAGAAATTTAAAAGATAAGTTTTACTTTGAAAGCGAATCTAGAAGATGTGCTTATTAGTTGCAAAGTAAAGAAAATAGATGTGGAATGAATATATCAGAATTTGTTTATTATTTTACTTTTCAAGAAAAGACTATGTCCGTACTTTAGATTTCCACGGCAAAGACTAGTTTCGTTGCCGCCGGTTAAAGGTAGTTGATTTCATTCTCGCGCTCTCTCTCTCTCTCTCTCTCTCTCTGGTCTCTCCGGCCATCTTCCTCTTCTTCCCTCCTCCGGCGAAAATTTTCAAGAATAACTGGAAAACTTGCATTTGCAAGAGCACGAAAAGTCGTTTACTAACTGAAACAGCGAAACTTTTTTCCCCATAATTCTCGGAGCAGCAATTCATCGGAATTTGATGGTTAGAACGGCTCGTAGTCTTGTTTGCTTAGGATGACTGGTGCTCCGTTTTGCGATCGGAGAGGGTTGCTGCATTTAGGTATTACCTCTCTCATGGAATGGCAGATCTCGTGAGCTACGGTAGTATCGAGCGAGACATCGAGCAGGTTCTATTCTCTTCTCTCTCTCTATATATATATATGTGTTTTCCCTGAGCTTTATATATGCCTGTGTTGATCAAAAAAAAAACACAGGATCTTCGTCTTGTTGCTTGTGTGATATGTGAGTCAAATTTTGCTTTTTTAGAATGCTGATAAATGACCAAAATTTCATGAAACTTGTTGTCTAGAAGATGAAATTTTCATGAATCCTCCATTGATGTGAAAACTCACTTAAGAACTTGTATTTTCTCACCCAGATCTTCAAAGCCCCTTCCCTGTATTTTGCAGGCTCTAATTGCGTTGAAGAAAGGTGCTCAACTCTTGAAGTATGGTCGGAAAGGAAAGCCTAAGTTTTGTCCCTTTAGACTCTCCAATGTGAGTATGCTTTTAAATACATGTATACATTTGGTTTAGCGGTGAAGACTGGAGCTCCTTCCTGCTAATTTCTTGTACCACCTTGGACATGTTATTTGCAGGATGAGACCTCTTTGATCTGGATTTCAAATGGTGGAGAAAAACGTTTGAAGTTAGCAACTGTATCTAAGATTATTCCAGGACAAAGAACTGTAAGTCTGTAACTTTCTACCTTCTGTTTTGATTCAGCAGCATACAAAATTGCCAATCTTTGTCAGTAACACATTATGACTTTGATCATGTTTAAACTATCAGGCTGTTTTCCAACGTTATCTTCGCCCTGAAAAGGATTATTTATCTTTCTCTCTCGTATACTCCAACAGGAAGCGGACCCTTGACGTGGTTGGTGAATGAAACTTAATTACTCTCTCATCAGCTTGTATTGTCTGCCTCTGCAGCTGAATACGTTGCATTTGTTTTCAGATTTGCAAGGACAAAGTTGAGGCAGAGGTGTGGATAGCAGGCCTAAAAGCTTTGATATCTGGTCAGGGTGGCCGCTCTAAAATTGACGGCTGGAGTGACGGAGGCCTTTCTATTGCTGTAAGTAATAAGTATAACCTAAAGCCGACAGCTTCAATATTATGGATTTAGCAGATATATTTCTCTCTTCTCAAAATAACTCTCATTTAGATTTTTCTGAAGTTTGTTTTGTTCCATTTTCAACATTTCCAGGACAGCAGAGACTTGACATTAGGCAGTCCTACTAACAGCTCGGTTTGTGCTTCTCGAGATTTCAACGTTGTTGAGACTCCTTACAGTACAACCACTTATTCAAAGTCTTCTAGAACTGAGAATTCTGTCAGTTCTGAAAGGTCACATGTGCCATCAGGTAGCCCAAATATGTCAGTACGAGGACCTTCATCAGACGTGTTCCGGGTTAGTGTCTCCAGTGCTCAAAGCACCTCAAGTCATGGTTCTGCTCCAGATAATTCTGATGCTCTAGGTGATGTTTATATATGGGGTGAAGTGCTATGTGATAATGGTGTCAAAGTCGGGGCTGATAAGAATAGTAGTTGCGTTGGTTCAAAGTCTGATGTTCTGATTCCAAAGCCATTGGAATCCAATGTAGTTTTGGATGTCCACCAAATAGCATGTGGTGTTAAGCATGCTGCTCTAGTGTCTAGGCAAGGTGAGGTGTTTACATGGGGTGAAGGATCCGGAGGACGTCTTGGCCATGGAATGGGAAAAGATGTTACTGGGCCACAGCTTATTGAGTCTCTAGCTGTTTCGGGTGTTGATTTTGTTGCTTGTGGTGAGTTCCATACATGCGCTGTTACGATGACTGGAGAGATTTATACATGGGGAGATGGAAAACACAATGCAGGACTTCTCGGCCATGGTACCGATGTAAGTCACTGGATACCTAAGAGAATATCAGGACCTCTTGAAGGTCTTCGAATTGCTTCCGTGTCCTGTGGACCGTGGCACACTGCTTTGATTACATCAACTGGACACCTTTTTACTTTTGGAGATGGGACATTTGGTGTTTTAGGCCATGGTGACAGGGAAACTGTATTTTACCCGAGAGAAGTCAAATCTTTATCTGGTTTGAGGACTACTGCCGTTGCATGTGGTGTATGGCATGCTGCTGCAGTAGTAGAAGTCATTGTAACTCAGTCAAGTTCAAGTATATCATCAGGAAAGCTGTTCACATGGGGTGATGGTGACAAGGGCCGTCTTGGTCATGGAGATAAAGAGCCTCGGCTTAAACCCACATGTGTATCAGCTCTAATTGACCATGATTTTCACAGAGTTACATGTGGACATAGTTTAACAGTTGGCTTGACCACATCGGGAAAAGTTTTCACGATGGGTAGTACAGTTTATGGTCAACTAGGGAATCCCAGTGCTGATGGGAAGCTTCCTTGCTTAGTAGAGGACAAACTAACTGATGACTGTGTTGAAGAAGTAGCATGCGGAGCTTATCATGTAGCAGTTTTAACGTCTCGAAATGAAGTATTTACATGGGGCAAGGGTGCCAATGGGAGATTAGGTCATGGAGATATGGAGGACCGTAACGCACCCACTCTTGTCAATGCTTTGAAAGAAAGGCATGTAAGACATGTTGCATGTGGTTCAAACTTTACAGCAGCAATATGTCTTCATAAATGGGTTTCTGGTACTGAGCAATCTCAATGTTCAGCTTGTAGGCAGGCTTTCGGTTTCACACGAAAAAGTCACAATTGTTACAACTGTGGGCTTGTCCACTGCCATTCATGTAGTTCCAAGAAATCACTGAAAGCTGCTTTGGCTCCTAATCCAGGAAAGCCTTATCGTGTCTGTGATTCATGTTATTCTAAACTGAGTAAATTGTCAGAAGCTAGTATTGATAGCAGGAAGAATGTTATGCCACGCCTTTCTGGTGAGAACATGGACAGATTGGATAAAGCTGAGCTAAGATTGGCTAAATCGGGAATACCGTCAAAAATAGATTTGATCAAGCAGCTAGATAGCAGGGCAGCTAGACAAGGAAAGAAGGGAGACACGTTCTCTCTTGTCCGCACTTCTCAAACACCTCTATCACAGCTTAAGGATGCTTTGACCAACGTGGCTGACTTACGGCGTGGGCCACTAAAACCAGCCTTAACTCCATGTGAAGCAAGCTCCAGATCTGTGTCACCTTTCTCAAGGAGATCTAGTCCTCCTCGTTCACTCACTCCCATTCCTTCGACGGCTGGTCTTACTTTTTCAACTAGTATAACTGAGAGTTTGAAGAAGACAAATGAGTTTCTGAATCAGGAAGTGGTCAAATTGCGTGCTCAGGTAAACTTGTCCACAGTCCCTTTAATCTTTATTCATCCGAAATTGATGTTTCCATAAATTCTTATGGTTTGGTTTTAAACAAAGAATCTTGGACGTTGTTCAGGCCGAGAGCCTGAGGCACAGATGTGAGGTCCAGGAATTTGAAGTCCAGAAATCTGTAAAGAAAGCGCAAGAAGCAATGAAACTGGTAGCAGAGGAATCCGCCAAATCAGAAGCTGCAAAAGAAGTTATAAAGTCTCTTACAGCACAGGTTTTGGCTTGATTTACTCTCTTACATATTTCTCTTAAACCGTCTTTGTGTTCCACAATTTGCTCTCTGATGTATTCATTCTTGATATATGATTCCCACTAACGTTATTAAGTTTGATCGGTCCAGCTGAAAGATATAGTTAAGCTACTACCACGGGGTGCTTACGAAGCTGAGACCAAAAGGACGTCTACTTTGCTGAACGGGTTTGAGCAAAACGGATTTCACTTTGCTAATGCAAACGGACAGCGTCCATCACGTTCTGATTCAATGAGTGACACCTCTCTTGCATCACCTTTGGCTCTTCCCTCACGTTCAATGAATGGACTTTGGCGAAACTCCCAGTCGCCAAGAAACACAGATGCAAGCACGGGAAAAGACGAACTTCAAAGTGACGGGGTTCGAATCAGTAATGGTTTCTCAGAAGATGGTGACACTCGCCGAAACTCAAGAAGCTCAGTAACAACATCAAATGCTTCTCAAGTGGAGGCGGAGTGGATCGAACAGTATGAGCCTGGTGTTTATATCACACTGCTGGCCCTAGGCGATGGAACTAGAGATCTCAAACGTGTGCGCTTTAGGTAAACATTTAATAGAGTCGAGATTAACTTCTTTATCTTCATGCATTCTAGAGATTATTAAATAGAACCAATGTGGTTTGTCTGCAGCCGGAGAAGATTCAAGGAGCAGCAAGCAGAGGCATGGTGGTCAGAGAACCGCGAAAGAGTATACGAAAAGTATAACATTCGCGGTACGGATAGATCAAGTGTGCAATCACAGTTCTAGACATGAATCAAATAACAGCAACGAAAGCAAAAGCATAGGAAGCAGTTTTGCACTGTATATTATAGAGAATCTCTATCGCGTTATTTACAAAGTTTGTCGTGAGTTTGATGATTTTTTTTTTTACTAATCGATTCTAACCTGATGTATGTGGAAATCGTAAGCTAACTTCATGATGTTTAGGTTTTTCTTTACTACACTGCACTCAGTTTCTCTTTCTGGTATCCATGTTTTGGCTTTTTGTTGATCAACCACTCTGCGCTCAGTTTCTCTATTTCGAGTATGCTTTAGTCAACTCCATGCCGTTTAGCTTTCTCCTTACTACACTCTGCTCAGTTTCATTTCCTCGTTCGTCTCCTTCTTCGCCTCTCCCTCAATTTCCCTGAATCAGCCATGGAAGCGAGACTCTCCGAAACTCTTGGCCTCCCGTCTCCGACTCTTAATCACTGCTTTCTTCCTAACGATTTCAATTCACTTTTCACTCATTTCTACAATCTCACCTCCTCCGTCCAAACCCTTATCGTCAGAAACACTGGAACCAAAACCAAACTCTCTGAAAATCACCGAAATTCTCAGAATCTTCCACTGAAAACATGGGGAGATCCGAATCATTTAACCCGACATTTGCATCTGCATCTTCAGTCTCCACATTCCGGACCGGAATTTCTGAAATGGATCAAACCTGCATCACGAAGCAGTCCAAGGATTCAGAAACTTATGAAGCATCTCTCCGTCTTCGAGCGTGCGCCAATCGGATCAGGAGCCGGTGGAATCTCAGGCGCGTTCACATACGTTTGTCTTCACCCGTTGGACACAATCAAAACCAAGCTTCAGACGAAGGGAGCGTCTCAGGTGTAGAGTAGCAGCTTCGGTGTCCAAAGGGATTCTAGGTTTCTACAATGGTGTATCCGCCGTGATCTTCGGCTCGACGTTTTCGTCCGCCGTCTACTTCGGCACCTGCGAGTTGGGTAAGTCTCTCCTCTCCAAATCCTTAGGATTCCCTTCGGTTCTCATCCTGCCAACAGCTGGCGCCATGGGAAACATAATCTCTTCTGCTATAATGGTTCCCAAAGAGCTCATTGCACAGAGAACGCAAGCTGGAGCTGGTGGAAGATCTTACCAAGTTTTGCTTAAGATTCTAGAGAAGGATGGGATCTTGGGGCTTTATGCTGGCTACTCTGCCACATTGTTGAGGAATTTACCGGCCGGTGTACGGAGATACTCGTCGTTTGAATACCTGAAAGCCGTGGTTTTGGAGAATGAAAATGAAGCAGAACTATCTCGAGCCATTGCAGAGCGTTTGTTCTGGCACATTAGCTGGTGCTATATCTTCTTCGATAACCACACCGTTAGATGTGGTGAAGACGAGGCTCATGACTCAGATTCAGGCTGAGGCAGTGAATAAACTTGGTGCTGCTATGTATACCGTTGTGGCCGGGACAGTGGGACATATACTAAAAGAGGAAGGTGGGTCGGTTTTACACGAGGCATGGGGCCTCGAGTTGTTCATAGCGCTTGTTTCTCGGCCATCGGGTATTTTTGCATTTGAGACTGCGAGGCTAACAATCTTGAATGAATATTTGAAGAGGAAAGAAGATTCTGAAGCTACATTTGATTCTGCTTCTTGATATGGTTAGATGATGAACAGAGAGAGAGCTTATCTTTGTTTCTCATAGACGAAGCATTAAGCTTTTATTCTTGTGGCTTGTTTGTTTCTCAGATAAAACTAAGTTGTTTCAGAAAGTAACTCACTCAAAGTTAGATTCTTTACTGTATATCACATACGACAACGCTTGTCAATCTCACTGTGTTCGCTTCTTTTAAGTTATTTTATGTCAGTTGCTAAGATGAATGCGTACAACTATGTGACGTGTACAACAACCACCGTCATAATCCAATCACCTTAAAGTTCGTCGTGAGCATTTTCAGAAAGCTTTGCGCTTTTTACCTAAACCTCAAGGTGTTGTTTTCCATAGCAAAAGATATAGAAGTACTAGGTCAACGAGTTTGTTGTATTTGTATACTTGTACTCATTGCAGATTTATAGAAAAGGTGCGAGCTTTTAAATTGGATTATTTCTTCGTTTTAAGCAGAATCATAAACAACTTGTCTCAAACAAGTAGCGCTTCGCAGTTGGCATAATACACAAACTGAATCGAACCAATATAGAAGTGATCTTTATTATCACTATTGACTAATGCTACTTTTAAAACTCCAACTATTAAAAGATTGAAAACTCACCAGTTCAAAGTGTTGTTCAATCTTCTAAGAGAAGAAGTATTAGCACTAGTATTGTCAACAGTGATTGTAAAACACTTTCTATACCTTGTTCATCCAAATACTCAAAAGAATAAAATATGCAATACTTAATATTAAGATTCTTGCTTACAAAGCATCACAAGAAACAAGAAACAAGAACAACTCAATGAACTTTACCTGGTTGATACAAAAAAAAGAAGGGCGTTTAGTTTTGTAAACCATTGTCGAACAGAGTAAGAACGATGTCCATATCAGTCTTCTTCATGCACAATCCAATCTCTACGCCACCTGATTCGTCACGTCTCTCTGCCATTGAGATTCTTTCTCCTTCAATGGAAATAACATCAACCTTAACGGGTCTTCCCCACCCGAAATCTGACTCGTATACACCCAACCGGGTCGACCCGGCTACCGACCCGAACTGTGAGGTCACACCCAACAAATCGAATCCTACCTTGAATTCTTCCGCGATCGTCTCTATCTTTCGTGAGCTCAAGCCTTTCACCAAATCGCTGAGGATCACAACCGCCGTTACGAATCCTTCCTCTCCCACGAAATCCGCCGCCTTTCTGTTGTAACTACCGGCCGGAAACATACAGTTTCCGAAGTAAGTCGCCGGAAGCGGCGGATCAAGTCGCTCTCTGAAATCTCCAACGAAAAGGAAACTCACGGATCTCTCTTCGTTTCCTCCACGCGCCTTCACAAGGCAAGTCCACACGTAGGCGAAGGCGACCACGAAAGTTGACAGGTGGAGGCTCTGATCTCGACTCAGTGACTCGCTCTTGACTCGCTCCCTGAGTCTCTCGATGTCATCGCGAGACAGCACGAGCGTGGCCAGTACGAGGTCGTGTCCGGGTTCCCAGGCGGGAAACGGACTCAGGATTCTTCTGCCGTTGGTTTTGTCTTTTTTCAGAGATCTCACAATTTCGATCATCTGTTCGTCAAGTCCGGTTAGATCTTTGACCAACGACCGATCAAGAGATGGAATTAGAGTCTCCGGGAGAGAGACGACTCTGTTTTCTTCGAGGTGTTGTTTGCACAAGTGAGCCCAAGCTTTGACGAACATGCTTGACGTTTTTCCGTCTAAAACGGCGTGGTGTGCCGCGACTCCGATGGAGAATCCGTTGTTGGGGAAAAGCGTGATTTGAAGAGAGAGCGCGGTCGCTGAGTCATCGGAAACCGGTAAATCGGGCAGTAAGTTGTGTAACTCGGAAGCTGGACGTTGTCCATAGCCGGAAAGAAGAGAAAAATCAGCGTCTGTTTCCGCGATGGTCACGGAAACGGCGTCGTTTTGGGAGACGAGGATGATGGGTTTGGGATCGTTTGGGCCCCAGATGATGCGGCCGTTGAGAGGGAGGTAGCTGCGGAGGACAAGGGAGAGGGAGAGCTTGAGCTTAGGGAGGATGAAGGAGTGAAAATGCTCAGGAGTCGACTCGGTGAGCCTGTAGAAGAAGACTCGCTTGACTGGGTGAAATACTAGCCATGGTAGATCGAAAAAAGTTAACGGAATAGCGAGCGAGTTGCTGGAGTTTAGAACCGAGTCCAAGTTAACGGCGGGGGTGACTCGGGCAAGCTCAATGACGTGTAGTGTCATTTTGGTGGTGACACGAAGAAGGTAAAAGATTTCTATATATTATTTTTTTGAGAAATTTTTATACACCAACCCCTCTTAATACTTAAAACTAGATTTTAACCCAAAGTGAGTGATGGTAGGTTTATAATGTATTTTTATTATTTCAAAACAGCTTTCTATGATTGGAAAAACTGAAAATGATGCTGCTGTTGGAAGCAAAAAGAGCTCACTGGATGATTGGTACTCTCTACCTAAAGCAAAAGATCTACATATTAGTGTTTAATATTTTTTTTACCAAAATACATGGATTGCTCCCATGAAGATATGTGATTATTACAGTTCACTCTTTTTTTCTTAATGCAAATAATATAACAATTGTTGCATCATTAGTTTCTGAATGCTTGGAAGAATAGGGTACATAAAATATCTTTATCATCCTTATTAACAATGCTACTACTAATACTTCATCTCTTAGAAGATTGAAGACATAAGACTTAATGTACTCAATTTTCTAAGGGCAGATATATTACACTATTTACAATATCCTTCCAATTCACACTGTAAGTGTGAATATGCAAAAATTGCTCTTTTATGATAATCTTCCTCAAATGCTAGCTTGTATAAACAAAGTAAGCGGTAAGAGACCATGTCTAACCTTTTAAGGAGTTTTTATCAATATTTTATAAATAAATTTTAAATTAAATATTTAGTTAAAATATAGTTTTTTAAAAAAACTTTTAATTTTCTCAATTTTTATATTTATTCCACTAATATATGTTTAGAAATCACTATTTTCTTATTAACACTAAATAATTTTTTTCATAGTTGCTTATGATTCACATCTATCGAAACAACATTGATATATCGAAAAAGTATGGAGCACTCGTTGTCGGGATTGTTGACATAGAGAAACAATAACTCAAAACTCCAATTCTCAAAATGAAACTAATCGCAGATCGACGTAATCCTAATATGATCAATGATATGTTTCTATACCAAAACGGTAGATCATGCCAAAACTTATACCACTAGTCATATGTTATCATGTATTCGTAGCAAAAGCGATATTATTTTCCGTCATAATCCATACTACTCTATGTTTCTTAGAATCTAATACATATTTGTTACTTGAGTGAGTGGTTTACCTATTCTTTAACATTTGTTTCTGTCGCCATTTATACAAAATGTTTCAAAATGCTAAAAGTCAGACGTTTCTTAAATACACATGTTTGGTAACAAAGTTTGTTTAGATTTGTAAACCATCATTGAGAAAAGAAAGAATGATGTCCACTTCAGTCTTCTTCTTCATGCACAATCCAATCTTTACGCCGCCTGATTCGTCACGTCTCTCTGCCATTGAGATTCAGTCTCCTCTAATGAAGACAACAACAACTTTAACCGGTCTTCCCTGTGAATTGCTTTGAAAAAAATCATAAATCAGATGCATATATAGAATAAGATTATCAAATCCAAATAAATCCATTAGAAAACAAAGCCGCAGTTGAATTTAAACCATCACAAAATCTAATTTATAATCCCATCACATTCAAAAAAAAAAAAAAAAACCCTATGAATGAAAATATAACCTATTATTCAAAAAAAAAAGTTATTTCTAATCCACCCGAATTGCCGACGCAGGATTCGGTGGTGCAAAACAATATAGGGAATACTTTTCTGGATTGTTAGAGAGTCTGTGGGCTTTTGGGCTAAATAAAAATGTTAGTATGGTAAAATGTAAGGCCCATTAAAGGATGGGAAAGCCTGCAACGGGGGTAACTTGTATGTCTGTCTTGAGCTTTCTCGACCATTTACTTTTGACCGTTCGATTTGACTTGGAGACTCAATGGTTCCAAAGTAATGGAATTAAAAATGAATAAACGTGTGGAGTGGGTGAGTGAGAGACAATTACAAGAACACAAAACCAAATTCCCCACAAACTGTTCTCCAAAAATCGATCAGATTCGAGATTCATCGTGTTCATCACAGAATCTGATACCCAAGTGAAGGAAAGCTTTACTACAGGTATCAATTTCTTTTATAATCCTGTGATTCTTGTTTAATCTCTTCTTTTGTTTTTTTTTTCCTTTTTTTGTCTCTCTCTGGTTAAGTAAAGAATCTGTCTCTTCCTTTCAATGCGATATGGATTTTTTAAAGTTTATCACCAAAATGGAGATCCTTTGATTTAATTCAAATCCGTGATGTCTCATCATGCGTTTCTCGCCTCTCCTTTTTCTTTTCTGTCTACACTTTTTCTCGACATGAACTGATCAAAATCTTGTTCAAATTATACGAAACCTAAAACCACAAAAATAATCACAAATCGGAAGAAATTCACGAAGTAACAGAGAGAGATATTTGATGACGATGATGATGATGAAGAAGAATGTGTTTAGCCGAATTGATTTGTCGAGTTTCGTGACAGGTTCGACTGAACATACGTGGCAACCAACAATGTCTGCCGAGACGAACATCCCAAGTTACTGGCTTAACTGGAGATTCGTTGTCTGCGCAATCTTCGTCTTAACGTCTCTGTTTCTATCTTCTTTTCTCATTTGGAAATACGAAGGACTTAAAAAACGCAAGAAACGTGGTGATGATCAAAGAGAACTAATAGGAGCTGTATACGATGATGAGACTTGGAACACTTGTGTGGAAAGAATTCATCCGAATTGGCTTTTAGGCTATCGTATTTTCGGTTTTGTTGTTCTTCTTGGACTCATCTCTGGTAATGTTATTGCTGATGGAGCCGGCATTTTCATCTTCTACACACAGTGAGTTTCATTTTAGTCATCAAATCAAGATATTACATTGTGAAGACAACTTACATCACTTATTCTGATGAGTCCTGATTGTTCTTATCAGATGGACTTTCACATTGGTCACAGTTTACTTCGGGGTATGGCTTTTCTTCACCTTGTCATGGTACTGCACATGCTTTATCAATTCCATCAGAATCTAGCTTTTTCTGTATAAACTATAAGTTTCTAGATCCTAACTATTAAATCAGTGACGTTGATTATTAGATGTGTTTTCATATGGAGTTTGATGAGCAACATTTCCTGTAAAATCGGTTTTTCAAAACCTTGAATTGGAGTTGATATAATGCAGCTTGCAGCCTTGGTGTCCATATACAGATTTAAATCTGGTGACAACTGTCAGAACGGAGTCAGTACAATTGATGAAGAGCAAGGGTCGTATAGACCTCCCGTGAATGGCGAAAACTCGAATGTGTTTAAATCTTCTAACGGACACGAAAGACACAACAGGTCTACACGTCAAATTGCTTCTACATTGGGTTACATCCATCAGATTCTTTTTCAAGTAAGTGTTTCCTGGTTTACGTGTCAAATGTGTTAAGTTTTCTGCATAAGTTTCTCTTTGTCTATGAACATGTTTCTGGATTGTAGACTTGTGCAGGAGCTGTATTGCTTACAGATGGTGTGTTTTGGTTCATCATCTACCCTTTTCTCACATCCAAAGATTTTAATCTCGACTTTGTAAGTTTTAACTACGAAACTGTCACACATTTTGTAAGCTGTCTCTGATATGCTAAAATCTGACCAAACATTTATACTGCAGTTCATTGTGATTATGCACTCGGTCAACGCTGTTTTCCTCCTCGGCGAAACTTTCTTGAACTCTTTGGTTAGTCTGTATCCTTTCCTTACTCAACATGAAAACACGATGATGATGATGATGATTATAATGATGATGACTTTGATGATGGTTTACTTGTGTATCCAGCGATTCCCATTGTTCAGGATATCATACTTTGTGGTATGGACCGGCGTGTTCGTGCTATTTCAATGGATTGTTCATGCTTGTGTCTCCTTCTGGTAACAGTCATGGCTCTATCCTTCTTTACATGATTCTATGAACAGATTTGTATAACAATGTGGTTTCTGTTTGTGCAGGTGGCCATACCCATTCTTGGATTTGTCATCACCCTACGCCCCTTTATGGTACGCTACACAAACTCATAGCTCCATTCTTTTATCTCGGTTATGAGAACTTGTGCCACCAAAAATGTAGAGATCAAACCCAACTTGTAATGTAGACTATGAAAATGATTCTTGATCTTGAATGGACTTGAGACTACATAATAATGTTTAATGGATTTTGCAGGTATGCTGCTGTTGGATTGATGCACGTACCATGCTTTGGAATCTTTGCTTTGATCGTGAAGTTGAAGTACATGTGGCTCTCAAAATGTTTCTCAGAAGAACTATAGTAACAAATAGCATATACTCCAATGATTATAGTCATGAACAGAGTTCAAAGAAAAAAAATTACAGACTCTCGTGTACAGGTACAGATACAGGTACAGGTACAGATTCCCTCTCCTGCCTTCTGTATCAATTTTTTTTTGTAAATGACATTCAAAGTTCCTTTTGAAGGAACATATAAAACTCTTTGTGGAGGGTAGTGAAGGGCAAAAACTATCATAATCGGATTAACATTACCAATTTTTTCTATCATATATCTGCCTCATAGTATAATACACTTGTCGAAGACAATTGATCCCGACCTTCTCTTTACCGGATTCTTGATAGAAAGAGTCAATTGATTTTGCAATGTTAAAATGGCAAAAATCATTCAGACAATCTTCTTATCTATACTCGACTAAGTCAACTAGTAGTCTCGTCATAATAAGTACACAGGATTAAAGATAGCAACATGAGAGAGGGCATACCATTCTGTATGAGTCAAGAGCTTCCAAACATAATAAGAGCGTAAAAAGTACGACCATTGAGAATAAGACCTCAACGCTTGAGCGAGGATCAAGTTTGAAGACAGGATGGGACCATTCAATCTTCCCCTAATTAAATCTCGGCAGCTCCCTCGAGGAAATCTCGGCAGACCAAAGCTCAAAAATCTCAGGAACGTTCCAGAAGATGACAATGTTGCCAACAGAGTTGCTGCTGGGTCGGCAGATATATCATACGGGAACTTGGTAGGTTGATAGTGCAGGAACGTCCATGGATCAAGAAGAGTAAAGTTTTAACTTTTTTTATTACAAAAAGCACGCACAAACTTGTCTGATCTAGGCTGTTTCACTTTTCAGTTTCGATTTAAAAGCAAAATTTTGTTCAAATGCTTTTGATAAAATAAACATAGTCTTAACTAGCCTCGTTTCTTTCCCAATCCCCTTGGTTTCTTTTCTACAATCTTTTTTACTTATTAATAGTTACTAATATTTCCAAGAAGATGTATGTGCGTAACATGTTTTTTTTTTGTTATCCACATTGTTCGAGACAATTTTGTCGAAATATCTCGTATATATGATTTATATATTAGTTGAAAGTGTTTATCTTCAGATGAAATAGTTAGTGAGTGAACTATATACTCCTAAACCAACTTATGTGAATTGCTTTGGACTTACATTTATCTTACATATAAAAGAATTATCTTAAAACCGTATGAGAGAAAGAAAAAAAGTTACTTTCCAAAAAACTTTTTGATATCAAAGTCAGTCAGCTCTCGATCAAATTATTTTGAATAATGTGTTAAAATTTAGTAGCTAAACTAATCGAAACACTAACTAGATTTTTTTGGACTACTCATATATATGCCATAATAAAAAATAAAAACATAACATTGTTCACCGCAGCATTTGGGAGAGATTGAAAACCATTCCAAATCTTTTGTTAAACGGTGATACAGTGCGGTTGAAAGTACCGTTTCTATTTTTATATATGCAACCATTCTTGATTTATATGTGTAATCAATCGAATTTCCATAAAATTATAGTTTATGCATTGAACGTGCATCAGCTTTGTAGCTCCTTTTAAACGTGATGGTTGTGATTTGCGAGCTACACCTAATGAAAAAAAGTCAGCTGGTACTTGCACTTTTGAAATAATAGTTAGGTTTCCACCGTCAAATGCGCCATAAGCATAACCAAAAGGCTATGCTTATCTTATAAATATATAAATATTTGTTTTTGAGTCAACCGAAGATAAACAAAATGGTGCCACGTTAATATAGAAAGATTTGGTAACCTTTGACCTGCGATAATTAAATAAAACTAAACTTTCCATAAATGTATCTTTTGATCTCACCCGCAGAGTTGGAGCCCAATTTCCTTGTGCCCTTATCTTTGACTCAACTCAAAAATTTTATATTTTTTTCTTGTACGTGTATTTTTTCATTTGTTTCATTTATTTCATAAACCAACAAAATTTGGTAATAGTATTAGCGACATAATTATTGGTCTAAACTTTAAAAATGTATCGTTTCATCTGAATTTGTACTGCACGTACTGAGGTGCATAACCGAATTCATAAACATTACATCCTTTTTCTTTTTTTTTTTGGTCAACTATATCATTTTTTAATTTAAACGAAAAATGTCAACCCAACAAAAAAACGTTGACTCAAAATAAAATGTTACCGTGGTAAATTTTGTGTGTGTGTTTCAATGGTATTCGTGATAAGTTATAAGACTACTTTGTCGTCTTTTTTTTTTTTAATAGAATACAATAGAAAAACATGACAACTTAATATGATCGATATCCGGAATGTCCCAATTCTTACTATTATGTAGTAAGAATAGAGGAAAGATAGCAGAGCACTTTCTGTTGAACTTCCAAAATTTTTAAGAAAACAAAAGAAAGACAAAATTTGTATTTGAAGGACCACAGACAAAACCAAATTAAAGGACCACTTCACAAGATACATTTGAACAAAAAAAAAAGAAACATAAACACTTTGCATCAGGATGCTTTGATATTGTTTTGTTTTAATGCATGTCCACGACATCCCCAGATTATAAACACGTAGGCACGTGGGATATCATGGGACTAAAATCATTTAACTAAACAGTGATGTATAATAAGACTGTTTTTTTTTTTTGCCAACAGCAATCTTTTTTCTTTTTTTAGACAAGTATCTTAATTTAAGGTGGCTGGTAATCGTCGCCTTTCGTGAGTTTAAATAATTCTTATAATTTTTTTAAAAAAGATGTTAATATTGCAGGTAAGTTTTTGTTTCTATATTCATTTTTTATACATAATCATAATTAATCATTATTGGATTTGTATCCCCTATTTATCACTTAAAAAAGCAAATACTCAACATTATCAAGACAAGTAACAAGTAATATAATTTAGATACTTGTAAATATAGGTCATGCAACAAGTATTAAACAAAATTAATACCCTACTTATTTTACCTATTACTTATTTTTATTTCAAACATTATATATATAATTAATTTTCTTAAACAAAATTCATTTAAATTTTTAGCAAATAAAACATGGCAAATAACTTGCAAATATGCTAGTTTGAGCAAATACTTGAAATTGCGGATACTCATTTTGAATAAGCTAAATACAAATCCAAATTTCTTTTACTCATGCAAGGCAAGTCAAGTAGCAAGTATACCAAAATAGCAAGTATTTACCTTATGTCCACCATTACGTTAGTATAGATTGTATGTTAATTTCAAGTATTTTATGTTTAAGTTCAAGTAACTTGCAAATATTAAAAAAAGATACTTGATATAGCAAATATTTGTTTTGGACAAGTCAAGTACAAGTAACAAATACAAATACTTGAACAAACCAAATCGGGTAACAAGCATCTGAACAATAACGGATACTTAATCCCGTGTCCAGGCCTTATATGTACAGATCTATGCATGATTGCTTGTGAGGGCGTTTAAGTAAATGGGTTTAGAACTTAGAAGCCGATCGATTTGATACTGTGAGTGTGACAACAATATAGATGCTGTTCCAATAACTATTCTTTCCCCTTGTTTTCACAAGATTTATTCCTAAAGATAATCTTTTTTTAAATGTCATAATTGACTTTTCTAGAGCCATAAAGGCTTTCATTTCTTTTATATTCCCCGGCCAAATCAGTATGAAATTTTGGTGTGTATATATAAAGGTATTGGTGCAACGAAGTCTGAAGAAACAAAAGGATCAAATGATTCTGTCTTCAGTTTTCAGTTATGCTTAACTTTCCTTTGTTTATCAGCACTATGTTCAGTCCATTTAAATGCAATATGTTGACTAGTAAAATATCTATTTTTTTTACGTCAGAATAATTAAATATTTGCTAACAACACACAGTATTTTTTTTTTCAAACAGTAACTATTTGAGAATTACTGCAAAGCTGAGGCAACTAAATATTAAATAAATTTATTAATCAAAATTAAAAATCAACCAAAACTTATCCAACTATGACGATATGTTTGATTCATACATCATGTTTACTACAGTAAAAATAAATATCATACGTTATAGAAATTGAAATACTATATCTTATGTTTTTATTTTAGCAAATTTATGTATTTGCCGTTACAAAATTTACAATATGTTAATTTTCGTTGTTATAGATATCACGCGTAAAAAAATTAATTTAATTTATTATAATAATAATTACCAAAATAAGAAAAAAAAAGAGGAGAAACGATGTATTGATTTCATCTTCCTCCCTCAAATAATTCAACACAACATAATTCTTTTTCGATGCTTGAAATCTACAAAAACTCATAGTTTGAAATCCTCAACGCTTTGAAGCCATGCTTTTATCGTTTAAAAGATTTCAACGAAAAATTATCTTTGGTTTTATCTTTATATTTTAATTCTTAGAAATTTGAGTTAATCAAAATCAAAATAAAGTCTGTTCTTGATGGTTTAAGTAGTTCTAACTCTTTCACTTCTCACTCTTCAACCACCACCACAATGATTCCCATTTTCAGAGCAAATTCATCCGACTGTGAATCATTGATCAATCCAAATCAGAATCAGAATGCTTGTTATCTTTTGTCATCTCCATTGGCGAAATGGATTAATTCGGAATCTTATCATCTGCCGTGGCTACGTGATAGCAAATGCATGATTTTAACAATAATAAATATATATATATATATATGATATGATATTTGGATTTTTACACAATAATTTTTATAAAATAAATGTAAAAATCCCTTATATAATCATAATTTGGATAAATATTGGTCAATTTGTAAAACCAGTATCATTATATGAAAGTTGAAACTCACCAACTCACGGGATACAATATCAGCATCAATAAATACAAACTGATCCAATCCATTTAGTCACTACTTTTTTTTGGCAAAGTCATGGACTGATAATGGGAGTCTCGGACCAAAAAGTTTCTTATTCTCGATTGTAATGATCAAAATGAAAACGTGTGACCAAGAGCCTTTGCCAATGAAGTGAAATGGAAGAAGCAAAGCTCTGTCGTTTTTATATGGTTTGATACGAAACCAAAGCTTTATGTCAGTAAAATTTCCCACCAAAGTGGTCCGACGGATGTGTCAATCAACCTGTACATCAACGAAAAGACCTTTACTACGTTTTTTCTTTTTTAAAAAAAAAAAAAAATTCGTAAAAAGAACAGATATTGGATCATCGGATTGGGTTTCAGAGTAGACACATGCAACAGTATTCTTCTGAAACAGACTAATCCCATCCGCCCACTTCCACAATTCGAAAGTCATTTAGACCTCCGTGTATAACACACAATACGCATAGTACATCTTCACTCGAGAGAGATGATAGGTGCGCAGATCATTTGAATTGTTTTTTTTTTGTTTTTATATTTGGTGCACTAATGTAAAGATCACAATAGTTTACAATTGTTTTTGTGATTATATTTTGTTTTTGTGATCATTAGCGTATTTTGATTAAAAAAAAAAAAGGGTTAGTGAGCGTGTTATTATTGCCTTTTGGCAATAATGATGTATATCAAAATTAATATTGGTTAATTTTATACATTATATGTGACAAACAAAAAAAGAACTATTGAATCACAAAGAAAAAGACAAGTAAGGTGATCATGGTATTAAATATGATATATATTTAATTTACGCGAATCGTATTCCTTAACACATATGGCAAGCCTTTCTTCTTTTGAATAAAAAGTATGTACATATTATAGAATAATTCTATAACGTCGTCGCTTATGCAAATAACGATAAAATAGATGGAATATTATAACCTGCATGAAGTTAATTATAGTGTATCTTAGAGGACCCAAAAAAAAAAAGCGATAAATAGGCCTTATGTCTAAAATCGTAAATTTCAAATAATTTGTTCTTTTCGTCACAAAACGTTTAGTTTTTTTTTTGCCGAGATATTTACGATCCTGTCCTCTATCTTTCATCGTCTCTCCCTTTCTCTCTCTCTATCTCTCTTCTACACGCACGCAGTTGAAGTGGAGAAAAGTTTGTTAAGCAAGTTCGTTTCATCTTATTCCTTTTAAACTAGGTAAAATTTTGTTTCTTCAGAAATTATAGGCAAGCGACGTGCACTGATCGTATCCCGCTACGATCATCAACGTTGATGGATGGAATGTGCGGTTTCCGTTCGGCGGGAGATTATTCGGAGCAGGCGGCGCTGATGATGTCTTCGTCGGAGAGTCTTATGTCGATGTCTGATTACCAGAACTTGATTTGTTCATCCCCCGGAGAAAACCGCGTGTTTGGATCCAACGAGCTTTTCTCAGCATCAGCTTCCGCTTTGTCGTCGGAGGCGGTTTCGATCGCGCCGCGTGTTCGAAGAGGTTATCAGGATAACTTCTCGCTTGGTGTCATCAAGTCTAAAATCGCTTCTCATCCTTTGTATCCTCGCTTGCTTCAGACCTACATCGACTGCCAGAAGGTGATTGATTGATTTATACTCTCGCTGCTGGTTGAATCGAACTATGAGAAATCGCACCATAAACATACAACCAAAATCAGTGCAATGATTTTGTGCTTTCAAGGTGTTCGAGATTAAGCGTCAGTGACTTTTACATGTTCCTCCGAAGCATATATACGTATACTCAGTGCCTCATGAAGAACCTCGAATCTTTTTCGCTAAATTTTCATTGCTGTTTTACCATAAGATAAGATTGATGAGCTAGAGAGAAACGAACCAGATGTATCCGCTTTATAATCGAAACTGAGAGTATGATTTTTTTGGTTACTGGATTCGCAGGTGGGAGCTCCTTTGGAGATAACGTGTCTGTTGGAAGAAATTCAGCGAGAGAACGATGTGTACAAGACAGATGCTGCTCCGTTATCTTACTTTGGAGCTGATCCTGAGCTTGACGGATTCATGGTTCTTCACTTCATCATTCGTCTCGATCTTTGATTATCTAAGCTTTTCTTTTTTATAAATCAGTTTTGTTGTTGCGATTTTAGGAAACGTATTGCGATATACTGGATAAATACAAATCCGATCTCGAGAGGCCGTTCGATGAGGCTACGACTTTCCTGAACAAGATCGAATTGCAACTCCAGGACCTGTGCACTGGTCCCGCTTCTGCTAGAGGCCTTTCAGGTCAGCACCAAATGATCTCTTATCTTCTTTTTCTTATTTGCATGTACTGTGATTTCTTGTTTGCTGTTTCTTGTTCAATCTTTAGGTTTTATTGATCTGTGTGTCCTTTATTTAATTTCACTTACAAATCGAGCGGATATGGAAAATTCCGACCCAGAACTTTCCCTTCGATCGGTGCTTCACACCAGTTTCTGGGAATTGATAAAAACCTTCTGACACATGTTTTTCTTTCCTTGAATATATTTGTTTTTTTTTAATAATTATAACCGTGAGGAACGATATAAGTTGCAGCAACTAGAAGCTTAGTAAATCCAGTTGTAGAAACAACCGAGGTAAATATAAAACCCTAGTTTTGGTTATTGTTTCTGCTACGTATTTCATATGTACTGCCATTTTCCTTCAATGTTTCTGTTGGTTTTGGCTTACAAGTGTTTCCTGTGAAAATATACAACTTTGTGACATTAGTTTTCTTCATCCGTTATGGTTTGCCGTGGTTCTTTAGGTGGTGTTAAGCGTTAGGAGTGGGTGGGATTTTCTCTTGCTCAACGATATTTTCTTCCTAGTGCATTATATGACATTATATGTAGTTGTATTTATCTACTCTGACAGAAAGAAAATGGTCTATGAAAGCAAAAACTTTTGCGCTAGAGATTCTGATTTTGACGTTTCAGTGTCGTACTGAAAGTTTTTTTTTAATTGCTTCTTCTTTCCATTGAAAATCCAATGATAGAGAAAAACAAACCTAGTCATAAGTTCCACTAATAAATGCCACTGATTTTCTTGAGCTTGTTGTTTTAGGCCATCTGAGTCGATATTGCTTATGTTGTTTTCATCTTCACCAAGGCTGATGGGTAAAACAAAACTTTATCAGTTCTTTGACTGCTCCAACTTCTCTTGGTGAGACACATTTTTCAGAATCAATGAACCACAAACCTTATTTTCTTTCTATTTCATAATAAATGTTGTTGTGTGACTTGAGCTTTGTTTCACAAAGATGATCTTTTTTATTATATTTTCAATCTAGATTTTCAAACAAAGTTCATTATTTAGAGATATAAAATTATAGTGTATTAATCAGGGTTAATAGTTTTTTCAATGCTGTGATAAATCATAAAACCACGTTTTTTAAGATAAAACGGAGGGAGTAGTTGACAATCCCCAACTTGTAGACATCTGTCCTTATTATTGGATACATTGTGGGTTAGAGTCTTACATTTGAAGTCAGTTTCGTCCAAATGTGCTCATTTCTTGACAAGTGCAACACCACTCGCGTGTGCTTATCTTTTACGATCCTCTCTTTACTCTGTACACAACAGAAATGTACCTCTTGATTAGGTCAAATGGTTGAATTCTGTGTTACTTGAGCCCAAAAAAGCGAAAATAAATCTTTGGTAGATTTCAAGTTCCAATAATCTGAGCTCATGCGCATGGAGAGTATAATTAGCCATCCATAATGCTTTCTGGCCAAGTGGTTGTATTTTTTTTTTTTGCATGGCGTGGTCAAAGTGTTTGTCGTCTTGTACCTGAGTAAATAAATGATTGAAATGCATTAAGATACTAAGACATCTAAGTTATGTTTGTTTTCTGATTTAAGAAGGATAGAACTTGGTAAGTATAAACGAGCAGCCCATATATGGCAACATTAGGTTTTTCTTAAAGGACCGCTTTAGTTGCCTTGTGTAGTCTTAGGTTTTTATATGTAAGTAAAGAAAACCTTTCACTATCTTAGGGATTTTAAATTAATCATTTATTTCTACATCTACACCTGATAAGAGCTAGCTGGAAAAGCTTTTGTAGGCTTCTTGTTATCGTTCTTTTTTATGTTTGTAGATATCAAATGAAGATTCGGTTGTACTTCGTTACCATTGTTTAATTTGGAAAAGTTGTTAATACATATCAGATCGTATTTAATTAATTGGAGGTTGCGTAGCGAATCATGTCCAAAAGGTTTTAAAACAGATCACTGCAGGTTGAATTTCTATAATGGGCGAATTTTAGTTTATAATCTTATATTTTAATGGTTGGAAGTACAATTTGCCTTTTTTTTTGGGGTCTAGTCTCATGTATTTTCTTTTTGATTGGATAGATATTACCTCCTGAACATATCTTTTTACTTGGCCAATAGCTTTTACTGCTTCTAACTCTCGAGAAATGAGTTTCTTTCAACTAAATTTTCAGAGTCACGTGCTTTGGTTTCTTTTCGTGCTAATATGCTATAGGAATAAATCAAATACTCTTTTAGTCCAGTGATGTTTATCACAATAACAATTGGATTTCCTCTTACTTTTTTTCTCGTTTCTTGATGTATTTTACTAAATGACTAGTTTCGTGATTTGCTTGACTTGACATCAGAAAAGATCAGAATCAAAATGCTTTAGGAAAGCCAAGTCTAATATATAGTTTATATGATCTCCATGCCCAGAAAGAAAATTAGTCGTGATTGCACATTAGTTGCTTCATCCAGTTGGGAGCCGTGTGCATTGTCGTCTTATACCTAGTAGGGTTAATGGTAAATATGCATTATTCACGTAACACCTACAACAAAAAGAGAGAGAGCATGATAAGCTTGAATTAGAAACTCTATAGGGTTTTTTAAGTTCTAAATAGAAGAGGGCTTTAGATGGAAGAAAAGGGCGGGGGTGCATGGGGTGGTCGGGTGTCACATGGACTCCCGTGGATTCCGCTGGTGGATCCCTCCGTGACCCAATGGCAACCTCCTCTTTTAAGCTCTTTTTTTTTCTGATTTGATTTTGATTATAAAGGAAAAGAGAAAGAAAAAGAAAAATAGGGTTTCACTTCTGTACAACGCAATCATGACTAATGCTTCTCCACTTTCTTATCATCTTTTTCAACTATTGCTTAGTGGTTGTCATTTCCCATCTCCGTTGTTCCCTTGGTGGGCCATCCTATTTCCAAGTGTCGTACCTTTTTGGAAGGATAATAACTCTTATCTTTTTTTTTTGTCAATGTGAACCAAATTCGGCTAATATGTAAAGAACAAACTTAGTTACTATTGCACATGCCTTCCTCAACTAGCAAAGATGGGTATGAACTATCTTTGTCTGATTTGTCTAGGGATCACCAGCCCATGTGTCTATGCATTTAACATGTTCCTTCTATGTATAGCAAACCCATAACATGATCATAGGATTCATATCCTGGGATGTTAATATTGAAATTATACATCTCGTTGCTTCGTTGGCACTAGTGCCTTTAGTATAGTAGGTAGTTTCTTTTATCTAATCACTGAATAGAGATTACTTGTAAGAGAATTCTAGTGCCATTTTAAAAAAAAATATTGTGCCATTAAGTTTCTCATTAATCAAATTAGGCTCTCTCTTTAGTGGCAGCAACATTATGGGGTCAGTTTGGTTATCACGAAAAAGATCATGTCATAAGTGTTGTGGAAGCGTTATTTCCGGGGGTCATTTCTAAACCCAAAAAGGCTCAGAAAAGGTAACACGTGTCGTGACTCCGGTGGGCAGTGGTAGGCCCCAGAGGAGCACTTCGTTCTCTGACAAGTGAAAATGGAAGCTCAACACTTGTTCAGTCACCCCGACAGTTTTTGACTTATCGTTTTGCGCCCGAGTCTTTGTGAAGCCTCGATATTCTCTCGCTATCTTTGTTTTTGCCTCTTTTAACCCTAAGCCATCTGGTTCGCTTCTTTATGCATTTTTGGCTCTTTTCTTGTTTTAGCCGTTTAGCTGAGCATACAATCATATATTTAAAGTTAGCTATTTCGATAGTGTTTTCCAATTTTTTTTTTTTTTATTATTTTTTTTTGTGTTTCCAATTTAACTGTGTGCATCGTCAAACTTACTGCCATGCATGCTCCTACTAAATTTTATTGACTTTTCATATATTTGAATCATCCGTGAGATTGGGAGCTAAGCATTGATTGATCTTCTGCATGCCAATATTCTCCGCTATATGAACAGATGATGGTGCGGTTTCATCAGACGAGGAACTGAGAGAAGGTGATGACGTAGCAACCCAGGACAGCCAACAAAGAAGTAATGACCGGGAACTCAAAGACCAGCTGGTGCGTAAATTCGGTAGCCATATCAGTTCATTGAAACTCGAGTTCTCAAAGAAGAAGAAGAAAGGGAAGCTACCAAGAGAAGCAAGACAAGCATTGCTCGATTGGTGGAATGTTCATTATAAATGGCCTTACCCCACTGTAAGTCTGCTGTTTTGGACCGTAAATACTAATGGAGACGGATATTATTCCAAAACATAGTTGTCGTCTCTATATTTCAGTCATAGAGCTAACAATTGCTCACTGGTGTGTTAGTATTCGCATCTCAACTCTATCAAATGTGTGTCAGGAAACTGACAAAATAGCCCTGGCTGAAGAAACGGGTTTGGATCAAAAACAAATCAACAATTGGTTTATAAACCAAAGGAAACGCCATTGGAAGCCTCCGGAGAATATGCCGTTCGCTATGATGGACGATTCTAGTGAAACATTCTTTACCGAGGAATGAAAAAGTAACAGAAGTCTGTGCATTGACATCATGCGTTGTATAATTTCATATTACATTGTTTTGCCAAGAAAATAACGGTAAAAGCTTTTGGTACATGGAGTGTCATCGCGAATGAATTTAACTCGTGGGCCAAAGGAAAAGATTCTTTACCTGTACGGATGAGGGGCGTAACGACCCTTTGTATTAATATATATATAGTGGTAATATTAACTATGTCACGTATCCACCACTGGTCTAAAATGATGGTCCCCTTTTTCGTGTTAAACCTTAATACAATCAACATGTGTCGACTAATAGTTTAATTTCATCTGGTTCTCTCTCATTTTTTCGCAGTTAAGATTAGTTCATGTAAATGTACATAAACCATTTGTTACGAGTTGTAACTGGAACAGCATTGTTATAATAAAATATTCACAATAATTTGAATGTACGTTTTTGATAAGTACAGTAAAATATTGTTCGACGTACTAGTTGTTGGTGATCGGTTGGAGGACTTTAGAAGGAAAAACATGTTTGAAGCGCCAATTTATTTTGTTCGAAGCCCATTAATAACCCGTATCTTTGTTTTATCTGGGCCGTAATGGGCAAACGTTTTGATCCAGTTAGACACATTAGTCCACGAATATCGGACTATAACAGTCGAATAAGCACAAACAGTGACTTTGCTCTATCACTCCTTTCCGGTGGGCTTATCCGGAAGACGTCCAGATCACGACGGAGACCGGTGGTTTTTAGTTTGACTGATCAGAAAGAGCTCTATAGCCTTATTTCTCCTGTCTACGATAATGTTTTTTTCCTATTTTTGCTCTCTCTCCCTTGTTCTACTTTGTCATGCTTTTGAATCCCGTATCATTGTTGATCAATATGTGTGTTTATTAAGTTTCCTTGCACTCAAAGATTTGAGCTTTAACACTCTCTTCCATTATATACCTCTCCGATATGTTGATTGGAGCGCAAACTGCATTTTTGTAGGAGAAGAATTAATAGTCCTTGCACTTGAAGCTTGCTTATCAATTGAGGTTGGCAATGGCTTTGCGTTTTCATGCGATACACATTCAAGATACTTTCTGCATCTTTAAAAAAGGGTTCTCGATTGAGTATAACTCTGACAAACGTAGTGGAACAGTTCCTTTTTAGTACATATATCAACTTACTATCGCCATTGCATAGCCAAATATAGTATACAAATTACTCAATTTCACATCTACCTATATATACTAGCTAGCTCTTCTTACTGGTTTATACACATATTTGGTTTGTGATCAACGACGTTTTTGTTTTTCTCATGGCAGGTCTTCAAATGCTCATCTACCATAAAAGGAACTTTGCGAGACAGTGGCAAGAGATGCACAAGCAGCTGAATCTCCATCAGAACCATCTCGAAATTCCATGACTCTTTCATCCATAAACGGAGGATTACTTGGCAATGGCAAGATTTCCTCTTTGTTCTTTAGCATCTGCAACACCTTTGACATCGATGGTCTTAGCGATGCGATTTCTTGAGTGCACAAGAGCCCTATTTGAACAACTCTCACTATCTCCCTTTTGATGATGATACTGTCGTTCTGATTCTTCAAGTTCAGGTTTGGATCATATATTTTCTCCAACTCTCCTGACTGAAAATGCTTCCATGCCTTTTTTTATTTATTTCCAACACATAACACACCAATTAGTTTTAGAAGTATAATCTAACATACTATTTCAGTGCCCTTAAGAAGAAAATCAATTTTCTTTTTTTTTTGTGGTCGAACTTACTTCTGTAATCAAACTATCTGAGTAATCTGACATTTTGCTGTTGGTGTTCTGCTTTCCAGTTACAATCTCTAGTACAAGAACACCGAAGCTGTAGACATCTACCTTCTCTGTTAGCTGACCGTGTGCCAAGTACTCCGGAGCCATATAACCTCTGAAGATTCTCACAAGAATGGGATCAGAACAAACATTCAAGCATCTGAAGTATACAAACTCATACATTTTTAAGGAATGGTGCATTTTCTGAATATACTTACAAGGTCCCTGCAATGGCTGTACTGATATGGCTCTTATCCTCCTGGAACGACCTTGCCAGCCCAAAGTCGGCGATTTTAGCTTGAAGCTTTGAATCCAGCAGAATATTGCTTGCTTTAATGTCTCTATGGATAATTCTCACAGTCGACTGCTCGTGCAGATACACCAATCCCTCAGCTGTTCCAACAATGATCACGAATCTTCTCTGCCAGTCTAGTGTTTTGCCTCTGTTAACATCTGCAAAAGTAATAATGAAGACTGGTTTAGTGTGATTCTGCTTTCAGGATCGGACGTATGATCAAGTACTATTATTAGTTCTTTTTTCTTTGTTACCGAAGATGAATCTGTCAAGACTCTTGTTCTGAAGGTATTCATAAACAAGGAGGCTTTCTGGTCCTGAGCAGCTACAACCAAGCAGCCTGACAAGGTTCTTATGTTCAACAGTGCTGATAATGTTGACTTCATTGTAGAAATCTGCTGCTCTGTGTCTGTTGTTGAAGAATAACCGTTTCACAGCAATATCTCGTCCGTCTGGAAGAACCCCCTAAAAACCCAGAGAGATGCCACTAGATCACTCATTTGCCTCATAAGAAGATACATAGTTGCAGAGGAAAAGGAAGTCATATCACTCGTTTTCATACCTTATAGACAGTTCCAAATCCTCCTTGTCCAAGCTTATTCGCGCTGTCAAACGAACCTGTGGCCTTCTCCAATGTTGAGTACTTGAAGTTCAAGCTACTGTCGGTTAAAGTTTTCGCCATTTTTTCCACATCATTGGATCCTTTAGAAAAGAGAACCAAAAACCTCAGTAAGACACTCAGATTCTTCTTTTAAACGATATATCAGAAATCAGTAAATTTAGACTGACCTCTTCTCTTCTTCTGTATGGTTCGGTGTTTGCAGAAATAAACTCCTATTGCTATTGCAACCATAAAGACAACCACAGAGCTAAGCACTGAGACAACAATCACTATTACAGAGGCTGCAAAATTCAACTGGTTAGTTATGATGATCAAGCTCGTTGCAGATTCTATAAAAAAACATATATGATTTTGTGTCTGTCACCTCTGGATCTTCCGTTGCTTGGTATCTTGTTCAAGAAATCTTGATCAGAGTACCTAAGGAAACATCCGGTGTGAAGCGCGCGTCCTTCTGACCATGGCAAACACTCGTTAGCTACAGAAGCAGAAGCATTCTCCAAACACAGTTTACAAGACTCAGGACTCAAGTTCCTCCAGCAATTCGCCAACACAAACGCAGATTCGCCCGCGTTCGTGGCCGCACGAGCGTACCCTCCATTCCCAGGAGCCGCGGCAACCGCATTTCTCAGCACTTGTCTCACCGCATCTCCGAAAGTCGCCTCCTTCCTCCTCGTCTCGTTCCCGCACAAGACAGTATCTTCAGGTCCTTTGAATTCGTCGTAGAAACTGTAATTCTCAGCTCTCATGAAACATCCGTCGAGAAAAATTCTACCTCCGTTTTGAGGGTAACACTGTGGAAGTATCGTTCGTGCTTCTGCGTAGCAGAGGACACAATCGTTTAAAGGGAGATCGCCGTAGCACTGCGCGAGACCGTAGTTAGCGTCTGGTCCTGAACCGGTGAGAGCGACTCCGAAACCGTTGGTTTGTACTTGTTGGCTGATTTTCTCCATTGTAGCTACGAAATTGGGGACGTAAACGGATTCATTGTGCTCGGGCTGTGGTGTGCATGTGACTTTAACTTTTCGAGCCCTTGCGTCTCCGGTGATTGGTCGGAGTAATGAAAGAAGAACCGTTAAGAGACATGGAAGGTACAGAGGATGGAGAAGAGTTGGTTCTTTTTTCATATTTTTTTGGGTTGATTGATTGAAAGAGATCACCTATTGTCTTTCCGATCAAGGGTTATCTGTTCTGTTTCAGGGTTTGAAAATTGGGAAGGAAGAAGCAGAGATTGAAGAAGAAATGATGAAATTGAGGAAGTTGAAAGAGTTGAAATTTTAACAGCTTGACTTTGATGAAATGGGTGTGTGATAATTAGTCAACCTAATGTGCTGTGTATCTCTCTCTCTCTACCGCTTAGTCAAAAAAGTAATATAACAGATTTTGGATTTTTTCTAGAGTAGACAGAGAGACATAAACCGTGTTGAAGTCGTTGTCTTCATTCAAATATTTGTCGGTTTTTATAAACCTAAAACCGGTGAACCAATAATTTAATTGAGCTCATCTGGTGTGGACCCGGTTCGGTAATTGGATAATCCCTTTACCAAACTCATTCATTACTATAGACAATTCAACATCCCTTCCTATGAATTCCAATTTTTCTGAATAGTTTTCTTAAGAGAATAAGTTTACTTCACATGTCCGTAGTGTTAGTATGACGACATTCCAAAAAATAAGATTAAGAAATTTCAAATGGATAAACTGACGGTAGAGTACTTTTCACTAAATAAATGGGTTGGTATGTTACAATTAAAGGTCTAGAAATTGAAAATTAAATTACCATTTACAAATTTCCATTGTCAAAAGTCTTGGTCAACAATAATACAAAGGAAATGGGAAATGGTTGGATATTCAATGCTGAAAATGTTAAACTTGTATAGTGGGTTAGAAACTTATAATAATGACAGGTTATTTATAAAGTCTCTTATTATAAGTAACAAGTTTATGTTAGGCATATGATTTAATTTATGTATTTCTTCGTCACCAGAAAACTTATATTTAGTAGTCCTCACAGCCCCTTGAATGGATAGATAAGTATATATTCGAACTGATTTTTTTTTGTTTGTTTGCATTTGTGGTTACATGTAGTTTTTCTTAAAATTATCACATTTATACTTTTCTATACCGAATCACTTAAATCAAAACCGAGACTAAAC
This sequence comes from Streptanthus diversifolius, assembly GCA_039880935.1. NCBI lineage: Eukaryota > Viridiplantae > Streptophyta > Magnoliopsida > Brassicales > Brassicaceae > Streptanthus > Streptanthus diversifolius. The sequence goes on along the minus strand of JAXGFM010000015.1, from coordinate 3,930,413 downwards.
CGGAGTCTGCCCCCTCCCCCCCCCCCCCACCATGTGAGCTCTAATAGCGCTCAACTAGGTTATATGACATTATCGTGGCTCATACGTTACCTTCAGTTAGTTACACACGATTGATTGGCATCTCAATTTTGAGCATATGACACAGATTCAGAATCCACACACAAAAAAATCTGGTATTACCAGAATCTTTAAATCAGAATTTAGGGAGATGGATTAGGAAGCTTTCAACGAAGGCGGGAATGTCGTCCTTGAATGTACAAGCGCCGGTATCTCACTCTTCCCTGGTGAAAAGATCACCACTAAGATTTTTAATATCTCGTCCGTTTTGCTGTTCCCTGGTGAAAAGATCACCACAGCTTCAATACATGGAGTTGGTTGTAGCAACATCAATGTGAGTTTTAGTTTCCATGTTTTGCAGTACGCTACATAAACAAAAGTTGACACACATGAATTTAGAGAGAGAACCATTTTGTTAATTTGTTTGAAATATAAACACTATCATAAACTTCAAAAATAAATGCCGATAAACAAACATTCGTTATCTTAATCTTACTATTGGTTACCAACAAAACTACTGAATCGTAAACCGAATCACTAAAATCAAAAACAAGATAAACCGGAATCTGCACTCCATCATGTGAGCTCTATAATGTTCACTGTTCACTTCCTAGTCTATATAACATTTTCGTGGCTCATACGTTACCCTCAATCAGTTACACACGACTTAATCGGCATCTCAGTTTTTTTACATATGACAGATTCAGAATCCATCAAAAAAAGATTTTGATATAAAAAAAGCTCATCTAGGTTCGAAGAAACTCTCAGATATGTTGTCACTCCTCCAACCCGAAGATTGAGACTGATCTTGCTGAGGAAAATCCGTCGTCGGAGACATCATCTTTCTCATCTCTACTACACTCCCTGGATTCAGAAATGGCGGTTGCGTCGGCGTAGCAATCTCCAAATTCCCTTTCATCATTTTCACAACCGCAGACATTGCAGGCCGCTGATCAAACGCTGCTTGAACGCAGAGCAGCCCGATCTGAAGCAACCGTAACGCTTCGATCTTGTTGAAATTACCCCCTAAAACTGGATCCACTACCTGAACCAGGTTGCTTGTTCCGTACAGACTCCAAACCTTAAAAATTTTGTTTTCAAGATTCAAGAAAAGGGTTTGAGCTTAAATCTATCCCTCAAGAAAAAGAAGAAGCTAATTACTTTGAGAGAGTTACCGTTTGTAGGATCGAGCTAGCGTCTTGTGAGAAGGCATTGTTACGTCTTCCGGTTATAACTTCAATCATAAGAACTCCGAAACTGTAAACGTCTGCTTTCTCAGTCAGTTTTCCTCGTACCACATATTCTGGTGCCATGTAGCCTCTGCTTTCACAGGTGAATAACTTTAAAAATCGAAAGAAAGAGAAAAAATGGTGTAATCAAAGGCACAAAAAGATCATGTTTGGAGACTTTACAGTGTACCGGCAATGGCGGTGCTGATGTGAGTTTTGTCCTCAGGGAACAATCTAGCCAATCCAAAGTCAGCGATTCTAGGAGTAAAATCATGTTCCAAAAGTATATTACTCAGCTTAATGTCTCTATGTATGATTCTCAGATTCGATTCTTCGTGAAGATACGCCATTCCTTCTGCGGTGCCAAGTAAAATCTTGAACCTCTTCGCCCAATTCAAAGGTTCAACATCTTTTCTTACTGAACCAAAAAAAAAAGCAGCAAGAACCTGTCAAGAACAGTAATCGCAACAAAAAAAAAGGATTTAGGATGAGAAAAACAAACCGAAAAGATAGTCGTGGAGGCTTTGATTCGCAATGTATTCATAGACCAGAAGGCTCTCGGGTCCGGTTATGCTGCATCCTAAGAGCTTCACAAGGTTCTTGTGATCGATTTGGCTTATTAGATTGACTTCGTTAAAGAAATGATCAACCCATTGCTTTGTGTTGAAGAACAATCTCTTCACCGCAACAGTCTTACCGTTACTAAGAACTCCCTGTTGCACAAAAAGGGCAAAGAATTAACCAATTGAAGAATAGGAACATCTGAAGAAGAAACGGATAATAAGAAGACAACTTACCTTAAATACAGAACCAGATCCTCCTTGTCCTAGCTTATTTTTGTCGCTGAAGTAATTGGTGGCCTTCTCGAGATTCTCATAGGAGAAACATAGATTAGATTTGTTGGCAAGCATAAACAGTGACCCTAGTTGCTTCTTCTCTATCATTACATTACACACAGAAAATAAATCTTTATTAAGATCAAGACTTTAACCTTTACTACATAACCACTGAAACTCCAATGACTAATCTCGAAAAATAAGCTACTTTTAGAGAATATAAATTTAACTGATCCAACAAAGAACTCAAGTAGGAAAACATTTTGAAGTCACAAACCTCTTTGCTTCTTAGCGAGTTTCTTTTTATACAAGAAACCAAGAGCAGAGATCAACAGAACAAAAGCCACCACCGAAGATGTCACCGCCAAAATCACAGCCAAATGGTTATGATCTGATCAACAAACAAAAAGGACAGACTTAAATCAACCAGTTAGTGAAATATTGCTAAATCAATGCCACAATTTTGCGTATTGATCTATAATCAATGTTAAAATTCATATACACTAATTTTAGTCACATTTGAAGCTTATCTACTTACCACCATTTCCATCTGATGTTGAATTTCCAGAATTATTGTAAAACTTCTGAGGAGAAAACCTCATATAACAGCCAGCGTTAAGAACTCGACCTTCTTCTCTAACCAAACAAGAACCAATTTGCTCTGAAGCTTTACTCAAACACTCAACGCAACCGCTGCGAGTAAGAGGCTCCCAACACTGAGCCAAACCGTGAACCGTCACATTACGTCTATCCACAAATCCAGCGTAGAAGCCACCGTTTCTGACCGCCTCCAGGCTCATATATTTCACCAATTCCGCCGCGTTATCCCGGAATAACGTCCGGTTTACTCCGGTTATCTCCTTTTCAGAACAATTTGTCCGGTCTTGCGAGCTTAACGTCTCGTTGAAGAAATTGTAGTCGTCGTACCTGATCAAGGGAAAAATCGATATAACCAAATACTCGAAATCAAAACAAAATTTCAAATGTTATTCGATTGAAATGTGTATAGACCTAATGTAGCAACCATCGGAGAAGACTCGACCACCACGAGTGCCTCGTTGAAAGGGTAAACAGCGAGGGACTTTAGCTTTGATCTGAGCGAAACACAAGTCGCAATCTTTCTTATCGAGATCTTTCATGCACTCTCCGTAAGCGTAGACGGTTAAGTTTCCGGTGCCGTTGACTACTTGACCGTAACCTTTAGCTTCCACTAGTGGAGAGACGGCGTCCATGGCGGCGAGGAAATTGGTGACGACGAGACTTCTCTGCTGCGGCGTCGTTGTTCTGTTGCTGCATATCTGAGCCACCGTCTCTCCTCTCGAATCGGAAATCACAGGGTTTAAGAGCAAACCAAGAAGGAGGAGAAGAAGTAGGGAGGAGAGAGAGTGATTGGAGATAAAAATCGGCATCTGGGTTTTAGGGGTTTAACCTTGTGAAATCTAGCAAGATAACATTTGTTTTGGGGTTTTTGATCTTTCCTCTGTTTCTTGTTTTGTTTTGTTTTGTTTCTCTTCAAATGGATTTGGAAGATAAGAGAAAGGAGGAAGAGAAACGAATCGGGAAGTTGAAATTCGATTTTCTTTGATTGCGGTTGTTGGGTCAAACGGAAAAAAGATAAACCCGGAAGAAAAAAAATTTTCAATTGAGTTTTCCTCTTTGTTGAGAGAGATGATGGGTATGGAGAGTCAAACAGAGACTTTCTCTGATGATTCCAACGAAACAGAGCAATCGCATTTAGGACAGCGAAATGATAAAGAAAAGGCGACGCCGTTTCGAGTTATGTTTTATGAGTGGGGCATGACGTCATCGCTTTGGTCACTTTTTTCTTTCTGTTTTCTGTTTTGCACCCATTGTCTTCTGCGCCCAAAAAAAAAAACTGTTATGGTTTATTTTATTATAGTAGTTATCAGTTTTGAAAAAGTAATGGGGTCAAAATCAAAATCATGAAAAAGTAATGGGGACATTGAACTATTATGCGAGTTAGGCAATTTTGATAATACGATATTTCTTGGATTAGCAATTTACAATTTTAATCGAACATATGCAATTTAAGTTTTTTTTTTTTTTTGCTTTTGCATTTACATTCACAATTTAAGCCACACAACGTAATGGCGTAGACTCTCTGCCGTATTGTGAGGGTCGTCTCTAATATCAAAGCAACTTCAATCTTTCTTTTAGTGGCGTAATCCCTATGCGGTATTGCATGGGTCGTCTCAAAGCAACTTCCAATCGTTCTTTTTACTCTTTAATCTATCCATCGTCCATCTTCTTCAACCCTAGATTTATATATTTTTGCCGCACATTTTGAATTTCTTATATTTTCTGAAAACGACAGAATCATATATGTCTCAAACCCTTCCACATCGCTTTTTGAATATTGCGTTTCTGGTTTTGATATTTCCTGATAAAACTTTCAGCTACTTAATAAGGAAATCACTGTATATGCTTGTAAATTGTTATGAGGATACATATGCCTACTTGCAAGATACGAGATAGAGATATATATATAGCTCCAAAGAAAAAGAGTATATTGGGGTCTAAACGTCGTTGAAATTCCTGTTTACAGAATTACAGTGTTTACGAAAAATATTTCTGCTTTTTCATATTTTATTGTATAACCTCAAAAATACTAGTAAAAATAAAGGACATGAGTCAATGTGTATCATATAATCATATAACATTGGTTAAGATCAAACAAATTACAAAACCTCATCGCAACTCTGACCAATTCAACGCAAGATCTAGACTTGTCTGACGGGTCTTTAGTGTATATAAATCTAAAAAGTGAGTAACACGGTTTTTGTGAAATTATTGGTACAGAACAAGTTGACGAAACAAATATCTAATATGGAATTGTCGGGATATCTATGATGAAGAAAAGGAAAAAAACAAACAAACGGTGGGTCCGTCCCGTTGTAGTACTCGCCGTCAAGAAGCAAAGCTAGCAGCTCGTGACTAATGACTATCCAAAGTCAACGTCAACTCCAAGCCATGCTTGTGGCATTATTGATATCTACTTGCATTAATGTATCTATTACAAAAACAAAACTGTTAGACCATCTTCAATAGTATGAAATTCAAAATTGAGTATTTCACTAATTTAATATTATTATATTTAATATAATTAAACTATTTATTTGAATAAAGAAAAGAGAGTTTCTAATATTATTATATCTCAGTTTCTAAATTTATATAACAAAAAAGATAAACAATGCAAAATGGACAAATGGAAAGAGAGTTTCTTTTTTAATAAAAACAGTTTCTTTTTTCTTTTTTTGCATTAAAATATTAATAAAAAAACAACTTATAAAAACTAAACTTATTATCTTTGGAATCTAAACTAAAAAATGTATTGAAATAACAATAATACTATGTTGTATTTTTCTCTTTTTGTTGTTTTCTGATGAAATGATGCATTTTGCGTCTACAATTTGATATGCTCCAAGACTTGTTGAAACGAATAATCTCGAGGTTGTTGTGCACGTCAGTCAACTTCAAGAGATAGGATTAGTTAGCAATTAAAAGAAAAATCCATCATTAACTTATATGGCCCACTAATCGCGCCGCCATCGCCATCTACAAACACCACAATTACTCTTTTCAGTATTAAGACTTACATGGCTATCTAGTGAAACGATTATCTGCTTAAGTTTTTAACTCCATCTTAAGGATGGATGTTTAAAATAAATGTGAAGTAAGATGTTTCACCTCGAATATAGGCTTCATATAATGCTTCTCCCACCATTTTTTTTTTTTTGAACTTTAGTGTTACCAAAATCCTGGAAAAAATATGATCTTAAGACACGAGGCTATAACAAATTAACTTGGTCAACAAGTTTAGATAGTCAATTTCTAATTTCGATTAGGTGGACCGGCCGTGCCCAGATTATAAAAACGAAACCATTATTATGCTAAATATGCTATTGGTAAGACAAAACAAGTGTAGCGGCTGCGTCCAGCTAATTTCGTTTGTTACTAATACCTTCTCCAGCTAATTTCGTTTGACGCAAGTGGCTTTCTGTAGCAGCATTCTCAAGAGCCATTTCTTCCACAGGGGATAAATTGCCTCACACTTCTCTGTACCCTGTGGGCATATAGAGACCATGCTTGTTATCAGAATCGACAAACGCATCAAGGATTTGTAAAATCAGTCACTCTCCCTTCTAAACAGCTCCATTTACGAGTACTGTCTGAGACTCTGAAGTCGACAAAATGCTGATAAGAAAAGTGCATAAACAAGTTCAGATGATAATTACATAATAAAAAAATATACAACAGAGGAGATCATAACAAAAATTTCGACTCATTTCTCCAACAATTTGGCGGATGAGATCTATTGATTGAAGACTACAGCAGCACTTGTTATTACCGACTAGTGGTAGCAAGTTATGCGTCCATGAATACAAGCCAGCACACAAATCACCTTGGGAGGCCTTTCCACACATTACATTTCAAATATTTTCACACACACAAATGTCTACAATCTTCATCACATTAGGGGGAAAAAAACATCATACGAACCTGAGCGTCTGGATTATTTTTGTCACCAACCTAGAGTTAATGTTTATATGAAACATTTGCTTTATCAAAATATCAATTTAATTTTTTATATTTTGTACTTTTATAAATTATACATATTCCATTTTCCAAAAAAAAAAATTGAAATCAAAATGAAATTTATAATTTAATTTATTTAAAACTTTGTAATTACTTTTTATAAAATTTTAAATTTCATGAGATTTTCCTAAAAAGAAATAAAAACACAACAAAAATAAAGTATTAAAAAAGCTTAACAGAATTAAATTAAAGTATTTTTATGAAATTCTCAAAAATAAATATAAAAACAGAAAATAGAGGAAATGATAAAAAAGAGATTTGTGTACATTTCCGGGATATTTGGGCATCTATGTTTTTTTACAATGTATCTTTGAAATTGTTTTGTGATGTATTTACTGATTTTTTTTTTGTTTCGTAAAATTCTTTCAACTATAATGTTTATAAATTAACTAAAATTTAGTTTAAAATTAAATTTTGATTTAATTAATTTATTAATAAATTAGTAGCTCATAAAATTAATAAATATTATAGTTTATTATTTATAGAGAACTTGCAGTATTGAATTGAGTTGTAATTGTACAGATACAAGTAGAGTAGACGAGCCGTATAAAACCCAATATAACAAAACTCCAGGCCCAATTTTGTGTACAAGATAACCGACGGTCACATATGCAGCATTAATCATGATGTGCATGTATATGATGTAGCTGTAATAATGTGCATGGGCCTATCTGTAATCACGCCGCTTTGTGAAACACCTTGTTCACAAAATGATGAGTAATCGTATAGTATAAAGATAAATATTCGACGGTACTTTGTAAGAAAGAGAGTACTTAATGGAATTTGATTAACTCAAAAAAATAAAATAAAAATTTAACCTCGTGGAAGAAAAAGCTGAGCATGGGACGGCTTTAGACAGCATCATTGTTCTTACATCAAATTGTTGTATCCTCCTTTGCTTCAATATTCCTCTTTTTCTTCACCTTTTTTTCCCACATTCTCCTTCTCCCTCTTTGAGTTAAAAAGAAACTAGTCTGTATGATTTTTTTTTCTTTTTTTTAACTAAATTAAATGCTATATTTAATTTATTTAAATCCATTCACACTTCACACAGAGGGGTGTAGTGGAATTTATCATGAGGAATCGGCCATGTTGAATTATGCCTAGTTTTCCGGAGTATGAAAACGACAATATCATGCTGTAAACACTATTTGTTTTGGTCAGGGAAGTTTTGCATCTATATCGATTCATGGAATTATATAGTTTTTAATCTATAGTTACTTAGTAACTCAATTTTTTCGGTTTTGAATCTGAATTCTTTGAAGTTTTGGCACACATAAGATAACTTTTCTTTCAACTATTTGCACACACATAAATTTATGTGAAGACTTGATGGAAGCCCACATAAATTTATGGTTTGCTTTGCTAGATCCCAAACTGAAAATGTGAAATGACCAACGTAATTTATAAACGTTACGAGTCATTTTACTCATTATCAATAATTAACTTTGATTTGAAATTCATATCCTTCTTGTAAAAATTCAAAGTATTTGTTTAGACAGTAAAATGATTCTTTTTTTCCAATGTTTTAAGTTTAAGAAATAGTAACACCAGTCACCAAATATTTTCTTACTAGATAGTGAATTTTAAAATGGTTTGACATATATATATATAGAATCCAAAGCATTTAGATTTTTGAAATCGCTCATTGTAAAATGATCTCTGACCCCAACATCTTAAACAGTTGTTTCTATTAACTACAGTATTTGTTCAAAGCTGAATCTTACAATTTCGTTAAAAAAATATAATATTACGTTAAAACGTATTAAAAGTAATGTGAAGCGATGATTTTATAGTCTCGGATTAGTTGTCGATTAATGAAAATATGTAGTGATTCATCCTTTCAATTAGTGATCGCAATAATTCTCTCCTATGACCAGGAGCCATAATTCATAGATTCACATATAATATACAAAAACACTCATATCAGCGACCAAAGCTATATCCCTTTGATGCCATTCTTTTTATTGACAGGAATCAAATTCTCCCGCTTTATAGAAGACCTTTTACTTTCACATTCTTTACTATTTGGATTAGTTTCTTTGATTTTTATTATCTTAGAATATTATATTGATTAAGCTGTTCTCAGTTTTGATCCATTGTCATAAGTCTTAACGTATACAATAGAATTGTTATAGGCCACATGATCACATAAGGATCGGATTATTCGTACTTTCTCTGCTACAAGTATGTCTGTAAGTGTATATCTACGTACGTATTTATATATATATATATATATGTGCACGCATTCGTATGGCCCAAGCTCAACCACTAAAACTATTTTCGAAATACATCAAATTTGCAATTACTGTTGTGTGATATAATACACAATAAGGAAATTATAGCCTGCTTTTATACACATAAATCGTTACCACTTAATATATATGATAGTGATATTTGAATTACTTTTATGAAAAATTTACAACCAAATTTGTATATATACATATCTTGCAAAATTAATATAATGTGCTTGGTATGAAATACTATAATTTTTTATAGCACGATAATGTGGTTGAGTACTTAGCGATCATGGTATAACAAACAATTTTAAGACTCAGTTTGATAATTCGTTCCATTATGCAAATGTTTTAATATTTTTTCATTTCTGTATGTTATCACTTATCAGTCTGATAATTCGTCTGTTCCATCATACATTTTAGGGAGTTTAAAAGTTAACTCATTTCCTCAATTCCTCTTATGGCATTATCCCAATTTTGATTAGGACTCATCAGTCTGCATGATTCGTTCCATTACGTAAGATATGTTCTCATCTGTCTATGTTAACAATAATTTAGTGCTTGTCTCATGTGTCTAGGTGATCTAGTTTTCTCATCATCAAGTCTTAATCAGTTTTAATCTTTATCATATAAGAAAAAATAAAATATTGATAGGATGTGGATGTCTGGATTAGTAATCAGTTAAAGATGGGGAAGATCTGCATATCATTTACTCTTGAGTCAAAAGCTTTATGAGTAGGAATCAAACATCCAAAACAAATGAGAATTGTGAACTTATTTTTGGCTACCATTAAGATTGATCATGTTGTGCCAAACTCAACTCAATCATAAGTTTCTATATGGTCAAGCCTGTTTCTGTGTATAATCAATTAAAAGTAACAAAAAGACATTATGGTAAAAACTAAAAGGATACAAAATTTATAAGCGACGTTAATTTTTGAATAATTTTTTTTAAAAATGGGAAGGCGATGACCCATTACTTGAGAATAAATGGGCTAACAAAAACGATCATCAATGTTTATGTGTCCCTACGAGGACCGCACCCACTTAAGTCCCCAACTTAAATACCACCTATTCACCCCTTTTCATTATATCGACCCACTTCTAATTATTATCTTAAAATAAAGTCGTATATTGTAGTTGCATCGTAACGAAATGTTATATACATTTAAACTCGAAGAATATTGTAATCATGTCGCTGAAATCTTATAATCTTGGTCAACATACCTACGATACATATATGCATGCTTTGATTAAATCACTCCCTCAATTTTGAGAGACAATATGATTATGTTTCAAAGAATATACAGTCTCGAGTCTCGACAATTATATTTCACAACTCGTACTATGCTATAATAATGCTTTTGAATCAATAAACGACTCGCTTTGTTTTCCGCAAATTCATAGTTTTTGTTTAAAATTTCATTTCCAGTTTTTTGTAGTATATTCGTCTTCCAGCTTGGAGAGAATATTGAACTAAAAGCATATTTTAGTCTCTGATTAAAGAGACTACGTACCGTAAACTCCACATTTCTTATATGCAAAAGAAAAGTCACCATATATGTTTGCTTTGAGAATTCATAAGGAAACATTTCATTATTCCACAAGTAACATTGTGGAATAAAAAATGTTAGCTCCATCATATTTTCTTAATTGCAACATGGAACATAATTGTACAGTACTCTACATAAACAGTATAAAACAAAAACAAAAAAAAAAACATAAAAGGAAGTGGAAAGAGAGAGTAACACCAGAAAGCAAAAAACTTTGAAGAAACCCAAATTCAATGGTACTCAATTTCATCTGAACTCTGGTCCCTTTCTTCAAACCAAAAAATGATCACACCAAAATCCAAGTTTCCCTACAAATTACTGTTCTCACATATATATAAAGTTTACTTCTCTTTTTTTTTTCTCTTGTCTCTCTCTCTCTGTCTCTTCTCTTCTTTTATCCATTTACTTAATCTTTCTAGAAACTGCAAAACCCTCGATACAAGAAACTTCTGATTTCATCACAAACTCTTAATTTATATGACCTTGTGTACCCACATGCCCAAAACTTTCGCAACACTCAACCCTAATAAATTTTGTTGATTCATTCTTTATTGTTTTTGATCGTCTGGGTTTTCTTAGAGAAAGCGATTATGTGTTTAATGTGTTTGTTGGGAGATGTGTCAGAAACATCAAGAAGACGAACAACAATAAGAAACCGTATTAAATGTTCCCTTTTGAATCACTCAAGAAGAAGAAAACAACATCACAGCAGATGTTTTCATCATCATAGTCCACACCAGGTTTCATTCAAGTCCGTTACGATGGTGGTCTCTTCTAGCTTTCTCAGAGTGATTCTGTTACTCTGTCTCGTCTCTTCTTCCTTCTCCTACACCGCTTCTCCCTCCAATTCTACTGCCTCAGATCAAACTCTCCGGCCTCAAGAAGAGCTCCAGAAGCTGAAACTGATTAGAAAAGAGCTCCACAAGATCAACAAGCCCGCCGTTAAAACCATTCAGGCAATTTCTCTATTTCCGCAAACGTTATCAATTTGATCAATGTATCTATACAGATCTCTTTCTTTACTTTATTATTCGTTGAAAAAAAAACAATTCCTTTGTTTTCAGTAATAAATCGACATGCAAGCATTCTTACTCTGTTTTTGCTTTCTTTGTTCTCTCTATGTTATGTTTTTTGCAGAGCTCAGATGGAGATACAATAGATTGTGTTCCGACTCATCAGCAACCAGCTTTCGATCATCCTCTCTTACAGGGACAGATACCAATGGTAAATTACTTTAAATCTTCTTCTCCATTTCATTGGTCTTTTTCAAATAAAACCACAAGTCTCATATCAAAGAATTTAATTATTCTTACTTAAGGATCCGCCTGAGATCCCCAAAGGATATAGCAAAGATGATGAAGATTCTCAGCTGTGGAGTTTATCCGGCGAGTCTTGTCCAGAAGGTACGATTCCGATTAGAAGAACAACGGAACAAGACATGTTAAGAGCAAGTTCTGTCAGGAGATTTGGTCGGAAAATTAGGCGCGTGAGGAGAGAATCCACAAGTAACGGACACGAAGTAAGTTACCATTTTTAATACTATAATTATCCTAAAAGTCAGAGGTTTCTTTACCTTCTTTTTTCCTGTAAAGAAAAGAAGATATAGAATGATACCAAAATTCAGCTTTTTCGTAATTCTTTGTATTGCAAACTCAACAGACGAGTCAATTTTCAAGAAAAAAAAAAAAAAAAAAAGAGAAGCGTGACATAACAAAGATTATTCTCTGTTCACATCGTAAAAAGATTATTCTCTGTTCCTTTTTTCTCTTTTTCCGTGATTACAAATTTACATGAAAATTCAGTAGAACTCATGTATTTTTACCAAATTTAGTGTTTGAGATTTTATTTTGATAATAAAACAAAAAAAAACTGAAATTTTTTGTAGCATGCGGTGGGATATGTATCCGGGAGACAATATTACGGAGCAAAAGCGAGTATAAACGTGTGGTCGCCACGTGTCACTAGCCAATACGAATTCAGCCTCTCTCAGATTTGGGTTATCGCCGGTTCGTTCACTCACGATCTTAATACCATCGAAGCCGGTTGGCAAGTACGTCAGTTTTTCCTTTTATTTATTTTATAGAAAAAAATATTTAATAAAATTATAATGATGGTAATAATGAGATCCATTTATTTATCCATTTATATTTTGTTTTTGTAGACTAATAAGTCCATTTGATTACGTGGCACAGATTAGCCCGGAGCTATACGGAGATACTTACCCAAGATTCTTCACCTATTGGACGGTAAGGGTTTACTTCAACTTTTATTACTTTTGTACTTAAAATGGTCTTACTAATGTTATGCTAAAGTAAATCGTTTGCTTGAATTAACATTTTGCTAACAATGGTAACGATAGTGATTTTCAGTCTGATGCATACCGAACAACGGGTTGCTACAATTTGTTGTGTTCCGGTTTTGTTCAAACCAACCGTCGAATCGCGATCGGAGCTGCGATTTCTCCTAGATCTTCGTATAAAGGTGGACAATTCGATATAAGCTTGTTGATCTGGAAGGTAATTTTCTTCACTCCTCCATATCCATTACCAAAATTTTACCTTATAACATGGCTTAGTTGGTAAGTTGCAGTATCGTCTAATGATTTCATGATAAAGAAACTTTTTGATAAACACAAATTTCTCTAGAATATACAATTTTGTGAATCATTAGTCATATCTTAAAATTTTCTCGTTTATCCCATTCTAGATATGATTATCTGTATTATGTAATTCAGAAACGTTACCAATCAAAATCCAACAGTTAAGAAAGATTTTAAAGCACATGCATAGTTCAGATCAATGCTCCCTGCGTCAACTTGTAATTTATAAGATGTGTCTCCACAAAGTATTAAATACTTTAAATTGTCATAATAATAACAATGATGTTAATGCAAGTTCGTAAAATGTCCTTATTTAGGATCCGAAGCACGGTCACTGGTGGCTACAATTCGGGTCGGGTACATTAGTCGGGTACTGGCCGGTGTTTCTATTCACGCATCTTAGGCAACATGGGAGCATGGTTCAGTTCGGAGGCGAGATTGTGAACACCCGACCTGGTGGTTCACACACTTGGACACAAATGGGCAGTGGCCATTTCGCCGGTGAAGGTTTTGGTAAAGCATCTTATTTCCGAAATCTCCAACTAGTTGATTGGGACAATACCCTTATTCCCGTTTCGAATCTAAAGATTCTCGCTGATCATCCCAATTGTTATGATATAAGAGGTGGGACGAATCGTGTGTGGGGTAACTATTTTTATTATGGAGGTCCAGGAAAAAACCCTAGATGTCCATGAAAGATCAAGAAACGTTCTATTATTATTCTTACATTTTCTTTTAGTGAATTTTGGGATTAGAATATTAGGAATTTAAAAGTATCTTTGCGGCTACGTGCTTTTGCAAATATCATGTGGATGAGTTGTTTCTTTAGCAACAAAAAAAAGTTGATCACCACGAGGGAACACATTTTTTTTTTTGGGTTAAAATGGTACGTATAAAATTTGGAGTGTTAAACTTTTTTCCCTTCGATTTTTCTTTTGTTTATTATTAATATAGAAATGTGTAATCGCATAACCGATTTTGTAATTTTATGTTTATTAGTATTACCAATTCGTAAATATAGACTATTCAAAAGGATATCGAATGTCGCTTTGTTATGTCGTACTCGTAACTAATTAAGTTTCTTCTCAATTTTTTTTTTTTTTTTTAAAACGAAAATGGTCAGAAGGATTTGTCATTGGTGGACCAGAAGACAGGTTCTGTGGAAATAGTATAAATTAGTTGTAGCAGAGACCAAATAATTAAATGGAAATGGTTATAAATGTCAATTCTGACGATGAGATTTAAACATTCAAGTCACACAACTGTGAACTGTCTATTTTTGTTGAATACCCTAAAATATGAAAAAATAAGCAACATGGAAATTATTAGAGGTGGAAATGTATTTACATGGGACCATAAATTAAAACGCCGATCTTAATGGTCTTCATTAATCACCCCACGTGCCTTCTTTTATTACTTTAGCTACAACACAGTTTCTAAATTTTCATTACTTTAGCTATTTAGCACATTTCTCAAATGAAGCATCCTTTCTAAATTCCTCAAAAAACTTTATTTTCTATGTTCCATTTTAGTAGATGTTTATAAATTTTAACCCAAATAATAATATTTTTTTTTCTAAATTAATACATCATTAGTTATTTAAGTAAAAATAATTCAAACGACACTAAAACAATCTGCAGAATATACATGATTACAAATAAAAATAACAATTAATTTTACATTTATAATAAGAACACCATTTAATTTGAAACAACATTTTTATACTAATAGATTATTAAATTCTTTTTTTTCAGTTCCCTTTTACAAAGTGTATCTTAATTTCAATGTGATTATACTATTTTGGGTATAAAAACCAACAATGGTTCAGATCTCAATTCCGGTTGTTTTCCCCCTTTTCGTTAAATACCAGAACCAGAGGCTTAAAGCAATCTCATATACATTCGCCGTTAGGCTTCACAATCATATCTCATGACACTTTTAAATTAATAGTATAAGCTTCGTTCAATTTCAAAACACTCTGAAACCTAATTAATCGTCACACTATTCATATACGGTGTGCAAAACAAGTGTTGAAACTCTTTCAGTGACGTCAAAAAAAGAAGATACTTACCATCTATATTACTAGATTTTCTTAAATGAATGAGGATTGAGAAATATGGGCCTTTAGTAGGCCCAATAGATGTAGTTGAAAACACTAGACTAAACTACGGACTTGGCCTTTTTGGGGGCAATACAAAGTTTACCAACTATAAGAAATGGACAACTATCTCATATTTTGAATAATGCACAAAGCCACAAATAATTGTTGGTTTTTTGTTTTTGGTTCTAAATATTGGTAGTTAACAATATCGACCATAGAATTTTACATAGATTTTTTTTGTACTAAAACAAACATCTATAATGGTTTACAGTTTGGTTTTGGTTGGTTTGTCTGGTTTTTTTTTTTTATAAACTGAAACGATTTCAGAATATTTATAATTTGGTTTAATGCAATTTCATTTTGATTTTCAGATTGGAACGTGATCAATTTTGATTAATACGCTAAAGTATAAATATATAACGATTTACTTGATAGGTTGAGAAAAAAAACCTAAGCGATGGTCGAACTCGTAACCAATCCGTATGATAGAGAGTGGAAATATGATTTGGATATCTTAATTAACACTTTTCATTAATTAAAAGACAAAACGACGACAAGTAACAAGAACAACGGCGAGTGAAGTGGAAGCATGAAGCATGCAAACCGACTCATCATGTTCTTGACCTTACTCTCAACGTTTTAACTACGTAAGCTCGCCATTTGGCAAACACTCTCAGAGAATATATTAGTCACAAAATTAGTATATTAAAAAAATATTTAAGGAGAGTTTAAAGGAAGGTGAAACTGCAATTATCATTATCAGAAAGTGGACAATTTAAGGTCAAAGCTAATTAAATACTAGTAGCTTTCACCTTTCGGATTTCGCATTCATAACATTGAAGGCACATTATCATATCGAACCTTTCCACGTGATAACACGACCCTTCAAATAGACATATCTTAAACTCATAATTTTAAAATAAGTAAGTGATTTTTAGTGTAATACGCACACTTTTTCGAATTCGCCATATGTAATTAGTGGTAGGGTTATCATTAAAATAGTAATATTTTAATAATTTTGTATTTAATATTATTTATTTTTAAAATATTATATTATTAATTAAATATTAACCAATAATATTATGAAATATTTCATAAAGTATATTGATATAGTTTCTAAAGTCTCTTTCTACTAAATTTTCTTAATCAAAAGTTTTTTAACTTTTTTTTTAATTAGATGATATTTTCAAAATATCACCAATGCAAATTATTTTAGCATTGACAAGGCTTTTACATAATATCTTTTTATATATGATAACATTGTTATATTTCTATCTGTGTATATATTGCATAAATTTATGTAGAGGTCGTTTATTACAACTTAGCAAATTCTCTTTTTAAGATGATCAAGAGTTATATATTGCGTCTTTACATAACTTTATAGGTAACTTTTCAATTTATTAAGAAGACATAGTGTTCAATTTATAGATATGCATCAATATGGAGAGCAAAACTCAACCATAACGATTCAGATTGTTTGAAGAAATATAAAGGCTTTTGATATAGTTTACAATTGTACATCGTTTGTCATATGATAAGTCGATCACGTCCAAACGCTATTATTTATTGGAACGAATGGAAAAAAATATCAAACTGTCATTTTAAGTTAATTTCGACTGACGATTTTCCAAGATCAAAGGTACGAACGAGAGATAGTGTTACGATAGGTCCATCTAGGAAAATGATATGTGATGATGAGAATTGACAAAAAAAAATAATTATTTAAATTGAATTGGCTTGTGACTTCATCATTTCCACCCCCACTTCCTACGCTTTCCAACTTGGTGGTCTCAATACCCTCTCTATTTAAGAAAATCCACTACGTTGTTAACTGTTACTGTTTTTAATTCTTTTAATATAACGAAAATATCTACTCTTAGTCTCGATGAAATTGTAGTATATTCGATGTGGTTTTCTATTTCGCAAAGTTATTAACAACACTTTCAAGAATCTTATCAAGTCCTACATTATTTATTTATTTAATAGAAGTTTAGCAGATGGAATTTGTTGATTTGACTCTTATATGGTTTCCATGATAACATGATTATTCGGAATTTTATTAATCAAAAATATGTAGCTCGACAAATCTGTTTAAGGATATCTGACTAAATCATTTCTAAAACTTTTGTAGTTACATGAAACTAAAAAAAAAATGTACCGAGTTAAGATACAGTTTAAATAACAAATACGATTGTGAAAGTATCGAAAAATTCTTTTTATAAATTAAATTTGACTATGAAGTTTAATATTTCAATAAAAATAAAATAAAATAAATTACGATGAAGGGGAAATTGAATTTTGTTTTTGATTTAAACGTGTGAACAGAAAAATATATATCATTGCATGTGAAAAGATCATAATAGTAAGATTTACCTATGTGCACAGTGGTTTATAAAAATTTGAAAGGTTCTATCTGAATTCTAATTTCTAAAAGTAAACTTGACGGTGTAAAGAAACATAAATCTCATCTTTTATATATATAAAGCTGATATGCAAATGGAGCAGTAATATAATTCAAAGAAACCGTCAAAACCACATGTCACTATGTGGATAGAAATAAAATAACATGCCAATATACGGATAGAAATAATATACGAAATAATAATATATCACTTATTGTCGAAAAAGTTTTTTTCAAATTATTTTACTAATTTTAATTTTTTTTAATATTATGGAATATTATGTTTAAAATTCAGACATGTGTAATGAATTTAAAAAGTGTCAAATATTATATTACATAATTTCCACTATTATTAAAAAATCTATATCCATCAATTAAGTTTTGAACTTAACACAACTGAAAAGAAAATATAAAAAAAGATTTTTACAATAGATTATATATCTTATATAATAAATTAAAGTTTTCTTAAACATAAATTTTAAGAAATTGTCATATTTTACCTAAATTTTTAATTTTTATTTTTATTTTTTAATATCTAATAATGAATATATATTTTTTATTCATCGTTTATTTTACTTTTGAACGTATTTTAAAAACAATATTACCATACAAGATAAAATATCAATAAAGATAATTTTAAATTTAATTTTAATCAATATAATAAATTTTTCTAAACACTTATTCTTCTAATTTATGTAATAAAATACTTTTTTAACTAGTATTTTCTTAACACAATTTCTGAAAATTGTGTTTAAGTTTAGATTATATATATATATATATATTTAAAAATAATCATCAAATATCTATTTATTCTATTATTATAATTATTTTCTGAAAACAAGTTTTAAGATGCTGTTACGTGTTCTTATAATTATAACATATATTTCTCTTTTGTATGTGTCCTACATACATTTTAATTATTTTATTCTATTTAATTTTTAAAATAACAATAACAAACGATTTTTTTTTATTATTAGTTTTGAACATATAGCTAGTTAAGAAACATGTTTTAGAAGATAAAATCCTCAATTTTATTTAAATGAGTACTTTATATATCAATGCTATTTGTATATTTTTAAAAAATTTGTTGATATAAAAATATATGTCGAATAATTGCCTTAAGTTTAATTATTTTATATTAAAAAAAAAATGGATCAAATTTTTTTTTTTATAAATTACTTGATCAAAATCTGTGAAAGTTATGAAGTTGTTTTTAAAATTGATAGAATTGCTTAAACATTTTTTTTCTAGTAGTTGATATTCTAACTATATTTAAACGTTTGTAACCAGTTAATTAATATATTGTTAAGTATTTTGTTCATTTTCAGCATATTAAATTGGCAACCAAAATTTTTTAGCAATTTTAATTAATAATGAAAAGTTTTAATCAATTGCAATTTTAGTTGTTTATTTTTACAGTTTAATATTAAAAGTACAGAAAAGATGTCTTTTTAAAAATGTGGAGATAATTGAAATCAAATTCAAAAGTAAACTCATGAAACATATTATTGAATATATTTGGATTACTAAAACTGAAAATACCATATACACTATATTATTTTAGTAAATTATTTTTCTTACTGAAAAGTGAATATGTATCTACAGAAAAAAGAAATGATAAATTAATTATTAACAAATATCTTATATTTATCTATATATATATATATCTAATTCAAGCAACTGTATTTTTAAGATGATCAAAGTATTATGGTTTTCAAGATGCTAAGCTTGAAATTTTACGCATAAATCTCATCTTATACATATATCTAGGTTATGTACAAATGGAGCAGTAATCACATGTCAATGGGTCATCTGACATCCAACATGTAGAAAAATATAAAATATCATGCATCAGTTATTTTAGATAGATGACATCCAACATTTAAGTTTTGATTACTAATATGACGAAATTTTAAATAAGAAAGCAGCTTTTACAATGGATTATATCGAGGTTGTGTATAACAGTTATACAATTAAAAAAAACGGTCAAAACCACATGTCAATGTGTCATTATGTAGAAAAATATGAAATATCGTCCATCTGAAATAGTATGACGGAATTTTAAATGAGGAAGTAGCTTTTATAATCGAGTCATGAAAACGTTAAAATGGATAAACCCAACTCATTTATATCCGTTCTGTTTAAAACTCATCTATTTTAAAACTCCAATTCGTAAAGATCTATTTAATTTTAGAAATCTAAAAAACCTGTCTATTTAAATCTGATATTATTACATTGACCCATTTATATCCATTTAGATTCATTTAAATTATATAGATATAAATTTGGTTTTAAATTAATACAGTTTTGATTAATTAAAACCGATGTTTTAATTATAAATTTAAATTAAAACAATTTTTAAAATTTTTGATTTTTTTTAAGGAAAAAAACATAAACGAATACAGCAGATTTTCATTTATTTTAATTTAACGGAGTAACCCCATTTTAGTCTGTTAAACGAAATAGTTCTAAATATACATTTATTTAGATTAAAATACCTATTAAAAATCTGCAAAAAAAAACAAGAAGTCAAGAAGCATCAAAACACAGTGGTTTCAAGAAGCCAAGAAGTAAAATGACGTTTGCAATCTGAAAGCATTAACTACCATTGGATTTTCTTCATTGATGTTCATTCAATGTATGAGAAAGAATAAACCAACAAAATTAAAGAGAGAATCCTTCAAGATTTATCCACGCCCACTGGAAATAAATGAAGCTGGTTTTTTTTTTTGTTAACAAATGAAGCAGGTTTTGAAATTTAAATTCCAGGTATAAAGAAAAATTTGTTATAAAATAAAAATCTATATTACTTTAGAGAAGCACTAAACATTACAACTCCAAAAAGGACCTAAAAATAATCAGATGTTTTTTTAAGTATCAATGAAAACTAATATTACATACTAATTGATTTGATAATTAATAGTATACAATTAATAATAAATATGAAGAACAAATAAACTTTACAATATACTATCTTTGATTAAAAAAGTATTTTTAAGTTACCAAATGTAATTTTCTTAAATACATTGTATTATTTCACATTACTTATCATTTTGCTTCTTTACATTAGAAAATAATCAGGAAAAAAAATCCAGTTGTATTCTTTAATCATAAGAAATTATGTATTATCCTAAAAATCAAGAAAATATATTTTAAAGTTACATAAAAAAAATTATCAGCTATTACATGCATATATTTTCCACATACTTCTAAATGATCAATATTAGTAGTATTTAACTAACATAATTTTAATTTTTTATTATAAGATATCCATAATAATTTTATTATAAAATATTCATAATATTATATATGATCAAACTCGATTATTTGAATTATAATCTGTAAATATAGATATAAGACACAATTTTATTAAAAAGACAAAAACACAAATAAAAATATGAAATCAAGAAGAAGGACAATAGACACAAAACTATAAGATTTGTTGAATACAACTAAAATATATAAATTCATCGGTCTTGTCTTGAATGTATTATTTGCTATTGATAATTTGATAAATAAAATATTATTCTATATTTAATTTAGTTTTTCAATAATTTTATAATGAACCATTTTTTTTAAAAAATATCCATTTTGAAAGTTTTTAAAAATATTTTTAATTACTTTCCACTATTATTTGAAAAGACATACATAAAAAAGAATAATTTGTAAAATATTACTATATGCCATTGCCAAATAACTAAGAAAATTAGATTAAAAATTGATACAGTTCATTTTTTTAAGATTATACATTTTTTAAGACTTAATGAAATATAAGACAAATATCTAGAAAATACTAAAATTTATGTTTAATTTTAAATTTATTTTCCAACGTAATTTAAATAAAATATTTTAAGCATCTTTCTCTGTTAGATATAAATATTTATGTCTTAAGTATACAATATACTTTTAATAGCACATAAATTTTCTATTCTGGCTAAATATATAGATTTTAGATAAAAATGTCATAATATTTTACCAAAATTATTAGCAAGATTATAAACAAAAAGTTATATTATTTTTAAACAAAAAGTATTCATTTGAATAAATAATAAATCTTAGTATATGATCTATAGATTTGAAATTTTTTAAAAAGCACATATAAATTTTAATATTTTTAAATTATTTTAAACAATCGATTCTTTTATATAGAATAGAGTCCTTCAATCATTTACGGAAAACAAAAAAAAAATTATGCACAACATCAAAATTAAGAGCGATATATTTTCAGAAAGATAATTATTTGCATAAATCAATTTATAAAATATTGACATATGTAAAAAGAAGAATAGTGTGGCACGTATAGTAAATCACATATATACATATATATATATATATGTATATATATTGTCGTCAATGTTATAGCTTCAAATAATATGTTATTTTCTATGATATTATAAAACTTGTAGTTTTCATTTCACCATAGCAGAATTAAAATTAAATTATATTGTATTTTGAATTTTTTTTTGTAAATAATACTGTCTAAATAATATTATCTAATAAAGTAAAATTTATCATAAACATAAGATTTAACAAATTATCATATGTCCTTTCCTAAATTTTTTTTTATAACAATTTTTCCCATTTTAAGAACCGACTAATAGACTATGATTATGCTTCAACACTTTTATTAAATTGAAATTTTATTATAATTTTTCATATCTGGTTTATTATATTCAACTTTTTTTTTTAATTTTCTCTTATTTGACAGATATCTAACTTATGCATAGCAGCATGGACACATTGTTAATTCTTATTTTTATTTGATTTGATATATTTGTGTGATTGCTATGTTAAAATGTTAATAATTTATTTATTTTAATGTAATGTTTTATTTTTTTCGTCATGTTATGTTTTTAATTTGTAAATGCATATATATCATATTTGTATATATGTATCTCATTTAACCACTCCCACTGAAATTATTGATAATGATCTTAACTCAAAATCTTATAATATGATTAATAATAATAATTTCCTTCCATCATTTATGTA
Source organism: Streptanthus diversifolius (assembly GCA_039880935.1). NCBI lineage: Eukaryota > Viridiplantae > Streptophyta > Magnoliopsida > Brassicales > Brassicaceae > Streptanthus > Streptanthus diversifolius. The sequence continues at coordinate 3,907,791 of JAXGFM010000015.1, read as the reverse complement.
TGTAAATATAATTTAAGTAAAATGACAAAAAGTTTAATTATGATATTTAAAATATAATATTCAATAGAAAAATATGAAAATCACTATTCATAAATAAGACATTATATATTAAAATAAATTTATGTAACGCGTGAGATAATTCTTATATCATAAATCTTATTTTTGTCAACTATATCATATATATTAAGTTCTTCAATTATATAATTGCAAATAAAATACTAATTTTTGTAACATAATAATATTTTAATTTTATAGTTAAAATCTTTACTTCACACATAACATGAAATATATTTTAATTATGCTGTATTTTGGACTCTTTTTTAGTTTGTAAATTGTAGTATTATTGGTGATGATTCTACAATTTTCAATTGGGTGACACTATATTACTATGGGCTCGAGTAGTTAATGGATATATGCAAAGCTGATATAAAAAGACTTGTCAGCCAAACTGTTGGAAGCATCGTAATATACATGAAAAAAAAAACCATCATATCTCCAGTATTTAAAAGACTGTCGACAATTTTTTTCTTATAATTTCCAAATTTTATCTAATTTTGCAAAATTATGTTTCGATAAGCATATCTAGTTTAGATCTATATGAAAAAACGGAACGAGAAAAAGTAGAGAAAATCTTTGAAGTTCTATGAAGTTTTCTTGGCCATTTTGGATGACATGTATTTTTCCTACTTTCTATCTTTTCTCATCTCAACATTTTTTTTTAATCTTTGTAACCGATTGATCCCTAAATGTAAAACAAAATTTTGACGATTATTAATTGAGAAAAATTATCAGCAATTTCATACACCTTTGGAGTTCTTATTTGATATGTACAATTAGTGTATCTACTTCCCACAGTTTCTCTACAAATTGTGTGGATTATTTCTAGGATGTATGTCTTTTTTTTTTTTCAAAGGATGTATGTCTTCAATTATATTTTCCGGATTTATTTCAATCGACTCCAAAAATATCTTTCTTAGTTGGTTGTTTTCTCAAGTGGATTGCAATTTATATTGAGTGTGCCTAGTTTCGTTTCTGAATCCAGTATTAACATTTTTGGAAAATATTAACATAAAGATGTTTGTGTAAACAATCACCGAAATAGTAAGACGAAACCACTAACCATAAATATATATTTATGGATTGATTCATAAAAATTTTAATCACCATTAAATATGATACAAAAACTTGATATTAGATGGTAGATTACCTAGAACTATTAATGAAACCATATGCGGTGCACATATTAGATTTCTATGAAATAAATATAACCACATACAATTTTTGTATCAGAAAATCGATCACACAAAAATAATGGATTTATTAATCATTTAGCAAGGGTTTACAAATTAAAGCATTGCTAAATTTGCTTTTTTATTTATTTATGTTTAGTATATGCACATATTTTGTGTATGTAATCATTTATTTTCATAATTTTTATAATAATTTTGTATTGTCATTTTGAATCATTGAAATAATAAATAATCATTCGTCGTAATGGGTCTTATGTAGGCTTGGGCTACTTGTTTTGGTTTCGATTCGAGTATTTCAGATTTTGGATATTTTAGTTTTTGGATTGGAAGATCCACTAGAATTTAGTTCAAGTTTATATATTTTAGTTTTTGGATTGGAAGATCCACTAAAATTTAGTTCAAGTGTAGTTCTCTCAAATATTTACTTTGAAAAAACAAAATAAACTGATACTTGTTTGAATATCATTGATTCAGTCACTATATGATCCAAATATATCTAAAATACTAATCCGAATCGAAAACAAGTTTATGCACATTGTAGCATTGATACTAATTCTTAAATTATAGATGTTTCCAAGAGTGGCTTCAAGAGAATAATTTATGCACTAACCCTTGTATTATATTCAATTATGAACAATATTAGTTTGGGTATCATATAATATCACAACTTAACCGATATCCAAAACGTCAGAAGATAAAATTCGTTCAAATTTTTTTGTGAAACAAAAGTAGATTCAAACGAAATTTTTTGATTCAATTCTAGTTTGGATATTCGATTTTGAATAATATACTCATACCTAGTCTTATATGTTATTTTTACTCTTGATAATTAGATTGGTATTTCTATCATAATTTTTTTATTTGTAATAGGTTTACGTTTTCTAATGATATTATACCAAATGTAAAAATAAAAATAAAAAATCGGATTAATTTTGTTGCAATTTTCTTGAAAAGCTAAATTTCACAATTTAATCACTATTTATCTTTCGGATTTAACCAGGATAATGCATATTATTGATCGAAAATATATTTATGTAAATATTATTGTTACCTTTGAATTATATTTCTTGCTATATATTGGCAGCTACAGCTATTTTTTGTTGTTGCCATAACTGGATATAAATTAAATTGCTTTTCCATAAAAGTGTCATATTATTGACTCTAGAAAGTAAAGATTTTTAATTAAGATTTTTCCCATTTAAAAAGCAGGACACATCACTCTTTATTTAAACAAATAAAAGAAAAGTTTAATAATAAAATAAAAAATCGCTTTCCTCCTATAAAACACTCAGACCTACACTATTCTCTAATCATTAAACACTGTTTCAAACGAAGAGCAAAACCAAGAAGAAGAAGAGAAGAAGATGGTGAAATTGGAGAACACGAAGAACACCGCCTTGTCCGATTCCATCATCAATCTTGACCAGTAGGTTTTTCTGTTCTATTTTAACAAATCCCCCTAACCGCATTGCAAAATCATCGGCTCCAAAAAAGAAATCGAAAAATCTCCGTTTTTCACTAACAAATCAGTTTCTCAAGTTTTTTCTTTAAAATAAAAATTGTTGCAGTGGAGATCCAACAGCGTACGAAGAATACTGGAGGAAGATTGGTGACAGATGTACGGTGACGATACGTGGTTGGGATCTAATGAGTTATTTCAGCGACGTGAACAACCTGTGTTGGTTCCTTGAGCCGGAACTAGCGGAAGCGATCAAAGAGTTGCACGGTGCGGTCGAAAACGCAGCAACGGAGGATCGTTTCATCGTGGTTGGGACCGGTTCGACGCAGCTTTGTCAAGCGGCCGTCCACGCACTATCTTCACTCGCTGGAGGGACCCAGCCTGTCAGTGTCGTCGCCGCTGCTCCTTATTACTCCGTAAGCTCCCACCACTAAACTAAACTTCCTCTTCCTCCTCCTCCTCGTATCTTTTTCTTTTTTTTTAACAAAATTATTTTAATTTTTTTCCTTTTTTCCGTTGACATACATTTTAAAATGTTTAATTATTTAATTTTGAACACCCGGGACGGTTTTTGGCAGCTAACAACTAATAAACCGAGTTTTTAGCTAGGCAAAACACAACTCTGAATCTGTAATGGATTTTTTTTATATAAAAAAAAAATTCGAGTAGGGTTTTGGATAAAGTCAGATCTATCTTGGGTGCTTTGTTTTTTTTATAAAAAATTTAACATTACTGAGTAAGAAAAATAGACATTGTACGTGCCGGCCATTAGAGAGGAGTATTTTCTTAAAATTTACCTAGATAAATAAACTAAATATAAACATATTAAAAAAAAGATAAACAGATTTTTGACGTTCTTTTCTGGTGTTGCTTTGGATCTATCTTTTCAAATCTGCCTAACCAAACTATAGAATCATCATTAAATAGAACTTTGAAAAAGATTCATTAGCTACGTCTTACTCTTATGTTCTTTAATTTTATTTTATCTAAAATCCAGGTCGTTTTTTAACTAAAAAGTTGATTTGTTGTGAAGATATAGGGGGGTCTTGTAGATCTAAAAGACACTGTGACAGACATGTTTCTCGAACACAACACAACACATTCTCCATTCTTTTCATTCTTTTTTTATTTAACAATTTACAAAAGCTTTTTTCCTTCTTACATACTGCATGTGTTGTGGATTCATGTGCAAAGACATCAGTAACATGCTCATGTCCCCACTTTTATTTTTTTCGCTTTTACCAAAAACCATTCCTCTCTTCTTAATAATTTCATTTTTTATAATATAAAAAAAGAGTACAACTTATTTTTTCTTTTTTAACAGACGTATGTGGAGGAGACAACGTATGTTCGGTCGGGTATGTACAAGTGGGAAGGAGACGCCTGGGGTTTCGACAAGAAAGGTCCGTACATCGAGCTGGTGACGTCACCCAATAACCCAGACGGCATCATCAGAGAGACGGTGGTGAACCGTCCAGACGACGACGAAGCCAAAGTGATCCATGACTTTGCCTACTACTGGCCCCACTACACTCCCATCACTCGCCGTCAAGACCATGACATCATGCTCTTCACTTTCTCCAAGATCACAGGCCACGCTGGGTCCCGCATCGGGTCAGATATTGGGTTATTCGATAGTTTCTTTTTTTATTTATAATAAATTCTTTCGTTTCTTTCTTTTATCATAACATGCATTAAACTAGATTTGGATGACACAATGATAATCATAACATTCATTTTACTGAATTTGAACTTGAAATTAAGATGGCACGATGATAGTGATAACATGCATGTTTACTGAATTTGAACCTGAGTAATGACCATTACATTTATGATACTGATCATTCAAAAATGCTTTTTAACTAGAACGAAAATTTCATTAAAATTAATTAATGGGTTTTGGTTTGTTTGGACGATGAAGGTGGGCATTGGTGAAGGACAAGGAGGTGGCAAAGAAGATGGTTGAGTATATTATAGTGAACTCTATTGGTGTGTCTAAGGAGTCACAGGTACGAACCGCAAAGATTCTCAAAGTTCTTAAGGAGACTTGTAAGAGCGAATCGGAGAACTTCTTCGAGTATGGTCGTGAGATGATGAAGAACAGGTGGGAGAAGCTTCGTGAAGTGGTGAAGGAAAGCGATGACTTCACTCTTCCTAAGTACCCTGAAGGCTATTGCAACTTTTTTGGCAAAACACTCGAATCTTACCCTGGTAACTGAAATAATTATTTACTGGACGACAAGTGTTTTATTTTGTTGTAACGGTTGGATTTTTGTGAATTGAATAAGACGTAACCGTTGGTATTTTTCATGTGGTTACACAGCGTTTGCGTGGCTGGGGACGAAGGAAGAGACGGATCTGGTTAACGATTTGAGGAGACAGAAGGTTATGAGCAGAGCAGGAGAACGTTGTGGTTCTGACAAGAAGCATGTCCGAGTCAGTATGCTTAGTCGTGAAGATGTTTTCAATGTTTTTCTCGAGAGACTCGCCAACATGAAGCTCATTAAAAGCATTGACCTTTGAAATAAGCGCATATAAAAGACTAATAGTTAAAGGTTTATAAAAAAGCCTTATAATTAAGTACTCTTTAGTATGTTAAGCCTACCCTAGTCATCTACAATATGTAGAAACAATAAAGGTTTTCTCTCTCTCTCTCATCAATATATGTGGGGTTTTCTGTATGTGAAATATATAAAGGTCAAACTTTTAATTTGGTTTTAGATAAATGCTTTCAGTTTATTCAAATATATAAGGTTTAAAGATTGATAATCTGTAAAATCCTTTGTCAAGGCCCAAGTCTATCAATCTCCACATAAAGCATAAATCTTGAAACAACCAAAAGAAGAGATAGTCTAAAAATTTTACCAACCCGAAAATATTGTAGTATACCGTAGTTAACAGTAACGAAAATTTATAGATATATATCTATATTTTTTTACTGTTAAAACCTCATTGCAGTTGTCCTACCATTGGAACCAAAAAATTATAAGATATGGAAAATTGAAATATACAAGTTTCTTATGATCTATAAGAAATATACTTGTCAGTTATCACAGATCAAATATTATATAATATTTTTTAATTGCGTCTCTGATTTATGTAGGTCTGACGTCTTTTGTAAAGTTTTTTTCTCTAATTATTTATTTTTATTATTTATCAAATTTAGATGATTAAAAAATAGAGGTATTTTAGAATACTCAAATTAAGACAAGGACATTGACTGACATATGTGAATAATCCATTATCAATTTTCTCATCTTCTCTCTTCTTTTTGTTTCTACGTTAATCGAAACCATGAGGTAGAGCTTAGTGCAACGCCCCCAATCCACCAATATGGTTGTAGGTTTTCATATCTGTTTACCTGATCTATGGATCAGTTCAGCCATATCTAACATTCTGATATATTAACCAAAAAATATAAAAATCATAATATACTGTCCTTTCAGTTACCACATGATTTTTCTATAATACCTGATAATTTACCCATCATTTAACTTTTTAAATCTAAAATTCTTTTTGGATAACTAACTGAAAAAATTGACAAAAAAAAATAACTGAAAAATAAATACATTTTGATGACATAAGTAAACAATTAATTATTTTAATTATTTTCCACATTTTATTACAACATAAGATATACTAACAAAAAGTAGAATTTGGTGAATAGGCAAATTAATTATATTAAATTTTTTCACTTTTTCTAATATTACAATTAACCCACCAATCAAATTAGCTACACGATCAAGTGCAGCTTCTTTTTAACAGTATAAGATTTAATTCGGCGAGTATTACTAAAGACAAAACTCTTTGGGCCCAATATAAGCCCGTCTTGGTTCAAAGAAAATCGTTCAGAGTTCGTCCATAAAAGTTGCAGCCCATAATTTATGGGCAAACTCTGAATGACAAAACACGAACAGTTCGCTACATAATTCTCTTTCTAGCTTAAAAAATAGGGGTAAGTAGTCTAATATTCGTATCCGAGCCCAAAAAAAAAAAACTATATGGACAAAGAGAGGAACCCCGAAGCATTAAACACGAACCTGGATGTTCATTTTTAATCCAACACGAGATCGACTGTTGTCTTGGGGAATTCAGCTTGATCCTCTGTGCTTGCGACTGTAATCATCTCCCCTCAAGAGCAGATATCATTTTGATGTTTGCATGCCTCTATCCCCGAATTTCAACCTTCACTTCTCTGGAAACAAAAACAATAATCTACTTCTTCTCTTGTGGCAAGCTTTGATTCTATGAGATTTGGGATTAAAGAAATGAGAGACGCATCCACAAACCCTCCAGAATCGATCATTAGAAACTGGATTCTGGCTTTCAGCGAAAATTCGTCTAACTTTGTTTCGCTCTCTCGCTCGTTTATAGCGATGAAGATCGTGTCTAATGGCGGTTACTCTCCACGGCTTCTCAATTCTACCTTGGGTCTTTTATTGGGCTTATATTGGCCTTTTATTGGGCTTACTAGGGTGGGCAATCGGTCAAACTTTTTGTAAGAAAATGAGAACTTACCCACTTACCCTCTTCGCTTTTGGAAAATTACAAATTCCTCTTCCGAACCACTTTAAGTTTCAGCAGATTCACCACCACCGTCTCGACGCCGCTGTAAATTTGGACAAGTCCCACAAAGTCCTATTATTTTTTCGGACAAGTTGAACGCCTGTGATCCAAACCAAAATTGTTCGAATTGTAATCAACCTGTAGAAATGTGTAGACAGAAACAGGATGTTATTTTTCTTCATAAGAAGTCAGAATTTCATGATTCAAAACCCCTTTTAACTAAGCAAGTTAATGAGTTCAGCAAGGACACAAGGTTTTACGCTTTATTTAAGACTAATAAGAGGTAAGTTTTCAAATTTGCTTAACAAGAATCGAATTTTCAAAATAGTAAATTTCGTCCATTTTTAACCGCCCACATCAAAATTTGTTTTTTTTTTTGTATTTGTTTTAGATCATATGGTTAAATTATCAAGAAGAGAATATATAGTAATGAGACATTCCCTGTAAAGTCACAAATTTGCGAACTTGAATGTGATTAATAATGTCTTAAAAAAAATGTGACTGATCTCAGCAGCCTGAAAATATTTTATCTTATTAGCAACTTGGTCTGATTGAAATTTATGTAATAAATAAAGTACTTTAACGGTTTGGTTTATACCGTCATCGTCATCTGAAGACGCCACACCGAGATAACAGAGAAAATCCGATGAAAGCACTTCTTAATCCCGAATCTTCCTTCTCTCTCTCTTTTATCTCTTCGTTTCAGATCACGAGGTCTATCTACTCCGACGCACTGCGTTCTTCATGCCTCCGGTTTCCTTTAACCGATTTCAACGGCCGTCCGTGGCGGCGGAAGCTCCCCCATGGTGGTTTGAAGATAAAGGCAGTGTTGGACTCTGCAATGATGGAACAATTTGGGCTTAAGCAGTCGGATCTTAAGAATCCGTCGCTTTCTTCCACTTACCGTAGATCGGAGATTCCCAAGGCAAACCCTACCGTTCTTGATGCCCAAGCTAGGGTTTGCACCGGACCGACCCAGACAAGACCTCTCAGCGAAGAACAGGCTTTCAAGGTGTTTGATACTATACTAAGATCAGGTAAGCATTTTCATTTTCCAATTTGGCTTTAATCATTTGGTCAATTCATGTTTGGGTCATGGACTAAATCTTTATAAATTGGAGATGCTTGAAAGCCTGGTGAAAATTGCAAACTTTTTATCTTCAGCTTGATTGATTTCGTGTTCTTATGATTTAGAATTTAGGCTAGAATGTGAAAGACCTTCGTATATTTGGATACGCTTCTTCGTTGTTGGTTAGGAGTTTTGTTTATTGATTAGCTCTATGGAGTTCTTGAGCGTCTGGATTAGCCTCTTTACTAGTCTCACTGGGATGCAGCTAGAGGGGAACTAAAAGGTGAAGAACCTGTTTCAAAGGCGCAACTTGGTGCTTTTTTTGCTGGAATGACAATTCGTGCAAATTCATTTCCGGAGGACACTCAATGGAGTGAAGGTGAAAAGCGGGCGATGCATGTGTTTTGGCCACTCCTGGTTCGGGCACTACCTTCAGATGTGCTCTTCATTGCAGATCCTGAAGGCTCTCTTTTGGGTACGGGTAACTCGGTTGGACCAACTTTTGTTGGCAATGAAACTAAAGAGATGAGATTGGTAGGTGCGCTGAGAGAGGTTTTGGCTGGAGGTCATCTTGGGTATGAAGAGGTTAAGGGTGTTTTAAGAGACGTTCTTCCGCTTGGAACGGAAGATAGCTTAACCTCGGGAGTAAGCGAGTCATTGCTTTCGGCATTTTTAATTGGTCAACGTATGAACCGAGAGACAGATCGCGAGCTTAAAGCTTACTGCCTTGCATTCGATGACGAACTTGGTAAAAAAATCGTTTCATATATAGTGAAATCCAGAGAATTCAATGAATTTCTGACTTGAGTTAACGTGTCTTCAACTAAATTCAGGGGTTCCTCCAGTTGCTGATGTCAAATCTTTAACCCATTACGGCGAGCCTTATGATGGTAATACTCGATTCTTTCGAAGCACCCTATTTGTGGCTACAGTTAGAGCCTGCTATGGTGAATCGTCAATGCTTCATGGCGTAGAATGGATGCCTCCAAAAGTAATAGTAACAAAAATGAATCTTTTTCAGTATTACTAGTTTCCTAAAGATGATGATGCTTTCCAGGATTTGTTTTAGATTATTATTTTCGTTAAATGTCCAACTCCGTACGTTTTGCTCCAGGGGGGTGTGACTGAGGAACAAATGCTGAAGTTTATGGGAGCAAATACAAGCTTGTCTGTTCTGCAGGCAAAAGAACTCATCGAGGTGCCTACAATAACTTAAACTAATATCCCACAGGGTGTCTCTTTTTACTTTTCTTAATATGTATCTCTGTCTCTCTCTGGCCAGCCTATTTCTATGGTTTACTTGCTCTATATAATCTTGTTGGGTTTTTTTTCTAGGACGAGGAGGCTGGATTTGCATATCTTAGTCTACGGGAAGCTCGGCCATCTTTGTATGATATCTGAGAAATATTTGTTTGAGCCATTCCTTTGGTTATCTTAGATCTGGGGCTATGCTAATGCATACGACATTTTCTTATGGTAGAGAAAGCATCTGGCCGTATTGATAATTTTCTTTGATGTTTGCAGATATTCGCTTGTTGGAATGCGGGAGCATATAAAGAAGCGCCCTCCTCTGGCAACAACGGAGAAAGTTCAGCAATTTGTGAGGGTAAGGGATCTATCAGAGGTCACCGCGTTACATGCTCCTTGCTGTTAAGATATTAATATCTCGAGATGTTAATAATAGCTCTTTAAGTCATGATGACTAAGACAAATTTGAGGAAAACATAATATTATAGCGCTTGAGAAAAGCTGCTTGTATACACTATACAGACATTTGGACTGTTTTTTACTGCAGGCGACTGGGAAGGAAGCAATTGTGGCTGGGTTTTACCACGAAGGCTACGAAGAGCCTCTCCTAATGCTTATGAGAAGAAGAGGTGTCCACTCTGGTTTGGTGGTTAAGGTCGACTCTGTTTTTTTTGTCATCAAATATATACTGATGAACTACGAGCTACTGCACATGTGAATATAGAATTAAAACCTGACATCTGTTAGGAACTCGTCCTACTAGTTTCCATTTGAAGTTTTGAACCTTTTAACAGTGAAATTTCCAGGGATTAAAGAAGATTTATCTTGGTAATGCAGGGAGAAGAAGGGGCCCTCTCAATGACAACACGGGTGCGAGCAGCAAGTGCATCAAAAGGGTTTCCAGTTAACTACTGTTCTGGTTTTCGTTCATTGAGTTCAGACACGGCTCTAGAAGCTGACGGTAAGAATAGTTAAAACAACATTCCTAGTCTCATTGTGGAATTTATTGCTTGATATTTTATATGAACCAAGTTCCATACATGGTTGACACCTGATTTCAGAAGCGCATATTTGTCTTGTGGTAAATTGATTTGTATGTGATGGGAGTCCGTAGGGTTATAAACTATAATCTCGTATTTGGTTGGCATGGAGTCTTAGTATAACATTTTGCCTTGGTGATCGAATTGGCCATTCTGGATTGCTATGTAAAGTAATCCAGAGCTGTCAATTGTTTAGATTGGCCCTTATGCTAACTTTTATATGAAACTCATCTGCTTTATGCGTCGGTGCTTGTATTTGTCGTGCGGTACGTCAACATTGTTGGTCAATTCAACTTATGACTTAAGTAACTTTTTAATTGTAGGGGTCTCGCGTCAGAGTTTCAACCTTGAGGTGGATGCGAGAAACTATGGGTTTGAGCCAACCGAGACTCCACGAACTGATCGTTCGGTAAAACCTCTTAAAACATATTTGTCTGACACTGCTGGGGACAATGGTACAAAAAAAGAACTTGATGTACTTTTGTTGAATTGAAAGGTGTCCAAGAACATAGAGCTGGGTTTGGCGGCGCTTCGTGGTGAGAAAGGTGCGGCTTATGATAGAATCGTCCTAAATGCTGGGATTGTGGATCATTTATTGGGATGTGAAGGTGCAGATGATGTTACTGTAGCAATGGAGAGAGCAAAGGAAGCTATTGACAGTGGGAAGGCTTTAAAGAAACTTTTGAATTACATAGAGATCTCACGCAAGATGAAATAGTTCCAACAATCTGGAGCCTGACAAATCATACACAGAATAGAGAAATCTTTTTGTTTCGTTTTGTGAACAAACTCTCTAGTCTCTATTGTTGTTGCAAACTGAGTGTTTTTTACAGAGTGGACACACAACATGAATGCTTGTGGGGCTTTCTGTGAATAGCTTGTGTCATTAATATCTATTATAGTGTACTGAAACGCGCAAGTCTATTGATACCTCTTCAAAACCAGAAATATAGGGTTTAGCATCGTTTCACTTTTTTTATTAGTCTCGTCATAAACTCGATTATGGCCTTTCTAGTTTAAAAAGGTAACAGTTTTGTTATGCCTTTGCAAATTGTGAGCTTCACTATCTGTTGTCAACTTGAGGATATGGAATGTCACATTTGCAGATCATTTGATTATCTTTCCTTAACCTCTGGTGGTCTTGACTCTTACGGAGCAAATGTTGCTTTTATTGGGTTAGGTTCAAGTTTTGCTTTGTTTTTAATCAGGTGCTTACAGTGACTCATGAAGCCTTCCGGGAGTTCGGAAGGAAGTTGCTGAGTTCATTGAACGACGTGATGGATATCCAAGGTGATTGCTTCGTTTTGTTTCTGTATGCAAGTTTAAAAGATTTGATGAAATTTGAGGCCTTTTGCTTCTTATCTTTAAAATTACAGCGACCCAGAACTCATATTTCTAACTGATTGAGCTAGCAAAGGTGTTATGCAAATCCTGAATTGCATCATACGTGATCAGAATGACGGAGTAATGAACCGTTACTCGTTTGTTCCTTTTTATCTCAAATTTTTGTACATGCATATGAGCCATATTGTTTGGTTCTATCATGAAGTGGGTCTGATATCTCTGGAACATATGGGTGATTGATCCTTTGTTCTTAAGGTTTTGATGGATATGGGAGCACCGATCAGCAAGGAAGTGCAGCTCATATCTTTCCACACCGTTTTTAAAGGATATTGGGGCGAATGTGGGCAGCTAAGTGGTTACTTCGAGATGACCAATATTCCTCCCAGAGTTTGTACCCGAGTGTCTTGATTTAGAACTATTTGTTGCTCAAGTGATTGCAGGATTTTTCTAATTTCTTGTAATGCAGACCGTTGAGGATATATACAAGGTTGCATCTATAGCTCTCAGTCCCAACTTCTCTGCGCAGATATTTGTTAGCCCTTTGTTATAATTGTTGGTTACAAGCTGGTTTCATTGCTGAAACCGATGATTTGTCTTTGTGCATATGGGTTTAATGGGTTAACTCACCAAAGCCTGGAGACATTTCTTATGACCAATTCGTTCGTGAAAGGTATACATATATATATATAGACATTCTACTCTAAATAAACATGCATTGATGAAGGATCAAGATCTCAGAACTTCACTGGGACTTTATTTTAACAGCAAGGGAATACTAGAGTCACTGAGAAGAAGAGCAAGGATCATGACTGTTTCAACAGCTGCAAAAACGTCGTATGTAATTTCACGGAAGGTGCTATGTATTCGTTTCCTCAAATAAAGCTGTCATCGAAAGCAATCCAAGCAGCAAAACACCTGCATTTGGACAGAAATAAGGGTGAGTGAAAACCTCCGACTCAAACAAACATTCTCATGTTCTTGCAAGCTGATTGAGCTCATTTGGTTTCTTGTTGTCAGGGTGTTTCATCTAAGGACAAGGATTCTTCCTGCAGAAGAAGAAACGCCAGAGATTATGGATAGTTTCAAAAAGTTCAATGATGGCTTCATGTCTCAGGTGATAACTTTGGTTACTCAAGAATGTGAAAGAAAGACTCAGAGAACACCTCTTCCTCTTCCCGACATTATTATTGTATGTTCACACAAAAAGCTATATCCACTAGTCCTATAAAACTTTTCTTATGCTCTTTAAGAATTAAAACCATATTGTATCTACTTGGAAAAAACACAAGATAATAATTGGAATAATGGGACATAATAATAGTGGTTAATTCTGAAATTCATTATAAATTTTTAGGTTTGAATTCAGCATTTTTCGATATTAAAGAAGATATTAAAACATTAGGCTATATTAAAAACCACAAAACAATATCTCAAATTTATATCATTTTAACATTAAATTAAATAAAAAGCTTAGCCAAAAAGATATTTGATGTGAAACTGAAGAAGTATATTATTCGTTTTGGTGAAACTAGAAATTGAATAATTATCCAATTATTAAGTGGAGAAGATTCTCAATATTTTAGCTTATTTGTTCATATAGATCGTAATAATGATCATTCTTATTTCATTAACACTATAAAGAAAACATTGAGATATAATAAATAGTACAACAGTTACCCAATCTTAATTAAATAAAATTTCTACACGGAATATAAAAGTAATCACCGTTACTTATTAAATTGATAATGATAAGATAAAGAGTCCCACCAAATCAAAATATTCCACGATTCTCTCTTCTCTTCATTTTCTTTTTGGTATTTTCTCCTCAAAGCTTCTTCAATGATCAGATACAGTCAAAGAAGCCCTAAAACCAAAATCTTATTCTTGTTGCTTTTATGAGTAAAAAGAAAATCTTCTTTTACTTATTTCCCGAGAAAACTCAAGAAAATTACTTTACCGCCCAAAAGTTCTCATTTTTTTCTGTGAAGAAAGTTTACTTTATTTGTATCTTTGATTTCGTTTCGAAAAAGAAACATTTGAATAATTAAAATATCCTTTTCATATTTCTTTTTAGGTCAAAGATTTTATTTTCCTTGTTTTTTCTATTCAATTTTCTCGGATCGTGCCATGGATTTTTTGGGAAAGTCGCTTAAAGTAACGATTCCAGTGCAAGCTCCGATCAATAAGAAACCGGAGAAAAAACAGAAAGAAGGAGAAGAAGATGGATTCACCACTCCATAGGGGGCACAATTTAGAATTCCACCGCAGCTTGTGTGTCCTCCTACTCCTGCAAGCGGAGTGTCTGATCCTCCGATCATCCGATCACTCGAGCGTTCGATCGCCCAATTATCCGACCGCCATCCAATGGCTCGAGCATTCGATCACCCGATCATCCGACCGCCATCCGATGGCTCGACCGTGCGATCGCCCGATCATCCGACTGCCATCTGAGCGACTGCCCGAGCGTTCGATCGCCGGAGTGTCGGATGGTCCGATCACCCGATCACTTGAGCGTCCGATCACCCAATCATTCAATCACTCGTTCATTCGATCGCCCGATTATCCTATTGTCCGAACGGATTAGGGTTACGACTACAAATTAGAGCACGACTGTCCAATCGATGTCCGACTAGGTTAAAATTTGAATACTTTCTTCTCAAGAATACATACATAGTGTTAATTACTATTAGAGAAATTTTTTGGATCAATTTATCATAATAATTTTGATATTTGATGTTACATTGAAGAGTGTTGGATTCATGAATTTCAGAAATTATCACTATTGTTTATATCATTTATTTTTATTTTTTTAGTTACAATTTAATCTTAACTTTTTTTATACTTTTAATAGAATTATTTCGAATTATAGATGATGAAGCAAACTGAAATTCATACGCTTTCTGTTAACTCTGTCTACTTTAATTTTCCATCTGCAAAACTATAAGGTTGAAAAAAAATTAATCAGCCAAACATGCAATTGGTGCCCAATCATATAGCTCTGAACCACTTTATTTTTCTTTTTGGACCTTAACCAGTTTCTTTGATGCGTTTTTCGAAATTGTGTGAAAATAGTTTTCTTTTTGTTGGTAGTTAACATTAGAGCCAAATTAATTATTAAATTCCGTAGGCAAGTGTAAGTATAATTTAATAGCAAGCAGTTATGGAGAATTTGCTGGTAACAAAATTGGTATAGGAAATACTTTGCGTCAAAGTTGAGAGATCTTTTTACAAAAATAATTATAGATTATGGGTCTTTGTATGTAGAACCTTCTCGGTGCCTTGACGAGAACATGTTAATTTACATTTTAATTACTTGAATTTGTAACCTTGAGGCGTATTAGTGAATGGAAAATTCGTAGTTGAATCATTTTTTTTCTTCGTCTTATGTTACATAACTATTTATCAGAGATTTGATTGCTTACAACGAACATTAAACATAAGACTATTTAATCGGCCACATGCTTCAACTTTGGATTTACATCAAAAAATTAAGTCAAATAGATAAAAACGGTTGAATCCGATTCAACTTTTTTTGTTTTTATGAAATAAATCTTAGATTATGACCGAATAAAGCTTCGGCTAAAACGGTTAATGTTTGAGAAAAATATTCAAACTAGGGAAAGTTGACCCACACGGTCACAGAACAACTACTTGAAGTCTAAATAGAGGTCTACATCATATTTTGGTAACAGTGAGTAAATTGAATACCAATATTTTCGAGCTGAATAGAATCCTATGCAATACAATCATCAACAGTTTCATATCAATACTTTAAAAAAAATGTGAATGGTTAAGATATTAATTTATTGGAAGATGTATTAACACGCAAAAAAATAAAAGAATTAAAATAATTGTGAAAATTATATAATATAATAATGATGATCTTTTAAAATTCATACTTAAAATTCATAAGTGTAAACACTATTAAAAAAAGATATTAAAACTATTAAATTAAATTAACAAATTTTTTTATCAAAATAGCTTACACTGCACAAATACATCACGATTCAACAAACCAATAGTAAAAAAAAACATCAGCATCAACCATAAAACGCCATACGATCTCCAGTCATCGCCATGTCATCACTGAGAATAAATCAGCCTATGCTATCTTTGTATGTAAATTTCCACATATTTATTATACAATAATATCCAAAAAATGTAGCAATGAGTTTTGTTATTCTAATTTAAAAAGGGTACGCGACAGTACAACAAAAGCTTTTATCTACACAAGAAATTGTAGGCCCAGCCCAAAAACGCAATATTAATGCTTCGTGTTTGTTTGCTTTGGTCCACTCTGATGGTGTTTCTATACAAATTTTTTCTTGGCGGTTTAAGTAGTCCACCTGTCAGACTATCCTCTCGTGGATTAACTGCTTCTCATCGTATAGCCGTTCGATCCTCGTACCACGTAAAAAGAAAAATATTACACATACGCGTAAAAAAGAGAGAAAAAAGAAGCGAACCCGTTTACTTGCTCCTCTTGACGGTGGTCTTCATCGGAGAAGATGAAGCAGAGAACGTGGCCGGGTACATCCGAAGGATCTCGATTCACCTCCTTGCCGCTTCTGAAACCCTACGACCAGGAAAAACGCAGTAGGTTTTCCATAAGAGCAACGACGAAGTCAACCTCAAGGTCTTCGTCTTCACCTCCAGAGAAACCTCAGTCGAATGAGGGCGGAGATTTCTCGATGCTTCCTTTCGATATACTGATGAAAATTACGGCGCCGTTTAGTCTTCCGAACCTTCAGGCGGCGTCGTCGGTGTGCAAATCGTGGAGGGAGGCGCTCCAGCCGCTGAGGGAATCGATGTTGCTGCTTCGGTGGGGCAAACGGTTCAAGCACGGACGAGGAGGCGTCCGAGCGAACCTCGAGAAGGCTCTGGATTCGTTCCTGAAAGGCGCCGCGCGTGGATCCACGCTCGCCATGGTTGACGCTGGGCTTGTGTATTGGGAAAAGGGAGAGAAGGAGAAAGCGGTGACTCTATACCGGAGAGCCGCAGAGCTTGGTGACGCTGTTGGTCAATGCAATTTGGGGATTTCTTATCTTCAAGGTAACCTAAGTTCCATGGCTGTAACGAATTCCTCTGTACCGTATCACAATTCGAATTGTTTAGGGTTGAAGTTTTCTGGATTGAGGTATCTAGATTTGCGATTTGAACTGATGGATGAGCTTAATGTTGGTGAATTGCTATTGAATTGGTGGAGCATTTTCTGAGAAATAGCTTGCTTCTATCTGTAGTTCAACACTCAAATCCCAAGGAAGCAATGAAATGGCTGAAAAAATCTGCTGAGAACGGTTATGTTCGAGCACAGTATCAGTTAGCTCTTTGTTTACACCAAGGCAGGGTCGTGCAAACCAATCTGCTAGAAGCTGTATGTACATCTCTCTGATCCTTTCTTCATGATTCTTGTTGAGATTCTATACAAGTCGTGTTTGTCCTCGTGTGGTGGTGCCAGAATTATCAAAGGTTGCATCTTTGTATGTGGTCCTTCGTATTTATGGCTGCACACATTCAGTGGAAACTGATAATGCCATATTTGGACATGTGCTTAGTTCATTTGTGGAAATGTTTAACTTCTGTCTTTAACGTCTTTCTAAAATGCTTTTAAGTTTGGATTTAATTTCTTTTTTGACAGACTAAATGGTACCTTAAGGCAGCAGAAGACGGTTATGTAAAAGCGATGTATAACATTTCGCTTTGTTACTCGGTTGGAGAAGGCTTACCTCAAAACCGCAAGTTAGCAAGAAAATGGATGAAACGAGCAGCTGATCACGGCCACAGTAAAGCTCAGTTTGAACACGGCCTTGCTCTATTTTCTGTAAGCATTTCCTCTGATCTCACCGCAATTCAACAAAAGCTTGTTAGAGTTCTACTTTTCCTGATATAGACCATGTTGGAGTATGGGTCGACTTGAGGAAAACTGGGGAATTATGCAATAGAGTTGGATTTGATTTTAGATTATGTAAGAAGTTGGAGATTGAACTGATGACTCTATGATTTTAATGAGCAGGAAGGAGCGTTGTTGAAATCTGTAATGTACTTAGAACTCGCTGAACGTGGTGGAGAAACAGCTGCGAGTCACGTCAAGGAAGTTATACACCAACAGCTCTCTGCATCTTCTCGTAATCATGCTATAAACCAAGCCAATAACTGGCGTGCGTTGCCAGCTACTCGCTGAGCCTCCTATCTTTTGAGTACAGTGAGGTCAAAATAATCGACTCTTTAAATTTCAATCTGATGATGATTCAATGACATAAGTTATGTAAGTCACATAAATTTGCTCCTTTTTTTTTACTCACTCAGAATTTATGAGCAGAGAATGATTTGGACACTTAACACAAGAGTTTAATACTTTAACAGCTAATGTGACTCGACAACCTCATAAATCCAACAACAATATCAAAAACAAAACGAATAATCAAAAGATAAGAAAAACGAAACGAATAATCAGAAGAAAAGAAACTAGTAATGAAGGTAAATACAAAAACAAATTTTTAACGGTAACTTTTCGCGAAACGAGCACAAGCACCGCGACCACCAAACTTCTTCGGTCACATTTTCTATTGAATGTGATAAACTGTTAATAGTTCGATCTTACTTAAACAATTTGTTTGGATATTTTGAAGTTTGAAGTTTTTAATATTCGGCCCTTTTGGTCATTACATGTTTAAATTACAAATGTTGAGAATTTCTACAATCTTGCGTGATTGATAATTATTGTGCAAACAAACATTATTAAATCATGGCTGATTCACTCCACGAATAACTGATCAAATTCAATCCTAACATTTGTCGAAGCCAATTCATGAATCGACAAGCAATAACAATGCAAGTATCAATCCAAACATGCATATCCAACCACATGAATTTCTTCAAGACGAGTGATTTTAGATTCAATAATTTATTCCAGAAAATCAACGATTAAACCGTAATCGCAAATCTAAATCTACAAAAATACGGAAACCACAAGTAAAATCGTAGGCAAAATTCCAGAATCCAAATGTCATTTCCATTTATAAAATCCAACATAGGTTCATAAACTACTACTTTAGAGAGAG
This sequence comes from Streptanthus diversifolius, assembly GCA_039880935.1. Classification (NCBI taxonomy): domain Eukaryota; kingdom Viridiplantae; phylum Streptophyta; class Magnoliopsida; order Brassicales; family Brassicaceae; genus Streptanthus; species Streptanthus diversifolius. The sequence continues at coordinate 3,888,754 of JAXGFM010000015.1, read as the reverse complement.
ATCTCTATCTCAAGATCCATAAACAGGACAAGTTTTAGCAAAATGATTCAGAAATTAAAAACAAAAAGGGAAGAGAAAATTTTGACAAACCTAAGCGGTGAGCACAACAGCACCACCAGCTTCCTTGATCTTCTTCTCTGCAGTCTTCGAGATAAGCTTCGCCTTCACAACGAAAGGCTTATTCTCAGGTAAATGGCCTTTACCCAAGACTTTGAAGAAACCGTGCTGCGTCACGTCGATCAACGGAACGTTGTCCTTTGTGGATTTCGCCTTCACATCCTCGGGGACGAGCGACCATAGCCTGTCCAGGTTGACGATTGGGCAGAAAAACTTGTTGCGAAGCTTGTGAAAGTACCTCATACCGACTTTACCGAAGTAACCAGGATGGTACTTGTCGAAGAGGATCCTGTGGTGGTGCATACCTCCGGCGTTACCACGACCTCCAGGATGCTTGCGGTGCTTTCCGATACGACCATGTCCGGCGCTGACGTGACCACGCTTCTTCCTATTCTTCTTGAATCTGGTCGTCATTTTCTCCTGCGGCTAGGGCTACTGAAGAATCAGCTCAGATTTATAAAGATGAGAGGATATTAATTCACCCTCTTCTGCTTTCCTAGGTTTAAATATTTTAGCTGGGCTCTTAAATTATCTGGGCCTAACAAGGTTTAAACCCAATAGGAATATCTCTTGCATTTTCAGCCTTGCACAAGAAACGGCGTCGTTGAGTGGAGGGATTTCATTTGAAGGGGAAAAGTTCACCACCACACGATTGAATCTCCACGCGCAATTAATCACGCGCCGGTGTGTCCTTGTGGCTGATGAACTCGGTGGTGGATCTCCATGGACCCCATCTCGGTTTTGTAGATTGTTTTGGTTGACACGGAGCTTCCTTGCGTTACATCTTCTTCAATTTCCGAAACGACGCGTTTCATTTCTGTCTCTGGTCTCATATGAGCCAAGGAAAGCTCGAACGGAGCTCCAAGTCGTGAAGCTTTCTTCATAACCTCCACCAATCACGACGTGGATTAATGGCTCTACAGGTACTCGGCTGCACGAGTCGCCCCATCCGCGTTTCCCTCCACCGACGATGTTCTGTTATTGCTACCAGTAACATTAAAAGGAAGAATCTCCGATTCATTGCCAAACCGAAACTGTCGTTTTCTCTTCAATTTTCCAGTAGAAATTATAGGTTATCTCCGATTAATTGCTCGACGGTAAATGGAGCAGCAGTGGAAAGCACGGAGTATTACGAAGGAGAAGGAGACTCCGCTTCACTTCCCGAGAGACTTCGGCAATGTTTTCGTTTTCTCCGGACGATATTACCAGGCGGAAGCTGGTGGAGATTCTCGGATGAGGTTGATAGTAGGTTCATGGCGAAGCCGGTGACTGTTTGGCGTGCGCTAAGTCGGATGTGGGAACTTGTGGCTGAGGATCGGTGGGTTATCTTCGCTGCGTTTTCGACTCTTATCGTAGCTGCGGTGCGTGGCTTCTTCCTTAATTCTGTTCTTTTGAATGGTTTCGCATCGAACCAGTGTTGTAGTTTTATATGAGTATCGTTGCTTCGTTGAACCTTAGTTCCTCTCGTTCGATAACAAGCAACACTCTCTGGAATACATTGAAAGTAGCGTTGTAGAACGGAATTTTTTGTGTGTTGACTAAGCTGAATATGTGTGTAGTTAAAGAGAAGCAACATAGCTACTAATTATATTCAGAATCAGAATCTTCCTTTTCTTATATATTTTTCTCTACCTGTTTCAGCTTTCAGAGATATCCATTCCACATTTCTTAACGGCTTCGATTTTCTCCGCACAAAGTGGTGATATCACTGTGTTTCGCCGAAATGTCAAGCTCTTGGTTTTGCTTTGTGTCACTTCAGGCATTTGCAGGTCAAGATCTTGTATGGTCAAATGCTTGTCTCTGGTTTTTTTTTTCAAGTTGAATTAGAGGGTTGCTTTTGCTGTCTGATCTAGTTCCTCTTTTGAGATTCTTTTACAAATAATTTCCAGCTATTGATATTGTGGAGCTCCTCACCCAACTCTTTGTTCAACTCATATTCCAGTGGCATACGAGGATGCTTCTTTGGGATTGCAAACATGATACTTGTGAGTTTAGTTTCCACTTCCTAGGAATTTCCCTTTCTATTTGTGGTTTTAATACCTTCAATAATGATGACTCTCACTCTACTCTGTAGGTGAAACGAATGAGGGAAACACTATACTCCACTCTTCTCCTCCAGGTCGTGAAAGTTTTTAGCTGTTATATCATTCTTAAATCTTGGTAGCTCATGTTTACCTTTAACATTTTTATATCACTCTCGCTAACTTGACTGGACTGTAAATCAGGATATATCATTTTTCGACTCTCAAACTGTTGGTGACTTAACAAGCAGACTTGGATCGGACTGTCAGCAAGTCTCGAGGGTCATTGGAAATGATCTGAACATGATATTTCGCAATGTTCTTCAGGTCTTCTTCAAATCAATATAATTGCCATCTCGCCTAAAGCGTGTTTTGCGCATGATTGACATCTATATGTATGTTTACCTTCTTTCTTTTAGGGTACAGGGGCATTGATTTATTTGTTGATCCTGTCCTGGCCCCTTGGGCTTTGCACTTTGGTGATTTGCTGTACATTGGCGGCGGTTATGTTCGTTTACGGGATGTGAGTTTCTGCCATTACTTTTTTCTTTTTGATTAGTTAATTTACCTGGGCAGCTGCGACTGATACTTATGCCTAGTGTTCTTATGACTGAAAGTAAAGTCACATCCGTTCATGTTGTAGGTACCAAAAGAAGACAGCGAAGCTAATTCAGGAGATCACAGCTTCTGCAAATGAAGTAGATTGTTCAAGAACTCTTTATCTTCCTCTTCTTTTTTTTGTCAAGATGTATTTTCTTCATAGATGTCTGCAACAAATTCTTCGCTTAAACTCCTCTCTGGATCTGCAAGGTCGCTCAAGAGACATACTCTTTGATGAGAACTGTTCGTGTATATGGGACAGAGAAGCAAGAGCTTAAAAGGTGCAATCTGATACCATGAAACTCTTGAAAGTCTCTCATTTCTTGATTTTCTTCTGGTGAAATTTTTCGATACCGGCCCAATCTGTTTCAAGAACAGGTTCTGTCACACCAAGTTACTTTCTGACATAGATTTCCCCCCCTTCTGTGGTGGAAAGGTACAATCACTGGCTTCAGAAAATGGCGGATGTAAGCTTGAGACAGAGTGCTGCATATGGTATTTGGAATTGGAGCTTCAACACTCTTTACCACGCAACTCAGGTTCCCCAAATGTTACTCGTTCTGTGTAACTTCATTCACTCTTTTTACTGTTATTTTGGAAGGATCAATTTATATGTGGTTCTTAAAGATGATGATGCTCATGCTAAGAATGTGACAAGATCCATCATTTGTTTCTTTTATAGATTATTGCTGTACTGATTGGAGGAATGTCTATCTTAGCCGGTCAAATAACAGCAGAGCAGCTGACAAAGTTTCTGTTGTATAGTGAGTGGTTAATCTATGCAACATGGTGGGTAGGAGATAATTTATCGTCTTTGATGCAATCAGTTGGAGCAAGTGAAAAGGTCTTCCAAATGATGGATCTCAGGCCAAGTGATCAATTCATATCAAAAGGCAAGGTTCAGTTTTTGTCTGTGTGTGTGTGTGTCAAAGAGCAGTATATTTTTGAAACATGTTGAAGATTAATGAGAGCTTGAGTTAGGTGTTATCAATTGGTATAACTCTTAGCGTCAAACCTCTTCAAGGATGAACCACCTAGAGTAAATCACTTTGGATTTCCTACCTAGAGGCTTGCAGAGATTGCTACGCTCTACCATTTAATGTACTTTTATTTATTTACTGTTCCACAGGAACTAGACTGCAGCGACTGACAGGACATATCGAGTTCGTAAATGTGTCGTTCTCCTACCCTTCAAGAGAAGAGGTATGACTGCATTCATGTGTGTAACCTGTGCGATCTAACCTTTTGCCTCAAACTTTCTGCTTTTGTATGGATATCCTTGAACCACAATTTCTTGACTAGTGAAATCTGCAGTTATATATTTTTTTGACCATTATTCTGCAGATGCATAAATCATTCAGATTCTGACTTGCGATCTTGTACCCATAGTGCTTTCAAATTAATGACCGAACTAAATTTTGTGCATTTGCACCATTTTGCAATTTTTGTTTTACATATAGAATTCATGCACACATCGTATGCGGCTCATATTTCATTTTGGCTAACAAATCATATCATATGTGAATCTCTAAGGTGGCAGTGCTTCAAAACGTGAGCATTTCCGTGCGTCCTGGTGAAGTGGTGGCAATCGTAAGTATCCATCTCAAAAGTAGTCCTACGGTGCCACTGATTTCCTTTAGAATGTATTGGAACTGATTTGTGTACAAATCTGTTGTGTTCAGGTTGGTCTAAGTGGCAGTGGCAAAAGCACAGTGGTTAATCTCTTGCTGCAACTGTACGAGCCAAAAAGCGGTCAGGTGGGTTATACAAACTCACTGTAGAATAACCTTTTAAGCTTTTCCTTTCATAAAGGCTTCTTCTTTAAATTCCAGATTCTACTCGATGGGGTTCCTGTGCAAGAGTTGGATGTCAAGTGGCTAAGGCAAAGAATCGGATACGTGGGGCAGGTTCTCCTCGCATTTTCCTGTGAAAAATCAAATAGAATTTGATGAATTTCATTTTCCCTTTCTAAAGCTGTCACAATGAAACAGGAACCAAAACTCTTCCGCACGGACATCGGTTCCAACATCAAGTATGGATGTGATCGAAATGTAACGCAAGAAGATATAGTATGGGCCGCAAAGCAAGCCTATGCACATGACTTCATCACAGCACTTCCCAATGGTTACAACACAATGGTTGATGATGATTTACTCAGTGGAGGGCAGAAACAGCGGATTGCCATTGCTCGTGCCATCCTTAGAGATCCTAGAATTCTCATCCTCGATGAAGCCACAAGTGCACTTGATGCAGAGAGCGAACACAACGTTAAGGTATAAACCCAACTAGTGCCAAAAAGAGAAACTACTTGGATGCAAGAATTCTTAAGCCTTTATTTCTTCCAGGGCGTACTTCGTTCTATCGGAAGCGACACAGCGACAAAGAGAAGCGTCATAGTGATAGCACACAGGTATCTTTTTCTTGCACAGATCCGATTTTTTACATGTTTTGATATTAATTTATTACATCTTTGAAATTCTGTTACTTCTTCAGGCTTTCTACAATTAAGGCTGCGGATAGAATAGTGGCGATGGACAGTGGACGAGTCGTTGAGGTAACCCATTCTGTTACCGGTTTTGTTCAATCATAGAAACTATTGATCTCAGTGATTTTGACTTGTACATCGTTTATTTGCAAAACAGATGGGCAATCACAAAGAGCTTATGAGCAAAGATGGCTTATACGCGAGATTGACTAAGAGACAAGCCGATGCTGTCGTATGATTCATCCTCTAAGCTTGCACATGCAATACAGTTATGAAATAGTCATGATTATGTTTTTGAATGGTCATGACGAAATATAATAATGAAAAATTGTGTAAAAAGGTAACCAGAGATCATTCTTTACTTTCATACTACTCGTACACACGAATCTTCATAGCGTTTTCTTACAGTTAGTGTAAAATACCTGCCGTTTCGACACTTCTTAAACGGCACGAAAATTAAAGGAAAACACTGAAGACGACCCGCAGTTTTCTAAAATTCGGTCTAATCAAATTCAATCTCAATAAACGCAAAAGAGTGAAGACCCGAGAGACCTCGCTTATCTCTGGCGCATCGGAAGGAAGGCTAATGGACGCGTACTAGCCACCGCGTCCGTACATGAGACCGCCGTCTGGACCATCGCCAGCGGCGGATCCTTACAACCAATATTATCAGCATACGGCGAGGCCACCGGTGCCTCCGCCTACGCAGCCTGGTGGTCCTGCATGGTATTCCAATCAATTTCATAACCCTCACTCTCCATCGCCACCACCGCAGTGGGGACCACCTTCTGCTTATCCTTCTTACCGACTCACTTTCACCAGCCGCCATTTAACGCCGGCGCCAACGGAAACAGTCAGTTTCCCCCGCCTGCTGGACCGCCTCCTCCTCCGCCGTATCCGCAGGATAATCAGGTTACCACGACTGCTCCTTCGTTGGATTGATCCTGTGGTTTCCCCTTGTCGAATTGTTAATTCTTAGAAATGATTTTGATTTTGCAAATTAGGGATGGGAAAATCCAAATTGGGGGTCTCAACAAGGTCACACCTCTCAAGATTCGTTTCTTCATCGCCATTAATGTTATTGAGTGGATATTAGGGTTTAGCTTCTGACTAATCTCGTGATGGCAGCTAATAGCAACGTCGAGGATTGGGCAGTAAAAGCTAAAGAATGGACAGAGGATCAACACTCACAATCTGCAACGAACCCACGTAGTGGACAAGTCTACCAGCACTACCCTAATCTAGCTATCAAGATGTTCATCAACAGACGGCTCCAGGGCTAAGCTATCAGCAGTTTCCAGCTCCACCAACAACACAGCCGGAGAGATCCAAATTATGCAACAGGAAACGAGAGTTTCCCTGGAGGTTCTTCTACTGGATTGTCACATCAAGAAAACCTGCCTACCAGTTCAACAATTCATCAGCAGGAGGTACCTTATAGTTATTCTTCTGTTGCAGGTAACCATTTACTTAGAACATCATTCTAGCTCCTAGTCAAGCACTCTATGTGGATTTCCTTGTATCTTGAAATTCCACGGGTGTCTTCAAAGTTTCTCTGACCTAAGTCTATGATTAATCATATGCATAGTGATGCGCTGTGTTAGCGGTTTAGTGATAGATGGGTGCCAGAACAACCCATATATCCCGCGCATAGATTAGACATCACCGATCATCATTCTCCTTGCGCTTTTCTCACTAAACAGGAAACGGGAGTTTTGTTGGGAACACTCTATTAAAAACCTCCAGAACCTAAACTTGTTACTCAGTTGTAGGGAAAGATGAATCTGGCAATGCATCACCATATGATGTGCAGATATCAGTGTCCGATGGACCTGTTCGCTCAGAGCAGCAAATGCAATATTCATATGGGGATCAAACAGCCGCTCCACCTAGTAACCTTCGAGATCAGCCTTTGCAGTTTGCTACCAGAGAGAGTTCTGATTATGCTAGTCATCATAACTCGTGGCCACTCCATGCCTCAACCGGTGTAATTTATCCTCCAATCCCTCCATCGGTACCGTCAATGCTAGAGGTACTCTTAATTCTTTTGGTTTTATCTTTCATTTTTGTATTGGTTCGACAGTGGCAAGTGTGATGTTTGCTTTCTTGGCAGCATAATTCATCTATGGCTATGCCTCCTGTTTCGGGTCATACCATGCCTCCATTTGGAGGGTTTACCCCACCAAATCTCCAGCCTGTTGGACCCCCTTATGCGTTTGGGACAAAGCCGCCTCTTCACCCTGCTGCTGCCTTCATGGACGACTCATATGCAACATCATCTGTTCTTCCAAAAAAGGTAAGAATAAATTGTTCTAAAGGAGTTCAGTACCTTCCATGAATTCTGGCTAATAAGTTAGTTTCCAGGCCTATGTACCTAACTGGCTCATGGAAGAATTATCGAAGAACAAACCGTCTCTTGGAAGGCCTTCTTCAGGGAGTTTTGAGGAGAGAGAGAGTCGATGGACGATGATAAACCTTCCGAGAAAGTTGATCAGCGTGACGACAAAAGGTTTGGCCCTTCTAAATCTTCCGACGAAGAAGAAGAAGAAGACGAGGATGAGGTTCCTTGAACTTTAAGATTGTTTTATCAGTTGTTGTTTATGACGATTCAAGCTCCCCTGGTACTTACAATTTTATTCAGCACCATCATTAAAATGCATGGTTTACTGCATGTAGGATGAGATGGATGCAGCTAGAAACACAGCAATTAACTCGGAGATAAAGCGTATCTTGACTGAAGTTCTTCTCAAGGTAGGTGGCCTGACAGAAATTGGTCTATAAACCCGTTTTTGCAACAGGTGACATATATCTTTTAAACAGGTTACAGATGAATTATTTGATGAAATTGCAACCAAAGTCATTGATGAAGATGAAGCAATACGAAAAGGTTTGTTGTTGTCTCCAAGATTTATGCTATTAATCCGTGGAATGAGTACTGAATAACCATCTTGTTTGCTGATATTCTCTGCTATTCATCATTGCTTTAGATGACAATGTCCAGCACAATCCTAAGTCATCATCATCTCTTCCAGCTGATCCAATGCACAAGGCTTCGGCAAAGATTTTGGTCTCAGTAGGAGGCGCAAATAAAAAAGCTGGCACTGGCTCTCCAGCGGATTTGTTAGGCCTTGCTAGCTATGTGTCTGATGATGATGATGCTGATACTGATGCTGCCTCTAATGCTGATGCCGATGGCAGTGATGGAATTGAAAGTCTTGGCATGGGGTCGAGAAACGATGTTACTCAACAGCCAAGCGCTGAGGAACCTCCTGAACCTAAAGCGATGGTTGATGCGAGTTTAGATCCAGAAGTTGAAGCCGGTGATATATCCCCCAAGAACAATAAGTCAGGCTTGAATCAGATGTTGGGATCCAGAAGAAATTCATTCAGTGAAAGTAACAAAAGTGTTTATATAAGTGCCAGCTCTGATGATACTTCAGGATGCAGAACAAACCATCCTGACAGAACAGTCAGTGATAAAGATGCAATACTAGATCAGCCTCACAGGAAGAACTCTGGATTGAAATCAGATTGCAACCTTCGCCAGGATAGCAATAAACGTTCTGGGAAAGACTTGAGTGACAATTTGAGTATGGATAGAAGTAGAGCAGATGAAACGAAAACTGGAAAAGAGAAGGTGGATTCTCAGAAAGGCTCAAAAGATAGAATGAAGCAGAAGGACATAAAGTCAGCAGAGAAAGTTAAAGGCTTTGAATCAAATAATAAATCTACTGATCTTGATGTAAAGAAGGATTCGAGGGATGCAGAGAGGCCACCCAGAGCAAATTCTAAGGAAGACCGGGGTAAAAAGAGGGAGAAGGATAAGGAAGAAGAACGGTCAAGACACAGACATTCTCAAGACTCAAGCAAAGACAAAAGAAGACGCTCTCCAACCAGTAATGGATCCTCTGATGACTCAATAAGGTGGCATAGGATGTTCTTCTTTAAGTTTCTCGAACAATGTTTTTCAGTACTTACAATGATTATTTTCGCCTTTCTTCAGGAAGTCCCGTTTGAGAAAAAGGAATATATCACCATCTCCTGTGAGGTCGAGAAGAAAACGCTCTTCTCCATCGACTGATGAATCCTCTGATGATTCAAAAAGGTGGCAATAGAGTATTCTGCTTTGAGTTTTGTTCTTTTGCACTTCTTTTGTCTGATGCTAACGATATTTTTTGGCTTTCTTCAGGAAGTCTTCTTCTAGAAGAAGGAATCGGTCACCATCTCCCGGAAGGTCCAGAAAAAGGTAATTTTTTCTATACTGTTAGCATTTCGAGATCACTAGTGTTTCTATATGTTTGTTAGTCTATATTTGCAATAGACTTTGTGAAGTTAGAGAGCTTTTGAAAGCAAAAGTTGGAACCAAGAGAGATGGGTAAGCATCGTTCAAAGTGGAATAAGCTAGCATGAAACTCACGAGACAAAGTATCATATATGTTTCGATTGTATAGACATGTTTATTCGCGGTCACCACATAGCAAGCATTCTGAGCACAAGCACACTCTCTACTCTTCTCATGAAAGATCCATGTACGCATTCCCAATTTCATATGTTACTTCTCTCTTGACAGGTGGTTAAAGCCGGAACTTGTGTTTTTCCTTTAATTTAAAGACCATTTGCTACCTTCTGCTTGTTCAATGGAACTCAAACCTGATTTGCTATACAGGTCAAAGCGGTCAAGGTCCAGATCTCCCAGCAGGCGACATCGGGCTTAATGAACACACTTCAGCAACGGGTCAGAAACCGTGCCGAGGACAATGCTTTGCAGAGATTTGGTCATTCTGGATGTGCCTTGTTGATCAACGGGTTGGGGTAATGTAATTGGGCATCGTTGTAAAGCCACTGGTTTGAGCGCGCTCTTTCCTCAGTGCTTACACGAGATGTTGAATAAGCTTTTCTTATGTAATTGTATCGCGCGCACTTGTTGATGGTCTGCCTCTGAAACATTCGATGAATATGTGTGTTATCCACTTATCCTCGTTAAGTTTTTTGGTTCCATATTCTTTTCGAAATCGTATAAATTTTCTTATATATAAATTTTCAAGCAATTAAAGAGATCTCCTCTGACTCTGAGACACGAGTTGTGACCAAGAAAAATAGTTGTTGACAGAAATGTAAGAAGTCAAATGTCAAAACACAGTCTCAGTGCGATTGTGATGCATCTTGTGTTGGGGTTCAACGTTAGGCGAGTTGCACGAGTTAGAAATTAGAACCCGAAAGTAAACTTTTTGGGGAAAAACTGTCGGAGAAGAAGAAGAAGAAGAAGAAGAAGAAGAAGAAGAAGAAGAGAAATTTAATTAAAATCTAAAAAACAATTTCTTGAAGATGACGAAAAGCGTTCACATGTCTTCTTCCTCTTTCATTCTCACTTCCCTTCCTCCCGCCGGCTTTCCGCTTCTGAGTTTTGGTACTTGTCCATTTTAATTCTTCCCTTTTCCGTTAAAGCTCCATTTCAGTTTTCCCTTTATTTTTCTTCTTCTCTTCTCTCCTCATTCAACACTTGTTCCTTTATAATTTTCAATGAAGCTCAAGGTTCCTTTTCCCTCCGATATCTCTCACTTGTTCTCTTAATCCCATTTATACGAGATCTTGTCTTCAATTTCTGACAAGTTTCACTTTGATTTAATGTAATCTTACAGGGACTTGGAGCTGGGCTATTAACTGTGTGGCTTTCTGGGTTCCTACTAATCGCTCTCTCCTTCTACGGCACTCAGCTTCTATCTCCTTCTCGCGATGACCGACTCAGATACGCTTCGTTTTCACGAGATTCCATTGCTCCCAGAATCACCATTTTCACTGCTTTCGATGGCATCCCCTCCTTTGAAGACGAAGATAGCCAAGCTTTACTGGGTATTCGTTCATGGCTATCTTTGTCTTCCCAAGTCAGAGTTGTTTTATTCACTCAACACAACTCTTCTTCTTCTGCTGAATCCTTCACCAACAAATTTGGTTCCCGTCTTCTTCTTGATTCCACCATCGATTTCACGTAAGCTCTTCTGTTTACACTCCGTTTGTTTCTATGCTCTGTAGTTGATGTATTACCTCACTATTTGCCTTTTGAGTGATTTACAATTCAATATTACGCAATAGGAAGATTTGGAGACACCATTTTTGTCATGTGACGACATCTCGTTCTGCTTTTTCATAATTGTTAGGTTTCTTGGTACTCCATTTTTACACTCAATGCTGGCGAGAAGTGAAGCCTATGTATCCGATATAGCTGTTCTAATAGATCCAAAGACTCTTCTTCTGCCGGATTTCATTTCTGCTTTAAACTACGCTCACGAGCTTGATCGTGATTGGCTTCTCGTTTCTTCCTCAGTCAACATTCCTCATTTCCCGTTCCATTGGGACAAAACAGGACATTTCTGGCGTCAGGACAATGGGAAAAGGGTGAGATTTGGTGAGGTATGGAGGGAAAAAACTTGTATTTTAATCGTTGGTTAATGATTATGATCCCTCCTCAATCAATACTGATTACGTTTTCTTCGTTTTTCAACAGTTGCAGAAGATGACAAGTTTACGGAGTTGGCCATCGAATTCTAGTGAAGGCAAAATGATTATGGCATGGAACAACGTTGATGCGCCCTTGCACTGTGGAGTCCTTCCACCTTTTTTGTATCAAAGAGGTACTCACAACCAATGGATCATTAACGAGGCTATGTCATGTGAAAGAAGGTTTGTGTTTGATGCCACTTCGACCATATCGAGCTTTTTCATAGGCAATGCAGAGAACAAGTACTATAATAGGAGTGATAATGCCTCACAACCCAAAACAAGAAACTGGGAATATATAGGAAACTCTCACCTTGGGAATCTCTACGGGTCAATGTCCTTCAGTGACAACAAGTCTTTGACTCTACCAAAGCTTTTGAAATGCAACAAGCGGTATGTATTCATTACTGCTTCAGATCGTTCCATTGTCCCCAAAGGAAAGACTGGCCTAAATGTAGGCTTTCGTACTCGAGAGAGGATCTCAGCTTGTATCAGCAGAGTTAAATCCCGGAGCTTGAAATTAGATATTTTGCAGAAAGATCAGGCAGTGCCATTATTGAAGTTTCCTTATGATCTTGAGTCTCTTCTCCCTTTAGTCACAGACAAGAATAGAATTGTTGTTCTTTCAATCGCTGGGTTTAGCTATAAGGACATGATGATGAGTTGGATCTGCAGATTACGGCGCCTCGCAGTTCCGAATTTCTTAGTTTGTGCCCTTGATGATGAAACTTATCAGTTTTTTATATTGCAGGTAAAAAATGTCTCTTGCCTCTCCTTCTTACCTCATTGAACAATCATATGATCAAATAGAGAGTTTATAATCAGTTGGTCTTGTGTTCTGAATAACAGGGTGTGCCAGTTTTCATTGATCCATATGCCCCGAAGAACATTAGCTTCAATGACTGCCACTTTGGATCAAAGTGTTTCCAGAAAGTGACCAAAGTTAAGTCAAGAACAGTTTTGAAGATACTGAAGCTGGGCTATAACGTTCTCTTGAGCGATGTAGATGTATATTGGTTCAGAAACCCATTGCCTCTGCTTCAATCCTTCGGTCCTTCTGTTCTAGTTGCACAATCCGATGAATACAACTCAACAGGTGAGTGATGAAATGAATCAGTTGGACCAGCCTTTGTTCTAACATACTAAAGAATTAGGTTTTTGTTTGATTTTTGCAGTACCGATTAACCGACCAAGGCGCTTAAACTCCGGATTCTACTTCGCACGTTCCGATGAACCGACGATAGCAGCAATGGAGAAAGTAGTGAAGCATGCTGAGACTTCCGGTCTATCGGAGCAGCCTAGCTTCTACGACACATTATGTGGAGCAGGCGGAATTCATCGCTTGGGAGATGATAGATGCGTTGAGCCAGAGACAAACCTGACCATTCATTTCTTGGACAGAGACTTGTTTCCGAACGGAGCATACGGAGATCTGTGGCTAAAGAATGATGTTCGAGCAGAGTGTGAGAAGAAGCATTGCTACATTCTACATAATAACTGGATCAGTGGGAGACTGAAGAAACTCGAACGCCAGATGATAAAAGGTCTCTGGGACTATGACGCATCCATGAGGATGTGTGTGTAGAGATGATAAGGTTTATATACGTTAGATGCGACATTCCAAGGCTTCTTAGTTTTGGGTATAGTTATACAAAATGTGTTTATTTATTGCATTGTTTTATGGAATAGTTTTAGGAATATCAACATGTAAACTGCAAATTATTATTGGCTGAAATGAAAGAATAAAACTGATTTATTATAGAATTGGTTTTCTTTTATTTTTGATGTATGGTAGATTTTAAGACAACAAATTTTTCTCTCTTTGGAGGGGTTGTTTTCTCGAAATTTATGTTATTCGAATAAAATGTTTTTGGGGTAACCAATGATATCAGTCTATTGACCAATCCCTGAGTCACTTGAAAAATAAATTTTTGGTGTATAAAATTATTCTCACGAATATAATATGTTGTGAGCTTTTGATTATTGGTTTTTTTATTATAGTTAAACTTTTTAATATAGTAAAAATAAACTAGTTAAACTAGTATACCCCTCTAACTTTTAAATATTTGCAAAAATCTACTATTTTACTATAAGATCGGTTATACACACTCCCCAACAAAAAGTGGCTCATAAGAAACCCTAGTTTTGCAAAAACCTACTCTTTTCCGATTATCCCCATTCTGCGCGGCCGGGTTTTGAATTCCGCTGTGAAAGATGCAGCATGACGAGGTTATATGGCAAGTTATCAGGCACAAGCACTGCAGTTATATGGCCAAGTAAGGTCTTTTGCTGAGTATACACTTTTTCCTCTTGCTACCTTTTTACTGATTGAGATTTTTCCTGCTCTGCTTTTACTTTGTAGAATCGAAACCGGAATCTTCTGCAGAAATCCTTACAACGTTACAGGCATTTGCAACCGAAGCTCTTGTCCTCTCGCTAACAGCCGCTATGCCACCATTAGAGACCACGATGGTACTTCTGTTAGTCCGTTTATCGAAAATTTCTAATTGACATTTCTTGTTTTGTGTTCTTGTTTGGAACGCTTAGTGATTGCCGTTGGTTTAGGTAGAGCGACTGTTGTATTCGTGTTTTGTCTGATTGGATTGATTTTGTTCAATCTGTAGAAATCTGTGGCTTTTGCTTACAGTGTTAGCACCTCTCTTACTTTGATTTTCTCTGTGTTGCAAAAAGGTGTTTTTTATTTGTATATGAAGACAATAGAGAGAGCCCATATGCCAAAGAACTTGTGGGAGAGGATAAAGCTGCCAAGAAACTACGAGAAAGCTCTTGAAACCATTGACAAGCACTTGGTGAGCTTAGATTACCTTGTACATAGATTGATGCAACAAGAGCAGGGGGTTTATTCTGTTTCTTTTGTCGTGGCAGTTGTATTGGCCCAAGTTATTACAGCACAAGATCAAACAAAGACTGACCAAAATGACTCAGATGCGCATTCGGATGAGGAAACTTGCTCTCAAAACAAGGTTGGTCCTGTTTCAGAACGTTGCAGCTTCCTAGTTCGTTTTTGTTTGTTGTGTTTGATGGTCTTGATTGTGTTCGCAGGGAGAAGATAATGACTACACCTAGGAGGGAAATCAAGAGGGAAGCAAGAAGAGAAGAAAAGGCTGTAAAAGCAGCGGTGTTGGATAAGGTCACCATCTATTTTTGGGTTTTGATATCGCTGCCTGTCAGCTTTAGTTTCTGTTTTATTAATTCATAAGCCGGTCTCGTGAACAGGCCATTGAAACCGAGTTGCTAGAGCGTTTGAAGAAGGGTATTTATGGTGACATATACAATTACCCAGAGCTTGATTGGATCAAGGTTCTTGATAAAGAAAAGCAATTGGCAGAGGATGTTGAGGAAGAAGAGGAGGTACCTGTCTAAGCTTGCACACAAAAATTGATAGTGTTCTTTTGTCTGTTTTGTACACCCTTTTTACAGATATTCTTTTTTGAATGAATTAGGAGGAACCAGAGGTTGAATATGTTGAAGGCTATGAAGAACTTGAAGAAGAGGAAGATATGGAAAATTTCTCTGGTTTTCCCTCTAAGGGGTCTGGCTTCGACGATGGTGGAGATGGTAAAATTCATTATTCGACCCGATCATTATTATTTCATATTCTTGTTTCAACTCATTTGCCAAATTATTGATGAGCTGTAATCCAAGAGCCCCAAATATTAACAAAAATCATCCAGTGAAATTCTATGTTGATTCATTATTCTCTGTCACATTGGATGTTCCCTTTTGAAAACCATACATACCCTGTGATTGTTTTAGTCAGGTCAGGTCTTTCTCATGGTGGATTATTTACAAAGCTACAAACTTTCTTACAGATTCAGCTGATGAGGAAGACGATGACGTTGAGGAGCAAGTTGTGAT
Organism: Streptanthus diversifolius; assembly: GCA_039880935.1. Lineage (NCBI taxonomy): Eukaryota > Viridiplantae > Streptophyta > Magnoliopsida > Brassicales > Brassicaceae > Streptanthus > Streptanthus diversifolius. The sequence goes on along the minus strand of JAXGFM010000015.1, from coordinate 3,873,157 downwards.
TCATAAAAAAGGAAGAAGAGATTCAAGAAAGCCTGATGATATTAGAAAATCAAAGAATGAAAAGAGAGTAGTTGTTGAGGCGAGATTCACACTACTAGCTACCTAATTTTTAAGTGTTGAGTTAATTTAGATCATCTTATATATCTGTCTATCTCTTTCAGGTCGAGCAAGAAGATGGAGACGTGAGACGAACCCTGAAAACCGCAAGCTGAGCTTAGATGCCAAATCTGAAGCTTGCAGAAGAAAGTGGAGTTTATTGTTTTGTTAGTGTGAGATAAGAAAAGCGGAAAGCTTTCTTCTTGAATCTTGACAGTGTTACAATTTTGTAGCCCTTTTTTCGATGTAATGTGCTGACGTTCAAATATTTATATACTTATATTAAAATGAAGCATCTCCTTTGACATATAACTGAAAAATAAATAGAAGAGAATCCTATAATGTCGGTTTGCTGATTCTGTTGTGTTAAGAGTAAACTATATTTAAAGCTTGAATTTCGACCAAAGTGGTGGTGATTTGGTTTGATTAATTTGTCTTCTGAGTTTCATTAAAACATGAAGAGCAAATCGTGATTATAAACAGCACTTGATTACAATAAAGGAGATGCCTTTGGTCATTTACCCGCCAAAACTTCTCGCTTAAACAAATTCTTTACGATGAGTCTTCAAGACCGACCATGGATACTTCCAACGGATCATGTGGCTAAAACCCAAAACCCGGAGATCGCTAGAAGCGGGTGTGGTTGATAATTCAAGCTCGCACTCATGGCCCGAATGGCTGGATTTAATGGGAATGCTAGTGAAGAAAGGTAACTTTGGAGAAAGCGTGAATCCATTGATGAGTTCCAAGGGATCGAATCATATTAGGACTGCTTGTCTCGATTTTGCCCGCCATCGTTTCACTCTCGTGAGGTAATGCGATTGACTCAAGTCCAAGGTTTTTGATATTATTATGTACGTGATTCTGGGTATATCTGCATCTAGTGAAGGAGTTTGTTTCCTGGATCATTTGTTCCACTGATCGTGTAAGTGAGTGAAGAATTCAATATGCACACCAGGTGTTCGACTAAATGCCGAAGATACAGAGATCGGTCTCTCAAGTCCTGCATTTTTTTCCAGTTGACCTGTGATTTCATATTCTCAGGAAACTAAGCATGACATGAATTTTTTTTACAAAGTGATTGGTGGGTGTGGATGTCCTAGCACTGACAGGGAAGGTCGTGAACTCAGCAAAACGTCTAAGAGCTTATGTGAGCATTTAGTGAAGGAAATGTATGTATTCCTCATTCTTTTAATTTAGTATAAAGTCGACTCTTTGTTTAACTAAATACTTCTCACACAAAATGGATTCACACAATGTTGATTTTCATTAATTATTGACCATGAGACGTCTACCATAGAGGAGTATAAATTTTTTTTTTTATCGAAAATAAATAAAAGACTAATATGCTTTTTTCTCGTCTTTTTCTTTTTTTGGAGAAAATAGTGTGCTAGTCTTGGATGTTTCATGGTGAACAAGTACAAAGACAATCATCCAACTTTTGTCCATTTTTTACACTAATAAAGACACAATTGTGCTAGGTATTTCTTTTTTTTTACAATGTATTAATCTAATTAATTAGTTTCGAAAATGTTATTGTTCTATTTATTCTTTGGGTTTGATTAATGCTATATTTGGTGATAGTAAAACGCATTAAAAAAAAAGGATATGATTTTTTTTTTTCAGGTTATGATAATTCCGTAGTTGTACTCGCTGTTGAATTGTTTTATTGTTTTAAATATAATAATTAGTTGGCATATTATTCATTAATCTAATAATGAAGCATGCCACTAGATATCACACGCGTCGAGAGAAGAATGATTTCTGAAAAAATAACAACCGTGAGATCAGACGCACTTGACCAACTCTCTCTCTTTCATTCACATCCTTCTGATGAACAGTAGGTAGGAAGGACTTTCTCTCTTCTCTCTATCCGATTTCTCATTCACTTTTCTTGATTTTCTCTCGCCGAAGCCTTCATATTCTGCCTGAATTTTCCGACTACAATCTCAGGCGATGGGTTCCGAGGAAGAGAAGGTCGTTGGTAAGTTACAATCGATTTCATTGAGGTTTGATTTCGAGGAATTTAGGGTTTTCAAGTAACTTATCTGATTATACAGATTCACCAAGTCCTTATCTATTGCTAGGTCAATTCTAGTGTATTATCATTTTTTTTATTTAAGTTTTCGTCTTAGTCTGGAAATGATTGGGCTCAGACTAATCTCGCTCATTCTTAACCTTTGTTTGCAGTTCCAAGAAACTTTAGATTGTTGGAAGAGCTTGAAAGAGGTGAGAAAGGAATTGGAGACGGGACCGTGAGCTATGGAATGGATGATGCAGACGATATTTTGATGCAATCTTGGACTGCCACCATTATTGGTCCTCATAGTGTACGTTTCTTTCTCCATCTCTGAATCTTACCTTGTTAATAGTATCTGTGTTTAATTGAGCAAAGATGCAATTTTTTTAATACTACAGCAAGATTTGTTTCAATGTTCCCTTATATTTGTCTAGATTTAAGTTTCTGCTACATTGTATCACTATATTTCGAGGAAAACTGTATGTAGCATTTAACTGCAAATGTTCCCTTAGCTGCGTTATGGAGCCTATATCAGTTTTGGTTAATGAGGAGAGACAAAAAAAGAAATATATGTTTCCACTTTTGGTATCTAAGAAGATTGATGTTTTGTTTGATGAAATTATCAGACTGTCTATGAAGGGAAAATCTTCCAGCTGAAGCTTTTTTGTGGAAAAGATTACCCAGAAAGCCCACCTACTGTCAGGTTCCAGACCCGGATAAACATGGCTTGCGTTAACCCTGAAAATGGAGTGGTAAAATAGAACAACAATATTTGTGATAAAGGAGATCTTGTTTTACAAAATATTCTGCTATATACATAGTTTTGCATGTTTTGTTTTTTAACAAGCTGGGTCAAATTAAACGATCAGGTCGAACCGAGTCACTTCCCTATGCTTTCCAACTGGAGAAGAGAATACACAATGGAAGATTTACTGATGCAGCTAAAAAAAGAAATGATGTCACCGCAGAACCGCAAGTTATCTCAACCCTTGGAAGGTAATTTTCTTTAAGTGGAATGAGGAATTGTGCAGTTTATATTGTTTCGAAATCTTTCGATTGAAACTGCAGCTTCTTGCATTACCTGATTTAGACCAATTCCTTGCTTTTCTAACCGAAACTGAATGTGTCATCAGGTAATGACGAAGGGAGAACAGACCCAAAGGGACTAGTGGTGAAATGTTGTGTGATGTGAAGAGAGGTAATGAATTTGTAAGAGAATTAAAGAGACAAAACAGTGTATATATAAACATCAAATTTTAACGTTCTGAGATTGGCTGCCTCAGAATACTTTTTTCTACAGGCCTTAATCCTACCACTTGATTATGTACTATGTAATGTTTGAGAATATATCCACCAAACGGTGCCATTCTTAATAAACTCTAGCTCTTCTCCTCGTTCTATCTTTTTTTTGTTTTGTTTTGTTTTTTACTTGTGTTTGTGTGGCCCAATCTGAGTTTAAAAAGGGGGGTGGGGGTTAAAGAGGGCATCAAAAGAAGAGCCTTTTGCATAGATAGCTGGAAAAGTAAAAGTTGGAGGGTGGGAAATCAATTTACTTTAAAATTTGGGCAGATTCATGAAAGTTGTTTGTAGTCATGCATTCTCCTCTTGAGATCTTACAGTAACCAACCATTTTATAAGTAACCTTACCTGACAACAAAAGTACTAAGGGATTGTAGCTATCAGTTGTTCTTAAGGAAGCAATAACGAAATGAGTCACATCGATCGTAAAATCAGAACGTTTTTATATTTGTTTTTAATTGCGATTTCTTAGGAAAGATGAGCTATTTTTATTTCTATTTTATTATTCTATTACAATTCATGATAATTGTTATATCAACCGTATAACGTCTGACGGTTCTCTGCCAACACCCCCACTGAACCGTCTTATGAAAAGTTATATTTGGTTGGTTCTATATATACTACACGTGAAGATCTCATGAAAAGTTATTTTTATTAATCTATATAAATAATAATAAACTACATCTTCTAAGACTATCTGCAATGGTGATACTCTAAGAATATCATCTAATTAAAAAAAAAATAAAAAATAAAAGTTATGAGACTTTTAGTTTAAAAAGTCTCAATAGGAAAAGATTTTAGAGACTTAAGAGACTTTTTGCCATATGTCTTAATATTATTGGTTCAACATTTATTTAATAATATAATCATTTAAAAAATAATAAAATAAAATAGAATTTATTAAAATATTATTTCTTTAGAGACTGAGAGAGTATCACTGATGCTGATGCTCTAAGATTTAAATTTTATAATTTATAATATAAATGCATCTAGTAGTGAAAATTATGTGGTATAATGGTGGCTATTTTCAATTCTTTATATAGAGTCTGAATCCAACATCTGTAATATTAAAAAAAAAAAGATAAACTAAATTAACAAAAAAAAAATGCCTCAATAAATTATTGATCAATCATTGGAACAAAAGAGCTTCACACGATGAGTATGTTAGAGAAATTGACATTATTATTATGATAAGTCGAAATGGTAACGGTAGACAAAATGATGCGGGCGTAATACAGTCACATGAGCTAATAGTCTAGAAAAACTTTGAATAATAACAAAAAAATATGACAGACTACTTGATTATCAAAGTAAATTATCTGTTTGAATATTGGAACGTTAATAAAATTATTTAATATTTGAGAAATAAATAACTAACTATTGGTGATTTAAATATTTAACAAATAAAAATTTAATATAAAATTAATTTTGTTGACAAAACATTTATTAAAATTATAATTTATATTAATATAAAAGACGTTTTCATACATATAATATAAGCAACATGTAGATAATTATTTATGTCGCAAATAACTTTAGATTCAGCTAATTCATCTGAGTTTTCAACTTTCTTGTCTGTCTTCTTTTTTTTTTTTTTGCAATTCAGTATGTTTTCAACTCAATAATTCATCAGTAGCATTTACCGTCTAATAATACGCTTTAAATTGTCTATCGTGAATTTGTTGATAAATAGATTTGTATGATGTGATTTCTTTTGAATAATATGTTATAACTAAATGGATTTGAAAAAAAAAAACTAAATGGATTACAAATTTACAATATAAATAGGGAATGTTTTTTGGTAATTTGTAGAAGCAATGATCTATACCAAATGTGAATGTGGAGAGGAAGTTGTAGCGTTGTCATCACCACCTTCGGCCTTGGACAAGACAAGAGATCAAAGCGTAAAGAATCTGTTGCACTCGGTTTTAAGCAATGACGTTTTGATTATTGCACTCATCCAATGCGTGTGAATTGTTGATACCGTTTCTTAAAGTCTATCTTAGAATATTTTCCATTTAACCTAGTTTTATTAAAATCATGTCTCAAACTGTATACAGTTTTTTAAAATCTCTTAACTTTCATAACATTCAAATGTACAGTAATTTTTTTTTAGAAAAAAATACTAACTGTTTAGTAAGTCTAATCAGGGACATAAAAACCATTAACATCTTATCCACTTTTATCAGTTTTTATTGACAGAATGTACTTCAAATTTCACTAAACTATAAGCACATTATAACAACAAAAATATTAAATAATTTAGTCCATAATTTTGTCGAGATTAATAGTTGACAGTATATGTGTCGAGCATAAACTATTACTTCCATACAAAACATAACATCTAAACCCAAATTCGAAAATTGGCTAACCAGTAGCACTTAATATGTTGCATAAATCTTAAAATTATTATTAATAGTTCATTCATGCTATATAATATAGCCTATATCATAATAACTGTTATCAATTTACCGATCCACCAACATAAATAAGGTATTCAAATGATAAAATGTTAAAACAGAGAAAGCCAATCTTTTGTTAGTTTTCCAGTTTTTCAATTATACATTGGTACCATCCTATACCAATGGCAACGTTAAAACTATGATTTTTTATTACCTTAGACGTATATGTTGTTATATTTACAAGTAAAAATTAGGTGATTCATCCTTATATATGTATCGACATGAATATCTATAAAATAATTAAATTATAATAATTAGTTAATTTTTTAATTATTTAAATTGTTTACAAATTTTAAATTATTTATAATTGATATATATGAAAAATAATTAGAAATTATTAGAAATTATTTTTTCTATTTTTATTTTAATTATATTTGTGGTTTCAAGAAAAGAATTAAGATTGATTATGTTATTCATATTTCGGATATATTGAGTCACACTAATTTTAAAAAACTAAAGCAAATTCTTTTTAGGTTATAATTAGGCTAAAATGTAATTAATTTTAATTTATTTTTTTGTCTTAAATTTGTAAATATATTTTTTGTAAAGTTATATACAATTTGATAAAAAAAATTGAAAAAAAAATTGAAGTGGTTGATAGTTTGGTGTTGCATAAATAAACCAAACTGATAATTTATAACAGCTTATTGATTAGTTAAAAATAAAAATGGCAATAAAAACTAAAAAAAATGATTATTTTGGTTTGATATTGTTTGGTTTGGATTAAGTAACAGCTATAGTTTTAATTTTTAATTTCATATTTTGAACAATTTATTGTATATTAAATTAGTCAATAAATAATAAATTTTTAAAAAAGGTATGATATCATCTAATCTGATTATGTTATTTAAATACTTTTCTAATTGTCAGAAACTTATATCAAATCTACTTTGAATTGTATATATTTAATATTTGTTATGTTATTTGAAAAAATGAAAATTCAAGCTATTAATTATAAAGTATTTAAATAATTTATTTATTAAAAATAGTTGTTGAAAATAAAATAAGCAGTATAGAAAAAACATATATCAATGCATGTGTAACTGGTTTTTTTTAAATGACGATATTTAAAAATTTATTTATAATTTATCAAAATTATTTCTATAATTAATTTTATAAGAATTAAAGTGAGTTTCGTTTGTAAAATTAAATTTTGTAAGAAAATATATAATTTTTTATATTTTATTTTTTAATTTTCAAATAAATAATTCAGAATAAAAATTATTAATAAGAAAAACCCTTTTAAATAGATAATAATAATATAGTAGTAATTAATCATAATAATATTAATTTATTAAAAAATTGCTGTAATTAATCTTTTTGAAAATTATAAATATAATACTTAAAATTTTAAGTTTTCAAATAATATTATAGAGTTAGGAAAGAAAAAGTCACTGACAATGTAAGGTTAAGTTTCGTAGTTGTAGATTTTCCTTGTCTGTATACAAACGGGAACTTAGTCATCCATATTGGTCAAAAGCTCAATAATTAAGTATCTTGGCTTTCTAAAACAGATATCGAAAGCGACCAAAAAACGAATGATATTACCATAAGAAAACACATGTGTGGTGTATTACTCTTAATAATATGTTTATCAAAAAAGCATTTTTTATTCTATTAATTTAATTATATATCTGTCCACCAAAGCTGCATTATCATCTTTTTGATATTTTTTTGCAGATTAATAATGTACAGCAAGAATTTTTATATTATATAATCTGCGCTCATCAGACCCAATTTATATTTGGATTAAATATAAATCTTTTAACTTCTAAATGTTACATTCATCTGTTGTATATTAATTGTCATTTTAGAATTAACATTTTGTTTTTTAATATCGTTTGTAAACATTGTTAAATGTTTTTAGCAAAAACTATTTTATTTGTTTCTAATGAACAATAAAAACCGATTTCTAGCAAGAACTTGGTGAGTACAAGTTCAGTAATAAAATATGTTTATGACATATATCATGTGATCGATTTATTTTAAAGATGTTGGTTTATATTTTTGGAGTAAAACATGGTGTTTTTATTTGTGTTAAAAAAATTATTTGAAACGGAGTATCATAACGTGCCACAATAATTTGTTACAGAAGCCGTCGTCGCCTAATGCGAGACGGATAAAAAAGGCAAACTTTGAAAATAGTAGCAACACATGAAAGGTACAGTTATCAAAGCGATAGACTACAAAAGGAATTTCGCCCAAAAAAGATTAAAAAAGAATTGATGCCAAAATATTAAAAAAATAATAATAAAATAGAAAGCAAACAGCGAGTTATTAATTAAAACATGAAATATTTTTCTGAATAATTATTGAGAAAAAAGTGATGTCAAATAAAAACTGAATGGACTATATATGGCTGTATCAGCGAAAGCAACGTGGTGGCGTGAATGAGACACAATAATAAATGCCCGACGCTTCCCAATCAATTTATTGATTTCGTATACAAATCATAAAAATAAAATAAAAACTACAGATCGAATAGAATCTTTGATTGCATAATTATCATACAATAACATAACGAACGAAGAGTACTTCATTTCTTAAATTTCAAGAAAAAATCTAAAGATAAAAGAAGCGTGTGTTTCGCCATTCTCTTTTCACTTAAATTCTTTTACTTGTTATCTCTCTCTCTCTCAACCATTTTCTTTTTGCTGTCTCTCTCTGATCATGGCTTCCTCTGCATCAACTGGTTTTCTTTCTTACATTCTCATTCTCAATTTCATATTTGTGATTACGCATCTGTACCCCATAATAAAATCGATCTTTTAGAAACGTTTTTTTTTTTTTTAGCAGTGAAATTTGTGCCAGAAGAAGATAATTTCCTGCAGAGACATGTCGCCTTCTTCGACAGGAACAAAGATGGCATCGTTTATCCCTCAGAGACATATCAAGGTACTGTCTTCTTGAAATGAAAACTCTTTCGTTCGACTAAAAATGTCTTAATCAATCTCGTAATATCTAGATTTGCCTTGGAGATCTTTTTGTTTTCTGTAGATGTTTGTGTGGCTCTTATAGTCTTATGACTCTCATCTGTAATTAATTAAAGTAAGATTTTTTTTTTTTTTAATTTTATTTACTGGTTTTACTGTTGGATCACGGCAAACAAAACAAAACAAAACAAGAACAGGGTTTAGAGCAATCGGATGTGGATATCTCTTGTCGGCATTTGCTTCTCTGTTCATCAACATGGGTCTTAGCAGCAAAACTCGTCCGGTATTTTGTAAATTAACTCTTAATACAGTTAAAAGATAAAGATTGAAACTTTATTAAGAAGATTAAAAAAAAGGAAAATCAATGTTTTAATTTGCAGGGAAAAGGTTTCTCGCTATCATTTCCGATAGAGATTAAGAATATCCATCTAGCCAAACATGGCAGCGATTCAGGCGTTTACGACAAGGATGGAAGGTATCTTTTTCTCTTTTATTATATTCCAATTTAAATTACACAGTTTTCTGATAATTTTGTGTGTTTTCTTATAATTTGGAGGTTTGTGGAATCGAAGTTCGAGGAGATATTTGCGAAGCATTCAAAGACACATCCCGATGCATTGACGAACAAGGAACTCAAACAACTCCTCAACGCAAACAAAGAGGCTAATGATCGTAAAGGAGCGTAAGTATCCGAACCGAAACGCGATTGTATGGATCTGTTTCTGAATTAGTAATTTTTGTGAATTAAAAATTTGCAGGATTGCTGCATATACGGAGTGGAAGATCTTGCATTATTTATGCAAAGACAAGAACGGTTTGTTGCACAAAGATACAGTGAGAGCTGTCTACGATGGCTCTCTTTTCGAGAAACTCGAGAAACAAAGAGCTTCTAAGAAACATCCATAAACACACCATTTTATTTTAAAACAAACTCTTATATGGTTTGTTTATAAACCATGACATGGCGTAAAGTTTGCATTGTGTTTGATTTTCTAAAAATTATACTTTCTTTTTTCTTTTGAAGATTAACATATTGCAGTTTCCATATACGTCAAATTGAAGATAAAACAATTGTGTACGTACTTATAGCTTGCTCCAATAAATTATTATATATGTCAAACTGAAGATAATCCTGTTTCCAATATATATATTTTTTTTTTTTTTTGTCACGAAAAGCTAATTCAGGTTGTGAAAGTGGCCGTAGCCTGGTGGTAAGTGGGAGTGGCATTGTCCTTCCCCACCCAGCTTCGAATCCCACCGGTAGCACTTTGGTGACAGGAGCAAGTAATGCAGTTTCCGTACGTAAGTCGTTACCTCTGACACTCCTATGGTCACTTTAAATACCCTAAGTGGTACTCTACCCTAGCTGGATCACATACCTGAATGGATGTGGTGTAAAAACCACTAGGATATGATGTTAAAAAAAAAAAAAAAAAAAAAGCTAATTCAGATTAGTCGAATGGTTTTGGCTCAATCGATAAAAAACGTTCCAAAACTGTTAAGGAATTTTTAGATTTAAATCTCGGATTCAAAATCTCTATCTATTTAGGAAAATCTCTTTTTGTCATTATTATTTTTTTTTTAAAAAACTTCATACTGTGATATTGTAGCCAAACCAGATTGAGAATATAATTTTTTTTTGTCTTAACTTATTCAAATAGTTTTAATATTCTTTTTAATATTATAGGGTACTAAGTTTGAATCCTAAACGCATCTGTGACACATTATTCTCACGAGAAATAGAAATTAGATGTCAAAAAAATAAAGTAGAAAATCGTAAAATTTACGGGCTTTGGCAAGCAAAAAACGAATCTTACGAACATTTTGTTACAGGTGGCCTTGGTCCATCTATAACTGGGTATGTTGTAAAAAAATAATGGACCGAAGCCCATATGCTCTGTTGTTTTAAATAATTAATTGGCCCAACTCAAAGATCAGCGCATTTTTCTGTACACAAAACATCATGGACAAAAACCAATGGCTATGGGTGTTTTGGCTATGCTTAGGTGATAATAGATCTGAAAAATGGGATGTTTCTGATTTGTTTGTTTAGAATAAGATCATGAAGGAAACGGCCAGTTTAGAGAATTAAAATTTGATTATAAAAATGGGATTCTATATTCGACTTTATTCCAATTTATTGAAGTTTACATTTTTAGCCAAATGAATAATCAGCTTGGCACAGACGATGGTCCCAACTTAATAGTTAGTTATTATAGTCATATTTCATATATAGTATGTACTTATCCAACAACTATAACATCTTAATACATATTTTGAACTTGTAAAAGTTCATGATATCGTGAAGTTAGAACTAATACATTCGGCTTCAATGTGTATGACAACTAGACATTCAGTGTTGATGTGTATGATAGTCAAACATGAAACTTTATTTTTATTTCTGGTAATGCGAATTAATTGTTGTACTACAATTTGAAATGATCTTATCTTATCGTTGTGGAGAGGTTGTTCGATAGCATGGATACTTTGTTTCATGTGACAACCCGCTCCTTCCACATTGTCTTAAGTTTAAAGAGCATAAAAAGAGATGTTAGCTTTGCTAGGAAAAATATGCTCCATAGTTCACTACACATGCATCTAAGTTTGATCAAATTTCTATTTTGGTAATTTTACTACATATATTTGTTATGTAATAGGAAATATTATGTAATAAAAATACAGATTTGACATGAAAAATATGAACAATTTAGTAACAAATAAATGGAAATCATTTAGATAAATATTTACATTTGTTAGTGTTTGAATTAGAAGAAAAAAATATTGCGGATACTGGTACAATGCTGATCTTATCATAGAGATGACATCGTTACAACCTTAGTATGAAAAGTAAATAGACCATATATATTATTAACAGAATTTGTTAGGTCTAAGAAAAAGTGAGCAGGCCAGGCCAATGCTTACATGTTCCTTACGATTGTAGAAATGGAACCCTAAGTGTGTGCAATAACATACACTTGATCGAGATAAGGCTATATAGCTGATGAATGATTCGAACAAAGCAAATGAACAAAAAAAAAACTAATAAAATTGGAATGATACAACTATCATTAACTTAGAATATGAAACTACAAATTAAAACATGAATGTAAAAACGAAGACACAGGATCAGATCAGACGTATGCGTATTGTGGTGTCTAATATAGCATATGTAATGTTACATTTTTTATACGGAAAAACATTTGTTCAAAGGGACAGTCCGTGATAGGGTGGGTGAGTTTGAAAACCCTTTATTCTTCAAACACAACTAGATTCTGACAAACTATGTCTTATCCATAACCATAATTAATGTACTTTCAGATATGGCACTGATTAACTTCTATAAACACCCCTTTTTTAATTACACATTTAGAATATGATGGTCTCTATATGTATACAATTGTAAATAAAAATCATAAAATCAATAAGACTTGGACAAAGAAACAGATCATATACATATATATATGTGTGATTCTTACTTGTTACAGTTGTAAACAGATCCACTCATTGATGCGTAAGAAGAGAAAATGAGAAAAAGTTATATATGATCTTGTTTCGAACATATTCAAGTGAAAATAGGCAGACTTTGAGAAGAAGAAAAGTAAAACAGAGAGAAATTGATCTCGTCATTTTGTAATATAGCTTTTGAATTCAGATTATCTCTAGCCTTTAAATTGAAACGAATTTTTTTAATGCAAATAAGACGATCCTAATTATGTTTTTTAAGCAAGGATTATCTTTTAATCAAACATTAGCCAGAATATCAGAGTCCTTTCAACTAACTACTCTGTATTAGTTATCGGGTAGTTATATTGGAGGTCTCCAATTTCAAGTTTGAAAGATGTATTTCAAGAACTTTTTTTCCTTTTGGAATTGACGAATGAGTCAACGGTATTAGGTTAGTCTAAATTCAAGAAAATTATCAACTCCACAATACAAAATTTATTATTATTTTCAAGAAATAGACCAATGACTTATATATCAAGTCAAGCACGGAATTACTCACCAATTAATCTCTGCATCCATATATATTTCATTCTAAATCTAATACTCTTTCTCTATCGAAATGATTACGGATCCACCCGCCAAGGAAGACAAAAACTGTTTTAATTAAGCACTGACGTTTAAATTAACAATCGAGTTGTGAACTTTGTATACAGCTTAGTCTCAGTAAATTTTTTTTTTTTTTTTTATCAACATAGTCTAGTGGCTTTAATATCCCGCTTAATACTGCGGGGTGCTGGGTTCGAACCCCAGACATGTGTCAAAAATTTCAGAGGTGGCCACCATTGTGCCACATGATTATGACAGTCTCAGTAAATTAAGAAATGTTTATAATATATAGATGAAGTCTCTTTTCCTTTTGGTAGGGCCATGTTCGTCGGTGAAAAAGTGACACAACTTCTAATCTGTCCTTTTTATACTTATGTCACGTGAAAATAAAATAATATTTTGGAAAGTAATATGATTAATCAAACCCACCATGCAATCACCAAAACTTTCTGCTATCAATTATGTCATCTTAATTAGTTGGTTATTATTTCAAATAGATATCCCTTATCGATAATATTATTACGTTGTATTCTTACATTATTGTCATTTTTTTACTACTCATTAGTAATTAGTAACGTTCTGGTTTCATAGATGCTTCCTGTGTGAAAATAACTACAAGCATGTTGTATTAATAAATCGAAAATAATAATTAATAGAGGATTTACGATGAGTCTATTATACAATCAAGACCAGAACCAAACGGAACCGGAAGCAATGGGATTAGTCGTCCAATGCTTTGATAGAGTTCATTGCTAACATTCGTCATCTATTGCAGAATTCGAACGTCCCGGTTCATAAGTGATTTCGTAGTCATATCCAACAAGCTTCCCCATCCACTTTTGTTGTTCTGGTGTGAGTTTACGTTGCTCCAACAAATAGCTCTCAGTTATAGAACAATCACTGTTGATCAAGACAAGAACACAAAAACATTTTGGTTCTCAAAGACTTTAGAACAAGTTACTGCAATTTTCTCTTCTTCCCTTACAGAAAACAATCGTCTCTTAAATACATTGGAAAATAAATAAATTAACTGCCAACTAAACAAGTACGACAACGTGAATGAGTGGGAGACAATCCCAATAATATAGGAGAACACACGATGCCACATCCCGATTCAATCTCTGACCAAGTCAATCTCGGTTTACTCTGGTTATGATCTCCTCGATTTGTTACAACTCATTTTAGACATCTCAAACACACGCAGTCCGTATATGTTGTAATTTTTGATAATTGGAACTTGAACGATGAGATTAGTTATGTTACAGTCCTATTATAACAACTTTAGATTTGACTAAATTAAGAAAAAGTTCTTATCTCACTATGGACCGGAGCTTCGACTCGGACACAAAGGTACGTGTAATAGCGGATGTCAACACCAGCTATGAATTAACAACTCAAGATATGCAAATAATAATACAATTACCTGTACATAGTTAACATCAAAACAAGTAATTGACTTTCTAAGACTTAAACTAGGATAGAACAAGAAATATTGTGTAGCGCTCGTTACAAATACTACTAATGGTTTTCTTTCAAGAAACTATTTTCCGATTCAAACAAAACGTCAAAGAAGTAAAGAAAAGTCTGTAACAATCTATAGTCAAAGAAAAAGTCTATACAATCGATGGTGTATTGTTTTTAAGAACCACACGAAAGAAAGACAAAGACCATTATTGTCTTCTCTCTATGCATTTACCGGTCCCGTAACTAAACTTTGACGTTGGAAGCTTTCTTAATTAACTTTTTATATGAATGTGAATTTATATCTGCAGAAGAAAGTTTAGTTACAAAAGTGCCTTTTGGGGGCTAAAACATGCTTCCTTGGCCCCCAAAATAAAACAATCTCATTATATAAATAAAAATAAAAAAAGATGATACATCTTGACCAACACGCCAAGATCACTTTCAATATAATTATTTTTCATCTTTCTTGATCACTTTCAGATACCATTGCCAATCCAAACTCTATATACTATGCTATATATAATAACCATAACTCGTTTTCATGACGTATAGTCGTTCATTACTTGCTAATATTCATATTGTTTTTGCAACCAAGAGACACAATAAGGTCATATTGTATATAGGATTCTATACATAATGCTAGAAGCTTCTTCGTATCATCTTGTTAAAGATAAACTTGACCGAGAATGTGAAACCGATTGAGAGAGAGAAAACCAAGTGGAAAGCAAATTTAACAAAATATATATTAGAAGTTAATATTTCTAATAATTTCGTGAAAATTCCACAAAACTTGCCTTTTTTATACCCATTCAAAATCCACAGCAGGCCACCATACTATAAGAAACATCGTTAATTTAATTGCCTTCAATTAGTGGCTTATAAAAAAGGGTAATTAATAATAGTAACTAACGACCGTATATATAAAAGCTAAATAATTCATTCACCCAAATCGTCACTACTGTCAAAGTCAAAATTTGAATCTAAATGAGTAAAAAATATTTTTTCTTTAAAGAAAATTGTTATGAACATTAAAATAAACGTACATTGCAAAATTCCACAATAAAACTCTAATTAATTAAGCCTGAACGGAAAAAGAAGAGTTGCTGTATTTTAGTAATTCCAATAATATGGAATAATTGCAAATTATGGAAAATCTCTCAAAAACATCCACCAAAAAGATAAAAAAACAAAAAAGCATGCAACATGGAAACTACATATAAGTTATTCCCTTCTTTACGTTAATTCTCTTTAAAGCAAACTCTTCGCTCCTCAACTTCTATTTTACCCTAAACACTTGCCCCTTGAATCACCAATCAGATCAGTTAACATGTTCGAAGCAACGACCACTTTTCTCTGTTTCTTTCTCGCCGCCGTCATCCTGATGGACCCAACTTCCTCCACCGCTACAGACAACCCAACTTCCTCCGCCCCCACAGACACGTTCATATTCGCAAATTGTTCTCCGGCCAAATTCTCTCCTGGCTCCGCCTACGAGACCAACCTCAACTCCCTCTTCTCTTCCCTCGTCAGCTCCACCGTCGCAAGCCGCTACAATAACCTCACCGTTCCCTCCGGCAGCGGAGTAAAACCCGAACCGGCTGTTACCGTATATGGTCTCTTCCAGTGTAGCGTTGACCTAGACCAAGACCCGACTTCTTGCTCATCGTGCGTATCACGCGCCATCGCACAGGTCGGAAACACATGTCCCAACGCGTACTCCGGGTTCTTGCAGATGCAAAATTGTCTGGTCCGGTACGACAATAGCTCATTCTTTGGCGTCCAGGACAAAACGGTGATGCTCAAGAAATGTGGACAGCCGATGGGATATAACGACCAGGATGCGTTGATTAGAGTTGGTGACGTCATCGGTTCTTTAGGTTCAGGAAGTGGACCCGACAGGACTGGTGGGAACGGGGATGTTCGTGGTATGGCTCAGTGCATGGGGGATCTAAGTCCAGCACAGTGTCAGGATTGCTTGACCGATGCAATCGGACGGCTCAGATCTGATTGCGGAATGTCTCAGGGAGGATACGTTTACTTGTCCAAGTGTTACGCGCGTTTTAGCTTCGGTGGTAGTCACGCGCGCCAGACTCCAAACTCAAACTTTGGTAAGCTTTCTTTACCTTAAATTACTACTTTTGATAAATAAATAAAAAGTCGTAATCACACAACAACATGAATAAGAAAAAAAAGAACTTCTAATGTAGCCATAGATGGCAACCTCTATATAGTCAAGTGCTGAATTGTAATAATTATTTGGATGATGGACTTTTTTAAAAGCAAATTAGAGGTGATAGTCTTGTATTTATTTATTTAGTTAAATTTAATTGGGTTATTTAGCAGGAGGAGGTCAAAACAATAAAGTTAATGGCGGCATCGGAAAAACATTGGCGATAATAATAGGGATTATCACCTTAGTCATCTTGCTCGTTGTGTTTCTCGCTTTTCTCGGAAAGCAATTGAGAAAATTACAAGGTCTTTTTTTTTTCTCTCTATTTAATTTCTATTTTCCCCCCTTTTATCGATGATTAAAATCTAAATTACTCTCTCTATCAATAAATTGCAGATGAGAAATGTTGCAAATGAAAGGCCATAGTGGGAAAGAGATCAACCAACAACTCGAGTCAAGTCACTGCTAGTTGTAATTTTTGTAATTTAAAAATTTGTGACCTGATGCCTCTTAAAGATGTAGTTTATCAACGATTGTCGTTTCCACTCGATTTTTGTATTATTGTCAGACTTATATAGGCCAAGAAAACCTCCTTCTTATCTTCTATTTGGATATGAACGCAGCAGCATTCGATTTGGTATCTAAATACCATTTTTAATCTTCTTTTATTAAGTCACGTGAGTGAAGGGAATGTGTTAAAATAAATGAATGTGTCGAGAATAATGGAACATAGTAAGTAAACCGAATATTTGGATGGAGATCCAGAACAAAATCATTTTTGCTTGTCTTATTGTGAATGTCTTTACGAACTTTTTTCTTCTTATTCATCATTATTTATTCTCATAATGACTAAGGAATTCAATTTAAGACTTGGCCTAATGTGTGCTTTAATCATTAAAAATGTTAAATTTAAACTGTAAGTCGATTATCAAATGTTTTAGGAATTGGACATACTGACTAAACGTCTAACTCTTTTCCATCTTTTTTTCTTCTGAAATTCTAGATTATAGATTGCACATTTATAATGCTCCTCTTTTATACCTTTCTAATAATTAAATATAATTCAAAAACCTTGAAGTACAAGAGAACAATATTCTCAAACAATATTCTAATATGATATTGAGATAACATTATCAATTTATTTTTTATCAAAGCTATCCACTCAAATTCTGAATGGTTTACATTGATATCAAAACTTACTTGTGTGTAAAAATGTACTTAACCGATTAGATTAGGAGATCATTTTGAAGCAAGTACAAGTTTTGGTTTGTCAAAACTCGAGCATCTCTAATATGGGATTTTAACAGTTTCATTACATAGTTTCTTAACAGTTTCATAACATAGTTTCTTAACAGTTTTTAAAATTAAAATAAATAAAAAATTGAAATTCCTAACATATAGTCTCTTCATTAATAGTTTTAAAAACTAACTCTTATTAAGCTTTTAAAATTTATTAATAAAATATTTTAAAAAAACCTAAGGAGGTGCTCTAACATGCAAATAAAGAATGTTACGTAATGGACAGTGCTTACGAATGTTGGGCCGACAACATAGATGATTATAGGCCTTAGATAAGCAAACGAAACTTATTTAAGCCCATTGATCATACTCGCGATGGCCATTGTAGTAATCCAACAAGTGACACTTGGCCTCTACGAAAGGGTCTCGCCTCATCTCGTCTATTGTATACTTTATAAAGAAATTAAAAAAAAAATGATGCGATAAATATCAAACCGTTGCATAAGAAAAGGAACCACACATTTCACATGTGGGGAGTTCACGAATAAAAGATCCCATAGCCATTAATTCAACCTTGATGATTCTATTTTTAAAATTAAAAATATATTAAAATAAAATCCTAGAAATCATGTAATATGGTAATCTGCATTCATTATATTATGTTTGGAGTTTGAATCCGCATGTTATTGGGATATTAAAGCTACAAAATAAAAAATGAGATCCGCCGACAGATGTCTATCATCTCGAGAAAGCAAAAAAATCAAAAGAGAAACATAAAAAACACATGGGAAATAACCGGTCTAGCCGGTAGCACCAACTGCTTTTACCCGGTGAAATAAGCGCCACATGGTTTCTAATCAAACCTCGCGTTTAAAAACTGGAAAAGAACAGAGCTTTTAAAAATATCCCTCTCCAAAAGTGTGTCTGCAACATTACCAAAACGAAACCTTCCCATTGGATTCCCACTACTTTGTTCTGTTTTTTTTTGCTGTTTTAAGTTAAATGTTTGGGAGAAACAGAGAAATAAAATTGTGTAGTATTCTTTGGTGTAGTTTGAGATGGAAATAGATTTTCTGGGTTTGAGTGACAAGCAGTATCTGACTAACGTTAAACGCGAGGTTGACGATGATCGTGTCGGAGAACGAGGTTAGTGTTCTTGTCTCTCTACTAAATAAAATAAAGGTTAGGATATCAATTTGATATATATATGTAGCCGTATAAAGCATGTTTATTATCGTCTTGTTGTTTTTAAATATAATTAATTTAGATTCCAAAACGTTAATTTTATAAAATCATTAATAATACTATTCCATCAAATCATGCATGAAAGTGAGGATTGGATTTTTAAGATGAGTAATTTGATGTCAATAAAAAAAATTGGATACTTTTAGGATTGAGCAAGAAGGCAGCTAGACAATGGGGAAAGGCAAAGCTCTTGCCTAATTCAAATTTCATGCCTGCTGCTGCAGATTTTCAGGTTGGTTCAAAGCTTTAAAAGTTTTAATTTCAATTTCTTTTTAATCACTAGTTTGGCTGCAGAACTTTCATAATTTTATCTTCTTATGGCTGAGGCTGATTTAACGGTAACTTTTACTACTCCCAGTCAATTGTCGACGGCAAGCTACCGGAAAAGGGTCGAAAACATGTCGGAATTTTATTTCTTTCTCTAATTGTTTTAAAAGACACAAAAAAAATTTCTCTGTGGCCAATCATTAATGGACAAAATTTAAAAAGAAAAAAAAACTGTGTTGGATAAGTGCGAGTTAAGAGCTCTTGCGCAGTCGCTTGCCACCCACAAATTTATAAAATAATAATTAAAAAAAAGTTGTGACGATTGGCGTTTGACGTCTCAGGATTCTAAGGCGTTTCCGGGCTCCTACCAGTGGGGCCCAGTTTCTGCGGCCAGCAATCTCCGCAGAAGCCAATTTGGCGGTGGTGCGTTTCAGAACGCGAATCCGCTTTTACTTGGCGGATCAGTTCCGTTAACAAATCTTTCTTCTTTCCGTCCTGGCTTTAACTCGTTGGCGGATGCACGGTAACGTAATTTTTGATCTTTTCGTGCTAAGATTTGAAAAACAACACCTAACTTGAAGCGTAAGAAATGTTGAGTTGGGTTTAATTTTGGTTATGGGAACAGAGTGGCTTCCTCAGGATCATCACCTCAGCTCACTATCTTCTATGCCGGAACTGTTAGCGTCTTTAATGATATATCTCCGGATAAGGTATAATCCAAATTCATACAATTACAGTTACGACACATACCATTGTTTCTGATAGTGATCTGTGTGATTAGGCTCAATCTATTATGTTATGTGCCCGGAACGGTTTGAAAGGAGAAACAGGGGAGAGCAGTATGAAGAAACCGATTCGAGAAACTGAAGGAGTCTATGGGAAACAAATCCACAACGCTGCTGCATCATCAAGCTCTGCCACTTACTCTGATAGTGTCTCTAGGTGCAGAGACAGACCCGTTTGTGCGACTAATGCAATGAGCATGATCGAATCATTCAACGCAGGTCCTGGAAATATGATTCCTTCAGGTATATAACTCAACATGAAACCAAATCTTTATGTATTCAAGACTTTCATCGCACAAATCATCTGTTTAATAAATAAAAAAAAATGTTTCTTTTTTTTTTTCAGTTCCTCAAGCTCGTAAAGCATCGTTGGCTCGGTTCTTGGAGAAGCGCAAAGAGAGGTTTGATTCGTCTTTTCTTTATAGAATCTTGAGTTCTTCCATCTAGTGACTAGAGGTTTTGAATCTAAAAAGAATTGATCTTGGTGCAGGCTAATGAGTGCAATGCCATACAAGAAGATGCTTTTTGATTTGTCGACCGGAGAATCCAGTGGAATGAATTACTGGTCTGATTCTCATACCTAAAACCTTTCTTCTTCTTCGTTTTCTAAACCTCTCTGAGGTTTTTTTACGATGGTAATTTGTAATATAATCAATAGACTATTATTATAGCTACCATTTATAATGTTACGAGCAGGAGAAGGCGTTAGGCGTCTGTGTATTTGGGCATCTATGTAATGGTTTAGTCTGTTATTGTAGGATCACTTTATTACCTCACTAACAGATACATTTTATATGTTTTTCATGTCTGTCAAGAGTATAAGACCGAATAAAAACCACTATTGTTATTCATATTATTATTTTTATTATCATTAGTAACGCAATTATTTTTTATTGATTATACGAATACGTTGCATGAATCACCACAAAAATGCTAATAAAATAGAAAACTAGTTTTTCTTCTCTTGAGGTTGATGATTAAGAACAGCAGACTCATTAAAAAAAAAAACTCTCTGAGCACCTTGAAGAGAGCTTGGCCAATCATCCAATATTCTTATTGACTAATTTTGTAAGAAACCTAAAATGATATAATTTCATACAACCGAATAAAATTTTTTAAAAAGATTCACAAGGAAATATGTATGTGTTAAATAGCGTCTATAGTTTTATTGGTGTATTATGGGATCTTCTAAAGGAAGAACGTTTTAAATCACAAATTCGAAATTCGATCTCAAAGAAGATTGTATAGTGAGTGAACCAGAGTACCTCCAAGGTTTGATTAGGATGTATTGATTCTCTTCACAATGAAAAGATCTTTTGAGATATTCTTTATTTATTAAGGCAGAAGAAATCTCGTAGGAAAGTAATGTTTGGGAAGAAAGAAAGTTTGGTAAGGATGAGGAATCAAAGAGCTTAATTGGTCACAAAAAACACGTTCTCGTTCATTGTTGGATAAGAACGAGCCTCGTCTTATCATTTTGCACCTCTCTCTGTCTCATTCTTTTAATCTTCTTGTCCTTTCATGCCCCCACCAAATTCCGCAATTTGAACTACCACTTTATTGTTCACAAGTTTATTGTCTGGGCTAATATTAGTAGGGTTTGTGTTTTGGATTGTTAAAACTCTTTTACAAGTATCTGTTAACTTCAACAAGTTTTTTTTTTTGTGTGTTTGTTACAAGCTCATGATGAAAAGTTACACAAACAACAATTTTGTCACGTAAAAAAAAACTAATACATTTATATCAGTTCAAAAGTACTATTCCCTGTCAAATAAAAATTAAAGTGTTAGTTACTATATGGTGTTTACTTAATGAAAGTTAAGTTGTCTGAGAATGTAGCTCTCCTTTTACTAAGAATTTTAATGGTGAGGCCTAAACAAAATATCCATTAATTCCATTTCGATTCAATATTCGTTTTATTCGATTAAACGAAATTTGAATATCTATAAAATTCGGAGTAAAAAAAGTAAAATGTACCTGAATAGAGTTCATAAATGTTACTTAAAAAATATATATATATCTATTGTCTGTGTTATTTTAGACATTTATGCAATTAATTGATATATAAACTAAACTTGTATTATATTTTAAGTGTTTTTTTTTTGGTTTAAGAGCTTGTATTATCTCTAAATTTTGTGTGAACATATTGTTTTTAAAGCTTTTTCGGGGAAATATCGTTCTCAACACAAAACAAGGATACAAAGACTGGACATTTATCCTAATCAACAATTTATAATAAATTAACCAAAAAACTTATGTCCTTTGTTTCAAAAAGTGGATTAAACTCTGAATTTGTTTTCTTCCTTTTACGGATTGTGGTTCGAAAAAATACATGTATCACTTTCATCCATTGGTTATAATAATATATAAATAAATGGTCTGCATTACTTTCTTTCTTTTTTTTTTCTAAAAGAAACTTTAAATTGGTTAACAAAAAAGAAACTTTCATATTTAGTTCTGGAACGATTTTAAAATATATTGGATCATATGTATGCATTAATTTTAATTAACACAAAAAATCTTAAATAAAATACAATTTCTCAAATAAAAATTTTACGCATCATGTAAATGTTTTCGACAAAATCAAACTTAAAAAGTGAAATTTATAATTATATTAATCACATTTAACTGAAAACAAACAGTTGGGAAACACGAACACAAAATTATAACAAAACTCACTTAAAAAATATAATATTTATTTCTTTAGCTTTTCATTTTTAAATTAGTTTAAATTTTGGACATACATCTCATGAATCTAGTTTTTATTTTATTTATTTTTGTGAAAGTTTTATTATTTTAAAATTCTTGCAGATTTTATTTGTTTTATACCTTTTTAACATCATCTTAGAATTACAAGCCCAAACGTGGAGGCTAGCATGGCCCAAGAACATGCATGCGATGTAGATTCAAATCCGTACAAGGCATGTTGTTAACAACAAAATATTAATTTAATGTATAAACTCATTTCTATTTTTAAAATTTGTGCTTAAAATTTTGTAGTATTGTTAAGTATTAAAATATATAAGAATTTCTTGGATGTGGAGGAAATTATTTTAAGTTAACAGCTACTTTTCTTGGAACAAAGTTAGAAACGGCTCATCAACATCTTTCTGGTTTGATTGGTGGTTAAATGTTGGTCCTCTCATTGATATCGTCGGGGGAAGATAGGAATAAGACAGCTGGGACTAAACAAAAATGCAAAGATGGAGGAAAATAAATGGAGGATTTGTCGCTGTCAAGGAGCATATATGCAAGAGGTGCTGAATCGAATTCAAGAAGCACCGATTCCCACCTATGAAGCTGGTCATCATCGGCCTCTATGGAAACAAAAAAAAAACCAGACAGTTATCAATACAAATTCACATCCAAAAGGACATGGGATCATATCAGAATTTTAAGACCAATAGTGCTTTGGTATCGGCTAGTCTGGTTTCCTCAGGCAGTACCAAGACACATATTCGTTGCATGGCTTGGTTTCAGAACAAACTGTCAACGGGAGATCGCACCAACAAATGGGGAGAACCATCAGAATTATTTGCTATGTGGAGAGCTAATTAAATGAGACTAGAGACCATTTATTTTTTTGCCTGCCCTTACTCATATACAGTTTGAACTATGATCTACTCTTAGTTTTTAGGCTCAAGGATAAACCTAAGTTGGACAATCACCATGAACTCTCTCCTGCATAATAGACTTACTAATCTGGATCAAACGCTCGATAGGATGGCTTTTCAAACAACAGTAGATTCATGTCCTGATTATACCGGGGTTTGGAAACGATAAACATACCCTGAGATTATCACGAAGATTCTCGTGACGGGTACAATGGACAGCGAGGGCAGCACGTTCAAGCTCAGGAGAGCCAACGATGGATACAAGATTGTTCTCACTTATGATGAGAACACTAGTGTTATAGCACAGTTCCCATAAGATGAATTCGGCGAGGAGATAGTCCGTATGGTACTAAGCCAGCTCTCTGTTCCACAGTTCCAATTCGTGCCGGTGAAGATGTGAGGCTGTGTATCTAATTACTTCCCCACGTTTACTGCATATAATAAGATTTGTCTTTTCTTTTTATTACATGGAATAATGGTTGAAACAATACAAAATCGCTCGAAAACCAGAGTGGTTTTCTGAAGGGAATACTCCCTCGTGGGGAATGATTTATTGGCAACATAACTCCTCAAAAACAATCACAAAGACTCAATTGTGTTTCACAATGCCATCAAAATTTGATTAAGAACTGCATTCCTCATATAACCTGTGCTGAATCAATCCGGTTTGGTTATTAATCAATTTTTACTTTGATTACTATATATCATCTATAAACCAGAAACAAAAATCTGCAGGCGGACGATTAGTAACTACATCACACACTGAGATTCCTCATCAGAAGAAGAAGAGAAACTTGCATTGCAAGGAAACAAAATACACAGGCTGACGATTAGACCTTGTCCATCTGAAACTATGAGAAGCTGCCAAGAGAATTAGTAACATATGAACCAAATCCGGTTCCAAAAGACTAGAAGCTGCTTTGTTTCTGTCCAGATGACAAAACTCAAAAGCTTACTAGTGTAATAAAATGTCCTGTAAGAAACTTTATCAGCAGGGAAAGGATCACACCGAACTCAAGAATACCCTAAGCAAACTAAAGGGTGCCTAAATGAAGAGTATAATTATTCAATGATCAATCCTCGGGTAGCATCTTACGTTAACAACGATTACAGTACTAGTCAAAGACAGCAAAATGAATCACAAGGAAACTAACTCAAGCCATATAAGACCCTGGAAAAGAGATACAAGACAAATTGGTGCTATGCCACTAAGTAACGAGAACATCCAAATTCAAGATTCTATCACACAAAAGATTCAGCCTAGAAATTCCACAATTTACAGAAAATAGACGACTTTGGAAGCTCTTTTGAGGAAGGCGTCAAATTTCAAATTCGTACCACCACACCACATATAAAGGTCGGTACTTTAAGAGAGAGAGAGAAAAAAAATATAGCGTTTCTTGGATTTAGCGAAAAGCAGCCGCCTAGAGAGTAGAGACAAATTGCTAATTTTCGAACTTTTTCTTAAATAAATAAATTATTTTGTATGGCAATGCATATATTAATCCTTTCTTTCCTTTACTTTTGATTAATGTGTTACTTAGCATTGTTTTACAGTAACTAGTTTGGTTAATTATGTTATCCCACGCCACGTATACAAAAGTTGCTCACAACCAGTTCAGTTTCTCTGCCGTCTACTGGCGAGCCACAAATGTAAATCATAATACAACAGTGTGATCAGAACCCTAACTCCGCCGTACCGGAGAATCTGCTGACGAACACGATAGAGATTAAAAAAGAAGACAATTATTATAAGTTAATTTTACTTTTTTCACAGATTTCGAAATTAATTAAGAAAAAAGAAAAAAAAAGAGAGGTAGTTTTTATTACCTCATATCGCTACCATTTAGATGATAGCAAGTATTTCCGACCGCAGATTTTCAAATCCGGGAAGCTCTTCTTTACACTTACTTGCGTACCAATCATCATCACTGTTGATACTTGTCTAGTATAAAGATTATAAAGCTAATTTGAAAGAGTAAAAGATGTAAAGATAAGTTTTAATTTCACAAGGCATAACTCTTTTTCTCTTCTTCACTAATTACGGGCTTACAATACAATTTGGTTAAGTAGAAAATAAAAGAGTGGCAATAACATAAAAGTAAATAAAAGGTTTAGGGTGGCCTAAAGTTCCAAGCACACCTCTAAGGAAGAGAGGTTAACTAATAAAGACCATCCTCATAGTCATCGCCAAGAAGAATGGGTCGAGAAGTAACCGAGAAGGCCGACGAGTGGTGCGTTAATGTAAGTCGTGGGCTCCGACTGCACGAAGTAAGGTCTCGAGTCAGGAAATGCATCAGTAACATTGGGTCCACCAACTACAGCACCAACGAGAAGGTTTGGGTTAGGATTTGGGCTGAGGAAATAGCGAGAGCCTTCCTTGCAGCCTATACGTGCTGGATGGGCCGAGACCGAAGGAACCGAACTGCCACGGTGGTGAATCCTACGTGGGAACCGTTGACCGTACCCAACCATGTAAGACATTCCTAGCGGGTTGTCTCCCAAAATGTAATCCACCTGTTCATGTGTCCCAAACAGACAAACAAATAAAATCAAAAGAAATTCCCCGAAACGGCTATATCGAAAGTTTGGTCCCAAAGCAAAACGGCTATGCTTTTTGTTTTTGGTCCAAGAAAGCGAGAAACTTTGGGACCATGTTTTTTCTCTTACCTGACGCTTGGCGACTTGACGGAGCAGAGATGGGGAGGCAATTAATTCGCCACAAGGCACAACCTTTTTGGCATGGCTCAGATAGTTAGAGTAAGCCAATAGAAGGAAAGATAGTGATGTTACGTGTTGCATGTTACTCCCTCCAGTTTTCACAAGCAGACCTCCTGTGTAATAAGAGACAAAAACATAGATTAATACTTCTGATTATTATAAAAGAAATATTTATTTTTGGGAAGAAAAAACAAAAGTAAATCACGTGAAGTGGGAAAGGTATGCTTTGATATTGGAAAAAATGATAGGATTATTTACCTCGAGAGTATTGGACTTGAGGGTGAGAAATTCCAGGCAATATAGAACAAATAAACCCATCTGCGTTTTGCTTGAAAGACTCAAAATACTCTGCTTTTCCCATTAGCACTTCCTGTTATCAAAATAAGACAGACACTTTTATTTATTAAACCCATGCATCAAATATATGAATCACGGTTTTGGGACATGGACATGAATAAAAAGATCTGTAAGAGAAGATATTCAAGGAATGGGCAGTGAATATTCAAAAAAAAAGAAAAAAGAGAGCGCCATGTGAAACTGAAATAATGAAAGGGCGTCTTGACAAATCCTTTTTCTGAAGCAAAAGAGACCGTTAAGAAATGACAAAACGAAAAACCCACTTAGGCTATTGCAGCAGAATGGGAACTGGTAAGGACATGACACTTTTCTCAGACTTTGTGTCACATGCTTTGTAGCAGTAACCAAAGACTTCTTTACCCTCTTTTATTGTCCCCACTTGCACCTTATAGCCTAAAACCTGAATACTACTAATAATAATGTTGGTATAACTATATGCATATATTAACAAGACCTTAGTTTTATAAAAACTTTATCCAAAACCACAAATAGGAGTATGTATACTCATGTGATACACAACATGCAAACTCCTTCCAACAGGAAGAGGCACAAAGTCATATACTGTATACATTTCACCTACCTACAAGGGATTATCAATTGTCTAATATTATATCTAGATTTATATAAATGCAAACTATTTATCCATTCACTAGTCATGGCTCATGGGGCCATGTGAGGCTCTGGCTTCCATTTAGAAACGTTATATTATTAAAATTATATGATGCCAAAATCTAGGAGCATATTGAGCACACAATGGACAAAAAATATTTGGAATGTCCAATGAGGTATGTCTTAAGATTTAGCTCCCATATCACATGACCATTTCTAATTGGTTATATCCCATTTATGATCATGTGCAAGGTCCAATCATCCATCCCGTATTATATCTTCTACTCTGTAGTTTAATATCCCATTTCACTTTTCTATATAAGCACGACCCTAGCATGCCTTTTATCTATCTATATATCTCAAATCAAAAGCCTCGATATTGTTTCATACATCTAAGACGGTTTTGTTCAATTTTAAGATAATAATAAAGCTTTAATGAAACACATGGAAATACCAAAATAACTAGATATAATTTTAATGTGAACCCCACTTCCAATTATATGATCAAAAGTCGTGCCACCAGCACGTGATAACCAGACACACTATCCATCTCTCTACTTATGTAAATTTAATTCTTATACATTAGTAGTCAGTCCCCTATGAACCAAACAAACATAGAAAAACAAAACAAACCCACTCTTTCCCTTAAAAGTCTCTCTAATTTCAATCACCAAATCGTGGATTCTTGATCTACAATTATGGTGTTGATAAAAACGAGATCAATATAATTAAAAGTGGTTACCTTGGAGATTAAGACATTAATCCCAGCATGCTTATTATCCCAACCGAACTCATTAATTGTATCACCAGCCCTGAGAACCACCTCGTTCTTCACAATGAACTCTCTGTACATTCGTTTCCTCGAGGCTTTGTGCAGCCACGCCGCACCCCACAGTAACTCGTCCTGCACAATCGTTTTCAGATGAACAAAGAACGTCAAATCACAATACTTATCCAACGGCTGATATTAAAATAGTAAAACTACCAAGTTGAGGTTAACTGTTTTTTGGTCTTTTACCTGGTAACCGTTGAAATCACAGTAAAAAGGACACACAGCGTGGTAAAGACTGCTACTGTACGCGCCGCGATACCTATTAGCAAACGCGAATACCTGCGTAACGTTACGTGCGTTGTCAATTTTCTTTTTCTCAATCCAAACATAGTTTTCTGATCCGTGATTTCAATATATCTTCTCTAACGTCAGAATTTATCCATTCAACCGTACATACACGTAAGAGAAATACCCAGAAAAGTCAAAGTTATTTATTTTTGTTGAATATTTATTTTTTTAAAGCGAATCACAGAAATGGACCAAACGAAAAAAAAAAAGTACTGAAAAATTAATTATTAGGAATCATATGGAGAGAATCTCTTATCTCACAAGCAAAGAATCATTGATTAATTGAAACTTTTGACTATTTAACCATTTATTATTATTATTAAAAAAACAAACAGGATATAGTTAAATACTAATAAACGTAGAAACTGAAAATTTGCTTTTAACGGCCTATATACGCGTTTAGAAACAAAAATACAGTCCACACAAGTAAAAAAAATCATGATAATTAAAATAAATACCATATTATATGAAAACACATTAACTAACAAAGAGACAGAGAGCAAGAGTAAATGGTAAGAACAGAGAAAACGGCACAGGCGTATGTCAGAACCAAAAGAAAGTGATGGAGAATTTTATGAGTTTGTGATAGTAACGTACCCTTGTAGCCCGGTCAAGCAACAGTCTGGAGTAAGCGGGATCGCGTTTCCTGAAAACGATCGAAGCTGCGGCCAACGCGGCGGCGGTTTCTCCTGCGACGTCGGATCCGGGATGAGCTCTGTCGATTTTGTAGACCGTGCGAAGTGTGTCCATGTCTTCGGGTCTTTCCCAGCAGTTGTGGTCGGAGTAAGCGTCTCCGACCTGAACGAAAACGACGCCGGGAATGGCCGTCGCTTTTAGGAGATAATCAGTTCCCCATCTCACGGCTTTCACGGCGTTTTTAAGCTCCGGTCCCATGGTTCTCCCGAAATCGATTATGCTCCAGGACAGCATTGTCGTCGTAAACGCCATAGGGAATCCAAACTTGACGTTGTCTCCGGCGTCGTAGTAACCTCCCGATAAATCCACCTGGTAAAGAAAAACAGGAAAGCGAAATCAGGGGAAAATGTCACCGGAAAAGATAAATTAAAAAGAGAAAAGTGTAAACGTAGACTAACGCCGGCAGAAGAACCGTCACGTAATGCTGAGTCACGGCGCCATCTGAGGCGTTGATCGGGAGGAAGCTTGCCGGAACGCTGACCTTCGAAGAACATGATGCTTTTGCGGAGTGCATCGCGGTAATCGTGTCCGGCGTAAATCGCTGGTGAGAGTAGTAGCACGAGGAGCAAAACCAGGGAGAGAATCGCCGGAGAGATTTCCGGCGAAATTAAGGATTTTCGCGCCATTTTATCTCTCTCTTTCTCTGTTTTCTTCTTTTTTTGTTCTGTTATTAGGAGACTGTGAAGAGAGAGTGTTGATAGGACCAACGAAGAGGACGGCTCTTTATACTAAAAAGGTCCTCTTGGATTCCAGACAAAGAGCCAATGAATGTTCACCACGTGGAAAATTTTGATTGGACGCAACTCCATGTTAGATTGGTTATGGGGGTTTGGATTCCAAGGCTAAATTCGCTTGACCGGGTAAGGACCGAATTTAAACGGGTCGGGTTATAACTTCCGGGTTTAGGGTTTTTGAGCGTTAGTTAATGCAGACGGTGTGTACGCCGTCGGTACGGTGAGAGAATCCACAAAAGTTGAAGTCTGTGGAAATGAATAATGATAAAAGACAAGAAAACAAAAAAAAATTTGCTTTTTTTTTTTGCTGTTGTGATTTTCTTACCATGTGACCCACCGCCCTATGGTCACGCGACACGTGTTGTAATCTCAATTAGGTATTTTTGGAGTCTTGTGATTAATTTTATTTTTGCTTTCCTCTTTTTCACCAAGGCATAATCAGTAAATCACTATTGGTTTTTCATTTAGT
Organism: Streptanthus diversifolius; assembly: GCA_039880935.1. Taxonomy (NCBI): domain Eukaryota; kingdom Viridiplantae; phylum Streptophyta; class Magnoliopsida; order Brassicales; family Brassicaceae; genus Streptanthus; species Streptanthus diversifolius. The sequence goes on along the minus strand of JAXGFM010000015.1, from coordinate 3,842,807 downwards.
TTCCCATTAATTCAGGCTTTTTTTTGGACCTACAAGTAGAAAAAGATTATCGCATCCACGAACTTCTTAAGATTTGTTTTATTACTCGAATTTAATAGCAATGTTGAATGAAAACTTGTGGTTGTGTGAAATGTGTGATTATGGTTAAAACTCTATGTATATAGTAACGTAATAAATTTTAGCTTTCATCCAACTTTCGTCTATTTGCAATCTGTAATCCACTTTAATCATGTGACGTGTATTTGGACAAGACATCTCGCATTTAGTTGATTCGGTGTGAAATTATTATATAGTATTTTTCATAATAGTTTATTAATATATTCTTTCATTTTTAAAGGAAAAGCCATTTTAGTTGATACGTATATATGTTTCAGTTCTGTTCTCTGTGCTTAGATTAGAAATATGTTAAAGAAAACCTAACGATTTTGTTGATTATTGAAGAACATTAATCAATCATTTTATTTCCAATGAGGTACAAGACAGTGCAGCATTGTTGCTTTAGGGGATGCAAACAAGATCTCACCATTGGAAACACAAAGAACATTATCAAATCATCTAAGCACGTTACAATTTATAGTAACTGGTGTTTTGTACCTTTTAGTTTAGAGTATACATAGATGTTGCTAACTTGCTTTTACAGCATAGATGTTATAGCACTAAGAGAAGAGTTTGGTGTTATCTTTTTTTCTTTAAACCGACGATGAGAGAACAATCTATAGAATAATTTAACTCAGAAAAAATTCTTTGAGAAATTATAGTGAAGATCAAGAAATAGCCGTCGTGCATGGCACATGAAACTGTTAATCATGATTACAGTATACAATTGCTAACAACTCCAAATTAATTGTCCTGATAATTAAAGAGAGAGCTGGGACATTTAGAATCATTAACATAAATTATCAACGACTGAAAAAAAAAACAAATAAATAGCAATTCGACATATGTCCGCATATATTAATGAAGGAATAATATTTATCCAATTTAAAATGTCCGGATAGTACGCTTATACACTTGACGCTGTTCAAATGAAATTATGTTTGCAAAAACAACGAACACGCGAGCCCATAACCCTTATCCGACGCCGGCTCGACGGGAATAACAATAAGAAACACACAAACGATTGCCCATGCCAATAATTATAAGTTCATTTACGATTTTTTGAAAAAACGTTTTGTGAAAAACAAGACTTTACAAAATTCAAGTAATTTTATAATTTTTTTTTGGGGGGGGGGAGAAAACAGATGTATAGGTTACTGCTAGGGCTTTTTATTTTTCATTTTAAAGATGTCTCTATTTAAAAAAAAAGTAATAGGAATGAAGAATTAAAATTAAAATTAAAAATTCCAATAACTATTTAATGAATGCGAACAAACAATAACGGGGTTGACTAATATACCCAAGAGAATTGTTGTATTGAGAGCTGACGCATGTGATGATTATCTTCGCTGTTAAGCGCCACGTAATTTTTGAAGCCTTTTTGCTCAAAATTAGTTTTCTTTTCTAAGAAGCAAAATTATTTCGCCAAATAAAAAAATACAAAGAAAAAAAAAAAAGTAACAAGGAGATCATGATACGGTGATGTCTTTAAGTCCGCCACGAATTTAGGTCCAATTGATAGTATCATTAGGGGTCATCTTACGGTAGACAATTAATGCGTTAATTAATCAACCACAAAATTTCGAAAGGTCCTTGGATTAATTATACATAATGATAATAGGTAAATAATTTTAGTATTCGCTATATTTGTTTTGGGGACAAATTGATTCAACAAGTTTATGGCATATTCAAGGAACATTGTTGTTTCATAATAAAGTAAAAGTAGTTATGTGATTGAAAAAAGAAAATTAAAAGTCGTCATGTGTTTCAGATCTTATATGCGGTGAATTAAATTTACCATCTGTGATTTGTAGGTTTGGTGCGTGTGTAACATCTTTATTCCTTACGAGAACATTACAAAGCCCACATATATTCACTATCTTATTTTAAAAGAAGACCCACTTAAGTTAACATTCGAAGTCTATACTCAATAAGGCAAGTACATTTATTTTATTTTTGTAAAACGTTAAATTTTATACTAATTTTTTTATTTTTGACAAAAATTATAAAGGAAACAAGTAGAAAAAATAAAGTAATTTAATAAAATTAGTTTCATTACACGCGTAACTCAGGATTAATCAAATGTTCAAACTAGATTCTGATATGTATCTATCAACTTAATAAGTGTTTACAAAACAAATGTTTTACGAGATTTAATTTAAAGATTCTTTTTAATAATCAAACTTATAAGACAAAGAAGCGATTCACTAAAACTTATTTGTGTTTTGACATTTGATTGCTGATAATGAAGTTCCTTTCTTCTTTTGAAATGTGGTGCCTTGAACAGGTATCCTCCCCAAACAATCGTTATGCTGAAACAATATTAGCAAGTGTGACCCTTGACCCACATGTACGAATCTTACATTGCTTAAACTGTTCCTTTATAACTACAACAGCTCATCCTTTTAGATGCTTCGAACGCACTTCTTTGAGTCGGCACCATCCTTAGTTACAAATGTGATTTGGGTAGTTATATATACTATTTTACCTCCTACTGAAGTAAATACTCGTAAAGGAAAGCTCATCAATCCAAACACATCACACAATGGTAGTAGTAACAAGGATGAGACCTATTCTCCTACTTCTCTTATCCTCCCTTCTCCCACCAATCCTCACCGTTGATCCCCCACTCCCATCACCCGACGGCTCCGTTTTCATCCGTACGAGCTGCAACACCACACTTTACCCCGACCTATGCTTCTCTCTCTCCACTTTCGCCAACACTTTAGAAGAATTAAAGCTCCACACTTTAGCCCATGTTGGGAGATTGAGAAGATCGACCATATCTACAAGAATCAAATACAATCCAGAATATTATCTAAAAGATAATATTGAAGAATAAAAAATTCAGTATTATTCTTAGTATATTATTTTTATATTAATTTAATAAATTAGGATTATTGAAACCACTATATAAACTTATGCAGATTGTAACCTGATTTTTATGAGAGTCTAATAATAATTTTCCTAAACACATTTGTGTGCTTTACTCTCATCAATTTATCATATTATCATAGCCAAGATCCAAAATCTGTGGATCAAAGTTTCAAATTTGAAGTTTTTTTTTCGCATTCGCGAATAACATCTTTTTAATTTGACTTTTTTGCTCTCGTGAGTTGTTTTTTTATCTACATCACAATCACAATTTTTTATTTTTATCTATTTGAAGAACCCTATGGCCGTGTATAAACGTCGATGATGAACCCTACGACCGGGTATAAACGTCGATGATGAACCCTATGACCGGGTATAAACGTCGATGATGAACCCTACGATTGGGTATAAACGTCTATAATGAACCCTACGACCGAGTATAAATGTCGATTATGACCCGACAGCCGGGTGTTGCAGCCGATTTGACCCTACGACTGGGTATAAATGTCGATTTGATGATCTAACGACATGATATACTGCCGATTTAAAGATTTGTCCAATCTCGTACGTGTTATCACGTATGAGCTTGCGGGAGGGTGTTGGAAGATCGAGAAGATCGACCATATCTATATCTAGAAGAATCAAATAAGATCCAGAATAATATTTAGAAGATAATATTGAAGAATAAAAAATTCAATATTATTCCTAATATATTATTTTTATATTAATTTAATAAATGAGGATTATGGAAACCACTATATAAACTTATGCAGATTATAACTTGATTTTTATGAGAGTCTAATAATAATTTTTCCTAAACACATTTGTGTATTTTACTCTCATCAATTTATCAAACCTCCTTGCAGGCGTAGCCATCTCTCTCACTTTGGCCAACTCCCACCTCCAAAACGCTTACGGCAACTGCGTTGATCACGGTTGTGATGGTGGTCGGCCCCACCACCCGACCGCTGCTATCTTAAAGGACTGTTTCGAGAATCTTAAGGATGCGGTCGACGAGATGAGAGGTTCAATGAAATAGATAGGAGCTTGTTACCACGGGCTCGGTCTAGTCATTTAGGTTCCAGAGATGAGTAACGTAAGACTTGGCTCAGCGCAGCTCTCACTAACGAGTATACTTGTACGGACGGATTTGAAGACTTCCACGAGGGTGGCTCCATCAAAGATGACGTATGCTCGCGAGTGGACGACGTTAAGAAGCTGACTAGCAATGCGCTTGCTTTAGTCAATCGCTACGCCGACAAGGCAATACCTTAATCATTCATCGATCAAGTCTTTCTTTTTCTTGAAAAAATGATTTTTATACATAAATTTCATATGTAAAAGATAAAGATGTATCATTATTATATGTGAGTTTTCATATGCTAATACTATATGTGAGTGTTCCTTAGTTGTATAATATGTTTTTGTGACTGAAATTATTATTTACTTGGAATTATTTCAGTCGTTCTAACTAATATAGAACGAGGTTGTAAAGAGAATCAGTTGATCTTTTCGTTTATCTTCCATTCAGTTGTCGTTATAGGATTTTCATTAATTTTTATATCAAATATATATAAGCTCGATTAGAGAACGAGATGATGCATAATTTGATATATGCCCATGCATGCGCTGTAACTCCACTAGGAACACTACTACTTGGGAGTTGGGACTTTATGATAATACAGACAAGGAGCCAACTCAGTTAGAGGTTCTCTCATGTTAAGAAGTAACATACGATAAATTTACTGTCAAATGCAATTTAGTATAGTCATATATGATATATCCCTATCAACAAGTAATGGTTTTTAAAGTTTGCTTAGTATGAGTTTTGCATTGTACCCTTTTATCTTTCGACATCCATTATCTAACAATAATTTTGGTAAATAAGAAAGTCCATACTATGAACTACAGTCATTGCAACAAGTACTAGCTGACGTCTAAGATTATGAGTCAACTCCATAAAACGAATATTCGTACCAACTCTACATTAATAATATGACGAAATATTACATTTCTCTTTTTCTCTTTCTTTTCATATAGGGTCCGTCAATATTTAGTTGTAATTTCACCATAAGTTACACAAATGTATACATATAAAATCGTTCTAGAATGTATATCAAATGCAGATTTTTCACTAACCCTAAAGATTAAATATTGAAACAAGGAAGTATTCAAATATATATATATATACAGCCTAACACATCAACTATACGTACATTAAATTTCCTTTGGGAACTGTTGAGTAATGTCATTTTGTATTCAAACCAAACCAGAGAAATCTAGTTTGAAGATTTGGGGATTCATGAAGTAGTTGGAACAGTAAGAATTGTGTAATAGTAAGCTAGCTAGTAAGATTAGCGGCATGTCTGAGTAGTAGTTGGCAACTAAGAATTTTCAATGGAAGATGCAAGTTAAAATTCCTTCTTATTGAAACAAAGCAAATCTTTACAATTTACAATGAGAGTTCGATTTCTGCTATATGAATTATTTCAAATACAGGAAATTGCAGTCATAATCTCAACAGGAACTCATACAAACCTAGAATTAGGTTCCCAACAACACGTATTTTCCATTAACATATAGATGTTTTTATAAGTATAAGATAACAGATAATTCGGGTAATTAACAAGATAAAGCAAAAATCAAATTCATAAGAATTGAAATCGAAGGAGAGTAGTCTTGGAGACAGCATCGTCGGAAAGTTGTCTTATGTAATTACGGTCGGGGATGATCGGCCGGTGAAGTCTTGCATCTTCGACAGCTTTAAAGCAACATCAACCTACGAAAATCACACATGAATAACAGTTTAGCATTATGTTGTTAATGAACATGACAAAGATGGATTGGGTAATCTTTGTGTTAACTAAAAGTATCTGAATCTGACCAGAGGAGCGAGAGCATCCTGAGAATCTCGGCCGGTCTTTGCGGCGTCCTTCTCGTACTGTTCGATGTAGAGCCTGATTGTTGCTCCTTCTGAGCCAGTTCCCGAGAGACGGAACACCTTTACACCATTATTGAACAAGGAGAAACAATCCCAAATTAGGTTTTTTACTATTTCACGAGCCCTTGACATTTGCAATAGTTTTTAGGCAGATCAACTTACAAGTCGTGATCCATCCTCGAACAAGTATCGGATCCCTTGGTGCTTCGAAACAGAGCCATCTACTGGATCTTTGTATTCGAATTCATCCGCGCTTGCAACATTTGCCACTTGCGGATGAATTCCCTTCACAATCCTGAACAATGATCCAAGAACTCTTGTTTCAGCTGATGAGTGAGTCTGACAGTAATTTAATAAGAAAGAAGTCTATCTCAAAAGAAGTGAAGATAGAGGCGTACTTGTTCACTTCAGGAAGTGAAGACTGCAACTTAACCAAGAGCGCCATGAGTTCTTTAGCTGCAGCCGCGTCTACGTTCTATAGAGGAAATTTATAACTCGCAAGTCGTATTGTTTATTGCGCATATTGTATTAAACCCATAAATGAAATTTAAGAGCTTTACCTCATAGTCGTATCGAGTGTAATAGTGACGGCCATAAGTAGCCCAGTGCTGGCGAACGATGTCTTCAACGGTCACCAGTTTGGCACTCCCATCAAGGGTTTCCTTGTTCTTGTGAGCCAGTATAGACAGCCAAGCAAGAACTGCCCAGATCCCGTCTTTCTCACGGATGTGATCCGAACCTGTGAAAAAGCTTCTTTGTGAGCTGTGTAGGCTTGTTAAGATTAAGACACTGTGAGGATCTATCAACAGACGCTAACCGGTTCCAAAGCTTTCTTCCCCACAGATAGAACACATCCCAGCATCCATAAGATTGCCAAAAAATTTCCAGCCTGTTGGGACCTGGTATATAGTTATGTTAGAGAAATGGAGTATGTTACGTAATTGTGACAGATAAAAGCTAGAGAGAAGCTGCAAAGTGACATGTACCTCGAAGAACTTCAAATCCAAGTTTTTTGCAACGACATCCAGAGCAGCTGAGGTCGGCATGCTCCTGAAATGAGAATGTGAACGTTGAAAATCAATCGGGAAACAATTGTACTATAAATCTATATTAACGCCAGAGTCCAGCGTTTTTAACTACGACCAGAAACAAATAAAGTACGAATTCCGGATGCATACCTTGCGACACCTTTCAAACCAGAGCTGAAGTACGGTATGGCGCCAACAGCATTTGCAGCAATTATGGCAACTGAATCCGAAGGAGTAACGAAAAACCTAAGAAGATATATTTGTGGTTATAGGTGAGAGTGATATACCCGCTCCAAGTCTCTGTGCTCACTTAAAAGAGCATTAAAAGACTACCTTTTACCAAGGATCATGTTGCGGTCTGCGTCACCATCAGCAGCGGCTCCAAACTCTGGAGGCTCAACTCCAGCATCAATTTTACCCAATCCCATTCGTGCCACGAGCTCCTTAGCATAGGTAAGATTGGGATCCGGATGACCTCCTCCAAAGTCTTTCTGTACAATGGTGTGTTGTGATAAACGACCATGTTGGTGTATTTTATAATCATTTTAGGGAATAATGTTTCCTGACAAGACAAAAATGATACCTTCGGTGTGCAGTTCAACAACGAACTTTCTTTTGCGCCGAGTTCTTGGACAAAGATGCGGTGTGCATAGGCTCCAGCAACTCCATGCATTGCATCATAGCTTTAAAGAACAATCGGAAATAAAACATCCAAGACATGAGCATGTAACTCAAAAGGAAATGATTTGGGACGTCGGTAAACTACGTACCAGAACGTAAATTTTGGACATGAAAGAAGTTTCTTGATGGATTCAAAGTCGAAAATTGACCTGAAGAGACAAGAAAAATCTTTTAGATCTTAGAAAAATGCAGACTCTGGAATTATTCTCTTAAATACATAGACAGGAGAGGGAGTAGATTCTGGAACCCTTCTCTCAACTGCAAAGATGAAAATACTTACTTCATTAATTTAACATAGTCGTCTGCAGAATCAAAAACTTCAACGTCAAACTTTCCTTCTGGTCCCTCAAAGCTGGTTATACCAACAGCAGAGATATCAACCTGTTGCGTACAATTATAAAGACCAGGAAAAACCATTTTTAGTAAATATGAAAAAGAAAATAATGATGACAAATAAGAGGATCATTCAGAAATGTTAGATACACTGGGTAGATCTTCCGCTATTGGGTACTCCTTGATTGTCTTTGTGTTCTCGTAAATCTTATCAGTGATTGATTCAGGAGCTGGTCCACCATTCTCCATATTGTATTTAATTCCAAAATCCTGAGATAGAACAACATAGGGTGAACATTTATTTTACGAAATTGGAGCAAGGACGGAAAGGACACTAGGTGGGTGTCATTTTAAAGGAAAAAAACCCAAAAGAGTGAGAACTGACCTCGGTAGGGCCACCAGGGTTATGACTTGCTGTTAATATAAAACCCCCCGTGGCTTTAGATCCCTGGAATTGGAGACTCGGATTAGTTTCTCATCACGTCATTACATGTTGCGAACATGCATAGCCTTAGACAATCGCCCGAAAGAAAAGAAAATTAGCATGAGGCTAGAGGAAGATATCTCACATCATTCCCTACTCTTTCACGAATAACAGCTGATAAAGCAGGAGTTGAAAGCAGACTGTTTTGACCAACCCACACTCGTCTAACACCATTAGCTGCTGCCAACTTAATTATAATCTGTCAAGGTACGAAACAAAATTATATAAACAGCTGGAAAGTATGATACATGTGGTATGAAAGAACTGGATTTTTTCTTGAGAAAGAAACAACAAAATATTAATTACATAATAGCAGCAGGTCAATTATCGTTAGCCAAAAGAACTTGCAAGTAGTGGAGCAAAACTATTCGCAGACAAATGGGACCAAATAAACTCAAGTCCTCTGTCGCTGTTATGATAGGTTGTAGAGTAAACATAAAGTACGCAACGCAATGGAATAATAGCAGGTTATACTAACACACTTATTAGTGACATGCATATTCCACTTGCTAACAAATTTGACCATTAAAGTTTGATGCAAATATAGTAATGATACTATACCACCTGTATTCTCTCAAAAACAACGTAAGGAAGTGAACTAATGTAAGACTACTAAGTATCTGAAGATTATACTCTTATTTCTATGCTATGGGTTGGACGCAAAACGTTGTTCACACAAACTCAGTAGACATAACGAATGGTAAAGCCTTTACCTGAATAGCCTCCTCCGAATAATACCGACCATCACCAGAAACCACAAGTGTCGCACCTGCACAAGTTAACAAGTACCCCTGCTTAGATGGAATTTGCAGTTATCTGCCTAGGCGCAGTTATGTAAACAAGCATCTACCTGAATAATAATCAAGAGGGGGTAAAGAGAGATCTTACCTTTGACTTTCTCTGGAGTAAGAGCATTGAACGTTGCCTGCACAAAATTTTCTAGGTAATTGGGTTGCTTGAACACTTTCACCTGTAATAATTATACCACAGTAGCATCCATTAGAAAATTTAAGAGATTCCATGTCAATACATCAGTCTACAAGAGATACAGAACACTCGAAGGAGCAATCAAAGACTCGTTACGAAGAGAAAGACTGTTCGACTTCGTTGAATTCACAGACGTAAAGAGATCTGGACATGCCTGAACAAGGGATACGATATGCACAATCATCCAAAGACAATATCAACTCATCAATAATAAATTGAAAACATCAAACTATGCAAGGCCTTGTTTTCAAGAGAGATTTAGAATTATGACTAAACACAGACGCAGACCGAAGCGTCACCATTTTGCCGCACCAGTGCAAAAATATAGTTTCAAATCTATCACATGAAACAATGAGTAATTCAAATCTCATCAGATCGGATCAGATGGTTACAATCAATCCACTTCATAAGATTCTACAACCCTCTAAAATAACAAAAGTAGACGATCGGATTTGCGAACGGGAACACAAAAGGTACAGATTGGAGAATATCAATTTCGTTGCGCTCTGAAAACCAAAATAACACGTAAAATCTAATCCGAGTAAAAAACGAGAGATCCATAACAAGAGAAGAAGCAAACAGACGAACCTTCTTACGGAGTCCAGAAGTTCCCGGTTTCTGGCCATCAATAGGAGAAGTAGAGACGACAGAGACCTTGAACGAAACCATTTCAACCGGAAAGAAGAAGAAGAAGAAAGAAGAAGAAGAGAATCGAATGAGTTTGGAGGTGAAAAGAAGAAGATGATGGAAACGCAGAGTATAGTGAGGCTAAACGAGAAGGTGACGCGTGTGGCTCGTCTCTTTTCGGCTTTTAGTGTACCTAATTTTACCCAAAATTAATTGTTTACCGAAATTCGTTGTCAAGGCGTTAAAAAACCTCTTTTTTTTTTGCGTAACGTATCGTTAATGGTCATTGTCAGAGAGAGTTCAAGATAAAACTAGAGAATATGCTTTTTTATACGTACGAAGCCAATAATGGAGGAGCTCAAAATGTGACGATGGACTAAATTTTAATATATATACTAATGTAGTACAACATATGAATGAACTTTTTTAATTTATTGTTAGAGATTCATAAGTATATTTTAATATTAAAGTTAATGATAATTTATTGTTAGAGATTCTGTATGAAACTCTTAAAATTTCTATGTGCAATGGTAAAACCAAAATAGGTTTCTAAAAAATTAAAAAATAATTTAATTAAATAAATCTTTTAGGCATATTTGCTGTAACAATAAAGAGAAATAATAGCAATGAACTTCTCATCAACTCGTCATATATCGTTATTACCACGTATGGATCAATGAAAATAGTTGATGAAAAGCTACTTAATGTGAAAGGAGAAACAAAGATATCGTAGGCATGTTCAACGAGGATCTGAACAATGGCAGGTCCTATTTTCTTAGTGATGTTTTTGCATTTGTGCCATTTGAAAAGGTCTTTAAGATTCCTTTTAGCGTTTTCAAATCTTCTGCCTGAGGAAAGTTCGATCTTCAGGTACAAAGAGAAGGCTGCAAACAGAAAGAGATTTCTTCAGATTGAACATTGCTTGTTGGGGAAAATGAACAAAGAGAAACCAGAAGATTAAATAATAAAGGTGAGATACTAGAGAACAATATCTAGCTTCCATTTAGGATCGTCGAAAATCTGCAGGAGAAGTTCTCACTCAAGAACCAGAAAACAGATCAATAACACAAGAGTTTCAGAAGTGGTTAGTATCTTACCTGAAGAAAATTTGGCAGTAGGTATCCAGTGTAAGTTAGGTTTTCGAGTATGATCTCCATTGCAGGAGTCAAGTCTTGATTTCGAAGCGTGAAATCTAATTTAAGAACATGAACAAGATACTCAAACAAGAACATGTTTCCCATAATCTGCAAGAACCGAAACAAAAGAACAAGAGCAACAAGTTGTGTGAAGTCTGCAATCTTCTTAAACTTATCTGTAGGAGAACAAATGAAAACTGAAATATATGGTTTAGTATTAACAAATGAACAGACCTTTAAATCAGAATCCGCTTACTCGTTAACTCCGTTGTTAATGTTTTGAAACAACTCATTAAATACTGAAATCACAAAACAATCAATCGTATAATAAACAAGAACAAACAAAAATCAAACTCAAACAAGGAGACGACGTGGAATACCTTGTGATATCCACAAACCCGTTAATCACCGACTTTGTAGGCTCCAAAATCACAATCTTAATTCTTTATTTGTTCTCTTCTGATGCCTAACACCAAAAACATAATCAATGACTAATCAGAATCTTCTTCTTTCTTCTAATCATCATACATACACTTTAAAGATACATAAATTCAGCTGAGAAGTTGGAAAAACAAAAACAAATCCAGTTATAGTCTATCAAAGTTCCGAGCTAACAACCACATTGTAATAATCCTATCATCATCCTAAAAGTAAATCTTAATGATCGATTAACAAAAGTAGCTACCTAAATTTCAAGAACTAATAAAAAGTTATATTAATAAAGATAATCTTCAATCTACAAATAAACTCCATAATCCGATTTACCAGAAAGATGAAGAAAATTACGAACTCTAATCATCACTCTCCTCGCATCGTCGCTACATCTCAGCAAATCATCAGCTCTTCCGCTGCTCGTCGTCATCCTCACGCCGCCGCTTACGGTTGCGGTGGCAATGACTCCTCCGGTGCCAGATTTTCCTTGGAAATTGTGGTGCGTATTGAAAGAAGAGGAAAGCTTGATGTCAAGCTTCATGTTTAGAATGCAGAGATTGACAAATGATCTTGGAATAACGGAGGAAGAAGAATAGGAGAAAAAAATAGAGAGAAGAGGAGAGGAAAAGAAGACAGAGATTCGTTCTTATGAAACGTCTCGAGAATCTCTTTACACTGAGACGTCTCACGCGTTTTATCTTTAATTTTTAATTTTTTTCTTTTTTTTTAATATGTTGGATGAGACGAGACGAGAAAAAAAATCATGGTTGCGGATGGTCTGAGAATCAACACCACTAAGCCCTGCCCTAAATTCACTACCACAGCCAAAAATAATAATTTACTTTTCAAACAAAAAAAAAAGAAGAAGAAAAAGCTCGCTATTTACAATCAACATGTAACAAGATTTATGTACTTCAATAACTCATAGGTCGTTTCCCGTGAGGGTCTGAGCTAGAGCTCGCAGCACCTGAACTTCTAGTGGCGTGATTCCGAGTCGAAGTCCTAGAAGACGCTGGAGTAACTCTACCGGTTCCTGTGTTGCTTTCAGTGTTTGTGTTCAAGTTCGAACCAGACGAATCTGTACTCGATCCAGTTGTCGAAAATGTTCCAACCGAGGATGTTCCTGAAGGACGATGCGTTCGACGGCGGTACCTAGATCCGGGGACACCAGGACGCTCTGGTTCTTCTAGATGTCCTGGTTTTCTTGAGAGAAGCAGAGATACTCGTCTCATAGGTGGTCTCTGATGAGGATCGCCTTGAACACAGAGCAGGCCAATCTGAACGCAGAGTCTCACTTGTTCTGGATCAGCCGAAGCTGCTATCTCCGGGTCTAGCATCGCCGTGGTTTTACCTTTCTTGTATAACCTATATGCCTGTGTCATAATCAGGAAGATGTTAGCATCGGTCCACCGAAACAACCCGAGAAACAATGGAACATGAGACCAGAGAGACTCGAGGCTTACCCATTCAAGAAGAGTCTGGTCAGGGTGTCTCATACTAAAAGTCGAGTTCTTCTGGCCACTAATGAGCTCCAGAACCACAACCCCAAAGCTGAATACGTCTGCTTTTACCGATAGAACACCGTGCATTACATACTCCGGCGCCATATAACCACTACGCATAAGAGAAAAATAAAAAGCAGTGAACATTAATCACCATTCTACCGTGAAACACATATAAACAAAAGGACTCTAAATGACATTTGTCATTGTACCAAAGAATAAATTGATACATATGCAATTGAACCTTTTTAAGGATTAGTGATAGAAAGCATACTTGGTTCCTGCGACGCGAGTGTTAACGTGTGTTGCGTCTTCCTGATAGAGTCTGGCCATCCCAAAATCTGCAATCTTAGGAACCCATTTTTCATCAAGCAAAATGTTGCCAGCCTTGATATCCCTGTGGATGATGCAGTTTGGCGCGTCTTCGTGGAGATAGAGCAGTCCTCGAGCAATGCCTGTTATGATCTCAAACCTCTGCTTCCAGTCTATCTCTGATCTTCTGTTGGATTCTGCATCCAAATGGAGAAACCAATACGTGTTAAGAAAACATATCATCTCATTATCGTTGATGCTAATTTACAAACCAATCTCGACACTAGTATAACATAAAGGCTAGATCAAAGCACACAGTTAGTGATAAGAACAAAGATGGTAACGATGAGACAATGAGAAGAAAACTTACTGAAGAGGACCTTGTCAAGGCTCTCATTTGCGACGTACTCATAGACCAAGAGTTTATCATCTCCGTGTGTGCAATAACCCCACAGATTAACGACATTCCGATGCTGGACTTTAGCTAATAGCTTGGCCTCGTTCACAAACTCGTTTTTCCCTTGCCTTGAAGCCTGAGCTAACTTCTTCACTGCTATGTCTCTCCCGTCAAGTAACCTTCCCTATTACACAAGCATTCAATCTCATTAGGCAAACTAACAAAAGCCATGTAAGATGACACACAATAACCTTGAGGGTAAAACCCAGACGCGTAAAGATTCTGCTGAAATCACAACCACAATCGTTAAAGGAAAGTTTGATCTCTGGGCATGTCAAGTTAGGTTTACCTTGAAGACGGGTCCGAATCCACCTTCGCCGAGTTTGTGGGTTGGGTGGAAATCTTTGGTAGCGGAAACTAAGACTTGAAATGGGAAAACTTTCTGTTCCAGAGCAGCAATTTTGTCGATATCGTCTTCAAGACCTTGGGTCAACGAAGCAGAAGTGAGTCAATTTACAAACCCTAATCTATATTGCTGGAAACCCAAAAACAGAAACTTGAATCAAACGAAATTTACCTCGATTGGAGCTGCGTTTGAAGGGTTTAATGATATTCTGGAAGAAATTCATGGACTTGGTCATGCCCAGACTATTGTTTTGGGAATTCTTAGTGACCATCCCATGGAAAGCAATAGAAAGATTGGGAACTGAAAAGAAAAATCCAAGACCGAGGAAGTATAATCAAATTGAGGAAAGCGGGTTTTTCGATTCTGCGGCGTTCGACTGGGTTTTGGAGGCTGTAGTTGCAGAATCCCAGATTGTGATTTCGGGGTGATTGAGCGAAGAGGAAGAAAAGTAAAAGAAGAAGCGTGTTTGATATTCTCTTGTAATTTAGTTTTTGTTGTTTTATTTGAAGAGGGAGAGCTTCTGCGCGGAAGGACGATAGAGACAAAAGTCAACATGAATTCGTGTTTTCAAAAAAAAATTATAAGGATAAAAAAAGTCAACATGAATTCGTGTTTTCAAAAAAAAATTATAAGGATAAAAAAAGTCAACATGAATTCGTGTTTTCAAAAAAAAATTATAAGGATAAAAAAAGTCAAGTCTTCCTTCCACATTTTTCAACCTAATTTGCTTATCCTTTATTATTTTAAAAGGTTTAAGCTGATGCATCAGAAAAGAAAAATAAACGTGGTGAAAAAATTTTTCACTGATGAAAGTTCCAGAGCATAAAATCCCTAATTTTAATCCCAATTCAGAACGACATCATTTTAATTTTATCAACAACACATTAACGATAACATGTTAGCTGACTCAGTGAAAAATTAATAATATGTTAGTCAATGTAGATTTATGATGTTAAGTTGGAGTATTTAATTTGAACTGCTTTCAGGTTTGAATTTTTTTTTAAAAAGAAAAACACAGCATCATTGTACATGTATAAAAACGCACAACAGCTTTTATTCTGGTTAAATTACAACATTTACCCTCGAGTTAAAGATAGTGCAGGATTGATAAATTATGTTTTAACCTATGTGACATCATTGACGATGACGCCAAAAAGTAGAAATAAAACACCACTTGATGACATAAAATAACAGACGCGTTTCTGTTGACCTTATTTGTTCGGTCAAGCTTAATTTGTTTCTTTTTTTTTTGATAAAAGCTATAATTCAATATTTGTTTGCTTATCTGGTAACTTAGTATCTGCTTATTTTAAAACTAGAGTCTTGTACCTTCACTGGTTCACATGTTATATATTATGATGAAACTATTATGTACCCATATTATAAATAGATAGTTTGTCTTGATGTTTTTTGTTTCTTTAAAAGAGACTTTTCTCTTCCTGGTCAGAGTAAACATATATATCTTATTTTCCAAGGTATCATAAATTTGTAATACTGAAAGCTTTTGGATGGAAAAGTGGACAAGTAATAAGCCCTAGCAACTAAATGCTCATCTATTATATTACAATCCCATTCTAGGTTCGAAATCGGTGTGTTATGTATTGAAAATTAAATGCTCACCGCGTCAATGAAAAAACAAAACTTAGGTCGGGAAATTATTTTTGAAGTATTCACCAAAAGAAGTTGCAACAATCGTCAATGATACCATTTAATATTTACTTACACATTACGCGGCATTTATATCTAGATGTCTTTGTCTACATATATGTAATTAATTATGTACTTTATAACTTAAAACCCAATGTACACGTAAGTATAACTAATAGCAAGACTATACTTTAAAATGTATCTCAGACGAATTGCATCCTACATCTACAACTGATTTATGAAAATGTACTTGTTTTCATGTTTTTACCAATCACAAATGTACGTGAAATTGTGATTTACAGTTTAGAAAAATGTTATTTCGTTGTTTTTCATATGGGTTGATTAAATTGATAAATGTTATGGTGAAATCCATACTATTCCCCGTTAAGATAGACCTCTTTCAAGCGAGAACCAAACCAAAAAGCTCAATGAAGCACAATATTCGGGGAGTTCGAGAACTTCATCACTAATCCAAAACTCACTTGATGGCCTTTCCATTGTTATTTTGCATGGAGTTTTTCATTTTTCACGACTATATAGTATTTTCAGTCAAAGCCATGATTCGGTTAAAAAGGAAAATATAGGAGATACTTTTTTTTGTGTGGATATAATTGTAGGGGACACTTTGAAATATATAGTCGTAGAATTCAACATATACATCACACCAAGTCATGCACACGCTTATTTGTTTCTTTTTTTTCTTTTTTTTTTGGGTGTGTGTGTTTTAAACTAATCTAAATAGTTTTAGTTTTGGTTATTATGTTGTTTTATTTCCAATGAAAACTATAATGTGGTTAAGAGTTTTTTTTGTAGGAGTCTTTGAAAGAGTTGTACGGTGTAAATATCAAAATCCGGCACACGCTTATTTGTTGTTTAATTATTTTTAATTATTTATCAAATATGATAATTATTTTATGTATTTGTTAAAGCCCATTTAAGCAGGGCTTATATACTACTACTACACGTGTTGGGACTTGGTGTCAATTTGATTTGATGACATGGAGTTATGTACACAATCAGAAATCCAGGTAGAAATATTGGACCTAAACAGGTTTTTGAATACATTTTCTCTTTCAAATATGTATATGGAATGCATATTGTGAATCATTGTATGACTCATTTTGAATCATTGTATTCTTGTTTTTGTTACACCTCTTGAATCATTGTATGACTCGTTAGTTCACTGCAACATGCATTTTATTATGTAACCAAGATGTTATTGACCAATAATGTGAAGGAACATATATTATATATGTGGAAATAAAATCGTAGACGTGTAAGTTGATTAAATAGACATCGCGTAGAGGAAGGTTGAGCGCATAATTAAGTGCACATGAGCGTTTGAGCTTTAAGAGGATCGATCGCCGAAAGTCACAAATTTCGACCTCTCAGTTATTTTAGAATTTTAAGTACAGCCATACTTTCTTCTTCACCCACTATAATGGCTCTCGCTTTAGAACATATATTATACATTTATAATATGGTCCGAAACTCAAAATTATCTAAGATCTAAAGTGACTAACTTTTTTGGTGATTTCAGCAGACGACTGCGAATCTCTTTACTGTCGCATTATTTGGGTTAGCTGGATAGCTAGTTGTCATATTATTTATATTTAAAGATTTTATGTTATTTATATAGTTTTAGAATGTTTAGAATATGGGTCCAATATGAGTTTATATTTACTCCGTTGTACAGAGCTAACAATAAGAAAGTATATATAGCTAGTGACCAAAACCAACATTGGCGAGCAGCAACATGTTTTGTTATTTGTTTTGCAGTTTCCAGTGATCAATGACAACAACAAATTTTGTTTTTTATCTACTTGATCTAATAGTTTTATATTCTTGTATTTAAACCCCAAACATATGTGAGAGATATCCACTATTATCTAACATATTTTTCAGGGACTAAAAGTTTTGATCATTAAAATTCTAAGTTTTTCGAAATTTTAAATTAGTGACTAAATGCTAAAACTTGTTATTAAAATTCGTTGGTGTCTCCAATAACTGTAAAACGAATGATTTTAGTCGTTGGTCGCGGCCATATATATAAAGATATATATTTATTTATGTGTGTGACTTTTTATTAGAAAAAGAATTATTTGGTTTGGTTTAACGCCAACGTCTTAATTTATATGTAGTTTGTTGATTTCTACCAACCAAATTAATACATTGCTTAGAACATAAACCATGCCAAATCGATCCCAGAATAACTTGCATTAGAATTTACAACCCCTTCTGCAAACGTAAACTGTTTTAATAGGACAAAAATAAAATAAAAACTGTACAAAAAGTTAATACGAACAAATTCGAGGGTAGATTTTATATAAGCGAGTTACATGCGTAAATTACGCGTCGTAATTGCTACCCAAATGGAAGAGGTTACTTACCCCACCTAAAAACAATAATTCTAAAATCACCCCAAAAATTCCTAAATGTTTTTAAAAAGTCTAAGAAAAACCATATGTACATTAGCATTTTTGTTAAAATCATTACAAACTCTGCCACAAACATCCAAGAACTTGACAGCTTGCCCTTTGGCTTTTTAAATAGCAATGTCTCACCTTACTACTTACTACACTACACACACATACACTCATCATTCTACCTTTTTCTATTACCACTCATAAAGACAAAAAAAGTGAAAAATTATGCTGACACTCCTCTCTTTCTATATAATAAATCTTCACTTTTTTATATAAAATCAATAATTAAAAAAATATGAAAAGAAAGACTGACTTTCTCATCTGACACAACATAAGTGAATCAGATGGATACTTTATCTGAGACTTTTATGGCATTTTCTTCTTCATCTTGACCTTTGCTTGTTCTTCCTTGCCTCTCAAGCAACACAATCACTCGCCAACAAGAAAATTGATTCTTCTTTACAACAATTTTTCCCCCTTCATTTGGTTTAAGAAGGCTTAGTGTAAAAGATAACAGAGATTATGTACCTGTATGATTTGTTCTGTTTCATGCCACCATATGCATATAGTCAACTCAAACTCAAACTCAAAAATCAAACTCAAAAAGTCATGTCTTCATTTTCTGTTACGCGAATAAGATCGATATTCTTGAGATCACGTAGATGTTGCAGAATCTCATGGAGTAGATATACACCTTTGTCTCCTTTTTTTAATGAACCAACACAATGCCTCAAGAACTCTCTATCTGCCTCTAGAGCTTCTAGTCTCCCGTATAGCTCATCCACTTCTTCTTCCACCGTCACAGTCTCACCTTTCTCCGATTCATCAACCCCGTTTTCATAATGGTTTCCGTTTTCCATCTCTCCATCGACCGCGTCAAACAGCGGAAGTAGTCTCTTTGACTTGAGTACTCTGTGCTTCCCGTTTGTCTCTTTTCCATGAAAATGCCCATTTCCATTGATGATACCATTACTCTCAAACGTTTTAGCCTCCACCTCCTCGACCTCGTCATCTTCATCATTCAGAGCTGTGAGTTTCTCTTCAAGAAACTTCAATCTCCCAAGAATCGACAGCCTCTCTCCTTCATAATCATCTAAACACTCATCAAGACGAAGCACAACGTCAACCGGCGTGTTCTCCATCTCACTCTCTCTATATTTCCTATCTGAAACTCCCTCAACCTTCTTGTGCTGTAACTCTCCGTTGTTCTCATCTGAATCGCCATTATTTCTATACGAATCAACAGAGGAATCCCTCATTCTTCTCCTCAGCATCCCCATTTTCTCTTTAGCTTCATACTCCTCCAATCTCTTTCTATACACCTCTAGCTCCTTCTCGAGCTCGGCGTTCTCCTTCTCCCGGTTCACCATAAGTTCATTCAACAGCTGCAAGGCTTCTTGATCGAACTCAGATTGCTCCTCCATCATTCTCTGATACTGCAACGCCTCCATCTGCATCGCCGCCTTCTCCTCATGTAACCTATTGATCATCGCCATCGTTTCATTGGCTGCAGTCGCAGACGCGCTCCTCTCTTCCTCCAGCTCCTCATATACGGCATTGAGAGCCTTTCGCTCTTCTTCTAACTCCGCCTTGAGCTTGTCCACGGTGAGTAATCCTTCAGGACATTCCATACTGTCAAGGGACTCTGTTCCGGATCCTCTTCGACCTAGCTGAAACATTGCGTTATGTAGACCGTTCATGCTTTCCATCGAGCCTGAAGTTTCAAGAAGCCGCTCTTCGTTGGCCGTTAAAACGGGTCTCCTGGTTTCAATATTAACTGTTCTGAACTCCAACGTATCATTCTCTGTGGAAGAAGTAGCGAATACGTTGAAAATGTTAATTAGAAATCAAGAATGTATTCAAGATTCGAACAAAATTTGTTTACATTGTTTCTGTATTGGTATGTTAGAAGCCGAAAATTACCGAGGTTGAAGTAAATTACCATGATCATTGTCGTCGTCAGGAATGAATTCGTGGGATTTTATATCTCCGATTTGCTCGTGATCAGGAATCTCTGTGCCTATAGAAACCTCAGCGTCTGTTTCTTCGTCGTTCTGCATTTGCAGAAAATCATCATCTGTCGAAGAACCTGCGATATATTAATATAAAATCATCAAAACTCAAGATTCATTAGGACAAAAAGAGTTAGAAGGGTTGTAAGAATTTCAAACAAACCACCTTGATTCGTCCTAGCGTCGTCCGGTTTCTTATCATCTGGCGAGGGAATCGAGGAGATTTCGTCGGAAAATAATCCCCAGTCTTCCGCCGCCACCGCGAAATCAGGTCCAGCACCGAAATCGAGTATAAAATCGCCGTTAATGTCGGAAATCTCTCGGACCTCCTCGCTCGGTTTGTAGAATTCGACAGGAATCAAATGGGAGTCCTGGTAGTCAATGTAGAACTCGAGGTTTTTCGGCGGCGCAGGTTTATCATCCGTTGCCTGAGCAATATCTTCGGCCTCCATAGCCAGATCCACTCTGTTTTCTTCTTCCTTTTCCATCGTAACAACTTCTTTGTTACAATCAAAACTCGATACATAGCAAGAGAATTCCTCATCATCATCGTCATCATCATCATTCGTAGAATCGCTGCTAACTTCATCTTCTTCTTCTTCCCTTTGTTCATTAACCTTATCCTCTGTTTCTTCCTCCCTTGTGAAGCTTCGTTCCTGAGAATCGATCAAATGCACGGATCCTACGTTTTTTTCTACTTCTTCTTCTTCTTCATCTAAGACGAAGATAGATCGGGATCGTTGGAGAATAATCTGGCCATTGTGAATTTGAACATCATCTCCGATCAGATTCGTGGTATGGCTATAACCCATATCGCCCAAATGAGGCTCGATCGGAGCACAATACGACGGAGCTGTCCTCTCAACGCTACGATCGACAAAATCCTTGGGGAATTCATCAAAGGAGAAGCGAGCTTGGATAGAACCCTTAGATTCAAGAGGTTTCGAGGGTACTCTAGAAATCTCAAGAGCGTGATCATCGCAGAGAAGATCTCTGTGGGAAGGAGAATTACCGGAGGCGTCGAAGAATCGATCGAGTCTGGAGCAGAAGAGACAAGGACGCTTGAGACCGAAATAATCAGCGAATCTGAGGATGAAATAAGAGAAGAGAGAGTTGAGAAGAATGAAGAAGATGAGAGACCACTCGAGGAAAGCGTAGACGAGAACGAGAGTGATTCGGTTGGTTTTACGGTGGATCAAGGTCGCGAATCTGTTGGCTGCCATGGAGGAAGAAGAAGAAGAAGCCTCAAGAGTTAAAATCAGATTGTGCAATATTTACAGAATGTGAAAGAGACGAAAGGTGTGTTATGAAGCTGAGAAAGACTTGTCAGTTTAAGTAAGTTTAGCAGGAGAGTAGGACCGACCACTTTTTTATTTTATTTTAAAGTCCTATTAGTTGAATTTTTATTTTTTTTTCGTTGACAACGTTGAATTTTTAATTTTACAAGAAATAAAAAGCATATATCAAAAGAGGGTAAGAGTCAAGGGAAAAAAATTTAGGTTTGGCAAAGGATTAATATCATACTTATTATATAAAAAACAGGAGTTATTAAGTGTAAAATATGTTTTTGACATTTAGTTTTATTATATACTAAAAACAAAATTATTCGTTGAAATAATATTGATTTATGGTTGACTAAGACATCAGAATTTTTACACCATATTTTGGATTTTTGTCTACATTTTTTTTTCAGATTGCGGTTACAATTTTTTGTTAGGTTTCGGTTTTTTATGTGTTTGATGGTCTATTTTATACAGTAGATCGTTATTTACATTTCTATTTTCATAAACTAATTTATTAAATTATACAATAATTTTTTAAAAAAATATTTAAATACAAAAAATTTACATATTATTTCTTACATAGAAACATGAATCTATATATTTAAAATATTATAAATTATCAATAATTAAAATTCAATACTTTGAAATATATAAGAGGTGAGTGGATTAGTGTAGCGGGAAGCTACTGATTTCCGAATTGTTTTTGTCGTCAAGCTACTGATTTTATGATTAAACATTGCTCGTGACGCAATCATACTGTTGAATTTTATTTTAGTTTCTTTAGCTTTTTCAGCAAATGAAATAGGACTAAGTAAAATTATTTAAAAGAAATAAACAGGCCTTGCCACGTGGTTTATATGACCCCGCCACTCCGTCTTTAGCTTTAAAGAGAAAAAAAAAATGGGCCCAAACCCGTGACCCACATGCTCGTAGTGGACCCGCACTTTAAAACTCCGGATTTCACATATTCGGAAGGGGTGCGCACTTCGGTTTAATTTCGCGTTCGGTTCAAGTTCATTTCATTCGCGATAATAAAAGTCTAGCCAACCCAAGTAAACTTAAATTGGTTCGGTTTTAATTTATTTTAGTTTTGTTTAATTTGATTGTAATTTCTGTCTGGTTTTAAAAAAACAAATCAGCTACAATTGATATTATTAAACAACAGAAAAATATAAAGTTCTTATACTGAAAAATTAAAAGTAAAAATGTCGGAGTTAAAAAAATATGGGTATAGCTTACAATATTATTATATAATTATAGTTCAAAATATGGTTATTAAATTATCCGTATTGAAAAAAACTCGTGATTGGTGAAATGTTTTAAGGATTTCAAGGTTTTGGACAGTCATAATAATCAAACATTCTCCAATCATATTTTTTAGAGTTTAAAATAACTTAAAAACCATTAAAAAATTTAAACCACTTTCAATTTTTTTTTTAAAAAAAAAAAATTTTCAAAAAAAAATAATAACAGTCATGATTTTAAAAACTAAATCTTTACAGCAACAAATCTAAAGATAAAGTCTAAAACGACAGCGTTTACTAATCGGATTAAAAATTTCCATTAAAAAAAAAAAATTAATACGTTGGTGTATATAATTTTACTCAGTTTATCTGTTCTATATATATAATGATGCTTAGAAAGTAAATAAAAATACACTCTTTTTTTTTCAGATCGTACAAAGAATTGAAAATCGTAACTCAAAAGTGGGTAAGAAACAAACTTTGCTTTAGTTTCCTTTCATTTAACACTACTTTACTTCTTTCATTTTTTGACCAAATAGGCCCCTGAGGAAAAATAAAAATGAGGACAAGACATGAAACCACTGTTACAACTAAGACCAAGAGGAGACCACGATATTTACTAAATCGGATTTATTTTTTGTTGATCGAATAGTCTGATGCGAGTTAGGTTTAAGAGTATTTTTAAAATTTAATTTGTTATTTACTGAGGTATCGATACAGTACAGTATACTTATATATATTGTCCGATTTGTTTATAGCAGATGCTTTACAGTTTTAGCTATGGTTTAAGTTTTTTTTTTGGGTAAACAAGAACAGTTGATAGAATATAATATTGGTTTTAAGGAAAATAATTAAAACAGGGAAAACAAAGAAATGTCACTTCCCCTAAAACAAGGTTGATAAAAGATTGTGACCTTATAAAAATTTAAATTAGACATTATTCATAGCCAACAGCCATAAATGCATAAACAATTACATTTGCAATGTGTATCAACAATGTAATTACTATTCGAAATGGAAGGAGCCAAAAAAAAAAATAGTACATGGACCGGTCTAACATTATGTGTCACCGTTATTTTAATTCACATCAAAACCTGATCCATTTTATTTAGAGCATGTCCAGTTTATTATATACAATATTGATGGGACATTTAAACATTGTGATGCATGTTATTTAATTATTTATCTGTTCGTTAGCGGAATGGTTCACATTGACATCACAGATTCACAGGGACAAACAAATTCTGACTTTTTCGAAACACATTACAATAAAAAAAAATTTATTTATTTATTTGAGATGGTGGCCTTGCCAAATATAATTCGCGTCTTAACGAAGATATAATCATCACTAAATGTATATAAGTATCGAAATAAATAATATTC
Organism: Streptanthus diversifolius; assembly: GCA_039880935.1. Taxonomy (NCBI): domain Eukaryota; kingdom Viridiplantae; phylum Streptophyta; class Magnoliopsida; order Brassicales; family Brassicaceae; genus Streptanthus; species Streptanthus diversifolius. The sequence continues at coordinate 3,818,576 of JAXGFM010000015.1, read as the reverse complement.
AAACGGTAAATTATATCTACTTAAGCTTATATGTCGGAATTTAATTAATTAAAAAGAGGTATTAACCATAATCCAGTGATATACATATTGGAAATTCATGCGTTAGGATAATTTGTGATTTCAGTTTCATTAAGCAACAAAATAATTTCGTGAATGGAATGTGACAGGTGGTGTGGGCGTGGCTCGATATAGGTACATGTGCGTTCATACTTCCACATCATCTCTTGATGTTTTAGTTGATTGATGCATAGAGATTAAGACCAGGGGAGAATAAACAGGTTATAATGTCCGTGAAGATGTGAACCGCTCCTAAGCAAATAGTATATATTTAATGTAAATATGTAAAATTCGACCAATTTAAAAACAAAAGTGTAGTATCAAACTATACAGTATTTATTTTAGTTTATGATTAAAAAAAAAAAGAAGCGACCTCAATGATTAACATTCGTCGGCTGAATCAATATCGAGATTTTAAAAACTTTAAATGGTGGTGGGGTTAAGGCTTTTGACATGTGATTAACTTTCTGCAACAGTAATGGCGCTCCAAAATCCCACAAAAGAAGAAAATGATTTCGACACTCACTTAGGATTCTGAACAATAATGAAAATTTAGAATAACTCACTTGTCGCTTCCATGAACTTTTTTTTGAGAAAGGGATTAAATGTAAACTATTTAGCCCGTTCTAATTCTCAAAAGCCCCAAACAAATTTATAGTCGAAAGGATCAAATTTTCTTGGCTACCAAAATTGAAAGGTAACAATTTTTCCTTTTGGATCTAATAGCAGTGAGTCTTATAATAGACAGATATTATTAGATGAGTGATAGTAATAAATATTGAGGTACTATACTAAGTAAAAAATATAATTGGAAAGTATTAAAACTTAATATATATATATATATATATAATTTATAAAGCAGAGTAGAAAGAGTAAAAATGGTGAGAGCAATCATGTTGAATTAAGAGCTGTTGCAGAGAGGTGGGGGATCCAGTGGCCCCTCTTTTATTCCTTATCAAAAACAATTCTCTAATAATTTTAATTAATGTTTCAATTAAATAGAAAAATCTTTAGAAAAAAATTCACATTGCACAAAACACCCACCACTTTGTCAAATTGGTGGTCTACAATTTCAAAATCTTGAAACTTCAAATGTGGAAAACCAAAACATCAAAGATATTCTTTCCCTACTAACTATTTTTTTTGGTTTCAAACAGAACAAGAAAAATCCTTTTACTGTACAGAGGAATATAATCATGCAAATCTAAAATCTAACAAAAATAATGCAATTGTGGAAACAAAGCATGCTCTGTGTAGTGGGAGATTCTTGTCTTGTTAGCCGATTCAACATTCCTGTAAGAGTTGACATTCAAATGTCTGTGTCTGTGTCTGTGTCTCTCCTGTGAAGAACATAAAGGGACAGTTATGTCTGGTCAAAGGATTCTGCTTACATGAGATTCCTCACAAGCCTTTGATGCTATTGAAGATAACACTACTAATCCAGCTTCTTCTTAGCTCAATCAAGAATTACATGTATTTCTAAGTGGTCAGCTTCAATATCAGTCTCTGAACTTGTAACATACCACACACACACACTCATAAAGGACTCTCTTTGTATAATGAATGAGGATTAATCATAGCTTATAAGCAAGCATTACTGTGAAATCACAAAAAAAAGGACTAATTCTTCTACAGAAAATCATTAAACTTGTGACATCTTCAGGATCAAGTGCTCAATTGTTGTTAACAAAGCTTGGAATACATGTCGAATTTGCAATGAGATTTGTTGATTTTATTTCATTTTCTGGAAATAAAATACTACTGCTATATGCCAAAACAAAACGTGGGACCCTCTAATGACACGTGGAATTTATGGGATTCAAAAGAAAATAATCCAAGGCTGCTGGAAGCTCATACTCTCTCTGCCATTGGAACCAATCTCAATAGATAAGGAAACTTCACAAGACAGAACAGAGAGAGATGAGTCGTTGCTGCTCTCTTGGGCTCTGTGCCCCGAATGCTTTGTCCTCTCTTTCTTCAAGGCCTCGCAGCGTCAAAGCTCCTCTCTGTATTACATCTCACACCAAACCCAACTCTAACACCGATTCTCTTCTTCATGTAAAATTTCCTTCTAACTTGTGTTGATTAGAGCCATCAACAAGAATATGGAGAAAAAAACTCTGCTTCGTGGGCTTGACTTTTATTGTTTACTACAGAATGTTGCCAAGATGAGAGCAAAGGCCGGTGATTTCTTTGGAGCAAAGAAGACAGTCTTTGCAGCTCAACTCGGGACAGTTCTTGCCACGGTAAGAACATATGAGACCTCGCTATTCGCTGTATACTTACAATTGAGAGTATGAGAGAAAATGGCAGTAATAGAAAATCTTTAGTTTTTCAGATTGATCATCCGGCGTTGGCAATAACGGGAGTCAACCACGAGCAGGAATTGAGCAGCGTCGTGCTCGATATCGGAATCATATCGGTTTGGTACTTCCTAGTAATGCCAGTAAGTTTGCGACAAGCCATTGTAGTATTTCCAAAGATTTAGATGATTCATGTTTTCTGATATTACTTAAATCTGGGGCTCATACAAAAAACGGTGTTATTAGCCAATCATCATGAACTGGCTGAGAGTAAGATGGTACAGAAGGAAGTTCTTCGAGATGTATTTACAGTTCATGTTCGTCTTCTTGTTCTTCCCCGGGTAAGTAGTATCGATACACCATATTATTCGCATTGATGATGCTTGTTCTCTCTGGTTCTTATCAAAGTTTTATAATTTTGCAGGCTACTGCTATGGGCACCATTTCTCAACTTCAGAAAGTTCCCACGAGATCCATCTATGAAGTATCCTTGGGACAAACCAAAAGACCCTTCCACAATCAAGAACGGATACCTCAAGTACCCATTTGCAAAGCCAGAAGATTACGACTACTAAATCTTGGATTTACAGATAGATTTACAAGTTTGTTATATATATCTTGCGACTGTAAATACTCTTGATTCACTCAATGTGCAGGCTCTTTTCTTATATTCAGGCTTAAGGCTCTATGTTCAACATAATCAATGACTATCAAATTCAAAACATATAGTGAACAGAAATAACTTTTGTCATTGTGAAAAAAAAAACAGACAAATAAATTTTCTTGACACAATTTAAACAGTCTAAAACACTTCTACAACTTGCGAGCTTTGAACAAACTCCCCAATTCCCAACTTTGTGATGATTATAAAAAACGAAACCCTCATTATTTTATAGTCAAATTTTTCAAAATTTTGTGTCTTGGGAGCGTAAAAGGCTTTTAACTTATAGTAAATTCTCTACAACGACGATAATCAGAGTTACCTCTGCTTATCGTCCTCAGGTTGTTTTGTCTCTCTTCACTCTTAATTCTTCAAAGCTGTGATGATTGGATTATAGTACTGGTGCAGCTCCAATGAGTCCACCAGGTTCTTCAGCTCGGTTGTAGCCTCAGGGTTGGAAGACAGGACAACTGCAGCAGCGGCTCCTGCAGCAGCTAGAACCACAGCAGTAATGGCTGTTCCTTTGAGGCAGCCACTTCCACGGGAGAGTCTCCCTGATATCACTTTGCAGGACTTGTCAGCTTCTTTGTAAAGAGAACCATTGGCTCTTCCTTCGGTGATGGCTTCCTCGTTCTAGAAACATCACAGGTAAGGTCAGAGATGAGATTATAAACGAGTGGAGAGTGAAATTAGTTAGCTTAATAGAGTAAGAGGCATTACCTTTAGTCTGAAGCTCTTCATAGTTCGGTTGAGAGTGGCAGTATCACTCGGTGATGATGATAGCTTGACAGAATGGTCCTTCCATTCGTCTACAATCCTTTTAAGAACAGCAACACTAGCTTCGATATTCTCCTTGTACAGATTGTCCCAGTGCTTGCAGCAATCCACATTTTCGGTCAGGGCCCAGATAGCAATAGCTGTAGCTTCCTTGGCTAAAACAGGATTTCCTGTAACAATGGAAACACATTACAACTCTACTGGGAGAAGAGAATGGGAAGGAGAAAACTCAAGGATTCAAGGCTTCGTTTGTTACAAATACCTTCTCCAGCTAATCTCAGAGCAAAAGTGAATATCTGTTGTGTGACTTGTTTCATTGCCTTGCTTCCTGGTGCACCGGCAAGAGCCACTTCCTTCAGCAAGGGATATATTGTCTCAAACCTCTCTGTAGCCTGTGTGCATCAGAGACCGTGCTTGTGATCAGAATCAATAAACGCATCCAATTTTTTTTGTTTTATAAATTCCAATACTTTACTACTTACCTTTATTCTTGCGGATGAAGCAGGGAATGTAATCCGCACCAAGATTTCAAACAAGGGAGGTGAAATCAATCGCTCTCCCTTCCTAACAGCTCCGTTTACAAGTATGGTTCGCGCCTTTGGATTCAACAAAATTCTGATACAAAAATTGCATAGACAAGATTAGATGATTTGTCAAACATAAAGCTAAGGAGATCACAATAATTTTTTTGACTCACTTCTCAACCAATTGCAGGATGAGATCTCTTGACTGAGGGTTGCAGTTCTTATTACTGACTACAGGTAACAAATTGTGTGCCCATGACAACAAGCCTACCGATAGATCACCTTGAGAGGCCTGTCCACAATCCACATTTTACAAAATTTCAAAATAAATATCACAGGAAGCACAAATTTCGACACTTTTGCTCCTAATTCACTCAAGGAAACAAACAAAAAAATGAAACAAACCTGAGCCATCATCCAAACTATAACCGGAAGCTTGTCCTGTCCTTGATACTTAGGATTCTCTCTCAGAGTTGGCAATACATTAGTCAGAGCATCTGGTTTCCTACGCAATACCATTGCTAATGCAACAAATATTGCCACCTAAGAATATAACATAATGGAGTTATTAATCCAAAGGTAAACTAGATACTTCAAACTGATGAGTAGCATGAACAACGATGCTGGTTTCAAAAAATTACCTGAGATTTGGAAGAAGTTTGTTGTGCACCTTTCTTCCCACCTTTGGCACCTCCTTGTTGTGCTGCCAAATCTGTGAGAATACAATCAAACGCCCACAACACAAAAGCTCCAAGAGCCTCAATTGGATGTTGGTTGATCCAATCGACTGATGTTTTGTAGACTGGTTCAGGAATATGAGATAACGGAACCTGTTGATTAAAGATATCAGCTTTTTACGAACCTCATCACTTCGATTTGAAAATCTCACAAAAACGTAAAAAAGAAATAGCTCACATCGATCAATTTGGACAAAGGAGACTCTTTGAACATCTTCACCCATGGAAATTGCACAGATGATACTCCGGAAAGTGCTCTCCCAAAATAATCAGCAAATCTCATTAGCTGAATCTCCGGCTGAGTCGCATACGATTCCTATTAACAAACAACAACAAAAGTTTGAATTTTGATTTGTGGGTTATCGATTTCGGATCAGAATTCAGATGATTAAACAATCGGATCGAGCTGAATTTTCAAATTGCATGCACTTACCGATGCTTCGAGGAGGAAAGCTGCGAGATTTGAAGGATCGATCTTCGCTGCAGCTTCAGGCAATGACACTTTCGGCTTCTTCTCCTTCTTGGGTTTCGGCTTTTTTGTTTCCTCAGCCTTCAGATTCTGCTCATTCCTCGCCGCGATCTCATCATCGCTATCATCGAAATCATATCCCTCATCGCCGTAACCATTAGATCGGCGTTTAGATCTCGAATCGTTCGGTTCATCCTCCACATCAGTAGCAGCCATCTTTGCCGCAAGGATCCGTTTTCTTCGATCCTCAGCTTGCTCCTCGAGTGAACGGAAGACGTTATCGCCGTTAGCTACGTTTCCATTCGGAACATTTTTGCCGGAAACGCCGCCATTCGCCGCTTGATCCGACGGTTTCTGTTTCCGATTGCGTTTTGGGTACACGACTTTCTTCCATCCATGGTCGACGTGGGTGTTATCGTTGGAGGTCTCGAAGCCATTGTACTCCACAGATTCGATCGGATCCATTAGTTTTAAAAAGTTTCTCGCTTTTTCTCGATAAATCTTTCTCTCTCTCCGGCGTGAAAAACAGAGACCAAAGTAGACGAGGAGATTGACCGGAGGGAAGAAATGATTTATATATATGAAAATTTAGGGCAGAGCAATATAGCTAATTTGTATCAAACAGATTATGAACCAATCCTTTTGGGATTTGGTTTTTGTTTTTTTCCTTAATCACGTATTTTTAGTTTAATTGTTTAAAGATTAGTGATTCCTTTTCCCCAAAAATCTAAAAGAGGGTAAAAATAAATTTCTGAAAAACATATCTCAACCTTTGTTTTCAAATATTTACAGACATTTTGTTTAACATTAAATATAGATATTCTATTTTCTGATCTGGTTTTTTCTTAATCCAAAATCCAATTTATTTTGTTTCATTATTTTTGAGATACGGTAAAGTGATCCATGACAAGAGTTTCCACTAACATGTCATTCTCATATAGTAACATGTTTTCAGTTTATTTATTTTTAATACATAACATATTAGACGAAAGAAAAGAAAGTACATAACACTAACAGAATTAAGTAGAGAGTCTAAATTTTGGATAACGCTTCTAAAATCGGATCCTTCTCTTTTGACAACAAAATCTTGGTTTTAATGTTCGAACTTCAATTTTTTTCTATAATTACAAATGTTGGTTTTTTAGAAATCATGTGGCAATATCTCATATGTCTGAAATTTATCACATGTATATTTAATATTCGAATCCAACATTCTGTAATATTAAAAATATTAAAACTATTAAATTATTGATAAAAAACAAAGATTGATTTTTTTTTTATTAACCAATTATAAAGGTTGATTTACAACATAAATTTATATACTAAACGTTTCAATATACAAAAATAATTTTTAATTTTAGTTAATGTTACAGGTTCCGTAAAAAGAAAAAAAAATTGAACTTTTATATAATAAAAAGAACAAAAAAATCAAAATATATTAAAATGCAACTAAGATCCGTATATCTCCAACTAACACCAACACCATTTTTAAATAGACTGCCTCGATAACAAAAAGCTGTATTCTTTAATTTATTTTTTTTACTTTATTCAATATTCATTAATACCTGTTTTCTTTTTTTTTTCTCCAAAGAACAAGATCTACAAGTAAATAACAATATATAATATATAAGCATCTAATGTGCATTCTTCAAGCAGATGAGACGTTTAATTGTTTTAAAGAACCTGGAGAATTCTGAGAGAGAATAAAAACTTATAGTGAGCTGATTTAGTTGTACTATAAAAGAAAATGGGAAGTGTTGTCTATGGTGGTGGTGAAGTTGTCCACGTATAGTTAACCATATACATGAAAATTATCTCGTCAGGTCAACGAAATTATTTGGCCAAGTAACAGAAGTTACAGAACAAAAGATGTGACTAATTTTCACCACTAAAATCACGAATAAATTTAATTTAATTTAAATTTTATTTCCAGCAAACGTAACGTCATAACGATAACGATATCGATATCATTCATACATGCTTGCATGTTAAAAGAGAATTCGTTTCCCACACTCGAAGTCTTCAATCACTAATACCGTTTTCACTTTGCATATTAGCACAACATTTCTCTAACTTAAAAAAATAAAAATATATTTCTGCAACTCAAACAATATTTTAGTTTGAATCCACTTTTTTTTTGTTTAACCAGCTGCCACTTTTATTTGATAAGTTACAGAATAACTATCATCAAATTTCACAAAGATTACTTAAGGAAGAATATTTGTATTCAGCTTAGATTAGAAAGTATTCTGAAAATATATATATTTTTCATTTTCTTTTGGTTAAAATGAAAAACAAATATATGTGCAAGACAAAACACGTTTCCCCTATAAAATACATTCTATCATGGAAACAAGACGAATGTAAAAGCAAATATTGAACAATCGTCTCTTCTTTGGCCTCTCTCTTCTACGATTACTTTTAAGACCACATGCACTAGTTGCTGATTCATGTTTTTTTTTCTAATTTAGTTTGTCCTCTTTAACACAAATCGGTAACAATACTCTCTGAATAATTAGTTTCAAATTTACATCGAAGCAACACTAAAGAAATCGTTTCGGTTAAACGAAACCGATCCAAGTTATATGGTTATTGTTAAAACGATCGCTTTAAACACCGGAATTAAGTATTTTTAACACAACTTGTTTGTTTTAATTATCTTGTTGCATATACTAGCTAATGTTTATGTCATTATTTGTTTTCGTAATTTTATAATGATTTTAAATTTCGATTTGATATTAAAGGTTTAGCTTGGTAAGAAAAAAAAGAAAGGAAAACACGTTTTCGCAGGGCGGTTGTTGGTGATTAAGACTTGAATGGGAGGCGCTTGTCTCCTGATTAGTGTTGTCTTAAAAACCTTTTCGTGAAGTAGGTTTGTCCGTGGGGAGCAAATGTAACAACATGTGAACTAGAATGATCTTGTGACATTGGTGAGGCTTGATTGGGAAATCTAGAAACCGGAAAAGTGAAGAGGTTTATGGGCCAGACGATGGTACTCATATCTATCTGACGATTCTTGGGCTGATTTGAGAAACAAAACGAGGAAGATTGTTCCCGAGGGCTTTGCAATGCTTCCTTTGGAGAAAGAGACGTGTTCGAAGCTACATCAATTAGAGGCTCATTGTCGAGTTAAATCGTGTCTAGTGATTATGTGTAACCGAGAGCTTAGTCATAATAGTTTACTATATATGTCTCAAAACCTTGCCATGATGTACACGTTTCAATGTGTCATTTAGAAACTCTCTCATCAGCATCGCATGTTTAATGAGACAAAACACATCGTGTCGTTTTGGTTCTTGTTGAAGCATCTAGAATTCTCCGTGTGAAATAAGGAGAGGTGGAAAGACGTGAAGGGACGAAATAAAACAGTATGTCGTTTTCGTGATATGAAGAAGCATAAGAAGTGAAGCACGGCAAGACTGTGGAATGCACGAGGAGGCAGAAGAATACAAGTTGGTACGGAATCTTAAGTGTATTGAACATTTATTTGTACTTTTCTTGTTTCTTCTGTCGCAAAGTTTCTTTTGCCTTTTTAATCAAAACAGATATTGTCACTTCTTTTTTTCTGGATCCGACAATGACGTCTCCTCTTACCACTTGATACTTTACGACAACAACACAAAAGTATACACGGTAATATATTATTCCCCATCACGGGCACAATCAGCTCTGTTTCTCTAACTTATTGTGTAATAACAAACTGAAAACGTGTTTTTCGAGAGATAATACATAGTTTTACTAAAAAAAAAAAGTCCACAATTTGTGCCTGCAAATTGCGAAAACTTCTAAATTGCACCACTTGCAAGAGGAAGAAACCAAATTAACACTTGATACAAAATAAAACAACTAAATTAATCGCAGTCGAAAGTAATAGACAAAACGATGTTTGCTTGTAATCTGCGAGATAGTGCAAGATCAAGCAGGAGAAGAAAAAATGAAACTTTTATTTCCGACGAATGAGAGATGTAAAAGAAGAAGGCTTCAATGTGAATGGAAGCTTTTGACAGAGTTTGGAAACAAATCATAAGAAAAGAGAAAAATGAAAGAAACATACAAGTTGGTCTTTGTCTTGTTTGATAAAAGAAAGAAAACGAGAAACAATCTTTAATGGCTGGAGACTTTGAGGCTGAAGGACTTGTTGATCCAAGCCTTCAAGCTTCCTCCTTTTCTTGCTCCATTAATGGAATTAGATCTTCCATTATCTTCCTTGACCACCTTCTTCTCCTCTGGTTTCCTACACAGAGTAAAGTTCCTTGCACCAAGCGAACCGATTGCGTTCCACGCGCTTATAGCTATCACAATATCAAAAAGAGTACACAAAACCAGTTTCAGTAAATCAATTTCTCAAAGTGATCACACAATTAAATTTTGAAAAAAAAAACAATTCGATTCGTTACCTTCAGGTCCAACCATGGGACAATAGAGAAGAAAACGATTGAAATCGGATCCGAGAAGCGGAAGGCGACCTTCACGAGCGTAGCACTTAAGAGCAGTGTCGATGACAGAAGCGACGAGATCTTCTTCGTAAGCAACGAACCGGATCGGACCGGCGCTACCCAGAACCGTAACGCTGATAAGGATCCTATTGCCCTTAGCGTTATGGTTCTTCTTCTGCTTGTTGTAGAGCAACATCTTGGAAAATTTTCAAGAGAGAAAGTCAACAGATCCCAGAGAGGTAACAGATCAAAAGGAAACCCTAAGAATCAAATCTATGTAACAACGATCGGGGAAGTTGAGAGTCGAAATTAGGGTTCCTGAATGAGATTCGATTCACGGGTCGAGGCCGAGGCAGCGAAAGTACCAGCCTTCTTTGCAGGAACCGAAAGCGAAAGCAGATAGAGGGAGGAAGAAGCTCGCCCTTTGGATGGGAAGGGAGAGCATAAACTTACCACCGATCGGATTCGTTTCCACCATTCACAAACGATTCCACAGAAAATTTAAGGAGGAGAGAGATCGAAATCGAGGAAGGAAGAACAGCTTTCGGTTTTTGGCGAAGCGAGAAAGCAGAGAAGAAGCCGAGAATTGTAAAGAAGAAGAAGAATGAATCATGAATGAATGTGATTGAGGAGCCGAGGGGTACTTAAATAGGTGCTTAGGCTTTAGGGGTTTTTTTGCGAAATTTGCGAAATTGAGGATTTTCCCAAGTTTAGTGTTGTGATACCGTTTTGGTGCTTTTTTCCAAAACGTGCGTTTTTTTATTTATTTATTGACGCGTTTTATTTTGTCCTTCCAAGTATATAGTACCAGAATACACACATTCTTGTATAAAATAAGGAGATAAAATCAGAGTCGGTTCGGTTCAATGCAAACGCACATTTCAAAAAAAGAAAAAAAGGTTTTCTGTGAAGATGATATACAAAAACACTACACTATATTCCAATTTAAATAGTTTTTAAGAAATTTGCGTCAGTCGATCAAATTATAATACTGTAATGTCAAATAATTTCTTCTCATTAGATTTAATTTACCTAAATTATTTTCTTAGTTATATTTAGACACTTATAATAAATTTAAATTTAGACTACAAGAAAAAAAACAAAAATATTATACAAAAAGATAAAATTTACATTATAACATTATATATATATATATCAAAATAAATAATAAAATAGTATAAAAACTTGATTTTTTTCAAATTATTAAGTGGCATAACTATTATACATAAGTCGAGCAGATTTTTAACATAAGTAAAAAATTCAATTAAATCAAATAATTAAAGAAATAGAAAAAATTCATTTAAGAAAATTTATGATAAAAATATAAAATAGGTAGTAGACATATGATAATCGATTTGTCAAATAAAAAAAATATATAATAGATAAATAATAAAATTAAATATAATTCAAATAAAAATAAAAAATTTAAGATATCATAAAACATGTGAAAACATTTAAAATAAATAAAAAAAGGAAAAATAAAAAGATCAAAATAATTAAAATAATTATCAAAATAAAAACAAATAATACACTTAAAATAATGAAAAAATAATTAAAATCTGATTAATTTACTTCTTTATATATATTTTGAATACATTTAAAATATAATGGATACTCATTTTTTTACTAAATAGAAACAGAATTCTGAATAATAGAAAAGGATAGACTCATGATTCCGAAACATATAAAACTGGTATGCTATTAACCATTTATATTTTGTATGATATATATGAATTTCTTATGCGTTTACATTTGTGTTTATTTAAAAGAGAACCTTTTTTTGCGTTGCCTTTTACGTCTATGTTATGCAAGTCATTTGAATTGAGTTGTTTTACGTATTTATACAAATAGACACGGCTGTTAGAGATACAGTTTACGGCAATTTTCTAGAGTGTCTCACTAAAACTTGTCACATAAGATAAATATTTATTCTAATAAAATATTTACAGCATAAAAACAAACATAAACACAAACAACTAATCGAGAATCTGGACGGCTATATAGGGAAGGTGATGAAGTTGATCTCTTTTGTGACTTATACATATCGAACTCTCTTTTTATTTTGGTAGAATATGAAGTGATAAATGGTAAACGATATGCCCTTTACTAAACAAAACATATAAATGGTAAACGATCGTTATCAAAGTTGAGCAACATGAAGTGGCATTAGTGAAAGAGCATAACGTGTCATGCGTTTGTCCATTGTCCTGATCCTTGCTGCTTTTAGGTTCCACCGATACAAACCTCCCCATATTAAACTTGAGAAGTAACACGTTTCTCTACTTTAGAACGTATTTCTAAAAATCTTAGAAACCTCATTTATGTGGAATAAATATATATTATTTCAGAGCATAAAGCAATAGTTCAAGGAGAGTTGTACCAAAATTCATCTTTTAGTTGTGCTGGTGATATTTAATAGATACACGCAACATCTAACATTGTTAAATAGCACTCTCGACAACTTTACTTTGATTTGAGGCAGATACCTACAAATATTTTAACATAGGGACCTGGTTATAATTAACGGGTGTGTCGATTAGTTAGTTGGCCACTAAGCATGTTTCATGTATGTTCCTCATCTCTCTAATTTTGCAAGCGTTGAAAGTCAGAGCCATTATCATCTTTTAGGGAATTTAATTTCGAGCCTTGAGTTAGGTGGATTTAAGTCATATAAAGCAGAAAACCTATCATTCTCTAACATGAACGTAAAAAAAATCGCGTGTAATTAACAAAACAGTTCTGTATTAATTGGGTTATATTAAGGTTCTTGGAATATAATCGAGTTCTTATTAATACGTTATTTAAATTTGCGTTAATCGAACCTAAAAAAATTGTCAAGTTCATTTGAGAAAAAAAGGAAGACATGTTTAACTAGGAACGGCGGAAGACACAAAGATGTCCAATCTTTTTGCATCGACATCTTATCTTATGAAAAGTACAATCAATTTCTCATAACATTGTTAAACTTTATATGTAGGTAAATAGAATTAATATGGAAACAAAATCAGGTGCAGAGAGCATCATATGGGCCATGATCTTTGAATGGTGCAGAGCCAACTAAAAGTTTATGACTGAAGATACAGATAGAGAGAGCACATGACTGACGGATAGGACCAAAACCAACGAAGCATAGATAAAGATGTCATAAGTTTCAGACAGCTATCAGTCTCACTATATATGATCTCTCGATCTATATGTATATCACCTAACTTCATCTTATCATCATCTCTTCCATGTCTTGTCCTGAGCCGCTCAGTGTCCCACTAAAATTGTCCGGTTAATTAACATCTTGTATGATTTATCGTGTAGCTATCTGGCACAAATATATCGTATCCTACAAATTTATTGTAGAGAAGTAGATCGTGATCCAATCCTGAATTCGAACACCGTCGTAGTGAAAAAAAAAGAAACTAATTCTTGATTACCCCGAGAGACATATGTTTAATATACGTCATAAATGGGCATGTGTGTAATATCTAACCGATAAATAGTTCACAAACATATTTCGATTTACTATATATCCATATTGTTGGCTCAGTCTTTGTTAAATTTAATTAAGTTTGCCATGTCCACAATGAATGATCTTACTCATTTCAATCAGATCAAATTCTTTTTTTGGTTCTTCTAGTTAATCCAATTGTTTATGCATGTGTCACACCTAGTGTTTGTTGATTTGAGATAATTTATGGATTTTGTTCCAACTTTCATGTTTGGTGTATATGTTGCCCACTGTAAAATTTTTAAGTGATAAAAATCGGTTATATATATGCATCTAAATTCGACCTTAAAGTAATATATATATATATATATGCATTTGAATTAGTACATCTAAATTACTTTGGATTTAGGTGCAAGATTTATGCCCCTGTAGGAAAAAAATCATGTTGAAAGTTGTGATAGTGGCCTTGTGACCATTATATTAGCCTGACCCCCAAAAAGTTACATTTGTACGTTAAAAGATGTTTAAACACCATACACCAGTCGAAGAAACGACCAAAAATTTGAATTTCCCTTTAGTCAAAGACAAGGAGTGGGCATATATATACCTTATATTATACTAAATAACAGGTCATTTAGAAATTGAAGAGCATATTCGAAACTAATATCATCCATAGAAAAAAATAATTAATGTGACGATTAGGAAGAATACAAATAAAATAGGAAACGGCTTCTCTTTAATTATTGTCCAGCCACTCTGTGTCTCTTCAATTAGCCACTAGCCAGATTCTCCAATCTCCTCATGTCCATTTATTTAGAATCATACGCAATCAACCTCTTATAGATTCAAAGGTACGTAGGTCCAACATGGCACACGTTATTTTTGTCATCGATCAGTCTATATCGTACCATTTCCTCCATATTAAACAATATCTTATACATGTATAAATGTCAGTCGCATCTAAGATTCGCTAATAGCTATTATCAATTGATACAATAATAATAATCCTTTACTCGCTCTCAGTTATCGTGTTTTCAAAAATTTTAACATACAACTAAATTTTTTTCCGGGAATTTATCTTTTCTGTTATTTAGTTTTTATATAATATATTTATAAATATGTAATTTTGAGATGTGTTAACAATTTTATTTATAATATAATATGATATAGTTTATTAAAATTTAATACATTGTGAGGGTAATCATTTATTTATTTTTATTTCTATGTTTCTAAATCTGTATAAAAATATATATGTGGATTCAAATATTTTTGAGATGTACTAAAAGTTTTATTTTAGTGTCAATAATAATATTATACCAGTTGTATTGGTTTCATATTTATACTATGATTATAAGCTATATTTATTGATTTAATATATATGTATATATATTTATAGTTTTCAATATGTTATATATTTTAATATATTATTTATACAAATTTATTTTTATATATTATACTATTTTATTTTCGTTGTTTCAGAAATTTTATTTTAATTTAAAAATTTAATTTAATTTTTATAAAAATAGTTAACAAACTAATTTGTCAATTTAATATGCTTCATATAAAAATGTTTTGGTAAAATTTGACAGAACAATCTGTAAGAAAATTATTTTTAGTTATTTTCATAGATTTTTCTAAATTATTATAATATTTTAATCATTTATTTGTTTTGGTATTTAATTTCTATTTAAATTAAAATTAAAATTACTTTAAAAGTAGAATATAATATTTCAATATTATTTAAAACATATTTAATTAGTATGTTATTTGAATACATGTTTAATTAATATAATATTTTATTGTATACTTATATTAAATAATATTATTGTTTTTTTTTAATTTAGTGGCATATTTCATAATGTAAAGAGAAAATTAATTCCATATTTTGCAATAAAAAATTAAAAATCTGAAAAACTAGAATACATCAAACTGAAAATATATTTTGACAAAAATTTTAAAAATAACCAGACTGATAGAACTGTATCCACATAAACTATGACCAACAGAAGATTTTGTGCATTTGTATTAGATTGTCTGTATTTCTATTTGTCGTATGTATGATAAGTGATATTCAGAATATAGTAAAAAGAGATTTTTGTTGCTAGAATTCCTCCAATGTAAATACCGAGTACTCTCCAATAAATAAACCATATTTACGAAATTAATGTATTCGATTGCAAAAATCACATCTAATTTATGAAACACATGCAAATTTTATATTGTCCAAATCAAAATCTTTAGCTCAACGTGAAAAAGAAAAAGACTACACCAAATATTTCAAATTCTAATCAAGAATTCTTTTATTTTATTTAATTACTAATTCATTTTTGTCCAAAAAAAATTTGTCTATCTTTTTTCAAACTTCATCTATTTGTTGAATTGGTAAACATTATTTTATAGTGAGATTTGTTAAATTGGTAAACCGGTATTTTATTCTGTATTTCTAATGATTGATTTTTAAAAAATATTTTTTTTCGTTTTCGCCAATAAAAATTTTCCTATCGATTTTTTATATAGATTTTTTTAAAACCTAGGGATTTGTACTATCATAAAAAGCCAATGAAGTTAATAAGTTAAAAACATTATTTTATAGTGGGACATGTTGAATTGATAAAACTGGTACTTTTTCCTGTATTTCTAATAATTGATTTTTTCCTAAATTTTTCCTTTTGTGTTCCTCAATAAAAAAATCTTCTGTGAATTTTGATAGATTATTTAAAACATAGTGAATTGTACTACCACAAAAACCCAATGGGATTAATAAGTTAAAAACATACAAATACTTGGTGGAATCTTATGTTGGACAATAGTTACTGTTTAGTGTTTAAGAATATAAACTTAATGTATATAAAGTATAGGGACTGAAAAAGAAAGCAAAAAATGGAGAAGGTTACGCCATACGTATATGTACAGGTGAGAAATGCCAATGTATGAAGAACCCTAAAGAAAGTAAAGGAGCAGCGATGAAATCGGCAACCCGAAAACTGCGGATGGAACTGTTGATATTGTTTTTGGAAGTCCGCGTCGAATCAGCGTTGATGTTTCTCGTAAATTCTCTATCTTTCCTGCACAATCCAGATCGTTTCCAATTTTATAAATCACATCAAATCTCCACTTAATTTGGGTTAAAATCGGCAAGGATTTAAGGGGATTTGTCTTCTTCTTCTTCGATATCTCCGATTTGGGTATCGCTTAAACGGAAAAAGTATAAGCCTTTTTGTTTCTTTCTCGGTGGAATTTGCAGCGATGGATGATAAACCGTTGGGGATTCTGCGAGTTCATGTGAAAAGAGGGATTAATCTCGCGATTCGCGATTCCACTAGCAGCGATCCTTATACTGTTGTCACATTGGGTAATCAGGTTTGTTTTTTTCCTTTTCGTTTCTTGGTTCATGCCTTATAATCATTTTTCTGGGCTTGATTCTTTAGTGAACAAATCTTATTGCTTTAGAGTAATTGTGAAAATTTTGAATTAAAGATTGGACTTTTCGAGCTTTGGATATATGGTCTTTAATCGACTGTAGATTTATAGATCCTATAGAGTTATAGTCACATGGAGGAGGCGCAATGTGACGGAGATCACCATGTGAGAAAGATCTCGGTTTGATCTTCGTTATTTTGTCTTCTTTGCTAAACAACAAACTACATTTTCTTTTGCAGTACATGATCTGGTTGAAGGGTCAATTTCCTTTTAACTTATAGCATTTGTACTCTTTTTTTAAAAAATCGATTCATGTCTAGTCGACTAATCTTTGGACATAATCTTGTTCAAAGGTCATTCCCAAAGCTAATTAACTTACGTTCAGGCTCACGCATAATCTTGTTGAAGGGTCATCTCTCAAAATTCACTAGTGGGGGTAACTAACGGTATTAAATAGAAAATTGTCAGCTGATTTTCAAGGAAAAAGAGACATGATGGACTTAGTCTAGATGATTGAGTTTGTACCCTGTGAAGTCCTCTTTATCATCATTACTATGTAATTTTCTGTTTGTGAATTTGTTTTTCATCTCTTTTTGAACCCTTTTTTGGTCGTTCCTTCAGAAACTGAAGACGCGTGTGATCAATAATAATTGTAATCCAGTGTGGAACGAACAACTGACCCTTTCCATCAAAGATGTGAATGATCCAATCCGTCTGGTAAGCTCTCACGTCTATTACAACGGTCTCCTCGAGAAACCAATTACTGCGTTTTTTCTTATCTTCACTTACCATTAACACAACACATGTTTCTTTTACCTAATCCATTAGCTTCACATTGTTGATGCATTGCTTCTGGATTTTTTTCCCTCACAAATGAATGTTTCATGGCCTTTGGCTCATATGATGCTCTGTTTATGCAGATGGTGTTTGATAAAGACAGATTCTCGGGAGATGACAAAATGGGTGATGCGGAAATAGACATGAGGCCATTCCTAGAAGCGCATCAGATGGAGTTAGATTTCGAGAAGCTCCCCAATGGTTGTGCGATCAAGAGGATCCGTCCAGGAAGGACCAACTGTTTGGCTGAAGAGAGCAGCATCACTTGGAGCAACGGGAAGATCAAACAAGACATGATTCTCAGACTAAAGAATGTGGAGTGTGGGGAAATAGAGATCATGCTTGAGTGGACTGACGGTCCAGGCTGCAAGGGTCTTGGACGCGAAGGTACATTAATAACAATTCTCATATGATTGGGTATATGCTTTTTTCTTTGTGATTTAAATGCGAGCATTCGTTCTCTCAGGATCCAAGAGGACACCATGGATGCCAACTAAACGATTGGACTAAGGTGCAGAAATGTTCAAGAGAGACAGTGAAAATATGATTTTTTTTTTCTGTTCATGAAAAGACGAGTTTGTCTTTTGTCTCTAAAAAATTGGCTCTGTTTTGGTCTTTAGCTGTACATGTCGAATATAACCCAACCCGTTATATAAATTTGTATCTGTTTCTACTGTTGAAGGAATAAAGCAAACCCTGAATTTCTAGAAACTCTTCAAGTTTTTCTTTGGTTCTGCTAATATGAAAATTAGGTCGTCTACATCCAATTTTAGAAAGAATATATGTATATATATATGTAGTATTTTCCCAAAAACATATTTGCTTCTTTAGTTTCTTATTTATTTGAAGTGAAAAAAAGATGTGTATATTGTTGGATGAAACACAAAAAGGTCAACGATGTTGACTTTCCTCCACTGTCAAAGAATCCGAAAGATATTATTTGATGATATATTACCAAAGATGTTCGTCAGAGTAACGCGTTGATGAGTATAAGCGAGGAAACAAAAATCTGGAAATCAAATCTTTTTGTGACTATATTATTTGATCTTTTATTTGTTTTTGTTACTTTCTCGCTCTTTCGTCCATTGATAAGCCAATTTAAGTGGTCTCGTTGAATTTGAGCCGTTAATATATTTTTGGGGAATAACCGAATAAGAAAAGTAGAAGAGTCAGAGCCTAAAGATATTGATCGTTGTCTGGTTTCTCTTACAAAATTCACAAGAAAAACAGATAAAACTTTTTAGAAGAAAACAGAGGAAGAGGTTGTAGATGGAGGAACTTGCAGGGCTTCTGAGAATCCGAGTGAAGAAAGGGATCAATCTCGCTAGACGAGACACTCTAAGCAGCGACCCTTTTGTCGTCATAACTATGGGAACACAGGTCTCTTGTCCTCTCGCTCTCTTTGATTCTTTCTCTGATCTGGTCTTCTAAGTTCCTTGATTTTGATCTGCTTTAATGTTTTTGTCTCTGGTTCTTGATATTTCTTTCTTTGTTTATTATTATTATAAATCTATATAATAATAGATAGCTTTAGTATTTAGATTTTACAGAAGAGAGAGACATAAATGGCCTTTGATCTTAGGATTTGATTTTGCGTTCACTCTGAATCGAAGTCTTAAAATCTTCGAATTGCACCACAAGCTGAAAGGTCGTACTGTCGAAAATAACTGCAACCCAGAGTGGAACGAGGAACTGACACTTGCGATCAAACATCCCAATGAACCTGTGAATCTGGTGAGTACGACTATTCGTCGATTTTCAGTTACCAACATGTTGTGTCCTTTAGATCCATCTTTAGTCCACTATGTGAGTGTTTTTTGAACTATTACGAGTGCAGAGCGTGTATGATAAAGATACATTTACATCGCACGACAATATGGGAGATGCACAGATAGACATCAAGCCTTTCCTAGAGATTCACAAATTGGGTTTGCAAGAACTTCCAGATGGAACAGAGATCAAGAGAGTTTTGCCCACCAAAGAAAACTGCTTGTCTGAAGAGAGCAAAATCGTCTACCATAATGGCAAGATCGTTCAGGACATGATTCTTGTGTTGAGGAATGTTGAATGCGGTGAAGTTGAGATTCAGCTTGAATGGATTGACATTCCAGGTGGTAGAGGACTCTGAGAAACAGAGATGAAGTATTTTGATGATTTCTATATCTCTGTGTGTGTGTTTTTCTAATAAAAGCTACACGCTTTAGGGAAAAAAAAAAACTCACTTCGTTTTGTGTAGCATGAGAATGATCTCATCTACATCGAATTTCGAAGTATCTGAGCAAGATTGTGGCTTTGTTGGGTCGTGATAACTGAAAGGAATATATATATATTTCTAGTATCTAACCAAAATTATATTTGCAGGGTTATTGCTTTTATGAAATGCAAGGAAAAAGATGTTTATTGTTGCACCCAACACATGTTAATTTTCTCCACTAACAGAACAAAAAGATTCCAAAGCGATTCCAGAAGATCTTCGTGAGAGTAAGCTAAGAAACAAAAAAAAAAAACCTGAAAGAAAACATTTTTTTTGAATAAACCGTATAGAGAGAGAATATTAGTTGTCTCTTATTTTACAAGGATAAGGATACAAAAGTAATGGTTTTGTTTAAAGACTAAGATACGTAAGACTTAATCAGCGTCCATATAATACTATTGTATAACACTTATTTATTACTTGAAGGAATAATAAAGAGCCTAAACTGATAGATACATAAATGGCAGAATCTCTTTTCGTATGTAAACGTTGTATAAATAAGAGAGTATGTTGTTGTTTTTCGATCATCGATTATCAAACTTTACATTTGGCTTGTTGAGAATTCTTCTCTCAAGAGGGACAGATTCTAGAGATTGTTCTGGATCTGTAGGATTGATTTCATCGTTTTGGTGATTTCACTATTGTTCTTCTTTGTTAATCAATTGAATATTGTTGGTTGCTTAACACATTCACATCGCACGACAAGATGGTAGATGCGCAGATAGACATCAAGCTGTTCTTGGAGGTTCACAGATTGGATTTGGAAGAACTCCCATATGGAACAGAGATCAAGAGAGTTTTCCCCACGGGAGACAACTTCTTGTCTAAAGAGAGCAGAATCATCTCCAATAATGACAGATTCTTCAGCATATGATACTTGTGTTGAGGAATGTCGAATGGCGGCAAGGTCGAGATTCAGCTTGATGGATTGAAATTCCAGGTGGTACGGGACTCTGAATCAGAGATTAAGTAAGCATCTTAATCGTTCTCTGTTCAGAATGTGTGTAATAAAAAGCTTTGTTATGGAAGCTGAAAGTTATCATATGAGCAAAACAGAGTACTTACTCTGCTATGTAACGGAAAATATTTGGATTTTAAACGAAACCGTTTTGGTTTCCCGCGAGTTTTCTCCTCAGGGCACATTAAAAAGAATATGCTGTTGTTGTAATTTGTATGCAGATGAAGAAAAAAAAATGTGGAGAAGAAAAAATAAAAACTAATCTAATAAGCTTGGAAGTTTGCTAGCGGATATTTATATTTTTTTTGGTTTGTTAAACATGTGAAATTGCAGAGATATTCAAACGTAAGGTTATGGTTTCATCTAGTTACGAATCTTATCCATCTCCAAATCTCAAATTTGAAAAAAAAACACTTGTAAGGGAAAATATCACAGATAGATACAAACAACATTGTAAATAAAATTCTTAGCGTGGAACTATATTTGCAGATATTTGCTTTTTTGTTTTTGGGATCTAATCTATGTTTCAAGTCTGAAACTTGAAACTCTGTTTCTGGTATAACTCCAAATTTCCAAACGGAGAAAAGCTATGGCGTCGACTTCAACATCATCTTTAATGGCGTCAAAAACTGTAATCTCACTGTTTCTATCCTCACCAGGATTAGTCAAACGGAGTTTCTTATCATTCACACCAGCTTCTCCTTCGTTTAAACCCCTCAGGACAAGATCTTCAAATGTTACTAAGTTCGATGAAGTAACCAATTACAGTCTTGACGAGGACATGGACCAGATCCGACGGTTACAGAACGGTTCTGACGTGAGAGGAGTCGCATTGGAAGGAGAGAAAGGCCGGACGGTTAATTTAACGCCTGCAGCAGTTGAAGCAATCGCAGAGAGCTTCGGAGAATGGGTTGCAGCAACGGAGAGTCACGGAACCGGCGTTATTAAGGTTTCTCTCGGACGGGATCCGCGTGTTTCCGGTGGGAAGCTAAGCACAGCCGTGTTCGCGGGTCTAGCTCGTGCAGGATGTTTAGCTTTTGACATGGGTTTAGCTACTACTCCTGCTTGCTTCATGAGCACGTTACTCCCTCCATTCGAATACGACGCTTCAATTATGGTAACAGCGATGACTCATTTTGTTTCTTTATAATATATCCGCTTTTTAAGATGCTCTTGTATTGTCAAGTTTCACGAACTTCCAACTCAAAACCAATTGGTATTGAGTAGATTCATTGTTTGAGATGTGAAATTCTGATATGTTTAGTCGTTGTGGTTTTGAAGATGACGGCGTCTCATTTACCGTATACAAGAAACGGTCTCAAATTCTTTACCAAGAGGGGAGGATTAACGTCTCCTGAAGTGGAGAAGATATGTGATTTAGCTGCGCGAAAGTACGCAAATAGACAGACTAAAGTCTCTACATTGATCAGAACTCGACCAGAGCAAGTCGATTTCATGAGCGCTTACTCTAAGCACCTTAGAGAAATCATTAAAGAAAGAATCAATCACCCTGAACACTACGACACTCCTCTCAAAGGATTTCAGGCAAGAGTCTAGCTTTATAATAATCTCTGTCTTTAGTGTTTCTATACAGATTATGACGTTTTTGGTTGGTGTATGTTAGATAGTAGTGAATGCGGGTAATGGGTCAGGAGGGTTCTTTACGTGGGATGTTCTAGACAAGTTAGGAGCGGATACATTCGGTTCGCTCTATCTTAACCCGGATGGGATGTTCCCCAATCACATTCCTAATCCGGAAGACAAAACCGCAATGTCACGCACCCGAGCCGCGGTTCTAGAGAACTCAGCGGATCTTGGGGTTGTGTTTGACACGGATGTTGACAGGAGCGGAGTTGTGGATAACAGAGGAAATCCTATAAACGGAGATAAGCTCATTGCGCTTATGTCAACGATTGTGCTTAAAGAACATCCAGGTGGGTTTACACTAAAGATGTTCTTTGTCCAACCTTATCTTTGACTAGTTTATGTGACTTATACTGTTTATAAGTATGGATATAGGAAGTACAATAGTGACGGACGCAAGAACGAGTATGGGGCTAACTAGGTTTATAACGGAGAGAGGAGGGAGACATTGTTTGTACAGGGTAGGGTATAGAAACGTGATCGACAAGGGAGCAGAGTTGAACAGAGATGGCATCGAGACTCATCTCATGATGGAAACTTCAGGACATGGTGCTGTTAAAGAGAATCACTTCTTGGATGATGGTTAGTAAATTACTACATTTTTGATTGGTATATGAGTGATATATGGTCTTCTTTATGTTTTCTTTCTTCTTGTATAAATTGTGACATATTGTAGGTGCATACATGGTGGTGAAAATTATAATTGAAATGGTGAGAATGAGACTCGCGGGATCAAAGGAAGGTATCGGTAGTTTGATCGAAGATCTCGAGGAGCCGTTAGAAGCGCTTGAGCTGCGGATGAATATTCTGTCGGAGCCAAGAGATGCAAAAGCAAAAGGCATTGAAGCTATTGAGACATTCAGGCAATATATTGAGGTATAATAGCTTTATTAATAATCCAAATTAGTTATGGCTGTAGCTTTAAATATCAGAATTATAATTGTGGAACAAATAAAAACGATTATTAGGAAGGAAAACTAAAAGGATGGGAATTGGATTCTTGTGGAGAATGTTGGGTGAGTGAAGGTTGCTTGGTGGACTCAAATGATCATCCATCTGCCATTGATGCTCACATGTACAGGTAATTTACTTTGTTTACAGATTGTATGTATCATATGATAAAATCAACTAAATAATTTAAATAAAAAAATAAAAAATCAGGGCAAAAGTGAGGGATGAAGAGAGTGGAGAAGAGTATGGATGGGTGCACATGAGGCAGAGTATTCACAACCCTAACATTGCTCTTAATATGCAATCAATGCTTCCTGGTGGATGTCTCTCCATGACAAGACTCTTCAGAGATCGGTTACTTTTTTCATTCTTCTTTAATTCTAATAACTACGTCTAACTCCGAATTTGAAGAATTTGATGTTTATTTTTTTGTGTTGTTGTTTTTGTTGTTGACAACGTTAAAGTGGATATACTGTTTTTGATTCAGGTTTCTGGAAGCTAGTGGGATGGCTAGATTCCTCGATATAAGTGATTTCGACAATTACATCGGAAGTCAATCTTAAAAGCTCTTTAGTTAAATTGCGAATTATGTCATGAAACCACAGTGGAAAGTGTTACTTATTGCATCTCTATTTAACTAAGAGCAAATTATGTACATTAATTATATGTAAGGATCTCACCAAAGAAAATGAAAACAGATATGATATGTATTAATCTTGAAGACACTCCAGTTAAATTTTCACATCATTTTATTTCCCAAACGAGTGCACTCGCTCGGCAAACTTCCATTCGCAGTTTAAGTTTTCAATTTGTAATATTTGAGATTATGTAAAGATTATTGGCCTATAGATAATAATTTCTAGATAATGTGTGAAAAATATCACATATCAGAAGTTGAAAGAAACTTTAAATAATATATAAGAAGTTTGGGACAATCTATCGAATTAAGTTTTAAGTTAGAAGCTCATAAAACTCAACATATTATTAGACTTCAAACACATGCTGCTCTATCTAAATCAAGATTGATCCAATCTGTCCAAGGAGATCCGATCTGACCCAAGATCAGCACAGTTTTAAACTAGTCCAACTGGTATAATCCGAAATTAATCATATAATGACTAAATAGGCATCATCTCGATAAGGTATGTGAAGAATGTCCCATATTAAAAGTCTATGAAACATAAGTACAATAGTATATAAAAAATATGGATAATATCACTTATTGTCAATTGGCTCTGAGATGAAAACTCATGAACCTCAATACAATATCAGAATCTGAACATATATACACACTTATCTAATCTAATCTATAAGTGGTCCGATTATACAAACTTAAAATTGATCGTCTCTTAAAATTAATGGTTAAAAAAATTATTATCTTAAAAAAATTCATTAAAAGTTAGTTCAATATTATTCGGTTATAAACCATAATCTATTGACAGTGTGAAAAATATTCCAATTTATAAAATTTGAGTATTCTAATTTAAATGAAAAAAATATCTTTTGTGGACAAAATATATTGGATCAGATCTTTGATTATTAGATCACGAATCTTATATATTTATGATAACTTATTCAAGTTTCTGGTTCTATGGTCCTCTATTATTTCATTTGTCACAATTTGGATAATTTTTATTTATTTTATGGTCATTTTCATTATTTTTTCTTTAACATATTAAAATTTATTGAATTATTATTATTATTATAGAATAACAGGTGCATCAGCAACTTCAAAACCACAAGGATCATTTACAGTCCAAGGAAAATAAACACACGAGCAGACAACCTAGCAAGAAATGCACAAAAACTCCAAGTATAAATGAAATATCATTCCACCAGATTAGTTGATTAAAAAATTTTAATTTATTTGTTCTATTGTTGTCAAAAAAAAAAAAAATGGAAAGTGTTTAATGTGTGAGAAACTGGAAATTACTTATGATTTAAATAAACATAAATATTTAATTTTGTGAAAAGGCAAATAAAATTACTAGTGTTTATTAGAAGAATCGGAAGGAGTATTGAGTCTAATTAATAATTATAGGCTTCAACGAATTTTCAATAATAACATATCCAATAATTTATTGAGAACTGGTCTTCCATTATGCGGTATCTTAAATGCTCAGTTGCTCACCAAATCCTGTGTCTATGTATTTAAAGCTTCGGTGCATAATATTAGGTTTCTTTTTGCTTTTGTTTTTTCTTCTAGAGAATACACTTGTTAGCCATTAACCAAAATACATCCACCATTTCATTATATGATCATCATTCATCAGTGACGTAAAGTACTCGGTAGATATGATTGATGGACGATAATAATGTTAATGGAAAGTGATTGGGATGAAATTTCTGGTCCCTTTTAGTTACGGTTTAACTACCTGGTTCAAATTTATGGTTCCCCTAAATAGAATATTTTAGTATGTCTTTTTATTGTCTAAAATAAACCTGTTCTTGGATTATTTATCTACCCATGATTTCAATAGAATATCCATTATCCCAAAAAGTAGTTGCCGACATCACTAAGTTGAAATTTTGAAAGTTTCTTCTGCATAACATGTCTCAAAAATACAAATATAGGTTAATGTGGTGGCTGATTGGTAAGCTGTATGTACACGATAAATACATAGTCTACCGCACATAAAACAAGACATATATGTTTGTTGGTTTGTGTTAGTGCGTTATCACCCATATTCAAACATGTTATTAGCCAAATAACTAATATTTTATCAATCGTATTTTTATTTATATAAAATCACATTACAAATCTTACAGCTACAACTATAATATCGGTATAACCAAAACTATACAGCGAAAAAAAGCTACAGCTAGTTAACTATAATCCAATCAATCATTCCTTTAAGCTATTAGCCTTCTTATCTTTAAATCATGAAAGCATAAAGATAGGGAGTTAATCCAAACAGACACTATTCTTGGCAAACATAACAAACTTAATTATAGTCTTATATATTTTATAGTAGCCTCATCATAGCTAGTACACGTCGCTTCTCAAACTTACAACTTCCAACGTAAACGATCTTAGTATACACACACATAATCATGGCACACTCATCATTTATATCTCTCACAAACTCGGACATGGCTCCTTACTTAGTCCTTTATTGCGTTTTGATTAAAATACAGAACTTAAGGCACGATACACATTACTTTATTCCTCGGCCAAGAGATGTTCGTCGATCTCTTTGGAGACTTCAACACAGAACTGGAGGAGAGTCTCGGGATGAGCAACCTCTTCGCTAATCTTCTCGTACTCAAGGTGCCAGTGCACAATACTCCCAGCCCCACCTTGCTTAGGGGTCACCTGGATCGTGAGCAAGAAGCTTTTGTACTCTTTCATCAGATCACCTTCAATAACCCTAAACGTGATCAGGTTCTTCTCCGGCTCCACCGCCTCGATCCTCTCCTTTGCTACCTTTGCCTCTCCATCTGCACCAGTTATATAACATTTAATAGTTATAGGTTTAAGTTTGAGAACCGATATATATATTAGTGAAACCTAAGATCGATATAAACTAGACTCGTCTTTTTAGTCACTGCAAAATTTACAAGGCGGCTACATGCTTAAAAACTTAATTTGCCTGAATTTTGGATCTGAATCTCCTGGTTATATAAGGAAAAATATATATAACAACCTTAACTTGCCATGAACGTAGTTCCAGAAGATGATAGAGCCAGGTTTGCCCCAATCGCCTTCGTGCAGGTCACAGCCCTGAATGTTGCTTGGAGATGCTTTGGAAACATGGTGTGGTTTCCCGGTGAACATGTGATGGAACTGCTCGGCGGAAGCTTTGATCTCCACGTCTGTCTCAAGCTTCCCCACCAAGCTAGAGGTCTCTGTTTTCTTCACCTCCTCTTCCGCCGGTTTGTGTGTAGCCTCGACCGTTTTAGGAGGTGCAACCGTCACCTTGGTCTCCGCTTCTTCCACCCTTGCAGCCTCCACCGTTTTAGTTGGTGCCACGGTCACTGGCGTCTCCGCCTTTTCCTCCATCTTCTTTGCAATTTCAGTAGCAACCTCCGCCATTCTATCTCCTGCTGACTTGATTATCTTGAGAAAAATTAGGGTTTCTTAAGAGAGAGTGATATTCTGTTTATGAGTGAGTTCCCTTTGGAATTCTATAACCCTTTATGTAGAGGAATGATTGAGCAACTGTGGAAGAAAAATGAAGGACTATTTATGTGACCACTGGTCCACTACCCCCATCATTTTGACCCACCTGATGATAGCGATAACGAAAAGATAAAAATGAATTATTTTTCATTAAATATTTCCAACTACTCTTTTAAATGCGTCTCTATAATTGTTTTTTCATAATAATTAACATCTATTAATATCATATTCGTACTTAGACTATATAAACATTCTTTTATCAAAAGCTTATTTGTGTTAAAAAAAATCAAAAGCTTATAATAATTTAAATAGAATATGAAAAGACATTTTTATTAATAAATAACTTATATATTGATTTAAAGACCATTTAATTCAATAACTTTAGTTTTATCAGATTTATTTTTATAGTTTAGAAAAATATTTACTTTTAAATAAATATATCAAAACTGTTAATAATAATATTCAATAACTTGTAATTTCTCTTCGTATTATTATTATTATTAAAAATTGTGTAATTTATTTAAATGATTGGATCGATACTAATATAAACCATACAATTTTAGGATAACTCAAATTTTATCAAATGTGAGAATTAACTTTCTGATCCAGGTTCGTTAATACACGTAAATATTTAATCCTATTCGAAAACATATATTTTCAGAAAATATTAAAAAATTTAAAATTATTATCCCATTAATTTGAAGGCTTTATGATATTCAGTCATTAAAATAACCAATATAGATTTTTGTTTAATATTAATTATACAGTTAAATAAGATTAAACAATTAAATAATTATCTCATTATGTAAGAACCGCCGACCACCCACTTTATTATAAAAGAATAATCATTGCGGTACTTGATTTGGGATGAGTCAAGAAAGCCCCATTATCTAAAAATAAAATTTCATATATCCTGTTATCAATGGTTATCAATTTAATTATTAAAATTGTTATTTTATATTTACAATGGGTTATATATTTATAAAAGTAATTGATAACAATCGAAACATAGTAGCATAAGTATAACCTAGTATAATTGTATATAATTGGGTTATACTAGGTATAACTAGTACAATTAATGTGTAGTTCTGTAGAGTTTTACCAGTTATATTGATGCAATTGGTAGAACTTAGTAAAACTGGGTACAACATAATACAATTAGGTATATGTAGATATTTCTTGATACAACTGGATATATTAATTATACTGATGTTGATGTCAGAGATATTTTGTCTTTTTATTAAAGTGAGAGATATATAGATTAATCAGAAGTATAACATTTGTTTTATGAAAATAAAATCATTCCATTCAATTACTCATTTGTAATTCCATTTCTAATTTTGAAAATAAACGTGGGCAGTAAACATGTGTGTTTGTGTATAAATAGGAGTTTTGATATTTGCAAGATATCCCAAAACCAATTCAATAAAAAGACAATAACGTGGTGGCAAAATAAATAAAAAAAAACATATCCTCCACGTTCCTCTTATTTTTCCTCTTCCTTTCTTTTATTTGCAAGGAAAAAAGAAAATTTCAACATATTTTTCTCTCTTGGACGAGAAGAAATGATAACAAATGTTTATTGAAATTGCCTAAACAAATTACAAGGAAGAACTCATATGACAAAATTAGGCTTTTGAGCTCGTTTCACGAGACAAAAAAGGTTTGGTAGGAATTGAATTTTGGTAGCCCTTTGATCTTGATGCTCAGATGCACTCTAAAAACAGATCATAGGTGTAAAGTTGTCAATGAAGCCTGTGTTAACTGCAAGGCAGAGTGAGAGATGCCAGCTTATTTCGGTTGGGGATCTCAAATTTGCAATGTATGAATAATTTGTTGTTTTTTTTTTAGTATTTTCCGGTGCTTTTTAGTATCCTTTTATTGAAAAAATGAAAATCATTTGCAAATATCTCATAGAAAGGCATAGACCAATCGGTTTATTTTTTTCGTATTGTCAAAATCACACTTATTATTTCGGCCATTTAAATACCTAGACAGCCAATTTTAAAACTTTTTTTAAATAATGGAAATTATAAAAATAACTGGCAGCTTTTGTGGAACAGATGAAAGTTACAATGACTTACAATTATGGGCTTCTAAGCCCACCTGATCCCTCTTTTTCTTGACACATAAAGTAGTTCTACAACCCATATGACTGTTTCAGTCTGAAAATGAAATTGAACTTTGAACAAGCAATAAGCCGACAAAAGAAAAAAAGAACAAAGAACATGCGAGAGAAAGTGGTCAGTTTGGCTTTCGAAAAAAGGATATGGAGAAAAAGGTAGATTCAACTTCAGTGTCGCTTCACATAGCTATCGTCTCCTTGATCCTGAAGTGGATTTACAAATTATGTATCTACTTATTGTATTTTTGCCTGGTCTAGGCAACAGACCAGTAGGGATCACTGGTAGTGTCACAAAGATTTTGATGAGTACATGATGAAGCTGACGAAATCAAAGAATCCGACGATCCAAGAACCTGATTATTTATAGACTTTCAAGTTAAGCTGGACATTCAGTATTCTCCAGCTTGAAGGAGGGTATATAAGAGATTGTCAATCACAAAATCATGCCAATCACTCTAATCACAAAGATTACAATCATAAAATTATTATAAATCATTTGTATTTTTTAGATTCTCTAGCTTTGCTATATAATATATGTTGTCTTCTTCGTAGAATAACACATAAATGGTTTGATATACTGATATTTTACACCATCCACGACTGAAACGGATCTTGAGCTGTACGAGATGAAATTCTCGTAGTTAGCAATACTCTTGATTTCTGACTTGTTTGCTAATTTACTCATTAATGTAGCCGAGCGTTTCTTCCAAATAGGAAACGGTTCAACGTAAAATATCGGTTATAAACTAATTAACTGTCTTCCAATAAAGAAAAATTGCTTTTTCTGTGACTTGAATTAGTGTCCACACTACTATTTCAAAACATTAATATCTTCAATCTATAAATTATTCTGATCTAATCATTTTATATTAACTATGTCTATTGGTTATCTAAATACTGATTCAAACGTTATCTACATACGAATTATAGATTAGCTGAATCGGGAAACAATGAAATAGAAAAATAGTAGATTAGCTGAATCATTAAACAATGGAATTAATCAAATAAGAAAACTTAACTAAATAAATATTAAAAAAGAATTATGAAACAACTGAATAACCAAAAAACATGAATGGTACGTTTATAAATGCAGTTGCTATAAATGAGATACAAATCTTAGGGCATACAAGTATCACACTCGTATTATTTTCTGTCAACGGGTCTATTAGACTATTTTTTCAACCCTTATGCCGAAAGATAGAAGCAAACTCTGATGGAAAAGTAAGCAAGGACTTTTAACCATTTAACTAAAAGCATTTCTTCTTCATACTTTATTTATTTAATTTTTTTCTTGTACGTTATTATCATGTCTTCATACGTTCTCTTGATTAATCTTATATATAGTAGCCAGAATTATAATTCTACAAATAATTAAATTTAGTAGTTGATTGAAGCTTTCTTTAGAATATTTATAGCTTTAAAAAGGGTGCGAAATAAATAGGAAAAGTCAATTGTTGATAATCAGGTTTTAAACATTTTGTGCGAACATTATGAATATAGTATGTAAACGTAATTCTTGAAAATATGAAAACACGAGACAAATCTAGGGTTGATTCATGCATGTTAGCAGAGAGAAGAGCCTTGATTTATCCAGTAACATATATCACAAGTTTTATTTTTAAAAAAAACATGACATATATATACACACATGTAGAGTACACCACTTTTATATATCACTCATCTATATCAGACACTATGGCTCCTTATTTATTGTATTTTAGACTAAAACAGACATGCTTCATGGCATGGATAGGGTAGATACACAATGAAAGAGCACCCTTCACTAGTCCTCGTTTAGGAGATGTTCATCGACCTCCTTGGAAACTTGAACACAGAACTCCATAAAGGTCTCAGGATGAGCTACTTTCTCGTCTATTTTCTCATACTCAACGTGCCAATGCACTGTACTCCCAGGTCCTCCCTGTTTAGGAGTCACTTGGATCGTGATCACAAAACTCTTATACTCTTTCAATAAATCTCCCTCTATCACCCTGAAAGTGATCAGGTTTTTCTCCGGCTCCACTGCCTCGATCCTCTCTTTCGCCACCTTTGCCTCCCCATCTGCACCAAATATATATATAATATGTTTGGGTTTTGACTATGAGCTATCGATAAGAATATTAGTTCTGGAACATATATTATTTAAGCAGGTGCATGTAATTTAATCGAATGATAGTAGAAAATGGTCGTATCAGTTAGTAAGTTTATTTTATCATATACGACAGGATTTATTAAGTTAATAGGTTTCAATTCATAACCAATTGACAGATTATGTCAATAATTTTGAACAGATTTAAATGCGAGAACTAATATATAACTATTAATGAGTATATAAATATGTATATATAACGTTGACTTGCCATGAACATAATTCCAAAAGACGATAGAACCAACTTTTCCCCATTCGCCTTCGTGGAGATCACAACTCCGAACTTTGCCTGGAGTTGCTTTGGCGACATGGTGTGGTCTCCCAGCAAACATGTGATGGAACTTCCCAGCAGAAGCTCTGATATCAACATCTATCTCAAGCTTCCCAACCAAACTTGACGCTTCTGTCTTCGTCGGATTCATTGCAGCCCCGGCCATTTTGGTCGCCATTTTTTCTCCTGTTGATTTGTTTATCTTGAGAATTAGAAATGATTTTGAGAGAAGATGAGTTCCTTTTGGGTTCTTTAGCCCCCTTTTGTAGAGGAGTGAGTGAGGAAACGGTTGAAGAAAAAACCAAATATTTATTAATTGCTATTTTGTATCCCTTGTGATCATGACCCCATCATTTTGTCTCACCTACGGATAATTTGTAAGGGATAAGGATTATTTACCTTTGTACTTAGAAATGATTTAGCGATCATTCAATATCACACGGTTCACGTCTTTCCTTCCTTTGTGAAATTTTCGTTTTGTGATATTTGTAATTGATATGTAGTGTTAATAATATAGATTTTTTTATTATCGAAATATTTTTTTCTCCGCTGGAAATTTCATTTATAAATACTTTGTAATGATCCTAATAGAACATGTCGTTTTAAAAATGAAGACACGTTAGTTCATATGCTAACAAACAAATATTATTAACTCTATTATTAGATAAATTAGGTCTCGGACCCCATGATTTTGCGGAAGAGAACTGTATATTAAAATAATTAGACATATTTAAAACAAAAAATAATTTTATATAGAACTCAATATTTTAAAATTTATTGATATAGTGAAAATGAAAAATAAAAATTTCCATAATATTTTAAATTATTAAAAATAAGTTAAAATGAAAATTATTAACAATTATGATAAAAAATGCAAATCTTTATAATATTTTTTAATATTATTAATAAAGTATGAGTAAATAATAATACAAAACTTTGATTTAAAAGATGCAATTTTAAAAAAAACTTTTAAGATTATTAAAAATGATTTTAGGTAAAAATGTATGAAACAAAAAAATAATAAAGAACCACAATTCTTGAAAATATTTTTAAAAAATATTACTATCGTAAAAAAATTACAAAGTAAAGACTAAAATTAAAAAAAAAATCAAAGCACATGATTTTCTGAAAACAAAATCTAACGTAAGAATATGCTAATATAACTTGGAGTTTGTTACATAATGGAATAAATAATATAACTCGCTAATTGAAGGGTAAACATTATGTATTCTTTCAATTTAATCACTAATTATTCGTTTATCCATATTTATTGATTTTTGATCTATTTATATTTTATTGGAAAATAAACATATGTCAAAATATGTGCTTTTAGATGACTTTTTTTTTATCTCTAACCATTCAGTAAATACCTTGTCTTGAAACTCTATATTAGCAACAAATGGAGAGAAATGAGTAAAATTATTTTAATAGTTGGAGAGCTTTCAAAAATTATGATTTGGTTGTACAAAAAGTGTTGTAAAAACTAAAAACACAATATATAGAGTTGAAAAGACACATAGAGAAAAAAGATGCAACTTTTCAAGTAAAAAAAGAAAGTGGTAATAAAAAAAGATATAATAAACGGTTATGAAACACACAAAACACAGTACAGAGAATTGAAAATACATAAACAAAATATACAACATTTTCATATCAAAAGTAGTTATAAGCATTGTATATATTAATTAGGATTGCTATTATTAATAGATATATGATTGAAATTAATGTTTAAAATTCGTATTGTTTGCATCAAGACTCCTAAAAAGTGGAAATATTTGAAGTATACACACATATAGTTTTGTTTTTTGTCGACAACAAAAAGAAAGATATAATACATACATGTAATACTTACCACTAAACTGTATATTTTGACACATGTAATTTTGTCTAAAAATTATAGTAACTAAATAATATAAAAGTAAAAAAAAAAACTAAAAACCTCGAATTTTATTATTTTTTATAATTTTACAAATAATTATAAGATTCTGGACTGAAGCCTTTATATCTTCCCAGATCCGAATCAGAACATATAATATAATATGGTTCCAAATGTCACTCGATCATGTGAATATCTGTTTTCATTATTTTTCAGTTAAGTTAAGAATACTTAATTTTCGTAAATTTTTACCTTTAGTTTGTTTTCTTTCCTGAATATATCACTTTAATTTATTTCGATCGATAAAATATTAATCATAAAAGATCATATTTTACCTATCATATTATGCACATCATTTAGTTGCCACAATCTTTAAATGAGCCACAGTTTTTGATGACTTTGCTTCATTACACATTTTTTTTGGGTAGAATGTTTCAATACATCTCCATATATACTATACGATACAAATCTAGAGTTTTTATATATATGAAAGCAGAAACCATGATATATAGCTTAGTAGTTTGTGTTAGTATTGTTATACGTACCGTCAACCTAAATTTAAACCCGAATATGTACATGTTATTGATAAAAATGAATATATGAAACTATGAAAGCAGAAAACAGAGGCGAATTGATCCAAACATATATCACATGTTTTATAGTTTTATTAAAGACAAACATAATACACGTAAACAAACTAAATAACAGAATTCATACATGTATATTATAGCACTTCCATTTCTTCTCACTCATATTTATTGTACGTTTATTAGTTGATGAACTTTCAAAGACTGAAATCGACATGCTTCAACCACACATACAAGTACTGATATGATTGTCACACGAGGAGTACTCTCCTCTATTCCTCAGACAAGAGATGTTCGTCGATCTCTTTGGAGACTTCAACACAGAACTGGAGGAGAGTCTCGGGATGAGCAACCTCCTCGCTAATCTTCTCGTACTCAAGGTGCCAGTGCACAATACCTCCCGGCCCTCCATGCTTAGGGGTCACCTGGACTGTGATCACAAAGCTTTTGTACTCTTTCATCAGATCACCTTCTATGACCCTGAACGTGATCAAGTTCTTCTCCGGCTCCACTGCCTCGATCCTCTCCTTTGCCACCTTTGCCTCCCCATCTGCACCAGTTATTTAATAGTTTTCATTTCCTTGACTTTGAGAATAACTTGAATGTTAGTTCAAAAGCTTATTATAAGTACATATATTTAAGTGACAGTATTAACTATATATATTGGTCATCGCCGGCATTGTGCGTGTATGTCAGGGAATTGTATATATGGAATCCCTATAGCGCCAATATTTCTAAAATTTGGGTTTTCGGTTTGGAATCTTCCGATTATTGTAAAGAAAGTGATAGTAGTTTAATGGGAGTCCAAAATCAATTTACGCTAGACAGAACGCTTTTATATATTGCCACTACAGGATTTAGACGGTGGCATACCTCATTATCTAGACTTAATAAATTTTGGTTTAATTAGAATTCAGTGATTAGAAGAAAAAAAAGCGTATAAAGTTGACTTGCCATGAACGTAGTTCCAGTAGACGATAGAGCCGACTTTGCCCCAGTCATCTTCATGCAGGTCACAACCTTGAATGTTGCCTGGTGATGCTTTGGAGACATGATGTGGTCTCCCTGCGAACATGTGATGAAACTGTCCAGCCGAAGCTTTGATCTCCACTTCTGTCTCAAGCTTCCCGACCAAACTGGACGTCTCGGTTGTTGCCGCCTCAGCCATTCTTTATACATCTGATATAATTAATGCTTATCTTGAGAAAAATAGGAAGATAGGGTTTTGAGAGAGGAGTGAGTTGTGACCTCTTTAGCCACCATTTGTAGAGGAATGGTTGAATAACTGTTGAAGCAGACAATTCAATAAAATAATCTCATGAGTTGTTGTATTCCATGTGAACCTCATCCCCATCATTATAATTTAGTACCTGCCGAATTATTTTTTTTTTTTTTTATAAAGTGATATATTCATCAATCACACGATCCACGTCGCTAATTTCGTTTTCGCAGTTGCTAAGTCTCTGCTCAGATATATGTATAAAATTATTGGCAGCAGGTAGCTTTGTTATATAATTTCGAATGATCCGTAAGAGATCACGGCCTTTGTCTATCAATGAAGACACGTTAGTCCCATAAAATAAAATAAAATAAAGTGAATGATTAATTAGTTCAACATTAAAACACTAAAAAGGCCATATATACTCAAAAGATTTTATTTTCGTTAATTAAGAACTAGTTTCGGGACAAATCCGTGGCTTCATAACATTTTGTTTGAAATTTCACTCACAAACAATTTGCTAAGCCTTAAAAGCGTGATTGATTTAGTTTTTCTTATATACTACATAATCCATGAAAAAGCTCCTTGCTATATCCTTAATTAAATTAATATCTTAAAATACTAAGTTAGATAAAACTAACAAATCTACAATCTTATAGTATATTTTTAATCTATAGGATTATTTTTTTGGGTCAAAGTCTATAGGCTTTATATCCTTCATAATGCCATCTATTATCTAGGGTTTCTTTTTGGTTAACTCCTACTGTTTAGTCAATAGTATGGTAAAAAATAAGCTCTTTAATCTCTCTGTTCCACGTCTTCCTATTTTTTTTTTTTTTTTTTCATCACCATTCATTTCTTATTCCTCGGTCGCATTTTCTTATCTTCATTAAATCACGAAGCAGAAAGCGCGACGCTTAATTAATTTATTTAAACATATGCTATTATATGCTTTTATTATTAACAAACATTCATACATAAATTTCGAATAGCTTCATAGCTACTACTGTTACATAGACTTAGCTTCTCAAAAGTAACAACTTCCAAACATTCATCTCTTTCACATATTCGGACAAGACGGCTCCTTAGTCTTTATTTATAGAAATTTTAAAGGCTGAACTTTAAGGCAACACACAAATACAAGTATGGATATATAGGATTGATACAAGAGAAGTATTCCTCTATTCCTCGGACGAGAGATGTGCATCGATATCTTTGGAGACCTCGACGGCAAACTGGAGGAGAGTCTCAGGGTGAGCCACCTCCTCGTTAATTTTCTCGTACTCAAAATGCCAATGTGCAACACTTCCAGGTTCTCCCTCCTTAGGGGTTACTTGAAAGGTGATCACGAAACTCTTGTACTCTTCCATCAAATCACCCTCTAACACCCTGTACGTGACCCGATTGTTCTCCGGATCTATTGACTCGATCCTCTCTTTCAATACTTTTGCCTCCCCATCTGACCACAGATAACATTGACACATATTTTTAGGTTTGAGATTGTTAGAAATCTTGCATTTGAATAAGATCAGACATAATATATAAAATATATGTGGATCAATCCACTCGTTTCAAATTGGTTTGGACTCAAGTCGATATATTTTGATATATATATATATATTTATATATATATATATATAACTATTTTGATATAGATTCGCTATGAATGCATTCATGTAACTAGAGAATTATAGCGTTGACTTGCCATGAACGTAATTCCACATTACGATAGAACCAACTTGGCCCATTTCGCCTTCGTGCAGCTCACATCCCTGAATGTTGGATGGAGATGCATCGGAGATATGGTGTTTTTTCCCGACAAGCATGTCATGCAACTTCTCTGGAGAAGATTTTAGCTCCACGGTTGTCTCAAGGATCTCCACCAAACTAGATGCTTCTTCCGACATTCTTGAATCTTCCGCTAATTTGCAATTTTCTCTTAGAGTTTTGAGTTTTGAGAATGAATGTGTTCTCTTCTGAGCTCTTAAGCCCCTTTTAATAGAGGAATGAGAGAAGCGAGAAATAGACTGG
Source organism: Streptanthus diversifolius (assembly GCA_039880935.1). Classification (NCBI taxonomy): domain Eukaryota; kingdom Viridiplantae; phylum Streptophyta; class Magnoliopsida; order Brassicales; family Brassicaceae; genus Streptanthus; species Streptanthus diversifolius. Next base: position 3,780,728 of record JAXGFM010000015.1, on the reverse strand, counting down.
CGTCTATAATTTTTTTGATTACTAAAAATATTTTGATTAGTTCTTTCTTCTCTGTGATCACGTAACCCATCTGGCGCTAACTGATAAGCCTGAATTATTTGTAATAAAATTATAATATCATCCATATTTTAAAATATGAAATCATTCAAATATTCGATGACACATAAATTTAGTTTTTTAATATTAATAAATTTCTTGAAAGGTTCTTACTCCGTTGAATATAATATTCCAAATATAATAAGTATTTATTTTTTTGGATAATTCCTAAACTATCATCTGGCAATCCTATGAAATAATCATATATATATTGGATTACACGTTATTACAATAATAATTTTAAATGATAAATATATATTATTAAAAAAATTGTTGTTCAAAAATGACATTTAGTTATTTGTTATATTAAATATTATTGAACATATATAATTTTATTAAAATTTCATGACAACTAATTACTGAAAAATATTATACTAATTTTTTTTTCAAAATTTATTTTAATTAAAAGTTTTTTCAGAACAATATAAAATACTATAATAACTTTTTATTAAAATATAAATTATTTGATAAAAACAAATGAATAAAAATTTAAAATAATTTTGTGAAAAACTATTATAAAATAGTTATAGCTAAATTTTTTACGGATTATCTTACTAAATTTTATAATATGTTTTTATATGATATAGAACAAATTAAATCAACGGATTAGCATAAACTACGGCTTAAAATGATTTTTAGAACACTAGTATTTTTTGAACCAAAAAAATTATAATTTGTTTTATAAATAAAAACCAATTAACAAAAAAAGAAGATAATAGTGCTTTACCAGTAAAAGATTTGGGGATAAGATCTAAACTTATTTTTCAAAATATGATATTTTGGGAGCACTTTTGTCCTATTTGACCATATAGACTACTCAACCGTTACACTCAACTTGGAAAAATTAATCAGATTTTGGTCTAGAAATTTGCTGATTAATTTAAATAAAAAAAATTGTAGTATAATTGAATAAACAATGTTCTTTAAAGTATTTTGGGAGATTTCTATAAGAAACGATAGGAATTAGGAACGGAAGGACGGACATAACTGTTTCTAAATTTGATTTTCATATGTTTGTTCACTACCCCCATAGGCCACAGTTTTGACTTTTGAGCAAATAAACGCATCAATCTTTGTCATAAATAGTAAAATATATCTACCAGTTGACGGGTGGACAATTTGAAAAAGTATTTGGTAATCGTAACCATTGGAAATTGATTTTAATATTATCAATAATATGCCCGCATGATAAAAAATTATGTTAGTTATAGAATATGCAGCACTAGATATTGATTAGAGGATAAATAAATGAAATACTTCTTAAATAGTTGTTGCACCGAAAACATCCAAAGATTCAGATAAACGAATGTGACCCAAAAAAATAAAATAAAATGGTTGCTTAGCTAATCAGTCGGCACATTTGTTACCATGGCGAATTTGAAAGTTGAACAAATACATTTCTCTACCAATTCTTTGCTAACAAAAGCATTACTACCCACGACCTGACGCTTTTGCATCACCTATCCCATGTTGTGTTTTTCTATCTCATTGTGTTTATTCCTATGTTTCATATGATTGTTTTAAGCTGTTGGATTTGAAAGAAGTTTGTAGATAACTCTTTTTTTTCTTTCTTGGTTCATAATATTTACATTTCAACCCAAAAAAATTGTTCATAAATCGTCAGGACGATTTATCAAGCCCATAATAACTAACTCATAGTATATTAACGCCAAAACACAAACCCCTTAAAGTTTAAATTCATATAACTTTTGTACGTACAATTACACACATGGCTTAGAGAGAAGCAACCGTTGTTATAAACAAAGCAATATATAGATTACATCTATGTTTTGAGAAGATTAGTCTCAATATCTTTAGTGAGATAGACCGCGAAATCCATATACTTGTTAGGAGCTGGAGAATCTAAGTTAAGCTTCTCGTATTCCCAGCTCCATCTCGCTATACTTCTTCCATGGAGCTTCGGTACAATCTGAAGGTTGCATTTGAAGCTACTGTAATTTTCCATTACATCTCCATCGAACACAAACACAGTCATTGTTTTGTACTCCTCATCTATTTCAACTCTCTCCTTTATCTTCTCCACTTTTCCATCTGCAAACAAAACCCACATGAAATCAGATTGATACAGAGAGAGTAACTTATGGGGAGATGTAATAAGAGGAGACAAAATCACTTCTTTTTTTTTTTTACCGACAGACAAAGTCCAGTTCTTGGTGCCTTTACAGTCATCACCAACTTGCTCCTCCACGCTAAGTATTTTATCTGGAGATAGTTTCGGTCCGCTGCGCGAAGTAGCCTTAATAGCTTGGAAAATCTTATCAGCTGACACTTCGATCTCCACTTTTATCATGGATTTCGCCATCTGAGCCATCGCTTTTCTGTTGTTTGATCTTTGATGTCTGTGTAGCTCTACTTAAATAATATATGCAGTAGTCTTTTGGAGGAAGAATCTGTATCGGAATATGGTACCATGCCTAGCATTTACGCAAGTTTATATTTTATAGTTTCTTTGTTGTATTCACATACAAGACTCTCATTTGGGGAATTGATTCACCAAGAATCTCCACCCAAAAGCAGGCCTTCTCAATGGATAATTACATATCTCACAAGTGTTATGGAGCTTTGCTTGCTTCCCATATAGTTTACAAGTCTCAGAGGAACACAAACAAAGGCTCGCCTCTTGAGACTTGTAATAAGTTAACTGATGCAAGAGTCTTTTTTCACTTCTCCAATAGTTTAGATGCGTCTTTCCGCGATCTCACCACTATGGGTGAGGTCAAGAAGCCTCTGCGCTTGTCAGAAAACAATTCACAATCATTTTCTTCTCTGTACTCTTCACTTTTTATGGATTTTTAGGTGATAAACCAAACAAATCCACGGTTAGGTTGCCACCTGCAGAGGATCAGAAGTTTATCAGGGTTAAGACTCAGAAGAATACCCCACAAGAATCTCTTCATTAGCTAGAGGCTGATCTGATCACTTTACTATGGTTCTCAACTGTTACATAGCCTTAATAACATCAGATTCAGCCCCGAAATTTAGCTTTAATGGAAGTGAATAAAGAACCAGACGTTTGAGTTTTTGAAATTACATTACCTAGCACAAGGGCGGCTCCAGTCCAACCAGCCATGCCCCACCTTTCACCAAGGATGAACCATGCGAACCCCGCACCCCAAAGAGGCTCCAAAAGATAGATCACTGCAGTCTCATTGGCAGATACATCACACATTGCAGTCATCTGCAAATATATAACAATTTGAATGTCCACATAAATGAAATTGTATACAAGTCACCATAACCTGGAAAAGACCATTTATGTGTATGCACTTGTGCGCTATGGATCCAAAAATGATTAGATTGAGAAATTAGAGTAATACATTAAAGAGAGAGAGAGTGAGTAAAACCTTAGTTACCTCTATCCACAGGCAGAGACTGGTTGAAAAAGCACCAGTGTAAACCACAGGTATCCATGGAAATGCAACCATCCATTCCCAAGAATGAGTACCATGTCCAGGAAGATGGCTCATAAACTTGAAAGACAGTAGACCATATCCCAGCAAAATACCACAACATCGAAAAGAGAGCAACGACACATGTCTGAGTAATTCATGTATAGTTTTGTGGCCCAAAGAATATGTGATCACGGATTCAAAATCGTATCATAATAGTTTGTAGTTCAATACTTTTTTTACAACAAACAAACCACACCATTGACGTCTAACATGCATGCCATACTATATATAACAACATTTTAATTTCACTATTGAGTCTCACAAAAACATCTTTATATATTGATGAGATATTTTATCAAGTCTTCCATTAATATAATTTTAATATTTTTCATATAATTTTATTAGGTTATGAATTGTATGCTATAAACAAAAATTAAACCATTTCAAGAAATACATGTTTTACAGGAGTTTCTCATGGGCTTATCAAATTTCTCAAATAAAAATCGGTTTTCATTCTCTTTTTATATATGTTTTCCTTACTTTTTAATATGAGAAACCCATTAGTATACTTCCAATAAAAATGTTTTTAAGTAAACAAATATTCAAGACATTAATAGAATATATTATATAAAAGAGAATTTAGTTTTTGCAGCTGTTTGTCACATCAAACACTTGAGAGAGAATGATACATGCCATTGTATTTTTCTCACTTAAAAACACAAATCAAAAACACAGATTGTATTTTTCCTTTTTTTGTTTGGTTTAAAACATAGTGCTTTTTCATGATTTGAACTGAAGTATTTCGCATTTAGTTTCAATAATGATATGCTCTTGTGCTGGTAAAGTAGCATGTATATATTCTTCGCAATATTGCTTGGATGTCAAATACAAGTATATAATATGTCGATACCTGTTAATATTTTTTAAAACAACACAAAAAGTATAATATGCATTTGTCTCTCGTTGGCCTTCCTTCTAATTTAATCCTCATTAAATCACGTTGTATAAAGGTGGGGATAAAATTTTCGAAACATAAAATATTATATTGTTAACCAACCACGTAGAGGATACAAGCTAGCATACATAAACTTCAAGTAGCCATGTAGCTTTACTCCTATTACACGCCGATTCAAATGAAGAATTTCAAACATACGCGACCGTAGTATTATGAAGACACGCATGACACACACCAACATATATCTCTTACCCAAACTAGGACACGGACCACACGGCTCATTATTTATTCCATTTTTAGAGACTTAAACTAGAGGCCGCACGCACTTGACACACACACGCGAGGAGTAATCCTCTATTCTTCGGTCAAGAGATGTTCATCGATCTCTTTTGAGATTTCAACACAGAACTGGAGGAGAGTTTCAGGGTGAGCAACCTCATCGCTAATTTTCTCGTACTCAAGGTGCCAGTGCGCAACACTACCAGACCCTCCATGCTTAGGGGTCACCTGGATTGTGATCACAAAGCTTTTGTACTCTTTCATCAGATCACCTTCTATAACCCTGAACGTGATTAGATTCTTCTCCGGATCCACCGCCTCCACCCTCTCCTTCGCCACCTTTGCTTCTCCATCTGCACCAATTGTTTAACTTTTATTTATATAGGTTTGTGAATGTTATTTTCAAAATCATAAACAGATATGTATATATAATGTAACTACTGTAGTAGTACTCATGGATTTGTTGATCAAGATTTGAGATCTGTTTCTGTCCTAAGCATTTTTCTTTTTGTTACTACGAAATTTATATACCGATTGTATTGTATTATAAAAATAAACAATATATATAAAGGTGGCTTGCCATGAACGTAGTTCCAGATGACGACTGAACCGACTTTACCCCAGTCGCCTTCGTGTAGCTCACAATTCTGAATGTTGCCTGGAGTTGCTTTGGATACATGGTGTGGTCTTCCTGCGAACATATGATGGAACTTTCCAGCAGAGCTTTGATCTCCACATCTGTTTCAAGCTTCCCCACCAAAGTAGATGCTCCTGCCATGATCTTTTTTTGCTTACTTTGAGAAAAGAAAAACGTTTAGGATAGGAATGAGTGAGTTATCTTGTGAGTTGTTCAGCCTCTATATGTAGAGGAATGAGTGAGCAAGTGTCGAAGAATAGAACCATTTTTTGTTCACTAAATTAGTATCATGATTAGTTTTGTGGCCCCATGGTGATCAGGATCCCGTCATAATAACTCACCTGCCCAATATTTTTCTAAGGTTTATTATCCTGTCAAATTATCTTCCTTGCTCACAAATTGATTAAAATTGATATTATCCATCAATCGCAACATTCACGTCGTTCCTTTCGCTCTCAAGTCTCCTTTTCTCAGTTGGTGACACAATACGATTTTTTAAAAATGCAGTACAAAAATTACGGTAAGAGAAGATGATATAAAATGCCGGTTCAAAAATGATGATAATAATGTTCAAAAAAAAAAGTGATGATGAATAATCTTACAAATACAAAATATCAAAAATAAAACTAGAAAGAATACTAGTTTATAATTTAGTTCTTTTCTATAACATATCATGTTTATTTTCAAAAATACTATTGAAAATTTAAAATACAATTCTAAAATTTTATTTTTCTATTTTTTTATTTATTCAAGGAAAGAAATAAGAAACCGGTGTCAATGACTACTTTTCCTTTAGTGAGTTGTTAAACACTTTCTTTGGCAATGGGTCTTTGAATTTTTTAATGGTGTCTGAACTTGTTGTAAGCAAAGGAGAGTTAGGTCTTAGTTATGGATTTTTTTTTAAAAAAAAATTATAACTTTGTGTAACTAAATCCGAATCATCATTGAAATGAAAGTTCAGGAATATATCCTAATTCAACCACATCCGATTTAAACCGTCTGCAAAATGATGAATAGAACATAAATTCTTTATGTTTGATGAACAATTATGTTGAAACATGCAAAAAAAATTAGAACAAACAACAAATTAGACTGTTGCTTATTTTTTTTTAACAAAATATATAAATAAATATTTTGAATTGTTATTACCTAAGCTTATGATTATGGTTCAACTAATAAAAAATAAGATCTGGTATGTTAATATTTTTTTTATCAACATCTGGTATGTTAATATTGCTAAGGAATCTAAGATAATTTCATAATCGATCGAAGGAACGAACCACCATTGTGGAAGAGGGTCAGATGCTCCCTCTTCCTGTTAACCATACCGAAGAATATATATATGTTTGTTACTTTAGTTTATGTTACTATATATATATATGTAAGATCATACAATAGGATTTAACTTATTCCTGTTAACCATACCGAAGAAACCTAGAAGCCCAAATTGCACCCATCTATTTTTCTTTTTCATTTGGATGAACTTATTCTCTTTAACCCTATACCGACGAAACTTAGAAACTAGAGGCGGCCACAGAGTATAATTAGTTAGGTGAATCTTTTTTAAACTGAATACAGTAAATACTAATATAAGTATTATACCTTTGATTTTAAAAATCATATATGGTTCAAGTAGTAAATTATTGTCTCCCTACTGATTTAAATCCTTTTGGTTCGATGTTTGGTTCCTTAAACCTTAATTGCAATTGGGCTGTAAAACAAAATAATGGGCCTTGACTAAACTTCTGTATTGTTTTATTTTTCATGTTTTAAACAGAAAACTCTATTATAAGAAAGAAAAGTTGGTGGCCTTTAGATCGGGATATAGGACTCAACAACTATATCGGGACAAAGGTAGAACATGTATTTTTAATGGATCTGACATGGATATGTTTGTAATAAGGATGAAGTAAAGGATATTTGATTGGCGCGAGAAACATTTGTCAGAGTTCATCCCCTCTTTATGCTGAGATGAAAGTTTTGATTTGGGTCATGGAATACATGAACGTGTTCCAATGATTAAATATGATTTTTACCATAGATTGTTCTAATGTAGTAAAAATGATGACTTACCGAGTTGTTTTTCAATGAATTCAAAGTAATACTTATTCATGAACAACTAATTCAAAGATAGACAATCTAAAACAAAAAGTACAAACTTTATCAACAATTATGACGTATGTAGATGCGATTTTGTTTGGTTAACTAAAGTATTCTCTGAGCTGTTATGGTGGCACAAGATAATTAAGAAATAGTACTCACAAAAAAAAAATTAATATTGCCTAGAAGTCCAAATATCATATACTTTGACCGCAAAAAGCGATAAAAATTAAAAAGGTAGGGTGCCAAAATATAAATTTATTAATAAAAACAGTGAGCTGTCTTAACCCACAAAGTCAATGCCTCCAAAGAACATTGGCCAATGTGTTACAGACCATGAGATAAACACAACTCATCGACATTACCAAGAAAAACCTTAATTACAATTATTAGTGCGTCAAAATTTACAATGAGGAAAATAGTAATGTTTTGAAAGAAAAAGAAAATACAAAAAAAAAAGTGAAGAAAAACAGTAAAAAGAAGAGAGTGCTTTCGAAGACTCTTCCCTCGAATAAACACAAAGAGGTGACAGCCGTTATTAATACCGCCTGCCGTACTTTCTTCTACAGACCACATACACAACACAACACTCTCTATTTGCTTACGACTTCCGAGACAAAAGAAAGATAGTGAGAGAGAGAGAGAGAGAGAGAATTCTTGTAAAATCTTTTGCCTTTTAGAGGAAAGAACCAGTGCAGATCTTAGAAGGATCCGAAGACCCATCACGGAAATAAACCAACTTTAACAAGTCAAAACTCTTATTTTTACCCACAAGACAAAAAGTTGAATTCCAAAAACCCTTTTTCTTCTTTCTGTCTTCTTCTTCTCTTTCTCTCTTCTCTCTTTGCTTTGAAAAAAAGTCTCGACCTTCATTTGACTTTCGACTGTCCCAGTTCATCTGTTTGTCTTCATGTTCGTCTGTTTCTGGTTTCTCTGAGATGACTCACGTGTTGGTTCGAAGAGAGAGACAAGGAAGGAAAATTAGAAGATGGGACGTGAAAATCATTTGTTTCTTCTTCTTTGTCATCTTTCAGATAAGCTATTCTTCGTCAGCTTCTGTTGACTTTCGTCGTCACTTCGTCTCGTCGCCGCCGAGAAAGACTCTGGTGTACGCAACAACGCCGTTTCGTGGGCCATTGAACATAGAAGATAACATTTATGGAGACGACAAGAGAGTAGTTCACACGGGTCCCAATCCTCTCCACAACTAACTTTTACGTGTTGCTAGCTATAATTATCAATTACCCTCCACAGTCCACACCCACCCTACGAAGACTACAATCAAAACGCATGACGCAAACGCGGAACGTGGAACGCCGATCGCGATCCAAAGGTACCTTAGTGTAAAATCAAGTTTGTCATAGATTTTGTAAGTTCGAATCCTTATTATTTTTTGTATTTCATGGAGCATAGAAATATTTTAGCCTTTAGTGTAGGATTTAGTTCGGTTATGAGGAACTCTATGAATGTTAGTGTTAAGAACTTAAAAATTACACACTCATGCCTTAATTTAATAATTTCATTCTCCATTCAAACTAAACTGAACCATGGTAATTATTTTTTGTTTCAAGTTTTATAAAGGAGATTAATTATTGTGAATTGGTTATGTGTTACCAACGGTTACAATATCGTTATGTTGGATATTACAGAAGAACTGTGTTGTCTTTCATTTGGTGTGTAATATTTCAAGAATCAAGAATATGCTATGGTTTTAGCTCTTACGTCTCATATTAGCTTTTCCTTCTTGAGCATCTGTCTTCATAAATCCATTATTATTTTTTCTCTTTGCTATCAACATATACCTACCCCTAACAATTGAGTAAATTATGAATAGTTCTCTCTCATACTAGTATTACTATTTCCAATACCATTTACATATATATTTTATTTAATTTTGAGTGCTCAAAAAGTAGAGATTAGATAAATCAACTGCTCATCAGACCATCCGCATCTATGATACTGAGTTAAGTATCAAAACAATATAATAATAATATATTTAATAAAACTTTTAAAGAAACGTATCACTACAACGATCTTTGTGAGACGTTTCAAGTAGGATTTCTTTTTTTTTTTTCTTTTTTTATAAATAATTCACACGTACGAAACAAACTCCGTCTCTGCGCGATGCTGGTGCCCTCATGACTATTCATTTGGACCGCAAAGCGAACAATAGATCGTCCATCTCAAAGTTAATTAGCACTATCATGTTGAATTAGAAAATTCAAAAATATATCAGAATAGTTTTTAGAATGAAAAAGTGGAACCTGAAATCCTCATGGCAACCATTTACAACCGTGGTCTCCAGGGACTATGGTTACCATAGAACGTTAATGTACAATACATCTTCAGATTTAATCGTTATCCATTCGTTATTAAGGAAAATAAATGGATTTAACTAAGGGGTCAAATGGGATAGTAGTACAATCTAGTTGAAATTAATTTTACTGCCCAGCTGATCAAAAAAAAAAGACAAAAAAAGTGAAATTTCTTCCATAAATGTTCCTATTCAGAGAAAAATTAATGAAAAAAAGGTTTACACATGATCAAAGAAATAGTTCTATGACCATTATTCATATCGTCCATATTTTCTCTCTGACCTTATAAATTTGTCGGCATCTAGCATTTTCTTCTAGAGGTTTAACATTATTTCTAGTAAATTAAGGAAATATTGAATGACCGATTAATATTAATTTGTATAAAGCATACGTGTGGAGAAGAGAAACTGGTCAGGCCAGGGCTGTGACACTGTCCAGCTTCTTTATTGCTCTCATCTGCCTCTCTTCTTTACCGTTCCCCTCTTTATACGCAGTCACGTCAATAAATGTTCATATTCGTTTTTCTTTCTTTTTTTCTTATAAGATTTAGCACCACTAGATCAATCTCAGAAGTGAGCCACTCTTCAGTAAACCATATTTTGCAACTCCACAACAGATAAATCACTCATGCCGAAGTCCAAAAGCAACGCAATGTTTATACATTGGAATCGAATACAACTGTGACAGTGTGTAGTCTGTTAAAAAAAAATGAATTAGTGACATTCTATATAAGTCCCTATAAACTACCAACAATAATTTCAATTGAAAAGAAGAAAAATATCATCTCAAGAGAGGGTAGAAACGCCGAGGGCCGACATAATAAAGATGAAAACATGACGGAAACTTTTGTTTTAAGACCGGGTTTGTTTTGTCAACGAACGGAGATCCGACAAACATCAGAAACTCCTTGGGAAGCGTGTAAACGAGATTAAAATATTTTGTTACATTAACGTTTGACTATAACACATTCGTATAAATGTATTATCGCGACACATAACGGTCTTAATTAAGAAGCTACGTTTTTAGAAGTCCCAAAGATTCTCTAGATGTAAGTATCGGTCGAAGATATACATTTATAAATTCCCCATTTGATTTATCTACGTTTAATTCATTTCATAAGAATGTGTGTTCTCATTAATTTCGACACACCAGTGACTCTCCAGCTCTTTTCTTCTTCGGGCGTAGCCATATATATATATATATATATATATATATAGAAACTAGTTCATGTTAAGGAAACTTTTGACTTCGATTACTGTAGTAAACTTTATCCATTTTATAATTTTTATCTTTGTGTAGACATAACAGAAAATTTATTTTACAGCACCTACATACATTTATCATATAATCAAAATATTCAACGTTTTTTGCTAGAACTTAAATAAATATAAATAAAAAAAATTATATAATTATCCATAGTTTGCATGTAAAAAGACAAATATTGATCATCATATATGAATATTTTATCTTCCAAATATCTAATTTGCCTGTCCCGTAGGGCAGCAACACTGGGCTCGACCCATTTTTGGGCCCATATCTCAGAATAGTAATTGGAACGAATTAAACCGGGATCCGGTACGAAAAACGGCCGACTGTTATGATTGGAGCAAGGAGGAAGAGAATATGCCTTAGAGTCAAAGGAAGAAGATTCGTGACTCATCTCTCTCACTTTTGATTTTCTCTTCTTCTTTCTCATTTTCCCAGCTTTTCTCTCTATTACAAAGAAGTATTATCCGACTGCTTTTCTTTTCTTCATCCCTTCAGGTTCGACTTCGATTTCTCTGCGTAGCTACGTCGCAAGGTTTGTTCTCTGCTCTCAAATCTCGCCTATACATGTGCCATCGGCTCCTATAGCTTAGCTAATTCTGTCTGTATTTTGACTCTATCGGACTTTGCTTCGTCTCTTTTTCTCCTTTATATTACCGAAATTGATAATTCGTTCCAGACGTATTGATTTGGAGATGAATGATGAATAGTCTAGATGGTTCTCGAATTTGAATCTGTGCATGCTTACGAGATCAATTTCGGATGAGTTGAAACCCCGAATTTTATGACATCTTGAAGCTGTTTGACCTTAGCTAGTGTTATTAACCCTACGATCTGATTTGAAACTGAAAAAAAGGCTGAGAAAATCCTGGCTGTTTACAGTTGAGCAATCTAAGTTTAGATGACAATCATAATTTCCCTCTGGCAAAACACAAATTTCAAGATGAGAAACTTATATGCACAGATGATTAGTTGATTGAAATTATTTTTCAATGTCCGTGATAATGATTTTTTTTGTTCTTGTGGTGATTAGAGCAGCAGCCAGCAGCTGAATAAACAGTAGACAAAGTCAGGCTAGACCAGCAAGTAATTTGCTGGCTAGCAGAGATTTTGCGTCGTGGTCTTCAAATAAAAATAATCCCCATGAGCCCTCAAAGCGTATCAAAGACAAGCAAGTCCCTTGAGGGTCTCCATGGGGTTCACGTGGTGTCTCATTCGCCATTCGCCTTTGAGCGTATCAGCCAAGTATCCAGCTTTGAATCCTCAGATGCAGGAACAAAACAGAGTCTATTCATTGAGTAAGTTGTTTGGTCTTGTTGATAGGCTATATTAGTTACCAATATCTCAGCTTTCTCCTCTGCCAATGGTTGTGATCATCAGTTTGACCTATTGAGAGTTATGTTAAGGAATGTCTTTTCAAAGATATTGTTTACTGTATTCTGAGGTTAGATGTTTGATTCAGTCCCCTTCGTTTTGTTTTTTGCAGACGTGTCTGGCAACAAAGGCCACCATGCCTAAGACCTATCAATTGCTGCATCCACGGTATTGTGACAAATAAATTACTACTTAGATCTCTTCATCTTGTTTTCACCTTTCAGTTGTATCGATCTTTTGATATTCAATCGGTATGTTACCTCATTGACAGGTGATCAGAGTTTCTTAGAAACAGCTGCTAATGTGATCACGTCGCTCCCTTTCATTTTTCTCGGTATGCACACCCCAAGGTAATCATACTTTCTTGTTTCACCTGATTTCAGATTAAAAAAAATTGTAGTCTTTCCCCTGAAAGGTAACCAATATGGAAGAAATATACGAATATAGGAAAAACCTGAACATGAAGGTGTATGCAAACTCCTTAATCGGAGTTGGAATCGCGTCCAGTTTGTATCATTCTTCAAGGGGAAAGTTGAGGAAGTACCTAAGATGGGCTGATTACACGATGATAGCCACAGCAACAGTAGTAAGTCTTTTACTTTTTACCCATCGAGCATACGTTGAAACTATTGTTTACAAGACTAATTGTAATATTTTACAGTGTCTATCGAGGGCTCTTAGGGAAGAGAACTCAAAGTTCCTGATGGCTGCATCAGCTTTGGCTCTACCATTCCAGCCTCTTGTGGTTTCAGCTGTTCACACTGGAATGATGGAGGTAATAAGAAATCTCAGCTTACCACTCAAAGTAACTAAATCACAGTCGATGCAATATAACTCAAAGTTCGACTTCCACTCAGGTAGCATTTGCAAAAAGAGCCTTAAAGGATCCAGATCTGAAAACGGCTCATAACGTACACAAGATGTCTTCGTTATTGGGTGGAGCTTTGTTCATAGCTGACGATCTTTTCCCCGAAACACCATTCATTCACGCCGGTTGGCATCTCGCTGCAGCCATTGGCGTTGGAACTTGCAATAAGCTTCTTCAGTAGTTCCGCAGTGCCAAACATATCGGGTAATTGTGGAACTACTGCCGAATTCTTGGTTTCACTGAGCTCATAAATCAGCCGACTTAACTAGTTACCATTGTAGTCACCTTATCTTCAATGTATTTAAGTATGGAACCAAAACTAGTAGCTTGTAATCTATAGAAAATCTGTACTTTCGCTTCTTTCTCGTCTCTATACATTCTCTCTTGGATTTTTCAACGAACATAAACGAAAAATATTAATCAATAAGAGTTCCACAAAAAGTATTAAAGCTTAGACACCAAATGGGAGCGTTCGACCTTACAGAAGCCAAGCATAGAAATAGACGGATACAGTTGGAATTAGTTTTGAATCGAGAGCTAAAGTTCTGAAGATCGAAGCTTTCCACCTAATACACGAATCAATCGTGAAGAGTGGCCATGATATCTTCGTCCCTGTACAAAAGGAACCTGCAGAGAAATCAATCAAAAGACACACGCACATAAGTCAATCAAGTTAAGAGAATCTGCTTGCCTCTCTGAGGAATAACAAACAAGAAACAGATGAAAGTCATACTCTTTCTCTCCGAGCTTCACTTGGGTACCACCGAAATCAGGCAAGAGAACTGTGTCACCTTCCTTAAACCGAAACTGGGATCGTCTTCCCACAGACGGCTATCACTTTCCCGAAATTCAGCTGCGTTCAATAAAATCCCCAATGTATTACATCCGTATCGACAAGACCGAAGAAGAGAAAGGAGCCATTGAGCGCAAAACTCAACGCCGCGCGTTACCTGTGTAGATTTCCCCGGCAGTAGAATGCCGGAGAAGGAGGAAGAACCTTTTCAACCAAAACACGATTGAGAGTTGGATACAAGCGCTTCGCCATTACTCAACCAGCTTTTGCCTCTTCTTCGGGGATGCTAAGGTTTTTAAAAGCCGACGTTTCTGCAAAGAGAATGAGAGAAATGGAATCTCAATGATGCGAACAGAACCTTCTAGATCACTTGGGCTTTTAGTGGGCCTTTCGAAGTTTATTACGCTGAGAGCAATCCCTTAAAAGCCACCACATGTGTTTAATATTCCCATTTCCAAGATTTATTATATGTATTAAAAACTTTTAAAAAAAATAATTGACGCCTAAATTAATTTCTAAAGGTTTTTGGATCATTTCAAAAACAATTTTACTATGAAACAGAACAAAGTACTCTTAACCGATAAGTCGAGAACGCCAATTCGCTGACTTCTCTTGATCAACTACGTCATCAAATTATATTTTTTTCGTTTATCAAAAATTTGAGAAAGGTTTTTCCAAATAGCTTTTGAGCGGCCAACCAATCGCAGTAGAAAATTCAAACCCTTTTTTAAACCTTCAAAATGAAATTTACGACCCGTAAGAAATAAATTATTCAACAGAACCGGAGGAAAATAGTAAACCGGAGTGGAATAGTAAACCGGAACAAGGTCGGCCAAAAAAAAAAAAACAAAAGCAGGTAGTGGAGCCCCTAGCAACTCCACTTTGGTTGCAAAAGCCAAAAGGCATGGATGTATTGGAAGAGTGGCCAATAAGTATAGACATTTGGGAAATCTTGGTCATGCATGCCAATTATAACGAGTTAGTTGTCGCCCAATGCGTGGATTATATCATTACAATCTTAAATCAAATCTCCAAACGTAAGAATACTGTTAAACTTTTTATTATATAAAACTGGAACATGCGTATATTTATAGTAATATTATTATTGTATATAAGAAAATTTGACTACTTTTTATACAAACGAATTATAACTTAATGATAATAATATGTTTTACGTACTACTTATTATTGGCCTATTGGACTGATCTTAGTGAATAAGATATTGTAATTGTTCAACTAGAGTCTTTAGGTTATTTTCGAATTATCTTTTCTTATTTATATTTTGGATGGTACATGATTTAAATTTCAGCTATGAAAAATCTGATTACCTATAATTAACACGGTATTAATCTACGGTTTTAATTAACATGCAAAGAACAAGATCCATTAAAGCTTAATTAGAGTCCATTCTCGTTTTTCTAAGATTATTACATTCGTAACGCTAAACACAAAACAACACTTTACCAACCCGTTATTGTCCCACGCAAGGCCATAATGAATTTAATAACTCACGAAATTAAAAATTTGTAAAACACGTACTAATAAACTGATCATATTCATACGAATATGATTTGACTTAACGACCCTAGTCAAACCCTCTTCTTTTCTCTTCAAATCCACCAATCACACGTAAACACACCTCTTCATTTAATTCAATTCCTTCTTTATTTTCTTTTGTATTATATACTCAACTTACACTGCCATTTATTTCTCCCTTAATTTTTGTTCCTTTATTTGACCTGCTTGAAACTTTTATCTTTCGTCGTGTCTTGAGACTTTATTTTCTTGAAAGTTGATAATTCTGTCAGGCTCAATTCCTTATTCCATATTCCACGCTTATCACAAAATCTTTCTCCTTTGTCTGGCCTTTTCTCTTTTGTTCTTTCACATGAGCATATAGTGTTTATACACACAGACACATACACACACACACACACATTTCTATTATCATATAAAACTTCAACTTTACCTTTTTCTCTTTCAAAAAAAAACTATTTTCTCTTCATCAAATTCTATTGATTCCCAATTTTCGTCATCCTCCTCTATGGCCGTCTCACCTAATTCAAGCTCTTTAGAATTAACAATATCAATTCCAAGCTTCTCTCCATCTTCTTCACACCCTTCATCTGGTAAGATCCAAAGATTGATATTAAAAAAATCATCTCTATATATGATATAGAGTTGTATTAGTTAGTTATGTCTCTGAAAAAGATCCAAATAATATATTTTGGTAGGTGATCACATGGTGAGAGATTTGGACATAAATCAAACTCCAAAGACGGAAGAAGATCGTGAGTGGATCATGATCGGTGCAGCATCGCATGCCAACGAAGAAGATAGCAACTCCGGCGGCCGGCGGCGCAAAAAGCTCCGTCTAACTAAAGAGCAATCACATCTTCTTGAAGAGAGTTTCATACAAAATCATACCTTAACCCCTGTAAGTATATGTATTGTACAATTTTATGGTTCTGTATATATATATGTTTTGTTTACGTTGAAAAAAAAAAAGAAGAAAAAGAGAGAAAAAAAGAGGGAGTTAATTGTCTGATCATCAAGTAGGTTGATTATGTTTTGGTTGAATAATAATGAACCCACAGAAACAAAAACAAGAATTGGCCACTTTTTTGAAGCTTAGTCAAAGGCAAGTTGAGGTGTGGTTTCAAAATCGAAGAGCTCGGTACGTCCTTCGATCTACCGCTTTCGTATATTGCATCGTTTATAATACATATAATTTGAGGAAAACACGATTTATATATCGTATAGAATTGTGCTTATATACGGTGAGGCATGTTATATGTGTCGACTTTCTTGGAATTATATTTTTTAAGTGGTTGAGAATATTAACTAATGAGAGTGCGTTGACAGAATATTTATATATAAAGAGATCGTGTGCGATCGTAACTTAGATTCTGAACATAATTCACTATATATACAATAATAGTTTAGAAAAATTGAGTAAAGTGGAAGTGATCGTTTTTATCCAAGTGTTTCACGTTGATTCCCACATATATAGTTATCAAGCTTTCTATGCGACACATGAAAAGCCCATATTATTAATTTTGTGTCTACGTGTCTATATATATATATATGTCCCGTGATTAAAAATCAAAATATATAATCTAATAAATGCATCAACAAGAAAAAAAAGCGATAGGGAACATGAGGGACAAAGTTAAAGACAACTAATAATGTGTTTATTTTTTACAGCCATCTTTGGCCAGTCCACAATTATGATGTTTGTCCCATATAGAATATATATTTCTTTAATGAAACATAAACTTACACACTACACAGACACTTTTTTATCAATGTTTTTCTCTCTATTTCTATAAATTAATATATACATAATAGATCACATGAATGTGTCTATACGTTCATTTGTGCATCAGTGCTTGCATAGTATCGAGATACATGTTGCTTGGCTGTTAAGTTCATCAAGTCCATGAAGAAGGAATTTAATTACCGAACATAATCCTAGGACGTTATGAATTGGATGGATTATCCTGAAGATGTTTCCATGTTTTTTGGTCAGTTTCACGAAATTATAGTGTTCTACCATTATTTTTCAGTTACATAAAAATATATTTTAAATAGTTATAACGACTCTTACCCCAAAATATAACTTATCATTTAGTCAAACTAATATATAGTCTTGTCGTTTTGAGTCTTTTAGTATAACTAAATTTTTTACTTATTAGTATGTGTGAAAAATATCAAAATGAAATTATTTGTAAAACAATAAAAAGTAGGAATTATTTTATAAAAAAAATATGATATATATATATATGAACAAGACAATCTTACATACGTTTTGGCATTCCGGGTCAACCAAGCAACATAATGATCACTTATATAGTATTACAAGTGAACACATATATCCACACATATATATATAAAAGATATAGTTATCGGGAAAAGTTGGTTGAATAGTCTCACAAAAGTAGAAATTTCCCAAACACCAACCTCTTTTATAATATGTCAAAAAAAGTTCAGCTTATGGTTTTGGTATGAGATAAAACCGAGAAACAACAAATGGCGTAAGCATATTTCATAGTACGCATAGCTCATATTAACCAATATCATGGTTACACAATATTTGATATATAGGAGTAAGCTCAAGCATACGGAGATGGAATGTGAGTATCTAAAGAGATGGTTTGGGTCATTGAAGGAGAAAAATCGACGTCTACAAATAGAAGTTGAAGAACTACGAGCTCTAAAGCCAGTGTCGGCCTCGGTTTTAACCATGTGTCCTCGGTGTGAACGTGTGACCGATACAACAGATTATGACTCAAATGCCGTCAAGGAGGGAACTACTCCGAGAAGCCAGTCACGGATGACAATTTCCTCTTCCTCTTCCCTGTGTTGACTGGCTCGGTCAAAAGTCAAAGTCAAAGATTGAAACGTCTATTTAGAGTAAAAAGTAAAGATTTGATGATGATAATTAGGAGGATTTTGTGCATAGTTCTCTAATTATTTATCACACCAATGAGGAAAGAAGAATTTGTTTAATCCTTGTTTATAGCTTTTACATGTTTTTTTTGTTGAACTCTACCTTTTCATGTTATAAATGGGTCAATTTACCTACTAACCATATTGAGATAAATAATAATAAAAAATATAGCTATACATACAAATGATACAATAAAATAAGTAATCATTTTAAGTATATTTAGACAAAATTACCATTTCTTTTATATGATCATATATTTCTTTTTTATATATGTTTTTTGTTTTGTACCGAACCAATTATTTTAATATATTCTATTTTGCTTATTGTTTCAATTTGTAGTATTAACTGACTGAATCTCGTAATTCTACTTTAAAATACGTTTTTGCATTTATCATTTATTATAAAAATCATTTTTCATTTCTTTTTTTTGTTAAATCATTTTTCATTTCACATGTAACATGATTTGCATTTTTAAAAATAAACATGAAATTGCTTAGCTTGGTGAATAATATAGCTAATGAACAACACATTGTTTTGTATATACATACATATAATAAAATATCATATTATACTGTTTTGTGTACGTATCATTTGATTTTATGTATAATATTTATATATGATATTCTGTTTTATGTGTATATATATATAGAGTGGCATCCTCATGTAGGCCATGCTGATGTAGAAAACAGGTCGCCGGTGGCTACCTCGTAAGTCGTGCGTGGGATAATTTTTTATTCAATTAAGATTTTAAATACTTTGTTTATATTCAGTGTTATTCAAACTAATTAATTTTCAAAAAAATTATATATAAAATAATTTGAAATAAATTGAATAACAATTTTGTCAATTTAATGTAGTGAATTTAATAATCATTTTAATATTACGGGATGAAATATTTGAATTTCAGACATGTGATGAATTTTAAAATTGTTCATCATTATGTCATATAATTTTTATAAGTGTTAATTAAGTAAATTATTAATAAAATATAATTATATTGCATAAATATTAGATTCCACATACATAAATTTTAAAATTAATATCAAAATTTTAAATTTTGAATAATATAAAATCTAAAAATTTACTTTTTAGTGAACTAATAATCTAAAATTAATATAATGGAAAAGATAAAAGGATGTAAAATGTTTGCTGTTATTTCCTTCTTTCTTATTTCGGTTTTCGCTTTATTTCTTATGGTTTTGGTGTACTATAAATATCATTTATAAAATAAATAATTTTAACACTATTAACCGTTTGTGTTAAGTTTATCTCAAACCAAATCTCACACTATGATCGGCAATATACCATACTCCAGTCCAGCCACCTTATTTGAATTAAACTCGAGTTTTAGAATCGTATTAGGTTTTATGAATTAGAAGTTCATAAATAATTATCGAGTTAAAATATCATGTTAAGATTCACGTACTTCTTATTCATAACTAATTGACGATAACTGGTTATCTTTACATAGTACTTTAGATCTTATCGCATTTTCGATATGGGATTCGTCTCACATTTGTTTTATATATAAAACAAAGTACTATTGACGTCAAGCAGGTAACTTTTATTCTAAATTAAAGAAATAATTTTAATTACTAAATTATTACTATTAACTAAATTTGATTTTTTTAAAAAAATCAAAACATATTGTAGAACACCGTCGTCGAGCAACGTATTTGGGTTTTCTTGGCCCAATCAATTATTTTTGTAACTTAAGAGAAGCCCAATGGGCTGAATAGCTTTTTAGCATTTTGAATAGAACCGATGGAAATTCGAAAGTTAACTATTTCTGTTCTGGCAAACATGAAATGAAATCTTCACAGTAGCATCCTTTAAATACGTATCTCTAAATTGTCACTGTTAATGTAAATTGGGTACACTTACAATATAGTTTCTTGCTGTAAAAATTCAATGAAAAATCGCTGTACTCTCGGGACTCGATTGACACTATGATATATCATTGAGTAATATTTCATTTGTTATTTAAAAGATATTATATATGAGTTTTGTATTCAACATCTTAATATTTCTCTTTGACTGAAACTTTCTATTTTCCAGTGTAGATTCAAGGCATAATCACTGGGTATTTCTAGAAGTGATTCGCAGCTGTAGTATGGGAACATATGTAATATCCAAAGTTTTCTTCTGAGACAACTCAGAGTGAAAGAGGAATGTTTGTTCGAAAAGATTGTCCATGTGCGTCTCACGTGCTTTGATTATGGATAGTGGACATGACGCGTGCATGTCAAGTATCCCGCTACTTTTTTACCATGTTCCTGACAATGTCCATGTGGACTTGTCTCATTGGTTAGAGATTCAACATTATTTTTGATAGTTGATGCATTGTGGTAATGAGGAAAATAGATAGATGTGTAATGTGTTGAGGCAAGTAGAATTAAAGGACCTCACTGTATTACATAAATGATCGTATCATTAAGCCAATCAATGTCTAAATGAAAATTTGATTGATTACGTAAAAATCTAATGATTTCAAAGATAATCGATTGGTTTTACAAATAGAACATATGTTACTGATACAAATTCAGTATTTTGCAAAATAAATAAATAAACGAATCACATCATCAAGATGATTACAAAAAATTACTCAATCTTGTACGTTATGTTCACAACTCCCTCATCTGTTATTCTTTTCTTTTCTATTTTTCCCGTTTAGTTATTATCCCATATTATTCATTAATAATTAACAATCTATACTTTTTACTATTCAATCTTTTAAGAGTTGATTAAAAAGTTTATGACAATTTTCAATCTATTTTAATTCACTTTTTTGAGTTACTATTAACCATCATTGTTCACTTTCAAAATTGTCTAAATCGCTTCTAAGTACCACTTCTTTGAAGAGCTGGAAGCAATATTGATAGATTAGAAGATTTCTCTTTTTGAAAAAAAAGAACAAAACTAACGTCAACTTCATAATAGATCTGCAGCAGTAAATGTCAAATTATTGATTGTGTTCATTTCATTTCATACGAATTATTTATTCGTGTATATATTAATGTTTATGTACCCTCTCTTCCTTCAAATTACGTTTCATTTTAAAAGACCTCACACATAATTTTAATAAAAAAATATCAAATTTATAATTTTATCTTTTGTTAATAAAATATCATCTTCCCAACAAAGGCTATATCACTTATTTCTCTTGAGATTACTGCAAGGACATTTGAAAATGTCATGATTTATGAAAAAAAAAACTAAACAACGAAAATTTTAATAAACAGAATTAAGTAATTATGTCACATTTTCCAAGATTCGAAATACAACTTGCAACTGAAGTAGTCTAATTAAACAGTTGAACACCAGTAGTAAACATCAATTAAGCTCGGCTTGAATTGTATGTTATTGCATCATCGGCTTGATTAATTGTTCAGCATTTAGGTTCTCAAAGTCAATCATTTAGTCAATATTCCAAACATACCATAATACTCCGCCAACACCGTTCGTTTTCGTTTTCGTTTTTTTTTTCCTAATGTGTGTGGTTGTTTATGTGTCCTTCTTTCTGTCCTGTAACAGTTGATAAGTACATATCTCAGAGATATTTGGACGCATCAGTCATATATTAATTTAAATTTCGTTATCTTTCCTACATTTCCGTAAATCATAGACGAAAACTATATTAAACTTTGACTTGGAATCTAACTATTTCATGCACAAATATAATTTTACTAAACAAATATATGTATTGGCTATAATATAAAAAGTTACGGAACATTTGTAAGTACTTTGTCATTTTTGTAATTATATATATATAATTTTTTTTTTCGTAATAATCTATTTGGTACAACCTTTTTTCCCGTAGACTTTTTTTTGTACTAGCTAGAGAGATTGAATATATTTATAGTTAATGAAAATGGTTACGCTGACATATGAAGTGCTTCCAAAATTTCCCTAAATCTTATGCCCGTATCTAGGATTATTTATGTGGTTAATTGAAGCCAATTATTTATATATGTATAGGTTAATTCGATATGGAAGAAAAAAATTACTTAGAATAATTAAGGACGTTTGTGTATAACTTGGTTTTGCAAGGACGACAGATTTTATTTATCTTAAATCGCAATTAAACATTTGTGTTTGGACTCACTCGAGGAAGTTGTGTCCAGTGATGATTTATGCAATCAGAAAGATATAACACACACTAAGCCACAAGAAGGTCACGACATTCTCTGTCTTAACCATTTATTCATATATATGGAACTTTAGTTGTGTACTAAAAAGGTAGTTATTACACATACAAGGGAAAAAGTTTACAAGAACTAAAAACCAAAAAATAAGACATTTTTCCTCATATAGAAAAGTGAATTAAATTAACATATTAACTTGTGACGACAAGAAAAATAACATATTAACAAAATTAACACGGTAATTACTACATTTCAGATTTGAGTTTATTTGAACAAGTATATGCTACAATATTTGTTCCTCTAAAGAGTAATTGACTGTTGCCTACTTCACGGGACAAATGAGTAAACCTAACGATAACATATAGAGACACTCGACGCCATTAGCCAAATTCCATTTGAGCCATCCAATTCCTTAGTGGATCTTCTTTGTCTCCAGCCCATCTTGTCTCCATAATTTTTTTAATGATTATTTATTAGTTTTTTCTTTTTGTTGAACACACAAAAAGATGGGAATTTTTACTTTTATTTTTGTTAATGAAGTATTGTTTTTTTTTAATTATTAGTTAGGGTACCTAGATCTTAATTTTTATGCTGATATATATATATATATATATTCATATCACGAAAATGAATTAGTTAGAGAATGAAAGAGAGGTGAAGTAAAATATACAAAAGCAAAGAAGGGGGGACAGAAGAAAAAAGGTATGTCTGCGATGCCCATCTCCATAAGTTGAGTGCCACATGTAGACCTTCATGTAAAAACTTTGAAAGTTATAACTTTGATGCTATTTATACAAGTAAAAACTGTTGCATACTTCATTTTTTAATTTTTTTTTTTAAAAAAAAAAAATTCCTAAGCTATAACTAGTACCATTTTACATTAGTATTCTCGAGATACATTTTCATTGACTTAACATGTTTTTTTCTTATAATATCACGTTAATTTATCACCTAACACGTTGTTCAAATAAAAAAGACATGTAATCAATCTATTTACTTAGTCAAATAGCAACAATTATGAGCGAATAAGAAGAATATTTTGGTTAAACCATACAATAAAACAGATTCCAATTATTTACAAATCTACCATTTAGTCATTTATCCAAATAAATGAAACACTAAAGTCACTTAACAAATTTACCCAAATACACTATTCTACGACGAACAATTATATGTAAAAAAAAAAAGATAAACTAATTTCTACAAAATGATAAGAAAATAAAAAATAACAAAATAGAAAAAAATTAGTAGAAAAAGAACTTTGGGTTGTCAAGTATTTGCTGTATAAAGAGGTGTAAAGTGGCCATACCTCCTTAAATTATATCCTCAAAGCCAAAGTTGCTCACTCCTTCACACACACACACACTGCTCCAAGTCCCCACTTCTTCTTCTTCTTCTTCTTCTTCTTCACACACACACACACCTCCACACCTCCACACCGTTGCTTAACGTTTTCCTTCTTTTTTCTCTTGTTTTACAAACTTTACCCTCTCTAACCCACCGGAAAGACGATGATCTCCTGGCACGACCTCTATACGGTCCTCACGGCCGTGATTCCTCTCTACGTCGCTATGATCCTCGCCTACGGCTCTGTACGGTGGTGGAAAATCTTCTCTCCTGATCAGTGCTCCGGAATCAACCGCTTCGTCGCTATCTTCGCCGTCCCTCTCCTCTCTTTCCACTTTATCTCCACCAACAATCCTTACGCCATGAACCTCCGTTTCATCGCAGCCGACACTCTCCAAAAGGTCCTAATGCTCGCGCTCTTAGTCCTCTGGGCTAATTTCACCCGCTCCGGTAGCCTCGAGTGGAGCATCACAATCTTCTCCCTCTCCACACTTCCCAACACACTCGTTATGGGAATCCCTCTCTTGATCGCCATGTACGGCGAATATGCCGGATCACTCATGGTCCAGGTCGTCGTCCTCCAGTGTATCATCTGGTACACGCTTCTCCTTTTCCTCTTTGAGTTTCGCGGCGCCAAGATGCTCATCATGGAGCAGTTCCCTGAGACGGCTGCTTCCATTGTTTCGTTCAAGGTTGAATCCGACGTCGTTTCGCTCGACGGCCACGATTTTCTCGAGACGGACGCTGAGATCGGCGACGACGGGAAGCTTCACGTTACAGTGAGGAAATCAAACGCTTCTCGTCGGTCCTTCTGCGGGCCTAACATGACTCCACGGCCGTCGAATCTCACCGGAGCTGAGATTTACAGCCTCAGCACAACTCCTAGAGGCTCAAACTTCAACCACTCCGATTTCTACTCGATGATGGGTTTCCCCGGCGGGCGTCTCTCTAATTTCGGTCCGGCGGATATGTACTCCGTGCAGTCTTCGAGAGGCCCTACTCCTCGACCTTCCAACTTCGAGGAGAATTGCGCTATGGCTTCGTCCCCAAGATTCGGGTATTACCCAGGAGGAGGAGGAGGAGGCGGGTCTTACCCTGCTCCGAATCCTGAGTTCTCTTCAACAACCACCACAACTGCAGCCAATAAAGCCGTCAGTAAAAATCCAAAAGACATAACCACCACGAATCAGCAGGCGAATCTTCAAACCGGCGGCAAGGCGAACAATCATGACGCCAGCGCCAAGGAACTACACATGTTCGTGTGGAGCTCCAACGGGTCACCCGTTTCGGACCGGGCCGGTCTAAACGTTTTCGGTGGAGCCCCTGATTCGGGATCAAACAACGAACAAGGTGGAAGATCCGATCAAGGAGCCAAGGAGATCCGGATGTTAGTCCCTGATCAATCTCAGAACGGAGAGAGCAAAGGTTAGAAACATTCTTGAATAATTACCAGAACTCCACGTTTCACTTCAAAGTTTCTAAATTCGGTTTTGTGCGGTGATTATAGCTCAAGCTCGTCCAGCGAGTGGAGATTTCGGAGGTGAACAATTTAGTTTCGTCGGAAGAGAAGAAGGAGAGAGAGCAAAAGACGCCGAGAACGGACTGAACAAACTTGCTCCTAATTCCACGGCGGAGCTACAATCAAAAACAGGCCTCGGAGCCGCCGCCGGAGGCGAAGCAAGTCACGGGAAGCAGATGCCTCCGGCCAGCGTGATGACGAGGCTGATTCTGATCATGGTGTGGAGGAAACTAATCAGAAACCCAAACACTTACTCTAGCCTCATTGGCCTCATTTGGGCGCTTGTTGCTTTCCGGTTAGTAACTAAATCAAAATTCAAATTAGCTACAACCGACCGGTTAACGGAAAATTCGTTCCGGTTTTGAATGAAGGTGGCACGTGGCAATGCCGAAAATCATTCAGCAATCTATCTCCATTCTATCTGATGCTGGTCTTGGAATGGCAATGTTCAGTTTGGGTAAGTCATCTTCGTACTCTCTGTCTTGTTCCTTTTGAAAGTTTTATTTTTGTGCAAGGCTATTTAAAAGGATAAAATCAGATTCAGACCATACGTTTTATTTTGTACGGGAAATTCCTTCATTTTGCATATTTTCGTTGACATATTACCCCGTTTATTACACGATAAAAGAATTAAACTAGTTAGTCCATAAATTAAATTAAAATGCTGTTTTCTCACGTTGAAAGACATTTTCGGAATGGAAATAAAATTAAATTAAAAAATTGGGGATGGACCATCCGACAGGTGGGGCAATGGTGTGAGTGTCTTATTAGATAAATGGTAATGGTGGACGACATGGTCTCGTGTTGTTGATAGTCGTCATGGTCCCCATTTTTATGGGAGTTGATTGGACTTTTTATAGATATATTTATTTAATTTATTTATCGACTGATTTTTAAATTATATATTGTATGTAAATCGTGAAGGGTTGTTCATGGCGTTGCAACCCAAATTAATCGCTTGTGGGAACTCCGTGGCAACTTTTGCGATGGCGGTTAGGTTCCTCACGGGCCCGGCCGTGATGGCGGTTGCCTCCATAGCCATTGGATTGCGTGGTGATTTACTGCGTGTCGCTATTGTTCAGGTACAAATGTATCTTATACTTTAATAACACGATATAGAAAATGTGTAATTTGTGATTTGCTACTAAAATATACTAAATTACGAAAATGCAATTCCACAAATATTTTTTTTTAAATAAAAATTTGTGTAATAAAAAATAAGATATTAGATATTTAGCGACAAAAATATGAAATAATCTCCATTAAACAAAAAAAAAAGTGAGTGTATAGTAAATTTTTTGTGGAATTAATTTTTATATTATTTTATTACCTAACAATAATAATTTAGATTTCTAAATAAATATTAATTAGTCAAAATTATGTGACATAATAGTGATTACTTCTGAAATTTAATATTAGAGGAAATATTAAAGCCACTTTGCTAAGTTGACAAAAAAATACTAATATTTTTTTTAATTATAAATATAATTATTCTACATGAAATTTTTTTTACATGTAATTAAAAATATACAAACCAATAGAAATACTAAAAAATATTGATAGTCACACTATATTCATAGATATAAATTTTCATAAAAATTTGAGAAAAGTAAAATAAATTAGAATTTATTAATAATATCTTATATAATAGAATAGAAAAAATAATAAACAAAACTATGATATTTGATTTTTCAAAATCGTAAGATATTAGTATATTTATTATAAATATGCTAAAAAGATAACTAATTACAATAAGAAAATAAATTTTCTTCTAATAATATTTATTTTCTTTTCTTTTCTTATAATAATTAGCTCAATTTTTAAGATAGTAAATAATATATAGAATGTAATTAAAATTTATTTAAGATTATCAATCACTATTCTGCAAACTTATCCAATCATACAAAAAATATATTCTGCAAGATTTTCATTCCACAGATTTTAAATTATTATGTAACTTAATTGTATTTTTCACTAATTTTTGATTATGCATTGTTACCAATGAAAACCTAAATATTTTGGTATGATTTTTAGGCTGCATTGCCTCAAGGGATTGTACCATTTGTGTTTGCAAAAGAGTACAATGTTCATCCTACTATTTTAAGTACAGGGTAAGTCATGGAATTTTAAGATTGATATTCATAAGATTATTAATGTTATTATAATTTTGTAACATTTTTAAACCGAATGATATTGCAGGGTAATATTCGGAATGCTTATAGCGCTTCCGATCACGCTGGTATACTACATTCTACTCGGGTTATAAGCTTTTGATGAAGATGGATCAAATGTAGTGGCAGAAGGAAGAAGAGTGTTTCAACTTGTGGGTCGAACAAACTAAAAATCTCAGAGTATATAAGTAAAAAATAGGAAGTAGCATGATTTAAGGATGATGACGTCTACATAACAAGCCAATAAACCCTTTATTCTCCATATTTTACATATAGAATTTTGGGAGATGATAAGAGTTAGACAATGGGACGCAGACATGGAGGAGCAAATCATGGGGGCAACGAGACAAACAAAAGATTGGAAGAAAAAGACAACTTATTATTTTTGTAACTTTTTATGTTTTCTATACAAGTCCCTTTTGTTTTGATGTGTTCTTTGATTGGATTTGGGGTAACTATTAATTGATTACTGTGTAGTTTTTCTTTTCTTAGAGAAGAGAAGTGTGGTTTTGAATCTTCCCTAGTTGAAGTTTTCACATAAGGAAAATAACGCTTTTAAAAGCAATGTTATTCGTCTTAAATTGCTGAGATTTTCGCAAGTTTTGTAATAAAGTGGGTGAATTTACTGATCCTTTTCGCTTGTGATAATGAGAGTGGTAGTGGAAGAAATGAGTTGGGCGCTTTGGCACTGAAAGCATTTGGTGTTATCATTAATTTAAGCTGATGAGTGATATAATTATAGTCCATGTAGTGTGTAGGGATGATGAAAATTTATTAAAGAAGGTAAAGAAAAGGCAGAAAGATAACTCAAGTCAAAAGCTTAATAAAAGCTGCCTTTTTCTTCTCTTTATTTGTTTTCTTTCTTTTTCTTTTAAGTTTTTTTTTATATATATGATAAAGTCGAGTATGATTTCTTTTCCTTTTTGTCAACAAAGTAGAAAAAATGAATTATAAACGTAAATTGACTGAAAATGACCGGTTTTAGCTCATAATGCGGCCATTTTTTAGTTTAATACAGAGTTCGGCCATTTATCTTGTTTTGCGGGTAGATTTTATCTTCCTAATATATAAAATTAAGTAGCTGGACATGCGTTTGGTGGATATAAAGTCCAAAGTAAAAATCTATATCCATTTTTGCAGTTTTGGATTATAAATTAATACACCATCTAAAAACAAAAACAAAAAAACGTATAACTTGCAATACTTTCAAAATGGTAGAACACTTTTAGTAGTTTCTGATATAAGAAATCGTATATGATTTGAAAAATATCTATATTGTTTCAAGAAAACTTTTTTGCATGCACTTGTCGTAAAATTTAATAATTTCCAACTTGCATATCATTCTATAATCTAATATAGTGTTTCCAAACCAGTGGTTCATACACTCTATCACCTAACCCAGACGTGAAAACGATGGCACTAATAAATAATCAGGGATTAATTTGTGATTAAGAAAGTAATTAGTGGGAAAAACGTTGATTGGGCTCCGTTTAATAACTTTGAATGTGTTGTCGCACTGGATGGGAACATAAGGGAACGCAAATCGAAAGAAGTCTGTAAGCAGTTAAACCACCGTCACAGCTGATAAAATTGGTCTGTTAGTTTATACTATTTAAATTGATTATCAAGATTAAGTATTGTTTTTATTTACAAGACCAACATGCCTCGTACAAAAACTGTAATGAGATCCGTGTACCTCTATTTAATTCAATTATTCTATTAAATTTCTTTTATTTTTAGCTTATAGAATTTTTTAATATTATCAAAATTTCTCCATAGAATCAGAAATATTTATCGATAACTTCATCATGCACTTTAAACTTCGGATAGAAGGAAATTGTGTCGATGATAATAGATTACCATAACAAAGAACGATGCATGAATAATTGAACCTCCTATATAATGTTAAAAACTTTTTTTTTTCTTTGAGGGCACATGTATATATGGATGTATGTAGTTTATGGATTATAAGGCAAATGACTACAATTATTAAAATTCTAAACGCAACTTTAGTATCCGAATTTATTAAAAAAAAGGCAAATAACTTGTTTACAGATACTGGTTTTGATCATCTCTTTCCAAATGAAAAAAATGTGGTTGATGATATGTTAACTGCTAAACAAAAATTTATTGAATATAATTCTAAGAAGTTAATATGTATATAAAATACATACATAATAACAAATTCTCCCACATATTATAATTTAAATATGGTAACATTCAAGTATATAATGAATTACATATGACAGATATGATGAATAAAGTAAAAAATACCAGCACATGATGTTGTCTAAGAATTACATATAAACTTTTGATGTGGAAAAGAAAGGTTGTCATGTTCGAGCAAGAGATATACATAGACCAAGGTCGGTTTATATTACGTGCGCGAGATGTGTATCTCGGCAAGTTCCGAAAGATCTTATATACATAAAACACGCCAATAGTTTTGATACTTTTTGGTTTACTTTACTGTTCACAATATATAAACTTAAAGGAATGTGTAAGCTAGAAAATTAGTAGTTCAAGAAGAAGAAACCAATCTCTTGATTACCTATGATTAAATTCTAATTATGTATATTACAGATACTATTGAAGAAATTTCCAAAAAGCTCTCTGCCAAATATCACACAAATCGCTTCTAATTAAAAATCATATTAAAATGTGGATTATTCTGGTTCGAAGCTCAACCCATCATATTCTCTTTCTATTTCGTGCTCGTTCGACCAATCATATGGTTTTAGCTAGTTCTGACTTATACATTGGAGTATCCTCAGATATATGTGCATGTGATTCTTAGCAAAAAAAAAAAAAGTGCATGTGATGTACTATCTAAATGTAATCAATGATTAAGAATTTTTTTTTAATTTTAATCTATATATTTATTTACAGGTTAATATTTTTGTTTGAAGGTACAAAAAATCATTTATTCTCTTAATTTTGCTTTAAATATATATATATATATATATCATGCGTTGGATAAAAACTTTATAATGCGATTAAAATGCGAACTCTATTATTTCGACACAGCGCTAATATGTACAGTTAAACCTCGATAAATGAATATTCGATAAATAAATAACCTCGACAAATGAATAATTTTTTTCAGTCCCGACTTGGATTGAAGGGTTAAATGAATAAATTCGCTAAATGCATTAATAAATTATTTTTTTGAAATCCTTAAAGGCCTTATGTAAATATAAATGAATAATCATCACAATTCATTAAATATATATATATATATTAAAAATATTTTTTGTTCAATTAATAATGTTTGTACAATAAGTCATTCTTGTATAAAAAATGAATCTATAATTTTTTGTTTTTTTTCCATCAAAATTCATCTTGTCCATATTTTATTATATCACAAACAAAACTTTGTGAATATCTTACTTGTGTTGTAAAAAATAGTTCCATAAGGTGATAAATGCTTGATATACTTCTTTTAATGACACATTTGGTGTGCCACTACTATCATATTGTTCTGGATAATTCTCATAATTTAATAAAAACTCAATAATTTTATCGTCACAATTCCATAACGACATCATTCTAGTTACTTATTTCTTATGTGATATAATTCATCATCCATACTTATATTTATATATGTTACATTAAATTTTAAGAACTACAAGACTTCTTTTTCTTAATTCTACATCAATCTAGAAAACTTCATTTTCATAGTTTTAGAAAACTTCATTTTTTCTAATTTTAAAAAACTTTCCTTTTTTAATTTATATTTTTTTCAAATTTTTAGATGTGCCAAAATATTATTTAAATAAATAATCTCTCTAAACGAATATTTTTTATTGGTCACAAGAGTATTCATTTATAAAGATTTAACTGTATATACATATATATATATATATATATATATATATGCCCAGTAAAAATACGTACTTAGGGGTTGTAAAAAAAAATTAAAGTAATAATAGTTATTGTACGTTTTGACATCGATCACTTTTTTAATATATGTTTGCTTCTTTCTTGTTTGCTTTCTCTTCTAGTCGCGCGGGCTGTCTCTGTACTATTATTAACAATGCCCACTCCTCTCATGTGCTCACGAATTCCCCTCATTGGCACCTTCTGTTACGTTTATCTCCGTTGGAACTTTCTCGTTATAACATTGCTTTCAATGATTTGATCAAATTAGGCCATGTCAAGGGGGGTTTGGCATAAACCGAACCGTCCGGCCTACAACACGATGGACAAAGCGTAAGGTAGGGACCTGATACACGAGTACACAAGACCCGTTCATTGAACGAACAAACCTTTGAAGATGATTAATGAAACTAGAGTGAAAGATTGACGTGGAATAGATAAGAGCCTGTGTATTATCCAACTGAATGCAATGACATTGAATTGAAGTAACAAAAGAATAGACCCAATAGACGAAGCAAAAGAACAAATGTGACTTAGTTGTCCCAGTTATGTTGAAGGCAATGGATCGAGTCACATTATACCTGTCGAAGAAGAAGAAAAATATGTGGATCACAATTTACGAACTTAGAGCCAAGTAGTCTCTCTGTCCCTACACTTTTGAAACTAATCATCCCAACCACTTTACCATAAATGTGTAATTCTTTTTAGAACATATTGTTAGAATATTGTTAGAATATGATATATTGATGGATCGGAAGGGATAAGAAACTGGTAGTCTGGACGCTTGAATACTGAAACAAAGATTTGACAACACTATTTTTAAAAATATTTTATTTATCAAAATCATCAAAACCTGAATAAAATTCCATGATCATAATTATACTTATTTATAAGAAAAAAAATCCTAAAAATTTTAAAATCATATGATTGTCATAATAAAACATTATTAATTAAAGATTTTTAGAAGTTATCGGTAGAGAAAGAAATTATATTAGGGTTAATAGCATGTATCATTTTGATCAACCATATGTTCATATAGATTCTATGATCTTCATATAGATTCTGTGAGTAACTATCAGTTTCGACTTTGGACAAGTGTTTTTAGGAGAATAAGATAAATGAGAAATTGAATGAAGATTATGATTTGAAAGTGATGAGAGGATATGGTGGCGTCCTCGTGTGCGTGGCTGCATTCTCGTGGCATACCATCACATTACCAATAATTGAATTCCAATATATATATAATTCATATTAAAAATGAAAAAGTGCAAAAAGAAACGTGAATAGATTGAGAGAGAGAGAGAGAAGGACAGGTGAAGGTGGGTGTCGGCCTAACCACGAACAACGAAAGCTTTGCTTCTTGGGACCATTCACACTCCCTCAATACGCCCATGCCAACTTTAAACCCAGTCTTCGTTTTATTTTCGTTAACCCCACAAATAAATATATTTAAATTATTTAATGGAGTTTATTTTCATTTAATGGAGTTTAGCTTAACTGTTTTTGTTTCTATTGGTAATAAATCTTATTACCTTAATGTTCTTTTCGCATTGGTGATATAATTGTTTTATAGTTTTGTTTGGGTGAATCTCGACAATACACTTACGATAATATCGACAATACATGTTGTCATATTGCTCTTGTCACAGAAAAGAGTATATTTTATTGAACGATATTGTGTGTTTACTTGTCAAAAAAAGTGTGGTTAGTTTCTTTCTGGTATTTAAAAAGAGAATTATAAAGGAAATAGAAAGAAGTTTAAAGTTTAAAAGGAAAAAAAAAACAAAGGAATGTAAAGGCAAATACAAGTGTATTCCGGCATTAGTTTGGTTTGGTGTACGTCTTGTTGTGTTTCATGTTCTTTTGGCTAATTTTCCTCCCATTATCTTTGGTTCCCTTCACCTATTTTAATAATATACTCATTAATTGGATATAATATTATTATGCATTGTTGGGTTGCTGTAACTATCGTTAAAATAAACAAATTACTAATCGACTTGGACGACACGTTGGAGGAATTGAAGAGGCTCCCCCAATGAACAACGGAA
The DNA here is from genome assembly GCA_039880935.1 of Streptanthus diversifolius. Taxonomy (NCBI): domain Eukaryota; kingdom Viridiplantae; phylum Streptophyta; class Magnoliopsida; order Brassicales; family Brassicaceae; genus Streptanthus; species Streptanthus diversifolius. The sequence goes on along the minus strand of JAXGFM010000015.1, from coordinate 3,747,070 downwards.
CAAATTTCAAACTACTGGATAAGCCACTAATGGTAACTGTACCTTTTGATCACTAACGCTAGCTAGAATAATACAACTACATAAATGTGTTGCGAATCAACTTCACACGACACATTCTAATGTCATATACATATATTGGTTAAGCAGACAATGTTGAATCTATCGTGGTTGAATATATGTATACAAGACTAAGAGTAATGCTTTCGTACCGATAGAAAATGAAAGAAGTTCACGCGCTACCAAACCAGAATCTTGCCATGTGCCCAAGGTGCAAATGCACATGGTCCATTATGTTTTAAAATCCACAAGAAACATAGCAGAAATCGGGAAGAAGGTAATAATAGGGCTCTGTACGTATCTGTTAAAACCAGTACAAACAGAATGGGCTAGGTGTTCGTGGAGATATTTGTGAATGGGTAAGTTAAGCCCTACTAAAATGAGTAGAGGAATGAGCCCATTGTTATTTCCAGTCACAGACCAGGCCCATTCTATTTGTATCTTCAAAGCCTCTTTGGAAATGCATTTTCTGCCCACAACGTAAATTTTTATGGGCTCGAGAAAAATTCTTACTTGGATCTTATACCAGCCGCCCAATATTTAAATAAAATATAAACAAACTTCGCCAAAAAAATATGGAGTGGGGGTTTATACGTGGCGTAACCTTGCCACTTTTAAAACTTTTCGATCCACATCTAAGAAGAAGAAAACCGCCGTCTAAACTTTGTAATAAAACATCTGGACCGTTGATCGTGTAAACCCAAACCCGAAATAAACGGGCGTGATAACGGAGAACGTGAGCAACGTCTCTGACGAGAAGAAGACAAAAAAAAACAAAAACAAAAGCACATGACATGATTCTTTCACCCTTTCGTCTCCCAATCTCGATTCTTCCTCTTTCTCTACTTCTCTACTTCAATAGTTGAATTTTCCCAACATGAACGTTTTAGTTGAATGAGACACAATGGCAGGAAGCGAGACTCAAGAACCGTTTAGCCTTAGTCTTCAGGTAACTTCTTCTGCTACAATCTCTTAATTAAACTTGTTTCTTCATCTTCTACTCTATTCATGCTTGTTGTTACTAATTTGTATAGAACCCATTTGTTCTTGCCGAATCTCAGTAACTTGTTTGGCCTTGAATTCTACTGTTTTTAGCTTTACATTATGTCTGAAGAAGTGGTGGTCTGAAATAGAACTAAGAGAAGAAAAAATCAAGATACAAACATGGTTCTCTAACACAGTTTTTTAGATTGTTATTAACTGGTTAATGAATCTGGATGCAGGCGAACTCTATACACTCTGGATCGATATCATTTGGAAGATTCGAGAAGGAAGGTTTATCATGGGAGAAAAGATCATCTTTTTCACACAACAGGTATCTTGAAGAAGTTGACAAGTGCTCTAAACCTGGCTCTGTTACTGAGATGAAAGCGCATTTTGAAGCTCATTTCAAGAAGAAAGGGATCCGATTTCGGTTTCTCTTGAATCTCATACTTGGGGAGTTCGTCAAACAAGTGAACCAGATGATGCTGTCTATGCAACTGAAAATTTCGAGGATTATCTATCTGATGGGAGTTTCTCGAGTCAATCAGACAGTCTTTGTAACTACAGACGTGAGCAAGAGCAATGCGATGAAGAAAGGAACCAATGTGAGTATGTTGAGGAAAGTGATCATTGTGTGAGCTACGATGAGATTGTGGTGAATTCGGATGATGTGATCGAGCTTGATGAAGAAGGCGGTGTTGACCATGGGACTCTTTCTATTGCTTTAGACAATGATGAAGTTTCAGTGGAGTGCATAGCTATTAAAGAAGATAGCTGTGATGATCTTGGACCACATGAGATGCCACTAGAAAATGAGGTTCGAGATGATGATGATGATAAAGAGCACTGTGCTGCAGTTGAAGAAACAGAATCAAGACTCGTTCAAGATGTTCCAGAAAAGGTGAGCGTACTTGATGTTTTTTGCACTGTGACACATTCAGACATCTAAACTTAAATGTATTTCGTGATCTACTTATAGGCATCTGATGTTGCGAAAAGACCCTCCTCCTCCTCTGCATGTCGACCAAAGTCTCTGCCAAATGCAAATCCTATTAGTCCTCATGCTTTGAGTGTGACTAAAGATTCTACAAAGAGACGTGATATAACTCCAAAAGCTGCTTCCAGGAGGACAAACTGTTCTCCTTTAAGGGCTAATTCTAAAACAAACGTAGATGCCAAGAGGTACTCTACATTTGTTTCCATAGAGAAAATATTGTAACTCTGTTCGTTTCTCTCTTTACTTAAAGACCTATTGGTTTTGTGGCAGCCAAAAGGAATTAAGACTGAAGAAAACTGTTGAATCTCAACCTCCAACATCGAAGATAAACGTGACTCGAACTCCTCTTGCTACAAACAGGTCCAATACTAGACCATTCTACTTTTTTCAAGTTAATCGGCTTCAACAATCAAACGCTTTTATGTTCAGGTCCAATACTGGTTCCTATTCTGCTAGGCTGGAGATGAGTACAAATGTTTCTGGTTTCCGTTTCAAATGTAGCGAAAGAGCTGAGAAGAGAAAAGAGGTCTTCTATCTTTATAAAAAGAAAAATCCAAATTTTCCTTGGTTAAACGAAAACCATTGTCTGAAGATCTTATGAAACTTAACTTCTCTTTTCAGTTCTATATGAAACTGGAGGAGAAAATACATGCTAAAAAAACAGAGACAAACCAGATTCAGGCGAAAACGCAGGTATTATCATCATCATCATCTCCAAGTCTCTTTGAAATTTAAACAACATGCCATGTCTTGGACACTTCACATAGAAAAAAGCTTAATTGGATAGTATAAACATTTGGGATGCAGAAAAAGGCAGAAGCTGAGATGAAGCAATTCAGAAAAAGCCTCAACTTTAAGGCAACACCAATGCCTTCATTCTACAACATCGGTAGTACTAGACCGGGGTACAAGGTATGTTTCTACAATCTACAATGCAAGCTTCGTCTGAACAACAACAAAACGGACAAAAAAATACTATGATTTCCCCATTGGTCGCAAGTACTATGATTTATATCTGCTAAACACCAAGAAAGTAGCAAAGCAATCAACTTAATACTCTAAACTTGCTTTCTCTAAATATTTTCAGACCGAGCCATCTAAAGTCGCACCATCAAGACCACGGCATATGACGTCAGCCTCAATTACGAGCAGAGCGATCACAAGGGTTGGTTATAAACACAAACACGGTTTGGAAGAAGGTAATAGATTGCAGAGTGTTGCTAAAGATTCGGATTTGCAAAAGGGTAATCCTATGGTGATTGAAACAAAACAGAAGATTGGTACTCGAAAGAGCGGCAACTAAACGGAAATGTGGTGGTTTGTTGCGTTCAATCATCATCTGAGCATCATCCTCTGCTTTTTTTTATTGTTCTCTTAAGCTGAAATTTGTAACTCAGGCGAAGTATTTTAACCAATAAGAAACTTTGAATAGTATACTTAATGCAAAAAATCATATTATTGTTTCATTTTAAATCCTGATATAGACCGATCAATCCTCCTCAGGTAACCGGATAAAAACTAGATAAAATTAACAGAATTGGCATATATAAACTTTGTTTTTTCTGTCCACAATGTAGATCATTATAGCCTGAAGGAAGTTGCTTGGTTTATAACAGTAGTGTCGAGTTAAAAGTGCGACGGTAATTTGGCAACTTTTGATTTCTGACGCATGTTTAATTTGGCAACTTTTGATTTCTGCTTTTTCTTTTCTTTTCTAAATTATCATCAAAAACGTTAAAAATTTTAAATATACCAGAAGAGTTGCTAGAATTTTAGGAAGCAGTTTCAAATGATTTAGTTACTTTACTAAACTTTCTTAAAAAAAGTTGATTAAACTTGAAAAGTTTAAGATAATATTCAGCTTTTTACAAAGTAGTGGTACTCTAAAAACTAGAACTTGTGTTTTGTTCTTTTAAAATGTTTATAAAAAGAAAAGTCATTAACATGAATTAATTGCAATTGCCCATTCCATAACCTCCACCTACAAAGTCACTAACCGGAAGTGACGTTCTCCACATTGGTTGTATTGCACTTATCCTAATGTAAGCATCGCGACAATAACAACATAGCGTAATTTAAAAGATGATATATGATTAAGCATATTAAAAATGCAAAAGAAAAAGGAGTAAAGTTCTTAAGCCTTTAGGTTAAACCCTTTTCCAACTTGTTGATTCATCTTTACACAAACTAGAGCATATCCTGAAGCACCACAGCACTTTTTATTGAGTAAATGTAACATAAAGTTTCAACTAAGGAAAATTACATTTAACTCGTAAACTAAAATTCAGACGAACAATAGACATAAGAGGTGACGACAACATTTACTCATCTTTATGGCTATCTTTGTTTATGAAAGATTTTTTTAATGGTAAACCAAAAACGTTTTGAGTAGGAGAGAAAAGAGAAAGATGTTGGAGGTTATTTTTTTCTCTTTTCTTTCTTATCGTGTGATCGAATCTGAGTGAAAACCAGAGAATGTAAAACACCAGAGGGGGAAAGAAAATATAGAGAGTATTTTCTCCATCTCAATAATAAACAAAAAATATATTTCTTGTGTTTCGGGAAAGAAATAATTTATATTTGTTGTTAAAAAGTAATGTACAATTTACCATTACATTGCTATTTTTGTTTATAGTTCGGTCAGCCAGTGCTTGTATTATATATTTCTCTACCCACATGGCTATATCGATAACTAACTAAAAAAAGAAAAACGAAAATATTTGCATGATTTACTACACTTATGATGATGTTTTGTGGCTCAAATATACTGTAATAATAATTAGACATATCTTAGAGAATTTTTGTTTTGACATCCATTTCAGACTTGAGAGAGAACAGACTGCAAAGGAAAATAATTAGAGGAATATTGAAGGGGTTACGTTAAAGTAAATCGCATTTTATTAAAGACAAAATATTTACATCTATAGTCTATGGTAGTTAATAGAAAAAACAGATGCCATGTGATGGCTATCTTGAAGGGGTTACCAAATACTTATCCTTTTTGTTGTAAAATAGGTAAATATTAGGAAATAATACTGAAGATAACTCCTGACTCATATGTGTATCGTATTAGAGTGGAAAGGAAACGTAATATGGTTTTGTATAATTGACGAATGACTCGGGAAAGACTATAGAATAGCCTGCATAATTGACGAATAATTAGGGCAAGACTATAGAATAGCCTCTTATACTGTGTGGCGAGAATAAATATAAATGGACTGACTTGATTGATATAAAAAAAATGATGTCATATGTTTCAGTAAGCTTAATTGGTCCATATGTTAATTTTTGTAAATTGTAATCACATAAATTAGTGGAACGAACAACAATTCCATTATTTTTTACTTGCAAAGCATTCGGATTAAAATTACAACTTCATTATTTTCTTCTTTTTTTTGGGGACTTTTGTGCATGCGAAGACCAAAATGAAGTTAGAAAATATTCCAAAGCTGGAAAAGATGTAAGCACCGACCGACTAAGTGGGCCGAAGTAAGGACTTCAGCCCATATTACTAAATATTAACATGAGTCGAGGACGAATATTTGGGCTGCATATGCCATTGTTTATCATTTTGTTTTTGGTTAAACAATTTTCCAATTGCATTTGTTATTGGTATATGAAGACAAGTTCTAACAGTACCTAAGCGTTAACACAATTACAAACCTTCGCATTTTTTTAAACGAACACTATTCACAACCCTGAAAACATTTCCAGGGATACGTGTCAACAACAGCAAAACGTGAAAGACCCTAGAGCAATTTCTGTTTCTTGCCCCACAAGTAAGAAAACCGTAGGCTGTCACAGAAGTCTGATATTTTGAGGCCAGAGTATCCATCAGCTAGAAACCAGAACAGTAATACTTCCATCAATAGTCCGTGAGATGTAGATTCAAAACCTGCGAGGTTCTGATTATGTATACGTTGATCTAGTTACAGTAGCTGCTCTGAGGACAGAACTCGAAGCTTTAAACCGGTAGAGACATCTGTGAAGCCCAATCTACCGGTTGGTTCAGGTCAAATTTCATATCCATTGATTGGTTCTGGAACAACGGTTCTGATTGGAATTTATAGACCATATCATTGACCATTGACTGCAACTCCTCCAAGCTGTATTGCTTCTTCTGCACGCAACCATTACCACGCCGTTAACTTGTGTGCGAAGAAAGAAGGATAGACATATATAAGAGTGAAGTTAGGTTATAAGAAAAAGAACTTTACCTCTCTTCTCGTCTGAGACATAAGTGAAACAATCTCTTCAACGAAATCAAAGTATCCCTTTATCAGAAACAGAAACAAATCAGTGATTTACGATTAACAAAACAGCCTGTAACTCTTCAAATCGCAATTGAAGTATCTATCTATACCTCGTCTTCTTCAGTATCGTAGAGCCCCACATCGTACAAACTTCGTTTCCTCTGATCAGACAGCACTAAACATCACAAAATTGTTTCAGAAAACAATGTCAGCCTCAGACAACAACAACAGCAAAACATCAAAACAGGGTCTGAACAGATCTGTACCTGAATACGCTTCTTGAATCTGTGGAAATCTTCGTTTTGCTTCTCCAGCTCTAAAAGGGTCTTTCGTCCACCGATCAGGATGCCATTTCTTCACCGGAGAAAAAAAGTAAACAAAAAAGTGTCAAATCACATTTCTCAGTTGTTTTCTATTCTTCTTTCCTATATAAAAAGATTTCAAATTGTCCAAAACTAGAATCAACCATGACCCACCATAGCCAGTTTGTAGTACGCTCGCCGTATCTGCTCCGTCGAGGAATCAACAGCGACACCGAGAATATCGTAATACGACGGCGATGTTGTCTTAATGCAACCTTCCATTGGTTATAGCTTATATAAGATACATAAATCTTCACGACATTACAGAGCACAAGAGATATAATGAAGTTTTGGGGTTAATATAAAAAAATAAAGGAGGTGACTTCAATGGCGGTTATGTAGAAGAAAAATCTTACAAAAGAATTTCTAGAAGTTTTCGGGTCTTCAAAAATATCTCGTCTCAAGAACGTTCCGGAAGATGGTAACGAGGCAGATATTTATCCACACATGGCTTTATATATTTTAAAATCGACGGCTCCGATTGAATGGACGGTCCTATCATGACACGTGGTTTGAATGACTAAATGGGAAATTGAAAATTCCAGATTTTTTTTAATAATTATAGTTTTAGATTTTGGTAGATAGATTAAAGAAATATATATATTTTTTTTTTACTTTTTTTAAACAAAAACGTTATTAGTTACATATCTAACCCAAGCTACTCGATAATAAAATAAAATGAAAATCTAAATAATAATAAAATATTAAATATTAATAAATTTTATATTAAAAATTAAAAATAATATTTATAAAAAAGATTTTTAAAACTATAATTAAACAAATACCTGAGAGAATAAATCAGACAAGTCATGCTTCGACGCACACAAACGCGGTGAACAGCACAAATTAAATCACCTTTAATTCTGTATGGGCAGTTAGTATACGAAGTCGAAATCCGTTTGTAGAAAAATGTGAGTGTTTAAAAATATGATAATTAATTTGTCTATTCAAAACTATTACCACTTTTAATATTTTTTGTTGACTAAAAATTATTAAAGTCACAGCAGGTAATATCATATTCTTTCAAATGTCACTTAAACCATATGACCTCGCTTTTTCTATTTATTCCCATTTTTCTTTTTCAACATCGTTATCTACTTATTAATGTTCTATCAGGACAAAAAGGTGTTAGTTAACTGTTTACATCCATTTATTGGATTTATCTATTATCCTTTAAGATTTTGGTTTTTATCTATATAATTTCATTAACTATAATTAACATTTCACAAATATTCATAATTTTTCATGATGGAAATTCAAAATTGGTTTGTAATCTTGGTCAACAAATTTTTGATTAATCTCTGATTAATGAACTAGGCATTACATCTCATCTAGTCGTCCAATTAACATATAGCAATATTTTAAACAAAAATCATATAAAACATGCAAAAATATATGGATTGGACATGAAAATCAGCATAACCATCATATCCAACGTCAACTACAGTTTTGGACACTTTTTCAATAGTTGGACTCTGTTATATTTTAGCATATTTGCATCCAAAGATTTCAATAAATTTAAATGAAAAGTATCACTGCAATTTTTACCATTACACTAATTTGGGTGTGTCTAACTGTAGATTTTTTTTTTTTGAATTTTGAAACAAAGTCAAATTGTAGATTTTCTTAGTTTTATTCAATATTAGTTATTATTACTATTATTATTATTAATATACAATACCTCCTTTCAACTATATATCAAATTACTATTAAAAGTGTGTAATGATTGCAGTTGGGACAATAGGCCTACCTAACTTCATCAAAGAAGAGCATTTGAGAAGAGGTATCGTGTTAGCCAAAAATATAAAATAAAGAAGAGAAGAGATTTTGTTAGTTAATATAACATAGTGTATTTGTATATCTTAATATACCAAAGAAAAAGTTGATGAAAATATTATGTAATTATATGGTTTTTTTGCTTTCTAAACTTAGGTTTAGTTTATATAAATATCGTACAATGAAAACCTTGTATTTAACAGAATAAATCAAACCAAAAGGAAAAAGATAGAAAGAGGAAATATGCAAATTTTGGAAACTGACAAAGATATAAGGAAACAATGTAGTATTACAATTTAGTACTGAATGAAAAATAAGATAAAAATACTAATTTTGGGAAGAAAAATAAAATTAAAATTTGAATAAAAAATTGTGGATATGAATCATGTAATATAATAGTATAGTGATGATTATTTCCAAAATTTATCATATATATGAGATTTAAATATAGTCTCTCGTAATAATATAATATTAAAATCAATATAATTGTGGTGAGAGCACTGGGAATTGAACATTGGAATATATGAAACAGTTTATTTAATATAACCAATTAAAAAAAAAAATCTTATTAAATAGTTAAATGATTATTTTATTGGAGTTAGTGATCCGAGTACTTTATATAGAAATCTGATTCTGCTTGAAATGACAAAACACAATGGTGGTTGCAACCATTTGTATACCATACTTTAAAAAAAAAATACTTTTCTTTATAGTTGTATACTTAAAGTTAATATAATAAGTTTGACCAAAAAAGGATTATGGTGGAGACACGGTAAATGAAATAATTTACCCAATATACCCAATAATTTTTGCTAATTAACGATGATATACTGTTTTCTATTTATCTTCAGGTCATTAACTGCCATGATAAAAGAAATAAAAAAAAGTATTCCTCTGCCTCGCATTCTATCAATGGACATAAAAAAGGGGAAAACTATAGTATTTAGAGAAATAAATAAGATCACTAAATTTCAGAAAACATTAACTACAATATTGGAAAATGTAACAGAACTCAGTTATCAATCTTTGTTCTTAAACGGAACTCATTTTCTTTGGCATCAATATTTTTTTCCAAGAATTCAAGATAGATAAACGGATTGGTTCACATCATACATTTCACGAATGATTTATTCTGATGAACTTTCGAAGAAGCGCCACAATTTAATTATTTAAGTTATTGGTCAACATTGAACCCGGCTCATGATAAAAAGTATATACTTATTTCTTTTTGTTAAAGAAAATTATATATAATTTGCATGCATAAAATCTTTCGATTTACAAAGGGTTCTTGAACCTACCGCATCGATCGAAATATAAGCAAAACGAGCTAATTAAATATATAACAAAAAAAAGAGAAACAACTAAATTTAAATATAGATGATAAAAATCAAATATAAAAAAGAACGGTGGGAATAGATGAATCACGCGTCGAGACAAACACCTACCCGAAGGGTTTTAAAAAGGAAACAAAGAGATGTGAGTTTGGTTTGGTTCTTGGGTTTTTTGGGGGTTGGTAGGGTTTGAGGTCCATATGCCTCGATCTTCCTCTTCTTTTTCTTTTAATCTTTATTACAAAATTCGTTTAATTATTCCACATATAAATATATATATATATATATAGTTATACAAACCCAGCGAAGTTGTTGGATTCAGTGCAAACACTTGCCAAAGGAGCAATCCCGATCTGGTTCCATCTTATCTTCGTTGTCTGTTCTACCTTGGCTTTGGCTTTTACCATCACATACAACTCTTTTTTATAAGTTCTTGAAAATCACCTATAACTTAATTAGCTCTATACCGACAAAATAAAGACCAAATACAAACTTTCGACTTCTTAGGAAGTAACGACTCTTAATATGCTGTACTTTGTTCTGCGTAAAAGTTGTGAGATATACACAACGTCAGATAAATTAAAAACACGATACTAAAATTTATAATATTAATACGGCTAGTTTTTTTCACCTCATGATGACACGTAAGGTCTGTATATGCATACAATATTAAAAATTCTCATGGTTTTGCGTATCTGCAGGTTCAATAAGCATGCTTAGCTATATACGGAACTCTCTTACGTCAATATGTATATTAATATGTTCTATATACGTTTCTTTCTAGCTTGTATCCATAAGTATATACACAATATTTCTATCATACTCAATAGGTAAACATTTTCCCTCAAACCGGATTAACCAGATGGTTGGTCATTCATGTCACTAATTTCCATATACAAAATTGTTTCTTCATATAGAAATCCGCATGCATGCTTATATATTACTTTATGCAAAGAAAGAAAATTCGTATGTATATCAATATATATATATATATATATATGTTGAAGAAAAAAAGACAACGCATACCTATTGTATGAGTATGTGTATGAGTTTTCTTTAGACAGTGTTAAAACTATCTCTGTTAAACCATACCAAAATAAATAAATTAAATGAATAAACTAAAAGTTCTATCGTCATCCGGATCGATCACAAATCGATACCATGTAGTAGTTGATGATATGATCATAAGAAGGATGCATGAATGAAAGGGTTACGTTATTAAAGGTGGAGAATTAGGGATTCCGAGAAGATCTAGATCGAGGCCAAGGTCGAACAGACAACGAAACAAAGATGAAAACATATAAGATTGCTCACTTTGACAAGCCTAGCATCGAATCGAACCACTCTTGATCATCTTCTGATATCCCCATTTATAAACCCAAAATTATTCTTAAAAGTTATAATGTAAAAAAATATATTTTTTTGATGGAGGAACCCTAGCTACTTATAGAAGAAGATCTACAATGGAGGAGGAGAATCCACGCAACCATCGATGAGTTAATATAAGGATTATGACAAGGCTCGATAAAACATCTGGAGTAGAGAGCCTCGCACGTGTTAACCAATCACACGAACCCTTTGGTTTGTTGACTCACGGGTGGTTCGTGTGCATGCCTTCCCTTCTATTTCGAGCGTGCGGCATACACACACATACACACACATTTACACTGTACCGTACCTACCAACGTCGCTCATTAAAACGGAAGCAAAAAAGAAAAGTTGTATTATATTGATCGTGATATGAAGATCGAAGCCACCCATGTGCGTAGTTATAACTAGATTTCCTATGTTGAAAATTGATACAGAATGGCCATACCAAATCAGCAATAACCAGATTATATGTTTCACCAAATAATATCGATATTACACTTTTACTGATAGAATAAAAACTACTGAACATTATTACCAAATAACTGTCTTGAGTCTACTATGAATTTTTAACATAGGAAATCAAGTTATAACTACGCACATGGGTCGTGTCGAATCTTTATATCGATTATGACCACACGAAATCAGCTATAAACAAATAATATGTTTTTTTTTGCAAAGTATAACCAAATTACCAAATTATATGTCTCACCAAATAATACTGATCTCTAACCTTTACTGATATATATATATATAACAAAAGTACAAAACTACTTAAACATTATCATTGTTTTATGAAAATTACAGATTTCGTGTATATGTGCTTTGAGAATCTTATTATTCAAATAATTTGTTGTTGTTGTGTGTGTGGAGACTTCAACTTTATTTTTAGCGAATCAGTGTACCATGTTTTAGCTTTATTTGGAGTGTTACTGCTGTGCCGTTAGTGATGTACAATGATGAACTTCAATTATTCTGAGATGAGTTAAATGCATGTGGTCGATCATCCGTTTTATTCGGTATGTTGTCTGTGTTTTGTTTTATATACGCATTTATGTATTTTTTTTATTAAATCAAATGTGTACGTAACGAAAGAAACGATCACAAATCAAGCTCTACTTAACGCGAAACACAGTTCCTATATAAATTATATAAAAAAAAAAAAACTGATTATAATTTCGGTAAGTATTAATCATGCTGATTCAGATTTAATTTTTCAACAATAATAGTTTATAAAATAACTACTAATTAAAAGTATCCAACAAACCTTGTTGTTGAATACTCAAATTTTCCCTACCCACCAAAGCTTCCAATAAATCTTCCACGTCATATATAAACTCAACCTTTATTTTCATAGTAATTATTATTATTATTATAATATCTATCTAAAATTTACTCTTCACAGAAAGTTTGTATCCATCAATCACATTTATTACAATAGACGCTAAATATTTTTGAATTTAAAATTCACGTTAATGTTGTACATCTTCGGGTGTGTAACCGGTTGACTTATCATCTGGGGTCAATATACAATATTATTAACAAATGCAATTGTAATTTTTGCAGTAAAGAAAAAAACTTTAAAATGAAAAAGAATAAGTCGGAAGCATATTTGACTGAGAACATCACATCTCGTGTTGAAAAGTTATCCTATGACAAATATCGTTAGTTTTTATAGTTTTAGACTTGATTGAAGACATCAATTTATAGTTGGTCAATCTTATACAATCTTCTGGATCCATAGTTGGAGTACCCCAAAGCTAAACTGGGCCTACAAGAATATTGTTAGAAATATTGGGCCTTTGAATATGATACTCAAGCTAAACCCACTATCAATAGCAATACTTTTTCTTGTTATTCATGCCATTAATAGTGAGTACACACGATACATCACTTTTTAATGTTTTCCTTGGTTTGGGAATCTAAACAAATAATCAAACAAGAGAATAGGTGAAAAAGTTAGTATTGCCCAAAAATATTAAAGTTAGTGAAACCATTAAATTTTTTCACAGCTTTTGGGCACTCGATAGATCAAAGAATTAATGTGCTCCTCTCTGACGTCAGAGTTTAAGAGTAAAAATTGATGGACTTTCTGGTGATTTTTTTTTCTATGAACATAACAGATTTAATTGACTTGAGAATAAATATTGAGTGCTTTTGAAGAAAACTATATCAGTTGCTTATTAAATTGTCCCATTTCATTTCGTTTTCCGTTTATAACAAATGGTGTGAGTGTGCGACATGCATTTTTAGTATTACTTTCCTAACTATATCATCTTTTCTTATAAATAAAATTAACAAAGTTACATTTGGACTATATGGATTACAGGATTAGGATTATGCAGTCGGCCGATAGCTAACCTAAATCGAAATGACTTTTTCCTTATTTTTTTCCAATTTATTCTGTTAGTTGTAATATTCTATTTAACATTACAAAATATTAGATTTAAATTTCAAATATGTGTAATAAATTTCAAAAATTACTATTATTGTGTCAAATTATTTCCACCTTCTTATTTCCTATTTTATCAATTCCAGTACAGTTTGTTCTATTTTTCTCCTCATTTTATACTACTTTATACAATTAAATTATGTAATAATCCTAATTTCCATTTTCACCATTCGTTTTGTGGGTTTCATAATTTTGTAATTTTTCTTTATAAATAATTTTTTATTTGCTAAACGTTAATGAGTGTAGGAATCATGTGGCAAAATGGTAGTCACTTCTGCATTCATTACACCAGGTCTGGGGTTTGAACCCAGCACCCCGCATATTATTAGGGATATTAAAGCCACTAGACTATGTTAACAAAAAAAAAAAAAAAAGTTAATGAGTTAAAAATATAGAGTCGTTATCAATTTCGAATATATATTTTTTTTTCTAATGTTCATACGCGTACATATACAAAAAAGAATGTACTATGGCAAAAGAAAAGCATGTACCGTGTTAAATTTGGTGTGAACTTATAATTATCCTACTCTTTACACTCACGTCTGTTAAAATGCGTGACACGATCCAGTCCCATACCATTTTTTACTCCCATATTTGTTTTAGTATTTCATTTATTTCAAATTGTATAATATTTTTTCCTTTGTCAACATTCATTTGGCGTTTATCGGAACAGACGAAGATGGGAATTATATCAGAGAAATTTGGAATATCTTTTTGTTAGAGCTGCTATATATTTTAAATAGAAGTATAGTACCATGTATGATGTACCATATATATCCATATTAACTAATACCATATAGAACAGACTTTAACAAACTGACGAGATTCCACGTAGAGTTGGTCGATTTGTCAAACCTAATTATTTTATAGAAAATTATGTGACTGTTTGTTTATTAGTGGCTGTGACTGCGACCAGCGACTATTCGTTTGTTGATCGCAAAACCTATAACATGCGACCAGCGACTGATCGCAAATCGCAGGTTTTGAAAGATATTTAAGTCGTTGGTTTTTCTTGCTACCAGTGACCAGCAACTGCGACTAACAATTAATAACTAAAAACCAGCGACTGTCAAATAAACAATACTGTGACTGCAACCTGCGATTGCGATCAGCGACTGTCAAACGAACATCATAACAGTCACATATCGCAGTCGCTGATCGTTGGTCGCAGTCATACAGTCACAAATCACAACGACTAGTAAACGAACAGGACTGTATGTATATAATAGTAACTAAGAAGCTTGAAGTTTATGACCGTTCTAATTTATATTATTTTCTGTATATATATATATATATATATATATGTTTTTTGTTTGTTCACTGGTATCTTTTTGTGTATTTTTGTATTTGATGAATATATATAGATTTCATAATTACTGGCACATGAAAAAAGACGAGAAGAATCTCCATTTAGAGAAAATAAAGGAAAAAGTGAAATGCACGGTGAGATACATGAATCATTCTTAAATGGACTTAAGACAAGCGCAGAAACCGTGGCTAATAACATTAAATAATGAATATTCAATAAAATCCGAGAGTTCATGATTATTAGGTAGAAAAAAATGTTTAAATAGGCTGAAAGTTTTTTTATCGTAAAAACTGAACACAAAGAGATTCTTTTTTTTTTCTAACATTTTGTTTATATAGAGAATATCTTTTAGACTACTCAACAACATCAGTGTAATGGTTACGGCCTTATCGATTGATTGTGAAACGTGCGATCAAAGCTATTTTAAAATTAAATACCTCAAAGTTAATTAATTTTGGATGCTCAATGTGATTGTGGTTATAGAAAAAAAGTAGTAATTTTGTATCCGACCGATTTCTCTCGTGCACAATGGCACTAATGGAATGTAACACCACATGAGATCATGCCTCAATTAATTTGTTTTTCCTAATAACTATGTTGCCATTAAATTATATCAGCAATGAGAAAAGGAATAGTTCTCATTAGGAAATGTCACAATGGCAGCCCATAAAAACTGACATTTTTCAAGGATGTGTGTGTAAGACATGTATTTGAAATTTCAATCTTATCAAATATTATTTGTTTTCTTACATTTACAATTTACAATCTCCATTGAAGATTTAGATTTTTTTTTAATAAATAAACAGCTAAATAGGATTTTTGATCAGAAGTGAAATGTAAACATAATCTTGCCCTTTCAGAATGTATAAGACTAACCACCTCCCATAGACAAAAAAAAAGAGTAATTAAACATATATTTTGTAACATATGCATCAGCTAATACATGTAAGCAATTTGGTTTATACAATGATGATGCACGGATTCTGAATTAAAAAAAAAATATTTAACACAAAATTAAATAAACAATGAGATATATAGTGTTAGTCCTTAGAGCTAATTGAATGAAGGCAGAGTTGGAGAGGTAAGCCCAAAGTGGGACCCTTTGCACCCTGAATTTGACGCAGACATTATCATATACCACGAAAGATCGTCCATTTTCGACATTCATTTCGAAAGTACGGTCAAACCGAAAGTGTTAAATAATAATATTACTTTTGTTTTACAACTTTATACAATTTTAAATAAATAGGGTACCAGAATTATAGTTTAACCATTTTCTTATTTTACAAAATACAGATTTGTATGTAATAGAAATTGATATCTAATAGATTAGCACGAAGCATATTGCGTGTTATATCCCTTTTTATATTTCATTTATTAGTCTTTAAATATTTCAATCTCACGATCTTTTACGTTCAGTCATTAGAAGAACCAAGAAGATATTTATAGAAATTCATATCCATGTCTAGAGCTAATTTTTTTATATAGTAAAGTTAGCAGTTTATCCAGCCACAAAGCACTACAAGTTCGTCGACTATATATTCACGTAATATTGTTTAGCGAACTAGTGTAATCATATGTGTACTCTGTAGCATATGTGTCATTAATTTATATAATTATTAGATTAGGATTTGCGTATACATGTATTATAATTTAATTTTTTTTTAAAAAAAGTAAAAAGATTGAAAACAGATCAATTTTTGATGAATAGATTATTTAATTTTTATTTGAATTAAATTTACCTTTTTATCATATTTTACTCCTTTTATAACTTTAAAATATATATAACAACGTTTTGGTTACAAAATTAAAAAAATTACGTAATAATAAAATATATTTTTTATAAGAATAAAACTAGTGTCAAAGACACAACTTCAGTGATTATAAAAATTGTGATCTTATCTCATCGAGCATATAAAGTTTAAGCCATTAATCATTCTAATAAAAAAGTATATAATTTATTTAAACAAAAAATATAAAAAACTGAAAACTATAACAAGATGGTGGCTTCTCACCAACCTTTTAAAATATGTTTACAGAAAATAACTTATCATTTCTTTTCAATAAATATTGCTCATAGTGTTTAAGTAAGAAATTAAAAGAAAATCCATATCAAGTTTGTAGATTCACATTTAAAGTTTCTTAAAATGGGTATTTAGATTTTATAATTTAAATATCTTTTGGGTTAAAGTCCTAAGTCAACTTTGCATATAGTACAGATTATATATATACATACATACATATATGTATGTGTGTGTTAGATCAGTTTTTTCCCCTTTAAAAATGATTCAAAATATGTAAAAATAACCTCTTATTTTTTTTTTTTCGAATGCACATTTGAAGATTTCTTGGTTATGTTTAGATTTTTTTTTTTAATTATCTCATATTTTGAAATTATCTGAATACGATAATGCTGACTAATAAAATGTTGATTATTTATTTAAATAAAAAAATTAAACAGTAAAATTATTTGTAATTATCTATTTTCTTAGGATAAGATTATTTGTCAAAACAACGATGAACAATATTTATAAAAAAATATGTTCCAATTCGAGTATGATTTTCTTAATTATTTCCAAGTATTTTATTTAATAATCATCATAAATTTTCATATATACATATAAATTTTACAACAAATAATTATACTAACTGTTAATTTATAATATTTTGAATTTGTTTCAAAAACTTATTTTATCATCAGTTATAAGATTTAAATATTTTGGTTATATTTTAAAAAGTTTACATATATTACAAATAAAATATATATAACTATATAAATATTATATCTATTTTTTATCTTTAAAATGATATAAAACATGTGAAAATCAGGTTTTCTCTCGAATACAACATTTGAAATTTTTTTATGTTTATAATTAAATTTTTTCTTTTGCCTTTAAAGAAATAGTAAATTATTTGCAATATATAACTTTTAATTATGATAAGATAATCTACAAAAAACAATGAAAAATATTTGTGATATAACTATGTCCTAATTTGAATATTGTTTTTAATAAACTTTCAAGATACTTATTCAATAATTACCATATCTTTCTATATATGTATATATTTTTCAACATATTTCTATATATATAAAAATATGAATTCTACAAGAAATAATTATACTTATTATTGATTTAAAAATTTACAAATTAGTTTCAAAATCACAATTTAATCATCAGTTATATTTTTTGGTTACTATTTCTTAGAAGATTTGTTATCTTTTAACAGATTGTAAATGAAATGAATATGAAAAAAGATGAAAATATAAAAGGTTAATTAAATACTTAAAAGAGGAGGCCTAATAAAAGTGATAAACGGATGAGTTAGGGATCAATCAGCTTGGCCCACCTAAAAGCTAATACACAAACGGATGGTTCTGCTTTACTCCTATCGCCTTTTGTCAACGGCGCGTATTTTACACGTTCATGACATCAGCGCGTGACAATGAGATCTGGATCTCCAAAGAAAGTAAGAAACTCACTTTCTTTCTTTTTCTTTTTTCACCCACTAATGAAATTTCATTTTTTTTTTGTCAACTAATGAAATTTCATTTACCTTCATATTTTCATTTTTTTTACTTTCTTATTTATAAATAAAATAGAGACTTTAATCTAGACCTAAATACGCACTAATTACACCTTCCCGTATTAACCACCACCATCACCAACGGTCAACTGTTTTAAGTTGTTAACTAATTAGTCAAGTTAATTAATAATTTACACACATAAATACAAATTATCCTTATTTACATTTTTATATCTTCCCGTACAAGCTTTTATAATTAGTACAATTATACATAATTAGATCAGCGTTATCTTCTCATTCTCCAATTATATGTGTTTTTTTTACTGAAAAGCGTATCCGCAATCATTATTTGTTATTCGTTTCATAATCTTGTTACCTTTCCACATGTATATTGGAGTATTATTATTTGCTATCTATATAGATACAACAATTATGTAGAATTTTGACTATTTAGCTTTTCTATTCAGACCAGATTCACACGTTCATTTAGAATTGAAAAGCTTAGGAATACTCTGAGATCTTTTGTATTTAATATGACCATTAAAAATATATAAATAGGTAATCTGTTGTTGGAAAAGAATGTATATTAAAACAAAAGTATAAACAAAGAGAAGGAATAAAAACGAAACGTGAATATTTGAGAAAAGAAATTAAATTTATTAAGAGTTCACCAAAAAGGTTATTATAAATATAAAATTAAAGTTCACTAAAAAGAAGAAAAAAAGAAAAAGAGGTAAAAAAAAGTAAAAATAAACCAATAATAGGAATGATGTGACATAAACAAAAAAAAAATTGACCAATTGAAAACGGAGTCTCTGTCCTGTCAAATAAATGAAAAAACGACTTTGAGGTCTTTGTCATGTTTTTCATTTTCTAAGCCATTAAAAATAAAATAAAATAAAATTAATCAAAATCAAACTGTAAAAATCAGATTTGTATTAAAAAATGGTATAAACCCTAGTTGGAATAATAAAATTGGATAGAGATTAAAAGAGAGAGAGAGAGAGGCAAGGGAACAGAGGAGAGAGAAAAAGGTGTGAACAGTTAATGGCGGAGCAGTATAAGGAATTGCTTCTCTCTAGAAATCTGCCATAGCTGGATCATTTATTCATCATCTGTCTGTAATACTAAGAAAAATAAAATAATAAAAGCAGAAGAAGAAAGAAAGAAAGAAAGAAAGAAAGAATTAGGGTTTTGATGTTGTTACTGGAGAAGACAATTACAAATAGAATCCCTCTCATGTGTTTCCGAGATGCGAGCTAAATCCGGTAGAAAAGAATCCTTCTCTGTACTTCTCCTCTTCCTCCTCTTGATTCTCATTTTGCCCAGTCTTTAATTTTTTTTCTAAATTTTTCTTTTTTTCATTCAACTTTCCCTTTTCTTCTTCTTCTTCTTCCTCTTCCTTGTTCTTCAATTTCACTCTTTCTTGTTTTTTCTCTGTGATCAAGCAGAAAGTCGAGAACCGTTCGGTCTTATATCAAAGTCAAAGTCACAGATTTTATATTGTTTTTTTTTTTCATTCAAAAATCTGAGGAGAGAATAGAGAGAAGGGTTTTTCTTGTAAGTAAGAATATTTGATTGTTTATGGGAATACCTGATGGTTCACTGCTAGATCTAATTGATAAGGTTAGGTCTTGGATAACTTCGGATTCAAGCGATTCTTCTTTGCGCTTCTCTTCTTCTAAACACTTTGAAACTATGCCAATCGTTTCCAAAATGTGCAATGACTGTCGAACCAAGCTCGACGGTGCTTTGTTCCATGGTTACTGTTGCCTTAGCTGTGGCCGTTTGTGGTGCAAGAGCTGCTACTCTGAATCTGATACAGAGGAGAGACAAGAAGATTGCAAGAAGCTTTGTAGAGAATGCGATGGTGAGGTTAGTGAGTTAAGAGGAAAGAGCTATGATAAGGTTCACCCTCGTGATAGCCCCGATCCGCCTTTTCTCGCACTAAGCTCGAATCTTGCATCGAGTCTTGAAATCCGCGATTGCAGGAACATCGCCTCTATTCGTTGCTATCCCAGCAGGTATTTGCTCAAATTCTTGATAAAAGTTTTGACCTTTTAATTCAATTATGAGTCATTGAACATCTTGGAGCAAGTGTGCTTATGTGTGGATTGTGTTTGCAGGGGAGAGGAAGAAGAAGGTAGAAACTGTGGTAAACAGTTTTTAAGCCCTTCGAGTGAATACTATCAGGACAGTTCAGATATAGAGTCGGGTAGTGTTAGTGCTAGACATGAGCATTTTAGTTGTAAATCTTCTGCTGGGTCCAGTCCTCACGACAGTCCATTAAGGAACAATTTTAGTCCTCTTGGGCGCTTTGTACAGCACGCGAAAGACCTGAGCCCTACTGTTGGTTCTTTTGATCATAATCAAGAACAACAACTCATGGCTGGTGATTTAACTATGCCAGATCAGGGGGGCATGGAACTGGAAGATCATAGCCAGGAGGAGGTGGATACGTTGCAACAGCCGTTGGATTTTGAGAACAACGGCCGCATCTGGTATCCTCCGGGTCCTGAAGATGAGAATGATGATGCTGAGAGTAATTACTTTGCATATGATGATTACGACGATGATATTGGGGACACTGCTACCGAGTTTTCATTGAGTAGTAGCTTTTCTAGCCACGTTCCTACAAGAGAGAAACTGGGAGAAAACAGTAATGAACCTCTTCGGACGGTGGTGCATGACCATTTCCGAGCTCTTGTTGCAGAGTTATTACGTGGGGAGGAGCTTAGTCCTTGTGATGATGGCAGCGCTGGGGACTGGCTGGATATTGTCACTGCTTTAGCGTGGCAGGCTGCGAATTTCGTGAAGCCGGATACTCGTGCAGGCGGTAGTATGGATCCCGGGAATTACGTCAAAATAAAATGTGTGGCATCGGGAAATCAAAAGGAGAGGTATATTTATCTGTTGGAACTTTTTCTTTTGCTACTCTTTCCACTATTCGATTCATTACTGTTGTCCTCTTACTGAGTACCTTGTTTCTGCAGCATTCTTTGCCGGGGAATAGTGTGTAGCAAGAACATAACGCACAAGCGAATGACGTCGCAGTACAAACATCCAAGGGTGCTTCTTTTAGCTGGGTCTCTCGAGTATCAGAGAGTTGCTGGCCAGTTAGCGTCCTTTAACACGCTGCTCCTACAGGTTGGTCTTTTGCTCTTTTTGAGGATGGCTGCTTATAATCTCTGATTTATAAACCTGAACTCAACTGTTGAATATGTGTGGGGGACAGGAAAATGATCATCTCAAGGCGATTATAGCAAAAATAGACTCCCTTCGTCCTAATGTTCTCCTAGTAGAGAAAAGTGTATCTTCATATGCCCAACAATACCTTCTAGAGAAGGATATTTCGTTGGTACTCAATGTGAAAAGGTCATTGCTGGACCAAATAGCCCGTTGCACCGGTGCTGTTGTTTGCCCTTCAGTAGATAATATTTCTACTGCTCGGTTGGGGCACTGTGAGCTATTCCGGACTGAGAAAGTGCTGGAGCAACATGAAGCTGGCAATCAGTTGAACAGAAAACCTTCGAGGACATTGATGTACTTTGAAGGGTGTCCTAAGCGCTTAGGTTGCACGGTATGCTCATTTATTGATTTGGCGATTATATATTTTCGTATAATGTGAACTGTTGTGGCTAATAAAGAAGTCTGATAACTTAAATTGTACTATCTCGTTCCTGAGTGTTTTCACCAATCCTCTATCTCTGATTATTCTTTTGTGAAACTTGTGCAGGTTGTGCTTAAGGGCAGTTGTCGCGAAGAGCTAAAGAAGGTTAAGCATGTTATTCAGTACGCTGTATTTGCAGCTTATCATTTATCATTGGAAACTTCATTCCTTGCGGATGAAGGTGCTTCTCTGCCTAAAATTAGACTGAAGCAACACGGGATGGTGCGGTCGGCTTCAGAAAGGAGAATAGTTGATGATGGCATTTCTCTAGTAACTCATTCTCCTACAGGAAAAGATCGTCAAACTTTTATTGATACAGCTGCACACGAAGACGAAAACACGGCTCTGATGCCAGAGCATGAGGTTTGTGAGTCGTTATGCGAGGATTTTGATCCGAGTCTGATATTCCCATCGTCTTCAGGCATGATATCTTGTGAAGTTGACACTGAGCAATCTGATGCCCTGAATGGAGATTTCCCCAAGAATTTGGTAATAAGATCATATTCGTCGAATCAATTAACTGATTTGCATGAATCCACTATGTCCTTGAATGGAGAAATCCCTGAAACACCGACTCAGCAGTTGAGAGGTGAAGAGGAGAACCAACTGGTGAACACCCACGATTTGCCACAACATGAGAGATTCGATGAAGATGATGTTTCTAGCGAATATTTCTCTGCTGCGGACTCTCATCAGAGCATTTTGGTCTCATTTTCAAGCCGCTGTGTTTTGAAAGAATCAATATGTGAAAGATCAAGACTCTTGCGGATTAAGTTCTATGGATCCTTTGATAAACCTCTCGGAAAATATTTGAAAGATGATCTTTTCGATCAGGTAGCTCTTTCATCTAAAATGTTTATCCAATTTTTCGTCTTTCTTAATGAAATAAGCAGTTTAAAGTTTCCCCTTTTCTGTTTTCCATTTGTGTACAGACTTCAAGTTGTAGAACGTGTAAGGAGCTGGTTGATGCTCATGTCCTCTGCTATTCTCATCAGAATGGAAATCTTACTATCAATGTTAGACGTCCCTCTTCCATGAAGCTTCCTGGTGAACAAGATGGGAAGATATGGATGTGGCATCGCTGCTTAAGATGTGCCCATGTAGATGGAGTCCCACCTGCTACTCGTAGAGTAGTTATGTCTGATGCGGCATGGGGACTGTCCTTTGGGAAGTTTCTAGAACTTAGCTTTTCGAATCATGCAACTGCCAATCGTGTTGCATCCTGTGGCCATTCGCTTCAGAGAGACTGCCTTCGATTCTATGGGTAAACTCTATATATATAATCTCATTCTCTAGAGTTATCTCAATGCTGGTAAAGCACTAATAGTATACTATTATGTTTCTATTGTTTTGCAGATTTGGGAACATGGTTGCTTTCTTTAGATATTCTCCCATCAATATACTTACTGTCTTCCTTCCCCCGTCAATGCTTGAATTTAACAGCCATCCTCAACCTGAGTGGATACGGACAGAGGCAGCCGAGGTGGGGTTTATGGCCCTTTTGCTTCTGGTTTTGGTATATACATATGATAAACCTCATATACTTTCTATTTGTGCATTCTACAGCTTATGGGCAAAATGCGGACTATGTATTCGGAGATATCTGGTATGCTCAACCGCATGGAAGAGAAAAGCAGTTTACTTGAACCTGAACATTCTGAAGCCTCTGATCTGCAGAGTCGCATAATGGGATTAAAAGATCAACTCGTGAAGGAAAAAGATGAATACGATGTGAGCATCACTCCTGCTTCTTCTGTTTCCTTTTCTTAAAGATTGCTTGTGCTTCTGAAGTCTTGTTGAATTTGTGTTTGATGGAATCTTCCTCACCGCGAACAGGATGCGCTGCACCCTATATTTGTGGAGAATCTGCAAAATCAGGGGAGTTTGGATATTCTTGAGCTGAATCGATTGAGGCGGGCACTCATGATTGGTTCTCATGCTTGGGATCATCAGCTTTACTTGTTAAACTCTCAACTCAAAAAAGCAATCGTCTTTCAAGCTAATGATGGCAATGCTTCTCGGAATCCGGAGATGCAGGATCCTCCAAAGATTGACCAGAGACTGCAGGAAGTTCCAGATGAGGGGGAAGGAAATGCCCATTCTGATGAAGAAGCTAGTGGTGAAAATGAAGATCCGGACAAATTGCTCTCCCCTGGCTCTTCTCTGTCTGAGAGGATAGATTCAGCGTGGTTAGGCTCGTTTCATAGTCTAGAGAAAGCCGAGACAATTGCCGAGACAGAAGGCTTTTCAGCTGCTAATTCTCCCCTCCGGAGGCTCGCCAGGCCAATTCGAGTGCAGTCGTTTGATTCAGCGATACGATTTCAAGAAAGGATCCAAAAAGGTTTGCCACCATCTTCTTTGTATCTCTCGACACTCAGATCTTTCCACGCTTCTGGCGAGTACAGGAATATGGTGAGGGACCCTGTCTCTAATGTGATGAGGACTTACTCACAAATGTTGCCACTGGAAGTACAGAAGTTGGATCTGATTGTTGGTTCAGCGCCAACATACATCTCTTCAGCATCTCAAATGGCTGATGGGGCTCGGATGCTGATTCCTCAACGGGGCCTAAACGATATCGTGATTCCTGTATACGATGATGATCCCGCGAGTGTTGTATCGTATGCTCTCAACTCCAAGGAATATAAGGAGTGGGTCGCTAACAGAGGCATCACTAGTCGTAGTGGTAGCAACTGGAATAACAGAGAGTCTGAACCTTCCACATTCTCGACTTGGCGTTCTCTGGGAGCGATGGACGTTGATTACATTCACCACGCTGTGTATGGATCTTCTGAAGATGATAAAAAGTCTCCGCATTTGACTATTTCTTTCAGCGACCGCTCTTCCTCTTCCTCTGCTGCAACTGAAGGTAAAGTGAAGTTCTCTGTGACGTGTTATTTTGCTACACAGTTTGACACTCTGAGAAAGACGTGCTGTCCGAGCGAAGTGGACTTTGTGAGATCCTTGAGCCGGTGTCAAAGATGGTGTGCTCAGGGAGGGAAAAGCAATGTTTACTTTGCAAAGTCATTGGACGAGAGGTTCATCATAAAACAAGTCGTCAAAACCGAGCTGGATTCTTTCGGGGATTTTGCACCTGAATACTTCAAATATATGGAGTCGCTCAGTTCCGGGAGCCCCACTTGTCTTGCTAAGATTCTCGGTATCTACCAGGTTAGCTACAGTACAGGGAATGTAAACTTTGGGGCCAAAGCTTTTGGTTTGAAATGGGAATACTTTAGCATGTAAATAATTGATTTGAATACTAAACTATGGTCTGCAGGTCTCAATCAAACACTCGAAAGGTGGAAAAGAAACGAAAATGGATTTGATGGTGATGGAGAACCTCTTCTACAACAGAAGAATTTCTAGGATCTACGATCTTAAGGGATCTGCACGGTCACGATACAATCCAAACACATCCGGAACAGACAAAGTCTTGCTAGACATGAATCTGCTGGAGACACTACGCACAGAACCGATATTCCTAGGAAGCAAGGCCAAGAGAAGCCTCGAAAGAGCTATATGGAATGACACAAACTTCTTAGCTGTAAGTGTTTTCACTAGTACCAAATACCAAGTCATTGTTCTTAAAGTTTTGATTAATCCGTTTACTTATTATTTATCTTTTGGTGGTTTTTAAATAGTCTGTAGATGTAATGGACTATTCATTGCTGGTTGGGTTCGACGAAGAGCGTAAAGAGCTGGTTCTTGGGATTATTGACTTCATGCGACAGTACACATGGGACAAGCACCTTGAGACTTGGGTTAAAGCTTCAGGCATTTTGGGTGGACCCAAGAACGCTTCTCCTACGATAGTCTCACCAAAACAGTACAAGAGGAGGTTCCGAAAGGCCATGACCACTTATTTTCTCACTGTTCCTGAGCCGTGGACCTCTTGATTAAGTGAAAGAGAGAACCATTGTTCATCATTCTTTTGTTTTACTGATCTCAATTTGTTATTCTACAATAAAAAAAGGGGAATTGGTTTAACAAACTGATATATATATATATAGGTTGGGACCTGACTATTTGATTTGATATTTATTTGTTTGTTTTGTGTGTGTTGGCTTCTCCGAGTCTGGAGAATTGTATTTGTAATTATCGGCTAAACTTATGCCCCACAACTTGAAAGAAAAAAGTACTAATGATTTGCCATTTTCATTTATCTCTTCTCTTGCCTGTCTCTGTAATTGGTCTCGGTTTTAATATTTTTGACACAAATGACAAACATCAAAGGTAATGTAACAGCGACAAAGATGTGTTATACATGCGAGACGATAATAAGCTAAGTATCTCTCGTCAGAGGTGCGTTTTATATATTCAGGCTTGCTCCAATCATCTTCATTAAACTAAAAGTTTGTTACACAAGTTGGAGCACATCCGTTTCATAGTGGCAATTTTCGTAATTAAAAGTTGCAAGAAACGTGGCTTGAGAAACGGATCGGTGTTTTCTTTTGTTTGTTTCTCTTTTGGTCTTCAACAAGAAACAAAAAAAAACAAAGAAAAACCTAAAAATAATTGATCACCTCTTGTGATTTAACACCTTCTTCATCTCCAATCCCAAAGCTTCTTCCTCCATTACGAAGCAAATGTTGTCTCTGATGAATCAAACCACTTGGAATGTTGAGGAGACAAAGTGCTGTGATCTTGTTGGAGAAATCAGAGCCACTCTCACTCTCTTTCCTCAGTTTCTCCACTTTCCACTTTGGTAATTTCAACTTCACACTAGTCACTACTTCTCTCTCTACTTCATCAACCTCCTCCTTCTTCTTCATTACCGAGAGATCAGACGATGATCTACGAGACAGCTTCAGATTCTCTAGCCTCTCCTTCGCACTCATCTGGATTCCTGACCGAACCCTTCTCGGGGTTCTCTCTTTCCATGTTCTGCCACGTGGGTTTCGATGATTACTCAATATATTTTAACTTCGAAAACCTAGACCGTACGTAAGACGAGACTGAGGAATTACCTGGGAAGTTCCACCATGAAATAAAGCCTTTTGGATTCCAAGTTTTGGTGAGGATCCAAAGGCTTTGCTCTGATACCGAAATGCTTCACGGATTCAGATTCCAAGAGAACGTGGCCGGGAAAATCTTTAACGACCGTACCAGCTTTCACCGGAGTTTTCAGCTTGAAACTCTCGCCATTGATCTTCATGACTTTCGCAGTTTTCTTGCTTCCTAAGCTATTACCCATTATAGAATGATGTGTTTGTAGGTTTACTAAAAATGTGATTCTTTAAAATCCACAAAAGAGTTTGGTATCTATTAAGATCGCTCAGTATCTCAAGGTGGGTGCTGTGTTAGATCAGATGATTATAGATTTTGGATTTATGGTTGGTTGCTGCTGATAGTGAACAATTTTTTAGGTCAACAAAATGCCAAATCTTCAATAATATATAAAAATGGGAAGACAAAGTTACGTCGCATTTCGCTATCGATCTTGAAAAAACCAATAACAACCCAAAAACTAAGATTATAAATAAATAATATTCATAGTCCAAGTGTGTACTGTTCTTCACTTAGACCACAGTTTATGTGCAAGAGGGGTTTTGAAAAATTTGTGACTTATGTTTCCGGGAAAATGACTCTTGCGTAAATCACTCCGATTAATCTGGAAAAAAAATTCGTTGGCGAAACATTTCTACCCTAAGGCACGTGAAGATTGATTTGACTTTTAACGAATTGGAAAACAAAAAGCTAATTTACTTCTCTTTCCAGGAACAGTAACTAATGCACGTGAACCAATCCCGTGAAGCTTAACCACCTCATTAATCATATGAAATGTTGAATTAACACAAAACTTGTTATTACAAAATTAACAAATCAATAAAAGGTGACTTAAAGAGTTCGATTCTCGTAACTCTTTTGACTTCCACCTTCTCAAATGTATTTAGTCTTAAGAATAACTCAAAAATAATCACATCAACAGAACTTAAGCAGATATATCAAAGAAACAAAAATAACTCTTTTATTTGTTAAGAGCTATTTAGCGTAATTCTTGAGATGATTTGCGGAGAAGCTCTAGCAAAGAATTAGCTTTCCTCTTAGCTCTCTCTGTGCCATCTCTTGATAGTTCCATTAACGGAACAACAGCTCCAAGTTTACCAATGGAAATCAACTTGTCAGTATCTCTCTTGCAAAGAGAAAACAATATCGCCGCTGCGTTCTCTCGGTTTCTCGGTTGATCCTTCTGGAGAAACTCTATCAAAGGAGGTATCGCGTTCGCCTTCAAAATCGCGGCTTTTGCATCTTGGTTACCAGCTAGAACCGAGAGTATGGTCAAGGCTTCACCGATCATCCTGTGGCTCGAGGAGTCAGTCAACATTTTCACCAACGGGTCTACAATACCGGCTCTAACCGCTCTTCCTTTGTTTCCCTCATAAATACACAAGTTGAACAGAGCCGTAGCAGCGTCTTTCTTCCCTCTGGCGCTACCGTTCTCAAGCAGATGCACTAAGGCAGGTATTGCACCTGATGCACCTATTATGATCTTGTTCTCATCAGCTAGCGAGAGGCTAAAGAGTGTAGCTGCTGCGTTTTCTTTAGCTTCAATGGTTCCAGCTCTGAGGACTTGCACTATAGATGTGACTGCTCCTGCAAGCATGATCAGTTCTTTGTTGCTTTCGTATATGGAAAGGTTAAGAACGCAAGTGACAGCTTTTTCCTGCGTTTCAACGTCATCTGATGTCAAAAGGTTGACTAAAACAGGGATGGCTCCTGCTTCTGCAATCAGGATTCGGTTGTCCGTGCTTCGCTTTGACAGAGAACGGATTTCAGAAAGCGCAGTCCTACGGTCCTCCATTGATCGGGTAGAGAGCTTGCGAACCAATGCTCGTATCGCTGACATGTCTTCACATAGATCACGGTCACAGTTTTTGGTCCTACCGTTCATGTAACCACCTGGCTGCTCAATGTTGTGCTTAGTGCACCACTGAGAGATCAGGCTTCTGAGAACGTAGTTTGGAGTAAGAGTAAAGTTTTCGAGTTTCTGCTGGGTCTTTGGGCATCTCAGATTTCCACAGTCTATCCATCTTTGTATGTAAGCCCTCTCGTATGTCTGTCAATGAAGAGGGAATATCTTTGTTAAGGTTTCGATTCAACAACCTGATACGTAAACGCTATGTAAAGTTTTGTTCTTTAAAATCAGACCTGTCCTGTGGAAACAATAACAGGATCCTTCATTAGTTCCAGAGATATTGGACAAAGAAAATCCTCTGGGATCGTGAGATTGTCCGATTTCTTTGAGTCATCGTTGCACTTGGTAACTGCCTTCTCTAACCTCTCATAATCAGCATCTTTTGATATAAAGAAGGCCAAAGAGACGGAAGAGCTCTTCCGTCGCGGTGATTCGAATATCTTCTCATCTGATAAAGGAATGTTGGAGTGCACTGTTTCTGGAATACTCTCCAACTTCTCAGTAACTTTGCTCTTCGTGTTGCTAAATGCATCTTTCTCCATTGGCTTAGATAGAGCACTCGAGAACTTCTTTGAATTCAAAGACCCGTATCTCTGCATCGCTCTTCGCAACTGCGATCTAGCTAGTTCCACCTGATAACAAAGCAAGAACCTTAAAAACAGTTCCAGGGACAGAAAACAACTGTTCATACTCATGAAAGAAACTTTACCTGTTCGCGTACTTCGTCAGAGATGTCATACCGGTCATATGGCAGATTGCTTAATGCTTTCTCCAGCTTCCACGTAACGCATTGGAACTGGAATGAGATTCTCTTGGCAGCCCCGTCCTTCAATCAAAGAGAAAACCAAAGTTTAGAGAGTTGCTTCCATGTGTGTTTTTCTAAGAGATGCTCGTAATGTCAACAACATTAGCTTTCAATCTAAAAAGACTAAAAACATATCACGTCACAACTTCTGCCTACAAAAGTGCGTCCTCACATGGTGAAACCAATGGATGGATCTGAGGAATATCGGTTTCTCTAACTTAGAGAAGACTTTGATGCACAGATATACATTACAAGGATAGAGCATCCAATCCGAGAATCATATAAGATACACAAATTTGAATGTTTAGCATTAAAATTCAGAATGTGAAACAGAGACAAATCTTTGTTTTATTTACTGAAGTAGTAAAGCTTCGTGAAATCGATACCATTTCCCTCCCGAAAAGGTAGAAGAAACAGACGAAGAAGAAGTCAATCGTTCAGAATGGTTAAATGCTTACAGAGGACTCGCGAGCTTGGAAACTAGTGGCTGCAAAGAGAAGACGATTCGCGGCTTGAAGCCCCACGACAAGATCAGACCACCAATCACATTCAGAAGAAATCAAAGAAGACGAAGCATCAGATCCCGGCGCCGGAGAATCCCTAATCTCTTCAACCAAGTGCGTCAATAGATAAACTCGCCTCGCGAGATCAGCACAGTCCTTCTTAAACACCACGGTATTCGTCGGAATCTCAACGATTTCAGTGATAAGTCCGAGCAGAGAAACGGGAGAGACGGCTACGCCAGCCATTACGCCGTCGCATACAGCCGTCGAAAAACCAAAAAAAAAAAGAAGTAAATTAAGAATTCGGATTTGGACTCGCTCTGACTCAGACGCGCATGTATCGCTTTTATGCCTTGTTGGAAAACGCGGCCACCACGGCCACTTAATCGCCGGTGCAACGTTAGGCGGATACAACGAGTTTAGCCTATTCGGTCAATTAGTCAGAAGTTTTTTAAAAACCATTTTTTGTAGATTTATGATCGAAATCAGATTACATACCATAGATTTACTAAATCTAGGTAAAATCTACAGAAATAACTAGTAAAACTGATGAAAACTTTAAGGAAAAAAATGCTGCATATTAGATATGTAAAAAAATCACAGAGGAGAGAAGAGAGATTGAAGATGAAGATGAGGGTGCAACCGTCATTTCGTGTTCATTAAAACCAAATGTTAACAAAAAATTTCAAAATAAACTACCCCTCGCTCGAACCAGCATCTTTTCACTCAAAGGTGATACTAATTTGATGAAACAGACCATTAGACCAAGAAATATTTACATATCATTTCCACATTTTTAATATATATACGAATTGATAGATAAAAATACTACAAAAATTGCCATTTAATTTCTGTTTACTTGATTCAGCTAAAAATTCTTACAATAATTTATGTATAAAAATTATTTTAAAATATTTAATTATATAAAAAACTCCCCGAATACTTTCCGATTACTCTCCGATTTTTTTCCGATTTTATGTTAATTCGCTAGTTTCATATCATCCGTATGCGTAGGGCCTAGCGAAATTTCGAACAGAGCTTTTATGTATCCAGCAAAGCCATGTGTTGAAGAAGGAGAAGTCACTATAACGACACCGTTTTTTCGGCAAGTGTTTTTTTTTCACTTTGTCTATGTCCAAATATGGTTTCATTGGATTTTTATCATTTTAGGTTAATTAATTTAAATCCATTAGAACAATATGATACTTACAAATTATATAACTGAGAGCGAGATTCGCGGTGCGAGTAGGGGCTGAAGTAAAAGAAGAGGATACGGTTGTCATTTTCAGTTTTTACAAATTATTTGTATTGAAACCACTTATATATTGGAAACAAACCACACTTTTAAATTCTAAATAAAAATCAATTTTAATATATATTGTAGTGTTTTTATATTCGTGGTGGAATAATATTCTAATGGGTTTGTAAGGAATAAAAGAAGAGAATCAGCCAAATATGCATTACATAGACTTAAAATGGTGATAAGAAGTTAATTTAGTTGGTTTTGTCTATGAGAGGCAAAGTAAGATATAATTTCACTTGTTAATTATCATGAATCATTGGCCAGTGTATGCTTATATGCATTGTATTTACATGTCTTTCTTGGTATATGTTCTGGATTACACTAAATCAAAAGGTGAAAGTAATATTTTCCTTTGTAATTATAGCTTTCCTTTTTTTTTTCTTAAATAGTTTCTTATGTGTGATTATAATTTATTCTAATAATTGATTTGTTACTTTTCTGTCTTTAACACCTTTTAAGGAGAACTTTAAGTGTGGTTTTTCCAGATCTGCATCATTATACTTTTGAGAATTTCTTCGCAGGATCCAAGACAAACTCATTTGAAAGACACACACTATGACTACATCAAAGATGATGACATTAGCCAGTAGATAATAAATCCAACCATATCATAAATCAAAACTTTAAACAATTAAAACGCTTAGTTCAATACACCCTAAGAATTAGTCCACTAAACCACGTTACGGTGTTTGTACTAGCTAGTTTTGATGAGGTGATATTTAACTTTATTAGAGATATCATGCTCAAGACATGAATCTTGTTGATTTGCTATCTTTAATTAGTACGTAATTTTAGTAAATGATCATAATATATGGAGTGAATGAAATGAAAACAAAAAAAAAAACTATATTTTTATTGGTCCAACATTTGTTGAGGATCTATTATGATTCTTAATCATAATTTTTGGTCCTCTAGATTGTCTTATATGGAGCAAAAGAATTTTAAGACGTGGAACCATAAAATGCATGTATTTCTTTTTGCTTGCTAGGAGAGTTTTAAATTGCTTTTTCAAACAAAAAGAGTAAAGTGTAGTTTGAAGGGAGATGAATATACTTCTCCATTTTCAGTGAGTTGGTTAATGTCGCCGAAAGCATCCCGTCAAAGTGCACCGCATATTTATTTCTCCGATAGCTAATCCCTTACAGCTTAATTTATTGATCCGAAACATCATTTTATTATCTCTCTATTGAATACGTACTTTATCTAGTGATATATAGCAAGATGGTACAAACAAATTCACCACTTTTTTTCACTTTTATGTAGTAACAAAGTATCCGATTTTACCGGAAAAGAAGAAGCGTTTCTTGACTCTTTGAATCATAGTTAGAGGATTTGCTAGATTCTTGAAGACCAGGCCAGGAAGTCTCGGTTTCGATCGGGATGAGACCGATGTTGAGGTCAGGCAAACAGCTATGTCCGGCACTAGCATTATCATCAGAGCTATTAGTACTTGAAACGGGTAATATTGTCATATCACATGATTCGGACACCGAAGAAGATTGATCACTAATAATATCGCTTTCAAGCTCCTTATACGAGGAATTGAGGTATCGTCTTGATATGTAGTTGACGTGATGGTAGATACGATGATTGGTTGGGTCGATTCCCATATTCATGAGTTTCCTCTGTAAGTAAGTTTCCCAATGGATCCTTACTTCGGTATCGGTTCGTCCAGGCAACCTTCCCGCTATCAATGACCATCTGAAAACGTATCATCAAGATCTTGTTACAACGAACCTTCCACATTTTGGTATATTTTTTTATATAATAAGATATGAAATTGAATAAAGAAGAAGAAGAAGAAAAGGAATGAAAACTTATTGCCAAGAAGTGCATGAAGCCTAAGGATGAGAACGTCTTCGTCTTTTGAGAAGTTGCTTTGTTTAAGTTCCGACTTTACGTAGTTTCTCCCTCTCACTCTACATCTCTTGGTACGGTGTAGCAACCCTAAAACATTAATTAGTTTCAAAGATTAAGTTTACATATTCATATGAAAAGCAAAACACAGGATTGTTACTGTCGAAAAAGAAAAAAGTATATATCGACGGAAAATAGTTACCGGAAGGCGGAGAGAGAGCGCGGAGACGGAGTCTGTTCATGTCTTCTTCAAAAGAGATTGGTTGGTTCTATTGTTAGATTGATTGATTGTGAGGTTGTTTCCAAGAAACAATAGATATATAGGGAATAGGAGACGGATTGAGGATAGAGTTTTGACTTGGACCGGTGGGTTGGAAGAAGCGTGCATGGTTACTTAATAATAGTTGGACGAGGAGAGGAAGAAGAAGAAAAACACATCACCGTGATGTTTTTATAGTCCCATAAATGTGGAAAGAGTTCGCATTTAATATATCTTACCAATACAATACCAATCTAAGTCTCGCTTTTATCCATATGTTTATTTTTACAAGTAAACATGGACTTTTACTTTCTCATAAACTATTTAGATGGTTCTAAACTTCTAATAGTATAAGATTAGATATGGCTCTGACATATACCTTCGTGATATGGAAAAATTATATAAATAAAAGCATGTGGAATATACATGAGGTTCACTAAAACCAACGTTTTCAACTTAATTACTAAGAAAATTATCAACAAAAAAATAAAATCGTGAATTGGCAAAATAAATACAAGTACACGCGAAATTACGAAATCATCGTATTAATCCGCTATTTTGCAGATTTATCAATTAAAACATGAAATTAAAAAAATGCAAGGCAAGGGTTTTTCTCAAAAGAAACTTCTTCAAATAACACTTTTTTTTTTACAATTTTACCATTAACATCTCCAAAATGCAAGTCAACCATTCAACTACTAGTCAAATTATAAGTAAAATTGCAAAAACGTATCACTTGAAATGTGTTTTATAATGTAATTACTAAAAACAATTATAAGTAACAAAAAAAATTGTGAATAAAAATAAATACACATACAACACGTATATATGTGGAATTGAAAAAGAAAATAATTCCTCGATTCGTTATTTTTCCCCCCGTTTGTCATTTAAAACATAACATTACAAGAATACACAAGTCAAAAATCCGAGTTTAGAGATAGAAGAAGAAACTCACATATGTCATTTATCGATCACGCTTGGTAAGAAAATTACCGGTGGTGCTTACTTAACCGTCAATTGTTTTTTAAGTTATTGTATCACACATACGTTATTGGAAACTATTTGAAAAGTTTCAGAAGTTGTAGATACTTTATTATTTTACATAAAATTTTGCAAGTTGGAATCCTGTTATAAATACTCATATAACTTTTGCAAATTTTATTTAACGTATGACAAATGATATGTGATGTGTGTCATAGATATTTTGTCCAATTTTTTTTTAACATATTATTTTAGTAAAAATATATA
The DNA here is from genome assembly GCA_039880935.1 of Streptanthus diversifolius. Taxonomy (NCBI): domain Eukaryota; kingdom Viridiplantae; phylum Streptophyta; class Magnoliopsida; order Brassicales; family Brassicaceae; genus Streptanthus; species Streptanthus diversifolius. Next base: position 3,712,092 of record JAXGFM010000015.1, on the reverse strand, counting down.
AAAATGCTATTTCAATGACTTAAATAATGAGAACATAATCTAGAGTTAATAACCTAGATGATAAGGTTAGTTCATTTTAATAGACAGTAAAATTAAAGATTGGATCATTAGTTTCTTGTTTGGGATTATTAAATTATTGGGTTATGTGATAAAAGAATAATAATGAAATTGATAAAATTGGAAGAAGGGGACACGTATTGAAGAGTGTGGGTGCAGGGAACAGATACAGTTAAGATACATTAGTTTTCAGTTAAATTGACTGGTGGCTACCGAGAGTACGAGGGAGTTTGCATCATCACCTCTTCTTAGTATTCTCACCACCCACCCAAAAAATTAGACAATAAATACGAAACAATATAAACTATAAAGAGTACTATTAGGTCCGTTTAAGCCCATAATTATTAGTCCAAAGGCCCATTTCCTTCCCCATTAACACAAGCTACTCCCAATGTCAGAAGTGAGTAACACATGCAGTATGATTCGGTTGGTGATATAAAAATAGTAAGCGAATTTTAGCGTACGCAGATCTCACTCCATAATTGTAAGGTTTTTTTTTTGGTTTAAACAATAATTGTATGTTGTTTTCTGTAAGATTAATGGCATAACCATTTTAACATCTTCCTCCCTCAGATAACTCTTTGATCACTTGACCATCTTAAAAGGCCTCATCATCATGTTATCTTCGTGGTCCAATATCTGCAATTTAATAAATTTACTTAGCTCCAACCAAAAAAAAAAAAGAATTCATTAAACATGAACTATTATAATTGCTTTTCAGCTAACTTACGTGGCAATGGTAGACGTAGCCTGGCTCTTGAGTGGCGTCGAAAGAGTAAGATTCGTTGGAGTGAATGTAAGAAAACCTGACGACGATCTTCGTTACATGTCCCGGCATCATCTTGTATACGTTTTTCCATCCCCGCTCGTGTGCCGTCACCGCCGTGTTATTCCCACCTGTGTACTTGCTGATCTGGCACATTACGGCGTCGTTTTTCTTCGTCATACAGTCCTTGAACTTCTCACTGTCCACTAACGCCGTTTGCTCCAACACTTTGAACAATCCCAAGTGAATGTGCAATGGATGGTTATCCTCCGTCAAATTTATCACTTCCCACACCTTCATTAATTAACGGAACTTTGGTAATTAAAAAATATTCGAATTTGAAGCTTAGGAAAAGTGGATACGTGTAATACTATATACCTCGCTCGTGCCGATTCTTGGAGTTTCCGTTACGGGAGCGTCGTACGGTAAGCCGTTGATGTATAGATGTGTTGGCTCGTCCGTGCTCGACACGTACTCAAACATAGCGATATAACGCGTACGGACCGAGGTTGACACGTCAGCAGGTGGGTATTGTATCAGCTTCTTCGGAATGGTCGACGTGTCAGTTTCTGATTTGTCCTTGATTTTAAACATCATGACTTTGCTGTTCTCTTTCGTGACGGGGTCTCCCGATGGGTAAGGATAAGGTGCGTTGTTGCTTAGGATTGCCTTCTTCGACGTTGACTTCGAGAAGTCAACTACGACGTCGACGATTTCCGACGGAGCGAGGAGAACCGATTTGGTTGAGACCGGTTTTGCTAGATAAGCAGAATCGGAACCGACGACGATGAAATCGAGACCGTTGGAGAAAAAGAACCGGAAGAACCGGGCGTTACTAGCGTTTGTGATTCGGAACCGGTACTTTCGGCGGCGGACTGTTAATCTCGGCCAAGCTTTTCCGTTCACGATGATTGCATCGCCGAAATACTCCGGCTGCCATTGCGGATGAATGGAGGGGTTGTTCCCCGTTGCGTTCATGTAAATCGAACCGTCTCTGCGGAAACTCCGGTCAAATACGATCAATGGACGATCAAATTGGCCAGTGGGTAACCGAAGAGGCGTTTCGACGGAGCTATCGCGGAGAATGTAAGCACCTACCAAACCGGCGAGGAGGTTGACTCTCGTCAAACCGGCAGCGTGATCGTGGTACCACATGTTTCCAGGTTGTTGCTTGTTGACGTAATGTGAAGTCATTTTCGTCCATTTCGTTCCAGTCTCTCTGAAACCAGCGGTGAACCAGGAATCGGCGTTTCCGTCACTAGTTGGCTCGTGGATTCCGCCGTGTAAGTGAACGACCGTGGGAATGCCACCGCGTTTGGAGATAGCAGGGGAGATTGTTGGGTCCCAAGGGAGGATGTGAGTTGAAGGGAGGTGATTTCGCCACGTCACGTATGTATCTACGCCATAAACGGCTTCAATTGTTGGTCCGGGAACTGTTGCCTTACGCTTCGATACCCCGTATGCGAACACTGGCGTGGCAGGCAAATCTCTGTGGAATTTCTGTAATTTTATTCATATCCGTGACACAGTGTTAGAGAATTTTTAACATTCGATTAGTTCCAGGCTAATTATATTCTTTTTAAAAAAAGTTGAGCATGATTAGCTGAGCCAAAGTGGTACAAAAGCAATCATTATTCTATGTTCAGTGGGTAACTAAGTTTCTAAAGCTCTCATCAAATAATCGGCGAAAAGAAAAGAAGAACAAATAATGAATTATATTTGATGTTGTTCTTAATTAGTATAATTAATCAAAACAAGTGTCAAGAGAGCAAATAATATTAAATTTGATTATTATTTAAAGAAAGAGCATTGATTCGTCGGTGCTCGGTCCTATTATTATTTAGATATTTTACCAAGAGGACAAATAAGTGAAAACAAGGCGAATCTATTCTGATGACTTTACCAACTAAAAAGCAATTAGCCTCACTAATCTTTATGATTTCAAAAGTTTTAGTATGTTTAATTTTGTTGTTAAGAGTTTAAATTTTAAATTAATTAGGACATTTTTTTATTGCATGTAATACAGATGTATATCACTAAATGGTGGATGAATGTATTTCCATCTAAATATTTTGGCCATTTATAGCCTCAGGGTAGAAATGGTTATGATCTGTTTCCCACGAAAGACTTGTGTAAATTGAAATTTAATAACATTACCAGAAATAGCTTCAAGAAAAACAGACCAAAGAAAGGAAATAAATGAGAAAAAGGAAAGAACCGAAACGATAAGAAAAAGAAAATACCCATTTCTTGAAGAACATGCCGATTTTAAGAGATCTGGGTTTGAGGAAGCCATTGACGATGTGGAAGCCATGAATAGTGGGAATATGAGGAAGCTTGTCAACGAACATCTCCAGCTTCTTCATATTGAACAGTCGCTCCTCAGGCTTCGTGACTGCTGCGTCTCCGAGCCACGTCAATGTTACGATTAGCAGCAACATGACTACGGTCATCGTTTTCCGACAAAGCACAAACCCCATGTCTTTTCTCCTTCACGAGTTGTGTAACTATGTTGTGAAGAAAAGTCAAAAGTTGAGAAGAGAAATTGAAGAAGTCCTTTGGGGTTTTGTATATTTATACATGTGAATGTGTGGTGTGTGATTACTTTATTGCTCTTTGCTTTGACACTCGTATTCTTGGAATTTTTCCTTGTATATGTAAAGTCCAATGGATTTTTGGTATATAAATCATATGTTAACGAATCTATCCACAATCAAATACTTTCTCGGTTTAGTTGTATAAGATATTTTTTGGTTTTCAATATTATTTGATTTTTTCTTTAAGATTTCTATACTACAATGTAATGAATTTCAATTCTACTGTTATCCGCAGTTAGTTCCATTGTAAAGCTTTGACGTCAATGTAATGATTTTAATCTTTTTGATTTCTATAACATATGCATTTACTAGTTCAATATACCTTTGACGTCACAAAATTTCATTCTATATTTAAAAACTAGCTTCAAATAGCTTTTCATGTGAAACTCAGATTATACTATGCTATCTGACATGTTGTCGGGACTTTTTCATTTTCGATAAATTCAAGTTACCCGAAAAGTAATAAGAACAAGAAACATTTTCTTTAACAAAATAAACAGAAGACAAATATTTATTTTTAAGAAAAAAAAAAAAGAGGCAGAAAAAAATGTAGAATAAAGGAAGGCCCATTATAAGACTATACTACATGCCAGTCTACGAGATTATAAAGTCTACTTGCATGTTGGCCCAATAGAATAGTCAGTATTTTCTGAGTCTTTAAAATATTAATATTTTATGGTTGATGATTATTTTTAAAACATTTGACTGAGTTAATGAACCAATATAATTAGTTTACCTTACAATAATAAGTTTTGATAATTGCCATATCACATTATTGACACGTGTACCTAAAATGACGATTCCCCAAGTCCCTCCAACGCTGTGTTATAAGTACGCGACGCGTTTTGCGTTTGCGACCGTGTGCCGTTTCTCGTCTCTCCATTTGTTTTGTTTTGCGTACATTTGCACAACTTCAAATCTAACAGTTATTTAGCTTGTGTTATGTCATAATTTAATAATAAGTCATTTCACTTCGTCCCAAACAGTTGATTGGGATTTCGACAGCGATGTACTTGAATGTCCCCTCATGAGGACATTTAGAAATTACTCATTCTAAGGATTAAACAGGTGTTTGGTTTTCGTGAGGTGTTTTACTAATAACTGATGGTTAATTGGTTATATTATGACATTTTATTTTAATTATTGTTTGATATGGAATAGAAGTATATAAAACAAAATCCCTTCAACATATATACACGTACATATCTTGTTATAAACTACGATAAATTGATGTGCGCATGATTTAATTAGACGATTTTTACTGATATGAATTGTGCAGTAAAAGAATCGATCGTGTCCTATTAAACGCGATGTCTAACCTTCTTTACAGAAGACTTGTCTCCTTACTGGTGGTCGGAAAGATTTTCTACGGCTACAATCTTAAGTTAAATTAAATATTTGTAGTAGACATCTAAAAGTATTAGCAGAAGAGAAAGAAAAAAAGTATGTGTGGTGGATCGTAATATTATAATAACAGTTTATTTATTACATAACGGCGCAAGCGTTTGGGTTCTCGTCGCTAAAAAGAGACATGAGCATGTCGTCCGGAGCTCCGGGCAGCGGCTGCGACTGCTCAGACTTCCTCACAAAACCGGCCGGAGCTTTTCTGTCGTAAACTCCGACTGCGTATGGATATGCGACAACGTTGTACGGAACGTATGGCCACATCTCCGCCTTTTTCCCTGTCCTTTCGACTCTCTTCAACACCTTCTTCGGTTCCGCGTATCCACTCACCGTCACTTTGTGTATCTTCCTATTCAGCTCCACCGATTTCACCCCTGCGTCATTATACATTAGATTCATATCAATGGCTTGTTTTTCGTAAATAGAAATGGATTATGTTTTTATATGAAAAATGATTGAGGTTTTATGGAAATCAAAAATCATAATATAATGATTAGAGAAACTATTTATATGATATTAGGAGCTAGCTGGAACAATGAACCTTTCATTGAGGAAACAGCGTTCTTGACTCTGCGTTCACAGCCGTCGCAGTCCATTTTCACCTTTATATTCACCGTCTGCCACCAAAAAAAAAAGGTTAAGCAAACTTAAGAAAATATAAGGCTTTGAATAGATGTAACCAAATTACATAGTTTTCAGATTTCTTTTTTTTTTTTTTTTTTTTTACTTAACAAGAAACGTGCAAAAACACAGCTAATTTTTTCATTTTAGGAACTCAAAATCTTAAATAGAACTTAATGGAAAGAAATTATAAGTTTTGTAGCTAAAACTAAACACTACAAGGAAAACGACTACGAAACACTTTCATCAAAGATGAGGAAAAAATAGTTTAGAAGCAGTTTTGGGTTGCATCGTTGTAAATATATAGACCTGCATGACTTTACGCTGGAGACGTGGAAGTAGTCGGAGATATAATCGGAGAGAGAATCTAGAGCTCCCATTTTATCTCACCTAGACAGAGAGAGATCAGAAATGCATATATTATCGACTCGACACCACCATATATATATATGTATATATATCACGTATTTGGTGACTTAATGAGAAAGTTGTGTGCCGAAGATTAGTACATAAATTAGTTGTAATTAAAAGTATCATAAAGTGGGATTGTACGAAGGAGACAACTCAATCAAACTGTCTATATATAGTTTGAATAATAAGTAATTAGCCCCTCTACATCTTTTCATTGTTTGCATTAATATTTTTGTTATTGTTGTTGTGTCTTTATACTTTCCACCTTATACACTTGGTTGGTATTTTCTTCTCTTATATCCCAATTATCACATTCTTAGACCTCTTTTTTACTTTTACAAATACTATTTTTCAATATTCTTTTCTAACTCTAAACTACTCATATATATACTAATTTTTTTCTCATGGTAAGAGATACTCTGTTTCATCCCGAAAACTATATTACAACTTTACGTGTAATAGCTAAAAAATGGAATTATTTATCATTTTAATGTTAATTACTTAATGTAAAATTAGTACAAATATTATGGTTTTGTCCAAGCGTCCAACTAATTCATGTTGGACGTTATACTTTATAAGAAGTTTTCCATAATCACCTGAGCCTAAAACCAAGTGACCAAATAACCCACACGTGACTGAAAAAGTGATTGAAGTCTTTTGTTTTAGCTGACCATCTCTTCATGTTCTTCATTGTTATTATGATTTATATTCAAACTTCTCACCTATCATCCTCTCTCTCTTTAGCCTTTGTTGCCTACCCATATGATTTGTATATCACTTTTATTGCTTTCTCAAAATCAAATAATTAGTTTTTCAAAAATTTAACCATGAAATAAAGGTATCAAACAGGACATCACTTTCAATAATAATAATTTGGTGTTTCCAGTTGGTGAGCCTGACCGAGCAAAACAGTTTATACAAACTGTAATCTCAATCCAAATGATTATGTAAAACGTTTTTTTCCAACTGTATCAAGAACTGTGCAAAGATCTCCTTGAATGTATTTAAATGAATGTAAGAGTTTTTCGGGTTTGGATTCCCACCTCGCATCTATTTGCCTCTTTTTTTAGTTTTGGTAACAGAGTAGTCTAATTACATTTGAGTTTAATTGAATCTCTGTGTTAGATCATTATTACAATAATAGCTCAAATTCAAGACACTAAAAATTTGATCATAAATAGAGCTATGAAGTTTACTCTGAGATTTGATCATATCTTAAATATATAATATTTATATTTATTGGTTAACTATACTCAATTTTCCTAAAAGAAAAACTGAGTTATTTCTTATAATTTAATTGCAAAAATAAAAAATGAAATATTTGTGAAAGGGTTGTTTCTTTTATATTTTCGTATTATTCCATAAAGTTTTATTTAATAACTGAAAATATCTTTTATTAAATATAAAAGAATAATTGTTCCTATGACTCAGAATATATATATTTACCATATTAAAAAATTTACAAATTATATATAAAAATGTTGTAATAAATGTGTAAACAACATTTTGGTGGACAAATTAATTTACTGAAAATTATTTCAGTATTATTGGAAAAAATATTCTAGTATGTATTATATTATTTGATTTTTTCTAATGATAAATTTAATATTTTAAGTTACACAAACTATAAACTAAAACATGATTTTCATAAATATAATAAATTGAAGTGTACATAAGTTATAAGATAACAATAATAAATTAATAATAATACTTAGCTATAAATAAATTAGTTCAAGAAACAAGGAAGCAAAGAAAACAAACAAATTAATAAATAAGCAAAAGACCAATGCACTAAAAAAAATCAAAGAAGTAAACAAAACATTAAACAAAGAAATAAGAAAACAAAAAATGAAGAACTAAGATAAATCAAAGAAACGAACAAAATAAACAAAGAAGTACAGGAAGCAAGTAAACAAATTAAACAGAGAAAAAAACAAAGAAACAAGCAATGAACAAAATTAACATATGAATCAATCAAAAAAAAAGCAATCAAAGAAATAAAGATAACCAAAACCATGAAATGAAAAACAAGCAAACAAATCGATTACATAAGCAAAGAAAGTAAACAAGTTAAGCATATAATTAAAGAAGCATTACGGAAAGAAATGAATAAAACAAGAAATTAAAGAAACAAATGTCAGAATTATGTGCAAACCAATACTCCTTAATAGTAAAAGAGATATTAAAATATAAATAGATTATATCCACAAAAAAAACAAATATGTATTAATTAATGCATAAATGTATGTATGTAATGCATATATATATGCCTGAATATATGTAATGTGTATGCGATGCATGAATCTATACAATGTATGCATGTATGCAATGCATGTCTGTATCTGAAACATTGATGGCATTTGGCAGAATATACCAATAAAGATTACAACAAGAACAAAAGTTCTTCGAACTGCGAAAAGGTAGACGACGACTAACGGATTCTAGTGGCTTAACAAAAGGAATTACAAAATCTGGGAAAGAGAAAAGTCTCTCCTTTCTCTTCTCCTAGTATAAATACAGCGCCACTAATGCCCAAAGAATTAACCTTACAGACAGAAAACAATGTAAACTCATGTCGTGTCCGTGTATAATGATTCCGAGAATCCCACCATTCTCTTCACTTGCATTGATTTGTTTGTGAATTTAAATCATCAAGAAAATTCGTTATTGTCTCGTCCAGCTTCTTAGCCTGAGGTCCAGCTTTGACCACGTTGACATCATCCCATTCCGAGCAAGGATCTGTCCACCAGCTGCTGTGGCTTGCGCACCAAGCTCCAGGAGTGACCCGGTAACGTCCCCGTTTCAGGATCTCTCTATCGACCATGTCGAGGACCGGATCGTCTTTCTTGAACTGCCGGGCGAAAGCTGCTCCGCTTTGTGCCATCTGATCGAAATCTGATATACTAAGGAAGTGTGGCTCCATCTTTGGCGGGCTGTCCCATATCATGTAGCGTAAGTCTCCGTTGACTGTTGTGTTACTGAACTCGGGGGCGTTGCAGATCACCGTGTGGAAGTAGCATTCTTCAGAGAGAATGACGTTGTTGAAATACATGAGCAGGATTCTTGGTAAATTGTCCCAACCGAAGATGCAGTATTCAAGGAAAGATCTGCTCAGTACGATCCACGGCGAGCCTGCGTGATATCACAAACCAGCAACACATGCCAACTTGTTAGAATGAAATGGTTATGCATATTAGGGGCTACATCCACAGAAGTATTATTAGCTACTGAATCTTTTGCCTGTAAAGACTTTGAAAGCATCTGGCGTTCGTCGTTTCTCGGTAGCAGTGAAGAGCTGTGTTCTTCTGGCTAAGTAAAGTGCTGGATCGACAACAATAGGCTTGATTCTCTGAGATCTACACAAAGATACATTATCCCCACCAAATGTACAAGGAATTGATTTATAAAGAATTGCAAGAAACAAGAAAATATCTACTTACTCTTTCCAAGCAAGGTCACTGGTGTGATCAATAAAATTGACGCTTCTGTTCACCGAGGCAAACACATGAGATAGGTCTGAGAGAAATCATGAGTGGAAAAAACGTTACTTTGAAATCCAGGTCATATGAAGACAAACAGAACAAGTGGAGTAATAAATATCTAAAGCAGTATTTTGCAATAAAGAGATCAGTGTCGTTATCAATAACAGTGATCACATTTCCACTTTCTTTCCAGAAAAAGAGTTTCATCATGGATGCCGCAATCTCCTAATAGTGGGAACTAACTATAAGCAGAAGCCATCAGAGACCCAACATAAGAAGCACAGAGAGGTGAAAACAAAAATCTAGAGTGCAAAATGAATCACAAGGAGCATCATCTGAAACCTCGTACAAGCAACCAATTAAAACTTCTTTCATCTCCTCGTTTCGGATTTAAAAGAAAAGAATCGATCTTTAATACCGTCTTGAGTAATGAGGGGATAATCCAAGGCGCTAAGCTCAATAAACCAATTCCAAGTGCGATCAAGCTTCAGTAAGATCGACACGGCGTGGAGAGTAGCAGCAGTTTTAGAAGCGCCATTGTCAGAGAGACGATCGACTTTCCCTAACACATCAACATTCCCAAAGGCATTCACAGCAGGCACAGATTTCAAGTCGGAGAGAAGAGAGAGCCTCTCGGCGTCAGTAGCTTCAGCGCCCAGATGTAGAAGATACCGATTCCTAGGATGATAAACCGCGAGCAGTAACCGAAAGATCCGGTCACCGTCTCCACGACCGCCGGTTATGTAGTAAGCGAAAGCTGGTGGGTAATGAGCACCGTGACGGATGGCGGAAGGGAAAGGCTTAGAGGTGAAAGCACAGATTGAGTAGAGTAAGAGGAGGAAGACGGAGAGGAAAACTACAGAGAAGAGAGTGAAAAGCCATTTCTTCTCAGCTCCCATCGTTGCTCTCCTCCTTCCTTCACCTTGGAATTGTTTCAAATATGGCTCCGATTGAGCATCTATGCGTTTTTACCGATCAAAATTAGTAGCTTTAGAGCTCATACGTGGATCTTGAGAAATGTGGAGGATGAGATCTCGGCTTTTCGCGAGTCCGTGATAGTGAGATCGAGCACGGATTGGGGTCAGACCCCGATGAGATCTCGGTGACGGATAGAAGAAGCAACGAATAATTTTCAAGCAGAGACAAAATGGAGCTAAAAGAGAGAGAGAAGGGTAGTGGAAGAGAGAGAGTGAGAATAAGGTTAGGGTTAGAGACGTAACCAAAAGATTTGGACTTGGAGGCTCTGAAGAAGACAACGATTCTCTCAGGTACAAATTTCGATCTCCGCTCAGTCGGTTGGGCAATTTCGGGAACTTTTAACTCGCTTGTTAACAGTAATTGCACACTTTCTTCCACCACTCGACCCCCTCAAGCGCGTGTGATCCACGATCCTTCATCTAAAAAGTCATACCTGCGTAGTTTTCACACGCCGATTAGAGCGAGTGAAAATAAATCGGGTGGTTAACCGGCCCGAGGATATTTACATTTTTATTAATTAATTGCAAAACGGATAGCTTTAAAACATAAAGTAGATTCTGGATGTTTATGTCCCAACTCCTGAAATAGTAACTGGACCGTATCATTTATAACTTGCTCGTTCATTCTTAGTAAGTAAAATTTACCCTATCGGATCTTAGTAAGCAATTTTTCTGACACAACGTCTTAAGTATGGAAATATTGTTGATATAAGTTTGTTGAAATTGTTGTTGTTACACGGAGTTGACTTCATCTTCATCGTCACTAGCTCCACTTCCGCGGCTACTGCTTCCGCTGCTACTCTGGCCACCGCTGCCACTTCCGCTGCTTACACTTTTGCTCCGACCATCACTGTCGCTCCCGCTGCTGCTTCCACTGCTACTGCTTGAGCTTGAGCTTTGACCGTCTTGCACCTCTGCGTTTACTTGCGCTCTCAGTGCTTCGGCTGCGTTAAGACCCTTTTCTCCTTCACCGCCGCTGTCATCATCCACATCTGCAATCTCCTCTTCCATGATGTTAAGCTGCTTGCTTGTGTTCTCCACATATTCTCCACCAACATCAGCATTTTTTTTGTCTACATTGTCGTTCTCTGGTGTAAATGAGCCAAATATATCAACCAAGTCAATCTCGTGATGCTCTTCTCCATCGTCGTTCTTGTCATCAACTGGTGAGATAGAAGGTGGGTTTCCAGGGATAGCAGGTTTAGCTGCAACCAATTTTTTCGTAAGATATCAGAACTGCCACATTAGTTTTTACATTTAAAGAAAACAAGATATAGCAAATACATGCTTAGAAAAGGTAGTGTGGGTGTGTAAACTTGAATCAACAATTTCATATTCCTTCTTAGCCTCCGTTGACTATATCTAAGCAATACAGAACCAAAGAGTTATAAGGGCAATGAGAACCCATGATCGGACATGACAGAAGAATCCGATTAATAAAAACTACCTTACAAGGCGCTGTTCAGGAAGAGAGATTTAGGTTCTTTGGCAATCAGAACTCTATGTACTAGCAACCACGCTCAACCAACCACATGAATATGAAACTGCGGTTTCTAAAGTACGAGACTAAGCAGTGATGAGAATTATGACAGGTTTGTCTTGTGTTAAGGTTAAGTTTCTTACCTTCTATGCATGATCCAAAAACTCAAAGTCCGATTCTTAAAAAAACTATATAGCTATAAGATAGGACAAAAAAATGCTAAAATGATATGAGAACATCGCTTGAACAAACTGCTAACCTGAGTTCTCTAGCTTCCCAATTTCGATTCTTTCCACTTCAACCTGCAGGTATTATTACAGAAAATAAGAGAATTTAAACCAAATCGATAACCTGAACAACATCAAATTTGTCCAGTCATGGGGAAGTAACCAATACTTGAGAAAGTAAGAGTATTAAAAAAGACAATGGGAAACTCACAGGCACATCTGGAAGCAAACTTGTATTCACTTGTGGAGATTTGGCAGCACGGCCAACAGGAGATAACCGATGCTCGACAGGCAGTGCAGAGAGAGAAGCCGCAGCAGATTCACCGGGTGTCCTAAGATGTCGCAGCTGCTTCACAGCCCGATGCAACCTCTCCAGACGGAATTTCTCCCCATCGAAAAACAGCACCGCATCGTTATCTTTGTAATCCTCGCTACTACCTTCAAATGTCACCTTTGGTTTACCAGGTTGGTTATTTTGAAACTCAACCGAAACTCTGTTATCCTTCTTCTTGTGCAGATTTCCTGACCTCTTCTTGTCAATGGAGGCCGGCTTGAATTCATCTGCAAATACATATCCCTCAACATAAATGCTTTTCCAGTAATAAAATCACTCTGATAATTAATCTGACCTAAAGTGAAATTGATCTAATTCTGGTATTCCAATTATAAATCCCAAATTGACTTCTGCGTTAAAGGATTATGGAGTATAAGCAACCAACGAGTTTCGGTCGAAATCAACTCAAAATTACGAAAGATCACATAATCGAAAAATTGGAACTCACATCGCAAAGTGCAGAACTTATGGGAGGAATGGTCCTTAGCAGAGGAACCCAGGACCAGATCATACCATTGATCTGTCTTCGGGGCGGTACTGGGTTCTTCTCTAGAGTGATTCGACATCTTTGGGAGGACGATCACCGATTGATCAAGGTGAATCCTGTTAATTGTGTAAATCTCCTTGAGGAGTTCATCTCATTCAACAGGCTTTATATAGCCAACATGGTTACAAGATCCTTCTTCTAGAATCTCGATAACAATCTAAACGATATTTATACGTAACAGAAATATTATATCTTATCTGCTAATAAATCCATCAAGAAGACGAAGATTCAAATCGAGCATCAAACTCTCGACGGAACGAGATTTCGCAAAACCCGAGATTCTCCGATTCTCAAAATGCGGAGGACCCAGAACTGGCGCTGCTCACGTAGGGTTTTTCTTTTTAATCCGGGATCAGAATTTCGGATCCGATACCCGCCGATTCATGCTTTTTAATCTATCAAACCAATTGTATACGAACGCGTGTCAATAACTCTGCCTTTGTGTTCAATGTGGACCCGTTTGTTTTGTGGCAGCTATTTTATTCCCACGTGGGATAATTGATCAAAATCTCCACCCAAACGTTCCCTTTTGTTCGGTGTTTCAACTTTGACGTAGAGCGGTACGATTGGTCGTTCGGTCCGGATTTAATTTTAAACCGGCTGTGAACCCGCCATTGACCGGTTTGAAATTTTATGGATTGGCGCTATAACAGACTTTAGAGAGCCTACTGATTTATGCAAGGGCCGTTAATGGGCTTCTGTGTTATCGCTAGCCCAATGGCAAATCTGTGACTGACTTGCCCAAAGCGCATTATCTTCTTCCAACGTGATAACCATTTAAATTCTGTAGTCAACCGAAACTCAAAAAAAAAAAAAAAATTATGCAATCAATAGATTTGGCGTAGGTGCAGCTGTTCTCGCAATCTTGTCGTCTTCCTCAATGACATTGTTCATGTGAGAGCTTCAGGTGATCTTCTCTCATCTAGTTTATCCCTTCCCAATTAGTCTTCGCGATTGTGTCCTAATCAAAGTTTTGTGTTCTTTTATTTTCTGTTTCAGATAGGTCACTGTTGTTTGTACCTAAAAAAGGAAGATAGGTCACTGTTGTGTGTACAGTTTTTGTAGTTCTCGGTTATCAATCCATTGCTTGGGTTGACTTTCAGTTTCCAGTTTGGTCATCCTCTTGTGTGCTTTTTCTATCGTTGACTTGGAGGTTTGCACAGTTGTGAGATCAAAGAGACATATTCAGGTATATTGGATCGAAGATGTCGAGTTTCTTCAGTGAAGTTTCCGGGAACAATATTAGTTCTAGGGTTGAGGATATTGTCAGTGGTATTGTGCCTTTGCTGAAGCTTATCTGCTTAACCGTGATCGGTCTGCTTCTTGCTCACCCTAAGACTCAATTAGTCCCGAGAGCCACGTTTAGGCTCTTGAGCAAGCTTGTGTTTGCTTTGTTCTTGCCTTGCTTGATCTTTACAGAGCTTGGAGAAAGCATTACCTTCGAGAACATTGTTCGTTGGTGGTTTATTCCGGTCAATGTGCTACTCAGTACGGTTATAGGTTCCTTTATAGGATACTTGGTCGTTCTCATATGTCGACCTCCTCCAGAGTTCACTAGATTCACTATCGTCATGACTGCTTTTGGAAACACTGGGAATCTCTTGCTAGCTATTGTTAGCTCAGTGTGTCACTCGAAGAACAACCCTTTTGGGTCGAGTTGCCACTCGAAAGGGGTTTCGTATGTATCGTTCGCGCAATGGGTCGCTGTGATACTTGTATATACTGTTGTGTATCACATGATGGAGCCGCCTTTGGAGTACTATGAGGTTGTTGAGGACGAAGGGGTTGAGATAGAGGAGGTCAGTGTGGCTGCTCATGTTGTTAGCAGGCCTCTTCTAGTTGAAGCTGAATGGCCAGGGATCGAGGAAAAAGAAACCGAACATTGTAAGACCCCTTTTATTGCAAGGGTCTTTAATAGCATTTCGAGTTACTCACAGGCTTCTTTGCCTGAATTTGATTTCGGGGTTGAAACAAGGGACGAGAGTTCAAGCCCCAGGTCTCTTCAGTGCTTGGCTGAGCCGAGAGTAATAAGGAGAATAAGAGTCGTAGCTGAACAGACTCCAGTTAAACACATACTTCAACCTCCAACGATCGCGTCTCTGTTAGCCATCATCGTTGGATCAGTGCCTCAGCTGAAAAATATAGCCTTCGGGTACGATGCTCCACTTTCTTTCATCACAGATAGTTTGAATATAATGGGGAGCGCGATGGTTCCCTCTGTGATGCTTGTCCTTGGAGGTATGCTCTCTGAGGGACCAAGGGAATCAACCCTTGGGTTACGTACTACGATCGGGATAACTGTTGCAAGACTTTTGGTGCTTCCTTTAGTTGGAATAGGGATTGTGATGTCAGCTGATAAACTTGGTCTCATTTCCTCAGATCCAATGTTCAAGTTTGTGCTTCTTTTGCAGTATTCGACTCCAAGTGCCATTTTACTTGGAGCCATCGCCAGTCTAAGGGGTTATGCGGTTAGAGAAGCCTCGGCGCTTCTGTTTTGGCAGCACGTCTTTGCGCTGTTGTCTCTTACGTTCTACATTATCATCTTCTTCAAGCTCACCGTTGATAATGTCCAAGATATGCAATAAATCTAAGGAAAAAAAGAGTAAAATCTTTCTTGTAAACAATGTGATGGATCAATCAATACATTGAATTTTAATTTGTGTGTTTGGTGAATAAGTGACCCACTTGAAAACTCTTTTCTATATTTGTATATTCAATTCAATGTTTAAGAGTGTAAGCATTCGTACCAAAAATGGCATGAACCGTGCAGGTACAAGTTACATGATATCTTATTTCCTGGTTTTAATCATGTTAAAACAGAGCATCATCGTATTTACATGCTTGAGATGAGATATGTATACACGGAACAGTGACCTTTTTCTTATTCAAATGTATAACAAAATAAATCTTAATACTATTATTCATCTTTTGAAGATAAAAGATTTGGCTCCATTGAAGATCTGATAATAGGGAAGAAAAGATTACATATAAATTTTAAATTTAGACTTATAAAACCGGCAAAGAAGACGAATACGATTCTAAAGTTTGAGTCTTTGTAGAGTCTCTTCCTTGAAACTCCAGCATCACATTTGTTGCATTCAAATCACAGCTTAACTTTTTTACTTTACAACAATGGGTTCTGCGTTCGATCCTCTTGTCACGCTCTCCGAGGAGCCCGCTGTCGTCGCCTCGCCGCTTCCCTCCAACCTCACCCAGGACGATCTCAAGAAAATCGCCGCCTACAAAGCCGTCGAGTTCGTCGAATCTGGAATGGTCGTCGGCCTCGGCACTGGCTCCACCGCCAGACACGCCGTGGATCGTATCAGCGAGCTTCTCCGAGATGGAAAACTCCGGGATATAGTTGGAATCCCTACTTCAACCACGACGCACGAGCAGGCGGTTTCTCTGGGGATACCGTTGTCCGATCTAGATTCGCACCCGGTCGTGGATCTATCGATCGATGGCGCTGACGAAGTCGATCCGGGTCTCAATCTGGTGAAAGGACGCGGCGGATCGCTTTTAAGGGAGAAGATGGTGGAAGGAGCGTCTAAAAAAATCGTTGTAATAGTCGACGAATCGAAGCTCGTGAAGCATCTTGGAGGAAGCGGACTCGCCGTTCCCGTGGAGGTCGTGCCGTTCTGTTGCAATTTCACGAGAGGGAAACTGGAAGAGCTTTTCCGAGAAGCGGGATGCAAGGCGAAACTTAGGATGAAGATCGGGGCAAGCGGCGGCGAGACGGCGGCTGTGACAGACAACGGGAATTACGTGGTGGATCTGTACTTGGAGAGAGATATGGGAGATTTAGAGGCGGCGAGCGAGGCCATATTGAGACTGCCCGGAGTAGTGGAGCACGGGATGTTCCTGGGGATAGCGACCACCTTGATCGTCGCCGGTAAATTCGGTGTAACCGTCAAGAATAGGGTTGCCTAAAAGAGTCATTGATTTGGGAAAAAAATTAGGGTTTATGGTTTGATTTTGGTTTTTTACATAAGATGGATCTGCTTTTATAAACCCTTTTCTCTTATTGGCTAGAACGTTTGACTTATTCTTAGTCAATTGTAAGAGTTTGACTTTTGAAGGCTTACTGGTTGGTTTTAACAAAATGTATCGATGAAATTTCAAAATGTTCCGTAACTTTCTGTATTTTACCAAACAAACTGGATACTTTACTACTTACTAAATTTCCCAAAACATCCGCCATTTTTATATTTACCTAAGTGTCCCGATCAGTTAGAATTTCTAAAAGTTCTCCAAAATTTTGGTAAGTAATATGTTTTTAATATCATTACCATTTAGTATTTACCAAAGTTCCCCAAATAAGTTTCTATCTGCTGAATGTGGAGGCCCTAATATAGAGATAAAACCGTAATATCGTGAATATATAAAGTTGTAAAATATTTGCGTCATTGTGGAATTCATCACATCTTGTGTTACTGAAAGTTGAGACATTGCATGTACAGTTCGAAGGGGCGTAATGGGCCTTTTCATAAACCAATGGGCTTTTTGTTAGATTAAATGATTTTTTGGTTGCTTCTAGTGCAATTCGACAAGAATCGATATGTCGGCAGCGAAATCTCGTCGATAAGAGGATATTTTGCTCAATTTTGTTCGTTTGCATATCGTGAATTTCTTTATCAGTCTCAGAAATGTCACTAGGAAGTGGAGAATATTCACGTAACATTTACAGACTAAACATTGAAATGTTTTTGTGTAGCCACAATGTGAAGAATATAATCTACTTACGAATTGGTGTAAACATTACCGTTTTGTTTAACTAATTATGTCTAAAGATAAAATCTCATATAGTTTTCATATACTGATAAACTTTTGATATATAAACTTCTTTCGGTTTTGTAATATTAAAGATAAAAGATAGAGACGTACGTCAAATACGAAACCCACCCCATATACATTCAAGTGATATATGTATAAATGTAATCAGCTTTTTTATGTTTGTTTGTAATATAGCTCTGTGTTAGATCTAAAAATATCCAAAAATAGTTATATAAAAACGAAGGCAATGGGGTGGACACTTAACACTTTAATAGTTTGATTTCTCGTCACTTTCGAGAAAATGTTGCCGTCGCTAGGAAGAGTATAAAAAAGTCTCGAGATCCCATAACCTTAACCGCAAGTTATGGTAATTCAGAGTCGTAAAGCAAATTCTATTATTTTTGAGCAACATTAACAATTATTTTTTCCCCACTGAAAAATATGTAGGAAAATTCATCCTCACGTAACTCTTTGAAAAGTAGCTAGAAACCAAGTCCATGTGAAATATTATGTGTCCTAAACCCAATTTATCGAGTCTAGTTAAATTAAGAAAATTAAAAGCTATTTCTTTTCATCAAACACGCATATGTGTTGTTTAGACTATAATAGCAAATGAAATTAGAAATTTTATATTTGTGGGGACAGTTAACAATACATGAATATTAATTAATCAAAGGTGGTACTAATTTTTTTAAAGAAATTGCTTGGCAAGTTACACTTTACTAATAGTCAAACAAAACACATGAGAGATATGTTGAATTAATGGTCCAATCAATGTACGGTCCGATCTAAGGTCCACGTTGCTACAGAAAATAAACCAGACACCGAGACAAAGGAACGCAACCCAACACCTAAGACCCATGGAGTCAACTCACTGATGGGACCCACACACAGTATAATCAATCAAAGTCCTTAATTACACAATCTTAATTCTTAAACAAACCATGCGGTGCTTTTTTTTTTTTTTATTAGTGTGCGCTAACAGAATAACGAGATCATTAATTGTTAACAAAAACTCTATTTTTTAATCTTATACAATTTAATTTTATTGATTCACAAAGTTATAAACCCAACAATAGGATCTAACAACAATGGAATAGTTTTGTTATAAATTGTGTGCGTGTGAAGAGCGTATATAAAATGATATCCACGTGTGAAAATAAGAAAAAAAGTAGTAAAAGACAATAAAGAGTTAAGTAAAGGTGGCCTAATAAAAAGCACTTCTTCTCTCTTCTCTTTTCACTTTCACCCATTAAAAGGCAAATCAAAGCTGATGCAAGGCATGAGCGCCGGGATAAGCCTCTCATGAGACCCGCGTTTTCCAAGTTTCACCAATGGCGGCCTTTCTGATCTCTCTATAATCGAGTTTGTATTCCTCCATACTCTCTCTCTCTCATGCCTTGAATTCGTGTCCACGTAGCTGCTCAGTGAGGAAGAAGAAGATGAACTTCTTTGTCTTCTCCGTTTTCGTTGCTCTCGGTTTCTTTTCTCTTCCGCCTTCCGTTGCTCTTTCCCGAGATTCATCCTCCGCCGCTGCACAGGATCCGCTTAAGCTCATATTAGGTTTCTCCTCTCTCTGTTCTTTTGTTTGTTTCACGCTGATGCAATTCTCACGTTTTCTTCGTGTTATTCTTTCTTGATATATGCGGTTTCGTTTTCTGGGATCTCATTGCGGTTCTAGGTTTACCATCCTGAATTAAAAATCTGATCTTTTTGAAGTTTCCATTATCTGGGATTTGTTGCTTAGTCCTGCTTCCAATTCATGTTTTTGTATTTTTCAATCTGTGATTGCTTCGAATGTTGTGTCCATGACCCATGTATCCTTAAATTCGCCGCCTTTTGTTTTCATTGGCAGTATCAATCAGAGTTTAGTATTGTGATGAGTTTTGTATTTTTTTTGGGTGGAATTCTGATGGATCATGTCGAATTGCTTTGCTACAATCACAGACTCATCTAATTTTGGATCATGGAAAGGAGCAATCTCATCAGATTCGTTAGCACCAGGACCTTCAGCCGATTTCTCTGATTACCTCGTCTTGGCAGCTGACAGAACCAAGAGACCTGACATTCTTAGAGCTTTTAAGCCTTACCGTGGAGGTTGGAATATAACCAATAATCACTATTGGGCAGTAAGTCTCCTGTTCTCTGTTTTCTCGAAATTTTCCAATTATCCCCTATATGACTTCTTCAAGTTCTAAGATCTGTAGTAATGAGTGGCCTTTCTGCAGTCTGTTGGATTTACAGGTGCTCCTGGTTTCATTCTAGCTGCTGTCTGGATCTTGTCGTTTGGCTCTCTTCTTGTTGTATATCATTGCTTCAAATGGAGGGTATGCGAGAAAGCCAAGGGATCATCATATAATTCACGAAGAATCTGTCTCATCTTTTTGATAGTCTTTACGTGTGCTGCAGCGTAATAATCGCAACCTCCCTCAAATCATCTTTGTTTCCACAACGTACTTAATTAGGGTTTATTGTCATTTGTTGTTGTTCCTGAAATTGAGTTGGTCTTTCTTTCAGGGTGGGATGCATTCTTTTATCTGTTGGACAGAATAAGTTTCATACTGAAGCTTTGCATACTCTTAAGTTTGTGGTAAACCAATCAGACTACACTGTGAGGATCCTACAGAACGTGACTGAATATCTGTCCCTTGCAAAAACGATTAATGTGACACGGTTTTCCCTTCCACCTGATGTATTGGGTGAAATCGAAAAATTAAATGTCAATCTGAACACTGCAGCAGAAACATTAGAAGAGAAAACAACAGATAATGCTGCTAAGATAAAAAGAGTCTTCTATGCTGTGTAGGTTCCCCTGAACCTTGTATTGTGAACTGAATGGTACCAGTTTATGACTAGCTGGGTAAAATTGTCCGTACTAACTCTGTTTATGTACTTTTCAGGCGATCGGCTCTGATCACTGTGGCTACTGTGATGCTCATCCTTTCTGTACTTGGTCTTCGTAAGTCCACTTGATGTTCTTATGGCTCTTTGGTACTCTCTTTTGGTTTAGCTGTGACATCCACTTGACTTTAACGTTTATCTGTTCTTTGCGTCATTACAGTGCTTTCTGTCCTCCACCATCAACACGTTGTTCATATGTGAGCCCTTTAAACTCCAACATCTCCATTTTCTTTAATTTCTAGTGGTTTAAGATAAATGTAAACCTGACTCATGGGGATGTACATGATGATAGATTCGTCGTGAGCGGGTGGATACTGGTGGCTGTGACATTCATTCTTTGTGGAGTCTTTCTGATCTTAAACAAGTAAGATTTTTTGCTGTTGAATTGTTTGTTTTTCCTTGTCTTTTTAAGTGGACTCGCAACTGTTTTTAACTAAATGTGTTTTTTTTTTGTTCAGTGCAATTTCAGATACGTGCGTAGCCATGAAGGAATGGGTTGATCATCCTCACGCAGAAACAGCTCTAAGCAGTATCCTCCCATGTGTTGATCAACAAACAACAAACGAGACTCTTGCTCAGAGCAAAGTTGTCATCAACAGCATCGTAACCGTTGTAAATACCTTTGTCTATGCCTATGCCAATACAAACCCATCTCCAGGTCAAGATCACTATTACAATCAGTCTGGACCTCCAATGCCTCCTCTGTGCAGCCCATTTGATGGAAACATGGAGTATCGCGAGTGCGACCCTTGGGAATTGTCAATGGAAAATGCATCATCGGTACTACTCAGTTCACCAATCTTTGTATATATTCAAGAAAACACCACAAGGTCTAAGGCATGTTTTATCTTAAAGATCTTGTTCTTCATGCATTTTTTTTTCAGGTCTGGGAGAGTTACATATGCGAGGTATCACAATCTGGAGCCTGCACAACCATGGGGAGAGTAACGCCTGACACCTATGGGCAGTTAGTAGCAGCTGTAAATGAGAGCTACGCTCTTGAGCATTACACGCCACCGTTGCTTAGCTTCAGAGATTGCAACTTTGTTAGGGATACATTTGAGAGTATTACCTCAGATTACTGCCCACCATTGGAGCATAATCTGAGGATTGTGAATGCAGGACTCGGGCTGATCTCTGTTGGAGTGTTACTGTGTCTGGTGCTGTGGATATTCTATGCGAACCGCCCCCAAAGGGAGGAAGTGTTTGCGGCTCCACGCCCTCAAATAAAAGACGATAGCTTTGGTAACGGCTTGGGTAATCATCACTCAGGTGACGAAACTAAGATTTCTGTAGAATACGTATAGTAGACAGGTATAAATAGATAGAATCATATATTCTATTTCATATAAAAGATATGAATGAAAAAACAATAAAGTCATTGTGTAGCGTTCATGTTACATTAGAAGAAGAGACTAAAAGTGGAGCAAAGTTTCACTTTCTGGCTTTTGTTTTTGGAATGATTATGGAGACTCAAATCGCAAAAGTAATTACTAACAGTTTTTTACTTCACGAACATTCCCACTTTTAGAGACAAACTCAGCATGAATGATCCATTACAAGCAGAAAAGAAGTTTTAAAATGTGATGTTGGTGGCAAGAGCCATGAGATTGAACGGTCTGATCTGGTTTTTGTTTCCATTCCACAAAGCTTTTGACATGAGATGGTAAGTGCGTTCTGTCGGATGGTAGAAATCCCAAAACATAAACTTGTTTGGGTTATTGCAAATCTTGTATCCTTCTCTTCCACACTGCACCAATCCTCCCAGTGTCCCATCCCCACAACACGCGTTCGACACATCCGAAAACCCTAACCAAGAACATAAATCAATTTACTGATAGAAACACCAGAAAAAAGTATCAAAGACAGAAGTTAATCAATTGTATTGATTACCAAAACGAGCAGGGAAGGTTTGGAATCTGTGAGTGATACCATACACAGCTCCAAACACTGCAATGGCTCCAGGGTACTTGGTGGGAATTATGTTCACTATATCTTCAAGTCTTGTGTTATACTTCTTGGCCATAACATTCATCTTACCGAAGCATTTATTGGTTGGGGCATTAGGAAGCAAGGCTCTTGCAGGGACACATCCTACTGGACCTAAAGAGAAGATGGCGATGCGACGAGCGCCTAGTTTGTATATTTGATCAATGGTTTTGTTAACTTGGGTTAACATTGAGTCTACATAGTCGTCTGGAGAGAGTGTATGAGTTTGGAATGGAAGAAAGTAATTAAAAATGTCGTTGGAACCAGACTCCAATAAGAAGAGAGATTCTTGGATTATAGAATTGTCAATTTGATTCTGCTCTACAAGTGTCTGGAATTGCTGAAGTTGGGTTTGGATCGGTGTCACTCCCTGCATTTATACGTGTGAGTCATAAGAAACGAACATTGTTTCTTGTAAAAGAGAGATGTTTCAGTTATTAGTTACCATGTCTTTGTTGGTATCAAGCAAGAAACCACTACCGGCACTGGCAAAGTTAATGCCATTTGAAGGGAATCGTTTCAAAGTTCCGTTCAAGATTCGTATCTGCAATTCCAAGAATGGTTTCTGTAATGGAAGACCTAGAAATTGCGCTGTAATGAATCAAGAAAAGAGAGAAAAGTAAGGTGCCTTGAGGAAAAAGCATTCTTAACTAATTAACGAGTTTGGATATTATTACATATGAAGTCAGAGACGGTTCTGCCATTGGTGAACCTCCCGGTTGGTCGGTGGAAGAAAGAAGAGCCATAAGGAGGAAAATCAGCCTGAGCAGTGCAGTTTTTGTTGAAATGATTGTTTCCGGCGTCAAAAATGGAGTCACCAAATGTGAAGATGGCAGGAACGGAGGGAGAAGACTTGGCCAGAGCCACCGGAGAGGCTAGAAGGAGCAGAGCGAAGAGTAAGTCCATTGAAGAAGAAGACATGTGTGAAGATCAATTCAAACACATTAACTATATATATATATAGTAACTCCCACACAATTTAGATTAGTCTATAGTCACATTGAAATTGAGGTATAGAAAATTTTGAAACGGAAAGCGAGAGCATTGTTCATGTTTCTACACTTTCTCTTTGGTGTGATTAAAGTTTGAAGTTGTTCCTAATTTTCTGTTTTCTTGTTAGTTATTACATACTATATGAGTCCTCTAACAGTTCAAATCTTTAAAAAAAGATTAGAAAAGAAAAAAGAGTGGGGATATAATCTAGACTTAATTTGAAGGTAGACAAACTTGATATGTACAAACACACCATGTAAAATACCAATGCCAAAATTCCTAAACCAATTGATTCAACAATAACAAAATGGAAGGAATATCACATTTAATCCGAGTTATTTGATTTCAATTTGGTTCTAAACAAGAAACAAACTGAAGGAAGATCACATTTACTTTGACTTATATTTTGTAAATACTGAAGATCATAACGTTTTAACATACTTAGTATTTACAAATATAAGTTTAAACGCCAAGTTAAATAGCTTAACAAAAGTTTAAACTCGTAACATTTAAAGCTAAAGATTTATAACTATCATCTCATTTTTGTTCTAATCATTTTCATCAAGCAAAATTGTTTCTAACTCTGATTCATTGAGATAAAAAAATGTAAAACTAAAATCTTACAAATGTTCTCTTATATGAAGAATCAAATTATTCATCTCCAACATTCCAGTTATGATTAAAGTTAGTTTCTATAAACAAGGTATCTTCTGATCTTATTATGTTAATCTATAATCTGAAAAGTATCCTTACACTAAGTTACTAAAGTAATAATAAAAATAATATATATATATATGATATATAACTATTTAGTAAATATTAAAAAGAAAACAAAATTTCATCGCATTTTAAAAAAAGTTTTCATCACGTTTTCAAATTTTTTCAAAATTGCGTTTCTACCATGTTTTCAAAAGTTGAATATTCCCAAACATTTTCAAGAAAAAACAAATAAAATTTTCCATAGAATCTAGTTTGCTATGTCTTAACAAAACATCATAATTTAAAAAACAAAAAACAAAAAATCGAAATAATGATCATAATTGTACTTCAATTAGTTGGAAAGTCAAAAACGGGCGCACGACCTATTTTCACACACCAAAAACTATTCGATTCAAATACATCCAAACTTTAGGTCTCTATTTAAATTCACACTTCAGAAAGTTCAATGTTTCAACACACACAAATGAAAATTTTAAACTTATTTACGCACAATGCCGATTTAAACTGATTTTCGTAGTTAACCATATCAAAATCAATATAAACCAAAAATAAATTAAACCAAACTTATTAAAAGACCTGATTACACTTTTCCAAAACCTGATTTCAGTTCATCTTCTTCTTTCTTTTTTCATCTCTATGAAGTACAAGAGCTAAATCCATTTGATTTTATCGATTTCAGGTGTATCGATTTCAAGATATTGAGATTTCAAGATTTTGTGATTTCTAGGATTTTTTACAATTGTATGGATTTGAGAATGAAATTAACTTCTCTGAGTTTTTCTTCGAAGATTAGGAGGATCCATCTTTTTAATTAACCAGGTGCGGGTTGTCAATTCGGATTGTTATCAGGTTTAATCACGGTTTGTGTACTACATTTATTGTTTATGGTTTAAGTTATGGTTTAATTAAATGTAGTTTATTTTAAACCATCTGATTATGTTCTCTTAGATATTGAACTTCATTTTTGTGTTTAAATAGGTTTAACATTTTCAATTATGTGGATTGAAACATTATACTTTGTGACGTGTGAATTTAAGTAGATATATAAAATTTGGGTGTATTTGAATCTAATAGTTTGTGGTGTGTGGAAATATATGTGTACCCACCAAAAACTACAATTTATTCATGAATTTTTAAGTGGACCGTATGGGCCTGGCCCAATCAAAACTGTTGTCATTCATATCCTTTGATAACTTGGCATAGATTATTCTAGACATGATTCATGATTGGCTAAAAAATATTTAATAAGGAAAAAATCAAATGGAGAGGCATCAAGAAAAAGAGATTCTAAAAGAATAAAAACATATTCTGAAGCATCAATTTGTAAAATGCCAAAGCAGAGGAGCCTTTCTCCTTCTTTTTAGGGGAGACGAAACCCTAAATTTTCAAATTCACCTTACAAATCTCACTCACTCTTAGATGAAGCGTATTGTCAGAATCTCATTCACCGACGCCGAAGCCACCGATTCTTCCAGCGACGAAGAAGAGGCGGAGGAGTGTGGTGTTGGAGAATCCCAGCCTCGCCGCCGTGGGAAACGGCTCGTCAAGGAGATCGTAATCGACCCTTCCGATTCCAATAACAAACTCGATGTCTGCAAGACGCGGTTCAAAATCAGGATTCCGGCGGAGTTTCTCAAGGTGGCGACGGGGAAGAAGAAATTCCGTGGAGTGAGGCAGAGACCGTGGGGGAAATGGGCGGCTGAAATCAGATGCGGTCGAGCTCTCAAGGGACGACGTGATCGTCTTTGGCTGGGTACATTCGACACCGCAGAAGAAGCCGCTCTTGCTTATGATAACGCCGCGATTCAGCTGATTGGACCTCACGCACCTACCAATTTCGGTTTCCCGGCGGAGAATAAAGAGGTCAAGATGGTGGCCGGAGCATCCGCCGTTGCTCGAGGCGCGTGAAATGGGGTTGATCTCTTTATTTAGTGGGTCGTGTCGTGTTAAATTAGCAAGAAGGTGTCTCTATCATAATAACCATATCTGTTTAGTTTAGTGACTTGTGTAAATGAATCTTCTTGTTAAATCTTCTCATGTTTCTGCTCTCGTCGTCCCTAACTTTTTTCTCGTCTCTGTATATATTTGTTACATCGACGAGATTGAAACCCTGAAAAACAGATTGGAATGTTATATTTTTCAATTGGGGTTTGGACATCTTAACCAAACCAACAAATGATTTTGATTAATTATTCATTAGAAATTTAGAATCAAAGTTGATAATATTTTTTATTGGACAATAGTGAAGTGTATATCAATGTTTACTAATCAAACTATCAAAAAAAGAACTGGCGAAGAAAGAGTTTAACAAAACCAAAACTAAAAAATTAGCTAAGAATTTTTTTTTTTTCTTTCAAAATATCGTTTCTAATTCTTATCTGCTACTAAAGTATATATCCATACTATTTGTCGCTTCGTGTAGCCAAAATCAAGAATAGTCTATTACTCTAACCAAAACCGATTTTTAATTGAACTGAATATTAACAGAAAATGACTTCGATTAGAGTTCAATTACAATTTACAATGTTTGAAAATGAATAAAGCTAATCGAGTTTTTTATGAATGTATTTGTATGTAGAGTTACTCGTATTTGTACATGAACTTTCGGATACGGAAAATTTTAAATAAAGGAACGAATCAAATCGCCGAGTAAGTTGTCTACACCCATCGCCACCATATATTACAAATGTTGTATTGATGTATTAATAATGGCTTCACTAAACTAACGAACTGAAGATACTTTTCCATCTTTTGATCATTGTACGTGTCAGCTATACATGTTTATACTTTCATGGTTAAATACAAAATGTAGAAAAGCTTTCATTAGTGGGCTTTTTTTTTGTATTCCTAATTTGCTATTAGAAGCCTATGAAAACTTTAGGCGGCCGAAGATAACGTTTTTTTTTTTTCTTTTATTTTATTTTCTAGAGGAGTAGAAGAATCAGAATACGGCAGATCGCTAAGTTCCAAAAGAGGAAATACTTAAAAAATGATGGAAACTGAGAGAGCAAACACTTTTTCAAGAAAATCCAGGAAAGAGTGAGGAAACACGTTGAGTGGGTTAAAAAAGTTTAACCAAATCTTCTTATGTGTCGTTGATTATGAATTATGAAAATGGGGTTTGAAGAGTCACAACTTCACATGATAAAAAAAAAAACATCATGAGTTTTTGTTTTTATGTAATGCCTTGAAGAGGAAGAAACAACCGTATATTGCAAATATAGTCAACACATCAATTAATTTTTAACCAGTTAAGGAACTTTAGATTTTATTCGGACCCTTTTAACATATTCAAATGTATATAAATTTGTTAATTTCGATATAAACTTACGCCAATTGTTGCTCTCAGATGCGCTTTCTTAATTTGGCAACATATCGGCCCAATTAGATCCAGAGAATGTTGGATAAACTCCAACTTGACTTGCAAGCTATCAAAAGATAAGCTAAAAGAAGATTGAAGATAGATCTTTATATGTTTATCCATAAGATAACTTAGTTTTAGGAGATTTGGTTTTATCCTTTGAGAGATTTGGAATCAAAGTAGTATTTATAGGGACCTAAGCAAAGGTCGTAAGTGTGACAAAAGTGAGAGACTTGAGAGAGAGCTTTACAGATTAAAGTGTGATCGAAAGCTACAGAACTAAAAGTGTTTAAGGTTTTGAGCAGTTTCCTTAAATAAAAGAGTGTTTACAAATTCTGTTTAATACTTTTAGAGAACACATCTATTGGCGGCTAAATGAGACGCTATATCTCGAGGTGTAGAATCATTATACGACACTCTGCTAAATTCCACACAAAAATAAAAACACAAAGATATATATAAATACTGCTATAAAGTAGGGCGATTTTATTAAAATCCCAACAAATCTCGAAATCTCCGGAGAAACAGCGGAGAAGAAGGAAGAATGGATACGGCGGAGAAGGGTTTGCTCGCCGTGAGCGGCGAAGGAGAAGAAGAAGATGTCAATACGAATGATGGGTTTTTCCGGGAGATGAGGAGACTAGGTTACATCGCAGGTCCGATGGTTGCGGTGAACTCGTCCATGTATTTTCTTCAAGTGATATCGATAATGATGGTTGGTCATCTCGGTGAGCTTTTCCTCTCAAGCACCGCCATAGCCGTTTCTTTCTGCAGCGTCACCGGTTTTAGCCTCGTCGTATGTCTCTTTCTTTTTAATCTCTTGTTTCTTATTATGCGATTAGCTTTAATATAATATTGATGATTGGGGATGAATGATCGATCATTCATTTACAGTTTGGACTGGCGACTGCGTTGGAGACTTTATGTGGTCAAGCTAATGGAGCTAAACAATTCGAAAAGCTTGGAGAACATACTTACACAGGGATCTTCGCTCTGCTCATTGTTTCTATTCCTTTGTCTCTTCTGTGGAGTTACATGGGTGAGATACTCTCTTTCATTGGACAAGATCCTCTGGTTTCTCAAGAAGCAGGAAAGTTTGCAACTTGGCTCATACCCGCGCTCTTTGCTTACGCGACATTGCAACCGCTTGTTCGGTTTTTCCAAGCGCAGAGTTTAATTTTTCCTTTGATTATGAGCTCAATCTCTGCTCTCTGTTGCCATGTTGTTCTCTGCTGGAGCTTGGTTTTCAAGTTTGGGCTTGGAAGCCTCGGTGCAGCTCTTGCGATCAGCGTTTCTTACTGGCTAAACGTGATTGTGCTTGGATTATACATGACGTTTTCTTCCAGCTGTAGCAAGAGCCGTGCAAAGATCTCCATGAATGTGTTTAAAGGAATGAGAGAGTTTTTCCGGTTTGGAATCCCATCTGCATCTATGATTTGGTATGAACAACCTCTTTTTGGTTTTTGATCACAGAGTAATGAATTACATTTGAACTGACTTGAATATATCTTCGTTTATATGGTGTTGACTTAGCCTTGAGTGGTGGTCATTCGAGTTTCTTGTCATGCTCTCTGGGATTTTACCGAATCCGAAGCTAGAAACCTCTGTTCTCTCAGTGTGGTATGTTCCTCATCTTCTAAAGACTTTCGTTTTGGAATGAAATATCATCATATAAACTCACTTGCTTGCTTCCTTGTTTAACAGTCTATCAACAATCTCCTCCTTGTACCAAATACCAGAGAGTCTAGGCGCAGCAGCAAGGTTCTTTCTCGATACCTGTCTCTCTTTTTTTTTCGGTCTTACAAGAAAAGGAGATATCTAAAAACCTAAATCTCCTTCTGTCTCTGTTGTTTGCAGTACAAGAGTTGCAAACGAATTAGGAGCTGGAAACCCGAAAAAAGCTCGAATGGCGGTTTACACAGTGATGGTTATCACAGGTGTAGAATCAATAATGGTGAGTGCAATAGTCTTTGCTGCAAGAAACGTATTTGGTTACCTATTCAGCTCTGAAACCGAAGTTGTGGATTACGTAAGATCAATGGCTCCGCTGGTTTCTTTATCAGTCATATTCGATGCCCTTCACGCAGTACTTTCGGGTTAGATTTCTGATCCTTCTATATATGATGTTAAAAAGCCATTAGTTCAGAGAATAACTTAAAAGTGAATTTTAAGGAATAATAAAATATGTTTGATTGGTGGGGCTTGAAACAGGTGTGGCTAGAGGTTCAGGGAGGCAAGATGTTGGGGCTTATGTAAACCTAGCTGCATATTATCTCTTTGGAATACCAACTGCTATTCTATTAGGTTTTAGGTTTAAAATGAGAGGAAAAGGACTATGGATCGGGATTACAGTTGGGTCTTGTGTACAAGCTGTGTTGCTCGGTGTTATCGTCGGCCTCACCAACTGGAAACAACAGGTTAGTAAATGACTGAAAGTGATGTCCTTTGGTATGTTGGTGTCATAAAGGTTAATAAATTTGATAGCAAAATGATTAGTCAATTTGAGAGAGTAAGTGAAAGTGATGTCTATTTAATATCCTATGAATCATATGGACAGGCGAGAAAGGCGAGAGAAAGAGTGATGGGTGAGGAGTTTGAAGACAAAGATAATGACGACGAACATGCAGCGATTATCAGTTAAATCAAAAGACTTTGTCGATCGTTTTGTCATTTAATGTTGTGTTTTTATTAGGTCCATTTTTGGTGTTTTTATTTTCGATTTTAGAAATGAGGAATTGGATGTGCACACACGTGTACGTGCACATGAGTTTTGGCCTCAACTTTCTTTGCATACACATGAACATGATGTTCCTTTTCTATTTTCTTTATCAGAGGTTAATAATCATTAATCAAACAATATTGTGCTCAAATTAAAGAAAATTAAAATAAATTAAAACCCTAACCGGAGACACTATAATTAAACCGAAATCCTTCTAAAAGTATGACGATTTTAGGGATCTTTGGTGTTTTCTAAACCCTAATTATAGGAGAAGCAAATCCATCTGTCGACAAGCAAATGGAAACACGAAACAACACGACATATCTTTCAGAGGCGATATTAACAGAGATACTAGCGAGGCTTCCCTTGAGAAGCATCTCGAGATCCAAATCGGTGTCCGCCGCCTCTTCGTGTCTCTTTACCGAAACTCTTACTTCCTCTTGGTCACTAATGTGCTGAACAAGATACCTCATAAACTTCTGTTTCAATTTCTAAAATATTTTATCATATAATGTAATGAATTTTGAAACCTAATATAAATTTATATATTTTGAAAATTAGTTAAACTATAATTTTATATTATTCCAATGATAAAATAACACTTTATAATAATCATAATTTATAAAACAAGTTTTTGCATGAAATTTGAAAATATATAATAAAATGTTATAACAAAATATGAAACCTAAAACCTAAAAATATATTTAAAGTTGAAGCTGAAGTAATTTCCAAAATGCAGAATGTTTAGAAAAGTTTAACATTTCAAACTATTCAGCGCTTAGAAAAGTTTTTAACATTTTTTCAAGGTTTCTTACTTCTGAACTTTCAGTGTTTCAGGCAATGTACGACTTTTTTTTTTTGTCTGTGTTACAGTGGCAGTTATAGGAAATGAAGCGGTTGCATGTACATACTAAATCTTGTTAATTGGTAAATACTAAATCCTATTTCAGAATGCAAAATGACAATAAATTTCTGAGAGGAGAGATCCAAAAGAAACAGCTCAATCTGAGAATGTGGAAAGTTTTGCCTACAATGCATGAAGAAGCTCAAGAGCAGCGGAAGAAACATTCCTTCAGCAAACTAGAGTGAATGCGAAGGAACGGATAAACTATTCTATGGAGCACCGAATCGATGTCAAGAAAGGAGCTTTGTCCTCAACGCACTTGAACCATCTCAACACACCGGATACAAATGGATTCGATCAGACCATGCATTCTGGTCTTTTGAATCGATCTCGGAAATGCATTTCCAGACAGCACTGTTAGCCTTAAAGCCACTTCCAAACCCAATCTGCCATACTCTATCTCCCTTTTTCATTCTAGCTTTGGCTTCCAGATATTGCAGCTCATACCACAATGAAGACGAAGATGTGTTCCCATAACGATACAGTGTTGACCTTGACGCTTCTCCATCTTCTTTATCCAGCATCAGATGCTTTTCCACACCCTCGATTATTGCCCTTCCTCCGGCATGTATACAGAAATGCTCAAAAGCTTTCTTGAAGTTGGGTGTGTATACCTCCTTCTGCATTCCCCATTTTCTTTGGATGAATGAGTTTATGTATTTGAGCTGCTCTGAATAAGGTAGCACTCGAGGGCCTAACTCCACCACGTTGATCTTCAAGGCCTTTGATGCTACCTTCACAAGCTGCTTGGACAAAGCTACTCCAACTAGTCCTTCTTCATCAATCTGTTGCATTACACTCTCGTAGGATTCACTGTCTGATCCCACGTGAGTTCTAATAAGATGCTGGAGTTTGTATTTCGCCTTATGCCTGTCTTGCTCCCTGTTGGAGAGAAGAATCGCTGCCCCACCCATTCTGAAGATGGTGTTAGCAATGAGCATTGACTTGCACTTCCCTCTGTAACCATTTGGACTCACAGCTTCCATGCTCAACACGAGGGCCAAAGAGTCACCATGAATCTTCATAAGATCTTTTACGAGGTTTATAGAAAGAAGCCCCGCGCTGCAGCCCATTCCGCTCAAGCTGAAGCTCTTTATGTTGCTCCTCATGCCAAACCTGTTTATGATGATGGAGGTTATGGACGGAGAAGGACAAAATAGGCTGCAGTTAGACACAAGGATGTCAATACTCCTTGGATCTATCTTGTGCTTTGAGAAAAGGTCTTGGACAACAGTGAAGAGAATATCATGAGTTTCTTCTCTAGCTGCTGAGAGAGAAGAGTTTGGTGGAATCTCATGGACCGTCACAGGGACGCTCGCGTCATCTCCAATCCCTGACCGCTCTAGAATCTTCTGCTGGAGATCAAGACTTTCTCTATCAAACACACCAGATATCTTTAGATGCTCAATGAAATTCGAGACTGGAGCTCGCAAGAAGTCTGGAGGTTGATAACATGAGACGTCAATGAGGTATATACATCTTTGTCTGAAGAAATAGTAACCGAAGACAGCTATGAGGACGCAGGCTGATGCTGCC
This sequence comes from Streptanthus diversifolius, assembly GCA_039880935.1. Lineage (NCBI taxonomy): Eukaryota > Viridiplantae > Streptophyta > Magnoliopsida > Brassicales > Brassicaceae > Streptanthus > Streptanthus diversifolius. The sequence continues at coordinate 3,679,293 of JAXGFM010000015.1, read as the reverse complement.
AGTAAGTGGGGGAAGCTCATAAAGGTCTGGGAGATATTGATGGAAGGAGAGCTTGATTCCATGTTCCAAATGTTGATGGAAGTAAACTGAGAAAGAGAGAAGCAAGATGGTGAAAACAGAGACTAGTGTTTTGTGGCAAATGTGGGTTATAGTGTTTACAATAAAGGAACTAAGTTTGTTGCATCACAGGGTAAGCATGTGAAGGGGTCCAAAACAAGGATGAAATTCAGGTCTCGTGACCCATCTGAGCTTGCATGATTTCACGGCAAATGAAGATTACGTGTCTGTTGAGAAGACCCTGTCGCTGTTTCTAAGCTCAATCACTGTCTTCTCTCACCAACTTCATTAGGTGTCTTTGTAAATTCAGATCAAATTAAGATATTGTGAAGATTTTTTCCAACTTTCAACGTTTCTTGTTCCCAAAGCAGTTGAGAAATGAGAGCCTTGAATCTGTAATCAGGAGCCCAAGACCAGATTAATAAATTATTAGAGTCCACAAAAAGACAAAATTGACCTCAATAAAATGAATTTGAGTTGAGTTTAGTTTAGTTTAGTGAGCTTACTTTTTTCTTTTTTCTTTTTTCTTCCCATCGTCGTCTCACACAAATTCTTCATCCGTTGTCAAATGGAAACTCGATACCCGAAACTCATCAATCCTTCAAAGACTCGAATTGGATGGATTGGCATCGGAATAATGGGATCGGCCATGGTCTCTCATATCCTCGCCGCAGGTTATTCGGTTACTGTCTACGCTCGCAACCTCCGGAAGTCAAAGGATCTGCAAACCAAAGGGGCTCGCACCGCCAATAGCGCCAAAGAGCTAGCAGAGATGAGCGACGTTGTGTTCACGATCGTTGGAAACGCTAACGACGTCCGATCGCTGCTTCTCGGTCCCGATGGTGTACTCTCGGGCCTCAAACCCGGCGGAGTAACCGTAGACATGACTAGCAGCCAGCCAGCACTAGCGCGCGAGATATACGCGGAGGCGAGGCGGAGAGATTGCTGGGCGGTGGACGCGCCAGTGTCGGGTGGTGACGCCGGAGCTCGCGAGGGGGCGTTAGCGATTTTCGCCGGCGGAGATTCGGAGGTCGTGAAGTGGTTGAATCCGGTGACGAAGAACATGGGAATCGTAAAGTATATGGGAGGAGCAGGGAGTGGGCAGAGCTGCAAGATCGGAAATCAGATCTGCGCTGGAAGCAACTTGGTGGGACTCGCGGAAGGGATGGTGTTCGCCGAGAAGGCGGGTTTAGATCCAGTGAAATGGCTTGAAGCGGTGAAAGACGGTGCGGCTGGGTCGGCGGTTATGAGGCTGTTCGGGGAAATGATGGCGGAGAGGGATTATAAGGCGACGGGGTTTGCGGAGTATATTGTGAAAGATTTGGGAATGACGGCGGAGGAAAGGGACGACGTGGCGGTGGCGGCGATGCCTGGGGCTGCTCTGAGCAAGCAGTTGTTCTCAGGAATGGTGGCGAATGGAGATGGGAAGTTAGGGATTCAAGGTGTTGTCTCTGTTATTAGGAGACTTAACGGCATTTCCTGATTACAGTATTAACACTTTGGTGTTAATGGTTTTCATGAAACTTGTCTTCGAGTTGTTCTGTAGTGAAGTTGATAATAATAAATCGAGTAAGTTACAAGAAATAACATCGAAATATTAGCAACACTATGAAAGGTTCGCATTTGATAAAATTACAAGCTCATGAGTTTCCAATTGGATTATCAACCTTTACCTCCTAAAACAAATTCTATTAGAAAGTAAACTTAAAACACAACTATCAAAAGTAAGAGATGGATCTTACATGATACGAGAGTCAACTAACATATAACCTACCGAGTTTCTTCGACTGCTACGTTGGAGTAGGAACACTCGAAGCTCTCTTCCTCAGATCCCTTCCCTCTACTTCTCGTCCATGATATCTTCCATGTCTTATACAAACTAATCCTGGGTTTAGAAAAATGGGGGTTTTAGCATGAGTCAAGAATAAGAGTCTGTCATGTTGGGTCATTTCGTGTATTTATGAAAATCTATACCTCTCGGCTTGAACGGTTCTTTTTGCGAGCATGAGGGTAAGAAAGACAGGAACCATAGCAGCGCACAAATGCTTTATAGAATGCCCACTAAGAATATGATGCGTCCAGCTATATATGGGCTTATCTGCAGCTTCTTCCACCTTGGCTAGGAGATAGAATCCTGCAATTTGGGACCAATTGAAGCTAGAATAAGAAGAGCTTCATGTGTAAAAAAAACAAACTGAAGATATCAGCTCAACACTGAGCACTAACCTGCAGCCCAGAGCCAATATGTAGAATGTGTATACATTGGAGGTAATAGAATAGCCATAAGTGGAATGACAATGCAGGGAACAAACTGGACTAAAGCATATGGACGAAGATCATCGAAAAACCTGCAATTACAGCTTCATGAGACAAATTATTATCTGAAGATTGTTATGTATCATTGAAACCACACAGAAGTTTCGGATTGTCTACTTGCCTCCAATACAGAATGCTAACCAGGCCAGCGAGAAGCAAAGGGACGATGGAGTAAGTACCCTTGTGCTCATCAATCCTCTCGATTACAAATATAGCCATGATGGATGTGAAGGCAATAGTCATCTACTCGAAAACAAAGCAAACATCAGTGATCAAAAGAAGACAAAATCAAAAAGCAGTCTCAGCGAGAGAGAGAAGAGATAGAGCGTACGGGAAGGCGATCCCAGACGAGACGTGCATCGTCTGGGTGGAGATGATAGTAAGAAGATCCGAAAGCAACAGCCGCCACACCGACGAAAAAGCAAGTCCATCCCAATTTCTCACCTCGCAAACTGTTCGATACACACAATTTAACTAATCTAGTTTTAATTCTGTTTGTTCACTAAGAGGAACACGAAGATAATTACGCGCCTGAATCTGAAGTAATCATCTGGGTAAAAGCAGAGGATGAGACCGACAAGGCCGATGATAAGGAAAGGGAAGTTAGAGATGACGTTCAGAGCATTCGGAATCCCTGAGATGGATCGTGGATTATAAGAGAAAACCCTAAAATCAAAGAGATTACGTAGATGATGAGAGAAGTCTGAGAAAGAGGAAAACAATTACCGAAGAAGGAGCGTTGATCGGCGAAATCGTGATAGGCCTGAGATTGAGGGATTGTGGGAGTGACGATCATCAGAATAAGGAAGATTACAATCGCTGCTCCCCATGAGTAAATCGTCCGCTTCTTCATCGTCTTCTTCTGCTTCTGAGAGATTCAGAGAGGGTTTGACTCTTCCTCCTCTTTTTTTTTTTTTTTTTTTTCAGTGACTTTGAGTTCGATACCACAAAAAGCGTTCGAGGAAATTGCAATTTGCTCTCAAAATGAAGGGCAAAACGGTAAATAGCTGCTGTGAGGACGCATCGAATCTCCGTAGTGTCCGTACACCTTTGTTTTCTTAAAAAGGGTCTGTAATTTTTATTTACTTTTGGTCAACCAATTTTTGTTACAACCTAATTCATATCTTGAGTAGCTAATGTTCTTTTTGTCTGAACATATTTATACGATTAAATCACCAATCTTGTTGAAGTAAGTTCAAGATCAAATAAATCAAAATAAAAAAGAGATGTAATCTTGGTTTGAAATTGATTGGTTCGAAATAAGACTCCCGCTAAAAGAGCTTCTTTGAAGACTTAGAAACTTATCCAAAAGTTTGTTAGGAAATCTAATATTGTATTTATCTTTAAGAGATATGGTTTAATCTTTAGGAGATTTGAGAATATTCTTTATGTGACTTAAAGAATCTACAACCTGTATAAAAATGGTCTTTGGAAATTGGTTTGTGGCGTGGGATACAAGTGAGAAAGAGAGAGATAACTTGTAAACTTGGGTCTTGATTATCCTTGAGATTGAGAACTTGTGAGATTAGTGTTTTTGAGGAAGTTTCACTAGTAAAAGGAAAGTTTTTCTTATACAAAGTGTTTTACAATCATAAGTTTGATCCTATTCTTTTTTTAATTGGTATCAGAGCCAACAAACTAAATCATGGGGATATTGTTGCAGCAAAATCTGCAGACAACAATTCATCTTCTATTCAATGTCCAATTCTCAAAACCACAAATTATACTGTGTGGGAAATTAGGATGAAGGTAGCTCTTCAATGTCACAAAGTATGGGAGAATATCAATCAAGGAATAGAGAACACGGACAAGAACAACATCGGAAAGGCGCTTTTATTGCAGTCAATACCAGAAGATCTAGTTCTGCAATTTGGTTCAATGAATACAGCAAAGGAGATTTGGTAATCAATAAAAACCAAATATGTGGGAGCAGAGAGAGTTCGCGAAGCAAGACTATAGACTCTTGTCAACGAGTTTGACAAGTTAAAAATGAAGGAAACAGAGACTATAGATGAATTCTCGGCAAAACTCATTGCGATATCCTCAAAATCAACAGCTGTAGGCGAAAGCATTACATAAACAAAACTTGTCAAGAAACTACTGAGCTGTGTACCAAGAAGGAAGTACATACATATAGTTGCCTCCCTGGAACAGGTATTAGACTTAAAAACACTACGTTCGAAGATATTGTGGGACGACTAAAAACTTACGAAGAACGAATATGTGAGGAGGAGGAATTGCATGAAGACCAAAGCAGACTTCTTTACACAAATCAAGATTCTCAGTCATCACAAACGTCTCACAATTCTGGTTTCAGAGGAAATTATAACAGAGGAAAAGGACGTAGAGGGAGAAACACATTTTATGGTCGTGGATAATAGAGAGGTGGATATAGACAAGAAAGAGATACGACGAGAGTCACCTGTTTTTGGTGCGATAAGACAGGACATTACGCCTACGACTGTCCAAATCAACTTTTAAAACTATAAGAAACACACGAAGATAAAGACGAGGAGACACAAAACACGGTTGAGCTATTACTTCACGAGGTGGTATTCTTAAACGAAGAGCATATCGTACCTAATAACTATGAAGCAAAAACAGATAATGAAACATGGTATCTAGATAATGGAGTTAGTAACCACATGACAGGAAATCCATTGTACTTTAACAAATTGGATAAGACTATTACGGGAAAAGTGAAGTTTGGCGATGATTCCCGAATCAACATAAAGGGAAAATGGTCGATAACGTTTACTGATAAAAATGGAGAACGAAGATCAATGAGTAATGTCTACTTCATTCCGGAACTGAAAAGCAACATAATCAGTCTTGGTCAAGCCACTGAACCAGGATGCAACATTAGACTAAACGGAGACTACTTAACCTTACATGATAAGGATGGAAAGCTGCCTGTCTGAGTAAAGAGATCCAAGAACAGATTATACAAGGTACATATGGGAATTACTTCTGAAACATGTCTGCAACTTAATGGGAACCTGAGCAAATCTGAAATGTGGCATGCAATACTAGGCCATATAAACATAGAAATCATGAAAACGATGATTAAAAAGGAAATGGTAAAAGGAATACAAAATGTATACATTAAAAAAGGATTATGTACCCCTTGTATTCTAGCCAAGAAGACTAGACAGCAGTTCCCAACAGCCACGAACTATCGAGCAGACGATATTCTCAAGTTAATTCATGGTGATCTTTGTGGTCCCATAACGCCAAGTACGTCAAAAGGAAACAAATACATACTTGTTCTAATAGATGACTGTTCGAGATACATGGACACTCCTCTTGAAAGAGAAAAGTGAAGCGCTCACAAGGTTCAAAACGTTTAAGGCAAAATTTGAACAGGAAACTGGAAAACGAATCAAAACGTTTAGGACAGACCGAGGTGGAGAATTTGTATTGCTCAAATTCAATCGTTTCTGTGAGACATCAAGAATAAAACGACATCTAACAGCTCCCTATTCACCACAACATAATAGGGTTGTATAAAGAAGAAACATAACATTACTCGGAATGGTCATAAGCATTCTAAAAGAAAAAAACATGCCTAATTATCTCTGGGGTGAAGCTACGAGATATGCAACTTATCTTATCAATCGAGTTGCAACAAGAGCTTTGGAAGAGAAGACACCATACGAAGCTCTACGAAACAAAAAACCGAATGTAAATCATCTTCGCATTTTTGGATGCATTGCTTTTGCAAAAACGGAGGCCCCACATCTAAAGAAGCCAGATGATTGATCTAAGATACTAGTACATCTCGGAACAGAGCCTGGTTCAAAGGCTTAAAGACTATATGATCCAACGAGTAGGAAGATTGTTGTGAGTCGTGATGTAATATTTGATGAAAACAGAGGATGAATTGGTTCCCAGAACCTGATAATAGTCTAGCAGATTCTCCATCACACTTGGAAAACATGAAAATCATGAAAATCATGAAAGTACATATACTACAGACCAAGATGAAGAGATAAACGCAGAAGATGATCTCAAACAGGTGAATGATAAGGGAAGCGATGAGGAGACGAGAAATAAATCAACCTACTCTAAGGAGATCGACGAGACAAAGAAATCCACCTCCATATCTGAATGATTATGAGACAATAATGGAAACTCTCGTCATAGAGAAACTTCTACTTCTGATCAAATGAACCCTAGAGCTTTAGTGAAGCAAATGATTTAAAGGAATGGCGAGATGCTTGCAAAGAAGAAATAAGATCCATAAATAAGAATCAAACCTGAGATCTAGTGGATCTGCCTAAAGGAGCTAAGGCAATTGGCTTGAAATGGGTTTTTAAGTTGAAGAAAAACAGTGATGGCAGTACTAATAGATACAAAGCACGACTTGTTGTCAAATGATACGTTCAGAAACATGGGATCAATTTTGATGAGGTGTTTGCTCCTGTGGCACGTTTAGAAACAATTCATTACATACTAGCCACAGCCGCAACCGAACGATGGGATGTTCATCACATGGACGTCAAAACCACATTTTTTTCACGGTGACTTAAAGGACACAATATATGTTCAGCAACCAGAACGATTTGAGATTAAGGGGGAGGAGGCAAAGGTTTATAAACTTAAAAAAGCACTATATGGCTTGAAACAAGCACCACGAGCATGAAACTCCAAGCTGAACCAAACTCTAATGGATTTGAGTTTCGTCAAGTGCTCCAAAGAATCCTCACTATATCGGAGGGAAACATATAAGTCTTTGCTCCTTGTGGCTGTATATGTGGATGATCTTCTCATAACAGGCTCGTCGTCTCAAGAAGTTGAGGTGTTTAAAGCGGAAATGGCTACAAAATTTGAGATGAGTGACCTCGGCACGCTTACTTACTATCTCGGCATTGAGGTAGATCAAAGAGTAGAAGGGATTATTCTAAAAGATGAAAGATATGCAAACAAAATACTCGAGGAGACGAGTATAAACGACTGCAACCCGGTTCAGACGCCTATGGATATCAATTAAAATTTGACAAAGCAGAGAAAGAACAGAGTATTGATGCAACATTATGTCGGATATCGATTGGCTGTCTCAGATATTTATTGCACACTCGACCTGATCTATCGTTTGCAGTCGGAGTATTAAGCATATATATGCAAGAACCGAAGGAAAGTCATGGTGTTGCGTTAAAAAAGTATTGTGATACTTAAAAGAAACAACTACATTTGGTTTGGTATTCTCTCGACAAAAACAACACCTGCAACTCAATTTGCAGGATGAAGACAAGGAAAACAGAATGTATTGTTTCAGTGACAGCAGCCATAACATCGATCCTGATGACGGGAAGAGTACTACGGGCCATGTTTTCTACTTACAAGATTGTCTGATTACCTGGTGTTCAACAAAGTATAAGACTGTTGCTTTTATCTTCATGTGAAGCAGAATATATGGCTGCGACATAAGCTGCGAAACAGGCAATATGGCTACAAGATTTGAATGAAGAAGTGATGGGAAGAGCTGATAGAACAATTACACTACATATCGACAATAAATCAACTATAGCTTTAGCCAAAAATATGGTATTCCATAGGAGAAGTAAACACATTCACACTCGGTTCCACTTCATCAGGGAATGTGTAGAGAAATATCAAATCAAAGTTGAATTCGTGCCAGGGGGTGCACAGAGATCGGATATCTTAACCAAGCCGTTAGGAAAAATCAAGTTTGTCGAAATGAAAAACCTTTTAGGAGTGAAGAACGTTGAAGACATCAAGTTTGAGCTTAAGGGAGAGATTGTTGAAGTAATTTCAAGATCAAATAAACCGAAATCAAAAAGAGATGTAATCCCGGTTTGAAAGTGATTGGTTCGAAATAAGACTCCCGCCAAAAGAGCTTCTTTGAAAACTTAGAAACTTATCCAAAAATTTGTTAGAAAATCTAAGATTGTGTTTATCTTTAAGAGATATGGTTTTATCTTTAGAAGATTTGGGAATATTCTTTATGTGACTTCAAAAATCTACAACCTGTATAAAAAGAGTCTTTGGGGAATTGATTTGTGGCGTGGGATACAAGTGAGAAAGAGAGAAAGAATTTGTAAACTTGGATCTTGATCATCTTTGAGATTGAGAACTTATAAGATTAGTGTTTTGAGGAAGTTTCAGTAATAAAAGGAGAGTTTTTCTTATACAAAGTGTTTTACAATTGTTTGATTTGTTGATACGATAATTCGCCACCAGCAATTACAAATAGATCGAGCATTTAATCCAAGAGATTCTCATTATGAGAACTAGGATGAAAATGATGCCTAAATCAGGGTAAAAGAAGTTGAATGCTTTATTACATCTTATTATGGGTGCAAATGGTTGTTTTTTTCCGATGAACATGTTTTACTAGAATTAGCTATATCTCTGAATTCAGCTATGTAATTGTAATATATGCAAATATTTTATATTTTTAAAAAGTTCAATGGAACTGACATAATTAACAGAAAAATATATTATAAAGAGTAAAGAAATGAGTGTAACAAACTTATTATTTTCTTTGTTTTTACTCCTCTAACTATCAATCTTTCATTCATTTTTCATATTCACCACTAGTTGCATTCTATAAATTTTTTTTCTTTTTGTCAACAAATTTGGTTTCAAAGTTGATTATTGGATCAGATTGGACAACATTAATTAGACTCTGATACCAGTTATTTAAGGTTTTAACTCAAAATCAATTGAATTGATAAGTGAATTGATTCATATTTATTTGAATACGAACCACATGAGTTAAATCACCAAATTGGTTATTTAGTATCACTAAGAAATATTTTTATTATATGGAGAGAAAAAAAACTTCTACATTTAAATACGATTTTATAAAATTTCAAACACCAAACCAAACATGATAAAAGCAAGAAGAGGAATGCTTATCTTGATATTCGTCAAAGCTATTCCATATTCTTCATCTCGCTTAATTTGATTTGCATTTTGTTGTGTCACGAAAGCGAAGAAATGATGTTGTTCTTCAACACTGTAATGTAGTCATCACCTTCACATAGCTTCTCATCCATCTACACTTTTACATAAATTTCTCAGTTGTTAGTTCTCTAAAAAAATGTCAGAGACTTCAAGTCTCGTTAGCGCCATACTACATATAATTGCTAAAAGCTACTTATGAATTAAGTTCAGTGATTTTGGACCATAGATCATGGATCAGCTGTTGGTAATACATGCAAATAATCGATCCCTTTCTATCCCAATACCAAAGTCAAAATCAGATCATCTAAATCCAATAGAATCAGTATCTTAAAAGCCCATCCATGAACATATTTAGAAACTAGCCTCCCAGTATGGACCCTAAGCATTTATTGTTGGGAGAAGAAAGTAACATCTATGTTCGTATTGATGTTTAGAACTATTTACCAAATATTTCTGTGCCTGTTTACTAGCACATTGGCTAGATTCTATAAGAAAAAAAAAATCATAAAATGAAATTCAACGAGAAAAGTGTAGATAAGAGCAAACACGTACTTTAACATGAACGTTGTAGCAAACCACCCTTTGATCTCGGGACACTAGACATGTAGAAGCACTTAAAATACTCAAACCTTGCATCTCCATAACGTGAAGCAAGTTCGAGAAGTCGTCTTCCTTTTCCTTTTTCATGCTTATCTGCACAACAACCTCATTACCTGATCCCCCCAAATCAAGAACCGAGATTGCTCGAACGTGAGGATCTTGTGGCACGAATTCCCGGGACCTCTTGCTCTCGATCGCTTCTAAAAGCTTTTGCTTTCTGAGAGTTAGCTCTTTAACTTCACTATGTAGCTTGGGAATGTACGTGACCACTCTGTCCATTATAGACGGTGCACACCATTTCTTCTGTAAAAACAAGAAACTAGTTCAACGATCAGCAGAATGTCCTAGTCACAGTCAAGAATCAATATGATAGATATATGTATAGATTATCAACCTTGGAGGAAGAAGAATGATCAGGAAGAAGAGTGCCGAGAGTGAGGTAAGAGGCATGAAGTCTCATCCTCCTTAGACGCTCACTGGCGTTACGTTCTTGTTTCTTTGCTACACCACTTAACCCATGAGCATCTTGATCATGCAAAACTACTACTTTCTTCCCTTTTCTTTCTGATTGAGCTTGACAAGTGTTTTCCTTCTCTCCAGACTCCTTCTCACCGATTGTTTCTGCAGGGATATGCAAGAGATCGTCGAGTAAACTGGATGCTAAATTCGGATGATTGGACATACGTACCAACGGCAAGAGAAACACAACTACGCCAACAATAAAGAGGCTTCGATCTGTTCTTCTATTACACGAGATGGTCTTAATTCAAACGCAAAAATTGCAGGAAACCAACTAATATTAATCTCTAAACCCTAATTAAGTTAACAAGATGATCATTAATGAAGATGATATATGTATATATGTTGGTGTGTATATACATACATAGAGCTATAATAAATAAAGATATACAGGGGAATGAGCCCAAGTCAACCCCAAAAGCATTGTCTGTGAGAATAAATAACTATGCGATGAAGCCGCACCACCTATTATTTTTAAAGAATTAAAAATTCAACGTTTATGTACAAAAAAAAAGTAAACTGGAAAAATGATTGAAGAAATGTATATAAATAAAAAGGAAAAGACGATCTCTGGGAATCACAGGTGGCAGCAAGTTGGTCGGAGAGGAGAAAAGTAAGTAGTATAATATCATCGGCTCTGCAGTACAAGACCGGCTAGAGAAGAAGAAGAATAATAAAAAGAATCGTGCGACAGAATCAGAGATTCTTACCTGATTCATCTTCTTCGTAAGGATGCAGGATGAGGTTGTCATATAGTCAAAGTCTCGGTTTTTTTCTTTCTAATGTAGTCTCGCTGGTCTGGTTTATGTGTATGTACGTGGGTCTTTTATGCAGTACAAATGGCGTTAAACTGTAGTACACAGTACTTACATTATCATTATTACTTTTTGATTTTATATGTATTTATTGGAATACATGTAATCCAGACTCTGGAGTCGATTCTCTCCTCGTTTAACACTTGGTGTTTTTCAATTACTTTTATATTTCTTTTTTTGTTCATGAATTAATTTATGTTTATTGTTAAACTATTTTTGAGTTAGAAAAGAACAGTATATTAGTGGTTTTTTTTTTTTTTTACTTTTTCTTTGAAACTTTTACGCAAACATAAATTAAGGAGAAAATTTTCATTTGCATACAACATTTAAAAATAATATATAATAAATGTAAACATAATATTTTTTAAAAAAGTAATACAAACACAAATACTCTAACCCAAGGAAAGCACCATAAAATTTCCGTGATAAACAATAAAGGTTATGAATCTCTATCTGAGTTGTGTGTTTCTAGGAAAAATTACAAACAATTTGTATGTAATGGAGATCTGAAGCTAAATAACCACCCAATTCTGTTTGGTGGTGTCTTTAATGACACTAATAAAAGCTTCTGCGTAAAGACGAATCCATGTTTCGCAATCCAGAGACAAGAAAGCCTCAGCAAGTTACAACATCTAGCCTCGAGAATATCCAAAAACCAGAGATCATGAGAGGAATATGGTTTTCTCATCATCACCTATATATAGTCGATGATCCAAAACCCAAACCAAAAAAAATTGAATCCAACTAAATTGAGAGTTACTTCCTTATTCCGTAATTCAACTATTCTGACCTCTCCCTGACATACTTTGTCAACATTCAAGTGGACCCTGTCTGCTATTCCAACCATTCCTCCCTGAGTTGATGCGCCGAGCCCCATCAAGGATCCTTTCAGTCCGTTCATTAGGCTTATACCCTCTTCGAGCTATTCTTTCAACCAACTCAAATGCATCTTCGGCCTGATTCATTACAACCCTTCTCAACAGCATATTGTACGTGTACATATCCAGAGGATAGCATTTCTCTATAACTTGATCTAGCCGCTTCAGTTCTCCTTCCATTTCGATTCGTCCTGAGAATACTCCTATCAACTCACCAAGCGCCTTCATCTCAGGGATCTTCTCTTCTACATGTCTCATCCGTGTCCATGCTTCATACACCCCTTTGCTCTTTATTGCATTATATAAAAGAACATTACCGATGAAGGATGTAATACGGCGCCCGCTTTTCCTAAATTCATTGACTAACCCAACTGCCTCCTCATACTTTTCTTTGTTGCACAATTTTTGTATGAGCACTTCGTAACACTCGATACTAGGATGTCTTCCTTCGCCCTTCATTTCTTCCAAGAAATGCATAGCATCATCTAATCTATTTGTTCTACAGAGGCCAACAATCATTACATGGTAAAGTCTTCTTTTGACCTCACCTTTTTCACGCAGATCATGGAAAAAGTCAAGGGCATCAGCGATTTTCTCATTTTTTAGACAACTCTGAAGCATGAGAATGTTTGAATCCAGTGTCGGCCTGAAACCGTTTCTATCTATCAAGTCATACACTAATCTTGCAAGTTTTGGATTTCCTGCAAACCCAGCTCCTCCAATGAATAAGTTGTAGGTCCCAACTTTGTGTTCCCAACGAGACAACTGATAATTTAGCAAAGTAATAAAACAGCTTCTGTCGCCGCTTTCCATCGCACAGACACATCGAATAACATTGCGATAGAGACTATAGGTCGGGGTGTAGCCCTTTTCCTGCATTCTGATAATAAGTTTAGCAGCTTTGTCTCCCCTCATAAACCTGATTGAGCCGTATATCAAGCTGATGTACATTCCGAAGGTGGTGGCTACACCACTTCTGTTGAATAGCTCATTTATCAAAATAGCGTCCTCCACTTTTCCAGCATCGCAAAGAGCTGGTATAATCTTGCAACCACCTAAAAGTTTAGGCAATACGTCCCGTTCTGAGGCAACAATAACCATCTCCTTCGCCATGTCAGCCTTCCCGTTCCAGCACAAAGCATTGGTAAGTATACTAAAAGTCTTTGCACCAAGAAAATGCCCTCGGTCCATCGCTCCCTTAAAGACATCATAAGCTTGTTCTAAACGCCTGTCTGCGCAAAGGGTGCGAACCAGATAGCTGTAAGACATGGAGGTAGGAGCAAAGCCTATTTCAGACCTCGACCGGTATAACGCGAGGGCTTCGTCTACTAATCCGGCTTTGCAAAAGAAGCATAATGCTGCATTCATCGTTTTCTTGTTAGGCAAAACTCCACGCACCATCATCTCCGTCAGGATATCATACACACTCCCAAGATTGTTTTCTTCCAAAAGTTTAGAGATCAAAGAATTATACCTGAAAACTTCAATTTCACAACCTTCTAAAGGACTAATCTGCTGCAAGAAACACTCAATGTTGTTCAAGAATCCAGCTCCAATAAGAGCCCTAAGCCATATGCTATAAGCACGGTCCATAGGAACTGTTCCCACCACTCTGATATCGTCTAACAATTTAGTAGCTCCCTGAAAATTTTCTTGGGAACATAGAGCACCGACCAAAATGCCTAAGCCAGCACCACATCCAGCAGGATCTTTGAGGAGCAAGGCGCGGAGATAAGCTTCAGCCTCATCAAGCTGGCCTTGCTTGCACAACTTCTTCACCAAAATTGAGTGCGTTACAGCGCAGACGAAGCCACGCTCGGAGATCTGGTCGAAGATGACATCAAAAATGTCAAAGCACTTCTCCTCCACAAGTGCATTTAAGAGGACGTGGTAGCCAAAACTATCCAAATCCAAACCTCGAAATCTCATATGACCATAGTGCTGGAGAGCGATGTCAGTGCGACCAGCAACAGCATACCCAATAACGAGGGTATCGCAGAGACGGAGCGAATGCCGGTAACCCTCGAAACCGTTGCTTGCGTCTATGAAGTCGATAATAATACGAAAATGATTGGCGCTGCGAAGGATCTTGAAAATGGCATGGAAAGTGGCGCGCGTGTGATGGAAGCTAGGCTGGTGAGCAGCCCAATCGAAGAACTTTAGACACGAGTGGAGATCGTAACGGGTGTAGTTAAGCACGTCGAGGACGAATGTCTCCGTGAGGCGGAGGCGGAGACCGGAGAGTTGGTGATAAAAAGCTCGGTCATCTCCATCGCTAGAGGGAGCTTTGAGGATGTCACAGATGATATTGATTAACTGGCGGCTTTGCGGCTGCACATCGCGCTTAAACCAGTCTTTCACTTCGCGGATGAGGACATCTCCGGCGGCGATTGGAGCCTTCGCGTAGGAAGAGAAATGAGAAGGAGAAGAATGAACATCGCTGGTTCCGGAATTACAGTTCCTGAGCGACGTCGAGAGCGATAGTATCCTCCGCCTGAGCAGCATCCCTTTCTAATCGCATGATCTCGGCGGAGACGACATCGAAGCCCCAAACCTCTTTGTTCGATGAAACGAAAAACCCTTACTATTTACAACCAATCAGATGCCTCCAGGTCACATTTGATGTCGTGGTTTTGCTCGTTTTTACGAAAATGCCCCTTTTAAGTTACTAATGAATATTTCCCGGCTCGTTTGGTTCTCTTCTCCGTCGCGGAAAAGATGGGGACCAATCTGAGATCCGTGCTCTGTGTCTTTCTTCTCCTCTTCGTCGTCTTCGGCGTCAACGCTCAGAATCGGAGACCTAAGAATGTTCAGGTGGCGGTTAAGGCTAAGTGGCAGGGTACTCCTCTTCTACTCGAGGCTGGGTAATGCTTGTTATCATTTCCTTCTTTTGTCGAACACCATTGTTAGTGCTCTTGTGCTTCGAAAGTGAATTCGAGTGTTTTTTTTTCTTGTGAAAGAGAGTTGATTTCGAAAGAATCGAAGCAGCTTTTCTGGGAGTTCAACGATGCTTGGCTTGGTTCCGATGGAGATACTGGTGATTCCGATTGTAAATTCGCCAGAGATTGTCTCCTCAAGATATCTAAACAGGCATCAACTCTATTGGCCAAATCTGTGGCTTCTCTCTTCCATTTCTCCCTTACTCTGAGATCTGCATCGCCCAGGCTTGTGCTCTACCGCCAATTGGCTGATGAGTCTCTCTCTTCTTTCCCTCACGGAGATGATCCAACTGATTCCTCTGCGACTCACTGCTGTTGGGTCGACACTGGCTCTTCCCTCTTTTACGATGTTGCGGATCTCCTCTCCTGGCTCGCTTCTCCTACGTATGCACTAACGTTCTCTCTTTTTTTTCCTCTTTTGATTAAGACCACAATTTGATTTTTATAAGCTGCATTTCATTGGATGCCAGTGCCGGAGACGCGCTTCAGGGGCCTGAGCTCTTTGAATTTGATCACGTTCATTTTGATTCAAAAGCTGGAACTCCAGCTACCGTTCTTTATGGGGCTGTTGGGACTGGTTGCTTTAGGAAATTTCACCTCTTGCTTGCTAAAGCAGCTACGGAGGTCTCTCTTTTATTATTGGTTGATAAAACTTTAGGTTCCATTGTCCAGGGATCTCATATCTGAGCGTCTCTCTGCTTTGTTGTGTGCATTCTAATGAAGCCTTGGTTTCCTATAGGGAAAAGTTACATATGTTGTTAGACCAGTATTACCTTCGGGTTGTGAAGGCAAAACGAGATCGTGTGGTGCCATTGGGGCAAGGGATAATGTTAGCTTAGCTGGTTACGGTGTGGAGCTTGCTTTGAAGAACATGGAGTACAAGGCAATGGATGATAGTGCTATAAAGAAAGGTTCGTGTTAGCTCATTTATTCTTTCGCCACCCGAGCTTTGAAAGCAAAAGCTTATATATCGGTTCCCTATTCCTTATCTTCTTTCTGTTAGCTGTGAATTTGCTACCCTTTAAGAGTTTTTGCTATGAGTTTCAGGTATCACTCTTGAAGATCCAAGGACTGAAGTTCTTAGTCAAGATGTTAGGGGCTTTATATTCTCAAAAATCCTGGTATGTTTAAGTTGCAACATAACCAGAATTATATATTGAAGCATTTCTTTCACAAAATTAGTCCGTGTTATTTGCACGGATGAATGGATGCTGGCACAAATGAATTTTTTTTTTAATGGATGTGAGATGGACGAAGAGAAGAGATGAAAGAAAGTTCTGTAGAAATTTTTCATTTTCTGTAGGTTGATCATTAGGTCAGCGCTCCTTTTTTGCAGGACAGGAAACCCGAGCTAAGATCAGAAGTTATGGCTTTTAGGGATTATCTCCTATCATCAACTGTATCAGACACGCTTGATGTTTGGGAGCTCAAGGGTAGTTCTGCATCCTGCATGTTTGGCTTGGTGACTATAGAAGTTAATATAGTGTTTCCTAATTTGCCTTTAATCCACAGATTTAGGCCACCAAACAGCCCAGAGAATAGTCCATGCCTCCGATCCTTTGCAATCTATGCAAGAAATTAATCAAAACTTTCCAAGTGTAGTTTCTTCATTATCTCGCATGAAGGTATGTCATTGTCTAGTGATACTGTGTTAACCTTGATCTGTTGGTTTAATTGTCTTCGTGTGGTTTTCTGATTTAGATATGTCTTCGTGCAGCTCAATGAATCAATAAAAGAAGAGATACTTTCAAACCAGAGAATGGTTCCCCCTGGCAAGGTTTTGTTGGCTCTGAATGGTGCCCTGTTAAACATTGAAGATATGGACCTATACATGTAATACCTTTTTGCACATTGTATAATATTTGTCTTGATCTAGGCATATTTTAGTGTATTAGTATGCATGGTCCTTCTTGAGGTGAGAATGTTTATATGGTTTGGGGAGCTGAAATTCTGGTTGTTTTTCCTCGCTCGGGCTAAGCCCACTTTAGCCTGAGTATGGCCAGACTAGTTTCCCGTCTTTCAGTTAACTTACGTTTCTATATCAGTTTGTTGTATTGCTTTTCATTTGGTTTTCCATTTACCCCTTCTAAAAGCTACCATGTCTACGTCGTTGGTTATAGTCCGCTTCCTATGATCGTCTGATCTTTCTGTCTGTAGGTTGATGGATTTAGTTCATCAGGAGTTGTCCCTGGCGAACCAGTTTTCGAAGCTTAAGGTACTCTTTAATGACTGCTCCCGCCTAAACATTTAGGCTAGTGCTGTATAAACATCCTGTTATAATGGTCTTAAGTTTTATAATTTAGCCTTTTTTTTGCCTGTTTGCTGGAAATCTCAGACAGACATCCCACCTGTTAGATGCGTGTACAACGTTGATAGAAAAAGTAAAGTTGTGGTTTATACAACATGGTGGAAAAACTGGAACGATACAAATTGATGAATATATTTCGCCTATTAAGGACACTGAGCTCTAATTCGTCTTGAATTTATGGATGTGCTAACATATATATGCAACTGTCAGATACCTGATGGAGCCATACGGAAACTTTTACTTACTACCCCTCTCCCTGAGCCGGATTCATATCGGGTTGATTTCCGTTCCGTGCATGTTAATTATCTCAACAATCTGGAGGAGGATGATATGTACAAGCGCTGGCGGAGTAATATCAACGAGGTAAAGCTGATATCTTCTTGATATTTGAGGAACATATGATATTATTGTGAGCAGGTTGCAATTCGGAAAATAATATCTCTAATTACCTGTGTTTCTTTCACCTTGTGGTAAGATTTTGATGCCTGCCTTCCCTGGGCAACTTCGTTACATCCGAAAGAACCTATTCCATGCGGTTTACGTCATTGATCCAGCCACTGTCTGCGGTCTTGAGGCAAGTCTCACATCTGCCCTTTCCTGGCACTTTCGGCCCTTCTTCCCTTATTCATGAGTACAGAGCTTTTGAACTGACTATTGTTGGATTTTTACAGTCCATTGACACTCTCAGATCTTTATACGAAAATCAACTCCCTGTGAGATTTGGGGTGATATTATATTCCACTCAATTAATCAAGACAATCGAGGACAATGGTGGTCAAATCCCATCTTTTGATGCAGTGACTAATGCCAAAGTTAAAGAGGACATATCCACTATGGTATTCACCTGAAAATTTAGATTTACTGTTATCAATTTCATAACCTTGAATTTATTTTTGTCTGGAATAAGATGCTTGTTCGTATAATGTTCTTTTTTCTTGTTATGCTTGGGGATGAAACTAAAAATGAATTTGTTTTCTGACGATATCTGTGTAGATCATACGTCTTTTTCTGTACATCAAGGAGCACCATGGGATTCAAACAGCTTTTCAGTTTTTGGGAAATGTAATGGACATTAACACTTACTCATAGCTAGAAGCGTCTTGAAGTGTCCCAAACGTTAGTTGCTAAACATCTTCAGGTTGGTTCACAGGTAAACACATTAAGGACTGAATCTGCTGATTCTTCCGAAGAAGATATTGAACAACAGCATGTCGATGGAGCATTTGTTGAGACAATTTTGTAAGTACCATGGATATTTAGAATCATTATATTACAATCGCAGATCTATGTTAATTTCTATCTTCAAGGAAAAATATGGATTGTATTCCCTAGCACTCCTAAAGTTGGATCCTTTCTCTTTCAGACCAAAGGTTAAATCAGCCCCTCAGGAGATATTGCTGAAACTGCAGCAAGAGCGCACTTTGAAGGAGGCATCTGAAGCAAGTTCCATGTTTGTATTTAAGCTGGGTCTGGCGAAACTAAAGTGTTCATTTTTGATGAATGGCATCGTCTTCGATTCTGTTGAGGTACGTTTGTGCATCTTTCATAATATGTAAGGTTTTCATATCGTGGTAGCGCTTATTGAATGTACGTGTGTAACTCGTCATACTAATTGAACATGCGAACCATTTTGCTACTTTGATATCCATCAACTTTCACGTCTGCATACTAAGAGCTTTTGATTTTCTACCGCTGTGATTTCTTTAGTCTATTGGAAATTGGTTCATGATTGTTAGCTCTTGTCTCTCCAGGAAGAAACTCTTTTAAATGCTATGAATGATGAGCTTCCCAAGATACAAGAACAAGTTTATTACGGCCAGATAGAATCCCGTACTAATGTTTTGGACAAATTGCTTTCGGAAAATGGTCTTAGCCGGTATAATCCACAGGTAGGGAGTTTCACAGGCAGCATTTTTTCTTAATTTGTTTACGTGTTTGATCATTACTGATTCCAAGAAGAGTCTGCATTGTTTGTAGATTATAAGCGGAGGAAAGAACAAACCCAGGTATGTGTCACTGGCTTCTTCAACCAAGAGTGGGGAATCTATGCTGAATGATGTTAACTACTTGCATTCTCCTGAAAGTAAGTAACCGTGGATTTATATAGTCAACAGCTTCTTGTCCATATCCAAATGTGTGATCTTCTCATGCAAACTCACTTGATATTTATCTCTTATCTAACAATTCCAGCTTCAGATGATGTGAAGCATGTGACTCATCTCCTTGCTGTTGATGTCACAACGAAGAAAGGAATGAAATTGTTACATGAGGGAGTCCGTTACTTGGTTAGTTAATTAATTAATAGCTTCCTGTGACGTTCTTTACACCCTTTTCTCGGGCCTCAGTTGGATCCACCCATGTTGTTGATGTTCTTGTGTTTTCATTCAGATTGGAGGTTCTAAAAGTGCACGTCTTGGAGTTTTATTTAGTAGCAGCCCGAATGCGGACCCATATAGCCTTCTGTTCATAAAGTTTTATGAAATAACTGCATCATCATTTAGGTACATTTTTCTGTTCACGTAATAGATAATGTGTTCTTGCAGATGCTTTTATTTGTGTAATTTCTTTCCCTTAATATCTGCTTGTTACTGTTGCTGTCTAATTGTTTGCAGTCACAAGGAAAAGGCCCTACACTTCCTGGATAAACTATGCTTGTTTTATGAGCGTGAATATCTGTTTAAAACATCAGTGGAATTAGCTAGCTCTCAGATGCTAATTGATAAAGTCCTTGAGCTTGCTGAGGAGTATGGGTTATCTTCTAAGGCATACCGATCTCGTCTCGTAGAATCTTTGGATGAGGATTTACGTAAGCGTTTGACAAAGGTCTGCTGCTTTAGAAAATTTTCAATCATGCCTGAAAGAACGTTAATCCAAGATACTTCAGTTTTCTTCTGAAACAACAATGATGTTAACGATGGTTTGTTTTGCTTACAATTGTCACGCAGGTCGCCCAATTTTTGTCTTGGGAACTTGGGCTTGAATCTGATGCAAATGCAATTATTTCAAATGGAAGGGTGAGTATACCATTTTTTAAAAATCTTTTTATAGTTCATTTTGTACTATATACGTACTATTAGTGTTAGTTCCAATTATGTATATGTTTATGAACCTTCACCATATTCAATTATATATTTGGTAGGTGATTTTTCCTGTGGATGAGAGGACATTTTTGGGCCATGATTTGCACCTTCTTGAGTCAATGGAGTTCAATCAAAGAGTGAAGCCTGTTCAAGAAATTATTGAAGGCATTGAATGGCAGGGTGTGGATCCCGATTTGCTGACAAGGTATCGCATTTTATGCTTTAACTGTTTCTCCTTCCCTTGCGTGCACAGTCCTGTCTGCCAAACCAGAACTTCAAACAGAATTTTCGAAGTCGTTATGCTTGTTCTTGTCAATTATTTTCCTCCTTGTTCTTGGCAAGCAAAGCTTCTTTAGCTGCACATTTCCTGGAGTATTGAAAATTGACTTGATGATACGCTCGCCCTATGCCTCTGATTTATTTATGGATCACAAATTCTTTTTCTTTTCCATTTAGATGTGGCTCGTGCTGCGTATCTTTTAATAGGTACAGTATTGGCTTTATCTCTCTCTAGGCTGATAATTTTCCTCGGAATTTCTTCTTCAAAGAGGGATGAACCTATGTATGTTTTGCAAATAGCTGATAGGATATGGTTCTTCTAGGAATTATTCCTTGTATTGTTTGAAAAATGGCTGATAGAATATTGTTTTTCTCTTTTGTCGCACTTGCAGTAAATATTTTAGCGATGTCTTCATGTTTGTGTCATCTGCAATGGCAACACGGGACCGTAGTTCTGAAAGTGTACGATTTGAGGTGTTGAGTTCGGAATACAGGTATGTATATTTGGTTAGTTGGTAGTTGGTTTTCTTTTTGATTTTGTTGGGAATATAAGACTTTGCAACTAAGATGTCCATACGTTGTGTAGTGCGGTTAGGCTGGGAAATGAAAATGCAACTATACACATTGATGCTGTTATCGATCCTTTAAGCCCCACTGGTCAAAAACTAGCATCACTTCTTCAAGTTCTACAGAAACATGTTCAGACAAGCATGAGGATTGTTCTGAATCCCATGGTGAGTCACCTTGTTATCTAGAAATCATGCAAATGTCATTTTATTGCTCTGAGCCATCTAGATGTTCAAGGGGCGTATTCTTATGGCCTTTAATGTGGTTACTGTCACTCTTGTTGAGATCAATATTTTATATAATGTCACAGCTGCCTTTCTGATGTGGTTGATTATGGAGATTTTTCATGTATATTTTGTGTCAAGGGTCACTACATCTTATTGGAAAAAAAAAAAAAACATATTGTTCATTGTGTCAAGGGTCACTATTTTGTGTCAAGGGTCACCAGAAATCATGCAAATGTCATTTTATTGCTCTGAGCCATCTAGATGTTCAAGGGGCGTATTCTTATGGCCTTTAATGTGGTTACTGTCACTCTTGTTGAGATCAATATTTATATGATGTCACAGCTGCCTTACTGATGTGGTTGATTATGAAGATTTTTCATATATATTTTGTGTCAAGGGTCACTATTTCTTATTGGAAAAAAGAAAATACATATTGTTCATGTGTCTGACCTAGAGTTCTTAATTCTTATTGACAGAGTTCCCTTGTGGACATTCCTCTGAAGAATTACTACAGATATGTGTTACCCAATACGGTATATTAGTTGAAAAGATCTTAAAATTCTATTGCGGTCTGATTTTGTCCACATTCCCTGATCAAATACAGATTGTGTTATTTTCTTTCAGGACGATTACAGCAGTACAGGCTTTGATGTAGATGGGCCTAAGGCATTTTTCGCAAATATGCCATTGTCCAAGACACTTACCATGAATCTTGACGTTCCAGAGCCGTGGCTTGTTGAACCAGTAATTGCCATGTATGGTATTATCCCCTCGAAAAGAAAATGAGACATGCTGCTCCTTTTGGCTAGAAATGTTTGACAACGTCAAAGGCATTTGCTTGTTGAGTTCACTTATTGTTTTTTTCAGCCTGACTTTCTCTTCTCTCTTCCGGATTTTTCCTTGTCCAGTCATGATCTTGATAATATTTTGCTTGAGAACCTGGGAGATACCACTACACTGCAGGCAGTTTTTGAGGTTGAATCTCTTGTTCTTACAGGTTTGCGTTTCTAAACTTATCCTTTTACGCTGACAGGATTTTGTTCATTATTAACATAAACCCTGCACAGGTCATTGCTCGGAAAAGGATCATGAGGCTCCTCGTGGACTTCAGCTGATTCTAGGAACCAAAAATAGACCACATTTGGTTGATACTCTTGTAATGGCCAATTTGGGTTATTGGCAGATGAAAGTTTCCCCTGGGGTTTGGTATTTGCAACTTGCTCCGGGTAGAAGTTCTGAGCTATACGTTTTGAAAGGAGGTAATGATGGGAGTCAAGATCAATCCTCGCTGAAACGTATTACTATCGATGATCTGCGTGGCAAAGTTGTTCATTTAGAAGTAGTTAAGAAAAAGGGTAAGGAGCATGAAAAGTTGCTAGTTCCTACAGACGGTGATGATGGTGTGCAGCAAAACAGCGAAGTAAGTGCTTACTCTAACAGGAGATTGACATAAAAAACTATCGGTCTTCGAAAATGCTAGTTATTTATTCCTATGACGCCTTTTGTTGTAGCGGGGAAGCTGGAACTCAAATTTCTTGAAATGGGCGTCTGGTTTTGTTGGTGGTCGTCAACAATCAATGAAGGGAGGTACCAAAAAGGTGAGTAGCTTCTGTAATCTGGACTAACTTTTTGTGTAAACTTGTTGGATCTCAACTACGCATGATTTCTAACACGTGGATTACCTTTGCAACAGTTTTAATCTTGTTAGTTCTATTTTTCATTCTTTCAGGAGCATGAGAAGGGTGGACGACTTGGGAAAACGATAAATATATTCTCCATCGCTTCAGGGCATTTGTAAGTGCAAATATTTTTTCTTGACTGGCTGACCAGATACATTGACATATAATCAAGTGTGTTGAACCATTATGTTCGGAAGGGAAAAAAATTCGCCACCTATATGTGCAGAGACATTTTAGATAATCTTGAATTACTCTAAGCGCATCACGCATCTGAAAAAGAAAATCATGTATGATATTTCTACGTCTTATATGGATATCGTGTGCAGAAGAGTTAGTATATCATGTAAACAGAAGAAAATAATATATGATTTTTTGAACCACTTCCTTTCTAATGCCGAGACATTGCATATGACAGATACGAGCGTTTCCTTAAGATCATGATTCTTAGTGTCCTGAAGAACACCAATCGTCCTTTAAAGTTCTGGTTTATAAAGAATTATCTTTCTCCTCAATTTAAGGTGGGTTCCTTTTTTCTTGGCATACACATAAGTTTTGTGTTTGTGTCTATTTATGTTTTTATGTAATCTCTAATGTGAATTTACACTAGTTTTTTTTAACCACTTCAACTTAATGTATATGGCATTCTACTCTTGCAGGATGTGATTCCACATATGGCACAAGAATACAACTTTGAATATGAGCTGATTACGTACAAATGGCCTTCCTGGTTGCATAAACAGAAAGAAAAGCAACGAATTATTTGGGCCTACAAAATACTTTTCCTTGACGTTATATTTCCTCTCTCATTGGAAAAGGTGCGGATGATTATATCAAATTTTCATTTTTTACTTGCGAATATGCTTGGAAGAGGTCACTATAAGACAATCTACACGTATTCTGTAGGTTATATTTGTCGACGCAGATCAAATTATAAGGACAGACATGGGCGAACTGTACGATATGGATATAAAAGGAAGACCTCTCGCGTATACTCCTTTTTGTGACAACAACAAGGAAATGGATGGCTATCGGTTTTGGAGACAGGTACATTAGTCTATTTTTTCTTGTAGAGGTAATTGGTTTCCTTACTCTTACATTCTCATTTGCTTGGAACAGGGTTTCTGGAAAGAACATTTACGTGGTAGGCCATACCATATCAGGTAAACCAACTAACTTCACTTCGACCTTGATAAGTTGCTGCTTTTTCCATTCTTGATGTCCCTTGTTCTATCTGTAGTGCTCTGTACGTTGTCGACTTGGTTAAATTCCGAGAGACGGCGGCAGGAGATAATCTAAGGGTATTCTATGAGACGCTTAGCAAGGATCCAAACAGTTTGTCCAATCTAGATCAGGCAAGTTGTCCAATATGGCTATCTACATTTGCTCTAGGTAGTAGCACTCTAACCTTTCCCTTATTTGAAAGCCTTAGCATGTGGATCTTATCCTAACCCAGTTTCGAAATGGCCACAGTCGTTATATTTGTGCCTTGAACCCAATAATTGGGGAAAAATGTACTTTCTTTGATCTTCTGAAGCTGAATATACCGTCCTGATTCTAATGTTGCATTGACCGTCACACTATGGTTGTATCTTTGGAAACATTCTACTGCTGGTTTGAGGTTATCTTCTTGAGTTCTATGTTCAAACTTGTTGATTGGCATGGCATTATCTTGTTTCAGGATCTTCCTAATTATGCTCAGCACACTGTTCCTATATTTTCACTCCCCCAAGAGTGGTTGTGGTGTGAATCCTGGTGTGGAAACGCCACCAAATCCAAGGCCAGAACAATCGATCTTTGCAATAATCCCATGACAAAGGAACCAAAGCTTCAGGTAAAATGATGGCTTGTCTGATAACACACTAATTTAGATGCTTCCAAGTTTCCCTGTAAAGTTGCAATATCGACAACAATAGTAAAGCATTTGTTAAATGTGATGGTTCTTCTTCAGGGTGCCAGAAGAATTGTAACTGAATGGCCCGATCTTGATCTCGAAGCACGGAGATTTACAGCAAAAATCTTGGGTGAAGATATGGAACTCAACGAGCCAGTAGCTGCTGCTACAGACAAGCCTAATCCTCCATCAAGCGACATCACTGAAGATTTAGAACAAGACTTAGAATCTAAGGCAGAACTTTAGATGCAGGTTCCTGTAGTTTCAAAAGAGAAGAAAGCATCAATCGTCGTTATTTTCAATTGCTAGATAAGGTTTCTAGTTTTTTCAGTACCATTTTCGAAGACATCTGTCAGCATAACTATAGTTTAGCTGGGAGAGTGAACGAACAACTATAATTTGCAATGTTCTAAACGTCATAGGTTCACATTATCTGAAGTAGATAAACCATATGCAGGAGAATAATATCTATATAATACGATTATGTTTCAATACTTAAATAATAACAGAAGTCGACACTGTTATGATTAGTAAGTATATTCTGTTTGAAATCGTACAGATAATCTTTTTTTTTCCTCATCTTAGCATTTTTAATGAAATACATGACATCAAGATTCACTGATAGTGATGATAATGATGATGTATAAGGGTTTTGCTAAAGCAGGAAAAGCGAAAATCCCCCGCCTACGATTAATTTATATATATATATATATATACGAGTCCACAACCACTTGTAGTCGCAAATCCTCAATCTGTGATGAAGCCCCGTTCAATAGGATCAAGAATAGCATCCTCAAGGCTCAAACCCACCACTTGATGATTACAATGAATACATTTCAGACGAGAGAGAGAGAAAGACAACAGACTCAAGAACACGTTAGGTATGGACCATAAAGATTACAAACGCCTCTTTGTTCCCAACCAACTAAGCACATAAGATGACTTGTTCTCTAGTTTCGTAGGGAGGCGGCAATACATTGTGCACATCAGCAAACACATCTTTTCCTCCACTCTCCCAGAAATAAGGGAATCTAACAGAATCTGGATCGCCTTCAAGCTTTCTTTCAGCTACGATCCAACCGTCTACAATATAGATTTCAACACTCACCACACATTACAAACTTTCTAAGTTGTTACTACGAAATCAACATACTTGCACACACCCACCTTGCACTCCCGGAAAGCGGCGTCTGCTCTTCGCTTCTACAAGCTATTTCCATTCTCTGAGTGGAAAATGTTTAGCAGAGGCTGCAATGAATTGGAACATTTTCAGTTCACACACAAAGCTCGCATTAGTTTTCTCTGCACCTACCGCTTTCTTGTCTAGATCATACCTACCATCACTAAATCCCTCACATTAGGCCTCCCGTTATCCTGTGTTCCGAAGACAGAGTCTGCGTATACTTGATATTGCTCAAGAACCTGCCTAACACTTAGCGACATCACTTTTTTTTTATCAGCAAATTGACAGTTTGGCACACAAAGCAACTCACAAGCCTGGATATTACGGAACCTGTCTGCGTGTAAGTCCAATACTTGGAACACCATAAACTGCAGTGTCAACATGTCCTAGGGTGCCACGGGCTGTCAAGGATAGACAGCGAATCAAGAAGAAGTAGGGCTTTGGTATAGAACTCAGATTAACTGGGCTAAAATTTTCACATACTTGTTGTATGCAGCGCGGCCTACCATACTCCGTGAGCTCCTTCCTTCAAGGCAGCGGTTACCTTATAATCACAACATTTTTCTAAGTCTTACCCTGCTAGAAACAATCAGAGAGCAGAAAGCTAGTCTCTCATATCCAAGATAGTCACCTTCGATACAGAAGTAATGCCTCCATTAATTGTGAATCTCAACTCTGGGATGTTACTCGTACCTAAACTACGCCCAAAACAGGTGATTTCAAAGACATAATAACTATTTTCAGAAGACGGCAACCAAGAGCCAAGTAATGGTAAAACATACTTTAGAGGAGGGATTCTCCGGTTATCAGCAGGGCTAATCCCACCAAGCAATGCCTTGCGTGAATGTATAATGAAATGCCTGGTTGGTGATAGAGTAGAAATCTTGTAAACAAAGTCACCTAAGAGTAAAGGAAAAAAGTATTAGTATGTCCAGACCAAGTCCCTACGAGATTTAAAAAACAGAAGGCACTTGTAACAAAAACAAAGACTCACAGAGCTCATCATACGAATCATGATCGTCTACACCAAGTCGACACTTCACAGTAACAGGGACGTTGGTATTGGCAGCAATGACAGCCATTGCCTCTCCAACAAGCTTAACAATCAAAATTACAAAGTGAGAGAGAGGAAGCACCACCAATCTTGAAAATCATGAGGATTAATGGACCTTGGGGTTCGGCATGAGGCTAACACCAAAGCATCCATGGCCGAGCGAAAAGAAACTGCCACAAACAATAACTTGAGATTAATACCGTCGTATCCGTAAGCACGAGAAAGCTTAGCAGCTTTTGCAAGGCTTTCCACATTGCTCCCACCGAGCTGAAGAACAATAAGATGTTGTTGGGGAGGAAATGCTAAAAACCTGTCCTGGGGCAGAGAGAGAGTGCAGAAGAAGGACATGTCTAGCAAAGATTCGAAAGAAGGACATGCCCGATAATCATTCAGTGACCAAATTGGTCTGCTGGTGAACAAGAGTTTGAGCGGCAATCATTTCGGTGTAAAGCCAAGCGTGCTTTGTTATGATGCGAGCAAGCACCCGATAATGATTATCTGTCCATTCCATCATCGGGGAGATGCTGAGAGAAGAAAAAAAAAAGGCTCTAGTGAGGACAAGAATGAAGATTTAGCGGGGAAGCTGAAACAGAGAGAGCACGCCTGACCAAGGAGGAAGATAACGAGAGGAAGTAGTGGAAAATCTAGCAGCAGTGTCGGCGAATGAAACCGAATGGAAAGAAGAACACTTTAACATCTCCGAGACATTAGATCGAACCGTTGGTAGGCACCACATTAGGCTCGCCGGAGAGCATAACGAGACGAATGTTTCGAACAGAACTATTACTCCAGTCCGAGTGAAGTAGCTGTAAACGACGTCGTCTCCAAAATCAAATAAGCGAAAAAAAAACTAAATTAAATTTGATTTCAGACGAAAAGCTCGACAAGTCGGAACTAAAGCATTGCAGACCGGAGTTGGCTCTTGGCCGGGGATTTGACCAGCGATTGAGTGAAGTAGTTGTGATGGGCCATGGAGTGGAGTAGGAAAAGCCCAGTTTGAGAGCCCAACAAATGTGGGTGGATACGAAAGACACGCGAAGAGAGTCAAAGATTGGATAGTGAAAGCGGAAAGGTGGAAGGTGGCAGATGTTGTAAATAAGCCGATAAGGGATGGTAAAGTCACATGGTGGAAGCTTTTCCCACTCAGTTTGACCTTTGACTTGTAATTAATATTCCTCTTTCTCTTTCTCTCTTCGTCTTCTCCATTGCTTGATTTGATTCCTTGGTATTATTAAAAAAGCAAGCTGAATCTGCAAGTTAGGGTTCTTCATTCTCTCTCTCTCCGACATGAATCTTGCCCCAATCTTCAGGTACTCTCTCTCTTTCTCTCTCTCTCTCTCCTTTTCTCCATTTCTCCTCTTCTACGCTTTCTCCGATTACCTTCGATTCTCAAAAACCCTAGCTCTCTCTGAATATCTAGCTTAAATCTGAATTGCAGCATCTAAAAAAAGATGAAGCGACTAAGATCCAGCGACGACATCGGTTTCTATAATGATAAGAATGTTGACGGAGAATCTCTCAACTCCGACCGCCCTGCCTCTTCCTCCCACCGGTGGGGTCGCAGAGGACCCATATCCCCTTCTAGATACGACCGTGACCACCAGTCGTTTGTCTCCGGGGATGATGCTGCTGGCTTCTCGAGGTCTTTGTCGCGAAGGCGATCCAATCGTGACTTCGATGATAATCGAAGGAAAGAGCCTGATGTCCGATACAGCAGGGAAGACAGGCTCCATCGATCTGAGAGCGTTGCTTGTTTCTCAAGGAGGGCTTTTCCAAAGGGGTTCCGTTCTGAGAGGGAGAGGCCTACAAGAGAAGCTAGCGAAACTTCTTCATGGAGAAGGTTTGGTGGTCCAGGGAATGACTTTGGCCGTGAAAGGGGAGGTCTTAGTTTGAGATTAAGGGATGGTGAGAGGGAAATGAGTGTCAAGTCTCGTTCTTGGTCAAGAGACTCGGGTAACGAGCAATCAAAACTGAAACTGGATTCCAGAAATTCCCGCTCTAGATCCAAATCTCTAGCTTCTCCAACATGGTCCAAAGACTCTGGGAGTGAGCAATCCAAAAGTGTTGGAAATGTTGTGAAGAAAAGCGAGGAGGAAGTGCAGGGTAAGAGCAGTAGATGCAGTAGCGAGATGGAGGAAGGTGAGCTGGAGCCAGAGCCACAGCCCCAACCAGAGACCGCGTCTGGGGCTTCTCAAGACCCTTCCTGCGCTGCTGGTGATCATAACAACGAAAGGATTGATAGTAGCTTCCAGGAGATGAAAAAAAATGCTGACTTTGATGATAACTTAAGAACAGTCGGAACTGAAAGTAACAGGGAAGCCTGTCATGTGGGTGGTGATAGGAAAATGAAAAAGGCTGAGAGTACGATGGATAAGAGAAGTGTTGAGAAAGGTGAAAATGTGCCCGAGCATGCGACTGAGAGCATCCCTGCTTCTCAAAACAACGTGAATGATACATCTACAGCTTTAGCTAGTGAGCACGAGCTTAGAGATGACAGAAACACTGCTGTTGTCAATGAGATTACAGATATGGTCGATGATAAAGGTGACAAAGAAGAAGAATACAAGGACAACCATGACGTGAAGTTGGAAGAAAGTCTTTATCCTGTTGTTCCTGAACAGTCTCAGGTAGAAGTGCTTAATCGAGTGAAGGGTAGTGGTGGTGATGCCAGCAAAGCAGAAGTTGAAGCCCCGAAATGTGTTGAGGAAAATGCTCTAGGAATTAGATCGCCCGAAAAATATATTAGCACTGTATCAGATAGCTCCACCAACAAATGCGACGATAAAGGCAAAAATTTGGATGTCCCACTTACTCATTTACTTGGAAATGCTGTCTTCTCTGAAAGAATGCCTGAGGATCTTACTGACAGGGATAAAGATGAAGATGGCAACATCGGAGGACCAAGTATCAGAGGGTTTGAACTGTTTTCTAGTGCCCCGGTTAGAAAAACAAACAAAAGTGAGCAATCAGGTGTCAATAAGCCAAAGGATGAGAAGTTATTGTTAGAGCCACTGGATCTGTCACTTAGCCTACCAGATGTATTGTTGCCGATTGGTGGCCAGGATACTAATCAGCCTCTGGGTTCACCAGTCCATTCTGGAAGTGTTCGCTCTTTGACAGACACGTTTTGTACCGATTCCGAAGGCTTCACCATGTCTATGTCCTTCTCAGGTTCGCGTTCGTTCAATCATAACCCAAGCTGTTCGTTGAATCACAATATTGGAGATAATGAGCAGTCAGTACATAGCCGACCTATATTTCAGGGTATAGATTGGCAGGCACTGTCTCATAACGATTCAAGGTACAACGAGAATACAGTCTATCAGAAATTGATGGAAAATGGAAATGGTTTAGTTCATCCTCAATCAATGAAAGGCATTTCAATCCCGGATCAACCTGATGAAGAGCATGTTAGATTGACCGATAGGAACTCTAAGGCAGCAAATAAGCTTGAGAAACAATTGAGTTTGCAGAAAAGTGTTGATGTTAGATCAGCATGTCCAAGAACGGGCTCTCTTGAAAATGATTCAAAGTTTCATGTTGAGAAGAAAAAAGCCAATGACTTTTTCGGTGGTAGCATCTCCTGGATAAGTGGCCTGGACGCTGGTGGAGATGAATCGGTTGAGACGGTCATAAGATACATTCTCTCCGATTCTATGCATGTGATGACCAAAAGATTTCATGAGATACCCACGCAATACATAACTAGCCTGAAGGAAAACATCCGGCAAATGATGCTGAACATGGACAAGAATTTACAACTTGGTGCTTTTCAAGATGCTCTGCAGAACAGGAATGATATAACACTGGAATTGCTTAAAAAATCTCATCGTGCTCAGTTGGAGATCTTGGTCGCTCTGAAAACTGGACGTTCTGATTTCCTTGAGTTGGACAACAGCATCTCTTCTACCCATTTAGCTGAGATCTACATGTACATGAGATGTAAGAATCTTTCTTGTAGGGTTCTGTTGCCTGTGGATGAATGTCATTGTAGGGTTTGTTCAAGGAAGGATGGATTTTGTAGTGCTTGCATGTGTCTTTTGTGCTCAAATTTTGATATGGCATCCAACACCTGTAGCTGGGTTGGGTGTGATGTATGTCTTCACTGGTGTCACACAGAATGTGGGATACGAGAATCTTACATCCGGAATGGGATCAATGCTTCTGGTGCTCCAGGAATGACCGAGATGCAATTCCACTGTGTCGCCTGTAACCATCCCTCGGAGATGTTTGGCTTTGTTAAAGAAGTGTTTCTGAATTTTGCTAGGGAATGGAATCCTGAGCGATTTTTCAAGGAACTGGAGTATGTCAATAGGATATTTTCATCAAGCAAAGACTTTAGAGGGAAGCAGCTGAGACAAGCTGCTGATGCGATGCTGGCAAGTTTGAAAAGTAAATTGATAGACCTTCCTGAAGCTTGCAACCGGATATTGGGTTTCATTTCAGGTGTGCATATTGTTAAGCTTTATCTGGTTTTATATATAGCTTTATTTATCTGATCACATAGTGCTTTGTGAACACATTGGTTACATTGTTATGATATCTGCACCGTAAATATTCCTTTGTAAAAATTTACATTGCTGATCATCACTGGTCAATACTTTGCTTGGTAATGGCAGACTGTGATTCCTCCACTCCTGGTGAAACTTGTGCACCGTTGAGATACGAACAGCCAAAACCCAGGCACGAAAGGGGAAGCCCTAGTCAGGACACGGCGTGGCTGAGATCGGTGTGCTCAGATAAACCGCATCATCAGCTGAAAAGGTCAACAAGCGTAGTTGATGGATTCCACAGGGAGAGACAAGGCGAAATAGTTGGAGTGGAGACAGGTTTGAAAAGGGAATCTCCAAAGGAACCTCGTTTTGAAGAACTAGAGAGCATCGTGAGAATGAAGCAAGCAGAGGCAGCGATGTTTGAAGGGCGGGCAGATGATGCAAGAAGAGAAGCAGAGGGGCTGAAACGAATAGCAATAGCGAAGAAGGAGAAGATAGAAGAAGAGTACAAGAGGAGAATGGTGAAGCTGAATGTGGAGGAGTCAGAGGAGAGGAGGAGGAGGAGGCACGAGGAGTTGGAGGCAATGGAGAGAGGGCAGAGAGAGTTTTACGAAATGAAGATGAGAATGGAGGAAGAGATGAGAGGGCTTCTCACCAAAATGGAAGTGACGAAGCAGAGTCTGGCCTTGTAATAGTTGTAGTTATTTGTAGTAGTATATTTATTGTACACACAAACTGGCACTATTTTCCTTAAGAGTCATCATGTATATTCTGTCTTAAGTAATTGGAAGAAAAGAAAATCCTTTTCCTGGATGTTACATTTCCTCTCATTGGAAAAGTTTAACAGATTTATTGCTTTTAGGATCATGTATATATACTGATAGCTAGGTTTTTCTTAAGGTGTATAGAGATTCAGTCTGGATTGTAACTGTGTGCCTTGTGGCACTGGACCTTGGAGAAGGTTATGGGAAAAGTTGAGAATTTACCAAGATTTTGAGCGATTTGACCTGACAACTTACCTGTATAGATATAGATCAAGTAAAAAGAATCAGTAATCTGCAAAGGTGCTACATTGTACGATATTAGCCCTATGAAATTGTGTGTAAGGCACGCGTGTCCCAGATTATGTCGGGGGTATAATAGAAAAGGAACAAAACATTCGCGTTTGACGTTTAACGTTGGGCGTTTGGTGATTGGCTGAAAACCTTGAGAAGTCTTTTTTTTTGTGCTAATTTTCCTCAAATATTGCCGCTCGGTTTCTTCTTTTGCTCCGTCGTCACTAGGTCACGCCAAGTAGCAAATCGAGAGTGAAAGCGACGGGAGAGATACGGATCCAGCGGAGATGGTGGAGGAGGAGAAGGAGTGGGAAGATTGGTGCTTCGTCTGCAAAGACGGTGGGAGCCTATTGCTCTGTGACTACAAGTCAGTCTCTCTCTCTCTCTTGAATCTTGATAATCTGAGAAGATCTCTATAAAAATCAACAATTTCGTTTTAAAAAACCTTCAAGATGAATATCGAGCATTGTTGTAACATCTACTTGCATCTACATCTCATTGTGCTTGCTCATTTCAGGGACTGTCCAAAAGCTTATCATGCCACTTGCGTTGGAAAGGATATCTCAGCAGGAGAGAATGAAGATTCGTATATCTGTCGTAAGTGCTTATGTTTGTCTATTTATATATTCCTTGCAGTATATTATAATCAAATTTGTAACTAGCACGCTTCTTTGAGCTTCCGTCAGGTGTCTCCTCTTAATTAGTTTAATAGTTTATGTCGGAAAATTAGAGACATTGAAGGAGAATATAGTTTGAGCTTCTTTTAAGCTTTTTTTTTTTTAAAAAAATCATTATGCAGATCTTAAGTCTGCAGGAGCCATTGGTAACTCAAAGTAACAACCTTTGGGCCATTTTTCTGTCACTATTGATCTGAATCTATATATTCGAAAACTAAGGTCTTACCTTGCTAGTTTCTTGGGTCTTTAGAATTTCCAACACAAATTGAACGTTCATTTGTATCTACAATCAGAAGGCTACTGTATTTGTCATACTTGCTATATGGAGGGATTAGTGTTAAACTGTAAAGTTTCAATTTTCAGAGTGGCACAGTTGCTACTTGTGTGAGAAGAGACCAAAGCTACGCTGTCTTTGTTGCCCACATGCTGTATGTGAAGGCTGTGTTACTCATGCTGAGTTTATTCACCTTAAAGAGAATAAAGGGTTATGCAATCAGTGCCAGGAGTATGTCGTTGTTTTAGAAGAGATTCTAAAATATGATGCTGCTGGGGTATGTTTCAACCTACCATAACCATATATCAATATAATGTGCTCTTATTTCCTTTTCACGCAAAT
This sequence comes from Streptanthus diversifolius, assembly GCA_039880935.1. Classification (NCBI taxonomy): domain Eukaryota; kingdom Viridiplantae; phylum Streptophyta; class Magnoliopsida; order Brassicales; family Brassicaceae; genus Streptanthus; species Streptanthus diversifolius. Next base: position 3,645,127 of record JAXGFM010000015.1, on the reverse strand, counting down.
TTGGATACTAGCCTCTTCTTAAAATTTTGGTAGCAATCTGGTTGCGGATAACTAAGGTGATGTTTAGGAGTTGTGAAATCTGCGTAAAAGGGATTTATGGCCTTATCAAATGAAAAAAATAAAGAAAAAGAAAAAAACATGAATTTGGAAGAATCTGTGGGTGACAACTATTTTTTTTTTTTAATTAAAGGACTTGGTTAGGTTTTTCCCTAGGAAAGGAGAGATGACTGTACTACGTAGTTCATATGTCTTTAGTGAATGGAAGGAGATTATTGCATAATGGTTAGCATGCGTTAGAACTTGTAATGTATTGTCATTTTTTCTTTAATTATAAAGTGATAACACTGTATGTCTATACCTAAAATTTTTCTTAATGTTATTACGTACCTTCTGACTTTTAAGGCTATTTTCTCTGTGTAACATTCCTTTGCTGGTTTGTAGGATAAGATCGACCTGACAGATCCGAATACATTTGAGTGTCTGTTTCTCGAGTGTTGGGAAATAGCAAAAAAACAAGAAGATATAACTTTTGACGATGTCCTTCGCGCCAAGAAATCACAAAAGAATGGTGCCAAGTTAAGACACAAAGATGATTCCAGATCGTCGCTCAATGATGCCTACACTTCAAAGTCACAAAAGAAAGTCGTCAAGCTGAAGCACAAAGTTGATCCTGAGTATTCACTATCTGACCTTGCGGTTGGGGATGCAGAAGATTATAAAACGGTGGGTCAAAGAAAGAAAATGGAGTTTATCAGATGGGGTTCAAAGCCCCTCATTGATTTCCTAACATCCATAGGGGAAGATACCAGATACGCAATGTCACAACATAGTGTGGAGTCTGTTATCCACAAATACATTCGTCAGAAAAACCTGCTTGACCATAAAAAGAAGAAGAAAGTTCGTTGTGATGAAAAGCTATATTCTATCTTCAGGAATAAGTCTGTGAAACAAAGAAAGATTTATAGACTTTTAAATGCTCACTTCAAAGAGAACATTGAGCAGTTGAAACATTGCTCACGTTCGGAACGTGGCTTCAGTGGAAAGAATGAAAAGGTTTTAGTGCCGTGCAAGAAGCAGAAAATAGAAAGGTCAGATGAGAAAACTTGTGAGAAGGAAGTGAAACCTGAAATGAGGTCAACCGAAACTTGTGAAAAGGAAGTGAAACCTGAGATGAGGTCAACCGAGACTTGTGAAAAGGAAGTGAAACCTGAAATGCGGCGAACCGGTTTCGCTACGATCAATGCAGATAACATAAAGTTGGTTTATTTGCGGAAGAGCTTAGTCCTAGAGTTATTGAAGCAGGATGAGAGCTTTAGGGAAAAAGTGGTTGGAAGCTTTGTGAAAGTGAAGAATGACACTAGGGACTCTCTAGCGTACCGGATCGTGCAGGTTACAGGTAACTTGGACTTGTGATTATTATTAATCACATTCTATAGCAGGCTTTGCTGTTTGTTCTTTCTATCTTCTTGATTTTAGATCGTTTTGAATATTTTTTTTGCCATTTGTCACATGGCAGCCTTAGATGGAATACTGTCCAGTTGTCGTATATAATCTATGAATTTTTCATCCGTGTAATGACCACTTCATCACAATCACTGTCACACTCACATCTCCTCGTTTTCTCATTTTCTCTAGGCACTGAAATTGCTGATGACCAAAGTCAAGGCGTGCTTCTTTATGTTGCTGATATGGCAAGTAATGTTAACATTTCTAAGTTGGATGATTCCGACATAAGCAAGGTGATTTGTGTCTGAATTTAATTCTTATATTACCATTTTGTTTCCTTCAATTTGCTTTTTCTCTCTTCTGTGTTTTGGGAAAAGATATGACAATTTTGCTGCATTCACTGACAAATTATCTTTATAATATTCCTCTGGTTGCTAGTGGTTAGAACTTCCTTTAATTTTACTTCCTAAAAAGCCAAAACCTCCACTTTCCTCTTCAGGAAGAGATTGAAGATTTGAAGCAAAAAGTGACTAGTGGCCTTTTGAGACAGCCAAGTGTTGTAAGTTCTTAAACGCAATTTAGATCTCTGTGTATCACAAGTGATGGCTCTCTGTTTCGGATATAGCTATCTTACCTCCATCAAGGTGACGAATCTCTTTGTAGGTTGAGATGGAGCAGAAGGCTAATGCTCTCCATGAGGATATAACAAAACATGTGAGTGTCTCCCTGAAATCGAATAAGATAAATACTTCATGTTCATAAGACAGATAGATAACTGCTTACACAGTCAGTGTTTTTGGTGCTGCTTCTCACATTTCTTGTGTGAATACTTGAAAAACCAGTGGATTGCAAGGCAGCTTATCATTCTGCAGAAACGCATCAACTGTGCTAATGAAAAAGGATGGAGAAAAGAATATCCTTTAGATTCTATCATCCACTTTTAAATCTTCTTTCTTATGATCCCTACACTGAACACCTTAACTATTTTCCCTTTGCGGGACTATTCTACATTAGACGAATATTTAGAGCAGAGAGAACGTCTCCAAAAACCGTCAGAGCAGAAGAGATTATTAAGAGAAACTCGGACGATTATTGAAGACCTCATAGAGATTAAACGAGAACCAGGGAGTAACACCGGTCTGTCTCGGGACGCGGCAATAGAGATCGACTGAGTAACCAAGAGGAAGAAGATTGATGTTCTTGTGCATCTTCTGTGTGTATTTTGGGTTAGGAAACCAGAATGAAAGTTTTCTCTTCCATTAGAACTTAGAAAACTCGGCTAATCTCTTTAAGCTCTTAATTTTGGCGCTGACATGCTTTTTTCAGAAACAGGAATTTAGGGGCTGCTTATGTTTGGTACTTTTGTATGATGGTCATGTATGTAGTTGTCATGACATGTTTCATGTTTCATGTATATGCTTAGTGACATGGTCCTACTCGTAGAGTTGCTGGAATCGAAACCCAATCTATTTACTGTTACTTGGACTCTTTCTCTTGCCTGCCAATCCTTTACTAGTGGAAGACAAGCAATCCAACCAATATCCTAATGACTCGTCGGATCCAGAGCCTATGATTATATCTTGAAGTTGCTGTTCTTTTGTAACTAGCTTAGCTTCGGTCGTAGCATTTTGACTTTGGGTTTGACCACCAATCGACAGTCGTTCGTTGTATTATTTCCTTTTTGTTTTGTTGTGTAATAATTTAAGGCCAAATGAGAACGAATTACATTGAATAATACAAAGTTTAGAAACGAATGGTATGTTTTGTGGAAGCAATCGAAACGGAATTGACCAAACGGTTTGATATTATTGGAAAAAAATATTGAGAAAAAGACATAAAAGACGAAACCAGAAAGCAATAATTTTTAGTGGTGTCTTGCTTCCGTACGCCTCTTCAAGCTTTTTCGACTACAGAAATGGCGCAGAGAGTCGGAGGAGTAAAGAGAGTGAAACTTTCACCTGCAACTCTAGATCTTCCCTTTGTTTTCCGTCTGGATGGAGATCGACGTTGCTCTTTCACCCGAAACTATTCTTCTAATCGAAAGCCAAGACTCCGGATTGTTGCCCAGAAATGGAAACTGAACGACATCGACCCAAGTATGAGTTGGAGTTTGATTTCATTTATGGATTTTGGAATTTATGTACTAGTCTCTGGAAAAAAAAAATCGGAAACATTCATTTTGGTTTTCTTCTCTGGCAGATGCGGTGCAAGAACGATTTACTCGTTGGGTGTCTAAATCCCAAAAATATCTCAGCGACGTAACCTCGCCGCTGATAAGAACGAGCCAGAGCGTCAAGGTCGATCTTGAGGACCAACATGATTTTGAAGACTTGGAGGAACTTCTTACAGTCGAACAAACAGTTGAGAGCGATACACCTAAAGGATCTCTTTCTTTTGATGCTATTATCTCCATCGAGCAGTTTAGCAGGTGAACCAGTCAAACAATCGAATTCATTCTGAGTTATTGTATCATCCTTACTTCTCATTGCTGTAAATTAAGTTTTCTTAGCAAAAGGTTTCACTCTTCTTTGACCTCCATATGCAGGATGAATGGATTAACTGGGAAGAAAATGCAGGATATATTTGAAACGCTTGTTCCTCCAGCCACATCTATCAATGCAAGATACCTCGTGGAATACTGCTGTTTCAGGTTTTTATCGAGGGATAGCTCAGAATTTCACCCGTGTCTCAAGGTACCTGCAATTTGAGATGCTTTACACTGACTTTCAAGTTTTTTGTTTCGGAAATAAGAGTCCTTAAACCCAAGAAGCAATTTTTATTGCTTTCTGAGCCATTGAAACTTATCTTTGTAGGAGCCTGCCTTCCAGAGGCTAATTTTCATAACAATGCTTGCGTGGGCGAGTCCATACTGTAACGAAAGAAATGCACGCAATGATGCCTCAGAGAAACCTTCTTTTCAGGTATTTCTTAGAACAAGTTCGTTTCTTTTGGCTTATATGACGACAAAAGTTATTTCTTTCTGGAATTTTGTAATCTCATAGTTGCTCTGAAGGTTGGTGGTAAATAGTATTCAGATAGTATTCTGCTCTCCCGAAAATTATCGTTCAAAATGCTGGGATAGCAGATCAATACTGATGAAAGGTTGACGTTGTTGAAGGGACGGTTTGTTATGGAAGAGGCATTTGTTCGTATTGCTCCAGCAATTTCAGGCTTGGCTGATAGGGCTACAGTACATAACCTTTTCGAGGCCCTAGCTGGTGCCAGTGATCAAAAAGGCATTTCTTTGGAGATTTGGTTAGCTTACATCCAGGAGCTTGTCAAGTGAGTATAACATTTGGGTTGTTTTCCAGTACTGAATGCAATTGAACCGTAGACCTTTTGACTAACTGACATATTTGTGCCTTCGCTGATATGATTAGCTTGTAAGCACTTAAGAGTTTAAATGTATGGCATTCCTTTTAACTTAGCTTTCTGTTTAAATATCTCTGGACTCAATATTGCGTTCCAAGCTGAATATCTATCTTTTTGCGATAGTAGAGTTTAAATGTATGTAAACCATATTAACTTAGCTTGTTGCATAGATATGAACCTATCACTGTTTTCCTAGCTGAGTATCTTTCCATTGTCAGAACAGAATACACGAAGGACGGATGTCATACCAGACTACAGATTTTCCGCAGTTATCATCAGAGCGACTCCTATGCATGGCCTCTAACAGGAAAGGACCTGTTTTGAAGTGGGAGAATAACGTTGCATGGCCTGGAAAACTGACTTTAACTGATAAAGCTCTCTATTTTCAGGTATTTCTAGTTATTATTATGTAAGTCCCTGGACGCTCGTGAATGAGCAGTAAAACACTATTTCACTTTTGCCTGCCTCAACCAATACTGTATTTATAAGATTGAATTGGCTATTGGATACCTATTTCCTTCAGATTTATAAATTCCGTGCACATATAGGTAACTTTAGCTGGAGTTCCAGTAGTGTGATTTTAAAGTCCAAACCCTTCTGTTGTTGAACTTTTCTTTTGGTGTAGAAATGTCCACCTTCGCGCTGAACTGTTCTTTTGGTGTCAAAAGATATTAACTGTTCTAATTTTCAGCCAGTTGACTTAAAGGGAAGCAAAGGGATCTTAAGACTTGATCTCGCAGGGGACAAGTCATCCGTAGAGAAAGCAAAAGTGGGTCCTCTGGGGTTTTCCCTCTTTGATTCTGCCGTAACTGTTTCATCTGGCCCCGGGTGAGTTCATATATCTGTTCATGTAACTGATGTGGTTTTGATGCCTATCCTAGTGTGCCATATGTCGAGGTGGTCGTTTTACTTAGAGACATGCTCACCTGTAATATGTTCATTTAGGTTGGCCACTTGGGTTCTAGAGTTCGTTGACTTAGGAGGTGAACTGAGACGAGATGTTTGGCATGCGATTATTAGTGAAGTTATAGCGTTACATACATTTCTACGAGAATTTGGGCCAGAAGAGAATGATAAATCACTGTTTCATGTGTTTGGTGCAAAGAAGGGTAAGGAAAAGGCAATAGCTACTGCATCTAACGGTATTGCAAGACTTCAAGCTCTTCAATACATGCGGAATTTGCCAGATGATCCTATCAAACTAGCTCAATTCTCTTTTCTTCGACAAGTAGCCTACGGCGACATTGTGTGTCAAACTTTAGCTGTAAATTTTTGGGGTGGACCATTAGTGACCAAAGTTGCAAACACGGTCTACAACCGAGGTAAAATGGCCAGAACTTCAGGAGAGTCCTATGGAAGTTTTGATAACGCCTCTGATCTAGATGGAAGTGTCTACTTGAAAAGGTGGATGAGATCTCCGTCCTGGGGTTCAAGTGCATCTATTAACTTCTGGAAAAATTATTCTCTAAGACAAGGGTTAGTTCTGAGCAAAAACCTTGCCGTGGCTGATCACACACTAATAGAGAGAGCAGCAGAAACATGCAGACAAAAATATAAGGTGGTAGAGAAAACTCAAGCCACTATTAATGCTGCAACCATCAAAGGGATACCCAGTAACATTGATCTCTTCAAGGTAACGCTTATTCCAAATGTTCAGAAAATTTTAAAGTCCTGTGTGCAATGTACTCAGTAAATTGTTTTACAAAGGTTAAATTAGTAAAGACAGTTGTGATTCAGTCTTATTCTTTTACTCTTATTTCTCGCTCCCAGGAACTCATTCTGCCACTGACTATAACAGCCACAAAGTTTGAGAAACTCCGGCGATGGGAAGAGCCTTATATGACGGTCTCTTTTCTAGCATTTGCATCAACAATAATTTTCAGGTTGGTATACACCTCGACTTGTGATAAATGTGATATCATGTACCTCATGTACGTTGCATTCAAATAGATCCTTACATTTAAGACTAGCAGACGCATGCAAATAAATCATATTATCAACTGGTGGACCAATAAGTTCGATATTGTTATATTAGTAATGATCTGACACTACTGAGAATATTATTCTGTGCCTCAGGAACCTTCTGCAGTATGTTCTTCCTGTGTCTTTAATGTTTTTGGCGACTGGGATGCTTACATTGAAGGGACTCAGACGACAAGGGCGACTTGGAAGATTGTTTGGAATGGTTACCATTCGAGATCAGCCATCTTCAAATACTATTCAAAAAATTATTGCTGTCAAAGATGCTATGCAAGATATGGAGAGCTATCTCCAGAACGTGAATGTTGTGCTTCTAAAGCTACGGACAATTGTACTATCTGGTCATCCTCAGGTATATTACGTTCTATTCACTCGATCAGGTTTCTTGCCACACTTTCTTTTCGCTGTTATCTAGTAATTTAGGAATAGGGGAAAAAATGATATTTTGCCTTTGATAATAACCTGGTTACACGATTTGAAATCTCTTGTCAGGTAACTACGGAAGTAGCACTGGTTTTGCTATCTATTGCAACGGTTCTAGTGATTGTCCCTTTCAAGTATGTTCTGGCTTGTGTGCTCTTCGACCAATTTACTCGGGAGCTCGAGTTCCGGAAAGAAATGGTCATTAAATTTAAAGCTTTCTTACGAGAACGTTGGGAAATGGTACCAGCAGCTCATGTCCTTGTTTTACCGTTTGTAAATAAAGAGTCTACACCTGCAACTCAAGAAAAGCAAGCAGCTCAGAAAACCAACACAGATAGGTGATTGATAAAAATAGGCACATTTGTATAATGTAGTGGCATGTGCTTGTATTAGATACACGAGTTGCCAAAAGTCAATAAGTACAATCCTAGGATGAACAAATATCAAATGTAGTTGACAATGATTCTCTGGTTATTAAATGTATATGATAAAGTACAGAGCCCTGTAGATGTGTTAATTAATCAATTTTTCTCTGTATCTCATTAGAAACTAATCGCCATTAGCTCTTCAGCTGGTAAATGGATTTTCTGTATTTTGGTGCAATTTTATCCGTTTGTCTCAGATAATCTTATGCTCATTACTTTCTTGATCTTTATCCGAGGAGGGCGAATAAATGCGTCATGGTCTTGTCTTGCGTATGCATGTCGAGTCTCTTATGAAATTGTCAACATGATGCAAGCTTATTGACTCGCTTACATGCAAGCAGCCGAAATGAAAGAGAGCCGTTACAAAATTGAAACATAAAATCCGGAAGATAACTCCTCTGTGTCACATGCAGCATGTTTTGCTTAGAACATCTATATAACAACCTTCCATATTCACATTCTAAATTCAAACGAACACAAAGGAAAAAGAAAAAAAAAAAGAGATGAGAATCAAAATTAGAGGATATGCGTTTATAGTTGCAGTGGTGGCGTCTGTTATATTACAGCAGCCTGAGTTGGTGACCGGACAAGCTAGAGTTCCGGCTATGTTTGTGCTCGGAGACTCATTGGTCGATGTTGGGAACAACAACTTTCTAGCATCCATAGCTCGAGCCAATTACTTGCCTTATGGCATCGACTTAAACTTCCGTCCTACTGGCAGATTTAGCAACGGCATGAATTTCATTGATATGCTTGGTAAGGCTTTAGACACTTTTAAAGAAAATCTCTGTAACAAATCAGTTTATTTTAGCATCTCTTAACTTGATGAAAAACACTGAAACGGTCCTGTAAAAACAGCTCAGTTGTTAGGAATCTCATCTCCTCCGGCTTTTGCGGATCCAACCACATCAGGCAACAGAATCCTCGGAGGAGTTAACTATGCGTCTGCAGCTGCTGGCATCCTTGATGAATCAGGCCAAAACTATGTAATTTCTGAGCTTTGAGTGTCATCAGTCAACACTATTAGCTGAAAGATAAAATGGTGTATAGTGTTAATAGATAAGTGAGTGATGGCTTTAATGTGCAGGGAGATAGATTCAGCTTGAGCCAGCAAGTGGTGAACTTAGAGGCGACGCTGAGTCAGTTGAGAACGATGATGAGTCCCCAAAACTTTACTGACTACTTGGCAAAATCGCTTGTGATTCTCGTTTTTGGAAGCAATGACTATATCAACAACTACCTTATGCCTAATCTCTACTCATCCAGCATCAGATACAGACCGCCAGAGTTTGCCAACCTTCTTCTCAATCAATATGCTCGACAACTTCTTGTATGATACATTAAAGCTTCATATAGTATTATCCTTCAATGAAAGGTCTGATAATCATTTGAATCTATGTGTAGACTCTGTACAGCCTAGGTCTGAGGAAAGTATTTATAACCGGAGTAGCACCACTAGGCTGCATACCAAACCAAAGAGCCACCGGCGTTGCACCACCTGGGAGATGCGTTGACAGTGTGAACCAGATTCTAGGCACATTTAACCAAGGGCTAAGATCACTTGTCGACCAGCTGAACCAGCGATCACCTGGTGCAATCTTTGTATACGGCAACACATATGGCGCCGTTGGTGACATCTTAAACAACCCAGCTGCTTACGGTATCACCTCCTCCTAGATGGTTGCTAAAGGAGTTTCTTCTATGCTTTATACTCAGATCAAACGAAGTTTATATATTGGTACAGGATTCAGCGTAGTGGACAGGGCTTGTTGCGGGCTTGGGAGAAACCAAGGACAAATTACATGTATACCGCTGCAGATTCCTTGCCCCAACAGGTCTCAGTATGTCTTTTGGGATGCATTTCATCCTACTCAAACTGCTCTCTCAATTCTGGTTAGACGAGCTTTCTACGGCCCACCTACCGACGCATATCCTGTCAATGTCCAACAGATGACTCTCCTTCACTAGTTTTTTTCTTTCTTTTTTTTTGGTTCTTGTGTTTCTCAGTCTTAAAAGTTGTATGTCATGACACTTGAACATGTCTATAAAGATGAAACAAAAATGCTTTTACCGCAAAAATAACATAAGTGCTAATGACAACGAGCAGAAGCCCCAAAATTAGAAATCTTAGAGAGGACATGTTAATTTTAAGAACAGAACATGCCTAGTTTTGTGTGCGCCAAACTCCAGAAAAAGGAACACATTTACTTCATTCCCACTCCCAAATCAGTCTTTACCCCACTCCAGCTCTAACTGCATTGGATCGGCCTTTGGAAGTGAAGTAATCCCCTGCGCTGCAATACCAACGTCACCTCCTGTTATCCGATCCCAGCCCAGGATGTACGGAAGGACAAACTGCACATATTACAAAATATGGTCAAACAACCCAAACAGCCCTTCCTCAAGCTAATATATACTTGATCCAGTCAATGTTTTTTTGGTTCAGGAACTTTTATAATAGTAATCGGACAATGAGAAAGCAGAATATAAATTATATCTTACACTAAAAGCAGTCTTCAGCACTGCAAATTCAGCTTTTGAGACACTAACCACAATACGGTCCATGGTGTTGTGGATGCTATTCGTAACGGCTGCAGTAAAACCGCACAAGTTAAGTGTTTTGTACATCATTCCTATTATTAGAAAGAAAGCTATTCCATGCGAAAACTGTAATTGCCTTCACACTATTACAAAACCTATACAAGTGTATGCTTGTAAATTTTACTTAACAGAATTCTCCCACAAGTCAAGATTTCAGTAGTATTCAGACTGACTCTACCATTATTTATATGAATACTGTATAGAAGAATCCTTACTCAAATGGAAGAAGTAGCCGGTACCATCTGAGAGTGGCTTAATCGACAGTGACTTCCTGACTTGACCAGCATTACTGAGAGGAATCAAAGATCAGAAGATGAAACAGCCGAATTAAGCACATATCTGCAACAAATCAGCATAGAGACATCATGTATTGAAAGCAAACAGACCTTGATTTCATGGAAGGATCATGTAAGAAGTCAGAGCTCTCCTGGGGACCCATGCTAATCAAGGATCCAACTTCAGTAGGTGACAAAGCAAACAACTGCAACAATGTAGCAAACAGAATCATTTATCAGACAAGAAAGATACGAGTGAAGGTATATATGTATATAGAGATAATTAGAAAAAGACCTGTTTCTTTTCCCAGTCGTACTTGCGGTCAGAACCAACAGAAGGCATAAAAGTCATCATCACGGATCCACGACGATCTATCCGGAGATTTCCAGGCTTAAAATTGTACACAGTAAGTGGTGAGAATCTCCAAAGTATCCGAAAAAAATAAAAAGGGGTCTTTTTTGGTGTGACAAACCTCGATTTTGGTGAAAGTGGGAAGAACAGGTTCAACAGAGAGTGCAGCTTTTGCTTTGAAGATAGTATAGGGCGCGAACACTCGACCACTAAGCTTAGCGGCATCTTTGAATTAAAGGAACAAATTAGGACAAAACGTAAACAGAGTAAAGGAGAACAACCAAAGTAAATTACCTTTCCCATAGAAATCACGTTTAGTGGTAGACGAATCAGCCCAGTTTGCACAACCACGCGACGCCGAAGACCTAAAGTGTCCTTCGAAAAGTGATTTGCTTCGGTCGCAAAGGCTCCTGCTTCAAAACGAAGAGGCCATTTGTGAGATAAGGGTTCAAAAAATATCGGCATTTTTCTCGAAAGTAACGAGGAATTAGGGCAACCTGGAGAGCAAAGTGCGAGCTTGCTTCATCATCTTTCTCCTGTGCCAAGTGAAACGAGTATCTGCTGCGTCACTTGGGGGTTTTCTTTTGAAGTTTTATGATTGATCAAACCGGGTTATATCCATACGCGTTCCCAAATAACCCGACCCATTACAAAATAACCCGCTTTTATTTAACATTAGTTACAAAAATATTTTTATACTATATTATTTCTTTCTTTCATCTTACTTTTATTGAAATAAAATAAACATATCGTCTATACAAAAAAAAAAAGTTCTCCATAAATATATACTTACACATATTTTGGGTCAAATTTTTATATATATATTATAATTATATTTTTTAAAACTAACATAAAACATAAAAATATATAATTTAGCTCACGATTAAAATTTAAAGTTTTAATTAGTTTAATAAAAATTTTAGCTAAATATCATAATAAAAAGATAAAATATTATAATTAAAAATGTGTATTGATAAAAAGCTAAAACATTATAAATTAGTTAATATTTAAATTATTCGATTACATGGTACATGTGTTTTTGTCAATTTAGCATAGTGCTTTTGATATCACGAGGTACGTAATTCGAATCTCAGACATGTGTGATAAATTTCATAAATAGTTATCATTGTTTTCCACATATGTACATATGTTAAGATTGATGTTTTATGAAGTTTTCCACAAATTATGTTTTTTAATCATAAACAATATTTTTAAACTATTGTAAAATGGCTAAAAATATGGATTTGATCTACTAAAACTGAATATATATCTTATTAAATTTGAAATATTGTACGAACTTTACGTGATATTTACTAAAAATATCAATAAAATTTAATGAAAATTCTAGAATCTCATCAAATATAATTTAGACTAACATACAATTAAAAAATATATACAAGTATCATACACTTATTACATATGATTATTTTAACATTAATTACCCAAAATATTTTTATATCATAATATTACTATTATTTATTTTGTATATTTCTCATATCTTATTATTATTATTAAATTAAAAATAAATATATCATTTACACAATTTAAAAATCTAAATATATTTCTTCATAAATATATTTTTGGTTTCTGAATGGAAATTGTCAATTAGAATTCTGAAGAGAGAGAGAGAGAGAAGAGATGAGGTATAGAAACTAATTACTAAAATTGTTTTCATTAATGTCTGGATTTTTTCAATTCGAGCTTTGTTAAATTATTTGGAAGCATTTTTATTATTATTTGCATCTATCGGGTGAATGATGATGAAACTTTAAATCTTTTTTTCTATGTAAAAGACAGATTACACGTTGAATCATTCAGCATATCGGAATTTTCATTCATATTGATTGAGCCTTACCCACCAAAGGAAACTATTGTGATCATCTTCATGTATCTTAATTTCAGGAAGCTGGACAAGAAGGTGGTAAAATCCAAATGCATTTTGAGGAATTACTGAAAAGCAATACTTCATTATCTGTGGTAAGGGCCAATGTTGCAGTTTGAATTAAACATTTTGAAGTTATGTTGCCTTATATATTTGCTCCTCTGTTAACACAAGCATCGCTTTTGTCAAGTCATGCTAGTTCAATTTTCGAGGATGGTTATAGTTATTTGATCAAGATAAAGAAAGATCATGTCAAGATATTAACTTATGGGGTTATTATTTGTCCATTTAATTTATTTTGTTCGCTTCCTTTATCTCGCAGGAAGAATTGTTGGTGGAACATTTCAGTGATTTAATCAAATTTGTGAAATCTCGTGCTTGTAAGCAACTTCTTTCGTTCTTTTCCTCGCATTCATCACTACTTAAGTCAAATGAAACACTAAACTTTGAAACATGTACAGCTGAGGATTCAAGTTCAAATCCAGAGAGATCCATCACTGTTGCTGAGGTAGAGCCACTGGTGAAAGACTTTAGAAGCAGGTGGAAGACAGCGATTGAGGTGATGCACAAAGATATCATAACTTCCTTCAGTAACTTCTTGTGTGGTATGGAGATATTGATAGCTGCATTGACACAACTGTTGCTCTATTACACAAGACTTACAGAATGCATCAAGAAGATACCTGGTGGATCAGGTCTGAACAATGATCTTCTCACCATTCCGTCTATCATGTTCGAGATCAAGAAATACTCCAAGACTTTCTAAAAGATAACATATGCTCCTGCTTAAGAAGAGAGTATGTAAGATAGTCAAATCTTTTGAAGTGAATCTAAAGCCATTGTTATGCGTTATACATGTATCCTTGAAACGATTTTTGCTACTGTTGTCCCATTTAGTCTTGGTTCCTTCTCGGCCTGAATGTAGCGGATCCACAATGAAAAGGATGGGAAATTTGAGAAATGGAGAGGAAATAGAGTTGAGTAGCCATCGCTGCAAAATATGCAACACGAGCTGCCTTACATCAAAGAGTCTTTTCTGAGACTCATTCCATTGACCGATTTCAAATCATAAGGACACAGTAGATACAACCTAGATACCAAAAACTTAAGCGTCCTTGAGTTTACTCTTTAGTGACTACTTATAGGCTGTCGCAGTACCAAAATATATATTGATCCCATGGTAAAAAAATGAGCTTTTACAGAGCATCCTCGTGATAAAGATGAAGCCCTAATCCAAGTCTTGCACAGGCACGGCGAAATGCCATTGCTTCAGCCTTTTGGACAGCATCACCATAGCCTTTGTCATTTACAGAAGTGGTGCCTGTTGATTCCCTAAAGATCTTGACAAAATAAACAATGATATATTAGCAAATGATTTCAGCTAAAATACAATAAAATGAACACATAATACGTAAGAAAACAATTCCCCAGTATTTGTTGGCAACCGAAACAGGTGAATCCTACCTATTGACATGTGTTATCATCTAAATCTATAACCCGGGGTTGGTGTTTCTCAACATACACTATCCGAGGCTCTGAGCTGTGTTGGCTTTACGAGTCTCATATATATCAGATGTACACAAAAGCAGAAGGAACAGTAACTAGATTTCTAGCTGCACAGCTTATCGAACAAGAAGGCAAACAACTCTCCACCAAATCAAAGCACATTTGTAAAGAAGAGGCAAATACCTCAGCATCAGTGCCGTAGAGAGTCACGCGATAAGCCACAGTGACGGTGTTACCATCGGGAGAGTAAGTGACACTTCGAACTTCTCCTGACCATTCTGAAACAGAGAATCATAAACGAAATGTTAAATCAAAACCCAACATGAAAACCCAGAAGAAGAGATCATCAGATCGAAGGATTCAGCAGACCTGGAGCATGCAGGTTCATGATCCGATTAACAGTGTGCCTGAGAATCAACACAGTTTCAAAGAAAAGTATAAGTATCAACACAGTATCTCAAAACCCAATCAAGAACCTCTAAAACCCTACCAGGGGATGTATTTCATGGCGAACCCATCTTCGACTCGACTTCTGATGGCGCTATCTGGAACCTTTTTGTTAAGCTCCTTGAGAATGGAAGCGAGAGGTCTGCCGATTCCTGAAGTTGGAACATTGTTTTCTGGTTCAGAACAAAATTCACGAAATCCCTTCCCCGTTTCCGACGAACAACATCTCGAAACAGTAGCTGCTCCGCTCCTCAAAGTCCATTTCGCCGCCTTCAACCGTAACCCTACACTCGCCATTTCTTTCGCCGGAGAAATTGCTTTGGGAGGGGCTCTGGTGTAGGGTTTAGTCGTCCCGCCCCTTGTAAGACTTTCCAGTTTCCGCACAATTTATCATTAATTTTTAATGTTAAATTATTGGGTTTAATTCTTGCTATTAAAACAACCTCAGAAGCGTAAAACGTTGCCGTTGCGTGGGTGCTCTCGTCTTCGACCTTTTGTTGAACTCTCTCCAGCTCTCGGCGGCTCTGTCTCTTCCTTGCTTGAAACCATTCCTCCAAGCTCCAGCGTGAGTTAATCTAATCTCTCTAATAACTAATTACCCAAGTTTAGGTAATGTCTACGAGTTATCATATTTCTGGAATTGTATCTGAGTTAGTACTCCATTCGAATTTGAGTACCTAGTGAATTCGACAGTGCTGTTCATAGAATGCGTAGAAAAGCCTGACCTGGGTTTACTACTGTACCTATTGAATCTGTAAAGTGGAAGTATTTGGTTATATGTGGTAAAGTTAGGACCTTTTGCAAGTCCTCTAATCCAATCTCATCAATTTCCCACAGAGAAAGTTGGAGTTTTTCGTCTCTTTTCTCTACCGCAATTCTTATATTTTGTGCTGTGAACTATCTACAGATCAGGCTGAAGCAACGAATGGATTCAGATGCATGGGAAATCATCCATATACCTGATAAGCCTGCATTCCCACCTGAGAATCAGCCCACTTGTATGCTTCAATCTCTTATGGTGGTTTCTCATTTTGGATTTGTCTTTCAAAGGTTATTTTTTTTCAAACTTCTGCTTGAGTGTTACTTCTGCTTGAGTGTTCTTGGTCACAGTGAAGGTGTATGCGAGTGTAATCAAACCCAAGTTTGCCAATACCATAGTGAGGTTTGTCATGTTGTTTCGACTCTGATTAATTGATTTGAAATTTTCAGCTGCTCTGCAGAGCTGTCGTCTCATGCTCGGTTTCTTCCAACTCTAAACTAACATGAGAGGATTTGACTTTGCTATAATAGGCAGCTAAGTAAAATTGCTCCTCTAGAAGATCTTCGTCATGTTAAAAGGGTGCGGAAGAAGATTCTTCCAGATCATGGTATCTTTATTGTTAGGTTTGTTGGTTCGGTGATAAACCAAACATTAAACTTATGAGGTCTTGATTGCAAGCTTCTTGGACAGGTGAACCCCAGTTGACTGTCATTCTATGTCTAGCTCCTGTGCACAATGATCATTTGAACGATATGCCACCTGATGTACAGAAACTCGTCGATTCCTATGAGTTGAGTCCTTTTATTACAGAAGTGCGTTGCTTTTTCTTTAATCTCACTATACTTTTCTTCAAGCCATTTGTACGTTTAGAACCCGAGTCAAAGCTTTTTGCTCATTAATTTATATTTTTTAATTGAGTCTTAATCCTTCTGATGTAATTATGATAGGTTTGTAAATATGCTGCGGTATCGAAAGAACAGTGGGAAGAGCAATGTAAGTTATGGCCAACTTCATTTCATCCCCCAACCTAGTAAGCTCCATGTCTTTTGTTGGATTCTAGTTTTGTCAATTTCTCAGATCCTTATGATTAAATAAAGCTACTTAATTATTTCTGTTAGTCTTGGTCTCTGTGTTGAGATAGCAATACCATGTCTTCGTTTTCGTTTCAATGCTGAGTCACTGACTGGTTTCTTTTGCATTTGACAATGACAGCAATATAGATGGTATTGGTGGATTCAGTGAGGAGGACACACAATCAATATTCAAGTTCATGAGACTTGTTATTGATCTGGCAGTATCTGGTCATAAACCAGTAAGTATTTTATTGCTTGCCTTAATATACTCACTGTCAATTTGAAGTTTTAATTAACGGACCAGGCTCTCTGTATGCATGCTCTCCTATTCATTTGTTTTCACTTTTACATACCATTCGCTTTTTTTCATCGCATTAATTTTTTCTTCGTAACATGCTTTACCATGGCTAATACCGAATTCATTCAGATTGTAAATGCTGCAGTAATAGTTGATCCTTCAGTTAGACGGATAATAGCTAGTGAAACTGATCAAGTATATTCATCGTCTGCTCCTCACGACATGACTAGCATAGAGACCATGTCTTTCAAGGAAGCAGGGGAATTTCTCCACTGTCAGCATATTGACAGAATGACTAACGCTAGCTCGGAGACATGCTTGAACGGCATATTTGAAAGACTGAATGGTTCATTGTCTGCTATTGCTTGTCTAAATCCCTGGCAATGGAGTATGCAGCCACATGATGCTGAAAATTGTAGCCAATGGCACCCTCTAAGGCATGCATCCATAGTTGCCATTGAATCTTCATCTGCAAGAGATAGATATCTATTTCCCAATTCATCCGAGAGTGTTGTTCCGGATCATTCACAAACACTCTCAAATGCTGATTCTCCAGCTAAAAAACAGAAAACAAGCAGTCACAATCCAAACGTAAGATCATTCCGACCAAGTTTTAAACTATCTCCAAGTGTTTTGACCAGTAAAGTATTCTTCTCTTACACGCTTGAGTTACCAATAGGTCGAAAATGATAGCAGAGAAGCAGCTCTTAGAGATCCTTCAACAGAAAAGCCCTACCTCTGCACTGGTTATGACATTTTCTTGCTTTGGGAGCCTTGTACAATGTGAATTTCTACATACATATGCATTACGCTTCTAACAACAGCAAGTTTGGTAACTGATAAAGTTGTGAATTATGTTCCTGTGTATATAAGGTGTGCTATGGCGCTTGTGCATCAAAGAATAAAACGAATCTTCTATGCTTTTCCAAACCCCACGGCAGGCGGTCTCGGGAGTGTTCATAGACTGCAAGGAGAAAATAGTTTAAATCACCATTATGCAGTGTTCAGAGTTTTGCTGCCTGGTGATGCCCATAACGCACTCGATCAAGGTCTAAAACATGCTACAGCCGAGTAATTATTGTATTACAAGTTCTGTTTTAGGAAAAGCTGATTCTCTTTGTTCTTGTTCTTTTCAAAAATCTGAAATCTTACTGAGTTATGTAGACCCAAGATGTTACTTGTTTTACTGTTTAGTTGTCGGAAACCGTGGTTTTTAGTGAAACAACATAAACGTGAAAGATCTTTATTAGAAGCTTCCTTTATTTGGTTAATTGTGAATTTCTTTATCATACTACCATCTGGAAGAATGCTTGAGTTTTGTAAATATATTATAACGGCTATAAGTTCATCTCAAACTGACTACTGTATCTTAGCAAGGTGATTCCAATATCAGTTCTCTGTTGCTCGAACCAGAAAATTTTCATGTCCGTATTGAGAAGCCTTCTTCAAGACACTCAGTTCTAAGATCTTCCATGAGACCCTGAAACATAGCTGGATTGCTCGTAACAATAGCATCCACACCTAAGTGAAGCATCCTTTTCATTAACTTAGCCTCATCCACAGTCCATGCGTAAACCTCTTTCTTTCTCCTGTTCATCGAATGGAGCAAGGTTGTAAACACAGAATAAATGAACGGTGTAAGTTGAAACATTGGTTTTCTTTTGCTTACCGATGCACAACTGTAATCAATTTTTCATCGATCAAGGGATGATAGACTCCCACAACTTTAGCTTCCTTCATTCTCAGCAAGTTGTTTCTCACTCCAGTCAAAGGATCCACCATCACGATGTATCCCACCTGCCAAAAACCAAAGAGCAATCAAAAGGAATGAGCAAGAAACACGACTTAAACTTCTCTATCCGATCCTCACATGAAAGCATCCATTTCTACTTACTGTAATATCCGGTGCTTTTCTGATTAGGTCCCTAGCCAAACTGTCGCTTTTGGCCCATACAATGCAATTCTTGCACTGCGCTCTCTCAATCTAAGAACAAAGGACTGATGATTCAGGTAGGCAAAGCCAGATATTACCACCATTAAAGTAAAGGCAAAGCATCAACAATGATCCATATTCTATTTTCCAAGTATTTATACAAGCAGTTCTGGCTCTGTTAATAGAGCTGATTAAGAAAGCTCTTAAGTAATCAAAACCTATTTTATATTGCAGACCTTTGATAAGACGCAAACTAAGAACTCGTGCAATTTGTACTAAAGCTTTATAGGTACAAAGATCTGATAAGTGATTATTCAGTGCTTACAACAGAAAGAATGTCTTGTGAGAGCCCCTCTTCATACATTGGCGGTCCGACTTTAGCATCAAGAATCACTTGCCGGATTGAATTTGATATGGACTAGAAGATTGAAGATGATGGTTAGGCTTAGAAACTTGTTACTGAGCAGCAATCACATGCAAAGCGCGAGAAGATAAGTGATAACAAGAGTGTAACGTTGAGGTATTACCGCTAAAGCATCTTCAAGAGTAGGAATCCTACGATTGCCCGAAGTCCCTCTTACAATTTGTGAGACATCGAGTTCCTTGATCTGCAAAAAGATCATCAAAGGTTTACGAAAAAGGAAGCAAACGAGATGCAAAGCTTATCCCAGAAGTTAGTAAACAATGATGACGTGACCTGTTTCATACTCAGATCTCCAACTTGGACAGAAGAGTTACGAGCAATACGCTGCAGATCCCTGACTGTGCGTGTGATCAGGCGATGAAGAACATCTCCGATGAGAATCCAAACACAGAAGAAACAAAAAAAAAAAGAGAAAGGAAAAGAGTCTGTAACCTATTGTGAACAGCGAATAAAACACCATCGGAGGAACGAGAAACATCGACTTCGATGCAATCAACTCGAGAACGAATAGCGTAACTGTAAGCATCCATCTGCGAGAGAGAGAGACAGTAGAAAGTGAAGGTTTAGAAGAGTAGTAAGAGTTTGAAGAAGAGGGAATAAGATCGAGAGTGTACAGTGTTGGGGAAACCGAGGGTGGAATCGCCGCCGTGAGCACAGACAAGTGGAGGATGATGAAGCCAATCACACCTCCTTGCGACAATCTGACGAATTCGTCGGAGCTTGAGATGGAAGAAGAGAGGAGGGAAGATGGCTAAGAAGACCACAGAGAAGAGAATCATTCACTTGAGTTTTCTCGAATATAATGGCCTGAAGAGAAGACGGCGGCGAGTTCCTCCGCCGTCGAGTGGCCGTCTTCTCTGCCGCCATTCGAAGATCGCCATTTGGTGATGTACAAAGACGTTAGGAGCTGCTAATGAAAGTCGTTTAATGGGATTGAATATAAAGGTCACCAATCACCATCAAACATCTGTCGTTTGATAATCAACTTATGTATTTGGAATTAATTTAATGAACATCTAACATTCAATAGATTTCGTCTATCATAAGTCGGCCTAATCATAACGCTATTAAAAGTGTGATTTTGTAAGCTATTTTCTCAAATATGTCACTCATAAATTCTAATTCCCACTTCACACTTTCTTTCATTGTAAACAAATGTATGATTTGCAATAATAAAGTAAAAGACCATTTTATTATCATTTGTTCCATCTCTCAAGAGTCAGTAAACACGAAATGTTAAGCAAAAAAAAAAAAGAGAGGTAGCAAATGAAATAATTTCTGACTTATCAAGAACTTGAGTGTATCTCTTTGGAACATTTGCTACCTAAAAAGCATCAGAGAAAGTGGAAACGTGGTCGATTCACTTCAGTGAAAACTACTCTTTGTATCTCATCGTCTCTTTCTTGAACCCAATTGTAGGGAATTGCTTAGCATATTCTTCAACCATCTCACGCAGCTTCGCCATCTCTGACTGTAATTTCTCATTTGATTGCATTGTTGCTACAAAGTCCTTCAGCTTTGTTCCTGCAATACATTTTAGATCCCTAATTAAAATCCCTAATTTTCAGAGAGCATCACACACAAAAAATAAACCCAAACGAACTTATTTATATACCTTGAGACTCTGCCTTGATCTTCAAGGCTATATTGACGGCTAAATCAAAGTATTCGGCAACTTTTGCAAAATCTTCCTCAATGAATCCTCTTGATGTGAGAGCTGGTGTTCCTGTAACCATACCATAACCACACAGAACATATACGATTTTTTCAGTGGTCTCTATGATCACAGCTTAAACAAAATTAACCCCCATTTGTTCAAAAGTAGTAAATGCCAAGAAGCATTGAACATTTACTACTTACTCGACATACTAACACATAAAGGGCCTTACCCATACGGATTCCACCTGGAACCATGGCCGAAACATCACCCGGAACAGTATTCTTGTTTGCTGCAATATGTACTGATTCTAATACTTTTTCAACTCTTGATCCATCTATTCCCTGCAAAACCCAATTTCCAATGTCATACATTACCATATGCACTGCTTAATGCGGTTCACAGTACAAAACCAAACATTGGAACTTGATGTGCTACATCTGGTCGGCATATCGTCAGTAAAAAAATGATAAGTACCTTATTTTTCAGATTCACCAAAATTAAATAAGTGGAGAAGTACCTTATTTTTCAGATTCACCAAAACTAAATGATTCTCAGTGCCACCAGACACTAAGTCATATCCTTTCGCTAGCAAAGACTGCAATTACAAGCCATTTTACAAACAAAATGTAAGATGATTACAGTTGGCCTTATGCTCAGGTGTTCTAAACACGGCAGAAAATTTGAGGCATATCAACTAAGAATAAGACAATCATCAAACACATCTCACCTCAGCAAACTTTGAGCAATTACGGAGAACTTGATCCTGGTAGGCCTTATACTCGGGTGTTTTCACCTGTGATACAGTAAATCGACAAGTCAAAAAGATCATGAACCTGAACAAGAAAATCCTAGATTAGACCTTAATCAGAAAGTGAAAGGTGTTCATGGGCACATATTAGACAATAGATCATAATTTCATAAGAACAATTGTTTGATGACGAACCTGCTTCAGAGCAACTGCTAGACCTGTTATAGTGTGATTATGTGGACCACCTTGCAGTCCAGGAAAAACAGCTGCGTTAATTCTGTCCTCATAGTCATACATAACCTGCCATGTACAGAGATACAGACGACATATGATCAAATACTACGAAAATTAGTCAGCTAAAGGTATTATCTAACTAATTCATTTTATACAATATGACTTAAAATTCACCTCTTTCCCTTGTTTGTTAACCTCTTTCAACCCCTTCCTAAAGAATATCATAGCCCCTCTGGGACCGCGAAGCGATTTGTGAGTTGTGGTCGTAACAACATCTGCATACTCAAAAGGCGAAGGAATCACGCCAGCAGCAACCAACCCACTAATATGAGCCATATCAGCCAGCATAACCGCCTTTTGCTTGTCACATACCTGCAAATTTTTCATCCATAATCTTGAAAAGCGCAATCCAGATTTGTCTACCATGCAACTTTGGTGATTAATACTTCACAGTCGAGAGTTGAGAAAATATTTTACCTTACGAATACGTGCATAATCGTATAGACGAGCATAAGCACTTGCACCCGCAACAATAAGTTTGGGTCTGAAAAGCACAGCACTTTTTTCTAGCTGCGAATAAATGAGGAGCGTAAACCAAAAAGATCTTGTATGTGTCTGAATGGTATATTTGGTAAAGATAAAATGTTTAAGCATCAAGTAAGCTGGCTATGAACTACCCAACCTGATCATAATCAATGTAACCAGTGTTCTCATCCAATCTGTATGGCATTGTCTCAAAAAAGATGGATACAGCAGATATTTTCTTGGTGTCAGTCTGCACATGAGCAATTAGAAAAAGGATACATTATCAATTTCACATGGAGATGAGAAAGGAAGCCGAAAACTGGCCGTGCTGTAGAGATTTTTCAAGGTACCTGATAGCCATGAGAAAGATGTCCACCATGAGGTAAGTCAAGTGCCATGATTCTCTCATGAGGTTTCAGTAGTGCGGTGTAAACTTGGAAGTTAGCTGGTGATCCTGACAGAGACTGCACATTGACTGCAAAAAGAGTAGCTCATGTCATAAGTGTCCCCATTCGTAAAGGTTGGTTTCTAGTAGAATGTGTTTAACCACGGCTAAGACAAATGTCAAAGATTCAACTATTAAATATAGAAAGTCATCTGCATAAAAGTCGTACCTCCCCATTTCGAAGGATCTAACTGAAAAGCTTCTAGTGCGCGTTTTTGACATAATGACTCAGCCATGTCAATGTACCTAGTTGACAAGATACAAATAATAATCTTGAGCATCGGATACTAACAACAAAGTGCAAGACCTTTAAAAAAAACAAGAATGTTACTGTAAGAATAACAAGGACAAATGTTGCCATACTCATTTCCTCCGTAGTATCTAGCTCCAGGGTATCCTTCACTATACTTGTTAGTCATGACAGAACCAACAGCTTCCATCACCGAGGCAGAGGTGAAATTCTCTGACGGTATAAGTTCAAATCCCTGAAAACACACAACATCCGGATTCCAAATCAATACAAAGCTTCCAGATTTTATGTTTTTCTTTTTTTTGTTACTAAGAGTGAAGCAGAATCCAGATAAACAACCTTCATGTGAATATGATCATCCAAATACACTATATTGACCAATATATATACAATGAAAAGTCAATACCTTCCATTGCCTAGCCTTCTCGAGTTCGATGATATCTGCGATTTCGGGATCGATTTCTTCCAGGGGTGCATTCAGTTGCCTTATCCACTGACAGAAGAAAAGAAATATGTTCAAAGGTAAAACTCGAAATAAGACGCCGTTGTCTATTCGATGACGCATCTAATCCAATTGCCATCAATGTAATATATAAAGCAAAACAATGATATATTACACTGGAACGAGATCTCTCCGAGTCCGCCATAGCCGAGGTCGGCAAAGACGACTGATCATCAAAAACATGAGAACGGATCAGAATCAATCAAGAAGAAGACGAAAGGGTATTAAGAAGAAGATAAGCGTGAATCCAAATAACCATAGAACGGAGGGAACCGCCATTAGAGAAGATCGGCTTCTTAAGGGAAGAGGAGAGTCTGCGAAGAGCCAACGCCATCATTTCTCTCTCTCCTCTCTCTCCTCTCTCTGTCTCTGTGTTTGTGAGTGCAGCAGTTGAAAGCGGCACTGGCTCTGTAAATGAGCTTTGTGGTTGGTGAGAGCAAAAGGTAGTTTGTTTATTTTATTCGGTGCAATGCAACGTCACTCGACGTAACAAGTCACCACTTGCGATTGAGAGTGTTTATAATTAAAATTAGAGATGGGACCTGCTTCATACTCGGATCTCCAACTTCGGATCCCTGAGTGTGACCAGGCGACGAAGAACATTGATAGATCCGGGACATGGATTCAGGGAACTGTCTCGTTGGGCTTGGCAAGAATCAAGCCCATATCCATTATGTTTAGGCGCTAAAGACAAAGAGGTTATTAGGAGCTAATGGTAAGAAGATCACCAATCACCATAAAAACTTCTGTCTTTTGATAATGTATCTCTGTAAGCATCATCTAATTATTTGAAAACATATTAATAAACATCTAACACTGAAACATAATTTAAGTACTATAAACTTTTTGATATAGTATTGTTTTTTTTCTCAACGCATTAATCTCTATTTGAACCGCAATATTTTATTCTGTATAAAAGATTCAACTACCTCTACAGTGAAAACTAAAAACTAAAAACAAAAAAGTAAAGACCAAAACTGAGAGGCTCTTCTCATCAAAGAGACAAAACGAACATAACGAATGTAGAGCTTATCAATAACATAAGCCAAGCCAAGCCACCTGGCATCTCTGCTCGACATGTCCCCCTCCCAAGAACCACGGCTACAACCGCGATAGCCCCAAACCCGACACAGATGGTGAACACAGCCACACCTTTCTTCTCCATCAACTCCATTTTTTCCAACACTTGTTCCAACCTCTCCTTCACTTTCTCCTTCTCATACTCACCCTTCTCAAGCTCTGTTTCTACTCTTCTTCGCCACTCTCTCATCTCCATTGCCTCATCCTTCATCTTCTCTTGACTCTCCTTCATTCCCTTTAACTCTAGTGTCATCTTCGCCACCTCCTCCTCTGTCTTGCTCGCCTCCAAATCCATCTCCTTGAATATCTTCCCGTATCTAGAACTCAGTTCCTCCAAATAACTCTCCAGCACTGATAAGCTCAAGTCCAACGACCTTATCTTCTGCATCAGTATCTTAAGCACGGTGTCGCCTGGCATTCTGCTTCCTGGTTGATGATGTTTTATCTCTTCCACCGGATCTGGCAGCATTTTTCTCTCAGTTGATACTTGAGCTTGCACAACCGCACTCTCTGGTGAGGTTTCTTGTTCCTTCTCCTTCTGTTTACTCACGTCTTCATCCCTTTCAGAGGACTCCGTCGCTTGTACTGGCTTCTTCTCTTTCTTCTCAGTGTCTCCTTCTTGAGGTCTCACTATGTTTTTGTCCTGGATAGATATCAAATCCTCCAGCATTCGTTCCACAGCGTCCACTCCATAGACTTCTAGTAAACTCAAGGTGCAGTAGAATTCTGAACCATAATGGCTTAGGAAATTTAGCTTTAGATATCTCACCCATTGGGGATCTGCGAGTGTAAAATTCTGTTCGTTCTTCATGTTTAAAGCCGTGAAGTTCCCCAGATGAACCCAAGTATCAGTCGGGTACACCAAGGTGCCCAGAATCTCAAAGTCCTTCAGATTGGAAGAGTAATGCTCGAAATTTGCAATCTTGATCGTGTTCACCAATGTTTCTTCTGAAAGTTCTATGACGACGAACTTCCCTTCAGTAGAACACGGGTTCCGGAGGTACTTGTCTTTGTCCCGACTTATGATGCTTGTGGCTCCTTTTGCTTCCTTATTAGAAGATAAGACCTTTGCACCTTTTGAAGCGGCTGCATAGTTGTATTCTTTCCCACCAGGCTCCATCCTGTGAATCACGCCGCTGACTTGGCCTGCCAAAGATTTGTCTTTAGAATTGGACACTCTGCTCTTGAACTCATCAAGGCCAAGAGGAACAGCACGAGATAGCTGATCAAGCTTTGAAGCATTGGTCTCTGTATCATTCCGTGGAACTATGTTATTATTATACATCTCACTTTGCTTCTCCCACCCAATGACTTTGCTTTCTGTAACGTTTCCAGCAGTTGTGTCATCGACTTCTATTTGCTTCGACATAAATTCTGAGTCTTTGATTTCTTCGGCTGCGGATATATCAACATCTGGACGACTTAAATCAGGTGTAGAACGAACAAAGGCAGACTCTAGTGATGGTGCATCAACAGACTCAGCTGTCTCATCTTCCCTAACAACATCTGGATCACCTTTTACTACCGAATCCAGTGAAGACCTCCCTGCAAATGCCCAAGAGTAAGCTTTTTAACACAATCACGATAAGGAAAGAAAAGAACAGTAAGTATACACACATTCATGATTGTCATGTCTCAGATCAGTTTTTTTAACGTTTTTGTATGTATGTTTCGAATTCCATCCAAATTAGGAACTTAAAGGTTACCTTTGTCACCATTTCCATGACTGATCCACAATGAAGATAACAAGAGAATCCCCCATATGAGAAAAACCAGAGACAATGAAACTTTGTAGAGGCGATTCCTTCCATTAGAAGTATTCTCAGAAACTCTTCTTCTAGCCAGAAGAGCTATCTGTGATCTTTGCATTTCACATCCAGTCAAGAATCAGTTCACCAAACAACTAAATGAATAGTACACACCTGTTATTAGCGACATACATATCAGATACACAAGTAAAGCGAGTTCTATAACTAAACCAGCCAAAATAGAGATTTATAGATTCAAGCAATAGAGCAAAAAGGAAACTAGCATATCATGTACATACCCAAAAGATTTCAAGAAGCAAAATTGAACAGAGAAGAAGATAGAGTCGAAGAAACCGAAGAAAGAGAAGGACCCATAAGAAAGAATTATCAATTTCTAGATCCAATTGAGGATACGCAATTGAAGAAGAAGACGACAAAAAAAATTGACAGAAAAGTAGCGAAAGAAGTTACCTAAAGAGAGAATCGGAGAAAGAAGAGCGAAAGAAATGCGATTTCTATTCGCTCGCAGATTGAAGAAGACAAACCGAAGGAGGACTCGGAAAGCTTCTTCCTAACAAACCCTTTTCAACGCCGCCGTCTCCGATGGTTTTCCGATCGTTTAAATCCGGGTCGATGAAATTCCGGCGATCTACCTCGTCTCTGCATCACAATCGACGAAACGCACCTCAATCAAATTATGTGCTTAGCAAAAATAACGTCCTTATCTGTACATTTTTGCCGCAGGATATTTTATTTGGAATTCCCATATTCAAATCTGTGAATAGATCCACCAATGCATGACCATTTGAAATTTTGATTTGATTGCCCGAATGGTTATAAATAATTAGTTGTATACTATGGTGGTGTGAATGAAGCATACGTATATACTATATGTCGACACGGAAGCAGGCATAATAACTCTTAATATTTCTTTCCAGGTCCATTAACATTGGGTCTTAGCCCATTAAGAGTTTACATTTAAATTACTTGTTCCATTACTGATTTTCACGTTCGGCTTGGGCCAACGGATCTAACTAAACATTTTCCCCAAACGGGAAAGAAAAATCAAAAGGAACTTTCACATCGAAGAAATGGGTGGTGGATTCAGTTTCAAGCCGATCGACTGCCGGCGAAGTACGCCAAAGGTCCGATGAAGGCGGCGTTGATGTATGTAGCCGGTTCCGAGTGACTGTAATCATCCCTCTGATCTAAATACCCATCGTTCTGATTCGGGCCTCCTACAATTGCTCCTGTGAGAATGTTTGGGTTAGGATTTTGAGTGTAGAAGGATTGGAATCCGCCGTTGCAGCCCAATGATTTGGAAAGAAGTGCGTGGGAAGGAAGAGACGATGCTCTGTGATGGATTCTCTTGGGGAAATTGGGTCCGAATCCTACCATGTACGACATCTTGATTGGGTTCTCACCGAGTATGTAATCCACTTGTCGCTTCGATACGCTTATCAAGGCGTTGGGGACGATAACGGAGTTTCCGCAATCAAAGGTGTGTCGTGTGGCTTTCATGTATTTGGCGTAGGTTGTGAGCAAGAATGTTATGGCTGTTACGTATTGCAGATTGCTCTGAGGTAACTTGTACATTAATCCTCCTGTAATGGTAAACATGGAAGAAGGTTTAATAACTTTTAGAGAGTTAGAACGATTCGCATTGATGATCGTGACCATGCTCACCTTGAGTGTATTGGGTAGACAAAGAGGGAGAATTTGGGAGGATCTTGCACATGAAATTCTCAGATGCTTGCTTGTATGGTTCAAAGTTGCTGTCTTTGTTAAGTAATGCTCGCTGCCAAAATGAACAGATTTTGTTGTGAATTAGTGACTCAAACAGTGATATGCTAAGCTATGCTCTGTGACATTTTAGCAGTTAGACGCACCCGTGACAGAAGAACATAGGCGCCAGCATATTTATTGTCCCAGCTGAAGATGTCAGGCTGATCTCCACCTCCTAGAGATTTTATGAAGTTTTCGTAATACGGGTTATTGGTTGCTCTCAGCAGCCAAGCCGCACCCCACATCAGTTCGTCCTGTCATCATGAATTCACATTTCAAGATGAGGACCCGATGTAGCAGTAAACGTGTTTTAGTTGCAATGATTCATTCAGATTTTGTCTTTAGGAAAGAGATGAGGCATATGAAAAGCAGACCTTGTAACCAGAGTAGGAGCAATAGAAAGGACAGACAGATGAAGAAAGGGAATCACTGTAAGCGCCTCTGTACTGAATGGCAAACTGCATCACATTCTTAGCTGTTGCCAGCAGCAAACGCGAGTACTTAGAATCAACTTTTCTGAAAACCAAAGAAGCTGCAGCCAGAGCTGCTGCGGTTTCAGCTGCTACATCAGAACCAGGGTTAGAGGAGGATACAGAGTAGACTGTACGAGGTGTGTCCATGTCTTCAGGCCGTTCCCAGCATTTATGATCAACATTAGGATCTCCTACCCCGACATAAAGCTTCCCCGGAGTAGCTTTAGCACATTTAAGCAGATAATCCGTGGCCCAACGGATGTTAACACGTGCGTTTTGGAGCTCAGGACCCATCCGCTTACCGTACTCAATTGTGCTCCATGAAAGCATTGTGGTGGTAAACGCCATTGGGAAATTGAACTTGATGTTGTCTCCTGCGTCGTAGTACCCACCAGTTAAGTCCACCTGCAATTCATATAAAATTATCCTGCTTAATATAGTTACCAATGTTACTGAGAAAGCTATTGCCTATAATAGGTTTAATGGGTTTAGGGTATACATGAGCGGAGGATCCGTCGGAAAGGCCAGAGCTAGCCCTCCAAGAGACTTGTTGGTCTCTAGGGAGGCGACCCGATCGCTGACCTTGGAAGAAGAGCAATGACTTGGAGAGAGCTTCTCTGTAGTTTGGATTGGCATCAACATTTTGCGTGAGAAGAGACGAGAAAAGGAAAACTAAGAAGAAAGAAGAAGTCATTACTTTTGAGTTTCGAGGGACGAATGTATGATATGAAGGTCCACACATATATATATACACAGAAAGATAGAGAGAGAGAGAGAGATGCAGAGATAGGAGAGGGATATGATCCGTCGCTGATGGTTCAAAGTTGCTGTCTTTGTTAAGTAATGCTCGCTGCCAAAATGAACAGATTTTGTTGTGAATTAGTGACTCAAACAGTGATATGCTAAGCTATGCTCTGTGACATTTTAGCAGTTAGACGCACCCGTGACAGAAGAACATAGGCGCCAGCATATTTATTGTCCCAGCTGAAGATGTCAGGCTGATCTCCACCTCCTAGAGATTTTATGAAGTTTTCGTAATACGGGTTATTGGTTGCTCTCAGCAGCCAAGCCGCACCCCACATCAGTTCGTCCTGTCATCATGAATTCACATTTCAAGATGAGGACCCGATGTAGCAGTAAACGTGTTTTAGTTGCAATGATTCATTCAGATTTTGTCTTTAGGAAAGAGATGAGGCATATGAAAAGCAGACCTTGTAACCAGAGTAGGAGCAATAGAAAGGACAGACAGATGAAGAAAGGGAATCACTGTAAGCGCCTCTGTACTGAATGGCAAACTGCATCACATTCTTAGCTGTTGCCAGCAGCAAACGCGAGTACTTAGAATCAACTTTTCTGAAAACCAAAGAAGCTGCAGCCAGAGCTGCTGCGGTTTCAGCTGCTACATCAGAACCAGGGTTAGAGGAGGATACAGAGTAGACTGTACGAGGTGTGTCCATGTCTTCAGGCCGTTCCCAGCATTTATGATCAACATTAGGATCTCCTACCCCGACATAAAGCTTCCCCGGAGTAGCTTTAGCACATTTAAGCAGATAATCCGTGGCCCAACGGATGTTAACACGTGCGTTTTGGAGCTCAGGACCCATCCGCTTACCGTACTCAATTGTGCTCCATGAAAGCATTGTGGTGGTAAACGCCATTGGGAAATTGAACTTGATGTTGTCTCCTGCGTCGTAGTACCCACCAGTTAAGTCCACCTGCAATTCATATAAAATTATCCTGCTTAATATAGTTACCAATGTTACTGAGAAAGCTATTGCCTATAATAGGTTTAATGGGTTTAGGGTATACATGAGCGGAGGATCCGTCGGAAAGGCCAGAGCTAGCCCTCCAAGAGACTTGTTGGTCTCTAGGGAGGCGACCCGATCGCTGACCTTGGAAGAAGAGCAATGACTTGGAGAGAGCTTCTCTGTAGTTTGGATTGGCATCAACATTTTGCGTGAGAAGAGACGAGAAAAGGAAAACTAAGAAGAAAGAAGAAGTCATTACTTTTGAGTTTCGAGGGACGAATGTATGATATGAAGGTCCACACATATATATATACACAGAAAGATAGAGAGAGAGAGAGAGATGCAGAGATAGGAGAGGGATATGATCCGTCGCTGATGGAAGCGATAAATACGGCTTTTTGGGAGAAAGTAGCCTTAATTAACTTTAATTTCTCTAATCCAAATCTTTTTTTTAATTCTGTTTTCTGGTTAATCTTTACCTTAATTTACACGACCAAATCCCCTTTTTCTTTTTCTGTCTACTGATAATCTTTACCTTTATTTATCCATTTAAAATCATCTTGTTTCCCTTTTCTGTCAGTTGTTAAATCTTTTATGAAGTGTTGAAAATATAGAACTATATTTTATCGTAAAGAACAATCAGATAATAAAACTAAGTTTGCTATAAGTGGGCATTGGGAAGCAAGAAAGTTTAAATGGTCTCCTAATTCCGAAGAAGCAAGTAGTAGTATTTTGTCTAAAAGTGGGCACATGAATGGATGAAATATAAACGCACGTAACGACTTTGCGTCTGCCTAAAAAATACAGTCTGATCATGGTCAAAAGTCAAATTCAAAAGCTGATACATGGATTTGCGTTTTGCTGGAATCGAATCTTGTTGTAGGAGTTAATAAGTTGAGCGATCTTATATTACAGAACTTGATATAACGGTGATATATCCGTTATATTTTTGAACGCTGATTAACATATTTTCATTTTTTTATATATAAAAAAAAAACAAATTCAGAAAAAAGACTGAAGTTTTACTTCATTTATGACATAAAAGTATTTTAAAACACTACTTACCGGGAAATTATTACATCACATGTTTGATTTGTATATATTTTGAAGTTTACTTACCGCTTAATATTTTTATAGTTTGAGTTCCCATGCATCAAAGATGAGAATTTTAGATATAGTGAGATACTGTGTTCATATGTGTAGTTAGGTAGTTCATACTTATTAGGTTACATTAGGTTAGGGTTTAAAGGGATTTTAAATTTAAAAAGAGGAGAGAAAAGATAAAGAGGAAGCGTGAATGGCGCCAAGATAACGGCGCCAAGTCTTGGGACTTAATCAAAACTGTTTAGTGTTATGGAGACGAAATTGATACCTTAATCCATTTTAATTACTATTGTCCCTCTTTTCATGCATGTTAATTAAATTAATTATTATTCGACCTGCATCGTTATTTGCTTTTTTCCTGGAACATTCTTTTATGTTTGTGTAATAACAAAAGCGAATAAACAGGAGATCCCAACGTGTCTGCTCGATGTTTATATACAATGATTATCATTATTATTATTGGGATATACAATCTATTTAGCACGGTTTAAGCAGACGCGTGATGAAAGAGTGACCTGTTATTAGTAATTGTAATCATTCGATGTCACTAATAGGACTTGAATACCATATTATTATACATTTCCCCCCCCCCCCGTAAAGATAATGGAATATGAGATTTCAACAGCTTCTTTTTTTTTTTTTTTTTTCACTCACACAGTAGATATCACGTTTTCCCAAAAAAAAAATCAAATTTATATTTTTCCACTAAAAACATAATTCTGCATTTTCATTTTAGAAACTTGGATCCACATTTTGGTAAAAAAGTCTGATTTATGTTTCTTAGTTAAAATAATATAATTTACATTTTTAGCTAAAACCTAATTCTATATTATTTTTTTGCAACATAATCCAATTTAAATTGTTCTATCCAAAATTACCACAAACTTTACTTTTACTTTGTTAAATACCACAAACTTCAATTTCAACCATACGTTAATTAGCGGGTTCATTCATGTACTTTATATATCACAAGTTTCATATCAAATTTTGTATGTGGAATTCATAATGTATTTTGACTAAGTTCTTTTTTTTTTTTATTCTTTTCTAAATAGATTAATGTATTATAGAGTTAATGATATTTTTCTTTTCGAAGCCAGAAATTTTCAGAAACGAAATAGGATTTTTGGTTTTGGTTATAAAACAGAAGTTAATATCGTAATGGATCGATCCGTTAAATAAGTTAGAATGTTTTTTTTTGTCACAACATGAGTTGATTTATAATAGATTAATAAGTTAGTCATATGAGATATCAATAATAGATTAATTACTTCCAAGTCTGTTTATTTGTCAAAATCAAATTTTCTAATGGACACAGTGTAGGGATATGCGAAAAAAAGCTATAAGATTTCAGATTGTGGACATACGAGAACTTTACTTGAAGTGGTGAAAATGATAATGATCCAATGATCCAAAGTGAAGCAATATCTTTAGCAATGAATAAACTTAATTAGTAGTTTTAAATATATATTATCTAGTATCATTTGGTTTGACATATTGCATGTATTGAATATGGTTAGCAAAAAATTACAGTAAAAAGAGGTGCAAATTGATGTTGCAATGATTGAGGTAAGTGGATTGATTTATTATTCTAAAAAGTATAGAGAAACTGGATTTGTTGATGCTATGATAAAAGAAAAAAATATTGCTAATGAAATTGGTATTGAACCGGTATATATTCAAAGACGTGTTATTCGTATAAAAAAGCAATTTTATGAAACTAGTGATAATGAAACTATATTATCTGTAAAAGAAACATTTAGGATTCAATATTGTGTATATTATAGATCATGCTATTAGTTCACTTGATAAGAGATTTGAATAATACAGATTATATAAAAAGATATTTGGTATTCTATTTGATTCTACAACTGCATATAGAATTTTATTCACTGTTCCTATTACAGTTATTCGGGCAATGATACAAGAGATATTAATGGGTTAGTATTAATAGCAATTGAGAATAATTTCCTGAAAAAGTAGATGGTGAGTCTTTGAATATATACCGGTTCAATACCAATTTGAATAGAAACCGTTTGGTGCATAATGCAAAGTCGAAAAGTTTGTGATTCTTTGTTCATTTTCTTTTGAATGCTTACATTACATGACTGGAAACTATTTGTAAGCTCTGTTGCCGACACATCTACAGGTTAATAGATGGTATGTATAGAAAAACTTGTTCTTGGGCTCAAAAGTAGGCTACTAACCAACAAATTCTAAGTTTTTTTTTTTCTTCTTATTAATCCAAAATAGTTCATGTCGCAGTTAGACAAGACATATCAATAAAACAAAGATCATTTGTGACATATAACATGATTTTGTTCGTAAAGGTTATCCTAGATTATTAACCTTTAACAATGCATGTCTTTGTTGATCTAATTATCAATGCGACCGATAGTTGTTGATCGTGCAACTAGCACAATAAATGAGTTATGGAAAATTACAAGGCAAGTGGCACAATTCATTTATGATACAGAGAGGGGAACAAACCGAATTCAATGAGTTGACGCAAGACTTGCCAAGTCATAGCCAACACCAAACAACTTCTTCTGCTTCTTCTTCTTCTTAAAGAGATCGAGTGAAACATACAACATAAACACATTACTTCCAGCTACAGCACAAACATATATATGATGACTCGAAGCCATTGTTATTGCTTTTTTGGTATCATTGCCACCTGTTTTTCCCTCCTAATCTACACTCTTGCTTCTCCACCGCTCCACTTTTGCCTCCAAGACCAGAGGGAGGCTCTATTGGAATTCAAAGACGAGTTTTTGATTGATGAGTTAGACACTAATCCTTGGAATAAGAGCAGTGATTGCTGTTTTTGGAAGGGTATCACATGCGATGATAAATCCGGCCAGGTGATATCACTCAACCTTTTTGATACCTTTCTCAATGGCTCTTTCAAAACTAAAAGTAGCCTTTTCAGACTCCAATATCTTCGTCACTTAAACCTTAGTCAGTGCTACATCCAAGGAGAGATTCCTTCTTCACTAGGAAACCTTTCTCGTCTCACACTTGTTGACCTTTCTCATAATTATCTGGAAGGTGAGATTCCTGCCTCAATAGGCAATCTAAAGCGGCTAAGACACGTTAACCTTGCGGCTAACACTCTAAAAGGAGCAATTCCAAGTTCAATAGGCAATCTAATCCAGCTCAAATACCTTAGCCTTGCGGCTAACGAACTCACTGGAGAGATTCCTTCTTCACTAGGAAACCTTTCTCACCTCTTAGATCTTAGACTTTCGATTAATCATTTGGTAGGTCAAGTTCCAGCTTCCATAGGAAACCTTAACGAACTTCAAGTCGTGTCACTTGGACAAAACAATTTAAATGGTAATATTCCAATTTTATTCGCTAATTTAACCAAGATTTATCATATTAGCCTCCGTTCTAATAACTTCACATCCAAGCTTCCATCTAACATGAGTGGATTCCAAAGTTTGGAGCATTTTGATGTTGGTGCAAACTCATTTCTTGGGTCTTTCCCTAAATCATTGTTCACAATTCCCTCGTTACAAGTGGTTTATTTGGAAGATAACCAATTCTTAGGACCTATAGAGTTTGTGAATACATCTTCTTCATCATCTCCTAAGCTAGAGCTTCTATCCTTTGCTCGTAACAGATTCAATGGCCTAATCCCTGAATCCATATCTAAGTTTCTCAACCTTGTAGAGATAAATCTTTGTGCAAACAATTTCAGTGGAGCAATCCCTAGATCCATATCAAAGTTAGTCAACCTTCTTGATCTTAGTCTTGCCAACAACAACTTGGAAGGCCAAGTACCAGCTTGCTTATGGAGATTGACTACGGTGACGCTTTCTAACAATGTTTTCAGCAGCTTTGAAAACCCTTCACAAGAAACACTGATCCAAGCGTTGGATCTGAATTCAAACTCATTCCGAGGACCATTCCCTCATTGGATTTGCAAGACTAAAGGGTTAAGCTTCTTAGATTTGTCCAACAATCTCTTCAACGGCTCCATTCCTCCATGCTTGAAGAACTCCATTGTTTCTTTCAATGATCTGATTCTGCGCAACAATAGTTTCAGCGGAACTCTTCCAGATATATTTGACAATGCTACCGAGTTAAGATCACTCGACGTCAGCCGCAACCAACTTGAGGGAAATCTTCCAAAGTCTTTGATCAACTGCAAAGCTCTGCAACTTGTGAATGTGGAAAGCAACAGAATCAAGGACATGTTTCCATCATGGTTGGGATCGTTGCCGTCATTACATGTTCTCATCCTCAGATCAAACGAGTTCTATGGGCCCTTGTATCATCGCCAGGTTTCAGTTGGGTTTCAGGGTTTAAGAGTCATCGATATTTCACATAATGACTTCACCGGAACACTCCCACCTCACTGTTTTTCCAGCTGGCGTGAAATGACCAAAGTGAGGGAAGAAGATGACCCTTACATGGCAGATATTATCAATTATTCTGTCTTTTATCGTAATTCGATGGTAATGGTGATTAAAGGAGTCGAGACGAGCTTTGAGCGGATCCAACAAGACTTCAGAGCCATTGATTTTTCCGGAAACAGAATTTATGGCAAAATCCCTGAATCTTTGTGCTTTTTGAAGGAATTGCATCTTCTCAACTTGTCCGGTAACGTTTTCACAAGCGATATCCCACGATCCTTGGCAAATCTGACAAAGCTGGAGACACTAGACCTGTCGCGTAATAAGCTGTCAGGTCAAATCCCTCAAGATCTTGGTGAACTCTCCTCTCTGTCATACATGAACTTCTCCAATAACCTTCTCCAAGGTCCAGTGCCACGAGACACACAGTTTCAAAGACAATTGTGTTCTTCATTTTCGGACAACCCTAGACTCTACGGTCTCGAAGAAATCTGTGGAAAAACCCATGTCTCGAATCCTACATCACAGCAACCGGAGGAATTGTCAGAGTCGGAGGAACAATTGTTCAACTGGGTAGCAGCTGCAATAGCCTACGGACCAGGTGTGTTTTGTGGATTGGTGATCGGACATATCTTCACTTCACACTATTATAAAAGTTGGTCGAAGAAAACTCAGAGTCACCATAACTGATCGTTAATCTCATCTGTTGCAGTCGCTCTAAGCATTGTGAAGTATATGTTGTCCACCGTCTTCTTGTTCGTGTTTATACTATATTTTCCCGGTTCGTTCTTTTTTTTTGTGTTTGATTGTAAATTTCTATTTAATGGGTTTTGTAACAGTAGAAAAACCTGTTTCGTGTCTTTGCTTAAAAATGTATACGAGAACTTCCTTCTACTTCAATATTCAACTTGTGGTAGGATCCATCAACTGACGATCATGATAATACAAATAGTGACAATCATTATTCATGACATATATTAATTTTTAGGATCACAGAAGTTACTCATGCGAATGCTAAAAACATATTGAGAGATTCCGACAGTTAAAAGATGATTCATCTTTATATTTATGAAGGATCAATCAACTGTTAAGAAAAATACGTATACACGAAAATAGCATAGCAGCTGTGAAAAGAATATAACATGGTGGAAGGAAGAAACAGAACAAAAATTTACACAATTTGAGAAAAACCAACAACCCTGAAAACCGGAAGCTGTAGTAAAGTTTATATGGTGCAAGAAGCTAATCCGAGGAGATGTTTACTCTGCATCACAAAGCATCAAGTGTATATCCCAATCTTCACTACACGACCAAACACCCACCTTGAGTAATCACAATTAGAGCCTTGGTCACAATAGGTCCAGTAAAGATGGCTGTGAACCACTGGACTTTGAGATAGATGTGCCAGTGCCACCTCTACCTCTCCCCCTTCCTCGTCCCATTGCTACTGAAGGTGGTGGCGCAAGTTTCAGTGCGGACTGCTCCGTTTTGCTTGAACCAAATATGGAGCTGATGTCTGCTGACTTTTGGTTATTGAATGAACCACTGGAGAAAGATGGCATTGCTTGGCTCTGTTTTGGGAACCCGAAAGAGTTTACTGGATCATGATTACTTGCAGAGACACCTGAACTCCCGTGCTGGGGTGGTTTCAGGGAAGACAATGAGGCGCTGAATGCCCAGTTGTCATTGTTAGCTGTCTGCAAAGGCATGCTCGCAGGTAATTGAATGCCGGATGCAGTGCCATTGTTGAGACCCGTAGAAGTAACAGAAGCGCCGTTGGGACGTGGAGGCCAATTAGTAAACGGATCTAATTCATCAAAACCTGGAGTAAATGATGTTCCTGTGTTTAGCTCTGTCTTCTCATTAGTTGCCTGAAAAGTGAGGCTTGAAGACTGCTGCTTTGGAGGCCACTCGATGTCCACTGGAGGGCATGTGGTTGGTGCTGTTGTCTTGTTGGGCAGAGTAGACATGATCGATGGCTGTGACTGACTTGTGGTTTTGTTAAACTGATTGTTTGTGTCATAATGACAAGACGCGGGGATTTTCAAAGCAGAATCTTTGCTGGGAGAGCCCCAATCGTCATCCCAAGCTGGTCTGCTCTTGGCTGCAGAAGCAACCTTCTCGGGTTCTTGGGTTGATGACTGAAACTGGACTCCATTGGCAGCAGAATGCGGCTTCACCTCTGAAATTCCAGAATCATTCACTGTAACTCCTCTTTTTTCCTCTATTTTTCTGTTTCAAGAGACAAGCAGATCATAAGAAAGCCAGCAACACTATGCAGTGGTAAAGTTGTGAAAACAGCAGGCATACCTGAGAATATTCTTGACAAATAGCATATATTTTGCAAACTGCTGGACATTCAGTTGTTGGGCAGTGAGAAGCGGCATCATCAGGGAAAGCACATGTTCCGCGGTGAACTCGACTCCATACTAGGGAGCAATGACAGAGAATGCAGATTATGAGATGTGATGCTTCCACAGATAGAAGGGGAGACATCAAGACATTCAAACTTCAAACGTAAATTTGACCCTTCTTCCTACCTGTTTGAGAATCGCGTTTGCAACAGCAAGGGTACACATAAGGGTAGGTGCAGAGCGATCAACAGCAGTACAACGCTGAATTGTTTCCAGGATTTCGATAACAGCAGATTTATCAAGCGTTTGAACCAGCTCTGCTAAACAGAGCAAAGCATTTACTCTGACCTGAACAACAAGTACATCCATTTCAAATTCTTTGGATTATGGTCTCTCTCTAATTAATTTTTCTCTATATTTTTCAAGCTATGAAAGGACAGTGGTTATAAAAGAAAATAGGCTGACAGAATCGACCAAAGCATAACCTACCGCAGCAACTGTCGTTTTGAGAGCTAAGCCATGAACACGAGGCAAAATTGCTTGCTTTACAACCTACAAAATCAAAATGGAAAAGAGAAATATTAGCTTAAAGAACTCATCCAGTGTAATTGACTGACACTACCCTGCACAACCACAGAGTCTAAATGCATGTCACACCATTGTGTCCAAGATGCATATCAAAATCATATTCATCTTTCTGGAAAAAAAATTAAACATAAAAAATAAGAATTGAGCATCACCTGACCATCGAGTTGCTTAGCGATAGATGTGGATCTTTTTAGAACTTCCTCCTGAATGCGAACATCATTGTCATTGTAGGCTCGGAGAAGCAGAGGGAGGACATGCGATTCAAGATGCTCGCTATTAGTCTGAAAAGTTACACAAAAACCTAAGTCAAGGATCTTAAATGTATTAAGACAAAGGAAAGTGATATGCATATTACAACTGGTCTAGGAACAGACAGCAGTCGGTCTAACTTCAGTTTGGAAGCTTTCAATCATTTTTTCATAAATACAAAACAAATCAGAAATAGATGTCCAAAAAAGATATGAGATAGGACAATAGAAATTAAGAGTCCCTCTTTCCAACAGTTTATGGCAGCACAAAAGACTATTCTGTAGAGCTGCTGTGCTGCTACCTATCAGTGCCAGTACATATGTCACAGAAACAATACTTTACACCAAATCCTTTAACCTATCTGACCGTGTCCAGTCACAAGAACATAAGCAGAAACAAACATGTGCAGACTAAGAAATACATAATTCAGTAATGCATACACATTGATCAATTTTACCTTGTTAGTAATAAGATCTGCGTGCTTTACAAGCAGCAGTAATGTATCTCCAGAAGCAGTACTCAGAACAGGAACAAGAGCAGGCAGTGTTATCAACTCAAAGTCATTCCTATCCTGCAAACGGAGTTTTAAGATTTCAAATTCAAGCATTTAGTCAAAAACTAGTGTTGACACTAACGATTAAAGACCATTGCTAAAAAACTTCCATTTTTTGGAAAAAGTGACATGCTGAGAAATAAATTAATGAAATCCATTACCAAACACCATGTGTTACAAGTAACACCAATTTAGGGAGGAACAGTGAACAAATACAAGTAGGTGGCAAGGAAAAGTAGTTTTATCCGGAACCCACTTATACCTATAGATCAACAACAGTATAGTTAGGAAACAGATGGGACTCTGATTACCTGAGACTGTGCTATTGTTAGAACCATTGGCAAGATCATTGGTTGCAAAACCAAATTCCTAAGTTCAGCACAGAGAGGCGGAAGAACCTGCATGGTAAAACCTATTTCGCTTAGTTGTTGCAAGACATATCACTGGAGAAATCTTTTCCTATCAAGTCGCAGGATAAGTCAGTAAAAGTGACTACCTTATACCGTAATACACGGGAATCGAAGTCTTTCCACATATCTGATAATGCTTTTAAGAACTCAGACTTCTGCATGTTGTCTCTTTCCTGCAATAAAGCGAAACATGTTCCTAAAAGGTTACCAGAAAAGTGGAGATACATTCACTTGATATCTAAATATGCTTTTACTTATAGTCTGTCTCAAACAATAATTGGAAGTCTAAACACGTACAAGCATATGATCAAGGAAGCGGAGAGCACGTAACCTAGCATCGCTTCGAAAAAAACTAGATCCTGCAAAGTGAGAGGTCAAGGCACAGATGTAAGTAACAAGCAAGGAGAAAAAAATTGTAACAAGAAATACGGAAACCTCATCAACATTATGTCCACTTACCTGTGAAATCTAGTGCTGTTGGTCTAAAAGACTCGTTCGTTGATAGCATCCTTTGCAAATCAGATACCAAGTCCGAGGGTATAGATGAGAAAGATTCATTTGTTATATAGTTTAACGTGTTCATGTACTGCAGGAAATTTCAAGATAACCATCATCAGCCGGGGGAAATCCAAGGAGATATTACTACTGGATAGCTAAAATTAGTGCTAAAACATAAATCATGAGACAAAAGACATCAAATGGCATATATCAGAAGAGCAAAACTAGGGAGCTTGGGTTGTAGAGTTACCATCTTGACATTATTATTGCAGTCTAGCAATGGTTTCCTAGCAACTAAATGATATGCAAGACATCCAAAACTAAAAATGTCCGACGAAGCTCCAGCTGAAGGATTTTTGCTGCGCATCAGTTCAGGTGCAGTGTAGTTTAGGGACGGCTGGACTGGCAGTATTGAATCCTCCACGTCATATTCCTGCAAGGTCCATATCAAACGTCAAAATCATCATACATAGGAAGTTATCTCGCT
Source organism: Streptanthus diversifolius (assembly GCA_039880935.1). Lineage (NCBI taxonomy): Eukaryota > Viridiplantae > Streptophyta > Magnoliopsida > Brassicales > Brassicaceae > Streptanthus > Streptanthus diversifolius. The sequence goes on along the minus strand of JAXGFM010000015.1, from coordinate 3,604,128 downwards.
TGTCCAGTTGGATACAGCAAATAGATATACATCAGTGTAGTAATATTTCGGATTTCAACTCACAGAATAGTGGAATAATTGCATGTTATCCAAGTTCCCAGCCTGTGCTGTTGAAATAGCAAAACCAAACCCGGCAAGCTTCCAAGAACCAGATGAAGTAATAAGAACATTCTGCAAGGAAATTGTAAGAAAATATATACATAAGGCTTCCAAGAAGAGAAGAAGAAAGTATGACTAAGAATTTTGAGAAAGTAACCTCTGGAGATATAGCTCGATGGATGAGATGAGCGTTATTGTGTAGAAAGTTCAGTGTCTCAGAAATCTGGAGTAGCCCATGTTTCACCTCTAACAAGCTCATCTCCTGACCAATTATAGCAAATAATAAACAATCAGACATTTCCTCAGTCAAATTCAAGACCACTTGATGTGATCCTGCCTAGCACGGACGAATTTACGGACGTCCTGATTAAAGTTGAAACAGGTGGGTTGTGAACGTCCATCCAATCATCTCAACAAACGTCCATATTATGAAGACAGACATCATACAACACGTCACGAACGTCCCAGTCCAGTACTCGGACGTCCCGACTCTGTACCAGTACAAGGATCAGGACCCGACCAGACGCCAACCATCATCAGACCATCACATGACCAGACCTCGTCCATGGCCTGACCCGAGTTACGATCAAGACCCAAGGACCATTCCATTTGGTCCAATGACTAGAACCAGACCAAGGCACTTCCACATGTTCTTAGTTACTTCATCAACTTATACCCATCACTTCACTTTCATTCTGGGCTTGGATGGAATCTTAAAGAATTACTTTCATGAAGCCCATTTGCTATTTCTAGGCCTAACCCGTTTTCTCTTCTCTCATTTGCATTAAATAAAGTAGTTGGCAGTTAGGAGTTGGGAGTTATCTCATTTACTTTCCTTCTTGCATAGCCTAACATGTTCTTGGAGTTTGTTCCGAACATGTAAGCCTTCTAGTTCTTTCTTTTCTCTTCTATATATAGATGGCTTGGCCATTTGTACTTCTCATCAAAAATTTTAATAAAAAGAGCTTTTCTTTCTTAAGAGTTTCGATCACCGAATAATGCATTATATCTACTCTCTCCTAGGCCCTCCCTTGGTGTGTAATATCTTTGGGCCCGTCTAGGAAACCCTTGTAGTACCTTGATACGTCATATCTTTGGTGTTGCAAGTCCGGTGAATCAAAGGTCTTTCCGCAACCTTTGTGTGACCATTCGCTCCACATCCCTTGACAACTTGAACTCACGCTCGTTGTGCAAAGTTTATCCCCTTACTCCCTTGTTGTGCCGGTTTTGGGTTTGTGATCTTGACCAAGATCATATCACCACTATAACGCAATTGTCTCGAAACCAAGGTCGAACTCAAATTGAGTTGAATCACAGAAAGGTACAATTATAGCAAATAATAAACAATCAGACAAAAAACAACGGATATATGACGCTAACTGACAGCACAAACAGAGGGTAGCTTACCATTGACTTCAGATCTTTCGGCACATTAGCCACATTCTGAACATTCCCAAGCGCGTTAGCTGCTGAGGCGAAGAGTGGCTCCGTAACTAAAGCCATAGCATTCTTGTTCTCATCGAGTGCCTGCACCACGTGTACCACACCGGGATGCCTCAACCGCACCAGCTTCCCGGCATCAGCTCGAATCAGATCAAGAAACGCGTCCTCGGCGGCTTTAGACAGCCCCGCTCGGACACGAGCCTCCGACAAAGCGCGCTTGTCAAGCATCCAGACACAGACGGTCGGGTACTGCTGGGAGCGCGTGGGGTCACGCGCCTTGGCTGCGTAAAGCTTCCAAGCGAGGCCAGGGCCAGCGGAACCGATTTGATCGAGGAGCTCGTAGTCTTGAAGAGGCTTAGGTCCCGTGACTTCCTGGACTGTGGTGTGAACCGTCTTCTCGATCACAGCGGCTGTTCTGGCAAGAGCTTGAGTAAACGTTTTCATGTTAATCGACATTTCTCCCGGATTTGACAGTAGCTCCCTAAATGTAGTCCGCGACGACGAGAAAACCGGTGATCCGACGAGAGATCTACGAACAAAGCAGAGAGGAGAATACGTATTTGACCGGGATCGATGGCGGATAGTATCACAAGTCTGGATCGAAGATCAGATCGTCTTCTTCCCCCCCACCTCTCTCGGCAACTTGTCTGTTTGGTTTTTCTTTTCTTTTTTCCTTAATTGCAACAAACAACAACAGTCTTTTTACATTTCTTTTCTCGTTTTTTTAATAATATTATTTATTTGCCACACCTTGTCCTTGTCTTGAGATGAAAGTAACATTAACCATCTGACTTCTAATCACAAGAAATATTTCCGTGGCGTCATTGTCGGCGATTACCAGTAATCATTACAAGAGCAGGAAGAATCTTTGAAATGGTGAAACCGATTCGAATCTCTCACAAGAATCTCTTTCCCCAAAAGCTTCGAGGCCAATTTCATGAAGTTATGGCAATCAATACAGATCCTTATGTTCTTCATTATCTGTATCAAATTCACACCACCACTATTCCAATCACCAGATATTCGTCCCTCCATTACCGCAAAGGCTAACGCCAACTTCTCGCTGTGATGCAACAAATGCTCTTCCTTCTGTTCTTCCTCTTCTATATCTTGTAAAGCTGACCTCATTTCTGGAACATAACCCATCTCCTTAAACCGACCAATCAGCCTCTCCAATTCCCTGTATATAGCTTCCCTGTCTGCACGGCGCCGTCCTCCCGATGCGAATTCATGAACCTTGTTTCCTATCTCAATCCAGCTCAACCCTGGTTCTTTTCTCACTCTCCATGTCTCCATCTCCTTTCTGCTTTTATTGGCTTCGTTAAAGCTACCTTCTGCACTGTATATATTCGATATCTGAATGTAACTCAATGAGTTTGTTGGTTCTAGCTCTTTCAGTTTATCTGCCGCTAACTTACCTAAACGGGTGTTACCATGTTTCCTACACGAACCCAGTAGTGCACTCCAAACAACGGCATCTGGGACCATTGGCATCTGCTTGATAACCTCTTCTGCCTCGGAAAAACGCTCAGCTCGGCCTAGCATGTCGACCACACAAGCGTAGTGGTTTAGCTTTGGGTGATTTTCAGGTTTCTCAAACATGGATCTGAATATTTTCATTCCTTCTTCTACTCGTCCAGCGTGGCTGCAAGCCGAGAGAAGGGCTATGAAGGTAGCTGAATCGGGCGTGAGGTCCATTTGTTGAAAGACTAGTAGAATTGAGTCTACTTGGCCGTGCAACGAGTAAGCCTTGAGCATTGAGTTCCAAGATACCACATCCCGCGATTCCATATCATCAAATACACGTTTACACAAGTCAAGAGAGCCACACTTGGCATAAGCATGGATTAACGAGTTGTTCAGTACTGTATCAGCGCCAAAACCACCTTTGATGACTTGAGCGTGTATAGTCAAAGCGTGGCGAGCAGTGACAAGTCCCGCACAAGCTTTTAGTACACTTGAGAAAGTATACCAGTCAGGGCTTAGCTTCTCGTGACGCAACTGACCAAAGAGATGAATAGCCCTCTCTGGATCATACACTGCAAACGCTGTTATAATCCCAGTCCAAGCAACAATGTCCTTGCAGTTACTCATTTCCATAAAAAGCTTGTAGCAGTCAGTAAACTCTCCTAAGATTTCTGAGTAAACTTTAACCAATGCAGTAGCCACTTCAGTCTGAGTTACAAACCCGGACTTAACAGTCAGAGAATGCAGCTGCAGACAACACTTCGAAACCTGATCAGGAACTAAGTCAGAGCTTTTGTACAAGGAAGAACATATATTAAGCAACGTCGCACGGTCAAATCCCACTCCATCACTGTGCATCCGCATAAAAACACCAATGGCCTCTTTCACGAGATTGCAGCACTGAAAAGCTGCAATCATTGAGTTCCAAGCGACCACATTCTTAAACTCCATGGCCTCAAACACAGTCCAAGCCTCAAATGCGGCGGCCCCATCACGACACCTACCGTACATAGATATAAGCGCATTCGCCACATAAATCGAACAATGTAGACCCAGTTTCAAAGCAAGTCCGTGTACCTGCTTTCCAGGCTCATACCGGCATGAAGTCAACACGCTTGACAACGCAAACTCGTTAGGGCAGCAGTGGGATAACATAACAGAGAAGAGACAGAACCCCTCTTGCTCGTTCCCTGCCTTTGCATAGCCTGTAATCAATGACGTCCACGAAACTACATTCCTATCAGGCATTTTATCAAACACCTGGCGCGCGTATAAGATTTTCCCGCATTTCGTGTACATAGTAATGAGATGGTTAGCAAGGAAAAGGTCCTGTGAATACGAATAAGAATAGGGATGCGAGAGCATGTGGTGGTGTAAACTGATGCCATGGCGGAGATTGCGTTGGTCTGCACATGCTTGGAACAGAGCAGCGTAAGCCTGCTGAGACTGAAGCTCGACCGGCGCACAATAGAACAATGAAAAAGCTCGTCGGAGATCACCAGACCTCACTAACCTACGCAATCCTTCAACAAGTTCGTGTTTCAGTGGAGAAGGTGAAGCAGAGCTAAAGCGCCTCAAGCTCCCGAAAGAGATATGAGATACACTTGTCATCATCGACGCTCCAAATTCATTTACCGAAATATAAATATATAAGCAAATAGTGGATGACGATGATCGGAGCTCCGGCTATCCAGTCGCACCTACGGGTAAAGCCAAGTAGTCAGACCCGTCGATGTTCCCATTTTGACTTGCAGTTTCCGTCTGGAGTTCGAACCCAGCATCCTCAGTATAATGAAGAATATTAAAGCAATTAGGATATGTTGAAAAAAAAAAAAAAAAAAAATAAAATAAAAACTAAAAATATATTTTACCGTAATGAATTTTTCCTCTTAAATTATTTTATAAACTTTAGTATAAAATAATAGCGACGACTGCGTACCAAAACCCTACAGCAATAGCGTCGATCTCACAGGCAACCTCAAGCTTCACCGACGCAAACAATTTTCTACGTCAATCTCACAGTTGTATTTGAAAATCATGGAAGAGAAGAGAACTTGCAGAGATCTTTTGGAATTGGAACACAAGAATCCATCTTCTTCGTCCTCTGCTATCGATTCGGCATTTTTGATCTGCAAGGGGAAGAAGAAAAAGAGGGAGGAGGCTCCATCTAAGCCAACGATTGCTCCAGTTCCCAAAAGCGAATTTCTTGACAAAGTGAAAGGCTTCCTGGGGATCATGGCGGAGGCTAACAAAAAGTTGGAGCAAGAAGCAGAGGAGGGTAACTCAGAAGCTCTTGACATCGAAGCACTTACGGGAAACGAATCTCAAGTTATCGAGATGGATTTGATGCTTGGTGTCGCTGATCTCAACACACCTGAAGCAGTCAAGGCGGCTGAAGCAGCTATCGCCGGTAATACTTTGGCTATTGGAAGTGGAGATTCAAGCAGCGATGAGAGTGATAGCGACGACGAAGATGATAAGAGCACTTTGTGTGAAGAAAGTAGCAGAAAACGAGCAAAGATCGTTGAGCTCTCTTAAACTATGTTTACTCTTCCCAATTTCTATATTTTACTTTGTATGAAAGCATTTGCCTAATCCCCTGTTAATCATTGAGAATATGATGCATCATCAATCACCAGTTGTGTTTTGGGAATAATAATTAGGACTGTGAACTCAAGTCACTTGCAAAAGATGGACAACTAATCTACGTTCATAGTCGCAATCCATAAAGAAAATAGATCAAATTCTCAAGAGTGTGTATGTGATAGTCTTAACTCTCTTCGTCAACAAGAAGTGTACAGCCGTCGTAGATTCCAGCGTCAAGTAATCTTGCTGTCTCGTCCTCAAGTGCTGTAGGAAACGGCGAGCCCTGCCATGGATATACAGAATTGTTCCATTGATATGATGAAGATAACAGAGATACAAAACATTAATATGATCAAAACGTAATTTTCACGAACCTCTTCATGAAGAAATAACCTTAGCTTGATGGACCTGAGCTTGAACAAGTTCTCACATAAACTCTTTAGCTTCCTAACCTGTTCAAACCAATCGAAAGCTTTAAAGAAACTTTTCATAGATTAGACTTAGACTCTCAAGACAAATGAAACTAAGTAACAACCGTGATACTGCCTGGTAACTTGTCTGTCAACGGAGGCTTTTCACCCATCGATGGACCAACGCATTTGAGAGTAATGGCTGCACATGTAATAGACATATCAAAGCAGCTTCTATAGAATTAATCAACCATACATAAGAAACGTTTAATAAAGACATACAGATAAGTCCAGATGCTATATTCTTCGGGCGGGTGTTCTCAGCTGATGCTCTTTCATCATTAAGTCCGTGAAGTTTCTTGAGTTCGTTAAACCTGCAATCACAAGCAGTGAAAACTTTCTTATATCTACTTTTGACAGACACTTGCATGAAAAGAAGAGAACAGGATTCGGAACCAATATAATACCCTTTACTATATTGTTTGTGAAGATTAGATTGAAGAAGATATATAGCTTTGCAAAATGTACCTAGGGTGGAGCAGCTCAATCTCCTCAGACTTGATATCTAACTTTGACATCACCATTCGGACATACCTGAGATCATCCAAAATAATACTAAGCAAAGTCCAGCCGCTGAAATCAAACAATAAGATTGACCAAGAAGATTTGACGATTTACCGGATCTCAGACTCCTTCTTCTCACGAGCTCTGACCTGAACGAAGCCGATATATTCAGATATTAAAGAGCAACGGAAGGTAACAATATGTTGAACATTTTTACAGGCACTTGTTCTACCTCACTCCCATTCAGCATTTGTACTTTCGTCAACCGCGCAACGAGAACAAATCTCGGGACACCGTCTCTTACAAGATCAGTTACTGGGTTATCCGAAAGCCTGATATCCTATTACTTGAAGAGAGATGTTCAGTTAAAGTACACGATTTTCAAAAGTCTACCTAACTTTCATAATGAACATCTAAAAATTGCAGGGAGCACCAATAACGCCAGTGGATAATTAATGCTTATGCCTGATCTATTAGAGTATCACAGAACATAAGATCAATACCACCAACTTAGGAAACACATTCAGTGCATCTATCGAGGCCAGATCACCAATGTTGTTAGCTCCTGAAAAAATGCAATGGGGTGAGACAAATGGCCAAATTTCATAAAAGGGGATATAACACTTAAAGTGATTACCTAGTAAAAGACAACGCAGACTTGGAAATGGGTCGCTGCTTTTCTTTGGTGATTCATTGCCATTTACAGAGTGAAAGATGTGTGACAGCTTATTCTTGTTCAGGTAAAGGTGCTTCAAGCTGAGACACAACATTTTAGATGATCAATTTTTAACTAGAATAAACGGTGCAATGTATGTTATTCATCAACTACACGTAGAAAACAAAATATCCATAACCGACCATGGAAGTTGAGATCACTTTAATACTTCACTCCACTCGGAGATACAATTATTATCCAAGTTTACAAGTCGCAGAGAATTAAATGCCTGGTCATCTGAGGATGATGTTGACTGCAAGAAGCAACCAAGGGGTTAATAAGGAGGCAGGACAAAAAGAGTTCACAATTTACATACTGAACACCAAGCATGTCCAGGCTATATCCTACTTAGAGCAACTAAGCAAGCACTGGGACTACAAAATAAAACATTACCGTTATGGTAGATATCATGTTCCCCATCAGATGCAACTCCTCAATTCCAGGTAACGAGCGCCTAAGATTTTCAACCTGCTCCATTATGGTAAGAGCCATAAAAGTAAAAAACTGGCGATGGTGCTCAAACAGTTCATGAGATAAAGTAACAGGTAAGGTTAAAAGAATTATATATCACCTGAGTCCAGCTCAGACCAGTATTATTCAGAACCAAAACACGGATATTTTTTAACTGCGGCAGAGAGGTAACTTCACTTGACAAAGAATTGCAAGAAAAATTAAGGGTGGTAAGGGCTGGTAACTGTTCACAAAGAGCACCGATTTCCTGGACGCCATAAACAAAAAAAAACAATCATAAACTGTAAAAGAATATCTTTTTGGTGATGTTGGATCAAATCTAGACTGCATATGTTACTAGCAATGTCACAGAACAGCCAAGCAGCAACGACTGATACCTCCCAGTCAGAAATTAAGTTTCCAGTTAAGTCCAGCAGCTTTAGATCTTGAACAGAGGAAGCAAATGAAACAAGTAATGTTAAAATATGTTCATCTAAATGTATTGAGCAAGAGGGACGAGTGTTCTGACTGAAAGTAGATTGAAGCTTACTGGGTAGTATTGAGCCCAAGTCAGATGAAACTCCAAGAGAACTAACACCAAGATAAGGAAGAGAAGCACTCGAAAGCTCCTCAAACCGACTTAACTTATCCTGGATCTTGTCCCCTCCCAAAAGTTGAATCGAAACACGTTTGTTCTTCGCAGAGAGAACATACATTTCGTCTAACAACAAAAAGAAGGAAATTTAAATTATTTTAGAAACAAAAACTGGCTCCAAAAAAAACCACACATATCTCTACCAAATTTATAATTGCATAACTGAAACTAACTATAGCATTCATTAATAAACCTATCTAGCAAAAGAAATGTGCACTGAATAGCACTTGAACAGTAGAGGAGAAAATAACCCAATGCAGACCTTCTTCGTCTTTAGTTGAAGTCGTTCGGTATCTGAGCTCCAATGCTTGAAGCAAGTTGATACCACGGCTAAGATTCTGGGAGCGAACAAAAGAGGCAGAGGTCTGTGAGCGACCGTTAAAGTAGAAAACGCCATTAACGGAACCATCATGCTTCCCATCGCCATCGTGATCCCAGTCAACGCCGATCCAGGTTCCGGAGTACCCTTCCACACATCCAACGTACTTGACGGTGCCCACTCGACGCGGATCGTTGAGCGAGTGGACTCGCTGCCCGATTTCGAAAGAATTGGCGCTCATTTCGCAAATACGTCTGAAAATACCGATGCAACAAAATTTTCGATAAGATCGAAATCCGATATCCGCCGGAAAATCAACTTGGGCGTCGGATTTGGTACAATGTGTATGTGGAACCTCTGAAACCTCACGGAGACGAACCACTGAGCGATCAATGAGTGTTGGGAGTTGGGACGCTGGCTTTCTCGCGGGGCTGCTTCTCGATCATGATGGGCTTCCAACAAAGGTGGGGTGAAACTTATTGGGCTTATAAAATCCTTAATAACAGCAAAAAATAAATATTGGGCCAATTCTCAATGTTTGGGGCAAAGGAGTCAAACGATTCTAACGTCGAATTTTACATGTGTCCGATGAATTATGTTTAGGTTTTTTATTGGGTGTAAAACTATTATATCCGAAATATCATTATACCTATAATGACCGATCCGAAATCCATTGGATAATCCGAATATATATATATATATATATAACTATATATATATATGACATACAAATTTCAATATTTCTTTTTACGGAATTTGGTTGTTTACATTTAGTCGAACATATTCAATTTTTTTTATTTAAGGTACAATATTTTTTTTGGATACAATTTTGAATTATCGGATATAATTAATCTGATACCAAACCGATAATCCGATACCGAACCCTATCCGAAATATTATCGGATATTTTACTCAAAATTCGAACCAATCTGATACCGAAAATACTGAACCGATACCAAAAATACTGAACCGATAATGTTTTGATTCTTTATTGGACACAAAACTATCATATCCAAAATATTCAATACTAATAAAGACCAATCCTAACCCAAACCAATAATTCAAATTTTCACCCCTAATTCTCACGCCGACATAACGTAATACGTATGGTCAAAAGAGCTCAAAAGTCGTAACTTTTGGCCTTCTTCGGACGAAAGGAGTGTACTTATGTTTTTGGATTAAACTAATACTAATTAAGACATACGTACACCCAAAAATAGGAATCCAGCTGCAATTCACCACGACTTCTTTCACATTCACGCACACACTCATCTCTCTTTCTCTCGATGTTCATCATCAATAGGAGGAAGCCCAATGAACATCTTCCATCGTTGAGAACCACACTTTTTTCTTTAATTTAATTGAACTTACCACCTGAATAAAATCTTTACACATTAGTTATTTAAATATTAACTTTCTAAACTCACAGTCACACATGTATTTTTCTTTTATAAAGTTGAAGTCAATCTTATCAATAGATCACAGCCACACATGTCTCAGTAACAATTTTTTTTTTTTTTTTGTAGTCAAACTCCTCTGTTTCTGTCTCCTCTCACCTTATCTTTTTATCAGCTGTCTTTCCCGACAAGGAAAACAAAATCGGTTCTCCTTTTCAAACCAAGACCATTCCCTCCTACGCTCTTGTAAAGCAAATAGAGATGTGACTTTATCATATATTTGTGATTAGAACCTTAAACTTTTTTTAAAAAAAATTGTTCCTCGAAACCACAAAGAAATCTAACCGATTTTTTTTTATTGTAATTGACTTCGGAAGAATTTGATCCAATGATCTTTGAGGATAAAATCCACTTTTTCCACCAACCCTTTGCATCACAAAGTTATGGAATGGATCATCAAAGGGTGCACATGTGATGCAAGAAAACTGCGTCTTCTATGGCAAAATCCAAATTCATCCACTCTCTACTACGTCCATGTCTTTACTACACTTCTTTTCAATTTTAAAACAAAATCCAGATTCTGCCTCCTTCCTTTAGATTCTCATTATTCTAATCACAATAATACTATTTAAGTGAATTTACTGTTCTCCATTGAGATATAACACTTGTTAAGCCACAACCCACCTGTGAAGTTTCCTGGAAGCTACACTTTTGAAGCTTTGAGATATTATAAAACGTGTGCATGCTTTTATCTGCTCTTTCAGATGCTAATCCACACTTATAAATAACTGCTAGCAATTGTTAACATTCCAACATCAGAATCCAAGTAGACAAATACAAAAAGAGCAAACATTTTGTGAAAAACTTTGTTTCTGTGAGTGTGTGTGTGTGTGTCAGTGTGCTTGTGTTCATGGCTGGTCTTAGTAATTCCAGTAACAATGCGCGAAATGATGGCCAAGCCGGTATACCCTCTGCCTACAGAGGAGTCCGAAAGAGAAAATGGGGGAAATGGGTGTCTGAAATCCGTGAACCAGGGACCAAGAACCGTATCTGGCTAGGGAGTTTCGAGACTCCTGAAATGGCTGCATCCGCTTATGATGTGGCGGCATTCCATTTCAGGGGACGAGAGGCTCGTCTTAACTTCCCCGAGCTCGTCAGCAGCCTGCCACGTCCTACAGACTCGAGCTCAGACAGCGTTCGCATGGCGGCTCATGAGGCAGCACTCTACTTCAGAACAGAACCAGTAGAGTCAACCATGCAAGTGGACACCTCAAGCTCCTTCAACGTAGTTCCAACGATGGTCAGACTCTCGCCCAGAGAAATCCAAGCGATCAACGAGTCAACTTTGGGATCTCCTACCATGTTGATGCATTCAACATATGACTCCATGGGGTTTTTCAGTGATGTGGGGATGAATGTTTGGGATACATACCAGACTGACTCTCTTTGGGAGCCTTGAATCCCAAACTCATGGAGAGTTTCTTCTGCTCAATCTTAACAATACTGGGTTAATGCCAGCTTAAGTCAATGGCCTAGAATGCTTAATTACTAGGGTTTAGGTTCCAGAGTCGCACAAGGGTTGTTGATTCTGGCGTTATAGCAAAGAATAAAGTTCCTGAGTTTTGGAGGGAAGGGCATACTTTGTTTTCTTCTTGAGGAACAGATGAGCTTGATGGGTCCCATATATGGACCTCTTCACCAATAGTTTTAAATTGTTTGTTACGAATATACACATAGCTTCCATTTAATAAGCTGTGTTAGAGATTGTGAGGTGTGACTTTTTTTTTTTCAGTTGTTTGTTACCCCATCTGCTTATGTAATTCAATATGAACTGTCGTTTAATAACCTGGATTTGGTTTGGTATTATGTTGTATAGATTCCTGAAAATTTTAAGATATTTTTGGTTTGGTATAATTCTAACTAGACTTTCCTTTCTCTCGACTTTCTTCACTTAAAGAAGCATTGACTAATCTTCAGAAAAAAATCTACATTTTATACTGCAAGATTCTTTACAAGTTGATCACGTTCAATTTAGTTCTTCCATTTTCTGGAACCAAAACCAGTATATACAATAAATCTAAGCTATTGCAAAACAGGAAAACAGAATGTACTTTTAAGCTATCTTTGAGCAACTTACTTGATGCCTCTAAGAGAAGCAAAGATTTCTGAATCTTCAGTCATGTTATTAGGGATGACGAGGATCTCATGATCGCAAGTCTTTGCGCCTCTTCGACACGACCAACCCGATTGAGAAGTTCAATGACCATTAAATAGTGATCTTCTGATGGCTGCAATTTGTACATCCGGAGCATTAAGTTGTAGAAGCGACAAGCTTCATCAGCAAATCCGGCTTGACTGGAAATAGATAAAACTGCTGTAAAGGTGAAGGCGTTGGGAGTAAACCCTTCTGATATCATCTGCTCAAAGCAGTTTATTGCATCCCTTAGGCGCCCATTGCAGCCATAGGCTTCTATAATGGAGGTCCATGTCAGAGAGCCCTTGCCAACAACGGTATCGAAAGAGAAATTAGCACCTTCTGAGATCTCCAAATCGTGCATACATCTTGATGTTTCTTGCAGAAACAAAAGGGATCGACTCAAACTCCTTTCTCAGAATGTGCCCATGAATCTCTTTCCCCAGCTTTAATGCTTTGAGCTCACTGCAAACAGTCAAAACCCTACCCATTGTAACAGAATATGGCCTGTGTTTTGATAATAGCATTGATCTAAACACCTCGATCCCTGCTCTTAAATCATCCGTTTCACCCAGGAGACCTGCTCTGCCATAGAGATCAACCATGCAAGAAAAGTGTTGGAGACATGGACGTATGCCATACTCACATTGCATCTTCGTTAATAACCTTTGGCCTTCGTGGACTAACTGGGAATGACTACATGCCGATAGAATTGCAACCATGGTTACATGGTCAGGTTTAATACCGGATCTGGTCATCTCCTTGAACAAAGTCAAGGCAATTCGCCCTTCACCCTGACTTCCGTATCCATCTATCAAGGAAGTGTATGTTACTTTGTCTCTTTCGGTCATCAAATCAGATACTCGCTTTGCAGCTACAATTTCTCCTGATTTTGCATAAACATCGACAAGGGAGTTCCACAGCATTGTATAGTCCTTGAAGCATTTGCGCCTCAGGATGTAGCAATGAAACTCGTTTCCATGTTGCAAGTTTGCAATCCGAGCACAAAGAGGGAGAATGCTTGCAAGAGTAATGGAATTTGGCTGAAAGCCAGCGAGCAACATCTCCCTGAGAAGGTATGAGGCTTCTTCTGACATGTTCACTTGCGCATAACCGGAAATGATAGAGTTCCAAGTACTCAAACTATTTTCCTCAATCTGTTGAAACACTAGAAAGGCATGCCTAAGGTCATCGCATTTCGAGTACATTGTGATCAACGTGTTTCGAGCATTGTCAATCCCATCGTAAAAACTGCGAATTGCAAGACCGTGAATCTCTTTTCCCAACCTTATTGCTCCTAAGAGCGAGCAAGCCTTCAAACCAATAATCACAGCCACGGGGTCTAAGCTCGAGGGGAAATTTCTCATCCTAGAGACCAAACCCAAAGCTCCTGCATAGTTTCCTGTTTGCAAACAACCTCCAGAAATAATATTCCAAGTTATGACACTGACTTCTACACCTCAAAACCACATTTGTTCGAAAAGCTCAAACGCTTCACTCCACATGCCTTCCGAGGCATAACAGCTTATTACTGCATTCCATGAGACAGCATCCCTTTCAGACATTCTATCGATAACAGCTTATTACTGCATTCCATGAGACAGCATCCCTTTCAGACATTCTATCGAACAACCTCCGAGCAATACCCACATTTCCAAACCTGTTATACACAGAAATCACATACAAGCTGCACTTGTGAGCACTAAACTCAATGGATCCATGAACTACCCTTCCAGAGGCAAAATCTAGTGTTTCACCACAGGCCTTGAGAACAGACGGATAAGTGAAGGCATCGGGTCGAATTCCCTTGCTCACCATTCTCTTATAAGCAGCAATAGCCTCATCGAAAAGCTCATTGTTGGCATACGAACCGATGAGCATATTCCAAGGCAAGGGATGCAAAATGTCTGAGTTCTCATTGATTGATTGAGCTTCGCTGTGGAGACTAAAGGCAGAGTAAAAAGTAACCAGCTTTGGGACTAAAGCGGAGTGATATTCAACACCCGACGAAATACACTGAGCGTGAATTTGCAGCCCGGGCGAAAATGCACGAGCATCGACGCAGGCGGATAAAAGTGAAGCTGCGGAATGCAAAAAGTGGTCACCTGAAACAGCAGAAGAAGACTGAAGACGAAGGAGAGAATATGTTTTAAAGGCGTCATGTAAATGACCGTGACTGGCGATATGTCCGAGAGATTTGAAAAGTCTCTCAATCAGCATTGATTCGTTGCGGGTTTTGGAAGTTCTTAGGACGGAACTGGGTGGCTGTTTCCATGATTTGGGAAAAAACTTGACAATGTCGGATATGGTGAGACCTCCAGGAATAGGTCGGGAAGGAAAACACGGCATACACTGTATCTGTATGTAATAACATCATACGTCGTATACGATCACAATTGATCCGATCACTAGAACAAACAGATTCAAAAAAAAATTATACTCCTGAAATCAAAGTAGAAGAATTAGGCTACAACAAGTTGAGAAAAGTTCATTGAGGCATAGCATCGAACACGTTGTGTGCTAAATAAACATATCACATACACACTTAGACCCTTGGCGTCTAGCCATAGCATAATCGATAATAATGATCGAGAATTTTAGGGAATAGAGAGAAGAAATAGAGAGAGGTTTGAACAGGATAAGCAATGTGGAGAGGCCGCGCGAGAAACGCAGAAAATAACGTCCCGAGACGCCGAAGAAGAAGACTCCATAGAAAACTTGCTTGTCGGCTACTCAAGACTCAAGACTGAAAGTTATGGGCCTATTGTCTAAAGGCCCATGTTGGCTACAATGCTATAAAGCCCAATTTAGTTAGTTTCCAAAATATCTGAGGAAGAGAGGCATGTTGGCAAAATAGAGGCCCATATAAAAAAAAAGTGTGGCTACAATTATCCTACTTCTTCCCGCGTTATCCACTTCTCTCTCCCTTTGTGTGGACAAATGCATTTCCTCTATTCTCTTACGCTCTCTCTCACTCTCGTCCATGGCGACCACCACTTCTACGTCTCTCCCACGTAACTACTCCTTCACTCGTCCTCGAGCTCCTCCTTCTTTCATCTGCGGTACGTCGTTGGTTAGAACGTTTCCGCTCTATCTCCGCCGTGACCGCCGGTTTGCTCTCACTTACCAATTGGACCAGAATTCTAAGCAGAGGAGTGCAGGAATCGTTAGATGTGAGGCGACGGGGGTATCTTCTTCGTCTATTAATTCCCCCGGAAGTAACTGGGTGCCGGTGGTGCCGTTATCGGCGCTTCCGAAAGGTGAACGGAGAGTGATTATTCAAGACGACGAGACAATATTGCTGCTTTGGTACAAAAACGATGTGTTTGCGATTGAAAATCGTTCTCCGGCGGAAGGAGCTTATAGCGAGGGACTTCTCAACGCTAAGCTCACCCAGGTTTTTCCGCCTTTTACATATTCGTAGTGTTTCCGTCATTTGAGCTTCTTCCGTCGTTGGAATTTAGGAAATTACAGGTCGCGCGTTTGTCTAATTGATGAGAACTTTGCGAGTATATGAAGTGTTTGTGAAAATGCTTGACCGAGTAGAGTGACTGCTTTATTAATTGACGTTTATGAGATAGACATCTTTACCTCCTTAGTCAACACATGGCTTGAGTGACTTCCAAATCAATAGACAATGATTCCTGTCTGGGTTAGCTTCTGTGATATTTGATTCTACAAGAATGTAGAGTAGAAAGCTAGATTTAAGAACACTATGTATTACCTCACTGTGAAATGTAGCTACCTATATCTATATGGAATGATAATGCTTTATAAGATTGTTTGGATATGTTAACTTCGTTAGTTACTTGGAAAAGTTTCTTGATTTGTCACTAAATCAGTTAGTTACCTGCGATGTTACAGTTATAGTGTGTGCAAAGGTTCGCTTTATAGACAAATTGGTTGCACATCACATGTTCACTGTATCTTTTGTTAGGGTTGTCAACTACTTCAACTACTATGATGCATCAAGGTCTCAGTTTAACACTGCTTTTTACTCACACTTCTCTTGATTTCTCTGACAACAGGATGGTTGCATTGTGTGCCCGTCAACGGATAGTACATTTTATCTTAGAACTGGAGAGATCAAGGAATGGTACCCAAAAAATCCGGTTCTCAGAATCTTGACACCTGCACTGAGAAAACTATTTGTATACCCTGTCAAATTTGACGAAGAAAACATCTACATCAGCATTCGAGGCAACGGGAAAAACGAGGCAGCTGCCGAAATCGTCTTCAGTGGAAAAGCTCAGCCTGGGCTCACAGCAACAAATGTCAACGTAGACGAGGTAAAACAAAAATGATAGATCTCCTCAAATGTAAATCTGTTTCATCTGGGAAACAAACTCAAGAATACCAAAAGAGTGATGATAAAATTTGTGGAAACAGGTGAGAATGGTGGTGGACGAGGGTTCTCAAGGATTTGGTTTCTCAAGGAAGAACGAAGTGATAAACGGGAAAGCGGCAGTGATAGGATTCTTACTGCTCTTAGATTTTGAGCTATTGACAGGTAAAGGTCTATTGAAGGGGACAGGGTTCTTGGACTTCCTTTACTCTGCTTCAGATGCTTTCAAGTAGAGATTTATCTCTTTGGTCTGTTTTTGCTTACCTCCTTGTTCAATTTGTGGAAGCATTACCCAACAAATGAAGAAAAGAAAAACATACTTTAGTAACAACTCACACCATGTCTTAGTATATGAATCACATATATATAGAGATGTCTGTTTTGGCCTTGTTTGTGTTTTACCTCGTTATATGAGATATTCTTTGTTGCTACAGGCTCTTCTCTTCCTGCTAAAATCTGTTTGTCGCTTTCTATTAACAATCGAACCTAAAATATATTATATGGTATATTATATTTTTTTTCTTAAAAATTTATTTTGGCCATAATTTTTTAATAAACATTTTTGCAAGCAATAAATAATTTTAAACATCTCAATATGACCGACCTGTTATAGCATGATTTCTTGGGTAAGAGATGAGGAATATCATACCGGAGAAATGGTGTATGAGAATAGAAACGCGTGGGAGAGTTTTGTTGTGAAGTTTCGTATGATATTTGCTTATCCTTGGCAGCGTGTTCGCAAGGGAAGCGTCTTGACCGTGACACTGCGCGGCCAGGTTTCGTCATTTGTTTCGTCGTCTCTTCTCATTTGTGTCGTTCTTAGAACGCTTATATTCGAAGTAGGACTATTATTTCTCTGACTCTGGTTAGGTTTTTTTAGTGAACTTAGTTGACTTGGAATACAACAATGTGCCAGTTCTCCATTGTTGTAATCTTTCTTTGTTTTACTGGGTTTGTTGTTATATTCTTGTTTATCTACAGTTAGGTTGAATATTTTTCCTCTCTATGTTCAGATCACTGATAAGCTAAACCGACTGGTCTACCACATATGTTACCAAGAAAACTCCCAATAGCTTTATCACATAGTGACTTGTTCCTTTGAGATAGACATTTGAGTTGTTACAAAAATGTGTTTATGTATATCTTAGTTTTGCATAAGTATATTTAACATAAAACATACGCAATTGGTGAAATATAAGCGAACTCTGAAAAGCCAAGATTCGGTCCTTGGTATTTTAGGATTTTGCCGCCGGAGACTCCGGTATAAGGTCCTCCACCGTGAGAATCGAAAGCAAAAGCTTCGGGGCCAGAGCTTTGTGGTGGCAGCGGAATCTTATGGAAGGTTTGAAGAGCGGAGACAAAAGAACGAGATGAGAAAAGAATGAGCAAAAAGCAGAGGATGAAGACTCTCTGTGTTTGCAACATTCTGACTCATCAATGCATCACAATGAAACATAGCAATATCATATTTGTACACACACACAAGTCTTCGGTTTGATTAGATCTCAGCCGATTGTTTAATGGTTATTAATTGGTTCTTGATTATGCTCTTTTTGAGAAATGTCACAAGAGTTTTGTCTTTTCTCTACAGTTTCCACTGTTTTAAACTAGCCAATTCGTTTTGTTAATAAAAAAAATGCATTTTTATTCTGTCTCATTTTCACGTGAACACGACCAACTTTCCAGCTAATCCGAATGTAAATATCGGAATTTTCATTGTAATTTTTTAAAAAAAGAAAATTTATGAATCACGTACTGTAATTTGTAACAATCTCTAAAAAAAATCATCTCTATTTGATTATATGAATAGAGTCACTCAGAACAATCACCTTAACTTTATTTGAATACAATCAACATTAACCGGATACCATCTGATCAACGGTTTATTTTTCCGAAACAATCACTTTATTTCTAAAACCCCAACTAGTCTTAAATAGTCACTTAAAGCTTAAGAATTCCGGCAAAAGGACCAAACAATGTCCCGATATAAAGATTTCCTTCAAATTCGTTAACCTCGCTAACCAAAGTATCCCCAAAGTTATCCTTTACCAAAATTGTCTGAATCACTTTACCATCAGAATTCACTTTAACCGCCGACGGGTTTGTTGGTCCGGTGGCTGTGTTCACGACCGAAGCAACCCAAAAGTTTCCAGAAGAACCGATCCTCTTGATATTGTCAGGGTTTGAGACAGCACTGGTGAAGTCTTCAGAAGTACCAGCTTTAGGTCCCTTGATCCAATACCTCTTGATGTTACTCTTGGTGAACTGACTAACCAGCACGAACGAACCGTCTGAGCTAACGGCACAACCGGCTGAGCCACTTAGTCCTTCCAGCAATACAGTCACGACCTTTGTTGATGGATCGTACTTGAAGAGTTTTCCGGTAGCATCTTTTGATGCCACTGCTTTCAACATATCGCTATATGCATAACCAATAGTAAACTTATTGATTAGTAAATAATTTTCCAATTAATTCTAAAAAAATGAATATCATTTAAACAAAATGTATATAATCGATCAGTTGACATAAATTAGGTCTACTTAAGATTTAATCTTTTAAAAAGTTGTAAAGATCAAATTAAAGTGTTCTAAAACGATCTGTTTTGTTTTTAGAGAAGACACAAATTCCTGTTACGATTATTTTAAAATAAAATACTACATTAACTTTTTCAATTTAATTATATGGTAAGTTTATATATATATATTTATTTAAATAGAAGGAATGAAACTTTACCCAAGGCCGAATTTTGAGCTGAAGGACGTGAAATAGACGACGCCAGTAGTGGGATCAACGTCAAGACCATCGAGAAACAAGAAGGGCTTGCCGTCAACACTGTCAGCGATCTTCTTGGCGAAACCGCCGCCGCGAGGGATGACGTGGAGACCCAACGGAGCATCGGCCACGTAGAGCTCTCCTGTTTTGTCGTTGAATGCTATTCCCGCCGGTCGGCCGCAATATCCCACATAAGCGGCTCCAAGTGAACTATCGCACCATTGCGACTTTCTAAAATAAAATTATGTCAATTGTAAATAAAAAAACAAGACAGAATATAAAAATTAAATATTTTGGACTCCTACATAAAATCCTGAACGTATTAGGTAAAGAAAAAAAGAGAGAGTTAAATATGATTTCTATTTTTCATATCGAAATTGATTGTAATGCACATGTTACTTTGACTTTTTTCACGTCGAGGCGTGACGTGTGCCAGTAAATGAGAGAAGATTATTGATACTACAATAATTTGTGTTTTTTTTTGTCAACGTCATTAATTAGATTTATGGAATGTAAATTAACATTCTATCTCCATTTCGTCTAATGAAAAGATTTGTTAATCACTAAAGTGTGATATTGGAGATCAAAAGTATAAAATACTTACGAAGATATTGTGATATAGCCATAATCGACGTAACCCTTCCCCGGTTGATATTTAAAGATTTTACCGCCGGAGACTCCGGTGTAGAAACCTTTTCCGGTGGAATCAAAGGCGAAAGATTCAGGGCCTAACCTTTGTCCCGGCACCGGAAGTTTCTGGAAAGACGCATCGTTTGAGAAAACGGCCGAAGAAAGCGAGAGAACAAGAAGAGAAATCAAGGAGACAAAGGACGTCATCATAACTCTTCTTGGTTGTGCGTTTTGTTACTAGATGAGGCTTGTAATGAGTATATTTATAGATTTTTTTTTTTCAACTTCTTTTTATTAAGCTTTAATCTTTTGTATTCAAGTATTTATAGAGATGAATATTTATAGAGCAGCAAATCAAACTAAAATTAGTAATTAATTGAAATATAAAGAAAAAAATACGCCTAAATTGTGTTAAAATTTCAAGATTTATTGGAGGTAGATTGATGAAAGATATGGGGTATCTTAGAAGAAATTGATTAAACTGAAATATAGATGATGAGAATGGTATACCACCTTTAAGTTTTTAAAGCATGATATATTACTATTAATTACCATCCATAATATTTATCAAGTTTTTATGTTTTCACGTTTGAAATAATGATTTTGATATATACTTTAGGTGTGTGAAATATATTTAACCAAAAATGTCCTTGATCTACTTTTATTTTTTTATAGTATTTTTTGATTCTGTGAGTATATTATTATTCATTTCATATGTTTTCGCTATCTATTAAATAATTTAATTACTATTACGGGAAAACGGTCAAAATCTACCCATACTATTTCCAGGACGCTTTTACATACTTAAAGTTGATTACCATGCCTATTTAGACCTAAACCACTATAATTTTTAAATTTTAAACTTTGATTCTATAACAATTATTTTTTTCATACACGATCGTTAACGACGTGATGAATCCGTTAAATGTCGCTGACTCATCATCTGACATGTCTAAAACGTTGTCGTTTTGAGATTAATTTTTAATCAATTTGAAAACCAGAGCGGTTTAATATCGTAATCAAAATCAATCTTGATGGTTATGTTAACCGATATGGTTTAATAATAATTTTAATCGATTTCGACGAAAATTTTAAACCGATATGGTTTAATTTCAATTTTAATCGATTTGGGGGAAATTTTAATTTAGGGTTCGTCGATGATTGAAATTGAGGGGGAGAGAGAGGGTTTAGAGAGAAATCGAGAGTTGCAGTGTCATCGACCGCGATAATCGCGAGTGGGGGAGAGGGAAACGATCGAAATCGAGAGTGGGGGAGAGGGAGTTAGTGAAATCGAGAGTGGGGGAGAGTGAGTTAGCGAAATCGAGAGTGGGGGAGTGAGAGTGAGTGAAAGAAATCGAGACTGAGTAAGAGAGAGCGATCGACAGTAACCAAGAGTGAGCGACATAAATCGGTAACTTCCTATCCCTCTCTCATAATGTGATTGATTATAACTGGTAGTTTTATCTATTTGTTTGATTGTATGATTGTGTAGGTGTTATTTGGTTATTTGTATGATTGCGCTCCTAAGGCTAATTTTGTTTATCTATTATTTGAATGTAGTATGGATACAATAGGATTTAGTGTGTACTACGGTGGACATTGGGAGAGTATTGATGGTCTGGAAACGTACATGGGTGGTGAGGTGAAGATAATTGAGTGCAAGGCTGAAGATCTTTTTAAGACATTGAGGGACGAGTTAGGTTTAGTATCTTATGGGAAAAAAGTCTGGTATACTTACCCTTTTGAAGAGAGCAACGATAGGAAAATACTTTGAAAATAGATAATAGTTTTACGAAGATGTGTGAGGGGGCTCGATGGGTAAAGGTCGTGAATGTGTTCTTTGTTGAATCAATGGAGGAAGATGAGCAGCCTTGTGAAGAAGAAATCAGAATTGAGAGGAATATCGCTTCTTTTGTTGGTGAAGATGAAGATGATGAAAGTGCATTTGATTATCATGATACTCCTCCTAACTCGGATGATGAAGGTGAAGGTAGAGAGGGGAATTATGTGAAATGGAGACGAGGAAGTGGTGAACTTAAGTTACGGCAGGTGTTTGACAGTATAGATGACTTCAAAGAAGCTTTGTTGGATTATTCCTTAAAGGGTGGTTGGAATATTAAGCTAACTAGATGGGGGAAAGAAAAGTGTTCTGCTGCGTGTGGTGTAGAGGGGAATAATGCTTGTGAATGGAGGATCTATTGCTCGTTTGAAGAGCCAATAGGAAAGTACATGGTGAAGACATATGAAGATGAACATGTTTGCGTAAAGGATGGATATTGCAAGTTATTAAAATCAGGTGTGCTTGCGAAATTGTTTCTAGATGATATACGGTCTGATCCTGATTTTAAACCAAGAAGAATGCAAGAATTATGTGAGCAGAACTTCAATCTTATTACGACAATAGATAAGTGTCAAAAAGGAAAGAAGAAAGCATTGAAAATCATTGAACAAGAGCACGACGAACAATTTTATAGGCTCAGAGACTACCGCACAGAACTGATACGGTAAGTATCTATTGTTTTTTTACTATGTTATTTTGAGCATTTTGTAATAATATTTTCATTTGTTTGTGCTAGTTTGAACCCGGGGTCAACTGTGGAGTTGGATACAGTTCTTGATGACGATGGATCAGAAATATTCCATAGATTCTATGTGTGCTTTGCAAACCTGAGGAAACAATGGTCTACATGGTGTCGACCTATTTTTGGTCTTGATGGGTGTTTTCTTAAAAGTTCTCTTAAAGGCCAGTTATTGGCAGCCGTTGGAAGAGATGCAAATAATGGAATGTATCCATTTGCTTGGGCGGTTGTTGATGTGGAGAATGAAATTAATTGGACTTGGTTCATACAGAGGCTGAAGGCGGATTTTGAAAATCTTCAAGATGGACAGGGTTATACAGTCATCTCTGACAGACAGAAGGTAAGTATATGTCAGTGTTTTGTGTATTAGTTTCTCAGGGTTTGTTGGACTTAGATAGTTTTATGTGTTTTACATTCTCAGGGTTTGTTGAATGCTGTAGACAAAGAATTACCTAAGATTGAACATAGGATGTGTGCTAGACATATTTATGGAAATTTGAAGAAGATTTTTCCATCTCATAGTGATATGAAAGGGCTGTTCTGGAGAGTTGCTGAGAGTTATATAATGTCCGATTATGAAGCAAATCTAGAAAGAGTAAAAGCTTACGATATCCGGCTGTATGAGGAAATTATGCATAGAAATCCAGAGAGTTGCAGTCTAGTATTTTGCACACCCACAGCTTGTTGTACAGATGTGCACAACAACATTTCCGAGTCATTTAACAATGCAATTGATCCATCAAGGTATTTGCCAATGGTTGAAATGTTGGAGACTATCAGGAGAAGGGCAATGCAGCGTATTGAGTTGCGGAGTTTAAAAGCTAAGAAATACAAAGGCAGATTCACGAAGAGAGCAGCAGCCTTCATAGCTGAAGAGCAAGAAAAACTGAAATTCATCAAGTATGTTTCAGGGTCATCAGAAGGTAGATGTGAGGTTCTTGATTGTAACAAATCTGTTAGCTTGAACATGAACATGCATACTTGTGCATGTAGAAGATGGGAGATGAGTGGGCTTCCTTGCCGTCATGCATTAAGGGTCATTGCGAAGAAGAATCTGAACCATGAGGATTACACTTCCGAATGGTATTCCAATGCTAAACAACAACATATTTATGCCATTTCGATAGAACCAGTGAATGGTCTTCGGTTTTGGAAGAACTCTGGCACTGTGATCAAGCCAGCTCCTAGTATGATTAACGAAAATCAAAACAAAAGAGGAAGAACACCAAAGCCAAAGAGGAAGAAGGGAGGCATGAATCGCCAACAAAGAAGGTTTCAAGGAAGAAGAGGATTATGCATTGTGGTCATTGTGGACAAGCTGGGCACAATATCACAAAGTGCAAAGCTGATGGTGTACAACGTTCCAAGGAAAAATCCACACCGGATGGTAATGAGTCTCAATGTCTAAGTCAACAAACACAAGACTAATCTATTATCAGCTTTTGATCTTATTTTCAATCTCATTCTCAATTGCTTTATATGTTTTCTTTTAATTATATGTGTTATTGTTTTTGAAGCTTCGAGGATGCAGTTTTTTGGGTTCGTGAGTAATCTGCAGGATGAGGATGAGGAATGCAGGTGGTTGTATGAAAAGAATGATGAGGATGAGGATGAGGAATGCAGGTTTAGGTTATTATGCAGGTTTAGTATGTGGGTTTAGTATGTGTGTTTAGTATGTGGGTTTAGATTGTGGTATGTAGTATGTAGTTTATGTTGCAGACAACTCTTGTCATGTAAACTCTTTATCCAAACTTTGTCATGTTTATGTAAACATGTTCTATTTTCATCTTTCATCTTTTATGTTCTGTTTCAAACCTCTTTTCTCCTTATTACCAGAAACCAATCACCATTTACGCTTGTAAGAGGAATCAATGAACACAAACCATTTTTTTTTTCAAACTCTTGATTTCTTACATACTACAAAAGGGATCCCTACTACAAACAGCACATATACCATATTTAAGAAAACGATCAACTTAAAACAACAAACATCAAAACATAAAAAGATACAACAAAACAATCACCACTAAACAGCCGACAATATTCTTCAAGCTATTAATCTCCATCTTGCAATCTTGTACCTCCTTTGCAACTACAGCTTCACATACACGAGTCTTCATTTGGAGTGTTTCAATCTCTGATTCAGACGCATTCAAACTCTTCTGTAATGTCATTGAAACTTCTTCAATGTTTTCCATTTTGTTTTTCAAATCCTCTATCTCCTCTAACATACACTCATCAGTCCATTTGAATGTGTGATACCATCGGCTCTGTATCAAAAAAAAAATTCAATGGAGGAAACATGACCAAGGCGCCCGAACATTTTAATCTACCATAATGACTAAATCAACCAGATCTGTGTGTTGAGATTTGGTCTCACAGCTGAGTGATAACATCCTATAGAACAACATATGTTCAGTTATTTTGATTGTTAGCCAAACTTATGACTTTGGAACAACAGTTCCATGTATTAGAAGATCTCAGGCCAAAAAACAGAGAGACCACTTTTACCTGATTTGGAAGAGTGGCTGGTGAAGCAGGGGCTCTGGCATCTAACATTCTATTGTTAACAGCAAGCCTTGTCAAGTTAGGCAAGACTTTGTGTCTTTAATTTGTGTAACCACTGTTAAAATGTGCATCAATACACAAGTCAGATGATTTCCTGACGTACCATATGTTGTCTTTATTCTTACATTCCAACTTTTTTTTTCTCAAAATTAGCCAACCAAGGAGGAGGAATAGAGGATACCCGTGAAGATATTTCATTCTACTATCAGCAGATGCTCTTGAGAGGACTTGTTTAGGGCTAGAAACTGTATCATCATCTAAGCTAAGTTTCGTCTTCAAGTCATCTGGCAAAGCCTGAAACATGACCAAGGCGCCCGAACATTTCAATCTACCATAATGACTAAATCAACCGGATCTGTGTGTAATAAAGCACAACTCATACCATAACATCATTCACAAGCCTCTCCAGCTGTATCTGTTCAATATATGTATGTGGAACATATGAACCTTCCAATCCGAGCTGGTTGGCCACATTTTTTACAAAGGAACGGTCTCTACCTTGTACCTTCATATTATTATTCATTTCATATGTTTTCGCTATCTATTAAATAATTTAATCACCTTAAGCGTTCTATACAAAAGCACGAAATAAAGGGATAAGTCATGGCAGATGTGTAGCTCTTATCAACTAACAGTTGTTCAGAAACTACTAATCGATGTGCCGAGGACATATAAATCATTTTTTTTCCATATCACTAAAAGATGTCATGAAGAGTATCATAAGAGGGGAGACTGTTAACGTTAATCATTTTGTCCATCAGGCATCACTAAATAAAGTGGTTCCCAGGAATTCAACTATAATGCTGTCTATCCACAACTTTGGTATAATGGAAAATCATTAACCTGTAACCAATTCGCGAACTCGACTTGAAGTCATATATTGGAACCTGAACAGATTTTCCATCCTTTAGAGGAAAATATGCTGAGCTTCTTGGGGCTGAGGAAAGACCTTTAAGTAAGTGACTTTACTCCATGTCAGTCTTGAACTGTCTAAGATGATCTTGTTAAAGATTACCTCCGATAAATCCAACATTAAGACATATACTGAGTCTCACTTAAGCCTTAATTAAAAGAACGTCTTGAAAGCCATACTTAATAAAAGCTTCATTAATGATATTATTAAACTGATATCAAGTTAAAACCGATGAAACATATGAAGTTAATCAAAACAAGTTTCAAGCCTTACCAATGTACAGTGAAATATAAGCGAACTCTGAAAAGCCAAGATTCGGTCCTTGGTATTTTAGGATTTTGCCGCCGGAGACTCCGGTATAAGGTCCTCCACCGTGAGAATCGAAAGCAAAAGCTTCGGGGCCAGAGCTTTGTGGTGGCAGCGGAATCTTATGGAAGGTTTGAAGAGCGGAGACAAAAGAACGAGATGAGAAAAGAATGAGCAAAAAGCAGAGGATGAAGACTCTCTGTGTTTGCAACATTCTGACTCATCAATGCATCACAATGAAACATAGCAATATCATATTTGTACACACGCACAAGTCTTCGGTTTGATTAGATCTCAGCCGATTGTTTAATGGTTATTAATTGGTTCTTGATTATGCTCTTTTTGAGAAATGTCACAAGAGTTTTGTCTTTTCTCTACAGTTTCCACTGTTTTAAACTAGCCAATTCGTTTTGTTAATAAAAAAAATGCATTTTTATTCTGTCTCATTTTCACGTGAACACGACCAACTTTCCAGCTAATCCGAATGTAAATATCGGAATTTTCATTGTAATTTTTTAAAAAAAGAAAATTTATGAATCACGTACTGTAATTTGTAACAATCTCTAAAAAAAAATCATCTCTATTTGATTATATGAATAGAGTCACTCAGAACAATCACCTTAACTTTATTTGAATACAATCAACATTAACCGGATACCATCTGATCAACGGTTTATTTTTCCGAAACAATCACTTTATTTCTAAAACCCCAACTAGTCTTAAATAGTCACTTAAAGCTTAAGAATTCCGGCAAAAGGACCAAACAATGTCCCGATATAAAGATTTCCTTCAAATTCGTTAACCTCGCTAACCAAAGTATCCCCAAAGTTATCCTTTACCAAAATTGTCTGAATCACTTTACCATCAGAATTCACTTTAACCGCCGACGGGTTTGTTGGTCCGGTGGCTGTGTTCACGACCGAAGCAACCCAAAAGTTTCCAGAAGAACCGATCCTCTTGATATTGTCAGGGTTCGAGACAGCACTGGTGAAGTCTTCAGAAGTACCAGCTTTAGGTCCCTTGATCCAATACCTCTTGATGTTACTCTTGGTGAACTGACTAACCAGCACGAACGAACCGTCTGAGCTAACGGCACAACCGGCTGAGCCACTTAGTCCTTCCAGCAATACAGTCACGACCTTTGTTGATGGATCGTACTTGAAGAGTTTTCCGGTAGCATCTTTTGATGCCACTGCTTTCAACATATCGCTATATGCATAACCAATAGTAAACTTATTGATTAGTAAATAATTTTCCAATTAATTCTAAAAAAATGAATATCATTTAAACAAAATGTATATAATCGATCAGTTGACATAAATTAGGTCTACTTAAGATTTAATCTTTTAAAAAGTTGTAAAGATCAAATTAAAGTGTTCTAAAACGATCTGTTTTGTTTTTAGAGAAGACACAAATTCCTGTTACGATTATTTTAAAATAAAATACTACATTAACTTTTTCAATTTAATTATATGGTAAGTTTATATATATATATATTTATTTAAATAGAAGGAATGAAACTTTACCCAAGGCCGAATTTTGAGCTGAAGGACGTGAAATAGACGACGCCAGTAGTGGGATCAACGTCAAGACCATCGAGAAACAAGAAGGGCTTGCCGTCAACACTGTCAGCGATCTTCTTGGCGAAACCGCCGCCGCGAGGGATGACGTGGAGACCCAACGGAGCATCGGCCACGTAGAGCTCTCCTGTTTTGTCGTTGAATGCTATTCCCGCCGGTCGGCCGCAATATCCCACATAAGCGGCTCCAAGTGAACTATCGCACCATTGCGACTTTCTAAAATAAAATTATGTCAATTGTAAATAAAAAAACAAGACAGAATATAAAAATTAAATATTTTGGACTCCTACATAAAATCCTGAACGTATTGGGTAAAGAAAAAAAGAGAGAGTTAAATATGATTTCTATTTTTCATATCGAAATTGATTGTAATGCACATGTTACTTTGACTTTTTTCACGTCGAGGCGTGACGTGTGCCAGTAAATGAGAGAAGATTATTGATACTACAATAATTTGTGTTTTTTTTTGTCAACGTCATTAATTAGATTTATGGAATGTAAATTAACATTCTATCTCCATTTCGTCTAATGAAAAGATTTGTTAATCACTAAAGTGTGATATTGGAGATCAAAAGTATAAAATACTTACGAAGATATTGTGATATAGCCATAATCGACGTAACCCTTCCCCGGTTGATATTTAAAGATTTTACCGCCGGAGACTCCGGTGTAGAAACCTTTTCCGGTGGAATCAAAGGCAAAAGATTCAGGGCCTAACCTTTGTCCCGGCACCGGAAGTTTCTGGAAAGACGCATCGTTTGAGAAAACGGCCGAAGAAAGCGAGAGAACAAGAAGAGAAATCAAGGAGACAAAGGACGTCATCATAACTCTTCTTGGTTGTGTGTTTTGTTACTAGATGAGGCTTGTAATGAGTATATTTATAGATTTTTTTTTTTCAACTTCTTTTTATTAAGCTTTAATCTTTTGTATTCAAGTATTTATAGAGATGAATATTTATAGAGCAGCAAATCAGACTAAAATTAGTAATTAATTGAAATATAAAGAAAAAAAATACGCCTAAATTGTGTTAAAATTTCAAGATTTATTGGAGGTAGATTGATGAAAGATATGGGGTATCTTAGAAGAAATTGATTAAACTGAAATATAGATGATGAGAATGGTATACCACCTTTAAGTTTTTAAAGCATGATATATTACTATTAATTACCATCCATAATATTTATCAAGTTTTTATGTTTTCACGTTTGAAATAATGATTTTGATATATACTTTAGGTGTGTGAAATATATTTAACCAAAAATGTCTTTGATCTACTTTTATTTTTTTATAGTATTTTTTGATTCTGTGAGTATATTATTATTCATTTCATATGTTTTCGCTATCTATTAAATAATTTAATTACTATTACGGGAAAACGGTCAAAATCTACCCATATTATTTCCAGGACGCTTTTACATACTTAAAGTTGATTACCATGCCTATTTAGACCTAAACCACTATAATTTTTAAATTTTAAACTTTGACTCTATAACAATTATTTTTTTCATACACGATCGTTAACGACGTGATGAATCCGTTAAATGTCGCTGACTCATCATCTGACATGTCTAAAACGTTGTCGTTTTGAGATTAATTTTTAATCAATTTGAAAACCAGAGCGGTTTAATATCGTAATCAAAATCAATCTTGATGGTTATGTTAACCGATATGGTTTAATAATAATTTTAATCGATTTCGACGAAAATTTTAAACCGATATGGTTTAATTTCAATTTTAATCGATTTGGGGGAAATTTTAATTTAGGGTTCGTCGATGATTGAAATTGAGGGGGAGAGAGAGGGTTTAGAGAGAAATCGAGAGTTGCAGTGTCATCGACCGCGATAATCGCGAGTGGGGGAGAGGGAAACGATCGAAATCGAGAGTGGGGGAGAGGGAGTTAGTGAAATCGAGAGTGGGGGAGAGTGAGTTAGCGAAATCGAGAGTGGGGGAGTGAGAGTGAGTGAAAGAAATCGAGACTGAGTAAGAGAGAGCGATCGACATTAACCAAGAGTGAGCGACATAAATCGGTAACTTCCTATCCCTCTCTCATAATGTGATTGATTATAACTGGTAGTTTTATCTATTTGTTTGATTGTATGATTGTGTAGGTGTTATTTGGTTATTTGTATGATTGCGCTCCTAAGGCTAATTTTGTTTATCTATTATTTGAATGTAGTATGGATACAATAGGATTTAGTGTGTACTACGGTGGACATTGGGAGAGTATTGATGGTCTGGAAACGTACATGGGTGGTGAGGTGAAGATAATTGAGTGCAAGGCTGAAGATCTTTTTAAGACATTGAGGGACGAGTTAGGTTTAGTATCTTATGGGAAAAAAGTCTGGTATACTTACCCTTTTGAAGAGAGCAACGATAGGAAAATACTTTGAAAATAGATAATAGTTTTACGAAGATGTGTGAGGGGGCTCGATGGGTAAAGGTCGTGAATGTGTTCTTTGTTGAATCAATGGAGGAAGATGAGCAGCCTTGTGAAGAAGAAATCAGAATTGAGAGGAATATCGCTTCTTTTGTTGGTGAAGATGAAGATGATGATAGTGCATTTGATTATCATGATACTCCTTCTAACTCGGATGATGAAGGTGAAGGTAGAGAGGGGAATTATGTGAAATGGAGACGAGGAAGTGGTGAACTTAAGTTACGGCAGGTGTTTGACAGTATAGATGACTTCAAAGAAGCTTTGTTGGATTATTCCTTAAAGGGTGGTTGGAATATTAAGCTAACTAGATGGGGGAAAGAAAAGTGTTCTGCTGCGTGTGGTGTAGAGGAGGATAATGCTTGTGAATGGAGGATCTATTGCTCGTTTGAAGAGCCAATAGGAAAGTACATGGTGAAGACATATGAAGATGAACATGTTTGCGTAAAGGATGGATATTGCAAGTTATTAAAATCAGGTGTGCTTGCGAAATTGTTTCTAGATGATATACGGTCTGATCCTGATTTTAAACCAAGAAGAATGCAAGAATTATGTGAGCAGAACTTCAACCTTATTACGACAATAGATAAGTGTCAAAAAGGAAAGAAGAAAGCATTGAAAATCATTGAACAAGAGCACGACGAACAATTTTATAGGCTCAGAGACTACCGCACAGAACTGATACGGTAAGTATCTATTGTTTTTTACTATGTTATTTTGAGCATTTTGTAATAATATTTTCATTTGTTTGTGCTAGTTCGAACCCGGGGTCAACTGTGGAGTTGGATACAGTTCTTGATGACGATGGATCAGAAATATTCCATAGATTCTATGTGTGCTTTGCAAACCTGAGGAAACAATGGTCTACATGGTGTCGACCTATTTTTGGTCTTGATGGGTGTTTTCTTAAAAGTTCTCTTAAAGGCCAGTTATTGGCAGCCGTTGGAAGAGATGCAAATAATGGAATGTATCCATTTGCTTGGGCGGTTGTTGATGTGGAGAATGAAATTAATTGGACTTGGTTCATACAGAGGCTGAAGGCGGATTTTGAAAATCTTCAAGATGGACAGGGTTATACAGTCATCTCTGACAGACAGAAGGTAAGTATATGTCAGTGTTTTGTGTATTAGTTTCTCAGGGTTTTTTGGACTTAGATAGTTTTATGTGTTTTACATTCTCAGGGTTTGTTGAATGCTGTAGACAAAGAATTACCTAAGATTGAACATAGGATGT
Source organism: Streptanthus diversifolius (assembly GCA_039880935.1). NCBI lineage: Eukaryota > Viridiplantae > Streptophyta > Magnoliopsida > Brassicales > Brassicaceae > Streptanthus > Streptanthus diversifolius. The sequence continues at coordinate 3,572,468 of JAXGFM010000015.1, read as the reverse complement.
GTGCTAGACATATTTATGGAAATTTGAAGAAGATTTTTCCATCTCATAGTGATATGAAAGGGCTGTTCTGGAGAGTTGCTGAGAGTTATATAATGTCTGATTATGAAGCAAATCTAGAAAGAGTAAAAGCTTACGATATCCGGCTGTATGAGGAAATTATGCATAGAAATCCAGAGAGTTGCAGTCTAGTATTTTGCACACCCACAGCTTGTTGTACAGATGTGCACAACAACATTTCCGAGTCATTTAACAATGCAATTGATCCATCAAGATATTTGCCAATGGTTGAAATGTTGGAGACTATCAGGAGAAGGGCAATGCAGCGTATTGAGTTGCGGAGTTTAAAAGCTAAGAAATACAAAGGCAGATTCACGAAGAGAGCAGCAGCCTTCATAGCTGAAGAGCAAGAAAAACTGAAATTCATCAAGTATGTTTCAGGGTCATCAGAAGGTAGATGTGAGGTTCTTGATTGTAACAAATCTGTTAGCTTGAACATGAACATGCGGACTTGTGCATGTAGAAGATGGGAGATGAGTGGGCTTCCTTGCCGTCATGCATTAAGGGTCATTGCGAAGAAGAATCTGAACCATGAGGATTACACTTCCGAATGGTATTCCAATGCTAAACAACAACATATTTATGCCATTTCGATAGAACCAGTGAATGGTCTTCGGTTTTGGAAGAACTCTGGCACTGTGATCAAGCCAGCTCCTAGTATGATTAACGAAAATCAAAACAAAAGAGGAAGAACACCAAAGCCAAAGAGGAAGAAGGGGAGGCATGAATCGCCAACAAAGAAGGTTTCAAGGAAGAAGAGGATTATGCATTGTGGTCATTGTGGACAAGCTGGGCACAATATCACAAAGTGCAAAGCTGATGGTATACAACGTTCCAAGGAAAAATCCACACCGGATGGTAATGAGTCTCAATGTCTAAGTCAACAAACACAAGACTAATCTATTATCAGCTTTTGATCTTATTTTCAATCTCATTCTCAATTGCTTTATATGTTTTCTTTTAATTATATGTGTTATTGTTTTTGAAGCTTCGAGGATGCAGTTTTTTGGGTTCGTGTGTAATCTGCAGGATGAGGATGAGGAATGCAGGTGGTTGTATGAAACGAATGATGAGGATGAGGATGAGGAATGCAGGTTTAGGTTATTATGCAGGTTTAGTATGTGGGTTTAGTATGTGTGTTTAGTATGTGGGTTTAGATTGTGGTATGTAGTATGTAGTTTATGTTGCAGACAACTCTTGTCATGTAAACTCTTTATCCAAACTTTGTCATGTTTATGTAAACATGTTCTATTTTCATCTTTCATCTTTTATGTTCTGTTTCAAACCTCTCTTCTCCTTATTACCAGAAACCAATCACCATTTACGCTTGTAAGAGGAATCAATGAACACAAACAATTTCTTTTTTCAAACTCTTGATTTCTTACATACTACAAAAGGGATCCCTACTACAAACAGCACATATACCATATTTAAGAAAACGATCAACTTAAAACAATAAACATCAAAACATAAAAAGATACAACAAAACAATCACCACTAAACAGCCGACCATATTCTTCAAGCTATTAATCTCCATCTTGCAATCTTGTACCTCCTTTGCAACTACAGCTTCACACACACGAGTCTCCATTTGGAGTGTTTCAATCTCTGATTCAGACGCATTCAAACTCTTCTGTAATGTCATTGAAACTTCTTCAATGTTTTCCATTTTGTTTTTCAAATCCTCTATCTCCTCTAACATACATCATCAGTCCATTTGAATGTGTGATACCATCGGCTCTGTATCAAAAAAAAAATTCATCCGATATTAAAAACATAAACAAATTTCGTTGAAATCAATTAACCATACCTCATCTGATCCATTTGGGCAAGAGTGGAACAATCTTCCTGGATTTTTAGTAGTTCTCGACCTACCCATCCTTACAGCTTCACCACACCTACATACCGTTGGAATACCTCTTATGCAATCTCCCATCCCCACTAAATCGAACTAAATCCGAAAGTCTTGATTTCTCTCTCTCGCTCACTCTCGCTCCCTCACTGTCTCTCTCGCTCCCTCACTCTAACTTGCTCTCAATCACTGTCGATCACTCTCTCCCACTCTCGCTCCAACACTCTCTCTCGCAAATCAAAAAATTAGAGAACACTCTCCATCATCACGAACCATATAATAGAATTTTCCCCCAAATTGTAAACCATATCGGTTAACATAATCATCAAGATTGATTTTGATTACGATATTAAACCGCTCTAGTTTTCAAATTGATTAAAAAATTAATCTCAAAACGACAGCGTTTTAGACATGTCAGATGCTGAGTCAGCGACATTTAACGGATTCATCACGTCGTTAACGATCGTGTATAAACAAAATAATTGTTATAGAGTCAAAGTTTAAAATTTAAAAATTATAGTGGTTTAGGTCTAAATAGGCATGGTAATCAACTTTAGATATGTAAAAGCGTCCTGGAAATAGTCTGGGTAGATTTTGACCGTTTTCCCATTAGTTTTTTGAGATAATCTGATATATTAATTAGTTAATTTATAGTATTCTGATGTTTAATTTTACGTTAACTTATATTATATGACATCGGAATGGTCAAACTGAATGGCAATATATTATGGAGTCGCATTATAGTATCCTACTTTATCGGTATAGTGATGATTGTTTCTGTATGTAGTGTCCACATAATGTGTACTACTAATTAACGTGTGTACATTTCATTATTCAGCTATATTTTAGTAGAAAATTAATATAAAAAAACTTGTTGATAGATGTTATTATTCAGCTGTATTTCATTCTCGAGCATGTTATTTTATTATTTTTCGATAATTCATGTTCATGAACTTACCCATACATTGTCTCTATTGAGTCTAAAGTTATCTCTAAGCATCTGATGCTCTGTTGATTCTATTAGAGTGAGGCAATTCAAGAATAAAATGTCTCTATTGAGTCTAAAGTTATCTCTAAGCATCTGATGCTCTGTTGATTCTATTGGAGTGAGGCAATTCAAGAAAAAAAAAATTGAGCATGCAAGAGTTGTAAACATACCTCTTCCATCAGAGGAGATTCCCTTACAAGCTGAGATGAGGACGAGGACAGTGATAAGAGGGACCCAGTACCATCCATTGGTAAAGCCAAGTTGTGTTGACTACCTGAAGAAGCTATCCTGTTCGGGATCTTGGAATTCAACTCTTCGATGCAGGATGTGAAGTCGTTCATCCTCTCGTTCAGTGTTGAGATTTGGTCTGACAGCTGAGTGATAACACCCTATAGAACAACATATGTTCAGTTATTTTGATTGTTAGCCAAACTTATGACTTTGGAACAACAGTTCCATGTATTAGAAGATCTCAGGCCAAAAAACAGAGAGACCACTTTTACCTGATTTGGAAGAGTGGCTGGTGAAGCAGGGGCTCTGGCATCTAACATTCTATTGTTAACAGCAAGCCTTGTCAAGTTAGGCAAGACTTTGTGTCTTTAATTTGTGTAACCACTGTTAAAATGTGCATCAATACACAAGTCAGATGATTTCCTGACGTACCATATGTTGTCTTTATTCTTACATTCCAACTTTTCTTTTCTCAAAATTAGCCAACCAAGGAGGAGGAATAGAGGATACCCGTGAAGATATTTCATTCTACTATCAGCAGATGCTCTTGAGAGGACTTGTTTAGGGCTAGAAACTGTATCATCATCTAAGCTAAGTTTCGTCTTCAAGTCATCTGGCAAAGCCTGAAACATGACCAAGGCGCCCGAACATTTCAATCTACCATAATGACTAAATCAACCGGATCTGTGTGTAATAAAGCACAACTCATACCATATCATCATTCACAAGCCTCTCCAGCTGTATCTGTTCAATATATGTATGTGGAACATATGAACCTTCCAATCCGAGCTGGTTGGCCACATTTTTTACGAAGGAACTGTCTCTACCTTGTACCTTCATATTATTATTCATTTCATATGTTTTCGCTATCTATTAAATAATTTAATTACCTTAAGCGTTCTATACAAAAGCACGAAATAAAGGGATAAGTCATGGCAGATGTGTAGCTCTTATCAACTAACAGTTGTTCAGAAACTAATAATCGATGTGCCGAGGACATATAAATCATTTTTTTTCCATATCACTAAAAGATGTCATGAAGAGTATCATAAGAGGGGAGACTGTTAACGTTAAAATGAAAACGTTAATCACTTTGTCCATCAGGCATCACTAAATAAAGTGGTTCCCAGGAATTCAACTATAATGTTGTCTATCCACAACTTTGGTATAATGGAAAATCATTAACCTGTAACCAATTCGCGAACTCGACTTGAAGTCATATATTGGAACCTGAACAGATTTTCCATCCTTTAGAGGAAAATATGCTGAGCTTCTTGGGGCTGAGGAAAGACCTTTAAGTAAGTGACTTTACTCCATGTCAGTCTTGAACTGTCTAAGATGATCTTGTTAAAGATTACCTCCTATAAATCCAACATTCTCTGTGAAGCCAAGACATATACTGAGTCTCACTTAAGCCTTAATTAAAAGAACGTCTTGAAAGCCATACTTAATAAAAGCTTCATTAATGATATTATTAAACTGATATCAAGTTAAAACCGATGAAACATATGAAGTTAATCAAAACAAGTTTCAAGCCTTACCAATGTACAGTGAAATATAAGCGAACTCTGAAAAGCCAAGATTCGGTCCTTGGTATTTTAGGATTTTGCCGCCGGAGACTCCGGTATAAGGTCCTCCACCGTGAGAATCGAAAGCAAAAGCTTCGGGGCCAGAGCTTTGTGGTGGCAGCGGAATCTTATGGAAGGTTTGAAGAGCGGAGACAAAAGAATGAGATGAGAAAAGAATGAGCAAAAAGCAGAGGATGAAGACTCTCTGTGTTTGCAACATTCTGACTCATCAATGCATCACAATGAAACATAGCAATATCATATTTGTACACACGCACAAGTCTTCGGTTTGATTAGATCTCAGCCGATTGTTTAATGGTTATTAATTGGTTCTTGATTATGCTCTTTTTGAGAAATGTCAAAAGAGTTTTGTCTTTTCTCTACAGTTTCCACTGTTTTAAACTAGCCAATTCGTTTTGTTAATAAAAAAAATGCCTTTTTATTCTGTCTCATTTTCATGTGAACACGACCAACTTTCCAGCTAATCCGAATGTAAATATCGGAATTTTCATTGTAATTTTTTAAAAAAAGAAAATTTATGAATCACGTACTGTAGTTTGTAACAATCTCTAAAAAAATCATCTCTATTTGATTATATGAATAGAGTCACTCAGAACAATCACCTTAACTTTATTTGAATACAATCAACATTAATCGGATACCATCTGATCAACGGTTTATTTTTCCGAAACAATCACTTTATTTCTAAAACCCCAACTAGTCTTAAATAGTCACTTTAAAGCTTAAGAATTCCGGCAAAAGGACCAAACAATGTCCCAATATAAAGATTTCCTTCAAATTCGTTAACCTCGCTAACCAAAGTATCCCCAAAGTTATCCTTTACCAAAATTGTCTGAATCACTTTACCATCAGAATTCACTTTAACCGCCGACGGGTTTGTTGGTCCGGTGGCTGTGTTCACGACCGAAGCAACCCAAAAGTTTCCAGAAGAACCGATCCTCTTGATATTGTCAGGGTTCGAGACAGCACTGGTGAAGTCTTCAGAAGTACCAGCTTTAGGTCCCTTGATCCAATACCTCTTGATGTTACTCTTGGTGAACTGACTAACCAGCACGAACGAACCATCTGAGCTAACGGCACAACCGGCTGAGCCACTTAGTCCTTCCAGCAATACAGTCACGACCTTTGTTGATGGATCGTACTTGAAGAGTTTTCCGGTAGCATCTTTTGATGCCACTGCTTTCAACATATCGCTATATGCATAACCAATAGTAAACTTATTGATTAGTAAATAATTTTCCAATTAATTCTAAAAAAATGAATATCATTTAAACAAAATGTATATAATCGATCAGTTGACATAAATTAAGTCTACTTAAGATTTAATCTTTTAAAATGTTGTAAAGATCAAATTAAAGTGTTCTAAAACGATCTGTTTTGTTTTAAGAGAAGACACAAATTCCTGTTACGATTATTTTAAAATAAAATACTACATTAACTTTTTCAATTTAATTATATGGTAAGTTTATATATATATATATATTTATTTAAATAGAAGGAATGAAACTTTACCCAAGGCCGAATTTTGAGCTGAAGGACGTGAAATAGACGACGCCAGAAGTGGGATCAACGTCAAGACCATCGAGAAACAAGAAGGGCTTGCCGTCAACACTGTCAGCGATCTTCTTGGCGAAACCGCCGCCGCGAGGGATGACGTGGAGACCCAACGGAGCATCGGCCACGTAGAGCTCTCCTGTTTTGTCGTTGAATGCTATTCCCGCCGGTCGGCCGCAATATCCCACATAAGCGGCTCCAAGTGAACTATCGCACCATTGCGACTTTCTAAAATAAAATTATGTCAATTGTAAATAAAAAAACAAGACAGAATATAAAAATTAAATATTTTGGACTCCTACATAAAATCTTGAACGTATTGGGTAAAGAAAAAAAGAGAGAGTTAAATATGATTTCTATTTTTCATATCGAAATTGATTGTAATGCGCATGTTACTTTGACTTTTTTCACGTCGAGGCGTGACGTGTGCCAGTAAATGAGAGAAGATTATTGATACTACAATAATTTGTGTTTTTTTTTGTCAACGTCATTAATTAGATTTATGGAATGTAAATTAACATTCTATCTCCATTTCGTCTAATGAAAAGATTTGTTAATCACTAAAGTGTGATATTGGAGATCAAAAGTATAAAATACTTACGAAGATATTGTGATATAGCCATAATCGACGTAACCCTTCCCCGGTTGATATTTAAAGATTTTACCGCCGGAGACTCCGGTGTAGAAACCTTTTCCGGTGGAATCAAAGGCGAAAGATTCAGGGCCTAACCTTTGTCCCGGCACCGGAAGTTTCTGGAAAGACGCATCGTTTGAGAAAACGGCCGAAGAAAGCGAGAGAACAAGAAGAGAAATCAAGGAGACAAAGGACGTCATCATAACTCTTCTTGGTTGTGTGTTTTGTTACTAGATGAGGCTTGTAATGAGTATATTTATAGATTTTTTTTTTCAACTTCTTTTTGTTAAGCTTTAATCTTTTGTATTCAAGTATTTATAGAGATGAATATTTATAGAGCAGCAAATCAGACTAAAATTAGTAATTAATTGAAATATAAAGAAAAAAATACGCCTAAATTGTGTTAAAATTTCAAGATTTATTGGAGGTAGATTGATGAAAGATATGGGGTATCTTAGAAGAAATTGATTAAACTGAAATATAGATGATGAGAATGGTATACCACCTTTAAGTTTTTAAAGCATGATATATTACTATTAATTACCATCCATAATATTTATCAAGTTTTTATGTTTTCACGTTTGAAATAATGATTTTGATATATACTTTAGGTGTGTGAAATATATTTAACCAAAAATGTCCTTGATCTACTTTTATTTTTTTATAGTATTTTTTGATTCTGTGAGTATATTATTATTCATTTCATATGTTTTCGCTATCTATTAAATAATTTAATTACTATTACGGGAAAACGGTCAAAATCTACCCATACTATTTCCAGGACGCTTTTACATACTTAAAGTTGATTACCATGCCTATTTAGACCTAAACCACTATAATTTTTAAATTTTAAACTTTGACTCTATAACAACTATTTTTTTCATACATGATCGTTAACGACGTGATGAATCCGTTAAATGTCGCTGACTCATCATCTGACATGTCTAAAACGTTGTCATTTTGAGATTAATTTTTAATCAATTTGAAAACCAGAGCGGTTTAATATCGTAATCAAAATCAATCTTGATGGTTATGTTAACCGATATGGTTTAATAATAATTTTAATCGATTTCGACGAAAATTTTAAACCGATATGGTTTAATTTCAATTTTAATCGATTTGGGGGAAATTTTAATTTAGGGTTCGTCGATGATTGAAATTGAGGGGGAGAGAGAGGGTTTAGAGAGAAATCGAGAGTTGCAGTGTCATCGACCGCGATAATCGCGAGTGGGGGAGAGGGAAACGATCGAAATCGAGAGTGGGGGAGAGGGAGTTAGTGAAATCGAGAGTGGGGGAGAGTGAGTTAGCGAAATCGAGAGTGGGGGAGTGAGAGTGAGTGAAAGAAATCGAGACTGAGTAAGAGAGAGCGATCGACAGTAACCAAGAGTGAGCGACATAAATCGGTAACTTCCTATCCCTCTCTCATAATGTGATTGATTATAACTGGTAGTTTTATCTATTTGTTTGATTGTATGATTGTGTAGGTGTTATTTGGTTATTTGTATGATTGCGCTCCTAAGGCTAATTTTGTTTATCTATTATTTGAATGTAGTATGGATACAATAGGATTTAGTGTGTACTACGGTGGACATTGGGAGAGTATTGATGGTCTGGAAACGTACATGGGTGGTGAGGTGAAGATAATTGAGTGCAAGGCTGAAGATCTTTTTAAGACATTGAGGGACGAGTTAGGTTTAGTATCTTATGGGAAAAAAGTCTGGTATACTTACCCTTTTGAAGAGAGCAACGATAGGAAAATACTTTGAAAATAGATAATAGTTTTACGAAGATGTGTGAGGGGGCTCGATGGGTAAAGGTCGTGAATGTGTTCTTTGTTGAATCAATGGAGGAAGATGAGCAGCCTTGTGAAGAAGAAATCAGAATTGAGAGGAATATCGCTTCTTTTGTTGGTGAAGATGAAGATGATGATAGTGCATTTGATTATCATGATACTCCTCCTAACTCGGATGATGAAGGTGAAGGTAGAGAGGGGAATTATGTGAAATGGAGACGAGGAAGTGGTGAACTTAAGTTACGGCAGGTGTTTGACAGTATAGATGACTTCAAAGAAGCTTTGTTGGATTATTCCTTAAAGGGTGGTTGGAATATTAAGCTAACTAGATGGGGGAAAGAAAAGTGTTCTGCTGCGTGTGGTGTAGAGGGGAATAATGCTTGTGAATGGAGGATCTATTGCTCGTTTGAAGAGCCAATAGGAAAGTACATGGTGAAGACATATGAAGATGAACATGTTTGCGTAAAGGATGGATATTGCAAGTTATTAAAATCAGGTGTGCTTGCGAAATTGTTTCTAGATGATATACGGTCTGATCCTGATTTTAAACCAAGAAGAATGCAAGAATTATGTGAGCAGAACTTCAACCTTATTACGACAATAGATAAGTGTCAAAAAGGAAAGAAGAAAGCATTGAAAATCATTGAACAAGAGCACGACGAACAATTTTATAGGCTCAGAGACTACCGCACAGAACTGATACGGTAAGTATCTATTGTTTTTTTACTATGTTATTTTGAGCATTTTGTAATAATATTTTCATTTGTTTGTGCTAGTTCGAACCCGGGGTCAACTGTGGAGTTGGATACAGTTCTTGATGACGATGGATCAGAAATATTCCATAGATTCTATGTGTGCTTTGCAAACCTGAGGAAACAATGGTCTACATGGTGTCGACCTATTTTTGGTCTTGATGGGTGTTTTCTTAAATCTCTTAAAGGCCAGTTATTGGCAGCCGTTGGAAGAGATGCAAATAATGGAATGTATCCATTTGCTTGGGCGGTTGTTGATGTGGAGAATGAAATTAATTGGACTTGGTTCATACAGAGGCTGAAGGCGGATTTTGAAAATCTTCAAGATGGACAGGGTTATACAGTCATCTCTGACAGACAGAAGGTAAGTATATGTCAGTGTTTTGTGTATTAGTTTCTCAGGGTTTGTTGGACTTAGATAGTTTTATGTGTTTTACATTCTCAGGGTTTGTTGAATGCTGTAGATAAAGAATTACCTAAGATTGAACATAGGATGTGTGCTAGACATATTTATGGAAATTTGAAGAAGATTTTTCCATCTCATAGTGATATGAAAGGGCTGTTCTGGAGAGTTGCTGAGAGTTATATAATGTCCGATTATGAAGCAAATCTAGAAAGAGTAAAAGCTTACGATATCCGGCTGTATGAGGAAATTATGCATAGAAATCCAGAGAGTTGCAGTCTAGTATTTTGCACACCCACAGCTTGTTGTACAGATGTGCACAACAACATTTCCGAGTCATTTAACAATGCAATTGATCCATCAAGGTATTTGCCAATGGTTGAAATGTTAGAGACTATCAGGAGAAGGGCAATGCAGCGTATTGAATTGCGGAGTTTAAAAGCTAAGAAATACAAAGGCAGATTCACGAAGAGAGCAGCAGCCTTCATAGCTGAAGAGCAAGAAAAACTGAAATTCATCAAGTATGTTTCAGGGTCATCAGAAGGTAGATGTGAGGTTCTTGATTGTAACAAATCTGTTAGCTTGAACATGAACATGCAGACTTGTGCATGTAGAAGATGGGAGATGAGTGGGCTTCCTTGCCGTCATGCATTAAGGGTCATTGCGAAGAAGAATCTGAACCATGAGGATTACACTTCCGAATGGTATTCCAATGCTAAACAACAACATATTTATGCCATTTCGATAGAACCAGTGAATGGTCTTCGGTTTTGGAAGAACTCTGGCACTGTGATCAAGCCAGCTCCTAGTATGATTAACGAAAATCAAAACAAAAGAGGAAGAACACCAAAGCCAAAGAGGAAGAAGGGGAGGCATGAATCGCCAACAAAGAAGGTTTCAAGGAAGAAGAGGATTATGCATTGTGGTCATTGTGGACAAGCTGGGCACAATATCACAAAGTGCAAAGCTGATGGTGTACAACGTTCCAAGGAAAAATCCACACCGGATGGTAATGAGTCTCAATGTCTAAGTCAACAAACACAAGACTAATCTATTATCAGCTTTTGATCTTATTTTCAATCTCATTCTCAATTGCTTTATATGTTTTCTTTTAATTATATGTGTTATTGTTTTTGAAGCTTCGAGGATGCAGTTTTTTGGGTTCGTGAGTAATCTGCAGGATGAGGATGAGGAATGCAGGTGGTTGTATGAAAAGAATGATGAGGATGAGGATGAGGAATGCAGGTTTAGGTTATTATGCAGGTTTAGTATGTGGGTTTAGTATGTGTGTTTAGTATGTGTGTTTAGTATGTTGGTTTAGATTGTGGTATGTAGTATGTGTGTTTAGTATGTGTGTTTAGTATGTTGCAGACAACTCTTGTCATGTAAACTCTTTATCCAAACTTTGTCATGTTTATGTAAACATGTTCTATTTTCATCTATCATCTTTTATGTTCTGTTTCAAACCTCTATTCTCCTTATTACCAAAAACCAATCACCATTTACGCTTGTAAGAGGAATCAATGAACACAAACCATTTTTTTTTTCAAACTCTTGATTTCTTACATACTACAAAAGGGATCCCTACTACAAACAGCACATATACCATATTTAAGAAAACGATCAACTTAAAACAACAAACATCAAAACATAAAAAGATACAACAAAACAATCACCACTAAACAGCCGACCATATTCTTCAAGCTATTAATCTCCATCTTGCAATCTTGTACCTCCTTTGCAACTACAGCTTCACACACACGAGTCTCCATTTGGAGTGTTTCAATCTCTGATTCAGACGCATTCAAACTCTTCTGTAATGTCATTGAAACTTCTTCAATGTTTTCCATTTTGTATTTCAAATCCTCTATCTCCTCTAACATACACTCATCAGTCCATTTGAATGTGTGATACCATCGGCTCTGTATCAAAAAAAAAATTCATCCGATATTAAAAACATAAACAAATTTCGTTGAAATCAATTAACCATACCTCATCTGATCCATTTGGGCAAGAGTGGAACAATCTTCCTGGATTTTTAGTAGTTCTCGACCTACCCATCCTTACAGCTTCACCACACCTACATACCGTTGGAATACCTCTTATGCAATCTCCCATCCCCACTAAATCGAACTAAATCCGAAAGTCTTGATTTCTCTCGCTCGCTCACTCTCGCTCCCTCACTGTCTCTCTCGCTCCCTCACTCTAACTTGCTCTCAATCACTGTCGATCACTCTCTCCCACTCTCGCTCCAACACTCTCTCTCGCAAATCAAAAAATTAGAGAACACTCTCCATCATCACGAACCATATAATAGAATTTTCCCCCAAATTGTAAACCATATCGGTTAACATAATCATCAAGATTGATTTTGATTACGATATTAAACCGCTCTGGTTTTCAAATTGATTAAAAAATTAATCTCAAAACGACAGCGTTTTAGACATGTCAGATGCTGAGTCAGCGACATTTAACGGATTCATCACGTCGTTAACGATCGTGTATAAACAAAATAATTGTTATAGAGTCAAAGTTTAAAATTTAAAAATTATAGTGGTTTAGGTCTAAATAGGCATGGTAATCAACTTTAGATATGTAAAAGCGTCCTGGAAATAGTCTGGGTAGATTTTGACCGTTTTCCCATTAGTTTTTTGAGATAATCTGATATATTAATTAGTTGAATTTATAGTATTCTGATGTTTAATTTTACGTTAACTTATATTATATGACATCGGAATGGTCAAACTGAATGGCAATATATTATGGAGTCGCATTATAGTATCCTACTTTATCGGTATAGTGATGATTGTTTCTGTATGTAGTGTCCACATAATGTGTACTACTAATTAACGTGTCTACATTTCATTATTCAGCTATATTTTAGTAGAAAATTAATATAAAAAAAACTTGTTGATAGATGTTATTATTCAGCTGTATTTCATTATCGAGCATGTTATTCTATTATTTTTCGATAATTCATGTTCATGAACTTACCCATACATTGTCTCTATTGAGTCTAAAGTTATCTCTAAGCATCTGATGCTCTGTTGATTCTATTAGAGTGAGGCAATTCAAGAATAAATGTCTCTATTGAGTCTAAAGTTATCTCTAAGCATCTGATGCTCTGTTGATTCTATTGGAGTGAGGCAATTCAAGAAAAAAAAATTGAGCATGCAAGAGTTGTAAACATACCTCTTCCATCAGAGGAGATTCCCTTACAAGCTGAGATGAGGACGAGGACAGTGATAAGAGGGACCCAGTACCATCCATTGGTAAAGCCAAGTTGTGTTGACTACCTGAAGAAGCTATCTTGTTCGGGATCTTGGAATTCAACTCTTCGATGCGGGATGTGAAGTCGTCCATCCTCTCGTTCAGTGTTGAGATTTGGTCTCACAGCTGAGTGATAACATCCTATAGAACAACATATGTTCAGTTATTTTGATTGTTAGCCAAACTTATGACTTTGGAACAACAGTTCCATGTATTAGAAGATCTCAGGCCAAAAAACAGAGAGACCACTTTTACCTGATTTGGAAGAGTGGCTGGTGAAGCAGGGGCTCTGGCATCTAACATTCTATTGTTAACAGCAAGCCTTGTCAAGTTAGGCAAGACTTTGTGTCTTTAATTTGTGTAACCACTGTTAAAATGTGCATCAATACACAAGTCAGATGATTTCCTGACGTACCATATGTTGTCTTTATTCTTACATTCCAACTTTTTTTTTCTCAAAATTAGCCAACCAAGGAGGAGGAATAGAGGATACCCGTGAAGATATTTCATTCTACTATCAGCAGATGCTCTTGAGAGGACTTGTTTAGGGCTAGAAACTGTATCATCATCTAAGCTAAGTTTCGTCTTCAAGTCATCTGGCAAAGCCTGAAACATGACCAAGGCGCCCGAACATTTCAATCTACCATAATGACTAAATCAACCGGATCTGTGTGTAATAAAGCACAACTCATACCATATCATCATTCACAAGCCTCTCCAGCTGTATCTGTTCAATATATGTATGTGGAACATATGAACCTTCCAATCCGAGCTGGTTGGCCACATTTTTTACGAAGGAACGGTCTCTACCTTGTACCTTCATATTATTATTCATTTCATATGTTTTCGCTATCTATTAAATAATTTAATTACCTTAAGCGTTCTATACAAAAACACGAAATAAAGGGATAAGTCATGGCAGATGTGTAGCTCTTATCAACTAACAGTTGTTCAGAAACTACTAATCGATGTGCCGAGGACATATAAATCATTTTTTTTCCATATCACTAAAAGATGTCATGAAGAGTATCATAAGAGGGGAGACTGTTAACGTTAATCATTTTGTCCATCAGGCATCACTAAATAAAGTGGTTCCCAGGAATTCAACTATAATGCTGTCTATCCACAACTTTGGTATAATGGAAAATCATTAACCTGTAACCAATTCGCGAACTCGACTTGAAGTCATATATTGGAACCTGAACAGATTTTCCATCCTTTAGAGGAAAATATGCTGAGCTTCTTGGGGCTGAGGAAAGACCTTTAAGTAAGTGACTTTACTCCATGTCAGTCTTGAACTGTCTAAGATGATCTTGTTAAAGATTACCTCCGATAAATCCAACATTCTCTGTGAAGCCAAGACATATACTGAGTCTCACTTAAGCCTTAATTAAAAGAACGTCTTGAAAGCCATACTTAATAAAAGCTTCATTAATGATATTATTAAACTGATATCAAGTTAAAACCGATGAAACATATGAAGTTAATCAAAACAAGTTTCAAGCCTTACCAATGTACAGTGAAATATAAGCGAACTCTGAAAAGACAAGATTCGGTCCTTGGTATTTTAGGATTTTGCCGCCGGAGACTCCGGTATAAGGTCCTCCACCGTGAGAATCGAAAGCAAAAGCTTCGGGGCCAGAGCTTTGTGGTGGCAGCGGAATCTTATGGAAGGTTTGAAGAGCGGAGACAAAAGAATGAGATGAGAAAAGAATGAGCAAAAAGCAGAGGATGAAGACTCTCTGTGTTTGCAACATTCTGACTCATCAATGCATCACAATGAAACATAGCAATATCATATTTGTACACACGAACAAGTCTTCGGTTTGATTAGATCTCAGCCGATTGTTTAATGGTTATTAATTGGTTCTTGATTATGCTCTTTTTGAGAAATGTCACAAGAGTTTTGTCTTTTCTCTACAGTTTCCACTGTTTTAAACTAGCCAATTCGTTTTGTTAATAAAAAAAATGCCTTTTTATTCTGTCTCATTTTCACGTGAACACGACCAACTTTCCAGCTAATCCAAATGTAAATATCGGAATTTTCATTGTAATTTTTTAAAAAAAGAAAATTTATGAATCACGTACTGTAATTTGTAACAATCTCTAAAAAAAATCATCTCTATTTGATTATATGAATAGAGTCACTCAGAACAATCACCTTAACTTTATTTGAATACAATCAACATTAACCGGATACCATCTGATCAACGGTTTATTTTTCCGAAACAATCACTTTATTTCTAAAACCCCAACTAGTCTTAAATAGTCACTTTAAAGCTTAAGAATTCCGGCAAAAGGACCAAACAATGTCCCGATATAAAGATTTCCTTCAAATTCGTTAACCTCGCTAACCAAAGTATCCCCAAAGTTATCCTTTACCAAAATTGTCTGAATCACTTTACCATCAGAATTCACTTTAACCGCCGACGGGTTTGTTGGTCCGGTGGCTGTGTTCACGACCGAAGCAACCCAAAAGTTTCCAGAAGAACCGATCCTCTTGATATTGTCAGGGTTCGAGACAGCACTGGTGAAGTCTTCAGAAGTACCAGCTTTAGGTCCCTTGATCCAATACCTCTTGATGTTACTCTTGGTGAACTGACTAACCAGCACGAACGAACCGTCTGAGCTAACGGCACAACCGGCTGAGCCACTCAGTCCTTCAAGCAATACAGTCAAGACCTTTGTTGATGGATCGTACTTGAAGAGTTTTCCAGTAGCGTCTTTTGATGCCACTGCTTTCAACACATCGCTATATGCATAACCAATAGTAAACTTATTGATTAGTAAATAATTTTCCACTTAATTCTAAAAAAATGAATATCATTTAAAACAAAATGTATAGCATCGATCAGTTGACATAAATTAGGTCTACTTAAGATTTAATCTTTTAAAAAGTTGTAAAGATCAAATTAAAATGTTCTAAAACGATATGTTTTGTTTTTAGAGAAGACACAAATTCCTGTTACGATTATTTTAAAATAAAATGCTACATTAACTTTTTAATTTAATTATATGGCAAATTTATATATAAATATATATATATATATATATATTCAAATAGAAGGAATGAAACTTTACTCAGGGCTAAATTTTGAGCTGAAGGACGTGAAATAGACGACGCCGGTAGTGTGATCAACGTCAAGACCATCGAGAAACAAGAAGGGCTTGCCATCAACACTGTCAGCGATCTTCTTGGCGAAACCGCCGCCGCGAGGGATGACGTGGAGACCCAATGGAGCATCGGCCACGTAGAGCTCTCCTGTTTTCTCGTTGAATGCTATTCCCGCCGGTCGGCCGCAATTTCTCACAGAAGGGGTTCCAAGTGAACCATCGCACCATTGCGTATTTCTAAAATAAAATTATGTCAATTGTAAAAAATAAAATAATACAGAATATAAAAATTAAATATTTTGGACTCCTACATAAAATCCGGAACGTATTGGGTAAAGAAAAAAAAGAGAGAGTTAAATATGGTTTCTACTTTTCATATTGAAATTGATTGTAATGCGCATGTTACTTTGACTTTTTTCACGTTAAGGCGTGACGTGTGTCAGTAAATAAGAGAAGATTATTGATAGTACAATAATTTGTGTTTTTTTTTGTCAACGTCATTAATTAGATTTATGAAATGTAAATTAACATTCTATCTCCATTTCGTCTAATGAAAAGATTTGTTAATCACTAAAGTGTGATATTGGAGATCAAAAGTATAAAATACTTACGAGTATAGAGTGATATAGCCATAATCGACGTAACCCTTCCCCGGTTGATATTTAAAGATTTTACCGCCAGAGACTCCGGTGTAGAAACCTTTTCCGGTGGAATCAAAGGCGAAAGCTTCAGGGCCTGACCTTTTTTCTGGCACCGGAAGTTTCTGGAAAGATGCATCATCTGAGAAAACGGTCGAAGAAAGCGAGAGAAGAATAAGAGAAATCACGGAGACAAACGACGTCATCATAACTTTTCTTGGTTGTGTTTTTGTTACTAGATGAGGCTTGTAATGAGCATATTTATAGATTTTTTTTTTCAACTTCCTTTTATTAAGCTTCATTCTTTTGTATTCAAATATTTATAGAGATGAATATTTATAAAGAAGCAAATCAGACTAAAATTAGTAACTAATTGAAATATAAAGAAAAAAATACGTCTAAATTGTGTTAAAATTTCAAGATTTATTGGAGGTAGACTGATGAAAGATATGGGGTATCTTAGAAGAAATTGATTAAAGTGAAATATAGATGATGAGAATGGTATACCACCTTTAAGTTTTTAAAGCATGATATATTACTATTAATTACCATCCATAATATTTATCAAGTTTTTATTTTTTCACGTTTGAAAGGAAGTTAATTATATGCTATTTAGCATAGTGTTAATTATATGCTATTTAGCATAGTCACATACACAATTTAAAAGCCCACGTGACTATGCTAAATAGCATATAATTAACATTGTCATAGATATTATGAAATACATTAAAATACAATGCACGTTTTGTTTTACAGTATAGTGTGCTGACAAAGTAAATATGTTTTCGTTAAGAAGCAACCAAAACCTGTCAAAGGTAAACGCAATTCGTATTTTCCTCCTGTTAAACGATCAAAACTAGTATTAAAACATATATATTTATATATATGTCGTCCTATATTTTTTTCTTAAAATTTATTTATTTAAAATAATAGAAAAACACTATAAGAAAACTTACCCCTCCTCAAATATAACAAGGATTAGAAGTAAATAAATATATAAAAACTCTTGCTTAAATTTTTTGAAATGATATGATCATTTTATTTTTAGATTAATAATCGTAGATAAAACTTTTTCAACCTGATTACAAAATTGGGTATCACCTAACAACGATAGTCTTACACTTAGACCATCAGCATCACATTCATACTATGAGACATATCCTCGTAGAAAAGTGTTGATTTTAAGACAAAATGTCTAAAGCATATGCTGAAAAAGTTTTTTCTTTTTTTACTTCATATTTTTCATTTTGATTTCTTTCTTTTTCTCTCTAATATAATAATAATAAAATATTATTATGAAACTTTGAAAAGAATCAGCAAGTAAAACGATCCAGATCCCCATAAACTATGGGACATCGTATCAGATGCTTCTCATTTAAATTTCTCATATACTTACCCACCATTACATAGTTAAAGATCTATATGTACCCAAATTGTGTTTTATCATTCTATTTCCCCATAATTTGGTTTTTCCCTGGTTTTGTCGATGTATCGTTTGGTTCAGTTTTCGAATCGGATATTGTTTTTTAAATTCGGTTAACAAAAAATTAAAAAATTTCTTAAACCAGGCAAAATACCAATTAAACCCGGTTATATAAACAATTGAAATTCATAACAAAATCATTTGCCCCCTTTTAACTGCAAAACACCGAAGAACCCTAACATTTTGGGTTCGAATTTTCGTCTGCAAATATGTATGATTCTTCTGCAGGATCGATCGGGTCTTTTGGAGGGCGATATAGGTGCGATGGGATACCCGAGAGATGTTGGTGCGAGAATGGAACTGTGACGAGGATGTCAAAGTCGGAAACAAATCTGTGCCGTCGGTACTTCCGATGTGAGCTCGCAAATGCTAAAAAGGTAATTTGTGATTGATTTTCGCTGTGTTTGTGATGTAATGTAGGCAATTCAATAATCGGCTTGATGTGTTTGTAGATGGTGAATGATAACCACTTGTTTAAGTGGGTCGATGAAGCCATGTTGTTTGATTAACAAACTGAAAAGCGATGTTGATGCTTTGAAGGAAGATATAAAAGAGAATCAAGTGGTAATGGAAGCTATGTATGAGAAGATTGAATGTGTTCTTTTGGAAGCCAAAATCGATCGAGACAATAGGATGAAAAAGTTGGTGTTTGGGTTCGGGGGTGTTTTGGCTGTATTTGGTATTTGTTTCTTGTATTGTGCTCGTAAGATGGCTTAGTTATCGGTTGTGGTAAGATCTTTATCTGTTTACTATGTATCGGTTATGGGATGTTTTGTGTGTTTGCTTGGACGGATTTGAATGAAATGGGAAATGAACATGGTTGCAACTTATTTCTTGACAGCTTTATTAGTCTGTTTGCTCATGTTTAGCAGCACTTTAGAGTTTGAATCAAAAGATCATCTTTAGCAAGAGAAAAGATCAGCTTCATTAGTCCCATTAAACAATCGTTATTTCCATTTCATTCAAAATAAGAACATAATCAAATAAAGCAAGAAAAATGAATAATAAAAGATCATCTTTAGCAAGACAAAACACAGCTGTTTGAATTACAAAAAACATCATCAAAAGTAGCACAAGTTGGACCACATCACATTCTGTCTTCAACTAAAACAAAAACAAAGATAAACTTAAACCTAGTGGACAACACATTCGACACAAAACCTACTATTTAAACAAAAACCTACAACTCCAAATCCTCATTCCATAAGACCTAAT
The DNA here is from genome assembly GCA_039880935.1 of Streptanthus diversifolius. NCBI lineage: Eukaryota > Viridiplantae > Streptophyta > Magnoliopsida > Brassicales > Brassicaceae > Streptanthus > Streptanthus diversifolius. The sequence continues at coordinate 3,552,896 of JAXGFM010000015.1, read as the reverse complement.
CCACCTTCATCAAACCGCCTCCATCAAGTTTGATATGATCTTGGTCAAGATCACAAACCCAAAACCGGCACAACAAGGGAGTAGAAGGGATAAGCCTTGCACAACGAGCGTGAACTCAAGTTGCCAAGGGATGTGGAGCGTTAGGTCGCACAAAGGCTGCGGAAGACCTTTGATTTACCGGACTTGATGAACCAAGGATATGACGCACCAAGGTTCAACAAGGGTTTCCTAGACGGGCCCAAGGATATTACGCACCAAGGGAGGGCCTAGGAGAGAGTAGATATGACGCACTACTCGGTGATCGAAATTCTTAAGAGAGAAAAGACTCTTTTTATTAAAATTTTCGATGAGAAGTACAAATGGCCAAGCCATCTATATATAGAGAAGGAAAAGGGAAAAGGTAGAAGGCTTGCATGTTCGGAACAAACTCCAAGAACATGCAAAGCCATGCAAGAGGGGAAGTAAAAGAGATAACTCCCAACTCCCATCTGCCAACTACTTTATTTAATGCAAAAGACAAGAAAGAAAAGATAAAAATGGGCCGGGCCAAAAATAATAAATTTAATCCAACAAAATGCTATGGGCCTTAAACAAAGGTTCATCTAAGATGTATATCCAAGCCTCATCAAAACCTTAGTGAGAAAAACCCAATGGGACAAAAACTCACCAAGGAAAAAGAGTACTAAGATATACAACTCTCCCCTTTATTTAACTCAGATAGCTTGGATTAAATTTACCATACCGGCTTAGGTGGGTGCAGTCATATCCATCCTTGATTCTGGTCGCATTTTGTTCTGGATGGTCTTCAGGTAACCTCCTGGAATATTCTCAAGCTTGCTGGTTTGGGACTTGTTCATGTGACCTAATGATCTCTGGACGTCCATAAGTCCAGCCTTGGTCAGGATCATATCATCCCCTCCCTCTTCAAAAGGATTTGACCTCAAATCCGCAATTCCAGCTTTGATGAAGAAGTTTCTTTTACCCTTTTGACCATTGACATTATCCTTTTGTTGCTTGCGTGGGTTCAAATGCAACTGGTCTTGATAAACTTCTTGAGGCGTCATAGGGATCAAGGTAATCTTCCTGCCTTTAAACTCAAAACAATGGCGATTAGTAAAGCCATCATGGATTACCTTGCGGTCTGATTGCCATGGCCTTCCAAGAAGTATGTGACCAGCTTCCATTGGTAGAACATCACAAAAAACTTCATCCTCATATTTCCCAATGGACAATGGGACCATCACTTGACTAGTGACTCTCATTTCTTCAGAGTTGTTCAGCCATTGAAGTGGATAGGGCTTAGGGTGTTTCATGACGCTCAGTCCAAGCTTCTTCACCATTTCTTCACTAGCAACGTTGGTGCAGCTTCCTCCATCAACAATAAGGCTACAAATCTTGCCTTGCACCATGCATCTTGTATGAAACAAGTTCTCTCGCTGCTCTTGTTCATCCCTCTTGGGCTGGACACTTAGAGATCGTCTAGCCACTAGTAATTGACCACAGACTGGTCGCTCTTCACCGTCATCCGAGGGAATGTCATCTTTTGGTTCATCATCTTCAGTTTCCACGTCACCGTTTTCCATGAGGATCATCACCTTTTTGTTGGAACATTCACTGGCATAATGACCCATACCATGGCACTTGAAACATTTGATGTTGCGGTTTCGGGTGGTACGCTCAATAGTCTTGCCTTTGTCTTGGGTGGCTGTGAAAGGTCGGAGTTCTTCCTTAGGCGTGAATACCTTGGTTTCATGAGGATAAGCGGGCTTGACGTCGTGGTTATAAGCAGACTTGACGTAGGTGGCGCTTGCTCCATAAGTGGGTCGAGTGGAAGATCTCCTCTTGAGTTGCTGCTTGATCAGTTTGGCCTTGTGTAGCATTTCCTCTAGCTCAACGTAGTGCTGCAATTCCAAGCGATCCTGGATGTCTCGGTTAAGACCTCCAAGGAATCGGGACATAGTAGCTTCTCTATCTTCAAGGACATCGGCCCGGATGAGAAGGGTCTCCATTTCTTGATAGTATTCTTCAATACTACGGTTCCCTTGCTGCAGCAATCTTAGACGCTGGTGTAGATCACGATGGTAGTGGCTTGGGACGAACCGTTTCCTCATGACCCTCTTCATTTCTTGCCAAGACTCAACGGGATATTCTCCATTCCTTCTTCGGGATGTGACTAATTGATCCCACCAACTCAATGCGTAGTCGTAGAACTCGGTGGTTGCAACTTTGACTTTATTGCCCTCAGAATAAAATTGGCAATCAAATACCAACTCGATCTTTTGTTCCCACTCTAGATATGCGGCTGGATCATTCTTCCCATGAAAGGATGGAATCTTGAGCTTAAGACCGCTGAAGTGGTCGTGAGGTGGTGGTCTGGGCTCGTTAGTACGCCTTTGATGCCTAGGATAGTTGCGGTTTGAATCACTGCTATGGTAGAATTGGGAAGCGGCTTCATCACCATAGTATTCATGGCGTTCACGGCTACCTCTTGAGGAGGGGACACCATGCCTTCCTGAAACGTGGTCACGCCTTTCAGGGCTTAGTCTCTGATGATCTTGCCTGGGCTGTTCTGGAAACAGCGCACGTCGTCGTTCTGGTTGATGTTCAGGGAGCAGCTGCTGAAGTTTCTCACGCACACTCTCACGCATACCAGTCTTTAACCCAGCTTGCATGTTTTGGAACTGGGCGTTCATCATATGTTCCATGTGCGTTGTTAGTTGTTCTATGAGGCGAGTTTGGCGTGACGTCTCAGATTCTTCTTCGGTACCTGCCATTGAAACACAAAGATGTGGCCAGATCAAATGTTCTAAAACGAAATTCAACACAGATTTATCAAATGACTTAAAAACTTAAACGAAAATTTAAAAGGAAAATGATAGAATTTACTCAGCTTGTTGTGTTGCTCTGATACCACTTGATATGATCTTGGTCAAGATCACAAACCCAAAACCGGCACAACAAGGGAGTAGAAGGGATAAGCCTTGCACAACGAGCGTGAACTCAAGTTGCCAAGGGATGTGGAGCGTTAGGTCGCACAAAGGCTGCGGAAGACCTTTGATTTACCGGACTTGATGAACCAAGGATATGACGCACCAAGGTTCAACAAGGGTTTCCTAGACGGGCCCAAGGATATTACGCACCAAGGGAGGGCCTAGGAGAGAGTAGATATGACGCACTACTCGGTGATCGAAATTCTTAAGAGAGAAAAGACTCTTTTTATTAAAATTTTCGATGAGAAGTACAAATGGCCAAGCCATCTATATATAGAGAAGGAAAAGGGAAAAGGTAGAAGGCTTGCATGTTCGGAACAAACTCCAAGAACATGCAAAGCCATGCAAGAGGGGAAGTAAAAGAGATAACTCCCAACTCCCATCTGCCAACTACTTTATTTAATGCAAAAGACAAGAAGGAAAAGATAAAAATGGGCCGGGCCAAAAATAATAAATTTAATCCAACAAAATGCTATGGGCCTTAAACAAAGGTTCATCTAAGATGTATATCCAAGCCTCATCAAAACCTTAGTGAGAAAAACCCAATGGGACAAAAACTCACCAAGGAAAAAGAGTACTAAGATATACAACTCTCCCCTTTATTTAACTCAGATAGCTTGGATTAAATTTACCATACCGGCTTAGGTGGGTGCAGTCATATCCATCCTTGATTCTGGTCGCATTTTGGTCTGGATGGTCTTCAGGTAACCTCCTGGAATATTCTCAAGCTTGCTGGTTTGGGACTTGTTCATGTGACCTAATGATCTCTGGACGTCCATAAGTCCAGCCTTGGTCAGGATCATATCAAAGTTTGAGATTCTTGTGTCTGAGAAATACTAGCTTCCGAAGCCTACAATAAGTGAGTTGGTTTAGAGAAATCAACAAAAATGTCATAGAAATCTCAAGAATAAACAAAGATCTTAGGCTTATTACCTGAGTTCCTTGCTTCTTATGGAACCTGCAATTGTGTTGATCCGATCCACAGAGACCACAATGCATAATCTTCTTTTTTGATTTCTTTGACTTTTTTGTTGGTGACTCACAAACACCTCTCTTTCTCTTCTTATCACCCTTGTTTACCTTATTCTTCTTTCTTGAATTATCTTCTTCTTCAGGTTGTGGTGGTGGGTGAATGTTATTACCCATAGAAGAAGGCCAGAACGCAGGGCCTCTCTGTGGAACAAGACCTTCTTCATAGTTCCTCTTCCATGTCGAAGTTCTAAACCAATGGCATACAAAGTCTTCAGCCTGTAAACGCTTCGCAATGATAACACCGTATGCGTGTTCACACGGAATGCCGGTAATCTGATACTTCTTGCAGGTACACGTGTATCTGGTCAAGCTTACCCTGAAAGTGTTGTCCGATAGTGAGACTTCATACATCCCGTTGGTACTGCTACTTACCTTACAAGCCGAGGCAAGCTCATGTTGTTTTGCAAGGAATTTGCTCACATATGGAGTACACAAACCTGGAAAAACAAGAAAATGTAAACATTTAGATAAAAACTACAAGTAAAACCCAAAACTACATGTACTAAAAACAAATAATACCTGTGTGAGAATGTGATAATAATGAACGCTTGACAATCCTTATCATTGCCAAACGTCTTACCATCTCCAACATGGCAACAATGGGCTTCTCCCGAGCCTTATTGATCGTCTTGTTAAAAGACTCGGTCGAGTTATTCTCCACATCCTCGCAGCAAGATCCAATCTTGTAGAATGCTCTGCACCATGTCTCGGGCTTCGCCTTTACCACATCTTCATACAACTTTGAGTCGTACGCATTGATCCTGTCCAACCTCTGCTTGTATTGAGCTTCATTGTAGCTCCAAGCCAATGACCAAAGGAGTGGCTTCAGCTGTAATTTAGATGCATGATTCTTTTTAAGATTTCCGTAAATGTGCCTTACACATTTGCGGTGCTCAATCTTAGGTAACTCTAACTCCACAGCCTTTATCAATCCCTATTAAAAAGTATAACAACCGGTTAGTAAAATGAAAGCAAGACAAAATCCAGCATTACAAAAAGTACTACAAACGTTAAACAAACCTTCTGTCTGTCGGAAACCATCACGTAACCATCCCCATCTTCATCTAAACCTAAATCATCCTTCAAATGCTTGATAAACCAACGTCAATTTTCAGTTTTCTCAACCTGAACTACACTCCAAGCTATAGGGTATATTGCATTGTCAGCATCTCTACCGATTGCTACCAATAACTGACCTTTAAGCTTTGCTTTTAAAAAGCACCCATCCACACCAATTAAAGGTCTACAAGACTCTTTCCAAGTCTTGCTAAGGACATTAAAACAGACATAAAATCTGTTGAAAACATCTTCCCCATCCTCATTAAGAATCATATCAACCTCAACAACAGAATCCTTATTAGACACTAAGATTTCTTCTGCATAGTCTCTTAGCCTACCAAATTGCTCATCGTATTCAGCCTCTACCCACCTCAAAGCTTTGTTACGAGCTGCTTGACACTGTGGACGAGTAACAGAAAGCTTCCACTTCTCTCTTATAATTTCTTCTATCTTCTGAGGCATGTAATAGTCTGGATCATCTCTAAGTTTATCCAAAAATATCCTAGCTATGACCGGGACCTTAAACAATTCACAATGGCCGTTTGGAATGCACCTATGCTCTGTCTTAGGTAACGAAGATGCATATACTTGCCATTCACAACCCCCATTCTCACCACCTACGCATTTATACCCGATCTTATCCCTATCATACCTGTATTGTTTGATATTGTATCCCGTGTGCAGAGCTTAGTCAATCACGGCTTCTTTGAAGGCGACACCGTTGAAGAACGTCTGCCCTTTATACAGAATCCTGTTCCCCAGACCAACCATGAATTCCTCTCTTACATGTGTTGGTTCTCCCTCGTCGTTGTTGTCTGGTAACACATCATGCCGGATTGGAGATTCTGACTCCATAAACTCCCGAGCTAATCGATCGCAATGGAACTCATCTCTTTCGCCTGCTTCTTCGTCGAAATTAGGAGTTGAGTCGTCGCAATTGGGAGGAGCATCGTCAAAGATACGAGGAGGAGGAGTTGTATCAAAAATCGGAGGTGCTTCGTCGATGTGAGGCGGATTATCTTTCCACAAAGTCATCTCCATGGATCGATCGAATTAGGGGTTTTTTGATTTTAGGGTTCTTAGAATTTTAGGGATTTCTGGGGAGTTTCGATTTTAGGGGTTTAATTAAGGGTTCTTCGATTTTTTTACAAATTAATGTTAAGTTGGTTTATTTTGGTTCAATAAGGGTTTAATTCGGTTTTAATATAAATTAAAGGTTAAGTTGGTTTACTGTTTACATTATATTAACCGTAAACGAAATTTAGGTTAACGATTCGTTAAACCGTGTCATTAACCAACATTATGGCTAATTAAGTCTGAAACTTTTAAATGGTGGGTAAATAAATATTTAACTTTCAAACTATGTACATATAGATCTTTAACTATGTAATGGTGGGTAAGTACATGAGAAGTTTAAATGGGAAGCATCTGATACGATGTCTCATAGTTTGTGGGGATCTGGATCGTTTTCCCGAATCAGCAATGCTCATACTCTTAAGCTCCTAATATCAAATTAAAGTTGGGAATAATGTTTTGTGAACTGTGATCAACTATGTGGCGTGACGCGAACTCGAATACAAAAAGAAGAAAGGGTCTTTGAGATAGTGAAGGAGGATAGTTGATCGCATTCAAATGAGTGAGATTCCGTGTGTGAGGAATCTTTGCATTATGTTGATATGTTTATCCAAATGGCTATATAATTGATGTGAACTTTAACATGTTGAAAAACGCCCATAGGATCATCCTAGAAGAAGAAAACATTAACTGTATCAGCCAACGTCAATATCACATATTCCCCTGGTCGTACCTTTGACTATTATTATTTTATTCATCTCACCCAATAATTTTCACATAATCATACAATCGGATATGACTTTCTTCTCCTCCATCGTATTTATATTCAACACTTTCTCCCAATAACATCAATTCGAGATGGGTTCGAGGGACGCCGGAAAACTCATCCGGTCAAGTACAAAGGTATCCGTCGCCGGAAATTAGGGTTCCGGGAACTCGTGAACGTTGCTTTTTCTGCTTGCACCGACCATCATCCTGGACGAAGAAGTTTTTAACTTCCCTCATTTGCTACAACCTTCCCTGGCCTCTAATTCCATATATATATATATTTATAAATATATCAAAATCTCTATAAATTTAAAAGGATGTATTTAGTCTAAAATTTAAATTGATTTGTATTAAAATGACAATTTTTTATTCAAACACAAGTTTAATTTTTTTAAAAAAAAATCAATATTTTTTAAAAATGTACATCCACATTTATTGTTATTGAAGATATTTTAAACTGTAGATTTTGAAAAATGTTTTGGTGTTGAAAATACAAATGTCGAAATCCTATAATTTTATATAAAATTGCACAAAATTTTGATAATAAATCATAAAATTTTCGTAATTCACTTTTAATCTTTAGAAAACTCAAATTTTCCCCAACTTTATATTAAATAATACACCTTCTTAGAAAAATTGATAATTTAGACATTGTTAAAATGAATGAGTTCTTTGCGATATCGTTTTTTTTTTTTTTTTTGCTATTGTCATGTTATCAATAAATATATTTACATTTGTTTATGTCACCCAATCTAAGATAAAAAAGAGAGTGTGATCAGATTTGAAACCCGGTGTATTTTGATCACATAAACTTATAGCTTCAAATATTTGAAAAGTTTTAAAGCTAAAATTCTCAAATGTCTGGTATAAAATATCCAAATGGCAAGGGCTACATTAATCATGATGTCATTATAATACTAGAAAGGCTTAAATTCAAAGTACTCGTATACATAATTTGGAAGTTCTGAACAAATCACGACAAAAGATTATAATTGTTTTTCTTTGTCTGTCTAAGTAACGGATAAGGCAGGCAATGACACTTCATAGGACTTGCTCATGTTTTGTTGATTGAGACCAGAGAACAAGGCGACAAAAAAAAAAATGGATTGACATAAAAGAAATAATTGTCGGGCTTCGCAAATGGAAATGGGCCCATTTAACGAAACTAATGAGACCTAATTAAGACAGGAAGAAAATAAAATCAGGCTATTGAGTTGACAAAATCCTCGCGCATCATTTGAGTGGCACGCACGTTCCACTTTTCTATCACAACAAACTCACAAAAACGTGAGAGAGACAACAAAAAAAAAAATTGAAAGTTTTTGGTCGCCGACCATATTACTAGAGTAGAGAAATAGATATAGCAAATCCATTACTTTGAGTTTGAATGGTTGTTTGTTTGTAATGGGTTGCATTTGCGCCACCGCGCGTTCTCCAAACGCCGCCGTTGCTAACAATGAGCTATTGGATTCCAGCAAATCCATCCTTCATCTTATGCCTCATCCTCCGTCTTCGTCGTCCTCTTCATCCAAAAAGGAAGGATCTTTCACACGTCCGACTTCTGCAGCTTCCATCACCGTCGTGGCTAATGGACATCCAGTGGTGCGTCGTCCCTCCACGTCATCTGATCCGAACAGCACCAAGCAGGTGGTTATTGTGGGAGCTCCGACCAGGAACCCCACCAGAAGAGTCACGGCTATGCCGGTAGTGCAGCCGCAGCCACAGCAGCATCCAGGGCGTTTGACCGCAAATAAAACGGAACCCACTAGCGCAGAATGGCCGTCTTGGTTGGCTTCTGTTGCTGGAGAAGCTATCAAAGGATGGGTTCCTCGCTGCGCAGATTCTTATGAGAAGTTAGACAAAGTAAGTTGATCTTTTTCTTCTGTTTCCTTTCAATGAAAGATATAATCTTTTTTGCTTTTTGAATCTCTCCTTGTGACCTGAAATGTCAATTTTTGTTGTGTGTATTGTTACAGATTGGACAGGGGACGTACAGCAGCGTGTACAAAGCCAGAGACTTGGAAACGGGTAAGATTGTGGCGATGAAGAAAGTTCGGTTTGTGAATATGGACCCAGAGAGTGTTCGGTTTATGGCTAGGGAGATTCTCATTCTTCGTAAGCTTGATCACCCTAATGTTATGAAGCTTGAAGGTCTGGTCACCTCTGGACTCTCAGGTAGTATCTACCTTGTTTTTGAGTACATGGAACACGATCTCGCAGGTCTAGCCGCAACTCCTGGAATCAAATTCTCTGAAACTCAGGTATTACATATTTTGTTTTTCTATAGACATGAAAGTTTGGAAAATTCAAGTGAGAAGAGAGTCTTACTTTGTTTTCAGATCAAGTGCTATATGCAACAACTGTTTCGTGGGCTTGAACATTGCCACAGACAAGGAATCCTCCACCGTGATATTAAGGGATCGAATCTCTTGATTAATAACGAAGGTGTTTTGAAGATTGGTGATTTCGGATTGGCCAATTTTTACCGTGGTGATCGAGATCTGCAGCTGACAAGTCGCGTTGTAACCTTATGGTACAGAGCGCCTGAGCTGTTGCTCGGTGCCACTGAGTATGGACCAGCCATAGACCTGTGGAGTGCCGGTTGCATTCTCACTGAGCTCTTCGCTGGAAAGCCTATTATGCCAGGACGCACAGAAGTAATCAAACTCTCTAATACATTTTTATAGTTACTTAGGAACAGATTTTTAGCACTGACTTTATAATCCGAAATCTATTCAGATTCTGATATTCAGAGCCTCTATCTTATAAAACACAACTGGTGAGATAATTATCCTCTTTGCTTCTCAGGTGGAGCAGATGCACAAGATCTTTAAGCTCTGTGGTTCACCCTCAGAAGATTACTGGAGAAGAGCAACTCTGCCACTTGCAACAAGCTTTAAACCAAGTCACCCTTACAAGCCTGTTCTTGCTGAAACCTTCAGTCATTTCCCTGCATCAGCTCTGACCCTCATCAATAAGCTACTGGCAATAGAGCCTGAGAAACGTGGATCAGCTGCTTCTTCCTTGAGAAGCGAAGTAATATATTGATACTAACCCGAAATCTTAATTTTTTAAATAGTTATTAAATGCGTTCTCATGATCGGTTAAAAACTTACTTCTCTTCAGTTCTTCACCACGGAGCCACTCCCTGCTAATCCATCAAACTTACCTAGATACCCACCAAGCAAGGAACTTGACGCTAAGCTTCGCAACGAAGAAGCAAGAAAGTAAGGCATCTTTCAATTCATTGTTCCTTCTCTCTTGTGGGGCTTTACTCAAGAAACTTTTTGGTGGCAGACTAAGGGAAGAGGATAACAAGAGAAGAGGGGGAGAGACTGCGACAAGAGGACGACCAAAAGATCTTAAAACTGCCCAGACACCTGAGTTTATGGCCGCAGGGCAGTCCAAAGTTACATGCATCAGCCATAAGTTCAAAACAGACGAGGAAGGTGGAACCGGGTTTAGAATTGAACCACCCAGAAGAGGGATTCAGCAGAATGGTTACGCTCATGCTTCTTCGATGGTTCACCCAAGTGTTGCTAACACAGAATGGAACAGAGGTGGAAGCATCAAAAGGCAAACTAATGCAGAGCTGAAGTCTAGGATATCCCAAACAGGAGACTTATCTGGTGATTCTTATAGGAGAGATTCCAACAGAGATTACTCAACCGTAAGCCTCTTTTTCTTTTATCCCCCCTCTAGTTATGTTGTGTACCTTAACCTCTTGGTACGTAACTGTTGAGTTGTTTTGGGCTGTGCCAGGGAAACGCACCAAGGAAAAACAGAATCCATTACTCAGGACCATTGATGCCTCCTGGTGGAAATCTTGAAGAAATGCTCAAAGAGCACGAGAAGCAGATCCAACAAGCTGTCCGCAAAGCCCGTGTCGAAAAGTCTGCATCCAAGAAAACAGGGCAACAGCAGCAGCAGCGTTACACAGGAAGAAATGCTCGGTAGCTAAAAGAGAGAGAGAGAGAGAAAGAAATGAACAAGAAGAAGAAACTTAAACAACCTAGCACCTGTTCTAAGGTTTCCATAAAGCCATAGAAAACTCATAAGCGTTTTTGTTTTGCCCCTTCTGTGTCTGAAGCCAGGGGTTGATGTAATGTATAGTCAAATATTGTTTTCTTAGGCCAACGAGATTGACCATACTATAATGTCAAACTTCCTTTTGTACATACACACAAGATCTCTATTGAGTGGAGAGTCAAGCAAACATGTATTTGCAAGGGAACCAAAATAACTCCAAATAGTATCTCCAAGTAACAACAACTCCAAATATCAAAGCTTAAGCTACACGCAGCTCGATTTCCTATTCAGGCTGAGCAAAATTTAACGACAAAAAGAAGCTAAATTATAATACTTTTTCGCATTAACAAGTTCGTTCTAACCTCCCTCTAATCTTTAGTCACACGATACCGTTTGTGAGAAGCAGAAACTCGAGATTTGATTCATTGCGAATCAAGCTCAAACTCTGCGAATAACCCTGAGACAATTGAAAAGATATTAAATCCTTCAACCTAGCTTTGTTCCCACGTCAATCCAAAACCAGAAAACTTCACCGATTTCCTCTAAAACCAAATCGTCACAATCGAAAGACTAAACCCTAAAATTCGGGCCTCATTTTGTTTTAACTATCCATTTCGGGTAATTACTAGGGATCATCCAGAAGACGTATAGTCCAAGTATTAGGGTTGAATGTAAATAATACGGGTAAATAAAGAAATAAGAATTTAGTGATGCAAATTTTAGTGGTCAAATCCTTAGGATCTAATCTCAGAGGGAGCCAACGCCATATGATCTCGATAAAAAAAAATCTCTTAGGATCTTTTATTTATTTAAGATAATAATAGTTTGTAATTTAGGCTTCACTGATGTAATAATGTCTATGTACTTTAACACAAAAAAAAACTATCTCCTGATTACCTTTGTAACATAAAAATAGTATTGTAATTTGTAACTGCTATATTACTCTGCTAATTTTTAAACTTGGTCCTATAAGGTGATGACACCGAAGCCTAAATTAATTATGGACATTATTATTGTTAATATCGACCAATCAAATTGAGACACACTATATAATCAAACCACCACATGGACAAAGTCCAAAAGAAAATTTAAACTCTTTTGTCTCTTTGTCCCCTTAAGAACACAAAAACCGGCATCTGCACTCTGCAGTAGTAAAATGTAACGCCTCTGACTTGAGCAAGTCAAATTATCACAATCTTATCTCCCTCTCTCTATCCACCACAATGATGACAAATCTCCAATTTCCTATTACCCTGAAACTCATTTTCTCTAGCTTAGCGTCTCTCGTCGTGATCACTCTCTTCTTCATCACCAGAACCGATTTCTCACCGTCTTCATTTCAGCCGACAGCAGACAAAACTATACGGATCTCCAACTCCTCCACCGGAACTAAAGTAAAGAGCCCAGAGTCTGTGAGTTGCGGTAAGATCCCTCCTTCGCTCGCCGACGCTCTCATCCACTACGCCGCCTCCAATTTCACTCCCCAGCAAACACTCTCCGAAATCTCCGTCACCAAGAAGGTAACACAAGACTAACAAAACAACATGCAATTTAAAGTTGTGCAGTTGTGCTCTTTAGACTGTTAATTGATAAATCAAGAACTTAATTGCATCAGGTCTTAGACAAGAGATCGCCGTGCAATTTTCTGGTATTTGGTCTGGGCCACGACAGCTGGATGTGGGCGTCGCTGAACCACCGAGGAAGAACTATATTCTTAGACGAGGACGAGTCATGGATCCGCCAGATCGCTGAGAAGTTCCCGTCTCTGGAATCGTACCACGTACGGTACGATACAAAGGTAAGAGATGCGGCGTCTCTGTTGTCGGCGGTGAGAGATAGAGAAGAGTGCCGTCGCGGCGTGACGATGGATCTTAGGGTTTCTAAGTGCGAGCTTGCGCTGAAGGGCTTACCAGATATGGTTTACGGAACGGAGTGGGATTTAATCATGGTGGATGCTCCGACGGGGTTCCACGAAGAAGCTCCGGGGCGGATGTCGGCGATTTCCACGGCGGGGATGATCGCGAGGAGCCGGAAGAAAGGAGAGACGACGGCGGTATTTGTGCATGATGTAGATCGGACGGTGGAAGATGAGTTCTCTATGGCGTTTCTGTGCAGAGATTACATGACGGAGCAACAGGGAAGGCTCCGCCATTTTACGGTGCCTAGTCACAAGAACTATAATATCCCCGGCGGTATACTCTGTCCATAATCCGCCGACGATGATTTTTTTAATGAAATTTTTATATTTCCCTGTCAATATGAAAAAGTTATTAAGCAAATCCAGTAGATCTGAGTTGGACCGTTTGGTGATACATTTGAGTTGACGTTTTGACTCAAATGTTTTGACATGAACGAAAGTTACGAAACTCAGAAAACATGTATAGAGGGAGAGAGGGGGGGTTATGTGAAGAGTAGTAAATGTGTGTATCCGTCTTCTACCAGACAGTAATACCAGCCATTCACGACAATCACAATATGTGAGTTATGGTATACATGTATTGTTTCTTCTAGCATGTCTATAAAATCATTATACAATATCCTGTATTTTTTAGATATATACATGTTTCTAAGTGAATGATTTACATATGTAGATATACAAAAATATATCTATTATTATTAACAATTAGTTTTAGATAAACGGAAATAATGAAAGGTATGATCAGAATTATGTAGTGAGTTGGTGAAAGATTTGCAAGTACTTAATCAGTTCAACCAAACAAAATCTCATTTTACAAACGACTAGTTTTGTTAAAGCTCACAAGAAACTAGCATTTTAATCAAATAATATATAAAAAAAAAAGATAATATGAGAAGCGTTGCATTTAAATCGTCCAAATTCTCAATGACGTTTAAGCTTTCAAGGTCAGACAATCGTGAAGACCAATTATGTCGAAGAAGCGAGCAGAAGAAGCAACAAATAAGCCTCTTCTGATTCAAAATGATGGTTGTACTTGTAGGTTTTAGCATCTTGATTCTTGATCTACTAATTTTAGGGTTGACTTTAAATGTTTGACTTTTCAGATTGTGTGATGTAAGGATATAAACGTGGGACCCAATAAATGGTAGTCATTTTTTTTTGCTATAAATGGTAGTTCAATCGTAGGTTTAGCCACTTTAAAAGTTTCCACATCTATACATTTGTTTCAGTTTTCATGACATTATAAGTTATAGAATCGAGTCAAATAAATTTCTAATTTTTGTGTTTAAAGACTACTTTCCCTTACTATCCATTTTTTCGACGTTAGAGAATTTTTATAGATAACAATGTAAATACACTGAAAAAAGAGGCTAGGTATGCTCAGTTAAACCCAAACCATATAATCCATAAATTCCAAACATAGATAGAAAGATTTAAGTACACATCACACTTGTATTCATTTCATTGCTCACACCAACAAATTAAAACCAAGAGGAAAAAAATTACAAATAGATTTTCAACAGCCTAGCAAAGTTCCACAGGCTTTATTATAATTATGTGTGATTTAACAACACTAATCATTCTTACCAAGCTTATTTGAATTCATAAGACATAGTCTTCAAATATCCTATGGTCTAGAACTGAAATATTTCACTTGGCATGGTTAGCGGATAAGAATAGTTAGTCTCCACAGTTGCGAAGTTAGCATCTAATATGCTATTGTTATTCTCCTCTATCTGCATTATTTCACAACACAACAACAAAACAAATGATTAGGCAAAGCAGTCTAAAGATCATCGGAATAGTGTGACTATATCAAGAGATACATTTGGATATAACTCTGTAATATAACTCCAACGTCTTAAAATGTGCTATGATGAGAATGTCATAGTGTATTTGGTACCTTTTCGAGGAGATACTTGTTGGCATTTTCGAGGACTCCTTCCTTCACACGCAAAAATCCCGGTAAATAAATGTTAAATTTAACGTTTTATATTCGGTTTTATAAACCAAAAATCCTGACTCATATTAGTTGTTATGAGGTTGAATATACAATGATGTTATGTGCTTACCTTGTTCCTCAAGGACTGAATTTCTTGAAGCATAATCTCCATCTGCAATTTTACATATAAACTTTTTTTTTACAATAAAAACATATGACTTTTCTAATCATCATTATTTAATATTCACTCTCCCTATCATATTGATTGTACATCTATATATGCATTAACGCATGTATACCTTAGCAGAGCGGATCTGAGAAATCCAATACTCAAGATGCTTCTCAAGCAGAAGAAGTTCTTCAAGATTCATTGCCCCATCTCCTCCTCCAAACATATACCTGAATCCATTTTATTATATATACATATGCATATATGTAAGAATTTATAAACCCATATAAACAACTTAGTAAGGAAATAGTGTGTAAATAATTAATAATATATACCTTATTCCTTTCTGAAGCATCTCAATCTCTTGCTTAAGCACATTGACCTCATCTTTCGGATCCTAGATTATCAACTTTCGTTTCAGTGTTTCTACTTTTTGTAAATAATATTTCAAACCGGTTGTAGAAAAATTGAAGATGTTGAGTTCCAATTAGAGATCATGTCCGTACAGCTATACGTACATGTATTTACTCACACAAAAAATGAATACATTTATGCATCAATAAGATAATACTAGTTCCGAGCGTGCCAATAACAACAGTTCAGGGCTACCTTTTTTTTTAAGTGTCCAGGGCAACTTCTATCAAAAGGTTGTGCTGATTTATAAACCAATTACTTCGTTCGAAATATAATGTGATTAAATTACTAAAGATACATATATTTTAAAGTGTGATGTGGGTATTCTTGTCTCTAAAGCATCTTTTACTTTGAGTCTTTGACACTAATTAATTTGACTTGTTTTGCTTTACCAGAAAAAAAAAAAAACAAAACAAAATTGACTGGTTTCTTAAAAAACTGTACTATAATATTCCACAATATAGTAGGAATTATGTGGCATAATGGTAGCCACATCTGCATTCATTACACCAGGTTTGGAGTTCGAACCCAGCACTCCGCATGTTATGGGGATATTAAAACCACTAGGCTATATTAACAAAAAAAAAAAAAAGTTCCACAATATGTGAGTGGTGCACACAAGTCAATAAATTAATAAATTGGAGAATGGGAGAGCTAGGTGCAATGAATGTTTACTTCATAACTATTAATTTCATGTAGAATCGGAATCAGGTGCCCTACCTAACTTACTGAATATTTTAATTCAAATCAATCAAAAACGTCCAACAGAGTCTCGCTTTGCATGTCAACACGTGTTGTCAAATAGCATATTAAAATTATAGTATATATATATATATGGGAAGAAAGAGAAAAAAAAACTAAATTACCCCAAAAGAACGAAATGGAAAGAAATAATTAACAATTTTTATGAGAGATTGAGCACGGGCTAGTTTAAATCAACCCAAAAAATGCCATAAAGCCCGAACAGATTCAACAATCAATCTCAAAATCCAAAGAGAAAAGTTCTATATATAACTAAACAATAAAATAAAGAATGAAAATGAAAGAGACAAGAGACGTACAAGATTTGGGGGTTGAAGTTGTTCTTGAGCAATAAAAGTAGCAGAAGAAGAACCACGACCACCACCAGTGCACTTCATGTACTTATCAATCATCCCTTCCATTGTTCTGAATTTTTTAATCAAAAATTCCCAGATATATAATTACATATAAACACAAATACAAATATGAACACTATGAGATATATATTAATACCCTTTAGTAGCAAGCTCAAAGAGTTTGCCCTGAGGAGAAAAAATCACAACACCAATCTCGGCGTCGCAGAGCACAGAGAGCTCCTTAGCCTTCTTGAGAAGACCGGTTCTCCTCTTGCAGAACGTCACTTGTCTGTGAACCGGGTTCTCGATCCTCTTCAGCTGAATCTTTCCACGAGCCATCTCTATCTGATGATTTAATGTTTGGATTTGTGTTTATATTTGGATTTGTAAGTTTGAACGTGGATCAACCTCCCACTAGTTTGAACTAGCTTCGAGGTTCCCCACTTACTGTTTGGTTTCTCTTTTTTCCTTGGGAGAAAACTGTCAAAGTTATGACCAAACTCATGCCACCTTCTTCTCTTTATATATAATCTCCGTTATCAAATTCTCCCACTCACTTCTCTGCTTCTTAAAGCACCTTTTTCTCGACACAAGCCTCCTTTTCTCTTATATATAATAAATGTATCAGCTCATATATGTTATATGTTAAGTATGCATTCCTACAAAGTATATTGCTTTACATGCGAAAGCTCAATCTAAAGCATTGTCTGTGGGTTTGTATATTATACTAGCCCTCTCTTCTCTAACTTGTATAAAAGCAACTTCTCGGTTATACTTCATTGATTGATCTTACATCGGATGTGACATATGACCTGACATGCACTAGCTAATACAAGATTTTACTCTATTGATACAAAATTTAATTCTGCTTAACTATCTAATAATCCAAATATTTTTCTGTTTTAATAGGTTACTTTTCCAGAGAATGTAAAATTGAGAAGGCAGAATAGAACATTTTAAACTTGTGACACAGAAAAAAAAAATATGGACAGGTTTATCTTTCTGTTCACCAAAACTGCTCTGATACAATAGAGAGAGGTTGGATTCGATCGACGTGTGCTCTGCCTAATATGGTGACATAAGAGACTATACTATAGTAAAAAAAAAAAAAATTGAGTTAGCATTCGATTCCGTTTTTTTATAACAATTGTCCATTACTTATATGTGATTTTTCCATATTGGATCTTTCTAAAGATATTTCTCCTATGCTATTGAAGATACTACACATCCTCCGATTTTGCGTTTACTAATTATAATAATTTATAATTTTATTACCATGTATTTTTTTTATGTGTAAACTAAATTTCTTTATTTATCTTTTGAAAATTTAATAGTGTTTATTTAAAGTATCAAATTTTATTATATAATAAATTCATATTTTATAATCTCCTAAAAAAATCAAAAACAAATATACCCCGAAAGAAAATAATATACGCGGATTTATAATCTGGTGTTTTATAATTCATTAAAGTTATAAAATGAAATAATTTTCCTTACATAAAATTACAGCTTTTTCCCCTCTAAATTTTCAAATAATCTATAGCAGGTTAAAACAAAAAGACAATTTGGTGCTTAACGAAGAATGTTAGTAATATTTATTAGTGTAGAGGAGCCCCAATCTAATACCAAAAACGAAAAAATGTGAAGAAATATATTTTACTAATTACTCAAATCCGATCACCCAACTAATATATTTGTTTTCAGTTTGAGAAGCTTAAAATTGACAATTTACATTTTAAGTTTTTGGAGCAAACCAAAACTTTGTTTTCCGAATTGTGCATCAAGATTAGCTGATTTTTAAAGGTCTTGTCAATGAATTTCGCAAGCCTTTGTGGTGGGGAAGATGCTTCTCCATGCCTCCAGTTGCTGATCTCTTTCCACAAGGTATGCATTGTAACTTGAAAAACATACTTCATGAGAAATTGAGAGTGGTGATCAAAGGCTGAATCTGTACTGAACGTGGTGATTCTATTCTAGTATGTAGTGTATTGTCCTTTCAATATTACTCTTCTAAAAGTATCTCAGAGTTGTGATGAGTACAAGAAAGTGAAGAAGAGGTGATTTTTTTTTTATCTCCATAGGATCTTAACATAGGATGCAATAGGTACTCACACTTCGATTCGAGTTCCGTATAATGAGAATTTTGGCATGACTCGTGAAAACCATATGCCTTTGGCCTATTTACATTTTTCTCCCATTTTTTTTACTGCACAGAACAATTTTTGTCCCATTCTCCCTAAATTGATGGTCTAACTGAAAGCATCCTCTATATTAGCTTTAGTCGTCTTAACCCAAGTCCTCACTCATTTTTTTACTTTAAAAATTTCTCTTCAAGCAATCTTTATTTTGTAGGTTTTTTAAGCATGACTAACACATCTTATAATCATGTTACTGACAAAATTGAAAACATTAATAAGATATATAAACCAATTTGTCAAACTTAATTTTTTTTTCGTAGTCTTTTATCATCTTGTTAGTTTCTTATATCTATCAATATTTAATTCCTAGCTAAGATACCTATCAAAGACCAACACTCTTTATAGCTTACTTGTTTTGACCGATTTTCAATCTAAGATCAAATATATACATATAGTCGATCAATGCAAGTTATGATATGTAAAAGTTGATGAAATTCATTTCAAAATCAATTAATAATAACACATATATTTTGTTTCTTAAATATATATATATATATATATATATATTCAATTTATATCACATTTATTAATGTGGAATTCTTAAGCCATTTTAACCATTAAAAAATAATTAAGTGACGGTCATTAAGCAATAAGCATAAGTTAGTCAATATTTAAAAAGGCTATCATGTGCATCTCATCGTGGTGGAGAACCAAGGACCTGCCCATGTTAGGTTCCGATGTAGCTTTTTTTGTTATATATGTATATTTATCTATTAATTTTCCCTTTCTAAATGTTTTTTGACCATCTTGCTTTGCCCTTTGTCTACGTGACAGACTCCTGAATCTTATTCTTCTTCAGCCCACAGTTTTCAACTCACTTTTCTTCTAAGAATATGGGATTATTTTTCTAATACATGAATAAAAAATGCACCAATCTGTACTCAGAAGTCTGCGACTAACGTTCCAAAGATATATAATTATATACATTAGACGTTTAGTTGATCTTTACAGATGATATGAACGAACTTTGGGTTAAGCTCAATTATTTTTAAAACCAATCTTGTAAACATTGCTTTTCCCTCTCTTATATCTTACTCTCTTTTTATGTCAAAACGGAAATAAACTTCGACCAGAAAAATAATAGAGAACCATTTTTTGAAAAATAGAGATACATAAATAAACACAAGTAGGATACGGATTTGATAAAAAAAAAAAAAAAAAATCATAACTGTCTTCAGAATTTGGTAGCATAACAAAATTTGTGACCTGTTAACTACTGGAAATTTCAAAAAAAAAACGTATGAGTTTGTTTATGTTTGAACTTCCCACCTCCAATTTTATTAGATGTCTAATCTTTTTGTTCACAGTTTGAATAATTTATTAATTCTAAGAAAGAGGGATGAAGAGGGCACGTGTCTTTCTTTGGGGAGGTGATGGATTGATGGGTCAGGTTAAGTAAGCTAGAAGGGAGTAAGATTAAGAATCTTTGTCAAATCAAAATGCATCAAACATGCAAACCCAGAAAGGTTGTGTTCGATCTGATGCTTCTTTTGCCTCGCATCTTTGCACTCATTGGCTCTCAAGATCGTATCTATGATTGACACATGGTTTGTTTTACTTGTCTACTAGTAGCATATAGCTTATTCTGATTCTCCACTCCCTAATTTTTTATGTATTTATTTGTATATTATTTATCCTAATGCATGCTTTTAATTTAATTATAAGCTTATGTACAATGCGATCTGCCACAGTGGTTTTCTTGAGAGAACTTTAATATATGCATTAATATAATATGTGATAAACTAAGTAGTTTTATTAGACATTGGAACCAATTATTTCTTCGAATATATGGATCTTAGAATAAGAAAACCAATTAAAATTTTTGATGGAGATCCAAAGTAATAAATTTTTTTTTTTTATGGAAATCCAAACTAATTTTATTTCCTGCAGCTACCACCATACAAAACCTAGTAGAAACAATTTTCAGCTTAGAGCAGCATAAATCAGTGACTTTGACATATTCAGAACTATTTTTTAATGCAAAGATCGGCTTAGAGCAGCATAAATCGAGTGTTTGTTAGACGCTCGAACAAATCATTATACACTTGAGTCAATGAAATCGTAATTTAACCCGAATTGAAGCTTAATGCATATGTATGCATTATATATGCGATGGTTGTGATGGATAATAATTAAAATTATAAAGGAAACAAAAAAGGAGAAAATACAACTCAAATATTATAAATATCTAAATATACAAGAAGCACAACTTATGTTCCCACCGACATTGAATCTTTAAAAGCAAGGACTAGATGCTTTAGGATAATTAAGGTTGCCCTTTATACTCTTATTAATCCTTAATTAATTATGCACTATTTCTTAAAAGAAATTTATTTTGGAGGAATCATTGTAATGTTATTTTTTGGTAGGTTACAAAAAATGCATTAGGAGTTATACAAAAAGATGACGTTGATATTATGATTTTCAATTATATAGTTTCTGATCTTAAGTAAATTAGCATATCAAAAAAATTTGTTGAACTGCCAATTTTTTGTCGACAATTGCTTGAATAAACTTACGTATATGTTTATTAATAGGGTAACCACAATTTAGGGCTGGGCAAATAAACTGAATCCAAAATCCGAACCCGAACCCAAACCGAAGTAACCAGTTCGGTTTGGTTCCGGTTCTTCTTAAAAACCCGATCGGTTCTTGAATTTTGGTAGTTTGAGTTTCGGGTTCGGGTTCGGTTCTGTTGTGATGCATCTAAAAACCCGATCGGTTCCTAAATCTAAGTAGTTCGGGTTTCGGGTTCGGGTCGGGTAACCCGAACTAAACCGAAGTAAATAAAATTTTATATTTTATTAGAGTTTTTCTTATTTTTTCTTGCAGTTTTCTTCAATCAGAATTTTTTAGTTTGGGTAATTCAATTAGGAACCGAACCCGAACCGAACCCGATAAGTATATGGGTACAAAATGGGACTTAAAATATAGTATTAGAACCGAACCGAACCCGATATGTACAGAACCGAACCCAAACCGAAATAGAGAATTACCCGAATGGGTCCTAAACTTCTAAACCTAAAATACCCGAAACCCAAAATACCCGAACCGAACCCAAACCGAAACCCGAACCAAAACCCGAATGCCCAGCCCTAACCACAATCTTCAGTATTAGCAAAGAAAACGAGAAGCATAAATATTAATATCATCTATCAATGGCAAAATCACAAGAAATTAAAAAATTCACTTTTATATTAAATATAGAGAATAAAATTAATTAAATTCTTAAACTGAAAATTAATATATATGTTTACAAGTAAATTTAAATTATGTTTTTATTTATTTAAATCATTTTCTTAATAAATTATATAACAAATCAGATATCCAAAATATTTTTGAAGCGGGATCAAATACCTTTTGTTGCCAACAACGATTACAAAAACTATTTAACAAAGTTAGATAGTATATAATGAATCACGGATAAAGAAAAGAAAGAAAAAAAAGCCAAATATTTGTTCAATGCCTTTCATAAACTTATATATGTTTCCAATAAACGTGCCGATGTCAAAAGTATGTACATAAAGATTAACGACCGCCCAAAATTTTATTCTTGGTAAGAGAATTTTGACCATATATAAGCGATCTTGGTCAGCCATTGGATTTTCATGTAATGTTAGTTAGTCTTTTATTTAAGAACAGAAAATTGGGAATTAATTCTCTTTGATTTTATATTTTCTTTACAATATCTTGAAAGAATAGAACTTCGAAAACTAAGCTTGTGTCCATCAATAGCTACACATCGTCAGAACCGTGCACTCTTAGTAACAAAAAGGCAATGGTCTTAGGCTACAATTATAGCTTAAATCTTTTAGGCCATACTTTTCATAATAATGTTAGCTGAGTTGATCAATGTTCAAGAGTTTTGTTGGTAGACAAGATTTTGCGTTCATGGATTCAAGTTTTGAAATGATAATTTAAACTTTCATATCATGATTAAATTATATTATACATTTACATATAAAAACCCAATTTTAGGCCTCTAAATATGTTGGCACGGCAATATATAATTGTATATCGTCTTAACTTGTAGATTAAGATCAGAATTGATTGTGTTTAAAAATAACAGAAAAGAATGATTCAGGAGGTAAAATTTTACATTATAAAAATAGTAGAAATTACATAAAATAAAACTTAACCTGATATAAAACGATTTCAATATACATTAGAAACGATAAAAAAAATCATTAGGTCAGCAGTCAGCTCCAAGTTTGGTAGATGCTATGGGCCGGCGTATATATATATATATGATTGTTAACCAGAACATTATCCCTAAGCAAATCATATTATAAATAAGTCTCCCACAGTACCACTGATACAATTTTGCTCAAACTGGTAAAAGAGACTTGGTGGAACAAATAAACATTCTGTTAAAAAAAAAAAAGAGGTATATTTTAACTTTTATTTTTTATGAATAATATCTTGAGCATAAATCCTTTTTTTGAACAACATGATTTACAACAGGTTTTAACTCGGATGTTGATACAACAACAACATCAGTACAAACTACTAATAAATGTATATCATATAATTACTTTTCATCCTTTGTATATATATATATTCCTTGATTTAGATTGCTTTTAGTCGGTTTAATTCGTGCGGTCATATTGATCTCACTTTGATCCAGTTTTCTTTTAAAGTTTGAGTTAATTATTATCACTGAAGTTTTAAGCATCATATTTCATTTTTATATGCAAAGAAATAATAAATTTTTGAAATTTTCAGATTTATATTATTGCATATATATAAATGAACGTTGTGATTAAAATTATCAATTTATCTCCTAATAATATAAAATACATTATATAAATATATATATATATATTAAAAATTAATATTATATTAAATTTAATGAACCAAACGCTAATTGAAAGCAAAATAGACAAAACTAAATTAAAGTAAATTATTTTTATAATTTTTATTAAAATTCGTAAATAATAAATACAAAATTTAAGAGATTTTCTATACAAACTTCAGATTTTTTAAAATTTATTTAAATGTCATTTTGAAAATATATATATGTATATTCTACTTACTAGTATAAAAATATTTTTTCGTAAAAAATTATAAATACATTAATTTGAAAAAATACAGTTTTGAAAAATAAATATTTTACTTTTTGTAGAATATTTTATTTCAAAATATGAAAAGTGGTAAATCCTAAACTAGGTACTATGTGTATAAACAAACCCAATCAAACAATTAAGAGAGTAAACAAAATTATTGCTATAAAATGATATGAGAGAAAGTTTTGTCTCAAAAATCATTTTCTATATAAAAAAATTGTAAATACGATTAGATCAGCAATATGAATGATTAAAAATGAAGCTTTAAAGTAATTAATATACTTTTTCTTTAATGATATAATTATTGGTAATGATGTGAAATGGGATGCAGTGGAGCATCCAGCCATCCACAATATGGTTTCACAGCTTATAGAATAATCCGTACACCAAGTTGATATTTACCAAACTCCAAGTTGATTTAGTTAAATGAGATATATGCAAGCCTTTGATTTTTTTTTTTATTCCGTTCTTTTTTTTTGTAACAATGTTCGATGATATTCTAACACTAGTGTTTTGGGACATATGCCGTATTTGGAAAAAACTATAATTCAAATAAAAAAGATACTATTCGTCTTTCCCCACAAGAATCATAATATTTATTATACAACTAAATTTGGAGATCAATGTGAATAATTATCCTCAAAAGTAATTATGTTATTACAGAAGTATATAGTTACTGTACTTGAATTATGTTTACCGTTGATGCTTTTTAATTCATTAAGATTATTTTGATAAATTATAAAACTGCATTTAGAAAATATGTATAAAGTTATACAGCTGAAATATTTGATGGATTTTGATAAGATAAAAGGTCCCATGGAATGGAAGAGAAACGTAAATTTATCTGATGAGTGATTTGTTCCTACCAAAATATCCCAGCACACTCTTATTTTTATGAAAGTAAAATATCAATATCGGAATGCGAATAAAGTATAGACCAACACGTGTCGTCTTACGCTCAAATCAATTAGATGACACCCTAAGGCTTAGTCAATTATGTAATAAACATCGGCTAATGACCTAACATTAAACCAATTTATATTGATTTATACTGTAATATTAAAAAAAATAACACAATACTACAGTCTACAAGTTTATAAGGTAAGATAGTCATAAATTCGACATTAATGTTGAGAAGAAACAGTTCGTTGTAATTTGGTTGTTGAAATTTCAACATTAATTATATGGATGTTACATTGGCGATGAAATCTTTTCGTCACTAAGTCGATTGCCAGCTTAGAGAAAAATTAATGATTGCTGGGTGAAATGCGGTTATAACAAAATACACATCATTAATGTTAAACGAATTAACATCGAACCGTATTAGTAATTTATCGTAAATTTTATATCAATTTAGGCTTAGCGAGTTTTTTGCCTTTTTTGTTGATAGATCCATAGTTCCATTAAGACGAGTTAACAACAATTATGACCTTATTAAACATTATGTTAAAAAATAATTAAAAAAATATTTTGAAAATAAAATAATTGTAGTAAATAAAATTCATAAATTTACACAAAAAAAAAATTAGAATATATTATGCAACAATACATAACATAAAAAGATTAAATGCTACAGTATTTTTTAAAGAAATTCACATCATTTAAAATATTGACATTAATTGTTTCAACGAATCAAAATTACATTCTGCATATTCCTAATAAAAATTGTTGATTTGAACTACATCATTAAAGTGTTTGATGGCTGAACTCCAAAGCCTGGGTTAATACTGGATTATGCACTGCCAAAATTATTTAAAAAAATTATTAACAAAACAAGATATTTTGTTTGTTTTAATCATAACTAAAAAATTGAAAATCAAATAATATTCTATAAAGAAAAATAGTAATTTTAAAATAGAGGGAAAAAAAAAACGTTAACAATGAAATAGTATTCTTTTTTAGAATAAAAATTAGAAGTAAGTGAACAAGATTTTATTCTAGCATAGAATTAAAATAAAATTTAAAATAAAATAGAGGTGAATTAAAAATAGTCTTATATTTCTTTTGTTTTTCTGCACTAAATAGTAAGTACCAAGAGTGAGATAGCTATTGGCATATTGATCATCACAAAAAC
This sequence comes from Streptanthus diversifolius, assembly GCA_039880935.1. Lineage (NCBI taxonomy): Eukaryota > Viridiplantae > Streptophyta > Magnoliopsida > Brassicales > Brassicaceae > Streptanthus > Streptanthus diversifolius. The sequence goes on along the minus strand of JAXGFM010000015.1, from coordinate 3,527,066 downwards.
AAAAAGGATATACACTGAGTGTCACATATAAGTCGATTTAATTAATTGCAGATGATTTCCTCGATTCTTCTGTGAACAGTGATGAAGGAAAATTAAAATAGGTTGGAGCAAATTAGATGACTTCAACTAGTAAAAGAAATGAGAGAGTTTTAATTATAATTAGAAGATACTTAAGAAAATTGATTCGTATCTCAAAAGTAAATTTGTCATAGATTTGTTGAGAGGCGCGCGGTCTGGATGTTGTAATAATATATACAAAACAAATTATGGAACTCATTCGGTAAAATGATACATACACAAATATATGTCACAAAATACTATTTATTCATTGATAACGACAAAAACTGAAGATGTAGCTAACTATGTAGGTCTTCGAATGAGTTAAATTAAGGGATAACATAGACCTGCATGAGTTTGCTTGCCGCCTCTGGATTTAATAAGATAAAACTAACAAAATGAAACTTTTTAAATGAAACATAAAATAGCAGCTCAAGGACCAGTTTCATCTAGCTGGGATTTGGGAGGATGGTTCGGTGTGACTTCCGACTTTGTGCGTTCTTAGAAGATTTTCTCCCTTAGTATCATAGAATTACAACGAATTTTCTCTGCAACAAAACTATCAAATCCACTTTTCCACTCCATACTAATATATTTTGATTCAAGGAATATAAAACCTTTTAAAATCTTATTGAGTTGAAGCCCAAGTTTCACTTGATTGGGCCCAATTTTGGGGTACTGTTAAGACTTGGATATAAAAAAACATGTCTTTCTTTATCCTTTTTTCCATATAAAGGGTTTAAATCTTTCTTTACCTTTTGTTTACGTCTTTTGTTTTGTCAACAGTTTAGTCTTGTTCTTTTTTACATCTAGTCTTTTTATATTGTATAACTTTATCTGCAATTGGGAACGTGGGCTGCTAATTAATTTCTTAGAATTTGCAATATTTTGGGAAATAAGTGATGAGAGGTCTTTTTTTGGGTAATTATAAAAATTGCTTTCGGTTCTTTTTTTGGTGGAGAATAGAGTAGGAATCAACGTCTAATGTTACAACAAAATTTTAATATTCCTTTTTTTTATTTCGTATAAGTTAATATTGATGCAGCTTTATGTGCATGTTATATAGTGTAATCAAAGAACATGATCTTTTAAATTAAAAGATGTATTTGCATATTTTGCATGGTTTGAGCCATTATCTTTGATCATTACTTTGTAGTTTGCACCAACACCTTCGGAGTACATTCCATAATATAATTTCGTTTTCAATTTTTTATTTTCCACGAAGCTTGTCATAGTTTTGTTTTCTACTTAAATTGGTTAGAACACAATTTATATGGAAGAAAATTACTATTACACTAGTCTAACTTCATTAGATATATATGCTTATCATATAGAATAATATAGAACTCTGGTTTCTTCAATTATAGAAGTTTTGGATTATCTCATCTGAAACATTTTGTTATAATATCCTAATTAAAATAATATTATAGAGAATTTTTTATCCACATTTTTATGATTGTAGTTTTAAAATTTCAAACAATTCTCTAATGTCTGCTTTGTATAAAGTTAATATTTAAATCATCAAATAAAATTTGGTACTCAGTATCCTATAAATCCATATGTCGAAAATAATCATATCAGATGATGTATACTTGTAAAGAGTTGTTTGAGCAAATCATCTGTTTAGAGAAAATCAGAAATAACGTGATGATATTAGTTTTACGAGAAACTTCCCCAACTCTCTCTCAGACTCTAATAATCTGCCCACCTATAATTATTTAAAGCCTAATTGAGTATATATAGTTTAGCCATTTGTTTCTAAAGTTATTATTTAATCCAAATAATATAAACGATTTATTATACGAAAAGTCTCGTTCAGAAAGTTGCTTGACTATTCACACCTACAACACTTTTAAGGTAATGTATCTTAATTACTTTTGTTCTTTTTAACATTTTGATATTATGGAAATTTCTTTAATCTAGTAATCAATCAAATAATTAATTGTGCTTTTCATAAGAAAATATTTACTTTGATTATTAAAGAATACTATTTTTGCAGAGATTAACAGAAACAAGTTTGTAAAATATTCCAACATAATGCAAATAAAGCCATTCGTCAAGATATGAGACATGTAAATTTTAATTATCGTGAAGTTTGGTGGAATGTATAAAATTATATGTTGAAGAGTTATTTCTACAGTTGCTTTTAAAAAAAAAATATTGTAACAAAATATTCAAACGCCAAAAAAAAGTATTTTTTTAATTAAACTGTTTACTACAGAAAAACAAACTTATTTTCGTAATTTTCTTACAACAGTTCACGCACATTTATGGAAACTTACTAGCTTTTTCAATTATAAGCAATAATTTTCTAGGTGTAATACATATATCTCATAAATAATAGGAAAGAGAGAGAGCAGAGGAACGTGGCGAACACAAACTAAATGAGTCTCAAGCACATACAGATGTCAGATTCTGAGAAACATACTTGTTTGGTGTACAATCATGTGCTCACTTTGCACAAGGTTTTTCATAAATGTCAAAATCGTTCATCCTTTTTGGTTATTTCAAACTGTCCAACCATATCTGCAAAGTCTCAGACTCACAATCTTCTTAAACCATTTACGAGCCACTGACTCAACGAATATGCCAACACAAGCGCAAGCGCGCGTGACTGTCTTTGAGATAATTCCACTGTCATAAGTGTTTCTTCAAAAATCCATATCGACACTTACTTTCTTTTCTAAAATGGATCAAATATTTGTTTTTTTTTCATGGCCTCTCAGAAACCATTTTGTTAAGTGAACACAGCTTTGGTTGAAAATTAGATTAGTTTCGTGATACATTTTTTTGTCGCTAGTTAAAAGAAAAATTACCGGTAATTAACTCCAGTTTTTTTTATATAACTAAGAAAATAATGTTATTAGACTAACATAATAAAATGAGTGATATCATTTGTCGGTGATAGTTTTCGTTGTCTTTAGATTCTACCTAAGACTTCTGTTGCGCTGCGGCATTATTTTCTGTGGTCTCGTTCATAAGAATCCAAATTGCATGCCACTAACACGTATACTTCCGCATTACGTACACCTTAAATTTCAAATTAAAATAACACAATATATGCATATTTGTTTCTTTTTTAACAAAATTAATTATATGTTATTATATATAGGTATTTAATTATTTTTGTCATAATTATATATTTTCGAATCTTGGACTAATCTTCTTATGTGCATAAGTACTAATCCTTTATGTACTAATGAAATGATACCAAAAGAGTAAATAATTTTTTCTCTATAAAACATAGCACATGGAATTTAAAATTTTGGGTTCAAATAGCGCTGAATTAAGACCCTTCTGACCAGTTAGGTGCACACAAATTATTATTTTTAACATTTTCACGTGACTATGTAGTATAATAGTTGACAAAAAAGGCTAGTATAATTAAAGATTTTTAAAACCCATTTTCAATAGCTTTTTATTTTTCCATTTCTTTTGTGTTGTCAATAGTAAAGCTGATATATTAGGAAACTTCTTCAGTAGGTGGGCCAATGTCACGAACATGAACGCCAGAGAAGAAAATAAACACGGTTTCCCACATTTTATCTGCTTTATTCTTTGATCAGAAAAATGTAAAATGAATAATTTGTTGTCATATGAAAATAATTTATAGTTAAAAATTTGCTAGCTTAATTATACGGAGAACGAGATCCCGGTCCTTCGTACCAAATGAAGAAGTTCATCTTAGATTTCTCTTTTTGAATAAAAATACTTTTCTTTTTTTTTTAAAAAAAAAATCTAAAAGACTAACCTTTAAACAAAAAGAAATAAAATAAATTCTTAAATATTCAGTTTTTCCTAATTTAAATATATTATTAAAAAAAAACACACACACACACAAGGACCACATTTGGCTATAAAAAGAAGTCCTCCTATTTCCGAAGAACAGCATAGGCAGAGAAGAGTTAAGTTTTTTAATCAAAACACCAACAAGAGAGAAAAATGGCTAAGGTTTTATCGAAACGTGTCCTCACTTTTCTGATGTTGATCTCGTTAGTGGCGGTGGCACTGAACCTTCTGTGCGCCGTAGAGGCACAGAATAAGAAGAAACCGAGGAGAGATGTTCCTCTAGTAGAAGGTCTCTCATGGAGCTTTTACCAGAAAGCATGTCCGCAAGTGGAAAAGATCATCAGGAAAGAGCTAAAGAAAGTCTTCAAGAGAGATATTGGTTTAGCCGCAGCCATCCTCCGTATACATTTCCATGACTGCTTCGTTCAGGTCTCTATCTTCTTCCTTCTTTTTCTCTTTTCTTTTTTCTTCTTTTGTTGGTATTTAGAAACATAAATTTGATTTTCTCTAAGCCTACTCTAAACGGTACTACGTATGTGATTAACTTATTTTTCTTCGATAGAAAAAAAAATATAAGAAACCATACATGCATTTATACTCCCCCAGACAAAAATCGCGTTGTGTTACCTAATCAAAAAGGGATTTGATTACTATTTGAAGATGTTGTCACGTGCTAAATTAGACCCGACCAAAACAACCTTAAGAAAAACATAAAGTCGCCTCGAAATTCTCTAAGAACAAGAAATAAGGGTTGTTCGCTTCTTTCTTTACATTTTCGTCAAAAGAACGGTTTCCTTAGCGTAAAGTGTAAACAATAATTTTTGTTTGAGATTCAGATTAGTGTAAAGTTATAAACCCTAATAAATGACCAATATATTATGGAGTTGTATTGTTGAATGTATACATGCATTGGGATAGACTTGAATATAGGAGGACGTGTCGCATTAATAGTATTCACCCGCTTTTTCGTGGGTTAGTTGAGTCTCTTTTAATGAACGTCAATAAATATCTTATGTACCCAATATCAATCTATATGTATCCAATTAATTGTACAAAATATATTAGATATTCCTCTAGACGAATATTAGTAATCAGATATTTCTATTGTTATACTTGCAACACCTTTTTATTGAAATGTACGTGGCCTACTTTGATCAGACAAATAATTTCATAAGAAACTCTTGAATATTTTTGTTTTCATTTATCGATTTTATTATAAGATTTAATAAAAATATTTTTAAAAAAACAGGGATGTGAAGGATCGGTGCTGCTAGCTGGATCAGCGAGTGGACCAGGAGAACAATCATCGTCCCCGAATCTGACACTCCGTCAAGCCGCCTTTGTCGTCATCAATAACCTTCGTGCCGTAGTTCAGAAGCAGTGCGGTCAAGTCGTCTCTTGCTCTGATATCCTTGCTCTAGCCGCCCGTGATTCCGTCGTCCTTGTAACCAAACTCTCCCTCTCTCTTCAGTCAAAACTCTTATCCTGTCTATTTTATTCATTTTTGTTATTCAACCACACGTACAAATTTTTTTTTTATATCTGGAAAAATAACGGCAACATTGGTAATAAACCAATACTATATATTCTAATTTTCTGACAAAAAAGTAAATTTTAATTGCTCACTATATATGTTTGTTTGTGTCAATTCGTGTAGTCAGGAGGGCCAGACTATGCTGTGCCACTTGGCCGACGCGACTCACTAGCGTTTGCGAGCCAGAACACGACGTTAAATAACTTGCCGCCACCATCCGCCAAGGCGAGCCGGCTCATCACCGACTTCGCCAATAGAAACCTCAACATCACCGACTTAGTTGCACTTTCCGGTGGTCACACCATCGGAATTGCGCATTGTTCCTCGTTCACGGGCCGGCTCTACCCGAACCAAGACCCAACCATGAACAAGTCCTTCGCCAACAACCTCAAACGCACGTGCCCCACCGCGAACTCGAGCAACACGCAAGTGAATGACATAAGGAGTCCCGATGTTTTCGACAACAAGTACTACGTTGATCTCATGAACCGACAAGGGCTGTTCACTTCCGACCAGGATCTATTCGTGGACAAGAGGACACGTGGTATTGTGGAGAGCTTTGCGATCGACCAGAAGTTGTTCTTTGATCAATTCGCGGTGGCGATGATCAAGATGGGTCAGATGAATGTCTTGACGGGTTCACAAGGAGAAATTCGTTCCAACTGTTCAGCAAGAAACACCCCAAGTTTCATGTCTGTTTTGGAAGAAGGCATACTCGAGGAAGCTCTTTCCATGATCTAAATATAAACCATAAATCTCGCCTCTTCTTTTCTTTAACTCTGTTTTTTAGTTCACGCACTTGTGGTTTGTGAAATGCTTAATTAAGACTATCTGATAAATAAGAGCACTGCTTCATCTGAACTTTGGTTTTTAATTCGTGCACTTATGCTGAATTTCTGGAAATTTGAGATTAATTTCTGATGATGAAGAGTTTTGCTCCATCTCATTTCATCATTCATAACAATCTTAGTGAGAAACACATAGTAGAAGAAAAATGATTTAAGTGAGGCTGACGATAGTAGGAACAAGGTAAATTTAAAAAGCCTAAGGACCAAAGTACAAATATAAACGGGCTAAAACAGTCGAATTAATTTCGGCCCACTAAGATATAGTAACCCACAGAGTAATATTGTAACTGTATAAAGCCCAATTTGTTGTACCTTTGCTTCAAGATTCAGGGTCAACGGTTTAATGTCCCGATTTCCTTCTTCGCTTCTTCCCTCCCATTGTTTTTTCTTTTATCCAGCAATGGTGGAGCTCCGAGAACCCGGCACTGCTTTAACGAATCAATCGGCAGGGAAGTGAGAGGAAAAAATAGAGCGAGAGTGATCTGATAATTTCTAGCTATGAGCAAGCTCAGATTCATTCACAGTTTCCTGTTTTTGACGGCGATCTGCTTTTTCCTTCCCCCGATCGCCGCTAGAGGCGGCCGCTCCGACTATGTCCAGCTAGGTCCGCCGCACAAATCTATAGTTTCTCTCTCGCAGATTGATTGCTTCCTTCATTGATTTTATTCATAAAGGCTAAGATCACAGTGACTTGGTTAATCTGGAACTTGTGTATTACTTTTTAGGTGATGGAAATTCTAGTTTTCATGGTATTGCGAGGCACTTATTTGCGCAAGAAGAGCCTCGACCGAGGTAATGTCGTTTCGGGTTTCAAGCTGTTACTGGTATGTTCTTACTGTCTGTGTTACTGATACCTGTGTTTTCATTGCTCAAAGTTTGGATTTGACCCGAGGATACATGACGAATGATGATCTTGAGAAAGCAATGAAAGATTTCACCAAGAGATGCAGCAAGATCTCGAGATTATACAGGTAATTACTTGGCTGACACTTGGTAGAAGCAAAACTGATGTCCCCAGTAGGGAACACTCGTTGGATTTGTCAGTCGTTGTCTTTTTTCCAGAGTCAGTATTTTTTATTTGATATGAATTTTTATGGTGTTGTTGATTTTGTTCTTTATTTCTCTCTTTGAGGGTTTTCTGGAACGTGCTTTCAGCATCGGAAAGAGTGTCAATGGGTTTCCTTTGGTAATGCACCCGTAGCTATCAAAATTAAATCTTTTTATTTTGCAAAGTGCGTCTAAAGCTTACTATCAATAATGCCTTGTCTTGTTTGTTTCTTGTTTTGCCTTTTCAGTGGGTCATAGAGATTTCAGACAGGCCTGGAGAGATAGAGGCTGAACCTGCATTCAAGGTTAAACATATGCTCAATTTCTATGTCTCTGCCTACACAGGCTATATTTGAGATATTTGATTATCCGGTATGATTTCCGCTGGTGAAAGCCTAGATGAATCTAAATAGTTGAATAACTGGTCATGCAGTACATTGGGAATGTACATGGAGACGAACCTGTAGGGCGTGAGCTCTTATTACGTCTTGCAAACTGGATTTGTGATAACTATGGGAAGGATCCATTGGTAAGTGATCTGTGCTTCTTTTTTCCACCAGTGCTTGGCCATCAAATTTGAACACTCAACTTGAATAAAACTGCCAAAGAAAATGTTCTTGGCATATACTGATATTATCTATTTTGGTATGCAGGCTAAGATGATTGTAGAAAATGTTCACCTTCATATATTGCCATCATTGAATCCAGATGGATTTTCAGTCAGGAAACGTAATAATGCAAACAATGTTGATCTAAATCGCGACTTCCCTGACCAGGTGACTTGTCTGATGGTGCTTTTCAGTTTTCACACTCATAATTAGTATTTTTACCCATGCTCGGAGTAATCATGAATGCTGTGATTTGGATGACGGTAGTTAAATTTGGTTGGTTTTGGTTTATTCGGTAGTCGTTAATCACGTTTGGCTGCTTAACACATACCTAATGTCGCAGTTCTTTCTCTTTAATGAAGACTTGAGTTTGAGGCAACCTGAAACTACTGCAATTATGACTTGGCTGAGAGATATACGATTTACAGCATCGGCTACTCTGCATGGGGTAATTTTCTAGACATTTTTCTTTAGTATGCTTGGGGTTACTATCCCGTCTCATGTTTGTCCAATTTGGAAGTTTACTTTGAAGAACCTCTGTGGGGTTTTAATTCAAAATTAAGTGGAAAATCATGATTCGATGTGAATAAAATACTTGTTAAACCTTGGTTTGTTACAGGGTGCCCTGGTCGCAAATTTTCCGTGGGATGGTACGGAGGATAAAAGGTTTTTGCTTCTGTTCCAAATGATTTTGTATATAATTGCGTGGTCCCTTATGCAATGCAATAATCATGTAGCTGTTATGCACTCTTCTTTCAGGAAATACTATTATGCGTGTCCTGATGATCAGACATTCCGGTTCTTGGCACGTATTTATAGCAAATCTCACCGTAACATGTCTTTGAGCAAAGAATTTGAGGAAGGAATCACGAATGGAGCATCCTGGTATCACATCCGATCTATTTCCCCTCTTCTCTAACAAATGAGTTTTTGGTTAATGCTTTAAGCAAAACGCTCTGCAGGTACCCAATTTATGGTGGTATGCAGGACTGGAATTACATACATGGAGGATGCTTTGAATTGACTCTGGAAATAAGTGACAACAAGTGGCCTCGTGCCTTAGAGGTCTAAATCTTATATCCCTATGTGTTAATGTTTCTCCGTACCTTGTAGTTAGCAGTTACTGATAGCGTTCGTATGTCTTATTCAGCTTCCCACGATTTGGGAGTACAACAGAAAGAGCATGCTGAATCTTGTTGCAAGCTTAGTGAAGGTATCACTGTTTCATCGTTATTTTCAGAACCCAACATTTAAATCTTGTTGTATCGTTTAGATTGAGCCGCTAGAGATCAGTTACATTAATGGAAGATTGCATTGAGTGTGACCTTTGCGTACATCCTTTTTTATTTATTTTTTTGTCTTTTACTGAGTACGCCCTCATCTCTTCACATTAGACAGGAGTTCATGGACGGATCTTTTCGTTAGACCAGGGAAAGCCACTGCCTGGGCTTGTTGTGGTGAAGGGAATCAACTATACGGTATACGCATATTAACATTGTTTTCTAAAATTTTTTGTTCCAAAATGGGAAAAATATTGTTGGTTCTTCAGTACTCGTCGTAATCATTATGTTCTCAAGGTTAAAGCCCATCAAGCGTACGCAGACTACCACCGCTTGCTTGCACCTGGACAGAAATATGAAGGTCTGATGTTCTTTCCTCACATTCAGCTTTAAAATATGTGTGATTATGTTGCCATTAATACAAGGACCAATATAGAACTTAGTAACTTGCAATCTCTTTTTTAGACCTGGAATTCGATTGAATTCTTATCAGTATGATATCAGAGTTGTCAATTTTTATAAGCTGCTGCTAGTAGTTGTTACGAGCTCTATGATAAGATTTCATTTCTAAGTTTGTGTGGATACAATTGCAATATGATTTCTTCTTAACAACAGTGGACAGACAATTGCCCCCGAGCTGAAAAGAACAATATCAACTCTTCGTTTCATCTAAATCCTTGTTATTGTTGATTACTTTGCCTCATTTTGAGTCTCCTCTGCTGATTTGCAGTCACAGCGTCGTCTCCTGGATACAAACCGAAAACAACAAGTGTTTGGTTAGGTGAAAACGCTGTTACCGCTGATTTCATTCTCATCCCAGAAGCAAGTTACGGTGGCAAACTTTTGAGAAGCAACTGTGACTGTAGCTACGGTCAGCCGCTTCTAACCCACTTTTTCACGGAGTCTAATAACAGAATCACGTTTACGCTTGTGGTGGTTGTAGCTTTCCTGTTCTTTTTGTTGCAAAGAAGAGTGAGATCTAACCTATGGAAGCAAAGACAATCCTCGAGGAGATCACTAATAGTATGATTATTAGGTGATAATTACACAACTCTTTACTCTAATAAGCAAAATCAGAAGTCGAACCCCTTGAGCCCATTCCTCGTGTAGTTGTTGCCCATTAAACATTTAATATATGATTTATGTATGGTGTCCCTGTCCCTGTCTCTGTCTGTCTCGTGGAACTTAAATTTCTTGTACCAAGTCACGACTGCAATATTGATTTTGTCACAGGGGACATTGAAAACTGTATACCGAAGAAAACTCAAGCTGATTAAGTGTCTGATTGTTTTTTCTAAAAGAAAATAAAAAATATGCGTTCACATATGAATTTCAAAGTCAAAAGATAAAAGAAACCTTTTGTAGCACAAATCTAATTTTGCTGTTAGACATTGCTTTCATTTAGATTTTTTGAATAATTCTATTGACATGGATGTTTATATCTCTCTTTTGCGAGCGTACTTTATTTAGAAAGTCGTAATCTGTTTTTATTATAGAAAACCCATTTCCTTTTTAAGTTGAATCACTTCTATTATAATGATTGATAAAGATCCACCAACTATTTATTACTGCTATATAATAGTTTGACGGTACATCGAATTATAATGCATGTTTTAACCCTGATTTAAATTAATGAAATAGAAGATAATGTCACATATCTTTGTAATGACCTAATAATATAGATTAATGAGTTTCTTAATTATGCAAAATGTTAAAACGAAATTTATACTAAAACGGAGGGTCTAGTGTTTTTTTTTGTTTGATGTTATTACAGTATTACTCATATAGTCTTTATTACCAGTATATTACACCCAAATGATCTCCAATAATTTCGGGATATTAACTGGGGGAGATAACGATTGACCTGTAAGTCTGTCACACAACTAAAGCTGTATTTTTTACATTTGTTGACTTTGACATTAATCGATGACCGCCTCGTAACGCAGTTGACTTACCGCCAACAAATTCCCACGTGTTTACTCCTCATAGGTCGCGACAAAACCGTCGGTCACAATAACTGTTTTAAAAGCACAATTCGTATCACACACGGAAGAGAAACGATAAACGACGAACGCCGAAATTACGCGTTCATCTGGGTTTTTTTTTTCTTTTTCTTTTTCTATATAAATAAAAATACCCAGAAACGTAATTTGGTCGAGTTTCAAAATAATAATTGCTCAGATTATTTATTTTTCATAAAAGATTCCTTCCAAGATTTCTGTGGATAATCTTCTCTCTCAAAAGAATCTCATACCCGCCGAATCTTCTTCACCTTTCTCCTGAGTTTCATTTCCCTGCAACAGAATCTCATAATCTTCTTCACCTTTCTTCTTTCTTTTTCTTTAAAAGTCGAATTTCAAAATCCAATCTCCACCTCCAAAAGATGGCGATCAAGACGAATAATAGTCTAATCCCGAGCTGTTCTTCGCCGGAAGATCTAAAACGCGTTCTGCAAACGCTAGGTTCTGTCTGGGGAGACGTAGTCGAAGATCTTGAGCTTCTTGAGGTTGTTCCGTTGAAAGGAGCTATGACGAACGAGGTTTATCAGATTAATTGGCCTACCTTAAATGGCGAAGACGTTCACCGGAAAGTTCTTGTTCGGATATACGGAGATGGCGTTGACCTTTTCTTTAACAGAGACGACGAAATCAAAACCTTCGAGTGTATGTCTCATCATGGTTATGGACCTAAGCTTCTTGGTCGTTTCGCTGATGGTCGCCTTGAAGAATTCATCCACGCCAGAGTACGTCTTCCTCTTCTTTTTTTCTTAAATAACAGAATTAGGTTTGATGGTGATATCGGCTACAAGGAAGAAGAGAGGAGATTAGTTTTAGTTATTTGAATCAGAGTCTTGTTTGCGTTTCAAGAAATCTCATGATCGGGAAAATAGAGAGAGAGGGATTGTGTGTATGACAGAAATTTATTGGTTTGGTTCGTTTACCAGACTCTTTCTGCAGATGATCTCCGTATAGCAGAGACATCTGATTTCATCGCTGCAAAACTAAGAGAGTTTCACAAGCTTGATATGCCTGGTCCAAAGAACATTCTCCTCTGGGAAAGACTCAGGTGTATAGCAGAGAAGATTACAATTTCAGTTCTTTGTATATAGCACCAACGTTTCTTGCTAATCTCTTTGTCACTTTGTTTCAGGACTTGGCTTAAGGAAGCCAAGAACTTGTCTTCACCAATCGAGATTGATGAGTTCCGTTTGGAAGCTATGGAAGATGAAATCAACTTGTTGGAGAAGAGACTGACTCGGGATGATCAAGAGATCGGTTTCTGTCACAATGATCTTCAGTATGGTAACGTCATGATCGACGACGAAACCAACGCCATTACCATCATAGTAAGCTTGTTACATGAACATAAACTTTCTCTCTCCATTAAAAAAGTGCTCAGTTTTCATCAATTTTATTTTATTGTAGGACTATGAGTATTCGAGTTTCAACCCAATTGCTTATGACATTGCGAACCACTTCTGCGAAATGGCTGCTAATTACCATTCAGACACTCCTCATATTCTGGATTACACTCTATATCCAGGTCCTTATCCGTATATATAAACATCTACTTAGGACTTTAGTCGGTGTCTGATTGTGTGTGTGTGTAAATGATAAATAAACAGGTGAAGAAGAACGGAGAAGGTTCATTAGCACATACCTTGGCTCTACAGGTTATTGTCGTCTTAGAGCATTAGTTACTTCTTCACATCTCAAGAAAAACTCATCTCTTAATCAAAAACATATACCTCTGTTTGTGTTAATCTCAGGGTATGCAACAAGTGAGGAAGAAGTGGAGAGATTAATGAGTGATGCAGAGAACTACACTTTGGCAAATCATATCTTCTGGGGCTTATGGGGAATCATCTCGGTTCGTTCTCTCGCTCTCTCTCTCTTTTTCTTTCCCTTCTTTGTCTAAGCACTTTAAGATATTTTTAGCTCTTATGTTGGAACTTGGTAGTAATCTCTAGTGCTTTGATGCGAAGCAGGGGCATGTGAACAAGATTGAGTTCGATTACATGGAATATGCAAGGCAGAGATTTGAACAGTACTGGCTTAGAAAGCACTTGCTTCTGGATTTACCTTAAAGGAGTAAGAAGATTCACATTGAAGCCGATAAACAAATTTGAATTTCTAAAAAGTTTCTGCAATTAGATAAAGAAAAAAGGAAAGGAGAAGAGTTAGGTGACTACGTTGCTATTGTTACTTTCACCAATTTGTGTGTTTTCTTCCATTGTATAGTGGTTTGTAAACTTTCAAAGCAATGGACATGTATTTTGTTAAATAAAGCAAATATATGACGTTTAGTTCTTTAAGCACCACCAGTGGTCTAGTGGTGAACATTTAATTATCTTTTTGGTCCAATTTAACTTGTTCTGGGTAATTTTGAAATTTGATATCAGTTGCTTCAACAAGACACTAGTCGATCACTCTTTGATTGAGAAATTTTCGGGAAGCTCCATGATTTTGCTTGTGTCTTAAGCAATGAACAATTAAGTTTGACAATGTTTGTTAAACTATGTAATGAAAAAGAAAGAGAGTGAATATGTGAGTAGAAAGACTCTGTTTACAACAACAGAAGCATGTCATTTCAGTTCATTAGATATTTTCATATTTGTAGACTTTGCCACAACCACATGAAGCCCTGATTTAACCTTGACATTTACAGTCTCTACCATCTCCATGTCTAGATATCTTCTGTAAGATCTCCATTTTGGATCTCATTGTAGTAGGACAGATGTGATAGAGAGATGCGGGGTGATTGAGAAATTCTTCAGGAAATAATGAAATACAAGAAGAAAGAGAGAGAACGAGAAGTGAAGACTGAAGAGAGATAAGAAATTGGAAAACACGCAAGTTTGAACCTAAGTAAGACAAATTTCAAAAGAACCCCCCAAGGAATTATGCTTTCACGTAATAGTCCACTAGACTACTAAATATAATTTACTACCAAAACTATTGATTAGCAAAATTAAACCCAAGATACCAAGAAGACAGTACGATGGCAGATATTAAGAATAGTATCACATCGGAATGAAAGTGTACACTCCAATTTCTTGCTTCTATATTGTATCTATATAATTAGAAATGATAAAACCTTGTTTACATCACGTTAGATAACACAAATTTAGTGTCAAAGAAACTAATAAAATTTGTAAAAGAAATATGGGTGGGTTCGAAACAAACTACTAATCCTCAAAATAAAATATTATATACTTTTAATAGACAATACATATATAAAAACAAAGTCAAGTAAAATGCAAAAATGAACTTAAAGTTAAAAAGCCACAGAACAAACAAGGTTAACCTCCATAAAAACTTTTAGGAGATAAATCTTATATGAACAGTTTACATAATTTATCATTCTCTTACATTAACCCTTTTCCTTCATATTTAGTAGGTATACATCAGTAACGTTTCCCAGTGTGATGCATCAGTAACGACATGAGAGAAAAACTTATCCGTAGAAAGAGAAATGTCTCTTTGGCCAATACTTCATATGCAAGATCAAACAAGAAGCAAGCAGCGAATCTTAATCTCTTGTTTGTTTCTTATTTCTTTTAAGCGACGACCACAAGTCCCTCGTCTTCAATCTCTGCATCGGTAAATGTCAACGCTTGCTGAAGCTTCCTCGCGGAAAACACCTCGACTTCAGCCATGTATACCGCTGTAACCGGACGATGATCTGAGAATTTCTGTTCGGTCCGCCGGTAATGAACCAACCTCATTCCGTTGCCGTAAGATAGTATTCTGTCACACCAAGCCGGAGTTCTCCACGTCCCCTTTCCATCGCCCCCGGTGTACTCATCCGAATGCGTTTGGTACTTATAGGTTGGTGCAAATTGTAAAGTTCCTTCTGACCATCCGTCAAATGCTCGACCTTTCTTGTATTCCTTTACCAGCTGCAACATATATTCATAGGGAACAAAATGTGTCAAGTTGAACTGTAATCGGTTTTTAAAAGTCGGGTTTTAGATCGTGTATGTTTGTATTTTCTCTTTTGCTTTAAACGTTTTCTAAAGATCAGATTTTGAGATCCAAATCCTAAGAGTTAAAACGGTCATTATTACCTGATCATATTCAAGTAACTTGGACCATTCTTTCTTGGAAATGAGGTCTCTGGTTTTTTTATACGCTAAATTAAGCCGGTAGTTAAGATCGCCTAACCAGATTATTCTTCTGCAAAGAGGTGAAAACAGAGTTTAAAGTTTTAGAAATCAAAACTAGTTTTCTTGAGTAAAAAAAGTTAGCAGAAGAGAGAGAAAAGGCAGACTCGTGATCATAGATAAGCTTTGGAAGTCCAAGTGCTGAGACAGAGCGAAAGATTGTTCTTTTATGAATTTCGTGAACATCGGCGTTCCTCTTGGTCTGATCAACTGCCCTATCTCCTGCAGTCAAATGAGTGCATATGAAACAGAAGAACGTCTGGTTTATCGACATACTCACAGACACAGCTCCCTGCATACCATAAATCACTTTGTAAAACGATTTTGAAACAATTAACATAAAATTTTGATGAAATATATAATCTTTATATACCTTGTTACCAATAAACCCCATGATGCCAACTCCAACAGTAGAGACTCGTACGTTTTGAATGTGTTTTCGCAGGCTTCGTTTAACCCATATGGTCAAAAGAATCCCAACCATTTGTTTACTAACTAGCCTCACATAGGCCGGTCTTCGTTTCCTCTCCATTAGCAACTTCAGGTCCATGGCCGCTAGAGCCAATACCTCCGCCGGAATCCCAATGTTGTTTCCGGTTACAGACTTAAACGAACTGTAAGCCTTGAAAGACTTCACTGTTTTAAAGGACGTAGATGTCTTCATGGACGGCTGTCTATCGAGAACGCACGAGGGTCCTAACATGTTCAAAGGCGGCTCAGGCCAGCTCAAACCGATCCTTTCTTTCCCACTCATCATCCGGTTTAGCGATTTCATACCGGTTTCAGAGGAATCCTCGTCATTCCTCCTCATCTCAAAGCTATCAGAACGTAAACATACTTGTCTTTCTAGCTTCTTAGGAGAAGAAAACTGTCTCTTGATCTCAACAACCGGCAAACCGGAATTCGGGTCAACGAGGGTGTTGACTTCGCCGATAACTCCACCGTCATGCTTTAACTCCCCGAGGCTTTCGCTTTCTTCTTCTTCCTCCTCGTCAATCGGGTGAATCTCAACGCCAGCGTCACTATCAGTCTCGTAAGCTACTTCTTCCTCTATAACATCGTGTGTTTCCTCAAGAGGTTTGAATCTCCCCGGCGATGGTGGATCACTGTAACTCTTAACAGCCGAGTTTTTTGGTCTGACTCTGTTCAATGCTTCTCTGATCACTTCTTCCCATTTCGCAACCGGTCGATTATCTTCCGGTCCAAGTATGTTTCCAGCATTCAAAGGTACAATCTCTTGTAAACTTGATACCAAAAAAAAAACATAAATAACAAGAATGAAACAATAACTCTTACCAGAAGCATGAACATATTGAACAGAGTTAGTTTTGTTTATGTCGGTGAGAAAAAGTCAAAAAAAAAAAATTTGTTTACCCAAGAACGTAGATATCAGCAGGATGATTAATTTCGATCCAATCATCAATGTCAAGATCAGAAGGTGGTGGTATTCCTCCTACGTTCCACGTACCAACACATACTCTGCACACAACAAATTTTCGTTATTTCAATTCCAACATGTTAGGTCTAACTTTTCACCCAACAAGATTGAAAAAGAAGATACGATAACATCCGAATTTATATAGTATAACTATAAAATTAATAAATATACAATAGTTAAACCGAAATAAACATCAAAATTGTACCTTATTTCTTTGTTGTTAATATACTGTGCTCTCAATGTTTCCGAATTTCTTCTCCTTAACTTCATCGGAGCATCTGATTTTCAACGAATAAAGTTAAAGAGATTCATTCATAAAAGATTCATCCAAAAATTTTCTTTTTTAATTTTCAGTTCAATTTTCTTTATAAAATTTTTGAAATTCAACAAAGGGATTCAACTGAGAACCCAGAAACACCCCACAGTGAATCTCATAAACTACCTATGCAATTCGGCATTACCATTGCTAATAAACTCCGCGGCAGCTGCGGCGGCGATGGCATCATCTGCGTTTTCACAAACCTGCGATTGAGTCGATTCTTTTCTTCGCGTGCTCGATTCTTCACCATCTGTTAAACCAGTTTAAACGGCTTAGGTAACCGGAAAAGAAGAGCCGGTGATTCCGGAGAGAGAGAAAGAAGAAACAAACCGTCATCGGAGCTAAAGTCTTCGTTTTCAATATCAACGTCTTCGTCTTCAGTATCGGCACCATACTCATGATCTCTATCACTTATGTTCAACCACTTCCTCATCACCAGCTTTGCCCATAATCTCTGTGTAATCAAATCATCCAACACCTTTTTTTGTTCAGAACCAATTCTTTATTTTCAGACATCAAAATTTATCTGTAAAGACACAACAAATCTTACCTGAGATTTCTGACGACGGAAGTTTTTTCTCATCATCCCGGCGGGTTCAGCAACTGAAGAGGACATCAAAATCGTATTTTCACAAAATAGATTCTCTGTTTTTAATGAGGAAAGTGCTGAAACTTTTTATATATCTGGATATTTTTCTGTTTTATTTTCTTGCCAGACCATAAATTCGAAATTACTTAAGCGAGTTCGGAATCGCGTGAGTCGCTCGTATTTTCTTTGGTTAAGATAATTTAGTGATTTTAATTTTTTTTTTTTAATATTATAGGGTGCTGAATTTAAACATTTATATAATAAAATCAAATAATAATAATGGCGTAACAAAAATTATTTTCTCCTCACATCATGGTTATTTTTGTTTGTTAATTTAGTATATTAACTTTTAATATTTTCTTAATTTTGCGGCATCGACCATCATACTTACTTTTATATTAAAAAAGTAATAAAAAATTATAATCATATCCCATACTAGCGTCACCACTTAGAAAAAAATAATGGTTAATATTTTATATAAGCATATAGAATGAGTAATTATGATTATAATTACAATAGAATAACTCGAATTATTGTCCCTATCTAAAGTTATAAGGTGAACTTTTCAAAAATTGGACCACAGTATTTTAGTTTGTTACGTTATAGTCATTGATTATATCAACAAATCAAAAGTTAATTTACCAATATATAATGAATCAAGAACTATAAAATATAACCCATGTCACAAAAAAAAAAGAACTATAAAATATGCACACTAGGTACATATTGGACTTGGTACCACTCCCACGGGAGCCACTTTTTTTAATCTCAATCTTGACATAAAACTTATGGTTTCAGCCATTCGGACTTTAACTTTTGGACCGCAATTCAACTGCTTCTATAGATATTAAAGTTGATTATGCATTATCTGTTCTTTAATAAATCATATATACGCTCACAAGATTAACGTTGCAGGTTTTTTAAATCATGTATTTAATTGATAAACAGAAAAGTTATCTTGTAAAGGAAAATCTGAAGTGGTGTCAGGTGAGGTGATTCTATCTGTCACCTGAAATAAAATGAAGTAAAAAAAAAAAGAGAGTATAATAATTATTAATTGGGTGCCTAAAGTTGCATGAATATCCTCTATATACCACCATAAAGTGGTTTAGATGATAATTATAGATTTAATTTGTTAGATTGATTTTGTTATAACCCCAAACCCAAACAGTTCATATAAAAACCATGAAAAACTGCTACCGAAACTGGTTCTTTTTGTATTGTTTGGAAACCAGCATAAATATGGCATAATTTATCAACAAAGTATCAATTGCTTATAATATCCCACTAGGGCCTTAGCCAAAAATATATACTGAAAAAGTACAGAGAAAAAAAAAATTTAACTATATGTGGCTCAGTGACGAAAGAAACAACAAAGGAATCAAGAGAGCAAAACAAAACAAAAAGCAAAATAAGAGAGAATTGAACAGATCATGAGAAAAAAGAAAACATGTTTGGTCCCTTTTGGAATCACATCAATCTTGACCATAATCCACAACATAGGCAATGGTGGAGACCCAATTCTTTTAGCCAAAATTTTGGCTACACATGTCCACACCATTTTCTATATATTAAATATATATTTGACAGTATATCTAAAGATGAAGGTGGCATTTCGTCTTAATCAAATTAACTAAATCGTTGTTGAACCAATTTATGTCGATCAATTAGCTCTTTATTTGTTTCAAACCAACAAAATCAAATTGAAGTCAACGTTTTTTCCCTCAAAATGTAGATTAAGAAAATAGTATTTACTTTCCGAAATAGAGAATCTGCATCCAATTAAGTTCAAAAGAATAAAGTTTTTTCTCTAGTTTAATATTTTTACTTGTTTTTGTTTATACCACGACATTAGTTTGTCTTTTTATCCTAGTGGGAACATATATACCACCTCAAACTCAGCTTTAGGTGAATTCGAACTCAATAATGTTGAAGATGACATGAAAGATTATACTCCAATCAACTACTATCCTCGTATTGACCTCAAATTTTTAACCGGAGATAGATTTCTTTAAGGTTTTAACTCCATTTTTACAAATGACTTAGATATATTAATTCGCCTCAACATGTTATGTCATGACCAATGGAAAGGCTTCAAATTTGGTTACATATTATAACGGACAAGGAAAAAAAAACAACTTTGGGACTTCAATCACATAATAGCTAGCGAATAGTGATTCCCTAATTAAATCTTATCTACCAAGTTATAGTCTAGTATTAGAGATTGTGTAGACAACGAACCAAGTACAAACAAGTGACTAACTATACCATTTTCGGGAATATATTGGTCTCAAGTAACACAGTAACTCACTGTTCTTCTGTTTACTTGTTTCATACCTTGTTTTTACACTGTAGATAAGGTTCACAGAAATATTCCATATTCAGTTTGAAGTAATAAATACGAATGTTTTTTTTTGGTTACATAGAAGTAATGAAACAATAACCAGATTGGTATTGTTTCTTGGATACAGAGAAGAAAGTGTTCATATAATGGACCTCAATTTGGAACATTTCTTCTCATCAGATCATTGTATTAAATAATTATTTCAGTTTTGATATGTTCAATTTAGAGTCATTTGCTTAACTTTAGAACTTTGTGTTCAGATTTAAAACATATCCAAACAAGAGCACTATCTAAAAAAGCAGTAAACAAAAGAAAAGTCTGAATTATAAAAGGAGATCAGATCAAAGTACCTGTGACTGTGAGGAGGTAACGACTAGAAGAAGAAGAAGAAGAAAGACGACGAAGAAATACGAAAGAACAAAGGCAATTAATGCTTCTTTGGGTCTTTTCTAAGTGGGAATATGAGCTTTTAATTTGGGAAGGTCGAAACAAACTCTTTACAGTCATTTTGTATTACATTTTTTACAGTCTTCACTTTCCCGCCACGTGTGCTTCTCATAAAGTTTTTTGTTCTCGAAAGCTTTATATGTGATTGACAAAATTTAGCTTTTCTATATTTTTTTTTCTTTTGACATTAGCTCTTGTCGGTGTTTCCTAGCCTCTTACAGTCTTATCCTGGCTTTTATACAAGATAAAAATCTATTGCATAATTATTTGGCTCTAACTAATTTTTCGGGGGACATGTTTTTCTCGTGTCGTTAGAGTAAGAGAAAATTTTGAAAAATATCGAAGATGTATGAAGGAAATGCATAGGAATATCATCTTCTATTTTGTTGCATAATTATTTGGCTTTAACTATTTTTTGGGGGGGCATGTTTTTTTCAACGTCGTTAGAGTAACAGAAAATTTTGGACAGGAAGTCACAAGTTGATTTCCCATTTAGTCTAGATCTAAGGAACAAGACATAAAACTAAGGTTCAACTATAATGTTTAGAGAGAAGATAAACTTAAGAAACTATGATGAATGAAATAAATACGAGAGGAATAGAATTGAAGTAATATGTAAAACAATTTATGGTGTATGGACACTAGTTTAGGTTTCGACCCAAAATCCCTCAATTAGAAAAAAATAATATAAATGATACATAATAATACTTTTTGTCTTTGAAATAAACTCTCCATTTCTTAAACACACTAAATAGTTATAGAAACATTCTTTAAATTTTACTTAAAAAAAATCCAAAGCTGTCTCTTAAGTTTATTTTTCCTGTGTGTTCGTAAATGAAGTATTTTAGTTGTGGCTTCTTATTTGTTTCTACCGACAGAAAGCTGAAAATATTTTCCTAACTTCTCCTTGTGAGTGACAACTGGTAAGAAATCAGAAATTTCAAGGGTAAATAGTGCTCTATTTGATTTTTATCTCTCTGATATACCAACACCAGTCACATCTCTAATTTAAACCGGCGAGGAAACGGAAAAACCCAACGTAAACCGGAGTCACATCAAATTATATTCGCCGATTGGACCGCCGGTCAGTGTAACCACAGCTGTATTGGTACATCTTCGCACATGTCATTTGACATCAAAATCAGAATATTAAAGAGCCAACTTTAATTCGTTATTAAATTTTGTCATATGTATCGTACGTGTCATATGTACATATGATTTTATGATTAGTATAACCTGAAAACCTTAATTTACCACGTAATTTTACAAAAAAATTATTCTACATTTTAAAACAAGAAGCAGAGAAGGATGGGCAAAGCTGAGAATTGTCTTACATCAGACTTCATTTTATAACTTATCAGTGTACAGCGATAATGCCCTCATTATTATTTTATTTTGTTGATGGACACCTTCATTATTACATTACATAATCACTGATGATCAGACAAGTGTAATATATACTATCAAACTGATCGATCGTCCATAATAAATAAATTTTTGTAACTACTAAAATTCGAATCTGAGTGTGATATAGTATTATATTACCTTTGAAAATGAACTTAACATCTTGTTAGCCTACCTTAACATGCTCTTTTGGTTCTATAACCACTAATCTCAATCTAGGAGGAGTCTATTAAATTATTGTACTAAGAGGGAGCAGTAATAAATAAATTTTGATGCTAATCAGCGATCATTAAATTATATGGTTTAAGTAGTCTTCGACGTATTCCTGACAATTCTAAATGTGTTTTTATAATGATTGGCTATGACTCACTGATTAAGTAAAACATTCAACGTATAATTAATTATAGAATTCTGGATAGGTGGCAAAGCTATCATTAATCATAATCGATCGATGAGTTTTATTGTTGTTTTTATGATCATCACCATTATGTAAATTAAACTGAGTTATTATTTTGTGTGATGTTGGGTTGTTGTCAGGTTAGAACTTGATCATCATAAACAAGTATCATTTCATCTCCATCTTTTTATAATAATTTACGATTTGAAATTATGCAGTTGGTTTATTCGCTGTCTAGTGTATATTAGTTTCACTATAACCCAATTTTAAATATGAACAAAACTTCTCTTTCATTAGATTTTTTTTAAAATTGAATGTAGTGTGAATATTGTATTTTATTGGCCGACGCAAATGATTTTTAAGCCACAAAGTAATTTGTTCATTCAGGTTCAGTATAAGTTTATTTACTTGTCAAAGTTATCACTATTGTTTTAAAACTGAAAACAATGTATAAGTGAATGCTAGATGCTAAACAAAAAAGTGACTTTTAACGTTAAGCGTTTAGAATACTTAATCCGAATCTTTATGATTCAAACGGCTATTTATAAAATTAAATCATTTTAATATCAACATGAAAAAATAAGAAAACTTTGAAATCAGACACATAATAGAACATCTCAAATTTTTTATTGTTCAAATATTTATTTTTCAATAGTACGAATTAATTTGAAATATCGAAAAAGTAACTCAAACCGGAAAAAACTAAAGTTAAAATATGTTTTAATCTTAAAATCTCAAACAACATATAGATATGGGCTATATAGTATACAAATCAAAACTAAAACATAAAAATATCTTAAATTAGACAAAAACATCAATTTGAAAAACCAATAATGCTATACTGGAAGAGGAACAAAATTCAAAATATAATTAGTCTAAAAAACATCACCATGTTATACATCTGATCAAATTATTGATCTCACTGGAACCAAACATAAAACCGCCAAGTCAATTCAATTTATGATTAACATATGCCAAATTTGATAACCATGTATTTGTGAACTCAAAACTTACAAAAATTTAATTTTATGTAGTTAGAAATTAAAAATGTACCAGTTTAAAAATGTAAATTAATTGATCTAAGCGGCATAGAATTAGAACCGTCTGATACCATCTATGATTAACCAAAACGTCAAGCACCGCCTAAACCGGTTTTTAGAGTCCTAACCAACAATATTTTGGTACAGTCTCAGACGTTATGCAATAAATTGAACCGTCGACCGCGTTATCAATAACGTGAGTTAAATAAGACGCATAACCGCACTATTTATTAGGTCCATTAACAACGTTGGGCCTATTGTAGCTGTCGTCAATAGATTTGTCAATTGGAGAAGTATGGGTTCCATTGTTACATTTTAAACTTCGTGTCCGATTTGGTAAATATCGTAAGGAGAGGGCATTTATAAGAAAACCAGCGAAAAGGAAATGGATAAAAACAACCGTTTGAAGAATCCTCTGCGCGGCGGATAAGAGAAAAAGATGCAAACGCTTCTCAGTCAGCCATGTAAGTCTCTGTTCACTGCTTCTTCTTCTTCTACGTCGATTCGTAGCTCCTATGACGCGAGAGACTGTATCTACTTTAGAGCATCGGAGAAAGCTTCGCAGTTTCAATTTTATAGAACCCTAAGCCCCTTTCCCTTTCGTGGTTTCGCCGCTATTTGTGGCGATTTCGCTATTCGGGGAGCTTACGGGATCAGATTCTGCTCACGAGACGGCGTTTCCGATGTTCAAAACGGAGGAATTGTGGCGGATAAGGGGGATGAGGAGGAGGAGGAGCTTGAGCTATTGAACAAGCCCAATCCTGTACCGAAATCAGATGAGGACGAGAAGGAGCGTAGTAAAGCAGACGATGACGAGATTCTGAAACCGTTTATGAAATTCTTCAAGCCAGAGGAAGGAGAAGAAGAAAGCGAAACGGAAGTTTCCGAGGAGACAAATAGATTGAGCGTGGAGTATTACGACCCTAACCCAGGTGACTTTGTGGTTGGTGTTGTGGTTTCGGGTAACGAGAACAAGCTCGATGTGAGTATCGGTGCGGATATGTTGGGGACTATGTTGACGAAGGAGATTCTTCCACTGTATGATAAAGAATTGGATTATCTGCTGTGTGATTTGAATTACGATGCTGAAGAGTTCATGGTTAATGGTAAAATGGGGATTGTTAAGGATGATGACGAATACGGCGTTGAAATTGCGGAATTGACACGGCAAGGCAGGCCTGTGGTTGAGATCGGGACAGTGATTTTCGCTGAGGTTTTAGGAAGGACGTTGAGTGGAAGGCCTTTGCTTTCTTCTAGACGCTATTTCCGGAGAATCGCTTGGCACCGAGTGAGGCAGGTTCTCTTCTTGTGCCTCGATTACATTCATTCTCTGGATTCAAAAACTGTTCTTGGTTTGAAGTATTTGCGTCCTTTAAAGCATCTAATGAAAAGTGAATTGTTCTGTGACAGATCAAGCAACTTAATGAGCCTATTGAAGTTAAGATAACAGAGTGGAATACTGGAGGGCTTCTCACCCGCATTGAGGTACTCGAATTTTCGTCTTTCTTTTGGGGCTTCACATGTTGCTTAGACTACATACACCTCTTAAGTAAATAATCAATAGCTTTTTGTTGGTTTAATTTCAGGGTTTGAGAGCTTTTATTCCAAAGCAAGAACTGGTGAAAAAAGTGAATAGTTTCACTGAGTTGAAGGAAAACGTAAAGCAAGAGTTTCTTCTTCCACTGTAACAATTTTGTTTTTCCGCTGAATCGCAGTAAGCTTTTTGGCTTCAATGTTCTGTGTTTGCCCAAGCTTTTTTCTTGCGTGTTTCAGGTGGGTCGTAGACTCCTTGTGCAGATTACGCGATTGAATGAAGACAAAAACGACTTGATACTGAGTGAAAAAACCGCCTGGGTTTGTTTCACTTTTTGCCTTGATTGTATTGTCCTGTCAGATAATCTACGATGAGACTAATGAAATATCGCATAATGTAACAGGAGAAGCTTTACCTTCGAGAAGGAACACTCTTAGAAGGAACAGTTGCCAAAATCTTACCATATGGAGCTCAAGTCAAACTCGGGGATAGTAGCAGAAGGTTAGTTCAGGTCTGTAGCTTCCATAGATTTGTTGTTAGATTTGTTGTTTAGTGACTAATAGTTTTTGAATACATTTCCTTTGCCGATAAATGTTTCGACAGTGGACTTCTACACATTTCAAACATAACTCGCAGAAGAATTGGATCTGTGAGCGATGTGCTTCAGGTGGACGAAAGCCTAATGGTTCTGGTTGTGAAATCTCTATATCCAGACAAAATCTCTCTCAGGTAAACCTTAAGTAGAAACACAACCAAAACTCACTGGTCCTCAGTAACAACTAAAACATGTTCCTTGTATTGTATTATTATTATTATTTTTCTCGACAGCACTGCAGATCTGGAAAGCGAGCCGGGTTTGTTCATCACAAACAAAGAGGTACAACTTGCAAATCTTATAGTGACAGTGTTCACTCAGAAGAGCCTATACCTGTTAGCTTATATTACAAAAGCAATTCATATTCATGTCCCTACTCTATAAGGTAAACATTGTCTATGCAGAAAGTGTTTATGGAGGTTGAAGAGATGGCAAAAAAGTATAGAGGAAAGATGCCTGCGGTGACAACAAGCGATATTACTGATCGTCGTCCTCCTATCACAAGCAGTTTTCCTCAGGGTAAGGATGAAGAAATCTATGCTAATTGGGACTGGTTCAGGTTTGAGAATCAGTGACAAAATCACAATTTATGTTAACGAAAATGCTGTACAATGACTGTATTTGAATTTTGGGATTATATGTTACTATGAGTAAATGATTTAAGTTCTTTCCTCCTTAAAAAAAAAAAGCTTGTTCTTTTACAGAGACGTGTGTCTATGTAAAGAAAACATACGATCGAAGCTCACTCAAAGAGTACAGTTACTCATCTCTTTAGTCACTGAAAGAACAATATAGGCAGAGGCAATGTAAACTTATTGAAGTGCGCACAGATGATAATCAGCTAAGAACAAGGGCTCGTAAAACCAAATCGAAGAGGAAAATTTCTGCTAACCTCTTCCTTGTACACAAAACCAAACAGCATCAATCGATCATTCGTTCAGCTGCTGAAGCTCAGCTTTTAGCTGTTCCATCTTTAGCCCCATGGATCGCTGCAAGGACGATTTTTCTTTCTCTGTTACCTTTCCTAGCAATCCCTCGAACATCTCCAAAACATCGTTCACCGCGGCTCTCGCGCACTCCGCCTCTTCGTTGAAGTAAACCGTCTCTTTTGCATCCATCGCCATTTCAATCTCCTCACGCGCCTCAGCGAACTTGAGATTGATTTCGTCAACCACCTTGTTCATATCTGGCGGTGAGCCGCCGCTGCTAGAGTCTGTGCCGAATCTCCTCTGGTTCTCGTGAGAGAAATTGGATGAAGCATTTTGGATTCGGAAGGTTAGTGAACTAAATGATGCTTTGCTGAGACTGTATTTCGAATAAGAAGACGATGAAGGAGACCCGATACGACCGGAGACATCGCCAAGCGAGTTTTTAGCAACTGGAGAAGATGTAATGCTTAGATTCTGACGGATTCGTAGATAATTTTTGGTGAGTAGATTTCGGAGAGTAATCGCTGACTGACGACGCATGGTTTCGTCTGAAAAGAATCCGCCGGTTAGGTTTCTCCGAGAATCTGTAGTTCGGCGGCGCAGAAAAGTGGGCAAATGAGAAATTAATTGTTCAAACTTCAGATTGCCTACCTATACCCAACAATGAAGAGGAGAATGTTTTTGGGCTAATGGGCTTTAAAGTTAGCCTCATCATAAGGTCCACGAAAAAATCTGTCACGGCACAAAAAGTCAAAACAAGAAAGGTTAAGGTCAAACCATCAACCAAACCACATTAGCATCTGAACCAGAACCAAAAGCTTCTCACTGACCCTTCCAATGGTGAACCACTCCATTTCCATTGAAATTTTTACACTAACCAAACCCCTATATAAACGCCTGAGCTCAAAAATACTGACCCACGAATCTTGCCTTTCAGATCACATTAATGGCTAGTACCATTCCACCATCTAAAACGCAGCCGCATAAAGTCTTTCAAATGGGTTTAGCCGCAGCAAACCACCTTTTAGTTGGACTTTCAGGGTTCGCTTCTCAGTCAAAGAGGAAGTTTCGACGTTGGACTTCCTGTTATGGCTCTAGAGATCATGAACCTGTTATACATCTCCAAAATGACATGACGATGATGATCATGAACAATGGTGGTGTTTATGAGCCATACAATGGCGAGCCGAGCATGCTGCTGAGTGGGGATCAGAGACGAGGTTCGTTGTGGCAGAAGAATATTCTCATGGGAGGTAAATGCCAGCTTCCAGATTTCTCAGGTGTTATCTTGTATGATTCCGATGGACTTGTTGTTCCTCCGGCCAAGAACTCTCTTCCTCTTCTCACCTGGAAGTAGCAAATGGAAAGATAGAAGATTGAATGGATAGACCTTCTAAAGGATCTAAGAGGATTGAAACAATTTGTTTGCTTGCAACTTTGTATCTATTTCTTGCAATATAATGTTTGGTTTCTATAACTAAAAGAGTTATGGAAGTATGTAGTATGAAGCTCTTGCTAAAGACATTCAGAATCACACACCTACATGCATTAGCTTTTGCATCATAATCATCGTCAAGGTGTAGTCACAAAATATAAGTTGTAGTCACATCATTAACTTTGTTTTTACTGCTTTAAACAACAATATAAGGGCAAGTCACAAAATATCTCATGATTGCCCAGTAATTTTTAAAAGTATCAAGTGAATTCAGCTCATGTAATATTTAGGTTTCAATACGCCAATGTAAGATAGGTTGCGGTACTGCTCTGCAAATTCCATGCCATAGCCCACGACAAAGCCATCTGGACACTGCATATATTCAGAAGGTGCTACACATGTTCAACACTATGCCATGAAAATATATATATTCTTGAGTGTCCCTAGTGCCTAACACAACACACCTCTGTTTATCATGGATTAGACAAGCATATGCATAACATAGCAACAACTGAACAAAGAAGATCGAAAAATTCTCATGCTATGATCTCACCTATTCTCTAAAGGAAGATCAAATAATTTTGAAAATATCCAGAGTTATTCTGGTTTATGCATTTAAAGTCCCAATTATTCTAAGATTTGGTGAACCATATACTGAAATTCCAAAGCCCTAAGACAGACACATAATGATATACAAATTTGAAAGGAAATATATAGAGAGAAGATGTAGCTTACTTCAAAACCACTGTAGAACTTTCCGTCTCCGACCACCTTAAAATGAACCTTTCTTCTCAATGGCTTGTCGAGTAGAGTGCAGACTAACAGATGATGCTTTTTTTCAATTTCAGGTGCTTGATTAGTCAGCTGAGTGTATTTCCAGTATCCACAATGTCCTCAACCTTTAACAAAACACATATCTAGTTAACTAAAGCGGCACCGAAACACACTTTATTTCGAAACCCCAAGTGGTCTTGTGTCTTTGATGTTTATCAAAATTAGATTTTGCGTATCACTATGTTCTTCAAACGTTAAAACTCCATATAAAAGACTTAAATTTTCTGTAACCACCACACGCCACATTTGAAGCTGTATAGACCCAAGGAAAAATTGATGAGGAGGTTTCAGATGTTCGCGGAAAGGTATGCGGTAGTTGTAAAATCGAAAGAATCCATTGCCATTTACATGAAAATATTGGTATGGTTGCATCTTGAGAGACCAATAGATGATATTTGGTTTCAGATATGAAGATTGTGATTGAGATGTTTAAAAGGCCCAAGGTGAACAAATACTCTAATGCTGCTGAATCAGTTACAGAACACAAGAACCTAGAGCCTGCAAGAGTTACTAAGCCACCTTCTAAATGAGACGCTTACTTGATAGATGACGAGCGCCAACACCAAGCAGCATCACGATTTGGTGGAAGAGAAGCTTTTGAAGGATGAGATGGTGTCGGAGAAATATAACTTCGAAATACCAGATAGTAGAATGACGAGCTACATCCAGATTTCATGTAATCAGACGTCTTATGTTAAACCATGCGGAGATTATTAAAAAACATGCTAAGGAGTAAGATGCAACAAAATTAGACAAGGTGCAAAAGAGTTTAGATAGACTCAACAACAACTACATAAAGACTCAAAACAAAAGAAAAGAAATGCTAAGAGTTGAACTCAAAACAAACTAAAGTTGCAAAGGAAGAAAAAAAAAAGGACAAGTTAACTAGTTTAAAATAAAGTTCCTAAAAGTTTTTTAAGAGACTGTCTATTAAAGCCAGAACAAATGTTGTCTTGAGTAAAAACCAAAAAGTCGGTTCACTCAGTTGAAGGAGCAAACTGGTCATCAACGGAAGACACAGCTGGTTGATTAGCAGCAAGTCTGAGAACATCCAAAGCCTCAGACACTTTGGCCTTAAGAGCTTCAGGTGACTCCAGAAGGTGCAAGATCTCCGCTTGGTCCATCTCCAGCAACATCCCGGTAACTTTGGCCGTATGAACTGGCTCCTGCTTCTCCACAAGTGGATAAAGCTGCTCTCCAAGCATCTATCATCAATTCCAAATTCCCCTAAATTAAGTTAGCTTTGCATTGAAACGAAATCTTCAACAAGTCTATTCTCATGCATGTCTCAGATGAAACAAAAAAAAATCCAAAGAGACAAAACCTGTGGGTGAATGGCGGGGTTAGCCAGAGCCAAGGCAGAGGAGAGCTTAGAAATAGGGAGGGGTGGTGGCTTCTGTGGGTTTTGAGAAGCATTGTGAGAGATTGCAGATGCATCGAATGGCAAAGGGATAATGCCTTGTGGAGCAGATACTTCCATTCCATTCCTCCTGTTGCTCGCATCTCCCATGTATCTCATTCCCGAGCTTGCGTTTTGCTGCATAATCTGCCAGTTCAACATAACAACAATCCCCAAACAAGTTGAAGGTAACCAACTTCCTGATAGTCATAGAAGTATGTAGACTAAGCATTACATACCTGTTGTTGTTGCTGGAAGTGCTGCATGTTAGTAGCGCCACGCCTGAACCCAATACGAGGACCAGGCTGGTTTTGCCTTTGAAGAGGGTAAGGCATCATGAAGTTGGCCGGGCCAGAACCCGGACGCACCCCAGGCATGAACTGAAGTTGGTAACCGTACCCCATAGGCTGTGACGGCACCAGACCTTGACCGTTCTGGCCAATGTACATTTGATGATGTGGTCCTGCCATTGCCCCTCCTGGTGGGTGATGATGGAACCCAGACATTGGTGATGGCATTGGCGACATTGTCCCATTTGGTCTCATATGAGAAAATAGGGTCTGAACAAGTGAAAACATAAAGAGAATTTGAGAATCAGTGTCACAACACAGGTCGTACAGTTCAGAGAGAGAGAGATAAGAACCTGAAGGTGGTTCCGTCTCTCTTCCTTGCGTTGAGCCAAAGCAATGTAAAGAGGTTTCCTTCCTATCATCTTCCCATTCATTTCATTAATCTGTATAATCATCAACTCAAGTAAACATATCAGTACGATAAACAAAAAAGTTCGTATATATATAAAAGATTATGAATTTAGTTAAAACTTACAGCTCTTAAAGCTTCTTCAGGACTGGAATATGCAACAAAACCGAACCCTCTGCTCAAACCTTGTGAATTCATCATAACCTAGATAAGAATGATCACAAAAAACCCACTTTAGTTCTATGTAGCATTAAACAAATAAATCGTTAGAACATGTATTTTAGGATCAAGAACAAAACCTTGCTCGAGGTCACATTCCCATACTCAGAGAACATCTCCTTGAGCTTCTCGTCATCCACACTATCATCAAGGTTTTTCAAGTACAGATTTGATCCTTGCAATTTCTCAAACCGACTTATCCTCTCTTGCTCAAACTTCCTCCTCAATTCCTCTTCCCTCTCAGACTTCTTCTGCGCCCTCCCAACATACAACACATCATCCCCGAGGCTGATACCATTCATCTTCTCAACCGCAACCGCAGCCGCCTCAGGGCTTTCGAAATTGACAAATCCGAAACACCTCGAGTTACCACTCTGATCTTTCATCACCACCGCACTAGATATGTCTCCATATTTCCCGAACGTCTTCTTCAGCTCATCGTCAGTGATCTCCTTAGGTAGATTCTTCACATACACATTAGAGAAACGCGGGATCGTACCGCTCTCAGAACGAGTCCGGTCCTGGCGCCGGACAAAGTGGCCCACAAACACTTGCTTATCATTAAGCAGCATTCCGTTAAGCTTGTCTATAGAGGCCTGAGCGGTTTCTTCTTTCTCAAACTGAACAAAGCCGTACCCTTTTGACCTTCCCGCCACGTCCGTGGCTACCTTGCAAGAGAGAATAGTCCCGAAACTCGAGAAAGTATCGAACAGGGCTTTGTTATCGATCGATACGTCAAGGTTTTTGATGAAAACGTTGCCTTTTCCGCTCAGTCTCGTACTCGGATCACGGTTCGAGAGCATGATCCTTATAGGTCTGTCTCTGATCGGAGTGTAGTTGAGACTGTCCATCGCTCGCATCGCTGTTCCAAAAAAAGTCACCAACTTTTCATTAGAACACACATAACGAATACACAGTTTCATGAAACAATTTTTTAATCATCCATAACAATAATATTTAATTAAAAAATTTGAGAGCGTGGAGAGATTATTAAATACCATCTTCAGGATTAGCGAAATTGACGTAAGCGTATCCAAGAGATCGGCGAGTCAAATCGCGACAAACCCTAAGTGTCTGAACAGGAGCCACTTGATTGAACAGATCCAAAAGATGCGCCTCATTGACACTTTGGTCTAAATCTCCGACATAAAGAGACGAGTTAGGGTGCGCTTGCAACGCTTCTGCCGCCGCTGCCGCTGCCGCCACGGCGGCTACCTGATTCACAGCAGGGAACGGAGTCGTCGAGTGAGGAGACGCAACCGTAACCGCTGGTTGATTAGGGACTTGATCAATCATCGCCGTCGTCGGGGTAATTCCAGATGCAACCGCCGCCGCCATAGCGCTGATATCTAGGTTTTTTTTTCAAAGGGTGTGCAAAGACAGCGAGAGATTTGTGTGTTGTGTATTTTCCAGAATGTTGAATCTTCTGGAAATTTTTTGAGAGATTATCTTTATTTTGATATTTTGGTTTTTTTTTTTTAGGGAGATTTTCCTTTTTTGGTTGTACTCCGGAGAAACAAGAGAGGTAAAGAGAGTGGAGAATGTATTTGAGGTATTTATACATTCGCTAATCACGAATCGGTTCGATGTGTCTTTTCAATATTGACCGAGTTTTAGGTGGACCTTGTGGCCCATTATGCGCTTTTTGTTTTTGCACAGAATAAAACTGAACTATCGACGAATGTGTGGATGTCACGTGTCCAAGTTTTGGTCTTTCTAACGAAAGTACATGTTTTTTTTTACTCTTTTCTTTTTGTCGCCTTTTTTTGCGTTGCTTTAAGAATTGGAAATAACGTGAAAATATTTATTTTAACCAAATCAAATTATATCCTATTTTTGCGTTGCTTATGATTTGACCAACTTATATGCGGACAAAGTCTTGATAGCATTTTACGAAAATTTAGGTCAAATTCTTATTAGTTAATTTAGGATCTGTGTGTTTGTGAATAAAAACAGGTATTTTACTCACCTCTTGTGTTTATAAATGTGATGGGATCTTCAACGTCAGTTATAACAACTCTTTTTTTCTTTCCAACATCAAATGTGGATATCATTCCAAATAAAACAAATTAATAGAAGGCAGATATTTACTTTCAATTTTAATATTAAATCTGAGAATCTTGATGTATTTGGAAATATATGGTTAACTCAAATCAAATTGTATTTGACAATTTTTTTTTTGTTATTTTAGTTTGTACATACCAATTTTTGTAGATGAATTCATCAACTCGTTTTTTTTTACAGGCATGACATGATATGACTCGATAAGTTTTCATATGTACCAAGGTCCAACCAAAACAGAATCAAGAAAACTAGTGTCAGGCCTTTAAATTTTTATTATCAGGAACAATATAATAAGATTCAACGAGAAAATATTATATAAACAGACCTGTAGACTTTTACCAAACTTTTAAGTTATAGAAGATAAGTTTCCACATCGCATACACATGAAAATGCACAAAACTATAAAGTTCAACAAGATGCAAACGGAGAAAATGCTTGCTCTCTCTTGGTTCTGAAAGCAAGCAATTTGGCGCCTCAAGCCTTATCAAAGACAAAGAGTGGTTACCAAGGAAGGGAACTTGTTGGGTTAAGCCAAGAGAACCTCTATATATATGGTCGATGAAAGATTACAATGTCGACCACATTTAAAGGGAGACCAGTGTTAGGGTCTGTGATATTACCAGCCATACTTCCTGAAGAAGTCTCTGGTTCTCTTCCTTGCTCGGGTGAATACTATTACTATGCACGCGAGCACCCACGGAGGAAAGTTCCCCATGGAGATGTTGTTCTTGATCCACGCTGGAGGGTCTTTCAATAGAAACGTTATTAACAGCATAACAATTGCGACTCCAAGAACGATTCTGGTGATGGGTTTGAGCAGGGAATCCTGAAAACAAGAAATGACAATGTCATTAGATTAGATGAATCATCCAGTCAATTTGCAACTTATTTGGAACCTTTGGTGTGGTTAACGCTGCAAGTTTTATATGTTTTTTCTTCTTATAACAATAGTAGACAAACATTTTTTTCGATTCCAACTTATTCAGAGTACTGTGTCATCCTTTCTAGTTTCTACATGCGTTTTTGTACGTCTCTAATCAGAGGTGTGATTCCAAGAAATTGTTTACTGCAGCAAGAATATTATCTTTTATCTAAAGTTAAGGTTCTACGAGACACCGAGTCCACGTGAATTGAAATTCTAGAGAAATGGTGAAGAGTAAGGAAGCGTAGAAAGTCTAATATACCATTTGATGACATGTATGTGGTTCCATGGGCACAAGCAATATCAAATCATAAACTTAAACACATACAGAAAACTAATGTTGAGTAATTCTACTATCCAAGAAGATTAAGTAACAGTTAAAGGAGACACAGACGAAAAAACACAAGTTATCCAGCAGAACTCAAATACACACTGATGAATTGCATTTGCAACATGACTTCCTAAAGTTTTGTTCAACAGATATAATCTACATTACTTTGTAAACATAACAAAATTCACCAGAATCTCAATAACTTCATTCAAGAAAATCAGTTGGGAGCTAGAACTAGTGTTAGATTGAACAACACATAAGCTAAGAGATATCGTTCTTTTTCTTTTTCCTCTTGCTGAAGTCAAAACTCAAAACCCAAACAATCGGAGTACTCAGTTGGAAGGAAACAGATTACCTGAGGTTCACCGTCGATGTAAATGACGGCACCATCCCTGTAAGGCAGCATAGACCGGCCATTCCTAGGATGAAATCGGATGGGGACGCCTCGACCTTTCTCGACGTTGAAAGCGAAGATGGATTTTAATCCATATTTATCAAGAATAGATCGAACCTCGAGCTGATCCTGCCCCCAACCTCCTAGATTCGACTTGAACACATCGATCGGACCTTTCCCAGACCGATACAGATGGATCTCCACCTCCGGTACCTTTGTCGTCGCGGTCTTCGACCTCAATTCACCGTCGGATTGAGAATCGTCGAGCAACGGAGTAGTCTCTTCAATCTCTTGTTGTGAATCTCTCTCCTTCTCGTTCTCCGGCATCGTTTCCATTATTGATATGAATAACGATTCGCCGGTCCGATGAATGGTTTTCTATTATCAAAAGAAAGCAAAAGCAAAATATTCTGTCCACTAGGACGCCGTTTTTTCGATCATTTAAGTTTGGGCCTTCATCATGGGCCTGACGAAGGTCCATTAGACCATTGGTTATACGTCTTCCTTTCCCTCATCCATCGGAGAGAAGATTTCTCCGGCGACAGAGGTTGTAAAAATGGAAGCAGCTTTGGGACTTCTCAGAAGAATGCCGCCGAAGCAATCGGAAACGGCTCTCTCAGCACTTCTCAGCCTCCTGCCTCAACATTCTTCCGATCTCCTCTCTCAAGTCGATCTCCCTCTCCAGGTATTTATTTCTCTTTGTCGAGATTTGAAATGTGATTTTTGTTTTCTGCCTGAGTCGTGTTTATCTATCGATTTTTCTGGTCCCTATTTGGTTTGGAGAATTCTCAGGCCTTGGTTATGTCATCTATTTGTTTACCTCTTGTGGTCTAATTCTATTGCTCTTTAGTTAATCGGTATGATACTTAAGTTGATTCCATTTGTCTCGTGTTCTCTTTTCATGCGTGAAAGAAATGTAAGTTATTTGTAATCATTGTTCACGGAGAATATTATATATGTACTGAAACAGGTGTTACGTGATGCTGAAAGTAGGAAAGATTTCATCTTGTGCGAGTACAATAGAGATGCAGATTCATATAGGTACTCTTTTTGCTCTATTGCATTTCTGTTTTTGTTTTTTGAACATACTTAAATTGTTGGATGGATTTGTTTGATGCTCCGAGTTGGAACCAGGTGAAAAGGAAATAAGTTATTGCATCAAAGCTTCTATGATGATTAGGGCCCTACACCACTTCTTGTTCATAGCTAAAATGCTATTTGTTTTTCTTGTAATCTTTACCTTTTGCAGGTCACCCTGGTCAAACAAGTACCATCCTCCGCTAGAGGATGCTCTTTACCCATCTTCAGAATTAAGAAAGCTCGAAGTTGAAGCCAACGACATCTTTGCAATCTATCGTGACCAGTGAGGTTCTTCACCTACCTCGTTAAATTTTCTTAAAAAATCCTGTAGTGAAACTTATTTTATAATCGATTGAGTTATCTTAAAACGGATACATAGTCATTCGGATCTGCAAAAGGATTATCCACTCGTTCGGAAGATCTATTCACTCTCTTCTGTTGAAACACGTTTTTCAAGATTTATCTTATGCTTCTTAAACATATACGATATGTGGT
Organism: Streptanthus diversifolius; assembly: GCA_039880935.1. Taxonomy (NCBI): domain Eukaryota; kingdom Viridiplantae; phylum Streptophyta; class Magnoliopsida; order Brassicales; family Brassicaceae; genus Streptanthus; species Streptanthus diversifolius. The sequence goes on along the minus strand of JAXGFM010000015.1, from coordinate 3,490,829 downwards.
ATTTCATGCTTTTGACGTCTGAAAAAGCCTTGCAAACTTATAAAACAATATACCTGTTTTGATCGCTTTCTTTTACAGGTATTATGAAGGTGGTACATCTTCAGTCTACATGTGGGAGGATGATAATGAAGGCTTTGTGGCATGTTTTCTTATTAAAAAAGGTATTTTCTTTCTGTAGGGCTGAATCACACCGAAGGTTAGCCAGTAAAAAAACTCTTTACCTGAGCTGTTCTGGTTTTTGTCTCTCGAAGATGGGTCAAAGTCAGGTCATGGTCGGCGGGGATGCCTGGAAGAAGGAGCTTGGGATGCTATACATGTCATTCAGGTGACTCTCTTAACATAGTCAATACATTCCATAACCATGCATGCCTTACGTGTGTTATTATAAGCGTGGCTCATTTGGTGTCCACAGCTGCAACTTTATCATTTTTTTCCCAAACAGTTCTTCATGACTTCATATTTTGCTTTCTAACACTTGAGGTTCTCAATTTAGGTTGGTCCAGAGGAGGAGGAAATGGCACAGTATTGCTTAACTAGTACTATTATGCTCTCTCTGACCACTGATGACGAGTCCTCAGGCAAATTCAGCTTATCTGGATCAATTAGAAGACAAGTAAGTTTTAGCTTCTATGTAATTAATGCCTTCATAGATAAAAGTCCTAGTAGGATCCTGTTTAATAGGGGTTTAATGGAGAAATACTCTTAATTTCTCTAAAACAAGAAGTTAAGAACATTTTTCCTACTACTGGTGAAATCAGATGAAAATGGAGCTCGCAGTAGCGGAGGGACATCTGTGCAATATGGGGAGAATGATTGAAGAATTGGAAGGCAAACTGAGAAACTCGCTTGATCAGGTTCTACAGAGACTTTCTACTTTTTGCAAAAAGCCCTCCAAATATGCATTCCGTTTGCTTAGTTTAGTTAATCTCATTCTTGTAGTTTTGTAACTGCTTAGGAAACCTCAAAATATAGACAGTAATCGTTAAATCATTGTTTACGATAACTTTCCGATAAACTTTTCATCAGATAACTTTCTGTCATCTAAGAAAACATCGATGTGGTTAAGAAGAATAACTTGAGTGTGTGGTTTCAAAGTTTGAGAGTTTTTTGGTGAAAAGCGCAGGTTTACTTTGGGAAGACAAGAGAGATGGTTTGCACATTGCGTCCACCAGCTGAGATCGTACAGATGAGATTACCCGACACCTGATGCTCCCATCAATCAATATGTAATAACATTTCATATCTTCCAACTTTTGTATTATTATTTTTTTTAATATTCTTTCGACTTTAAACGTTTCTCCGAGTGTCTTGTGTGAATGCCTCTTTTTCTTGGTCACGTGTTTTCTCTGACTTCACCATTATCGTCATCTGACCATCTTGTTGTCCATAGATTTGCAACGGAACAATGCGTATTTTAAGGTCGTAGATATCTTTTGGAAATGCCTTAACTTCTCCAAAACTCTAGAATTATCAATGGTACCCTTTGACATGTTACTGAATGAAAAGAAACGCTAATTATCAGATTTAATTCGGCTATCTTTTGGTATCTATATATATAAATTATAAACCTTTCTTCATCATCGTAACCTCGAACCCTCGTTCGGGCCGCTTCATGACGTAACACGACATGTAAATCCCCATCACTCTGTCCCAAAACGTGAAAAACGGTTGCGAGTAGTCGCCATTAAAGATGAACGCCGTGACAAACGCCGTTGTTCTTGAACAAAACGTGGAACACGTTCCCCGGAAGCCTTAGACCGCAGTGATCGTCTACGGTTTTGACGGTGACGAGGCAAAATAACCAAACGCTAGTTCTCGGCGTCATCCCTGTCGCAAAGAACGCTGCGGCTCCGCTGAGCATGTCAGACATAACTTCGACCGGGTGGTTGTAGAGAGCGCCGACGGCTTAAGGGACAACGAGACGGTGGTGATGCGAATGAACGTGGCGGTAGAGGAACTTGTTGTGGTGCATGTAGCGGTGAACAAAGTACTGACATGTGTCGAAATATGGACATGGCTATCTGTATCTGAATGATCTGGATAGGTACTGAGGGTTGGACCGTTGGTTTTAAGGTTTCTTCAGTATAGGAAGTAATGTTACAAAGAACAAAAAATCATGATGATTAACAGTTATACCATTATCGCGAGGTCGTGAATATGATCCAACCCGTGACTACAGAATTCACTTTCTGACATTTTGACGCAACGAAATTTTGGTGTTATAGCGCAAATAATGTAGAATCTCATATTTTGACCGCAAAATTGCAAAACAACTTTTTGATGTTAGACATTTTTCTACTTGAAAAATAATAATAATAATTTCATCAAAATATAAATGTCCTTTTCACGTCACAAATATATAGAAAGTTTCCTTTTCTGATTTCTTTTATATTTTTCTTTAGTTTGCAAAGAGAGAAGCAACTCCATTAGAGACATAAATATCGTTAATTCGCTTTGCTATATTACTAGCTAATAATTTCGTTCGTCATTAATTCTTTAGCAAAAATATAAAGCAACTCCCCATCGACGACGAATGCGAAAGATCTCTGAGAATTTCACCAATTCACGGTTCGAATCCCATTGAACTCGTTCGAATTCGAATTACGCGGAGGAAGAAGATGAAGCCGCGCTTCACCTTCTTCTTCATCATCTCCTCTTGAATCAATATGGCTTCTTCATCCCAACGACGCTGCGTTTTTGGTACTTACTCTCCCTTTCACATATCTTCTTCCCCTATCACTACTCCTTCGATATGGATTCCTTTTTGGTTCTAAATTGTTGATTTTTTTCTTCGTCTGTTTTTAGTTGGAAATATTCCTTACGACGCTACCGAGGAACAACTCAGAGAAATTTGCGGCGAGGTTGGGCCTGTTGTCTCCTTTAGGTTAGTTTTCTTTTAGGGTAATTCTTCAATTCGGACTTAAATTCTGTTTAGGGTTTCATAAAGAAAGCACCTTTCTTCCCGTCCAACGACAATCTTAGCCGTTTGCTTTCCCGATTCAGATTAGTTACTGATAGAGAAACCGGTAAACCGAAGGGCTACGGGTTTTGCGAGTATAAGGACGAAGAAACAGCATTGAGTGCTCGTCGTAATCTTCAGAGTTACGAAATCAATGGCCGTCAATTAAGAGTTGATTTTGCCGAGAATGACAAAGGAACTGATAAAACCCGAGATCAGGTTTTACTCCTCTCTTACTTCTTCTGCCATTGATTTTTTTTTTTTTTTCATTTCTATGGACTTAAAATGTTGGTTGTTTTTGACGAAAGATGGTAATTTTGGATTTTAGGGTCAAGGAGGTCCTGGTTTGCCTGCTGCTACTGGTATGTTTTGTTTCAGTTTCTGAAACTTTATTGACCACAATTGTCTTTAGAGAAATAAAACTTATAGTTGCTTCTCTTTCTTTCGGTTGTTCGATGACAGAATCACAAAAGCAGATTGGAGGGCCTTTAGATTCAAATATGCATCAGCCGGTTGGTATCCACCTTGCTATAACAGCTGCTTCTGTTATGGCGGGTGCGCTAGGTGGTCCCCAGGTCGGTTCGCAATTTACACAAACTACACTGCAGGTTCCAGCTAGTGATCCCCTGACTCTTCATCTTGCCAAGATGTCTAGAAGTCAGCTCACCGAAATTATATCGTCCATTAAGGTGTGAATATCAACATGGGTTGTTTCCTTAATTATTTACTGACGCATTGTTGAACCATTTTATACGAGTGGTGTGATTGTGATTGTGACTGTGTTTTCTCAATGGTCAGTTAATGGCTACGCAGAACAAGGAACAAGCTCGACAGTTGTTGGTTTCAAGACCTCAGTTGCTAAAAGCTGTCTTTCTGGTACTTCCCATCTCCAGATTCTGCAAATGATTTGTCTCTCGTGCACTCTTTCCAATGCTGTTATAAGTTAGTTGTTGGTGATGTCATGGAAACTAGGAGGGAACAATCGGTTTAGTTTCTCTGTAGAAAGCGTGCTCTTGACAGATGTATATATTAGACACTCAAGTATTTCTTTACAATCCCATTTAACATGTCTTAATTTCGTCATTTCATGACCTTAGTATTTCCTTAACTAGACTGATTGTATCTCCCATGGTGTTTTACTGTTTTATGATCTCTCATTTTTTCATTATTGCCAAATAGTTCATATTACGTTATGATTCGTACACCATCTTTTGAACCTATACATTCCCTGCTGTTGCAGGCACAGATAATGCTTGGGATTGTGAGTCCACAAGTCGTAAGTTTCCATCTCGCTGAATAGTTTTGTGCGTCTTCCTTCTCTATCTATCTGTTATGTCGTAAGAGGGCTATTTCCAATCTTGAATTGTGCAGTTGCGGACGCCAAATATTGTTCAGGCCCCAAATCATATGACGGGGTCTTCAAATCAAGACACACAACTATCTGGTCAAGTATCTAGTCAAAACCTTTTACCGCCACTGGCACAAAGGTCGCAACAGCTAAATCGCCCTCCCCATAGTCAGTTTCCGGTTCAACAGTCTTCTAAACAACCTTTTAGTCAGATTCCACAACTAGTAGCGCAACCAGGTCCTTCTTCTTTGAATCCTCCTCCTAGATCCCAAGTTAAAGGTCTCAGCGAAACCGCTCCATTCCAACGCCAAAAACAAGGGGTTCCAGCTTCCACCAGCATAGGTTATAGTATTCAGACTTCAGTTCCAAATAATGCTATCCAACCATCTCAAGTACCTCGGCCACCATTAACAAACTCTGTGACGCAGGTGAGTTTTCAAAATATTTTTCTTCTTAGAAAACAAAGTTGTTGTGATATAATTTCAGTTCAAAAGTCTTTGCATAGTTTAGCACCATAGTATTCAAATGTCAACATTCGGTGATATAAGTGCACACACCAAAAGGACCTGCTCTGTTTCAGTTACCATCTTTGTATCTGGGAAAGTTTATTGACAGTTGAATATGAGTTGCTAATAAGTTGTCAAGGGGAAAGATTCACGTAAGTTTTGCTTTTCAATTAATAACAAACTTTTAATATATATTTAGTGAGCATCGAAGGGCGTTTCTAGTGGACTATATGACCCTGTTCATTACTTTCTTACTTGTAATTGTTTTTTAGATTCTCTCTAAAGATTACTTCACGTCTGTATTTATATACTTTACAGCAAGGTGGGCAGATGGTATCACTAAATTATGGCAAAAGAATAAACAATGAAGGACCTCATGAATCAATAAATAGACCATCGAAGTTGATGAGAGTGGATGATAGGAGAACCACTCCATTCCATGGAGGCCATGCGTCTAACTCAATGCTTCCAAATCCATTACATGTACAAGAGAAAGCGCCTCAGGTATAATCAGTTCACATAATTGGATGAAAAAATCGTGCACAAATACCCCCCCCCAATGAATCTATTAACTCGCAAATCTTTACTCCGTGATTGATTATCTTTTCTCTAGACACTTCTCTCCCCGGATGTTCAGTCAACATTGCTCCAGCAAGTAATGAACCTTACGCCGGAACAGCTGAGGATGCTGACCCCAGAACAACAGCAGGAGGTCCTAAAGCTGCAACAAGCGCTCAAGCAAGACCACATGATGCGGCCTTCATAGTATTAAGGTTGTTGTCTTATATGTCATGATTCTCATATGTCTCAAGAGCTGCGTTGTTTTTCCTTTTTTTTTCTTGATGATATTCGATCTAATTCTTGTTCGGTTTCCTCCCTCTTCAATCCACAGGGATAAGCAACTGGATTGGTCGGTTTCATTTGATTGAAACTTGCAGAGATGAAAAGGTTTTTCGCACGCAAAATTACCATAGAAAGAAGAAGGCTCTCTCACCTGAAATTGGCGAGTGATTGTATTATTAGTGTAGCATTTATTTGTGCTGAGTTTGTCTTATAGAGAACCGTCCAGCCATCAAAATATAAAGGAAAAGAGAAAGTTATACGTCAAAAGTCTCAGAACAACTGTGTTCATCTCTTTCCTCTCTTTTTTTTGTTCTTGTTATAACGTCGTTGTTTTCTGATTAAGTTAACTCTCCTCCTTTCGTTTTAATCCTGTGGACACTACTTTGGTCATTGGTGAAGATTTTCAGTACTTTAGTGAATAAAACATTTTATTTCTTCAATAAACAAGAATTACGATTAAGCTTACAAATATGCGGGGTATAAAAGATGGAAGTTAAATTTTCTTTAAAAACATTGATATCTTTTGGCAAGTCAACGAACGATATTGTTTAACTTCAGTGTTATCACGGCTAATATTCTGATTCGCATAACACAAAATAATACAGTTCCGGTGGCAAGGGAGTTCTAGTCCAAACTATTCAATTAATTTCAGAACTCAATAAACAATGACACCAACGTATTTTTTTTTTTTCAACATAGCCTAGTGGCTTTTAATATCCTCAATAACATGCGGGGTGCTGGGTTCGAACCCCAGACCTAGTGTAGTAGCCTAGTGACACCAACGTATTTAATCAGATTTTTATTATTATTATTAATGTTCGCAATTTTTTAAAAATATTTTTCTATACAACACATTTATGTTAAAAATAAGAACACATTTACAGAGCGACCATGGTGTTGGTATATATGCGTTTTGCTCAGTGGATTAGCGTTAGCGTTTGCGACAGAAAAAAAGGAAAATACTTACACTTATGATAGCATTAAAAGGAACTGAAAGATAAAAGAAACTCCACAACAGCTGGCAAAAATAGGAAAAATCAAAAGCGTTCGAGGTGAGGTTTCAGCGTTTCGGAACTTTCCATTAGAGCCGCGAGTCGTGACTCGTTCCGGAGGTTTAAATCGTTGTTGCTCTTCCACCTGATCTGCCTTCAACACCATTGTTTTCAAGGATTTTCAAAAACCAGCTTGTGAAGATAGAGAACGACCAAGTAAACGCTGTGAATCTCTCTGTTTTGGCTCTCGATTTTCCTCAAATGGCTTCTTCGGTTGCGTCCATTTCGCCTTTACGTTTCTGTTTCAGATCTCTGGATTCTCCTCTTCATTGGAATCTTCAATATTTTTTCTTTTTTGGCAGAGACGGTCTTCAAATTAGGATCGTAGTTGTCAAATAAGGTGATCTAGCGAAGATGATGGTCGAAGATCTTGGTGTGGAGGCGAAGGAGGCGGCTGTACGGGAGGTGGCCAAGCTCTTGCCCTTACCAGAGCTTTTGCAATCTATTTCTTCAATCAAGGCCGATTACATTTCACGTCAACAGGTTTGCTATCTTGCTTTCAATTACAATCGGAATTTAATTGGCGATTGCACCGAGTATCAGTTATTTCTGAGTGATGCTGGTTTGAAGTCCTAGGTTTCTATGTGCTATCATGATTTTTTATTCTGAATTCTGCCGGAAATGTAATAACTTTACTGATTATTTTTGCTATTTTCCTCAGGCGAATGATGCACAGCTTAGTACAATGGTTGCTGAGCAGGTAAAACTTTAGTCTGTATTCCTTTGTATTTTTAATTATCTTTCGAGTCTTTTGTTGTATAACTGTTGCTGACAAACTGCAGGTTGAACAAGCTCAAGCTGGGTTGGAGTCGCTTTCCTCATCTGAAAAAACAATCTATGAACTGCGGGATAATTTCATTTCTATAGACAAGTATGTATTAGCTTGGCGAGAGATTTGAGAAGCGGAGTTTCAATTTTCGAGTCTTTTTCCTCTAACTTCACTGCTTGTGCCACAGGCTTTGTCAGGAATGCCAAACTTTGATTGACAATCATGACCAAATAAAGCTGCTGAGTAATGCCAGAAATAATCTAAACAAAACACTTAAGGTAGATACGTCAACGAGCACTGATTCTATTGCTCGAAAGTTTCTGGTTCAGTGTTGCCCTTCTAACTTAATCTTTATTTAAATGTTTCCAATTTTGTATTAGCTTATTTTATATCACATTGTCGTTTTCCAGGATGTAGAAGGAATGATGTCAATTTCTGTTGAAGCTGCTGCTGCTCGGGAGTCTCTGAGTGATGATAAAGAAATTGTTAACACTTACGAGGTAGCATGAGTTCTCTTCATGTGGATTCCAGGCATTCTGACTGCCTCACTTTTTTGAGAAAGTGAATGTCAAGTGTAAGAAATAACATTCTTTTTGTTGTTCTATAGAGGCTAACAGCACTTGATGGTAAACGTAGATTTGCCTTAGCAGCTGCTGGAGAGGAGGTTGGGAGGCTAAGGTTTGTGTTTATTCCACTCTTTTCCTTACTTTGCTTTTTGTACTTACATGAAGCGGGGTTCAAAGCTTTAGTTCAGGGTTACTGGGGTGCTTAATGAAACGACTGGAAATTTAGGAAACTTGGTCTCTGTGTTTAAGTAAATAAAGCAGTACATGGAACTGTTCTTTTGATAGTGCTTATGATGATTTGATCCCGCCTCTGGAGTCTGGACTATCTTTTCTTTTAACATTATCACGCACACTAATGTCTGAAAGTTTGTTTTGATGGGTTCAGGGAGTATTTTGAAGACGTTGATAGAACATGGGAAACATTCGAGAAGACACTATGGGGCCATGTTTCCAACTTTTACAAACTTTCTAAAGAAAGGTATTTCGAGCATATATATGCTTATGCTAGATCTCTCTTTCTAATTCCAATTTTGTTAATCTCTACTGCCCCATTTTAGTATTAGAATCCTTTCGGGTTTTTGATAAGATGAGGCTAAAAAAAAGTTAGATCAAGGAAAAAGCAATGTTAATAGATGAGAGGACATAGTTGGACTGTACTAGTTATTTAGTAGCTAGATATGAGCATTTACATATGACAGGACGTAGTTTATATAATACTCTGTTCTCTGTTATATTTTTTAGTCAGATATTAGGGCTTGAGTACAAATTTGGAGTTTGTTCCTTGTTGAAATAAGTAGTTCATCGTTGTTAATCTCATAATTCTGCTAAGATATCAAATGTTACATATTTTTTGTGTATCCAAATTTACTGATTAACTACTTTACTCTTGTTACTGATGTATCTATTTGTTCTTACAGTCCACAAACGCTGGTTCGTGCTTTGAGGTATGATTTCCCACCAACGACATTCGTCATCTTTGTCTATTGCATATATCACCAATATTTTTACTTTTCAGTAAGTTTATTGTAAGCAATTCTAGTTTAACAAGCCAGGAAGATTGTGTATAAGTATTTCAGGTGATTAGTATCAAGAGCAGTTCAAATTGGTAAAGTAGGATAGTGACTTATTGTGTTACCGTGACAACCATTTTTGGACAAGCAAATTGTGTCATTGTAATTTCATGCAACATACATTATGTTGCTATATCATGGAATTTTTGCTGGCATATGAAGTCCCCTAAACATGGGATGATGTCTCCTGTTCTGTTAGTAACTTACAATGGTATCTTCTGTCAAAGGGTTGTTGAGATGCAAGAAATTCTTGACCAACAACTTGCTGAAGAAGCAGCAGAGGCTGAGGGAGAAGGTGCAATGGCATCTGTAGCAAATCCTCGAAGGCCTGGCAAGTGAGTCTGATGAGTTTTTATATATTTTATTCTTGATATGTTGTCACAGAATCTTTTTCACCTTTTCACTGTGCACATAATTAAAATAAGTTATGCACTGATCTAGTCAAAGCAATAGTATTTTACTGAATTTCCATAATCACTTGTGCCACTGTCTTACTTTTTATGTTTAATCCAGGAAATCTACTACAACGTCAGCTTCGTCAAAGGGTCTTACACAACAGAAGTTAAAAGTCCAAGGGAAAGGCTACAAGGACAAATGCTACGAGCAGATTCGAAAGTCAGTCGAAGATCGATTCAACAGGCTCTTGACGGTGGGACTTTCTTTTTCAAAATTTTATTTGGTGGCCTAGCTAAAAGTAATATGTTTTTTTTTGTGAGGTCATGCTAACACTGAATTATTGACCAGCTTGTATTTGAAGATTTAAAAGCAGCTTTGGAGGAAGCTAGAATGGTTTGTGCGACTGATTCCCTTGCTTGCATAGTCTTCTTCATCATTGTCTCTTTTCTGAAGTTCATTGAACTTGTTACTCAACTATTTGATAGAATTTTGTTTCTACTAGGCGTTTCAGTATATCTCCTTTTTTAGTTGGCTATATTAGTTAAGAGTCTTCTCTTTTGGTTTTTTAATGAATATGGTGGATGATTTAGTATGTTATTATTCTGTTGCAAATGTTCCAATTATACCTGACCATCTTGTATTGATGATCCTGTTCCATAGACGCTAATCCTCAGTGTTAACTCTTTATTGTTCCACGGTTATAATGATTAATGTCAACCTCGTTTTCTTCTGTTTTCTTTGACTATTTTTTTTTAATTAACTGGGGTTATTACTTCCTTGCTATTGTGTTTGACAACTAGATTGGAGAGGAACTCGGAGATATTTATGACTATGTGGCTCCTTGTTTTCCTCCAAGGTTTTCTCCTATATTAACTTCCTTTTTTCCCCTCTACATCAATGATTACATCTTAAAATCTTATTCCACTTCCCCAAGTAAAAAGTTATCTTCTTAGCAATTCTTCTGTGTTGGCAGATACGAAATATTTCAACTTATGGTGAACCTGTATACCGAGAGATTCATACAAATGCTCAGATTGCTCAGTGACAGGGCAAACGATCTGACAAATATAGAGATATTAAAGGTGTGTAAAGCTTGATTCTTTGTAGTGTTCTTGCCATGTTGTATCGCTTTTGGTATGTTGGCTCTGTGTTTCCTGGCCGAGTATCAAGGACATTTTAATCAACCGTGCATAATATTCAAGCAATTGTCAAGCTAGTGCGAGTTATTTGACAGGGAACACCATTGAAAATTTTAAAAGGGGGTAATATTTTGTAGCTGCCACATAAGTTATTGTCTACCTTTGTGTTCATACCTTGACAGTATGTGCTCATCAATATTCCTCATTCGATTTACCTTGTTTCTGTGCATCATATATCCTATAGAGTGTGATGTATATTCTCTTTCTGTTTTGGATCTTGCTAGGTTACTGGTTGGGTGGTAGAGTACCAAGAAAACTTGATTGCACTTGGTGTTGACGATTCACTAGCTCAAGTGTGTTCGGAAAGTGGTTCAATGGATCCTCTAATGAATGCATATGTTGAACGAATGCAAGCTACAACGAAGGTAATGACATGCACTTTGGACCTCCTCTGTTGGTTTTTGAGACTTTTAATTATAATAATTCTTTTTGCTTAAACTTAAGTTGCCATTCCTCTTGGTTGCAGAAATGGTACATGAATATCCTTGAGGCGGATAAGGTGCAACCACCTAAGAAAACAGAGGAAGGAAAATTATACACACCGGCTGCTGTAGACTTATTTAGAATACTTGGAGAGCAAGTGCAAATTGTTAGAGATAATAGCACCGATGTTATGTTGTACAGGATTGCTTTGGCTATTATTCAGGTAAGTCAGAGAAGTTGGAAATACAATTTTTTGGTTTCCCCCAATTTATTGGTTTGGCTATGAACTGAAATGTGGTATAATTGTAGATCATGCATTTCCCTACTCAGGCTTTTCATTGTCTATATACTCAGAAATTTCAAGTCTGTCTTGCGATTTTCGAGGACTTGTGTGGAAGTTATTGTTGTCGACTTAATCAATTCTCAGCTATTTTTTTTCCATATCCCACCCTAATGTCCAATTCCATTTACCCCTTTTTCTTTCTCTTTTCTACTTTTTAAGCTGATCGTAAATTTCCTGCAACAATCTATCCTTCATTTTTTGTTTTACTTTTATTCTTATTAAGTTTCGTGGGCTTTGTAGCATACGGCAATATGCATGTTCTATGTTTTGATTCATATTGTTGATTACTTCAGGTTATGATCGATTTCCAAGCAGCTGAAAAGAAAAGAGTTGAAGAACCCGCTTCTGATATTGGTCTGGAACCTCTCTGCGCTATGGTATGTCAAAACATATGTATGACTCATTAAATGGCACTACTACCATTCTCCCATTTTGGATTAATATATATGTTTGTTAATACTTCCTACAGATAAACAACAACCTTCGCTGCTATGACCTTGCCATGGAGTTGAGTAATAGCACTTTAGAGGCTCTTCCACAGAACTATGCGGAGCAGGTAACCCAACTGCCATTTCTGATCTCAGTTTCCTTGCAATTTATTCTTTTGAGTGTCAAATTCCACTGCATCATACCCACTCTCAGTTCCTCTATACTCCACATCTAGATACGCCTGCACATGCTAAGAAAATGGTTTTCAACTGTGGTTTTTCTGTCAGGTGAATTTTGAAGACACTTGCAAAGGTTTCTTGGAGGTGGCTAAGGTACGTCAACGATTCTTATTTATCCCCTGTCTTCAATCCAAATGTAGTTCTTGCCTTAGTATTGTCTGGCCTTGTAGTTTTGCAGATAGCTATTGAGGTGAAAAATTAACCTGATCTTTGCAATCTTCAAAGTTTAAACATTTATGTTGGATTTTATACAAGTTGCCATCTGGTCTTTTGATCGCAGGAAGCAGTGCATCAAACAGTTCGCGTTATCTTTGAGGATCCAGGAGTTCAGGAATTACTTGTTAAGCTTTACCAGAAAGGTATCTACCATTCTGCAGGACTCTATTTAGCTTTGTTAATGTGTGAATAGAGGCATTTGAGGCTTAGTTATCTCATTGTTACTTTTGCTACTGGTTTCCCCTGATTTCTAATAGATATGGACTATTTCATCCGCATTATATGTTTCTTAATGTCATAGGTCTGATATTTATAGAACAATCATTTTTTTCTGTTAAAAATTATAAACTAAGAAAAAATAACAAAAACAATAATTTAAGAGTCAAATTACGCTCTTTCGTTCTTCTTATCTGTTTATTTCCTCCTAAAACAGCAATATGGACATCTTACTTCTCAGCGAGATGACATATATACTTGATACGTGTTCTTGGCTTGGTCCTCCTATGGTTTTGTTCTTAACCTTAGCTGTTTACTTTATAGAATGGTGCGAGGGACAAGTTACAGAGTATCTCGTGGCAACTTTTGGTGATTATTTCACAGATGTGAAAATGTAAGTTTGTCGTGTTCCCTTTTGTGTAACAGAACTTGTATACACTACAACTCTAGTGAGGTCTTGGTGAATGGTGATGCAGGTATGTCGAAGAAAGATCATTCAGAAGATTTGTGGAAGCTTGTCTGGAAGAAACAGTCGTTGTTTATGTTGACCATCTCCTAACGCAGGTTTCCCCATCTATCCTCCGGTATCTACCTCTCATATTTCATCAGTATACATTCGCGCTGAACCTTGGTGTTGAGTCGTGTAATTCCAGAAAAACTACATCAAAGAAGAAACTATTGAACGGATGAGGCTGGACGAGGAGGTTCTCATGGATTTCTTTAGGGAGTATATAAGTGCATCTGTAAGTTGGTTTTAGCACTTAAATCTCATTTTAACGTGGATAATTTTATATATAATTCAAGTGCTACTTCATAACCCGCGATATCCACTGGGTTGTGTTACAGAAAGTGGAGAGCAGAATCAGAATAATGAGTGATCTGAGAGAACTTGCATCCGCGGAGAGTCTAGATGCATTTACACTCGTGTACTCGAACATTCTTGAGCACCAGCCTGACTGCCCGGTAAATAATATCATATAAACAAAGCCTGCTCTTGATTGTGCAAAACATTATTTCTCCTCAATATACAAAACTGTAATAAATCAATCGCAGGCCGAGGTTGTGGAGAAGCTTGTTGGACTACGTGAAGGCATACCACGGAAGGACACAAAAGAGGTAAACACCAAAATATATTTAGGAACAGATTGTTTCGCACAACGCGGGTTTGGTTGGTAGAGGTCTAATAATGTTGATTGAAATGGTTATGGTAATGAAAAACAGGTGGTACAAGAGTGCAAAGAAATATATGAGAACACCCTGGTCGATGGTAATCCTCCAAAGACAGGCTTTGTATTCCCGAGAGTCAAGTGCTTAGCTGCTTCAAAAGGATCTCTCTGGCGAAAACTCACTTAGAACAACGTCCAGCGTTTGCGTTCGTCTCTTCTTTTTTTTGCATGATATCTTTCCTCTTTGTCCTCTTTGTAAATTATATGTTCTTTGATTCTATCTCTATTAATTTTTTTTTTGTTTTTACCTCTTCCTGGCCTGGAACGTTTGTTTGGCCACGTACACTAGATCATTATTCCGCAGTACTATTATATATGCGGCATAATATTATCGTGAATTTGAATTTGCCCCTTTGTTTTTTATTGGTTTTAGATTTCTGTGCATTTTTGTTACATCTTCATATGTATTCTTGTCTCAAACTGATTTTAACGACAGAGTTTTCTTTCTAATAGTAAATGATATTGTGGGATGCTAAATGAAATGTATAATCACTCATTGTATAACTACTGATTCTATATATATTCTAGCCACTCGTACAATTAATAATTGTAAGCATTGTCTTGAAAATGTTTCTGAAATGACTGATTCTTCTTTTTTTTTTTACTTTAATTTTTGTTGTAGAAACCTTTTCATCATAAGTAGAATAAAGAGTCCCCCACATCGGCTAAGCATACTGTGTTATATTTACAGGGTAACAAATACATTTGCTTTTTTTTTAAAAAAAAAAAAAAAAAAACTTTTCTGCACTACTCAATGTATTCATTGAATAAAAAAAAAAAATTGGAAGAACATTTTTAATAAGAAGACAAATTTATGTAAAATTGTATAGCGGAACAGTCATCGAGAGCATGCCATACTACTCCACAGTGGAACTTGGCCAAATTTTGTCTTTGCCGTCTCTACAGTTTCTTCCACCATAATTTTGACAAAACTCAAATAAAAAGGCTTCTTTCAATTATTTCCCTCCGAAAGTTACGTTGTGAAAAACGAAAACAAAATATGACTAAGACAGAAATTAATTAGTGAGGATTTACAGCAAAGAAATAAGGAAATAAAGAAGCGGATCATTCTTTTGATTTTTGTGTTTTTTTTTTTTTACTTTAGAAATGAAAATAGTTCATAGTAAAATGCAAAAAAAAAAAAAATGTAAAAAATAAATCTATTGCCTTGAAAATATTTGACGCTCTAATAGTTTAGAATCTCCTTTGTTGCTCTATTTGGTTCGTATGATATCTTACTGGCTGCTCAGTTTTCTTCTCCCCTCTTTTGGAATTAGTTGTATTTTGTTCTTTTTATGATTCCCTTGTAAAAACATTTTATGTTTATTTATCCAAATCTTATAACAAAAACATATTTACAAACGAAGATGATCAATCTTAGTGGTAACTCTTTCACCAACTGGACTTTCAATAAAATGGAGTCAGCTAATTTTGCAGATCAACTTGTGTACTCAGAAAAGAAAACTAAATAATGTAAAGAAGATTTATTCAGAGAACAATAATATTTTCGGCGAAATTTTGACAAAATTCAGATATTTAAAATATTTACTAATAATACATGTTTTCATTGATGGTAGTAATTGTATTTTTTTTTTTTTTTTTGACAATAGTAATAGTAATAGAAATTGTATTTAGGTAATAAAGTTTTCATTGAGAAAACAAAAATGGGGGCCCACAACGGTTTGACCAGGAGAAACGGGTGCGGAGCCTAAAGAGCCTCAACTACTGCCCAAAATCCAAGTGACGTCGTTTTCAACGATCTCGCGCGAACCCGTTATTTTGACTGCCAAAACCGGGCAGAACGGGCAGCACCGTTCCGGGCAGTTATATTCCTCGTCTTCCTCACACTGCATGTCCATAAATAAAGCCTGTTTTAATACAAAACAATACTGTTATTTATTCAAAAAATATATATATTAAGTGAAAAAAGATACAACAAGGAAAAAGAGAGGACGAACAACACTAATCATAGTTTCTCTGGCAGGCTTGTTGTTTGCGGCTTAATTAGAATTCTAAAAAGCTGTTGTTATTATTACTTCACGTATATTTTCTCCAAAAGCACCAATTTTTTTTAATTTATCTTTTACAAAAAAAAGTTTTTTTTTTCCAAGTGAGAGAGAGTGTGTGTGTGTGTGTGTGGTCTGATTGAGAACCCCGGAAAAAAATGATTTTTTTTTATTTCTACTCTACTGCTATTAGGGTTTCTTAAGCAGGTTCGTTAATTGAGAGATTGATTAGGGATTTAATTTGAGTTGAGGTGAGGATTTCGTGGGTTAGGGTTTCTCGGAGGTGATGTTGGATCTGAAGAGAAAAATCAGGAGGCGGGTAGTTTCGGAATTACCATTGTTGTCGCAAATGGAGACGATTCATTTTGCTTTTATCTTAGTTTCACTCATCTTACTGCCAAATCATACATTTTGGTTTGCCTCTGCTAATTTGGAAGGTTTGTTGCTACTCAAAGCTCGCTTCACTCGTTTCTCAGTTACTTGCTTCCTCGATTCTTCGTTATCACAGGGTCTGCATTTTGATTTGGAAAAAATGGTTTTAATCATTATGTTGTATTACCATTAGATTCTTAAAAAAAATATTGGTTTGGATTACAGTAGTTCTTGTGTGCTCTGAAATTTTTTTTGTTCATTGTTTTCTATTTTGAGAAATGTTGTTCTTTGTATGTTTAGAGTTAGTGGCTACTTACAGTGAATCCACTGTTGCAATTCTTGTTCAGCTCACTGTACCAAGTTTCTTCTTTCCATGTTAACTTTAATTGAAAGCCTGAAAGGGCTTTGCCCATGTGCTGAAAAGTTTGGTATGAATTGGCTCTTAATAATTCTTTGCTCGTGTCTCTAACAGCTTGAAGCTTATATTGTTTGTCTTGAAACTATGTACAACGTAAGATTGATGTTTGTTGATCCAAGCAGTCTCTCTCAGACTTCCTTCGTTCTTTGATTTTATATCAAATTTGTTTAAGTACTTCTCTTTATATTTCTCTTTTAAATCTCTCAAAGAGACCTGTTAGGCTATTTCTCTTGAAATTAGACTTTTCATCAATCATTACTCAAACATTTTGATGCTAATCTTGTAGATCTCTGGTTCTTGTTACAGGTGATGCCTTGCATACTTTGAGGGTCACTCTTGTTGATCCGAATAATGTCTTGCAGAGCTGGGATCCTACGCTTGTGAATCCTTGCACATGGTTCCATGTCACTTGCAACAACGAGAACAGCGTCATAAGAGTGTAACACGTCCTACTAATCCCTCTCTTTACTTTAATTTCAATGTGCTTCCCCGGCGTGATATATTTCTTTTGTCGACTACAGTGATTTAGGGAATGCAGAATTGTCTGGCCATTTAGTTCCGGAGCTTGGTGTGCTCAAGAATTTGCAGTATTTGTAAGTCGAATTTATGAACCCTATTTTAACAAAAAAAATCCAGTATTTTGATATTAGATGCGCTGTAAATGTAATTTAAAATCTTCTTAACAATTTTCTCACTTTCTTACAGGGAGCTGTACAGTAACAACATAACTGGCCAGATTCCTAGTAATCTTGGAAATCTGACAAACTTAGTGAGCTTGGATCTTTACTTAAACAGCTTCACCGGTCCCATTCCGGAATCATTGGGAAAGCTTTCAAAGCTGAGGTTTCTGTGAGTATATTTGCTTTACCGGCTCGGTTACTGTATTGTTTTATCTTCGGTATGGTCCTTTTTTTTTACTCTTTGCTGAAAATTTTACATGCAAGAATAGCCGGCTTAACAACAACAGTCTCACTGGGTCTATTCCCATGTCACTGACCAATATCACTACCCTTCAAGTGTTGTGAGCTTTCTCATCAACTTTCATTTACGTCTGCTTTATTCTCCTTCAGTTGATTTGTTTGAGTTAATGCACTTAACCTTAATGAATGCAACACAGAGATCTATCAAATAACCAACTCTCTGGTTCGGTTCCTGACAATGGCTCTTTCTCACTCTTCACACCCATCAGGTTATATTTCTATCTTTTTTCAGATATATCAGTTCTTCTGGCAGTGTCTGAACTTTTTGGCAACTTAAATTCTCATTTCCTTGTGCAGTTTTGCTAATAACTTAGACCTTTGTGGACCTGTTACAAATCACCCATGTCCTGGTTCTCCCCCGTTTTCTCCTCCGCCACCTTTTATTCCACCTCCACCAGTTTCCACCCCGAGTAAGTTGCCTCGTTTTAGTTGATATCAACAGAAGATGAGATCTTTGCTTCTCTATTAATTTGTTTTCTCATATAACCATCATTCAACAGATTGATATCATTTTATTTTTTTGATGCATCATTTAATTTCAGGTGGGTACGGTATAACTGGAGCAATAGCTGGTGGAGTGGCCGCAGGTGCTGCTTTGCTGTTTGCTGCTCCTGCAATAGCATTTGCTTGGTGGCGTCGAAGAAAGCCACAAGATATTTTCTTCGATGTGCCTGGTCAGTTTTCGCACTACTTTCTGTTCAATCATTCGATTTGAACAACTTAGTCAGCTATCGCAGAAGATGGTAGGCCAGCACTTGCGTTAGAACAAAATATTGGAACAATTGTATATCTAGTAACTCAAATTATCTTTAACTATGAGAAACTCTCAAAGAGAAGCCATTGTTTGAGCTAAAGTTTCAACTGCAAAATATGCAGCTGAAGAGGATCCAGAGGTTCATCTGGGACAGCTTAAGAGATTTTCTTTGCGGGAGCTACAAGTGGCAAGCGACGGTTTCAGTAACAAGAACATTCTGGGAAGAGGCGGGTTCGGGAAAGTCTACAAGGGCCGTTTGGCAGACGGAACTCTTGTTGCTGTCAAGAGACTGAAGGAGGAGCGGACCCCAGGTGGAGAACTCCAGTTTCAGACAGAAGTAGAGATGATAAGTATGGCAGTTCATCGAAACCTCTTGAGATTACGAGGTTTCTGTATGACACCGACCGAGAGATTGCTCGTGTATCCTTACATGGCCAATGGAAGCGTTGCTTCATGTCTCAGAGGTAAAAAGAAAGGATTTTTAGCTGTCTCTCAAGTCGTTCCATCTTTAAAGATAAGCTTTTTTATGCTTTTCTCTATGGATTCATTATTTTGGTTTACACAAATGACGCAGAGAGGCCACCTTCGCAGCCTCCACTCGATTGGCCAACGCGGAAGAGAATCGCACTAGGCTCAGCTCGCGGATTATCTTACTTACACGATCACTGCGACCCGAAAATCATTCATCGGGACGTAAAAGCAGCAAACATTCTATTAGATGAGGAATTCGAAGCGGTTGTTGGTGACTTCGGACTGGCGAAGCTAATGGACTATAAAGACACTCACGTGACAACAGCCGTCCGTGGCACGATCGGCCACATCGCTCCAGAATATCTCTCAACCGGAAAATCTTCAGAGAAAACCGACGTTTTCGGTTATGGAATCATGCTTCTTGAACTCATCACAGGACAAAGAGCTTTCGATCTAGCTCGGCTTGCAAACGACGATGACGTCATGTTGCTTGACTGGGTAAACATAAACTTCCGCTCGTCCACTTAACGCTTGATCCCAAAAAACGGATGAATCTGCTAACTTTTGTTTTGTTTTTTGTGTAGGTGAAAGGGTTGTTGAAGGAGAAGAAACTTGAGATGTTGGTGGATCCAGATCTTCAAACGAACTATGAGGAGAGAGAACTGGAACAGGTGATTCAAGTGGCGTTGCTTTGCACGCAAGGATCTCCGATGGAACGACCAAAGATGTCGGAGGTTGTACGGATGCTCGAAGGAGATGGGCTTGCGGAGAGATGGGACGAATGGCAGAAAGTTGAGATTTTGAGGGAAGAGATCGATTTGAGTCCCAATCCTCACTCTGATTGGATCGTTGATTCTACTTACAATTTGCATGCCGTTGAGTTATCTGGTCCCAGGTGAAACCCAAAACAAACAAAATTGAGAGAAAATATATTTTTTTTTTCTCTAAATAAAAGTTAGGTAGCTTTATAACCGGTAAGTTTTTATTTATTTATTGAAATGAACTAGAAATGAAGATTTGTGATTTTGTGTATGTTGTGCTATGTACGGTTCGAAAAGAAAAAAAAAAAAATTAAAGATTTTGCGTAAGATCGTGTCTAATGTAAGAACAACAATGTTATTCTATATCACACTCAACACTTGTTTCGTCAAGTCTAATTTACCATTTGGCCCTTGAAAAACTAATAAGAAAAGTTATTAGTATCAAAATTGTGATACAAATTTGGATTAGATGACCACAGCTGTGAGATGAGGAAGACGCAGGAACAGGCGGTCACAAACAAAACACTGTTGAATTTTCATTAACGGTGTGAGTTTTGTCATCTTGAAATTCACTGGACTCATCAAATGACACTCACATTCTACGAACTTGACATTGTGGGGTCTTGTTGTCAGCAAATAGACTAAAATAAACAACAAATATCATTTCATTTGGACTTTGGCCGGCCTCTCTTTCTGGTAGGCTGCTCTTTTGCTACTCCTTGTCCACGTACTGATGATTCAACCAGTCTATTGGAGGAACCTATGTCCGTGCCAAGACCACTGAAATCCACCACACTAGTCTTGTTGGAGATGGCATCATGCTCTGTATTTGGCCTCTCTCTTAACCCTATGCCATGAGTCGCGTCGTCACTTGGCTGCAGCTTGGAGGAGGGTAATTCTTGATCCTTTGAGAGCAACAACAAGTCGTCCGTGTCATCGTCGGCAGCAACATGTTTCTCCCTCCCGACGTCCAGACATGCGCTAACCACCGCTTGGTTGGGAAATGAGGCGATCAAATCTAAAGCGCTCTTAGCCGCAGCAACAGCTCTAGCAGCTGCAGCAGCTTTCTCATCCGCATTAGCTCTGGCCGCCTTTGCAGCTCTAGCAGCGGCCGCAGCAGCACACCTTGACGCCTCTGCAATCTCTTGAGGGTTTTTATCCAAGCACGAGGCTAAAAGCTTGTTGAGATGGTAGTCGACAGCTCCATTGTTATTATCGAGCTGCTCTTTTGTCAGAGGCAGAAGCCCACTGGCATTGACATTGAAGGCTTCCATAAATCTCACACATACAAAGCTCCTCACCCGCAAAGCCTCTCTAAACCTAATCAAAAAAAGTTATGTTACTCATCAATCAGATCTTACCCGGGGAGAATTCATGATAGACAAGAAAAGAATCTGAAGAGAGAGCTATTTTAATAATAAGAGATTCATTTTGTAAAAAAAATCAATTGAGTACGTAAGCTTCAGAGTTACCTTGGACGAATGCGCCTGCGGAGTGGAGGAGGAGGAAGGTGATGATAACTGATAAGAGAAGACCGCCAAAATTAGGGTTTTTTTTTCTTATTTTAGATGAATTTTTTTCTCACAAGTGATACGACGTAGTTTTGTAAAACATTAAAGGGTTTTTGTACTCTGTGTCTTCTTCTTCTTGTTGCATCGTCGTGACACGTCAGACCTCCCTCTCCGCCGCCTCGTAGTGTCTTTTGATTATTCTTGTTGCTTCAGAGAAGATGAGTAGTTGTAGTAACACAGAGATGAATAGTTCAGCAGTGGAAGAAGATGACGAGGGAGAGGTTTTCCTCGGTGAATCCGATGTTATCCATGAAATCGATGTCGACGGAGAAGGTTTCTCTTTTCATATTCATCTCTCTCTCTTCTTCAGTTGTGAAAAAAAATTCTTTCAAATTGTATGTATTTGTGTATGACTCTTCTACTGTGGATTCAGATCTTCCTGACGCAGATGATGATGATGAAGATGTTGGTGAAGGATTTGGTTGGACTCATCACCTCTTGTGTTTTGGCTTGTGTTTTGTCAAAATTTCTTGGAGTTGATGGTTCTTTTGATGGTTGTAGATGAAAACGATGACTCCATTCACACATTCACTGGTCACAAAGGTAATGCTTAGTTTGTAATTAATACCATCATTGTATTTATCACTAAATGTTTGCAATTATCATGGAACTTTACAGGTGAGCTTTATGCATTGGCTTGTAGTCCAACAGATCCTACGCTTGTTGCAACTGGAGGTGGAGATGATAAAGGCTTTCTCTGGAGGATTGGCAATGGAGATTGGGCTGCTGAGCTTTCTGGTCACAAGGACTCTGTGTCTTCTTTAGCTTTTAGCTACGATGGACAGTTAGTTGCATCTGGAGGATTGGATGGTGTCGTTCAGATCTTTGATGCATCATCAGGGACTTTGAAATGTGTTTTGGACGGTCCTGGTGGTGGAATTGAGGTACAAAAACTTGTGCTTGATAAAAAATTAACATTATTGAGATGCGCAGGTCCAAATCTACTACTTATTGTGATATTTTTCAGTGGGTGAAGTGGCATCCGAGAGGACACATTGTGTTAGCTGGATCAGAAGATTGTTCTCTGTGGATGTGGAATGCTGATAAAGAGGCGTACCTTAATATGTTTTCGGGTCACAATCAAAGTGTTACTTGCGGTGACTTCACCCCTGACGGTATCAATATAAGCTTCTGCATAACTATGCTTTATGGATTGTCTAATTAAATCTACCCATTTTCATATAATTTCTTTGCTTGCCTCTTTTTGGATATTGTAGGTAAACTAATTTGTACTGGCTCTGATGATGCAAGTTTGATAGTATGGAACCCAAAAACTTGCGAAAGCATACATGTAGTGAAAGGCAAGCAAAACTCACTTCCCCTTTCGGTTTACATGTCACTACTGTACACAAGTACACTAAATATCTCGCCTTTTACGACTGGTGTGAAACGCTGACCTTTCATTTCTTGTAGGTCATACGTATCATACGGAAGGGTTGATATGCTTGGACATTAACTCGAACTCCAGTCTCGCTATCAGTGGTTCAAAAGACGGTTCTGTTCACATTGTGAATATAGTCACTGGAAAGGTTTGTCTTGTTGCTTCATTTACTTTACTTATGTTACCAAGCTTTTCACAGGATTAGTTTATGATTTATATCATCTCAATAAAAAAATATTTTGCATATTTATTTACCAAATGCTTTTCAATTTTAGACCCGTGATATGAAATCTTTTTACATACCAAAAGAAATCTACTTAAATTGTCTTTTTGCTTACTAACTTGTGCATAATCATACCAACAGGTTGTGAGCTCTTTGACTTCTCATACAGATTCAGTTGAATGCGTGAAGTTTTCACCAAGCTCCGCAACCATCCCTATGGCTGCAACAGGTGGAATGGACAAGAAGCTTATAATCTGGGATCTGCAACATTCAACTCCCAGGTTCATCTGCGACCACGCGGTATAAACCTCTTCTAGTTTCTCTTATGAGATAGAATACAAAACAGCGTTTGGAATGAAAACAACAATCCCTTGTTCTCTCTTTTTATTACAGGAAGGTGTGACATGCGTGACTTGGATAGGAACCTCCAAGTACTTAGCCACGGGCTGCGCCGATGGTACGGTGAGCGTTTGGGACAGCTTATTAGGCAACTGCGTCCATACCTTCCATGGTCACCAAGATGCGGTCCAGGCCATCTCAGTCTCCATCAACACCGACTTCATTGTTTCGGTCTCTGTTGATAACACTGCTCGTGTCTATGAGACATCTGAGCTCGAAAACAAAGTAGCATAGGCAAGTGAGAGAACACTTGTTAACACATGTCCAGTTCATCATGGTATCGTTACCACCTCTCGTATTGGTTGGGACATGTGTGATTATCTGATAAGATGAAAGCATTCTACTTTTCAATTATCTTTGCAACATCAATAGTTTTGTTTCTCCTAGCTGATAAGCAGCAGCACACATCACATTATTAAACCGGCTTAAAGCACGAAATAGGATTAATAACTCTTTGGTCCATAAAGGCTTGTAAAAGCCCAACTATGTAATAAGCAATAACCCCATAACTAGTTTCATTTAGACGTCCGATCAATGTGGGCGTTTACTTTCAGTCCTCCAGACGTTGAAGCATTACGGGCAATCCGTACTGAGGAGTTAGAGTGAGGTGATCCACCGGCGCGTGCTTATACTCGCCAGAGAGGCTAAGTCGGTACCGTTGAAGGATCATGGTGAGCACGGTCTTGGCTTCGATCATGGCAAAGTTTTGGCCAACGCAAGCTCTTGGTCCCGTCGAGAACGCGAGGAGAGCTTTTGGGTGATTGGCGGCTCGGGAAACACCGGTTTTGAATCGCAGCGGGTTGAATTTGTCTGCGTCGGATCCCCAAATGGCCTTGTCGCTATGCATCTTCAGAATCGGGAAAATTACAGTTATGCCCTTGGGAATCTCAAGGTGTCCTATCTTCACATCTTTTGATGCTTCTCGGGACAAAAGTGACACTGGTCCGTACAGGCGGAGCGACTCCAAGAACACCATGTTCATCTGCAAGACAAAAACTAAGTTTCTCAAACACAAGAGACCTTTTCTTGAACAGCAAGTAAACCTTATAACAAAAAGATAAGGAATTTTTAGTTACCAGTTTGAGTTTGAAGAAAGTGTCTGAATCTGGGGTTTTGTCTTTACCGCATTCTCTGAAAATCTCTTCTCTGAGTTTCTCTTGCCAATCTTGGTGCAAGCTCAGCAACATCGTTGTCCATGTCAGTAGATTCGAATTAGTTTCGTATCCTGCGAAGAAGAAACTCTTGCATTCATCTATGATCTCTTCAATGCCCATTTTTTGTTCGTTATTTTCGGATTCGCAAGATTTCAACATGATTCCCAGAATATCGTCTCCATAATCTGATTTTGATTGTAATCTCAAACCTACGATTTTCTTGACAGAATTCTTCATTTTCCTATCCAGCTTCCATATCCGAATATTCAAAGGCGTGGGAAGGTACCTTGGAATACAAGAAACAAGACTTGAACTCTTAAGAATCTTGTCTGAAAAACGTTGGAACCCAAATTTTTGCGGCCCTACAAAAAAAAAAAAAAAAAAAAAAAAACAGAGCGATTTACTTACTGAGTTCCAGGGATGAAGGCTTTAGTGAGAGCGACAACACAACAATTTTTAAGCTCTTCTTGTGTTCTAAAGACTTCGATTCCTTGGGCGTAACTGCTTCCAAACGCAGCGGTTGCTATAATATCAGCCGTTAATATCCGAAACTCGTTGTTCATTTCCTTTTTCATCACCAAGTGCTCTGTTTTATCATTACTCCTTTGGTTTCTCCACTCATCTAACATCCTCAATGTGCAGTTCACCATCACTTTAGTCATGATCTGATCAATAAATTGTAAAATAATCAACAAAGATTAGATTAACTACATATGTCGCCCTCAAAATCGAGTTGAGAATAAGTAAAATAAGACCTTAAGCCGATCGATGGAGAAAGCAGGGTTCAAGATTCTTCTGTGGCGAACCCAATCAACACCTTCGAGAAAGAAAAGTCCTTTAATGCCAACAAGTTTAAAGAACTCGGGTCTTATCTTTGCTTTAACAAAGGAACCTGACTTGCACGACAAGATCTGTTTCACAAGTTCAGGATCTGAGATGCATAGCCTTGGCTCTGTTCCGTTCCAGTAAAGAAATGTCTCTCCTAATAATAGATAAACTTGTGTGTAACGTCTCCTCCTCTAAGGAAAATTTATTTTAAAAGTAGAAAAAAGAAAGAAAGATGAATAGAGAGATCATAGATGGAGAAAATGGTACCGTAAAGAGACATCCATTGTTGATAATGAGGGAATATACGAGGAAAAAGATAATTGGAGCTTCGATCAAGAATCGAAAGCTGAGATTCTCTCTTGATCCTGTTTATCTCGTCGAGGTTTCCGTACAAGAATCTGGAATTTGGGCCTGAGATCCCTTGTTTTTTGAATCTTCTGGTCAACGAAAATGGCTGCCAAACAAGGATCATAAAAGCGTCGAACATCCTGAGAAGAACAAGGAGCAAAACAAGGATTGCTAAGATATGATTAATCGTGATTATGAACTCCATTGAAAGATAAAAAATAAGTGTTTTGTTTTTGTGTTGAGTGTCTAATTGTTGTTGTAGTGTTTTACGTTTTACACTATATAATGACAAAAGTCTTACAAAGTGTCAGGCTACTGAATCAATTACTTCTATTTAAAACATGAACTGAGCAGTCAGCACAATAATAAATTAAAAAAATAGTAATTAATCAAACAAAGTGTGCCCTACTTATGGTAAAATAATAAAGTGATACACTACATTTTTAGATTTTGATTTTCTATTGCAAATGCACAATAAATATGCAATGCAATAATATATAAATGTTTGATTTCCAAAAGATCAATGTCATAATGTATTTTTATTAAAAAAAAATGAAAGTAAACTAAGACGGAAATTTATTTTTTTGTGTATGTGGTAACAATTGAAATAGAAAATATCGATTTATAAAGAAATTTAAACAAGGGTTAGGCTATTAGTTATTGGCAGAAATTCAGACATTAATGAATCAAACAATTATTCATGGAACGATTAAACAAACAAGTCGAATTCAAACATTAGCTAAGACCAAAACATAAATCAAAGGGGTACAGAAGTCAGATGGCTTGAGGTTCAGAAAGATTAGATCGAATGTAGGTAAGTTAAAAAATCTCTTCTTTTCACTTATTGGGTTTGTGATCAATCGCTTCAAAATGGAGCAACCGCTCTCTTTTGTTTCAAGAAATTCTTTTGATTTTTCATTAACCTAGATCGACTGTTCCACTTCAAAGATCGACTACTCCACCTTCTCATGTTTGTCTTGATCCACTGTTCTGCTTTATGGAGTGACCGTTCCTGGCGTAATCATAGTTCACTTTGATATATAATGATTTAGTACCAATTAAAAAAACTCGAAAATAATTTTAAAAAACTGTTAAAAATAAATAGAAAATCCAGCATAAAGTAGATTCTAAATTTGTCAATAGCATATTTTGTTACGTCATAATAAAATTATTAAAAGAATGAAGACGTGGAAGTCTTCTAGTTTCATAAAATTACTCATAAAAGAAAATCTTTTTGAGATAGTAAACTGGTTGGTACATGAATATTCACTTAAAACTATAATAAATAAATAATGATTAACACATTTTTACCTCATACCACACACCAAGATTAAGATAATTTGACAAGAAGAAGAATATGAATGAACAACTCGCAAGAAACAGAGTAAAATAAAGGAAACTGTAATCGAGTAATGGAGCACATACACATGCTACGTCTGGTCGAGATCTGTCTCTTAGAATCCACTAAATGAGAGGTTACAAGAGATTAAAACCCCAAAGCCTTTTTACAAATGTTTTTTCTCGGTTCTCTCTCTACCTTTATCCCCAAGAACAAATAACACGTTTATGTTTTGCTAATGTTGTTACTCTACTCTCTGTCTATCTCTCTAATACAATGTATCAATACATATGTAACATGATCTAAATTGCTTTGGATGCCACCACAAACACGCTCCTTTGTACAGCTTCATTAAATGAACTCTATAACCGACAAACTGCAGTCTGTTTTGGCTTTTAAGAACTGTTAGCAAACAGCTAAACTTGTGGTTCTACACTCCAATTTGGTCATGGGTCCTTATCTTGATACAAAGTAACTTCCTCTCTACGTTTAAAGTCTTATGTGAGTTGATCTTCATTACTAAGACTCAACAGTAATCTTAAGAAAATTTCGTTTGTTACGTCTCTTAAGAAATTTTTGTTTGTTACGTCTCTTATTCCTCAGTATTGTTTCATATACACATTTTAAAAAAGGAGGATGAAACTTTTATATTTTAAGTGAATTTGTTAATACTTAACTATCCTTTTAACTTTAGTATCTTGTTAACTTTTGAACAATAATCAACTTTTTTCTAAAGAAAGAGACATTAATATTTTCGCAAATCCGAATAGATTATCTTGACAATGATTTGTTGTTAACATATCCGGATCATGCTCATATGATATTTGGACGCATGTCGTGCTAGTTAACCGTCAGTATTTTCAAGGCTGCTCCAAAATTTATGTCAAGATAATTTACTAAAGAAAATTTATCACGTAAAGGTTCCCAAAATAAGAAGCCAGTGACTTCTATTTTAAATATGAATCAGCACAAGCAAGATATTCATTTTTTCTTTCTTTTATTGTGATAAAGTATCCCAACAAAATATATTTAATTTTATAATAGAACTAGATAACAACTTGCGTATAAGTGAGTATATATTGGTTTGTTATAACTAAATAAATGTATAATTAACATAAATTATGAAACTGAAATACCATTTTAATTATCATCGTTTGATATTTCAATTGATATAATATATGCGGTTATTTTGTAATAAATATGCTTTTACTTTATATAATTAGATTATTTTTTTTAAGAATTTATAAGAAAAATGCTAAAACGGTTTATGTTGGAGCTTGGAAGTAATGAGAGTGAACTATGTTGTTGTAACATACTCACCAAAGTGCTAGAATGAATATACATGCATGTCCTTGGATCTTCAACACATCAATGAAGTAAATCTTGGGGTTCGTGTAAGTCATCCTTAATTATATCATACGGAAAAGGTTAATATGCATTAACTGGAACTCATGTCTTGCTATCTGTGGATCAAAAGACGGTTCAGTTCACATTATTAGGCAATTGCGTCCATACGTTCCATGGCCGCGACGATGCGGTCGTGGCTAGCTCAGTCTCCACCAATACGGACTTCATTATTTCGGTCTCCGTTGATAATACTGCTCGTGTCTATGACACATCTGAGCTCCAAAACAACGTGGCATATATATGCAAGTGAGAGAGTTCACTTCTTAATACAATTATTGTCCAGTCTCACATGGTACTATTATTACCTCTCGTATTGGTTCGCACATGGTGATTATCTGATGAGATGATAACATTTTACGTTTCACTATCATCAATAGCTGCTTTGCAATATCAAGTAGTAGTGTAGCACACATAACCTACGAAGCCGGGTTAAAGCAAGATATAATAATAATAGCTATTTAGCCCAAAGGCTCCCAAATTGAGATCTTTAAAAGCCCTAAGGACTAACCCCATATAATATGAAAACTTCGCATACACGTAAGTAAGATAAGTAGGTTCATTTAGACATCAGATCAATCCTCCAGAGGCTGAAGGACTAGGGGTAAGCCATACTGAGGCAGTACAGTGATATGATCCACCGGGGCGTGCTTATACTCGCAGGAGAGGTTAAGGCAAAACCGTTGAAGGATCATGGTGAGTACGGTCTTGGCTTCGATCATGGCAAAGTTTTGGCCAATGCAAGCCCTTGGCCCTATTGAAAACGAGACGAGAGCGTTTGGGTGATTGGCGGCTTGAGAAACGCCGTTTTCAAATCGCAGAGGGTTGAATTTGTCGGCGTCGGATCCCCAAATGACCTTGTCGCTATGCATCTTCAGGAGCGGAAAAATTATGGTTGTGCCCTTAGGAATCTCTAGGTGTCCTAGCGTCAAATCTTTTGATGCTTCTCGGGAAATAAATGGTACTGGTCCGTACAGGCGAAGCGACTCCATGAACACCATGTTCATCTGCAAGACTTAAACATGTTTTTTCAACCACAAGAAACTCTCTCTACAACCACAAGTATATTATTTGAAGAAAAGGAGCATTAGTTACCAGTTTGAGTTTGGATAAAGTGTCTGAATCTGGGGTTTTGTCTTTACCGCATTCTTTGAAAATCTCTTCTCTTAGTTTCTCCTGCCAATCTTGGTGCAAGCTCAGCAACATCGTTGTCCATGTCAATAGATTCGAATTATTTTCGTAACCTGCAAAGAAGAAACTCTTGCATTCATCAATGATCTCTTCAATGCTCAGCTTTTGTTCGCTCCTTTCAGACTCGCAAGATTTCAACATGATTCCCAGAAGATCGTCTCCATAATCTGATTTTGATTGTAGTCTTGAATCTACGATTTTCTTGACTGAGTTCTTCATTTTCCTATCCAGCTTCCATATACGAAAATTCAAAGGCGTAGGAAGGTACCTTTGAATGAAAACAAAAATAAGACCAATATCCTTCAACTATTAAGAATCTGTCTGAACAGAGAACTAAGCGATTTACTTACTGGGTTCCAGGGATAAAAACGTTAGTGAGAGAGATAACACAACACTCTATAAGCTCTTTTTGTGTTCTAAACACTTCTATTCCTTCGTCGTAACTGCTTCCAAACGCAGCGGTTGCTATAATATCAGCCGTTAATCTATGAAACTCTCTGTTCATCTCCTTTTTCATCATCAGTTTCTCTGTTATTTCTTCACTCCTTTGGTGTCTCCACTCATCTAACATCCTCAGTGTGCAATCCACCACCACTTTTTTCATGATCTGATCAACAAAACGACGATTCACAACAAAGATTAGATTGATTACGTATGTCGCTATCAAAATCGACTTGAGAAAGAAGGATATATGACCTTGAGCCTATCGATGGAGAAAGCAGTGTTCAAGATTCTTCTATGGCGAACCCAATCAACACCTTCGAGAAAGACAAGTCCTTTACTGCCGACAAGTTTAAGAAACTCGGGTCTTATCTTTGCTCTAACAAAGAAACCTGACTTGCTCGACAAGATCTGTTTGACAAGTTCAGGATCTGAGATGCATAGCCTCGGCTCTGTTCCGTCCCAGTAAAGAAACGTCTCTCCTAATAATAGATAAACTTGTGTGTTACGCATACTCTAAGTCTCTGAGAAGATTCATTACCAAAAAAAAAACTAGAATATAAAGATGAACAGATAGATTAAGATGGGGAAAACGGCACCGTATAGAGACATCCATTGTTGATAATGAGGAAAAATACGAGGAAAAATATCATTGGAGATTCGATCAAGAACTGAAAGCTGAGATTCTCTCTTCATCTTGTTTATCTCGACGAGGTTTCCGTACAAGAATCTGTATTTTGGGCCTGAGATTCCTTGTTTCTTGAATCTTCTGGTCAACACAAATGGCTGCCAAACAAGGATCATCAAAGCGTCGTACATCTTGCGACCAACAAGAAACAAAACAAGGAGTGCTAAGATAGGATTAATCAGGATTATGAGCTCCATTGTAAGAACAACAAATGTGTTTTTTTTTTTTTTGTTGTTGTTGAGTGTGTAATTGTTGGAGTAGTGTTTTTATGTTTTACACTACATAATGACATGCGTAGATAAATTTTACGTTTAGATTTGTAAAATAAGCGAGGCCAATGAGTCAGTGACTTCTATTTTAAACATGAAGTAAGCACAAACACGTCTGTTTATTTTCATTTTGAGACAAAGTAATTAATTAAATAAAATGTGCATGAAAAGTAATAAACAACGGTCAGCAATACAAGAGATGTCCAAGTCTTCTAGATTTATAAAAAGAACACATGAAATTAATTAGTTTGAGAGAGTAATCGGGTACATTGGAAATCACACTTAGAAATTCTTTTAAACAAAATAACAACAGTTAGAGGTTTTTTCTTTTGGTTTAAATGATTGATTTTCTATTGAATTGCAGAAGCTAAAAAAGGTTAGAAATGCCTTTTAAAGGTCTAGTTTCTATTACAGGCCATATACAAAAAACTTGGACAATTAGAACCAGACCAAGTAACAAATAAAATCATGAAACTAAACAAATTATGGGGATTTAAATAAACCAGACTGAGTTTGGCGATTCGATAGATCCTTTCTTGTATATATCGTAATCTTAAGAATTTTTTGTTTGTTACGTCTCTTACTCCTCAGTATTGTTTCATATACACATTTAAAAAGGAGGATGAAACTTTTATATTGTAAGAGAATTTGTTAAGACTTACCTATCCTTATAACTTTTGATTAATAATCAACTTTATAAGGAAAGAGCATTCACATTAATATATTTTGGAAATCCGAATAGATTGTCTTGACAATGATTCGATGTTTTACATATCTGGATCATGCTCATATGATATTTGGACACATGTCGTGCTAGTTAGCCGTCAGTATTTTCAGAGGCTGCTCCAAAAATTTGTGTCACAGAAGAAGCCCAGTTTACTAACGAAGATTAATCACATATATATATTAAGGTTCCCAAAATAAGATGTAGAAAAACCGAATACATTATTCGGTTGGACCATGTATATGGTCAGACCATACATTATCGTTATTGTTTGATTTTGGATGCTACCAAGCTGAAGTATCAAAATACAGATTATCTAAAATACGTCACGTGACCACTTTGTTTCACATCATAACATACGCTTAAGAGATACTAAGATTGTCTGTTGTTGCTTTCCCAATTTACTGTCTCAATTTAGCGTGTAGTTGATATGTAATAAAAAAAAATAACAAGATTTGGTAATATAACATAGAAACTAAAATGGACTAAACGGTCGGAAAAATGAAAGATAATATATTAGATTATTGGTTTATAAAAGCGGTGAGCACAGTACAAAATTTGACAAGTGATGAATGTAAGATCGTTTGAACAGAAGTCAGAAGATAAGGCTGCTAAGATCTCCTGAGGTTGGCATTCATGGAAAAAGGCGGCAATGAACACACTTATACTAATCTAAAGAGAGGAGAGTCAGATTTTATTTTTAAAGCTCTGTCTCGATTTCGTTGAAGTTCCAGTCTCTGACAATGTCTCTTCTCACTGCACGGCTTCGCACTAACCGTGGCAAGGCTCCTTCAGTTATCATCAGATCACCTGCCTGAAAATTGGGTTGTGGGGTTACCTTTGAGGATGATGCAGGGAAAGTGTTTGATCTTGCAGCTTGAATGAGTGATTTCCTGGTGAGGCAGCTCGCAATCACGGAGCATCTTCCCTCGTTGTCTGAGCTAGAAACGGAGTAGCTTCTAAACGAGTGGGACGGGCTCTCTACACTGTGGCACACGAGGCACGCAAAGCTCATCTTTATCGTGGGTGAATATCTATCTTGTGTGTGGCTTCTGTGTCACAAGAAAGACCACCACTTGCCTTTTACGATTCCTGCATTTTTGATCTGCTGCTAGTTATTTCATTTCTATAGAACAAGAACTTACAAGTACCTTTCACAGGAAAAAAAAAAGAAGAACAAGAACTAAGCTAGCCATTCACCCGATTCAGTAAAGTAAATTGCTCTAGACCCATTACAAGCTTATATAAAACAAAGATGACCCGTTTCAACCAGCACTCTTTTGCTGCTACTGCATCAATGAGATCATGGCAACTTCTTCTCGAGGATGCTTTTTCACTAAGAGCTATAATTAAGTAGATTAAAGAAAACAAGACAAAGTTCATTACTTTCCACACAACTAAGAGTTCCTCAAGGCTTATAACTTATATAGCTTTTAGTAACTGGTAGCTCTGAAAACATAACCAAATTCATGATAGACAACACTTGAGAGACTAGACTCCATTTACAGAAGCAAATGGAGGACAAAACTGAGGTTAGAAATGGAAGGGATCACCAGATTCCACAATCCAGAACTATTTTTCGCATGAGCAGTGACATAAGAATTCAAGAGAATGCACTATGATAGCTCAGAAAAACCACATCTCTAGCTTAGCCTAGATCAAAGGTCTATCAAGAAAGCACATACGATTCTTCACCATGACTGGTAATATTCAGAGTCTTGAAATGCAACAGCAAATTCGAGCTAGATGATACAAAATTCCGCTAAATATCTATCAACTGGTTTACGAAATTTGTGAGATAAATGCAAAGATCCACAAGAAAGACAGAGAGAGAGAGAGGGAGGGAGATTTGAGATCTGGAGACGCAAACGTACCCTTGAGAGATTCCCGAATTGGAATACGGTACCCGAAGAAGAAGAGGAAGAAACCTCGTAGCGATGATTGCTTTTTCAATTCGATGACCCAGAAGCTCAAAGCCGACAGACTCGCGGCCGATTTGTGGGTTTAATAGCTTAAGTTTACTGCGCATGGTGACACGCGCCGCCACAAGCGAGATTTCCCGCGTGACGACTGACGAGAATGACTCACATTTTTAACCGCTTCCACTTTATTTACCAGAGAAACTCGGTTCAATCTTAACCATTAAATCCTTCTTATTTGAAATTAAACTGATTCCAATTTCAACCAACTCAAAACCGGTTCATCAGCAGAAGAGCCGTATGATCTGGACATTTCTTATTGTTTTAACTAAAACGACTAGAACTAAATATTTATTAAATTAAAGGCTTGGACAATGCTGTTGGCTTACATTGTTCAAAAGAAGCCATATTAATGGTAAGAATTTTTGTATGTTCTTTAGAAACTCCTTGAATTTGTTGAAAGTATAAAATACTTTTGATTCATTAGCGGTTTTAATAATTTTCAGTCAAATATTTTTGAGAATATGTCTTGTTGCACCTGCTTTATTTGGCGTTTTGTTTTGTTTTTTTTTGCATCAATAATTTCACAGTATTTCTTACTAGTTTGGTAGTTTTCATTAACCTAATATATTATAATTACCGTAACTTTTCTTGATCTTACATGCACATTAAAATATGGGTTAGAAATTTCGACAATTAGAAGAAATTTTAGAAACTTAAAATGTTTTAAAGAGAGAAAAAAAAGTGAAATTTGTTTTGTTAGAAACTTGAAAGATGGCAAATGGTTAATCTCCATTTGTCATTTTTTATTTTCGTTTCTTACAAACTTTAAACTAGTTTCATAATCAATCACCAAATTATTTTACATTTTTTATCTAACGATTCTGCACTCAAATATCTAACATTAATTGTTTTCTTTTTAAATATCTTATATTATTGAATAGAAAAATTGCCGACTTCGATAACTACAGATTATATTATCATTATTCAATATTTTATTCAGAAATGCGATTCCTATACAAACCTAACATTTATGAAAAGAGACCATAGAGAAAAATGGCAAGTGCACACATATTACGTTATCGACTAGCTAGGGTTTTAGGTTGTGACAAACATATATATTGTATAATAATTTTTATTTGAAAACATGTGATTCGTATAAAAGCTCAAGATCGATGGAAAGAGACCATAGAGGAAAAAGATGAGAAGAACACACATATTAAGTTGTCAACTAAGTTTTTGGTTGTGACGAAAGGTATATTTCATAATTATGGTTCTTCACCATGCATGCGCGGAGACTTTTAATATAAAATTTTGATCATAGAGACTTTATGAATTTTACATTTATTTATTTCATTTTGAAAGGGTTTAATAGGAGTCGATATCACTTCAGTTTAGTGGTGTCTTCTTGTTCACGCATGCGGCTGCTAAAACGAGCTACAAAACTCTAAGATTCTTTAAAATATATATTTTATTTGATTTCGAATGAAAAGAATTATAGATTTTTTGTTTGTTTATATTTTTCAATTTATGAGACCGAAATAATGTATTTATGGTTTTATATGACGTTGTAGAAAATAGTGTCATGTTAATCATGGCTGTCGATTTCTTTTATCTCTCTTCTAAAAAGTACCCGATTCATTTTAAATTAAATATCATTTTTGTCTTATTATCTCTTTTTTTTCTTAAAGATATTAAATAGGATATCTAAATTCCTTCTCTTTTTGTGTGTTGTGATTCTGTTTATGCCCTGATATTTTGAATTTAGCCATAAACATTAGAGAAGATTATCGTTGTATGCCACATGTATTTGATTTAGAGTAGCTTCAATTCTTCACCAAATGATGCTCAAACCAGAAGTTCCTGAATAGATTAATCGTTAACAAACTAAAATAAAACATGTAAAAAAGAATGATTATGTATGAAAGAGTTTCTCTAAACTTAAGAGTATAGAGGTATTTAGAGAGGACCAACGAAAAGACAATCATAGACGACTTAATATCTACATGTAAGATATATCCTGTGGTACGAGCTATGACTATGAATTTTATCTTATCTTTTCTTGTCACACTTAAACTAATTTAAAACGAATTAGAGAGTAGACTTCAACTTACAGTGTCGCAAGGGGCGTGTGTCACCGCCATGCTACCTTTTTTTTTGGGGGGGGGAAGTGAAAGGAATGAGTCAAATTGGCAGATCATAGAAGATTTGGCAAACCAAGTTCGATGACTTGACAAAAAACTTTCCATGTCAAGAGCTCCACAAATTAAGGAGCTCCAAAGATTAGGCATAAGCATAGAACATACCAAAAAAAAAAAGAGATATGGTGATTCGAAGCCAATTTTATTATTTTCGTGGATTTATCACCATGTATCTCTTGTGCTTGGTTTCCCTTCAACTTGCACGCTTTTGTTGCTCCTACACTCCACTATTCTGCAATTCAAAGACGAGCATGTAGCCAATGATAACAAATGGTTAAGTTTATGGAATTAAACAAGTGGCTGCAGTTGCTCTGAAGCAGGTTCGGTCATGAAACTTTTTTTTAGTGAAAATTATCTTCTATTGTCTAAGGTCTATATACTAGGATTATTTCTTCTCGTTCATGATCTTAATTTTGACTTGTCGATTTACTCTATTACAGGTGAAAACATCCGAGTATAAAGCCTACCAGGATCAAATTCTTCAAAATTGCTAAAAAGTTTGCTGAGGTGAGATGTGTTTGCAGATTGTTGTATTCTTAGTTGAGTAATTTAGTTAATATCCTGCCATGTTTGAAACACCGGAGTATAAGCATATTGTAATCATCTCAGCTTTTGTTTGTAAAATGGCTTTGCAATTGCAGTCAATACTAGCGACTTGGTGTCTGGAGCACTGAGAAATCTTACATCACATAAAAATATATTATAGGTAATAAAATGTTATAAACTTAAGTTGCATTGTATCACAAGTTATAGACGCCAAAGAGCTTCATCTTCTTCTTCTATCAGTTTTTGTCAGAGATGGTGATAAACTTTTGCATTGTATCACAAGTTGTAGACACCAAAGAGCTTCATCTTCTTATATCAGTCTTTGTCAGAGAAGGTAATCTTCTTACCGCAGAAGATTGCCTGCTGTTTCTTCAGCTTCGATAAACCAAAGCCTTCTCGTCGAAGGTTGTCTTCGTACCTGGAATATATCAAAACCCCTTGTGATCTCTCCATGTATACCAAAAACTTAACCCAGTGTGCTCTTGATAACAAACTCAAGATGCAAATAGTTAAATCCCTTATCAAACCTTGGGATCTATGCAATACCTAATTAAAAATATATAATAATAATAATAATAGCGTTAGTCTTCTGTAATGGCATCAAATAGCCCCTACAGAAAATAAAAAAAAATATATATATTTAATCAGTAATCGTACTTTCAAATAACTACTTGTATACTTTGCTTGGTGAGAGGAAGCAAACTCAACAAAGCTATAGCCCACATGCTTACCCTCGTGGTTTACAACAATTCGACAATATCTCCAAAATCTTTGAAGAAATAAAAGTAAAACATCGGTCATGAAAAACTTGCTCCGAGATCGAAAATGGAAATTTTTAAGGTGCTACTTAGATATGTTAGTTGTTTGGGAAGAGAGATTGGCAATAATAAAGAGTAGGAAAGCTTCCTGAATTTATCAGCCAATAGTGTTAGCACGACTCTTAAGGAGATAAGGACTTACAAGAAAGAAAAGAAAAAGTAGCATCATCCCCATAAATAAGTCATCTCTTGAATTTGTAGCAATTAATAGTTATGTTATTTAACGTTAAGCCAGATTTTGAAGATAATAAGAAGAAGATGCTTAATTGAACATAAACTTGCAAACTATCTAACTAACGGTAGAATATTTAAATTTCCAAATATTACACTTACGGCAGCTTCCTCGACAAAAGCGAGAGTTTCATCAATTCCTTCCACTGTGTCCTTCACTGAGATTATATTAGCTTCAACAGACTTTGTCTCCAACAACTCGACCCTTCCTTCGATCTGCTCTTTGGTTGTCTCCTCCACGGAGTTTTCTTTATGTTTCTTCAGAACCGGTTCGGTCCCCAAACCATCTTCCGGCTTTCGCGTACCCAGTAAGTTAGCTTTGACGGACGATTTCTAGCTAGAACTGGCCATGGAGAAGATAGAAACAGTGACAGTTTATTTTCCGGGAAGAGTCTAGAGATCCATGCACCGACGACGACACTGAAGGTATTTATAAAATATAGATTTACTAAAACAACCTTCAAATTTAGATGATTAATAATGCTTAAAAGTTTCAAATTACTAAATTAATGTTAAAAAATTTCAAATAGATTTTTATTTTATTTCTTTTGTTGATAACAAACGTATTTATGAAAATACAATTAATATATTTTGATATGTGATACACAAAATCGAAAAAAAATATACTTTTTTATATTGAGGGTGCTACTAATTTTTCGGAAAACTCGGTTAGGTCTGAACCATTTAACCCTTCTTTAGATTAAGTAATCTGAATTTAACTCCAATCAAATCAAACCGGTTTAACAGCCTCTCAAACCTGAGATACGATTAACAAATCTTGCATCTGGCAAATTAATTTGCTTTTCTACTAAGCATTTTCACAGCAAAAGTTATTATAAACGAAAAGAAAAATTACATTTAATCACATCTGGAGATTTACAGGAATCAAAGTCCGTAAAAGATATCACCACACTGGTTTCTCCACAATCAGATTACGAAGATGGTAGATACATTTGCGTAAAAGCCTTTTCTATGCAGAAGACCACACGACAATGTAGCATTCAGCTGGATCAAAAGTTAGGTAAGACAAGAGTCGTGTAAGCAGATTCGTACATTTCGCCCACTCAGCTTTGCTTATCTAAATTTGCTTACCCTTACAAACTCGTTCCAGCATTAGTCCCCGCGGTTAGATCTTCTAATTCATCAACAATAGCTTTGTAGCAAAATAAGTATTGATCCTTAAAAGAAATAGTAAGAATTGAACACGTCAGAACGACCATGAAACAACAATAATGTGGTGTGAGATACAGAGATTCGGTAACAAAAATTGCTATCTGTCCAAGTGCACAAAGATATGAATATTTGTGCCAATAACTTAGGATTAGAAGCTTACCATGGTTTCAACCATGCCATTGCGTTGGCTGCGGAATATTGCCACAGTTTTAGCAAGATCCATCTCAGACATATCGCCAACAAGAATTCTCTGGATTGTGTTATGTATCGCACAGTATGTTCCTGTTCTTCCTATACCTGCACTGAAAGATACAACAAATTCTCTCAAGAAACACTGAACGACACTTGCATATATAGACACACACATTGATATGCATCGTACCTGCAGTGCACAATGATTGGGCCGAGACTAGGCGGTACTTGATAGAGTCTTTTCAGAATTTCACGGACAGCCAAGGTATCCCTGGGAACTCCATTATCAGGCCATTCCGGATACTGGATATGCAAAACGGACATGGGCCGATCCTCTGACTGAAACACAACACCACATTAGTATAAACTTTAGGTGAAACACGTCGGACCCTTTACAAAGAGAAATTTTGATCCGATAGAAAGAAACAGTATTAAACTGATATATGATTCTTACCTCCTTGTAGTTAATCTCAAGATTCCGCAACAATAATGAAGTATCAGTAGCCTTTACCCATTTTGTCATAATAGATATGTTGCCAAATTCTCTAGGTCCATCTTCGGCTTGAAAATAGTCCCCGCATTTAACTGTCTGTAACAATATGCCCAATAAGTAAATATGAATGTAAATAGCAGATAAGTTCATTAATCAACACTGCTTACGGAACATTCAAAACTTGCTAACAAATTATGAACGAATGATTGATTGAATAAGAGAGAATGGCGTCCGAACCAAATGCTCACAAGAACTCTACCAACATTCCTTCCCTTCTACTTGGATGTTTGCAACAGATCATATTAATATGATATCGTTTAAAAATAACATATAGTAATATATCCCTTGATGATCAGCTCAATAAGTCTTGTGAAAATCCTCCCTTATTTGTTATTTATAATGTGGGAGTCACAAAATACATACAAGTTAGGAAACCTTGTAGTCAATGCGACCAAGTACCTTACAATTGTCGACCAATCGAGTGAGCATCACTATGATTGGGCAATGCTGCTGAATAACCATCTCCCAGAAGTCCTCCATCGTGTGTGGAAGAGGACCTTGCGTAGCTATGAACTGAGAAATACTCACAGACGACGACAACGTCTGCAAAAGATAAACCCATTGTAAAAACCATCAGAAAAATAATCACCAGAAAGCTTCAGAAAACACACAAGAGAATAGACTGATAAGAACTGTTACCTTAATGAAGCTTGCATTCACATATCCCTTTGCAGATGATCGATAGTCTTTGCACGGACTCAGAACAACCCTATTCTTGTCAACTAAGCAGAACAGAAAATTGATATGCAATCAGATTAGAACCGTCATATGAAAATTGATATGCAAAGCCATTAAAAGGAAAAGGAAAATTACATGGCACAACATCTGTGTATCTGTTTTTCTCAAAATTGACACTGTTCATAGCCACTGTACTGCTTTGCTGCATCTCCGATGCCCGCATCCTATTAGCCTGCGTTCGTCAAGAGAGTTTATTATATTGTCGAACGAAATAGTATCGCTGCTACGAGAACGATATGGAAGAGGAAATTCTCAATTTTTTTCAGAAAGTCGAGCAGATAAACAGAAAAAGAAAAAGAAAAATCGAGTAAAAGATGGATCTATAACCTGCAAATTGGCAAACTCACGAGCAATCGAGTCAGGATCTAGGATCTTTTCCCGGAGAATCTCGAGAGCTTGGTGGCAGTAATTGATCTGATCGGGCGAGAGAGAAAGCTTAGCGGATGAGAAATCGAAACGCCCCGAGTCGCGGGAGCCGGTGGAAAGATTCGCGGCGGAAGGCGTCTTCCCGGAGTTTGCCACCGCCATGACCGATTGCCGGTGGGATTTAGCGCGACGGCAGGAAGAAGTGAGATTGCCCGTCGTGTGAGGCGGCAAGAATCTACCTTCTTCTGGTTATTTGAAGCATTTTGATTGATTGGCTCAGATTTTACTAACTCGCCTTTTAATTTGGTGGCAGTCTCTTTGACTGTGGAAATGCGATTAATTTTTTTAAGCATCCAATATTGTTACATTCAAAACATTTCTAGAAAATAAAAATAAAAACAACAGACCCGAAACCCTCTTTAAACCCTTGATCATTTCCCCCTTCCGTACTCCAAAACCCTAAAGCAGACTCGCAGCTTCTCAGATGAAATCCATTTTCCGAACCATTTCTACCCGCCGTCAAACTGGCCGTCGAACCTTCGCCGATTCTGCGGAAGATGCCTACAAATTCGTAAGAGACAGAGGCCTCGACCACGCGGTGGAGAGAGAGAAGAATCTCAGACCGCTTCTCAGCATCAAGGACCTAGTCAGATCGGAGCCCGCCAATTCACTTCCAATCTCAGTTATCACAAGCCAGAAAGACTCCCTGCGAGTCCCTCTCCGTCCGATCGAGTTCATCCGAAGCTTCCCTTCCGTTTTCCAGGAGTTTCTCCCTGGAGGAATCGGCATCCATCCTCACATCAGCCTCACGCCGGAGATTCTCAACCTCGACGCCGAAGAGCAATTGGTTTACGGAAGTGAGTCTTACAAGCAGGGTTTAGCTGATAGGCTCTTGAAACTGCTGATGATAATTAGGATCAACAAGATTCCTTTAGAAATTCTCGATTTGTTGAAATGGGATTTAGGTTTGCCTCAGGATTACGTTGAAACCATGGTACCTGAGTTCCCTGACTATTTCAGAGTAATCAAATCGAAGTTGCGTGGATGTAGTGGCGAACTCGAACTGGTTTGCTGGAGCAACGAGCATTCTGTATCTGTGTTGGAGAAGAAAGCTAGAACAATAGGAAAAGGAGAGTTTACTAAAGGATCTCCGATTGCTTTTCCTATGAAGTTCTCAAATGGTTTTGTAGTTGACAAGAAGTTGAAGAAATGGATCGATGAATGGCAGAAGCTGCCATATATTTCGCCGTATGAGAACGCACTTCATCTCTCGGCGACCAGTGACGAATCTGACAAGTGGGCGGCTGCTGTTTTGCATGAAATCTTGAACCTTTTTGTGTCGAAGAAGGCTGAGAAAGATGCGATTTTGCATCTTGGTGAGTTTATGGGGTTGAGGTCGAGGTTTAAGAGAGTTCTCCATAACCATCCTGGTATTTTTTACTTGTCAAGTAAGCTTAGGACTCACACTGTGGTCCTTAGAGATGCTTACAAGAGGGGAGTGTTGGTAGAGAGCAATCAATTGGTGACAAGCCGTAATCGTTACATGAAACTCATGAGTAAGGTTAAGAAAGAAAACAACGCAGTGTCTAGCAGAACGAGAGAAGACAAGGGGAAAGTAGAAGGAGAAGTCTGTGACACTGATGCAAAAGCTGAGAATGATGACATTTCTGGTTCTGAAGTCGAGGATGAGCGTGAAGAAGATGTTGTTAATGACGACGACGAGGAGGATGATGATGATGATAAAGTTGATCAAAACCAGAGTCTGAAGCGTGGTCGTAGAAACTCAAGTCCAAGAGCTGGGAGGAGGAGTTTTGGGAGTCCAGGTTCACAGGAGAAGCCGCATTCAAGGTTAAGAGCAGGTAGGAGAAGTTTTGGAAAATCAGGTTCACTGGAGAAGCCACGATCAGGGCGCAACAAGGTCAACTTAACGACAGAGAAGAGGAGTCAGATGTCTTAAAGACTGAATCAGTCTTTACTGGTGGCTGCATTTTCAGCTGGTTCGTTTATCCTCCTGTGTAGTAGCTCTAGAGCTTATCTTTTTTATTCTTACTTCTCAATGGAAAAAACCAAGTTTTGTTAAAGAGTTTATAATTTCATACTGTTATTCTCAGACCTTAAAAGTGACTTTTCCAGGTGATTTTGCAGACTCCTGATATCAGGAAGTTGAATTGCTAGTGCGGAATATTATTGAGCAGTACTGAATCTCAGTCATTAACAATATTAATGTAATGAGTAAAAACCCTGTTTCTTGCAGAGCTTCTTGAGGTCTGTCCTTAATGAGATATACTTGTACTTGGCGACATGGATAAGTTCATAAGAGTTATGAAGTGATGTGAAACAGAACAGAGAAAGGAACCTATATTAATTGAAGATTAGAACAGCATATCACAATGTCAGAACTCAGAAGCGGTCCTCTGGTAAACTAACAACTGGATAGTCAATTGAGTTCAGCTGTTGTGTACTTTAAGAGTTTCTTCTCTCTCTATCTATCTGCAACATATTTAGTAGTATTGGCCTATACATATCTCTGCCATTTTTCCAGCTTCTAACTGAAAGTTGTACAGTGGGCATATAAAGGTCTTTTATGATTAAGAAGAATTGAACTTAACCTTCAAATTAATCTCTGAAATTCTACTGTGTTTGGTCACAATGTTATGAATTTCCTAAGATTAATCTAAATTTCTAGCTCATGATAATTGGGTTACAACAATTATAAATGTAAAACCGAGTCGTTATTGATAAGGTATGATTGGTGTGTGACATGTTTTTTCTAAATTCATAGTCGAGACTTGAAGTGCCCGACAAAAAGAAGTCCTTTGTATGGTGGCTAATATGGCAATGGTATGTTCCAAAGTTTTTTTGGGAACACATGTGTCTGTGTCGGGCTTTTTTCTTGTAAATGTATTGTATTTGTACTCTTTCCTCATCATCATTTTTTGACCCAACTTTACAAAATTACACAAATAAGATTTTACAAAAATTAAAATGTTTTTTTCTATTTGATATTAAAACCACATTAAAAGGAAGATAAAGCACTATAGGCATGCATTCAATGGTGTTTG
The DNA here is from genome assembly GCA_039880935.1 of Streptanthus diversifolius. Taxonomy (NCBI): domain Eukaryota; kingdom Viridiplantae; phylum Streptophyta; class Magnoliopsida; order Brassicales; family Brassicaceae; genus Streptanthus; species Streptanthus diversifolius. The sequence goes on along the minus strand of JAXGFM010000015.1, from coordinate 3,447,508 downwards.
GCTTAACATGGCCAAAAAAGGTTTCATACAAGCTTTTATTATATTCCACTTTTTCACCATTCCTGGCAAAAAGCCGTATCTAATTTTTTTTTTTTTTTAAACAGTTTATTACTAATCAGACTTTCAACGTTTTAAAACTGATTTAGCTTCCAGGCAAGATTCCAATTAGCAAATTCACTATAAAAAAAAAAAACTGAAATGGACTCAAAACATTAACAAACGAGTCAACAACACTCGCCACTAGTTAAAATACCCAAGATCAAGCAAACAACAATAAGTCTCTCAAGTTTTTTTTTGACCCCACAATTTATCCAATTTATTACAAGACATCACCCAACTTCTCATGATTCCCATTACGATCATCTAACAACAACAACGACGACTCTTCGTCTTTCCCAACTTTCCTCATCTCCAAACTCGTCATTCTCATCGCCCTCACCGCTTCTCCTTCCCAATCCGTCCTCGCCAAAACCGCATACAATATCGAAACCGCACAAGCCGCTTGAGCCGAAAGCAACCCAAACCACAACCCACTAAACCCAATTTTCAACCAAAACGCTAGTCCAACCGCCACAGGTGTCCCCACAAAGTAAAACGACCCAAGATTCACATGTGCCCCAACCGCAGGCCGGCCTGTCCCTCTTAGAATCCCACAACCCGTAGTTTGAGGGCAATTCCCTAACTCGCAAAGCCCAACAATTGGCATAACCGAAGCAACCAACACCTTGAGTGGCTCGTAGCCAGTGAAAAGCCCTGCCCAACGCTCTTTTAGAACCACGGTCCAAGCCACATTCAATGCGCCTATTACAAATGCGCAAGCTAGAGCCACGTTCGCTGCTAGTCTCGCTTTGTACGGTCTACCTGCACCGAGCTCGTTTCCAACCTGTGAGGATATTATTGAAAACCCAAAAAAAAAAAAAAAAAATCTTAAAAGTTAGTTAACGAAGCCAACCTTTTGTCACGTTTAAAGGAACACAGAAAAGGACAAGTGGGTTTCGATGAAGTTGAAGAGTGTCATGAGATTGGCAACAATAAAATAGACCACACTTGACTTCTTTCTTTTCAACCACTTTTTATTTTATTTTATTTTTAGTTATGTTATTGTCCAATCACATATCACGGGGTCACCTATTAATGGAAGTTGATGCAATTTTTTTCACAGCCCCTACATCACATTGCACGTTTTTTATTCCTCTTTTTTATTTTTTTCGAAAAAAGCTAAATAAGAACTTGGAGCAAGTTACAAATTAAGGTCCTCGGAAACACTCAGGAAATAAAAACAAACTTATGCCAAAAACAATAACAAAAGTACCCCAAATATTTCTTGAGTAACGTTCTTGCCTCACACCTTCAAGTTCCGAGACTTTCAAGTCCTAATTTAATTAACTAATTTACTCCAACAATCTCAAATCCAATCAAAAGCCAATAGAAAAGTAAAAAAAAAAAAAACGGTTCATCATTCTACATTATGATTTTTAACTTTTAATTTTCAAACCAAAATTAACTTTGTCAATTATTATTTTTTACTCAAACCTTGACCACTAAATCAACTTTGTCAATAGTCTTTGACTCAAATCTTTACGACTTATTCAACACTAGTCTTTGACTCAAATCTTGACCAGTTAATCTACAGAAACAGATAGATAAAGACAAGACACGTACCCGAGCAGAGACGCATCCAGCTAAAGCCATAGGAACAGTATACATAAGACTCGTAGTCTGAATCAAAATCCCAGTGGCAGCCACGGCAAGCTTAGGATTCTCCAAGTAACCTCCCATCACAATCACAATCTCATACCACCACCACTCCAAACATATCCCCAAACAACTCGGAACCGCCACTTTCATCAACGGTCCCAACCCTCCAACCAACTCGACCACCGACGACTTAGCCGCCACCGTAGCCGCCATTGACCCACTAACTCTCTTCTGCAGCTTCCCACTAACCCAAACATAACCCACCAGAAGCCCAACCATAATTAAATTCGTCACGACGGAAGCAGTCGCCACACCAGGAACACCCCATCGCTTCACCATCACAAGCCAGTAGTTCAACGGCACGTGGAACGCCACAGCCGCTAACGTGCACCACATCATCGGTTTCGTCACCCGCTGTGACCTTAGATAAACCCGTAACGGCTGAAGCAGTGTATTAGTCAAAAGATCAGGAAGCGCGTAGAGGCAATACTCAGCGGCTGTAGCGGTTATCTCCGGGTCTTGACCCATGAATAGCATGATGGGTCCGAGGTTGATCCATAGTAGGCTGATGGGCACGGAGGCGATCAAGAGAATCACGACCATACGGTGGAGAGAGAGCGAGAGGAGATCCCAGTTTTTGCTACCAAAGGCTTGGCTACATACTGGCTCGAGTCCCGAGGCGAGTCCTACGAGGACTGAGTAGCCTGTGATGTTGGTGAATCCGATTGAAAGAGCTCCTCCGGCTAGCTCGAGGCTACCGAGACGGCCGAGGAAGAGAACGGAGACGACGGCGCGTACGTAAACTAGACAGTTCATTGCTGTGATGGGTAAAACCATAGCCCAGAGCTCTTTTAGCTCCTCTATGACTTGAGGAAGAGTTGGATGTTTATGGGAAGAGAAATCGTCTGATTGGTTTTTTTCCTCCATTTATTTATCTTTTTTCGATTTTTCTGAGATTCGATCAAACAGTAGTGCGCTTGATAAAACAGAGCTCGGATAATTTTGTGGAACTTACACAAGAAGGAGAGAGGAAGGCATGGGAGGGAAAAAGTGGCGAGCTTTACGGTTAAACAGAGAAGATATACGGAGGACGTGAAACAGGGGAGCGAGAAAGGAAAGCGAAAGAAAAGAGAAAAGGAAAGAAAAACGCAGGAAATAAAGATCTGTTCGTTTGTCTCCTGAAAGTGAAAGGAGGAAAGCTGCAATAAATAGAGGAGAAAGAGTTCAAAAAAAAAATCATCATTTTAAAACATTTTAGATTTTTTCTGTTTTTTTTTGTTTTTTTTGTCAACAAATAAATAGTAAAGGGGTTTAGCTAACTAAATGGTCTAGAATAATTGATTTAAATCGTTGCCGAAGGAAAACTCGTATATTGGTAACTAAATTATCTGTTTTCGTGTTTTAAACTTGTATATTTGTAATTCATAAATTGAAAGATATCTATAGTAAGTAGTCAAAGTAAATTTTGAATACCATATTCACAACATCAGAATAATCAATTGCAAAAGTAATATATAGTTGTTAGAACGTGATAATACATTTCATTGTCCAATAAAAATTTTAACCTTAGCATGCAAAAATAATAGGCTACTTCAAATGTTTCCTGTTCCAAATAGTATTTCCTCTCTCCCAATCTTTGTGCAGATCTAACTTTGTCCTGAAAAATTATCTGATTCTTTTTAAAACTCATTCACTTGACACATTCATAATTGACGGAGTATGTGTCATTTCCACTATTATTTGAGCATCTTCTCATATGCTTTCTTCAGTTTCTACCAATTGTAAAATGTCATGTAGATTCATGTCTATATTCTTGAACAGTTTCTACTTTTCTATAAATATACAAATATCAAATAGTTCATGGAAAATACTCATTTAGATCTTCTTTTGCCAAATTCAAAAATAAATAATCTAAATACTGTGAAATCAATTTTATTAAAAAATTGTGTTTAGAACTATCAAAATATTTTATATTTCAAAATAGAAAAGTTTGTATATATATTTTTAAATGATTGATTATTATTTTAGGGTGACCAATTATAATATATAATTTTTATGATTGATTACATTTTTTAACATATGATTGATTATTTTAAAAAAATTCCTTTATAACAAATTATATTATCTAATATTTATGATTGATTAGGTTATTTTTAACATATACACTAAATAACAATATATACTTTAAAATATAATTTTTCAATTTTTATTTTGAACTAAAACATCATCTTATCTTTTGAAATGGAAAAAAAAATATTTTTAAAAGTTAAACAAACAAAATTATAAGTTTTATTGAAATAAATTGATAACCAATAACAATTTGTTATCTTTTGACGGTTTATTAGGTTTTATATATATATAAAAAAAAACTTCTCTGTTATAATTTAATTTTTTTTTCAAATAAATTTTTTCAAAAAATATTGTTACTAATAAATTATTTAAAATTAGTATTTTTAGTATGTCGTTATTTTCTTAACTGCAATTGTTGTTAACAAATGATTACTACACCACAATATTTTATGTCACGAGTCAAACTTTATAAGCTGAGAAAACAACTTTTTATTATAATATATTAACCTAATATATTAAACTACATTACTGATATTCTTACAAATAATTACTTAAATATAAGTTCAAGTAAATTTTAATATTAATATTTTATTTTATTTATTTCGATACTTATTATTTTTAGCTAGTAAATATTTATTATGAATCTTCTACTAGTTATACAATAACATATTAACTGAGAAAATTATTCTAAAGATCATAGATCTAATTGACAAAACTTAGATATTTTTCAAATGAATTGAGTGATGCATCACCTAAGAAAAATCAAATTTCTTAAATAAAGCCTTAAGGTTTCTACTGCCATAAAAATTGCTTCGGCATTGTAATATATATTTCCTCACTTTGCTATTGATTTCCAGAAACAATTCTTCAAATAAATTTTGAATGAACACTGACCATATTTTGCCTTTTAGCATGGGTCATATATCTTATAGCAGGGCTTGTTCATATGTGTTGTATGGATTTCAAATTAATATAGTAAAACAAATAATAATATATAATTAAAATATATTAGCTTTTTTAAATGGGTTATTTATATAATATTATATTACAAAAATTTTGATGTTTGTTAAAAAAATTCTACATAGGTTTAGAAAACTGAACTCTTAAGAATTATTAGATATATACAATTCCATAGATAATATAAAAAATATTATTTATAAAAATTAAAGATGAGTTTTAGATTATTGATTATTTTGTATTATAAAACATATATTGTCTTTAAATGCAGAAAAATTGGCAAATCTCCCAGTAATATAAGATTAAAATTTTAATAAATTTTCAATCATTTTAGATTCTAAAAATTAATTTAAACAACTACTCCCTCCCTTTTCAATTAAGTATGTTTAGAAAAGATTAAAAAAATTGTTATTTAATTACTTTAACTTCATCAATATAATTAATTATGGATATCATTAATTATAATTCTTTTATGTTAATTTAGTTGAGGTTATTTTTAGAATTATTTTACCATAATTGTATTGAATAGTGAGAACAACATATAATTAAAAATATAGATGTAAAACACACTTAGTTAAAAAAAGAGGGAGTAATAAATAAATTTTTTAAAAGAGTTATATGGTCTTATCTATAATATTTTGAATATATTTTTAGTTTTCCGTTCTTTTTTGTTTTAAAAGAAGCAAATAGATTGGCTAATACTTTTGCAAACAAAAATTATATAATATAGTATGCGACAGAGTTAACTAATATATTTGTCTTCGTATAAATATATTCATTTGGATTTATTTGTCCAAATTATAAAAGGTTATCTCTTATTCGTGTTATAAAATAATTTTTAGTAAAATTACGAGATGTTAACATCAAATGTAAATCAACTTAAAATTAATAAAAGTTATCTAACTTATCATTTTTAATATTGAATGCAAATCGACTTCAAATTAATATAATTATACAAATTTTACAAACATCTAACTAAGTTTTGTAAAATATTTCAGTGATAATAATTTTTATTACAACTTTATCAGTTTGTTATTATTAAAATTGAGAAACTAAAAATACAACTGAAAACAATTAAGAAACATATGCAAAATATGAGCGGAATAGAAGAAAAAGTAATTCTTTAGAAGATAGAAATAATAGATTTAGATATATCTTTGTTGACGGGGTTTAATGGTCTCATCTTTAATCATTTCTCTTGCATCATAATATTTTCTTTGTTTGGTGTAATTTCAAATAAAATTCTGAAAATAGTGTATATAGAAAGTCATGTATCTAAAAGTTCAAAGATTCTAGTTGTATCATCTCTCTAAGGTAATTAATCAAATAGAAAGCAAAAATTAATGGTTAATAGATGCAATATTGAGTAGTAGATATTAACAATGCTATCAAAGTAAGAATAGTGTTGAACTAAATAATGGACAATCTTTTTTGTGCAAAAAATAATGGACTCTTTAATAGGAAAAAATAATAAGAAAACAAATTGATACCTGTTGCTTTTTTATGATGATCTTTTGCCGGTAAAGAATAAAGAAAACCAAAAATGGTGGGGAGTCTGAGTGAATTAAGGGGTCAAAGGTAGGAAGACACCAGAAACCAATTCTAATGCCATAATTATTAAATATTACTGTCTGTTTTATAGGAGATTTCATTTTTTCAGTTTTGAATTGTTTATAAAAATATAGCCATTTCCATTGTGTTTAAGTGGTTGGGTTTGTGTGCTATTTTTGATAAGGACCACACTCAAACTTTCATGTGTTACACTTGTAAACAATAAAAGAAAAAGAAACAGAAAGATAGGATGATGAAATGTTAACTATTTGATAAAATAATACAAATGTACGTTACATATTTTAACGCTATTTTAACACATGTCCAAGACATTTAAGCTAGCAATAATAATTTCGTAATATAACAGAAAAACGTATCATCATGAATTAAACGTTATTTCATGTCTGTGTTATGATTTCATATAAAATCATAACCATCAACAAGGAAGACATTGTAAAACTCGGACGAATATAGATGCTCTCATGTAATTTAGAACATGAATGTGACTGAATTGAATATTATATTGGGTGAATGAGAAAGGCTCTATTCTCACGGTACAAGGTTCGAATCATGGGTGAGACGATAAACTTTATATCTTGCAAATCGACGGTCATGCAATTACAGGATGTAGGATTCTAAGCATAAAAATGAACTAACGCAACAAAACCAAACAATAAACATAATCCAGATGAAATTTTTTTGGTCAAAATGTATTCTAATGCATAATAAAAATTAAAAGTTATTATTTTTTAAGGTCATATATATAGTTTGAGAAAGAACGGCTGTAAGAATTTATTAGGTTGGATAACTGATGAGCATTTAATTAAAGATATTTGCGTTCACTTGCACTATACTGCTTCTTTTATTCTTTTTAATTATCAAGAAAATTGTTTGTTCCAGCAAAACTTTAAACGAGCTAATCGGAGTCTAACACGATTTCAATACCATTATTAACAATCTGGTTGTAAATATATTTTCAAGATTTATAGTTTTGACTTACTGTTAGTTTCACAATTAAAACGTGAATGACAAATGAACTAAAATATAAGGTCAATTTTAATTTTAATTTGTTCGCCAGTATAATGGTGGACTAGTGATCAAGACTTATGGGATTATTGGACCGGCACGAAGCTTTTAGGAAGATAAAAGCTTCATAGATTGTACAATGCAATAATTGACACGTGTGGGATGAGAGAGAGGTTGCACGTGCGCAGCCGGCTGATAAAATAAGTGAGAAGTTCTATTAAAATTTTGTTAAATAAATCAGGTGAGTATTAGAGATATGTCACATTAATGTCACAAGTTGGGATACCTGACTGGACAAGTTTTTTTTTTCTCTCCTAATTTTACAAGATGTTGGTTTTCAAAACGAATTTATTATTTTAGACATGACAGTAATAGTATTTGTTCTCCAGATAATTTTAGATACAGTTTGTTCACATTTATATATGTTTGAAACTCTCGGCATGTGGCTGTGGGCCTGTGGCTATTTTTAATTTATAAATTCTTAGTGTGTTTTTACATTTTTAATAAAACATAATAATTTTTAATTATAAATATATTATTTTCAGTGATTATCAGTTTTCAATATATCTCAATCAATAGTAATTTAATAAATTTATTTTTTTTTAAAAAAAAAAATTATAATTTGTTTTGATAACTATTAAAAAGCTTAAAAATATATCATTTTGAAATAGAGTTTTTTTTTTCAAAAAAAAAAATTATTTTTTTAGAAACGTAGAGAATATATATGTAGTCGGAATGGAATGGAAAGTATATAAAAATCGATTCTCCTAAATAATTCTTTTAGTATAGGCTAAAGGTGAATGATTAAGATCAAAATTTTGAGAATCACTCGTCCAAGTGTTTGCATGCTGATAAAATTCATTAATCTGATATTGGCTCTACAATGGCAAAATGAAAATATAATAATGGAGATCTAAAGTTAGTGGAATTCAGACTATGGTTTTGACATATAGAGGAAATATTTCACCATCCGGATTCAACTGCTAAGAGACAATCACTTAGTTTCGAATGTTATTATTTTCCTACTAAAATTTAAGAGTAACATGACAACAGCGGAGTGTATTCAATTACTAATTTAATTTTGTTTTTAAATTGATTAAACACTCACTCCAAAACTGAAATGGTCTAAGTCACTAGTCATCACAAGACAACACCAACTAAATTTGATGTTAATACATTCAAGAGTTTCTTATATATATATATATTACGTTAATAAAGACTTGAATGGCAAAATGCACGTACGGCTGCCCATAAACCCAGAAGAAGACAGTGACAGGTCCGATAATACGACACGATCAATATGTTTCTTAAAACATCACTAACACTTAATTAGTATGTCTTTTTTGGCTTTATAGGCATTTATTTACGTTTCGGCTTGTCGAGTAAAGTATATAGAGTTATTTTAAAAAGAAATCGACGAAAGCATGTGTCTTCCGAGAGAGATGCCTTGTGGCCAACTCGAAAGGGCTAAAGTTCCACAATTATACTGAAATACATGTAAATATAATAATTTTCTAATCAATCAAACAAATTTTAAAAATGTCCATTGCCTCTTAATATAATTTTCAACAACAATTTAATTTATATAAAATAAGGTAAATGCCAGAAGTAATACTTGACTATATGTGTAGGGAAGAATCTTGGATAGGGAGACGGGAAATTAGAATTGGTCGTGTGAGTGTAATTTAGATTGTATTACATTATCACATAAAGTTTCTACATGGATATATTATATAGTTTATGTGTGGCTAATATCCGATAAATGAGTATCGTTATAAAATAACAGAGGCACATATTTAATTCAACTAAATGGCAGACAACACATTCCTTTTGTTTAAAAGCTATGCGTTTTATGAAAGTAGATTCCTATATTTTGGTACAACCTTATTCTTCTAACCTCTGATATTCCTCATTTCTGACAAATTAACTAAATTATTTTTCTTTGACATAACATAATTATGTTTGCTAAATCTTCTTTTCATAATGTCTTTTAGTATATAGCTCTAAAGCAATGACGAATTAATGTAATAGATACACGTAGGCACTTCAATGAATTATATTCCCATCTAAAACTTACATATATCTTAGGAGTAAGAAAATATGTTTCAAACTAAAGACTATAATATAACCGTCTATTTTTAATATATGATAAATAACAATTTCCAATTTCTACAGGCAAATATATATATATATATATTTTGTGTGTGATTTACATTTCATCTTTCTTTTTAATTCATAGAAATTCTCTTTTCTAATTTTTTAGTTGATGAAAGTATTTTTCACTGTTTATATTATGTATCTTTTTTAAAACAATTTGTGCCAAGCAAAAAAAAACTGAATAAAAGGTGCAGAAGTGGCCATGTAATGGTTTGAATTTTGTATGACTATCATAATTATTTAAAGAAACAGGTAACTGATAAATCATTTATTTTTATATAGAACGCATAAACCAAAATAATATAGAATAAATTAAGTTTTCTGTATATATATTATCTATATTATAATTAATAAAATAATGTAAGTGTAAATCTTAACCATAAACAGCGAACTCTAGATCTGTAATATAAAATTCAAATCATATATCATAACATTTATTTATGTTATAAAGCCTAAAAAAACTCTAAACTTGTAAAATATTTTTTTTTTACAGTACATAAACTGAAATGTTAGTAATTTTTATATTTAATAGAATGACACATGTTATAAGAATAAAATAATATATATGGTTAAGATTTATGAAATAAAATAATATTTCAGTATGTAATGACACATTACACCTACAATTTAAATTCTAAATATAAAATACAAGAAACCTTAACCCCTTACGTAAAGTTTAGATCATTTGAACAAATTCAATACACAAAATTATGACTATTTTGTTAAAAGGTTATTGCTTATTATATAGTACGGTATTTATATAAAAGTAAATAGAATAGACTATGATATTAGTTTAAATAGAACAATGAGTTCTTGACTATAATGATTTTCAATTTTTTTTTTAAAAAAATAGGTTTGTATTGACAAAAAAATTTCTGTTTTTTTAAAAGTTAAAATATGATATATTAATACATAATATATACAAAATATTACATCCAACTTTGGTTATTTGTTGTATTTTATTAGATTTTTTGGTTATTGTTCCTAAATTCTGTATTATATACAGGATATTTACATTTTTGGTTAACATAAGTTTGCTGAAATAATATGACTATAATGTAGATCAACGACAACAAAACGGGAGAGGTTCCAAAGATTTCAAGTACAAATTAGTTAAAATTGATTCAAATTTAAATTTTAGCTTTTTTTACTTTCAAATCTAATATCTTGCCACAATTCTGCTATTTATGTTTACTGAAAAAAAAAGATTTTTTTTTGTTAATATATATATATATATATATATAAAATATTTTTCATGTAAGTTATAACTAGTTTGCATGAACAGTCCTTTAGAATAACCGTAATACTAAGCAATTTGAATATCTGAAACTAATTTACAAAAATCGTGGAAGACTTGAAAACTGAAAACTGAGTATGTCTTCGTCATCAATGTTTCATATATTTTTTTATAAAGCATACATCAAAAATAAGTCGAATCTAAATAATAGACTCCGAATTAGTCAGTAGTAAGTCACCATAATTCTAGCGTTTTCTGCAAAAATACAACATATAATTGGGCACTTACTTAAAGGAATTTTTTTTACATATACATATACCTTAGAAAAAGTAATTATATTATATTAGTTGTACTTAACTTCGAAGTTAATGTACACGAACTTGTAACAATATATGGTAAAAAACAAACTTTGAGCAATTTGTTTATTACTAGTAAACAATCTTATACGGGTCTATCATGTGTGATCTAACACAATTGTAAATCAATTTTTTCGATTATATATAGAAAGCAATTTGTTTTTAAAATTAAATGAGCTTAAAATCTCCGTTATATGTAACAGATTTTGGTCGACTATACTAAAGTTTAAGCCATGAAGGTTAGGGAAATACTACAACCTCATGGACACATACTAAAGAGATATTAGACGATATCTTTGTCGTGTCGATACGACGATATCAGTGGTATTTTCGAAAATTATCTTAAATATATATTTTGGTGCCAAGAGAATACCGATGATGTGAGTTACTAAACTTTTCGAAGAAATAACACGTATAAAATAATGGGACCCTATAATATTTTAAGAACTGAACGATCGTATTCAGCTCCATTATGAAAAAGGTAATTGCTAAGCTAGTTAGGTAAGGAATATAATATATATCCGATTATTGGCACACTAAAGAGTTGAATCGAGCAAGTATCGACGCATATAAATTCGAAAGTAAAATATATATATTATAATAAAAGAGACAAACTTTGTACTCGTCGACATCTCTCCATTTGAATTTCACTTGTTATAAAATTTATAATCAAACGAGTCATAAGGCAAACTTCTAGAAACTTGGTATATCTGTAGTTAATAAAATTATTAAAGGTAAGCATAATATTTGACTACTGATATTTTTCAGACCACTTCGACTATATAACGAGACATTTTATTAATGATATTTTCTTAATTTAATTTTGGGATTATAATATTTTATTAATAACATTAAAATTATAATATTTTACTAATTTAATGAAATATTAATTTATCAAAAATAGTTGGATAAAATTTAATTTGAAATAAAAATGTTAATTTATCAAGATATTAATTTATCAAATATTACATTATAAAATTTCTAATATAATACTATTTTTTAAAAGTGGAGATTTCATGTTGACACATAGCATGAAACACTGGATAAGATATTCAAAGTGATTATTGATCAACTATAGTTTATTTTTGTGTGTTAAAGAACCATAATTGAATTTATGATGGATCTTTTCTCTCTTTTGTGGCAAATAAATGATTAACATCATTGACCAAGTCAATGACCAATTGTAAATAAATGACCAACAACTTGTAAATGAGAAAGTTATATGCCTTTTGCACTCAACGGCGAGAAGAAGCACAATACATGTGTTGCATTGTATGATGTGTAGGGGGCTTTACGATTCAGTAGGGCTTAGTTCTACTCACAGACTAATAAAGGCCCATTACATATTGTTATCAATATCATGGGCTACAATCCTCCAATACATTCCACTCTACCAAGTAGTTTCTCTATTGTGGTACTTCAACCGGTTAAATAATTGGTTTCTATTCAATAAAACCTGATGAAAACACTTTTTTGACGTCATATTTAAAGTTAAACTTTTTGTTTGTTGTGATCTTTCTTTACCAACGACTGATCTTGGAAACTATTAGTATTACCCTATGACCAAAAACCCCAAACCGTTTGGCTTTTAAAAACAAAATAACAACATAAATTATGACGTATGTCTTTACATAAACTTCAACACGAGTCTAGATATGAAGAGACGTGCATGTGGGTATTTTTTGATTCATGCAACGTGCACGTAGTTCATCAAAGTGTGTCTTAGTCAGGTATTGTCTACAAACAAACTTTTTTTTGAATAAACCAGTAATGTTGTATTATAATTGAATATAAGTGAGAGAGAGGCAACGATCAATGATCTGGTCAAATCGCTATTAGGCATCAGACAGTTTATATTTTTCTATTGCATTGTTTGAAACGGAATCGTTCAACTCCGTTAAATCGGACGAAATTTCATTCAATCCTCTACCGATTATACATACACAGTGTTACTCCGTTAGATAATTTATATGTATGCCATCGGAAATGTGGGAGCGCTTGGATGGCAAATAATTGAAAAGCAGATGGTAGGTAGCTAGTATCTATTGTAGTTTAAAAAGGTGATTTGTTTTTTTTTTATTAGTTAGTTATGGACCGAGATCTATACATCTTCCAGATTAGAGATCAGAGCATCTAACATATATATAGTCTTCTCTCAAAACGTCACTTGATTATGTGATTTTTAGGTTTTAATTTTGATATTTTTCCAACTGACCCTTCGATAATATTTTGTTTGGTTCTGAAAACATATACAAAAATATACGATCGAAAAGCTTGGAACGGACTGTATTGTATAACAAAAAATCATTTGTAGATGAAGGAGTAAAACTGAAATTATGAATTTAGGTAAGGGTTATCTTGAAAATGATGATGAAGGGCTTTCAATTTTAACATATACAGGGGAGACAAATATTTTGGGACTTTTGGTGAATGGCCATAAGAGAACAGCCACAAGACATGGTCACGTTAATGTAAGCAGTTTTGTTTGGATTTGGGTCTTTTGGGGGTAAGGGTGGACACAGATTGACTATATTAGATTTTTAAAAGATCTTGATTCAGATCCAAATCCGTAAATTTTAGATATCCAAATTTTAAATATCAAAAAAATCTAAATATCTAGCGGATACTATCCGTAATTTAATAAACATATAATTTTATAATAATATTAAATCTAAAATAATTTAAAATATATGATTTCTTAATATTCAAACATAAATAACATTTCGAAACAGAAAAAATAATCATTTTAAAAATATAATATAAAAAACCAAGTTTTAAAATTTATAATTTAACTTTCGTAAACCTGAAATAAAAAATAAAATAGATAAAACAATATAAACCACTAAATAATATCACTATTTAAAACAACTATTAATTTGTAATTTATGATCAAAGAGAAAATACAAATAAAGTTTATAAATCATATGAAAAACAATAATAGATCCGATTGAGTATCCATGTTCATAATTGGAGCCAATCAATAATTGTATCCCATTATCGTATTGTGTTCCCTGATTTCGTTGGACAATTTGGAATCACTCTTTTTACTTTTCAAATCTGAAAATTCACTAATTATCTTCTTATAAAGTATTGTTCTACATTTCCATATTTTCACCTAATTGAGTAGTTGTTCTGAAATATATATATATATATCCCCAGATAAAAAAACAATTTTTACACCTTTAAAATGAAGATGATATATGAAAAAATATAAAAGTAGTACGTATATAACTTTCTATTTCAAACTTTCCCATTTGAACCATCCTCATAAATTTCATTTAAGTGTTTTTTGGGTTAAAATTTCATTTCGTATAGATGATATATACAAATCCTTATATAACTACAAATCATTTCTTTTTTTATTTTCCTTACAAGATTTATACATATATTTTGTTGACGTTAGTTTAACGGACGTTGGTTTGGGTCTATAATTTGCGTCTATAATGGATGTTGGTTAACTGGTACTTATGAAATTTATAGTTTCCAATAACCCACTATATATCTGCTCAGGTAGATTAAGAAAAAAAAAAATAAGAGAGGGATTAAGAAAATTATAGACCCCAAAAAAAAAATTAACTAGAAAAACATTTGAACAGTGGAAATGATAAATTTCCATCTGCAATATTTCGTTTTGACCTCTACGGATCTACTTTCGAATTCTGACTAACTTTTAGACTAATTTCACCATTATACCGAGTTAAAATTTTAAAAATTTGTCTTCCAATTTAGCGATTCTGCATTGAAATATCTTACATTTGACTAAACTCATAAGAAAAATGCGGACTTCGATAACTGCATATTACATTTATCGACATGCAATTCTATTAAAACTCAAAGAATGACCATAGAGGAAAAAGATGAGAATAACACACATATTAAGTTATCAACTAGAGTTCTAGGTTATTGGTATATTTTGACTTAAAGCATGCTATTGGTATATAAAAACGCAAGATCGATGGAAAGAGACCATAGAAGAAAAAGAAGAGAAAAACACGCATATAAGTTGTCAACTAGGGTTTAGGGTAGTGACAACATATATTTCATAATTAGGGTCCTTCAACATGTGCGGAGAATTTTATTATTATACATTTCTTTTATTTAATTTTTTAAAAAAGGTTTAATAGGAGTCGATAGTACGCCTTCAGTTTAGTGGTGTCTTGTTCACGCATGCGGCTGCTAAAAATAGTCACAACTCACAAGACTCTTGGATACATTGAATACATATCTTATTTTTATTTCAAATGAAAAATTACTATAAATTTTTGCTTATATATCTTCGATTTAATATAAATAATTTTTTATGGTTTCATATAACGTTGTTAGAAAAAAGTGTCCCCTCTAATTATGGCTATCGATTTTCTTTGATCTCTTCTAAAAATCAAACCATTCATTAATAACTAAGCATTGTTTTCTGTTTCAGTATATATGTCATTTTTAGAATTGTTTTACTGCTCTAAAATAAGTGTTGTTTTTAATCTTCAGTCTAAAACTTTGACATGAAATACAGTACATAATTTAATTATCAACTTAAAGTTAGTGAAAAACATAGAAGAGAACACAATAGAGTCAAACTTGTTTTTTTTATATATATAAAAAAAAATATGTTTCTTAATTTGGTGAAAAAATTCAAGGTCGAAAATGACGGAGTATTAACAAATTCTATTAAAACTTTAAAATGGTAATTTTCAGGTGGCACAAATGGAACGCATCAACCACATTTTTATCATAATTTAAATATTGTTGTATTGTTTAGTGAAAAAATCGCATAAAAAACAAAAAAAACTAGCTACTCATGTTAACGTTCTTTGGACTAAAGCGTAATATTTGTCGTGGAAGGAAAATTGGTTATGCGACGTAAGGATATGTTTGTTCCGTTTGGTACTTCAAATGTGCTTCCGGTATGTTTCACTCTTCCAGTAAATGCAAATGTTTTCGTATAAATAATCATAGTAGAGAAATGTTAACATCAGTGAGTCATAAATTGCAACGTATTGATTTGCAGGTAGATGATGAAAGCCAACTCACCTGCCTTATAATCTGCAACTTTAATACCACTTGAAATGAGTGCCTTTTCACATTTATTTCTCCTCGTTTTTGGAGTATCGTTTTGGAATTCCCCGTAGAAAGGTCGTCGACTTTTTCCATTAAGTAGGTCAGTAACTTTTCTTCGTGTTGATAAAATGTTTTGGATAAGTTTTCAACTATCATTGACTATTTGCATACCCGTATTAACCACATTATTTCAATGTTTTTCCACACTTTAATCATTGTTTTAAGTGATTCTATCCGATTTGTCCTATTTTCTATCTGAATTTTGGCTTATGAAGACTAAATTATCTATAGTATTATTATTATATTATCAAGTAAGGCTTTTAAAGTTTTTCTCTAGTTGATAAAATTTCCATATAGTCAACAAATAATAATAAGTTTAGAGATTGCATCAAATATACATATGTAAACCTATATTTTTGGCAAACTAATAAAAATTTCATAAAATAATATTAAGTAGTACATTTAAATGTAATTACTGTAGATTAAAATCGACAGGTAGACCACATATTTCAACTGTATCATAATCAGAACAGAAGAATCCCATCTTGAGCATAATTACATTTTGGCGTTATTTCTCTCACTCTTTTTTTTTTTTTTTTAAATTACATCAATAATGAGCCTAATGGTATGGGCATACGTACTGGCAGAAAATGCCAATTAAATCCACAAATTTTTCCCACCAATTGGCTGAATTCACAAAAATAAAAAAATATCAGCGGCTGGAAAAATATAGCTGTGAGGCGTTTTGATGATTTGTGTACAAATATAGAGAAAACACCCAAAAAAAAAAACTAATATGGAAGCAACACGTTATGGCTATCGGCATTTTTCTTCTTTATTCTTTTATGAGAGGCCAATAATTGAGAACAAAATAGGAACTAAAATTCCAAAAAGGAAATTATTACAAACTTTGTTTTATTGTTTAAGTTTGATTTTTATTTTGTAAATTGAGCTTGTGAGGGTGGATTCGAATCAAAACATGGCATCCCCTAGGATCTTCACATGGCCAATTGGCCCAACTCTATATCGACCCTATAGATATTTTTGATGTTTCCATGCTCTTTGAAACTATGAGCATTCGACTGGGCCTACCTTATTTTCTCCACCTAATCTTCTATGTTAGTCATGCATGTTGAAAATTATATATACACATCCACATATAATCATCGTAAGTGGAAAATTACTCTAACTGTATATGATGATGATTTTTTTTTTATCAATATCATGCATTATCTGAGACTGGGTTGACATAGCGATACAATGACAACATTATCACAAATGACTAGACATATATGTTATGTTCAACTAATTGAAGCTAAGACTAATTCAGAATATCTGCAACTATTTTTAGTAACCAGAAAACAAAAATTACTCTTTACGAAAAGATTTATATGCACTCATATTCATATAAATACACATTTTTATCCGATTTTAGTAATGTATCGTATACTATATACAAGTTCGTATATGCACATGCATAATACTATATACCAGTACCAAACAATTGTCGGTCATTCTGTCTAACTCCATTGGTCAAATTCTTCACGGCGTCCATCTTGTGTTATGAATGGTAGGCTACGTACCTTTTTCACACACACAAACACCCTTATGCAGAACCAAGTGATAGTTGTCTACTGGCGAGTTGGATCTACGCCAAAGATCAATTTTGTGTTAGACGCATTTTTTTAACTACTGTAGAACTCACATACAGCAATTGTAGATTATTGAAAAATATTTGGGTTTCATCTTTAGATATCTTGCTTTGTTAAAAACATCAATAAATGTTATTTAACGATTTATAACGAGTATATAAACCATGAAAATGATACATATATCAAATCAAACCATGTTCGGTGTGGAAAATATGATACGGTAAGTCCATTAGTATCAAAGCATAGTTAGTTTACATATATAGGTTACCAAATAAAAATATTAGTTTACATTGACCATATATATATATATATATATATTTAAAACTTACATTGACCACATATATCTATAAATACTAGATTACATTTTGTTGGGGGTCATGCCTACTTGTTTAAATTTTCTATAGTGAAAACAAAATTCCAATTTTACTAAGTTGTCCTATCCTTCATGTTGTGGTAGAACTTAAAACTTGACGAATATAAAATCTTGATAGATTAAAGTATCCACCTTAGAATCAAATAAAATTATATCTGCTATTTGAAAACGGGTGCAAATAGTAATACTAGCACCACACGGGTTAGTTTGACAAATTAAGTATAAATAAGTCACTCTAATAAGTGTCATAATAGTTAAAATCCAGATCCTAAACACCTGATTCGACTAAATCCGAGAAGTGGCAAAGTAAATGTTCGAAAAAAACTATTGTTATAGTGGGTAGATAAAGTGATCCTTTTGTTTGTAATGGATAACGTTAACTACAACTTTTATGCAAATATACCCCCAAGGAAAGGTTGTAATTATATAAAATCTTATCCAGTAAGTATGGTTTCTTCATGTAACTATCTATAGTTTAATTTCGTTTCTGGCATGATAATTTTTTTGTTAAAGGTTTAAGGCATAATTAATAATTCAAATTGGAAAACAATTGTGAGCTTGAATAAACGACACGATATGGCCGGCGCTAACGGTGACCGTATAATATTAACAAAGATCACAGTCCCTTGGCCTATGCAACCATCGAATATATATTTTCTCATCTATATATTTCATTTATTTACTTATTTTATTTAAAACTTAAACCAAAATTTCTGGTTTTATTCTGTCTGTTTATGAATAACTGTTATGTACCAAAAAAGTTTGGAATGTTTGGACAGCATTCTATGATATTTATAAACAGCTGAAAAAAATAGATTAGCATATTGAAAGAGACAAGACCACAGAAGACACATGAGTTGAAGTTGATGTTGATGTTGATGATATGTACACTATAATGTCAAGAGCGCGTTATGTAAAAGTTAGAGATTGTTGAAGGAATAATCCATACTTTTACTTGTATTTATGCGATTAGAATTGTATAAATTGTTTATTGTAGATTCTAACTGAACAAGGAGAAGTAGTAACTGATATCTGTTTGTATACGGAAATGGTATATTACATGAAAAATTTCATCTAAGAATTTGAGTCATATCGCCAGAGAAGTATACATTGTATAGTGCATTCTAAGTCTTTTAAACACTTTTCTTTACGAATTCTTTGTATATTTATGTATCATATAACTATTGTTTTCTTTTCTTTTGGGTAGATAAAGGATGCATGATTCGGTTTGAGCAACAAAGCTATCAAATAGAAAGGCTATAAAGCACTACATTTCAACGTATTAAAAAAATTTTTTTTTGCTAATAATGATCTTAGCTCTGCTCAGCTTTTACAATGGAACAGTATTAAAACTTGCCTGTAATACTTTTTACTAGTATTCAATAATATTTAAGACCACAATGAAACCGTGTTTCATAGTTTCTGACGTGTAAGTGAGTCATTTAAATAATTAATAGGTGAGTGGATTTCTTTTCGGAAAAAAAAAATTGAAAAAAGCGTGGGTAGTTGATTTACATCATCCTCAAATCTAAAATTTTACTTTTTGAGGTAAAGGCAAAATAAAATATTGAGGAATAAAAATAGTTTTTGATTTTGAAAAATGAGACCCATTAAGTCCCTAACCCATGACGCTACGAAAAGGTATGCCGTATGCGTCAACGTCACAAATAAAACCTTCCAATCACAAAACAGACCAATTGGGCTTGATTTGCGATTTTTGTTATTGCGTGCCAAATTTATAAACTTGCAGAGTTTTGGAACCAAATATACAACTGATGACCCCATGACGCTAATATGTTGTTTTTTTTTCCCATGTGAAACCTTCACTTATACAGTTGTACGAATGATTGGCACATGGTGAATTCAAACTACTATTCTTTTGCCTTTAAAGAACGTGCATATTTACTTAAAATCTTGGATAATTAGTTTTTTTTTTCATTTTCAAAAACATTAAAGACAACTATACTCAATACATCCATAAGTTTCATTTACACAAATGATAAAATTTATCTAAAGAAGCTTAAATGATAAAACTTAAATTATTTAGTTCTTGTCGTAATGAAATAAAAGTAGAATTGAATACTTTTTCTTCTTTTTGGTTTAATTAACATGAAATGTAAATGTTATCAATAATATTACTTTTTGGGTAAATATGATTGGTGTAAATAATTAAAACCTATAATCAAAAAGATAATTAAACGTTCGTAGGATATTCATATTTTTTACATACTCAAATCAATTTATATTTTGGAATAATATATTGTTTCATTACAAACAGATACTCTCTACTTATCTTTTCTGTTTCACATCCATATATATTTATGTTTCACGTTCAATTAATATGATATGTTTGATGATTTAGACTTTTATCTTTTGCTTCATATTAAGTGATTTTTTAAAAATTTATGTTTATTGTAGAAGCTCCATTGATTTAGTGATAGATTAAAACTTCGCTAATGCTTCTACACGAAGATATCTGAAGTCCAAATCTTACAAAATATGATTTATTATTATTTATACAGATTAATAAAAAAACTATAAAAAATTTCAATGTCGTACCAATAAAACTATTTAATATAAATATTTTTAAAATAATTTAGTATGATACATATAAAACCGTTAGGCATGAATCTTTATAAAACAGTAGAATTGTCTATTTTAAAATTACCGATCTAGTAATTATCATAATTAATAATAAAATAATAAAATATTTTTAAACATAAAGTTTATATACAAACTTCAAAACTCATAATCAAAATATTAATAGCAAAAGATGCAGCTGAAAGAAAAAGTAAGTGTGTGCGAAATCTTAAACATTCGTTTGTAAATTGTAATGTAAAATATATTTTTCTACTGGCTTGAGATTCTGAAGAATTTGATTAATTTTTGCTTTTTATTTTGTCTTGGGAGCTACAAAACCCCAAATTTGGTTTATCATGTACGAAAATTAAAATTAATGATCCTTTTTTGTAGAACCACCTGATCCAACCAATTGTATTTTTATACGTCCATGGATATTCGCAATACGTTAGAATATTTGGTTTCTAGTATCATAATATTTTGTTGTTATTATAAGAATATTCTTGGTTAAATATTGTACAAGTTAGTTTCTATTTATTTTCTTAGAACAAAATTATCTCGTAACATTGACTCCATAAAGACACCGTAAAGATACAAGCCCAAGCTGCCGTAAACGGTCTCCGATTTCTGTTTTTGCCAAACAATTTAAAGAAAAATGGAAATACAGAAACGGATATAAGTGGAACCAATAAACCCTTGTTTCGAAAAAAAAAACTAATTGGAGTAATCATTGCACCATAACGATATATACCACTATCCACTTTATGTATTTATAAACAATTAAACGATATTAAATCTATGATCGACAAATAATTATGGCGAGATCGAGTGTGACAAGATATGATCTACTTGCGAAGAGGCAAAGACTCGAATAGTCTTAAGGAGTTAAGGGTTTTGTCGCACGTCATATACTAATGGCTACGCCGACCAATGTAACCTCCGCGACCGTTCCGCGTTGTACTTTACCAGATATCTTCTTTCATTTCGACGACTAGAAGAATAATAGAATTTGAAATAATTTAATGAATTACTGAAATGAATTAGAGAAGTTGAATACAGAAAACATAGAAATTTAGTTGAAAAATAGAGATAAATTAAGTGGGATAAACTAAACCTTTTTTAAAGGGATAAACTATCAAAGCTTACGGTAATTGTTAGATAATGTTGCGTTAGGTAAATGTTCAAAAAAATATGTTAAATAAATAATTGGTTACACAAAGAAAACCTTACACTAAAATAATTCAACTAACTACAATAATTCATATGGCTAAGTTTAACGCGTAGTGCTAAACAATCCGCAGATTTTCAGTAAAAAAATATGATGTAAACTATCCGCAGATACGATTTTATAAAATTATGAGCATATAACACGGTCTAGAACAGTATATTGGCAGATGGGTTGTCGTAAGATTTGAAAAAATCTGTCATTGATGTCGTATTTGTAAATTATATTTAATTTTATAAATCCTATTTCCCCAGTATAATTACTTGTGTAGTTCTTAGTATGGAAATAAATACAGAACAATTACAATTTTATTTAGTCAAGTGTTGTTTTGCAAATATACGATTGTGGAACCCATTTGTACTTTGTGTTACTATTAGAACGTCATGGAACGAATCTTTAAGAATTGCCCGAAATGTACGTACGTTGTTTGTATATAGATGTAACTTTGAATTTCAAAACGTGGTTATATAAAAGATCCATACATTCCATTTATTGTACAACATATAGCTAGTATGTATCTAGGGTGACACTGAGATTTTTAAAGTAATCGATATATCAATAATTTTTTGTCCGAAATAGGTTTTCTAAATTATTTGATTTTTTTTATTCATTTTTATCATGTATTTTTTATGATTTATTAATATGTGAATATTACGTTGCTTTTATAAAATTTGCATCGTTAATATTAAACTATTACTCGTAGCGAACATGTTAAATTTACTGTTGTTGATTATCCAAAGTAAGAAAAAATTAATACTATGCAACACACAATACCATTACGTGTGAGTAAACCCGTAAGTTAATTAGAATCCCAGGATGCTTGGGTCCGCAACAATTTGTATACTCTACAATAGTTTAATAGTTTGAAAGTTCTTAAATTAATTTATAGAAACACGAATAAAAATCTGAATTTGTGAAGAAAAAAAAAATGTGACTTTTTTATATAAAAAACAATAATTTAGTGAGCTGTGATTCCGTCATCCGGAAGATCAAATTGCTCAACATGGTCCTTAAAAAATTCGTTTGGAAACCTGCCTTAATACTCTTTGTTTTTTTGTTGCTTATTAAATAAAATACAATGTTTTGTCTCTTTTGTAAATTTATTAATTTTGTCTTTCTAATTTTCGTACCGTCGTATTCTCGATTCGATCAGTCAATTTGTTACGTCATTTTTCGAAACCCTAAATATATTCATTTAAATTATCCTTAAGTTATTTGTAAGATATTTTTCGCATCCACTAGCATGTTTTTTCAAAGTCATGAAGCGTTATAAATTATATAGTGACAACAAATGACTTAAACATTTGATATTTGTAATTGATAATCTCTGTTAGAAAAGAACTACCCAGATTTGGTTGGCAGTGACAAATTAAGACAACATAAATGAGTTACAAGTTACAATAATTGGATTTATATCAATATCTTTTTTTCTTTTGAATCGATCTATTTTTGAATGCAAAATCGTCTATTTAATTTACGCAGATAAAATTTTATACTAAAAATAATTATTAAATCCATATATATTTTTGAAGGTTTTTGGAATTACTTACACTAATAAAACAATATTTGATAGATTCAACTTGGTTTTTGTGATGGTTCGATGAATCAAAAACAATATTGCTCAATTGCTCACTCTAATTTAAAATATTAAAAGAATATTATGAAGCTTCAGTTTACACTTATGAAAAGAGATCATCTAAATAATTTTTTGGTTGGCACCAATTTAATTAATTAATACCTGTAATTAACAGCACTGTTATCATTATTATTATTATTTTGAGAAATAAGTTTTGGCCACCAGTATTGTTTCTTTCGGTAGTTATAGAGTATCTACAGCTCACGTCTTTTTTTAACGTGTTCTATTGCTACATATTTTGGAAATTATAACGAGATTTATTTTAAATTGGCTCTAGCCTCTAGTTGTAAATTGGATGTATTAGGTTTTTTCTTTCTTCTGTACCATCATTCATCGAAAATTTTTTTTATCTTGACAAGTGAAAAAATTGCACTATGTAGAAATCGAACTAAGATCTTATCTAAGATGCACTAGTCCCTTGATCGACACATAATAAATGTATCGATTACAATAAAAGATCTATGGTCAAAGATCATAAACTGGATATGCGGGTTAGTATGTCATGCATCCGTCATGGACTCATGGTAGAACAACCAAGGAGGCAAGGACATTAATAGAATTGAACAAGGCTCTTGACTATTCCATATATATATATATATATATATAAGTGGGTATATTTATATGACATTATGTGAATTTGTAAAGCAAAATGAGACGGGGAAGAAAAGTCAGAGATGAGGAAAGGGAAGATGGGTAACGAGTCCAGCGGAATAAATAAGACGAATCCATACAACAAGTTGGCTATTTCGGATTCAGACACAAGTCTTCTCCTCATAGACATTGATAGAGTGATGGAGAGCGGCTTTGTCTCTTTTGTTGTCCTTTCTATATAAAGTCAACCAAGTCTCCGCTTGGTCCCATAATTTCTCCTTGTTTTGGGCATTTTGGCAAATGAAAAAACAGTTTTAGAAAGGAAAAAAAAAGACAAACTCATAATATTTTATAGCCGTAAACTAAAATATATCGCATATACAAATATTATTATGTAAAATTAAATATTTCAAGTGATAATATCTTGGAAATATGGTTTTTTGTTTTAAATCAATTTTCTTATAAAATTGAAGGCAGTATATATCAACAGAACCAGACCAACGTTGGTCCTTCAGTCGGCTATTACCTACCGTTCCTTGATTTCTACTCATGTTTGATCTCCAATTGCAAGTTGCCTCCAAGATAATGTGTCAAGTTGTTTCCTTTTCTTTTATATAACTTATTCACCAAACTTTGTTTTTGATCTCCAGTATGTTATGAGTATCAAATTTTTGAATAACCACCCAATTTAAATTTATTTCATGTAACAATTTTTCATTATTTTGTTCACTATCCAAAATTCACACAGGTTATAAATGGTTACCAAAACACAAAAGCGGAGAAAATAATGAAAAATGTGGTTGGTTAGGACCAGAAAAAATATTTTTAATAGCTATTTTTATTTGCTATACACTCTGGTTTTATTTAAAAATTTTGACCTTAAATTTATGAAGCGAAACATAAACCACATTTTAAAACTGTTAGAAGTTGGAAAAATTACAAATAGTAAAAATATGTAACGCGGGATATTCACTTGTCTTAGATATATAAATATAAATATATATGTATATATATTTATCATATCTCCATAAATTTAAGAAAATTATATATCATTTTCATTACAAAACTATTAAATATAAAAAAACTTCAGTAAAACAATTTCAAAATGATTTTAAATAGATGTTATAATTACTTTGATGAATTGGCAATTTTACTTTGAGCCAAAAAATGCAATTTTACTGGTACAGTTTCTTTGTGTGCAACGATCCAATAATATGCGACATACTAATATCAAACAGATTTAGCAACTCTCCAATTTAAATGCTACTGTTGCACCTATAAAAGAACAAAATTTTGCAGTTATTTTTTTGAGCTGTCTATAAACCCTATGCAAGAATGGTCTCACGTTCTTTGCCGATAATATTCACTTACATTATCATTGATGTTTTTTCTACTTAAACTAAACAGATAATAATAATAGAAAATTCATGGAATATTATTTTGGTGATGTTATGAGAAGACTGAGGATATGGGAATCTAAGACTAAGTTGAAATAGAAGTAAAGAACAAGAGGAAAACAACAGATGTTACAACTCAAAGTCCAAGGGATGTACCAAACTGTCAGCATAGAAGTGAGGATATCAAATATTAAACGCATATCAATACAAATTCAGCTCCAATTATTTTGGCGATAGTGTAAACGGCTAGATATAATAATCTGATATGTATTTTTGGAAGTAATTGTAGGCTACAAGTCTTCCTTCTCACTTTTGTTTTTTTTTTTATAATCAACTTTATTATTTGTCACTTTCTATCATTATTCTGATCTTGTAAGAAATTTATGTTGTTTATGTGGACTGTTTCAGTTTAAAGTTTTGAATGATGATAATAATTGGTTTATTTGTTAGCAGTCTAAGCCGCTCTATTGGAACACGGATTATAATCTATCAGACTATTCTTTTTCCTTTTTCTCCATAATTTTTTTTATTTTCTATTGCTGGCAGAACCGGCCCTAAACAAAGCCTACATATTTAAGGAGTTAATATATATAGAGTTTATGCCCCAAATTGTAAGAAACAAAAATTATTAAAAATTGTACCAAAATGTTTATAGTCTCCTAAAATTCAGAGCCTTGCTTGATAATTGTTGCTAAACAATTATTGCTGGATAACTTGTTTTGTTATTCACTTCCGTCAACTACAACCATTTAAACCCGATATGTTTTAGCACATATTTTAAATTTTAATTTTTCTTGAATATAATTTCTATATATTGTATTAACGTATTTATTTGTGGTTAGTTAAAAACTAAGATAATATACTATCTTAGTAGCTCTATATCAAAATTCAGGTATTAGTACCTTTCCTCGTTATAAAAGACTTTGTTCTTCTATAAATGAGTTTATGTTAATGCCTTGTGTGAGATGTAACTAGAGTCTATCTAAT
The DNA here is from genome assembly GCA_039880935.1 of Streptanthus diversifolius. Taxonomy (NCBI): domain Eukaryota; kingdom Viridiplantae; phylum Streptophyta; class Magnoliopsida; order Brassicales; family Brassicaceae; genus Streptanthus; species Streptanthus diversifolius. Next base: position 3,420,963 of record JAXGFM010000015.1, on the reverse strand, counting down.
ACCACTAGAATTGTGAACTGAAAAAAAGAAGAAGATAAGTGTTAAATGTTAATCAGTTGGTAGATTAGATAATAATAATTGAACACTGTAGTTGGAGTGTAATTACAGAGGTCAACGGGTCAACAACACACACACACTCTCTCTCTCTCTCTCTCTCTCTAGACTAACAATGATGTCCAATCCCGAGATTCTGATTACGCCACGCCATATTCCACTTTTTATTATTATTTCATGACTATTTTGGTTGGCTTTTGTAGTGTTCGTTGAAAATAAGAAACTTTACATAATATGTAGATTCTGGTTTTGGTAAATTCCATTTATGAGTAGACAAATATTCTTACCACAGTTTCATTACCGCCATTTTTGTCCGATGATTAAGACTGGTTAACTGATTCCAGTTAATTGGACTCAATGAAAGATTTTTATTCTTCTTCAAAATACTAAAAATTGTTCGAACACTAAACACTTAATGTCGGCTATGCAAAACATAGATGTTGATTAGACTTACTCAACGGGATCTTACGTTAGTGCAGACTGATGCATCCAATTGTACTATGATAGTTTTGAAATATTTGTGATTTATTTCTTGAATTGTGGAGTAACTTTTTATTTGTCAACACTCTTTTCAGCGTAGTGGTGGAATTTGGATGTAACTTTGTATTGAGAAGGAACAACTAAAAACTTGGGTCTATCATATTACTCCAATGTTTATAAACTTCGAATCTGCTTACTTTAAAAAGCGATCAGAATAACACATTTGCTTGAAAACCATTGTTTCACTCTCTAATAATATTTTCATTAGTCAGCATTCCTTTTAAATATTTTTTTGATGACCCTCTTTTACATTATTATAATTTTAATAATTATTGATACTGGATCCCCCCCGTGATTAATATGTTGACTACTATCATAGAATAATGTAATAACAGTTGAATTTTGAAAGAAAGTTAAGCAATAACACTCATTGTCTAGTCATATTCAACTACGAGTGCATAATGATGGGGCGAACCACAATCTTTTTGATGCTAACAAACTATAAGCTTCTTTGGGGTCCCGATCCCCGACCCTATAATTTAGGGGGGGGGAAACAAATTATTTTCATTTTTTAAAAAACCTTTTTGAATTTAGAAGTGGTTAATTAACATTTCATGTTACTTATATTGTTGTTATGTCCGTAAGACTCAAATGAATTGTATTGATCTAGTGTCCACTTTGTTTTGCGGGAGACATTTACGAGTTTTTATTTCACTTAGTGGATGTAATTTGTGTTACTCATGAGTCATGAATAATTTAAACACTTTCTATCAGTATAGTTAGATATGCCTACATGTTTTGGACGTTGTTGATGTTGGGTAAACAATGTCGCATGACTGAACTTTGAATGAAATAATCTTTTTTTATTCAATATTTTATAGAATGGCCAAATGGTAAGATTTCAAGTTAAGGATAAAAATTGGCAAACAGTAAAAAGTAGGATATTCCGATTTTATATTTTAAAAACATTTGGACGATTATACCCTATTTACTTTGAATAATAATATTAACTTATTTAGTACCATGTTCTTGACTAAAATACATGCAATTTTTGTTTATTATGCATGTATATATGAAGAAACAATCATGCCAAATGTATAAATAGCATGACGTATGAGTAAATCACATATTCCATAGGAAAAAACCCGTGTGCAATCCATTGAAATACAATAATTTATTATTTTTATACTCTCACCATTCCACTTGAGAAAATTCATCTAATATTTTTTAAAAAGTCATTTACCTAATTAAGTTAAGGTATTGGCTATTTACTGGATTAACCTTTATAAACAAACAAAAATGGTAGAAGTCTTAGAAATATATCTAAAAAGATACAAGAATTGATGGCATTTTTTATTTTTGATTATACAAAAAAATTTCAATATAGATATTTAATAAACAACAAAGAGCAATGCCACCCACCTATTTTGCAAGAAAATCAGTTAACATACTTTTAAGTAATAAATTTAAACCCGAATATTAAAAAATATAATAGCTTAAGAATTGATATCACAGAGGATCCTATATATTTTCTTCTAAATGCATCTATTTAACATATTTTTGTAATTAATATATTGTAATCAATTTTAATACCAAAATAGGTTAGATTCTTCGTACATGAATAGATGACTTTTGTTACAAGAATAAATGTCTTACAAATATATCTAAAGCTATACAAGAATAGATGGCATTTGTTATTTTTGATTATACAAAAAAAATTAATATAGATATTTAATATACTTAAAGATATAGATAGAACAAGAGCAATGTCACGCAAAGCCTATTTTGCAAGAAAATCAGCTAACATACTTCTAAATAATAAATTTAAGTCAAATATTAAAAATATAATAGCCTAAGAATTTGATATCTCAGAAGATATTATATATTATCTTCTAAATACAATATATTATTCATTTATTAACATAATTTTCACAGTTACTATATTGTAATTAATTTTAATACAAAAACTAGTTTATTTTTTTCGTACATACAAAATTTAATTTGATATTTTATAACTTTTAAAAAGCTAAATATAAAATTTGAATTATTTATAAATAAGAATGAAAATATAAAATCCACCACTAGAGAAACCTAACAAAATAAATATTTTCTTTAAATTTTTAATTTAGATTATATATCAATTATTTTTTTATCACAAATTTAAAAATTTTCTTTTACTTGATTTTAATTAAATTAGAGTCACATTCTATTATTTTATTATTTATATATTTTTTCAAATTTGATAAATTAAAATTCACGTTGAATTTAATTTAGTTTTTATCAGATTTAAACCTTTTTAAATAAAAATTGAATTTAACGAGTTTTTGAACTATTCATAAATATATTTTTAAACTTGATAGATTGATTATTTTTTTGAATGAGATTTACTCATTACTTTTAATTATATTTAGAATTTATCTTTTATTAATATAAGGAAAATTAATTATTTTTCCGTATTAAAAAATATTTTTACATGTATTAAAATATATTTAATTAAATTGATACATGTTGTGATCATATTAAAAACTAACTTAAACATCAAGCTTTATATTTTCTTTTAATCTGATGAAATTAACTACGTGAATTATAAGATGGAATACATGATATATTACACATGTTGACAGATTACAATATGTCATCAGAGTCGAAACCCAAACAAAAAAACATAATAAAGTACAAAAGAAAGATGACGAAAGATTTTCCTAGACATATTCCAAGACAAGCAAAACATGATTAAACAATTCTAAAAATAAACAATGCAGCCTAAACATTAAAAGACCAAAGAGTAGTTCACATATGTAAGAGAACACGATTTTTCTTGTCACAACGTTGACGGAAATTTGACCTGCCTGAAAAGATGTAAAGCAAGAATGTATGATATCATTAAATTGAATACAAGTAGCATCAGAATAAGCCAACACGATTAAGATTTTCGGATCCTTAAAATCAAGGAACCCATGCTCACAAAAGAAGAGGAGTTCATTCTATTGCTATATCCTCAGAAAGATGAGCCATCGAAAATACATAACAATCCAAAAATACATGAATGAAAAAATAATTCCATGACTAATTTGGTGAAGAGATAGGAAAAAATGGTTTACCAATTTTCCCTTAGATGATGCTGATCAATATTCATTTTTCACACTTGCGGCATCTATACCAGGACTGAGACCAAAGGTCGAATAAGGGAAAAGCCACTGCCTTTCCAAGATCTGTTGGAGGCTGAGACGTCATCGAAGAAAACGGTTTATTTGGGTAAAACGATTATTAAGTGAAGCTAACCAAAAAAACGACTAACCAATTAAAATTTGTCATTTCATTTTTTTTTAAAAAAATGTTGTCACCACATCGTAAAAGCATGAAAACTACCCCTCCATAAAACAAATTCATCATTCCATAATATTCATAGTATCAATTGTTTACAAATGATACAATTATAACATCAATTATAGAATGATATAAATATGTAACATTAATATAATTATAAAAATATTGATATCATTTATAATAGTTAATATAAAACGTAATATCATTATATACAAATGGTGCATATTAATATCGATTACAGTTACCAGTAATTTTTTTAATGTTTCTTTAAATTTATGTAACATATTTACATTATCACGTTCAGAGTCATTTATATATGTACTATAAATTTTGTTTGCATCAGTGATGTAAATCTACAAATAAAATATACAATTTACCTTATTATTGTAATGTTAATCATACCTTTAATTTTTGTACGTGTCACTATAATTAATAAATTCATTTAAATTATTTAATAAAACATCATTTGAAAGAAGATAGATTTATTTATGGAGTAAAAAAATATTTCTATATTTACTACTTTAAAAAAATGTATTGTTAACTTATAGGAGTTTATATATTTAGTATATACCCTTACAATTTTAATATTGTGTTGACTTTGACTTGATACTGTGTTGATGTTGACTTCATGTTTTGTATCTTTCATTGTTATCTCCTTTGCGATTATTGAACATATACAGTTCATTTCTTTCCAAAGACAAAACATAAAATCTTAATTATGTTTATCAAATGCAATTAGCTTAATCAATTTGGTATATAATTTTTCAGTTATGTTAGTTTAATATAGTTTAAAATATAACACTATACATAGAAATGAATCATATCCGCTTTGACAGATAGAATCAAAGATTTATTGACAACTTAAAAAGACTGCAAATCCTTTTTTCAGATTTGGATTGGCAGTTTCTAATTAGTTTTCAGTTCACAAACAAAATGTCATGGATATTTGTAATCAGATAAACGGGTAAAACAAGTTGTTAATTAGTACGATCTATACATCTGGTTAAACTAGGTGGTTGGAGAAATAATTAAGATTAACAACAAATCTAATGCAAATCCAAGTAGTACAGATTGGAGCCCGGAGGGGTAGAAATGATAGCGTAAGAAGTTTGACAAACATGTGATCTAAGTCCAAACATAAGTGCCAAACATGTGATCTAAGTCCAAAAATTGTATGTATTGTTCGGTTCTAAGGAATGGTAAAATTTGGAAAAGTAAGTAAAATCAAAGTGATTAATCGGTAGAATAACCAGTCCGAAATAAGTGGGAAAATGAAGTTTCGATTGCTAAGATCGTAGGATGATCAGAATATTGTGATCATATCACTCGATACAAAAATAAACAATTTTTAAGAGCCAATTAGTTATTCAAAATATATTTCACTCAAACATATCTTGAACTTTTCTCATATTTTTGATATGAAATATTTTCTATGCTGAAAATTTATAATCTGGAGTTACAAACAAGTTGAGGGCAAAATTAAGCATTGGGTCTAATTTTATAAATTGGGATTACAAACATGTTGAAAGCAAAATCAAGCGTTAATAAGATATCAAGATTACTTATGTTTTCCAAAACGGAAATTCATTGGTCTAGTGTCTTGGGCGCCAAGGAGAACATTCCATCTTTGAGGCTATTCATATGAAATTGAGTGTTTTTAATTCTGGAAAGTGTTTGGCAGGTTGAACCTTAGTGAGATAATCCCAAGTATGAACATGTCTGCATGATAATGGAGTGATCTGAGATATATTAGGCAATGCTCTTTGATCTATGACAGTGATTGGAGCCAAATTCGAATATGTAAATATGTCTTGACGATCCAAAAAAGCCAAGTAGTGAATTTTGCTTTGAACCATGTGTAGCATTATGTGCCTTAAACTCCTGATTATCAGGTCAAAGTTGGCATACGTGACGTTTATCTCGTTAAACTAAAGTTGGCATATACTCGTATTTTCGATAGTTTACTACTGTGTGTATAAGTCAAGATGTTTGTGAAATGTGCACCATATGAATAAGTATATAGGCCGATTCACAATCATTTTTTTTTTTGAAAAAAAGCATTTATTTGTTTCCCAAACAAGATATAATTTTATTTTCTTACCTTTTTTGGTCAATATATATATTTGATTATATATCTAAAAAGAAGTATTAATATTTTTATATCATATATTTTGGTAAGAAGTTAAGTGGTCTGTAATTCAATATTAACTAATTAAGTACCGGTTTTAAACCCAAAAAGTATTCTCTAATTCAATCTTTATATAGTCAAACTTAACTACAATTATTTTATTTTCACATGATTGAAAACTACACTGTTTAAAATATTGTACCCAATCAAATATCATAAAAACAATTTTTTAGTCAAATAAAACGTATTGATATTATTGAAAGTCGGAAAATTTTCTGAAATTAAAAAAGAAAAAGAAAAAACAGAAATCTAAAACTGTCAAGAGAATTTGAATCACGTCCAAGTCACTCAGCAACAAGAAGGCTAAACCAATTATATCCCGTAAAAACAGAAAACAAAAATAAAAACTGAAATTAATCTCCTAAAGTGACACGTGTCCCCACCTTGCCATACACTCACCCTAATAAATTTTTATTACTCTTATCTCTTATCCGAAAAATAATCATCTCCAAGATTTAAAAAAAAAAAAAAAAAAATTACTCCTTCTTCTTCCCCGTTTCACTATAAATACAACACCATTCTCTCATCTCCTACATCACAATAAACACAATCTTCATTACCAAAAAAACAACAAAAAAAAACAGAGAGAAAGACAGAAAAACAAAAAAGTAGAAAAAGAAAAAGAAAAACAAACAAATTTTCTTTTCTTTTTTTTTGCTTCCTCTAAAATTTACATTTTGTGTACCGTGTTTTCTTTTCCGATAATGGGAGCTTCCGTAACAGAAAAAACCACTAAAGATGCGGCGGCTCTAGAGACACAGTCTTCACCGGAAGATTTTGAACAGCCATCTCCTCTCCGTAAAATTATCTCCGTCGCTTCTATCGCCGCCGGTGTACAGTTCGGGTGGGCCCTACAGCTCTCTCTCCTGACTCCTTACGTTCAGCTTCTCGGGATCCCTCACAAATGGTCCTCTCTCATCTGGCTCTGTGGTCCTGTCTCCGGCATGATTGTTCAACCAATCGTCGGTTTCCACAGTGACAGATGCACCTCCAGATTTGGTCGCCGTCGTCCGTTCATCGCCGCCGGAGCCGCCATGGTCGCCGTTGCCGTGTTCTTAATCGGATACGCGGCGGATATCGGGCATAAAATGGGAGACAAACTCGAGCAATCGCCGAGGGTGCGAGCCATCGCGATCTTCGCTCTCGGGTTCTGGATCCTCGACGTGGCAAACAACACCCTCCAAGGACCATGCCGCGCTTTCTTGGCCGATCTAGCCGCCGGGGACGCTAAAAAAACGCGAGTCGCGAACGCGTTTTTCTCTTTTTTTATGGCGGTTGGAAATGTTTTAGGATACGCTGCTGGATCTTACACGAACCTCCACAAAATGTTCCCTTTCGCAATGACGAATGCTTGCGATATCTATTGCGCCAATCTCAAGAGTTGTTTCTTCTTATCAATCACACTCCTCCTCATCGTCACCGTCACGGCTCTCTGGTACGTAAAAGACAAGCAATGGTCTCCGCCGCCAGTAAACTCCGACAACGAGAAGACTTCGAGTGTTCCTTTCTTCGGAGAAATCTTTGGAGCTTTTAGAGTCATGCAACGCCCCATGTGGATGCTTCTAATCGTCACGGCGCTAAACTGGATCGCATGGTTCCCATTTCTTTTGTTCGATACCGATTGGATGGGTCGTGAAGTGTACGGTGGAAATTCAGAGGGAGACGATAGATTGAAGAATATATACAACCAAGGTGTACACGCTGGTGCATTGGGACTGATGTTTAATGCCATTGTTCTTGGTTTCATGTCACTTGGTGTCGAGTGGATTGGTAAGAGAGTGGGAGGAGCTAAACGGCTTTGGGGAATTGTGAATTTCATCCTCGCCGCTGGTTTGGCCATGACGGTTCTCGTTACGAAATTGGCAGAAGATCACCGGAAAACCGCCGGTGCTTTTGCCGGACCGTCGCCTGGTATTAGAGCTGGAGCTTTAAGTCTCTTTGCTGTTCTTGGTATTCCATTAGCTGTAAGTATTTCAGCTTTTGTCTTTCTAAGTGTTTTATTTTTCTGGCTAAATGTAATATTGACAAATTAATTTTTGTTACAGATTACTTTTAGTATTCCCTTTGCACTAGCCTCCATATTTTCAAGCAGCTCTGGCGCCGGCCAAGGTAATTTTTTTTTAACTTTAATTTACAAAATCTATAATGTTTCCCGTTAATTTAGAAATCTAATCGTCTGACAATATCGGACCAGTTAAATTAGCATTTAATACGTTCAACACGTTTGATTTGAATAAATTAATTGAGGATCTGTTTCCAATTTTATTCATATCTAATTAAAATGATTTTTTTCTTTTTTTGCCAAGAAAATAAAGGGAGTAAAATATTCATTTGTAACTTCTTTTTCAAAATATTGTGTTCTACAAGTTTATCTCATAGCAGTTAATTGGGTGAGATTTAGTATCTTAATTATATCTTAATTAACATTTTTATGTAATCCGTTTATCTTTTAATTATCCATGATTTCATTTAATCTACCTGATGCAGTTTTATTATAATCACTGAAATAAATATTGTAACAGTTTAATTTGTAATTTAAATAACTAAATTAGTTTTTTTTTTCTTTTTGCAGGACTTTCTTTAGGAGTTTTAAATTTGGCGATTGTAATACCACAAATGATAGTATCACTTGGAGGAGGACCTTTCGACGCTCTTTTTGGTGGTGGGAACTTACCTGCATTTGTGGTTGGAGCAATTGCAGCGGCAATCAGTGGAGTATTAGCGTTCACAGTTTTGCCTTCACCGCCATCGGACGCACCAGCCTTGAAGACAGGAGCCATGGGATTCCATTAGTTTACTTAATGTTTTATTTCCTTATGAAACTCATGATCAAATATTGTGCAAAACTGCAAAACCCAAAAACAAAAAAAGAACTTTGTATGTATTTCATCTTCTTTTAGTTTCTCTTGTTATCAAATTGAAATAGATTTTGTTTTTTTTGCTATCAATAACTGTTGTGTTTGACTTTGGTCAAAGAACGATTCCCAAAGTAGAGAATGATTCTTATAATATTTTATAACGATTCTTTTAACATGATTTAAAAGTTGAATGAGTTTGGAGAGATCGTGTTCTTCTCATTGGGGTAAGGAAAGCCAAAGCGATTGTCGCCATTGATAAAGGAGAAAATAACTAAGCTCAAAATGGAGATTATAAATTATGGGCCTTATTCCTTTTCTACTATCTGGCCCAATTTGAATATTAGGCAACTGTTTATATCAATTGGGCTATGATGTGTCTCAGCCGATGTGTCATGGCTTATCCAAATTCAAAGCAATTCTTGTCCGTGTTCTAAATAAAACAGAAGAATCTGCTATGTCGGTAGAGAAATTGGCATCAATAGAATATACAATTGAGTAGCTATTAATATGTATTAAATGCAGAACTACTCTTATAATATATTTCATCTCTTCCGGCTACTCCTCTTTCTGTCTTTTTTTCTCCTCCAGCAACTCCTTCTCTCGTCGCTTCTCCTCCTCATGTCGCTACTCCACCACCGCTACTCCTCTTCCAGTCTCTTCTCCTCCTCTGGCTCCTCCTCCTCCAGTCTCTTCTCCTCCTCCGGCTACTCAACTCCAGTCTCTTCTTTTCCTCCGACTTATCTTCCTCTCGTCGCTTCCCCTCCTCCAGCAACTCCTCCTCTTGTCGCTACTCCTCCTCCAGCTCTCTTTGCATCTCCTCCCGCCCAGGTTCCAGCTTCTGTTCCGACTACGAAGCCAGACGCTATTTCTTCATCAATTTCGTATCAATTATGTTTTGGAGTCCTATTTTATATTAACCCCATAGAATAGACATGATATGCACTAATCACTACTATACCTCAACTGATCATGGATGGGGCATCACGGTCAAACAGAGATGGCCAAAACTGAATCATTAAGCAATATGTGTTGTACGTCTTTAAAACACGCCCATTCATGAACTTATTGTGAAAAAGAGTCAACAATGCTATTTTATGGCATCCACATAGTACATGATGCTTCCTAGCTCTATTTTATTTAACCAAAAAGTATATAAACAACTTCAGGTGAATGGCTTCATAAAAACCACGTCAAACCCTTGCCGAAGAGTCGACATCTACGATTTTTTAAAAGGGGTAGAAACAATAAAAAAAAAACAGTGTTTTTGGTTATATGCTTTATTACCCAAATTAAATGATATGTTTATATTCTTTAATAAGATGTCCAATATGGACATATAGCAAATTGAAGGCAAAGTTGAATCAAGGGTTCCTTATAAAAGGAAGCATAAGACGTTCATAGAAGTTAACCTAATCTAGGTTCAAGGTGCCTCAATGGCGGCTCGTAAAGAGAACAGTTGGCAGAGAGTGAGAAGCAACTGTAAGAGAGAAGAAACAGAGGTCAAGTCTCTGTGTTCTTAGTGTGTGCTTCTAGGTGTTGTACTCTCCTTCTCTATTCTTCTTTGTTCTGTAACAAAGAGAGAAACCTCTTTTAATGGTTGTACACATTGATTGATAGTGAAGTTGTGGGAGACGGATCCCATCCGATTTAGGTTCATATTACAATAAATAATATATAGTTTGCGTGGATCCATTTCACACAATTCGGGTTGAATCGTTGTATGACTTGTCGATTGAAAATTAAGTAAACACTTTTAACACATCAAAATTAAAAGACTTTGATATATAGTCTGTTATGTGAGCCATTATGTCTTCTTATGGATGGAGGAACATGAACCCTGTCCTTGAGCATCACCTTGCCTTGGAAAGGCAATAATCCACCTTAGAGCGCAGTAAATATATACTTGGGCCGAAAGTAAGTTACTAGGTCAACAATGTCAAACTTGTTTCGTTTACTCTTTCAGATTATTGACTGAATGAATTAACTTGACTCACTCGCTAAATTCGTCTTTCACGAGACCAAATATGAAAATTATAAAGAATTTGTCGTATATTATACGTATGGATTATGCATGGCGTCCGCTATTTACATGTCCAAAACGACGACTGTTCCGCTCAGAAAATTTGCATGGATGAAAACCATGCATATCCACAAAAAGTATGCAAGTAATCATCGCTGAAAGTATGATTCTAGCCCATGATATAATATCCAATCTTAGGCTAGGCATTTTTTATAACAGTTATGTTTTTCTCATGACAAATAATTTGGTAAAAAAAAATATATATATATATATATATATAATCTGATCAGTTAACCATAACCTGGCAAATTCTCTATTTTCACCGAAAAGAGTTTTAGAATTAAGTGGTGGTGATCTAGTGATTAAAAGTTCATAGATATGGTGTAAATTTGCTTTTTCACTAGATTTGATTTACTGGGAGCAGTTTTATTTCCACTTTACCAGTCTAAAAACTCATAATTTAGGTTTAATTAGTATCTCTCTAAAATTAAATGAAACCTACATAATAAGTAAAAAAAAAAAATGTTAATTCTTTTAGAATTTGTTACTCCTCCAACAAAATGAGAAATCACAAAGAAAAAAATTAAGCGGAAAGAAGATTAACTGCATTTGCTTGTATAATTGATTATCTTATTTATTTTCTTTACAACCATTTGCATCGATTATGTTGTGAACTGCAGTTTCAGATTTGGCGTAGAACAAACCTTTTGTTTGTTTTGTTGTTTCCTTTTTTATTCTCAAGTGCTGACAATATCTTGTGATTAAAATACTGACTTAAAAAGAATACTGATCCTTTGTGTGTTGCTGATTATGAAAGTTTTTTCCCACCTAAAGTTTCGACCTTATTCTAAACCATTGCCACAACAACTAGTGGTACGTAGAATTAGAATGAAAGTTTGAAGAAATAGACAATGACTCGGACGAGCGAAAAAGTAAAAACATTTTCACTCGTGACAACATACGACAACCATCGCTCCCACTATATATATATATGTGTGTTTGTGACCATCTTGGTAGAAAGTTTTAGAGAGAATTTCTTAGTAAATTTTTAATAACAAAAAAGAAAAGAAAAAAAAGAGAATAAAAACTAGCTCTTATTTAAGAATTTTTAAAACTATGTCATTCAATAAATGGATATTTTTTAATAAATATTTTGATTTATTTAAATAGTTAAGCTTTATTAAAATATTATTTTTATTTAGTTAAGAAATTCATTAAAAAAATTTAGCAATGGATCAGTTCTTATAATCTCAACAAAGGTTCCTGTTGAATCAGGTGGTATATGATATATTATACAGAATATATGTTATATTACATATGTCAAACTACTCATAACACATAGATCGATTACGTATCATCATCGACTTGAAATTACTCGCATGAAAGGTTTATTAATGTAGTTTTTAGTTGAGTTTGGCTATACATATATGTTGTGGAAAGAATATTATTAGCGGTTTATAAATAGTGTAGTTAGGCTTAAAAGCTACGATGAGGCGTATCTATAATGTAGTTGAGAATTAGATCATCGTAGAAAGAACATTGCATTTTTGTATGTTACAGAGAGTGTAGTTAAAAGCTTATTACATGCTATAAAAGAAAAAAGAAAAAAAAGAGAATTTAGATACCTTATAAAATACAGTAAACCAAATTTTAATTATTTGGAGATTAAAAAAAAAAAAAAGAAAGAAAGAAAGAAAATAGAATGGTGGCTAAACCTCCCTCAAGCCTCACCTATCTAAAGATCTCTCTTTCAACACTCCGATCTACAAAATTTCGTTTTCCCGTTCAATCACCTCAGAAAGCAGAAAATTAGCAGCGGTAAAAGTCACTTTCTGCTTCGATCTCTCACATCTCAAGTCCGATCTGGCTGATTTAGGGTTTTCTCGTCTGGGTGCTCAAGTTTAAAGAAAGAGATTGAAGATTCGATTTTTGGCTTCGAAATCGAAGAATGGGGGAATCGGCAGGTGGAGGCTGGCGAGATTCTTATAAAGGGATGTCGTCTGATAACATCAAGGGTTTGGTGTTGGCGATTTCTTCTAGTTTATTCATCGGAGCTAGTTTCATCGTTAAGAAGAAAGGCCTTAAGAAAGCCGCGAGCACTGGGACTAGGGCAGGTATATATCTCTCTCCCTTCTCTCCTGTGACATCTTCACAAGTTATTAACTTCTGCATTGTGGTTTCGGGGTCTCAATACTTATGGATGTAAAAGTAAATAATTATGTTCAACTGGAGAAGCAGCTTCTATCTTTGATAGATTGGGAACGAAATTTCTCAGATTTTTGCTTTAGGAGAAGCTGGGATCTCTTACACTATTGAACTTATCAGTATTCAATTAGCCATTGAGGCGTTTATGAATAGATTTGTTCTGTGTGCTTTCCTCTGTTGAACTACACCACATTGCGGCGTGTAGATGTTGTTATTTTAGGTTTTTTTTTCATAGTTTAACTCAATCTGATACTCGTAGGCGTTGGTGGGTACTCATATCTTTACGAGCCTCTTTGGTGGATCGGCATGACAACAAGTTAGTGTTGTTCCTCGGCGTTGGCTTTTTAAAACTTCTTTTTAGTGATTCTTTTTGTTTGGTTAGTTTCTCATCGGTTTCTGCTTTTTCTAGTGTTACTTGGTGAGATTGCCAATTTTGCTGCTTATGCATTTGCTCCGGCTATACTTGTTACTCCTCTAGGCGCACTCAGTATCATTATCAGGCAAGAGAATTTGCTGATGTCTGGCTCTTCTATAAGCGATTCAATCAGTTTTTTGCCTTTTCTTATACACTTTTTTTTTTCTCTGAATCTCAGTGCTGTCTTAGCTCATATCATATTACGGGAGAAACTACACATCTTTGGAGTTCTTGGCTGTGCCTTATGTGTTGTGGGTTCCACGACAATTGTCCTACATGCCCCTCAAGAACAAGAAATTGGTTCTGTGCTTGAAGTTTGGAATCTTGCAACAGAACCAGGTGCGTTGTTTGATGGACTGTCATGCTTTATTGCTTGGGAGATAGAGAGTGATTTGAACCATCTCATGATTCTTTTTCCCCATCCATTCAATTTTCTAACTTTAGTCTAGTTTTGTTGCAGCATTCATGTTCTATGCGAGCCTGATAATTGGGGCAGCTATTTTTCTCATTATCCGTTTAGTCCCCCAATATGGGCAGACAAACGTAATGGTCTATATCGGTATTTGTTCGCTTGTGGGATCATTATCGGTATGTTGTTTATGATATTTCCAGTTTGTAAATCCTAGTTTGCTTTGTATAGAAAAAACCCTGATCAACTCTTCTGTAAATGATATTTTCAAACATGTGAACAGGTAATGAGCGTTAAAGCACTTGGAATAGCACTGAAGCTGACATTTTCTGGAACAAATCAATTATTTTATCCTCAAACTTGGGTATTTACCTTGGTCGTACTTACCTGTGTGATAACCCAATTGAACTATTTAAACAAGGTAACTATTAGTTTAAGTCTTCTTCAATATAATCTTTTGTAGCATTAGATGTCTTCCTTGGTTACTAAACTAATTGCATTTTTTGTATTGCATTTCACTTGCAGGCTCTTGATACATTCAATACAGCTATAGTATCTCCTATATACTACGTAATGTTTACTTCACTAACTATATTGGCCAGTGTTATCATGTTTAAGGTAATCTTTCGCCACAAAATATATATACCGTTGTATGTGGATTGTTGCTTTGGTACATGAATCCAGTCACTGCTTTATGTGCTTTTTGTTTTTAAACAGGACTGGGATCGGCAAAATGGTACTCAAATTGTAACAGAAATGTGCGGATTTGTTACAATACTTTCAGGCACTTTTCTTCTCCATAGAACGAAGGACATGGTCGAGGGTGCGCTATTTTTTAATTTATGGCACTTTTCATGCATTTTTTCCATCTTGGAAGACACGTTTTTCTGACGGGCAAGAACTTGAGTGTTATCACATTCAATAAGAAAAAAGTTTGTATGCGAATATGAAAAGACGTCTCAAACTAAAAATCTATACTCTCTCCTAGATATGTCCCTCTGGAGTTTCTGGGAGTTTGTAACTGATTGTTATTGCTATGTTATTGCAGGTTCATCGGTTATATTACCAATGCGTATGAGCAAGCATAATGAGGATGGGTTTGAATCAGAAGGCATTCCACTTAGACGCCAAGAAACTCTGCGGTCACCTTAAAAGCTTTATTGCTTTGTTTTTCTGGTCTACTGCCAGAGAGGCTCAACTTTTTTTTTTATCTTGATCTACTATAAACATGGACCATGGTTCTTCTGTCCTAACAAATACAGATGGTTCAAGAAGATCGAGGAAAGTAAAAAGAAGCAAAGAGGACGAGATCTCGCATCAGATCTTCTTCTTCTCGGTAAATATGCTGTTACTTCATCAAACATACGACATTAGCACACACCCACGCATAAACCCTTTTGTGACCTTTAAGATTTTTTATAAACAGAGATGGGTTTTGCTGAAATTGGTCTTTTACAAGCAACATAACTGAAGGTTCTCAATTCAAGATATGCATCTTTGATTTCTTTTTCTATTTAGTCTTCTATTTTCTCCGTTGGTTGGTTTAAACCATTTGACAAAATGAAAATGGAGACTTTGAAAGTTATAAAACACAAAGTTAGTCAATTGTTGAAGACATAGTATTTTGATGAGGTGGAGTTATAACATTGATGATAATAGATAGAGACAACGTTCTAAGCTCATCTTTACTCAATCAATCACTCCGCTGGTAGATGAGATGTCAAATTGAAACTGCGTTATGTCCCTCTCATAACTCTATTTATACATCTCATTCATCTCACAACTTAGAGAGTTAATCTCCAATTTAATTTATCTTCACTATATAACAGCATTTAATCTCTCTAACTTTTAAAACTTTTCAACTTTCACATTTAAAATTACAAATGGAGGAATACGTGTTCACCTATAAGGCTATAAAGTATAAACTACCTAAAATGGAAAATTACAGTCGACTAATTGAGAAATTAATCGTTTAAAAATAGCGGAATTTATAAATAAAAAAAGAAAATCCACGAGGAGACAAAAGTTTAATTTGTTACCAAAAATAAAGATGCTCAACCCATAAGACCATAATTACAGATTTTTTTTTCGAATAAACCAAAATCTTCCTCTGCAACACCAAAATTATCGGAAGAAAAACAAAAAAGAGAAACTTGTTGTAGCAGTTGAACTAGAAAAGGAACAGAGAAGAAAGAAAAAAAAGAACAGAGCAACGAATCCAACATCACCAACAAACACACAAACTGTGTGTCTTATCTCATTGGTCCTCTTCTTCTTCTTCTTCTCCTTTCTTCTTTTTCATATTTTTTTAGTTGGATTTCAACTTTCTAGTTTCTTGATCCCGGAAAATGGCTCTGAACAGTGTGTGTTCGGAAGAATTTAGTTTTCCATTGCTCGCTTCCAAAGAATCTTCCCAATTTTCCGGCATTGATTCACCTCCACTGTGGAAACACTCGCCGGAGAATCTCCGCCGAGGAGATAACGATCAGTCGAAGAGCTTTTCTTATGTGGAAAGGAGAAGTCTTTGGACCGATAAAGCAGATGAGAAAATGGATATGTTGTGGGAAGATCTCAACGAAGAACTGCCACCGAGAAGCCAGAGTCTTAGGATGGAGCATGGCGGAGATGGCGGAGAGAAGAAATCGTCTTTGTTATCGGATGATAGTTCCGCCGTGGCCGTGGGGTGCGGGATGAAGTTAACGAAGAAGACGCCTCCAAAGAAGAAGATAACTACGAACGTGTTGGTGTTAATGAGGGTTTTAAAGAAGCTTCTTGTTTTACGAAGTTCGTCTCAGAGATCGCCGGCGAAAACTCATTCACGGAGAATGATCTCACCGTGATAACTGTGAATTGAGGGGTTTTTGGGTAGGTTTCATAAGTTACGGGGCTTTTTGTGGAGGAATAAACTATAATTGTCTGAAAAAAAAAAAAAAAAAGAGAGTTACATTTGTTGGGTGGTTCACAACAATTAATTTTAGGGTCCTGAATTTTAAGAACATATTTTGGAATTTTTTTTGGTCTTCTTTTGGGTTTTTCCTCTTGTTTCCTTTGCTTCTTGCGTGGGGTTTGATTTGAATATTCTATGAATTTATAAAGTGAAAAATAGAAGAGGGTTAGAATAGTTATGCCAGATATATATATATATTTTTTTGTTTCACATGAAGCAAACGTTTAAAAAGTTTGCCTATCATTTTACCGCCAGAATACATTTAAGTTCTATTTGAAACATTCCAATTGTGTTGATTTGATATTTGCCATTTTTTATGCCAGATTTGATGTCACTAATAAATGTGTGATCGGAAAGATGTGTACCGTTTGAAGTCATTTCTATAATCTATAAGATAAATATAAGGTTGATAATTCGATTAAAAAATTTGGACGATACAAAATAAACCAATATAACAGGCACAAAATAGCAGTAAAAGATAACAATAATAAAAAATAAAACAATAGTGATACTACATCTCTACGTAGTTAAACCAAGAGACGAGCAAAGAAACAAAAGTTTTTTCACATTTTGTACTTTATGCAAATATAATTGAAGTATATATAGAAATTTAAAACCTTTATACAATGAAGATGACCATAAATCTTTCTTTTTTCGCGATGACCATGAATCATATTCTAGAATCAAAAACTATAATTGAGATTTCTACGGAATCGTTGGGAGATAGGATGAGAACCAAAAAAAACTAGACTTAAATATAAGAATCAATGACTGATAACCATATTAGATTTTATTTAGAAAAATAGAACCACCATAATTATGAAATAAATTCACTAACCAAAGAGAAAATTTTCTATCTTCTACCCCTAAAAGTATGCCACCTTATTATCTTTTTTTTCCTTTGCTCTAGTGTTTTGTACTATTTTATCAGAACAAATTTTTTACCTCATTTCATATTCTCTCTTATATTAATCTCACATTATTAATTTATAAAACTTAACTATCTTAATATAAAAAATTTGCACCTAACATGATTTACATTAAAAAAACAAAACAAACCTAATTTTTTGACATGGTGAATCATGGTTAGTATTTAACAATATACCATTCTATATAGATATGTATAAAAATACACGACATTAGACAATTTACTATGTCATATTATTCTATTTCCTAAAAGACATACAAACATATTCTTTTGTGTTTATGTAGAATCGCATCATTTTGTATGTTATACTGTCTGTAGATTCGCATGTGTTAAAACAAAAGTAAAACATACAACATGACACAGTTTTACATAAAACACCAAAGAATACGTCTGTATTTGTTTATAAATAGCATAGTATGACTAAATAAACAGTTGTGTGTAATTCTATTTTATGCAAATCTATATAGAATCCTATTGTTCATTATCACCATTATTCACCATGTTAAAAAATCTAAGTCCTTTTTTTTCAGTCGAAAATCATGTTAGATGCGATACTTTTTTTGGGTAAATAGAAAATATCACAGTTGTTTTTTTTTTTATTATTACTGCTAAGGTTCTCTTATTGTAATACTAAGAGAAAGACTAGCAAACCTTCTAAAAGTCAAGAAATTGACCGGCACGATACCTACTACTCTATTGAGTATTGACTACTCCCAATCCCCATCCGACTCAATCTTCAAAGCCGGGTTACGGATTCAGTTTCGGGTTGGTTCGGAAAATTCTCAGTCTCTCTGACTCTTCAGAAATAAAAAATCCCAACTTTGTCCGCGAATCGCAAGTGGGTCATAGAAAATTGAAGCTTTTGTCTGATTTCAGTCTCTAGTCTCTGCGACGCCTCTTCACGCGTACTTAGGGTTCTCTCATTGACTCCACTCCTCTATCTCACAACTTTCAGGTATGTACCTGAGGATTCCATCTTGACCTCGATAATTATTTGCTAATCCCGTGAAATCGATAGATTTAATTGACTCCACTCTCCTCGTACGCCTGCGCAGACAAAAAAAAACTGATGGGTGTGATCGATGTTCAGGGCGCTCCATCGTTTTCCATTCATTGTTCAGAGGCAAATCTACGAAAGTCGCGGGCTTTGAGGAAAAACATCAGTAGGGTTTATTGTGTTCAGGCGTCAAGTGCAGCTGTAGACGAATCCAAGAACTTGACCATGGGAGACTCTTTTATCCGTCCACATTTGAGGCAATTGGCTGCTTATCAGCCAATTTTACCCTTTGAGGTGATTTTGGTTTTAGAATCTTCCCATATTCAGGATTCTTAATATAATCTTGCCCATAGTGTTGACAATTTCAGAATGTTAGATTGGATTGGATTTATGTTTCTAACTGTGTTTGCAATTAGGTGTTGTCTGCTCAATTAGGAAGAAAGCCTGAGGATATTGTTAAGTTAGATGCGAACGAGAACCCGTATGGTCCTCCTCCAGAGGCAAGTTATATCTTTCTCACTCACAGATATGTTGATGATAAAAAAAGGATAATCTTTTAGTGTTTTCAGATGCTCTCTTTAGGTTTTTGAAGCACTAGGCAATATGAAATTCCCTTACGTCTATCCTGATCCGCAAAGTCGTAGACTTCGTGATGCACTCGCTCAAGACTCTGGTCTTGAGTCAGAATACATCCTTGTTGGCTGCGGCGCTGACGAACTAATCGATTTGATCATGAGGTCTGTCTTAGGGGATTGAGCTTCTTCCTCTTCAAAACCGCATTTCGTGACTAAATCGTGTGTTTGCAGATGCGTGTTGGATCCTGGGGAGAAGATCATTGACTGCCCTCCCACTTTCTCAATGTATGTGTTTGATGCTGCTGTGAATGGAGCAGGTGTCATTAAAGGTGAAAGATTAATAATTGCGCGTGTTTCACTCTCTTCGTCTCTTTCATCTCTCTCTCTATGCATATGGTCTTAGAGACGTTGGTCTTTGTTTTGTATCACAGTTCCAAGGAACCCCGATTTCAGCTTGAACGTAGACCGCATCGCTGAAGTTGTTGAACTAGAAAAACCCAAATGCATATTCCTAACTTCTCCCAACAATCCAGATGGGAGGTAAAACACCACTCTAGACACTATCGATAATATTACTTTTTTAGTTTTTCATGATTGATCCGAGTTCTGTTTTGTTACAGTATCATCAGCGAAGATGATCTGTTGAAGATTCTAGACATGCCAATACTTGTTGTCCTAGATGAGGCTTACATCGAATTCTCAGGAGTTGAATCAAGGATGAAATGGGTGAAGAAGTATGAAAACCTAATCGTTCTCCGCACATTTAGCAAACGAGCTGGTAAAAATTCGCGTCTATTCACAAGTGAGCTATATAATCTAAACAAAACATATAATATAAAGCCTTCATCTAACAGTTCTCATGACATTTAAGGTTTGGCCGGGCTTCGAGTTGGATATGGAGCCTTTCCATTGAGCATAATCGAGTACATGTGGAGAGCGAAGCAACCATACAACGTCTCTGTTGCAGGGGAAGTAGCAGCATTAGCAGCACTTTCAAACGGGAAATACTTAGAAGATGTGAGAGACGCGTTGGTACGAGAAAGAGATAGACTTTTTGGGCTTTTAAAAGAAGTTCCTTTCTTGAATCCTTACCCGAGCCACTCGAATTTCATTCTCTGTGAGGTTACATCTGGAATGGACGCAAAGAAGCTGAAAGAGGATTTGGCTAAAATGGGTGTGATGGTGCGCCATTACAATAGTCAAGAGCTTGAAGGTTATGTCCGAGTTTCTGCTGGAAAGCCTGAACACACTGATGCTCTCATGAATTGTCTAAAGCAATTTTATTGACTTTGGAACTCATTGAAACAAATAACAAACTGTTTCAGTTTTTGTCTCCCCTGTTTTTGTTTGTTTTCACTTTGTTGGGTTCAATGTTTCAAACTTCAGTTAATGAGATATTTTGCAATAAGACCTATATGGTTTGATAATGGGCCTAGACCAACTGTAAAACTTGTTGATGGAGCTCGTTGAAACTGAAACATAAATTTATTATGTGATCTAGGGTTGGCTAATTCTGGTCAGGTCGGACTCAAATTCAAACTGTTTGTTCTTGTTAAAGTTGAAAACCCTTGTCGTCTCTCTTAAAACCCCTAAATCATCTATGGCAAAGTGCGGCTTAAATACCTAATTCTTTATTAAGCCACCAAAAACAGAAAATAAAGTAGACAGGTGTTGTCTTCTTAGGTCCATTCAAAGAAGGTTCCATATAAATATATAAAAGCTCATGCCTGAAACCTAGTTATGAAGTATTTTGTAAGATAAAACAAAATTTTGTCCCTTGTTTAATAAAAGCCACCAAACAATTTGTTAATAATATAAGAAAAGTTCATTATTTTTTTTTTTAAGTTTGTTATTTTAAATAATTAAGCTGTAAAGGAACCTAAAAGAAAGACAAAAAGAAAACAAAAAAAAAATGTACTAAGAATAAGTATGCGAGAAGCAATAGGATCAAAGAGACAACTTGGGGGGTGTGGGCCGACATGCCATCATCAGAGCCTCTCTGTTCCATTCTTACCTCTATAAGTTTTTGCTTCTCTTATCATTACATTTTTTAGTTTCCTCGTCTCATTAATCTATTGTTAAAATGCAGTTTCTGGATAATTGTTGGATCCTACTTATGTTCCATTTATTGAAATATTCAAAATATTTTTTTTCTGGGTCTTTAAATTATATTCCTTCTGTTTTTGAAAGAGACTTTTCACACAAAATAAATTAATGCTTACTTATAAATATATTACTTTCTTACATTAAACATTTTCCAACAACTATTAAACCAATAATAATCTAAGAATCCAAATACTCTCACTCAATATATTTTGATATTCATTCTTTCTTAACATTAACTAAATTGCATTTAAAAACTTGAGAAAGTTAATTTTTATAAAACAAGAAAATTTCGAAACATCATTCTTTCAAAAACAGAGTGAGTATGACTTTAAATTATATCAGATTTTGAGGCACAAATATTACACTCGACATTATACATTGATTCTTCCGTTTTGCTTTATAGAATGATTTTGATGAACAGACGGAAAATTAAAACCTTTTCGACCCATACTAATTTTCATTTTATCCTGATAACCAGGAAAAAATCAAATAATTGATGAAACAAAACATATACTTTGCTAAACCAGCCTATAAAGCAAAGCGAATGGATTAACTCTTTTGATTACCTTAAATTACTCGTGTCTCAAACATAAGTTGTAAGCTATTTTGATGTACATTAGATCCTTAGAGTCATATACTATTTAATTGTATTAATGTGAATATATCAGTTGAATATAACGAATATAACATCTTATTAAGCTTATCTAAAATATATATACATAAACTCTCTTTTTCTAATCCAAACAAAGAGAATGGAAAAGGAGTATTTGGTTTTGGAAGGTCTTACTCGGTTTTATGTTGTCGTTGATTTTACTCATAACATGATACAAAAACAAATGATAAAAAATTAATGAGAAATGTTTGAAAATTTCCTAAAGTAAAATAATTTAACTAATTAAAGTTATTTAATAATAATTATAATAGTATGGAACTATTATTTGATATATTGTGATAGAGACGCAAACTCGCTAAAAAAATTTTTTAAAAAAAATCACAAGATTTATGAAGAGTCCCACTAAACCTTTGGTGTTTGATATATATATATGCCCGCATGCTTTCTCTTCATTTCTGATATATCTTCAAATACCAAAGGTGAAATTTGTTTGTACATGTTTGAAGTACTAAATGCCAAATATCTACACTAACGATTATTTAAAGTTTAAAAATGAAATGAAAGGTTAATGGGAAATCTTGACTTGATGGTTATCAAATAGGATGTGGAATAGAGAGGCAAGTAGAGGAGGCTCTAGGGGTCACTTGGAGAAGTAGTGGTCGATCTTAATCCACCGTCCGTTCATCATTAATTTCGGCTAATTATAACTTTCGTTAATCATTATTTACGCCAATTTTAATTCCTCATTCAGTCTTATAACAGATTACTATTTTCTTTTTATTTTCCCATCTTATATCGTTTTACTTTTTGTTTTAATATCAACAACTTAGTTGTTCGGAAGTATCACATGCGATAAAATCCAGCGATAAGATTTTTTTGTGAAAAAATATTATAATATATAGAGAGAGAGAGAGAGATTTTCCGAACATTGTCACATAAAGACAAATTCGAAATCATTGCCTATGAGATAATAAAAAAAAATTGAGGATGATTATATGTATAGCCTATGAGTATCACTAATAATCACTAACTATTTCCTAATTATTATTGTTTCACTAAGATCAGCTGATAATATATATATATATATATATATATATATATATTGATGGATATGATATCTTTCAGGGTGCAAATATATTTTTGCGAGGTTATTGGGGAAAAGCATATAAAAGTATTTTGTGCGAATTATATTTATTAACAGTGATTCTTAACTCATATAAGCACAACCATTATTACAGGTAAGAATACTTTTTTCTTTATAAAGGTACATTATAATATAAATATATAACTCGAATGCTTAAAGTTACACCATTCAAACTTAACGAGAAAATATACATAGAAACACAATGATTTATCGGTGGATTCTCTATCATTAACTTCTTCGCATCTTCAAGATCTGTGAATAATTATTAAGTTATTAAATACGTAACAAAAACAGAATAATTGTTAAGTTTGGTTGCATGCAAAATAAATTATAAACGACTGTAAATATGCACGATCATGTATTCATAATATATCATTTTATTAAGTTTTTTTCTTCAGTTTTTATCTTTTTTTTTTTTTTTTTTTTAACGTACACCACTGAACCACTATAGCACACATGATTTTTGTTTAAAAATTATTTTCGACCAAGCGGAATCGACCTTAAGAACTGCTTACACATTCTACAAAGAATCTACGGCTATGCCAACTGTGCTAACGTCACAAATATCAAGATTCAGTTTTTATCTTCCATAAGTATATTTAGGTGATATTAGATTCAAGTGAATTGTCACAAAATTAAATAAGCTATATAATTTTACGTTTATATATCTATGTTTTGTCTTACACAAAATGACCTCATATGCAATTTTTAGCCACTTCAAGTAAAGTCATGTTTTTTTTCTTCTATAGTATAAAAGTAGTAAATAAAATAAACGTATAGATATAACTGTTTCTAGATACAGGTCGTTGTCAAAGTTCAGTTAGGATAGAATCTAAGGCAAGATCTTAATCTATCTCTTTCTTTTACAGGAAACTTTTTTTTATTTAATCTATTTATCTTATATATCACCAAACAATATCTTATTTGACCTTTCAATGAGTCTCTAAGTATCGGTATTTGCTGCAGTATTCAATACATATTTGTCGATATTTAAGTTTCCATAGTTGTATTCAAGCATAATACAAATTCTCGAATTTTTTCCGATATTTTAGACATCGCCCCATAGTTGAATTCAGGTATTTGATAAAAAGATATACTTATTTATTTGTATATTAATTAAATAGTAATGTTAAAAATTAAGAGTTGGTAAGTTGATGCATTTACCATCATATCTTGTTGATTTTCTCAAATAGAAAGAAGGTGTGTGTGGCCATAATATTATAGTATGTTGGGAGTTTGATGAGCAGTCCAATAGAAATGGACTAAAACAAAAAGAAAGAAAAAATAAAAGAAAAGTGAAAGGTCGGTAGATCACATCAGATTGTAATGATTTTATCAGATTAAGTTCATGATTTAAACGAATATTTCTCCTTAGAACTTAAAAATTAACCAACTAGATAGGTATATAAACAACTTAATCATACTAAAATTCGAATGACGACAGTAAACAAGATGGACTAATTTGTTTGCAAACTAAATCGTTATACTTTTGGGGGTGGACAATAATTCATTACGGACCAACTGATTTGTTTGTTTTTTATAATTTATCAATTTTTTTTTAACAAAAATAAGTTAAAAACACAATTTTTTTGCTATCAGCACATTGCATACTAAAATTTAATTCTGATGAACTAAATACTGGTATCTAAAAACATATTAGCATCCATCGTTCGTTGTTACCATTCAAAAGTACGATTAAGAGTCTTAATTATAATATAAAATCTCATATCATATTTGAAGTTCTGATTTTGAAAATTAGTTGAATTTTATTTATTGTAATGTCTAGGATCTTTCCGTCTTTTTTACATTTTATATTAAAAATAAATTATACTTGACAAAAAAAATTACGGTTTCTATAAACTATTCAAAGACATTATTTTAATAATATGTTAACTAAAAGATTATAAACAGCTAGATATGTACGTGTATAAAGTATTCAACATGTGTTAACAAAAAAAAAAGTATTCAACATGTCTTCGACTTCGGCCGCAATTCATCACCCCATTGACCGACAAATCAGGGACCGACTTCTTCTATTCCCGAGTTTGGTCGCAAACTTTCATTCTCTCCTTCAAATTTTATTTAGATTCTATATCAATTTCCTTATTTGATTTGCTTTGTCTGTCGTCTTTAGTTCGTAATGGGTTACGATGGAATCATCGACCAATTTACAGTGGCGTCACTATCTTATACAGTTAACTTTTAGTGGATAAAAAAATTAAGATAAGAACAGCAGCAAGTTGACCTCTGCCGGGTGAAAAACAAAAACCTAAATGGTAATGCATCATTATTAACTAACCTACTAGCTTACTAACCCCAATAATTACCGTTATAGCTAATTATGATTAGTGTTAGAGTGTCAAGTATACACGCACTATGATTCTGACCATCCATATATGTAGTTCAATACATTCGTCATTAATTATAGATAAATATATATTTTGTAAAAATGAAACAAAATCGTAACTTTTTAAAACAAAGAAAGTGTATCTGTAAATATGAAGCACATTTCAGATACTGCTATCCTATCTTTTGTATTAATTCATAATCACGGTTAAACCTATTATGAATCAATGTATACCTAATAGATACTACTAAATCAGTTATTTTAAAACAAAAAACAAAATAGATACTAAATTATTATTTTTTGGGAACTAAGGCATATATATATATATATCCATATTGTCCATATATGCACACACAAACGAGTCCGTAATAAGTACAAAAGAAAAAAATACGGGGTACATTTTAAAAAAAATGAAATTATATTGAGAGTTAGAGACACTATGATTAGAGAAAAGGAAAAATTAGGGATCGAGGCACATATGTATAATTTATATGCTGACAGAATAGTGTGAAAGGGTTTGTGGGCAAATCCTTGGGATTGGAAAGAAAGGCTCCTCTATATCATTCACGCAATAGTCACTAGACAAGTAGGCATGCATGTGAAACTGAATCATAATCATGTGCTCTTTCTCCTCATTTCTCAATCCAGCTTTTATTATTTTCCTTTTCCATTTTTTAAAAAAACTTTCCTTTCCCATTTTAGCACTCATTTCTTACTATTTTTTCCTATAAAATCCTTTTCTTTTTGTATACATTTGTCCTTGATTTTCGTGCCTCTCTTGGTTAGCATATGTAGTTACATACTCTTTACTAACTCCAAAACGATTCTTTAGTTTTTTTTTTTTGGATTTTTCTTTGGACAAGAGTCAATGAGTTACTGAGATGACGTCACCAGCCGAAAGTGTGAGGTAAAAAAGTAAAAAAAAAACACAGCCAATGGCTTTGATGGGACCCGCATAAGCGGATATCAGATGAGGAACAAATGATTAGTTAAGTGATAGAAACAGGTCTTCTTCCACGTGTTACACATCTGTGACGACATGTGTCAAGAAGGCGCCACCAACCAGACATTGGGAGCTGGATTGCTGGAGAAAGACTTCAGAACATCATCCTCTTGTTTTACTCTTCTCTTTATTATTTTTTTATATTATGTAACAAATAGACACGATTCGTCATGTTGAATGGCCAACGTTGGTTCCTTTAGGTTTACTATAAATCTCAAATAATATTATAATAATTTTCTTAGAAGAAATTTGAGAATATTGTGGTTTTGGAGTGGATCTAAGACTTGGTTATCAATTATCTATTCCCTATATTACATTATAAAATTTGATGCGGTAGTATATTGAGTGAGATTTACGTAGTAATCCATAAATGTACATGCGTGTAAATCCTTTCGACGTTGAGAGTTACTTAAGATAGTTAATTTCTTCATCCTCATATACTTTTCCTTACGTGTCTTATCAATGGTTAATGAGACATATTAAAAAAGAATAAGAAGAATAAGAAGAAGAAGAAGACACATTTCAGATACTAGAACAAGCAAACATATATATCTAAAGTTCAGAATTTCTCTTTTGAGTTATTAAGATTACATATATTTTTTTGTTCAACAATACATAATACATACAGCCTAAACCACTAGAGTAGTTTATAATATTTAAACTACGCTAGAATACTAGTGTAGTTTATATAATATTTATAAAAAAAATCAAATCAAATTAAAATTTCTGATATTTATAAAGTTTTATTTAGAGCATTTCATGCCTAATAAGAATAGCTAATCATATATATAGCTTTGCTATAAAAATGAAATTACTAGTAAACAATATGGACAATTAAAAAAAAGTTGGGTTGTGCAGTAATTAGTGCCAGTGAAGTGGAGAAGCTTGGAAAAACTTAAAACAAAAAAATTGCGGTTAGAGAGAGAGAGAGAGACGTCCAAAAACAAGGCCTAAATTTATATCCCACGCGCAATCAAACCCTTGCTCCATCTCCATCTTCTTCTTCTTCTCCCTCTCCTTATATCATCAATTTGCACCCACATGACACACACTTCCATTTACATAAATAAGCATATTCACATCATAAACCTATATATATATACAGTCTAAGATTTCTAGATGGTCCATCTACATTTGATCTAATTAATCAAAAGCCAAGCTCTTGTCTTGTTATATAACACTCATCATTCAATCAACAACAGAGAGATTTCAAACTCTCTTCTCCTTCTTATGTTGCTACCCTTTTTAGATCATCGTCCTTCTGGAAATCGCTTACAAACAACATATTATTCTTGACAAGCCCTTCGTCCAATCTATATTAGCTCGTAAGTTTCAACCCATTATTCCTTCTTAGGTTTTTCTTATATCTACACACAAAATATATGTATATATATTATATATATTTATAAATATATTCATTCATGAGCTATGATGATGCATAGGCGTTTCTGTTTTGAATTTTTTTATCATATATACATTACATACATATAGTATGGGATCGTTTTGTACATGGGTAGGCTGTATAAAGATTCATATCTTGAATACAGATATGTGTATGTGTGGACATTGACCCACAATTTTTACTTTTTTAGAGTAAACAGAACTTGAAATGAATCATGGAGATTTCGGAATCTATGGTTTTTTCTACGAAATTATTGTTTCTTAGAAATTAATTGCTGTTGCATTATTAATATTAATAATATATAGATAGTATAGGGATATAACTCGATACAAGAGTGTGTAATACACTCAAAGGAACATCAGCCTCGGTGACTTCCACCCGTCAAGCTTTTCGGCTATATATCCAATTTATATAATTATCTTCCATATACAAGATCAATATATGTATAGTTCTTGTATGTTTTAGGTCTTATAATACTACCTTTGTTATATTATGTACTACTTTTTATAGATTATATAGTACATAGTGTATAAACTTTGGATCTTTTCGTCTGTAAGCATCGTACGTTCGTTATGTACAAGGCGAAACAAACCCTTAGGCCTAATGTTTTCTGGAAAAAAAATCCAAAAACTTTTGCTTTCAAACATTAGTTATTAAAAAAAAAATCTTGTAAAATAGTAGGAGCCCCTCCATTGTTGGGTGGTCCCATGGAAATACATCATAACCATCGTCAGAAACATAATAGCTATTGCCTTAAGCTTAAAGATCTAAGATTTTGGATACAATATCTATCTACATATATGTGAATTTATATGGGTGTGTGGATATTTATAGATATTTAATATATTATCATGTGTGTCCGTGTGTAACATCACTATCATTACCCAACACAGCTTTTGGAATTTCATTGGACCCAAGAGCCATTCGATCCCTTTCTTATAATTAAATATAAGAAGCTTGTAACAGGCTTTGGTTTTGGTCCCAAAAACAAAACTTTAAGGTTGTGCCTTGTTTGTCTAAGGGTTTCTTAATAGCTTCCAAAAAGACACGCTTAAATTTATATACAATATATTTTCCTTCACAACATTCTCTTCTCTCTCATTTCTCCATCTCGTTTCTTACTCTTTTCTCTAACAATTTCTGGAATTATCTACGTTAATAGGATCATTTTGGATGGATAACATAATGCAATCATGTATGCCACCGGGATTCCGATTTCATCCGACAGAGGAAGAGCTCGTGGGTTATTACCTAGATAGGAAGATCAATTCAATGAAGAGTGCTTTAGATGTCATTGTAGAGATTGATCTCTACAAGATGGAGCCGTGGGATATTCAAGGTAATCAACGTGGATTTTCTATAATTATTATCAATAATTAAGCTTTTGCATGGAATGGCAGGACAATGTTTACTTAATATGATCTTTGAAAACCAATAATATGCGATGAAATTGGCATGCGAAATGAATAAGAAAGCCTACTTTCTTTGACTTGTAAGATTTTATAAACGTGAGTGTGAAAAGAATATAACTGAGAAAAATTAAGAGAGCTATAGTACACTCATAAATCATAATACCTCGTTTGAAATTATACCAGTTAAATTTTGAAAGTGGGAAAGTATAATCATATCATATATTCGCCCAAATACAATTCACCACCTCATTTTTCAATCTTCTTTTTAATATTAATATGCTAATATTTTGTGATGTAAGGAATTTATGACACTAATATTTGGTGTTGCATTGCAGTGAGATGCAAACTAGGGTATGAAGAGCAAAACGAGTGGTACTTCTTTAGCCACAAGGATAGGAAGTACCCGACCGGGACTAGGACCAATAGAGCCACGGCCGCCGGGTTCTGGAAGGCCACCGGTAGAGACAAGGCGGTGCTTTCAAAGAACAGTGTCATAGGAATGCGGAAGACACTTGTCTACTACAAAGGTCGAGCTCCGAATGGAAGAAAATCCGATTGGATCATGCACGAATACCGCCTCCAAAACTCCGAGCTTGGCCCGGTTCAGGTACACATTTAAAGACTCTAATTGATATAACCACTATCAAGCCAATAATCTAAAAATTAGTAGTACAATACTCATCTTGGATCAACTTAACTATATACCATATTGAGACCGAAGAAGATGAATATGTTACAGTATCTATACAATCGATCCAACAATGTTGCCAAGCCTGAACGGACTAAATCAATAACCGTTTATTTTTGCACTATAGGAGGAAGGTTGGGTGGTGTGTCGAGCATTTAGGAAGCCGATTCCAAACCAGAGGCCATTAGGGTACGAGCCATGGCAGAATGAGCTCTACCACGTTGACAGTAGTAACAACTACTCATCTTCAGCGAGAATGAACACGAGTCACCATATCGGTGCCTCTTCATCGAGCCACAACCTTAACCAAATGCTCATGAGTAATAATCACTACAATGCCAATAATGCATCCTCAACGATGCATCAATATGGCAACATCGAGCTCCCACAGCTGGACAGCCCTAGTTTGTCGCCGAGTCTAGGGACGAATAAAGATCAGAAGGAGATTTTTGAGCAAGAAGAAGCGAAGAGCTTCAACTGTGTGGATTGGAGGACATTAGATAGCTTGCTTGAGACACAAGTCACACATCCACACAACCCTGATGTCCTTATGTCTTCGTTTGAAACGCAGTCGTATAATCCGGCGCAGAGCTTCCCTTCCATGCATCCAAACTATAATCATGAGGTCGAAGCTAGTATTCATCATTCTCTTGGATGCTTCCCTGACTCGTAAATTAAAAAGAAAATCTTCTATATATACTGATTTGTATTCTATGATTTAATTGTTCCATCTGGGAAAATAACATCTATAACTGTCTATTTGTAAAAGAAGTTTGTGTGTAATACGTAGAAATTTTCTTCGCGAATTTCACAAAGGTGGAATTTTTTTTTCTTGTCCCTCTTGGGCTTTTTTTCTATTCAGATTTATTATGTTACTAGAATTTGTAAGTCATCCATTCTAATTCTACCCCATTTATTCTAAGAAAAATTTGTTCTTAATTATACCACAAAGCACGCCAGATCTATCAATGGTGGCTTACTAGTTAGGAGAACCTGAGATAGTAGAGCCTCTTACGGTTCAAACCTCAATCATAGGCAACAAAAAAAAGATACATATATATATATATATATTTATGTAATGTATAGAAACGTACCATTAATGACTTAAGTGATATGATCTGCATACATATATTACAAATGTTATATATAATATATACAAGTGAAGAAGATGAAAAGCAAAAATTAAACAAAAAAAAGAATATGAACAAAAAGGTTACGGAACTAATGAAACTGTTATTTGACTAGGTAAGAATCATATCATTCACAAACACAAAAAAAAAAAAAAGACAGATCAGCGTTTTAAACCCTCCCACTAGCTCAGAGTTTGTAAGTCTAGAAGTTTGAGTCAGAACCCTCTGAGTCATCTAGAAGTAGAGCCATCGTTAAGAGTCTCCGACTCCGATACTGAAATGTAAAAAAACTGACGCCACGTTTTCCGTTAAAATATTTTCCAAACCTTCGTTGATGCTTCGTATGAGTACGTTAATCTGAAGAAGAAAAAGAGAACTTGATTGATTTTATTTTGGTATCTAGGGTTCATAAGTGAGAAATTGAAATGCCATCTGTTCATTCGAAACCAAATCTCTCAGATCTAATCCCTTGTGATACATTTTCCTCGAGATCTTTGTAGAGGAATTAAGATCCCACACCAAACAACCCAATCTAAGTGCGCGTGGACCTTCCGTGGTTTTTGTTCTTGTATTCGGTGATGGCTCCGACGCGGATTCTAATCCGAGACGAAGAGCTTGGAGCGATATCGGACGATGACGATTCGCCATCTGGAAAGCGATCTAAACTCGATCGATTCCCTCTTAGCCGATGGGAACTCGCGGTGTCTCTCGGTGTCTTCCTTGTCTTCTCCTCTGGACTCTTCTGCATCTACATGACCATGCCTGCTGCAGAATTCGGCAAGCTCAAAATCCCAAGAAGCATCGCTGATCTCCGCTTGCTCAAGTAAATTATTTCCTCTGAACTTGTGTAGCGAAAATAGGAGGGTTTACTGATAAGGAATCAAAAATTGTTCAAGATTAGATAGACGAATCTCAGACATAGGATCTCTGTCCTTGGATAATCTTTGAGCTTCTGTATGTAGATAATAGTGACAAATGTCAAAATTGGATGATTACATGTTTTGATCATGATTTCAAAATAACAAATCTGTAAACTTGTTTTGTTTCAGAGACAATCTAGCAAACTATGCGAATGAATACCCGACGCAATTCGTTTTAGGGTACTGTGCGACCTACATTTTCATGCAGACCTTCATGATTCCAGGGACCATCTTCATGTCACTTTTAGCTGGAGCTCTCTTTGGGGTTATCAAAGGTGTTATCTTGGTTGTTTTCAACGCAACCGCAGGAGCTACTTCGTGTTTCTTTCTGTCTAAGTTGATCGGCCGGCCACTGATTACTTGGCTATGGCCTGACAAATTAAGATTCTTTCAGGCTGAGGTATACTCCTCTTTTGCTCAATAACCTTTATGAGAATTCTTCATTTCGTTGTAATGATTAGTTGTGGTTTATATAATTCTTCAGATTGGTAAGCGTAGAGATAAGCTTCTGAACTATATGTTGTTTCTGAGGATAACACCAACACTGCCAAATCTATTTATCAATTTGGCTTCTCCGATAGTCGATGTACCATTTCATGTCTTCTTTTTGGCGACATTGGTCGGTCTCATTCCCGCAGCTTATATAACCGTCAGGGTAAGCCCTTTCTGATATATGCTACAATACTGTCATAAATCAAGATTCGTGTGATTCGTTTCTTTTTTTGATATATCTAAGCAGAGCTTATAATTCTTGGTC
Organism: Streptanthus diversifolius; assembly: GCA_039880935.1. Lineage (NCBI taxonomy): Eukaryota > Viridiplantae > Streptophyta > Magnoliopsida > Brassicales > Brassicaceae > Streptanthus > Streptanthus diversifolius. Next base: position 3,388,038 of record JAXGFM010000015.1, on the reverse strand, counting down.
TTTGTATTTCAGGCTGGCCTTGCTATTGGAGATTTAAAATCGGTGAAGGATCTGTATGATTTCAAGACATTGTCGGTGCTTTTCCTCATCGGGTTCATCTCCATACTTCCAACAATACTGAAAAGAAAGAAGATATACGAATAACCAAGGAGAAGTTATTTTTACAATACAAAGGCTTAACCTTCGATGCCATAAGCCTTACAGAGGACAAGAATACACTTTTAACTGATTAGAAGACACAACAAAACAAAAATGTTTGAGTTCGTTTACTTGGCACTTCGTTTATAGTTTTTTTTTTTTTTTATTGTGTTTCCATGTGAGAGTAGAATTGAGGATATTACAGAAGCAATACACTTTTTTGTTGCCCATTCCTCAAGATGAGAGACCATCGAGCAATTGCTGATACAATTTTGACTTCAGATTATAATCAATCTTATTATTTTTTTGCCATTATAACTGATGCATATGAAACAGGAAGTAGAGAATAACAATTATCTTAAAATAATATATTGAAGAAACCGAATTCTCTCAACAACAAAGAACAACTCGAATCAAAGCAAACTCATGACATTATTTTAGTTAGATGCCATTTCTCAAAGCTACTCTCTGTAAAACAACAGATATAATTCAGCAGAAGTTGAATAGACAAAGTCAAAGTTAAGTCAATTTGAAACCACCGCCAACAGGTTTGTGCAACTGGTAGGTCTGGCTCGGCACAACTTGAATCACACCTGGTTGTTCTGCAACACCCAAATCCCCAAATATCATATCAGAGAAACAGAGCATGAATAAAAAAACATTGGTCAAGTTAAGAACTTTTATCTTCTTTTCCAGGTCTACATACTCGAAAATGTGCTATCATGACTTATATGATTCTGTTTCTACTGGCTTGAATTCTAACATGCCTATCTCAACATATTACAATATCATAGTTTAAGCAAATGGTATCTCAGAACATATTGTGGACCTGGACAACAAAAATAAGATCTACATCAACTAGATCTGCACAAATCATAACATTTTTCATTGTTTCATCTGTGTTTGATGGAAAAGTTCACAAACAGATAGGAACAAGATTCAGCTAACGTTGTATTTTCACATTTCAAATCCAAATAGAGAGGCTACTAGATTCTTGTGTGCATTCATCGGTTCAAGGCTTTCTAAGTTACAAGTATCAGACGAGTAAGTGCACGATCAAAACGAAGAATCTGATTTTAAAAAAAAAAAAAAAAAAAAACGTACTGGATATCTCGGCGACTTGCTCAGGTGTGAGCTTAGCTGAGAAACCAGAAGCAGCTTCCTTGTAACTGTAAATTAGAGCGTCCTTTGCAGCTTCGTCGCTGTAATCAGCCATAAGGAACAAACAGAATCCATTATCATTTCTTATAGGCATCCCAATAGTTTCTCCGAACAAATCGATTTGTATAAAAGAAACCACAACAATCATAATCAAACAATAAATATCCTCTTTAAACTTCAAGCTACTAACAAAAATCTCCTCCCCCCCCGGAGAAACAAAACCCTAAATCGAAGTGATCACACCCGAAAAATATCGTATCACAAACAAGACCACATCAAAATTGATCTCATGAAAATCGAGAATGAATGGTCTCGGAGTGGGAGGAATTTGTTAACAGACCTGCCGAGAGCGGAGGAAAGGGTACGGAGATGATAGTCTTTAGGTTCCTCATCGGTGGGCTTCTCGGTGTAGATGATGTGGACCTTCGCTTCGGACGTTGGTTCACCGGTAGATTCAGCCATGGTGATCGGAGCAAGGAGCGATAAGAAGAAGAAGAAGACGACGATGATGAGGTTCAGGTAGACTCTTCTTCCAGGAGCAGATGTTTGCATTTCTCTTCTATCGAATTTGGGATATTTCAATCAAAAGACAAAGGTGCAATACGCGTGACAATGAAATTTTCCCATTTATGTCCATTTTTAAAACCGACTCACAATGGACGGTCTTAACTGATTAACTCAGAATCTGACGGCTATAATTTGTCGGCCTGTATAGTATTTATCTTTTTTTCCCCTATAATGCCAGAAATTTCTGTAAATAGCCTGCCTGCCTGCCAAGTGGCGACTTTGCATTAAAATAAAACCATGAATCAACCACTTATCTTATTTATTCCAATCTATAGATGAGGTAATCACCAGCATTTTTGGAACCATTCATTTTAATTAATTTTTTTTTTAAAAAAAAAAACCATTATTAGTGACTGAATCTCACTGTTTGTGTAGTTGGAAACTAAATTTCTATATTAAAAACATATCATAAAATAAAAACTTTGACATTGAACAAGGTGTTGTCTTTTTCAGTTTTTCTCGAAAAGAAAACACAAACATTGAGCCTTCGACAACAAGTCCATGGGCCAAACACGAGATTAAGATCGTCAACCTGGGCCGATCCTCTTATAATTCACACAACGAATGAAAAACCAATGTAAATAGATAGAAGAAATATACATTTTTAGTATAAATCAACTGTAAGAACTCTTGTCATTTTGGTTTCAACATGTTAAAAACTGGACAATATCGAACAAACTAAAACCCCTACCCGTCGCCAAATCGCGGAGTTACAACTAGCAACGGCTTGATATTCTGAATTAATTAAAAGCCTAAAAATTAATTTTTACCCACTCATTATTTATTTATAAATTATTTTCCCCTCTCACCTCATTTTAAAGTTTAATACGCCTCAAAGCCAAGTAAGCCAATACTCTATAACCAACAAACATGAAAAACAAAACGCTAACGCTCGTCCATAGCCCAATGTCTCCAACCACTTCCTCCTCCATTAACCGGCACCCAGACGTTGTAGCCGTTCCTTGCGCTCTCTTTGGCTCGCATCCAGACATCCTCAATATCTCGTAACCATTTCCGTACTGGATCGCAATTAATAGACGGTAACAATAAAACGTCGTGGAAACGTATTTCATCCACACCATTCCCGATGGCACTTTGTTCACGTAGTAACCGCCGGTTAAAACAAACGCTAGCATCGTCACCGTCACGATCGTGGAGGCCTTTTTTGCGTCCATGATCACTGCGCCCAAGGCAAGTCCCAGTCCTTGGGAAGCTAAAACGTATAGCAATAGCACGGAAAGGGTGAGGAGGAAAGGGACTAGCCCTGGGCGTAGACCGACCATCCAGTAAGTTAGCGTCAAGAACGCTGCCGGGAGAACAAGTTCCATGGAGAGCGATCCCATGACGTGAGCCATGAAGTAAGATGAGAGTGTATACATACCGGAGGCGCGTTCTCGAGTGAAGATCGCACGTTCTTGAGGAAACGTGAAGACCGCGTTAAATGACGGAAGTACCCCCCAGAAAATGGTAATGAAGAAGAGTAGTCCTAGTCGGTCCTGTAACAACATTATTGTTATGAAAAACGCCAAACCAAACCAACAATATGTTTTTTTTTTTCTGGTTATATATGATTAATGATGTTTGTATTCTTATTGTTATGAAAAACGCCAAACCAAACCAACAATATGTTTTTTTTTTTCTGGTTATATATGATTAATGATGTTTGTATACTTACGTGTACGTCTCGATAATCGGAGTGCCACCACATTAGAGCAGAGAGTAGTGAAGCCGCAATGACTTGGAAAATGCGAAGTGCATCGAAGGATTCGTGGCGCCGTTCTTTTAGAAGTCTGTGGAGGAGAATGCAGAGTTGGCTGAACCATGTTGTGATACCAGACGTTATTCCACGGGCGTTCTCTCGCGTTTTCACAAAACGCGCGTTCTCTCCAGGAGAAGGTGACTCGTCGATGCAGGATTTGACGTTTGGGGCCAGCAATGTATCGTAAGCAACGGCCAGCGTTTGTCTCACGTTTGGCTTTTCCCGTTCCGTTACGCCGTCAATCTGACAAACTCCTGCATAGGTTAACAAATCTCAATCAGTTTGGAGAAGTTACGTATAATAATCGATAAAGTTTGGAGAAAAATAAGTTAAAAATCAGAGAATTGTTTTCATGTATTCATTAACCAGTAGTGCATAACAAATAGTCATGATTAGCTAGTAGATACTCGGATGATAAATCAATGAATAATCCAAAAGAACCAGACCGGTTAACTAATTAATGGACCAATCAAACTCTAATTAATATCTATCAAACTATATATTAATGATAATGAACCACTGAAGTATCATCCAAATACGCGAAAGTTAATTGGCCAATTGAATAATTAATTAAATATCCTAAATACATAAAAAAGGAAAAGCCAATTCAAAGTGGCACTAAACCAAACAGTGGTGAGGGCGAATCAACCAATCGTCTTGTTTGGACCGACCTAACAAATACATTTAAACAGGTTTTGACACCATATTGGACCCATTTTTTATTAATCTAAGAACAGTAATATCTTTAAATGAATAAATTGACTAATTTAATAAGTAATTGAGATTGGATTTGCAGTAAAGCTGACCAATCAAGGTGGAGAGGGGAGAGAGTCCACCCAAAAAAGCATAAGGTCGCCACTACAGTTCTTAATTTTAGCTTCTTCATTGATTCCAATTTTTTTAACAAAAAAAATGCAAAAGCTTGAGCATCAAATAATCTAGTATTTGAATTTCACTTTTTATACGATAAGCTTATGCAAAATATGCCAAATTGTTATTGATTCCTAACGTCTTAAACTTTTCTTTTCTTACTTATCAACAGGATTAAAATTGAATTTCGGGGAACAAAAGTTAGAGATAGTCAATAAATAAATTAACAATGCATCGTAAGTAGTCGACATGTGTAATGATCAAATGTCACAAGCAGCTTTTGAAAAAGCAATAATTTTGGAACAGAAAAAAATAATTTATGTTGTTCTTTTCTCAAATTGATCAATAAGTTAGGGCAAGTGGTGTTTACTGTTGTATTTTGACGTAGAAAGCAATATCTAACATTTTCTGATGAAAGTATAGCAAATACTTTTAATAACGAATAACTAGTCAAACAAAATTCTTGCTTAGTACATCATGTGATTATCAACTTTCCAGCCATGGAAATTCACATACATGCACACACATATATAAATATATATCATATAGTCATGTGAACCATATGGTTCGTGGAGACAAAGAACTTAATACCCACCAAATCAATAAAATTAGAAATTAGATATAGTACTAAATATATTATATATGTCATCGTGCTCAACAAACTATTTCTTTTCTTTTTCAGTACAATCTATTTTTATGCGCCATTTTTATTCCCCATTTTATTATTATTGCCTTATTACTCAATCTATGGCGTCACCAGAATATACATACCATGTGCGGGCATACACACATACATATATATACTAGTATGGGTGAAGGTTTTTTATAATTAATAATAACACTTAACAAAATTGGAAAGTCAACGATGCAGATCAAAACAACCTTATGAGATTTTGCATGGTTTTGGGAACACAAATATTAGTCATTAACTCTACAATAACAATCCCCAAAAAACATTAAATCAACCATACCGTGTGTATGTGTGATGCATGTCCCTAGCAAGCTATATATATGGACCATGTGTGAATGTGATATCAGTATCAAGTACTGAATTATCAAACGTGCCAAAGTTTGGTCCACATTTGATTTATATATATGCCTAAAACGTCAAAACAGTCGTACCATTATTTGGTATCTACTTCCTTGTTTCGGATAAAGCAAGGACGAATTGGAATAAAATTTAACGTGACCTATGAATATGTCTCTTTAGGTTACAAAGATTGTATGTAATTTTCCCATAATTCATTTTTTTTTTCATGTGAAAGAAAACTTAAGAGCATCTGCAATAGAAAGAAAAAGAAGAGAGAACAAGAATCCGTGTTGGAGATGGTCATATAACTACAGTTATTCGTTATAACTACAATTAATCACGAATATGCGATTACCCATGACTATTTCTTGTAGTCACGATAAGACTTTAAAAAAACATTGAAAGTGAGTTAAAGAAGAGTAAGAATATCTAATTCCCAACGAGTGCATATTTATTGCTTCGGTGAGAATTGGGAGAGGGTGACTGAAACCCACGCGCTAGATGCGAGGGTGTGATTGGGTTCTTTTAGGCGGTTACTCGTTGAAGTAAAAAGTTTCCCAAATCAAGGATGCATGGAAATACGAAAACTATAGAACATCTAAAACCACGCGCTTGAGATCACGCGTAGAGCTCAAAAGCCACACATAAATAAAAGAGAAAGAGTTGAAAAGGAAAAAGAAGTTTGTTATTTTATTAGTTGGCTGAAAAAAGAGAACAAGAATTATTTGGAAGAACAAAAAATATAACAATTTTGAAGAAAAAATATAAGAGTCAAAATGAAAAAATTTTTTGGACAGTGCAAAAAGAAGAACTAATTTTTAAAAAAAGTTGGATAAAGTGGAAACACAAAACAAAAGAGCCAGGGTTTGTGAAACCCATACGTCATTTTGTAACACACATTAGACACGTAGTGTTTATCTACTAACCCGATTTTATAAAAATAAAATAAATAAAGAGCATTCTCTTCTGTTTATTATGCCCCGAGAAAAGTAAAAGAAAAAGCATGGTTTTATTAGTGTAAATGTGTAATGCGATAAGGTTTTATAAAGAAAAGTTAAGGAATAACATTTATTCATAATGTGCCAAAATTGAGACCTAAAAATCTGTGGCACACATATCACACTTTTTAAAAATGTGGCAAAATTAGTAGTTTATGTTTTTTTGTGAACATAATTTAGAGGCTTTAATATTACTTTTAATATTAAAAGTTGATGGGTTCTAATCCCAAAAGAAAATGTATATTTAATACTAATTAATTTCATTGTTAACATAAAGAATAGTAATGAATACTAGTAGATTAGCGCTTTGTTTAAAGTAAACTCCGAAATAACAAAGCTAAAACCAAAGTAATTAATAGGACGACCAGAGTCAAACAAGAGACACATAAGCTTAGACTTGTATAGTTCTCATCGTACGTCGGCGATAACGATCATAAATATGACATTTATTACTCTCTTGGGGTTGAGCTGTTATTTTCATAGTATTTTCTATACAAATATCTTACCTCCTCACATGATCGTGTTATGCATGGTTACGGTATCAAAGATCCCATATACGTATACACATATAAGACCACCCCAAAAGACGATTTCACATTTAAAAGTTTTTTTGTCCCGTCATCAGTCAATTCATGTAAGAATACTTTTTTCACACAAATTTACTAGAACATATACCAATTTAAAAATTTTAATATTATACGAGAATCATAGGTCTAATCATGAAGTGAGATATTCGGTTTTTTTCAATCAAAGAATTATCAAACTATAATGCGTGTTATTACACTATATATGAAAGTCATGATGTTAAATAATTTAAAAGCTCAATATTTAAAATTGGGTTTGTAAATAGGAACGTACCGTTAGCAAGATCGAGAAGGAAGTCAGCCGGATTCATCGGAAACGCCGGAGAGAATCCGACGGACTCGAAGTAAGCAATGGCGTCTCTTCCTTTTCCGAAGAACAAACACTTTCCTTCGCTAAGAAGAAGCACAGTATCGAACATCTGGAACACACGGCTCGACGGTTGGTGAATCGACGTCACCACCGTCTTCCCTCTACCATGAGCCATCACGGCAAGTGTTTGTACAAGCCGGAGAGCCGCCGTAGAGTCGAGTCCAGACGTCGGCTCGTCGAGGACAAGAAGGCTCGGATTGATTAGTAATTCGTGAGCGATACTCACTCGTTTCCTCTCACCGCCCGAGATCCCTCTGATGAAAGTGTTCCCGACGACCGTGTTCTCGCATTTCGCGAGCCCCAGCTCCGAAATCACCGATTCGGCGGCTTTGAATTTGTCGTCTCTGGTTAGACTCTGAGGGAGACGGAGCAAGGCGACGAAAACTAAGGTTTCGCGTACGGTTAAGTGAGGGTAGAGGAGATCGTCCTGCGCGACGAATCCGGTGCGTTTTTGCGTCTGTTTCGTTGGTTTCGCGTCGTTGGCGAGTATTTTTCCGGTGAGAGCTGATCCATGGAGTCTCCCTGCGACCGCGTTTAACAACGTCGATTTACCACTTCCCGATGGTCCGAGAACGGCCATAAACTCGCCCGGTGACACCATTCCGGTGACTCCGCTAAGTATCGTCCTCTCCTCCGTCGATCGAATCTCATCGGACGATTTGTGTTCTAGTCCCAACAATCTCCTGATATTCCCGGAATCGCCGGATTTGCCATGGATTTTCACTCGGTAACAGACATCGACGAACTAACAAAAAAAAAAGTCAAAGTCCAGAGTCAAAGCGATTCAACAATGAATCAGTTTTTTTTTATATATGTATAAATTCAAATCGTATTTATCTTTAAAAATAAAAAAACTCAAAATCTGGATTTGTGATGTGTGTGTGTTATACCTTGAGGGTGATTGGTAAACAAGGAGGAGCTGCTAAATCTGGACCGTTCATCTGATTTTCAACGCCGTCAAAACCTGACATTATTGTTACTTGCTTGTTTCTTTTCTTAACAAATTTCAGACGGCAAAACTTAAACGGAGTTAAAGGAGAGAGAGGGGTGAGAATATGGTGAAGGCTGAAGATCGGGGTCTGAAATGCTGAGAGCTCTATTTAAGGAGAGGAAGTGGGACGAGAAAGCAAGTGTATGCCACGTCAGCAAAGTGATTTTCACTGAGAAAATAACATGTGGCAAAACGTATAATGCCAGCTGGCGACTGCTTAAAGGAATTGAGTCTAAAAAAAAAAAGAAAGCTTTTTTCTTTCTTTCTCTCCTTTAGTGTGTATTAATTTGCCACTTCAATTCTCTCCTTTTCAGCTTTTATTTTTCGGATTATTATTGTGTTTCTTTCTTTCATTTCGAATATACTTCTCTCTTTACAGAATACAGATTTCATTTAAGTGTTTTCCACTCTAATTGCCAAATTGAGAATCACCTAATCTTTTTTTTTTTTTTGCTTTAAAAAGGAAACGACACATTTATACAACGACCGATCATCATAATCTATATAATCATCATTATGTGCCAGGATGTGTTTAGTTTCTTTTTCTAGTTAAAATGCATGTGGCAGCTGGCCTCTTCTTTTTCCTTTTGTAAAATTGTAGAGGCAATAAATACATATCCAAAAAAATTTATATAATGAAAAGCAAAGTGAAGAGAGATCATCAAGTTGAACAAACTTTACCTTCAAAATATTTTTTGAATCAACTAGAAATAAATATTTTCATCTAAATCTATTAATATTGTTTTACTACCAATAACAATTATTATTATAAAATTAAAATAAACTATAACGAAAATATCATTGTGCTTGTTGAAATGCTTAATATAAACACATAAACTGTTAATTAAATATATTTAGAAAGTGACAAAAGTTGAAAGTATCATTAAAGTTTTTGAATAAAATATTTTATCTGAATCTAGTAATACCTTTAATCAATAAAAAAATAAATCTTCATATTAAAAATAAACTTAAAATATTAAATATTTAAAATAGTTAAATAACCAAAATTAAATGTTAATTGTAATTAATTACTATTAGATCTGTATAACATGTGTATGTATAACCATAATTATATTGAAAGGCTAATATTTCAATTCAAAAGTTTTTTCACTCATAAATATAAAATAGAAAAGTCGACTGATAAATGTAATAAATAAATACTAAATATAAATATTGACAAGAAATATTAAATATAATTAAAAGTGAAAAGAGAGAAGTTTGAACAAAATTGTATTTGAAATTTTTTTAATAATAACAAATATTTTACTAAATATAATAATGTCGACACGACAAATATATTCTAAAAAATAAAATAAATTTAAAATATTATGAAAATATTAAAATAGTATATAATCAAGATCAAATGGTATATATTTGTATGATGAAATTAAATGAGAAAATTGGCTAAAATGTTAGATTGAAACCAAATTTGTCTCATTATACATTTCTCAGATTTAGTTAGGGGATTATGATTTATAATAATGATAATCCTACTATTTCCTCATAATAATGATAAACCATTTTCTTAAAGTGACAAAATCTAGTAAAACTAAATAAAAAAGAAGAAAAGCAAAATCTGACAGAAAAGAAAAAATGAAATAAACGATAATTTTGTAGATGTTTCAAAATTACATTTTTTGTTTTGTTTTGCTATTCCATTAACCTGTGAAAGAACATAAGATTTTTATATTTATGATTCAAAAGTTCGGAAGACTTTATGTTTTGATAAAAAATGAATGTTGCATTGATTCGTGTGTTTGTGGCTACTGTAATTCGATGTTTTGAAATGTTATAAATTTGTCTCCACAACATGTACCTGTTTAATTATAATTTGTTTATCAGAAAAACATATACATGTCTCTAAGCAAATCCATTTGTTGTTATAGTCCAAATATTATAGATCGATTAGAAACATAGCACCTGACAAACCATGTTAGAAAAAAAAACATAGCACCTGACTAAATGTATAATGAACAAATCTTCTAAAATGTGTTAAAAGTGAAACAATATTCGAATATGAAAGAATCAGGGAATTACATGTCACACTTACTGAACATCGAGAAGTCGTGAGTCAACCGAAAGAAAGAAACTTATCGATGGCTTAGAGCCGAATGTTCCTTAAAACCGGTGGATCAATTCAATTGTTTACGAAGACTACAACTCGATAAGAACAAAGATGTGCACCAAAAAAAATAAAATATATATAGCTATCTGAATATTATGCGTGGCTCAATTTGACAAAGCATGCGTTAGGAATATTTTGATAATAAAACTAAAACGTATGCACATAACTGTTACATGATGTATATTGTAAGTCCTATCTATTCGTGTGATCATGATGTATCTCTATGCATGTATCTGGTGAAGAAGACGTGCGTTTACGGGGATGTACGGTGGTGCGTTTCACAGCCGTCACGACACCGTTTCGAGGACCGTTCTCGATATTCTTTGCTATGGAAATATCCCCGATTGAGTTTGGCTTACAAGCGTTGACCGTGACGTGACTGTGATTGTACATATAACAAAACTATCTAAAAAGTCAAAGATCGTATAAAAAACAGATTTCTCGGGATCATTTTAGTACTTCGTCACAGAGACAATCACATAAACACAAACTACAATGAATGGCTTGATCAGTTTGTGAGAACTTCGCAGTTTCAACTTTTAACGGTGGGTCCCATCACCGATGGTAAAACTGACGCGTGTCGATCGGAGGTGATGACCCACTCAACATTGTCCTTACTTTTCTCAACTCAGATCCATTTTTGCGTCATTCATCACTGTGTGTGTGTGTTTGTGTGACACTGTGCTGCTTTCGTTTCTTCAAAGATGGGTTTGTTCTCACTCACAATCCACGACGGCGCGTGGGTGAAACTTGCCGTGTTAAAGAAAAGGTGAGGGAGAGAGAGAAATGGAGGGTTTACTTATTGTAGTAGTGTACAGAGAATATGGACCACATGATCCACTTATGGCCATGAGTCATGACGAACGACCGAGCATCCCCATCTCCCATTTTCTTTTTTGAGTACACTTTAGTATATATGACAATTACGTCACGGCAATATAAATTCATTTGGATTCTTCTTTTTGAGAGTTTAGTCTGTTTTAGTTTCTTTCCTAAATATAGACCACATTTCTAAATTTAATATTCGTTGAAAAAGAAGCCTCGACGTCTACCACCACCTTTATTTTCTCATAAACTATATTTATGTGTCATAAAAAATTTACGATTTTTTTTTGTCAACATAGTCTAATGACTTTAATATCACCAATAATATATAGGGTACTGAATTCGAACTCCAGATCTAATATAATGAATACAGATGTGGTTATGATTTCTACAAATTTTGACGATTTAAGTTTTAAAATTAGTTTACAAGTTGTCAAATTTAATTTAATTAAAGTCTGTGATTAAACCTAGAGTACCCATTTCCTTATAATTACATTTATGTGTATTTCTTTATAATATTCTTTTTTATATATTCAAAGTAGCATAATATTCTATTTATCGTAAAATTCAAGACACAACAACTAATCTGAAAGTCATGAAATGAGTTGTTGATTTAGTTTTATCAAAGTTTTTAATTAATTCTTAAAAGCGTTCTAGAAATTGGGCCTCAATCTTTTAACTCACTCCGGGCCTGTTATTTCTTAATAAAATATATGGGCCAAATTTGATCCAGAGCCTAAGATCTAAATTTTGTGGGGAAAAAGAAAAAACAGAGAAACAACAGAGCCGCATAATCAAAGATGTCAAGTACTGTGAGAAAAGAGAGAATCCAAGAGAGTAACCAAGGGAAGTTCGAGTCTTTTTTGGTTTGTGTTGAAATTCAAGTCTTTTTCATTTTTTTTGGCTCTAAGTCGTGTCTTATAGCTGAAAGCGCCAGTTAATGCATTTATGTAATCGTAGTGGAAGTTATGAAAAACTGTTCCATGTGAGAGGCTGAGAATATGGTGATCAATTTTTTTGTCTTTAATTTCTATTTGTCTAAAAAAAGTTATAAATTCTAAGCACTAACCTTAACAAACGTGCTGGGATATAATAAAAAAAATTGACATCCACAATCAAAACTGTATATCAAATGGACAACGAATCTTTGCTCGACAACAAATAATATGAGTTCTCTACGGTAAATCGGATATAGGAGCATTAGCGACAAACATTTGTTAGTGTGTTACAATTCCTTGAACTCAGTTTCATTATTGAAGTATTTATCCATAACTCCACACATAAGAAATTGGTTAGGCACATGTAGAAAATATTCTGACACGTCGCAAAAAGCTATTGAAACACTTATAGAAGTGTTTTGGATACACATAAAGACAATAATAACTTAATAAAACTTCTTTTTTACTAACTTGCGGATGAGATAATTAAATTTTTGTCCGTCTTGATGTCTTCATCATTTTTATATGAATGTTTACCCATCATTTTTAAAACCTTGTATTTTGCTTAGGTTGAAGTAGATATGTAGCTGGCTACTTTCACGTCCACTTATTTGCAAGTTTTAGGCATGCTTGTTATAATTAAAGATTGTTTCTAGTTAAATGTTTCAATCACAAGAGGAACCGTTGATATCATCCTCATGGAGACGCTTGTCCATACTCATATCTCATATTGCAACCAAACCACCATTTAACTTAGATACTATTACTATGTTATCATGATTCACATTTCTATGAAGAATATTGCAATGGTGCAAGCCAGACCAGATCTTTGATTAGCCTCAGGAGGAGAGATGAAGAATGCTCATTCTCATCCCACAAATCTTTTTTTTTTTCTTTCTTCAATTTCTTCTGAAAATGTAGTTGGCTATCACATCAAAACTGTGGATTATGAAACTCAATATTTCTTCCCTTTTCTTCTGACATTTTCTCTAGTTGAACAGAAGTGCATTTCCAACATTGGAATGAGCTATAAATGTAACCAGTCAAATGCAATACCATAACATCAGAGGATGTTGTCTGCATCATTTTTAACTTCATAGTGGTTTTGCATCTCCTTATTAGCAATCTTCATTGCAGTCTCAGATAACAAATTTTTTTTCATCGCAAGACGACGCTGATCACAAATACACTTATTGTCATAAGCATCCTTATACAGTTCAATATCATAAACAATCATATGAGATAAGAATAATATTTGGGAAGCAAAGGAAGGAATCTGGAATCTTATGCTATTGTTCAACACGAAGATGATGATTTTTTTTTAAAAAAGGACATAACTCTATCAGTAGTCAAATTGTGTATTGTGTTTCTAGTAAAATTGGGGCTAGTAATTTTTTTTTTGGAATCAAATTAGTAAAAACCAAAATCAAAGTCTATCAAATGATTCTGATATGTTACCATTTCAGATATATTGTAAAAAAAAAAAATCAGATTATGTAATACAACGTGTAAATTAAAAGTTCAGGTAAAATATGATATTCACATACGATTTGTATTATTAAATTCACTATGTTTAATGTAGTTTGTTTTTATTATATGAAACATACATATATATATATATGTTGTGTAATATTTTATTTTCTGAAAGTTCTTTATACTGATGTTGTAATAAATGAAATTGTTTGTCGAACAAAAAAGATATAGTATAATTTCAACACTAAATAATGTAGTGATATTGACAAAAAAAAAATAATGTAGTGATTGGAGATGCTCTTCCTAACTTCATAAATACCTAATTAAGATATGAGGAACTAGTAAATGAAGATTACTCAACCATTGAACTAACTAGCAAAGTATTGGGAACAAAGCTCATATAACTAATGTCTGAGACTTGAGTAATTCAGCGGAAAAAAATAACATATGTACGTGAGCTGATACTAAAATGCGATAAATTCATAAAAGCAGTAGAATCACAATCCGTCTTCAAGTCATTTCACTAACACAAACCGCACTGAAGAAATTAACCATATTTGTTATGGACTATCATTTGTAAGTTTGCAGCTAACCATTGTCTTCTTTCATTGTTTTCAGCAATGAATTGATAACATGTAGCTATAATTCAATTATTTGACCAATCCGTTTTCAAATCAATGTAACAACAATTTTTTTTTTCTATTTTATCATATACAACAGACAGTTTATTTAGAAACTATTCTATTTATGAAACTTTAATGTCCAATGTCGTTTTCATCAATCAATCCAATGGGGTCGCCACTCTCACTCTTATTTCATCTTTACTTGCAATTTCACAACTCTATCCAAATAAAACGAGACCTTCTCTGATTCCGCTCATATCTATTAACTTCCTGTGCGAATTTTATTTCCGCACCTAAATATTTTATTATTCCACATTTAATAAATTAATTCGGTACGAAAGAGTTATAGAATTAGTAGAAACAAAACAATAATACTTGGATGTAATAATTATGTTCTGCCTTTTATTGTCACTATTGTAATTACAATTAGTTGAACAAAATATTTTAAAAATTAATTGGACAATTCTGTCCTTTATTTTTCTGCAGTTTATATAGAGAAATCTCATCAGAGAACAAACTAAATGCCAAAAAAAAAAACAGAGTATTTCTCTCTTGCTTTCCCTCTCTCTCTCTCTCTTCTTCTTTATGGATTCTTCAAGAACCCGAATAGTAACCAGACGATCTGATCCAGTAAACTTTCCGGCGAAGAAACACATTTTATCCCGGCGATCTTTATCTTCTTCTTCTTCTTCCTTCTCATCCCTCTCCTCTAGCTCCTCTAGCTCCCTCGTGTTTCCCGGTGACTCTCCTTTAAATTCTCCGGCGACTCCTCTTCGTCTCCTCGGTGTTCCATTCTCATGGGAACAGCTTCCTGGAAAACCCAAAGGATACTCTCATAGACTCAACCACCGCCGAAATCACGAATCTTCAGTTTTACTACCTCTCCCTCCTCACCGGAGTACCACCTTTCCGATCACCGGTAAGAATCATAAATCGAATAATTCTAGTAAGAAGAACAGCTTTCCAGTGACGGAGAAAGATCCCTTCGCGGCGGCGTTGTTAGAATGTTCCAAAGATGACGACGACGATGAAGAAGACGTATCTCGGAGGTTCCAAGAAAACCCCGGTGGATCAAGCAAGGCCTTGGCAAAGAGCAGCATCGGCGACAGGTTCGGGTTAGTGAGTCTCTACGGTTCTTGTCGGAGAACTTGTGCAGTATCAGAGTCCATTGTTTATCTTCCGAGACCGGGAAAAGCTGCTTCGTATGATCATCTGCTTCTTCCACGCCATCGCCGTTGATTCGTCGTCTTTCGTGATTTACCACATATACAAGTCTCTCTTGGTCTTTGTAATACTTTCTGTATAATTTTCTTTTCTGTTCTGTGTTTTTTTTTGTTTTTTATTAATTTTTTCCCCGTTTTAGATCGCAAGATGAATGTAAAATCTCGAGAATTAATTTACTCGTAAGTTGTAATTAACCATAAATCCATCTTAGCATTCTAGAATAATCGACGAAACTTATAACAAAAAAATTCGGATGAAATTCGAGCTTCCATCCTTTAAGTTTCACAGTGACTTGATCTCAAAAAAAAAACTTTCAGAGTGATATCTTCAAGCAATTATTTCTTATAAAAATTTCAATTATTTTTCTGCAATTATTTCAATTTGGTGGAACCAAGTTTGAAGGTTCTATGATCTCTAGCTAGTTTCCAATCCCATCCCATTTGAGAGCAAGCTAAGCTATACATGCAAATACATACAAAATATCATTGATTAATTTGTTATAGGCATGGACGAGTTTGTACGTACTAACATTTTATTTTTTGTTGGTTTTTAACCATTTAGAAAATGATGTTATTTTAGCGTCTCTAGTGAATCGAGTTGTATTACATAATACTAAATATATTCTCAAAGTCTTTAAAGAAATGGATGTTTCACTTTTGGTATTCGCACAAGGCAATAAAAATAATAAAGTTGTTGAGCTACCATGCATGTGTGAGACCCAAGCATTTTATACGAGTTAAAATAATTACAAACAAAATTGTTCTTCTTAGATGGAGTTTCTATCTTAATTTATTGAATAATACGGTGTTTTGTCTTGTTTGGGGTCAAATAGACCCTACTTTCCTATAAATGGGATATCAAAATGACTTCCGTGGAAAAATTAATACTAAATTATCAATCAATTATACTCATCTATATAGAAATAAATAGCATTTATATAGTACAAATATGTCATCTTATTTGAAGTATGCAGTGAAAAATTGAAGGCAATAGTCAAATATCAATGACAACCTATAATTTTGTACTCAATATACTGTTTATACACCCGAATGCTACGCAACTCACATGATGCAATATTTGAATAGTCGTTCACTTTTGATGTCCCACGCTGTAGTTAACATGTCTTGATCATACTTAAGATAGATTATGATCTGTTTATATCAAGTTGTTTGGTTTAGCGTACAAATTAATAATATTTATTTGCCATAAGATCGTTACATTATATCTTCTCTTTGTAATTAATCCATATTTCGTATCAATCATATGATTCTGTAATGCAAGGTCAGTATACTCGCTAATACCCGCACCTTGCAGTTACACAATATCGATTGTTTTAATTAGCTAATTAATATATCTTAAATTCTATTTTTAATACCTGAAACAATTATATATTTAAAATTAAAACTATACCTCTACGGTAAACGGGATATCACCACAATCCATAGTGAAAAAAGAAATAAACAGAAAAATATATCTTAGGAAATTATGGATATCGAAAGAAATATTAAGGATCAGTGTGAATCAAGTATACGATACTATTTAATATATGAATAGTTTTCATACTGAATATATCCATGGATTCAATACATATGAATATGAAAAATAAAAACATTCATTTCTATGTATAATACAAAAATATATGAACATTCGAAGGGGAGTACTTATTATATTGGGTCAAGTGAAAGTAGTTTTCTTATACACCAAAGTAGTTTAATAAGAAATTCACATGTGTGATAAAAAAAAACTCACATAAATAAAAGGTATTTTGATAAGTAAAATAATCAAATTAATTAAGAATTCATTTTCCTGTTTTCGTTAAAACTAAGTTTGGAGTTGGAGCACCAAGAGGAATTAGTTGGGAGCCAAAGAACCTAAAAATACGTGGGATATTAATGATGACAAACTTCTAATAATATACTATATTTATTAGGCATAAATTAACATTACTTTTCATCATTGCCTGCTTTGTATTCGCGTGTGTGCTTTTGACATTATTGACTTATATCCAAATATTATAACACAAACTAGTTGTAAACTATAACCACAAAATGTACCCTGAACACATCTAATTTGCGGTCTCCTTAAAATTTGTTGAAAATCATCACGTAAACAATAAGTTATTTTGTAAATTATCGAGTCATTTAACTTAGTCATATCAGAGTTTTAAACTTATATAAGCAGTGATGACTTTTACTTATATGTAAATATTCAGCACTTACATATATATATGTATGGGCGTGGGCGCATGTGCATAATTAAGCATAATAAATGAACATTGGATGAGACAAGATGGACCGCTATAATAGTGATTGAGTTGTAGCTTGAGACTAAAGTCACCATTATCATCATCCGCCATCATGTCCTCTACGCATGCACATGGAATACAATATACTATATGAATTATATATATATATATGCAAAATAGATCAAACGTACGAATCGGAGTCCATTGAATTGTGAAGGCATCAAATCAGAAAACACACAGTTTTAATCAAGAGTCTTGAGCGGCAAGCAAGCTGATATTATTCTGTAAGGAGTATTTTTTACAACATAAGCCGGTGTTTATTTAATGATGTTAGTATCTTCAATTGCAACACTGATGAGAGGGTCTCTCGATAGTGACAATAAAGAAGCTAGCTGCGTTAAAAAATATTTCTTTCATTTCATAAAATTAGATGGTTTACGTTTTTTATTTTTTTTTGCTAAACAACATACTTTTTTACGAATTTGAATCAAGATAATAATAGATGACAGTAATAACTTAAATTACTAGACTGTATGCGTTAGTATTAACTACTAGACTGTATATTGAACTCTAAATAATAAGGATTTATAAGAAAATGATTTAAAAAGTTTTGTCTAGAAAAATACTATAGCTGTAAATGGTAAACGGAATTGATGAAACAAATATGAATGAGATCAAATAAATCAGATATAGAAAAAGTGGAATAAATTCATCATATTTATCCTTCATCAAAATTGCATAGGAAACTTATTTTAATTGATGAAATGATCATTCCATTCAAGGTAAATGGTAAAAAATATATAAAATTATGGGATCTATATGAATAAGCCATTGCATATAATTTTATACCAGAAAAATATATGACACGAATTCACAACAATTTGATCCAAAAAAATATATCTCATCTCACCAAAAACAAACTACGTACATAGTCATTATAACACTTGAGGAACAAAAGAAGAGAAACCAAATTTCAACGTATCCTGGGGAAGAACGACTAGGTTTACCTTCCTATGCTTCTAGCCGGGAATTCAACGGTCAATTGAGAAAAAATGAGATTGTTTTTGTTTGTTTGTTAATGGGCCATGAGGTTTTCATATGCAACTAAATAATCTTACAAGTAGTTTTTGGGCTTAGTTAAGGCCGATAGTAAGAAAAGGCCCAACTAATATACTGAAATTGACGCTAGCGGTTAATTTCTGATACTTTGTTTAAAAAAAAACATAAGATAAACTGATATAAAAAGTGTCATAACATAGCGAAAACGAATCTGAAAAAGTTAATAAAAACAAGAAGTGAATTAATATTAATCTTTAATTGAAGGGTTCACCCGTAATAAAATGGTCAATATTATTAAAACCAGGAGAAACAGTCAATCATATCTGTATTATGGTTTTGGAATAAGCATAATAATTATTGTGTGATAGAATTGGGGACCATCATGTCCTGTTGTCTCCGAGAGTTAACAAATAGATAAGAGTTATCTAGAGAATTAGTTCAACATTATTAAAAATATATATTAGTACAACTTTTCACATCTATGGTTTGACTGTTTATTCGAGAATAAACAAAGATAACACACCTAACAATACATGCATCCAGTAGGTAATATATATATACTTATATAGATGTATCTTTACAATTTAGAAGAAGACAAATATTGTTAAATTTTCGGTTATCATAAATTATTAGACATTAGATTACATATCCTGATCAAAATTTCGGTATAAAGTTTGGGACTTGTAAAATGTAGATTGCATAATAATGAATGGTAAAGTTAAACCAATAAATCAACCAATGGATCCACAAAACCATGAGTTCATGATGACTCACATAATGTCCACTACACGTGTAATTTGTCTTTTACACACACAAAAAAAGAAAGATTTAAAGTTTAATCATCATTTATCTGATAGATGCGAATAATAATAAAAATGCTGACCAAATAACCTAACAAAACTTGAATAGGAGAAATCCAGATATTACATGAGACAATTTTAGTAATTAGCTTCCAAATCTCATCTCTTTCTTTCTTTCTTTCTTTCCTCAAGAACCCTACTCGTTTCCGTCAAAAAAGATTCAGAATTTCGTATTCAACGATCTGAGCCTCTTGGTTTAACTTTTTTCCCTTAAATCTTCTGATATGGTTTAGACTTTTATGCTCTAAATGGAAGCTGACGTGTCTATTGTCTGAAAACCCCTTATCGCGAAATTTTCCAGAATAAAAACTGAAACTTTTTCCTTTTGTTCGATTTGTGAAGAAGGAGGTAGGGACGATGATGAATCGTGTTCTGGTCCTACTGTTACACGTTTTTATCGTTTCTTGTTTAGCGTCAGGCAAAGTGATTCTGATGAGAAATAACATCACTCGCTCTTTTGATGACATCGAAGCTAATTTCGGTTAGTTTTCTTTAAATTCACCGATTTGATCTCTTATATCTCGTTTATGTTTGCCGATAGTTTAGAGGTTTTTTTTGAATCTGTGAATTCGAGTCAACGCAGTGAGTTTAATGGATAAAATTTGTTCATATCTGTTTGAACACGAACATCTTTTCTTGGGTAAATTTTTGCAGCTCCGTCTGTGAAGGCTGCTGGTGAAATTGGATTACTTTATGTGGCTGAGCCTCTTGACGCTTGCTCAAATCTGATGAATGAACCGGAACAGAGCTCAAATGAAACTTCCCCTTTTGTGTTGATCGTAAGAGGAGGTTGTAGTTTTGAAGACAAAGTCAGAAAAGCTCAGAGAGCTGGTTTCAAAGCTGCCATTATCCATGACACTGAAGACCGTGGAGTCTTGATAGCAAGTAATAATTAACCATTCTTCTCAGTTGTATCTCGATCCTGATAACATTTTGATTTCATTTTTTTGCTGAGTTGTTTTGAGATTTTCAGTGGCAGGTAACTCGGGAGGTATAAAGATCCATGCGGTTTTCGTTACCAAAGAGACAGGAGAAGCGTTAAAGGAGTTTGCGGGTTTGTCTGATACGAAAGTGTGGTTGCTTCCGAGTTTTGAGAACTCGGCTTGGTCGATCATGGCGGTTTCTTTCATCTCTCTGCTTGCAATGTCAGCTGTTCTCGCCACTTGTTTCTTTGTCCGCAGACATCGCATAAGAAGACGAACATCTCGGTCCTCTCGAGTCAGAGAGTTCCATGGAATGAGCCGCCGCTTGGTGAAAGCAATGCCGAGTCTTATATTCTCATCGGTACACGAAGACAACACTACTGCATTCACTTGCGCTATCTGCCTCGAAGACTACAATGTTGGAGACAAGCTCAGGCTCCTACCTTGCCGTCACAGTGAGTATATTATATATACCAAATCCACTAACTCAGGTACATTTGTGTTAGAACCAACTAATGATTCAGTGATTTTGTGTGTTTGTGTTTGCAGAGTTTCATGCAGTGTGTGTCGACTCGTGGTTGACTTCATGGAGAACTTTCTGCCCCGTGTGCAAACGGGATGCAAGAACGAGTAACGGCGAGCCGCCTGCTTCAGAGAGCACGCCATTGCTCTCATCCGCTGCGTCGTCTTTTCATTCTTCGTCTGCGCTCTCTTCCTTCAGATCATCCGCAATGTTGATAGGTCCTTCCATGGGCTCATTACCAACTTCAATCTCATTCTCTCCCGCACACGCGAGCTCATCTTATATCAGACAATCCTTCAGGTTGTCCTCTCTCGGGCGATCTCCTCCAATAAGCGTAAGTCGAAGCTCCGTGGATCTCAGACAACAAGCAGCTTCTCCATCCCCGTCACAGAGATCATATATTTCTCATATGGCTTCTCCACAGTCATTTGGTTACCCAACTATGTCGCCTCTCAACGCTAGGTACATGTCACCTTATAGGCCTAGCCCGAGCAATGCGTCACCTGGATTAATCGGATCATCGAATCATCCGTTCCATCCTCTGCGTTACAGTGAATCAGCCGGAACTTTCTCTCCATACGCCTCTGCAAACTCGTTGCCTGACTGTTGAAAAGTTCACTGAACCAACCGGTATGGTTGAAGACATGAAATTTTTTTTTCTTTTGCATTTGAGTTTTACCACGAGACATGTATTTGTGTGTGTACTAATGTTTTATGGTCTTTTGGTTGAGATGAACAATCTTTCGGTTTAGGTTTAGAGATTCTACTCTTTCCACAGTACACAAACTCGGTTCCTTGTTGATATATGAGCCTATGTATATATACACATCTCTCTTGTTGTTGTTGTTTTGCTTTGAATTTGGGGTGTTATCGGTAAAAAGGTTACTTCATTACACGAACTATGGTTTTTGGTTACGATACATATATGATCTATACAGTTGTGCATATTCATATGCAAACTTCAAAATTTGACCAATGCATACACGAACTACCATAATTTGGTTATAACATATATTGAGACTTGAGAGTCGACACCATGTACGGTAGGTAGTATGTGTATTTTCCGTATAGGCCTGGTGGGTTTCAAGCAGACCTTATCAAATAGGCCCAATATGGGCCCAGTTTTTTTATACACTCCTTTAAACGATATCGTTTTTATGGATATTTGTATTTGGTAACGGGGGGACCCAGTAGAGAAACTGTTTACGCTTAAGTGAATGAAGAAAAGCCGTTCCACCGTTGGCCGGACTTTCGTCTCCGGCGTCGAGGATCTCGGTGGTTGAGAGGAATCAATCCCACACCATGCCGATGAGACACCTCAACGCAATGGCCGCTTTACTCATGATGTTCTTCACTCTCCTGATCCTCTCTTTCACTGCCATTCTAGAATTCCCATCTGCCTCGAATTCGATTCCCGATCCGATAGACCGGGAACCAAACTTACCTGAATCCTCCGCCGCCGTATCATCGGATCCATTCAGAGATGTCTTGGTGGCTTTTAGAAAATGGGACTCGCAAGTGGGTTGTGGTCGGTTCAGGGAGAATCACAAGTATTCGATCCGCGGCAATGTTAGTTCGGGTTCTCTACAAGAATCCGGTGGCGGGTCGGGTTGCGCTAAGCTGAAGATGGAGCACGTTAGGGTTTTGGTGAAAGGGTGGACTTGGATTCCGGATAATTTGGAAAATCTGTACTCTTGTCGATGTGGGATGACTTGTTTGTGGACCAAATCACCGGTTCTGGCTGATTCCCCTGACGCTCTGTTGTTCGAAACGACGACTCCTCCCCTTCAGGTACCTCTGGGTTTTTTTTTGTTTGGTCAAAATTAACTTGCTTGATGATAATGTTGTTAATGCATGCATTTTGGAAAGTGGTTATATATTTGGATAATCAGGCCAGATTAAGATCACATAGTCTCTTTATTCTAGCTATTTAGTGGTGTCTTTACGTTAATCAATTGTTGGCGTAACAAGGTTAGACCTGTGGATTAGTCTCAAGGGATGCATTTAAATGGATCTGATTGTGGTTTTAATGTGATTTTATCAATTCAAGCTATGTCACTTAGGGATCTTTTAGTTTCAGGATTCATTTAATGATACGAAAGTGTACAAAGATTTGCGTTCCGGTTCAAGAAGTTTGGTCTGAAAAGTAGAGAAATTCAGAGTTACATTGTCTAGCGTTGTTTTATACCTTCGTCTGTATTCGCAAGCTTGTTTTAATCAAATGAAACTTGTGTTCTTGTTCTTGGCCACTTGTTTTTGTTGACTGGAGAAACTTGCTTGAAGCTAATTTTGCAGATAGAGTTGCTATGGACATTCATTTGGAAAGTGGGTTATAGATGTTCAGGGAAAATTAAATCTCATATGCTCTTGATTTTCCTTCGAATTCATTGTGTGATCCTGCAATGCCTGCTTTACAGTTGTGATCTTTCAATTTTTGGATACCATTGTTGCTGAGTTTCTTGCTTTTTATCTTTTAATTTTTATTTTTTTAGAGACGTGTTGGAGATCCTCTCCGTGTGTACATGGAGCTAGAGGCCGGAAGAAAACGTTCAGGCCGTGAAGATATATTCATCAGCTACCATGCCAAAGACGATGTCCAGACAACTTACGCCGGTGCTCTCTTTCATAATAACAGAAATTATCATATCTCTGCACATAAAAACAATGTAAGTAAGCTGTTTAAACTCCAAATTCAATACGTTTCTTCTTTGAATTTCATCATTTTTAATTCGATACGACATAAACACAGGATGTTCTAGTGTTTTGGTCTTCCTCAAGATGCCTCCCTCACAGAGACCGCCTCGCTAAGAGCCTCCTCGATTTGATTCCGCACCACTCCTTTGGTAAGTGTCTTAACAATGTCGGTGGTTTGAACTCAGCCCTCTCCATGTATCCAGAATGCATCGCGGAATCCAACGCCGAGCCGAAATGGTACGACCATCTCCACTGCGCTATGTCACAGTACAAATTCGTCCTTGCAATCGAAAACACGGCCACTGAATCATACGTGACCGAGAAGCTTTTCTATGCGCTTGACTCGGGTTCTGTTCCGATCTATTTTGGAGCTCCTAACGTGCAAGACTTTGTCCCTCCGCATTCTGTGATAGACGGGAGCAAATTCAGTTCAATGAAGGAATTGGCAGCATACTTGAAGCAGCTTAGTGATGATCCCGTGGCTTACTCGGAGTATCACGCGTGGAGGCGGTGTGGACTAGTAGGGAACTACGGGAAAACCCGAGCAGTGAGTCTCGATACATTGCCGTGTCGGTTGTGCGAAGAGATTAGCATAAGAGGCGGGAAGAACGCCGGAGCTTGACGAGCCACCGGTGGTGTGGGATTATTGCATCAAGAGTGGTTGTGTAAATGTGATTTCATTCTGTTTATGTAATAGAACAATTATTTTTGGTCCTATATAATCTTACATACACCATAACGTAAGTTCAATTAATCATGCGATTACTCATATAATATCTTAGAATCAAAAAATATAAGAGAGACAGAAACCATGAGATACTCTTTAAACATTTTTAACACTTGTCAATTTGTAAGTTGATTTATTTTAAAGAAAAAAATAATGTAATTATTAATAAAAACATGTCAGAATAATAGTATATTTTATCGCTGACCAACTCATTTTGAATATCCCAGCGTTGCGTTGGAGGTGCTTTTAATATTAGTAATGATCAATTAGAACTCACCAAAAAAACATAAAATAGCACAACAAAACATTTTTTTTGTTGAGCATATATATATATATATATATTTTTTTTTTGAATGTAACTTAATGGTTTTAATATCCTCTTAAACATTGTAGAGTGCTGTGTTCAAACACTACACATGTATCATGAATTTCAATTATGATCACCACTGAGCAACATAATTTTGACTATATTTTTTTCTTATATAGTTAAAATCATGTTTATTGTAAAATTGAAATAAGCAGTCTCTTGTATACATCATTTTGAATATATGCTGGCAAAAAATTGAATATATATCCAAATATCTTTAAAAGGAAATAGTTAGCAATTATCTTGCTTTAGACCAAACAAACATGCCAATTTCTTCTTCATTCTAAAGATAAATGGCCACCTCCGTGGATGATTTAATACCTTAAGTATATTTTTGGCTGAGTTAGTTATTCTCATTTTATGTTTAGAAATAATGTTTGAGTACATCCAAACTATAAAAAGTTTCAAAAAATAAATGATATATTTGAATAAATGTATTTGAATTTGAGGATGATATATAGAAGTTACCATTTTCCGTATTCAGGAAAAAAAATGCATTAAGGTTTCAATTGTTTTAAATCTCGATATTTACGTTTGTGTTGTGATTGTATATGAAAAAGAATTCAAAACTGAAATGCTTTCCACTTTTTGATTGTTACTACAATATCCACTTTTTATTACCATGAGATCTTAAGTAAAAATTGAAATTTAATGTTGTTTACTAAAAAATATATAGTAACTTTTGCGAAAAATATATATTTCTAAGTTTCTCATTGTTTTTTTCTTACAACATATATGTTTCTTATTGTATAATGTATCAAATGGCAAAAAAGAAAAAGAAAAAACATTAAGTGACATATATAAACGTGTATGTCATAAAATCATTGGTTGGTACGTACCAGCTGACATGCATCATATATACACGTGTCTGGCTGTTTCTATTACTATCTTCTTATACAGCAGTTTTTATTTTAATGATAAGATCTTTAACTAATCCAAATAAGATTTCTATAAAACCACCATAAGACATAACAAATATGCACAATATGCAAAACTAATACAAAAGAGAATTAAAGAAAGAAAGTATAAATGCAAACAACTACAGATGAGATATTTCCCTTGAGAAAACTAATTATATATTTTCTAAAAAATAAATTATTTCTCTCTCTATACGTCAAATTTTCTTCTTTTTAGAAGTTGTAACTTCTAAAAAACAAATCCTATATTCTTAGTTGTTTGGCCAATTTTCGTGTATCAATAAAAGAGTCTTACTGAACAACTTAGCTACCTCCACTCCATGGACTGTCCAAAGAAACGGATCGTACTACGAGCGGTTAATTCGATGAGTTCACTATCGACGAACGTCGAAAAAAAGGGAGTAGAAGGAATCCGAGCAGTGAACTCGTTGTCCTCGATATCCGAATTGGACGACAGCGACCTTCTGGCTTTGCTCCTTGACCGGCCAAGACTGAAACTCGAGAGGAAAACATCAAACGACGAAAAGTCTTTCGGCGAGTTAAGCCTCTACGACAGTGCACACTCACTGGACGGTAGGTCTGGTTGGGACACTCCGGTTGTCGCCACCAAAGATTCGTTTGACCCTCACCCAATGGTCAAAAAAGCTTGGGAGGCTCTGTGCCGTTCTCAAGTCTACTTCCGAGGACAACCGGTAGGAACCATCGCCGCCTATGACCATGCTTCTGAGGAGGTCTTGAACTATGATCAGGTATGGTTTTGTGTTTTGTTTATTTATAGTCTGTTTCCACGGAATTAACAAACGATTATTACAATATTGTAATGTTAGAATTAGTCAAACGCTTCGGTCAAATGTTATATGCTTCATTACAATATTTCTTGTCTATTATAAGGTATTCGTACGGGATTTTGTACCGAGCGCTTTGGCATTCTTGATGAATGGAGAACCCGACATTGTGAAGAACTTTCTCCTCAAGACACTTCATATCCAGGGACAAGAGAAAAAGATCGACAGGTTCAAGCTTGGTGACGGCGCAATGCCAGCGAGCTTCAAAGTTCTCCATAACCCTATCAAGAAGACGGATACGATCATTGCTGACTCTGGAGAGAGTGCCATCGGTAGGGTGGCTCCAGTAGACTCA
Organism: Streptanthus diversifolius; assembly: GCA_039880935.1. NCBI lineage: Eukaryota > Viridiplantae > Streptophyta > Magnoliopsida > Brassicales > Brassicaceae > Streptanthus > Streptanthus diversifolius. The sequence goes on along the minus strand of JAXGFM010000015.1, from coordinate 3,360,907 downwards.
GGCTTCTGGTGGATCATTCTCCTCCGAGCTTACACAAAGTCTACAGGAGACCATTCTCTAGCCGATAGACCCGAGTGCCAAAAGGGAATGAGGCTCATACTCTCTTTGTGTCTCTCTGAGGGTTTTGATACTTTCCCTACTTTGCTTTGCGCAGATGGTTGCTCCATGATCGATCGAAGAATGGTAATCTCTCTCTCTCTCTCATCCTCTTACCTATCTATGTAATTCCATAAATTCAAGAAACCAACTCTTTTGAGTATGATCGTTTAAAACTATCATGAGAACCCATGCATGCAAGTTTTAAACGTCAAAGTGATAGGACTCCTACTCATGCACATCATGTATATGTTATCCAACTCAAAACCAATTGGTAATAAGTGGATTTGAGTATGTCCTTTATATTTTACTCTAGGTCTCATCTCACTTATCGTGTAACAAAAACTTAAAAAAGCCTTGTGTGAATGCCCTATTTACACATGAATAAATGGCTTTAAAATCTACTGCAGGGTGTTTATGGATACCCGATCGAGATCCAGGCCCTCTTTTTCATGGCTCTTCGGTCCGCACTCTCGATGCTGAAACACGACGCCGAGGGAAAAGAGTTCATGGACAAGATAATGAAGCGGCTGCACGCGATGAGCTTCCACATGCGGCGCTACTTTTGGCTTGATTTCCAGCAGCTCAATGACATATACTGTTACAAGACGGAGGAGTACTCACACACGGCAGTTAACAAGTTCAACGTCATTCCCGACTCCATCCCGGATTGGCTCTTTGATTTCATGCCTCTTCGGGGTGGCTACTTCGTTGGAAACGTTAGTCCTGCCCGCATGGATTTCAGGTGGTTTGCGTTGGGCAATTGTCTCGCAATCCTTGCTTCACTGGCCACACCCGAGCAGTCCATGGCGATCATGGATCTGATTGAGGCCCGGTGGGAGGAACTGGTCGGGGAGATGCCGTTGAAGATATGTTATCCGGCATTGGAGAGTCACGAGTGGCGGATCGTCACTGGCTGCGACCCTAAGAACACTAGGTGGAGCTACCACAACGGAGGCTCTTGGCCAGGTGAGTTACATTCCTCCACAAGTCATTCATATTCTGAATGAATTACTAGATACTTTTAATTTTCTATAGTTTATGGGGTCCAATAGGCATTAGGCTATCAAAATCATAGAAAACAGAATGTATAAGCTATATAAATTTCAAACATAAATTACGGAGGAAATATAAAATATCTTTTAAAAAGCCAAATTTTTTTCATTATTTTCAAGGGCTCTTAAATAATCAACATGAGAACTATAAACAAACAAAAAACGAATAAGATATAGATCCAAAATCTGATAGAAATGTTGTCTTTCTTATGCAATATAGTAACTATTTCATTTAATAGATTGGAGAATCCAATGCCGAAATCGACATTAATCTCTTGTGTTTGTAGGAAGACGAGTTTTACGAAAATTAATATAGTAGAATAATTATTATTTAACTCTTCAATCTGCTTGTTGTTTTTAGCAAAAAAAAAATTGTTATAGTTCTTTTGTCTTTTTATAACAATATATAGATTTTTTTTTTATAATTTAATTGTTAATGGTGAAGCTAGAGCAAGATCCATGTGAATACTTTCATTCAACCCTAATTTTTTTTTTTACCCTATTTTATTCTTTCTCAAGACACAGAGTTAATTATAATCATTTTATCTTTGGATATTCATTCGACCAAATATGGCTGTCCTAAGTGCGTGACTGATGCAAAAATGTAAATGTACGTAGTGCTTCTATGGTTGCTAACGGCGGCCAGCATAAAGACAGGACGGCCACAAATAGCACGACGGGCAATAGAGTTGGCGGAGGCGCGGCTGTTGAAGGATGGATGGCCGGAGTACTACGACGGAAAGTCGGGGAGGTTCATCGGGAAACAGGCCAGGAAATTTCAGACATGGTCGATCGCTGGCTATTTGGTGGCCAAGATGATGATGGATGATCCAACGCATGTGGGAATGATCTCAATGGAAGAAGAGAAACATATGAAACATGTTTTTACTAGATCTTCTTCTTGGACTTGAATTATATGATTTCAGTTTGTGCATTTACCTTAAATAAGTACAATTAAGAAAAAAACAAAAATATTCAAAACTCGCCAATTTTTATCATTTGGAAAATCACAAGAATGGTTGTGTCGGGATCGCTGTAGGGTACCATTAATTAGTCTACTACGTACCACCAAGAAATAGGCCAAAAAGAGTAGAAGGAGCCATTGACTATTGACCACTGACCAATCTAAAGTCTTACATTACAAGTCACACTCCGACAGAACATTGAAGAAGAAAAACAGAGTATACGACATATCGATTTTATATCATGTATTTATGTAAACCCGCACTTCCAGTAACGCAATAAATCATATGTAACCAATTTCTCCTACTTGAGATGTTCTCACTTTTATGCCTATTTCGTTAATATGAAATTCAGATTTTGAATAATATAATCTATATTTTGAGACAATATGCTATACTATTACAATATTATGAAAAACAATTACTTTATTAGTAAAATGAAAATTTTTGAATATAAATTTACTTATTTAAGTGCATTGAGGAGGAAATACCGTAATACTCTTTTTTTTTTTGTTAACAATACCGTAATACTCTATATGAAGCTATATTCACAAAGCCATTATTTTGAATTTTTTTATTAATTAGATAATAACTTCCTAGATGAGCTAGATACGAGCCTACCCGTTATACATATCCTAGTGGTTTAGAGTGATCGTAATTTTTTTTTTTTTTTGCTTAACTAAAGAAAAACAGGATAAATGAATCCCAAATAATAGTTTATGATAATTAAGAATCCTAAAAATTCTTATTCTCTCTGAAATTTATTATCCAAACATCATCGTCCTAAAAGAAAAAAAAAGTATTGGATATTTGGATCGCACTTTGTTTATGGAAGGCTTGATGGGATCAACGACTTGCTTTTATATCTTAGTTTTTCTTTTAATTTTTTTTGTTGGGAAGTTTTTTTTGTTTTTGATTTTGTTTTTTTACTTGTATAAGGGTAAGATTTGTATTGTCTGCTGTCGTTAATTTTAGCTAACACCACTACATCAATTATAAATATATACTTTATTTTAAAATTTAAAATATTTTTTCAAATATTTGGTGTTTCAAAATAAAAATTCGTATTTTGAATTAATTTTAATTTTATTGATAATCGTGTAACCAATTATATTTTACAGTTTTTTATAATTTGTTGGCTTACTTTTAATTTTATATTTTTAGTGATACTATTAAAAAAATATATCTTAATACTTATACATTTTGAAAAAAATGTTCTCATACGTACAATTAACGTGGACTTAGAAGCTCTGAAACCCAAATATTAATGATAAAAATACAATTATCATGGACTTGGAAGCTGAAACCCCCTTTTTAAATCTTGCGTGATTTTAGCTTGTATCAAAGTATCCAGTGATAATTAAAATTATTGCCGCCAAAAAAAAAATGAAAATCTAATTTCTCATGTGGGAATAAGAATATTTAAAAGAAGGCAAAATAGGTTGTTGAGGAGACTGATTAACATGAATCACCGCTCACCAGTAACGTCTTTATCCACACACACACACAAAAAAAGCAATTTAAATTTTAAAAATGGTGAGTGGAATAGTATTAGCAACCACCGAATTTAATTTATTATAAAATGAACTTTTTCTCACTAAGATAATTTATGTTATCCCGTGTGTATAGTAATTAATCTCACCAGGGCTTTATATCTATCTAATTTATCTTAATTTGGATTGTATGAACGTTCCTTCGCATTTACACAATAGACGCAAAACAGTACACATGACGTAGTCTTAATCAAACAATCAGTACATTAAGAAGTTAATAATGTGAAGGATCAAAAAGTAGAATAGGAGAGGGATTTTCATCTAATTCATATTAAAATAAAAAAAAGTTTCTTTAACAAAAAGATAAATTCAAATGTAAACAATAATTTAGCATAATGAACAAAATAGATATGATAATATTGAGGGTGACAGAGCAAGAATCGAATCGAGAGGAAGAAGAGGAGAAAGAAGAAACAAATAAGTCAATAAAGGTTGAATAAGATTAAGATGGATAGTTTGATCCCAGCGATTACAACCATATCCACTTGTTTTTATCCCTTCAATCATTCTCTCCTTCTCTCTTTTTCACAACGCCATTATAGCAGTAAAGCTCCTCCCTTTAGATCTCCCTCTCACTCCAACACTCGCTCTTCTTCTTCTTCTTTTTCTGCTTTTACTTTTTTTTTTGTCAACCGATTTTCTCGTTATTTGCTTCAGATTTCCCCAGATTTCTGGAGAATTCGATTGCCCGAATCGGAATTCGCATGGGTTTTGCTTAAAATTTACTTCTTTTTAGGGAATTGATTCAATTGAAGAGCAAGAGATGGAAACTCGCACCAATCAGAATTCTCACGACCATCAACGGGATGCTGTCTCGACGGCGGAGGCGAGGCTGCAGCTTAGTTCTATTGAAAACCCGTCACCTGGAAGATCGGTTCCTTTCGTGGGAGGTATCTCCGGCTCGACGTCGAGTTCCACAAGCACGAGCTCAGGCACTGCTCTAGCCGTTGTTAAATCCGCCGTGAAGAAGCCGTCTAAAGATCGGCATACGAAAGTCGATGGTCGTGGGCGGCGAATCCGCATGCCGGCGATGTGCGCCGCTAGAGTTTTCCAGCTTACGAGAGAGTTAGGTCATAAATCAGACGGAGAGACAATCGAGTGGCTGCTCCAGCAAGCGGAGCCTGCTATAATCGCATCCACAGGAACTGGAACGATTCCAGCGAATTTTTCCACACTAAATGCCAGTTTACGCGGTGGCGGCGGCTCCACCATCTTCGCTCAGCCATCAAAGTTTTCTTCTTCGCCGCTCTCGTTTCACAGCACCGGAATGTCTCTCTACGAAGATAGTAACGGTACTAACGGATCATCTTCCTCCGCCGCGGTTGATCCCTCTAGGAAGTTGTTAAACGCCGCAACAGCCGCTCAGAACGCCGCTGTTTTCGGGTTTCACCATCAGATTTACCCGCCAATAATGTCGACAGAGAGAAATCCGCCGAATTTGGCGAAACCTGACAGAGAAGATTACTTCAAGGAGTCTGAACCAAGTGGGAGTTCTCAGAAAGCGGGTCAGTTCCAGGAACAAGAGTTGGGTCCGAGTCCGGGTATGGGCCGTGGGATGGCAAATGCGGTGCCTCAACCTATGTGGGCGGTGGCTCCTGGGACCACCAACGGAGGAAGCGCGTTCTGGATGCTTCCGATGAGTGGCTCGGGTGGGCGGGAACAGATGCAGCAGCAGCCGTCTCACCAAATGTGGGCATTCAATCCGGGTAATTATCCGGTTGGGACAGGTCGGGTGGTAACTGCACCGATGGGGTCAATGATGTTGGGAGGTCAACAGCTAGGATTAGGAGTGGCCGAGGGCAACATGGCGGCCGCAATGCGGGGCAGTAGAGGCGGCGACGGTTTGGCCATGACGCTAGACCAACATCAGCATCAGCATCACCAGCAGCATCAAGAGCCAAACCAAACTCAAGCAAGTGAAAATGGTGGTGATGACAAAAAGTGATCCTATACACCTCTTGACATTCTAGTGACCACACTCGCGTTTGAAGATTCGCGATCTGCGGTTAAGAGGGTACCGCTGGCGATTACTGATTCCAATTGTAAAATATGTTTTTGGCGGTTGAATGCTGCCTGAGACATTCGAATGACAAACATGGTGAAACAGATGTGGTTTTAAGCTCTTGAATGTGGGTTTTTGTGTGTGTGTGCTTTCTTGATTTAATATTTTCTTTTGATTGTGCTTTTGATTGATAGATATGTGAATATTTTGGATATTTCTTGGCTTCTGGGTGATCTTTCTACGGTTCATATGGATCACATAAGTTTGCTCGAAGTGAAAAATATTCAAACAAAACATCCAATTCCAATCGTAGTAAGAAATGAAGAACGTCCACGTCGGGTTATTGCAGCATCAAACAGCCCACCGGCAAAGAGGAAGACAGAGAAAAGAAAAGACACTTTACCACCTCTAATGTCCTCTGCTCATTTTCTTAGCTCCACGTTAGCAGATATAAAAGAAGTCGATATGGTCACAAAAACGAGGACTGGCTCCGTGTAAGTGTTTCTTTCTTGCTGGTGCTATGTTATACGGCGCTTCCGTCTTCTCACAGCAGAGAGTCAAGGAAGCTTCCTCAATATGCGAGCCATCCGACGAAAAAAGTAATGCCTGGTGGTTTCCTGAACAATTATCATGGATAGACACAGATAAGTGCAAGAGACAATCATTCAATACAAAAAAAAGATTGATCGAAAAATCATTTCATTATACCTCTTTGCTCTATACATAATTCACTTGTAACTAAGTATAACATTTTTCTAATGCTTTGTACATATTCACTTGCAACTATTATATTTTTAGAAAATGTTTATGAGGGTCTCATCTTTTTATCACTACTTTCCAAAATATAAATTTCACTCATAACTGTGTAAGTTGTCCCAAAAATCTTTCTACTGTATTTTTTACTTGCAACCATTTTCAACACTTATAAAAATGTTTTGAAGGGATGAGTCTTTTGTGTTTAATAATCCTATACTGATTTCTCATGTTTTTTTAAGCACTTCCAACTAGCAAAGTTTATTCAATAACGAATATTAATTCAATAGACAAATGATTTGAGTCTCTTGTGATTCTACTTTTTGATTAATAGATATTTGAGTATGTTGATCTCTCAACTTGGCTTTTGGATCTTTCAACGATTCATACAGATTATATAAGGTTTGCTCGAACTGAAAAATATTTAAACAAAAACTTCCGATTCCAGTCAAAGTTAAAATATATATATATATATATATATCAATGTCTGATTATCATTATTCCAGCCTCAAACGGCCAGCAAAAGAATGAAGAAACAGAAAAAAAGAATACTTTACCATAACGATAAGACTTGTAGCTAAGATCCAAAAGATATTTTCCCTTCAAATTATTAAAGCTGAGAACAAGAGCGCCATGAGAGACTCAACCAGACGCCGTCTTCCTCTGCTGGAAGACAACTGCAAAGATAGGAACCCCAACACCGATGCTGAAAGCGGTGAAGACACCGAGAGACATCTTGACGCCTTGGTTCTTCATGTGGTCCAAATTGTACATGTGCTTCGCGTGGAGGTAGTATGGCTCGTCATGGCCATGTCCTCCGCTCATCTTCTTAGCTCCAGTTGAGTGGAAGCTTCTGCTCACTGTTGATGACGACGATAAAGAAAGTTTCAGCGAGTTTTTAAATCTACAAATCAGGCCCAAAGGATGTAAAAGCAATGCGTATGACTGCACTAGCTCGAGTAGCTCGAGTACTGGTTAATCATCTTAAAGATCATTTTGATGTTAAGAAACATATCAAAACCAGAGCTTTGCTGCTAAGACACATATATATACAAAGTGCTCCGTAAATGTACGTTGTTTGAACAATCGGGGAGGTAAAAAATACTTGTAGATAAAGGAAACTTTCATCGATTAATCAAACCTATCTAAACATGAACATGAAAATATAATATTTAATACAATTTAGCAAAAAAAAGAACTTTGGAAACACCCAAATATACATTTTCTCAGCCTTACATGAACAATCTGTTTCACATCATGCCATTGAATTGTGTCAACGAGGGAGAATATGTTTATTAACATAAAGCAAACGACGATGAATCGCGTCGAAGCACTCATCGGCTAATCAGAAACATCAAAATCCCAACCCCATACAATGAACAGAAGCCAACCAAATCCAGTCCGCATCAGGAAATAGAGTATTTCATCTCTGGGAAAACAAACAAAACCCTAGACCACAAAAGAGGTAAAACAAAGAAATGTAAACCAATCAAGAAGATCTTTTTTTGGGGTACTAACCAGATCTGGAGACTGATGATTCGGATGAAGCTATGATCCTTGAGACGGATCTAATGCCGGTGTTCAACGCCATGATCAGAATTGATGGAGAAACAGCTAAAGATAAACGACTCCTCCGGGAAGTATTACGGCGAACCTGTTGGAGGGACTCTTTATGTTACGATATTACCGTAAGGAAGGCTGAGACTGGAATAGTATCACACGTTCACGTGCAAGCGATATTTTAGTTTGGGCCTGGCCCAGTTATTCTCTTACAAGGCCTTTCTTGAGTAGTTTTTAGTTTCTGATCATTTGGAGTGATATGGATTTAACATAAGTTCCTTTTTTGGTCTTTTGTGAAAAAGGTTTATTAAGGAAGATATAAACATGACAAGGGTTACTGAAATCGAAGAAATTACAAAACAAATATAAGAAACAAACATAAGGAATGAGCTAAGAAATGGGGAAGGAGCAGCCCAAGAAACATGTAAAGGATACAGAGATGCAACATAGCTCTTTTGCGACTTCCATTTGGTGACGGATGTGATGGGTCATTTCCTGGCTCGCGTGATGCCTTTATATGAAGTTTGTTCAGGGCCAGTTCAACTTCTATGAGAGTTTTGCGTCATTAAAAGAAAAAACTTATACTACTAAATAGTTTTAATTGGTTTTATATAGGATTTTCACATTATTTAAAGCTCAAATGATTTTCATATATTAATTAGAGTCACGTGATGATCTTCTCTTTCATGAATGTTTTGGTGACAAAATCTCTAGTTTTTTTTTTCCACGTGTTTTCCATTATTCAATATAAATTGAAGATCCTTCACATCATAGAATATTTATACATAATTTTTAAAGGTCTTGTGCTTTTGCTTGTCTAGCACACTTTTAGAACCGGTCTTGAGTTTGTTGCATATAATATAATCAAAATAAAATAGTATGAACCTAAACAATATAAAAATGTTTAAAGATGAGGCCATATTGTTTGGAAACATAAACATATCTGAACGGACTTGGACTTAAAAACAACACTATAAAAGTCTTGTCCTTGGCAAGTCAACAAGTACTTGAAACAACACTATTGAAGTCTTGTTATTTTCAAATCAAGAAGCTGTGGAGCACGTTAGTACCTATTGAGTCCATAATTACTAATAGAATTCCACAAAAATGTATACACATTGTCACCCGGATGTTCACTGATCTTCATATCTCCTATCTTTGCAACTAAATTCTTCTGCTTAGATATTATAAGCACACTTTTAGGACGGTGCAAGTCGTCAACACCATAAACTTAATTTCTGATTAGACTTAGAAGGAAATCTCGATTGGATAAAAAATGGTTTTTGGAAAAACAAAAACCAAAATCTACTTTAGAATCTGCAAACTATCTATCAGAACCTAAATCTTTTGTTTCAGATAAGCTTTTACACCATTTCCATATGAACTTTTTTAAAAAAATTCTTAAAAAAGTTTCTAATATTAAAATAGATAAAAAAAATTAAAATTTTAAGAGTTATTTAAAAAACTGTTTTTAAAATAAAAAGTTAAAAAAAGTTTTTAAAAAGTTTCTTAAAAAATATTTATAATTTTTTTTTAATAGGTTCTACTATTAGAGATATTCTTAGTTGTTTCAAAGTCGAAATCTTGTCGTGATACACTATGCCCACGTGGGCAGTAAGACCTGTTTAATTACTTTTTTCTTTTAAAATCAAAGAAAAAAAATCTCCATATGATCCACATTAGCTAGCAATGAATCTCAACCACAAAAAACAAACGATGGATGGAAGAAAGTAAGCTTATCTCATCTCGACATTTTTGATATTTTATCATATAAAAAAATGAAAGAAAACATAAACGTTTTACTCTTTTTTGAAAACATGCTAGAAAAATAAGATGGCTCACTTGCCACAGAGCCTCTACTCCGCCGCTAGGCCAGAGTTTCCATATACGGGAAAGTCCGGCCAGGGAACAGATTGGCGACGAAAGCTGACGTGGAGCCGCTTCCCAGCGATCGTACGGTGCTCATCGACCGAATCGTTAACGAGTTTGACTCAGAATGCGGCGGAGATAGAGTTGAAGTATGTGGTAAGTCAACACGGATGGGACGTTAGGAGGTTGAGGAGAGACGACGAAGAAGAGATCAGGAGAGTGTCTCTCGTTCAAGCCGAAGCTTTCCACATCCCTCTCGCTCTTTTCAATGATTTTTTCTTTAAGTTCTTCCAGGTTAGTTCACTCTTTTCTTGTTTTATCCTCTTGATGATTCAATGCAAAATTCTCAATCTAAAGTTTCTTTGCTTGTGTATAACAAAATTTGTATGTAAATTTTGGACCACCCTATTCACGTAAGTAATGAATTACACATTGCAGGCAGAGGTTTTGTCAGCGCTTCTGTACAAACTAAAGAATTCATCTCCTGACAGGTAAAAATCTCATTTCAAGAGAGAAGATTTAGTGTTAAATGTAATTAAACTATAAAAATGTTAAATCACGGCAGATATGCATGCCTAGTGGCTGAGCAAACAAACGAAGCTGAAACGTCGTCGAGCTCTAGTGTCGTCGGAGTAGTTGACATCACTGCTCAGACGGAAAACTCAGTACTCCGCCATTTTCCCGGCGTCGAAGAATATCTTTACGTCTCAGGCTTAGCCGTCTCCAAAGCTCAAAGGTCTCTCTCTCTCTCTCTTCTTTTTTACAAACGAATGAGTTTATATGGAACTGGGTTTTCTTACATTAACAGGAGAAAGAAGATGGCAAGTACATTGTTAAAGGCATGTGATATTATATGTTACTTGTGGGGTTTCAAGCTTCTTGCTCTAAGAGCTTACGAAGACGACGCAGCCGCTAGAAACCTATACTCAAACGCTGGTTACAGCGTGATCGAGTCTGATCCACCGTGGACCTCTACTTGGATAGGAAGAAAACGCCGCGTTCTTATGACCAAACGCATTTCTTAGGCGTTTTCGGTTTTTGTATTTCTTGATGTATATTTGCTTAGCCATGATAGGTTTTAATAAAAACTTGGATCGATCAATACAGTGTTAGAAACCGTAACTGAAAACTGAATTCCAGACCATCAAAGATTTCAAGAAACAATACCTAATAAAATTATCCAGACATCAATCTTCTCTACACAAAGGGTTATAGCTAACCGAAACAAACCATGTTTCTACATCTAAAAGTGAAAAAGCAGTAGAGAGATGTTTCCTAAAACAAACGAAACAAAAGCCGACCATAAACCTATTGACATTCGTAACCGGACGATGCTCCTTAGAGCAAACAAAAAAAACAGAGTCCGTGGACAATCACGCAGACGGTCTGGTTAAGAGCGACATCGCCTTTCTGAAATCCAGAGACTGGAGTTCTAATCCCGGGACATGCTTGCCTTCTGGTCCCATCCAGAGACCTCCATTTTGAGGAGGCATCAGTAACGGCGACTGACTGTTGCCCTTCTCCTGTGATGCTTCTTGCTTCTTCTTCACAAACTCAAAGAACTCAGCAACCTGGCGTGCGTACCTTCAACAATACCAATCAAGAATATATCTGTTAGATTTAGGAAAGTAATATGGTGACATTAACAGTAGTTAGAACTTACTGTTTCTTTGCTTCAGTATCTCGGCTGAAGTCAATATTTGGTTCACAGTCTAAAACCAGAGCAGGGACCTGTTACAACCAATGGACCAGTCTTGAGCATAATCTACTTTCAGACGTTTAGCACAAAAAATGCAAAAAAAAGAGAGAGAAATAACGTTACCTTCTGGATGCTAGAATGCATATGATTTCCTTCCAAGTAAAAGACACGATCTTTTATGTCAGGATGCAGAGAATTGTCCATTTGTAAAGACGGTTTACTAACAGAGAGTATCCCGTGGTTTCCGCTCTCAAATGGGAGGAGCCAGCTCTCATGCTTCTCGTGCAGATCCTGGAGGTATTTCAGCGAGACTCCGCCTTCTTCTGCTCGTTTCCTGAGCATCATTCGCTTGTGGCAAGTGTCGGGACTCGCCCTCAAGTATATAAACCCATCAGGAACAAGTCCAGGTAAAGCAGAGACGACTGGATCAAACCACGAGTCGTAGATGCTTATCTCCATCTCGTTCATCCATTTCGCTTCATGAACAGCTCGCACAAACACCTGAATGCCAAGTTCCACAAACAACTTAACTTTGTTATCACACATAAAAGCTATCACTTTTTTAAAAAATATCTGCTTCTCGCTTACCATTCTGTCACTGAAGACACTCCTTTCCATCAACCTAAGAGGTTTGATACCAGAAGCAGATTCTTTCTCCTGCATCAGCCGAGTGACAAACACATAGTTCTGGAAGGTATAAGCATACCTCTGAGGCTCGGAGTAGAAAGCATCTAATATATTGAAGTGGTCAGGTCCGACATCTTGCCACTTAGCAACTGGCTCAGGAACTATCTCAACAAGGTCACGCAGCTCAATGGTTTCATTCGCTATTCTCTGGAGAAAAGTTGATTTACCGACACTAATGTTCCCTTCAACACAGAATGTCAAACGCTTCTTTACGTTCAGATTAGGTTCAGAGCCAGAATCCTTGAGCTCATCGTCCACACTTTCTTTGATGAAGGTTGTTATGCTCTCCGCATGGTTTCTGTGTATTATCCCTACAGAGCTCCGAAGATAATCAACCATCTTCTGGCTTGCCTTCCAGAACTGAAATCAAAATTAAAATCAGCCACACAAAGGAATGAAACTTTCAATTATCTCACCATCCTTAATTTTTCTATCCATAAGATACACTGAAATAGAAGTTTCAAAACAAGTGAATAGTATACCTTATCTTTGTAGAGCTTCTTGAGCTCTGCAACATCTCCAATTCCATTATCAACAAGCTTTCTTTGATTCCTCAGACCCACACCAGGAATCTTCAGTAAATCTGGATTACCGGCTAATTCACCACTTCCGTTAGAGCTCCGATTCCGGCGGCTCATCCTCACCGGCTTTTCATCCTTATTAGTAGTATCTTTCTCTCCGTCGTCATCTTCTTCTCCGTCAGAGTCGTCTCCAACACCCTCAACCACTGCGCCAGCAGCATTAACCGAGCTCAAACCGCCATTAGATTCGGAGTGGAACAACGAACGCCATGTACCGCTTCGACCGACCCAAGCTCGACTCGTACTACTGATTCTACCGTCGATTGAGCACCGGCAAGAGGTTGAGAGCCGTAGCGACGCCGCCGCCGCTCTGTGACCACGGTTTCTCTGCAAAATCCCAGAGAAAACACCACCGCCTGTAGAAATAGAGCCCGTCGTCGTCGGCATAGCGAAAGTAGAGAAAGGTCTAGGGATGGAACAGAGAGTAGGATTTTTGAAGGAGCTCTTAAACCCTAGAGAGAGAAGACTAGGTATGGCGATGGGTTGTGTAGAGATGAAACCGGCGGCGAAAGAGTTAGCCGGAGCGGAGAGAACAGGGGTTGAGCAAGTGGTACTCTTGCACAAAATCTTCTGCATCGTTCCTTTACCCGAGCATTTCACATCCGTAGCTTTCTCTTGTAGTAGAAACTCTGTTAACAAAAGAAGGCAGAGAGAGAGAGAGTGGATTTGGGGAAACAAGACGATAACTGCAGGAAAAAAGAGGGCTTTTGTGTGGGTTTTGGTTTGGCGCAAATACAGAGGAGAGGAAGAAGAGAGAGAGATAAAAGCATTTAGGGTTTTAGTTTCGATTATCATTAATTTCAACCGAGTAATACCAGTATGTGGTGTGGTATCGTCAATTATTAATTACTATGATTAGTGGGACTAATTATACGTTTTAATAATCGTTATGATGTGAAATTTATGGGGAAATTACGTTTAAAATTCTCATGTGTCCCCTATCTAGTGTGAAAGACGGTCTTCTTCGTCATCGTTCTGATTTCTGTGTCACACTTGACACGTGCTAATAACAAATAAGTAAATAAATCAATTTTTATTTTATTTTCTTATAAACCTTGGTTATTCCTATGATGTTTATATTGGACCGGTATTTTATTTTTTGGTTTTTTTTTCTTTATAATCCATGAAATTTGGTTAACTATATCTTTATAGTAATAGTGCTGTAAAAAAAAATCCATGGGGTCTGAATATATTGGATGATTCTTGTAGGATTTCAACAAAAAGTACATCATTGTGGGCATCAACCTTATATAAGAATAAGTTTTCGATTTTTCTTCTAAATTAAAAGGCTCTGTGAACAAAGGAAAAAGAAAATTAAAAGGCTTAATGGGCTTGAAAGGCCATTATTTAATCGAAAGCCCATGTTTTTAGGTTAGATTTCTCATTCCGCGATAAATAAGTTGAAGTATAAATAGATACTGTTTCCCATAGATCTCGCTAATTCAGCTTCTAGCGTGCGGCGTCTGGTTAAAACAAACCGTAGTTCTTGTGTAGAAAATCAAAGAGAAATGGCGGAAGAAGCAGCAGACATTGATGTCAAGGCATCAAAAGTCAAGGACATACGACATTACCTCTGCCAGTATTGCGGAATCAGCAGATCGAAAAAGTATCTCATCACTTCTCACATCAAATCTCATCATAAGGTTCGATCTCTCTCTCTGAGGCTTTTAGTTTGACGATGACGACCTAGATCGGTTATGTTGTGTAGAATCACGAGTTGACTGATTTTGTTTGTGGGCATTTCTCCGTGTTTATCTTAGATGGAAGCTGAAGAGGAAAAAGATGACGAAGCTTGTGAGGTTGAGGCAGAGGCCTCTTGTAAACAAACTTGCCAAGAATGTGGTGCTGAGTTTAAGAAACCTGCTCACCTGAAGCAGCATATGCAGAGCCATTCACTCGAGGTAGATTTATATGCATTCTCCTCAATTCCTGCCACGAGTTGTCGAATGGTTTTCATTCGTCTTGTGGTAGCTTCTTTATCTAATTTAACACCATTATTAATTGAATCCTCGTGGCAAATCTACTACTGATGGAGATAGAGACGCTCGTGGGTTTGCTTAGTTCTGAGTGTTCTTATTGCGTACTAAAAGTGTATGCCTTTGCAGGAAATAAATGGCCTATTTTTTAATACAAAAGGTCTTACTTATGTTATTGCGTGAGGCATTGGATCCCAAGAGTGAACTCCAACATGCGAGGCTACATGTTTTGGACTAGTATCAGGCAGGGAGACCTCCTGAGAAGCTCCAGCAAGTAAGCCTCGATCACGCAAAAGGTGTGAAGTCTGATGTTCAATTGCTTTTTTTTACTGCTCAATGCTTTGGTGTCTTTAATGGGATATTTTTTCTGATGGATAGTTTTCATTTTCTCTGTGTGCAGAGACCTTTTACGTGCTATGTGGATGATTGTACTTCTAGTTATAGGAGAAAGGATCATCTCAATAGGCATCTTCTTACCCATAAAGGGAAGCTATTTAAGTGCCCAATGAAGAATTGCAAGAGTGAATTCTCAGTACAAGGCAACGTCAGTAGGCATGTTAAGAAATTCCATAGTAATGACGATGGAAACAAGGACGATACTGTTAATGGTGATAGTAACAAGGAAAATACTGGTAACAGCGATAGTGGTAAGGAGGATACTGGTAATGGAGATTCTCAACCCTCGGAATGTTCAACTGGTCAGAAGAAGCTTGTCTGCAAAGAAATTGGCTGTGGAAAGGCCTTTAAGTATCCTTCGCAGCTGCAGAAGCATCAGGATTCTCATGGTAAGTGCCCCATTCTAATGTCATTAAGGCACTACTTCTCCTTTCCCTCTAGTTTATGAACCCGTGCAGTTGTTAAGACTGCTTACTAGCTCTGAGCCTTTTTACATATTCTTTCCAGTACTTTTTTGAAAAAAACGAAAAAGTTGTTTCATAAAGTCTCTAAAGGTTAATTATGGATTTTTTCATTTGCAGTGAAATTAGACTCTGTGGAAGCTTTTTGTTCCGAGCCTGGGTGTATGAAGTACTTTACAAACGAGGAATGTCTCAAGGCACACATAAGATCCTGCCATCAACACATCAACTGCGAGATATGCGGCTCTAAGCATTTGAAAAAGAACATCAAGAGACACCTTCGGACTCATGACGAAGATTCATCACCAGGAGAGTTCAAGTGTGAAGTTGAGGGTTGCTCTTCGACATTCTCGAAGGTAAAGAAACATCCAGAATGAAACACTTGGCTCAAAACAAGTATCGTTTACAAGTCCTAGATTATTAAGCATCCTCATGACTTCGCAGGCTTCGAATCTACAGAAACACATGAAAGCAGTGCACGAGGGTATCCGACCCTTTGTATGCGGCTTTCCAGGTTGTGGCATGAGATTTGCTTACAAACATGTCAGAGACAACCATGAGAATTCCGGGTGCCACATATATACCTGCGTAAGTTGAATTCCCAACTTGTATTTGTTACAAACTCAAAAAAAAATTAGAATCTCACATGGAAGTTGATTGGTGATTTCAGGGTGATTTTGTTGAAGCCGATGAAGATTTCACATCAAGACCAAGAGGTGGAGTAAAGAGAAAGCAAGTTACAGCGGAAATGCTGATAAGGAAGAGGGTCATGCCTCCTCAGTTTGATTCAGAAGAACACCAGACTTGCTAGTTTTTACAAGCCTTGTTACTATAAGAGAATACCCCCAAGTACTAGGCGCTAGGCAGATATGGTTTGATTATGTGTAAAGTTTGTCGTTTGTTTTTGCCCGAAGAAAAAAAAATATAGAGCGACAGTTGTAATAGTAAATGCGAAAATTTCTAAATACAAGCTTGAAGTAGTTTTAGTTTCACTTGTTTTCACGTCTTCAATGAATTGTTACTAACCGAACGCGTAAAAGTTATGGTTATGGGATAAAGATCGACACTTTAGAACTGTAAAGTCAAATCTGAAGACTCTTTTCGTCCTTTATTCAATTCAAAGTGCCACAAGAATTTGAAGTATTCGGTCAAATTAAACTAAACTTTTTAAAAAAATAAAAAAATAAAAAAATAAACTAAACTTGACTACTCAACCTTACAAATATCTATGGTCGAGCTAAATAATTCATTTTTTTTTGCTATAGAACGCGTAGAAGCTCTTTGCTGACAAAAAAAAATTCAGTAGCTCTTAACTAAACTTATATTTATAAACTATGAGAAAATAAATTTAGAATTCCATTGGAAAGCATGGCTCCAGACAAGTTTTGGCTGATGTCTTCTCATGATCATACGTACGGTTCTTTTTAACAACATACAAATTGATATCCTCAGTTTAGCTTTAAATCAAGCAATCAGAACTTGATAATATTTATTGCTTCAAAAAAATCCATTTAGGAGCGATTCTAGCAGGGGTAATCCCTGGAGTTACTACAATAAAGACAGCGACAGCTTGTCCTCTCTATTGCTTGCAAGTAGAATACATGACTTGTCCTTCCTCCGGCGAGGACAAGCTTCCTCCGAGATGCAACTGTTGTCTTGCTCCCAAAACTGTACTCTATCTATCTCTCTGGTTCTACTTCTATTCATTGTATCAAATGATACTAGAAACAGGTGTGAACGCCTGATGGAATCCCTCCTTCGAATCCCATCCACTTCTCCCAGTTTTTGTTTCATCCGTTTCTGTAATCTCCTCTTCTTGTTCTTTCTTCTTTCTCGAACTTTTGCATCAATCATGCACTGACATGTAATGGTTATAAAGATAGCTTGTGAGTATCTATTGTGAGTTTTGGTCGTTATATTGAGGATGTTAAAACCTTAAAGGAGCTCTTCGTTGCATAATGGAATGCCGTAATAATTTTAACATCACATAATGAAGTAATAATGGGGAAACAGATCAAGAAGTACCCAAGACATAATATATCATCATTTGCATTCTACCAAGTGCAATTTGCAAACTTTGTAATTAAAATCTGACATTATTGAGAGCCAATGTCAGCCCTGAGTAGAAGCTGTGCATGTGCTTCTAGTTTTAAATATATCATTATTTTATCGGCCTTACTTAGATAAAATCTTCACTAGTTCAGTTGGTTAATGCCCAAAAGCTGCTTCTAAGAGGAGACAAGTTCGAACCGTTTAATCCTTCTTTTTGAAATTTTTTTTCAACTGATAGTTTGAGGGAATGTTCCTTCCATTCGTCTACAAAGACACAATCGGCTTTTTAGTGTCCTCCGCCTTTAGATTCTCATTCCTCGCCGCACCGGCACAGTTCAATTCATCAACCACATCGGGAGCAAGCATGAGTGCACGGTGGAAGTAAATCTCGAAAATTTTCTAAGGTAGATAAACGATTTTATTGCTTTTCTAAATTTTTCAAGTCTCTAAAGTGTACTTATGGATTTACGTACAAGAGAATAAAAATACAATCCCATTGGAAAGCATGGCTACATACAATAGTTGGGTGATGGCTCTCATAATAATAGGTACGCTTTTGCTAGTTTTGCAAAAATATACAAATTGCAATGGTCAGTTAAGTTATAAATTCAAGAATCAGAATTTGATCCATAATGTTTTATTGCTTTCATATGAATAAATTCATTAGGAGGGAGGAGTAATCCCTGGAGTTACTACAACAAAGATAGTGATTCTATTTTCTTGCAAGTAGAGTACATGACATGTCCTTCCTCCGGCGACGACAAGCTTCTTCCGAGATGCAATTGCTGACTTGCTCCTAAAAATTGTACTCTCCATCTCTCAGGCTCTACGTCTATTCTCTGTAACAAGAAATTTTATCTTTTGTCTAGGAAGAAGTGTAAACGCTTGATGGTATCCCTCCTTCGAATCCCATCCATTCCTCCCACTCATCGGTTTCATCCATTTCTGTACTCTCTTCTTCTTCTTCTTCTTCTTTCTCAAACTTTTGCATCAAACACTGAAATGTGATGGATATAAAAGAACTTTTGAGTATCTATTGTGAGTTTTGGTTGAGGATAATGGAGTGCCTGAATACATATAACATCACATAATCAAGTAATATAATATGGAAAGAAATGAAGAAGTACCAAATAAAGAACTATCACAGACACAGAAACAGGTTCAACAGCAAGGCTTTCTTTCTAATTGATATTTGTTAATCCGCTAATTAAAAAATCCAAAAAAAAAAAAAACAATCAAGAAATCAGAAAGAAAAAAAATATGTATATAACCTCGTAAGCTGATTTGATCTCCTTGAAATCTTTCTCCTGTCCCTTGTGCACATCTGGATGGTACTGCAAACACTCATTTATTTATCTCTCTTTCATCCTTTATTTCTTGATTTGATTAGACAAAAAAAAAGTTTGGAACTTTCTCTCTAAAAAAGAAAAAATAGGACACAAAATGGGACATTATTCTTACCTTAAGAGCGAGACGTTTGAAGGCCCGCTTGACTTCGGCTTGAGAGGCAAAAGGAGTCAAGCCAAGAATCGTGTAATGGCTGACATTTGGTGGCGAGCATCTCGTCGGTAACCTGATTAACCGTTGGCTGTGGTCGGTTTTGATGGCGGAACCGGGATGATTCGTCGGAGCTCTAAACCGGAAATTACGTAACATCGTTCTTCACCAACCAACCACTGAGTTCTTTATTTTTTTTTCCTTTTTGGGAATATGTGATGGATTTTTTACGCAAAAACATAATCTTGTACCCGACGGTATGGTCAATTGGATATCCGATTCAAAGTTCTGACGTCGGTGATTATTTATTATTTTTGTATTCCTTGGGTCTTGGGGTGTAAATATATTCCTTATTTATTGCCATTAAAACAATACAAGTTAAAAGAAAAAGAAAAACAAAGAGAGACAAAACACTGTCGTTTAGTGTAAGAAAACGGCAAACAAATGATTCTTTTGTATTTTTCTCATTTGTCATAAGAAAAAAGATCATTACATGCGTATTTTCTTATATATATAGAATGACATAGATACATGCGTGGAATGGTCATGGACTTTGTGCATATATGGTTAAATAAGAGATTTGAATTTGTAACGCACCATATATTCGTCGAACATAGTTGACCTTGGACTGACGGAATGTCCTGTACAAGTAGCTCACTTAAACTCAGATATGCAAGTTAACATTTATAACATCATGTATGGTGTACTAGTCTAAAAGTTCACTATCGTAAAAATGTACATATTTTATCTTAAATATGAAAAAAAAAACAAATTATAACGACGAATTGTATCAGATCCCATTAGATGTAGAGGTAACATGACCATTTTTAGCGCTTGTTGAACCAATTATCGAACTCGAAAGCATATGACTATTCTATATTGTTTCTGTGTTCTGATATTCCCAGTAGACGTTCAATTAAATTATATGTCAGTATCAATCTATAAGTAATTAATGTATATATGATCTCTTCAGATAGAAGCTCCAACCATGGATATTTAATGTCCTTTTAGACCAAAATTTTCGCAATAGATTTGTATAAAATCAAATACTTATTTAAGCAACTATTCATAGTTAATATATAGAATTTTAGGTTTTTCCATCTTAGATGGCTTTGGTTTCTTTCATTTTGTTGGTTGTAATCATGATACTGTCAAACAAAAATCTCTGTTTTATGAATTATAAATACATTACATAACATTGAAATTTCGTTATCTAATTAAAATATATTCAAAATAAAATTTTAAGTATATATACATCATCCGTAACTAATATTAACTATAGTTATATAATATGTACCTTAAATCATGAACGAACTAGTCTAACGTACATCCATGAAATTTAAGTAGCAATAACTTAAAGTGTTCAATTTATTTAACATATTAATTAAGTGAAAACACTAAAGCTTAAATATATATATATATATATATCTGATTTCCAAATAGTCTGGAGCTAACCATTAAAATGATAAAATCAGAATCAACACATGGTTCGTAACACTAATCGGTTAGAAAAAATGATTTCTATAACAAATTTTCCAATCAACAGAAAGAATTTAAATTACCATAAGAAAGTAATTTGTTACACCATATTTTTTTTTTTTCAAATGGTTTTCCTTTTAGAATTTTGAATTTTGAATTCAAAATTCAATTTAAATTAAGGGAAAAAATTGACTACTGGAGATTAGTTGAATGTTGAATGTGAGTGATCGATATTTAGCTCGTTATGGGTACTGAATGGGTTTTATTTAGCTATAGATCTATGAATTTGAACCCGACCCGGGCCCATGAAGCTTACGTGCGAATCTCACTGCCAAAAACCCCCCACATTCTAGTGTCGCTTCTTCTCATCGTTAACGCGCCGCCGTGGAGAGAGAAAACAGAATGGAGGATATCGAGGATTTGTTGGCCGGCGGAGCAGGTGGTGCACCGCCGGGTTTTCGATTAGCGTTAAATTCGGTTGGGATCAATCCGAGGACGAATAAGAGCAAACGTAGTAGCTCGAAACAGGATGAATATACTGCTTCGAATCGTGATTCGCTTGCTCCGCCATCTTTGAAGATCCCCGGAACTCAGGTCATTCTCCTCCTCTTTATTTCATTTTATCATTTGCTTTGATTTCTATATCTGTCGACGTCTTCTGGATGCACTTACATGTACTTTCGTCTTGGATTTCTCGATGACTTTTCGCAGACAATTTACATCAAGACGTTTGGATGTTCACATAACCAGGCAAGTCAGTTAGTAAAATCTATACTATTCGATTGTAAAAGTTGGAGTTCTTAAGTGGTTTAGGTGTTGTAGATTTCTTGATTGCCTCATCAGAATCCATTTCCAGTGTTTCTTACGCAAGTGATTGAGATAAACAGGTCTTTCTTAATGTGACTGATCTCACCGTTGTTTCGGTTATTGTTCAGAGTGATAGTGAGTATATGGCTGGACAGCTCACTGCATTCGGCTACGGGTTGACAGAAGTCCCAGAGGATGCTGATCTGTGGCTCATTAACACGTAAGCTTCAGTTCCAGAGTTCCGTGTACCATTGTTAAGTTGTTGTGCCTTAGAGATAGTCATGAGTAGTGTAAAGTATCCATGTGATATACAAGAATGTTGGCAAATAGCTTCACTTTTTGTTCCCAATGTATCTTATATGCGCCATTGGTGCAGCTGTACTGTGAAATCCCCAAGCCAGTCTGCGATGTCTACTCTGATATCGAGGGGTAGAAGTGGGAAAAAGCCTCTTGTGATAGCCGGATGTGTTCCTCAGGGAAGTCGTGACCTTAAAGAACTCGAAGGCGTTAGTGTAGTTGGAGTCCAACAGATTGATCGTGTTGTTGAGATTGTTGAAGAAACTCTTAAGGGTCATGAAGTGCGGCTGCTGAATCGGAAGACTTTGCCTGCGCTTGATCTCCCAAAGGTGTGTATAAATTTTTTTTATTTCAGATTGCTTTCAACTTTGATGTTTGACTATGGCTATTCCTCGCAGTGAATTACTAGAAGCCAAAAATCTGATTTCAGTGCATTTCTTTGATCCTACATTTGTGCTTGATCTTTCGTGGATTACACAATTACTTGTTCGACTTCAATGGGGTTCTTTTAGTTTGGCTTAACAAGTCATTTTCTATCGTAGGTGCGGAAGAACAATTTTATTGAAATTCTCCCCATTAATGTTGGCTGTTTGGGTGCCTGCACGTACTGCAAGACGAAGCACGCCCGTGGTCACTTAGGAAGCTACACAGTCGATAGTCTTGTAAGCAGATTCATCTTCCCCGAAATGAGTTTTGATTTGCCTCCAGCTTTTTCCCCCGAAGAATTTTCTGAATTTTCTACATTGCAGGTGGAGCGGGTAAGAACTGTAATATCTCAAGGAGTCAAGGAGATTTGGTTGAGCAGTGAGGACACTGGAGCATATGGTAAATTTTTAAATTTAGGTTTTTTTTTTCGATTGGCTGATTTGTGACATAATTGGTATTCCTTTATATTAAGAGCTAATGTCTCGCAAATGTTTGCAGGTCGTGACATAGGAGTTAATCTTCCAATACTGCTTAATGCCATTGTTAAGGAGCTTCCTTCTGATCAAAGCACAATGCTGAGGATCGGGATGACTAATCCTCCTTTTATTCTCGAGCATTTGAAAGAAATAGCAGCTGTTTTACGTCACCCATGTGTCTACACCTTTCTTCATGTCCCTGTGCAATCTGGCAGTGATGCTGTGTTGACGGTGAGCGCAGAATTGTGTAGGGCTACCAAAATCTTGTTCTAGTCTTACCTGACTATTTCTCGTTGCAGGCCATGAACAGGGAATATACAGCGAGTGAGTTCAGGACTGTGGTAGACACCTTAACAGAACTTGTGCCCGGGATGCAAATTGCTACGGACATAATATGCGGATTTCCTGGTCAGTGCTAGATAAACCTGAATGTCCGTATTGGGTGTGGATAGCTGAAGCATGTCGATCGCTCATATATTTCGCCTGTGTTGAAGATATATTTGTCACTTTTTTCCCAAATTCAGGTGAAACCGATGAAGATTTTTCTCAAACTGTTAGGCTTATCAAGGATTACAAGTTTTCTCAAGTTCATATTTCTCAGTTTTACCCCAGACCAGGTAAGCTCAAGGATTTGGTGATATGGTATTTGGGAAGTGTTTCATTGATTTCTAAACATATTTTTCGGATGTGCCATTAATGATATAGGGACGCCAGCAGCAAAGATGAAGAAGGTACAAAGTAAGATAGTGAAGCAACGAAGCCGTGAATTGACTTGTGTATTTGAGGCTTTTGCACCTTACATCGGAATGGAGGGCATAGAAGAGAGAATATGGATAACCGAAATAGCTACTGATGGAGTCCATTTGGTAAGCCCCCTCCTGAGCCATATACATTGTAACGTTTTTCCCCAAACTTCACATCAGTAATATCGAAAGCTACTCTTATTTTTTTCTCTTTGATTGCCAATGCTGTTTCATTTGAAAATTCATACGTACTGTCATTGAAAATTTGTAGGTTGGGCATACCAAAGGATATATACAGGTCTTAGTTAGTGGACCAGAAATTATGCTTGGGACTTCAGCTATAGCTAGGATAACATCTGTAGGGAGATGGTCAGTGTTTGGGGAGGTGATTGAGACACTAAGCTCTGCAAATGTAAAAGTACAAGCCCGAGAGGAGAAAAAGCCGCCTTGTTCCTCTGTTGTTAGTACTTGTGAGACATGTACTTGCTCTGCTGAGAGCTGTGGAGGAGGCAAATCAGGAGAGGCCTGTAACATTTCTGGAAATATCTCAAGACAGGACCAAAGCACGAGAGGCTTTCTTGGATGGTTTATGAAGAGAAATTACAAGGCACAAGGAAATTCAAAGAAAGAAGAGGAAGAGAAGCAAGAACTCCTATCACATTGGGGTTTCATTGACAAGGCACTTGTGTGTGGAGTGTTCATAAGCTCTCTCACCATTATTGTTTTGTTCATTAGCATCGCATCTAGAGTTTTGCTGCGTCAATAAATCTATTTCTCTGCCAGATTCATGGTTGTACAAGAACCAACACATCTAGTTTCTGACTATTTTTGCTTTGATATGAATTGGAAATAATATCCCCGTTAAATGCTTTTATAAATTTTTACTCAATAGACCCTCCTAATTTCTGATTCTATAATTTCGTTTCTTTCAAGCGAGATTTATATAGTCCAAGATTGTATATTTAGGACATTCTAAATGTACCAAAACAAGGCCCATTGTGTGGTTCCTTCTAACTAACAATACGACCGTTTTGGGTGGTGTGCAAGACAAAGCGGTCGAGAAGTTTACTTTTCACGATGAAGCGACACGTACAAAGACGTGGCGATACGTGTCATACAGAAGTTAAAAGAAAAAGAAAATGTTTCTTGCGGTTTCACATCCTCCCGAAGTGTTTATTATAGTGGTAGTTAAGATGTAATGATGGAGAGAGGAGGTAAACAACCGGTAAGTACAATGACGAATCTATTGGCTTTATGTCTTGTCTTGAGCACTTTACTTGCGGCGGAGGTATGGTCTCCGAGTCCAGCCATGACCACTCACCGGACGGTGGCGTCGGAGGAAGACGTCATCGTCAAAGACGGCCATCACGTTGTGGTAGTTGAGTACGATCGCGACGGGAAAACCAACACCAGAGTCTCGTTCTCGCCGACATCGGCAGATCAAGGAGAACAAAAACAAGAAGAAACAGAGAAGGGAACTACTTTGTTTAGAAACGCGAAAGATAAAGCGAAAGAAACGGCGTCGTATTTTCCAAACGTTGGTCAAGGGATCTCGCAGCCGATTATGACAGAAGAGGCGCGTGATCACCGCGCGACAGCTGGGGAAGTCATATGCGACACGTTCGGTAAGTGCAGGCAGAAGATCGCGAGTGTCGTCGGTCGGGCTAAAGATCGGGCCGCTGATACCGTCGACGATGTCGGAGAGAAGATCTCCGATGCCGGAGACGCTGCGGCGGGTAAGGCTTACGACGTGAAGGAGACGGTTGCACGTGGGGCATGTGACGTGGAAGAAACGGTTGCTGATAAAGCCGGCTATGCTAAGGAGAAGGTAGCAGAGACGGCACATGATGTGAAGGAGAGTGTGGCCCACGAAGCCCAAGATGCTAAAGAAAAAGTAACCAAAAAGGCTCACAAGGTGAAAGAGACCATGGCCCATAAAGCCCATGAATCGAAGGAGATGGCGAAAGATAAAGTCAGAGAAAAGGCCCACGAACTGAAGGAGAAGGCGGCTAACAAGTCCCAGAACGCGTGGGAGAGAGTTAAGAAGGCAGCGTGTGGAATCGGGTCAGCGACGGCGAAGGCGCTGAGTCCGACGAAGGTAACGAGCGTGGTGGGGCTGACTGCGATTGCGGCTGCGTTTGGGACTTGCGTGTGGGTGACGTTTGTGTCTAGCTACGTGTTGGCCTCAGTGTTGGGGAGGCAGCAGTTCGGGGTGGTGCAGAGCAAGCTGTATCCTGTTTACTTCAAGGCAACCTCTGTTGGAATCTTGGTGGGTTTTCTTGGTCACGTGCTTAGCCGGCGGCGGAAGCTACTCACTGACGCGACGGAGATGTGGCAAGGCGTGAACCTCTTGTCCTCTTTCTTTATGATTGAGGCTAATAAGTCATTTGTCGAGCCACGTGCCACCAAGGTATATTTACGCTTCCCAAACCAGTTTGGTTTATTATAGTTGCGAAAATCGAGTAAAAAAGTCTAAGTGATGTTTATAGTGATCATTATGTTGTTTAGGGTCATGAACAGTTTTATGCTAGACACATCTTGTCTTGGCCATTGCACGAATTCAAATTTTTATGACGTATATTCATTCCGAGTTTGGGTCTGGGAAGATACTGGTTATATGTATATTGTTGTGGATAGGCGATGTTTGAGCGGATGAAGGCGGAAAAGGAAGAAGGAAGAGGAGGAGAGAAGACGAGTGAGCAAGAAGTGAGGAGGAAACTGGAAAAGCTAAGCGAGAGGCTGAGCAAGCTCAACACATACTCCTCTTGGTTAAATATACTGACGCTCATGTCTCTAACCTGGTACTTCGTTTATCTCGGCCAGAGACTTGGTGCTGCTGCTTGATGCATGCCTCGTCTCAAGTGCATCTCTTGGTTTGGTCCCAAACCTAACTTGTTTTGTTGGTGTTGTATACTGTCGTACTTCTCACGGTATGACGGTTTTATGATTGTGTTGTTTAATGTCATATGTTGATATCTGGTATACTTCTTAAGGTATGACGGTTTTATGATTGTGTTGTTTAATGTCATATGTTGATATCTGGTATACTTCTTAAGGTATGACGGTTTTATGATTATGTTTGGTTAATGTCATATATATATATAGATATATCTTGTAATTAGGTCATGCCTCGACTTTTGGGTTAGACGGTTGGTTTTTTTTTGCCTATATATACAAAATTTCATAGTAGGGTAGCATAAAAATAAACAAGAAAACGTATACATACTTGAGAGAAGAAGGAAAAATACCAATCAGTAGCTCATTATCGGAAGTTAATCCTTTCTTAATAAGACGAAAAAAAGTAAAATCCTTTAAAACAAAATTATTCTATATGAAGTGATTGTGAATATGAAAAGCCAGTTTAAATCAACGGGATCCATTTGCAGAAAAGATTTTTCAGAAATTTTTTTATGCAAGTGGTCCTTAGATTTTATGTTCCCACATCATAAAAGTTTGGGACATTTAATAAAATGTAATTTCATTTTCTCGTGCATTATTTTAATAAGATTAGCAAAAGGTAAATAATTGAATGTTAATTTTGTTCAAAATCTAGATATTATCATGCCAAAAAGCTTATTAAAAATATATATACAAATTGGTTTGCTAATCAACAAAAAAAAAAATCAACGAAATTAAACACAGAGACGTTTGAAATAGCATTAGCTTTCTCCTTACACGAGAGATACAGATGCAACGGAACCAAATCTGATGTTGGTTCATTTTTCCTTTGTAATTTTCTCGTGCAACTGCTCAGTTTATCGTTTCCTTCAATAGAGGAATGGCGTCTACCGCCGGAATTCCTCTTCTAGAAGAATACGTGATCGACGCCGTTGACCACGACGGAGTTGCCGCCGGCAGATTTAAAACCGGTAGATGGACAGCCGCCTGGTTCATAATCGGTAAAGCAGAACAAAGTTTCAAAGCGAATGAGATCTCGAGATGATGTGTTTCTTATATCGCGCCTTTATGAATTTGTTAATACATTCGCAGGTGTGGAGGTTGCCGAGAGGTTCGCTTACTATGGGATTGCATCAAACCTGATTAGCTACTTGACTGGACCACTTGGTCAATCTACGGCGGTCGCCGCCGCTAACGTCAACGCTTGGTCGGGAATCTCCTGTCTTCTTCCTGTTCTGGGAGCTTTCGTCGCCGACGCTTTTCTCGGTCGGTACCGAACAATTATTATCGCTTCTGTTATCTACGTACTGGTTGGTCTCCTTTTTTGTCTCTTCTCTTTCAATTTTCAATCTCAATTTGAGATTAGGCCAATGAATTGTAGAAAATCTATTCATTTCAACCATAGTACGAAGTTTAAATTATGGCTTAATGCTTTGTTATAATACTGTCTAAGAGCGTGTTATGATAGCGTTTTGGCTTGCTTGCTTGTTCTTCATGAAAAAAGTATACAAATCTGTCCTTTTATCAAAAGTTGACTTGAACTAGTGTGGATTTGATGTCTTCAGGGGATGGCACTTTTGACTTTATCGGCACTTCTGGTTCCTGTCACTAGTGAGAGTACCGAAGTGACCTCTTCTTCACCTTCTTCATGGCTCAATGTACTCTTCTTCTTCTCTCTGTATCTGGTGGCCATTGGACAAAGTGGGCACAAGCCTTGTGTTCAGGCTTTTGGGGCAGACCAGTTTGATGAAAAAGACCCACGAGAGAAACGTGAAAGAAGCTCCTTCTTTAACTGGTGGTACCTTAGTATGTCTGCAGGGATCTGCTTGGCCATTGTAGTTGTTGTGTACATTCAGGAAGCCGTCAGCTGGTCACTCGGGTTTGGGATACCATGTGTGTTCATGGTGAGCTCTCTTGGTCTTTTTGTTCGAGGGAGAAAGAGTTACAGGTACACTAAAAGAAGACAGGAAAATGAAATCAACCCCTTTACCAGGATAGTTAGAGTCTTCTTTATAGCATTCAGGAACCGAAGATTTAGCTCCTCGCAATTGTGTCAAGTTCAGACTGAGCTGGAGGCAAATCCGTCTCAAGGATCTCCAGAGAAGCTGAGGTATGTTTACCCAAAATCCATATTGAAATCCAATCAACTGAAAAAAAAAGAAGAAAAAACAGGTCTTGTTAGGCTGAGGTATGAGCCTTGTTGCATGATTTTGAGATTATTCACTATCTTGTGACAGCTTCCTCAACAAAGCCTTGCTTGCCCCAAATGCATCTACTGAAGGGAAAAATTCATGCAGTGCTAGTGATGTGGAAGATGCCACAGCTCTTGTCAGGCTTATCCCAGTGTGGCTTACAACTCTCGCCTACGCCATACCCTACGCGCAATACATGACTTTCTTTACAAAGCAAGGTGCCACATTGGACAGAACAATATTTCCTGGTGTGAAGATCCCGTCTGCTTCTCTTCAGGTCCTTATCGGCATGTCAATAGTCCTCTTTGTTCCCATTTATGACCGTGTTTTGGTCCCAATCGCCAGGTCCATGACCAACGATCCTTGTGGCATCACAACTCTCAAAAGAATTGGAACTGGAATGGTACTCTCAACTCTCACTATGGTGGTTGCAGCTCTGGTTGAGTCAAAGCGGCTCGACACTGCAAAAGAGCAGGGGCTTATAGACCAACCGAAAACAACCGTTCCAATGACGGTATGGTGGTTAATCCCTCAGTATCTGTTGCTCGGACTGGCTGATGTATACACTTTAGTGGGAATGCAAGAGTTCTTCTACAGCCAAGTCCCCACCGAGCTGAGAAGCATCGGTCTCGCGCTTTACTTAAGTGCATTGGGGGTAGGAAGCTTATTGAGCAGCTTACTCATCTCTCTGATCGACTTGGCTACTGGAGGAGACGCTGGAAACAGCTGGTTCAACAGTAATCTGGACAAAGGCCACCTCGATTACTTCTACTGGTTACTTGCAGTTATTAGCGCCGTGGGGTTCTCGTCGTTCTTGTTCATTTCTAAATCGTATATATATCGCCGGATGGACGGACTGTAGGTAGTACAGCTTTTCTTGGCAAGGTGGCGATTTGTATTCTAGTGAAGTTTGTGGTTAACAATCTTGTATTGATTTTAGGTCTCGATTGTTTCAAACGCAAAAAAATATTGCACATTTTCAGGTTTTCGTAACATATTCTAACAAAATACAAATATTAAACGCAAACGATATGAATATTGGTTAAAAAAATGTATATACAGTTAAATTTTGATAAATGAATATTCGAGAAATAAATAATTTTGACAAATGAATAATTTTTTCCGGGTTCGATTTGGGCTAATGGGTTAAATGAATAATTTCACTAAATGCATTAATGAATTTTTTTTTTGAAATCCTTAAAGGCTCTATGTAAATATAAATAAATAATTATCACATTTTATTAGATTTATATATATTAAAAAGATTTTTTGTTCAATTAACAATGTTTGTACAATAAATCATTCTTTTACAAAAAAAAAATTATAGATTTTGTTTCTTTTTTACCAAAATTTGTCTCATCCAAATTTTTTTATATCACAAACAAAATTTTGTGAGTATCTTACTCATGTTATAAAAAATAGTTACATAAGGTGATAACTGTTTGATATACTTCTTTTGATGACACATTTGATGTGACATTACTATCATCTGGTTTGGGCTCATTCTCATAATTTAGTAAAGATTCAATAACTTTATCGTCACAATTCTATAACGACATCATTCTCATTACTTCTTTCTTAGGTGATATAATTCATCACCAATATTTATATTTATATATGTTACATTGAATTTTAAGAACTACAAGACTTCTTTTTCCTAATTTTACATCAATCTAGAAAACTTCATTTTTATAGTTTTAGAAAACTTCATTTTTATAGTTTTAGAAAACTTCATTTTTATAGTTTTAGAAAACTTCATTTTTATAGTTTTAGAAAACTTCATTTTTATAGTTTTAGAAAACTTCATTTTTATAGTTTTAGAAAACTTCATTTTTATAGTTTTAGAAAACTTCATTTTTCTAATTTTAGAAATTTTTCTTTCTTAATTTTTATTTTTTTTCAAATTTTTAGATGTACAAAAATACTTTTTTAAATGAATAAAAATTCATTTATCGATAAATGAATAATATGTTTATTTATTAATAAATAAATAATTTCGTTAAACGAATATTTTTTATTGATCTTAAAAATATTTATTTATAGAAATTTAACGGTAGTAAATTGATTTGGAATAAACATATTAAACTAACAGCAAACAATCTAACGTGGGCTTTTTATTTTTAAATAATGTTTTGACTAATTGAACATGTTCCAACGACTTTCGTTGAAAACAATCAATAAAAAAAGGACGCATGCTGCACGAGTTAACTACTCAATTGTTATCTTGTTCGTCAACGTGACTCACCACAATGCGTAATCAACATTAAATTCTTGCCACATAATATAAAGACAATACAATAAGCATTTTTTTTTGTTTTTTTTTAACAAATCAAACACAATGTCTATCACCGCCGATGATAAGTTCGGAAATGCAGCCATCAGATTCACCTCCAGTGGATGGAAATGCAGCCATCGATTGCTAACTATGTGTAGCTGCAGGGACTTGAGACACGAATATGTCATTTTGCCTCACAAGTTCTCTTCTTATACATGTAAGCTCAAGAACGAAAGCATTCTAACGCACGCATATCCCCAACTCGTGTAACGCATGCATAGTCCAAACTTTTTTTTATTTTAAAATATTATTTTGACATAACTGGACATCCTTCGAACAAATTCCGACCAAAAATGAAAAAAAAAAGTAAAATAAATAAATAAATAAAATCCAACACGAGTTAGGTAGTTATCAACATGACCAGCGAGGCCAGTTTACTTTCTGCAGTTTATATTTATACTGCAACAACAAAACAAGATGCACTGCTTTATTCCTTGTATTTTTAAATTGTAACACAAATCAAACACAATGCCTATCACCACCGACGCCTCTGCGGATGAGCTCGGAAAGCCAGCCGTCAGATTCTCCTCCGGTGGATGGAAATCGGCGAGGCTCATCATTTGTAAGTAAATGCAATCGAATTCCTCGTTATTTTGTTGCTTCCACTATGTTTTTATTTTATTTTCTTTTTGTAGTTGTAGAAATGGCGGAGCGATTCGCGTATTTTGGGGTATCCTCAAACCTCATAACGTACTTGACAGGACCATTGGGTCAGCCAACAGCTGCAGCTGCAGCGAATGTGAACGCTTGGATTGGAACAATGTCGTTTCTGCCGCTTCTCTGGGCGTTTGTAGCTGACGGCTGTCTTGGTCGTTTCCGTACTATCGTCGTCTCATCTTCTCTCTATATCTTGGTATATAACGAGTTCATCATTGTATACATTTTTTTTCCATCATTTCAAGATTGCGTTATTGATTATTTGATGAGACAAAACAAACAGGGACTTGGGTTGCTGTCGTTTTCAGCCATGATTCCTTCTCACTCCGTAGATTCCAATCAGCTCCAAGTGACTCTGTTCTTCTCTTCTGTGTCTTGTAGCAATATGACAAAGCGGTTACAAACCGTGTACTAAGGTATTTGGAGCTGATCAATTCGATGAAAGTAATCTAAAACAGAGAAAAGCCAAGAGTTCTTACTTTAACTGGTTGATGTTTGGAAGCTGTTTTAGCATATTAACCACTCGTTTGGTCTCTAGCTACATTCAAGAGAACCTAAGCTGGTCCTTAGGGTTTGGTATTCAATGTGTGTCCATGTTACTAGCTTTGTTTCTCTTCCTCCTTGGAACTACCTCTTACCGCTTTCCTACTGAAAGAGGAGGAATGACAAACCCTTTCGCTAGAATCGGTCGTGTTTTCATGGAGGCAGTTAAGAACACAAGACAACCAGATTTAGACATAGCTAACCCGAACGAGACCCTCCTTCTCCTGCCTCACCAGAGTTCCAAGCAATTCAGGTAACATAATAAACAGTGATTCTGTTTTTTCTTTAGAGTCTTTGAGGCCACGTTTGTGTTCATACCATCTTGGTTCTTGTTAGAATCTATTATAGAAGAAACAAGTGTTACTTCATCTGATCAGATACCAAATAATATTGAGATGGAATTCTGAATTTCTGAGAGTTCCTCTATGATACTATGCAGATTCCTCGACGAAGCAGCGATTTCATGTGAATTGGCTGAAATTGAAGAAGCAAAATCAGTGCTTAGGCTTGTTCCCATATGGAGACTTGCTTAGTCTACGCCATTGTGTATGCGCAATCTCCAACTTTTTTCACAAAGGAGCGACAATGGACAGGTCAATCTCACCAGGACTCTTAGTCCCTGCAGCTGCATTCCAAAGTTTCATAAATCTATCAGTTCTTGTCTTCATCCCAGTCTACGACTGTCTATTCGTCCCAATCGCAAGATCCTTCACTCAAATCCCATCAGGAATCACAATGCTTCAAAGGATTGGCACATGCATCTCTCTGTCCATTCTTGCTATGGTGGTAGCCGCCTTGGTAGAGACCAAAAGGCTCCAAGCCGCTCGAGATGATGTCAATATACCAATGAGTGTGTGGTGGTTGGTTCCGCAGTACGTTATATATGGAGTCGCGGACGGGTTCACAATGGCGGGTTTGCAAGAGTTTTTCTATGACCAAGTCCCTAGTGAGCTTAGGAGTGTTGGTATGGCTCTCAACCTAAGCATATATGGGGCCGGAAACTTCCTAAGCAGCTTCATGATATCATTCATCGACAATGCCACGAGCCAGTCTGGTCGAACCAGCTGGTTCGATAGCGACCTGAACCAGGCTCATTTAGATTACTTCTACTGGCTACTGGCTTGTCTCAGTTTCATTGGTTTAGCCTCTTACATGTGGTTCGCCAAATCTTATGTCTACAATATCTACAATAGACCAAACACCTTCTAAAGCATTGTCTTCTCTGTTCTGCCAACTGAATTGAGCCTTTCTCATTTCCGAAATGGATTTCAGAACCAACCAAATTTGGAGTTTCTTTTATAAAATAACAACTAGTCTTAGGAAATCAATCATGTCAAATAATATAATGCTCTCTCTATCATAAAAGTATATGATAAAGCTCTCTTTTGACATGATTTTTTTGAGTTCTTATGATTATGCTCTTTATCTGGTAAAAGTATATGATAATGCTCTCTATTAATTGCTCAAAGCATGTATTTTTATTTAGATTAATATCATAATATGACATTTATCTTTTATGATATTATTTTAAAATCATTATTTTTACGATTATAACATGATTTTTCATGAATATAATTTTTTGGCATCTCTTATATCGTTTTTCATACGTTATACACAAATAAATTAATAATTATAATTTGATATAAATTAATTATAGTTTGATATAAAACAGGATCTGTGTTAATTATTTTACCTGTATTTATATTTGAACCTCCCAATTTAAAACATAAAATAGTTTCGTCAAAAATTGCCCCAAAAAAGAAGAATTATTTTAAAACGCGGACTGTTCATACAAAACTGAAAACAGAGCTTCTTATTTTCATAATCGTTGATTAATTGAACATGTTCCAACGGTTGACAAGGAGAACGTGTTCCAACGACTTCGAACCAATAATAAAAGAAAACACATATGCTTAACGAGTTAACTACTTAATTGTTATCTTGTTCATCAATATAACCTGTCGACGACCTTCATCATTTTACTCCAATTTTTTTTATTTAAAAAAGGGATTTCTTAATTTAAATAGTCTTACAGAATGGAATACAATTTGATGAAAACGCATTTGTATGTATTTTAATTTTCCAAATAAAACAGATATCAAAACCAACCAAACACAATGGCTTACACCGATGAGCTCGAAAAGCCAGCCGTCAGATTCTACCCTGGCGGATGGAAAGCTGCGAGGCTCATCATCTGTGAGTAAAAAGGCCGAAGAAAGCAGTCTTCGTTGATTCTCCAGTATTTCTGATACGTTTTCCTAATGATTTTTGTAGGTGTAGAAATGGCGGAACGGTTCGCTTACTACGGGATATCGTCGAACCTGATAACGTACTTGACCGGACCATTGGGTGAGTCAACAGCTGCAGCTGCGGCAAATGTGAACGCTTGGAGTGGAACGGTCTCGTTTCTGCCGCTTCTATGGGCGTTTGTAGCTGACGCGTTTCTTGGTCGTTTCCGTACTATCATCATCTCATCTTCTCTCTATGTCTTGGTATATATATATATACATATAACATTTTAATTTCCTCTCAAATGTTTTTATTACCAGTAAGGTTCTTAGATAATTGATTTGATGGAAAAAAAACAAACAGGGCCTTGGGTTGCTTTCGTTTTCAGCCATGATTCCTTCCCATTCCAAAGATTCGAATCAGCTCCAAGTGACTCTCTTCTTCTGCTCTCTCTATCTTGTAGCCGTAGGATTAGGCGGTTACAAACCGTGTATTAAGGTATTTGGAGCTGATTAAAAGTGATTCAAAAGAGGCAAAAGCCAAGAGTTCGTTCTTCAACTGGTTAATGTTTGGAAACTGTATTACCATACTGACGTCTCAGTTGGTCTCTAGTTACATTCAAGAGAACGTAAGCTGGT
Source organism: Streptanthus diversifolius (assembly GCA_039880935.1). Classification (NCBI taxonomy): domain Eukaryota; kingdom Viridiplantae; phylum Streptophyta; class Magnoliopsida; order Brassicales; family Brassicaceae; genus Streptanthus; species Streptanthus diversifolius. Next base: position 3,325,988 of record JAXGFM010000015.1, on the reverse strand, counting down.
CCTTAGGATTTGGTATTCCAAGTATTTCCATGCTATTTGCTCTGTTTTTGTTCCTACTTGGAACTACCTCTTACCGCTTTAATACCGAAAGAGGAGGAATGAAAAACCTTTGTGCTAGAATCAGTCGTGTTTTTGTGGAGGCAGTAAAGAATACAAGACAACAAGATTTTCATACAGATAACCCGAACGAGACCCTCCTCCTGGCTCACCAGAGTTCCAAACAATACAGGTAAAATAATTAACACAGATTCTGTTTTCTTCTTTAGAATCTTTGACCCCACGTTTGTGTTTATACCATCTTGGTTCCATTGGTAAATGTAAGAGAGATAATGATCAGATCTATTATATATATTCTTCTATCGGGTCAGAGGTACTAATTGGTTTTGAGGTGAATGTTTGACAGTTTCTCTTGGATACTATGCAGATTCCTTGACAAAGCAGCGATTTCATGTGATCTGGACGAATTTGAAGAAGCAAAAGCAGTGGTTAGGCTTGTTCCCATATGGTTGACTTGCTTAGTCTTTGCCATTGTATATGGACAATCATATACTTTCTTCACAAAGCAAGGAGCCATAATGAACAGATCAATCTCACCAGGACTCTTAGTCCCTGCAGCTTCACTCCATGGTGTCACAAGCCTAACAATTATCGTCTTCATCCCAATCTACGACCGTCTACACTTCCCGATCTCTAGATTCTTCACTCATGACCCATCAGGAATCACAATACTTCAAAGGATTGGCACAGGGATTTTTATGTCCATCCTTGCTATGGTAGTAGCTGCCTTGGTCGAGACGAAAAGGCTCCACGCCGCTCGAGATGATGTCACCATACCGATTAGCGTGTGGTGGTTGGTTCCACAGTACGTATTCATTGGAGTCTCGGACGTGTTCACAAGGATTGGTTTGCAAGAGTTCTTCTACGACCAAGTCCCTTGTGAGCCTAGGAGCATTGGTATGGCTTTGAACCTAAGCATATACGGGGCTGGAAACTTTCTAAGCAGCTTCATGGTATCAGTCATTGATAAGGTCACGAGCCATTCTGGTCAGACGAGCTGGTTCGATAACGACCTGAACCAGGCTCATCTAGATTACTTCTACTGGCTACTAGCTTGTCTCAGCTCCATTGGTTTAGCTTGCTACTTGTGGTTCGCCAAGTCGTATGTTTACAACAGACCAAACACCTTCTAAAGCATTTTCTTCTCAGTTCTGCCTACTGAATTGAGCTTTCTCCATTTACTGAAATAGACTTCAGAACCAACCAAATCGAGATTTACATACAATGAATTGAATTATAACATATAACCTTTGATTGTATGAGTGGTTTTGGGTTTTTGGCTTTGTTTTTTTTTTAGATTTTGGTTTTTGTATTTTTAGTTTTTGATGTTGCTGTAAATTTTTGGTTTTTCTAAAAGTTGGATTGGTGAGTTATTTAGTTTTTTTTTTGTTTTGTCTATAAGTTTTTTATTAACAATTTTGACTTATAAGTTAAGTTATTTATAATTAATTTAAAATTATTAAAATAATAGCTAAAAATGTATAAATATAATACCAAAATTAATCAATAAAAAGATACACATATTTATTTTTATAGCTTACTAGAGTAAATTCAAAAGATTTAATATATATAATATTTTATTATAAATTTGTCATCATTAAAAACATATCTACCATCATATATTAATTAATCAAACATTTATCACCAAAAGAAATAAATATGTCACATAATTTTAATTTACTATCAAACACAATAAATTTATTATCGTTACATATATAAATCACGATGATAATTCTACTATTATTAACAACTAATTTATAACGATTAGTTTAATCTACCGTCACACAAAATATATTTACCAATAAATAATGTTAATTTACCGTTCAACCAGTACATATATCCAAAAAGAATTTTTACTACTACTGACCAGTAAATGTACCATACTGAAATATTTTTATCACATCAAAAAATAAATCTACAAAATAAATATGTCATTTTACTCTCTAACAAATCTACCGAATAAAACATAAATCTATCATTTTATAAATTAATCTACCGATTCTAAATAAATCTACCATAACTATACTTATTTTTTTAGCGTATTTATTTATTCCAATTTGTAATTGGAATTTAAGTTTTAACCCCATCAGAAGTTGTTTGTTTTACAAGTTAGAAGGAAATGACCTTAAAGGAACACAACTTTTGGCAACTGCAGATTCCTAGACAGGGCGACGATTTCATGTGCTTAGGCTGAAGTTGAAGAAGCAAAAGCTGTGTTAAGTCTCGTTCCAATTTGGATGTGTTCTTTAGTATTTGGCATTGTGTATGCGCAATACCCTACTTTCTTCACGGATCAACAATGGACATATCAATCTCACCAACACTTTTAGTCCCTGCAGCGACACTGCAATGCTTCATAAGCATATCTATCCTCGTTTTCATCCCAATCTATGACCGTTTACTCGTCCCACTCGCAAGATCAATCACTCATAATCCAGCAGAAATCACAACCTCGAAAGGATTACCACAGGCATTTTCCTCTCAATTCTTTCAATGTTAATAGCTGCTTTGGTCGAGATGAAAAGACTCAAGACCGCTCGCGATCACGGGCTTGTTGATTCGGCTAAAGCCACGGTTCCAATGAGTGTTTGCTGGCATATTCCACAGTACGTTCTCTATGGAGTCTCTGACGTTTTCACTATGGTTGGCTTACAAGAGTTTTTCTACGGACAAGTCCCAATCGAGCTAAGGAGCTTGGGACTATCTATGTACCTTAGCGTAATCGGCATAGGCAGCTTCTTGAGTAGCTTCATGGTATCAGTCATTGAGAAAGAAACGAGCCAGCCAGGTCAAGTGGGTTGGTTCGATAAAACTAATTTTAGTCGCAGTTGCATAAACTTCGTGTTTGTTTGAAGCCGTTTCTAGAATTACTCAGTCGTTTACATAATTTCTGGAGGCAATTTGCTTTTTGTCGTTCTTGGTATGAGAAACAAGCAAGTTGCCTCATTTTGATGTGAAAACGGCAAGTGTTCGTGTTCATTTTTGTGTTCCCTTTTCACTTTCACCTTTTTTTTAGTTACTTAACACTATATAAGCTTTTTTTTGTTGTTGTTGTTGTTGAACAAAGCAATATGTATATAAGCATTAATATGGAAGTCTTTTTAACGGCATATTCCTCTTGAGTTACCATTGACTGACTCTATTTTACTTTATCTTTTGTTCTGTCAGGAAAAAAATATATTTTTCCAAACATAACCTGACAGAAATTACCAGAGGGACTCTGCCAGAATTTAGTTTAAAGAAGAGTTAAGATTACGTAACTATCTATTTTTGATAACATATTTAGGATAGATAATGCCTTTTAAAAATGATTATTTTCTTGTCATTTACTATTTTATTGTTCATAGCTTCTCTCTGAAAAAAATGTCATCCATACTATTCACCAATGATGAAAGTACGATGAACAATGTCATTGACGGCCTCACAAACACGTTAGACAAGAAGCGTTCTTCCTCTCCGAAATATATTTATCCAAAACATTCCAAAAAAACTAGTTACTTAACGTATAATTGTCGGATTTCATTTTCTTCAATAGGCTATTTGCCTTTTTGCACCAAGTTTCTAGCTTCTCCATGGATTGCTTACACAATAACATACATAAAATGGAAACTATAGAAGAAAAATACAGAATGCGCTATATATGTATAAAATATGAAAAGCCAGATACGATCATCTATAGTCCAAAATAATTCAAATATTTGCCCCTCATCAAAAAGTAAATAATAAGTTATTAAAATCTCTACTGCATACTGCGATCAATCATTCTTAAAATTAATATATAAAATAAGTAAGTGGGTTATATATAAAAGAAGAAAAAAAAGGGAAAAACAGCTAAATACAATGCAAGAATGTAAAATAATAATAAGATGGCACCAGCGATGAACAAACCAACCAAACAGCTTCTTTTTCTTTTGACAAAAGCAACCGATGAAGGGATATATATATATATATAACGGATCACTCCCTACCAACTTTACTTTTTCAAATACTATTTTCGAAAGTTAAATACGATTCTCGTTAATTTTTTTATTTGACACATGAAAGAATAAAAAATAATAATTGAATTTTGGAGACATAATATAAACATATACAGTATGTAACAGCACTAAATCCAATAATATATCGCAATCGAATCGAATATGTGGATACATTATTGTATTTAGTATATTGAATTAATAATAGGTGGCAAAGAAAGTCTGATGACCAATAGAATAAACATGATATGAATTTACGTACTGTTTAATGACTACATATGGTTAAATGCCAACGTAGGATTGACAGCTCTAGTACATATTGGAATTATCTCCTTGTGATCTGATTTTCGCAATCAATATATAATCCATAAGTTTTAGGTTACAACGACGCATCAACAATGGTGCCAATATATATATATATTGTAGATTATAATTAATTACAAATACAATCATTTGAGGTTCTCTTTACGTGCGAAGTGGTCTCTATGTTTTTAGCTTTATATGTCGTTGCATCGTGAGACTTTATTTTATTTTTTTTTGTCAACCATCGTGAGACTTTTGAATATCAAAACTGTTCGATCATTAGATGATCTGTGATTTTTAAATTTAATTGCAAATTGTCATGTTATCGTTATTGGTCGAATTTAATATTTCTTCCCCTAAAAACCAATAAATTCTTAAGAAAACCATAAAGCGAGAATAATTGTTTCGCAGATGTGCTAACATGTGGTAAAAAAGAACTAAATTTTTTATGTGATCATTAAAAAACTTATATATATCGCAGGACTTCGTTCACTCCTAATATATATATATATATATATATATATGTAAGAGTTATGTGATGAAATAACATGGTGTCATGATTTGAAACACACTTTACTTTAGAATAAAAATTATTAAAAACACGACTAGCATGCTACCCCCTTCCCCTTTCTCAAAATGATTCCACTTTTTTTTTCCTCAACTCAAACATTGGTTCTTTAATATCTAAATTTGAAATTTTATTCTTGAATCGTAAAGATTCGATATTTTCCTCTAAGTAATGACTGAAACAGAACTATTTAGGGCACATATATATATATAGAAAGAATCTTGAAGCCTATGTGGGAGAAAAGCGGGGTATAATATCTTCAAAAATCAAGGAGATCATGATCAAGATATGTTTAAATATGAAATCATCAGATTCTATGAATACATATGATGAATATATTCACACAAAAAAAGTATCGCTTATAAGAGGAATATAGGGATATAGTAAATAATCCAATTGTTACTTATGGAATGGATATAAATAGATTTTTAAGAAAAAAAGTGATTTGGTTAAATGGTTAAAAATAGCAAGTGTACTAATTCGTGAAGCAAAAGACGGCCGTTGTGAAAAAGAAACGGGACCCACAGAGAAAGCATTTGAATGAGCTGTCATAAAAATAAACAGCTCCGACCAGTCTGTGTTCCCTTTTGCCTTCCGTTTTATAAAACCTCTCTATTCTCTCTCTCCTCACAAAACAAACTCTCTCTCTCTCTCTCTCTCCTTTCTTTTCTTGAATTTCGATAATAAAAAAAAATCAGAGATGGCTCAAGAGGAGGCACAAAAATCCGCTGATGTTGTCGCCGTCGCCACCGATAAGGAGGTGACTGTTCCTGCTCCGGTTCCGGAGAAGGAAGTGACTCCTCCGGTTGCCTCGGAGGAGAAGGTGACCCCGGAGGCGGAGGCGGAGAAATCTGCTCCGGTGAAGGAGGATGAGACGGTTGTAGCTGAGAAGGTGATTGTTCCGTCCCCTGAGGAACTTGAGAAGAAGGCACTTGAGGAATTCAAGGAGCTCGTTAGGGAGGCTCTGAATAAAAGGGAATTCACTACTCCCGCGCCGCCGGTGAAGGAAGAGAAAACAGAAGAGAAGAAATCGGCCGAGGAAACTAAAGGGGAAGAGAAAACAGAGGAAAAGAAGGAAGAAGAGAAACCGGCGGTTCCAGCACCAGAAGAAGCCGTCAAGGTGGAGGAGAAATCATCTGCTGCAGCGGTGGCTCCGGCTGAGACCAAATCAGAGGAGAAACCTGAGGCACCAGAAGAGAAAGCAGCTGTGCCAGCCACCGTGACCACTGAGAAAGCCTCTGGTGCTGAAGAAGATGGAACCAAGACGGTGGAAGCAATCGAAGAGTCGATCGTCTCCGTAACTCCTCCAGAATCCGCTGCGCCGGTTGTCCTAGAGACCACCGTCGTCGTGGAGCCCGAGCCTGTGGAGGCGGAAGAAGTCTCGATCTATGGAGTTCCTCTCCTTGAAGACGAGAGATCCGACGTGATCCTCCTGAAATTCCTCCGTGCGAGAGACTTCAAGGTCAAGGAAGCCTTGACGATGCTGAAAAACACCGTCCAGTGGCGCAAGGAGAACAAAATCGACGAGCTCGTTGAAGCCGAAGCAGGAGAAGAAGTCAGCGAGTTCGAGAAGATGGTATTCGCTCACGGCGTCGACAAGGAAGGTCACGTCGTGATCTACAGCTCCTACGGCGAGTTCCAGAACAAGGAGCTTTTCTCCGACAAGGAGAAGCTTAACAAATTTCTCAACTGGAGGATTCAGCTACAAGAGAAGTGTGTGAGAGCTCTTGATTTCAGCAGCCCTGATGCCAAATCTTCGTTTATGTTCGTCAGCGACTTCAGGAACGCTCCTGGACTCGGCAAGAGAGCGTTGTGGCAATTCATCAGGCGCGCCGTCAAACAATTCGAAGACAATTATCCCGAATTCGCCACTAGAGAGGTACGTAATGCTTGTCTACAATACTCCAACTCACGTACACATATTATCCAATTTAATCACATATCAGACAACAGTATGTTTCCGTTACTAATTTTTTTTTTTTTTTTTTTCAAAACATAATTAGAACCATTTAAGATATTATAATCCATACAGCTGAAAAAGAAAAAGTTTAACAAACAAAAAAGAAAAATAAAATATTCTAAACCAATTAGTCACGCCGAAACTGCTGTTGATTTCTTCTTTAATTTCCTTTTTAAAAGTAGGGTTTATAATTTTTATTTTTGTTTTGCAGCTGTTCATCAATGTTCCATGGTGGTACATTCCTTACTACAAAACATTCGGATCTATCATCACATCGCCAAGGACTAGGAGCAAGATGGTCCTTGCTGGTCCAGCCAAATCTGCCGATACAATTTTCAAGTAATTAACCACTTTTTAACCGTTTCATAATAACTCAATTTTTTTTTCTCATTTTTCTCACCAAGGCATATGTTGGTTGAGAACAGATACATAGCTCCTGAACAAGTCCCGATTAAATACGGCGGACTTAGCAGAGATATTCCTTTAACCACTGGAGACACCGTAACCGAAGCCATCGTTAAACCCGCAGCCAAATACACCATCGATTTGCCTGCTTCTGAGGTATATATACATTCAAAAATAGATTACGATAAGTTCAAAGTGTAAAATGTTGTTGATTAAGAAGGTTAATGTGGATTCTTTTGATTGTGGCAGGCTTGCACGCTCTCATGGGAGCTCAGGGTTTTGGGTGCAGATGTGAGCTATGGAGCTCAGTTTGAGCCGACCACAGAGGAAAGCTATGCTGTGATTGTCTCTAAGAACCGGAAGATTGAGTTATCCAACGACCCGGTGATAACCGATTCCTTTAAGGTGGGTGAACCGGGAAAGATTGTGATCACAATCGATAACCAGACTTCCAAGAAGAAGAAAGTACTCTACAGGTTCAAAACTCAACCAAGGTCTGATCTTTAAAATTAAATATGCAAGAACCCAAATCAATGGAAGAAGAATGGTTACTTTTGTTATTTGGGGGAACAAATCTTTAATTTATTTGATTTAGTTTGTTTTTCAATATGTAATATTGATATGAAATCTCATAAAGTGGTTGTTTTGCTGGGAGTGTGTGCTTTGTTTTGAGTATTGGGGGTTATTTTGTGTGTGGAGAATATGTGATTAAAATTCAAAAGCAACAAAAAAAAACACTTTGTTTCATTTATTTTACCTTTTACTTTTTATTGTACAATTTGTGTAAATCTTAATGTATTCATTATTTATTTGTTCTTTCTGTGTATTTTATCTTTACTTCTTGTTCATGAAATTGATTCTGAAACAAAGCTAAAACCTTCGGAAACATGCCCGTTACCAAATCTTTGAATGGTAATAAATAGAATTGAAAGTTACATGTGTTAATTCTAATGTATTAATATCATCAAGATATAGATATAAATATAATGTTCAATGAAAATATATGATTTTATAAGATAAGGAGAAGAGACGTGTCAAGACTGGTTTTAGACTTGTTATATCAATATTGTGATGGAGATAGAGACATGAGAATATAAATATGAAAAAGGTCCCTCTGTCTATAATCCATGGAAATGGATAACACTGAATGAGACATTAAGGACGATAAATAATGCTAATGGACCCTATTATTGAAATATGGACTTATATAATTCGTGGATAAGAGACGAAATCAAAGCACACATCATTATATTCGACACAAAGAGAACTAAGACATTCAAGCGTTAACTCTAGCTCTATATATATTTTACTTGCATTATATTTCAGCGGATTTTAATTATTTTTAAATTGCAATTGCATAAATGTTTTTGTATATTATCATTATAGAAAGGTTAAAAACTTCAAGTGGTTTGATATATGAGGATTAATTAGTGCATACTAAATATCAATAGATCGGGTTAAAATGAAAAATATAGCATACTCAGAAAATTGACCTCTAGACTGAGTCCAACTTGTTAAAATGATTAGACCATCGTCGATCAGACTAAATACACATACCCGGACAGGTGTGAATTTAAACAAATGCAAACTAATAATGGCTAATTGGCTATGGCCTACTCATATATCAATATTAAGTCTGAAGTTCTAGTCTAACCCCCATGATTATCAAAGTAATAATTAAATACATATAAACTACGGCCCTTGCCATGATGACCAAAACAAACTTTTTTCATCGTAAAAAAAAAAATACTTTACTATAATATCACTGTATACATAATACATGTCATTTTTGTTCATCAACTTACTAGTATTTGAAAATTAGGTGCCAATGTGCAAAATGACACGGGAAGACTAAAAAACTGGCCATTTTTAAAATCAAATTTGATACTAATTTCGAACCTGTAATTACCATGTAGTAGTTAAAAAGAAGTTGTTTCTAATAAAAAGTTCACCCGCCTTTAGATAGGCCGTGGTGTAATATGCATTTTGAGTTTTAACCATAAATGATAACGTTGTGTATCTAATTCAAAACCATTCTCACAAGAAAATATCGCAAGTCCAGCCTAAAATGAACGGAAATTTGGAATCTGGACATTTTTTTTTATAATGATCCACCAAGAATATTGAAAGTTGAACGAATAGAGAGCGACAACTTAAAAGCATAAAGTTGAGTTTTTAATTAGTACAAACTACAAAGCATGAATTTGTAATGGTTACATAGATGAATAAACAATATGTAAAAAAAGATATATATAATGTATGAGAATGATAGTGATGATAATGTCGGGTCCGAAGACAGTTAGGAGTTTATAAGAAAAATGCTATATATAACAAAGAATAGAAAAGGCAGGGTCATGCGTGGACCGACACAACACAAACAGCCATGAATGAATGAAATTTGAACACAATTCACTACTAGCCATAGTCGTCTCATGTGCTTCTTCATCGATTCTTCCTTTTTGCTTTTCCTTATTTAATTCTCAAAGGAAAACAATAAAAATCTCATTTTAATTACAGAATAATTGTGGTTGGTTGATCACTTCACTTCCATAAATGGATAGGTATGTGTGAGTGGTGTTTGTAAATAAAGACATACGTTATAGGTTTGCTCGTTTTACCGTTTTAGTATTATTGGCAGGCGACGATAAGTGATAAGGCGCTAACACAAGAACGTTATAATTTCTTAGAGAATCAAACATTGTAAAAACGTTTTTTTTTTTTTGTTAAACTCTCGTTCAAAAATAAATACTGAAATGGTCGGAAAATCCATCAGTATTATAAATTAGATATTTCCATTTGTCAGTATATATATATATATATTGATAAAATTAGTAGGTGGGTGTTTTTTTAATAAAAAGAAATCTGTTTGAAATTAGCATTTACTTTGAAAACAATTTACAAATTTATAATTGACATTTGGGCAAACAAGACAATTGTAACCTCTTCCACTCACTCCATTACAACGTGTAAATCAACAGCCTTACGAATCTCTTTAATTTTTTTTTTTCAATTGAATATAATAAAACTTGAGTGTTTAATCGTTGATGTTGCACGAGACCTAATGAGTCGTATACAGTTAATTTCATAAACAGACACAATCAATAAACGGTTGAGATTTAAAGATATTCAAGAGATCTTTATTATAGAAGGTCATGTAAAATAAATTATTCTCCTCAAATGATTATATGAGCAAAAGATGCAGGACCTCCATCGTATAAACCACACACACAAAATGATATCATATGATAAACCAAACACTCTCACATATACAAAACACACATAAGACATATCTCACTTCCGTTTTAAAAGAAAAAAATAGCACTACAGAAACCACATTTTTTGTTAATGAAAAAGTTTAGAAAAATTTTCATATATTTTTAAAATCAGAGAGGTTTGACATTGAACCTGTAAACGAGCTTCTTCTTCTTAGAGGTTGGGTTGTCTACTGTGAGTAAAACCTTCCCAAGCTCATTCACTTTGAAGCTCTGGGTTAACACCGGTTCATCGGCTGGTTGCATCTTCCTCGGTTTATGTACAACCACCGTATAAGCATCTTTCTCTTCTGGCACAAACTCTGCCTTGTAGCTCACTTCCCATCCAATTACCCTTATTTCCCACACAATCTCACATTTCTACAAAGAGAATGAACATCACCATCATCACTCAAAGAACTTGGTGACATCTTCCAACTATTTAATGCTTCGAGAATTGGACACTACATTAATGAGGAGTTGAAGGTGTAAATGCACTAACCTCATAGATTATGATCTCAACAGTTTGCTTTGTTCCGGGCTTAACAGTGACCTCTGAGGCTGGATCATCCAAGGAGAAGTCTGGATTGCAGTCGCAAGGATCTACACTCAATCCTCCGTATTGTACAGGGACTTGTTCGGGTGAGATGTATCTATATAGTCACATTTCCAAACATGAGTTAGATTGTCTTAAGAGACTAAACCAGCAAACGAAACCAAAAAATATATATAAAAAATCTTCCGAAAGTTTACTTGAAAAGAGTTTCCGCTGATCTTGATGGACCAGCAAACACCAACTTGCTCTTTGATCGTGGTGTCATGAACGGACCAATCACAGTGTAAAACACAAGGTACCACCAAGGAACATTGATGAAGGCCTGAAAATTGATCAACAAAACATTCAACCACAATTTCGATCATGTCTCAATCTAGACAATGAAGAATACCATGAGACAACATGCTCAAACACCAAGGACAAACAATAAAACAAGATAAAATCATCTTTTGGTTCAGTTTAGAAAAAATTCTCAGAAAATCATCAGATTCACCACCATATAAATAGATCCACCAAAAGATCTTGAGGGATCAATCTGATGTACCTGTTTGAAGACAAACTCAGGGTAATTGTCCTGAAGTAACTCCACGGCTTGTTTGGTCGCCGATCTAAGCTCTTTCTTCCCCAATCCCGGAGAATTCTTCATATCGTTAATCTGAAAAATGGTGGAAACCCCACCGGAGCTGAAATCTAGCTTCCTTATACTCCTCTCCAAGAATTGAATCCTCGTCCTCAAGAAATGTTTCCTCTTTTCCTCATCAGAGAACGTCTTGTTGTAAAGCTCCTTGTTCTGGAATTCACCGTAGACATTGTAGCACACCGGGTGCCCCTCTCGGTCGTGTCCGTGCATGAACACGACCTTGTCCAGATCATCCACGAGCTCTTCAGCGACCAACTCGTCAATCTTGAAATCCCTTCTCCACTTGATTGTGTTCTTGAGCATGGCCAACGAATCTTTCAACTTGAAATCCCTAGCTCGTAGGAATTTCAGCAAAACGACATCACTTCTGTCGTCTTTGAGCAACGGGACTCCCCAAATCGTGACTTCTTCCGGTGTGCTGGCGTCTTCCGGTTTAGGGACTGAATCGAATTGGTGATTGTCTAGAGCATCTCGCACAAGTTGCTTCAGCTCATCAAGAGATTTCTTCTCTGAATTGGATAGATCGGAAAGCTTGCTGCTTTCTTCTTTGAATGAGCCCAGATTCTGCGGAATTCTCTTGTTCTCTTCAGCAGCTTCTTCCTTCTGAGACGTTTCGTCTCCGAGCTCTTTATTCTCCGTCGACGCCGTTTCAGTTTCCTTCACTTTTGGTGATTGATGCTCTTCCGGCGTTACCTCAGGCTGCGCCGCCGCTGTTTCTTGTTCCGGCTTGGAGGTGGTTACTGCAGTTTCCAGCGGATCAGTCTCAGTCACTTTCTCTGGAGTTTCCGTCTCTCTCGCCAAGACTTCATGAGTAGAATTCGATTCTTCTGGAGGTGTCAGTCCCGATGATGGTTGATTTTCCGGCGTAGCGAGAGTGGTGGTAATCGATTCCTCCGCCATTTTCTTTACTTAGCCGTCTTGTCTTGTTCTGTGGCAACTGATTTTGGGTTTATTATTACACAAAGGGGAGACAAAAGTGCGTTGAAGTGTCGAAATACGGAAGGGTATATTGGTCACGCCGATCAAACCGGTCTCTTTGTTGTCGTCAGCTTGCGACATTTACGATATGCTCTGAAGACTTAAAAAAACGATGGTCCGGGTTTTTTATAATTAAAAGTAATTATTAACTTTCTCTGTTTAGCATCAATTCCAATTTCCATATTATCTGAAAATTGGTGTGACCGAACAAAATAATCTGGAAATTGGAATTCAATGATAATCGACTAATAAACTTGTTATCTTTTAATTTTGAAGGTGGAAAAGAAAAAACCAGTAGTTTCCTGTGAAACATCGTATTTTTTTGGTACTAGATTCGTTTGTTTTTTCTTTTGTTTATTCTGACAAGCTGCTGCTCCACGTATCTAACTCTGTAAGAATTTGTAATCTTGTCACCGTTGACTCGGTTAAAATTTCTAATATAATTCGTGTTGACTGTTAGTCTGTTACAGTATCAGTAGGAAAAAATATTGGAAACCAAACTATGGTCTGTGTATCATCATCTTAACATAGTGAAAGGATATATCTTTAAAAGAGGCCGAAGGTTACGGCCTGATACTCTAATTAATTGAGCCCAATTGTGAGCCCACTTTTTATGTGTGCACAAACCCTTTCGACCGAGAAAAGCCGAGAAAGGAATCACGGAAACTCAAAAGGTTCAAATCGGAAAGAAGAAATCGATTTCGGAAAAATGGCAGAGACAAAGGAGAACGTGCCACCGGAACACGATGTGAATGCCAAATGGGACGCATGTGTCGATCTCACGACTCGCCGCTTCGTCTACTCCTCCCTCGGCGGCGCCTTCGCCGGTCTTCTGTTCTTCAGTACGGTGTTTCGGTCTCCCCAACTCGATTTTCGTTTTTTGAGAACTTTTAGTTGTTTGATGATAGATGAGCAGTATGATTTCGGATTGCGGTTTCTTAGAACGAATTGAAACACACGATGAAATTAGGGTTATGAAGAGTGTTTGTTTCTGCAATTGGAATCATATATCCTCTCGTTACACTTGCGTGTCTGGAGATTGATTGTTTCATAATCTAGTTTTTGACTTTCGGTAGGGAGTCCTATTACAAGATGGGCATCGATTGCTTTTGGTGCTGGAATCGGTATTGGCTCTGCATACACAGATTGCTCTCGTGCTTTCGATGCACCTTCTTCTTCTCCAGCTAATTTAGCAGCTCCCAAGAGTAGAGAGACTTGTGTATCTCAGGTATGTTTGAATTTCTGTGTCGAATCGATGCATTAATTTGTTACAAAATATTGATACTATTGAGACTTGCTATGGTAACACTAATTCCACATTCTTGAGCATTATCTTAGTGTTGTGGTCGAAAAAACAAATGCATGCTTCTTTATGTCCAAATGTTTGCTTCTGAACGAAGAATTGGTAAAAGCGATATACAGAGTTTATTTCATATAGTGATTGGTACTTAACCAGGTTGAAGATATGATTATTTGTAATGTACGATTAAGTAGAGTAACACAAGAAGCATAACAAACAATTGTAATTGCAAATGTGGGTGGTAGCTAATTGAGTGATCATTGTCTATTTGCCCTTATTGTTGCAGGCTGCAGAGGAGTAGACAACAATGATCAAGCGGAAAGTGAGTGAACCCATGCGAAGATCGGGGGTTTTCAGAAATAGAGCTATCATCTATCATTCCACAATGATTGTTGAATTGTTTCCTAAAACCTCTCTGCAAGGACAAGTGTTTTGAGATTAATGCCAAATGTAAAACCTTTTTTTTTTTTTTTTCTGTTAATCGTTTTGGAAAGTCAACTCTAAAATGTTATTAACAGTCGCACATTCTAGTTCCAAGAATAAGCAATTCCTCAACCTCCTTTAGAAGGTTACTCTAGATTGGGCCTTTTGTCTAGTCAAAAGCCCAACGATGTGTTGAATATTTGCAAACCGGAAAAAACCGAAAGCACGTCTTTCATCGAGAGCGAGCGGGCCCCACAGGCGAAGGATCTCTAAGGAAAAATAAAGAAAACGAACCGATCCGAGTTCCAATGCACCGCCATAGTCACCGACGCTAAACCAACAACCAATTGAAGATATTTAATTTTTGTTTTGTTTTTTTAAAATCTTTGAATTGCTGCGAAAATTTCAGAGGAGGAGAAAAACGGAAGAAAATCGGAAATGAATAGGCCACCGGAGAACGATCTTTGTTCGATATGTCATGCCCACTTTACCGCTCCTTGCCAAGCCAATTGCTCTCATTGGTTCTGCGGTTACCTCTCTCTCTCTCTCCTTTCTAGTCTTTAGCTATTTGGCATCTTGATTCGGTAGTTCCATGAGATCGGATTCGATTTTGTCTGAAGCCACCTCCATTTATTTCCCGAGATGGAACGATTTTGCGTACGAGCTCTCTCCGATCGTTTGCTAATAATGAAGACCGATTACAGATTCTTGTATAGGTTGGGGTCAGTAGTTTCAGTGTTGTTATACTAATAGAATGACCTTTTTGCTTCATCCCAATGTCTTTAAGAGCTATGTACTCGATTGAAGTTTGCAATTATAGCCTTTAGTTTGCGTTAAGTACACTAGATCGCTTTGCTTTCGTCAGAGTAAGGTTTGTGAGCCAAAATATTTATTGGGTTTCGTGTGTTCTGCATGTTCACAAGGTCTAGTATGAGGTTTTGAGTTTTGGTTGATTTCTGTTGCAGCACGTTGAGATCTCTTTCCGGGTGACCTCCGTCTCTTTAACTCTTCTTCAATCATTATTATAGGAAATTGCATAATGCTTGTGTGGAGGCATGGATCTACATTACAGCCATGCAAATGCCCCCTGTGTCGTCGTCCAATAAGTTTGCTGGTTCCTTCAGAGGACACAATCGGAGACCGTAGTGACTCTACAGTTGCCGAGGTTCTTGGTAATCTTGAAACGTACAACCGACTCTTTGGTGGACGATCAAGTAGTTTAGTTCAGGTATATGTTCTATGCATGCAATCTTTAGATCTTTATTGGAAGAAATAAATGTGTGCTTTATTATTTGAGATAGACAAGAACTGAATTTCCATTAGTTTGGTTAGCTGTAATTTCAACATTCTCATGTGGATTCATTTTATCTTGGCAGAGGATGCAAGACCTTCCCTTCTTACTGCGGAGGTTATTGCGGGAAATGATGGATCCACAAAGAACGCTTCCACTTGTCATCAGAGCTCGGGTTTATATCGCAGTTAAGTTCGACATCATTCTTCAATTTTGATCTCTCTTGTTTACACATATTTGTCATGTTTTGGGTTGTTTCTGTTCCATTTGGATTCAGAATTGCTGGGACTAACGCAGTTTTGTTTTTTCATTGGATGCAGATGATTCTCAGTGGTGTTTACATAATCAGTCCAATAGATATCATTCCGGAAGGTGATTCGTCTTTTTCTTTTTATCTAATGAATGATGTCTTTATCTCAATGTCTTCTCACAAATCATTTCTTAACTCTTTCTCTTAGGAGTTCTGGGGATAGTTGGTTTGCTTGATGATCTACTCATAGCCCTGATTTGTTTTCTCCATGTTGCTGCTCTGTACCGCTCAGTTCTCTATTTCCGTCATGCTGGTTCGTGAATCAATTATTGTTTTTGACATTATACGTCACAGTTCAAGAACTGAGAGATACATGTGCTTACCTTTAATATTTGTCTTTGATCATTTCCCTTTATAAATACATAATCGTGCTGTTTGACTAAGGAAATTGAAATGGTTGATGATAGGACCATAGAACAAGAAGCCTTGAACCACAAAATCAATCGTCTTTCTATACACATCATCATTCCTAAAACCTACATATGTCCTTTTCACCATTCCACTCGTGACTCAGTGTCAATTGCGGTTTGACTGAACAAACTGTGAGATTGATGGGATCATAGAATAAGAACAGGAACTTGACTTCAGTCTAAGTTCTCAGCCACGAACCGATTATCTTTCACAAGCATCAGTATTCATAACTAAAGTGAAACCATTGAGATTGAGTGGTCCTCTTCTAGAAACATGACATAGGCTTATTACCTCAGTGGCTGCTGAAAAGTCTTGACAAGTTTTTTACGACCTTCATACCTAGTTTCTGCTAGAAACCCATAATCTTTATTGGCTATAAAACTCGTAATCTCTCTCGGTCATCCATGAGCGGCTCGTGATCCATATATCAATGTCTCTTCCAAACGAAAATTGAACTAGGGAACGCAAAGGGTTTAAATAAGCGCTTCTAGCCCAAGATTCACATTGGTAAAATCAAATGCACCTTTTTGTGATTTTGTCTAAAACTTAAAGTGGATTTTACATAAGTCTCCAAGTGTTGAACAGTTTTTCCAGTCATAGAGACAACACAACGTGTCACGGTAGATGAGTGGACCACAGGATAGAGCCACAATTTTGGTGTCTTAACATGACCACACGTGCATAGACATAGGTCGAGGATTATGTTCACATGTAACACTCAAAAACACATACGCGTGATAGACTATCTTTTCATGAGCATGTCCCGAAAGTGACGTTGCTCCACTGAACTCACCGCCTAAACCCCATCTTCAAAACGTGTCTCCTCTCTTCTGGCCTCGATACAAATTAAATGCATTCATAACCAATCTCATAAATATTTTTATCTTCATGGTTCAGTTTTACTGATACGACTAGCAAATAAAACTATATGATATATATTCTAATTATTTGAAAATGGAGTTGCATTTGGGTGGTATACTAAGTAAATAAAATATACAAATCGTAATATAAATTATTGCCCATGATGTCACATAATCTTGTGTCCTGTAAACAAATGTATTGTAATGACGTGACGTTGTGTTATAGAGGTATGGAGACAGATGCTCTTCTTATCAGCTGCTTCTCCTCTGATCAATATTATTATCATTGTTGGGCGGTCCTACTCTACGAATTATCGACATTATACACCCAACACATTTACATTATTGTATATATTTTATAGCTATCCTCGGCCCTACTATCACTAATTAGCTAGCTATTTTCTTCTCACTGAAACCTCATCAATTCATTGTCCTATTTGATAGAATATCATCAGACTTTAAGTGAAATTTTGCCTTCCATTCCAATAATGTCTTTACTTGGTAGAAATTGCAATTATGATGTTATGTATGTAAAATCTTGAAAACAAGATTCTAATAAAGTCAACATGGATCACTGGACTCTATTTTTTGTGAACTGATGTCGAGATAAAGTCCATGGACTTTTATAAAGTATCGATTTTAGTAAACTCAAACGAATAGCTAATACATAAAGCATATGCAGTCCAAAATGAATACAGTAGTTTATACTAACATATGGTTTGTCTCTTACGTTGTCAACTTTAAATCCTCTAATATATTTACCAATCTCTTCTCCTGGCGAATGAAACAAAATATATATATCAGAAAAGGGGAAGGGATACAACCCGGGAGGTCAGCATCCAAGATCTTTAAGCCGTATCTCTTCCCACTTTATCCAAATTAATCAGAAAATTTAGTGGTTATTAAAGAACTATTATAGAATCAACGAATGGAAAAAAAAAATTATAAAAAAATTAGACAATATAAGAAAATACAAAATTAGTAGTTGTAGGATATATTAGTTGTGAACTTGTGATTAGATGTTACTTGGCACATAATAAGCCAATAACTCTTTAATTTGTGTTATAATTGCTAAACAATGGCATAGGCCCATTACTCTTTCACATGCATCATAAAGAGAATGGTTAATTTTGATGTAAAATTGGAGATAAATCAGAATTGGATTCGAATGAAAGAGGGATAGCATTAGAGACGGATATAGAAAGAAAAGGACAATGAGGACGTTAGACGATTCTTATCAAACTTCACTTAAGTTGGTAATCGACGCAACAACATTTTTTTTTTTTCCTTTTTCTTTAATGTTCTTTTAATTTATTTTCCAGACTCTAATCGAATATTAACAGTACAGAAGGAACCAAGCTGTTCTTTTTATCTGCCTAACTACTTGGGATCAATGCGATTCGTTGTTCATCATAACTTTACTAACCTTCATTTTAGAAAATATCATTTTCTATAGATTTTCTTGAAGTTAACGAAATCATCCAACATCGTGGTTATCATCTAACAACTACAGTTGTTAGATAAAGGTTATATGTATGAACAACTTGGGCCGCTTAAGAACCTGATTAATACGTAACAAAGATATAGTTCTCTCACACTGTTGATATGACAACGGATGAAATAGTTAGGTTCTTGTTATAAAGAGAGAGACAGACATAAACTGAAAGATTAATGTTTACAGTGATGAAACTTTTTTACAAATATCAATGTCCTGTTGGTTGATATTGTTTATATTATTAAAAAAAGACAACCATATGAGCACCGTTGGATATTATAATTATCTGAAAGCGACGCTAATTGTAGAATCGAAAGATCATCACACACCATATGTTCAGTGTATACTCAGATGATCTTTAATTATTACTCTTATTAAAAAAAAAAAAAAAAAAAAAGAAATTATTACTTTCACGAACATTGAAATATATGGTGAGAGGGTCGAATTAAGATAAACGACTAACCATTTTGGCTCCATGTCTCAACGACAAACTTCTTCTCTTGTCTCTTCTCTCCACCTTCAAAAATCTATATCTCTCGTATTTCTTGGAAACATCCTTCTCTGTATTTGTTCTTCACAATATTCTATCTTTTGAGATAAACCAAGAATAAATAATTTATAACTTCTCATTCGACTTGTCATAGAATCAGCTGATCTGGTGTGTATTCAAAGAACCCCCTCGAAATCAGAACTTCTTTTTTGCATTTTTTTTTGGTTGTTGTTTCCCCAAAGATTTTCCTAAAAAGTTGCTAAAGCAAATCACCTAAAAGGTCTTTTCTTGTTCTTTCCGGGAACCACAAAGTCAAAATCTTCTCAATACCCTCTTCCTTGTTTACGATTATGTTTATCTAAAAGCTCTCAAATTTACTTTCAACAGATTTAACAAGGATTGTTCACCAACCTGAGATTCTGCTTTCTTTTTATCTATTTCAGGTACAGATCTTCATTATCTTTTCTTTATTCTGTTGCTTTTTTGGTTTTCGTTTTGAATCTGTTAGCCTCTCACTCAATCTTAACTCAATCTATGGCTATTTTATATATTATCAAAGATTTAAAGCATAGATTCTATTAAAAAGTTGGAGATCTTGTAACTATAAATTCTTAAAAATATATAGTGTGTAGGTTAGTACTAGCTGTAGTAATTAACCAAATAGTTACTTTATCCACTAATTATGATATATGATCTCTTGATTCTTTATGTAGTTACTTTTTTAATCGTTAATCCTTAATTATGAAAGATAGATCATTTGCTTTACTTTGAAAACAAATTATTAAACTAATCATCTAGCAGAGGAGGATACACTTTCTGCACTGTAATGAATACCTTTAAAGCTCACTTATGGAGTTTGTGTATGTTTAAAACATAAGCAAGCTTTATATGTCCATTTACATATAATGTTTTGTTCCTTAACTTTATATTTTTAGTCCTAGTAATGACCCAATCAGTTTTTGGTGTAAGACGGCAAAAAAAGAAAAAAAAAATGATTTTGGTATAGAAATAATTGGTTATACCATACCTGATGTATGTATTACAACTTTTAATTAAAACTTGGTAAGAATCCCATGAGCCCATTTCTTTTACAAAAATACTTATTATGATTGATTGGTTTAATTTGTTTTTATTTTTATTTTTAATGCAAGGTAAATGAATTTAAGTGCGTCGACCATGAAGAAGACCTAAGCTAGCAAAATTGTCCGTTTTGCCCTTAGATATCAGCGTAAATGACGAGAAAACCAGACCTACAATTTGGGATGCTTGCCACCGTGGCCGCAATAATTCTGCTGTCAAATTTCCCGCCAAATGTGGAATCGACCGTTGAGAAGGAAGCTCTGTTTCGCTTCAAAAGCCGCCTCGACGACCCTCACGACGTTCTACAGTCTTGGAAACCCTCCGATTCGCCCTGCACGTTTCGTGGCGTCACGTGCGACCCTTTCTCCGGCGAAGTCATCGGTATATCTCTAGGGAACGCAAATCTCTCTGGTTCTATTTCTCCGGCGATCTCATCTCTCACAAAGCTTTCCACGTTGTCGCTTCCCTATAATCTCATCTACGGGAGAATCCCGCCGGAGATTGTCAACTGCAGAAACCTCAAAGTCGTCAATCTTACATCCAATCGACTCTCCGGTACGATCCCTGACTTCTCCCCTCTGAAAAAACTAGAAATCCTCGACGTCTCCGTGAATTTCCTCAACGGAGAGTTTCAGAGCTGGGTTGGGAATCTGACTCGGCTGGTTTCACTCGGTCTCGGAAACAATGTTTTCGAAGAAGGTGAGATTCCCAAGAGTATCGGTGGTTTAAAGAAACTGACTTGGCTCTACTTAGCTAACTCCAACTTGACCGGACACATTCCAGACTCCATCTTCGATCTCAATGCTTTAGACACTTTCGACATCGCCAAGAACACAATCTCAGGTGCTTTCCCATCACCAATCACGAGATTAGTGAATCTCACCAAGATCGAGCTCTACAACAACAGATTCACCGGTAAAATCCCACCGGAGATCAGAAATCTGACTCGTTTACGAGAACTTGATGTTTCTTTTAATCAGCTGAGTGGTGCATTACCTCCAGAAATCGGAAACCTGAAGGAGCTCAGGGTTTTCCACTGCCATCAAAACAACTTTACCGGCGAATTCCCTTCTGGTTTCGGAGAAATGCGTTTCCTCTCTTCGTTGTCAATATACAGGAACAACTTCTCCGGTGAATTTCCGGCCAACATTGGCCGGTTCTCTCCGATGGACACGGTTGATATATCTGAGAACAGATTTACTGGTCCATTTCCTCGTTTCTTATGCCAAAACAACGAACTACGGTTCTTGCTCGCCCTGCAGAATGATTTCTCCGGCGAAATTCCGGGATCATACGGTGGTTGCAAATCCCTCTTGAGGCTCAGGATTAACGAAAATCGTTTTACTGGTCATGTTTCTGAAGGATTATGGGCTCTGCCGCTCGCTAAGATGATCGATCTCAGCGATAACGGTCTCACCGGAGAGATTTCTTCTCAGATCGGACTTTCAACGGAACTAAGTCAGCTAACTTTGCAGAACAACAGATTTTCCGGCAAGATTCCTCGTGAACTCGGGAAACTAACCAATATAGAGAGGATTTATCTGAGCAACAACAGTTTTTCCGGTGAAATTCCGACAGAGCTCGGGTATTTGAAACAGTTATCTTCTCTGCATCTAGACAACAATTCATTAACAGGATTTATCCCACTCGGATTGACAAACTGTGTCAGACTTGTCGATCTGAATCTTTCCAAGAACTCTTTGACCGGAGAAATACCTAATAGTTTATCTCAGATCGCTTCTTTAAACTCGCTAGACCTCTCAGGCAATGGGTTAACAGGAGAAATCCCTGCGACTCTCGTGAAGTTGAAGCTGAGTTTCATAGATTTGTCTGAGAATCAACTCTCAGGAAGAATACCACAGGATCTCTTGGCGGTGGGAGGATCCTCCGCGTTCTCACGCAATGAGAAGCTTTGCGTCGACAACCAAAACGCCAAAACAAGCGACAAATATGTTTTGAGCTTATGCAGTGGTGACCAACACGTGCAGAAGAGCCGCTCACTCGACGGAAATCTCTTGTTCTTGGCTCTTGCAATTGCCCTAGTAGTGCTGGTGACTGGTCTTTTCGCGTTGCGTTACAGAGTCGCGAAGATACGCGAGTTTGACTCGGAAAGCGGAGATAGCAACAAGGCGGATGCGAAATGGAAAATCGCGTCTTTCCATCAACTGGAGCTTGACGCTGAGGAGATTTGTAGATTGGATGAAGATCATGTGATCGGAGCTGGAAGTGCGGGAAAAGTGTACCGGGTTGATCTGAAAAAAGGAGGTGGTACAGTGGCGGTTAAATGGTTGAGGAGAGGAGAAGAAGAAGGCAACGGAACAGAGGTCTCTGTTGCAGAAATGGAGATTCTTGGAAAGATCCGACACAGAAACGTGCTGAAGCTCTACGCTTGTCTTGTCGGAAGAGGTTCTAGCTATTTAGTGTTTGAGTTCATGGAGAATGGGAACTTGTATCAGGCTCTTCGCCGGAATATTAAAGGCGGATTACCGGAATTGGATTGGCACAAGAGGTACTGTTTGTCCTCTACTCTTTACTCTAGGTAGAATAATTTTTAAAGTGGTTGAAGTATGGATCCAAAATTACAAAAAAAGTTTAAGATAAATTATTGTCCTTTTTGTCAAAAACAGGTATAAAATTGCAGTTGGGGCAGCTAAAGGAGTTGCTTATTTGCATCATGATTGTTTTCCTCCCATAATTCACAGAGATATAAAGTCTAGCAACATTTTGCTTGACGGCGAGTATGAGTCGAAAATCGCTGATTTTGGAGTTGCAAAAGTTGCAGAAAAGGGATACGAATGGAGCTGTGTTGCAGGGACTCATGGCTATATGGCACCCGGTGAGTTTTTTGCATTTTCAACTTAACCATCAATTTGGTTTTAACCAGTCAGATTCAACTTTGGTTCACAACTTCACATGATGAAAACTGGTTTTTACATTAAAACTGATTTTTATTTGTTGTGGTTGTCATGTGATGACTGCAGAGCTGGCTTACTCCTTCAAGGCGACGGAGAAGAGTGATGTTTACAGCTTCGGCGTGGTTCTTCTAGAGCTAGCGACCGGTCTTCGGCCAGTGGAGGACGAGTTCAGAGAGGGCAAGGACATCGTTGACTATGTCTTCTCTAAAATTCAACAAGATCGGAGGAACCTTCGAAACGTTTTGGACAAGCAAGTTTTGTCGTCTTCTTACGTAGAAGAAAGCATGATTAAGGTTCTGAAAATGGGTCTTCTCTGCACTACAAAGCTCCCGAATCTCAGACCAAGCATGAGAGAGGTCGTAAGAAAGCTTGACGACGCTGATCCATGCGTCTCCAATTCTCTAGACAGAACCGGAAAGGTTACAGTATAGGTTAATGAGTCAATGACCAGGTTAAGTTGATAACCCGTTTTGTTGAAACTAGTCATAAAATTGTATGTTTAAAAGTTCTTATCTATAAAATTTGCAGCGAAAAGTCAAAGATTTATGAGAAAGAGACTTCGATTAATTTCTCCAGTAAACATAAAAAAATGCTAGATAATACAAATAATGACGTTAACTGGTTCTTGTCAAAGCAAATCTCATCCATTGACAAATTCGATTCCGGTGAGAGGAAGTCCTTCATGCAACTGTAGGGCGACATCTCCGACGACCTACGATTTATAACAGTTGAGTTTAGAACAAACGAAGAGAATATAATAGTGTAACACTATCTTCCTTAGATAGTTTACCTTAGCCATGGACCTATATGAATATTCGGTAACTCCAGCGACATGAGGGGTTAAAATTACGTTTTTGAACTTCAAGATTGGATCGTTTGGATCAAATGGCTCAGACCAGGCCACGTCAATCCCTAGGCCTCCCAGATGACCGGATTCCAGATTCTGGTAAGCTGATTCATAGTTAATCAGACCACCTCGGGCAATATTTACAAGAAGAGCACCCTGAAACAAGAAGAGATACCACCAGTCATCAGTCATCAGTCATCACAATCCAATCAAACTTTATATAAATCGCCATGAGAATCCACCTTTTTCATTGAAGATATGAACTTCTTGTTCACGATTTCGGCCTGAAAGATATAAGATCACCATTTACAAACTATCAGATACACAGACCAAGGTATAAAGTCAATGTATATAGCCCTGTTATATAATAATTCGAAGATGGTTTCACTACAAACACATTTCTTGTATAGATCTTTATGTGCTTGACCAGTTTATAATGAAGAAGAAGTTGACAGTACCGTTTCTTTGTTCAGCCTCAGACAAACAACGATTATATCGGCTTTGCCCGCGAATGTGTAAATGTCTTCATGGCTACCTCTCTCATCAACTAGACCGGCTGAAGATATAAGTCAACAAGTTACTAGACCTCGGGATGAGTTTGTCAAGGTAAACAGAGGAGTTAACAGAGAGCCCATACCGTTTGAGTCGATAATAGAATCAGACCAGCTTCTTTTGGTAGCTATTACTTTCGACCCAAACGGCTGCAATCGTTTAGCCAGCTCTATTCCAATTTTTCCATATCCCAAGACAAATACCTTTACAATATAAACAAAAAAAAACGTCATAAGAGTTACAAAGCAAGGATATAGAGCAGATATAAAATCACACTGACTCACAGTTTTACCGAGAAGCGTATCACCCGTTGGCTGTCCAAGTAGTCTGCTCTGCACGGAAAGCTGCATTTCGTTCTGCAACAAAATTGCATGTCATGCGAATCAACTTCAACTAACAGATAGATAGATATCAGAACTAGCACTTTACTCGGGGAGAGTAAGAGTCTACTAATGGAACCATACAGAGACAAATCAAAATAGAAGAAGCAACCTGTTTCTTAAGGAGGCCAAGCATTAGATATATAGCCATTTCAGAACAAGATGCTGCGTTTCCAGTACCCTCACTGGAAATTCTAGCGACCTTGATCCCATGTTTAGTAGCAGCATCAATGTCAACACCTTTACAATTACACCACACGAAATATGTAAAGCAAAAGTGAGGTGCAGTTATGCTCTTTCAAGTATTAATGCATAGAGAAAATGTGACGGATACCTTCGAGACCAACACCGTACTGCATAATAAGCTTCATCTTGCTCGCACGAGATATAACATTTGAATCCATTTGCATCGACATAATCACACATATATGATAGTTCTTTATAACCTCAGGAACATCACGGAGATGGACAATATCGGCCTATATGAACAAAAGCAGAAGAAAAAAAAAAAAAAAATCTCAAAAGAAGTATTTCATTTTGGAAAACCAGGAGAAACTGGTCACACCAGCACAGGAATACACTTGGAAGATTCTCTACTCAGTTTGTTGGAGTCTAATACAGTGCTCTGCAAAGCTTTTGACCGTGATTTTCAGTAGATGTTTACACAGTTGATTTTCTTCGAAATCAAATATCAAACACACCAGTAACTAAACTAGGAGACTAAAGTTGAGAACTTTAGTAAGTATTAGAAGAATCAAATAGTTATTACCTGAATAGAAGGGTAAGGTTGCAAGTAATCTCTAGTAAAATTGTAGGAATCAGGAAAGTGAGGGCCGCAAAAGAGAACACGAGTTACTTGCATGTCATCTTTCTCAACCATTCTCTCAGCCTTGTGCAGTTTACTTTGCCCAACGAATAATAAAAAAAAAAAAAAAAATTCAATTTTGATTAATTGGCAAGAGCAGCATCAATTGCGCGAATAGATTATCTCAAAGCAAACTGCAATTCGACTCAGAATCTCGACTAGTAGGTAACAAAAAGACAGGTTCAGAAGACACAGATCTACCAGCTAGTCGATCGAAATTCATAGCTAAGAACAGAGGATAAATTTTGATTCACCTGGAGATTGATCGAGTCTGGAGGGAGTAGAAAAGCGAAGCGACTTTGGAATTTCTGTTTCGAAACGCAGCCTTGGGGATATTATACATCATCGTCGTCATCGCTCCATAACATTTGTAACCGTTGATGCGTTTCACTAGATTCCAACTTTACAAAATTTCATGCGTTTTTCGTATATATATTTATTACAGTTTAGTCCCATATTTTCATATCTATCCTGTTATACCCTAGTTCAGCTTTCCGAAACAATAAAAATAAATTTACATTTATCTAAATTTATTGGGTTTCACCCAATAAGTGAAAAATAAGACATTCTTCTGGAATTTGTTACTTTTAAAATTAATAAAGTAATATGGTCATCATTTGCATTCAATAGTATTTCGTAAATGATGGTGTTCAGTTTTTGGCCTAGATGTACATAAGAAGTTCTCTTCCAGACGAACAAACCATTAGTGATTAGACAACATACTAATTGTGTTTTATATTTCTATTCCTGACAAATTGACCTTTTTAATATAATAGACACAAGAAAGGAAAAAAACAAAATGAATGCAAATCTATAAGTAAAATATGTACAAATTAAGACTTCCTCAAATAACCAATTACACAACTTGGTCTACACATGGGCTACAATGGCCGGAGCGAAGATGATCGGACGAACGTTCACCGATGTTGTTGTTTGATGAATGTTCACCAATGTTGTTCTTTCCAAGAAACAACCGATCGAACGGTGATGTCATCGCTAGAAGCAAACCCTTTGATGTACCACTGCCACCTAAAGACGTATTGATCGAACATGTCCGGTACGGAGGAGTGATGGAGAATGGTCTACGGTCTAACCGGCCATCTTGGTCAAACCGTTCATAGTAGAAATAGTTTGTATCAGTCTCTAGGCTTCCGGTTCTGTACCCTCTCGCTGAACTCATCACTTGAGGGAACGCGACGTGGCCTTTTGAAAGGCTCGGGTTCACGAGCTTATTGTGAATGTCTTGCGGTAATCTAAGCGTGAACCGGTCGAGATTCTCCGCATGTTGACCGGTCCAATCAGAATTGGTGAAAATTCCGGCTAAATTCCAGCCGGTAGACATAGACCTACGTGGCATACTCTGGTTACAGGTCAACGCCACCGAGTCAATCAATCTCGCATCCGGAGAGCCCAAAATCGTAATCCGATCACCAATTAATTCAGAACTCGGAGCGTCATCGGCTAAACCGGGTATCTGGATAGAAACAACCGATTCGCCCGGTACGGGGACGAGATTGGCGCGGCATAGAGGACACGTGGCGTGAGATCGGAGCCAGGCATCTATACAACCAGGATGGAACACGTGGCAACATTTAGGAATCAAACGCAAGGTTTCAGCGTCTTCGAACTCGTTTAAGCAAACAGGACACTCAAGGGCCTCTTTGTCGATCCTGAGCGTCTTCACAGCTGAGTATCGAAACGTCGGAAAAGTATCGATGACCGACCTGTCAAGTCCACGCGCCTGCGGGCAGCTCAGGGAAAGCCAGTTTCCGCCATGGTCGACGGAGTGTGCGTTGTTCATCCCCATGACGCGCTCAAGACACCTACGGATATATATGGAGAAAAACCCGAGAGCGAAGAAAACGCAGACCAGGACGATCAAGAGTATTGCCATGGTTGGGTCGAACCGAGAGCTTTCCCCATACATATCTGAACCGCCGTGAGTGGCTTGAGCCGAAGCGTGGCCGGAGAAGAGTAGGAGAAAGAGGTGTAGCTGTAAGATCGAACCATGATGACCGGTGATTGAACGGTTGAGACTTATTCGACCTTTGGGGTTCATGAGGACCAAGCTTTAGCCGGTATGGGTCTCCGGTCCATGCAAGAATCCTATATACTTTTTGTTTTTGAAGAAAAGAACAAAATTATTGGTATGATCATCAAAGGAGAAGATAGGATTTGAGATTGCTCAATGGTTACAATGGGCCTTTCTGGTTGGTAGGTTGACTTTGAAGTTTAAACAATGGCACTATTTAAAAGATGTTTGCATCATAACTATTGATATGTTAGATATAACATTTTGTATAAATTATATCACATGATTGTGATTTTTCCATCAAGAAGTTGAGATGTTTTTTTTTTAATGAAACAACCGGTTAGTGCAAATATCGCCAATATTTGTTAATGCTCGGGTTCTATAATTATTCAGTTTCTTCCTCGTAATTGTGCAAGTCCATTCTATTTTCCGAAGGATTTCAAGCCTATCCCACTTTATAATTTAATGTATTTTCACATTTAAATTTTTAGTTATTTAAATTATGTCAGTAGACAGTAGTCCATCAACTTCGAGATAGCAAATTTTAAATCACAATGATCTTTTACAAAGATTTTGGTGTATCACAAAATCATAATGGTAAACTCTAGAATAACCTGAGATGGTGGTTTGTTGATCAAATAAGAGTTAAAAAGGATTTGCATTTTGCATTATGGGTTTATAACGCAGTTACGCATGAATGTTTCACGTTGACTAACAAATAAAATTAATAAGCGATCACTAATCTGGCTTTGCATCGTGCTTCATCCCATGTGGTCATCACGTCGTTTTCCAATTATAGGTTATGTTCTTATGGAATAAGTCTATATGATTTTTTTTTTTGTTGATTTATCTTAATGATTTTAGTATGTGTTTTAATATTGTAGAAAATTTGACATATGTGTTATAAATTTCAGAAATAATCAATAGTGTGACTCTTGTTGATTATCTTAATAATAAAAAAAAGTTCTTACAGATCTTGCTGTTATCTTAACAAAAAGATATAAGTTTTTAAGATCCTCTATCTGACCATTTCTGAATGGGATAATGATTGGATAAAGATGTGGTGACTAACGAGCGGATGACGTATTATTATATATATATATATATATCTTTACAAATCTATAAAGAATACAATGAATATAAATTATTATTAAATAAAATAGAAGAAGTGATTTAGTATTTTTGGTCTAATGGGAGTATATTATTTTTTCCACTAGATAGAATATGGTTCAATTCTTAAATAATACTATTTATTTATATTGGTGATGGCAAATTTATATAAAATATTTTGTGATTTTAATTAGAATTTTTTGCCGTAATTTTATTTGTTAAAATTAAAATTATTCATCGCAAGTATAATGTATGTAAAAAAAGTCTATCGTAGATTTTAGTAGACAATTACAGTTATCAATTATAGAGTTATCCATATATCATAATTTCTAATAAATAAATTTATCAAAGACAAAAAGGTGAGTATAATTTTGAATTTTCTAACTGGATCACTTGGTTAACTATATAATACTAATTGAACGGTCGTTTTCCTATTTTTTCTAACAGAGCTGTATAACTATTTTTTATCAATATTTTATAATTTTGTTGATTAGATTGTTATGTATAAATCAAAAAAAATTATTGTTTTTCTTGTTATATTGTAAGCAAATACTACGAGTGGATGTGGCAGTGAAAATTTGATAGTTACTATTTGTGCAGCGTGTGGAAGACGAGGTGTTTGTAAATTTAGGCTGATTGAAACAAATTAATATTTGTATTGAACACATAAGAGATTGATATGGTAATATTTTATAAAAGATGATAAAACAAAATTTCGAAGTCGCCGACCACCACCACAAACTAAACAAAAGAGGTTCTAAATTAAAACGTTATAGAACTCTAATAATCGGCTTTTATGATTAATTTCGAATGCGTACAGTCGTAACCGTCCATAAAAATGGCGGCGTTTATTTCATTAAACCAGTCACGCATTTACTTATAAGATAATTTGACCTAAATCCTAGTTACAGATGCAAACAAGGAAATAATGAATTATAATCTTAATATAATAAATGTTGATTATTAGTTGTCTCAATAATTTTACGCTAACATAATGTTCTAGATATTTTATTTTTTTCGACAACATTTATATCTATATATATATATTTGAATGTAGATGGTGACATAACGATGGTATTAGCATAAACCACAAAATTACATGTTCTCTCATTCGAAATCGTATACAAAAGAAATAAAAGAAAGTGTTCATATTTATGAGTGATGGGTATAACAGAGAATAAAGGTAACAACGCGAAAGGCCTGATTACTTCTACGTTTATGTATCACTGTATCAGTGTAGGCCCATTCCTTAACCGTGAGCCTCAATGATCGTCTAGCAATCACATGGATGGATCTGTCTATTGTGCTGAACCTCTCTCTCTCTCTCTCTCTCATTTATACTTGGTAAAAAGGTTTTAATCAAAATGGAGAAAGTTCCCATCATTTGATTTGATCTGTTCTTTTGAGAGACAAAAGCCGAAAAAAGGATATTTAGTAAAGAAAATGCCAGTTTTTGTCATTTGGTTGTACTTACAGAGCACTAGAGACATACATTTTCTTTATTTTTCGATGAATCTAAATATAAAATGTGAGGTGAGATGTGAGGGTGTTCTTAAGGTCTTAAATCATGCAAAACTTGATGCGTCGTATAGTGTGCCACAATACACATGAGTCTGGCTTATAATCTTGTTGTGTTGTATTTGTATTTGTAGAGAACTACAGAACCACAACACTATTTGTATAGTTAATTACTGTTTCTATTTGTATAGTTAATTACTGATGTACTGTTTCTAAGGAAAATAAATAATATAAAGAATGATTTTCACTCTCTTTACAGCTAAGCTAAACTCCCATGCTGTAACTATAATCTGTACTATCTATGTATATCATATAATGTTTAAAAAAAGATCCCCATAACTCCTAAATTATCTATAATTTTGAATGTAACGAAGATCAATATTAGTCCACCATCAAATCATTGGATTTATAATAGCATGTGATGCCTAATGAGGTTAGTCATTCATTTGAGCCCACAAAATACGTACTGTTGTGTTCTATACATCTATTGATTGGCATATATATATATATATAGCATCCAGTAATATCCACCCAATGTTTTATATTCTTAGGACAAAAATTGTAGATAGAATATTATGAACACAACACATGATTCGAACAAGTACAGTCCTCGAGTTGGAATTTCAGGTAGCGGGGTTTCCGCTTAAACCCACATGCTAATCTCGCCGATTTAGTTTAAAACATAGATTAGGGTGTGTTTTGCCATGATGCTTAGTGGTAACCTATGCAGTTTTTTTTTTAAAAAAATTATCACCGCCAATATATCGTTTTTGGATGTTCTGAATTTAATAACAGCATATTACAAACTTCAAGCAATTTCGTTCGTATGACGTGTCCATGGTTCTCTGCTATATATTGAAAACAAAACTTTGATTTGATATTCCGGTCTAAGTTAGCAATCATAATTGTGTATAAAAATAATGACAAAACGTCCATATACATAGGTTCATCTCAACAATTAATGTTATTTCGATTTTTAGTCCGACTGATTTTCTAGATCTGAATGTGTTGTACGCATATTTTCAAATATGATGTGTTAGTCTGTTAGAATCATTTGAGATACGAATCATCTCTCGATTTTCACATTATATGATTATTTAATTATTTATTTTGATTGTTTGTTAATTGTTTTTGATTGCTATAATTTTAAATGATAATGAAAAAAGCAAGAAATTATAAAGAAGATAACAATAACTAAAAGATTTTGTGTATCAACAACCAAGACCGCTTATTGTAGTTCATGTGTTATATGCGGTTTAAAAATGTAAAACTCTCATTATATTCTGTAAATCAAGATCTAAATACTAATAGAATCTGGTGGTTTTCAAGATCGGTAGAATAAATATTTTCTTAATTTATAAAATCAAATTTGTAGACCAGACATTTAAAATGAATCGCCGTTCACTAGTCAAACATTTTAGAATACACTGGATATACGCTAAGATCATCTTTTGTTTGTTCCCCTAGAGAATCTGATCGCAACTTATTTATTGTAGAATTCTATTAGTTTTTGAATTTTGGAATTTTACCTCATTCTATAAAGAATTTACAGTGTAGAATATTTTTTTGGCAGTAGTTCTGAGATCTAGCTTTCATCTTCGATATGGTGGGTTTTTTTCGGAAGATCTTTAGTTGATAGGGTACGACTAAATTTGTTATTGAGAGACATTTGCATTATAGATTATACTAGATAAGAGATGAATAAGTTCAATGGCCGTTTGAATAATGAAGATTTCAGATATTTGAAACGCTGCAAACATAAAAAATGAAAGGTTTCTGTTTTTTTTTTGTTTAATATAATAAGAATGTTTTGTTTAATATAATAATATATGGTAGTAAAAAAGCATTCGTATATCATTAGTTTAAACGCATCGGATTACTCCGTCTTTTCTCCTATAAATATTTTTCAGAACATAAAATGTGAATCAAACCCACGTTTGCACATTTTAGGTGGAAGTTGAAGAAGGTCTCCTTTCGGAAGACATACTTGTAGAGCGTAATACAATAGAGAGTTGTATGCTATATTTGAATATTTTAAGATATTAACAATTTTATTAGTAGTTAAAACATTTTTATTAGTAGTTATGGTTTGAAGCATTATTAAGCGATTAATACTATTGGTGTAATAGTTAGAAATAAGTGTGTTTATAATATATTTGTGATTGGTTGATTACTAGATACAGTAGTGATTAACCAATAAATTAACAATAAAAACACATAATATAATTATTAAAAATTAAAATATTATGTTATGATAGATTATAAAATAGTTGGTTCAGGAAAATTAATTTTTAAAATTATAATATTTATATTTATTCTTAATATTATTTAGTTTGGATGAGAGTTATAATTTTAATTATGTTTTTTCTTTGGAAATTACTGTTAGATTCAGAGAAATTTTGTTATATATACATATTTTATGGATCTATAAAAAAAAATTTAGAGCAAAATTTAATTTTGAATTTATATATATATATATATATATATATATAAAATAATGATAGGGGTTTGTGAGTATTAATTAAAAAGTATCAAATTTTTCATATATTTCATATTATAATACTTAACTCTTGATTTTTTAAAGTTATTATATTTATGTTGAGTTTTAAAAGTTATTATATATTTGTTATTTTTTTTTGTCAACTTAGCCTAGTGGCTTTAATATTCTCTCTAATATTGTGAGATGTTGGATTCAAACCCTATACATTTGTTATTTTAAAAAAATATATACTTTTTTAATTATTATCACAACTGCCGATAATCATAAACTCTTGAAACAAAAAAATTTTAATTTTAAATGATTTAAAACAGTATGAAACGGAAAATAATGTTTTTCTTAACTACTTTCAAATGTCAACAATTGTTACTGTAACAGAAAAAAATAATCAATCTTTATATATATATATAATATGTATAATTGCTTTTTATATAAATATATAATGTTTATTGGGGAATATGTCATATTAATCAATATGTAAGAATATGTATGGGTGGTCAAAGTAATAGTGGGGTATGATAATTCTCTTTGAGAGGAGTCTCTAACTTGAAGAAGACAAATTCTCATCTATATAAAACTAGTCATATATTATCACTAGATCTGTTATATATACACATACCGGAAATAGATGAAGAAAGCAACATTTTGTATAGACATCCTTGAGCCATATTAGTGGGTATATTGAGGATTATGTCATGAAAACTATCATCAATATGTAATAATAGGTATGCGGCGCCGGTCATTCAATTTTTAACATAGTTTTTCCGATTATTTTATAAAACTTATTTGTTTACCATGCTAAATGTTAGTACTAATTAAACGGTAAACTTATCTCCATTTTCGAAGTCTTAAACTTAAATTTGATTGAGGTTGTTAGACCAATGGTCTATTAAAGGTTCCTGTTTCACCATGGGTTACAGTATTGATACGAATTTTCATGTAAATAACTTTAAAATTGGTATAATAGACATAAGAGACTAGTGTAAAACTTAACTCATTATACAGAGTGCGGTAAAACCGCAAGGAAAGAAAAAAAATGTATAACCAGACTGAGAAATCAATAAATAATAATTAATATATGCGTGCCGTAATCCGACGAAGATATGGCCAGGGCATCACGAATAATGTACGAAATTTACTAAACTAAGAGACTAAATAATTACATTGTTCTCAGAAAACAATTACGTTGTTAAATTTTAATATGATAAAAATAAAAGATGTGTAACTAATAAGGACATGAGAAATGTAGAAGAGAGTGCATCTAACTACATACGACAAAGGAAAACTTGCTACGTGTTATTTGAGTATGTCCCCCAATAAATTAAGAATTACAAGATCGTTGTTACACCGTAGAACCCTAGATTATTTTTGGTTCAAAATAATCATAGTTTAATTCAAGTTGGATAGGAATCTGATAATATCGCATATATAAATAATTTTTATTTACAGAAAATTATCACACTCTCCAATAAAAAACCTCTTCGTTCTTGGTAAAAAAGTGCATGGATATTGTATATAAATATTAAAGTCGTAAACCATCAGAAACCAAAAAAAAACCGTATGGAATGTCTTGCTGGAAATTAGAGTCATTATCGAAATTTTAAATTTTATTGAGGCGATAGAAAAACGATTTATATATGAAGGTTTCAGTATTTGTATATTCACGCTGTCGGGCTGAATTAATTGGTTTTGGTGTATATTATACTATAATAATTTGTACCGATGGAGTATATATGAACAAAAAAATTATATGTTTATAAATTTCATTACTATTCTTAAAAAATGCATGATTATTACTATTAAATAATAACTATTGTATTATCTATTGTGTATACATATTTTACTAAACAAGAGAAGACATCACTCTTTGGAAACCACTATACAGTATATGTCAACTAATTACTTAACTCATTTGTTTTTACAGAACAGATTGATAATGATGGATTTGATCAAGTGTATCAGAGGATTAGATCAAGCTAGATGGGAAACAAAAACATTGGAAATGGAACTGCTGCAGAAAGCTATTCAACTTTTTGATCGGAAATAGAGAGAGAGCTTTGGATTGTGTTACTGCGAAGTCGTATCGGGAAAAGAGAGAAGCCAATGTTTGAGAGTATTATGAGAGAGAGAGAGAGAGAGACGAGGAGTGTTGTGAGGCACTCACATGGCTCACTCTCCTCTCGTTTTTATTGGAATATCTTCTTTGCCCCTAACGTCAATTTATTTTTACAGAAGCTAGATTTTTGCATTGTTTTTACAAATATATATTGTATTGTTAAGACAACGTTTAAATGTGTGCATCAGTGTACAAGGACAACAAACAGGAACAATAAACGAAGTTGGCGCATCAATTTATAGTTTATATAAACTACAAATATACGTTGGAATCACTGGAAATTATTTTGGGAGCATGCATACTCCGAAAAAACACTTTTTTTGTTTTTGCTGAAAAAATCACTTTAAAACTTATATATAAGTGTAATATTATTTAGTTTTCAATATGTGTTTGAACATGTAATTGTCTGAACTGTTTCATGTAGTAATCATAAAATAGTATAAGGTATAGTACATTACATGAAGTTAAGATGTTGGAGTTGTTGACCAGGAGTTCTGAGTATTGAAGTGAATAAGTGTTGGTGGAGCCAGAAAAAAATATTTTGAAAATAAAAAGAATCGTATAAATGAAAAAAAATTGCTTGGAAAAAAAAAACAGGATTTGGTAAAACTCAAAATGCAAATTTCAGTTTGCTATAAAAGGAGAAACGACGAATTAATGAAGAAGTGATCTAGAAGAATAAAAAGTTTGATAGCATTTGTTTGTGTAATTATGATATAATGTGCAACGGAGCAGTTTGTTGTGTGCTTTTAGTAATCTAAGCATATTGAAGTATTTGGTGTTATTGTGGATGTGTTGGTTTTTTAATCCGATCGATCTCAAACCGGATATCATTTTAAGATTAGCAATAAACTCAAGTAAGACTACTCTTTGACCTGGATCAACAAAATTGGGTTGTAATCCCGTATTAAATTTGATTGGTTTGTAATTCAAAATCAGTTGATGATAAATTGAATGATTCATGTTATTATTTATATATTATTTAAGTTTTTTCTAAACTTCTAATTTAGAATCATAACAAACAATGATTTCACCATAATTATATTATAAATTAACGATATATAACAACATGATTTATAATGTTGAACTGATTGAAAGTATTCAATGCATATAAATAAATGAGAGAAATCCCTCAATACAAAAGTAGACGAATTCCTCAATATATATATATACGTTATGGTTTAGTTTTTTTTTGCAAGGTCTCTTATCCTACGGGTTTATTTGTGTGTCATGATTTTTGTATATTAGTTATTGAATCGTTAATATCTTAAGAATAAATCGTTTATATCTAGTACGTCGGAGTGATCATTATTGTTTTCGAGACATAACACTAACTCAACTGTTCAGTCTGTTCTTAAACCATATGCATTATCAAATTAATTTAGTTGTTTTAGTAGGATATATATCCGATTACCTGAAAGTGTTATTGTATCTGCATGTTTTAATCTAATTATTAAATTATTATGCAAGTAAAAGAAAAACAGTGACGTTCGATTTTTTTTCCCTTTCAAATTGACGTTGTACTAACTCTTGTAAATGTCTCCTGTTGTATCAATTAGAGTCCGGGCTTTAAAATCGTGGGAATATTTTTCATACTAGGGTACTTACTTGGATGGGTTTGAAATTGTGGTATCTTATGTCTAATAAAAATAAAATAAAAACTATAGGTACACGGACTCAAAGGAGACAAGAGAATCATAGCTTAAGATTTATATTTCATCGTGTTTCTAAATAGGATTCTTTTGATGAAATGATTTCTTTTTTTCTCTAAGATTTTTTTGGTGGATCACATTTAAGTTCTTGTCCCTCGATTGGTTCTAGTGACCAACCAATTTTGTTACATAGCAACCCTAAGTCGTATCATAGCCATCCAATTCTCACATCTTCTCTTCCGGATTAAAGTTCGATAATTACTAAAGGATACAGTGCTTAAATCAGACTAATGGAAAGATGACACCTAGCCAGTTAATGTACAAATTAAGTTGGCCTATCATCTTCTTTTAGTTTTTACATATGTCAACATCAATAATACTTTGCTTAAACGTGACATGATTTACATTAATAAAGTAATTGCCCCACACGCCGAAATGTTATTCCTATTGTTATCCGTGAATTTTGTTTTATGACTAATTTTGAACGTGTAATTCGAAAGCAAATGTGACTGTTAACTCTTGTCACTTTTGGAAATTCAGGTTTTTTATTTGAAAATTTTAGATGGATCATGGATAGCTATGGTCATCATCTTCTGAACATGTGAATACTTTGATAGTCAATTAATTTTTATATACAAAAATCAGATTGTTTAATCTAAAGTTCAGAAATCTAAAAACACCAAATCAGTTTCGTATTTGAAGCAAATTAAAAACAAAAAACAAATGCATGAAGCGGCCAGAAGTAGGGAGTCGAAAACGCCGAAAAGGTACGTTTCATTCGTTTTCATATTTTCCTCTTAATTAATATACAAGTAGGTTGTTTAAAATGGGTAAATAATTTTAAAGTTTATTATAGCTTGATCGGAATTTGTTGTTTTGCTAATATTCCTGTTAGTAAAGTAAATCACCAAATCATTGGTGGTCTTGTGGTGTTTGTTCGATCATGTTAAAAACAGGTTGAACTTTGCATATCTAGTTTGATCCATTTGGGAGAAATGATTTATGTTCAAAAATAATATTATCAAAGGTTGATCTCGCGTCTAAAATGCCCGAAATTTCTTAATTTATACAAAAATGTTTGAACCAAAGATTATTGACTATTTATAATCTTCAATCAAATTTACATAACTTTGTATGTTTTATTAAAAATTGGCATTAGCAAACGAATTTGATACAGACTAGTGTGTTCATACGGAAAAAGAAACAAAATAGTTGTGTGGCTTGTATTTTTTATTTTGTGAAGAAAGGCTTTCATA
This sequence comes from Streptanthus diversifolius, assembly GCA_039880935.1. Classification (NCBI taxonomy): domain Eukaryota; kingdom Viridiplantae; phylum Streptophyta; class Magnoliopsida; order Brassicales; family Brassicaceae; genus Streptanthus; species Streptanthus diversifolius. The sequence continues at coordinate 3,287,896 of JAXGFM010000015.1, read as the reverse complement.
TTTAAATGCAGGAGAAAGAAAAAAATCACAAGCCTAATGTTTATAGTGTTTTTGGTTTTTATACGCAATTACAGTAGTAAATATATTGTGTTACAATTTGATATACATACTTCTTGGTTTGAAAATGAAATTTCACTCTAAAAATAATCAGATCCAATAGTTTGTATATCTATATAAAGGCAATAAGCTTTCGGACCCATGCATGGTTTTCGATGTTTTTTACGGAAATTCCATTACGGGTAGGGTTATGTAAGTAAACGATATGATTCCATAAAAAGAATAAATCAGCGGTCATTGTCTCCGCATAGTTCGCGGAAAAAATAATACTCGTATAAATAATAAGCCCTCGATTTCCAATTTATAAAGCCTTGACGTCGGCTGATACATAGAAACAAAAAAAAAAATTATATTTGAACAATCTCTCTATCTATACACATTACCACGCAGCATAGAAGCAAAATATTAATTGAACACCTAAAAGGTGATATGCCAAATAATTATTATCATCCCAAATATCTTCAAATTTCGGGACTTAATTTAGCTCCATTTGATTATAGCCACTCACATGATATACGGCAAAAAAAACATTAATTCATTGCAACGTATAAAGTTGAGACTTCAACTTATTGTATTTCTCTCTCCTTGAACATGAGTGTAACTAGACGAACCCCAAAGCCTGCAAAAAACACACAGAATCTTTTCTTTGGTTTTGTGGACCGGTCTATAATCTCACGTGCAAAACAAAACATACAACATCTCTCTCTCTCTCTCTCTCTCTCTCTCTCACTAAATCTTCTAATTTTCATAACTTAACTGCTTTCGATTTTCTACGGGACTTCTTCTGTTATTAGAAAGAAAAAAAAACATATCAGCTTTATAAGCTCACAAGCTTCTCCTCTCTTCCATACAAATCACAACTTTGTTTGACCTTCTTGTTTCTTTTGTTCTTTTTTTCTCTTTCCTTTCTTCTTCAATTTTTACTGAGTTTTTCTAGAGAAAAGTTTTCTATTAAATTTTTTCTTTATATTGTAGAGGACCTAGAGGTACCATTACAAGTTTAATTTTCCCTGGTGTGTCTTTACCTTTTGCCTTGTCTCCCTCTCGAGACAAAAAGAGAAAGACAAACACTTTCTGTCTTTTTTTTTTCTGAGAGTATATTTTATTTGTCGACAAACTTTGTAGCTAATTATGGCCTTAGAGGCTGTTGTTTTCCCGCAAGATCCATTCTCCTTCATCTCTTGCAAAGATTTTCCGTTTCACGACTTGTTCTTTCAACAAGAAGACGATAGAGATCCACTAGACACCAAGAACAACATTAAGCTAGGGCAAGAACAAAGACAAGGGTTTCCGAGTATTAATTATAACGGTAAAAGCGGAGATACCAATGAGGATTATAACTACAACGATCAGGAGGATCTTCAATGGCCACGAGACGACCTTCTTTATGGATCTGCGGTGGACACTGAGAACCAGCCTCCGCCGTCGGATGTGGCGGCGGGAGGGGGGAGGAGGAAGAGGAGGAGGACTAGGAGTAGCAAAAACAAGGAAGAGATCGAGAACCAGAGGATGACTCACATCGCCGTCGAGAGAAATCGCCGGAAACAAATGAACGAGTACCTAGCCGTTCTCCGTTCTCTCATGCCACCTTCTTATGCTCAAAGGGTTAGTCTCTACATACAAACTGTATATGTATATGTGTGTGTGAGCGCGTGAAATCTTATCTTCACGCGTGAAGAAAAGAAAGAAAAAGGCAAAGCCTATGTTCTAGACTTCTAGTTTCAATAGGACATAGATATAGGCTATATGCATGTATATGTGTACATGTTTAAACATAATTTTCATAAAAAATGATGAATGAATGAATGAAAGCCGTTATGTTGACAAAAAAAATTGATACACCGAATGACGTTATTGTTTTCATAATACAAGCTCATGTAGTCTCTATAGATGAAAATTTCGGTAGTGGAATTGTGGGAGCATAACTAAAAGTCTTGAGCATCATTGCGCTAAAAAAGGACTATATACATCATATATGCATGATAATATTGTGACATAATATTTTAATATTAAAACAAGGTACGAAATATAAATGTATGATTGTTTTTGAAAAACCCTTTTGCAATTTCTATGGGCTTAACCTATGGTTGGTGGTGGTTAAAGGGAGATCAAGCGTCAATAGTAGGCGGAGCCATTAACTACTTAAAGGAGCTTGAACATCATTTACAATCAATGGAGCCTACGGTAAAGACCACCGTCCCAGAAGACGCCGGAGCCGCCGCCGGCGACCAGAACAACACTATCTCCGCCAGCTCATCGGGACCGTTCTCAGAGTTCTTTGCTTTTCCTCAATACTCGAGTCGGCCTTCGTCATCGTCTGTGGCTGAGGGGACGGCGGAGATAGAGGTGACGATGGTGGAGAGCCATGCGAGTGTGAAGATACTCGCGAAGAAGAGACCGAAACAGCTTCTTAAACTGGCGGCATCGATACAGAGCCTAAGGCTTACTCTTCTTCATCTCAACGTCTCCACTCGTGACGACTCCGTCCTCTATTCCATCAGCCTAAAGGTACATTTTTTCTCTCACTCTATAATTTTTTTTCCATATTTATAGCTTGATAACAAAATTAGAGTTAGAGTGACATATAATACCGTATTTAGGGTTTTATATGTGCTGAAAATCATCAAAATTAAAGTGATATTAATGGATCACTAATAATATCACTGTTAAGATAGTTAGTTTCGGGTCAATGTTCATTGATTCTTTCTCCCATCACAAAGGTTTTATTCATTTAATGTGTCTTTCTTTTTGTCACACATTTAATTTGTCTCTTATTTGTACGCCTTGTGATTTATTTGTCTGGGCCAAAATAAGAACAATAATAAAAATCGTTCGTCTTTTTCATTTTTTTTTTTTTTACTTGGTTAGGGCTGCCCTCAATTATTGGGGGGTCAAAATCATCATTTCTTATTTATTAAAAGAGAACAAAAACTGAGTATCAAAATAATGATTCTTGTAAGAATCAGGGACCAAAAAGATGACATGCCTATACATGTGTGTATGTGTGTTATATACGTGTACTGTGGAAGTTTTTGGTGGTCACAGAACTGTGGATGCACTGTACACGGCAGAACGAAATGACGCCACTTGTTTCAGGACACATTCATAAGCTTCTTCCTCGAAATATATACATCTTCTTTTATTATTTTTTACTGTGCTTTTTCTTGCGGTATCAACCCTTTTCATGTAATTTATATTTAAAGTTTTCTTTTTAATAAAAAAAAATTACATGATTCAGGTTGAAGAAGGGAGCCAGTTGAATACAGTGGAAGATATTGCAGCAGCCGTGAATCAAATCCTAAGGAGGATTGAAGAAGAGTCATCCGTTAGCTAATATAGTTGAATTTTAGTAGACACATTTAGAGGAACTCTAATTTTTCATGTGTGATCTTTTACTCCCTTTTTCATATTAAAATAAATATAAAAAAATAACTTTCCATTGGTCTTTGAGTTTTTTTACTGCTTCACTTTCCATATATGATGATGATTCATGTGTCCTTTCCTTTTATTTATCTTTAATTAGCTCATTATCGAAATTTAGCATTTGCTTACCTGAGACATGGTAAATATGTGAAACTGTAATGGCAAGGAGTTAAGCGCCTGACTGAGAACACCGAATAAAAATAGATCGTAGATAGTTTGTTTAAATTATATATGGGTATCTAAATAGTATAACAATATCAGCGGATCAAAATTATATACATATACTGATTTAAATATATAAATAGTTTATAGAGGAAATTAAGTTTTCTAATTTTTTGCCCCTTTTTGGTTCTTCTTAGAATAATTTCTCCTACATAAATAGGCTTGTTATAAGAAGATATGCAATCGAAAACCTCCCATCATTTCCTACTAATTAGTTGAATTCTCCAAAGAAAGTCTCATGTATTATCTCACCAAATCAAACTCAAGCACTATCGGTACCTGTCCTTACGGGATGAGGTTCTGTATTCAACCTTCCATTTTGCAATTTTTTGTGTTTCTCTTCGAATTTTGCAAGAAAATTGTGTTTTGTTTTGTTTCTTTAAACGACTTCTTTTTTTCATTTTGCTACTAATATGCATGGTGTTAAAATTAAAGATAAAATGCTGTTTTTAATTAGATGAAAGTTTACATTGCAGGTTTTATAGATTATAATGCTCTTGCATAAAATAGATAGTTCAAGTGTTTTTTTTATATTTATTTTTACAGTTTGTCCTTATGAAAAATGATTAAATAGAAAACAAGAAACTTAAAATCTTGAATCATGATGATGATGATGATGATGGTGTTATTATTCTTGACTATCTTTCCCCCAGTCAATCTTTAAATTATTCTTTTTTGGTCGAACAAATTATATTCGGAAACGTAGATGCGCAGAATTAGCAGTACGTGGGATTCATGGAACAAGACGATGATGATTGTCGTATCATGAAGACTTATGAAAGATCTTTAGAATCTATGTTTTTCACTTTCGGAGTTGAAAAGCAAAAGCCATAAATAGTTAAAAAGTAAAGCCTACCGATGTGATTACACAAAATCAAAATTTATAGCTGACTGTTCTGTTTTAGAATCTTTTTCATGATTGAGATTTTGAATCACCAACTTTTTCCTTAACTTTCCCTCGAGTAAATATTTGTTTGGATGTGATTGAAAATGTATACAATTCCGCACCGTTAATTAATCTATATATGATCTAAATGGAAAAATGAATTTCAGATTAAACGGAAAACAAGTCTCAACCCCATAACATTTTTCATGTAACCTTTGTATTAATCATAATAGTTTCTTCGTAAGTTCATTCACGTAAGCGTAACAGGCTTTAGTCCCACTGAGAAACGACGGCGTTTGGTATATTCGATTGGGTTATAGTGAGAGCCATTTGTGGAATTGGGCTTTTATGTAATCAAAGTTGTGGACCCTTTACATTTTACTCTTTCTTTATATATTAATCTAAGAAAAAGAAGGCTAGTCTTATTATTTAAATATATGTGAAATATTATTTAAATTATTTAAATAGGCTCTTTTCTTCATGAAAAAACAAACTAAAATATGTGAAATATTATTTAAATGTATGTTATTTAGATTTTCGAGCTAGCCATGTTAGATTAGATATAGACGTATAGCATTGCAAAAATCATTTTAAATCGATGTCAAATTTAATACTACTGAGTATATGGCAAACAAAAAACATGAGCAAAAAAGAGGAAAAGAAAACGCAAAAAAAAAAGAGAAGAGAGTGTGTATACAAACAGTTGATTTGTCTTTTGTATTTGGATTTACATACACTTTGGACATTTGTGCATTGTTATTATTTTCTCTTCTGTACATATTCGAAAAAATGGTTTGGTAGTAGAGACTTTCCTACAGCGGAAAAACCGGACTCTTGTTTGTATTGAAGAATGATATCGAAGAGCTTCCTGTTGTCTTCAACGTGTTCTATGAAATGCCTGTCTGACTTTTCACTGTATCTTCGGTTTCTTCGCCGTTCGATTCACCGGGATCAGAACTTCTCAGTGAGTGGCCATTGTTTTCTTTTCTTCGGAGCAGCTTGCTTCGTCTCCCATGGGTGTGTTCTCTTTCCCCGTCTCTTGTCTGGTAGACTTCTGATTCTCGCTTGATTTCCCCGGAAAATCTATACTTTCCGTGTGGGTTTTCGCTCCCGAGGGAGAATCAATGGAAGCTCCCCCGTTTGGATCCATACACTCCCCCAAAACCCTAACTTGCTCATTCGCCTCTGTTTCGGATTCACCACCGTTGATTTCCTCCGTGTTCCGATTAATCTCGTTCACAACTCCATAAATTTCAATCCTTACATCTGAATTCGAGTCATCAGTGTAACTGGAACTCAATCTCTCTTTCAAACCCGAGTCATCAGTCTCTCTCCCTGATTGACCTCTGTTCTCGACCTGTCCACGATCTAGATCTCCATCAACTACATCATTCTCCAAACGAGATCCTGAACCTCCGGGAGTTACATCGACCGGACCAGAGCACCGTGGAGTGGTGGTACTGATCGCTATACCAGCTCGACACAGAGGACAATTGGTGTGTGTACTAAGCCAAGTGTCAATACAAGATATATGAAAAGCGTGGTTGCATTTAGGCAATAACCTAAGACTCTCGTCTTCTTCAAACTCGCTTAAACACACAGGACAATCTGTTCTCTCGATCAGCCCATCTCCTCTCTTGTAATTGCAGATTGTAATCGAGTTTATGATCGATTGTTGCAGTCCTGTTGTTCTGATTAACCAGATTGGATGATCTACTTGTTCCCTATCTCGAAACTCTTCATCCACCGTGTCACTGTCGTCGCTGTCTCTCTCGGACTGATATCTTTCGCGGCTGACTCCGTTTACGCTCACTGTAACGTATTTGGCTACAAGAAATAATCCGGTGAGAAGGATGGCTAAGACCGCACCAGTAACGGTGATGATGGTTATGGCGTCTATGGAAGATGAAGAGGTTTGAGATGGCTGATAAACGGCTGACATTGATGGAGATGGCTGTGGAGATATGGTGTAGTAATCGGGTTCTTCAAAGCAATTATAAGGGCAAATCGGGTCGCAGATTCCTATTGAGCAATCAAATGTTTTGTTTGTCTCCGATGCTAACATAGGGAAGAGCTTTCGATGTTTCTTCTTCGCCATTAAAGAACACTCGGAGAAATGGTATTGTTGCTTGGAGTACACGAAATTAAGATCAAGAGAAATTTGTAAGGGTAAGTGGTTGAAAACAGAGAAGAGAAATGTTCATAGAATTTAGTCTTTTTTTACAATGTAGAAGAATATTTGATTTTATCTTTGCGGTTCTCTCACATTCAAGAGAAAGAAAGATGAAAATTTCTTCTCATCTTCGGTATTGACTTGTTCGATGACAAGTTGAAGCATCTTCAAATTGTTTAATTGGTAGAGAGTCTTAGTCATGAAAGCCATATTTTACCTCTGAACTTTTGACTCTTTGGCTTTCGAAGATTTAAGTAAACTTATTCCTTTTGTTGGCCTTCGGCAGAGTATAATATATAAATATAATTTTATAATATTTCGAGACTGGTAGAGAGAAAATATTTCTTTAACTACATTTATGTATATATTTTTAATCTAAGTTTAATATCACACATTTGTAGCGACACAACGTGATATATAGCACGTAACAAACACAAACTAGAATATGATATAAATTTTTCACTTTGAACCGCTGAGTTTTAATTTTCTTACAATATAGAAGAAACAGATAAATCAGACCAAGACAAATAGTCTAATGGTTAAAACTAGTGTCGTTGCTTTTTTATAATAAGAACCTAAGTCTGCAAATACACATGTGTGAGTAGTAGATTATAATTTTTCATTTTCATTTGCAATATGCATAGCTCGTTTTACAAAGATCGTTGTACCAAAAACTAATGTTTTACCAAGAATTGGCTTGCTGTCAATATTAACAATTTGGTTTGCGTTTTTTTACACTTTATATTGCTAATATATATTTTCCTGTGTAATAAATTGTATTTTCTTTTCAAGAAGCTTCTTTAAAAAAAAAAAAGAAGAAGCTTCTTTATATTCTTAACAGTTGCAAACTCTTGAACAAGTTTCATGGGCCGAGACTAAACCCAAATCATGAATCATGGTCTGGTTGATATATTACTTTTATGTGGGCAGTCTGATGACCAGTAGAATTAGTTACATGGTCTCTATCATATCATATCCATGCTTTGTCTTGCAGCTTTCGGTGAGATTAGTTTCGTTTTTCAAACAAGCTACCACCTTTTTATTAACTTAGATATTAAATTTAGTACTGTATGACTGAAGCATTATTATACATTTTTCAAGAAAAGTATACATTTTGCATAGAACTGATTTTGATTTCTTTGTCATACTAATTAAATATTAGCTACACAATTTTGTAGGACTATTTAAGACATAATAAATCACGTATCCACTTTCATTTGTTAGTTAAAAAAATAAATTAAAGTACTATAATTACGTCACGTACTCGATTTCAGTTGTTGCAAAGCCTCAGTGGTTGCTCGTAAGAAAAGTTGGTTCATCTTCTTTTGGTTTGGTCAATTGTATTGAATCATTAAGGGGATTTTGATGACACATCGTGACTACTTTGGATTTCATCATCATTTATCTTTTTACAAAGAACCCTTGAGTGTGACTTTGTGATCTGTCACCAAACCCCATGACCCATATTCTTGGGGTGTAGCAATATTTCCTTTGTTGAGTATGTTTAAAGCTAGAGGAGAGGTGGAACAAGTCTTCATCCCAATATAAGAAAATAACTTCAAAACTGAAATGATGAAAACATTAGTTGGAGGGAAAGTGGACCTAATGCTCTACTAACTCCAACATACCCTTTTGGTTCCATTCTCTCTATAAATTTGCTTACAACTCACAAGGATTTTCCTTAGTCACATCATTGTTTAATTAAATAATATACTTTTAACACTCATACACAAAAATGGCAAACTTGAGGACACTTGTTGGTTGCCTCGCCATTATCTTCTTCACTGTTGTCGCACCTGCCTACTCATCCACTCATTCTGTCGAATGGTCGCTCGGGAAAGACTATAGCTCCTTGGCTACCGGAAAACCCTTTGCCGTTGGCGATACGATCGGTATATATATAGCCCCCTCTCGTATGCATTTAATGTGTTTGTGTCAAACGCTAATATATGCATTTGTATTTAGATGTGAATTATCACACTAAGAGGAAAAAAGTATTTTTGTTTCTTAATATTCGTCTTTCGTGATCTAAATTCCGTTTGCATTTACAATTAACAAAAGAAAAGCTAAAAATTGATGAAAAATACTAAAGTTGTGTTTCATTTGGAAAAGTTTACCTTGCAAACAAAAACAAAAATAATAATGATCATATTTATAGTTGTAATATATGTATGTGTACATTGTGTTGCATATAGTGTTCAACTACGGTGCGGGTCACACGGTGGACGAAGTGAGTGAAAGTGACTACAAAAGTTGCACATTGGGGAACTCAATTTCTTCCGATAGTAGTGGAACCACAAGCATAGCTCTCAAGACATCTGGTTCTCACTATTTCATTTGCGCTATCCCCGGCCACTGTACCGGCGGCATGAAGCTCTCTGTCAACGTAGGTGCAGCAGCCTCTTCAGGCGGTGGCGGGGACGGTACCACCCCCAAAACTACACCTTCTACGACCGTAGAAGGCGGGAAGGCTGCTCCTACCGCTTCTGCCACTGCTGTGTTGAAGCCGTTCGAGGCTTTGGTTGTGACTTGCGTATTTGCGTTATTATATGCGTTGGCTCTTTCTTAGTTGTTTTTAAGTTTTTTTTGGATGGTTTGGCTCGTTTGAAAGTCCAGGCTAGAGGCAGTGCTATGAGCCCTATTTATTAATATATATATATGCTTCTTGTTGTGATTAATTATGCTATGATATTTTCCTCTGTTTCGTATTTACAATTTTTTCTCACGATTATATTCCTTTATTGCTACGAGCCTTTTACTGAAAAAGTACATCAAAACCTGTAGCTTATTAGTTACAAGACTATTACAATGCAAGGTTATGAAAATTCAAATTGAAATTATGAAAACATTTAAGCTAAGAATGTAAAAAGACTATAAGGTTGGTCATTTGATTATTCGGTTCACTAAAAAGAAAATTTTATTTAGGTTTTGATTTTTAAAGTTTTTTTGAATTTTAGAAGATAGATCCTATACAAGACTAAATTATTGTTCAGGCTAAGATTCTTTTTAGGTTTTGGATAATTTCGTTCTACAAAATAATCTCTATTTGGAATCAAATAATATTTTTATTCGGTTTTTGACAAAAAAAAAAGGATAAATAAAAACCAAAATAATTCACTAATTTCAATTTTGACGACACTACGGATTGACGATCCGCAAGGTTCACAAGTTACTGATTAGTTGTCCTTATGAGGTGGCCCAATATATTCCCGGTTACGCAATTGAAGGCAGCGAACTGATCCCGCCATCCCGGAGCCATCGTCGGAGCATGCATACTCCGGGGCCGGTGGTTTTAACGCCGGAGATAGTATTTGTTCATAATGGGCTTTACACTTACCTCAAGTTCCAAACTTTAAAGTACGAACCAATTGTCACATTGCACATTCATTTCCGGCCCGTAGTCTATATATATATATATAATTATGAAATTAGTTTCCAACAAATTCACAGGATGATACGACAATTTTATCCGTTTGAGATCTATATCTCTTTCAGAGTTCCATTGCAATCTCACATTTCGTCTGTAACTGTGTTTCGTTTATAATATAAGATAATCAATTTAGTTTTTTCTCTATAATATAAATATTATTTTGGAGACAACTTTTCTAATAATATTTTAGGAGTGTGATTATTTGAAAGAAAAGTAGACTTGGGTTATGATCACGATTCACGAACGATCGTCTGAAGACTAATTGATCGACAAGTGTCACGGGCAATTGAGATTCTCAACGAGACAGCCAGATGGGCATTGACCTCGGAGCACAATTTAGCTATAAAGGCCCAAGATAATCGGCCCACCAACTCACCTACTTTGATGGACCCACCGGATGTCTTAATGCATCTAAACCGTTCATCTCATTGTACCCACTTCAGATCTCATAACTAAACCAAACACAACAATAGAACAAAAAGTTTGGTCAGAATTAATAATGTTTGCATCTACTTAACCAACCTTTTTTCATTCACATATACAAACAAAATCTCAACTTATCTTAAGTGTTAATTAGTTCGAAACACTGATGCTGAGTGTTAAATAAATTCGGTTATAAGCTCAATGTCTCGTCACTATTGTGTCATTAGTTAATTGCAAAGATCATATAGTGTCTGATCGGTTTTGTATTAATGTTATCAATGTCTATATGAATTTTAGACGAAAAAAATGCAAAGAAAAATACTATAATGTGGGCTCATCCTACATTGATTTCACCAAAACTATCTCTTACTTTAGTCTTTTATTTTTCTTTTCTTTTTCTTGCCTCTTTAAGAGAAGGATCTCGGAAACATCATGGAAAGTCAAACCGATTTGCATTCATTACACAAAGGACCTATAAATAAAATCACGAGCCGGCAAAACAAAAATGACAAGAAACAGAAAAAAAAATAACACAGAGCTCACAAGATTTAATCAATGGCAAACATCTTCCTCATCGCCGGTGGATCAAGAAGAGCAATGAAATCAAAGAACCCTGAAGGAAAGAGATCAAATTCCAATTCAGAGAATAACTTCTCATGCAAGAAGCACACAAAGCACAGACAGTCTCCTGGAATCTGTTCCCTCTGTCTAACCGAGAAGCTCTCTAAGTTATCTATAGAGTACTACGAGTACACTAAAAACGCAGCTCAAACGGCGTCCTCTTGCTGCTCGTCATCTTCTTCTTCCACGTCGGTCTCTTCTTGTTACTCCTCTTCTTCGGTCTCTTCTTGTTCGTCTCCATTGCAATATCGGTACAGAGAGAAGAAGAAGGATGGGAAGAAACAAAGCTTTTTGTTTAGATTATTACTCGGATCCATCGTAGATTAGTTCTTAATTTATTTAAGCTTTTTATGCATACTATTAATATAATTCCTTTTATGCATTCATTCTTGGGCACTCAGGAGAATCAGCAAAATTGCATAAGATTTTTATACCTACAAAATTGTATTTTGTTAAAAAAAAATTTGTTATAAGCCAATAAAGGAAGTGAAAATTTTCAATTTTCTTATATTAATGATACATCACAATTCACAAGTCTCTCTTTTTAACCTGTCAGTGGTAATTGGGCATATGTCTTGTTTAATCACGACACAGTTTAGTTTTTAGAAATGATTTTTCACCAAATTATGTAATCCCATATTACGAGAATAGTTCTATTGTTGTTTAGGAGTTTTATCTACCTCTTTTGTGAAGTATTGTTTTCTCTTTAAAGAGATAACTGTTTACTCTGTTATAGGTATTGTATACCCGTTAAAGTGTCATAACCAAGATAGTTTTAGTGCGAAACCTAAAGTAATTCTCGAGATATATAGAAAATTGGATAATCTTGCCAAGTAAATTTACTATAGTGACTATAAAAAAAAACCATAACAATTTTCGTAGTTAGTGTATTATCATGTGTGATTTGACCTACGTGACGAGTCTTATTGAATGACACTACCTACGAAAATTGAGCCAGACGTTCTTGGTTAATAACGCATCAACTTATTTCCACGTTTCATTTTATGGAATGTACATATATAGGATATGTTTTAAGAACAAAAAAAAAAGAAAGAACGCACAATTGTTGACAAAAAAAAAAAGAATGCACAAAAATAAATAAGAGCCATGACATGATAGGCTGGCGCATGACTTGTACTCTAGTTGCCAGAAAGAATGTACGGTAAGAGGACAAAGACGTGTTGTACTTCCATATCATATGATTCACTTCATATTACATACAGCTGTTCAAAATTTTAATTAAAGCCGTACCACTAATGTTTGATGCATACAATCATAAATATTTACAGATAGATGTCTATGTGTTGCGCGTCTTGGAACTTAGAAGATACTCTATGGATCACCGATGCAGTCCCGTGAAACTTCTTTGAACATTAGTATATATTTTTTAATTCATCGGTTATAACTTATAATTAATTAGTTTTATAGTTTTATTCAATTGAAGAACTGTAATCCCTATTAAACTATAGTTTCAATGATTAACATTAACAATTAGGTACGTACAAATTCAAAGAAAACAAATTTGAGCCAACCAAATATGTTTTCAGAATATGCATATATAATAAGTTAAATGGATCCTCTCTAACCAAATGGAACTCAAAACCGACCTACCCGTCTATTACCAAGACCAGCCTTGTCTAGTCTTGTTTCAAGATAAGATACATTTATTTCTGGTATATTTGTGAATTGTGATCTTATATAAATATCATCCACGGAATTCTGAAATCATTTAGAAGATTAAGTTAGATTATTTTTTAATATAATTTAATTTTTTAATAAAAAAAACTAAAAGAGATTTTATTTGTCTTTAAATAATCTATAATGTCAGAATCATATGGTACAATGATGATTATTTCTGAAATTCATGATACAAGTTTGAGATTTGAACCCAATACCCTTCAATATTATGAGAGATATTAAAGCTTCGAAAAAATATCTATACTATTAACAAAAAAATTATGATACCATAATTAGTTAGATAGCTAGGTGGATATGTAAGTGATTATACGAGAGCCTAGATACACAACTGTTGTGCTAAAGAGAATATCGTTCTGCGAGCATCCATAACTCTCACAGATGAATACAACTCCAACATTTTCGATGTAAGAGCTTAGGCTTTTTTTTTGTTTTTTTTTTTAAATAAAAATTTTCTATTTTCACACAATTATTTTATAATTTTTTTATTTTCGTTGTTGTAGCATGAAATTACTTTCCTTTTTACAAGCGACAACCAAATTACACATACGGGTTAAAAAAACATAATTTGACAATTGTTGTAATTCACTTCTTCTTCCAAGATATATAGATATCCATGGGTGAATGGAGAAAATGATAATACCATTAACCATGTCCCAACACGAAATTCATATTCATGTAAATCTTTTTGGCAAGACTAAAAGCTTTGCCGTGGCTGAAAACTACTTCATCAGCTTAGGCGGCGACCCTTTACTGGAGCTTAAATGGCATCGTCGAGGATTTAAGGAAGAAAAATCAAAGGCTCGTTAATTTCTAGAAATGGATCATCTCATCATTCTTAAACACTTCTTTTACCGTTTAACGATATATTTAGCCTTTTTAGAAATAAAGGTATCACCATCTCTAGAATAATAAAAAGAATCACCATTCTCTTCTTTAACTAGTGTCACATATACCAGTGAGATTTACAATTTGTTGAAGGTCCGTCTCGTTGTTCTTCAAAGTTCTGATCAATCTAACTTTGATTTTTATTCTTCTTACCACTTGGTTTTACGACTTTCAATAATTGTTTTCAGTCTCTTTGATGTTTCTTGCTATTCTGTCTTCTAAGATTTAGTTTTGATTAAACTTCCTTCTTATTCAAATTTTTGTTATCCTGCCTTATCTTTTGTGCACATACAACAATATTCATCTTAATAATTTTGAAAATTCCAGATCCAAAGGAAAAATCTATTTTGTAAAATGATTTTATAGTTTAATATAGTTTGCTTTTTAATAAAAGAATTAAAGAAAACTATTATGCATTTGGGCTTGAGGCCTCGGGCCCTCGCCCTTTAAAACATATAATGGGCTACACATTGGGCTACAGTTCTAAATAACCGTTCCGAAGTAGCCGTAAACCACTTTTGTTACCAACCGAGCCAAAATCGAGACTTCAACCAAATTTCAAAATAACCAAAAGCAAATCCAGATTTATTTTCCGAATTTGAATTTGGTAAATTTGTTAGCCAGTAATTTATCATTATATTTCATACATCTTATTTTTTTATGTATAGTCTCATATTGTATTTCTCTCCTCAAAGACCCAAATATAATGTAATGAGAAATCAAAACCCAACAAAAAAAGAACAAAGGAATATAAATGAGATTTGTATCATTTAGGCTCGCTTTGATATTGAATATTTCTGAACACCAACAATTCAAATGCATAGTGCATAAGATTGAATTTAAATTTGCACGGCATTTTAATTAATAACAAAGTTCATAAGACATATATGTGGTCGTACTTGTTGTATTTGACATAACTGAAATAAAAATATCATTTGATTTGGTTATGTCCACTTGGATTCCGTTATAAAGGCACGTGGAAGTAATTTAGCCTGCCCGTAAAAGGAGGTCAATCATTGCCCGTCTGCCCGGGAAAATAATTTCAAATTTCAAAGTAATAAAGAATCAAACGGTCGTCTAATAAGTAATAACGTTAAAATAACCGTAAGGGGGAAAAAAGAGAGGATCCGATTCTTACCTTAACCACAAATATTCTCTCTTCTTCTCTTGGCCGATTTGAAACTGTTCGCTCTTCTTCTTTCTCGTTGAATACTATTCTTCTCCTCTCTCTCTCTTTTCTTTTTTTTTTTCTGGGGAAAATTTGTCGATTGGGTTTTGATGGAGGATTGTTATGATCAATGGCACGATCCACTTCTCGCAACTGATGCTTCTCGGCGACGTGAAAGCTTCTCTCGCTGTGAGATTTTCGATTTGACTCAATGCAAGATTGTTATTACTTTCACCCAGTTTCGTGATTTTTTTCCTTCTTTCCATCAGCAGCTGAGGAAGCTACAGTTTCGAGCTCAATAAATATGAAAATAAAAGATCTGGATTCAAATCACGAACTGAGTAACGGTAAGTCATTTGGATGTCTGAAGCTTATCTATGCGGAATACAGAATATTTCAGATTTTTTTTCTCATACTTCTCTTAATCTGGATTTAATTTTAGATGATGTTCATATGGAACAATCAAGCCCAGGATTAATAGAAACGGAACAATCTAGTGTCTCCATAGCGTTAGATGGTACCGAACCTTTTCCACTTTCCTTTTTTCGAGATCAATCGTCTCACTCTAAGACACTAATGGAGTCAAACATTGGCTTCGATTGTGTTTCAGGAAAACTCGTGTTAGGGTTTCCTCTAACATCTCCCGATCTAGTCAATTGTGGCGCTTCACCTGATATACCGAGAGGTAGCTATGGAGATTCACCAGACATTGCTCAGAAAATCAGGTTTGCCACGGAGCTTTCTCTAGAGAATGGAATCGATGGTCCTTCTAACAGAGACGGCCGTAAAACTCCATCTGTGAAGTTCTCAGCGATCTGTCAAACATTCGGATTTGAGTTGTCTCCTGAGTCTTCCTTTGAGTTACCTTCTCCACCTGGAAACTATAGGGAGAGTACAACTCCTGTAATAAGTATTAACTCGGGTTTTACAACCACGGATGTGACTGTGGCTGATGTGACTTTCTTGAAGGATGAGTTTTTCAGTGGAGGTGAAACTATTACGACTGATGCTGTTGTTGGCAAGGAAGATGAGCTTTTGTTGTATCAATCAGCTCGGCTTGGTAATTTCACTTACAAGTTTCAGTCATTAGATCCTGGGGATTACTTCATCGACCTGCATTTTGCTGAAATCGAGTTCACTAAAGGTCCCGCGGGAGTTAGAGTTTTCGATATATTTATTCAAGGAGCAAAGGCAAGGCCATCATCATTGCATTGAGATTTTCTTTGTGTTCTTATTCATCACATACCTATCAATAATGATTTAATTATGTTCGACTGGAAAATATTGCAGGTCATATCCGGCCTTGATTTGTTTTCGCAAGTAGGAGCAAATACACCTTTTGTGATAGCTGATCTAAGGATGCTCGTTGGTCTGGAAGGAGAATTATCTATACGATTAGAAGGAGTGACAGGAACCGCAATTCTATGTGGCATTTCTATTAGAAAAGAGGCAACAGCTACTTGTATGTTGATTTTTAACCTTTTTGTGTCTTCTAGAACTTTTTTTTGGTTTCTTTATCTTTTTTTTTCTTTTTTTGTTATAAGATAATTTCTTCTTCATCTTCCATGTGAGATATATGGTTTCATATGGTACTTGGAAATTAGAGAACTATATACCCTGGTTAATCAAAGTTCAATTTCTCTACCACAATTTTTCTCTTTCAGATGTTGAAGACACTGGAATGCTAGCAGTGAAAGGAAAAACTGACACTGTTCTGTATATGCCGCCTCATGTGAGATTTTGCACAAGCTTGATGTTTCTAGTTTAGTTTGAGTGTACATAAGTTGCAGATCATTAAAATGTCACTGCTTTTAGGAAAATGTTGACTGCAGGACGGAAGAAGAGACCCACGAGATGAGTAATGACTGTGAGCAGCAGAAGAAAGAGATGGCAGACATGAAGAGAATGGTTGACGAACTTAAACAAGAGAATCAAAGAAAGAATAAAGAATGCGAAGAAGCATTGACTTCTCTCCGTGAGCTTCAAAATGAGCTAATGCGCAAGTCAATGCATGTTGGTTCTTTAGGTATGTACATCCCTCTCCTTTTGATTACGTCTTTGATTGCAAGCGTGAAAGTTGACATTTCAGTACTATTTTATATCTAGCCTTTGCTGTGGAAGGACAAGTCAAAGAAAAGAGCAGATGGTTCTCTTCATTAAGAGATTTGACAAGAAAATTGAAGGTACATGGAATCAAACTTAAGATACTTTCAGCAACTGCAAACTCTTATGCCTCATTTAAACGAATTTGGATTCATAGATTATGAAAATGGAGCAAATTAAGCTGTTGGAGGAGGCATCCACATACAAATTGCTAGTTCAAGATCTCAACGAGTTCAGTTCTCACATCCAGTCCAGAGGTGAGTCTTGGTCTTGCTGTCATTTGGACATACAACTTGCATTTTAAAGATTTTGTGTTTCTATGAATTTGATCCGTTAACATTTGTTTTCAACAGTAACGCAGGACGCAGAATTGCATGAAAATCTCAAAGCCAAATTTGTAGCGGGAGAAAAAGAGAGGAAGGAACTATACAACAAGATACTAGAGCTAAAAGGTTTGTGTTTATATCCAATATAACTTCTAGCAGCCTAACAACTTACAGTGATCATTCTTTTCTCCAGGAAACATCAGAGTCTTTTGCAGGTGTCGGCCCCTAAACTTTGAAGAAATTGAAGCAGGAGCATCAATGGGAATTGATGTTGAGTCAACCAAAAATGGGGAGCTCATAGTCATGTCAAATGGGTTTCCCAAAAAAAGCTTCAAGTTCGATACTGTTTTTGGTCCTAACGCTTCCCAAGGTGATCTTTGTCATCCATCACACCCTTTCCTACTTGCCTTGCATCATCTCACAACATGTTGTTTCTTGTTCTTGTTATAGCTGATGTTTTCGAAGATACAGCTCCTTTTGCCACGTCAGTCATTGATGGATACAACGTTTGCATCTTCGCCTATGGCCAGACTGGTAGTGGGAAAACTTTTACCATGGAAGGAACTCCAGATAACCGTGGTGTAAATTATAGAACACTGAAAAATCTGTTTGAAATAGCTAAAGAACGAGAAAACCGCTACAATTATGAGATCTCAGTCAGTGTCTTGGAAGTTTACAACGAGCAAATAAGAGATTTGTTGGTCCCTGCTTCACAAAATGCATCTACAGCGAAAAGGTACGTAGATAGTTAAGCATGCAAGCTCCATGGTTCTTTAGACTCGTTAATTATAACTTGGTGTTTCAGTAAGGACTACAAGTAATTGTTTTTGCTGTGTTTGAACTAAAATTTGGCGGTTTCCGCTTAGTTCGACATCCTTTAACTAAAATTCCGATCACGGTTCTTTGCAGATTTGAGATAAGGCAAGTGAGTGAAGGAAACCACCACGTACCAGGATTGGTTGAAGCACGCGTGACAAGCATAGAGGAGGTTTGGGATGTGTTGAAAACAGGAAGTAATGCAAGGGTTGTTGGGAAAACGACGGCTAATGAGCACAGCAGCCGATCTCACTGGTCTGCGCACCTGATTTGTAGTTTAAGTCTCCTTTTTCGGTGATCAGCTATTTAAATGCAGTTTCTTTTCTTTAATCAGCATTCACTGCGTGATGGTAAAAGGGGAGAATTTGTTGAATGGAGAATGCACAAAAAGCAAACTATGGTTAGTTGATTTAGCAGGAAGCGAACGGGTTGCAAAGACAGAAGTGCAAGGAGAACGGCTCAAGGAGACCCAAAACATCAACAAATCATTATCTGCTCTTGGTGACGTCATATATGCTCTTGCCAATAAAAGCTCTCACATTCCTTTCAGGTCAATATGATACATCTTTTTTCCTTGAGTTACTGAACAAGGTTACTACAGTTACCATTTTTCATCCAACTTGACGTTATTTGCATTACCTTTGCAGAAATTCAAAGCTCACCCACTTACTTCAGGATTCTCTAGGTACTTTAATTTTGTTTCCAAGCTGCAGCCACTTTCTTTGCTTAAATATGTTTCACTTTAACTATCCTGTTATGGTGCTTATGATAAAAATTGACTGGAATGTAACAGGAGGAGATTCGAAGACCCTCATGTTTGTACAAATCAGTCCTAACGAGAAGGACAACAGCGAAACGCTATGCTCACTGAATTTTGCTAGCAGAGTTAGGGGGATAGAGTTGGGGCCTGCAAAGAAGCAGCTAGACAATTCTGAACTCTTGAAATACAAGCAAATGGTAAGCTAGACTCAAGTTGACGTCTCCAAATATGTGTATATCGAATCATTCAAGTGTTGATCTGGGTTGTGTTAATTTTTTTAGGTTGAAAAATGGAAGCAAGATATGAAAGGAAAAGACGAACAGATGAGAAAAATGGAGGAAGCGATGTTCGGATTAGAAGCAAAGATTAAGGAACGAGACACTAAGAACAAAACCCTTCAAGAAAAGGTAAAACAATACTCACCATAACCACAAGAAGAACATGGGTTAGAACATTTTCATCTTTGCTCACACATCACTTTCTTTGCTAGATTAAAGAACTTGAATCGCAACTTCTAGTAGAGAGGAAACTGGCTCGTCAACATGTAGACACCAAGATTGCTGAGCAGCAGATGAAACAACAGAACGAAGATGAAATCAACACATCAAAGAGGCCACCACTTGCAAACATACTGCTGGGAAGCAACAAGAGCTCAAATGAAACCTCAACTTCGAAAGAAATGGTGAATCTAACCCGACCACCACACTCAGAGAGAACCAGCAGCTATGATCTACCTCCTTTACCTAACGGTGGCGTCAAGTACAACGACCTCATGGAGAAGGAGAACAATCCCGAAATGGCTGAGCGATTGCAAATACCCAAGAGAACAGGAAGATTCTCCGTTTGTCCAAAACGAATTCTACCAGCTCCAGCTCCAAGAAGGAGTACTCTTGCCCCAATGCCATACTTTCCAATCACATCAACTTCGCCATTAAGGCCACCACGCCAAGGTACTATTACAGATTCGCCTGATGAAAAGAGCGGCACTAGCCAAGTGCTCTGCATCTGTCCTAAGTTGCATAAAAGTAACGGGAAGATGTTGAGCAGCATACTGAGACGGAGCATGCAAAAGAGAATGCAAATGAAACCTTCCACGAGACAGCAGCCGTTGAGAAGAGGTGGCATTAATGTCGGAATGGAGAAAGTTAGGTTGTCAATAGGAAGCAGAGGAAAGTTAGCTCACAGAGTTTTGCTAACCAATGCTCGTAAGGCAGGTCTAAAGGAAACACCACTGAAACAGATACAGAAGGAGAAAGAGAGGTGGATCTGAAGCTACTGACTCTGATGACTTAACTTCTCATCCAGTTAGATTTATTGGTTGTGTGCGTTTGTGGATTTGATTGATCCTACTGTATAGATGGATTTGGCCCTTGTGAGTTTGTTCATTCTTTCTGTTTCTTTACATTGGAAATGATTTTCTTGGAGTCTAGTTGAAGATTCTGATTTTCATCAAGACATATACTATGTTTTGGTCAATTCTGTTGAAATCTTCGCAGGAACAGAGACTATATTACTGCCAAGTCTAATATGCACGACGACTAAAAGCTTTGTTTTGGGCAACCAAGTATTAAAAATATATAAGCTACCTTTCGACATGCTTCTGTATCTGACTCAATCTTCCAACTGGATTACAACGGAGTCGCTGAGTTGTTTATTACATCCATAGTCTATAAACCTGTAGAAAAGAATACCTAGAATAAGATAAACGGTGCAGCCAAGAGCTAATCTTATGAATATTCATCACCAAAAAAACTCTCAAGTAGTTACGTGTTTCTATTGTGATTTTCACTGGAGCAATTGAAGATCATAGTAGGGGTCCTAGATAGGGGACACGTGTCTTGTAACTATAAATCCTTGATGCCGTATGTGTGAGGGTTTTAATTTCCAGACAAATTAGCGTATGGACCACTTAACGCATAGTTTTTCTGCATTTTCCTCTCTTCTTCAGTATAATTCATTGAGACAATATTTTACTCTGCCTTTTCTCCCTCGTCTTGGAATCGTGTCGTTTTCTAGTTATGAAACTGGATTGTGAATTTTCTTTAATTTTGTCTTGTCGTTACTCATTTGTGTGCTTGTAAAAATGTTTAAATCATTTTTGATTCTTGTTTTAGGCTTTTAGCTAGTAACTTATGGTGTCTAGAATTTTTGATGTAGTAAACTAAATAAAATTATTTTTTAATAATAAAATAACATAAGAAGTAATATAAAGTTGTGAGAAAAGTATACATATTTTTATTATCATCGTATGTTTAAGCTATAAATAAAACTGCAACATACAAATTCTTTATATAAATAATAATTATTTAAAATTATGGTTTAAGCAATAATATATAAACAAAATAAAATTAATAAATAATAGATAAAAATATAAAAAGATGAAGAGAAAAAAATTATTATGGTAAAAAGAAGAAGATCAGCATGTAATTATATACAAAAAAGTAAAAAAAAAAATTGTTATTACTTGATCATAACATATAAATTGTAATTATAGAAAATAAGTGACGAGAATGTTATTGATGATTTATTGACCTATTTCTATAATATTATTTGAGAAGTAAATTGATAAAAATGTCCCAAAAATTATAGTTATTACATCATATGCCATTGAAAATAATTTTAATGAATTAAAAAAATTATTACAAATTAAATATAAAAAATATATTTTCAGATATTTTTTTTTAATCACAAGTTTTTCTTAATTGCATTAAACATTTCAAAAAATTTAAATATAATATTTTATACAATTTTATATTTTCTTTTTTCAAATTATTTTTAATCTAAAGTCAGTATAAATTCAAAACTTTTCAACAACTTTAATAATAAAGAGGAAATTCTCTAAAATATCATGTTAATATATTGAATATAGAAATTATACAATAATCTAAACAAAACATTTATCTTCAAAAATCCTAAATCATTTTTCTTCTATATAAGATCATGTTATTCTCATTTAACAAACATACAGTTTTTCTTCTATCTTTTATATGTCTATTTCAGATTCTGTTTCTATTTTAGTTTAACTAATTTATTTGTTTTAGTTCATGGATATACCTTAAATGACATATAAAACTTATTATTTTACAACATAATTCCGTAGAAAATGGGTTAAATCATAAATAGGATATTTTTTAAAAAAAAACATAACTTCGTGCATATGAAAAAAAAAATTCAAATTTTTTTATTTCCGTCCAGTTCAATTATTAAATGTGATTCAGAAATTTGTCTCATACAAAAATATACTTTGTTCTAATAAAAACAAAATTTAAAATAAAAAAACGAGATAGAAAATAATACATATTTTATTAAATGTAATGTTACTGAACTAAACAATAATAATTTACATAGAAAAATATAATTCCGCACAGCCCGTAATTATTACTAGTGTTATCAAATTAAGAATCAATCAAGAAAGTTTTGTTTATAGAAAGTATATAAAATAATATATATAAGTATGCCCAATAAATTTTTTATAAAATTATTTTACATATGCCAAGGTTTCTTCACTAGGCACAGCAGTAGTAAGTTCTTAAAGAGTAATAGAGAAACAATTTGTGGCGAGAAACAAAGATGTTGAGAACCATTCGTACGTCGTCTACTTATCCTTATCTCTCTGCTTTGAATTCTTGTCTTCTTCCCATGAGTTGTTAGTTGTTTTATCGATCGTCTTTATTTTCTGCTTCTATGTTAGTTAACATTAACCACTGTGCATGTTCCTCGTGCTCAAAATCGATGTTCGAATCAATAACCGTATCGTCCAAAGCCTAAACTCTTATTTGCAATCCTCACTGTACTAAAATCCAACCCATATCACGAGAATGATCAAAATGTGTGACGTGAGGAAAGAGCCAAAAAATATTTAAAGCTGACACATTTTACCAAGAAAGAGAGTTTTTTATAAAAAAAAACTTTCACACGCGGTGTTAAATTTAACCCCAGAAACTTCCTATAAATATCGGTGCAGTTTGTATGCTCTATACAACTCAACTCACTCGAACCCTAAGAAAAGACACAAAACAATCACAATGAAGAAGCCTTCAATGATCTCCTTTATCATCACTCTCTTGTTGGCTGCAGCTGTCTGCACCCACTGCAAAGAACCTGTGAAGGACACAGCCGGAAATCCAATTCAAGTTAAAGAAAAATACTTCATCCAGCCGGTGAGCAACGGCGGTGGTCTTGTCCCAGCCCCCGTTACATTTAATCCCTTTGAATTGTGTCCACTTGGCATCGCCCAAACAGTCCTTCAGTACCAGCCGGGCCTACCGGTTACCTTCGCATCTCAAGACAATATCAAAACCATTGAGACATCTTCCACTATAAACATCGAGTTCACGTCCAACGTCGACTGGCCCGTCTGCAAGGAGTATTCCAAGTTATGGGCAGTCTATGATTCCTCATTGGCTTCCAAGAAGAATGCGATTATCATTGGAGGTACACCGGGTAGCGAAAAGAGCTTGTTTACGATAGAAAAAGCTGGAGAAGAAGCAGGAGCAAACACTTACAAGTTGATCACCTCTACCGGAACCGTTGGAGCCACCCCAGGGGATTGGTTTCAAGCACCACAACTATATGTTCTCACCAAGGATGATGATGCTGCTAAGACCTTACTCGTCAAATTCAGAAAGGTTGATGGTGCTACTACGGCTACTACTGCCACTTCTCGTATTGAGAAGTTAGGTCTAAAGATGTTCCCGTTCTACTAGTCAATTTGTAATCATGTAATAAAAAGCCTAAGACGTCCATTGTTAAAAATAATGAGTTGAGATAATACCCGCACGCATGTACCTGAACTTTTCTCTACTTTCATCATAAATAAAATAAAATTATGTTTTCTAGCGCTTTATGAGATACGACTTTACATCTATACTATTTAAACAGGATAATAATATGGAACTAACTTTTAGTTGACTTATTTATTACAAAAAATGCCATTGGATTTAAACAAAGAATTAAATCTCCAATGAATGATATTTTTTGTAATTGTTTTTTTTTTATCAGGTTTTGATTTAAAGACAAGTAATAAATACTTTCTATATTTTCAAAAATATTTGTTTCCTTTTTCTCTTTCTTATAAAATATTTCTTTGATCTTTTCAACTTTTTTAAAAATAGTTACAGTAATAAATTAATAATTGTTACTGTTTAAATAATATTATAGATGTTGTGTTAAAAAAAAGGAAGATGTTGTTTAGTTGTGCCAATCTTTTCTGCAGATTTTATGTCAGGGCTAGCAGTTTCTAATAGACTTTAATATTTGCAGATTCTTTGTCAGAACTAACAGGTTCTGCAGTCTTTAATATTTCAAAACTGAGTGATAATTTGGAATCATGTTTCCATAACTAAAACCAAAGCTATATATGAATATAGTTGAAAAACATTACTGTACTCTTCACTTTCTTACGTTCGCTCCTCTTAGCAGATTTAGTAGCTGGTGGATCCTTGTGAGGCCATCTATTGAAATCACTCACGCTATCCACAACTACTAAGTGAAATCAAATTCAAAAAGATTAATTTTCACAAGAATCAACGACAAATTCCAGTTTTTGTTTAACAGTAAGTTACAACAGTTGGTGAAAAGAAGGTAAATGCACAACAGTTTAGTTCATGCATCAAATTCCAAGCTGTCTAGAGCCTGAAACATGAACCCTATCTCGTGTATCAACAATTAATATACAAGTTATAGCATATATTTTAACAATGATACAATTCAGTAGCAAACCTCGGTTCAACAATTCAGAATTCAACTTAAATCTAAAAGATTTCATCTGCTAATTATTAATGAAACGTTCTTCTCAGACCTTCTGTCATATACAATTTGTAAGCATGATTTATATCCAACATATAATTTCCACAATGAAGGTTTCATATCGTCAAACCGGCATCGTGTTGATGTAACGTAGTTTCGATGATTGATTTCCCGCGTAAGCATCCAGTGGCTGCAAGCATAAGCAACCATTCTACCTTTTTAACTTTTGACCTTCGAGCGTATCTCTTGTGTCCGAATCAATTTAGGCCTATCTTATAGGAACACATACATTGTTCAAGGCAAACTAAATTAAAATGTCAAGAAGATAGATATAATCTGTACACATATCTTCCTATAAACTTGTTTTTTTTACATCTTGTTGACATACATCGAACATCAACTAGACTAGTCGATTAAAATAAACTAATACACAATAACAAAAATTAAAGATTTATAAAAAAGAGAAACAAATCTTAATTCTTTTTTTATGATTATTTTCTTAAACTCTTCGAAACTCATATGCAAGTTTATGATATATAATGAATATGATTGAATATTTTGATACTATCATATATATATATATATATATATGTTACAAGTAAACCCCGTTCTCGTACGTCGAGATATTCCTTCTCGGGCAAATCCATGGATTTTGTCGACACCAAAATCAGACCATATTCAGTCCCTTGAGATTCCTTCATATCCAAGAAAATCAACGTTCCTTTGTGCCTACGATACCCTTTTTTTTAGCTTTTACCATTATTCATTAGCTCCATATTTTTATGTAAATCCAAATTCGAGGTCAGACGTATATATATATATATCCTCACATCTAGAATCAGACAATTAAATTCAAGTTCCATGGCTGAATTTCCGGCAAAGAAAAACCCTATTTCCAAAACCCGGATTAGCTTCACAACCAAATGCTCTTCGTTGGTGAAACAGCAACGTGCCCGTCTCTATATACTCCGCCGTTGCGCCACCATGCTCCTCCGCTCCTACATTGATCACGACGACTACTAAATTATCAATATATATATAAATAACGTTAATATATAAGTTATATTATATTTAGTTCTGTTTCTCCTAAATTTATCTTTTTTTGGTTGACCTCCAACACATCTAGAATTCTAGAGTCTCTTGTGGGCCTTTTCCCCTCAACATGAATTAGGGTTTTGGCTACCGTGCCTGCTTACTTGCTTCACAAGTGACTTAGAAAAAACGTTTAAATAGAAATTATTTTCATCAATCAATGCTCCGCCGACATGGTTAACATTTCCTTCGACCGGCAAAGATCATGAAGACAGAGAGTATAAAGAGGATTTCTTGTTAATCTTAATCTAAACCAGATTATATCTTTTTGGTCTCTAGCTCCCTCTGTATCATGATGTTCTTCAAGTTTATATTTTCTCCCTGCTTTTTATCTGACTTGTAATAAACAAAGATGTAATGTAACCAACAAGAGATTCTACAAATATAACTTTTGGTTTTTTGGGCTACAATTGTCAAAATCTTTTGAAGAATAAGAGAAGTTGTGGTCTCAACTTTAAATATAATATTCTTTCATATGTTCAAAAGAGAAGCTTACCTAACGAATTACTTTTCCAAGGGCGGTTAGTTGCAGCATCTTTTCCCAATAAAACCAAAAAACGACAGCGTTTTAGCTCCTTAAGATATACTATCCATTTACCTTAAAAGTCCAAATAACAGCCTTATTTCATTTGACAAACATTTCATAACTTTTTTTGCAAAACCTCTCTTTCACTCCGTCTCTCCGTCTCTGCTTTCTCCATTGATGTGTAGGTATGTCTTAGCTTCTCAGATCATAACCTTTCTTTTGCTTCTTCTTTATCGTGCGTCATACTACTCTTTGCGTTTTGCCTTGCTTTTCTTTTTTGGCTCGATGTCTCTTCGGTAACTATGCACTGATGCACACCAAGTATTCGGTTAAATGCCGCATACAAAACCTTCTTCGATTTTGTCATCGTATCCTGATAGCATGATAGATTTAGGGACAAATTCAATGAAACCCAGTTTGATTTCTGAAAATTGGTTTTGAAATTCTGTGGTTCGAGCATGTTTTCAAGAGACATTCATTGATTTCCTATCATACCTCTTATGCAGACATCTGTTTGAAGCTTCGAATGCGTAAGGTAGCTAGAGAAGATTTGGGTTTTGTGTGATATTTATAATAAAACTCGTTTTGAAAGCCACAAGCTGCATAATTTCCATGTTCTTTACATCATCAAAGCTTCTATTACCATCAAAATTTAATTTACATGGAAATGATGGTTAACATATGCAATTGACAAGAAAAAAAATTAAGTGTATATTTACCTATGCAGAATGTGTGATTCTGATTTTTAATGATGAAAGTAGGAAAGGCACACAGTTACGTCGTCTCTTCTTCGGCTTCTTCTCTGTTACTTTGGTTTGTGTTTTCCGCTTCTACATCATTAAGCCAGTCTACAACTTGTTGGATGTTTGGTCTCTTCATAGGATTTTGGTTAACACACATGCATGCTATGTCAAGCACACGTAGCATCTCTCTTTCATGACCGCTCTCTCTCAGCAATGGATCAAACACCTCCTCTAGTTTCCCTTCCTTTCTCATATGATGCACCCACGCGACCAATTCTCTCGACATCTTTGGCCTGAAAACCTCCATTGGTCTTTTCCCCGTGAGAAGCTCGAGCATGACGACACCAAAACTGTACACATCACCTCTCAAGGTGGCTACCCATGCTTGTCCATACTCTGGGGGAATGTAACCCAATGTACCCACAAGCTCAGTTGTAACATGGGTGCGATATGGAAGGATCAATCTTGACAACCCGAAATCTGCGAGGTACGCCTTGAAATTCCCATCCAAAAGGATGTTGCTGGACTTGATGTCTCGGTGTACTATGTGTGGTTCACATATTTGGTGCATGTATGCTAGTCCACAACTTGATCCTCTCATAATGTGCAGTCTTTTTGGCCAATCCAGCTGAGCTGGACCCTCGGGATTTTCATGCAGCCAGTAATCGAGACTTCCGTTCTCCATGAACGAATAAATGAGTATCCGGGCACTATCATGGACGCAGTAACCTTGTAGAGCGACCAGGTTTTCATGTTTGGCCCTGGAGAGAACTTCTACCTCTGCCTTGAATTCTTTCTCCATCAGACCATAGTCTCCGGTGAGTTTCTTAACCGCCAGTTTCGTCCCATTATCCAAGATTGCCTTATAGACAAGACCAAACCCGCCGCAGCCAATAATATTAGCTTGACTAAAGTTGTTGGTAGCTTTCAAGAGCTCAAATATGGTCAGGTCTTTTACTTCGTATCTACTGTTTCCAAACAGCAGCACGAGGCTTATGTCTTTCTCCGAACCTGGAGGAACTTCAGAATATGAGGCATTGGAATTTATCTCCAGTTCGGCGTTCTCAGAATCTCCTGGATTCACCCTCCTCTTGGCCATCACCCACAGAGCAAGCATCACCAAAATCAAACTGATGCCAAAAAAAATCCCAATGACAAGCCCCAAAACAAGCGTTCTGTTAACCTTGTTTTTATTCATCTTTGTAGAAGAGGGCTGAGTTGGAACCGTGCAGGGTTTTAGCAGTACACCACCGCACAACAATGGGTTTCCTTCAAAGTATGCTTTTGGGAAAGTATCAAACTGAGTCCCTGTGGGTATAGGCCCACTGAGAGTGTTGTTGGCAACATTGAAATAGGACATGAAATGGAGTCCCGTGAGCGACCAAGGGATTCTACCAGATAAATTGTTGTTGGACAGGTCCAGCCGCTCTAAGTTTGTGAGGTTTGACAATTCATCTGGGATGCTGCCAGAAAAATTATTACCTTGAAGCTCGACGACAATGAGAACCTTTAGCTGTCCAATTTCGACCGGGATAGTCCCGCTCAGTTTATTCTTTTTGATGTATATCGCAGGTGGGAGGCTGGAAATCTGATTGTATTGCTGATTGAAGGTGACATTATTGGGACTGACAAAAACAGGCAGCTCTAGATAACTCCGTTCTGTTGCATCGTATACCTTTTGGGACATGAGAGCACTCAGCTGAAACAGTTCCTTTGGAAGCTCTCCTGTAAGAAGGTTATCTGAAAGATCCAAGTAAAAAAGGTTTGGAAGAGTTCCTAGCCAACCGGGAATCGACCCCACGAGCTGATTTTGTGACAAGTCAATAAGTTCTACGCTCTTGAGCTTGATCAGCCAAGCGGGTATTTCACCTTTCAATCTGGATCCACCAGTACCGAAAATTTGGAGATTTGGAAATGCATCTGAGGCAAGAAAGTCCTCGTTGCTTGGTATTGTTTCGTCATAAAAATTCTTTGCAATTATGAGAGTAGATAGCTTTCTGCAGCGTTGCAGAATGCTGAGGGCACCTGTAATGTTCGTCATTTTATTGTCTGAAAATGTAAAGAACGACAGGGACTCCAATTCCAGCACTTGAGGAGATATCTGTCCCGTTAACTTGTTGCCCGCAAACCTCATCGCGGTCAGGTTTTTGCAGGAGTACACCGTCGAGGGGAAATCGCCGGTGAAGCTATTGTTTCCGAGGTCCAGAATGCTGAGGCTTTGAAAACGGGAAAAGTCTACCTCCGATAAGGTTCCTCCCAGCTGATTAACCCGTAAATTCAACTTCAGAAGATTTGTGCAATTGGCTAGAGAAACCGGGACAGAGCCTGTGAGGTTATTGATATGGAGCTGGAGTCTGCGCAGATTGATAAGCTTACCGATACCCATTGGTATTTCTCCTTCAAGGTGATTGAAGTAAAGCTCAAGCAATCTCAGTTTCGTGAGACGAGTAATCCCATCATCAATTTTCCCGGAAAGATGGTTGACTGGTAAAAGTAGTTCCTCGAGCTCAGAAAGGTTGTAGATTTCTTTTGGGATTTCACCAGATAGATTGTTGAAGCCTGCTCGAAGAACACTTAGCCTCAAGCATCTGCCTAATCCTTGAGAGATATCGCCTGTGAATTTGTTATAAGAGAAATCCAATTTGATGAGCTGCAGTGAAGTTGTGCAGATGAAGGAAGGGATTGCACCGGTGAAGCTGTTGTTGCTGACATTGAAACTGGTTAAATTGAAAGCACCCTGAAGGAAAACAGAACCGCCTACGATGTCGCCTTGAAAAAAATTGCTGGAGAGATCAACGGTCTGAATTGGGAAGTTTCGGTTACTTCCATTGGCAGATGATTGTTCAAGTGGCAATTCACCATTGAAACTGTTGTAACTAAGGTCAAGAACCGTGAGCTGATCAAGAGTAGAGAAGAAACCTTGTGGGAGAGGACCAGAGAGACGGTTACGAGAAAGGTCGAGTTGAGAGAGACGACGAAGATCCAAAACAGACGACGGGAGATTACCGGAGAGCCCTCTAGAGGGCAAAAGAATCGCAGTGACTCGATTTTCGGGAGAATCATCACAGGAAATTCCTTCCCAGGAGCAACAATCAATGGACGAGTTCCAATGCAAAGGAGAAACTGGAGATGATACGTTGCTGGAGAACAAAAGGAGAGAATCTCGATCTTGGAGATTGCAGACGGCTTCTGAAACTGTAAGAAAGAAGACAGAGAGGGAAAGAACATAAATAAGGAGGAATAGAACCATGGGTACTGGTCTCACAAGGAGACCAATGGATGTAGATCTCATCTCGTCAATCATGGCGAGAACAAGAGAAGAAGAAGAAGCTGAGAAAGATTAAGCTTAAAGAAGAAGGAGAAGGGGGAGAAGACGAAAGAGAGGGAAAAGAAACAGAAGACATCATTATCCAATCTGGGTTTCTGTGTCTGAAGCTTGTAAATGGCTCTCAATACCATCGTTGACCTAAGGGAATAGTCAGACCAAACAGAAGAAAACTTCTTGTCACACCCAAAGTTAACTTTTTCCTTTATTTTATTTTGTTTTATTTTATCATGTTATCTTTTTGCCCCGATTGTGGTTGTGGCCTGTGGGTATTGTTTTTTATTTTATATAAAGGTTTTTCTTTCTATAATACCTCTTGTAATTAAAAATAAAATAATTAATTATTCCTCCTGTAAAAAAAGCTTATGTACAACCCTATGATTACCTAAGTAATTATTAAAGTCAGCGCTATAAACTCTCTATATACGCATGAAGGTTAATATAGATATCTAGTTTGTCTGGTTATGTTTTGTCGTTTTTTCATGGTTTGAAATAATTTTTTCTATATGTGTTTTAACTATTTTAGACAAGAAAAGTGGAAGAAAATTGGGTCATTTCATGTTTTGAGAGGGAGGTGCGTGCGTGCTATGATGTTGATCATGAAAATTGAATTTG
Source organism: Streptanthus diversifolius (assembly GCA_039880935.1). NCBI lineage: Eukaryota > Viridiplantae > Streptophyta > Magnoliopsida > Brassicales > Brassicaceae > Streptanthus > Streptanthus diversifolius. Next base: position 3,256,856 of record JAXGFM010000015.1, on the reverse strand, counting down.
ATGATAATATAATCATGATGGGCACAAACATTATGATATGAAAAAAAAATATTAACAAAAGGGAATTAAAAAAAAAAAAAGATGGTGAGGAATAGTATGATAATTGTCTTTTATTTTTCTGTATAAAATATGAGAGGCGTTTACCTTTTGGGGCGGGTGATTAGTAGTGGCTCGTAGTGATGCTGGTGTTACACACCTTTATCAAATATCCCTCTCAAATTTTTAATTTTATTTTTATAATAATAATCTTTTTTTATTTCCTTTATTTTTTTATCTTTCTTTTTAGCGGATCTTCTTATTGCTATTATGCCAAGTGGAAGCCACATTTAACATAAGCTAGTGGTCATGAGAACGAAAGGTAGATAAAGAAGATCTGATATTTTATTTTATTTTATTTTTGTAAAAATGGATACTATTTATTTTGTTTGACTTTTGATTTTTTCGGGTTATAAAAATCCTCGAGGCTGTTCATGTATTGTTTTTCTTAATTTACTAATGGCCAATTGCGTATATGATAGCTGACAAGTTACTTTAAACAATATGGGACTGTATTAATTAAGAGTCTTCGACTTTCGGATTATTATAATATAAATATATATAATTTGAAACTGAATTAAAAACGAACAATGCAACAGTAAATTAAAAGACTAAATTTAACGAAATATATATATATATATACTATTAATGATATGGCTATATGCTATAAGTTTTGTTGAAAACCAAAATCATGTTTGAGTGGTAGACGGAAACAAAAAAAATGTTTTGGAGTCTAACTAAAAAGAAGCTATCATGATTAATACTTTAATAAGTGTTTAGTAACAGTAAGTAATAATGGTGTGATTTTTTATATATAACATATTTACATGATAGAGTTTTGAAAGACATTCTGAGAATAGTTATCTCTTTCGGTGGAATCGAATATAAAGGTTTGGCATTAAATAATACAAAAAAAAATCATTTTTGTTTGCTTTATTTATTTATCTATATCATCTAAATTTTTAAAAAGGGATAGAAACATGAGGCTCAGATTGAGAATAAACTGTTAAAAAATAAGGTTGTGACTTTACAAAACGATAACATATTATTAGCCTCAAACGATATCATATTATTAACCTTTCGGTATAAACGGATCATATATAATCTTTCATGTAAATAAGAAAAAGGGATTCCACTCTGTTTTTGGTTAAATCAAATATAAAGAATATCTAATAATTTATTCTCAATTTGTTATATACTGATTATGTACCTCAAATCCAGGTTAAATTAAGTTTGTCGTTTTCTCAGCTCACGATCGAATGAGGAATAGCCAATGGCTGATGTATTTTTATTTTATTTGTAAATTGTTTTTGGCCATTTGCTTAGTTAGAATAACTCATCCAAATATTTTTTGTTCGTCTGACAAATTCTTCTCTTTTTCTTCTTAATTTACAGTTTCATTTGTTTCTCATTTTATTAATTGATAAATAATTTTGTAATTAGAGTTCAATTCGACGACTTGGATCAGGATTCTGCATACAATTCCACTGAAAGATAATATATTTTTTTGTCCTTTTGTAAAATATACACAGCTTTTTTTCCCGACTCTGGATACAGCTATTTAGAATTAGAATATAATATAACGTCACCATTTTCAGAATTTTCGAACCATTTGTAAATACTTAAAATAATCGACAGAAAAATACAATCAAACGGTAATTAATACTAATAACATAAACTCTTTTTTTTTGTGTACTACATGTGTGAATTAGGAATATGTTATACATATAATTTTCTGACGACCCGAAATCTATGCTTCTCTACTCGAATTTTCATAAATCAAGGGAGAGAAAACGATTGACTTTAATAACAAAAATAGTATTTAATTCCATACATATTATATGTACACATACAAATTTGGAAATAGCTTATCTGGCGGTCTATTTCGACCGTATATAACATATATTTGCTTTGAGTTGGACCGGTAAGATCATGCAAAAACAACAAAATCTAACCACTTGGCCTTTTCTAAAATAAATACATATAATTTTGTATATGTTTGTGTGTCTCTTAAATTATGACCTTTAATGGCTGTCGTTTTTATTTTATTTTTGTTTTCGTAAAACTCATTTAATCATTCAATCAATTTCTTTTTTCAAATGAAAAAAAATATCCTTAGAGCTAAGAATACCTTTTTTGGGATTTTAAACTTGGTATGATTGGTGTGCTAGTGCTGGAACAAAAATTAATTTATATGCTATTTTACGGTATTTTGACTATTTTTATAAGCAAAAACCAAAACTCTATTATTTGGACGTTGAAATTAATACAACAAAAAAATTTACATGGAGAACCCATGTAGGCCACAATTTTGTCCGACCCGACGCCTATTCCCTTAATGGCGATACCAGTTGCCACTTGTGGAATTGATAAGCCATGGTCCATTTAATAAAGCCTGTAAATGTTCATTACAAAGCCCACACGAAAAGTGTAAAACATCGTTAAATTTATTATAATGCCCATAACTATAATTGGTTTGATAAAGCGTCATGGTCCATGGAATGCATCAACGATATTATTGGTAGGTACATGTTTATTTTATTTTATTTATGACAAATTATTTGTTGCCAATATATTTAATTTTTCAATATATATATATATATGTGTATGTGAATTCGTGTATAATATTTATTATCTAGAAGGTGTTAGCCATAAAAATTAAAGAAAATAATGAATTCAAGATTAAATTATGTTATTATAGGAAGGAGATCATTATTCTTCTCTCATCATTTTGCCTGGTAACCATATTCTTTTGACTTTTAAGACAAAAAAAAAGGGTATAGTTACAGTCTCCTAATTCCTTTCGGGTAAAGAGCATATAAGCAATGAGGACTTGGGACACTTTTAATTATTATACTAAGTGGTTGCTTTCTATTAAACCAAATTTTAAGGCTGATGTGTTTGTAGGTCGAACTTTGACTATGATATGACTTCTCCCTTAAAATGAATGAAGATTCAACCAATTGAAATACCGTTATTTTGGATTATACAAAGTTAATAACATGAATGTAATAGCCTAAATTTGACACAGATTAACTAGAATTAGTAAGCTCTGAATAATAATAAAAATCCAAACTTAGGCTGATTAGATATTTGCTGTTGTTGTTTTTAATATCATACACCATCTTTCTCTTTTTCTAAAATTATTATTTCAAAAGTTTTTCTGTACATTGCCTAAACCTGCAAATAACTTTAAGGTTCCACTTCATGAAAAAGACAAGATCCTTAAACATAGGACTCGAGCAGGAGGATTGTTTTCCATATTTTTTTTTTTTATCTTGAAAGAACAAAAACCCCTCATAAGCTCAAAATATGTAGATATAATATGATTTTAATCATCTAATATTCTAATCATTTAAACATAGTGCATGACATATTGACTTACTTTGCTAGTTAATTCCAAATTTTAACTCAGAAACAAAAATGTAAAATCTAGTGGAGGATTAGCGATATCATGGAAAGACTAAAGAGTATTAAAAGATGTGTGAATCAGTGCACACCATCATATTAGCTTATAATGCACTCCATATTCTTAGATTTTTTCTTCATTAGAAAAAAAAACATTTGACATTCATGTTTGTTTTATCAACAATTTGACCTAATGTCATCCATAAGCTGCAATTAGAAAATTCTGGTATCAATATTGTTAGAAATACCAAAACATTTAGACCCGTATACTAGAACTCAAATCGCATGTTCAAACATAAACGGACTAGTCCCCTCCAAGTCCAATAAAGGCAATGTAGTGATTGGTACTACCGTACAAGTACAAATATTACCACGAATTCACATTAGCAAGATGCGAAACGGTCTTAAAAGTACAAGCATCGGTATTATTCAAAGATTACTATAAAAAGAAAAAAAAAACATCTGCATTTTACTTAAAAGTTTCTTTATTTACTAAAATTTAGCATTTTACTTTATAATATTTCTAAGAAATAGATAGTTAGTTTTGTATAATTTTTAAGTAATAAATAATAAAGCAATAATAAGAAAAGAAAAAAAAAAAATCGTAATGGAGAGGAGAATACCAGAAAAACTGAGTAAGTGGAGGAATTAAGAAAGGATAATTGTGGAGTAGAGATTTTATAGGAAGAGTAGATTCCCCAACCCCGAGAGCTACTAGGACCCTACTCCTCGTCGATGTCATCTTCCTCTTACTTATAATCTTTCTTCTTCTTCATTTGCCTTCGTCTTCCTTCACTTGTAACATAGCAGATCTTTTCTCCTATTGCATTAAACTCATCTCTTTAGCTACTTCCTCCAAAAACCCTTAAAATATTTTACTGTTAACGCTCTGCTCCACCATTACACGCCTCTTCCAGGAAATTCCAGTCTTTCTTGCCAAAAACTTTCTGGGTTTTTGTTCATTTTTCGATTTTCTTCCATTTGGGTACTCACCAAACGAGTTAAAATTTCTTGCTTTCCCCTTTCAGAACCCTAATTTCACAGAAAGCCTCGTCCTTTTCCTTGTTTCTCCTCTGCTCAACTCGCAGTTTCTGCTTCTAGATCATTCTTCTTCTTCGAATAAACAAGCCGATTGTATTCAATTTCCCAGCTAATTTATCTTGGAAAACTCCGAAGTAAGCTTCAGAAAGAACACAAATTTCTGACCTATTCAATGGACGATGATGGATCTGCTCATAACTCGTTGTTCGGAGACCTATCGACCGAAGAGGTCACAAGCAAGATCATTCTCACAGCAATCGTTGTTCTTTTCATAGCGGTTCTTGTCGTCCTTATCCTCCACCTCTACGCCAAACTCTACTGGTGGCGAGTAGATCGGCTCCAACAACAACAACAGCAAGAAGATGACCAATCATCGATAGCTCCACCTGTAATCACTCGCCGCCAACGACGCCGTTTCATCTTCGTCCCGGGGCAAGATGCTCTATCCAACACTGGTCTTACCCCTTTTGAGCTCAGTTCATTACCGATTGTCTTTTTCAGACAAAATAGTTGCAAAGATGGTCTGGAATGTGCTATTTGTTTGTCTGAGCTTGTCAAAGGAGACAAAGCTAGGCTGCTTCCAAAGTGTAACCATAGCTTCCATGTTGAGTGTATTGACATGTGGTTTCAGTCTCACTCAACTTGTCCCATTTGCAGAAACGCGGTTCTTGGTCTTGAGCAACCTAGCTCAAAGCGAATCGAACAAGGTTCTGACAGTGCAGCAGATGTTGCTAGCTCCAATATCATCAACCATGATGCTTTGTCTCAAATTTCAAATTCTGTTTCCAATTCTTCTTCCGAATTCCCCACCAATGTCTTGGTATGGGGTCGTCAGGATCAGGTTAGTACCGGAAACACCAATGTTGGGTCTCAAGAAGACGGTACTGGTAATGCTGCTTCACAGAGTCAAGATGCTGTTGTTCTGGATATAAATGATTCTACAACTAGAAGTCAAAATGTACCGTCTTCATCATCAATGAGGTTTATTGTTGAAGAAGAAGAACCAAAATCTCCAATGACAACGAGGTTGAGGTCTTTAAGGAGGTTTCTGAGCAGAGACAAGAGAGTCTGTTGTAGCAATAGTAGCAGTAGTAGTAGCTCCAATGCTCCTGCTTCTTCTGTTGATCCTTGAAGATTGTGATTAGATTAGCTGAGTAAAAAGATTGCCTGAAGATGTCAAACTGTGTAGTGGTCTCGGCTCGTATTGGCTTTGTGTTTGAGAGCTTTCTTTGTTATCCAAGTAATATCATTTATCTACTTCAAGGGAATTTGAATTCAAAGCTTTTGATTTCTCAGAGATTAGTAAACATCAAATGACAGCACGAATCTCCGACTCCACTACACTACACTAACACAAGATATTGTACTATTAAACAATATGATTTTAAGCTAAAACAAGACATGAACTGATAATATATCCAGGAAGCGAAATTCGAGAACTATAATGAGCTTACCATACACGAGACAAGAGAATTAGCAAGCGGTTAGCTTATAGATAAAACGAAGAAAACCAATTGAGCAATATGCGTTTGGCCTCTTGTATTGCATAATTAATCGGTTACGTATTTGTTTCACTGTTTTTCTTAAGTCTCTTCAAAAGCTTGTAATTAAGAAAAGGAAAAACCAGTTGGTGATTATTATAAAGACATGAGCTGTTAACCTGCAAATTTTCTTCTCATGAAGTTGGACTTAACAAATAATATTAGAAACATCATCAGTAACCACGTGCCCTATCACATGATTCTTATCTAAATCACATATATCTTCATAGCTCAGACGTGTGAATGAATGTGTATATGTGAGGGCTAATCATCAGTGAATGGTCTAGCTAGAAATCATTAGATTTAAGATAAGTATCCTCACCATCTGAAACAAAATTGGGGAAAAATTGAAATTATTGGCACAGCAGTCAAACAAGATCACGTGATTAGATCCCAATAAGTCTCTTAGAACTATAATATAATCTACAAAGGAACAAGAGTTACAATTTCTCTTTCTTTTCTTTTTAACTCAAACATAGCTTGCTACCCAGAAGTTCTCAGTGGCAGTCTCAGGAACAGAAGAACATTAGAGATCCAAGATAAGAAAAGGTCAAAAAAGAGATTTCACAATGAAGATATTCCATACATCGGTGTCGATTTCAACGGCTCTGATTCTGTTACTTCTAGCTTTGTATAGCAGCAAGAATAATGTAGAAGGTCGTCAGATGGCCCCAGCTTCCATGGATTTAGCTTCTACTAAAGCTGTGAGAGATTTAGAGATAAGCAAGAAGATGAAGGAGGAGTCTCTAAGAGGTGAAAAAGATAGCTTCCGACGAATCCCAAGAAGTGGCTCCAGCCCTATACAGAACAGGTAAAGAGAAAACACACCCATCAAATCTCAATCTATACTAATCTCAAATGGTCTTCATATATCCCTCTGCGAGTGTTTATGATTGACACCAGTAATTTGTATTTTTGTACCAGGAACGGTCCCCTAACATATGTAGGAGGAAGCAGAAAACAGCAGATCACCGCAAGAGAACCATAGTAATAATTTTTCCCTCATGAATCTTTATAATTTTGGTTTGTACTATAGAGTATTTACACTTATTAGTGGATGCTGTAATGTAATTGGAGCATAAGAAAATATCTTATAAGCTTTGTACTGTCAACAGTTTTTAGTGTAGGCTTAGACCTCTACAAGTTCATTTGGAATGTAACACGAAAAGACTGTTTTTATTAGCATTCTTGTGAGGGTAGATCAAGCCAGAAAGGCTTCAGCTATGCTGTCATCTTCAGTAAAAATTAGAGAAAAATGTGTGGCACAACACAGAGAGGAAAAATGCAGCTTGACTATAATATGATTGAGTAAGTAGTCTTACCTTCATATTCTCAATTTATTTGAGTGCCGATTCTTTCCAGTCTTCTCGCCAGAAAGGAAAGGTCTTTTCTTGGAAGCTGGTTTATCTGTTGCTTCACTAGTTTCGTTCTTCCTCGGTTTTGTCCTTTTTTCACCCGCAAAAGGTTCATCCTTATCCCTTGCATGTTGTTCTCGGTGCCGCTTAACCCCAGAAGTAGGACGATGGTCAATCTCTTTCCTTGTGTCCTTTAGTTCTATTTCCTGAGATGCATCCTCAGATGCATCAGAAACAAAGGAATTCTTTGGAAAAATTGATTTGCTAGACCCGAATGCAGAACAAAATTCGTTATATGTCGATTGCTTAGCTTCTTGTCTTTTTTTCCACTGATCAGGTCTGCTGGCATAACTGCAACAAAGAAATTATTCCGTAGCATTTCAAAATAATGAATGAGGTAAGATGCAAAATAACACATGCATGCATCCACACGAGAGATCTGCCACCTTTTAGTAGTACTATGGTCACTAAATCCTCTCGACTTATTCTCTTAGGCTTTTTCCTGATGTGTTATACAACTTACATCAAACAAAGCAAAGTAAGTTTTGTGATTAAGATCTTACCCATCGATATCTAGTTTCCTAAGCAGATAAGGCCCTTGCTTTGTTTTTAAAAGATCAGCTTTCTTATCCAACAATTCAGTTGCTATGGCTTCCCTTAGTGTCAAGTTACATGCATCAAAGCACTTCTCGACAGTGAATGAGCCCGACGTGTGTAATGAGAGCTCGCCAAAATGTCCACGTAACCTGTTAGGAAGTCATCGGAGAAAAGAAACACTATCAGAATATAGAACAATTGCTTAAAGAAAACTGACAAGTAGCCAAGAGACTGAATAAAGAAAAACACAGAAGCAAAAACAGAATCAAAGATCACTCTAACTTCTCCAATGTTCCCTATGCTACAGTTTTGGGTATTGTAATCATATAAAAAAAAGCTACAGTGTGGAATCTGCTGTTCTTAAACAAACAAATAACATAAAGAAGCAATGCATACTTTATAATTAGTCTGCGCTTCTGTTTTGTAGCAGCATTTGAGGCAAGAAAGGCCTCGATGACAGGTGCTCCGCTGGAATCTTTTGCTGTTTCAATGGTATGCTCAGCATTCATTGAAGTTAAGCTTGTTATGTATGGCTGTATGAGATCCTGAGAGAATTGTAGCAAAAGTTGGGATACTGTGAACGCGCATGAATAGCCAAACTTGGAAGTTAAAACCAATAAACTATTTTTGCCAACAAAAGAAGTAAAGGAAACATACGCTAGAAAATTTAAAAATCTCCTGAAGGATCAAACAACCCATGACATGCATCTTAGTACCAGGTGCCCACTCCCATGTAGACTTATCTTGACAATAAAAGTAGTTATCAAGAAACAACATCCGTGGAACAATGGTAATACGGGATTCATTTGAGGAGCATAGTGCTCCAGCAAGGGTCTCACAACACTGTCAAAATAGCAAGAATTATCTGTATAATTATCTTAAAGAAAACAAATTTTAGGCAAGAGAACAAGTAAACTTGAATATAGAAAACATTTTTAACCTTATGTTCATAACTTTGAAGCCTTCGGCTAACTGCTATAAGAGAAGCCACAACACCTGACTTCCCTTGTTCAAGAAGATCCTTGAATTTTGGAGCTAATTCTTCCCATATCAAACCCATCTTGCATACAAAAGCAATTGAATATAAGTTTGTCGGCTTCAAGGAAGTAGCACAAATATGTACAAGGCTACAAAGACCAGAAATGATATGTTGCTGATACAACGAAAAAAGATAAGTGTCGGTAGGATCAGAATACCTGCTCTTGGTCTTTAGCATGGGAAATTAATGCTTGAATAACAAAATTTGCACATCGATCAAGTGAAAGATCATATAAAGAATTCTTGAAAACTTTGTTGAACATTTCGTTATACAAACTTTCAGGAGCCACTTCCAAAATCACCTGAAAATGGCATGTAAATGCATTTAAGAAGACGACTATGAAAATACACACTCCAATTACAGCATGGAACCCAACAGAGACAACTGGGGATCATACCGGACTAACCACATCCTAGATACTGGTCTAAATCAGTAACGTATCCATAATCAGTTGTTATTTGCAATGTACCACAATTTTCGTATAAAGAACTCAGTTACCTCCACCAAATGACTGAATGAATTATCCTTCATTGACTCTAAAATGTCCTTAGCAACATCAGTCTCTATATGAACCCCCTCTTCTTTTTTATTTGTAGATTTGCAGCCCAGAACAAGAGGAATGATTTCAAGCAACTCCTCATCTTGTTTCAGCATTAGTCTGAGAGCTGTCTGTCAAGAGAAGATTATTCAACATCACAGTGAACCAGGGAGAGTAAAATAAACATTCAATACTAAACAAGTTGCTTGCACAAAAAACAAAAGATTAGAGAGGGATACCTGTAAGACCAGACTGCTATACTGATCGACTTGAAGATACTTCATGTCCTCTCTGCTACAGTTTAAAAGCCCAGACAAAAGGTATTTGAGCACATCTGGAAACCCTAAATGAGGGAACTGTTGATTATTCCCATCTATCAGAGACATCTTCAAATTCAAACGTTTCGCCAGAGCTGATGATTTTGCGCCATGAAGCTCAGGGGAATCTAAAGAGACTCCTTTGCAAAGACAAAGAAGCCTTCGAAGAACATGAGAACCATAGCAGTTGCACATCATATCAAGAGGCTTATCCACAACCACCTGACCAATTGGAAATATTTTACCGTCACAATCGAGGTCAATTAGAAGCAATATTCTGGATGCCTCAATATGCTTGTCAAAGCCAGCAAAAATTGAATAAGTACCTTGCATATAGAACTCAGAGCCTCCTCAATAACAGAATAAGCCTCTGGGTTTTCCAGATGAGTGGCCAAGGATTTGAGAGCAGATTCTGCAACATGAGAGCCAGATCTATCCATTGCAATGGCTGGGAACACCGTCGCAGAATTTCTTAGGAAACTACAAAGTTGGTCAAGTTCACATCCCTCAAGTAGAGTTTGCAAGACATGACTTATGATATAGTCAGTTGCAATTTCATATTCCCTCCCTCTTGTCTCCTCAAGTGCGTTTCCGCATAGAGCCGAACGTTCCTCTAAATCAATTTCATTACTATCAAAGAGATTGGCAATCTCAGAGAAATACTTTGAAGTTTCTGGATCAATCTCTTTCCTGCAAAAGGTCATCCCAATTCATTAGCGCTTCTTACAGTAACAAAAAATTCCACAACAAATTAGAGCAAAGGTTTAGGGCAAAAGCTAGTTAGTCCCTCGGTTCCATTACCTGACAAATTGATTCTGATGTTCAAATTCGGATTGTTTCTTTGGCGCTGCCTTAACATTGGCGGCAGCACCGGATTGGTTCCTCTTGTTACTATCTCCATCAAACCCACGACCACCTTTCTGGGCCTTCCTACCCATTCCCTTCTTCCTCGAACTGTGATTGTTGCTAGACTTTTCCCGTTCACCCATCAAGCTATCTTCTTGAATGATCCTGTGCCTCCTAGATGGCAATGATTTGGAACCAACTGAAACCATGGGAATCCCTAGTTAATTCCTACAAAAATTACCCACGAAACACAAAAAAAAAAAAACTCAAATATCAAACAAGCAGACTATCACACTCACAATAAACAGCTTCCAATAACTATTTCTCCCAAAATTACACAAAGAGGAAAGGTTCAATTTTTTCCCTATCCAAAGGAATCTATCATGTTGATGGGCATAGGGTGAACCTCCAAACAACAAACACAGCTCTAAATTATATCCCAAAATTAGGGTTTCTACTTCAACTCGAGGTACCATAACTGGGTTTCCGTAGCAACCCAGGTAAAGTTTGTACAGTATAGCGGAAACATCAAACCTGAGGATGCGAAAACACAGTTTGGTGTAAGAGGGAAACCCGAAGAAGCTTGTGCTTGAGAGTGACACAGAGAACGCGGCGCGGAGAGATGAAGAAGAATCAGAATCACAAGTCAGATAAGAATACGTTTGAAACTTTGAATCATATTTGAGAACTTCTATGAAGTATGTAATTTCTAGGGTTTTATCCTCGTCCTGTGTAAAACGACGCCGTTAGCGACAGGAATTATAAGATGTAATAATGGTTTGGATTAGGAATTGACTGGGCTTTTAAGGCCTAGTCGAGTAGCCCGACCCGTCTTTGACAACAAATAAAAAAAAAATATAACGTGCTTTATTCTGTTTTTCACATTGAATTTATAGTGTGGCCCTGATCGGAGACTAGTAGTATTGGAGATTTTGCTATTAAAAAAAGTGCCGTGGAAAACAAGGCAAAGTGAAGTTCCAAAATGGGTGTGCAGGCGATTGTAGTAAAGAGGATGACACTGGGACCCTTGGTTCAATCTTTGGGGTTGTGGAGCACGTCCTCATCACAAGATGCGGAGATCCTCGCTGAAAGCCTCGTCGACCAAACTCGTGGCCAACATATATCACAACCCGACGCTTTGGCTCTCTTCTTCCATCTCTATCTCCTCCTGTTCCTCTTCTTTCTCTCTCTCGTTTCTTGTTTTCTAGTTCGGAAACGCCTGCTTCCGATTCCACTTCATCTCTCCTCCTCACTTTTGACTCCATAAATCCCAAAGGTCGGCGTTAAATTGCTATTTAAAAACTGTGGGTTTCTTTGTTTTCCTCGATTGGTCTGGAATTGTTTCAATTTAGGTCAAGTCGATGATGACTAATCAGTCTTTTAATATATATTTGATCAGCCTGGCGATGATGGAGGCAGAAAGAGATGGGAATTAATCTTTCTCAAAAGGGGGTTTAAGCTGCAAAGACAGCACCAGATGCGTTTGACTACAAACGCCTTCGTAACGCCACTGGAATAGTTGTAGTACCTGGTTCTCGCTTCGGACAGGTAAAAATAAACAAATCACAAACGAAAATGTTTTCAAAAATACAAGTTGAGTCTGTCTGTGTGTAATACATTCACTGTGGTTAGGTTCCTGGAACATGGCACTTCAGATGCACAATACTTCCGCAAGAAGACAAGTTTCAGGCAACAGTGAATCGTCTCAGAGAGATACACAAGAGTTCCGTCAAGACTCCCGTCAAGAGAGTCCTGCCAAGAGTTCCAAAACGAGTTCAAAAACGAGTTCTGCCAAGAGTGCCAGAAACAGTTCCGGCAACTATTTTCCGAAAAGAAGCAAATATCCTAAACATCATCGAGGAAGGCTAAGAGGAATATCATGTGATGGGAATCGTATCTGTTTTGGGAGCTATTCTCTTCAAACACTTGAACCCGCTTGGATCACATCTAGACAGATAGAATCAGGGCGACGAGCAATGATGTGGTTCAACCAGGTAATGTCCTTTATGAAATGGGTAGTGTATCCGAATGTATAGCCAGAAAAGCTATTTAAATAGGGGCATCAAAAATGCCTATAAAAACCCAATTCATTTTTAATGAAAAAGATATATCACATTTTATTTTATCAGATCATCATTGGTTTTGTGTTTGAGAGCTCTCTTAGTTATCCAAGTATATCATTTATCTATTCCAAGATAAATTTAAATTCAAAGCATTTGTTTTCTCAGATTCTATATTGTTCTCAAATCAACTTCTGAGATTAATAAACATCAAATGATTGCAGAAAGCTCCTCAACACTAACACAAGACATTGTCATGCTAAAGTTAAATCATATGATCTTAAGCTAGATACAGGCATGAACTATGAAACTCATCAAGAAGCAAAAATTTTGGGACCAGTCTCGGAAGAGCAACTGGTGCTTACAGTCACAGCCAGGCTTGTCATCACTAATCAGGGTCTAGTTAAGTGTCCTAAAACCCTTTTTTTTAATCGACCCTTCTGAATGATTTTTTTTTTGCCTTAGACTATCAAGGGATTACGTGATACAATTGCAGCTGGAATCGAAGACCGTGATGGTTATTGGTTTCCCTGCTGATCCAAATGATATTTTTTTGACCGATGGTGCAAGTCCTGCGGTAACAGTCAAAACAAACACTCATGTATATGAGCGACTTCTTTTAAAGGCTTTTGTTGGCTAAGTGACCTTCATTCTAAGGGTTCACATGATGGTGCAACTTCTCTTAAGCTCAGAGAAAGATGGAATTCTCTGCCCGATTCCTCAGTATCCATTGTACTCTGCTTCAATTGCCCTCAACGGTGGATCTATGGTACATGCATTATTGGATAATATTGCTTTTTGAGATGTATTATTTTTTTCACTTGTCTTTCTTTTAACTGTCGTTTTTCTGCTTATTAGGTTCCCTACTTATAGGGTGGGGATTGGAAATATCTGACCATAAGAAGCAACTGGAGGAAGCTAGGTCTAAGGGCATCACTGTAAGAGCCTTGGTTCTCCCTTTGTAGTTAGCGATGAGCTTATTCAACTCTATCTTTTTTTTTTTTTTTTTTTTTTTGAACTCCTAATTAATAACTAATTAATTTTAAATATTGCTTCCACTTTAATTTTTTTTTCTTTTTGGACATCAAATTTTGTTCCTTTAAAGATCGTCAAACGTAATGTTTTACAATCTAAAACCCTTATTTAGGTTTTTGGATTATGGATTGACGATGGACCAGGACACATGTAGCTTCGTTGTTTTTCTAGTGTCGTTGTTGTGTCATGTATTTACTTTTGAATGAACAGCATATGATGAAACGTTTTTTTCTTATTTTTTTCACTATTAACACCCATATTTTGTCTTTTCATGTAACCCAAGTATCGTGACACTTATTCCTGCCAGACACCCTCCCAGATCCCTCTGTGCTTCTTCGACATGACTTCTCGGATACCTACCATTGGATTTATCCAGGAGATGATCTACCCACTCAGCAGACTTCTTCTAGGTTCTCAGCTTCTAGGACATTTGACGCTCTCTTTCTACCTCCCCCTGTAGCACCTTGGTACAAACATGTTTGGTTCTGCTCTGCAATACGCATAATGAGACCAGGGACCATCTTTTTTTCCATTGCTCATATTCTTATTCACTTCTGCAGCTTGTCTTGCACATGATTCCTACTCATAGCACTCTTCCTTTGCTTTTGCAGTGGCTTACGCGATCATCGCCCAGCAAACACCTCAAACTCATTGCTCACCTCCTTCTTCATGCGACGGTGTATTCCCTATGGCGCGAGCGCAATTCAAGACTGCATACATCTTCATACAGACCGGTGGTGCAGCTTGTCCGAGATATTCAAATTACTATCAAGGCCAAGCTGATTGCCCTGACTACTTCTACCACTCACGATGAACCCACTCTCCTAGAGACATGGTTCGGGCTTCAGACTCTCACCCATCCTTTTTGATTCCTCTCATAATTCTTTCATATCCTTCTCTTTTTCGACTGTACTCTTTTACTTTACTTGGGTTTTCCCCGACGGGTTTTTTCCAAATAAAGGTTTTAACGAGGCAGTCTTCTTTTTCTTCTTTTTTTCTCCTTTTATTCTCCTTTTGGTTGTACTATTTTTCCTAATTCGGGTTTTCCCCCATGGGTTTTTCTCGAATAAGGTTTTAATGAGACAACATTTTATTTTTAATTTCCCGTTTTAGTGTCCTAGTCTATTCCAAAACATTTCATTTGTTCTGTCACGGTTCTTTTGTATTGTTGTCTTTTTGTTTCTTAATAAATTTACCTTTAAAACCAAAAAAAAAAAGTATTGTGACACTATCCATAAAGAAAAGTTGAATAATTAAATTGTCTCTTAAAGTACATATACCAAAACGAAACAGCAATTGTTCCTTTAGGCGGTTGTCATAACACCATAACTTGTTTGCGTTTAAGTGCAGTATTTTTTAACCTGTTATGTTGGTTGTAGCTTGCAAAATTAGTAACTAGTGTAGTACGAAAGACGAAAAACTGACACTTACAACAAAATTAAAGGAGATTTTCAGTATCATAATTCGTGACTATTAATAAATTTGAACCCTATATAAGATTGGAAATCCATCTAAAACATATTTGAATCAATCTTAAACGTTTAAACCATGATCAGTTAAATTAGCTAAACGAATGGAAAAAATTTAGATAACACACAAAATATATAACACCGAAGTGTAATATATATTTTTAAGAAGCATTTCATTGCCTACGGTTTTGAGACAGAAACGGAACCGCCGTAGCGTCTAGATATCCATTGTTGTCTGCTTGATCTTGATCGTTCCTAACTGTCAGATTTTCATCCGTCATTTTCCATTCAATCGTAGCCGTCGGATTCTGAAATACGGGAGCATTCATCTGGACCGTCCGATCACCACCCAAGGCACAGATCTTCGTCCACAAATTCTCCCTTAATCCACTCAACGCCGTCATGTACTCTTCCATCTCCTCTTCCGGCACACTCTCCACTGCCCTCTCCCACCACATCAGACCGTCGACGTCGTTTCCTCCGTTTGCCATGTCACCACCGAGATGTGACCGCAGCACCACCGGAGCGTTACGCAAGTACTTCTCGATGAGTGTGTCCATGTTACCAAACGAGTAGATCCTACCGCGACGTGAAAACGTTATAATGCCAATCTGTGCGCCGCAGAGGACGCTTAATTCGGCCGCTTTTTTGAAAAGCCCGGTTCGGCGTTTCGAAAACGTCACTTGCCTCCGGCTCTCCTCTTTGATCCGTTTAATCTCTATCTTCTGTCGACCTTTGGTGGTTTTAGGGTTTTGTAGTTTCGTCTCTTCTTTTTGGTTGACCAGCACTTTGGGGATTTGAAGGGTCTTTTGTTCCGTGAACAGCAAGCAAGTAGTCGGTGAAGCTTTTCCGTCCTCCATATTGACGACAAGAATGAAAGATGATTATGAGATCACAAGAGTTCTTTTGAGTTAACCCTTGTTACAAAAAAAAAAGAGAGTTCTTTTGAGAGAACAATATTCCCATTTATATTTATATACACCTAGTTCGAAGTCACTTAAGGTATTTTCGTCTCTTCACTGTATATGTTAATTATGGTATTAAAGGCTCGTCCTAATAATTTAACCTTTTTATGGAATGATTCCATAAATTATGAAACTTAACCTTTTTAATTTAAGTCTCGTGATATTATATCATAGATTTACGAGATATGCTATTTTATGTTTTACTTGTTCAAAAAACTACTGATTATTGCTAGCTAAAAATATGGTCCCATAAATGTATGCATTCATATCTCCTAGACATTATTTGAGAAATGATTTTTCAAATTTGCTAATGTATTATTACCACATTTACTTTTACAAAAATGACATACTTTTTAAAAATGTGCTATGATATTAAGTTAATTGTGACATGGACAATGTCAATTACTAAATAGAGATATATTTTTGGTAAGACTTTTGAAATATGGTAATGACCCATAGATATTATCATTAAAATAAATTTTATATATCACCACTAATAAAAAATTAAATTAATAATATGATTACAAATCAAGAAAAATTTCCACATTAATTTATGGTACAAAAGATAGGAAATAATTATATAAATATTTATAATTTTGTATAAATATTTGTAAGTGTGTCTTAATAAATACAAAATCAAGATAAAATTGATCAAAAATTAAAATTGAGTGGATAGTTAAAATGTTTGAAATTGTATACATACTCATTAATTGGTATAAAAACAACAATCAAATTTGTCAGTGGCAGAATGGTGGCTACCTCTAAAATTTATGACATATTCCTGATGTTCGAACATAGCACCCCGCAATGTTAAAAAAAATATTAAAACTATTAGGTTAAATTGACAAAAAACAACAATCAAATTTTCATATTGTTAAGCTTATTCATATTTAAACAAAATAAATTACCTTGAGTTATGTGTTAAATGCATTTAACTTTGAACGAACAGCAAAGCAAAATTTATTATAATTTTACTTGTTTGTTAAAAATAATAATAATTACTGTTAATGCATATGCTATATAATCAATCGAATATATGCATATCAATATTTATTACAAAGGAGTTTCCACAAAGGTTCATCCACAAATCTCAATTTCTTCCGTTCTAATTAATTTTCATGTTCAGTATATCATTTATTCTTTAATTAACCACTCAATATATAACACAATACACTACACACATATATACGACTGTTATGTATATATATATATACTATTAACTATCTTTCTGGAAATATTCAAAACAAGGTAGATCGATTGATTTAGATTTTAAAAATGATTAGTGGAGAAAAATATGGGTCAATTAGTCAGTATTAAATACTACTTGTGTTTTCAAAGTTAAATGTCATAGCTAACAACGGCATATCCCTATAGGCTATAGCTAGGTTAACATATAACAACTAGTATTACACTGTGTAATTAATTATTTTTTATATGTTACATGTATATCAAGTTGTAATTAACAAATAATAACTGTCATACATATATTTTTTCACCAAATTTATTCCACAATTTTTTTAACTAATCTCAATTAACCCCTGAACACATTTACTAAAGTCCAAAACCCATTGATCCATTTCTTGAGAGTTGAATAAGCAAAGCACGCCAAACCAATATACTACAAAGTCTTGTTATTCATGAAATTTATAATAGTTACTAGACCATTTGGTATATATATATATGTATTTATAAATCTAATATAAATCCTGTAACTAGTTGAAATAATGTAGTATAATAGAAGATTTTATAACTACGTGGTTGTGGTTAACTGCGTTATTTCATATTAGTCGAGTATATAAACTGATTATTTTTGTTTGTTGATTTTTTTATTATCAAATTTAGAATGTTTAAATGGATATAGACTCACATATAGGAGATACAATTTATTTATGGGAGAAAAAAAAATCTTGTTTAAAGAAGAAACAATAATCTTGTAGAAAGAGCCTTTTTTGTTTTTTTTTCTCAAATTTAATTTAATGGTTATAATATCTCTAGTTAGACATGTGTGATGAATTTAAAAAGTGATCACCATTGTATGACATGATTCCGATTTTTTTTCAGTTAAAAACAGGAAAAATAGTTATTTTCTGTTCTGCATGTTTTAAATATTATTATTATTATTTTGAACATAAAATACAATATAATTTTATAAATTAATATTTCATAAATTAATGTTTTTTAAATTAGTATAATTTTAAATTAAGTTTTATCCAGTTAAATTGTTAATAAATTAATATATGGCTAATAAAATACTATAATTACAATGCTATTAATTATAAAATGTTTATTATATATTTTTAAATTTAAGGATAATTTAGATTTATAAAATGTAAATTTTACGTATGACTATAAATTTTTCATCATTATTCTTACAAACATTTTGGTACCTTCAAAACTTTACGATAGAAATTTTAGAAAAAAATAATGAACAAAATCAATAGAAAAAATACATATAGAAAGCAAATCAAGAACGAATATTACATAATGTATTAAACTGGGTACACAAATCACCGTCCATTAAACTTAAATATATTGTGACGGAAAAGAAAAGAAAAAAGCTCAAATATACGATTCATTAATGTAAGATATGATTAAGATAAGATCGAATAACAGTGACCAATTTGAATATATTTTAAACTTTACAACGAACCTATGCAGCAACGATAAAACCGTAATTTCGTAAATGTCCAATTGCCCCAATTGTCGTACACGCGGTTATTCTGCATATAATAAGAGTACGCTACGTAACCCAAAACTTTGAACCCATAAACAACCTTCAACAATTGAGAGAAATTGTACTTTGAACCCAAAACTTTTGAATTTTTTTTTTTCACACCCTTGTTTAAAATGAGAGAATGTGCCGAGGAGCATTAATTTCCGATTACATAGCGCCGTCGCGATCCGGAAGGTCGACAGCTGACCAGTTGTAGTCTAATCAGGTGAAGAGTGTGAGAGCTGGTAAGTCTTCCTGTAGACGCGATGTCTTCGTTGACTTGACATTTGACTATCTCGAGGGAAAGGATGTTGATGAATCGTAGACATAACGTTTTCAATTGTAGTAACTTACCATTAGGTTTGCGAGTGGAGGAGAAGAGCGACGGCTTAACCGTTGAAAATCCGTCGATTTTATGTCTAAGATTGTTGTTGAGGATGAACTAGAGTTTTATGAGGTTTTGATCATCGTTTGGTTTCTATATCTCAAAGCTGTGAATTCTTTATCCATGGCTAGGCTCAAATCGGAGCATGAATAGAGAATATGGGAGGAAGAAGAAAAGTAGTCAGTACAGAGGAATCAGGAGACGGTCATAGAGATGATGGGCGGCTCAGATTCGTGACCCAATCAAAGGAGTTTGAGTTTGGCTCGGGACGTTCAACACTGCAAGAGCTTATGACCTTGAGGCTAAGAGAATCCGAGGAGCTAAAGCTAAGCTCAATTTCCCACACGAATCTTCAACATCGTCCTCTAGAAAGCGTAAAGCTTTACCACTACCTCAGATTGAGACTGGGAAACAGATAGAAGAGAAGCATGAGGCTGATGAACTTGGTGGACTAGCAGTGGCTAGCTCAGTGCCTAGTAGTAGCTATCTTGATTTCTTATGGGAGGAAAATAGTAACGCGGACACTCTTCAGGTCGATACACAATGGCTCGAAGATGTCATCATGAGCGATGCCAAGAAGTAACAGAAAGGTTCTGATGGTGAAGCCAACGTGAATGCTCTGCTTTCGGATGACCTTCTAGCTTTTGAGAACCAGACGGAGTGTTTCGTCCAGATGCCGTTTGTGGAGGGGAGAAACTGTGTTTCCTCGACATCTCTGAGCAGTCTCTTTGATGGAGTCAATGTCATGGATCTTTGATCATGAATGGTTCTGTTGTACATATGACATGAGTCTTTGGCGTTCTATTTGTACAAATGAGTTCTTGTTCTGCTTGTGCGTACTGAATGTCTTGACTCTTGAACTGTTGTTCTTCTTAAAAGAAAAAGCCTTTTTTGTTATTAACACAACTTTTCTCTTGTCAATGAGACAGTTTGTACCTTGGGAGTGGCACGAGCTCAATCTCGTTTAACATTGCCCGTTAGGACCCAGCTTAGTACCACACATCTCTCCATCTATTTGCTATGACCCATCAACCAATCACCTGTGTGAGGAGCCGAGTTAACCACGGTTAGACCAGAAAACTGAACGCCTTTATAGATGGAGCTCATTTCTCATTTTCCATAGCCGCCAAAGCATCCAAGGAAAGAGCTTCGAAGTCTCTATCTTCCTCGGGTGATCCTGAGGAATGGAATAACAGCCTGTAAACTCTCTATCAACCATCACACCATTTGGAGGACATTACTAGTGATAACGCCCGAACTAGTCTCAAGAATCGACTCTGAATCAAGTGGTTTCACTGTTTCATTGCTGAGCAGCATCTCGGACATAATGACCCTTTGGAAAGGTGTCTATTAGCCAGGTTTCCCGAGGCTGATTAGCCATTTGATAGATACCTCCACATAAAGTTCTTCACTTTGGGACTAATTTCTGCCTTCCAAAGTTGCTGGAACAATAGTTAGAACCACAAAGGTTAAATCGCTTCTCTTCCTGACCCCAGAAGATTCTCAGCTTCACAGCTTAAAATAATTATAAACTTTTGCTTTGTTTTCCATATTGTGCGATTTCCAACTTACCATTGATCAATATTTAGAGAACTATTATAACGAACGAGAAGCTCAATCCATATTTGTGATAAAGCATACGAGTTAAATATAGTAGAAATTCCATTCAAAACAAAAAAAAGTGCAAAACAGAATACTCTAAGTGTCTTGTCTTAAGAGACAGGAGTGAAAAAGAAAAGCAGTTACGGTTCGATAACTCTTCAATCCCAACCAACAGTAACAAAAAACCATGTCAATAACCATTGTAAAGGCTATCAACTTTACTCCCAACCGGCAGCTGGAGCAGTTGGGGGTGGCACAGCCGTGTCCCATCCACCTTCTGCTGCTGGAGCAACTGGAAAGAAAACCCAAAAAACAAACCATTAAAATCAAGATCGTAGATAAAGACATCCAGAGAGCCAAAATAGGGTTTCAGGTTATATCTCTCATTACTCACCGCTGGAATCGTTCCATGAAGCAGCGGCAGGAGCAGCAGCGATTGGCTGCTGGGCTTCTCCTGGCCATGCAGCATCAGGGATCGCAGCAGTGGTAAATTGGTCTCCACCTCCATACTCAGGAGCAGGTAGTCCAAAGTCTGCCTGAGGGGCAACCTCATCCTCATCATCTGGCTTAGCCTCCTCGGGCTCCCTGTAGAAGAACAGGTCAACCTGTACAGCAAAGAATATAAAGAAGTCACACACCAAACAGGAACAGAAGAAAAGAAATTACAGACTTCTATGGAAGGCTTTTTAAGAAGGACAAGAGTTTCATAAATGATATCTCTCTTACCATGACATCCCACTTCTGTGCAGGGCGAATGGTTCCACGCATCTGAAGGACCATGCGAGCAAGAAGCCAGAAAAGACAACCAATGCTGTGCTTTCCCTTGTTGTTGGCAGGGATACCAATGTCAACAAACCTCATGGGAGAGTCAGTGTCACAGAAAGCAATGATTGGAATGTTTCCCAAAGCACCTTCCTTGATGGGCTGCAACACACACACAAACACACAATCCAAGTTAAGACAAAATCATCGGTGGAATTAGGAAAAGACTCACCAGTTCAAATTTTTATATAAGAGTTTACCTGATGGTCGGTACGAGGATCTGTAAGAATCAGCAGCCTGGGCTCGCTGAATGAGGTTTGCATTTGATTGGTAAAGGTACCAGGTGTGTGTCTTCCAGCAATGGCATTGGCTCCTGTGTACTGAGCGAACTTCAGGACAGCCCTCTGACCATAGGGCCTAGCTGACTGAACAATTATATCCTGAGGGTTCTCGATAGCAACAATAACTCGAGCAGCTAACTGCAGCTTTTCCCATGTCTTGCCAAGGTTAAAGATGTAAATACCTGAGAATGGGCATAAAACATCATACTTAAAAATGCAAAGCTCTGGCATTTAGCGGTGTATAGAAGAAAAAGGGAGCATTAAGTAAGACCATATAAGGCAAAGAGTTCATGGCAAATTAAATCAAACAGTAGAAAGAAAGTTACTCCAAAATATTTTTTTTTTTAAAAAAAACAAACACTAGCACCCCATATCGACTAAAAACATCAGCCAAAGAGTTCAAACCCCAAATTGATAAAAAAGGATAGTAACACAAAATGGGTTAGCTTCCATTGGCTCAATTTTCCAATTCATAAGCTTAGATCATAGTTAACAAATGAAACCTAAATCCCACTCATTACTTCATACACACTGAAACCACTTGAGTAAATAAGAACACAAGAAAATACACAAAAACCAGCATTTCTGTTGTTTGCTAGATTATAGACTAAATGATGACAGAAATGGATAGATGCAGAGTTGATGCATTATGTTAGTCAGCGGCTGTTTAGATCCTTGGTGGTGGCTAAAATCTACTTTGGAGATGAAAGTCTGAGGAACTAAAACGACCAATAAATCACAAAACCCATCTAAAACACAGCTCAAAAACAACGGGATAAAAAAAGTAAAAGACACATAAAACATACAAATCCACCATACCAACACAAAATCTCGATGCTCTAAATCATCTATATACGCACATACATATATCTAATGCACACATAAGTGTACATTTTAAGACGAGGAATTACCGTCGTTGCGTCTCTTGAAGACGTAACGCTCCATTTGGTAATTGCAATTCTTGGTTCCAAGGTGAACTTCAGCAGCACACATCATCCTGATGTCAGCCTCCTTCTGGGAAAGCTGTCCTGAGGTAGCAGATCCGTTAGTCGCCATTCTGTTTCTCTCTTCTTCTTCTTCTCCGGACCTAATCGCCGAGATAAGCTTTTGCAATGTTAATCACACAAGCGGCGAGGAAACTAAAGAGCTGCTATAGCTACAATATATAAGCAAAACCCTAATTTTCTGTAAAGTCTATTTTACCCTCGGCTTTTCGAAATTCAAACCGAAAACTAAACCAGTAATTATTTACTATTGATTTAGTTTACGGTTTATATTTTTTAAACCGACATCTAAGTGTTTACAAATTGAAGATCTATCTCTCCCTCTCTCTCTGACTTCGTTTTTGGGCTTATCTAAAGAAATTAGAGCCCTAATTATTTCTCTCCCTTTTTCTTCCGATCTCCTCTACTTCAAATCATCGAACCTGTGCTTGGAAGTTCAGCACCGTTTGTAAATTCTCCGATTTCTCGGCCCTTACACCTCTTTGATTTATCTGCCTTTCTCTCCGATCCAAACGCAGTTGGAGTTGTTTTATGATCTTCTTCGGAACGAGTTTATAAGGTTTCAATTTCATACTTGTTGCGAAATTCTTCCTAGGTTTCTTTACTTTTCGGGTCTCCCATCGTTTTTATGTCGTACTTTTTGCAGTACCCAGACGGGTTGAGCTTGATCTCTGGAGAGCATTTATGGGTGTCACGTTTAAGATTTCGAAGACTGGTAGAAAGTTCCGGCAGAGGATTTTTACTGAAGCGGCTGCTCCTGACTCTCCAGAGCAGCTGAATTCGAAAGCGATCGTTCTATCAGGGAAAACAAAGGTATTTTACTGAGAATGTTTCTAAGTTTTAGCGCTGAATAAGTGAAATTCGGTAATTATTCGTTTCTTAAACAAATTTTGGATCTGGAAGTTGAGACAATCGTGAAATATGATTTAAGGAAATTTCCCTATGATCTTACATCACTGTGGATCGAGGAAAAAGACTTATACTATGTTGCCTTGTGATAGAGATTGCCAAAATTTAATTTGTTTGCTTCAGGCCATTTTTGAAAGCCATGATGGTGAGTTTTCGCAGCCATCTTTGCCTGATATATCTCCAGGTTAGCATCTGAACTTCTTCGACACCATGTTTTGCTAAATTCGAGCTATGTTAAATTGAGTGCATTTGCTTTCTCTTGCAGAGCATGAACTTTCCTTCATATTGAGCCTCTATCCGAATGGGTACTCCGTAGGAAAACCCTCTGAGGTATGTAGTAGAACTTCATGTGCTGAGAGTTTATATCAGTTTATTTATCTTGTAGTTTCTTTTATTTGAATTTAAATCCTTCACATCTAACAATTGTTGATTTTGAGAACCAGGCTGTGCAACAGACATCCTTTCGAGATGCTCCAAAGGCCTTACATCCGTATGATAGGGCAGCAGAGAGTCTACTTTCGGTAAATATTTCGCATGAGGAGTTATAAATTACGAACAATGTTATTTTACCTGATTCGAAAATATAGCTAAAGTTTTGGTGAATGAATTCAAACTACTTGGAAAGTAACTTTTTGACTTTTTATTGTTAATGAGACCCACTGATCTGTATTCTTACTTGTTGGTTAAGGTTTTTGCTCCAGAAGTTTTTGAAATTTCTATTACGGCCGTCGGTTTGAAGAATTTATTTTTGAGTTGTAACAGTTGGGATCTTATGCCAGTGTAAATGTTCTTTTCTATAGTAAAATAGAATAGATGAGGTTGATGTTTATTTTTTTCAATCGTTCAACCCAAATCAAACATTTGCCCCAATTTCGTAAAATTCATTTTTCAAGTTATCATTGTACTGGGTGAATGTTTTTATTTCCTCTGGTTGCTTTATAGGCTATTGAGGCTGGCAGACTTCCTAGGGACATTGTGGAAGATATACCTTGCAAATTTGTGGATGGGGTGGTCGTATGTGAGGTGAGTTATCTTCAGCCATTTATTTAAATAGAGCCTAAGCCTTCCTTGACCTGCCATCTAGTCAAAGTAAATTAGCAGTCCCAAATGGTCGTCCCAAAAACTAAGACAAAATTCCTAAGGCTTGAAATTAGTTTTAATCACCATGGTTCAAATTCCTGCATTATCTTCATAAGTTCTTGGAAACAGTCTAAACTTGATTCAAATATTCACAAAATTCTGTATATATCTTACTTGATCAATAACTAATCGAGATAAAAATAAAATATAAGTGTCGTGAACGTGTTTTATAAGTGCATGCGAGTTTGACTTCCGAAATCATTCTTTCTTTTTTTCTTTGGAGGCAGATCAATTATTTGATTGTTTGTTGGTTGCTCGTATTATGTTTACTATGAGCTTCTGAAACACGTTGGAGTAAGTGGAATCAGAAGAAAACATAAAATAACCTAGTTTTATTATCTCTCTAATTCACTGCTCAAGTGCCATATTACATAAAATCATGTTTTTTTAATAGAATGTAGTACATATTATTGTAGGTGCATGACTATCGAAAACGTACCCCAGAGCAAGCCTCTCCTGTGGTAAATAAAGTGCCCCTTAAGATGTCACTTGAAAATGTGGTAAAAGATATTCCAACAATGTCGGACAACTCATGGACTTATGGTGATCTCATGGTAATCACAGTCGCTCTTGGATTATACGTCAAATAGCTGAGCACTGAAACTATTCTGTACTAATCCTGACATTAACTGTAGGAAGTGGAATCCAGAATATTAAAAGCCATACAACCAGAACTTTGTTTGGATCCTGAACCCAGACTTGATAGGTTGAGTAAAAACCCTGTGACCGCTAAGGTAATAACTCATCAAGGAGACTACTTATGCTTTCCCTTCTCAGTTGCTTTTATAATGTCTAAAAAGGTTTTGTTTATGCTCCATAGCTCGATTTGTCTC
The DNA here is from genome assembly GCA_039880935.1 of Streptanthus diversifolius. Classification (NCBI taxonomy): domain Eukaryota; kingdom Viridiplantae; phylum Streptophyta; class Magnoliopsida; order Brassicales; family Brassicaceae; genus Streptanthus; species Streptanthus diversifolius. The sequence continues at coordinate 3,230,920 of JAXGFM010000015.1, read as the reverse complement.
TTTCTACGTTGCGGAGAAAGAGATTGATGCAAATAACAGAAGTGACTGGCATGTCTCTGAACAAGATTCATGGGAAAAAGGTTTGCATTGATCGGCTTCCGGAGGGTTCAGAGCGTGGAAATATGCCAGGACATTTGTTACTGCATCAAACCCATAACAACCAGGCTATTCAAAATCCTGGTACTAATATGCTGGCGGGATTAAGAAATCAGTTGCAAGATGCGCCAACTTCCTCACTGCCTTCGGTACCACCACAGCAACAAAGGTACCTGGGAACTGGAAATATTAGAAACATGCAAGATCAAGGATCAAATTCTGTCAGTGTCTCTGGAGCTTCGCCTGGAGGACTAGATGCGATGTTGCCTTATGCCTCTGATAATATGAACCCCGGTGCATCTTTTCATAGAAAGAGAGAAAGTCAAGAAGGACAAATGTCTTCTATGCCTGGTTCGAATAAGCGGACAAGGGTTTCACACATGGGTCCTGATGAGGTTCCACAGCAACAGTTGGCGCAACGCATGGATGGCCTTCATGGAACCGATACAAATTGGAAAAATGCGCTTCTACAACCAGATATGCTAGGCAGAAGTATTCAATATCCTAATGCAAGTATTCAGAGGTTTTCACCACAGCAAATTGAAGGAGTTATGAATCAGGAAGGTGGTCCGATGCAATTTCCAGCTTCACAACAGGGGGCAATGCGTTACTCTTCGAAAGAAGAGCCATTTGAGACTGGGAAAATTGATGGTAACATCAGAAACAATATCCCAGGGGTGGGGAGCGATGCAAATGATTTGGATCCGCGTATGCAGTCAAGGTTGACCCATAATGGATTCATAAGATCGAATTTCTCTCAAGCATCCTGGAATGTGAATCCAGGCCAGCAGAATGAAAAGGACCTGAGAAAAGAAGAACAATTCAGTAGAAGGATATCAGCTCAAAGCCCTCGTTTATCGGCAGGTGCTCCACCACAGTCCCCACTTTCATCGAAGTCTGGGGAGTTTTCTGGTGGTTCAATGGGGACCCACTATGGAGCAGTTGCAGCAGCTCAAAAGGACAAGGCTGTTACTTCTATTCCTGCTATTGGTGCTACACAGTCAGTGGGTTCTAGTGCTAATGATGCTATGCAGCAAAGGCAACACCAAATGGTTGCAAAACGGAGGACAATTTCTCTTCCTAAGACGCAAGTTATTACCACTGTTGGTTCTCCTGTTAGTGTCAATACTGTGAGTGTCAATCCTGTTGGTTCTTCAGTGGGAAACCAAACTTTGGGCGATCACGCAATCCTCGACAGATTCTCAAAAATTGAACGAATTGCTGCAAGGTATGAATCTCATGAAACCTGTTTTGTTGAGGTTATCCCCATCAAATTCTTCTTCATGTGGCTAGTGGTTTACTTGAACTATATACCAGCTATAGTTGAGAAACAAGTAATAGAAATAATAGCCTTTTTATAATTTTGACTTTCACACATGTGATCCTTCTCCTTCTGATTTTGGCTTTACACTAGACCATTGTCGGCATTGTCCCACCCTCCTTATCCCATTGCATTTATACAAATTAATTTTATCTGTTACTGCATGAACAATTTTTTGATGCTTTATGTCATAGATCTTATTTTTTTATTGGTTTTTTTTGTCTATTTCTAGGTACCAACTAAACTGCAAAAAGCATAAGGTGGATGAGTACTGTCGAAGACCTCGCTCTTATGTTCCTCAGTCCCTGATGGTTTGTTTTTCGAACTTGTCTAACAACGAGGACTTTAAAGACGAGGACAAAGCATTATCAAAATCTATTCTTGGTGGCAGCATGAATACATGCAAGACAAGAGTCATGAACTTCCTTCGGGTAGAGCGTGTAATGCAAGGTCGGTTTTCTGCCCTAATTAGATATCTGGCGATTGGTACATTTCTCTTTTTGGTTGACTCTGACTCCTTCTTTTTCAGGTACTGTATCTTCCTTCGTCCCTAAAATCAGGACAAGATTGGTGATGTCAGAGAAGCCCGTCGACGGGACAGTAGCATGGTATCAAGGGGACATAGATGATGGTGATGTTTTTCCGGCTGAAGATCATATGTTAGCGTTGCCCAATACCGTAAGTTCACTGGAAACTTGACAGTTACAAACTCCCCCTGCATTCTTTTTTGAACAGCTATATGTCTTCAACTTGCATGCACTAACATTGGATGTAATGCTGACGTTACATTCATCATTTATATTGGTTGTTGGCTCATGTTCTTCGGGTTTAAGTCACTGTTTTGAATGCTTTGTGTAATTTTGAACATGGTTGGTTTATGGTTACATTTCTCTTGTTACTTGCTTCTGCTTGTTTCTCCTTCTCTTCCAACGCAATCAAAAGGGTGGACAATGGATGATTAATTCTCTTATATACACCGCTTATTTTTCTGGAATGCTGACTTGGTTATTTGTCCTCACTTTGTTACAGCACATCGCCGATCTACTTGCTGCTGAATTTAAATCACTGGTAATTCTCGAATTCTGAATCGATTATGTCAAGATCTTGGTTCTAAGAGAAAGCTATTTACAGATTGATTGATATGCCTATGCAGATGGTCCGTGAAGGATACCTCATGGAAGAACATATTCAGGAAAAGCCAAATCGTGGGGATGCTGGTCCAAGCAGCAGCCAACCGAATTCTGCGGGTGGTTTTCCAAGAGGTAACTCTGCAAATGATATGCAACAGTATGGGGATGCAGTTGCTGGACAAGCGCCCAGTGATGCATCGAAACAGGGGAATGCTGGAAGCGCGCCTATTAACTCAAGCCAGAATATTCTTGCAAATGCAAGGATGCTCCCTCCGACAAATTCTCAAGCCTTGCAAATGTCTCAAGGACTGTTGTCTGGTGTCTCCATGCCTATGCAACCACAACAGCTTGACCCACAACAGTCGGCACTACTGTCATCACAGCTACAGCAGAAAAATCAACAGTCCATGTTTACACAGCAGCATCCACAAATGCAGAGAGCATCTATGATAATGCCCACAAATCCGCTATCAGCTATCAACTCGATGAGCCAGAGCTCTGGCATGCAGCTGGGTGGTCAGATGGCAAACAAGCACACGCCTCATCAACTGCAGATGTTACAGCACCAGGCGGCAATTCAGAGGAAGATAATGATGGGGCAAGGATCAGGTGTAGGCATGGGTATGGGTATGGGTATGGGAATGGGAAGCATGGGCAACAGTATTGCTGCGCTTGGAGCTTTTAGCAACCAATTGAATATGGCAGGAAGAGGGATTGGAGGAACCGGAATCTCATCATCAATGTCTGTTCCTGGCATCAATAATATGGGACAGAATCCAATGAATCATCCAGCATCAAATTTGAATGTTATAAGCCAGCAAATCCGATCTGGTGCATTAACACCACAAAGTGCCGCTGTGTTTACAAATCTTAGATTGGCAAATCGAGGAGGTGTAATGGGTGCTCCCCAAGCCGGGATAAGTGGCGTGTCAGGTGCCAGGCAGATGCACCCCAGCTCAGCTGGTCTTTCCATGATGGATCAGAATACATTAAACCGAGCTAACCTGCAACGAGCTATGGGTAACATGGGCCCACCTAAGCTGATGCCTGGAATGAATCTTTACATGAATCAACAGCAACTCCAGCAGCAGCAGCAGCAGCAGCAGCAACAGCAACAGCAACCCCAGCAGCAGCAGTTGCAGCATCAGCAACAGTTACAGCAGCCTATGTCTCAGCCAACTCAGCAGCTTGCACAGTCTCAGCAGCAGCAGCAGCTACAACAACATGAGCTGCCTCAACAACCACAGCAGCAGCAGCAGCAGCAACAGCAGCAGCAACAGGCAACAGCCTCCCCTCTTCAGTCTGTGCTATCACCACCCCAAGTAAGTTCGCCATCAGCTGGAATTACACAGCAGCAGCTGCAACAGTCCAGTCCCCAGCAAATGAGCCAGAGAACTCCGATGAGTCCTCAGCAAATGAACCAAAGAACTCCAATGAGTCCCCAGCAAATGAACCAAAGAACGCCTATGAGTCCTCAGATAAGCTCGGGTACGATGCACCCCATGAGCACAAGCAACCTCGAGGCTTGTCCAGCGAGTCCACAGCTAAGTTCTCAGACACATGGATCTGTTGGTAGTATCACTAATTCCCCAATGGAGCTTCAAGGTCCCAAGAACAACTCTGCTGGTAATAATAATCCCTAATCAAGAAACCTAATGATTAGGTAAGAAAAGCCATTTTATCTTCAAAACATGAGTTGTAATTTAAAGTAGGAACGGACAAAGCATATGAAGTGTTTTTAGTGTCACAGTTTGAAATTTTGCGTGTTCATTAAATAATTAAGACTTTGAAATTAAAATTAGATTCATGAACTGTGCCTATAGAGAAAGTGAACAATCCTTTGTGCTATGCAAGTGAAAATGCCAGCCATTATTATTAGGTTGTTGACTGTCTGCTTCAGGCTATTTGGAGATTTTGTTAATGCTAGATCTGTAAAACCTTTTTTTTGGTTTTTAACTTATTCATACAATTATATGATTTTAATACGATGTATCACCGCTCTGGTTCAAAACAGCGTAATTGCTTCTTCGTATCATATAAGTGATGTTTTAAGTTGAAATTTTTTAATAAAAATTAGATGGTGCTTTTAGTTTTTAATACAAAATTAATTAATAATTTTGACTTTTACTATTTCTATGTATATTGCTTTGTTATTAATTGAATTGTGTCTAAGTAAATAATAAATAATATTTTAGTTTAGAAAAACATAAATGAAATGATTTTTTAATGCGTAAAATTCTTAAACATATAGACAGAAAAAATGTTTTTTTTAGATACGAAATTAAATTAAACATGAGCGGAGTTTTTTATGAGTTAAAAAGAAAAAGAAAAAAAGATGGATGGACCAGATTCCGTGTTAAAGGCCACTAATAATTGTCAAGTTGGTAAGAAAAAATCACATTAATGTATCAAGTCATCCAACTTGTAAAATTATTTAGCATATAAAGTTATAGGACTCGATAACATGATTTTGTTTTTGTACAACCATAAATACTAATTTTTGTGAAAAGATAAAAGAAGGGAAGAGAAGAGAAGAGAGAGTCGCAGGTCTAAAAGAACAAATGACAACTTGTTGTGAATGTGAGAGTAGCTTTTTTTTGTATCCTGGTCAAGATCTTGCTCAAAAATATCCTATTATTGACTTTGCATTTGAACGAATGAAGATCCCTACTTTTAGTTCCATTTTATGCATATAACTATAACCAAATCATCTCTCACTCAAACATCATAAGATCTTGCTGCCCCCAAGTGTCCGAGAAAGGCCTTAGGCTCCCAATGCTGACTCTGTATTTTGGGCTTGCGGATTGTCTCATGTTCTTACGTCTTCAGAGGTTATTCAAATGTCTTTTTTTTTTCTGTCACATATTCCTTTTTTTATGAAATGAAAATTGTGTTTAAAACTGAGACTCAAACGACCTAAGAGTTACTTTGAGCACATTGTATATAAAAAAATGTTACATAACGTATTTTAATAACAAAACGACGAAAATTAAATATATAAAGTTCAAAACAAATAATGTATGCTCTCTCTCTACTTCTTTGATCTTCTATTGCCCACCCTCGAACTCGTCGATGGACCACTTACCTAAACACATCAACTGTCAACATCCACTTCATAATAAGGCTGAAATTAAAGTATTACAACATACTTCATCATTTTTTTAAAAAAAAAAAAGGCTACACAATTTACATTATTCTTCACAATATACATTTATCAATTAAAAGGCTTATATATATATATATATATATTGAAAGAACACAGAGAATTTTTAATAATCATGAAAGAGTTCAAAATAAATACCTCATTAGAACTTATACAGCAATAACTGTTAATTTTGTTCGAGATATCATCATTTAATAAATCATCAGGATGCACCGAAGTAGACGTGCCAGAAAATGAAGATGAAGATGAACGAGTTTTGAATTGATTCACATCATCCTTCAACAATTCTTTAAATAACTCTTCGAATTCTTCTAAAGTTTCGTCTCCCTGTTTCCAAATTATGCAAATTCATCATCACCATCACCATTATTTACTATCATCTTATATAAAATACAAAATAATTATAACTATGTGATAATTATTCTGTTACCGTAGATTGAGTCTGAGCCATTAGCGTCACCATCTCGTTTATGAAATCAGCCATTCCCTACAACCCAACATAAATGATAAATATATATATATATAAAAAAAAATTTGAGACTATTAAGTAGAATTCGATATTAAGAACTTATTTGCTTCAAAATTATTGGTTTTTTATTTTATGTAAAACGACATGCTCAATAAATGTGCTTAGACACATTGATTGCATAAGCAAAAACCACTATACAATAAATGTTGGTAATTTATGTTATTAATAATATATAGAAGAGCTTACAGTTTCGTCGTCATCACTATCATACGCTCCGACGTCATACAACAGCCTCTTGTTCGAATCCGATAAAACTGTTGGAAAAAAAAAAAACACAATTGCAATTAAATTACTAAACCGGAAGAGACGATGAACAATCAGACCCGGTTCAAAAGAAAACCATGTGAAGTTTTTTTTTTACCAGAATATGCTCGTTGAATGGATTGAAATTTCATATTGGCTTCGTCTTTTTCGACTTGTTCACGAAACCGATCTGGATGCCATTTCTACACCATCGAACAAATATGTAAACAAAAAAAGTTATGGGGGCAAAAACGAAAGAAAAGAGAGAAAAGATGTAAGAACCAGAGCAAGATTCTTGTAAGAAAGTCTGAGATCTCCTTGTGAACATTCGTTGTTCAAATCCATAACAGCGTACAAGTCTTCCTTCTCCATTGTATGAAATTAGAATGAGTAAACAGAGAGAGAGAAAAGAAAAAGAAGAAGAAGCAGAGAGCTTTGTCTGATTTAATAATATGTTAAAGGTCAAGTCGACGAATTTATTGGAAGAAACAAAGACAGTAACTCGAAAGTAAAGTGTGTGTAGATGCAGAATTTTTGGAAACGTGGAAGAAGAGAAGAAGAGAAGAGAAGAGAAGAGAAAAGAAGCAGTCTTTGAGATTGGGGTATCGTGCTTTCTGTTTGTATAATACTATAGTTTTATGTTTATATATATATATTGGAGATATCTTCTATTTTCTGAGTATACGTCATATATTTTCAAATGCAATATCTTCTTTTTTTCTGCTTTATGAATTAAATGAGCGGAATATTATGCTTATTTATTATTGGAAATTACGATAACATTTTTTTTATTTGTTAAACTGTAAGAGATTATGAGTTGAGATATTTAAAATCAACTTTTAGATAATTCATTTTTAAAAATATTATTTTGTCTTAATGAAATATTGAACCCAAAATTCAAAAGAAGCAATTATTTTTTACTACCATTAGACCACCATTCTTTTGGTGCATTACTCTAAACTTTTGTTTTCGTTACTTTTAAGTTTTATTTTCACAAGATGAAAAATATGATAATATAAAAATATAAGATGATAATAGAAGCAGGTCGACAGAAAAACAAAATTTGAGTAAAAGCAGGTTTATTATTATTTCTGAGCTTAGGAAAAATATATATTGTTAAATTTGAGCGACGACTTTTTTGGGCGACAACTAGATTCTAGAACATCGAAATTTTTGCTAATTATTTTTCTTTCTTTTTTTACGGTGGATACATATTTATTAAAAAATAAAAAGTTGTGGAATTTACACATTTTCATATATGCTTAAAATTTGATATAATTTTCTGCATTTTTGCATTATAATATATCGTTCTTTTCAGAGCATCCACAATTTTGTTGAATGTTTAAATATTTGTTATTATAATTTACCGTTCTTTATAAAGCTTTCAAAATATCTTTATTTTGATATGTTTTTTGGATAGTGTTTCGTTTGACATACATTAGGACTTTATCAATTATGGATGTTCTAAAGTATGTAAACTAAAAGACACATCAAATTAAAAACATATTGAAAGCTTTCGATTGATTTGAAAGTGATAAAACTTGTACGGACAAGTTTTTAGAGATACTAAACACATCATTAGAGATGTGATGCCGTGACCCTACGACCTAAGATGTACCTACCCTACAATAATTTTAGGTATATTTCTTCAACGTCAATTTAAGGTATAGTTTGATCAAATTGAGCAACTTGCCTAATATGGCCCATGTAACCTATTAAGCCAAAACAACTTGCTGTAAGTGACAATTCACAAACGTTTGTTTGTTTTTTTTTGTCCACCAACTTGGATCCAGTTAAACCAAATTGCGGTTTAGATTAAGAAAAAACCTGTGCTCCTTTAAACCTTGTGTTTTTCTTTTTATCTAGAGTCAAAGGACGTGAGTGTTGAGGATGAGACTCAAAGTAGAGATATAGCATCTTCCATCCCCTTTGAGCCTCAGGGCCATGGAATCATACCCATCGATATCAATAAAGCTATCAAACTACAGAAAAAGGGAAGGAGGTTTTAGTTAAATCATGTCTAAAGCCTTAAACTCACTCTAGCTTTTGGTTTTGATTTATGTTGTAATGATTAGTAGAAAGAAAAGCTATGTGTTAAACCTTCTTTGAGCGCATTCCACAGAAACCACTCCAATAAATATTCCATTTGAACCTTCGCTCATGTCTGAGAGGAGATATATGTTGAATATGGTCACAGCCCAATTGCAGAAATAAGCATGATGAGATTAATCATTTCCATGCAGGTAACTTCACCATAGGCACAATAACGAACTTAACCGCTAAAACCAAACAAATTGTAGATCAATAATCTGAGGAAAATCATTGGTGTGGAGAATACTAATTAACATTTGTTCTGGTTGTATCAGAACCAAGTCTATTTTAGTTTGGCCCACTAAGGCCCAATAACGTGTTCGGTTTTTTAATGATAACTCACACATAAAATAATGTTATGCTTTAAACTTGTTAAAATACTTGGTGAATGAAATGTTCGCCGACTAATCAGATTTAGGCCCAGGTCACTTCCTATTTACTGAAAAAAGAGAAAAATTAGTTACCAACATAATTTATACATAATACTATAGCAGAATAACATAACTTATACATCAATTTTTTTCCACCAATTTGATTAATTATACGTTTTTAATTTTTATTCCCTTTTAATATTATTGACAAAAAAAAAAAAATACTATAGCAGAGATGTAGAAATCGCATGAAGTTTGCGGAAAGGACACACCTTGACTTCTCAATCATTAGCATGTCGGAAGCAATTAAGAAACTTAATTAAACTTAACAATGAAACTTCTCCTCTTGTATAATTAGTAATTTTTTAGAGCATATAATGATTAGAACTTCGTCGTACTTGATATCATTATTATTTTATGTCTAATTAATTACTTTTCTGTTTAAACAAAGTCCTCGAGACTCTTTAATATTATTATGTGCTTCCCTTTCGTCACCACCACGACTTTTTTCAGTTTTTAATCAACAATTTTTTGCTATAATTATATATATGTTCTCAAGTATGTTAAACTGATGGTACGCAAGTAGTATTATACTATCATGTCGAGTAATTAATCTGTAAACTTCAGTTTATTTATTAGTTCTAAAAAAAAGGACTTTAGTTTATTTCTTTTAAAACATAGTAAAGTTTTATATGGCTGAAAGTTCAGAAACATTAAAAATAAATATAGAATATCTGCAACTAGAAAGGAGAGTAGGACCATAAAATTGGGACGCGTCATGACGGCGACCATTATTATTTCCAATTAAACAAAATTATATATTTTAGTTTATGTTTTATACGAAAATATATATTTTAGATGGACACCATATCACATATGATATGTGTCTCAGATATGCGGAGTTTCGACGGACTTCAAAAAAACTATGTTATAATAATAAAATAAAACTTTACTTTTAAATAATCACAATGCAAAAATATGTAAAATTATTAAAATTAATTTTTGTGGGTATAAAATGGATCTCTGAATCATTTCGAGACTGTAGTTGCTAATGTTTCTGTATGTTTTAGGTACTGTCCCGGATTATAGACAAAACACCATGATTATCAATGATGTAAATGTAGTATTTTTAAGAAAGAAATATAAATAGATAATCTAATATTATTAATTGGACTAGTCATTATATTCAATCATTTTTTTTAATTCCCTATTAACTCAAGTAATTTGAAACATCATTATTCATTAAAGTCCTTTTTATTATGTCATGAGACTTATGACTCATGGAGAAGGATTCCGTTACAAGAATAGAAACAAAAGTTACAAAACCGCCACAATAAAATAAATAATAGAAACAAAGGCGACCATATAGTAATTTTTTTAAAAATCATCATATTCTTTTAGTTGTCTATGACAATTAAGAGAAATATAAATTGGTATACACTTAGAATCAAATATAAAGATTGTTGTTAGAGAAAATAATTATATGTTGGTCGTAACAAAGTAAGAAGCTACATATGCTCATCATCATCATCAGCATAAAATTGCTCGAGAAAAAACAGAAGCAAATGACATGGCTTACGAGATCACGTTTGGATCACACACCGCATCGAATCAAATTACAAATCAGCAGCAACAACAAAAATAACAACAAACAAAGTATATATTATACGAAATAAATGTGTAAAAATAAATTGGTACGATGTCAATAAGTATAGAACTCAGCCAGTTCCTCAACGGATCCTCCTTCTTGACCAGTCTTGAGCATCCACAACAAATGCTCGAACAAAACAACTTCACAAGCTACAACAATCTCACGATCTTGTTCGACGGATCTAGAAGACCGATCCACGAGTTCTTGGAAGAGTGGGTGAGAGATGATGTCGGGTCTAAGCATGTAAGGTCTTCGAGTCTGACCAACATAAACAACATGGAGATTGTTATCCTCTGAGAGCTCATCGGAGACGGCGGAGGAGGAGGATGAGTGGTGGTGGTTCTTGGCGAAGGAAGGCCATTTCTTTATCGCCGACTTGAGCTTTGTCAGCTTCCCAACTTTCGCCATTACTTATGAAACTAATCTTATTTCTTGAATTTGGAACAAGAGAGTTGTTGAAACTAGGTAGGGTTTAAGGTTTATGAGGATATATATATGATTATATGAGTGTGTATGTGGGTCAAAGTATTGAATGAAGAATAGAAAATGTTTGAGATGTTCTTGGGAGGAAATAACGAGGAAGGTTCGTGTATATATATTGAGTGAGATAGAGAAACGTATAGATGCATGACCCACCGATTGATGCATAACAGCTAAGAGAGATGAGGACATAAATGGCAAAACTAGTAGTTTCTTCTTTGCCCATTGTTTTTCCCATTTTTCTCTTTATATCTTATTACTGATTTATTGTCATGTTATATATTACATCTTTGAATTAAAATGATACTGTATTAAAAAATTTATATTGATTACATGAATGATAATATAATCATGTACCATACGAGATATATAACAATACGATTAAATAATATACATATATTTTTGGGTTTGTATATAAATTTTGTAAAATCTCAAAGACATATATTACACACGCTTAAAAATATACTATATAAGTTTTAAACCAATAATCCCAAACAAACAAAAAATCACTAACGATATAAATTTAATATAATTTAAGAAGATTATATATAATTTATATATTAAGAGGATAAAACTATTGCAGTATATGTATACTGTTTTCTTAGCTATGACATTTTGTTTTGTCTACATAGATGCTACTCGCATAAATCAAAATTTGAAAATACTTGATAAACACATACATGTTTATTTAACAAGTTTTTTTTTTTTTTTGAACATTAGCCATAATTCTTAGAGCGGCTGAATTCAATAAGTTTTCTTTGTCGTATATTATATTGTACTATAATAAATAAATATATATATATAGAAGAATTAAGTTTTGTAGATATATACGTATACGTGTGTAGATGTGTAGGCTAACCTCTTATTGCGTGTTGTTGTCTAATGATCGGACAAAGAGTGATGTTATTGAGATAACGATTACATCTTGTCCACAATTTTGTTGAATATTACCCGATAATGCTATTTGTTTGTCGTTCATATATACCAAAATAACAAACATAATCTTCATCTGTCGACTAAATTTTGTTATTTCTTAATTCGTATGAGCTAACGTATGTTATATCTAAATTTTCAAAACCATAACCATAAATCCAGTGAAGAATAGTAAAATCATATAAATAAATAAATAAAAAGACGGTAATTAAGCAAAAAAATAATAAGTTTTAATGAACAATATTTTTGTATGAGGGATGCAACCACCAATCACAAGGCAATTTTGTTATTTTAGCAAAATACGGTCCTATTATTTAGTGCAAAGGCATATTTTTCAGTAATAAATTTATAATATTCTATTAGAGTATCAAATGTGCTTTAAAATTTTTAAAAAGCTAGTTAGTTTGTATTCCCAAGAAATTAGGTGGAGAAGACCTTATTACCTTACCTTCTGTCTTTATCGAACAAAAAAAAGTTGTGGATGGTAAGCTAATCATTTAAGGAATTTTAAATACTTCAATTTTTATTTATGGCAAACATATACTTATTTATGGCAAAATAAATCATATAGTAATATAGTAATGGCTCATGATTAAGCATTAGATAACTGTCCAGTGTCATATACTTGTATATATACTTATGTTATGTAGACATCAAACTAGGCCTTATCATTTGTTCAAGGGTGATTGTTTTTTCTTTGAATATATATATATTTTTTGTTTAATTAAAGATTAAGAAAGGAAAATGACACACGCACATGCATTACATGAAATAGACAAACAACCTGAATTTTAGAATACTAATTACTTCCGATTCGTAATCATTGTAAGGATTGGCTTAGATCTAGTTATGCTAATTGAAAAACAAAAACAAAAAAAAAAGTAGATAGGATCATGGCGCTATCTACTTTTTTGTTTTTGTTTTTTTATAATAAACATAACTCGATTTTACTCAATATTCTAAGGTTCAATAATTTTAGAAAGAAAAAAAATTTGTCCTGAGATTTAAATATAATACTAAACGGTTTAGAAACTTACATAAGAGAAATTCTTAGATCATATTTTTAAACTAGAGTCCAAAATTAAAGTAGAGACAAGCCAGTTGAGATGGTGTTGTTGATGTAAGTGCGCGACAATTGTGCACTTAATCTACTTTAGATTTTTCGAGTTACATAGTCTAAATATATTAATCCGTAAAAGAAATAGCATAAAGTTTCGTTATAACTTAATAAGTTATTGATTTCTTAAAGATTCTGTCTATAAATGCTTAACGTAGTAGTTGTAATATATCTTCTTTTTTATGTTAACCAGTAGTTGTAATTGCTGCCGAATAAAAATGTATCTAATGACACATTAATATGTATATCTATTCAATTTTATATCGCGATAGTCCAGTGGTTTATATTGATTTGACCTAATAATACATACATTTATGGGTTTGGAAATGTATTAAAACTTTAAATAAGAGGGTAGCTTCTTCCCCAAAAAAGTAGGATTTTAAGGTTACATTTGATCTAAGCATGTCTTCATATCACTCAATTAAAGATCAAAGATGATTCAACTAACTACCCAATTACCACTATATCAACTTGAACTCACACGCCTATCATGATTCTCATACGAAGGGGAAATTATATCAAATATCAATATTTGTATGTAATTGTGTTAATAGTTAACTCAAAACTGATGAAACATGCATGTATGGGCATAAGTATATTTGAACAATGGTTTAAGTAGTTTTAAAATCATTTAATTGTACAAAATTTTCTTCAAAGATGAAAACTTAAAGTAGAAGAAAGAAGTAAGAAAATAACAACGCCACAAAATTGGAGTAATTGTCTCCAGAATTTCAGAACAATACTCAAACAAACACAAGAACCTTGAATAGCAAGCAACGAGTCTTACTTTCTGCTTCAAGCTACCAACGACATTGAAACTTTTCTAATCTGATGCTTTGGTCTTCTTCTTCTTCTTTTTCGGCTCTGATGTTACTTTTCTTTTAGACTTTGAATCATCATTCTCGTCTCGGTCTATCAAATGCTCGTACTCTTCATAACTCGCAAATGGAGATTTCCGTTTACTTTTTTCTTTCTTTTTCTTGTTACCACCAACATCATCACCATCACCATCACTATCTTCACCACCACCATCATCATTAACATCGTCAACATCGTCACCATCAAGCATATCCATTTCTGTGTCCATTTCTGCATCACTCGCATCCTCGACAAGCTCTTCATCATCATCACCCACTACTCTATCTAAATCATCATAGTCATATTCACCACCCTCTTCCTCAACAGCTTCATCATCAACATCATCCAACATATTCTCAATCTCCTCATTGTCACTCTCATCACCAGCCTCGAATTCAATATCACTATCGTAATTTCCTCCACCATCACCATCATTCACATCGTAAAGTTCTTCAGCAGCTTCTTCTTCAGGAAGTTTCTTCTTCTTTTTTTTCTTTGATTGCTTTGTACTGTTCATCTTGTTCACATAGAACTTGTGGAAGACTAGATCTTCAGGAGAGACATCTTCTTCTGCTAACTTGAGAATCTCAGATCCAATCATATGGTTTGACATGTCAAGCTGCACGCGAAGAAGAAGAAGAAGAAGAAAAGCGTTACAGGTGAGTACATAACAAAATGGTTTCAAACTCTGGTTGTTAAAGCTTCAGCTTTTTACATTCTTGGAAGGTTCGATCTGAGAGCCACCATGCCAAGTGTTTTGCTTTGGTTTCTTCTCCATGAATTTATCCAAGAAAGCAGTTAGAGATAAATCATTCAACGGGTTTCCATTGTAAACTATAGTAGTTCCTGAGAGAAGGGTTCCAGCCATTGTAGCAACCGAAGGGTGAGCGTGTGAAGAAAGAACCACCAACTCCCACCAACTCACACGGTCTCCGTTACTGTTAATTTGAGATCAAGGATTCAATTTCAACCAAGACTATATAATATCAAGAAAGTTGCTATACTTATTAGAGGTGAATTGTAATTATCATTGTTCTAAGCATAGTTTTTCAGGTTTAATTGGGTGAAAGATGAGATTAACTGACCAGTAAGAAGGTTCTCTATGGCGAGGATCGTATCCTCCAGGAAGACAACTTAATTTCAATGGCGCTTGGCTTCTTTTTTTGCTATCATTAGAGACCTCCATGGTTTCTTTTAGCTCATGAGGGGTTTCTTTTATAAATAGCTCCTCCTCATCATCAGAACCATAATCATCTTCTTCATCAGATTGCCTGACCGCCAAAGCCTCTTCGTCATCTGAAGAAGAATCACCCTCTCTACTTGTGAGTTTGTCACCGTCAACATCATTCCCTTGTTTCTCTGCTTCTTTAATTGGATCAATATCATCTTCCTCTTTCACATCCTCAAAATGTTCTACATCTTCTTCTTCCTCAACTGATTCCCTCTGGACCACCATGTTCCTGCATAACCGGAGAAAAAAACCATTGAGTAACCGGAGTAAACCCATCGAAGAATATGTTTAAGAAAAAAGTTTACCACAGAGGTGGCCGTGCTTTTAGCACCTCAGAAAGAAGGAAAAGGCATCCACAGGCGTACTGTGGTGGCTGCTGTAGCGCAACCTAGTCAAGTATATAAGAGTAAACTTTAAAGATAACACAAAAATATTCAATACAGTGTTCTGATGCCATCACTCTTTATGTTTTAACATCACTAATCAAGATAACTAAAGAAACAAGATTCATACATAGGACGACCTGATATAATATTGTTCTTACTATCAATGAAACTAGAGCGACCAAAGATGGGGTGATGAATCAAATATTCATGTTACCAACCTGCAAGACTCTTTTGGAGAAGGCAGCCACACGCCTTACATCTATATCGTTTTTCATGGCTCTGAGAAGAAGCCCAATAAACATTTCAGCCTGAAAATCAAGAATCAAAAATTATCCAACAGAGTTATGGAGAAAAGGATATGGTTCATGCCAGGGCGAGCCATAATGTTTTGATCACAAGAAAAAGTGGCTTTCACAAGATTATAAATGCATGAAATATACATACGCCAACACTTTGAGACCAATTTCGTGATCTACCAAATTCTAAGGATAATAACGCATTGATGAACTAAGAATAAAATGACGTGATGGAAAAGTAGGAAAACAGAAGCTTCAAATTTAGCTTGCCTTGGAAGAATTCATTGCGGAGGGAAGTAGAAGTTTCGAGTACAGTGCACGGTAAAATCTATCACTGACAATCTTATTCTTGGATGAGATCTTGTCAAGAAGCATCAGTGATTGAACTCCCACATTGAAATTCTTCGAGTGTACCTGCATACATTCGTGATACCATTTTCTTTATTATTTTTTTGGATGTAACAAATGAAACACAACACAAATGACGAAGCTTAAGGAGTTACCAGTTTAAAAAGCACCGGCGTCTGGGATTCAATTATATCATCAGCCTCGTCAGTGGAAACATATGGAAAAGCTCTGTTAACTCCCTGCAATAAGGAATAAGATGATCTGTAAAGTCTCAAAGCCATTAAATTACATAATGTATACAAAAAAAACACATCCAGACTAACCGTCAGTAGAGCTGATAGAATTCTGGAATCCAATTCAACAGGTGAATCAGAGGACTTCTCTTCTTTTGTGTCCTTTGTGTTGGCATTTTTCTTATCAGCCACTTTGTCATCTGCGCCTGGTTTCCTATTTGCTTCTGTGGTTAAAACCTACAAGAATAGAAACACAGTCCTATGTCTCAGACTTGAGTCATAATGCAACGTGTGGAAGATGTCATATTATGACTAATGACACCCCAAAAGAAAACGTTTAGGGGCAGTAGAAGTCTGAAAAATCTCGAAAGGAGTGTGGAAATGGGGGAACAAAAAGTCCGAGAAGATCATCAAAAAAATGTTTAATTTGCACTTCTATAGACTTTAGACGCCAGTTATATACCTTAAATAGAGCAAAATAAACATCAATTAGGCGTTTTGCCACATTTGGATCATCTCCTTTGTGACTCAATCGAATCTGACTCAAAAAGTTAACCTGTGAAATTTACAAGGGTTAGTAAGCATGGTTTAAGAAAAACTAAACGTTTAGTAAGCATGGTTTAAGAAAACTAAACATGGATAAACTTTATACTTCTTTTATCCTGTAAAGTCTCAGTAAAATTATTTTCCATTCAATTCAAAAGAAGACAAAATTTAATAATTTCAGATGACGATAAACGTGAATGAGGTTGAAGAGATGAGCAAGAAAAAAAATGGTTATCCTGAACCTATTAAGGGTGGAGAACAATGGCAAAATAAATTTGTTCAAAAATATGAACAGTGAATAAAAGGACATACAGCGTGGTACTTTGCACGTAACCCAAGATGAGGACGAAAGAGAAAGGAGTCAACTTCATCAATCACCACAGCCTGCAAAAATAAATATACGTTTAAGCCAAAGAGATCCAAACCAAATAATTAACGAAATCCAAAACTGCGCATATGAAGATTGAAATGCCGCACCTTCATATTAGGATGATCAGCCAAAAGATTTGTCAGGTGAAAATCAGCATTAGATGCACTCTTGTTTTGAGGATCCCCCAACTGTGTTAAGTAATCCACGGAACAATAAAAGGGATCACACAGTTGATAAATTTTGATTACATACAGATACTCCAAAGAACAATTGACAATACCTTGTTCACCAATGACACAAGCAATTTCCGCTCCTGTTCTGATTTGCTCGTCAGCATGAAATATATAGTCTGAAACCAAAAAAAAACAAAAGATCCTAATCATGGTACCAAGCAAAATAACCCATCAAATCTATTAGAAAGCAGACCACTACCATGAAATCATGCATCATCCAGAGAGCAGTATTACATTTATGTTACACAAATATCTAATATGATAACACATCACGAATCAAAACCTGGAAACCAGTGCTAGTAAAGAGGCTAGGGGGTGCAGAGTGGTAAGCTGGTAATAGGATATACCTTTAAAGCCTTGTCTTTTAGCTCTGGGAGCATATCCTTCGAAGATTCATCAAGGGCAGTGACGAAGCGCTCATACCTACAAAGTCAGCATAAAAAGCTGGCTAAGTTAACCATTGATCCAGAACAATTACCAATAGAAATACAAATCTTGAACATAGTGATAGACACATCCTCATGGCATGCTTTAAGCAGAATACATTTTGAAAGCTGCTGGAAAATATATTCTTTGTGGCAGTAAGAAGGCAAAAGTTCTCCTAATTTTTCGTTTGTCTAGTAAGGCCATAAAGAAGACTAACAAACAACTTGATGGGGAACCTACAATTGAAAGCAAAATGATACGATTTTATTTACCTCTGTTTCAAGCATTCCTCCCAGTACCAAAATAGCAAAAGCGAGTAACCATCCTTATTTTCAGGAATGCTTTGTAAAGGTCGCTGTAAAAGCGTCTTCAGCTTGCGATCAGGTAATAGCCTGGGAAAAACAAAAATACTCACTTAATCAGAATATAAAAAAATGCAAGATTGATGTTATTATGTACACATAAATTTATAGCTCGGTGAGAGATTAAAAAAAAAAAAAATGCCTGATCAAAATTTCGGATAGAGCCTTAAGACCCTTGAATGCAAATCTTTTTCCAACCTTTGAGGTCACCATTCCTACAATGAACAGCTCCAACATTTCAGCAAGTAGTTGAGTAGATAACACAAATGAGACATCACCAAAAAGCTTCAGATGATTTTCACCATTATAAGAAAAAAAGAAACTTAAGGAACCTATAAAAAAAGAACTCAATTCGCAATTAAACCAGAGAAACATACCCAATAAGGCATCAAGAGACCTCATATTTGCGATGGGATTCTCTCCGACCATGATCTCAAAGGCGGTGATTTTATCAGCTACTGTCCCCGACTTCTGGGCAGAAATCACCATCTTCATGTCTCCGCTCTTTCCTTTCGATTGTAAAAAGTCTTCTGCGTATTGCCACATCAACCTCTCTCCTAGTTCCCTCTTCTTCTCCGCCTCACCCTTCAAATCCTCCTTGTTCGTCACCGCCAGTTTCCGGTTATCTCCTCCACCGAAAACCTTCTCCTCCAGCTCCTCTGCATCATTATACCATTCCGAGCTCAATAAACTCGCTTTCATCAGCGGTAGCTTAGGCAAACTCTTGTACTTGTCGAAACGTTTCGCCTTAAACCCAGTGTTCTCATCGTCAATCGACAAAAAACCAGGCTTTGGCTTCGGGTTTATGGTTGGTTTCCCCGGCGTATCTTTGGGGGTTTGCTTCTTCGCTCCCAAATTCTTGCCCGCTTCATTTGGATTGTTCGATTTGAGCTTCCTTGTGTCTCCCTGTCTAACCTCGTTCTGGTTATTCTGATCGGAGGCGTCCTTCTTAGGCTTTTTCCGTTTCTGGGTTTGTGATTTACCGCTTTTACGGAAATCAGAGTCGTTGAAACCCGAAGAAGGAAGAGAGGAAGCGAAGCCAAGAGAAGAAGCGAATGATGCGATCTCGGATGTGAGATTCGATTCCACCGATGGCTTTGATTCCGACATTTTTTCTTCTTTCAAAGCATATGAACAAGACTCCGAGACAATTAGAATTAGTTTTGATCAATCTCTGTGCTTTTGAGATTAAAAATTTTCAGCAAAGGGTTCTACAAGGAGGGCTTTGCTAGGGTTTTAGAAAACGGCACGAGACAGATGGCAAAAGGGTAAGGATATGTTACAGGGGTAATAGAGACTTTTGACGCAGAGGCCCAAAAGGCCAAAACTTTATAAAGTGTTGGACCAGCCCAAACAGATCAGCCATGGATTTTGACTACGCTCACTACGCCCTCACCGATGGAAGCAAAGGTGAAGAAGAGTCATCAGAGGTAACTTCACCATCAAGAGAAGCGTACAGGAAGCGATAGGCCGAGACGTTGAATCTGAATCGCACCCGGATTCTCGCCTTCAGGAAAAAACCTAAATCCTTAGTCAAATTGGTTCCCAGCGATCACTCTGCGTCTCTTCACCAACAACCTAAACCCTTAGTCAAATTGGTTCCCAGCGATCACTCTGCGTCTCTTCACCAACAACCTAAACCCTTTAAAGCCTAGTAGACATATTCCTCAGTGTTCTGACAGAATCTTGGATGCACCTGGCATGGTGGATGACTTCTACTTCAACTTGCTTGACTGGGGAAGTGATAATGTCTTAAGCCATAGCGTTGGGTCACGCTGTTTATCTTTCGGATGCTTCCAATGGTTCTACATTTGAGCTTGTGACCATTGATGAAGAGAAAGGACCCGTGACAAGCATCAGCTGGGCACCTGATGGTTGTCATGTTGCAGTTGGGCTCAACAACTCTCAAGTCCAGCTATGGGATTCTGCATCTAAACGTCAGTTTAGAACATTGGAGGGTGTCCATCAGTCTAGAGTTGGATCATTGGCATGGAACAATCACATCCTGACAACGGGAGGGATGGATGGACAGATTGTGAACAACGATGTCCGGATCAGATCGCATGTTGTGGAAACTTACAGGGGTCACACTGGAGAGATTTGTGGGCTCAAGTGGTCAGGATCTGGAAAGCAGCTAGCTCGTGGCGGCAACGACAATTGCTTCGAAAGTGAGCCATTTTCTCATTTGAGTCGTATTCGTTGAAAATGTGAAGAGCAGCACAACAAGGAAAGTCATTGATTGTTTTGGATTCATTCTTCATGAACTGTATTTTTTTATTTGGACTATGATTATGAAATATAAATAAACGGCAGTCCAATATCTTCCGACACATAAGAATCTAAATGACAATGTAAAAAAATCTAAATCAGATTGAGAAACGAGTATATATATATATATATATATATATATATAGAAAAATATGACTACGTAATAGAAGAAGTCATCGAATATTTGGCTTCAAATCCTAAATAAGTCAAACTGCAAACGTGGACTCATGAATTTTTATATGTCCTAAAGCTTGAGTTCGAGATCTTTAGAAAACCGTCCTTCTTCGTCCACTTCCATCGACATATCGTTATGTCTCTTTGGTTTTGGGGGAGTCGCAGGCTGTCGAGAGGGTAGTCCTGGCTCTACCGATGGACCGACCATTTGTGGCTTGGGAGGAAGATGACCACCGTTTTGATTCACTTGATACGGAGCTCTAGCCACAGCCCTGAAAGTTCAAGACAAACAATTAGAACCGTATATAGGTTTGGTTTTATGCTAATGAAATGAGAAATGTTGGGTTATTACTGAAAGATCCACGACGTTCGTAATTTCACGACTAGCTTTTTGGTTTGTGGAGTATCTATAACGAAGAAAACATAACAATGGAGTCCAACACGAGCATGGAATCAGCATTCTTCTAATAAGTTGAGCTCAGTTAGCTATTTTACATATAGCTCTCTATCATAACTTTGGTCCTAACTCTTAATCTATGTATATATAACAGGGTCTCAAAAAGAGTTGCAACCAGCTAATTCTCAATAATATACCTGTCTTTAATTTACCTGTCTTTTCGTTTAGCAAAGAATCGATGAAGAGAGGCTCTTCTTGCAATGCGTTCGACGACTTGATGTTGCTGTTCTGTTTGATGATCATCGTTGTTCGTCCCAGAACTCGTTGGCTCGTTCAGATCAGGAATCACAACGTTGCCTTTGTTGCTGATGTTCATGTCTAGATTAATGTGATTCTGAGTGATCTTTGAATCAACCGCAACATGATTCGCTTGTTTCGCTACTTCCATTATCTCTTTTGCTTTGACTTCAGGAAACTCGTTGTAAACCATAACTTTTCCGCCAAAGAATATGGTCAACTGGGAATTTCCAGGCTCCGATACTAAGCTTGCTGGTTCACTGAAACCAAATCAAACCATTGGTAGTTTGGTACATTGTTCAAAATCCACACATCTATAAACACGGTTGACCTTTGTCTAATTCATTCGCCACAAACTGTAAAGCCAAGACTCTTACTTAACACAATAAGATCTAGACCAGATATCTCAAATCCAAAAAAAAAAAAACTTGACAAGAGTTCGAACACACATGAAGTTTGAGTAAACTGTACCTTAGATCGACGACATCTCTGGGTTTGCCTCCGGAAGAAGTAGAGGCTTCACCTACTGAAAGCTTCTGAATCAAGTCGAAAGGTTCGGTTTCAGAAATGTCTGCCTTCTTTATCCCATTTTGTTGTCCTATAACAAAACAAAAAATACACCAAAATTAATTAACATAAAGATTGCAAAATCGTAACTTCTTTTCTAACTTAACCCAAAAAAAGATATATATTTTAAAACATGCTTAGATAAAAAAAAAATGTTACAATTTTCTAATTTTACAATTCAACAAAAAAAAGTCGAATATTTAAAATACTATTCCCTCTTTTTGTGAGATTTAATTAAGCCAAAATCTTGGACGCAACTGAATAAAGATATTATACCAAAACTAGGTCTTTGTCGGCGGCGGCCGTCAGAGGAGAAGGAGAGAAAGACATACCTCTGAGATCGGATTGTCCGGCGAGCTCAAGATCGAATTTTCGAGCCAACCCAATATCTATATTCCCGAAACTTCCCTTCTCCTTCAAGTACCGGCTGAGCAAACTACATCTCCGGGAAAAATTGGACTTCTCCGGCGCTTGTCCGGTCGACATACTGTGATGAAATTGCAACAACTCGAGTGGATTAAACACGTAAAATCGAAGATTACAATTACAAGCGGATAAAAGTCTTGAGTTTTTGTTTTGCTCTTATGCCTTTGTAAATAAGCTATTTATGCCAATAAGTTTCTGTGGCTTAAAGCTCTCACGAATAATAATCTAATAAGTAAAACAAATAACGTTTTTTTTTTATAAGTTGCATCTTCTTTTTTTCTTTACTGGAGTGATAGTGATCTGTGCGCAATAAAGAAGATTTGTCACGAAGTTATTCACACCTAACATGCATGCACAATTGTTAGTCGACTAATTCAATTTACTAGAGACGATTCATGACGGGTTAAGTCTTCTTCTTTGTGGTCATCAGTGGTGAGTAATATAATAATAATGATGAACTCAAAATAATATTAATAATAATAATTATCAATTTGTAATTTACCCTAATGGTTAAAAATTAGCTAAAATTAGCCTCTTTTTTTGGGTGGTCAACATAATTTTAGGCTATTAAGTATTAACACAAAGTTTTATAAAAGTACTTGTTTTGTCGCGAATTACGAATAAAAAAAAAAAAAGAGTCGTTAATTCAAAATCATATCACTGTTCGTTACAACTTCCGGCACGTTTTCCTTAAATTTAAACAGATATATTAAGAAGAAGAAAAAAAACAAAAAACAAAAAGTTGACGGCGACGTTACTGGAAGGCGTTAACAATTTTCTCCATTAAATCCTCGGGTCACGAAAGTAGTTATTATTTACGATTTTGTCCTCGTGCGAAAAAATAAATTGGTTTGGTGGTGGCATATTCGTTATTAAGAGGCATAACCGAGGGCATTTACAGATTAAATTCCTCGCGTCAGCTGATGGCTGTTTAGAGATGAATCTGTAGGGACCCATTTGCCAGTAAACTTGTGTATATCGACGAATACTTATCCTTTACAGCGTTTTAGGGCACGTGTTTTGTGAAATTTAGGATCCCATCACGTGTCAATATCCTAACGGTACACCCATAATCCATGCATGATTTGCATTTTTTTTTTCCTTTTTTTTTTGTTGATTCAAATCTTTCCAAAATAATTGTTGCTAACCAAGTGAAGTATTGTTTTCATTCACCATCTCACAACTGAAAATTAGTTACAATTTTCTTAGCGGAAGAGCGGAATGAACCAATCAAAAAAAGTAATACCAAATCCAAATTGGGACCAACAAAATATCTTATATTCAAAGTTTCTAAACTGAACTAGAAATGAACCAGAATATAGTTATATTTTAAAAATATTAACTATATATAGATTTAAAAATAATTCAAATATCCAAAATTATAATTATGAATTCAAAATTATCAATTATTAATTATTTTAAAATTAAAATAATAATGAAAATATCCAAAAACTAAAATATTTGAAGATTTTAGTTATAATTATCAAACTTTAACTAAATTTTATTTTTAAGTTTTTAATTTTTTTATAGTTTAAATATTCAAATCGTATCAAACAAAACCGAACTGAACTGATTCAAATATCAAAAATACATGAATGAGTTCTATAATCCAAAAATCCAAAATCGGATTATTCGAACCGAATCTAAACACCTAATCTTATTATATTAAAAGTGAAACCCCTCTAGTATATCAAAAGTGAAAAAAAAAAAAATATTGAAAATTTTTATAAGCACCTAGACCCTTTTTGTTTCTAAAGAGTTTTTCTTAGTTCTAATATGAAATTTTGTGTGTGCGTTTGCTCAAATAAATATTCTTTAAGTAACGTCCAACAACAACCAGAGACTAAAGAATTTAAAATGTATGAGACATAAAATCTATTATATAATAATTGTCGTAGACGATGGTGCCAAGAGGAAAAAATCATATTAGTCGCAACTTGCAAGATCTAATCAATGAGAACAAATACTCTGAACTTTGAAGAGTATTCCATATCATGTACATCTACGGTTGAACAACAACTTGAGTATATATATATATATATATATATATATATCATATCTGTTCTTAGTGATGCAATAGAAGTTTTGCGATTCTAACATTCCATGCAACGGAAGCAAGTCCTGTACGAAATGGATAAAGCAAATGAATTCTTTGACACCCAGAAGATACTTTGCATGTGAATACCAAAAAATTGCAACTTCTTCACATGCTTCATATGTACTATTAACATATAACATATGTGTCCTAAGATAATTTCATGCTTAGTATCAAAACCGTATTCTGTAATGTAAACAAATATTATATAATTAGTATGTTGGTTGTAAAATTTTGTGATAAAGATATAAGTTAATTGTAGAATACCCCTTTTTGGAAGGGTTTTGTAAAAATACGATTTGCTTAACTAAATATTTAAAAATTTGGTGCAATAATAAAAAAAAAAACATTTTTCCCATTAGGTTTACAAGGTTGTGTTAGGACAGCGCTGCCCTTAAACTAAACATCAAAAAGCAAAGATATTAGGCTCCAAAAGTTTCATAATAAATTAAGAACATCAAATTTAGTAAATGTCCTTGTTTGGGTATTAGC
The DNA here is from genome assembly GCA_039880935.1 of Streptanthus diversifolius. Taxonomy (NCBI): domain Eukaryota; kingdom Viridiplantae; phylum Streptophyta; class Magnoliopsida; order Brassicales; family Brassicaceae; genus Streptanthus; species Streptanthus diversifolius. Next base: position 3,205,790 of record JAXGFM010000015.1, on the reverse strand, counting down.
TTTTTCTTAACTAGTGAAAAATATTTGTATGTATTTAAAATACATACTTTGATAAGAATATTATGAAATATGCATATTTCCATAAAAAATGGTTAAGAATTATAAAAGCTAAAATTATAATAAAATTTGGTCCGTCAATTTTTTCTTAAATACAATCTGGTCTCTAAATATTTAGCATTTTAGTATGCACGTCTGACAAAACTATTATTTACACGAAATGCATGTTTTTTGAAAAGTTCCAACTTTAATATTATTCTAGTTTCTTAGATCAAGTATGGGCTTGGACACTAGCATCAAATAGATATGGGCCTAACAACAATGCAAAGTTATCTGTTATTTCGTAATTGCTTTTGCTTTTCTCAATCTTGACTCTTTCAACGAACATTCGCGCCACAAGCTCCTAAGTGCCTCTCATCCAATGGATCACAAATGACAAAGAAAAACAAAAGACAGAGAAACGAGATAGAGCGAGAAACAAGACAGGAACAGAGAAAATTAGTAAATCAAATCAGCAAGACAAAAAAAAAAGAAAAGAAAAAAGAGGCTACTTTGATCAACGGAAAATAAATTAAACAAGTTTCTAGAAACTCCCGGCAGCCTAGCTCCGGTTAAGTAAATGGCCATGGCCTGGCTAATTTGGCCGCTTGTGCTATCATTAACAGCACTTTCTGCAAACTCGTTAACCGAAGCAGAATCATTGTTGAAATTCAAGGAGTCATTAACCAACACCAAGTCTCTCGATTCTTGGACACCAGATTCAGAGCCATGCGGAGGAACGGAACGATGGGTCGGATTGCTCTGCAGCAAAAACACAGTCTTTGGCATCCAGATCGAACAGATGGGCCTCTCAGGAAACATCGACGTTGCCCCCTTAATCGACCTACCTGCTTTACGCACCATAAGCATAATGAACAACTCCTTCTCCGGTAATATACCTGAGTTTAACCGATTAAGTGCTCTGAAATCAATTTACTTATCAGGCAATCGATTCTCTGGTAATATTCCTCCTCATTATTTCGCATCAATGGTTTCGCTGAAGAAAGCGTGGCTGTCCAACAACGAGTTCTCTGGCTTCATTCCTGTCTCGTTGGCCACTACATTGCCAAATCTAGTGGAGTTACACCTCGAAAACAATCAATTCATTGGGATTATTCCGAATTTCACCCAACCGACTTTAGCTGATATCGATCTCTCAAACAACCAACTAACCGGAGAAATACCACCCGGTTTGTCAAAATTCGACGCGAAGAATTTCGCAGGGAATCCTGACCTTTGCGGTGCGAAACTAGAAACTACCTGCACGCAGCCGAGAAATTCGAGTGCAGCAATTTCAATAGAAGGACCAATGAAAGATGCGAGTAAGGCCAAATACTATATAGCATTCGGTACACTAGGGTTCCTTTCAATCGTTATCATCATCTCCTTAGTCTTCCGAAAGAAGAAAAAGAAGAAAACGAGGATAAGGACGCGTCGTACCTCTGAACAAGACAGTAACGACGATCAACAAATTCAGGTTTTTCCAGAGCATCTTAAAAACGTTTTGAGTTTTAAAACTTACAAACAAACAAACAAAAAAACAACATTCTTGATGTGGTTGACAGGTAACTGTTGACGGATCAAGATCTGGTGGCTCGATGCAGAGTAAGACCAGTGGCTCCGGCGAGCTGACGAATAAGTCAATGGGTGTGACAGGGACGACGGATTTGGTGATGGTGAACGAAGAAAAGGGTGTTTTCGGTTTATCGGACTTGATGAAAGCAGAGGCTCAAGTTCTCGGAAATCCCGGCGGAGGAGGCAGCCGCACTAGCAGCAGCGGAGGCGTGGGATCTGCGTACAAGGCGGTGATCGCGAGCGGCGTCACGTTGGTGGTGAAGCGTGTGACGGTAATGAATGAAGTGAGTTTAGATGTATTCGACAAGGAGATTAAGAACTTAGGAAGCTTACGACACAGGAACATATTAACGCCTCTTGCTTACCATTTCCGGCGAGACGAGAAACTGCTGGTGTTCGAATTCGTCCCCAACTTGAGTTTGCTTCACCGATTACACGGCGGTCACGGTGAGGGATTTCAATTAGACTGGCCTTCTCGACTTAAAATCATTCAAGGTATCGCAAAAGGGATGTGGTATCTCCACAGAGAGTTAGGGTTTCTAAGCTTGCCTCACGGAAACCTTAAATCGAGCAATATATTCCTCGCCGACGACGGAGAGCCACTCATCTCCGAGTTCGGACTCCAAAGACTGATCAATCCCGACGCTCAATTTCAATCCCTCGTCGCGTATAAATCTCCTGAAGCGAATCGCGATGGAACCGTCTCTGCAAAATCCGATGTGTTCAGTTTCGGAGTCGTGGTCTTAGAGATCTTGACAGGGAAATTCCCGTCTCAATACGCCGGACTGAATCGAGCCGGCGGGACCAATTTGGTGGAGTGGATTGGCTCCGCCGTGGAACAAGGTGGCTGGATGGATCTGCTTCATCCGGCGGTTGTAACCGCCACCGCCGGTGATAAAACGTCATCAGAAATTATTGAGAACGTTTTACGGATGGGTGTGAGATGCACCGGAGAAGATGCTGATCGGCGACCGAGTATGACTGAAGTCGTCGACGAACTAACGATAGAAGATTCTAACGACGACTTCATCACCATAGAAACTTAGCTTCGCCGATGCTTTTGGAAGTCGATGAATTCCAACCGTTAGATTCGTGCAGATTCATCATTTTTATTTTAATTATGCTTTGTCTCTTTATCATTAAATTTGTATACTATTTTTTTTTTAAAAAAAAAAAGATCAGCTGAGGTTTCTTGTAACAAAAGTGTGTTTTAACGTTTTGGGCATAGATTAAATTATCACATTATTTTCGCGGTTTTACGACCACTTGTAAATTTTGGTATTAGAGACACACATTTGCACACACAAAATAAAAGTCATTAGCGAAGAGCGATATTGATTATCAATGAGAGAGTCACAAATTACAAATCAATATTATGCCTATATCACGTGTTTGTGTGTACGTACGTGAAGAAGAATTAAAATGATAGAAAAGAAATATTAAAAAAAAATGTATGACAGCTAAACACAGCTGGAGATTAACGAATCGTAACATTTTTTTGTTCTTTCTCTATATGAATAATTTAGATATTGCCAGGATTTATAAACGTATAACTTAGCAGACAACAAAATACCCATCCCTGCATTAATCACTCATATTCTAGCTAAGAACAAAAAAAAGTTATATCAGTATGAATAAATTATATTACTATGTTACTATAATTATTTTAATACACGATAGGTAAGATGCAGTACTATATAATAAGTGGCATTAACTATAAATCTATACACATTGAACCGGGACAAATAACTATGAATTTAGTTTATATCCCAAACATCAAATCAAAATGTATACTTTCTAAAGTTATATATATATAAAAAATTCGTGATGATTATTTAATCGACACATCTAATGACATTTCCTTACATAATAAATGCTTTGCATAAAGGTGAGCTGTTCACATTCATATTAATGACATACGAGGGGCTATTTTTTTATTAATGAAATGCATTTTTACTGAAAACGTCATCGAAGTACTCATATATTCGTATTTTAAAATTAAAATTTAGATTAAAAATGACTCAAGAAATTCTCGCACTGGCTGAATCCAGCACAGCACCACTCGTGCAACATTATTATTTTATTCTATATGTATATTGACTTCATGTTTCTAGACTGTCCCATATCAATAACAGAGGATAATTAATAAATGTTTCCCATGGTAATTTAAGGAAACGAAATAATCAATTCTCTTTATTTTTTATCCGAAAATTATATGCCTCAACATTAAAAATAAAATATATCAGAAATGATAATGATCAGAATTACATTATATCCACCTAAGAGTAAGAAAAATAATTAATATCTTGTTGTATCATAGAAGAAAGTAAATAATATTAATGTTACAAATCCCCCCAAAAAATATAATAATAATAATAATAATAATAGTTGGGCTTTTTCTTTGTTGTCTGAGTTATAAATTTGTTTTGTCACCGTGAATCTTTTAAAAAGGCATAATGCATGGGAAACCGGGTGCAAGCACGTGAATGTCGGCCCATTTAGCAGTCGAATAGTTGACTTAATTCATATGATTCTGATTATTAAAAAAAAACATATTTATTTCTGTTTAACGATATTTTATAGTAAAAATTACAGTATTTTTAATTTTCAAAATAACATTTAACTTGCAGTTTGATTAAATATTTGTAAAAAAGGCGCCTAGCATGGCGGTTAAAGAGCTGTTAATAAAATTTGGATGTGTTAAAATTTAAATTTAATTAAAGAATGAAAAGCATCTAAAATTCTACTGTGGCTCTTCTCAGTACCCCACCATAAGAAAAGAAAAGGAAATCTCTCTATTTTACGCTTTTTGTTTGTTTCTTTGTTGTTTGTATTTTTCGTATGAAACCATGGAACCACAGGAGCAAACTCACCGTGGCGACGGAGACGACTGTTCCGTTTCCGAATTCGACTCGGCGGAGAAGGTGATTATGCGGTGGGACGCTACTGCGTCCGAAGAAGCCAGGGAGAAGATGATATTCACCGATCCCCAGGAGGTGAAGCTTTATCTCCACGCCGTCGATGAAATCCAACGGTTCGTTTCATCCGGCGGAGGAGTTGAGACCCGAGCAAATTCGGCAATCCAGATCGCCATGGCTCGTCTCGAGGACGAGTTTCGGAATATTCTCGTCTGCCACAGCTCTCCGATCAACTCTGATTCTCTAATGTCATCTTCCTCTTCTGCTCAGCTGGAGGTTGACGAAGATGGGAGTATTAATGGTAACAGTAACGAAGAAGATGATCAGCATGAGGAAGAAGAGACGGATCTTCTGAAACGGACCGGCTCGAGTTCCAGTTCCGCTTCGGGGACTGTTCGGTTGCCGACGGGACGTGGTAGCTACAGTAGATCCACCAGCAGCATACGCGAGATCGAGTTGATTCCGATCGATGCGGTGGTATATCTGAGCTGGATTGCTCGGCGTATGGTCTCCGCCGGTTATCTCCGTGAATGCATTCAGGTATACGGTAGCGTACGCAAATCCGCCGTCGATTCGAGTTTCCGGCTGTTAGGGATCGAGAAACTGAGCATCGGCGATGTTCAGAGGTTAAACTGGGAGGCGCTGGAGCAGAAGATCCGTCGATGGATCCGAGCTGCTAAGATCTGTGTGAGAGTTGTGTTCGCGAGCGAGAAATTGCTCTGCGAGCATGTATTCGAAAGCGTCGGAGCCGTCAACATCCACGAGGCTTGCTTCATTGAAACCGTCAAAGGTCCGGCGATCCAGCTTTTTAACTTCGCGGAGGCGATCAGCATCAGCCGGCGATCGCCAGAAAAGCTCTTCAAGATCCTCGATCTCCACGACGCTCTGATTGAGCTTTTGCCAGACATCGAGTCGGTTTTCGATCTGAAATCTTCGGATTCGATTAGGGTTCAGGCGGCGGAGATACTGTCGAGACTGGCGGAAGCGGCGAGAGGGATATTATCTGAATTCGAAAACGCCGTCCTCCGTGAACCATCAAGAGTCCCCGTTCCCGGAGGAACGATACATCCATTGACGAGATACGTAATGAACTACATTAGCTTGATCTCAGAGTATAGACCAACATTAGTGGATCTCATCATGTCAAAACCATCGAGAAACGCCACCGATTCAAACGCACCGGAAATCGATTTCTCGGAGCTTGAGAATAAAGGTCCATTAGCCCTCCATCTGATCTGGATCATACTGATCTTGCAATTCAATCTGGAAGGAAAATCCAAGTACTACAGAGACGCAGCTTTATCGCATCTCTTCGTCATGAACAACGTACACTACATTGTTCAGAAAATAAAAGGGTCGCCGGAGCTCCGGGAAATGATCGGAGATCTCTACCTGAGAAAGCTAACGGGTAAGTTCAGGCAAGCCGCTACGTATTACCAAAGAGCCGCTTGGGTCAAAGTCTTGTATTGCTTAAGAGACGAAGGGTTACGCACAAACGGAAACTTCGCATCAGGTGTCTCCAGAAGCGCATTGAGAGAGAGATTTAAATCTTTTAATGCTCTGTTTGAGGAAGTTCATAGGGTTCAATCACAATGGTTGGTCCCAGATTCTCAGCTGAGGGAAGAGCTGAAGATCTCGATATTGGAGAAGCTTAGTCCCGCTTACAGATCGTTTCTCGGGCGGTTCAGGAGCCACATAGAGAGCGGGAAACACCCGGAGAATTACATCAAGATCACAGTTGAAGAGCTTGAGACCGAGGTTCTTGACTTGTTCGAGGGGTTATCTACAAATCAGCATCTGAGAAGACGATCAGAATGAGAGATAAGTGCTTTTTTTTTCTTTTTCTTTTTTTTCACTCTTCAGAGTTTTAGAGCTTTACCGAAACAGATTCCTTGAATTTTTTTCGCAAATTCGGGTTCTTTGCGAGAGAGCTAAAAACCGAGCAAGAAAGAAGAAGGATTGATACGACCGTTGATTTTAATTTTCAGATTCATGAGTTTGTAATGTTGTATGAACTTATAATATATCTGTTTGGTTACTTGCCAAATTCTTAGCTTCAAATCTTTTTTTGTTCATTTGTTCATATGATGAAACTGTATTGTGTCAATGTCCTATCCCTTTGTATGCTTATTTGTTATGGTTAGTTTGGTTTCGGTTTTCTCCAGTCTTGTCCTTCATAGACCAAAGTCAAGAAAAAAACATGGCACACAAACTAATACTACAATATTGAAGAGGCGAAACAAAGGCTGTTTTGGTCTCTTGACCTTTGTATTGTACAGACTAAAACTCACGTGACCTAAAAGAATACATATAATAAAATTTGAGGTGTCGATAAAGAGAGAAGTGTCAAGTCGAAGAAGATCGATTGTGACTATTGTCTTACTACTTTACTCCCTTTTGTCTTCCTCCAAATCTTTGTCGGATTCTTCTTTGTCAGCTTGTAAAGATCTGGTTTCTGAGATGCTCTTGACTTCATGAGAAGGAATCGGAGATGGTTTAATGAGGGTTAGTGTGTAATCGTCCTTCTCAAACTCCCCGCTTGAATCACCAGAAGATCCAGAGAATGCATACCTACAAGCAGATAATGACGGTACAAACAATAAGAGGCCGTGCTATTTGCTTAATCCGCAGTTTCAGCTTATTGATGAAAATGTTCAATCTTTAACTATAAAACAACCGAACAATATACATTTTAAAATGTTCTTCTTGGGTATGGTGTTACCTAGTCGAGTTCTGGGATGGAGCCCAGAGAGAACAGATAACAATTAGTAGCGAGAAGGAGAGAAGTTGCCAAAAGGCCGGGATGATCCAAGCGTTTTGCCAATGTTCGTTGTAAACATCCTTCGATTTGAAATAAAGCTGCCAAAAATAGAAATAAAACTTTAGTACAGATCTTATTCTGATGTTGAATTCGAACAATACAATGGTTTCTCGCATGATTGAGATATTTAAGACAATTGTTTTCACATTACCTCATAGCAAATCCAACCCACGGAAACCAAAATGGCTACAGCCAGAGCATTTGTGAACTTTCTGTATATGTCCAACTTGACCAACAACCTTCTCGCCTGAAGCTTCTTGAACGTAGCAGAAAGAGATTTGAATATCCATATGATGAAGAAAGCATCCAATATTGCAACAGGAAGAACTAAAAAGAGTCGAGCTTTCCCCGAAAAATCGCTGACAGTACCGACATTTTCCATCAGTTCAAGAACTTCAGATGCAGCAAAGAAGGTAACTCCAAGCATGATAACCTTTGACGTAAAGCCCCCGAGCGTAGGTCTCACAACACCGTATCCCATTGAAACCATCAGGATGATAATACGAGCACTTGTACGCTTGATAGTCCCAAACGTAACTGCCCAGATGGTGATCACGGTTGGTCTGACTCCCGTCTCGTTGAATTCCGCGTAATCGAAATACCAAAGTGCCATCTCACACATCCCTAGCGTTATCACCAAAGTTAAGCAATTCTGCAACGGAAGTACTTCTCTCCAGAATCTCGCACACTGCGAGAACCAGAAGATGCCAAGCAACACAAAGGCAAGCGACATGAACCCGTAAAAGTACATCAGTGGAGCCATTCTACCGGGTAGATATCCGCTAGGGTTTTTCCAGATGGTTTTCCCTTCAACAACCAAGTCGTTGAGATTAGGATCGCAATGAATGAAGTAGAGGTTGTACATTCCGGTCCTAGTGATCTGGATCGATCTTGTAGGCAGCGTACCAGACGGCTCATTCTCCCTCAACGAAACACCAAACACTTGGGGCCAACCAGAATCTTTAGCAGAAGGATGATGAATGATCTCTCCGTGAGAGCAAACACCGAGTTTCGCCAGATCAGATGTGCAACACACAGCTCTCTGCCCACCATAAGCTGATCCTCCAATGTTTTCCCGGTCTTCTACCTCAAAAACCACGGCGTGGATAGGTAATGAAGAACTGTTGGAAACTTCCTCAGGCCTCCGGAATGTGATCTTCTCAAAACTGTCAATGCATTTCACCATCAAATTAAAGATTTACACAAACTTGAAGTTACTCAAAATACATAGAAAAATTTACTCTGTGCATATAGTTCATGAGTATAGAAACGAACCAAATCAGCTTGAAACTCATCTACTCGAAAAAAGTGGAAATTACTTGTTTATCTTAAAGATCCAACGCTGTTAAGACTCATCTACTAACAATTCTTGAACTCATAATGAAGAAATCGACGAACATTTCGCTAATGAGTTTCTGATTATAAAATCAGATCCAAAGCAGATTTAAAAGAGGAAAGTAATGGAATTGCACTCAATTAAAGAAATGGGATCAGAGAGCTAAACCCCCTAAATACCGGATAAAGGAGACGGAATCAGAGTCGGAGGTGAAATTATCGGAGGGAGAAGAGGAGTAGATGCCTTCGCTGCCGCCATGGAAGACGAAGGCGTTGCCTTTGGACATGAATCTCTCGCTTCGGTACTCATGCACCGACGCTTGGACCAAAGAAAACGTCAGGCATAGTAGCAGAAGAAGAAGAAGATGGAGCAACATTGAAACCATCTCTTCGCAGAGATCTGAAGAAAGAAAGTTGATGACTGAGAAAGTCAGTGAGAAACTGAGATGTGTCAATGGTCGATCGTACGGCTGTTAAAGGTTACTCCTTGATCGTTCCAGATGTTCAAAGGTTCTATGAAAGTAATTAGACCAGTGAACCCTCTAAGCTAATCAGCGGGTTTAGCCGACAATAGTAATAACTAATTATATTTTTAAATTTAGAATGGGCCTTTATTGGGCATATTAACTGTATTATGAAAGCTATGGTCCATAAACTGGATTCATTTTTGGAAGACAAACCTAATAAGATGTTAGATACTAATATTATTATTCTAACTTTAGGATGGGCCTTCGTGGTCCATGAAAACTGAAGAATACTTTCGCGTCTTGTATCGCAGCCATATATCTTGGTGATACCTAAGTGAACTCTGAATAAAATCTTCATAATAGGCTGAGGGAGGGATCCAATTAGTGACTTGCATAAGTTGTACCACCAATGAGAGATTCTATAATATTTTATAAATATAATTTCAAATTATATAATATTTATTTATTATTATCTTTTGTAATTTTATAACTTAGTGTTAATTGTCTATGCTGTACTATTTATTTACAATGATTGTAAATTAATGATATTCAGAAAATTTTGAGTAAATTTAGTCCTAGAAAGAAATTACAAAATGTAATTAACAATAATTACAAGGCTAAGATAAACTTTATTATTAATCTAAATCAGTAGATGTCTTGTCTGTGTTACAAGGAAAAAAACAGGATGTATATATATGACTGAAGAATGACAGAAACGAGTGTAAAAAAAAAAGAGAGGAAGTATTTATATAAACTAAGGTTATCCACCTGAAAATACACAATAAATACATGCATGTATATATATGATTCTCTCTTTATATACACACATGTATGTACGCATATAAATTATCATGTACTGTATTCTGATGTTTTAGTTTCCAGAACATGTTTGGTTCTTATGGACTCAAACATGCAAAAACAAAACCCACAAGCTCTACAAATAGAAAACCAAAAACTTTCATCAGAAATAAAAAGAAAATTGATTGATCAATTCCCTTTGAATTTTTTTTGTCTTGATACCAGTGAAGATTCTATATCTGCAAAGACAAAAGATCTAATATCAGATTCAGCATTAGAAGAAGCAAAACTAATGAAATTAAAATTCATTGTTCAGGTTAATAATGATTACCTGTACTTTCTTGTAAGAACATGAGTAAGGGAAAAGTGGATCAGATTTCAAGAACAATGACTGCAACCAAAAAGAAGAAGAAAATCGAATTAGTTCATGGACGACTTCTTTTGTTTTAAATTATAAGAAATCAAAAGATCTGAAACTCACAATCAGAATCTGTTTTGACCCATTTACCCCCATCGCTACTACTTCCTTCTTCCTCATTCTTTAATGAAAGTTGTTGCTTGTCTTGCACGTATTTCTTCGTTGATGTTTGCTTCGGAGAAGCTGGAGTATTAATCTTCTTGAGTAGCATCACCCTCAGTAACTGCATACATCGTGTAAAAATAATAAGATACATGAACAAAACACTTCCATTAGTATCCGAGATCGTGTTGGAAACTTAAGTAGTACCTTCTCCATTCTCGATTCTTGAAACGTGTCTCTCAAGCTAGGGTTAGGAAGAGGAGAGAACCCCTCTGTACAGACAAACATCTTCTTGAGGAGATAAGAAACCGAGGTTTTGCTCAGATCTGTCTTACTCTTCTTCTTCTTATTATTTTTACTCTCTGTGGAAATAGCTTTGCATCTGCCCAAAATGACACTGATCGTACGCTCAATGTCTTCTTCGTTCTCATCAGAATCTCCACCACCTGAAAACGCGTTGCTGATTCGTCTATCGACTTCAAGACTCGAAGGACAATTCAAGAATCTATCCAAGGGAAGATTCGCAAGTTCTCTGTTCACATCGGACTTCCTCTTCTTGTTCTTTCTAGTTAAGAGCTTCGTCAGCTCCTTTTGCAGTTTCCCAACTTCCTCGGGAGTAAAATCTTCAAGATCACCGGAGAAAGAAAGATCTTGATCTCTATCTTGCGCTTGACCTTCCACGCGCACGTTAGAGGGCTTCTCTTCTTGAATCACTTCTTCAACAACCTTTATTGGTGTTTGCTCTTTGGTCACACTACCGAACGTTCCAATGGCAAGTAATCCGTGAGGCCAATCGCTGAACTCTTCTCGTGGTTGATCTGTGATTTACAAATATAAGACAAACAAAAATTATTAGAGAGCCAATTAATTAGGAGGGGTTCTTTGGACATATTCCAAGTAGACAACTACTTTGGTAAATTAAAAGGTATGTTTCAACGGACACATAGGCAATAGATTCTAATTTGTGTAATCTTTTACTTACGAGATGAAGCAGCGGATATGCTTGGTCTATGAGTATTCGCATGTTTACCATGTAGCTTGTTCTGCATCCACCCAAAGAACTGAAAAAAGCAAAAAAAGAAAACAAAAAAAACAAAAACATATATGAGTACTTATGTTCATTTTCAGACACCATCTGATAAATCAATGAATATCAGTAATGAAACGAACCTTCATGTCTTAATGACTCGACGAAGAAGAAGACGAAAATGTGAAACAAGAAATGAAATAACTCGGGTTCTTGCTGAATCAAGAAGCTCAAGTAGAAATTCAAAAATATGATATTTGAATATATTTTTCTGATGAATTTGATGGTTCAAGTTCCAAAATTGACGGCCTTAGTTCTTCGTCCAGATTCACTTCTTCAAAAAATATAAGGAAGGAAGAAAAAAAAAGTTTTTTTTTTTTTTAATAAACTCTGGATTTGTTTGGTTAATTTGTGTTCAGTTAAAGCCTTTTCTCACACTCTTCTTTATACAGCTCACGACGTACGGCTCGTATCCCCATGCAAACGTTCGAGGTCCAACGAAACATTCTTTTGTGCGTATTTAATTTATATTATAGCTTAGTTAATATTATAGAATGCTTAACTTATATTATAAAATATTGATTTTATATCGGAGAGAACGTCACGGCTTTGATCACAATTCATATAACGGCACTTCGTATGATCCTAAAGTCTCAAATCTCTTTTTACCATTTTTCGACTATCTATAAAAGGATAAAAAAATTAGATTGGATCCCTAGAAAAGTATTTGTTTTCTCATTGAGTGGTTACTATGTTGACACGAAGATATAGAGAGGCTTCTACACATTTTGTTATTTGTGTGATTTATCATTTGTTTATTCTTCTTGTGATCAAAAAAAAAAATATATGGTTATGCATATGTATGTTGGCTTACTTTTCTAATTAGGCGCACGCAAAAATTGCCATTATAAGTTTCAAAAAAATGCCATTATTACTTGGAATAAATTTGTAAGGGGTGAAATATAGTTTATAAATAATCAGGAAAATTAGATATAAATATTGACAATCTTGAAAATTAAAAAATATCACGTGAAAAATATGTTAAGAAATAGCAAATAAATTATTTGATAGATGGAATAGATAAATTGATGTCATTAGGTCCTTCGATAGGTTTGGTAATTAATGACTAATAGAAAAACATGTCAAACCAACGAACATTTTATTTTAAAAATATATGGTACGTCTTAAAGTCACAGTTACAAAAAAATGTATATCTATATATTCATATATATATATATGAAGTTGTTAGAACTTAACTATTATTAACCTAAATTATTTGATTATGTGACAATTGACAACTTAATATTTTAAAACATTTTTGTGTGGTTTACTGACAACTGAATACTATCCAAGCTTGAATAGTATAAAACTCTAGAGAATTTCAGAAAACTCTAAGAGGGAAAGAGACAGAAAGAAAGAGTGAAAATTTTAAAAGACAAACCCCACGAAGGAACTCATGCCATTGTCCCCTTCTCCTCTGGAATTCTAAGATCTTAGTCTCTCTATTCACTTTTATTGTATAATCTATCTTCCGTCAAATAATTGAGTCAGATCATGTTCTATGGACGTGTAACACATTTTATCTAATCATCTTCTTTTTTTTTTTTTTTTTTTACGGCAATCTAATCCTCTATATTACACTTTGAATGGTGCCACGTTAGTGTTACAAAGCTATATACATATTACATATTTCTTTCCATAGAGTATTTCAAAATTCAAACTAATGATGGAATCTATATTAATGGCCACACGAAACCTTTGTATACCAAATTTGTGGACATCTACCAGAATCGACTTTTGATTTAATGGCTTAACTAAGCAGTTGGATTATGACCATAAATTATTTCATTTCAGGCATTATCCGTTTGATATATTTGTTTGCATATAAGTATTTAAACAAACATGACTTCTATAATTTATATTTTAATTTTTAATATATTTTATAGATTTTTATTACGAAGAAAATAAAGCATGGTGAATTGATTATTTTTAAAAAATACTAGATAGATGTGATTCTTGATCTTACACAATGACAAAAGACGGAATAATTTTATGATTCAGTATTTTTTTTTTATCAATCACATGAGTATGCAGTAAATTAGTCAAATATTCATCTAATTCCAAGATTAATAAAAAATCACAAATCCTGAAATAGTATATGTGGATTATTTTTGTTTTAAAAAGCCATATTTTCTTATTAATTTATTGATCGTGAATTAGGGATTTAATTAGTTAAAGGGAGAGAATATAGTAGGAGTGAGAAGTGATAAAGAAAGAAAGAAGAAGAAAGGAGACAAAAGGAAAGCAATAAAAAGCAGTCTCGCTTTAACATCGGAGGCTTGAGCCCACCACACTACTCCCAATCACGTGGATTCTGGTCCAATAGACATTAGCCACGTCATTTCTAACCCTTTGTCCATTTGTCCTAAATCAAAACAGGAGTAATTTTAATTACCTTTATAAATAAGTTACTACCATCTTCACACGATATAAATCAATAAATTGTGATAGAGCCACGTGTCGTGAGGTAACAGGTTGGCTTGTGTTACTCTTTTCCCAAAGGGGTCGGGTTGACTTTCAACGGCTACTATCAACTCCACATGCACAGTCTACTTCTTATTCTGCACCAAAATCCAACAGTTTCACTTTATTTCATATATTTATTTCTTTGAAATATATGTGCAATATTATAGATAACATAGTTTATGCACACCAAAAAAAGATAACGTACTTTAATTACTCAAATTTAGCTCATACATTAAGATAAAACAGTATTTTATATTAATTTAAATACATTATCATACGTATAATATATTAATATCGAGTTCGTGTTGATCTACCAATTTTTATATATTTTTATGCAATAGTATTGGTAATTCTAACAAAATACTATTTCTATTATTTTAATTTAAATATTGTTTAAATATTTTCTTCACATATATTACAAAATATATTAATTCCTACTATATCCTTTGTTAATACACTATACAATTTTATCTCTTTAAACGATAAAAACTAAAAGAAATCATATATGAATTTTTAGTTTTTTCTTAGTCCATAAAGACTGGTTTTATATACACTTTTTTATTAATCGCTGTTAATATATTATAAACTTTAAGGTATATTAATTATGAATAGTTTAATTTAATAATTTATTATTATTTGTTCATAGTTATGAAAAATATTCAGTGTGAGTAAATATTAGAAATTATTTCTCAACTTATGTGAAAGTCAAGTAAAGCATTTAGTTAGAACTAGAAGGAGTGTTATACAATGTGACAAAAGATATTTCATGATACTACTATAAAAATAATTTTATAAAATGATTCATATTTAAAATAATAACAAATACTTGAATCGATTCTATATATCTATCTTTTTATAGTATTATATGCATATACCATTGCATATCGCAGACCAAATGCACAGCAAAAACTACGTCAGAACAAAGGTACAAAATAGTAGTTAGATGTTTCTAAGGATAACTAATAGAAAGATTGTAAAAATTTTAGTAAATATAATTGATATCTCATATAAATTTTGACGATAGGAATTGAATACTTATTACTAATTTTTAATTATAATATATAGTACCAAATAACAATACATATATTAGTTAAAGGGGTTATCAAAATCCAATAGCGTTTCATGTTACCAAATGAACTAACATCATTGGAGGAAACATGCATATCTTTGTTGTCCCCATGAAACTTCGGTTTTACTTCAACTTCTTCTCTCGCCTTCTTCTCTTTGATCTCCTTTTTATTGTAGTATTATTTAAATAACTGTAGTATCTTTAGCAAAGTCGAGACTAATTAAATTAAACAGTAATCGGAGTGTTTGTGGCGACTTGAATCATACACGCATGCAGTACGCGTTATTACAATTTATAAATGGTACATTGGCATAAAAAATGGATTATGGACCACTTAAACAGTCATTATTGTATCAAATGTGTGGTTTATATGGTTGGTACGTTGCATTAAACATTTGCTAATCGTGATTAGCAACAAAAGTGAGGTTTTGAAATGTCTTTGTGATTTTAAACAGAACACGTGTGAGGCATCTGAACTATAAATATGTAGTTTATGAAACTACTGGAAGTATACTTAAAGTACTATAAATTAGCAAAAGAGAACGTACTAATGTACTATCTACACATGACCGTCATGCAATTCGTCAGCATGCTATTCGTTATAAGGAAACAAATATCTTATATATGATCAAAGATTTTAATTATATAAATATTAATCATATATACATATATATTGGAAAAAAAAATTATTTTTATTTAGATGAATCTTTGAATGCCATATAAGTAGACTAGGCAAACTTCTTAATGTAATTGATTTAATATAGTTTTTTACCGATTCTAAAAATATTTAGGCACAAAAGCAGAGCTACTTAATTAGGATGGGATCATTTAACTCCTATAACGTTTACAATTATTTGATATTTGGTAAATGATTTGGTTTGAAATACTGAAGTTGAATTCATTGACCAAGATTTTTAACTTGTATTTGGAGCCCTTTAGTCAATTTTCTATCTCATAAAAAACCTTAAATTTAGATAAACACAACAGTTAACTAATGTGGACATAATTTTTTACTTTATAATAAAAAAAAAAATTCGAGAAACAAATAAAAATGTGTTATACCATTTTGCATGACCAGTATTTTAAAAAAATAATAATAATAAATCACATGAGACTACTTTTATAAAAATTAAGTTAAATTATTTCGAAAATAACACATATTTCTCTATTGAAAAGAAACTACAATTTATGAAGTGCACAATAATAATGATATTATTCTAGGTTTACTTTACTTAATTATTAAAAATATAGTAATACATAAAATGTTTTAATTTTGTTGTTATTTAAAATTATATTATTAAAATAATTTGGAAAAACATTATACAAGTCCGTAGAAAATATAAAAATCTTAAAATCCAAACACTTTAAAAATAAAAACGCACAAGAACAAATAAACATCATCATATAAATTGGTTAAAATTTTGTTCAGCAATAAAATTTGATTATAGATAAATAATCCAATATTATTATATGAATACTATAATTTGGATCTCGGTAAAACATATTTCTAGCTTTGGACATGCACTACAATAATCCATATAATTTGATAGATAAAGACAACTGATTCTAATCTTTTGTTGCTTATAGTGTATCGGTGTTCACGAACAAAATTGAAAACTGAGTGGTTAGACGTATATGTAGTAATGTCTTTGATAAAGCCAACCTGTAGGATACTTATAAGAAGACCACTAGTCAACTAACTTGGCAGCCAGGACCACTGAGCAGCTAGCTAAATAAGTAGCTCGGTATCTAGTGTCGGAGATATGGGCCAGATATGCCTAGTCATATTAAGAGCATAAGTGCGAAAGCCCTTATGAGATCTAATATTCCTTCCTTTCGCGTAAACAAACTTATTCAAACTTGTCTAAACTTTTGTACATGGGGAAAGTGATTACTCAATGAACATGGGGAAGAACTATATCGAGAACTATGACAGCTTCCGCTTTGTCTAGTATGGAATCTGCATCATGGGTTAAGCTTGTCAGCTAACAGGAAAATGGGACAAAAAAATAGGTGAAAAGACTTTATCCAAAAAAATCTCCAAAATTATATACACCAATATTTAAATAGTTAAAACACCCCTTAACAAAAAATCATCCAAAGGAAAAGGTTCCAAACTCAAGCCCTATAGTAGATAAATAAAATAACTCGTTCTCCACTCTGTAATGGTAAATAGAACTGATATATGCCTGTATGATCGTAAATTTTTGATCGAAAATGGATCCCAATTTCTTCACATAAATCAAACATTAATTAAGTTCAGTTTATTAACATATATAAAACGTTATAATTTGTTAGTTATTGTTGACACGTTGAATAGATTGTTTATCAAACTAAGCCAAGTTACATATATGTGTTGCTCTATAGTAAACCATCTCTCTTTATCGTGGTTGTTCCACTTAGAAAAAAATGCAAATAGTGTTTTTTATTATGATTTATTCAACTACTTAGGAAGAAAAGCTAAGTTTATAAGATGTTCCAGGAGATGGCTTACTGCCTTCGGTGCATAGAGAAAACGATGGAAATTCGAATAAAGCTGTTCCTGGCAATTACATCGTGATACGAATGCATTAACTAACCCAAAAAATGTTTTTTGAATCGGATTTGGATATTTGTTTGTTTGTTCATGTCAATAATGGATTAACTAAATGAGACAGAGCGGGACAAAGACGGATTATAGGTCATACATATTATATTTTGGTCGACACCCTATCTATTTTGATACAAAAGTCATTTTTGGTTTTTATTAGAAAAATATATGGTAGTGCATGTTTTATATACATATATATATATATAAATTTATTAATATAGAACTTTTCCCAAAATAAAGGCCTCAATACTTTTATCTACGTAGTTCAAAAAAACAGAATTAATTTAGAAGAATGATATTGGAATCCTAAATATAAAATATAATAAAACGCTATTTGCGGAACAAAATAAAGTTATGAAAAGAATACTTTATATGACACGACAAAAATGATCAGATTTGATTTCGTAAATATTTCAATAGTTAGTAGTTTTGTTGACGGTCAAGTTGTTGTTGTCAAATAGAGATATTAAAGCCATAGAGGGATTTAAATTAGTTGACTAGAGACTACGTGAGAGATAGAGACACATCGAGATGGGGAAAAAGAGAAGAAAGAAGAAGAAAATGTGGGGGAAGCACATGGAGTGAGCATGACAAGGTTTCTTTGTGTTTCGTAACCTTTTCATTAGCGTATGAAATCTTTCCATTTTTGGAATGTTTTCTCTCTTCCGCTTCCTTTCTTCAATGCCCTTTAAAAATATTCCACTAACCCTTTACCAATAAATTTCGTTAGTATTAATTTTCAAATATATTTATATATATATAGACAGTCGTCTTTCTCATTGGATCCGAAATATGGTTGTCTCTTAAGTCGAAAATTGCAGTCCAATCTTGTTGGATATGTAAGAAAATAATTAATGTTGGGTTTTTTGTTTACTGTCTATTGGTTTATTGGTACTTGTTCTTCGTCGTCTTTGATCCCGAGCACCCAATTTGAATCTGGATATGCACTCTGATTTTAATTTATAATCCTCTTCCCAATATTCGTTTTACAAATCTAGGTAGTTGCTTAGTTGTGATTGCTTATCAACAAGACAATGTATATCACAGCTGGATTCAAATGTATAGTTTCTACGTACGATCAGATATACTATTAAATTGTTATTTGTTTTGTTCACTAATTGTTATCTTTTGTCACGAAACAGTTATGTAAGCAGTATAACAATTTCATGATTAAATAATTAAGAAACTGTCATATTAATATAGGGGATTAGTAGTCAATTACATTACAACTCTAGTTAGTACGTACGTAATTACACACTACATTTTACTATATCTTAACCTTTCAAGAACGTAAATTCACTATTGAATTTATAATCTCCTTAAAATTTCTTTTTGTTTATTTCTTTCCTTACACTAACCTGCGTTTTTAGAGATCAAGACAGCCACAGACTTCGAAACAGCAACCAAGACACTGGAAACAAGCCAATGCTGCACAAAGCTGAGAGAAGACGATGGTGCACTGATCGCTAACCCTCGAAAGGCACCGCAAGCAACACATACAGCAGATGCGATCTACCACTCCGGACGCCGCTCTTATCAGAATCTCCGCTCCTTCCGGCTCTTTCGGCTCTTCCATCCACGGCGGTACGTTCTTTAACGTGGCCGCTACGTTACCAAACCCAAACCCTTGTTTCCCAAGCAAACTCGTTCTCTCGATGTTCCTCTGCATCTGCTTGTGGATTTGGTACGATGGATTCCTAAGAATCTCTTTGACTGAAACTGGTCTCTCTATAGTCTTCTCTTCCTCGTTGTGTAGTGATAAAACCATCTGCGTGTATTCGCTAGGAAACCCTGTTTGTATACTCATTCTCGTGACCTGATAAGATTGATAGTCAAAAAACATGATTTACAGTTTGAAGAACAATGTAAAGTCACAATCCTTACACCTTTTCTTGTAGCTCTTTCTTGTCTTCGAACCAAGCTCGAGCAGTGAGTTCATCGATTTGTCTCCTTGCAAGAACCTGTTTTTGAAAGGTTAGCAAAAAAGAGATTTGGTGTTGTGTTTCTTACAATTTCGAGGTTATATGACAGTAATTAAGTCACCTTGTCTAGAGGAATGTCTCTAGCTTTCTGCACGGTCAAATCAATTGTGAAACAGCTCATATCAGCCAGTGTGCCTCTGAGTTCAACTTCATCTGGGAACTCTCCTTTGTATCTTCCAGACAAAATCAATGGTTGACCGAGCGTAATGTCTGGAATCTGAGAAGGAAACAGCTGCAAAAGAGAAGAAGCAGGTCAAGAAAAAAATCCAAGAACTTGATATTATTGAAGTTGTAAAGTACCTCGACTGAGCGGAGGAGTTTGAGAGCATCAAAAGTGGTATTGGCTACGATGGTTGAAGAAGCTGAATCAAATAGTCTACTCATCTGATGCTTGAATGAATCTGGCTAAGTGTATTGTTTAACACGAAGCAAGAAACGTTGTTAGTTAGTTGATTCTGAATTAGTAGTATCCGTCATAATCAAACGAATAAAGCAGTGGAGATTATAATTTACCTGTGTTGTTCGTGCCATCATAGTAACCATTCCCTACCCGCGCTAGCATTTGCAAGAAGTAATGGTTGCAAAACGAACCTGCGGGATGTTTTTAATCAAGATTTTGATACTTACATGAGAGAAGCAAGCAAGCAAACAAAAGAAGAGTATTATTTTACTTACCAATGCCAAAGGTAGATATCCGAGGAGAAATCGATTTTCCGTTTCGACTACAACATTCTTTCATGGCACTACATATCTCTCTTTCGTTTTCAACAGATCCATCAGTGACAAGGTATACAAGAGGAACTCCATTCTTGCTTCCTTCAAGCAGCTTCATTGCCTAATCACAAGATGAAGAGTCTAGAAGTCTGAAATTGGAAAGAGATAAATAGATCAGATAGTAACAGAGATTTTAGACAAGGACCTCTTTCAGGGGAAGTAGCATGTTTGTTCCACCACTTGCAATTAAATTACTGTCAAGCCATTCAGTCACAGCAGAGATAGTTTCATCTGTTGCAAACTCCATTGAAGTTGAGAATTCCAGAATGTCGTCATTAAAGGCGATTACGTTGAAAACATCTTCAGCTTCTAGCTTAGCCAAAGACTCTAACAAGGCTTTTTTCACATCCTCGAGAGGCTTCCATTTCATGCTTCCACTTATGTCGATCACAAACACAACTCTTCGTTTGAAAATCTGCAGATAACAAACGTTGCATTGATAATGTCATCATTATAAGCAGATGATTCATTAGTGATATCCCAATATTGTAAGAACAAACCTGCTTATGCTTGGTGGTTCCAGGGAAAAGGTACAAACAGAACATTCCTCTGTCATCTGAATCCCAAGGAGATGTAGACTTAACCAAAACATGACCACTCAGATCACCAGAAGAAACCTGTGAAAGGAAATATATATCAATCTGAAGCAGAAAGAGAAGTAGAAGAACACAAAATGCTTCGCAGAAACAAGAAATTCTCACATTGAATGAGACACCGAAATCTACCCTTGACCATGATGATACTTCAGCTTCATACTCACAGCTTAATTTACCAGATTCACGGTGAATCACCTGAGAATGATCACAACATTACACAATCCGTAGTATCAATTTGATATATATATCTGAAATGTAAGCAATACCTTTAAAGGATGGCTTGAATAACTGCAGGCTATTTCGCCGCCATTAACACAAGAATTCATGTTTAACACAATCCTTTCTCGTTTAATAATCTCTTTTCCTACAGGATTCACATAAGCAGGGAATCTAAAAGGCACATTTAGATGAAACTTGCCGTCTTTGTAGACCAATTTCTGTGACCAGTTCACACTAGCCGAAAAGATTGATCCACCACCAACCTATTGTTAATAACACCATTAAGAAGCGTTTTAGCGTTATCTTTATCGCAATCGAACAAAATAATTAGCAATTGAAAACTGAGGCAAAGAGGGTTAACAACAAACATGTGGGATCTTGAAAGTATAGATTTGAGATTTCAAGAAACGCGAATCTTTATCTTTGTGAACGTTATCAAAGTCAGAAGTTTCTTCCTCTGTAACTAGTTTGGTCTTGTAAGATTTCTCAGTGCTCAGAACATCAATCTCAGCACATAGCAGTGAACCCTGTTAGCAAAAAAATCCAAATGTCTTCAAATTTTATACTATTAATGGAATGAAAGAGAAAAGATAGATAAAAGTAAGTGATTTTGTCGTTATTGTTGTCAAATTACCTTCTCCCCCATGGGAACAGCGACGCAGCAGTCAAAGCGTTTGCTAGGCATAATGCAGTGAACGCGCCACCGCCCGGTAACGGTGACGAACGCCGTGTCGAGCCAGCAATCTACTCTCATCTCAATCCCGAGCATCTGAAGCGGCAAGAGCGCGGACGGATCGCAACGTGCGTGCACGTACGGCTGATAGCTCGGGACGTCGGGGTTATCCACAGCCACCGGATCTGTGATTGAAGCATACGCCGTAATCGCCGTCGGGAGAAAATTCTCCGGCGACGAATGAGGATCAGGGACAACGGGAGGAGTGATGCCTTTGCCGTAGTATATCCGTCGTGAGAGCTTAAGACCTTGCTGCACTCGAATTGCGAATTCTTCGGACATATTATACCGGCGATGATGAGAAGAGAGCAAAACAAAAACAAAAACAAAAATTCAGGAGAGTGTGAGAAAGTGAAGAGATTTCTTCATGTCCGTGTTTAAAGGAAGAAGATTTAAATTCGGCCGGTGAAAGGAACGGCAACGGAAGATTTTTAATAAATGGTATAGTCTCAGCCAATGGATAATAAACACGTGGAAAGATCCTGCTGATTTAAATAAATATATAATTTAAAAATTATAGTAAACTAGTTTCTTTTTTCTTCTTTCCCCAAAAAATAGTTTCTTCTTCAAACATGGTCTCAACTTTAAACTCAACAATAGTTTGGTGGGGGAAAACTAGCTAACATTTTTCTAGCTTTTTTTTTTTTAGTTCAATGTTGCAGTTCAATGTTGAATCTCATTTTTGGGGTCATAAATAGATAAATAGATGCTTCAAGAGACATACTTGTTTTTTTTTTCTTTTATTTATCACGAACCCAATGTCCTATAATATTAAAGAAAATATGAAAACTATTAAGATAAATTAATTAAAAAAAATCACTTAGGTTTATTTTTTAGAAAAACATTCTCAACCATTTTTTTATTGACATTTGATTCCATTGAATACGCAAATATAAATTCGGCGAACCAAATCATTAGACATGTAGGCCATATTTCAATAAATTACAATAACTACAAACAAAACAATATCTTTAGATATTTCTATATTATATACATCGATGATGAGTTCTATTCTAGTTTCGGATACTAATTAAAAAATTTGTTTGCACAATTAGCAAAAGTATTTGGCATAGATATATGGTTCGTTAAAAAATAATGGGTTAGCCTTTTAATTAAGAGATGAATAAAATTTGATTTAACGGAATGCTGTCTGCCACGAATTTATCAAATTGGCCTAAATTTAATTAATTATTTTAGGTTTTGGTCCACTAAGAATCGCGGCGGTCTTACCTTATTTATTATATGAAGTTGTAACCACTAACCATTCGTCGTCGGGCCAACCACAGTGAAGTTAGTGCTGACATTTTTATTTTATTTATTTTGTACGTTATGATCTTATTATAGTGATTCTTTATTGTTTTCTCCAGTCAATTAAAAAATAATAATACGTTAAAATAAATATATACTACATGTTAGTTTTCAATTACGTGTCGTCATCGACTGGAATATTAAAGGCGCGAAACAATTTTCTTATTATAATGTTTCTATATAATCACTTCCGATTAACAAGCTGAGTACAATCATTTGTAAAACGACATGAATGTGCGTGTCATTACTGACTCTTTTTATTTAATATAATATCTTTTGGAAAACTTTAACTAAATAAATGGTTTTGCACATAATTTTGTATCTCCATAACGGGCTGAGGGTTATAATAATAAGTATTGGTAACACGTATTGAAGCTTTATCAATTTAATAGTTACCAATTATAAAAAAAAATTTATCTCAAAATATAATTTTTTAGCTACATATATAAAATAAAAATGTAATCATATTTTTAAAAAATTAAGTTTACTTAAAATGTAAAAATATTTTATATTTTAAAACAATAAACATTCTCTAAAACATTTTACATGTAAAAACAGACAAATATAAAAAACATTTTTAACTTTTATATTATTATCGCTTACTATTACTGTTATATTTTGTATTATATCAGTATAACTTTCTGAGTTGTGTCATGATCCAATTAATTTAGGTTTCCAATTATATGTATTGTAATCGGACATGGTAATAGTTTTATCAGATTTGTACATGATTTTGGTGTTTTTAATAAAATAAATTTAGTTGCAATAATATACTGGTATTTACTGTCATTATCAAGACCAAGTAAATAATAGAGCTAACATATGAATAAGATACAAGAAAATAAAAATGAAACATGTGAAACGATGTTAAAACAGAATACTCATTTTGGCTCTCAGAGGCCTTGACCCTGGCCTAATATCACTATCTAAATTGGGTTTAAAGACCAAATCAAACTAAGGCTAGAATCCAAATTCATATCTTCTGGGCTTTCTGTATTTTGCCCATTTAGGTGTTTAAAATTATTTATTTCTTGAGAATCAAATGTTTCTTCTGCCTTTTTATTCTTTCTGAATAATTGTAGCTTGAAAAATAAAATTGTATTATATTTCTTTACTCTTATATAGATGGTCTGGCCTATATACTTATCTCTACAAGTTTCGACTAAAAAAAAGTAAAAGATGTCAAATTTTTGTAAATATTTTTAAAACTATAGACACTAAACGGACAGGCTTTTGTGTGATGGCCCTTCACTTCCGGAACTTATATTTGTCTTTAATTTTCTCCAGTCAGATGCATAAGTCAAGTCACGTCATTATCTTACTTTTTTATAAGAAGATCTTCTTCTTGTTCTGTGTATTGTATAATGCATCCAGTTTCGGAGTTGACCTGTATTAAATTACACTAAATCCTAGACTTATTAAATTACACTAAATCCTAGACTTAGGCGATGATATGTTCGAACTAAATTTACAACATTCTTTCGTCATCGAACAATCGAGAAACATGAGTTATAAAAAAATTATGTACATATTTAGTATACGAAAGGTTAAAAGGCCACGTGAAACACACTTTCGATATTTCCCATGGGATCAATATGAACACTTTTTATATGACGGCTTCATAGAATGACATTTATAATAATATCTTGTCTATATGCTTTGTATATCTATAGGATTCGAACTGGACTAAGTTAGCGTTAACGTGCAAGATCTTACAGATCATATATAATACATTTTCTTAAATACAATTATATGTTATTCTTTTTGGAAGAATTTGGCTTTTTGAAATTTAGCTGAACCTGAATCGGCCAAACCGGAACAATTTATTTGGCTTTGAAGTTGCTTGGGAAAATATTCGTCGATCCGTTGCTTTATTCTTTTGTCAACGTCGATCTATTGTTTTATTGTATCGAATAATAAAAATAAAATAATTAAAGTAACAAGGAAATTATTTTTAAAATATTGCAAGTTGCTGTTACCTATATTGGATCTATTAAGGAATGGCCAACAAGGCATATCCTTTGGTTTAATTATTCCACGCAATCATTCAACATAAAAAAAAAAATGAATTATATACGTGGCCATTATATGTATCCTATTACTACCTTTTGCTAAATAATACTTTTATTGTTTGCAATCCACTTCTAAGAATCACATTATCGGAGGATTTATAGGGTATGTGTAAGCATATATACACTCACAAAATGTAAGAGTACAGCTATTAAACTATCTCCTAGTATTTCATAACACTCCTATTTCATAATTAAATAATTTTTATTGATTTTTTATTTATAATATGAGAATCATTTGATATAATGTTGATCATATTAAAATTATTATATTAAATTGATAAACAAAAAAAAAATATGGGTAAGAGTTCAATTGTAATTCAATATACTAGCAATTTCGTTTATTAAGAGTTAATGACATATCTTTGACCCATAAGAAGGATTTAGTGACATGTCTTTTGAATTCAATTTTTTTTTTTTATAAGTCGGTTTAAAAAAGAGATTATAAATTCTTCTTATATGATTGACAAAAAAAAAACTCCCTTTATGAAATTATGTATGGGTTCTTGCCAAAAAAAAAAAAAAGTTTTCAAATCTCATCAGTAACTACGTCAATTATTGAATCTAATCAATAATTGGCTACTGCTTAAGACAGCGCATTTGAGAGCATTGGCAAAAGATGATTAAATATTAGCACGATTAACACGTAATTAGCTAGCAACTAATGATTTGACTTGGTCGTAATTAATATCAAGTTGTACCTCATTTACTATAACTCTATTCACATACATTCAAACTAACCCACCTCAAGATTTAAATTCAAAACTTGAAAATACATAATTGTAATATTAGCAAAATTAATGCCGTGATTAACTATACAGTATATGTTGTTTTCGTCATAGTTGAACAAAAAAATAGGTTGGAAATGGCGTCACGGACACGTGGCTATTCCTGATTTGCTAAGTTAGTCAAAATGGAAACCAAACCGAAACGGCTGAAGGAACGAAGTTATTTAAAATAACATTTTTAATTAATGTTTTTTTTTTCTGTGTGAGTGAATATGTTTGGAGGTCGGTTTCGTCGCCAGCTGGCTTAAGTCCAGATAGACGGTGAGGATTAAGTTGTCAGAATATAAAATATCTGACGTGGCTTAGACTATTCTTCTTCATTCTTCCTTTGGCCACAGTTTCTTCTACCTTTAAAACACCAATCATTGCTTCTCCTTCGCCTGCACATTCTCTCTTTTCTCTCTCTCTTTCTCTCCAAATATTTCCAAAAAAAAAAAAACTATTTTTTCCTCCTTCTGAAACGAGTTTCGGTGATTTTTATGACATACTTTTCTGTGTGGCAAAGTAAGGGTAACTTTTTATAATTTGATATAAACAGAAGCCAAGAAAAAAGAGAGTATTTGGTGTGTTTTTAATTTTACTGTTTTTGCAATGGTTTTGTTTTGTGAAATCTTTCTTGGTGAAGAAGGGAATTTAGAAGACGGAGAGTGGGATAACGAAAGATAATATTAGTAATCCAATCTCTCTTTAAGAAAACAAAAATAAAAGTTTTTCTTTTTAAAATCATAAGCGAATTTGCGTTGCCTTCCCATCTCGTTCTACTGGTAAAAAAAATAATCTTTCTTGATTTTTTTTTATATCTTTCTTTGTTCTGAAAAACTTTTAATCTGATTCTAACTTTTTGTTGATCAAAATCTTTGGACAGGGTTTTAATAGAGAAACCATGACCACAAGTCTACTAAGTGATGCAGCGATGCTAATTTCAACACCAGAGGTCATGATCGCCTCTCACCAGCCGTCTCCGGCACCGACAACACAAATCTCAGGCGACGAGCCAGAGCCGGTGACGTGTGACTGTTGTGGATTAACCGAGGAGTGTACACAATCGTATATAGAGATGATCAGAGAGCGTTACATGGGGAAATGGATCTGTGGTCTCTGTTCTGAAGCTGTGAAGTACGAGGTTATAAGAACAAAACGATTGCTAACTACAGAGGAAGCCATGGCAAGACACATGAACATGTGTTATAAGTTCAAATCCTCAAGTCCACCTCCGAATCCAACCGGACACTTGATCTCTGCGATGAGACAGATCTTGAGAAAAAGCTTGGATTCTCCAAGAATGCTTAGATCAATGCCTAGTAGTCCTTCTAAAGACGAAGATGATGATTGCGTTTCAAATGTTTTGTCAAGGTCCGATAGCTGTTTCGCCAGTTTGACTTAAAAAAAGCTCATCGTTGGAAGACAAAAGTGTTTAAATCGGGTGATAACCGTCGGTTTAGGGACCTCCACCAGGAAAGGATCCGGTTTTCAGATTGGAAATTTTCGTCAGTAACCAAGATTGGTTTCTGTATGTGTTTTTGCCGGATTTGTGTACCTGTGGAAATTTTTGGGCTAAATGCTTTAAAAGAACAATTCTTGCTCAGTTTCTTTATTTTCTTTTCCCCAATTGCTAATAGCTTTTAAGGGTTTGGAATTGTGTCATTGTGAGCTTAGTTAAAGACGAACAAATTAATGTTGATACTATTCGATTAAAATTTGATGATAAAAATGGAGATTCTTTACTAAATTATCATAATGAAAAGACATGTATGAACAAAAACCCTCGAAGGTAGTCGTAGGGCCATGCTTATCTTTATGATGATTCTCTATCACAAAATAGAAATGGAAAAAGGTCCTTCTTTAAGCCATTAGACAACACACTGATTTTTTTTTTGGTCTCAAATTTTAGTTATTTTGATCAAAAGGACCATAATGCAACTTATGAATCGGTCATTTACACATACAAAACGTTTTGAGATATGTTTTCTTGTTTATGAATAAATTAGATTGGTTGGTTGTCCAATTTTCACTAACTCACAATACGATCGTTTTCTTAATTGGGGTTCAATACAATAGTATCCAAAATTTGAAATTTAGTCTATAAAAAGTTACTCAAACAATCTTGGAAAATTGGGAAATTACCAAACCAATGCTTAAAAAATTATGTTAGTAGATCAATGTTGAAAAGTTTTGTAACCTTTATTTTATTAGTAACAAAAATGTCATTGTATTTTTCTAAGAGTATAGAATTATAATAATAATAAAAAAATTAACAAAAAATCTAAATTTTAATTTCTTTTATTTTTTAGTAAAATACATGTGTGATCTGTTTTTACAAATAAAATTTGCAATGTTGTAAACCTATCACTAAAAAAACCACCATTAATCAGTAAATCTATTATTCTAAAATATAGCTACCACATAAAAAAAATTATAAAATAAATTGATCGTTCTAATATTAAATTTATTACTAACAAACCTACCAACTGAAAAATAAATCTATAAATATATAAATAAATCTACAAATCTTAAATAAATATACTATGACTAATGTGGTAGACTTATTTATTTTGATGCAAATATATTTTCTAATTTTTGTTTACACATTAAAAATAATAATAATATTTTTGTAAATACATTTTTGTCTATAAAATAAAAAATAGTAAAAGAAATAAAGACTTGATAATTTTGAAAAAATGTTATCTTTCTAGTAAAAAATAGATTTTGCAAAGTTGTTTTAGAAAAAATCTTATTTTATTATATGATAAAATCGTAAATAAGAATCTTATTTGAGCATAATTGTTACGTGCAGGCACTCACAATTGGCTAACTACATTGATTCGACATTTCCACTACTTAACAAGTAAATTTTCCTTCAACTTGCTATAATCAAACCCGAAAAGAGAAGAAAAAAAGATAAATAAAGGAGATGCTAGAAGGATTTAATTGAAGGGAATCACACGCGACAAAAAAATTTAAGACGTACACAACACAAGTTCCTATTTATGTGTACTGAAAGTCACAAGTTAACAATAATTTTAGGCAAAAAGAAAATTGAACTCCAAGTTTCGTTTTCTATGTTTCTTGGTTAGAAGTTACTACAATAACGAGCATATATTGCTGTTTTACTCGTGTTATTTGCTTCTTTACTCCGATTTGATTTACTCGGAGATAATACATAATATAAATATAATGAAAGAAAGATGTGCTTTGAGAGATTCATGTTAAAAAATTGCTACAACTTGATAATTGTAGAAAAGGTCGTTCCATTCCCTCCGGGAGCTGCAGCTATCTTCTCAACAATCAACTAACCACTCTTTGTTTGTGTTGTTAGTAATTGTGTAGATTTTGGGAATCGTGTAAAACTAGAAAAATCAATAGCAATGTATTTATTGAGTTTGTGGAGATCCGTTTGCGTGAAACATGTAAAATGTACTTAAAGCGTTTTCTACTTGTAGTGTCAATAAACTTGGAATTTGAAGTGTACTAACTGTTACATTTGGGGATGCCTTTGACTCTTGTACATACAGAATGATTTGCTCTTGGCTTTGTATACTTTTAACTTTTATGATTAGTTCACCTAATCATTTCATCTGTTAGTGGAGTCATGCATCTATCGTCGCATTTTTCTATGCCATTTGCTTTCTTTTCTTTACCGGTCAATGTCATTTCCATTTGCATAAAATGAACTTTTATATACATATATTATATACGTATTCAAAATATCTAATTATTTTTAGTTTTTATCAACAAAAGAAAAATAAAATTATAATCTAGCGTACGGTCTTCTCGTATTTATTTACAGTATCTTTGAGAGGTTAATTTTTTTTTGTTTGTCATATTTTGAGAGGTCAATTCACTAAAAAATGAGTGTTTTAGATTATTTATTTAAATATTTGTATTACTTATAATTGATGCAAAAAACCTTATATGCACCAAATCATGAAAGAGAACTTCGGTCTAGTAGTTAATTAGACCCCGGCCAGATATAAAACCCTATATGCACCACGCT
The DNA here is from genome assembly GCA_039880935.1 of Streptanthus diversifolius. Lineage (NCBI taxonomy): Eukaryota > Viridiplantae > Streptophyta > Magnoliopsida > Brassicales > Brassicaceae > Streptanthus > Streptanthus diversifolius. The sequence continues at coordinate 3,175,645 of JAXGFM010000015.1, read as the reverse complement.
TCCCTACATTACATAGCCCCAACACTGTTGAAATGCATAGCCATTATGAATCGATAGTCTCTGTAAGGATGGCACAATGCAATAGTGAAAGTCACTGTAATGGTGCCTAAATGATTCCTTGAGTAAGCCTGTAACTGAGAAAGAGAAAACAGTTAAATGAAGAAAAAGAAGAACAAGCTAAGAGAAAGAAGAAGGAACCGTGATCGTGTATGAAGAGGAGTCATCAAGATCAAAGTCAAGACTGAATCAAATCGTCCAGAGTAGTTAGTCTAGTTAACATTAGTTAGTCATTTAGCTAACTAAAATAAAATGCTTAAGGAGTTGTTAAGAAGTCAGTAAGAGTTGGTAGAATAGATATTAAGATTGCTTGTGAGATTAGGCTATGAAATTAGAGGACTGTTCTAGGAAAAGGTGGACAATGAATCATGATTAAGAGTTAGTAGAGAAGTCACTATAAGTATGTATGCAGGATCGATTGTAAGATTATGAAAAAAATGAATGAAAAATGTTGAAGAGATAAAAGCTTACACAAGTAAAAACAGAGAGAAACAGAGTCTAGATAAAACAAGACAAACCTGCAGTTCTCACAAAAGTTTTCAAGATTAGGACAGCGAGATAAGAGGTTATGAAATGATTCAATGCCTATGTATCGCACCTCGTGAAGGTGGAGAGTTCTAATACTTCAGACAAACGGGAACAGGGACATTCATGAGAATGCAACGGCTAAGTTTCAAGGTATCTAGTGTTTCACAGCTATATAAGCTTCTAGGAAACTTGTATAGATTAGATATGACGTCGAGTACCAACTCACGCACATTGCGTGCAAATGCCATTTCAATCAAGATTTTGGTATCACTTTCATAACATCTATCTAAACAAACTTTGAGATGCAAACTCTGTAGAATCGGAGACTCATGTGAAAGCAAAGAACTGCAAACATTCTTTAAGAATGTCCCGGGTTCAGCTCTGTCATCGCAAGAATCAAACTTGAGTTTAGGCATCAGTTTCTAAAAGAGACTACCATTGTATAAACAAACTACTCATGGCTATAGCATCTTTCAGAGGAAGTATACACAGTATCTGAAGAATCAACTCGTCAGGCAACTCAATGATCATGTCCTCATTCAGAACATCTCGATTTCTCATACTCTCACCACATCTTTTTTGCTGTCAAACACCAAAAGACAAGAGTTGGTTTCTAAATTGGAAATTACAGTTAAGGAACTCCTGAATAAATACAAAGAAACTATTGTTCAAGTTTGACTTGAAGAAATATGTGTGTTGCTGTGTAATCCTTGTGGTTTACGTCTTTGCGACTTGCGAGTACTCGAAACGCTTTTTTGCCCTCCAAACGTAGATGATGCTGGTCGAATCTGTTTGCGCTCGGTTGAAGAGAAAGGCGGAGAAGATGTAATCAGACGGCGGAGAAGACAGGATTAGACGGCGGACGTTAGGGTTTGGATGAGGAGAAAGTTAGGGTTTTCGTTTTTGTTTTTTGTTTTTCGTTTTTTTTTCATTTTATATGTAAGTGCCTAATTACACCACAAATTACACTAGAAATTAGAAAAACTAACATGGAAAATTTAGGTTACCGATGGGGTTTGGATAATTTCGGTGTCCAAAACCTTACCATGTACAATCATCTTGCTTCTCGAAACATCCCTTTTTTTCGTCAGTTTAATTAAAGGGTTAATTTTTTGAATAATCAAAATTGGGTCTAGAATAAAGAAAATAGCCATCTAAATTTTAATATTAAGTACATTAACATTTCAGATGTATGTTAATGAAAATATTTGTGTGTGCGAAATTTCTATTCTATTTGTTTTATGTGGTTTCCATAATTATTAATTTTTTTTTGCGTAGCTTTCATTCTATTTGTTTGTTTGATGTTACTCATATTATACTATTTTCTATAATTTGTTCCTTCTATGGCGATAACAATTTAAAACTTATAAAAAAAAATTGAAACTTGTAGTCTAAAGTGATTTACGTGTTTTCAAACTGTCAAAAAATGAAACATATACATAAATATTAATAAAATGAAAATTCTATATTATTAATAGAATAGACACGACATAACAAATAGAATTAATATATGAAAAATATTATAAAGTATCATGACTAATCTTTTTCTGGTTAATTTTTTAATTTTTTTATGTTTTCTTAGTTATCTCACTTTAAAATCCCTTTAACAAAATAAGATGCATGTTATTTTTCGTAAAAATAAAATAAAATAAAATTCTTACGTGGAAGATGGGAACTTTTGTATCTTGGTCTTTTGCTTTTCAATTATTTCCGAATTTCGGTGGACACCATGACATTCATAGTAGCAACTTTCAAGATTTAATCTTGTTGCTTCCAACAATTGAGTAAATGATGTGAGAGATGAATCCAGTTCACATCATGTCATCATATATCAACATCATCATTATTAAAGCACCATCTATACATGTCATTTTTTTTTTCTTTTTTGGTACGCCCGTATTTTTTAATATACACCAAGACAATATTTATTTTAACTAGATTCTTATTATCTGCTCTCCCGTGATGTAATATATATGGGAGAGAACAAGTAATCAATTAGTCAACACAGATTCAAGTGCAGCGCAAGAAACACACATCCCATTAGATAGGTTGCTACTCAAGTTGAGTTGTGGATGTTAATTTGTCTCTGACTTCAAGAAGATCTTTTAACATATCATGCTGTTATAAGCAAGGGTTTTGGTAGTTAAAGATGTTTCAAATATTTTATTATGTGTATTCGTTTGCTTTATAATTTCATCGATTTTTTTTTTTCATTTTGTTGAGCATCGAATTCTTTGTTATAGAGTGAGAGAAAGAAAACTATAAACTCTTATTTAATTATAGTAAAAATATGCGGCAGCAAAAATTTGATTTAGCTCTTACGTTGATAAAGAATCACTATAAATTCGATGTAGCTCTTACATTGATAATGAACCACTATAAATATGTCATTTCTCTTGTTTTCATATTTTTTTAAAAATCCTATTAACCGAAGATGAATGTGAGAAGAAACAATCTATCTGCCAGTGGGAGACAACGTGTGGCTTTAAGCTCTCATCACCGAGAGAAGTGCTAATTTTGTGATTAGTTTCCAATTTTTTTGCTAATTACGTTTGTTTTGGAGCCCTTCAAAGGCATAGTTTGGTTTTTTTATTTTTTTAGAAACAAAATTTTTTCTACGAGATCGTTTTTAAGAAATACTCAGAGAATTAGCATTCTGGAAAATATAAATTAAAATTTTATAGTTTTTTTTTTTTTTTTTGTCAACATTGACTAGTGGCTTTAATATCTCCAATAACATGTGGAGAGTTAGGTTCGAACCCCAGACCTGGTGTAATGAATACAGAGGTGACTACCATTATGCCACATGATTCTTACAAAATTTTATAGTTTAGTACTGTCCGAGTGAACAAACAAATTTTTTTTATGTCATGTGGATTTAATTAAAGCTAGGAATCGAGTTCTAGCATATACGAGTGGTTTTGTTAGCCATTACACTCGTTTTACTTACAAATTAGTAGATTATAGCTAGTTTTATACTGTATAAACAACAAAATATTAAAGAAAAAAAGAAAAAAAAATATCTTGAGTGGCCCACATAGGCATCCACAAAATTGTGACACGTCGGCATGGGTGTATCACGTACACATTTTGTCTTTCACGTGCTTGCATTTTGTGTGTGTTAAATTAGTTTGAAAGTTTACCCAAAAAAAGGGAATTGAATATTTGCCGTTGAAATTATTAGGTGTAAGAAGAGTTCAATTATTCAACCGAACCGAGTCATGACGTTATTCAATTGTAACCCTTAAATTGTCAAGTCAGAGACAACGTACGTGTTGTGCAAAATGAATATTGATATACAGCTATTTGTGTTTCAACTCATATTTATTTATGTTTGACTTTATGAACTATAACTTCCTCAGAAGTCATTGCGTTTGTGTAGCAATAGCTCAATGTTGTTTCGGTTATGTATAGATTAGATTTATGTTATAAGATCTGTTAGATGTATTATTGCCCCTAGTCTAAAAAGTAAATTTGAACTAAAATGCAATGGTAGACTAGTCGTCTCGAACTATTTGGATGGTCTATATGCTGAATTAGTGAATTTGAGTAAGAAAATACTTTGAATGTTGTCAAGGACATATATAAAAAGCACAAACTAAACATATTCACATATTTCTTTATACTAAATAATTATACAATGGGAGGTTCAATACAAAGACACCACCTAACCGTACGTGAATATGCTTCTCTTCTTAGTAGGGGTTGTTAAAGACTAATAAGTAAATACTTGAAACTTTAAGGAAGTTTAATAAACTAATAGCTACATGCATATAAAGCGACTATACATTGGCGAGACTCAAGAGGCGGGGCGTGAGCAACTTGTCGTACCAAAATGGTGGCTATAACAACTTAACACTACTCTAAGACTCTTCTTCCTCGAAAACTCTACTTCGAGATTCTATCTTCGTAAAAGTGTGAGCATGGATTAGTTTACACAGACAATTGAATTAAACTAGGCATATATATATATATATATATATATATATATATATGCTTATGTGATTTGTAAGAGAAATTCTTACGAGAATCAGATACCGCGCGGAAGTTTTTGGACTTTTGAAACGTCATCTTGCATGCATGTATAATATATTAGCTTTGTGATTTATGACGATTCATCGATACATCACCATTATGTGGTTTTTTATTAGTGCTTACGTCCATTATATATATATATATATATTTTATAACACTCCCGTTTTGTTTGTTACAGTATTTATACACCCAATAGTAACTTTATAATGTCGCACATGTTACATATATATATTCCGAGACATGGTCCACTTTCTTCGACGAGCCCAGGATATAATCACCATTTCGCTATAACTATTTTGCATTTGTCTTTGTAAAATATCACATCCACTGTTTTATCAAACTAAATAACAAACCGATCTTCAAAAGTCGATATAGAATTATTTATATACTTCACTTGTGGTATTTTTTTATACATTAAAAGCCATGGTCAACTTTCTTTGACGATCCCGGGATATAATCACCATTTCCGGAAATATCAAGGGTAATTTTGTCATTCCAGACTTATAAGAATTCTAGTCATTTATAAGTTTCTCGTTTGCTTCCTTTAACCTTTTCAGACGCGTTTGTCTCTGACTCGGAACTCAGTTTGACTCAGTTACCATAATTTTTTTTTTTTGTTTGATAAAAAAGATAGTGACCAAAAACAAAAAATTAGTCTCGTTAATTTTGTTAACGCAGAATAACGCTTTGGTGTGATGCAAGTCATTCCAAAGAATATTTTCGAAAATAAATAAAGTATCAATACTAAATAATTAAAATGGCCAATTTATTATATATCTATATTAGGCCGAGTAATGAAAAATATAGTGATTAAAAACAGATAATAAAACATTTAATCAAAAACATTTTTTTGTCGATTTTACCTTTATATTAACAAAATAATATAGTAAATACATTTAAATAACGTAGAACATAATATATTATTCCACAAATTGGTAAATTTGAGAAGATAAAAACGATTGATTCTCTCACTTGTGACATTCTAATATATTCTATTTACGTGTGACATTCTAATATATGTTTATGTAGAACGGCGTATTGTTCCTTAACAACAATTTATCAAGTTAAGAAATATGTGTCTGTTTTAAAAAATTTACATTATGGTAGGCGCAAAAAAAATATGTTCTTTTACTTGAACAAAATTTAGTGAATTGATAATCTAAAATTAATATAATAAAAAGGTGAAAGAGAGTAAAAAAATTGGTCGTACAGAAAATAAGTACAAAAAGATGAAAGGATGATGATGTGGCATTTTCTCTAAATGAAAAGCTTAATAAATTGAACAGTATATTAAAGTGTCCGTATTATTCAGAAAATCTACAACATGTTTTGAAAGATTAGCGTATTTTTTTTTTTGGGTTAAAAAAGAAATAAAAATGTGATTGACTGAAAGAAAGATGAAATAGGAAAACAACGAATATTCCAATTAAAAAAAAAACGTGTGGACTGAAAATAAGCTTTCTCTTGCCTTTCTCTCTCTAAGCTTCAAGGCATATAAATACCACTCGCCTGCATATTATTTTTAATCAGAAAGAACCAAATAAAGCTCTCAACTTCTTCGTAAAAAAGCTTTTACCTTTTCTGCAATCTCTCATCACTAACGAGAAACAAAATCCTCAGATTCATTCATTAATTATACTAATTAATTCATTTGTAAAAATGGCTCTGGCTAAAGAGATAATGGGTTGTCGTCTCATCTTTGAGAGATCATCACTCGCTTCCTCTCCGTTTCAATCTCGTCTCTCCATCAAGAAGAAGACACAGAGAACGCATTTCTCGATCATCCCTTTTGACCCGAGACCGATGAAAGCCGCCATCTCCGGCTGTGTCGTGGCGGCAATCAGCGAGGATTTGGTTAAAACGTTGCGTATTAACACCTTTGGTAGAAATCAAGAGAAGAAGGAGGAGGAGGAGGTGGAGAAGGCGGTTCAGTTTAAGGTGAGAGCAGTTGCGACGGTGAGGAACAAGAACAAAGAAGACTTCAAAGAGACTTTGGTTAAACATTTGGATGCTTTTACTGATAAATTCGGTAGAAACATCGTCTTGGAGCTTATCAGCACTCAAGTTGATCCAAGTAAGTCATACAAATATTTTACAAACTTTCTTCTTCTTTTTTGTCGAATTTATGTAATTTAATATGGTTTTTTCCTCAACTCGTGCTTTTCCGGTCAAAGTTTTGATTTTTTTTTTACTATAAAAAATTCTCTGCTAAATACCCAAATAAATTTCTCAAAACAGAAACGAATGAGCCCAAGAAGAGTAAAGCGGCGGTATTAAAAGACTGGTCAAAGAAAGCGAATTCAAAAGCGGAGAGAGTCCATTACACGGCGGAGTTCACGGTTGATTCCGCCTTTGGTTCGCCGGGAGCCATCACGGTGACTAACAAACACCAAAAAGAGTTCTTCCTTGAGAGCATCACCATCGAGGGCTTCGCATGTGGCCCTGTTCACTTCCCCTGTAACTCATGGGTCCAGTCCCAAAATGACCATCCATTAAAACGGATTTTCTTCACTAATCAGGTAATTAAATTAATTCTTAGTAATAAAAACCATCAATATACCCCTTTAAATGTGAATTCATTATTATAGTATATCATATAGTAATGTTGTGGTGGGTCCAAAAATTGTCTTAATTAACTACATATTTTGGATTGAAAAATTACCGAAATTGCGCAGCCTTATTTGCCAAACGAGACACCGTCCGGTCTAAGAACATTAAGGGAGCAAGAGTTGGAGAATCTAAGAGGAAATGGGGAAGGAGAAAGGAAATTATCAGACAGAATCTACGACTTTGATGTCTACAACGACATAGGAAATCCCGACATATCACCCGAACTAGCCCGGCCCGCTTTTGGCGGTCGTGAGTTTCCTTACCCTAGACGCTGTCGAACCGGCCGATCTTACACAGATACCGATCTAATGTCCGAGAGACGAGTAGAGAAACCATTACCGATGTATGTACCACGAGATGAGCAGTTCGAGGAGTCTAAGCAGGACACTTTTGCTGCGTGTAGACTTAAGGCGGTTTTACATAACCTTATACCTTCACTGAAAGCTAGCATTTTGGCTGAGGACTTTGCTAACTTCGGTGAGATTGATAGTCTTTACAAAGAAGGCTTGCTTCTCAAGTTAGGGATTCAAGATGATATGTTCAAGAAGTTCCCTTTCCCTAAGATCGTCACTACCCTCCAAAAATCTAGCGAAGGGTTACTCAAATACGATACTCCCAAAATAGTTTCAAGTAAGCACATTCATTTACTTCTAATTCAATTTAATTAAATATTTTAATTTTTGTCATTTATCCGTTTTTCTTTGTGATATTTCGAGATTCATGAGTTAACTAACACATGTGCCATCACATATTCACATGCCGTTTAATTATGAACCAATCCTGGAAAAAACAACAATTTTTTGTTGCTATGTAGTTCTATGTACTTGACTATTTGGAACCAACAATGGAACTTCCTTTAATAAAGAAACATGCTTCACGTGCTTAATTCATTTGTTTTTTTTTAAGTCACCTAAAAGTTAAATTTGGCTGGTAGTAGTTACATTAGTTTGAGAAGAATGTAATTCAGTTAAAAGCGCGTTTCTATTTTATATTAATTCTCTAAACTGCTTACTTAGATCTTCTTATACCATAGTTTAACTTATCTAATGGCTCTTTTTTTACCTTTAATATTAATTTAGAGGATAAACACGCATGGCTTCGAGATGACGAGTTCGCACGCCAAGCCATAGCTGGGATCAACCCAGTCAATATAGAACGAATCACGACTTATCCACCGGTCAGCAATCTCGACCCCGAGATCTACGGTTCACATCTAGACTCTGCTCTCACCGAAGACCACATCATCGGTCACCTTGACGGCTTGTCCGTACAACAGGTACGAATCTATTTATGATCTCACTAGCTTACACAAATACAAAAGAAACCAATTTTGACTAAATTATTAATTCATTTTTTTTTATTGAATTTTCAGGCGTTGGAGACGAACCGATTGTTCATGGTGGACTACCACGACATATACTTACCATTTCTAGACCGAATTAACGCGTTCGATGGACGCAAGGCTTACGCGACTCGAACCATATTGTTCTTGACTCATCTCGGTACACTCAAGCCTATAGCCATCGAGCTAAGCCTCCCTCCTCAATCAGACTCAAACCGAAAGTCCAAGCGCGTAGTCACACCACCAGTAGATGCAACCTCCAACTGGACGTGGCAACTAGCCAAAGCCCATGTTGGGTCCAATGACGCTGGCGTCCATCAGCTTGTGAACCACTGGTTACGTACCCATGCGTGTTTGGAGCCGTTTATATTAGCTGCTCATAGACAATTAAGCGCGCTGCATCCGATATACAAATTATTGGACCCTCACATGAGGTACACTCTAGAGATTAATGCCGTGGCACGACAAACTTTGATTAGCGCGGACGGTGTGATTGAGTCATGCTTCACAGCTGGTCAATACGGGCTGGAGATTAGTGCAGCTGCGTATAAGAATCGATGGCGGTTCGATATGGAAGGCCTCCCTGCTGATCTCATCCGAAGGTAATGTCTCAATAAGTTTTTTAAGTGTAATCATTGCTGGTTTTATAACTTAGTATTAACCTAAATCTAATGCATATTCTAGTGCAAGATACATTCTAACAACACTTTATATATATTATAGTAGTGAGTACTAGTGACTAGTGAGAGAGGGTTTCTTTTGTCTAGTTAAATTTGGTATTCTATATTTTTTTTTTTTCTTTTAATACTTACTGTATAGAATCTAACTTTTTATTAATTTTTAATATTTCAGGGGAATGGCTGTTCCTGATCCAACACAACCACATGGGCTGAAATTACTTGTCGAAGATTACCCATACGCCAACGATGGTCTCTTATTGTGGTCCGCGATCCAAACCTGGGTCCGAACCTACGTGGAGCGTTATTACCCTAACCCGAACCTAATCCAAACCGACACAGAGCTCCAAGCCTGGTACTCCGAGTCAATCAACGTAGGTCACGCCGATCACCGCGACGCCGAGTGGTGGCCGGAGCTTTCCACTGTTGATAACCTCGTCTCCGTCATCACTACCATAGTTTGGCTCGCCTCTGCACAACACGCCGCTCTCAATTTTGGACAGTACCCTTACGGAGGTTATGTCCCGAACCGGCCGCCGTTGATGCGGCAGTTGATTCCCGACGAGTCTGATCCCGAGTTCGCGAGTTTTATCGAGGATCCGCAAAAGTATTTTTTCTCGTCGATGCCGAGTTTATTGCAGACGACAAAGTTTATGGCGGTGGTTGATACCTTATCGACGCATTCGCCGGACGAGGAGTATATCGGGGAGAGACAACAGCCATCGATTTGGACCGGAGATGCTGAGATCGTCGATGCATTTTATGGATTCTCGGCGGAGATCGGACGGATAGAAAAAGAGATTGAGAAGAGGAATCGTGATCCTAGCCGTAGGAATCGGTGTGGGGCCGGAGTTTTGCCGTACGAGTTGATGGCTCCGAGTTCTGAACCGGGGGTTACGTGTAGAGGCGTGCCTAATAGCGTATCTATTTAGAATAATTTAAATTTTAATTATAGGGAACGTATAAGTAAATAAATAGATTTTGAAGCAAATAAAAGTAGTTGTAATTTATTCGTTTGTTTTTTCTTGGCAAAATTGTTGTATGTCTCCAAGGATTTGAGAAAATTTGATTGATTATTGAAACTTCGGGTGTAGAGATTAACAACATAAAAAAAAAAATTACAATATTACAATAGTCGAACTTCAAATGAAATTTGATAAAATTACTACTTTCTGATATTATTTTAAAAAATTTCAAGGTTTGCTGTTTATTTTTTTAAAAATACCAATTTTTATAAGTGTTGAATAGGCTAGTTATAAAAATTTAAATTTATAAATGTTGATAAATTAAGTTATAAGAAGTGCTATATAAAGTTTTGTAAGAAATACAATAAAAGTAATTATAAAGACTCATAAAATGTTTATAAGATAGTTATGAAAATAAATTTTTATAAATTGGTTTGTAAAATAGAAATTTTATAAATTCTCATAAATTAATTCATAAAATTATATTTTTGAAAAAACCCTCTTGTACCTTTATAAAATGGTGTCATAAAAAAATTTTAGAATTAAAATCGGTGTTAAACCAAGCTAATCCGAATTAAGATACTAATATTTATTAAATTTGTACCATTAAAGTTATACATATTTATTTAAAGTAATTATCTTACAGAAATATGAATTTCCATGGAATGCGACTCGAATCAAAAAAGCCAAATTGAATTAAAACGAAATAGCATCAAACCTACTAAAAACCAGACTAAATAGTAGGAGTATATACAGACAGTGTTATTTGGTTTTAGCTATTAAATCGGAAAACTGAAACATAACCAAACATAAACCGGTTTATGACTCTGAAAATAAACAAACATAAAACAAAAATGTAGAACGAAAGCAACACTCTAGCTGACTTGGAGGGTCCGACGTTATCGAGGTTTCATCGTTCTTCGCTCGGCCGTATCAATGGCGAGCATCATTAGGAGGCCGTTAAACTTGACGGCGGCCGTCCCTTTTCGGCTTGCTCCGTTATTTCCGTTCTCCGGAAGTTCTGGTTCTGTTAACTCGGATGCGACTCGTTGCTCTGAGCTGATTCGAGTGCCGAGTTTAGTAGAAGGCTGCGATTACAAGCACTGGCTGGTGCTCATGAAGCCTCCTAAGGGATACCCACCTCGAAATGACATCGTCCGAGGCTTTGTCAAAACCTTAGCCATGGCTCTAGGGAGGTAAATAATAAAGTCTTTTTCATAAATCCGATTAAATTATTCTCGAAATAGTGTTGTATCAATAGAGGTTCTGGTTGTCTGGTGTTCTAGTAGATACATCGCAATCGAAAGGCCAATTTTTTAAATTAAAAAATCGAAGCTTTGTGGTATATGATTCTGGTTGCTTGTTGTGTGCAGCGAAGAAGCCAAGAAATCGATTTATTCTGTTTCCACAAAGTACTACTATGCATTTGGCTGCAGGTTTCATGAACCTTTGACTTACAAGATAAGATGTATTGACACAGATCCTTTAAAATCTCATCTTCTTTCTTTGGATATTTTATTCCTAGTTTTGTGGCAAATGCTGTAAATGTGGCTCATAGTTTGATTGCAGCTGTGCCTGATGTTAAATGGGTTCTGCCAGATTCATTTATAGTGGATGGTGAAAGTGGATATGGAGGTTTGATGTGCTGCTTAAGTTTTGTTTCCTTTTCCTCAATCAAAAACATATGCATGTTTGCTGCATTACCCTTTTTAAAACGTGGCATAAATAACATTGCTCGCTTAGTAAGTTCTAACTGATTGTCCAGCAAACACCTGTCTTTTGGCTCTGTTTCTGGTTGCTTGTACGAATCTGTAGGTTCTCCCAGTGGCTGGATTTTCTTACAAAAAATTCGAATGTTGCACCCATAAATCTCAAGAATTAAAGATTGCACACTTATTCTCGTATTATTGGGTTTCTTTGGGGACAGAAGCAGTTGTAGCCATTATACTTAGTACCTGCAGCACTATTTGTTTCTTAATCATGCATTCTTTTTTTTTGTGCAGGAGAGCCGTTCGTTAATGGGAAGGTTGTCCCATACGATGAGAAGTACCATGCGGACTGGCTACGAGATCAAACTGATGAGGATGCTAAAAACCGAGTAGTCAAAAAGAAGCCTAGGAGGAAAAGAAAGTAAAAGTTGAACTAACTTATGATAATTGGTAGATTTGGTATTCGGAAGTCTTCTTGCTTCAGTGTGGCGCTACTCAAGCCTGAGGATTTTCTGGAATGCGTCTTCTAGTGTTTTTACCATGAGCTGTTGTAAAGAGTCCTAGGTATAATGGTAGGGGAAAAAACTATTGAGTAGATTCCACATCATTGTATAACTAAAATTAGAAGCTAAATGGAACTTACCTGATGATGTAAGCCAGTGTCAGTAGTAGATCTCTAATATTATACTTGATCTCATGACCAATTGATCGATCAATGAACGCATGATCCGTTGCTCTTTCGCAGAATTGTCACTTTGACGATTCACTACAGTTCTCTGTATTGCTTCAGTTTTTATTACTGACATGTAACCTGTTATGTATTGAAGTCTCCTTAGAAATAGACAACTCCACCAAATGGCTGCGTCATGTCCTTGTTTGACAATCAGGACCATGTAGAAAATTAGAGGAGACGTAAGCAACCACAAAAGTGTTTTTCCTACACGTATTTGAGTGGGGTTTGGTGGGATTAAGAAGTCTTTCTTCATAACCAAGGTATGTAATCTAATCTGGCTTCATATAAAACTATTTTGTCTGAAATTTGGAACATGCTTGCGTATGTACTCATATTCTAAAACATTGACTAGGAGCATAAGCTTACACCATTGAAATTCTTAGTTGGTAAACTACAGTAGATTTAGGATTTGATGTTGAGTCATTGTGGCAAAATCCAAGCAATACTGTCCCTTTTGAACACGCACACAATTCAGACTTATACATCTGAAGTTACAAAATTGAAAATTGACTGCTAAATATCTATGTAGCTCACTTTTTAAGCTACGTTTCTATCACAACATCTGCAGAATTTCATGGAATCCTATGGTATTTTCATTTATCTAATACAACCTTTTTGTATTTTCCTGTATAATATTGTCTCCTACTATATATACCTGTATAAAAAATAAATAATTATCTGTGCGGTTAATTACTCCGCCTGGGTGTATAAACTGGTTCCTAGACTCTTGTACAGAGTAGTGTCTGAATATACGGCCCGAGACCTCATTGCCTTGTGTTTATGTCTCTTCCTTCGACCTGCTCGATGTCTTGGGCATACTTTTGCCGCTTTCTCCGTTTCCTCCTTTACGACTTTGACATCATCTTTACATTTGATGTCATGGACTTCATGTGCACCTGCGACTGGAACAATATACACAAATGGCCCGTTTTGAATGTCTTTGAGGTCTAGAATTGGCTCCAGGGTCTTGACCACAGTGGTCATAGTGGGTCGTGACTTAGGGTTGTGGCTCAGGCACTGGTAAGCCAATTCGGCTGCTTTGCTGATGCCTTCAAGCGAGTATCTCCCTTCGAGACTTGGGTCTATGATCCGTTCAAGCTTGTTGGGATCCTTTAACATGGGTCTTGCCCATTCCACTAGGTTCCTCCCTCTCTGTGACCGGTACTTCTCCACTGCCTTTCTAGCTGTTAGCATCTCCAAAAGCACCACCCCGAAACTGAACACATCGCTCATAGTCGTCAAATGACCTGAAACGCTCCAAGAAACATGTTAGCTAAGAGTGTGATGGCTATGTGCTTTATAACTAGTAGCCTTCTCGTTATATGTTTTAACCTGTTGAGATGTATTCTGGAGCGGCATAGCCTTCTGTGCCCATCACACTTTTGTTAAAGTTTGAGTCTTCTGCCTCTGATCCATCTGTGGCTAAGCCGAAATCTGAAAGCTTAGAGCTGTAATCCTGTAAGTTTCAGATATAAGGTTTGAGTTATCTGAGATGAGAATAGATATATTGAGATGCAAAAATAGGAAGAGAAGCATTCGGAATTACCGAGCTCAAGAGGATGTTGGAAGGCTTAAAATCTCTGTAGATGACAGGTTTCTCTTCTTTGTGAAGGAAGTCAAGGCCTTTCGCAGCACCAAGAAGAATCTTCACTCTTGTTAACCAAGGCAAGGCTCCACCATATTCTGCATTGCCCCAAACAGTACTCATATTGTTAGTAATCTGCATCTCTTTATAACAATTATATTTCGTATGATTTAACCGACTCACTCTGAAATAGATGGTCTTCCAGATTGCCTCGTTCCATGTACTCGTATACTAGAAGCCTGTGATCATCCTCACAGCAGTACCCGATCAAGTTCACAAGATGCGGATGCTTCAACTGACCAAGGATTATAACTTCGGCCTGCATAATGTCCAAGAACCGTGAGTTATTATGATCTCATTCTCATATGGGCTGAAATATAATACTTAAAATGTGATTAGTCAATATGCAGATGGAGAAAAGAACAATACCAGCCACTCTCTATGGCCTTGTCCACCTTCTCGTTTCAAGGCCTTGACAGCAACAGGCTGAGCTTTCAAACCAGTCTTGAGAGTATCATCAACGAACCCTTTGTAGACTTCCCCGAATCCTCCTTCACCGAGGTAATTATGCTTTGAGAAGCCTTGTGTGATCGTTTTGAGCTCTTCGAAGGTGAAGATGTGAATGTCTATGAGAAAAGAGTTTGAGAAGTCGTTGAGTGAGATGGTTGAATTACTGAAATCCGACAAGTATACTCTGCTTCGAACAGAGGTTTGTCTAGATAGCAGAAGAAGTCTTTCCTTTGATGGGTTTGTTGTAGTCTTCTGGTTTGTGTTGTTGATGCAGCTTATAGGAAGACATATATTCTTCCAGGAAAACCTAATTGCTTTCATCTGAAAGAGTTTATCTTTTTGTGTTTATGTCAGAAGATTTTGTCTCTCTATATTGTTAAATGGTGATCTTTTTATGAATATATAGGATATGATGAAACTTCTTTGAAAGGGCTATTGAGAAATTGGAGAGAGAGAAGTAAGAGAGTGGTGAGATATTGGTGAAGACTCGCAAAATTAAGTCTGTAGTCTTAAAAAGACATCTAAAGAGGCATCAGCCCCTAAGCATAACCAATTGAGAATAAAAGATGCAAATGAGTATGATTTTTCTTAGACTCATTCTTTTTTTTTTTTTTTTTTTCAATTTCAAACTTAAATTTTTGAAACAAAAAATAAACTCTACTTATGAAGTTGCATAATTTCCTAAACTACCAAAAGAAACTTTTTTTTTTATTAATAATTTTTTTTTACTTTATTTCATTCCAAATTTAATGTTTTGGTTTGTTATATGATAATTTGACATTAAATTTTCATAACAGATAGCTTAGTGTGTGTTATTATAATGTACATAGGACACTTTCATAGGCAGTTTTGGATCTATTAGAAATTTATTTGACCATCTCAAGCCATCTCATTCCTTTTAAGTTTATTGGCTACAATCATACACTTGTAAGTTGTTAATGAAATTGTTAAATATGTATGATATATTCATTTTCATCTAGAAGAATGTTGCTTCCGCTAAGTAAACAATGTTATTTTTCTCAATAATTATATTAATTTGATTTGTTTTCTGTCTCTTTCTCTCTATGGAGTTTGGAAATTTGGAATGTGTAATCCAGTTACCTTTGGCTTTGGCCAAACCATTGACTTGAAACAATGTTATCCTTTATTTTCTCCGTTAGGCTGAGTTGTTACAAGCAAATAAAATTTATTTATACTTTATAAAAAGTCGGTCAGTTCTATTTTTATTTCCTACTATTCGATTATTGTTTTTAATAATTTGACCTATATTTCATAAATGACAAAATTTATAGAAATCTCATCAAGGATTCATAATTGTTTCATTCTTTTGGAGATTAAGATAAATATAGTAATTTTTATAATAAGAATTATATAAATGTTAAATTCCACTAACTCATACATAAAATATGGTTGCATGCGCAAGAAAATTCTGTTCGAAATTTGTTTTGTATTTTACATATTGAAATCAAAATTAAATTGGTTATGTTATTACGTGGTGGCCGTATGAGATAATGCAATAGATTCTTTTCCAATATATAATAGTTTATAGGAAGCCAACGGAGATTTGCTTTTCGTTATGGTCAATTTGATCATTATCATTAATTTATTTTTTTCAACATTTTAAAATATTCTGAGAGCGACAAGGCAACAACTTTATTGCCATTTTATTTGAAAAAAAAAACATCGTTTACCATTTTTTGTTATTTGTTTTCCAATAATCTCTCGTTTTCTTTCTAGCTTATATAAATAGTATCTACTAAGAGCTTTTATCTTATTTCAAAGATACCTGAAAATTTCATATATCTAAAATTTGAAGTATGTAAAAGTTAGGTAGCTTTTTACTATGTTTTCCATGGAGAAGACTATATATACATCGAAAAAGGAAAAGCTATAGTTTGGTAATCGTTAATACTATAGTTTATTGATACATCTTATTGATCCAAGACTCAACCGAAGATGTCAACTGTAACAAGTCTAGTGACACATTTAGCACGTGACGTAGATATTCTTCAATATTTCACAAATCTTATTAATTCTATTATCATATTTTCATTGCATGTACTCATATATTTATCGATTACTTTTAGAGAATTGGCAAACGTAAAACTATGTTATATATATATATATCACATTGTATATATATATAGACATGATAATCAACTATATATTTTTGTTTAATGTAGAATATATGATTTCAAAATATAATTGAATTTGAACCAAACTGAGCAAACTTAGTTGGTTTAACTAATTTGACCTGGAAATTCAAGTGGCACTAAATTGTACTATTACAGGACTATACAGTATATGGATTTCAATATGAATAAATAATGTGAATGAGATCAATGCATCTAATTAAATCAGACCGGCAAGTAGTAATTAAAAAAAAAAAAAAGAGAAATTGGTTGAAAAGAAATCGTATTTTCTTACCACAAGAAAGACCAAATGTGTATACAAGATTTTAAGAAACGAAAAAAAAGAAAGAAGAGAAATGTAATCATGATTTGAGGAGTTTCAATATAAGATAATTTTTTGGATCACAATTTTGAGTATATTTGAAAAAATGACGTTTTATTTTGTGGCAGCCGCGGAGTGTGGCATCAATTAGAGGTTGATTTTGACATTGATCCATTTTCACATCGATATTTTATTGGAGCAGAGATAGTCACGTGTATTTATGTTCTTGTTTTTTTTGTTTGATGACAATAAAATATTTATGTTCTTGTTTTAAATTCATATAAATACTATAACAGTTAGAAATTAAACTCGTTAAGTTCCCTTTCTGTTTTATATTCACTAAAATATTTGTTTATACTTCATCATAGACCTTTTCCCCATCACCTTAAAATCGAAGTCTTTTAGAGTTTATAAAAATGGGCAAGTTGATTTTTTAAAAATTAATAAATGACTATTTTGTTTAGGTTTTGTAGAGTTAAATATTCAGGAATCTATAAAATTAAGATTTTAGGAATCTAGCAGCTCCAACGGGGGTTTTTAGATAGAGTTCTTAGGATTAAAATATTTAAAAAATATAAAAAGTAGGAGTGAGAAATTAAGAAACGCTTCTATAATTTCTTATTTAAGAATCGATTCTGTGGAGTTTCTATACAGTTGTGGATTTATAATTGGTTCAGAAATTATAATTTAATTATTTAATAAAAATACATTTGTGGATTTATAATTGGTTCAGAAATTATAATTTAATTATTTAATAAAAATAAATTAAAAAAAATATTTTTTTTAATAAATAAGATACTCCAAAACAGTTTCTAGCGATGGAGCTGCTTCAGGGACTTATTAGGATTGTTCACATACAAGTGCCAAAATAATATTTGTGCATTGCATAGACCTGCACTTTTAAATCAACCTATTCGGGGTTTATAAAAAAGGGTAATTAGAAAAGTAATCATGATTTTTAAAAATCGATTGCATATAAAAAAATAAAAAAGAATACATTTTTGTTAAAGTTTTGTAGAGCTGAAAATTAAATGTTTAGTACATAAAGGACTAAGATATAAAGTTTAGGGTTTAGAAACTATATTAATTTTTATAAAAATATAAACTGATTTGATTTTGCCATTTATATTAATTTCTGTTTTCTTTTTCAACTTATTTTAATAGCTTTAATATTCTCTTTAATAAGATATGTTAAGTTTTAAACTTAGACATGTGCTATAACCATTATTTTGCCAGATGATACCAACAACAATAAATTAATTTTCAAAAAAACGAAGATATAAGTTAATTCTGACAAATGGCACCCATCTTCAAAATTATCGGACAGGCTAAATATATGTAGTAACTCTTTCCTCCTGAACTTCAAGATCTGAGAGTGCACAAAGAGAAGAAAACATTTGGTTGGTTTCTATATGAGAGCTTGGATGTCAATCTCCACGAAAGAGCATGGATCAATGATGTCAAAATTGTTCAAAACCTGATGGAATCAAAAGGAAACACTTTCAGATTTTTGGACCGAACAAGAGAAGAATAGGAGGTTAGGATCTTGAGTTAGACGAAAATGAAATATCTTTAGATGTGTGAGGATCGAAATGAGAGCTTACTTGAGAGAGCTTTATATAGTATCCGGTATTGTCATCTGTTGGTACAAATGGGATCCCCATCACTTCCATGATTCTATCGACGAGGCCATGTATAAGCTGAATGAAGAATATACAGAGAAAGCCATCCATTGATGAAGTTGAGAGAATTGAGAAAATGAAGATATTATAGTTGAGAAAGGAAACACATACTTCAAATCCAGAAGTAGCACCACAATGTAGCGCAGCGAGATGGCGACGATTTGATGCACCGACGTCTTTGCTCTCGTCCAACAAGGCCACATCACCTATTTCAGCAATTACCAAAGCATTACCGTTGGACAAGTGTACAAAAAGATGAGCCAAGGACCGGGGAAGAACCTCGAAATCAGCAGACCGCCTCGGTGTACACATTCATCGCAATCTAAAATTCCAAAATTATGAAATAGATAACTTTCGTGAGAAACAGATGCTAAAGTTACTTCACATGAAACACGGACACAGATCACCGTGCTAATTATTGAAACCATAGGCAATGGCAACATCCTGACAATCATCATAATGTAGTAGTTAACGTGCAGAGAATCATCATAATAGCACCAAACACATAACATCACAAAAGGTACAAAAGCCATTTCACAAAAAAAAAAATGATTAAACTCATTGCAGAGTAGAATTTAGGGACCCTAGGAAGAAAAACACACGGCAGACAAGAATGCGAAACTGGTCAGAGAAACGCTCACAGCTATAATAGCACATGGCACTATTTTGTATCAGAGTTATTAGTTGAAGAGTCCACAAGATTGTCGACTTACTTGCTTCAAAGGTACAAAATTAATGTCTGTTGGTGGCAAAGCCTGAAAAAAAAAAATCAAGATCATAGTATCAATGGCTCACAGAAAAGAACAGATTGTAAAAATTTTGATTAGCATTCTAGCTAAAAAGAAATACACCACGTAAGATCAGATACAATAAATGCACAGGTAGATGAAGATTATAACACTTACCTCATACGTGAATGGGCCCTGCAACGTATCAAGGTCATGAGTTCCAATTGCAACCAGGGATCTTCGCCTGGAATACGTAGCTAAGATAAATGAATATCACGGCATTGGCAAAAAATGGAACCTTTATAAATCAATAGAAGCAGATATATAATCCAAATGCAAGTCACACAATGATGTTAGCTAATCATTTGAATGATGCAGGAGAGACCAAATGGATCATATGGCTGGCCAAGTAAGCTCACCGGCAAATATTTTGATGTAGCTTATCCTGAAGATCAATGAAGCTGTTGTAAAGAGGCTCGTCAAAGTTTACACCTCTTAAAACAGCACAGACAACATATGGGCGAATCTCTGATGTCTGCGAAAAGAAAAAAACTTTGTTAGATACAGAAATTTTCAATCATGAAGGAACCAAAAGAGAAGATGGTCGTAACAACAAAGATATACACCTTTGGTTGATTGAAAAAAACTTGTAGATGATTTCTTCATCATCATCAGCTTCTTCGTCGATGTGTTTTTCTTTCCTGATAATTGTCTTCTCAGTTGTCTGGTCATTGTAACGATGCAAAAACAAATCAGAGAGAAAAAACTAACCGCAAGAAATCACCAACAAATGTTTGACGAAGCAGAAAATTGCGCTCACCACATCATCAAGCTCGATACCAAAACGAAAACACAAATCTTCAAACTCTTCCTGTGCTACAAATATTAAATAGGACGAGGCGGAGATCAGAATATGATGAATGAATCAAAGAAAGAACTTGCGATTGAAAGAGGACGAAGTTTTGATTACTGTAGAATTGTCCAAGAGCAGCGAACAAACGGTCTCTGCCAATACTCACGGTGGGCATTCTCGGGTTTTCCTAGAAACTGAAAGATAAAAGAGAGTGAGCAAAGGCCAGTTCTGATTGTGTGCAAACTGGACTAGGGTTTCTTAGAGAAAAAGACTGTTTTTTTATGCTGATCATAGTGGTTTTTACACTATGTGATCCAACTAATATCATTTAAGGTAAGAGCAGTGAGTAATCCTGACAGTGTGAGTTAACTACTACCACCTTAAATACTACCCACGAGATTCAAAATTGGGTGGGAAAAGACAAATAAATACCATGTAATTACCACCAGACGACAATACGACGACCGGTTTAGCTTCTTATACAAGAAGAGGAAGATGACGACTTGGCCAATCATATAATTAAAAGGAATTTATTTTTTTTCTAACAGAAGAGGTTTGACACATCAGCGCTCTTTCTTCTCCCACATCTCTACGTTTCTATATTCTTTCTTGTGTTAATTTAAATTACCAATCGGGTTGTTTCCTCGAATGTGAAATATCATTTATAAAAATATTTGTTTGCTGAACTAAATTAAAAATAATATATTTTATAATTATTCTAGTAATTTAAACTTATATTATAATAATGATACATCAGCATGCATGAGATATTTAAAAAAAAAATATTTTTTTAAGTTAAAATGTTTAAAATATTTTAAATTCTATATCAATTCATAAATGCTGAATATTTTTAAATTTTATGATCAGATTGAAATATTTTTAAAAAATTGTTTTATCAGATTATATTATAAATTCAATTAAACAATCATATTATAGCGGATATAAATTTTTAGATTTAGACGCCTATAAAATGAGGTTTTTGATTCATATATATATTTTGGTAAACATTTAGATTCTTTTTATAACATATTTTATGAACAGTCATTCAAAACAAAATTCAGATGTGAAAATTTTATAATTTTGTAATTTATATTTGTTTTGAAAATTACAACCAAACAAAAAATCTAAACAAAGATAATAGAAAAATAAAATGATTTAAAAACACTAATATGATATAAATAAATATCAAAATTTTGGTTGATAAATATTTTAAAAATATTTTTAGTATTCATGATTTTCATACAAGAAAAGAGAAGAAAATATTGTTTTTATATTAATAATTAGATTTATAGTTAGTTTAATAAGAAAAATATTTATTTGTTAAACTAAATTATAAATGGTACATTTTGTAACTATTTTAATAATTAAACCTATTTGTATTAGTGTTTTGAGAAGCATTTAGGTGATGACACATCAATAATAATACTCTTGTAAATCACATGTAATGATAAAGTTAATCTTTAAAAATGTTTTTCAAATAATATATAGGAGATTTCACATTAAATAACTAAAATAAAAAATCAGCCAAAACTTTATGTTCCTCTGTTTCTCTAAGCATTTTCATGGGCAAGAAGTACGAAACATCAAACGCAGAAGTTCATTACATAATCAAAATTTGGAGATAGCACAAAAAAGAGAGGCTTTTTATAGACACAATCCCACAACAAAAGGAATAAAATATCAAATCTGCTCTGGCGTGTTGCACTGGAAGAACTTGCAATGCCTTGGTACGAGTAAACTACTTCGGAGAGAATCAATAACATGTTTCTTTGGTAAGGTACAACTGCAGATTTGAAAAAAAAAAGCAAAAAAAAAGAAGAAAAAATCAACATCGGCAGTATGAATCTCTATCAAGCTTTTAATAAGATTGATATGGTGGATGGTGAGAACGGACCTTGTTGCCTCTCAAGTAGACTTTGACAACAATATTTACATCTGGAGAGAACTGCGAAGAGATAAACATTAATATATCAAAGACATTGCTTCAATCCTTTAACGTACAAGATTACGAAAAGAGGGCTTTGTTGTCAAACCTTTTAGAGTTCAGTGGTAGCTCGCAGCAGAATTGACCTGAGAGTCTTTTCTACGGAACTATCTGTATTTTGAATGCTATCTGAGAACATGACTCCCATTTTGTTGAAGCCGGAGATTTTCTATAAGGGACTGGTAGTATGACTTGAGGCCCCGAATATCATTACCCTGGATACCATACAGGGCAAGGAGATACTATGTTTAAGCACAGGACAAAGGGAAAATTTTTTGTATCTATTGTCTGGGTTCTGAAGGAGTAAAACTTATCGAACCTGCAACTTTTGGCAATACTGCTCCGCCAAATCTAGTGGGCAATGTGCTGATGGAAAAGTTTTCGACATAAGATGCATGAGAAATGCATGACCAAATTTTTCATACATCACTTTCTGAGCCGTGACGATTTCCGTGAACAAGACGTGCTGTGTTCACAAGACAGAGATGCAGAGTCAAGGAAGAAATTCAGTCAGTTGCGGAAACAATTCTCCAGTTTATCATACAACTGCAACTGGTGGATAAAACGCCTAAAAGAAAAGAGAATTGAAGTTTCTTATGCTTACAGTATTCGCATCATTGAACTCAAAGGATTCATCGAGTACACTGTACAAACAGCAGTTTGTTGCAAAAGCTTCGATCATGAAATTCTGAAAACCTGGAACCTGAAAGGAAATCATTTTCGATTATGACATTTGTGGTTCTTCCATCAAGAAGAGAAAGCAGATAATAATATTTAGCAGGCAGACCTTCTCCTCGCTATATGGCTTGGCACACCAATCTTTAATAAGCCTAATAAATATCTGCACGCATGCCTATTTCCATGGCAAAGAATAAAAGAAGAATGTAATAAGTAAGTGAACCATCAAAATTGTGTGAAAATGTAACGAGAGGGTAAGTGTTACAAACCTTTCGTACGGTAATATCCTTGTGATTACAAGAAGTGTTCAAAAGTAGATGCATCATCGTATCTAAATACGCCCTACTTTTAGGGGAAAGGAATACAGAAGAGAGATCATGTGTGGCTATCACATGAAGAAATGTGTACAGCATCCTTTGAAGCTCGATCAATTCCCTCATTTCCTACACAGAGAGAAAGCTATACAATGTAACTGTGGATATAAAGGAAGTTACGATATCAACAGGTTCCCAATTTACAATTGCAAGATATCATGCATGGAAATTGTTAATACATTTAGCTAAACAAAAACAATCAAACAAATACCTCAGTAACAGCCCCAGGGCGTGAGGGGAGTCCATCTCTTGGAATCACATTGAAAATTCTACCAGCAACCACGGGGTATACTTCTTCCAGTATATCACGGAGAGAGCTGTTGAACTTGCAGATAAGTTGATTGAGCAATACCAGGAAACCAACCATTTCCTTTGGCTGCAAACCATAAATACGATTATTTTGCTGAAAAGTTCTATCAAAATAATGTGCTCAACCAGTCAACCCAGTATCATTACACAAAGAATAAGTATCCTAACCAGTAGATATTACTCCCAGAGAAGCAAGTGAACCATATAAGTTTCAAGTAATTGTTATTTTGAAGATACAAAAGCAGTGGGAATTGAACAGTCTAAGGTGAGCTTTGAGATTTTCGTTATACCTCACTGTCAGCAAGTAGCTGTTCCAAAGCCTTGGGAAGATATGGAAACACAGAGGATCCAAGGGTATCAACCATACGGTGTATGAATGATGTGACCTGAAGAGAAGAGGAACAAACTAATTACCAAACTGTAAATCAATATTTTAATAGAATAGAATGTGTAACAGTACAGGTCACAATATGTCTACATATTAACATACAACTAAACTCATACCTTACTCCGCAAAGGCTCAACCTTTGGAAACTCAATCAAAATCTTTAGAAGCACATCAAGTGTCTACATTACAGAGAAGGTTACCAATTGTTAGAAAGCCAGCAGCTTCAATTAGGGCAGTAAATTATATGAGTAATATCATCGCAAGGCAGATAGCAAAATGGTAATCTACATGATTCATAAGAGAGAAAAAACCGCATCTTTTATACAAACCTGCTTAAACATGAGACCAATTTGAGGACGGCTCGCAGTAACAAGACGTTCACTGAAGCCCTGAAGTTCAAACGAAAGTGTAAGGCAAGTTCAGAAGAGGGCAAAATTCAAAATACCAAGTAACAAATCTCACATACAGAAAGATATCTCCCTGGAACAAACTAGAATAAAGGAGCACGAACCTTGCTGAGAGCATTAATTGCCACAATGGCAAACTGGATATTTGCAATTTTTACAGGAAAGTCTTCGGAACTTGCGACTTTTGCCTCCACAACTCCTTTCTCAATCTGGTACAATCACATTGAAAGGATCTGAATACATTTGACCATAAACAATGCCTAATGGTGTCATGCAAACAAGAGAATAGTAGGAACCAAAACCTGTTGACAGAGAGGAGTAAGCAGTAAAGACAGATAATCTGACTGATTTTCAGGTGGGACATCCTCTAATCCTATGATTAAGCCAATGGCCTACAGTAAATCGCATTGAGAGAGAGAGAGAGAGAGAGATTTTAGTTCCAACTCAGAAGTACATTGATAAAAACAGTAGCCTCAACCGGAATATCATAACCTCAAAAATGTGACTGCCATCTTCAGTTCCTGAAAGTTCTCTTGATGCAAAGTTCATGGTCGTCAACTGGGACAACGTATCTTGGAGGTTCTGATTTTTCCAAACGATATATTGGTTAGACAAAAATAATAAAACAAATAAATCAGACTTACAGAAATGGGTATAGACAAAAGAAAACCAATTCCATACCTGCAAGATCTTATCAATGAATGGAACAAGCTTTGATTTTAACAATTTTACGACTCTCATGAACAGGTAACAAGCTCTACGGCTCACATGAACGTTCTCGTGATGCAAACCCCTTCCATCAAGGAAGGCACCAAGAACATTGGGAATGTGCTGGGAATTTTCCTGAATAAACTTCATGTACCTTGTTATGTTTTCTAAGTACACAAGTGCAACTAGTCTATGACAATGACCAGGGAACTTTGTGGTCAATAGCATCGGAATTAATTCACTCAAACATCCAGATCCTGTTTTCATGGCCTCCTCCGTCATAGACTCTCCAAGTGAATACAAAAGGGAAAGCGCAGCTTCTACTTCTTCGACATTTCTCTCGGAAGAGGATTCAACAGCATTTGCTAGAGAGTTGCGTATGAAATGCTGAGTAACTTCAGGAGCAACACGTCCCACTGTACGTAACAAGACAAAGAGATCTTTTCTGAACTCGGACATTCTATCTTCCTCTTCCAACCCAATTTTATCCAGCGCATTGAGGTTATTACGATACATAGGATCGTAGCAAATCTGAGTTCTAATCACTTCGAGAATCTGAGTAATGTGGAGCAGTTGCTTATCCTTAAGAGCAGGGAGGCCTTTGAGAGTTGAAACGTAACCCATGAGAAACTGGACGATACTAAAAGTAGAATCCACCTCACTGTTCCGCATGACATAAAAAACTGATGGCAGAACTTCGTTTAGCAGATCCATGGAGACTGCCTTGGTCTCCTCTGAGTTCAACCGCTTATGGCATTCTAGAACCTCAACAGCATAGCCAGTAACCAAAGCAGATACCTTTGATACCAGTTCTGAATCAACATCTTCTGACACTAAACCAAAAACACGACTTATTTGAAGAGTCTGCAAAAGAGGCAATTTTGACTGGGGATCCATCCGCTTAGAAACCATGGCTAAGACACACCCAGCTGCTGCACCGCGGACTTGATCAGACAATCCCTCAGACAAAATCAATTCAAACAATAACGGAACAAAGGCATCATTTGCAACCAAAACAATGTCAATCCAAGATACAAATCTTCTCATACAATCTAACACAGTAGTAGAAAGATCAGGATCGGAGTTCCTGTACAAGGAAACAATGTCATACCATGCTCTAGCAATCTGAGGGACACATTGTTGCCTCATTGCATCCTTGACTCGAGCAGCGACAGATATCTCTTCTGGTGTCCGAGGGTAATCCAAGCTAATTAGCTCATCATCCAACGCATTCAAAAGCCGACAAAACATGTCGATCACAACAGCCCCTTTGCTCAGGTGACGCATAAAATCAACAAACACAGACGTCCAAATCAAAGGGTACTCAAAATAGATCAAAGTAACCAAAACCTGAGCAAGCTTGTTTTTAACAAATGGCGGTCCTTCCACAACCCTTACAGCATTCTCATTATCAACAACCTCCAAACACGCCATGGAGAAAACCGATTTCCTGACATAACTCTGCTCATTCAAGCTCATGGATCCGTACTTGACCCTTAAAACATCCTGCAGCGTTTGCAAGCACCAGAACTGAACTTGGACAAGCTTAGAGAACCAGAGCTTCTCAATACATATGCTGCATATAGATGGGGTTTCTTTGATTTGCTGACAATAACTAACCGCTTGAGACTGTAACGCCGAATCGACGGCACCAGATTCAAAGCTAATTAGTATTGCCTTTTCAAGGTCATCCATTGTTAACCCACTTGAATAAAACCTAAAACCCAGATTTGAAATCCTGTCCGTTTATTTACATAAGTCAACAATGCCTCAAAATTAGTATCGTCGTCACCGAGTCCAAAGCTAGCACCGGTTCACCGTTCTCTCACCCGTATCAGATTCTGGTGCGGGTAAACAAAAAAAAAAGCGAATCTTCGAGTGAGTTTCGCTCGAGGGGCTTACCAGAAGTAAAGGGTTTTCGCGATTATGGTTAGAACAAGTATCGGATTTTAGGGAGTATGAGCTAAAATAGAAAAGGGAATGGAAACCCTAAGGCTGAGTTTCTTCGAATTTAGTATTTTCTGGAAGAAAATTTATATCGATGAGACTGGAAACAAGACGGAGCGTAGGGTTTTTATACAGCTTGCCCAAAAGCTGTAATTAAGGAAAATCTTGGAAAATTAAAATTAACCGCGAGCCAGTTTCAAGAAAGCGGCCCATGGGCTTTAAATCACAAATCGACAAGAATAGGATGATTTAAGCAAAACATATGAATATATGCACTATACCATAGGAGCATCAAACCGAGTTTTTCTCGTTACGAGACACTATAGCTTGAGAAGAACTGAAGCCAAGATTTGTATTTGTTTCTCAACACATCATCATGTTGTCGGGAAGAATCTGGAAAACGGGATCAAACTAAACTGATATATGTAAACTCGTTTTGACATAGAGTTTTTAAGCATTAAATTCGTATTGGCAACATCATCGTAGATACCAAGGTCGAGATTAGTTTCTCAGCACATCATCATGCAAAACGGGATCGATGTAGCCAAACTGCGGTGTAAACTCATTTTGAGTTACACGTTTTATGCTTCAGAGAAGGAAAGTGAATTTGTCAATGAATGAAACAAGATTTGATAGTAACGATTTCACGAATCTCATGAATAAATAACAAACTCTACAGCTCACATAAACGTTTTTGCTTTTTTTATATTCACCTTAAAACTCTATACGCTGTAAACAGAGCCGTGACTATTCAAACAAAAAAATGGTTTATGGCATTTTTACAAATTTTTACAAATATTTTCTCTTATGTATGGTGTAATTTTTTTATCTTTTACATGTTTAAACCATGTATTTTCTTTCAAAATTTAATCATTCTTTTTTTTTGCTCACACACTTATTTATCACAGTATTCTTCTTTGTTATTGAATTTTTATTGCATTTACCCTTGTTAATACTAATTTTACAATTTTATCAATTTAAAGTATTGTATTCAGTAAACATAATTTTGTGTTTATAGTTTTACATAAATTTTATAATTTGTTGTTTTATAGTATTTCTGTTAACAATTTATTTATAAATCATTTTTCTTAAAAAAATTTGTGTTTTATTTATTAAAAAGCTTTTAAACATCAAACTATACTCTTTTCGTTTATGGTATTAAAAACTTTAGGTACATCTCTGGCGGTAAAAATGATTAGGCATTAATTAGATCTCTTTCAAAAAAATCCTAATTAGACCACACAAATGTTTGAACATGGCATAGAACAAACATCATTTCAAAGGCCGTACCTCGCTGGCAGAACACATCCGATTTATAATAAAACAAAATCAGAATTAGTGTTTTTTTTTTGCTTTCCTCGTCGTAATCGTGCTAATTCTATGACCCAAAAGAAAAAAGGAAAAAAAAACGAGAGCCAAGATTCCAAATCTCATTAAAGTGTAACATTGAAAGATCTGAGGGAAGAGGCACAAAACCCTATAAAAGTCAGATGCAAGTGCCCAAAAAAGATTGTGTAATAAGAAGAGTAAGAGAGAGAGAGAAACTTCCTCTTGCCTTTCTTTTATGCTACGACAAAACTTCACCGCCACCTGTTTTGTCGTAAATCTCTTTTCGCATTAATTTTCCATCAATAATCTTTTCCATATAACAAACAAAGGTCTAATTTAATCTACGTAACTCTAATATTTGTCGCATATATATGGTCTCATCATAGATAGCTAAAATGAACGCTTCAAATAGACTTATATATTGAACAACAATACTATACACACATGAGACTACGAATTGTATAAACACACGAAACCCTATATTTATTGTGGGACTATATATGGGAGAGAGAAAAAGAGTGAGCGAAGAGAGAAAGGGAGAAGAGATGAACAAATGGTTGGGGTTTTCTTTGACACCTCATTTGAGAATCTCCGATAAAGATCAAGAAGAACATAGAGACGACGAAAACTATGTTTTCACTAATCAACAAAAAGCTCTCATGCCTCTCAATTCGGATGGTTCTCTCTTCTTCACTGATCCTTTCACACATCATCCTCCTCCTGGTACGTGTATATATATATTGTTGAGTTTCATGCATTTTTTAACTCACATGCATCTAATTGATAACGAAAGAATTGGCTCGTGAAGTTTGTAATGTTTAATGCACCTCTCTAACTTGTTCAGATGTAGGACTCCCAACACATATACATATATATGCTCACATATATATACTGTATGTTGTTGGTTATGCAACTATTGATATATATTCTTAATTTGTTTTCTATATATAGTTTGGCAATATGATATTAACCTTAATCACGATCATTATTATCATGACGAAGAAGTGCCAAAGCTGGAAGATTTCTTCTCCAACTTTCATCAAACCGAGTATCCTCCTATAAGCGGCCATAACCAAACCAATGTGAATTGCACCACAATAGTTAACAGATTAAGCCCACCCGGCTACCTTCTCCACGAACAAACCGTAGCTACGCCACAATACCCGAACCTAAATCCCAACCTAAGCCATGATTCTGGAGGTTCGGTCTCGGTTTTCAAATCTTGGTTAAGGCAAGGCACTCCAACATTTCCAGTTTCGAATGCTTATGTTAGTGAAGAGGGTAGTACGAGCAATACTAGTAATTTTAGTCACGAAGAGACTGATCACTATAACACCATTGGCTCGACGCCATTGTTGGCTATGAGCCATGGCGCTGCTTCTGATCTGATCAACGAATTGAATGTATCTGTACCGGTGGAAGAACCGGTTAAGGTAGACGAGAAGCGAAAGAGTTTGAACGGTAAATCTCAGGTGAAGGAACCGGCACCGCCGAGGAAGTCGGTTGATAGTTTGGGGCAAAGAACTTCTCAGTATCGTGGAGTTACAAGGTCCGTACATACGTAATCAAATTGTGGATGCCTCAAACCTTACACGACATTTTTATTTTTATTTTGTTAAAGAACTTACACGATATAACAATGTAAATGCTACAAGTAAGTATATATATGTCTGTGTCATTTTAGTTGTCAATATATTTATTGTGTCGACATGATAGATATGCACGTATGTATACAGACATAGATGGACAGGGAGATATGAAGCTCACTTATGGGACAATAGCTGTAAGAAAGAAGGACAGACGAGAAGGGGAAGACAAGGTTAGAAAACAAATAAAAAAATGACTAAATTCCGATTAAATTGTATAATCTTATTTTACTCGAGAATTTTACTAATAATGTTTTTCGTTTTCCTATGTACTTTCGAATTCGCTTCTTGATCAATCACAGTGTATCTTGGTAAGTGAAAACTTTATTTCAACAACAGATTTTGCATGGGATCCCTCGTTGAAATCATGGTGCCCTATTAAGTTTTCTTTTATTTGGTGATATTAAAAAAAATGTTATATAACTTTACTTGATGATCTAAGAAATACTATAAACAGGAGGGTATGATGATGAGGAGAAAGCAGCGAGGGCTTATGATTTAGCGGCAATGAAGTATTGGGGTCCCACCACTCACTTAAATTTCCCTGTAAGTTACTGATGTGGAGTGGACCATACTTCCACTTCTAACTACTTTATTATTATTACATAACTACAAATACAACATAACAATTTATTATTTATATTTCGATATTTGGATCCTGAATGTGTTTTCTTTCTACCAATCTTTTGATTAAACTATATAGAGTTTACTTGTGAATTGTGACGTCAGCTTTCTTTAATTTGTACGCTCTTAAATTCAGTTGAGTAATTACGAAAAGGAGATCGAAGAACTCAAAAACATGACTAGGCAAGAATTTGTTGCCATGTTGAGGAGGTAAATCGACTTCTAAACCACTCTCCACTCGATGTCTATATTGTATTTATATTTGATATATATGGAACTATATTATATTAATACTTATTTAACCAACATTTTTGTGTCGACTTTCTCATATATAGGAATAGCAGTGGATTTTCGAGGGGAGCTTCGATTTACAGAGGAGTCACAAGGTTTGGTCTGGATATACACTTGAGAAATATGTATATATAGGCATGTACATGGATCATGATCGTGATCATGCCCTGTATAACGCATGCAGGCATCATCAACATGGACGATGGCAAGCTAGAATTGGAAGAGTTGCTGGAAACAAAGACTTGTACCTTGGCACATTTAGTATGAACCACTTATATATATATATATGTTTAAATAACACTGGCTACATATTATGTATACAGATTTTTTTGAATTAACAAATATGTTTAATATAATGAAGGCACACAAGAAGAAGCAGCGGAGGCGTACGATATCGCGGCAATAAAATTCAGAGGCGTAAACGCTGTTACCAATTTCGATATATGCAGATACGACGTGAAGAGAATATGTTCAAACTCTACGATCATCAGTAGTGACCAGGCCAAATGTTCACCCTCCAGCTCCGCCGCCGCTCAATAACGATTACCGTGAAACTCCTTTCCAGAGAAGGGGACGGTGAGACTATCCCGATGTTTACTATGAGGAACCGATCACTGATTTAATGTATTATATATATATGGTTTAATAAACATTAGGGAGAATTGAACACGTAGCAAGCTAGTTGTAGCTTAGGCCAGTGGGATTTTCGATTTCAACGTTGTTGTCGTATTGAATTGTTGTTTAGATTATCGAGTCGTGTCTTTGCTTTGTCATCACCAATCTCTTTTATAACCAGTTTTAGGCATTGCTTCTTCTACTTTATTTATTTTGCTTCCTCCGGACTCCTATGATTTGGTTTCCGAGACATCTTATGTCATGTCCATTGAATGGTTCGTACATCTTATGTAGGTTCGAAATAATTACAAACTAGGAAATAAACCATTTCTTTCAAAATTTGTTTTATATAAGAATTCTAGCTAACCGGCTGGACCGAACGATACAATACAACTACAAAAGTAAGTGTATTCCAATGGTGCTCATTTATACGTTATCTTTCTATACTTTTTTGTGTGTATAAATGTTGGATACATTTGCATACAAGCGTACACGTGTATCTTTTATACGTTACATATACATACATTGTAAACTTGTGATCATAATAACAGTTAAGAACTAAAGGAGAAGATAATGATGCGTTTTGCTTGAAAAAAAATGGTATCTCGCATGCCTTTTATTAGCATCTTTCACAGTTTTCTTAACCACAAACGAGAATCTTGATTCCTCGATGTCGCGCAATAAACTAATATTAAGCGAAACTTCCTCTAAACCTACATTTCAATTTTTCAAAATCTCTGGAACATGTCACAAACCTACGTCAACACCAACACACCAATACAATAACACCAAAAACTCCAATACATACGTTAACACCAACACCACCAAAACCACAACACGCTGTCACATATACATAGCTCAACGTATCTTCATGTATCATATCTTGTACTATTTCCTATACTTATTTTCTCAATCGTTGGTATCTCAATTCTTATTTTTTTTATTTCTTTTTCTTGTCAACAATCAACTCTCGTTTATAGGACGTGTATATAGATAGTCTCAGGCGGAAACCATATATAGAAAAATGTGATGATGGGCCTTATCGATAAAATAATAATAATAAAGAAGATCCAAACGGCCGCATTGAAACGTGGGTTGGACCCATGGAGCTTTAAAATATCATAAAACTTGCATCAGTCGTCACCTTCTGAATTAAAAAACATTAACAGATTTACGTCAACGTTCTTCAGAGTTGATTCTCTCTTCTCAAATGGTTTCCTTTTGATCAATTTCTCCTTTTCTCACCTGGAAATTTCTCAGATTTTGGGTTTTTCTATCCATGGAACAGCCATTACCTAGTTTGAGTCTTTGAGACTATTTCTTTTGTGCTTCGTCTTCCCCATCTCTGCTTCTATCTTAGTTGACTCACAACCACAAGATTCATTGATTTCTCCTCCATTGCCGCCGCCGAAACGATTCCCGCATCCTCCGTTAATGGTCGGTAGTAACAAGGAGATTCACGAGAAGCATCACCGAAGAAGAAAATGGAGGCAGAGAAGGAACCAAAATCATCCACGGCCTCGGAAACAGAGGCTGAACACTGGGAAGACGGTGGGGTTTTTCTTCGCCGGTATAGCGGCAGCTTTGCAAGTAGTTGTTGCTGCTTTCTTGCTTCTCAAAAGAAGACAAGCTTTTCCTTAAGATAAACGATATTAGACACTGAATCAATACAAAACCTTACAGCTACACAAAGAGAGATTCGAAGCTCATTAAGCATCATCTTCTTCAGATATGGATCTTGGATCTTGTTCACAGATATCGAGATTTTGAATGATCAATCTTTGCAGTTGGAGTTAAGTCATCTCAATTTTGGTCCTCTTCTCATCTGTAAATTTATAGTCTTTGACTGCCCCTGCTATGGAATTACACACGTCAAAGTTGTTGTTTAAGATCATCTGAGTCATCCAAACGTTCTGATGAGATTTTAGTTTGCTGCTTCAAATCTTTTATCTTCTAGACAGATTTCTATGGTCTCATTCTGGAACCACTCATTCCATGAAAAGTTGTTTGTTAATAACGTTATTCAAAGTTCATAGATTCTCAAATACATTTAGAAAAATCTGTCAGGAAAAAACAAGAACTTTCTTTGTGTTCTTGATTCCCAGTGATAGATCTAAGTTAACAAGAGACTGAAGGAGGATTGTACGCATTTGTCTCCTTTTTGAATGGTCCTTGAGGGTTAAAGTCATACATATCATGTAGAATCATTGCAATGAACCTATCTAAACTCATGGATTTGGGACCACTGGAACCCATGTGAGAGCCTGGTCCTAAAAGTTCGCATATCTTTGTTTTTTTTTCCAAGTTTCACCGTTGGAAGGTTTGACAGACGTCAATGTTTAGATGTAGTTTAAGCAAATGACATAAACGGTATCACCAACTCAGGATCTTAATTGAAAAACTCACATACAATGTAATAATGTTGACAAGTCTTGAAGAATTTCAAGGAACACTAAACAGAGAAGACAAGAATCCATCAAAGAGAAAAGAAAAAACAGGCGTTGTTGTTTTAAAGTCAAGGAGTCTCAAGTATTTTTTTAGCCAGTTCCTCCAAGAACACCCTTAAGCTTCTTGACTATAGCAGGGTCAAGGAAAGTAGTACCCGAGACGAGTTCAGTGGGAAGATTGTTAGCAAAAAGAGCGAAATCGAGAATCTGCAGACCAGGATTAGCGCTGTTAAAAGTGACAACAGCTGCAGCAGCAGATTTTCCCGCATTGATCTGGAAATGAAGCAAGCCCTGCGGGAAAACCATGACCTGTCCCGGTTTTAGTGTCTGTACGTAGACAGAGTTCGCAGAGGAGACAAACCCAGCTGTAATGTAGCCGTTAAGGACATATAGAACCTCAGAGGCACCAGGGTGAGTGTGCATTGGGATCACACCTTTAGGAGCTAGGTCAAGTCTAGCTGTAGAGAGGCCTAGACTGTTCAGACCCGGGAACTGAGCGACGAAACCGGGTGTGACCGCAGCGCTGATGATGTTGGTAGTGTTCCCAGGAGTGCCTAAGCCGGAAAAGACAAAGTCCTTGGCTTTGACATGAATGGGACGGATGCAAGGGTAGCCCGCAGGGGTTTCAGCGCGTTTCAGGTTCGCGACACAGAAGTCTTGAACAGAGGCATTGGATAGCGCAAAAAGGAGAGATAAGAGGAAGATAATGCGAAACATTTTGATTGATTGGTTGAAGAACTAACTCTGTTTTTTTTTTGCTCTATTCTTCTCTCTTCTCTTCAGTGTTTATATAGAGAGTTTGGTGGATAAACTGTGTGGTGAACATTCGAAAGATTGAGATAAGCTTTGTGAATCATTATGGACTTTCAAAAACAAGGACCACTCTTAGATACAAACAAAATGCCTCTTTTCTTTGCCTGCCTGTTCTGCATCATTGGATCGCTGGTGATCTAAATGATGACGTAGACACTGATATTTATTGGCTGCGTTGTTAAACGAGAAGCCGGTGGATTCGGACCTCGGCGTGGAGGATTATGAGAAGAACAGAGAGCTGACAAAAGATTGACCGATTGATGACACCAAGCTTAAGTTTGTTTTCCTGCAAATTTAACTTGTGGCTCAAGTAAGTAGAAGGGAGGAAATCACACCAATAAGACACTCGTTAACTTCGGTAGTTGGAGTTATGAGTTAAGAGCCAAAAAAATTGTCACAAGTTGGGTTAAGTTGACGTAGAAAATACGAGGACAAGATGTGGATACGTATGTGTGGACCAAAGGCACATGTGACGAACCATCAGAAGACACTATTTGACAGCCAGAAGAAGCTAAAGAAAGATTCTTATAAAAAAAGATCCTTTCTATTTTTGTTATATGTAACCGGCAAATGTGTGGAGTAAAAGTAAACGTACAACAATGATATCTTTCTATGTTAAAGCATTGTGGTACATTGACAATTATGGGCTGAAAGATTGACACTAACCTAAAGATATTTATAAGAAATAGGATTCGGCCCATAAGTGTCAGTTTTGGCGGGAAAGATTTTAAAGAAAAGGAATGTCCCTTAATGGTGGAGAATTGGATTTTTTTTTTTCATTTCTGTTTCTTTCGATCTCTACTCAAATTGCAGACACGGTGGTAATGTCAGGTTAGGTGTCCAAAGATTAACATGCATTTCGCCACCCTTTACGTTAATTACTAAGTGAAACCAGCAACAATTAGATTACTCATAATTAATTCAATAAGACCGGGTTAGACCGGAAGAAATTTTTAAAAGCTCTGATTTTCTAATTTTAACCATAACCAATTCTCTCTTACAGAGAGACGCACATGCAACACAACTCGACGCCATTCGCCACCATAATTTCAAGAAGATCACACTTTCTAATGGCGTCCATGAAACTCGTCGTTCATATTCTCCGTCGCTTCATCTCCATCACAATAACTCTCTTCCAAAGCCTCATTTTGTGTATATTCGATCATTACGATTACCCAATCCTAATCAAGCTCGCCGATGCGTTCTTATCTTTATATTTCATAATTTTCTGCGGTCTACGCCCAATCACCGTCGATTTAGACGACGGAGAATCCACCGTACATTTCTGGGTATCCGGCCACCGTAGAATCAGCCGGCCAAACCTCGTCATGCTACACGGTTACGGAGGAAATTCGAAATGGCAGTTTATTCATCAAGTATCAGATCTCTCGAAGTCGTTTAATCTCTTTATCCCCGATCTCATCTTCTTTGGGAATTCGTACTCGAGAAACACCGAGCGGAGCGTCGAGTTTCAGGCGAGGAGCATCGTCGGTGGTTTGAAGAAGCTGGGTTGCGAGGGCGGTTTATCAGTTTACTCGATCAGTTACGGTGGTTTCGTTGCGTACCGAATCGCGAAGATCTGGCCGGAGATGATCGATAAATTGATGATCGTGAGCAGTGGAGTCGGATTCACGCAACAGCAGAAGATGACGGAAATGAAAAAACACGGCGGAGATGTATCGGAGATTCTTGTTCCGAGGAATCCCCGCGATCTCAGGATGTTAGTTAGGGTTTCCATGAATACCGGTATCGCGTTCCTTGACTGGATTCCAGATTTCATCCTCTCCCAATTCATCGCTGTAAGTTCTGTTTCTCGTTTTTTTTTTGTTAAATTACTAATTCTGCCCCGGAATTATTCTGTATTTCGGAATAAACCCATACATTAGAAATATTGCATGATAAGCCATAAAGTTTCAAAAATTCCAGGTGATGTATGAGAAAAATCGGCAGGAACTTGTTGAGCTAGCCAAGAATTTGCTGGAAAGAGAGGAGGAGCCAGAGTTCTATGCAATATCACAGGTCACTAATAGTCTCACTGATAAGTTATTTTTTATCCATAAAAAGTTGAATAATATAAAAATTGAATGATTTAAATGGTTTAATATTCAGAAAACGTTAATCGTTTGGGGTGATAAGGATGAGGTATTTCCCTTGGAACATGGACGTCGTCTTCAAAGGTAAATATGACTATGACAATAATAAGTTACTGTAACAAAAGACTATGACTATGATCGATTTGTTTTGCAGGAATTTGCCAAATTCGAGTTTAGAGATATTGAAGGATATTGGACACGGTGTGAACATTGAAGCACCAATTACTCTTAACAACTTAATTATCTCGTTTGTTTTAGGTGTTTCCTGACTTCTATTTATGTGTAACTTTTTTAACCATAAGTAAATTTATGAATAACTATCATATACAATCATCAAGATTGATATACGATCACTGATCTATGATTCAAGATTCATTACTCTTGACCATTTATCTAAATTAAATTTGTACAAAATATTATCAATTTCCAATCTAGATTGGAAGACTTTCAATTAGTTCTAATCTATATTTGAAAAGAGAGAGTCTCCTATTGTAATTGACGGTCTCATTTCCATCGGCATTGTATGGAAATTTCTGACTTGCACCTTGATCAGTTCCATGGGACCTCGTAGACATACGAAATCCTTAACCAGACCAATCGCATCGTAGCAAACTCCAAGGTCCTGACTGGTTGCCATTGAAATAATAATACTCGCGTGTTGATGGACCCTCTCGGGTCAAGAATTTTTAAATTATCTAATATTTAAATTACTCAAAATAATCCAAATTGTTTAGAGTTACATATTATACCTGAAATATATTAATCGAATATTTTCCATTTTTTAGAGTTTAAACTTTAAATAGTAATTTTAAATACATAAATTATCAATATGCTACAAATTATCCAAACTTTTCATATAGTAAAATTAAATTTACCACCGCTACCACTATTACCGGATTATTTACCTGAATAAACAGGTCCAATTAAGACAAAAACAATAAAACAAATCTGACGGGTCGGGTCACAGTCATCCGCTCCAGATGTCTGGCACTGGCACACCTTTAACCTCCATAATAACTCTACAGAATTGAGAGATGCAGAGTTAAGTACAGGCCAAAAAGATCTCATTTTTTTTTTTGTGACAACAAATATACTTTCACTTACTAAAAACTGTAGTTAACCATTCTGGGGGAGATGAACCAACATACACCACTTCTGATGTAAGGTTTCGTGCGCTTCTTGCCAAATTGTCTGCTCTCGTATTCGTCTCTCGAGGTCGGTATGTAATCTTGAAATCTTGTAAGTTGTTCTTGCATCTGTTGACTTCGTCCAAGTGCACTACAAACGCTGGCCACTCTTTCGGTGAAGACATCATCTTCACTACGTCACAGCAATCTGTTGCAAAGATTACTTCTAATCGCTGGAAATGAAACATGCACTCCATTGCCCAAATAAGCGCTTCTAGTTCCGCGTGTAGGGGGGATTGACTCCGTCTAATGTTTCTTGCTCCAAGTAGCTGATTTTCCTTCCCATTCCTTGTACTTACCCATCCTTGTCCTGAAAATTTATCCATTTCTTTCCAAGCTCCATCCACTTGACACCACCATATATCTTGTCTTAGAGGTTCCTTTCCCGGGACAAAAGCGTTTGTCTTAATTTCTTCCAACTCTTGGGCTACTTCCCATGCTTTTCCTTCTGTTTCTGCCAACATGAGGATGTCCTTCGGGTTACGAACTATATTTTGATGAACTTTGTCATTTCTGCTTTTTCACAAGTACCAAATTATCCAGGGGAAGTATCCCTCTGGATTTTCCTTAGGTTGCCTATGCATTAGATAATCTAAATTGGTGAATATCGATGACGCAGGAAAGATATGCGGATGTGAGGAAATCTTCGATAAAGCCCACGTTTGAATTGCTGGTGGACATTCGAAAAGAACATGATTTATAGTCTCTTCTTCCGCGCCGCATAAACTACATTGTGATTCACAATTAATTCCCCTATACCTCAATGTAGCCGCTACAGAAACACATCCAGAAATTGCTTGCCAAATAAAATGTTGCACCTTTGGTGGGCATTTTATTTTCCAAACAGATGCCTGTATTGATGTGATCGTCGGTCCATATTGTGCTTCCTCAATATCCTTATCCGGGAAAAGTTGTTCAACCATGTATCCTGATTTAACTGAATATTTTCCGTTCTTGGTAAAATGCCAACCATTTGTATCTGGTCGTCCAAAACGACTAACTGCCAACGACTGAATAATGTCTACATCTTCCGGAATTATTGTTGCTTCCAGAAGCGGCATATTCCACATCATTGTTTGACTATCTATCAAATCTTTTACCTTAAATGAGTTTGGGTAGACTGCAAGTTTACATGTTGCTGATCTCGGACGAGGGGCTGGTATCAAAACATCATTCCATACGGAGATATCTGAACCTGTTCCAACCCTTTTGATTAGTCATTTTTTAACCAAAGATCTAGCTGTGATAATACTTCCAGTAGGATGGAGAGTACGATCGTATTGGATCCAGTGGATCCGTGTTCCTAAAATACCGACTTTTAAAAACTCTTGAAAATAATGATTCTGGTACCTCCATTAATCTCCATAGTTGCTTTGCTAGAAAGGCCGTGTTAAAATCATCAATGTTCCTAAATCCGAGGCCGCCTTGTTTTTTATGACAACATAATTTTTTCCATGCAATCCAATGCATGCCCTGATTGTTCCCACTAGAACTCCACCAGAACTGGGCTATTGCACTTGTTAGTTTTTTGCATATTACATAAGTGGATAATGCTGTTAGGACTGATTTTGTAAAAATTTCCTTACTTCCTCTAGATAAGAATTTCAATGTCCATCCATTCACTCTGTTTTGTAGTCGTTTAGTAAAGAAAGATAAGAACATTTTTACATTTATATATAGATATTCCTCTCAAATCTCTCTGTCTCAGACTGTTTGTCTAGAGAAGACAAGTCGATTCCTTTTTATTTGCTTTCCCAGCATCCAATAATTGTCATATAATTTCTCGAGAAACAAGATTCTTGTTTTATTTCCCGAGAAAATAATTATCTCGATTTCCTCTCTGCTATTATCTGTTCCCGGAGCTTGTTCTTTTCTGCTTTTGAAGGTAAGGAAACCGGATTTGGAGGAGAAAAATTATTTCTTTTTCTTCTTTCCTTCCTTGTATATAATCAAGCTTTTGAAAAATTTTGTTTGGCTTTTAGGGATTCATAAATATGAATCTTTTGGTTTATGTGTCTTAATTTTAGACTTTACATATTGCTACGGATCTTATGGAATCGGTTTCTACTTTTGATGAGATTATCTCCCTGTAGGTGAAATATCTCTCTAGGCTACTTATAGAACAGCTCTTACGTATTCTGTTTGTATAGATAGATCTCTTCTCACCAAACATTGATTGGTATCTTGTCCGAAATTGAATTTATCTTTGCTTTGTGCTACTGGGAAAGTTGGAATCTTATGTGAGATCAAGAGCTTATATACAAGGTCAACGGGATGAGAATAAACACTGTTGTTAAACGGGACTTGTCTTGCCCTTTAAAAGCTATGCCTTGCCTGCAAATTTAATAAGCACTCTTTTGGTTGTAACTCATGTTGTTAATCTCAGGAACAAGATCAATCAAGATTTGAGATTGATGGAATCAAGAATGGAAGGAGATGAATTGTCCGGATTTGGAGAGAGATACCAGATGGATGGCAAAGTGTTGCAGAATTTCCAGAAGAGCTTTGTTCAGGTTCAGGACATT
Organism: Streptanthus diversifolius; assembly: GCA_039880935.1. Classification (NCBI taxonomy): domain Eukaryota; kingdom Viridiplantae; phylum Streptophyta; class Magnoliopsida; order Brassicales; family Brassicaceae; genus Streptanthus; species Streptanthus diversifolius. The sequence continues at coordinate 3,134,812 of JAXGFM010000015.1, read as the reverse complement.
TTGGATCAAAACCGGCTTTTGATCAACGAGATCAATCAGAACCACGAGTCCAAACAAGCAGATCACTTGGGTCGAAATGTTGGTTTGATAAGAGAGCTCAATAACAATATCAGAACTGTGGCAAGTCTTTATGGTGATCTTTCTCATTCGTTCGCCAGATCGATAGATGCTTCATCAGAAGGGGAATCCACTGGGACCTTGAAATCTGATGGGAAGGCCAACAATCAAAAGAGATTTAGATCCGGGTAATAAACCAAAAGAGATCAATCTTTGTGTTCTGTAGATTCAGTGCTAATTTGAGTGTGGATTTAAGGAATGACTTGTTGTTGTTGAACAAAAAGACATTAATATATGTGTATTGCTTTGAGGGTCTTCAACAACGTCGCTTCTGTAATTTCTGTTGAAATGAGTTCATATCTTTAATTCTGAGAATAAAAGGAAGTTCATCTTTATTAATCAGACCTTTGGGACTGATGATGTGCAGAGCATGTGGTTTCTTTGGTTCTAGATTGACTAGTAGACCTTTTATGTTGTTGTTGTTGCAGTAACTAAAAATTTTAGAAATGTTCATATGAACCTTGTTTTTAGCTAAAGTATGAAAGTAAATCAAAATAAGAAAATCATTGAAGTGTACTAAAATCTGATCTTACAAAAGAAGGCCATAAAAGAGACTAAAAGATGACCACTGTTGCCTTTGTGCTTGCATGATCCTTAAAGTCAAAAAAGACAACAGAGACTTGTAGTTTTAACTTTAGTTAGGTACATTATTCCTCCACTTTCTCCATTTTTACACAAGTTTCCAAGTTGTTTTACAACACAAAGCTTCTTTTTTCCTTCCTTGATTGATTTATTTGGCTTTTGGACAAGAGAATCCAGCCAACCTTTTGGTTCACTTCATGTATTGCACCTTTTTTCCTTTGTAATATTCAAATTTCTTGGCTCACACCATCTCATTTCTATCAATAACATCAAATTTTCAATCAACTTTTTTGTGGACATCTTATTACAAAAGAGAAGGACTGTAAATAGTATAGGGTCGCCATAACTTTGGTAAGATCCCTGATGCTTGCTGTAATACTCATGGTACCTTCTTCTTTACAGAAAAGAAAAAAAAATAATTTGATTAGTAGAATAGGATAAGAAAAAAAAAATATATCCATATAATTTCTTCTCTTTATCAACAGAATGATGTTTTAGATATAGACAATTATGATCTCTAATGTTCTGTTTTGTTCATCACTTTCATCAACTGTCCTTCCCAGTCAGAAACAGCTTCTGCTCCATTTGAAACCTGACAGAATCAAAAGCCTCATAAGTAACAATGCTTCTTTGTATTGGAAGCAGCAAAAATAACATTTGTTTACTGGTTTTCCTTCTTTCCCTAGAAAGGCAAAGAATGTTATCTACCTCAAATATTAATCCTGTTGGTGGAATCACACTTAGTGCTTCAACACATATACGAGCAGCATCTTCCTTGCTTATGCTTCCTTTGGCTGCAGCACCCTGTTTCGTTCATAAAAAAATGTCGTTGAAACCAAGCGGTGAAGTTCATCATATGTATTGTCTTATCAATTATAAGATGACTTAACCACGCTAAAATCGAAGCCTTGGTTTCTTCCAGGACTGTTCTCCAGCTTGCCTGTTCTTATAATTGTATAAGGGACATTGGAAGATATAACGGCATTTTCATCTCCCTCAGCCAGTTTTTTCGTTTTGTTATTCATCATAGCTTGAATTCCACCGCTGCTTTCATAAACAGACAACTGCAGCTTCATTAAACCATGATCTCGCATATATAAAACATGCCAAAAGGCAGTTTCAACTTCCAAATTTGCACGAGAAAGCCAATAACTGTCTACTAAGTGGAACCAAGTCAAATTCATGCAGATGCATGCATCCTTACCTGAGACAAGAGAACGACATGTTTTACACCTTTTAAACTCTTGACATTCGATAAGAAACCCTCCTGCCAAAGAAACAATGACATGTTTGATGTTTTAGATCAATGTAGAACTGGATCAAGGAATGATGAAGGGTTTGGTTTAACATACGGTTGGGGATATGACTGCACCAACGCCTCTAAAAGCTTTCCTTAAGAAACGCTCGTCGTTTACATCTCCAGACGTCAACTTCACAATTTTAATTTAAGATTTTCCTCTGAATGTTTGATACAGAAGAAACAAACAGACACAAATCAGGAGTGTATATTCGGTGAACCAACCTCAACATAAGCTCCAAAAGCTTCCAATGCCTTTCTTTTGTCCTTAACAAGTGCTTTAACCCGAGTCCCTTTCACAATCAGTTGCAGTATAATCATCTACATCAGCTAAATATTAACACTTCTCAGTTTCATGTTTCTTTTACTTTCATTTTGTTGCATCCAATGTATGATGATTCTATGAAGGCCTGTAAGACACACACCTGACCCAAATCACTGTCTCCATCCGTTACAAAAACAGCGTCTTTGTCTCCATCACGATCATCTTCATCTTCAACCTCTGCTTCATAGGTTCCATATGAGATAAAGAAACGTAGATAAGAGTTATGCATAAGTCCTGAGATTCCAACTCCACTCTTTTAGGTACTTTATTGCATAATTTTTTAATTATCATACCTTCAGTTTCATCGTTGTCTCCACTTGAAGATCCATCCTTTGGCAAAAGCTCAGGCGCCCCATACCATTTCCTAAGCTTAGGACCCCCTGAAAACATCAAAACACACAGCTGATACAAAGTAAAAATTCCATGAAAACTAAACAAAAATCACAGCAATAGAAAATACCTTCGATATAGTCGAGGATCTGATCCACAAAACTGATTTTTTTCTTAGCCAAACAACGAACAAGACAACGTTTTCCAGATGTGATCACAATTCGACATTTAGCTTCTGAGACTTGATTCAAAGAAGAGAATAGTAAAGAAGGCCCTTGACTGAGGAGAGACGAAGGTAGAGAAGTACCCGCCATGTCTGCAACTGCAAAGATAAGGTTTCGTCCTCACGTTCCCCCTGTAATATTCCCAGCTGTTCAATGTAACCCTCTAGAAGAGCAAGAGGTTACGCTAAACCCCGGTAATTTACAAAAAAAAAAAAACTTTTTTATTTATTAATGGTGAATAAATTATACACCGTTGGATCGGATAAGATTATTCTCATTATTTCTCTGTGTCAGGTCAGCTGTCAAAGTCCATACCTTTCATTTTGCAAGTTGCAACCTTATCTCAATTGTTATTATGGTGTTATGTGGTTCTGATAAAGTTTGAGACTTTCTTCATCGATTTTGCAGTTGATACATTGTTTTGCTCGTTTGGTACTAGTTTCTTCTATTTTTGGTGATATCATCGATGAGTCTCTTTTGTTAATGAATGTTTCTCGTTTCATTCTTATTCTATATTAGCTTACCGATTAATGATATTATGATGTAGCTTGTTCTTACTGGTATATATTGCACTAGTAGTCATTGTTCTTGCTTTGAGATCTTCGTTCGAGAGCATTAAATTGAAATAGAAAAAGGAAAATATCATAAAGATAAGCCATTTACATCTTGTTTTAATTCCCCATGGATAATTCTTTTCGTGAAAAAGGTGTTCCTACGTTGATCTTTTTATGCTCTGTTTATTTTCTTAGCACTGTTCCATCTCAACTCTATCCTTACACCAGATTTGATGGTGCAAGAGGTTCCAGGGACAATGCTTACATTAAAAGTGGAGTTTAATAGTCTCTCTGAACTCTCTATCTCCACGTTCTTGGGAGTTCGGAAGCTCCTAACATTGTTCACATTCACACATGTTGTCCTCTATCACTGATTCTCTGTCTTGTCTCTTTTGAAAAAAATAAGCAGTTCCATCTAAACTCTATCCTTACACCAGATTTGATGGTGTAAGAAGATCCAGGGACAATGCTTACACTAAAGTGGAGTTTAATAGTCTCTCTGAACTCTCTATGTCCAAGTTCTTGGGAGTTCGGAAGCTTTTTACATTGTTCACAATCACACATGTTGTCCTTTTTCATTGATTCTCTGTCTTGTCTCTTTTGAAAAACAAGCACTTCCACCTCAACTACTAAGCTTTCCTATGAGACTTCCTTTCCAAAAATAGCATATTCTGTTCAATTGCACGGTTAGATTTCACTCTAAGTTCCTAATATTAGGTTTGATAACTGTTTAGGTTGAATTAAATCACATTGATGGTGACTTGGTTGTCGTAGCATTTGATTTACTCTTCCTCATCCAAACACATGTAATGCTAAGTATTTGGAGTAGGTCTCTCAAATTGACTAATCATCTTGATGCTTTGCTTACCTCATGATGGGTTTGTGTTTAGTCTTTTCAAGTTTCCATTGTTGCAGGAGAAACATATATACTCATGCATTCAAATTATATTGATATGTGCAGCAGCAAAAGGCCATTGTTGCAATGAGGTCTGAAGGATCAAGGACATAATTTAGCAACAAATTTTTAGTAGTGTATTGTTGGTTTAGTTACCATTCTTATCTAAACTATGTTATTGGTCACTTAAAAGGCTCTTCATGTCTAACGGTGAAGCTTTGGTCTTGGGTTCATATTGACAAGAGATAGGGTCGGACTTTCAGAAACATTAGAAGCTAAACAGTAAATGATCAAAGTGGCCAAATAACAACATTGAAGTCTTCAAACTAATTCATATGTAAAAAACATACACAGAACTAATTCATATGTATCTATAATTTTTCTCTGTGTTACGTGGAACCAACAAGGTGTTGAAATGACTAAAGATTTGATGAAACGATGTTTACTTAGCCTCTATGGCTCTTTGCCCACATATGCCTCCCTGTTACTTGAGCAGGTGGATATAGATCCGTCCACTGGTTGGACGACGGATCCGAACCAGCACAACGCTTTCCATTTACATCTCCGTTGTACGACATCGAGTGTTTCTTCTCACACGGTGTTTTGGAACAAGACGATGAAGACCCTGATCGTCTCTGCTTAGCTTTGATAGATTGTGTCAGGCTCATGTAACTTGGCTTTCTGTAATACCCTCCTTCCTCAAGGAAACTTCCTGAGAAGGGAATTGGGGACTGTGATGTCGAGGAAGACTCAGAACTCGTAGCTGATGATGTCACTGGAGGAGGTCTAGCCAAAACTCTGGTTGTGAGATTGTTCTTCCTGACCTGAACTGTCTCATGTTCAGATACACTGCTCTCACTTTTCCTTGCGTTGTCTGATGAGTTTGTAGGACCTTCCATTAACCGGCCTTCCCATGGCCTGTCTGCAACCCATCGGTCAAGCCAATTCCGACCTGGACTGCTCTTGCACGACCCGTTGCTCTTTTTAACACTTCCTTGTTTGGTAGCCTTAGTGTTTGGACTTGGACACGTCCTCGGCTATCAAAATTTAAGGAACTCAATAAACACAGATGTTTCTGTGAAATTCAATTTTAATTAATGTGGTTTATGCTTTGAATCCATTACCTGGTGTGTGAGTGCATATACCATAGCTCTCTCCCTCTTGATTGCTCCTTCTTGCCTCATTTGTAGCTTCGTTCTCACTTCATTGACACTTCCCGGGCTGTTACACCAACCCTTCTACACAAAACATCATTGCAAAGTTTCTAAAATTTAGTCTCTCCTACAAGTCCCATTTTATCTCAAAGTTCATGCCTTGTTTCATAGTCACCTCAGCTTGCTTAGCAGGATCATCCTTTTGTTCAGACGGTTTCTGCAACTCGTGTCCATCTGAAGGAGCCCTATTGCAATGAGCTCGTACCCGAGCTTGGACTCGAACAAGAGCTTGCATACACCTTAGAGTCACATCTGCTTGTTTCCGGACTTGCCTACCACGGAATATCGCCTGAATCCTTACCACCGCTTTCAGAGCTCTCATCGCCTGTCTTGCCTATAAAGACATTGACCAAAAAAGCTTCATGAGTAAAGATCAAACGAGCTTCTCAACTGAATAGTAAGTTGAAGGATCCATAAAGTATTTATGGTTTAATTAAAGCTTCCAACTTTGAAAAAGTAAACAATCACTAAGACATAACTCATCGTAACCATCAGATGTCTAAATCATAATGTAAAAACGAATTAACAAATCAAATGGAGATGACCAATGGTTTAAGCAAATATGACTAGATAGAGTCACGTACAAGGAAAGCTCGAAAAGCAGCCTGGATCCGTGTTGCAGCCCATTCTCGTTTAACAAGAAAGAAATCTTTCGGTGGAGCTCTGATAACAGCAGCAACAGCCGCAGTGAAGGAATCTTCGGCGGAGAAAGACGGTGGATCTGAGCTTAGCGAAGGAGTCCCGTAACTACCACCACGGCTCTTGAAACCTTTTGAGGAAGATATGAAACTCTCTGATGAAGTCCTCCAAAGTTTCCATTTCTTCTTGCTGTTCTTATCACCTAACTGAAAGATAAATGTTTATTTTGTATAAGAAAGGAAACAGATGTCGAATCAACGAGTAGACAGAGAGAGAGAGAGAGAGAGAGAGAGAGAGAGAGAGAGAGAGAGTGCTTCTCGAGATTACCTGATCATCAGTGATTAGTTTTTTGTTAGATATCAGAGATTTCATCCAGTTTCCAGAGCCACCCATCTGCTCAAATTGAAACCTTTGTTTTCAGATCTGTAATAAAGTTGGAGACTTTCACAGGTTTGGAATCAGATCCGGCGGAGAAAGCTCAGATTCGGGAACAAAATTGTAAAAGTTCTTGGGAAGAGAAGGAGAAGAAGAAAGGGAAAAAGTTTCCGGTAATTTTGGTGGCCTGTGAATGATGTATGCAAAAAGTTTGCAATGTTAAAAGAAGAGAGAAGCATTTGAAATTTGAAATTTTGGGGAAGGGAAAAAACATTTATTTAAGATAAATAACGGTAACATTGACACTTCGCTTTCGTTGTAATAAATAAATGACTCAATACATTGGAAAAAGAAATGATTTATATCTCATGCCACGCGTGATGATAATATTACTAAATTTGATTTAGGTACATACATATAGAGATAATTATGAAAAGACCACACCACAAATTATTTCTTAGTTTTTTACCCCGAAACTCTTGTATTAGGAACTTTTAGTGTAGATTTCTACAGAGGATATTCTTATTCACTTGGGATCCATCTTTATGTAGTTTTTGTGAATTGTATAAATCTCTTTCCTGCTTTTTACTCAATTTTGTGGGTTATTTAGGCTCTCAATAATCTCGACTGATTTGCTTCGTCAATGAAAAAAAAAGATACACAAAGAACAAATAAGAACTGTAGCAGTGACTATTATTCTATTACATCAATCGCCATTATTATGCCTGTTGTGCTGCTATTGCCAAATATATAGGTTTATGGATATCAGAGTGAGAAACTTTCACAACCCAGAGTTTTTTTATTAGGCGCAACATCTATGTTCTCTATTTCAGAGAATTCTTGATATCAATCACAAAACGGTACTTGATGTCCTTCTTCACCACCCTTTCAAGAGCTTCGTTTATCTTTTGAATAGGAATCACCTCTATGTTTGGATAAATCTTATGAGCTGCACAGAAATCTATCATTTCCTGAGTCGTCTTGGTACCCCCGGTTACGCTTCCCGCGAGCATTCTCATACCTGTCCCAAAGATCTTTGGTTTAAGCATCTTAAGGCTATGTAACTGAATTACAAGAGCTTTTGAGATGCATACCAAGATTGAGAGTGGCAGCACTGATTTTAATTTCACTTGGGAAACCAACCAGGACATAAGTTCCAGCGATCTTCAAGAGCGACATGTGAGGATCAAACGGGTGATCACCAGATGCTGTGTCAATCACAAAGTCTAGAGTTTTCTCTAGTGCCTGCAAGTAAAAATCATATAGGTCCCAAGTTAACTATTGGTTCCATTCCTAATAATCACAAGAAATGAACACGTCTCTCTCTACCTTCATCTGGTCGTGGTCAGAAGAGATAACGAAATTGTTAGCTCCCAGGAGATTCAAAGCTTCCTCTTTCTTGGAAATGCTGGTGCTGAAAACCGTCACATGAAGTCCAAAAGCCTTGCCAAACTTAACCGCCATGTGGCCAAGCCCACCAAGTCCGATCACCCCAAGAGATTTACCAGGTTGATTCATATTGTGACGTATCATGGGCGCATAAACAGTGATTCCAGCACAGAGTAATGGTGCAGCTGATTCCAAGGGATAGTCCACAGGTATTTTGTAGCAGTACCTATTGTATTCAACATTTGTAATCAATAAAAGTAGTACTGCGAAATTAATTTGCTTCCTTTTACAATTAAACGCATTAGACACTCAACTTTGAGAGCATGAAAATGGCAAAAGAGAGGAAAGTTGATTATAACCTCTCGTGAACAACAATGTGGCTGGAATAGCCTCCTTTTGTAATAGAGCCATCATAATCAATGGCATTGAAAGTGAAAACTTGCCCTTTCACACAACTGACCTCTTGTCCTTCATTACAGTATTCACACTGCCTGCAGGAGTTAACATACGTTCCAACACCAACGTGGTCTCCAACTTTGAATCGATGAACATTGGATCCAACCTTATTCACTATTCCAGCAATCTCATGCCTATGACGAGAAAAAAAGCAAAAAAAAAACATTAATACACAAGTGAAGGTAAAATATAGAACTTAGTAGATCAGAGATTGATAAAAGAATAACTCTCTTTTATTAGCTTTAGAAAATAACTCAAAACTAAAGGTCTCTCTCTCAATGATCTCTCTTAAACTCATAAGCTTGACCACAGCTTGGTAACTTCTTATATAGAGATCTCTAAACAACTTCCTAAACTCTTTAGAATGAGATCTTTAGATAACTCCTAAGTAGAACTCCTAATCCTATTGAGAGCTGAATTCCTAAGTCACATAGGAAACTACACTAATCCTAAGTCTCATAAGACTAAGTCTTTGAGCTTACTCCAACATAAAATTGATGATTTAGAGTTTGGGCTTTGTTAAAACATACCCAGGAATCAAAGGGTACTTAGAGTCTCCATGTTTGTTTCTTGTCCATATAACATCAGCGTAACACACTCCACAGTGCGTGATTTTTAGTGAAACATCATCACTTGTAACAGACCTGGTATGAACATTGCAGGAAATGGTCAACAGAATTTAATAATAGTAATAATAAATTGCTGGAAATGAGTGACAAGGATCAGTGAATCATGAATGTTGAATCCCACCTGCGAGTGAATGTGTGAGGAGAAAGAAGACCAGATGGATCTCGTGCAGCCCAACTTAAGCACTCGTCTTCCCCACTCTCTGAAGAACTCATCGCCGATTTACCTAAACAAGTATCATCGTCATCGTTGGGGGTAACAAAAAATAAGCTGCACAGGCGAAATCAAACGAAATCTAGCCTTTCTTTACTTTTACCTAGTAACAGCACTCTCACGGCTCATGAATGGCGACTTCTTCTTCGCTGCCTTCAAAAAAAAAAAAGAAAATAATATCAAAGTGATTTCGTTTTGATCCGATCCAAAACAGAGCAATATACGTATTTGTTTTTTCTGTTTCTTTTTCTTTTTTGCGGTGTTTCAATCTCCTAAACCATCAATTGTGGTGATTACCGTTTTATTGGCTAATTTACACACAAAGAAGCCCATTATGCCCAACAAGGCCCATTACGTCCGTTACTCGAGATTCTTTCAAAAAAAATTGTTAACTTGTTGGCAATATATATAGTTTTTTTCTGGTCAATCATATATATAGTTTTCTAATTTGTTGAATCGAATGCAAGAGTCTTTTTTATCCATATAGATTTTGTACCTCCGATTTAGATATTCGAATCGTTTTAGATCTCTTCTTCTATTTTATTGACAAAAAAGAACCAAAAAAAAAACTTGTTGAATCTGACAGCAACTAGGGTTTTGTAATAATGCTGTCATAAACTATATTTAAATTTAATTAGTGTATGTGACTTGTGAGGAACAAGAAGCAAAATAATAACATGTAGAATACATATACTGTAGGCGCAAAACTCAAAAAACCTAAAAAAAAAATCGGGTTTCTTAAACCACTGGTTCGATGTCCGGATCAGGGATATGTCGATTGGTATAGCGGTTGTGGGGGACCCACTACTCTTCTTCACATCTGACGGTCCACATTTAAGGCATCTCATTTCGAGTAAAATCCCGACAGAGGAAAGGCCACCGAATCATGAACCAAAAGTCGGAAGCAAAAATATCATCTTGCGGAGATTCAGACCCATCCATGGCGGAACAAAACCGAGACTCCTTATCAGGTACACACAATGACCATCAGATCTAATGGGTTATGGGTTTCTTTGAGTTTCTGTGAAAGATAAGGAAGACTTGATCAAATTCTGTTCTTTTTTTTTTGTTGGTTTTGATCAAAATTATCGAAACAATACGAAAAGGCCGATTCTATTGTTTACTCTTATGAAATGTAAATCCAGTCGCTTTTTTTGGAACGAATATGAAATATTCTGTCTTCATTTGTTTAGATGTTATGCCCAGTATTTTAGGGAGATGAGGTCTTACTCGAGTTATGTAACTAATCCCTCTATAGATACCTTAGCTGCCTGTGATCTCGTTATGTACACTAATCACTTTTTTGTTATGTGTTTTTTTAAAGAGGAGAAGGCTGTAAAATCGCCTAATGTGTTAGAACGGGTCAAAGAAGAAATAGAGGCAATAGGTCATCATGAAAAGTCGAGGAGTCCCCATCACAAAGAGACTCATGGAACAAGTGACGACATTGATCAGAATACAGCAGTTGATGATGTGAAAGGACCTAGTTTCTTTGAACGCGTCAAAGAAGAGATCGAAGCCATCGTTAATGCTGTTACACCAAAGCGTTCTCCAAAGAAGTGAAGTTTTATAGTATCATCGTTTGTATGTAGATACATAAGTGAGTGAGAGATCCAGACAACAAACTCTATTTCATATATATCTAAATGTTGGACCTCCAATCTAATAGTTTCTAAGTATGAAGCCTTTCACACGTATCTGGCTTTATGCCTTGATGTCTTGTGGATATCAACAACAAGATTGTCTGGAATTGATGTATCTTAATTAGTCATTACTCCTTGAAAATGTCCCAACCAAATCTTAATCTGTGATCTCGAATTTAACTTGGTTAAGTCCTGGTTCAACAGCTGGTTCATTAAGGTGAAATCTGGTTTAGGAAGAGCTGTGTTTTGAATCAGAAGGTTATAAGGAGAGGGGGTAAATTGTAAGAATCTGTTTAAACTGATCTCTCTTAGTTTTGCAAGGTGCTCAAAAATCATAGTAAATTGCTGGTGTAAATCTGGGTGATACATAGGGAGTTTCATTTGAAATCTTGAACTCATAAGTCCTTTTGTGTCAGCTTCTTCTTCCTCTCTCCTTTTTTTATGTTTTTCCGAGTTCTCTGTTTGATCGGAGAATCTTGGTGGCTTCCTTGATTCGTATGTTCGTGAGGGCTTCTTTAGAACCATGTGAAACCAATAAAAATAAACCAAAATATTTTCTAAAGAAGACCTTATAGCCTTGCGAAGACGTTGCTTAAAATTATCTAAGGACACTAAGATTGTTTTCTTGACACCATCCTGTTGGAGTTAATACTCAAATAAATATTCTCGGTTAGTTTTTTTTTATATCGTATTTTTATATATTAAAGAGAAAAAAAAAGACAGGAAAGAGAGTTCAGGAATAAGGATTTGAGAATAGCATACCAAACGAAACAACTCTTTTGTTTTTTTGAGAGTTGTCTTATACTTTATGAATGAATGCGATGTGCCTAACATTTTCTCCATCATTTTGGAAATTGAAATAGTCCAACAACAAAATTACAATTGTCACCATTATTGACATTTCACGATTTTTTTCATTCTTCTATTGGTATTTTGTCTCCCAACTTTTATATTATTATCATACTTTAAAAACCCTTAATAGAATAGCTTCGAATATTCACCTTAAAGATAAATATCTACGTTAGAAATCAATTTTGATTAGCGCCTAATTGATAATATAATATTCGAGACTATCCAACTATAAAACTGATAATTCTGATTTCTTTTTACAGTTTTACAAACTTGCTTCTACTCGAGAACCTTTCACAGAATATTGTCCTGTTTAACTTGATCAGTCGCATAAATACAAGGGGACCAAATAATTAATATGATTACTAGATTTCTTATGTCCTATTGGGACATAAATATTGTACGTAATAGCATACGACACCTGTGTGTTCTTCCGGTGGATATTTCAAATTTAAAACGTTTTATTGTACATAAATATTGGGACTGCGAGTTATAAAACATAAACACCATCAATCAAATATATAAAGTCTTTGAAAGTTGATTAATATATGTTTCTCCCCTTAATATTTGTCGCATTAAAATCCGACAGGCCCATATGAGAATTTTAAAAAATTCCAAACGTAATACAACAATAATACAATTAACTGTACAATAAATTAATATAATTGGGACTTTATTGCATTTAATAATTTTGAACGAAATTGGCGCATTGATAGTTGCTTTCTCTAGCCGTGTTGGGCTGCACGTTAAATGGACCACCACGTTTATTAGTGTTAAATCAAACGGACCGGTTAATTCCGTTGTGGGACTCCTCTTTGTGGGTCCTACTCCCTCCCTCCACGTTTCCATTTTTGGCCGTCAGATTTAAAATGACGACAAATGATTCCGGTTGAAAAGTCAATCAAACCAACGGATACGATGAGCTGTTGGATGAACTTATCAATATTCAGGTCGATCGACCACGACATCACAACGGCTTGTCCAAGTCATGTGGCATTTTTTCCAAAAATTTAGGGTTAAGTATCGGTTTCAATTTAGTATCGCCACATGATTTGTTTTTTAGCGATTCTCATTTTATAGTTGAAGTGATATCCGATTTTGATCAAAAAATTATTTTTTGAAAAGGAAATATTCGTTTCTCAAAAAAGAAAAAAAAAATACTTGTATGATGGGACCCAACAGAAATAAATAGGAAACAAATGCGATAGGGTCCATAAGAGTGAGTGAAAATAGTAAAAAAGTTGTCAATATCGTGTGCATGGGAAAAAAGAAAGTACACAAAACTCGAAAAAGGTCGAAAGAATCATGGACTTGGACCGAACCCATGTGACTATCCTTCGAACCAAAGTAAACTTGGAAGCTTTCCTGAATGAAAAAAATAAACTAAACCCTAAATATTCCACGTTGACATTATACAAATTAAAACTATAGCACAAAACAAAGATTGAAAAGTTAAAAAGAATATGGCGCGATAAATCTTTTACTTTTTCGTCAAGATGTGTTTAAAAATACTCGAACAATCGTATCCAAATTTTAAATTGGTGTTTCATTATATTAAACAAAAATAATAATTAAGTAATTAGCATTCGATAAAACGAAAAAAATGCTGATTAGCATGGTAACGAGGATTTATTCAGTTAAACTTTGAATTTGACTAGTGACAGTCTTTTTACTATTTACTCATTCATTTTGTCGACAGATATGCTTTATTGGAAGTCAACACCAACCAATATAACGTCTCTATCTAAAATACACCTACATATATCTTATCTAATCAAAGTTAAACACACGTATGGCCAAATATACATAATCTATATATATGAAATTTTTTTATATAACTAATACTATGAATCTTGTCCTTGTTATTTATATAATGTAAAAATGAAATAAATTCACAATTTTTTTTTTCATCACGTCTTTTTCCTCCTCGATAGTAGAAAAACAATATACATTTCTTTTTAAAAAGCCACTAAACTAATTCATCATGCATGATGTATACAGTTCTTATCCGATAACTATTCTTTTTTTTTTTTGTTCTCTCTTCCAGATATTCTAAATAATCACCCCACTTAGTATTTGTTTTGTTATTCATAATATTTTAGCAATTGGTATATTATTTTCCATTTACGCATCCTAATGATTCGGGCTAGTGTCGCTATGTCTTATTATTCATATTCAAACATGGTAGCATACATGTTTTTGGAAGAGTTTTGGTGGCAAAGACGTTTACATTCAATAATTTTGTACATTTCATCTTACTATGAGTACACCCAAATCAATCCACCTCATTTATCTGCAAAACTGTAAAAAAATATGTTTTTAGGAGCGTTTTTTCCTCTAGAATTTACCTTAACTAATATAAAAATCTGGATTACCAATTATTTTTTAAAAAGAAGCTGTGAAAAAAACTAGCAGCTTAAAAAAACAATTAAACTGAATCTAACAAAGGTTCACATTCATTAATTCATAATCCAAATATGTTTTTCCTAACCGAAACAACTATAATCTAAAGACTTTTAGCTTTAACTTTTTAATAATAAAGTGTTTCTTTCTAGAAGCGGTTTTTAACACTATCATACTAGCATTTTGTAGTAAATGTTTATATTGTTTATATATAGAATTAAATTTTTATTTCATAAATATGTTTTCTATGAATTAAATTATATAAAGTTTAGACCCTTAATCAAACAAATTACTAAAAGTTTATCTTAGATTTAATAAAACGGTGCGGATTGGTTAAACGACTCCCTGAAAGTTTGGTTTCGTCGCAGAAGAGAAAAAGGTTGTGTATGGCAACGTCACCACCATCTCTCCTAATTTTCTGAACCCAGAGATACCTTTTCTTTTTCATCGAACATAGACCTACAACATATATACCTTTTTTGTCGGGACAAAACAATAATTTTTAATATATTTGTTTGTATTTTTTCAGTAGTAAAGTGGTATTTACTATTTCGAAAAACCATCTTTATAGTTATGAACGTTTTCCAAATACTCCAAGATTTTATATAAAGTTTTACTTTTATTACTATTACATTCCTTCACACAGATCAAAATGTTTATTAAAAGACTAAAACATATATTTTAATTGAAATATGTCTTTTAAAATAACAATATACTTATATATTTTTAGTTTTATGTGATGTATTATGAGGGTGAAATTAAAATTTTGTATAATTTCCATTTTTGAGTAAGTACTAATAACAACATTATTTATGAAAATCGTACCAAAAAACATTATTTATGAAAAATATTATAAGAGTATCTGCATAAGTTATAAATTTTTAAGGTTTCTTAAAAATATTTTATTAATAAATTTTAAAAAAATTATTAAGAGCTGGTTCTTAAAACTCTTAATTAAGAGACTGTATCTTAAGAAACTCAATTTTTTCTATTTATTTTAATTTTTAAAAATATTAAAAAAATCTGTTAAAAATCTGTTAAGATATTCTAATGCATCTTTTTTTGCCAGCCTTTTAATGACTCTTTAATACTGTAGTAAAATGGAAGGAATATAATCAATTTACATAAGAAAATCATGATAATCGAGAAAGTAGAGAGACACACCCTTGTTTACGAGGAAAATTAACAACTTCACCAATCACGCTTTCTAGATACAAGTTAAATGAAAATTATATTTTAAAATCCATTTTTTTAACACCGTGATCTAGTGACATTTTAGCATCAATTTTGGTATGTTGGAAAACAGAGAACTGACCAATAGAACTGATGAGTCCTAAAATCTATTTAAACATGCTTTATTACATTTTTTTCCCTTCAATAAATTACAATTGGCTCATAAATACCTTTATATTTTTTTCTAGATTTTGTATTTATTCTTTTCTTTACTTGCATTACTCTCACAAGTTTTAAAAAAACCTATGTATATGTTTTTTGTAATTGCATTGATAATAACGTATCTACCAATTAGGCTATTTTATAATTTTTTTAAACTGTTTAAATAGTTGTAAATTGAAGTTAATTAGATTATAGTTGAAGAGAGAGAAGACCGTAGAAGAAGAAGCAGACACGAAAGTACCTGCACTGGTTCAGATTTGTAGTCCTTGATAGAAAAAAAAAACGAAAAACGAGTGAAATTCGGACATAAAAACAAATCTCTGTCTTTCTCTAAAACCCTTTCTCTAATTTTGTTTTCCTCCATTTTTTAAGTCTCCTGAGAAAACAAGAGAAGAAAAAGACAGCAGATAGAGAGAGAGAGAGAAAGAGAAAGAGAAAGAAGAGAGAGATAAAGTTGCATTTTTTTTTTTGTGCTCTTGCTTCTTGATCTACCATTGCCGACAAATTCTAGGCGAATAATCAGCTTCTTTCTGCAATGGGGTTATGTTAGTTCGTCATGTTATCAACAGAATCTGTCTCCCTGGTGATTCCTGGTTTGTCTTCTGATTCTCTACTTCTCTGACGAATCTCCACTTAGTCTGTCTGAAATTTTTTCGTCGTTCTGGGTTTTCCATTGTGCTTGACTTGTCATCCGGTTCAGGGATCTTATCCCAGCTTTTTTTACAGCTGTCAATTGCTTTTGCGTATTCTTCATCACCTCCTGCTTAATCGTTTAACTCTCTGAATTTATCTTTTCTTGTATTTTTTTCCGTTTTTTGTACGAAGAAGACAAATGTGTTTGAAATAATTGGTGTTTAAGTAATTTTCTTCTCCTCTCTGGGTTTTGAAAATTCATCATCTTTGATAGATTTGAAAATTTTAAAATTCATCGATTCAAGTAGGGCTTCAAAATATATTGTTTTCATTTGGATTCGAGTCTGTTGACCAATTTTGAGTACATTTTGGGTTTTTGTTTTTTGTATTTCCTATCGAAGTAAAGTTATATAAATATTTCGTTTTAAAATATGTGACGAGTTCCGAAATTCTTCCGTTTATAGCTTTCTGTTTGGTGCTAGTGTCGTTTCAGTCTTCCTCTGCCTTTTTCAAGTCTCTCGGTGATCTCGGGAACTTTTAATTATGTTTCACAAAGATCAAAACTTTGGAAAAATCTTATAATAGGTTTGGTTCATATTTGGACAGGGTTAATTAAAAACGAACAATTGCTTGCAATACGAGACATGAAGCGCTGATCTGATTCTTGAGGAACTAGTGTGCTGGATCCTGTTGAAAGCCCATCAAATTGGCTTCTTGTTCTCTTGAGTAAACCAAAAGATTGAGGAATGGCACGAGGTAGAATAAGATCGAAGCTGCGACTAAGCCATCTTTATACATTTGGATGTCTTAGGCCGAGTGCACTTGAAGGTGAAGACCCTCACCCAATCCAAGGTCCGGGATTTAGCCGGACAGTGTTCTGTAATCAGCCTCATATGCACAAGAAGAAGCCTTTGAGATATCGTTCTAATTATGTATCTACGACTAGGTACAATCTGATAACTTTCTTTCCTAAATCCTTGTACGAACAGTTCCACCGCGCTGCAAATCTCTACTTCTTGGTAGCTGCAATCCTCTCCGTGTTTCCTCTCTCGCCGTTCAACAAATGGAGCATGATTGCTCCCTTGGTCTTTGTTGTTGGGCTTAGTATGTTGAAAGAGGCTCTAGAAGATTGGCGTAGGTTTATGCAAGACGTAAAGATTAATGCGCGGAAAACATGTGTTCATAAAAGTGACGGTTTGTTTCGTCAGAGAAAGTGGAAGAAGATTAGGGTTGGTGATATTGTAAAAGTGGAGAAAGATGAGTTTTTCCCTGCTGATTTGCTTCTTTTGTCATCGAGTTACGAGGATGGGATTTGCTACGTTGAGACTATGAACTTAGATGGTGAAACAAACTTGAAAGTGAAAAGATCTTTGGAAGTGTCAGTGCCACTAGATGACGATAAGTCTTTCAGGAATTTCATGGCGACGATAAGATGTGAAGATCCAAACCCGAGTCTGTACACCTTCGTTGGCAATCTAGAGTATGAGCGGCAAACATTTCCTCTAGATCCAAGTCAGATTCTTTTAAGAGACTCAAAGCTTAGGAACACAACCTATGTTTATGGAGTGGTGGTATTTACAGGTCATGATACTAAAGTTATGCAGAACTCAACAAAATCGCCTTCCAAGAGAAGCAGAATCGAAAGGACAATGGACTACATCATCTACACTCTTCTTGTCTTACTTATCTTAATATCTTGCATCAGCTCATCAGGATTTGCTTGGGAGACAGAGTTTCACATGCCAAAAATGTGGTACTTACGACCTGATGCGCCTGAGGATCTAACAAATCCGAGCAATCCAATCTACGCTGGGGTTGTCCATCTGATCACTGCTCTATTGCTTTACGGATATTTGATTCCGATCTCTCTTTATGTTTCGATTGAGGTTGTCAAAGTCTGGCAAGCAAGTTTCATCAATCAAGACTTACGCATGTATGATGATGAGAGTGGGGTGCCTGCACAAGCGCGCACATCGAATCTAAACGAAGAGCTTGGTCAGGTTCATACTATCCTCTCTGACAAAACAGGAACGTTGACATGCAATCAGATGGATTTCTTGAAATGCTCTATTGCTGGTACTTCTTATGGTGTGCGTTCCAGCGAAGTAGAACTCGCTGCTGCAAAGCAGATGGCTGTGGATCTTGAAGAGCATGGAGAGATATCGAGTACTCCTCAGTCTCAGACTAAAGTGTATGGTACGTGGGACAGTAGCCGCACGCATGAGATCGAGGTGGAAAGTGGAGACGATAACAACTATAATAATAATAATCCTAGAGCTCCTATAAAGGGATTTGGTTTTGAGGATAACAGACTCATGAATGGGAATTGGTTGAGGGAATCACAACCAAATGACATTTTGCAGTTCTTCCGCATATTAGCTATTTGTCACACAGCTATTCCCGAGCTGAACGAGGAGACTGGCAAGTACACTTATGAAGCAGAGTCACCTGATGAGGCTTCTTTTCTTGCTGCTGCTAGAGAGTTTGGTTTTGAGTTCTGCAAGAGAACTCAGTCAAGCGTGTTTATCCGCGAGAGGTTCTCTTCTTCAGGGCAAATAATCGAAAGGTGAGTATTGTAGAGAGGTTTCATCTTTAACCCTTTTGATTATCATTTTAGGCTCTACTTTTTGTACATATCCCGACTAAGTATCAGACACAATGCAGGGAGTATAAAGTTTTGAATTTGTTGGAATTCACCAGCAAAAGAAAGAGAATGTCAGTAATTGTACGGGATGAGGAAGGGCAGATTCTTCTACTATGCAAAGGAGCCGACAGGTTAGCATCCAAATCAAACAACTTTAAGCATCTAACCAGAAATGTGTCACATTTTCCATATCAGGAAGGTCATATACAGTATGCTTTGTGTCCCTTAACCGTTACCAAGTTTTTCTTTCCTGTATTTTACAGCATCATTTTTGATCGGTTGGCAAAGAATGGGAAGACATATTTGGGACCTACCACTAGACATTTAACTGAATATGGAGAAGCCGGGCTTCGTACACTTGCACTTGCTTACAGAAAGCTTGACGAGGACGAATATTCAGCTTGGAACTCTGAGTTCCTTAAGGCTAAAACTTCAATAGGATCTGATAGAGATGAGCTTCTTGAGACGGGGTCGGATATGATTGAAAAAGATCTTATCCTTATAGGTGCTACTGCTGTGGAGGACAAACTCCAGAAAGGGGTATGTATTATTGCACAGACACACTAAGGTCATATTTTATCTTGCATATTTAAATTGAGTTCCTTTTCTTCTTTCATTTGAATGTAGGTGCCCCAATGCATAGATAAACTTGCTCAAGCTGGGCTAAAGTTATGGGTTTTAACTGGGGACAAAATGGAAACAGCAATCAACATTGGGTTAGACTCTCTCATTTATCTTGAACATAAACTAGAAATGAGATCTGTTATCTGCTTCTTTTTTTTTTCTAGTGATTTCTGTGACCATATTACCTTTTATGAACTGCAGATTCGCCTGTAGTTTACTCCGGCAAGGCATGAGACAGATCTGCATAACATCAATAAATCCAGATGGAGGATCCCAAGATTCGAAAAGGGTATCTTAAACTGAGTTTTGATGATGCCAACTGCTAAAACATTCAATGACAGTCCCTTCAACTACAGTTTGAAGCTAACTTTGTATTATGTTGATGTGTCAGGTTGTGAAAGAGAACATTTTGAATCAACTCACTAAAGCTGTGCAAATGGTGAAGCTAGAAAAGGATCCGCATGCTGCGTTTGCTTTGATCATTGACGGGAAAACTCTAACTTATACATTGGAGGATGATATGAAGTATCAATTCTTGGCTTTGGCAGTTGATTGTGCATCAGTCATTTGCTGTCGTGTGTCTCCCAAGCAGAAGGCTTTGGTATATATACATTCACCTTTCCTTCCTGCTTGACTGTGCAATTCAAACAGCAAGAGAATTCTTAATCTCTCTGTTTCGTTTTCTCAAAAACAAGGTAACAAGGTTGGTTAAAGAGGGAACCGGGAAAACCACATTGGCGATAGGTGATGGTGCAAATGATGTTGGGATGATCCAAGAAGCTGACATTGGTGTAGGAATTAGTGGTGTTGAAGGAATGCAGGTTCGGTTTTTCTCTCACCACTAAAGCTTTTTCAAGCCATGTTTCCTGTTTCTTGACTCGTAGAAAGTGCATATAAAATCAATCCATCTCGGCAATTTTTCAGAACTTTCTTACTTTTGCAGGCTGTTATGGCTAGTGACTTTTCGATTGCGCAGTTTCGTTTTTTGGAACGATTACTCGTCGTTCATGGACACTGGTGCTACAAAAGAATAGCTCAAATGGTAATAAGTAGTTCTTGTGGCCATTTTGTTTACCTTGTACCTGTAGTTTGTTTCTAACATTATGTTGTTCTACATCCAGATATGCTATTTCTTTTACAAGAACATAGCATTTGGTCTCACTCTCTTCTACTTTGAGGCTTTCACCGGGTTTTCCGGACAATCAGTGTACAACGACTACTACTTAATGCTCTTCAATGTTGTCCTTACCTCATTGCCAGTGATAGCCCTTGGAGTCTTTGAACAGGATGTTTCCTCCGAGATCTGCTTACAAGTAAGCTTTATATATCTTCCATAAAGAACTAAATCATGAAAAGCTATTTCGAATCTCATCTCATCAACACCAAAAATCTTTGCTTGTGTAGTTCCCCGCTTTATACCAACAAGGCACAAAGAACCTCTTCTTTGATTGGTCGAGAATACTTGGATGGATGTGCAATGGCGTCTACTTATCGCTTGTCATATTCTTCCTCAACATCGGAATCATTTACTCTCAAGCTTTCAGAGAGGGTGGCCAAACAGCTGACATGGATGCTGTTGGCACAACCATGTTCACTTGCATAATCTGGGCAGTCAATGTTCAAATCGCATTAACCATGTCCCATTTCACTTGGATCCAACACGTTTTGATCTGGGGAAGCATCGGGTTGTGGTATCTCTTTGTAGCACTCTACGGGATGATGCCACCGAGTCTTTCTGGAAACATTTACAGGATTCTTGATGAGATTCTTGCTCCCGCACCTATTTACTGGATGGCTACATTGTTGGTCACAGTAGCTGCAGTTCTTCCTTACGTTACTCACATAGCTTACCAGAGATTCTTGAATCCACTGGATCATCATATTATCCAAGAGATCAAGTACTACAAAAGAGATGTCGAGGACGCGAGATTGTGGACCCGAGAGCGTACAAAAGCGCGAGAGAAGACGAAGATCGGGTTCACAGCTAGAGTCGATGCGAAAATTAGGCATCTAAGGTCGAAATTGAGCAAAAAGCAGTCAAATCTCTCTCATCTTTCAGCTCAAGATGCAATGTCACCTAGATCATTGTAGCCTGTATAGGTTTCTTTTCTGGTAGGTCCCAATCCGCTGATACATCAGACTTTGGAGACGGTTCTTGATGCTGTTTTTGTTGAGAGTTTATAGAGTGAGATCAATGTAAAGAGTAGTAGCTGATGTTTTTTCTACTTGTTGGGTTCTCAGTTTTTTTTTTTTTTTTTTTTTAACATGCTTTGTTTCTTTTGTACACTATACTTAGTTTTTGTGTATACTTACTTAGGACAGAATGCAAAAACATAACAACGTATCTTCCTTTGTGCCACTTCTGTTCCTCTCTCTAACTCATTTAACTGTGCATATATACAATTATTATTTTTATATACATAACATATAAATATAATCGATGCTTTAGTAATTGATGTTTCTTGCATCCACACAATGACTTTTATATTAGGTAATGAAAATCCTCAAGTTGTTGCGTGTTTGTTACTTCACAGTGTTGTTAATCAAATTTGAGAGCTGAGGGTGGTTGGCGAATAAAATAATACATTTTGCTATTATGGGCCGATATTTACACAATAGGGACCAGTACGGCCCATTAAAAGTATCCAACTAACTCCGCAATAATTAATTTTCGTTTGGAAAAGAAAAATAGAAAAGTAGCATTTTGCTTTTTATGTTCTTTACCATCTCTGTCTATCCCTTCCCTTTTGGGATATTTTCGCCGCTTGGAGAGATGTCGACGCTCTGTCGCCGGAAGTCAATCGGAATCCATCGCTACTCCTAGCTTCAATTCGTTTGATTTTCTTTAGTTGTACTATCTCATACTCAAATATTCTGCTCCAATCGTTTTTTTCTTTCTTTCTTCTGTTCTGGGTTTCTTGATTTTCCGGTGAAAGGTGAAGCTTCTGGTGGTGGCTAGTTATCGGAGTTCGATAGTTTAGAGGTAGTTTTAGGGTTATCAGATTTCGATTTGATGGAGCCGCGAGTCGGAAACAAGTTTCGGCTCGGACGGAAGATCGGCAGTGGATCATTTGGAGAGATCTATCTTGGTATGCCCTTAATTGTTTTTTCTTTCGTTAATAATCAAATCCACCTCTCGTTTATGGTTTTTGCGAGTATAAATTTCTGTTTAATATACTGAATGGATATGGCGTTTTCAGGTACAAATATCCAGACAAATGAAGAAGTTGCCATTAAACTTGTAAGTTTTCGTTTGCAAAGGAACAGTTTTACCCTTTTCAGTGTCTATTGAAGTAGATCGATTATTCAAGTACAGAGAACCTAGTTTTGGGAATGTGAGGTCTATTATTACGTTTGGTACTACTTCTGGACATATATACTCAATAAATAAAGAATTAAATTTTCTCGGAAAGTGGGTATGATAGCTGTGATAGTGGTGGCACATGTGTACAATTCTTATCTTATTGCTTGGTCGTTCTTAGCTTGTAGCTTCTTCTTTTACCGTTGTTAAAAATCGATGACGATGACAATAGAAACATAGGTGTATACTGTGTTTAGACGAAAAAAAGAGTAAAATAAATCTTATAGGCTAATACACAGGTATGAGGAAGTTACTGCTTTTTTTTATTCCTTTCCTTCAGTTTGATTTTCTAGACTGTTTTCATTCTTTACTCAACTTCATGCCTTTGATGGTGAAAAATTTTCTTTGTAGTTTTAAATCTGGATTCAACCTGACATTTTTTTTTGTAAGAACTGAGAGCTATTATTGATTCATGGGGAGATAGTGTAATTAATGCTGAATAAGCTCTTAAGAGTCCACGACAACGTTACCTGCAACTGGTGGGCCCAACCTGTTGAAAAATTTGAGATGTTTGTTGTGTGGCCTAAAGATGGAGAATTATGAGGCTGACAGCTACCATATTATTGTATTGACCGTTGGTTGTCTGTTATAAATAAGCTTTTTCTGTTACCTGTTTGCACTGGTTCCGACTGTCAAATTCTCATCTTTGTTTTCATATTTCTTTGTTGTTCTGGAATGTTACACATTTATCTTAGATTGACTGCTGCGTTTGCTTTATATGTTCTTACGGCATCCTTTTTCTTCATTCAGGAAAATGTGAAAACTAAGCATCCTCAGTTGCTCTATGAATCAAAATTGTATAAAGTATTGCAAGGAGGAAGTAAGGACCTAGTTATGTACTTGTTTACATTTGCAGTTTGTGGTTTCTTCTTTCTTATTGAAGAGAGGTTGCTTTCCTTTCCTTGATTTCAGCCGGTGTTCCAAACGTTAAATGGTATGGTGTTGAAGGGGACTATAACGTCCTTGTGATAGACTTGTTGGGGCCTAGCCTTGAAGATCTATTCAATTTCTGTAGTAGGAAACTCTCACTAAAGACTGTACTAATGCTTGCAGATCAAATGGTAGGATCCCTTCGATTGCCTGAAAATAGTTTTCCCATGTTGAATAGGGATATTGCCTAAATACTTAGGATATCTTTTTTCTTACTCTTGTCAGATCAATCGCATTGAATTTGTTCATCAGAAGTCATTTCTACACCGGGATATCAAGCCTGACAACTTTCTGATGGGTCTCGGGAGGCGCGCAAATCAGGTAGTTGTTGAAAAGGGTTGTTTGTAAGCTTTGTTTATTCTCCTCAATTATCTGTTAAACGAAGTGTTGGCCGGTTACAGGTATACATCATCGACTTTGGCCTGGCAAAGAAGTATAGAGACTCAAATCATCAGCATATTCCGTATAGGTTGACCACAGCCCTGTGATTTTCCTTGTCGAGCATGTTCTTTATTACTTATGTGCGCACAATATTGGAGTAGAGATGCAACTATAAGAATAATGGGTTTGAGTCAGTGCTAGAGTTTACTTTAATATTCTACTAGCGTGTTTGTCTGACATGAGGATCTTCTATATTTTTCATTACTGTGAAAGGTAGAGTCTTCTTTTATGCTTACAGTAGGTGTGGTTATTCAAATATCTTTTACCGTCTGGATGTACCGTACCTGTTTACTGTAGATTTTTGCCCTATGTAGAAAATGGGCCTAATTTTCCTTGTTTTTAAGTATAATCGTTGCTTTCTTTTTATTTTAGTGTGTATAAATATTTATAGACAAAACATGAGTTTTCGTAGGTGTTCTTTCATTTGAAATAAAGTCTTGCTGCCTTTTTAGTAGTTGTATAGCCTCTTACTCGGGATATTTAGTTTATTTTCCAGTTTTTGTGAAGCTGGATTAGTATATGAGAAACTCATTTTGTTGAATTGCTAAGATTAGTAACACTTTCGATGATTGCAGTATATGATGTATCAGCTTAGCAACTATAATCCTAATTTCTTGTGTCTCACAGGGAAAACAAAAACTTGACTGGAACTGCTAGATACGCCAGCATGAACACTCACCTTGGGATTGGTATACCAGTTCATTTAGTTTATAACTTTCTAATTGTTTTTAAAACGTAATGCTGAATAGCAATGGTCGTTTGTATTACAGAACAAAGTCGTAGAGATGATTTGGAGTCACTTGGATTTGTTCTTATGTACTTCTTAAAAGGAAGGTGTGTACCTCTCTTACCTTCCATGTTGGGATGTTGCTATTGGTTATTAATAGGGCGGCCTTTGGCTTACTTTCCCAATTGAATGCAGTCTTCCTTGGCAAGGACTGAAAGCTGGCAATAAGAAGCAAAAGTATGAGAGAATTAGTGAAAAGAAAGTATCGACATCTATTGAGGTATAATTATCACCCAAGGCCTGTGTTATTGATACATGTGGTCTAAAACTGATTGGATATTCTTTTCTTATTTTAGTCTTTATGCCGAGGATATCCATCTGAATTTGCTTCTTACTTCCATTATTGCCGTTCCCTGAGATTCGACGACAAGCCAGATTATGCCTACCTGAAACGGCTTTTCCGTGACCTGTTTATTCGCGAAGGTCTGGTGCCCTCATCACTCTTGTTAATTCTAGTCTGGTGAATCAAATATAACTTGAACCAGTTAAGTAACATGTTGATTTAAATTTGCGTCCTCCTCTGCTCATATTTTAGGCTTCCAGTTTGATTATGTATTTGACTGGACTATCTTGAAGTATCAGCAATCACAGATTTCTACTCCTCCTCCCCGTCACAATGTAAGAATCATGGTTTTTCTTTTTCAGGTTTCGTCTTTCTACTTGATTTCTGCTGATGTACATAGCTTTCTTACAGGTCCCTGGAGTTGGGCCAAGCTCTGCCCTTCCCCCTGCTATTGCTAGTGCTGAGAGGCCATCAGGTTGTTCCATCTATTTTTATTTTTGAGTAGTTTCTTTCCATGTGTGATTAGGCATTTAACTATGATCCTCTGTTGTACAGGAATATGAATTTTACCCATTTGATATGTTCTTTGATTCCGCTGCAGGCGGCGAGGAAGCTAGACCTTCTGGCTGGTCATCAGGAAACCCTAGACGAAGTTCTGGACAAATTTTTAACCCAGGCAGCTTAGCTAAACAAAAAGCACCAGTTTCAAGTGATCCTGCAATATCTAAAGATGTAGTGGTGAGTACATAAAGTTGCCCCAGGTTAGAGGTATCCTTTTTTAGCTCCTGCTTTAGATAAACGAACGTAAGGTTCTGTAAGTCGAGTTGTATACACAAGATGGCAGCTGAGTTTTATTTTATTTCCGTACAAATGTGTAGTATCATGTTGTTTAAACATGATCCATTGGATTCTTGTTCCTTATATAAATGGTAACCGAGTTGTTTTGCTTGTGACAGTTATCTAGCTCTAGCTTTCTCCGTGCAACTGGGTCATCAAGACGTGCTGCTGTCTCCAGTAGTCGCGAGGCTGCAGTTCCTGGAACTGATTCTGAGCCATCAAACCCTCAAATCATTGAAGCTGGATCAAGCTCCAACCCAAAGATTCATGGTGGTCGAAGCTCACCTATCGTCTCATCTGAGAACAACAAGCTATCATCATCTCCGTCAAGGGGGGATACTTCAGTCATGAAGAACTATGAGTCCAATCTTAAAGGGATCGAGAGTCTGCATTTTTAGTCGCTGGGTACCAATGACCAGTGAATGATCGTAAACACGGGACAAGTGTAAATTTTAAGACAAAGAAAACCTTTCTTAGGATCTTCCCATGTTTTACGTGCATTTGTGTTTACAGGGAGGGAGACTATGCATGTGCTTGTAAGCACTCTCAAATAACAAAGATAAAAGAAAAGACTCCGAAGAAGTGGTTCCAGAGAAATACAAACTCAAAGAGGGTGAGATCAAGGAGTCAAAAGACTTAACTTTTTTAGTCCTCATTTGATTCTTTACTGTCTGTTGTGTTTGTCTCGTTTGGTACTGCAAAGTTGAAATCTTTCGTGTGTCAAAGAGATTTGAAGTGTTGGCACCCAAAAAAAAAAAATGGTACAAAAGAGAGAAGGATTTTCTTACATTTTCATCTTCTCGTGTTTCAGCATATTGCGAGGGTAATGGTCAATTTTGCTGGTAAATAGTTAAAGAAGAAGAAATTATAACTGATGTACGTCAACAATAATTGTACTATTTTGCCTTGAAGAGGACATGAGAGTTGCATGTTATGTCATATTTAATCCTTAATGTCTATGAAGTATATTGCGAAAGCAATTAAACCCTTAAATCCTGGTCACTATCATTTCATCATAACATAAATCATCCAGACATTGAGTTTACTAAAAGTGGAATCTGACGGATCAACGAGGAGAAAGAAACAAGGAACAAGAGGAGAGATTGAGAAGATTTTGTTGTTGGATCATGATAGAGTTAAGAATCGATAGAGTTAAGAAAAGACAACAGATTTATTTAAGTACTTGTCCCTCAGTTTTCCAACGAAACAATGAAGCTACCATTTGCTTGCCTTGTGTCTCTCGCTCTTATTTAAACATAAATTTTGCGTTATTAAGATAAACTCCTAAAATCACTCTTAATAAAATTAGATATCCTACGTGACTACTGCTCTTTCCTTCTCTATCAGATCACCACAATCCATAAACAGCATTTGAACAAGTCTCCTTGAACCATTTGAAGCTCTTTCTCATAGATCCCTTCACTTTCCCTTCAACACCATACACATTATAAGCAGCCACTCTCTTCTTCCTTTGAATCTCTGCCTTACTATTGCTTCTATTTGATTTACTGTTGGGATTGTCTCTAACCGTTGTTGGGTTCTTGTGTGGACTATAAGTTGATGTGCTGTAAGATCTCAGCATCACTGGAGGCTGCTGGTATGTTGGACTTGGTGCTGCTTCTGCTTCTGCTTTTCCTCCATTAGTTAAGCAATGGTACTTGTAGGCGATGCTGCTGCTGCTTCTGATCTCTTCTCTGCATGACTTGGATCTGAACATCTTCACTTGCTACAACCTCAAGAAATTGGCTCTGCTTTTAGGAAGAAAAAAAGGAGAGTTGCTTTTAGCTTTTTTCTCCAACCTCTTTCTCTTCTGCTTTTTTTGTCTCTTGTAAACTTTTAACATTTTTGGCATATGAATTATATAGAAGGAGATCAAGTATATTATATTCATATTTTTAGTCTTGTAATTACAATTTACAACCTCACCATCTAATTAGTTAATCCAAGGGTTTTGGTACATTGGTCAAGATGATATTTGTATGTGTGTTTAGAGATTTTTTTTTTAAAAAAATTAGACATTAATTACTACAGTATTTATACGTTTATTCTTCCTAAGAAAATTTTGTAAGATCTCATCTCATGTCCATAGAATTTACACATGGCCGCTGCTTTTTACTTCATGAATTCGAGAGAGATTTTTGGGGTTCGTACCTAATTTCCATATAGTTATAATTTTTTTCTTTAATTTACTTTGGTAGAAACATATACACAAACTCCATCAAGTAAATTAAAAGAGAAATAGATAACCTTCAAGTCACAGACAATCCTTGTGAGTCACGTAACAAGAAAGTTATAACATAATGCCGAAATATCTTGAGTGCCAACAAAACAAAAAAGTCACGAGATGAGTTCTCTTCTCATTTTGCAAAAACTATAAATAACACTAAGTAACCTGGAAACAAAACATAGGAAAACTGCGGAAAAGGAGGGTAAAATCAGCAGTTTATCGGTAAAAAAGAAAGAAATTACCCGGCCGCCGCAACAGGAAAGAAAAAAAAGGACTCAGAGAAGATCAGCAACATTGCTTGGCAATTCTTCAACGACCACATTGTAAAACTTCTGAATATCAGACAACATCCTCTCATCGTCCGAAGTCATGAAATTGATTGCCACTCCCTTTCTCCCGAACCTTCCACTTCTTCCGATACGGTGAAGGTAATTCTCCGGTTGGGTAGGGAGGTCAAAGTTAATGACCAGAGAGACTTGCTGAACATCGATACCACGTGCAAGGAGGTCAGTGGTTATGAGGACACGGGAAGATCCAGAGCGGAACTCGCGCATGATGATGTCTCTTGTGTTCTGGTCCATGTCTCCGTGTGTGGCTGAAACTGTGTGGTCACGGCTTCTCATTTTGTCGGTTAGCCAATCAACCTTACGCCTCGTGTTCACAAAGATGACGCTCTGCGTGATGGCCAGTGTCTCATAGAGATCGCATAGCGTCTCGAGCTTCCATTCTTCCTTGTCAACATTTACGTAAAACTGCTTGATACCCTCAAGAGTCAGCTCGTCACGCTTGACCAGGATCCTGACGGGTTTGTTCATGAACTTTCTTGTGATCTCAAGAGCTTCGGGTGGCATCGT
This sequence comes from Streptanthus diversifolius, assembly GCA_039880935.1. NCBI lineage: Eukaryota > Viridiplantae > Streptophyta > Magnoliopsida > Brassicales > Brassicaceae > Streptanthus > Streptanthus diversifolius. The sequence continues at coordinate 3,105,664 of JAXGFM010000015.1, read as the reverse complement.
GGCAGAGAAAACACCGACCTGAACCTTGGAAGGAAGAAGCTGGAAGATGTCGTATATCTGACAGAGAAATCAAATTGTAAGAAAAAAAAGGATTTGATTTAATCACAGAGAATAAAAATTGTAAATGGGAGATTTAAACATGATTAAACCTGATCCTTGAAACCACGAGAGAGCATCTCATCAGCTTCATCAAGAACAAACATTTTGATGGCATCAGCGCGGAGGGATTGTCTACGCAACATGTCAAAGACACGACCAGGGGTTCCAACAACAACATGGACACCAGACTGAAGAATGCGTTGATCCTCACGCACACTTGTTCCACCAACACAGGCATGAACCTTGACCCCGAGGTAATCACCAAGAGCCCTCATAACCTTTTCGATCTGCTGGGCGAGTTCTCTGGTAGGAGCCAAAACAAGAGCTTGGCACTGAACAAGAGTGTAATCAAGCTGCTGCAAAACGCCAGAGCAAAAGGTAGCGGTCTTTCCGGTGCCAGATTGAGCTTGCTGGATCACATCAAGACCCTTGCAGAATGGAATAATTCCTCTCTGCTGAATTGCAGAAGGCTTCTCAAAACCTGGAATATGGTTACCACTTATATTTAAAGTATTGAATAGATCACCACAGAAAAATACAAACTTTATGACAAGCTATATACAGAAGCACATTGAGTCTCTTCACGAGTGACATTAAGCTTTGAAACAAAACTAAACAGACACAATGAAGGTATACAATGTGTTCTCAAAAGGAAATATTTCACTTACCGTAGGCATAAATACCCCTGAGAAGATCCGACCTCAGTTCCATTGCATCAAAGCTATCGCAGACTTCGTCATAGGTCGTGTAAAAAGTTTCCTCTCCTTCCTCACCGAGTCTGCAAAAATATCATAGTACTCAGTTCTTGGTAGCTACTTGGTTATACAATGATTCAGATTATTCGATGGTAAATTAACTTACATCGCATTCATCTTAGAATCAAACTGACGAGGATCATACTGGGTTCCTTCAGATGCCATTCCTGCCATGACTGGAGAAGCATAAAAGAAACCAAAACGACATTGTAAAAAAAAAAACAGATTTCAAGAGGGCAAAAATCACCCAAAAACATTCAATTTATAATCAAACTCGTTGTCTCAGATCCCAAAACAACTCGTACAAAGAAAAAATAAAATAAAAGAGACATGATAAGAAAGCACAATAAAATCAAGCATGAAAAAGCTTCAATTTTTTTATTTTATGATAAGACTATAAATCTATCTTCATAATGTCAATGGTACAAGTAACACTGAATATCAATGACAAATGTATTTATCAAACACCTAAATCTGCATTGTACAAAACTCGATCTCTAACGAATCAGCATTGCGTAGGATGAAACAAACACGAATGAAGCAGCACCAAAACCTATGTATCCTATAAGGCACAGAGAGAGATTTAATCAAACCTGCTACTAGCAAATTGAAGAAGAGAGATCGAGCGAGAACGAAAGATTCAAAAGAGAGACAAGACCAAAAACTCCTCGGATCTGCGCCGTGGAGTTGAAGAGGAAAAAACTGCTAATGGCTGCTACTGCTTTATATAGTCCCACCGTTTTTATTACTTTTTTTTGTTTTTTTTAGGTTTTCTAAGTAAAGCAACATTAATATCTTCTTTCCCGATTTGCCCTCCCAACTTTTCATATATTACGACTTTTTCTCTCTTTTTAACATTAGTCGGGTCCCAAACAGAGAAAACAGGAAACAAAAGATTTTTTTATTGTTCGAATAATTTACTTTGCTCCCAAAATAACATTATAATTTACAAATACGAAATAAGAATTCAAATCAAAATTATACGACAGTCATAATTTATGAACCCATTTAACATCAACATATGACTCCCAAACAGAGCCTTGTCTTGTAAATCGAATTTTTTTTTTTATGAATACATATCAACAACTAAACTGAGACTTGGCTTGTGTACAAAGCTGGCCATCAAAAGAAAGTATTCAAAATCACGAGTTTTGATCTCTGGTCTTAAGAGACTATGAACCTAAGGAGACTGATGAGCATTAGAGTCAAGCCAGGACCACAACCTCGCCACGAGAACCTGCAAAAGAACATATAATAACCCCAAAGTTAGACACTGAAACTCGGAGTTTTTATTTTTAGCTTGCTTCTCATGTGAAGTAAGAATGAGAAAATGGGCAAGACTCGGTTTTACATTGTTCATGTATCTCTTTAGCTAACTCCAGCAGAAGATCAGTTTCCTCTGCAAGCTTAGTCGTCTTCTCCAACTCTTCTACTGCTACTTTGGCCAAATATATTTTATTCTCTGACTCTACAACTTTACAAGCAGCGGTTATTGCAGCTTCATCGATCATCTCTTGTGAAACTGCGAGGGCCGGAATGTTTGATTGCCGGGGTTTTATATTTGTCTCCTTTAGTTTTGGGGCAGGTGTTGTTGTTGTAGTTTCTGATCGATCAGGTAGCTTATACAAGTTTTGTAACTGTTGAGAGTTGGATTAAACAAGACATAGATGAAAAGAAAGAAAAAAGAAACATGGCATGAAAAAACAAGAAGGCTTTAAAGAAACAAGATGAAGCCGGATTCTTTATATATAACATTAGACAGATGTGGACGAGATGGTTCTACGCGCTATTCATAAGTATGGTTTTGTATGGGAATTTAAAAAAGAAAATGTGACACAGAAGGAAAGACTTACAGGTTTTGAGTTGTTAACCTTTGAAAGTTTTCCCTGAGCTGCAAGCCTCCTCAGTCTTGAACTAAGGACTCTTCTAAAATTTGGCGGCACTGCATGCCTTGGCTGCTCTTTCCACAGTAACCACAAGGTCCATTAGGAAAGGTTGTAGCCACTAGGGTTAAAAAAGAATAACAGAGAACGACCCCAACTTAAGTTAAATCAAGATAACTATAACATTTCTTCAGATAGGCATAGAGGACAGCTTCAGTAACTATCAACATACCATTAAACGTCAAAGAAGAGATGATTAACAGTATAAAACTTAACATTTAGAACTCAGCTATCATTTGGGAAGGACGAATCATAGGAAAATTGCTGATAGTAGTAAATTAAACCTTGTTATTTTCAAAACAGAACTAAAAACACTGGCCCATTTGCGTCCTTCGAGTTGGAAAAGGTAGAAAGTGTATATATTCAGAAGCCTAGACAAGATAGTGTAAATGTTCAGAAGTGCCTAACACAATGTTGCTCTCAGTATGGATCAGTGCTTCCTATCTCATGATAAAGCAAGTTCTATTCTATAATTGAAAACATAAAGTAAAAAGAGGCAGATAAACTCTAAAGAATAAACCTACATCGATTCACAAACCGAGAATGTTAATGTATCCTGACCAAGATGCTGAAACTTACATGCAGGTACAAAAAGCCATTTGCAAAAGTCGATGTAGATATAGTTTACGTGTGCAAATAACACAACTACCCCCCCCCCCCCCCAAAAAAAAAAAAAATATGGTGAGTCACTACCAAACTATTTATTAGTTTGATTAAACGGGCACAATGAGGTTCTGACTTCTGATCAATGCAAAGTGAAGAGCAAAGAGAAACTTTTCTAACCTCGATAAAGCTGAAAATGGAACCGACATCAGATCCATTTGCATCAGCTAAACCAGAGAGAGCTTCAAATATCATCCCGTCGTACCTGAATATAGCAACTCAACAAAATTCTACGAATGCATGCATTAATCTATTAAAGATTGGTACTTAGGATTGATAGGGTATTACTTTTGGAACTGGGAAATCCGCATAAGTTAGCCACTTGAAAGCACGAGAAACAGAAAAGAAAGAAAGACAAACCTGGGAGCATTCTTCGTATCCACCACAATGTTATCAACGCTCAACTCAGAAGATGCACTGCATGGAAGCGAAGTAGCTGGTGAAGAAGAAGAGTTAGCATTAGGAGGTGGAGTAGAGGTAGCAGTAGCTGCAACTGCAGCCAGAGTGACGCCTTCCTCTTTGACTTTTATCGGCCTTGCCTTATCCTTTGAGCATTGAGTACCGGGAGCAACACTTAAGTTACGCCACTTATCCTACAAAGTATTGGAACACATATATAACCAAATATTCTTGTTCATAGGTTACCAAGTAAAAGAGAAAAGCCATTGCAAAGTAATAACCACGAAGAGGGAAAAACAAATGAAGGAGAAAGAACTGTTCTTTCCACCTCAAACCTCCAATTCGACCAAGATTGCTTTAGCCTCAAATTTGATAGCAAGGTTTTGTATGATTAAAGAGGTCAATGTGGGAAAGAAAACAAGAAAACACACCTTGAGGTCGATGTTGGAGCGATTGGTGAGCTGATCAGCAAATTCGGGATCCCGGAGGATGTTCTTCCACTTTCCGGCGCCGTGCTTTGCAATTCCGGCGAGCAATGCATTTTCTTCATCCCCCGTCCACTTTAATTTCTGGTTTCCCATTTCACCCTTCTTTCTTTAGTCTCGTGATTTCTCCTTGACGACACGTATTGTATGTATGTATATAAAAATCGGTGTATAATCGGATTCAGACGACGTCTCGTCGCCGTGACTTTCGCCGGCGATATCGTTTTCTCTTCTTCTTTGGCTCTGTGCCTGTTTCTAGACTGCGGGAGGTAGTAGGGCTGGCAAATTCTTAACCGAACCAAAACATTTAAAAAACCCGAACCAGAAATTCCGAATCTACATTTAAACCAAATTATTAAATAATTCTAGATTGCGGGAAGTTGTTATAGACTAAAAGTTTTTTTAGACAAATTTCAACAACAGACTAAAATTTATATACTGAATGATCCAAGTTTAAATTTTATAAAAAAACTAAATTGAATTATATAAACTAATCAAATAACTTTAATTTCCTAAATTAATATTTTAGTTAAATATATACATTTATTAAAATATGTAAAATTTTAAAAATGTTACATAAAATTAATTAACTATTTTTTATTTTTGTTATAATCTTTGTCTAAAACTAATTCTGATCCAACTAAATTATTTAAAACTAATCTAAACCGATATAAAATTTGATCAGAAATAACACTTATTATCTGAATGAAACCCGCATATATCGAACTGAACCGAGCGTAATATTGGTTATTGTCGGTTGTCACTATGAATTGGTGTTTATGTTAAATGTTGGAAAAAAAATGTTAAACATAAAATGGTTAAAATTGGATGTAATAAAACTTCGGGGGTCAAAGTAGAATATTAGTAATCACAGCTTATGGCAAGCGAAAGCCAAAACTCAAAAGAGACAAAGTGGGGTTTAATTGATTAAACGAAGAACTAGGGGGTCAAATCCGAATTAGAACGAGTATAAAAAGAATCTGTTTCTGCGAATCTGGAAACTAGTGGAACGGGTCTGGGTCTTTTTTACACAACTAACAAAATATTTAAAAACCCTAAACACATCGGAGAGAGCTACATCACACGTTTCTCGGTCGCCTCTCTCTCTCTCTCTCTCTCTATTGCGACCATCGAAACCCTAATCTGTCTCTCTTTCCATGGCGGCCAATAACAGATCCGATCACGGATCAGACGAAAACACACGTCTTTACAATCCTTACCAGAACTTGGAGGTTCCAATAAAATCTCAGTACCTTTACAAGCTTCCTACCTCCCCTGAGTTCCTCTTCACGGAGGAGTCCTTAAGGCAGCGTCGAACCTGGGGTGAGAATCTCACGTTCTACACCGGAACCGCTTACCTCGGTGGCTCCGTTACCGGCGCTACCGTCGGGATCTTCACCGGAGTCAAGAAATTCGAATCTGGCGACACGACTAAGCTGAAGATCAACAGGATCCTCAACTCCTCTGGTCATACGGGTCGAACCTGGGGTAATAGGATTGGGATCATTGGGCTGATCTACGCAGGGATCGAGAGTGGCGTGGTAGCCGCAACGGATAGGGACGATGTTTGGACCAGCGTTGTGGCTGGTCTTGGAACGGGAGCAATTTTCAGGGCGGCGCGTGGAGTGAGATCTGCGGCTGTGGCTGGTGCGCTTGGTGGTTTAGCGGCTGGAGCTGTGGTTGCAGGGAAGCAAGTTGTGAAGCGGTATGTGCCCATATGAAGAAGAGATAGTTGCCGCGAAATGTGAGTCTAATTGGAAGACTCGTCGTTTGTTGAAATTTTTGATAGAAAGAAATGTTGAATTTGATAGGTTTTCGTATGTCTTGGGAATCATAAAAATGAAAACTTTGTTTGGTTTCTAATGAGTAGGAGGAGTCTGTATGTCATAATGCAGATCAAATTGAAGAATAAACCTTTTTTATTTTATATACTGATGAAAAGGTATTCAGTTGACATGAGTGTATCGCTTCTTGATTGTAGTTTCTGATTAATTAGTGTTCTTCGCTACATTTTATGCTAATGTTTGATTGATCTATTTGTTGTATCAGACTTGAAATGAAACACTGTTTTCTAGTATTTCTTATCATTTTGTTCTCCTCTGTTATTCTCAGAGTCGTAACAGAGTTATGGCTTTTCTTATACTGGTCCTTATTCTTTCTTATGATTCACTGTCTTGATAATGCAATTGCAATGGCGAGAACGAGTATGAATGAAACTTGATTCTCAAATATTGTGTAGTTATGTTCCTCTGGTTCTTTTTCACTGGACTGTCATCTGCTCTTAAGCATTCTCCCGGACTTCGCAAGCTATGATGTGGGATCAGTTACAAAGTCTTTTTGTGTGTTTATTGTGTACTAAGCTCTTACAGTCTCTGGCTTGGCAGCTGTGTTGCTATTTTATATCAGACGAGTACTATCTTAGTTCCTGCTATTGTGATCTTATTTTTTCGTGACTTCTTACACTTGATGTGAAACAAGCAATGTCCTCCTCAAGTATTACTCCTATTAAAGTGAAAATGTATCCTCTAAAATGTCTTAAAGTTCCAGTGTTTGCAGTTGCATAGAAAGTACTTCTACAGAAATGTTTCTGCAAACTCTTCTCTAAAAAGGGTTTCACTTCACATGACCAAAACTAAAAGAAAAGTTTTATAAACAAGATACGGAAGTCCACACGCTAAGGGAGATCACCCCACTGAACTTTGGATGGGGCACAACTCATGAAAGACCAACGGTTGCCTTTGTACTGGCTTCTATGTGATCTTGGAGGTCGACTTCTTCTTGGTACAGAATGACTACGAGTCGTCAAAGGATCAAGTACTCCCGAAGTTGGCTTCTGGTTGATCTACGTCGAATTTCCATGTAATTTTTTGTTAATACTCAATAGAATTTTCTCATTTGATCCTCTTTCTACATGGCAGAAACATGGTTCATGAACTGAGAAAGTTCTACAGCGAACCTTTTACCTTATTTTGGACAATATATAAAAGTGGCAGATCTAAAACCCTATTGCATGTGTGCAGAACCAAAAAAAACGTGTCTTCATGTCTCTTGATCAAGTAAGGTCTATATCCATTTTTCAGTTATGTTCTTGGATTGAAAAGTTTTGTTAATATTTATATGCTTATTGCAAGTGAATCATGAATAGAGTCGATGTGTGTGGCATTCTCTCAAGTTCGATTTGCAGTTATTTAACCTCAAGCAGAACGGTTCTAAGAAACTAACCTGAGAGGAAGGAACCGGGGCAAGCGGATCTGAATTGTTAGATTGTGATATTTGAGATGTTCTGTCCTGAATATGTTCATGATCCTCTGTTGCGAATTCTCTTAGCCTGTTCAGAGCCGGTAACAGTACTGAAGCAAGATCAGGTCTGTCCTTTTTCCTCAGCTCACAGCACTGCAAAGCCAATTTAGCCAACTTCAGAGTCTCTTCTTCAGGCCATTCTGATACTGTTGGATCCAAAACTTCTCTGAGCTTGTTATTTTCAATCGCCATCTCTACTTTATGGCCTAAACCCATTGCTGGCATGGCTGTTATGATTTGAAGAAGTAGCACACCAAAAGAGTACAGGTCAGATTTAACACCAAGCAATCCGGTTTGCTGATACTCAGGGTCGATGTAACAAAATGTACCTGTTTTTCGTACCCCAAAGGAAAACAAACATCAACACTGTGGTTCCAGGTTAAGACATCTTAAAAGAGATGGTAGATAATTCTTACCGGCTGCAGAGGTCATGTGATAGTTACTGAAGCTATCAGCCACTGAGGGAGGTACTAGGCGAGCTAGACCGACATCACTGATTTTGCTAGTGAAATATCTGTCCAGTAGAATGTTTGCTGGCTTCAGATCACGATGAACTAAGGGCTCCGGTTTTGCGTGGTGAAGGAAAAGAAGTCCTGTGGCAATCTCAGCAGCGATTCTGAACCTTGCTCTCCATGAAAGTGGGGGTGTATTATTTTTGCAGAAGAGGCGATCTTCAAGTGTTCCATTTTCCATGTACTCGTAAACAAGACAACCATACTCGGGACAAGCACCGAGGAGGATCACCATATTAGGGTGTCTCATGCTACTCAGAACCTCAATCTAGTGAAGAAATATATGTATAACTTAGGAGGTGGGAAAAAACAAAGCAACATAAGGATTTTCACATTATATATAATACACACTTACCTCTTGTTGGAATTGTTTCAGGCCCTGTGTGATATCCGACTTCAAGATTTTAATGGCCACAGAAGTGTAATCTAGGACAGCCTTGTACACAGGTCCATACCCTCCTTCCCCAATCTTTAGAGCATCTGAAAAACCATTGGTTGCCCCTTCAACATCTTTGATACTGTAACGTCTGTAAGAGACATTATTAGCCATCCTTTGTTTCTCCAACTTGGCTTGCATCTCCAGTAATCTTCTCTTTTGGCTCTCCATTTTCGCTAACTGCTTTGCGATTTCAGCAGCTTGGATTACCGAATGCCTTTTCTGCTTCTCTTCAGACAATGCTCTAGGCAGCTTTATTGCTTCGTCTAACCTTCCGGTTTCGTTGGCTTTAGGTAGTTGAAGTTCTTGGGACTACATAATTCAATATCTAATTACTTATTCATTCACAAGGAAATTAACAGGAAACAACATTGTCATCAACATGGGAGGCAGGGTAAAGAACATCTTACGTTTGCTTTTTGGTTCTTAGTGTCTTTGTTGTTTGAGGGATTAAACTGCTTCAATTCGATTCTCAATCTCCTCACCTCTGCTTCAAGATTTTGATTCTGACCATAAACCATGTCAATAGTTTGTTGACATTTATGCAAATCGGGACCAAAATGTATGTTTTTTTAAGCTTTACCTGTTGTTCCATGAAATTTACCGCATGTGGACTTTCCTGTGCATCGGTTATTTCAGTAAGGAAATGTCAGAAATAGTAAGAATCTGAAAAGGACAGAATATCTATTTGAATGTGATGATACTGACCGTGGATGTCGAAGAGATGGAGCTTGCCTTGGTAGTGGAACTTTCAGACATGGTGTAAGAAGTCGCAGTTGATACCACACCATAACTGCTAATGTCAGTGTCTGACTGAGAAATGTCACTCACAGATTGTGGTGGCGAGATGCGAGGTGAATTGGATTGCGAGAAATATGAGTTGGGGTTGTTGTATTGGGTAGATACAGAAGATTCTCTGTCAAAATGAAAATCAAAAAGGACATTCTTTACTAAGATCTTGTTAAAACGAGAAACATGGTTAAATAATGGTCGGAAGAAAATTGAGATTTTACCTCTCGGAATCACTGGAATTAATGGAGCTCGTTGGCTCATAATTGTACAACAAAGAAGAGAGATCTTGTTGTCTGGGATGTTTCTGAGCCATACTTGCGGATTTGCTTTTTAAAAGCTTACCTTTAGACACAACAAAGACTGCACAAGTCTGTGGAGCCATTTTAAGCAAAGTCGTGGGCACGTCTGGACTCTTAAACTTCCTGATTACAGAGAGGGACCAATGTTAGTATCCATACAACCAAAGTTGAGATGATATTGAGAATGAGAATCGAGAGAGAAAAAGAAAGAGACTTGAAAAAGGAATTGTGAACAGATGAGCCAACAACGATATTTGAAATGGAATTTTTGGTGATGTAGTTGACAATAGCATTGGAGATGTCATTATTGCGAAGAAGAACCTCCTTGGCTAAAATCTGACAAGCAATTGTATAATAAGTAATGAATCATAAAAGTGATTTCTTGCAAGGAGATCGATTAAGAAATGATCACTAACTCCTTTTCGAGCGCAGAATCCTCTGAAAGGAGCAAAGAATTGATGCGCCTCGTCTTGATTGTCATGTTGTAAGTGTGCTCCTCTATTTCCTTCTGCAAAATTGAGACCTAATTAGAGTTGTTTGACATTGTTGTCTTGATGATGAAAGCTAATTAAAGAGCGAGAGATGCCTTTAGGTTGAACGTGTAGAAGGACACAGTGTAGAGAATCGACAACAATGTTCTCAACTGCCCATTTCAAGGCGTGTTGGCTGTTCTTGTCTTTATCAATGGCGATCGCCGTGATTATGCCATTGTCTACTCTTCTTGCAGACATGTTAAAGACTTGCTCTCCAAGAAACTTGAATAATTAACCTGCTTCATAAGCAAACCATAACACTGATTAATTTATCACTAACATCTAAAACCAAAATCGATTGTGTTTGTTTTATTTCGTTTGGCTCTGCAACTTCTGAGAAGAAACAGTGAACAATAAAGAAACAGATTTTGTATTGTTGAAGATGAAGCTTAAGTGGTTTTGCATTTTTTTGCTAATTTTGGAGGGTTTTTCTCAAACGACTCAACAGTCTTCTGAACAAACAAACAAAAATGGAATTTTTTTATCACAACTCTCAACTTATCTTTAGAAACTGATATTTTGGGAAGTTGCTGGTGCGATCGAGCTTATTAATAAAAGCATCGGTACGAATCAAACGAAGTCCGATTATTCATTACCAAACGTTAACTTGGTTTCTTATCTTGATTAGTAAAATTAATCAGGTAATGTGTTTTAATTAGGTTTTTTTGTATAAATAAAGCATATAATAATAGTATGTTGCGTTTTAGGTAATGATCTAATGTTTTTAATCAACAACATTGAATTTTGGATGTGGTATATAGTAATAATAATGTTTTCTTAACTGTATTTTCTATATAACAATATGTAATAGATGATATTCATAAAAGTTTTGTATTTTGAAAGTGTGATTCTGTTATTTTTTACCATTAAAAATATTTATCGAGCTTTAAAAAATTTCATGATTTTAAAAACTAATTTTTGCTATATCTATATTTTGGACGTGTTAAATGTACAAGTAAAAGAAACAACACAGTATTAATCTATTAAAACCAACTTTTAAAGTTCTCTGATTATTCAACTCTATGTAATTCGAATGTATTCGCATATGTTACAAGAACTTTATTCAACTCTAGTGCTTCTGCTATCAGATTATTTGACTATTCTCTTATTAAAATTTGCAATAGTATTGGATTTTGAGCAATTTTACAATTTGTTTCATAGAGTTTTTAATTGATCCTGAACTACTGAATTTAGTGTTAAGCTAGTATTCAGATTAAAAAAGACCCAAAAAAGTAAACATTATCTACTAAATTACAAGAAATAAAATAGAAAAAGTTGAAAATTAGCGACAAAATTGTGCTAAAAGAAAATAGAGAAACCAAATATTTTACAAAATATGGTAAATATTTACTAACTATAACTTTTAGATTTTATCATATTTAAAAACAAAAGGATATATAAAATATGTTTTGCCAACCATAGTAAAAGAGAAATGGTGGAATTTTAATTATGCCAAAAATAGATTATAGAGATTATGGTATAATATATATTTTAAATATGATATAATGTACGAAAACTTTAAAAAACGTATTTTACAGAATAGAATATAAAATTTATAGTTGGTGGTAGATTATATAGATATTCGTAGAATTTTTCTTCTACAAATGGTAGATTATATAGCAAACATAACATGTATGCTACTTATTCATCGAAACTAAAAGTTCTTAAAAACATGTGAAAAAATATTATTTGAATATCAATTTTTTCTAAAAAAAATAAATAAGTTAAATATTGGGTGAACTGACCAAATAACCATAAACGATAATAAAAAAAAAAAAATTGACACCATATGCACATAATTAAGCTTATAGCCATCATGGAAATAGATGTCCAAATTACCCTCCTTTCTCACTATTGTTGCTCGTCCATGTGGATGGATGATGATTAGGCGGCTATATAGTATAGCTATGTAGACACAACATCTATCAAATTAATAATATATGTTAGTCGGGTGAATAATTTTTAAGTACGATTTTAATTTCTCTCCAAATATGAAAAGTACATAATCTATGCATACCAGTCGTCTGTGCAATGAACTAATTGTCCAAATATGTATGTTTTTTTTTTTTTTTTTGACAATTCTCCCCAAAAAAATAACATTATCTTGAGAACATAAAAACTAAATTATCATTTCTCCAATTTGTAATTATTCGTTAGTTCTTGTTTTTTTTATAAGTACATACGCATACTACCAAAAAGCATTTTAACCTTAGTCCACCATTATTTGTGTAAAACCTCTGTACAACAATCCCCTAGTCGTATAAGCTCACACACTATAGATAAACAACAATATTTTGATTTGGAAAATTATGTTTTCGTCCTGGATCAATCAGATAGCCACGTGGGCAGGTAGACATCGGAATTATTGCGGAAATTTTTGACTTTCAGAAAAACGAAACACGTTGCATTTTCTTATTTACACAGCCAAAAAAAGAAGAAAAAATAAACTAAAAAGGTAACGATCAAATAATTTTCTCTCAGTTGTCGTCGTCCATCTTCTCTCTCTTTTAGCCATATACGTCTCTCGAAACATGATTAGTTTTATGACAAACCATAAAAATACGATTCTGTATATTTCTCAATTGCTAGTAACAAGAATTGGTGTTATTGTTACCTTGTATATATAGACAAGTTCCTAGGAGTATTGTCGAACAACAAAAAAAGGAATTATATCAATAATAGATTACCATAATAATAAGAGAAAAGCAATGGTTCTAATTAAGTTCTAACTTATAATTGATAAACATACGAATGACGTATACAAATCGAAATATAAATATTAACAAAAGAAAATGTCACAATTTTTTTTTTTACATTTTGGGGTGGTAAAATATTTCGTTTTCTGCAACTAAATTAAATATAATCAATCCATTGAATGTCTTATGTTTTGGGGTTTCAATAAAGTATAACTATTTTAATGAAAACTATATAATGTATATAGTAAATTTAAACTTGGTTATGTTGAACAAATTACATATATATATATATATATTCATCTCATATAGTTGTTATTTAGAACTAATGCATGCATATACATGTCATAATTTTATAATATGTTATTTATGTTTCACTTATATGTATTTCATTTATCCAAATGTTATCTATCCATCTTATAGTCTTTATATAGAATCAATGGATTATTATGACATGTATATGCATGTAGAAAAACATTAATAAGACAACCGAAATTTTCTAATTAAAAATCTTCTAACAAAGGAGAAATTAATGAAACTCACTACAGATTTCAGATATGTTATCATTACAATGAATAATTTAGTATCTGAACCAATACGGATGGTGTGAAGTAAATCTAAAACGTATTTGTTAAAAAAAAAAGATATAATAGGAGAAAAAATAAAATAATATCTGTTGGTTGATCGACAGGTGTTGCCTGAAGGACCTTAAGAAAGAAACCTAAAAAGGAAAAGGACAAAAAAATTTAAGGACAAAGTAATGATGCAAGACTTGTGTATACGTGTCTCTTCTGTTATCCTTTTTGTAATAAATACTCTTTTTTTTGTGGGTTTATTAATCATAAAACCAAAAAAAAAAAAGAGAAAAAAGCATACCACACAATATTCCCTTCTCTCTCTTCTTGTTTAGCTGATAGAGAGAGCCTCTCTCTACGCAAAGGGCTCGAGCGATAAAAAAAAATTCGAGAGAGAAACCAAACGAAACGAAAGAAGAAGATCATCTTTACTTGTTTCTCTGTTCAATTTAGAAACTTGCTTTCTTTTTTCTTTTTTTTTTTGTAGATGCGAATATCTTAAGATTCAACTGGTAAGTTCTCTTTTTCTTTCCTCATTTTTATTGTTGTTGTATGATATATTCGTGTAATAGTATTGCTTTTCATCGGAGGATTTGTGTGCTATGAATCTCGTTTCTTCTTTATGTTGTTTTGAGCTTGTGTGTAATTTCTTTTTTTTTATATATAATAATCTTTCTATTCCTGGGTAAAAGCTGAAGCTGGTTTTATTATTTAGATCCAGGAAAGTCCATCTTCTACTATGTTTCAGGATGTTTATGATTCGAATTTTTAGGGTTTTCTTGTGATTGATATTGTCCCTCTTTCTTTTTCGTCTTTGTGTTTTGTGTGTGTGTTTAACTCTTCAATTGTCCACATGACCGTTTTAATTAGTGTCTGTTGATCTCTCAATAGGCTGAAATCAAGAGATCAACCAAGTTCTTGGGATTCTAATAGTGGCGACAATCCGTCGCATAGATCCCTCAGATCTGTTAATCTCCGGTACTCATCCTTGATTCGGCCTCTGTGTTTAACTATCCAAATGGTACTTCATGAGAAGAAGTGGCATTAGGGTCGCTGACAAATCTCGAATGGAAGATGATTTCTTGAAGATGATGAACCATTGCTTAGAGGAGTCCAAGAAGATGAGAACTATTGAATGGTCTTAAGAAAGAAAGTACATCTTTGACCAAAACAAAATCGTTGGGAAAGCAGCAAAAAAAAAGCTTCTTCATTTTTTGGGAGCTGATGGAAGAGATGACTCCAGCAGTTGCAATGACTCTGAGCTTAGCTAACTCCATATGTGACTCATCATCACCTCCTGTAGAGATCACTCAGCTGAAGAACGTTACTGATGCAGCTGACTTGTTACCTGATCCAGCAAACCAGAGCTGTTGCAACGGAGAGACTGATTGTACGATGGAAGATGCCAAGGAACCTAAAACGAAATGCGGGTCTTCTTCTGCTACTAATGACTGTGATGGAACAGTTCTTGATGATGACGAGGTACTCTCTGTTGTCGAGGATACTAGTGCAGTCATAAGTGAGGGCTTATTAGTTGTTGACGCTGGCTCTGAGTTAAGCTTGTCTGATACAGCAATGGAGATAGAAAACGGGCGAGTTCTTGCTACAGCGATTATCCTAGGCGAATCAAGCATGGAGCAGGTTCCGACAGCAGAAGTTCGTATCGCGTGTGCGAATCAGGATACAAATATAGAAGATGGTTCAGGTGTAGCAGCTTCGGAGGTTGTCATTATGTTGCCAGAAGAAAATAGTAATCATGTGGCGAGAGGAAGAAGTGTCTATGAACTAGATTGTATACCGCTTTGGGGCACGGTTTCCATTCAAGGTAATAGATCTGAGATGGAGGATGCTTTTGCTGTGTTACCTCATTTTCTCAAGTTACCTATCAAAATGCTAATGGGAGATCATGAGGGTGTGAGCCCAAGACTCTCACACCTCACTGGTCATTTTTTCGGTGTTTATGATGGTCATGGAGGCTATCAGGTATGCTATAATGATAATTTCTCTAAAGTATGTAGTAGTGGAGATTGTTACACCTCGCTGAATCGAGAAAACCTTTTTGTATGAGTTGTTCCATTGAAGTTCATTAGTTTTTAATTGTATGATGGCTTATAGGTTGCTGACTACTGTCGTGATAGACTCCATTTTGCTCTGGCTGAAGAAATCGAACGCATAAAAGACGAGTTATGCAAGAGGAATACAGGAGAGGGTAGGCAGGTCCAGTGGGAGAAAGTCTTCACTAGCTGTTTTCTAACCGTTGATGGTGAGATCGGAGGGAAAATCCGCAGAGCTGCTGTTGATTCTTCTGCTAGGGTTCTTGAGGCTGTTGCCTCTGAGACTGTAGGATCAACAGCTGTGGTTGCTTTGCTTTGTTCATCACATATAATAGTTTCTAACTGCGGTGATTCAAGGGCGGTTTTATATCGTGGCAAAGATGCCATGCCCTTATCAGTTGATCACAAAGTAAATAAAGAGCTTCTTTCTTTTGCTTTCTCTACAAGATTCCACCCAATCTGAAATCTTACCGACGGAGTTTTCTTGACACGTCTTTCCTGTTTTCTGCAGCCAGATAGAGAAGATGAATATGCAAGAATAGAAAATGCTGGAGGGAAAGTGATACAATGGCAAGGCGCTCGTGTATTTGGTGTTCTCGCTATGTCTAGGTCCATTGGTAAGCAATGCTTCTCTTGATTACCAACTATGCATCTATGAATGGTCTTTGAGTTGTTAATTTCATCAGTGGTACATCGCGAAAACCATACCTTGAGAATGAATTTAATTAGATCGTCGGTGTGTTTTCCTCCTCTGGACCTATTGCAGGTGACAGGTATCTGAAGCCATATGTGATCCCAGAACCGGAAGTGACATTCATGCCGAGGTCAAGAGAAGACGAGTGTTTAATAGTAGCCAGTGATGGTCTTTGGGATGTAATGACCAACCAAGAAGTTTGTGAAATAGCGAGGAAACGAATCTTGATGTGGCACAAGAAGCATGGTGCACCGCCTCTAGCGGAGAGAGGCAAAGGAACAGACCCAGCTTGCCAAGCTGCGGCTGAATACCTGTCCGTGGTTGCTCTTCAAAAAGGAAGCAAAGATAACGTCTCCATCATTGTGGTTGACTTGAAAGCTCAAAGAAAGTTCAAGACCAGAGCTTGAAGCTTGATGATTACAGACAGTACGCTTACTTACTTTTATCTTTTCTTTTTACTGGGATAAGTTTCAAAATTTTCTTATATTTTAGATCGTAATGGATCTAATTTCGACAAGTTTTTACATATAATTTACTCAATATTGTTAGAGGGAATGGGAAAATAAGAAAGAAAAAAATTAAATGTGGGTTGAGGAGAAGTAAAGACTGAAGAAGAAGATGATGCATAGCTAATTACAAGTACATACCTTTTTCTCATGAAAATTTGGATTCGTATGAGATAGGCCAAGATATGTCTTTTTTTCATTTTGGGTATTAAAGTAGATGAGTATGTTGTAATATTTTGAGATGTGGCTAATGAAATTGTAATTGAAACTATGTCACATTAACCTTTTTGCCTTTCTTTTTCTAATATCTATAGATTACTTAAATGTATTTTTATTCTGTAACTCACATATGGTATAGAGGTAGATCAGACTGCTAGATTTGTTTTTTTTTTTTTTGGTTTTTTCATCTGAAGTGTTTTATTCATTGGAAGCCACATACTACATACTAAAAGTGCATAAAGCCGGCCGTCACAGAATATCCGAGGATCCAATAGGCGGACAAACACCGGAGCCACAAAATATACAGAACTAAAACCTTTTAAAGCCTACCAACTAGAAACAGCCTTCACATAACCGCCATTGACGAAGTATCTAGCCAATTACCTCTAAACACTAAAGCAAGGTTTGTAGATATACTGGTTGTACTGAGAAGCTAAACTTAATTTTAAGTATGGATTACAAAGTAGCACATTTGATACACAACAGGTGGACGTGCCGGAGTGGTTATCGGGCATGACTAGAAATCATGTGGGCTTTGCCCGCGCAGGTTCGAATCCTGCCGTTCACGATTTTTTTTTTCTTGTTTCTCTTTAATATTTTCCATTACCAAATCATTTTACATTCACATAAAGAATCTTTAAGATTTCTTTAAAGTGAACCCGAGAGTGAAATTAAATCTAATGTAAATTTGTGGTATAATCTAGTTTTTGATAGAAAGTTGATATTTTTTTTCAGATTATCTTGTTCTGTTGGGAAAAAAACTAACAAAACTTGATAATATAAATAATGAAGTTGACGGTTTGGAGATATTGTTTGCAACAAGTCCTCTTTAAAAGCAACAGCAAAGAAAGCTCACAATCAAATATCCTAATGTAATAAAAAACAAAAGATTGAGAAATAATTCATCATACAAAATTATTAATAATAAATTTGTTATGACTAAATTAATCTATTACACAAAATAAATCTACTAAATCTATTATTCAACCAATAAATTTATCACCCAAAAATAAATTTACCACAGCTGAACAATAAAACTACTACATCCAAATATTTCTAATCACATTGAAAAATAAATATATTTTTTTAGTATTCTGCTAACAAATCTACCGAATTAATTTGTTTATCATTTTATAAATGAATATATCAATCCTAAATATATCCACCATAAATAGTATGGTAGACTAATTTTTTGACGCATTTATTTTTCATATGGGTCAAATAATAATAATAATAATTTTAAAATATGTTTTCGTCAAAAATGAAAATAAAAATACATGAAACTGTTTAAATAATTATAAAAAATCAACGTCATTCTAGAAAAAAAAAATATACTCTCCAAAATTGTTTTAACAAATCTCTCTTGAATATATTAGCAGTATGTTATTAGAAAATAGAAGTTAACAGGCTACCTACGCCTTCAGTTTTCATATAGAAAACGTGTTAAGACATATGATTCCGTTTAACAATATTGGCGTACCAATATGTATTTGCTTCTTGTAATCCAGCTGTATCACTTGTCTATCCCTTCGTAATTTCATTTCCAACTTTCACAATCAAATCTCACCATTTTCCAGCTTATTATCTATTAAATCATCAAAATTATAAAAATTGTCTCGTGCATTCACCGATTTTGCTACCGAGTCCAAACGTAGTTACCAGTGACAAGAACAATATACATTATTATCAAATATAAAAAAAGGGCATATAATTTATAATTTTGAGTTGAATAGTTTCATGGATGACTAGATGATTTGGTAAAAGGTGTGAAGTCAACTACTAATCTGTACATTATACATTTTGTTCATATATAATAAAAGGCTTAACATGTTTATAATACATGGAATGACGACTATGACACAAAAGTATTCCTATAAATATCTTATAAGTAACATGTTTAAAAACTCTTAACATGTTTAAAAACTCTAAAACAAATACATATTTTTATTTTTTTTGTAAAGGAAGGTGTAAAGAAAAGTAGTAGTAATCCAGAAAGAAAGGAAAAAGAAATCCATATAAAATGACCAAACCCAACTCCCTAAGCATAAAAAAAATCTCAACAGAAGAAGCAAAAGCATAAAAGGCAAACATTACAGCATCATCGAAAGCCAACCACTCTCAACAATAAAAGTTGTCTTTGTAAATCCTAAACACAATTTTTTTTTTTTTTTTTTTTTTAAAAAAGGAAGCGTATGGAAGAAGAAGATGGAGACGCGTCTACGCCGTTTTGGCTTCAATCCCGCCGCAATAACACTTACTTTCGCCGTACCTCTAGTCTCGGCGGCCGCGCAACCACCATCGCTACTCAAGCATTCTTGGCTGGAGCAGCTGCGATCCTCATAGTCTTCTTCATTATCCCCCCTTTCTTCTCCTCTGTTTCACAGTTCTTCCGACCTCATTTGGTCCGTAAAAGTTGGGATTATCTCAACTTCGTTCTCGTCCTTTTCGCCGTCATCTGCGGCTTCCTCAGCCGCAACACCGGTACCGATGAAAGCAATAATAACAAGGAAGAAGTCCGTAATAAAAACAATGAGGTTATTAACGGATATAGCTTCGACAAATTCTCGAGCTCGTCGTCGATCATCGATCGGGGTCGTGTATCTAACGCTGTTGCTACGCCTCGTTATTGGATCGATGATCGCGGCGGAGATCAGTTTTCCGATCAGATGGTGTACAAGAGGCTTAGCAGATTACGGAGTAGTAGCTCGTATCCAGATCTGAGGCTCCGAGAATACGAAACCGATGAACGGTGGAGATTTTACGACGATACACGTGTAAGTGAATGCCGTTATGAAGCTTCAGATCCGATCTATCAAAATCAAGGCTACAAGAGCTGGCGAGAGATCAAACCAGAGGAAGATGTAGATCGAGCAGAGGGCTCCGACGGAGGAGGGAAGGTCCATAGCGGCGGTTTTGATACTGAGAAAGTTGAAGTCGTTTCGACGGCCGAAGCTGAAGTAGTAGAAGAGCTAACGACGCCTTCTGCTCCGCCGTATCCGTCTTCTTCTCCGCCTCATTCTCCGCCTCCTCCGCCGTCTCCGCCTCCTCTTCCTCCACCGTCTAAGCCAGCGGAGAGACGGACAAAGAGAGTGTACCAAGATGTTGCTCCAAAGGAAGAGAAGAATGAGAGAGCTGATTTTGTAGCGGCGACGCCTCCGGTTACTCCGACTGTGTATCAAAAGAGCAGTAAACAGGAGAAGAAGAAAGGCGGAGCAACCAAGGACTTTCTGATTGCGCTACGGAGAAAGAAGAAGAAGCAGCGGCAACAGAGCATCGACGGTCTCGATTTACTCTTCGCCTCCGATCCTCCATTTGACTATTCAATGCCACCAAATTTACCGCCGCATCCTCCGCCGCCACCTCCACCACCTTTCTTCCAGGGACTCTTCTCGTCCAAAAAAGGTAAAAACAAGAGAACCAATTCAAATCCACCACCTCCTCCGCCTCCTCCGCCTAATCGGAACTATGAATCAAGCGCATCAATGGCGAAGATTCGCAAACCTCCAGTGGAATCACGCACATCTAAACACAATCCGCCAGCTCAAGTAACGCAGTTCATTGGCACAGGAAGCGAATCACCATTGATGCCGATCCCACCGCCGCCTCCTCCTCCGCCATTCAAAATGCCGGCATGGAAATTCGTGAAGCGTGGAGATTACGTCAGGATGGCTAGCAACATCAGCATAAGCTCCGACGAACCTGATGATGATCCGGATGTAGCTCATTCAGCTGACGGTAAGGCTGCCAGTAGTATGTTCTGTCCGAGCCCCGACGTAGATACCAAAGCCGATAATTTCATCGCGAGATTCAGAGCTGGACTCAAATTGGAGAAGATGAACTCCGTGAAAAGAGAGAGATCCAATTTAGGACCCGAACCCGGACCTGATGAATCCGAATCTTAATCCATTATAGGCCTAGCCCAAGCGTATAGACGTTGATTTCATTTTGATTGTTTTTTTTTTTTTTTCCTTTCTTTTTTAAACGTCGTTTCCTTTTTGGTCAGTAATTGTGCTCTTATTTTCTTCTCTTACATTTGTTTAATTTCGTCTACGTAGTTTTGTGGTTGTATACAATTTTAGCCTATCATAGCCCTATTGTGTGATTAACCAAAAAATCTTTATATATTTTGTGAATAAATTTCTGTTGTTTGTTTCATTTAACCTAATATATACCTTAACCTAGGGTAGTTGCCTCTCGAAAACCTACAATTGGTCTTCTCTTTTCTTCTTTCATGGGAAAGTCTAGCAAGAAATCTGTCACCAAAGGTGAAGCAGCTCCTGCTGCTGTGATTACGGCCACAAAGCCTTTGAAGAAAGTTAAGAGAGAGCCGGAAGATGATTTGGAGACCAAAACAAATCTGAAGAAGCAAAGAAAGACGTGACTGAGACAATGGAAGGATTGGCTGATCGTCTTCAGCGAATCGAAACAAAGGTTGATTTGTTGGCGAAAAAGGCGGATCTATTGATCTCAGCGACGGGTAAGAGGGTTCCTGCCAAGAAGCCTGTAAAAGCCAAGGCAGAGAGCAGTTCGTCTGATGAGGAATCTGCGGAGAAACCTGTTGCAAGTGCCAAGCCAGCTGCTATGCTTTCGTCATCCTCCGAATCAGAATCAGAAGATGATTCTGAGGATGATGAGACTCCGGCTACTAGCAAAGCTGCAAGCAGTTCAGATTCTGATGATGAGGAAAGCGATGAGATGAAAAAACCTGAGCAGAAAATGGCAAAAGCAGATATAAAGACTCCTAAAAAGAAGAGCATTTGTGTTGATTCTAGCCAGAAATCTGATGAAAAGGAGAGTGATGGTCGTTTTGGCTTTGCCGGTGGTCGTCGGCCGTTTAGGCAGTAGAATTAGTTGGCCCTTTGGAGGCCGTTTTGCCGGTAATTGTTGTGGAGGTCAGATGCATTGTGGCCGCTGTTAAGGTTTTGGTGGCGGAGGAAGAGACGGTCTCGTGTAAACGGACCTAGTTTTACTCCCTCAGGTTAGAAGACTACCTTTAACCATTACGAGTAGAAACTAGAAAGCTCTTCTCTATCTATTTGGTGTTATAACTTGTGACACAATGCAGCCCTTTTCTTTCTTTGGTTTTCTTATGTTATAGTTAAGTTTTTTTTATTAGTTTGGTTTTCTTATTTTCTAGTTAAGTTTTTGTCAAAATGTTGTTGTAGTAAGCTCAATTTTGAATGGTTTTGGTGTAAAAAAGTCAGTCGTACGTTGATATGAAGCGACTAGCGAGCATCACGAACTAACCAGTCCTTTAATTTCACAAGTCCAAAAAAGCCAATTTTCATTATTTGTTCCTCTAATTACGCAGCAAATATCATAGGGACATGAAGATGCCCTAGAGACAAGAATTGCACAAGAAACACAATTAAAACAAAGCGAATTTTAATCAACACTTAAAGATTTATTGGTCTTGAGATACTGCTTGAGAACATCCATAACTGAACCAAACTCTGCCTTGACCTTCACTGGTGGGTTCGCTAACCTACAAGCCATCTCTTTTATGTTCTTGGAATGATAATCGATCTTACTCTGCGTAAACTTCAACCGTGAGCTGTGCTCATCACCACCGTCCGATCATTAGCTTCGATAACTCCAGATTTCCTCAGCTTCGATAACTCCAGATTTCCTCAGCTTCATCAGAATCGTCAACGCAACACCTGTATGTGGGCAAATGAACATACCAGTCGAATCAGCAAGAGTTGTTGCATCCATAAACTCCTCTTCCGTAGCTTCCTCAACAATTCCTTCTTCAAAGCATACACAGCTCTATCAATCGAAACAAGATCACCGATCTGGATCGCAGAACAACCTGAGCATATATTCTTTATGAGCATTAACCAGAAGCCAAAGGAGATGTTAAGAGAGATCAAGACTGAACCTTTTGTCTGGTTCTACCTCACTTTCCATCTTTTGTTTGATTCTTAACATGGCTACTTCTTGAGCTAGGAGAGCCACCATTACATAAATGATTTGGCAACCTAAGCAGATGCTTAACAGAACAATAGTTCACAAAATATAACATTGTTCTAATTTGTTGAAACTTAACACCACATGTGATGCAGCTGATAGCAAACACATACGCTATTTATGATGCATGTTTGAGAATATATACAGAATAAGACATTTCAAATAAGGGATATCAACACTGGCCTTATATAAGAAATTTCACTGGTGATATTCAGTGGAGAAACTAAAACAAATTGCCAGTTCTTTGTGAATTTGAGATTTTATCCACTTTTCATTTAATTTTTTTAGAAGGTGGGTTGTCTTTGTGTACTTGTAAAGATTGAACATACAATAACGCAGGTTTTGGGTTACTTATACGTGGACAATGTTTTGAAATTTGAACCAACAAAAGTGGATCTTACAAATAGGAACATTGTGGAGGGATAAAATTAGGGTCGATTTAGTCCATAATGAAAACCAGCATTATTAATACTGGATCGGACCGTATGTGGCCCAGCCCATCACGATTCTAACGTATACTTGGGATCATTTACATGTATATGCTGAATCAGTCTGTAACTTTTTGTTTCCACATCTAAAAACTGTTGAAGAGGAATAATTAATGATATACAAATGTGTCCCAAATAGAAATGTAGTTTAGTTTTGGCAATACGTTTAAAAAAACGATATTTGATTAGTTTCTCAAATATGTGACATTCACAATGTCAAGCATATTTTTTCAAGTAATGTCACCAAATGATACAACGACAGAAAGAAAAAAAATGGTTTATGTTGGTGTTTGGTGGTTTATTGTTTTAGGACCACCACTGTTGATGAAATTTAGCATCTCTATGAAATGATAAAATTACAGACTAAAAAAAAGAAAGAAAAATATTTGTATATAAAAAGGTGGAGCGAAAGTGGAACTGTGAAAAAGAATCGTGCACAAGAGGTCACGTGACTTTGTCTGAAAGATGACGTGCCTCAGCTCTTTCCTTCCAAACTCCGCCCAAACGTCCCAAGGATATGGACACCACGTCATCTTATCCATATTACAAAAGCGGATGCACTTTTGGTATGATTCGAAAGGAAGATCTTAGTCGTTCATTTTGATGATTATTTTTGTACCTTCTCTGTATCTCTGCCGTTTGATCGTCTTCAAAGTGTACTCCCTTTTGCATTCCCAATTTCTTTTATCCTTAGTCCTGATTGACACGTGTCACCTTCCAGCATCTGCTTATATGCAGTCCCTCCTTACTTCTCTTAAAAAATGCTTGATTAAAATCTTCAATTTAAAGTAAGAAAAAAAGTTAGAACATGGTGATCATTTTCTGTCTCCCAAGTTGCATTAGGAATTTAAAAAAAAAAAAAAAACAATCTGATCGGTTAGGCCGATTAACCGATCAATTTTGTGAAAATATAAGCCGGTTAGATACTAGGAAATAGCTATACCGGAATCTCAATTTCGTTACGGAACCCTAGCTAGTCTCGCTCGATAACAGTATAACTGTACAAAGTCGCATTTTCGTGCTCTCTTGCGATTACTCTCTTCGCTCTCTTTCTCTCTCGTTTCTTTTTTAACATCCGTCTCGTATTGGTGTTTATTGGATATCTCCGGCAAAGGATACGGGTTTTGCGGTGAGATTATCTACGATGATCGTTTCTTCGGTAAGCTCGATTTATCGGTACTGTTTTCGAATCGTTCAGAGATGTTATTAGATCCGCATGGTATTGCTGATCGTTTTGCATCCAAGACGTGGTTCCACAGGCGGAAAAAATGCCGTCTTCTCTTGGTTTGATATTTTCCTTCTGAATCTTTCCTTTTCCGTTCTCGGTGAATCTAATTTTTGTTTCTCTTTGTAGAAATTTTGGTCTATCTTAATCCTGGGGATGGGTTACAGTCTCCGTTTGTAAATAGAATTGCTACGTTTGTTTTCTTTCGAGATTAGGAAAAGTTGTACAGATAGAGAGATTGTAACTCAAAGCTCTGAATCGCAAGTTTTCGGGAACATTTTTTTGTTCCTTGTTTTTTTTTTTTTTCTTTGTTTTCGTCTTTTTTCTGGGTTGGGTTAAAAAGTGGCGAAGATGAATCTGGGTACGGCTGAGGAAGAATCGGCACAAGAGATTCACATCCCGGCTGATATCAATTGGGAGATGCTTGATAAATCCAAGTTTTTCGTTTTGGGGGCAGCTTTGTTTTCAGGGGTATCGGGAGCTCTTTATCCTGCGGTTTTGATGAAAACTCGTCAGCAAGTGTGCCATTCTCAAGGCTCCTGTATCAAAGGTGCGTTTACTCTTGTGAGACATGAAGGTTTAAGGGGATTGTACAGAGGATTTGGAACTTCTTTGATGGGAACTATCCCTGCTCGCGCGTTGTACATGACGGCCTTGGAGGTCACCAAGAGTAACGTTGGCTCTGCTGCTGTTAGCTTAGGGCTTACAGAGGCTAAAGCCGCTGCTGTTGCTAATGCGGTTGGGGGATTAACCGCTGCGATGGCTGCTCAGCTTGTTTGGACTCCTGTTGATGTGGTGAGCCAGAGGCTTATGGTTCAAGGAAGCAGCGGTCTTGTTAATGCATCGAGGTGTAATTATGTTAACGGGTTCGATGCGTTTAGGAAGATTGTTCGAGCTGATGGACTGAAGGGATTATACAGAGGGTTTGGGATCTCGATTCTCACTTATGCACCGTCTAACGCCGTTTGGTGGGCGTCTTACTCTGTTGCACAGCGGATGGTTTGGGGTGGAATTGGGTGTTATGTTTGTAAGAAAGACGAAGAAAATGGGAACAACAGTAACACGATTAAACCAGATTCCAAAACGATAATGGTTGTTCAAGGACTTAGTGCTGCTATTGCTGGGAGTGTTTCTGCTTTGATTACAATGCCACTGGACACGATCAAGACGAGACTGCAGGTTCTTGATGGGGAAGATAGTAGTAATAGTAGTAGTAATAACAACACCGGTAAGCGGGGACCGAGTATTGGACAGACCGTAAGAAACTTGGTTAGGGAAGGTGGATGGACAGCTTGTTACAGAGGACTGGGACCAAGATGTGCTTCAATGTCAATGTCTGCAACAACTATGATTACTACCTACGAGTTCTTGAAACGGCTTTCTGCTAAGAACCATGACGGGTTTTGCTCTAAATCATAGTGATAACAACTGAAAAACCCACATAGAAGAATCTTTGATGGAAAATGTTTTTTATTTTTCTTACGCATCTTTGTTATTGTCTAGCTTTTCTGCTCTTTCTTTTGTTTCCAGTCACAATATGCAAGGAATGTGTTAAATTCAGTTGTTTCTAAATAAAGAAATGTTAATTTCCTTATTTACTTACATTCCGGTTTCAGGAATTGGATCGGTTCACCATAGCTCCGCCACTAAACCGGTATGATAAATTCGATATAAAATGATGACTTGCAAGACTTTATTGGGCAATTCGCAGTCTTACATCAACTAACACACGACAAGATTTGATTTGGCAAATATGTAATGACTAGTAATTCATGAATCACTTGCGAAAGTGATTTACAGGTTGATTGTGACTAGATATAATTGAAAATGCTGTCTTTTGTTTTTTATCCAAGTAAATTATGATCATTGTTAATATTTCAGGAACACAAGTGTGTATCTGTCGCATAAGTCAACGTAATTTGCAGCAGAATCTTACGTTTCTTCTTACCTTATCAAAGTACTTAATTAGGAAATAATTCGTAGAGACGGCTTTGATATTTTATTCATGAACGTGTCGAAGAAATGGTAATATTTTCAAGTATCTTAAGTGTGTGATGATATCGTCTCAGACAGATAAATGAGACTCAAAGTAGAATCTTTCAACCTCTTTTCTAAGTAAAGTCTATACAAAATAAAGAAATAATCTTATATAAAAACTATATTCTTCAATAAATGTTTCTCAAACATTGTCAACTAAATTGTATAATATTCAAGAATCCTAATGTTTCTTCACGCAAATCCTCGGAGTGGAAGCAGAATCTGTGTTTTTATTTATCATATTCATACAGAATCCGGAGACTTCTTCATTACAGGCACAAATGACGAATAAATTATGAAAAGAAAAACACAAAGAGGAATTGAAAGTTTATAAGAAAATCAATCTACTAGTTTACACAAAAGATACACGGAAAGCGAAGATTAAATGTGTGTTCCAAAGTGAAGATTTTGGTCGTTCTTGTTCTTCTGATGTCTAACAGATACATAAAGTGAAATGAAAACACTAACAAGTTACAAGCAAAAGAACTAGTAGTAGCCAAGGATGACTTCCCCTTTTGGTGGGAACATGAATCAGCACCAAGATTCAATGTCTCAGATATGGACAGAGAAATGTTGCAAGTCCCCACCTCCATGCATGTCATTGGATTGACCATGAACAAGCATAGCTCGGTTAGTCTGAGTTGGGAAACCTGAAAACTGGAATTCGGTGTGTCCGAAGATATCAGCACCGTCGGAAACAGATGTAATATCAGAGCCAGAAGTGGTTGAGCCACGTTCTTTGTTGTGCTGCAGCATATGAGCTTCGAATCTAGACATGTTTGCTTTTTTGTTTTCCTGTTGGACTGACTTGTCATGTTCTTGTTCTTTAGCAGTAGCCTGCTCGGATTCTTGAAGAAGTTTTTTGGTGTTTAGGAATCTTCCACCGGATCCTCTTGGCCTTTTAAGAGCATGAACATGTCGAGATTCATGAAGATACGGCTGTTGCAGTAAGAAAAACAGAGATGAGCAAAGCAATTCTAAATGAAAGATTTTGTTTGTTGTGTTGGTCCATACGGTGCAGATATATATTTATACCTTCCGGGCTTTGATTAACTTGTTCTGAGCCTCAAGCTTGGCACGTTGCTGCCTTCTCCTCATGATTGCGTGGTATTGTTTCGCATTGACAAAGACTGGCTCAGTTTCCGTGATCTCCACTGGTAGTGGAACTCGACCAGGAACCATACCCACCATTTGGGGAGTGCAAGTCTGCAAAAGAGATGAAGACCCTTGAGATCTCATGGACGAATAACACTACAAGATAATCTACCATTTGGAGGTTGCATATCTTTGCAAGGAATAATGGAACTGCTCCATTGCATAAACTTACCGGTGCCTGTGGAAGATAAGTTGCAGCTAACAAACCACCCAAATGTGGATCAGCATAGTGAAAAGAAAAATTAGCCTGGACCATGTATGATATGAGATATCAGTTCACCATCAGAAGTTTGCTATTATTACAAATGAAAGGTTTACAAATACCTGCGTGGGAGCAAAGTGAATATTCGGAAGTCCGGTCATCGAGGCTAATTTAGGATGAGTTGCAAATCCCTTCCGCTGAGTTTTTTCAGATCCTAGACAGACAGCAATGAAAGTAAGAGAGAAGATGGCATTATTATGGCAAAAGGATGGATTCACTTGAAAACGAAATGAGAATTGAACATATACCAACAATCTAATATCTGATAAGCAATCAAGATCAAGTCAAAGCATCAAGCAAGAGTCTTTAACATAGAAGATTATATCCCCATGCCCTTTCAATTCATGTTCTCAATGAGAACTGGAAGACAATTTGTAAACAACGGAAAGTAACTAAATATTCTTTAAAACGGACCTGATCTTGCTGAAAACGAGATTTGTCTGGAAGGGTTATCATCTCCACTACTTGCAACTTCAATGTAAGATTGACCAGTGGACTGACTTGAAGATGAATCCTGGTCCTGAAAACTGATTTGCTTTGTGGTATGCATATGTTCAGGCCTTGAATCGACCACCTTCAAGCTTGGGGTTTCAGTTGGAGCCACTCCCCATGAGATGCTAGTATTAAGGTATGGCAAAGTGGAATCTTTCTTATTCATCTGATGCATAACGTCTAACAAGCTATTTTCACAAGATGAAGAAGACCTATATCATTCAACCATGATTCAAAGATTAGACTTTTTTGGAGAAAACAATAAGATCCACAGACAAATATAAAGGGCTATAATTCAAGAAAGAGTGGAAAACCCTAGAAATAGATAAAGAGAGATTGGAAGTTTCTAAATTGATATAACTTTACCATAGATAAGTCGTATCTAAACGAACACTGATTCGATAGTACTATCTTGGGTAAACCAAACGATACAGAGATCGTGACGATTGGCTGAAATTAGAAATCTTCCGACCAAGAGAACAAAAATTTAAAATTTATGCCCGTCATCACTTTTGGCAAAAAGGCGTTGACTTGAGAGGAGATTTAGCACAGAATTACCAAAACACTAAACATCAATCGCACGCCATGAGACAGATACACCAAAAAATCGAACAACGAAAAGGGGAAGATTTGGCAGAAATTAAACAACAAGGCCTTTTGAACAAGAGACTACAGATGCACAAGGAGATAGGTAGAGAGAAACCTTTTTGAGTATTAGATGAAACGACGATGAAGAAAGGACACAGATTAGTCTTGCATGTCTCCTTGTCCAAAGTAAACTGTTCTCCTCTATTTATATGAAACTCAGAGAGTTTATCGTGTTGGACTTGGAATGATTTTCTCTGTTTCTTCGTCTCCGTCGATTTTTTTTTTTATTTCTCTCTCTAACCTTCCCTAGGAAACAACAACCATGGCCATGAGCACCACTTCCACCTTCTCCTTCTGGTTCATTATTGTCTTTTAAGTGCTTTAATTATTCATTTTATGAGCTTAAATTTAATTGTTTCACTTTACCCAAAACACAGAACAAAGGCTCTCTTTGGCTCTCTGCCTATCCCACTTTGTAGAATCATTTACCCCCAAAAAACACTAAAATACTTTTTTTTTTTTTTAATTTACTTTTGTTCATTTCATTATTTGAAATCGGCCAACTATTTCAGATTCCTGAATTCCCTTTAAAATTGGGAGAATACCAAAATGATAATTTTAAAAGCCAAATGATAATGTAAATTCTCAAAAGGTAAACTAAAATTCAACTTTTTTTTTTTCTTTCGATTCATATCTCAACAAATTTGTTTAGCAATTTACCTTTTATGTTTAATCACTTTATCAATAAATGTATTATATAAGGTCCTATATTAACCTTTTCCCCCATCTTATATTTCGAATATAACCAAGTTTTTTTAGTTTTCCTAATTAATCTAATCTAATATAATCTAATCTAATAGTGAAGCCAAAAAAGTATTAGCTATCTTGGCCACGTTACCTAAGTTACTTAGTATATTAATTTGTTATTTAGCTTTTTGTCCAAAGTGTGTTGTCGTTTCCAGACGATGAAGGTTTTAAATTTATGAACGGTCCTGAATTGTATTTAGGTCTTTACTTGGTCTTTAGCCGCCCCTCTCCATAGTCATCTCCCACTCGCTTCTTAGTTCGTAATTAACATTCTCTTTGGAATCAAATTTGAGTTTTAATCTACAAGTCATAGACTTAAATACAACCATTTTTAATAAGGATTTTATTATACTAGAACTTAGGTTGGGTACCTAACCTTTTTTTTTGCAATGAAAGAAAGCTTTAGTGCAAGTCAAGCATAGTGTGTCATCCTCCTTTATCCTTGGACCAAACCAAAACATAATAATTGCTACTTCCTGTTTTCCTTAATTTGTTTTTATTAACAAATTAATCACTATGTTTATAGGCTTCAATTGATCGATTAGAATTTGGACACGTGGAGTACTCATCACCTAGGGACCAAAAGTTAATAACCTTTCTTTGGTCAAAAAATCAAAGGAGACCAAGAGGAAGCTATTACACTATTATAGACGTCATGGAAAAAAAAAAAAAAAAAAAGCTGGACAAGAGCAACTGAGAAAGACAAAATCCTTCATTTTATCTTTGTCTCTTAAGTGATGAGTAGGTGAATAAAATCACGTAATATATGAAATGCTACATCTAACATTCAAGTAACATTTTTGAATTTTGAAGTAAACCGGTTGTATAATAAACCAAAATGATTTGAACTTGGTGATTAAGGTACTTATGTTTTTTTATCCCGCGGATGATAACTTAGGTGATCTGATGTAAGACTTTCTTCTTCTTCAGTACCTTTCATATCCCCAATAATTGTCATAAGAAAGTGGCGAGAATTGTAGATGAAAGGGCCTCTCGCAAGCAATCACGATACATCCATCAAAACCCACCAGTTTCGGGGTTGGCCAGGGTAAGCCAATTGTATAGGAATTTCCTGTATAGTTGAACCTGATGATATCTATCGAATTAAAACCGTGGAACCCTGACGTGGGTCGATGTTTCTGCTCTACTTCCATCGGTTCATGACCATCAAACTCTGGCACGGCATGAACATTAGGTACTTTCCGGTCCCTCTGCATCATCCATTCATGACCGAGGAATGCTGACAAAGGCAATCCACGACCAGGGAACATTGGTTTGTTATGAGGTGCTTGTTGCTGCTCCCTCTTTGTCAATTCATCAGGTGCTTGTTTCTCAGTACGAAAACAGAGGTGATCTGCGTTGCCATCAAGCCACAACATCTGAACATGTATGTTTCCTCCAATGGATAGATTTTCAATCCCTTATAGTGATGTGGTAACTATTGAGCTCATCGCAGTATGAGACATCAAGCTTCGTCAGCCTAGTAAGGTTACTGATGGACTCGGGAATTCTCTTCAGCCTCTTGCAGCCTTGTGTTATTAATTCCTCCAAATTAACGGCCATTGAAAGATCTGGAAGTTGCTAGCCTGACAAGTCCGTGCAGTTGGCATTTGCGGTGAAAATGGCGTCGGTAAAACGACACTCGCAGAATGTGTTTTGAACGACATCTCACGCCACTTTCAACACTACTGCTTCCTAACCAATGTCAATAACATCTATCAAAACCGCATCTCACCAAGTTTACTAAAACATCTTACAAGAAAAAATAGTTCCGATAACATCTTTGATGCCATCAAACCGTTTCTTGTAAACCGACACGTCCTGCTTGTTATTGATGGTGTTGATGATATTCACCATGAACAGCTTAAGGATGCCATGAAGGTTTCCCGTTGGCTAGGTCCGGGGAGTAGAGTTATCATGACATCTAGCGCCGACTATTCCCTTAACTCATGCGGAGTAAAATATACCTACCACATGGAGTCTCTGAGATATGAGGAAGCTCTTCAACTCTTCTCTCTTTGTGCTTTTAAGATGGCTTACCCTCTTGTTGGTTTTGAAGGGTTCTCCATTCGCGCTGTCCATTTTGTTGGACGTCTTCCTCTGGCCCTCAAAGTACTCGGTTCATTCTTATGTGATAAAGACTAAGAGAGTTGGAAAAGAACATTGCGCAAGCTTGAAGCATCACAAGATAACGGTAGCCGCCAGGTATCAAACTACATCGGGGCATGTGAGTACCTTCCAAGACGTCAAACAGAAATGGAACAATATGTCGGAGCAGATGAAGAAAAACATTCAGCTTCATATCACATGTTGCTTTGACAGTTTAAGTGTGTAACTGAGGATCATGTTCCAAGCTTACTCAAAAGATTGGTCGATGTGCCGGATACAATGAAAGTGATGATGTTATCTATGTTGGTCGCTCACTAAATTAGTACTGTTCAGCATTCAATAAGACTAACTGGAAAGGAAGTATTGTTGTCCTGTTGTAGAACCTGGATAGTGCAGTATTTATTGGTAGCTTTGCAAAAGTTGTAATGCATTTTCCTTCTTGTATTATGACATGTGATTTGTGGTTGTTGTCAATGGAGGGCTGGGATTGAAGAAAATAAAATCTGAGACAAGATGCTTACCAGAGATGAAATGAAAACCAGTCCAATGACATCATTCAGTATCTCAGAGTTAACCAACAGTTACGTATTTCCCATTAAAATCCCAGTACCTCCCTCCAAGAGACATCCTGAAGAGATGTGTGTTAAAGACGAAGCTGGCAAAATTCAAAGGTAATTCATGTATCGGCTGAAGCAGTTGTATCAGACATAGCATTTGGGCAAAAGACCGTTCTTCTCAAACCAAGAGGTATACAAAACCGAATACAATGTTGTATATGAAATTGGAATAGAGTAAAAGTAGACCGACCCTTTTTTCAATTACAAAGGTAAGCGTTCCAAAACAGCTACTGACAAACAAACAAGCCAACAAAAGCAACCCACGAGGCTTGTAGGGGGGATCAAATAAACAAAATAAACAAAAGGGTTAAAATGACAACAAGACCACAAGAACAAATAAATGCAAAATCGAGTTACCATTTTTGTTAACAGGATTTTGGCCAAATCATGTAACATAATTTACGAGAGTGACCTTTTTCATTGATCTGCGTTAAGGGCTTTGGAGATCCATTCTGATGCTTCAGCTTGAGTTTCTGAATCCATTTTTGGAAGTAGCGACAGTGGAGTCACAGAAACCTGTCATTACAAAAACGGTAAGTAAAGTCTCATAGAATCCAGTTATTCTCTCCTTGAAAATATCTACAGATTCAAGAAAATAACCAGACATATTCTGTATAATGATGACCCACAGGGTTGATTCAGAAAAGAGTATAACACAGAAAAGGAGAATGGATAAATGATACAGAAAAGAGCATGATCATGCCAACTTACAAAACCATCTTCTAAAGCCTTGATATCCAAATCTTCATCCCTATGTTCTTGTTCTTTAGCCACAAACTGCACATAAACATAGTCAAGACTCAGGATCTCGAACACAATGGTACATACTAAATATCCAAAAGATTTGTGAAGAGAACGCTTCAAATTTTTTCTTTACCTCTAGGCGGAAGTATTTGTTAACACGGCTATCAGTTTTACCAGCAACACCAACCGATTCAATCTCCACAATACTCTTCTTCTGTGTGGTAAAAAGACGAGCCGCTCCCTGAGATTACCAGATATCTTAATCTCAGTATCCAATTAACTAATCTTGGACCTTCTGAGCTAACAACAAATTACAGAAATAAGAAAGTTGAGGTTTAAAACTTATAAATAGGAGGAGTTAACTCACAGCAGCTGAAGCATCTCTGCCAAGCTGGGCAAGTTGAATTCCTAGGCTTTGTTGGTTGGACATGAAACTCCCAGCCCCACGGTGACGGTTAGCTGAAACAGCTTGCCAGCTAGGACTCTGCCTCCACATGCTTTGGTTTGTTACCTTAAAACCCTATTCATATGTGCATGAAACGTCAACTTCCCTAAACCATTAGCCAGTGAGGCTCTAGCATGGTAACCAGTGCAAGCATAGATTGTTTTCTTAGCATACAGAATTCGAACCAACCAAAAATCAGTTTCTAATAAAAAACAAACCTTGTTTGATGAGGGTGATGTTGGAATTTCTATGTTGAGAGAGCAATCTTTAGGGAATACTCCTTTCTCAATGTCTCTGACTGTCGCATTTATCAAAGGTAAACAGACACCAACAGCATCCTTAAAGTCACTTTCTTGGCTTTCATCTTTCTTCCTATAATAAATAAGAACAAATTTATGGCCAAAACGTCCCATAATATACTCACTAGTTCTATGATATATAGTAGCACGCATTGCCATGATATACTCACCAGTTCAATGATATTGACAAAGAGGGTACTCCAGAAATCAAGGCTTCCCTGGCTCCAGCCACTGCACCGGAATAGAACCTGAAAGATTCTCCCGTCAGGAACCACATAGCAGATGGGCAGACAAGGAATAACCAGTTATATACAAGACAAAAGCCCCTACATTTGATGCCCACAGCTTGATCCCTGATTGATTCCACTAATTACCTGAAGAGAATAAGCAAGGAAAAGGATGCAGAAATTACAAGATGCCATAATATCATATATGATGAGATGATTAAAATGCTAACCAGTATTGGTTTTGACCAAGCGAAAAGAGCTCCGGATAATCCTAATGAGATGCAGTCCACAGGAGTCCCTGAGACAAAACAATCATATTAAAGCCTATATGAACAGAGACGGTAAAAAGGGGAAAAAGAAACAGTATAGACTCTTCCAACAACATGAGAATCAATGGATCTTCTTTCAACAAAGACTCTAACTTTCAGATAGAAATGTTAATTTGTCAAGCTAATAGATGTTGTTAAACTTTAGAAAACTGTAGTAATAATCATTCAATCAAATCCGAATACCTGAAACTTCAAAGGCTGTGGCACCTTTGATATCAGCGGAACTCGCAGCAATTGTTTCTCCAGGAGTCATAGAATGAGCAGATGTCGATTTATCCCTGCACATTCCAATTCACAGGCCTCATAAGTTCGAAACTTTAACAGAAAATGAATCAAATCAAAACCAAATCAACCATCGAAAACAATAATATTCGCAATCAAAAGGAGGAAACCGGACGTTTGAGGAGCACAAACATGGACATTGTAGAGCCCTTCGCTAACTAAAGCCTCAACGAGAGAGACGAGCCCAGGCGAATCAATTCCATCGCCATTGGTAACTAAAACGATGGGTCTGGAGTCATCGATCTCCTCGTCCTCCTTCGCCGCAACATCGACGGAATCAGAAGTAGACGGAGCCTCCTCCGCCGATCCATCGCTCACAACTTTTTCATCGTTCCCTCCTTTTCTCTTCGAAAGTACATCCTGGAGATTCGAAACAAGCGCGGCCGACAAGCCGTTGTTCTTCGCGGAAGTCGAGGTCATCGTATAGAAAGAGAGAAGAAGAAGAAGAAGAAGAAGAAGAAGAAGAAGAAACGGAGATGCTGTGGGTCGGTGTTGAAGAAATCAAAACCCTAGGGAGAAGGAGAAGACGAAGAAGAAGATTGGACACGGAGCGGGTCTAACGGAGTTGTCGTTGAGAGAGAGAGTGAGAGGAAAGAGAGAAGTTTAATTGGTAGAGAGAGAAAGCTTGAGGGAGAGATTACTTGTGAACTGTAACAATTGGTTTCCGCTAAGATAGAGAAGAAGAACAAAATTGGTACGATTTATAGCTGAAGAATTTGCAAAATTTATCTATTTGGTATTGATTTTTTTTAAGTTAGGGTTGCATACTGTTATTAATGATTTAAAACTGATTATAAATGGCAAAATATTGTAGGGTCTCAAAGTCAATAAACGAAATATTGAGATTATTGTCTCCCTAATCATAAAATGTCAAAGGTTAGCTAGCTGCTTAATTTTGATAATTGGAATGGTGTGATCGTCACGTCGTGATGATTATTCGAGTATCTAATATCGATTTTTATATTAATTAATTCAATGGAAAACATGAAACTTCTTTTTCCCCTTATCCATTGTCCGCTTAATAAATTCAAAAACTTTTAATACTTTTCTCCAAGTTTTGGGCTCTCTTTTTGCCTTTACTCTTAAGATCTTTTAACAGTTGGCTATGAACATTTATAGAACTTTACAGACATAAAATCGAATATGTAATTGCTAAATAATCAAATTAAAAATAAAGAATGGCCCGTTATTCATTTTTTGATGGACTCTTGATTCGTTTTCTAATTTATGAACTGCTAGGAGAACTTCTTGGCCTAATCAACTCATTAGTTGGCCGCACGTATCATCTGATGCTACATATTACTAAACTTAAGAAAGCCCAAATCATTATGTTCATAAAACTTTTGATGCAATACCTTTTTTAGGAATAATATTTATTTTTAAGAAAAATAACCAAATTATCATGATATTTTTAGTAAATTATTTTAATCATATGTATATAATTTTTATATACAATAATTATTGATTTCTGATATTATAATAAGAAAATGTAGTTATTGACAAAAAAATAATAATAAGAAAATGTAGTTTGAAAAAATTATTTTCTTACTCTCTTATCAAATTTTATTATATCTTATACAAATTTATTATTTTATCATGATTATTAATTTATCATTTACTGTATATCGAATAAATTTTTTTGTTAAAGAACTTTGAATAAATTTTTTCCATCTACAAAATCAAATACGAAAAATCACAAAGAGAGTTTACAACTATCGACTTTTCAAACTGACAAATTCAGATAAACAATGTTTAGCCTATGACTCTTTCGTCTTTTAAAAAAATGTAATAGCTTTGACTTTATTTCTTAATTGTGATCAGAAAAGATAATAACGTATAATAAAAATAAAAAGTATATTTGACTTCTTTATTGAGTAAAACAAAAAACTGTAGCAGTATGCGACGAATGTGTGACTCGGCAAAGTATGGTAGCATACGTTACTTACGTTACCAACTCAGTGACTGCCCGACAATATCGTATAAAATATGTTAGAAATTTTCAACGACGATTATATTTATTCCAAAGTACTACGATAATGTACCATATCTCCAGTATATGTGGCGTTGCATGTGTAAGACAGAAAAGAATTATAACTTTAGAATATATGATTGTGACAACTCTATGTGGACAACAAATACAATTCCAAGATTTTTATGAAATTTTTTTAAATGTTTCAACTTATTATCACCATTTACACGTAAACATGTCTCTAAAAGGTAGAACAATTCTCTGGCGATTTATAATAACTCGGTTTTTACTTTTTTAAGCGTCATTTTTTCAGGGTCTCTAGAAGGACATACGTCTAAAATTCAGATAATCTCAGGCTCTATATAATGGACTTTTATTTTTTTATATATATATATTTGGGTTGACTATACTTCTTATTACAATAGCTAAAAGTATAATATTATGTTGCTTTTAAGTTTCTGTGAAATGCTGAAATGTGTAAGCAGTACACATACATCACCGCGCGAAATCTGAACTCAACTTCTTGTTAACTAAGTAGCCTAAAACTCAGAGTAAATTTATAGTTTCAGTATTTATTCTATTAATTTTTCATACAAAAAAATATAATAACTTTTTGTAAGTCGAATTATTTAAACTAACCTACTTATCTTAACACAAAAAACGATCACCGGCCAGATCTTTACATTTGCCAGCAAAATAAAGAACTTATGGATCCTTTTTTTTTTGTAACAAGAATTTATGAATTCAAACGAAACATTATCAAAGATGTATATAAGACAGTAGTTAATTTAACCATTTGGAATTTCCTTCCATTTCCACTAATTAATTAAACTCTTCACATAAATTAAGCACCTAAGAATCTTCAATGAAATCTTTTACTCTTACACCAATTTAGAGGTTTTTATTTATATATATGGACTATATGATCTTATAATATAAAACAATGATAACATTTATAGTCGATTATTTTGAATTGGTAAAATATTGTTAACATCAAAATAAATAGTTTATTTTTTTATTCATCTAAAAATTCTAAAAATTAAAAACGATTTTACTTTTTTAATCTCACAAGTTCAATACACGAACTAATTTTTTTTATAATATTTTATATGTAAATTTTATATTATCAAATTTAATGATTCACCTTAGATATAATATGGTGTTCGTAAAAAAATACATACTAACAAATAAAATAAAAATATTCTTATTGAAATTATCATAATTGAAAGTTCATACAATTAATGATCCCCATTACGAAAATTCACAATGGTGGGAAATATATTTTGTTAATAAAAGAAAAATGAATCTGTTACTCTTTTTTGGTACACTTGCCAAATGCTCCTAAACTGAAA
This sequence comes from Streptanthus diversifolius, assembly GCA_039880935.1. Classification (NCBI taxonomy): domain Eukaryota; kingdom Viridiplantae; phylum Streptophyta; class Magnoliopsida; order Brassicales; family Brassicaceae; genus Streptanthus; species Streptanthus diversifolius. The sequence goes on along the minus strand of JAXGFM010000015.1, from coordinate 3,067,310 downwards.
AGTCACAAAAAATGAAAGATAAATAAATAACATGAACACGTGTTACATGATCTTAAAATATATCTGCTCGATATATAATAACTACCAGTCCTAAAGATGGAAATTTTTTATTTTTATTTTATTTTTGATGTTTAATTTTTTTTGTAGATAATATATATTTTTAAATGTGAAAATTTGAGATGTGATAAAATTTTTATTTATAATATAAATGTATCAAATAGTTTAGTAAATTTAATTCGCTATAATGATAGATCGTTTCTTAATTTATCTTTGTTTTTATATTTTTTATTTCTATGAAAAACTGTATTTATTTATGTCAAATTTTAAGATGTGTTAAAGTTTTTATTTTAATATAGATAAAGACTTTATATCATTTGTATCTCTTGCATTTATAGTATGTTTTTTATTTAATAAATATATTTATATCAATAGTTTTCAATATATTATATATTTTGCTATTTTATACAATTTTTTATTTTAAATAAACGTAATTTTACATTATAAAAAATAATAGATTAATCCGTCAATTTAATATGTCTTGTATCAAATAATTTTTTTTTTGTCAAATTTACCCTAACAACCCAAATTACCTATTTCCAGAGTTTCTATTCAAAAAATTATTCTAATATTTTTAACCATTTATTTCATTTGTAAACATATTATATTTAAATTAGAAGCAAAAATTGTTGAAAAAAGATTCGTAATATTTTTAGATTATTTGAAAATATATTTAATTAATATATTTTTGGAAACTTATTTAGTTAGATACTATTATTTTTATAATTATTTTAGTGTAAAATTACATATATCCAATCATATTTTAAATAATATAACATAATTAAAGGTTAATTTCATATAGTTATCATTGTTTTAATAGTGTATATAGTGTCGATAAATAATCAAAATAATATATATAGAAGATTTGTTGTTTTAATTTTCCTTGAAAAGTTTGAAGCATTATACACCATAGAAAACTAAACTCAACTTCTTATTAGCTAAGGTGGCGGCTAGACCAAAATTATGATGAAAAATTTAAATAGATAGAAAGTAACAACACGTAAGTATTTTAAAAATACAATATATTGATTTCCTGTAACTCGAGTTATTTAACCCAAAAATGATCAGCAGATGTAGTTAGAATTTACTGCAATATTAAACAAAACAATATCAAAAAATTATTTATTTTAACAATCGACATTTCTGTCCATTTTCATTGAACGCTTCACATAAAAATGGGAGTATCTAGCGAACAAAATGAAGATATTCTTTATATTTACACCCTAATTAAAAAAAAAAACTATACGTATAAATAAAATGGTTTATAGAATGTTTCTTGGAAATTTAATGGTAATTTCTTTACCGTTAGCTAAGTGTATCTCTTCCCTCTCTATAAATTAGATGATTTCATAACTTCTTTGTGAAATACTCCCGTACTCAAAAAGTCCGACAAAATTTAAAGATGAACAGAATCTTGAACAAAATATTGTGCTTTAAGACAAAAGTTAAATCTTCGTTACGACTATTCGAATCCAGGTCATCACTGTCTTCTTCGTCTTCTTCCTCTTTCACTCCTCAGAAATTCGACGTCTTTCTAAGCTTCAGAGGCGCAGATACTCGCAAGAACTTCGTCAGTTTTCTCTACAAGGATTTAGTGGCGAAAGAAATTCGAACCTTCAAAGACGACAAGGAATTGGAGAGAGGCCGTCCGATTTCACCGGAGCTTCTTCAAGCCATCAAAGGGTCGAGGATCGCCGTCGTAGTCGTCTCTGCGACATACCCTGCTTCCTTCTGGTGTCTCGAGGAGCTCGTGAAGATTCTAAAACTTGAGAAAAAGGGTTTGCTCAAAGTGCTGCCTATTTTCTACGAGATTGATCCTTCTCACGTGAGGAGACAGATCGGAGAAGTCGCGAAACAGTTCAAGAAACACGAGAAGAGAGAAAGCAGAGAGAGGGTCAAGTCGTGGAGGGATGCGTTGACTTATTTGGCTAATCTCTCCGGCGAATGTTCGAAGAATTGGTAAAATCTCTATAAGGACCATAAGTTGTTTCTTTGTTTCTATATTTGATGGGTCTTCTTGTTGATATATTGGATTGAAATTTCAGGTTGTGATTTGTTGAATTGTTTCTCAAAGTTTGAATTTTTACTCTCTTTTCTTTTTTCAGGGATGATGACTCGAAACTGGTCGACGATATTACGAAGAAAATATCAAAGATGTTGTTCTCAGCAACACATAACAATGAAAATAACCTGATTGGAATCGACGAACACATGAATGAATTGTATCCATTACTGGATCCAAATTCAAATGAAGGTGTTCGAGTAATTGGGATTTGGGGAAGAGGAAGTAGCGGCAGGTCAGCACTCGCAAGACACGTCTACGAAAACATTTCACATCACTTCGAAGCTCATTGTTTTCTGGAAGACGTGAGAAGGATTTCACTGAATTGTCGAAAATCTCATCTACAAGAAGAACTTCTTTCCAAGATGCAAGGAGGAGGCTTGAACGCAAAGAACTCTCGTAGGTGTCTTAACGCGATCAAAGCAAGGCTCAGGAACAAGAAGGTTCTGCTTGTAGCTAATGACGTGGACAAGATCGAACAGTTAGATGCGCTTGGTGAGGAATTCAGCTGGTTTGGTCCAGGGAGCAGAATCATCATCACCACACAAGATAGGCAATTGCTTAATTCATCGGGTGTGAAGAGTGTCTACGAAGTTGAGCTCTTGAGATGCTACGAAGTTCGTCAGCTCTTTAGGTCATTAGCATTCAAACAGAGAGAAGATCCTGTTGGTTTCGAGCTGTCTACATATCGACCCACGAATCTTCCTGGTATTCATTTTTTATCGACCCTTAAATATTTAGTGGCTTTGTTGTGTGACAGAGGTCAGCTTAGTGAAAGACTAAATGCAATAATGTATAGTCTTTAGTTTCCTTTGATAAAATACATTCTTTCTTTATTTTGGCTGCTTATTGTTTAGTTTCAGGAATATTAAATTGATGTGTTTGTTGATTCTTTAGTGAATTTTAGTCTTATCTCATGATTATAAGCCATTACTTGGATCTCAGTTTTCTACATCTATTCGTTATTGCTTACTTTGTGCTTATGGTTTTATCTCAACCCGAATAAGTCTGTGAGTAGTTAAGACGTCCCAGTACCATTAAGATGCTCGTTTTGATTCAATTTACTACTCATCTTCTTAGAAAAGAAAATGAATTAGACATCGTTGCAAACTTGTCTTGTAACTGTATCTGTATATCACTCAAATGATCTCTCTGATGTAAGAAAAGATAAGTTGCTTATTAAATCATTTATTTGGTTACTTCTGCACACCTTCGTTTCTCTCTATCACTTTCTTAATACTGTTCAATCACTATTATTTCACCTTCATTTCCCTTTGTATTTAGTCTTATTTCTAGAATTAGAAAACATCTTATCTTGCCATTTTGCAAATTTACAATTTGTGCGACTCCGTCATAGATACTCCCTCGGTTATAAACTGATAGAATACAAGTTGACGAAAAATACAATAAAAAAAGAAAACAGAAGAAGAAAATTTCATAAAAGTACATTTAACTATTTATCTATTTCTAGTTTAATATATCAACATTTGGTGTTACCACAAATATACTTCAATTTTTTAAAAAAACTTTTTTCATTCAAAACTTTTGACCGTATATCCAGTTTATTACCTATCATTAACTTTAACTAACAACACTGTTTGCGTTGGTTAAGTTATGTTTAAAAATTAACTATGGTTAATTAGACCTAACTATACCTGTTATTACCTGAATGACCTGACAGTTAGAGAGTATTATCAAATCTTCAATTCATAAATCTTTAAAATTATTCTTAATTTATGAACTAAGTCTCCAAAAAAGAAAGATTCATACCCGAAGACTGCTGTATTCGAGATAGCGGATTTAGTTTCGTCTGATTCGTCCGAATAACCTGATGTATATCTTCAATGACCGCCATAAAATAACGTGCAACCTTGTTATGAATTCTGTCGTTATGTTTTTTCTACACTAAATATATGCAAACTTAAAAAATTAGCTTCTTTTAAGAAAGCATTATTCTTGTCTAGAATACTTGCTTTCAGGCAAAGAAGCTTTTCTTCAAAACTCTCAGAAAAAATCAAATTGCAGTTTAAAAATGAAGAAGTTTTACATCTCTGAGCTGAATGCGCAGTCAAAAAAAAGATGGTTTCTTGATTCATCCACTGCATTGCAAAGAACACAAACACAAACCGATAGAACAATGAGACATGTTGGTAAATTGGATATGCTGTAAAAAAATTTAGTATTAAAATGGATAAATAAATTAGATATATTATATTTATGATAATATCAAAATTTTATCAATTATATTCGGGAATGATCAGTTTTTACAGTTTATTTAGAGAAATTCAATAAATCCAAAATTTACTTTCGATTACATACGAGTATTTGTCAATACACGAATAACAAACAAGATAACAGACAATTCAGCAATCCGTGTCTATAGCCTTTATTCAGCAACCATTTATATCAATTCTTCTCCACATGTTTTGTTAGCTAAATATTTGAGTTTTTATTATCTTTGACAAAAAAAAAAAACTAGAAATAAATACTAATTAGTGTATTTCAATGGAATTTGTAAGAAAGAAGATGCGAGGAAAAGTAGAGGAAATATACTTTTCTCGAGTAGGAGCAGAGTCTCTCTTGAAACTCTTCTCCATGGCGATCTATAAATCCCTGAGGGTTATAATTCTCTTACTCAGAGAGAATTAGTTTGATGTCTTCTACTACATCAACTACCCTCCCGAAGTACGATGTCTTTCTGAGTTTCAGAGGACTCGACACTCGCCGCAACTTCATTAGTTTTCTCTATAAAGAATTGGTTCGAAGGAACATTCGAACCTTCAAAGACGACAAGGAGCTGGAAACTGGCAGGAGGATTTCGCCGGAGCTCCTGCGCGCCATCGAGGCGTCGACTTGGTGCCTCGAAGAGCTCGTCAAGATTATGGATTTCGAAGACAAGCGCTCGCTCACCGTGATACCTATCTTCTACGGCGTGGGTCCGTGTCATGTGAGGAGGCAGATCGGAGAAGTCGCCGTACAGTTTGAGAAGCACGAGGCGAGAGAAGATCACGAGAAAGTGCTTTCGTGGAGGCAAGCATTAACCAATTTGGCGAGTATCTCCGGCGATTGTTCATGGAAATGGTAAAAATTTCGTAACTTGTTAAAGAACATTTTGAGCTCTAGAGTTTCAGGAATGATGGGATGATGTCTTTGTTTCTTTTTAAAGGTCGATTTTTTAATTGTTAATCTGGTTTTTTATGTGTCTGTAGGGAAGATGACTCGATGATGGTCGACGAAATTACAGAGAGAATATCGATGTTGATTGATACGACAACAACAGGCAGTGGAAGTGACCTAGTAGGGATTGATGCGCACATGAAAGCCCTTTCAGGGTTATCAGATTTGAATTCTAAGAAAAGTGTGAGAGTGGTTGGGATTTGGGCAAGAGGAGGCAATGGTAGATCGGCTCTCGCTAAATTCGTTTATCAGAACATCTGTGAACACTTTGAAAGCCATTGTTTCCTGGAAAACGTGAAAAGGATATCTCAGGGTCGCCACATGTCGCATATACATGAAGAGTTTCTGGTCAGAGTCCAAGGAGAATGCTTGAGTCAATCAGGGCTCGAGAACCAAAAGGTTCTGCTTGTGGCAGACGATGTTAGTACACTTGAACAGTTGGATGCTCTTGCAGAGGATTTCAACTGTTTTGGTCCGGGAAGTATAGTTATCATCACTACGCAAGACAAGCAGCTGCTTAACTCCTCCGGCATAAAGCTTGTCTACGAAGTTAGAGCTTCTGAGATTCAAGAAATTCCAGAAAGTTCGTGAACTCTTTCGACAGTTAGCCTTCAGAAAGCGAGACATTTCTGCTGCGTTCGAGTCGGTTTTGTGTAGGGGAACAAATCTTGCCATGGAATGGTTATGTTGTCTGCGTGTTAGATCTAATTAGGGGAAAGTGTTAGAATCAAATTTTTATAAAGCTAAATCCATTTTTTATGTACATCAAATTAAGTATGACTAAACTTAGTAAGATGGGCTTAGAAATAGGAATGTTCTGTCTATTTTTGGAGTGGGTTGCTGGTGTATAGAAGAATTTATTATTCTTTGTTGGATTAAATGATATACAAATTCTTTTTCAAAATTGGCTTTTGATGTGTTTTCATATGCCCAACAAATTTGTCGAGGAGATCTAAAGTTGCTAACTTTCATTCCTTGATTTAGCTATTTTCCAAGGAAAAAGAATAAAGAAGAATACTTGTAAGTTCGAACATATCATGAAGAATTGAGAAAGAGGAAGATCCCCAAAGCGTGAAAGCTCTGATCTTTTGCTTTCTCTCACTGACACTTTCTGTCTCAGAAAGACCAACAATGGGTACTATTTCTCTCTCTGTCTGACAATTTCCATTGTCCGATTTATGCTTCATTGATTGATTCCTTATACTTGGTTGGTTTTTAGGCTTTTTCGTCTTATGAATAGAAATTTTTTCGTTGTTTTACCAACAAATCATCTTGTAGATCCATGTAATCTGATATATACGTGTCCTGTTTCTCTGTTCTCTTAAGAAATAATGTCATTGCTATCGGTTTCAGAAAGGGCTCTGCATCCCTATATAATCTTTAAATCGAGTTTTTGGTCTTCTTTGCAAACTTGTTGGATTCGATTGTTGAAGATCAAAATGAGGATCCATTAAATGTGACGAGCTACATATTCATATCTGATGCAGATAAGAGCGAGGGATGTTGTTCTGTACAGCTTATTGACGGAGATGGTATTTTCAATGTCTCTGGCATTGATCATTTCATTAAAGAGGTGAAACTTGGAGAGTGTGGCCTCTCTTATGCTGTCGTCTCCATTATGGGTCCTCAAAGCAGCGGTATGCATTCTTTTCGGGAGGAGAAAGTTCTATTATATTTGTAATCTTACAGAATAGCCATTAACAGTCATCTGATTGAAAGTCGCTAAGTTAATTTACAGAACATTTTTGGTTTGGCAGGGAAGAGTACACTATTGAATAATTTGTTTGGAACGAACTTTATGGAGATGGATGCATTTAAGGGAAGGTATGATATCTTTTGATAGTGTTTGCTTTTGACTACCGTGTAAAAGTTTGTCGCCTGACTAGGAACTGTGTATAGGTCTCAGACCACGAAAGGTATCTGGCTTGCAAGATGTGCCGGTATAGAGCCTTGCACACTTGTAATGGATTTGGAGGGCACAGATGGACGGGAGCGAGGAGAGGTTTTTGTTTTTTCATTACCATTTGGTTTACTGTGCGACATTGATTGAATTTCTTTTATATAAGGTTTCTTTAAATCGTGTCCTATTTTTTCCAACCAGGATGATACCGCATTCGAGAAACAGAGTGCTCTTTTCGCTCTTGCTATCTCAGATATCGTCTTGATCAACATGTAAGATTGTGCCAGTATATGAACTTGCACATAGCTTCACTTTTGTTGAAAGGAAAGTATTTCATTGCCTATTCTTAACGCTTGTGTTCTTTAGGTGGTGCCACGATATTGGCCGTGAACAAGCTGCTAATAAACCTCTCTTGAAAACTGTCTTTCAGGTATTTATTTGCTCAGAAAGTTAAACACTTTATGAGTATCAAAAGATATCTTCTTTCCCTTGGGTTTGAATCTTTGGAGTTGTGTTCGACAGGTTATGATGCGATTGTTTAGTCCACGTAAAACAACAATGCTGTTTGTAATACGAGATAAAACGCGGGTACACTCTTCTTCTTTTTCATTGTCATTATTTTTACACTGCAAATCTGCAACTGCTAAGATGATTTTGGCTGCAGACGCCATTGGAAAATCTAGAGCCTGTCTTAAGGGAAGATATTCAGAAGGTAAAATAGAAGTGACTTTTAGCTAATTCCAGAATGATATTCATAGAAAGACAGCTAATCAACGATTTGTTCTTCGTTGTGGCAGATATGGGATTCTGTTCCAAAGCCTGAAGCACAGAAAGAAACTCCTCTGAGTGACTTCTTCAATGTATGTTATGCTACAGCTAGACCTATTAGCAAGAATGGGTGCCATATTTCAGATAGTTCATGCTGTTTCTCTCTTTTGATGGTTAGGTTGAAGTTGTTGCTCTTTCCAGTTACGAGGAGAAGGAAGAACAGTTTAAAGAGCAGGTGTGTGTGAGGCCAGGTTCTTTTATAGATGAGTGTTCCATAATTGGCATGCTTTTATAGACAGATTCTTTCTTTTTATTTTTTATTGAAACTTAGGTTAGTAGTTTGCGACAACGATTCATGCATTCTATTGCGCCGGGTGGTCTTGCTGGAGACAGAAGAGGAGTGATTCCAGCCTCAGGTTTTGCCTTTAGTGCAGATCAAATCTGGAGAGTCATCAAAGAGAATAAGGATCTTGACCTTCCCGCCCACAAGGTAGCTTATAGTGACAGCTTTAGACTTTGTTTTATACACCCTCTGAGCGCATTCTTCTTGCAGGTCATGGTGGCTGCTGTGCGGTGCGAAGAAATTGCAAATGAGAAGTTTTCGCATTTCATAACAAACGAGGTAATGTTTCTGCAAATCTTGACTTTCACTCTTCTAAATAGTTTTAAGCCTCTTGGTGAGTTCCATGGTCACTAAACAACCGTTTTGTTTCCGTTTACAGGACTGGCGCAAACTTGATGAGGAGGTGCAAGCTGGTCCAGTTTCTGGTTTTGGAAAGAGGCTTACTTCTATTCTCGGTTCTTGCTTATCAGAGTAAGCACATCGATTTTAATCAAGCTACTCACACAAAGCAGCTTTTTATATCTTTTAAGCTAATATGGTTTATGAGATGCGAGGGTTAATGTTGATTTTGTTGTTTTTATATATTCCTTGAGGGATTATATTCAATTTCATCTTCACATCCCTTTGTTTTACTAGATATGATGGGGAGGCTACATTCTTTGATGAAGGTGTTAGATCTTCAAAGAGATGTCAGCTTGAAGAAAAGCTTCTCCAAGTAATAAATACAATCTTGGATCTCTTTAACATGTTGTGTAAGCTTATATGCAGACGTGTCAATTAAACAAATGATTTTCGAGAGAATCTAACTTGTTTTTGTCACGCTCAGAGATCGATACTCTATGTTTCCCTCACTGTTATTTTACCTTACAGCTTGTGAATCCAGCGTTTCAAGATGTTTTAGGACACATAAGATGGGGAATGCTTGAAAAGTTTAAGGCTTCTTTTGATAAAGCTTTAGACATTGGTGAAGGGTTTTCTTCAGCTTCCAGTGTTTGGTTCAAGTCTTGCATGACCCAATTCGATGAAGAGTGTGCAGGTGCCATCATTGAACAAGCCAATTGGGACACAGCAAAAGTACGGGACAAGTTAGTCCGTGACATCGAGGCTCACATTTCCTCTGTGCGGACTTCCAAGTTATCTGAACTTACCAGTCAATACGAGGTAACAGAACGAGTAAAGAAAGCTTGCGAAAACCGAGTTATAAAAAATGATTCAGCCTCTATTTTGCAGTCGAAGCTTCATGAAGCATTATCAGAACCGGTGGAAGCGCTGTTAGAAGGAGCGACTAATGAAACGTGGACAACAATTAAGAAGCTTTATCGGCGTGAAACTGAATCTGCTGTTTCTGGACTCAGTAGTGCATTAGCTGGTTTTGACATCGAAGAAGAAATAAGAGACAAAATATTGAAGAGCCTTCAAGATTATTCAAGAGGTGTCATAGAATCTAAGGCAAAGGAAGAAGCTGGAAGGGTTTTGATGCGTATGAAGGAAAGGTATATATAGCAATCCTTTCAAGACCAATTTAAAACAATACTAGAATTTGAATCTGTTTTTCTTTTTAGGTTTGCTACAATCTTCAGCCATGATTCTGATTCAATGCCACGTGTTTGGACCGGAAAAGAAGATCTTCGAGCAATTACTAAATCAGCTCGATCGGCTGTACGATTTGTATACCTCTTAAGTATTGTTTATAAGTCTTGAACAAGTCTAAAGACCTTATGATTTCTTGTTTCAGTCCTTGAAGTTGCTCTCAGTAATGGCTGTAATCCGATTGGGTGAAGAAACTGATAACATCGAGAAGACACTAACTGTTGCTCTTTTGGATTCAACAAAGAATGAAACGTCTAAAAAAAGCATTACAACGTCCGATCCATTGGCTTCAAGCACTTGGGATGAGGTATGTATGATTCTGCTTCAGTGTGTTTTTAACTCCAGTTGATTCGTGATCTAAACAGGATATGGTACCATTATTTTTGTAGGTTCCATCAACAAGAACTTTGATCACACCGGTCCAGTGTAAATCTATATGGAGACAGTTCAAGACAGAAACAGAATATACAGTGACTCAAGCCATATCTGCACAGGCATGATTACTTTACTCATAGTTTAGCTACATACTCTAAAATGCCGAGTCTGCAAGGAAACTAAAAATGCTGCTATTATTACCAGATTTAATACTGACCATTTTTAAGTGTTTATACTATTTTAGGAGGCGAATAGGCGTAGTGGTAACTGGTTACCCCCTCCATGGGCAATTCTTGCATTGGTCGTGCTTGGATTCAACGAATTCATGACTCTTCTAAGGTCCATCAAAGCTAGTATTGATTGTTTCATATCGATGAATGGCATGTTGATTATGAATCTCTTTGCTTCTTACTTTAACAGAAACCCTCTCTATCTCGGTGTCTTATTTGTCTGTTTCCTTCTCGTGAAAGCACTTTGGACACAATTGGATATCCCTGGCGAATTTCGCAATGGTGCAGTAAGTTTTCTACCAATCTTCTCTATAACCATTTTAAAGTAGTAGTAGCTTTTTCATGAATAGTGGACTTGATCAAAGATCAAGATTCTGGAATTCTTGATAATGATACTCATATGATATTACTACCTATGGTTTCTTCAGCTTCCAGGGCTCATATCGATCTCCGCAAAGTTTGTTCCCACGGTCATGAACCTTCTCAAGAACCTTGCCGCGGAAGGCCAAGCTTCTCCCGCAGCTAATCCAGAGAACCGTCGTCCGAGCAACAACACTTCTTCAAATGCTTCCTCATCAGAAAATCCACCAGAGCACAAAAGTGCCTCAAAGACGGATTAAGAGAGGAGAGTAACAAAAGAATCTTCTTATTCTCCAATACTTGGGTGTTTTTGTTTGTTCACTTACTTATGGTTCAAAACGTTGCGTTTTAGGACCTTTTGCTTTGTTCTAGAACTTTTCTTTATACACAACTAGTGACTTAAAAAGTGTTGTGTCATGAGTTGAATCGGTTGATTATTTTTCTCTTAATGTAAAAAAAAAAAAAAAAATTTGAAGGATGACTATAAATATATGTACGATCACAATAACTAGTTTCATGAAAGTTGAAGCATGGGATAAAATGCTAACCACATGAAAAGAGAAGAGAAATTAATCTTTACATTAACTGCTGAATAGTAAAGTTTTGTAACCATATTAATATATATTCAGAATCCAACTCATGGATTGGTGAGTGTATTTATTATCATCATTTCTTTGCATATCCACCACCAATAACTCTGTAAAATATGCACCTCAAATCACCAGAACATTTAAAAAATTAGTTTACCTTTATGAGGAATGTCCAACTACATTAGTGGGCTACTGAGTATTAACAAAAAAAAAAATATGTACAGTAAGAATTAAGTATTTTTGTTGTATATAATATGAGATTAATTTTCCCTCCCAAGAAACATTCATTAATAAATTCGACATCAAATTATATTAGTTATAGCTACTGGTTTAAAGTAGATAGATAAAATCTCATGTGATCCATATGACCATCGTACGTGGTACGATGTGACATTTATAATCAATTTTTGTACTCTAAATTTAAATACAAATCCAAAATTTGATTATTTGAAATAAACTTGGCAACTAACTCATCCAAGGGTACTGTTTTTTTGGTTAGGTGAAGATAATTAATAAGATTAGTTGTCAAAAACTCACAAGTATGATCATAATTAAGATACTTTCATCTGCTACTTAATTAAAACTACTTGCCAAAAAGATGGCTCTCTGTATATTATTCTTTTTATGTTCTTGTTAGGTGAATATGATTAATGGATACACTTTGAAATCTAATGAAGTCTTGATCCAACGGCTACCAGACCTCCTGCTTCAACCGTTTCATATCGCCATTAATGACATACAACTCTCCTTTTTTATCTTGAAATTGTTTAATTTATATGATACTACATTATACTACTACTATTTTTTTTTCTACTGGTCCCAGAAGTAAAAATAGAGTTATCACCATGGTAAAACGGTGAAAGCAACGCTTTTAATCCTCTGTTTTTGATAAAAAAAAAAAATATCTAATTTGATCATGACCTAATAAGCAGTGAAGTACACATACTTATCATTAATTTCAGTTGCAAGAAACAATTCTGTAACAATAAGTCTAATCTATTTCTGTAACAGTAAGTCTAATATGAGAAAAAAATAAACCACTAAGTTACTAACTAATATCTTTTTTTGATTAGGTGATTATTTATAATTAAATCGGGAACAATTAATTATGCACTATTTTTTTTTACAACAAACATTATCCACTTGTCCTTTTCATTTGCTATTTTCGACAAAAATGGGAAACACCCAAGATCCGAATTTCGCTTGAGTGTAGACCACCTACATCTATTAATTAACTAGTTTTCTTACCGAAATGTTGTCTAGCTAAATCCGATGTAACTGTATTAAGTAAAATTCGTATAAATGGTTACATACTGTGTGACAATATGTAAAGACACATGTAGGTGTAATTAATATGGTTGCTCTGTTGGATCCTAAGTGTTATTTATAGGAGATGGTACACACAAAACAAGACCATTCATGAAAAGCCACATAACAAGTTGAAGCAGAAGCAAAAACACAAAAAAGAAAAAGAAAAAAAGCTCTCTGTTTTGGTTTCCGCAGTCTCCAATGGCTCTCAAGCTCCTTCTCTTTGCTCTTCTCCTCTGTTTCCCAACTTCTCTCTCCTCCACTGCTTCTAAAGGTTCCTTTTCTCTTAACACATTTATCATTACAAAGTTTAACTTCCTTTTCTCTCTTGTTCGTTGGCGATTCTGTGTAGTTGTTGAGCTCTGTTTTCCAAGATCAGCTTATGCTCGAACTTGTTCATATACATATACATACATATAGATTTATCACTCTACCATGACTTATTCGAAGGAGAAACTTCTTGATTCATCATGACCGAATCTGGAATGATTAGGACACTAACAGTACAGTCTTTTTTTACGCATAACTGTTATGTTTTTTCGGGTTATGTTCTGCTAACGACATTAATGGTGTAATTACTTTATTGTCTAGTTAAATGTTTTTTTTTTAATTGTAGGTAAAGAGCAGAAGTTGAAGTTTAATCCTTATCGATACACGTTTATCGATAAAGCCAGCTCATTCGCATCATCTTCCTCGTCTTCGTTTTCATCAAACGGTCGAGATTCCACCTACGACTACATAGTCATCGGAGGGGGAACCGCAGGCTGTCCACTCGCCGCAACGCTGTCGCGGAATTTCAGCGTTCTTGTTTTAGAGAGAGGTGGCGTTCCGTTTACAAACGCAAACGTCTCTTTCCTCAGGAATTTCCACATCGGACTTGCTGACACGTCAACTTCCTCCGCGTCACAGGCGTTTGTTTCCACTGACGGCGTTTACAACGCTCGTGCTAGAGTTCTCGGCGGCGGTTCTTGTATTAACGCCGGCTTCTACTCCAGAGCCGATGCTGCGTAAGTACTTAATACCAATTTTGTCCTTTTTAAGAAAGAAACAAAAAAACAAGATTGTGATTTGTGAACATTGAAATCGATCTTGTTGCTTATAAAGAAATCATAATTGGTATGATGAATCCCTCGTGTCGTAATGGTAAGTGTTACACATTTATGAAAACGCACCGATCGAGAATGTTGTGTAATAATGGGCCATGGCCCATGGAGTTTCACGACCACGTCTTTAATGTTTCACACGTGTCAACAAATATTATTTAATTAAACGCATTTTTTTTAAAAAAATAAATAATTGAAAGGTTAATTCGACTGGTGTAGGTTCGTGAAGCGAGCAGGATGGGATCCGAAGCTGGTGAAGGAGTCGTATCCATGGGTGGAGCGAGAAATCGTTCATCAGCCGAAGTTGACGTTATGGCAGAAAGCTCTGAGAGACAGTCTTTTAGAGGTTGGAGTCAGACCTTTCAATGGCTTCACTTACGATCACGTCTCCGGCACAAAAATCGGCGGCACAATCTTCGATAGATTCGGCCGTCGTCATACCGCTGCTGAGCTTCTCGCTTACGCTAACCCTCAGAAGCTCAGAGTCTTGATCTACGCCACCGTGCAAAAGATCGTCTTTGACACATCTGGTACTGATGATTCTAATTGGGATTTGTATGCCTTCCAAGTGTTCGACGAAATTACGGTTTAGGTTTTTAGTAGCTGAAAATGCTAACGTTCTTGGTTTCGGATGCAGGAACAAGTCCTAGAGTAATAGGAGTGATATTCAAAGACGAGAAGGGTAATCAACACCAGGCTCTACTCTCGAATAACAAGGGAAGTGAAGTGATCTTGTCCAGTGGAGCTATTGGGTCACCACAGATGCTGATGTTAAGTGGAATTGGACCTAAGAGAGAGCTTCAGAGACTGAAGATTCCTTTGGTTCTAGAGAATGAGCATGTGGGGAAAGGAATGGCTGATAATCCGATGAACACCATCTTGGTGCCTTCAAAGCAGCCTATAGAGCAGTCACTTATCCAGACTGTTGGAATTACAAAGATGGGTGTGTATGTTGAAGCCAGCACTGGATTTGGGCAATCCCCTGAGAGCATTCATACTCACTATGGGGTTATGTCGGACAAGGTAACCATAAACTACATAACTTCGATCTTATTAGTGTCTTTGTATGAGAATGTAGTTTGATGAAGGATAGATTGGTCTTTGAATTTTTCTGCAGAATGAATTGTTTTCCACCATACCTGCAAAGCAGAGAAGACCAGAAGCAACGCAAGCTTACATCACAAGAAACAAATATCAACTTCACGAAGCATTCAATGGAAGTTTCATTTTGGAGAAACTAGCTTACCCAATCTCTAGAGGGCATTTGAGCTTGGTCAACACAAATGTAGATGACAACCCGTCAGTCACCTTCAACTACTTCAAACACCCGGTGGATCTCCAACGCTGTGTTGAAGCCATACGTCTGGTTGCAAAAGTGGTGACGTCTAAGCGGTTCCTAAACTACACGCAGTGCGACAAGCAAAACGTCCACAGGATGCTTAGCTTAAGTGTCAAGGCAAACATCAATCTAAGACCAAAGCAAGTGAACGATACCCATTCAATGGCTCAGTTCTGCAAAGACACTGTTGTCACAATCTGGCACTATCATGGTGGTTGTCTTGTGGGTAAAGTTGTGAGCCCTGACCGCAAAGTTCTCGGTGTCAACAGGCTCAGAGTTATTGATGGTTCGACGTTTGACGAGTCTCCGGGAACCAACCCGCAAGCCACGGTCATGATGATGGGAAGGTAAATCGAAATCAATACCAACATAATGAATCAGAGCTCTTTTAAATCTCAATATGTAAACAGAAGAATTGTCATCTTTGCAGATACATGGGAGTCAAGATTCTTCGGGAGAGACTTGGAAACAAAGCAGGTGTTTAGTTTACAGCAGCATAACTCGTACTATCTGAAGGTAAACAAATTCGTGGCAGATAAATCTGTTGTGGAATTGCGTTGGATAATATAGCGTCCTCTCTGGTTATTTGAGATATTGGATTCATTGAAATATAGGATCAGATTGTCTAATGAATTGTGTAACCCCTTTTGGGGAATCGAAGTTGTTGCTTGCGTGAAAAGTTAGTCCTAATTTCTGTTTGAATAATATCTTGCAATTCTTGCCTGACCTGATTTTGTTTTCAGATTCCCTCCGACAATTTCCCAACCTAAAGCAAATTTATAACTTACATATGATCCTTTTGGTAGTCTTATCAAAATATACGAGAGACTAAATCTGTCAACAAACAAGTATACAAGACTGCTTGTACTGCTACAATCGATGGTCGTAGACTAGTTACTTTTACGAGAATGAATTACCTTACAACATTCTGAGAAACTATGACAACATTATGAAGAAAAGGAGTGGTAATCACGAAAACCAAAATTAAATCACAAAAGACTATAACCAAAAAAGAACTTAAAATTCTTAAATCATCAAGCTTCACCTTGCTGGACTGTTCAGACATCTCCAAAAGCATATTGTAATTCAACGGACTCTTGCTGTGTTATCTGTTGGTATTGTTGCTGGTCTTGATTATCATGACCATCGACATTAACATATTATTCTCCTTGTTCTAATAGATCTCTGTAAGAACAGCAGTCAAAGGGAAGATCTTGACTTTGATTTTGCATTTGCTGCTGGTGAACCAAAGAGCGACACTCAATCTTGCGCTTAAGATCACATATGATCTTGTAAAACCCACCAACTGGATCTAGGGAACGAGCATTAGCGTGGAAGATAAGGTTGTGCATAGCTATGTCGCGTTGACATATTTTTACTTCTTTGATAATCTTCGTGATGTTGCTTACTCCAAACAGTCGTTTAGAAACTGATTTTGGCGTTCTTCTGGGAAATAAGGAGCAAGAAAACAGTTTCTTGTGCACTTTTTCCTCTGATATTTGCAGGCAGCGCAAGGCGTGGCAGAGGAGGAGGAGCCACCGTGAATTTTGGTTAAGGACATTACAAATAAGGTGGTTAGGGTTTCGAAGATGATTCTTTGATTTTCTATCAAAAGAGAAGATTGAGGAGAGAGTTATGTGGGAGAGGTGAGTTGTGGATAGAGAAGTTTACGGAGACGGTTTCTATTGGGAGACTGAGATCGATTAGGAAAAAGAAAAATATTTTTTAGTTAAATAGCGTACCAACAATATAGCTATTTTCTGAAATTATTCCGAATTCTAAATTATTTTTGTATAATCAGATGTTATCTGTTAGAAATTCTTTTTTTTTTTAACACCTGTTAGAAAATTCTTATTTGATCAAGATTTAGTTTTTAGTTTTTTTTGTTGTTGTACTCTTTGGTTGTATTTACCAAAATCTTGATGATAACATCGAATATTTGTATGAATGATCATTTATTTATGTGTAATATTAAAATTGCTTTCTTAAAATCGATTGCATCTTCTGGTTTTTCTTGGGTGGGTAAATTGGTAATAGCCTGATACAATATCAAATGAGATGATTACTTGGAGTATTGGCAGGATGAGAATTAAAGAACACATTAAACTATGTTTTCCCTCCCATGAAACCTTTCCTAATCAAGTTTTAGAACTAAGATTTATAATTGAAATCTTATTATATCTTTCAAAATATTATTTGAAAACTTTTTAGTTAATCTTTCTTTTTTATAAATGATCTACACATAAAATAAACTTTGATACAAACTGTCTAATTCATAGATAAATTTTTGTAGAATAATAAATCAGTGTTTAAAAAGAAAAATAAACTTTTATTTTATATAGGTTTATTTTCTAATTTCAGTTTACTTATTTTTCCAAAACATATCTTCTTTTTTTTGTCAACATAGCCTAGTGGCTTTAATATCTTCAATAACATGCGGAGTGCTGGGTTTGAACCATGATTACTATTATGCCACATGATTTCTACAAACATATCGTTTATATATCTTGTTTTCTCCATTTAGGTCGTTTTTGTGTTCTTCTTTTATTCGAAATCGATGTTTTTATTATTTTCATGAGAAATATAGAAAAACAGGAAAGAAGAGAAAAAAAGATAAAAAAGTGTTATAAATATAGAAAACAGAGAAAAAGTGATTAAAATGATGTTTTTGCCCATCATTTTTGTTGAAAACGTTTAGGTACTAAATATACACAGATTTTTTATCAGAACTATAAATATAAAAAAAATAATTTTGTAGAATAAAAAGAAAACGGTATAATATATGTTATAATGAAGTGCAAATGATAGGATCAAATGGATATAAATTTATCTATTCTGAATCACTTACAAGATAGTCTGAAGTCATTGTAAACTTGATTCCGATAATATGGACCCAATTACATTCAGGTGGGAGTCTTTGATGATGAGTTGAGTTTCTGGACAAATTTGAATTATTGCTAACTCTTATGGTTGATTTGATATGTTCTATGAAAGACACATATGTCATTGAGCTATGAAAGAATAATTTTGTTTGTTTTTACCTCTTTGATTAACGAATGAAATAAGCAACCAAAAAGTGATTAAAATCACAAAAGCATGATTTGGTCAAATATTGGTTATAAAATAGTTAACATCCCCAATCGGCCACACAGAGTCTGTTACCAAACACATCTGCTGCATTAACTGAAGTCTTCCCGATCCACTGACTCAAACAATAGCTCGGCGTGTGGAGATTCCAACTCAAAAATCACTTGAAATAGTTTTTTCAACAAATCTAAATATTGAAATAATATCGTATATATTTCAGATTACGATATTATCTATTCTAAATATATTTTAGTTGTAATTAATAGATTATAGATTATGATGTGTTATGTATCTTTGACTTTATTTCAATAAATATATTTTAGTTGTAATTGTTAGATTATAGATTATGATATTATGTGTTATGTGTCTTTCACTTTATTCCAAATAAGAAAATGGTTTCATTCCTTTGTTCTAACTAACAAAACGGTCAGATCTCATGTTCTTGTTGGCATACCACAGAATTTTTGGCGCAAGGTACGTAGAGGTTACATTGTGGTCCAACAGAAGACTGCAAAATAAGAAACATGTGTAAGACAAACTCTACGACACTCTGTACAATGGATGAGCTTTAGGACAGAGTTTTAGGGGCCAATATCTTCCAATGATGAGATTCATTGACAAAAGCAACTCCTTTACCCCAACCATTGAATGATAGATATGTGTCTTTGACTTCTTCTCCATTGTTGATAGAAAACTCACCAGCAAACAAAGCTGGTTCCTTTTGACCCGCATCTACAGTTATCGGCGTAAGAAGCAATTAGTTTCATGTATACGATTCCACCGGCGATTCAATGTGCCGGGACTTGATGACAAACCCCTAAGCCGCGATGGCCGGAAGAGTGAACTGTCCGACTTGAAGGCAACATAAAATCATATCAGATGACAGATACTTTGTTCTCACGTGCTCATCACGTGCCGATGAGAGAATGGATTATGTCCGATAAAATAATTTGCAAACAACATTCTAAAAGCGTAAGACCATTTGACTAAATGTGGTTGTTGAGCTCAACTAAATTTTTTTTTTTCTTTTTTTGGTTTAGACGTTTTCGAAAAAAAAAAAGAAATACTATACCTAAATTAGTTTTGTGGCATAAATTGATATAGTTCATTTTTTCATAATTTGGAATTTCATTATCACTGCTTATGTAAGGTATATATTCAATGAAAACTCTGTTTTAATCATTCAACAATACGAGATTTTGATTATTATTATTTTATTATTGCCAACAGCAAGAAATTTTATTTAAAATATATATATATATATATAGTAACCAACTTGCATAACCAATGCCCATGTTGCACTATGAGTTGTTTACACATTAACTAGTGTATAAAATTGTTTTAACTAAAGATAATTCAGTCTCAAGATTAAGAAATGACCGACTACGCATTAGATCTTCCAAAAATAGTATAGCAAAGTATAACGTTGCACAAAATAAAAGTATAGCAAATTATATACTGATCAGAAACAACACTTCTTCTACTATATAGACACGCTAACCCTAATAGGGGCATTACATATCAAATTAACAAAAGTTGAATCCATTAAATGCTTCATCTATGTAGCTCCTGAAGGACCCAATGAGTCATATAAATAATGAGATAGATTTGATGTCACGTTCACACTTCATACACCAAATTTATAAAAAAAAAGCCTGCCAAAAGCAATTTAGTGCAACCCAACTCCGTCAGACAAAACACATATCAACCTCTAACTTCTCTATTAAAATATACACTTATATAAAATAATAACATATTATATACATATATATAAGTATGTCAAAAGAATCAGTCCTAGCAAGCTTCGTACAATTTTCTTCTCAAAGCACTGCCAAAATCATGAACCCTAATCTTGCTCCATTACACGCCCCATCATCATCATCATCATCACCGTACGGACTAACAAGGGACGAATTCTTAACTCTAGATCCCATCATCCGAACATACCACACGTTCCCAAGATCGCAAAACACGTGCACATCCCTCATAGCACACCGCGTAGACGCACCAGCACGTGTTATATGGAGATTCGTCCGCGACTTCGCGAATCCAAACAAGTACAAACACTTTATCAAAAGCTGCACCATCAGAGGTAACGGTAACGGCGTCAAAGAGATTAGCGTCGGGACCATAAGGGAAGTTAGCGTGGTGTCTGGTCTTCCAGCGTCAACAAGCGTTGAGATACTCGAAGCTCTAGACGAAGAGAAACGAATCTTGAGTTTTCGTGTTCTTGGAGGAGAACACCGGTTAAGAAATTACCGGTCGGTTACATCGGTTAACGAGTTCGTCGTCTTGGAGAAGGATAAGATCAAGAGAGTGTACAGTGTGGTGTTGGAGTCTTACATTGTCGATATACCAAAAGGTAATACGGAGGAAGATACGACGATGTTTGTGGACACTGTCGTCAAATTGAATTTACAGAATCTCGCCGCCGTTTCCACTGCTTCTCCGACCTGAATTTTTCTGTGTTTGAAAAATGTCGTGTGTATATCTATTGATACTGGGCCATAGATGGGTCGATTTGTTCAGCCTTGTGTATGTGTGGAATATAAAGTGTGTATATATAACCTATGGGCCGTAATGGGCTAAGTTATCCTAAGGAAAGCTCTGAGAAGTTCCGACCCAACAACTAACTATATACTATTTTCGGCGGATGTCCAATTGTATTAAAGGGTACTGAAATTATCCCTTAATTACTGTTTTTGCCCTACATTTTTCACTTTTCGTCTAGTATTACTAACCAATATAATTTGTTAAATGGAAACTTTAGTGCTTGGAGTTTTTCTTAATGTTGAAGAAAATTGGAAGTCATATGAGTTCAGTTTGATATAGCTTTATATTAGACATCTAAAGAAATACAATCAAGGTATTTTTGTTGGCAAATATATATAACCAAATTAAAAAATCCTCAGGTATATAGAATCGAATAAACATTTAAAGAATATAATCAAGTTAGTTTCAGTGGCGGAGCTATAAATTTTTAATTGGGGTCAATACTGCTACAGTTATATTAATAATGTTAAAACTTATTTATTTATAAGAATTATATTGTTAAAATTAATTTTAGACATTGTAAGTACAACTTTTTTTTCTTTCTATAAAAAAATAAAACTTAAAATAATATTAGTATTATTACAAACCCCATAAAATTTATTCATTTTTATTATTATTATAAACCCCATAAATTATATTCATTTTTATATAAGAAAAATATATAATATAAGTTCTTAAATATTCGTATAAAATGTAGAAAGTCTTATATATGTATCATCCGTTGAAATTTTAATTTTAATTTTCTTTGAAATACGAATGAAAAAGTTGGTATAAGATATATTTTCTTAAATTATTTATTTATGCTAATACATAGTTTAGTGTATACTTTAGTTGAGTGTTGTGTTTATTGAAAATTAATTTATTTTAGGTGAACATTTTAATCAAACAATTTATTTTAATGAAATAAAACGAAAAGTAATTGTAACAGTTTTATATATGGAAGAATTGATATTCTTATAAAGATTGTGCATAACGTATAAAAAAAACAAACGATTAAGCAATTAGATAAAATAAGAATTAATATACAGAATGCAAAGGTTAAGATTTGTACCATGAACAAGGAAGTAGATTGTACATGCATTAACCAAATCTTCTATCTTGCACTTACAAACTTAGCATGCAAACAAAAAAAAGTTTAAACTCATGAGGTTTAGCGGAACCCCTCCTCCTTAACACTTCGGCTAAGGATCTAAGGTATAATAATTGATGTGAAAATAATCAGTAGTAGTTTTGTGATATAGGGTCTTTAAAAAGTTTGCATCTCTTTTCGGCATTTGTCAAAAAACTTTGAAACCATGCATGAAAGACAACAACGAATATACGTATCCGTATAGTGAATATTCGTGTCCAATGATTCGAAGTTTTTGAAACCATGCATGAAAGATAACAACGAACACACATATCCGAAGTATAAATCTGTATCTGATATTTTGAGACTGCATGAATTAAATGGATTCTACGGCTCACGTGGACTGGATAATACAAACTTTTAAATTCGAATATCGAGGAATTTTATTCTTACGATAATTTTAGGGAATGTAATTAGAAAAAAATATCTAATTTTGTGAACGGCCTAAAAGTGGCCTTTCTTTCTCATCCCTCATATCAAACCGAAAAATTAGAACTGAACTGAACTTAAAATTGATAAAATATCTGAACGGATCCTAAACTTTTATAATCAAAGAACTGAACTCGAACCGAAAACCGAATGAGTACCCAAAATATTCGAACTACAATTATTATTTCTAAATATAATAATTATATTTAAGTTTATAATAATTCAAATATCTAAATTTATAATTATAAATTTGAAGATTGAAATAATTAAAACATTAAAAATTAAAATATTTAAAGATTTTGAGTTATAAATTAGGAATAGGTAAAAAATCTTAAATAAAAAGTCAAAGAACCGAAATTAAAACCGAACCCAAACCGAATCTGAATGGTATTTAGATACAAAATGTGACTTAAATACGTTATCAGAACCGAACCAAACCTGATGAGAACCGAACCGAACCCAAATCAAATTAGAGAAATATCCGAATGGGACTTAGACTTCTCACCCCGAAAACCAAAAAATCCGAAAAATCCGAACCGAACCCGAACAGGACTCCAAACGCCCACCCTAATTATATTATTTGAGAAGTGAATTTGAGACTTACATTTAATATTTTTTTGTTAAAAAAACTATCTTTTATGAACAATTTATTAAAAAAAATAATAACTAATGATCTTAAACAATGTAATCTCCTGTTTTGAAAAAAAAAGAAAATTAGTCTATATATATATATATATATATAAGAAATCGGTTGCCAAATGAATATTACTTTACTTAATTTGAAATTAAGTTTTTCAACGAATAATCAAACAAATAGTAATTTTCATCGGCAATCTCTGTGTTTCTGTAATCAATCAGGTATATCCTGCGAAATTTTCTATTCAACCAAACACGAATTCGTTTGAGGATTCAAACGGGAAACCAGAGAAGCATCAATTTTTTTTATCATCACTTTATAATATTTTTCCGATTTAAAATTGTGGGTTTATGGTTCTGCTTAATCTAAAGTTTTTGATAGGCAAAAGACATCGCAATTATTGGTTGCTTTTATGGTTATGATATCAATTTACACACTTGATCGGTTTTATGCTGAATTTCTGGAGGATATGATGCTGAAGAGTGACGTTGAAGAGCTGAAAGGGTTAGACGAAGAGAGGACTAATATAACAAACTGGAATGCTCAGAGATGATTGAGTTCATTCAAAATGTCAAGAACTTAATTATCAGAAAGCTAACAAGTTGAGAAAATCTGAGAAACCGGGATCGAGCGCCGCGATGTCACAAATATTGCTAACATGAGCGATGGAGACAGTATTGCTTATGTGGTTCCCACGTGGAGATTATGTCTTGAGTTCTGCAACTGCGCCTAGAACCATTCCGAGGAGATCATGTCTGGGACATAGCTATAATGAGGAAGAAATTGCGTTTTCTTGCAAGTCAAGTAATGTGACACATTTTTGCTATACTCTTCAAGATATCTTTAAACGGAACATTTTCGCTTCCTGCTTGATGCTTCTGACAGTAATGTTTACAACAACAAAAAACTGTAGCACATTAAGTTTTGATTGTCTTCAACTCAATTTATCAATTTTACACTTACCTTTACATGGGAAACAAAATATATGCAAACACATTTAGGAGAACAACTATTCACGTTTGCGGAAAAGAAAAAAAAAACATTCTCAGTGTATCATATATATAATCGTTGACAAAAAAACTTAATAAAGATGAAGAAATCATCATCAGTCTCCGTTTTTTGTCGTTAACGAACGACGTCGTCTTCAACAGTCTGCCTAGGATCTCGAGAACCACTGACATTGATCCTTCTTCTACGTACGTCTTGCATATCATATTAAATTAACAAAATTATAATCCAGTAAGTGCATTATTTCGTATTTCACCTCAAAAAAGCTGACGTATATGTAGCTCCTGAAGGATCCAACGAGTTCTATAATAATGAGATTTGATGTCACGTCCAGACTTTACACCAATTTGATCAAAAAGCAATGACAAAAGCCATTTAGTGCCAACTCCATTAATTAATTAGTCAAAAACATAGTAATCTCTCGCTTCTTCATTATAACCAACACAAATTATTATATAAATATACACTGATATATCTATATACGTATATGTCAATATAATCAGTCATAGCTTCATAGATAGCTTATCATCTCAAAAGTACTCCCAAAACCATGAACTCTAGTCTTGATCCCATTCAGAGGTAACGGTAACGGTGTCAAAGAGTTTAACGTCGATTGGGACCATAAGGGAATTGTTAGCGCGGTGTCTGGTCTTCCAGCGTTAATAAGCGTTGGGATACTCGAAGTTCTAGACGAAGAGAAACAAATCTTGAGTTTCGTGTTCTTCGAGGAGAACACCAGTTAAGAAATTACCGGTCGTCGGTTACTTCGGTTAACATGAAGATTTATTGATTTTGGCATTTGTGACAAGATTTCTTGAAACAATGAAGAAAACGAATACACGTATCGTTAATTATAGCAACAGCATGATGAATATTCGTGTAAAATGATTCGAAGTACGATTCTGTATTGGGAAACGTGGGACCGCATGGTTCACGTGGAATCTATAAATTTGGAATCAAGAATTATGATAAAATTATCATAGTGTAACTATTTTCAAAGGCAAGACAAAATACATGTGATGAATGTTGACAAACAAAAACAGCGGAATTTCAGGCAGAATTCATTCCATGGTCTCTTTTTTCTTCGAAATAGGTTATTAATAACAACCATCTCGATACAGTAATGTAAGTAATTAATTCGAACTCTAATTAATATATGCGGTTAAGTCGAAATATATATCAACCAAACAAGTAACTTGTCTTTTTTTTTGAGAAAGAAAACCAAACAAGTACTTGTTAAAAACAAAAATCACAATCGTCACATCGTACTTAGGATAAATTAAGTCCAATATGTTTGGAATACTACGAATTACGCAGAAGAAGATGAAGAAGAAGATGAGTCACCACAGATAATATTATTCTTCCTCCGTTATATTATAACATCTAACCAGACTGAGAAACTCGAAGGGCACGAGGCAATATTGGCTCATGATGAACATTAATCCCGACAGAGATCGTCTGCATCTTGCAGTTATTCTCCGCACCAGTCAGCATCTTCTTCTCCTTCTCTTCCTCCAATCTAATCTCCTCGATTGTTCCCAATAGTATCCTCTCCAAGCTTTCACCATCGGTCCATTCTCTAATCGCTGCTTTAACCAGCATCGAATTTTGACTAATCAGATCCCAAACCGGGAAATTCTTACGTGGCATCACGTAATCTTCAGTTTTTAGTTTTAAACTTGGACAGTAATCACCAGCTCCATCTCCTAAATAGATCATCTTCTTCTTCCCTTCATTAGCTAGGGATTCTTGAATCCTCTCAATGATCAAGCCCTAAACAAATGTAAACATAATGATTAAAAGTATGGTTTAATATTTAGAAACGACCAAAATGGGACCATAGACATAGAGATGCCATGTTTTGACTGATGTGGTCAATAGCTGACCAAAACAAAACTTTATAATTCTATCAAAGTACCTTATGATAACACTAATTAGAAGAAAAATAAATGTTAAATGTACCTTGCACATGTTAGGAGGGCAAGTGGAATGAGAGCAACCATGAGGGGATTTAGTGAAATCGTGGTATGGAGAAATTCTCAACGTGTCTTGCTCATCGACGAATCCTGGGTTCGAGTTGATCTCAGAGAAGAATTCACTAATCCCGAGATGCTCGACAATGGTTTCGATGAAGAACATGTTCGCGTCGCTCACTATCCTAAGCTCACACCTGGAAACCGAACCGTATATATCGGATTAGAAACGGTGTCGTTTGTCTAACATTAGACATATTTTAATTATATATAATAATATCATTAGTAATTTTGAAAATTTGATTCTTAATCACACAAAAAAAAAGAAAAAAAAAAGTGAATTACCCTAAAGCATGCGCAGATTTGATGGCAGGGACGACTCGTGGATGGATAGGGATTGTTCTTAGGACTTGTTTGATCTCTTCAATGGTTCTACCTTGATCATGAAGCTCCTTCATCATACGGTCCTGTTATGAAGAAACAAAAAATAAAAATCCACTAGTTTATTTTTATGGTTTCATTAAAAATTCAGGGTATTTTGAACAAATCTAACAAAAATTAAATTGTGTGTTTACTTTAACATAAGAATTTGGGGAAAATCTTGCGATTTCTGGGTATAAGCGAATAAACAAACCGGTTTTCTGGGTAAAACCGAACATTTTTTTATCGAAATTAGAAAAAAAAAAAGAAAGGGGAATAAAAAAAACAGAGGAGAGAAGGTAAGAACAAACCATGAGTGTGTTCCAAGGCATGGTGGGGAGAAGTTGATTGAACAAATCAGTGAAGCCAAGTTCGTCGATTACCCAATTATCGCTATCAACGTCGATAATTGTCTTGTCGAAGTCGAACACAACGACAATGTTGTTGTTGTTCTTATTGTAAGCCATGTCTCAGAAAATTTATCGAGAAATTAGTATTTTAGATTTTGATTGGATCTTTGAGTTCGTTGGTTTGTGGATGGAGGAGAAGAGAAATGTGGTTTGGTATTTATACAAAACAATTGAGGATTTTCTCGGAGATGCCATTGGAATATTACCTCAAGGTGAAAAAAACAAAAAGAGAGGAAAGAAATTATAATCCTTTTTTTTATTTCGTTTTTGAACCGTTAAATTTGATAACGTTTACTGGTCAAACATGGATCTTGTATAGTGATCCAACGGTTATGAGAGCTCTCGGTTGATTTTTTTTTTTTTTGGCTTTTTTAGAAGTTGGTTTTGATAAAGATGAGGAGGTAACGCGGGAATAAGAGAAGAATATTCGGTAATGAAAATATATATCCTTCAAATAAATATGAAGGGAAATAAATAACTAAAATTAAAGGCAAAAATGTGATATATGTTGAATATTATATGTGGGTAATGACACTATCATATGAAATTCTAGATTATGCAATTAAACGTTTTTAATGAAGTCAATTCATATTTGATATAATTATATTATTTACCTTAATATGATTTTGAATATTATATTAAAATTTATTACTTTTGTATACAACATTAAGAATATTCTTCTGAATTTCAGCACTAATCAGTTCATACGTAAATACATTAAACAAAAAGATAACTCTAAAATCAAAATTATGGTACATTCAGATTTTCCTTATTAATATTTTTATGTGATGTAGTTTAAACAAATTGGATATAGCTAAGATACCACTTGCAAAGAATTTAGAGAGGAATCGTGAGGGACAAAGATTAACAAAAATAATAGTATCCTAATTAAGCAGCCTTATTCGGTGCCTACAGCGTTCTTTGTATTCATCTAATTGATTTTCTTCATTATCAACAATCATTTTTCTAATTAATTGTACTTTACGAAAACCGGACGAGCAAACCGTAACAAAATCAGACCGATGGTCCACAATTTAAGACTTGAGTTAAATTGGTTAAGATTAAGAACAAAGCATATGAAACGTTTGGAATACTTATTGCGCATTTCGGTGTGTTTCCGGAAGTAGGAAAGTTAAAACTGCATAAATATTTCTGAAAATATATCATTAACAAAGAAAAGGTAGAATATAAAACAAAACCGGTGTGTCAATTTGCAGGAAAAAACAGTAATCAATAAATAAATAAAGTTGGATCGGTGACACTACAGCAATGGCAAACGCAGAAGCTGCCACCAAATAAGATCTCATAGAAACACGTTGCCATGTAAGTATAATGTGTGATTCTCAAGACGCGTCGGCGTTTATGACTTAACCAACACACCATTCGCATTAACTCTGCGTATAAAAAGGTAAACTAACATGATTTTATTTATTTTTATTTAGATTAATAATTTAGCGGTAGAACCCTAGTTAAATAGTTCAGATAATTTCACCTTTTGGCCATACGATCCTTTGTATTTCGCATATTCATACTATTTTATCAAATCATGTGGAATCACACAACATAACATGACTAACTTACATACAACTTTCTCTAATTATTTTTACAAATCTATTACATGAACAAAAAATTATCCCGTTTGATTTTTGTTTCTTTCGAAACCCACATGTGTCACCTATGCATGTCAACGTTACTAAATGTATTTTGAGAAAAAAAAGAAAATAAAAGAATGACATGCTTATTCACCTAATTAATTTGATAAAAGCTAAAGGTGTTTTAGCATGAATACTCCACGTAAGATATATAGATACATAGAATGAGTATATTCTACTCTGTATGGCTTAATATTCGGGAAATACTGCCTTGCCATGATTTCCACGTTGAAGATAGTTTTATTTTACATGAGTTCACATGAGATCAGTATCTCCACATACACACTTATTCCGTAACCTAACAACACTGACGTTATTCGAGAATAAGCATCACTACAAGCTCGTGAAATCACGTACGTTGAGCATCATAGAAAAAACATAATATAAAAAATCTAAAGTTTGATAGATATTTCTCATTTTAATGCGATTATTTTTCTGTGCGGTGTTTCGTATGAATAAGCGTTACCGGCATATTTGAGATAACTATAATATTTAATAATCAATTACTTTGTTGTCCAATAAGCAAAACAGTTAAAAAGTGTGAATAAGATTCGTCCTTTTCTGGTTGTGTGACATGTCACGCGTGTCCCATTAAAACCTGAATCCCACTTAACAAAGCTGCTAAAGTTCCCAAGTATCGTGCAGTCCAGTAATCTAGGTCTATTAATAATAATAATTAAATATAATAGTTACATTTTACGTACACGACATTCAAGATGTGTCTTGTGGAGAACTTTGGGTATCTAGACGAACGACATATATCAACAAGACAACAACGCTAAGAGCAATATATGGAATTAATTATTTCGGATTTCTAAATAATCCTGTGGCTATTAATTCTTTCATAATTACTGGCTCTTAATTACAATTTGTGGAAAACTTTCGAGTTTTGAACGTGCAATATGTATAACCACAAACTTTATGTTTATAAAGAGTCACCACATATTTAGTAAATAATGATGACGTTTCCTATATTATTTAAACCCTTTGTAATAAACTTAATTTGTGTGGCATTTTTGAATTTTGATGGCAATTATATAAAACAATAATACAATGTGATATGTAGACTTGCTCTATATCTATTTTTTTTTCTAACCTCTCATATTATTATAATGTAAATGGGTAATACAAATAGTTAATAAGCCATTCAGGCGGATAATTATACAAAGAAAACATTGATATATTCATCATAAGAATTCTTTGATAGCATATCAGCCGCTTGATTCTTCTCACTTTGATATATTTCTAATATATGAAAGATGCATTATATCAGTGTTTAATATATAGCGTCATAATAAAATCACTGAAACTACAATTTGCAGGGACAAAAACGCATTTGATAATTTGAGACTCTGATTAGGTGAAAAAATATCTGTAAACCTTACCATTCGAAAAAGAAATTTCCACTAATCCAGAAAGGAGAAATTGACAACAACAAAATGTCATCTTTAAATGAAAAGAAAAAAAAAATCATATCTTTGACCCAAAAGGAGAAAATTATTGTTCTAATAATTTCATCTTTCCAACACTTTCGATCATAAAGAAGAAAGTTTCCTAATTAATTATGCGAGTCTGCCACCATTCATGGAATACACAAAATGTTAATACATAGGATAAGAGTTGTTCGATGTGATAGAAATTTACAGGACACGATTTGATGTTGATGATGTGAAACATAAACATTGAAAATGTTAAAGCTGTTCTTCTCTAGAGTTCGACCCATGATTATAACATGAAGATTAAATTGATTTCCTCATAGTTCAACGTATTACAGAGAAAATAGGAGATAGATCTGTCTATACAAGTCCTCAAGATATCGCACATTTTTGTATGCACAAAAGGACGCAATAAAAACTCAAACTATCGCCCACACAAAAAAGCCTTCTGATGTTCTTTGGTTCAATATTTTTACGTCAAAGTTGATCCGAGTCTTGTTGTTGTTGTTATCGTTGTTCTTGTTCAGGTTTTGTCATGGAGGCAAATTCACCAGATATGCTTCTCAAGAGCTGTTTACAGTACATGTCTTGTGCTTGTGTCACATTCTTCACACGATTGGCTCTAACCCAAGCAGGCTCTTCAGGGACAAGACGAGAGAGTCCGAATTTCAAAAGTAAGAGTACATGTTCCATGATGAGAATTGCAGCGAGACCTGGTTCGATCTTCCATTTTCCTTCTTGATCGTATAAGCATACCAAGAGCGCTGAGTTTGTACATATGGACGCTACTACTAGAAACTGAAACACACAAGAAAGAAATCACTGAGTGCAGCAAGATAAAAACAGCCATACATGATCTCGTTTCCTAACATTATATAAAGCTTGTTTTTCATGCTATCCAAGTCACCTGCCATATGTTTAACCAAGCTCCAATTGTTGCAGCAGCGCGAGGAAGAGGTCTTCGCAGTGTGACCAATAGCTTTAAAGCATTTGTTCTTATTTCCATTACATTGCTCTGTGCACGACATATATGCATGTTTGTAAGAAACAAAAATCCAAAAGCTAAAGATGAGACTGACAAAGCGTTAACTGTTACCACTGCAGCAAGGGCAAAAGCAAGAGGGAAGGCACAAGCAAACATCATGATCATTCCAAACTGCAAGGCCAGCTCGAGGGAATCTGCACAAGCAAAATGCAATTTCGCATTTCAATTTTTTAGCTGAGACATTTGCAGGCTACATCCAAACAAAAATCAACCGAGATCATTGACTTCATAACTTAAGTACCATCAAAAAGTCCATCTTCAAGTTCTACACCAATGCTTGCTGAATATGTAGGCTTGAAATATTCCTTCTCAACTCTTGAGGCTATTTGTATCTTTCCTGTTGATGGTCCACCTTCATTTTTCTTCTTCTTCCTGGGAAAAGAAAGCAGTTTTGATATTGCTCAAGAGATTTCACAAGGCTTACGTGAAATAAAGGCGTACCTAGCTCTAAACTTTCTATAGCTGTACTTAAGGTAAGGCAAAGAACCATCCATCAAGGTCCAGAACACCTGCAGAAAGTTGAGTTTCAAACATATGTTGGTATCAACATTTTTCAGAGTATATAACCAAAAGAGGAAAAAATAAAACATTTTCAAAGTAGAATACGTAATGAAGCAGCATCTTTCTTGTTACCTGTGAGATTATTAACCGTTGGATCAATACTTGTCGAAGTGTCATGAAGTTTCGGTGCAACAGAACGTGGTAGAAGATCCCAATGTATGTCTGCATAAAATAAAGTCCAAAAACCTGCAATTCGTAGCAATGATTAGAAAGGAGGAATGATGCGTACTCGAAAAGGACCTTGTAAACAATGCTGTCTGTACTTTGTAAATCAAGCTGTTAGCTCGATATTCCACACTCTCGTTGATTTCTCGATTGATCAGCTTGACAGACACTTTTCCTCCCAACCGAGTGAGGTATTGAATGATTAGAAGGTAGATAGCTGTCAATACAAACCTGAAACCATCACAGAAAAAATATCATGGTTCCAACAAAATTGCATACACATGGGAAAAAATGAGTAAGCTCTCACTTGATTATATCGGTTGTGACAATCTCATAAATATGAACATACGCCAGCTCAAATGGAAGTTGGAGGCAGATAATGCTTATGATAACGAGAACATCATTCCTAAACCTCTTGCGATAAGCAACCCATTCGTATCTTTGATATGCTTCCTTCTCTTTGAATTTCTTATTTCCTAGATTCTTTATAAGCTCCTTTGGAAACGGAAGGGAGCTCCATTCCATTCCGAGAAATCTATATCCTTGACTGGGACCAACTAAACAATTTATCTGCCATCTAATCAAACAGAACCAATTGGTAGAGAATCGACGCAAAAACTGAAATTCGTAAACAGAAAATAAATGTAAATTGTTGCATGATTATGCATCAGTGTAGGGGAATCCTACCTAGCTAACAAAGCCGCGTTTTTACGTTTCCAGAACTGAAGAAACAAGGCAGCCCAGAGTATTGTACTGACAAAGAAACTTGGGAGAACAAGAAACTGCAAGGATCTGACCAAAGAAAAATTGCAAACAAAGCATGATGTATGTGCCGGCATGTCTATTAGTATTTACTTAAGAGCTTGTTTTAGAATTGAGAACTTACCCAAAATCAACCAGCTGGACTGTAAACCCCAGTAAGGCTGGAAATAGTAACCATTGCGTATACATTCCCAAGAACGAAAAGTAGACTCCAATCTGTGATGTTATTCTAATTTAATGAGTTTCATAAAAAAAGCTTTCTGTTACAACATGTATAGCAAGTTTAGATTTCTATGTGTCTACCTTTGCACCGAAGTAAGAGTATATCTGATCAATTGGCTGGTTTGTGAAGTTCCACCAATTTAATGCCCAAGTTTGGAGAAGTTCCTTCCTCTTGAATTCATCTACAAAAAGTGCTTTTGTGTTAGAATTTCAAACTTTTTAGAGTCTAGACTGCCTGCAAGCAAACATATATTAAAATAGCTGACCGTGAAGAGGAAACATTTGTTTAATGACGCCCTCTGATTCCAACCTTCTTGCTAATGATTCTCCTGCTGCCCAACAAATCTCTCTGCCGTCAAGTTTCAGTGTAACGTCGTATCCATAACAATTTACCTGTATTTTCAAGGGTTAATTTTCCGTAAATTGTTAGGGGATAAATACTATAACTATAATGACAAGTTGGAGGGATGGAACTTACAATTCCATGAAGAAGGTGTTGATAGCAACGAAAACGTTCAAACCAGCTGAACAGTGACCCATCAGGTTGCCGGATGAAAGCCTCAGACCCTTGCATCTCAAAGGGCAGATCAATT
Source organism: Streptanthus diversifolius (assembly GCA_039880935.1). Classification (NCBI taxonomy): domain Eukaryota; kingdom Viridiplantae; phylum Streptophyta; class Magnoliopsida; order Brassicales; family Brassicaceae; genus Streptanthus; species Streptanthus diversifolius. The sequence continues at coordinate 3,034,026 of JAXGFM010000015.1, read as the reverse complement.
CCTGAAATTGGAAATAACCATCAAACATTCAAACTTGTGAAGAACATAAAACGAGGAAAGATATGTGATGCTGCTACATAGCAGATGTTCATTTATCACGTTAAGCTATTATTTACAAGGAACCAGTATTTACCAAGACGAGTAGGTTTACGTATATGAAGCTCTGCTGCTGCATTACCCAAGGTCTCCAAGGGAGCTGCTACCTGAATAAATACTTGAATTGTAATTATTTCAAACGTTACTCTCCTGATAGCAAAAGAGCCTACAAAATATTCTACAGAATTAGAGCTACATAAGTCATCAATCTGTTGAATCCTAGACACCATGAGACATAATTTGCAAGTTTGTCAAACAATTTGTTTTTGTCTTCAAAATTCACTCTTCCATGGACACTCCTCAACTTCCAGACTAGTACTTTTGAATGAAAAGAGGAAGAATTGAGAAAATACCCAGAAAAACAAAAAATCAATATAGAGACTTTTACTATTGAAAAAACCGACCTTGATAAACTCATCTGCGAGACCAACTACTCTATCAACAACCATCCCTCTCTTCTTTAGTTCAGTCACCAAAACCTCAACACAGTCTCCTTCTTCTTCTCGAATCCTCTTAGGAACCACAATTGCAACCTCGTGAACGATTCGCTCCTCCCCATTGCCCCCATCCATCTCCAAAACCAAATCCCACAAGAAAGATTTAAGATTTTTTCTGTCTATTACTTTTCTCCCTGTAAATCTAATTTTCCGGTTTCTGGGTCATAAAAGGGGATCAAGGTTTAAGTACGGAGCACTACAAAAATTCCAAATTCCACGAAAAAGATCGAATTTATTACATATCTCTCGTTATCCCTCGCGATTTCCTTGGGGTTTGGCTCGGCTTCTTGATTCTTGCGTTAATTCAAAAATCGTTTCTGGAAAAGGGAAAAGACAAGCTTTGGTTTGAAATTGGATTGAATTTGAAAAGAGTTACATGCAAAATTCCAAAAGGAGCTCGTTATGAGTTGGCACGCAGATGATAAGTGAACCATCGTGGAAAGAGTGACACATCGGACGGTGCTGAGTCATTTCTGACACGTGTGCCTCGTCTTTTTTTTTTCTCTATTCATGCGCGCGTGTGATTAATTAGTTCATCACCGATATAATGGATAAAATATTAAACCGGGTACTACGGACAAACACTAACCGCGGTTCAGATTGAACCGGTCAAGTCGATCTGAATTAGGAAAACCATAGTTGACTTCAACAGATTATCTTTACGATTAGGGGCCCACTTTAATAGATTCCTTCTTCTTCTTCTTCTACGAAAGACAAAGTACAATAAACGCGTCGAGATCTTTTCTCAAATTCGAAGAAAACCCTAATTCTCTGTTTTGGGGAGGTGTAGATCTTAATCGAATTCAGGAGGAGGTGTAGAAGAACCGATCAACATGGGGAACACAGATAAGCTGATGAATCAGATATTCGACCTGAAATTCACGTCGAAGTCTCTGCAAAGGCAGTCAAGGAAATGCGAGAAGGAGGAGAAGGCAGAGAAACTCAAGGTGAAGAAGGCGATCGAGAAGGGGAACATGGATGGTGCTCGGATCTACGCCGAGAACGCCATTCGTAAGCGCAGCGAGCAGATGAACTATCTTCGTCTCGCTTCTCGCCTGGACGCTGTTGTTGCTCGCCTAGACACCCAGGCCAAGATGACCACCATCACCAAATCCATGACCAATATCGTCAAATCCCTTGAGTCTTCCCTTGCCACAGGTATTTCATCGTCATGATGTGTTTGATTGATATGCCAAGTTTTAAGTACTGGTTTTGTCTGTTAGGATTTACTTGATGCGTATTTGTTAAGATTTAGTTATGACATTTTAGGTTAATGCAGACTTGCAGGACTCTTTCTGGATAGACAGAAAGGTTTTGTTTTTATGCAAACACAAAAGGGTGCATTCCTTAGTCTCAATTGCATACTTCTTCTCGTAAGAGGAAAATAGCATGAAGGGAGGACAATGAATAGCACGAGTAGACACAAGTAGACTCATTGTGGTGTATACAACTTAGGGTTCTTATCTATTTCTGTTTCTTTCAACAGGCAATCTACAGAAGATGTCAGAGACTATGGATTCATTTGAGAAGCAGTTTGTGAACATGGAGGTCCAAGCTGAGTTCATGGAGAACGCCATGGCTGGTTCAACATCATTGTCCACTCCAGAAGGCGAAGTCAACAGCCTAATGCAGCAGGTAGCAGATGACTATGGGCTTGAAGTCTCTGTTGGACTACCTCAGCCTGCTGGTCATGCCATCCCTACTGCGACAGAGGAGAAAGTCGAAGAGGATGATTTGTCCAGGAGGCTTGCAGAGCTGAAAGCCAGAGGATGAATCAGCGAACCAACAACAATGCTTGGACTATCTGCCACTTAGGACGAGATCCTTATCGAAATGTTACAGCTATTATCTGCGAAAACTGGCGCATTTGTGTATATTACTCACTTTAAGATATGCTTTGTTTATTAACTTTATATAAAGACCTTCGTGTGTTTTTAGTTTTTACCATTTCAATGATATGCTTTCGTTTTGAGTTGTGGATGAGAAAGTTTCTTTCGAGTCAATTTTGGTTTCATTGGCTATGATACATCCAACGAGTAACATACTTATTCGTAGAGAGTCTAGTGTTACATTTTGTGCAGAAATGTTCTATTATACGCAAAAGACATTCTCAAGCTACTATTTTTGTGAGCCAGTGAATCTTCTTCCGAAGCTTGTGGATCATCTTGGTTGATTTAGGGCGTGAGAGGTGGAAGCCGATGGAGTCAAGGTACCAGCCGCTCCTACCGTTCATGCCAACAATGCGTCCTCCATTGACTGAGAAAATGAAAGGTGTTCCATGTTCAACTCCGTAAGGTCCATACACTTGATTTTTGCTCTTGAAGGTCATTGATCTGATCACAGGAGTGCCACCATGAACTACTGGACAGTAGTAATCACTCACCCAATAAGATACTCTTCTGGGTATTGCAGCTTTATCTGCATAAACCCGGTTCATGTAAAAGAAACCAAAATCTAAGAGAGGAATGTACAGAAACAGAATCTAGAGTGAGAGAGGAACATTACCTCTGTTGTTTTGTTGCCTCCCTGACCTCCATGCTTCTCTGATCTTACAGATTTTCCATTCTTATCGTAGACCAGAGAGATAGAGTCAATGCAGTGATCATAAACAAGTTTGATCTCACGGACACCATGATAGATCCCGTCGTCCCAAACGGTTCCTCCATTTCCTCCCCGCGGTCCTACGAACACAGTCAGATTCTTATCACCCTGTTGATGTCGATCCTTGTATCCGTCCTGCTGTTTAATTGACATCTTACTTTGTAAAAACGATGCAAGGGAAGATGCTAAGAAACCGAAGTCGTACAACAAAGAGGAAGCTGCTATTAATCTGATACTATCTGTGAAGAATCAAAACTTCTTATTTGCTGCAGCAGAAGCTTTTCGGAATTCAAACAGGTTGCAGATTGATACATAACAAGAACTGAGTATTTAACTTTTGCAACAACGCATATAAAAAGAGGGCAAAACGATGAAGAGACAGGACAGCTTCACGGGAAGGTATTGGATTCCAAGATAGCACTACGTGAGGATGATAGGTCTACGTATGATTGTCCTATCATCCTTTACCGAAGGAACTGGTAGATTCCAGAAAGCTTCAAGAAGAAACATCTCATGGAACATATTCCAAAAGTGTTCATCATAGTGCCAAAAGAAGATAACAAGCATATTGCCTCTTGTTTTCACATTAAATTTGCTCTAGTATGTATATATACAATATGAACATGTCCTTTGGTTTCTGACACATTAAGGCTTGAAACTTTACTATAATAGCTACTCTGAGCAAGATCAGCAATTGGTCATTACATCTCAGTCCTGCTCTTTACATCAACTATAGACGAACTCTCTATTCTCTATTATTACATCCATTAACTAGAGGAGTCCAATGAAAGAAAGAACAAATGAACAGACCAACTGTAGAAGCACCTAATAGAGAGCTACAGGTGAACGTACAGAAAAAGAATCAGTAAAGTAATCCAGAAAATGCCATCAAGCTCATCTGAAAAAATCATTTGTATCTCATTCTCTCTCTCAGCATCTGCCGCCCCATGTACCTGCAATTATAGTCATATGGAAAATTGTTTTTACTCTAATCAAAAAGCATTGGTAATGTATCAAAGAGTATAAACTTCGAAAGTTTTTTACCTCCCAAGCATCATCAAGGTAGCTTGTGGATTAGTCCCTGGAGAGATATTGAAGGTTGATCCATCCACGATTCTGAGAGAATCAACACCATTGACTTTGAGATCAGAGTTCACTACTTTCCCCACAACGCAGCCACCATGATAGTGCCAGATTGTGCTCACAGTTCGTCTGCAGAATTCTCCCATCACCAGATCATTTGACTGGTCTACAGGCAATGGAACTCCAACGAACCTGAACCTACGGCTCCCAAACCATTCCCTAAACATGAAGTCCTGCATAGCTCGGCTCCTGAGTATTTCTCCAATCTTCCTAGTCCCATTGATACATCTCTCAAGATCCTGTGGATCACTAAAGTAGTTGAACCTAACAATTGGGTTTATCCTCACATCCGTTGAGGCCAACCTTAGTGAACCAATAGACACCGGACCTAGGATCTTCTCCATTATAGTTGTCACAGGGATGTACAAAGGAGAAGCTGGAGCTCTGATGAAAACAGAATGTATAGGCGACGCAAACGGGATCACACTGGAAGCAGCCTCCAGAAAAGCACCGTCCTCAGTAATACCCACTACTTGTATCAGCGAGTTCTCCATTGGAACCGGAGGAACAATGGAGATACCGTTCCTCGGGTTATCATACACAAAGTCTCCCACATGAGGCTGATCAAGAGCCACTGGGATCCCCCAAGCCGAAAGATAACTCCTTGGACCAATTCCACTAAGAAGCATCAACTGTGGCGTACCGAGTGAACCTGCTGATAGTATCACCTCTCCTCTGTCCCGTATCATCGCGTGATGATAACGTCCCAGCTGATCACGGTAAACAACTCCAATTGCAGAGACATTGGAACCCGAATCACTCGGAGATGAAGCCAGCAATACTCTCTCCACAGTTGCGTAAACCGCAACCCTAATGTTAGAGTTTCTTGCATATCTGAGGAGATCGGCAGAGCTGTGTCTCCTCCCAGCACGATCGAACGTGGAACCTCCGATCTTAGTCCCCACTTTATGCTCCAATGTGAAGCCATTAAAAGGATGTACACCAACCTCAAGCAACGCATCCATAATCGCAGATTGCCAAGTCCTAAGCTGAGGTCTAAACACAATAGCTCTCTCCACCCATTCATAAGACTGATTCACAGTCGTCAGATCCCAGTTGAGACCTGAATTCTCGAAAAACTGTCTATCAGCTCGGCTATAGAACCCGGCATTGATTGCGCTGCTTCCTCCAAGAACACGGCCTCTGGCGTTAGGGACTCCTTCCTCAGATATGAAGGACTGAGCCGGCGAGTCGAAGTTGTTGACGTCAGTGAGAGTGGTCAAGAAACCGTCGTGTGACATCACATTAGGTCTATTGTACGGAGCGCCGCCGCGTTCGAGCAGAAGAACCCGGAAAGATTGCGAAAGTGTGGCGGCTAGTGGGCATCCCGCCGTTCCTCCTCCGACGATTATGTAGTCGTAGTAATCCTCCGACGCAAAATCGGTTGCGTTCGTCACGAATCGCATGAAACTGGGAGCTGCAACGAAAATTCTAAGAGTAAGAACAGCGACGAAACATATAATCTAAAAACGAAATTAGGGATAAGCGCAATTTGGGTCTTTTCCGGAAGATGCATTATATCGATTATGCTTTCTCGCAAATACTCATAAGCGAATCAGAGAAGAATCGATATTACCAGTGCCTATTTACATGTAATTTCTATAAAATCAACGAAAAACCTCATCAATCGTGGCTAAATATTTCAATGTTCAATCATAGCTAGAGATTCTTGGGAAACTTACGTCGATTAGCGCGTGGCCTTGCATTAGACAGAGAAACTACTCCAAGAAGAAGAAGCACCAAGAAAACCGTGTACATACTCATTTTCGCTCTTCGGACGAAGATCTTTACAGAGCAGAAAGAAAATTAAGTTTTCCCGGGAAAGAGAGAATTTTCTCAGTTAGATGGAGAAACGGAGTGGAAGAAGTTATAAAAGAAGACTCAAAGCTCTTTAGTGCTTTTATGGACTGTTTCTCAGCTCTCGAACTCATTGGTGTATCTACGATATAAAAGCACTCATAGCCATCGATGACAATTAGATCAAGTAGAGATCAACGGTTCTCGAGAGAAGTAATCATGAGCCTAACCACACTGGATATTAACTTTCCATAAATTTCACGGCCGTTAGCAACGGTTTCAAGCTCTCACAGCGCCTAAACTTTGCACACGTCGTCGTATTGGAGCCGGTTCGATGACCCCTTATCAAAGTCCGGTTGGATTCGGTTATGAAAGATAATAGGATTTGACCACGTGTCATGAAGCTGTGCGGATTAGACTGTAGCGTTTAGCTGGTGTTATCACTGACACCTTAACTGTCAAAGCACAGAGGGGAGCAAAAATGGCGATGACGATGGCGATGTTACCGGCGCTCTTCTCTTCTCCCTCGATTCTGGCCAGCAGAATCAGATGCGGAGCAACCGCAAACAGTGGCGGCGCACTCTCATCTGCCTCTCCTGACTCCGACCCTAGGAGAGGTGTCTCTGTTTATAAGCCCAAGTCGTACGAGGTTCTGGTCTCTGACGCTGCCAATTCTCTTGCCTTAGCTCTCCAGGAATCCAAATCTCGTTTAGAAATCGATTTTCCGTAATTATCCTCTTCTTATTCCATCTCAATTGTACAATTTTGTGTTATTGGCTCGTCGTAATAATCGTGCCTTGCTCTTCTGTTCTTCTGTAGGCCTTTGCCCAGTAGCATTTCTTCATACAAGGTCTTTTTCTTGTTATCGTTGAGAACTTTAATGTTCTATTAACCAACTTATGCGCTTATGGCTTCGTTTTAGCGTATTTGTGTAATTGTGTTGGACTTGCAAACGTTGTGTAGGGTTCGTCAGACGATTTCATTGATGCCAACATACAACTGGCCTTGTCTGTTGTCAGGAAACTTCAGGAGAAAATAGAGACTAGAGCTTGCATTGTAATCTATCTCCTTCATTTCTTTATTTATTAGTCATCTTTCTTATTTACTTTCTCCTGACCTGTGTACACCAAACATGCTTCAGGTTTTCCCTGACAAGCCTGAGAAGCGCAGAGCTTCGCAACTATTCAAAGCAGCGTTTGATTCGGTACTAATGGAACTTCCAATTTGCTGCATTTAGCATATGTTAGGATTTACCATCTGAGATATTGAACACTTGATGATTAACAACGGCTTGTTTTTGTTTGTGTTTCTCATCAGATTGATGGCATAAGTATCGGTTCTCTAGATGATATACCTGGTACTTCTGTCACCAATTTCTTCAGGTCCATAAGGAGTACTCTGGACTTTGATTTTGAAGATGAAAATGAAGGTATAGCTAAAACTTCAAATTCTTTTAACTTAAAGTTTCCTTTTCCCAAGAACTTTTGCTTATGTAAACAGATGGGTTATTGCATTCATCATGAGGATTCTGTGTTCCTACAGGTAGTTGGGAGCCCAAGGAGCCACCGACCCTTTATATGTTTATCAATTGCAGCACTCGAGAACTCTCTGTTATAGAGAAGTTTGTGGTATTGGAATCCTTTTATCCTTTCTTATCTTTTGGAACTTGGTCTAGATACGTTCACTAGCTATAGTAATTTTGTTTTTGTTTTTTTTTCTTTGTGCCTTTTTAATTAATCGCAATCTGTAATATTGGTGTATACGTGCAGGAAAGCTTTGCCAGCTCAACCCCAGCTCTTCTCTTCAATCTTGAGCTAGATACCTTACGGTATTGCCTCTATCGAGACCTCACTTTCATACCTAACTCAATATCTCTCAGTTTCCTCAATTCTGGTAACAATTGAACTTTAGTGCAGTGCTGACCTAGGGCTACTTGGCTTTCCCCCTAAAGATCTGCACTACCGGTTTCTTTCTCAATTTATTCCCGTCTTTTATATCCGAATCAGAGAGTACTCGAAGGTATTTGCCACTTAGGATGATATTTTCTCAGCAGCTTTCTTGACTGCTTGCATAAATGACGCAGAAAATAATTGTTTGTTTTTGCTTGGCTAAGACAGTGGCAGTGGCACCATATGTGTTAAACTACAACGGAGCACTTTTTCGACAATATCCTGGTAAATGCTAAAATATTATTTCCCGGGAATAAAAGTATACAGTGGCACCAATTTGTGTTGAACCTATCTATATTGTGACTTCCTTGAACACTCAACACGGTGTGATGCTTGTCGCAGTCTCTCTGTCATATATGCGGAACCATTCTCAATACCAGTGACCTTAACTGTCTATCCATGTCTGATAATGAAGAAAACCTTATGCAGGGCCATGGCAGGTGATGCTTAAGCAATCTGATGGTTCATTTGCGTGTGTTGCAGAAAGCCCAACTCGTTTCACCCTTGGTGAAGTATGTGCATTAACCTTTTGTGTTTAGTCGTATTAACCCAACCACTGAAAAAAATTAACAAGCTCTCATTGATTTGGATGCAAACAGACGAAGGAAGAGCTGTTGCAGGTTCTTGGACTACAAGAAGAGAAAGGAAGCTCACTTGAGTTCCTGCGCAGGGGCTACAAGGTTTTTGCACATTGGTCTAGATTGTGTTTATGTGTTTCTTGCATGTGAACAGAGTAGCTTTAACTTGTCTGAAATTAATGATGTCGCAGGCGGCAACTTGGTGGGAAGAAGATGTGGAACTTGAGTTATCATCTAATTGGCGTAGCTAAATAGTGGCCAAGTCGTGGATCCACAATTTTAATAAAGTTTCACAAGTCTCTCAAGATTGAGATATTACACCTCTATATGTGCAACATTGGTTGAGAATTTGAGAAATGTTGATGAGAATGATATATGATAGTTTGGAAATATTTATATACTATTCAGTCCAATTCAATCGTAAACCATGAAAACTCATAGGAAATTACAAAGAAACTATATAATGAATATTTACAATTTATGGTAGAATATGTTTACCCTTATCTCCTTAATTTAATGTACGACGGTTATCTCTTTCTTCTGACGAAGAACGTTGATCGGTCTTCTTCATTGAAAGGTGTCCAAAAAAGCAAAACCCAAAGCTAGCGTTTCTTTGTTTCTTTCTAATAATGGCATCGATCAGATCGACTAATATTAGTCAATACCCTTCAATCAAGTTTTATCATTTTTGTCCTCTTATCTTTCTCCACTTGCCCTCCATTTTGTTGAGAGCTTTAAAGTTGATACTGGGCATGTTTCTTAATTTAAAGTCTTAGATGAAGAATCTTGGGCTGTTCGAAATTCTCCTGCTTTTGTGTCATGTTGTCTCGACCCGTATAGGATCCATTTCTTGTCTAAATTCAGATGGTTTAACTTTACTCTCCCTTCGGAAGCATTTGGACAAAGTACCACCACAATTAACCTCTACATGGAAGGCAAACACACCTGAACCCACTCCATGTAAGTGGTTTGGTATCATCTGTGATGATTCCAACAAGGTTACATCTCTCAACTTTACCGGCTCAGGGTTTTCGCTTCAGGCCAATTGGGTCCTGAAGTTAGGCAGCTCAGAAGCTTAGAGATTTTGGATATGAGTTCAAACAGTTTCTCGGGGATCATACCTTCCAGTTTAGCTCACTCGTGTAGCACACCACTTTGGTTCTCTCCTGCAACCGATTATCAGGAGTCATTCCGCTGAATCGTGCTCTTAGAGAAAAATAGAACAACCATTTGTCGGGAACTTTATGAAAAACTAGACAAAAAAAAAACAGACTTTTAACGTACATTTTCCGTAAGTTTTACTACATAATGAAAATGTATAATGTAAGTATACTGTTAAGTTATCCAATGACACTATATCAAAATATTTAACAATTAAACTTTATAGATTCGTAGATTCGTTCCCTTTGGTTTTGATTCCACCGAAAATCCTTTTATGTTTGTTTGATCAGTCATGATGTTTCTATTGGAAAATCTTGTGAATAGGTTATTCGACAGCTATATTTTTACTTTTGGGATTAGTCGGGTCAAGATCACTAATTAATTTACAAGATAATATGTTTCTTCGGTTGATTAGATTCAAATTTATAATTTCATTTGTGAATTACAAATTTAATGATACAATGTTGGTTCAGTGCTATCTCGGATCTTGAAAACAAAAGTTTTATGGTGGAATGACTAAACGATTATCAAATCTTTTCTTTTCGCTGAGTTGCGCATAGACCTAATTGCGCTTTATCTTTTGATAGGTCAATGAATTTCATATTTTCCTATTCTTTATTCCACGGTGTTACCAATCATAATCTTAACTGTAATAGTCAAATTTGTTCTGCTATTCCTAACGTCTAGCTGTTCTTATCAATTAACAAATCGAATCTTATGATACTTATTCACGTAATATGCCAAATTATACGTTGGATAGTGAAACGATGATAACTTTTGCAAAATAATGATTTGATAATTCGTATTGGTTGTTAGTAGGACTCATTGCCTTTACCAAAATGAATAATGGACCCAAACCTGCCCTAGCTCCGCCTCCACTAATTGACCACCCACTAAACAAAGATGCAAATGGACAAAAGATCAAATAACTAATGATATATTTGTTTCATTACGTTTCTTATTTGTTAACCGTTTCTTACTTTATTTGGCTGCATTTGGATGTAAAACGACATCTTTGTAAAGTATCCAAAATGATTCAGCGTGTCTCAAAGAAATCAAAGAAACAGAGAAGACTTCTTTCAAAATACGTGTGTCTGAAAAGAGTATAAGGAAGACTGAATGTAAAACAAGAAAACGCGTTGAAGTTTAGGTTTCACAATACTTGATGCAGACCAAACATCTCGTCATAGATAACTGAAAGAATCAGATCAACTATTTAGTTATTACCCATCAATCAAGTTCTGTCCTTTTTTATTCTCCCTTTCTCTCTCATGCGAGCTTCCCTTTGTTGAGGCGAGGCATCAAATTTCAATCTTGATTGAGACTGGGCATGTTTCTTGAATCTTAATCCCAGATGAAGAATCTTTGGTTGTTCGAAATTCTTCTGCTTTTCTGTCTCTTTGTCTCGACCCGTATAGATTCTGTTTCTTGTCTAAACTCAGATGGCTTAACTCTACTCTCACTTCTGAAGCATTTGGAGGAAGTGCCAAAAGAAGTAACTTCGACATGGAAGATAAACGCATCTGAAGCCACTTGGTGTAAATGGTTCGGTGTTATTTGTGACGATTCTAAGAATGTTGCGTCTCTCAACTTCACCCGTTCTAAGGTTTCAGGCCAATTGGGTCCTGAAATTGGGCAGCTCAAAAGCTTGCAGATTTTGGATCTGAGTACTAACAAGTTCTCCGGTACCATACCTTCCAGTTTAGGAAACTGTACCAAACTCGTTTATCTGGATCTGTCTGAAAACGAGATTACTGGTAAGATCCCAGATACTCTCGGTAACTTGAAGAGCTTGACAGATCTCTACCTTGACATAAACTACCTCACAGGTGAGTTACCTGAATCGTTGTTTCGAATTCCGGGGTTGCAGACTTTTCATGTTGAGTATAACAATCTAACCGGTCTGATTCCTCAAAGTATTGGTGAAGCTAAGGAAATCTTGGATCTGCGTATGTTTGATAATCAGTTCTCTGGTAGCATCCCTGAGTCGTTTGTGAACTGCAGTAAGCTAGAGTTTCTGTATTTGCACAAGAACAAGTTAGACGGATCGTTGCCTGAAAGTTTCAACATGCTGGAGAATCTTATTGACCTGTTTCTTGCGAACAACAGCCTAACCGGGCCAATTCGTCTCGGTTCAACCAATTGCAAGAACTTGCTGACTTTAGATTTGTCGTACAATGAATTCGAAGGCGGTGTCCCTCATGAATTAGGGAATTGCAGTAGCCTTGAAGTTCTAGTCATTGTGAGTGGTAACTTGTCAGGTACAATCCCTTCCTCATTGGGTATGTTAAAGAATCTTACAACTATCAATCTTTCCGAGAATCGTCTCTCTGGGAGTATACCCGCGGAGCTCGGGAACTGCAGTAGCTTGAGCTTGTTGAAGCTGAACAATAACCAGCTTGGAGGCGAGATACCGAGTTCATTGGGTAAGCTCAAGAGGCTAGAAAGTCTTGAGCTTTTCGAGAACCGGTTTTCGGGTGATTTTCCTATTGAGATATGGAAGATTCAGAGTCTTGCGCAGTTGCTGGTTTATCAAAACAATCTCACAGGTGAACTACCTTTGGAAATAACCGAGCTGAAGCATCTAAAGATCGTTACGCTCTTTAACAACAGCTTTTATGGAGCGATACCATCGGGTTTAGGTGTGAACAGCAGTTTGGAAGAAATTGACTTTATTGGTAACAAACTTTCAGGAGAGTTACCGCCGAATCTTTGTCATGGAAAGAAGTTGGCAGTGCTCAATTTGGGTTCTAATCAGCTTCACGGTAAAGTACCGACTTCTATTGGTCGCTGTAAGACCATCAGGAGATTCATCCTTAGAGACAATAACTTTTCAGGTCTTCTTCCTGAGTTTTCTCAGGATCATAGCCTTTCATTTCTCGATTTCAATAGCAACAACTTCGAAGGACCAATCCCTCAAAGCTTCGGAAGCTCTAGGAATCTCTCGAGTATCAACCTGTCTCGAAACAAACTCACAGGACAGATACCTCCAGAACTTGGGAACTTACTAAGCCTCGGGTACCTGAATCTTTCGCATAATCTTCTGGAAGGCTCTCTACCATCTCAGCTGTCTAACTGCGTGGGCCTCGAGCGTTTTGATGTTGGGTTCAACTCATTAAATGGTTCGATTCCCTCAAACTTTAGTGCCTGGAAAGGCTTAGCCACTTTGGTTCTCAGCGGAAACCGGTTTTCAGGAGGTATTCCGCAGTTCTTGCCTGAACTTATAAAGCTGTCAGATCTGCAGATTGGTCGAAATGCTTTTGGTGGTAAAATTCCTTCCTCGCTTGGGTCGCTAAAGAAACTGATGTATGATTTGGACCTGAGTGGGAACGGATTAACTGGTGAAATTCCAGACAAGTTGAGGGATCTTGACAGTCTAACACGACTCAACATATCCAACAACAAGTTGACTGGCTCTTTATTGGTTCTTGAAGATCTTGCCTCATTGCTACACGCTGATGTCTCGAACAATCAGTTCACTGGTCCAATACCAGAAAATTTGAAGGATCAGTTGAGCTCTGACCCGTCGTCGTTTTCAGGAAATCCCAACCTCTGCATTCCACATTCCTTCCCCGTTAGCAACAACAACGAGTTAAATTACTGCGATGATCAATCTAGAAACGGCAAAAGTGGTCTCAGCACCTGGAATATCGCCCTCATAGCAGTCTTGTCCTCTTTATTCGTGTTGGTTTTGGTTCTTGCTCTTGTTTTCATCTGCCTACGCCGTCACAAAGGAAGACCACAGAAAGATGCTTATGTCTTCACCGAGGAAGGCCCGTCTTTGCTGCTGAACAAAGTTCTTGCAGCAACTGACAATCTAAACGAAAAATACATCATCGGAAGAGGAGCTCACGGCATTGTGTACAAAGCATCTTTGGGCTCAGGCAAGGTCTACGCCGTGAAGAGACTCGTCTTCACATCTCACATCCGGGCGAACCAGAGTATGATGAGGGAGATCGATACAATAGGGAAAGTCAGGCACAGGAATCTAATCAAGTTAGAAGGGTTTTGGCTGAGGAAAGAAGACGGCTTGATGCTGTATAGGTACATGCCCAAAGGAAGCTTATACGACGTTCTTCATGGTATTAACCCAAAAGAAAACAAGCTAGACTGGTCTGCACGGTACAACATAGCGCTCGGGGTCGCTCACGGACTGGCTTATCTCCACTATGACTGTCATCCTCCAATTGTTCACCGTGACATTAAACCAGAGAACATACTCCTGGACTCGGACTTGGAGCCTCACATTGGTGATTTCGGTTTGGCCCGACTTCTCGATGGCTCAACGGTCTCAACTGCAACTGTTACAGGCACCACTGGGTACATTGCACCAGGTAATTATATCATCTCATTATACATACTAGACTTGGTATAGTTTGGTTTAGAATTTAACCGAATTAGTTACTGGTTAATAATCTGTTAAGGACTTGGTTAAATTAATGGGTTTGTTGTATATATATTCTTCAAAATTCTTCTTTCTCTGAATCATTATACCCATGAAACTGTTCAGAAAACGCTTTCAAGACAGTGAGGGAAAGAGAATCAGACGTTTACAGTTACGGAGTTGTGTTGCTCGAGCTGGTTACGAGGAAGAGAGCGGTGGACAAATCGTTCCCGGACAGTACCGATATAGTAAGCTGGGTGAGATCTGTGTTGAGCAGCAGCAGCAGCAACAATGTGGACGACATGGTGACAACAATCGTCGATCCGATTCTCGTGGACGAGCTTCTGAATTCGAATCTTAGGGAACAGGTGATTCAAGTGACTGAATTGGCACTGAGTTGTACGGATAAAGATCCGGCAAAGAGACCGACTATGAGAGATGTGGTGAAAGTGTTGTGCGTTGCGCAAGGTCTTGTAAGATGCTCCTCTGATTCAGTTCGCTAATATATTACACCAAGGAACGGGACGTTATTAGTTATTAATACTAATTAGTGTATGTTTTGGTTTACTAGAAGCAATGTAACTCGGCCCATAATGTATATATGGGCCTCATTGAGGCCCAACTATGATGGCCGGTTATCTGTAACCGTGTTTGTAAAATCGACACGTCAATCAGTATATCAATTTAGAGAAATCTGTTTTGGAATTTTGTTCGTCTTGCCGGAGATGAAGATAGGGGCGGTTCGGGGGAGTTGGCTTGTACGGACTCCGGTAATTTCTCCGGCGGTTCGCGGCTTAATTCCCCGTGATAGAAAGCCGCAGCTCGGGTTTCCTCTCCCGAACAGTGAGCTAAGCTCTTCTCTTTCATTTATAATGTTTTTCTCTGAAATAGTGATTGTAGAAGATAAAGTTCAGTTATTTCTTGCAAACTTTTCACCTATAGCTTCTTTTGCTGGGTCTTGTTGGGTTCTAGAAGAGAGGGAGAGAAAAGAAGAGAGATATGCCTTATAAAAGGATTTGGATTTTCCAGGGCTGTCTCGTGGTGTGGTTATGGCGGTTCATGGAGGGGGAGGATATGAGTCTCCATGGGATGAAAAACCCTATGAAACTCTTCCCACTGGGAAAAAAGGTTTACGTTGATGAATCTGATGTTGTAACTTTTCTTGATCCCCCCAAGGAGTTGATTCCATTGGACCCTTCTTCATATAACCCAGCTGCTTATCTCTGGTTAGACTGCTTGTCGTTGATTGAGTTCCAGCATTGATTCAGTCTAATAAGAAGGCTTTGCATATCTAAATTAGTCACTACACTACACCAATGATATCTATATTACATAAAATGGAATTTGATTAGGTATTATGCTGCAGCTTCAGTTTGCTGTTTTTCCACACTTGGCTGCGATGGATTGTTTTAGTTAATAACTGGATAACTAATGGTAAACAATGTGCTATTCAGTTACCTACTGATAAATGATGATGTATATCTCAAAGCAAGAGGATAAAATGACCCCATCAGTTAAAGTTATGTTACTTTTTATCATGCATGTAACTGTTAAATTTCGTCTGGCATCTTGTAAAACAATAGGATAACTATATGATAGGGTTGATACGGTACAGGAAAAAGATTGAAGATATCCCCGAAGAAAGGCGCCACCGCTTGCTGCAATTTTTAGAGCCAAGGTTATTCTTGCTGGATTCTGATCGATATTTAGCTTTTGAGTCATGTGGTTGTCATACGTCTCTTTGAAAAGATTGGATTCATATATTAATTTTTTTTTCGAGGAAACCCGACATGGAATGAACACTTAATGATGTTTTTGGCATGTACAGTATTTTCATGAGAGTTATGTATGCAGGCTTATATCAAGAGCGTGTGAAATAGGAAGTGCTCGTTATGAAGATCCAAAGTTAGCTAAAATGACTGCATTCAAGTTGTTCTCTACTGGAGATGCGGAAATTTCACTTGAATACTTAAACTGCCGAACAAGTCAGGGTAATCTATTTTAGGTCTGAGTTTCTACAAATAAAAATGAATTTGTACGTCATCTGTGTATGGTTTTGTGTGTTGATGTTTATGTTCTTGACAGCTTCTAAGATATCCTTCTCTTATTGTTTAGGTCCACTAATCATATCTTGGATAAATTCCTTCAAGATGGTAAGCCGGACTGATATCACTTCCATGCCTATTTCATTCAGCAGTATCTATCCTTCGCTATCTTTCTTGACATAGTTTATATGTTCCTTGGTAGGCTGTGTTTTCCTCTAACAACGGCCAAATCTATGGGCGTGTTTGTGGTGAGCCCTTATCCAATTAATGTTTTCTCAAAATATACACGTGATCATTTCTCCATTGCAGTTGCTGGGAGTTTATTCCCAACATTTAAGGCATAGTTAAGTTGATGTGGAACTCTATCTAACGATGGACAGATCATGTATGAGCTCATCTTTGGAACTGGTATTAAAAAATGATTTGCAATATGGCTTGTTTTTTTCGGCTTTTTGCTCATCTGCCTGCTATTAATTTTAGACAATATGCGACTTGTTCCTTTTTCCTTGGGCAGGGGTTGCATTTAAGAGATTTACAGATTTGTTTGCATCTTTATAACTGTTTTAAAGCCTTTTTTGCAAGTGGTGAATGACTGTCTGTTGCTATATATGTTTAACTAATAATTCTAGAAATGCTATCATGCAGGTGGACCAATAGTCTCAACCCTTTTGCGATGCTTTTAGTCCGCTATACTTTGAGGTCACAGAAGCTATGGAAGTTATGGCCACAGAAGAACCCTGCGACATAGCATGCAAATTTGGTGATGGGCTTCTTGCTATTGAAGATTACCCACAAGGGTTCCCTCGACCAGGTAAGATTCGTTGCTTAGATTAGCCGTTTCCATTTTTCTTGCAGAGACACACCATCAGTCTTCACATGCATTACGCTAGCCTGAAGAACTATTTGCTTAGCTAACTTAAGATATATTGCTAACTATTTGCTTAGCTAAGTATTTCATGTGCGGCATTACGATATATTGCTACGATCATATTGACAACTCTATGCATTTCTTAAATCGTAACCCATCCTTTATCCCCCTCATTTCCACTCTATATTGAGCACTGACCATCTTTAGTAAAAAAACCGGGAAACGTAATCATAGATGACTTTTTTTCACTCACAGCTCAGGTTTGAGAATAGCATAGACAAGAGTTTCTCTAAACTCATACGTTCATATGTTTATTCTTTCTTTCACTTAATGTTGCAGCCAAGCATCCGTATCCATTCAACGACAGTGTCGTCATATACATACGACATATAGGTCCTGGTGTATGCGTAGGACAGGCATGGCAAGAAGGTAAAGAACTGCAACAAGTTCCTCAAAGATTATGCTCCGACATTCTTATGGTCAAACAATACAATTAAATTTAAGGAGGCTTTTGTTAATTTAGATTGCAAACTGTTTCAGATTAGTTGAAGAGCTTTTTGTTAACTTGTATAATAGAAGCTTTAGACAAGTTGTTTCAAAACTTTGGATCGTTGTATTAAAATTAACAAGTACGGCTGTTTGAAAGTGCTAAACCCTTTGTGTTGTTAATTATGCCCGATTTGGCAATACATGTCAAGGTACCGACATTCGTTTAAGAAAAAAGAAACAAAAAATTGATACCATGACTCAGTCTTCTTGCATCATCAACTACACATTCGATTGTAAGTAATAAAAAAATATTTATAGTGGAAACTATTGAAATTACATTCAAAAATTATCTTTCATTGGTAAATTTGTTGGACATAAAAAAAAATTAAAAAAGAAATGGCGACAGTACCGACACGAAGAACGAAAGAAAGGAAAGGTTGTAAGAAAAAAAAAAAAAGTTTCGTTTTTGAAGGACCTAGATTTTTTGGACGGTACAGATGACGTCAACGTTAATCTAACGGACTTAATTCTCTGAAGAACCAACGTCTTTTTGCTTATTTCATCTAAGCAATAGTCAAATCTGAAAATGCTTTAAAGAGAGGCGCGTCGTCACTTTGCTTTTTTCACTCTCTGTCGTCAAAATTCGTCTCAGCTTTTTCATCGTTATCCTCCGTTCTCTCTCTCTTTTTTTCTTTAATTTATTTATTAATCCGGAGCCCTAATTTAAAAAATTTCTCATCTTCCTGAGGTTGGTGACAATTTGATTTCTTGTTTTTTTTTTCCTTGTTTTAAGTTGAAATCTGGAATATGAATAAATGAAGTTTCACTGTAGATAAAGTTTTTTTTTTATTTTTTTTTCGTTGGTGAATCAGAAATTAGTATGTTTTGGTGTCCGATTAAAGGTTGGTCTAGTTGCGCCATGCTCTTTTAGATTTCGGTTTATTCCTTACGGGTCTTGATGGAAGAAAAGGAATATTTGTTCCGTATTTGGCCTAGGCACCGAAGATCTGGTGTTGTTGTTGGATTTGTACATTTTGGGAGTAAAAGTGTATGAACAAAAAGGACCAACTGTTATTCTTTTAGGTTTTATTGAAAGGCTCTTTTACGTTTTACATTCTGATACCAAAGTTAACATTTTGGGGGTTCACTTAGTAGCAAAGTTTGCATTTTGGATATTGATTTAGAGATTTTTATTGAAAGCATTCTTGTATAAGAAGCTCTTCCTTGAACGGAAACGACTGCTTTTGCATTTTCTTATAACTTTCTGCCTTTAGTAACGCAGAGAATAACCCACAAGGTCACGGCAAGGTGTATCCGAGAGGGCTATGCAGTAATATTGGACAGCTTTAAAATAGGTTTGTGGGAGAAAACGCTGTAGTGTCATACTTTTCATGCTAATCTACGCTTGATTAATGCTCTCAATCAGAATGTTGGTCCTTTATTCCCTTTTTTTAACTTTGACAGGAGTTTAGCAATGGAAGGAGTTCCAGGGATCAACACTGTTCCAAATCCTAACCATTATGACAAGTCCATAGTGTTAGATGTAAAACCACTGCGAAGTTTGAAACCTGTTTTTCCAACTGGTAATCAAGGTCCACCTTTTGTTGGAGGTCCACCTTATGGCCCTTCTTCTTCTTCTACTGGGTATTCGCCTTTCTTCCCGTTTGGAGCACAACAACCAACGCAAGATACTCCAGATCTTAACCAAACCCAAGAAACACCTCCTCCATCGTTTGTTCCACCTCTTCGATCATGTAGAATGCCTAATGTATCAAATGGCCCTAGTACCTCAAGTGGAACTAAAAGAGGAGTTGGTCGTCCTAAGGGAACGAGTAATGCGAAGAAAAAAGAGAAGACTGTGCCCAAAGAGTCTAATTTGGATGTTCAGGTAGTGAAAAGATTCAGTACAGATTTTGACAGCGGGATCAGTGTAGCAGAGAGAGAAGATGGAAATGGGGACTTAGTAAGTAGCGTATTGATGCGTTTTGATGCTGTTAGGAGGCGGCTCAGCCAAGTAGAGTATGCAAAGGCCGCGACTTCGAAAGCAGCAGGTACTTTGATGAGCAATGGGGTGCG
This sequence comes from Streptanthus diversifolius, assembly GCA_039880935.1. Lineage (NCBI taxonomy): Eukaryota > Viridiplantae > Streptophyta > Magnoliopsida > Brassicales > Brassicaceae > Streptanthus > Streptanthus diversifolius. The sequence goes on along the minus strand of JAXGFM010000015.1, from coordinate 3,014,342 downwards.
GACAAACATGAAGAAGAGAGTTGGGACGGTTCCTGGAATTGAGGTTGGGGATATCTTCTTTTCCCGGATAGAGATGTGTTTAGTGGGTCTTCACATGCAGACTATGGCTGGCATTGACTATATAACAAGTAAGGTCGGTGCAGATGAAGAGCCTTTAGCTACTAGTATTGTTTCTTCTGGACGTTATGATGGTGAAGCCCAGGATCCTGAATCTTTAATCTATAGTGGACAAGGCGGCAATGCTGACAAGAACGGACAAGCATCTGATCAGAAACTTGAAAGGGGTAATCTGGCATTAGAGAAAAGCTTGAGGAAGGGCAATGGAGTAAGAGTCATAAGAGGGGAGGAGGATCCAGCTAGTAAAACAGGAAAAATATATATTTATGATGGACTTTATTCAATTTCAGAGTCATGGGTAGAGAAAGGGAAATCTGGTTGCAACACATTTAAATATAAATTGGTGAGACTAACTGGTCAGCCACCTGCTTTTAGCCTCTGGAAATCTGTTCATAAGTGGAAGGAAGGTTTGACTGCAAGAACAGGCCTTATCCTTCCAGATCTCACTTCCGGAGTTGAAAGTAAACCTGTTTCGCTTGTGAATGACGTCGATGATGAGAAGGGACCTTCTTATTTTACTTACATCTCCTCTCTCAAAAAATCGGAAACCTTTGAACTAACTCAGCCCACAATTGGTTGTTCCTGTCATGGCTCATGTGCACCGGGAAATCTTGATTGCTCTTGCATCCGAAGGAATGGTGGTGATCTCCCTTACCTTAATGGTGTTATGCTTGTTTCTCGGAGGCCAATGATATATGAATGTGGCCTAACCTGTCCATGTCATGCCAGTTGCAAAAACAAAGTGATTCAGACAGGACTGAAATCCCACCTTGAAGTGTTTAAGACAGCCAATCGTGGTTGGGGTTTACGTTCGTGGGATCCGATCCGTGCAGGTTCTTTCATATGTGAATATGCTGGTGAGGTCAAAGATAAAGGCAAGTTTAGAGCGGACCAAGAAGAGGATGAGTTTGTCTTCGACACATCGCGCGTTTACAACTCATTTAAGTGGAATTATGAGCCTGCATTAGTAGATGAGGACCCTTCAGATGAAATCCCCGAGCTGTTTAATCTCCCATCACCACTCATGATCAGTGCCAAGCATTTCGGAAATGTAGCTCGGTTCATGAACCACAGTTGCTCCCCTAACGTTCTGTGGCAGCCAGTTATTTGTGAAGGAAACGGTGAATCTGTTGTCCGCATTGCTTTCTTTGCCATTCGTCACATTCCTCCAATGGCTGAATTGACATATGATTATGGGGTCTCCCTTACATCCGAGGCCAGAGATGGGAGCCTTTTACATGGAAAGAGGAAATGTATCTGTGGTTCTGTGAAATGCCGTGGTTCATTCGGATAATCTGAGAAATGTAAACACATGATTTCCGGTCCCTTCTTTTATTTGTACTTTCAGATATAATTCTGACACAATCCGTCTTAATTCATTCCTGTTGTCTCAGGGCAGAAGGTCGCAACGTGTTTAGCAAAGTACAAAGGGAGTTGCTTTTGTGGTTAGCAGTTCTTCTTCTTAAGGTAAAATGATTGCCGTTTTTGAAAAACTGTGTATTCATTTGCATGTTCTATGGCGATGCATACACATCTAATGTATTATATTGGCCCCACATCGGCTTTAGTTTCCGTGCCCATGGGTTTGGTAAAAATAAACTCTATAGTACGATTATGTTTGTAAGCTTTTTGTTACAACTTAGTAGACTTTAAGAATGAGAACAAAAAAATCGTTGTGTGTTTGTTATTAATCGTCAATGTTCTTCATGTATTCCTTGGAAAGCTTTGTTTCCATGAGTTTTTGTTCCTTAATGAGCGAGTAACCTGATTCCAGCAACGCTTCCACCGTTTGCTGTTCATCATCAACATGAAACAAACTCTCCATATGATCTCAAGTGGAGCAAATACTTGAAAATTTTGTAAGAGTAAGAGAGAGATCACTGTGAAGCTTGTGATGGCATTTACCTCAGGGGGAATGAACTGAGGAACCTATTCGGTCTTCTTGCGCCTGAGAAGAGTTTTCCCTAGAGTCTCTATTCCTCCAGCTTCATCTACCCACTGTTACAACAAAGAGATTAGCCATTTCACTGCAGAGATCTTATCTGTCATGGCTGAAGTGAAGTTACCTTGACCTCAGAGCTCCATAATAGTCAAGTGCTGCAATAAATAATGAAGGGTTAAGGAAGCTTCACACTGCAAATTCATATTCCTTATCGAGATAATAAATATATTACCTTGATTTGGAAACTTATCAACAATGCTTACAACATCCTTCCGTGATATCCCATCTTTCTCGTACATTCTGCTAACAATGTTAGCGATATCTTCACGAGTTGGCTGCCTGTTTTAAAACACCAAACACTCAAGTTTTTCGTTAGAATCAGGAAAAATTCCATAGATGTAGGAAAATGAAATGCAAATTCTGTATGTTATTTACCAGTAGAACTTCTCTATTCTTCCTTCACGGATCAGTGGAGCATAGAGCCTGGAGAAATCGTTCCCTGTGACAATGAGAGGAACTCTGTTTACAATGTCAGCTTCTCTCCAGTCTTGTCCCACACTTACCCTTGTATGATTATCCGCAAGATTCATCAGATACCGACAACTATCTGGTTATTCACTGTCATTTGTGTTTCCCCTAAACAGAGAGCACTAAACTCAGTTAAAGATCATCCTTGCGGAATAAAAGCAGAGGAGTTACAACATAGCTTATAGTTTATCTGGAATTGACTTTTTACCAAATCGACCAAGGCCAGCATCAATATCTTTGATCATGAGAACACTCATCTTCCCCTGCATTACAGGTCATCCTCAAAGTTCATGCCAATCCCGTATAGATAAATAGTTGTAACAAGACTGGGAATGATAAGAACAACTTCTAACTTGATTCAGAATGACTTTTGAAGCTGTTCGATAACGGTCACGTATGAGTTTTCCCGGTTCCCTTGTTAGGAATATCAGAAAGATCAGAACTTTCGATAGCACAATTGGTCACTGAAAGTAACCAGGTTGTTACGTGATGGTTTACTAGAGAGACACAAGTAAGCAAATCTTTATGTCGGAGTTGGAGAAAATCACCAGCTCTAACGGATTCTAACTTTCCTGCAGACATTATAACCTGTTCAACTCCCATGGTTTTGAATATAAGTTCCGTCTGAAACGTTTTGCCTTGTCCTTTACCTCCCCAGATACCTAGGGAGCCGAGAAAAACCACAATGTTCAAGAGATGGTGGGCAGATTTTAATCACTGGATCCAAACAGAGTAGCAGGAGCCATTCATTTACGTAAGATCAATGGGATTTTTATATTTAAAGAACTAGCAAGGTAATTCTTCACAATGTGGACAGCTGCATAAACAATTGAAACTCGATTTGTTAAGGTAAAATGAATTCAATTAATCCAACAAAGACCATATCAAAAGTTCCAGACTTTTGAGGCTGTCATATATGAACCCTATCTATCATCCAAATTGTAGTTACCAATGTATTCCTTTTATCTCTATAACCTTCACCAAGGCTTAATTCAGTTTAACTTACCAACTTTATCACGTTCAACTTCAATCTTCTTCTCTTTGTTAACTACTTGCAGTTCCAATGATGAAAATTATTTCGATTCGATAAGTAACATAAACAAAACGTTACTTAGTTAGTCCTTAGAAGGTAATCAGCAAACAAATTAATGAAAACATGCATAAAGCAGCAGTTACTTGCTACATGCATTGGTACTTGATTAACTCATTTACTACCATCATCATTATTCATTATCATTGGTTATATGACCATACATATATATTCACTTATAATTACATATATATATATATATATGTATCATACGACACAGAAAAGTAAAGTTTTTCCCCTTACAACAATAATTAGACTTGAGAGAGAACAATTTTGCGATCATGAGATTGACATTCAGTATAATAAGAGAGTGTGATCAAGAGAACCAATTAACGAGCTCGTCCACGTGGCTGCCAGCTGGAGGAGGCACATCTTGCATTAACTTCTCTTGTCCTTTTGGATAGTAGATTCCCGTGGCTTCATGTGGGACCCAACTACTCGCTGACGATGACGTCTCTCCGGCGACGGAGAAACCTCTCATTGTCTTCATCTCCTCTCCGGCGCTGGCGCCATCCGTTTTCACCGTCTCCCTCACTATATCGTGCGACGCGCTCTTCTTGTGGATCGATTTCCTAAGCATCGGCCTGTATATGTAATTGCATGTGTACAATATAAGTTATATAACACAAAATAATCATAATTTTACGATCTTGCATATGATCTGCATTATCAATATGGCATGCAAGTAGGTAAGACTTACTTGACGAACATGGTGTTCATCGTTTGTGCACCACGAGACGACAAGGTGGAAGTCGCCATGTCAATCTCTATGATCTCTTTACAATAATGTGTATGAGAGTAATCGGATATAATTACAAGTATACAATAGAATGTGTGTGTGTATTGTGAGAGTTGCATTTATATATACACATCATCATCAAATGTGAATGGAATTTAACAAACATAAAATAAAATAAAATTGGAGTGGGGCGAGATAGTGTGGGATATAATCCATACTCACATCTCCCAATGTAGATTATGGCCAGACCCATGCCTCTCTTTGGTTATCTCCTCCACGTGGCATGATCCACGTCTTCTAATTTTGGATCATTCCTCTAGAACACATACGTATGCATACACATAACAATGTTTTGGTCACTTCTGGGCGTGATGAATGATCCATTTTGAGCACTTATGTTATGTTGGGTTTTTAATCTAAAGCCCATTAAAAACACTCCACAGAAGAGTTAGCACCACATGTATCGACTTTCAGATAAGAAGCCCATGTATGGCCCGAATAGATATTCACTTTTTTAAAAAAATAATTATAAAAATGAAAAAATTTAAAACCCACCCTAGAAAATCTTAGTATATAATAAGCTTTTATTTATTGTTGTGTGATGATTCTGTTCAGGTTTTTTTCTCGTTTGATCCTAGTCTTATGTTGTGTCGTAGTCTCCTCCTCCTTACTTTCTCAGGTAATTCTTATCTCTTTCCTTCTGTCTTACAATCTATGTTTACTTTCAATTATAGGGTTTATTTCCTTTCCATCTCTTTCAGCTCTTTTGTTTTTTCATCTGAAAGTCTCGTTTTTTATGTAATTTGATGCGTCTATGAGTTTCTCTTTATCAGCAATCTTCGTGCTTTGGTCCAAATTCGAGAGAGTTGTCTATAGTTTTTCTTAGTACTCATCCTTCCCGAGAAAATAGCTAAAGTTTCGGTAAATTTTAAACCTATCGATGATGGCAAAATCTTCAGGGTTTTATAAGTTGGGACTTATCCTTTTGTTGTTGTTTTAAAACTTTCATGGTCTTATCATCTATTCGCGTTTTAATTCGTGGGTTTAAAACTGTTTCTTCTTCTTTCCTAATTGCGATGATATTGCCTAACCAAAGTTTGTACCTTTTGTGTTTTTGTTGCTGTTTTCTGCATAATTTTGTAGTGTAAACAATGGGTCCAGAATCCAAAGGAAGAGCATGGCTTGGTAAAATCTACCACAAACTTGAAACGATACTTGTGGAGGTGGAAAATTTCACTTCCCAGGTACTCTTCTCGGGGATTCCATTGTTGATTGTTGCCATATTCAATCTAATGAAATGATGTTGGAGAGTAGATAGAATGAGTGATTGTTTCTTATATTTGGACAGAGTACTCTTTGTTTGAATTCAAGTGATCCTTCAGGATGGGAATCTGTAAGAGGTGAACCAGATGAATTCGCGGAAGACCGTTCTTCTGATTTGCAGCAACACCATGATCGGCTTGCTTTACCGAGCTGTGTCTGTGACAGTCCTTCTAATCCACCAGCACATCAGAATTTTGACATTTCAGGAAATGTTAGGGTTGAGGAACGAGTTGAAGAGGATATAATGAAGGATAATTTATCAGCCTCCTCTCCGTCTGATGGAGAAACACTCTCTGGAGCTCCTTTGCTCCATGAGTACTGTGATGGTAATTTGACATCAGCCACTACTCTTGGCGATGACGAAGAACCAATAACTACCGATAAGGAGTCTCAGATCACTAACACTTTAGCTCCTCAGAAATATTTAAATATTCTGCCACAAAATCTCAATCTACTCAAAGTTCGGTCGAAAGTTTGGGGACTGTATTGAAATGTAATGATGACACCGTTCTATCAGCTACGCTTGGGATCTCTACGGATGATTCATATCTTAATCCAACCGACACAAAGTTTCCAGATGCACCTGTTCAAGATAATGTGGCAAACATGAGATCCTCTAATGAGGGTTGGTGCTTCACTGACTCTTTTCTCTGGTTTTTTAGTTCTACTCATTTCTTGTTATGCTATTGTTTGCTAAAAGTTTTGGACCCTTAATTGGCAGCTTAAACTGTTTTATTATTGTAACATGTGCAACACTTTTCTTTCTGTAGATAATCCAGATGATGTGATTCATGACAAATCTGATGCTGCTCCACTGGATACCAAAGTATTGTCCGGCTTGGCATTTTGGGAAGACCCCTCGTATGTTGACGACAATGCACTCTATGCACTCCGCGTTAGGACCAAGAAGCTCACATCATTAAAGGTTCCTTGCTTTCTCCTTCTTTCTCTTAGATAAATATCTCAAGTAATAAACCCGAAACCTATTGCAGATCATTTTAGACTATTGAATTTGGCTTCCCTAACCCTTCCTTTGAAAAACTTAGCATTACTCCAAAAGGAAGCTACTTATCTCCCATTGCCTAATTTTACCTTTTTCTATCACCATCAGAGAAAGATCATTGATGCTTTAACTACGAAAAGAAGTAGAGAGAAGGATTATGAGCAGCTTGCAATTTGGTTTGGAGATGCAGATATGGGTTATGATCTGGTCAAGGAAGACTCTGAATACACGGAAGCCATAGACTCCAAAAGCTCGCAGGTACATGATATAGACGATTCCCAGTGGGAGCTATTGTGAGAATTATGCTCGCATCTTATAGTACAAGTTAAAAACCGGCCTGTGTATAGTGAGACTTGATTTATTTAAACATAAAACGAGCTAATCTGCTCTGAGATGCAAACGTTTTTGACTAATAAATAATTAAAAATTTATCCTATCTTTGCTTGCTTTCATCTATGCTGAAAAAGAAATCCTGTCAAAAAACCATTGATGGTAAAACTTCATGTTAAGGGATCAGAAGGAATTTCGATGACTGCGTAGCAAATATGCATAGAGTATCTCGTTCCACGTATCTGGAACTCTAGGCAAACACCAGTGGGTGCAATCTCCATAGTTTTTCGGATCAGCTCTCTGTCCCTTTGTCAAGAGCTTCCCTCTCCGTTCTCCATACACAGTTGTATGTCCGTCTTTCCTATGTTCTGACAGTTGCGTAATGTTCAGGAACGTTACGTTTTCTCCAATTCTGCTTAGAATATCACCAACTCTCTTCATGATTTATTGGTTTGATCCTGTGCCCCAATATGATTCGTTATCTACTGGATATAACTCGTCATAACAGGTTCCATCGCTCCCTGTATTCTACTCCCAGCTCCTGCCAAGATCACTCACCAAAATCATACTCCTAGTCTTCGGAAATTGAATAGGTTTGCTCTAGAAACTGTCTATAATCTGTAGAATTTTGAAATCTTGTTTTGTGTTTTAAGGAACATACCTTAGATGAGTCGGAGACAAACTGGTGAAGAAAACTCTTTGCTCCACTGGATTGATCTTCGTCACTAACCACTTGGCCCATGTTTCTAACGCCATTCTATAGGCAGTCGTCACATTGTACTCTTGGACTTCACTGGTATCTCCATACCTGCATATGCATTACATATAAGCTTTCCTTCTAGGCGCTGAAATGCAAGAAACTCAAATATGACTCACGCGTTATATAGCTTATGTTGCATTGATCTTAGGTTGATACATCCACCATACATAGCTCTCAAAGATTAAAACATCAACGCCTTCACAGCTCTTGCTTTGTTTTTTAATGGCGTCGAGGTTAACCAACATTTTGTGTACTGTATGATTAGTTGCATGATCTGAAATCGATTCCACGATGAAAGGTGCCCAGTAATACTCGATAGATACATTGTATTCCTGATTAAATAAGCACTAAGAAACTATCTTTGGCTCTTTTCACTAGGAATGTGTGTGTTTTTACGTACCTCAGCTTTTAAGATCTTCATAGGAGGAATCCTGTGAAAAGACTTCTTGTTGTCAGGTATAACTGATTATACCATACTGACCATTGACTCGAACGTGCTTCTCTGCACTGAGTCTCCTATGAACATCACTCTTTTGTCTCTCAACACGTCCAACAGTTTCAAAGCATCGAACCTGAAACAGCACAGAGATTATTTATGTCACCACTCAAGTTTGGATCTGAGACCATGAATCCAACACATGCTCTCTTTTTTCCCATACCTGGGCAAGTCACATGAGCTCGGTTGCCATCTCCAGTTCTGGTAAGAAGAATTAGGCCGTCCGTTTCGTTGACATGTTGTTTGTTTGACCAAATAAGGACAGCTCTTCTCCGTATAAAGAGGGTACGAGACATTGTCCCAAACCCATTGTCCTTCAAAGACGTTGCAGCTCTCCTCAAGATGATCCTCTTTGGTAACGAACACTGCCGGTTTCTGTCTGAAGCCATAGAGTTGGAATATCTGACTCTTGTTGCTCTTGAGTTCATCAAGGATCCATCTCGCGGATCCTGTGACTAGAAGACTAACAAGCAAAAGTTGGAAGATGGATTGAATAATCCGCGAATCTGCAGATGTTTGTTTCGACATTTGAAAACAGACTCGATGAACTTCTTACTGTTAAGTCCATGAATCCATGTTGGGTGTTCGAAAGAATTGAATAACTTCACATACAAGCATAAGCTTTGTTCCATGTAACCACCAGTTGGTGAACTTTCTACATTAGGTACCATGTCTTTTTTGTCTATCGGTTTAAAATAGTGATATAATAAAAAAATAAAAATCCAATTATCCGATGTAGGTCTCGGCTTGGGTTTTAAGTACAAGCTCCGATCTGGCCCAGCATGACTGGTCTAAGCAGAAATTCCAATAATGGCCATAGGAGAGCAATTATGAACATATAAGACAACAAAACAATTAAGTAGAGGACGAGCCTGTTCGATTGATGACAAGGCCGAAACAAAACACGTAAAATGTTGTTTGTTTTTATGTACAGTTAACAAGAACCATAATACAGAAACAATCCGATGGGGAAAAAGTTGGAAGAAAAGGCAACCCTAGCTTTGCTACTCGAAGAGATGCACCAAGTTTGAAAATGACAACACGATGGCTCCCACCTATGCTAAATACTTTCACAATCTTGGTTAAATACCGGTATCAGATCCATGCCCGGAGCTCTCACTGTCAGAATCTGCATAAGGAAAGAGGAATGTAAGTAAACTGGTTTGGAAATGCGATGTTGATAAAGGAGAAGGGTAAACAAGTTTCAACATTTACCACTAGAACACGAGCCTGATCCACTACTAGAACTACTTGATCCACCAGTATTTACTTTTCGAACTGGAGATGCCACATGACCTAAAATGACAAACAAAATTAAAGTAGAGTTATTGCAGTGGGGCTAAAAGACTAATATAGTACTTATGAACTAAAATCTCACCTAATTCTGTAACTTTTGGCGATTCAGGGCCAGTTACTAGAATGTTCTGTGAACACGAAAGAAGATACAGGATACCATTAGAGTCTAGATACCAGTTAATACGATAAAAGCAAGAGAAGTGAATGGCAATTAGTTATTATCTCTCACCGCTTCTTGGACACTGTTGTGAACAGATTCAGCATATCTTTCCGAGCCCAGTCCCTGTTTTTCCTTTTTCTTGCTCGACCTCTCTTTATATTCGGTCACGAATCTGTAAAGCTCCCAAAGAGTTTCGAGGTCAAGACTATCAATATCTAACTCAATCTCGTCGTCTTGTTGAGCGAGTTCCGGATTCCTTTTCTTTATAATCTGAACAACTTCCTCTAGCTTGTCGAAAGGCAAATCCTGAAGGTCTTCACTAAGTCTCCGCTTCTCGTCAAACGTCAAGTCCCTATTTCCAGATGACTCTTCTTCTTCACGCTTCTCAGGGGAAACAGTTAGTGCTGCAGGTTCCACTGGGTTTGTCATAGATTCTGCTCTCTCCAAAGTCCTATTTTCAACTACTGTAGGAGGAGGACGAGGAGGCGGAGACAGGGAAGGTGTAGGAGCTTGTAGTGGTAATGACTCTATATAATGAGTGTTTGTTGAGACAGAAGCATTGAAATCGATATCACGGTCTGGTTGTTGCCTCCTACTAAGAGACTCATACTGTGTTTCAAGCGGCGCCCATTTCTCTTCAAACATTTTCAACAAAAACTCAGCCATGCGATGCACATCATGCCCCACAGGATTATACAGCATTGCATTGTTAAAAGTAAGTTTCACGTCCTCAGCAAACTCCAACGGTGACTTATAATAAGGCTTACTCAACCTAGTCTTCACTGTCCCCAAATCCATAGGCTTCTTAACAATAGTGTGATAATCATGTAAACCAAGCCTTGTCGCATCCACTGGCGTGTTGAAAACCCATCCAAACTTATGCTTCATCAATTTCGTAAGCAAATTGTTGCAGTTCTTCAAAATATGAACCGTACCTTTATCAGCAGCTCCATGTCCGCCCTTCTTACCACTGTTTGCTGTTTTCAGCTTCTTGTTGGGCACTGGCGTCTCCGCAAGCCCGAGCCCAAAATCTGCGACGATGTTGTTAGCTCCAGGTTCGAGCCGCTTGATCAAGCTCCTAACCTCTTCCAGCTCAGCCATTAGTTTCCGCTTCAACTTTCTGACTTCAAGCTTCGAAATTGAGCTCAAACTTATCTTCATAATCTGATGATGATTATCCTCCGACCCAAGCGAATTCGACGGAGAGGCGAGCGGAACCGGCCTCTCCTGTCTCGCCGCCAACGTGGGCTTCGAACGTTTTTGGCTTTTGTTGCCACTGTCGCTCCATGTATGCTTCGCCTTCGAAAGTCCACCACCGGCTATAGCACCAGACGCCATCCCTCGTTGACAATTTCTCTGAACGGAAATTTAGGGTTTCTCTGAGTTTTTTTACGCAGAGCGCCAATATCGGGGATTCGAAACAAGGAATCGAAGATCGGTGAGACAGTCAGAAAGGGGTTAGGATCCGTGGTTCATGAACATTGACTGGGATTGCAACAACGAAACCCTAGGAAGCGTCGCCAGATTAGCGTAGACACACGCGCTTGATTCTCACGCTCCAAAGAACCCGAGAAATTAGGGGAATAACACATGTGTAAACCGGAACTAACCGGGGAAGAAAACCCACATGTATGTCCGTGGTTTAGTCACAAATCCAAGTTAATTTACGAGATTTGACTCAATTGAATATAGAAAGCATATAAAAGCCATGTGCTATTCCATTGAAAATCGAACTCGGAATTAAAAATCCGAGAAAGAGCCGAAATTTAAGCAAAGATCATCTTCAATAGTTGCAATCAAATTCACACACACAAAAAAAGAGAAGAGCAAACCAAGAAAATGGCCTTCAAGAATCATTCTTCAAGAACAATTCCTACTTCGTCTTCTTCTTCTTCTTCCACTTCACTTCCATTCAGATTCACAACAATCATAACCTTTGTACTCATCTTCTGTTCTTCTTACTACATCTTCTTCTCACAGTTCGATTACTCTCCGGTGACCTCTTCGCCGCAATATCCCCCGTTCGCCGGAGATCTTCGAGACCTAACATTCCCTTGGAACAAACTCTCTCTCGGACCAATCTCTGAGAAGCTAAAACTCGCCGTCTTCTGCAAATCATGGCCCGTTGGTTCGATTCCAGGAGGAATGGAGCGTCACGCATACACTCTCTACACTTCCCTCGCCTCAAGAGGCCACGAGATTCACGTCTTCACGGTTTCTTCCGACAAAAGTATCCATAAAACCCAAGAAGAGTATTACAACAAAGGCGATCTACACATCTACTTTGCTCCAAACGAAAACGGAGTACTAAACTGCTCTCATGCCTTCGAGATATTCCACAGAATCAACGGTGTAGATCATCCCTTCGATTATGTTCACACTGAGAGTGTTGCTCTGCCTCATTGGCGAATCAAAATGGTGCCTAACGGTGACGTTGCTGTGACATGGCACGGTATTTGGTACGAGATTATGCATTCCAAGCTTTTCCAAGATCTTTATTACTCGAATGATCATCCTAGCTCTGATCTTCAACAAACGATGCCTCGACTCGTCGACGAAATCAGATTCTTCCCGAGCTATAAACATCACATTTGCATAAGCAACAGCGCGCGTGAGGTTCTCGTTAACATTTATCAGCTTCCCAAGAGAAACGTTCATGTTATCGTCAACGGAGTTGACCAGACCAAGTTCGTGTACTCCCCCGAATCTGGAGCTAGATTCAGGGAGAAACACGGTGTTCCTGTAGGTAATGGGACAGTTATTGTTATGGGTGTCTCTGGACGTTTGGTGAGAGACAAAGGACATCCACTTCTCTACGAAGCCTTGGCTTTGATCGCTAAAAGGCACTCGCAAGTGTATTTACTTGTAGCTGGAGCTGGTCCTTGGGGGAAAAGATACGCGGAATTAGGTGAAAACGTTAGGGTTTTAGGATCTTTAGAGCCAGAAGAGCTATCTGGTTTCTACAACGCTTTGGATGTGTTTGTGAATCCAACGTTGAGACCTCAAGGGCTTGATCTGACGATCATTGAGGCAATGCAGTGTGGGAAACCAGTTGTGACGCCGAATTACCCGAGCATTGTTGGGACGGTGGTTGTGGATGAGCGTTTTGGGTATACGTTTTCTCCAAACGTGAGATCTCTTGTTGAGACTTTGGATTCTGTTGTAAGAGATGGGCCTAGGGTTTTGGAGATGAAGGGAAAATCTTGTAAGGATTACGCTCTTTCGATGTTTACAGCGACTCAAATGGCTTCGGCTTATGAGAGATTCTTTATGTGTATGAAGAATGAAATGTACTGTAGGTACCCTCTTCCTATAGACAGTTGATTTTTTTCATTGATTTTGTTAGATACTTTGAATCGTTTTTTTTTTTAATTTTTGTAACAAGTTACTTTATCAGTACACAGTATAATAGTCTTACACACAGTTGCAAGTTTTGGTGGATCTAGTTAAGAAATCAAAAGGATTGGTTTATGTATCCGGTTTAACCGGATTAATAGTCGTTAAAGCCGTTTGAGAAAGTTTTTTTGTTAGAGGCGATTTAGCAATTTTTCTTAGACCAAACGCATTGTTGAAACATACCCTATGTTTCGTCTCTTAACATTTAAAAAAAAAAAGTAAGAACTTTGTGAGAGACATCTCTCCCAACTGATACTTTAAACACGTTTCTTCACTGATATATTAATAAAAAAAAATATTTATGATACTTTATGAGTATAAGAGATGTTGATGCCCTTATTCTCAGTAGATCGTAAGAAAAATAAGGAAATGGAGAATTTGAAAGAAGGGTTCTGTGGAGAGCATTTCAAGGTTTTGGTCCCTGAAAAAAGATATAAAATTGAAGTTTTGAAGGAGAAGAAAATTAGAAGCGTTGACTTCGAACTTGGAAAATTTTAATTTCCTTAAAACCAGATCTCTGTTTTCCACTGTTTTTTTACTTTAATCACTCTCTCTCTCTCTCTCTTTTATATATGTATGTTCTATTGGTGGAACATGAGGAGAAGAGTCCATAAAGAATATATACTTTTTAAACATAATTTAAAATCCGTATATCTAAAACGAGCCATTAGAGAATTAAGACAGTATTAAATTAAACTATTTCAGTCTAACTTTTCATACTCTTTCTTGTTATATATACTTTATATGCAAGCGTCCTCTCTAGTCTGTACTAGAATGTATAGGGTACGTTAAGCATGCACAATTCATAAAAATGATTGGCGAACAGACATATTAATTTAGTTTGGTTACACTGAACGAACAAACAAGACTACAAACAAAACGGATCAATATGTTTTCTTATAAACCGGTTCTCGATCGAGAAAAGAAAATATACATCCCTGCAAATTTAAAATATACGAGAGCTTGTACTCAGTGGTGACGAGGATCGGGACCTCCAGGGCTAAGTCTCATGGACTCATTAAAACCTCTCTCCATTAGCTTTTCCATATTAGCTTTCAACACTTTTTCTGCTTCTCTCATCATACGCCCTCGTTTAATTCCGTCTGCGTTTGCAAACCGCTGCTGCAGCGGCCTAGATGCTGATGACCGTGACAACAAAACGCAGATCAGGAACAAACACATCAAAATTTTCAAATTAGCCATGTGCTATGTGCTAATTAATGATTCAATATGGAAGGTGTTTTATATGTATAAATGTAAAAAAAATGGTATACTATTTATCGTGTGTGTGTGTTTTCGTCACATGCTTGAGACCTTTATATAGAGAATGGCATTGGGATCATGAATCTCACTGAAAATGATAAATCTTTTTGCTGTATATTATAAAATAAATAAGGCGGTCGCAAATGCCAATTCATTACTGACGAGTTTACAATTTCTGTGAAGTGCTCGTTCGAGAGCACATGCACTTACAATACATATATATATATATATGCTCTTTTTGTCAACATAAAATATAATGATATATATCCATATACATATAGTCCACAATATAAACAATGTTTGAACAAAAATTATAATAATCACATGACTCTATAAAAAGTAACAGTTTTAAGAAAAGAAAAGTGAAAAATATGTAGACGACATGTGTTAAGGTGCATTTGAATGATAATCCATCTAAATCAGTTCACAATATAAAAACTATAAATATGGGAGACAAATGTGAATGGGCTCTATTTTTAAAAATTGTCGTAGCAAAGAGTCAATGAAATCCACGTGGCTGACTTTTTGCCGCCTTTTTATTAGGGTTGGCCTTCTGATTAGTTGACCATATGAGTTAACTAACGTGAATCCGATCTGAGTAATGTCTTCTGATTGAAAATTTTGATTCTGTCGATCGAAAATGAAAGTGTCATTAATAACAATTAAAATCAACTATGAACCTCTCTATAATCTGTGCATTATAAAAAGAACTTAGAGAATGTTCATAAGTGAGGTCCAAATCAGTAAAGCTTATTTCTCAGTTTTTCTTTAAACTTAACGAGAGAGTAGGACAAAGTAATTACTCTATTTTACTTTGGTTAATAACAAGTCGGAGATTCTTTTATGATAAAAAAAAAAGCGTGGCACTTTAGTTTATAGAGTAAGTGAAGCACCAATTCGAAGCCGTGAGAAAAAAAAAAGTGAATTGAACACTAACTTCAATTCAACTATTAAAGAGAGCAGTATACTGAACTACCTAATTTTTTAGATTACAAAGGGCTTAGAAAACATATATGTTAGATTGAATATACGAGAATCTTATATTGTATATTTCAGATACGATTTATATAGATACTAGTTTAGATACTCAAGATCCTCTTGTACTCTATATGTTGTACTCAAAAGATGGAGTTTTTCAATTTGCAAAATAGTTACATTTGGGTTCTCTTTTCGTCATGTATTTTACTTGGTAGAATGTAAAATGACCAAATGAGTGGAACTCAAAAATTCATTTTTATATGTTTGTGGAACATTTTAACCAAAAAAAAAAAGAAAGAAATTCTTCTCTTTAATAACAATGCATTATGCGGAAGACAACACATCAAAAACACCACTTCATGGTTAACCATAAATTATTAATAAAAGTTTAAACACTTTACCACTTGGATCAATACCGTATAAACACCATAATATATATATATTATTTTTTTTGAATTCTCCTCTTCAAAAGTTTTACCAAATTACTCCAAATTACTTTCTTTCCTCCTACACGTGTATTCTATTTACCAAAATACTTATAATCAGCTTATATTAATAAACTCATGACAAACACATATATACAAAATAAATGTTTTAACTCTGTGCAGACGCTTTAAAAAAAAAAAGTAAACGTCTAGCTATTCAAATTTTGCAAATATATAATATATATTTTTATTGATAAATACATCTAACAAAAAAAATTACATATGAATATAAGTATCTGCATATATATAATACAGACACCCAACTATAGTAAATATATATATATATTTTTTTTTTAAAAAAAAAGAAGTTTTAATGAGGTTTAATATGTAAAGTAAGTCGGTCCTCTGAGATGATTAAGGTTATTAGGTTTAACTAACTACCTCCCACCGTGGTCCTCACTCATCTGGTCGGCACTTTCTTACATAACAATGCACTCCAACTCAAGTTTTTTTATTCAACTTTTTCTTCCATTCATCCCCAAATATAAATAAATTATCATATTTATGTGTTTTTTTCTAGTGTATATATCAATTTATATTTTTGAGATAATTAACAACCATGAGATTAAAATGGATCACGATTGCTGAATTGAAGATAAGATAAAGAAATTTGTAATGACGGTTAGATGTGTATAGAGTCACTCATAAGTCACAACTTTATTACCACCTTTTTGGCTTTTTCTTTTCTATATGAAAAAGAATTGTTACAAAAATTCAATGAATGTGCTAATTTGTAAAGTCAACTATTTTTTATAGAAAAGTAATATTAGTTTTTTTTGTTTGTCAAACAACCTGCACTATAAGTTCGAATCCGTGATACATCACCGACATTAACACAAATTATAAAACTAAAATATTATTATTTTTTTCATTTAAATTTACGTAATAAAATATGGCTTCAATTTAGTAATTGATTTGACCATGAAATAGAATATTTAGTTAATGTTATTATTGTTATTGTGTCCATCTTAAGTTTAAACTCGTACAATACATATTGTAGAAGAAAAAAAGAATAATTGATTTGTGTTATGCAAGTGAGTCTCAAGGAGAAAAACAAAATACAAAATTAGTTGGACTCAAGTTGGCGATAAGTGACAAATGGTTCTGTTGGTCGAGGCCAAATAGTAAAGTTTATCTATAGCCAGTAAATGTTTTAAGTAAAATAAAGTTCGACATTGATCTACTAATAGTACGAGATTAGTCTAAGCATCAATTCAAAAATACTCAATTACCAAATATTTACCAAAAAAAAATATTATATTTGCATTGAGAGAAGTGTGTCTATAACAATGTTATGAACAGATCAAATAAAACTAGTCAGGCAATAGAGGTAACCTGTCGATGCCGTAAGGTGAACCATTATACTCGTCTGTGACACAACCGAACTCTTCAAGCTCTCCTCCGTTATCTTCTTCGAACTCCTCTTCCTCTTCAAACACTTCTACTCCATGAGAGTTTATTTTGCGGATTTCAACATTTGGTAAGCGACCTTTTAACCAGCAGATGAGCCAAAGAAGAAGATGAACTAGAGCCAGACTCTCAAAATTGTTGTTGTATCAAAGTAGTTTATGTAGTTATGTATCTATTCCTTGCTTCTATTGACAGCTCTAATTCAATAAGACAAGAGTCTACCTGCGAGGACAGCATCAACAGTTGCTTCAAGACTACAATGAAACGAAATTCAGTCTTTGAAACTATTTCTGCACCACAGCTAAATGTTGGAGGCCCTTTTCTTTCAAGGACAGTCTTTGGGCGACGTCTTCTGGTAGCTTCCTCGTCTCCAAGAGTCACACTTTGCCAAAGATTTTCATTAATATGTCTGAAATAATAACCCATTAGAGAATACATATTTATAATGCTATACAACTATTTAACAGAAAAAGAACTGATACACAATAATCAACCATTTGAACTACTACAAAATGATATCACGCTCGATTCAAATCTTCTATGAAGTTCCTGTGCCCAATCTCTTGTTTAGCCGACATATCAAGCTGCAAGAGATCCACATTCCACGTGGAACAGGAAATATCATCTACTTACCACTTTCTTGATAAATAGTGCAGTGCCCATTATGCGACAATGACCATTGGTCAGAGATTCTCATAAAACATTTCAAACTAGAATCTACAAACTATATCTTTAAATTCAGTGTCGGTTTTAAAGGTAAGCAAACACATAGTGTCTAACCTGTACGCCTCCAACGAGGTGGTCTAATGAAGGGTTCTTAATCAAATTCTCTATGGTCGCTCCATAAGACGTGGCAACTAACTGGATTCCACGCTCTGCTATTGTGCTTGCAGCCATCGCTTCAAGTTTAGTTCCAGTCTCATCACTCACAATCACTTGGGGTATGTGGTTTTCTACTGCTTCTATCAGTACCTTAAGGTAAGGAAAATTAAAATACATACAAACACACTCTTCTCTCGTGTACTTAAAAAAAACAAAGTTGAAGCTATCTAATAAACCTTGTGTTGTATGTCGGAGTTAGGAACTTGCATCCTACTAGCATTGCCGATCTCTGGATGAGGAATATCACCATCACCACCAATCTCATTAGAGGTGTCAACAATCATCACTCTCTTCTCGTAGTCATGTCCTAGCATCCCTGCTACCTCCCTGCAATAGCAATGATTATCAAATCCATGGTCTAGAGGGACGATGATTGGTGAGTTCATGGGTAAAATAACTAACACAAACCTAATCATTGTAGTTTTACCCACACCTGGTGGACCAATAAGCAAGAAAGAATTTCCATCTTGGACAAGATCACGCAGCAAAATAGCGCTTCCTCTAACAGATCGACCAACACAGCAAGTTAAGCCAATAATTTCTCCCCACCGATTCCTTATGGCACTAATACGATGCAACGTCCGGCTGATTCCAGCTCGATTATCGTTATAGAGGTGATGAAACAGTAGGGACAATCGGCATCTGAGCTTGAGGATTCTTCGTTCATGGCTCAAGAGCATTAATGGAGGAATATGATTACTCAGTTATAAGCTCAGCATATTCCTCCTTATCCTCAATAGTGATTTTTTTTTTGGTTCGAGAATTTAAATATGAACCTTGCCAATCACGTGTACGAATCATCACAGAGCAGGTCAGCAAAAGGGTCACGTTTCTGACGTCAGGATCAGCAAGAAGCAAATTTATTCCATTTAACAAAAATAAGAGGAAGCCAATTTTATTAATAGAAGTGAAGCAATGATTGTCTTCATACAAAGCTTAAAAGTTTCTGTTTTTTTTTTATCGTACACAATAAGAGAATGCAAGAGTTTCTATAAAAGTAACTGAACTTAGTGGCTTTTACTGTGTATCCAGTGCAAGATCATGCCAAGCTTCTCCATCTGCTTGCTGAGTTTCTTGATCTGAAACAATCGCAATGCATCAACATCGTGAATTCAAGCTAGCAGTTTTTTAGACTGTGTAAAGCAAAATAAACAAAGGGAAACATACTGGTTTCTTCAGTATCATCAGTCCTAACACCAAGCACTGGAGGCAATGGGAGATCTGCAACAATAATAAATAACACAAGAATTGATCTGATGAAATGGGTACTTATGAGGAAATACAATTATCTTGAGGTGTAATGTGGAACGAAAAATGGGAGTTTACCATCATCAGGGAGAGTGTCCCTCATCCACTCCTCGTCCACAATGTCTATAAGCATACCAAGACTTACTTCTGCCATTGGAATCCCTCAAATTTTCTACGGAAAATGTTCAAAAATCAGATGATAAGTAACAAATATACATATATTGGACCAACGGGGAAGAAAATTGGTTTTGTTGAAGTAAAAATAAAACTTAAAGATTCCCGAAGAAAGGATCCAGATCAATTGCTTCGTCGCTGTACAAAAACAGAACTGGGACTTTCGATATCCAAATTTTGAATTTGGGGAAATGACTGAATCTAGTAGAGAGAATACTGTTCATAATCTATACATGGATATTTGAAACAATCTACAGATAGTTTCGTCGGAGATAGAAAGAAATTAGGGTACTATCGTGGACACTCGTCGAGCAGGTGGTAAGCAATGTAGGAAAGAGAACCGGATATGAAACTGACCAAAATTTAACCAACCCTCGAAGAAAGACACGATTCCCAATCCGAAAAAACTTTACTTCGATTGAATTAGTCAAAAAAAATTGAAGAGATTCACCTGGTAGAGACGATGGAACGAGAAAAGCAGCAGCAGCAGCAGCAGCAGCAGTGCACACACTATTATTGAATTGAGTTTTTATCCTTTTATTCTTATAATAATTTATATTTCATCACTTTAATAATTAGCGTTTCCTTCTAGCTTATTCAGAGGTTTCGATTTCGAAAGTGGTTAAATTTTTTAACTTAGGGTATCTCATTACACGGTTCAGAGCTAAGCCGGCCACAACAGCGACCGATTACTCTGCCCGCCGATTGCCGGATCGTTCCAGGTGCCTTCTTCTTCACCAATTTCAGTTTTTCTCCTTCTTTCGTTTCACCTGGAGAAGTTGTTATATGAAAAGCTGATTACTTTAATAATCTTAATGCATTTCTTCGATCCAGTAAAGTATTTAGTGATTTTCATCGCGATTCATGGGTAGCTCGTCTCCTAACAGAATTTGAAGTAGATTGATGACGAGAGTTTCAGTAGGAATTCAAGAGTTTTTTGTTGACTTCAATTTGTATATTGGGATAATCGTCTAACCAGTGTATCAATTCTGGGAATTTTTTTCTTTTCATTGATTCATTAATTTAGGTGTCTGAAGTGAGCAATGAGTTCTTCACCGTCGTTGGAGATTTTAGGTATATATTTTTGAAACTACATTTCTGTATATTCTGAGGTTATGGTTAAATGTCTCTTCTATAAAGTCATTATTTTTTTGCAGTTAGAGAAGCTGAAGGTTTCACTGTGTGGAATGGCCCTCCATTCAGCAATGGTCAACCCACTCTCAAGCTTGAACGAGTTTCATGCTCCAACACCAAGTTCAGCGTTGATGGATCGAAGTTTATGGCGATGAAATCAGATGGAATCATCAGTATCTATGATTCCACCAGCTTGAGAGAAGTGCGGTCATTCACAATAGCAAATGTTACGGCTGCTGAGCTATCTCCATGCGGGACTTATCTACAGACCTTTCAGAAACCAACTTCTCCGCAGGAGAAGAACGTCTCCCTTTGGAAAACTGAGACAGGAGATCTAGCACACGGTCATTACCAGAAAGCCATTACTAAAACTACATGGTAAGCTGTTCTTAGTGCTTAATTACCGGAAGTGATTGGATTTGTGATGCATGGATATAAATAGTCTTTGTGCTTATTATACTGCTGTTATGAGATGGAGTGTTTCTGTGGTTCCTGTGTAGGCCATCGATTCGTTTCTCTACTGATGAATCTTCCGCGTGCCGTTTAGCTACAAATGAGGTCCAATTCTTTGACCCGAAAGATTTCTCAAAAGGATTAACATCCCGGATCAGAGTTCCTGGCGTAGCAGCATTTGAGCTTTCTAAAACCCCAGCTTCCCATGTTGCTGTGTTTGTTCCAGAAGTAAAGGTGCTTTTCATTACTTGGGCTATCATTGTCTGTGTTCCTTAATAGTAAAAACAACTTTTCCATAATCTGTTTATCTGGTTACCGTCTTCTAGTTCAAAAAGTTATCCTTTTTTCTTTCTTTATTTCCGGAAGCTGCGCACTGAAATTTGTATGATTGTTTCTTCCGTGGATAAGCTACTCTGACATGTTAATTCTTACATGTATAGGGGAGTCCAGGTAGTGTCCAGATATTTGGTTGTGGGAAAGATTCAGAGAGTCAGCCAAGTGCTCGACGTAGCTTTTTCCGGTGTTCTTCTGTGCAGTTTAGTTGGAATCATGGTTCCACTGGACTCCTAGTGGTTGTACAGTCAGATGTTGACAAGACAAACAAAAGTTATTATGGGGAAACAAAGCTACACTACCTTACAGTAGATGGCACACATGAAGGCCTAGTTCCATTACGTACGTCCTAAAATTTTATATATGTGCTCTTGTGATTTTTGAAAGTACTGACTCTCTGGGGCTTTGACAGGTAAAGAGGGACCAGTTCATGATGTTCAGTGGTCCTTCTCGGGTTCAGAGTTTGCAGTTGTATATGGCTGTATCCTTTTTTCCATCAGCTATAACAAGTTATCTGTACGAGTTTATCGAGGATTATTGTTTTCTTGTGCATGTCATTACCAATTGACATGTTAATAGCTTTGTGTTCGGGTTAAGAGGTTATGTTGCTTCTTTCAAACTTTGTTTTTTCTTAAGCGTGCCTTCAGTTATGCCTGCTTGTGTGACAATCTTTGACAAGAAGTGCAAACCTTTGATGGAACTTGGTGAAGGTCCTTATAATACTCTGCGATGGAACCCAAAAGGGAGACGTACGTTTCTCTTCTCCATCCCTATATTCTTTTGTCTTTTTTTTGTTTCTTTTTAAATTGAGTATTTGTGTCTGTATATACTTGGTAACTTTCAATCGATTCTACAGTTTTATGCGTGGCTGGATTCGGTAACTTACCTGGTGATATGGTAAATACGATCCCTTCTGCTCTTCATATCTTTATTCGGTTAATAATGTCAGCAATTCACATTATATTTTCCACATGATCTCCTCTAAATGGTTACTCAATTGATTTTGTTATACATATCAGGCATTCTGGGACGTCGTCAGTAAGAAACAACTAGGAAGTAATAAAGCCGAGTGGTCTGTAACAAGTGAATGGTCTCCGGATGGGCGTTATTTCCTTACGGCCTCAACAGCACCAAGACGTCAAATTGACAATGGGTATGTTAAAACTACTTGCCACAATATTTAGTTTGGTATCTTATTCTGTTTCAGTTGGTCATCGAGTTCATTTGAACAGATCGAGTGGTGAAATGCATACTGTGCATTTTTTGTATGTTGTCACGCACGCCTATCGTAATCCATGACGTTTAACGTATGAACCCAGTCACTGTTATATTTAAAGTTTTCAGAGATAGTTTCTCATGCCTATTATGCAGAATTGTGATATCTCACAGATATGGACTGTTTTGTGTTTTATATCCTCTTTGTTATGACTGAAGGATTAAAATCTTCAACTATGACGGAAAGCGTTATTTCAAGAAAATGTTTGAGAGACTATACCAGGTATATCTCTTAACAGCTTTTAAAAAGCATAATTACTAGTTGTCTTACTAATGTGCCATGGTTATGTACCTACAGGCTGAATGGAAGCCGGTGTCGCCAGACAGGTTCGGTGAGATCAGTGAACTTGTCAAGTCAGTTGAATCACTTAAAGTTGAAGAGGGAAAATCGCAAGGTCTGAATCTCTTAATTAACTCTTAAACCTGTGTCTGTTTGTAAGAAAGTTTTGTAAAACTTATCCTGCGATTCTACCTTATCTTAGGACAAGGGTCAGCTCAGAAGAAGGCTGTTACTTCAAACCCCATTGTACAAAAACCGGCTGCATATCGACCTCCGCATGCTAAGCACGCAGCTGCCATTCAAGCTGAGGTACTCAAAAAGAATTTTTCTATGATCTCACTATCATTTTAATAATCAACTGATTGTGGTACCTAATTTATCTCAATCGGCTCTTCAAGTGATTTGCTTGTTTATACTCATATCTCCAATGGGAGTTTCGGGCCTTAACTATTCCCATTACTACCGTTTTTTCGATTGAACATACGGCTTCACATATCAATGTGTCTGATAGTTTCGTGATTTGCAATTGCAGTTGCTTGGAGGAAACCCAGCAGGGTAAGTCTCTATCTTGCAATACATACATAATCTTAGAAATCATCGTTCTTCTGTTGATCTGTTGTTAATACAGAGAGATGAGCAAGAACGCTCTTAAAAACAAGAAGAAGAGGGAGAAGAAAAAAGCGGCAGAGGCTGCTGCTTCTGGGGCTAATAACGCCTGACTGAAGAAGTCCCACCCAAGATATCAAATTCAGTGGGGATTACAGTTTTGAGATTCCCGGATGGTAATAAAGATTCAATAGAAGTGGCAGAAAACGTTATGTAAACCGCTGTTTTTTTTTGAAACAACTTATCTACCGTAAGTGAAACCACATAATTTCATTGTTTTCCAAATTCTAGAAAATTCGTACTTGTTTACCTACTTGGCACTCATGCATGCATAGTCAACAGAACACATACTCAGATAAACACGCATACGAAGACATGTAATTAATTATAAAACTCGACCCTTAACCATCTCCAATGGTAGAATCCTTTAAAGGGTTTTTATCATTATTTTATTAATATTTTTTAAAAAACCTTTAAGAACTATTTTTTAAAACTCTTATTTAGAAACAGTTTCTTTAAAAACTTAAAACTTTATTTTTTTATATTTATTTTATTGTTAGAAATTCTCCAGAGGAAATTAGTGATAAACAAGAACACGAACTCTAAGAAGAAAAAGAATATTGAAGTCATGGTTAAGTAAAATGCATGCAATTTACAGCTACGTGTCCATCACAAGACACTCAAATCTCACATCTGTCCCTCTTTACTTCGTCTTCGCTTCATTTTGGCTTCTTTTAAACTGTCTCCTTGTCTCTCGCTTCCCACTTCTATCTTTCTTCTTCACAAATCCTTGTTAATTCCGAGTGTTGTGATTACAATGGCAACATCAGCTCGTAGAGCGTACGGTTTCGGTAGAGCCGACGAGGCTACACATCCTGACTCCATTAGAGCCACGTTAGCTGAGTTCCTATCGACTTTTGTCTTCGTCTTTGCAGCTGAAGGCTCAATTCTCTCTCTCGGTTCGTCCACTCGCCGTTCTGATTCTTCTATTTTAGTCTTATGCATATGTAATATGACTTGTAAGTTGTGTGTTTTTTCTCAGATATGTTGTATTGGAACCATGCCGCTCATGCGGGGACAAACACACCAGGAGGACTGGTATTAGTCGCGTTAGCTCATGCGTTTGCTCTGTTCGCTGCTGTTTCTGCAGCCATCAATGTCTCTGGTGGACATGTAAATCCGGCCGTCACTTTTGGTGCTCTTATTGGAGGAAGACTTTCTGCGATCCGTGCCATCTACTATTGGATAGCTCAGCTTCTTGGAGCCATCCTCGCTTGTCTTTTGTTGAGGCTCGCCACAAACGGCATGGTAACACTATTTAACGTCATATATATGTGAGCTAGTATTTTGTCGTGTGGTGTCTTAGGAATCTCAAGATATTGTAATCTGTAAGGGAGATATCTATAAGGAAGATTATTGATTTTGAGTTCGAAGTCCATTTCAGTGAATAAGCATTTAAAAAGAGTTCTGTGTTCATGCAGAGACCAGTCGGTTTTCGTGTAGCAGCAGGTGTTGGGGCAGTTAACGGACTCGTGTTAGAGATCATTTTAACATTTGGCCTAGTCTATGTCGTCTACTCGACTTTGATTGATCCAAAACGTGGAAGCCTTGGGATTATAGCACCGCTTGCAATCGGACTCATAGTTGGAGCAAACATCTTAGTGGGTGGACCATTCTCTGGTGCGTCAATGAATCCAGCTAGAGCCTTTGGTCCAGCATTGGTTGGATGGAGATGGCATGACCATTGGATATACTGGGTCGGACCATTCATCGGTGGTGCTTTAGCCGCTCTAATATACGAATACATGGTCATACCCACTGAGCCTCCTACGCACCACACCCACCAGCCCTTGGCTCCTGAAGATTACTAGATGGGAGTTTCCTCTTCGTCTCGCTACTTCTGGTCTTTGTTCAAGCTCATTTTGTCTGTATGAAATCACTTGCATAGAATCTCTGTTTTGATGCTACCCTTTGTTTGTTGTAATAATAAGAATAAAGAACGATTTCGCGGTGAGATTCTTTTGATATTTTCACCAAACATATGTGGATACAAGTAACAATATCCTAACCTAATCTATTGACTTTCTTGTTCAGTCTTTTCTTGTACTTGAAACCTAAAAAAGATAAAAGAAGCTGCTTCTTCTTCATCTTGTTCGAAACCCTTGTGTTAAGGTCCTCTCATCTTTTCAACAATCTGTCTACTTCTTTCCTCCACATGACGCTTCTTCTCTTCAAACTTCTCCCCAACTTTCTTCCTAAAATCAAACATCCTCTCTTTTGTTCCCATTTTCTTTCCCTTCGAATTGGAATCATCCTCTTCACTTGACACAATCGACCTCTCGTCGTTGCCTCCTCGTGCATCCTGCTTTCCGCTGCTTTCCAGCAGCGGAGTTTTGAGTTCCTCCATGTATTTGTCACTTTCTGCTGTAACAGCTACGGATTTAGCTGCTGACGGTGCAGCCACAGGTTCTCCCTCAATTTTTGGCTTCTGGGGAACGTTGGTAATTTTCTTCGTTTGTTCAGAATTTGGTGGCTTGTCAGCTTTAGTTTTCGCTTCTGCAGCTTCGAAGCTGTCGTGATCACTAGTTGAGTCTTGATTCAGCCACATGAATGGCGCGACATTGCGTTGGACCCAGTCATCCTTTTCCGCTATCATCCACGGAATGGTTACGCTTTCGCAGTTCGGGAGCACCATGACCTCTCGTATCCCGTTCTGCAGAATGAGATTTGTGTTATATTTATTCTATATTCCTTTAGAAACAAAGGAGGAGTAAGTGTTTACCTTAAACCGGTTTATCAAGAACATAGCAACATGGCTGTTTGTGATTTTGTGTTCACCAACAGATGAGACAAGGTCGAATTGAATATCGGGCATGCTTGTGAAGCCAAACCATAGTTGATCAGATGGAGGCGGCTTCATATGTACACGCAATGTCCCTCGAAGAGAAGAAACTCCTATTGACAAAGTAATTGGAACCTACGGTTTACAAACAGAGACAGTGTAAGATACACCAAGAGCTGCTCTGCTTTCAGAGTCTATTAAATCACATTATGATCCGAGGTCGTGAAGCTTAAGCACTGGAGGCCAAAGAACGCAACAAGCAACGAAACTGCATTGCAGACATAACAGAAAAACAAAGATTAACCTGAGAGACTTGCTCAGCGATGTTCTTCAGAATAGATTTCCACTTAGATCCATTGTTCGGAGCTGCTTTTGTACCTTTTGTTCCCTTAGATTCATCTGCAAAGATATAGTTTAGTTTTTCATCCTTGGTATCAATGCTTCTAAGCAGCTAATTACCGTACTAACCAGCTTTATCGCTTCCTCTAGTTTTCACATCTTGTGCATCAACAGTTCCTCCGGGGACACTTAACTGCTTTTCAAAATCTGCAAGACCTTCAAGGAGATCTGGGGGAACATCCCCGGTAGAATTTGGCTGCAATTTTCCCTCAGCTATACCTTTCTGCAGATCTTCCTCTCGGGCATCAACCCGAGTCTGAACTTCTAGACTCGCACCACCACTGTATTCAACATCTAGTTCGAACGCCCACACACCGTTCATCTCCATTGGAAGAATCCTTGTACCATGTATATAAGGCGGGAGATTTCCAATCTTTACATCACAGCAGATCAAATCGCCTATGTAGCTGGGAATTCTCATGTTAGACAACACCCGCTGTTAAACCAAAAATAATAGGTGGATAAAAATAAACGCAACCAAGTCCCGATGTAGTGAAAGCTTTCGTTTTCATGGAACAGACCTGGATTCGTTCGTGCACTACATTCTTTAGCCCTGTGTTCTGTTTGAGATCAAAAAACAGCCGAGAAATTAGCAAGTTCGACGCCAAAGTTCCTTCATCAGCAAGAAACTTGTCTTCCGAGTCTACATCCGAAACATGACTGCCATGGCTCCAAGTACGTGAGAAAACTTGCACATCGTTTTCCTCAGGGATGTTATCTCGAATCTTTCTTGCTGGGGTGCTCCTTCCAGAGCTACCTGTAGACTGTGCATCTTGGAAAGGACGGGTTGAAGTCTTCTTGTCTTCACGGTTCGGCGGGGCTAAGTTGACTTTAGTTGAGCACTTTTTTGAGAATTTCTTCCAGAACAAACGAACCTTTGATGAAGAACCATCCGTTTTAAGCCCCTTGTCCAATGACTCAAAATCAAACCCAGCTGATGGTTTCATAAAAGAAGGATATGCAACATTAAGGGAAGCCATATAGTTCCGGAAATCTTCTTTCAACTTGGTAGGCCAGATAGCCTTTTCCTGATCCTTGCAAGCAGCAAGACGAAGAGCTTTACACCATGACTCTTTCTCCCAAGAAGTCTCGAGATAGATGTAAAACACACGGTGTCCCTTGTACAAATCTGAAGTTTTGCTTTCTACTTGGATAGGAAATCTTTTAGCCCTAAGATAACATAAAACAAAAAGGGTTGATAATCACTTGAATGGATTAACGACATAAACAATTGGCAATCTCAAAAATACTGAGTACCATTTCCTTGTCGGGAGTCCAGACCCTGAAACAGCCTCAACGGAGCAACCTTTTAGAGTAATAATCGTCTGAGTGCCATCTGCATTTGAAAAGATCAGTTTGTGGTCTTTGATACGAGCAAACTTCCTAACTGGATGTACCTCCAAGAGGTCTTTCTTCTTCTTTTGCTCTTTTGGTATCTTTTCCTTCATCCAATTCTTCAAACTTTCATCCAACTCCAAAATCCAAATCACTCCCTGAGAGATTTAATCAAATGCAATGTTGAAGACAATGAAATCAAACAGCTTTCATCACAGAGATCTAGAAATGGAGAAACTGATCAGAATTTCAACCAATGCAAAAACACATTTCTATATATTCTCGGAAAAACATCGATTAAACAAAAAAATATCAAAATTAGGGATTATCTACTAGATAACAATTGACGGATGTCGTTGAGTTCAGTCACCTGTTTGTTGAGACTAAAATCAATGGACTTGGGAAGATCAGAATCCATTGATGTTTGGTCAGAACTCGTCGCATTCGATTCCAGTCGATTTCGCTTCCGATTCAATCGATTCAGAAGATACAAAAACCCAGCAACTTCCGCCGCTACGATGGCAAGGATCCCCAGCAAAAAGCCAGTGATGAACGCGAAACCAGCAAACGAAACCATCTCCGGGAAGGCACCAAATTTATCGATTTCCACTTAGTATCGAGGAAAGGCGGAGAAGAATATCTTGCGAAGGAATCAAGAAGAGAAGAAGAGGCGTAACAGTGTACTTCATGTCACTTTAGAACGGAGAGGAGATTAAGAGAGAAATATTTAGGCTACAAAATAATTAAAAATAAAAATAAAAATAAAAACAAAACACCATTATCAACAGAGTATCCTCTGCTAAACAAAGAAGCGGATCTTAAATCTTTAATGACAAACAATTTCTTTTTTTGACAATTGCTAATAGATTATTAATATACATAAGAATCAATATAAATTAATTTCAAAACCTTAAACATAAAGACTTCACAAATCTAATGCCAAGGTTTTATTGGATTGGATGTTTTAGTTGGAATTTTAAAATTTAGATCAGAATATTGTGACTAGAATTCATTTCAATTTTCAAGACACATTGTTACACTAATGCAAGATTACTTCATAAAAAACTAAGATATCAAAAAAAATATAAGAAAAGAAAGCTTAAGTGTATCATAAAATTTGTTTAAGAGAACACTATTAAAAGTATATATAAACTTTTCACCGGTTTCAAACAATAAAATATCACCGATTAGTTATGGCCAATTTTGCATAACCAAACAGCTTCTCTTATAATATTGGCTACCTATTAATTTTGTTGAACTAGAAAGTTTGACTGTTTTAAGTTGACCTAATTCTTTGAAGTTTCAATCTGACCTAGGCCCTTATTCGTTGAAGAATGAGTCAGAATATATCAATTCTTGAGTCACGTTTAATTAGTTACTAAAAGGAAAAATAAAAAGTATTCAAATAATGCAAAGAATCATGGGAAAGAAAAAACACATCGTCATCAAACATTCAACGTTAGATTATTTAAATAAATCTAGAAAAATAAGAAAAGGACGTATCTAATATACCAGTGATTTGTCTTCTTCCTCTCTTACCGACATACAAGAAAGACAAGGGTTTTTTTTAATCTATTTATATATTTAGATAGAAAGTACAAAACAGAGTCCTCTGTTCACAAAGTAAAAAAAAGAAAGAGAAGTAAAAGAGTAACGAACTTCATTTACATGGTCTCACTCAAGAAAAAACGTTCTTGTTTTCTCATCACAGTAACACCTAAAAAGAAAAAAAAAAACTCAGTTTTCTTCTAAAACAACACAACGAGCCAGACAACAACAAAAGAAACACAGAAAAAAGGAGGTAGCTTGAAACAACAAAGAACAATTCAGGGTTATGAGTTTTTTTTTTTAAGGTTTGGAGAAACGTAAGAGGACCCCCGATGATCTTAAAAGTTTGAGTTTATGAAGAAGTTATAGTCATGGTGATCAACATTTAGCTGTTTCAGCCATGAATCCGCAGCACTCTGAAGATAAAACAACCGATCTTGGTCAAATCCTGTCTTTCCCCAAAGATCTCCTTGCATTTTGTAAGTAGCTAAACCAAATGGAGGCAATGGGATTCTCTTGTTTATGACAGATTCTTCACAACACGTCTCTTCCTTGCCTTTGTTGTTGCTATGATCTCCTTCCACCGCATTATCTGCAGTTCTTGAAGCTGTTAGAAAATCTAGAAATGGTGTTTTTTTTTACGTTAATGAGCAGTGATCTTGATCACAATTACCTTGAAAAGATGAAGATAAAGTATGATAAGTTAGAAAGCCTGTTGTCAAATCCTTCTCGTTTTTGCAGGTTGGAATGTGATAAATTGGATACCTAATTCATCATGCCATCACATTTATCAATCTAATAGTTCAAGGTGTACAATATAATTCCAAAAATTAGTCAAAGGTTGTATTAACAAACGAACTGAGTACTTACCAAGCAATAGACATCCAACTTGCAGGAGACATATCAACACTCCTTAAAGTCATCAATCCAGGATATTTCTCTGCCAATTCGTTAATCTGAAAAAGAATTCAAGTATACCGTATCTTTACTTCAAAACCAATGTTTATTAGAAAAAAAAATGTGGTTACTAAAAATCAAGAAAAAGAAGAGAACCTTGTCAGTTAAAGGAATCCGTTTGTAAGGAGGATCTTTTTCAATGTATTTAAAGTCAAGGTAACCAAGTCTATCTCCCAGCAATAGCGTAACATTCGGATCAAAAACAGAATCTTCAGATACTGCATCCCATGTTTTGCTAGAATCATTACTCATAGATCTTGATAACAAATTTTCGTTCTCACTATCACTCCAACATTCACTACTCTCAGATTCAACCACCTCATTTTGGTTCCTACAACACCAGAAAAATAATCAGTACGAAAACCAAAAAAACAAAGACAATTGATTGTTCATGAATCTAGATTCATCACTACAAATTAAAATGCATTATAATCAAAATTGATAAATAACCTGGACATCACGATGGATTTGTTAGTGTGGATTTGTATGGCAGATAAATACGGGACATAATATTGTGTAATGGATTCGCCATTGTTTAAATCAACTTGTGATCCAAAGCCATATGCACTCATTTCATCATACCAGTCCCAGAGATCACCAAGCCTGAAATATTCTATCTCCCCCTTCCCCTGTCCCTGTCACAAACACTAAAGATCACTCACACAGCTTTGGAAACAGCACATATCATTTCAAGCAACTCTGCAACAACAGCACAAACACTAATGATGATCCAATGTGATCAACACCTAATTATCCTATATACAACTGTGATCAAACTGTTCATATCATTTCAAGCAACTCTGCAACAACACGATCCTTAGTTTTAAGACCAACATGGTCTTAGTATGTATTGACATGTATTGAACAATAAAGCTCTTAATCCCTAATCACTGACATAAACCATGATTACTGAAAAAGACGGACCTCTAAAGATACAGTTCCAAAGGATATACCCAGATGATTCAAACCAAATATCAGCACTTAGCTACTGGATAATGAATATATAATAATATATATTTCAGTAAAGCAAATTCTGTCGCACGTTTCCACGTGGTGATATATAATCCATGAAATGATGTGACCATTAAAAGGATAGATTTTTCATAGTTATTTGTCCGTGATGGACAATGCAATTATTGTCCTTATTGCCAAATTCATCTGAAATTCACACCAAATCATTAAAATATTACAAGTTCTAGGTTGTCTGATACATCACCGTTGATTAAAAATTAAGACCTTTTGGAAATTCTGTTGATCAGAGACGAGTTTTGAGGAGGAGAAAGTCAATTCAAATCGTTTTGAAATGATATAATTTAGAATTAAAGATCATAATTATCCACAAATGATTTTCAAGAGAAGAAAAAGAAAAAAAAAATTACCTGAGGAAGAGAGAATGAAGGAGGTTTAGGAGTGACTCCTAAGAGGAATCTCTCCAGATTTGAACGGCCTTTTACTGAAGAACACCACCACCACATGTCTCTTCTTCTTCTTCTTCTTCTCTCAATCTCTCTGATTTCAGATCTTTATCCGTAATCGAGTCCACGGAAATAAACACCAAGTTAGGAAATTTAATAATTTCTGGTCTTCTCTCATTAATACAAACACTTAATCCCAATATGGTAGCTTTATAATTCCCAACATGACTCTTTTTCCTTTAAATAACTTCTGTAAATCCTAATACCCAGATTCTTCCGCAAAAACTTATCTTAAATCCCGTAAAAATAAAACAAAAAACAAAAACCACCAAAGAACGAAACGGATTCTGGGTCTTTCTAAAGAACGAAACTTTCGATTTGGAGGCCTTAAAGAAAATGAGAATCAGAAAAGTGGGGTTTTCTCGAATTTTGTTCAAAGTTTTACTCTTTTAATTAAGTGAAATCCTCAACAGGAAAATGGGGGCAGAGAAACTGAAGTAAGAGATGAAGAAGAAAGCTTTCTGAGTATGATTGCTTCGTATTAATGGAAGAAGAAAACGAAGAGGACGAAACGCTTCTTCTCTTTCTCTCTCTTTTCACTCACTCTAATCCTTTTTTATTTATTAGGTTATTAATTTTCCCCTTTTTTAAAAACCGGACCCAAGTATGAAACTGAAGACTTTGGTTGATTTTTTTTTGGTTTCTAACTAATAAATTTTAATTAAATAATTTGTATCTAGCTATAATTAAAAAGACCACTGCGATATCATTATACAATAATTTTTTGTATATTTATACACAAAAATAAGTTTTACAAATGAAGACATGATTACATCATTATAACACCAAAATTCAAGTCACATTGCAAAAGAAAAAACAAATTGTGGTAAGTTTCATTTGTTTGTATCGATTATGCTGATGACTTTCTTCTTCTATATGTTTCTTTTAGAATATAATTAACTAAATATAGATCAAATGTAATTTTGGAGATCACGAGGACGTTACAACTAATTTACTCTTTTTGTTTCTGTGGTGAGTGATAAAGCCTTCTATAAATCCATTTCTAAGATTTTTATTGTCTCGTAAGTTTTATCTATAATGAAAATTATTAATGGTTTTAATTTTGTATAAGGGTTTCATGTAATATCAATGTTCTTGTTGAGAAACTGTAAATACAAAAATTTTAAAACGAAACGAGTATATAAATTGTTGATTACTCTGTGTTTTTTATTTTGACAAATGTTGATTAGTCGTGGTAAAGAGTTTTTAAAGGGAAATACTATAGATGATTTATAGATAGATACAGTGGCGTGCAAAAACTTATAAATACTTAAGAAGAATTTAAATGATATATTTATTTTATAAATTTTGCAAACAATGATTATAATCTAAATCCAATGATGCATAATTTGTAAAAAAAAAAGTATAGACAAATCTAAATACTAAAGGAAATATATTTACATAAATGTTTTTTACTTACCAGCACCAAATTCTTATAAACTTAAAAACCAAATTTAAACTGTAGATGAAAAATTAAATTGTCTTATAAAAAAAAAATATCGAAGACATATCTTAAAAATAATTATTGAAATTATTAAAATTTTAGTTAACATGATCAAAATGTCTTTTTTAAAAAAGACTTATTACATGCAAAAATAAACTTTGAACTCACGTGAAAACCCAAATTCAAATATATTTTAACTAATATATGGTTTATTGTAACTAAAACCCTGAAAACTTTAAATTATATATTTTAAGATCTTGAGACAAATGCCTTTTTCATTGTACTATAAGTACACTAGGTACACATCTTTATAGTGAAATAATTGTAGAGTTTCTGGAGCTCTAGTACATAAAATCGTTAATGGATAGAAAATCAATTTAATCATAAAAATTGAACATATAAAAAACAAATACCAAACAAATCTGAAAATTATATTCCATTGTCTAACCTCGGTCTATACGTATCTAATAACTGGACAATCTCTAAGATTCCAACTATCTTCAAAAACAACCGCATAATGACCAACCATATGAAAGTTCTTGTAAGAAACAACTATGATAAGCACATGAAAAAACTAGTTATGGAGTTTTGAGTTATAAAAATCCGACCGCTAGTGGAAAATCGACACACCTATAACTCCATCATTGGATTACTATCTAACTTTGTTCACCAATAATTTTTAATCGCAGAAATTATAACATTTGACAGTAGTCTTTTTCATATAAATGCGATTTTGACATTTTTATCCAAATTAAAAATCAGTTTCTTATGAGATGTCTCCGAGTAACAAAAAAAAAATCAGTTATAATAATATTATATTAAACCTCTTAAAAGTAATTTGATTTTGGAAACTATTTTTACTAACATATTATTACTAATATATTGTGTTCTATTAACATAATTTTAATAAGTTTAATTATGAAAATGAACTATTCATACATTTTACCGATGAACTTCCGAGACTTGGCTATTTATCTCAAAGTTAGAAGAAGGACAAGTATATAACTCGGAAATGATTTTTGTTTCTCTTTGTAAACGGAAAATAAATAAAATGAAAAGGAAAAGATCTTTGTAAACATGCATTTCCAAAGCAGGAAAGATCTTTGTAAAATCAATCTTTTCGAATTTCGATTATTTACTTTCAACTAAGTCTATGGATAATCAGAAAGATTATTACCCATGGCTACTTTGGTATATTTGGAAAAGCAGGAATGACAAGATATTCAAAAATAGAGATAAAGATCCTAGGGATATTATACGACAGGCAGAAACAGAAAGACAATTATGGCAACAAACCCAGACAATAGAGATTAACACACAAAATTCGGACTTACAAACAACGGAAACTAGTTTTGACAAGCACCAACTGTCACCAGATAAGTGGTATTGTCAAGTGGATGGATCATGGAAGGAATCAAGGAAGTTTTCAGGGCAATGTTGGTTTTGTCAAAAGAATGGAAGTGTAGGACGACTATTTGGAGCTAGGAACATCATCCCCAGTCTGTCCCCACTACATGCTGAATTGGAGACACTCGTATGGGCAATGAAATGTATGATTGATTACCGAAGGCTGAGAATTGTATTTGCAACAGATTGCCAGGATGTGATGAAGATGGTAGCCTCACCAGAGGAGTGGCCAGCGTTTGGAATCCATTTAGAAGAGTTCAAGCATTGCAAAGCATTTTTTAAAGACATAAGAGTTACAACCATCCCGAGAGCACTGAATATCACAGCGGATAGATTAGCACGAGGAGCCCGGAGCTTTGCCACAGTAATAGAGCATATCGACCGGACGCCACCGACTTGGATGGAAAGAAATACATAAGCTTTATTTACATTGTTAACAAAAAAAAAAAAAAAACATGCATTTCTAATATGGATCTAAGGAATGTATGTTTTTTTGAACTTAGCCCTAGCTATCAAAAACCCAAAGGAATGGTTAATTTTTGATGGTTATCTTTCTGAAATCATTTCCATTCTTGCAGCAAATCCTACCTTTCAAGTTAGGCAAACACCACTTTGCTTCAAGTGTAATGTGGTGTCGGACCACTGGACTTCCTGTTCGACGCGTGTTTGCCTAAACTGCGTCAGTCTCTCGCGTCGCGTTTTGCTTTTTTCTTTTTCTCTCAAATTTTTTTTTTTTAAAATGTTGTCTTTTCTTTATTTCTTCGTTTTTTTCCTTTCAAAATAAGGATCTATCCATATTTCTAATTTTATTAATTGTTGTTAGCGAGTACTAGGTAGACTCGAGTTTTGTATAGCATGAACGTAATCGGATAAACTTAATTAATTACTAGATATTTAGACGACTACATAGATGTATAGCAGCTAATCATAGGATTAAAGATCAAGTTAAATTCTAGAAAGCTCGTAGCATTTCCTCTCTCTTTTTCTGTTTGTTTTTGTTTTTGTGAAAGGGCATGTTAGTTATTAAAGGTTTTAATTATATTTAAATCGTGGGGAAAGTGATTTGTTTTTGTTTTTGTTTTTGCTAAAAAAGTGGTTAGTGCAGATAAAGTCACGTGTCCTATAACTTGTTGTTTCCTCGGGTTTCCTATAATTTGTCGTTTCCTCATCACACTACTCCGACTCGCGATGTCGCCAACGCTATGAGAATATATAATCGTTGTACTCTAGTGAAATTATGATAAAGACAAGTGTTATGATTATAAATCTAAATATGTGTTGGACCGTGTGATGCGACGAATATGGTCATCTTTAGTGATGTGACCCCGGGATAAACTAATCTAGTCATCAATCTCGCTTGGGCTATGCTCAATTCTTTAGGCCCATTTGTTTGTATATTCTTTGTTAATGTTAAAACTGAAAAATCCTTACAAGAACATGGGCAACCAATAAGGCGCGAAAGAGATATAATTTCAACAAAAGATTTGGAACCTCCAAACTCCAAATAATCATCTTTACTGCATATATATATATATGTTAAAACGGAATAAATTCACTTCATTAGAACGATTTGATTCCAAAACAAATTTTAGTTAAGACACTAATCGCTACGTCGAACTTTGGGCTTAAAACCCCTAAAAGCCCATTTAACGTTTCTTTTAACAATTTTAAGAAATCATAAAACCGAGTGTTCTAATCTCATGTACTAAACCGGTTCAGATCAATGCCCAAAATTCATATTTGGTTCATCCCTTTGCGAGTTTTTATCTTAAAGTTTTGTCTAAGGACATAGATGCTTAGGCGACTTGTATTCCTTTTTTCTCCCTATCTTTTAGTTTTACATGTAAATGTAATTATGTACTATAATCTGTAATTGGATTGCAAAGAGGTACAAATTACAATATATGCGACTCGACATTTTGTGATTCATTTACTCTTTGTGGGTTCGAGTAGAATCACACACGATGGTGATGTTAATGTATGATGATGATTCAATCATTTTTTATTTTAGTTTACAAGTTTTTTTGTTTTTGTCAAAAATTTAGTTTACAAGTATATATATTTAAAGAATATGTAATGTGGTCCGTCGAAAATGAATCACAAAACCGTACCGAATTAAAGGTCTCTCATATTAGATAATACGATTTTTGGTATATTGACATATATATTAGGATTCTGTCAAAAAAAATTGAATTTGCAGCAAAATAAGCTGAATGTAACAGATTAAATGGCGTTGACACCTTTATCTTTGGGATACAGTTGTCAAACATTTTATTTTATTTTTTTAACTATTTGCGTTTTTCGTATAAGAGGTTTATAAACAAATTTAACTTTTTTTGGTTTGGTTGTAATATTAGAAGTTAGAGAATGTAAACAAAGAGATGGTGTTGATTTGTTAATAGATATAAGCTTGCCTAACTTTAAAGAAGCATTTGCGGTGTTCCCACAACTCGTCATCCACTAATGATTGATCAAATACATTTTTTTATTATTGTAAAGAAGTAAATTGAAAATGGGTTTAAGTATCGATTGGATGATCATTGGTATGGTAGTATATAACGCATTTATGTCGTGTCATTACTAGTTTTTCCACTAGTGATAGTGTCTTCGGTCTTCCTCAATTTTATGCTTATACATCTGGTTGATGCAAAGCACACCAAATATTTTTCTTTCTTATGTCACTTTGCAACATAAATGTGATGCGGTTCTTCGTTTACACTCGGATACATATAATTATAATTTGCATTAGCTATTTCGTTAGTATATATTATTCGGACTTAAAAATTTAACTTATTCAGTTTGTGTGAATTTTGATTTACATGACTACTTCTAGCTAGTGCTACGACGACCGGAACATAATTCTGTTTTTCTTTTTTTGTGAATAATAATTTTATTTTTTGGGTAAACAATACTACTATACTTATTTTTAAACCCATTTAGTAAATTGTCTTCTTTTTTTCTTGATTTCATGGGGAATTTATCTTTTATCAGTTTGCAGTCTTAAAACTTAATTTATTCTTATTATAAAAATATACATATAAGAGACTTTGGAAACTATAGGCATATACCGTAACAGTCACATAGAATCGAAGTAGAATATGCCATACAGTTATACACTTTAATTGATCTTCATCTGTCCACGATATGTGAACGAATCGCAAAATTTCACGTAATTTATCATCAGATACGAGAAAAACACATGAAAAAGGAACTTTAAATTACGAATATTCCTCTAAAAATATATCTTAATTAAGAAAAAGTTTGTGTATGATTACACTAACTTAAACGAAGAAAAAAGGTAATGTGATTGAATATTTTATATAATAATATAAGTTTTAGCTAACGCCATTAACACAAATAATTAATATTCACGTACGGGAGGTTCATGAACAATAGGTTGTTTTTTAGGTGGAGCCAAATAATAAGTTCGAGATTATATTTGGTGGTTTCATATGGAAAAACATCATGTGTCATGGTATCAACAAAAGACGTGTTACACAATTCATCAGACTGAGTCTAATTATGATTATAATGATCCTCGTAAAAGATGGAGGAAGAAATGTGAATTTAGGCAGAAAATGCGCAACATATTCTTCACAAAAGATATGACCTATAAATGTTAATATCGTGAACACGCCAACCTTTCTTTCTTTAGGGATAACCAGGAAAAAAATTATAGAGTGAAAGACTCTGATACCATATCACTATATATATCACAGGAAACGACATACGAGATTTGTGTTTTATTGATATATAATATAGGTTGCAAAAGCTTATCAAATTATGGACCTAGGTTACAAGAGAATAAAGGAATATTCACATTCTAGAAAATAGGTAAGAGCTAAGAAAGGAAGATATGTATATCAAATATACAAAGATTTATACATTCCAATAGACCCCTCACCCCCACACGTAATGTCTTAATCCTACTAATTAAACCACTTTCTTCATGGCTTCT
Organism: Streptanthus diversifolius; assembly: GCA_039880935.1. NCBI lineage: Eukaryota > Viridiplantae > Streptophyta > Magnoliopsida > Brassicales > Brassicaceae > Streptanthus > Streptanthus diversifolius. The sequence continues at coordinate 2,975,276 of JAXGFM010000015.1, read as the reverse complement.
TTCGATAATCGTACCTTGATTTTTTTTGGGTTTAAAGGTAAATAATATTAATGCCAAAATCATATTATAGTGAGAAACTCTCCTGTCAGAAACAATGCCAGTGAATTGCTTTGATGGTCGTCCGAATATCTCTAAGCAGGATCTCTGGTGGTTTTAAGACGCCTGAATGGAGCCTGAAATTACGCTCTGTCCAGAGTGTATAAACCGTCGCTTGGAGGATAAGGTTGGTGATGGTTGGAAGATGATCTGGGAAACCACTACAAAATAGGTAATAAGCTGCCGTGAAGAGGAATCATATGCAAAACAATCTGTAAAAGATAAAAAGCATAAGGACAAGAGAAAAAGAGATGCTCCCTTGTTTCATCATGAATATCACATAGTAGGCAAGTGACTGAGATGAGAGGAGAATAGCGACGAATGCGAGTCCTCGGAGCTAATCTGTCGTGGATGGCTAGCCAGGTGATGAAGGAATGTTTAGAAATCCGTCCCGAAAACCAGACATATCTATGCCAAGAGACCTCCGGAGGAGGATGATAGATGGCAAAAAAGGTCCTGGAAGCATAATATTTCGTAGGGGAAGGAGAAAACGGAGTGTCTCCGGGGTAAACCCAATGATAAATGTCCGTCTCATGAGCCTGAAGGAAGGTGTTCGGATCTGGAAGGATACCACGAAGGAAGACAACTAAAGGGTTTCTTGATCTAGTGGAGAGACGCCAATGCCCAGAAAAAATAGCATCATGTACAGTAGCATGTGGGCGTATGCCTGTGATCACCATGGCGGAAATACCAAGAAGAGAAGCAAGAGGGCCAAGACCTGTCCAATTATCCTGCCAAAAGGAGCATAATAATCCAGAACCAACTTTGTAATATATGAAAAGGCGAGCAAGGGAGCGAACTTTTAGAAATTTCCTCCACAACCAACTATCAGTGATGGAAGCAGTTTCCCAAAAACCTGTAGAAGTAAGATAATAGCTCTGCACCTTGTTAATATACTAATCTTTAATGATCCAACTATGCAACACCCTTATTAGTTTTTAATGATTGCATAATCTAAGTTTAAAACTCGAGTAATTTTCAGTCGCCATTAAATGTGCAAACCAACAAAAAAAACTGAGCGCAAAAAGTTTACGTTTTCATGATCAAGAAAAAAATAATTACGTTTTTCATTAACTACTTTTGTCTATTTTCACCATTTTTATATTAGAGGTTAGATTTGTTTGTCCATTTTCCATTTTCATTTTTTAAATCAAAATTTTACTTTTCTGAATTCGTTAACTATCTTTTAATTTTTATAGTCTTTGATTATAGATATATATATACATGTATATATAACATATCTGTAGATAGATATAAAAATATTAGTAAAAGAACCAATTTATAGATTCTTTATTCAAATTTGTGGAGAATTTTCATGATTGGTTTAGGTTTGTCTTTACACTATTTACTTTTTGTAAAGAGATCTAGGGTATATTAATCGTTCAACCACATATTTATATCGTAAAGAGTACTGCGTATGCCATATTGCCATACCGAGAGGTAACACTCAACTACTTACGGATGAATACGTTTTCTTACAAAGAGTTTCTTCCAAAATTAAAACTCATTTTTCATGTATTATTCGGTTAAAATCCACAACAGAACCGAACTTTTTGACACATAATTTCAGTCATGTGCTCTCTTTATGCATCATCAAATTCTTTTTCCTTTTCTCGTCATGCATCATTTATATTTTAACCGTAACTTTTGTCGTTTGTTATATTAGTTTTCAATACTTTTTACATTAGTGGGAACTAAAAGTTACGTTTATTGCAAAAATAAAAATGAGTTACATTTGCAGACAAAGAAAAGATGGAAGAGAAATAGACAAAAAAAGGAGATTATAACACACTTTGTTTTGTTCAAGTTTTTTGGTAAAGAGTTACGTACTTACATGAATTGTTAATTGTTAAGTAATTCTTTTTTTTTTCTTTTTTCAAATTTTAAATTAAAATCTCAAGTTAATAAATGTACCAATCAGACGAAACAGATAATATAAACACAAAATATAAGAAAAAGGTCATTGAACTATATAAGAAAAAATTTAATGACTCATAACCCACAATCTCCTTTTATAAGATTGTTTATTCCACAGTGATAAATAGGATACAAAACGTTGCTCGACCATGTGTATATATACGGTCGTTTGCTTAAGACATATATCAACCAACAAAACAAAAACTTAAAACAAGATTATTTACACCTGAAACAACAGAAAAAAATATGAAACCTTCTGAACAAGAAGCTCCGAAGCTTGTGGAGACATCATCAAACATATCGAATGATTCATCAGCATCCGAGAAAGGAGAAGTGACTAGTCAACAACAATCCAATAATGGTTATGCACTCACAGTTGACGAAGTGATCGAGCAACACATTGGAGCACTTGGGTTTGCTCAGATCGTGCATGCTCTCTTGGTCTCTACCGCTTGGACCTTCGATGCTCAGACCACTCTTATCTCCATTTTCTCTGATGCTAAGCCCGCTGCGAGGCTTGTCGCAACGGGAGCCATCGTAGAGGGCTCCATGTTGTGTGGACTATCCACCGGAGAATGGGAATGGATTGGAGGAAAGAGCGACACTATTGTTTCTGAGTGGAATCTCATATGTCAACATAAGTTTCTTGTTGCTCTCCCAGCCACTCTTTTCTTCATCGGATCTCTTTTCGGTACGATTCTTAATTCAGTTTCTAAAGTTCGGTATTTGTACGGTTTGGAGAGTACTTACCGAATAGAATCATCTTTTTTTTTTGGTACATTGATTTCAAAATCAGTTCGGTTGGTGTATGGGGCCAGTCCTAAAATCTTAATCACTGTGTTTACATGATTCTCATGTTGCCTTTTGTTTTTGCCCGACAGGTTCTGGAGTTTATGGATATCTTGCTGATTCATGGTTTGGTCGAAAAAAGACTCTATTTCTCTCTTGTCTATTAACGTTTGTCACGGCTTTGGCGATCTCCTTTTCCCCAAACATTTGGGTTTACGCGTTTTTGCGTTTTGCCAATGGTTTTTTTAGATCAGGAATCGGGTCTTGCTGTATCGTGCTAGCGACTGAGGTCGTCGGTAAAAAATGGCGTGGGCAAGTAGGGCAATACGGCTTCTTCTTCTTCACGTTAGGGTTTCTATCTCTACCACTCATGGCTTATTTGGAGAGAAAGTCATGGAGAAACCTTTACCGAATCATATCCGTTCTTCCTCTTGGATACGCTATTTTTCTCTTACCCTTTGCCTATGAGTCCCCTCGATGGCTCCTTGTCAAAGGACGTAACAAAGAAGCAATGGTGGTCTTGAAGAAACTCGCGAGGCTCAATGGGAAACAACTTCCAGCTGATCTTAGCCTTGTCGATCCAATTCCAGCAGGAGATGATCGAACTTCGTCGTCATCTGAGAATTTTTGGAGAACGAAATGGGCTGTGAAGAGGATTGTAATGGTTATGATGGCTGGATTTGGCAGTGGTTTTGTTTATTACGGAATTCAACTAAACGCCGAGAATCTCGACTTTAATCTTTATTTAACCGTTGCGGTCAACGCTCTGATGGAGTTTCCAGCGGTTTTCATCGGAAGTTTCCTCCTCGGGGTCATGAACCGCCGTCCATTGTTCTCGAACTCATCATACCTCGCTGGAATCTCGTGCTTACTCTGCGCGGTTCTCTCGCTCCACCGTCTGACCCGTGCACTATCCATAGCGAAATGGCTGCAGCTAGCAGTTGAGGCGGTTGGGTTCATGGCGTCCTCAACGGCGTATGATGTCATGTATGTCTATGCCGTCGAGCTATTTCCGACAAATGTGAGGAACTTTGCGGTTTCGCTCTTGCGTCAAGCGTTCATGCTAGGAGCATCTGCAGCACCGCTGCTAGTTGCATTGGGAAGAGAAAGCGCGATGATGTCGTTTATGGTGTTCGGCGTTGCGTCTGTGTTGAGCGGTGTGGTGAGTCTCTGGCTAAGAGAAACGCGAAACGCTCCACTTTATGAAACACTAACGCAGCAGGGGAAAGCGGAAGAGACGGAAAACGAAACGGAACGCTCTTGATCACTAGTGCTGTTCCTTTTTAATATTTATGTCCAATAATTGGAAAAATGTAAAATCTTTCTGTTTTCCATCCAAAATGTATGAAATGTTGATTGTTTATTTTAAAGAGACGTTAATCTAAATAGTCAGAACCAAGAATCTGGAAGGCATTTGTGCAAGGAATGATTGAGAAGACCGAGCATAGAATAGAACTCATTTGAACAGATGGTAAGCAAAAAGCGACCTAACCTTGATAAAAGGAAAATTGCTGTTCGGACCATAAACCATCAAGTGATAATAAAACCAGGTCTTTCTGTCCGCAAAGATTAGAGAAAACAAGAATCTGACAGGTGCTCAGAAAAGGTCGAGCGACAAACATTTTTATGATGGGTTTTGCTGGTGAGCTTTTCTTTCTCTAAGAAGCAGCAGCTTTGGGCTGAGCAGCTTCTTCAGCAACAGGAGTCTCGAAAGTCTCTCCCACTACAAGTTCTGGGACATCATCATCGTCCTCTTCTTGGATAGTTGCTGGAACATCAGCTCCACCTGGTGCCTGTTTCTGAAATTGCTCTGCTAGCTTCTTCAGGTTGTCCAAGTTATCAGGTCCTGAGATAAACAGAGTAAGAGAAGTCGGCTAATGTCAAGCGATCATTAGATTGGAAAAGGAATTGGAGGGGATAAACATTAAGGGCTGTATACCTAGTTGGCTGATAATCTGAGGAAGAATGTCTTGCAATTCTGCAGGAAAATCAGACTTTAAATTAGAATATGCATAAGCCGAAAAAGATTATTGGATAATGATAGATCACCTATCTATGTGGATACAACACTTACTTTTGGTCTGTGGTGTACCGCTCACAACCCATGTGTTAGCAGCAATCGAAGCTTGAACTGTAATATCATAATTAAAACATAAATGCAATGACCATATTAATACAATGAATGCTTTAACCAAATACTGAGATTTATAAACAAAAAAACGAAACAAGTTTGGAACTTTACCCTTAGGGTTAAGGAACTGAATCACTACATCATCCTTAAAGATGTTAACTTCTTCAATGGCGGGAATGGAATTCACTCCAACTCTCTTAAGGGTGCTCTGAAGCCTCTTGTCATCCGTGGTGGTCGTCTTATGAACAGCCTTCTTCTTTCTGAAATGAGAAACAAAAACAGTTTAGCGAACACAACATTGCCTAATGCTTAAGCTGAAAATGGCGAAAATACAATCTCAATTAAAAAAAAGACTTTATATACCTTCTTACTGTCCCTTTTCCGCCAGTGCGGACAGTGTTAGCCATCTTCATCAACTTTTCCCTATTCATCTGTTGTGAAAAAAAAACACAAAGTTACGACCTTTAATCCCAAAATCTATCTAAGAAGCTCGAAAGAACACATAAATATTTACACTTGACTGAATCAATTAGTTATACACAAAGTAACTAATCCGGTCATCATTAAGAAATCAAATAGAATATGGAACACGCTATGATTAGGAAACAGGGCAGCAAAAAGAACAAAGCTCGTATATTACTATGAGCTTAACCTAAGTTTCAATTTTTTGAATCGATGAAGTCTCTTCCTCGAACAAACGAGACAGTACTTTTAATACTCAACGAAAAAGACAGTATGTCGAATCAAAGATGAAACCAAATGAATCGAGAAAAACATGAAAATGATATTGACCACTTCAGCTAAATCAGAAAAGCACTAAAGAAGTAATCGATTTTCTCGGAATGGAAAAAAGGACGAAAACCGATTAGATTATTGAAGTGTGGTGTACCTTGTTATTCGATTTCTAGGGTTCTTCTTTCGTAGAATAGTATAATGAAGAAGATAAGAAAAGAGAGAGACAGAGATCCAAGCGGCGCTGGAGGGTTTTGCCCTTAAAGTAAATGCGATGCTTGGCCAATTTCGCCTTTCACACGAATACGATTATTATATAACACACCATCCAACGGTCAGTATCTCACGTTCCTTAAAAAACTCTCCTTCTTTACCGTTCGATATTACTATAAGCCGCGAAATATTTGTTTGGACCATGGGCCTAAATCTGTAGCCCATTTCATATTCCAAATTTGACATTTTCGTCTGTAAATGCGTAATTATTGGAACTCGTTGATTAGCAGCATACTAAAACTGTAAACACATGTAAGAGTTTTCTTCTACGTTTGTAATGTCGTGTTTTCTACTCCTGCAAGAACGGTCGGCTCAAAGTTTTTCAAGAAGGTCCTTGGGAAAAAATTAATTAGTCCGTGGGCAAAATTTTTATTTTTGGAGCTTTTAGACCAAAAGTTTTTTATGAGGGCCCTTGTTTTATTTTATTTTTTTTCATTATTTAATGAAATATCTTTTAAAATTATTTTGTTACGACTTTTTTTTTTGAAGAATATATATACATATCTATTTTCTTTACATAAAGTTAAAAAAACATTCAATTTTTTAAAATTGGGATTTTAAAATACAAGGGCCCTGGACGGTCGCACTTACTATTTAAGTGGGCACTGCCTATTATTAACAATTTTGGTGGAACTAAAAACAAAATTACAGAAATTTGCACTATATTGCATAGAGAAAATATATACATTTTCTTTAAGCAAATTTTGATTTCTTGTATTGGAGGATAAAAGAGGATATCACACCTTCTCATAGAGATTATTTTTCATAGATTATATGGTATATTTGAAAACCCAAAAATAACAACTATCAACGAAAAATAAATATTAGCCGAAAACATTCTTTACCACGCAGTGGTAGAAGCAGAATGCTAGAAAAACACAATGAAAAAAAAAAGACGAAGACTAAATAATAGAGGAATCACAATAGCTAAGACTGACTGAGGGTTCCCCTTTACCCCCTAATTCTGACTTGCCAGATTGATGTTTTATGGATCGATCATAAACTGGTTAGTGGACTAGGATGGTCCCTAAAGGATACCATGAGACATTGTTTCTTCAGACATTATTTCTTCAGTCATTTGGGTAATGACATGATTTACGAGATAAAGGCTACCGGATAGTCTACCTTGGGACGGATTAATCAAATCTCATACAAGTGATTGAGGATCTTTTGGATTGACTTACTTTTCAAACAGAGAAAGACTTAATGTCTAATATTAAATCACCAACCTGAAAAGCAATACCTAACAATAAAGTTTGATTCTTATGTAATTATGTAAGTTCACCAAAAAGAAATCTAACAAGAAGAATAATAATGTTATCCCAAACTTCTGCAAAATCGAGGGATTTCGTATCATATAAGGCATTTCTAAAGTAACAGACACACTTTAGTTCCGGCTACAACATACCGCATTTAATCAAGACGTTATTTTTTTCCTTCAATGCTTCATCAAGCTTGGAACTCGAGGAAGAGTTTAAGCTTCTGCAACAACATCTCGTTCGTTCCAAAAGGCGGTTTCTTGCTTCCAATCCAATCTCTACCAAGAAGCCCTGTTCTGTCGCTGTTGAGCATCTCATCGCGGAATGTAGACAGAATCTGGTATATCGATATCCTCAAAACATCTGTAGCTGCATACGCGTAAGAGTATAACGCCCCATTCCTCCTTTTGATCGGCTTAACATCTTTTCTGACCATACTCGAGGTCGCCCATTTGATACTAGCAGGTCCCAGCAGTTGTTGCGGCGATTGTAGATTATTCTTCTTCCCCATAAACGTTTCAACAGCTAGCAAAAGCGATAGAAGCGTTGAGACAACATCGGCGTTTCCACCAGACAGTTGTGCTACTCCAAGCCGGTCTTCCTTGTGAGAGATCGAAGTCAGGGATGCAGTTGTTTGAGCACACCATGCATATAGCTGCACATATCATATACAGAGGCAGACAGTTATTGGTTACAGCTTACCAGAAGAAACCACGGAGAAAAGGCAGAAACTTTTGAATTGCGTTTTACCTGGAAAGTCTTGAGTGATTCGCCAAATTTAGGATCGATATAGAATTCAGTTGGCTGCTGGAGTGGTGTCTGATAGCCTTTTTCAGTAAAGGTGTGGTCTAGCCTAGCAGCTAACTTGGAGGCAAGCTCTTCTAAAGGCCTCAAGCATAGAGTGATTACTCTTTTGTAAGTCTCGTTGGACTCCTCGAAGAAAGCAGCACGACGCCAAGTGTCAACATTATTCTGGGACACCATGTAGAGATCAAGGTATGCAAGAGATTGCTCGAGGGAACCCGGAGCACTCCCTTCTAAAGCAGCAAGAAGAGGCTCACTCGGATTTGTTTCTGCTGCCGCAGATCCTTTTGGAGGAGCAAATGCGAAGCGTTTCGTGTGCAGAACCTGCAAAAGAAAATGACTATCATGATAAGACTCTTTTGTACTGGAAAATGGCTTAAGTTTATGGTTCTCTTGATACGGTGAGAAGAAACACAGAACAAAGCTCACACCTCACAGATGATCCTTCAAAATGTCTAGTCACTAGGTAAGGAATAATAAAGCTATCCACGAAAAGTAAACAATTTGATGAATAATTTTTTTGTCTGCCTCACCAATGTTTAAAGTAGTAGTACATAGAAAAGGCATGCATCTACGCATATCGATACACATTTCTATTAGTTTTATAACACACATCTAGAGACACAAAAGGACAGGCAGCAAGTGTTTGACATAAAAACGTGAAGAATAAAAGATAAAGTAATTCCAAACGATATCAATGCAACATTTGATGATGGCAAACACAGCTAAACTTGAGTGATAGTGAGTTCTAACTCTTTTGCAATCTACATGTTACCTCGACTAAGTTCACTAAGAAGTTACAGGGATCTCTATACATTCAATCTGAACAAACAAAGCAAATATGCAAATCAACAAATACTTAATGTATCAGGCAGATGAACAAACCTGATGTATATGGTGAGTCACTTCCCACGAGAGAATCAGGCAGAAACTGCCGGCATAAGATATGACCTGCTCACCCAAGAATCTGGATAGGGACACAAGCCCACCCGACCAGTCTAGCAGAAACAACAGCATTATCGTTGATAGCACATAAAGCACACCTGATAGCTTCAAAGCTTGTGTTAGAGCCGAGGGGAGACCAATCTTGAAGCTGAAGAACGGTGGACGCTGTTTGGAAAACTCAAGTAAGAATCAGCGAAGATACAACAAATTGATGAAGTATCTCCATGAATCAAGAAGCGGAAACACAAAACGAATGTGCAATATATCCGTATTAGTTAACCTGGATGATTGGGAACTCTAATACCCATCGCTGCTTGTGGACGAAAAGCACGGCGTAAAGCAATCCAGTCACAAATCCCCTAAACCCTATTCTTCCAATCACTCCGAACGAATCAGTTGACAAGCAAAACACAGCCGCCGAGCAGAATCCGGCGAGTGAAGTGGCGGAGACGAATAGCGCGATGCGCAAGGATACGCGAGCGTGGCGGCGGAACTCTGGATCCGAGAGGTGACGGAAAAAGCCGAGGGCGAACTGGAGAGGAGAGAGAGGAGAAGCTGAGGTCGGCGACGAGAGGAGAGCGAGTGAGATAGAGAAGATAAGCTGTGAGGTATGGAAGACGAGGAAAGTGAAGAAAAAGGAGATGATGGAAGTGGTGGAGAAGAGGAAAAAGTTGAAGAAGAGGAAGATAGCTGATGAAGGTATCGATTGCCAAATAAGAAAAGCGGCGAAGCGGTGGCTGACCACCATCTCCGGCACCGGAGGAGAAGACATATCGCCGGCGATAGTTTTTTCCCCCTTTTGTTGGATTATTAATTTTCTTTTTTTAAATGAGTTTCGTGTCCGAACTTGAGCGGGGCAGTGAAGTGACTGAGCGAAGGAACTAGAGAGAGAGAGAGAGAGAGAGAGAGAGAGAGAGAGAGTGAGAGAGAGAGAGACGAATCGGATTGGATACCACCTTTTTTTAACTTCGCGTTGAATCGCGTCGCGTTCGTTCACGGAATCATTACAAGGCTTTTTTCAGCCCATTGGGCCGAGATTCACTATTTGTTATTTGATCTTCTATGGTAATTGGTAAACCAAACTACTAAGGTATTCAACTTATTTTAATATGCTCTAATACTTTCATAGACTAAATAAACTATATTAATTACTTATTTTTCTTAATATTTGATTAGACAAATCTGGTATCAAAAGAATTCTGGTCAATTCTATTTCTTATTATTTTAATCATTCATCATAGTCTTTTATGCTATTACTTCTTCTCAGAAATGCTTCTGTATATTTTTATTTTATAAAAGCAAATTAGATACAACAACATATGTTGCATCAACATGTTCATCTCGGACAATGTGAGTTCTTCAGGCACAAGAAAAACAACCCAATGTAGAGAAAAAGCAGTTTTTAAATCTCAAAGATAGATAAACCACACTGAGCTGATTTATCTGAGACTCAAGAGTCATGTATATATATGAGAAAGCACATCACTTATTGGCTGCACAAACATTGTCCAAATACCACTCATAAGTTTGGCGAAGACCGTCTCTGAGAGAAACCTTTGGTGTCCAACCCAAAGATGCGAGCTTGGAGCTGTCCATCAATTTTCTCGGTGTTCCATCTGGTTTCGTGCAATCCCATCCAAGCTTCCCTTCAAAACCGACGACTTCTTTCACCAATTCAGCCAACTCTTTGATCGTCACTTCTTGACCACTTCCTATGTTAACATGCTCCAACCCGCTGTATCGATCCAATAAGAAAACGCAAGCATCAGCCAAATCATCGACGTGCAAGAACTCTCTCAGCGGACTTCCCGTGCCCCACACCACAACTTCCTCTGCTCCATTCACTTTCGCCTCGTGGAACCTCCTCATGAGAGCAGGAAGCACATGCGAATTCTGCGGGTGGAAGTTGTCATTAGGACCGTAGAGATTTGTGGGCATGCCAGATATTGCGTCCCATCCATGCTGGATCCGGTAAGCCTGGCAAGTCTTAATCCCTGCGATCTTAGCAATAGCGTACCACTCGTTGGTTGGTTCAAGCGGTCCGGTTAGCAAAGCAGACTCAGGAATTGGCTGAGGAGCAAACTTGGGGTAAATACAGGAAGATCCAAGGAAGAGGAGCTTCTTCACTCCGTTCTCATAAGCAGAGTGAATCACATTGGTCTGGATCTGGAGATTGACACCGATAAAATCAGCTGGATAAGTATTGTTAGCGTGAATCCCACCAACCTTAGCTGCTGCTAAGATTACATAAACCGGCTTCTCTTGAGCAAAGAAGGATTCAACATCGGCTTGACGGGTGAGATCAAGCTCGGTGTGTGTTCGAATGACGAGATTGGTGAAACCCTGTTGCTGGAGCTTGCGGACAATGGCAGATCCAACCAAGCCGCGATGACCAGCGATGAAGATTTTGGCGGATTTGTCAGACATCGACGAGCCTGACGACGTCACTGCACATTGAAACACACTGCGAAATTAAAGACTAGGGTTTTGGCGATTACAGCTCGCGATGTCTTATCACTATACAAGAGAGATTCGATCTAAATCAGAAGCGGCCATACAATTTTTAGTTCCAGAACATTCCCTCGCAAATTCCATACAAATGTCGAGATAAGAACGATTAAAATTCAGATTAATTGAGATAGCGATAAATAAGGGACATACCTGAGCCGATCGCTTCCGCCATTTTCGAGTTCCAAGAGAGAGACAAAGGTTAGAGAACCTGAGAGAGAGAGATCGTGAGACGAATTTAGTCAGCAAAGTTTTTTTATATCTTAGGACATTGAATTTCCGGAGATCTGGAACTGTTGACTTTTTACTAAGGTAACGTAATTTCGAATTTTTGTACGACGCTTTTTGAATATCTACTGATCCAAATCACGTGGCCCAAAATAGGCCCATCTATCTTGAATAGCTAACCTTATTGATATATCGTATTAAACCCAAAAACTCTGGTTCGCACTTACACGAAACTCCTAAGTCTATCCCATGCACGTATTATCCTCACCTACCAATCGTTGACCATAAATTCGATTATATTACGGTCAAACTGATTTGGTTCAGACTAGTTGAATTTGGCATCAAAGCGTTTATTATTATAATATTTTTTTGTCAGCATCAACGTAATTATAATTTACCAAAATAAATTCTGTAAATATTAAGCTAACTGAGAAAAGAAACAGATATTTTATTCAATACGTAACTTTCAATAGAAAACAGAGAAAGAAACACAGAGAGAGTTTATTATAAGTCAAAATAAAGATCGAGTCTTATCCTTTCGCAAGTCTTACATAGTCTTGGACGAAATCTCCGTAACATTAGCTTTCTTGAACTTAACCAGGAACGGCTTAGAGCTTAAAGCCAAACGCCGAACGCCGATTTCATCCACGAATATCCCGACATTCCTGCATTTTGGACGGTCAGAATCACAAGTTCGAGGACAGAACACAAACTTGTAAGCATTATCTCCAGATTTCATGATCTGGAAGAAACTCTTCAAAGAATCTTGTCCGGATCCTTCTGGCTTAGGACCAGCCACCACGAAATACTGCTTCCTCTCGTGGTCGAACTCACCGACTCGCCAGTATGTTGACTGGATGCAGATCGTTGCTCCAACGTCCGTCTCGATATTAAGGTCCTGTGATTCGGGAACGAACGCAACTCTGGGCCTCCAGTTTGAGAATTTTACGGGAATACCCTCGTCTACCTCAGATGATTCCTGCACGATGTCGAGAGGGCATATCTCCCCACCGCGGCCGCGTAGAGTCAAGCCACCGCCTCGTCCGCGAATGACGGGGATAACATAATAACTGCCGCCGAAAATGATGTCGCCGTCGATGTCAAGAACCGCACCAAATGCGTTTCTGGCCAAAACCGCAGTTAAGGCAAAAACGAAGTAAAACGTAGGATTCATTGTGCTTTTTTCCTCCCTATTTGTAGTTTTTGTGATGATCTGAGTGTTTGGTGAATGAAGAAACATGAGTTGATGCAGTCTATTTATAAAGACACTAGTATAGCCAATGGTGACAGGATGAGGCGGCTTTGATGTCTAACTTGTGAATTATAAACTCTCAATATATATATGATTTTAAGCATACTACACATTGAGAAGATCATATCTTCTTATGATCTACACACGTTTCTTTAATTTCCTTATTATTATTTTTGTGAAGGTCGATTGTGTTTTTGTTCAATTTGTTTGTTTCTTCAAAATGCATTACAACTGATTCTACAGTTCTTAGTTTGATATGGTATGTTTTTAATTTTATCTGTTCCTAACGGCTTATATCTCCAATCTATTAAAAAGATTAAAGCGTTCGTTCGATTATTTTACTCCGTTCATTTTGTCAACATTTTACTTTGTCTATTTTATGACTTTTTGTTCCAATACAGAGAATGGCAAAGAATGCAGACCAAGATTTGTTTATGTTTCTTATACTAAAGCAACCAACCAAAATGGACACGTAATTGAAACTTTGGTTCTAATCCATACATGTCATGTGCTTGTCTCTCTCTAGGCAAAAATACTTATATAATATAATTTATAGTATGACTTTGTTCGTTTGACAGTCGCTGGTTTTGGTCATAGTCATAGCTTTGTTCGTTTGACAGTTGTTAGTTTTTAGTCGTTGATCGCATATCCCAATCGCAAAAAATCAATCGCAAAAAAAACTAACAACTTAAAATTTATCAATCGCTAATCGTTGTGACTAATCGCAATCACTGGTCACAAGTTTTACAATTACCAAATAAACAGTCGCTGGTCACACTCATCAATGACTGGTAAACAAACAAGGTCTATAATTCAGATATCATGTTAGTTTGGAACATAATATAGTTAAATTTTCATAGATTAATAAATATTATAAAAGAATAAACTATATTAGTTCACAATCAAACAAATATAAAAAATAACAAAATTCGATAAAATATTAATAATAATATTGTTATTTTATATAAATTTATAGTTCTAATAATAGCATAAATTAATAATTGTAACTGGTATATTGTTTATCTTTATTTAAAGTAAAAATTATATTAAAACTTATCTCAATTTTTTACTTATTATATTAATAATTTTAATTTTTTATTTTTTTATCTATAGCCAAAAATTGTAAACAATTTTAGACATGATAATTAGTAAGTGCCTTATAAATGATTTATTGCATGGCTTTTAGTTTTATCATCAACAGTCAATGATATTAAAACCACAAATTCTTTAAAAAAAATTAAAACTATAAGGAAGAATACGTTGTAAAAAGAAAAAGGAAGAATTCAAATGCCAAATAATTATTCTCAACCTCCCTAGACCCAACCAATCAATTCATCACGGTAGGATTTTCAGTTAATGTGTATACCAACAAACAAAAAAATATATATATATATATTATTATCTGCAAAAGCAAACTTATGTATGTATATTATTATCATTATTATTTCTTAATGGTTTACTTACATAGGAATCTGGAGTTTCAGTTTCGCACATAGGATGTTGTATAATATACATGTTTATTCTATCTGTACACTATCAAAGAACCACATAAACAAAACAAAAAAAAAAATCTAAATGTAGTGATGATCGCAGAAGACAGAATATCAACTAAAACAAAATCCTCGAGTATACGTGTACCTTTATTATACGCATTTGGTTTTACGTGGATCAACATCTACATATTCTCCTTCGCATATTCCTTTCAGCAAAGGTGTTGATGTGTTCATACCTCGTAGAGCTCATTAGAGATGAGTGCCGTACCATGAGCATATGGATTGCGGTAGTTAATATCAGTTTTAAGTTCTGCACGTAGTCCTATATATTCTCCTATTCACCCCAAATTTTCATAAATTATAGAATGAACCCAAATAATCAAGCAAGCTTCTATGTTATACAGGGATATTAACAACATATGTTTTATTTCATATAAACCGTTGGTTACATCACAAACTTGGTAATTGTCACTACTCACTAGCATTCTCCAACCCAATAAAACATACCAAGATTACACATTTTAGAAAGAAAGGAACATCCTTGAATTAGACTTAAGATGAAAGTTGGAGTTTGAAGCATCATAAGCCTTCTGAAACTTAACAGAAAAAGATGGATCATTGCTAAGAACCAAACGTCGAATTCCAAGATCATCTATCTCTAGACCCACGTTGATACACGCAACAGAGGAGATAATAGGACAATACATAAGTTTGTAAGCATCTCCATCTTCTGAATCTGAAACAAGCTATTCCCTTTACCTTTCTCACCACCAGTGCTTAAGAAGGTCTTCCTGAGTTGCACAGAATGGTTGATTCTCCACACTTTTGATTCAGGGCACAACCAAACAGTAGAATCAAACTCCAGACTGAGACTAGTTGAGAGCTGGAGAAGCTTGGTTTTGGTGTTGAGTGGAGTGAAAGTTACGGGAAGGCCCGAAACGAAAGGAGACGATGATTGGATAATGTCGAGATTCAGACACGAGTCTCGTGTGTTTACATTTCGGCTTGAAGGGATAAGACCACCTCCGGTTCCGATCTTAGCCGGTAGGATGTAGTATTGGACATTGGACTGAACCGGATGTCCTGCTATGTCTAGGACTACTTGGCTTGGTACAGAATTGGCCGCGGAAGCTAGAGTCAGGACGGCTGAGAAAACGGTGAGAGTGATGAAACAGAGAGTAAGCATCTTCATTGGGTAAGTGTTTGGGAATTTTTTTGTGGTATGTCGTGTCTAGATAGCTTATCTTTTGTATGCGTAAATTTATGTAACAAAAATGCTAAAAATTTGTAACCAGACAATAATTGAAGTTTGTATCCTAGCTACTATAGGTCCTTTTCATTCATCAAGAAGGAATATTCTCTCAGTTTACACGCACGTTTTTTTTTCGCCTCTCAAAATCTTGTGTAACGAATATTTTGTAATTCATTAAAGATTTTCCAAGGAAACAATAGTTTCTCAGATATGAAATTACTAGTCAATGAAATCAACGTTTAGGTATGAAATTACTACTCAACTGTACTCAATCAAATCCAAAGCTAAAGAAACTCAAAACTTATTTTCATTTTCCTTGGTACATAGGATACCAAACCTAGCTTGTTGTACGCACTTTAACTAACAATAATAAATGACTATCTAAGGGTATCATAGATTAGTTTGAGTTTTGGTACAGTACCTACCAAGGTTTTTTTTTAAAGAAGGTATCCTTATGCATAATTGGTATAATTTGGGTTTGGAATGTGTCATTTTTCTACAATGGCCATGTATTTATTAACTAATGGAAGTACGCAGTAGTTTTTGTCACTATTTCTATATGCTTTGCAATCAGTAACACGCATGATCCTTAAACAAACAAACACACATTATGTTAAACCGATCGATCACAATTCGTTGGAATGTCTCAATCGTTATTCAAGATGCATTAATTTATTTGGCACTTCTTAGTTGGTCAATATGTTTTTCGCTCTATTATCTCCCAAATTTAAAAAGAAAAAACATTTGTTGGAAAAAAACCATTAACTTTACAAAGTCAGCGGATTTTATGTAATAAACACAAGCATGATCCTTCATACACAAGACAAACTGATCACACACTATAAAAGAAAGACAAACTGATCACAGGTTTATTCAAGAGGCCATTTTCTTTGCACTTTTTTACAACGTTGTGAATTAGTAGAAAGGGAACATCCTCAACTTAGTTTTGACAGGTTCATCATGAGCCTTCTGGAACTTAACTAGCAGAGCCTCGTCGTTGGTCAGAGCTAAGCGTCGTACACCGGAGATATCGGTGAATATGCCAACGTTCGCGCACGTAGTAGGCGACATGATCAGTACATAATCTTGTAACCATCTCCTTCGACCCGGTGGATCTGGAACCCGCTTGGGTTTGATGAACCACCCGTGCTTATTATAAGACTCTTTTTGAACTCTGTAGAGTATGCGACTCTCCAGCCCTTGGATTCTTCAGGACACAGAAACCAGTTGGAAGCCTCGAACTCGATGGTGACATTATTCATCTCTTTAATAAACCATAAGTCGGAGTTGATTTTGATGGGTAAGCCGAGGTCAAGCGGATTCTTCGACTGGAGGATGTCGAGAGGACAGATCTCTTCAC
The DNA here is from genome assembly GCA_039880935.1 of Streptanthus diversifolius. Classification (NCBI taxonomy): domain Eukaryota; kingdom Viridiplantae; phylum Streptophyta; class Magnoliopsida; order Brassicales; family Brassicaceae; genus Streptanthus; species Streptanthus diversifolius. The sequence continues at coordinate 2,958,237 of JAXGFM010000015.1, read as the reverse complement.
TGTTCGAGAAAAGACCTCCTCCTGTCTCGGTGGTCGCAGGTACGACGTAGTAGGTTTGACCAGGACGAAGTATACGGCCTACAGAGTCCTTGACATGGCCGTCTGGACGAGCTAGAATGGGTGCGGCCAAAGCGACCAGGAGAAAGATGAGTGTCATGGATATGGTAGGCTTCATTATTGCTTCTTTCTCTAAGCTATAAGTGCCTTTCTGGAGTTTGCTACTTTATATTGTTTGTTGTCTTTGAGCAAATAAGGTTGCAAAGAGTATACTCTCTTTATATAGAAGCATTTGGCTGTTACAATGTCCATGTTTCTAAAAATATTGATAACAAATTAACAATCATTCACAAAAATATGAAATATACCTATAAAATAGTAAGAAAGTTTTCACATTTTAAAATGGATAATTTTTTTTTTCCAATCCAGTCACATGACATATACTCATATAGTATTGTTTTAAACATATGTATTATGTATACATAAGTATATTTTTATGTGATGGTGTTAGGTGTGGATAAACAAATCATGAAAAAAATTTAAATAATTTTCAGGTTTCAAAAATTTTAATTATCTGGGAAGACGCACAACGTAGTACCAACTAGTCTATGACCTTATAGTGTTTGTCCTATAATGATTTTCTTGTGATAAAGTTATTATTCTGTTAACAGTTTTTTTTCCCTAAACATGATTTAACAACATTCGCAATGCTATAACGTGAAATCTGGCCAAGCTTTCGTTTTCGGACTAAATAAATAATAGATTGTCTGGCAATAATCAGCATGCATGATTGCATTAACTGTGTTTGTCCTATAATATATTTTTAACAGTAACCCTACAACTTGAAAATTGCCAAATCTGTCGTTGTCGGATAAAATATATTGTAAATGGAAATATTGGTTGCTCTATATCAATATAAATATCGATTTCTTTTCTAAATAAATACATTTCTATAATCATACTTTCAGTTAGTTTCTCACATTTGTTGGAAGCTATATATTTTATTTTCTTGAAGCAGATTAGAGTTCATTCAAAGTTAAAGCTATTGTTTTTTTTTTTTTTTGGTATTTAGAGTATTGTATCGGTAAAAAATCTAATTTATATATGAGCAAACATTACTACATTGTCTGTTGGACAAATAAACTTAAAACTATTTTAGTTCACTAGCAATGTGGACCATGTGCCAATACTTAAAATCATGATCCTCTTTATATTGGCCCGTAAGTTATGGGTCTCCATTGATTAATTTGGTCCGTAAAAACTCACAAAGCTTTATACGCACGGTTTACGATTAAGTTTAATTCAAAATTTTATGGGAGATATTTAGATTGTTCGTAACTATCACTTTGTCAAATGATGAGTTTTTCGTGAATAGAGAAACTGCGGTTAAAAGAAGAAAAAACAGTTATATGTGATAATGGTAAAGGAAATCTGGTTAAAACCCATAGTTAAATGTTAGTTTTGTTTTGTAACAAGCGATTAAAAAGTTAAAAATGGTAATTTAAAAAAATTATATATAAGAAGTTAAAAATAATTGTTGTCAAAAAAGGTTAAAAATAATTATATTTTCGTCAATTTAATCTAATAGATTCTAGTTTCATATATCATGAATTTTAAAGGTGATTACTATTATGATAAATAATTTTCATAAAATAATTATATTTTAAAACCAAAAAATAATAATATAAAGAATATACGTTCGATTTTTTTGTTAACAAAATATACGTTCGTTAAAAAAGTAAATAAATAGTATAAAAAATTTAGAAAAATCCAACCGTCATTGTAAATCTTCTGTTTTGTATAGATAAGTTATTTTTCCTATCGTCTCATTTTGACTTCTAATAGCATGTTTCAATCATCTTTTGAATCACTCGTTTCAACCATCTCGTTTATCCAACCATTTGATTAGCTATCAGAAACGTTGAAGTGTAAACAGTGAAGCGAATAACAGTATGATTGAGCAAGAAGTTAGGAGTCTCCGGCTGACTCAGAGGCTCCTGTCCCAACCCTTCTTACCCAAGATTGTCTTAGCTGGCTCCTGCTGGCTACTAATGCCAATTGCATTAGAATAATCATTTCCTATATTTTCATACGCATATTTTCTGTATAAATATATCCTGTGTCTAAAATTCTATCTACTTTTTTTTCTTCTTTATACTTATTAGAAGAAGAAAAGAAAAACATATAAAACTATATAAATGTTTTTCTTTACTATATAAACTATGCAAATGTTTCAATTAAAAACTCCAAACAGATCACGTTTGCGTCTAAAACGCGTGGTTTTCTGATGCGGCTCACGAAGTCTCGTCGTGGAGCTTTTGATATCGAGGCCTATCAGAAACATTATTAGCAATTTAGCCATTAAGTGGCTCGTAATCACACCTTTTTGACTCAGTTTTAGTGGCTCCATAACGTTTGACCTTACCTCATTATTCCTTCACCGTCACGTTAGCCCAAAAAGGCTACTTGAGATCAAAGCAACCTCACAACACTACAACGACGACTCTCTACTTTCTTTTATAATGCTCAACATTATCACCTTCTTTTTATTTTTTCCAATTTTAATTTATACTTTCCTCAGTTGCTGCTTACTTGTTCTGCATTCTTAGCTGTAAAATCTGTATATAAAACTCTCCACGAACTCTCCACACACATCGAGACAGAAACAACAGGGGAATCGATTTTAATGGCGGCATTTACAGGAGAATCCTATTGGCTTCTCTCTGTTTCTGCATCAACCACATTTCTTACCTTCATCATTATCTTCTTTCTCGCGGGAATAACAAGAAGAAAGAGAAGAGAGCTTCACAGGCTGCCTCCAGGAAGCAGAGGATGGCCTTTGATCGGAGATACCTTCGCTTGGCTAAATGCTGTCTCCGGTTCTCATCCTTCCAGCTTCGTCGAGCAACAAATCAAAAGGTTCGCTTTCTCCCAGTATACCAATTAAAAAAAATCGTCTTGTTGATTATTTTAGGAACCAAAATCTAAACTCCAATCCTCTGTTTTCTAATGCTCTGTTTTATTTTTATTTTCCAATCAAAAGGATTCTTATTATGCGTTTTCTTGAGTTTAGGTATGGGAGGATATTCTCTTGTAGCTTGTTCGGGAAATGGGCTGTGGTATCAGCAGACCCGGCATTTAACAGGTTCATAATGCAGAACGAAGGCAAGCTGTTTCAGTCGAGTTATCCAAAGTCTTTCAGGGACTTGGTCGGGAAATATGGAGTGATCACTGTCCATGGGGATCAGCAGAGACGGCTTCACTCGATTGCATCGAGCATGATGCGTCAGGACCAGCTCAAAACTCATTTCCTTGAGGATATTCCTGAGGTTATGCTTCAGACATTGAGTAATTTCAAGGACGGTGAAGTCGTGCTTCTCCAAGATATCTGCAGAAAGGCAAGTGATTGACGAAGAACAAAAATAAGTAATTCTTGGAGATTTCTTGATTTCTGATCTTTGTTTGGTTCTGTTTATCAGGTTGCGATTCATCTTATGGTTAACCAACTTCTTGGAGTGTCGAGCGAATCAGAAGTCGATGAAATGTCTCAGCTTTTCTCTGATTTTGTCGATGGATGTCTCTCTGTACCTATGAACTTGCCTGGTTTCACATACCATAAAGCAATGAAGGTAGGGATGAAATAAACAAAATCATCAATGGTGGGTTTTTCGCATTGGAGCTGGTTTCTGAGATTCTTGTTGTCTCTTCTTCAGGCACGAAAGGAGATCATAAGCAAGATAAACAAGACGGTAGAGAAGCTGTTGCATAACAAAGAAGGATCATCAGCAGCGGATACTGCTGGGAACGGTGTGCTTGGAAGATTGCTTGAAGAAGAAAGCTTACCAAACGAATCCTTGGCAGATTTCATCATCAATCTTATGTTTGCCGGAAATGAAACCACCGCTAAAACAATGCTGTTTGCGGTTTACTTCCTCACTCACTGTCCTAAGGCCATGACCCAAATCCTGGTACTTCAAAATATATAAATGATGATAACAAATTAGTACCTCCTGGTTTTCTTCTAAACCTTCTGAAATATTCTGCAAATGACCAGGAGGAACATGAGAGATTTGAGGGGCAAACGCTAACATGGCAAGATTACAAGACAATGGAATTCACTCAATGTGTAAGTCAATCAAGAAGCCCAAGAAACTTCTCTGCTTCTCATCTCAGATGCTAAAAACCTCAACTGGAAACTTTCTTGATTTCTCAATAGGTAATAGATGAAACACTCAGACTTGGGGGAATTGCCATCTGGCTAATGAGAGAGGCTAAAGAAGATGTCTCATATCAAGGTACGAAAATAGCGTCTTCGATTATTGGTATATGCAGCAGATTCATGATCTAAAAATCAACTCTTTCTGGCTCTGAGCAGATTATGTAATCCCCAAAGGATGCTTTGTTGTTCCGTTTCTCTCGGCAGTGCACTTAGACGAGAGCTATTACAAAGAAAGTCTTTCCTTCAATCCATGGCGGTGGCTTGACCCTGAAACTCAGGTCTTTTTCTTTGTGTATGGAAGCATTACTTCCTAAAGTCAAGGTCGGACCTTGCATCCATCTGGAAGCTAATATACGTTGTTCTGAATGCAGCAAAAGAGGAATTGGAGAACGAGCCCTTTCTATTGCCCATTTGGTGGAGGAACTCGGTTTTGTCCAGGAGCAGAACTCGCTCGCCTTCAAATCGCTCTCTTTCTGCATTACTTCATCACCACATACAGGTCAGTGTACCTGCTCTACTTCAGGGTTTTGTTTGTCTGAATCAATCAAATATCTGATTCATCCTTGTTACATCTATTAGGTGGACACAGCTTAAGGAAGATCGTATCTCCTTCTTTCCTTCGGCTCGTCTAGTGAATGGATTCAAAATCCAGTTGAACAGACGGGAGAAAGATCCTCAATGTCAATAATCAACCGACAATCTTCACTTCTGTAGATCTCTACGTAATGATGTATATTCACTGCAAACGCAATGATTTTTGTTTTGTCATTTTTGTAACTCCAGTTTCACATAATAGTTGTTTAACTCCAAAGTCACTCCGATCCAACTATTTTGTACACTAAACACTCCACTAAGAAACAGAACACTGGACTTCCTCTTCCCATATTTCTCCATGGAAATTGCTACTTTTGACCTCGGAGTTCTTAATGACATAACATGGAAACCGTATGGTTTTTGACATCATCTTCATTCGATTATCTGTTTCAAACTCCAACAAACCCGTTTGGTTTCAACAATTACAACAAGTGCAGGGCTAGATGGCAAAAGCTGTATGGAATCCTAAAGCTAAACTCTTGTAAGCTTTCGACATAAATATTGGATGTAAGACAAAACAAAAAGGCGAGGAAACTAAAAGGAGATAGTACCCTATTCAGGGTTCTATCACTCCTCTCAGTCTTCTTCATCAGAACTCTCATACGCTAAACCCAACAAGCCTTTCGAAGCATTTTGACCTTGCCCATTGCTTTCCGTTCCTTTTCCATCATTTCGGTCTGCTCCAGGTTGCTCCTCTGGTCTGTCCAGTCTCTTCAACGTTGTCTTAGCTTCTTCTTTCTGCTTATCTCTGTAAACTTCTGCATCTGTTGGACCTCTGTCGCTCCTAATAGGGGGTGAAAAGCTGGGACTTGACAGTGTTGAGACTTTTGGGCGTTTTGGTTTAACCTCTACGACCTTTTTCAGTAAATCTTGCTGCCTACAACGGAATAACACGAAGTGGTCACCGAGTTAGACCCCAGTTCATAGTGCAACCAAAATTTAAGAGTTCACAAAGGAAGAGGAAATAAGTTGCTACCTGATACCACTCTTTGGTTTGGGCTCAACACGAAGAGGCAAGGAAACAGCTGCTGGAGATGAATCTGCTTGGGTTGCAGCTTTGTGGGTCATGGTCAAGGAAGATCCAAAAAAAAAAGTATTGGAAGGCCTATTTAGTAACTCAAGTCTGCTGGCTTAGTGATAGAAATCATGATTACTGAACATTAAACAATAAAGGATATTTTAAAGGCAGCAAAAGCCCGTTTCTCAGTTCGTCTCAGAAGGCGTTCTGCATCCTCCTCTGCTTCCATCTGCTCTTTAAGATAAAGTAAATCGTCGCTGTCCAAAGCTACACGCAAAAAAAAAAAACAATTGAAAAGTTATGGTCATGAAACAATTTCAAAGAGATGAGAAAAAGGAGAAATTGGTACCGCCTCTTCCATGTAGATAGCCTCCACGGTCACCAGCAACCTCTTGCATCTAAATGCAATGACCAGAAAATGTGGCGGGGCCGTTATCCCTGCCGGGGCATGTTATCAGAAAAGTCGCCTCCCAAAATATAATCAAACACAAGAATCACTTCACAGACATCAATAACCACCAACAATTCTTAGAAAGAAAGTTCTCTATATACCACAACAATCAATAAAACACATTTTGATCCAGTGCTACGGAAACGAAGAAATAAGAACTTGATCGAATCGAGCAAAGAGTTCAGCTTCTATGGTGGCGTTTACTCAAAGCTCTTAATACACACAGAGATAAGCTCTAGCATACAATTTGTGCGCAATAGAATGCCCAAAAGAAGATGCGCTAACAGAGGAGAGGGCGACGCGCTAACCTTTGCAACCATCCGTTGAAATGTGACGTCTTCATCATCTATCTTACCCTTCCCTAATTTCTTATCTGCAACAAAAAGAAGCCCGAAATTAACAGATCTCAAAAAGGTTTCCCGAGAAACCATACATTGAAATCTACCGAGAAACCATCTTCAATTTAAATGTCGCACCTTTAGGGTCGGATAGATTTGTGTACTCTTTAACTTCCCTCCCTGACATCGTCTTCTTTGCCCCTTCGATTCTACTTCCGCTTAATATAATTCTTCGTCTGCTAATGATTATGAGCAGAAAGAAACTGTCAGATTATTAGGTTCCTACGTTTTCCAGGATTGGAGTCGAGAGGATGAAGATCGAAAGAAGGATGAAATTGGTGATGGCTAGATTGATCTAGATCAAGTGATTTTTGGTTTTGTTTGGGAATATTGTGGGCCTATATTCAGGCCCAATATAATGTAGCCCAATATCCACTTCTATCTTTTATATTTTGGAAACGTTGTAGAAACAATCTTTCGAGAACTTTCAAGTTTCAATAGTTTTTGATTTCGAAGCTCGAGCGGACATCTGATAAAGCTTTCGTGCTATCTATCTGGAGAACATGATTACACTAAATTTGTTATTTGAAAAAAGTCATTAAATTTTGAAACACCATTATACAGTAATAAATTTCATTCATGTCCCGTAATTTTTTTTAACAAAATTTATTTCACGTCCCGTTCACATTTAAATTCATAAGTCATTTATGATTTTTTTGTTTTCAGTTCTAACGTGGTTGGCCTTAAGTCCTTAAGAGCTATGACCTTAACTATCTATCTAATAACGGTCTAGTAATGATTTCAATAATTCACAATAGATACCAGAATAATTATTTTTATTTTTTTTGTTTTTGTGTGAAACTATTAAAAAAGAAAAGAAGTCTAGTACTCTTAGACTGGTAACGTAAAGTGCCCTTTATTGGCATGGACCTAATTTTAGATAGAAAGTACATTTACTATATATTGATACACTGTTACAATTTATATTATATGAATCAACTTTATAAGGAAATTAACAATTAATTCCCAAACTGAATCAAAAATATAAAAACCAATATTTTGAAAAGAAAAATAGTTTTGTATGGATTTGATAAAAGATAATAACTAATAATATAAAATAAAATAAATCTAAAATTAAAACCGCACGTTCGACGGTTATGTTTTGGTCCAAAGGATTGGGATTTTGAGACGTGACATGAATCTTCACCATAAGTTTGATCATCATAAAGTGAAGTATTTAGATTTGGATCCAACAAAGAGAGTGATGGGTTTTCTGTCCGTACGAAAACAATTTTTCCTTTAAAAGCGAACCAACCAAAAGAAATCGCATTTATAAATCTTTGTTGTTTCTTCTATCTTTCTAACTTTCAAAAAGTCATCAACTTGTCAGATTTCATTTCATCACCTACTCTCTCTCTCTCTCTCTCTACACCCATAACATAAACACCACACGTACTTTGATCAAAGAGGAAGATTTAAGAATCAATTAAAGCAGAAAGAGACCATTAATGGAGAGATGAACAAAGTTCAAATCTTTAACTGTTAAAAGTAAACAAACATGTAAGAAAAAGAATTTGCAATAGAAGTCAATGCCCGAACCATACAAAGAAAGTCAAAGTTGCATGGTGCGTTCTTGACTTCCAGTTTCTAACCAAAACGATAAATAAAAAGACCCTAAAACTCTCATTATAATAAAAGAACCCAAAAAAAGTAAAAAGTACAAATGAAGAGAGACGATGATGACTAAAGAGAGAAGAATCCAGCTGGTTGTTTAATGAGATTTGTCCAAGAACAGGACCAACAGACGCAACAGAACAATTGGAGTTAATGTGCTTTCTTCCTCTCTCTCTGGCATTGAAGGCAAACAAGAGTTAATTCCCTTCTCTGTTCCATCATTGAAGAGAAAGAGACACCCAGAAGAAAGCAGAAAGAGCTTTTAGTGGTATCAAGCTGTAGTTGAAGCACTAGTACAGTTCAAGGCGGTTTTAATTTGGTGCACAGTGGTTCCAATCAGGTTATTAACCGTTTCCACCGACTCCATATTCAGTTTAGCCGACGGTAGATTGCTAACCATTATCTGAAATCCAACCGTTATTAACGATCCTCCTCCTCCAAAACCGCTTGACCATGATGACTGTCCTGAGCTCGTTGAGGCTCCTCCTCCTTGCTCAGTTGTTGAGCTATTACGGTTTCCGTCTGGTGAAATTGCGAACCCCGAGGACAAGAGGGGAATGTAAGAAGTATCTTCGCCGCTCATTGCGATGTTCAATGCTGCTAAATCCACTGGACTGTACACCACGAGAGCTACTGATGAGTCTATTGAGCTTTCTTGTAGAATTAGCATGTTGTTACTCTGTGATGCATTCGATGCCTAATAGCAAGGAAAAACAAATTTCATTAGCTAAGAAACCGAGAATCGTGCAGATATAGTGAAGAAGAGGTAGGCTTACACGTAGAACCGATATGCAGCAACCAGGATGTGATCCGTTTGCGATGTGAGCAACTTCTTGCACCGCGTTTCCATTTGAAAGAACATCCCACTAATACAACCAACAACACAGAAACATTATCTTACATAGTGACAATATCAACACTTGGATGATTTTTTAACTACAGAAGATTTTGAACCTGTGGACGGGATCTTTCGTCTTTGAGAAAATCGAAGACATTTTGAGGAGAGTTTGGGAGCCAGAAGATGGTAGCTGCACAGAGGATAGTGCCGTTTGGTTCAGGGCTCTTGTGTGCAGTCACACGGACACCAACTTCGTTCAATTCCGCAACAACGGTTGAGCGAGTGTTGTTAGATTTGCTGACACTTAAACAGTAGTTGCTAATCATTCTATGAGCAAGTCTCATCATGCTTCTCTTCCCTTCTGGCGATGGAATCACTGAAAATGTTGCTCAAAATATGTTTATTGGGCTTTCAGAAACTAGACTGGCAATGGAAATTTCTGTTGATTATAAAATTCTTACCTCCACTGAGATCACGGGATGAAGTTGCTGGTGCCAATAGAGATGCAAATCTTTCACACATTCTCTGGAGAGTGGTAACCCATCGTTCAGCTCCAAAAGCAACCCCTTTTTGAATCATCTCTCTGTAGAGCTCATGAGTCGGTTCTTTTTCTTCGGTTTCAATATGTTCAACCCAAGTAACCTGTTTCAAATCATCGATTTAGGGAGATGCTAACATGAAACATAATTTCGTAGAAAGCAGAAAAGAACAAACTCGAGTTAAACCTTGGAATATCCATTAGGCATGTCCTGGATCAAGCATCCAGATGGAAATCTATAGGAAAGAGAGTGGGAAACAAACTGAGGAAGATGATATGAGACATTTACAACTACCCAGCTTCCTTGTTCAATCTGCTGACAATAGCGTAGCTCGCAGAATTCGCGTGTTGTTACCAAAGGAGACAGCACTTCCATTTCTTCATACATCTACATAAACCAAGCCAAGTAAAGTTATTATTATATACGAGGAAACTAGAAATCTTAATGATGCATCACAGATTAAGGAGAATTACTATCAATTTTACCAAATGCAATGAACCCTCATGGGTACCTCCTACTCCTGGAGTAATCACTGCAAGTGTTTTAGTCGCTGCAACGATAGAAGGAAAGAGCTCTGCCCACTTGACCTGCAAATACAAAAAGACAAAAACTTTATCGAAATGATGCTACCATTTGTGGAAGAAAACATAGTGATGAGGAGGATGGATGTCTAGCTAACTTACACAATCCATGAACATGTCGACAAGTGCCATAGCATTCATGAAAACAATACCAGAAGACCTAGATGCCTCGATCTTAAGGTTATGATTCTTCCCTCGGTTACTTGATCTTGGAAAAACATTCTCATAGCTTCCAAGATTGAGAATGTCGCTGCAGCCATCTACTCTAGTCCACAGAGGTTCGTTTGTGTGAAGAAGCCTGAGTAATTCTTCCATCGCAGTCAAAGCAATGTCGTTCATAATAGGCTTATCCATGTCTGATATAGCCAAGTTAGGCTGAGAATGCAGACTATTAGGAGCAATGGCCATAGAACTTCCTGGAAGAAGATCAAAATCCAGTGAAGGACCTTGACCACAACCAGTCAAACTAGTCATCGACAGATCCAACGGTGAGATGTGCATTGGATGTAGCGTTGAAATTTGGGAGGATATTGGTCTTCCCATGTACTTTGATGCAACGGACGACATTCTTTCAAGCTGTGCAATCAATCAGATTAGAAATGTGGGGTTTTTTATATAAAACCAAAATCGACAAAACAAAACAAACCTCTTCTCTAAGATGTGCATTTTCAATGCGAAGCTTTTCCTCATCAAAGTAAGGATCTTCACTAACAGGAGGACCTCCACAGTTTGGGCATATAGCATGCTTGAGGGCTTCTCGAATAGCTATGTTTTCGCATCGAATCTTATCATTCTCTGCCTTTAGTGCATTATTATCTGCTCTCTCATGTTGGGCCTACAAAAACAAGAATCACAATAAAAATCAGATTCCCTTCTTTTCTTATTCATATTACAATTTCAAACTCAAAAGAGAGAGAGAGAGAGAGAAAACCTTAAGCTGAGTTCTTCTGTTCTGGAACCAGAACTTTATTTGTCTTGGAGCCAAACCCAATTCTCTGCTTAGTTGATTCCTCTGCTTATCATCTGGATGAGGACACTCCTTGAAACTACTGCAAAGATTCATCGATTAATGAGTGTAAGAAAAAGAGAAAAGAAAAAAAAATCTCCAAGAAAAAAACAAAAGATAAGAAACTACGATTCGAGGCGTTGAATCTGTTGAGCGGTGTGACGATGGTAACGTTTCTTCTTTCTATCCGTTTCAGAACCGTCGTGATGTTGGCTACCACCACCGTCTCTGCCGCTTCCACTCCCACTTCCGCCGACGCCGACGACGAAACTCATCTTTTTTTTTCAAAATATCGAGACAAAGAAGAAAACAGTCTTTAATCTAACAACTATTTTTTTCTCTCTCTTTCACTCGTTTCACCCAACCGCAAACTGTTAATGGTCCATTTACACCACTGTCGCCATTAACGCAGACCCAGTAGAGAGAAAAACAAAAAAAGTTTCGAACTTTTGTGCACCCACCAGAAAAGAAAAGATGCAGAGAGAGAGAGAGAGAGAGAGAGAGAGAGATTAAAAGAAAATCGAAACGCAAGAGAATCTGAAGAAAGATGCAGAGGCGATGATTACGGGAGGTGAAAGGGTTCGATTTAGGCAAGAAATAATTCTTTCACTCATCCAAAAAAGAAAACCCCCCAAAATTCAACTAAAATAGGGGAGAAAAAAACTCGGTTTAAAATCGTAATTATGTCTCTTGTGGTTTCCACAGAGCTTTTCACATAGAGAGAAAGAGAGAAATAGAGGAAAGTGATGATCTTTATTTGCTCTAAAGCTTTTCACATCAAAGCCTCACCTAAAGCCGCCATTAGTGCTTTCTCTTCTTTTTTTTCTCCTAACCCTTTTTGCATCTTCACATTCATTACAGATTCCAAAGTCTCTCTCTTTAGAAATTGCGTAACTGATGGGTTTTTAATGGGGTTTTGACAGATGAAACATAGAAGAGAGAGAAAGGAATGAAGAGGGGTTTTAAAGTCTCTTGCTCTTTCCCATTACTGCTAAGTAGTACTCTCACCATACTCGGGGAAGGAGAGAGAAAGAGAGGACCGAACCAACCTTCTTCTTTTTTTCTCTCTCTCCACAACTAACTCTCTCTTTGATTTCCCGGAAGATATTGGTTTGTCTCCGGCGAAGGTTAATCGAAGCTGGTTGGATAAAAGCAGGGGACTTTATCCACTTTCCCCGGCGAATTTCCTCACGTCATATAATGACAAAAATCAACTTTTATTGGGGTTTTGTGCTGATCTCATCTTCTTCTCTTTTTTTTTTCTTTTAAACTTCCATGGCTTTTTACTTTCTCATTTCTCGATTTTTCTTGGTCAATATTAGAAAAGAGATTTCCATAATATTTTCCCCATTTTTAAAACAACTTAAAATGTATTATTGTTATTATTATTAATCTAGCAAAGGTAAAAATCAGAGAAGCTGTATTTAGACAATTTGTATATATGTTTCTAAATATCACTTGTTATATAAATATAGTGAAGAAAGATCAATATATAAAAAAGTGTATAATTATATTTTATATCCCAAACAGCATATTTTAAGAAGACAAAATAAGAGCTGTAAACTAGCTATATTATTTATGTGTTACCTCATTTAATCCCATCTTTTTAGCAACATTACACGTTATTCAAAAAAAAATTCCATTTTGGACTCTTAAATAATTAAAATTTTGAATACTAACTTTTACAGATTTGTATAGTATAAGTGTGCGAAATTCTCATCCTATCCTTTCTGGCCATATTTTATTCCATTTTAAATTCCGAGTTCCCATTTTATAAGAGAATGCATTTTTTGAATTATATGAACTTTTGATTTTCATTTAGGAATATAATGGGACAAGAGAAACAACAAGAATTCTCAAAGTCTCGAACAATTTAAAATTAAACATAGCTAAAATTTTTTTTTCCAAAATTAAACATAATAATATTTTAGTTTTATAATTGCAATTATTAATATTCAGTTAATTTAAGTCTAAAGATAAATATAACTTTTTTAGTAGATAAACTGTCTTTCAAATATTTCTGAGACCTATATGGTGTTTAGTTAGGTTCTGGTCTGCTTCAAATAATTGAAAATTATGTATAAGATTTTCAATTGGATATCTATTTGATTTCAGTTATTTTAGATGTTTCAGCTATTTTAAATTTAACGGAACTAATATTTGTAGATATCTATTTGATTTTTGGTTCTATTTTAATTTGAATAACTACAAATTTATATATCATAAATTTAATTGGATTTTTTTGCTATTGAAACCAGCATGAATCTTCTAATACTATTTAGTTTGGTTTGATTCTTTTGGTTAAAGACAATATATCCGGGTCTAATTTGAATCATCAAAATATAGGTTCCGTCTGGTTCGATGGTTTTCGGTAAGGTTCGATGGTTTTAGGTTCCGGATAATATGCCCGATCTAATTTGAATCATCAAAAAGTCATTTTCTTTGCATGAAGTCTTGAAAACCTTAGGCCAAGTCCTCGTTCGAAATGTATATCCAAAAGTCAAACTTGTTTTACTATTAGTACTACATAGAAAATAGAAAACTGTGGAAGAAAAAAATATGATTGAAACTTGAAATATTGACAACAATGTGAATTTAATATAATAGACTACAAATTAATTTCCTTGACAAAAATAATTATTAAGCGTTAACTGAAGAAAGTGGTAAGAAGCTAGTTGTTAAAAAAAGCCTGATTACTAAAAACAAATCTCGAAATTTAATTTAATTGGTTTGAAAATTATCTTCTTGGTGTTATATTTTCATTATTGGATGATATGGAAGCGTATAAGAGGACATTATAAATGCTATAACGTGAAGTAAATATAAATGTATTGATGAACTAAAGATAGTGTAATGAATTTGTCATCCACCAATCCCTTGTAATTGATGAGATAATCACTTAGGAAGAAAAGTTATCTTTCTTATCACTTTGATCTTTAATTTACCACTCATGTGTGCCTTATTATATCCCTTAAATATTGACAATAGTCTGAAAAAGAAGAAGAAGCAATTAAATTGAGTCTTAAAAGAGTTAGATATAAATTTCCCATCTTACCACATTTATTTTGGGACATTGAATAAAGTGAAGCTTCACATACAGTCTCTGCCTTCGTTTGCTCCATATAGCTATCCCAATTTAATTATCATATGGACCGATTCATTATTTTATTTATTTATTATCTTAAGAAATTAATTCAAATATATGTTCAACAAATTTTCATTATTAATCAAGCAGACAGTACTAAGTTATCAAATGTGGTAAGCCAAAACATTATAACAATAATAATTCACAAAGCTTTTATTCTTGACCATATATTTTATTAATTAACTTTACATCGTTGGTAATTTCAAGACAGACATTTTAATCCTCTTAAACCGAGTAAGTTCCAAAGAATCTCTGCTTCAAAATATAGCAGATGTAGAGACAAACCACGACTGACCAAAACAAGTTCCGAACCGACGAAACTCCTTGGTTCTGTTTTTGTGCGTACGCAATCTTCATCTTCTCTATCCTCTCTGTCTCTCCAGAAGTTTCTAAAACTTTCTTCATCCTCTCTGATGCCTCAGCTGCAAGCAAACCCTCTCTCACCTCTCCTTCTCCGGCTTTAGCCTCATTTTGTTCTTGACCATCTTTACTTTTCTGTTTCAACTTTTCGGTTTCGGTCACTTCCTTCTGCTCACTTCCTCCTCCAAGAGATGTTGGTTTTTTCGGAAGGAGGTTACGGAGTGAAGCCAATCTCAGAGGCAGAGGTTTATCTTCCGGGATTGTCACTTTCTTGGTCTACAAGAAAGCATACCGATGTAAAGGTTAGTTTTGTAGCTATCATCAATAGTAAGCTTCAGATAAAAGAAATAAACTCACCAATTGTTTGAACTGGAGATTGTAAAACATTTCAATGTATCTCTGCTTCGCTTTCTTTTGATCTTCATTCACTTGTCTCCAAAATCCATAAAAGCTTCCCATTTTCAACAACTTCTCTGCATAAATCTTCCATGTGTAGCTACACAAAACGATAAAAAAAAAAAACCCCACAAATAAGCACATGTAATGTGACAAGATTTGCGTTTTTCGTTTCCGTTTTAAGATTTATCTACTTACCACTCGTAGATCCGTTTAAGACCAGCCTTAGAGATATTATCCCAGTACGAACCATCTGTACGGCACTTGCTGAAAAAATCTCCAATTCTGGTAACAGATTCATCACCATTGTTGGGATCAATGTGGAAACCAGAAACACCATCAACGATTATCTCCGCCGGTCCACCTTGATTCGTGGCGAAAATTGGGAGTCCACAGTTCATGGCTTCGATAACCGTTAAACCAAAAGCTTCATACAAAGCAGGTTGAACAAAGACTCCTTTTGTATCAGCAATGCACCTGTAAAGCTCACTGTTTCTGTATCTATCGGTTTGAGCAGCGATCCATCTGAATTTCCCCTTGAGCTTATACTTTTCAATTAGATCATGCATTTTCTTGATCTCAGCTTTTTCTTCTCTGTCATTAGATTTCGACATGTCAAAGAATCCAGCAACGACTACAAGGTTAGTCATCTCTCTTAGTCTCTTGTCTTTGCCATACCATTCAACCAAACCAGTTATGTTCTTCACCGTGTCGAGTCTCGCCATTGAGAAGATGATCGGTTTATCTCTTTCCGCAAGATATCCCCTGTTTCCACACAGGCCGAACGGATTCAACAAGTTAGGTATAAATCATAAATCATAAGGCGCTTGACTACTTATAATGAGACTACTACGTACATGTGTTCGTTATTGTCTTTCTCATTGTAAAGCAGTTCTTGTATAGAAGGATGAAACTTGGTCAATCGTTTTGACGTCTCTGTGTAAGGGAAGTATACAGATTGATCGGCGCCAGGAGCAGCAATGTTAAACTTTGGATCAAACACATCAATGCCAGAGACAACTCTACATAGACCAGGCATTGTGAAGGCAGTGTGACTCTCATACTGTCCTGGCCTTTCCTTGCTGCAAAATCAAACGGTGCAGGTTGTAGTTTTAGGAGTTTGGATCTGAATGCATGTATGTTAATGCTATAATATAGCAAAAATGAACGAACCTTCCTGCGATTTCTTGATACGTGCTTGTAATGATGAAGTCAGTGACATTCATTGCGATTAAATCAGCTGTGAATTGGCAAGAGAAATGGTATTTCGGATCTAATTCTTTCCACTTTGCATCTGAATCTTCATACTTTGTCTTCTCCAACGCATGAGCAATGGTTCCCTGAGTGACGCCGAGTTTGGTGGCCATTAGAGACGCAACTAAGTTCCCATCTGTGTAGTTTCCGATGATGAGGTCAGGCTTGCAATCGAAGCGTTGGAGAATCTTGCTCGTTGCGTCCTGTAAATTAGAAAAAATAACAGGAGAGTTTAGTTTGGTTTTGTTGTTGAGAAAATAATAAACAAACTCTTATCTTAAGAAGGATGAATAAATTTACCTGAGTAAATCTCTCCAAGTAAGGGTAGATATCGAACCGGGAAACCCATTGACGGAGGGTTCCTTTTTCTGTAACAAAAGGAACCCTGAGAATATGAGAATGCTTGGTTCCTTCAATGGCTTCTAGCTCTTGATCACACTTTGTTCCTCTTGCTTCGGGAATTAACCTTGTGACCACAAGAATCTGAGGCTTAAATCCGAGACCTTGTTGGTTCATTCGAAAGAGCAACTCTTCCTCCAAGGCTCTTACTTGATCCAGAATGTAAACAACCTTGTATATGATCATTATACACCAATGTTTAACCACTAAAATTTACAGACTTGAAATTTAAATAAAAGTGAAGACTTGTCTATGCAAGTACCTGGCCTCCGGTATCTGGTAATCCGAGAACGTCTTGCTGACCAAAATAACCATGGACAGAGAATATCACAACGTTGAACACTGTGGGAAGTCTGCTAAAGAGCAAATCTAGCTTCACACTGTCCGGTGCCTCTACAACTTCTGAGAGTATAACCATAGTTTCTTTCACTCTCTCTGATGTGTTTCCCCAACCTTTCTCGAATCCCATTTCCTTCAACCTGAGAAAGTAACTCTATTAATCAGATCCTTGTTCCAGTTTCTCTTGGAAGATAAAAGAATCTTGAGCAGTGTTTTTACCTTTGTGCGAAAGTTTCATAAGGCGTGTGTTTCGGGTAAGTCGAGACTACATTCACAGCAAGCATCAGATTTCGTTGGAGCTTTGCAACTGTGTTGAGATCGTCATTGATCATGAGATTCTGCAGACATAAATCACCATGAGTGAGTTAAACTTTGAAGAAAACAAATGAATACGCGCGGAAACAAGAAATAATGATTCAGTCATGACCTCTCCGTGATGGTTAAGGTGAAGCAAGTAGTTCAACAAAGGTTCTAGTTTATCAGATTTGCCTCCAAGCTTAGAAGATATAAACTTAGAGATATAATCAGCTCCATTTCCAATCGAAGAAGACAGATTAAGCCGAGGAGTTGTGAAATCAATCGCTCCAAAGTCTAACTCCAATGCATTTTCATCCTTAGCCCTACAAAACATTTGAATATTGATTGCTCTTGCTCTGGTTTTTGGCCAAAAACGCCGTATGAAGACCTTTACTAACCATGACTCGTCGAAGATAGATTCCTTGAGCTTTAAGTAATCCGTGGCTGTGATTTCATCCACTGTTAGATCTCCAGAGTTGACCTTAACATATTCCCAGAAACCAGGATTTGGCCTCGCGGCTAATGCAACAAACGGTGGAACCACTGCCGCCTCCTGAGTAGTTAAAACAGAGAAAGTTAAACAAGCAACTGTTTAAACCGTGTCTTAATTGCAAATGGTAATGAAGATCATCTATTACCTGAGTACAAGTGAGAATGTAACCAAACAGTCCCTCCATGATCTTCTTGCGGTCACGACTATCTTCTATACATTTCTCTATCTCATTCATCAGATTCTCACGCTTCATTAGCTTTTTTCCTCCTCCAACAAAGCTACAACATTGTCGACACACAAACATATATACATAAGGGATCCAAAATGTAGCAAAGGAAAAAAAAACTAATCAAAAGTGTGATATTATTGAAAGTCTTAAAAACAAAAAAACCTGGCAAAACATCTCTTCATGTGGTACCGGCTTTGTTTCAATGCATCAGGCAATTTTTCAGCGATTGAATCCGATCTTTGAAGTGTAGTTGGGGATGAAGAAGAGGCCATTAATTTTTTGGTTACAGAAACAACAAAGGATGAAACTTTCCTGAAGAAGATGGAAATAGTTGAGATGAAGTAATTTGCAGAAACAAGGTAACAATGACAAAGTATTTATAGGACACGTTAAGGTAATGAATATGCTGTGAAAGGGGACAGAGTAGAAGGAGAAAGAAAGGGGAGAAGATTATTCGTTAATTGGGAAAGCTAAGTGTGCAAGTAAACAAAAAAGAATATGCGATTGGTTTCGAGCAAAATCAGATTTTGCACCTTTAATTTACTTTTTTTTGGGGTTCATGTGAATTAACACAAAAGGTATGAGGCAAAAAGAATGCTCTTCGTTTTTTTTCCTTTGATGGATGCTTTACGGGCAAATTAACTTGTGGTCCTGTGGACAAAGATCTATGCATATACTTTTCTATCTAACTTAATAACATGCATAAATGCACCTAAGATTTAATATCATAATAATGTACATGTTTGTTACTTGTATATTTGAATTGAGATTAATATATATATATATATTCAAATGAACTTTTTTTTGTAATAGTAAGAAAATAAAGTAGGTTTTTAGTGGCTTAGCAAAAACAAATACAAAAAATTGTGATTAGGGTTCCACTACAAAAATCTCCCCTCAAAACCGGTTATAAATTTTTCTTCTCATCCGGTTCAAATAGTTATACCAAATAAGATTTTACTAAGAAAAATGTCTTGTAAAGAAGACAGACGGTAGTAGCTATGGAGATCGGAGTGATAGAGACAGCGAAGAAGAGATGCGAATCGGTCATAAGGACAATCAAGCAGCTTCCTTTATTAACTGACATCACTGCTTCGTGTCTCAAGCTTGCTTCCTCTGAGCTTTCCTTCCTCTCGTCCCTCGCTGCCGACCCATCTCCACAGCCTC
The DNA here is from genome assembly GCA_039880935.1 of Streptanthus diversifolius. Lineage (NCBI taxonomy): Eukaryota > Viridiplantae > Streptophyta > Magnoliopsida > Brassicales > Brassicaceae > Streptanthus > Streptanthus diversifolius. The sequence continues at coordinate 2,938,903 of JAXGFM010000015.1, read as the reverse complement.
TCAGCTTCTCTGTTTTTATCATTTCTTTCTTTCTCTGAATTTGGTTTTTCCACAATCTGGCTGTGTCAACATTGGGTACATTGAGTCAGTCGGATGGATCTTGCGGCTTCCTTCCATCACCGGTGTTTCGCGCGTTTGCTAACCGCTTCCTCTTCCGATTGGTGGCGTTCATGTCGATCTCGTACGCACTCTCGAAAAGCTCCCGTATGGATCATCGTCTCCGACCCAAATTTTAGGTACATCTCCTGGAGTGGAGACCGCCATGGAAGCAAGGGTTTAAGGTCGAGAATCGAAGAGGTCCTCGCCGCTGCTCAGTCCAAAACCTTCTTCATTAATTCTGTTCTTCGCAAATGCTCTGCCTTCCCCAGTTTACGAGAAATTGAAAGACGAATTTGGGGCGGTGTATATCGACTTGGGCTCAAATTCGGATTCTTCAGTGCTCGATTTCGATTGCGAGGAAACATTAGAGGGAGAATGGGTTAATGTCATTAAAATCAGATCGTATAAAGAAGCAGTTTCTGTTGAGATCAAGCTCATAAATCAATGCGATTCTCTTGCCTTTCCGGAACCTGAGGTTGTAGTTCAAGAGGTCGCAGAGCTAAGCGAAAAAGATGCTTTCTCTTCTGTAGTCTCCGCCATGAGAATGCAAGATGAAGACGGCCTTATAAATTTCGACACAAACATCTCTTGTTGCTCTCGTTTCTGGAATCCCTAACGGATGTGCAGAGAGAATCGTCGATATATATGAGATCGTGTTAGAGGAAAAATGAGAAGCACAGAGCTGAGCAGTTGTTGAAGAGCCTAATGTAAGTCGAATCTCAACGTGCAACAATCAGATTATGCTCTGTATCAACAGAGAATCTCAAAGCTAAATACTTTTTACTCATTATTGACAGGGTGGTGAATGACAATCCCACAGAACGTGTGATGGGACTTCCCACAACGAGGAAGTTACCAATGAAGAACAAGACTGTGTTTGGGACAGGTAATAGATGGAAAGCCCCGACATTGACTGCAAACATGGGGTTTGTCAGAGCCGTGGCTCAGTCAGGCATGTCTCTCTCTACCATCGACCATAGCCCTCGGGCTCTCACCGTGATTAGCCAAAGTTCAACTTCTAATTGTTCTGTAATTACGTAAGTTTGTTCTAAAGACTAAACCTTGTATTAGGGGAAACCAACAAAAACAGAATCTAGAAAGCGGAACAAAAGGTCTGTTGCAGAAAGAATATAACTTTGTTGCACTAAACAAACATATAGATACAGACAACATCTTCCCTTAATTTTCCTGGAAACTAATCCAAATCCAATTTGATAGTTCGCACACAAAGGGAGCTTTTTTACAAATATTATTGACATTTGGAGAATCATAAGAGTAGTTTATAGAGCTATACCATTTGTATTTCTATGGTTGCCACTGGCTATGTACTCTATAAGGTAATATGCATTCTATTCACTGCTCTATCTTTGGTTGCCCGTAATGTGATTTGACGAGATTTTAGTCCGTAGATTGTCTTCGGACCATGACGCATCTACAGAAGGAAGTTGGTACTCATCGGGTTTCAATGCCAAGGCAAAATCAGGAAGCGTTGGTGCCGTCTCCATGATCCTATATATTTCAGCATAAATGGACATGATGAGCATATAATAGCAAAGAACAAGAGAAAACTACACAAACTTTTCAAACTGAACTCACTTCTCATATGAGTACAGATCACGGTTTATCCTGACTTTACTTGAAGTATCTTTCGGTATTTTCTCTGATAGATACTTCGTTGTCCCGAAAAGTGGTGGAGTCCTGGAAAAACGTGGATGGATATAGTAATGACTGACAGATAGATAGATACAGGTAATCCATCAACAAAGGCACAGAAGATGGATTTACCTTGACGTGGGTGAAGAAGCATTAAATGCCTCACTTGCTTTCTTACTTTCTTTGAAACACTCATCTGCGGCCTGCAAGGAAGCAACGGACATGCCGCGTGATTTCTCTGTGTTCCCTTCATCAAGAATCAAACCATGGTAGTAGTAAGCTGCAGCCTGGTATTACAAAAACACAGGAGATACCAAGTATCTTAGTGGAAATAGAAGTCAAAAAGTGAAACCTTGTACAGATAACCAAAGTTTTTTTCATCTACGTGTACTCTAAAAATCTAAGGATGAGCATGATGTCCAAACACTACCTTAGATTCAACATATTTCCACTTAACGAAGAGCATATGCTTTTCTCCCCAGCCATTTGCTAACGGAAGATTCATTAAGTTATCCTGTGCCTGATCAATGTTCATCAACAAGAATTAGAGAGATTTCAACCCGAGGAACGCAACATTGACATTCAACCGGAAAATACAAAAGAAAGCCTATAAAGTCTTCCATGAGACTCTCAGAAAAGAGGGAGCAAAAGTAGTAATTAAAGCAAGTACAATTTCTGTTTTCTTCTAGTTGGTCTTCTCTCATTTCAGTAAATAAAAAGAGCGATAGAAAATGGTTTAAAGGACACTATTAATAATGATATTTCGTAATTTATGGTACAAATTAGTAAGCAACTTTTGTCCTATTTTCCCCCTCAAACATGGCTGATCAGCCGGCACAAGTTAGTGTGACACTTTCGTGATAGTGATATGACCACTTTCTTTTTCTTTTGTTCTTTCTTTTTGTTTTTGATTTTTTGTTCCATTAATCTAAGTGGATAATACACACTACTCCCATTAACAACAACTAATCTATCTAGCGTCTCACTTCATTATTATAATGAAGTAATTACCAAAAAAAGTTAAAACAAGAAAACAAATTTGACAAGGTAAAGGATTACCTGCTGCCAATATTTCACCATTTCACATGAAAGTCTTCGTTTCACTGCCAAAGTGGCTTTTGCGCTATCAATCGCCATACCAAGTTGGATATCAACACCCTATATCAGAAACGCAAATATTATAGACCTTAAAGAGAGAACTGAAAACGCTATCAAAATACTCAACAAGTATCTATCTAAATTACTGCTTCTAACCTAGGCTAATGAAAAATTATTGTTCATAAATATACTAGGAAACACATTTAGCACATCATAGGTAGTTAAATATATCTCAGCAACAAAAAAAAACGTTCTACCTGGCCTAATGCTTGCAAGCAAAGAGCCCGTAGAGCTCCTTCTGCTAGGTCAACAGGTAAACTTCTCCTGTAAGAAAGGAGACAAAAAAGGGCCATGTTGATAGGGTTGATGAGAAGTATTATAACGTTTGACATTAGAAACTTTCTCATATATGAACCTTAGCTCGGCTGAAAACTGAGGAAGGACATGCTTGACAGCAGAGTCAAGGTATCCAGCTGCCTTTAAGAAAATATCGATTGAAGCTCGTCTGTTTTCTATAATAGATTGCAAAAAAGCATAACGTTAGTCCTCTAATCCGTTGTTGGATGACTATAGAGGACTCAACACATCTCACAGATTCATTTCTAACAATGCGGTGCTTATGAATTTTTTAAGATGATGTGAAGAGGAAGCGGAATCTAACGAGAAACAACTAAGATCTATAAGTACTTTTCTCGCAGAAATGAAGAAGTATGAGCAATTTTGAAGGTCTAACCTTCTGATACTTTTGGATGGTAGCCATCAGTAGAACCTCTAGGAAGAAGCAGTAAATTGGCTTGTGACATTTGTAGCATTGCCATTAAATGCAAAATCGACAATATTTCATACCAAACGTTTGACATGGCTGTTTCCTGGCAGAGGTATATAATATTGTCATATACTCAACAACTTTCAATATAAAGTCATAATTTTAAAGTGAAGGCACGAACAAAACAGCACAATTAGAGATAAACTGCTTTGATTGCCGTACCTCTTCCTCATCCTCCTGATTTACCCAATTAAACTGTACGTTGAATTGTAAATGGCTACCTGAACATAAAACGATGCACGTCAGAATATCCGCAACCAAACATATCTCAATTCTGTAGCACAAAAATGATATATTACCATCTTTAGTTAATCCTAAGAGAACAGGAAGATAATCTTCCAACGCTTGATGGAGATCTGCGAGCGTTGAACCTCCTGCAGTAAACAATCTCATTGAGTTTGAAAGAAGGCAAAGACGAAAAAGAAACAGACAAAAACAAATGTCACATACCATGTTGTGTCTTCCTCCTGGTTCTTGTTATCGTTGGTCCTTCTTGATTTGTCATTACAACTATTCGCGTTCTTAAAGCTGTCAAGCGCTCCACAAGAGTCTTCGGCAATTGATCACCCAGTGATTGAGAGAACTCCACGGGCTTGGGTATCCTTAAACCGGGTACGTATACTGACACGTCGCCGATGCTCGTAGGCTTTCTTCTGTTTCCACCAGAGTCCTTCGGCGTTGATGCAAAGCATCCCATTTCTAGAGCTTAACAAATCTACAATCCCATAAATATAAAAATAGAGAACAGAGATTATGAACCTTGAATTGAATTTTCAAAGCCCCTTAAAACTGACCAAATTTGATCTGTGAAGATGAGATGTTCAAGCTAAAAGACACTAGGATGATCGTACAAGGAACATGGTACAAGGAGACAAAACTAATTAATATCCAACCAAAAAAACAGCCCAACTCCTTTCTCGTCCACTAAATTCATAAGATAAAGCTAAACTAGCTCACGAGCCATCTGCCATACTACAATCTTCATGATTCTACGTAACCAGAAAATTGAAAGTTCATCCACTTTTAGACCAATGTCCAAGCAGAAAGAAACAAACAAATGAAGCCATCAGATAGATGTGGTTTTCAGGAAACCGAAAACAAGAGAGAGTTTTGAATTTCTCACCTACTTCTTGACGTTTATCAGAATTATTGGCTAAATGACATAATTCAAGTGAATTGCTGCAAGAAAAAAGAAAAAAAAAAAGAAAAGAGAGAGACTCAATCAGCAATATGTGACTGGCAGAGAAAGCGTGAACCTTTAAATGTTCTGTCCATAATATCTCCACTGTGAACGAATCCAACAGCTTAAACTAAATTCAGTAAAGAGGCAAACAAAACCAATAAAAAAACGATGATTTCCCCAAGTCCATGGAATGAAGTTGACATAAAAAGAAAAGAAGAGTCGTCAAGGATAACGCTAAATTTAAAAATGAAAAAAAAAATGCAAGGAGAAAGGATCAAGCCAAGAAACCTCGTAACTGAAGTAAACAAAAACTTCAAATCCATGAAAAAAGAAAACCCTTAAGCAACATTTTTCCCTGGAAGTCCATTACCAAAGTAGAAAGTAGAAACCTCAAACCCCTAATTTAGAAGAAAAGGGTATGAATCCGAAAATTCGAGAAATAATACCTTACAAATGCTCGATGGAGTTTGATATGGCGTGTGGATCCCAGGAGTGCAATGGTAGAAATCCTGGGTTCAAGCGATAGAGAAGGATAATTGAAGAGGATGATGAAAAATGAGAGAATGAAGGTGAACAAGTCTTGAGTGCGCAAATTTCAACTTTATGGACGATATTTAATGCTCTTTTTTTTTTGTGTGGTCAATTTATCTAATTTATTTTAATATTTCTTTTAATCGTGTGAGGTTTAATCTAAAAATTAATTTTGGAAGTTTCCTCGTTATTTTAATTATTCAAAATGTTAAAAAAAACAAAGGATTTTTTAAAAATAACTGAGGTATCTATTTTTTTTCAACTTAATCTAATGATTTTAATATTTCTTTTAATATTAGGTGTTGGGTTCAAACTCCAAAGATAAATCATTAATTATAGAGGTGATGGTTATTGTGCCACGTAATTAAGTAACAAAATATTATTACAAAAAAAGATAATTATTAATATATGTTTTCTCTTCATTTTTTTTTCTTTGTAAAATTTAAATATTTTAAATGGTTTTAATCGTATTATTTGTAGCGTATCCATGTTTACCATTTAACGTTTTACAAAAAAAACAATTAAAACCATTTAAAATGTTAAAGATTTGTTAAAAAAATGCTCTAAGTTAGTGAAAAAAAAAATCGGAAATAAATTAAGTGATAGCCGATACGCAAAATGTGATATGTGGATGCTCTTAAACTGGGAGTGTTTTGAAAATAGCTAATTTGTAATGTGCATTTTTTTTCTCTATGATAGTAGCTAGTGAATGACTTTCATATCTTCTGTTAGAAGATGTTTAGAATGACATCTAAAAGAGAATACACTTATCTTATCCATGTATTAGTCTAATACACTTAGCTTTTTAGGTGTGAGTTAGATTTATTACTTACTAAATACTAATGCATAGATCTATTTATCATGATACAATTATTGATATTTTGTTTTCCCATTACTATATCGTCTGATATTTTGTCTTCAAACATATTTACATATTATGAATCCAATTATCATATTAGAATTGACGGTATCTATTTAGTTTTAAATTATCTCATATGATTACCATTGCCAATATTTTGTCCTAAAAACATATTTACGTTAATTACAAATTTTTAATAAATTATTCTAATTCAACTGGTTACAAAGTATTATTTAAACACAATCATAAATTAAAAAACTAACTTAATTACAAAAAGCTTAATTAGATTGTCATGATTTGTAACTTACGAGCATATATACGAACCAGAAAGACAAACAACGACCCATAATTTCAATGTATTAGAAAATAAGCTTTAACTATAAATAAATGTGTATGGAGGATGATGTCCATAACCAATAGTTATCCTCCAGCATGCATACGCATGGATGTGGTTGGTTTCCATGATTCTATATTTTAAAAATCGGAAACTCTTTGGCACCATCCTCTTAGAATCATACAAAAACTTTATTTTCTTAATTCCTTTTTATAAATAAATGTGTAGTTTTCTTGGTATAGTCAAGTGCCTCTTACGTTAGGCTTCATTTAAACATGTATATGTACTGTGTAATTGTAATATATAAAATTCCCTACATATTACGAAATGCATCAAATTGGACTATTAATTCATACTAAGTACATTCGGCTTAAACGGAATTAAATATGTGTTACACGACAGCAAAACGGACTATTATATATGTATTGTATAATTGTAATATAATCTTCCCACATGTCACGAAATGGATCAACTTGGACTATTTATAGTTTATTATACTAGTTAAACACATTTGGCTTAAACAGAATAAAATGTTTTACATGACATATAAAACGGACCGTCACAATCTAAAATATCATTGACTCTTTTGATTAGAATCACAAAAATAACAAGTCACAAACAAAATCCACCGGCCTATGCATCCCACGTCCACAATTTTGTTCGAACCCTCTCATAAGCCATAAAGTTGGTGGGAGGCAGGGATGGACACATGTAAATGAAACGTAGCATGTGCCCCCACATTAATATTTTTTTCTTTTAATAAATTAGTTAAAATTTTATTTATATGTCTCCTGTTTAAAAATTTGCAATAATATGTGTCCCGTAATAAATAAGTTTCTGGATCCGTGAACTCAAAAATATTTTTATTACTCAAAAATAACATTAGTTGTCTTTTTTGGTAATGAAAGTGATGTCACATAGAGTCGACGTGGCAGCAGTGTTAAGCACGTGACGTTGCTATTATTTTCTGGGCAAGAAGATATTTGTGGAAACCATTGGAAGTATGACACGTGTCTAGGTTCATGAATTGGTTTCGGTTAAGAGATCACGACAGTCTCACCGCCCAACGGTCTAAAACAAATTTAAAAGGATGGCAGGGCGGTTGGTAACGACACGTGTCTACAACTGTTCGGTTATACTGTATACTGTTGGTTGATGTTACCCGCAGGTAAAGCTATCTTTTTTTGTTGTGTTCGTTTTTAGTCTACGACTTGCTTTCCTTTTATAGAAACTGACTTATCTTATGTGTTTTCTCCGTATACTGTAACTAATAACAACCCAAAACCTATAATTTATGATTCGATCGTTACAACTTGTAACTTACAAGTAAACATAGATATATTTATCCCCAAGTTTGCTTTGGTTTGTCTAATTTGGTTTTGACAAGGTATTAAGCCCTTTCTTTTTTTTTTTTTTTTTTTGTCAACATAGCCTAGTGGTTTTAATATCCCAATAACATGCGGGGTGCTGGGTTCGAACCATTATGCCACATAATTCCTATGTATTAAGCCCTTTCTAATGTTCAAAAAAAGAAACAAGCCTTTTCTCCCAAAAAAGGAAGATATTAATAAATAAAAAGTATTAATAAAAGTACAACTGTGTCTCTCTACTACGAATTCATTCATATGATACAGTTTTTATTTAGATTTTGGATTAGTGTCCTTTTCAATGATTAGGAATTTTTAGCTCCATCGGATCTTACAGAATTCACAAGATTTACAAAACATTATGTTTTGCATTTGTAAACAACTACCAAGTCTACCATGATCACTCATAAGTCATAATTGTTTTGACTCGGTTTGATCATTAGTCGTTATACAAAAATGTACTATTTTACAGTATAAAAATATACAACGTAACAATAGACAAAATTTACATATACAAATGGTGCTTCAAATTTGGTTTGGATTCTATTGTTCGATTTTTGTTTCATCTTTTGCATTCCGTCCGGTTTATTTAGATCTAAATTAATGTTCCTAAAAACGGACGATTGTAATGCTTACCTATCATAGATAATATAATAAGTGTAAAACTCAAAAAAATATTTATTGAGTGCATTGATGATAAAAATAGAATAAAAGAACAAAAACGAATCGAATTTGAAATATTAAAGGGTACAAAGATTGACTTTTATAATCTCATCTAACAAAGTTTCAATGATTTTATACACAAAATTATAAATATTAATATTATTATGGGTGCATGTGCCGCACAGTTATTAAACTGTATTCGCCTGAATATAATCGAATTGTCAAATAAAGCTAATAAATGTTGTTAAAAGGACTAACCAATTGAGATTGGAGTGCACATTTCATTAATCAATCTCCATTTGTAACCTTTTCTTATACGGTAAACAAAGAGTGTGTAAACTGATTTCTGAAAAGTAATGTTAAATGCGTCGAAAAAGAAGAAGTTATTATAGGTGCAATGATTGTAGACGAGAGTCGCAAAAACTACGCTAAGATTCGAAGGGATAATTGGTCTGATTAGAAAAATCATGACTTGTTGCTAGTGATCACCAGTACTGCTTCCCTTCTTGAACAAAAATCACGAACTATTAAAAATATATAATATGCTGATGCTCTGTGTAGGAAATAAAAACTTTATATGCAAATGGTTGTTTATTTCTATTTCTAGTAATAAAATTTGGTACAATTAAGCATATCTCTAAATTTGTACCTTATTAATTATATAAAATTCAACTACGTTCTATTTATATTTATTCCACTAATTCTAGTGCTATAATGTCATGTGGTCGTGGAGAAATGTAGCAAAAATTTAATAAAAAGGCCTCAATAGAAGAAGCGGAAGCCCATTAAAAACTCTGAAAGCCTCTCACTCTCCCTCGTCGTCCCCTTCCTCTGGTCGCGAGACAATGTCTCAAATGCCATAATCTTCTCGCACTGTCTCTTTCACTGTCACCCTCGCGGAGGCTTTATTTCTCAGTGATTTCTGGATGATGCGAAGACTGCTGGTCTCTTGTTTTCTCCGTCATGGATTCTCTTTGCATCTATCGACGACACCACCAGAAAGGTCCGCACTTTTCTCTCGTCTAGGTTCTTCTCTCCAAATCGGCAATTTCTCCCCCGAAATTCGTTCTGTTCTGCGACTTTGTTAAACCCATAAATTGAAATTAGCGGTAGAGAAAAGGTTTCCGAAGGTCAATCACTGGTTTATTAAAGGGAAATGATATTAGAACACAGTGTTCTACTCATGCGGTTGGAATCCTACACGACGCTATAATGGAGAATTTGAATGCTTACGATGATTTGGAAAAAGCCCTTGATGAATCCGGCGTCGATTTGACAACCCCAGTGGTATGCAAGATCTTACAGAGGCTTCAGTTCGAGGAAAAAACTGCTTTTCGGTTCTTCACTTGGTCTGGACACCAAGAACATTACTCGCACGAGCCTTCTACTTACAATGAGATGATTGATATATTGTCAAGCACCAAGTACAAGAACAAGCAGTTCAGGATTGTGATTGATATGCTCGATTACATGAAGAGAAACAACAAACCCGCTGTTCCTACGGATGTTCTTCTGGAGATTCTCATGAAGTACTGCGACAGGTACCTGGCTCATGTTCAGAAGTTTGCCAAGAGGAAACGGATTAGAGTGAAGACGCAGCCGGAGATTAATGCTTTGAATATGCTTCTTGATGCTCTGTGTAAGTGCGGTCTGTTAAAGGATGCTGAAGTTATGTTTAAAAGGATGAGGCACAAGGTTAAACCCGATGCGAATACATTCAATGTTTTGTTTTTTGGTTGTTGTAGTGTCAGAGACCCTAAAAAGGCGATGAAGCTGCTCGAAGAGATGATCCAAGCTGGTCATAAACCGGAAAATTTCACATATTGTGCTGCCATTGATGCTTTCTGCCAAGCTGGAATGGTGGGTGATGCAGCTGAGCTGTCCGACTTCATGATTACAAAAGGCTCTGCAGTTTCTGCTCCAACAGCAAGGACTTTTGCTTTAATGATTGTGGCGTTGGCGAAGAATGATAAAGAGGAATAATGCTTTGAGCTAATCGGGCGTATGATAAGCATGGGCTACCCGCCTGATATATTCACTTACAATTGCCTTCTTAGGGTACTGTGTGAGAATCGAAAGAGCGATGAAGCACTTAAAATTTACGGAAGAATGATAGAGACGCGTTGTGCTCCTAGCGTCCAAACATACAACATGCTGATATCTATGTTTTTCGAAATGGATGATCCCGATGGAGCATTCAATACATGGAAAGAAATGGACGAAAGAGACACTGCTCAGGACATTGAAACCTACTGTGTTATGATCAATGGGCTTTTCGACTGTCATAGGGATAAAGAGGCGTGCTTTCTTTTGGAAGAGGTTGTGAGCAAGGGACTGAAACTGCCGTATCGAGCATTTGACTCTTTTTTGATGCGTCTATCGGACGTTGGTAACATCAGGTAATCCATAAGCTTTCTGAACATATGAAGAAGTTTTCCAATCATAGTATGGCTAGGCGTTTTGCGCTCAGTGAGAAGAGAAAAAGTACAAAACTCAGAGGGAAGTAATGGGCACTGCAAACTGATTGACCATATATTTCATCGCACCAATTTATGGGAACCATTCTCAGAGGCAGCGATGCAAATGTTCTGGGACGATTCTCTTGCCTCGAGAGCAGCTCTTCCAGATGATGAACCCTGGAAGTTGATTATGATCTGTTGCGAAATTTAGAGCGGAATGTCTGTATTATGGTTAGCACTCCATGAGAGGTTTGCTTTCTTCATGAATCATAATTAATCTGGTTTACCTTCTGTTATTATTTTTTTTATCAATGAATCTCGTGACTTCTTTTTTCTTTTTCTTATGTGAGATTCTTGAATCAACAATATGATGCTTGAACAGTGTGGCTTCATCGTTCAGTTAAGATAAACAAGGTTTCACCAGATCTGGTTAACGGTTGGTTCGAGTCTTTGTCAGCATTTGGTGGGGTACCGTACATGTACAGTTCAAATTTGAAAACCGATCTAGAATACTGCCGGTTAAGTGTAATCAGGATCCGGTTAAGTTGTATGAGTCTTTCCTGAGCAAAACATTTTTTGTTAGTTATGATCGTTCGAAACTGAAGAAGGCTTATCTCCTAACTACCAATAGTCATAGAACAAATGAAATTGGTTATGGCTCCCTTCCCAACTAACTCTCTGTTTTATATTTTTTTTCCTACTTAACTTTACCAGTAATTTATTTCGGTTTTGTTTAAAGAATATAAAAACAAAAAAACAAAAAAGAGAGATGTTCGAATAAATCTCACGGAACATTCAATGTCCGATATGCTTCTTTTTTTTGGTCCTGAAAGTACGAAACCTATAAAGTTCCGTTTTGGACAAGAGAGGCACTAATGACGTACTTGGAGCCCAAATATTTGACCACTTTTTAAAAAAGATTTTATGAAATAATCTTTGACCACATAAGACGCGATTAATTTTCGATATTCTTGTATAAATATACTCAATAGTTTATGCCATCATCTCTATAATAAACCCTCCCATTGTCATGCTAAAAGACATTTAGTCCATTTATAATTACAAGGGAAATATGAAATACTAAATTATCTATATTATTTTTATTAATATAAGACAACAAAATTTATTTATCTGATGATCCCTATTCTAGTCAGAGTTTAGTTGTTCAGGCTGCGATGTTAAAAAGCTGACTAATATAACTAAGCTTAAAAAGAGTCATTGTATGGTGGCATATATAGTTCGAATTAAGCTAGAGAAAAACATTGATTAGGTCTGAAAGGTTATCAGAACCTATCCATTAATAATATATATGACCTGCCATTTAGCCTGAAGTCCACAACATTGTTACCAAACACTTTTTTTTTCATTTTTTCATTCTTTTCGGTTTAATTTCAAGAATTTACTAGGTTTTACAACGCAATGTTGTAATTTTAAAAATAATTTGTGATATTATAATTTTAATAAAATAATCGTAGTAATGTTTATTTGATATATATGTAATCCATCTTATACATTGGTCTAATAAACTTTTTTTTTCTTATGAAACAATATATATTTATACATTAAGTAATCTATATTTTTCAAAAACAATTACAAAGATAATTTTTATTTAACAATTATATATGTTTGACAAGGATCCACAATAGTTAGAATTTACCTGCATTATATTCTGACCAACGGTTTTACTTATATCATGTTGGCTAGAGATTTTCTATAAATTTATTTATATTAATCTGCAAAAATTGCATTATATGGAAATCGAATTCTATATCTTTCGGTGTCAAAACATAAATTAAAATTTTGGTTAATTAATCATTTCAAATTAAGTGGATATCAAAATTTACTAAAATAAGTGGATATCCAAATTCTTAAGTATTCTAATCATATAATCAGCAAAATCACCCATTATCAAAGATCTCATAATCTATTTAATGTAATGTTTCTAGAATTTCCCATAATAAATATACACACAAGGTAATAAAAACGCAGATCTCATATGTATAAACACACAAAATTAAGCATATGGGGAAGTATATTCAACAATAGCAACATAAAAGGTAATATTTTACAAAATTTATTGTAACTAGTATATTATATATTAATTATTTTTTATCAAACTTTTGTATTTTATAATTAAAATTAAATACTTATGTACAAAGTTTTGATTATCTATAAAATATTATAATTAATAAAACCAATATTTATGTGTACAAAACTTAATTATATGTACAAATGTTTAGGATATCAATGTTATTATGGTAAAAAAGGATATCAATGTTCTTTTGGTAAAAAAGGATATCAATGTTTTTTTTTTTGTAATCAATGTTTATGATATGTAAATACGTAGCTTGCCCAAGATTACAGAAACGTAGATGAATATTGGTGGCTTGAAGTAGCGGGTGTAGGTTAGAACTTAGAGACCTTAAATTAATACTTTACGAAGAGACGTTGAGAGGTTAACGAAATTTATCCCACACCAAAGCAATCTCTACCATTATATTTTTAAAATTATATATATATATATATATATCCTTAAACATTATTAATTAATTAAGATCTAAAAGCATCTCTAATGGAATTCTTTTAAAGAGACTTTCATTATTAAAATATTGGAAAAAAACGGAGAGAAAAATGAAAATCTTTAAAAGGAGTTATTTAATTGTGAAATTTTAAGAAACTCATAAGAGATTCTTGAAACATTTGTCTCTATATCAATGGTTTAATTATCTTAAAAATATCAAAATTTAATAAATAATTAAATCATATAAATAGCCATGTGGTATAATGGTAACTACCTTTGAAATTCATGACACAGGTCTGGAGTTCGAACCCAGCATCCTTCGGTATTATGAGAGATATTAAAGTCTATGTTGACAAAAAAAAAATTAAATCATATAAATATATTCAGATTTTATTGTTTAGAAACCTTTGGAAGTGCTCTAAATTATAAGATCATCTCCAACGGGATTTCTTAGGAGTTTCTTAATAGGTTTGTTAACAATAAAATAATATAAAAGAAACTGTATAGATAAGAGCCGATTTCTAAAGTTCTAATTTAAGATACTGGTTCTTAGTAGTTTCTTGCCAGGTGTCAATTTTATATTGGTTAATTTATAAAATATTAATATTTTATATTTTTAAGAAACTTTTTGAGTTTGTAATGGTTGGAGATGCTCTAAGAACATAGAGAAAAGAAAAAGGTAGATTACTTAAAATGGGTGTTAGTGTTGGTTAGGGAAGACGTTGGCATCAGTCGCCGGTGGAGAGGTCCGTCCAAACCCTCCCGACTCTCTAACGGATTTTATTTATTTATTTTCATATATATATATATATATACTTAACTCTCAATAAATATAATAGAATATATATATATATATATGTATACGTGCTGTTGTTCTTCACCTTTCTTCTTGTTCCCACATACCCATCTTCCCCAACCTTTCCCACAAAAAAAAACTTAGGGTTCATACAGATATGTAAGTAAAATACACGAACGCATCAAAATAATTGCGTTTGTTGTTGATATATTAACATCTGTGTGTTTTCTTTTTCTTGTGATAGTTTTTCTTTGTTCTTTGTATTGGTTTCGATCGGTACACTTGAGATATAGGTCTTCAGTAGTTAATTTAGATAGATCGGCGTAAAGAAAGAAAAGGATCATGTGTAGTCGAGGCCATTGGAGATTATCGGAAGACGAGAAGCTCAAGGATCTGGTCGAACAATATGGTCCTCATAACTGGAACGCCATAGCCCTCAAGCTTCCTGGTCGATCTGGTAATTATCTTCTAGGGTTGGTCCTAGCTATAAAAAAAGTAGGGTTTGATATATATCGGTGATGTAAAAAATGGATAATAATTAACTATGCTGATATATATATATATATGCAGGTAAGAGCTGTAGATTGAGATGGTTTAATCAATTGGATCCGAGAATAAACCGAAACCCTTTTACGGAAGAAGAAGAAGAAAGACTTTTAGCGGCTCACCGGATCCACGGGAACAGGTGGTCCATCATCGCTAGGCTTTTTCCCGGAAGAACGGACAACGCCGTCAAGAACCACTGGCACGTCATCATGGCTCGACGCACACGCCAAACCTCCAAGCCTCGTTTTGTTCCCTCCATGACTTCGTCTTCTTCTATAATGGCTACTGAACAAATCATGATGGCTTCTGGTGATCGGAAGAGATTGCATGGAGACGTTGTTAATTACCCTTACAAATTCTCACGTATCAATCATCTTCAATTCCTCAAAGAGTTTTTCACCGGAAAGATTGCTTTAAATACCAAAGGTAAACTCAAAATGATGGACCCGTTTTCTATAATGTGTTTACATCTTCATATGAGTGTTGCAAGGATTGGTGATGAAATTTTGCAATGGAGTGAGTGTAGCATGATTAAATATAATTTTGTGACAATAAAACATGTTTTGTTGTTGTATAGAATATATCATTTTCTTCATTACGCTAAATAATCTCTATATCTTCATACACTTATAATTACAAACCACGTAACTTATAATTTTGGTGCTTTTTTCTTTTTGATGCGATCGCAGCAAATCAGAGTAAAAAGCCTATAGAGTTCTACAATTTTCTACAAGTAAATACGGATTCAAACAAGAGCGAGATTATTGATCAATATTCAGACGTAAGCAACCACAATGACTCGGACAACAAAAACGAAAGTCGTGTTCCTTTCTTCGACTTTTTGTCTGTTGGAAACTCCGCTTCCTATGGTTAACTCGTTTGCAGTATATCTGTTACATATGTAAGACCTAAATTCCTAGCTTAACTATTTAGTCCGTATACGTACGATACTTTAGATCGATTACATGTATATTTGGCGTATTAAACCACTAAATAGTGACCTCTAATCTGAGCCAAATGTGAAAATGTACGAAATGTTAATGCATCCTCGCCACACATTCTCAATCATCCGATTATATGAGATGGATAAAATGTCTAATCATATAATTCTCTTACCACGAAAACCAATCGGATAAATCTACGGCGGCGTAATTAGTTCGGAAGAATAATTAGAAAATGGTGTTATGGTTAGCTAAAGAGAACAAAAGATGTCGTGTAACGAAGAATATTTGCAATTTTACATCAGCAGACTATTTAAACTTATCGCTTACGATCAAGATCATGCAAAAATAAAACTCCTATATACATATAGTTCATTGCAAACAATCCATAACTTATGTGAATATATTATATGACATATAATTATATATATAGATATATGTACAGTAAAGATGAAGTAAATTCCCTCGTATACACAATTTCTTAAGACAAATGTCAATAATTGCAATATAGTCTAAAATAGATTAACGTCGTGTTAGTTAATTAGAATGAGTGAAATGGTTCCTGATTTTGACGTCCTCTATCATTTTTTTTTTCTAAAATAATTAAAGCATTCTGTCAAAATGATAGTTTGTTTAACTCATGTCTTTAAAATATTTCATTCAGTTTCTTTCCTATATATCAATATCTCTAGCAGGTAGTAAACGTTTTTTTCACTTTATATAATGTATATTTAGTTACTAACACAAATAATTAATCAAAACGTGATTGAAATTACAAGTCCAATTGAAAATTTGTGAAATAGTTTGTCTGTTAATAATATGCACGGGTTTGTACAAACCGCGGCTACATGTTATAGTCGTTTAACAAAGTAAAAAAAAAAATGTTTGTAAGTATTATTTTTTTTTTCTGGTAACATAACACAATGTGATAATATAAAAACTCTAAAAGGTTTTATGAGTATTTTAATGGTGAAGTATTATAACGGAAAGACGAAATGGGTGTTGGAGTATAGATATTAGATATGATTAAGTTGGGCGTAGTTATCAGCCACCAAGAAAAATATTTCAAGGCAGCAAATGAAACTTTGGTCACAAAAAAAATATACAAAAAAGTCAAAATAATGGGATGTAGTTGGAGAGAAAAAGCAAACATATTGACATTTGACACGACTTACAACCACACCTTCTAAATTTTTATTTTTTTCCCCCTTAACCAGACTCTCTAATTTCAAATTTAGTTTATTTATTTTTTGTCTAAAATTTTGGTTTCATAATCAATCTTGCACAGTTTCCTCGTTGAGTTACAAGATATTAGATATCTGTCATCAACGTATATAATTATAGAGAAGGCGAAATACACGTGAATGTTTCAAATTAGAAAGCTTTGGGGGCAAACATAAAATTTTATAGAAATTGAGGATTAACTTGCAATAGCTGACATAAACAAGTAATAAAATATTTCGTAAGTCGGCACACGTGTGACATCGCTCCTCTATCTCGCCGCCTCTGAGCTCTAGGCCTACTATCAAACGGTCGTTCCCTAACTTTCTTCAATCGCATTTGTTGCAAACGCCAACGCGGAAAAGCGTTTTCTTTCTGGCGTTTTGGTTCGCGTAACTTTAACTCCGTATAGATCGCAATTAGCCCAGCAAACGAACACATTCTCAAGTTAACGAGTAAAAAGATACGCAGGAACGGATCATCGTCTTTCTCTTCCAAAACGACGAAACAAACCCGATATTCTGAATCTCCTTAGTTCGCATAACCGCCATATCTATGGCGACATCGTCTTCAAGCCTTCCCAAATCTGGAGCCATCTCCAAAGGCTACAATTTCGCTTCCACTTGGGAACAGGTAATCACGAGGTTCTATTCACAATATGAGCTCGAGATCCCGCCATTAGATCCAGGAAAAATCCATTGATGAGTTTGGATATTGATCCCTCTGTTCAAATAAAATGGTTGGATCTGAAATGAAGCTCTGTTTGTTGAAAATTATAGAGATTCAGTTTGGCCTGACATGTTTTCTCTTCATGTACTGAATTTGTAATGTGGTTACTTTCCATTGCAGAGCGCTCCCTTGACAGAGGAGCAACAACAAGCTATAGTTTCTTTATCCCACGCAGTCGCTGAGCGGCCATTTCCTGCCAATCTAGTGAGTCTGAGTTTGTCTGTTTTGGTTTTTAGTTCTGGAATGTTATCCCTTTTCCTGTTTCATGTCAGTGTTGTTCCTGGTTTTTAGGTACATGAGCATGTTCACCGGCCTGAGAATGGCTTGTCTGTCTCAGCAGAGGACACAAGCTTGGGAGATTCTGGAGCAATTGAAGCTGTTTTGGTTAATACAAATCAGGTAGATTCTTGTTAGCAACTTGAAATTCCAAGAACATGCTGGTTTGACTATAGGAGTTTCATTTGTATTTGTGGGCATCTTTTTTTACAGTTCTACAAATGGTTTACTGATCTTGAATCAGCGATGAAGTCTGAGGTTAGTGATAGTCATGTTGTTCCTTGGTAGAAGTCGGGAAACATTACTTGGAATATGTCTAATGGATTTGCTTGTTTCTTACTTAGACAGAGGAAAAGTATCGGCACTATGTCAATACTTTAACTGAGCGCATCCAGACGTGTGATGATGTACTTCACCAGGCAGGTTTCCACCAAGTTTTGTACAATGCTGTGGCCTTACCTTTCCAAGAAATTTCTAAGGTTTCTGTTTCTGTATTGACCTTAGGGTTTCTCCTGCGCAGGTTGATGAAACGCTCGACCTATTTAACGAACTGCAGTTTCAACATCAAGCAGTAACAACAAAGACTAAAACTCTTCATGATGCATGCGACCGACTGGTATTTTTTCACCGTCCTTTATGTAGCAAAATAATTTTTTTTGTTTCTCCTAATCTTTCGCATGTTTTTTACTCCTACCTGCTAGAAATATCGAAAATGACAAACAAAAGGTGCTTAATGCATCTTGGTTTATCAAGAGTTTCTGACTCGTTATGTAATTGTTATAGTTTGCTTGTATGAGATTTTTCTTCCACCTTTTCTAGTTGATGGAGAAGCAGAAATTGATGGAGTTTGCAGAAGCACTAAGGAGTAAGCTCAACTATTTTGATGAATTGGAGAATGTAAGATTTTCAATGCTGGCCAACCAACATAAATTATGCGTATATGTATAAGTGTTGAGCTGCTTGAAATTTTACCCTTGTTTTACTTATTAACATAGTCTACTTAAAATTTGGCCTACACGGGAAATTTAAGTTCATAGTGTATGTTTCTCACTGAATACTGGTCGTAAATTTAGGAGAAAATACTCAACAAGGTGTTCAGTTGCTCTAATTTTTGTTTTCCTTTTATTTGGTTGCAGATATCCTCCAACTTTTACTCTCCGAATATGAATGTATCAAACTCTAACTTTATCCCACTACTGAAACGGCTCGATGAGTGCATATCGTGAGTAAAGGATGTTGCATACAATATAATCAAATTTACATTCACTACGTGGCAATTTTCTAAACGAATGCCGCACTTAAAGTTCGTCCTGCTCCCTTGAAATGATTATCCTTCTTTTACCTTGAGTTCTGTAGGTACATCGAAAGCAATCCCCAATATGCGGAGTCGAGTGTTTATTTGCTTAAATTTCGTCAGCTCCAGGTATTACCAGAGAGCCCTCACTCTCTCTATCTCTCCTTCCTATTTCTCTCTCACTGAAAGAAGCTTGGGTTTACAGTTCTTGCGCATGCACACACTGGTTCCAGAATTTATAGGGGAGATTATCTTGTAACCTCTGTTTTGAGAGACGACTAACATTTATAATTGTGCAGTCACGCGCCTTGGGCATGATTCGAACTTACATCCTTGCAGTGCTCAAAAATGCTTCTTCCCAGGTATTCTTTGTAACATGCATAGAGTCTTGCACAGCTTACACAAAGCATGTATTTAGTTCTGGTGACTGTGTGTGTACTTTTATTGAATGCATATGTTTGTAATATAGGCAAGTAGAATGAATTGTGTAGTTATGTTCAGTTTTCTTGAGACAGACATGTTATTTTTATTGTCAGGTTCAAACAGCATTTCGCGGAACAGATGGAAACAAAGCATCTGTCTCGGAGGGTGTCGAGGCATCTGTTATATATGTTCGCTTCAAGGCTGCTGCAAGTGAGGTGATACCTTTTGATTTTATTCCATGGTAGTGCAAAATGAGGGTCACAGTATTAGATAAAACATAAAAGACAAAAAAAATTCTAGCTTTTGTAGCATTATTCAGTTTCAATTTTGTGAGTTTAATGTTGAGATTACGGCATGATGATATTTTCTTATGACACTAAACTTCGGAATAATTATTTTTCCAGCTTAAACCTGTATTGGAGGAAATCGAGAGTAGGTCAGCAAGAAAGGAATATGTTCAAATCCTTGCAGACTGCCACAGACTATACTGTGAACAACGGCTTTCTCTTGTTAGTTTATTTTTTTGGATTACAATACACTTTAGTTTCTATCTGCCGGTAATTATAACCGCCTGTTTATTTTCATATCACATTATCAGGTCAAAGGCATAGTTCACCAACGAGTATCTGATTTTTCCAAAAAAGAGGCACTGCCATCTTTGACTAGATCTGGTTGTGCTTATCTGATGCAGGTATATGAATGAAAATAAAGTGACAATTACTTCTCTTTATTCACGAGGGATACTAGGAGTTATACAGTTTAGTAGAAAAGGACGTTGCTATCATCATAGGGGATATAAACATATAAGAAAATTTTGAATGCTAATTAGCTGTTAATCTACATGATTTCAAAGTTCAGACTAGGGTCTTCGAGAGAGACAATGGCTGGATTAGAGAGACAATGGCTGGATTATCAGCTTTAGCGACTGAAATTTTTAAAGATTGCTAATGGACTTGGTTTAGCAAAAAATAAATTAGTGCACCACATGACTTAACTCCATCATAAATTTCAGGTTTGTCAACTGGAGTATCAACTGTTTGCTCATTTCTTTCCAGCATCATCGGAAGAAGTTTCCAGTCTGGCACCTTTAGTGGATCCTTTGTAAGTTTTTTTTGTACCGTGCTGTCTCACCATCTCTGTTCTGTTCTGTTCAATTGAACCGTAAAATGATTTTTGGTGCCGGTTTCTGTTCTGTGTACATCATAGCGTTCATCAAATAATACACAGCAGGGAATTCCTCCATCACTATTGTTAATTGCGAATCAGGAACCTACTTTGCTGGCATTGTCTTGATAATAGTATCTTTATTTTGGTTAATACTAGTCGCGTTATCTTAATTTAGAGATGGGAAGTTGTTGTAGTTGGTGGATCCACTACACTGTAGTTAATTTTCTTTGAATCTGATTATGAATTCTGAAATGTCTAGGTTCAGAGAATATGATTAGCATAAGTGATCATGTTTTGAGTTTGGAGCAAATACGAACTTTTATGGCTAGTATCTTCCAGATTATTTTCGTTTGTTATATCTTATGCCATGCTTCCAACTACACTGTAGTTGTTTTAGTCGGTGGATCCACTACACTGTAGTCAACTTTCCTTGAATCTGAATATGACTTCTTGAAAGTCTTGGATTTTAGAAAATATGAGTAAGCATAGGTGATCAAGGTGTTTTCGTTTTTTACATCTTATGCGATGCATCCAGTTTATCATATTTGGTTGATTCCTGAACAGGTCTACGTACTTATATGACATTCTACGCCCAAAACTGATTCACGAGGCAAATATTGACCTTCTGTGTGAGCTTGTTCATATCCTTAAAGTTGAAGTCTTGGGAGAGCAGTCAGCTAGACAGAGTGAACCCTTGGCCGGACTGCGGCCTACATTACAAAGAATTTTAGCTGATGTTAACGAGAGATTGACTTTTCGTGCCAGAACATATATTCGAGATGATGTGCGTAATTACCTTACTAGCAGATGTTTGGATTGTTTTCCAACAACTTATTTACTGTCTTTCTCCCTGGCCTTTACTTCCACAAGCATGATTCTCATCTGTGTCTATGTAGAAATAGTGAAATTTATATGTTGTCACCACTAAGGCGACTCACCTACTACTGATAAGATGAAATTATGTTATAAATCTGATGCTGAACGACTTTTAAGTGGATATATTTGCTAGTTTCGGCTGTGTCATCTTGTTTAGTCTTAGAGGACTTTGCTTTCCTTGAGTTGGTCTGTTTGAATCCCCTTCTTACTTCTGCAGATTGCAAAATATATCCCCTCTGATGAAGATTTGGATTACCCTGCAAAGCTGGAGGGATCTCCTAATACAACATCTGATACCAATCTCGGGGTAAAATATAAATTTTCAGATTATTTCTATGGTTTGGTAATCGTTAGTTGTATACTTATATTCTAAGGTACAGGATAATGAAAACGCTGATGTATTTAAGACTTGGTATCCACCTCTGGAGAAGACTCTCTCTTGTCTGTCTAAATTATATCGTTGCTTGGAACCTGCAGTCTTCACTGGATTAGCACAGGCAAGACTGCTCTATCAGTAACTCTATTCTTCTCATTCTGTCAAAGTACACATGCAAAGTTGTCTAAATGACCATCTCTTCTGTTCCACAGGAAGCTGTAGAAGTTTGCTCTCTGTCAATTCAAGTAAGCAAAGCTAGAAAACTAGAGTTTTCATCGCCTTGACTTTTGATCCCGTTTCAGTTCTTATTTTCAATGACATTATCAATTAAACTAAGATGTGCCATTTTCCTGTGAAGAAATTATAGTTATTTTTGCCACATTAATTTGCCAAATATGCAACAGAAAGCCAGCAAGGTTATCATTAAGCGATCAACTACAATGGATGGCCAGCTGTTCCTCATCAAGCATCTTCTTATCTTGAGGGAACAGGTTATGGCTGATCTATCTTTACTTTGCTTCTTTAGCTAGATAGTCATTGGCTATATTTTAATGGTACTTATATTTGTTTCCAGATTGCGCCTTTTGACATAGAATTTTCAGTCACTCACAAAGAGCTTGATTTCTCCCATTTACTGGTTAGTTTTTTCGACAATCTGGTCCACTTTGTATGATAGATCTAAACCTTACTTTATCGCCTTTGAGAGTGCTTATCTTTGGTTCATAATTCAGATTTTTTCCTCCTTCAGTTTCTTTCTTTGCTGATGACTTTACTAACTTCCGCCAGTAATTATTATTATTCCTAATGTGGTTAGGAACATCTGAGGAGGATACTTAGAGGTCAAGCGTCACTTTTCGACTGGTCTAGGTCAACCTCCCTAGCAAGGACCCTGTCACCTCGAGTTTTGGAGAGCCAAATAGATGCCAAGAAGGTTTGTTATTTTCTCTTCCACCCACTATCAGTTACAGGTTTGCTCGATGTTCACATGAGTTTGTCATTCAATTGTGTTGATTTCGTTTTACAATTTAAACCATGAGCGTCTTTCTGCAAGACTGATTTACCAATATTGGTGAAAGATTGAAAATTTGATGTCATAATCTGGGTTATATTTTTGCCATGCTAGTAGGCCCAAGAGATATGGTAACTTTTTAGTAGACATGACTATGTAATTGAACCTTGGTTGTACATTACTGTCAGTTTGGGACAATGACCCAGAGACTTTTCAGTAAGTAATGCTCATGTAACGAACCATTCTATTTGGAAGTTCTATCTTGGAAAACCATACGTAGCTGCTTGCTGTAGTCTTATATCCATCTTGTACATTAAAAATCGATAACAGATGCAAGTGAATCTCTAATATATTACTACCAATTAAATTGTAGCCCAGAGCAAGCCATTGGCAGAACTGGTTGAGGCATCTGTGTTCAGTTCAAGCTGTTGCAGATGATCTTAATCTTTTTTTTTGTAGTTTGTTGGTTGTATCTTGCTTACCTGGACGATCTTCGATGCTGGATCCTTGCATTCCTTTATATTAATGGAAATGATGCATGGACCTTTTTTTCGCAGGAACTAGAAAAATGTCTTAAGACAACTTGTGAGGAGTTCATCATGTCAGTCACTAAGCTAGTTGTGGATCCTATGCTTTCTTTCGTAACCAAGGTGGGTTTCTCTTTTCCTTTGTCTTCTGGGAAACTTTTTTCAAGTTTTCTTAAGATTATAGACGTCCTTAATAAAGTTCAAGTCCCTTGCACTTTTTCAAGACACTTTAAAATCTCCTTCAGTGCATTTCAGACCATTTTTCATTTAAATTTGTGTCGTAGACACGTCCTTCTATCTAACACAATGCACAGATCATAAGAGGAGTGCCTCTAAGGGGCTTCTCTCCTAATGGAATAGCGTAATAGTTTTGCTGTGCTTATACATTGTGTGCTTGTATGTATGCAGGTGACAGCCATTAAAGTTTCTCTTTCTACTGGAACTCAGAATCAAAAAGTTGACTCTGTCATGGCTAAGCCGATAAAGGAACAAGCTTTCGCTACTCCAGATAAGGTGGCTGAACTTGTTCAGAAGGTATGAGATCAATTGTCGAGATGGCAGCTATTTCTTGTTCCCTATAAAGCTCTCCAGGACGCAACTTCCTTTACTGAGTCATGATATTAAAATCTCTGTTAGTTCTAGTACTAACAAATACAGATGCTAATGATCCCTTAAACATGCATTTGTGGTTCTCTAGTAAAAGAATTAATAACAGTAAGCACATGGAAATGATGATTTGTATCACTTTTTCTTTAACTAGGTATATGCTGCAATACAGCAAGAGTTGCTTCCGATTTTAGCAAAAATGAAACTCTATTTTCAGAATCCATCAACAAGGACCATACTTTTCAAGCCGATCAAGTAAGTCTATTTCTCGAAATCCTCTGCAACTCTATCGACCATCCAAACTATCTTTTGCTTGTTTCTTGTGTGCTTATTCTACTCCCTTGTGTCTGAACCCAAATCTCCTGCTAGTTTGAATACTAACAAATGCATCGATACGATGACCCTAAATGTATATGTCGTATATTCAGGACAAATATTGTGGAAGCTCATACACAAGTGGAGTCTTTGCTCAAAGCCGAGTACGCAGCTGAAGAACAAGCCAATATCAATATGATATCTATTCAGGATCTGCAAACCCAACTCGACAATTTGCTTTAAGGTCATGGCTCAATCAACGTTTTTGATTTCCGCACTTCCTTGGTTTTTTTTGTTTACTACTTTTAGCTACTTTACAAGAGTTCACACTAGAAAATAAGATATATTATTTTGTATCCTAGAACTTATACATCTCTTGGTCTCTAGTATCTACATTCAACTCATACATAAGATTGTAGTTCTTATGCTTGTAGGATAAACTAGTTGTCAAGTTCTTGTTGGGTTGTTCGCTTAATGGATGACAGTATAAATACAGACAAAAAAACACCTGTATTGTATTACAAAATCAAAATCTGAACACTAATAATCCCTTTTATTATCACCCAAAAAAATCTTTGTTTCACATGGTATGGTCATCTCAGGTGCCAAACGGAAGAAGTAAAATTCCAAAAACGGAATGATGTCCTTGCATTTAATTTATAGCTCTTAAATGTATAATCAACTTTCAATCAAGTTTGATTAATCGCTAACACCGTTTTTCATGATAATTTTAATCCGGAAAAAATGGTTCCGGCTTAAAGAATAATATTTCGTTTTTTGTTGGTCATGATTAAGACTTGTAATCTGTTTTGGCTTGAAGCAATTATTTTCAAATTTAAATTTATTTTACTCAGCTGTCCAGTTTAACTTCTAGCTGTCTATCTAATTGATAATCTCTTTGTATTAAATTCAAATCTTTTTAGATAAATAAAGAATATTTTCAGTTCAAGAAAAAGAAAAAAAAAGTTGTCGAATCTTTAGATTATAGCAATATCACTAAAATTCGGTAGAAAACATTTTGCAAAATGTGCGTGCGTGCGTGCGTATATGTAAGAAGAAGCAAATAGAATATTAGAGAAAGAAAGAACCCTAATTTAAATTTAGGAATTCTATTTTTTCCAGTGAATGTCCGAAATCATTACATCCATTGAAACCTGAACGTGGTTTCGCCTGCTTGTTCGTCTTGGTTGATCTGTAAGCACATTTTCTCTTTTCGCGTAACCAGAAGTTTCATTTCTCGTTGGAGGATCCACTTCCCTTATACGCCTTTCTTCTCTCTTTTAAATTTTGGGTTTTTCTTCTTCGGATCTCCAGCTGTTTTCCAGACTCTTCGATTGCGGGTTGGAGTATGATTTCTGAGCCTTTTTAGGGTTTTCGCGCTTATTGGAGTTTGCATTTGCTGCGTCATTCCGTATGAGCAAACGTGAGTCTTTGTTTGCGCAGAAATTCTTTCTCTTAGCTTGTTTCTTAAAATGTGACTGAAATATTCGTTTTTGACGGATTTTGATTCTCCTGATTTTTTTTGGGAGAAAGATTCTTGAATTGGTTTTTGTAGAAGGTTTGTGTATCAGATAACATCTCAACAGAAAAAAAGTTTTCATCTTTTCTGTTGGTTACAGGATTGATGTAAATACCTTGCTAGTGCTTCTCCTGTACCTTATAAAAGGTCAAGAATGACGGACCAAAGCTCTGTTGATGGGATTTTAGAGTTTCTCAAGAGAAATCGTTTCTCTAAGGCAGAGGAAGCTCTACGTAATGAGTTAAACAACCGTTCTGACTTAAATGGGTTTCTTCAAAAGCTTAACCTGGAGGAAAAAAATTCAAGTAAAGGTTCAGATGAAAGGGTTACTGGTAACGAATTTCGGAGGTCAGGTTCTCGAGATAGTGAAGTCTCCAAGGAGCTGATTGTGAAAGAGATAGACTGTGGGACTGGCACGAATGGGTCCGTAATAAAATGGGAAAATGGTGCGGCTGCTGAGAAGCCTAGCAAGAAGGAAACGGTTATATCAAGTGAGATGAGCTTCACATTCTCCAAAAACTCAGGTGATGCTGCTCCTGATGCTCGTTCCTATAAATTTACTTCAGGTAACGGTACCTTGGACCCTTACCGAAACGTTGATGACATTAGTGGTAGCAGCTTGGTGGATTCATATGCATTGGAACAGTCAAGGCATGGGAATTTGGCTGATATAGATAAGAAGATAGTGGAAACTGGTGAAGATATTGTTTTCTTTGGCAATAAGACTATTTCATGGTCTGGAAATACTAGTAAAGGGAACTCCGGATCCAAAATAAATGAAACTAATGATATTGATAGGCTAATTGAAAATTTTGGAAAACATGAAAACTATATGGGCAGCACTCGCTTAAGAACTGAAGATGTCGCAGATACAACCTCAGAGAATTGGAAAGAGTGTTCTGTGAAGACTCTTTTTCAATCTTCGAGAGGGGATGCGTCAACCAGTTACAATCTGGCTACCAGCTTGGACAAAAGAGAGGGAAAGAAAAAGACAGACGTTAGTGATGTGAGGGCGGCAATCAAGGAGCAGGAGAGCGAGGTGGCAAGAGCTTTATTCTTTGGTAAAACTCAATCTTCTTTTGATGACAAGAATAGCAGCTTAGGTTTTCCGCTTGTCTATGATACCCGGAAGGAAGACTTTCCTAGGCTGCCTCCTGTTAAGCTCAAGTCTGAAGACAATCCTCTGAGTCTTTACTGTGAAGAAAAATTTGAGCGTGATGGTTCAGGTCCAAGGCTAATCAATGATGAGGAGGCCCTTCTCATAGGTTCATACCTTGATGTTCCCATTGGACAAGAAATCAGCTCATCAGGTTAGATTACATGGCAATATATGGCTTCAAAGCTTACATTCTGACTAATGAATGATGGTTACTTGAAATAATAGTGCATGTGGTCTCTTGTTCATGATTTCACTCTTCGAGATGGACTTCTTGAAACGTGAAATTTTCTCATATACTTAATTCGTAAAGGAACTACTGTGGTTATCGCATTGCTACAAATTACATTTTTCTCCGCGAATCTGTATGTTTAATTCTTGATGAACTCATGCATTAGAACAACGCATCGAGAAGTTACTGGCATCAGTTCCAAAGAAAGCAAGTAATGGTTTGGTTTTTTTCACGTTAATGTGTCTGCAAAAGTTTGCTCTCATTGTCTTCCTTTCTTATAATTCTATACTGCTCTTTGTTTTGAGTTCTATAAGACCATATTGCTTCACTTTCTACTTGTTT
Source organism: Streptanthus diversifolius (assembly GCA_039880935.1). Classification (NCBI taxonomy): domain Eukaryota; kingdom Viridiplantae; phylum Streptophyta; class Magnoliopsida; order Brassicales; family Brassicaceae; genus Streptanthus; species Streptanthus diversifolius. Next base: position 2,910,959 of record JAXGFM010000015.1, on the reverse strand, counting down.
TAGTGTGACCTTAACCTTATGAATTTTAGATGAGGTGTGAAATTAAGTTTCATTCTCCCAATGATCTCATATAGGTGGAAAAAAATCTGCTGGGGGAAACTGGCTTTCCGTAAGTCAGGGAATAGCAGAGGATGCATCAGATCTTGTTTCTGGCTTTGCTACCATCGGTGATGGTTTGAGTGAATCTGTTGATTACCGTAATGAATACTGGGACTCTGACGAGTATGAGGATGATGACGATATTGGTTATGTCAGACAACCTATTGAGGATGAAACATGGTTTCTTGCCCATGAAATTGATTACCCAAGTGATCATGAGAAAGGAACGACCCACGAAAGTCCTGATCACCATGGAAGAGATGCAACCAAAGATGAGGATGATCAGTCTTACGCGGAGGAGGCTTCTTATATATCTGGTGAACAGTATCTACAAGCAAAAGATGCTGAGCCTATTTCTTCAGAAAATGACCGAAGACTTACGGTCTCAGAAATCTATCCAGCTAGCAAGAAAAATGATTTAATATCCCAATATGATGGGCAATTGATGGATGATAAAGTGCTCAATTCAATGCCTCATGAACCTGTTTGGCAGGGGTTTGTAGCTCAGACAAATGAACTTCTCATGATGGGTGATAAAAAAGGCGTAAATGTCCATCGAAAATCTCATCTTGATGATGTTTGCCTCGAAGATGATCAGCATGATTCAGTCAGGTCAATTGGTGTGGGTATTAATAGTGATGCAGCTGATTTTGGCAGTGAAGTACGTGAAAGTTTGGCTGGAGAGAGCAGTGAGGGAGATTTTGAGTACTCCCGTGATCATGATGCTGTAGCATCCAGGTTTAAACAGCGTTACTGTGAGTCAGATAAGAAACATACTGATGGACCAAAGAATAAACAGAAAGCAAGCAAACATGATGGTCCAGATTACACTGTAGATAATGATTCAGGCGAAAGTTTTCATGTGAAGATTCAAACTGAAGGAGGTTTTTCGTTTGGCTCGTCGCAAAAAGATGTCCAATTGGTGCACGCAGAATCTAGTAAATCATCATGGTCAGGCAACCACAAAACGGCAATCAGAGATAAGAACGCTGAACGTTTGAGTGCGTCAATAACTACTGATGATATGGTTGCTACTTGGAGACGGAAAAGTAGTGATTCGTCAAGTTCTCGAAGTTCGGTGAAAGAAAATAATGCAACGTCCGTAAAATCTGTAAACTCATCTCCCTCCTCTTTGTCATATTACGCTTGCGAAGAAAGAAAGCATGCTGACAAAGAAGATGATAGAAATGATAGCAGTGAAAGAGAGGATGACCATGTGACAGCACTTGATGATGAAGAGGCAGTGGCTGTCCAAGAGCAAATAAGACAAATAAAGGCCCAAGAGGAGGAGTTTGAAACCTTTGACCTCAAAATCGTGCATAGAAAAAACAGGTAAGAATTCTCCCAGACTTTTCATGGTTTTAGCTATAACAGGAGTTACTTTCTTTCTTGTTCAAAGTTTTGCTTTATTTCCTGTTTATGAGAGCATGTATTTCTGAGACTGGTTGTTCCGTTCAACCCAGAAACATCACGTTAAGCAGGAATGTGGAGATTAATTGAATAACTAAATTCTTCTGTTTGTATTGGTCCGGGAGTAGTGTGTCCAATGTTGAAAATATTGTTTGGAAAAAAAAAAAAAATTTCTACATCGTCATAGTTTCATATATTGCTGAGTGCTGCTTTCTTATTATTTGTTTGATATTCATCAGAACTGGTTTCGAAGAGGAAAAGAACTTTCACGTGGTTTTAAATTCGGTGATTGCTGGGCGTTACCATGTCACTGAGTACCTTGGATCAGCAGCCTTCAGTAAAGCCATACAAGCGCATGACTTACAGACAGGAATGGACGTCTGTATAAAAATTATAAAGAACAACAAAGACTTCTTTGACCAGAGTCTTGACGAGATAAAACTTTTGAAGTATGTCAATAAGCACGATCCTGCTGACAAATTCCATCTTCTCCGGTTGTATGATTACTTTTATTACCGGGTAAGTCATCACGCCTCTGTTGCACAGTTTTATTCTGCTAAAGCATATCAAAATGGACCAATTGTGTAAATTTAGGGGAGGTCCAAACCAATTTATCAAGTAATAAGTAATAACAGGTTGTGATTTTAACAAACTTGTATGTATGGCAATTTTTGGAAATAAATGGGGTCATGGTAAGCAAGTAGGTTTGACAGAAGCAGAAAGGGAAAAGGAAAAGAAAGTTCCTGTAAACAAGATTAGCATACTGCAGTTCTTATATGAAATATACGTAGTTCTGGAGAAAGCCTTCCTTCCATCGTCATAAAGTTCTATCTTTACTTTGGATTTTATGCTAGCAATTCCAACCGATTGAATACCTTACTTACCTAATTCGGCATGTTCATTTCATGGAGTCATTGGAGCTTATTCCAAATTTTGATCAGCATGAGCTAAAAAGTATGCATGTAGTTCATGTAATTCATTTCACAAGATGTGTTTTACTTTACCGTCGATGTTATGAGCTCTGCAAGCTGTAGATTCATCTCTGGATTAGCATCTTTCCCTTCAACAATTTTAGCCCTTAGTACCTTTTATTTATTGGCGTGTCTTTTGGAATGGTTCGGAATAATGGTTTCCTTGGATGTGTTTTTTGCAGGAGCATTTGCTAATTGTATGTGAACTTCTTAAGGCTAATCTATACGAATTCCACAAATTTAACAGAGAATCAGGTGGTGAAGTATATTTTACAATGCCAAGATTGCAGGTATGTCCGCTACATCATTACCATTTAGCGTAGGTACATATCTAGCCGATACCTGATCCCTCTTGGACCATTTTGTATAGTCAATCACTATCCAATGCCTTGAAGCACTTCAGTTTCTACATGGCCTTGGACTTATACACTGTGATTTGAAGCCTGAGAACATATTGGTGAAAAGCTACAGTAGATGTGAAATAAAAGTCATTGACCTTGGAAGTAGCTGTTTCGAGACAGATCACCTATGCTCGTATGTCCAGTCGAGGTCATATAGAGCACCAGAAGTCATTTTGGGACTTCCTTATGATAAGAAGATAGACGTGTGGTCTCTTGGGTGCATTTTGGCTGAACTATGTACAGGCAATGTAAGTTCTGTATTTTCCATTGACCTGGTCCACCTCCATGTCATTGCTTTGTCATATCACTATGTTCCAAAACATTTGAAAGTTAAACCACATTGAGACCACATTCCCACATCTAAAATCCGCCTAGTAATAGTGCTAATGCACCAATTCTATCATTTATATTAACGTTTACTGGAGATAAAGGTAACAGCATTATCGTCGCTGGAGTTTGAAAAAGTTATGCCATCTTGGATTGGTTGTTGATTTTCTGGAGTTATGTTTGCAGGTTCTTTTCCAAAATGATTCTCCAGCCAGTTTGCTTGCAAGGGTTATGGGAATCATCGGATCTATCGATCATGAAATGCTTATCAAGGGACGTGATTCCCACAAATACTTTACAAAAAACCGAATGCTCTACGAGCGGAACCAGGTGAGTGTTCCAGAGGCCTTAAAAAGAACATTCCTTGATTCCCAAAAAAAACTTTGGTAATTCTTAATGTTGAACGGAAGAAGCATGTATGCTGAATATTCATTGTCAATATTTCTTTTTTTGTTTTGGTTTTTTCTAATTTTTGCAGGAAAGCAGTAGATTGGAATACCTGATACCTAAAAGAACATCATTGAGACATCGGCTTCCAATGGGAGACCAAGGATTCACAGACTTTGTGGCTCATCTTCTTGAGATAAACCCAAAGAAGCGTCCTTCTGCATCAGTGGCTCTCAAGCACCCTTGGCTTTCATACCCATACGAGCCAATATCTGCTTAAAACTCCTGAAACGAGTGACTTACTTTGGCTATAAAAAAAGGCAGCAAAAAACCGCAGATTAGTGGAAAAAACCTTTATTATCTGTGCAAAGGTTCGAGCTCCGTTTGGTGCTTGACCATTAATGTAAGTTTTTCTTCCTTTGTGGCTGTATTCTTCAGCCAAGAGGTTATGTGAGTGCAAAGGTGAGATTTAAAGAAGAAAAGCTTTTGTGAAATTTAATTAGATCATGTAACACTTTTGTTGTCAAACTTGTGATTATTATTCTCTTAGAACAGTTTGTAGTAAAACTTTTTTGTATCATTTGCTGATCCATAGTCCTTTCATTCTATTATTATTTATGAATGTTTACTTTGATGTTATTTTCTTTGTTACAACTATGTTTTGAGTTCTATTGGTGATATAAAATTGTATTAAACCCATTATAATCCAGGATTTTTGCAATTTCGTTATGAAAATTCATCATTAATTGAATTTTGAAATATTGAAAAACTTTAAAGAAAAAAAAATGGGTTTAGCACAACAAAAAAAAAAATTATTAGCAGAAAATGAAGTTGTGAACATTTTCGTCGGTCGGGAACCAGAGTTAGTAATTGAATCCGATGACCACTGTTTCCGGCGCCGTCGTTCCACCGGTTGTAATTCCTGCGCTTCGTTGCCCATTCTCTCGTCATCATCTAAGTCTAACCAAGGTCTCTCTCTTTCTATCTTTACCTTATCTCACTCTCTCAGTGTGTATCTTCTCTTAAGGTTTCATCTGCCGACCATTCCTTTTCTCTTCGATTGTGATTGTGAAGATTCCTAGAGACGGCTTTCGGAGGAAACAGCTAGGGGTTGCTTTAGCGGCGGTGGCGGCTTCAGAATCGCCATCGGAAGGTGGAAGGAAAAGCTCTGTATTTCACTCGTTCTCTTCCGTACTTTGCACTAGCGTTTTTGTTAACCCTACTGTGAATGTTGGATTTTCCAGCCACTTATGATCCGGAGCTCCGTTTGGTTTTCGAGCTCGCCACCGATTCTGAATTGTATGAGCTTGAGAATATCCTTTTTGGTCCCAGGTGAATCTGAAGCAATGTTGTGTTCTGCTGATTTGGGTGTCGAAAATTCAATTGTCTTAAACCCTTATGCTACACATATCTGATGATAAGTGATCATAATCGTGTGGTTTTTGTGACCTGAGTGACGTTTTGGGAATTACTTTGGTTTGGTGGGCAGCTACTTCAGCCCTCTGTTGAAATCAATCCCAAACAAAGGAGGAGGTGACCGGCTGATGATAGGGGAAGATATTGAGGTGCGAGATGGTTTTATCGAAGCTCTTGAATCAAGATTCTTGTTTCTCGCTGCAGATGCTCGCTCAACGCTGAGGTAGGCTTGCTTGTTCTTTCCTTGACATAAGACAATCAATAGCTTCTTGTTTTGGGCTTCACTAGGGTATTAAGTTTTCAATGAAGTAGATGAGAATCTTGATATGTCTGGAGAATCTATTCCATTGACTCTGCTGCTGCTGCAGTCCTCATCTTTGTGGAACTAATCCATTATCTCTAACTTTGAATGTTCATAAAGACTCCGAACCAGAGAATTTTCTATTATTGTCTAGGGGTTGGAGGCCTTCATACAGAAACGTTTTACTTGCGGTGAGAAATAAGTTGGATATTCCTTGCTCCAGCCAATTGCCAACCGAGGACCACGAAGCAGAGATTTTTCTTTATCTTGTTGACAATTTCTCAAGGTACTTTTCGAGGGTGACCCATGAGTTTCGCTGAAAGCTTTTTCAATTGCATTAGTTCTTTGCACCCTTTTTTGGCTGAATCTCTAACTTATCCATGCAGTGAAGCATCAGGGATTTTCCCTGGCTTGTGGGAAAATTCTCAAGCATCGGAGGTACAGGGAAGCTTAGAATTCGGGCTCAGTAAATGGAACGTTGAACTACTTGCTGCACTAGAAGTAGGTGCTTCAGAGGTCCAATCTATGATTCTGAAGGTAGTCTTGTCCTAAAGGTGTTTCACCTTAATAATGTCCCCGTTTCTTTCTCTGGCTTACATGTGTTTCTCTTTCTGCAATTTTCTTGCAGGGTGGTGGGATGATCACATTTGCCAAGGTTTATCAGTTGGTATGATCACATTTGCCAAGGTTTATCAGTTTATGTGTTTAAAACTTCTTCTTCTTCCCTCAAGCGATACATATAAGTGGTCTATTTTGGCCCTGTATAGTTGGCTAAAAAACTATCGGGGAAATTAATCCTTGAAGCTGCCAACTACCAGATAAGGAGAGAGATGCTAAAAAAGGTTTGCATTTTTGTTCAATCCATCGCTCTGCAGAAGAATCTTATATCAATCACCCACAGATTTGAGAAGCATAAAAACAGATAAACCGTTACATATGCCAAATGATGTAGTAGTATGTCAATACAGGGTGGACAGTTAGCTGCCATTAACTTGGAATCTCGAGCAGCTCTGCGTGCAGCAAAGCATGTAGTTACTTTTCTCCATCCTATCGCTTTTGAGCTATATTCGTTACTTTAATTACATTGTGGTTTACGCTTACCTTTAATTGATCACAGGGCTTTGCAGGAGCTGCATCCAGATACCTTGGCTTAAGAACAGTGATGCAGTTAGTCGCCCAATGTTAGTATACACTGCCCTAATCCTAGCTTGTTTAAAATATATATTACCAAAGCTAATTGCACTAGTAGGTACCTACCTGCATTAACATAACAGATGCACGTAAATTGTTTTCCTTCAAAGGTTTTCTGATTCGGACATTAATTGTGGAATCTGCAGGATGTGGGGGACGTTACTGGCTGATTTGGTTATTCAGATGCTTGAAACTGACTACGCTAGAATCTTACGAGCAATTTACGCCTTTGCACAGTTACTGTTTCTTTTCGCCAAAGTCTTAATTTGTTGTAGGCAATAGTAGTAATTGTACTTGTTGTTCAAATAGTTTAAAAATGATTGTTTGTTTTCCAGATTCGGATCACCAGGACATACAGGCTACCTTGTAAATGAAGTAACAGTATTTTCTCGAGATTTTTTTGAATCTCCACTGTCTTTACGAATTATGTCGGTAACAATGTTTGATATCAACTCGTATGTGGTTGAAATGAAATTAGAATAGAAAAAGAGAGTAGTCCAAGAAGTTGGCGTTTGCAAACGCTGTTTTTAGAGCCATGGAAACATGCCTTGTTTCTTTATTACTAACGAAAGAAAAAAAAATCGGATTCCTTAAGTGGTAACGAGCGGATAAGAGACGTTATGTGTTTCTTTTGTAACACGTGTCTTGTCTGTGAGCTTCGAAAGCAACGGCTCTGTTTCTTTCACGACGCTAACCCGCCGCGTTTCGCCACGTGGTTTTTTTGTCGGAAAATTTAGAGTATTCCATCATTTATTTGCATATTAGTTTTATTATGCAAACAAATCGTCAGTAAATCGAGCTTTGTGACTAATATTACGTTAATTGTCGATTTATTACTAGATTATTAACCTATTGTGAAGACTAGTTTAGAATTTTAATGATTTCTCTTATATACCACAACTTGATGTATGCATAATTATGTCTAATTATGTCTTGAAATCTTCCAATAAGTGTAGAGTGACACATGCCTAAATGTGGATTGATTGTGATAGTTTTGTTTTTGTGGTTCTTATTTTGAAACATGTGCTTAACTAATTTCGTGGCCCTCGTTGAGAACGAGACTTGACTTTTTTTAGAAAGTCCGAATAAAATTCAAACTGAAATTTGATATCACGAAACCTCCATAACATCGCAATCGTCCAGTTGATGACGTGACGTACGAGGCATGGATAAAAAAAAAGCTAATAATATAGTTAGATAATATCAATGAATTTATAGTCAAAAATTAAATGGAAGAGATAAAAAGGGGTATAGAATTCATAAATTATTGGAAGAGCTTTGTAATAGATAGGATCATACGATAGGACGGTCTTTTAGGAAAAGAAAAAAAAAACTTTTAAAATTTAAAATCTACACCATTCACGTGTCACTTCTGGAAGAATCTGCTCGTCCCGAAGTTTCCAAACTAGTAATAAATAAAAGCAATATACTACGATGTAAATAATTTGTTAATTCGAATTATTTCCCTAAAAGATTTTACTCTCTCGAATCGTTTCACTATCGTCTTCTCCTTCTTCATCAGCCATTATTATTATTATTATTATCTAAACTCTGTTTTTTTAACCTGTTCATAAACAGAGAAAGCTCTAAATTTGGATTTTCCAATTCTCTAAATTTGGAAGAAGAAGAAGAAGAAACATTTGGTTTTTTTTCTTGGACTTGTGATCCATTTCCTTCGTTTATGATCTGTTCAAGTGGAGGAACGATCTTTATAGCTAGAGGACAAAACTCAACCCTTAAACTACCCGTTACAGGGTCTTCCCGAAACTACGCGAATCGAATTCGAATTCGAATTAATCTTCCGATCAGTGTCATAACTTTCCGACGATCATCATCATCATCGTCATCGTTATCGTCAATGGCGGTAGAAACAATGCCGATGGGATCAGATTCATCAGCTTTGCTTCTTACATCAGGAGCAAGCGGTCGCGTTAGGGCTCTCTTCTCGATGCGAGAGCTCAAGCGCCTCGTGACGATCATCCAATCGCTGATTCTCTTCCTGCTCCTCCCGTTTCGCGTCGTCGTTTGGCGGCGAAGGACCGGAGCGGTGGTCATCAGAGACGAGAAACAGGAGAGGAAGGTGTGGGCCCCACCGCAGATCGTGGTGAGGAAGAGGAACATCGGCGGCGAAAGCGGTGCGAGCGGATGCAGCGTTGCGCCTCCGTCCGTGCCGGCGGCGGTGGTGGATGAGGAGGTTGCGGTTAGACGGGAGCTTGCGATGAGACGAGTTTTGGAGGATGACGGCGGCGATGGAAGCTCCGTCAGAGAGTGTTCGCTTTTTACGACGAAGAGAGGCGACACGTTGTTTACTCAGTCATGGTCACCTGTTTCCCCAAATCACAGGTAATTTCTCTGTTTAATCTGTAAATTAATCAGTTTTAATAATCAATTATTCTTCATTTTGTGTAGATGTTAACCTTAATGTTGTTAATTAGTCTATGTTATCGTCTTTTCGTGAACATCGTAATTCAGTAAGAAAATCAATCGATTAGGAAATGTAAATTTTTAAATATTAAGATTCAAAATGTGGAATTGGTAGTGATCAAGCTTATGATTAATCGGAAACTATACATAACAATCCTATAAATTATGAATTAGTCTAATGAGTTCTAGTGATACTTGTAACTAGTGAACATTATTGGATGTTTCTGGAAGTTAGTACAGAAGAAGAAGATGTATGTCTGTTTTCGTTTCATGCATGTTTTTGGTATTTGTATCTGTTGTTCTTTTTTGGTCAGGTGGTCCTATTTGATATCTTAGCTTTTAGCTTGTGTTGTTTAAATATTCAAGTAGATAGCTATTAATTATTCAACTCCTAGATTCAATTAGTTCGCTTAACCAGAGGGTCATAAAATTTTGGTGAACTAACCATGACTGATTATATAAAGTATTAAGATATGCGGATCCAGTATCAGGATTAGACGTAGTTGGTAAGCATTTCATTTAGAGAAGATCGAGAAGATTAGCTGGAAAAATGTAGAGAAACAAAATATGATCTTGCTTGTCAAAGTGGTTTTGAAGGATTAATGTGTATTATTGATAACATGAGACTTTGTCAATAGTAATCTCTGCACGGCGTATAGTTCTTCTATACAAGAACGCCGGCAATCTATCATTTTTTTAAAAAAAAAATAGTATCTTTCATGCCTTTAATTTTGTAAAGCTAGGCTGAGTTTTGTTCTAATAGAAGTCAATAAATTTCTTGTTTGGTTTCTCATCTTTCGATGTGTCTTTTTGCAGGGGATTTGTTATTCTGCTACATGGATTAAATGAGCATAGGTCTGAACATATATCTCTAGATATGCACCATTTGCTTTGAATATAGTTATCTTGGCAGAAAGAAGCTTAACATTAGTTTCTTATCCAAAATTTGACAGTGGCAGGTATAGTGATTTTGCAAAGCAGCTAAATGCTAATGCGTTCAAGGTCTATGGAGTCGATTGGATCGGTAATCTCACTTCTCTTTCACCTCTTGTTATCTTTTTGGTATTCATCCTAGCTAAAAGGGTTTCTGTAGACTGTAAACATTTTACATATTTTATCCTCGTGTCCAGTTAGCCTGATGGGTCAAAATGAGTTTCTGTTCCTTGAGAATTATCAGAAGTAGTTTTCAATTACGGATCCTAAAGATATCTAAGGTGTTGAGATATTTGAAACATGTTCTAGGATGGATAGAAGCGATACCTTAAAAAATGTGGAAACATGCGAGTGTTTTACGATGCAACTATTTCATAGGCTAGAAATACAAATTCTTCAACCATGCCTCTCTGTGTTTGGATGTCGCAGGGAATATATTGATTTTGTGTTGGGGTGGTGCTTAATTCGTGTGGAAAGGTGACACATGAACCTCATCTTTAGCTTTACAGTGCGAACAACTTAGGGATTATGATATGTTATATCTACAAATAGTTTTGAACTTATCGACCTTTCAGGCATCTACCTCAATGTTAACTTCCAAATCTATATATTTGACCGTGAGTAGCAATGTTTTGGTCTGATCTAACAGGTCATGGTGGAAGCGATGGACTTCATGCTTATGTTCCTTCCCTTGATTACGCTGTCGAAGATTTGGTATCTCTCTCTCTCTCCCTCTATAGTTTTAGTTTCCACAAAATATCATGTTGCTGAAACAAACTCACACCATCACCTTTGCAGAAATCATTTCTTGACAAGGTTTTCGCAGAGAATCCAGGACTCCCCTGTTTCTGCATCGGACACTCAACAGGAGGAGCCATCATCCTCAAGGTAACATCTTTAGACCCATTTTAAATAGCATCATGTCATCATCCAAGTACTAGAAAATCTCAAAAAATGTCAAAAAAAATTAAGTGCAGGCTATGCTGGATCCGAAGATTGAATCTCGAGTTTCAGGCATTGTATTGACTTCACCAGCTGTTGGAGTCCAACCATCACATCCAATCTTCGCTGTAAGTGAATCCGAAAAAGTCATATAGTTTACGGGTTTTCAAATTAATAATCTGATCAGCTCTCTGTTTTTGTTTTTTTTTGTCTCTTCCAAAACAGGTTCTAGCTCCAATCGTTGCGTTCCTCTTGCCAAGGTACCAATTCAGTGCAGCAAACAAGAAAGGAACGCCGGTTTCTCGTGATCCACAAGCTCTTGTCACCAAATACTCTGACCCGTTAGTCTTCACCGGATCCATCCGGGTCAAAACTGGCTACGAGATCCTTAGAATCGCTGCTCACTTGCAGCAAAACCTGAAGAAAGTGAGAGTTCCTTTCCTTGTTATGCACGGTACAGCTGACACAGTGACAGATCCCAATGCTTCTAAGAGGCTCTATGACGAAGCTTCCTCGTCAGACAAATCAATCAAGCTCTTCGACGGGTTGTTGCACGATCTTCTCTTCGAACCTGAGCGAGAAATCATCGCTGGAGTCATATTAGATTGGCTAAACCAGCGGGTTTAGCTTCTTTCAAACCACCAGTTACTATCACGTCTAATCAAGAAATTTCTTGATTCAGACAAAAGAATAATGTATTTTGCGAAATTTCTAGGTAAATTGACTGAGAAACGCGAGGAGGAAAGACTTCAAAAACAAAAAAAAAAGGAGTTTCTTGGTCAACTTAGTTGATTTTTCTCAACTCAAGAAGATAGAGAAAAAGAGACTCCAGAAACTGGACGTCTCTTGCGATTCATTGGTATCTCAGATCATGTTGACGCCGGTATATTGTCATAAATCAATAATTCTGTAAATCTGTTTTGATGTGACTCTTAGTTCTTATTTATATGGGAATCTATTATATGAGATTTGCCTGTTTCGATTGTAAATAATTTTCTATGATGTGTTTGTTGTTTAAATTTGTTAATCCAAGAAGAGGAAAAATTGTTTGGTAATCATTGTGGGTCACTTCTTACAAAGAAACGGTTAACTATATTGACTTGATTCTATGATCGATATTAACAATAATAACTCACAAAAATACAATATTCACATTTTGGAACAAAATTAAAATATGTCTCAATATTTATTATATGTGCATATTATAATATAAAATATCGTACTATAATTGAAAATATATACAAGTGGAGGAAGAGAGAGAGAAACTGAAACCTAACAATAATCCAAAAAAAGTTATAAATCTGGCCACCATATATACACATCACACGTCACAAGTCAAGAGTGACTCTTTATTTCTTTGTCACACTCAAGAGTGACACCTATGGGCATTTTCTTCTTCATGAATCATCAATCCTAACGTAAGCCAATACGTCATCGTTTCCATTCTATATTTATTTAGATTTATGAGTGATTCTATATAACTCTTCCACTAGCTACAGCTATATTAACTCCGAATCTTCGATGAACATCCAAAGATAGATATGCCCTGTTCTTTTTTCTTTTTAAGTTAGTTTTTCCCACCCAAAAATATGAAGCTAAAGTCATTAAATATAATTATGGTTTTATGATATATTGTAATAATATGAAGATTTGATTGCCTAACAAGACATAAACTATAAAATAAAGAAGTCAATCACGAACGATTCGCCAGACACCATTTTGCAGTAGATACTATAAGATGTCTGATTGTTTTCACAAATAAAATATTGCTTCGTGGTTAAACAGTTGTATGATTTGCTTTTCATTGTGTATGGATATCATATGTTATACAAAGAATGTACTTTGAATAAGTAAATCTAGATTAATATACACTAACTCTTATTCGTCATATACATGAAAGAAACTGAAAAAAAGATGAAAAAAAAAGATTGAAGAAATAGTTTTTTTTTTTTTTTATCATTGACGGGTGATGATGTTACAATGCCAATGTTAGGGTTCTTACAAGAGCCTCATTTTCCTTTAATTCCCGAGTATATATATGTACACAAAATTACGAGAGCATAATATCTCCAGAAACTAATCCAAAAGTTCTACAAAAATAAAAATAATTTTAGATTCCAGATTTTTTATTTTACAAGAGGAATCGAATCAAAGATCTTCCCGGAGAAAAGGATGGCCGAGAAGCTGCGACGCCGTCCATCTCTTACTCGAATCTTTACGAAGACAACAGTCCACGAAGCTACGGAACTCTTCGGAGCATCCTTCCGGCGCTCGCGGCGGTTCTCCAAAACACACGGCGCACATTAGCGTCGCCCAGTCTGGACTCTGTCCCGGCGGGAGTAACGGAAAGTGGCCGACGAGAAGCTCTAGCATCATCAATCCGAAACTCCAGATATCTCCCGCGTATATGTCGGAGCTTCCACCGGCCGATTCGGAGTCGAATCTCTCTGGGCTCATGTATGCACACGTCCCGACGTACGAATTGCACGAATCTAACGATCGGACTAAGATTTTGCTGACTCCGAAATCGGCGATTTTAACCTCGTTCTTCGAATTGAGGAGGAGATTCGCCGGTTTGATGTCCCTGTGAACGATTTTGAGAGCGTGCAAGTAACTCAATCCTTTTAGGATCTGTCGAGCGAATCCGACGAGCCGTTGCTCTGTTACGGCGCCGCGGAGAGATTCTAGAGTTCCGCCGTCCATATACTCCATTAGAATCGATACTTCGCCGACGACTGGTTTCTCGAAGATTCCGTGACACCGAACGACGTAAGGAGAATCGGTGCGGCGGAGGATCTCCATCTCGCGCATCAATTGCCTTGTTAAAATCGGATCCATGTCGCCGTTAACCGTTTTCAGAGCGTAGAGCTCCGCCGTATTCTTGTGACGGACTTTGTAAACAATCCCTCCGTTTCCGCAGCCGAGAACGTTGAGTTTCTCGAGATCAGCGGCGGATATGCCGTTACAGACAACAGCAGAGGCAGCGACGGTTGTGATGGAAGCAACGGAGAAGCGGCGGTCAGAAATCGGAGGAAGAGGAAGACGAAGATTGAGCTGACGACGATCTCTAACAAGAGCCATAGAAAGATAGATAGAAGAAGACTGAATCTGATTAAAGAAGAAAACAGAGAGAAGCTTCAGCTTTAAAATGATTTTGAGAGTCGTTTTAGAGTGTGACAAGACAACGATGAAAGTCAAGATGACCAAATTACCCCTTTTTAATTTCTTACTTTATTTAATTTATTCTTATCTAAAATGGCAAATCTCTTTTTGTTTAAAATGCATACTTGTGTGAGTGTTTCATTACGCATGTGGTTAAATGCATTATATCGTGGAAAGTGACTAATCCCATTCGAACTAATCGTAGTAATTAACGGTAATCCCATAGTACTATTTAAATTATTACTTTAATGTCACGGCAAAAAGAAAATTTATTTTTTTTGGTTTTTGGTGTGAAGGTTCGAGGAGGCTAAAGGACGAGCAACTTAAATGACTAATGAGGTATGATAACGACCAAAGAGCATTAACACTTTTAACACCAACGTGGAAAAGCTTGTAACACCCATCTATTTAACTTCTTAGGCCATCGCATTCACACTTTGCCTAATTTATTATTGAAACCCTTTTTTATTTGTATAGAACTCGGATATGATCCTTAATTTATGGACACATAAAACCCTCAGGGTTTAAAGATAGTGTATTTAGGCTTTTTGCATGTGGCATGTGTGTATTTGTGCACAAGGCCACATGCCTGCCTCTATATTGTTTGATTGCATGTGAGTGATTATGTTTTGTTAGACTTGGATTATCCAAGATGATTTTACATCATCTTCTATTTTTTCATCTAATAAATCAAAATCTATTCAATTTTTATACTTTATAATTATGTTATTTAACAAAATTCAACACTTTAATAAAAAATTATAATAAAAACATTTTTACGAATTAAGGCTCTATATATAATAAAATAAGAAAAATTATAATATACTTTTCAAAATAATTATAAATTAATTAACGTTAATAATTACATCAAAATCTTTTACTTACAAAAAAAAAATTGAAAAAGGATTCAAACATTAGAGATGCTGAAAAAATTATGGGTTTAACCAATTCAATTTATTTTAGTGATATCAAATAGATGAGGAAAAAAAAACTGAACAAATTTTCTGGTTAGAATAGATCAGTAACAAGAATGGAGTGAAATAATTATTGATTAAAGCTCATAATCTTCCATATAGTTTTTTCATTTTTATGCTGAGTTAAAGATTCTGATTTGGACAAAAGAATATATGCATGTGTTTTATAGATTGAATGTGTTTTTTATAATTGATTTAATATGGTGAATATAGTGGTTTCACGACAGGAATAGCCAACATTTCATAATATATGTGGAGGAATTTCTATGACAAATTTTTTTTTTGTTATTTTTAAGATCTTATTTTACTACATACAACAAATATAGAAACGGACAATATAGCATTAAATGCATGAAATTTTTCATCAACCATAATTTATATTGATATGGTTCACTAGTTTAATTAGTTAGATTTTTAGAATATGTTTTTAATATTATTGTCAAGAAATTAAATAAAATAAATAATTAAGATAAAATAAAAATTAAAAAACAAAATAGCAAATGAAAAATGACACATAACAGTATAACACCATGTCTTTTTCTTTTTTCTTTTTTACATCAATAATCAAGTTTATTTTAATATTCTAATTTAATATTTTTACTACACCAATTCAATACTTATTTTTGCATTCGATATCCTTATTATAAATAAATCTAATAGTTATAAAGAATTGAAAGAATTATGATAAACGATTGTCGAAAGAACCTATTTGAAAACACGAAAATAACATTTTCCACCAGAGATTTAGAATTATAATAGATATTGACATTTTAACTAATTCGCTCATATAAACATGTTGAATTTGTTTTTATATATAATGACGATATAAATGAGAAATAAAATAGTAAGACTGAACAAAAGAATCAATGAACAGAATAAAAAAATCATGCCAGTATAATTTGTTAATTCTTGGCGTCTTTCAACATGTGTCATGTGTGTATTTATTTGATATTTTTCTTTTTAAGTATATTATTTAGACATCAATACTACCATGTCGACACATATTTTAATACCCTTCTGAGTGGACAACGATTCTCAAAGCTCAAAATTATATATTGTATGTATGATAACGTGCGCCCTTTTGTAAAGTATTGAAAAGAGACCACGTGTAAGATTTTATTTGATAATCCATGAGGATGATCGACCAACGTAGCGTTTATAATTGAGAATCTTCAAATTCTGAAGAGTGAAAGCCCTAAAACATTCTGCCTTCTGATGCCAATACCAATGTTCGATTCCACTATATATATAACAAATAAAATAAAAATTCAACAGAAGTTTTTAAAAGTGATCGAAGTTGTGAGCCGAAGAGAGAAACCAACTCATTCCAAGGTAGATATGGCAAGTGCTCAATGTATGATTGGCTACTGGAATTTGATTTATGTCTTAAATTTTTAAAGACATGCGACTAACAACACACTGTATCTCTAACCGGGCTGTGTTTTTAAGAACGACCTAAAAAGAAAGAGATTTAGAGAAATTGTGGAAAAGAATCATACATATATCAATCTTTTGTAGAGACAAGAGTCCATCGGTGTAGTGACATTGCTGATAGACTCTACATACTCTTTCGTAGTTCTCGAGGGTGTTTGTCCTGGCGTCATAGCATATCAACATCTCTGTCGCGATAGCTTGAACAAAACTTGATCTGACCCAAATATCTAAGCATCTCAACTTTACCACCTTTTTTGTTAATTTGGATGGGTTCCTCCGAGGTCGATCTTATGAATCTTGGTCCAACTACTATTTTTCATCTTCCAAATTTCCATTATTTGAGACGAGACAACTTATATTGTTGTTGTCGGATCTCTTGAAACACAATGAACAAATAGTAGATTCGGATAATTTCTTCAACTCTTTGTTCACGGGGCGCAAAGATAGATACCAGTTTCACAAGCAAAGCATAAAGAGCTGGTGGTAAGAACTTAACATTCTGATTCGATCGGTATCAAAGTGTGACGTGAACCCATGGAGAGGCCTTGGCCTTGTTAGTCCCCTTTATCAATACATATTGATCAAGATACGAGTAATTAATTTTGGCAGAAGGTCCAATACACCATGATCTTGCTTGAGTGCCGTCAGAGAAAAATGGGAATCACGTGAATGGCTGTGGTGGAGGCGGAGGAAACAAGGATCAGAGAGGAGCTCTGAGACTGATCGGAACCTCGCTAGGAATTCTCCTGGAACTCGGGACATGTTCTCCGTAACAAGCTCACTAGGCAGAGACATTACAAAGGCCATTGTGGTTTCTACAGGCTCTTGATTTGGTTTTGGTGCTTTAAGCGTATTGTTGCACTTGCTCTCTTTATATACACACTCGATCAACTGATCATGATCGCA
Organism: Streptanthus diversifolius; assembly: GCA_039880935.1. NCBI lineage: Eukaryota > Viridiplantae > Streptophyta > Magnoliopsida > Brassicales > Brassicaceae > Streptanthus > Streptanthus diversifolius. The sequence continues at coordinate 2,893,681 of JAXGFM010000015.1, read as the reverse complement.
TATTCATTATGCACATCTCGATCATGTTTATATAGAGCTTTGTCGAGCTCTGGAAAGATACACCTAGGAACATTCATACTGGTCTTTGAGGCAGAGCTGCTACAACTCTTCTCTGTGTTGAGAGAACTGGCCTGTCCAAGTTGATTGATTCTTGAGACTGTTCGTCAGTGACATATAATAAAGATATTCTCCGATGACGAGAAGAGGAAACTTTTTTTTGTTTGTGAACACGAGAAAGGAGAAGAGGAAGCTAAAAGAAAAAAATAAATGGAAGAAAATGTTAAATCAAAATATTAATAAGTATATTGGGGTTTATAATATGTTGGTAAATGTGAATAGAAAATAAATATATAATTAAGACTCATTAAAATACGTGAAATTTTTTATTTTATAAATCAAAGATTGGGTTCGAAATCTGTTTGTTATCTACGAAAATCTAGTCAAAATTGTTGTAACTGGTTGGCAGATTTTTCGGGAACTGTACCAAAAATTGAGATTTTATTTCGAAAAATCACATATCAACTACTCCCTATCAATAGAGATTTCAAGTGATCATTCTGGGTATTTTGATATCCTTGCAATCTCTAAAAATTATTGCTTCCCTCTAAATTCACTAAAAATGTCCAACTTTTCCTCATTCTCGTTTTTCTCTTTCATAAACGATTTTATTTCTCTCTTGAGTATACGTGGATACTGAGTTCGCAGATTCCGAATTCGAGTGTTGTGAATCGGTCTATCAACGATTGTATCCTGAGATTTAAAAAGCGTACAGAAACCGTCGAACTACGGACGCTTTATTGAGATAAGGAAAGAGATCATATCTCACATTCGTCTTCTTCTTAAATCATTTTCTTGAATCGTATATTACAAATTGATTTCACATACATCCGATTTTTACAATCGTATCGGATAAGACCTGTAAAACGGATAAGAAAATACGATTTGATAAAACCCGATACGATTGTAAAAAATCGGATATATGTGAAATCAATTTGTAAAATACGATTCAAGAAAATGATTTAAGAAGAAGACGAATGTGAAATTTGATAATTTTCTTTAACTCAATAAAACTCTCGTAGTGCGACGGTTTCTGTACGCTTTTTAAATCCCAGGATATAATCATTGATAGACCAATCTCGAATTCAAAATTTGTGAACTCAATATCCACGTATACTCAAAAGAGAAAAAAATCGTTTCTGAAAGAGAGAACGAGAATGAGGAAAAGCTGGACCTTTTTAGTGAATTTAGAGAGAAATGATAATTTTTAGGGATTGCAGGGATATCAGAATGCCCAGAATGATTGCTTGAAGTCTTTATTTAAAGCGAATAGTGGATAGAGGTTTTTCAAGATAAAATTCTGATTTTTGGTGCAATTTCCGAAAAATCCGTCAAACAGTTACAACAACTTTGACTGGATTTTCCTAGATAACAACCAAATTTTTTGTTCCGTGATAAAATCCCGATTTTCGGTGCAGCATAACAGCCAAGCACCTATGGAGCCTATAAAAAACCAACCCTTAACCTTTCCTAACACCAAGAGTCTTCTCGTTCTTATCGTCAAAAGCCCACATCCTCCCTTAAGAGTTTCTTAACTAGGAGAATTCATGGCTTCACAGTGTTGTGACTTGGCTGGCTCCATGATTGCCAGCTTTTGCAAACACCTCTCAAAGAACTCGCTTCCATTTAACATTAATTTATCCAATATCTCTCCTTCAATCGCACCAACTTTCGGTAACTTTTCTTGCTCTCTTTATATAAAGACAAATGTAAGAATCAATACGAATTATTTTTTCTTTGTATACGGAATATATTCCATGATTAACAAGATCACTCTAGTAGATATATGTTCTACATTAAGGAAGATAAGAAGCAATAAACGAAAAAAAAACAAATAGAAAAGGCAATTAAGCGTGGGAATTAATGATGAGGAGAGAGCATGTCTTTGATATAGCCACCAAGCCATGGATCCATGGTTTCTGACCTAATCTCCCATATCGGATCAAACGCTTCCCTTGGAATACTCTTGAGATCTTCCACCGAGACACCCAACTCCGCGAGGGACACGTGTCGATTTCCCTTGTTACTACTACTAGAACTCTCACCGAGAATCTCGTCCTCGCTCAAATCAATGAAATTATCATGATGACTTGATTGTAATGATCTCTCATCATCCTTCTTCGTATTTGTTTCCCTCTTGAGAAGATGCGTATAAGGAGAAGCAAAGCAGGAAACCAGAGGAGGAGGTCTGATGTAGCTGCCAAGCCATGGATCTTCCACCGCAACACCCAAATCCACAAGTGACATGTGGCCATATCCCATACGATCTTGATTTTCTTTGTGATTACTATCAAAGTACATTTTGTCCTCGCACAGATCAGTGAAATTATCATGATGACTTGATGATAATGATCTTTCATCCTTCTCTTTTTTTCTCGTCTCGCGAAGACTAGTAGAAGAAAACGATGCATCCACAATTGATGCAGCATCCTTCCACTTAGGTAACCCCTTGGTCACGCTACTTAATTCGTTAAGACCATCAACGTCGTCCCACCAAGACCCCAATTTCGGCTTCTTCTCCTTCGCGTCTAGGGTTTCCTTCTCGTCATCGTCGTCGTCGTCGATGATGATGACTTCACCAGTAAAAGATGGTGGTCCCAAGGATCTGAATGTCGTGGGAGGAACGAGAGAGCAGAGTTCGTTGACCGTCTGACTCGAACGTTTCTTGGTGAGTCCAAACTGCGAGTACTCTTGTTTCTCTGTCGCCATGTTTCGTTTCGTACCAATTATATTGAACCAAAGAATGATTTAAGAAGAAATAGTTTGGAGAGAAAGAAAATCGAATTGAGAGAGAGACAATGAAGCTAAGCTCTTTAATCTGTTTTTGGAGATTGAAGGCTTGAAGCCTATGCGCTCTTTAGTTTATATAAAGACCAGATTGGTTAGGGTGTGATCCGTCTCGTAAAAAGGAAATTACGTAAATCTAAACAACAAAATGGAAATTCTTTTCTCAGATATTGAAACAATAAGGAAACTTCTTTAATATTGTTATTTTTTGGGTCAAACTTCTATATATTTACTTAAAAACGATTATTCAGACTAAACTATCCTAAAAAATTATTTAGCAGTATTTACGGAAATTTTAGCCTAGTGACTTTAATATCCCTCGTAACATATGAAGAGTACTGGATTCGAACCCCAGACATGTGTCATAAATTTTAGAGTTGACTACCTGCCAATAATTCTGACAATTTAGCTATTAATATACTTAAAATTTACATTTTTGAATATTAATTATGTTCATGATTTTTGATTATTAAAATTATAATTAACTAAATGCAATCTCTCTCATATATGATTAACAAGGTCGCTTTAGTTGACGTTGGATTTACATAAGCATATTACGAAGAAATAAACGAAAAAAGAGGCAATTAAGGGTGAGAATTAACGAGGAAGCGTGACTTTGATGTAATTCTTGATACTGATAGTGATCTCCCCATCGTCGTTCTTCCTTTACTTCTTCTCGTGAGGATCATTAGAGAAGCAAAGCGCCAATCAACTATTGATGATACGACTCCCGTAACCCCTTCAACACGCTACTTACTTCGTTGGTGTCGTCCTCCTCCTCGCCAAGGATGATGATTGTATCATAGACTATTGTTTATTACTAATATTAAACCTAAATAAAGGAAACTGATTGCATTTGGTTTGAAAGATATATGTAGATGCATTTTTGACCAGACTTGAGTTATATATATAAAAAGTTTTACTTTTGACTATTTTTCTCAGTGAAATCTTGGAAGGAATTAACTAATGAGTCCATTGTATAATCTTAAAAGTTAAAACTAGATTGAAAATTATACAGAGTTACAGTATGGAGACATGATGAAACAGCTACCACGTGCGAGGTTTAGTCTGAGCTCTCTTGACATTTGATCTGGGTTTAGCCCTTTCAATATCTGACCTTGGTTTAGCTTCCTCCACGAATATAACCCTTCCATCCAAAAACTGTACACAAACCAAATCAGAGTTATAAAAGATGGGAAATTTTATTTGCAATCAACCCTTTCTTGTTCTCAGTCGATTTAAACATGAAGACAAGCGTGCGAATGATGTTAAGTTGTGTTACCTTTCCGTGCATCCCTTCAATAGCTTTCACTGACTCCTCCTCTGTTTCATACCGCAGGAAAGCAAATCCTCTTAGTCTATTTGTTACTTTTATCCATCACCAAGTTAACTACACGGGGACAATCAAGAACAAGGGAGAGCTTATGGTTACAAAGTGTAAGCTTGCCAAACTGTTGAAAAGCTTTCTTTAAGTTATCTTCAGTTGTGCGGAAAGAAAGCCCTGTGCATAAAACCATCAAAACCCTTGTTATATGAAGTTCAAGTCTCATATGGTAAAAGCAGAGACAGACGAGGCATAAAAAGGTTGCAAGAAAGCTAGCAAGTAACAAAACATAAGCAGAACAGAGCAATAAGACTCTTTTTGGCCATTTTTGAGGCTCTAATTCACCACTATTTAACTTGCAGCAATCTCTTTACACAAAGCTTAACTGCAGAAACGAATAAAACAACCAAGCTGTTCTATCTCCCCAGTTCATCAGAACTTATATACCAACCAAAACCATTCCTTGCCTTTTACAACAAATCTGACAATGTCTTCAGTACAGCCATTACAACAGTGTATAGATAAACTCTAGAAAACCCCACGAATCTCCGGTTCATGCTATTTCTATAAGAAACCTAAAAAGAAACCAAACGAAGTTATCATTCCATTCTCTCTACATAAGCAGTACATTTTTTTTCCCACTTAAAGACTCTAAGAAAACTGCAAAGAGGAACCACAGAGAGAAAGGAAGAGAATTTACCACTCACATAGAGTTTCGTCCTCGGCCCAGATATAGACGACGATAGAGATGAAGAATCCGAGAGAGACAACCAGAAATTCGAGACAAATTTACGACGGTTCCGACATTGATTCGTCCGCGCCATGACCGGAAATAGGCAGACGCAGAGACGCTGCAGGTGGCCGATAAGTTAGGTCTGAAGAGAAGATCTCCAGAACACAACGGAACAACGACTATCCCTAAGCTATTAATTGCCATTGTTTCTTCTTCTTCTTCTTCCCCTGTCCTATCCCAAACACTCAACTATAATAACCTTAATTAGTTGAGGGTCTAATTGGTAATTTTGTGTGTGTTGATTCATGACAAACACAAGTGAAAAAAGATCCATCACTGCCTAATCTACATTCATCTCAAGAAATAAAGAATTTAATATTGTTTTAGAAGCACACAAAACTAAGACAAGTCGATTTATTCAAGATCTAGAAGATTGATAATGCATTTTATATACACAATTACAGATTACAGGAAGCCAAAGATTCAAAGAATTTGTGATTACGAATGAGTCTATCTAACTAATGAATGAATAAAATCAGAAGACTAAATTTGATCTGCTCTCAGAAACTTTCACATCCCCTAAAGCCAAAGGATCTCCCATTAAGCTTTAGAAGAATCGAAAGTCTTTGTTGTAAGCATCAGCTTTATCTAATTAACCTCTCTGCTTCACCAATTTGCGTTTCTTTTGCTACTTTTTTTTTTAACAACAACACAAAAACGAAGATGATGTTGTCATTATCATTGGCATTTCCGGTTAATGAATGCTTCCAAAGCTTCTCTCATCCACCAATTCTGACACAACTCGATCGCTTCAGACAAAGAAACCCATTTGCGTTGTCTGAATTCCGATTCGGGCCATTGCTCAAACTGGTCGCTAACGAGCAGAGGAAACATGTATCCGTCGTGAATCATGCTGTGTCTTTTGCTTTTGTATTGCCATTTGCCAAGTGATTCTTCGAGCTGTCCAGTTACACCAGCTTCCTCGATTGTCTCTCTCAAAGCTGCTTCTTCCATTGATTCATCAATCTCCCAACCTCCTTTTGGTAATAACATCCCTTTCCCTTTCTTCTGTGCACTTATTAAAAGAACTTCAATCTCTCCACCACCATGTTTCTTGTATCTATACGGTATACATCTGCTCAAATTTAACCAGAATCAGATTCCATTGAATTTAAAGAATCGCAAAACCTAGAATTTTAAATTTCTTTAAAAAATTAGGGCTTTTTTTTTAATTGAACGTACCCGACGACCTGACGATACCCTGCGGTATTGTAACGTTGCAAATCTCGTCCGGTTCGAGACACCAAAGAGACGACTTTCTCAATCGGAGTCGGTACGATCTTGGACGGAGAAAAGTGGGATGCGACATTTGAAAAGTTTGAGATGAATAGTGACATATAGAATCCTGTCATTTTTTTGGTTTGTCTTCTTCTCTCTCCGCCGAAACTGAGAAAATATTACGAAAGAAGAGAGAGAGAGAGAGAGAGTGGATAAACGAGGAAGATGAGAAGCTGTGATTTGCGAAGAGGATTGGGTTTTGCGAAAGTGTATTTATAAGGAAAGCCCCACGCGCTTCAACTGTTACTTTCGTTCAACTAATCTTATACTATTTAATAATTACACTTTTTGGTCAACCAGGTTCCTTGTTCGGTTAAGGAACTGAGATTTCGGTCTTGTTTTCGGTTATTGAATTGACTTTTTCGGTTAATCAAATCTTCGAATAACTTCTGTCTTCTGTTCTCTTCTTATTTTTGAGATTAGTTCACGTGACAACTCTTCCAACATTTTTAACAAATTTCAGATTAGAACGAGGTTCATAACCGTCACTTCTATCATCTTCTACATCATTTTTCACATAATAAAAATCAAACTTTGATGTCAACGCGGAAATGGCAAAAAAAATGTGGGGGGGGGGGGAGACGCGCTTAGGCGCGTGGAAAAGCAACCAATTGGTTACACAATATGAACACGTTGTGACGCAGACACGGTATTTACGGAGTATTTATCATTGACTTATTATTATTTTATTTTTTTTGGTCGTATGACGCACATTTCTAATCATAAATCTACCTTATCAGATATTAGCCATGGATGTTCTTCGGATGATATTTGAATATTTGAATTTAGGAGTATAAATATTTGAATATTTGATATTTGTATTAATCTAATTAAAAATAAATAAAAAATAAAAGTTAATAAACTTTTGGTTAATAAAGTCTTAAGAACCTGTTCAAACAATAGTTTTTTTAATATTTGAATTTACGAGTATAAGAAACTGTTCAAATGATTTTTATTTTCAGGAAGAGTTCAATTTTATCAGGGTTTAGCTAGAAGTCAGATATTTAAAAAAAATATATATATATATAAAATAAAAAATATTTAAATTTGATTATATTTTGACAAATATCAAAAATACTTTTAAATATTTTATATTTTAATTTTCAAATAACCAAACTTGAATTCATAATTATAATTTATAGTATATAAGTTAATTTGAGTTTAATATAATTAATATTTGAAAAGTGTAATTATATTTTGATATTTCTGATATTTATTCAGTTATTGGTTTGTTCCTTGGGTATATAAATTCAAGATCGGTTTAAATATTTTAATGATTCCAAATTTGGTTCGATAACTTCCATTTTTTGAATCATGATATTTTGCCAGAGACAAAAATGAAATTAATACAAATCATAAAACTACATAGTACATACTAACATGTTTCAGCCACAAGAGTGATGGTAATTTGAGACATAAACATTTGAAAAGGTAAATTTGGTCTCCGGTTTCAAGAAGAGTCAAAATCATCTCATAGCCAAAAGAAGCTAAAACCCAAAAAACTCATAGCTAGGGCTGCATTTTTCGTGGTGCTGACGGAAGAGCTCTCTGTTTCATCTGGAATGTCACATCATTTACATATATAATAATAAATTGTAAATCCAATAGCAAAACCAAAATTTAAGAGAAAGTAATTAAGTGCATACCGCTGGTCGTAGATCCCGGCGACGCATCAGGCGAAGAAACTTCAATGAGAAAATAAAACATATTAAGAATGCATGGTATCGTCACAGCACGATTAAATTATGAGACGCATACATAATCTACAGTATACAATAGTCACACGTACGTTATATACATAGAGCTAGACGAAGAGAACTCACCAGTGTTATTGGTACAAACTGACGCGTCATAATTAGCTCCACAGGAACTAAGGAGATTCAGAGCATCATCTTGGGAGAGATGAATGAGTGCGAGCACGTCCGGATGGTTCAGGAATCCGCATAGACACGTCACGTCTTTCTCGACGATATTTTTCACCGGATTGCAACACCATGGCGGCGGAGGAATCTCCGAGTTTGTGTACGGATGACACGGCATTAGTTTTTCTACGCATCTCATTGCCTCCTGAGTTTGTTCGATTTGTGCTGTCGCTTGAACGGAGTAGAGAATTACGAGGACGGTGGCTACGCCGAGAGATCTGGTAATATCCATTTTTTTGTTTGTTCTTAGATGGTTTTAAAATAATGAGTATATATGTACTTTTCGTATATATAGAGAAAATACGTGGGAGTTACATTTTTGTTGATTTCTTGGGTGGTCAACTATATATGAAGGTTTGAGTTTTTATTTCTGAATTTAGTAGAGCAATTACCTTAATTTGTTCTAATAATAATATTGAATGCGTCAAGAGTATTAAAGACTTTAAAACTATTGATTAAGTCTTACGTCTGAATCCAGATTCGAGCAATTTGACTGAATATTTATTACCCGGTCTAGTGCATGTAACAATAATATAATCTGTTTTTATTCTCTAATGAATGAGAATAACAAATTAAATGTAAAGTAATTGCTATTGTTGACCAGGAATTTGTATATTGTGTTACTAATCTCACATCCGAAGATTAGCTGAAGTGTATACTATAACCTCTACAAATTTAGGATCGATCAAATAATTAATAAAATGGTAAAGGTTTGACATTATGAATTAATAGAAGTTTTATTGTATGTACTAACATTAATTAGTATTTTTTTTAAAAAAACAACATTAGTATATACTTATGGAGTATTAAATAAGAAACACCAATTAAAATGATTGGTTTTATAAAAATGTAAATGAAGAGGCTGAATGTAAGTAATGGCTTGATTTGGGCAACGCATAATGCACGAGGACTTGGATATTATAAAGTAAAATTTCAATATACTAGAAGGATTCGCAGCTTGGTAAATTGGGTTTTGAAGAGGTGCACTTCAAATTACATTAAATACATAAAGGAAACAAATGCGCTGATACATTAGATTAAGAGAGACTACGGGTTGATTCAGTCGACTATTTATTTACTATGTGTCCGCCATTTTTTTGCTTCATTCATTCTATAATGTTGATACTGTAAAAACAATCTTAATTTAATCTATTTTGAAAGTAACGATTTAAGAGTTGTATACGATTTTGAGGGAGAAACTTTATCTGTAGTTCAGAGCTCATTTCTAAGTATATGGGTGAGTCATGGAAATGAAGAGGATATGGTTAAAATTCTCTTCAATTTTTTCTTATCGCGTTCTGTTAGACTTCGATATAAGAAATTTATCTTCTTTGCTGAAGCTTTTTTTTATATAGAAAAATAATAGTTATTGTGTTGTGTTTTTTTTAAGTTAGATGAATTTCACACTAAAATTTAATTGACAATTAGTAGATTAATTTATATCCTTTATATATTACTTAATATCATTTTAATTTTTATTGTGGGACATTATATCCCAATACTCTCTTTTGAGATAATAGTTATTTGATCATTAGTATCAATATATTTAAAAAAGTGACCAATTTTATGTCAAATCAATTATAAATCAAATTGGATTGTGTGAATCACATTTTGATACCATAATAAATTAAAAATTAATTGACAATTAGTGAATTAACCAATATTTCTTATATATCAGTTAATATCTCTTATAAAGCACTAATATATTGAATGGTTTATAGATTTTCTTGTTTGAACTCAACAGAATATCCGGTTACAATAACAAAATGTCCACTTATACCAGGTTGGTGAACTAACAGAGTCCTCTTACCACGTGTCGAATGCAAATAAGATGGATAAAATCAGTTCCAACACAGTCCATGCAATTACATTTCTGTATGTTTTTAGCTTCACCTTTAATATATTCACAAATAATAAACGACAGTCAAAGGTCTCATTGCCCCGGTGGTTGATAGATGTCGGCGAAACTTAAGTTGTGTAGGCCCTTTTACCAATAGTTATCAAAATGTAAAACAGAACTAAGATTGAGGATTCAACTATGTAAAGAAAAATAAAAATAAAACACAAGCAGTACTTAGACACAAACATATAAAATGATGACAACGAAAACAGACATGAAATATAGGGATGACATAATCAATATAAGATTGTTGCCACAAAAGCAGACACAAAGCCAAGTCCGATGAAGCTGACAGCTTGAATGGAAGAGCTTCCTGTTGAGTAAAAAGGTCACGTCAATTAATTTTACAAAGTAAAACCGAATTAATTAACTTTACTCCTTGCTAGAAGATTAAAATTGTTCTAACTCCAAACAAAAAAAAATTGTATCAGTTCATATGTATTAGACGTTGAATATATGTTTTTTTTTTTGTAATTATATATTTATATCTATATATAAAATGTAACAGCAAATTCAACATTAATACGAAGTGCATACCGCTGGTTGATCCTGGCGACGCAGTGGGCGAAGGAGCTTCATTGTTGATAAGATATAAATATATGAAAACAAGAGTCATTTACTTTAATAAAATGTGTGATTAAATTAACTGAATATATTGATGGGAGTCATGGGATATCAACTGAGGAATAATAACTCACAAGCGGTTTTGGTGCAGAGTGAGATGTCAGGATTAGCTCCACAGGCCTTGGGAAGATCAAGAGCATTTTCTTTGGTGAGGTTGAATGATTTGAGCATCGCCGGGTTGTTAAAAATGCTGCATAGACACGGCGCGTCTTTCTCCACGATCTCTTTCATCGGCCCGCAACATGACGGCGGAGGCGGCGGATTCACCGCGTGTATGTACTCTTGACACGACATAAGTTTTTTCAAGCAATCCATCACTTCAGTGTTTCCTCCTTGTGCTGTCGCCTGGACGGAGTAGAGGACGACGACGGCGACGAATATCACGGCGAGAACTTTGCAAGTTTCCATTTCTTTAATGTGTATCTTGTCTTGTAGTTTCTTTGGCCTGTGTTCTTATAAATATAGGAAAATGGGGAATTGTATGTAAATGTTCTTTTTGGTTATAATTATGAAGGTGAGATTTGTTTATGAATATCATAGATTTATTATCTTATTGAACTCATTTGTTTATAATTATAGGATTATAGAGACAAAATCTGGATTATTGAAATATAGATTTTGCGACGTAGTGCATGAAGATGTCGCAATGGAATCATTTCCCTAATCTTTTTCCATTTCAAACCTTGGGCTAATAATAATAACGATATTTTGGGGCTAATAATCACTAATTTGGATGATTACGTGGTTCACAAGAGTTAATCAACGTGGCAACAAAAGGAAGTGTCCGCAATGACGTCATTGTCCCCATCTCTACTGTTTCTTCAAGCCTTCTCAAAATCGTTTTGTCGAATCACTGAGAAACTACGAAGACGAAGGAAATGGAAAAAGATAGAATGAGATCCTCAGGTCACAGTCCCGTGTAAATTATATTTCTCTCCCTCTACATTCATTGCGTTCAGTCCCGTCCCTTCGTTCTCGTTGTCTCCAACGACGATCTCAACGGCGGCTTCGATGATAAGAGTCCTCTTGTTTGGATGAGTTTGGTGAATCGGAATCTATGTACAAGATGATGATGGCACTTTCTTTCAGATATCTTGGACAAAATGTAAGCAAGCAACCGAACATTTATATATTGGAACTTATCGACTTTGCATTTTTTTCTCTTATTGTTTAGTTAGATAAGCATCCATCACCATAGATGCTTGTGTAGTTGTTTTTCAGAGTACGAAGAACGAAAATTGGCCTTAGGTTAGTTTTATTCTGTTTCTTGTTTAAATGTTCTTGTTTAAATGCGCAAGCAATATTCAACCTCGGTTACATGCATGAATATGGACAAGGGCTTCCCGTTGGTCTCAATCTTGCTAAAAGTTACTACAATCAAGCTCTTGAGAACGAGCCCGTCTTCAAGTTGCCTATCATGCTTGCTCTTGCGAGGATGTGGGTTCGCAGAAACTATGTTGATGTTTCCGTAATGGTGACTCTTCTTCTAGCCTCTCTTACAACGGTTATACATCTCCGAGAGAAGAGACGACAGCGCAGAGAGGTCTTCGTGGATCCCGAACAACTTTCAGAACTTTTGTCTCCGTCTCCGTAACGTCGAGCGTGGTGAAGTCGAAATCGAGCTTCAGTGGATTGATCTCCCTGGTTCTAAAGAGTTGTGAAAAAAATATATGCGAAACTACCTTATTGGGCTTTATTCATTCTATGGGTTAAGCCCATTTATTACACAACACGAGGCCTTCGAAGATGACGGTTCGGTTTGGTGATATATTTTTCAAATAAAGATAAAATAATAATAACATATGATATTTAATTAATATTGGGTTTGGCGTCTCTGCCCAAGACGGCACGAATTTTAGTGATTGATGTTTAGTTTAAAGGAATCGTCACGTTATCGTGAGGACGACAAAGATATTTTTCTACTTGGTATATTCTTTTTCCTTTAAAACCAAAAAAAAAAAAAAGAGATGGAAAAAGATTACTTTATTGCAGCCATAGCAGCTTTTGAGGAACACAATATTTTTTTGGAAACCAAGTAGAAAAGGTTTGTAATTTTTCAGAATCCTTTTTAATATTCTCTGTTACTATTTCTTTTTAATAGAATCAGCCTTTTAGAGAACCCAAAACCGTGCAAACTAAATTTTTATTTTAATAAAAAAAAAAGAATGTTGAAAAGCATCTATCTTTATATGCTTTTCTCCATTGATTCGTCGCCGTAGATCGGTATTTGGTCTGATGCTTTTCTTTTGGTCGGGGGATACTTTCGAAATTGTAAAATAGACCCCTTATTCTTGATCCATATCTTAAAACAGACCCCTACTTTATTTGAATCTCGTGTTACGCAGAAACGTTTTAAGGAACCAAAAAAAAAAACATTGAGTTGGGACTTCGGGAGCTTAATGAAGCTGACAAGTGGCACGCCTCTAATTTTTAATTCCAATTTTAGCCCTACTCTCATCAATACAAATGTACGCATGCTCTCTTTTTTTTTTTTTTTTTTTTAACACTAAACGAAACATTTCATTAGAGAGATACCAAGATTAAAGTGTTCCCGCACATATTACATCGCCATTGACCACTGGTTGTAACCAGGGAGGCACTGCATTGTCAATCAAAGCAAAGTACAAATTACAATTCTTAACCCATTTAGCAATAGAGTCTGCTGCCCTATTGGCCTCCCTCCCAATAAGCTTTAAGCTGAATGATGTCGACTGAGAGAAAGAGCATTGGATATCTCGGATAGGGCCAGACAGGGAGGGCCATAGATCAGGGTTGCTGATAGCAGACATTAGACTTTTGCAATCGATTTGGAAGCAAACATTGATACATCCCATATTTGCCAAACATGAAGACGCCCATTTCAAAGCCACCACCTCCGCATGAAGGGCAGAAGTTAGGGGAGGAAAAGTTTTCATTCCAAATAGCCTGGTCTCGCCTTGGTGATTCCTAAGAATCCACCCTACTCCAGTAGTGTGAGAGTCACTTATCCACGATGCATCCACGTTACAGTGGAAACTACCTGGTAGGGGCATTGTCCAAAATTGATGAGCCATGTTACGCGCCAGAGACCTTTGTTCATTGTCTTGAAGAATTCCTTTTAACCCTCCTGTAAGAGCAACAGTAGGCGGAGAGGCCTGTGCCTTGAACCATTCATCTGCCTCTGCTAATGCCTTTGAGCTAATATCCATGGGTTGATAATTTGTTCCATCATATAGCAGAGCATTGCGCGATTTCCACAATCTCCAGATGATCCAGGGCCAAAATTTGGTGCTTTCTTCCATTCCTTTCTTTGATAGACAAAGTCCCAAATTGATTTCAATAGATTCACTGCATTCGGGGACAAACAAAAACCATGCTGGCGACGCTGCCCACGCTGCTCTGGCATATGGGCAACTGAAGAAAACATGGTTAACATTCTCTAAAGCTGCTCCACACCGAGGACATTCCTGATCCCTTAAAAGAGTTTTTTTGAAGAGGTTCTCGTTAGTAGGAATGAAATTTGACAAGATCCTCCAGAGAAGATGACGAATTTTTGGCAATGTATTAACTTTCCAAATTCTTGAAAAGAGAGTATTCAAAGCTGTGCTAGGGCCATTCGAATGATTCACCGTCCTTCTCATCCTCTCATACCAGACCCTATAGCCCGATTTGACTGTGTAGATTCCATCATCTTGATGTATCCAATTATAAGGGAGAGGAGCTTTTTCCTTACATGGGATCACTCGACATATAGCCTGCCACTCTCCCTCTGGAAAGGCCTCTTTTAGACAACTGAGTTTCCATTGGTCAGACCCTACCTCTTTAATAAACTCAACTGTCAGGTTGTCTTTATCAAACTCCTCGTTTACTATTGGAGGTCTGGGAAGCGGATTTGCAACCCATGGATCCTCTAAAAGCGTGACATTGGAACCGTCACCGAAATTCCTTTGCATTCCTAACTGCATTAGGTGCTGGGAATGATGTAAACTTCTCCATATGAAGGAAGGACGTGATCCCACTTTTGCTGATAACACATTGCCTTTTTTGAAGTATCTTCCTTTGAGGACTTTTGCGAGGAGGCAAGACGGATATTGACCTATTCTCCATATCTGTTTCCCTAGTAAGGCTAAGTTGAAACCCTCTATTTCTCTGAATCCAAGCCCACCAACCGTTTTAGATGAGCAGATGCTTGTCCAATTTTTCCAGTGAATTCCTTTAAAGGTATATTGGTCTTTCCACCAGAAGCTGGCAATTAGAGAGTTGATTCTTCTGCAGATTCCTTTACGGAAAAGGAAGCATGACATAGCATATGTTGGAAGTGCTGCCAACACAGCTTTAATCAACGTTTCCTTCCCAGAAAGGGATAGAAACTTTGATTTCCATGAGTTTATTCTCATGCTCACTTTTTCCTCTATGAACTTCAATGTATTGATCTTGGATCCTATGAAGATTTCTGGGAGTCCAAGATATAATCCTTTCCCTCCTTCGTTTGGGATTCTCGAAATATTCTTGATGATATCCCTTACTCTCTGGTCAATTTGCTTGCCGAAAATTATGCTTGACTTGTCCCGATTAATACATTGGCCTGAAGCTTCGCAGTAATCATCCAGAATTTGAAAAACCACCTTGATCTGAGCAGGTTGGGCTTTGCAGAAGAACAGCGTGTCATCCGCAAAAAGAAGATGGGAAACCCGAGGGCTACTCTTTGCGATCTTTATCCCTTCCAGCTGCTGCATTTGCTCTGCAATTCCCAGTCTTCTTGCTAGCATTTCGGCACATAGAATGAATAGGAATGGAGACAGAGGGTCACCTTGTCTCAGCCCCCGTGAAGGTAAGATCTTTCCGTAAGGTTTGCCGTTGAGGAGCACCTCAAAAGTTGCCGAGGTAATGCAGGTCATTACCCGGCTTATCCATATTTCTCCAAAGCCTAGAGCTCTGAACGAGTCTTCCACGAATTGCCACTCAATTCTGTCAAAGGCTTTTTTCATATCCGATTTGATAGCCACATAGCTTGATGCTGTTTCACGCTTAGTGCGTAAGTTATGAATGAGCTCATGGGCGATGAGGATATTATCTGTTATTAAACGTCCTTTGACAAACGCAGCTTGCTGTTCAGAGATCAGCAGGGGCAGGAGCTTCTTGAGACGAACTGATAGAAGCTTGGAGATTATCTTGTAAGCAAAGTTGCATAAGCTGATGGGTCTATAATCTCCTATGCTTGCAGATCGTTGTTTCTTTGGGATAAGGCATATACTAGTATGGTTCAGCCTATTATCCAGATATCCCGATTGGATAAATTCTTGAACCATCGAGCAAATGTCCTTGCCTACTACGTCCCAATGGTCCTGATAGAAAGCTCCTGAAAGACCATCTGGCCCTGGGCATTTCTGCGGATTCATTCCAAATACAGCCGCTTTAATCTCTCCTTCTGTTGGAACCGCAATAAGCTCCCGATTCATTTCTTCTGTGATTGCCACTTCCACACTCTGAAACATTGGTGAGAATCTTACTTGGCTTGCGTCTATTAGTTCTGAGGTATAAAGCTGGCTGAAAAAGTTGACAATGGAGGCTCCGATCTCTTTATCCGAGTATAGCATTTCCCCTGATTCATGATCTTTTAACACTGTGATTCGGTTTGCAGCCCGACGTTCCTTCGTACACGCATGGAAGAATTTGGTGTTTCTATCCCCAGCCTGAAGCCATTGTATCCTGCTTAGGGTCCTCCAAAAACTTTCTTCCTCTAGGTATGCTGCTCTCAGATCAGCGCGGAGAGTCCGGAGTTCTTCCATGTCAAAGGAGTCTCTATGCGTCAGGGAGTCAATCCGCTCTTTGAGCTCAACTATTTTTTGTTTTGAATTCACCTTATGATTTTTCTTCCAAGCAGCCATATTCTTTCTGCATTCGGAAATCTTGAGGACAATGTCTGAAGTTTCTAAGTCCCCCAGGTTGAATTTATCCTTAGTTCCCCAGCCTTGGCCTACTATGTCTTTGAATCCCTCCTGATCCTTCCACATTTTATCGTAACGGAAGTGTCCCCTGTTGTTTTTCCAATCCTCCCCACCTATAGAGAGGCAAATAGGGCTGTGATCGGAGCCTATCCTAGGCATATATCGGGAAATTGCTTTAGGGTGAGTACATAGCCATTGCGCGTTGCATAGGACCCTGTCCAGCTTGCATTGTACAATTTCCCCCCCTCTGTTCCCATACCACGAGAAGGGATTTCCTTCCTGGTGGGGTTCCTGTAATCCACATTTCGCTATGAAAGCGTTAAATGGGTAAAAACTACTTTCCCCTCGGTGCCTTCCTCCTCTTTTCTCTGATGCACTTAAGATATCATTGAAGTCCCCCATTATTAGCCACGGTGCTTCCCTTTTCTCCCCAATTTCCTCTAGCTGATTCCAAAAGTTGTGGCGCTCATGCGCCACGGGGTGACCATAGACTCCTGAGAAGTACATCCGATGGTTCCTCCAGGTAATGTGAACATCAATGCATCTTTCATTTGCAGACATTTTTGATATATGTAGCCCTGCCTTCCACATCAAGGCTAATCCTCCACTAAGTCCAGTCGGCTCAACCGTGATTAAGTCAAAAAACCCTAGTTCTTGACATAAAATCTCAAGCTTATCTCGTTTGTTCTTGGTCTCAGACAGGAAAATTAAACCAGGACAATGCTGACCACACATGTCCTTAAGGTGTCGAACTGTCAGGGATTTCCCTATCCCCTGACAGTTCCAAGCTATAACTTTCATATTGACTTCGGTGGTTTCTGGAGAACCACCAACCTTTGAGAAGCAGGCGTACGCTGCGAAGATGAGGTAAGAAGCTGTCGAAGATCAGAGACAGGGGCTAAATGCTGTGATGAGCTACCGACTGAACCCGAAATAGATGTTGTCCTTGGAGATCCATCCCGATGAAGGGTTTTCAATCTTTTTGGTGCCTTGTCTCTGTCAGCACTAGATCTTCTCTTCCTAGACGAAGTTGTATCCACTTTTTCTACTCCTTCGACTCTCAGTCCCGAGGAGAGTAATCTGTCCTCCGTTGGGGGGATTCCAATACGCTGGCTGACTGGTATGCGAGAAGGGCATTCATGAGGATTGGGGATCTCCCCTTCTTCTCTTTCTGGTTCTAATCCCTCTGAACCCCTTCGATGTGTTGAGCTCCCAGACGGAAGATTGATGTCATCCCGAGCCTTTTCTGCTTCTAATTCCTTTAAGTATGAATGGGATCTTCCTGCCGCAATCTTATCTTTGTCAAGGTGCCGATAGAGTGGCACTTCTTTTTTAAGTCTCCATGCAGTGGCCGGCTTCCCCTTGCTGTTCCCTTTGGACAAGACTATCCCTTTCCCTTTTCGATCAGATTGTTTTCTCACTCCAACCGATGGATATGGGGGCTCTGAAACTTTAGTGCTTCGGCCCGAAGAGGTCGAGGTTGAGCGACGAGCAGCGGGCTCATTTAAAGTAATCCCTTTCTGATGAGATTGGTTGATGACCTCTGAGTCTTTCAAGGGGGGAGCAAACCTACAGTGATATTGATCATGAGTGAGACGCTTACATTTCAGGCAAATTCTTTGAAGCTTCTCATAGTCAAACTCGATCACTACAGGACTTCCTTCATTGAAACGGATTGGGATTTTGAAGATTAAAGGTTTGTCCACCGGAATCCAAATCCGAGCTCTAACAAACTCCATCGAGTCTGGGGATTGCGCATGAAGGACCAACTCGTCTGTAACTTCTCCTACTGCTTTCCCCACGTTCCGGACTGTAGTTTCCGTAATAAAGTTAATGGGTATGTTTCTTATTCGGACCCAGAACAGAATACGTTGAAGAAAGGATGGTGGCGGCTTCGCAATCCACCTTTCTCCCGTGACCATCCATCCGTTTACGAACCAGGGTGCTTTTTCCATCACCCTCTCTAGATCCCACGTGAAATCAAAGTAGAATTGTACTTGATCCTTTCCTATTGGTCTGGCCCTGACATTCTTTTCTAGATCCCATATTTTTGGAAGGGCAGCCGCAAGCCCTGACGGTTTGATTGATAGTGGGTTGAGAATGCGAACTATCAAGCTAGAATCCAATTCTTCCACTATAGCCGAGTTCTCGGATGCATTGATGACGAGTACTTCTTGCATATCAACCTGTTCCTGGTCTTTTAGTATTTGGAGAGCATCCTCACCGCGTTTCCTTGAGGACTTACTCATTCTTCCAACAACTCGTTGATTACAAGCCTAACCGTTCTACCTAGTCTACCACCAACCGGAGAAACCCTTTGGCTGCGCAAGGCTAGAGGTCTTCTTCGAGTAAGTTCTAGTAGTATTAGGACCCGGTCGAAGTAGTAAGATAGCAATCACCGCAGGTGACTAATAAAATTCTCCCTCCGTTAGGTTCTAGCAGAGCTTAGAACCAGGTCGAGGCAGTAGAGATAGCCGTGAAAGTTTGGACACGCAATTGTAAGAACCTTCGAAAGGTTTACAATCCTCGAGAAATCCACGATTACCCACTTCCCTTCCAACTCCACGAGAAGGGTTAGGGTTATCGGGTAAACGGGTAAGAAAGGAGCACCTTTACCCTCTTAAAATCTAGAGGGAGGGAGGGCTGACCAGGAGAGAGGGGCGATCTACTTCCTGAGGCCGAAGGCACGGGAAGCGGAACGATGGGAGAAAAAAGCGGAGGAAGAGAAAAAGGGGGAGAGGTATTAAAATGGGTATGAGAATACAGATCAAGACGAGAGGGTTCCAGATCTGCTAAAATATTTAGGATTTGGTTGGAATAGAAGTCGGAATCTGGGTGTATAAGAAGAGGAAAACCCTAGAGATTCGAATCGCCCAAAGCATCGCCCTTTTTCTCTCTCTATCTACAAGGAACTGTTCAGTTTTTGTTTGATTCTACTAGTTTGTCTTGGATGCTCTCTTTACATTTGTATTTATTATTTCACTTTCAATTTCGTCGCGGAAATAACAGAATAAATTGGGAAAGACTATTAAACCATGGAGAGTTAGCAGTCCTACACATTATTGGTATTCCGATCTCAGAAAAATAAGTTATAGTTATACAATCGTATTATCTACTAATCAGAATCGTTATTAGATAGATTTATCTTTATAGTTAGCTCTATGCTAGTATATGTAGTAGTAGACATAATACGTAGAATCTACACTGAATATTAATTTGAATATTAATTCTCGTGTTTAAAAGTCTAAATCTAAGTTACATATTTTGGAAATTGTATTATATGTATGATTAAATGTTTTAGGCACTTGGATATTAATTGAAGTGTAATGATATGAGTTTAGATTTATATACGATCAGTCAATTTTTACCTTTAAATTTATGTCATTGCAAAGATCATCTATTTGTATTTGTTAAAAAAGCTAAAAACATTTCTTATCAAACACGAATCCTCATTCGTCATCATCAGTTTAGTAGTGCAATTATTTGATTTGATTACAATTAGAAGGCTTACTTTAACCGATCTTGTAAAAGCATAAACGCATGGACCTTGAAAATACATACAAATGCAATACATTCTTTTCTGTTTACACGAGAACAGCATATGTATACATAGTAATTTTTTTTTTGTCAATTTAACTTCTTTTCATAAAAAGTGTTGACTTCTCGAAGAAATTAAATATAGCTTTGATTTATTTTTTATTTTTTTTAAAACATAGTTGTTTGTATATAATGATACTATTAAGATATGGTTTATAACCAAATAATGAATGTTCCTTTTGTGATTCAAACTATTTGTATAAAGTTGATCAGTGAGACTCGTAATACTTTTACCAAGTGAGAAATAAGAGTGTAGCTTTCATAAATTGTATAAAGAAAATAGCAAAAATAACATCTTGTAATCTTTTACCGCATGATAAATATGAATAAAGTGGCTACATCTCTTTATCTACTTATATTTAAATTTTACCTCATAAACTATTTATTATGCAAGTATCAGTAAGGTCTAGAGAACAACTAACTAATGTTTCCATACGAGTTTATTTAAACAGAATAATTTTAGACCGAAGATATGCATCTTCCTGATGGGACACAAAGACTCCTCCCAAATAAAACTCGAACCTTGATTTCTATATTATTATTGTTTTTAGACCAGCAACGATCAATAAAATAATCTACATTTAGTTACAATTTAAGGTTTAATTTCGGGGAATACAATAAGTTTTTGTGTCTCATTTATGTTAAACCAACGGAAGAAGCAAAGAACCGAAGAAAAACAATATATTTACAAATCCGATATGACGACCATATATTTTCAAATTTTCCACTTTTACTTGACGAATATTAGCTATATTTATTAATTCTGTTATCAGTAGTCTTTTATTGATAAAGTTCACTAATTGTTTAACTAGTCAAATTTTAAACTAATTCCTTGACGTTTTCGCAAAATTTTGAGTTCAAATTATAGTTTATACTTCTTCTTAATAATAATTCAGTCAATAAATTGCTGGCTATGATTTTATAAATAAAGCATAATTTGATGCAAAATATATATATATCACGCACTTATCATTCCCATTGATTAACATACTTCATTACTTATGGAGATTAGATTCTCGGTTTTTAGGATCCACTTAATATATATATATATATATATATTAATGCAAGTCAAAATACGCTCTAAAGTGTGTTTCAGAGCCAAAGCAAAACACGATGATTACAAATTATAAAAGATTAGAATATTAAAATGATGTAACATCTAGTTTTGAACCAGAAAACATATGTCAGCTCCAAAAAAAAATAAAGATAGCTTCACTACGCCAACTAAACGACGGCAAAAGAATTGGGAATGACCAAACACTGAAGCTCAAAACAGTGGCAAGAGCTCAGTTTTGCTCAGAACTAACAAAACTTTCAAAAGTAAAATTTCAAAAACCACTCCAATACTCTAATTGCACAAGAATGAACAATACGACATCACAAGATCAATTTGTCAATTAGCATCAACTAGAGCAAAACACAGTCGCTATCACTCCAGAGAACTCTCAGCCATCAAACAACATCATCACAGAAAAACGATCAGCAAGTTTTAGAAGAACAAAAACCATCACAAAAAAGACGAAGGAGTAAACTATATTTTGCTGTAAGCAACAAAAAAAAAAGCCGAAAGATTTAGATAGCTAAAAGTAAAAGAGATTAAATTCGAGTAGAGCCAAAACTGTAAAAAAAAAGAACCATAAAAAAATCGCTACAATAAAATAAAAATAAAAAACAAAAGAGAATCCAGCAACAAACTAACTAAATTTCATGATTTTGACATTTATATATTTTTATTTTTTTGATACAATGAAACTTTATAATGTTTCTATTATATTTTGAAAAGAAAATTTCATAAATTAACAAAAATTGTTAAATTTAAAATAAATACAGAAAATATAATTTTTCATAAACTTTATTTCATCTGCATATTTTTCCAAATTATAAAGAGATAATTTTTAAACTTATATCTTTTATAATTTAAAAGAAAAATCTTAATTATTTTAAATTTAAGGATAAATTGTATAAAATATAAAAATCATGATTTTACAACATATTTTAATTTGTTCATTAGATTGCATAAACCTAATTTGTGTTTTTATCGATCCATTGTCTACTGGGCACAACAAACAGTGAGGAGAATGGAATTAGATTATATATTGTACTTAAAACAAAAGTTCATAAAACGATTGGGAAAATAAAAAGCTGGAAAGAAAAAAAGAAGAGTTGTGTTTGTATGGGATGATGAGAGAAAATATGAAGAGCAGGCTGTTGATGGAATATTGTGTTTCCTCAAATATCAGCACTCCTCATGATATCAACCCATTGCTTTTGTACGTATTTTTAAAAATTATATTATATAAAAAGTGTATAATTAAATTTCCAAAAAAAAAACAGAAAAAAATTTAAACAAAAAAACATAGCAAAACCAATCACATAAAAGAACCCATCAGAGTGATTTCTTCGGCTCATTTTTTGAAGCTTTATATACTATACTCAATTTAAACTAAAATGAATTGAGCTATTCCAATTTTTCTTTTCATAATTTACTTTAAATGAAGCTTCTTTATAATATAGAATAGCTTACAAAGTAGTAAACTCAGGAAGTGAAAAAAAAAAAGAACAAACGAATAATATATTAGGATTTTAAAAAGCATATTAAAAAGTATTATTTTCTCAACGGAAAAAAAAACACAAAAAGGAATATAAAAATGTGGTCTCTTCTCAAAGCACCCTTTACTCTTTTTTTCCCTCTCCACCGCTTGTAAACAAAACTAAAAGACACACATTCTTCTTCCCGTCTCTCTCTCTCTAAGAGAACACGATGATAACGGCGGCGGACTTCTACCACGTTATGACGGCGATGGTTCCGTTATACGTTGCCATGATCCTCGCTTATGGCTCCGTCAAATGGTGGAAAATCTTCACACCGGACCAATGCTCCGGCATCAACCGTTTCGTCGCTCTCTTCGCCGTCCCTCTCCTCTCTTTCCACTTCATCGCCGCCAACAACCCTTATGCTATGAACCTCCGTTTCCTCGCCGCCGATTCCCTCCAGAAAGTCATCGTCCTCTCTCTCCTCTTCCTCTGGTGCAAACTCAGCCGCAACGGCTCGCTAGATTGGACCATCACTTTCTTCTCTCTCACCACTCTCCCCAACACTCTAGTCATGGGAATTCCTCTCCTCAAAGGCATGTACGGTGATTTCTCCGGCGATCTCATGGTCCAAATCGTTGTTCTTCAGTGTATTATCTGGTACACTCTCATGCTCTTTCTCTTCGAGTATCGTGGCGCGAAACTCCTGATATCCGAGCAGTTTCCCGACACAGCTGGATCTATTGTTTCGATCCATGTTGATTCCGACATTATGTCGTTAGATGGTCGTCAACCACTTGAGACTGAAGCTGAGATTAAAGAAGATGGGAAGCTTCATGTAACTGTTCGTCGTTCTAACGCCTCGAGGTCCGATATCTACTCGAAAAGGTCGCAGGGCTTATCGGCGACTCCTCGGCCTTCGAATCTTACCAACGCGGAGATATATTCGCTTCAGAGCTCTAGAAATCCAACCCCTCGTGGCTCGAGCTTTAATCACACTGATTTTTACTCGATGATGGCTGCCGGTGGAGGCCGGAACTCCAACTTCGGTCCCGGAGAAGCCGTTTTCGGATCCAAGGGACCCACTCCTCGGCCGTCTAACTACGAGGAAGACGGCGGAGCTAAACCGGCGGCTGCTGGAACCGCCGCTGGAGCTGGGAGGTTTCATTACCAGTCCAGAGGAAGTGGTGTCGGAGCGCATTATCCGGCGCCGAATCCAGGGATGTTTTCGCCGCAGACCGGTGGCGGAGGAGTTACGGCGGCGAAGGGAAACGCTCCGGAGGTGGGTGGGAAGAGAGGGAATGCGCAAGACGGAAACGGTAGAGATCTCCATATGTTTGTGTGGAGCTCAAGCGCTTCGCCGGTCTCAGATGTGTTCGGCGGAGGAGGAAACCACAACGCCGATTACGCCGCCGGTACGAACGATTATCAAAAGGACATTAAGATCTCTGTACCCCAGGGGAACAGTAACGGTATGGTCCCCCAACAACTTAACTGTTTCACTTAAGCAGCTGCAAATTATTTATTTTGCGAAAAAACCCTCAATATCTCTTAAAATCTATTGGTTACAAAAACAATCGTAAGTTGTTTAAAACTCCTCAATTTCTAAAAGTATTGAATCCTATAGACAAGAGGAAGAAGAATCATTTTCTTCATGTATGCACGTTTTGCATTTTCAAAATCAAAATTTTGGGCATCGATTAATGTAGTCTTTAATTGCGAAAATGCTTAATCAAAATTTTCAGATAACCAATATGTGGAGAGGGAAGAGTTCAGTTTCGGTAATAAAGATGATGATAGCAAAGTATTGGCGACAGACGGTGGCAACAACATAAGCAACAAGACGCAGCAGCAGCAGGCAAAGATTATGCCACCAACAAGTGTGATGACAAGACTCATACTCATTATGGTCTGGAGAAAACTCATCCGTAATCCCAACTCTTACTCCAGTTTATTCGGCATCACCTGGTCCCTCATTTCCTTCAAGTACTGTTCTCTAACGTTAAAATATTTTCTTTGTCATTTTAATAAACTTTTCTTAGTAAGAAGAAAAGGGTTTGTCAGTCTTTAATACATTTCGATTATATTGTAGTAGTCAAAAGATTTGAGAAAGATCTTGGAATTAAATCTGATTTGGTCTTGTGCAGGTGGAACATTGAAATGCCAGCTCTTATAGCAAAGTCTATCTCCATACTTTCAGATGCAGGTCTAGGCATGGCTATGTTCAGTCTTGGTCAGTTCCTCCTTTAAACTTTTTCTTTTTTTACCTCTTTGCATTTATTATTTATTAAAAACCATACGACAGTCAAATTTGTTCTCTTTATTCCTGACCTTCATTACTATTTTACAACTAAATCATGTGAATGCATGATTTTCACTCCCTTTTTCTTTTGAAGTTTTTTTTCTTCAAAACTACTACAAAAAAAAACATGTTTGTATACAAAACTGGCTACACACCAGAAAGCATGCTCCTAGTTCTCTGCATATCATCATAACATGTCTATCTCTCTCTCTTGAGGGTGGAACTAATTTTTTTTTTTACTCTTGATTTCATTATTTAATATATATTTTTTTTTATCTAGTTCTATGTTTCAATCGAATTCCATCAAAACGTTTATAATATTATTTTTTGAATCATAACTTTTTGGAATATGAATATAGGATGATGATGAAGTTATGGTGGTGGAATAGTGGCTGTAATGATTATTTTATATCACTCTTTTGAAGTTAATCTGCTAAAAGATTAGTTGTTTAAATCGACAAAAACAAAAGGTAAAACAGTAGTATGAAACTATTCGTTTAAAGTTGTGGCTGTTTATTTCATGGTTTTTAGGGTTGTTCATGGCGTTGAATCCAAGAATAATAGCGTGTGGAAACAGAAGAGCAGCTTTTGCGGCGGCGATGAGATTTATCGCCGGACCTGCCGTCATGACTGTCGCTTCCTACGCCGTTGGTCTCCGAGGCGTCCTACTCCACGTCGCTATCATTCAGGTATTTCTTTATATGCATGATTGTGTGCACTGTAGTATTGTCCTTCATCTAATTACAAATAATTGTTCTGTTGATAAAATCAGGCAGCATTGCCTCAAGGAATTGTACCGTTTGTGTTCGCAAAGGAGTATAATGTGCATCCTGACATTCTTAGCACTGCGTAAGTTTATTCCTTCATTATTTATTTTAGTTCCACATATGAAATCTGTGAAATTTTTTATTTTTGATAAGAGTGCTGTGAATTTTGTTTGTTTGTTCGTATGGTTGTAGTGTGATATTTGGAATGCTGATTGCGTTGCCCATAACCCTTCTCTACTACATTCTCTTGGGGCTATGATGAGATAATACCTATATGAGAAAAAACACAGGGACCCTTTTTAAAAAATCTTTTGGGAGATTATGGGATGTGAAAAGAACAATGCCCCATTTTGTTGATGACCCCCAAATTAAATCAATAGAAGCTTCAGATAAGCTTCTAAGAGAATTTGGAGAAAGAAGCTCTTGAAGAAAGGAAGAAGAAGACTCAAGTAGTAGCTTTGGCAAGTTTCCATCTTTTTAATTTTAATGAACATTTCTGTTTTCTTTTGGTAGGTGTTAGGAATTTGTAAAAGCGTTGCTAATTTTAGTGACTTAAAACGTTAAGAAAATGCTCTGTATACGCTTAAAAGAGTAAAAGGGACCTAATCTCGCAGAAAATAAAAAGGTGTTAACCCATTTCACAATTTTTTCTCAGAAATTAAGCTTACTTGACAAATCAGTATTCACTTGCCATGATTTCAAATGTGATCCGGTTTTATAGTATATTGGAAGCTGTATATTATACTTTTTACTTGAGGGGTAAAACATAATAAGCATGTGATTCTAACAGAAAAAAAAACAGAGGAGTTAGGATTCAACATAACACTCGATTATATGTAGAAAGATCGATGGAGCACTTGAAGATATTTGGTGTGGTCGTATGCACTTGTGCATGCGTACGTTATTCATCTTGGTCAAGATTCCTCTTCACTGCGTTTGTGGAATCGTAAAAGATTCGTTTTAGTTTGTGTATTCTTTTTTCTGATTCTTCTCAGAATCATTACATAGATGGTGATGCTATTCAGGATTATTACATGTGAAGATTGCAAGTCTGCATATTTATACGAAGGTTTTACATAATGGTATGTTTTGAATCGAAAATCTGATTTTTTTTAAAAAAAATTCGGTTATACATCAAATGCATGCATATACTAGTTAACTTAGTTATTTTGTCGTATAGTAATTCACTTAGTTTTAGTTATGAAGAAAGAAGAATTAATTCCCGAAGAAAAGAAAAATATCATTTGGTATAGCTATATAGACATATGCTATGATTTCGAAGCTGAATAATAGAACTATCTAATGTAAAAAAGGGATTTATAGCGTTTATTTGTAATAATGTTTTTATTGGCTCAATTAAAGAGGCGATTTTTTATGTTTACATACCTAATTAATTTCGCTAAAGTAAAATGACTATATAATTTTGTTCAAACATAATTGTAGGTGATAAATATGGGAAGGTGTAATAATCAGAAGAGAAGAAAATAGATAAAGAAAGCGACGCTCAATTTATGGTACGCCTCACGTAAAAATCTATCATATTCTGCATGAGACGGCTATAGCCGCCGTTGTTAACTCATTCTTCGAAATGTTTAATGTCTCGCAAAATATTATTACTACTAATAATAATTCTTGTATGAAAAGTTTAAAACTTAATATATTAAACCAAAGTTTCCACATTGCTCATATACATTTACAAAAATAAAACAAAAAAAAAAAAGTAGGATGAGACAAGAGAAAAGAAGACGACGCCGTGTCACTTCGCTTTCTTACTGCCACTCAACACGCAAACATTTTTCAGAAGCTTCCAATTCTGTGTTCTTTCTCTGCTATATCTCACAATGTATGGACCAATTATATTGAAAATATTACATAGAATCCAAAATTCAAAAATACATAGTAGTTAGTAATTTCCTGAAAGTAGCTTAGTATGTACTTACTACTCTAAATTAAAACAGGTGAAATTTAATTCTTCACCAGATGAGAATGTGATATTACATGAGGGATTGAAAGGATCGAGGATGTTATAAATATATTAATCGCGTCACGGAAAATATTTCCGTTATTTAGTTTTAGATTTTTTTAGCCGTTTGATAAATTGAAAAAAAAACAGCAAAATGTAAAAGAATGATGTGGAAACGTAGAAGGGTATAAACGTCAATTCGAAGGGTCATAGTTGCAGATGTTAGTGTCTGCCTGCCACTAGGTGGTGTTAGGTCGGCCGTCGACCAGACAGAGCTTCGAGAGATTTTGTCATCTGTCTCTCTCTCTCTCTCTTTTTTTTTTCTCTGGCTTTTAATTACTATTACTACTTCATTTTCTAAAAAAATAATAGTATTAGTAGTTTTTTTTTTAGTTACTTTGGCGCATTTGATTCTTTTTCTTTTTTTTTTTAAAGAAAAAGAGAAGATTATAATGTAATTGAACAATGTTAATATAAGGAAAAAACTGAGTGATAAAGAAAAAAAGGAAAGATTTATTTTTATATTCGTACGGGAAGATTAGATATGTTATAGATATGATATGAAGATAACAAAAAAAAACCATGACTTTTTTTTATAGGACAGAATAATATAATACTAGCTTTTTGAAAATTAATAATGTTAACACATGATAAACCATTGTTTTTCACCAAAAAAAAGATATACTATTACAATACCCCCACCCACCCAATTAAATCTAACCAAAATTGTAACAATTCGGCTGAAGCTTTGCTCCAGACCAAATAGATCAAAAAGTCGAATAAAATATCAACTCTAAGCGACTTATGCATTTGCATAATATGGATGAAATAACCCAAAACATGTTGACAAAAATAAAACAACAAACATTTAGATAGAAAAAAGAAGGGTTAAAGCAAGTGGAATTTGGAGCACAATGTCACGATTTGATTTTAGAAGATTAAACTATGTGGCTTTATACTAGTTTGGGTTTAGACAAACGATTTTAGCAGTCTAACTTTCAAAAGAAATTTAGAAAAATAAGAAAAAAACTCAGAAAACAAAAAGTAAATGCTCTTAATATCTCATATATTGATGAAAATATTGGATGCTTATAAATGAGAGTTCACCCTTATTTATACAAAATACATCTAAAATGGATGATGAAGATTAATCTAATCTAACGGTTAGAAACAAAGATAGTCATAAATGTAACAAATTTTTAGAGATCTCGGGCGGATCTTTAAGAATTGAGGACGAATTTGTAGGGATACTGAATTTGGTGGAGAATCTTCTATATACAATAAATCTAAACAATTTCCATTGCAGGCTAGATATCTTTGTTGCGGTCCAAATGTTCTTGTTAGGTTCAAAAACATTTTGAATATTCGGTCCATAATAACAAGCTGTATTAAATATTTATTGGATTTATGGAGTTGAAAAGATAAATGATTTAAATATATGCTCACACGTATAGTCGTATACATACATGTATCATATGTTTTGAATGACTGTCATTCTTTTTGTCGCGTTTAAAAATGCTTAAGTGTTTGTTGCACGTGACACTTACTTCGAGTTACCAAAACCCCCAAGAAATTTTACTAAGATAGAGTTATCTTATCTAATGTAATTTTTATAAACTAACAAAGAAGTACAAATGCGGCTTCGAATTCGAGGAACAATCACCTGTTTCCAGGTGCACGCCTACACACATACACTACACACATTCCCATACCTACTATATCCAATATAACATTAATACGAATCCTGAAATGGATATTGTTCATGTTCGTGGATCTTTGTAATTTTCAAAAATTGAAAAATGTTTCAATTACATTTGGGCCTGTGTTGCAACGGAAGGTCCAGAGTATTACATCTCTTTAGCCCATAATCCATCAGAAGACTATCGAAGCCTGTGGTTGGGTGGGCTTTAACTTCTGGAAATATATAATACGAACTTTTTTTCGAAAGAGTTAATAAAGGATAATAGGCCGATTCTTTTTTTTTTTTTTTTTTGACTCAACAACTACTTCTCAATAACAAAAGTTTGCCGGAAGAAAATTAATTGGGTTTCTAATAGCAGCAAGTGATCTTTCTAAGGTATTTGTGTGTATTATAAAAAGTTGCTTTAGGTTTTATAACTCGATCATACAAATAACTATAGCCATATCTTAAATTCTCTGGATAACATATATATCTTTGAATGATAATGATAACCAAACTCATTATCTTGGTGTTGTGAATGGGATCACAAATAAGAAATATCAATGGATTCATCACGAGACCAATTTGTTTTCTCGCCATCACAACAACACAAAGAGAACCGCTATTATATAAATGTAAATCCTATATTTCTTCTTAAGATACTAATAATCATAAATGCAATTGTCAAAACACTCAAACAATATTAAGGAGTCGGTATAATAATTAAGCCCTAACACGTTCTCTTTTCTTCAACAACTCTAAATGTTGAAACGTTTGGGACTATGATTAGACCACAAATATTGTAAATAGACTAACAAAAGTCGTCAAGATGTTGAAGACTTGAAGTCGAAAGAGATTTATTTCAGGGTAAACCCACTATGTATATTTATAAGAGGAGTGTGTAATTATTTTTATGATCCTTTCTAATCATTTTTTGTATGTCACTGTTGAGCTACCTATTGACCTATTGTAATGAGAATCTTCTTATATCACTCCAAAATATAAATAAAATTATTCGTTAATAAGAAGAAAAAATGAAATGATTGGGGGGGGGACCATAATAGGCTCGTAATTAGGAACAATTAACAAGGTCCCATCATAAATTTTATATAATCATGCATAGCCCATTTGTATGATTATTAACTAATATATACTGTCCTTCGCCAATACAAACTATAACATAATCCCATATCAAGTTACTCATAAAGAATGACCAGAGCAAGTAGACAAAATCAAAAGAACAAATTTGATATATAACGAGTGGAGTGTTAGATCATTATTATTTAGAACCACTTCCTACTCTATTTATGCATATAATGATTTTTTTTAATGGTCGTTGTCATCAAATATAGTTTTTTCCACTAATTGACATGTTAATTTTATTTTATTTTTCGATTTTTAATTATGTTGATTTTTTTTTATTGGAGCAAACGTCGTATCTTTGTGACCATCATTTTGCATCTTTGATCTTTGTTTGCTCTCTTCTACATCCTCGCTGGTAAAAGAATATAGAGTAGCTCCTACAGTATCATCTGCTTCAATTCTGAATGCCCTCGAAAGGATTAATAACGACGATGGGATATGGTGGTTAAGTGAATGTTACAAATAAGAATATATTCCTTATCAGATATTTGTCAATATTTTTTATATTCACTAGAATCTCTAAACCTGATCTCTTGTATTATATATACGTGAATAATTATCAATAATACTCAAGCAATTCTATACAATTTAGCATGATATCAGAGCCGTTAAAACTATAAACCTAAAATACCTATTTTTTAATTTATTATGTATCTTCCTAAACTACTGTGCTTTTCTTTCTTTAACTTTGCATCATGTCGAAACAATGCAGAAGCTGCTCTCGTTGCAATCACCAAAGATGCGATTACAGTATCACCATACTATGTAACTACTTATACCCTTAGGATCATCCTCAGCAAACCCTAACACCGATGTTGTTGAATGGTGAGAACTATGAATTAACGTGGGCCAAACTCATTCGAAACAATCTACAAGCCAAGCCGAAACTTGGTTTTAACAATGAATTTCTAATCAAGCCATCATCTGACTCTCTTGATTACTCACGATGGCTACAAACAAACTCGGTGTTAGTTGGTTGGCTCTGTGCTAGTCTGGATCCACATGTTTAGAAAGCAAACTCTGTTTAACAACGCACGAGTATATGTAGCCGGTATTCAGTTGGTAACACACATCTCGTATTCATCATTTGAAAGCCAATCTTGTTGCTTGTCATCAAAACAGACAAGCTGCTGCTGACTACTTTGGAAAACTCAAAGTCATGTGGGATGATCCCCATGGCTAAGAACCTCTTCTATCATATTGTTGTGACAAAGTTGATTGTCCTCCTCGTAAGCTGAAGTAGATTGAACGAC
The DNA here is from genome assembly GCA_039880935.1 of Streptanthus diversifolius. Classification (NCBI taxonomy): domain Eukaryota; kingdom Viridiplantae; phylum Streptophyta; class Magnoliopsida; order Brassicales; family Brassicaceae; genus Streptanthus; species Streptanthus diversifolius. The sequence continues at coordinate 2,861,831 of JAXGFM010000015.1, read as the reverse complement.
GTGATCAGGAGTAAATTCACTAATTTTCCTAATAAAAAAATAAAAGTAATTTTTTAATCAATATATTATAGTGGTTTTAATATCCTTTTTAACATTAAGGGGTGTTGGGTTCGAATCTCATACCAATATCATGAATTTCAGAGATGACCACTACTGTACCACATGATTCCGACAATAAGAAAAATATTTATAAAATGTTTGCTGTTTTTTATCATAATAAACTGATGTAAAAATTTGATATATTTATAATTAATATATATTGACACTATCATGAGTGGATTCACTAATTTCAAATTAATTGGTATGACACATTTATAATTAATTGGATAAAACAGATACATATTTATAAAAAAATTTCAATCTTTTGATCCTAAGTTGATATAAAATTTTGAATACATTTGTTATCATATTATTTTACATTTTTATATTAATAATGATATATATGATTTATATTGATTGTGATATATATATATGAGTTAATACTCTATTTCAAAAATTTGCCAAAAATATAAATGAAATTATTCATGTCACAATTAACTAGATGTCATATTATAATTTTTATAAAATCATATAATTTTTTAATAAATATAATAGTGACATTGAATAATTTTTTTTTTTAAAAAAAAATCACTTCTCAAATTTTGTGGTCCAATGAATACGGTAGACCCACTAGTATATGGATATTAGCAGGGTCAAGTGGCTTGCTTAATTTCCTTTTTTCCCCACATTTTTTTTCTTAGCTTTTGGTTACTTGTTCCTGATAAAAGTTATAAAACTAACGTAGCCTTGATAATTTGAAGTTTAATTTCTTGTTCACGATAATAATTTCAGTACCTCGCTAAACTAACGGACAATGCTAATATATCTAGAATCTTCAAAGAGTCAGAATCATGAATATTCTGAATTTTAGACAATAAAGGCTTTTGTACGTACTATTGAAAATTTGAAACTATTGATAAATATTTTGGCCATGAAAATAAATATTAAATAATTGCTTTCCAGTTAGGGCAACCGTTTCTAGCATATTTTCTATATTTTTATGTTAATCAGCTAACTTATCTTATTTATTAAAAAAATCAGTAAGCAGTTGATCTATAAATTTGATATGTTAAGTCTCATATTGGAAATATGGTAAAATCTAATAGAACTTTACAATAAATATATGGATATCTGATGCTTAAAACTTTTTTATCTCATAAATCAACATAACCGCAAAAGTATTAAAGAATGTTCATACAATTTTATACGGTGAATCGTGATTTCTAATTGACCTATTATGTCATTCTATTATTTTTATATATTTTATGTCTAGAAACTAATTAGTATATTGTTTGATGGGATTTCTAATAATAATCTCACAAATAAAATTGTTTTATCTTATAAATAAGAGGACAGGGAGAGGAAAACAAAGGATGTGGCTATAAGCCATTGGATTAAAAGATTCATTTCAAAAGTTGGCCATTCGGAGCATCTTGGGATCACCGTCTGTTCGCTACTTCTCAAAGACTATTAACTGTTACTTACTTACACTAAACAGTGCTTTATTTCATGTTTACCTTTATACCCATCACTAAAAATGTTTAAAGTGGCAATCATAATCACTGAATCCAACTTGAATTATCAAATCGAATCTCTGAATCTAAACAATTTAGAATCTATTCAAACTATTATTTGTTTTAACCAATCAAAATGATATGTTCCGCAGCTCCATTCCACGATTAAATTCAAGTTGTTCACTCTAAATATATAATATGTATGAGTTGGTTGATACTATTGTATATCTATTTCTATAGCGGTTTGTATTTTTATATTAGATTGATGCTTGGTTTTTTAATTAACTATATATATATATATATATATTTTGTCTAGCAAAGCTAGATTTAAAGAAACTACACATAAAGTAAGCTTGAATCTCTAATTAAAATGGTCTTCAAATCCAAAAGCCCTAGATGATTTTTATGGCATCAACCTTTTTGACTATTAGGTGGAATACAATTTCAATTTCTTTTGTATATATGGAAATTTATTAATTACCTTGTATAGATCTTTGATTGTAAGGTAGTGAAAAACATAAATATTTGTAGTCAAATTAAATGTTAAATTTCCCTGTCAAGAATTATCTTTCTATTTCAACTATAAATAATATTGTTCAAATTAGTTATAGAACTGTTGTTGCCAAAACTATTTTTGGACATGTTTTCTTTGATAGTATTATATGTAATTTTTGTGTGGAAATGGTAAATGAAAGATTTCTTTCTCTTCTCCAACCAAAAGATGATAAAAATAAAACAATTATTTAAAAATAATCACATTTTTTCTCTATATAATGACGAGAAGAAGATCAGAAGGAACAACACAAAGAAGCACAACTCGAACAAAGAAACCCTAAACCTCTGATTTTCTTCTTCTTTTTCTTCTTCTTGTCAATCGTTATCAAATGGCTCACAGTCACACTAATGGCAACATCTCTTCTTCTTTCTCAAACAACTCATGTAAGTTGCTCTTCAATTCTGCTTTTATATATTGTTCGTAAGAAATTCCTCAACATCATCAATTTTTAAAAAGTACATTGATTCGAATCCTCATCTTCTCCAACACGCAAATCATTTTAACTATACGTTAAACATTAACATATTAGGCTTTGTAGCTGTCCACTTTCATTAATTTCGCGATTACTACTGATTATGTTCTTTCTTTTTTCCTCATTATGTACATGATATTGTCAACATATAACTTTTTTTTTCCTTCTGGAAAACTAGAGCAACATGAAATGTGTATTATTTATTGACTCTATTATTGATTAACAATTCTAATTGTAAATTAAATTTAGTGATTTTGACATTCATACTATAAAGCCTTCTTATATACATAAAGTATAATTTAAGTTGGGTATGGGAGTAAATATTCAGCTATCTCTCTTTCTCTCTATCTACTCTTCCTTCTATCTTTTTAGAAACCACCACGTGATGTATATTGAAAGTTTGTTGGTTCATTGCAAGTGAGTTATACGACAAAGAATTTTAAGTGTTATTTACATAAAACTGAGTTTCTACTTTCGTAAGATTCCTTGGATTTTTTTTATTATAATATATTAGATTCCGGCGGAGTTTAATAAGAATAATTCTACTAATCTACATCTCAATTTTTTTCTTCTTCTTAGAGTATAATAGCTTGATGATCCTAATTTTTTAATAAATATAATTATATAGACATAAAATCGACGACCTCTTGCACAGAATTAATCGAATATCTTAGATTGTCGTTTTCTACTTTTTTTTTTTTTTAAATGAATATCGTAGCTTTGTGCTAAATGAATAATTGTATCTTTTTGTCACAAATAATTGTATCTAAATAAAAATTTATATGACATTGAAATATATATATATATATATATATATATATATATATATATAAAACATCACTTAGAAATAGTTAATGTATTCTTTGTTTTTTTTCGAAATTTTAAGTAACAAAAAAATACGACACTTTTTTTTTTTAATCGAAAAAAGAAAGAAAAATACGATACGTTTGAGATGGAGGTCCTAAATCATACGACACTACTTTTGTGTATTAACACGTGAATAGCCGAATCGGGAAAAGAATAAAACAATAAAAGGAAAAAAAATAAGGACAGCCGAATCGGACGGTGTAGGAGATTCCACGCTTATATACGTTGTGACAAATTAGATTCTCCTAACGGCCCAACGTCCCTCACCAATTTTTCTCGTTCTTTGCGTTTCGGATCCATGATAGCGAAGGGTTTTCATTTCATAATAAACCGATCGATAACCAGAAAAAAAACTTGTAAACCGAAATTGGATGGAACCGTTTCGTGTTCAGTGTGCTTCGCAGCGTGGTCGGCGAAGAGAGTTCAGTCCAGAAAATCGAGAAAATCGAATTTGGATCTGCAAGATTTGATGCAGCCGAAGGGGAGACTCCACAATCGCAGATCACGGAGATTTTCAAAGGATCATAGCCATGCCATAGTTTCCTACTTGATTGATTTTGCTGATTTTGGATCGTATTTCCTCAGTTTCAAGGGAAGAGCGTGAAATCCAGAAGAATTACTGGAAAGAGCACTCTGTGGGTTTGAGCGTTGAGGCCATGATGCTTGATTCCAAAGCTGCTGACCTCGACAAAGAAGAACGACCTGAGGTAAATCTCGCCTGACCTAAAGTTATTATTGTCTTTTCTATTTAGATGAGTTTGTGTCTAACTATGTCTTTACTATAGATATCAGCAGCAAAATTAAATGCCTTTGTACCAAAAACGTTGTCCTTCTATACTTTCTCATTACATCTCTTTTTTATGCAGTTTCTTAGTTCTTTGCTGTCCTTTTGCCATTTGAACAAAGCTTTTATAAATATGTGTTGTATTCTTTTTTCTTTTTGGTGTCATGGATGTGAATGAAATGTTCGAAGGCTTAACTTGTGTGTGTATGTGCCAGATACTTGCGCTTCTTCCACCGATTGAAGGGAAAAAGGTGCTCGAGTTTGGAGCTGGCATTGGTCGCTTCACTAGTGAATTAGCTCACAAAGCCGGCCAGGTTATTGCGGTTGATTTCATTGATAGTGTTATCAAAAAGGTTTGTTCACGCCCATGCTTGTAGCTACTTACAGGATTCGTCTTCTTACGGATGATTCCCTGATGACAATCTTCTCTGCAGAATGAAAACATTAATGGGCACTATAAGAACGTCAAATTTATGTGCGCTGATGTCACATCCCCGGATATGAACTTCTCGAAGGAGTCTATGGATCTGATATTCTCGAACTGGCTGCTGATGTATCTCTCTGATAAAGAGGTAACCAATTGACTTGTTACTGCGGGAACCACTACACACTTAGTCTAAGACCATAAGGCAGTAGTTGCCAATATTTATTGGCCTTTCAAATTACAAAACTTACCCCGTAAAGCATCTCAACTTCACTCAGCTGCATGTAATGTGCTAGAGACAGTAGTTATAATCGTCTCAGAGTGGGACATTTATATCGCTTGGCAAAGTTATTGTCTTCTTTTTTTTTTTTTTTTTTTTATCAAATTGCAGGTTGAAGATTTGGCGAAAAAGATGTTACAATGGACGAAGGTTGGCGGGTATATTTTCTTTCGGGAGTCTTGCTTCCATCAGTCTGGTGATAACAAGCGGAAGTACAACCCAACACACTACCGGGAACCCAAATTTTACACTAAGGTATGCTACCTCTCTATCCCTCCATTCTTCCCTTTCTAAGTTTCTAGAGAATTAAATTATGGATTCTGATGCATAAAATTCTTCCAGCTTTTCAAAGAATGCCATATGAATGACGATGTTGGGAATTCGTACGAACTCTCTTTGGTTAGCTGTAAATGCATTGGAGCTTACGTGAGGAACAAAAAGAACCAGAACCAGGTAATAGTCCTCTTCATATTTTAGCCACATGATATCTCTCATATGATGGGATTCAAATTATACTTTTCAAAAATTTCAGATATGCTGGCTTTGGCAGAAAGTCAGTTCGGATAATGACAGGGGCTTCCAACGCTTCTTGGACAATGTCCAGTATAAGTCTAGTGGTATCTTACGCTATGAGCGTGTCTTTGGACAAGGGTTTGTGAGCACAGGGGGACTCGGTATGCTCTTTAGTCATCAAGTTTGTATCAACTTTGCAGTGTTGACGGTTCTGTATTTGAAGCCATCTACTTGTCCATTTTTACCATCCTTCTTATTATACTATGTTCTTTTGTTTTAACCTTTGATATAGAGACGACAAAGGAATTTGTGGATAAGCTGGATCTGAAACCGGGCCAGAAAGTTCTAGATGTTGGATGCGGAATCGGTGGAGGGGACTTCTACATGGCTGAGAGCTTTGACGTGGATGTTGTAGGCATTGATCTATCTGTAAACATGATCTCTTTTGCCCTCGAACACGCTATTGGACTCAAATGCTCTGTGGAATTCGAAGTAGCTGATTGCACCAAGAAGGAGTATCCTGATAACACCTTCGATGTTATTTACAGCAGAGACACCATTCTCCATATCCAAGTAAATGCTTCCCCTTTCTATTCTTCCCTTATGGCTTTCATTTGTGTAGCTTAGTTCGGGAAGATCGCTTTCTCTTTCTCGCTTTTTCTCCAATTTGTAATTGCTGGTCTTACTTCTCAGGACAAGCCAGCATTGTTCAGAACATTCTACAAATGGTTGAAGCCGGGAGGGAAAGTTCTGATTACGGATTACTGCAGAAGCCCCAAAACACCATCTCCAGATTTTGCAAACTACATCAAGCAACGAGGTTATGATCTTCATGATGTACATGCATACGGTCAGGTATGCAGAGATAGATATTTTCTCCTTGTCCACTTTAAAATCACCAAAGTCGCCTAAACTTACTTGGTTTGACAGATGCTGAAAGATGCTGGATTTGATGAGGTAATCGCAGAGGACAGAACCAATCAGGTTAGAAACGCTTTTCTACATAAACTCTATGCTCTTCTGAAAATGAATCAGATGCTTAAAAAAGAAGTTCAAACCATTTTTCTGTCGATTTCAGTTCATGAAAGTCCTGAAACGGGAACTGGACGCAGTGGAGAAGGAGAAGGAAGAATTCATCAGCGACTTCTCAAAGGAGGACTACGAGGATATTGTAGGTGGGTGGAAGTCAAAGCTACTCAGGAGCTCAAGTGGTGAACAGAAGTGGGGTTTGTTCATCGCCAAGAGAAACTGATTATGACATTCTTGAAGATTAAACGAAGATATAAATAAATTTGGTTATGTAAGCTCATCAAAATCCAGCTCCCATCTATTATCTCTTCATGGCCATGTTGCTTCTTTAGTCATTTACATATTTAAATTCTGTCCAGTTTGGTATCTAATATTATACATATTTGCAAATCCGGTTGGTCAAGATTGGCATAAGAAAGGCTCGAACGCTTTATTATTGAACAGAAACAAAAACAGGGAACCAGAGTGATAGTAATGTGGAATTACATAGATTAATATGGTTTTGACCTAATTACTATCTCCTGTCAATAAAAAAGGAAAACAACAAAAGAGTGATTGTGGCACTTTTAACAGTGAAGCTAACACATTAAGTGAAGAAGTGATAATTGCAATCACAAGTGAGGCATTGAATAGCCAATAGAATCGTAAGTGCAATCATACTAGAACATCATAAACCCAAATTTCCAGGATCAAAATGACAACATTTGATGTTAAATATCTGACAACTTTTATCATTTGCCTTTTAAACTCTGTCTAGTTTGGTGTTAAATATGTGACAATTGCAGTCAGATTGATTAAGTTAGACATAGGAGAGCTCGAAGTTGTAATTATTAAACAGAGAAACAAAAACAGTGAACCAGAGAGTGATGATAATTCACTTGAAATTACATAGCGGCGGAGATTAGTCAGCTAGTTTTTTCACCAACGTACTATCTCCGGTTAAAACAACAAAAGAGTGATTGTGGGATCAGTCTAAAGAGTCGGTTTTAGAGAAGGAAAAGATCTCGACTTCGAGTTTGAGAGTATCGTCGACAAGGAAACCTTTGGATGCGTCTTTGATATCTGCAAGTGGTAGAAACTTTTCAAATCCCCATCCGCTTTCTGTTGCGTTGGGCCATCCCTCCACTACAAGAACAAATCAAAAGTTGATTAATAACATTTTTTTTATTATATAGTTTAAATTATTTATGGAGAGGATGATGAGAACGGAGATATCAAACCTTGTTTCTCCACGTGGGTGGATCGGATCTGGTCAATAACTCGTAACTTGGCTTTCACGTAACCTTTTTCATTTGACGCACTCAACAAATAGAGTGACAACGAATTACCTGTTGCATGCCCAACTCCATTTGGATACACTTTCAATACCCTATACAGTATACACCCATCACATATATTAACACATCTTATATATCACTATTTATAGATATATATAGTGCGAGAGAGAGAGAGAGAGAGAGAGAGATAGATTCACCACTCACCAGTCTCTTCCTCCGGAAGAAAACGAACCAGAAGTGTAAGAGTCAAGGTTGCGGGTAGAGAATTTGGTGAGTTTCCAATCGAAAAGAGGGTCACGAATGTTTTCTTGGTAAGAGAAAACTTCCCAGTTCTTAAAGGGATTAGTAACGAGGATGTCAACGCCAAACACACTTTGTCCGCCGTCGAAAATGAATCCATATCCCGCATCTTTGTAATACCCAATCTCAAGAAAGTTTAGTTGTCCCCACTGTTGTCTAAACAAATGAAATCGCTGCACATCGGTCTCTGCAAACCGGTCAAAACTAATTAGTATGAAGCAACCACAAATGATTAAGCAAATCTTTTCACTCTCTCTAGATTAATATATTACCCTCAAGATAATGGTATTTGTCTGTAGTGCTTTTATAAGTGAGGAATGTAATCTCTGCATACACATCGTGTGGATTGGCGATGAGGCTTGAGTTATCGAGTCTTACGTACATCGAAACGTATCCACCTGAGCCCACTGGCTTGTTCTCGTTCGGGTAGATTAGTAACGTCCTTGTAACATTTTAAGCAACAAACAAGGTCAGATCATATATAGTTTAAACATTTACAAACTAGAATCTTGATGAATCATATAAGATGTGGGCTTGTCAGCTCATCGCCAAGTTAGTTTTGAGTTAGAAGCCACCCAACGTGTACGTACCAATTGTATCCACCGACGGAGAAAGGACGTGACTCGTACTTGTCACCGTTGTCTTTTACCAGTTTCGCCATTGTGGCAAAATTTTGGAACTTCACGCAGTACGAAGATGGAGGACGATCTCTATCCTCTCGCCTTATTAGTCCCGAGAGCTTCTGGTGATTACGAGCAGGAACAGAGGCAGAGCGAGATTTCAAGAAGTGACATGGAAGTTTCCCTGAGTTCTTCAGGTCCACGAATCCTTCTTCTACTAGTGCTTCTATCTCCATTAGGTTTTGAAGGTTGTTGTAATAGTAAGGTTTTGCGAATCTTGCAACTTCCACAACGAGTACGAAACAGAAGAAGCAGTACACAAAGATTGATCCATAATTGGTGTTTTTCTTCTTTTCCTCTGTATACATTTTTCTTTCTTTGAGTATGTCTGAAACATTATTTGTTTTGTGTATATGTAGACAAACAATTGTACTAACCCAATGATATTAACGTCACGAGGGTAACGTTCCATAAACAATTGTACTGACTCAGTTATACCAAACTCGAAAATTGGACCGATCTTAGATTTCCACTAAAAAAATACCCTTTCTTATCTTATCTTTTACTATATCCGATCAATCGATTTTATTACCAATCATTGATATCAATTTCAAAAGAGAGTGACACGTACGTATTAGATCACGATTATGTTCGCACGTGTCCGTGGATGGAATGGATGGGATAAATATAACACTTTTTCAAATTAAATTATTTTGTTTAGCAGTATTATTATTTCACACAAATTACATCAAAAAAAATAGTATGCTATATCTTCATGAATGTTTATCTCAGCATATAATACAAATTACAAAAAAAAAAATGTCTCGTATTATACCTCCAAACATGAAATTTACACACTCCTATTGAATTAATTTTTTTTAATTACTATAAAAATTAAAATGAGTGTAATAAAAAAATTCTTATGTGGGTCGTAAGGCCATATGACCGAAACCCAAGCCTGGCCGGAAACACTCTAAGCGAGCAAAGGGTTCGTGAAACCATCGTGGCACTTATAATAACCGTTGATCTTTCGAACAGAATTGGGATAATCTTTTCTTAAGATATAAAAAGGTAAATAAACAAAGATCTTCCGCTGACGATGATTAGATCGCTGATTCAGTACTCTTCCAAGGAAAGTAGTGAATCTTGCGTGTGAGTTTCAGTGTGTATATTTTGACGTCTATTCAGGAGAAAATATAACGTGGCTCCTACCGTATATACTTAAAGTACTAATTTAGAGTATGAGTCAAAGACGATGATTGAACTTTAAATCGCTTTAGGAAAATATCCCAATATTTAATGGAAAAAAAGGCCAGATAGCTTGACTAGAGAACTATTTCTTTTTGTACATATACTATATACTTTATATTCAGTGCTAAATACTATGTAGAATTCGTTGAATTTGAGATTTTTTTCCATAATATGAATGTAATTGATACTAACATTTATCAAGAAAAAATCAATTCGTTAGATTCAAAATATGTGATGCATATTTGAAACACATTGTGTATAAGTACTTTCTCTTTTCTCTGTCACTAAAAGTATCTCGTTTATATCTCATATTCAGTGATTAACCAAAATGCTGTCCAAAATGCTATTAGCATTTTTCTCAATTTCCCTATTTTATGTGGGTTCTGCACAAGAATCATATGGAAATTCAACGGTTTCAGCACTTTTCGCATTTGGAGATTCAATACTAGACACAGGCAACAATAATCTTCTTTTAACTGTTACCAAGGTCAATTTTTTTCCATACGGTAGAGATCTTGTAGGTGGAAGAGCTACTGGAAGATTTGGAAACGGAAGAGTTTTTTCAGATATGATTGGTATAATACTACTATTAATCTAGCTATGCACAGTTGTTTATTGCTAATATATATATATATATATATGTAACGGTTTCATTAGTTTTATAACATTTTAATTAGGGAACATCTTATAATTAAGAAAATATCATCTAAATTATGTCGCTGTTTGCAGCCGAAGGTTTGGGATTGAAGAATCTCTTACCAGCATATCGTGATCCAACCCTCTCGAGCGATGATCTACCGACCGGTGTTTGTTTTGCATCTGGTGGATCTGGACTAGATATGATCACAGCTAGTATACAAGTAAAAAAAATTCAAAATAACTTTTTATTTATTTATTTATTTCAAGTTTTAATGGATTATTTTATATTTTTGTTACGTTGATGAATGTATTAGGGAGTTATATGGGTGACAGATCAAGTGAGAGATTTCCAAAACTACATTACTAAACTAAACGGTGTAGTAGGAAATCAAGAAAAAGCAAACGAAATTATATCAAATGCGGTTTATTTAATCTCAGCAGGGAATAACGATATTGCTATCACATATTTCACTACGGTAACTAGAAGATTACAATACACTGTTCCAGCGTACACTGATCTCCTGGTCACTTGGACTCGTGATCTTATAAAGGTACAGACTAAAAAGTTTCAAAACATAAAATGGTCATGTGATTGAATTGGACTTATCTAAAATTTCTTTCTTTTTTTTGTTATTCCAAGAGTTTATATGATATGGGTGCAAGAAAATTTGCGGTAATGGGAACACTACCGTTAGGTTGCTTACCGGGAGCAAGAAGCATGATTGGAAATGTATTAAAAGTATGTGAAGTCTTTTCAAATCAAGCAGCTGATATGTTCAACAAGAAATTATCTGCCGAAATTGACAATCTAGGCGCAACATTTCCGGGAGCCAAATTCATGTACATAGATATGTACAATCCTCTACTTGGTCTAATCAACAACCCTTCAGCTTCAGGTAATGACATGTTATAACAACACAACTCATATATATATATATATGCATATATGTATACACATTACATTATAAGTATATTCTTTTTGAAATCATTTAAAATGCTATTATTTGTTGGAAAATGTAGGGTTCATTGATGTATCTGATGGATGTTGTTGTACGCCAACGTCTATAGTACCGTGCTTAGACGCGTCTCGTTACGTGTTTTGGGATATTGCACATCCGACTGAGAAGTCATACAAAACGATCACACCACCGATTATTGAAGATATCAAAGCAAAGCTCGCATGATCAACTTCTCAAGCTTTTTTAGTATACTTGTTTTTTGATATCCTAATAATAACTACCAGTTATCTCCAATTCTTACGCAGCAAACATGTTGGATCTGTATAACCATTTATATTAGGGTTCAAATTTCAGCTATGACCCTTTATATGGGCCTTGGAGCTTTCTGATTATGCTTACTAGTATCCTCAAGATATATCAAATAACCTCAAACGGCGGATTTGCATTCCCCCCCCCCCCTTCTGTTTTTTGAAATTGTCAAAAATAACTATATATTTCACAAAATAACCATTCTAACCATAATATTAGAATTTATTTTATATTTATAAAGTTTGAGATCAAAATGCCCATACATTCATTTCTTCTTCATTATTGATTCACGTTTTATTTTCTATAGAACAAATAGGGAAAAAAATCTGTCTTATTTATCGATGATTTTTTTAAAAAAAATCTGTTTTTCCACGCATAACTTCCAGAACACTTGTTTTTTTTTTTTTTTAAATTAATGCTCCGAGTAAAGTACAGTATTGCACTGCAACACAGTTAACAGTAACGAATATCTCTACATATATATGTATTTATACGTTTTTATTATTATTAGAAACGCATCACAGTTGTTCTGCAATTAATTTTGTTACTATAACCAAAAAATTATGTTATACATCCCAAAAAATAATATTTTGTTATTCTAACATATAGAATTTAATGTTATTTGTTCTATTTACTATTAGATTTTTCGAACTCAATAAAACAATGTAAACCTAAATCATAGATTTAATTTTTTTAATTCTAATCCCTAAATATTAAGGTATAAGTTTAAAAGCTAAAGTTTTGAATCTAAAATCTCAGACTTTAATCCAAAATCCTAAACCGTAACTCAAAAATTATGACAAGTTTCTATGTAAAAAAATAATAAAAACATATTTTATGAATAACAAAAAGAATAGTTTTGTCTATTTTTTAAAATTATGTCAAACAGTACAGTTATTAAATTATCCATTTTCATGGCTATATTCTCAAAATATATGTTAATTTTCAATTATAAACCAAATTCACCCTTTTTCGGGAAAAAAAATAATAAATAAAATTTGCATTTGCATTATTCCATTTTAATTAGTGCATCACCATCAACAAATTAAAAAGCTACCATCCTGTTAATTTTTATCATATGCAGACCTTTGTTATGACAAGAACAAGACGCTTCCAAGATATTTCATAAGTAAAATTTATTTATAAATGCTATCGTCAATATCTCTTCGGTTCGATCATATGCCTACTTTAATCAAAGGGCCTTCAAAACACCGTATTCATGGAGCACTTTTCATGTCGAAAGTTATATTTATTTTTCTTACAGTTTTTGTTCTTTTGATTTCAATCTCACTGGACGGTATCTGGATTCCTTTGCCAGTCACATGAATCCAAAATCTCACGTGAACTTTAGTTTTAAATTAGTCCTCATTTCGATCAATTTAGTGTAGCAGTGTAAAGATAAGTTAACATGTTTTTGTTCAACGGAGGGAAAAAAAGTTTCCTCCAAGGCACTAAGCGTCTTTTTTAGTCTTCTGACAGCCTCGTGAGATGAGATAAGTTTTGTCATTATTACATTCCCCAAAACACATATTCTTTTCTTGAACACCGTTCTTTCTCAATGCAAATGTACCATCTTTCTCTAAGACTGATGAATCAGATTGATAATGAAGTTGTAGATTGCATCTCTAAAAGTATTTGAACGTGTATAAAACTGCGATAGCAGTCAAAGTTGTTTATATTTCGTAGAAATTTTCAAAATACATATTTGTTGGAATAAATATTTTAAACGGAATTAATATACAGTTCAAGATTTTAATTTTCTATTTGAAAACTATATTTTGAGCTTAAAAAAAGAAGTAATAATATATATATTTCTAAACCGTTTATATCTATTTTTCAGTTACCAATATATATATACATATATTTAATTTCATTTTTTAGTCGGTAAATATCTCCTCAGTTTCGCTCTTCCCATATTCAATATTTTAATAAAACCATTAAAGAAAATGATATTGTATTTTTCTCTCTTTATAAAGAGAAAAACCCCAAAAGCAATGAGAAATGAGAAGGTGGTTCACAGTCTTCTTGTTCTACTCGACTTAAACCACCAATGGCCTCTTCAATATCCCTCGCCCTCCTTGCTCTCCTTCTTCTTCTCTCTCACGCTTCAGGTATTCTTCCTCTTGCTCAGTTTTAATCTCAGACGTTTCGATTTAAATCTTATTCATATTCGTTAATCACATCATTACTAAACTAACGACATTGGTGTTTTACTTTTTGTGATAAGAAGCTTCAACGGTAATATTCTACAACAAGTGCACATACACAGTCTGGCCTGGGATCCAACCTAGCTCCGGTCAGTCGCTACTCGCTGGCGGCGGATTCAAACTATCGCCAAACAGAGCTTACACTCTCCAACTTCCACCGCTTTGGTCCGGTCGGTTCTGGGGTCGCCACGGTTGCTCCTTCGATAGATCTGGCCGAGGTCATTGCGCCACCGGAGACTGCGGTGGTTCTCTCTCCTGTAACGGAGCGGGCGGTGTACCTCCGGCTACTCTCGCGGAGATCACCCTTGGCCATGACCAGGACTTTTATGACGTCAGCCTCGTTGATGGGTACGTGTGTTAATAAATACTACTAGCTAATTTTTCATGTCTCGTTTAAACCAAACTTTCGACTAGGTTTGGTTTAATTTGTTGTTTGTGTTCGGTTTAGTTTAGGGTAGGGAAAAAACCGTAACCTAAAACACTAATTTAACCTAAATGTATGTATTGAATATCTGCATATATAAAAAATTACATCATCAATATCACTATTTAAGTGATTTTTTTACTAAAGCAGATCTAAAGTTATCAAACCGAACCAAAACTTAATTGAACTTGGTTTTATTTTTGAAAACCGATGATACCAAAAACTCAGAAAGCCAAATTGACACAAATGATTTAAACAATTTTGTTTAATGCTTGCATACTAATATTTTTGTTAATCGATTAAAATGACAGATATAACTTAGCCATGTCAATAATGCCAGTGAAAGGTAGAGGGAAGTGCACCTACGCCGGCTGCGTGAGCGACTTGAATCGAATGTGTCCGACTGGTCTACAAGTCCGTTCACATGACGGGAAACAGGTAGTAGCCTGTAAAAGTGCATGTTCTGCCTTTAACTCACCACGCTACTGTTGTACCGGCCTATTCGGTAACCCACAGTCGTGCAGGCCCACGGCTTACTCCAAGATCTTTAAAGTAGCTTGCCCTAAGGCCTACTCCTACGCCTACGATGACCCTACTAGCATCGCAACGTGTACGAGAGCTAATTACATCGTCACTTTTTGTCCCCACCACAGCCGTTGAATAATATCTTTGTTTTAATATATAAAAATATTTACATTATTATTTAGTACAAAGTTCTTCTTTTCTTTCAACTATGAAGAACTTTTTATTTTCGTTTAATGACGTAATTTAATGTTTTTTATATTATGGTTCTACATGTTCTTGTTCGATGATCTTTAGATATAAGAGGTCTACTTAAGTTTTCATCGTTTATTACAAATTATGAAGAACATGCATTACGGGTTTAATAAAACAAAAATCGGAATTAAAGAGGATAAGCTTACTTTGGGTTATTTAGTTTCAGATTATTTGTGTAAATGTTGTAAACAATGTATTAAAACCGAATAGACCCTTCAACAAACTTGATTTTCTAATTAAAAATAATATATTAATTTTTTTTTCTTGTAGAAACAAAAATAAATCAGAACTTGATTTAAATAGATCAAATCATGCTTCAATATACTATTTTAAACTAAACTCTCAAAACTAATTAAAAGACCTCTAATAGAAAAAGAAAATAGGCACGCTCTAGTAAAATCCATGGTTGATTATTGAATATAATTGAATTATGATCATGCATGCTTGATTTAATTACTACAATACGTGAAGCAAACAATAAAAATCTCGAAGTAATTGGATTCTACACAGTTTATAGTTTTACGTGCATATATCTATATAAGTGAAACCAATTTCAAAAAAAATACATAAAAGAAAAAAGTGAATAGAATCAATACAAAAGAAGGAAGAAGAAGATGGGTTTGAATTTCTGGGGAGATGTATTAAAGTTGGTTATACCAGCTGGGATTATGATAATTGGATTAACATGTCTGTCGTTGATCGGAGTTGGTACTTACGGAAATGTGCGATTAGTACGATTCGCTATCACAAAAGATAAAAAATTCAATTTTATGGGCGATATTGTTAATGTCTTGTTCTGTGCCTGTGGCTCCATTTTTTTCTTGATTGTCGCCTTCATCTGCTTCAAACAAGCAATTATTCGTTTCAGACATGCGATCCAATCACGGAGTACTCATACTGCCCCCGCATAATTTTTTTCTTTTTCTTATCTCTATTAACATATATATATATATATATCGACATATATTGATCTTACATTACATAACTAATTTTATATAAAGATTTTATATGGAAAGGGAGGAAACCTACCTTGGTTGTCAATATAATACAGTTTTTTTTCTTTCTCAATTTATTGTTTTGGTTTTCCAGATAAAAGTATGTATAATTATTTCCAGAAAATGTTAATAAAAATATCAGATGACAAACATGGTTCATTACATATCGTAAAATTCAGGATTATTTTCAAATATTGTTCTGTCCTAATATCTTGTACCTGGAATGTCTCTCTTTGGCCACTTGTAGCTCGTTTTTCTTGTTCTTGACTTAACAGGAACTTCTCAATATCCAATTTAGAAACGTAACATAATTCGTAAACGAAAAAGTGTCTTTTCCAATCCTATCAGTATCAGCCAAGTACTTTTATTCATGAAACGATAATTAAGAATCTATGGTTCAGACCATTCTGAAGAGATTACATAAGATGTAAGGATTGAAATACATGAACCACTTCTAACTAGTTAAAGCGATTATATGCGATAGTCTATAAAAAGTTCGACTCCAACGGCGACGGGAAGATCTCTATTTCGGAGCTGCGCAGCATTTTCGATCGCGACGGTTTCATTAACCTTGACGAGTTCGCCACCATCTGCGATCCGTGAAGGCTTCGATCTCTACGATCAGGACAAGAACGGTCTCATATCGTCCTCCGAGATCCACAAGGTTCTCAATCGTCTCGGTATGACCTGTTCCGTCGAAGATTGCTTGAGAATGATCGGGCATGTTGATTTCGACGGCGACGGAAACATCAATTTCGAGGAGTTTCAGAAGATGATGACGTCACCTGAACTACTTAGCAAACAAGTAGATTCCGCCTAGGGTTTCTATTTGCGCTTTTTTTGGATACTTAGATCAATGGTCAAATATAATATGTCTGTTACTTTTTACATTTCTAGGTTAACAACAAATTGATCTCTTCCTATATATGGAATGATGAACAGCTTACCTCTGCAATTATGATTACTTGCGTTTTAAGCAATAGGTTTGCAATTTCAAACTTCGGTTTAGTGTCTTTGTTTCCGTTTTATCGGCATTGCATTAGAATTATTGATGAAATCCTATGTAAGTTGGATGATTTGAACTGAATTTGGATGATATATTTTAGCAATACGCAAGAAAACCTGTTTTTCTTTTTAAAATAGTAAAATATTTATATTGATTGTCCTTTTGGTTGACAAAGCCTGCTTTTTTTTTTTTCTTTCTGTGGCCTGAAAAATTGGAATCTGATATTAAAACGAAAAAAAAAGGTTAGAAACAAGTAATAATAATTGGAAATATTAAAAACGAATTAAAGAAGAGCTCGAGGTTTTTGAACACAAAAAAAAAAAAAGAAGAGCACGAGGCAGCTGTGACGAATTATCACGTTAACAAATAGGGGTTTCTTAAGGGCCCATATTTGAGCCCAAATATTATTCCTTAACAGGCTGATGTTTTTTGGGTCAACTGAATATGTTATATGGTGTAGGTGTCAGAGAGAACCAGGGCCCTTGGTTACTAATGTACTCTATCTTCGTTATACCAATCTCTTGAGGTACAGGTTACTAGCAATTCTTCATAGATAATTTTGAAAAGTGAAAGGAACGAACTAGTAAAGTAATTATAAAGTTAATCTGACTCGATTTTATATCAATGTACATGAGACATGGTGTAGATCGATCGATCTACTATATATATCAAGGATATACACATAAGATGAGGGTATGAAACACGTGAAACGTCACTTTCATAGTTCTTATAATGGTACAATTATCTGATGTCACTTAAGATTAGTTGAGAGTTTTCGTGTTTGCTTAGTGGTATAACTTGCATTCAACTCAATAATGGTACGTATCCATGATTTCACATGCCAACAGCTGCACTTATCATTATGATCCCTCTCTTATTAATCTTAAAACCTAATCAACAAATACATATATTTATCCTCGATTTTATTGATTCAATAACATGATTACAATCTCTTTGACGCCATCCTTATATCTTTTTCTAAACCAAATTTTTTTTCCTCTTTTTTTTTTTTTCTTCTAAATAAGAGCACTATGTAATATACACTATTTCAACAAATAAATGATTTGACTATAAAACAATATTAAATTTTATTTTCAAGCAAAAGCCAAATTCAGCGGAGAAACTTTCCTTTTCTTCTTATTCTTTAGATTATTATAATACTTATTGACCTTTCTCCTTCTTTGTGGTAAACATATAACCATCATAAAACCCTAATCATAAGAGATACTTCGATTATCGAACAAATGGCGGAGGATTCATACGACCAAGAATGCGATTACCTATTCAAGTCGGTGCTGATCGGAGACTCAGCAGTCGGAAAATCAAACCTCTTGTCGAGGTTTTCCAAAGACGAGTTCCGGTTAGACTCTAAACCAACTATCGGAGTTGAATTCGCTTACCGGAATATTCACGTCGGAGATAAAATCATCAAAGCTCAGATTTGGGACACCGCAGGTCAAGAAAGGTACTCTACTATAAATACTTCAATGTTATTTTGCGTTTGCGTTTATGACGCACTAAACGCATTTGCGGTTTCCGTGTTTAAATTGAAATACTTTGTGAGCAATCAAACTTACGGACTTCTCTACACTCTTCCTTATTTTTGTATGTATTCTTTTGATCTTTTATTCCGACATACTCTTCTAAAATGCTATTACAAACTGAAATATATACTAAATTCATAAATTTAAAAGAAAAAGAAGAATATATTTATATGAAATTGGTCAAAATTGAGGAAATAATTATTCGAATAATATTTGGATCAAAAATCTAAATTTTTTTTTTAAAAAAAAAAAAAAAAACTCAAATGGATCGTCCCCGCACATAAAGTAAGTGGAATAATAATTTGTAATTTTATTGTATGTTTTTATGGGTAAAGATTTAGAGCAATTACGAGTTCGTACTACCGTGGAGCATTAGGGGCATTGCTGATTTACGACATCACAAGGAGAACAACTTTCGACAGCATCAAGAAATGGCTTTTCGAGCTCAGAGAGTTCGCCAGTCCCGACACCGTCGTTGTCCTCGTCGGCAACAAATCCGATCTCCGACAATCGAGAGAAGTCGAAGAAGATGAGGGTAAGACTCTCGCTGAGTCAGAAAGTCTGTATTTCCTCGAAACGTCGGCTTTAGAGAACGTTAACGTCGAAGAAGCGTTTCTCGTGATGATCAGACGGATCCATGAGGTTGTGACTCAGAAGATCGCTCTGGACAACAAATCCAACGGCGTTGCAACAGCTCAAGTTAACGGCAACGGTAACTTTAACGGTACGGTTCTTCCCGTCGGTAAAGAGATTGTGAATATCCCCGAAGTCACTGCAACTCAACCGGTAAGCTCTTCTTCCGATTGCTGTTTCCAGTAAATAATAAATGCTTGTGTTCTTGTAAATTTCGACTTCGTTAGATAATTGGACTTTGTTACCGTATTTATAAATATAGTCAATCATCTAATTTATATCGAAATAAAAATGAAAATCACGTGATCCAAATCATAAATAAATCTAACCAATCACAACTGAAATCCGGTTTAAAGTTTCAATCAAATTCAGTATCTTACCAGCAATTTTTTACACAACATCAGAGAGTGTTGTCAGAATAGAAACTTAGACTGAGTTCACAAATCAGTAATCTTTCAGTTGATACTTTCCTTTTTGCCGTTCTTGGAGTCTCCTCTTAACTTTCTTGCACGTAAATATATACAAAAGAGAAACCCAAACTCATCAGACACTATACAAGATACAAAAGAGATGAAACTGAGGTTGAATAGAGAAACTTACTAAACAGCAGCTTCTTCAGGGAGATTTCGGCT
Source organism: Streptanthus diversifolius (assembly GCA_039880935.1). NCBI lineage: Eukaryota > Viridiplantae > Streptophyta > Magnoliopsida > Brassicales > Brassicaceae > Streptanthus > Streptanthus diversifolius. The sequence continues at coordinate 2,841,780 of JAXGFM010000015.1, read as the reverse complement.
GTATAATGGAAACTCGAAGAGAAAGACTGCCTTGCACCATCCTGGTAAGTTTCCATACACTCCTCTCGGTAACAGAATCAGAGGACTAAAGATCGATCGAAAACAGAAACAATTTAGCCAACACTTTTTCAAAGGCTTTTAAAGGGTATCCATAGCAAAGTTCATATTTTTAAACCTTGTTGTCTTCTTATAGAATCGGTAAGCTCCCAAATGGCCATGCTTTTTGTCAGACGATGCCTGTTTATATCGAAATCAGCCATATGAGATTCATAAAATGATCTCAAGTAGAGAAAGAGAGTGAAAGAGAGAGAACCTCGAGTAATGGTATGCCGCTGACGAACAGAAGTAGCAAAGTGAGAAAGAGTGGTCCGAATATGACAAGATACTCTGCACCTTCAAGCACGGGTGATGCAGCCACAAAGATTCCCCACCACAGTAATATCTGATGACATATCCCATTTATGCACAGCAATCAACGCACTTTATACGAAAAATTCAAGGTCTCTTTATTACATATCGAAATACTAACCTCACCAAAGTAGTTTGGATGTCTTGAATACTTCCACACGCCAACATCACACCATTTTCCTCTGTTTTCTGGAGAGTTTTTAAAAGAGAACTTCTGTTGATCAGCTGCAGCTTCAATCAAGAAACCAAAAACCCACATTGTCCAACCGATTACATCTGTGGGTTTAAGAGATCCTCCACCATCACTTGCGTTAACAACAGTTAGAGGTAAGCTCACCGTCCAAACCCACACGGCCTGGAATGGTAGAAAACAAGAAGTAAGTACAAATTTTAGTTCAACGCCAAATTGGCTAAAGATAAAAACGCAAAAGTTTGATAGTATAAAAATATATACCTGGAGAGTCCAGAAAACGATCAGTTTCACCAAATTTCCACGCATTTCATCGAAGCGCCGATCTTCGCCCCATTGCAAGATCCTAAAACGACAAAAATGCCATGTTAGTATGATCGTAGAGGTAAGGAAATATTTGTGCGTGTCTTGGTAGAGACCTCATTAGAAGGAATATTCCCAAGCGAAGTCCCCATACCACAACAAGTAAAGTCAAGACAATCTGTGAGGAGAAAAGAATTTCAGTGAAGAGAACCAAAACAAAACATGTAAGATAACAGAGAGGAATATAAGACAAGAATAGATATCAGAGGAGAAGAGCTGAGACTTACCTGGCGAAAATGCCAAGTGGCTTTAAGAACAAGAGTCAATACAGCAAGTATAACAAAGTTTGTGCTTCCTGAACATACAGAATTATATATTCGAATTGAGATGAAAACCAAAATCTTGACTCCTACGTAACAAATACTCAAGGACAAGAAACCTCTCTATATACAGAAAGTAAGGAAACAGAAGCAATTGGGAATAAAGGTTGTACTTACCTGCAAAATCAGTGACCTGATCGAATTTGAAAAGAGCGGTGATTACGAAGAATATGAACTGGTAAACCACCTGCAAAATCATGGCAAAGAGAAATCAGACTAGAACCCTCAGTAAAACACCAAATCGGATATGAATAAAGACAACCCAACTCGTAATTCCCCGAGAAAAAGAGAAACCAAGATTCAACATGGCAGAGAACTTACAGTAACAGTGGCAGTAAGAGCCAGGAAATGCGAATCGAGAACCGTTCCCATTCTATACATCGAGAAAATAAAAAAGACAAAAAAACAGAGTAACTTCCGAAAGATAATTCCTTTTCTAAGCTTGGGCAAAAAAAAAAAAAAAACTTGGATCGAAGAAAAACGAAATTCGTTATCCTTTTCTTATTTATTTCCGTCTATCGGAAAATCATGAAAAAAACAGAATTACGTAGAGTTGAGAAAAGTCGCCATTTTTAGCATTGTTGTATGGCTGAGACTCCGATGGACTTATGTGGATGCGAACCAAACACCGTGCGGTTGTACTTGGTACACCAAAAAAGACTCATTATATATATAAAAAAATATTCACGAAAAATACATGTGCTTGATTATTTTAAAGATTCTCTGCACATACAAAAAAATGTTGTGAAACTTTTAATACACTATTCGCTTCATAGTCTCTCATACAATAGTTTGGAAACAATAGACTGTATCAACCTCGATGGTATAATCAAGTGTAGCAGATGGAGGAATCTGCAAACCCGGTCCGAATTCTACATTTTTATCTCCAAACCCTAAGGACGGTGGAATGATCACTCTGCGTTTACCTCCAGCCTTCATTGACCTCAGAACATACTCTATGCCTTGGCATACTCCCTTGCTATACGGTCTTGAGTCTATTACCATCGCAAGTGACTTTTTCTTGTCTTTGCATCCAAATGTATCGACAAACACTTGTTCTGTTCCATGTACTTGTCCCTTTACATCAAACACTACCAAGTATCCTGAGCTTGGAGTAGCTCCGCTTCCAACTTGTAGATCATAGTACCTGTCACGGTTCAAATTCCATAGACAAAGAGCTTGCTTGGTAAGACGATCTCTTGTTGCTTTTCAATTGATGAAATATAATCAATATATGCTTGGGAATGTACCTTATGCCATTTGGCAAGACGATCTCTTGTTGCTTTCTAAAATCTCTGCCAATCCAGAAATTACAGTGGACATGTCAAGGGATTGTACAGTTTGATTACAAAATCAAAAAGCATTCAAGGACAAACAGATTATGAGCTCAAGCCCTAATATCTTTCTATGTATCTTTGCTTGAATTGCCATTGCGTAAAACAAATCCTAATTACTCTTCTTAACTGTGAACATTCTCTTAGTTTCCATTTTGAGTTCTTAATACGATAATTAAATACTGTGATGTAATTGGTGTAGAACCTTGTGTTATTGTCTTCCTGGAACACATTGAGTTGTGACTTCATCTGCTCGGAGACAGCTCCGAAAGCTAGAAACCCCGCCCAGACAAATCCGGCACCGATTCCGAACCGTCGTGTCACCGGAGAAGCCACCCAATCCGTCATCTGCTGCTGCTGCAATGCGACTGCCACCGTTGCCAGATTCTCCGTGAAGGAGACGTTTAACGGCTGAGATGGAAGGTTCTGTTTCGGATGTTGGGAAGAAGAGATGAAACGGTGGTGGGAAGGAGCCGTCGCAGTGAAGAGAGTCGCCATTTTCGGATGATTTTCGAAAGCAATTTTGAGAAAATATATTTTGTGATTTTTACAATATATCCAAATAATGACATAGTAACCTTATCTTATTTGTGCGATGCATGAAGGACTTCAATAAGACAGAGGTCAGCGAGTTTACAATGATATATCATAGCCAATTAATTCTTTCTTTCTTTTTTCGTTTTTCTCGTTCTCTCTCTCTTCTTTACAGTTTCAATTTTGCAAAACAAAACAGAGGATATTACGCATGAACATGAACATCACTGGCAAGCAACACAACACAACACGCGAGAATGACCCGTCACCTTCTTCAATCTTCAATCTTCCATCAATTTGCTTGTAATAGCTCTAAGCCTCTAATCACAACCACAAGCTGAAGCTGAACCAAAAACCAGAAAAAGAAAAACATGTATGTAGCTTTTCCCTTCAGATTTACAGTCAAATAATGATTTGCCACTTTTGGTCTTCTTCTTCTTCTTCTGTATCAACCCTTTTGTTCCTGATCAGTTGTTAATGAAGAAGAACTGGGGACTGATCTTGGGATGTTGGAAACTGTTACAGGTTTCTGTAGTCGCTTTAGAGAAACCATGATCTCTGCAAAACTTGGCCTTAACCTTGAATCCCTAATAAACACACATAAAAGGCCACTAGAAATATCAGCCAAATCATACGAACGAGATAGCTTAGAAAACCCAAGTGTCAATATAATAAGGCGTCAAAAGATTCAAGACTCTCTTAGTTAGTTGAGGCATGGTCTAGTGAAATTATGTGCTTTAAGCATTACTACTTTCAGAATATAAATAGGGATATAAATACTCACGTTTGCCAGCATTTACTGATGAGTGCTGCGATTGCTGGATCGACAAAGTCGGGTATGTCAAGACGTCGATGCTGAAACCCAACTGCCCCAACTACTTGCATCGCGTTCATCCTTCCCCACGGTTGCTGTAACGTAAAAAGTTCCCACAGAATCACACCGTAGCTGTAAACATCGCACCTGTTTCAGGTATCGTTTTCCCTGACGTTAGGCCTACTTCTTCAAAAGGGAACAGAGAACAATTTTTATGAGCAGAGGGAACAAAGAAAAAAGAATGAAAACCATACTTTTCATCAGCAGGTTCGTTTCGAAGCACTTCTGGAGCCATCCATTCAGCCTGAAACAGACCAACACAGATTCAAGCCTAACTTAGATAAGTTAGATTAGAAAACTGGCAATTACAATAACTGCAACGAGAGGGGAGATGGTAATTTCCTTCTAGTAGCTTACCGTGCCTGCTGTTGACTTTGAGGAGAGGTATGTGCTGTTTTTCATTCTAGACAACCCGAAATCACACACCTGATACATATATGAAAAGCCCTTAATGTTATGCACACTAATTGCTGTTACATAAGATATACCATTATCAAAATTAGTAAGAAAGAACAAATTGTTTATGGACAGCATGTTTACCTTCACAACCCAGTTTTTGTCAACTAGAAGGTTTGGGGACTTTAGATCACGATGGACAATCATCGGATTACAACTATGCAAATAATTCATTCCACGAGCCTGAAAATTTTAAGAAACATCTTTCAGCTAACTCTATTGGAAGAGCCCAGAAGTTACAAACACATGACAGAGATCAAAAGGAGTAATACAGCATCAAGGGCCATCCTCAGACGCCTCCTCTCGTCTAATTGGTTATTAGGCCGATGGATTAACCTATACAAGCTCCCTCTGCACAAGTTTTGGAAAAGACTACTGTAAAGATAAAAAAGACAAAACGCACAGCCAGAGCAAAAGATTTTCAAGCCATCCTGTGAGCCACATGTGACTTGTCTCTTACCTTCTTTCTCCTTATTTTAGAACTTTAAGGAAATCGTGACCAACAATAATTGGTGCAAAGAAGATTTTAATATATTTGGAGGTCAATAATAGTTTATGTCTAAAAGAGAATAACAGAGGCACAAGCCAGTTGAATACGGAGATGGAATGTCATTGTAGACACGTAAGAAAGATTTGGTATCAGAGTATTACCTAGGAAGAAACTCTGTAACAATTGAAAGATTCGGTGGACGGGTCACAGCTCCCATGAAGAGAACAATGTTGGGGTGTCTAAGCCTTTTCATGATTTGGACCTTGAATCAAATTAAAATGATACATGTTACACGAATATATAACATGGTTTGATATAGAACTATAAACAAGGAACTCAGCATAAGGAAACGGTTAAAATAAAGTCTCTCACCTCACTTCTGAATTCCACCAATGCTTCTCCTGTAATATCTTGATCAAGGAACTTCTTGGCAGCCACTTCCTACCAAGTCCAAGAGTTTCAACAATATGGAACTCAAACTACGGAATTGCTTAAGTCTTTCTTCATCCACTTCTATTCAGAAAGCTTAATGGTTATAATATTCCATGAAATTTAAATAACAATATAAATTGAAAAGCAAAATTAACACTCACAGTCCCATGCCAATCTCCTCGATACACTTCTCCATAAGATCCTGTATTAAAAGAGGTAAAGTATTTAGTTCTTTGTAAAAGTAGTAGTTACACCATAGGAGATCTATAACAGATGATAAGTCAGGTACCGAGTCCAATACGTTCCCCCAACGTAATTTCTTCCCACAAAATCTCACAGTCAGAGACATCATCAAGTGTAGCATCAGACTTAGAACTTTCGTTCCCAGTAGATCTGTATGATATTCTGTCCCCTCCTGAATTTGGCCCATGATGAGAGTCCCCACTTCCTTGAGGCTCATGTCCACCAGAACCAGCATCCACTTCGCTATTTGAGCCTAATTCAAGTTGCCTGGACACGGCTGCAGCTGTTGCCACAACTGCAGCAGCAGTGGCCGTGGCAGCAGCCGCAGCAGGAAGTTCTAAAGTGGAGGAGTCTGGGCTTGAAGACTTGGCAGCAGCAGCAGCAACCATTGAAGATGCAACAACAGCCGCTGCAGCTACAGCAGCAGGTACGGTTCTGGCATATTCTGTAGAAGATGCTTCAGAATGTGGAGAATCAGACTGACTAACAACTTTGCCATGATCATGTTGATCATTTGTAATTTCTTTAGATTGCAGTCTTGGTAACGGAGGCAAAAACCGCACTGGCCCAAAATCGTTTTGGTGTCTTCCTTTCTGATCTGTCTCTAAATCTTTTCCTTTCTCTTTCTTGGCTTCAGTCGGGGTTTTGATTTCAATGGTTGCCTCCAATTGTTGGGGATAAACTTCGGAGAATAAATTGGGCGGAGCTATAACTCCGCTTTCGAGTAATACATCATGAAGCTTCTGAGCTAACCTTGGATTCTCTTTGGCAGCATCAATCATATATTGTGAAACATCTTTAACTTTCATCCTCCGCGCAGCTGGGGAGCTAACACCTTCAGTCCAAGAAGGTGATCTCATATGGGTGAAAGAATGAATAGACCTGCTAGAGAGCTTTTGAACTGGTGCCTTTTCAAAATTCGTCACATCTTCCTTAGAAATATTTGGGCGAACAATGAGATCGCTTCCACCTTCGGATTGGTTTATCTCCTTGTAACTCTTGGTATTAGAACGATGTTCCCCTGTCGGCAACTCTGCATTCTCTTGAAATGAGCTCTCAATCCCATTGATGGAAGAAGCAACATGAAACGAAATATTGTCTCTGGGACTAGTGGAACAGACAGGTTCATCATAGTCTATTTGTAGTCCAGCTGCATCAGCTGGAATAAGCGTGCCGGGATCTCCCATGAGATCAACAATGTACTCCCTGAAATTCACAATAGTATTGCATAAACTCAAAATTTCTTTCTTAAGCCTCAGTATCAGCTTCAGATGGTACAGAACATAGCAAAGTCCATAAAGACCTATGTACATATGCCTGTTTAAAACATAGTACATATACTTGATACTTTATCTATACCAGAGTACATAAACCTATACATGAATGAATGTTGAATCTATACATAATACCTGAAGTTATTGTGATGATTACCTGCCATCATCAGTCTTAATAAAGTTCATTGCCACATCTTCGGAACCGGTATATTGATGTCCTTTGACTATCCGACAAGGAACACCGACGATATCACACAAAACCTACAAATTTTCATATAAAGAAAGAGACAGAAGATGAAATAAACTTAAAAGTTACAAAAGGCCATTTCAGCCCACATCTTCTATTGAAATTGGATCACAATCTGAAACGTGATGAGAATCAAAGGAAAAAGACCCTATTGTGCAAATTTTCACAAAGTAAGCAAACAGCCATAGTACATACTTTGAATAACAAGGCACGGTGTCGAGCCAATCCAATAGTTAGGGAACCAAGTGGCAGAACCATGCTTCCAAGAGTTGCTTTCAAACTGTAGCTAAGACTCCGCCAAGCTCTCAACATGCTATCCGGATCAACGACTGGCCCACCCATGTAATCTCCAACTAAAATAGCCAGCTTCCTTACCAATTCACTGTTGACAAAACTAGAGGAAGAAACTGATTTGGATTTCGCCGAAATATCCAGAGCCATCTGTTCAAGTCTTAACAGATTATAATCCCCACTACGGTTCACAAGAACAGCTTCCCATGTCACACCGTCTGAAACAGGCGTCCCTTGAAGATCGAGTAAAGGAGGTATTCTTTCTGATGAGGATGCATTCAACACTCCATACAGGTCATAAAAACCATCCAAGATCTTGTCATCATAGCCAAGACAGTTGTAATTCTGGGAATGCAAAACAAAACAAAATCCAGATGATATGAGCACTGGCAAAATGTCCTGAGGTGGATTCATATTTCATAACACGATCAACCACTTGAAACTCTAAGAGGAATAACCTAGTGATTAGAGAGTCCTTGAGAATAATTAGACAATTTATGTTATGCAGAGACAACAAAGAACAGTATTTTAATTCCGAATTTACTAAAACCGAATCAGATACTTACCCAGTACCGATAAGCAATGAGTTCTGCTGGAGAGTTGTCAGGAGCACAAGAGCCTAAACTGAATTGCTTCATAGCCTCGATCTGAGCAGCTTCAGGATCCTCCCTAGCACTTAACTCTAAAGCCAATTGTATCTGATACTCTTCTTCAACCTCTGGATCCTTAGAGTTACTCGCACCCGAATCCTGCTGCTCCACAAGTTCGGACGCAGTAGCATGTTCTATGGACTTATCATTATGATTAGCCGATCTGTTCTTGGCATTGAACGAATTTGGTGGACTAGGGCTCTTTCTATGACCAACAGAACTTAACCAATTCGATAAACCAGAAAAGGGTTTGAGTTCAGGGTTGTTGCTATGGTGAGACCTCGTTGAATCTGGAGGTGATGAGACATCGCAGGACTTATTGGTCCTAGTTGCTGTAGAAATTGATCCCTCGGCTTCATCTGATTGATTAGGCGTGATATGAAGTTTCTTTAGAAAGTTCTTCATGTTCATCTTCATGCTCCGAATGCTACTAGATAAGTGATCATCGGGCTTTAAAACTTCTCTACCGCCATGAATTTCCTCTCTTATTTTCATAAACCCTAAGTCTTCGGCAAATACAACGCCGGAGATCCGGAATTCGAATCCAGATCAACAAACCTAACAGATTTTTTTTTTTTTTTTTGCAATCAACACCGTTGAAACATTCGCCGGAATTCATCAAGTAGACCCATCAAAGAAAGTAAAGGATTTAGCAAAAACCCTTATTTTCTGGATTTCAAAACTGAACCATCAAATGGTCGAGAGCTTGAGCTAGTGAGCACCTCAGAAGCTCAAACACAAGAGAATTTTCGCATCCACTCTTTTTCGATAAATCACGACAATAGTTAAAAGCACACACAACCCACTCAAATGAAAAAAAAAAAAAAAAAAAAAAAACTGACAAATGAACCTCTAATTCTTTCTCCTTCAACAACTTGTCTCTCTCCTTCTCTCTCGGCCAAAAAAGCTTACTCCACTTTCTTTTCTCTGTCTAAAAAGTGGAGAGATTGACATTTTTTTTGCTTTTTTTTTTGGTGGGTTTATAGAGTACTTACTGTGACATGCAAAAAATTAAAAACAAATAAAAAAGGAAAGGAAAGGCGTATCTTTTTCACCCAGCTCAGTGCGTGAACCTGAAACGATGGCGAAGAAAGAGATAGATAGGGATAATTAAATTGCACACAGACAGGCTTCACGTCAGTTAAGGCATTTAAAACGGCTGCCTTTTGTTTCTATTAAAAGACAAAGTAGAATCTCCATCAATTTAATTTTAATAAATGTTCTTAAGAATAAAAAAAAATTGTATGACATAATTAAGGATCGGTTATATAAAATTATATATATAATATTTCCCATTTATCCGTCCATCATGAAAATTATAGTAGAACGGGAATAAATTATCAAAAGAAAATTATAGTAGAACACTAACATATATTGACGACAAAAAAAAAATCAGAAGGCTTTTGGTCCTATTTTTACTAAAATCTTGTTTGGATCTTAGTATCTCTTTTGAGCATAAAGGAATAACAACCATTAATGTCACAGCAAATTAAGACCAATAACTTTCTATATTGAGAATGACTAGAAATAACTTTCTATATTTAACTGAATATTCGCATGAAAAGATAAAACTCTATTATGCACGTGATAAAATCTACTAATGCACTATCCGGTGAACCTTACAAAAAATATAGGTCACTTCAACTATTAATTATTAATTATAATTTAATAACAGTTTGTAAAAGCACTATACACAACATATATATATATATACATAGCCTAGTTGCTTCTTAAAAAAAGTTTATATCGCTCCTTCCATACTTATTTTTCTTGTTGTATAGAATAAAGTTTTATATGCTTTAAAGTTTTTTCATTTTAAGTTTAATATAGAAATTATACAGGAACTGCATGTCTACGTGGAGATAAGCCCACGCATTCTATCGTTATTTTTAATTATTCTTATTAGTCAATAATGTATTTTGTACCTTCTATAATGATAATGTTCTCGTATATTTTAAAATTATAAAATTGTAACTATATCATATTAATAGCATCTTCGTTAGTAACAGAACTAATAACCCATCAGTAGTACAACTGTACAAGTTTACACGAGCTTAGCTTATATGCTACATGTCAGTGAATCATAATTTATAGGCTAAATTCGAATCTTGTTTTGTAGGAGACAATTTTCCTTTGTGATTAAAATGGTGATAAAACCGATTATTACCGTTTGTAAAATTCAAGTTAAATAATTAGTATGCGTGTCACCTTTCTCTATTTGGCGAGTTGTCCTATAAATGTATACATAAAAATAATACTACTAATCATTTATGCAAACATAAAATTAGGTAATCTGTGTAGTGGTTGCAAGTTACAGCAAAAAGAGAGATACGTCGTATGTATTAATGACAATGTCAAAAGATGGACGACCACTCGTATGCATTGTATCCCTCCTTCGATCCCCTTTAACGGATCGTGAGCTGTGAGCCAAGTCGACCAACGCATTTACTTCACAATTTGTTATCCACCGTTAATATTAGATTTTTGTCATTCCATAATTTATTCAGAATATTTATATATATATAGACCAGGGTCAACTCTATGGTGTCCACACGATTGACGATTGTGAGGTTTTAGAAACCATACATTCAAGTTATTATTTATGGGGAGTTTGCATTTTTCCACCATGTAATTTTTTTAAAAAGACAACAACATACACTTTGCCGGATTTGAATTTGAATCATTCAATACTAGTACATCCACTAAATTATATATATATATATGTATATAAATATCTTTGGTTTATTTAAAAGATAGTAGATTAAAAATCGAAGTTTGGTTATTAGATTAGATACGATGAAAAAACACCATGATTTTCTTCTTAAATGTTTACATCAACACCTAATTAAATAAGATATCTGTTTTCCAACTATTAACTATGTCACATAAATAATTTTATAAATAAATTGTATTTGTTTAGAAAAAGGCTAAAGGATTGGATAATGTAAATGCGGAATGGTAGTTGGCCAACAATTACATTTTGGTCGGCTTAAGATTTTTCAAAAACTAAAAATAAAAACAAAAGAGAGAGAGAGAGAGATTTTGATTTACAAAAGATTTGTTGTACTCAAATAATTTGTGCTGGGGACCACTTCCTCACTTATCACTTCTCTTCTCTTGGTCTCTCTCTCTTACTTTTTTCCCTTTGCTAAGAAAACATTAAATCATTGACAATTTTTTTAGCTGTTGTATTTTAAATTATGATTATCGGATTGTACCATTGTGGATTAGGAATTTAGGATGTCATTATATATATACGTTTCTAATTTTTTTTTTAAAAGGAAAATGCTTTAGTTATTTGGAAAAATTGACAATATAAATAAGTTTTTTAACGGTGCTTTTGTGCTTATTACTCGAATTTTAACTCCCGTTTATGTATAAAACTTGAATTGTAATTTCATGTTTGACCAAAAAAAATACCAAACGGTTTGAGTTTTTGATGAATTTAGCATAATTGTGGCGCCGAACCAAAATAATGAACGGGTAGCCTTGTAATGAAATGGGACAAGGCCCAAATTTTACAATCAAGGTGCCGGTTTAACTAACCGAGCATGCAAACCAAAATCAAACCGATTTGGTCTCAAATAATTTGACTCAAGAGAATAAATTTGTTCTTCTCCAGCGCGCCTCTCTCTCTCCAGTCTATTCGTCTCTTGTGCAAATCAACTGTAAATAAATAAAGGAAGGAAAATATAAAAGTAAAGAGAGAAGAAGAACATGTTTTCAACTCCTCGAAAGAAGCGGCGAATAATTTGGAACGGTTGACGAAGAACGCTTGGCTGAGAGTAAAATCGGAGACCCCAGTCTGTAATTATTAGCCTCTAATCTTTATTGATCGATGGGTGGTGGTGGCAATCTCGTCGACGGTGTTCGTCGTTGGCTTTTTTTTCAGCGTCGTCCTTCTTCTTCCTCTTCTAGTAATCACGACCGGATTCACAATCCTCCCACTTCTTCCAATCCCGATAAGTTAGTCGACGAGGGTCACGACGGCGATTCGAAGAAGCTCGATGGTATTGAAGATTTCGATCCGTCTAGGCTAAGACAAATTAATGTTCCGAAACGAAATCACTTACCCATGGATGCTCAAAAGAAGGTAGATTTTGTCTCCATTTCTTTCTGGGTTTATTTTGGTTCGTGCTTTGGTGATTTGTGAGACGGTTTGAATCTGATTTGACAATGTATCTTCTGAACTGATTGTATCGAACATCATTTTTTTATCAACAAAAAGACTGTGAATCTCTGTTCAAACTAAGAAATCATGAATAAATCTGGTTTCTCAGGGTATACCGAGTGATGAATTCTTCACTGAGTACGGTGAAGCAAACAGATATCAGATTCAAGAAGTAGTTGGGAAAGGAAGCTACGGAGTTGTGGGTTCTGCTATAGATACCCACACTGGTGAAAGAGTTGCAATCAAGAAGATAAACGATGTGTTTGACCACATCTCTGACGCAACTAGGATCCTTAGGGAGATCAAGTTGCTACGCTTGCTTCTTCACCCAGATGTTGTGGAGATTAAACATATCATGCTCCCTCCTTCCCGAAGAGAGTTTCGAGATGTTTATGTCGTGTTCGAGTTGATGGAATCTGATCTTCATCAGGTGATCAAAGCAAATGATGATCTAACTCCTGAGCATCATCAGTTTTTCTTGTACCAGCTTCTCCGTGGTTTGAAGTATGTTCATGCTGGTTAGTTTCTGCTTTTACACTCTCCTCACCACATGCGTTCTAATAACATTATTTGACCAACTACGTCTCTGTTTTCAGCGAATGTGTTTCATAGGGATTTGAAACCGAAGAACATTCTAGCTAATGCTGATTGCAAATTGAAGATCTGCGACTTTGGGCTTGCTCGTGTATCTTTCGATGATGCCCCTTCTGCTATTTTTTGGACTGTGAGTCATTATCACAACGTTTGTGAGAGCAGTCTGTTCCTTAGACTTGACTGTGGATAAGGTAGCATTCTCTTTTAGTGCTTGTGTACTCACACTTATTCTATTTTCTTATAGGACTATGTTGCTACTCGATGGTATCGTGCCCCTGAACTCTGTGGATCTTTTTTCTCCAAAGTAAGCTTATAACTATTTTCTCATTTTCATGTTACTGACGTAGGGAGGCATGTATTACTGTTTTTGTTTTGTTCATTAATCACCCTCTCTTCGACCCTTGGTCTAACATTGTGCTTTAACCAGAACTTGCTTTAGCATACACCAAGGGTGACTTCTAGGTCTACACTAAATGATGTCAAGAGGTCTTTGAAACAGAGCTTTTTCTCACATGTGCTTTCTTGTATTGTAGCTCTTCTTATAAGATAACGGATTTTCTCATATCTTCTTTTCTATCTCTTAGAATATAATGTATAGCCTCCTTGTGCTCACTATTTGACATGCATGCGGGATAAGGCTTATTTAGAGATCTCTTGCTAACTCTACTTTTGCTAAATCCAGTACACTCCTGCGATTGATATTTGGAGCGTCGGTTGCATATTCGCCGAAATGCTTTTAGGGAAGCCGTTGTTTCCTGGAAAAAATGTTGTTCACCAGTTGGATCTTATGACCGATTTTCTTGGCACTCCACCTCCAGAAGCAATATCAAAGGTCAGTTATACTAGTCTAGATACTCGTTTTAGTAATTTTGGAAGCTTAAATTATAGTCCCCTTCCTTCTGTGGAAGAATTATTAATATTCTTTTAATCCATTAGTTGAAAAACTATTTGATCGAACATGTTTCATCTATGAAAATAATCTTAAATTTTCTGATAAATGAATATGCTATATATCGACAGATCAGAAATGATAAGGCGAGGAGATATCTTGGCAACATGAGGAAAAAACAGCCAGTCCCATTCTCTAAAAAATTTCCTAAAGCTGATCCTTCTGCCCTCCGCCTGTTGCAACGCTTGATTGCCTTTGATCCAAATGATCGTCCATCCGCCGAAGAAGTAAGCTTAAGTAAATTTGCTTTATTTTTTCTTATTTTCTAAGCACAAGAGCAGTAGTATTTTCAGAATCAGAATCTGTATGTGCAGCATTTCCTTTGATCGATGGAACTACGTTTGAGAACGTTTGAATGTGACAGCCCTACCGGCACATCGATGCAGAAATTGGATTGGAAGATGATGAAATTTCAAAGAAAAAACTGAAACTCTATGCTCACTGAGTCATTGTATTGATATCTTGTTTGCCTGTATTTACAGGCACTAGCTGATCCATACTTCAGTGGTTTGTCAAGTTCAGAGCGGGAACCATCGACACAGCCGATTTCAAAGCTTGAATTTGAATTTGAGAGAAAGAAGTTAACAAAAGATGATGTCAGAGAGTTAATCTACCGAGAGGTTTTGAGCCTTCTACATCTCTTCTTTGGTTTGATTCTCTCCTCCTTCGTGATGCTAATGGGTTAGTTATCTGGGAAAAAACATAGATACTGGAATATCATCCTCAGATGCTGGAGGAATATCTTCGTGGTGGCAATCAGCTCAACTTCATGTACCCCAGGTTAGCCGATTGATCCTTGATTAACTGACTAAAAAGTATATATTGTTTTTGAAGCTAATATGAAAGGGAACTATCCAATATGTGGATTATCAAGCAAAGTAGATTTCTGTTGTATACTTTAACACCTGTTTTGGAGTCGCTGCAATGAATTTTCTAGAATTTAGAGTAATCTGTGCTTAACCGGAATCTTAGAGCATCGTTTGCGATTGCTGTCAAATGTTTGCATCTTAGGTTTTAGGTTAAAATGTTGTTCATGAAGGAATCAAATTGACATGTTACAAAGTTACTGTTCTGGTTTCAAAAAACGAATTGGCTAAGAATATTCCTTTGTCGATACAGTGGGGTAGATAGATTTAAGAGGCAGTTTGCTCATCTCGAAGAAAACCAAGATCAGGGAGGAAGAAGTAATGCGCTCCAGAGACATCATGCTTCTTTACCAAGGTACAACTAGATAAATGAATATCTCAGTTTCTTTCATTTAAATTACAACCATTGTCTCTGCATCAAGTAATCTTTTCGATATATTACAAACCAACCAGAATTATTGATGTTCTTGCATTGCATTTTAAAGAGAGCGAGTTCCTGCATCCAAGAATGAGACAGTCGATGAAAGCAGCAACGATATTGAGAGAAGAACATCAACTGTTGTAGCTTCAACCTTAGACAGTCCCAAAGCTTCACAACAACCTGAAGGTGCAGACAGTGAAGGAGGATACAGTGCACGTAACCTGATGAAAAGCGCTAGCATCAGTGGTTCTAAATGTATAGGTGTCCAATCTAAAATCAACATTGAGGTATAAAACGAGAAACCCCATTTCTTAGATGAAAAGATTTTGAAATATTTGTATACACTCCTCTTGTGCGATAAATGTAAGTGTTCTTATGTTATCTCGCAGGACGCCATAGCAGAGGAACAAGATGAGACAGTTGCTGAGGTGGTTGAGAAAGTTGCATCTTTACATAATACTTAGTTTTTTTCTTTCTACATAAGTTCTACATAATACTTAGTTTGTTCTTTCTACGTAAGTTCTACAACGAGAAATTTGTGGGGAGAGGGGTATTTGTTTTATTAAGCAAACACACCAATGAGTAAGTAATGTATTACTAAACCTCTTCTACTCATGATTTTTATTCATATCTTCGATTTTGCACATTTCCAAGTCTCGCTCCCCACCCCCCCCAAAAAAAATTAAACCAAGGAACTAACCACGTGACACATACACATGTGCCACGTGACATCTAACGGCTTATGGCGCGGAGCGGAGGTACAAAGGAAGCCAATTGGTTGGGTCAGGATCTGAGCTCCAGACAGAGAAGGCGCTCGTACATCGCATCCACTGCTTCGTTAAGCTCGGAAAGTGTCGGTCTATTACATCCTTCAAAGTCTCTGTTGTATTAACCCACTCTAATCCTTCTTTAGTATACGTCTTCTCGTTGAAATTCGTCGTGAAAAACCGGTCTGCTTCTAACCTCCTAATTAATATTTAAGATAAGTAAGTTTGATTTCTTGTTATGCAAGAAAAGCCTCTGTTTTAATAAATGTAGGAATTGGTTTTATAAAATAAAAAATAAAAAAACCTGGAAGCAACGAGGAGGAAGATGAAGAAAGCAGTTTCGCTAATGGCGAATCCTTTGATCTTCTTCTCTGCGTGCAATCCCACGTTTAGATCAAGCTTGTCTATATCGTCTCCGTACACTTCCCTTAAAGCATCGATAGCTTCTTCATCATCTGTCAAATCTTCCCATTTTCTGATCGGACTCATCAGCAGATTTTTTCTGAATTCGTTGTACCGAGGAACTCCTCTCTCCCGATCTCTATATACTGAGAAAAAAAATCAATGGATTTTTCAATCAATTGGTCAGAAAGTTTGTTATATAGAAGAAGAAACATTGATTTGATTTGACTTACTCTCCAACGCAGCCATATCTATAAGGTGAGGTCTATCTTCTCCATCGATATCTTGAGCGACAAGGTTCCTCATCCAATTAGGGTAATTCCACAATGTCAACGCACCACAAGATTGGTGTCCCATTGAAACCAGTAACTGCTCAAACCCGATTCTCGAACCCTTTTTTCCTCCTTTCTTCCCGATCAATTCTGTCATCGGTACCCTGTTAAAAAAAACCATCTTTCTAGGTTAACAAAAACCACATTTGGATCGACCTAAACAATGTACCAAACATTATGTGTCTTACTCTCGTTCTATTGCAGGGTTTTCTTTGTCTACATTCTCAGGTCTCATATCTCGGAGGATAAGTGTGTCTGGTAGAAGACAATGCATCCTGTAGACACTAACGAACTCTTCGGTCAACGAATAAGGAACTCCATGATCTTTCGGTTTCTTCAGACCAACTAATCCGCTAAGTATTGGACCAAATCTTGCCCCAATCGTATCCTTCACTTTCTTCCCCAAAAATCCGTACCAGTTGATCCTCATTCCAGCAGTAAGTGTGTCTGTCTTCAAGAGTTCTATTGTCCAATCGATTGTGTGAACCTTAGCGATAACCGCTGCTGTCACCAATCTCGCAGTACGGTAGAGTTTCTCATCATCAAAGTCTGGATACCGTTCCTGAAAAAAAGGAGTTAAAACTTAGTGTGATTCTACATAAACAGAGGTTGTTTGCAACACAAGAAAGATACTAAACCTAAGAGATTGGTTTAATGACTCACTTTGAGCATTTCACAGACAGAGTTGTGTTCTTTCACAAAGAGGGCTTGCAACAGAGAGAAACCTGACCAGCTGTTTCTTATATCACCGGAGATCGGAATACCTCTTTCGTCTCGCTCCAACAAACCATCTCCGGAGATTCTTAGCTTCCCATCCTTGAAAACCCTTACTCTTCTCATTCCAGCCTCATCATTTCCATATATTACACTCCCGTCCCTATTTCAAAAATTTGTCATAAAACCGAACTCATTAAACAACAATAAAGCACAGATTTTAAAACAAATACGTACCACCATGGGGTTCTAGTGTTGACAGCACCAGATTTGTGGTGATCACCGGAGAGAACTTTCTTCGTTCTGAAGAACTTAAATGACTTCAATGGACATCCACTTGCTACTTCTTCTGGAGCTTTAAGCTCGATCTGGTTGAGGTTTTAAAGTGGTAATTAATAAAAAAAAAAAAAAACTAAAGTGGATAGAAAGAAATTTAAAATGCTGAATAATTAAGGGGTTAGATTCAAAAGAATAAAAACCTGGTTGGTGTCTTCTAAATGATCAACCCAATCATGGATCATGAACTGAATCCAAGAACAAGCTATCACGTTGAACTGGTCCCCATTGTCTATGAATCTTTTTCTCGCTAACAACTTTGTAGCCACCACACTTGGATGTGGATCCAACATCTGTAATAGTCAACCATCATAAGTTATATAAAACAAATTAGCTAGTAATGATTAAAAAAAAAAATTGATCAGTCGTTTTGCATTTATACATAATAATGTAATTAATAACATAGTTTTGTTTGAAGGAAAAATATCTACTAACCATGCAAAAAAAACAAAAACGCTTTCATAACAAACAAAAAAGTTTATACCATATAAAGATATATAAAGTTAAAGCAAAACAAGATCATACATCATGATTTCAACCACTAGTGAGTACAGATAAGAAAAGGAAGTGCGTCATAAAATTTGGTTCTACTGTTTCATCCCATTATTATCAATTTAGCATATATATGTACAATTATATCAAAACTAGCCACAAATACTTAATTACACAAATTTAATCTGAAACTAATTAATTTGCATGGTATGTAAATGAAATCGTGAATATAAATCGGAAAACAAAAACAAAAAAAACTTACTCCGTACTGAGAAGTGCATGTAGGCATATTCCGGCCAATAAAGGTGCCTTGGCTACCGACGGAGTCATCGGAGGGATGGTTGCACTTGCCATCAGCCGTACGATAAGAGAACTCATCGGTGTCGTAACCCTGACCGTTGATTCCACCGACATGTATCAGATTGTAACGTTGATGTAGATGTCTTCGTATCCCCAAGTAAGCTACTCCCAATAACACTGGAAATCTATGCCATAATCCTAGCTTGTCCACAAAGTGTACAATCTATATATATATAATTAAAAAGAATAATCAAATTAATTAATCATAATAAAAAAACAATCATCAAACAATTGTGATTATTGATTTGACAATTATCCTAGAAGATAAAGAATCCTTGTAGTTAAGACAGAGAGATGTAAACTTACATAGAACAAAAAGGAATCAAAGAAAGACATCTTGGAAACAACATGATGAAGCTCAGGATGAAGAAACCAGGAAGAAGATGGAGAGAAACCCATTTATTTGGCCTTTCAATTTTTTTTCTTTTATGTGTTTGGATTATGTGTTTTGCTTTATGCTTTAAATGATAGTCACACAATTGTAATGGGTGTATTCACACGATTACTCACAATGTATTTATATAGACCCACACGCATACTCAGTTTCATATATGTATTTATGTAAAAAGACTTTTGATTATTTTTGTTAAAAGAATTAAATTAAAAAGTCACCGAGTCGTCGACGACCATTGCCTTGACTAGGGGAGTGACTGACTAGAGATATCTAATGAAATATTTTTTTATACTAAAATCGATAATATTCGAATAATCTATAAAAAGAATAAACGATCTACAAATATATTCATTCCTTATGTGATCGACCTTTCTTATATTGCATTATTAAAATAATTTCTACATATAAAAAGAGAGAATATGACTCGCTATACAATTATTCATATAAGTAGTGTAGCCGTGGAAAATTCATGAATAATTATTCTAACCACACGCACAAATTCATGCATTTTTTTATACTTCATTCCTTATTTGATCAATCTACCCATCAATCTTCCTTATTTTGTAATATTATACAGTATTTGATCAATAAAAAATCATATTGATGTTAATGGTATTGTATCATATATAGATTCATTGTCAATTCATGCATTATTGATACTGTACATGGCATATGTATCTGGCGAAGTGGGTATGAAATCTAGGATATTTTATGTATAGAAAATGTTTAAATACTAGTAATTTAAAATATTAGTTCTCCTAATATATATGCTATCATATTTTTACCACAACATAGATGTGCTTATAAAGAATATGATATATACATATACTAACTTTATGACAAGTGTAATCTGAAAACATGTATATTTATCTAATTTTCATTTTCTGTCCTATATATATAACTTTTATTATGCTGAAACATTTCAATTTAAATTTATAGAATTTTTCTCATAATTTCATTTTAAATATTAGTTTAAAGTATATATACATATAAAATTGGGTTTATTAAAATGAGGGAGAACTTACAAAGACGTATGAAAACATTCAGAGTAGAGGGTGAAACATAGAAGAGATCGACGATAAAATCAGAGTTTTAGATAGTTATACAAAGATTTCAACTATTTTTTTTTCGTTTTCTTAATTTTATCGAAAAAAATGTTTGCATTGCAATGCTCAAAATTCGAGAAAAGAATTTAAGTCGGTCGTGTAACGACCACCTGTATCATTAATAAATACTTGCATTTTAGTCATACGTAACCATTTTTTGATATAAAAATATTATATACGTAACCATTATAAGAGTTAAATCCATAGAAATATCTTGAATTTTAGGGATGATGATCAATCCTGGTTTTGAATTTTCTACTCTGATATTGAAACCTAAGTATCATTAGATGGGTTTACCCACTCACAGAATGTGTGTTGGTGCATGTTTATTTCTTTTAACTCATTTATTAATAGGAAACAATGCCGTTGACATTCGATCTCCAGTTTGTCTACATGTATTTTATTTTTATTTTTATTTCCGATTGAAAAGTACTAAAATACCCTGGTCAATTTTTTTTCCGTGTCGTAGTTTCTAGTCCGTATACGTATCAAATCATAAGGAATGTGCACAAGAAAAATAGTTTCTTTTATTGTGAAGTATAAAAAATATACATATGATTTGTGGAATTGGAATCTATGTATCAATGACACTGATACGAACTAAAAGCGTAACATACTACAATGATACAAGTACAACAACTTATTACCACGTGGCGGCTCTTCTTGCCACTTCTCTAGGTCGAGAAACTTGCCACATGTAGGGTAAAGCACCGTCCAATCTATAAAGAGCTTTTCGAGCATTTAGCCATCGCTCAACCTCTTTCGAAGTTCTGCAAAGGAATAAAAATTAAAAGCAACAAATTTGAAATGTTGTCGAACCTTCCAAAACAATTTATTTTGAGGGGTTGACAATTTAGCTATAAATACGTTGTTGTTTTTTATTTCTTTAAACCATTCTTCAAGCTTTTATTTGTACTATAACGTTATATAGTCAGTGAATAACCAAATGATTCTAACGAAACCAAAGATATTGAATATAAGCTAAAAGGTGATAATGTAGTGGTTACTGGTTCGTATCTATGTCGTATAACATATGTAGTTTTTTCATTTGTCTAAGTCAGGGTATGAGATGCAAATAGACCATGGTTTTGTCCACGTAAGATATATAGATACTTAATTAACACTACAGCACTACATCTAACTGGCATGTTTATAGATTTTTTGTAGAGAATTTGGACTTTGATCTCAAAACCAAGTTGAAATGATATTAAGACACGACAAGTGTACGGATGTGTGATAGTGGTGTGTCGTAAGGGTTGACTTAGATGAAGAGGAAATGAAGGAGTGAGAGAGAAGGGTTCGTGACCTAAATAAATGTGTAGATAAGCTCTTAACTAATAATTTGACAGTTATTCGTTTTTGTGCTTGAATCTCGGTTTTTAGATAAAAGAAAAAAGAAAGCAGATTCAATATATGCCACTCTAAATTATCATAATATTTGGCTGGTTTCAATTTTTTTAATACATTGTTAAATCCGAACACCTAAATATATTCCCTAATTCTAGAACTTTGTCTGTTTAGTAGATTTTGTAGATGATCGTGACACGACACCACCAATATTGATAACAAAAGGATGCAATTTTGTTAAAACAGCTTACTCTATGAAACATCTTCGATTTTCGTAAGAAAAAAATTGAACGTAACTTTACTTGCACATAGTTTTGATTTCCTTTTTACGTATATTAGCCGAGCTACCAATCTACCATTCACGGAGTATTTAAGGAAATATTTCATTTATATGACCGTTTTTTTGTGTGGTAGCCATTCTATATCGCCAAAAGTTCTGCCTGCAGTTCATTAATCAATTTTATATTGCATCAATATTTTGTGGTATATCATCAGAAACCTGTCAAATAAGATAATTAGTACAAAAAACCTTCAAATAAGAAGAAACTAAGAAGAAACAGGTAGAACCAAGTAAATATTTATTCCATAAATTAATAATAGGTAATTTTATGCCAAAGAACTAAAAAAATGATTAATTTTTTTTTGTCAGTTTAGTGTAATAGTTTTTATTTTTTTTAACATTGCAGAATTCTAAATTTTGAATTCAAACTCATGTTTGTGATAAATTTCAAATGTGGTTAATATTATATTATATGATTCTCACATAATAGTTAACTAATTAGTTTTTAAAATTGTTAAGATGATGGTAAATATTTATGCTCTTGAAATAGTCACTTCCACAAAATGCAAAGGCATTAACCTTTATGGCCTCTATGGAGGATTTAGACGAGTCGAAACAGTTTGGTCTACCAAAAAAAAAAATAGTCTTCCTTGGATGATAGACTTGCAATATGCGATTCGAGATACAGAGGAGTGGATTAATAAATGTGGAAATTTTGAAATTTAGACATTCATACGTACAAAATCTCAAAAAAGTAACTAGTAAAAATACTATAATTATTGAAACAATGCCTATCGGAAACATTACTAGTCTGATTTCTAGTAACGATCAATGCCCTAGACTCTGATCACACCGTCCGTATATCCACTGATCAGTGTGCTTCCGTCCGAACTCCAGTTCAAGCTTCTGCAGTATATAATCTGTCGTGTAACCAAACCCGATCAACAAAAGTTTCCAAAACAGAAGCAATAGATTCAGCCTCTAACATATAAGGTGTTGTTGCGCCAGTTTTCTGATAGGGCATCACTAAATGCTTATATATGTTTCTATCTTTCTCAGCTCATAACTAAATATGACAGAGCAGAGAGCGACTCAGCATAGCACAATTACTCAGGGTGGACAATAGGACGATATACATCACTACCTAAAGCGAGTAATGTATTACCATCGGCTTATCACTACAGAGTCTGTAGCTGTACAGCTACAGAATTTGATACGAAGATGTAGATCCTAGAGTCACATTGGGATTGTTGATGTACTTAACCAAAGGTAAATGAGCAGTGAGATTGAGCTACATACGATTCCACCTTTCCAACATTAAGCCACACTAGGTAAACATCCAAAGATCGACGAAAGCATCTCCTTAACCAACTGTGAAATAGAACTAACGGCAAAAGGAGAAAACTTGTAATCAACTTAACAAATATAGAAGCAATGTATAAACAAGAAGCAATTAAATGTACTTTTTTCGTGGCGGCAGTACCACTTCCATCTGACTTCTCTGGTTTAGCCTTTAGATCGATAGTTAAGTCCTCAACAATACTCTTTCTCTCAAGATCCCCTGTTCCGTCGCAGAAGCAAAGCGCGTGGATTACAGAACTAGCTTCAAGTGGGTAAAGCTTCTTCCCTTCTGACAAATCCCACAGCAGAACCATACCGTCTTTGCCTCCATCAACGCACAAAGAACCATCAGGAGAAACCGCAGAGGTTCTACACTTTCACGGTCTTGTCCCATGAAAGCTGAGACAATCGTCGGCTGGAGACTATGAGGGCTAAATCTACACAGCCCACCCATTCGTTGCCTACTTCAGATATTGTGTAATTGCACTCTCCCAATAAGTGTTCCACATCTTGATCGTACGGTCACGCGACGCGGAGACGATCTGACAGCTAGCGAGAGAGAACGCGACGGAGACCACATCCCTGGTGTGTCCACCAAATCGACCGGTGGAGACACCGGCAGCGAGATCCTAGAGATGGAGCTTGCCGTCCAAGCTCCCGGAGATAGGCCATCGGAAGAAAGCACAACATCCTCTACGATGTTAGAAAGACCAGTGAGCCGTCTCTGCGCGACGCCGTAGTATTTTGTTGTCCTTGGTGAGTTTCATAGGATAATCGATTTGTCGCGGGAAGCTGAGACGATGATGTCAGCGTTATTGATCGGTATTACGACCATGTCAGTGTGAGCAAGCATCGTGCCCTTCAATACGAGACCTTCCGCCATTGTCGATGCTTGGATTAGCTTCTTGAAACTAAAAGGCTTCCACTCTTTGTCCGGGAAAATGAAGTTTCCAACGGAAGGAAAATGTGGAAAGTATTTAAATTGGAAGATTGTCTGAGAAAAACGATTATTAATGGGCCTTAATGTGGGCCTTGGATGGGTATGAATTTTAAACTTGCGTTAATGAATATATCGCTAGACGAGGGTTCGGTCCATGTTTCCTTGTAAAATTAAATACAAAACGAAGTATATTACAACGATATTTTACTGTTTCACTTTATAAATTAGATATACACATAGAAAAATAACATATTACAAACTAAGAAAAATACACATCCAACATGCTTAAATCACCAAGATAAGAATATAAGGTTTTTTTTTTAAAAAAAATGAATTTAATCCATTTAGTTCTTACTTTAAAATATGAAATAATGTATCACAATAATGTATGATAAAACTTACCATTGTCAATTTTCAATATTCACTAATTTTGTTCTCATCAACCAACAACTTTTTTTTTTTTGTTGGTTCTCAGCATCTTAGAAATTTTTGTGGGTTTGACATTTTATGTTTGATATATATAGACATTAAGTGATACCGATTTTACGCACTAGGTGTTATCCGCACTACACTAAATATTACGATGCTTTTATTTTACTGTTTCACTTTTGTCTAGAGGAATGGAAAAGGACTTAAGACTGTAAGATTTTGGGTATGGCCAAGCTAAAGAAGATCCATTGTGCCGTTGAAACTTGCATTTACTTTTTAAAAGTTAATTAACCCGTCGACCTTATCATGTTTTCAATCATTTGTTTTGGTTAAGTTAACTATAAGTCCTCTACTGATGGAGAAATAAGCAAACAAAAAGAAACTTACTAATACGTATTCTCTCTAAAAAACAAGTGTTCGTATACATACGCGCTGTAGCATAATATTTTCTGAACGTATTTCTTAATTAGTCACATTGTCAATTACAATTTTCTTCTCTGCCGTAATGTAGTTTGAATCTTCAAAAAAGAAACCAATTTAATATTTTGCTTACACACCTACCATGCAGTTAACTTCCATTCCTTAGGTTTTGATTATTCAAAATTATAATATAATTAAATTGTTTTTCCATCAATGGTTTTACTTCTCTTATTTAATTATCTATTATTTTGAAATCTTACACAGTTCGTAGTCGTACAAAATGATAGGACTAATGAATTCTCTAAGATAAATTAAGGATACCAAATATATGATCCGATCATTATTATTGATTGATATGGGAAGAAGTTTATTTTCGCAAAAATTAGAATACTGAGATTGACCAAGGAAAATATAATCATGAATAAAAAACATTGCCTTTTGGTAACAAATAACGAGAACATTAAGAAAGTTACAAATAAATATGAATCTTCGCATATACCGTAGCATTTACATAAACCCTAATTACTTGCACATTGCTTAAGAATCAAAACCATCAGGTCCATCATCATAAAAAAATTCGGAAATTAACTAGGACCATCCTACGGAGGAATGCTAGCTAGTCAATACAGAAAAATATCAAAAATCAACAATAAATTCATTCATTTCTATAGAGAAATAAGTCGAGATAAAGTGAAAGAAGATGTAGAGCTCCCTTCAATCCAAAGAAGAGTAAAAGCCATTAAAGGGCAAGTTAAAGCTCCTGAGATATGCAAGCCATATAACCAAATCCTTCTCTCTTATCTAAGGATTAGGGCTTATGGGATCCATAGCTTAGCAGCTTTTCTTTACCCTGCTCAACTCTCGTTTGAACTTTAAGGAGCTCTACTTCTGTCCTTTTTTTTCTCGAAAAATCGTATTAGATGTCCGAGATCTATCGAACGACAAAGATGCTTGTCAAACCAAGATCCATATATGATAAGGACCTGATCTGAGAAATTAGCTATGGAGGCTCAAGATATCTTAACTCATAGGATCTAAACTATACAAGTTTTCTGTTAAATCTAACAATATACTAAAGTCTCTGCTAGGGACAACAGAAAGAATCTTATAAGTTAAAACCACAAAGGAAAGCGGAAGAGAGTAGAAAACTAAGAATGGCCATCATAAAACCTTTAGCTCTTTAAAAATGATGTAAGCTCAGTCAAAGCTTGGATAAAGAAATTCGAGCTTGTACATAATTTATATACTATAAGTCTACAACACAAAAATCAATACGTATCGTCGGTCATCTTAACTCAATAAAACCAAGTGAAAAAAAAAGAAAGAAACTTCGATAAAAATAAAAACTTTGAAGAGGCTACCTAAAGAAAGAGATGAAGAACCCTAATTAACTCTAGAGAGAGAAGGAGAGAGAGAAGGAGAGACGTCAAGTTTTTGGGAGAAGAGATAGATAGAGAGTTGTAATTATAGTAGTTTAGATATTCGTTATTGAAGAAAAAAAAAGAGATAAAATATATGAAGAAAAAAAAAAGATAAAATAATAAATAAAATAAAAAGATAAAATAAACAGGTGGGTGCATCTGAAAAGACATGGGAAGAGTCTGACATTGTTTAGTGTTAGATTCCCTACGCGTCACATGCGTCCTTCTCGGCTTTTGTGTTTCTCTATTTTTCATTTTTTCCAAAGATTTATTATTTATAATAGTAAATTCTAATTAATTATTCCTTCCAACCACTAGTCCACTGTCCACTACATTTTTAAGGCCTAACTTTGAAATTGTAGTTGGCCTACCAAATTGTTATACAATGTACAAACTGTTTTTCCTTTGTCTAAAAGTAATCGTTAATCCTAATACTTCCGCAAATTAAACACGAGATGCTGAAATAGTTCGATGTGCGTTCAGGATTAAGTCAGATTATGTGGGCACGAAAGCAGGCAATTATTATCCCTGCATGAGAAATCTATGGCTAGATTTATTACAATGAACTTGTCGTATTAACCTTACAACAAGTCGGGTCTCTATCACAATTCACGTCGATGTTTTTAACTCTTTAACATATTTTGAACTTTGTATCCACAGTGTAAAAAATATTCAAAGTTGTTAAATATATTTGCCATATTGGTACAAGGAAAATACTTTTATACAAATACATGACCCTGCCAATTCCAAATCCTTTTTCCTTTTTTTTATTTTTGTTTCTGGTTAGTAAAATTACTCAAATGTTGAGCACATAAACATTAGTTTCTGTACTTTTTTGGATACCTCTGGATAATGATTTCATCGTGCCCATATGAAGCTTGGGCCGT
Source organism: Streptanthus diversifolius (assembly GCA_039880935.1). Classification (NCBI taxonomy): domain Eukaryota; kingdom Viridiplantae; phylum Streptophyta; class Magnoliopsida; order Brassicales; family Brassicaceae; genus Streptanthus; species Streptanthus diversifolius. The sequence continues at coordinate 2,814,705 of JAXGFM010000015.1, read as the reverse complement.
TCTATAAGAAAAATGATGCTTTTGGGCCGTACAATTTTCTTATAAGAAAAATATTCTATAAGAAAAATGATGATTTTGGGCCGTATAGTTTTATTATTCGTCAGTAGTAATGGGCCTCTTAAGTTAACTTTTTGCGTGTCCCCTGACTTATCAGATCGCAAACCGAAGAAGCTTGACGAGTCAATGTTAAGTGAACCGGACCGAGCCGAACAATTTTGGTTTTTTTAGGCTGTGAACATAAAACGACGTCATTGCGGTAGACTTTTCCAGCTTTTGTTTCCCAATAGGGAAATTTAGAGCTATTAACCACAAAAAAACTATAATTCATTAGATATATGATTGGTTTGGCTATAATATGTGGTGTATAAGTTATCATCGAAACTATCTTTTTACATCCACAAGCACCCCAACTAACGCACGTTCACTTCTTCTTCGTCTTATCTTTTTCTCTCTTTTCTTTTTTTATTGATTTATAAATATTTTTCTTCTCTTCTTATATTCTTTTTGTTTATATCTTTTTAAACACAAAATAAATCAAACTCTTAAAAAAACTAAAAACATAATTTTATTGCATATCTATAGTTTGAATCTTCAAGGATATTAATTCTCAATAAAATTATTAACTTTTATCTTTTAAATCTATTCAGATATTTTTCATATTAAAATATACTAAGATATTATTTTTTTCATATGAAATTTAAATCCACAAAAACACAAACCTCTCCAATCTCCAACGTCAGCATATGTGAAAAGAAATCATTTCCGATAAAAAAATCTAAGAAAATGAAATCATCAACAATGCGTTTCAAATCAATTTCGAATGGTGGCTAGCAAATACTCATTTTAAACTGTAGCTATTTCTTGAACGATTCAACTACAGAAAAAACAAAGACATGATAACTGAAAATATTATCATATTTAGAAAAATTATCTTATAAACTTGTTGATAATGTCTTAAATTTCAAACTGATATGTTTTTTTTTGACAAAACCATGACCTTATCTAATTCTTCTGCCCCATTGTTTGCTTTTTCTTCACAATCTAAAACAGGCCGTGTGATTAAATCATATACCTCTACCCAGTTTGAGGAATCAGCGTCATCTCCGCACCCTCCAAACACGTAAATCTTCCTGTTTATCAGACTTACCGATGTGGAAGCCATCTTCATAGACGGAATTTCGGAAACACGAGACATCCGAAATGAGTTTGCCATTTACGAGTCCACCGATAATATAAATCCCCCTATTTAGCACCACGAAAGAGGATAATGATTTCAAAAACCGATAAAAGTGCAAATAAAATGCGAATAAAGTGATAATGATACCATGATAAATTGATGAAATTAAAAAACACATAAATATTTAAAAATAATTATTATTAGACTCTCATCAAAATAAAATTACAATATGCATAAGCTTATATAGTGGTTTCAATAAACCTAATTTTTAAAAATTAATATATAAATAATATATTAGAGATAATGACTAATTTTCTATTCTTGGATGTTCTTTTGAATATTTCTTGATTTTTCTATATCTTCTTTTATTCTTCTAGATATAGTCTATCTTCTGATCTCTCAATATTAAAAAGATCTTAAAAATGACATTTTTACTAAAAAATATTAGAATTAGTAAAAAAACAATGCAATGCCTTACACACTCAATCTTTTTCTTAATTAAACTTAACATATTTAAATTTACGGGATGAAGATCTCATGGAAAGATATAATTGTCTCAAAACTACAACCTTTATGATATTAAAAAACTTTTAGTTATAATTATAAATAAATAAAAATGGATTTTATAGTAAGTCATAAACAATTTTGGACTCATTTAATTCAACTATTTACATGGAATAACTTTAATAATGTTTATATCGACATATATTATCATTATTGTTGTTACATAAACTTACATCATTTTTACCTCATATATTAATTTTTGATCGTCGGAATTATGTAGTATAATGATTGACACTTTTAAAGTTCATAACACATGTCTAGAGTTTGAACCCAACATCCCACAATATTAATGAAGATATTAAAACCATGACGCTAAGTTAGACAAAAAAAAAAACTAATTTTTGATAATGTGATACAATGTTAATCGTATCTTTCAGAAATTTATCATGGGTTAGAACCACCAAATTGGATATTAAATTTTTAAAAATTAAACCTCCTAATTTCTCTAAATGCAAACATTCAAGCCCAAGCCTACTATTTTTTTTTACAGCCCAGATCCAATAGTCTTACAACTTACAAAGTAGCCCCAGAGTTTCTCAATAATAAATTTTGACTTGTCACTTCTTTTTATCGTTAACTAACTCTTACCTCCTTCGCCTCTCCGGCGAAAATACACTACGACTGACTATGGCGCTCGAAATCGAAGCTCGAGAGTAGGATTTCTCCCTTTTTTCTATACCCTCGTTGTCTTTTTAGTGGCACTAATTTTCCTCCAAGAATCATCGTTAATGCTCAGACGGATCTTAGGTTAAACGTTTGGAGAAAACCTCTTGAATATGCGTCTTCCTAACTTTCTGATTTTTAGTGTACACAGATTTTTTTTTTGATTAAGCATGGTTTTTATTAAGTTAATACCTACTGCTTCTTTGTTCTGAATATCTTTGGACTCATTTGTAGCTGCCCATTTGAAGGAGATGATTGTTCTTAATTGTCGGCTCGGATTTAAAACTATTCTTGGGAAAAGTCACTCTCTTTTTTCTAGTTAATGATATTGAATTTTCCAATACAGTACTGTTAGCCATTTTGGGTGAAGAACATTACGATGCCCCCAACTTTAGTCACTAAGATTCTGATACTATATATTAACTCTGGCTAGATCTTCATCCCTAACAGGGCTATATTGTCTTTTATATCTCAGTGTTATAAAGATTGTGCTTCAGTTCTGCAAAGAGAACTCCTTGAACCAGACGTTCCAGACATTACAAAGCGAGTGTCAGGTTTCTTTGAATACAGTTGACAGCGTCGAGACGTTTGTTTCTGATATTAATAGTGGAAGATGGGACTCGGTACTTCCTCAATTGTCTCAGCTTAAGCTTCCTAGGAATAAACTAGAAGACCTTTATGAACAGGTTTTTTTCTCTTCGTGGATAAATAAGTGTATAAAGTAGTGATTTTCATTGGAGATTTTGTTGAAGCATCTGCCATTCTACTGCTAAATCTCTTGGAAATTTATTTTCCATTTGTGGATGATTTATTCAGATCGTATTGGAGATGATAGAACTTCGAGAGTTGGACACTGCCCGAGCTATTTTGAGGCAAACTCAGGTGATGGGTGTCATGAAGCAGGAACAACCAGAAAGATATTTGCGGATGGAGCATCTTCTAGTCAGAAGCTATTTTGATCCGCATGAGGTATGGAAGCTATGTTATTGCTTGACTGTTTAGTATCATGTTCAGTGTTTCTTATGTGCTTGTTATGTCACCTAAGCATGGTTGTTCGTAACTGTTCAGCGCTTAAGCAATGTTGGTATAATTTCTTTTTCTTTTTTGTCAGAAACAATGTTGGTACATCTACTAAAAATTATATTCCGCTTGCTCTTCTGTACTCTGTTTTGTTTAGTATGTGCGATTGTTGATATCCTTTTAAGTACTGTGAGCTTAGCATCGGTTAGATATGAAGTTGTTTGTAGATAAGTTTCTTAAACTATAACACATCTTCCGTGTTTGTTCATACAAAATTATCTTTGCATTTTACTACCTCGTTTACATGATGGATTCGACTTTTTTACCTGATTTTTCTTTTGAGGTGCACGATCTCCTTGTCATTGTTCATGTTATGTATAGAGAGCGGTTGTTTTCATGTAATCATTTCCTTGTGTCTTTGAAAATCATATTTCGCTGATATTACAATATTACAATTGTTTCTTAGGCTTATGGAGACTCCACTAAAGAAAGAAAACGTGCACAGATTGCTCAAGGTTTGCCATTTCTTCTGTCTCTTAAGAGAAGACTCTATCTTCACTTGTTTGCTTGTCAGTAAGTTGTTCGTGGGATTTATCACCTGAAGTAACTAAGCGATGTTCTAGAATTTTCTCTCTACGCAGGGTAAGAGTATTTTCATGACATTAAAAAACGTTATGTCCTGTTTAATGGTTATGAAGTTTTTGCTTTTCTCTTGCTCAGTATTTACTCGGTTTACTATATGATTTTTCTCCTCTGTCAGCTGTGGCTGGCGAGGTTACTGTGGTACCACCTTCACGGTTAATGGCTTTGATAGTTCAGGCTCTAAAGTGGCAACAACATCAAGGTGAGCATCTAAGGAACTGTGCATGCTACTTCATCTCGTTTTCTTTTTTCTTTTTGTCAACGTATTTAATATATCAATAATATCAAAATATGTATACTCATCTCTTAGAAATTAACATGCACTTGTGTGTTTGTGTCAGGCCTACTCCCTCCAGGAACTCAGTTTGACCTCTTTCGTGGGACGGCAGCTATGAAACAAGATGTGGAAGATACATATCCTACTACTCTTAATCATACAATAAAGGTTCATACTGATCACATCAACGTCAATAGCTTGTTTAGCATAATGGCCTATTTCTCAGCAGTTACGTGCTTTTCTAATTTATCTCGTTCCTTGTGCTGGTGCAGTTTGGTACAAAGAGTCATGCCGAATGCGCTAGGTTCTCACCAGATGGACAGTTTCTCGTATCTTGTTCTGTTGATGGTTTTATCGAGGTGAGTTGATGTGGAATCTACTTGTATGATTATATGTCTTAAAAGTCTCAAGACTATCTTGTGACCAGGATTGCTCCGACTTGAAAAAAAACATTACAGGTATGGGATTACATTAGTGGGAAGCTGAAGAAGGATTTGCAATATCAAGCTGAAGTAAGCTCTCGTTGCTGCTTTTCACTTTTTATCCTAATTTCTAGCTCAGGACGGGGTATATGAGCTGTTAGTACATTTACAGCGGATAAAAAAATCCTTACTGCATCTGATTGTTGATTGGGTGGAAAGTCAGTGAGAATGATATGGTGGATTACTTTTTCCTTTTTATATAATTATATTTGCCCATGAAACTTCTAAAGCACTAAGAATCTCGTCTGAGACTTCCTTGTACATAAAACACCATCCTCGTTACTTATAATGATTAAATTCTGACAGGAAACTTTCATGATGCATGATGATCCTGTCCTTTGTATAGACTTTAGCAGAGATTCAGAGACGCTTGCATCTGGGTCACAAGATGGAAAGATTAAGGTAAGTTCCAGCTGCAAATGTTTTCTTGATACAGTATTTGCTTTTCTCATTATATTGTTTTCGATCTGGAGATCTCAGTTCAGTAGACAACTTCATCCACTCATTGGTCCCATATGTATAGAATAAGAAGAAGCCAGACTTAGATGCATGTCATTTTTACAGGTCTGGCGTATAAGGACTGGTTTATGCTTCCGTCGTCTTGAGCGTGCACATTCCCAAGGAGTTACAAGTCTAACCTTCTCTCGGGATGGAACCCAATTACTAAGTACCTCCTTTGACCACACTGCAAGGTTTTATTACTTATATTTTTTCTTCTATGCCTGTGACATCAGATCTCGTCCAAGCAAAGCAAAAGCTTGAGTCTCTTTATTTATTTGGTTGTAGAATTTTGTTGTTCAACTTTCTATTGCATCATTTTTCTTACTTTTTTGTTGTTGTTTTTTCTTATGTCTGATAGTTCTGCTAGTGCTGATTACTGGTTGGTAGAGCGTCTGGTTGAGTGCAGTATCAAATTCACATTATATTTTTCACTTAATTCTATTCAGAATCCATGGTTTGAAATCTGGGAAATTGTTGAAAGAGTTCCGCGGTCATACATCTTATGTAAATAATGCCATCTTTACAAGTGATGGAAGCCGTATAATCACTGCCTCCAGTGATTGCACAGTGAAGGTACATTGTATTAGTATATTCTTGGGTTTCTTGGCTGTCCACTATCGGCAGTATCAGTGTTTCCCATTTGGACTCTGCCTTTTCCTGTGTAATAGCAGTCTTGTTTCCTTGCACAGGTGTGGGATTCAAAGACGACAGATTGTCTACAAACATTCAAGCCACCACCTTCATTAAGAGTATGTTTTATCTTACAGATTTATGTACATCTTGTTATACTCTTTTTAATCTCCTGTGGCTAAGTTAACTCTTTGTTTCCGAATCTGTGTTTTTGAAATTTTAGGGAACTGAAGCTTCAGTCAATTCTGTTCATCTGTTTCCCAAAAATACAGAACACATTGTTGTGTGCAACAAGACATCATCTATATACATCATGACACTCCAAGGACAGGTGAATTTCAAGAAATTGTCTCCTTTAAACCAGTAATCTGTCATGGCAAATCTTAGTCAATTCTCTTGTTGCTTACTTCAATCCTTGTGCAGGTTGTGAAGAGTTTCTCAACCGGTAAGAGGGAAGGAGGAGACTTTGTAGCAGCATGTGTATCTACAAAAGGCGATTGGATATACTGCATCGGTGAAGACAAGTATTACTACTCTACCCTCTAATCAAATTTCTTACTTATAAAAATTTGAAAGGATGGTCTTATGGCCCTTTGTTTTGAAGCTCCTAATTACTGGTCTGCACTAACTTGCAGGAAATTGTACTGCTTCAGCTATCAAACAGGTGGACTCGAGCATTTTATGATGGTAAGTTTATATCCAATAGTTATCTTAATTGTCTGTAGAGACTTTTATTTAACTTGGTGTCTGAAAAGTTTATATTTATGGCAGGTGCATGAGAAAGATGTGATAGGCGTAACACACCACCCGCATAGAAACCTTATCGCTACCTATAGTGAGGATTGCACCATGAAGTTGTGGAAGCCTTGAGTTGCCTCATCATCAGCCTTACGAGACTCGTTTAATTTGGATAAAGAATCTCTAGTTGACTTTATGGATTTCAAATTGAGTACTGTATATTAAGTCCAATGGGATATATGTTAAACTATAATGAGAGTCTCGGAAGGATTATCTCGTTCTCGTTTAGGTATACTATTATTTGATACTTTGTTTGTTTTGCAATTAAAAATGCATTTCACAAAATCTGGAAAATGCCGATGGCATTCACGATCTTTAGTTCTTTTTCAAGTATTAGTTAGACTTAGACATCGGTCAGTACTAGGCAGGTCGACACATTAATGATATCCCTCGGGATGGGTAATTATTTTCAGAGCTCAACGCCATTGTTTGCTAACGCACGCCCTTTGGTTAGAGTGCTTAAAATGTGATGACATGTAAATATATGATTTAATTTGATGATCAATAAGGATGAGTTGAGCGTTGTTGACTGATGATTCAGAATCTTAAATACTGAAAAATGAAAATCTCTTAAGACTCTGCCTTGAGAATGTCATTAACATAAGTGTTAAGAGCATTCTAAGGGTTCCACAATATGCTAATAACAAAAAAAAAACACAAATTGAAAGAGTTGTTGGTTCTGACTGAAGCTGAGTTAATTATACTAGCCATACTTTGCAAGAATGAAACTCCGACACACTGAACTCAAACTCGTCCCAATGTTAAAACATTCATATCTTTAACACTGTGTTTCAAATGTAAGATATAGGGATGTGTATCGCATTTATATAGTAAAACATTTGGCTTTTGTAAGGTCGAAATTAAGAGACAGAAAGCATCGCAAATCCAAAATCCCTCTCCATATTCAAGTAGACAACATGTCTAAGAGAGAGTTCGATACTGTAAGCCGAAAAGGATATAGGCGAAACCAAGTTGTAGCTCAAGTGCTCAATGTATGATTGTGTTAATGATTTTTGATCTATGTTTTCAACTTTCCTAAGATTTTTTACTAAGCATTCATGAGAATAAACAAGATCGTGAGAAAACAAGTTTCAGGCTTTTTTTGGCTTGTTAAAGTTTGATAAAACCTTGAGTATCATATCAAGACATGAAACACTAGTGATGTTTGATTTCTCTTCAGATTCATCTGGTTTCATCCGGCCAGAAGCGTGGTCATGCGCTCTGAAAATAGGCAAGTTCACTAAGCAGAACATAAGTAATCAGTATCTGCAATTAAGTCTCAGAATTCTGTTAAGTTTATATAGAAAGTCACTTTCAAATTCGAAAGATAAAACTTCCTCGCCCAGAAGATTGTATAAGTAACTGAATGAGATTAGGTTTACTCACGGATCTATTTTCTGATCATATCTTTGAATTTTTCCACTTCTTGAACCTTTGATGGCTCCGTCTCCATGATCAGGATTGGAATTGGCGATGTTTTGTTGTTGTTGAATCTAGGAGAAAACAGCAATGTCGCTTCTTTTTAGCTTTCTCTGCAATTTCTTGAGAAAGAAGAAAAAAAAAAGAAATAGAAGGGCAAGGAAAATGGAGAAATTTTGAAGAGAAGAGAAGAAGACGAGAGGCGGCAAGGATTTAGGGTTAGAGTCGGTTAGCTTGTCGACGTGAGGATCACGTAACATAATAAGAAGTAGAGCGCGAAACAGTTGAAATTAATAATTAGGTAAAGTGAGATAACTGTCTATATGTCATGCTCTGAAAAATGTTTCCCACATGGAAAATTGTGATCTTCTTTTAATAATAAAGCTCAGTCGACAAGACTTCTGAGCATTTTAAGGTTAATGTCAAAGATCTCATAATCAAGCTCATACTAAGCCTTAAAATAAAATAAAAAGAAGTCAAAACGCGGATATTACAAGAAGTTGAAATTGAACAGACAAAAATCATGATTCGCTTAACTTGATGAATTTACTCACAGGGTACATTTACAAAAGATACACTAACTGCTTTCACTGGCGAACATTACAACGGGAAAAGCAGCGTGTCTGGCAAATTATTCAAAAGGAAAAATTGTTTCTCTTAACAAATCTAAGAAAAAAGAAGCAAACGAAGAATTTAAGATCAGAAGGAGAGAATGTAACTGTACTAGCCACACTATTGCCATGTTCCTTTGAACCTGCAGCAGAACAGGAAAAAAATATTTAAGACAATGCCAAAAGAATTATAAACTAAGAGTCAGATATACAAGATGGTGTGGTGGGTGACACACACTTACCATGTAACCTCCCAACAAAAATGTTAAGAAACTAAGCTCCAAACCATGAGAAGTCATCATCAAATGCACCATAGGAATCAAACCCAGAATAAAAGGTGCTACTATCAAAAGCCAAGTCATTGAATGGAGACAGAATGTTACTGTCCAAGAGTTTCGCTTGGTCACTCTGAAACTGAGGAGGCAAAAATCTTCCTGCTACGCCGTCTTCATTTCCATGTAAACCATGAGGTTGAAGTACTCCTACTGAGGCCTCGAACCCGTTGTTGTGAGGCGGTGCTTCTGCGTTAATTTCTAACTGCGTATTGATAAGGTCTTCTTCATGATTATGCACAAACACTGCAGAGGGATTATAGAAGTTGTAACCTGAACCAAATTGCAACTCCTGGTTAGGATTTGGTCCGTAAAGCATTGGCCTTTCGTCTACAGGCATCATAGCTGGTCCACTGTCAGGCGGAAGATAAGTATAGTTGTTATCGAACTCAGGAACCACCAATTCCAGACCATTCTCCTCTGGTCCTAAGGCGATGTTTGGTTCTAAGGCACCTTCCGCGTGGTGATGAGTACCGTTGATGTTAAATTCTAGCAGAGGGCCATCAACATGATTCATATCAGGTAAAATATTTCTCTGTTCAGCTTCTGGTTGTTCTTCCTCTTGTCGATTGACAGTTCCCGATCTGCTTCTGGGTCTTTTCCTTCTCCGGTGTTTCTCTGCTTTATCTTGATCTCTTACTGGTTGCGACGTGGCTGTTGGTTGTTCTTTTTGAATTTGATTTCTTCTATTGTCTTTAGACGAAACTGAACCTGAAGCCTCCTCTGTCCCATCAACATCATAGTCGCTGTCACTGTTGATTACAGTTTTTCTCCTGTCAGCGTTATTACCCCTCCGGTGTGTCTCGGTTACATTAGATGTTCCATTGTCACTGCTAGGCTGCTGAATGAGGGATTCCTCTTGGTTCAGAACCGCCAACCAAATCGCACTCTCTTTAGCCGTCATCTTATCCTGTAAACATTTCGACTGGCGAACATGCCTCTTAATCTTTGCAATATCAGGCGACATATGATTGATCACAGCGGTTAAAACCCCAACTTTCCACATCTTCTTGAGATCGTGCGGTTTCCTGTAAGGAGGACTCTGGCTTTTGGGCAGACCGAGTTTCACCCACCACTCTTCATTCCCGGTTGGCCACCAAGGCGGAGGAGTCCCTTTCTCCAACGGATACTTCCTCTGCGGAGGATCACAATGTTGCATCAAAGACGATAACAGAGATCCTAAAGTAGCATCTTGCAGGTCTTGCAGAACAAACTGCGAGTTTCTATTCCCATCTGATTTCCCAAAGGCTAAACACTCCTCTTCGTATTTGGCAATCGCAGCTGGCCCGTTCTTATCAAACTTCACTTTCTCTTTCCACCAAGCTCTTATATTGTCAGAGGAACCGCTCACTGGCTTTCCCTTTTCGGGTATAATACCGTACACAAACCCACGAACTTTGCAGACTTCCATTAGCTTCAACATGTACTTGAGTATACCATCTTGAGCTCTAGACATTTTCTTCCTCTGCGCTTGATCAGATATTTTCTTGGGCGCCTCCTTCGTTTGAGCTCCCTGAGAACCGCCTTTCTGTCGTTCTTTTATTCTTTTAAGCCTGACACGATCCTTCCACATCCGTCTCTCAAGGTCTTCCGCATCAATCTCTTCATCACTCACATCAATCTCCGCAACATTATCGCTAGCTAAGTCATCAGGCTCATTCTCCATCCTATCCCAGTACATTTACGATATTCAGCTAATCAGTTAACAACAACCTTTACTTTTAAGCAACATAAACAAAAGATTAAGGCTCCATTTTTGCTGCGAACAGTAACTCAATTTAGAGGAAAAATCAATCTGGGCAACTCAATTTTTCATTGATCCATCAATTTCGATTGAGATTGAACCTAAAGTCTAACTCTTTCATACGATCTCAACACCTCCAGGGCAATGGATATAGCTGTAGTTCATATCAAAACTTGATTCAATTAAAAAAATCATCTCTTAATATTGTAATTTCAAAACTTTTTGGGAATCCCGTCATCAGCTAGGAATCCACGTCAATATAAGAAAGGAGCATAAACCCTAAATTCCTTAAATTCACAGCATAAAAGGAGAAATTCGAAAGCAAATCAGTGAAACTGAATCCAATGTTCCTCACCTGATGTCTGCCACGGACATAGCAAGATCGCCCCCGCCCATATACGCAAGTCTATTAAGAAAAGATCAAACCTTCCAAAATCTAAACCACCGAAATTGCAGGTCGTTGAAGAAATTTAGGGTTTTTTATTTTCCTCCTGTGCTTCGGGTGGAGGAGTAAAATATGGCTGCGACTTGGGAAGGAAGAGGCAACGATTAGTCGGGTGACCAAATCCAATGTATTCTGTGGCAAAAACCCAAAGGCCACATTTGTTTTTTCTTTTCGTAACCAATTTTGTTTTAATTTACTTTTTTGTTGCAAAATCCAAGTTGTTTTTTCTTCTCTCCTGTTCTATTTTTTTCTCTTTTAATGTAAAAAGAAAGGGATCTTTCTTACTGTATCTGGCTCTTTTTAACAATTTTGATTTCTCTTTCTAGTTTTTTTTTTTAAAAAAAAAAAACAATAACAAACTTTCATTCAAATTTAAACCAAGTAGCATCACCATTTATAATCATCTAGGTAATACATTTTCAATAAAAGCAGTATAAACTGGACAAGAAGTAGCATAACGTGCTATTTGCTCAAAAAAATATATGGTGGCTGTGACACCAACAAACACTCATGATTTTGACTTACAAATATGCGGTAATCAGAATGTTAATGTATCTGTTTTCTTTGGTTTTATTGAGTTGAGAATTATAATAAGGGAATGGTACTCATTTCGTTTTACAAAAAGAAAATTTAGAAGTACTGAAAGTTCAAGCAGTATTATAATGTGCTCTTGCAATTACATTCTCTTAGTTTTTGAAAAAATGCATTTACGGAACTGGTGAGTTATTCGCTAACGTTATTCAATTGTTTTGGTATAATAATTGCTATTCTCCTGTGTCATTTTTTTTTTATCAGAACCACGATTTGTATTAAAGGAGAAGCAAAAAGTTTAGTGGTGAATTAGCAACTTGCAGCATCCTTGGGGACCAATTTTGCATTTAAGACCACAAGACCTACCCACAGACCACAACTATAATTTTCCCTGTGCAGCGAACTTTATATTTTGATTTATTAATAGCTTAGTAGAGCTCATATCGTCATCTATAAATATTTGTTTTGAGAACCAAAAAAAAGATTTTAATATTTGTTATATGATAATGAATTAACTCAGTAAAAAAACAGAAGAAGATAAAGATTATGATTTAAAAATCTGTATGAAAATTGAAAAACCAAGCAGTTTAACCCTAAACCCTAAAAAAATTATTTATTCATTTATAGCTTTTTTACTCCCTCGTTCGTTCTTCTAATAATTCTGATCCAAGATTCATATGAACAAAACGTGGTTTAGAGTAACTAGCAAACTTGCCTAAATTAATAACAATATTTTCCTCGTGGCAAATAAAACAGAACAAAGAAAGTACAAAAGACAAGACAAGCTTTGACTATACCAACAAGAAAAACCTTAAGATGTTCAAAGATCTCATCGCTTCTTCGTTTTATTTCTTTTGATAACCGTAAGATCGCGTCTCCGATCATCCTCTTCCTCTCATCACTACTGATAATTTCGCATTGCATCTCTCTCCCATCCGAAATTTATCGGTATAAATTCATATGGTTTATAGCTCGAAGCATCATCATCGTCTTCGTCTTTGTCGTCTACCCAAATGTCGCTGTGAAATTTTGACTTTAGAGCATCTTGTCTTGATCTACCATGGCGATCCCTTCCTTTCTCTCTCCAAGTTTACCCTTTTACCCTTCAAGTAGACTCGTTCCTTGTCGACTCATTTCCTCCTCCTCGTCCTTCGTCTGCTGTCTCTCAGTAGACCGCCGAATCAACCACCCTTCCACCGCCACCGCCGCAAAGAACGACGAAATCTCCGGCTTACGAGTCGTGATATCCGCCGGAGGTACCGCCGGACACATCTCTTCGGCGCTCGCGATCGGCGACGAGCTGAAATCCGCCGACGTACTCGCTCGGATTCTCTTCATCGGATTCCCAAACAGCATGGAGAGCACGACGGTCCCAGCCGCCGGATTTCGATTTCTCCGCAATCTCCACCGTCGGATCATCATCATCTCGGCCATTCGTATGCTTTACCTCCTTCCTCCGTTTCCCAATCCGCCTGATCCAATCCACCTTCGAATCCTACAAAATCCTCCGCAAATTCAAACCCCAAATAGTAGTCGGCACCGGAGGACACGCCTCATTCCCGGTCTGCTTCGCCGCCGTGATCATGGGACTCAAACTCGTAATCCAAGAACAAAATTCGATCCCTGGAACCACCAATTGGATTCTCTCCTTCTTCGCTGATACAATCTTCGCTCCTTTCAACTGCACAGTCACTAATCTCCCTAAACGAATTGCCGCAAAATGCGTCGTCTACGGGAATCCGATAAGACAAGCGCTAAGACGGTACGCGTCGAAAGGAGCGGCGCGAGTGAGCTTTTTCGGACAGTGGGCAGGAGCTGTGTCGGACGCGAAAGTGGTGCTTGTGCTTTGTGGGTCATTAGGAGCAAACGCCATTAACATAGCTCTGCTTAACTGTTACATGCAGATGTTGTCTGAACACGAGAACTGGTTCTTCGTTTGGCAAACTGGTAGTGAAGCTTTTGATGAAATGGATAGTCTTGTTAGAAGCCATCCTCGTCTCTTTCTATCTCCGTGAGTTACAACATTTAAAAAAAAAAAACTGTTTAATTAACTTTTATAATCTCTTTTCGGTTAGGTATAATTTTTATTCTTTTGAACAGTTAATCGCCTCACACAGTAACTTAGAACTCAAAATGTGGTTTTTGGTTTAAGGTTCTTGAGAACGATAGGTGTAGCTTATGCCGCTGCAGATTTGGTTATCTCGAGAGCCGGTGCTATGACTTGCTCTGAGATCAGGGCTTTAGGTAAACCTTCTATTCTGGTATGTTAATATCTTTTTAAGCTGATTCATCGAATTTGCTTCAACAAGAGATTGCAATGTGTGGATTTTCTTCTGGTTTTTGCTGTGTTAGATACCATCACCACATAGCGATGAAGGGGATCAAGAAAGGAGTGCGTCTTTAATGGCGGACATTGTTGGCTTAAAGGTAATAACAGAGGAAGAGCTAGATTCGATCACTCTTAGAGCTGCAATGGAAGAAAATTCTAGGTAACTGGGAACTTCCACAAAAGTAGAGAGAGCAATCTCAATTTTCAAAATTTCATTTTCTTCCTCATTCATTGTCTCATTGAGTTGGTTCCAAATGGTAGGGAACGAAGAACTGATGACAGAAATGAGCGAGCGGGCGTTCAAAGCTGCGAAACCAGACGCTGCATCAGATGTTGCTAAACACATTATTTCTATTGTCAAAATCCGAAGATAAGCAAGTAGATTCTTATATGAAGCAACTCTCATCTCCCTCTTTAAGAGTTTTGATTCAGTTTCTCGCAGCTCGAAAACCTCGGTCTATCTAACAGCCCTCGAGTAATCCTTACTAAGAAAAGTGTGTTGTGAAACAAAATATACGTGTATGATTGATGAGCACTTGAAGATTGTAAACAACTATTGTTGATTTTTGTTGACCAACAATAATGAGATTTTAAATTTGAAAAATACACTAACTTTTTGAAAACTATACTTACTAATATGTAATAATACTATTTAACCTGATTTTAATTAGAAATTATATATTTTAATAATTAAAACTATTCAAAATTATTAATATTATGATTATTTTATTTGAGATAAATGTATTTAGTTATTTTATATTTTTAATTAAAACGAAGTTATATTAGCTGGTGTTGCGATCTAGAACATATCCATTACATGAATATATTTAAAAACCAGAAGTTTAAAAGAAAAAAAACATCAAATTACAAAATCACATGTTGTAAGATTGTGTTGTTATCCTCAAATGCAAATTAATATATATATATATATATATATATATATATTATAATTGTAGTGGTAAGGTTTTATAAAGTCAGAAGTTTAAAACCTAACAAGAAAGAAAAAGTTCAAAGTCACGTACTGCAAATTTTTTATAGTCCCCAAGTCATGTTTTTGTTGCAATCTTTTGCTGTTAAGGTCTGATGAGTGAACTCATAAAAGATATTCTATACTGCTCAAAGTTAAATGCATACGACTACGACGTTACTCTGTTTTCCTCTATTTACAATGTACTCCCGAACACAGCCATGTAAATAGCTGCTCTGCATACAAAACGTTTTGAGTCACAAAACACCATATCAGATTTGGTTACTTCAAGATCAACCACCCAGACATTGTTTATGTACTTATTACTTGCCGATTAGGTAGACAGTTATATAAAACACTTACAAACACAACAGCGAAAAAAAACTAATTTTAAAAACATAAGCTAAAGTATTTAAACTATTGATTTCGTTTCATCGTCTGGATTCGTTGTAGGTCGGAATTATTGACCAAATAAAATTGCACCGACCTGTTTATCTACTTTCACTAATTTAGTTCATTTTCTCAAAGGTTTTAAATTGAAAATCCTAACCACAAAAATTCAGAAATAGAAAGCGACTGAGTGAGATTTGACCGCCTATTTAATCAAATAACCATTGCTCTGCTTCGGCGACATCCACGGACTATCGGTAGTGATTCGCGGTGGTTATGGATGCTCTCCGATTCAACCTAAGCTCAGGTTCCCTCACTTCCTCCGTAGTCGCCACTTCCCTACTCAGTCAATCGCGGCCTCCCTCCTTCTCAGTACAACTTGGCCGAGTCGGCTCACCTCCGGCGATCGGATCGGTCTCGAAGACGGCGGCGAATGAAATCTGCACGGCTGACGAACTCCACTACGTTCCTGTTCCTAACTCCGATTGGTGCGCCGCCCTCTGGCGATATCTTCCTTCCCCAAAGGTACCGATATATACGCGCACGTGTTTATGTGTATTTACATACGTATATTATCATGTTTATACACATACAGGCACCGAAGAGGAAACATCCTCTGATCCTATTGTCTGGGATTGCGACCAATGCTTTCACATACGATCTTTCCCCTGAGGTGATTTGATTATATTTTAAAACAAACCGATTTTGATTATGGTGTTTAGCTTGAGTAGTAATTTTGATTGTGGTGTTATTGATTCTTGTAACACAAGTCTGTATTTGGAAGCTAAACAGTTTTTTTTTTTTTTGTTCTGTTTCTGTGGAGATTCATGTACGCAGTATTCCTTTGCAAGATTCATGTCTGGTTCAGGATTTGATACATGGATTATTGAGCTCCGTGGAGCCGGATTGAGTTCTCTAAGCGTTGATACAGATCTTGATAAAGGTATATGAGAATCTTCTTATGACTTGCTTATTTGTTTATATGCTAATTTATTTTCTGATAAATCCTGTTTGTTGATGAATAAGAGAATTCGAGAAGGACAGAATCCAGAAATGACAAGCAGCGGATAGTCTCTGATCTTTTGGATAATCTTATAAACGTATCTGAGATGGTGGAAAATGTTCTTGATGGAGGTTGGTTCATTACCTCTCTCTATCTATATTATATGTCTATTTGACTTGTTCTGTTGAGACCAAAAAAGAGAATCTTTGTCCGGTTATTGAGAAAGAATCTGCAGGTTTCAAGATCCTTGGGCTGCAAGACCGTCTATCCAAGAGAATGGAAGATTTCAAGCAGCGGCTTGAACTTATCCCTCATTACAATTGGGATTTTGATAACTATCTAGAAGAAGATATTCCTTCTGCGGTGAGGTGACAGTGACATCTCTTGTTTATTCTTCTGTATAGTTGAAACTTCACTTTCTTGGACTCCTGCTCTCACTCACGTGCTATATCCAGTTAAGTCTAATTATATGAAATGTTGGTCTCAGATGGAGTATGTGAGGACTCAAACCAAACCACATGATGGGAAGTTGTTAGCGATTGGTCACTCAATGGGTGGTATCTTGTTATATGCCTTGCTCTCAAGATGTGGTAAGCTCTCTCATACATCATATAGGCAGACATTCAATCTCTTACATGTGTTGTAAATATAATCCATAATCAGATTTTGGCTTAATCACTTTTACTTCACTAGGCTTAAATGGTACAGATTCGGGGTTGGCTTCTGTCACCACTCTTGCATCAACATTGGACTACTCATCCTCAGGAACACTCCTCAAGTACCTATTACCCGTGGCAAGTACTTAAGTACTAATCACCGCACTGTTTACACGCTCTAAATGGGAAAATATGAGTAAAAGAAGGTGATTTTAAATGTCTTTTTGTTTCAGAAAGATCCCGCGCAAGCTCTTTACGTGCCTGCCTTACCGATTGATACAATGCTGGCGATAGCTCACCCTCTAATTTGTCGTCCTCCATATGCTTTGTCCTGGTTAACCACTAATATCTCTGCTCCTCAAATGATGGACCCTGAAATGATTGAGAAACTTGTTTTGAATAGCTTATGTAAGCTCAATTACTCGATATTTTCTCGAACTTATCAACAAAATTTCATAGTAGTCATATTCCCGATTACAACAACTTTCTTCTTGAGAAGAACAGGCACAGTATCAGCTAGCAACAGCCGTAGACAAGGGTGGGCTGCGTGACAGAACCGGTAGTTTCTATTACAAGGATCATATCAGCAAAACCAATGTCCCGGTTTTAGCTCTTGCAGCGGACTGGGACGTAATCTGCCCTCCGGATGCAGTATACGGTAGTTACTCTACAACATATTTAACCGCGAATTCAAGATTTTCGTAATATCTTGATTGATGTAACCATTCACCGGCGTGCAATGGTGTTGGTCTGATGAGCAGAGACTGTAAAGCTGATTCCAGAACATCTAGCTACTTTCAAAGTTTTAGGATCACCCGGAGGTGATATCTGGTCGAACGGTATGTATGATCAATTTCTTTTCATTCTTTTTTTTTCACCCTTAACAAATTATATTGGTTTTACATTTTGATTATATTCACTCTTTCTTCATCATTACAGGCCCGGAGCGAAATACATCCATTGATTATTCAATATCTTCAGCGCCATGATCAGAGTTAAGATCTGCGAAATTTCAAATGGATTTTGATTTTTGTTTCTGTAAGAAAGAAAAGATAAAGGGTACATATAACATTCCAAACATACATTCATATAGATATACATTACAAAAGCAGTGTAGTATTTGAAAAACAACATTTAAGTCTAAATCATCTTTCAAATTGATGAAGATTTCATTAGTACATTAACATCATTGAATTGACTTCATTATTTGTTTAGATAACTATAGATATATGATGATATTACTTGCACGTAACAATTTCATCATTTTCATGTGACTTAATAATGTTAGATCTACCTAACATTTTTGTAGTTGACGACCTAATAATCACCAACAAAAAAAAAAAAATCAAACCCACACGCAATGTGGGGTTTACAATGTCTCGGAGACTTTTCATAGGTAAGTAACAAATTGGTGTTTCTTACAAATGTTTCATCAACCAGTTTTGTTTTCAGAAATAAAATAGCAAATCATGAATAAAATCCCGAGAAAAAGAAAGAATCTAACATAAAAAGTGATTGGGTTCAATCCCTAAATCAAGAATCACATTATCAAAGGAGGAGATATATCTATATCTAAGTCTTTAAACATATGGCATCGTTTTACAGACCGGACAAGAGTTCTTCCTCAGCAGCCATTGCTTCACACAGTGGATATGGTATCTGTGCCCACATCGTAATTTCCCTACCTCGTCCTTTGCTTCATACTCTTCCTGTCGGCAAACGAACACATGAACATCCTTCAGGAACAAATCTGTTTTCTCACCAATCTAAACAGGGGTGGTTGTTACAAAACAACTGAATATATGGGCAAAGAAACCACATCTGGGACTTACTTGACAGATGCTGCACTTTCTATCTTCTAGTGGTGTAACTTTCTGGAATGGTTTGACTTTCCAAAGACAGGTTTTGATCTGTTTTTCATTAAGTCCAGTGTCAACATACCCAATTCTATCACCAAGCTCCAAAAGTTGCTGTTTTTTACACAACAGAACAAACACAACACTCAAAAAACATAGAGCCATGAGAGAGCTCATTCATGATACTCTTTCTAAGAAAGGAACAAACCTCGTACGACATGCCATCGACGTTGAGCCTCAAGTCACGGAAGTGGTCGTTAGAGCTTAATATTCCTCCCATTACAAAACCATTCTGTAGCATCATCATCTGCATATGAAACATCCAGATGAAAATAATGCGTGAGCTCAATGATCCCTAAGACCTGAAACTTAGGGAACAACACTCTACCTCGGAGAGTCCATTAGGGTATGGTTGTCGTAGTTGACGATGAAATCTATCAGAGAAGAGCGTCTGCGTCTGTTCAGCCCGCGATGTCAAAAAAGTCGAATCAGAGTCAAAGTAAGGACTAGATTCTTGATTATGAGATCGCCTGGGAGGAACAGAAGAACCCTGCAAAGAATGTAACAGTTGAGTTTAAGACTTCTAGAATCAAAATCACTTGATACTGCTACAAAGTGTTGAGAACCAATAAAGGTTACATAACTCAATCAACTTTAATCAGTTCAATCAAAATAGTCTGAAGCTAAATCCCGAGAAAGAAACAGTGTACAAAAACCTTAAGTTACTCCACAGAAGCTTTGTGATAACAAATGCTAGCCAAAGCAGACCAATTCATTTACTCGATGGAGATGTATTGAAGTGCAAAACCTAGATTTGTTATAGAGATATGGCATGACGATAAACCTAAATCAAAACGAAAAAAAAAACTATAATCCTACTGGATAAAGGCAATTCATAAATATATATATATATATATTATAAACCAATAAATGAAGACTATCTTAAATCAAATTAATGTCAGTAATATTCTAATTTAGATAGTGTATTAATCATCCCATATATCCAAAATCAAATTAAACTGGCACGTAACGAATAATAAAATTGATATTAAATTACGAAATTTCTCAGAAATCATAAGAGGAATGTAAATGTACCTCTCTCTGATTAGAGTTGTGATTACTGCTACTAGTGGTCTTATCTCCATCGATTTTGCGTCTCGCCGGAATATTCCTTCTCGGAGGATCCGCATCGACGGGGTCAATCGTACCGCCGACCACCGCATCAGTGGAAAACCCAACTCCGGGTCCGCACCAAACATCAGGAAACGCCCCGCACGCGTTTCCTCCGACGCTTCTGTCTGCCTCGCTCAAGATCTTAATCGAACCCTTGTTCTTGTTCTTGTTCTTGTTCTTCGTCTTCTTAACTTTACTCGCATCCCAGTCCGCGGAGGAGCGAATCACAGCCGGGACGGAAACCTGCTGAGATGAGGAGGCGGTGCAGCCAAGCCCACTAAAAGACGACGCCGTTTGGGGAAAATAGTTGGGTTTCTTCCTGGTGGTTTCGTTGGATGATGATGGTAAGAGGAAGAAGGAAGACATGGCGGATTTACAGATGCGGCTAGGTTTGGGAATTAGAGGCTCATCGACGGCGGAAAATGGAGGGAGATTCGTGGGTCGGAGTCCGATGTGCTGACCGATTGTCGTCGAAGAAGACGAAGGCTCTGCAGAAACAGGCATTGTCTTTTCTCTAAGAGAAACCAAAAAGAAAGAAAGAGATAATGGAGAGGTGGGGAAAGAGAGAGACAAACACAGCGCGGGGAAGAAGGGAGTGTGATGGACTTTTTAACTTGGTTTAGTGAAACTAATTAACGTTTTAATTTAATCTAATCCACTTTTCATTTTACTTTAGTTTGTGTTTGAAGTCTACAAGTAAGCGAATAAGATATTTTTCAATTCACATGCAAAAGTAGTAGTAATGTATATGTGGTTTATACTTGAGTCTTTAGAGTCTAGCACTGGCAAAACAAAAAATATATATATATATATACTTTTTACTTGCAATATTTGACTTGAATTAAATAGCTTTCTCTATGTTGGGTTCACTTTTGTCGGATGAAATTTTATTGACTTTGCTTGTACATGTAGAAAAGGTCTCTCATGTCACTTTTACTTTTTCTTCTTTATCAGAGCTATTTCAATTTTTATATATTCGAGGTAAGAAAGATAATAAGAAACATTAAAGGGTCACAGGTTTTCACACAACTCACAAATCAATTATAATTTTTTGTTTATACAGCCACAAATTTGTACTATTATCCCATGTTCGAAAATTCGTTCTACGCAGCCTCCTCGGATACTCGTTTGGCAATGAGGAGCCGTTGTGATTTTATTAAAATCACCTACTGAGTAATTAAACAGAAAATGATAATTATAAATATGGTGTGGAAAATTGATGGTCTTAATCCTGATCACTCTTTGTCTTATTCTGACTCTGTAAGTGATTAACTTGGTGAGTTTTCGATTTCCCATGATAAATGAACCACATGAAACTGGAGATTATTTTTATTTTTAGTTTCCACACTGGAGATCATTTGCAAAGGGAAAAATTCTTTTGTATTCGTTATTTGAACCAGCTCCTATGTTAGAACTAATCGTCTGGGGCAAATCTTTTATTTGCTGCATGATTATTCGTTAATTCCCCAAACTATGTTAAACTATTAAGACAATGCATTTTGGTTGGTTTTTGGTTCATTTTGGTTGGTTTTTGGTTAAGACATCCCAGTAATCGAAGATTTTGAGAGGAAGCAACTGGATAGTGAATGGAAATAAAACAGTTTTTGGTGCAAGTTAGCTGTAAGTTCTAACTTTTGATTATTATTAGAAAGTAGAACCATGTGTTTGTACTTCCTCATTGGTAATACCTTATATTATACTACTGTAATGAATTTATATATAAATTTGGAGGTGCTTTTATATTTGATTTTAATTGTCCAACAAGTTTATTATACCTTCACGGGATTATAGCAGAAAGCTGACGTCTATGTTGGATGCACATGGTTTCATAACTTCTCCCAAATGATGTTTACTCTTTATATGCTTTGTCTGAGCATTTTCTTACAATTTAATAATCTCTTTGAGCTTAGACAGAGATGGTATTGTACATCTCGAGATCTCGTGTAATCACGAACTCTTGTTTGAGTAACGTGACTCACACAAAGCTATCTCCTATATATAGAACGAGAGAGACCCACTTTGGACTCCAAACCAGAATTCTTCTTCTCCTCTCTCTTAAAACTCCAACTTAGAGAGACAATGAAGGGTTCTTGCACAAAATCAGTGTTGTTCACTTGTACAATCCTTCTCTGGCTCATTGTTGCTCAAGAAAACAGAGTTGCTGCAGTACAGCCATGTGATCCTATGCAGCTTATTCCATGCGAAGACGCCATAATGAAAGGCTCTAAGCCGTCGGATGAGTGTTGCACCAGGTTGAACCAGCAACAACACTGTGTCTGCCAGTACCTGAAGAACCCTAATTTCAAATCTTTTCTTGGCTCACCAAATGCCAAAAAGATCGCCACTTATTGTCACTGTCGTAAACCCAAGTGCTAGTCTCTGTTTTCATTTTCTCTCTTCATCTTCAATCTCGTTGTTCTTGCCTTAATGGATTTGCATAGCATTGTCGTTTTGCATTAAGTTGATACCCATCATGATTGATGGGTTTTCTTCACGTTTCTTACCTTTGCTTAATGTTTTTTCTGCAAGTGTTTGTCGTCAAGGAATATACTTCTCATGTTCAAGGTAATCCCATGAGTGGGATCTTGCTTCTGTGCCATAAATCTCAAGATTTGATAATATTTTAATAAACTATGGCTGATAATTCCATTAACATAAGCTATTTAACATCCAATTTCAATGACAGTATGACAAAACTGTAGTATCCCAAAAATCAGATGCATTTTTTAGTTAAAACGGCCAAATTAATCGGTTATTGGTCCTAATTAATTAATTTAGACGCCGGTTAAGATACTAATTTGAACCGGTCAAATGGCCAAATGTTTAACTTTCTCCTAACCGGTCTCCCTAAAAATCTATTTTGTGGCCAGTTTCAGCTTTACTTGTTCGTCTTCTTCGACTTGTTTCTCTCAACTCTCAAGCTCTGACAACTAAGATTCGACGCTGTTCGTTGCTTCCGTCGCATAATTGGTTTGTGCATCTCTCTGCTCGTCTATTTCCTTAGACTCTTTAAGGATATAATTTATCTCTTTTCAAAAGAGTTGATTTACTTCAAAAAATTTTAATTTAATTCTCAAACTTGGACTTCACGAGATGAAGCATCTTAAACTTCAAAGTTAAACTTCCTTAAGTGAATTACAAAAGTTACCCTCATATTCTTGATTTCTTTTACAAGTCACCACTAATAGTCTAGTACAAAGTTCCCATGTTTCACTAATCAAATTTCAATAGATAATTGGTGTCATAAATGGTATCCAAATTCCAAATTAATAGTAAAATGATGGAATCGCGGTACAATAAATAGAGATATAGTGGAGTAATTTTTCAAACATGCAAAACATAAGAACTTGATTAATACCGTGAATGGTTAAAAAAAAAAACATCAGCATCATTTTTTTTTAAAACATGAAAAATGTAAACAAGTAGAATACCATTCAGCGAAAAATATCAAACTTTCACACATCTCTGCACAATAATGATCCACAAATATATGTAATTTATTTTATACCAAGTAGTAAACTAAACTCTTACTTGGAAAGAGTCTAATCATCGCGTGTCAAGGCACAAGAGGCTTCGTATTTCAATACTAACGTAGATGAGGATTTTCAAACGGGTTCATCTGATCTTGGGCCGAAGACCCGGTAATATTGAAACATATACCGAATTGCATTGCAGGAGTCGTAATATATCCTTCGTTTATCATCTCCAAATTGCTCGTAGATCTCTCTGGAGCATATCCGTTTTGTTGATACGATCTACTGATCATTTCGATGTTGTGGTAGTGGTTTGCACCATATTGCTGGTCCATAGTATCACCTGAATGATCATAATTATATCATAACTTAAATTTAGTAATTAATTCTATGACCAAAATTTTTAATAGTTGTACAAAATAATGTTGATAAGAAGTGTATTCTTGATTACATTGTGTCAAAAGAGGAATCTCGTTCGTTTTTCTTTCCATTACTTGTAACAAATCCCACTTTACGTAAGCTTCTCGAACTAATTTCTTAATATAG
The DNA here is from genome assembly GCA_039880935.1 of Streptanthus diversifolius. Classification (NCBI taxonomy): domain Eukaryota; kingdom Viridiplantae; phylum Streptophyta; class Magnoliopsida; order Brassicales; family Brassicaceae; genus Streptanthus; species Streptanthus diversifolius. Next base: position 2,790,476 of record JAXGFM010000015.1, on the reverse strand, counting down.
AGCTGCAACAAAAAAATTTACCATAAACGAAATAAAAACACAGTTTATTAAAAGTATGACTAAAATTTAAAGAAGATGAATATATACCTGATTCAGCACTTCTCGACTGGAAAAAAACTGACCATTGATCACTGCTTCCATAACTTCGCATATCGGATTCAAGGTCAGTGAAAAATCAGGTCCTCTGTGAATGTATAGCTTATTTCCCAAAGTGCACTCTCTAGCATGTTTCAATGTGACATCCCACATTTTATCAGACATTTGGCCCATAATCTGTAAATAAACAAACCCTTATCATCAATTACTTACAAAGAAACATTATGTATATAATATATATATAGTACTTCTCTATCAATGAAAAAGTCAAATTAAATAAACAATAGTTTTACCAGACGGAGTTTATCGAGGTCAACGACGGATAACTTCAAAAAGTCTTGAACATAATTGATATTTTCAGATAAGAGCTTCCTGTGAAAGGCCCCATCTTTGCCTATCTTCTCTAGCCGCCACACTTCGTCTTCTAGCATTGGTGGGTGATGTTTCTTGTACACTTCACCAACCCAAAGTAGGATAAAACAAAAGTATTAGTACAAATTATTTAAAATTGTATTTGATTGTCCCTATGTATCTACTTTATATATACGCTTATGCTTGTGATAGTTGAACACATTAGATTAGTATTTGTGCGTTATAAGATTCGAGAAATATGATTTCGTGATGTATTAACTAATAAGATATAAGCATTGATTTATTACAACAACAACAAACAAAAAACATTAATCATTGACCAAGACTTGTTGCATTTATTTAAAGTGCACACTTGTATGCTTATGGTCCACATCGAACATAATATTAATTTGTTTTTAGCATTAATAATTTTTGAAATTTAAAATTTGTGTGGAGACAAAACAACCAAAATATTTGTAGAAAAACATGTCATGACTAGAACAAGTACTATGGTGCTTCAAAACAATCTGACCAAATACAGCAATTTTGATGCAACCGAATTATAAAAACAGAAAAACAGAATATATGTATATATAATAATTATTTGATAGATAATATTTAGTTGAGATTGATAGATAATTTTTTCTGAGAGAGAAAATTTTTAAATAGCAATTACAAAAAAATTTGACCAAAAAAAAAAAATATATATATATCATTTTAATGTATTTCTATTGCGCATATGTTGCATAGAATCTATATGTTAAGGGTGTAACCCATAAGATGTGATATATGGTCAGGTCAAAGATAATAGAAACATGTTTCTAGTGATATGTTACTATCACATGTCTAGTGGAGTGCTAAATCAATGAATATCCCAAAATATATGTCAAATATAATTGTTATATATTCGTTAATTACTAATTAAAGTAAATAAAGTCAATAATCGAAGAAAAAAGGAACTTACATTCTCCACGATGATCCCTTACAACAAATGCTTCAGTCATCGCTTCACAAACCGCAACGCCTTGACCGCTACTCCCTTTCGCAACTTTCACGCCAATTCTAAACTTACGGCTACGTATCCAACTAGAATTATCAGTAAACTCAATATCTCCGATCGTTCCAACACCGTTCCTCACTGTCACAGTTACTTCTCCTGCAAGTAATGGCCGTTTCCCATCCCTTTCTTTGACGATATTACGATCAAATTCATCGCTACTCCATTTATCACCCGAAGGAAAATCTCCGTGAAGAGCAACGATGTCTAGTCGGATCGGAAGGTCGAGATTCACTGGAGCGATCCGATGATTATTGTTTGAATCATCAACAAGGATGATCTGAAGTGGACTTTTGTCCACGTCACTGATTTTGCTTCCCGTGAATATTGGTTGCATTAGATTCTTAGCAAACACTAGCTTTAATGTCGGGGAAATATTATCCGGAGCTTCTACCCGAAACGACGATGACCGAGAAAATGTTCGAAATCTTTTTATTCCATGTTCCACTTCTTGGCTTACCTGTTCTCATGACCAAAACGAGTTATAAAATACTCTTATGATGATCTCTTATTTGTTTTGTCTAAAATTACAAAAGTTACTAAAATGTCTATTATATATTGCTCTTTTTTTGTTGACAATATAATTATATCTTACTATTATATACTCTGTCCGAGTAACACTATGTATATATATTAATCTAATGTATGTATACATGAAAAGTTAAAAAGATATAAAAGATTTTGTACTAAAAATCTAAAACATAAATTTTCATGAAACAAAATCGTTATTCCAAAAAGACATTATTCGTAAAATGGAGATAGTATTAAATTTGTAGGCCTATATGTAGATCTCGTCAATGATACCATATCATATATGTGTATGTGTGTGGACCGTTCTTTTGTCCTTTCTTTCTAGATATAGTTGACCGAAATGTTAGGTTAGAGAGGTCTTGTTCTTAATACTAAAAATATCTGTAACTTTGCAAGTATCTATTTTGTCTTCATGAAGTTAGGATATGTTAATAGTGTATGCAATTATATATATATATATATATATATATGTGTGTGTGTGTGTGTGTTGTACATAAATGTATTGTATTAGCAACGGGATCGAATCATTCTTATCTTATCAAGTTCCAACTCGCATATTAGACGTCGTCAATGCTAAAGTTTAATTTGTATATTTTTATTATTGTAAATAAGTAGATGCATGAAATACTTGTTACTTACGTATGTGTAAGTATTTAATTAAACATGGTAAATATGTATCTCTAACTCTAAATTACTTAATTTGATAATTAAACTATAGATATGCATAAGAATCTAACCCTAATCTTAACATACAAGATTGTCATATTTCTGTATTAACACAAAGGAGTATTTATAAATAACAAAAAAAAGTGGAATCGAAGTGTACTTACAACTTTTCTAAGAACAGGCTCTAGGGCTAACGAAAAGCAGTTGATGGTGTTCTCATTGTTCAATGCTCTAAACACACTGAAAGTAGGTCGAAAAAAACAATAAATTCAGAGAAGGAAACAAATAAACAAGAGAGGGAGACAGAGAGAGAACAATGAACATGTTCCGATCCTCACTAAAATTATGCATGGTTGTATATATGATTAGTCATAATACAATATAAGAACAAAATAATACAATAAAATTTAAGAAAATTTACGAGTCATAGAATGGTAGAAATTTCATCCGTTTCTCGGTTTTCTTTTCTTGATCTGATTCTTGTTCTTGAATTAACCTCTTCCCCGCCATGGAATTGGTACGGTGAGCTGAGAGAGAGATAGAGAGAGAGAGAGAGAGAGAGAGAGAGAGAGCTTCGATCTAATCTGTTGATAGAAATGTTTTGATATAATCTAAATTGGAAAAATGGGATATATATATATATATTATATATGTTAGGTTAAGTCGCTTGGTCTTATAATTAATTTCTAACTGATGCAAATATATAAAAACAATAAAGAAAGTTCGCAGAAGGACAAAGGAAACAACCTGGCAACAAACCCAAAAGAAGTACACGCGAAATTTTCTTTTTATGGCGTCATATATAGGGTGACTTTTGACGTCAACCCCAAAAGAGAAAGCGTCTTTTGTTAACAAGTGGACGGTTGTGATCTTCCACTCTATCAGGTTTTACATCTAACGGTTGATATTAAGCTTGATCCATGTGCCACATGATTAGTGGAGAGAGCACTACGAGTGTATGATAGATCCGGTCCGTTCTTTATTGAATATTTTTTTTTTTGGTTTAAAGGGTAAATTTTATTAAAAAACCAAAAGACTAAAATATACAAGAGCAGAGCTCGACTAAAAGTGTCGAAAAGTTTGTATGAACCCCAGAACTAAATAAGAGAATGAGTAGAAGAAGGAAATAAGAGTGATTGCCTCATTAAAACCTTACTCGGGAAAAACCCAGTAGGAAAACCCGAGTAAGGAAAAAGAGTACAATCCAAGAGAAGAGAAGAGAAAATATGAGAAAAAGAGAGAAAGGAGAAAAGAGAAAAAGACTGCCTCATTAAAACCTTTACTTAGAAAAAACCCGTGAGGGGAAAACCCAAGTAGAGTAAAAGAGTACAGTCGGAGATGAGTGAGAAAGATGGAACTAAAGATGAAAACGATAGGGAGGGGTGTGAGTTTGAAGCCCGAACCAAGTCTCAAGGATTGATGGACCGTCATGAGAAGTAGAGGTAGTCAGAGCGATCAGCTTGGACTTGATGGTAGTTTGGATGTCCCGAGCCAACTGTAGCACCGGTCGGAAGGAAGATGTGTGGAGTCTAGAATTCCGCTCACGCCATAAGGAGTACACCGCCGCGTGAAGAAGGAGATGGGCAATGAGCTTGAGGTGTTTGATGGTCGACGATCGCGGGAGCCACTGCAAAAGCAAAGGAAGGGTGCTATAAGTAGGAATCATGTGTAGAACAAGCTGCAAAAGTGAGTATGAATATGAGCAGTGAAAGAAGAGATGGTCCCTGGTCTCATCATGCGTGTTGCATAGGAGGCAGATCGCTGGAGAGGAGGGGGAGTATCGTCTGATCCGGTCTCTAGTGGCCAATCTGTCGTGGACCGCAAGCCAAGTGATGAAGGCATGTTTTGGTATTCTTCCTGAGAACCAAACATGTTTGTACCAAGGAGCGTCAGGGGGAGGGGGGAAGAGGGTGTGGAAGGTCCGAGAGGCTGAGAACTTGGTAGGAGTCTGCTGAGTAGGTGAGTCATCCTCTGGTAGGATCCACTGGTAGTTGTCCGAGAGGGGAGGGCGAAGAAGCACCGAAGGGTCTGGGAGGGAGTCGCGAAGGAATGAGATGACTGGGTTCCGAGATCTGGTAGGGATACGCCAGTTTCCCGAGCTGATAGCGTCTAGAACGGAGGCGTCGTGGTGGATACCAGTGAGCTGAGCTGCAGAATGACCCAGGAGGAGGGAGAGGGGGCCAAGTCCGGTCCAGTTGTCTTGCCAAAAAGAACAGAGGGAACCAGAACCTACCTTACAGTGGATGAAGGAGCGGGCCAGGGGGCGAAGCTTGAGGAGCCTGTTCCACATCCAGCTTCCGACAGGGGAAGGGTAGCGGGCCTCCCAGAAGCTAGTAGATGGGAATAGGTGGCTCCGGGACCAAGCAACCCATAGAGAGCCCGAGTCAGAGAAGAGCCTCCAAATGAGCTTGAGGCATAAGACTGTGTTCCATTTGGTTAGACGACGAAGACCCAAGCCCCCCGACTGGCGAGGAGAGCAGACAACATCCCAAGATATCTTGGCCCCCTTGCCTGAAAGAGTGTTCCCAGACCATAAGAAGGCATTGCACAGGCGTTCAATCCGGAGGAGACACTGTTTGGGAAGGAGGAAGATTGAGCCCCAAAAGTTGATAACAGAGTTGATGACTGATTGGAGGAGCTGAAGTCGCCCTGCAAAGGATAAGTGTCTAGCGGTCCAGGAGGTGAAACGGGATTGAATGCGCTCTAATAAGGGCTGGAAGTCTGATGCCTTCATCTTGTGTGGAATGAGGGGAACACCTAAGTATTTAACAGGAAGAGTGCCTTGAGCCAGTCCGTAGGAAGTAGCCATGGAGCTATGGGTAGCCAAATCATCCCCATCTAAAAAGAGGGTGGATTTGAGCAGATTAACTCCTAGTCCTGTCATCCTGTAAAAATCATCCAAGACAGAAAGAATGGCCTGAAGGGAAACATCGGATCCATCAAAGAAAATGAGAAGGTCATCGGCAAAAGAGAGGTGAGAGATAACCGGGTTCATGCAGCTCGCATGGAGACGGATGCGTCCTGTTGCCACTGCCTTGTCGAGGAGCTTGGACAGGGTGTCCATGGCGATCACAAAGAGAAAGGATGAGATGGGATCTCCCTGACGGAGACCTTTTGCTCCCTGAAAGAAACCTGTGAGGTCGCCATTGAAATTGATGGAGAAGGACGGGGTTGTGATGCATTGCTTAATCCAAGATATGAAGGTGGCTGGGAGATCGAAGGCACTGAGGGACTGAAGAACAAAGTCCCAGTGGAGGTTGTCAAACGCCTTCGTGAGGTCGATCTTGAGACAACCACGGGTGACGGGGCCAGGCCTCTGAAACTTGCTAATAAGCTCCGTGGCCAGCAGGATGTTCTCACAGAGTTGTCGCCCTCGAACAAAGCCTACTTGGTTCCGCTGGACAATCGAGGGGAGAATCAGGCGCAGACGACCAGCGAGGATAGATGAGATAATTTTGTAGAAATGATTGCAGCAAGAGATGGGTCTGTAGTCGGTTAAGGAATCTGCCCCCTCTCTCTTTGGAATGAGTGTGATGGCTGTGGAATTGAGCTCTTTAAGTATTTTGCCTGACCTGAAAAATTCAATAACCGCATTAGTAACATCCGTGCCAATAATATCCCAACAAGAACGATAGAATTCGATGGGAAATCCATCGGGGCCCGGAGCTTTATTCCGGGGCATGAGCTGGATGACTGAAAGAACACTGGCTGGAGAGGGGATGGATGATAAGATGTGATTTTGAGCCCGTGTGCTCCTGAAAGTATGGAGGTCTTGGAGGGATCTGACGGAAGGAGAGATGACTTCAATGTTCCGACTACCAAGAAGGTTCCTGAAAAAAGAAACAGTCATTAGCTGGAGGGATTGAACGTCATAAATGAGGGAGCCATCAGAATCTCTAAGAAAGGTGATGGAGTCCCTGTGGAAGTTTGCTATAACGCGGCGATGGAAAAAAGAGGTGTTGGCATCTCCAGCACGAAGCCATTGGACCCTAGACTTCTGACGGTAGAAGGATTCAAGAGCAGAATCCATCAGTTGCCAGTGAGAGTGTGCAAGAAGAACAGCCTGGTGATGACTTGGGGAGGGGTGTGAAAGCAGGGTATGTTGGGCCTGTTCCAAAGAAGACAACGCCTCCTTAGCGCGTTGTTGAATGCCTCCGAAACCCTCGCGGTTGAGAGATTTACAACAAGCTTTAGCGACTTTGAGTTTGGATGCGATCTTGAACATATGCGTTCCAGGTTGATCATGATGATTCCACGAAGAGGTGATCCTGAAAAGAAATTGGGGGTGAGTAGATATGAATGTGAAATAACGGAAAGTTTTAGATTTTCGTTCCCTGATGCCCGGAATAGTGATTAGGCAAGGAGAGTGATCAGAGGGGCCAGGGGCGTCATAGAAGGCAGAGGACTGGGGGACAGAGATGGTCCAGGCTTCGTTGACTAAGGCTCTATCAAGCTTCCTGGTGATGAGATTGATCCCTCCATTATTTGACCATGTGTGAAAAACTCCCCTTGGGGACAAGTCAAAGATTCTACTTTCCCGCATACATGACTCAAGATCGGACATTCCTGCAAGGGGTAAGGGAGAGGGAGTGAAAGAGTAATGCTCAGTGGAGAGAAGAATTTGGTTAAAATCCCCTGTTACCAGCAGGGGACGAGATGATATGGTGGGATGGTTTGCGAGAGTGGAGATGCTTCTCCAAAGATCCCTGCGGGTGATGAGGGAGTTGCTAGCATAGACGAATATGACTGTAGCATAGAAATCCGTGGTGGGGTCGAGTACTTCAACCGCAATGTACTGGTCCGATTTGGAGAGAACAGTGCATTGTAGACGAGGATTCCAGATCACCCAAATTCTTCCGGATGGGGCAAAGTCATAGTTTGTTTCAACTCGCCAGGAAGGAGTGAGAAGGTTGACAATTCTTGGGACATCGGAGTCGTCTCGCACCCTAGTCTCGAGAATAGCTCCGATTAATGGTTTATGAAGTCGTAGCCAATCTTTGACAAGGCGTTGACGAGAAGAGCTGCAAATGCCCCTGACATTCCAAGAGAAGATATTGTTACTATCATAAGCAATAGTATTTAGTGAATTCATAGATAATATAATAATAAGTAGAGAAATAAGAGATTAGAGTAATCTCTTTGAGATAGGGAAGAAGTGGGGAAGAAGTAGCTTGGAGGACTCTTTGGATTTGTCTTTTAGGATCCGTTTCTTGTGCTTCTTTTGGTGTTTTTTGGGTTGAGCATGGATTGGGGCTTCTGTCTCATGAGCGGGAAGCGGGTCAATGAGATCATGTATACCGGGAGATGGTTCCCGAGATATCTCGCCTTCCTCCAGAACGTCGCAAGGGAATTCAATTTCTTGAGTAGTGGGCAAGGTAGAGTGAGTGTCTTCCATTTGGCGGAGGAGGAGGGAAGTGAAGGTGGCTGCCGGCGGAGGAGAGAGGGGAAGCCGGTGGGGAGAGATGGGGTTGAGCGTGGAGGAAGGCGTCGCCAGTGGTGATGGGCCTGTGACGGCTGCAACGTTGACTGGGGATGAAGACTGGGCTGTGGACTTTGAAGCGCGGGAGCTGTTGGACTGGGCTGGAGGCTGGTGATGGGCTGGAGAGGGTGAAGGGTTTGGATCGTGGGAAGGGGACAGGTGGGCTGGGATGGGTGAAGGTTTTGGGCCAAGGGAAGGGGAGAGGTGGATGGGCTCTTTAAAAGTTGACACGGGCCCAATTAAGTGGGGGATGTGTGGAATAGACGTGATGGGCTTATGGGACTTGGTTGGGCTGGGCCTGGATTTTAGGGGAGAAGTGGGTTTTGGCGAGATGGGTTTTGAAATGGGTGGGATTTGGGTTGGGTTTGTCGGTGTGGATGATGGTGTGGGCTTCGACACGGGAGCAGGCCCAATCGGAGGATTCGCTAACCCTAGGTCGCGGATGACTGAGGTATAAAGTGATTCCGACTGTACGGACAGGGGAGGTTCCGGTTGTACGGATGGGGGATCTTCGGCGGAGCTGGGGACGCTGGAGACGCTGGAGGGAACACAGGGAGTAGCGACATTCGTGGAGGGGAGAGATCCCGCTTCGGGTTTTGAAGAAGGTGGCGCACGAGAGCGGCGGGGACAGCGGTGGCTTCGATGGCCGTACTGGGTGCAGTTGGGACACAACGGGGGAAGCGTGTCGTACGTGACTCCAATCGTCACCTGAGATCCTTCCTCGTCTTCAACGATTACAGAGGACGGAGGTGGTCCGTTGATGAGGGAGACTACAGCGCGGATTCGTGATGAGAGAGAGCCGAACGGAGAAGGTTTTGAGGGGGTTGTCGGAGGTAGCGGGACACCGACTCCACTGGCTACTATGGCGAGACCTTCTTGGGACCAAAGTTGTGGGGGAACGTCATGTAAAGTGAGCCACACCGGTGCCGAGGTAAGGGGCTGATCTAGTAGTGACGAAGAAGGAGACCACAGTGTCACCGCGAAGGTTGTGGTACCGGCGCTCCAGAATCCCATATCTAAGACCCATTTGCGCGTTGAAATGTTCGGTATGTAGATGAGACAGGACCGGTTACTGAAGTGCCGAATTTGGATCGCACCTTTCTTTCCCCAAATGGGGTTCAAGTCTAGGAAGATCTTGCGGGGGGGAGGAGGATCTCCGAAGAAGTGACATACCACATGGTCTTTCCATGTTTCTGAAGATTTGAGGAGGACTGTGGGAGGGGCTTTTACAATCGGTACTCCTTCCGAGGTGAAACCAGGTGGAGGGTAGCTTTTAGGACTTGTGGTTGCGCGATTGAATAAATCGGTCCAGAGAGTTGAGTTTGATGTTGCAGAGACACTTGAATGAGAGAGGACATTGGTCGGGTTGTTAGATGTTGGGGGAGGTTTTAGAATGGGCGAAGAGGGTGAGGGAATGGTTGAAGAAACTCGGGGAGGAGGAAGAGATGGGAACTCGGACGGCGATAGCGGTGGAGGGCCACCGGAAGTTGAGCTCTCCATAGGAGAGAAGGCAAGGGACCGCCGGGCAAAGCTAAGGACCGGGTAAGAAAAAGGGAGCGTTTTAATTTTGTCGTTTTGTATTGAGAGTTATAGGGAGAAGAAGTGATAGAATCTTGTTTGCCCTTTATTGAATATTTGTTCTCTTCATCTTCAAAGATTTAACATTTGATGTCAACATACTTATTTACGATCAATCAACATGTTTAAAAAAAAAATGATAGACCAATATGATTATCTAATAAAGTCCCCTTTTTGCCTAACATAATTAGAACAATTATAAAAATTAGAGAAAAATACAGGTTTAGTTTAGATTTGTTTCTTCTCCATTTTATGTCAAAAAGACGAAGTGTGCAACAACACCAACTTGTTAATTTTGGTTGGTCCCTTCCGACAAATATGGATATATAAACCCTTTTATGTAGGATTAGTTTTATCGAACTATCTTTTAAGCAAATCAAAAGAATGTTTTGTAATAATCTAACCTTTTTGGGTTTCCCCAAAAACATCCTACTAGTTTAATAGCTATTATTAGACCATAAATTTTGTAATAAACAATCGTTTTCTGAAAGTAGAATGTCTTGGGTTGATAAAAGTTAATCCTAATATCCTGAGAACATTAAATATTAAACTATATACAAAGGGTCAAGTACATTTCGAAGAAGGTTCATTGAACTGATTTGTTCTTCTGGGGTCATTTCTTGCATGTCGGGTCGGTTTCATATATCTATCCTCCTCTCAAACTTGTCGTTCTTTTAGCTTCAGTCGACTCTGTTTAGTCTCTATCAAAAACCTTTTATCTAGGTTTAATTTACTTTTTTTTTCTTTTAAACTTCAAAATATTCTTGAAGGCGTTATATAATTAATGAATTGCCTCGATGACAAGCTTTATAGTCTTTGTTACGATATAGTCATTTCACAGAGTACAGAATGATAACCATCTATTCAAATTGATGTAACCTAAACGATGAGAAGCCCATTTCTCAATTGCTATCCTCTTTTGGGGTGGCGAATTCAAAAACTATGTAGATGTTGTTGTTGATTTTGTACATTTTTCATAGTAATTGAACTTTTAAATAATTATGATTTGAGTATATTCCAATTTTATAGTTTTGCAATTAAATAAAAATCAAAGGTTAAAAGTAATAAGTAGACGTGAAGGAAATCATTATAGAGTCGTGCGTCTTAACGACACAATATATGACTGTCTTTTTTCTCGGAAGCTGCCTTACCCTTTTGCAATTTTTTTTGTTACTATTGACTAAGCCACGTTCTTTATATCTATATTGTGTAAGTAATAATTTCATTTTGATAAAATAAGTAACTTTTTTGTACGTTGCATTTGTAAACTCTAAACATGCATGTAGTCATATAACCTTATATAACTTCCCACACAAAAAAGGTTTTCTTAAGAAAAATTTATCCACAAAACCATACGTTAAATTTTGAATATTCATTCTAACCTTTTAACATTATAAAATACGTTAAAAACAAAATTAATAGGCCGTGTACGGAACCAAACGGCAGCGTGCGTATAATTATACAATTATTAGCTAGCGAATTATAATGTATCTGTTTTCCCAAATTAGTGGCTTATATTGTAGGAGCTAAAGCCATCACCAGTTATATAATAAACAGTCATGTATTACTCACGTAGTTGAACAACAACTAAACAACGAAAACATATCGTAATCGTTCATTTTTGGTAACTCTACAAATTTTCAAAATAAAATTATTTAGAAATGAAACAATTAATTTAGAGGACAAAAGAAAAAAGAAAGATTTGGCAATTTCTGTTTGTTTACAATTTTGGAAAAGAAATTCAAGAATTTTTTTTTTATAAAAAAAATGTAGAATGTCAGTACGAAAAATAAGCTACAAAACATCAATTTTGTTGTTGTTGTTGTTTTTTGTGATAAAGACTTCTAACTCATAGTTTTCTTTTAACAAAATTTATGTGAAAGAAGGAGGTGTGAACAAAGTTTTGTAATTACAGATGGGCCTTATAAATTCCAGTCCATAAATGGATCATAGCAAACACAAATGGGTCAAATTGTATATTATGGGCCTGAAGAAGAGAAACCTAAAAACCCATAACCTTACGAGCAAAATGGATCAACCTATCCAAAGAGCCATCACCGAATTTCCTAGCGAACAAATAGCATTTGTTACTCTTCTTCCCATTATACACACACCCTTCTTCTCTATTCCTCAGCTTCCTAATGAGCTCCTCCGTCACCAACCGCCGTGTATACTTCCTCGGATGGGGCCCTCCCCGTGACCAATCTGTCCACGTCAGCGACCGGTTCGCGTTCTTCCCCGGAAACATGACGTGGACGAAGGTCGGCAGGTAATGCTCGTCGGCGTAACAACCCCAACGGCAATGTTTCTCGAATAGAGGGAAGTACGTGGTGTCGGAGACAACGGCTACAGCTACTTCACGGTCGATTTCGAACCACTGAGAGCCTTTTCGCCAATTGCTGCGGCTGATGAGTGGGGACATAAGGCGGTTGTAGCGGCCGCGACCTGCTGGTCCGGGAATGTCGTAGACGTCGACGTACGATTGTAGAGAGTTTATGAGGTAAGAGTAAATGGTGGAGAAGTTGAAGAGAGGAATGTCTGTTTCCGAGAGGAGGACGAAACGGTGGTTTCCGGCGTTGAGCAGAGCGTTGGCCAGTAGCCGCCGCTCAGCGTCCACCATGCTCACCATACCCCATTTCACTTCCTAAAACACATTTAAACAAAGAGGATTAGACTAATGAACTGTGCATCTAATTATTATTAATTAGCAATGTAATTGGTGAGATTAAAATCCTATGTCGGTATGTGTAATAGACTACTCAACGGTTTTATATTTATATAGTATATAATTATATCTATTGAAAGGAAAATTAAGAGGCATATATAGGAGACATATATAAAAGGAACTAAAGTACGACATTTTTATCCTATTATTGAGTGGCTAATTAGATATGATCCCTTTATATAATTGGTTATTAGGAGAAACAATAATGTCACTATCAGTTGCATCACGTGACATATATATATATATATATTAATCAACCCATATAAGTATTTTTTGAACGAATGATTTTTTTAGGTACTTTTTTTTTCTGCATACACAGATACAGTATGATTCTTGTCCATGAAACATATCTTTGTTGTATGACTTCTGTCTTTGCGACTTTTCCAACTTCTTCGACACGCATCATTTTGTTGTTGTAGCAATTTAACTATAATCTTATATAAAAAAAGAGTATTTAGACTATAATAAAACGTACAAGGGATAAAAAAGGGATACGGATCTACGTATTTTTTTTTATAACCAATATGCCCTGAAGGCTTGAACATTGCAGCCATAGATGCCTGTTCTTTGCAATTATGATTTCTAATTAACAACGCTAAGGCATGACAAATTGAAATAAATAAATAAATATAATAATGCTAAATGATTTTGTCACACCCTTATTCTAAGTTATGAACACCACACTATTTTTCAAATAAGAGTATATGCTTCTACGAAATAATTTTTTTTAAAACAAATACAAGAGCAAATATAAGTAGAACCGGCTTGAAACGTATTAAAAAAATATATTAAAAAAATTATTGTGTTTGGGATTCCAATTCAATATAATTGAAAAAGAAGATATTATGTATTTTTATTTTAAACAAATATGCCTTCCACGTTACAGCAAAATGTTACTGTACTTCTCCTTTGTTTTGCAATCATGATTCCTATAATTAAGTAATTAACAACTAACGCTAATGCCTGTCAAATTAAGAAAAATATATAAATGCTAATTGCAAAATACTGTTTGTTAATTTTGTAATTGTCTTGTAAGTTAGAATATCATTATCTCTCATACTTTTAAAATATCATAAATATTTTTTTATTATTAAATTAGTTATGATACTTCTTAAATTTATTTAAAAAAAAAAACGTTTCAGCAAAATTGTTTTTTGGATGATAAAAAATCTCTATGGTATCAGCTGATGGTATTACGCTTTTAAACACCACACTAATTTTAAAAGTAAATTACATATTCTTAGGAATAGAATTGTCCAAAAAACAAATGCAAATATGTTGGCCTTATCTTGTCTGATTAAGTTGGCTATCTCAATTTCAATTACGAAAAAAAAGTAAACAGATAAATAATAAAAATCGTGAGGGAATGACGAAATTGACTGACCTTGCTTGGAATCCTCCGGCGAAAAAACGGTGATGTTCCGGGAATATCATCGTCAACGTAAAATGGGTCACTCGTATGAATGTAAATGGAGAAAAGACCTTGATGGCCTTCGAAAAATCTCTCCCACAGTTTAGCCAAAGGAAGCTTCCCTCTCGTCAAGAACATAAACGCCACTTTCTTTGTCATCGTCAACGGCGTTTCTTGAATCTTCGATGCACGCCATAAGAGTTCATTCTCCGTCATGTTATGCATCAAGAACTCTGGCTCCTCCTGAGAAGAACCCTTTTGCCCTTCATCATCACCAGTCGCAACAGCTTCTTTTTCTAAAACGCATTTTTTTGGCTGTGTTGTCTGCGGCTGAAGCGGTGTAGACAGGGAACAGGAGGAGGAAGGAGAATATAGACGAAAGAGTTGGGGACTGAAAGAAACGTTTCTTGTGTGGAAGTTGAGAATGAAGCCGAGTCCGAATCCGAAACCGATAAGAAACGAACACAACACGAGGTTTTGGAATATTTTTTTTGATATGAATATCTTTGATATAAAGATTTGGTGAAGATGACGACTTTCTTGTTGAAGAGAGTGTTCGTTCGTTTCGTGGCTCTCTCTCATTATTTTTGTTCTTTTTGGGTCTTCAAACTGAACGTTAAGAACCGTGGGACGAACGAACGTTATAAATGGTGAAGACTGAAGAGTATGATCGTGACTGAATTCTAAAAGGACTTTTCGTAATTGTTTCTTTTTTTTAAATATCTCTGATCTCACAGGGCTTTGGATTTTGCTGGAAACATTGAGTTGACTACTGTATACAGGATTTTAGGGGTTGAGTTAATTCGATTGGTACACGAATTGGGCTCTATGTAAACACGTTAACTAGTATTCTGACATTAAAGTTGAAGTAATGCTTGGGTTAAGGACAATTAGTGTCACCTATATATATCTGTTTTAACTTTTATATTACCTTTTTTGAAATTTCAATATTTTTTAATCAAAAGGACAATCACAAACAGGGGAATGTGTTTGGATGATAAATTCTGAGTTTCTAGCAAACATTGTCTTCTACAATCTCGACCATAAAACCTTAAAGCATAAGAAACGATTAATTACTAACGCATAAAACATCTCAAAGTCTCGGGCCACAAAACAGGATTCTACATAATCTGAGGGCGCAAAAGCTCTATCTTGATAGCTTTCTGCAAACTGATGATGGTATTATCTTCAGTAGAACGAGATGCTATAGACAAGTTTCCGCCTATGTTGTTTTTCAAAACCCGCGACAATATCATCGATTGTATCTTCCCATGATTCATTCCCTTCAATCTAAAACCACAACAGTCACCAATGTTAATTTTCCATTAGAATTAAAGTTGTAATCAAAACCTGCTACTACAAGAGTTATGACAACAACAACAACAACAAGCTGTTAATGAACAATCGAATATATATATAATTTGTTACTAGGATTATTGACCTCTTGACAGAGTTCCAAGGCAAGTCGGCCACCAATAGCGGCTTCTTCGTGATTATCTTTAACCTCCAAGTTCATCACAAGTATGGTTTTCACAAGTGACTGTTCTCTGTTATTAAGATCTGCAGATTGGTAATAACATCCAAGTCGATGAGATTAAAATATAGTTAGTCACACAAAAACTGTTGTTATTACTTTCACACATGGAATAAATACATTAATACCATTTCTTCCAATATTACAAGAGTTTGTGTTTGAACATCTACGTAGTTAGACCTCAGGATCAAGGAACTTTAGAACAAATAATTTATTATTAAGATAAGGAGAATTTAGATTACCTTCAAGAACTGAATCAAAAACCTTTTCTTCAAATGTCATTACAACATCAAACACACCATCACCAGCATTATCTTGCCATCTCTGGGGAGCAAGTTTCACGGATAGGTTCCTCTTAAGCATCTGCAATATACCATTCCGCTTGTAACTGAAGAAACAGTCAAGGTATTATCAAACTTCAAGTTTACAAGACTCAGACAACCCAATGGACAATGTTCTAAGTAAAAAAACAAAACATCACAGGTTTTAAAAAGCATAGCCATCAGCAATACAAAATTTTTTGACTACTGACTTTGTATTTCCGGAATCAATGTCTTCAGAAAAACAGATAAAAATAGGATTTAAACCACTGAAATTGGAGAATTTAAAGAGCATAATAGGTGTTACAGTCTAGAAACCACAGCAATAGAAGGATATTGACACTGAAGCAGCGAGTAAAATGGCATAAGGGATTCGAAGCTGATAAAGAACAAATCACAGAAACGTGGGAAAACAGGATACAGCTCAGGATCTTTGCGCCTGAGTTCATCGAACATCTGCTTGTAAGGAGTTCCAAAATCGTAGACGTTAGGCTCTCTGACAGACGGTCCAGGTAGTTTAACATGAGACCCAGTACCGTACGAAGCAACGTCGAGCCCTTGCCTCTTGAGAAGAGCATGAGCCTCCATGCTCCGGTTCTGATTCGACGAACAGACCATGGCATACCGGAACCTCATGGCGAAGCCGCCGCGACTACCAATCTGCGATTTTCCCGGCGACTGCGGCGTTAGCGGCCGAAGCAGTTTACAAGTTCTCGATTTTAGAGATGTTATGTTACTGATTTGGGTTGGGCATGTGTTGGGCTTTTAAAACAAATCCGATTTTTTTTTTCTTTCATTTTATACATGACATAATACAAGGTGGTCCAAGAGGAAAATTTTCACGAAAAAATATGTTTTTTTTTTTCTCTTCTTTCTGCGACTATATCTTCCAATCCTAAACCGGTCATTACTTCAAACCCGAACCAATCGCCATGTTTTGTACCATACCATGGAAAATTTCACCCTCCTGCATGGTTTCTCTCTATTCTGCTTCTATGTCAACGTCATCATATCCAAACATTTGTTGATCTTCCGTAAAAAATGGTTTAAGTCCGAACAAAAATCGGTCTGACTCAATAACCGGAATTTATATTCTGTACAGGTGTGGAAGATGTACCAAGAAGGCAAAATTATGGAATTGGTGGATCACTCTCTAGCAGGAGTATACAACCGCGACGAAGCAGCCACCTGTTTCATCATAGGGTTATTATATTGCCATAAAATCATATCAAACAAACCGTATATGAACACGGTTTGCCTAGACCGGGTCGTCCTGGACACCAAGGACGTAGAGGAGGCGGCTATACAAGCACCGGGACTGGTACAAAATTTTTTGGATAAACCGGAAGCGAACCAAACAGTTTTAAAAGCAGAAGAAGTGGAGGAGCGTCTGGGCCGAATAGTATCGTTGAGTAATCAAGGACTTCCATTTCCATGTATTCCTTTGCGGAAGGAAGATGAATATTTCAAACATGTAAATGCACCCTTGTTTACGTAATTACGTTTGTATAAATATGTGGACGAAAAGGGGTTTTATATTATATGTTAGATCCTACAAGTGTCTAGAACACGTTTTGATATAGATTATCAAATTCTATGTGTTCGAAGTTTATCTTCAATTAACGTTTTCTTAAGGCTAAACTTGGTTTAGGCAGCCTGGCTAAGTACTAGATTTCTGCAAGTACGATAATTTCAACTTTCAAGTTTCTATCGTCCCAAAGAGAGGAACAGTTTGGCACCAACCTAGTTACTGAAGGTATAGCTTTTATATTGGTTTGAAGCTTTAAAGAACAAGTTTAGTTTCACAAGCAAACAAGTCTACAACTTACTATTTTAAAAAATTTAATCAATTTTTTTCATAAAAAACCAAAACTCTATAAGTCTTATATATGTGTTGTTTCGTTGTATTTGTTTGGTGGTTATTGGTTTGTAATATTGGGTGTGTTATATATGTATATATTTGGCCCTAATAAAATTTAGATAATTTAAAGCTTCTAATTCTGACGATATTGTTTGTATATAGTTCGACTGCCTTAACTAAATTACCAAGCCTAACAAGATCAAATTGGTTTAATGATACTCTCCTGAAGCCCATACTAATTATTATATTATTATGTTATGTAGAGTTTTGTCTTGCATTTGCTTTTTTGCCATCAATTGTGCTCAAATCAAATAAGATTTCTACTATGGTTTAGTCGAATCTTTTAGGAATTAAAATACTAAGTTTCACTGACGGTCTTTTAAAATAGGCATCGTTGGCTTTATACACAATTAAACTTGATCTTAATATAATTTTTTTTTTTGAAAAGACTCTTTCTATTTAATCGGCAACTTAAAATATTCAACGGTTTAATTTAAAGAAGTTTTGGCAAACATGCATCCAAACAATTACTGCTTCCCTCACGTTATGGACATTTCTGGTAACTCAGTTTGTTAGTAGTTACTAGGTACACTAGCAAATAGCAATGCTCAAAGTCAAAAAGCAACAAGATAGGAACCTAACTTCAGAGTTAGAATCCAGAAGAAAACGTGTTTGATCAGCTAGCGGTGAGAAGAAAACTAAACGTAGCTAAGCAAAAGACTTTGGTAACTTAGATACATTGACTAAAACAATAGTGAACACAAAAGCAGAAAATTACATAATTAATACTCCATTAATTAGTCGTTCGTTCGTCACAATAGATTAGGGAAATTAAGAAAGAAAAGGTTACCAATTGAAATTAAAAAAAAAAAAAAAATACTTTTGAGGTATTAACTCTCAAGTTCTTCCCCCTTGAGAAGTTGCATAAAAAGAGCTCATGGGTCCCATTATCAAACAGTGACCCACTTTCTCTATTTGGATATATCTCCTGATGAATTAAGAGGACCCCACTTTATTACAAAAATCCCCATAACTCTCACTTTGATTGGCCCTCCTTTTATTTTCTAAATTGTCTTTTTCTTTTATTACACCCACTTATATTCCATTTAAAATAAAAATAAAAACAAAATTGGGGAAAACAGTGTCTATATAAATAAACGGAATTACTCGATCGAAAACAGCCACTCTCCATTTCCAAAAAAAAAAAAAAATTAAATAATAATAATCGAAACTCAATTATGGCGAATCTCTCTTCTGATTTTCAGACATTCAGAATGGAGGAGGATCCCATAACTCAACTTGCAGAACTCAACAACACTCTTCATCAGTTCCAGACAATGTTCGCTCCTCCTTTCTCTTCTTCTCATCTCGACTCTCTTTTCTTTCATCATCATCAACATCAACAATTCCCAGATCATTTTCCCGGAAAATCTCCCGAGAATAATAATTTTCATCAAGGGTTTTTCCTCCCTTCTAATATTCACAACAACGACGAGTCTTCTTCAAGAGTCGATACCAAGAAGAGAAAAACATTAATGACATCCGTGTCTACTTCGGAGAACAGTGTCTCTGATCAAACTCTATCTACCTCTTCTGCTCAAGTTTCTATTAATGGAACGAAAAATGTATTTTCATTGACCTCGAAACCCTAATTTCACATATCAACTATACTATCAGTTCGTTCTAACTTTTAAAAAAAAAAAAAAAATCACAGAGTTCTTTAAGGAGAGGGAAAAGGTCAAAGAATAGTGAAGAAGAGAAAGAGAGAGAAGTTGTTCATGTTAGAGCCAGAAGAGGTCAAGCCACTGATAGCCACAGCTTAGCAGAGCGGGTAAAATTTCATTCCCTTATCAACTAAATTTATTAATTCGATATCTTGTTAATGTTAAATTATACGATTAATGAAAAATTATGAATAAAAATATTTTCATATTGAAATTCAGGTTCGACGAGGGAAAATAAACGAGAGATTGAAATGTTTGCAAGATATAGTCCCCGGATGCTATAAGGTGATTATGATCGATTTAAATAAAATTATAATTCTGTTTCGACTATAACAATTTCTTTGAGGTTTTTTTTTATTTTTTACTGATTATATGTTTTGGTGATACAGGCAATGGGAATGGCTACGATGCTGGACGAGATAATTAATTACGTCCAGTCATTACAAAATCAAGTGGAGGTATAACAATTATAAGAATGAACTTAATACTATCAAATTACAGATTTTTCCCTTATTTAATTACATTCGTTTCAATAATTACTAATTCGTTTTTTTTTTTTTAAATGTGGGATCAGTTTTTATCTATGAAGCTTACAGCAGCAAGTTCGTATTATGACTTTAACTCAGATCGAGGCTGATGCTGTTGATTCCATGCAGGTACAGTAGAGAGTCTTGAATTTTTAAGTAGATTGGTCTAATGAATAAGTTTTAATGTTTAATCTAGTATGACTTGTATCTTAGTAATTGTCTTTTAAGATGATTAATTATTTATTTAAATTGAATTTTGTGTGAATAATTAATATTTGCAGAAGGCAAAGGCACGTGAGGCAGTAGAGATGGGGCAAGGGAGGGATGGGAGTACTGTCTTCCATTCATCATCATGGACTCTTTGACTTTTGTTTTTTCTCTCCCTTTTTTTGTTGTCTTTCTAATTTCTCCTTTTTTTTTGGATAAAAATACTTAAGAGATTGATTTCAATAATTTGTATGCCAAATGATATTATGTATACTGTGTAATGTCGACATTACAAATTTATTGCCTAGAGATTGCAATTCAGTTTGATTGGACAGTGTCACATGTTTTATGGAGATCTATACTAAAAATTCATCTATACTAAAAAGGTTTGTAATTGCCATAAAGTTTAATCAGATCCAACCACTAATTTTACAATATGATTGGTTTTTTAAGCATTTTGAAATTGTAGATATCTCAGCAATCACACTTTTAGATAATGGCCATGGATCATGAGTATGACTCATGAGGAATGTTATTTCGACATTGTTAGTTAATATTGGACATATCTAAGAACGGTTAGTTTAATATATAATTTTAGATGTGAACTATTAGTTTTTGAGTTGTTTAGTTTAATATGTAAAATCAGTGATGAACTATTTTTGAATTGCTCGATACAAGACCTATATTTTATTGTATTTCTTACGTTTCATGCAAATTTATCCTTTTTCTTAGTTCTTTTTAGATGTTTCATGAAGATTAAGGGATTTTAGCTTTTCTATGCATTAGATATTAATAGTATAAAATAGAATTGAGTATAGAAAATGGGATCAACAGTTATCTGACTTGGGGTCAAATAAAGACAAGCAAAGATGATAAACTCGAACACAAAACTGGATTCGGACCAGAGGGAGTAATAGATGGATTTGACGAAACCACCCTTGAGTTGTTGCTATCGATAGAAAGACATAATCATGTGTGTCTCCGAAACGATACACAAAGACAAAGAGAGGTTTTATGCAGCTTGTGGAAGATTGTGGATTGTGGACTTCCAAGGGACGTGTTTAAACGTGGAGCAACCGAATATATTTTCTTCCTTTTCAATTTGTGAACTATGTAATTATCTAAACGTAGCTTTTAATTTCCTAGTATATATTGAAATAAATCATTGCATGAGTGACGGTTCATACTTACATAGAATCTGATGGATGTTCCCTATTCATCATGTACATGATTGGGAAGAACATGAATTCTAGAGATTTATTCCATTTTTTAAGCATATCCGAGTTTGTAAACTTCTATCTTGTATTAGTATTACCGCTCTGTTATTATATTCTGAGTTTCATTTGAAAATGTAAGTGTGCGAGTAAACGAATTTTTATTTTATTTTTTCAACATTACCTTGTAAAATAATTAATAAAAGATTTGGCAGATAGCAGGAGTAGTGCGGTAATACCTTTCATGATATCTCCTACATAATGGTTTTTATAGTAGATTTCACTCTTACCATATTTAATGAGACGATGGTGACATTAATAAAACTGAGTAAAATATAAATTTTAGCTAGAATATAGTTATTTATATTGTACATGTTTAACATACTTCGTGATCTAAAACATGCATTGCTTCATGATCTAATAACATTATTTTGTTTATTTTATTTAAATTTAGTTTTCTTCTATTCCAGTTGGATAAGTACTCATAAATGGTAAAAAAATATAAAGAGAAAGCTCCAAAAAGTGGGAGTGGAGTCCATGGCATGTGTTGCTCTCAAATTGGATGTGACTTAGTTTAGGGCTTTATAGATGAATATTGGTTAGTTTGAGAATAAATTAGAAAGTAATAGATCAATTTGAACATAAAATAATAAGTAATATTTATTATAAAACAAAAGAAAAACGAAAGAGAGAATAGATGCATTGCATGCATCCATGAAACTAGGGAGGACAGCTTGAAATGGACCATTACTTGCCCTAAAGAAGATGGAAAATGTGTGGGGCTTTCTATTCAATTCCGTCTTATTGCATATATTAATATATAAATAAAATAAATTTAAAATGCCTAATTTTAAAAAGTTATAGTTGCTTAGTGGTTGATAGTTTCTAGTTCGACCAGGCTATTGAAAATAATTCATATATAAAATAACCAAACTTTCTTAGTTATACAATTAAAAGTTTAAAGGTCCTCTTTCATAATTTAAGTATTTAAAACAAAGGTTCATTACATGAAGCAGATATACAATATAATATCGAGGAGGATGGTTTTGGGAAACAAATAAATATTTGGGGACCAAAAATATTCTATATATAGAATTGGCGATCACATCATTTGGTGGCAGAGAACAAAGATGGGCAAGTTCAAGGATCCAAAAACATTGTGGGAACCACCAACCACCAAAATTTTGGAAGTGGCTCTAGTTGAATGTGGGAGACTTGTTAGCTCCTCAGATCTCTCTCAAGTCTCTTTATAGTCTTAACTCTTAAAACCCTCAAAATCTTCAATTCCCACTTTTAAGTAATCTTGACACGTTTCTAATATTTTAACACATCTACTAACAGTTTTAACACCAAAGACATGCTTCCAGACCACATATTTTATTTTATAAGAAATGTTAGTACAACTCGCACCACAGTCCACATTTACTTCTTTGTACTCAATGATCAAAACATATCCATACAAATTTTCTAATTAAAAATATTTTTTTTGGTGTTAATTTGCTACACAGGATGTGAAATAAGAGTTTTTTTTTTTCTCAACGTGAGACGAGAGTATTAAAACTTGAAAGTCTGAATAAATCTGTAAACAAGACTAGGAAACTTTAAAAGCCAGAAGAAAATTGTTACGAACAAAAAATATCAAAGTGAAAGAACAAATAATTTTCTCCAGGGGCTATGACCAAAGTATTCAAGTGTCAGTGATACCTTGAACTTTTTAAAAATAATAATAATAATAATTAGTTCTTTTTTTCTACAAATTTTGTCAAACTTGACTCGGACCATACATTCAAACCCAAAACCTGTCTCTTCTAAGTTCTAACATGGAGACCAACCGATTGTATCAATGAGCTTCACTGTCGGAGAATCTGTTGGAGCTGAAGGACTTGATTTCTCTGTTCTGGTGGCAGCAAATTAATCTGCTCTGGGGTCAGACTCATCACCTGTTGAAGCAATGCCTTCTCCATCTCTGCAGATATCTGCACAGATAAGAAAAATACAATCATATCAACAACAATGCCTCTTTGCTCTGTGATCAGCAAAAGTCGTCTACTAGAAAAGGAATATTGAAACCGATTGCTTTAAGGGGCTCAAAATGATAGAACTACACAATCATCGACATGAATATATATATATCCTCGATCAACAGCGGTTCAATGTCTGCGTCTTTCTGTAGCAATATGGGAAGGTATATTACCGGTGCAGGGCGAGGTGGTGGGCCACCTCCAGGTCCAACTTGGCTTGGTGGAGGCATCGGTCCTAAGCCTGGGAGATGAGTAATGTTTGAGCTCTCTGATTGCCCAGCCATCCAAGAAGGACCTCTGTCTGCAGCCATCGGACCTCCTAATTGGTTATTATTGTAGTCTCCACGAAATTGACCTCCACCCTGAAACAAAAGCAGTGAGATTCAAAAAAGACTAAAACCTGCACAATTTCCATTTAGTTGTCTATTGTTTTAAGCAAAAACATGATTTCAACGCAAACAGAGGTAATTATTAGATGACAATGAACAAAGATGAGAAGAATTATTGCTGAAAGATATTCCCATATCTGATTAAGAACAATGAAAGATGTTGGAAATAATCTTTAAGAACGGGTCAATCTACTCAATGGAAGTATGGCACTTAGGAGAAAGCACAAGAGACAAAGCAACATAATTGCATAGCCAATCAGCAAAACCACAGAACATATCGCCTAATTATAAGATAATAAGAGTACAACTACCTGATATGGTAGCTGACTAGGCAGATGTGGCTGTCCCTGCGGGAACTGAGGTCCACCAGAAGCCGGGGGTCTATTACCTGACTATAAATTGGTTCAAATTATGAGCTCTAGTCAGTCAAAAACATAATTTACCATGATGGAAACAAAAGAAGACCGATTATAGCTACTTAATAACTCTGACTCACATGAAACATGGGTTGAGAATGATGCTGAGGAGGTGCGCCATGGTGCTGAAACCCAGCGTTGGGACCAGTCTGGGATGGTCCAAACTGATGATGATATGGTCTAGGCTGTTGTTGAGCCAAATGAGGACCCCCAACCGAGTGCATTGGTTGCTGTTGTTGCAACTGAGTCGAGGAGGCTGGTATATCAAGATGATGAAAAGGAGGTGGTTGGGATGTTGGATGATGGGGAACTGGGGGAGGCGTGTTTTGAACTTGAGAAGACTGTGAATGAGACAAAGAAGTGCCAGCAGGATTCAGATGTCCCTGACGCTGGGGATGCGAGAAACGAGGCTGCGATGAAGCGTTATTGGTTGCAGAAACAGAAGGTGGAGGCATAGGCATTGGTTGTTGCATTGGATGTTTTCTAATGGGGGCTTGTGGTTGCATTGTAGCTGCTGGCTCTTGTAATCCGACACCGCCTTGAACAGATGACATATGAGCTTGAACGTTTGGCTTTGGCGGGATAGATTGATGAGTCTGTTGAGGTTGTGGGGCGACTTGCGGCTCAACTTTCGGAATCTGGATGAACAGAGTTGTAAATGTAAGATGCAGGAAAAGAAACTAACAACCAAATGAATTAAGCAAATTTTTCTTTAAAGGTCCAAGCAAATACCACTTGAGGAGGCTGAACCATACCGAGCATGATTTGTGCCTGACATTCAGAAAAATATAACATCATCATCATATTCATGTCTGAAAATCCATATATAAATGAATTTTTGGTACGTAGTTGCTCAGGCGTAAATCTAAGCATTGTTCACGTCTGGAAACTACACAAAACCCTAATTTTTAACCAGCTTGTGCTACAACAATTCTAAACCCAAAGTAGTCCAATCAAAATATTAAAGTAAGAAGCTCCGAATCAGAATATCTCTAGCTTATCAGACCGGACGAAATGCAAATAGTAGGCAAGGATTGGGGAAGTTAAGAAAAACCTGGAAAAGAGCCTTCGTCAAAAGAGGGTTCCGAATCAGAATCTCTCTCGCTTGTTGGTGATTTTGATCAATCAGCGCCTACGTCATGAGATTAAATCGATCAAAAACAAGATTCAAGAAACAAACAAACAAAAAGCTGTTCTCTTTTCAAATCCGTAAAGAATTGAAACTCTCGAGAAAGAATTGTTGCCGAAAATCGGAGAGTAGAGAAAAGAGAAGAGAACCTTCATTTGAGACATGATATCGTAGAGCTGACTTTTGGTCATTCCGGCCAGATTCGCCGGTAAACCGCCGTCCCCGCCGATTTGCTTACCCGCCATTGTCTTCGTCGGTAGTCGCAACCGTGACAAAGAGTGCCCGATGCGCTTTAACACGCGACACAACAGTACGTGAAAACAAACCTGGGCCTCGAATAGTATATGGTGTCAATCCGACCCAATTTAAGTGACTCGAACATTCTTGGCCTAATAAGAGTAATCAACCATAATTTGTTTAGTTTTCTTTAATAACATAAAATTAAAATACAATAAAGATACCATTAATTTTTTTATCTTCTATAGTTTACACCTACAATTGATGTTTTCGAAACAAAATTGTGATTAATTAAAAGTATATATAATATGAAACCCTATCTTCAAAGTAATTCTTGGATCCGTTTTATCTATTTACATGTCTCGATCTGTTTGATCTTTTAAACTATGTGAGTCCATGAAACTGATAATAAAAAGAGTGATCCATGAAACTTGTATGCTAGATCAAGTGTCTTCTCATTTTCAATTAACTTAAAATTCCTCATATTTTTGTAGGATGTTTTTTTTTGTAGGTTTTCCTGAATAATTTTAGCATAAATCTAAAATATAGACATACATTAGATATGTATATTAAATATATGAAATTTACTCAAATGTTCTTTAAGTGTACCATGTTAATTAAACACGTAACATGCATTTATGTATAGATCTATATATCATATAAATGTATCTTTTGGAAAAAGCAAAAAGCTTAAACACAAGTTTACAATTACAAAGCATGTGACACGGTTTTGGCCTCTTGACTTTCTTGTTGCTGCAGGTATCTTCTTTTTATTTTTGTTTCCATCTATAGTTTTCGTACGCGATAATTTATTTATTTGATCCATATTATACAATACTGATATATAGGATTCTAGTCGGTAAACGTCATCGACTTTATTTTTACTTTCACGTTAAAATAGAGTCTTCCACTACATTCATCACCCACCATGTTCTGCCAATTTAAAGTTTTAAATAATAGGAAAAATATCATTTTATATATCATATTTTATCTAATCTTGTATCTAATGATCATAGGCTGGTATTCAAATTTTATATGGATATATGGTGGACATGTACAGAATTTAATAACTATTAGTCATGTTGAAAAGTGCTATAATATTTATCTAATAAAATTTGTGAAGAAAGTGGAAATTTATTTTTAAATAAAAACGAATTTTAAAATGACAAGTTATTTTTATCATATATTTCATAGACTGACATAATCGTTGAATAAAAAACCAAGATTATGCAGAATTATGTGTTCGGTTATCGCATAATTATTTTACTTTTCGGCGTATTGATTCACCGATGCACTTCATCCCATACGCAAATTAAATAACCACCTCATAATCATTAAATGGATATTTAATTTGCGTACGAGAGAAACAGCATCGGTGGCTCAACATCTCAACTAGCTCAAAACAATTTTAATCAAAGCTATTAATTCAAAACCTTATTTTATCTAGTAATATATAAAATGAATAGAAGGCAGTCAATAATTTTTAAACTTGGCACTTGGTATAATTTCAACATGCCCTGTAAGGAATGAGTAGGCGTATAATCTTGTCTTTCCGGAAATTATAGGAGTCCCAACATTATAAACATACATTAAAAACATTAAAAGATTCATATTAAAGAAAAAGGTAGAGAAAAAAAGAAAGAGAGAAGCACTCAACTCAACCACTTTATATTTTTTTTTTGTGGTAAAACCACAAACTTTGCTTTTGATTTTGTAGCTGAGGAGGTCTCTCTCTTCATTTGATAGGAAGAAGAAGAAAGATAAAAAAGATAAAAGAAAGAGAGAAAAGAGATATAATTAAAATGCAATGTTATACAAATGAAGAAGCATTAGCAAGCCTCTTCATCAATGTCTCAACCTCCTGCTTTCTCCTCCTCCTCCTTCTCTACTCCGCCGTCTCCCTCCTCCTCAAGCTCCTCCACTTCATCGGCGGCTACCCTCTCCTCCAAAGGTCTCTCTATATATAAGCTTATGCTTACTTTACTCTACATACACATACATATATATGATGAGTATTATGTTTTAAACTATGCAATGTTATATAGAGTATTGTATATTTCTTTGCTTTCAGATCATATCAAATAGTTAAATCAATATTGCTGAATTCTATCTGTATTGAATATATTTTAATTTATGTGGTGTTTTATAAAGTAATTTTATATTTACTTTTTATTGAATTTTAGCATATAAGTAAAAAAAATTTCATCCATATTGATGTGTTATAACAACTTTGAAAACCGATCACAGCTTTTTTTTGGAAACTACTTCTCAAATGGGCCGGATCCTAATATAGCTTTCTTTATTATGCAGGAATGAAGATGAATATGATTCGGCGGCGTGGTTTTCCGATGAAGAAGAAGAGGAGGAAGAGGAGGAAGAATTCAAGATGCCGTGTAATACAAGTTACCACGTGATTACTAGAGATAAAAAACCGAATCATTTTATAGCTGATATTAAAGATGATGGAGAGTCTTTAGTGTTTTACAATAATTATTCCAATAGAGGGCCAAACAATCGACACACCAAGGAGTTTATGAATGCTCATCAATCTCATGAACATGAACATGACGACGAAGATGATCAAGATTCCAACATTTCTTCCACAGAGGAACACTTTTCCTCTGCCAATGTTTCTCCTTATCGCAGTGAATCATCAATAGAAGACGAAGACAACGGCGTTGAAGATCTTCAAGACGATCGTTATGATCATGATGATGATGATGAAGAGATAGGAGGAGTGTCACAGTACGACGTCGTTGAGGATTTGGTTCGTAAACGACCAAATGGAAGTATTCATGGTCCCTTTCCTCTGCAAAGTGGTTTGCTGTTCCATGAAGAAAGCTACGATGGTATTATTTCTCTTCACATGTTTTCTTTTATTTATTTTTTCTTTCACATGCAGATTGAAAGTTGTTTTCTTTCTTTCTTTCTACAAGTAACCAGGACTAACACGGTTTCGTTGGAATATTTTTTCTTTGGGTTAATGGTCTCATTGATTTTTGAATAAAAATGAAATTAAAAAATTGGAAAAGAGATTTTATAGCAAAAATTCATTACCGGGTGATATTAGTATAGTCACGTAATGCCTTTGGTTATCAAAAAGTATACTAATTATATTCATCAATACAACTCAACACGAACCGACAGTAAATGATTTGACCTAGCTATATACATATTATTTCAGTTTTTTTTTCTTTCTCACTTTTGGTGTAATATTACTAGCATATCGACGGAATAAACACCAATGATATTTCTGTATGTTGTTTGTTTTTCTAAAACCGCGAAATTACAGTAGTATAGCAACGTTCTCTTTAACCAGTTGAGCTAAATGTACTTCGATTTGTTTGTTATTTTGGTTGCAGAAGAGTTTGTCTCTAGCGGAGGAATCAAGAGTGATGACGTGGAGATACAGCCATCAACGGGATTTGCAACGAGAGAGATCAAAGCAGAGGAATTATTAGAGGAAGAAGAAGAAGAGAGAGGAGAGATATTTGGAGAGTCATGCACGAATGGGTCAACGTCAAAAAGCTCATCGGAATGGAGAAACTCTGTGAAGACCGACGACCCTTTCTCTACCTCCTCTCGCCGGAGTTGTCCTAACTGGGAATCTTACACCGTCTTCCAAAAATACGATGAAGAAATGACTTTTCTCACTAGGATCTCTGCTCAAAAGCTTCACGAAACAGGTGAAACATCATTTGTATTATACATAAATATATAATACATATGATTCTAGAAACAGCATATATACTTTTCTCACTACGATCGTGCACGATAAAGTGATAAATACGGATAAAATAATAACCAAATTATACAACACATTTAAAAAATAAGTAATATAAGTTTATGAGTAGATTCTACGAAAATCAGGTTTTAACCAAATATACTTTTTTTTTTTTTTGAAAAAACCCTGAATTAATTGTCTTCCAGTTCCATATTTAATTTTTTGCGCATGATGAACCCACCAATATGACAATATCCTATAATTTCTAAATGGTTTTTTTTTGTTTTACAGAATCGTTGAAGTCAATCATGGTGGAGCCAAGATCGATCTCGGAGAGGATCGTTCACAAGTTATCATCAAACGTACACAAGAGAAAGCAACAACGCACAAGTACTAATGGGACAAGATCAAATCCTTACGTGGAACTAGAGTCAGCATACGTGGCACAGATATGTCTAACATGGGAGGCTCTAAGTTGGAACTACAAAAACTTCGAGAGAAAAAGATCATCCACGCAACGAATTAGCTTCAACGACATCGGATGTCCCGCAGCAATCGCGGACCAATTCCGTACGTTTCATATTCTGTTACAAAGATACGTCGAGAACGAACCTTACGAACATGGAAGGAGACCGGAGATTTATGCTCGAATGCGAACTCTTGCTCCCAAATTGCTTCTTGTTCCTGAGTATCAAGGTATGTAAGTACTAATGGGCATACTTTAATATAAATACAGTAGTTACTCGAGGGTAGATTAGGCAATGTTTTTGATTATTTTGGATTTAGATTACGAGGAGGAAAAAGAGAAAGCAGAGGAAGAGGAGGGTTTCAAGTCGAGGATAACGTCAGCTTCGTTCTTGATGATAATGGAGGAATGCATAAGAACATTCATGAACTTTCTCAAAGCGGATAAAGAGAAGCCTTGTCAAAAGATCCTCAAAGCCTTTTTTGGCAAAACTAAACGAGGCTCAGTTGATCCAACCCTTGTCCATCTAATGAAGAAAGTCAACACAAAGGTCAATATTTCAACTTCTATTTCTCACTCTACTAGTTTAAGACTCATTATATCTAAAATTATATGTTATTATTTGTGTTTTAGTTTTATAACTTAAAAGTAGGTTATATAAGGATTTTTCTTAATTATATTACCATGTGTGATTTAGTTTATATTAACAACTTTATGCTGATTTTTTGGGGTATAATATATGTATGCATGCGTGAACAGAAAAAGACGAAGCTGAAAGAGATGCGTAAAGGAGGAAAATACATGAGGAGGAAAAAGACGAGTATAGAGGAGGAAATGGAGATATTGATGGGATTAATAGACCTGAAAGTTGTCTCACGAGTGTTGAGGATGAATGAAATGAATGAAGAGAAGTTGCATTGGTGTGAAGAGAAGATGAGCAAAGTTAAGATTATTCAAGAAGGAAAAGCACTTGAAAGAGATTCGACTCCACTTTTCTTTCCTCCACATTGACCCCACTATTTTAATTAATTCTCTGAATATACCCTTTATTCTTTCCCCACCCACATCCCTTTTTCTTTACACGTCATATTGTAGGAGATAGTTTTAGACAAAACTACGAATAAAGAGCACCATAAAGATTTATGTCGAATAAATAGATAGGGATATACTGTAGATTGCTTTAGTTCTTTTTTTTTTTTTTTACTTTCTCTTTGCTTTTCCTTTTCTTGCTCTGTATCTTCTTTACTTTTTGAAATAAATTTTCAGGCTTTATTAGGTATAAGGTGACTCATACACTCAAGGAATCACAGAATTAGGATATACTTTTACTTTTTTAGGAGGAAATCAAATTACTTGTTCCATGCTTAGGATTCAGATAGAATTCTTAAAGTATGTTTGGTGATATAACAAAAGAAAAGAATCGTAAGGAATTACTTTGCATAAATTTGAATAGCCGAACCATTATAAAAGAACTGCAATTTGTTTAATGAAGTTTTTGATAGCAAAGCAAAATAGTTGAATTTTTGGGGTCAAATTATAATTTTTAGAGAATCATGCATGTAATTGGTAAAAGTACGCAAAATGACTGAATTATTCTGCAATTACACTACAACAAAACGGCGGTATTTCCGAAATCATGATACCTTTTCTTGCTAGTCAAATTCTTGGATCACTTAATTTTACTAAATTGGTTTTACACCAATGTTCAAACATACAAATTAGTTAATTCTATATGTTTGTATTTTGACTAAAATTTGTATATTGGAAATAAAAGGAATGGTTATTGTTTTTATCTTTGACTAAAAAAATACCTTTTTAATGTATGTTTATGTTATTATATATAATTAGACTAATTGAACATAAACTCATAAAAGTTATCTTAAATAAAATTGAAAATATTTTTAAAATGGGTTATACCATAAAAACTTTAATCTCATTTGTTTTTACCATCCTTTTCATCACATCTTCTGTTTATTGTCACACAATAATTGATAATGCTCCAGGTAATTGTTATATTTATACCCCATTTTAAATTATAGATATAATTAGAGATGAACATATCATATAAATTTTTGGATTGGTATAAAATATTTTATCAACCTTTAAATATAACTTTTCATTTTTGATTAATATAAATATTGCTCTAATGATTTTTATTTATATAGCTGCTGGTCTAAAGCAGGACATTGTATGCTTCGCCGTCGCAGAACCGTGTGAATACAAAGGGGAAAGCGGTTGCCTTGAGTTTTGTAATCGATGGGGTTATTATATAGGAGAGTGTCAACCCAACAAATGTTGTTGTGCAAAATAAGTATGTGTCCAAGATGAAATCAGATGTGTTGAAATCTGTTTAAAAAATAACATCAATAGTTTGCATGCGTTTAAAATTTGAGTAATATTTTTTTTTAAAATGAAGAAAATATTAATTTAAAATGTAACACACGTGAATATGAAAATATAAATAAGATAAGAAATCAGTCCAATATGTTTTTCACGTGCTATACACAATACATTTAGTAAATATGTTCTATTCGAATACTATGGATGAAAATCAATAAAAAAATAAAAGATGTAAATTAATAGTTACTACTCATTTTCCAATATACATGCTTAAGCTTTGTACATATTAGAAAGTTATCATACATCTAAATCATGAGGTTTGGTTTGTGGATATCCCAAATTTTTTTATAGATCTAACTTTTTAGATCTCAAATATTTTATTTATCATCGCTATTTACGAACTAGATTTTGATATTAGAGTTTTATATTCATATATATTACGATAACTTTTTTACATTAAAATTTTAATTTTTTTTTTAAAAAAAATTATTGTCCGTCAGAAATCCGTGACAAGTTACCTATAATAATGTTCTGAGAATGTAATCAACTATTTTCCATTGGTTACAAGAAAATATCATGAGAAATAATAAGATTCATGTATTTATAAGATTTGTACATAAATCAAATATAAATATAGGAAAATTTTGTAGTCCCAGTCGAAGCCATATATTAGAGGAAAATGGAAAAAATAAAATAAAGAGAACGTAAGTAGAGTTTTCGAAACCAAAAAAAATGGTATATGCAGTGTTGTTACGTGTAAAGGTATGGGGGCTAGGGGTAAAAACGTAGTTTACGCCCACCGTTTAGAAGACTTTGTCACACTAGAAGTGCTGCCTGTCTTCTTAATGCCTGGAAAACATATCAATTAACGTAAAGTCATTGTAATTAACCTAACACAACGTATGTATAGTGTAGATTCTCAGTTTTGCTTACTTGATGACGACAAGCCTGACGTAACCTTAGCAACGGTCGATGTTGTTCTCGTAGCTACTTTCCGAAGTTTATCGAGGGGTCGTGTTACCGTCGTTGCTGACCTTGAAGTCATTGACTTAGCTCTGCAATTTTATCCGTCATCATAATTTTTTTTTTAAAAAAAACAAAAAAGCAAAGATCTCTTAAACAGCTACAACAACAACAAATTTTTTGATTTTTTAACCTGTCTGAGATTTTGGGTGGTCTTTTAGCAACATCAGTAGATCCTTGAGTTCCAATAGAAGTAGCATCAGAGGTAGCCTCGCTTAATCTCTCCTCGTACTCTGCTTCGGCAGAGGACGATAAACTCTCGCCGTCAGTAACGGAGTGCCTTGATTGTGATGAATATTCTCCGGTTTCTGAGTTTATGTCATCGGTTTGTCCAAAGCTCTTTCTCCTCAACATTGGTTTCTGAAGTCTATGAGGATTATGATTGTCCTTTACCAAATTAAGCCTCTCTATCTCTTCGTCTTTCCTCGCTATTGTGTCCTTAAGGGACGCTAACTGTAAACAATCAAACGATTCATGTTAACCTATTGATTTCGCTTAAAGAAAAAAAGATCATAACGAGGGAGGAGACGAGTCAGAAAATGTGTTTACGTACCTGTTCCATTAAGTCTCGAACGTCTCTACCTTCTTTACTGCTCTTTGCAGCACCAAGTTCGACTCCAGAGACACGTTCTGCAAATTTCAAGGTACTCATCGACTCTGAATATGAAGTAGCATCAGGATTGAGTTGCACAAACATCAGGGTCTTTGCTCGTCCTCCTATAATGCATACATCACAAAGAAACAAAGTTATGTTTATGATTAGATCGGTTAAACTCAGAAACTACAGCATCAATTTAACTAACTAACCAAGAGAGCTTTGGAGTAGTTGTGTTAGCTTGCTGTTTCTGTATGGTATATGGGAACTCTTTGAAGCGAGAGAGAATATCACATCTCCAAGAGATGAGAGCGATTTGTTTATATGTTGTGCTTCTCTAAGTCTGTCTCCTGTAACTTCGGAGCGATCAACCCTCTCACTTCCTGCCAGATCCACCAAATGAAGATTACCGTATAGCACAGAACCGGTCTTCAAATCTTTACCACGAACATGAACAGTGACAATGCTGCATAAGAAATCATATAATTCAGTGTAACAGTATTTAGAGCTGACTTAAACAGACATGTTATCAATATGAAGAATAACCTGTGAGAGCGACTACTTCTTTCATTCAAGGCAGTGGAACCAACGGCTCGATTCTGTAGTCCAATGTCCATCAAAGTAATCACATCTGAGGTTGATGTCACAGGATACATGCTTGCATCAGGAACAGCCAAACCATTTTGTGAGGTTGTAGACAGGATCCCTAGTGTGTGCTGGTCAAGGTAAACAATAACAATGGCGATACACTAGTAATGAAAAACAAAAAGAGTATATAACAAGAATTTAAAACAAAAGGATATTTCTTTTGAGAATTGTCATCAGACAGTAAATCCAGCACTTGCTCATTGTATATCTCCACCATTTGCACCCCAACTTCATAATTTATGTTTCCTTTTCGGGATTGAGATATTTTAAAGAGATCATTGAGAGCTCGGTAATTAACTCCCCAGTCCTCTTCACTTGCTCCGTCTGGACCGCTCTGTAGGTAAAAAAAAGTGCGTCACCGTTATATGATCTTGCTTGGGCCACAGAACAAGAAGATTTGTTTTCCGAAAATAGCAATGAGGACATACCATTGTATAGGTTTTCCCTGATCCTGTCTGTCCATATGCAAATATACAAACATTGAACCCATCAAGCACTGACCGAACCAGTGGTTTTATATCTGTAAAAACCTCAGCTGCAACAATCCAAATTATCAAATGAACTTGGGTTAATATACCTGATGTTTCGAAATGTAACATACAGAACATAAATGATAATGAAAGAAATGTCTAGCATAATAGAAACAGAGCAGGTAACAGATGAACACCTTGAGTAGCCGTTGGACTATATACTTTATTGAACCTAAACTGGCGAAGACCGTCTTTCCCGGGTCTAGTGGGATTGGTAACTACCAATTCTCCATCCTCACCAACGTACTCAACCACTGTGTTTGGTGCACCCTGTCCAGGAAGGAAAGGCCGCACCCGGCAGAACACTCTGATGTTTCCTGCAAGACACAAGTATAGAACTTACAGGCTGCAGACAATTTTGAAAAGTTTACATATCCGAACAAATATTAAATAGAAATATTTAACATGATTCTCGGTACCTTTTAGCTCCTGAAGCTCGTTGAAAAGTTTCCGGTTTTCAGTTAGTACAGCATGATAGTTTTCGGCAGCATTGCTTAGTTCAATCAGTTTCTTTCCTGTAGAGACAGATTTTGATTTACAAGGTCATGAAAAGAAATCTATCATGACTACAGAAGCATCCGTTAGAACATTCTCTCACCTAATTGGCTGAACTGTTCTGTATAGTTCTCTTGAACCTTCAGAATTTCTTGCTTGATGGATCTTGAATAGAATCTCAACTCCTGGGATTCAGCATAATCAGCCAACTATAGATTATACAATGGTTATTCTAGCAAATAGTTTGTATAAACATACCTGTAGTGCCTGAGACTGGTGATTAATAAAGCTTCTATAGGAAACTTCTTTCTGACTCCAACTTTGGAGTTTGGACTCAGATTTTTCCTCCATTTCTTTGAACTTATTCTTCCAGTTAACAAGGTTTTGTTCAAGCTCTTGAATCTTTCCTTCAAGGCATTTACTAGTAGTCTTTGTTTCCTTTTCCAACTTTTGGAGCTCTTTTATCTTCTCCTCAAGAGCTTCTTTAGCAGTATCTGCTTCTTTTCCCATTTTCTCGAGCTCGTTGACCCTTTCCTCCAGGGAGGTTTTTGCAATGTTTGCCTCTTTTCGCTCTTGCTCAAGTTCCTTCAGCCTGCTCTCAAGTCCTGTTGTAGCGAGCATCGTTTGGCTTTCCATTTGCGAGCATTGCTGTTCGTATGCTTTCTTAGTTTTCTCTAGTTCTTGCCTTAACGCAGAAATTTCGAGGTTGAATTGATCATTTTCTTTCGCTAGCTTGGTCATATCCTCCTCTTCATTTTTCCACTGTTCTTCCCACTTTGCCTTTTCTGTCTAAACCATACAGGAAAATCCCGTTTTAAGCCAATAAAAATAGTACATTTTTTACTAAAGTCAGTTCATAAAGCACAACTCGTAGTATAATGTACCGACCATTGTTTGGCTTTCCATTTGCGAGCATTGTTGTTCATATTCTCTTTTAGTTGTCTCCAGCTCTCGCCTCAACGCAGAAATTTCGAGGTTGTATTGATCGTTTTCTTTCAATAGCTTCAGCATATCCTCTTCTTCGTTTTTCTTCTTTTCCTCCCAGTTTGACTTCTCTGTCTATCATACAGAACAAATCCCAAGTCCAAACAGTTAGACCTACCATTCATACTAAAATCAGTTCACAAAGCAATTCAGCAGTATAATGTTTACCTTTATCTGTCGAAGCTGTTGTGTAGCAATCTGGCAAGAGGATTGTAACACATTAGTGAGTTTTATGTGACAAGATCCTACACGATCAGTCTATCAGAGCCAAAACTCGTTAACAAATGATACATATACCTCATTCTCTTCACCACTTCCTGATGCTAAGGCTTCGAGGACTTTGATCCTTGATTGGTACTTCTCCTCACGAGTTTTGAATATATTGTTTTGCTGCACATAAACAAAAATGAAATTACTCAGCATAACTATATACTGAAACATTTCTATCAAACACTTCTTCAAGAAAAAAAAAAACCATACCGTTCTTAGATGCTCAGCTTGAGTTGATATACGTCGCTCAATCTCTTGCACGACTTTTCTCAACAGGCATGCCACACGCTGATCATCATTAGCTTTTGTCAAAATATTTCCCAAGCACTAAGGCACAAGTGAGAGCATCCAAATTGTTAGCATTCAAATTACCTGAGGGATTTCACCGTTCTTTCTTTCAATACTTTCATCTAGAATTCCATTCACAACGCTTAGCAGTGACTGTGTAGGAGCATTCTGCATCAAACATAAGCCAAGAACATTGTAAAGAGACTTTTTCAAAAAGAAAACCACCGTTTCAAAGCACTAAATCAATTCCGAGAATGCAGAAATTCATTAACGAGGCAGAGGAAATACATCTAAGCTATTTGATTTCATCATTTCAGAAATCTTTGAGGCTTGAAGATCATAACGCCCCTGTTTCATTTGGAAAACCTCATGAAACTTGTGTCCTCCATGGTGCATTGATCCAGGGGATGATGGATCTGCCGTGAACAAGAAGACAATCAAAGAATCACTAAACAAGAAGATTTTACATACACAAATTTAGACACTAATGTAGATATGCATTGAGACGAACAGTCTACATACCTAATGCGCCAGAACTGGAAAGGGCTTGCTGAAATTTGGACTCTGCGAGACTTTTGTGCCTTTCGTCTCCAGATAATGGAGAAAATGGAGAGAAAGGACTACGAGGAGTTGTATCTCTTTTAGAATCTGGAAGATTTCTATGCCTTTCATCTCCAGATAATGGAGAAAATGGAGAGAAAGGACTACGAGGAGTTGAATCTCCATAAGGGCTGCCTGATTGATCACGCATAGAATTCATTTATGCGTCGAGGTCGAAAAGCAAACTTATGGAAACAATTGATAAACCCAAAACTGCTTCATTCTTTAGCTACAACTCCTGAGACATGATTGAGTCAACAAAAAAAGACTTGAGCATTGGACCTTATCCATAAAAGATTGTAAGAAAAACACATAGAAGAGGAAGCTAGAAGAAACCCAAATAGTCTAGTTTCTTTTCTTTTTCCACAAGTTAAGATGTGTAATAAGAACATGCACTATAGAAGTGTCCAATATTTTAGACACAATTCTCTCGATCAGAATCATCATTGTAATCAGCTTTACTACGTAGTCAACAGCATGGTAATTATAATACTAACGCTCTAATTCTGCTTAATCAGTCTTTCTGATAATGCACTGCGACAAAGATCATTGATTCGTTTTGATGAATTTGAGAATTACTATTAAAAAATTTCTCACCATAAAAAAAAATTCCAAACTTAAGCACTTAGGCCCGACAATCACAGTTCCATTCATTTCTCTATGTAAGGGATAAAAATATGGGTTTGTTTTCTTCTAATTCCCAGTTAACTTGGCATAATTTTTCACTATTGTACAGCATAAACCGATCATCACGTAAACCAAAAATAAATTTTTACACAACAATTCTCCAGGCATAGTAATTGGGGATAATTAAGAGAAAAACTGCAACGATGGATGATCAAACAACACTGGCAACTTCCGAGAATGCTAGCAAGAATAAAAACATAACCTTTGTAGAGGCGAACCTACCAGGAGATGAACATAAAGGGACTTTGGGTGCAACAAGAGAAAAATCGACATTGAAAGAAGAAGTCAAAGCATAGTTGCAGAATAATTGAAGTCATGATCAGCAAAATAGGATCATGACAATAAATATATGAGAAAGAAGATGAAAGCGATCATTACCTAGAAAAATCCAGACGAAATATTCTCGGGAAAACTTGGAAGCGCGCGTGGAAGAGGTCCAACTTGAGAGAAAACAATGAGACAGATATAGGAGACGTGATGGGAATGTGGGTTGATTTGATTACTATAATAAAACTCGATATTTTTAATAATTAAAATTAATAAAAAAAAACAAATGATAACAAAATTAAGATTTTTGTTGTTTTTGGGACTTTATTTGGGTTTGTGTACGGTGAAAGAAGGAGCGCGAATGTAGGAAGAGAAAGTAACAAGTCTCTTCGCTTCTCCAATCGTTTACAGGGGTTTATGACACGTCGCAAATCGCCACTAAAATTGGAGGAAAATCAACTAAAATTTAACAGAAATAATAATGATTAATTAAGAATTTATTAACTTATAAATATGATTTTGGGGTACGACGACCAAAGGACGCATGTCGTTTGGACACCACACCACGTCGGGTTGTGGCTCTTTTTCTCAACGTTCAGGTTGTCGCTTTTAATTATATTTAAGTTCTATCGTTACAATGTTAACGAAAATATTTTACAATTATAAAATATATTAACAAACAAAATCGCAGCGATAAATAAATTGATCTAACATATCGAACTTTAGTATATGAATATTTGTTTTTTTTGTTACTTGTTGGTGTTAGCGACAATCAATATACATTATATTGTTTTAACAATTATTTACAATATACTTTTCAGATTTGAATTTGTTTAAATCTTTTGCAAATGAAAATAAGATTTTATCGTAGCACAACAGTGACTATCTTTAAAATTTATAACAAAAGTCTGGAGTTCGAACTCATCACCCCCGCAAAACTAAAAATATATTAAAAATTATTAAATTAAATTAACAAAAAAAAATATCTTACTTTTATTATTTTAGGTTTCTTACATGGTTGTTTCTCAAGAAAATTCTGTTAAATCATCTATGTGATAATAATACTGCAGATTTCTAATCCAAACTAAACCGGGGGGATAACATATAAACCCTATGATATCCGGTCCGGGTGAGCAAATACGTAATTTAACTCCTAACCTAAAGACGTAAAAATTTCAACAAAGAAAAACTCAACGCTGCGAATCGACTCGCCATGAGTGCTGGATACAAGCTGGTGAACACTCTGCGGCACTCAATCACCGTCTCCAAGCGAAAGCGATCTTCAATTTCGGTGGACCAATCGAATAAGCACGACCCAGTACCCCGACCCCACTGGTCTCTTGCGCCGGGGTCCAGCCGGTGTTGTTGTAAATCTGAATGGCCTAGTAAGTCTTCTCGCCGGCGTCGAAGGATCAAAAAGGAGAGTATCTCGAGTTCCGTCGACCGCCGATGGGTGTTTTCTCCAAGCAATTTCAAAAATCTTAAAGGTCTGTGCATTGCAATCACACGGTAACATACACTAGTCAAGTGTTTATTTTAGGATGCTCGCACATTGCTGGCTAATGGTTATCACACGCCTTGTTTATTGGGTCATAAATTTGGGTCCTCCTAATTATGAAGTATCATCGGGCAGCTTCGTTATCGTTAAATCTTAGATACCCAGTTTCTCTGTTTAACGGGAGTTCTTACTTTTCTTCTGGAATGAGTAGAAATATCCTTTTATGTTTGAGTGATTTTGTGAATGAATGGAGAATAATGCACTTCTATGCTTTAAATTAGCTTCACGATCATCACATCCCGTAATATACTTTTTCACGTGTCTGAATCATCTTTTTTTATGTCTCAGATAAACTAGTTTTAGTTTCTTACAATCTACTTGGTGTTGACAATGCGTCGAACCACATGGACCTGTATTACAACATTCCGCCGCAACACTTAGAGTGGAGTAGACGGAAACATCTCATATGCAAGGAGATTAGTCGCTATAATGCAAGCATCTTATGTCTTCAGGCAAGTTCCGAGGTTTATTCTATCCTGTTGCATACTATATTGGATGATTAACATAGAAGGCAAGCAATGTTTGTCTCTTGTTGAATGCGTTTCTTGGTTATTTCATATAGCTGTATTCTCTCCGTATGAGTTGGTTAAATGTTAAACTGTCGCATCCCCCTTATGATATGGTTCATTAGAGGATTACTATCATGTCGAAAAATGGATTCTCTTATTTATAAATAAACAGGGGAACGGACTAGAGCTACGCTATGCTGACGAACTTCGTTTAATTCCATTTATATCCAACTACGTGTGTAGAAAGAGACGCTTTCGTGGTTGCATTATCAATTTTCTTAAAAAAATTTCATTGCAGGAGGTTGATCGCTTTGATGATCTAGATGGTCTTCTTCAGAATAGGGGCTTCCAAGGTGTTCACAAGGTATGTATGAGTTAAAAGCTACATAATCTCGTATGCATTTCAGGTGCTCTTTTTTAATTTCCAATATTTCCTAGAGTCGGACTGGAGAAGCGAGCGATGGTTGTTCTATATTCTGGAAAGAGAAACTGTAAGTTCATATTTCCATGTAGGGTCATTTTTTGTGTGGTTGGAAGTCTCGAGATGCTGGAGTCAGGAACCTAGCCATTTAAACCCTCTACTTGAGTGTGTGTGGAAGTTAAAATTTTCAGTTACAATTAGTCTCTGTTTCATATAATTCGAAATTGTTCATGTTAGGTCGACCATAGCTTCACAATATATCGTTTAATCTCTGCCTGCTTTCTAATGGTTATTGATGTAGTTTATTTTGTATTGAAATCTTACTCTCCTAGTTTCACCATTCATGTCATGGTTATGCTGTGAATGCAGATTTAAACTTCTACACCATCAAGAAATAGAGTTTGATAGATTTGGCCTGCGAAACAATGTTGCTCAACTTTGTGTTTTAGAGGTACGCACCATTTAAAGTAAGTCTAGGACCACAGAGATGGAACAACTGAGCAAGATGCATTTTGATTGTGGGAACTATTACAAATTTTGTCCCTTCTTTTATTTTGCAAGCATACTAATTCCTTTAGATCAGTACTTGTCAATTATTTCATCTGTTTGATCCTCTATCATGGAACAGATGAACTGTGAGAAACCAGAATCTATATTACGCGTGCAATCTTCAGAGTATGTTTGGGTGCTTTTTCTGATTTCTTCACTGGAGAGAATATTCGAGATACTGTTCAGATCTTTATTAAATTTCATGCTCACTTTGGTTGATTTCTAGGCAAACATCTGCAAGTCCTCGAAGGCTAGTGGTTGGGAATATCCATGTCCTGTTCAATCCTAAGCGTGGGGATATCAAGCTAGGCCAGGTATGTATTGCTATATGCTAACAAAATTCGGGTGAAGTTGGCTTATCCTTAGAATCTGTAAACATTTGTTCTCACTACACAGTCTAAGTTTACAAATGTCGGTTTTTTAGTTACTAGCAACTCTTTGAAGAGTTTTTCATGGTATATATCAGTACATCCAAGCCTGGCAGCATAGATGAAACTTGTTGGAAATTCCAGTAGCTCGCTCGTTTTGTTGACATGTGGAATGTCACTAACTTTTAGGTAAGAATCTTTCTGGAGAGGGCTTACAAGCTATCACAGGAGTGGGGAAATATTCCAGTGGCAATTGCAGGTGATCTGAATAGCACTCCAAAGGTGATGTCCACCAACTTTTTGTTTTGTTTTTGTTGTAGTACTTACTGTGTTGGCTGAAAAATTCATGACACTTATTCTCAATTTTCTGGACAGAGCGCAATCTATGATTTCATAGCATCAGCTGATGTGAGTTTCATTGAGGGGCATTTTTTTGTTCCCTTTCTTCGGTGGTAAAGTTGAAGTGAACTCTATTTACTCCTTTTCCATTTTGGACAGTTGGATACACAACTCCATGATCGCAGGCAAATATCTGGTCAGTCTGAACTTAATACAAAGGGGAGGCCATTTGGAAGCCATTATGCAGTTAGGTAATTGGAAATTCGTCAAAATGCTTGGTTGCTCTGAGTGCCTTTTCTGTATATCTGATGAACATATATATCTCTCCTTTGTCCCGTGTTATATCAGTTTAGTCTAAGTAAGCAACTTCCCCATTTTTTAGTGCATTACAAGCCAATGAATGGAGCCAGGAAGAACTACAGCTTGCAACTGGTGGTCAAGCAACTACTCATGTTCAACATCAACTAAAGCTTAACAGTGCGTATACTGGAGTTCCTGTAAGTGTTTATTTTTCTTGTTCTCTACTGCTTGAGGTATTTGATCTATACGAATGTGTCTTCTCAGTCCGAAAACTTGGCCGGATGAATCGAAAATAGTGGAAATTTGCGTGACAGGAAAACTAAATTAAGTTTCCCCTACCGAAAAATAGAAAAATGATGCAAGAGAAATGAAAATCTGTTTACTTAGGCCAGCATGTTGAATGATGTTGTATCTGTCCGTTTAGTATGCTCAGACCTGAGACCTTTCAGGGTACCCATACAACGAGAGATCAACACGGTGAACCTTTGGCAACAACTTATCATTCCAGGTTCCTGGGAACTGTTGATTATATATGGTAAGTCTTTTGTGATATGAATACATGTTATAATTATCAAATCCTAATCGTTAAACAGAGCTGTCGATTACAGATGATAAGTTTGTTGTGATCTATCTACGTGTTACACAAAAAAATCGTAATTGTTAACCAGAGGTGTTGAACCAGGCACACCAAGGAACTTGTTCCTGTGAGGGTTCTTGAAACCTTGCCAACTGATGTTTTGAGAGGAACAGGTGGACTACCAAGTGAGGTATTCATAAGTTCTTGTTTTAGGCTAAGTTCTTTCATTTTCATGACTGTGAATCCCTATTCAATTTGAATGGTTCAAAACCGTGATTACTGGGATAGCTGCCTACAAGTCTCTGACTGATGAAAATTTGCAGAAATGGGGAAGCGACCATCTCGCTATCGCATGTGAACTTGGCTTTGTCAGTGACTGACGATGAGACCAAATGGTCGAACATTAATCCCTCACAATGGAGCCACCTGACTCCGACATCCCGTCGAATGCTTACATGCTCATGGAGGCTTAGTTTTGAAATTGCTTCTAACAAGTTTTGGGCTTAGCACCCAAAACATAGATTTGCTTACTTGAAACTGAATTTTGATTATTTACTAGTACATTACTACACATGAATTATTGGTAGGTACCCACAAAACACGTCCACTACATGTTCCGCTTTTTTTGAAATACCAGAATCCTATGTTTCCGGACGTGTACCTATGAGGAGCTAGGACTCACTTTGCTACAATAAGTAATCAAAGTAAGGGACGTTGCGTAAAAAATTGCTCAATCTGTTCATTTTCAATTGAGTTGTGGTTTACATTAATCAAAAGACCACACGGTACTGCCAAAAGGAGACGTAAGCATTTTGTCAAGTGTAGCAACGACATTGGGTAACGCAAATGGTTCATTGTCAGTAGCACATCTGTTTTCTTATCTTTTTGGTCAATGACAGTAACACATCTATTTAAATCACACTCTTCTGTCTCCAAAAAATGAAAGATAACAAGATCATCATGACAGGCAAGGAGGAAAACAACAATCCGACAAAAACGCATGTCTTGATCTTCCCATTTCCGGCGCAAGGCCACATGATTCCACTCCTTGATTTCACCCACCGCCTCGCTCGCCGTGGCGGTTCAGCATTGACCATCACTGTCTTAGTCACTCCCAAAAACCTTCCATTTCTCTCTCCAGTTCTCTCTTCCGGAGTCAACATCCAAACCGTCATCCTCCCTTTTCCCTCTCACCCTTCAATCCCCTCCGGCGTCGAAAACGTCCAAGATTTACCTCCTTCAGGCTTCCCTTCCATGATACACGCGCTTGGTGATCTCCACGGTCCGCTTCTTTCTTGGATCAATTCTCACCCTTCTCCTCCCGTAGCCATCGTCTCTGATTTCTTCCTTGGATGGACCCAACATCTCGGAATCCCTCGTATCCAATTCTCCCCATCCGCTGCTATTGGTTGCTGCGTCTTCAATACTCTCTGGATCGAGATGCCCACCAA
Organism: Streptanthus diversifolius; assembly: GCA_039880935.1. Classification (NCBI taxonomy): domain Eukaryota; kingdom Viridiplantae; phylum Streptophyta; class Magnoliopsida; order Brassicales; family Brassicaceae; genus Streptanthus; species Streptanthus diversifolius. Next base: position 2,746,014 of record JAXGFM010000015.1, on the reverse strand, counting down.
GAAAAACGACGATGACGAGAAAGTCGAGTTTCCTAAGATCCCGAATTGTCCTAAATACCGTTGGTCTCAAGTCTCCTCGATCTACAGGAGTTATGCTCACGGAGATCCGGCTTGGGAGTTCATCAGCGACTCGTTCAGAGACAACTTAGCGAGTTGGGGAGTCGTTGTCAACTCGTTCTCCGCCATAGAAAGTGTTTATCTCGAGCATCTTAAGCGAGAGATGGGCCATGATCGTGTATGGGCCGTAGGCCCAGTTCTTCCAATATCCGAGGGAAATCGTGGTGGCCCGACATCGATTCCTGTCGATCACGTGATGTCGTGGCTAGACGCACGTGCGGATAATAACGTGGTGTACGTGTGCTTCGGAAGCCAATCTGTGTTGAGTAAGGAGCAGACCCTTGCGCTCGCCTCTGCGCTTGAGAGAAGCGGCGTCGATTTTGTTTGGGCTGTCAAGGAAGACTCGTCACGTGGCAACATCCTGGACGGCTTCGTCGATCGTGTGGCTGGGAGAGGTCTGGTGATCAGAGGATGGGCCCCACAAGTGGCTGTGCTCCGGCACCGAGCCGTGGGAGCGTTTCTAACGCACTGCGGTTGGAACTCCGTGGTCGAAGCGCTGGTCGCTGGTGTGCTGATGCTGACATGGCCGATGCGAGCTGACCAGTTTATTGACGCGACTCTGGTGGTCGACGAGTTGAAAGTGGGCGTGCGTGCCTGCGAAGGACCAGACACGGTGCCTGACCCGGACGAGTTATCCCGAATTTTTGCTGATTCCGTCACCGGAAAGGAAACGGAGAGGATCCGAGCCGTGAAGCTGAGGAAAGCAGCGTTGGATGCGATCCAAGAAAGTGGAAGCTCGGTTAAGGATTTAGATGAATTCGTCGAACATCTCGTTAGTTTAGGACCTAACTAAATGGTTCGATCAGATAAAATTCAAATTATGTTATTTCTTCCTCGAATATGTTTTCTAAAAATTCAAAATCTGCATGGCTGTATTATATCAAATTGTTGTAATTTATTCTCGACATTGTGTGTTCTGAATTTGATGTTGTATTCGTATCTGAAATTTCTGAATATAATTTCAATAATTATATAAAGTTTTAATAGGGAAAGAAGTGGGTCAAACTGAATCGGGTTGGGTCGTGTCGTGTCGGGTCAAGTTTAATAAAAGACCCTAAAAGAATGACGTTTTTTTTTGTTTCCTTATCTTCTTCGATTCTCTCATATTCGCTTCCCTCTCTCACATATCCACACAACAAAAGAAATGGTTCTCACCGTGAGCAGCGGTGGCGGAGGAGCTAGGCTCCGCTGCATAGACCTCACCGATTCTTCTCGTCATCCCTTCTCCACCTACAGACTCGTAAACTTCCATTATCCATCGAAAGCCCGTATTCACGTGGTCTCTGCCGCCAAAAAAACCTCCTCCCAAACCGGTCGGTTCGACAGCAGGAAGCGTCGGACCCTCGTCCCGACGACGACCAAGGAACAGCCGGAAGAAAGCAACGGTGTTTACGACGACGAGAAACCGCCGTCTCAGATCGAAATCGCCGACGAAGACGAAGATAGGTTTGCGGTGAATACTCGTTTCAGAGGTGATCCCAAAGACGCGCCCAAGTTTTCAATTAAGGATCTTCCTGGGCTTGAACCTGATCCATTTGAAGGTCCTCAGTGGGATGGTCTAGGGTTCTTCGTTCAATACTTGTGGGCTTTTGGGATCCTTTTCGCGGTAAATATTAATGGATCAAATTCTCCAGTTACTTTATAACAACCAAAATTGAATTTTCCAATTCACTGAGGTTATATGGATTTAATTTTGTTACAGCTAATATCCGGCGGAATTGCGGCGGGGACGTACAACGAAGGTGCGACGGATTTCAAGGAGACGCCAGTGTATAAGGAGGCGATTCAATCTCGTGACCTTCTCGATGAGGCAGAGAGTTCGAACTCGGAAGATGTGTTCGAGTCCAATCCAACGGAAGTGGCGCCTAGTTTGGAATAGTTTCAGTTCAGTGTTTAGAGAAGAAGAAGAAAAAAAACTGAATCTTTTGCTTTTTGGGGAGCTTTTTAAAATCCATATTCGAAGTTGATCATTAGCTTGTTGTGTTCATAATGTTACAGAATCAAAACTCTTGCTCTAAACAAGAGTATTGTTTTTCATTGTTCTGTTTTCTGATTTCATTTTAACAACTGAAATCGTTAAGAAACATAAAGAAGAATCACTTGAGCCACTGGGGTCGCTGATGAAGGTAAAACGAAATTATTAACAATTCTTCTTGAGAAGTTAACTCTCTTTTTATGTTTTGGTTTAGATGCAGATGCTGAAAACTTTGGGAATGTGGCTTACCCGCGACACCAGAGTTGTTCTTTGCACCTAGAGAGACTTGAGAACTAGTTGAGCTAGCAGGTGGTGGAGCAACTGAGGAGGAATCACTAGGCGCCTCTACTCCTATAATCAATAATGTTTCCAATAAGTTTCAAGAAGGCAATCGAATCTCGCAAATGGAGTTTTCATTAACTTTGTGAAGAAATTCACATACCAGGGGAGGAGCAAGAGGATGAATTGGCTGGAATGTTGCAAAGCGGAGCCAGTTGTAGAGCAAGAGTTTGATTGATTGGAAAAGCAAGGGACAAAGTAGAAGTATTGTTGAGGAAGAGACAGAGACAGGTTGGTTCTTGGCTATAGATCTGGTTTAAGCTGTCACAACATCGCTGAGCCGGAAGCTGGACAAAGCCTTGCACGAATGAACCACATGGAGCCAAGGAAAGAAGCATGGAGGCACATGTAGCTGTGGTGCCTGGGGAGAACCAGTTGTAGAAAGATTGGAGACAATTTCTTGGGGAATAAGTTTCTTTTTTCTTTGTTTGAAAGATTAGTGGTGGGTTTTTGAGTATTTAAGGTCGGAATCAATTGGTTTGGTGTGTGTGTGACTGTGGACAGGTATAGTTATTGCACGCATGATGTGTGTTTATTTGGTTGCAAGGCTTGATTTCTTAATGTTTGTGTCTTGTTTGGTGTTTTCGACTTCATTCATATATTATGCTTCTTGTTGACCAAAAGATTGTAATAGACTTCGACGACAAACATATTTTATCAGATAGTGATATTTTTAAAATTTAATAAAACGAACAACAAAGTCGTTGTAGTATAGTGGTAAGTATTCCCGCCTGTCACGCGGGTGACCCGGGTTCGATCCCCGGCAACGGCGTTTAACTTTTTTTTTTTCTCCAGTCCCTCATTTTTTCAGGTCTTTAAATCCTCTCCTCTCTTCCTTAAATTCACTTCAAAAGAGCCCGACAAATAATTTCTTACCGGAATCGCCAGCAAGTAGGCAAATCAAAAGATATTTTAAGGCTTTGATATATTTTTTGTTTTGTTTTCAGCTCCCGGTTCTTTAGTCCCTCACTTCCATACATTTTTTTTTTTTTTCACTTCCTTATATCCACTCAGAAGCCGAGATAAAGTAAATCCCGACAAAAACGAACTCACTTTAAAATTTACTTCCGCTCTGTTCTGAAACCCTCCGGGGATTCTCCGGTAAAATACCTCTCCGCCTCTCACATTCTACGCAGCTATGTACGGCGGAGGTAAGTTTATTTTCTGGCTCCGTTAAATCTCTTATTCATTGTCAATTAGCATTACTTCTTTCCCTTTTCGCTTGGTTTCGTCTCGTCAAGGTCTGTTTTTTTTTCCCTTTCCGTTGGTGGGTATCGTGATCTGTTGGACAGATGAAGTGTCAGCTATCGTGGTTGACTTGGGTTCTCACACTTGCAAAGCTGGTTACGCCGGAGAAGATGCCCCCAAAGCCGTTTTTCCCTCCGTAAGTCTTAACTCTCATTCTTCACTTCTCCCTCTTTGCAATTGATTATCTTTGCTTTGAAGTTAGGTACTTATTTATTTTGTTAATGTGTCATAAGGTTGTTGGGGCAATAGATGGAATGGATATTGATGATCCTGCAAATACGAATTCGAACACAGAGGATGCAAATACCAATGTCGTGGAGTCTGACAAAGAAAAGGGCAAAAGGAAGCTTTTGTAGGATCTCAAGCCTTGAATTTTCGCCGTGATCAAATGAAGGTCAGCTTTTGTCATAAACTAATGTTTTAAACTTAGAACTGTTTATAAAAAAATTTCAATTTCTTTCATTTCTGTGTCGCCAGATATCGTCACCCCTAATAGATGGCTTTGTAGCGGATTGGGATATGGTGGACAATGTATGGGAACATGCCTTTAGGTAAATTGTATAACCGTTTACTTTTGTCGTAACTGTATGAACTTCTACTTTTCCATCTATGGTTGGTTGATGGTTTCATCTATAAATTTTTATTTTATTTTTCAAGGAATTGTCTAAAGACTGATCCCAAGGAGCACCCAATGCTGCTAGCGGAGCCCCCTTTGAGCAGAGAGAAAAGTCTGGTTTATCTGCTTATGTATCATTTTTCGATACTGATTTAGCCTTGGGGTTTGAAACTAATTTCCTCCTATGTATCTTATTCCTGACAGGGCTGCTGAGCTAATGTTTGAAAAATACAAAGTGCCAGCATTGTTTATGGCTAAGTATTCTAGTAATTACCATTCGTGTCCCTTATGACCTCCCGTCTGCTCTTGCTATGCATGCTAGGTTCTCACATCGTTTGCTTCAGGCCGTGCTACTTCTGTGTGTATGCTGTTTCTATCGTTTGAGTTTTTTCCTTCTGGAAAAATTTGCCCCTCTTTTGTTTCCAAACTATCCTAACTGTTTAGGTGATAATTTCTTCATTAAAAAACAGTACATCCCTGAATTGCTCTTTTATATAGAGTCGATCTAGACATTGCAGATTTAACTTCTGGAAGTGTATAATTTTTTCTCTGCTTTTGTTTGTCACAGTTTAGAAAGGAATATAAAGTTAGGAAATATAATGGGAGAAATATGGTTTCCTTATTTTCTGCCATTCATACTAAGTCTCATCCGTATGGATTTTCGCAAGTTCCATATTTAAAGCATATGTATAGCTTGAATACTGATGTCTTATTATTCGTTTCTTGGCAAAAAAATTTATTCACAGGCTATCATATCATCTCCAATTGGAGGAGATTTCCTCACTGATTGCCTTCTGAAAAGCTTGGAAAGTAAAGGGATTAAAGTAAGTTACAACTATTAAAGCACCGTTCTGGAGCCAATTCATCTGATCTATACTGGTTCATTCTTTGGCAGATAAAACCTGGTTACTGTCTTTAGTCTGTCCCAGTATCTTATTAACTTCTGGCCCGCAATGCAGGACGCTCGAAATTGGTGCTGATAGATTCAAAGTTCCTGATGTTATGTTCAACCCTTCCATAGTTCAGGTATATGTACAATTTTTGGCAAATCCTGTAAACTCTAATATGTACCAACGTGTTAAATCATGTTGCTCTTGAGCTCCAAGTTGCCTCTAATTTTCTGTCGAAGACTTTTCTTTAACTATCTAGTATTATTTGCTGCAAATTGCCAGACGATTCCTGGAATGGAGAATTACACGGATATGCTTCCTTCGGTTCGAGGGTTACCACACATGGTACGAGTATTTTCTTTACCTACAATCCCGCTCCCATTTTAACTTACACAAATAAATAAATTTCCTTTCTACAGGTCATAGAGAGCATTAGCAAATGTGATGTGGATATTCGCAGAGAGTTGTATAGTAGCATACTGGTAAAAAGCAAACCAATTCAACTTTGTTTTTTTCAAGTTGAATTTGTAAAATATATCAATGCCGTTCCTTTCTTCTCACATAACTGCAGCTGGCGGGTGGTACATCATCAATGCAACAGCTGAAAGAACGCCTCGAGAAGGACTTGGTAGAAGTATAGCTCTCTCTCTCTCTCTTCCGGTTTGTTGGCAATCTTGTACATGAGATGGTTAATAGATCCGTCGGCTACTTTGTCCCCTTCTTCTAGGAATCTCCTCAATCAGCTCGAGTTAAAGTGTTGGCAAGCGGTAACACAACTGAGAGAAGATTCAGGTTTGAAGACAAAGTTACTTCTTCCTCTATTAGAGGCTCATTTTATGTTGCGAAGAGTTGACAATTTGGTAACCCAAACGGCGATATGTGCAGTGTATGGATAGGAGGGAGTATATTAGCATCGCTCGGTTCATTCCAGCAAATGTGGTTCTCAAAGTCTGAGTAAGTAACTCATTGGACTGTTCTGTAGTTATTGACGTACACATAAACAGTTTCTTCTCCTCGCTCGGATTTGAGTCTTTTTTTTTTGTACTTGACAGGTATGAAGAGCATGGAGCTTCTTACATCCAGAGGAAATGCCCTTAAAGCTGTGCTACTCCTAGTAGCCTGCTGATTCCAAAAGTGTATTATTTGTAGTCTTCTGTTCTGTTGCCAAGATGATGAGGACCTTTGGAGACACTCAGAGGGTTTAGAGCTTATGCATTTCTTTTTAGTTAGGCAAGTCTTTGCATATATGCAAGTTGACGGAAAAAAAAACATTTTTGGCAAAGAAAAAACATATCTTTTTGTGAAGCTTTTGAATTTGTCCAAAGTATTCACATGGTTATGTTCTTAACTAGTACTTTCTTGTAGCATATAAATACACTACAAGTAGAAAAGTTGCCACGACCAATTTATTTTGGTTGCTTATCCATTTGGTTGACAAATAATTTAATCACATGCGTTAAGAAAACGTTATCTCCGAAAACTAATGAATGGAAGAGAATAGCTTCGTTGTGCAAGAGGAATTTTTTATTTATTATTTTGTATATATTGGTCTGTCATTGATTCATTGCTTTCTTTTGGTAAATTGACATTCTCCGTCTCCAAACGTTGAAGTAACACGTGTTGTAGTTTTTCATCCAATAATACTTGTCCACGTGTTGGTCGACGGCAAGAATCGCCGACGTGCCCCGTAATTTATTGGATTCTCCCAATTTTATTGTTTATTTGGATTTTAATTTTCCTTTTTGGATTCTCGGAGGAATCTCGTATTCCGTTTTCTGGGTCTCTGTATTTTCCTTTTTCTGATTCTGGAATAAATCTCGATCGCGATTTGGTCAAGTATCTCGAAGCAACAACAAGGCATCGAGATTTCTATTCTTGAAATCTTGCGTCTTTTATCAGGTGGATAGAATTTTCTCGTTGTCGTTTTCCTGGAAAATTTGGTGGGTAACGGCGATTGGTCATCGAATCAGATTATTTTTTTCAGAAATTTCTGCACTTTTTTTTGGGTAGTCTCTAAATTCAGAGTTGGGAAAAAAGTGATGCAACGGATCGTAGACAACGCTCTCGCTGTCACCAAAGAGTGAGTCCTTCCTCTTTTCGATGAGTTGCATTCATCATCCTCTGTACTTGCTCGGACGTTACTTTTATGATTATCTCTGATTTTGTTATATAGTTTAGTATCTTCTAAATGGAGCTTTACTCTCTAATCCCGATTTCTCAGTACAAATTCATTGCTAGACTTTGCTATTATGTTCAATCTCATTTCTTGATGGATTACTTATATTGATTAGAAGATGGTGTGACATGGTGTGATATCTTACCATAATTCTTTTTGTTTTTCCAGTTTGTCTTCTTGTTAAATGTTCTTCTTTTCCCTTATGTTGTTGTCTAACAAGCGTAAACTAACTATGCTTTCGGTTATGTTTTGGCTTTTAGTGCAGGTCAGTGAAAACTGTAACATATGAGTCTTTGAACAATATTGCAAGATGCATTAATGGAGTATCAGCTCTTCTCTTGACTGTTCTTCCTGGGAAGGCTAATATTCTTGAAGGTCTCCATGGCTGGGAACTCAGGCCCACATTGCGTGGACCACGTTTACCCCGGTGGATGCATAAGTAAAAACATTTCTGAATCCTGTGATGATTCTTGCAAGCCTCAACTATCGTAATATTTGCTAATCTAACTCTGTTTCCAATTCCGATGTCAGTGGGGTCTCTTCTTTCAATCATTTCATTCATGAGCTCTCTGTGGATTCTGATACCTCAAGCTTGGACTATTCTTCTGGAGAAGATAGTGATGGTGCGCTGCCTGCATCACCATCTTCTCAAAGCTCACGTCTCTCTTGGGCAAGCGCCTCTGCAAATGCTGAAAACCACTGGATTGAGTGGATTACTTTCATTCTTTGGTGGTTGATATTCCCTTTACGGATCTTGCTATGGGTACCACAATATTTTCTGTGTTTGTTCTTTAAACGAAATTCAAAAACTCCTATGAGCCCAAGAAGGTACCAACATTCATCTAGGTCTTGTATTAGTAAGACTAACTCAAGCAAAGACCATGATGTTCCCAACCGAGCGACTGATAGAAGACGCGGAGTCATTGAGGTTTGTGGATGCACTAACGAATATTTAATATTTCCTCTGGAAAGCATCTCGCTGCTGTTCAATCATGTTTGTGTGTTTTAAATCTTTTAACACACTCTTCCTACTTGATATGCTTTATTTTGCAGGATCTTCATCTTGCTATCGAGATCTGCATAGAAGCAATATTTGATTATTTTCACAGGGCTACACATCTGCTTCTTTCTCCATCGGAAGCTTTTGCAACAATGTTATCATGGTTCTCTTCTCCAAGTCACAGTCGTAAAGAAAACAATGATGACGTTTCAGATGATGAAATTGTGCAGACTGCCACTTTAGGAGATACTGATCCATCTCTTAAAGAAAGGCCCACGCGCTTATACAACTCTATGAACACAGATACTCGAACGTGTCAAGATGTCATAACAGAGCTGGGGTAGGGGCAGCTTAGAAGTCTTGTGTTTTTTTTCTTTATCTAGTTCATAAGTATTTGATAATTACTTAATTTCTCTCCTACTTTTAATAGGTATCCCTACGAAGCCATTCGTGTTGTTACATCTGATGGATATGTTCTTCTTTTGGAAAGGATACCAAGGTATAACTTTCTTGTGATATATTACGCTCACTTGTGCATTCTTTCCATTTCCTGTTTTACTTTGTCCTCCTTAAGTATGTGATCCCTGGCTGCTTTTCTTGTCTTTGCAGACGCGATGCAAGGAAAGCTGTTTATCTGCAGCATGGGATTTTGGATTCTTCAATGGGGTGAGTTGATGGTCTGTATCTTAGCTGTACTTTAAAAAAAGTTGCAAACGTCTTAAGCAGAAGGTTGAAGAAGTATTGTTTTCTATATTCACGTTGCATCTTTGCATAATTTGTTCTTCTCATTCTGTTTTTTATCTGTGCGTTCTTCTTCAGATGGGTATCTAATGGGGTTGTTGGTTCTCCAGCTTTTGCTGCGTATGACCAAGGTTCAAGCTTGGACTTTTTCATACTCCAATCTATTATTAGTCCACATACCAACTGCTGGGATTCTCACATTCTTTTCCTTCACAGGGTATGATGTTTTCTTGGGGAACTTTCGGGGTTTAGTTTCAAGAGATCATGTGAACAAGAACATATCCTCGAAAGAGTGAGTTCTTGATTTCAAGTTCGGTTCATATTTTGTCTACTTGCTCGGGCTAATTTTCGTTATGATAGTGGAGATTGGAGAAAAAACTGTTTTGCCAGAGATATATGCTTGCAGGCTAGTGTTAATTGGTGCTGATCAAACTGCAGGTACTGGCGATACTCCATTAACGAGCACGGTACTGAGGATATCCCTGCGATGATAGAAAAAATCCATGAAATCAAAACTTCAGAATTGAAGCTCAGCCAGCCTAATAGTGATGAGGAAATCAACCAGGAGGAGCCTTATAAGCTATGTGCAGTCTGTCATAGTCTTGGTGGTGCTGCAATTCTGATGTACGTCATCACTCGCAAAATTAAGGAGAAGCCACACCGACTCTCCCGACTGATCCTACTTTCACCTGCTGGATTTCACGAGGATTCCAATTTGGGTTTCACACTGATTGAGTACATATTCCTTTTTGTGAGTCCGGTGTTGGTTCGCATCGTGCCTGCCTTCTACATACCGACAAGATTCTTCAGGATGCTTCTGAACAAGCTAGCCCGTGACTTTCACAACTATCCTGCTCTTGGTGGACTGGTCCAAACTCTAATGAGTTATGTAGTTGGTGGAGATAGCTCAAATTGGGTTGGAGTCTTAGGGTTGCCTCACTACAACATGAACGATATGCCAGCTGTCTCCTTCCGTGTTGCGCAACATCTTGCTCAGATTAAACACACAGGTAAATTCAGGATGTTTGATTACGGGAGCAGATCAGCTAACATGGAGGTTTATGGCTCTCCAGAACCGCTTGATCTGGGGGAGTCTTACAAATTCATCGATGTGCCTGTGGATTTAGTAGCGGGAAAGAAAGACAAGGTGATTCGGCCTTCCATGGTGAGGAAACATTACAAGGTGATGAGAGATGCGGAGGTTGACGTATCGTTTAATGAGTTTGAGTATGCTCACCTTGATTTCACATTCTCTCACCGGGAAGAACTGTTGGCATATGTGATGTCGCGGCTTCTGCTTGTGGAACTGACACCAGTTCAACAGGGGCAGACCTGTCAGAAAGGTATGAAGTTGAAGAAGAAGAAAAAGGAGGTATAGTAGTGTAAGTAGCGAAAACCAAACCATGGTCAATGCCTCGTAGAGTTTGGTGTCTTTGTACTATGATGTTGTGTGTTTGAGCTTCATGTGTGCGTTCAATGGTGATCTCCTGTGGATTGGCTGTAATAGTGTACATAACGTAAATTGTGATCTCTTGATGAAATGAACTTCTTGTGACAAATGCTTTTTTTCAGCAATATGACATATGCTTTTATAATGATTTCCATGAGAAACATGATGCCTTAAAGTATAGCTGAAGTTATGAATCCAGAATATTACTCCCTTTTATTGAACTCTAAAGAGAGAAGTCAATCATGTTACAGTGGCATATCTAATGGACCTATAATTGTGTGGCTACCAGATATTTGGTTTCTTTGGGCCTAGAAGAACTTCTCTAGAGGAAATAGTGCGGTGATCAGTGAATCCAGTGATTCTCATGTTTCATAGGTTACGTGGAGCAAAAACTAAGAAACAATTAGGGATGAAGAATTTTCTTTTGACATAGTTAAAAGAATGAAACATAACATAAGAGAAGGAAATCAGAATTCTTCATGGAAGCCCTAGTGAAAAAGATGAATCATTCGAGCTCTGATGGATCTTGAAGAAGTGATGCTCTTTGCGGATTTGAAAGCAGGAGTTCCTGCATGTCCCTTGGAAGTACATTAAACACCGCCTGTAAATCCTTCTTCAGTTTCTCAAAAGTTGCTTCTGAATCTGCAGCACCTCCTCCTCCTGATTCCCGCGACTGCAAAAGATGGTTTTCAATATGTTTTCAGTGTTCGGTTCAGCTGCAGAGGGATCTGGTTCATATCTATCATCACAGAATTTTCGAAGAGACTTCTACCTATGCTACGCGGAGCGATATCTAGCTAACTCTCGAATGGAAGAACAAACAGGAAGATTTTGCTTACAAATTCCCGGCTGCTAAGCATGGGACTTTTCCAAATCAGATGAAGCATTCAGACCTAAATAAATGAATCTAGCGCAGAAAAAACATGGCCATGCAGTTAAGAGTCAGAAGGGAAGATAAACATACCTTGACTTCCTCATTAATGTATTTCTCAATGGCATCGAAGGAATCTACAGCTTCCAATTCATTCATCTGAGATGTAATCTGCCGCATATCAGTCTTCATTCTAGCAAGCCTCCATAATCTATGTTGTTCTTGCTCAGCAACAGCACGCCGTCGTTGGAACCAGGGGATAAAATTAGGCCCTCGTAGAAACCGCCTGAAACAATGGTTTAGCAAGGAAACCAAATATTAGGCCAGAATAAGATAATAAATCCAAAGATTGTCAAACTCAAATGATGTTTTTTTTAGTATGGAAAAGACGATATACCTATACAAGTCGGGCCAGTTGGATTTCATGCGTTTAGACAAAAACTTCCCTACACCTCTCGCAGATAAATTTGAAAGGAATTCATCAGCACCGAATGATGGGAGCGAAGGAGGGGTAACATATGGGGAAGATCCATCAGAAGGGGCGTTGACCTGGAAATATGGACCAAAAGGGGCCAAGAAATTCGTAGTTAATTCCAAGAAATGCCGTCGTAGAATCTCATTATTCACAACTGACATTGATTCCTCAACCCTCGGCGACATCCCAGCATCAATAAGTCTATTCAAAATTGAAGTGTCTGGCTTGGTTATTGCAGAGTAGGTCGTCCAGACAGCTTCCTTGTGCTCGGTCATGAGACACAGAGGTCCATCTCGCCTCAGTTTAACTGCATTTAAGAAATTTGTAGGAGAGAACCTTCTTAAGGAAAGCGGTTGAACGCCTAATCCTTCAGCTTTGCCGGATATTCTACCAGCCGACCTACTTGTAAGCGGTACACGGTTTGAGTTTGGAGCAGGAGTTCCAACTGAGACAACATGTGGCATATTGCGAAGAGCTTTAAGGAAAAAGAGATTGGTGACACCCAAAACCATAGGCGGGAAGGTGTCTCCTTCTCGGAGTGAGTTTAGTCGAGCAAATCCTGGATCATGTATAGTGAAATACGGTCTAAAGTCGACGCTACAAAATAATGGCGCAACCAAACTCACAAGACAAGCAACCGCCTCTGAACATTGTGGAGGTGTTGGCGCTATGATAAGGATAGGCTCGCCTATGAGTAATAATTCCCATAGTGTCCATAGCTGCAACAATAGCCCCCGGTAAATGCCAAAAAGATCCGCGTCATGGAAAAGACCTTGAGGGACAGACTGATTCGTAGGGAGTAAAGGAGCCATGGAAGAAGCAGATTCCTCATATAAAACCCCGCTTTCAAATGGAAGGCTGTGAGCAGGCGGTAAGTTCACCTTGAGCATTGCATTACCAATCGGCAGCTCCATGAGCTTACCGGGGACAGGTGGAGGCCACATAGAGACATAACCAGCAATATGTTCAATAGCCTTGTTTCCAACATCAAAATACAAGGGACCAATGATTTGCAGCAACGGCCTAAAAACACTCGAGTAAGGCGTATGCGATAGTAGGACCACGGACTTCTGTTCACCTCCCCTTTTCAATCTCTCATCATGCCTCTGCCTATTAAACACATAACCATACAAGTACCTATCACCACTTATCTCCTCAGTGTTCTTGTTTGGTCTACGAAACCGGAAAAAGAAAATGCAGTCATGTATGCTCGCACGGTTATGATGCTGCGAGACAGAATCAGGGAAGGAGTTGAATGAAACTTCGATCTCCTCTTCTTGTGAGAGACAGCCTGGTGGATAACACTCTTCTAAGATCTGCCCTTGCTCGAGATCAAACCTCATAATGCAAAATGCGTGAACCCATCGTTTCAGAGACTCGGGATCAGGATTTATACTAAGCTCAGGCTTCACAGAAAACGATGGAGAGCGACTCATTTCAAAGTTAACCAAGAAATTCTCCTACCCATCAAAACTTTCTGGGATCTTTCTCATCATCTCCTATACTTGCCCAATAACGGAGATTCATCAAAGCTTATTATACAAACGTCTGGAAAAGAGTTCTCAGGAAATCTAGCTATCTCAGATTCGGTGGTTTTGCTTCACTAAACACTTTCCCTGTCTGAAATTATTCCCAAAGAATGAAAATTTGTAAGCTCAAAATGCTAGATCAGATCAACACCAGCCATTATAGCAGCTTCAAATACAAGAAGAGGGTAGGTTCTGAGGGGCGTGCAAACTGTGGAAGAAAATAGGGTTTTTTAAGAGGAGGAGAAGAAGACGCCTTACAACGTGATGATTAGAACTCAAAGTTTCAGTTTTTCGTAGGCGAATTTTGGCATTTCGGTTCGAAGGGAATCATCGGAACGGACAGGTAACTCTGAAATAAATGACGATGATTCATGGAGCATGTTAATTGTTGTCTCCCTAAATTGCACAAAAGGTACTCTATATTTCTCCCTTTTATAAAAAGTATCATGATTCTATTAGGTCTAGATGTGAAATGAAATGTTTTCCCGAGAAAAGTTAATTCAATATGTTTGGTCAATATGTTTCTCGTTCCCACATCGAGCAGAACATCAAAACGCATTCTCTCTCAAAACAGGTGATGCGTATTGTTGATGGTCATAGTACCTTCTAAGATATGAATGTGTACCATGAATTGAAGGTATCATCATCTGAAGTTTTGATGTATCGAGTGATCTTGGAGTTGCTTCTGCAATGTAAATTGATGTTTCTTTTATTCAAAGGGAACGGAGCAAAAGATCAAAACAAGCCCAGACTTTCTCAAGAATGTCTACATCAGCAACTATAATGTTTTCTACAAAACAGATCAAAACACATTCATTTCCTTGAAGATTAACTTTTGGCAAAACCTCTATTTGCTTCTTCTCTTGAATGTTTGTTTGTTGTTCTCAGTGGCAGCCAGTGGTGTCTCTTGTTGAGGATTTTCAGGTAAACTTGTTGGAGGAACCAAATTGGTTGCAGATTAACTTGAGCATCTTTCTCCCTCTCATCCATTTCAGTATTAGCTTCATATGAGTTTTGCTGTTTAATCCACTAACCCCATCTTCCTGTTGTTATGTAACACAAATCACCAAACTGTTGAGCGAAACAGTGTCCACCTCTCGTATCATTATCATTTCAATCTTTAATATGAGTTCTTAAGAAGAACCCTTAACTAAGGACACGCACAATCAAGAAAACAGAGAACCAGTGAACTGAGGATCTGAATCAAGATCTCGGGAATGTAAACAATTGCTATATTCAGACGAATATAATGAACATGGAAATGAGGGGAGAAAATTGGAGATGATGTGAGCATCTTGGATCGAAACCTTAGGGTTTATCTTCCGGACGTTTACAGCTCCTTCTCTCGACATATATCTCACCAACAGAGAGTTACAGCTTCCTCAGACCTCCTCCGCCGCCTCAAAAAATGTTATAATATGTACACATTTATTATTGTGCCACTTCAGTAATAATACTAGTTAGACGTGAAGCGTTGACTTTAATTGGTTTACAGATTTTGTGCAAACAGCCACGAAATGAGCACGTGTGCTTCTCATCTGACAAAACAATCCCGTATCTGGTTCTTCGAACCATGCGGTTTTATCTCCGGTTTTCTAATTATTTGGTTTATCCTTAACCACAAACAAATGTCGCAAGTCCGTCACGGCAACTGGGTTTTCCGGCGGCGTCTTCTTATCTACAGAATACATAGAGAGAGATTTTCGGCTAGAGAGAGAAAGATATCGGCGTAAACTCGCTGCGTACGTAAAGTTCCTCTAGGATATTTTTGCCTCAGTAGAATTTGCTGGAATTTTTTGGATAACTGAAGCTCTTGTTCGACCCTGTCGCTTATTTATCTGGGTTTGCGTATTGATAGCAGTTAATATGATGAATTATGTTGAATATCGTTCTTCCTCGTTCATCACGAAGACGATTTTTTTTTTCCTGGGTTTTCAGTTCTGAATCTAACCCACATCATATTGTGGTTAATGGCTTACACTTGATGAGAATCCACTGAATTAGTCGTAGTAAGATGGCGATAAAAGCTAACAATAACCTGTTTCTTGAAGAGTGGTTAAGGGTTGTGAGTGGAAGTAGTGTCTCTGGTAGTTTAGTGAAGCAGAATTCTGCACCATCTGCGAGGTTAATTATTCAAGCATGGTCTGAGATTCGGGAATCTCTTCAAAGCCAGAAGTTCGATACACGTCACCTTCAAGCTTTGAGAGCTCTGGTTAGCTCTGAGTCCACTATCCATGTCGCTGATCCACAAGCAAAACTTCTTATTTCCGTACTTGCTTTACGAGATGTTTCTCTTCCGTATGAGTCTTGCACACTTGTTCTCAGACTAATCTATGTGTGGATTAGAAAAGCATTTCGACCGTCTCAAGCCCTTGTTGGTTCTGCGGTACAGGCTATTCGTGGCATTGTTGATGACAGGCGTAATCTGCAGCCAGCATTAGTAGCGCAAAGCGTTCTGGTCGCTGGTGCTTTTGCGTGTGTACCTTCTCTTTCAGGAGACTTGAAAGTCTTAAGCTTGGAATTGCTATGCAGACTTTTGGAAGAAGAGTACTCAGTGGTTGGATCTCAAGAAAAGCTTGTTCCTGTAGTGCTTGCAGGAATCGGGTATGCTTTATCCACTTCGTTGGATATTCATTACGTCAGACTATTGGATTCCTTGTTTGGCATTTGGTTGAAAGACGATGGTCCACTTGGCAGTGTCACTCATGGTCTGATGATTCTTCATTTGGTCGAGTGGGTTGTGTCAGGTTATATGAGGTCTAATTACGTAGACAAGATGTTTCTTTTTGCGAACGAGGTACTAGAGACTCCTAAGGCAAAGTATACTGTTTTTGCTGTCTTCATGGCAGCAGCCGGGGTACTGAGAGCTTCCGTGGCAGGATCCAGTAGTGGTGCACATAATTTTGAGATTGTTTCTAAATATATAAATTCAGCGGAAAAACGTATAGTCTCTGTAGCTCAACTTTTAGTTTCTAGTGGTAACGTTACACTTCCAACCACTCAGAGAGAAGGTCTTCTGTTGAAGTGCTTTGCTATAGCATTGGCTCGATGTGGGTTTGTTTCTTCCTCTGCTCCTCTGCTTTTGTGCCTTGCTTCTGCATTGTTAACTCAGGTATTTCCTTTGGGCGAGATATATGAATCATTTTGCAAAGGTTTTGGCAAAGATCCTATTGGACCAAGACTCATTTGGGTCAGGGAGCATCTTTCTGATGTTCTCTTCAAGGAATCAGGGGCCATAACTGGGGCTTTCTGCAATCAATATGCATCAGCAAGTAAAGAGAACAAATATATTGTGGAGAATATGATTTGGGATTTCTGTCAAAATCTCTACTTACAACACCGTCAAATTGCTCTGTTGCTTCGTGGTATAGAAGATACATTGCTTGGAGACATAGAGAAAATTGCAGAATCATCTTTCCTTATGGTTGTCGTCTTTGCGCTAGCTGTTACGAAACAATGGCTAAATCCAATATTGTGTGAAGAAAGAAAGATGGAGACATCAGTCAAGATATTAGTATCATTCTCCTGTGTAGAGTATTTCAGGCATATTCGTTTACCTGAATACATGGAGACAATTAGAGAGGTGATTTCATGCGTCCAGGAGAATGATGCTACTTGTGTTTCATTTGTAGAGTCCATCCCTGCCTATGATAGCTTGACGAATCCGAAAGGTTTGAAAAATCAATTGTTTCTGCATATTCCATATCACAGTTTTCCGTAGGCTGGTACATTCGTAAGATTTGGAATTTTTTTCCTTTCTTTTCTTTCTGCAGACTTGTTTACGCAGAGGATAGAATATGAATGGTCAAGAGATGATGTACAGACATCTCGAATATTGTTTTATCTTCGAGTAATCCCAACTTGCGTCGGACGGTTATCTGCTTCTGCCTTCAGGAGAGTCGTTGCATCAACCATGTTTTTGTATCCTAGAGTGAAAACCTCGATAAGTCCTTAACTCTGTTTTATATAACCACGTCTATGATCTTTCAGATTCCTTAACAATCCCGTGGCTAGATATATTGGGCACCCTAACAGAAAAGTGGCACGAGCATCTCATACTTTGTTGGTAGCATTTCTCTCGTCAGCAAAGGAATCTGAGGAGGACGAAAGAAACCAACTCAAAGAACAGCTTGTTTTCTATTACATGCAAAGATCTTTGGAGGTACCTAAGCAAACAGAACAATGGATGCAGTGTAGCTCTTTTTCTGTTTTTTCATCACTAATTATGTATGGTTCAGGTTTATCCTGAGATCACACCATTTGAAGGTTTAGCTTCAGGCGTTGCAGCCTTGATCCGGCACCTACCTGCCGGAAGTCCTGCTATATTTTATTCTCTTCATAGCCTTGTTGAGAAAGCTTCTACATTTAACACCGATGCATTGAAAGGAAGAAAGTCTGATTCCGGTAATCAAATTCTTGAGTTGCTTCTGCGACTCGTCTCTTTGGTTGATATACAAGTAAGTTTCGTTTCCTTCATCTTGAGCTACTTGAAAATGGCTCATATTTTACGTTCTCTTTGTATTTGTATTCATAATTCGTCTTTTTGGTTCAGGTGTTGCCATATCTGATGAAGTCATTGGCACAGCTTATTATAAAATTGCCAAAAGAAAGGCAGAACATGGTGCTTGGTGAATTGTATGGTCAAGTTGCTGAGTCAGACGATGTGATTCGCAAGCCTTCTTTAGTGTCTTGGCTACAGTCACTGAACTACTTATGTTGTAATAACCGGACTCAAGGCTCAGCTTCTGGACCAACAATAGATACTTCGAACCAGTTGGGTGCTCGGCTCTAGGGATCTCCTCATAGTTTGCAAACATGTAAAATATAATAAAATATTTGCCCTGTATTTTTTTGGTTTGTATGACGTCTATCGTGGAATTGTGTCAATCAATATTATATGTAGTTAAGACATAAACGAGTTATCAGTGTCTCTTCAAAAGAATCATAATCTTCATCATTTCAGTTTTTGAATGAATTAAAGATCAATAACCAAAATCATCATCAGTCAACCCGATTAGATGTGTTACGGTTTAAATTGATTAGGTTACAAAGAAGAACCGGACTGAAACTAAACCGACAAAAAAGACTACGTGTGCACGGTTATGTCTGAGATTTGCGATTAGAAATCCTAGCTTAAACCCGTAAGAAGCTCGAAGTCCAGAAACTGTGAAGAGAGCATTTGAAAATCTTAAAATCTTAAAATCAGAGCTAGAGTTTGTTTGTATCATAATCGTTTATCTGTTTCTTGTGAAAATCAATAACAAGTATTGTTTTCCTTACGCAGAGTCTGTGTCATAGCTGGGAATATCTCTCCTATTGAGCGAAGAGTTTTTTCATTTGATTTCTGCATTCACATTGATTCTCAGAATTTTGAAAAGATTATTAATCTTCTCATCATAACCATACTTTCTCTAGAATTTTTCAACTGCTGGAGCAACCAAGCGGCCAACATGTTGCGTTCTAATCCTAACAAAGCCTGCCAAAGGAGAACTAAGCCCGAAAATTCAAGAGAAACTCAAGACAGATTATGATCAAGTTGTTGAAGATGTTTAAAGAACTTGCTTCTTCTACTATGTATTAGTAGCATAATGATAACAAATTGCTCTTTACTGTCTCATGTCTCATTGTAGACTCCATTTTCTTCCATGTCTGCAAGAAAAGTATTGATTTTTTTTCGAAATGGTAACGTATACAAATCAGTCTCTTATTCTTGGCACATGCTACATTGTCGAGGCTGACTTATCAAGTTTGTATCCCAAACTCCGTTATTTACATCATTGCCACTATTTTTCACAGACCTTGGGTTTTAACAGTGAAATAACTTAACTGTTACAGCAACTACTTGAGACGACTGTATGCAAAAACGCCGAGACAGCCAATGGCCAAAGCAAGAAGAACAGGTAAAGTGGAAGGTTCGAGGTTCTGTGTTGTGCTGTTTGTTCTGTTGATGTCTAGTCTCTCTATGCGAGACCTTTCTCCAACATACTCCCGAAGGAGATTGCTCAGTGTGTCCATTTGATGCATTATCTGACGTTGTCCACGAGCAACGAGTATCACCTGTCCAGATGATGAAAGTATAAAAAAATCATTACGAGAAATGAAATATTTTTAGGTTCATGAACTTACCCATACATTGTCTCTATTGAGTCTAAAGTTATCTCTAAGCATCTGATGCTCTGTTGATTCTATTAAAGTGAAGCAATTCAAGAATAAAATTGAGCATGTAAGAGTTGTAAACATACCTCTTCCATCAGAGGAGATTCCCTTACAAGCTGAGATGTGGACGACGACAGTGATAAGACGGACCCATTACCATTTTCCATTGGTAAAGCCAAGTTGTGTTGACTACCTGAAGCAGCTATCCTGCTCGGGATCTTGGAATTCAACTCTTCAATGTGGGATGTGAAGTCATCCATCCTCTCGTTCAGTGTTGATATTTGGTCTGACAGCTGAGTGATAACACCCTATAGAACAACTTATGTTCAGTTATTTTAGTTGTAAGCCAAACTTATGACTTTGGAACAACAGTTCCATGAATTGGAAGATCTCAGGCCAAAAACAGAGAGACCACTTTTACCTGATTTGGAAGAGTGGCTGGTGAAGCAGGGGCTCTGGAATCTATCATTCTATTGTTAACAGCAAGCCTTGTCAAGTTAGGCAAGACTTTGTGTCTTTGATTTGTGTAAGACTTTGATACACCGCTGTTAAAATGTGCATCAATACACAAGTCAGATGATTTCCTGACGTAACATATGTTGTCTTTATTCTTAAATTCCAACTTTTTCTCAAAATTAGCAAACCAAGGAGGAGGAATAGAGGATACTCGTGAAGATATTTCATTCTACTATCAGCAGACGCTCTTGAGAGGGCTTCTTTAGGGCTAGAAACTGTATCATCATCTAAGCTAAGTTTCGTCTTCAAATCATCTGGCAAAGCCTGAAACATGACCAAGGCGCCCGAACATTTCAAACTACCATAATGACAAATCAACCGGATCTGTGTGTAATAAAGCACAACTCATACCATAACATCATTCACAAGCCTCTCCAGCTGTATCTGTTCAATATATGTATGTGGAACATATGAACCTTCCAATCCGAGCTGGTTGGCCACATTTTCTACGAAGGAACGGTCTCTACCTTGAACCTTCATAAAAGAAATGGAAAAACGTTGATTACTAGTTTCATAATACCAGCCTAAAGACAGTATAAACTTTTATAGAGAGCAAGGGAAGCAGATACTACCTGAACATATGTCCGGTTCAGTTGTTCCAACCAATCAGTCTTCACAATAACCTTGTCATCATCAAATATATGACTTTTTCTTTTCAAGATTGTTGCAATGGTATAACCCAATGCCATTAATCCTCCGAGAAGGCGAACGCTGACTTCAAAAGTTATTCTGGGTGATATAATGAATGGACGATCTGTAACCCACTCCTGAAACCAATACATTGAACGGTAAGCATTCATTCAATCAACCCTCCAATCATTTCGCTTTGATATGAGATTAGAATGTATCTGCCCATCTGTTCTTAATCTGATATGACGGTTAAACATAAGAAAAATAGTCTGAACAAGTATTAACCAAACCTCAAACATGAGATTGTATTTTCCATCCCGGTTCCTCATTCTGAGGTATGATTGGCATGCTTCAGGATCCTCGCCTGGTGGTAGCAGATAGATGTCGTAAGTTTCCTCTGTACGTTCCTTGAAATCCTCAGACAGAACTGCCTTCATTTGTTCTGGTGTTACAGTCTTCGTTGACTACAATAAGACACCAAAACTCACTCCAACCAGGAAAATATTGCTGCTATAATACTGCCAGTTGCCGCTAATATAAAAGCGCCACAATATACACGTTTTAACAATATAAATGTTGTAACCTTTAGAATATATGTTGGGTTCTGAAAGCCACTGAAGGGGTTAAACTTGTTTTGGATCTTAATATGAGCTGTCTTCAGGTCAGGTTCAATAAACGCCTTGTACATAGGATAAACCTGGTTGGAGAAAAACACATAAACATCCATATTTTATTGTCCAAAAATTCAAACAAACATCATTTCATGTTTTATTTATATCTGAAATGACTCCAGACAGCAAGGATAAGAGCAAGGGATAATCAGGCCAAAAATCAAAGATAGGTGACGATTAGCATGAATACCGTCTCAGATATTTGATGAATTATTTCTTCAGGTTCCTGGCCAGCACGCTGAATGTCCCGCAAAACACGCTTGACAAGATCAAAATGCACTCCACCAGTGACAGAGACACGAAGATCGAGCAAAGGCCGTAGCTTCTCACTCAAAGCGTATATGCCTTCAAGAATAACAATGCGAGAGCTAGGAACCTCAAGCGTTCTATACAAAAGCACGAAATAAAGGGATAAGTCATGGCAGATGTGTAGCTCTTATCAACTACCAGTTGTTCAGAAACTACTAATCGATGTGCCGAGGATATATAAATCATTTTGTCCATATCACTAAAAGATGTAATGAGGAGTATTATAAGAGGGGAGACTGTTAACGTTAAAATGAAAACGTTAATCACTTTGTCCATCAGGCATCACTAAATAAAGTGGTTCCCAGGAATTCAACTATAATGCTGTATATCCACAAATTTTTCCTACTGTGGCATAAGGGAAAATCATTACCTGTAACCAATTCGCGAACTCGACTTGAAGTCATATATTGGAACCTGAACAGATTTTCCATCCTTTAGGCCATGTATATTGTCAAGAAGTGTATCATAGTCAGTCAGCCGTGGGTCTGCAACAATAACAATAGTAAATATTTCACTATACCTAAGAAAGAAATGACTGAATCAAGCCATAACAAGAAGGGTGCATACCATCAAAGTTTCCATCGATCACACGAGTACCATCATTGTAGTTGTCCATGTTTATGATAGCAATACTAGGCATGAAGTTGAGAATTTTCTCTGTGAAGACAGTTTTTCCAGCTCCAGAAGGACCAGCTAACCCAACCAAGATGAGCCCATCGTTTTTCTGAGCCAATAGTTGGCAAGCACGAATAACAGCGTAGAAACCCTTTTCAAAAGACAATGGATCCTCAATTGGAACGATCTCATATCTTCCAGAGTCTTTTCTTTTAATAAGCTGAACCTGATCTCGCAACAAGCCATGCCTCCGTCGAGGTGACAGAGCAACGGAACTATCGAGCACCATTGCAAGTAGTTGCAATGAAGAAGAAAATCTGGAAGGCACAAAGAACAGAAAAAAAAAAGAAGAAGATAAAAGCTCTTTTCATCAACAATTTCATATTCACTACACCTGCAGTTAATAACCAATCTACTACACAAGTCTAATCGGATCAAAAGATGAGCAGATATTTCAATTATTTGAACAAGATCGATCAAGATTCATCAGGCGCAGGGGAAAAAGATTCACATGCGTATTAAAATTTCTTAAAGGGATCTTCAAAATTACTGCAACAAGACTTCGAGAACACTTTTCCCATGCGATCAAGACGAACAAATCACAAAAGACTCAGAGGATAACATTCCGAATCCGATCGTAAACAAAAGAATAAAAGAACAATAGAGACGATATAAAACGAGAATCTCTAAATAATCGTTTCAGTCTTCACCTACCGGAAGAAGAGTCAAAACGGAAAAAGCTTCGCACGAGATTACGCAAAAATCGGGGAAGAATACAGTTGAAGATATTTTCGTAGCTGTCAATGAGAGTAAGAAAGATGATGCAAAAAGAGGAAGACGGGTAGTTTACAAACTAGCGATGACGAGAAATCACTAGAGAGTAGAAAGATCAAACAGTAAACCACTCATACCAGCAATTTGAAATTGAATTTTTTCCGGTTTTTGATTCACTTGGTTTATCAAACTTTCGACTGAACGAATACTTAAAACTAATTGAAACCGTGAACGGTGAACCTAACCAGAAACTGAATTTAAACCAAATATCGGTTTCTACTTCGGCTCTGATTCAAATGAACCGGGATAACCCGAAAATGGATCTAGCGAATCATTGCGAGCCGTTAATCAACGTAACGATTTTGACCGTCACACGTCACTCACGGTGAAGCAGCGACGACGTGGAAGAAAGTTTACCTTCTCTCTCTCTCTCTCTCTCTTCTCTTTTTTTTTTTTCATTTTTCTTCCGCTGGAAATTTTGCAGGAGAGAGAGAGCAAGAGAAAATGGCGAAGCTACTGGTCTCCGCGACGGCTTTATACAGAAGACCTCTCCTCGTGAATTCCAAATTCTTCTCTTCGGATTCGCATTCTTCCCATATCGTCCCTCGTATTCGTTATCCGCACAGTCGGAGATTCTCGGCTCGTGCCTTCGAGATTCACCTGCTTCCTCGGCGGAAATGGAAGAAGACCAGCAGGAACAGCGGCGGGATGGAGTTTCTCGGGTAAGAGATGAGGACTATCCTACCGGAGAAATGGTGTATGAGAATAAAAACGCGTGGGAGAGTTTCGTTGTGAAGTTTCGTATGCTATTTGCTTATCATTGGCAGCGTGTTCGCAAGGGAAGCGTCTTGACCGTGACACTGCGCGGCCAGGTTTCGTCATTTGTTTCGTCGTCTCTTCTAATTTGTGTCGTCCTTAGAACGCTTATATTGGAAGTAGGACATTTGTTTTTCTGACTCTGGTTAAGTTTTTTAGTGAACTTAGTTGACTTGGAATACAACAATGTGCCAAATTTTCCATTGTTGTGATCTTTCTTTGTTTTACTGGGTTTGTTGTTATGTTCTTGTGTATCTACAGTTAGGTTCAATTTTTTTCCTCTCTATGTTCAGATCTCTGATCAGCTAAACCGACTGGTCTACCACATATGTTACCAAGAAAACTCCCAATAGCTTTATCACATAGTGACTTATTCCTATGAGATAGAGATTTGAGTTGTTACAAAAATGTGAACATAAAACATACGAAATTGGTGAAATATAAGCGAACTCTGAAAAGCCAAGTTTCGGTCTTTGGTATTTTAGGATCTTGCCGCCGGAGACTCCGGTATAAGGTCCTCCACCGTGAGAATCGAAAGCAAAAGCTTCGGGGCAGAGCTTCGTGGTGGCAGCGGAATCTTTTGAAAGGTTTGAAGAGCGGAGACAAAGAATGAACAAAAAGCAGAGGATGAAGACTCTCTGTGTTTGCAACATTCTGACTCATCAATGCATCACGATGAAACAGAGCAATATCATATTTGTAGACATGCACAAGTCTTCGGTTTTAGCTGATTGGTTAGTTCTTGATTAGCTTAGATGCTCTTTTTTTGAGAAATGTCACAAGAGTTTTGTCTTTTCTCTACAGTTTCCACTGTTTTAAACTAGGCAATTCGTTTTGTTCTGTCTCATTTACACGTGAAAACGACCAATTTCGGAATTTTCATTTTTTAAAAAAAAAAATTGTAAATCACTTACTGAAATTTGTACAATCTCTAAACAAAAATCATCTCTATTTGATTATATAAATAGAGTCACCGTAAGATATCCGGTTACACAGAACAATCACCTTTAATTTATTTGAATACAATCAACATTAACCGAATACCATCTGATCAACAGTTTATTTTTCCGAAACAATCACTTTTATTTCTAAAACCCCAGCTAGTCTTACATAGTCACTTTAAAGCTTAAGAATTCCGGCAAAAGGACCGAACAATGTCCCGATATAAAGCTTTCCTTCGAATTCGTTAACCTCGCTGACCAAAGTATCCCCAAAGTTATCCTTTACTGAAATTGTCTGAATCACTTTACCATCAGAATTAACTTTAACCGCCGACGGGTTTGTTGGTCCGGTGGCTGTGTTCACGACCGAAGCAACCCAAAAGTTTCCAGAAGAACTGATCCTCTTGATATTGTCAGGGTTCGAGACAGCACTGGTGAAGTCTTCTGAAGTACCAGCTTTGGGTCCCTTGATCCAATACCTCTTGATGTTACTCTTGGTGAACTGACTAACCAGCAAGAACGAACCGTCTGAGCTAACGGCACAACCGGCTGAGCCACTTAGTCCTTCAAGCAATACAGTCACAACCTTTTTTGATGGATCGTACTTGAAGAGTTTTCCGGTAGCGTCTTTTGATGCCACTGCTTTCAACACATCGCTATATAATAACCAATAGTAAAACTTATTGATTAGTAAATAATTATCAACTTATTCTAAAAATATGAATATCATTTAAACAAAATGTATATATAGCATCGATCAGTTGACATAAATTAGGTCTACTTAAGATTTAATCTTTTAAAAAATTGTAAATATCAAATTAAAGTGTTATAAAACGATCTGTTTTGTTTTTAGAGAAGACACAAATTCCTGTTATGAATATTTTAAAATAAAATGCTATATTAAGTCTGTTTATTTAATTATATGGCAAGTTTATTTGTATATATATATATATATATAAATAGAGAAACTTTACCCAGGGCTAAATTTTGAGCTGAAGGATGTGAAATAGACGACGCCAGTAGTGGGATCAACGTCAAGACCATCGAGAAACAAGAAGGGCTTGCCGTCAACACTGTCCGCGATCTTCTTGGCGAAACCGCCGCCTCGAGGTATGACGTGGAGACCCAAGGGAGCATCGGCCACGTAAAGCTCTCCTGTTTTGTTGTTGAATGCTATTCCCGCCGGCCGGCCGCAATTTCCCACATGAGCGGTTCCAAGTGCTCCATCGCACCATTGCGACTTCCTAAAATAAAATTATGTCAATTGTAAGAAAAAAAACAAGACAAAATATAAAAGTTAAATATTTTGGACACCTAAATAAAATCCAGAACGTAAAGATAAAAGAGAGAATTAATATGGTTTCTATTTTTCATATTGAAATTAATTGTAATGCATGTTACTTTGACTTTTTCACGTCGAGGCGTGATGTGTGCTCATAAGGAAGTAATATTTTGTGTTTTTGTTTGTCAACGTCATTAATTAGATTTATCGAATGAAAATTAACATTCTAATCTCCATTTCGTCTAATGAAAAGATTTGCTCATCACGAAAGTGTGATGTTGGAGATCAAAAATATAAAATGCTTACGAGGATATCGTGATATAGCCATAATCGATGTAACCCTTCCCCGGTTGATATTTAAAGATTTTACCGCCGGATACTCCGGTGTAGAAACCTTTTCCGGTGGAATCAAAGGCGAAAGCTTCAGGGCCTGACCTTTTTCCCGGCACTGGAAGTTTCTGGAAAGAAGCAGCATCTGAGAAAACGGCCGAATAAAGCGAGAGAAGAAGAAGAAGAGAAATCAGGGAGACAAACGACATCATTATAACTTTTCTTGGTTTTGTTTTTGTTACTAGATGAGGCTTGTAATAGGTATATTTATAGCTTTTTTCAACTTCCTTTATTAAGCTTCCTTCTTTTGTACTCAAGTATTTATAGAGATGAATATTCATAGAGCAGCAAATCAGACTAAAATTAGTAATTAATTAAA
Source organism: Streptanthus diversifolius (assembly GCA_039880935.1). Lineage (NCBI taxonomy): Eukaryota > Viridiplantae > Streptophyta > Magnoliopsida > Brassicales > Brassicaceae > Streptanthus > Streptanthus diversifolius. The sequence continues at coordinate 2,719,168 of JAXGFM010000015.1, read as the reverse complement.
ATATAAAGAAAAAAATACGCCTAAAATGTGTTGAAATTTCAAAATTGCTTAGAGGTAGATTGATGAAAGATATGGGGTATCTTAGAAGCAATTGATTAAACTGATATATAGGTGATGAGAATGGTATGCCACCTTTAAAGCATGATATATTACTATTGATTATCATCCATAATATTTATCAAGTTTTTATGTTTTCACGGTTGAAAAAATGATTTTGCTATATATTTTAGGTGTGTGAAATATATTTAACCATAAATGTCCTTGATCTACTTTTAACTTTTTATAGCATTTTTTGATTCCGTGAGTATATTATTCATTTCATATAATTTCGCTATTTATTAAATAATTTAATTATTTTGTTCTTCCACATTTATCTGATATATTAGTTTTTTCTGACAATCTGATATATTAATTAGTTGAACTTATCGTATTCTGATGTTTTATTTAACGTTAGCTTATATTTATGACATCGGAATGGTCAAAGTGAATGGCAATATATAATGGAGTCGCATTATAGTATCCTACTTTAACGGTATAGTGATGATTGTTTATGTATGTAGTATCCACATAATGTTAAATAGCATAATATTAACATAGTCACCGATATTATGAAATACATAAAAAATACAATGCACGTTATGTTTTACAGTATAGTGTGCGGACAAAGTAAATGTGTTTCCGTTAAGAAGCAACCAAAACCTGTCAAAGGTAAACGGAAATTCGTATTTTCCTCCTCTTAAACGATCAAAACTAGTCTTAAAACATATATATATATGACGTCCTACATTTTTTCTTAAAATTTATTTATTTAAAATAATAAAAACAATTTACGAAAACTTATCCCTCCTCAAATATATAACAGGGATAAGAAGTAAATAAATATATAAAAACTCTTGGGTAAATTTTTTGAAATGATATGATCACTGTCTTAGATTAATAATCGTAGATAGACTTTTCCAACGTGATCACAAAATTGGGTATCACCTAACAACGATTGTCTTAAACTCCTAATACCAAATTAAAGTTTCATAACTCCGACAAAAGGTCCAGTAAGAGTTCCAATATATAAGTTGCCGTCGGACTCGTTGGCTTCACTGAGCAAAGTATTCCCAAACTCATTCTTGAGAAAAATGGTCTGAAGCACTTTTCCGTTAGAATCGATTTTGACAGCCGAAGGATCCGTGGGTATGACGACCATGTTATTGACGGAAGCGACCCAAAAGTTTCCAGTAGAACCGATCCTCCTGATGTTGTCGGGGTTCGAGACAGAACTTGAGAAGATGTCATCAATAGATCCAGCTTTTGGTCCTTTGATCCAATATCTCTTTATGTTACTCGTTATGAACTCGCTAACCAGCACGAACGAACCATCTGAGCTCACGGCGCAACCAGCCCCACCACTTAGACCTTCCATTAACACAGTCACTGCTTTAGTCGCTGGGTCGTATTTGAAGAGCTTCCCACTCGCGTCTTTTACTCCGACTGCGATTAACACTTCGCTGCATTGCATAACCAACAAGAATTAGTACACATATTCAATAACATATATTCATACATACATATATCAATTAAACCAATTAAATTTTCTTTCGAATACCCTAAATTTATTAGAAATTTGACTTTTAACAATATAAAACATTACCAATTAAATTTTATGATAAAATATTAAATATATAAATAGAAGAGAGAAACTTGTAGCATAATATAATAGTTTGTATTAGTGCCGTTATCATGCTAGTACCGAGCTTATAATCATCAATTTACGTGTATGTCTAAGTCAAAGACGATAGAATCTACATATAGAAGATCAAATATCATCTACCTGGGGCTGAACTTTGAGCTGAAAGAAGTGAAGTAGACGACGCCGGTGGTAGGATCAACGTCAAGACCGTCGAGGAACTTGAAGGGCTTTCCGTCAACACTGTCGGCGATCTTTGTGGCCAACCCTCCGGCGGGAGGGATAACGTGAAGACCCAATGGAGCATCAGCGACGTAAAGGTCACCTGTTTTCGGGTTGATGGCTATCCCCGCAGGTCGGCCACATTTCCCGGCCAATACAGTTCCAAATACTCCGTTGCACCATGAAGAATTCCTACAGTAACCAAACCAATTAAAATTTAAACGAGAATATGTTTCTTGCAGCCATAAACATTTTTTTTTTAAAAAAAAAAAGGAAAATAGAGCATTAACAATTCAAAGACAATTGTTATGGGAAATCCAAATTAAGAAACTGATTAAACTCTTTTGATGAAACAAGAAGCATAATCATCAAAAGACGTGTTCTTGGAAATCCTAATTAAGAAACTGATTAAAAAGGAGAAACTTACGAGGTCGTGGTGATCTGGGCAAAGTCGACAAAACCCTTGTCGGGAGTATACTTGAGGATTTTTCCACCGGAGACTCCGGTGTAGAAACCTTTTCCGGTGGAATCGAAGGCAAAAGATTCAGGGCCTGACCTCTTTCCCGGCACCGTAAGTTTATGGAAAGATGCGTCATCAGAGAAAACAGCCGAAGAAAGAGAGAGAAGAAGAGAAATCACGAAGACGGACGACGTCATTCCGTATTCTTAGCTGTCTTTATAATATCAATGATATATAGAAACTATTGTTAGTACAAGAGTCAGTTTATGTATATATTTATATACATCTTTGATTTGAAAATAAGAAAATATATATTTCTTGTTCTTGCTAGTTGACCAACAAAATAGAAAAGATTTATCGTTTCCATTTATAGATGGGGGGAGATATACTTCTTTTTATGGGGGATTAGATCGACAGGTTATGTGGATAATAAATGCCAAACACATGCGCTCCACATTAAATGCTGAATATTGGAAGTTTTTATATGGTAACAAATCAGACTAAAATAAGAAAATTAGCTGAATATAAAAAAAAATGTCCAAATAAAATATTTGTTTTATGTATATTTACAATTTGTAATCATTTCATATCATTTTTTTTTAAATTAGTCTAATAGTTTTAATATCTCATTTAACAGCACGAGATGATGAGTTCAAATTTCAGACAATGTGATAAATTGCAGAAATTACCACTATTGTGCCACATCATTTTCATACTTCGTTTCAATTTTTTACTTAAAATCGGAAAACTTAATAAAACTACTGTAGTGAAAACTCTATAAATTAATAATGTGATAATAATAATATTTTTTTAATTTGTAAGAGTTTGATTTTTTAGTTCTTTTTAAAAAATTTTATTTAAGAGAATAATATTTCTTTTTGGACTAAATTTTATAATTTTGCTATCATTTATTTTTTGTGTTTATTAATATATTAATTTTAGTTTTCATACTTTTCATATATCAGAGGATATGTATCCTAAATGTGGATGCACTTTTAAATATAATTAAACAAAACAATACCAAAATGTTAGAAATGAATTTCATTTTAAAAACAAATAATATAATTTTTTAATTATGTTTGTATAAATTTTACATATGGTAATTATTATTTTATATTATTAATGGAGCTATATATTTATATAAAATGTTTCTACAATTTATTATCTTATCGAATTGTATCATATTTTGAATTAGTCCAATTTGTAATCAAACAAATTTATTATTTTTTTGAATTTATGAATATTAATTTATATTTTACTTAAATTATATACATATATATTTCCTGAATTAGAAGCAGAACGATATATTTAAATAAAAACAATTAATTAAACTATTGACAAGTCATAACAGTCAAGCAAACCAAATTAATGAAACGTAGGAACTAGTTGCAGTTAGAGAAGATATCACATAGAGTATATCTATTTGAATAGATTCGTTACTTTTGAGGGGCAAAATCAAGAAAAATGAAATCAGTATATATAAAAAAACTACAAAAAAACAAAAATACGAAGAAAAGACATTAGACAAAATAAAAGTGAATAAGTATTTGGAAATAAATTACAGGAATAGGGATATTGCATTCTATTTTACTTTTTTATACCTCTCTGTTCTAAAACAAAATTCTTCCTGGTAAGAAAACAAACTATATATCTAATAGGAATATGATATTTTAGTTACTTTAGATGTATTAGATGGTAGTTTTAATTCGAATTAGTTCGTTGTGTTATTATAAGTTTATCTTTTGAAGAAGAAAAAAACAAGCATCTTTGCAAATTATAATAATTAACGGAAACATAACCGATATTTTTTTTTTGTCAATATATCTTTTTCTTTATATTTACGAAATAATATTATTTGATTTTTTATTAAAAGAATAAACTCATACTATTATTTATTAATATGAAAACACTCAGACCAATATACGATTGTGTGCTTTCAACAATCAGTAATAAATATAAAGTTTTTCATATAGAGATTTAACCAAACTTTTAAACAAATTCAAAGCTTAAGAATTCCAGCAAAAGGGCCAGTGAGAGTCCCGATATACAGACTACCTTCGAACTCGTTAACTTCGCTAAGCAAAGTGTCCCCAAATTGATCTTTTAGAGGAATTGTCTGAAGCAGTTCACCATTAGAGTTGACTTTGACCGCTGATGGGTTCGTAGGCACGACGATCTTGTTCACAACGGAAGCGACCCAAAAGTTTCCGGTAGAACCGATTCTTTTGATATTGTCAGGGTTCGAAACCGAGTTTGTGAAGTCTTCTGAAGAACCAGCTTTAGGTCCTTTGATCCAATACCTCTTGATGTTACTCTTTGTGAACTGACTGACCAGCACGAACGAACCATCCGAGCTCACAGCACAACCAGCTGAGCCACTTAGACCTTCCATCAATGAGGTCACGATCTTAGTTGATGGGTCGTACTTGTAGAGTTTTCCGGTCGCATCCTTTAATCCCAATGCAATCAACACTTGGCTACATACATACCAAAAAAATACAATTAATAAGCAAAAGTTATTTGAATAAGTTTTGGAATAGTTTTCTCTTCTGAAGACCGTTTACTAATCGAAACATCGTTTATCAATAATATCACAAGAATATTTTCGAATTTATCCATTTTCATTTATACTATAACTTTTTGCTTTTAAAGTTGTAAAAAAAAAGCAATTAATTAATGTATAGAAGAACTTTACATTGGGGAGAAGCGTGAGCTGAATGAAGTGAAGTAGACGACACCAGTAGTTGGATCAACGTCAAGACCGTCGAGAAACTTGAAGGGCTTTCCATCAACACTGTCGGCGATCTTTACGGCCAAACCACCGGCGGGAGAAACAACGTGAAGACCTAACGGAGCATCGGCGACGTAGAGATCACCTGTTTTTTCATAGAAGGCTATCCCGGCTGGTCGACCGCATCTTCCGGCTAAAGCTGTTCCTATTACTCCATCGCACCATGAAGAGTTCCTGGAATTGTAATAAGAACAATTAAAAACAATGAAATTTGCGCGTGTATACTATGTTAGTTTTGACTTTTTCCACGTGGAGGCGTCTGTGTGATTTAGCTGAGATAGATTTGGTTAAGACTTTGGATTTTACGATGCATTGCTAATGTACGCCGGTCGCTGATAAGCACGAGGGAGATGAACTTTAAGGTTGCGTGTCGTCCACTCATCCCCTACATATAAAGTTCCTAATCCGCTCATCTAATTCTACGGGTGGATAAAATAAATAAATATTATTCATTATCCCCATTTTTTTGTGATATACACACAACACATGTAGCAGAAATATTATGCATGTGAAGTTGTCATCATTAGTGAAGTCTACGTATTTGTCTATACTCGTTATTATAATCCGTAAAAACATACTTGATCATCGGATATTCCAAAACAACGGATTCAAATCCGAATATGATATCCTTTTTGAGAAATTTAGAGTACTTAACAGCTCTGATCACTCGTAATCCCAAACTATGATCACATGAAACGGCTGATATGTTGGTGACATTAGATTCCAAGTTCAACCAAACCCCGAAGCATAGTGATTAAAAGCATTATGAGTCTATTATCTTTGAGATCAAAAGAAAAAAACTTACGATGATTCTGTGATCTGCGCAAAATCGACATAACCAGTCTCGGGAGTATACTTGAGAATTTTACCACCAGAGACTCCTGTGTAGAATCCTTTTCCGGTTGAATCAAAGGCGAAAGCTTCAGGGCCTGACCTATTTTCCGGTACCGGAAGTTTCTGGAAAGACTCATCATCCGAGATAACCGCCGACGAAAGAGAGAGAAGAAGAAGCAGAAGAGAAATTATGGAGAAAGATGACATCATACCGTTTCTTTAGTTTTTGTTCTATTGCTCTATTATTATTACATGAGGCTCTGTAATCTGTCTGTATGTCTATTTATATGTTTTATTTTCTTGTATTTTATTATATATATATATTTATTTATCTTCCGTAGTTGTCAAAAAGTAATTTGACGGCACACGTTACGCTCGACCTATTTTATAATATAACTTGGAGACAAATTTCTTTCTCTTGGGGTTTTGACAGATTTTGCAGAAGTGTAAAAAATTAAACAGTTGTAATCCACGTACATTACTGCATATTGAGAAGTGTATAAGGAATATATATCAGAATATATATACAAGTGTAATACTAAGAAATGATTACTAATCAAAAATAAAATATTTGTCTTAAGTTAAAACAAATGAATGATTATTGCGGATGAGATAAACTACACGGTTGACATTTGGAAAACTGAAGCATTTCATTTTGGGGCAAACAATAATTTATGCAGACTATTTTTTTTTTTACTAAACTAAATTTATTTCTTATAAAACCAATATGCAGCTAATCCATAACGAATTACATTATTGTAAATATTTGTGAACGATGGAAAAAAATGATATTGTCTACTCCGCCCGCTATAACCATTTAAAATTATATATTTTGTGAGATTGAAATTGTTAAAATATTGACTAGAATAAATCAGAAAATTTTGGTAAAATATTGACAATTGGTGTGTAGTAGTTGTATATATGATGACGTCGTGTCTGCATTTCAAATTATATTCGTAGATTGTTCGGTAATTTTTGTATACTCTTGGGTTAATAGGGCTTTATGTAATCGTAGTTAATAATATTAATTTTACATTTCTACTTAAAATTTACGTTTGATACAAACACACGATTTCAAAGCAAATGCTTTGATTTTATTCAAATTTCCAGTCTCCGATATTATATTATATGCTGATATATCTGGATCGCCATGTGCTTCGTTGTCACTTGTATAGACCGAAAATAATTATTGTGGTGTATGAAATATGGTTGGGTGCACAAAAACAATTAGTCAAAGGCTTATATGAGTGGTTTTCTGACCTCTTAATATTTTGCAATAAATATAACGATAATGGTAAAAATTGGTTGCTATCAAATTTGAGAGCTAATATATAAATTGGTCACCTAAGGTTTGGTAGCCACTTTTTGTTTTTTTTAGGTTTTCTAAAAATAGGGTGGGGCCGACAGGAATTGAATCGACTTTATTGCGCAAATTTTTACCATTTTATCATAAATTATTTTTAATAATTGTGGAGGGGAGTTTCCAAATTAAATACTTCCTCAGTATTTTTTTTTAATTGTCTTTTTAGAAAAATTCTCGTAGATTAAGAAATTTTGTTAATTGACTATTATAACCTTATCATAAACAATTATTAGTATACTGATTTTTGGGTATAATTGGTTTCTGATTTTATTTATTATAAATAGAGTTATATTAAATGAGGTTATTTTTGGATTTTTTTTAACTAAAATTATATTAAAAAATAAAGATGACAGTTAATTAGAAACAAGAAAAAAATAGTAAAGCGACAATTAAATAAAAACAGGGGGAGTATATGTATTTGTGTTCTCACTTTTCTCATACACAAATTTGAAAATTTGATACGTAGTCGGTTAGACTTTAGACTTTAGAATTTTTAAAAATATACGAATAGTCAGCCCATTAATTATTATTTTTGTGTCTGTGCAAAGTCCATTGTATAAGTTATGACACTAATAAATGAAGAAACTCTTTGAATCATGGAATATTGATCTTACTTGACAAAATAATTAAAGTTAAAATTTCTCCAAAAAAACATTAAATTTAGTATAAAATTAAAAATATAAAGTAATATGTACTCATTAGTTATGGGGATCATCGTGGTTGTCTCTTGATGGCGGATCGGTTGATTGCAAAGTTGCAAATCAAAGTCGAACACGAGGCACAACTTACACGGTGACTCAACTGTTTTCCCATACGTGTTACAGACAATTTAGTCATTCGAATGCTAAAATTACAAATGCAAATTGGCGTAAAATTGATTTTTAATAACTCAAGAGATCGATTTGTGTAGACTTTAGCCTAATTTTAATTCTGAGAGCCTTATAATGATTGTGCTGATTTCTTTGTTAAAAAGGCGCGTGTACAAAGTTTTTTTTTCATATAAATCATAAGTTGTAACTAGGGATGGGCAAACAGGAATTCGGAACGAGAATTTACGGGAATGGAACGGGACGGGAATTTCAGGAATAGAAAAACATGTCCTATTTATGTCTCATATGAAATTCGGGACGGGAATGGGATGGGACGGGGAACGGGAATTCCCAAAAAAATATTTTTTTAAAATATAATAAATTTAATTTTAAATCATGTTCTATAAGATAATGAATCATGATCCAAACTAGATAAATAAAAATATAATGTAAAACACGATAAATGAAATAAAAATAAATTCAACAACAAAATAAAAAAAGATATATTCAATAAATTAATCAAATTAAATTTACTTTTTGTTGTTAAGAGAAAATAATAACAAAATATCACATATGTGGCTAGTTCTTTTCAAAAGAAAAACAAAAAAAATATATTAAACTTAATTGACAGACAAAACAAATTTAAACCTAATTGAAACCTAAATAATTATATTATTCTTAAAATTTTAAAACTTTAGGTGTATTTGATTGTAATATATTTATATATAAAATATATCTATATATATATATATATAAATTTTGTTTATCCTAAACGGGACTTCAAGAATTCTCATTCCCGTCCCATCCCGTCCCGTTCCCATTCAGGAATTGAAAACTTGTCATATATGGAAATGTATTCCCATACGGAACGAGAATTCCAGAACGGATATGGGACGGAACATGATGAGAATTATGCCCACCCCTAGTTGTAACGGTTCCTAAAAATAATCATTCTATCCACTATATGATAATTGACCCCAAAAAATTGACGTTTCCAGAGCAAGAACTCGCTCACGACGCTCCAAATCTATTATTACTCGTTTCCTGTCATATGTTTTTGTTAAAATCGTTATAATTAGAGGTTTCCTCCAACACGATTTAATTTTCCGCTTCGTTTGGAATTTTTTTCAAATTGATTATGTTTTCAAATTGACTATAAGTTCGTTCACCGACAAATCGACAATGATGTTCAGCTGTGAACAGGCTTTCAAGTTTCAAGCATGAAGTCCATATTCTTAAACAATACTCTTCTTAATCATTTGATCGTACGGAACAATTAGATTGTCACAAATTCGCGCTACTCATCAGAAAATAATGGTAAAGTTCGTTTATCCTGGTTAACCAATTAATCTGAAAAACGCCTTGGTCGATGCGTGTCCACATCAGTAACAATCACATTACAACAAAAAAAACTCGAGTGGAAAACCTGTTTCGTTTATTTGTTTTTTTTTTTTTTTTTAAGAAACTTGATACTTTTAAGAGACAGCTACAAAAGCTACTAAGGAGGTTGTTACCTACGCAAAAGCCAATGACTGTCTTTCTCAATTTTTTTCACGGTGATCTGAAAGCTTCGCCGGCGTAACGCACGTTGCCAAGTTCCTCTTCGATACGGAGAAGCTGCAACGGAAATAAATCAAACCCACGATTTCAGATACTCTGTTATAAATTAGAATGGATCCCCAAGTTTGTACTTTCTTTTTTGCGCTCTCATTCCAGTTTACTTGATCGGTTCTACTAACAAAAAAAAGTGAAATTTACAAACCGGAAATCAAAAAAAAAGAAACAAATCTGCTAATATTTGGTGTTTTGAGATTTGCTCGATTCGAGGCTTATTGAGTTGTATAAGTTTGGATGTCACTTAATTACCTGGTTGTATTTTGACAATCGTTCACTTCGGCAAGGAGCACCAGTTTTGATCTACATAACAGGGAATGATTAGAGACCACTATAGAGTAAACACTTTATGATACGGGCAGGTTTAGAGAATATATTACCTGTCCACTTGCCAAACCAACAGAAAGATCAGCGATGAAGTTATCCTCGGTCTCGCCACTCCTGTGACTAACCATCACACCCCAGCCTGCAGCTTTGGAGTCAAGTGCTGCTTGAATTGATTCGGTCACTGTCCCAATTTGGTTAACCTGTGAACCCATGAATGACACAAAAGATGAAATCCTCCAATTACCTGGTTTTGATAAATGATATACAGAATTGGAGAATAGATAACTGAGAGAAAGTATTTTTTACCTTCAACAATAGAGCATTGCAAGACTTTTTCTTGATAGCTTCAGCTATCCTCTTCGGGTTAGTGACCAACAAGTCATCACCCACGAGTTGGATATCCACAGAGGATTGCAATGAAGCCCATGAGCTCCAATCATCCTGGTCAAAAGGATCTTCGATAGAGACAATTGGGAAATCCTTGATGAATTGCCTGTACAGTTCAGCAAGACTCTCAGCTGATAGAACATGAGCTCCATCGTTCGGCTGTTTCTTGAAGTTCAAATCGTATCTACCATCTTTCATGAAAAACTCTGACGCAGCTACATCCATTCCTATTTTGATCTGCAAAAGTTATCAAATTACGTGAATGGTGTAACATTGACACAGAAGACATGCACCTTTTGATCATGAGAAATAAGAACTAAAGCATTTGAAATAGAAGAATTTGGCTACCTTTCCAGTGTAACCGGCCTTTTCAATTGCATCTATGAGCAGAACTAGTCCCTCCCTGTTATCTTGAACATTCGGAGCAAATCCTCCTTCATCTCCGACATTACAAGCATCTTGACCATACTTACTTTTGATAATCCCCTTCAACGTATGATAAACTGTAATCAACAAAATACGTTTAAGTACATTACTATCAGATAACAATGTTTTTTGATAATCCAAACAATAAAAAGAATTTTGGAACCAAAAGAGAGATAAAGAGATCAAATAGGAAGATGCTCATCACAGCTGTTCAGTCTTAAATTGTAGCAGCTTAAACTCAAATATCACTGACATACCTTCACTTCCCATCTGAAAGGCCTCAGAGAATGAGGTTGCTCCTACCGGTAGTATCATAAACTCTTGCATAGCCAAACTATTCCCAGCATGACTACCTCCATTGATCACATTGAAAGCAGGAACAGGCATAACAAGCTCGTTTGTTCCCGATAGTTCCTGGATATGTTTGTAAAGAGGCACGCCTTTGGCTCCAGCACCTGCCCTGCATACGCTCAGAGATACTCCTAATATAGCATTAGCCCCGAGTTTCGACTTGTTCAGGGTCCCATCCAATTCCAGCATAAGAGCATCGACATCAGCTTGGTTCCTTGAAAGAAAAAATAAGATAAGATATTTCACACAGCTTGCCCATTACCAATCACCGTTTCCTAACGATTTAGAACCAAATACCACAAACCAGAATTAAAAAAAAAAAACATTCCATAAACAAGCTCAATACTCTTGACTAGATTCCTCAAATTCGAAAGTCATGCGTTCAAAAATCAGACGGAATCGAACAGCTGAATTAGGCAAGGCCACCAAATGATTCGAATCCCAAGTCAAAGATTAAGGAAAATGACAGCAAAATGCTCAAGAAGATTGTCTCCACTATTTAACAGTCCGAAAAGTCTTTCGATCTAAAATAAGCATAACAATACCAAATCCATGACGTTTCTGATATGTGGTTTGGTTTCTGAAACGAATTGTTTATTCTTACCTAACGTCAACTCCAATGAGTTTTGGAGCCACGAGCTCGTTGATGTTTCTAATAGCCTGTAAGACACCTTTACCACCATAGACGCTCTTATCTCCATCTCTAAGCTCGAGGGCCTCGTAGATCCCGGTAGATGCACCACTGGGAACGGCGGAACGGTACAGATCATCGGTAATCAGATCAACCTCCACCGTTGGATTCCCTCTGCTATCAATAATCTGCCTCGCTTTCACTCCCTTCACTCTATACTCCTTAGTCACCACCGAGCATTGCACATTGGTGCGGCGGAATCTCAGGCATGACGGCGAAGATTCCGAGTATCGCTGGCCGGAAACACGCTGCGGAGAGAGAAAAGATCTCTGAAGATGGTGAGGTTTTGTAGTCAAAGCCATGAATGAAACCTAAAAAAGCAAAAAATCCTCTGGTTTCTTTCGCTTATTTGACTAAAAACTAAAAAGACGAAGAAAAGGAGGAAATGGAGTTTTTATATATATTTGAAAACGTCCTTCTGAGGGTTGGTGCAGGCGATGAAAATTAAGGAGTCAAAGGACAAGAAGAAAACCGGTTCAAGTCAATTTAATTCTGGTTTCAGATAAATCGTAACCGCAAACAAACCAAATATTTTTATATGGTTTGGTTTCGGTTCGAAAAAATTCAAATCAGAAGACTAAAGAAAATATTCAAATAAGAAGACTGACGAAAATATTCTTTAACCAGACACAGTGCTGTCGCCGCCGCCGCCGGCACACTTTCATCTGTCTTTCTCTCTCTCGCTTAGGTTTATTTTTCATTACAATGGCGTCAACGATTATCAGAATCCCTAATCTCACTTCACCATCTTTATCTGTACCTTCTGTTCCCGCCTTCTCCTCCTCTTTCTCACCATTATCATCTCTTCATCTCCGAACAAGCCACCACCGTTCCGTCTCACTTAGCGCCACCGGAAAGTTCCGTATCTTGTGCTCTCTGTCAGATTCATCTCCTCTACCCCCTTATTTTCCTCGCCGTCGTCCCGAGTACACTCCTAACCGCATTTCCGATCCAAATTACGTCCGGATATTCGACACGACTCTTAGAGACGGCGAACAGTCTCCCGGAGCTACGCTAACCTCCAAGGAAAAGCTCGACATAGCACGTCAATTGGCGAAGCTAGGCGTCGACATTATCGAAGCCGGGTTTCCCGCTGCTTCGAGAGACGATTTCGACGCTGTGAAGACCATAGCGGAGACTGTCGGCAATGCTGTCGACGAGAACGGCTATGTTCCTGTTCTCGGCGTGTAACAAGAAGGACATCGAGACGGCGTGGGAGGCTGTGAAGTACGCTAAACGTCCTAGAATCCACACGTTTATAGCTACCAGTGACATTCATTTGAAGTATAAGCTGAAGAAGAGCAAAGAGGAAGTTATTGAGATCGCCAGGAGCTTGGGATGTGAAGATGTTGAATTTAGTCCAGAAGATGCTGGAAGGTACAGATTCTTTTTCCTTTTTCTGATTGATTTGATTGAATCTTCTGATTGGTGACAAAAGAAAGAAGACTTTTACTTGCTTCCTTATTCTGTTATAAAATTTTCCATCCTTTGGTTTCTACATACAGAAGAATGCAAGCAATTTTGAATAGTGCCATTAAAATTTTGTAGTATAGTGCCGTCATCACGGAACAGTGTTCAAGTTCCTTTTTTTAATTGGATTTGGTGGTAAGACTTTTGACGGTTTGATGAGTCCTTTAATAGTAAAATTTGTCCTTTTTTTTTGTTTTGCATTCTGTTCATGTAAGATTGTAAATGTGTTTACTTGCTGTCCAGATCAGAGAGAGAGTACTTATACGAGATTCTTGGGGAAGTGATCAAAGCTGGAGAGACAACTCTCAACATACCTGACACTGTTGGTATAACACTGCCAAGTGAGTTTGGTCAGCTGATTGCTGATATTAAAGCCAATACTCCTGGGATCCAAAATGTTATAATCTCTACACATTGTCAGAATGATCTTGGACTCTCCACTGCCAACAATTTTATCAATTTTTTTCTTTTGATTGCTTGAATCAGATTAGCTAGGTGTCAGAATGATCTCAGGCAATTTTTTTGAATTTAGGGTGCACATTCGGGTGCAAGGCAAGTTGAAGTGACTATCAATGGAATTGGCGAAAGAGCTGGAAACGCTTCATTAGAAGAGGTTACATTATGCTTCTGTATTGAAATACCTCCTGAAGTAGCATCCATCCCATAATCATTTTGCTACATACTAAGGCATTATGAATTTTGTGACTTTCGGTTCATGATCATCTAGTGCTATATTTGAATACTTAATTAGTTAATGATTACCTGAATATTTTCTTTGTAACTGTTTAGGTTGTGATGGCCATAAAATGCCGTGGAGATCATGAATTAGGAGGCCTATATACTGGAATTGATACTCGGCACAACCTTCATTCTTTATGTTGTGGAAGCGGAAGTATAGGCGGAGAAATTTGTAAATTTTTCACTTTAACGTCTATCCTCATTTTGCTCAGGTTGAAGAGTATACTGGTATGCAAACGCAGCCGCATAAGGCTATCGTAGGAGCAAACGCCTTTGCGCATGAAAGTGGTATTCATCAGGTCAGTTAACGACTATTCTGATTGTTTCTGTGACTAAAGTCTGCCTCATTTACATTAAACGGGAGAAATGTACCTCTCCTAGTCTGGAATTTTAGTTCTTGCAAGGTGTGACTACCTATATAGCCTTTTACTCAGCCTCTATGTGAAAAGAATTAAACAAAGGAATAATTTGCTATTTACTCTTTCAGTCTTCTGCATAACTCTGTTCATGAATGTTTTCCTGTTACTATTCATGCACTCTTTTTAGGATGGAATGCTTAAGCACAAGGGTACATATGAAATTATGTGCCCTGAGGAGATTGGACTTGAGCGATCGAATGAAGCTGGCATTGTGTTGGGGAAGCTTAGGTGTGGAAGATTTGTTGCTGAAATTGTTATTCAAAATGCGCTTGTCTTGTTCAAACCAATGTTTATTGTGTTTTTCTTTTCGTTTCTTTGCAGTGGGCGTCCCGCACTGAGAGACCGTTTGAATGAGGTACACAAGCGTCTCTACCCATAACCATACTCACTGATACTATCTTATATATTAAGATAATTTTTTCTTATTCCTTTTTTACATTTCCAGCTCGGTTATGAATTGGATGATGAGCAGCTAAGTAACCTTTTCTGGCGTTTCAAATCTGTGGCTGAGCAAAAAAAAGGTAGTAAGAACCTCGGGAAGCACTAGTTTGGTTGCTCGTCCTAAATTTTCAGATGATGCAGAAAAGATGGAATGGATTTTGCTCTTTTTAATATTTCAGTGTTTCAACTGTTTAATATAATTTCTCCTGATTGTCTTTGTTCACAGAGAGTTACCGATGCTGACTTAATAGCATTGGTATCTGATGAAGTTTTTCAGCCTGAGGCCGTGTGGAAACTCCTGGACATGCAGGTGATAACTGGATCTCTCGTCTCCTTTTCGTCTCTTCTTGTTCAGTCAATTCTTATTTTGATTATGGAAGTTGGTAATGTAGATAACTTGTGGAACTCTCGGTCTCTCAACATCAACCGTAAAACTTGTTGATTTTGATGGCAAAGAGCATGTAGCTTGTTCTATTGGAACTGGACCTGTAGATGCAGCTTACAAAGCAGTCGATCTTATCGTTAAGGTGCTATTCGCTATGATTACAAGTGATATACATCAGTAAGTACTTTATCTAATGCTGATCATTGGGTTATTGTATTCAGGAACCCGTAACTCTGCTTGTGTACTCGATGAATGCAGTACAGAAGGCATTGATGCTATTGCAACCACTCGGGTTCTGATCCGCGGAGTTAACAACTACTCGTCAACAAACGCTGTAACCGGTGAATCTGTCCAAAGAACTTTTAGGTAAATATAACTTTACTGTCTTTCATCATCCTTGTTGAAATTAGTCTAGACCTCGAACTAGCAGCTGAAACTAAAGAAAAGAATTGAATACACAATGATTCTTGTCTCGGTAACATGGATGAGCTGAATTGTGTCCTTACAGTGGAGCTGGAGCAGGCATGGACATTGTGGTGTCGAGTGTTAAAGCTTATGTTGGAGCTTTGAACAAGATGTTGGGTTCTAAGTAAAACCCCTTTGGAGACCAACAAAATCTCTGACTGAAACAACCTGCAACTCTCAGATCATTAACAACTACTGTTCCTTAAAGGAATGGTTCTGAATGTATAAAAATAATATGGGTTTTTGGATTCAACAATTCTGTGATTCGGTTAAAAATTGAAATAGAAACGAATTTTCTATAAATAGTTCTTCATTTGCCCAAACATACAAAACCGTTTAACAATTTTAGCTCCCAAAGTTGTCCTAAACTAAACTAAGAACTTCAACAAACAAACTGAAACAAAAAGGTTTTTTCTAAAACTGCAAAAACTTCACCAGAGAACGTTTTATGTTCTCCTTTTATTCAATCTCTTTATACAAAAAAAAAAAACCTCCAATTTGGTATCAACTCTCTTGAACCTCAGAGCTATTTGCTCTTGAGATTCTGTCAAATTCAAAAATGTCAGAAGTGCAGACTGGATTGCTAACAATGACGACAATAATCTTGATCTGTATAGGCCTCACGATGATGGGAACAGGTCTCTACCAAAAAGCAACAGTGTCCCCTTGCATCCAAGAAACCTCGAGCCAATTCGTCACACTCGGTCTGTTCCTTCTGTTGATTCCTCAGATCGGTCTATACGGAATCTGTTGCCGCTCTAAACGCATTTTCATCCTTTTCTTCTACGGTCTAATTCTGCTCATAACGATTGTATGTTCTTTCTCAATCAAATGCTTCGTTTACAACACCACTTTTGGCATCGCCAAGAATCCCGCCGAGGACCACCGCAATGTTAATCAGTTGCTTGGCCGTCTCGTCTCTAAGGAGAAGTTCCAGAACGTTACCATGTGTATCATTCACAACCATGACTGTAATTTTAATGGCAGCAAAAACAGCAATGTTTGGGTAAGTTTTGAATCTTTTACTATTAATAAACAAATGTTACAAAGATCTAATATTTTTTACAAAAATCTACTTTATTATACTACATCTATATATTTCACCTAAAATACAACTCAAAAATAAATAATTGGACGCTTACTCAAAATACCCCCCCCCCCAAAAAAAAAACCACATTTTGCTTTCTTTAAGAATAGGAATCATTTCTAAAAGTTTAAGAAAATCCTTCTAAATATTTTTTGGGTTTTTTGGAAAAAAAAAATAATGGTATATATATAGAAAATAAAAATACAAATTCACTAATTATAATCAATGTATAAATATTCATTAATGTTCATAATCTTAAGATTCAGAGACTTGTCACATAGGCTATTTAGTTAGACTGTAGAGCATAAGTGTACAAGCCACATGCTGAGAGGTCAGGTCTGTAAGCATTTGTGAAAGATTTCAAACAAAATGGTTCTATTCTATTCTGAAAATCAAAATTTTAGTGTAAATTTTTAACAGTTGTACATATAGTTCGTTGTGATTTGCATATGTTAAGAATCTACATTGATTTTTGCTTATTTATACTGCAGAAGTTTTGCTGTGCACAGCCTCAAGGATGTGGGGACAGGACGTTGTTCGACAAGCCAGGAGAATGGAGTTGGAAACAGCAGTATGAACAGAACCAAGTTCCGGAAGAATGTTCTTATGATTATTGTTTGAGTTGCAGAGGTTGTCAGCTCAGCATTCTGAAAGCCATTGTTCATCAATGGAAGTATCTCTCCATGTTTTCTTATCCTACCTTACTAATCTCCTGCGTCAGTCTTGCAATAGCTTGGTCTCTCAAGGAGAGAATCAATGATGCTGAGGATTATCGAGGCTCTTATAGTTGATTTTCGAACTATATATATTGTATAATCCGTAGTTGTTACTTGTATTTGTGTTTGATAGAAATTGATCAATTGAGATAACTTCAGTCCCCTATCTATTGAGAAATATTTCTTCAAAGCTGGCAGTAAAAACATTAGAAGGATTGCTTACCATATGTGGAAACAGAAGATATAGAATGTATAATCCAACAATTTATGTCTCTGGTAAATGTACAAGAACAAAAACAACCGTTTACAGTGTACTCTATAAAACTCATAAAGGTTACTGAAATCTTGAAAACGAGCTGAGGTAAGTGTTTAACTGGTGTAAGACCTTGCGCTGAGGTAAGTGTTTAACTCTGTAACTGCTTCAATGGCTTTGATCAAAGTTGCATCCACGGCTTTCTGGTCTTTCTTGCTTTGAGGAAACTTTCTATTTTTCCTGCGAAATCAAAAACGCTTGTTTAATTGTCTTTTAAACTAGTTCTAGGTTGTGAGTATATTTCGTAGACTATATATAAGAATTCAAGCAGTGGCTGAAAGTTTTGACGTATATCATGAAAATTATAATCACAACTTATAGAGACCCTATAACAGAACGTAGAAACCACAAGCCAAAGTAAAAATTTCATAGCCACATACGTTTGTATACCTAAGGGGGCTGTTTGTAGATTAAAGAACCAAAAAGGAAGAGATCAAGAGAAATGCGGGAAAGAAGCGAGATCTTTGTGATCCTTGGGTGTCAAGGCGAAAGCATTGAGGCTTAGGGTTTAGGGTTGAAAAAGTCCCGTCTTGTAGATGAATCCATATACGTGAATATGAGAAGAGAGTTGTAGAAGATAGGGACATTGCATTTCCCAGGGTATATTATATATAGGACAACCATTTTCCACATTAACATCGTTATTCAAGAACTCAATCTTGAGTTCATCGACTTGGCCATTTAGCAACCTTCTTGTACGGTTTTCGTCCAAGTCGTGATGC
Source organism: Streptanthus diversifolius (assembly GCA_039880935.1). NCBI lineage: Eukaryota > Viridiplantae > Streptophyta > Magnoliopsida > Brassicales > Brassicaceae > Streptanthus > Streptanthus diversifolius. The sequence goes on along the minus strand of JAXGFM010000015.1, from coordinate 2,700,459 downwards.
CTCTTGACGACTTCGTACTGAATCATGGCGTCAATAAATCCAAAGAAGACGAAACACTCGTTGGATCGGTTGAAACACAATGAATACGAAGGAGGTACGGTAATTTCTTTAATTGGTTGTTCAATGGATCGAAACGATGTATCCCACATGGAGAAGCAAAGCATAAAAACTGGTGATAAGAACTTAACATTCTGAAAACTGGTTTTAAAGCCTACGCGTGAGCTCGTGGACGAGGCCATTGGCCTCGTTTGTCACATGAAGATTGTATCTTGTTTCCCGAAATTTGCTCGTGTCATGTAAATAGTCCATCAAGTCTCTACTTCCATCGTAACTAGATTTATTTGCTTGAGTGCCTTGAGAGTGAAAAGGGGATCACGTGAACGGCTACGATGGAGGCAGAGTAAACAAGAATCACAGAGGAGAGACCTAAATTGCTTTGAGACGGATACAATCACATATCAAAATCACTATACAGATCACAAATAAGACGTCAACAAAAGTAGTGATTAATTATTTGGCTTCCAAAATATTTTGCCACTTAAATAGAATTATAAATATATTAAGTTCCGAAAGAATGTTCTTTGAGTATTGTTCAAGTAAAGTCAGTAGTTGTCATATAGGTAATGTTATATTATATTTGATCACTCAGTTTTCAACATAACAACAGTAATATCTATGAAAAATATTGCTTCAATGTTCACATTAAATAAGATATGTTGTTTACACCAAATGTGAAAACAGAAAAAAGAGAATGTGTAAGCCAAAAATTTATGTCTCTGGTAGGTGGACAAGAACAAAAACAAACGTTTAGAGAGTAAAACTTGAGGGAACATAGAAAACTCATAAAAGGTTTACAGAAATCTAGAAAACAAGCTCATGTGGCTTCATTCCTTGTTTCAACGAAAACCTTGCGCCGAGGTAAGTCTTCAACTCTGGAACTGCCTCGATGGCTTTGATCAAAGCTCCGTCCACAGCTTTTTGGTCATCTTTCTTCCCTTGTGGAAACACCTTCTTCTCCTGCGTAATATAAAACGCTTGTTTTATTGTCTGTTCTATTACAGTTCACTTAAATAACCAAATTCATTGGAACGAAGGAATAGATGAGTTGTAATATATCTTATGCGATAAGACCAAACAACAACAAAAAAAGCTTTTCATTCAAAATAGTTGATATTTCCCAAAGATGATTTATTACCTCTTTCTCTGCCTCGAAGAACTCTCCTTCTCCCTTCTTGTTCTTCTTCTCGGCCACCTTTCCGAAATACTTATCATCAAATTTATCGAGGCTTACACCAGAGATGTCAACCTTTGTGGATGTACCAATCACATAGGACTGGTTAACACGTCTCAAAGGAACACCATTGATCTTGAATGGTCCTGAAGGCCAATTACAAACAGGAACATGTCAGGTGACAAAAGTAGTGAATGCTTCAAATGGATAATAGAAAGTGGCAAAGATCATGAGAGCACAAGTAAAACAACTCACCGGTCACAAGAAGCAAACCAGAGGGAAGTTGCTTCAAAAAGACAACTCTCTTGCCCTTGAACCTACCAGCAAGGATAATCAGCACTGTCCCTGGGGTGATGCTGGATCTGCAATACAGTCACAAGGAGATTGGATTAAATCGGAAACATAATTCAGTAAAGTTGAAAGAGATTGCAGCGTATAAATATTCTATAGACATCTCATTCTCTCGTTACATATACACATTAAAAAAAAATTAATTAATTTGTGTTGCATTCAACATGGAACAAGCCTAATCACACCAAACTACAAATAATAGGAAAGTAATAAGCAAATCAGACAATCTTTCCGCAGAAGTTAAGATCATTTCGGCCTTTGTCTTAACTCCACTAACAAATAACTTAACAAAACCTACCCAATCGAGCATTTTAATCTTCATTTCCACAGTTTTTCCAACAATTCGTCAATTTTCAAGCAGATTCTAATACACAAACTCTTAGAAAAGCACCACTCTAAGAACCAAACCAATCAACCAAACAGATAGAAGACAGTTGCATCGAGCTAAGTTTCTATCCAAGATCACGGGACAGTGTGTAAGATAAGTACCTGAGCTTGGTAGGCTTTGGCTTGCGCCTGTTGGCGAGAGGTTTCTTAACATCTTCAGCAGGATAGAACTTTGGTGGTTTCTCAGCTGAAGCATCAACCTTCAATTTAGCGTCGTGGCGAGGGAAAACGCCGCCATTTTTGGCCTTGATAGCCCATAAACCCCTCTTATGGTACATCTGCGACCTCGAGTATTTACCAACTCCCCTGATTAGATCAGGATTCCTGCTGACCTTAGGCGCCCTCTGTTTCGCCGGCATCGTTACTTTCTCTCTGTCGCAAACTCCTACAAGAGAATCCTGCCTAAAACAATTCCGGCTGAGGCAAGAAGGGTGAGATAAGTGGCGACAGATAACATTTGAAGACACAGAAAACCCTAAATGAATTTAGGGTAAGCATGGGCCTGGTGGGCTTTCTATTCTAATTGGGCCTTTAATGCGGACCGAAGATATTATAGGATTTGTTTCATCAAAGTTTCACGGATACCGTTTTGCGTAAATTTTAAAGCATCGATTGATTTTGTACAGAAAAATCAGAAAACACACAGAATCTATACTCTGAAATTCACTTAGTTAGTGATACTCTGAAAATATCACATAATTAAAAAAATAAAAGATAAAGGTAAAGAGGCTTTTTTGTTAAGTAGAAATATATTTTATACCTATTTTATTGTTTCAATATTTAATTAATAATTTAATATTTTTAAAAATAATAAAATTAAATAAAGTTATTAAAATATTATTATTTTTAGAAACTCAAATAATATCATGATGCTGATGCTTTTAACTACTCTAAAAAATATTTTTGAGTATCAATTACTAAAAATCAGGGATAATCCCTACAATATGACAAACCTCAAAATCAGATCAAGACTCAAAACTATAAAAGTTTCTATTGAGATGTTTTTAGTTAAAAGTTTCTTAACTTTTATTTTTTATTTTCTTTTAATTAAATAATACTTTTATAGTATCATAGTCTAAGTCAACGTTTCCTTCACCTCTAAGTGAGCAATGTATTATATATATATATATATATATATTTTTTGTTATATTATAGTTTCAGAAGCTTTTGATCAGGCTGATGAGGATTTCTCCCCTTTATTCACCTTTCCATGTCATTCTTTAATAAACACTGGTCGGGTAAAAGCTCTTCAAAAGACTAATGTTCATGTGCACATGCCTATATATAGATTTTCATTCTGCATCGATCTATCGACAAATATCGAATCTTGATCTCCAGCATTGTAAGATCCAATGGCGATGACTGGTACTAGTAGTAGCACTTCGTTGTATCCTACCCAACAACAACCGCAACAGCCATTAGTAAGCAATGAGATCGAACCTACGGCGACAAGTGCTAATCTAATCGCAGCACCAAACGGTCCAAACCACAACTCTTCAGGCTCCATTGGACCCTTCTTTGCAGTCATCTCTGTTCTTCTCGTTCTTGCCGTTCTCTCCTGCCTCTTGGGTCGGATATGCGCACGGCACCGCCAGAGAACTGTTTTAGTGGCTGAACTCAATCCGTTGGAGATGATAAAGAGTGGTGGGCCTATAGGGTGGCTAAGACGGAAATGGACACGGTGCTTGGTCGGAGACGTCGAGGCTGGAGCTAAAGTTGCTGATTGCACCGGCAAAGAAACGCCTAAAGATGGTGATCAGACTCGTGTAGAAGCTTTTCCGGCTTAATCTCTAGTTCACTATATGTGTTATTGAGAGAGACTGGTAATAAGATTTTACAAATATTTAAAGTAGAACGTAAACAAATTATATAATCCTTGGAATGTTATTTTAATTCTTCAAAACCCATGTCGTAAATTATAGTCTGATTCCTTCGATCCTCATCATGTGAAATCGTGTGGAATTTTTTACTCCATTGCTACAAATCTCACGTCCAAAAACAAGATTGATAAATTATCCATATATAAAACAGAAAATATAGGTGTCAGAAGCCAAAAATTGTCTTTGATCGGTGAACAAGAACAAGACCAACCGTTCAGAGGTAAAACTAAAGGAGACACACTCTAGAAACCTCAGCAAAAGGTTATGAAATCTAGAAAACAAGCTCATGGGGCTTCATCCCTTGTTTCAATGAGAACCTTGCGCCCAGGTAAGTCTTCAACTCTGGAACTACTTCAATGGCTTTGATCAAAGCTGTGTCAACGGCCTTCTGGTCATCTTTCTTGCCTTGTGGAATCTCCTTCTCCTGCGGAATCCAAAACCCATAAAGTGGTCAACAGTAATTTTTTGCTTTGGTAATGTACAAAGGAGAGAACTTCTAACTTCTAGTACTCAACAAGAACCAAAGGCATCTGAGAGAGTAAGACGAGATTGGATTTAATATACCTCTTTCTCTGCCTCGAAGAACTCTCCCTCTCCCTTCTTGTTCTTCTTCTCAGCAACCTTTCCGAAGTACTTATCATCAAATTTATCAAGGCTGACTCCAGAAATATCGACCTTCGTGGATGTTCCGATCACATAGGACTGGTTAACACGTCTCAAAGGAACACCATTGATCTTAAATGGTCCTGAAGGCCAATTATAAAACAGGAACATGTCGGGTGAATGAGCTTGGCTTCAAATGATTTATAGAAAATGGCAAAGATTGGATTAGGTCGGAAACATAATTCAGAAAAATATTCAATAGACATCTCATTCTCTCGTTACATATACAATTTTTTCTTGCCATCAACATGGAACAAGCATAATCACACCAAACTACAAATAAAATTTCGTACAAGCTTTCCGTATTAAACAGTTCTCTCTTGTTTTAAATGCGTAATTCATACGATGTTAAATAACAAACAAATCTTCAAATTTTAATGTTATCATGTAATAATAACAACTATTTCAGAGCCGAGGATATTGGGCCTCACTAAAAAAAGAAAGACATTTTTATTTTCTATGGTATATAAAATTATATCTGAAAAATAATACAAATTGAAAGAAGAAAAAAATGAAACAAAAATCTTCTCTGGTTCCATAAAAATTAAAAAAATATTTTAAATTCTTGCATTCAGATGTAAATTCTAAAATGTCCAAACAAACAACATTTGAACATTTTGTATTTAAATGCTCAAGATGCAACATTTAAATGCATAAGCGAAGAAGGCCAAAAATGAAAAATAGCAATGTCAAGCTTATTATGCAGATTTTTATTTCAGGCAAATTATGAAGTTAAACCATATATATAAAAAGAAATCGTTGGAACTTGGAAGAATGAAATGGCAATAGACATTTCGAAACCATACATTTTCTAGTGCATTTCCAAATCAAATGATATGGCTTTGACTGGGGCCATGAGCTGACTATTGCGAGTCAATGAGACCACAATTGGTGACTATTGCGAGTCAATTCCTATAGAGATTGTATCTGCTTGGGCTTTAGAGAGGTCGAGCAATGGCGTCAGAGTAGTCTGAGTGCCAAGGAGTAGAAGCAACGACGATTTACTTAGATTCCGGCGCGATAACTTACAGCTCAGTTCCAGCGACGGAGAGGCTCCTCCGATGATTCTCCGGCTGTGCTGCGGTGGCTCTACATGCGACGGTAGAATTTTTGCGGATGGGGTTAAAACTTTTGCATTAGGTAGCATCATTTGCTTCACTTTCTTTTTACCTGATATGTCTGTGTGTTACTAGTGGCTTTGGCGGAGGAAGAGAGATTCTGTAAAGAGATTTTTTTGTGGATAAGAAATTGAAAATGAGCCATATATATACAATGTGACATCATCATTCATGTCACAATAGTCACACAACAACAACAACAACAAAAACACAATATATTCTTTGATAGTTTTGATTCAACTAGTTAAACTGTGCCTAGTTTAATTGATGAATCAGGATGTATATGATGGTACGTAGCTCAAAATTCTTGTTTGCAAAATGTGTAATACGCTAGTTCGATACCGGTCCAAATCACCCTAATTTATATAAACAAATACATATATTATAATAAATTCTAATGTAAAACAAACAAAATCTCAAGGTTTATAAAAAAAAAAACCCAAAACAAAACCATTCCTTTGTTACTTTTTTCTCTTTTTTTTTTGTTACTTATCATACTATTGATTATTATTCTGAAGCCCAAACCCAAAAGTAAAGGCCTAGCTCAAACCCAAACTAGAGCCGAAGCCCAACCATAACTGTTTAGTCGTTTGTCATGGTGTTTTTTAGGCCATTGTGAAGGCACATGCATGATGCATTTATTGGAACATGAATATTTCAGAGCGCACCTCCAAAAGAGACTCCTTCAAAATTCTTCCTTTTAAGAATGTGGAAAATTATCTCTAAAGTAGAAAAACGATTCAACTATATTTTATATGATATCCTTTTCGTTTTTGTCGCCTAGTTATTGATTTAATGATATGTTCTTGTCCAGGTCCACTGTTTAAGGACCAAGTAGCTGCAACGAAGTCGACTATATGAGTAGATAACCACTTTCCTCGAAATTTCAATATTTGTATAACCAGACTAGACCGCCAACTCTTTTCTCAAACTATTTCGAGTTTCATATTACTTATTTTTTATTTGTTTACTATATAATATTTCTGATTTTTTTAATCAGCCTATTTTATGAAAATTATATGGTACAATAATAGTTATCTATGAAATTTATTATACAATTTTATTTTATTTTATTTTTTTATTAACATAATCTAGTGACTTTAATATTTTTTTAAATATTTTGGGGTTCTGGATTCGAATTCTTAACATGTGTCCTGAATTTTAGAGGTGATCACCATTTTGCCACATGATTCCGACATTTATCATACAATTTAAAATTTGAATCCAACATCCAATAATATTTTAAAAAATATTAAAATTTATAAATTAAATTAATAAAAAATAAAACTGTTAGAAAAATCTCGCATTCCAACTTTTACAATAAAGCAAGGAATCAATTTTTAATATACTCTTAAATCTCAGTTGATATTCTGAAATACTTCTCTTTAAATTATAATATAGAAAATTACAATTTTGTCCTTTTTATGGGTTTTATATTAATATATGTAATACATTTCAACAAAAACATGTTGGTATAGATGGTAGCGTATTTTTAGTATGACTTTAAGGATGCGGGTTCAAAATCCAGTATGTGCAAAATTATTACTTAAATATGTACGTGAGATGATGGTGCTTGAGTTCCGGGGAATGCGTGTGATGCCCGTAGGCATTTAGGGTTTAGTTTTCACACACACAGGGGTATTTTTGTCTTTCCAAAAATTGAGGAATATTTGAGAAATAAGGAGAATAGGTTAGAAAAACTCTTCACAAATGAGAGTATATTAGAAATCAACCCTAAAGCAAGACACGTTAAGCTTTTGGTTTTTAGGCTATACATCTCTCGAGGTAAGATTATTTTGTTAAGATTATTTTGTTTTCCACAAATCGTGAGACATGAGGGGGGTCGTGGTGAGCTATGACGTTGGACAAACTTTAAGCACAACTAATGGATATTTTTTTGATGAACGATTTATTTGTCTGGACAGTATCTAAAAAGACTGATGAGAATATTCAAGTAGAGTACTATAATACATTTTAATGCTTTAACTGTTCATTCCGATTACTAAACTCATATTATTATTATTTATCATCACTATTTTCGGATGTTAAATTGGATAATTTGCTCATCTGCTGTCTTCTTTGAAATCTTTTGTTATAGTATCTGGAGAGTAGTTGTTGAATAAAAATGAATTTATCCTCTAAAAAAGTCTTTTGACCCTTACATGAGATTTCAATTATGATTATAATGTTAATGAGAGAAATTTAATCGAATCTCTTTGATTCAATTTTAAATCTTTGGTCTAAGTAATTAAGATTTTTTTTCACGTGGCTTTAAGTTATATAAAAATATTTGAGTGTCTCTTTTATTCTACTCTTATCTTTTTAATATATTTGGAATATACTAATGGGCAAAAAGAAAATAGTGTTTTAAACATGTAATTTCGACTTCGACCAAATATTTAAAACTAAATTAGGAAAATATAAAATAGCACTTCTGATGTGGACGAGAACCCTATAAAAAAAAAAGGTACGAGCCTGCAGCAGCCACATGCGAAAATTGTACATATCCACCAATCTCATATATAAAAAAAGTTAGAAAATATATATATGAAAAGTTGAGTTATATAGGAGTTGTGACATATATAAATTGGATATTCCTATTTTCTTTTGTTCAATGATGTTCCGATTGGATCCAGAATTCTATAACATACAAACCCATTTTACAGAATATTGGCAGGAATAACATAAAATATTAGATCGTATGTATACTGTAATTAAGTCTTACCATTCGGAAAAGGGCGTAACTCACTCGTAAAACAAATGTAAAAAACAAAAAGCAAAAAGAATTGGATAGCTAGGAAAACGAGAATACGTACAAGAACCTCCATCTCAATACTTTTCCACAGTCTACAAATTTAACAAAAGTAAATTCCCATTTTACAATCAATAAGAATGTTAAAATGCACGTGGCAAACACTTACAAACGACGCCGTCGGATGCACAGGAGCCCACTCACGCATAAAATAAAAAGGTGACCGCTCCTTTCTCAAAATTCTCACTTGCCTTAGCCAGCCAAGTGAAAACAAACAAAACTCTCTCTTCTCTCCATGTTTTTCATCTCAAAATACGAAAAGATATCAGTGTCTTTAGAAGAATATATCAAATATATATATATGAAAAGAAGAAATAGTCTCGAGTAAGAACAGCATGTCAATAAGACTTATCTATCGATGCCTTAATGTTCTCATCAAAAGATCAAGTCCTTTCTTTGTATGATCAATCAAAAAAATCACAACACAAAAGCTCTCTCTCTCTCTCTCTCTCTCTCTCTCTCTCTCTCTTTCTCTCTCTAGCTTCTATCATAACAATTACGAATCAAGAATCAAGAATGGTACGGACACCGTGTTGCAGAGCAGAAGGGTTGAAGAAAGGAGCATGGACTCAAGAAGAAGACCACAAGCTCATTGCCTACGTTCAAAGTCACGGTGAAGGAGGTTGGCGAACCCTTCCCGACAGAGCTGGTATACCTTGTCCATTTTTTTATGTTATTAGTTCCGCCAATTTGGAAATATTCAGTCAACTTTTCTTTGCATTTTACTGTTTTATTAATATTTAATGTTTTCAATCATAACAACATTATAGGACTCAAAAGATGTGGCAAAAGCTGCAGACTGAGATGGGCCAATTACCTTAGACCTGACATTAAACGTGGAGAAATAAGCCGAGAAGAGGAAGATGCCATCATTAATCTCCATGCCATTCATGGCAACAAGTAAGTTTTTAACTATATTGAAGATCACATTTGCTTTACGACATCAAACTAGGCTCCATTGTTTTGAGTAGTTGCAGTTGTTACTTTTATTTAAATGATTGTTTACATATATAGTTGTTTATGATATCATATTATAATTGAATTTTGTCAAATCAAAATATTTATGAGTTAAAAACTGTAAAAGCAATTACATTGTTTTATTGTTAGAAAAGTATTAAAAATAAAAATTATTGAGCACAATAATTTAGTTAGTGTTAAGGCGAATTTTAATAAAAAGAACAAATATCCCCTTAACAATCTTCACAAAAACATGTCTGTTTCCATCACATTGATGCTATATAGTGGCGATTTGGTATAAACGCACTTGGTAATAAATAATGTTATTTGATCAGATGGTCCGCGATAGCTCGTAGGTTACCAGGAAGAACAGACAACGAGATCAAGAACCACTGGAACACTCACATCAAGAAACGTCTAGTCAAGAATGGTATCGATCCATTGACCCACAAATCACTTGATGGTAAATCATCTGACAATCCCAAGACACCACCGGATAAAAACAGCGTTCTTCAGGAGGATGATGATCAGAAGTCAAACAAGAATAAGGCGTTAGGATCACCATCAGCTCGGTTCTTGAACACGGTAGCAAACAGATTTGGTAAGAGAATCAACCACAGTGTTTTGTCTGATATTATTGGAAGTGGTGGCCCATTTACTAGTCACACTACTCCTACTACAAGTGCTTCTGAATGTGAGAAGTCAACGAGTTCTTCCTCCATACCAAACTCTTCGGATTTTCTCATTAATCAAAACATGATCCTCGATGCAACATCTTTGTCCTCGTCTACGTTCTCTGACGACACCTTCGATCCCTTTATGTATGACAATATCTTCATTGACATAGAAGAAATGACGGGATTTTCATCAAGATTTTTGAATGATGTTGGATCTCATGATGATGAAGATTTCTTGATTTTGGATGAGTCTTGTTTGGAGAATACTTTGTTCATGAGGGACCTTACAATGATTCTTCAACAAGATAAAACTGAGACGACGTCGTTTAGTAACAGCCACGTGACCCCGATCAGTGAAGTTGATGACTCCTTTGAAGGGATTGACAACTATATTGGATGAACTATACATACATGTCGAGAAATTAGCTTCCGAGAATATTCTACATTTCATGATGATGATGATAAAAATTTGGCACGTAAAATCATTTCTAATTGATTTTGCAGCGTTTTTTTATATTTTATTCATTGTCTGTGTGAATTTCTGACTTATTGTGATGTTGTTTGATTTGTACGAAACTACAAATTGATAAAACTTATATATAAGGTATGGTATCGGCCTATCGAGTTTGAATTGGAAGAAACGTCTCTGATATAAATTAACCATTTATTAACAAATGAACAAATAATTTAGAAACTCTAGATTGTTTGACAAAAAAAAAAGATTGTCGAGTTCATTAAACTTTATGAGAGGTATCCATTATTACTATTACAAGCTCATTTTTTATAATTTTATATGTGATTTTCAATAAAATTATTTGTCTTCTACTGATTAAATTTATCATATTTTTCTCATATTATATTTTAATATGATATTTTAGTTATTTAACTGTGAAAAATTAGAACTATGTATTTATTATTGCATTATATTCATCATTATTTGTTATAGTTATTTACATATTTTTATTATTTTTATCAATTATAATTAAGTTTTATATCAAACAAGTAAGAATTATATAGAGGATACATTTATATTTAAATTATAAAATATAGTGGAATAATTTATTTAATATTATCTGTATTTTCATAATATATTTAAAATTTGAAAATGAAATATAAAGATAATCTTTTCAAATCACGTAAGGGGAGGTAAAGATTTCAAACTAAAAAGATAAATAATAAAGGGGAGAGGGGAGTCATTCATATAAACAGAGAGTACAAAAGCTAACATATTCCAAATTTCCAATCCCAACGACAACGTGATTGCTGATTAATAGTAAGTGATTACTACTAATATATAAGCAATACTATTCTTAACAAGTTTGAACAAGATAGACTTGTTGCTTATTTTAAATTTTTCTTAATAATTTGTTAAACCTCGTGAAACTCTTGGATTTACAGTAAAAACAGGAAAAAAAAATATATGAAAATGTACATGGAATATATCAAGGGAAAAGGCGAGAAGAAGAGTGAATCTAACAAATTTCCTTAAAAAAGGTTTTCAAGGAAAATCCGTAAAACCTTCAAAAAATTATGGTATTTTGAGGTGTGATTTTAAAAACTTCAAATTAAAAATTTAAATGTATCTCAAATTGGTTATAGAAAAGTATGAATATTTGAATGGATAAAGTCACTTTTGGAGACGAGTAGTCAAATGATGTCAAATATTCATTTCACTTAGCTCACAATTGCCCAGTTCTTGATCATGACTCTCGACTTGTTATAGGTCAAAATTAATTGCATATCCATTAATTAAAATTAATTAAATAAAAAATAGATGACATTTTGTAATTTTTGAGAACTATAAATATTTGACAAATGACTAAAACACTCTTATTTACACTATGTATATTTTTTTCTCCCTCTCCCTCTCCCCATTTTTAGAGTTTACATATTTTTCTCTCTTTCTTTCCTCTAATAGAAATAAAGAATAAAAAATTAAGAAAAACATATACATGTATAAAATGATTGAGTAACCTTAATTAAAACAATTATTATAATTTTGTTCATAAATATCCTTATAACTTTTCAAACCCTCACATTAGCCTAACCGCGCATGTAGATTATTATTTTCAGCTCAGTCTTCACGCCGTGATAAGAACAAAAATTAGGCTATATATATATAGCTCAACACAAACCTTGAATATAAATAGATAACGTGGCTATTTAAACTTCTCATTAATCAAAACAGAAATACATTAGACTGAATCCGAAAATGTAAATATTAAAATAATTACAAATTCGAAAGTATGGTTCGGTTGCTTCCATGAAGGAACATATTAATACATTGACGGAACTTTTCCCGAACCGATTGCCTGATTAGTTTAACCAATTAGATGTGTTTGATTATACAGATACTGTACTTAGCCCCCAATTTCTGAATCGGGTTGAATGAAGTATGATTTGAGGCTAAGCTCTCTTTAATAACTCCAAAATTAAAATAATAGACCGAATGTAAAATATTACAAATGAACAGGATATGCATGTTTTATTGATGATTTTTGGTGGATACAATGTGACTAAGTATAAATTTCCTAGCGTTTTTGTGTAGCAAGAAAGTCATCATAGTCTATGGTGATATAGCACGTGTTTGTGAATTTGTGATTCTTGACTAATCAATTATATATGACGTAAATTCCAACTTAAGATGGAATAAAGATTTGCATAATTGTTTATTTCGCAAATAACTTTCAACATTGGCTCCTTTCCACTTGGCATTTGACGGGATTAGTTGAAAGTTGATCGATATTGTTTGTAATTAACTAATAAAATTATACTTAATTCCCATGAGATATGCTTTGATTCCATTTCTCCTTCCGGCTCGAACATACTAATCACCATCTAACGTCTTATTCGACTCTGAACCTCTTCCTCAACAAAAGTGATTCTACTTCCCTCGTTGTTTCTTTTTGTCCCACTTGATCACAATTAATAAACAAAAATTGTCTACTCAAAATTTACTAATAAAATTACACTTATTCCCATAAGATATGCTCGATTTTAAAAAGTGAAATCACCATCTAACGTCCAATGCTACATCCGACAAAAGTGAGTCTACTTCCTTGTTATATTTGTTTTTTTTTTTTTTTTTGTTGCACATCATTACAAACAAAATTATTTATGCAAATTTATAACAGTCGATAGAGTGGAAATTTCTTTATGGATTTCAAACAACTATGTCCACACAATGTTGTAATGTTTTCATTTTTTTTCTTAAGAGTTCTGCACACAATATTATTAGGAGGGCGTTGAAAGCCCATATTATATTAGATTGGTTTGTATACATGGTGGCTTAATGTGTTACTGGCAAATCATTTGATTTGGTGAGGTCCAATATGCTACAAGTTTGTTTGGCCTGGATATGAATAAATCGTTCTTATACGTGACATGAGGTTTTTTTTTTTGTTCTCTAACGGATACATTTATTAGATTAAAATGATTCAATTATAAAATTAAGGTTATGCTCCTTTAATCAACTTATGATTTGAGTTCGAGTAGTCTTTTATTTTAAGATTTTACTACTTACGTTTTGGCTATAGAATAATGACTTCGAGATAAAGATTTTTTTTAAAAAACATGTATTGTGTAACATGCTATTTTTCTATATAGACATTCAATTTAACAAACAGACTTACATTTCTGCCATAAAATTAAGTTGAACTTTATGATTTAATTATCTTAGGACTCTATATTATAGTCTAATTTGTTAATTATTGTTGAATCCCAATACGCAAATATTATATGAAATATTATTTTCATATAGTTGGCATTACCATAAAAAAATCACATTCTCACTAGTGTATTCTCCACATCAAGTATACGACTCAAACACACTCAAACTTTAGTTCTCTACTTAAACTTACACCTTAATGTTTTAGTCTACACAACTGAAAATTGTAAACCTATTTACATCCATAAATAAAATTCAATGTTCGAGAAAATATAACCAGATGGTTTAAACTAAACCATATTTAATTAAATCATTACATAAACCGTAAATAATTAATTTAGTGTATAAATCGTGTTTAAACCCGATTTCAATCCGAAATTAAGCAATTTTTCCCAATTTAAACCTTTATTATTTTTCAAGTTATTCTTGTTCCTCTACTCTAACCTGCTGCACTTCCTTAAAAGATCACTTTTCTCCTCCATATCTGCTGCAAGAGACGTGCTTAAGCTTTTGATCTGGTTCTGCAAGGCACTAATTCATTTTTTGCTTGGAAAAATGATTCCCTAAGCCAAGTTAGGCGAGTTTCTAAGCTGGACTGGGAAATCTCCTCAGGCAGTTCAATGGAAAAGTTCAAATCTTTTAGTCTGGTTTATTCCTAGGAAACATTTTTGGGATCTGTCCTCTCTTTTGCAAGTGACTCAACTTTTTTCAATGTTGGAGTGTGCAATTATCAACAAACATGTTCGAAGACGGACACCCTCCAGCTCAATGACACGCCAACAGCAGAGTGTACAATCTCCGTTGAAGCCACATGGATGAGGATTGACAGAATTGGGTCACACGTGTCTGTGTAAACATTTCGGCTTCCAGAACTTCTTGGTCTGATCCATGTACCATTGTATTTGTCCTTATGGACTGTAAAAAAAACTAAACAATAAAACGACGACGGTATCATGGAAAATACACGTGTCTCCTAACAGGTTGGCTACAAAAATAAATCGACTCAGTTCTGATAATATAACCGTTAGAAAACATTAACCTGTTAGGAGACACGTGTTATAAAACGCAGCAATGATAATGTACATTAAAAGAAAACATTCTCTCCCAAATCATTCACAGAGATTCCTTTGTATTTTCTCCCAAATTTTCTCCCTTTTTTTTCGTTCAAGAATTCTGTTAATCGACTCTTCCAAAATTTGCAAGAATGGAAAATCCGGTTACAGGTTCAGATTTTTTGGTATTTCGATCTCTGTAAATGGTAAATTTGTTTGAGAATTTCTAAGTTTCTTCTGAAATCTTTGATCGCGATTTTGCTTCAAGGGTTTTCAATTTTTCCTTTTCCCTTTTTGCTTCAATCTTGATTAGAGTTTCTTTTTTTTCTTTTTCTCTTAAGCGACCTACACAATCTTGATTTCGCCTAAATCCAAACCGATTGGTTGAGTTCTCATTTGTCGTCGAGGTACGTCTCTGTCTATGTTAGGGTTTTCCAAGTTTCAGGTAAATCATTCTTCTTATGTTGTACTGTTGGCAATTTTGATTTCGTGTTTTCCATTTTCTAATCCTTCTCAAGTTTAATTTTTGCAGTGATCTTGGTTAGGGTTTTTTTCGCGTGAAACCATCGTCGAGTTAAAGTCTCTGTCTTTTTTCTGGGTGTTTTTGTTTATCCTAATGTTTGGACAAATGTAGAAGAGCCTAAAAGATAATTGCTTTTAGGGTAATATCCTCACATAAATTCTCTGTCTTGTTAGTGATTTTTGAAATTTATGGCAGGGTTGTTTAATTTTCTAACACATGTATCTGCTCAGGTTTCTAGAATTGCAATGGAATTGTCTAGTCTTTACTAAACCCGGTCGTGCTTATATCTTGGGCATCATTAGTCACGACACAATACATTCCGTTTGTAGTTCTGTATGATTATGAAAGTTTTAGACCATACATCTGCTAATGCGATGGAATTTTCTGGCCTTAAGCTCTTGTATTTCTAAATGTTATTATTTTTTTTTCAGGTCTTTCTCACTATATGCACTCTTGTCACAATCTATTTTGCTAAAGTGATTCCTTTGACAAGTAGTAAGCCCACCCGCATACCATAAAGGCCTTGAATACTCAAAAATTAATCATGGAAGCAATGGAATCAAGTATGAGAGAGTGCAATGTGATAATGGATGTACAGCTTGTCTCTTACATGGGTGAGTGTCAATGTCTCTTACATGGGTGAGTGTTAATATCTGCGACACTGTTTGATGTTCTTAGCTTCTTTTATGACCTGTGTAAATTACGTCTTTCCTTCATAGTATGATTGATGTCTCTCTATGGTCAAGGTGTCCGTGAATGTGCATTTGGTTTGCTACTAAACTCTGTATGAATCGATATACATTTTCTCTTTCAAAAAATATTCTAAACTGGTCTGCGCAGTTCAATCACTCCCCATTATTGAATTTTCCTTTTCCCTGTTTCCATATAGGTTGTTTTTGGGATCAGCTCATTTTTCACTGTACGATTAATATTATGTTTTCATGGTTGGTCAGTGTGATGTTATGAACATTTCCCTTCAGTTAGCCTCTCTCGAGAGCGTTTAGAGACTTGTAGAAGACCATAAGGTATTTTTCACAGTACATAACTCAAACCCAAAACCGCAAAAAAAGCTTCCCTCAGTTGCATCTTGAATTTGAAATTCTCTCCTTCTTTGAACAAGATCTTTCAGCTTGAGACGCATCAGACTCAACAGACATTGGAATAGAGATTCAAGAGCTGAAAGGCAACCTACAAGTGTTGAAGCAATTTAAGGTACATATTTTGAATGCTTTAATGCTTAAGTGTTTTTGGGTAGTGAGTGATAAGCTTGCATTTTACCATTACGTAGGATTTTATAACAAAATGTTTTTGAACAATTTTTTACTTTGCAGTTATCTTGATTAGATTTTGTACATTCTCTGTCTGTGCTAGAGTTTCCCGTTTTGTTTCAAGCAGACAGATCTGATGTCTGGTGATTTTGACATAAAGCGTCCTTTTAACTGGTCTTTTTTTTTATTTTATTCAACAACGAGACACTAATTTAATAGTGTTCTATTAGAATTTGGAATAGACCACGTTTTATCATTTGCCAAAATTTGATTGAATGTTAATTTAATTATCTAGATTATTAGACTTTTCTGATTAGGTATCCATTAGGAACGATTTTAGGTTGTTAGATTAAATTTGAATGTTTTGCGTAGTTTTTAGAATATCAAAAATATGAAATTCTGTTAATTTTTGGTCGTTTTATTTTTATATCATAATAAAAATATTTTTTTGTTTTGTCTTTACTTTAATCATTATCTTTAATTTTTTAAAAAAGATTTTAAATTGTTGGATTAGCTAATAAAATTTGGCTGTTTTGTATAGATGTATGAACATTTCAAACATTAAATCCTGTCAATTTTTAATTGATCGTTAGAAGTTTAATGATTGTTTTGGGTTTACATGTTATATATATAACAGTTAGTTTTATAAGTTTTATAGTTAGTTCGACAAATAACTTTTTTGATTTATAATTGATAGTTATAGATATTATGATTGTTTTGTTTTTTTATTATAATATAAATAAAAAAAATATTTTTATATCATAATAAAAATATTTTTTTTGTTTTGTTTTTACATTTAATCATTATCTTTAATTTTTTTAAAAAGATTTTAAATTGTTGGATTAGCTAATAAAATTTGGCTGTTTTGTATAGATGTAAAAACATTTCAAACATTAAATCCTGTCAATTTTTAATTGATCGTTAGAGGTTTAATAATTGTTTTGGGTTTACATGTTATATATATAACAGTTAGTTTTATAAGTTTTATAGTTATAACAGTTAGTTTTATAAGTTTTATAGTTAGTTCGACAAATAACTTTTTTGATTTATAATCGATAGTTATAGATATTATGATTGTTTTGTTTTTTTATTATAATATAAATAAAAAATTGTCTTCACATTTTAGATTTTAATTTTTTTATCATAACAACTATTATTTTTAAATATTTTAGAAAAATTTTAAATTGTTGAATTAATAATAAAATTTGATATTTTGTATAATTGTGAAAACGTTTCGAACATTAAATCCCATCGATTTCTAGTCGATCAGTAGAAGTATAATAATCGTTTTGTTTATATATATTATATATAAGACAGCTGGTTTTATAATTAGTTTGATAAATATTTTTTTTTTATTTTATAATCGATGGAGATATAATAATCGTTTTGTTTGTTATCATAATATAAATTAAAAAAGTAAACATTTTAGAGAAAGAAAATCTTCAGATTAACTAATAAAAGAATTAAATTCTGTTAATTTTTAATTTATTGTTAAAGATATAATAAACATTTTATTATCACATAATTTATTTTATAATCGATAGTTAAAAATGTTATAATTATTTTTTTTATTTAATAATATAAATAAAAAGTTGTTTTTACAACTAACTATTATTTTTAAATTTTAAATTGTTAAATTAATTAATAAAACTAATTGTGAGAACATTTTGAACATTAAATTCCGTCGATTTCTAATCAATTATTAGAATTATTAGAGTCACAAATTATATATATGATAGTTAGTTTTATAATTATTTCGGTAAATTAACTTTTTTTCTTTTTGTACATTTAAAATTGATTTTCAAACTTAATTTTAAGTTGGTTTTTGGAAGAAGTTTTGATTACATTTTTGGTATCAGATTTTGGTGTCAGAGTTCGTCAGTTTTTTTTTTTATATAAAAACCAATATTATAAAAAGTTATTTGTATTTGTATTTCTGTTTAGTTTTTGCTTTTGGAATTATCGATTTTTAAATGATAATTAATATACAGTTTTAATTAGATATTGAAACTTTGGATAAATGATTTTATACATTAAACCTTGTAATTAATTTTGATTTTGATTCTTTTTAAAAAAAAGTTTATTTCATTAACGTCAGAACAAGATTATAAAGCAAATTATTACGTAAACAAAATATGAATAATATATTAAAGACAATAAAATTAAGATGTAAATTTGACGATGGTTTCATATAATCCTTTACTCAGTTAAAATTTATAAGTTTAAACAAAATTTCATCTTGATATTGAGCTTTTTAAAAAAAAAGAGTATATTTGAGCCATTTTTAAAGTAATCAGCGAAGTCATTTCCAAATTTCTTTTTGATCAATGCCCAAATTAGTTTTACACAAGATTACATGGATTTTCTACCTACTCAACTTGTTTTACTTAATTTATGTTAGATCGATTTATCAATCATGAAAATATGTATTTGCTTTAGATAGTTCTATGTTACTGGTTGAAAATAGCATAAATAGACATGAAGTAGTAAGCGAATGGTTGTTGTGTGCATCCAATTCTCGTTTTATTTTTCTTCGTAACTTGAGTAGATTTGAAAACTCCAAAAGTGATCAAACCTCAATTTATTTATAATGCATTTTTGTACGTCGAAGGCTATTTTCGGTTCTGAAATAAATGTGTGGTTATTAAGAACATCATAAAAAAATAAGCATTCATCAAAGGTATCGAATCATCATTTTAGTTATGCAACTTCTTATTTTTTGTTAGGATTCTGATTGGTACGTGCTTATTGTTAATAGAAACTTGTACATAATTTCTTTAATTCTTATATATTTTCCATTAACAATATGATTTTAAAATTTAGAAATTTCTTAATTTTGAATGTTATGTGGAATAATACTATGAATTGTTTAAAATCATATGTGGATATTTAGCCTCAACTTAAATAACTTTTAATATTATAAGGTATATATTCACTCCATATAATATCCTTTCCAAAAAAAAAGACAGTTTTTGCATTTTGATTACTCTCAGCTAATTGCTTAACAGCTGTCTTTGGTAAGTTTCGGAATCAGAAAATTCTGGGTTTCGATCGAATTCCGTCCCTGAAGAATTATATTCCAGACGAATTATACAAATTTCCAACGCACGTAGTAGTTTGTGATAAAACACACATATATAAATATATATATATATATAAAATGGCAAGAACAAAGAAGATGAAGATTAGAAAAATAAAGAAACACACAAAAGAAGGATTAAATTTGAGAGAGCGACTACATATCAAAGAGGGCTTTGAGAAACCTAATCCTTATAATTGCAAATGCATACTGTAATCAGTAGTCTTTGATCCGGTTGGTTCAATCTTCGCCCGCCCGGTATCAGCACTCGGAGCGTCCTTATTTCCATATGAATTGACCCAAATCCAGAATCTGACCCATGACCCGTTTTCATCTTCTTCGCCTACTTCCTCTCCTTTCTGTACGATCTCGACTCTTCCATTGTCCTTTTTGCTTATGACAACAGAGTTGTGATATGCAATGGACGTGGTTGTGTTCCATATTTAATAGTCCCCCAAGGCTTCGTATTAGTTTATATTTTATTTGTCGTGCTCCTTTATTTTGAAATAAAAGAATATTGTTTTTTTTCCTTTTTTGAATGATCGTTTACATCCACACGCTCGATCTGGTTGTCCTTTGCTGAGCAGTGAGAAGCAGATAAGAGTTTCAAATATGAGTAATGAGTTCTATCGGTAAATTTGGATTTCTTATACTGGTTTTATTAGTTATTTTCAAAATCATCTACTTATGCATGTTAGATTCACTAACTTATGTTGTATATTCACTAACATATATTTTTTTTAATTCCTTGCAGAATAAAAACATATATTTCTATTAAATGTGTCAAAAGAATCTAAAAGCAAAAAGGAAAAAAATGTTTCAAAAGAGTAGTAGTGAGTTTAGAATGGACTCGAACATTGGGTTTAACAAGAGAGATGTGATACAGAAGGGTAGTACGTGACCAATAACCATGCATTGGATTTGTTTTGATGCTTAGATTAGGGTTTAGCTCTTATAATTCCATGTTGAAACCTGTCTTGAAGCATTTCACCGTTAATGCAAGAACCTCAATTTCTCAAATCCTCTCATCAGCTCAAAGTTCGGCCCACGAAGCAAACATGACTGCTCGGTATCATTATTGAGAAGAGAGGAACTCCGAACAAACGCTATGGAAACTCGGGACGCGTACTCGGGGGCTATTAACTTCATACGGTCTCACTGAGCCAATAGACAGTAGATGGCCCATGTCTTGGACAGAGACAATAGGATGATCAAGAGAGCGGGTGTGATTCACTATAATGGGAACAACCGTGGCTAAAATTTTCAATTAGTAAGTTTAAACGTTACCAGGACAGGTACTTGAACTGGAGCCACTCTTATTTGCAAGATTGTATCACAGCTGACAATACTTAGAGATTCTGTTTTCTTCATCAAGTCATTAGGAAAATAGATATATACGTAGTCAGATAGATTCTTATACAGTCAATATTGAGGATTTTAGAAAAGGGGAGATTTCTTGAAGTGAAGATAGAAGAGTGTAGTTATATATAAAAAGAAAAAAAAAAGTTTAGTCCAATAGTTTATACTGAACGGATCTTTTTTTTATTGTCAATATAGCCTACTAATTTTGATATCTTCTGGAATGTTGGATTCGAACCCAAACATGTTTCATGAATTCGAACAAGTAACATATTTTTAGACTTAGTTTTTATTTTATTTTCGCCAATTATGGAGAAATGAATTTTTATTTTAAGCATGTGCCACCAAACCAACAACCTGCGAATCACGAACTAACACGTGGGTAAAATAGCTCCATTACTTAAGCCAATCCGATCTTTGTCCGAATACAGACCATCACTTATCTTCCACAAAACAACACAAGTCCTCCAAATCCTATAGCTCCTTGGTCTCCTTTTTCTATCTCCAATGGAATCAGAACCCTTAATTGACACGACCATATCGAACCAGGATGAGACAGAGACAGAGTCATCAGAATTCGAGAAAAATCAGAAACGGTACCAAGCTCTAATATCCACCTTTACCCACGAGAAAGGCTGGAGGCCGAGAGAGCCCTTTATCGAGTACGGTGGTCACTGGTGGGTACAACCTCTCCTCGAAGGTTGTCTTCACGCGCAAGAATTCTTTCAAGCGCGACCCAAGGACTTCTTCGTCTGTAGCTACCCAAAGACAGGTACCACTTGGCTCAAAGCCCTAACGTTCGCCATCGCCAATCGATCCCGCTTCGACGATTCCTCCAACCCTCTTCTCAAACGTAACCCTCACGAGTTTGTTCCTTACATTGAGATAGATTTCCCTTTTTTCCCTGAAGTAGATGTTCTCAATGACAAAGGGAACACTCTGTTTTCGACTCATATCCCACACGAGTCATTACCCGATTCGGTTGTGAGATCAGGTTGTAAGATGGTTTACATCTGGAGAGACCCAAAGGACACTTTCATATCCCTGTGGACATTTCTCCACAAGGAAAGGTCAGAACTTGGCCCTGTCAATAATCTTGAGGAGTCTTTTGATATGTTCTGTCGAGGTCTGTCTGGGTACGGTCCTTATCTTGATCATGTCTTGGGGTATTGGAAAGCTTATCAAGAGAATCCAGATAAGATTTTGTTTCTAAAATACGAGTTTATGAGAACTGATCCTTTGCCGTATGTGAAGAAACTAGCTGAGTTTATGGGTTATGGATTCACAGTGGAGGAAGAGGAGAAAGGAGTTGGTGAGAAAGTAGTGAACCTTTGCAGCTTCGAGACGTTGAAGAATCTTGAAGCCAACAAAGGGGAGAAAGAGAGAGAAGATCGTGCTGCTGTTTATGCGAATAGCGCGTATTTCAGGAAAGGGAAGGTTGGAGATTGGTCGAATTATTTGACTCCAGAGATGGCTGCTCATATTGATGGGATAATGGAAGAGAAATTCAAGGATACAGGTTTGCTTGAACATGGTAAATGACTGCTTCTTGTTGCGAGAAATTATTGATCTTTATATGCTTGTTTACAGCAGATGTTTGCTTCTTTTGTCAGTTCGATTCTAAAATGTAATAAGTTGTATATACTGGAATAATAATGCTTGCTTCTGTTATATACAAAAGGTATTGTTTCTATAAAAGGAATTGGCTTTGTAGCCATTCATCTTTTGCTGGATTATGTCTTGATCTTGTGCAACTTGTGTTTCAATCTCTTTTCTATTCATGCACAGAGATGAATAAGCTCTGAATGTTTCGGATAGGCATCAATTCAATAAATTAGGATCATAAATATCAAAGATATTTCTCTTGATATAAATAAGATGATACAGGTTACAGACAATAATGACGATACAGAACCACATAGAGAAACAGAGCATCCTCTGTTTCGCACCAAATAACAAAAGGACCAGAAAAAAAAAATCAAAGAAAACACATATCACTGATCATGTTGAAGCAAGCCAGTATCTTTGAATTTCTCTTCCACTAATCCATCGATACGAGCAGCCATCTCTGGAGTGAGATAATTGGCCCAATCTCCGACCTTTCCTTTCCTGAAATACGCGCTATTCGCATATACCGCAGGACGATCCTCTCTCTCTTTATCTCCTTTGTTAGCTTCAAGATTCTTCAACGTCTCGAAGCTGCAAAGATTCACCACTTTCTCAGCGACCCCTTTCTCCTCTTCCTCTGCCGTGAATCCATAACCCATAAACTCAGCCAATCTCTTCACAAAGGGCAAAGGATTAGCTCTCATCGTCTCGTACCGAAGGAACAAAATCCGATCTGGATCCTCTTGGTAAGCCTTCCAATAACCTAAAACATGATCCAGATATGGACCGTAGACAGATAAACCTTTACAAAACATATCAAAGGACTCTTCGAGACTAGCTAATTGACCCTCTTGAGACTTCTCCTTGTGGAGGAAAGTCCACATGGAGATGAAAGTATCCTTGGGGTCTCTCCAGATGTAAACCATCTTGCAACCCGATTCCACAATCGAATCGGGTAATGACCCGTTGGGGATATGGGTAGAGAAAAGCGGATTCTTTCCGTCTTGAAGAACATCGACGGTTGGGTAAAACGCGAAATCGATCTCGACGTAAGGCACGAACTCGTGAGGGTTTCGTTTGAGGAGTGGGTTCGTGGCGTCATCGAATCGAGATCGATTGACGATCGCGTAAGTCAGGGCTTTGAGCCAAGTCGTACCGGTTTTCGGGTAGCTACAGACGAGGAAATCGGTGGGTCGAGCTTGAAAATGGTCTTTGGCGTGAAGAAGACCTTCGAGGAGACATTCTTGCCACCAGTGTCCGCCGTATTGGGTTAGGATCTCGTTGGGTCTCCAGCCTTTGCTCTTTGGAAGCGCAGCGATGAAATCGTGGTACTTCTTCTGTGTCTTCTCGAACTCCGAGAGTTCCCCTTCGGATCCGTTCTGGGTCGTGTTCGATTCCATTGCGTATGGTTTCGAGTGATAGAGTCAGTAGATGAGTTGTGGAAGAATGAAGATGATAGATTGAGATTGTTGAGAGTTGAGTAAAGGGTTTTATAATAAAAGAAAATATTTAGGTAGGTGATGATGGCTCGGTTTTATACGACAAATTTTGAATTGAAAATATAAACAAACCAAATAATTATTAGACTATGAGTTTTTTTTTTATATATAAAAAAATTAACCGCTTGCTTTGGTAAAATTCAAAATTTTTTTGCTGGTTTCAAATTCACTTTTTTTATTGTTGTATTTGAAACTTTATATAATTAAGAAGTGTCGTTTGATAGCTTTTAAATAGATTAATATATTTGTAGGTAAATAAATACAAAAAGTAAGCAAAACTGATCTGTGAGGGGAGAAGAAGTGTTTGTTGTTGGAACTAAAAAATCACGTTTTAGAAATGGACATTTGTAGGTAGAGGCTTGTTTGGTCTCGTTCGTTAATTGAGTTTTGGTCCACGTTTATCTCTACGCCGATGCTGAATTTTCTGTGCAGTCTCCAAACCCTGCAAGTTGCAGGCTGCAACACCTTATTTTCTGATTAAACTAACATTTTTCTTTCATTGATTTTTTTTAATGTAATTTGGTCCATTAAGGCCCATACCTATGTACAGTATCACAAATCTCGGGAGTGTCTTTGAACCATACATAGTCTTATAACGGCAACATATAGCTGATTCACTTCATAGTTTCATACGGCGGACACTGGTGGCAAAAAAATCAAAACATAAATCTTCACAACTATAAAGATAAAAATATATTTCAAAATTAAATGTAACAAGTTTGTGTATATATATATCCGTGTACATGGTAGTTTTGGTAAATATTTATTTCAAATGAAATTTCTGATATTTATTACGAAAAATGTCAATTTAACATATTGGCTAATGAAATTTCTGATATTTATTACGAAAAATGTCAATTTACAATATTGGCTATTAAAACCTGATAGATTGATTAAAAAAATGAAATAGAAACTTTATTATTAGGATTTGTATTTAGATGTAGCTAGTGACAAAATGAAAATACAGTAATTAGATAGATATCTCGCATGGGAAATCAAACAAAACCGAGAAAGATAAAGAAAGGCATAATTCGATAGCCAACGAAGCCCTAATTAAACTCTAGGGATTGCCTTACAAACAAGAGGGTTTTTCATCTCCAAAGAGAGCTTCAAAGTCTCGCTCAAATCTACTTCACCACAAGGGAACCACTTGAAGCTACCTAGCAACTGAGCCAACCATAGCTCCACTGTGGCTATACCCATCGATTTACCAGGACAGACCCTACGTCCAGCACCAAAGGGAGCAAGCCTCAAATCAGATCCCATGATGGGAAAGTTAACATTTTCTTGCGCACCAAGAAACCTATGCGGCTTATATTCATGAGCCTCCGGCCAGATCTTTTCATCATGGGTTATAGCCCACATGTTAACCATGGCAGTGGTCCCAGCGGGGATTAAGTGGATCCCAATCTGAGTATCGTGAATGGAGAGACGAGCCCATGAGAGGAGAGGACCAGGTGGGTGCATCCTTAGGGTTTCCTTGACGATGGCTCGAAGGTATGGAAGCTTGGAGAGGTCTGAGTCTGACACTTGACGTCCCGTTTCACCCACGATAGCATCGATCTCGGCCTGCGCCTTGGCTTGAATGTCAGGGTGAAGAATCATCCTCGCAAGGATCCATTCCAATAGAATCGCCACGGTGTCTGTTCCCCTAAAAATCATTTCCTATACCGAAAAACCAATGTTTAGGTTATGTTACTTACTCCACAAAACCATATATAGACACTCGTATTTACCCAAAGGACGGCGATCATATCAGAGTCGGAAAGTTTGCTGTTGCCTTGCATGCCAAGTAAGACATCGACAAAGTCATCATCATTAGTCCTCTCTTCTTCTTGATTATCATGAAGAGACCTCTTTGATTTGTGGTCGTCGATTATACTTCCGACGAACACATTCACCTTACCGACCAAGCTACGGCATCTTCTCCTCACGCCTTGTAAATCTAACCACCTCATTCCCGGGAAATGATCACTCCAGTTGAAGATTCCCAGAAGCTCATAGCCTTCGGACACCAAATGCTCCAACTCATTGATCTCTTTCGAGTTAACGATACTACCATCGTTGAAATCGTATGTTTTTCCGAAAACGCTAGACATCACGTTGTTGAGTGATCCGAAATGCAAGATTCTTTTAACCTGCACCTCTCCATAACTCGCCATTGCGTTCTTGATCTCTCCTATCATATTTTTCCCGATTTTTTGACGGGACTCACCATATCCGGAGATCCTCTTAGGGCTAAAGAGATGAGTAGAAGAGATTCTCCTAAGCTCTCTCCAGTAATCACCAAAGGGAGCAAACCCCATAGCTCTATGAAAGAGCAGCTCGTAAGCCGACTCTTTCACAGGCCGGTCTGCAAAAGCAGAGCTGTTTAAGAGCTCTTTCGCGGTCCCAGGTTCGCTTATTATAACAAACCGGGTCAACCCGACGGAGAAGGCCATGAGAGATTTTGCTTTGCAAGAGCTAGCAATATTGGCGAGGATTCTGTGTGTCAAGGCGTTATTGACGAAGGCCAAGAGGAGGCCAATGATGGGGAGACCTACCGGGCCAGGAATGGCGGCTCGAGTTTTAGATTTTTGTTGGATATGGAAACGAGCTTTGTAAAGTGCCCAGGCAAATCCACCTGGAGTCAACCAGAAAACGAAAAGGGAAATGAAGAGGAAAATGCTGAGACAAAGGTCGAGACTCAGAAATGGAGAAGATCCAGATCGATAAGCGAATGAAAGACTCGTATCAGTAGCCATTTTCTTGTCGTAGAACTTAGGGTTTTTAAGCTAGTGAGTCAAAGAGATGAAAAAATGGATAGTGGTGTGATGGGGATAGTGAGACTGTTTCTTATATAGTGAAGGACTTTAACTACAGTTAGTTGGGTTGATAAGTAACATATAATTAATTATAATTTCAGTCAGATACAGTTTAACCATGGTTAAGAGTCTATAGAAAGAGATACAACTTGCACCACTTGATTTATTTTTCAAATTTGATGGATTTGCCCTTTTGTTTCTTGTATGAACACCGATGTTTCATTGATAGAAAGTAAGGAAACAAGTCCAAGAGTATTTTTTCTGGAAGCCATCCTCTTGATCTTACACACGAGAATAAAGTCCAAATGCCAACAGCTAACTCAAACAAACTAATTGATCCCCTTATATATACGAGGCATGGAATCAAGAAATAGAAAAGTCATAGAAGTCAAATGATTTCTGCCGGCTTATCCTCACCGTTACTCCTCTGCTTTCTCCGGTATGCCCTTAGTGGCATATCAGTTGCCTGGTTTGTTTATACGTGCTTTTGTTTACTTTCCATACAAATTAAGCTAATATCACCACCAAAAAGGTAATACACATTACAGGATACAGATTCTTATTTTATATTTTACGTTAAATGCACTTACAAAAAAATCAGTTAATGTTAATATAGATGTCTCGTTGATTTTCTAGGGAAGAAATCATCGTCCAAGGAACATATTTTTGGAATTATTTTTATTTTCGATTCTTTTTAGGGCAACTACACTGCCAAGCGATATGTCGGAATGATTTTGTTAGAACTTCCAATTGCACTGTTAGACAATACATTTGCGGACACTGACACGTTCGCAGTCTAGTGGATCTCGCGATGTCGGATCAGATTTTTCGTTAGTAATATCTTCCGAGGATTAATTAATAAATATAATGATCATGCATGTAAGTAAGAACAATATACCCCACTTTTCATTTTATAGACTACGGTATGTTTTGGACTATTAGATTTATTTTTTTACGTATTGAAGGTCGGTTACTGGCCGGTGAAAGTTGAAAAAAGTCAAGAAATGAAAGTTTGTATAAACATTAATATTAATATTAATTAATAAGTAAACTATATGATCATTGATAGTCGGATACACAACATGGTCAGTTAAATTTTATTATACGATTTGACCGGAATGTGAACGAGTTATATAGAGTTGCTTTTGAGCCTACAAAAACTAGGTAGCCAGAAAAAGGCTAGAACTAAAACTAATTATTACTGAAGGCACAATAGGTAAATAACCATATTTTGGTTATTTCTATTGTACTATAATAATTAAAATGGCAAAATCTCATTTATAGCATTGTTTTTTAAAATAAAAAATCTATATGAATTTTGCAGTTTTCTTTTTGGTAAACATGTTAAGAGTTATATGAATATTACTTGTTTTTTTAAATATAATTAAAAATCAAATTATTTTATTTAATAACATATTTAATATAGAATTACATCTCTCTAAAGTCTAAACTACCTTCCGAAAACACACAATTTAACTACGAATTTAGCACCGCATTTTTAACACGTATTTATAGTGATTTCTCTAGTGAAATTTGAATTCTTAAAAATGGAATATGATACGGGAAATGATAATTATTGAATTCAAACGCCCATAAATAATTAAATATGAATATAAGGACGTGATTTCTACCTAGATATTCCATTGGGACTCCACCCAAATTAATAATGAATCGTTAACCAACAAGATGGATTTGCTTCCCTTCGACCCAACAAAATTTCCTCAATGTCTCTAGAAAAAGCACATGAGTCGACAGTGTCGGGCCTAATTTTTATTTATGCTCGACTATTACAATTAACAACGTCAATTAACGAATATAACATTGTCTAGTGCATATGATATTGCATCGTGGTTGATGAACTATTATTAACCAACTAATATGGTTTGGATCAATATGGATAAAAAAACGACTTATCATATATAGTTATTTACATCATATATTTCCTTACAAATTGTATACAAATCAATTCACACATAGTGTGGGTTGATATTAAGTTTAAAGGCCATATATCTTTAATTTATAGAAAACTATTGTTCAGTTGGTTTTATTAATCTCATATTTACATCGTCCTAAGTTCAACTATCTCCAGTAAAAAAAAAAGTTAGTTGTTTTTTTAATATCTTTTAAGTGTTAATGGTAATTTTGTGAAGTAATGGACCAAAACTCTCTTAAAGGTTAAGTCTTGAAACCAAATACTGGGCTGTAAATCACTTATATTGTATTGATTTAATTGAATCTTTTTCAACTTGTTTGGTTGATAATTGATATATACCAATTACGTCACTAAACATAGTAATATGTTGACCATGCATGATGCAGGGTATGGACCAAACATAGCCTCGACCTCGTTTGCCACAAAACTGTCTCCTTCAACACACATACATAAAGTTGAAGCATGGTATATGTGTGTATGTATGGTCACAGGTTATCTATCTCAACTATATTTGTGTATGTATGGTCATAGGTTGTCTAACTCGAGAGACATTTTTAGCTGTGACGATGCTTAAGAAGAAAGCAAATGTCACAAATCGTGTGGGTCTTGCAGAGTAAAATCCATTTATAACAGAAAACCGTTTTTAGATACATTGACCAAGTCAAAGATGTTATTTGACCAACTGTCGCTCTTTTGCACCCAAAATTAACACTTGCTCGTGTTTCAGTCTCTCAAATTGTTGTTTTTTGTTTTGTGGATACACATCAACTTTTTACTAACATCGTAATATTGGTATAATACTAGTCGGTTTGCTGTTATTTTATTATAATCTCATCTTACAACTCAAGTCTCGTTGATCCTACCTACTTCTACAACTAATACAGGCCTGGACAATGGACATGCATTTGTTTTTCTAGCAGTTGATAAAACGGGCCACTAGCTTGTCCGGCCCACGAAATATTTCTAGCTAGTAGTAGTTACAGTTGGAACAGACTCTTGTTGTTTTAGAACCAAAGTCATTATATTGATCAGCAAATCCTTCAGGCATAGTCGCATAGACAATGAAACAAAAGGCAATGGGCCGTTGGTAGATGTTTTCTGCCTCCAAGTTGCATAACGAGAAGTGGGCATGACTACAACGAGTGTTTTTTTTTTAAGGAGGATGCATTGTCCTCTGACTAATCAAGCCATGAACTCAAGAGAATTGAAATCAGATTCGATAGCTCATACATATCGACTAAGAGCAGCTCGTAGTAGATAAAGTCAGGGAGCGAGAATCAACTGTGAGTAGCCAATCTGTTTCAGTCTAGTATTTGTTCGAAGCAGTGCAGGAATATCGAATCTGCTAAGCAAGTGACTTCATAAAGGACTTCATGTTCATCACATCTTCATTTGTTGTTACATGGGTAGGCGGCTTCAGGAGCTTCCAAAGCCCAGCGGGATGTCGTTGTTTCACTCGGGCATTCTCATTTCTCTTTCCAAAGATTCTTTCGCACTCGGGGTATGGTTTCACGTATAAATTATAGAATCTTTTCATGCTTGGTTTTATCAAACCTTTCAATCCAATATCACAGCCAAGCCCGCCTCTCAGTTTCAAGTAGTCAATAACATTGAACCGCGGGATAATCTGCTTCTGGAGATTCACCCCTAGATACTCTGGTACATCAGCTAAGTAGTTGATATGAAATCCCATTCGGTTTGTTAAAAACTCAATCTTCTTCTCTATTTCATCTATCTCATACAAGATCACCCTCGGCTCTTTCCACACAACCTTGAATGCATCTCTACGGATCAGCCCGTATTTACATAAACAATCAATTCTGAGCTTCACTTCAAATCCAGCACGGAATGGTCCCTCGCTGAGAATATTAACTCTGATCACTTCACGGCATTTCAAGGTGTTGACTAACTCCAAACACCGTGAAAGCTCCCCTAACTCTAACCCAAGAACCCTCGGTTCTCTAGCAACCTCTTTCTTGATCTCATCCTTGCTAAACCCCATCTTCTTGAATTCATCAAGCAATGGCTTAAGTTTGGTCTCTGTACCAATCCCTAGAATTTCAGGAAAAATGTGAAAGAATCTCTCAATGTCTTCTCGAGGTATATCGATTTCAACCAAAAATTCAATCTTCCTGCGAATTTCATTCTCGTTCACCACAAGAACGCCAGGGAATGCATCTAAAGTCCTACTAACAGTACTATCGCAAAACCCTAAACCCTTCAAAACCCTCGTGCATTCATAAAACTTACCTGGGCCAATCCCAATTCTACTAGAATGTTCCAGTACGCTCTTAATCGCGGAAGACGAGACACCCAAATTTCCAAACTCCGAAAGAGGAACTCTCCATTTCCTCAGGAACTCTGATCGCAGAACATTAGGGTAATCGCAAATCAACGAAACGAGTGATTTCTGAGAGATTTTCAACGACAACAAGATACCGAGAGAAGCTTCGGTCTCTACTAAATCCGAATTCAACAGAAAATTGTTCCTTGACAGGACGTGCTGGAGACAAGAGGGAGGGAATCCATACTTCTGAAGGAGATTCGCGAGCAAAATCCGCTTCCTATACTGCGATTGGTTGATAGGAGCGAGAACCCGTGAAGAGGGAATTGACGATAGCGATCGATTCTGGTTGAGTAGAGTTACTGTGTAGCCACGGAGACTGATGAAAGTTTTAAGTTTTGAGGCCATTCTGATTTTAGCTCTCACTGTTAACAAAGGAGGAAGAAGACGATGTCGTGTAGAAAGAAAAACAAGATGATCATAGTTACACTTGTACCCTCAAAATATTATCTTATTTTGACAAAAGCCTCTCACTTTCAATTTTCGAGGATTTTGCCCCTTTTCGAGGATTCTCGGGGTCTTGGTGGGGTTTATCCTTCTCCTCTCATTTGTTCTCTTCAGACATAACTTGGAATGGGCGGAGACTTGACATTTATTTTGCGTTTACTCGATGATTTTCCAACTGTTAGTTTTGTTAGTATAGTGTAAGCTTTGAGTTTTGAGATGATCTCTTGGTTTAGAAACGATCATTGATGGAAAGGTGCTTCGCGGTGTTTTGTTTTCAACTCACAGCTCTGTTCAGACGGCAGATCCAAGCTTTAGTAGTAGGAAAGTATTGGTTATTATTCTCTTTTTATTTTTCTTTTCCTTCAGGTTATAGTTTCTCTTTAAGCGCATTTGTTCTAAAGCATGTTTGATTTGTTGATTGTCAGCAGGAAAAGTCCTGCTATGTCGGATGCCTATGCCGATTTTGATCATAGAGCGAAGACACAGAGAACTTTGAGCAAGGATTCAGCAGGTAGTAGCCAACAAGTTAATCCAATCGATCCTTTTGATGATGCTAACAAGAAGGTTGTAGATTCAACCGATATGGACACACCCATGGTTGACACTGCCGATGCTAATATAAACATTGCGATATCACACGTCTCTGATGTTAAAGATCAAGATCCTTCTCAACTTGATATGGTATGGAATATCATCTCCAACAATTCCAGCTATTTGGAATGATGTGATGAATACTCTGCAGGTCATTGTGAACGCAGAACCATCACTCTTGATCAGGTGAATGTAGAGCCATTGAGAAATGAGATATCAACAGACATTGATGCTGCTGCTAAAGCTGGTCCTGGAGGAGATTCATCGCCACAAAAGCAAGGTGATTAATGAACAGACATGATTCAGCAGATCCTTCTTAACGATTGGGTAATAAGTTAACTTATTCCTTATGTTGAACAGATGAGGGAAGAGTTGCTGCAGAAGATGCAAACACAGAGCAAAAACCGTAATCGCAAAGTACATGAAGGATCTTTTTGAGGTGTACAGTTAGTAAGTAGATGAAGGCAGGATTTGGTTTAAAAGCTGAAGTAGAAGAAAGTTGAGGATGAGTAGAAGAAGCTAACTCTTGTGTTAAGGCCTTTTGTTTTTGTTTTGTATTTTGAAGCTCTGTAATATAAGCAACTTTTACTCTGTTGTGATTACTTTTTGGTTTCAATTTGCAAGCAAAAGCTATGCCTTATGGAGTTTTTTTTTTCTTCTAACAAATCATAAAATTTGATTTGGACCGTTAAAACACACGCAAACAAATAGAGTAGTACTGCTGAAGAAATTTTACATGTGAAATTTAAAGGCATTTACTTTGGCTTACCAAAACTCTTCACAAAAAAAAAAACGAGTCTCTGTTTGCCTTATATATGGGAACTATGATTAGGACAATTTAATGAGAAAAAAAAAGAGAGAGAATGATTTTATGTAATTTAGTGTCTCTCTCTCACATTGTTTCACCAACTATAAACAATACGTTTGACATTGGTCTTTGTAATAACTAATGACAGTAAATGTAAACCATTGATCAATATATATGCGCATGTATGTGTGTGTGTATATGCAGCAGATAAAAGAGACAAAAATCGATGATAACAAGTTTTGACAAATCATTAACGACGTGTAACCATGTGCCTCGATGATTGATCATTCTTAATCTTTGACCAAGACCAACTTTAACTTTACTTATGGCACGATTAATTTTACATATAATATACTATGTAATTACTGAGAAGATTCTGTATGTACCCGTATGGATCCAACGACAAAGAGTAAACGCTAAAGAAAGTAGAGATATTAATTACGAAATAATTATATATTACCAACCGTAATTATTTCTCTTATGATCATATATGTTCATAACCATTTCGCTGACGTGTGTCTAATAATTTTATTATTTTACTAAACCCTTTTTTATTGATTTTTCTTGTACCATTCCCGTGGGAAAAATGCTACAAATTTCAACAAGCAATGTTTTCTCAAATAAAATAAATTAGAAATCAGTCAATGACTTCCGAATTAAAAACATATATATCATTCATAAATCAGGTTAATGAAAAATTCAAATTATCCTTGTTGGCAACCCAACCACTAAAGCATGTACTCTCCAACTAATTTTGCGACTAATTAATAGGAGTACTTAGTGTATATAGAAACTCTTAAGTTCCACTTTCTTATACTAATACTTTTAGATTTTCCAATTATATTGCTTTTAATAAGTTCCATGCAACAAAACCAATACAAAAAATCTAAAGAGTTCCACTATGAGGAAAATAAACAGCACTTGCTACTTTATTATGTTTACACGATAATCCTTTGATCTTCTTCTTATAATGTTGAAGCTCGAGACATCCACAAAATATTTTATTGTAAAGTTGAGCTGTAATCTAATTTATAACGAATAAAGTTTCTTCTTATTAAATCATAAATTATTAAACCATAAATGGCTGTGAAATTTGATAATTATGAGTCGAAAATGACAAAAAAAAGAAGAAGAACAAGAATAATAAGGTGGTGAGATGAAAAAACAGGGGATATCTAGACTTGAGAAAAAACTTATAGTCTATATATAAATAAAAAGGGAACATAGAAAAGGACAAGTTTTCGTCTCAAAGAGAGAAAGAAGAAAGGGACTGACTTCTTTCTTTATGTTTTTTTTTTTGTTTTGCTTACCTTTCCGGATGGGTCTTTAATGCAATTCCGTGACCTCACCGGCAAAACTTGATGGCCAATATTGCCATATTTTCTAATTAGATTTTGATATCTCTGACTTTGGATTGAAACTTCAAATACGTTTGCTTCCATTTAATCGGTGACCAATATTAGTTTTAAGATCTAACTCTAGTGTGACCAAGTTTCTGCAATTCAACTGTATTGTTAAGATGAAATAGTGTGCATTTTAATATATTGTATATATCTTTCTTGTTTTAATAATAACTTGGTTCATATGTTATAGAACATAATCTCATTGTGTTCAATGGAAAACAATCTCACCAAGATGATTGATTATTCATAGAAAAAAAAAGCAAATTGGTGTCTCTGTGACCTTTTTCTAAGTTTCTAGTCTCAAATCTGCGATCTTTATATCTGTTTTAAAACGAAATTTGGTGACAAAAAAGTTCAGAAAAAAATGAATCATTTTGTGGATATCTTGATGACCTGACACATAGGTCACATGCAGAGAAGTAAAACCAGATCCACTCTCTCACATGCTTTTGTGAGATGGAGAGCCTAGCCTCTGTATCTCCACATACATCTTCCAATGTTTTATTCATTTTTATTTATATAATAAATAATCTAAACTTTCTTGGGCTTTGGGGAAACTAAGAGCAGAGGTAGGTTTTGTTTTGCTACTCAACATTTTTTCTACATTTATTTAGAAAAAGAAAAAAAAAGAAGAAAAAAGAAGAAGAATCCTTCCATTTTCCAAAGCCTGTATATCCGGTTTGTTCTCTGAGCAGTTACCAGTGAGTACAAACAGAGGAACATTTAATCTCTTCTTGGATCTGTAGGAGATTCCTTTTTTCAATCTTTTCTTCTTTTCTCTTCTCCCTTTTTTTCATTCGTTCTGTAATTATAAGGTACATTCTCTGTTTAGGACTGCTTTTTTTTTTGTCAGACACAGGGACACACATGTGTTTATTCATCTTCTGTGTTATGGTTATCTTGTAAGATTGGATCCAGTTACCAAAAGGGTTTTTTTTTTTTTATCGTTCTCCCTTTTCCTTTTATCTTCAGTGGAATCTGGGAATCTAGGTTTGTAAAAAGGCGCAAACTTTTTCTTTCCTTTATAGATCCGTAGGTTGCTATTAGTGTGGGACTCAGAACTCTGATTCAAAAGATTAGATTTTTTACTTCTCATTTGTGAGTTTGGGTTTTATTTTATAAGCTTCAATTAGCTGGAGTAACAATGGGGGTTCTGATTTTGAAATCATAAACGGATCTCAAGTTTTGGAGTTATATGAATATGGAAGGTGCATCATTCTCGTTATGGTTTTAATGGTGGTTACTGTTGATGATGGAGAAAGAAAAAAGAAAGCTTTAAAAGTGATCTCTTCCAAATTATTGCAAACACATCACTGAGGCAAAAAGTCAGGGTTTTCGAAAATCAATAAAGGGAAGAGTAAAAGGGGGAGCACAACACAGAGGAAAGCTTCTAAGCCAATTAGAAGAAAAAGAAGAGAACTCCTTTTTTCTTTCTGCTCAAAGTTCCGGCGCCGGAGAATTGTTTTGTGATCTGTAGAAATGGCTGCGAAGCTACTGCATTCATTGGCAGATGATAGTGCAGATCTGCAGAAGCAAATTGGATGTATGAATGGGATTTTTCAAATCTTTGATCGTCACCATGTTCTCACAGGCCGGCGAAAAAGCCTTACTTTAGGTAAACTTTATTAGATATTTGATAATTTTTAACACTCTTTTGGTCTCTATGGTTCGTGTCTCGTAGTCGTTGACTTGTAGATGGTCACTTATGTAATTCTTAATTCATATCTTTTGCTTCTCTTTTTCTATGTTCTTCCCTCTATTTTTTTTTTTGCTCTGCATCGACCAATTTGGTGTAATTCTTTCGTTAGCCAGGTCTTATTACATTATCAAATATCTAATTTCTGGTTTTGTTTCTTTCTCCGTGGTGTTGATCTGCCGAATCTTTTGGTTAGATTAAATGTTCATTGTGGCTAGATTTTTTCTTTGTAGATTTTGACTTTTATTAACCTTAGGCTCATGAATTTTCCGACCAAATGTGATAAATAAAAGTTTGACTTGCAGGTTCTTGTACGTTTAGTAATCGATACTTTCAATGCGTAATTGGTTGTTCCTTGTTTAAGACTTCCGGTATGATCCTCAAGCTTGTTTTATGTGTTTATTGCAGGTAATGGAAATGCCAATAGTATCAACTTTGAGAGAGACTCTGTTGAGACATTTTATCAAACAAAAGACACTGTAAGTCAATTCTAAGGTCAAGGATCTACAATTCTGCAAGATCCTAAGGCTTTTGCATTTCAGTTTCAGGACGCAAACATTGGTGGGAATGTGAAAGAGAAGCAAAGGGTTTCAACAGAATCATCAAGGGTTTCGTTTTCATCTTCGTGTTCGTCTTCCCTATCCTCTTCTGAGTTGAATAGAGGATTTCAACCTGAATCTTCGGCCTATGACCAAGCCAATTTTCCAGAATCTCCTACAAATGACCCTGAGATGGCCGAAGGGAATGGATTTTCACATCTAGGACTTGACCTCAGAGATGTTGTGAGAGACTCTATGTACAGAGACGCTAGAGGGCTTTCGCTTAAGACTCCTATGACAAGAGAGAAAGTAGTTAGACGCAGCAGAAGAGAAGATTCTCCAAGGCCTTATGTTTTGAAGCAATCCACACCTGCTGATCTCAATGAGTCCTTCAGATTGCTAGCCAGACTTAGAGAAACACCTCAACATTATAACGAGGTTGGAGCAAAGGATGCACCACCTCGTTACTCTGTTGATTCTCACGATACGCTGAAATCCAGACAGAAGTTGAAAGAGTTGCCTAGGCTTTCGCTGGATAGTAGAGAACGAGTGGTGCGAAACTCCATTGTTGATCTTAAATCAGGTAAGCTTCCTGAAAGTTTCAGCAGGAGCTCAAGCAGCAACAAGAAACGGCCTCCAAGTGTTGTTGCAAAGCTCATGGGCTTGGAGACATTGCCGGGTTCTCCACTGGGTAGAGACATCCATCAGTTTGGTTCGAACAAAATCGACACTTTTGACCATAACAACGATCCATTCTCAAGATCATTGAGGGAGAAAAACCTGAACTGTACAATCCGGTTTTCTCCTAGCTCACCGAGAATCTTGGGAAAGAACCCGTCGTCTCCTATATGGAGAAACTCTGATTTTGTTATGAAACCTCTATCAAGTTCGAGATTTCCCATTGAACCAGCTCCATGGAAGCAAGCTGATAGAAACCGAGTTTTGCAGAAACAAGCCAGCATGCTTGTGAAAGCAGCACCGCCGGAAGCACCTAAATTTTCTCCTTCTGTGTATAGTGAAATGGAGAGGAGATTGAACGATCTTGAGTTCAAAGATTCGGGAAAAGATCTGCGAGCTCTTAAACAAATATTAGAGGCGATGCAATCAAAAGGTTTCTTGGACACAGAGAAACAACCACAATCCTCAAACTTGGCAGCTCAAAGAGATTTTGAAAGAACAAATTCTGCAACTTGCAACCAAGCGATGCCATCCAGAACGAGAGTCCCGTCTTCTTCATCTTCATCTAACCAGGTGTATCAATCCCCGATTGTGATTATGAAACCTGCCAAACTTGTTGAAAAGTCTGGTATTCCTGCGTCATCCCTTATTCCCATTCACAGTCTATCTGGGCTTAATAAGATTCGTAGAGAAAAACCTGGTGACAAAGGAACTTCAACAAGTAGGAAACAGGTGACAAAAGACCATTGTCCTGGAAGGGGAAGAGCTGAATCATATATCAGCTCTGTTGATAAGAAATCTGACAGCAGAAATGTGCGGTCTTCTTCAAAAAAGCCTCATCAGGTTTCCAAAGAAAGTAGTACTTCAAAGAGTTCAGGATCTGTAAGTCCAAGATTGCAGCAGAAGAAGCTTGAGCATGACAAACGTTCACGGCCACCGACCCCTCCATCTGATTCTAATAAATCAAGGAAACAGCCGAACCGACAACTCGCGGAATCTACTTCTCCTGGTGGTAGACGTAGACCCAAGGCTCAGAAGAGTTTGCAGCAAAATGATGACCAACTTAGCCAAGCGAGCAATGAATCTAGGACGTCGAGTCATGACATGTGTACTCAATCTGAAGCAGAGGCTGCCGCTGGTGTAGAACAAACAACTGAAGCCGATGGTGGTAAAAGTCCATCTGTAATGGAGGCGGCCAAAGCTGTAGTCTGTAACTTAATGCAGAATGTGAGTTCAGTGCTTCCTTGGTTTGTCAAGTGTTTGGTGTGAAAAGATTTTGAGTTATTAATTCTCACAATTTTTTTTGTTTTGGTATTTTTAGAAATCCAGTCCAAGGTTTACTGAGGATGGATCGTCAGCAAACCTTTCACTAGTTGCTTTGGAACATCCAAGTCCTATTTCTGTTCTTGACGCCTCTATATACAGAGAGATGGAACCATCTCCTATGAAGACGCAAGGTAGAAAACGGATTCTATTCCTAGTGTTCTCATGGTCAGCAGCACTGAACATATTGACAATTTGGCATGGATAAGAACTTGAAAACATCAAAGTCTTTAAGATCCTATAACGATCTGTCTTTAGCTTGCTTAGTTTGGGAAAGTTTTTGTTTTTCAATATTTTCTCAGTGTAAGGATTGGATATTCAGTTCCCTTCCATTTTCTGACTCAGAGCTGATCATGTGATAGGTAATGTTGTTGCCCATGACTCTGGTGATGAACATTGCGAGGACCAGTGGAATCCAGCTTACAGTTTCTCAGAAACTACATCAAGCTTTTCGCCAGAGATAAACCGCAAGAAGCTTCAGAATGTTGAGCACTTGGTTCAGAAGCTCAGACGACTGAACTCTAGCCATGATGAAGCCAACCAAGATTACATTGCATCGCTCTGTGAGAATGCAGATCCTAACACCGATCACAGATACATCTCCGAGATTCTATTAGCCTCAGGTCTTTTGCTCCGCGATCTTGGCTCAGGGTTAACAACGTTTCAACTACACCCGTCAGGCCACCCGATCAACCCAGAGCTGTTCTTTGTTCTTGAGCAGACAAAGGGAAGCAGCACTAAGCATCTGTTACACAAAGAAGAAAGCAAGGTTCTGAACAAGGAGAAGCTCAACCGCAAACTTGTGTTTGACACCGTTAATGAAATTCTCTTGGAGAAACTAGCTTCGGTTGAAGCCACAACGAATCCATTGATGAAGTCCTCTGCTAAGATGAGTAAGAAAGCCATGAGTGCGCAACAGCTACTGAAACAACTGTTATCAGCGATAGAAACATTGCAAAATCAAGCCACAAAGAGATCAGAAAACTTGTTGTTGGAGGAAGAAGACGACTTTCTGAAAAGTATACTTGCAGAAGATGTGATGATTCGGTCTGGGAACTGGGTAGACTTCAGTGGAGAAATCTCGGGATTGGTGCTGGATGTGGAGAGGCTTCTCTTCAAAGATCTGGTGAATGAGATCGTGCATGCAGAAACTATCCGTCTGCAAGCAAAGTCAGGAAGACGAAGAACGCTTTTCGCAGACCAGTAGCTAAGGCTGTTGAAGAAATACTAAATATATACAAGTGGTTTCTCTTCTTTCTCTAACATTAACTCTTTGGTCTTTCTCTTGCCCTGCTGATTCACATGCTCGTTTATGGTTCTTCAGTATCATACAGCAGGATAATAATCATATGGTGTGGTATGTAATGTAATAACTGAAGTTCTTGAGGTAGTTATTCCGAAATAAGAAAACTGTAAAGCAGTATAGATTAAGAGAATTTATGAAAGCAGGAAACGAACTAACGAGAATTCACTATTTATATATATATATATTCTTTTGGGCTCTCTTTTCTACTTCAAATTTGTTTCATG
Organism: Streptanthus diversifolius; assembly: GCA_039880935.1. NCBI lineage: Eukaryota > Viridiplantae > Streptophyta > Magnoliopsida > Brassicales > Brassicaceae > Streptanthus > Streptanthus diversifolius. The sequence goes on along the minus strand of JAXGFM010000015.1, from coordinate 2,660,232 downwards.
CAAGTTCTTGTGTTTTAATAAATATTATTTATTGATCAAACCACCAAATCAGCTTTAAGATATGTTTGGGCATTACATTTATTCAAAGACAGGGATAGTATGCTAAAAGTCACGATCTTCAACTCATTTTGGCATAGAAAGTCAAGGTATCAGCATCTTGTAGTTTGATCAAGCTTTATATTATATGATATTGTGTGGCGTTGTTAGCATCTGTTGGGTAACAACTAGCAAGAAGGTTAATCAGTGTATCATTAAACAATTTGGCAAAAGAAAATCACTGATCTAAGCATTCAAAGAACAAAGTTGTAACCTTTGAATTCTACTTTTATAACCACTAGACTTGAGGAAAAGATCAACAGTGACAAAGTTGCTGTTAATAGGACTTAAAACAAAATGAAAAATCCCATTTTCATGCTAACTAATTTCAAGAAAATCTACTATTACTTGCTAGCAAAAGATTACACTAAGCAAAAGAAGATAAACGAAAATTCAAAATCCTGAGTATATCTTAGCTGAATTTCATTGTTTTAGCGAGGTTAGATCATTGAATTCCTGTCAATTAATTTCTTCAAATCATATGCCAAACGTGTTATCTTGCCCAAATAATATGTTTATTCGTGCCACCCATCACCACCGGTTTGTATGAATTATTTCAACTAATACTCAACCAAGAGCAAAAATTATGAAGGTACAACAAAAGATCTAAACTTTCAAACTCTACCAAACAAATGACCAACCACTCAACGGTAACCGAGTTGCTGATGTGGCTATATCTGCCACGTCAGAAACTAGAATGTTACCGCCAAAACGCAAACGCTGCCCTTTTACGTAAGAGAATAAACTTGGAGACAAACACTATGGGTCAAAATGAAAGAGGGATGACGCATCGGCATTTTGTGGGAAAATGTAAAACTAGAGGATTTTGTTGCAATATTTTCAAGGAGAGGCGTTTTTTGGTAAATAGTATATTCTTGCTAAGTTCAAAAAAATTACCGAACATGACGATTTGACTAATTAATTTAATTAATTGGCAACCTCAAATTGTCTTTTAACCAAAACTGGAATATTCTCGTGAGTATGAACTGAAGAATGATGATAGATCCGGCAAAGCAAGTCAATGGACTGACATTTTGATAAAAAAACAGATCCCAAAACCTTTCTTCTTCTATTAAAGTAAACGGACAGGTACCAATTGGGTCGCAGAAGAGACAAAGAAAAGGGAGTTAAACAAGCAACCCGACTGATCTAAGAGATCGTCATGATTCTTACAAGTGAGCTTCTTAATTTTCAATAATTTTTTTCGGTTTTCCTGGTTAATATGCTTAAATTTTTTTCTGGGTTTCTCATTGTTCTATAATTGTCCATCTGAGTATGGTTGTATCGTAAATTGTTTTACTTGACTGATTACTTCTATTGCATTAGCCTCCAGATGGAGTTTGCAAACTTGATCATTGCCCTTTGACTTTCTTCTGTTCATCCATAAAAATGAATAGCAAATGGAATATAAAAAAGAAGATAAAGCGAATAGGTTAACAAGAAAGAATCTGGGTTTGTTGCCTTTTTCAGTGTAAGCTAAGAAAACAAAAACAAAATTGGGACTTGGGAGTCTAAAGCTTACTTTCATTCTATTAAATCTGGATTTATATATTTTTTCAGTGTCAGCTTCAGAAAAAGTTTGGGTCTTTAGAGACTTCTCATTCTATTGATTCTGTGGTTGCGTTTCCTTTTTCACTGCAAGCTAAAGGAAAAGTTTGGGTCTTGGATCAGTATTTGCCTTTGGTTTTGCTAAGACGGCGGTAAAAAAAGAGGAGCATGGATAACAGTGGAGTTTGATATATACTGTTTATTGTTCTTCTTACAGAATTCTTGCCATTGATATGGCTATCTCTACTTACTCTGTGTGCTGGGAGGACATTGTACCCACTCCATGGTAAAGGAGCCACATGCGCTAAGCAGCCAATTCAGACTTCACGTCCTTATAACATCGCACACAGAGGTTCGAACGGAGATATCCCAGAAGAAACTGCAGCTGCATACTTGGTATACCATTGATCTTTCTTGATCAATCTCCTTCTGTTTCATTTGATTATTTGGTTATTGCTCTTTTGTACTTATTATTCTGCGGAGGAGAATTAGAGGCTTGGCTCACGGAATTCGTGAAGCAGTTTGTTTGTTGAAGTGGATCTTCTTCCTTGGAACATTTTTTTTTTTAAGCAATGCTTTTTCTTTTGACAGAGAGCAATTGAAGAAGGTACAGATTTCATCGAAACAGATATCTTATCATCCAAAGATGGTGAGCTGATCTGTTTCCATGATGTTATCCTTGATGTAACAACTAACGTTGCGACCCACAAGGAGTTTGCTGATCGTAAAAGAACATATGAGGTGCAAGGTTTCAACATCAGTGGTTTTTTCACTTGTACGTTACCACAATTTTTCCTTTTGTTTCTTATGCCTGAATTGATGCATGTCAATGGGTCTGGTCTCAGCATTACTGGAATCTTTTTCAGCATTAGAGTTGTCCTCAAAAGAGCTTGGCACATAAACTCATTTCATAACTGCATAGAGAAGCATATAATAAAACTTCAAGTTGGTTTACTTGAATTTGAGATATTTGCTAACATCTGATTATTGCTTGCAGTTGATTTTACTCTCAAAGAACTAAAGAAACTACGTACAAACCAGAGATATTCTTTTCGGGACCAGCAATATAATGGTTGGCTAGCCTTCTTTCCTGGATTTAGCTGTTGGAATAAATAAAAAGAATCGCTTGGTGCAGAAAATATTTAACCATATTCATCCCTTGTTCGGATTGCAGGAAAGTACCCTATCATTACATTTGAAGAATTCATTAACATTGCTCGGGATGCTCCAAGAGTTGTCGGGATATATCCTGAGATTAAAAATCCAATTTTGATGAACCAACATGTAAGTTACAATCTGACAGGCTTGACTTCTATGTTCTATTGGAATCTTAAAATACTAAAAAGGCTCTTGCACCACCATTAGGTTCAATTTGCAGAAAATGATGAACTTTTTGGCTTTGATTTCCCCTGAAAGCGATACCTTTATTGTTGTTAATATATCACTGTTGAATATTCGCAGGTCAAATGGCCTGGTGGTAAGAGATTTGAGGATAAAGTTGTGGATACTCTTAAGAAGTATGGGTACGGAGGCGCATATATGTCCAAGAAATGGTTGAAAAAACCGTTATTTATTCAGTCATTTGCCCCAACTTCTCTCGTGTACATATCAAACTTGACAGATTCGCCGAAAGTCTTATTGATAGATGATGTTACCATGCCAACTCAAGATACTAACCAGGTCCATCCTCTGATCCTCTTCTTGTTTGTGTATTCCTGAACGTTCTTATCCTTTTGCTAAAAGTACCGATCTGTCTGTCAAATCTAAGCAGACATACGCAGAGATCACATCAGATGCCTATTTCAGCTACATTAAGGAGTACGTGGTGGGGATTGGACCATGGAAGGATACAATTGTTCCAGTAACGAACAACTATATGCAAGCCCCCACAGATTTGGTCAAAAGAGCTCACACGCATAATCTACTGGTAGGATTTAAGATTCTTCCGGAGACTGAGAGTCAGTAAAACATGCTAATAACTTCTTGACCATGTGATTGAAATTCAGGTGCATCCATACACGTACAGGAATGAACACGAGTACTTACACTTTAACTTCAGCCAAGACCCATATAAGGAATATGAGTACTGGATCAATGAGATTGGAGTTGATGGACTCTTTACCGATTTCACGGGCAGCCTCCATAACTTTCAAGAATGGACATCTCCATTACCTGAAACCTAGAAGTCTCCGCGACAGCTCTTGGGTCAAATTGCTTCATTGGTTCTCCCTTATGCAAAGGCTTGAAGTACCACACGTATTCCTTTTAGTGTACCCATTGTTGTCATTAATTAATTACACTTGAGTCTCATCCATGATTCTTAACAAACAAAGAAAACAAATTCACCACATTTACTGAAATAACCAAATTGAGATTCGACTTAGCTTTTGCTCCTTATTGGTTCACTAAAAGATGGAACTACGTCAGTTAGTATCTTGCGTACTTCTGTAATCTTCAGTCTAACAGTTGAGTCTTGAAGATTAAATTAAAGAAAAAAAGATGCAACTTTATTAACTAGTATTTGGTTACTTCACAAGATTATACAAAAAGTCAAACTTTGTAAATCTTGGAACAGACTTCTAAAATACCATGAAGAAGGAAACAATTGTTCTATCAAAATTTACAACAGTCTTGGAACAGGCTTCATGAAGAATGATAGAATTCAAACTTAATCCCCTCAAAAGATCTTTCATTTTGTGCAGCAAGGGAAGCAAGATAACCATCTAGGGCTGCGATTAGAGGCACGATCAGCTTCTGCTTTAGGAGTAACAGATTTAGGAGCTTCCTCTTTCTTCAATCCGTCATCTCCCTCAGACTCAGACGAAATCTTAGGAGTCTCTGGCTGCGACGGCCTCCTCTGTTTCTTGTGTGGCGTTGAGCCTTGTAATCCACCCTTATCTGCATTCCCCAATCTACGCAATGAACAACAACAAAAAGTGAGAAAAAAACAGACATTTCTGTGTTAAGACATGAAGAGAAGAGATAGATGATCACAAAACATTATTATTTTTTATTACATTGGAAAAGCGAAAGACTTGACGCTAAAATCTTCCGACCGACGAGAAACCGAACGATCTAATTTATTGATTTTGTTGTTATTGTCATTGTTTTGTTTATTAGCAGCTTCATTAGCTATGATAACCTCTCTTATACTTGCTTTAGCCTTTTGTTCTTCTTCTTTACTTGCGCGATAAGTTTTGTCTGTTTCAGCTGCTTTCTTGCCTATTTCCACCGGAATTTTGGCCTCCTCCACCACTTCGCTTGCTCCTCCGCCTCCTCCTTGGTTTGTTTTGTGGCTCGGAGATGGTAAAGGAGAAGGAAAAGGAGGAGTTCTCGGTGAAGGAGGTTGAGGAAACGTTTGCTCGCCGGATTTGAAGTAATCTCCTCCGGTGAAGCTATTGTTGCCCATGTGGATGCTGAAGAGAGATTCGTTGGAGAGAGTGCTCCATTCAATTGGAGCTGTAGAGGTTGTTCTTGCGAAAACGTGTGAAGGGATTCTGTAAGGAGGTGTATTAGGGCTCGGAGTCGTTGTGGCTGTGTTGTTTGTAGATCTCTCCATGATTTGTGTTGGAGGAGATTGCTCTACGTTGTTGTTGTTTAGATTCTGATCAGGTCTTGGTTCTGCTTCTATGGAAGAACAAGAAGAGGAAGAAGACGAAGAAAGTCGTACGGTTGGATCTTCTGTCTCTGGTTTAGAGGTTAAGTTTGTCGAGTTTTGGTTCGTGGGGTTGAAAAAAATTTGCTCTTGTGACGTTTCCATGATTTCAAAATGAAAGTCCTGCCGAAATTTCAATCTGCAGTGTAACAATGATGAAGACAAAAAGACGAGATTATAGATTCAGAAAATACATTAAGATAACATAAGTAACTGGCATCTTTTGAAAATATTTAGTCAACCTGATATTTCAAAGGACAACGATGAAGACGACGAACACAAGCAAGAAGATATCTAATTTTACAAATTTTAAGATGGAAGATCGAGAGACAGAGAATGGTGTTTGTTTTGGAATCAGGAGATTGAGAGTTTTAAGGAGTTTTTTTTATACTTCTGGTAATAATAATTTTGACCCAATTTTAATCAACTATTTTTCGACATTACTAAGTAAAGATTTAAAAAAGTGATCATTTTAATCGATTCGGTTCGATTTGGTCGACCATTGGTTTAGTTTACCGGGTCAAAATATAACTATGTGGCAGATCAGCGAGCGAATCCAAATTAACGGTCAGGATGAGCGAACCTTTTTGCATTAAGCCCTTTCTATTACATGGCCTCAGGGTTTTCACATTTCACTACCGGCGATAATTGAAAGACGCTTCCAGAGAGATCGTGTCCATTAAACCCTAGAGAGTGAGTTCAGTCTCGTCAATGCATCTCTTTCTTTCTGTTATCTTTTGATTTGAGGTATTCGATTTGCGTGCATCCAATTGGAATTGAACCTACGAATTCGCCAATCACGAGTTAACCATTCAGATATTCTGATGTTTCATTCGCTGATCCGAAACTATATTGTTCTCTGTTTGTTCGTGTCCTGCTCATCCATTGTTTATGATTCTCTTCTGCAACCCTAGGAATTGGATTTAGAGTTTAGATGTGCTTGTTGATGTTTCATTTCATGGTTCTGACTACTGAGTGATGCGAATTATGGGTTAACTGAGTTGACCTTGTAAGCTTTGGTTCAATCTTTGCGGATTTTTTTCTTTCGAACTGATGGAATATAAAAGTTCCGCAATTGATATCATGGAGTAGATTTTTTTTCGTCTCTGATCATCTTTCGGTCACCAGGTCACGGTGTAGCAAACACGATAACAGATAGTGAAGTTTTATCCTTCTTGTATTTTGCATTGTTTATTTTATGAAAGGCTGCCTTTTTCTTGCTTCTATTGACGATTGAATTGATGGATATTCGGTGTATTCATGAGTTTCATCTTTTGATTCTTCCTTTCTGATATTACTATCTTTATTTTGGTTTGTTCTTTATTTGTCTTACCACTTAATGAATGCTCTTTCAGTTGCTTCCAGGATACAGATACGGACCACATGGCTTTCTTAAGTAAAGTTGGAAAGATATTTAGGCAGACCAGCACGCATGTCACTGCTTCTAACTCAATGCTACAAAGCATTCGTTGCATGTCTTCGTCAAAAATCTTTGTTGGAGGTGACAATAACTCTAATACAGTTGTGTGAGAGAGTACTCTCTTTTCTTTGTTTCTGTTTCTCTCCGCTAGTTTGTCTCAAAATTGTCTATGTTTCTTCAGGTATCTCCTACAGCACTGATGAGTTTGGCTTAAGAGAAGCTTTTAGCAAATATGGAGAAGTTGTTGATGGTAGCTAGCTAACTCGCTTTAAGTTATTGCAAAACTCTAGCTTTTGGAGTTTTAACTTCCTTTTTCTTATGAATAATTTCCGTAGTTTAACCTCGGAGCTGACTAATTGTTATCAATTGCAGCGAAAATTATTGTGGACCGTGAAACTGGTAGATCGAGGGGCTTTGCTTTCGTAACATTTACTTCTATCGAGGAGGCTAGTAATGCCATGCAACTGGATGGACAGGTAACATAAATGTTCCAGCTTCTTTTGGTACTAAGATATCATGTGGCTTATTCCATTGTCATTTCTTTTTCTTTTCCGACCCTCAGTGTCTTGTTCTGGATGTTTGACCTTTTTCAAATCGCTGTTTCCTGACGATGCATGTTTCTAGAACACTTAAGGTTTTTGGCCTTCACACCTTGGCAACATAGGTAGGGTTGGTATAATCATCTAGCCTCAAATACTAATCATTCGTTAGGCAGCGACTTGCTCTATCTTAATGAATGGCTGAAATGTGGAGCAATATATCATTCTGTTTGCTGATTGTATATCTAGTTTCAAAATAAATCTTTGTTTTCAGACTGTGTCTAGATGATCCAGACAATGCTAAAAAATTTTCTTCTTTGCTTCACATTATTGGCCATTTATTGGGGAGTTTTTGGCATACAGGACCTTCATGGTCGAAGAATTAGGGTGAACTACGCGACTGAAAGAGGAAGTGGATTTGGAGGAAGGGGGTTCGGTGGTCCAGGTGGTGCCTATGCGGGTGGTTACGGGGCTCCCGCTGGCGGTGGTGGTTACGGTGCTCCAGCTGGTGGTTACGGAGGAGGCGGTGCTGGTGGTTATGGTGCTCCAGCTGGTGGTTACGGAGGAAATGCTGGTGGTGGGGGTTATGGAGGTAACTCTCCTTATGGCGGCAATGCCGTTGGTGGTCGTGATGGTTATGGAAGCAACATTGGCGGCGGATATGGTGTTGCTGGTGGTGTCGGTGGAAGTGACAACTTTGCTCAAGGCACTTCCTCTAATTCTGGCTTTGATGACAAGATTAGCAGCAACGAACCACTAGGTAATGATACGGACCATCAGCTTGAAAGCGGGTTTGCGGGCGATGAACAGTTTGGTGGCAGCGACAATCAATTTGGTGACTCAGAGAATGGTAAAATAGAGAATGGTGCAGATGGGTTTGATCAGACTGACGACGGCGATGTTGCCAAGAGAGCTTAATCTCTACAATGTTGCGCCGCCTACGTTACTCTTTGGCATCCTGGAACTTTTCTTTGCAGTTTCAGAATAAACTTATGGAAGTCTTTTAATTTATGTTTTAACGTTGGGGTTGTTTCTCATGTAGAGACCTCTATTGTTGGTCGTTTTTAATGTTTTCTGACATTTGGGCCTCATAAATAAAAATTGTAATAACTTCTAACAGACTCGTGTTTATTCTATTGAAGAACTTCTACTAGAGACTATTAACTCAATCTGCTTTGGCTGCAACGGTCGGCGCTGCATATGAATATATAGAAAATTTTAAACATTTATTATATTGTCAAATTTTGTTAATTTTTACACGGGTTCAATTATATATTGATAAAATTTATTATTTATAGTATTTATAAATTTATAAAAGTTTAAATGTGTATATCTTTGCCTAAGTCTCTTACAATAACAGTACAGATGTTTATAACTTATTTGTGGAATTAGAGCGTTCTACATGGAACTTGTATATAAGGAAATTCCCATATTTTAATTGGAATTAAAATGTTTCAGTAAATCGTTTGCGGGTTCACAAATTGGTATTCGTCGTTTTGGCGAGAAGCGCGCAAGTCTATTCACTAAACCTCATAAGCCCTAACGTTTGGAAGGTTATAGAGATACATTCGATTTTCTCTCTGCAACGGAAATGGCGAGAAAGGGCTCGGATTCCAATCACGAGCAACCTCCTCTGAGTTACCGTAAGAGTATTGAAATCAAATCCTCTCAGGATCCATTTTTCGGTAAGCGTCGATTCTGTTCTTTGCCTCATCGTTCTCTTTTGGTTTATGCGGTGGGAGACGAATCTGCGGATAGATTGATTTATTGCATATGATTACGCTTAGACGATTAGTTTCTCAGCAAATGTCGAGATTCCGTCCGGTGATTGTGATGAGAACATCCGGATCATGCTCAGTTGCATTTTATCGGAACCTAAATAGTTCAAATAGTCTAAATTCCAACGCATTGATGTATGTAGTTTGGAGAGAGTTCCTATGGGGAGGTATAGCTGGAGCTTTTGGAGAAGGAATGATGCATCCCGTAGATACCCTCAAAACCCGACTTCAGAGTCAAATTATCATGAATGCGACTCAGGTATTATCAAGCAGACATCACTTGCACTGATTTTGGCTTTATACATTCTGATTTTATCTGAGAAAAGACAGATTATAAAAGATTGTACGGTTAACTTCAATTCTCTAACCTTGTTCAGCTGTTGCATGAGCATTCCACAAATGCTCCGGACTGTCTGGGTTGGTGATGGATTAAAAGGTATTTCATACATACTTATTCCCTCTCTCATCTTCTTCCAGCTTTCAAGTATGGCTGTATTATATTCCCTTTTATCTATAAATGTGTCCGCCTCTCTTTTCTTGTGGCATGCTTATGTGTGATTCACTATCCTACTTATCATCGTTATGAGCAACAGATTGCCTAGGCTATACATGTTTGCGCTGGGAAATTGAAACAGAAAATATTTTTCTTCTATGCTCTGAGTCATTGGTTTTTTGTTCTTTTATTTCTCTGCTGACTTTAATTTTAGGCTTTTACAGGGGAATTGCCCCTGGAGTCACAGGATCTCTTGCCACTGGAGCAACCTACTTTGGTGTTATTGAGTCCACAAAGAAATGGATTGAAGAATCCCATCCTAACTTAGGAGGGCACTGGGTACATTTTATAGCAGGAGCTATTGGTATGTTATCTAATCTCTCCTCTCCTCTCTCGGTCATCTGATAAATGAGGCGATTGTAAATATAGGAGGGAAAAACGTATGTTCACTCAAGTGGGAACTGATTTTGAGTGCCAAACATGCAGCATAGTGAAACTACATATAACCTGGCTAAATATAATATCAGACATTTAGATGTTATGTGATGATTCTAGCTATGGATATCGTGGGTTTTTATAAGGTAAGATCCAGGTTTTCAGTTAAACCACACAAGAGCAAGGTCGCAATAATTGCTGATTGCTTACTTTAGAATATGTGGAACTGCAATTTTTCTCTACTCTCTCTCTCTCTCTCTCTCTCATGAGACGCCATTGACTGGCCTTTTTGTGAATTTCTTCATGATTAATTGTGGATGTATGTTTCACATACATTAGTGTGTTCCCAAAATAAAAAAAAATTGAAAATGAAGGGAAACCTATAGTTATGTGAAGTTAGAAAGCATCTGATTCCTTTGTGTTCTGCTGCTTTTTTCCTTTTTTCAGGTGATACACTTGGTTCTTTCGTCTATGTTCCTTGTGAAGTAATAAAGCAGCGGATGCAAATTCAAGGCACTAGTAGCTCCTGGAGCTCTTTTATTTCAAGGAACAGCGTTCCAGTTAAACCAAGAGGTGACATGTATGGTTATTATACTGGAATGTTCCAGGCTGGATGCTCAATATGGAAAGAGCAAGGGCTAAAAGGACTATATGCTGGGTATGTAATCTTCCTTCAGGCCATTATGGTACCAATTGGATATGCATTTTCAAGGAACCCATGTTGTTATTTTTCTTTTTTTCCTTTGGCAGATATTGGTCTACACTAGCAAGGGATGTACCTTTTGCTGGCCTTATGGTATGTAATATGATGCTTCAGTGAAACGGTTACCTCCATTCATCTTATGGGTCTTTGTCTCCTCATTTTCGTTCTGTTTTTTTTCCCTTCTCAGGTAATGTTTTATGAAGCATTAAAGGATCTAACAGATGAAGGGAAGAAAAAGTTTCCACAATGTGGAGTTAACAGTTCTATCGAGGGGCTGGTATTGGGAGGATTAGCTGGTGGTACGTTAGGATAAGATCAGTTTAAAGAAACCATTCCAAATAGCTCATCCGTAGTGAACCATGGTTAATTTAATATCCCTCCAGGACTGAGCGCGTATCTCACAACACCACTGGATGTTGTAAAAACAAGATTGCAAGTGCAAGGAACAACGATCAAGTATGTCTCATGTTCTTACAGGTTCATATGATCATAATCTAAAATAGCGTCCCCGAGTAGTATCAAGAACTTGTTTATGTTAAATTTGGTAATCTCGATAGGTACAAGGGGTGGTTGGATGCAGTCGGGCAGATATGGAGGAAAGAAGGTCCAGAGGGTTTTTTCCGGGGAAGCGTGCCGAGGGTCATGTGGTATATTCCGGCTTCGGCACTCACCTTCATGGCCGTTGAATTCCTTAGAGAGATTTTCAGAGAGAAAGGTAAGAATAGCAATGTTGTCTCCAACTTGAGCATAGAGAGTAAAAGATCTTCAGTACATGAGGTTAGAGAGAATTAGTGAGATGGTTCTCTTGTCTTTTTGAATCCAAGTATAAAAAGTGAGAAACATTCACAAACTTGTCTATATATATGGCTCAATGTTTCGTATCTTCTTGTAAGATACAGTTAACAACAATCTGATCAGTGATCCCTCAATATCCCTTTTTATAAGAGAAAAAAAATCTTTAAAAAAAAATAATTATTGGATTGTGAAAATTATGTGACATTGGTGGTGTGAAATTCTGTAATTATAGGGTTCTAAGTTAATTTTCGGGCCTGAAGAGGTTTATGTGTTTAAAAATAATAACAAAAGAAGAATTAGTCTAAACCCTAAGCCACGCCTAAAAAGAGAGGACAAACAAAACAAAAAAACCCTAGTTTCCTCTCCTCTCGTCTTCAAGAAAAAACCCTCAGCCGTTTTTCTCCGATCCGCCTCTCCGGCCCGGTCTGCCGGCGCCGCGAGAGGGCAAAGCTCTTTCCTCCTGTTCTCCGACCCCCCTCTTCTTCCACGCTGGTTTTCCTCCTCGTTCTTCGAGCTTTGGGCTCGCCGGGGAGGAAGCGAGTCACCGTCGTTACGCGCCTTTTCTGCTGCGAAGGGGTGTTTGATTGTGGTGGGCCGCTCGTGCTGACAATCTTCATTTCCACAGCTTTCAGGTACAATCGCCTTGCTCTCGGACTGTTTGGTCCAGGTGGAGCCGCGGAGAGATGAGAGCCGCCGGGAGTCGATTCACCGGAGTACCGGTACCAACCCATTTGTTTGAGGACGCATTTGGGTGTGGTAAAGATCACTGGTGACTTTTGCCTCTGGGATTCGAATCTCTGATTGATTTCCTCAAACGTGGTGGATTGAAGGTTGTAGGGCCGGCAGTGGAGATCGGCGGTAACTGTTGTCGGATTCTTGTCTCCTCCGCGCCAGAAGGGGCTTCCATGGACCGATGTTGGGCCAGCGTAGGCCTTTCTCCCCGGATCAGTTCATGGGCTTTTCCTTGGGCTCTCGTAATCGGGATCAGATTGTGGGCTTGTCCTTTGGGCTAACCCCCTCTGGGCTATCTTCCCCTGGGCATGATTTGGGCGCCTTTTTTGAGCCAGTTTTATTGGGCCGTCAGTTTTTGAAATGATTCAAATGGGCCAGTTGGGCCAATTTTTGGATCAGCCTCATTGGACTGATGTAATCATTTGGACTGTCTCTTTAAACTAGCCCTTTGGGCTGGTTTATCTTGGATAGAGTTCCATGGGCTGATTTTCCGATCGGTTTATTGGCTTGTTCTGCTTGTGGATTCAAGTATCATCCATTCACCAGACTTCCTTGAAGGATGCAAATTAGCGAACTCAGGTCTACGAGGACAGGATCTGGACAAGCTCTAGGCGCATTTCAATCGGATTTCTTGATGGATAATATAATGAGCAGTAGATTGGCTTATTGTATTTTGGGTGAATCCGATCTTTGCCTTTGGTGGGTCGTTTTTCTTTTCGAATAAATTGTAACATGATAGAATCATCTAGGTTAAGTTTAAACTTTTTAGGAAGTTTAGATGGTCTAATTCCTAGGAGAGTTACTGAATTATACATTCAGTTAACGATTTTATGCTTCGGCAGTGGCTCTGGTGTTGTTTGAGCCTATTTTGGGTTTATTTTAGCCTATTTTTAGGTTGTATTAGCCTTTTAAGGTTTGTATTACCCTATTTTTGGATTATCATAGCCTATTCATAGGTTCCGGTATCATTAATGAAAAATGGTATTTGTGTTAAAAAAAAAAAAGTCTAAACCCTAAGCCAAGAGATGGCGTCTTCTTCTCGCTCGGAGAAACGATGTCTTTATGAGGTACACGATGTCAGCAAGGAATCTTCGCCGGACGAGATTCGATCCTCTTATAGGCGTTTGGCTTTGCAGCGTCATCCCGACAAGCTTATCAAGGCCGGTGGATTATCGGAGGCTGAAGCCACCGCCCAGTTCCAAGAACTCGTTCACGCCTACGAGGTTTTATCCGATCCCAAGGAGCGAGCCTGGTATGATTTCCACCGATCTCAGATTCTATTCGCCGACCATGGCTCCGCCGGTGGCTCGAAATCTGGTGGAAGGCTCAGAGAGCTATGAGCTACGAGGAGCCTGATTGGGCAAAGGCTCTGGGTACATAAGAGGAAGGGGACGGATTCGATGTAGTGGAAGAGGATATTGGTGGTGATGATGCTAAGAGGAAGAATGAGCAGCTGTATTGCATTGTTTGTAGCAAGAAGTTCAGAAGTGAGAAGCAGTGGAAAAACCACGAGCAGTCGAAGAAGCACAAAGAGAAAGTGGCGGAGTTGAGAGAGTCATTCAGTGATGTAGAAGAGGAAATTGAAGAAGAAGATGAGGAAAAGATTGATGAGCCACCTGAAACTGTAGAGGAGCTCCACGGGAAGCTTCGGGAGGGGTTAAATATGGACGACGAAGAAGAGGTGGAAGAAAAGGATGTTGAGGAGGAAGTTGTAGGCGAAGCTGATGAAACTGATGATGAGTATTTTGTGGCAGAGGAGGATATGAAAGGGTCTAGTGAAAGTGAGGATGAGAATGTCGATGACGAGATGAGTCTACTCAAGAAAATGGTATATGGGCAGAAGAATAAGCGAAAGAATGTTTTGTCGAGTAAAGAAGATGAAGTTCAAGTCGAGATTGAGAGCGACACAACGGAGTTGAGCGAATTTGATAACCAGAAAAGCACAGGTAGGAATAGAAAAGGTAAGAAGGAGAGAAATAAACGGAATGCTGGAAAAGACACGACGGGTGATGCCAACAAAGTACAGATACCTGAGGAAGACGGTAATTCAGATGACTACGTGAATGCAACGGACTCAGCTTCTGGAGCATTTGAGGATTCTCAGAAGGGTGAGCCAGATTCAGTGGAGTATAATAACAGGAAGAGTACAGGGAGTAGGCGCAGGAGTAAGAAGGGTAAGGATAAGAATAACATCGGAGGGTTAATGGAGAAAAGCAGTGAAGCCGATGATACTCAAGATAGAAATGGAGACATGGGAGAATCTCATTTAGAAACGTTTGAGGACCGAAGTGAATATATAGAACACAAGAAGGCTCCCAGATCAAAGAAATCAACCAGAGGAATGAAATCCATGGTACAAGCTTTCTTCCCTTGTAGCATCACTAGATCATACTTTTTGGCGTGATAGTTCTTGAAATCATATATTTATATATCAAAATGCAGGGCACATCGAAGCAAGCCAGTAATAACGAATGCGATAGATGCGGAGAGGTGTTTGAATCGAGGTTGGCCCATTAAATATTTGTTCCTTTGTCATCTCCAGTTCTTCAGTCGTATACTTTGTATCATTCAAATGTTGACCCTCATCTACTAAACCATGGCCAGGTCAAAACTATTCAAGCATATAGCAGATACAGGTCATGCGACCGTCAAATCCCGATGATCCAATGCTCATTTTAAAGCCCATTTAAGGATTATGCAGAGAAGAACCAAGAAGAGGGAAGTGGGAGAGAGCAAATAAAACTACGTTTTTGACACTTGTAGTGCAAAGGAATTGATTATCAAACTATATGTACTGACTACTTACTATTGCTGAAACAAAGTTTTTGCAGAGAAGAAATCTATCAAAGGTTGGCTATAAGATTGCATTTTTTGAAGTATATAATTCGTAGTACGTAATAATCAAGATTGTGGGATCATATGATACTGGTTTTGACCCTCTACTACTTTCTAGTCAAGGTTAGGGGTCTCATTATCGAAATATCAGCAGGTGGTCTCTGTTGTATAATCTTCCTTTCCTTTTACTGGCCAGATAACGAATATATAAATACGCATGTTTTTTTTGAAACATAAACTATATTGTTATGATTGTTGTAGGAATCTTTATTGTCATGAAATACTTTGAAAAAATCGATGCCGTACTCGATTAGTTATTCATCTTTATGCGAATAGTGCACTTATAAATTGATAGTTGAAACAAAACGTAGACGGTAGACCCAATTGTCAGAACAATCTCGCTAAGTAGCAGATTCGACAAATAACTTCTTTCGAAAACTCTGCAAAACACCAAACGCACAACAAAATCCTGCAGAAAAGATTTATAACGCCATGCCTAAACATGACTCTAAAGCTGAGAGCACCAGTCCCTAGCATTCTGGAACATCTTCAACCACGGACTCGGCCCAGCTTTCTCAACGTCCCAGCTTGTCGGGTACCACGGAAACTGCCACATCAAGAAACAACGTTCAGGATGAGGCATCATCGCCAAATGTCTTCCATCAGGCGAACATATAGCTGCTATCCCCAACGGTGAACCATTGAGGTTAAAAGGGTAAGCTTCAGTCACACTCCCATCATCATCACAGTACCTCAACGGAGCCAAATCTGAGTGAAGCATATGGTCCAAGACTCCTTCGTCCGGGAAATAAGCCCGTCCTTCTCCATGAGCCGCCCACACTCCTAAGGTACTTCCCTCCATTCCTTTCAGCATTATCGATGGCGAGTCCTTAATGGTCACGCTTGTGAACCTACACTCAAACCTTCCTGATTCGTTGTGAACAAACCTTGGCTGCGACGTGTCGAGTGACCCGCCTACTTGAGGACCTGGAACCCAACCTAACAAGGCCATTAATTGACAACCATTGCAAATTCCGAGGCTGAACGTGTCTGGTCTTTTGTAGAACTCCTGGAATTGACTGAGGAGTGGTTCGTTGAACCTTATTGAAGCAGCCCATCCTTTGGCTGAGTCAAGGACATCAGCGTAACTAAACCCTCCAACAAACACAATTCCACGGAACTGATTAAGAGTGATTGCTCCGGCTAGAAGGTCAGACACTGTCACGTCCCACGGTTCAAAACCGGCAGCGTAAAAAGCAGCCGACATTTCCCTGTCTCCATTGCTGCCTTCCTCTCGGATCACAGCTACTTTCGGTTTAACATCTGAGAACATATACAACAAATAAAACTCTCATCAGGAAATATGGGGTTAATGAGAAAACGAAACTTCATAGAGATCGATCTTACCCTTAGACATATAATTATCGTTGGTCCACGAAGGAGTAAATGAAAGCTTCCAGTTAGGCTCATGCCTCAACTTCAGACCTTCTTTCTCCATCTCTACACAAGACGCCAATCTCTGCAGCTTTTCCAACTGGAAACTGGTGTCTTCCCACATATCTCTGAGGAATGAAGTTTTCTCACTCAAATGAGTAATCCTGTCAACTTTCACCTCTATCAAAGGAGAGTCAGTGACTTTCCCAATGATCTCGGCAGTAACATTGTAACCACGGAGTTTTTCCATCACAGCGTCTAAATTCTTGTTGCTAATCTCCATAACGAGACCGAGTTCTTCAGAAAACAAAGTCTCAAAGAGGCTTATCCCGTTTGAAGCCAAGTTGAGGTTTATACCTCTGTTTCCAGCAAAAGCCATTTCCAAAGCTGCTACAACTAGTCCACCATCGCTGATGTCGTGTCCAGCAGATACCAAGTTCTCTGAGATGAGAGCTTGAACGCCCTCGAAAACGTTTTTCAGATACGGAACATCATCAAGATCAGGGCAGTCGTTTCCAATCTGACCAAAAACCTGAGCCAGTGCAGATCCACCTAATCTCCGCTTTCCCTTTGCCAAATCAACATGCACGAGTACACCATCATCTCCTAGCTTCAGATCCGGAGTCACTGTTTTTGTTATGTCTGGACAGGTAACATAGGCACTAATCACAAGGTTACCTGGAGCTTTTACAACCTCACCACCCGCATGAGCTGCCATCGATAGACTGTCTTTTCCACCATCAATTGCAATGCCAAGTACGATCATCGCTTCAGATAGAGTAATTGCAGCATCATACATCGCTGACCCTTCTCCTTCAAGCTTGGCAGCATACATCCAGTTACCACTAGCTTTAACATCAGAAAGTGCAGTAACCTTTGCCCAAACCAGATTTGTCAAAGCCTCTCCAACGGCTAGTCTAGCCATGGCTTTTGGATCAAGCAGACCTTTAATTGGTTGCTCGCCAATGGCACATGCACCACCTGTTAGATCTGTGAATGTCTGTGCAATGACTGCAACATCAGCAAGGGTGATCTGCAATGGTCCAACTGTTTGCTGCTGGGCAACAAGACCTGTCACACATCTATCCACTTTGGTTGTCAAGAACCGCTTCGAAGAAACCGATGGTAATCGCAGAACCCTTTTTAAAGAGTCCATCAATGTAATCCCAGGAGCAATATCAAGTGGTTCCCGTACATAAGCAACGCGGTTGAACTCAAACGTCTTCTTAGGCATATCACCAAGAACCTTCTCGAGTTCAAGATCCACAGCAGGAGGAGGTGGAGGTAGCCCTTCTTTCTTGCACTTCGCTGCAGCTGTGCTGTCAATTAAAGTACAGCGACCTTCCCCATTAATTGTTCCAAGCACAGCCATTGAAAGTCTTTCCCTCTTACAGATCGATTGCAAAATCTCTCGGCTCTCAGGTTTCACCAAAATCGCATCTTGCTCTTGATACTCTGCTCCCCATATCTCCAATACCGACATAGTATGATCACCCACAACAACCGCTCTTATGTCAATCTCTGCACCCTCTGGATAAATAATCTCTTTGACGACATTGCAGTTCCCACCAGCGCCTTGATCATGAATGCTGATGATGGGATTCTTCTCGCCCATCTCAATGCAAGCACGGACAACACGGTACAACTTCTGCGACATCTCAGCGTCTCCACGCTGCACAGCATTGAAATCAAGCTCTGCATCATTCTGACCACTAACCATACTCGACGCTGCACCTCCTCCCATACCAATACGATAAGCAGGTCCACCAATCTTAACAACAAGCATCCCAACTTCTGGCTCCCCTTTAGTTATATGAGTATGATCAATCTGTCCAATACCTGCACTAAACATAATCGGCTTCAACCATTCTCGTCTATCCCCACTTGGCAGTCTCATTCCAAAAGTCCTGGTATATCCTTGAATCATAGGCTCTCCAAATTTGTTCCCATAGTCAGATGCACCATTGCTAGCATCGATGAGTATCTGTAAAGGTGAGGCGAGGTTTGATGGGTACTGGAAAGACGAGTCTTCCCATGGAGCATAAGATCCCTCCATGTTTAGGTTCCCAACACAATAACCAGAAGTGGATGCAACCACAAATGAGCCTCGTCCGGTTGCATGTGTATCCCTAATTCTACCTCCAGCACCTGTCTCAGCACCAGGATAAGGAGCCACCGCGCAAGGGAAATTATGGGTCTCAGCAGTGAACAATATGTCGAGATCACGTGCACTGACATCAAGCAAGCAAGTAGAGCCAGGAAGTAGAGGCCGTAGCTGGTTCACCATAAACCCTCTAATAGCACTGGAATTATCCTTAAACCCAATGACGGAATTATTCTGATTTGCCTGCAAGATTAAACACATAAGATAAAAGTGAATGATATGAGTGAAAATGTAGAAAAGGAGAGAAATTTGACTGAAGCAATTTATTGTTACCTCCCAAGTGCTCTTTACGATTTGCATAAGAGACCTATCCATTGGCTTTCCATCGATAACCATGTTCCCAGCAAAGAACCAGTGTCGACTGTGCTCGCTGTTGGATTGAGCGATATCAAATAGCTCAACATTGGTTGGGTTACGCTTAATGTCCTCTTTAAAAAGTCTAGTATAATACTGCAAATCTTGCTCATCAAAGGCTAAACCCATCTCCTGGTTGATTTCTTCCAGCGCCTTCCGACCTTTCTCCATCACAGGCACATACTTTACTTCTTCTGGAACCACATTTGTCGCAAATGAAATCAGCCTTTGGGAGTACACGCACTCGGTCATTCTATCGTGAACCATTGCAGCAAATTCGTTTATTTGATTTTCCAAGATTGGCTCATTGCTGAACAAGAGGTACCTCCTAGACCTTTCCAATCGAGTCACCTCGTTTAACCCACAAGCTCTACATATTGAAACTGCATTGGTGGACCATGCTGTTGTAAAAGACAATCTGGGACCAACTTCAACAATTGTAGCATGAAGTCCTTCTTGCTTCTTCCTCTCAAGAAAACTATCCGTTCCTGAAATTTAACTCAATCATCAATAACAGAGAGGCCCAACAATTTTGTTACCGTTGCAACAAAACAAAATATAGCATGACAGTAAAAGTACCTAAATTCTCTGGCTCAAATGTTTCTTGAAGAATCCACTTCAGAACCGATAGCTTTTCGTCTGCCAACTCCGATTCAAGCCCAATATTGAAACACTGCTCTGTTGTCAAACTGATAATCTGGTTGCTGATTTTGGTTTGAACCGCCTTGAGAAGCTCTGCGTTTGCGCTTTCTTGAATCAAAGGCACGCGATAGAAATGGATAACCTCTGCAGCAGGTTTCTCAACCAAGCTCGGTTGCTCAACAACAGAAATAACAGAACCAGTTGAACATCTCAAGCTAACAGCTTTTGCTCTATTCAAAGACAGACGTTGTGAGGTTCCAAATCTAACAAAACCCCACAATTGACTGGTTGAGCTTCGGTTCAAAAGCGTCGTTTGTCTATTGGAACCCTGCAAAAGCCATTAAATTGCTAAAACGAAAATATCCTTGAATATGGAAATCTTCTACCAAAAATATGATATGAGTAGAGATAAAGAAAAAAAAGAATATTACAGATGCCAATATAAAGACTGTATCTCGAATAATCTAGGTAAAGTTTATGCAATAGAACGGAAGAAGTTAAGCTTAGCATTTGACAGGAAACTCGACCAATGGAAAGCATGAGAAAGAGAATATTTACGTTTAGAAATAAAGCAGCACGAGTTGTTGCTTGGGAGGTATTCATCGCGGGGAAGATGAAGAACGAGCAAAGGGAAATAAGGGTTTACGGATTTCTTTTTTATCCTCTCTCTGCTATTGTCTTAACGGGGCCGAACCTCCGACTCCGAGAACACCACAGTCGACACAGTCCTTGTTTGTCTTATATGAAACTCTTTAGGTTTTTTAGGTGTTTGTCTATTTTTTTTTGTTTTCAGGAAAATAAGAAAACAAAACAAAAAATAATTACTTTTCAAATTTGCGCTAGCTAGGCCCAAAATGTACTATGGGCCTTCGGGCAGATATTACATACGTATCAGAGAGTCTAAAATGTTTCCATATACAACCAAAAAATAATAATACAACTTACAATAGTTCATTAACAAGATGTAGGAGATGATCATTATTATAACTGAGTTGACTAATATTATAAGATCTGTTTATAATATCATGTGATTTCAAATTCACAAATTCTATTAACAAAATGGAGGATAAAAGGTATGATGACGACATCGCCGTTTCAAACTGAGTATCACAATCAATTAGCATGGACATTAAAGGCAATACCAAGATATTCATCTGTTCCAATTCGATATAAGGAGACAACATTCTAATTTGCGATTTAAAACCAGATCCATGATCAAAGTCTATTCAGAGAATCTCCAAAACACTTCAAACAAAAAAAGGAAAATGCTTTCAATATCAAATACAAAATAGCGAACTAGAGGACAAAAACCACAGCTAAATCAAAGTTTTTGCTGGTTTACTTTGCTTCATATGTTACTCGGATACATGAAGACTCTGACCCTCATTCCCTGCAAGACAAAAAAGAAAAGAAAAGATGTCTACTTTAAAACCCAAAGCAGAAGATTTAACATCTAAACAAGATAATGGTTATAGGATCTGTTCAAGTACCATGGACTTAGGAGGCAAGTTCGATGTGAATTTGGCACGGACAACACCGCTGTTACCATGAGGCCTGGTAACTTTTCCCCAGATGCAGCGGTAGTGGCTACCGTTCTTCTTGGTCTTAGCCTTGTAAATGTAAGCCATCCTCTTTCCCTTATACCATGTTACCTCCTCCTGAGTGTTGACTCCTTCAATCTGAATTAGGGAAGTGTTTGGGTACTGGTTGGACTTCGACCTGCACAATCACGAAAATGTCAGAGACCAAGGACAGTACCAAATGGTTGTGTTTAGTTCGACATGACAAGGCTATTTTAGCAGAACTCGGTTAACAACTTCCCAGTTTAGATTAATAGTAAGCTAATATAATGTTCTAAGAAAATGCAGGCAGTTAACTACACAGATATGGACTCAAAAGTAAATGCGGAGATTCTTAACGCACATCAAGTTTTGATTATGATTAAGGTAATACGAACAGAGTATGATAATAAGCTAAAGAAGTTTATAATGAGATCATATCTTCTTAAGTTACATAAACTACTCGTCAAGGTTCATTACATTGAATAAGATTGGAGCCAAAGCAATGAGCATCATTACATTGAATTAAGATTGGAACCAAATGAAGGACCAGTAAGCAGTGTACAATGAATAGCATAGAGATTGAAGTAAATGGGTCACCTTTTGTATCCCAAGATGGTTCCTCTGACGTAGAGTCTGCGAAATTTGGCAAGATAATAAAGATTCAGATTCGATCCAAAACATAACTTCACGGAAATTGCTATACTGAGTATCTATGAGAAGAAAAACGTTTAGTTACAAACGATAAGATAAACATGTAAACCATCACGATTTAAAAACAGTTTCAGAAGAGGAGGAAAAGGAGCAAATCTCAAGTGCTGCCATAGAAAACCATCTTCCAAAACTAGAGTTTGATTAAACTCGATGAACAACAAAAGAAGAAGAAAGACCTGACTCGTTCTCCTTGGCGTCCCTTCACCATTTTCGCGTCGGCCGATAAACGCAAGACTGCTGCTACTGAGGAAAACGGAGAAGAAAAGCCCTAAAACATTAGCACGAATTTATATAGTGCTACCCTAGTTCTCATTTTTAGATTTGATTAAGAATGGGCCTATGGGCCTCAAAACTTAGCGTGGTAAGATGTTGGAAAATTTAAATGGGCTTCCTTTCTTTTAGTTATCGTTTACTTCTTTCCTACTTTCTCTCTCCTGCTATTCTCATTCTCAAGAACAGTCACTCGCCGCCGTGTTTCTCCGTCCCCGATCATCCCTCCGACTCTTCTATGTCGAATGGATCATCGAGCAGAAGCTTACCAAAGCGTTCGACTCCAAAAAAGCTTCTTCTTCCTTCAAGTGTGGTCTTCATCGTTGGGGTAATCGTGGCGTTGACTTATCAGTCGATATTAAAACCTCCTCCGCCGAAACTATGTGGCTCCCCCGGAGGTCCACCGATCACAGCACCGCGGATAAAACTGCGAGATGGGAGAAATTTGGCGTATAAAGAGCATGGACTTCCGAGAGAGAAAGCTACCCGCAAAGTCATCTTCATCCATGGATCCGATTGTTGTCGACACGACGCTATTTACGCCACTCTCCTCTCTCCGGTACTTGTACATACTGATTTCTTCAAATTAGGGTTTGTATCTTTTTTTTGATGAATTTCATTTTATAGTATCTAGCGGAGGAATTTGGTATGTATATGGTTTCGTTCGACAGACCGGGTTACGGAGAGAGCGACCCGGATCCGAATCGTACCCCGAAAAGCTTGGTTTTAGACATTGAAGAGCTCGCTGATCAATTGAATCTTGGAGCAAAGTTCTACGTGATCGGGTACTCGATGGGAGGACAAGCAACATGGGGATGCCTTAAATACATCCCTCACCGGTTAGCCGGAGTGACACTGGTTGCTCCGGTGGTTAACTATTGGTGGAAGAACTTACCTTTGAATGTTTCCACTGAAGGTTTCAACATGCAACCAAAAAGAGATCAATGGGCGGTTCGTGTTGCTCACTATGCTCCTTGGCTTATTTACTGGTGGAACACACAAAACTGGTTCCCGGGTTCGAGTGTTGCGAACCGAGATCACGGTATCTTGTCACAGCCGGATAAAGATATCATTTTGAAGCTGGGTTCTTCGAGGAAACCGCATTTGGCAGAAGTAAGGCCGCAAGGATTACATGAGAGTATTAACCGTGACATGGTTGTGGGATTTGGGAATTGGGAATTCGATCCCATGGAACTCGAGAACCCCTTCTTGAACAACCAAGGCTCTGTTCATTTGTGGCAAGGAGATGATGACATGTTAGTGCCTGTGACGCTGCAACGTTACATTGCACATAAGCTTCCGTGGGTTCACTATCATGAGGTTCCCGTAAGTGGCCACTTCTTCCATTACACTAAAGGTGTGGTTGATGACATTGTAAAGACGCTCTTTACCACCAATGCTGAGAATTAATGAAGATCCCACTGGTCTGGAATATGCCCAAAAAAAGTTATGGATACAGTAAATGTTTAGAGTGGTGTATTTATAAGCCAGAAGCAGTAAAATAAAAGTTTACTTATTACGATTCCGCACTAGTTTTGCTACATTATAATCGACCAAAGCAGCCAAAATCGAAACAGAGAATGAGTCTCTACGGACTCTAAAAGCTTAAGTTACAGCACCTCAAATAACTTTAACCGTTGGCGAGTCTTCAAAGGTTAAGACTTTTATACTCAAATCATCAATCTTGAAATTAGGAGAGAAGAAGAGGAGGGCGTATATGTTAAGGCTAAGAAAGTCTTCAAAAGGAGTCTTTAGATCAAAGCATAGTGATGTGTTAAGCAAGCAACAAACACTAGTGTAGAGACCAGAGATTGAGCAAATAAACATTCTTAGAGATCGAGATGACAAGTATACTCACCCAAACTTGTTTAAAAAAGAAACAGGCCTAACTTTTATTTGTATGGTATTCATGTGGATATGGTATAATAGTCCTGACCTGTTCAACCTAACCTGCTACACTAACAGCTATACAAGCATCATGTTCTAACTTCTTAAGTATTGAATTCGCTGCATTTTTTTTCTTCAGTTAGGCCACATTAAATGCAGACAGCAGGCACTCATAAAGAGTGGTGGATCCAGATCTGATAATTTCAAAAATAACAAAAGAATTCTCCAAATTCTCCATCTCTTCTTTACTTGCGCGCCACTTCTCTTCTTTTGCAATCAATGCATAAGCTTACTAAAGCTTCGGACACAAAACAGTCTCCTTCTTTCTTCAAATGTGATCATCACTGTTGGTGGTATGATCGTCGCGTTGACTTATCAGTCAATGTTGAAACCTCCTCCGCCAAAGCTATGCGTCTCCCCCGGAGGCCCACTGATTATAGAACCACGTATTAGGCTGTGTGAGGGGACGATATGGACTTCCTAGAGAGAAAGCTAACCAAAAAATTGTCTTCATCCACGGATCCGATAGTTGTAGACACGATGCTGTTTTCGCCGCCCTTCTCTCTCCGGTACTTCTTTTTTTGTGTGGCTAACGAACTTCAATTTATAAAACTGGAGGCCTTACAAAACGGTTAAGAAAATCAAATAGAATCTGCTCTTATCTATTAGTGATGGGTGTAACTTTTGGTGGAGAAACTTACCTTTGAGTGTTTCCACTGAAGGTTTCGACATGCAGCCAAAAAGAGATCAATGGGAGGTTCGTGTGGCTCACTATGCTCCCTGGCTTGTTTACTGGTGGAACAAACAAAAATTGGTTCCCGAGTCCGAGTGTTGCAATCGTGATCGCGGTAGCTTGTCACAGCGAGATCAAGATATCATTTTGAGACTGGGTTCTTCGAGAAAGCCGAATTTGGAAGAAGTAAGGCAGCAAGGAATTAATGAGAGTGTTAGCCGTGTTATGTTTGTGGGATTTAGGAGCTGGGAGTTTGGTCCTATGGAACTCGAGGATCTGTTTCCGACAAAGAAGACTCTTTGGGTCAGTGGCAGAGAAATGAGGACATGCTAGTGCCTGTGACTATGCAGCGTTACTTTGCATTCCAGTGCTCTGACAACGCCCAAAAAACAAATATGACCACTATGGATTTTATGTAAATTTATTTATTTATTTCTACGAAAGCATAGTGAAGTAGACTTTTTTACAGCTTCACAAAGTCCACCAAAGAAACCAAACCAACAACCAAAACAGAGTATGAGTCTCTTCCGACTCTAAACCTGAAGCTACAACACCTCAAAGAAAAACATTGGAGACACTTAAAAGGTTAACACTTTAGTCCTCAACCATCTCCTCATCATCTTCTATTTCCTCAATCCTCATCTTCTTCACCGCCTGAGCTGCATCACTTTTCTTTGGCCCATTGGCAATATGAATCAACACATCCGACTTCTTACCTGTTGTAGCGTTCACTAGCCCTCCATTTTTTTCAACACGGTACACAAGATCAGATCCACCACTGCCTGCATCTATGTATACGGTGGAGTTTTCATCGATTTCCTCACGCACAACCATCTTCGACAACTCTGTAACAACCTTCTTCTCCATCCATCTCCTTATTGGCCTAGCACCATACACCTAGCCATACAACACAATATAGAGACCGCAAGAGTCAGCCAACGGACCCAATATAAGAGATTAGTGCATCATGAAGATTGCATTAGGTAAAGTCACTTACCGGATCATAACTCTCTGCCAAAATGTAGTCTAAAGCAGCATCGGTGACTGCCAAAGCAACGCCTCTCTCAGCGAGCCGGACAGCAACGTCCTTCATTTGGAGCCGGGCTACTTTCCTCAACTGGTCATGCGAAAGGGGATCGAACACCACAATCTCGTCAAGCCTGTTTAGGAGCTCTGGTCTGAAGTGCTTTCTCACCTCCTGCATCACACATTCCCGGGCTACTTGCATCGACACTTTCCCAGTTAGCCCTGAAAGAAGGTGCTCTGCACCAAGGTTTGATGTCATGATTATCACCGAATTCCTGAAATCGACCGTCCTCCCTTGCCCGTCTGTCAATCTACCATCATCCAACACTTGGAGCAACGTGTTGAAAACAGCAACATGGGCTTTCTCCACTTCATCAAAGAGTATTACACAATAAGGTCGCCTCCTCACAGCCTCGGTTAGTTGTCCTCCTTCCTCGTGACCAACATAGCTGTGACAAAGTGCAATCATGTAAGAAAACAAGTTCATAGCCAAAAAAATATTGTCGTGAAAAGTAAAGGATTAGGTACTTACCCAGGTGGTGCCCCAATGAGGCGAGAGACAGAGTGTTGTTCCATATACTCGGACATATCAATCCGAACTAAGAGATTTTCGTCGTCAAAGAGCTGCTCCGCGAGAGCCTTAGCGAGCTCAGTTTTGCCGACACCAGTTGGGCCAAGGAACAGAAATGATCCAGTTGGTTGTTGTGGCCTTCCAAGTCCTGCCCTTGACCTCAAAATCGCCTCAGAAACTGCATTTACCGCTTGATCTTGTCCCACAACCCTCTTGTGCAACCTGTCAGCAAGACCAATCAATCTCTCCTTCTCGTTCTGGCCAAGTCTTGTCACTGGAATCCCAGTCCAACGGCTCACAACTTCAGCAATGTGTTCCGGCCCAACGTTTTCAGTGAGCATCATATTCTCGTCAGAAGTTCCTTCGAGTTGGGCAATCGCAGATTCCACTTCTTGAATTGCTCCATATCTTAGGTCAGCAGCTCTTGCAAGGTCATATCTTCGTTCTGCCTCCTGCAAAGCAAACATGAGCTCTTCTCTCTTCTGTTTAAGCCTTCGAATCTCATCGATCCTCTCTTTCTCCTTTCTGTACTTCATCGTGAGAGGCTGTAGCTTGTCCCTCAGGTCATCAAGCTCTTTCCGCACCTACAGGTTCATGATTTGAGAAAACAATACCAGTGACTCGTCCCAAAAGAAGATGCTAACAAAAAACAATTCCAAAGCAAACCTAATTATCTTAGATTTCGAATGTTAAAATCTCCAGAGAGAAGAGAACTGTATCATACCTCTACAAGCCGAGCTTTGCTGGCTTTGTCTTTTTCCCTTTCCAAGGCATGAAGTTCAATTTCCAGCTGCATCCTCTTCCTTTCAAGGTTATCAATCTCTTCAGGTTGACTATCAAGCTGGACTCTCACATTAGCACAAGCCTCATCCACCAAATCAATAGCTTTATCTGGTAAATGTCGACCTAAACAACCACGCAGAGACCACAAAATGTCATGTCAAGAACAAGACTATAAAAGCAAAAAATTATTATAGCATTAAGAACCTAAACATACCAGTGATGTAACGAGCAGACAATTGAGCAGCATTTATAAGAGCTCTGTCCTGGATACGAACACCATGATGTCCCTCATATTTCTCTTTGAGCCCTCTAAGAATACTAATGGTGTCAGGCACACTTGGCTCAGCTACATAGACTTGTTGAAACCGTCTCTCAAATGCTGCATCTTTCTCAACATATTTCCTATACTCTTCAAGTGTTGTAGCACCAATGCATCGTAGTTGACCCCTAGCTAACATGGGCTTGAACAGATTAGCCGCATCCATCGACCCTTCAGTTTTACCAGCACCAAGAACCAAATGAATCTCATCAATAAAGAGAATCACTTTGCCTTCCGCCTCCTCAACTTCTTTCAAAACAGCCTTTAACCTTTCTTCAAACTCTCCTCGGTATTTAGCACCAGCAACTAACGCACCCATGTCCAAAGAAATCAATCTCACATCAGTAAGACTGTTAGGAACATCTCCTTTCACAATCCTTTGTGCTAAACCTTCAACCACAGCTGTTTTTCCAACCCCTGGTTCTCCGATAAGAACTGGATTGTTCTTCGTTCTTCTTGAAAGAATCCTAACAACTCTTCTAATCTCCTCGTCTCGACCAATCACTGGATCAAGCTTCCCTGCTTGCTCAACCAAATCTCTTCCATAAGTCTTCAAAGCTTGAAAATTCGTGTCCCCTGAAGCACTCTCCACTTTCTTCCCTTCTTTACCACGAAGCTTCTCAACCTCAGATTTTATCCTCGCCGCTGCAACACCGACTTCGTTCAACAAATCTCTGATTTGAGAATCTTCAAGAAGACCCATAATCAGCTGATCCACAGCCAAATGAGTGTCACTACGAGTCTTCTGAGCCGCTTGAGCACGTCGTATAACCTTGATAAGACTCGAACTCGCTGGAATGTCATCGGGCGGAGGAGATTGCGAGGGAAGCTTCTTCAAGGCTTGACTGATCACTCTTTCAGCGGATTGAGCAGCGTTCTCGCCGCCGGCACTAGAGATTGCTTGAGGGAATATTCCGGCGGGATCAGAGACTAAAGCACCGGCTAAATGCAGAGGAGTGATTTGAGCATGTCCTGCGTTTACAGCTAGCTCATGAGCAGCGGCAATCGTCTCATTTGTCTTGTGTGTGAATTTCTCCGGATTCATCTTTGATTAGCCTCTGTGAATTCCTGAAAAAATAATCCAAACAACCCTAATCTCAACATCTTTCATACTCAATCCACACACACCCCACAAACACGAAAGAAGCCGACATACGAACATGAACTAGAGAAAGAACAACAACCAAAAAGAAAATAGTATCTAGCCCATTTACCTTAAACGATATGAAAACTAGGTAAACTAGGTTTTATCACAGATTTTCTTCAAATTTGCTTCTTCTTCCTAGTAACAAGTCTCTCTTTTCCCAGAGAATCAAGCAAGATCGTCGCGATGATAACGTCAGTATAATTTTTCAGATGTTTAGTTAGAAACTTTGTGATTTTTCGGGAAGGCAAGGAGGCAGGAGAGGTTGTTTTTAAGGGAAGAAGATTCATCTGGAAAGATAGAGAATTCTCGCCGCCATATTTCCTCAGTAACTGGAAGCTACTAGAGAATTCGCGACAACAGATATAGAGAGTGAGCGAAATCAAATTTCACTTTTTTCGGACAAGTAGATGCCACGTGGAAATTCCTTTTTGTGGTGAAATTATATGTGCAACAAATTGGAGCCTTCTACAAATTAAAGGAGTTAAGTGAAAATTTCAGAAGTTCAAATAATATTAAACGTTATTTAACAAAATAGTCCTTCATTTCCTCTGCCAATTTCTTTACACCGGATCTTGATCCTATCCTCTGCTCTTCCTTGTTCTGAGCACCGTTCTCTCTTCCAATTCAAACTCCATAATCATTTCTTCAGTTCTCGCTCTGGCATCATTCGTGTGAATTTCTTTCTAAACGTAAGTTTTTCTCCTTCTCATTGGCTTGTGTTGTGTCAATGATCCCAAAATAAATCGTCCTGGGAAGAAACTAAGTATAATGATAGATTGATGAACCTGATTCTTCTCATTCTATTGTAGAAACTACCTAGATTAATCTGGATATACAGTATAGTTCTAGATTGGGAATCAAGGTAATGGAACCTACAAAATTGTTGCCGGAAATGATCGCGTTAAGAGGAGACCTCCCATGGATTGAAGAAACACAGTTTTGTTAGTGTTATATACGATCCTGTAATAGCTGACGATTTTCTGTTTGGTCTTGTCACAGGATTAAATTATCTGTGTGTGGCCATCAAATTACGATGGGTGCTAATGAAAAGAATGTAGAGAGCAAAGAATATCGTCTGCCTCGAGAAGTTAAGGAAGCTCTACAAGCAATAGCATCAGAGTGGGAAGATGTGATTGATTCAAAGGCTCTTCTAGTTATTCCTTTAAAGGGTGCAATGACCAATGAGGTTTTTCAGATCAAATGGCCAACTAGGGAAAGTGGACCTTCGCGTAAGGTTCTGGTTAGAATTTATGGTGAAGGTGTCGAGATTTTCTTTGACCGTGAGGATGAGATCAGGACATTTGAGTTCATATCAAATCATGGTCATGGACCGTTGTTGTTAGCCCGGTTTGGAAATGGTCGTATCGAAGAGTTCCTCCATGCCCGGGTAAAGTATATCTATTGGTTTTATCTCATCTTCTGAGTCTCTCTGTAGCTTCTTCTTTTCATTTCCCCGGGGTTTCAAATTCTTAGGTTGGTCTTGTGGATCTTTTTACCTTCGTTTACTGAAGAGATATGTTCTTTGCTAAACTATGAATTTTCAGACCCTATCTGCTTCTGACTTGCGTGATCCTGAAATATCTGGTCGCATAGCAACTAGGATGAAGGAGTTTCACGGTCTTGAAATGCCTGGTGAGAAGAAGGCTTTACTTTGGGACAGATTACGGTACGTTTCCTTGTTTTCTGCTAAATTCTTCTTTGATTTTCTGATAAATCATTAACTTTTGGGTCTTTGTAACTTCAGAAAGTGGCTCAGTGTATGTAAGAGACTGGCTTCACCAGAAGAAGCTAAGTCCTTTCGTCTCGATGTTATGGAGATGGAAATTGCTTTGCTTGAGAAATCTCTCTTTATGAATGATGAAAATGTTGGATTTTGCCACAATGATTTACAGTACGGAAACATAATGGTGGACGAAGAAACCAAAGCAATAACCATCATTGTGAGGTTCATTATATATGTTTAATCAGCTATCTCTCCTTCTTTTTTTGGCATTATTCTAACTCATGATAAATCATCTTACAAAAAAAAAATAGGATTATGAATATTCTTCCTACAATCCTGTGGCTTATGACATTGCCAATCATTTCTGCGAGATGGCTGCCGATTACCACACTGAAACACCTCACATCATGGATTACAGTAAATACCCTGGTAAGTTATTATTTCAAGTGAACTCTCATTGTATTTTGAAATGGTAAAAGATAGATCGTATATCCTATTAATCTATGAGTCAAATGTATAGGTGTGGAGGAGCGTCAACGATTTCTAAAAACATATATGAGTTCTTCAGGTGGTTATTTTATCACTCTCTCTCTCTCTCTCTCTATGAGCTTCAGCAATAAATTACTGTATGTCCTAAATTCTTAATTGTTTTTTGTTGTTTTGAATTCTTAAGGAGAAGAAGAACGCAGCGATACAATGGTCGAAAAGCTCCTTGAAGATGTCGAGAAATATACACTTGCTAGTCATCTAACTTGGGGTTTATGGGGAATCATATCGGTATTTTCTACAATAACCTTCCATCATACCTTAGTGTGTGTATATATATGGCTGTAATTTTAATTTGATTGTAGGAACATGTGAATGAAATCGACTTTGACTACATGGAGTACGCAAGACAAAGGTTTGAGCAGTATTGGTTAACAAAGCCCAGGCTCATTGGTAACCCGTGAAGATTTCGAACAATATTAAAATTATATGGACTCAATCGAAGAAGTAGTGTTCACCTCTTTAAATATTTATCGCTCTGATGTAGACAATGTTTTATTGTTAAAATATAGTAGTTAGTGATTGTTTGCAAGTTGGTTTACATCCCAGTATCATTAAAGTATACAATTGCACATCTTATATTAAAATCTTCTCATCTTTTATATAACCGGACTCAAAATAACGCACAAAACTATTTATATATAGGCCTATAGCTATAGCTAATGTTTATGATACTCTGGGAACTGAGCTATATACATCGTTGCCTCTGAATCACACAAGTGAATAGGCTCTCACAAGGTGTACCTTATAATTTAAAAAATAAATCAAACAAAATTAACAACGACAAAAAAATGCATTATGGCACAGGTCCTGCAGGTTCTTGGAGCCCTTTTCTCCATCTCCTTTTGAGGCTGTGATGGCCAGAGAAGTTTACAATCACTTACTTCTCTTTTGCACAAAGCAAACACACTTGTTCATCTCTCAAAACAACATTTAGGTCTGAATCCAAAAGCATTGGACAAGTTACTATTCAGTTGAGAAAATAAAAATGTTTTGTTGTTTGTCTTGGACTATTTTGAGAAAGATAAATGTTATTGCTCAAGAAGTTTGCTTATTTGAGTGACAAAAAGCTGAAAAGGTCCTATTTGTAAAAAAAAAAATAATAATAACCGAGACACAATGAAGGATAGTCAGTCAAAGCTATCGTAATTTTACCTTTCTGGAACCACGGTTTTCGAACTAGCTTGCGGATGCGGCGCTTATGACGTTCCAAATAGTTCATCAACTCCATAAGATTGAGACAAAAAAGGGCCTGAGAATTCGATCTTGTCCCTATCACCCTGTCAAAGCTTAAGTTATCAGCATCATTGAGCATGCTTGTCTATAAACCCAAAAAGGAGACAGACCAAATCATGCCTGCTTTTTTTCTCATTCCTCTGAACTTTAGGTAAAAGCGTGGAGAGAGAGAAAAAAAAAACTTAAAACAGCTGAGCAGACATGATCTGAATACAACGGTAATCTGGTCCTTTCTTTCTACTTTTCTGCCATTTCTTATACATCTATGTATATAATAGTTCATATAATCACCAAAAATATATATATATATATAACTATTACATCAGTAGTGCAATCATATCTTTAGAATTTCTTCATTTTATTTCCAATACAGAGAATCGATTTTGACACTGGCATTACAGCATAAGAACAAGGAAACCAAA
Organism: Streptanthus diversifolius; assembly: GCA_039880935.1. Taxonomy (NCBI): domain Eukaryota; kingdom Viridiplantae; phylum Streptophyta; class Magnoliopsida; order Brassicales; family Brassicaceae; genus Streptanthus; species Streptanthus diversifolius. Next base: position 2,627,673 of record JAXGFM010000015.1, on the reverse strand, counting down.
TTCTTAGTTTCATTTGAAAGTGTGGCACAGGGCTTGCTTGGTCTCTACATGTCTACCAAAAGCACTAAACTGCCATGGAACAATGCAAACAACGAAAAATTCTATATGGAAATTGGATATCATATAAACTAGAAGGGTGCTTTTAGAGCTTCTATAATCTACGGACGTACCAAATTACTACCCATCTTTGTTGCCATTTCATCTCTCTGATAGAGTCCCAATGACAGTTCCTGTGAGTGATACTCATCAGATGCACCAAAAGAATCTGGACGTTCAAGTTGTCTCCATTGCTTCAGCATAGAACGCTTCACCATCTCATATGAATCTTGGCCTAGAGAATATGTCTTGTCCTGACGTTTGTCATCCTTTTTAACCTCGTTTCTCTTAGATTGAACATCAATTTTCCCATCGAAAGCGGGAGAGTCACCAGAAAGATTAGGAATGTGATATCTTGAGAGAGATCGATTATGTACCCTAACACATACGTCATCTTTTTCTCGTTTCGCCCAAGCAAAACTGTTTGATTTAGAAACTTGTAACGGCCCTGAGAAAGGTACATCTCCTTGGGATGCATTTCTCACATGGGAAGCTTTGTCTTTCTTGTGATATAAGGGGATTTTCAGTTTCCCACATAATTGGGCATCACTTTCAATCGAATTATGAACTAAATGCCCAATTTTCTTCTGAAAAGTTTCAGTTTGGTGCCGCACATCCTGCAAACAGAAAAAGATAGCATATTTGAGTTCTTGCATGAGGAACATACTTTCAAGATGCAGATAGAAGGTAGACAAGAGAGTAAGTAGAAAGTACCTCAGCTGGTGCCAATTTATTGAATGAAAGGACCTTCCGTGTGGGCTTCCTCGCTTCTATACCACGTCTCCCATTCTCGCTGATTTTTTTCCTGAAAATAGGACACGACGTATGAGGATATTACAAATGTTTCCAAGACCAACCAAAATGGTCGACTAGTAATTTCTCAGAGCTGTGGAATAGTAGATTATGTGCTTCACGCTTCAGTTTTTTTCTGATATGGTGATGACCTGAAATTTTCACTATCAGGTAATGAAAGAAAATTCTGACCTTGTTGCTTCTTCCCGATGCTTTGTATATATCTCCTTGCTAGGCGGGTATATTGGCAAGCTTGAGGGATCACAAGCGAAAGGCTTTGTAGTGAAATACTGAAAAAAAAATATTAACGCAATGTCTTCATTTGTTAAAGATGAGAAAAATACGGTAATATCGTTTTGTTCCCACGAAAATTAAATTTCCATGTCTTCTAACTTTGATACATTAATGAATTCAAAGGATAAAAAGGATACCTGAGAAGCAAGGGCACTGGAGGCAGTACCGCGTTTTTGGGGCTCTATAGAAAGAAGAGTTTCTATCAGATTGATTTCAGTCTCAGAAAAATCTTTCAAGGTTTCCAGGAGACAACTGTCATAATTTTGCTGTGGCTTGAAAAGCATTGCATGAGGAAGTTTGGACTTTTTCCAGTAATCTGCTGGTGGAGATCCACACAGTTTGAATATCTTGTGCAGCTGTTCAACCTGTTCCATACAGTTCAAGTTATAGCACTGAGTTCATTTTTCACCAAGTAAAAAAAAAAAACAGAACATATCCATGACCAAAAGGTCTATTATCATAAAAGAGATTAGTAGGAGGGGTCTACCTCAGTTCTTCCCCGGAGAATAGGTTTTCCAAGAAGTAGTTCAGCGAAAACACAACCAACACTCCACAAATCAACAGCTGCTCCATAGTCCGTTGCCCCGAGCAAAAGTTCAGGTGGACGGTACCACAGAGTCACAACTCGACTGGTAAGAGGTTTTTTCTTGTGTCCAGAAGAATTGCTGAAGTTTGCTAACCCAAAATCAGCCACCTTTAGTATTCCTTCATTACTCAACAAAATATTCGAACCCTTTATGTCCCGATGCATCACCCCTCGTGAATGACAATGATCAAGCCCAGACAACAGCTGCTTCATGTAAAACTTAATCTGCAGGGACAAAAATCAACAATCATACAACCAAACACATAAGAATACTCCTCAAACATTATGGGGGACTATAAGATTGGACGAACCTGTGGCGTCGTGAATTTGATGTCAGGGGAAGAAAGAAGACCGGTGAGATCATGCTCCATATACTCAAACACCAGTTGTATGGTGCAAGATAGTTTGGAAGTAATCAAACCTTCTAGTTTGATAATGTTGGGATGATTGAGTTTTCTAAGTATTAAAATCTCTCTTGCCATAAACTTAACACTCTCTGGCTCAAAATTGTCGAACCTCACTTTCTTCAATGCCACAATCCTCCCTGTTTCAGTCTCTACCGCACGGAACACACTACTATAAGTACCTTGTCCAATCTACAGAAACCAATCCAAACTCCATTAGTTTCACTACTTCGTCCGCAAACAAAAATTTCGATTGAGCAACATTCGTATACTAATACAGAGAATTGTAAATTACGAGTACGAGACAAACCTTCTCGAGCTTTTCGAAAGCATCAGATCGAAGTGGGACCCAACCATGGATAGCTTCACCAGCTACGTTGCTCAACCACGCAGGCCAACCGGCAGCGACCTGCTCGGCTTCAAGGTATCTGCTGAGATTACCGAGCCGGAAACTCAGCGAGTCACTAGCATGGCCTGACTCGCTCAACTCGCTCCCCAACTGAACGCCGCTCTTCTGGCTCCTCTTCCCACTCTTACTCCTCCAGGACACGAGCTTCTTAAGAGTCGCGCGAGGCGGATCCTGAAAAACTACCCGACCCGATCCGGAACACTGATTGTCATTGTCCCTGAAGACGCCTGAGTGATCGATCGCAGGCGTCACAGAGACCGTCTGCTTCGAGCTAACGCAACCCATTTACAGAATTTCGAACACTCCCTACCTACCAATCAAGTGACGAGCTAAATCACCTCCCAGGATTTTTTCACAGCGCCGACAACACTCCTCCGAACGGGATTCGAGTGAATCTCTTGAAAGTAGTGTAACTCTGAGGTTTCGTATTTTATAATATTTTTAGGCTCTACACAAACGACAGTACATTTTAAACATTTTAAGAAAAAAAAAAGAAACAAAAGAAAACATGCATTTATTATTCTGGTCCAATAAATCGGATCTAAACCTTCCAAATTTGAAACCCCATTTTAGCAATGACAGCTTTTTGGTTGAAATGAATAGTTGACTACACAAATGTGGAAGAACAAAATTGAAAAAGAAATATTATTAAAGCGTTTGGGAAAAAAAAAAGGAAAATAAATTATATTGGCTGTATTTGTTATTTTTGGTCTATAGTCAGTACACGCGAATGGCTATTATTGATTTATCAATCGTACGAAGGTGACTGGAAATGAATTATCCATAAGCACTAAGTAGCATATGACTAATACGATTAAAAAGCTAAATCTTTAATTAAATTTCATAAGATAAGTCAAAACTAATTCATTACAGAGACATAATAATTGCAAGGAGAAACTCACTTGTGTCTCTAATGTTTTGCCAGCTCTTAGACTATGATGACTTCTTGTCGTTATCATTATATTTTTTTCAACATTCAAGCAATACATTTTTGTATTTTTAAATAACTTCCACGTGAGAATAATTTTCTTACAAACCATTGACAAAGAAGTGTGAGTTAGACACTTAGACCTAAGGTCATGAGTCTTATGACCAACTTTTATTTAGTAGTTTTATTATCAATTTATACACTCCTATAAGACGAAACAAAACAAATAGAACATTACAAAAAAAAGTCGGCAACTACCAAGTGCTAAAAATTCAAAATACGAAAGAAAAAAGAAAACAATAGTCAACGCTATCATTCAAAAGAAATCAAACTCGAACCCAAAGCATTATTATCTTCTGTAATAGATATTTATGTTGAATTGTTGGTGAGTCTAAAATCCATCATAGCCTACTGTTATTAATGATGATGATCAGATTAATGAGAGAATTAATTGGCAGATATCCCAACAACAACAAAAAAAACTGTAGTAATATGCACTTCCGTATTCAACAATAAGACATAGTTTCATGCGGTTCAACGACACCATTAAAAGTTCAGGCCTAAACCTCTCAATAGACAAACTAGGTCCAAAACAAAATAACAACAACGTTAAGGAACCCCGAATTAAATTTTTTATTTGAGGTAAGGTCGAAATCAAGCCTTCTTCTTTTTGGATTTGAGCATGACCATGCCAATAAATACGGAAAGAAGAGAGAGGAGAGTTACGCCCGCAAAGACAGGTACGAGAATGGCATAGTCTTGGGGCAAGAGGTACTTGTGGATGAAGTGATCACTATCGACAAATGGCTGTGCAAAGGAAAATTATAACACGTGAGCTTCTTCCTAGTACTATCCGAAACATTAGATGACAATTGGTACATCAAACTGAAAATGTCTTTTTAAGGAACTTGGAGGAGATGAATTATGTTGTTGTCACTTACCAGGATGATGACCCAGAAAGTATAGTAGGTGAATATGGATAAGCTGATTGAAGATAATAGAAGCCCGACTGCTCGATCCGCTAATTCCATTTGTCACGTTCAAAACCTACACCACAGCGAATAAACCGTGAGGAAAAAAAAAAAATCAGAAAGATTCAAGAACCATAAGCATTGAAAGACACAGTCAACGGTAAGATGTGAATGCCACCGAAACCATTTCACCTACAATATGCCCACAAGAACAGTAATGCCACGGTTTCAGATTTTAAAACTGTGCTACTGCACACTGCCACTCGAAATTAAAACAGCTGAAGAACAATGATCACCGGACCTTAGATATGCTAGACATCAGATACACGGGGCTCAACAAACTGTCTTAAACGAATCAAAATCGACCTAGGAAGCTATTAACAACTTGCAGGACTCTTAGTGGAGAAAAGGCAATCATCTCCAGGCTCCAAAATCAATGGCTTGAAGTGATATTTGATCTATATAGAGGTCTCTAAGGTGTTGCTTACACAGCCCTATTCTCCTTCCATTTAAGCTAGAAGGAATACAAACCAAAAATCCAGTTTTCCAACCCGGAAACTTCTGTCTTTCCATTGCATGTAGAGTATAAACAGCATGTGCAGCCATCGAGCAACTAGCTACGAAGCAATTACAAGGCCTTGATTCGCTCACTATACGAGCTAAAGACAACAAACACAAACCACTATTGGAAATGCCGTACGATAGATGTTCATCCATGTCAGAAGCTGGAGAATCTAGTTTCTCATGTTGTATATCCTGTTCTATATCTTCAGCAGAGGGAATCGTGCTCAGTTCTAAATCAAGGCGTTTCTCTATTTCATTTTCATGTATTCGATATTTTAGCCTAAATGAGAGAGTGGACGTGGCAAAAGCACTTCTACTTTAGCTGTCTCTGAAGAAACATATGCAGCAGCAGAATTTTGGAACTTGTAAAGTGCGTCTCTTAGTTCTTGAGGAACGTAGGTTCAACAATATGCTTGGACAAGTTAAACTCCTCGCTTCTATCTGCAGAGGTTCTTAGCACGTCTCCATCCATATTCTAAGCAAGACCTTGTACCAATGATCTGTTTCCATGCCTGCCTATCTGTGGCAAGATATTTGGCTCAAGGTAGAGTTACTATCCGCCAAGCCTTGATTTCTGACTTCTTGACCTTCTTCAATCCATGTCCTAACCATTTCTTTCCAATTCTAACTGTTCCCAAGGCCCAGACCTCTTCTTTCTGCAATGCAAAGAGCCTAACCTTCTCCTTTAACTTGTGAACAGCTTTGACAGCGGGACTCTCCCTCATATTTTTCCAAACCAAGGTACCCAAAACACGAAGCCCACTGGTCGTTTCACATGGTGACGGGTCTATTTTATCTGTGATGTCCAAATGCAATGAATTCCGTAAGAAATCTATAGCTTCAGATCTAATATCAACTGCAACTTTCTTGGGTCCAGACACAGAAAAATATATCATCCTTGAATCTGCAACAATAAACTCAGAGAGCAATTTCCTTCTCCGGAGGACTTCTCAAATCTTGTTCTCCAGCCTGCCTCCTGAACCAGAAACGAAGTTTTGAGCCTGGGCCATCTTCAGCAGTCTGTAAATCAAGATCAAGGGCTTCATGCCTCATTGAGATTCTATAAAATTCATGATCAAACCGATCAAGATATATGTTCATCAATACACGGGACAACACTCCTTCTTGTGGAAGACTATGGCCCTTGGGAAATCCCCCAAACTCGAGATTGAGCACCCGGGCTTCAAACATAGAACGGCGTAAGATGCTTAAACTACTGTCTTCTAGTTTTTCCTCCATCACAGAAAGCAAGTTCTCGAAAACAGAATCATCCAGTTTGTGTTCAAAGTGAAACACCAATCAGAATGAGACATATTGTTGCGGATATACTTCAACGCGGATGCACGTCCCCTTCCGCTTCGACAACTAAGTGAAATCTTAGAAAAACGAGGACTAAAACCGACTTCCAGGACTATTCTGATAGCCTCTTGGACAATTTTCAGGGTTACACTAGGCAGGACAAGAGACCTCCTTTGTTTTATATCTAGCCGCAAGCGAGGACGTATTGGAAGTGACATCAAATACCCCACTAGAGAGCTCTTCTGCAATAGAATCAAACACTGCCATTTCTTTCTGTTACGGAAACATTGGAGCTAAGCCTAATACAGTCATGAGTTAAGCCTAATACAGTCATAAGCGTCCCGAAGAGTTTCAGGACTCACAATCACCTTCTTCAACAGGTCATTATACTTTCCATTAGCGTATTGCTCCTTGACTCTTTTCTTTAAACGGAGTTCAAGAGATCGCTTTAGTTCCATACGACTTCTGGGCTTGCTATCCTCTACAAGAGATGCTGATTCCCCAGCTAGTGAAAACATTCCAGTTTGCTTAGTACCCATGTCTGCATTGTCTGTTGCAAGCAGAACCGGTTTTGAGTGTGTGGATACTGCGCGACTCCACAGGCCCCGAGAAATTAGGGTTTCTACGTCATCGAGATAAACTTGACTCAACGATTCCAAAACTAGGTTCCGTTTCCTAAACATCAGGTAAATTCAGATTCCCAATCTAAAACTATGCGATTATATCCCGAACTAAGCCAGTTAAAGTATCTACAATAGACCGGGAACAATCAAGTTTAACAATCGCACAGTTTAATTCCACATCCTTTGAGATCAACACAGAAATGGAAGAAAACTTACGTTTCAGAGACGAAACCAGACGAGCGAGATCCGAAAGCACGATTGGTCTTAGAAGGAAATCGAACAAGATTGCTTGAGAGTTGAGAGGGAACGCGGCGCACAGCGAATTACTCGAGAAGGAGAGGAGAAAATCGTGGGAACTGGGAAGAGTGAGAAAGGAAGGACTATTTGTTAAATAACATATAATATTTGTTTATTTTCCGAAATTACATTTGGACTCCTCTAATTGTAGAATGCTCCTCGTATTCTAAATTAAATTAAATTCTCTACTTTTGTATTTTTGATACTATGCCTACCTTAATGATCTTGCTCTTATGATTTCCCATAGTCTTTCGGTTTTCTAATAATTATATTTTTTAAGAGATTTGAAATATAGTGATATGTATATTTAATTGTATGATATTTCTTGATAACATTTTAGACAATTTTCATTTACCATGAAAGCACAATATAAAAGTGTAATAAAAAAGGTCTATGGGTGAAAGCCCGAATACAAAATGACTACACTAAAACAGAACTAGAAAACATAGGAAAAACTATTATTAAATGTTACGTTCTTAATTTATTTTATTATTCCTTCTGTAGTTTCTAAAAGATAGATTTTAGTGTGTTTTTACACATATTAAGAAAGCATAATAAATCCTGATTATAAATGTATTATTTTATTTAACTAACAGTTTCAATAAATTTAAACTAACTATATTCATTAAATATATATTTTTTCTTAAAGTTTACAATTTGTCATTGGTAACTACTGAAAATACATTAAAATTCAAAAATATATATCATTTTTTTGTTAATTTAACCTAATAAATTTAATATCTCATTTATCACCGTGAGATAATGGATTCAAACCATAAACATATGTATGATAAATTGCAGAGAGATTGTCACTATTAGAACACATGATTACCACAAAATATATCATTTTAAAACATAAAATTTATATAAAAAAAACTTTTATCTTTGTTTTTGAAGGAATATTAATTAAAAAGATGAGTTGTCAGCTTTGTTCACCCGTTGAAGGAGTACATTACTACTGGTCATCATCTACTTGTTCGATTGTGTATCAGTTTCCCCCTATCATCTATTATATAAGTGCCTTGCTTCATGCTGGCTTTAAACAAAGGAAGAAGAAAGAAACGATGTTTCATGCTTTGCTTATACTCCCCAAGAAGTACAATACTATATACATATATCAAGTTGGGCTGGTTCTACACGGATAATGATATTAAAATTTGCAAGTTTTCAAAACCCCCGGTTTGGTCCGATCATGATATGGATAAAGAGTTGGGCTATATCGAGTGGATACTTTAATACCAACAAATAATATCCAAAATATTTTTTCTTTTTGAATAATTTGAATGATTCCCACTTAACATCGTGCTAGAGATCCGAATATGGCTCAACCACAATCTATTTAAGCCACCTGACTAATGCAATACAGATGGTCTCAAACCCTATTTTCTAATGCACATGTGATTATTATTATTATTATTATTATTATTATTATTATTATTATTATAGTTCTCGATTATTGTTGAAAGAGGGAAATTAATTTTTTTAAAATGAAAAAGAATTACAAGTTTTATGTAAGATCCATCTACAACTCTAATTCTTGCATTTTTTTCCAATGGAGACGAATAAGTTTACTATTGGAAATAATTTATTATAGTGCTCTATGTTCTCTTTTATGGAAGAGAATAGTAGCCTCTGAATTTTCTAATTCAATCAAATTTTCAATGGTCTGTCACGAAGTTGTTATACTATTCAGTTAATTGAGTACTTAAGACTAATCAAAGGTAAAATAATACATTTGACTTGTCACGGGGGGAGACTAAACAGAAGTATTTATAATGAAAAAATAAATAATTAGACGTACAAAGTACAAAAAAAGCAATATAATAGTATGAGATATGGTAATTAATAATGCTAAAGAAACATTAGTCAAAGGACTAAACAAGTCAACTATTGCAGTCCAGATGAATTACATGGGACCCACCATATACTCGTTAATTTTGTTTACCTGTTTAAGTAAAAAAATATCTTGTTTACACTACACGTCTATTATGTGCAAGCGTTCTATCTGTACGTAATTTAGATTTACATTATGCATAACATTTTTTAATTGATGTAATTAAAAATAATAACTTACCCACTCTGATCACACGACGTCAAAATCTTCTGAACTGGTCAACTTTAGATGTCTCAGCTGCTCACCTATTTTTAATATACGGTGTATTCAATACAGGGACTTAAAATAAACAAAACAACAAAATTATACATTATTCAAATATATTTTTAAGAAAAATTATAATTCAGTGTTATTACATTTATGAATTTTAAATTTATCTTAAAATTTATTGTTATTCAAAATGTTTTAAATAGTTCCATTAAAAAATTGTTATGATTTCAAAATATTGGAGTGGAATTTCTTAGTTAAAAAATGTTTTTATATATATTCAATAATTTGGTTTAAATTTTGTTGGTTAGTATATTTTTAATTTCAATTTTTAAAAAATATATATATATATCCATAATGTCATCTTTTACTATTTGTGTTTGTTTATCATGTTATTAATTTTGTTAAGTAAAACAATAATAAAACAAGTGATTTCTACATAGTTAAATAATTAAATTATTAAGGTACCAACATAGTTTTTCTAATATGTTTAGGTTATCTATGTTTTTAGAAGAAAAAAATATTTTTTAGTTCCAACGGTTAGGATTTTTTCATAATTTTATGGTTCATTTTGTTTGTTGATTTGTATTTTTAGTTGAGTGAATATTAATTATTCTTCTTATCATTTTTCTCCATTATTTCCAAATCAGATTTTACCAGATTTTATTGTTGTTGTTCCATGTAAATTTTGTTTGAAACTTCAAATAACTTAGTTGATGTGTTTTCTTAAATTTTCTATTTTTCTATCAATGTTATAAACATTATTCTTTTAATGTTGATCTAACTCGTTTAAGATTATTTTTAGCTTTATATATTATGTTGATTGTTTCACTAAATTCGATATTACATATTTTTGGAAATTTTATATTTTGATATTTTATTTAAAATACTGACTTATCATCATTTAATTGGTGGTGTAAATTATTATGAACACCCGTAAAAGTATGCAGCCTCAAATTTTATTAATATAAGATATAAAAAGTTTAATTTTTTATGGTTTTAGAAGAGATGTAGAATACTTTAATAAAAACGATAATAAGCATTCTAATTGATCCAAAATCATTTTAAAAGTCGTTAAAAATCAAATCCTTCCAAATATTAGATACATCACCCCTATATAATTTCATGAAATTTCAACTGAATCACATGATTAAATTTCTAAAATTTATACACAATTTCGATAGTTACGTACAAACGTTAAGTTTCCCATTTGAACAAGTTATTGAGTGCGCATATGGTACTGTACAAAAACTAAAAAAAGTTAATGTTTTTTTTTCTCTTATAAATTATCAGAAAATACTGTAATATTTGAATTTCTTTTTTTGAATTTTTTTTCTTAACTAAAATGGAGAACAAATGTGTGCTTAGTCATATAACACTGATTTAGTCGACAAAGCATTCTGATTGATTTCGAAACGTTAAACTTAGAAAACGAATAATTTTACATATAAAATGTTTAATTTAGATTATGAAATAATCCGATATGTTTTTTTCAAAAGAAAATTTTAAAGACAGGTTAGGTAATAAATACGGTATTTTGGTCAAAATGAAAGATATATGATGATTGAATTCAACTTTTTTGTGTGAGGAAGAAAAACAAAGGGGAAAAAAAAAGAAGAGTATAATAAATAGAAGACGAATAAGCCAATATATGTGATGTTCAAAGTTTACAGTTGCTTGGTCTACGTGCGGGCGGGTCTGTTTTTCAACTTCGCTTTTCCTTTTTTTTTTTTTTCTCTGTAAACCCTTTCCACATGAATTTCCATGAAATTCATCTTCTTCCCCGATAATTTCCGCACCTTGTCGAGGAAAATCGCAGCCGAAGAAGACGACGCTAACGATAAAGAGGAGGAAGACGAAGAAGAAGTAGTGGAGGACGATGAAGATAGTGACGCGTGTGATCATGGCGGATGATGATTCTCAGCCACTTTGCTTGCTTTATTTCTTACTCTTCGTTTTGATCACAGGTAATTCTTCGCATCTTCTGTGTTTGTTGTTTTCTATTTATGTTTCGTTGAGAGATTATTTTTATTTTTTGGGAATTATACTATGTTCTCTGCTTGAGTATATATGAGTTTCAGTTTCTTTGACGTTTACTTCTACAGGGCTTAGGGTTTTAATATTTTCTGTGCCGAATTCGACGTCAATTTTTGGGGGTTCAACATTAATCTAAGGATTTTTGTTGTTTACTTGAAAGTGATTTCGAGAGATAAAAGTTTTAAGTATTTCAATTCTGGGTTTTGCATTGTGTGTTGATGAATCGCAGTTTCAATTTTCCTCTGTTTGACGAAAATGATAACGACGCATACGAACATTATAGATAAACTAAGGATGACGTCGTCTATGATTTTTGTGCTAAAGTTATATTTAGCTAAATATGAAGATTTCGTTTTCTGTGTTTGATGTTTCCATGGCAGCCATAGCAGTGGCTGGAGATTCTCTGGAGAGTGATAGACAAGTCTTATTAAACCTCAAATCTTACCTCGAATCTCTAAACCCAACAAACCGAGGAATGTACACGGATTGGAAAGAGAAACAAGATGTGTGTCAATGGCCTGGAATCACATGTACGCCTCATGGAAGTAGAGTCACAGGGATCAATCTAAGTGATTCCACCATCTCAGGTGCTCTGTTTGGGAACTTCTCCGCCTTGACGCAGCTCACATTTCTCGATTTATCAAAGAACACGATCGAAGGGTCCATTCCAGATGACCTGAGCCGTTGTCAAAACCTAAAGCATCTGAATCTTTCTCATAATATCCTTGAAGGGGAGCTTACCTTTTCCGGGTTATCAAATCTTGAGGTTCTCGATCTATCCGTGAATAGGATTGCCGGTGATATTCACTCTAGCTTTCCATTGTTCTGCAACAGCTTGGTTGTTGCAAATCTGTCGACCAATAACTTTACTGGCAGAATCGATGATATCTTCAATGGGTGTCGGTATCTGAAGTATGTCGACTTCAGTTCCAACGGATTCAGTGGAGAGATATGGGCTGGTTTTGGAAGGCTGGTCCAGTTTTCAGTTTCTGAAAATCAACTCTCGGGGAATATCTCAGCTTCCATGTTCAGGGGCAACTGCACTTTGCAAGTGTTGGATTTGTCTGACAACGATTTTGTCGGGGAATTTCCAGGCCAAGTTTCGAATTGCGAGAACCTGAATGTACTGAATCTTTGGGGAAACAATTTCACGGGAAATATACCACCTGGGATAGGCTCGATATCATCTCTCAGAGGTTTGTACTTGGGGAAGAATAAATTTTCTCGAGACATACCGGAAACTCTCCTGAACTTGAGCAACTTGGTGTTTCTGGACTTAAGCAGAAACAACTTTGGAGGAGATATACAGGAAATATTCGGGAGATTCACTCAAGTAAAGTATCTAGTCTTGCATGGGAACTCATACGTTGGAGGCATCTATTCTTCTAAAATCCTCACGTTACCTAATCTTTCCAGGCTAGATCTTAGCTTCAACAACTTTTCGGGACAGCTACCTGCTGAAATCTCCCAGATCCAGAGCTTGAAGTTCTTGATTCTTGCTTATAATAACTTCAGTGGTGATATACCGCAGGATTATGGGAACATGCCGGGGCTTCAAGCACTTGATATCTCCTTTAACAGGCTGACCGGTTCCATACCAGCTTCATTTGGAAAATTGACGTCTCTTTTGTGGCTAATGCTTGCAAATAACTCTTTGTCAGGAGAAATCCCTCGAGAAATTGGAAACTGCACGAGCCTTTTGTGGTTTAACGTGGCAAACAACCAGCTTTCCGGTGGATTCCATCCTGAATTGACTAATATGGGTAGCAATCCTTTTCCAACCTTCAAAGTGAATCGGCAAAACAACGACAACATAATTGCTGCTTCCGGTGAATGCTTGGCGATGAGGAGATGGATTCCTGCAGAGTTCCCTCCTTTCATGTTTGTATACGCAATTCTTACAAAAAAGAGTTGCAGAAGTCTATGGGACCATGTTCTTAAAGGGAAAGGTCTCTTTCCTGTATGCTCTGCTGGTTCCACGGTGCGCACACTTGATATTTCGGCCTATCTTCAGCTTAGTGGAAACAAGCTATCCGGTGAGGTTCCTGCAAACATATATCAGATGAAGAAGTTGAGTATGCTTCATTTGGGGTTCAATGAGTTCGAAGGGAAACTGCCTATAGAGATGGGACAATTGCCTCTCGCGTTTCTCAACCTGACCCGAAACAATTTCTCAGGCCAGATTCCTCAAGAAATCGGAAATCTTAAGTGTCTGCAGAATCTTGATCTATCTTACAACAATTTCTCAGGAAACTTTCCAACAAGTTTGAATGACTTGAATGAGCTGAGTAAGTTCAACATCTCATATAATCCTTTAATTTCTGGTGTGATACCATCGACGGGACAACTGGCAACCTTTGAAAAAGACTCCTTTCTTGGAAATCCGCTGCTGCAGTTTCCAAGTTTCTTCAACCAATCAGGGAACAACAGGACGAATCAGATTTCCAACCAAAATCTAGGAAACAGGCCAAGAACTATTCTTTTGGTTTGTATTTCCTCGGCTCTTGCATTGGCATGTATCGCTTGTTTAGTGGTATCAGGTATTATTCTCATGGTTGTTAAGGGTTCAAGGGAAGCGGAAATAGATCTCTTAAATGGGTCGAAAATCAGACCTGACACGAGTCACACGACTTCCAGCTCAGGCGGATCATCTCCATGGCTGTCAGGAAAAATCAAGGTCATTCGCTTAGATAAATCAACATTCACATATGCTGACATTCTGAAAGCAACCTGTAACTTCTCTGAGGAGAGAGTCGTAGGTAGGGGAGGATATGGAACAGTTTACAGAGGCGTATTGCCTGACGGAAGAGAAGTTGCAGTGAAGAAGCTACAAAGGGAAGGCACAGAAGCAGAGAAAGAGTTCAGGGCCGAAATGGAAGTTTTAAGCGCCAACGCAGTTGGTGACTGGGCACATCCGAACCTCGTGAGGCTGTACGGATGGTGCTTAGATGAGTCAGAGAAAATCTTGGTGCACGAATACATGGGAGGCGGGAGCTTAGAGGAGCTCATCACAGACAAAACAAAACTTCCATGGAAGAAACGTATTGATATAGCCACAGATGTAGCGCGGGCATTAGTGTTTCTACACCACGAATGCTACACTTCCATCGTTCACAGAGACGTGAAAGCAAGTAACGTTCTTTTGGACAAACACGGAAATGCAAGAGTGACAGATTTTGGACTAGCAAGGCTCTTAAATGTAGGAGATAGCCATGTGAGCACTGTGATTGCAGGCACAATCGGGTATGTAGCTCCCGAGTATGGACAAACTTGGCAAGCCACCACAAGAGGAGATGTTTACAGCTACGGAGTTTTGACAATGGAACTCGCGACAGGTAGAAGAGCTGTTGATGGAGGGGAAGAGTGTTTGGTCGAATGGGCGAGACGGGTAATGACAGGTAACATGACAGCCAAAGGCTCACCATTTACTCTCTCTGGGACAAAACCAGGGTACGGAGCTGAGGAAATGACTGAGCTACTAAAGATCGGTGTGAAGTGTACCGCGGATCATCCTCAGTCACGACCAAACATGAAGGAAGTTCTGGCTATGTTGGTTAAGATATCCGGTAAGGCTGAGTTCTTCAATGGTTTGTCTTCACCAGATTACAGAGAAATGTAAATCTTTCTTTCTTCTTTCAGATTTATACAGAACAGCAGAGTTTTTTTTTTTCCTCTTTCCTTTTCATTGTTTCTGATTCTTCTTGTACACAGAATCTCCATTTTTGTTAAGACGAATAGAGAGAGAAAGGTAGTTTTGTTCATTATGTACAGAGACACAGTTTCAAATAAAATCTTCTCTTCTTGTCTATACTGAGTATAACAACTTTTGGCTCTATAGTTCACACCTCTCATGTTTCTTACAAGTCAGGTATCGTAAAGGAACAAAGACAGTACAGTGAGTTAGGCTGAAATCTCCCTTATCAGCCAGTTTAAGCTCGGGAAAGTGAAATAAAGGACGAGAAACGACGGGACAGCCAAAGCAAACGTGACAAATAAATAGACCCCGAGGACTGCAGCACTCACAGGGATTGCATATAAAGCCACCAACAGGAATATGACCACCAAAGGAAACTTAGCCAACAATTGAGCAACAAGAGCCATTGACTTACATACCGAGTCATGAAGTCTCCCAGTTCTGAAGTATTGTCTGGTCAGACCATTCCACCAACCGCGATTTTCCAGCAACCGTTCATCATCTGAGGCGGTTCTACTCGCTCCTTCACACCTGTTTTTCATATCTCTCTGCCCTGAAGTGACCCTTTTGTTGTCACTGCGTGATTCGGATCGGTAGCCATTCATGCTTTCGACCATCCATAAAAGGTAATAGTTCTTGGAAGGAAATTTGATGGTTCCATTGCATACTAGCCTTAAAGAGAGCAAATTGCACCAAGGGCAAGCAACGAAGAAGGGAAGCTGGAAAGGTAAAGCTGAGGATTTGATCACAACGGCACGTTGAAGCCCTATGAGACAGTACTTGCAGATGGTATGACCACACCATAAGACATAAGGCACATTCTCAACGACTTCGAATGATTCCCAGCAAATGGGACACTCCAATCTTTCTTCCTTCGTTGTTTTTCTTCCATCTCCAGAGGAATCTAAAGGAGCGTTTCTCGGTTTAGTGACAGCATCTTCTCCATCTGATTTAAAACCTTCTTTTATGGATTTTGAAGCTAATTTCCACATAACAATGGAGGGAAAACAGATTCCCTTTTCGTTTCCACAAAGGTAATCACTTTGTTTTGCGCAACCCTTCAAAGAGACAAGAAGCAAGAATCAACTAGAGAAAACTCTTTTCAGAGATTAGAGAAAGATGGTAATGTTAAATACATAGATAATCAGAATTCAGACATGAAATTCACAACCGAATTTCCAAAGATTAGACCGAAACATATAAAAAAAGCGACGAACTTGATGCAACCCAAATCATCATTAAACAAGAGTAACACGACGCCGTTTCAGAAATCATCATACCACGAAGTTTTCGAAGAGAAGTATCTCTAGACTTGCAAGAGTTTATCCGGTCAAAAGAGATGAAGATAATTGCAAAGAAATATCCAAAACTCTGAAAGTAACACGACGCCGTTTCCGAAGAAAACCCACTGAAAAGAGACACGCGTCGTAAAACATGGTGACTCGGAAACGCCTTTCGAGGTTTCCGCCGCCACCGATCTCCTCACCTTATTAATCTGACGCCGTTAGATTCACCAGAAAACGCACCGTTTCATCATTACCCATATTACCGCCAACGTGTACTGCTCCCGTTAACCATCGGCTACTTCCGTAATTGTCTTACATTA
This sequence comes from Streptanthus diversifolius, assembly GCA_039880935.1. NCBI lineage: Eukaryota > Viridiplantae > Streptophyta > Magnoliopsida > Brassicales > Brassicaceae > Streptanthus > Streptanthus diversifolius. The sequence continues at coordinate 2,610,972 of JAXGFM010000015.1, read as the reverse complement.
AAATTTTTTTACTAAATACGATATTTAAAATTTTTAATGACATTGTCGGTGTGAGTGAGCTGTACGCGTTTCTTCTCCTTCTGCTACTGGATCGAGCGGAAGCAATTTCCTCCGACAATATATTTTTAAGTATGACAAAGTTTCCGCATTATTGGGTTTAGTTTCTTTTTTTAATTAGGGTTCTTCAGATCGACAATCTTTTCTCTCTCTTTCCCATCAGACCATGCTAAAGATCTGATTTTTCTTCAGATCCGTGAGCAAGTAAAGAGAGAGAAACCATACAGACTGTGTTTTCAGACGAAGATAAAGACCCCCAATTTTGATGGTCGCAAATCTGTAAGTTAAATCTAGAAAGAGAGGGAGAGAAAATGGGTCAAGATGGGTCGCCGGCGCATAAAAGACCCTCCGGAAGCGGTGGAGGACTTCCGACGTCGATGGTAGCGAACGGCGGTGGAAGGGGTGGTCGTGGTTTGTTGCCTCGAGGCAGGCAGATGCAGAAGACGTTCAACAACATCAAGATCACGATTCTCTGTGGATTCGTCACCATCCTCGTCCTACGTGGCACAATCGGCGTTGGGAACCTCGGAAGCTCGAGCGTCGATGCGGTTAACCAGAACATCATCGAGGAGACTAACCGAATTCTAGCAGAGATCCGATCTGATTCAGATCCGACCGACTTGGATCAGCCTCAGGAAACGGAGATGGATCCCAATGCGACGTACGCTCTAGGGCCTAAGATTACGGATTGGGATAGTCAACGAAAGGTATGGCTGAATCAGAACCCTGAGTTTCCTAGTAATGTCAATGGCAGAGCTCGGATCTTGCTCTTAACAGGATCTCCTCCGAAGCCCTGCGATAACCCGATTGGTGACCATTATCTGTTGAAATCCGTGAAGAACAAGATTGATTATTGTAGGCTTCACGGGATTGAGATTGTGTATAACATGGCTCATTTGGATAAAGAACTCGCTGGGTATTGGGCGAAATTGCCCATGATTAGGAGATTGATGCTGTCTCATCCTGAAGTTGAATGGATCTGGTGGATGGATAGTGATGCGTTGTTCACTGACATACTGTTTCAGATCCCGTTGGCTAGGTACGAGAAGCATAATCTGGTGATTCACGGTTATCCGGATTTGTTGTTCGAACAAAAGTCGTGGATTGCTTTGAACACGGGTAGTTTTCTGCTGAGGAATTGCCAGTGGTCGTTGGATTTGTTAGATGCTTGGGCGCCTATGGGACCTAAAGGGACAATCCGTGATGAGGCCGGGAAGGTATTGACGGCTTATCTGAAAGGCAGACCGGCTTTTGAGGCAGATGATCAGTCAGCTTTGATCTATCTCCTGCTTTCTCAGAAAGATACATGGATGGAGAAAGTGTTTGTGGAGAATCAGTACTATCTACACGGGTTTTGGGAAGGTTTGGTTGATCGGTACGAGGAGATGGTAGAGAAGTATCACCCGGGATTGGGTGATGAGAGATGGCCGTTTGTGACCCATTTCGTTGGGTGCAAACCGTGTGGTAGCTACGCTGATTACGCAGTCGAGAGGTGCTTGAAGAGCATGGAGAGGGCTTTTAATTTTGCAGACAATCAAGTGCTCAAGCTGTATGGTTTTGGCCATAGGGGATTGTTGAGCCCCAAGATTAAGAGGATCAGAAATGAGACAGTCACTCCTTTGGAGTTTGTAGACAAGTTTGATATTCGCAGAACGCAAGTGGAAACCAAACCACTGAACTAAAGGAGGAAAACAAGGGGGGGATAGTCACAGCTCTCACGAGATCGTGGACACGTATAGGTAAAATAAATGACACTCACAAATGCAAAGCAAATTTGTTTGCCTGTACTTGCTACGTTATTGTTTCTTCTGCTTTTTTTTTATTTTTTGTTGTTGTTTGCAAGAATATTTTAGCTGCAAAATTCTTTTTCCATAGATGTTTTTGTGTTTTCTTCCGTCAAATGTATGGAGAAATTTCATACTTTGTCGCTCATGACTACTGTATTCAAGTCTGACAGTTAAACTTCTTGGCAACTATTAACTTTGGAAGAAGTAAAAAGGAAACCCATGATTAGTCTATGGAATCAGGATGCCTGTTACATTACTTGTTATAACCATTGGTCGGTACAAGATAAATCATTTGAGATACTGATCACTCGCCAATTAACATAGACTAAGATGTTCCTTGATATTACATGCATCTACAAAAAGGAAGAGACAGGCAAATGATTCGTCCTTGGGTGAATCATTTCTTCATGTGGATTACCAACTTTTTGACTGCTAGACGTATCCCTGCCATATGCTGATAATCATAAGGCTCGAGTAAGAAGTATGCATCAACCAGGGTACCGGGAAGTAATGCTGACTCGAGCTTTTCAAACTCAACGCTACTGAAATCGAGCTTTTGAATGGTTTCCAAAGATTCTTCTTTCTGGTATACCTCGGTTCCATATGTGGCATCTCCATTCGATTCTGAGCTTATTCTGTCAATTAGATAAGAATGAATTCAGAGGTTAGGTACTTTCAGTGGATTCGTTCTCGTATGTAAATGTTAAAGAGAAGTCAATAACTTACTGCAATCTGGCTGTGGGATAGTTGGCAAAGCCTTTTTTCCTCATAACGGTGAGCCTCCAATCTGAGCTTGTGTCTGACTTGATCCATAAGTTATGTGCAACATCATCGGATGCGTCCAAGATCTTGCATAAATCAGGAGGCACGTCGACAACAATATTCAACCTTGGACGACTTGCATGATCCACAAACTTTCGGCTTATTCCAAACCGAACTTTCAAGCTACCCCAATAGAGTTGCAGAGGGGCATCGTTGTGAAACAACTTCATTCTTAGGCTCCCACGATAAAACGGGATAAGAGTTGCCCTGATGCTAGAAACAGATAGTTCATCAACGCCCAAAAAAAGTTCATCTTCGGCATCAGGATTGGGGAATGGAGTTGACTCATCCTGCTTTCTTGTTGTAGTTTGTGCTTCGTCTGCAGCATCTGTTTGAAGATTTCCAATGTGTAGTTTACTTATTAGAGTGGTTATATCAGATGGATCTATTCCGAAACAAGATGTATCATTTTCTGAGCATTCAGTCAGGAGTGAAACGATGGGATGGTTTTCTATGGCTGTGGTATCCATGGAAGACAAACTCGGTTCACTTTTAGGGCTCGAGGAGGAGGAAGCCGAGCTTTCTTTGACTCCATTACCCAATGACTTCTCATTACTTCGCGTTCTCGGACTTCTCCTTGGGGAAAACCAGCTCATTTCTGTAAGAATGTCAGGAACACTGGACTCCTGCAAACACCAAGTACTTAACATTTTAAGTCACTAGTGATTTTCTGATAGACCCAACTTTCGCAAACTTTAGGCAAAAGTCAGAAAGGTCTCAACCTCTCTGATACTTAAGTTACCATTTATCCTTATTCAAGAAAAGAGAAGACAGTATTACCAGAAACAAGACAGTTGCACAGTACTTGACAACTTCAAGATTCATCCGGACATCATCTAAGCTCCTGTGTACTTGATCTCCTATCCCGAAGTAGGTAGCAAGTGATGCCATCTGAATTGGTTAAAAGGAGTAAACTTTGATGAATCTTTGAGGTTATGAAATTCATATCTGTGAAGACAACAAGGAAGCAACGGGCTTGAGATTATCATTGAGAAGACGAAAAGAGAAACCTTCATGTCACCAGCTCTTTTCCCAAATTTCTGAGACAACAATGAAAGCGAATCGATTGTAGCTTTTGGCTCCGGCGGAGATTGACCAATTTCTGCAAAGGCTTCTCTTATTCTTACACAATCGAATCTCTTTATGTTATGTCCCGCCCAAATTCTTCCTACAGAAACACTAAAATCAACACTCAAGTTGTAGCTGAGAGAGAGAGAGAGCGCGAGAAAGATTTCTTACCATGGAGAATGTCGTAGACTTCATAGGCGATTTCGGAGAATGTGGGTGCAGAGAGGACTCCGCCGCGCGTGATGCCGCTTCGCCGTTTGGAGAGCGTTGAGATGAGAGAAAGATCGGTGGGTCGAACCAAGGTGGAGTAACTGTAGAGCTCGACTAACTTCCTTGGGCAAACTAAGATAGCCCCAAACTCCAAAATAGCGAAAGGCTGGCCCGGTTTGGTCGGAACCGCCGTCTCGAGGTCGAAGAACGCCATCTCCATTCTCTCGTCGACGGCCAGAGTCGAAGTCATTGTTGAGAACTGAGAACGCATCGAAAGTCGCGGATAATTAATGGGTTTGAAAGCGAGTAATCCTCACGCGCCACCTCCATACCTTTTCCCCCATTTTCCGGTTTTTTTACGGAAAAAAATCTAAACTTTAGACGCAACGGTGGGATGAGGTTTATCTTGCGTCATCTTCCGTCTGTGAATCTATTTAGAGTAATTAACAAATTGGATTCCTTTCTTCTACCTCATTATCATACGAAATCGCTTAAATCCAATCACACCTTGAAGCACTATCTTGAATCTGGGGAGCCAATCAAAGCTCTCTTAAATTTCCGGGATCGTTTCAGAGAAAGTCGTAGTTTCATAGACAGTTTCTCTGTCTTGTTTGCCATCAAAGCTTCATCAGCGCAGAAAGTTCCCTCGTTTGTGGGCGAACAAATCCACGCTCTTGTAAGAAAACTAGGGTTCCATAGCATAATCCAAATCCGAACGTCCCTTGTCGGCTTCTACTCTGTGGCAGGTGATATCGCTCGTGCACGCCAAGTGTTTGACGAAACGCCTGAGAAACACAATCTTGTCTTGTGGACGGCTATGATTGCAGCTTACACTGAGAATGAGAACACCGTGCAAGCCATTGAGCTGTTTCTACGAATGGAGGCGGAAAAGATCGAACTTGATGAAGTGATTTTGACTGTGGCTTTATCGGCTTGTGCTGATCTCGGGGCGTTGCAGATGGGAGAACGGATTTATTCACGCAGCATCAAGAGAAAACGAGGATTCGCTATGGATTTAACTCTGAGAAACGCACTTCTTAACATGTACATAAAATCTGGAGATATTGGGAAAGCGAGGAAACTCTTTGATGAAACTTTAAGAAAAGATGTGACTACTTACACATCTATGATAGTCGGGTATGCTTTAAATGGTCAAGCTCAAGAATCCTTGCAACTCTTCAAGAAAATGAAGAGGATTGGTCAGAGCCAAGATTCATCTGTTACTCCAAATGATGTAACTTTCATCGGCGTCTTGATGGCTTGTAGTCACGGTGGTTTAGTGGAAGAAGGAAAACGAAATTTCAGGAGCATGGTTGAGGATTACAATCTGAAACCTAGAGACGCTCATTTCGGATGTATGGTCGATTTGTTTTGTCGTTCAGGTCGTTTGGAGGATGCTCACGAGTTCATAAATCAGATGCCGGTGAAGCCAAACGCAGTGATTTGGAGAACCCTGCTTGGTGCTTGCAGTCTTCACGGGAATGTTGAGCTCGGGGAAGAAGTCCAGAGACGGATTTTTGAGTTAGATTGTGATCATGTCGGAGATTATGTTGCGTTGTCGAATATCTACGCTGCGAAAGGAATGTGGGATGAAAAATTGAAGATGATGGATCGTGTGAGGAAGAGAAGAGAGCCTGGGAAAAGCTGGACTGAGATGGGAAACATTATCATTGAGTTTGTTTCAGGGGATGATGATCATGAGAAACCAATGATGGGAGAGATTACTGAGGTTTTGAGGTATTTAGTTGCTTGTACGACAAGTTATAATTATGTGGAGGAGAATTTTAATTTCAGTTGTTGAGGTATAAATATGTGATATATATATATATATATATTGAAATTGTTGTAATGAAGTGAATCTTAATGTTCTTTTTTTCGTCCCCTTCTTGTTCAATAAGTGTGATATTAAATCTGTGATTACTGAAATAATTTTGTAGGGATTGTTGAATATACTTTTTAATATAATTTGAGCTTAACTTTCTATCATTTTTATATTCCATTAGTATGTATAAATCAATAATACACATAAAAATTTTATTAGTTTGAAAATTTTATTAAAATAGCCAATGAAAATTGAAAAAGAAAACTGTCAAACTCCGATAAAGGCCAACTGTAGGATCCACTGGCCCAACGAAGTAAATGAACACTCATAATTAAAAAAAAAAATCTCTAACAAAACTCATAATTAAAACTAATTTAAATTGGAAATTTAGGTTCTCGTTTACATTTTCAGTTTGCAGAAAAGAGCCCCGGAAATAACAGAATTTTTTGTTTCGGATTTTTTATAATTAATAAAAAAATTAAGAAAAAAAAAAGAAGCCTCCGTCTTCCTTGCTTTTCGAGTTGCGTCTTCTCTCAACTTCCATGGCTGACATGTTACCTTCAGAATTATCCCAACCAACCAGAAAATATCTTCGTCTTGCCTAGATTTCATCAAACAACCTAGGTTTTTTTTAATCCGTTTTTTTTTCTCTTCTTCGATTTTTGAATTTTTTTTCTATGGATGCGATCTTCTCTCCCGCCGTGGAAGCTGGAGGAACCGCCGACTCAACGATCGACACAGTTTCCCGGTTTATCTCCGGCGCTTTCTCCGGGGCTCTTACTGGAATTTTCGCTATGGGTATTTAGTTTTACCATTTTGATCGTCTTTATTTGTGCATTTGATATATAGAGACTGATCATGGATCTTGTGTTAGATTAATTTGACTAGACAAAATTTTCACTTTTTGACGTTTTCTCCGATTTTGTTCCTTCTAAACTCATCGTTTCTAAAACTTTGGTAGATTCGTGATTGCTTGCAAAATCATCATTTGTGGGCCTGCAAATTTTCTGAAAGGATGCATTTTTTTCCGTGGGATTTGCTTGAATATCGATGAACAGAGCAACAGAAGAACATGTGAAACAGAAGATTATACTGTACTTTGATTCCCAATTTGTAGGAGTTTATATTGTTTAAAGCCAACTCTGGGTAGGACTTAAGTGTAATGGAGATTTAGTCGACGTGTTTGCTTAGGAAAGTCCATGGTGATCTCTAGGTTGGACGTTCTGATGTGATCAGATGACATATTTTTTTGTTGAAAGGGAAGTGATATTGCCTCTACGATACTTAAAGATTATCAATTCATCATGTCTGCCTGTTCCCTCTAGCTTATTTGTTCTCTCTTCTTCTTTTTGTTTTCTTGTAAATTGTTCTTGTTGTTCATTTATCTCCTGTAGCTGGAGCTTTCACCGGGGCAGTAACTGGTGCGGTGGCGGGCAGAGCTGCCCAGTATGGAGTCGTCCGTGGGGCTGCACTTGGCGCTGTCGCAGGAGCTATTCTCTCTGTTGAAGTCTTGGAGGCTTCTCGTGCCTACTGGTATTTAGAGCTATCAGGTTCAAGGGGTCCATCATCTATGGTTAGTTGTAAATTCTTCTGAGCAACCTTACACGTTTGTCAAGTATAGGAAGGTGGTTTTGGAGTTTTTCTACTGACCTTATGGTCGAGATGGAGAAGGATTCTGACTGAAAAGAAGTTTGGTGGAAGAAGTAATGACATAGCTTTGACATGTTACTGGTGGACCATCAAATTTATGGGATGACATAATGGCTTAGTTTACTTTCTATTAATCGTTTATTTAGTCCTAATCTTTCCTTAACTTTTAAGACGAAATAGTCTGCCCAAAGTGATATGAATGATTGATGTAACATTAGGCATTTTAACAAGGAAGTCTAGTTCTACCGTCAAAGTCCGGGGGTTGCAATGTATTCCACAAACATTTCTCTATGGTGATTGTGCTTTGGATCGTGTGTATACGGATCAAAATTTGGAACTTCTATATATAAATAGGTTTATTTCATAACCACCAATCCCTTGAAACCATTCTTGTACGGATAATAGTATTGAAGTCTGAGTCTGTCTTATTTAATGTTTATTTATCTAAAAGGACTTCAACCAATTTCTGTGCGGGTCTTTTCCACATGCCAAATTGTATAGTTTTGAGAGTATGAGTAAGCTGAGCCTTTGGTATTTTTTTTTGGATTCAGGCAGATTTCGTAGAGCAACTGTTTCGTGGGAGACTAGTAGATGAACAACTTATGTCGACAATGTTAAATTCACACCACTGGCAGGTTCTATTCTAACTCTCTTCTTTTTTTTTGCTCTCATCTTCTTGTGTATAGTATAGTCAAAAACTGTTCTATCAAATTCCACTATTGATAGGACACTAGAAAGTACTACTGAAAGCTGTATCATATGAACATGACTACAGAGCTCTCAAGTATTTGAAGGGAATTTTACACACTTACGTTCCTGCATCTTCCTGTGGTCACTCAATATTCTGATACCTCCGCTACTTTAAGACTGTTTTCACATTAATCAATGTAGAAAGGCTGAAAATGCATTGGGTTCTTCAGTAGTTTTTTTCTACTTTTTGTAGTTAAGAATTTCCGATGTAAGCTATGAACAGCAACATGATGTTTATGGTGAATTGGAACCCAGAGGCTTGTCAGGTGAATCTTTAAGGAAACTACCATGCTATATTATGTCAAGTGAGATGACCAAGAGGCAGATCATCCACTGCACAATTTGTCTGCAGGTTACATCCTGTTTCATTCGTTGACACCAACTGATTAAACTTATTATTATGTCCCTTTGTTCATCTCACACCTTACGATTTACAGGACATCGAATCAGGGGAAATCACACGAAGCTTACCAAGATGTGATCACACGTTTCACCTGGTTTGTGTTGATAAATGGCTCATCAGACATGGTTCGTGCCCCATTTGCAGACAGGCCGTAAAAGATTAAAACACCACTGTTGCCGAGCAGTTTACATAGCAAAAACCCATTATCCTTATATGTTGTTGTAAGTATCAGAACCCTTATTTCAATCCCTCTTTTTTATTTTACTTGTAGCTACTTTAGCATCATCCATATCATAGGTTTCTATTTTGAATGTATACTATTGTAGACATGAATAAGAACATCTACATGTGTTGGAAAAATTAGAACTCGATCAAGTTATGAACTGATACATTTTAGTTAATTTTAATACTCCTTACCTTTCTAAACTCTTCACCTCACAACACCTAGTACAGGAGGTAAAAAAGACTATTCATCTATTAATCTTTACAGTCATGGGACTGTGAGCGTTTGGGAACAGGGCTCCATTGACCTTGCTCTCATGCAGTAAGGATCATGGTTAGTTCCGTTCTCAACCTTGTTCAATATCCATGGCATCAACCCTCCAAGGCCATGAGCCACGTCAACGAGTGAGGACCACGGGCGTGTGACCATCAGCACATCAGAAAAACTCAGAAGGTAAATCTCAGTCCATGCTCTCCTGCTCTCCATGTTCCTTTGGGATTTTTGGTATGTCTTGTGGCTCGGCTTGTGAACACTGATTATCTCCCCCGTCACTGTCGGGTTTTCCCAATATACGTCCCTGATACTCTCGAAGTAGCCTGGAGAAGAAGATGAGATGAACACTGCCTTTGATTTTCGGTTTAGAACTTGGCTCGAAGGGAGATGTCTCTGTTTTTCTACTTCAGGAAGCAGATCATGTCTAATTCCACAAGCTAAAATCTGCTCTACCAATTGCTGAAACTGATCATTCCTAGTGTCAGAGAACCCAATATGGATTCCTATTCTTTTATCAGCTCTAGCAAGATAAGCGTGATAGTATCGTGTAATAAGACCCCATACAACATTAGTTGGGTGAAAGAGATGCTGACCCAAGAAGTAAAAAACCGTTTCTTCTTCCGGGAAGAGCTTTTTGAGTTCCTGCTCAAATGAAGAGATCGAGAAGAGAGATGGGACAAAAAAACTATCCGCTTTCATGATCAACCACGGGGTTTTGTTCAACAAAACTTGACTTTCCTCACAGAAGAAGAGCTTTCGTTGTTCATGTGAATGAAGAACAAGATGGCGATATGCAAACGTTGAGGTTGGGTTGCCAGAATCGCGAAGAAGAGACTGTTCATTGAGCTGACTCTTGAGCGGAAATTCTGAGGGAAGAAACCAAGTAGTGTTTGAAAATGGCTCGCAGAAAAGATCAGCCATTTCAGCTCCTGGTTCTACAAGTAAAACCCGGTTTGTTAAGAGAGCATAAAGAAAAGCTGAAGCTAGACTCAGCATCCTACTTCCAAGTTCACCATCAGAGTTCAACCATATTACATAACTACAACCAGAGATTCCACCATCAGACTGATCTCCCAACTTGAGTTTCTCCAGTGTTAAGTTATAGGAACTAGTGAATGGTCCACACCGTCTATGAAGATTTTGGTATCTTCTGAATCTAGATTCCAGGTAAGAAGATTGCTTAAAAGGCGATTCCTTTCGATATAAACTCGCCTCATACCTGCTCAAACACGATTTTTTATCGAAACCAGGGACAAGAATGTCGCCGAGCTGATCCTCGCTTAATCCACCATCTGATTCAATGGCTGAAACCGATTAAGCCACCAAAGAGTGTTTACTAATGCAACATTGCAGGAAAAAGAATAAATTTATTGAAGACAGATAATGCAACATTGTAACTAAAACATACCAAAAGGATACACACGCATTTAGAATTTAGGGTTTCTAATTACACGTACCTATTTTTCTTTTTCTGGAACTGTCTAGAAATCTTTTTAACTTATTGGAGCACTTAATTAGCCTTATATACCAAAGAAAACAAACCATTTTGGAGAAAGATTCAGGAAAAAAAATGGTAACTTTTCTGATGGGACTTCCGTTCTAACACACAATAATTAGCCTTATATATTGTTTCTCTTATTATATTGTATTATTTCACAAGATTTAACATTTTTATTTTTTAATAATAATTGGGACTTTTACCATTCCATTAATTTCTCTAAAATAAATGTAATCATCCAATAGCCAACTCACCAAATTTTCTAATAAGTTTAAATTGTGATACTTATTTTATTTGTTAAATAAGAGTGGTTAGATATTTTTACTATTAAAATAAAAACTTGTTGGTCTAAACAGAAACAACAACTTCTCAATAAACAAGAACCATTAGTCCATTATCAATTAATTTGTTTGAACTTGGGATAATATTAAATTAGCATAAACTATAAATTCCAAACTTCGATCAAGATTACAATTATTGTTATTAAACTAATGTAAGAAAAGTAATATATTTCTGAAATATTGATAGGGTAAATTCAACGATGAACAAACAATTGAAAAGTGAAGCTATAATGACGAAGATGACTTTGATTTGTTTGCGTGTGAAGAAAAAAAAACGCAAGATTTGTATTTATAGAGAACATTCAAAGAATTTTACGATAAATAAATCGATCACAGTGTCAAATCTTGTAACAGAACTCGACATTATGGGATACTACTTCATGATTCAGAAACACACAAATTGTCTTTGGTGCACATTTGTCACGTGTGATACATAGATAGTCATTATACTATATACAAAGTTTTATTTTTTTATTTATAGTGAGTTTTTTTATCACTTAATCTAGTGAGTATTATTACTTTAACACTAAAACAAATAAACTGCATCCCCGATCGAGGTAACTATAGACTATCATAGGCCAATTGTCGAAACCTTGATTTCTGGAAAATAAATTTCGTCGTAAACGAAATTTAGCGGCAACCTTGGTCGAGTTTACATTGTGAAACTGTCTTTCTCGTTAGTGTAAGTCGTAACCTTAGATTATTTACCTTGATAGCTTTAGAAAGAAAGTTACATGCCATGCTAAGAAAGCAAAGAGCCAAAGACCAAACAATTATAATTTTACGTACATTAAAGATTATTAAAATTTATGTCAAACATCATAATGGAGACCACAATTGTCATCTCATCATATATCGACATTGACAAGATTATAAGTAATAGTAGTATTAGTTTTCTCCGATACAAAAGTACCAACAAGTTGAACGGCTTATTTCGAGTTTTTTGGTGTAGGGTCAAACAAAATATCACAATTCAAAAAATTCTAAGAATCGATAAAATATTCTAACAAGTTTTAGATTTTTATATCTGAAATAAATATGAAAAATCCATGAGAAAAAGTAGGATCGTGTTTGAGCGTTTAAATAATCTGACCTTATCCACTTTAATATGTCATTTAATTTTTCTGTCAAATTAAAAGAAACAAAAAAAAAAAGATCGTAGTAACGTGATCACGCGTTTACACATGATGGATGCTTCTCCCCTAGCAGCAGGTTCTAACATATAAAAACAAAAACGAATCCATCTTCTTATTTAAGCACGTGTGAATTGGAAAAAAAACATGGATGGAGACAAACTGACTTGCCAAATTTTTTTCGTGAGAGGCTTAAGCGCTCTCAATCAATTTTTATTATTTATTATTGGCATTATCAAATCCGTGTTTAAGTATGGTATTATGATGCATACTTAAATGCTATAAACTTTTTAGCACCACATTTATCATTTTTTTAATAAATATAACTGGAATTTTTTAATTAATGTTAATATATTATTCTAGTATAAATTATGCTACTATTTAAAATGTTTAGAGATAGCCCATAATAATTTATAAATCTAATGAAAATTCAAATATTCATACTCTTAATTAGAGTATGTATTTCTGGTTAAGATGAATAAATATCAATGGTAGGCTAGATTTCCTAAATAAAAAGGAACTATAAATTAAAGCTCTAAACTAGCCGTGATGTGGTCGTAGACGCCGATATAAAACAGTATACAACATAGTTGAGCCAGTCGCAAAATGCATGTATTATCCCTAACAATATACATACAAAATTATATCCCAAAAATAACTCACATTTGGGCTGCCAAAATCACAAGGAAATAATGGAACACAATTTTAAAAATTAACCCCAAAAAAAAAAAAAAAAACACGACACGGACGCTATTGGACCGGAACCATCCATCTAAAAGCTTAAACGTGAAATATATTGGCGAAAGAAATGCGCGTTTCAGAAAACGCGGATTCAAGAGCTACATCTACACAGTAGTAGTGTATGCAGACCACACCATCATGAAGTGAGCCCAATCACAAGAAACCGTTGCCCCACCATGATTTATCTTCACAATATCAATAACAAATACTACCAAAAAAAATATTTAAAACGTGGTCTAACACAAGACTCCATGACTGAACAAATATTATACATACATACACACACGGGCTTGACTTTTGAAACCTAAAGTCAAAACGTTGATGTTACATTTTATAGAACATAAAAAGCATCCGAATATATTGCGATTCTTAACAAAAAAAAATATTAATCCAATCAACATGAACTCCACAATCGGTACCATACGGGTGCATTACACAAAGTATACATAGCATACTTACACATCTGGTCTATATGATATATACATGTTCAGCATTGTGAAATTATTTTAAAGTTGTGTAAAAAAACATCGAATGTATATTTTACGTGATATGTTTCTTTTTGCGTTAGTCTTTATAATAAAAAAAAAAACCAGCGCAATGTTCAGATGTTCAAGTTGCATACATGTCAGACAACTGATAATTTTGATACCGTAACACCACGGTCATAATTTTGTTTTTTCTTTTTGTACCTAACAACTCATCACTTTCAGTAACGTTATTGGTTTTTGTCCGAAAGAACTATAGCAACAAATATGGATCACACAATAAACTGAATTTCAATACAAGTATACAACAATAGATATTTTGTTTTATTATTTAAAACAATAGTAGATGATTATAAAACTAAAAGATAAGATAAATCTCATCATGAGTGTATAGGGAAAAATCAAAACTGCGAACCACGTCAATACAAAAACAAAGCAAAAAGATGTTCACAAGTGAAGACTCGACAGAGAGACAGTGTCTTTTGGCAGCGATGGGACCAATCTCCATTCTTGACATATTCTTTTATTTTATGCATTTCAAAATAACAAACAATATATAATCAAATTCAGGCAATCCGGAAATGTGAAATTTAGACTAGGCATATACTTCAAAGTGCCGCGTAGCTCACAAAAGAAAGGTTAACTAAACATAAATATTATTATAATGTTTTCAACAATTTGTAATTTGTTACTCTTTAGGTCCAACTAATTATGCTATCTTCATAGATAACAAATTTCTAGGTCATGCTTAAGCAACTCATACATATACTACAAAAGGAGAAGGGACTACTTCCATTGTAGTAGGGGCAACTGTAAATGTAATATTTGAGAAACAAAGGAACATAAAATTTGGTTTACAGCGTATTATACTCATATGGATAGCTTTTTTTTTTTTTTGGAAAAATGATTACTTTCTTTAAAGAAAAGAAAAATACAAAATTTATTAATTATACGTACGAGTATAGAAAACCGGATCAATAAGCCTTTAAGCTGCGCAAGTTTACGTTTGTAATCTTTTTTTCTTGTCATCTGTTTTTTATTTTAATTAAAACACATAGAAAATACATTATAAAATATATTGGTGGTGGAAGAAAATTAAAATTTCTCCAAGAAATAAAACTACAAGTCTGATAATATTTAAGCTATAAATGTTTTAAATCCAAAACAGAAAACAATTTATGATCGATTCAATTCAAAACTTAGAACTTATAACAAACCAATCGAGAATTTTTTAATTTTTTAAGGAATTTATGGAAGATGTTCGCGATCAAGATCAACAGCCATCAATAACATATTTTTTTAGAACTTTTTCTTGCTCTTTAAACATAGTCCTTTTCAGACTTTTTATTCCTCCCAAATTACTTTCTGGAAATATCTTTATTTCATAGTATAAATTTTCTATTTTGGAAGATAAACGATGTGGATTTTTCTGACCAATATAGAAACATTTATCCTTAGATTTTATGGTATACATGTAAGATAACAATGATTACATTTTTAATAGAAAAGAGAATTCACTAGTACATACTTCTCCAATTTGTTTTGCTAAAAGCAGAAATTTAGAAAATCGCAAAAACAAAAAAAAAATGTAAAAAGAAAGTGGAAGAAGCCATGCATTAAAGCGACATGGGACACTCTCCATGACCAACATAATCTCGACTTGTTAAATCATGCTTTTTAGATTGATCATAGGTCAGTAAATGTATTGGAGTACTGTCTAGGAGATAACATGGGTTGTAATATGGTTGGTAAGAGCTGGCCGTAAAAGCCTTTTAAAACTTCATGCCATGTCCCCTTTTAACAACAGTAGAATTTTTTTTGGTTAGGTTCGAGATAAATTGTGTAGGTTTACTTTAAGATGATTAAAGATCTAGTGGATTAATTTTCATTCAAATCTGATTTAAACTATTTTTTGTAAACTTAAAAATCAATTCGAAAATTTAAATCTTTGTTTAATTTTGTGTAGCTTAAGTGTTTGATAGTACAAAACTACCTATTTTTCATGAAAGTTATAACTAATTAGTATGAACGGTTCTTTAAAGTAATCTTAATATTGACCAAATATGATTTAATATATAAAATTAGTTGAAGAAATTAAAAAGTAACGACACACCGTACGTGTAAAATCTTATGGGAGAGCAGAATATTAAAGCAAATGTTTGACGTTCATTTAAACTGAACTACATGTGTGGTGTGGTGTTAAGTGATACTTATAGTAATCTAAATTACACATGACACTAAATTACACGTGGTGTAAACTGTACCATTCAAACGTGAATGACATTATCGTTCCAAATAATTATTTATATTAGTCCTTATAACTATGGTCAGTCACATCTTCGAAGATGAATTAGCAAACTATGATAAGAAAGTTGCAGAACGAATAAAACAAACAAAAAAACGTAGTTTCGCCCAAAATATATAATCAAATTAAATAATCTACAAATCATTGCTCTAAAATTCTTAGAAACAAGAAAAATTGTTAATATATTCAATTCTTGTTCAAATACAGCGGTAGTCATGAAAATGATCATTTGTATCATGCGTTGTGAATACGCTATCTGTGTGACTTGCTTCTTGGAATACTTGTGACAAAAAAAAAAAAAAACTTTTGGAATAATTATGTTTACATATACCGAATAATTATATTAATTTTAAAAAATAACATCTGAAACAAAGAATCAAGAAATGAGAAGAATGTCTCTGCATCAAGATATAAATATAAGAATCCAACGGTTGTAATTAAATTAAATTAAAAATAAACCAATAACAAAAAAAAAAGAAGGGACTATATATATAAATAGACATCCCCATATTCTCACTCCACAAAAAGGCCATTCTACTTCTTTATTTTAGTGAGAGTGTGAGAGAGCCTCACATAAATGAATTGAAAGTCTCTTAATATAAATAAAATACTAACAGTAATCAATAATTCACTTGTTCTTAAGGTCATTACCATCTCACTATACCTTGATTAATTTTAAGAGGAAGGCTCGAATCGAACCAGAGAGAAGTGTATACGTGGCGAGATCTGATTGGTTTACCGGAGATAAAAATGGGGAGGACGACATGGTTCGACGTCGACGGGATGAAGAAAGGAGAGTGGACGGCGGAGGAAGACCGGATGCTCGTCGCTTACATCAACGAACACGGTCTCGGGGACTGGCGTGCCCTTCCTAAGAGAGCCGGTAATAACATCTATACTTACACCCTATCTATATATATGCGTACATTGTGTACGGACCACCTATGTTTGTGTCTCTTTCAAAACTCCTGGATCTTTAAATTGCAGTTTCTGTCGGACCAAAGATTTTGTTTTTGATTTTGTTTTTTTGTTGGTTCTAATTTTTCTCGACTATGTATAATATATCATCGTCTGAAGGATTTATAAACACAAGTCCATATATACAGATTTTAAAAAGTTTTTTTTTTCAATTTTGGGATTATATTTTAGAGAGAGTACATGAAGAGTAAAGATGTTTGTAAAACATGATTTATCCGATTATTTGATTGATAAACTTCTATAGTGTTAATATGTGAACCCATCAAAACCAAGTATTGTCCTGATTACTTTTTATCGTGATTTATTAATATATTAAGTATTCAAAAGTGTAAAGCTATGAAAATGAGAAATATTTGTAGTCTAATTTTAGACCCAAAATCAGAAATTGTATGTGATTGTGTTTTCTCCTTTTTTTTTTGTCTGATGGAAAAAAGGTTCAATCTTTTAAAAAAAAATTAGTTGTTATGTTAAAGTGATAATTTCACCTCATTTTCTGATATTTTTATTTTAATTTTCCAAAATGAAATATAAAAAAGGTTTGCAAAGATGTGGAAAGAGTTGTAGATTAAGGTGGCTGAATTATTTGAGGCCTGGAATTAAAAAAGGAAAGTTCACTCCTCAGGAGGAAGAAGATATGATCAAATTTCATTCCCTTCTTGGAAACAGGTAATTTAATTTGTAATTAAATGCAACCCCACACACCACCTTTGATTTTCTTTTTAAAAAAGGATCAATACGTAAGAAACTGATGATTATGCATAATTACATATAAGGTGGGCAGCAATAGCAAAGCAAATGCCGAACCGAACAGACAATGATATCAAGAACCACTGGAACTCATGTCTTAAGAAAAGACTCGTTAGAAGCGGGATCGATCCGATGACCCATGAGCCAATCGTCACCGTCGTTAAAGCCACTTCCTCCTCAACGACGTCGTCTCCAACACCAACACCAACACCTTCTTCTTCTTCTACTACTTCTTCCTCCTTTTCCTCCACAGGCTCTGCTGCACGTCTACTTAACACGCTTGCTGCTGGAATCTCCTCCAGAAAACATGGACTCGATAGTATCAAAACTGTAATATTGTCTGAATCAAGACAAGCCGTTGAAGAAGAGAAGATGTTGATAAGCAGCAAGGAAGAAGGGGAGGAGGAGGAAGTGATTGGTTGTTTCATGGATATTGATAAGAATCTGATCAGTACGACGTCGTTCGATGAGTTAGCTTGTGACTCTACTACTACGATGACGACGACTGGCTTCGTGGCTGCTTTTGATGACTACTCATTAATTGAGCCTTACGATCTGTATCAATCTGATTTCTATCATGAGACTTATGATCAACTTGACATGTTCCTCCTTTGAAATTCACTCTCTTGGCCAACATTTCTCTTGAATATCAATTTTTGTATCCCTTTGTGTAGTGAGACGAGAGAGAGAGAGAGAGAGAGAGAGAGAGAGAGAGAGAGAGAGAGAGAGAGAGAGAGAGAGATTTCTGAAAAAACCAAGTGCTTTGTACTATAAGTGACATGCATGGTCAATGTTTCTGAATTTTGACTGTTACCTTTTCTTTTCTTATTCGTTTTCCTCTCTCTCTCCCACACATGCTTATGAGCCCTACATGCATATGTGAGGGTTTATGTCATTTCAGTTATCGAATACTATATTTCTATAGGTATTGACCGTAAATGTCCTGATGGTATGTTTGAAATTTTCTTATTATGTGCAAGGATCCCACAACACATTGAAGAAAATAATACTAGTCATAATTAATTAAAATCATGTGATTCTATCAATATCAAACATTAAAACCAATATTAGTTGATCATAAACACCAGATTCCTAATTCCTAATAGAAATAACGTATGTACTCGAGATATATATATATATATATATATATTTATATATATATATATGTTTGTTTTCTACATAACTTGAATATATTTTATAGTTTCCTCAGATAATAACATATTATAATATTCCATATGACTGCTCTCATTTTTTTCCTGATAACTTACGTTCATACTCTTACCATATTTGCAGAATTCGATATCATATTCAATGTTTATTTGAATATGATATAGAATTTCTACTACAATTATATCGCTATTTTAATCTGAATTTGTACTACGCCGACTTTGTTTAGTTCTTTGATTTAATTAGTTTTACGAATTGCGGAAACTCTAATTAAAATTATCACCGTGAAGTTGTAAACAAATGTGACTCACAAACACATATACGAGTTGCCACTATTTTGTTCCTAAAACACTTACTTTTAATTTTTAAAAAACTCGGCTTTTAATATTACTTTTCTATTTTATGAAACTACTATTGACCTATGATTCTGTTTAACTTATCTATCATTAGGCGGAAAATTTATTTTACTCATATTCGGTTAACTACATATAAATTTTAAGTTCTTATTTATTTGATGTATATACAACTTATGCATATGAATCGAGCATGTTACTAATTATTTTACATTTTGAATTGATTTGATATATTTATGCTATTATTTGATAAATTACATTATTAATTTGTTAACTTTTAATGTTACATTTATAATTTTTATATGCACATAAGTATATTATATTTGTCTGGATGTATTTGATTTCACCTCAAAATCTTATAATACAACTAATATTAAACACAAGTTTTTTTTCAAAAAAATAATATATATATATATATAATTAAATGTTTCAATTAAAATATTTTAAAAATTTTGATGTCAAAGTCATGATTAAAACGTTATAGAAAAACATAAATATTGGAGAGTAAAAAAATAATTATTCAATATGCACAGATAATCTAAAATAAATAAATAACATCAAATATTTTAACTTGCAATCAAATTTTTAATTACTATCAATGTATTGTAAATAAATTACAACACAAGTAATATTTTTGAATGGATAAAAAATTATTTCTATTTTATAAGAAATTAACTTATTATTTATAGAAATAAATATTAAGAAAAAATAAAAGAGGTATTTTTATAATTGAAACTGAATTCGTTCAAAATAAGAAAAAAGTATATCACATATTCTAATATATCAAATACCAGAATAAAAAGTGTAAGATATAATTTAGTTTCAGTAAATTATTTTTATTAATAAATAAAATCGTAGATTTGATTTTACATATCAAAAACAACATCAAATTTAACTATTTAAACTGAAAATGAAACAGTAAAAGAAATTACTATGTATTTACAAAAATAAGTATTATATATTTCCTTATAGAAAATTTAAATTCACTATTGATGGAGCCACGGAACGCACTGACCGTGCCGACGACCCCGCAGACGACCCAGCCGGACCATGCCCGGACGAAGCAGTTCCAGTCGCGCCAGCAGGACCCATGACCCGTTCCAGAGCTAAGGCCTTGGGCACCAAGTTCAATCGGTTCATTGAAAGGAGGCTTGAGGTTCTGGAGCAGAATTCCGAGCCCGAACCAGGGACAACCCGAGACCAGGCCCGTTACTCGTCAACCACTGCCTGGGAGTTGCTTAGTCGCCAAGTTGCCGATTCTTGCATCCTTACCATCACCCCGGGGTAGGGATGCCCAAAGACGCGCTAAGGAATTGTACTCTTTTTCCTACCTTCGGTTTTGTCCCATTGGGTTTTCCGAGGGAGGTTTTAACGAGGCAACACCCTTAGTGTGCAATCCGGAAGTGGACATCACCAAGCCCACGACCAAGTCTACCTTAGTTATTTCTCTTTATCTTTTTTATCTAAATTTTTCTAAGTATAGGACTTGGGCCCGCGACCAGGCCTTGTGGCCCGCGGCCCAAGTCATTAAAACACCTTGCCATTTTGTTTTACACTTCATGTTGTTTTACATTAAACTGTATGCTGTTTGTTGTAAGGGTGAAAACCCTAAGACTTAGGCATTATAAAAGCCAGGTCATTCTCATTAATAAAAATCAGACTTTACAAAGAAATTAAAACCCTAGCAATATTGCTCTCTACCGTCTAGCCACCTAGTCGGATTCTAGACTTAGCCGCCGGCCTAAGTCGCCCTGGTGTATCACGGTTCTTCCGCAAGCCGTGTGGTCCATATCAATCCCCGCTTCATCTCACGTGCTCAGCCTGGTCGAGTCTCTCCCACGCTAGCACCCATCCGCGCGGCTGTAGATCGAGTCTCTCTCTCAGCCGCCTTGCTCCGCGCCCAGCCTGAACCTCCACCAGGTTCCTGCCGTGTCCGTGACCATATCATCTGGTATCAGAGCTCAAAAGCTCCTGACCCCGGTTGTGTCCTATCCCTTTTGCTATTTGTTTCACTTGTTTAATTCATTAAGAAAACGCTTGGCTTGATTTGTTTGCTTGTCTAACCTGCAAGGTTGAGAGAAGCCGGATTCAAGTCACAAAAAAAAAAAAAAAAGAAGCTTCACTAGAACCGCGACTAATCCATCCTTAAAACCGGTTATATCTCCTCTGCCCTTTGAGTTTGATTGCTAGGTTGTTTAGATTGTTTTGCAGATTCATTCAAAAAAAAAAAAAAAAAAGAAGCTTCACTAGAACCGCGACTAATCCATCCTTAAAACCGGTTATATCTCCTCTGCCCTTTGAGTTTGATTGCTAGGTTGTTTAGATTGTTTTGCAGATTCATTCAAAAAAAAAAAAAAAGAAAGAACAAGTTAGGTTGTGTAAAAACGGATTAAGGCGCAATAGAAATCCACCTTAGAACACTTGCGTTTTGAGAAATCGTGAAAGCAAGGTGACTTGCTTCACGCGTTTTGAATTGCTAGGATTGTGTAGACTTGCGTGAGGTTCCCTAGCTGATTCCGTGTCTAGCAGCCAGTAGGAGAAGCCTTAGCCGCGTTAGCTTCCCCTTTCGACCCCGCGGATAGCCGCTTGCCCCAACCAGTAGCCGCGTGTAACCGTGGAGTGAATAGGTTAGCGACCGTGTACCCTAAGCAGCCGCGAGTTTAGTCGCCACCCCTAGGTCAAATTCGCGACCCTTAGACACCATCAGCCGTTAAGGCAATTTTCCATTCTAGGTTTAGGCAATATCCCCTAGTATAATCACTTAGGAATATTTCCAAAAAAACCAATTAGGAAACTTCCCGAAACGATTTAGGAAAGAAATTAAGTCTAGAATATCTCCCTAGGATATTTTCCTTTTTCTAAATTAGGAAAGTTCCATTTTAGGACAGTTCTAATTTAGGGAAGTTCCAACTTAGGAAAGTTTCTAGATTAGGAAAGTTTCTAGATTAGGAAAGTTTCTAGATTAGGAAAGTTTCTAGATTAGGAAAGTTTCTAGATTAGGAAAGTTTCTATTTTAGGAAAGTTTCTAGATAAGGAAAGTTTCTATTTTAGGAAAGTTTCTATTTTAGGAAAGTTTCCATTTTTGGAAAGTTGTTATTTTAGGAAATTTCTTTAACAATATAAATGTCTAGTAGTTCGGACGTTCCCGAACGTCCCCAAGGATCAGCTGCAGTAATGCAGATGCTGAGCCAGATTACGGTTCAGATGAACACGCTCGCTAGTCGTATGGAACGGCTGGAGCAACCCGGTCCTCCCCAACGACCGGACTTCCCCGAGGCGTCCCACCGCGGCAACGGAGGTGCCACTACCAATGGTCGGACTCACTACTTCGGACCCTATTCTCGCGATCCACGAGAAGAAGATCCGCCCGACGATCCACCATACCGTACCCCTTATGATCGAGACCCCCGGTACGACGACCGACCGCCCCCATACCAAGCCCCCGACGTCAAGCTTAACCCGCCATCATTTGCCGGCAAGGTCGACCCCGAGGCTTATCTAGATTGGGAACGACGCATGGAGCTGATCTTCGACTACTACCGATACGGAGACCCCCGGAGAGTAGCTCTTGCCACCGCCCAATTCACGGACCATGCCCTGACCTGGTGGGACCGTGAGGTCGCTGAACGACGAAGGAGTCGTTTCGGACCACTGACCTCTTGGGACGAGCTTACGCATCTAATGCGGAAACGCTACGTTCCACCCCACTTCCACCGCGAGCTACAAAGGCGTTTTAGACGACTCACCCAGGGCACTAAGACGGTCAGTGAATATTTCGACGAGTTCGAGCACCTGCGGAACCGTCTTGAGATAACTGACTCCCCGGAGAGTCTCATGGCCCAGTTCCTCGATGGGCTTCAGGAAAAGATCGCCCGCAAAGTCGAGAGGCAGCAGTACCACGACCTTGGCGAGTTATACCACTTAGCCAACCAGGTGGAGCAAGCCAACAAGAGGAAGGCCGCAGGCAGCCAGAGGCCCAAGCCAAACTGGACCAAGCCATACAACCGGCCCCCTGGCCCTGTCCCCGACCCGAGCGCGCCGACCCGTCCCCGTGAGCCAACCCGACCCACGGCTGGACAATCCCAGCCGACCAAACCTACCGGAACTGCACCCCGGAGCCGAGACATCACTTGTTTCAAGTGCAACGGACGAGGTCACATGGCTCGCGACTGTCCGAACCAGCGAGTCATGATCTTGACTCCATCCGGCGAGTACGAATCCGCTGATGAGGAAGACGAACGTTTAGACGCCCAGATCGACCAGCCAGAGGATGAGATTGAATACCCGGATTCCGGAGAACTTCTGATGTTCCGACGTGTCCTGAACTCAATAGCGGGACCCGAAGAGACGGAACAGCGAGAGAACATCTTCTATACCAAGTGCACCGTGAAGGGCAAGGTATGTTCTCTGATCATAGACGGTGGTTCTTGCACCAACGTCGCCAGTCAATACATGGTTGACAAGCTCGGTCTCGAGAAGACCAAGCACCCACGCCCATACGGGTTGCGCTGGCTCAATGACAAGACCGAGATCCGCATATCCGATCAGGTGATGGTACCCTTCAGTATAGGCCGTTACTCTGATCAGGTCTTGTGCGACGTGGTCCCGATGCAGGCTGGCCACCTATTACTAGGACGTCCATGGCAGTTTGACAGGGAAACCACGCACAATGGGCGGACTAACTTGTATTCTTTTGTTCACAACAAGCGCAGGTTTAACTTAGCACCGCTCGCACCACAACAAGTCCGGGAAATCCAATTAAAGACGGATTCAACCAAAGGCCCCCGGAAGGAGAACTTCCTTGTGAACTCCCGAGTCGTCCGCAAGGCAGTGAGTAGGGACGATACTAATGTCGTCCTTATGATCTTCAAGGAATCACTGCACGCCGGCAGCACTGACCCGCCGCCCCCGCCTGAAGTTGCCAAACTTCTAGAGTCCTACGCCGGCGTCTTTCCGACAGAGATCCCATCAGGACTGCCACCATTAAGAGGAATCGAGCACAACATCGATTTCATTCCGGGAGCACAACTGCCCAACCGACCCGCCTACCGAGTCAACCCGGAGGAAGCTAAGGAGCTCGAACGCCAAGTTCGAGAACTGATGGACCAGGGCTATGTCCGGGAAAGCCTTAGTCCATGTGCTGTACCCGTCCTGCTCGTACCCAAGAAAGACGGATCCTGGAGAATGTGTGTTGATTGCCGAGCTATCAACAACATCACCATCAAGTACCGTCACCCGATACCGCGCCTTGACGATATGCTTGACGAGTTGAGCGGAGCCTCGATCTTCTCAAAGATCGACCTGAAGAGCGGATATCACCAGGTCCGCATGCGCGAAGGAGACGAATGGAAGACGGCATTCAAGACCAAGCAGGGTCTCTACGAATGGCTAGTAATGCCGTTTGGGCTATCCAATGCCCCGAGTACGTTCATGCGTTTAATGAACCATGTCCTCAGGCCGTACATCAGTAAGTTTGTCGTAGTCTATTTTGACGACATCCTTATTTACAGCGCCTCATATGCCGATCACGTCACTCATTTGGAGTTGGTAATACGCACACTTCGAGAGGAGAAGTTGTATGCCAATCTAAAGAAGTGTACGTTCTGCACAGATCGGGTAGTCTTCCTAGGCTTTGTCGTGAGTCCACAAGGCTTACAGGTGGACGAGGATAAGATCAAGGCCATACAGGAATGGCCCACGCCCACGAGCATCAGCCAAGTCCGGAGCTTCCACGGTTTGGCGAGCTTCTACCGGCGGTTCGTCCGGGACTTCAGCACAATTGCCAGTCCTTTGACCTCCGTGATCAAGAAGGACCGGGCATTCAGCTGGGGGCCCGAGCAGGATAAAGCTTTCAACCTGCTCAAGGAACGACTCACTCACGCCCCGGTTTTAGCACTACCGGATTTCCAGAAGACTTTCGAGGTGGAGTGCGACGCATCTGGCGTTGGAATTGGAGCCGTACTGACCCAAGGCGGCAAACCCGTTGCCTATTTCAGCGAGAAGTTGAGCGGAGCAGCACTCAACTACCCCGCCTATGACAAGGAGCTATATGCCTTGGTTCGGGCAATGGACACATGGCAGCACTACCTGTTGGCCCGGGAATGCGTCATCCACACGGACCATCAGACGCTGCAACACCTACGAGGGCAGACAAAACTGAAGAGACGACACGCACGCTGGCTGGAGTTCATCGAGACATTCCCTTACGTCATCAAGTACAAGAAGGGAAAGGAGAATGTCGTCGCAGATGCCTTGTCCCGGAGGCATTCCTTGATTTCGGTCATGGAAGCTAAGGTCCTCGGATTCGAACTACTCAAGGAGCTATATGCCCAAGACGAAGACCTCAAGGACGCCTTCACTCACGCTGGAACGGGTACCCATTCACGGTTTTACTTGTTTGATGGGTTCCTTTTCAGGGATCGGAGGCTTTGCATCCCAAAGGGATCAACCCGGGAGCTACTACTGAGAGAAGCCCACGGGGGAGGCTTAATGGGCCATTTTGGCGTAGCCAAAACCTTGAGTTTACTCAAGGAACACTTCTACTGGCCCCACCTGAGACGAGATGTTGAGGCCCATTGCAGCCGCTGCCTGGTCTGCAAACGGGCCAAGTCAAGAGTCCATCCCCACGGGTTATACCTACCACTCCCTATTCCTACTACTCCTTGGACTGACATCTCTATGGACTTTGTGCTAGGCTTGCCTAAGATCAACCACAAAGACTCCATTTTTGTAGTAGTAGATAGGTTCTCGAAGATGGCGCATTTCATCCCATGTTCCAAGACAAATGACGCCACCCAAACCGCGAGTTTGTTCTTCCGGGAGATTGTCCGACTGCATGGAATTCCCCGGACAATAGTGTCCGACCGAGACACCAAGTTCCTCAGCCATTTTTGGCGGACGCTGTGGAAGAAGCTCGGCACCAAGCTGCTGTTTTCAACGTCTTGCCATCCCCAGACAGATGGACAGACCGAAGTCGTGAACCGGACACTCTCCACCCTACTAAGGGCAACCATTGGCCGAAATTTGAAGTCTTGGCTCGAATGCCTACCGCTGGTCGAGTTCGCCTACAACCGAGCCGTCCATTCCGCGACCAAGAAGTCACCGTTTGAGATCGTCTACGGTTTCAACCCGCTGTCGCCAATGGAGTTCACGCCATTACCCCCTGCTGAGATCGTGAACCTAGAGGGAGACCGGAAGGCTGAATATGTCAAGAAGCTGCACCAGAAGGTCAAGGAGAATCTGGAGAAGAAGACGGAGGCTTATGCCAGACAGGCCAACAGGGGACGTAAGCAGACGTCGTTGAAGGAAGGCGACTGGGTTTGGCTGCACATGCGACCCGAAAGGTTCCCCCAGAAACGCAAGGACAAGTTGGCACCAAGAGGAGACGGACCATTCCGAGTCCTGAAGAAGATCAATGACAATGCCTACCAACTTGAGTTACCAGGTGAGTTTAACATTTCTCCAACGTTCAATGTTTCTGACTTAGAATTATTTGATGCAGGTGAGGATGTTGATTTGGAGACCAAACCACTTGAAGAGGGGAGGGATGATGGAGCCACGGAACGCACTGACCGTGCCGACGACCCCGCAGACGACCCAGCCGGACCATGCCCGGACGAAGCAGTTCCAGTCGCGCCAGCAGGACCCATGACCCGTTCCAGAGCTAAGGCCTTGGGCACCAAGTTCAATCGGTTCATTGAAAGGAGGCTTGAGGTTCTGGAGCAGAATTCCGAGCCCGAACCAGGGACAACCCGAGACCAGGCCCGTTACTCGTCAACCACTGCCTGGGAGTTGCTTAGTCGCCAAGTTGCCGATTCTTGCATCCTTACCATCACCCCGGGGTAGGGATGCCCAAAGACGCGCTAAGGAATTGTACTCTTTTTCCTACCTTCGGTTTTGTCCCATTGGGTTTTCCGAGGGAGGTTTTAACGAGGCAACACCCTTAGTGTGCAATCCGGAAGTGGACATCACCAAGCCCACGACCAAGTCTACCTTAGTTATTTCTCTTTATCTTTTTTATCTAAATTTTTCTAAGTATAGGACTTGGGCCCGCGACCAGGCCTTGTGGCCCGCGGCCCAAGTCATTAAAACACCTTGCCATTTTGTTTTACACTTCATGTTGTTTTACATTAAACTGTATGCTGTTTGTTGTAAGGGTGAAAACCCTAAGACTTAGGCATTATAAAAGCCAGGTCATTCTCATTAATAAAAATCAGACTTTACAAAGAAATTAAAACCCTAGCAATATTGCTCTCTACCGTCTAGCCACCTAGTCGGATTCTAGACTTAGCCGCCGGCCTAAGTCGCCCTGGTGTATCACGGTTCTTCCGCAAGCCGTGTGGTCCATATCAATCCCCGCTTCATCTCACGTGCTCAGCCTGGTCGAGTCTCTCCCACGCTAGCACCCATCCGCGCGGCTGTAGATCGAGTCTCTCTCTCAGCCGCCTTGCTCCGCGCCCAGCCTGAACCTCCACCAGGTTCCTGCCGTGTCCGTGACCATATCAACTATCCCTAATATTTGCTAATATTGGGTGCTTAAAAAAATAGTATCATCACTAAAAAGTGGACGAAGGAGTAAAAAAAAAATTCGGGAAGTGACTGCGAGATTATTAAAAGAAAGGGATCCAATGTAGTAGAATTTTTCTGGGATGCGGGGGGTGTGTGATTATAGATTCATAATTAATCTTTTTATCACTAAAGTAGTCATAAGTGTTGATTGAGATTGACAACTATAAACACTAAATAATTGTGGTCAGAAGAGGACAGGTGTTCAGTTTATTGATCACAGATTAATTTATTCTGCTTTAATCTGTGGGTGTTTTGTCACAATTGTCATGTCCAGAAATCTTCAAAGGAGTTCATATCCCAAATGACTTACATTATTAGCTAATGGGCTGGGCCTCGTACGAGTTTATCACATCATATATGCTTTGTGCTTTGATTAACAAAACAACCATTTTTTGAATCACGCTGACTATAGTTAGTAGAGAGCTTACGTGATCTTCTTCTGTTTCTCTTCTCTCCATTCCTTGATTTCATTCCCTATCTTGCATTCAACGCGTGCTTTAAATCCAGGGTATGGCTCGTATCCAAAAACAGACTGCATCACCTGCATTTCTCATTCAATCACGTTGTCTAGCTTTAATGAAAAGGAGGAAGGAGAAACATGAAAAGAAGAAATAATGGTGAAAAAAACATTCAACCTCGAGCAACACGAAGAAAGGACCCATCAGAAAAGCTTGGACTAGATTGTCTAGAAGCGCTGGAGCTCGTTTCTGTGGAGTAGATTAAGATCTGTAGTTAGGTTCTGACCGTTCTGCAGAGAAGAATCAAAAGTAAATGATTTCTAAGAACAATGTAAAACATACCTCAAACAAGCCGTGACCGAGGAACTGACCGGTCCAGCATAAGAGCTGAGAAGCTACTCCAACCTGATAAAGCGATTTAGTTTACAAGATAAGAGAGGAACTTCAACTGCGAGCATAATACATTGCAGCCAGCATGAATTAAGAAAGTGAGAGGTTTCATCTGTCTCAAAGAGAATCTTTAAAGACCAATATATATATGTCAGAAAAACTAACGAAGCATCAAACCAGAGTGTGTTTGTTGGCTTTCCTACTTACAACACATCGAGTGCACATGAATTCCCAGAAAGGTGAAACATTTTCCGATTACCCATAACTTTATGAAGAGAGAGAATCGGATGAAGAGCACTCACCTTCAAGGTTAAGGAATGTCCTAGTGGAGCTGCGAGAAAGCTGGAGCCGATCCAGCATGAGAAACACAAGAGAGCAGCTAAAACCCCAGATTTCTTATCTAAGCAGATGTAGAAGATAGCATACGTCACAGTGAGAATAAACCCAATGTCCAAGCGCAGGACACTGTCAAAGGTCAGCGATTCGATGAAACCTAACTGAGAAGGATCTAGAATCGGTTGCGTCGAGTAGAGGAAAAGGAGGGTCGCGAAGACGTTGGGCCATACGAATAGTGTGTGGATGATTATGTTGATGTGATTGCTGTGATAAGCTCCGTAGAAGGTGAAATGCTTCTCCAGATCGAGTAAACCGATACGGTTGCTCATCTTTTTTTAGGGTTTTCGATGACTTTTTACTTAACACTTAAGCAGTGGGAGATGTTCTTGTCTTCTTGTCGGAATGAAACAAAACAGGGCATTAGAAGAAGAAGAGAGAAGGAGGCTTTTGCGATTCAAAAATATGCTAAAATGCGCTCGAGAGATTGCTAACCTGCATGTGCTATTAATGAGCTGATCGTTGACCAAGGAATTGGCATTGCGGTTGCTTTCTTTAACTTGTAGTAGTTATTTAGGTGGTGGGTTGATATGAGCTAAAAGTCAAAAGTCAACTCAGAATCTTAAAATATATAAAAAAGTATTTGCAGAAGTATTTATACGAAATCTCATTTCGGATTTTTTTTTTTAAAAAAAATTGTAAATAGTAAAATAGTAACGTGAATCACGATTTCAGATGATTTATAAAAATCTGTTTCTGACCAAAAAGATAATTCAGTAAAATCACAAAGTTATCATGCTATTTTATCATTCTACTATAGCTTGATAATCATAAGCAAAACTATAAGATGAATGACGATGTATCATGCTACTTATGTTTTTTTTATATACTAAAATGATAACATAGATCACGATTTAACATGATTACTAAAAATCTCTTTTGACCCCCCCCCCCAAAACAAAGAAAAAACAAACCAGTAAAATTATCATATACTATTTTACCATTCTATTTCTACCGTAGCTTAGTTAATCTTAAGCAAAACTAGAACCAAACTACACACGACGAAAGTG
Organism: Streptanthus diversifolius; assembly: GCA_039880935.1. Classification (NCBI taxonomy): domain Eukaryota; kingdom Viridiplantae; phylum Streptophyta; class Magnoliopsida; order Brassicales; family Brassicaceae; genus Streptanthus; species Streptanthus diversifolius. The sequence goes on along the minus strand of JAXGFM010000015.1, from coordinate 2,581,340 downwards.
GGTACAAGTGCCATCTCCACATCCCATCAACTAATAATATATATACTTTTTATTTTTTGATTATGAGACCTGTAAGATATCTTATAATAATAGATGCGAAATGATATGGGATTTGATGTGTTAACCCAGTGATGGGTGCAGCTATCTACATAGAGATATTGTGTGTGACTAATGCCTTCAGGATCATGGACCACATCCTTTAATCTCGGTCTCTTATGATCAGTATAATATTTCATCATAAAACAAATCTTTCAGCGACAAAGTATTTGATTTTCTTATACTCGTATACTATGTTACAATGGAACTTGTTATTTATATGATTGGATGGACACGTTTAAATGATATTATGCGACTCCAAATAGACATTGACAAAATTATAATATATAGTTATATTCTACAATATCTATCCTACTTGCATTTCAATTTAACAAAAGAGAAGATGTACAATAAAATGAGTGTAAAAGCAAAAGATAGAAGTGAATGAAAATAGAGTAGAAATATCAAATTATTTCAAAAATAGACTTTTACTATTGTCTAAAACTTATGACAACCCAGGAATTTGAATTTATGTGATGCAATGTATTTTAGATAGAGTACAAATCATCAAATTTTATTTGAGATTTTTCATTTTTTATATTTTTTCATTTATTAAGCGAACAAAATGAACACAGTTTCTTTTTATCTACTTTATAATAAAATGATGGTAATGAAACCTAAATTAAAATACTGGAACTTAATTGAGCAGCGCGAACTACGCAAATTGCACGAATTTTATCGGTACATCACAACTTTCGCATATCAAGAAATAATCAAAACTTAATGGAGAGTTTGTCTGTCATTTCATTTGTTAATCAGTTTCCTTCGTTTTATGTCTTGGGAGTTGTAATTCACACGTGCTACTCTTCAAAACAATTCAATCATATTTTATTTTTAATTTATTGAAATTAGGTACGGTTTCCAGATACTGATGATTTTACAGAAATAGACAGAAGAATATTTAAAACATTACATATTTGCCTTATTTTTAAAAATTATTTAAGTCTAATGTACAACTTACGTTATTGTATTAATTTAATACAAAAGACTTACGTTATTGCCTTAAAGATTGGTTCAAACATGGTTTTCAAATTTTGATAACGTCCTTTTCTATTTTATTTTTCTTTTTTTTTTGGATGGACATCATAGTCGATTATTCAAGTGTATTTTATTGAAAAGAAATATTTACAAATGATTTTATTTTTTCTTTAGAATATAATTACAAATATTAGATAAAAAATTAGTTCCTACAATTGACTTTCTCCATATGTCTCTTGTTATTGCGTCATGAGTTTTATGTTTTATTTAGCAAGTGGGAGAAAATGACACGTAAGCAAAAATGTTCTTGAGCATTTTTCTTTCTAGAACAGTTGCAAAAATCTAATCAAACGGGACCAAGTCATTTCTCTCTCTCCAAGACGCGCCAACTAAGCCTGAGCTGTTACATTGACGCCGTCTCTTTCACACTTCCCCAATTCACGTTTCGCCACGTGGCATCTTTTTTTCTTTCTTACACCTTCACGTGCTGTCATGTCTTAAAGCCATATAGATATATATGTCTGCGCGGGTGATATTTGGCGAGAGATTTTTTTTTATTAGTGTTCCTAGTTGACGTCTTAATGTGTGTTCGGACGAGTTACGAACTAAAAAAAAATTAAAATTCGACAAAAATATAATTTTCGTTGGAACGTGAAACTTTAATAAGAGCAAAACATTTCGAAAATAGAATTTATAAAACTCATAAAATAACGAAAAAGATCAGTTTTCCAAATTTAACGCAGAAAATACATCAAAAGACACGGTCAAAATTTCTCTTACAATAATCAATATATAAGCCCTCCTCATTCCCATTAGGTTTTTTATCTTTTTATTCATCACTCTCTCTCTTTGCTCTAAAATCAGAAAAAGAGAAGATTTTTTATTATTTTGGAGATGAGAAATTTCTCTCCGAGTTGATTATCAATCTCACATTTAATCTTTGATTTTTTTTAGGATGCCCGCAACGGAATACCACAGATCATTCGGTAGGTCGTTACTGAATTTGCGGCGGGACTCGGTTGACACTGTTCTTACATCGGCGACGGCGGCCGGCAGGGAAAACGAGTTGACTCAGATGGAGGCGGAGTTGGATTCATTCCAGAGACAAGTCGCGGAGAGGTTTATCGATCTCAACGTCTCTGGTTCTGAAGATCTACTGTCTCTCGAATGGGTCGGGAAGCTTCTCGATTCGTTTCTGTGTTGTCAAGAAGAGTTTCGGGCCATTGTGTTCAATCATAGCTCTCTGATCAATAAACCGCCGATGGATCGATTGATTGCAGATTACTTCGAGAGAAGCGTCAAGGCCCTCGATGTCTGTAACGCGATTCGGGACGGTGTCGAGCAGATCCGTCAATGGCAGAAACTGATCGAAATCGTCATCTGCGCTTTCAACAGCGGCGGATCCGGCGGCAAGAGACCGCTCGGAGAAGGTCAGTTCCGTCGTGCGAAGAAGACTTTGATTGAATTGGCGATTGGAATGCTGGACGATAAGGAATCATCTTCAAGCTCAGTGTCGCAGTATCGCAACCGTTCTTTCGGACGGAACAAGGAGCATCTCCATCACCGATCAATCGGGCATTTCAGATCGCTCTCCTGGAGCGTTTCAAGATCGTGGTCTGCTTCGAAGCAGTTGCAAGCCATAGGGAACAATTTAGCTACGCCTCGAGTTAATGACGTCACTGCAACCAGTGGTCTCGTTGTTCCGGTCTACACAATGAGTTCGATATTGTTGTTTGTGATGTGGGCTCTCGTGGCTGCAATTCCTTGTCAAGACAGAGGGCTTCAAGTGCATTTCAATGTTCCTAGGAATTTCCAATGGGGAGGGTCTTTGATGTCGTTGCACGATAGGATCATTGAGGAATCGAAGAAGAGAGAGAGGAAGAACAGTTGTGGGCTGTTGAAAGAGATATATCAGATCGAGAGGAGTTCGAGACTAATGAACGAATTGGCTGATTCTGTTCAGTTTCCGTTGTCGGATGAGAAAGAGATTGAAGTGAGGGAGAGGGTTGAGGAACTGGCGCAGCTTCAAGAAGCTTTGAAGAATGGTCTGGATCCATTTGAGAGGAAAGTAAGGGAAGTGTTTCATAGGATTGTCCGAAGCAGATCAGAGGGTCTTGACTCTGTTGGAAAAACACCATAGTTCAATGATCTTTAGTCAGTGAAAATGGGTATTTTGTTTATCAATTTGTCTGTATCAAAACAAGAGCAAAAGGCGTGGGTAAGAAGAAAAAGCAACTCTATTTTTCCGATCATTGCTGTCACCAAATATATTTTTTGTACCAAAGATTGTTATATATGTACCTATATATGTACTTGGTTTCATTTAACATCAACGAAACTATATTCCCAATATTGTTAGGTTTCGTTGTTGACATTTGGTTGAGTTTGTATTTTTTTCCCAGTATAAAATTTACTTGCGTATAACAAGAGGAATTTGCTGTGGATACTGGAATATACAGATAGAAATATTATTTGCTGTGGATCTTGGAATAAACAGATAGAAAATATTTTACTATTATTGATACTTCATACAAAATTGACAAATGGTACAACTTTCTAATTATGGGAGATTGCAATTTTCCAACTTGACTGCTTTCGCATCAATGGAGTACACAACCTCAACTCATGACAAAATCTAGTGAAAGAATCTGAACAACCTTCATCATCACTACGTACAGAATCTAAACAAGAAGAGCCTTCATATACAGTCAAGAAAGCTGATTACATTGAGTAATACTTTTGGAGCCCAATCTAATGTAAGGCTACAACAAAACAACCCTTCATATCTCCGTTCTTAGATGCAATCACAAGGCTTAGTATACAAAACATGCCTCAGAGGTAGTGACAATTGTGATTATATTCATCACTATAAAATCTGATGAAAACACATCAATAGATATACATCATTGGCACAATTAACAAACATCATTAAAAACAAAGCTTCAAAACAAACTTTAAAAGAGGTTTTGTAATGTGCATCAGAGAGATTCCCATTTAGACATTAATCATCATTCTACTTCCCCATTACGGAGAATCTGATGTCCCTGTCTTTTTATCGTCACTTGCACTTGTACAATCCCCAAAAAAAACTTTTAAACCAAAACAATTAAGAGTGAATCATCATATGCGACTTAGTACCTATATAAACAAGAAAACTAGTTTCCAATGTAACCCTAAATTAACGCAGAGGAAAACGATTTATGATCCGAGAAAAAGGAATCAATAATGCCTCAGAGTTGTTTCTTTTTCCTAGAGACTTAGCTCTCAAAGTATATTTAACACCATCACAGGCATTAAAGCATCAAACAAACAACATCAAAACAACGATAAAACCTATAAAAGAACGCTCATGGAAGACAAAAGATGAAATCTTTACAAATCCCTCAACTCGATAAGGAGAATTTACAGGGATACACAGGACTAGGGTTTCACGAGAAGTGGGTCTGTTCTCTCTTTAACGAATCGTGATGCCTTTATATAGAAAAGCAGCGGCGGCGAAAATTAGGTCAAAAAAAAGAAGGAAATTAAAAGATTTGACTGGGCTCGTGTATAATTAAGAAGTGACCCATTTAGACAAATTAAAGGCCCAAACATATTCTAAGAAAAAACATAAAAAGGTTCAAACTTTCGAATATCATAAAAAAGTTAACTAAAACGAAACTGCATCATTAACGAATTAAACTGTCTTCCTCTCTTCCTACGCAGAGCACAGGGAGTTTTGCTGAGGTTTGGATTTGCAGAATGGGAAGAGATAAGCTGATATTAAAGAGATTAGAGAGCAATAGCAACAGGAAAGTTACCTACAGAAATAGAAGAAGTGGGATTTTAAAGAAAGCCAAAGAGTTGTCCATATTGTGTGATATTGATATCGTTCTTCTTATGTTTTTTCCTACCATATTACATGGAGATCAGAGGTAAGACTATGGTATTGTTCTTTGATCATGTATAGTTATTGAAATTGTGTGTGTTTCGAGTGGTGAGGGAAGTAATCATACTTAAGGGGAACTTCACCTGACTCTTGAATATTTTATGAGTTGTGTTGATGCAGATACATTGGAGGCCAAGTTTTCGCAGTTGACTCCTCAAAAAAGGACAAAAAGGTATATGTTTGAGCAGGATTTCTCTCTCAACTCTTAAGTACATATATAGGCTTTGATCTTCTTGTAGTTTGTGTTGTGAAACTGATAAGTATTGTTTTGACCATTACAGGAAACTGGAGAGCCTCGAGGTAAAACCTAACTGTATATCTCTTCCCTTATCATAATATCTGATATTTTAGTAAACATATTGACCTGAAACACCGCCCGATTGTACAGGCCCTGAAGAAGACTTTTATGGAACTGGATCATGATGTTAATATACGCCAGTTATTGAGCAAGGTACATGATATATGAGTTCTTTGTCACCATAAATTCAGTAATATATAAGACATTATTAGCCCTTCAATTGTGGTCCTTTGTTTATCCTGCAGGAATCAAACTATTGAGGTAAGGATGATGAATCAACCATGATGATTATCCTCCTTGATACTTTAAAGCTCTCGAGTTTGTTGATTGCTAAAGTTAGAATCGAACATTTCATGAACAGGGTCTGACTAACCAAGTAGCGTTTTCTCAAGCTCAGGTTTTGGAGTATCATAGGAGACTGAGGTGGAACTTTGGACCTTTTCACAAGGTATGTAATGGTTACATATGAATCAATGGTGTCACACGCTCAATGAAAATGTCAAAGAGTTACTAATGGAGATAGCTTTTGCCTTTCAGGAACATTTGTCACTCTTTTCCCTCTCACATTCCGAAACCAGACCAAAACCTGCTAATGCAGATATCGTCACCTTTGTTGATAAAAAACATCCAAGAAATTCATTCACTCTCATGGCTTCCTAGTAATAAGTTATAACAACCAACAAATGATCATACCTGATGATTCAAGTTTTAGTCCTCATCGGTGAGACAAAATTGTTTAATCCACTTAGAGATATGCTTTGAGGTAGATGTTCTACTCATGTCGAAGCCTTAATCAACAGAGAGATGGCAGATAGGGAAGAGACGTCTCTTCTGGTCTACTCAAGTTTCTCCGACTATGGAAATCAAGAGGATCAGATTTGCGACCTGGAACAACAATTTGACCATTTAAGACAAAGGCAATGTGTTAAACGAGCTAAAAGGAAACAGCAGCTCGAGTTTACAACTAGGCGGGAAATATTCATATCCTACACAATTTGAAATGCAAGAAGATAAGGATTTCGAACCAGGTTTTGAGTTAAACGTCAAACAAGATCCAACCATATGTCCTGTTATCAACAGCGTCCAATTTCCTGATCAACCGGTGTGTGCTGCTACTGATCATCATCATCAGACTTGGATTACAGATTCAACCTGTTGTAGTAACTCAGCGTTTCGCCACTCTGATAACAATCAGGCTTGTGCTCAGATAAAATCCTTTTACACACAGTCAAAAACCACTAACTAATCTTAAGTTTCTTTATTTTGCAGCAGCCAGTTTGTCTCGGAAGAGGTCATGAGTAATATTTGTGTTCACTGTAGCAATGTACATACAAGTTTTTGTGTATATACAGTGTATTATGTAGAGCATACATGTCTATGTATGTGCGTACATACATGATATTCAGCAGATTTTTGTATATTTGTGTGTGTCAGTGTGTGTGTATTAGATAATACGGCACTAGTACTTAGAAAAAAAGAAGAGTTTTATTTTGATGAGCATCATATGATGTCTCCAACTCAAAAGGCTTGTTTCCACAATCAACGGTAGAGATCAAAAGAAAATGAGAAAATTTCCACAATCCTCTCTACTTTAATATATATATATATCTTCTTCCACGATAAATCCTGATCCTGAAGATGAACAAACAGGGCTTTAAACAAATCAGACAAAGCTTTATTTGAAGTAACAGAGCATAAACAGAACACATTTTCTGTCTTTTAAGAGAAAGTATATGGCGAGAAGACAACTCTTTCAGCTTCAAATGTTCTTGGTTTTAGCTGTCCTTTCTATTTTGATCGCATTGAAGCCTGTCCTAATCACTGCAAGTCTGTAATACTTCTTTCTCACTCTCTCTAACCTCCTCAAGTTTCTTCTTCTTGTTCTGTTTCATTCTTGCTTATTGCAGGAACTGAGAAACCAATAAGACTGTGAAAGCAAGGGACAAGAATTAAGTCAGATTAGCCACCTGGTTAGAATCCACTCCTCACACACACTTACGCATACAATGTGAGCAAAGATCGAATCTCTTCCGTATATTTTGATTCTTGTTCTTGCTCATTTTTTTTGGGTCTGAATGGTTTCCATAGAAACGAGTTGAAATCGATAATAAGAGAAGAACAAGGACACGGAGGTTGATGAATGTGGAGGAGATTAACGATTATCAAGGTTCAGGTGCTAACAACCGCCACACTCCTCGATCATACTGTCCTGATTGCTAATTCCAGTTTCTTGTAATTTAGATCACCTTTAAAATTGTAATAATCACTTTATTTATGATACGTATCAAGATTTAAGATGATGGAATCGTAATCTAAAAGGCTATGTGAAGATATCAAATATCTTTTCAAGACTCAAACTTTAAGAAACCCATGTCTAAAAAGGTCACTTTTTCGGTTTTCTTATTAAAACAATCCCTCAATTAACTTTAGCTAATGTTAGGTCATCCACTGAAACACAAAAAAGGTTTTACTCTGTGCTTCCCCTTTTAAATAAGCTACGTTTTGTAAATTTATTTTTTTGTATTTAAAATCTTTCTTTTTTGCAAAATAACAGATTAGGGTAAAATACTTAAATCTTGTCCACATTAACTATTGTTGTTTTCGTTTTATTTGGTGGAGAGACACACTGAGACGGTGAAGGACATAACAATCACCTCAAACATGATGATATCTTTACTACTATAAGACAGTTCTGGAATGAACAGATACAACAGAAGATGAACAAATTACAGAATAAAAAACATTATTTCACCTGAACAAAAAAAAAAGGTAATTTAAATCAAGGACAAACGAAACTCTCCACAACATGATCAATAAAATATACAGAAACCGAAAATCATTACATATTTATATATAATTAAGACATCGATCAGTTAGTTACTGTCGGGAGAAGGAGCAAGATCCGGCGCCGGAGAAGGAGCGTCGGAGGTACCGTCATCGGCACGCATGAAATCAAACCTCTTGATGAGAATATTAGCAACGAGCTCGTTGGCCTTATCAGTGGGATGATACTCGTCCCAAAACACATACTTACTTCTGTCTTTACACAATGTCGACGCCGGAATACACGTCAGCGCCGGCCGGATTCTGTAGAACGAGCAACATGGCGAATCCGAGTTGTCGAATCCTGTATATATATATATTGCATACACGCAAAAACATATAAATAAGTAAATTCAGTGATTACAAAAAGGAACTAAAAAAAAGTAACATTTATGCAAATAAGTTATCGCAACTAGTACTAGATTTACTTTTATTAATCAAATTGAATATTCGATTTTCCGTCTATAATATTATTTTATTGTCCCATTTTTCTAACATACCAATCATACTAGATATTATTATTTTAAAATAAAAATCACTATAACCATCTTCAAAAATAAGACATTTTTAATACATTTTTGAATACATTATTTATATAATGTGCTGGTTATATATACATACCGTATTTTTGTGGGTTAGTGATGACGTCGTTGACGAGGTCATAGGCTTCACCAAACTTGTAGCTTGCATTTGGGAGCTTGGTTTCGAGATCTTGGAGCATTGTGGTGGCAGCTTTGTTGAATCTCACAGCAAGACTACTCGCTTTGTTTTGGCATTTACCATCGAGGCTTAAAGCTCTTTGGAGTGGGATACAACCCATTGGTCCTAACCCAAAGACCATTAGTTTCCTCGCTCCCAAACTATGCAACACCTAAAACATCATACCACAAAAAAAATCTCTATCGGTCGATTTATAAAAAAAAATACACATATATGTATATGTATACTAAGTGTTTTATCTAAATACTAACCCTGAGTTGAGAATCAAGTGTTTCCATTAAGTAGTCGACGAATGTTTGATCATTGTACTTCCAAGAATCGGTATAGACAGGCATCAAGTAGTTGTTAATGAAGTCATTGCTGCCTAAAGCGACGACGTATCGAGCTTGTTGGAAGAATTTGTCTGCTTCTTTTTTCCCTATCTTTGCCACAATTAGGTCTTGTGTCCCTTGGAACAATTCTATTTGCTTCCATAGAGAAAATCTTTGGATCTTCACATATACAAATTAACCCCAAGATGGAAAAAAAAAACAACACCAATAAAAAAAATCATTTCTTTTGAATCTTAAATCATTTATTTTATGCAAAGAAAAATAATATATACGAGACTTACGAAATAACCACCAGTTTCATTCAAGATTCCACCACCTCCTGAAGCATAATTCACTCCATTTGCAAGTATTACATCTTCATTCATTGATGGATCCAGAAAGGCTACTGGTCTTGGAAACCCAATTTTATCACCTGAAAATATAAATAAAACCGTTATAAGCTTTTACACAAAGTAATTATTCACATGATATACCTCGTTCGTTATATAACATGTACACATGACTTGCCTATAATGTCTGAAACAGTTCGGCCATTAGTGAACCTTCCATTAGGCAAACCATTGCCAAAATCTATACCGTAAAAGGGTAGATTCGCCTGCGCTAAACTCCTTGGTAGGTTCCTATTGTTGCCTACATCAGACAATGAATCCCCAAATATAAACTGGACGATCTTGCAATCGTAGCCGTCGATCGCATTGAGTCCAAGAACGATGAACAAAACGAATAAGTACTTCATGTCGCAGAAGAAATCGAAATGTGTGTTGATTGAAAAAGATTTGTTTCGTGGTTTTAAAAGGGGTTTTGGAGGTGAAAGTATAAGACTAAGTAAGAAAAGTAGAGGAGTAATGTGAGAATAAAAGGGTGAAGGTAGATTTTGAGTTGATGAACCAACTGATTTTGTTTTTAATTTTTTTTTCTTTTTGGGTTTATGTTTGATTCAAACCTACTTCAACTACTCGTTCCTCGTGTTGGTGTCGTAAGTTGTAACTGTTTCTTGTCCGTAAACTTGTAATTTTGTTTCTTTTGAGAATTGTTAAATAGTTTTGTTTTTTCGTTAGGTAAATAATTTCAAATTTGGGTTTATGAACTCATTCAAAGTAAAAAAAACTGTAGATAAGTTTTACCTTAATACGGAAATATTTCCTAGTAGTACTAAATAAGCTAATTCTCTTTCCGTGACTGTGGCCATTCTCTAAAAGTATCAATAAAATCAGATGTTTACAAAATAAAATTAAAAAAAAAAAACTATTTCATGCCAGAAAAAAAAGAAGATGATGTTTTTTGCCGAGTATTTTCTAAAAATTTTATGTTTCGTGTTCGTCTGTAGCTAAATCATGGGCCCAGTTCAAGCCAAATGGACCGAAGAGAATACTTGGGCTCGAAGAAATTCAGATCAATCAGTGGTAATCTGGTAAATAACCAGAAGTGACAGTTGAACCCGTTGGACAATGAGGGCATTTTAGTAAGTTTGGGCTGTTTTTAACCGAAACAGGGTAAGCAGAGAAAGAAAATCTCAAACATACTCTAAAATAAAAATGAAATAAAGCGTTAAATTTTCGTTTTTTTTCTTTATTGTATTGTGAAAAATCTGTTTAAACCATTTTTGTGTGAACCTAAAATCCTACGGATATATTTGCAATGCCCATGAAGAAATCACAAGACGACAAATGGTTACATTACTATCCTACGTGGCAAAAACTCAGCCGTTTGCTCCACAAAATGGGCACCAGAGATAAAAAGAAACCAAAACCCCCAACTTTATCCTCATCTCATCATCACCGTCCGTTATTCAATCCAACGGTAAATAAACCTCGGAAATCTCCAACAATATCTAATCCACTAAAAATAAACTCAAAACAAAAATACATTTAAACAAAACAAAAATTCACAACCGGAAGAAGAAGAGAACACACTCAATTGTTTAGTGTCCACTGCAGTCTCTAAGCTTTGTCTACGACAATGGCGACATTTGCACTCAAATCGTTCACTGGACTTCGTCAATCCTCAACGGAGCAGATCAATTTCGTCTCCCATGTTCCGTCGTCACTTTCTCGCTCCCAGCGACGGAGCTCTCTCCGAGTAACCGCGGCCAGATCCAGTCCCAAGCTCGCTAACCGTAATCTTCGCGTCGCCGTCATCGGTGGAGGTCCGGCAGGAGGAGCCGCTGCCGAAACTCTTGCTCAGGGAGGTATCGAGACGATCCTCATCGAAAGGAAGATGGACAACTGTAAACCTTGCGGAGGAGCGATCCCTCTCTGCATGGTTGGCGAATTCAACTTGCCGCTGGACATCATCGACCGGAGGGTGACGAAGATGAAGATGATTTCCCCTTCGAACATCGCCGTGGACATTGGCCGTACGCTTAAGGAGCACGAGTATATAGGTATGGTGAGGCGAGAAGTGCTTGACGCCTACCTGAGAGAGCGAGCGGAGAAGAGCGGAGCAACCGTCATCAACGGTCTCTTCCTCAAGATGGATCTACCGGAGAATTGGGACTCCCCGTACGTGTTGCATTACACGGAGTACGACGGGAAAACTGGAGCCACAGGACAGAAGAAGACAATGGAGGTCGACGCCGTCATTGGAGCTGACGGAGCTAACTCTAGAGTTGCTAAATCCATCGGTGCCGGAGATTACGACTACGCCATCGCTTTTCAGGTCAAATCCTTCCTCTTTCCTAATTTAATTTTCTTTCAAGAGAAGATGAATTGTTTAGGATTTGATGAGAATCTTGTTCTTACGGAATTGAGCGGTGAAAATTTGAAACTTTCAGGAGAGAATTAGAATCCCAGATGATAAAATGACATACTATGAGGATCTAGCTGAGATGTACGTCGGAGATGATGTGTCGCCGGATTTCTACGGCTGGGTTTTCCCCAAATGCGACCATGTAGCTGTTGGAACAGGCACTGTTACTCACAAAGGTGACATCAAGAAGTTCCAGCTAGCCACCCGAAACAGAGCCAAGGACAAGATTCTAGGAGGCAAGATCATCCGCGTCGAGGCTCACCCGATTCCGGAACACCCGCGACCACGCAGGCTCTCCAAACGTGTGGCTCTTGTAGGTGATGCTGCAGGGTACGTGACTAAATGCTCCGGTGAAGGGATCTATTTCGCTGCAAAGAGTGGAAGAATGTGTGCTGAAGCCATTGTTGAAGGTTCACAGAATGGTAAAATAAAAAAATAAAAAAAATTGGCTTTCTGTGTGTTTGCGCGACTAAGTTCTAGTAAATTATGAATTCTGTATTTTTTTTTTGCAACAGGAAAGAAGATGATTGACGAAAGTGACTTGAGGAAGTACTTGGAGAAATGGGATAAGACATACTTGCCTACGTACAGGGTGCTTGATGTGTTGCAGAAAGTGTTTTACAGATCGAATCCGGCTAGAGAAGCGTTTGTCGAAATGTGCGGCGATGAGTATGTTCAGAAGATGACATTCGATAGTTATCTGTACAAGAGGGTCGCGCCGGGTAATCCCTTGGAGGATTTGAAGTTGGCTGTGAACACCATTGGGAGTTTGGTTCGGGCTAATGCTCTAAGGAGAGAGATTGAGAAGCTGAGTGTTTGAGAACAAAGAAGCAGAGGTCTTTCTTTTCTTAGTATCTTTGCTAATGTTGGTCAGTATCATATTTATGTATCTGTTCATTGAGTAATCAGTCAAAAAGCATTTGGCTTTACAATCTAATTTCTCACTAACACAGATTTCACAAACCACTAAACTCACTTGTGAAACCACACAAGAGATACTTTACTTCTTCATCACTTTCTACACCTTCTTCATCAACCGACTCCTCACTAACGATTGATCCGCTGCTTGAACACGAGGGTATAGAGGTCTGAGACTGATCGGACTTGAGACTTCTCTTCTTCTTCCTTTTGTGGGTAGCCTTGAAACAAGCTTGTCTCAGCCTTTTTGTCTTGTCTTCAAACTCCAAATCCGGAAACTCTTCGATCATCCTCTTCTCCTTCTCGAGCATCTCCAGCGCGTTCTGAAGTTTTCCTGCATTCTCTCCGCCTTCCATCTTCTGCAGCTCCTAATCAAATGATTAAAGAAAAAACACACTCAAATTTGAGTTCACATTTCTAAAACACAATATAATAAAAGTGTTGTGACTAGTTCTATATACCTTGACGTTACTAATCAGAGTTAGTAGGCTCATGAGTTTGCGATGTGGCCATCGACGAAAGCCCAGTTCGCGACATCTTCTTTTCAGAAGAGTTAAACCAACGTTAAGTTCCATTGCGGCCTGAGTTATTGGCATATAGAAGTATCGAGAGATAGTTTCCATCGACAATGCCTTTGAAGCTGCAAAGGTTGTGTAGGTAGTAATATCGCTAATGATTCTCACGCTATGTTCTCTGTTGATTTTCCTCTTCTTAGTCTTCTCTTGCACTGCTTCGTGTTCAATATTCTTCTCCAAATCACCTTTTCCTCTGTTCTGCTCTATTTCATTCCGTGATGCAGAGCTGTATGAATCGAGTACATCTACAAGACAAGGCAAGACCCATGAGACCTCTACGTGTATTCATAAATATAGATAACAAGTATGCAAACGATATATTATACCTTGAGACAAGGGTTCAAGGTCAGGTAAAGGCAGAGAAGGTGTAGGCAAAGGAAAAGCTTGAGAAACAGAGTTGTTATGGAGAATAAGAAGCTCTTGTTCCGATTCAAATGAAGGATAAGTTAACGAGCTGAGTTTGCAATATAACAGAGAACACACATATGAGAGATTTGATTACAAGAAAACAGCATCAGATCACAAACTAAACTAAACAAAAGCTCATGAAAGACTGAAACTGACCTGTGATCATCAAATGATGGTGAATGGGTAAGAAATGAGAACGGCTTCTCTTCGTTGAGTTTATGATCAGCCATTGTAGAGAGAGCGAGAGAGATAGAGAGAGGTTGCGTCGTAAAGCTGGATGGGGAAGAAACGATTTATATACTAATAGGAGAGAGAGTAGTAAGATTTGGAGAGAGGAGAGAAGAGAAATGAAGTGATGATGAAACTAACAGAGGACGTGGGGTGACGGCGAATTGATTGCTCTGTTATATTTGGAGTTACGAGAGATATGATTAATGTTAATTAGTGGTAATTGTAGGGACGTTTAGGTTTGGATTAGATTTCTCTTTTCGTCTATCCATGCATATATGCATGCAATCACTTTGAGTAAAAAGTAGCACTATGTCATATGTTATATGCATGTACTATGTACATGTTCATATATATATATATATATGCATACACATCACAACGATCATGATTGTACATGATTAATAGCCAATAACTGAATAATATCAACGTGTACTAATTAACTTCCAAGGTGTAACGTATGGATGAAACTTTATTATACATCATGGCCGTCTTTATATTTATATTTTCGTCATTGATTATATGTTTATTAATGAAGTAACCAAAAAATGTTTATACTCCACAAAAAGAACGGTCCAAAACAATCAATATATACTATTCACAACCAGTTACATGTGTTAATTGAAATGTTTACCATCAATTATCTGTTTTAATCTAAATTCACAATCATATACTGTGACATTCATAACCAATTTTGTGTGTTAATGTGAATACGATTACGACATATAGATATTTCACGAATTAAATAAAATTCATTACTCTATCACAACAAAATATATTTTAGCATACAATAGCTTTTACAACAAATTACTTTTTAATGTAATTCTTGCTACGATAATACACAAATCTTTTAATCTAGAAATATCTCAGATGCAACGCCTTTTTGAAGTCGTTGTGAATCTTAGTTCTAGCAAAGAGAAAAATGATTTAGAAACACTGTTTATTAATCAAATAAGTTGTCTTCTAATTGAAAAACACAACGTAATTGTTTTTGTTTTTAAATTTAATCTATTAGTTTTAATAAGAACTTTAAACATGTTTCATCAATTTCAGAAGTGGTTTATCACATGATTCCCATGATTTAATTTATTTTTAAATAACAAAAATAAATAAAACCAAAACCTACTAAAAAAAGTACGTAAAAGGAACAAAGAACAAAAACATACAGATTTGAGAACCGCCCTGCATCACTTTTTAACAAGAACCAGAACTGATATCACTTGAAATTTGAAAAATCGACTAATCATGATGTTTTAATTAAAGTTAACCCAAACCATCTTCATTAACCGTTAAGATATAAAAGCCATGAACTTTAGATATCTGACAAACCGTTTTGAAGACATAGAAGAAGAGTTAGTAGCAAAACCTTTGCTTCTACTCTTTCGATGTCTAGAAATTGGAACTTTCTCAAGAAGAGACAAAACCTCAGGCATCGATGGTCTAACCTTAACCTCTCCGATGCATTGTAAAGCCAAAAATGACATCATAAACGCTGCTTTCTGAGGGTATTGACCCACAAGCTTCGTGTCCATTATCCTAAACACTTTTCGCTTGTCTCGCAAGTAAGGTTTCGCCCATTCCACTAGGTTTTCTTCTTCTCTAGCTCTGCTTTTGTCTATGGCTCTACGTCCAGAGAGAATCTCTAGCAAGACTACACCGAAGCTGTAGACATCGCATTTCGTTGTTAGATGACCTGACGGAGAACAGAACAGAACAAGCCGAAGTGTTTCAGAAACTTTCCTGTTTTGTTTATTTGTACATTGAATTAATGAGTAAAGAGAAACCTGTTGCTATATATTCTGGAGCTGCGTAACCTTGTGTACCGATGACTTCGGTTGTCACGTGTGAACGGTCATCTTTTGGACCTTCTTTGGCCAATCCAAAGTCTGAGAGTTTGGCGTTGAATCCTGAATCGAGAAGGATATTTGCTGCTTTGAAGTCTCTGTAAATGACTTGGTCCTTAGCTTCATGCAAAAAACATAGCCCTCGCGCAGCACCAATAGCAACTTTCATACGTAGCGACCAAGAAAGCACATTGGAACCTCCTAGAATAAGCAGAACTCAGGCCATGAGGCATGTAGAGGAACAAACCATAAGGTGTTGAATTTTTAAAAAGTCGCTTTACTTACGTTCAAACAAATGATTTTCCAAGCTACCATTAGGCATATACTCATAGACCAAAAGACGATTTTCGTCTTCCAAGGAGTAGCCAATCAATTTCACCAGATTTGGATGATGCAATCTCCCAAGATAATTCACTTCCCTCTTTAATTTAGAGAAAGCCATTCACAGGTAAAGATTTTCAAAATTGAGTAGCCTCGATCGGGAGAAGAAAATCATAATCAAATGGATGAAAAGAAGCTTACCAGCCACTCCTTGTGTCCCTGGAACCCTTCATTTTTAAGCTTCTTTACAGCAACAGCGAGTTCGATTCCAGGTCCACCATTAACACAACCCTTGTAAACAAACCCGAACCCTCCTTCCCCAATGAGACTCTCTGGACAGAAGTTTCCTGTAGCATTCTTTAGCTCATCTAACATAAACGACTTCAAATGTTTGGAATGCATTATGTTTCCTTCTTTGCTCGGTGCATGTAGAGCGCTGCTGGCTTCTAATTTTCTTGTAATCAAAGGTTTTAAACTCCATGGATACGAAAGATTCGAGATTCTTTCAGTATCACAACCACCTGCTGGACCAAAACAGTGCCATATTCTTACATCAAATTTGGAAATTGATCAACAGAAAAGTTAACAGATAAATTCGAAAGCTTTCTCTGCTTCTATCATCGCCAGAGATGAATCCAGAAACTTACATATAAACCCAATCTCCTAGATACCTTCTTACATTCATGCATCACAGTAAGGACTCATATCAGAAATGTCATAAACTCACTACATTCGGAGAATCTCTGGACGATTCCAGTATGAATTTAGTTAAATGAATTACAAAGAGAAGGAGATAGATCAAGAGCTTACGTGAAAAGGGTTTCGAGCTCACTGAAGAGTCAACGTTTTCATCCTCACTATCATTCCTTTTTGAGCAAGATTCAAAGCAATTCCCCATTTAAACCTCTATATACAAAACCCTAGACGATGGGATCTTTCGCACCGTCTTCTTCATCGACGTTCTTACTCCAGCGAAAGGAAGAACGTAGCAACGAGAGTTTAGGGGATCGAAATGTGTTTGGATTTCAAAATCGATACAGAGAGCTTGGAATGTTTTGGGGAAGAGATTGATTAGAGAAGCAAAGAGAAAAGGTTGTAATTGTAAAATTTAATTAAAAATTGGATAAACTATAATTAGAGAGCATTCCGAGGGAGTTTCCGTGTATTAACTTCCTGTCAGAGTCACCTATTAATTACCAATTGACCAATCCTATGTCACGTGCAACTCCCGTGTCCTCATTCTTCCCATGAATTTTCGTTTTTTTTTTTAATTTACTAGATTATGGAGTTTTTTTTTCTTGTTAACAAAAAAAAAAGATTATGGAATTTTTTGTTAAAGAACTAAATTGTTTACTTAGTGATGCAAATAATGTAATACACTTCAAACTGTTAAATGATTCATTTATTTTTAATAATAAATAAATTATATATGATCAACAATTGATAGGTCTTCAAAAATTTTAGTTTGTAATATTTTATGAATTTTTGTGTGTTTTGTCTCAAGAGAATACTATGAAGTTTAAGGCTTTAATCCTAAACTCTATTTAATTATTGGCTAACCCTTTGATCAATATAATTTGGACAGAAAATACTGAATTAATTAAATGGATATTTTTCGTTAATTTGTAATTTTAAATCTGTAATAAGTGTGTATTTGGTTCTCACAAAAAAGCAAGAAAGACCATAGTTTTTGCATAGTTTTGCAAAAATACAATCATTTCCACGTGTTCATTCAAAAATGCCACGCTAGTTAAGATACAAAATTTCCAAAATTATATAAACTTTACTAAACAAAAGTAACGTTGAAAAATATCAATCTCTAAAAATTAAGATCGAAACCTGTTTTATTTAATAACTTACGCTCCATTAAAGATATGATGGTGGAGTATCAGTATCTTTTATTAGATTTTGTTTTTGAAAAGCTGTTCATCAAAATAAAACTTATTTCATGAAATCCCACACTAAAAAATGCCTACGGGCTATGTCATGTATAAATAATTGTAATAATATGTGATTAAAAAAAACCCGAGAAACATACATATATGCTACAAAAATAGAAGTAGATATTCTCTCATATGTGTTTTTTTTCTTTTCTTTTCAGTCCAATCTTATGAAAAAAGTTTATTAATATTCAAAATATCTTCTACTAAATATGCATGTCCGGTGGGAAGGAAAGAAAACTACAAAAGTAAAGTATATACAAGAGTTACAACAATCGAAATTAGGTTATGGCATAATATTTTGCAGCTTTTTGTGCTTCTTTTGAGCGCATAGCGTCAAATTCACCCCATACTTCATTGCCCATAAACATAATCCTCCAATCCTTCAAGATGTAAATACGCGGATATGACAGTGTCATCGATGCCTCGGTCTCAAAATATATTAATTACTTAATAGATTAGAATTATAATAATTAATTATGACATTTTTGTATTATTCTTTTGATATTTTGAACCCCATAAAACCATAAATTAATGGTTTCTTTATATATATATATATATCCTTTTTCTAAAGGTATGGCATTCGACAATATATGTCGTCAAACACCAAAAGGTCCAAAACTAGCTAGTGGACTATATTGAATATGTTCTTGGACATTTTTGGAGATGAATACAAATTTTGTTGGGTATTCTGTTTCTTAAATTTCTGGATATATCAAATTTCTTCATTTTTAGATTTCAAATCAGAAATTATTAGTTTCCAAGAAGTGTAAGGCTTCTTCTTGATTACCGCAGTTTCGCTAAGTTGTTAAGCGGTATGTTTATATATGTTTTCTTGATGTAAAATGGTCTCTTGCTATGAGATGTTTTAAATTACTAATTAAGAGACACAAACAAAGAATGTTAGAAAATGAACATAGCCAAGTCTTCGATCGGGTGAACATAACCCTAACAGAATTCGAAAAAGAGACAAACAAAATAACCGAAAAAGGGCAAAGGTTTCATATAGGAAACAAGCGAATATTTATGACCGAAGCAGAAGTGACGAACTCGTATCATTAAACATCTATAAGGTCATCATCTATAGAAAAATCAAATTCGCGTAATATTTTTATTATTATAGTAGAAAATAAGAAGAAGAAGAAGAAAAAAAGAAAATAGGAATTATTGGGTAAGTAAGCTTCTGATTAAAGCGGCTTGAGCAGTGTCTGTGTTTGCGAGTAACTCAGATAGCCTCTCACTTAGATCATCAACCTCTCTATGCAGATTCCTTATGTAGTTGCACGTCTCTTGTAACACTCTTGCTGCTGAAACCTGTCAATATATTATCTATATATCATCATTTTCATGCCATATATATATATATATATATTTTATGGCTAGTTAAAACCTAGATTTAGCGTACCTTATCGGAACGACGACTGTCCCTGAGCTCAGGAAGAAGCTGCTGCAACTTGATAATGAGATCGTTGATCTGATCCTCTGAGATCCTTGAAGTTCCTGATGATTGCCTCGAACGGGATCTTCTTCCAGACATTTTCTTTTTATTTGAATATTATTTCGAAAAGTAGTAAGAGATAGATATTGAAGCAAAAGACACTTTACCGATGAAACAGGTTATGGAGTTTAGTATCACACACAAGTTATGCCGGAAAAGGAAGAGAGAGAAAGAGAGAGAGAAAGAGAGAGAGAGAGAGAAGATGAGAGTATGAAGGAAACAAGTGAAGTGACGGTTGTATTTATGTAGGCTTTTTATTATTTGTTTATGAAAAACATATAAACAATGAAATTGGCCTTTATTAATTATTTTAATTTGATGCGAATCTTGTTTTTCAAATATTGAATTATGCCCCCTCCTGACAACTTTTGTTATAATAGATCGATATCAGAGAATCTCATAATTTTAATATATAGATCTAAGTTTGACAAAATGATATGTATAATGTTATTGTTGAGTCTAGACAGGTACCCTATATGGTAAACTTTATTGATATGTTTTGAGTAGTGAGTTTGACACTCGCATTACAGTTCATATGTTAGATTTTCTAGACGTATATTTTTTAAAATTGACCATCTAAAATAATGACTAATCTTAAAGGTAAATTTCCCAACGTGCGCCACAGAAAAGTTAACTTGTAAGAAAATGACAGTCCATATGTTATATATATATCGTAGAGGTATGCTTTAGACTTTTTATTAACTAAGATTAACTAATCTTAAACATAATAACTTTTCCAACACCAGAAAAATGAGCTAGTGAAATGTGTATTTGATAATCTCTTTTACACGAACAAACATAGACGTCATGTAATATAAAGAAACATGTATCTGTTTTTTTTGCAATAAATTATAGATCTAAAACGGTTTAAAATATCCAAATTGAAGATATCGAATATATATAAATGCATGAAAATAAAAGATGATTGAACACTTCGCGTGAATTTTAATTCATTTTGTATTATTTGTACATAAGATAAATCAAGACTCATAAATTATTAAATTATTTATTGTATTTGTGACACATCTCTAAATGAATTCAGAATGCAATCTTCTTAATTTATTTCATCAATGTCGACATTATTTTTACCAGTTTTGAATAATTTATGGTGAAAATGATTTTGTTTGTTGATATAAAGTCATGCAATTCATTATCTAAATAAATGTTTCAAGTAGTGATAGCGATAGACTATAATAAACGTTTTTTCGTTCCCATTAATACATCTCCTATACTCTTTTAGTTAATGAACTATATTTTTCTAAAAAAAATAATTACTTTGTTAACAATAAAAATCGGTAGAAATGATATGTGTTTTGAACCCAACTATGTTAAAATAAATATTAAAACTATTAAATTAAGTTGATAAAAAAAACAAGAAAACCCGAATGTGAATCAGTTATATTTGGATGACCGCGGTATAAGATGTTATTTCTACGCTATAAAAATGTTAAAATGTGGACAAAAAAAAATGTTAAACTAAAACAAGATATGAAATTGAAATTTTGTGCGCTTATCAAGAGAAAGTATTACTACTTTATAACTATAATAAGCCTAAACTATAATAAGCCTATCCGTTCCTCGAAACACAACTTCTTTTAATATATATAACATCCACATTATCAATGTTTAGGGTTTCCTCTACCACGTCGACACGTACTTTTTAATTCGATTTATAGGGCTTTCCAGTAGAAATGTCCTTTTATTAAAACCAAAGGATTATTCTAGAAAATTATATTTTCCCTCCATTAATTGAAATCGAAATGTTGACAGCATAACTTGAGTTTTATATGGTTTTATTCTTTGAATTGGAAATATCTTTATCTAATTTTTTTCTTCTTCATTACTTTCTTAGTTTAATTTGAAGTTGTTATATTAATTTGTAGATTACACAAAAAAAATAAAAAGTTAAAAACATATAAACTCAGAACCTTCACACAAAAAATAATTATACTAATTTTTTTTTTGTCGACTGATTATACTAATTAATAAAGGAATCTTTCGTATATATATATATATAAGAACATTAATGTCAATACAAATTTGTGCTATCTTTCTAGTAAAGCTTCCATAAAAAATGTGGTATCTAGATTTAATGGAAAAGCTATAAAACAGTACACTTTTAAACTAGAGGCAGTGAAAAAATTTAATGGTATACTGTGCCACGAAGTTTTATTGGAAATTAGTTTAGACTTTGGTTATGGATTTCAAGCTATATATAGAAAAAAAACATGCGGATTTTTATGAAATATACTAATTAAATAGTAATTTTACATGTTCAGTCATTTGTTTTTCTTTTGATACCACAGCTAACATTTCTTAAAACTTTTATAGCAACAAAAGAAACTCACATATATATATATATATTGACTGTTATTTTTTTGCTAGATATATTACTTTGTGAACAAAAGAAAGCCGACATTTTAAGAAAATCTATATACAGTATTATTACGACGTGCGTATAACACATAGTTTATACGTATAACGTATGATATCTACGTATACAAATGGGTGTAAAAGCCTAAAGGGCCAAGGTTTGAGTAGGTTGACTGGTCAAAGGGCTCATACACACAAACACACGCCCATATTCTTTGATCACAACACACACGTGGCATTTCGAGAGGCGCGTACACTTACACCGACCGACTTGAACACTTAATTCACATGAGGTCATTATTAATTTATTTATTTATGCACTAATTAATCTGCTCTGCACCACAAAAACACGTATCAAATTTAAATAAAACACTGGATTAAATTGACAAAAAAAAAATAAAAAAAAATAAACACAGACATCGTATAATTTTCTTTTTGTTACGACGTCAGATCAATGTTTCGATGCCATGTACCTGCATTTTCTTATTCGTTGTTTCTCTTTGTAAATCTATATTACGTTAGGGCAAAAAAATTTGCAGACCATTTTTTTTTGCCAACTTTGTATTTCTTTTATTGTCAACTTGGTACCTCGTACGCGGGGTCTACATGTTTATGATATTAACTTGTTATATGTAACATGTTCCTTCTAGTTTCGAGCCTGGAAAATACAGTTTCTCTTTTATTATAATTTTTCCAGTGAAAAATAAGCGAAGAAAATAAGGAAATATGTTTCGAAAAGATAGAGTAGAAAACGACAAAAATCTATGTAAACTCGAAGTGTGAGCTATGGAGGACGAAACAAAAAACTCAGATTTTAATACAATATATGGCAATATACTTTTGATTCATTAGATGCATATTCCTTGTATCTTGAAAAGAAAACCTTTTTCGTAAAAAACTTTTACAATAACCTAGCTGCAATTTTTTTTAAAAAGAACAACTCAATTGTAATGATGTAGTACAAACTGAACTCCGTTATCATTCATTAAAGTGGTAGAAACTAGCGATAAGAAAATATGGTGAAAAAGAGGTTAAAGATTTAGCCGTTAAAAAAACTATGTTATTAGTGGTACAATTTTGTACTGCTAATTATATTTTTTTAGATACAAGCCTAAAAACTATGTTATTTCTGTTTTAAAAGCCTAGTTTTATTTTTAGGGATATACTTTATATCGATAAATAATATAATAGATTTCTTTTATATATAGCCTGATCATGGTCGTGAACTTCAAAATTAATACATGGCTAACAGTAACTGAGGAAGAATCCGAACTCTGGTCCTCTATTCCAAAACGAAGATATTAGAATCAATTTTACTACATGCATTATTTATTGCATGTCTTGCATTTTTAAATGAATGGTCCAGTCACCATGAGACTCGAATTAACCTATTAGATTTCTGATCCGACGTCTAAGTCACTAATGACTTTCAAACATTTGTATTCTTCGGTCTCTTATCAAATTTTTATCTTTTCGATTTTCAACCGACAATAACATTTAATTAGAAAGCAAATAATAGAGGAAAAATAAAATAAATTGATAAATATAAATAATTTTTGCTTTTTTAATTGTAAGTTCTCGATAAATGATTTTATGTTATCAGTTTATATTTTACTTTCACCAATTATCTAAATTTTTATATTCTTTTTTTTTTATGTTATTTACATGTTACAAAGTATTAAAATATAAATCTCGAAACCTAATCTGATTTTACATACAATCACACTATTTGTTTAAATCACACATAAAAAATAGACAATTATTTATGATTCTGTCCTTGTATAAATTTCGTTAATAAGCCATTAAAACTAGCCACGTAACAAATTAACATGGGTTTTAAAACGTTTTCCAAGATAAATTAAATTATACACGGAAATTACAAAAGATAATGATAAAAATCAGAGACATCTTCTCGATAATTCCATATCAAATTATCCAACAAATAAGATATATCTCGTGGATAGGATTGAACATGATGAGAGAACTATGAGTATCTAGAGAGAAAGTTTGAGTAGGAGACCTGAATTAAAATACCGGGTGAGCATAAATATAAATACAAGGTCAACCAAAGCAATCAATCGCAACTTTTCTTCGCTATAAAAGAAAAACTTAAATATATTTACAAGTGGCTACATTAGAGAGATAAGATCTAATTGTACGTTTTTATTTATTTTTTTTTTTAAAAAAGATTTGATTTTAGATTATATATAGAGAGCTCAGATGTGTTAAATGGAGGTCAGCGTGTCTATCGCGGCACATGATGTTTAACTCGACAGCGAAGATTAAGCTTTATTTCACGAGCATTCCATTCCATTCTTATTACAATATTTCTTTAGTCAGTTATAAACTTCAAATCCGTTTGTTTTATTCGTTTTGCTGCTTGTTTCGTTGTGTCTGGATCCCTTCGATATGTTTTTAATTTTTGTTCTACTTTAGATCAATAAACTAATCCACCGATATTGAATTACGATTTCTATATATGATTTTTTAAAAAATATAATAAACCATTAATTTTGATGAATCTATATATATATATATACATAGTTTCACTGGCTATATTTCGACATTTTAATTTGTTTTTAACAGATATATATATATATATTTATTTATACGCATATCTATATCCTGGATATAATAAATGTTAAAAGATACTCCATTGTGAAATCCCTTAATTAATGTGGCTAAAGACTTATTAATCGTTTTATATTATTCTGAGGTTTGATATATAGTATTTAATTTCTAGGTTCACTTTTCAGAAAATACAGATCTATGTAAACTGAAATTTCAAACATAATAAGAAAGATTATTGTTGTTCTATATGTTAAAGAGCATAATTAAGTGAATGTAGTCGTACTGTTTGTAGAACCATTAATTAGAAATCCTTGTGAGACATAAAGAATTATCCATTTTAATATTGTTTACATAGTAGCTATTCACACTGTTTCCAAGTGTGTACTTGTTTTGATCGAAATTATTATTTGTAATTAATTAAAATTAAAATAAATGTTCTAAATGATGTAATAAATATATAAAAAATATAATTATGTCAAAAATAATTAAAACCTAAAAATGTTAGTTATACATGCGTATTTTTTTTATAATAAAATTGGTTTTGTTACTAGTTCAGAAAATATATTTGATCTTACAACTAACTAAATATATAAATTGGGTAATAGTTTTTTTGTCAACAAATTGGGTAATAGATTAGAATCTGAGTATTGCATTGCATATTTTGTATAGAAAGATGCTTAAATAAGAATAAGATATGATATGCATATTAAACCCTTAATTAAGCTCAGGTGTTCTCTCTCCTCTTTGACACCGACCAAAACAATTTTAATCGTATAGTATTGCTAAAAAACGTGATCCAGCTATATATATTGCTCCTATACTCGTACCATATTATTAAAGAAAATTATTTTTAAACATAGTAAAAAATCCCTATAGCAGCATAATTTTTAATGCTTTGTACTATTTTCTTCAGCTTAATACTAATTGTCGATAAATAATAAAAACTGTAATGTGGGCGAATAGTTTGAAGGTTGAAAGGGCACACTCCTTGTTGAAACAAGAACAAAAGAAAGGGCACACTCCATTTATAGGATGGTAAGTTTATGACTTAGGATGAGTCCTATAAATTCTGAATCTGCACGTGAAATTAAGTAAACCCACAAAAGCATCTTTTCTAAATCCAATGCGTTTACGAAGAAGAAGACAAAACAAAAAACAAGGCAATTTCACCGTTAATCCTTATATAGAGAACGAATTTCGGTATTACAGCTTGTGTTATTGGAATTGTGTGTGTTATAGTATTATTGGAACTGTGATTCTGAATTACCCAATCCTAATATCTTGAGATACTATTAAACAAAAGTGACAATGCATAATCCAATATTATTCAGTTTGATAAGGTGTGTTGCTGTGTCAGTCGAGTCTGATAGAGCTGGGAGTCGATATTATAGTTTGAGATATTGATATTTGCTCAGATGTAAGTGATCTCACTTTGCTAATGCAGTGTGAAAGCAATGTGCTATATAATAATCATAAATACTAAATGGTCGATATTAGATACTATTGTCGTGCTTAAAAGATAGCTTGAAGAAATTGCGAATCTGGAAGGTTGAAGCTTGCTATGAAGAAGTAATTTGAGTTTAGAAAAGATTATATATGAACCTTCCCGGATTTCGTTCGAGAAAAGAACGCTAATGTGAATTTGTTAACAAGGAATCCCTGAGAGATCTTTTTATTTTTATTTTTATATCTTTTGTTAGTAGTACTTATGTTTTTAATTGGTTTAATCATGAATATATATATATATATATATATATTATCAATATATAAAGTTTGTTTGTGCCAAATAAAACACCTTAAAATAATAAATTAGAATTATCAAAACAAATAGAAAGAGAAAAAGATAGTAAATGAATAAACCGCATGTACAATTACTTCAAACGCAACTTATGTGTTAATGTTTTTGTTTATATGAACTCTTTTTAATAACGTTTTTGAAATATAAGTTTTTTTGACTAAATATTTTCATATAAAAAACATTTTAATTGTTTTATAATATGCAAACGCAAACGCCAAATACAAATATAATATTTTCTCTATTCAAAGTTTACGTTTAAAATTAAGAAATGAATTTATGCAAAACCTGCCAGACGAAAGAGATGAAACGCTACAAAAGTCTACGATTATGTATTTACATTTTGTAAAAGAGTGTCGCAAAATATTATATATGTTCAGGAACTTTATGGTATCATGCGTTGTGATTCGAAATATATAACTTCCCCTAAAAGGCTATACCTCTTGCACATTCTAGTTGGTCACCATTCTTAATAAACAACCAAAACTAAGACACTATGTTGCTGGTTTTAACGTGTCTGATCTAAACAATACAAATTAAAACTTGGTCGCTCTACGTCATGCAGATTCGTTTTCTATGTGACAACTTGGTACTTAAACCTAAGTTGTCAACATTTTAATATTAGTCTGATCGACAACGTCCACCATCGTCTAAGGTTCTTTTCTTTCACAATTTGCCATTTTTTTAGATTACCTTAATCAATAACCCATATTTAATCTCCTCGATTATGTTTAATGATTGTAATTAGCGTCAGAAACTTGTTTTTATGTGGTCCCACGGGCCAGGACACAGAGTTTTAAAGCAAAGTAGTTGCATGAGGTTCCATGTAAAATAATTCGTGGGGGTTATATTTATTGTCACTAATCCATAGTCTCGTTCTAGTAAAAAGAACGAGATTTTGTCGCGCACTGGTTATATTTCTTACAAAACTAATGCATATTTTAAAAGTTGATGGTGTGGTCCTAGTCCCACCTCAAGTCGTCAGAAGTAAATTTAACTAAGTCCATAAATATTTTCCATTAATACTACGGTAAAATTTTTAATAAGTCCAGAAATATTTTCCATTTATACTACGGTAAAATTTTTAAATAAGATACTATGTTTTATAGATTATTCTCAGCTTGACCAAAAAATTTATAATTTTTTTTTAATTAAATAATAATTTTAAAATATCAATAATACAAATGCTCTAAGCACATATAGTAAATTGAGGGTATTGCAACCAAAAATTTAATTCACAGCCAAAATGGATGAGGTAATAAACGGGCTAAACGCCTAAAAATAGATACGGCCCAATAATAGAAGTTTGCATGTTAGGGTTATAAATGGGCTTGACGACCTGGGTTGGTTTCAATCCAATCCCAAAGAATGATACTGAAATTAATATGAACCGAATAGTTATGATTTCATGTATTATTTTGGGAGAAATCTAGTATATATTTATCTTTATTTTGATTCAAATTTTATTGATAAATAGTGTAGTAAGAAGTCGGATTCTAATTTTAGTTTCTGGTTGCTCGTTGTCGGTGTTGTTTAAGGGTTTTGCTGCATTATTTCGTCCTCCAGTGGTTTCGTTGTTTAGAATCTACTCTAATTTCGTTTTAAATTCATCATTTTGAAATTTTTATAATATTTTCTTGTAGAGGCACAAGAAAAAGGAAGTAGTAAAAGAAAAGAAAAAGAAGAAGAAACAAAACTGAACAATCAATTGGATTAGGATAAAATCCAAAACAAAACATTAACGTGAGAAGAGAAAAAAAAAGAAAAAAAAGAGGATTAGTTGTCCGAAGCAGAAACACGTGCACGAGCTAAGAATCGGCCGTCTAACTTCCTTTTGCCAGAGTGGCTAACGGCGTCGTCAAAACTTGTAACGAGAATGCCGAAACTACCCTTCACTCTTTCCTCGTCATCTGGTATGAAAAAAATTAGTAAAGAATATAAATTCCATCACCTTTATTTTTGGTTTTATATTTAATGTATAAATCACACCACTGGTTCATTCGTGCATCTTTTTTTCTTTAACCCAAAATTAACAATTTTTTTTTAAAATTAAATAATATAAAAAAATGCAAATCACAGCTCAAATATGCTACCAATTCAGCTAAAAAATGTGGCCCGAATGTGAAGATGAATATCATCCATAGCCCATAGGTTGAAGCCACAAAAAAATTATACTCAGTTGAGTTTGGTTGATTCTTTCTTCTTATTTGATTCTGCCGGAAAATTTCGTGATTCTTTATGTGTCTGATTGTCTAAAGTGGTTTTGTCTTGATTTCAATTTTTTTTTTTTTTTTTTTACTGCAGATCTTCAATCGACTAATTTGTCGACGAATCTGGGGATAACTGGTGAGCTTTAATTTAGTGAATTACCCTTTCTAAATTTCAGTTCTTTTTTTAGATTTAGTAGTTGCTTATCGAATTTGAGATCCAATTTAATTATTTTGCGATTTTATTGGGTGCTCAACTTTATCCGTTTGATTCATTGGTGGTTCCTTCCTCTGCATGTTTTGTTTCTTTTGCTGTTAGTAAATTGTTTTTGATCTGATCGTATTGCGATTTTTCAACCAACGAAAATCTTGTGTTGTGGATTCTAATGATTGCTTTGCTGAGTTAAGAAAATTTTCATAGGAAAGTTGGTGACTTTATATTATCCCCAAAAATGATGTCAGAGCTAATCTTACTGGTCAAGAATTGTACTTTTTATCTTACTGGTCTCGACGTTGCAGCGATTAATGGATTTTGCCGTAGATCATTGATTTGGTTTGTAAAAAGCCCATCTGAAAGAACAATGATTATTGTGTCATTTCTTGGATGATTAGATTGATGGATTGGCGTTTTTCTTTGATTTTCCATTGATTGTTTATTTAGCGTCCATCATGTTGGAGGCTCCGAGTTATCTGGTGTCAAGGGACTTGCCATTTTCATGTGAGGAAGAGAGCAAGTGGATATATAACGCACACTGCGTGCTTCAGCTGGCGTTGAAGAAGCGCTTGTTGGATGATGATACACATGAAGAAGGAAGTTCCGTTAGCAAAATGTTACGGGCTGATCATCCAAGCAGAGATAAATCCGATAAGGTTACGGATATTATTCTGCTTGCCAAAACCTATCAGAGGTCTAACCAAAGTCAGCAAGGTGGTGATCAACAGAGTCCACCGGTAACTCGGCTTGACCAAAACGCACTTCTCAACTGCTTAGCTCACTGTTCGTTATCTGATTTCGGTTCCATCGCCTCAACGAATAAAACCTTCCGCTCGCTCATTAAGGACAGCGAGCTGTATAGACTGAGACGGGCAAAGGGTATTGTGGAGCATTGGATCTACTTCTCGTGCAGGCTTTTGGAATGGGAAGCTTATGATCCAAACGGAGACCGCTGGCTACGTGTACCAAAAATGACATTCAACGAATGTTTCATGTGTTCGGATAAAGAATCTCTGGCGGTTGGTACAGAGCTTCTTGTGTTCGGTAAAGAAATTATGTCCCATGTAATTTACAAATATAGCATCTTGACCAATACATGGACCTCGGGTATGCAAATGAATATTCCGAGGTGCTTGTTTGGATCAGCGAGTCTAGGTGAGATCGCGGTTATAGCTGGAGGATGCGACCCGCGTGGGCAAATATTGAACTCGGCAGAGATTTTTAACTCGGAGACTGGGGAATGGACGGTCATCCCGAGCATGAACAAAGCTAGGAAAATGTGCTCGAGCGTGTTCTTGGACGGGAATTTTTATGTTATTGGAGGTATCGGAGAGGGAAACTCGAAGATGCTCAAGTGCGGTGAATTCTATGATATGAAGAAGAAGACATGGACATTGATACCTAACATGTTACCAGAAAGAAGCAGCGGAGGAGGAGGAGATCAGGCAAATGAGGTTTCCTCTGCAACGGCGGCTTCAGAGGCACCGCCGCTTGTAGCGGTGGTGAAAGACGAACTTTATGCTGCAAATTACGCGAAGCAAGAGGTGAGGAAGTACGATAAAAGCTGTAACGTATGGAATAAAGTGGGGAATTTGCCGGAGAGGGCTTCTTCGATGAACGGTTGGGGAATGGCATTTAGGGCTTGTGGGGATCAGTTAGTTGTCGTTGGAGGGCCTAGGGCACTTGGAGGAGGGTTCATAGAGATCAATGCTTGTGTCCCAAGGGACGGTGAGGCGCTGCATTGGAGAGTTCTTGCTTCAAAGCCGTCAGGAAGCTTTGTGTAT
Organism: Streptanthus diversifolius; assembly: GCA_039880935.1. Lineage (NCBI taxonomy): Eukaryota > Viridiplantae > Streptophyta > Magnoliopsida > Brassicales > Brassicaceae > Streptanthus > Streptanthus diversifolius. The sequence goes on along the minus strand of JAXGFM010000015.1, from coordinate 2,550,741 downwards.
AATTGTGCGGTTATGGGATGTTGATGAAGACTTGAGAGCCATTTCAAAGTTATTGACTTCTTTATTATGGTTCTACATGTTATTTTTAACAGTTTTTTTTTTTTTCATGATTGGGGTCAAGAAAGTCTCTCTGTTTTCTTTATTGTCTTTGTGGGATTATTGTTGTTCAGGCATAATCTGGTGGAACTGAACAAGTTTCAATAAATTTGAAGAAGATTTAAGAACAAACCTCATGCTGTCTAATCTCCCAACATTGTAATTTAATTCCATTATTAGCAGTTCTTTTTTCATAAAAAGTTTGAAAGATTATTATTGTTAGGCAGATTTTTTTTCTCTTCTGGAATTATCAGACTGTAAATGTATAAACTTTACTTGCTTTGGCAAAGCGATTCTGACTCTTATGTTTACCTAATGATGTTTTTGGAAAAAGATGTTATTAGTCGTTTCTTAAAATTTCTTAGATTTTCTTTCATCATTATAACAACACTTGATTAGTACATGAGGAATATAAAAAAAAAATTCGATTCTAATTAGAGCATGAAGTTTCTTAATTATTTTTTATCAACTTTTTTTACACAGCAGAGATCCACACAAAAAGAGAAGCAGCAAAACAAAGAACATCAAAGACATGAACTTGCTTCACACACTCTAAAATTAAAAGCTTTTGAAGTTCCCTTCGTACTGATACTCCTCACCATACAACGTCTCATGCTGTTTATATCTTCTTGATTTATCGGCCTGCGCAATAAGGGGAAAGATAAGTAAAGAACAATCACAATTTGGAAATGAGAGGAAATCCGGTTAAGTAGAGAGCATACCCGGCTTAAGATCTTCTCGAAAGCATCAGGTCCATTCTCTGCAATGTATTTCTCAGCAGCTGTTAACACATCGTCTGGCTTTCTAAAGATATCCATCTTCTTTGGCACATACCAAATATTAATGCTCTGTGGGTTCACAAACACAGGTCTCACAAAGTGTTCATAGACATAAGCAGCACCGCTAAAGTACGGAATCACAAGCCAGCAAGTCAAGATGAGCTTTGCGTATGACCATATCGGTACCCTGATTAGAGAACAACAGCATTGTCAGCAAAAAAAAAGAAGAAACTTTGGATTCATTTGTTTCTTAATGGGGCTAATGGACGGTGTTTCAATCATCTTACCACTCAATGAGTTTGGCGAATGTGAGCTCGAAGAGTGTAAGTAAGGAATAAAGGACCCAATATGTGAGCCATTGTTTATCATCAGCGTGAGATTGAGTTTCAATTGCTCTGACTGAGGCATGTCTGCCATTGAAACGTTAACAAGAAGAAGAAACCATGAGATCAAAGCTCAGAGACTTGGTGAAAAATCTGAAAAACGTGAGGTAAAGCTTTTCGTCTAAAGATCAATCATGAAATAAGATAGGGAGATGTGGATTCACTTACAGTGGATAAACAAGACTAACAACAGGCCTGCAGAAATTGTACAACAAGAGATTGCGATTAGTTTCACACCCGTAAGTTAAAACTATACATTCCAAAATATTTAACAATTTAAAGGAAATTAATCAACTTTGAGATAAACTGCACAGCGAAATCGGAATTTGAAATAGAAACTAAACTCTAGACTATGATGGATTGAGGAAAACATATCACAAGCTTTTCGGCAAAAAAAAAAAAAGATAGAAATTTAGGGAAAAAGGAAGAAACTTGAGAAGGAGAGATTAGATTTGCATTGAAGAAATTGAACAGTACCCAGCAAGAACATCGAAGTTCCTCAAAAGAACCTTGACGAAATTTCCAGCTCCAGATCCCATTCTCTCAAGTTTGATTTGGCTCTTAATCTGATTCTTCCTCCACTAATTCACTACTCACTGGAGATAGATTGATAGAGAGAGAGAGAGAGCGAATAATTGTGTGGTAGACCTGTAGAAAGTTTTTGACTTGTAATGGTGGAAAAAGTGTGAAAACGATTTTGAGAATTATCAAAGCTTTTAGGAAATTGTTGCCAAAAAGAAAAAAAAAGGTACTTTTTCTTTGGGTAAAAATTTTGTTTTTGAAAATTTGGCAAAATGGAGAAGTATTTATTATAAGAAATGCAAAGAACATTTGGTTTGGCTTGACATGAATATGATATTTTTCTTGACTAAATAAGATATGAAAGTAATGTGACAGAAGTTGAAGAATATATACATGAAAATGACATAATGATTTGATCTTAAAAATGGGTTATTACTCAGAAAAAAAAGAAAAAAAAGTAAAACAGTCTCCGGTAATGATTAGCTCTTTGCGCAGCCGAGTGGGAACGATCGAACCTTGATTCTCCCACCCAATGCGAGCGCCAGAAGATCGAACTCTTCTACATACCACAGCTCTGATACTATTGCCTATATCAATTAAGATTTCTCAATTCTTGTGTACATTTATGGTCAAGAAAACTTCAAGTTTCGTTGTCAAGTTTTTAACAACTCTACCTTGAATCCTCGGATTTGGTTGTTTAGTTTTCTGACCAATTCATGAAGAAGCTGGAGATGGTCACCAGAACCAGCCTGCTACATAAGCAACAATCACTAAAATTTAGGAGATTTTGCAACATTGATTTTTTAATTTCTCGACCAAAAAGAAAACAAAACAGAAACTTGCCCCAGTTGGAGATATAGGAGGACCAAGCAGCCTTGCTAATGAAGTATGAAGAATTGCAGCATCGTACTGAAACACAAATCAACACAAGTATCAGACAAAGATTCGTGTTCATGAGAGATGAATGTATACTGTTCTTGAAATAGATGTTACAAGTTGCTTCTCTGGTGCACGTGGAAGCACAGATCTCAGTTTCGAGCGGATAGTTATGGGATCATCTCCAGAATTAACCTGATGATAGATGAAACAGGCTATAAAGCAGTTGTTACAGGATTTTAGAGAAAATAAAGATTTTTTTCAGGGAGAAGGAAATTCCCAAAACTAGAGATCTGACTCGCTTGTTGAGGCAAAAGTGAAAGCAACAAAATTACCTTCCAGCATCCAAGAAGAACACCGGTCGAGGTTAATAGAACTCTATCCAATATAATCTCCAAAGGGCAGAGCTCGTCAGCAACTGCTTTAACAACAGCTGCTTCTGCTTCAACCTGATCACATCAAAGAGAATCTCAGAGACTAGAATCTTCACAAGATCAAATTTCCGGTGGATTCGCAAGAATATCAACGACTAATGAAAAAATACCTCATCTTCGGTAGCTGGAACAGAGACAATGTGATGGGATGCATGAAACATGCTGAAGTGAAACAGGTTAGAGTCCTGAAACCAGATGGCTAATAAACAAAACCAATTAAGTAGTAGAAAACACAATTAACCGCATATATATACAAAAAAATTACATATCTGGTACTTAGTTTTTCAAACAGATGTTCAAGCATTGTTGAAAAGAAAAGTAGCGGCAGGCTTACAATTTTCAAAGTAAGGACGGAACACATTCTTTACGGCTTTCCTGCAATACATACATATAAGGACACCTTTTAGCAGTAAAAGATTTTAAATTCCATTGAAACAGTATAATTTTGGATTGAGAATGGGGCAAGTTACACACTCACGAGACTGGGACAGAGTATTCTGTGCTGAGATGTAACACATTGGCTCGCACAGGGGGATTTGCAACCTATATATAAAATTTTATGGAATCATATACGGTATATAGCTATAAAAGAAAAATAACATTATTCAACTTCACTATATAAAGCTGCATATCTATTCCAATATTGGTTTAAGTAAGGGATGTTACATTCTACCTTCAGGACAGGTGATATCTTTCCATCCTTCAGTGTGAAGAGATCTGAAAGTGACAATGACTGAGACGTTTCGCCTTGTTTAAGGAACACCGGCCCATTTTCCTGTAAATCCCGTTCCATTTTATCATACAACCTTGTGCTTTGTTCCGCATAGGTGACAATAGGATCTGAAACATAACAGCCTTAAATTATTATTGCAATGAATATCTAGCAGAAAGATAAACAACATTCCAGCTAACTTGATAAAGCTAAGATTATAAATTTAATTTAACAAAAGACATAAAAAAAGGCACTAGAACCCCAAATCAAGCATTGGTCTTAGCATCAGATATTCACTCTTAACATGTTCTGCATCTGAGCCACTAAACATGCTGGCTAAGAAGCTTCTAGAAACATACAAATTAGATACTTGCTTTAAATCCTTAAGCTTAGGAATAAACAGATAAAGATTGGTGATTTAAGTACCCATTTGATCATCAATTTCGGCTCAAGAAGAAATGCAACTCAAAATCTTGAATACAGAAACAGAGACATTTCCTTGCAAATATATAAATAAAAACTAGTTCTTTACGTCTGGTGATGATAAATTCCGTCTGTTAGCAAGTCAGCATCGAACTCCCATTTGCGAAACCCAGATTTATATATAAAAAGTTACACGACTCAACTCATCCGATTAGAGAAAGAGTTAAACTAATTAATCAAATCGGGTTAAATAATCAAAACATAATAAAAAAACTGAGAATATAAAAAAAAGTATTAAATTTCGAGACAAAAGCAAGGAAAATAAACGACATTTAAGAACTAGAAAACAAGGATTTTACCTGATGATGATGAAGAAGAAGAAGAAGTGGATGACAAATTTCGAAGACCCATTTGGAAGAGAGAGTAGAAAATAGTGAGAGAGATTGTCCAGAATAAGATAGGGATTCTCCAATTTGGTGCCCTTATTGCAGACTTCGTCGCTGTCGCCATTTCTACTTTCGTTCACTTCTTCATTCCCCTCCCAAAAACTCCAATTTTCTAATTTCATCACTGTCGCCATTATTATTAACACACCTATCGCTCCGACGTGGTTTTTCTTTTTCACTCAATTTTGCTTTTTAACAATATTAAAAATAAATTCTAAACTATCATAAAAGATGACTTTGTGTTTGTTATACGTAGAATACATGGAATTCTAAATGTAATAAAATAAGTTTTCAGCAGCTGTAATTTTGTGAATGTTGATCACTTTTTCAGTAAAAACACTATTTTTCACTATATTCTAGTAACACATATATACACTCTATTGCTCAGATCAATATATCTAAGTGACGGTGAAAAAAAGGAAAAAAAATTTTCATTCTTGTTACTAATTTACCCTAGTCCCAAAAATTTGTTAGTTTTTTTTCCCAAGTTCCATCTGTTTAATTAATGTCATTTTCTATTTCTCAAAATTTATCATTTAAATCCATCATAAAACAATTTTCTACATACAAATTGTAATTAAGCAAAGTAAATTTGTGACAAAGCATCTGCGATATATTATGCTAGTGGTTTTACAGTGTTCTCTAGTTCTGGTGTTGTCTATGTGTTATCATTCAAATTTAAATTCGTTAAAATGCATATTATTGATAAAAAAATTAACCAAATAGAAAATGCGAAAAGTGTGAGAGTATAAAGGAACTAAATCATGGCATGTTCATCCGCATATCAAAGTTGTGTGTTGCTTTCTAAACAAACGTAAGCAATTATGCTAACAAAATACCTTCTGAAAAATATATATATTTTTTTTTTGTTTGATATTTTACAATTTGTGTATAAATCTATAGATGTTATAGCCTATTAAACTTGTATATTTTCTTTCACTCATCGAATAAAAAAAATGGTTCTATACTTAATTTATGTAATCACCATCATCATCGCCATCATCATGCTTTATCAACGGTGGTGGACATCCAACATACCTCCGGGACCAAAGCCACGGTTTCTGATGGGAAATCTTCATCAACTGAAACCACATTGGACTCATTGTTTCTCCGAATGGTCACAGACTTATGGTCCCATCATATCTGTATGGTTAGGATCACAACTCACTGTCGTTGTCTCGAGCTCTCATTTAGCCAGACAAGTCTTGAGAGACAACGACCATCAGTTGTGTAATCGACAAAGGATCGCAAGGATGAATCAGACAGGGACCGATCTTGTTTGGTCCGATTACAATCCACATTACGTGAAACTGAGGAAACTCTGTACAGTCGAGCTTTTCTCTTTGAAGAGCATTGAAACTTTTAGATCGTTGAGAGAGATGGAAGTAAGGTCAATGGTTGCGTCGATTTTCAAGGACGTGATGATCGATCCAAGCGATGATCAGGCTCAAAAACCGGTGACCGTGAGGAAGTATCTAGCTGCGGTTGTTTTGAACACAATCTCAAAATTAATGATCGGGAAAGAGTTCGACCCTGAGGAAGGCAAAGAGTTTAAAGCGATGGTCGAAAAAGAACATCTTTTTAGTGGCTCAGGGAGGCTCTTCGATCGCGTCTGGTGGCTCAAATGGGTTTCGTCGTGGTTCATTAGCGACAAGGAGTTCTTGGCGCACAAGGATCGGAGAACAAAGTGGTTTAGAGGTGCTATAATGGTTGAAGAAGATGTAGCAGTAGAGGATCACAAGGGTTTTGTTCGGCAACTGTTAGTTTTGAAAGAGAAGAAAGAGCTGAGTGAAGAGACGGTTCACGGATTAATCTGGAACATGTTAACCGCAGGCGCAGACACAACCGCAGTTGTCATCGAATGGGCTATGGCTGAGATGATCAGATGCCCGACCGTGCAAGAAAAATCGCAACAGGAGCTTGATTCCATGGTTGGATCCGAACGGTTAATGACTGAATCAGATATCCCAAAACTGCCATATCTGCAATGCGTGGTTAAAGAAGCTCTGAGGCTTCACCCCTCAACACCAGTAATGCTTCCGCACAAAGCAAGCGAAACGGTCTGGTTAGGTGGGTATAAGGTTCCTAAAGGAACCACAGTTTATGTCCACGTAAAGGAGATTGGACGGGATCCAGCAAACTGGAGAAACCCGGAGGAGTTTAGACCAGAGCGGTTCCTCCAAGAGGAAACCGATGTCAAAGGTCGAGACTTTAGGGTTCTTCCGTTTGGATCGGGAAGAAGGGTGTGTCCAGCTGCACAGCTCAGCTTGAACTTGATGGCATTGGTTATGGGGAATTTGCTGCAATGCTTCTCATGGAGTTCCCCTATTCCTGGGGAGAGAATCGATATGAGCGAGAACCCTGGACTGCTTTGTGGCATGAAGACTCCAGTGCAGGCTCTAGCTTCACCGAGAGCTGCCACAAGAGCTATACCTTTAAATATGGATAAAAATAGATAAATAATGAAAAGTCAATAGACCATGATGACTCTCACTAGAGAAAAGAAGATGCAGGCATGGTCAAACACAAGAGACGTGACAACATTTACGATATGGTTGAAATTGGTTTCATAGAATAAAATTGTAGCTAATGTATACGGAAGATAAAATTATATTTTTTCCAAGGAACAAAGTTGAATCTCATGATAAGCATTGCCATACTAATAAATAATTAAAGGACATTCAGAAATTAGTGGTGCATGTACCTCGTCTTGAATGTCATACTAATAAACTCCTACAAGTAGTTGGTGTCCTGTAGTAACTTGAAGCTGCTCACTTGGTCGTTTTATCGAACTCTTGATGTAAAATAGCTTTTAAGAGTTTAACATTATCGATGTGACTGTGCAAGTGTACCTTCAATTAGATCCACTGGAAAAGTAGTTTATAGCCTAATATTCTCGTTGCGCTCGATTTACGAACGAATCGTACTGAGTGTTTCCTCGAGAGTATTAGGTTCATGAGAGAGATGGAAGTAAGATCCATAGTTGAATCAGTTTTCAAGCGTTTGATGAGCGAAACCAATGGATTCGTTTGCTTTGAACGATGGTTCAAGATTAGTGATCGGGATAACGTTTAAACCAAAAGAAAGAAAAGCGTTTAGAAACGAATGATTTACTTCAGAACCACTAGCAAATTACAAATGTTGGAGAAAATATATAATAGAAAAGAATAGTTCTAAACTGGAACAATTTGGAAAAACAAAAAATTCGGTAGAAAATAAATGTTGACAGTGGGATTTGAACCCACGCCCTTTCGGACCAGAACCTTAATCTGGCGCCTTAGACCAACTCGGCCATATCAACTTGTTGATCAGTCGAGATTTAAACTTTATAAATATGTTTCATACTATTCCCACTCCCACAACGTTTTTTCGCTGTCTCCCGTCTTCTTGAGTAGCCGTTGCAGGTGAATTTTATGAGAAATTGTTACATCCATCGAGTTCTGGGTTTTCTTTGTTGGAATCTGGCTTTTTTCAATCTATCTCCTCCAAATTTTTTCTAGGTTTCCGTAAAAATATTTGCTATGCCTCTGTGGATGTAAGTCCGAAACGAAATCGTACAAGAAAGTTTCCGGATTTTAGGGGTTTCAAGTATTTTTCTTTAGGTTACCATTCTCCTAATGAGTCCTCCTCTTCTTCCGAGGCATGTAGCTGCAGTTATAAAATGTCAGAGGGATCCGATGAAAGCGTTAGAAATGTTCAATTCGATGAAAAAGGAGGATGGTTTCAAGCACACTTTATCTACTTACCGCAGCGTGATTGAAAAGCTTGGCCTTCATGGAAAATTCGAGGCCATGGAACAGGTTTTGGTAGATTTACGGCAGAATGTTGGTAACCATATGCTTGAAGGGGTTTATGTTGGGGCAATGAAGAATTATGGTAAGAAAGGGAAAGTTCCGGAAGCTGTAAATGTGTTTGAAAGGATGGATTTTTATGATTGTGAGCCCACGATTTTCTCTTATAATGCTATTATGAGTATATTGGTCGATAGTGGATACTTTGATCAAGCTCACAAGGTGTATATGAGGATGCGGGACAGAGGAATCACGCCTGATGTGTACTCCTTTACGATTAGGATGAAGTCCTTTTGCAAGACGAATCGGCCTCACGCTGCTTTGAGGCTTCTTAACAATATGTCTTCTCAAGGATGCGAGGTGAATGTGGTTGCCTATTGTACGGTTGTTGGTGGGTTTTATGAGGAGAATTTAAAGGCAGAGGCGTATGAGTTGTTTGGGAAGATGCTTGGATCGGGTGTTTCTCTTTGCCTTAGTGCGTTTAACAAGCTTCTACATGTTCTTTGCAAGAAAGGAGATGTCAAGGAGTGTGAAAAGCTACTGGAAAAAGTTATCAAACGAGGCGTTGTACCGAATCTCTTTACTTATAATTTTTTCATTCTAGGGCTTTGTCAGAATGGTGAGCTTGATGCTGCTGTTCATATGGTAGGTTGTCTCATAGATCAGGGACCAAAACCTGATGTCGTCACTTATAACAATCTAATATGCGGCTTATGTAAGAATTCCAAGTTTCAGGAGGCAGAGTTTTACTTAGGCAAAATGGTGAATGAAGGGCTTGAGCCTGATCGTTTTACCTATAACACACTAATAGCTGGCTATTGCAAAGGTGGAATGGTGCAGCTTGCAGAAAGGATTCTAGGTAATGCTGTTTTCAAAGGGTTTGTGCCTGACGAGTTTACATATCGCTCCTTGATTGATGGACTGTGTCACGAAGGTGAAACAAATCGTGCTTTAGCCTTATTTAATGAGGCCTTAGGGAAAGGAATAAAGCCTAATGTGATTCTTTACAACACACTGATCAAAGGATTGTCTAAGCAGGGTTTAATTCTGGAGGCTGCTCAGTTGGCTAGTGAAATGTCTGAAAAGGGTTTGATTCCCGAGGTACAGACTTTTAACATACTCATAAATGGATTATGCAAGATGGGGTGTGTTTCTGATGCTGATGGTCTTGTTAAAGTCATGATCTCCAAAGGGTACTTTCCTGACATTTTTACTTTCAACATTTTGATTCATGGTTATTCTACACAGTTGAAAATGGAAAACGCACTTGAGATGTTAGATGTTATGTTGGACAATGGCGTTGATCCTGACGTGTTCACTTACAACTCTTTGTTGAATGGTCTCTGCAAAACGTCAAAGTATGAAGATGTGATGGAAACATATAAAACGATGGTAGAAAAAGGTTGTGCTCCTAACTTATTCACGTTTAATATACTTCTGGAGAGTCTATGCAGATACCGTAAACTAGATGAAGCCTTGGGGTTGTTGGTGGAAATGAAAAAGAAGAGTGTGAATCCAGATACGGTTACGTTTGGAACGTTGATCGACGGGTTCTGCAAAAACGGAGACTTGGATGGAGCATACACGTTATTCCGGAAGATGGAAGAGATTTACAAGGTTTCAAGTTCAACGGCAACATATAATATCATCATCCATGCTTTCACTGAGAAGTTAAATGTTACTATGGCGGAAAAGCTTTTCCAAGAAATGGTTGATCGACGTCTTGTTCCTGATGGATACACATACCGGCTTATGGTTGATGGTTTTTGCAAAACCGGAAATGTCAATTTGGGGTACAAGTTTCTACTGAAGATGATGGAAAATGGGTTTATTCCATCACTAACAACAGTTGGACGTGTAATAAACTGTCTTTGTGTGGAGGATAAAGTTTATGAGGCTGCCGGTATCATCCATCTGATGGTTCAGAAAGGCCTGGTCCCTGAGGCTGTGAACACTATTTTTGATGTTGACAAAAAGGAGGTGGCTGCTCCTAAGCTTGTCTTGGAAGATCTGTTGAAGAAGAGCTGTATTACATATTACGCTTACGAACTTCTTTTTGATGGCCTTAGAGATAAAAGGCTACGCAAGAAAAAGGGTTTCACAGTTGTAGCCATTTGAATCTGATGCAGTGGCTTACCGCAGATCTGGTTGTTTGAAGAACTAATTGAGTTTGTTTGATTTGAGCCATTCCCGTGGAAGATGGTAACTCAACCACTGGGCTGAGTAGATAAGGACCCCGGTGAGCTTTCATCCAAGACACAAAAGATGCCGGAGTTGCTCTGGTCTCTTAAACATGATATCGAGTGAAAGCATGAAGATACCACAAATGCCTTTATTGAGTTTCTATATCATACATTAGTAACTGCCATTAATCCATAAATGACTGTCTCAGGGAATTACTTTTTCTTCAAACGGTGATCTAGCTCTTAATCTATTATCCCTTGGGACATCAAATCACTAGACCAATATATTGATCCAATTACGCGTTTGCAGCCTGCTGGAGATGCCCTTATCTATATATCTGGAGAAAGGTCACCAACCTATCACGAGGCACTTCGGCTTCTTTCATCACGGTCAGCTCTTGCAGGCGCTCTATCCAGTTGTATAAAGTCGGAGTGTTCACTGGATCAATTATCTATACACCGATTGCTTCAAGATAAACTTTGTGGGATCCAAAAGTAGCGATGATGATGATGTCCAAAAGCCCTACATCAGCATTCTCTCTGATGATTTTATTCGGGAAATGCTTCTTTAGCCCCTCTTCAAGAACTTTGAATCTCTCTTGAGCCTCTTCTAAAGACTTTGCTTGAGCTTCACCTGCTTGGAACAGAACTTGACCCATGACCTCAATCACCTGCAACAAGAAACAATCATTCCTACAATAACTATATCAATGTATTGGATTTTCTGACGAGATATCCGGGAAAAGACTTGTTGGTTGATGTAGCTGACCCATAATAGGACCTTATTGTGATTCAGCCACTGGTTTACCATCATGGACAATAAGAGGAACCTTCTTGTGAACTGGGTTGAGTTAAATCACTGTTTCCGTCATGTTCCTTCTTAGATCTTCTTCGACGTACTCGTAGAGTATATCCTTGAGTTTAAGGGCGATTTCGACCCTCTTCGAGTATGTGCTTGCCCACATCCCATGTAATGTCACTTTGCTCTTTTTTCTTCCATTCTGTCAGAACTCTGTTTTCTTTTCTTCTATTTTTTTTTAACTTTCATTTGTGCTTCATTGTTCAAACCTTTTATAGAGTTTTAAGACGAGAGTGTCTTACTTTGGATCTTGTTGTCTTGTTCATCAAGAATATTGTAGTGTTATTTTATCTTTCGTTCAAAGTTTTAACGTTGAAGTTTGAATTTTTTAGTAGATATGATATGACGACATTCAAACTATTGAATGCAGGATGTTTATTAGATATCTTCAAGATTGGTAAAACAGTTTAATATTGAAATCTTTTGGACTGTATTGCCGCCCAAGAAAATGAATATTATAAACGACTTTTGGACCAACAATTTTCTCTGGAATGATCTAAAGGGATCACTACTCAGAAAAAAAAAGAAACCAATAACGAGAAGAAGAATTGTTCTAAGAACTGTACAAGAGCCTCTGATCACTCAAACGAAAATGCTGTCTCCTACAATGCAAGCAATCTCAATTTCAGTCTCCAATTACTTTCAGTTGTTCCTTCTTCATTGATAGGTCAGAACTTGGGGAAGACTTCTGCATCCATGTCTGAACATTTTACAATTTCCCCAAACACATGAGAAAAAGGAACCTTGTAGCTCTCAAATGCATCACCAGAGCTTAAACGTCAGACAGAACTCCACCCAGGTTCCTTCTGTACACCTGTTTGTTTCATCAGCTTTCGAGTTTCCTCCACTTCTTCCCATTCACCAACCTCTGCAAGGATGTTCGAGAGTGAGACATACGCTCCAGCATCTGCTGGCTCTAGCTCTATAGCCTTTTTGGCAGCTAGCTTCCCGAGTTCAACATCCTCGTAAAGTCTGCAAGCAGCAAGCAACGTTCCCCAGACCAAGGCGTCTGCTTTAATAGGCATATTGTTGATAAAACTCTCAGCTTCTCTAAGTCTTCCTGACCTCCCCAGAACATCAACCATGCAGGCAAAATGGCGGTTCTCAGGTTCGATACCATAGTCTTTTACCATCGAGTTTAGATGGAAATAGCCTTCTTCGACCAAACCACCATGACTACAAGCAGACAAGACTCCTACAAAAGTCACTTTATCAGGCTTTAATTTTTTTTCCTTCATAAGATTGTACACTTGTAAAGCTTCAGTGGCCTTCCCATGTTGAGCATAACTTGCAATCAGCGCAGTCCATGCGATTAAATCCGGGCCATTGATCTGGCTAAATGCTTTACAGCAGTCCTCAATACTTCCAAATTTCGAATACATTGTCAGTAGTGAACTCCCTACCGAAGGCTCTGTACACAGTCCAATTTTTGTGATGTAGGCATGAACTTGTGCTCCCAGAAATGATTCCTCTGAGAAAGCAGCGGCTTTAAAAATGGATGAAGCTGCAAAGGAGTCCATGGTAAAACCAGACATGACCATATCCCGAAATAGGAGGAAGCCATCCTGGATTAACCCGTGCTGTGAATATCCTGAAATTAACGATGAACATGAAACTGGATCCATTTCAGGGAGTCTGGCATAGACCTGTCTAGCCAACTTTAGTGAGCCACACTTTGAATACGTGTTTACTAGAGCAGAACCAAGAGGCATCCCTTTGTCAATCCCAGCTCTTAACGCATACCCATGTAACTCTTTACTTCTTGGCAGAGAAGGAAGAGAAGCACACACAGTTAGAATAGCAGCTAGAGTACTCTCATCAGGAGTAGTCCCATCAGCCAACATCTCGCCAAATAGTCCAATAGCCTCTCTCAGATAACCGTACTCATTGTAACCAGAAATCATGGAAGCCCAGCAAGCATTGTCTTTAACAGGTATCTCCTGGAACAAACTAAAAGATTCTTCCAGACTACCACATTTGGAGTACATGGTGAAAAGAGAACTTCCAACAGTGAGATCAAGGACCAACCCACTTTTAAGGGTGTAACTATGAATCTGGTTACCTAAATTCAAATTATCTAATACACTTAACAAACTGCATACACTAAACTCGTTGGGTCTCAAACCCTCCTGAAGCATTTTAGTAAAAAGTCTTATTGCTTTACCAGGCCTCTTGTTTTGCGAAAATGAAGAGACCATCACATTTACGACATTTGGCCTCTGAGCATCGTCCAGATCCTTGAAAACTTGTTCAGAGAGATGAATATCTCCCCTCTTTGAGTACAAGCTAATCAAGGAGGCAACCACTGAAGAATCGAGATAGAATTCACTCTTTAAGACCCAAGCATGGATCTGGCTTGCTTCACTGGCCATAGAAGGTCTCTCAGAAGCAGCAATTACACTGGTTACAGTACAGCTGCTAATCTCAACACCTGAACGTCTCATTTCCTTGAATATTTCAAGAGCGGAGATAGCATCATTACTTCTTGTGAAACCAGACAGCATTACTGTCCAAGAGACAACACTAGGGTTGGGGATACAGGAGAATACTTCCCTAGCTTCAGCCATATGCCCACATTTGGCATATAAATCAACAATGGCAGTACAAACAAACACATCTTCCGCTCCGCATTTGAAAACCCGAGCTTGAACCGCTTTCCCAAACCTAAGCTCCTGAAGGGAAGCACACGCAGCCAAAACACTGGAATATGTATAACTATCCGGTTTCTGAAACCCACCACACATTTCGTAAAAAAGATCAAAAACAGCAGCATAATCTTGATTTCTAAGTGCCCCAGCTATGATAGCATTCCAACTATACACATTAGGAGATAAACTGGCACGGAACACCTTATAAGCATCCCGAAATCTGAGACTTTTTGAGAACGAGTCTATTAAAGCCGATTGAACAAATTCGAACAAAAAATAACCCATCTTTATTGTATGACAAAAAACCAGCTCACTGAACAGAGGAGCCTGTAGAGCAGTACAAGCCGAAAGCACAGACCCATAACTTATCTCATTCGCCTCTAAATCCAATAAATGCATTTTAGAGAAAAACCTACATGATTCTTCAAACAGTTGACTCTGTCTGTAACCAGAGATCATAATATTACAGGAAATAACGTCTGGTTGAGGAATTGTGTCGAACATCTTAGACGCGTCAGCCATGGAACCCGACATCGAGTACCAACTAAGCAAGGATTTAGATAGGAAAACATCAAATGGCACAAAATATCTTCTAAGCAAATACGCTTGCAGAATTCTGGTTGTTCTGAGGGTACAAAGCCTTGAATTTGTTTGATCATTGAAAAACTGAAAAGGCTGAAAAGGAGTTGAAGAAGTACAGTTTTTGCTGGAAATGAAAGATGGGTTCGGGAAGCTGGTAACGGAAGATAATAGTCTGTAAGCAGAAGAAGAAGAAGAAGAAAAAAAAGACGAGACTTTTGAAAATATTAAGCTCTCGTTCACTAGACAATTCATTATTCCAGTGAGCTAAACTAAAGGTGTAAAAGAGGAAGCAAAAAAAGGTGAGTGACATTTCAAATAAAGTATATAATATAGATTATATATTTAAATTGTGTTTTATGTGACATAAAGTCGAGATGGCCGAGTTGGTCTAAGGCGCCAGTTTCAGATACTGGTCCGAAAGGTCACGGGTTCAAATCCCATTCTTGACATTTCAGTTTTATTTTTCTAATTCTTTTAGTTTTGCCTTTCTTTCCCGGTAGAAAAGTCAGCCTGGTCTGCCCCGTAAAACCATCTCTAATGGTAGAATTCTTTAAGGAATCTTTTAAATAACTCTTAAAACTTTTAATTTTTTATATTTATTTTATTGTTAGAAACTTTCATAAGAAACTCTCTAAAAAAAACTCTGATTGAGATGTTCTAAGACTTACAATTTCATATGTCGATTGCCAGTTCCACCAACTGCCGTAGTGTGGCGGACTCTTCTGGGGATGGTTCTTGTTCATGCCGTGATTACTGGTAAAAGTTCTGAATAGACAAGTACCACACTATTACATCACTGTGTGGTCTATTGCTTCCACTGGCGACCTCATCCATGGAGACATCACTGCCAACACAAACTTTCATAAGATTCATAATTTGAGCTCTTCATTTGCGAGGTTTGTGGTTTACATTGTTTTGGGGTTGATTGTGACGTTTTGCATTCTTCATGTCTGGTGGTTCTGGGTTCTATTTTTGAATTGTCGCTTCCTTCTTTCTAGCTACCAGATTCGAAAGCCCCTAAATTTTTTTATTATTCCGCTTCCATGGCTGCTTCAGCTGCATTCTCGGTATCATCACCACCTTTCGTACCCTCTTCTTGAAAAATTCGAAGACTTTCTCTTGCTTAGTCCAAAAAGTTTCAAACCCGTTTCGGTGAGAGCTTCTGCATTTTCTGTCGGCAAGTTCTCTCGATCTCCATCGATGGCAAATTCCAGTTCAAACTAAGGTGAGTTTACTAGTATAGTGTTTTGTATGATCGACTCGCTCTTATTGTTCAGTTTCGATTGATGGTTTGATCATTTGACTTTGATAAGGGATTACTCAAAATGGTATAATCGTAGTGAGATGTATTGGGTGCTCTATCAATTGAATTTTTTTGTGGCTGCTTCATAAACTATTAACTCTAGAATATAGTTTTTTTTTGTAGAGATTATGAAAGTGAGATCGATTTTCTTTCTTTTGAAACCAGAACTGAAAAGTTCGGATCTTTATGGAACAATCTTTAGTTTATGGGCTTTTATGTATTGATGTTGTTCTGTTCCAGACAAGCAATTGGCAGTAGAAGTTCAAGGGAAACTCGAACGGTATACACTATGAAGAGCATGAGAGAGAGAGAAGTGTGAATCGGCTCAGAATATTCTCATGAGACCAACAATATCCGATGTTAGCACCGTAGAGGAATGGAGATCTGTGGCTAGAAACATCGTGCTGCGCGATGGGGAAGTAAATTGGTGTGGCAACTATTGTAGATTGGCCCGGTCTTGGTTATTCTGATAAACTTAAGATGGATTACGACACAGATGTCATGGAGAAGTTTGTGGTCGACTTCATGAACTCACCCGAGAGCCCAATTAACCAGGCAGGTTAGTGTAAACCTTTATATGAACCGCTTGCTTTTCTGCTTATGCTGGCAATATTATGGTCACAAGATTGAAAAGCTCCATGGCTTTAGTTCCAGGTTCCAGGTTCCCTATTGTGTTTGGCCGTGATTCCTCCATGGAGTCAAGGTCTGTGCTTTCATTAAGCCTTGACATAAAAAGAGAAAATTGGTATCCTGTCTTGATCGCCCCGGTTAATATCCTCCATGTACAACATGCTAGTGAGCAACGAGAAATCAATTGAGTCTCAATACAAATCCCATGTTTACGCAGACCAAAGCAACGTGACCGAGGCCATAATCCAAAGCAGATACGAGTTAACAAAGCAGAAGGGATCACGCTACGTCCCTGCAGCTTTCTTGACTGGTTTGCTCGACCGGTTTCCTCCCGGGATGAAATGGAGGCACTGAGAGGAGCCAAAGGAGTTAGCAAATTTGTGGAGGTTGAAGGTGCACTCCTGCCTCAAGAAGAGTATCCTTCTCTTGTTACAACTTCTTGCAAGAGACGTTTGCTTCTCCCAAGTAAATTCACTATGTGAGCCCAGGCCCATATAGTGTTTATCCATTGATTGCTGGTACACTGAAAAGTCCTACTATATTTGCATTTCTCAGTTTAAAACAAAATTCATATAGCCGTTTAGGTCTCTTTATGTTTCGACTAGCTGCGTCTATTACGGTAAAATTATACCCAAAAAAAAAATACATGTTTGGTTGAATTATAGTTTTAATTACAATTATAATTTTTAAAATAATATATATAAACAAAATAATGATAAACATGTCTATGCTTCGTCAATAGAACAATGCACAGAACAATTACAAAAAAAAATGAACTCTTAAGAAAATTTGTTTCACGTGAATAAAATCCAACCAAAAAAAATTAATTAAAATTCATATTTTTGACTTTTTGCAGATAAAACCTTAGATGCTAACATATTAAAATTGTTAATGGGAATAAAATGCACCATAATTTTATTATTAATAGGTGGCAAAACAGATGAAAGATAAAAATTTCCGCCGATTTTGTACAACAAAAAAAAATCAGCAAAGAAATATTAAATATGGACACTGTCCTCCTCATGAATCAGCGGCGGGTTAAAAAAAAAAATCATTGTAAAAAACAATCACAGCAATTTTTAATTTCACTTGTTAAAGAGATAAAGACACTTCTCACGTATTTAGGAAATATTCTCTATCAGAACTTTGATCTATATATATTTCTACCATGTTCTAATTTAAAATTGAATATAACTTTTTGCAATAATTCAGTTATTTTTTTTGTTCAATATTTTTTGGTTTCAATCTAAATTTTTTTTGTAAATGCAATTGAATAAAACGACAGTATAAATCTACTTACGGATCCGTGATCATATAAATAGATTCTGATACAACAGTGACAACAGTCTTTATATCACCACAGACAAAAGTTCGGTGAGTTGAGATCATTCCCACGTGCCACGTAGGTTCATCGCATGCCATGCATTTCACCGACGTGGACTTCGTGGTCGTCATCCCAATATGTTTATGGGTCAACTTCTATCTAATATATTCAAAACTTATTACATCCTCATTTTTAATAAAAATAAAATAATTATACAAACATATTAGTAAATAAATTTTGATAGTTTCATTTTTATATAAAATTTTAATCGATTATTTAAAAAATAAAAATATACAGTTAAAATTAGTTAAATTCATAGGGTAAGATCATATTCTTATATTGGAGTTTTAAAAAAACAATAGATAATCAAATATTCGTTAGAAATGTATTTATGTTTTCAAAAATATTATCAAAAGAATATTTTCTGAACCAAATAATATTCAAAATTGTCATCTGTTCACATATAATTATAATGAACAATTTTTTTAAAAAAATAGTTATACGTTACAAATACACATGTCCATAACAAAGATTTTATTTATACTATACTTATGACGAAAAATTCTCCACAACATGTAACATAATAAAATATAGCTTTACTTGCAGCATTTTTAAATCTTTGACAATTTTGCATTAATTCATATGCAGGAAATTGTACTCTATATGAAATGAATATTAAATTGGATATAAAAGTTTTTAACCATTGGACCACATAATCAGAAAACTTTCACGAAATTTCTTTGTTAAATAAAAGAAAAAGAAAACGACAATAAAACAAATGCATCCATGATCCCTGTCTTTTTCTTTAGACATAATGTGAAACTTGAAACAATCATTGTTTTAACAAAATTATATTTCTATAAATGCATTAAAAGCATCAAATAAAATAATTTTAAAGTTTCAAACTATTAATTTTATTACATTTAAAAAATTACCATCAACATCTTAAAATTCCAGTAGAAAAAGTATACACTTACGGTTTAGAAAGAGTTATTAATAATATAACAACCTGTCTTCATAAACCAGAAACAATTATAGTTTTGTTTGGAAAGAAAAATAAAAGCTATTGTATTTTGGACTATTCTCGAATATATCCACCACATACCACATGTTTCATGAGGGCATTTGCTTTAAACATTTACTACTTTCAAGAGAGACGTCCTTGAGAAATATCTGTGGACAAAATTTTGATTGTTTTGACTTATCTATTTTTGCCCACATTTTCCCAAATCTAATCTCTAATTATAACCCGGCGATAAATTAGTATGAAGTATGAACGAATAGGAAACAAGTCCCATTCGACTATGTTGTCATTTATAGACGGTATAGTTCACAGAAAATTATAATATATTAGTCAAAACAAATATTGTTGTCTTTATATGATTTGATTTATTATATAAAGTTTAGTAGGCAACGAGTTATGAGTATCAAATATTTTGTTAGACATGTTATGGCTGTCAAATCAATATTTAATTGATTTAGATTTTTCCAGACTGTTCATACATGTCACATTAAAACTAAAAGATGATTCGGTAACTGAGCTTAACAAGTTTTAGTTGGTTTTATAGAGCTCAATGCATTAGGAAAGTTATTTTGATTTGTTTTAGATCCCTAAAAATATAATTCTAAAATACAAAATATGATCTTTCTTATATTTTTTTTTGTTAATAAAGTATAATAGTTTTAATATTTCTTTAAATATTGTGAAATGTTGGGTTCAATCCCAGACATATATTATTAATTTCAAAAATAACCAACACTGTAATACATAATTCTAACTCCTATATCTAAAAAAATGGTTTATCCTATATCTAAAATAATGGTTTACAGCAGCCGTTATCACCCACATTCAACTCCCATTTTATGTGTACAGTGCAAACTGTACACCATAGACTAAAATATATATTTAAAAAATTGCAATTCTCATCTAATGGAACTTCATGGTTTCCCAGAAATTAAAATCTTAAATTACTCTTACAGCTAACCAATTGATGAATAATCTAAAACTGTAATTACTTACAAATATTATAATTAGCAAAATTAGTTTTTATTTTTAAAATTATGATTAGATAACATAAATTTTTCAACTGAGAAACAAACCAATGTGTGCTGTTGTTTTGAAAAAGTTTCTATATAGGTTTCTTTCAAGATGTTGGTTAAAAATGGAAAATAATTTTATGGAATGTATTTTTTATTGTAAATTTTGATTGTTAATAGAAAAAATAATTTGGATAGAAATTATGTGGTATAATGGTGGTAACTACCTATAATATTCATCATATATATATGTGTATGAAATCGATGTTAAAATTTTTTAAAACCAATAAACTATGTTGACAAAAAAATAAAAAATATATATAATTTGGAATTTGTTTCAAAATAATAGGTTACCAAAAGAATAGGGCATCATCAATTGGTTTGAAATAATTTGTGTAGTTGTAGATGACCATAATTAGTTTATTCAATTATAAATATCTCGACAATTACAACAGAGCGCGACATCGACCAACTAACACCTACAAGTATGTGGTCATGGGCGGACTCACCATGAATGTTCTTCAACCTGTATTAAATTTGTAGGATCTTCTGGAAGTTTTGAAATATTTTTGTCTAAATTTTATTATCCCCAAATGATCTCGAATTTTGTCATCATTTTCATAAATTTTTGCTAGAAGAAAACAATGTTCAGAGTACGGTGTTAATATTTGATATTCTAACCGGCTAAACTCAAGAAACGTTTTGAAATATTTAACACCATATACAATCCAAACAAAATATTTAATATTAATTAAGAATATGATTATATATATCAAATATTTGTTGAATGTCTAACTATTTGAATTTTTGTACACCGATATCTTTTAAGTTATAATTCCTTAGCTTAGGTTTCATCTATCTATCATTTGTCCCCAAAGAAACATTTATGTTTTGAATATATATATATATATATGTATATACTATCTCATCAGATTTTTTAAAATTGTAAATATTTATTTTAAGTTACTGTAGGTTAATAATATTTTGTATTTTATTATGAGATGGCTTCCACTTAAAAGATGGACTTTTCTATCACTCATTTTTTTTTAATGATCTGAAAGAAACCAGGTCGAATTCAAATATGTCAATGAGCATCCTTTTATAACCGAAAATATTTATTAATGAAACTGTTCCAAAGAAACAGGAAAACAGCTTATATAACACATTTATTTGACTGTCTCGATTTAAGCTGTGCTTGCGTATGTCCGTACGTCCGTATATGCAATTGTTTGACGCTATTAAACTTTATTCAAATAAGAAGAAGAATAATACGTTTTTGAACGTATTCACCAACTATTAGTTTTCACAATTATCATTTATAGATATATCTTTAATAAATTAAAACTACTATACTTAACAGACATTATTAATTTACTTTTTAATTACATTTTGCTTGCTTAAAATATTATTTTTTCAAAAACAAAATCTAAATAATAAAGTAGACAAATAAATTTTATTATGATATATCTAAATTTCTTATCCTCAATAAAACTTTCAATTTCTATATTTATGTTCTGGCTCAAACATTAACTAATATTTCTTTATTCTTTTTTGTTTTAACTATTTTATGTTAGATTTTTTATTTTTAAGTTAATTTTTATTCATCAAAAATAATTGCAATTGCTTTAAATAAACACAAAATTAAATTAATATTAAACAAAAAACAAAATTTATGAATAATTAGGTGTTTGAATTTTTTAAAAAATCTGTTAATTGGTTAATAAAGATCAAATAATTGGCTATTCGAATTGTTTAGCCTTTTGATATTTATTGGAATATCTTGACTGAGATATTGATGATAACTTAAACAATTAGACTAATACGTAAATCAAAATAGTTTTATTCGTATAACTTAACCAAAAGGCTAAAATCAAAAGTTACATAAATTTTATATGTATCGTTATATATACATTCAATCTAAAATATAATTCTAAGCTAAAATTGTGATTTTTATATGTTTAAAAGATATTTCTACTAAAGTCTGATCAAATTCAAATCAAATTAAATTTAAATTTTGTAAAACCCGACGTAAACAAAACCAAATAATAAATGTTATATTATATTAATTTTTAAAATTAATACTGAAAAATAATTACAAATAAAATTATAGACTATATTATCTTCTAATAAAGTAATTTTAGTTTTATTTTTTAAATTATCTGTTCAGGAAACCACCTAATTTAATAACATGCATTAGACAGAGTTGAATACAATAACGACACTATCACAAACAGTTATGCTATATGTAATGGTAGATCATACGTACCTATTAGCCTACAGATAATATGAGGACCAAAAGATAGAACATGACAACAGTTAGTAACCATATTTTTTTCATGAATAATTACATCGGAGATATTGCCAGAATAGACCAGGATTGATGCATATATTATACTAATTCACATATGTGTACTACACAAATCAACAAACTAAATTGTCATGTGGATATGATAAAAGCTAAAGAAACAAAAATAGGGAAAGGTTATCTACACACAAATGATGAGAAAAGCTAGTGTAATAAATACGGATAGGTTTCCTAAAAATAGTACAATTAGTAAATAGCTTCTTATTGCTACCTAGCACCTTGGCTTTGTTATGATGGTTTGATTGCGGACTAACGTTTTTATCAAGGTTGTGTTTTTATTAAAAAAATTATTGTTTTATCAATTTTTTAAGTTTTTTTCGAGTTATAACAGAGTTGTGGATGAAAAAAAATTCTAAAGTAAAACGGTTAAATCATAAAAATTTAGTATAAAATAAATTATAAAAAATGATTAATTTCGATCATCAAAAAAAGAAAAAAAAATCTTAATATTTTCGACATTATCCATATTAGTTCTTATCCCACTGATTTTAATATATATTTATATCGGTATTTTTTGCCTTCTTTAGAGAAGATCATTATTCTATTTTGTTGGTGTACATTTGCAATAGATATCTAGGATTAAAACATTGAGCTATCAAATTTTTAACTGTTACTGTTTTTTAAAAAGTGGTGCATGCACGAAAAAGGATTCAGTACTGTGTTTTGTTTTCGTCAAATAAAAAAAAAAAAAAATCCAACTACATAAAATTTATATTGTATTTATTTGGGGTACTCCTACACCTATTTTGACGGTGTGTTCGATGGCTATTATTACACGTCCATTTCATTGGTTTTGGAAAGAGAATGCGTACTAGTCGTATATTATATATTAGACTTTGAGCTATTCGTTTTTTTTTTGGTCTTTCAAAGGCTCGAGCCGACAATTGATGCGAGACTGATAATGACATTAAATTGAGTAGGGTAACTACAATTAAGGGCATAATCCGTCGTTTTCACTTCATTGATCACACTTTTATTCTGGACCTTCCACGTGTGCCCATTTCATGCAATGATCATACATTAAATCGACTCCGAATTAGTATCCGGATCAGCTGCTAAATAGACTTAACATGTTCACTCATGACTCAGCTCTGATAGTTGTAATATAGACCTGGCCTTTCTTTGTTTGGTACGCTTGTGTTTGTCACAAAATCAAAACCATTCGTTACGCATAACTACTACGACTATAGGCTTTTCTATAGACCACTAATATCTGATGTGTCTCATAAAAAGTTTAAAGATAAGATTGGATTCTAATCGATGTTTCATCTCTTACGTAGGACAGTAGCTGGCTATCGTTTGTACAAAATATTAATGTCATTTATATTTTTCGTGGATATGAATTATTAGAATTTTCTTATGATGTTACACCAGCTTGAAGTGTGAACTAACTAATTAAATATTTTCTTGGTTGTGTGGCTGTATCATTGATACTTCAACTATCTTTTACGGTAGTAAATATTCTGTTTAATGCATCCCAGTATAAAAATAAAAACAAGCCTATGCCACGTTTTTTTAAATTACAAGTTCCACAGATATATAATTTCGTAAACTTCGTTTATATCATTTACTTTTCAATAATTTTTCTTTAGTTATTGACTCATATGTACACTTATATAATACCCATTACAAATCAAAAAATTAAAGGTTCAGAAGTAGCATAAGAGAGTTGATTTTCTTGTGTTTCAGATTTAATCTTTTTGACATGAAAACATATTCTTCTTAAATCATAAATTTTTAGCTTAATTATGAATATTGAAAAGGATTATAAACCAAAAGTTTGAAACTCATACGGTTTTCAAAAAAGAAAATTCAATTTCATACAAACAACAACGATGTAAGAAAAATAAATAAATAAAAAAAGGAATATGAAATCATTGCCTAGCTGAATTACTGGTCTAGTAAATTTAAAAATTTAGCTATGTTATGGTTCCGTTAAAATGATCATGTTAAAATAACGGTGTTAAATGAATATGAAATAATTAGAAAAATCATTTTGTTACTTTTGTTTCAAAAGAAAAAAACAATAATATTTTTGTTTGTGTATATATTCTCGAGAACGCTGAAAAATTGTATATATTTGTTAAATAGTTTTTGTTTTTTCTATGAACATTTCTTCAGAAAGTCAGATAGAAATAAAAGGGAAAAAACTCGTTTGTCTTATCTGTTATATTTCGACGTTTTCATATAGGTCAAGATAAAAGAAATTAAAGAGCTCATGAAGAAAAGTGTAGACATACATTTGCAGTTTGTAATTCACTATGAAAGCAAATGTAACAAAATGTTTTAAAACAATCATTACATTTACATCTGAAGTTAGAAAAAAGGTAATAACCATCCTAACAATTAAGAAACCATGATTCAAATCTTTTTACCGTGATGATTGACACTATATATACGGAAATTTCATATTTTTTTTTATAGACTTTAGAATTAGTCATGATTTCGATTTTGATTCCTCCGCTTGCCAAAATATAAGTGATCTGACCGAGTGGGGAAAAAACTAATCATGTGAATTAAAGACTCATCTGTTTTTTTCGAAAAGCTATTTTTAGTATAAAAAAAAAAAAGAGAAAAGGTTCAATAACTAGCCTGGTAAATGTTTAATTATTTTATCATCATCATTAAACAGTTAAATACCGTCAAATCTTTGAGTTACGAAAAAAAACGAAAATTGTTACGACAAGGATACATCTGTTCTTTACTGTTAATACATTAGAGGCCTATCATGCATCGCCAATTTAGAAAATAAATAATGCTAATTATTAGGAGTATTTCTATCGCAATTCATTTTATAATTGGATCATGGAATTCTAAGGTTTCATTGTTGATATAGACCAATTATGAAAAAATAATAATGTGGTAAGAAAAGAGATAGCATGTTTCCTTACTTATAATTTTAAAAGAACTTTAATTGATAGAAAAGGTGACAACACGATGAAAAACAAAATTCTTATACATAGACTATATTTTTGTCACATATACAAAAGATAATAGTGAATATCAAGAAAAATAAATAAATATTTTAATTAATCACTAATATGATTGTTTAAACTGTTTTATAAATTTCAAAATTATTTCTAAACGTTTTATAAATTCACTTTAAATCTGTATTTTGGTCAACTTAACTTAGTGACATTTTAAATATTAAGTAAACTCATTTTAAATGTTTATGGACTATTTTCTAAAATGTATAAATCATTCATTAAAATTAGTCTGTCTTTCCTAAAATATTAAGAACAACTTCTTATAATTCCAAACATTTACTAATATTTACTTTATTATTTTAATATATTTAAATTCATTTTACTAAGCATTTAAAACTACTTTATATATGTTGAATCTATTTTAAAATTAAGTCCCAAATACATTTATTAAAATTTTGTATATTATTTCTAAGAAACAGTAAAAAAATTTCTAACTATTTAGCAAAAATGTTTACATTTTAAAACATGCATTAAATATTTGGTAAATCATTCCAATATATCTATAATCCTATGTCTAAGCTTTAAAAGCAATTCAATATGTATATGGAAGCTATTTTAAAATATTTAATAAATTATTATTAAGTTTTAGAACTGTTTTCCGAAAAAAAAGTAAATTATTTCTAAAAACTGAAAAAATTCTAATTATTTTTTTAAAAAATAAATTAAAAGTATCTATTAAACATCCAATAAACTGTTAGAATATATTTTATAATCATATGCGTTTTAAATAATTTTATGTATGTTAAAAATATTTTAAAATTTTATCAAGCTCTTACTAAATTTTAAAAACCTTTTCTGAAAGTTTTTAGATTGTTTTTAAAAAAATAGTAAAAATTTTATTAAATACTTAGAAACATACTCTTACATATTGAAACATACATTAGATGTTTAATAAATCATTGCAACATATTTATAATAAATTTATAAATATTTAAATTGATTTCTAAATTTAAAAAATTGTTAAATATATTTAGTAAAATTTTAGGAAATAAAAATGAGTAAATTTCACCTATAAATATGTAAATTATTTTTAAAATGAGAGAATATTTACTAAATATTTTAAAACATCTTTTTACATTTGATGATTTGAAACATGAAAAATGTTTAATAAACTTTTACAACATATTTGTAATCATCTTTTAAACGTTTAAAACAATTTTATGTATGTAAGATATTTTGAATATTTACTAGACTCTATTAAATTGTATGAATTTTTTCTTAAATTATGTAAATCAATAAAAATATAATTAATATTTTCTATTTTTTAGAACATCTTCTGCATCTCAAAATATTTTTTAATGTTTATAAATATTTTCAACATATTTATACTCACTTTCTAAATTTTTAACTTTATTTATCATTTTTGGAAGTTTTTTAGTTATGTTTAATAAACCTTTAGACTTTCCTAAAAATAAGTTAACCTATCTCAAAAACAAAAATTTTGAAAGAAAAAATGTTTTGGAAAAAAAAAATATTTTTATTTATTTTTGAAGATATAAATTTTGATTTAAAAAGGAGGAAAAAATATTATTTTAATTTTAATATTGCTATATAAATTAAGGATATGATTTTTTCTGTACTCTTTAGTAAATTCAATGTATATGACTTTTTATATCTGATTCTAGTTTTTTCATTAAAACTCTATTTAGTCTATTCTAAAGTATTTGTCTAAATAAAAATAGTGACTTTGTAATTATTTAGTCAATAACACTTATAAAACCTTTCTTAAATTGATATGTAATACAACTTTTCTATGTCACTGCTGATAGTGATACAAAACATTGTGTACTATGAAATAAAAAAAGAATATTTACAGTATCTCTTGACCACAATTTATTTACCGTATCAATTAACGCGTGATAGGGATAAAATCACCATATATATATATATATATATATATATATTCTACATCTTTATCATTTGCCTGAAATGATTGATCGAAAAGACAATATTAATTGGTGAAGCGTAAGAAAAGTAGTATACGTACGTGCCAACATGCAAAACTATAAAAGATCTATCATAATATAACTAACAAGTAACAAGTGGAAAATTGTTGGTTTGGTCTTATTCGTATAATAAGGGAAAACTGATAACTTGGAGGTTGGCTTATAATTAAGTGTTCAAGATCGCTTCTAGTGGGTTTAGGGTTTTAAGGTTTCAAGCTCGTTAAAGAAACACGTGAGGATTTGTCGGTTGTAACATAATGAGGACAATTTCAATCTTTTGCTCCGATCTTTGTATGTTCATATAAATGGAGCTTCTTGAGAGAATCGTGAGTTTTGATTGTGACGATCGACCTATGTATTCTTGGAAGTTTGATAGTGAAAACCTCTTCCTTGACGTAGGTGCCTATTTGGCAACCCAAGTTGTAAATTACTGTGCATTATTCTTTTTGTTTCGACTATTTTTTGAGGTTGGTATAATCAAAAATCAAAACTGGTGAACGGAGTTTGTTTTAAATTTTTATTGGCGTGTATATATATATATATTAAATTAAATATTGTTATATTAAAAAAAATTCATATCTCAATATATATAAATACGCTAATAGAATTTTAGATAAACTTTACCGATTTTGTTTCTAACGTCTTTTTATGTATAACCTTCTTTAACATCTTTAAAAGAGTATTTATATCGACACACCTCTTTAACCTAACTTATAAGATAAGGCTATACACATCGTTAATATATATATAAATGTTTATAATTTATCGGTATCTAAATTTAATATATAGATACCCCCCAATAAATTCAATAATTTGGATAGTAGCTACTGATATCAAGAGGAAAAGAGACAAGAGGCGGCCTGATTTAACCATATAAAGTCTCACCTATATAATCGGTAAATACTAAATACTCGTAATTGGTGTGCCAACCATTTGATTACTATTGTCACGTTAGTGATGAGAGAGAAGTGCAAGGAATATGACTTTTAGATAAAGCAGTGGATCCTTTTCTCTTAAATGCTCTTCGCTGTCTCTATTGATCCTTTTCTCTTAAATCAAAGGCTTTATTTTGGGGTCAGCAGCCACTTCCAGCAACTATTTATTTTTTCTTTAATATATAATTTATATATCTGAGGTCCCTTAAAAAATATTAAAATTATTAGACTATGTTAACAAAAAAAAATTTATATACTTTCTTTTTGCGTTTATATTCCTTGTTATACAAAAAATAAAAATAAAGATCTTTTATATGTGGGTGAATATTTATAAAAATATCAAAAATTAAGATATAACCATATTAAAAATAAAGGAAATAACTATTTTTAAAATTGAAAAAAAACTTTATTAACTTTCATATACACATGCTTAAATTACATATATAGTTTCAAACTCTATAGTTACATATAATATATTACATAGAAATAAAAATACTATATTGATTAATATGTGAGGTGAACAGTAAGATAATACACAATTTACAAATAGAACTATTATATTGATTAGGTTACATAATTTTAATAGTACATCTACATATATAATACTACAAACTTATGGTTATGTATCTATAAATTGAAAGAAAGCTTATGTCCGTTGCATATTTATATCCCTTTCTAACGGACGACGGACCAATGGAAAAAAGGGAAATTATAGGGTATAATTGTATATAGACTTCTTACATATAATTGAATTGGTATACTATATCTTGTTTTATATAGTATTACTCTTATCAATATATAGAATGATGCGATTGTATCAGATATAGAACACCAATTTCTGATATGAGTATTCTATGTAACTTAATCAGTAAATCAAACTTTTTGAAAATTGGATAAAGGAATCAAAATAAATTTGTGTGATTCTATTTAACATAGAAATATGTAGAACATAATGACATGTATTCTTATTTAGCTGCAGTCATAGATGGTAATGGATGTAAAATCCGACGCAGAAAGGTTTACACTTATAGGAAGCGATTCGACTGATCCTGCGAACTAATATTCTGACTATAGATGCATGAAGAGGTCAGCTTTTATGGAAGCAAAGTCTGGATGTATATGAAAGTAAATTCTCATATAAGAGAACCTAGAATCAGATTTAACTAACCGGAGAAAGGGTATCATGGCACAAGCCTGTTTGGTCTCCTCAATCGATTCTGAGGCAAGCTTTTTTTTTTTACTAGCGTTCTGAATCATTGTTTCAGATTATTAGATTGAAACAAAGAAAGATGAAAAGAGAATAGAAAAATATATATTTTAAGAGTTATAAAATAAATTATAAAAAAACTACACCATCTCTTCCTTCCCGCACGTGAGATTCATGAGTAAGAGAATATATATTCCATAAATATTATAATCAATTTTTGTCATTTCTTTAATTTATTTGATTTTTTGGTTATTCAGTCTAAAATCCCGTTATACACTCTTGTGATAAAGACAAAAATAAATTAAACTCTTAAAATATATACAATTATATATAAAATTGTAATTAATGCGCTAGCGCTCGATTCGGGTTTAAATATGTGTATGTGTGTCTTTATTTCAATGCATATAGATCCAAAGAACGACGCGTGTGACCTAGACGCTTGTCTTTCTCTTCAACATCCAAACTTTTTAGTGAAACCTCCCTTGTAATTAGCAAACAACAACAACAAAAAGAGCTAAACAGAAAGATCCAATAAAAGATATATAGGAAGACTCTTTCAAGTCCAAAGTGACATTTAAGAAGACCCTCTTTGCAAAAATCCAATCTTGGAGTCTTACTATTTACTATATATATATATATATAGCTTACGCGCACACACATTCACACTATACCTACGTATATATAATAGAGAGATAAGAAGAAGAAGAAGAAGAGAAACAGAGGGGACGATCAAGAGCGTGGGCGTGTGGATATGGGTAGATTACCTTGTTGCGAGAAGGTGGAGGTGAAGAAAGGACCGTGGACTCCTGAAGAAGATATAGTCTTGGTCTCTTACATCCAACATCATGGCCCTGGAAACTGGAGATCTGTTCCTACAAACACTGGTCTTGATCTTCATTCTTTTTCTTATTTTATATCCCATCCTTATTAGCTTACATATGTAAAACATACATGATACATGTATATATGTTTTCAGGTTTGCTAAGGTGTAGCAAGAGTTGTAGACTTAGATGGACTAATTACCTTCGTCCCGGAATTAAACGAGGAAATTTCACTCAGCCTGAGGAGAAAACGATCATCCACCTCCAAGCTCTTTTGGGGAATAGGTATTTGAAAATACTCCTTCGATTCTTCTCCATTTATATAAATTATATATTATTAACTCGTCCGGATTACCCACAAAAAGAAAATGTTAACGGATTTTAAAAGTTCTCATATCGAAAGTGAACGCGATATGAATTCTAGGGTTCTATAAAATTATATCTATGGGTTAATCCAGTCACTTTAATCAGTTATTAATTTCATGAAACTTAATAATTCATTTCTTGATCTTTAAATATAACTATTTTGATGGATATTAAAACTTTATATCAAAAATGAAATGAAATTTGCAATAATATACTATAATTATATGAGTTAATCCGTTCAGTTCTGACTGATTTCGATCGAGTTTAAAACTTAATAATAATCATAATTCCTCTCCTTATATCTTTGTTTGTTCGATCTCACGTAATGTAAGTATTCATTTATCTGTTGGTGTTTCGTTTCTAGTTTTTCTTGAATTTAATTGGTTATCGTCGTCTCTGAATATCAGATGGGCAGCCATAGCATCATATCTACCTCAGAGGACCGACAATGATATCAAGAACTACTGGAACACTCATCTAAAAAAGAAACTCGAGCTGAAGCTTCAAAACGGTATCATCAACGAGGCTAACACCGATATGACAGAGATGTCCTCTTGTAATAGCCACAACAATAGCTGTAACAACAGCAACAAAAGGATCGTCAACAAAGGTCAATGGGAGAAAAAGCTTCAAACAGACATCAACATGGCTAAACAAGCCTTATTCCAAGCCTTATCACTTGACCAACCATCTTCATCGACCCCTCCTGATCCCGACTCATCAACTCATGAATCTGCCACCGCTACTTATGCCTCAAGCACGGATAACATATCTAAGTTACTACAGAACTGGACAAGCTCATCTTCTTCGATGCCTAACACTTCATCACTCTCCAACAACCGGAGCTCAAGCACGGGTGAAGGAGGAGTTCTTGATCATCACTCTTTGTTCTCATCGAACTCAGAATCTGGATCAGTTGATGAGAAGTTGAATTTGATGACAGAGACAAATATATTCAAAGGTGAAAGCAAAGCAAACGTGGACATGGAAGCAACTACTAATGCTACTACTGATGATCATGGCTCCTTGTCTTTGATCGAGCAATGGTTATTTGATGATCAAGGCTTGGTTCATTGTGCTGACGATCAAGAAGATCTGATTGATGTGTCTTTAGAGGGTAGAAATAATGATAACAACTGTCAAGATTTGTTGTAAGAAAAAAATAAACGTGGAGCAACTCTCTAGGTCTACCAAGTTAGTCTAGTGGTCTTAGTGTCATCCAAATTGAGGTTGCTCTCTGCACCCTAGTTCGAACCTTCTTTGGGGGAGATCTATTTAACAATAAATGGTCGGTCATGGCCGAGGAAAGCTTCGGCTCAGAAGATTCCGAAATTTCCTTGGAAAAAAAAAACACTACATAGGTATCCTGCTTTTGTTTTTTTATTCTTCTTTATGATTTTTTAGTTGGATTTTATTTTACTGTATGGCTTGCTTGTTGTCAATTAAGTAGATGAAGATAACACTGTGAATTGTGAAATACTTATGTCTAGTTGAAAATAGTGCAATAAACTGAGCTTTTCTGTCTTTGTTTTAAAATATTTTTGTTTCTTTTTGATAAACAAAACAATTTTTTTTCAGGATTGAAATTTGTAATCTAGCCATTTTTATCAGTGATGACATAGTTATACTTACACACTGGTCAAATTCAACCCATGAAGTTTATTATCTATAATGTTGACGAAATTTGGGTATCAATTAAAAAATATATTTGATACTATATTTATAATACTCCATTTAGTTGCTATTAGCAATACAGTTTTTTATTTCTTTGTTTCAAATATTGATTTTTTTTTTCGCTGGACTAGGTTTTAATAGATAAACAAATGTGAATGGTGTTATTTAATTTAGTGAAGAAAAACGGTGTTGATAGTCTTCATCAAATATTTGAAGACTACGTGCATTAGTGCCGACGTGCATTAATAACTAAAGTATAGTACTAGTATACCTTGTGAATGACTTTTTATCATATTACCTTCAAAATTGACCAAACATCATTTAATGTAATTTGACACGACTCGCATGTATATATAATCGACTAATCGTGAAAAGAAATTAGACTACTATAATTGGAGGTTTTTTGTTTGTCTTCCTAGAATCGAATTTAGTGATGAAAAAACAAATTCTAACCTGTTGCAAAATTTAGACAATTAGAATAATCTCTTTTTGTTTGTTAACAACTTAATAATCTTTAGTTTTTCTTTTTCAAATAATCTTATCTCTATAATTTACTGACTTTGTCAGTATCACAATTTCAATCAGTTCTTGTAGTTTTGTCGAATTTGTTCCAACAAAAGAAAATAACGAGTCCTTTTTTTATATAATGTAGACTTCTGAATAATGATAAAGAGAAACCTATCCCAATATCAAAATGAATAGACCGGGCTCATAATCATTGATAAATCGGTATAACATGTTGCTTACGATCTGGTATATAAAGTCAATGACGAAATAGAGCCTAGTTTCTAAAGCCCATTAACAATACTAGGCCTCTCTACTGCCCAACAAATATTAGTATCTAACGTGTTGCTACCCTACAACGTATGCCTTGTTGACTCCCTAGTGTCGTCGGTAATGCCGTAAGGGTCACTACCCTTACCTCTAGGGCTAACATTCTATATATATTGCATGACATATTTTTGTTTTAAAGATTGAAGAAAGATATCGAGGGAATTCTAGTTTAGGGATCATATAAAAAATTTCTTATAAATATAAGTTTACAATAGATAATAATCGAATATTAAAAAGTGTCAGTTTTATTCATATATTTTGGGATTAAAATGTTTAAGTTTTTATTTTTATATTCATGGTTATCATATTTCTTAATTTTAAATGAATTTTTTATTTACAGTTGAATAAATTATTAATTTTTTTAAAAAATAGTACAAAACGTTTATCATTATAATTATCAAATGCAACTATTCTCATCAACAAACACAATATTTGTAAAAGATATGGTATAAACAAATGACAGATTTTAGATATTATAACAGCTAAAGTTCGGGTATAAAGTGGGGTTGGATACAAAGTGAGTTCGCAGATGGGAAAATCTTGTTAAGTGAAGATGTGGTTCGGCAATTCTGAGATTAGAACTTGAATCAGGTCCAGGATTAGTAAGAAAACATCTCTCTAATATTTGTCTATAGAATCGTCTTCTTCTACTTGTGCGGAAGAATCTTTTTATAGGTCGGGTCTCCTCGAATATGACGAACTCAGGAGTCGATGTCATCTTCCCATGAAGTCATCTTCCTGTTATACATTCTTGCAAAGTGAGTGTGTTCGACGTATCTTCAGTGTCTAGCTGATGATTTCTGGTCGTGACGGCATCATTCATACTGTTTGTAAACGTCCAATAAGCCTATTATGCGTGTTTGGTGGGCCTACTTCAATCTGGACCTGGCATTGGAAGTACACCTCCAACAATAATCAGATCTGCGATTATCAAATTTTAATGTTCATATGCACAGTTAGGTACGAGTGACTGAACATCTAATGTTACATTAAAATTGATATCTCTCTTTCTGTTTCTCTTCTATAAAAAAAATAAAAGCATACGATGCATGCTTTGAGCATTTTTATACGAATAAGAATAGTTTTTTTTTAGAAAGGAAGAAAAAAAAAAGAATGTGAATGGAGGATTAAAAGGACAGAAGCATGTGATCTTTTAAGGGCGGGCCTTTGGAAATCACATCGATCCCATGTATCAAAGGAACTCATCTTTACTTCAAATCATTTTCTCAACACACATCTCTCCATAGTTATATAAGCCAAAGGTTTCTTTTCGCTTTCTTGGTCCACTGGTTTTGTTCATTTTTGGCCCCTTTTGTTTATTCTTCAACAAGGATTTTTTTTTTTTTTTTTAAATAGTTGCATTGTCATTCCACTATATATCTTAATTTCCTTCATCGTGATCCCCTTTTATTTTATAATTTTGGTACCTATAATTTACATTAGAACTTGACAAGATCACGAATTTAGTGATTCTTTTGAACAAAAATATAAAGAAAAGCCACTAACCATTGGCCTTTATAAGCTTTTGAATAGGCAATGGGGATCCCACATAGGTCCATTAGTAAGAAAATCAATAAAAATATAGTCCTTAATAATTAGAAATAAGAAAAAAGTTCTAAAACAACAATTAAATAAAAACAGAAAGAGTATTATTATTAGTTTTTGAATGACGGTTGATTTGCCAATAATGGGCCTTCACCAATCTCAACTTCAAGCTCTCCATGACAATTGCATCCCAACTATTTGAAAAGATGTTCCGATATTTTGCTTTACACACTTCAGATTTATAGCGTCTAGTGTTTATTTTCTCTAGCTAGTTTTAGTTTCATACACTTCAAGCTATCCGGTAGAGAAGAAAGAGAAGACATTTCGCACATTGATTAACCTAAGTTTTATTTGATTAATAGTCATTTTTCATATTATAATATTGTAGTATATTACCTAGCCGAGTCATTTACTACTTTATGTAGAGTGATCCACAATACACAAAAATTTCATGTGTAGATATACGTGTCACATAGTGCCAATATATAGCTACTCCGGTTTCTCCAAACTCTTTCTTTAATATGAGTTTCTAAGTTGGAAAAAATGCCAATATATATATATATATATATAGAAAACTGTATACAGCTCATAATTTCTGGAGATTCACGATACACTCTAGTTAAAAAAAAAGTTGGAAAATATAAAGCTCTTTTCGTTTCAAATAATAATCATATTAAAACTACAGTGGTCTTTTCCAACCAATTCGAGTGGCCACTTAGATGATGGCTAAAGCAGCCAATATATAATTTTTAGTTCACAAAACCAAATCTTTTTTTCCATGGCCATAGATTAACATTAATATTTAATTGTAGTTGATTCTGCCTCTTCTTTTGATTCTATAGAGATTAATAAGTAAACAAAAACCATTAACCTAGACGATAAGAAATCATGATTCGATTTGTGGACCGTTTGTGATATGAAAGAAATTGCATTCATTATTCTACAAAGAAATTTTACGCTTTCAAACATTCGTAATATTATTATTCTTTCATTTAATGTAAATGTAGTTTAAAATTTTAGTACACAATTTTTTTCAAAAAAATTATTTTATTATTTTTTGTAAACAAAAATATTATTTATTATATATCTAAACATAATCTACACAATAATAAAATAGATTATAAAATACAAATAGTCATAAAACATTAAAACTTAATAAATTTTTATATTAAAAATTAAATATATTATCTAATTTAAAGTAATTTTTTTCCCAAAACAACATTTATAAAAAAACAGAAAAATATATCATAAATGGAATTAGATTCAACTATTTTCGAGTTAATTAAATAGCTCTATACGGCTACTACCGTCAACAGTCTCATATTTCCAACTCAATTAGTCTCTTATTATTCTTGGTTGTGGTTACATATAATATGATTCTATAATATATGCCAAATATACAACATTTTTGTAAAATAATTACATGTACGTAAGACGATTTTATATGAGGTTTATATATTAACATTTCGTGCAACTTAACTGAATGGAAATGTCTTGTGTTATATATACATTATCGTTGTCAAAAAGAAGAAAACTATATTATAAAATTCATCAATCTTTTTAATCACACATTTAAGCTTCTACCAGAGGTTCAATATTCAAATAAAAAGAAGAGAGAAGGCTATGTATTGGAACTTGTAATCGATTTTTAGATTAACAAAACTATGTTCTGTACTTCAAAGTAAGAGGCCCACTTTATACAAATTATCTCATATATCGTGTGATATACTAATCATATGCTTCTTACCAGTGATATACTGAATTGCGATCCTATAAACTTGATTTATGAAATAAACAAATCCAGTATTAATCACTAAATTAATAAATCTAGGTTTGATCCTATAATTATAAATCAGCATAGTATCACAAAGGCTACTCATTCATATGAACTTTATTAAGATCCAAAAGAAAAATTTATAAAATAATTATTGTATACATCACAAACAGAACTATATATATACAATATTTTTAAAAATACATTAAGATCGGCAGAATGTGAGCTGTTGATATACACATCAATAATCATATACAAAATATCAATTCACCT
This sequence comes from Streptanthus diversifolius, assembly GCA_039880935.1. Taxonomy (NCBI): domain Eukaryota; kingdom Viridiplantae; phylum Streptophyta; class Magnoliopsida; order Brassicales; family Brassicaceae; genus Streptanthus; species Streptanthus diversifolius. Next base: position 2,513,986 of record JAXGFM010000015.1, on the reverse strand, counting down.
TTAAAAATCAATCGATAAATCCAATTCACAGAGAGAGAAAAAAAAGGTTGAATCCTCGAAAAAAATCAAGCGTTAGGCGGAGAGTACTCACAAACAACCTCCGTATCAACTTCCTTCCGGTGAAAATTTCGGTGACAACCACAAGCGGCGCATCTCAAAGCATCGACGGTTCCTTCATCGCCGGCGGCCATAAACTCACGGCAACCGTCGACGGCGTAACCTCCAATGTTAGCAGCGTGATTCTTCTGACACTCCACGTAACGGACGTTACTGATCGCCGATGAAGAAGTAGTCCAAGACGACGACGTGTTGGAGTTTCTTGATCTTTGCTTGATGACCATCTGTCTCTTCTTCATCACGATCTGTGAAACCCTAGTTTTTTATCGATTTTTATTATTCTTGAAACTGAAAGTGGCTCTTTGGTCATACGAAAGACTCTTTGAAAACGAAGTGAAGACTAGAAGGTGTGTACTTGCCCCTTTTATAAATTAGTTAGGCTTTTTAATTATCTATAACCCTATAGGAATTTAACTATATACATACGGTGTCGACAAAGTAGCTTATAAAATTGCCTTCTTTCTTCCCCCTAGAAGTTATTTTGTAATTATATATTTATGCATACGACTAATAAATATTGATATAAACGATTTTGTGTGTATATAAAATACATATTAGTCGTTGTATAAAAACTACATATTGATATATTACATGCATTTATATATGTTTTCTCATGTATTTTCTTAATAACTGATTTAAACCAGATTAAAAAAATTTCAAACCGGTTGAAATCAGTCATTTATTGTACACTATTGTATATTTAGTGACGATATGTTTTATCACGAAATAAAATTGTATATGGCTAAGTCTACAGTGTTTACTATTAAAACGAGGGTGGTTTTGTCTCTTGTCGATATTCTTACACTTCCATTATTTCACCCTATTGACATGTACAAATTTATTAAGGCCTTCATTGTCCTAATAATTGAATAGTACTTAGTGACATAGTGAAAAAAAAAAGAAGTGGTAAAATAACACATTGATGTTTAAGGTCTAAAACCTATAATTTCTGTAAATTTGATACCAAAAAGATAAGATAATTTCTGGTGTTGATTTATGCGGTACACACGAAAGTCTTAGTGAAAGTAACAAATTTAGTAGCCAGCTTTATTTTACCGTCGAGATCACGTGGAATGCATTATACAGATCATTTATTTAATACATAGAATATAATTAAATTATTTGAGTAAATAAAATTAAATGCGAATCCGACTGAGTCCAACTGACTTGCTCCCAGTAAGAGACAATGACAGGTTAGTATCGGAATGCAATCACATTTCCCATCACCTTTTTTTTTTTTAATTCCAAACTTGCTGTATATATTTATATTATATTTTTAATTATATGAATAACTATTACGTCTGTATGTATAGTTTGTTTTACTCCAGACACATACTAAGTACTTTTATTTTAACATTTTTCCTTTAATTAGAAAGTTGTATTTGAAATAATATATAAAATACAAATTTTCTACATTTAAAATATAAATCTACATTTTTTGGAAATCAACCATGAAATCACGAAATATATTGATTTTATAACCGAATGAGTAATATAAACGACTAGTTTGATTAGAAAAAAACAGTAGGGAAAACAAATGAGTACTACGTAATAAGCTAGGTCATTAGCAAATACACGCGTCTCAAAATAGTTGAATATTTATTACTACTGAAAATATGTTCAAGACAATATATACTTACACATTATTAAAAACACAAACTATTTAACGAGTGGAATTTGTAGCCTGATATCTCGTATTCGTAGTTAGATCATCGTTGGTGTTTAAATTTATCCTATTGCGTATGTGAGTTTTGAAAAAAAAAAGAACAATACTACGAGCTATCATTTATATGATGAAGAATAATGCGTTAGAGATTTAGAGTTTCACGCATCCTAATGAAGATACAAAAGATACTTGAAATACAGTAAAATTTGAGCAGACTATTTATTCTCTTTCGGATCTCAATAAAATTTATAAGTGTTTCCAGCCTTATTATAAAAAAAAAGTGGATAGACTGAAACCAAAACCCAAAAAATTTACAGGAGACAAAACCGATATAATTAATTAAATTCATATCATAACCGATAAAATAGTACAAAATAATTTAATGGTTTGTTAGATAACTATTCTATCTCGTGTCTTAGGTTGAATTTTGCAATAAAATATTAAAAATGACTATTCAATATAAAAAAAAAACTGAACCGAAAAAACGAAACAAAAACGGAAACAACAGATATTATTTTCATGACATTTACAGAAGGAAACAAACAAATTGATATATTTACGGTTTTTTATGGATAATATGATGAAACAAGAACGATTTGGAAAACTATAGTACATAGATTAATATTTATGTTTAAGTATTTTTGTCAATTTATTTGTTTCTGTGTTATTTGTACATAGAGTAAAGGACGTAATAAAGATATTACAGAATTTTTGTTTTTTGTTAATTGAAAATATATCATTTTAATGGTTTTAACATCACTTTCACTAGTTTTATTGATATGTAATAAAAATACATATTTCTGTTACCATTTGCTTCCATTTAACTGTTCATTCCCTTTTAATTGCTATTATATTCTTGTTTCTAAAATCCATCAGTTTATTTCTATAAATCATCTATAATAATATTATGGACCATCTTAAACCAAATTAGATCTCTTTTAATATTCTGCCGACATACCATTAGTCTCAGATGATTAAAATTCTTTTCTCACATATTTACGATTTTTAATTAATTTTAATACCCTTTTAATTGGTCAAGATGACTTCTTTACAACGTGAACCAACGAAATATGGGTCCCATTTACACATAAAAGTAATTCGACTGTGAACAACAACTTTTATTCCTCTTGCTCGTATTATTATTTAGACGAATCTTTTGATTTTACCAATTATTTATACGATCTTTTAATGAAATTTATACAAATGTTAGGAAATAAGTTTCTACGAATATTATGAAATTTTTTTCTAAAATTCCTTTTGTTATAATGTATAATGAATAAGTTTCTAAAATTCCTTTTATTATAATGTAAAATGAATAAGTTTCTAAAATTCCTTTTGTTATAATGTAAAATGAATAAGTTTCTAATTGTATGTAACAAGAAAAAAATAATCTCTTGCTTTAGAAAAAAAAAGAAACAAAACATCAAGAAAAACGCTTTAAATGATTTTTTGGGATTTTTTTATAAATTTTGGTAAATTTATTTAGTAAATAAAATTGGAGTACGTATATCCGTAAGTACTTATGAGAAAATAAGTTAACAAACAGTATTTCAGAGATAATGATTGAAACTTGTAGTGTATTTGGCTATCTATAACATAGATAGTATCAAAAATATAAAATAATGAGAAACAGAAAAATATTTAGCAAGATCTAGAAAAATATCTAACATTAGGAAATAAGCTTTATCTTTAATATATTATTATCAAATTAGATTTCAAAATTAAATTGATTTAATTCCTATATAAATTTATGTACTTTCTACTTTATTTTTCATGAAAAATATTATAATAATTTTTCTAAACATTTTTTTTACTCTAATCAATTTATCATGATATCTAATCAAAGATTCAAACTCTAAAAAAGTAACACGGGGGAAAAAATGAGAAAGTTACATGATTTCATATTCAAGCTTCGTTTATGGCTTCCACCACACATATCTCTATTTCAGCCAAAACTATTACCGTGTTACATTTCAAACAAGAGACTCTTTAAAATCATTGTAATAGTTGCAGCCGGCCAGATTTTCGATGGTGCTCTCTTCTATAATATCGTCAATCAAACTGTTTGTGATGCATATAAGTGTGCATGGCGTTCGTTAATCATAAAGATTATATATATATATATATGTATTATTGTGGCTTGCATAAACTCTTACGTTAATCTCCATGATGTATGAGCTCGTGATGGCATGATGGGTTACGAATATGGTGTGTTTCGACTACCTCTACATCTACTTATATTTTGATATTGTTTGACAAGAAAGTGGTGTTTTTAACATGAATTATATATAGATTCATTCAATTTTGGTGTTTTCTTCATCTTCGCGAGTAATATCTTTTTATCTGATTTTTTTTATTATAATGAGTTAATTATTTTTATTTCACAATTACAAAATATTTATAAATGTTACAATTACTACTTTTTATATCTTAGTACTATACTAGGTATAAACATCAATGATAACTGAACAACCGTTTGTTGCATTTGATTTGACTCTATAACCATGTATAAACATTAATTTGATGATTCGATGATTATGTATAAAGTTTATATTTTGAAATTATGTCTAATCTCACATATGTTATCATATATAAATTTATCCAAAATAAAATAAAATTGACCATATAAAATTTATGAAAAATAAAAATAAAATCTAATTTTTTAAAAAAATGTATCTAAGATTAAGAAATTAGCTCTATTTTTAATATGCTATCATATTAGATTAGGAATATAGGTTGAATCAATCTTTATATAATTTTATGGAATTTGTACTTTATTTTTTATGAGAATGTAATAACAATTCTTCCCAAATATTTTAATGTGATTTCTCATCAATTTTTTCTTCCTTAAAATACAGCAACTTTATTTAATTCAAGGCAACCTTAATCGTAATTGGAGTACTTTACTTTGATATTTATCAAAAACAACCTTATTGATTCCAATATTAAAAATTTATTTTGTAATATGGAATTTTTAATAACGAGTATTGGGCTTTTAATGTTGTCTCTTTTATTCTTTCGGCCTTTTCCCTCAGCATTTTATACTTCTTGAAGTTGTTCGTATCACTTCGGCTTGGGCCTTGTCCATGCATTGGGTGAGAGATTTTATTATATTTTCTTTTTGACAGACGGTTTATCAAATATTTGGATATATAGTAGCTCACAAAATATTTAAAATTTGTGATAGTAAATAGTCATTTAAGGAAATAATAAAATGTAGGAAGAAAAAAATAAAGCTTAAGGTTATGAATGTTTGAAGGATATAAATTATTACATATAGGATCTAGAAGATCGAATATGTTTGTAGTTAATATTCTATATTTATTATATGAAATTTTACATATTCGTAATTATCTAGTTAATGAAATATTTTTACTAGATAAAACTATATAACTTAATTGTTATTTTTATGAGAAACAATATACAGTTTTTCAAAATCCAAAAACTCTTATCAGTTTTAATTATATATGATTTCATATGAACGAAACAAAGGTATTTAAAATACGAAATCAATGTTGAAATAATGAAAAGTTGTGCCCTTTTGAGTTCAAGTCATATATGAAAGAGGTTTTGACATGTTTATTCCGGACCTAGAAGATCGTATAAAATCAATGTTGGAATACTAATTCAAGATGATGAAATAAAACTTTTAGATTTCACTCTCTTTTTTTTAGTGATTAGTTTTCTTGAAGTGTATAAATAATATATTAACATTCCAAACTAATTTTTCTCCATTTTTGGTCTGTCTGTTTCTTTGGTGGAAGATAAACTGTGAAGCTTATATGGAAAGAGAGGCTATCTATTGAACTTGAGAGTTAGGTGAATAAATAAATGAAAGGGAGACATTAAGTGCATACGTACCTAAGTAGTCCGACCCAATTCAACTTCAATTGTCAATGTAGTAAAACAAGATGCCGTATCTACTAAAACGTTGAATACAAACAATGTTTAAACATAATAATTGTTTTTTTTTTTGGTTAACAAGGTTCAAATTCCTTTGGAATAACCAAGTCTAGTATTGTAGCACTATTCCACTTCCTATTCAGTACATAAATGCTATTTTGGGACGACGAAATAAAAATGAAATTGTAAATATGTGTCTTGTGTAGCAGTACTGTGCCAAAAGTTACAAAGTGAGTTTAGAAAATCTGTACATATACATGTATATGTGTAAAAGGAGTTGAAACATTTATGCAAGAAAAATATTCAAACCCAAGTCATGTAACTAATTATACAACAGATTAACCTATGTAATATGTTGTAGAATTTAGGTTCCCAAATTTTATATGAATCCGGGAACTCAAAAGAAAAATGTTATTTTTTTCTTCTAACAAGGGAAATACGGGTCCAATTAATGTGATTCGTAGGTGGCATTAACTTGTTTTTAGATTTTCGCAGATAATACTTTAAATCATACGAGTTATGCTAATATAATCATAATCTTTATGGTCTTTTTTTTCCTTTTTTCTTAAATTACATTATCAAACTATAAAAGCAATAAAAAGTTTCATAGTCAAAACAAAAATACAGCCAAAAAACTACAACTATAATATATTGTATGGAAAAAAATGCCTCAAAATCGCAGCTTCAAATTATAGAACGATAACATCTAATTATACGGAGTGATATATACTAAACTTTCTCAAAAGCGGTTATAGATACAATAACTAAATCATTAAATTGCAAACATGAGAAAAGTCGTTAAGTTTGTTGTAAGCATTAGATAGATATGTCTCCCATGTGAGTGCACATGGAGTTATGCATGCAAGAAAACTACCTAAACCCTTTTGTCCCTCTCTCCATTTCTTCAATTTATTTCCCACCTCTTAAGTCTTAGCTTGCATCATCTCTATATCCACCTCTGAGATCTAGACACGTGACTCCTCCTCTACATCGAACGGCTCTCCTTGATCACCTTGCTTATAGATAAGAGGAAAAGTGGCATGAATCCAAGCCCAGATTGCTCTTATCGGTCCCTTGTTGTTTGGTCCCAATCACTAGCAATGGGGATGTAACTGCTCCTCCATGTTACTCCTTCTCTTTTTTACATTTATACCCTTCCTTTTCTATAAATTAGACTTGTCCCCAAATTAGACTTAATTTGGCGTAATTATATCAACTTGTTCACTTTCTTTTCTTACTATCTTCAATGTTACGACGACTAATGTTCGTTATGTAAAAAACATTGAAAGTTGGTTTTTGGTTTCTGATCTCGTCTGATCAGATGATGTTACTAAACTGGTACATTATTGTTATTATTTTCTTAAAAAATTTGTGTTTCATATTTCTTTCTTTCTTTTTTTTTGCCGACACATATAACCTTCTTTTTTTGGGAGTTTTTTTTTTTTTAACTTTCCAAACTCGAATTTTAAGGTTAGATATACAGTTTCTCAAAAATAACTGTCCGAATTCGATTGATTAAGTTGCGGACATAAGTATATTACTATAGTTAAAAGCTGAAATTACGTTTTCGTATGTAAGTAGATCGACTAGGGGTCTAATTGTTTTTGTTTTGCTCTCTTGAGTTTGTGATTGCCTTTACTTTTACGTTTGTATGTCAAATTAATTTATTATGTTTTTTTCAATAGAAAGAAACTATTTTAACTAAAAAACGCATTGTCTTTTAAACAATCAAGTGGTAGGAACTAGTATGAGATGTGAAGCTTATATGGAACCGTTATAATATTCAATGGAATAAAGAAAGCTTAAGGAGCTCCACACACCTTTCTATAAATAGCTGAGAGAACTGGTAGCCACACACTCATAAATTTCTCAAACTAAGAACAAAGAGCTTCAATTACACATCTTCTCTCTCAAGAGTCAAGTATATCAACGGCAGACATGGCAAAACTCATAACTTACCTTCTCTTTATCACCATTCTCTTCTCTTTCATCCTTCTCACTATGTCAAAAGAAGCAGATTACCATACAGAAAGGGTAAGTGTTAGTACTACAGTCTTCATTTGATTTTTGTTTTCATTTCCCCTTTCTATATTTATTACAAAAGAGCTAAAACCCGCATTGCATTTTGTTTTGAGAACAGTATGGAGCTGGAAGTCTCAAATCATACCGTAAGTAAAAAAACATCATCATCTTCTTGTTCTTCTTCTTCTTTTAATCTTATATATCTGATTATAAAAACACGCAAATTAAAACCCGATGTTCATGACTACAGAATGTGGAGGGGAATGCACGAGGAGGTGCAGCAACACCAAGTACCATAAGCCATGCATGTTCTTCTGCCAAAAGTGTTGTGCTAAATGCCTTTGTGTCCCTCCAGGCACTTACGGCAACAAACAAGTGTGTCCTTGTTACAACAACTGGAAGACTCAACAAGGTGGACCAAAATGTCCCTGAGGAAATAAGAGAGAAACCCAATCTGTTTAGTACCTTTTTATAATTAATTGAATTTTCCAAGTCATGATAATGAAGTTAATTTTAGTATTATTTTCATGTATTATTTATCATCAATGTCATACTTCTCATATAATTCTATGTTTCTTTTCTATTTGTATCTTGTAATGTTGTTGTATCAATAGACGGAAAGTTTATGGAAATTCAAATTAAGAAATTTATGCAAGTTTAAGTCATTAAAATTGAATGGTAATATTCCAGTGATCCTTTTTTCCCCTAGTGATTCATATATCATATTTTTCACATGGTTATAAGAGATTCAAACATACATATAAATCTTTTAATTAGTTATATCACCTAAAATCACACTAAAACTCCTCTAAGAAAAAGAAAAATCTGACCCAAAAGAACTTGCAAAACAATATATGATCGATGGCATGCAAACAAGAGTAGAATCTAAAAGTGAAAAAGGTTATAAAAAACAACAGATCATAATCCCCGGGATTGTAGTTTTTTTTTTTTTGTTTGTATGGTCGGCAAATCTACATGACTATTATTACAGAAATAAAAAGGAAAAAAAAATCACAATTATTAAAGAAAGTAAAAAAAATTAGTTTTACCAATCGGCCGCTGACTAAAAAAAAAAGTCTTTTACTAGATTGTCCTGAACAGACGAAATGAGTCAATACCAGAAAAATAAAAATAAAAAACATTCACTTCAATGCCAAAAAAACAATCATTACTTTGGAAATTTGTGGAACAAAGGGCAAATCTTGTAACTCAAAAGTCCTCTGATTCCTGGAAGTTGTCTGATAGAATCAGATAAGAAGAGAGCATTCATGCATCAAAGTCTCTGTTCTCCTCCCATGGCGTAAAACCTCAGATGCACTAATTGATCAGGTACTAACTATTTTTCCCAATGGTTCTTCATCGATGATGGTCGAAAGCTGAAACCTTTGTCTTCAAATCAATTAATAGACAAGGAAACTTTGGTTTTTTGTGGATGATTGAGGTTCGAAAGATGTCGGAAAAGAGCTTGCTTTCCTCAAAATTCCTCTTTTACACGATAACTTTTTCGACGCTACTATTCATTTGCTCTTCTCTCTTTTTCCTCCAACGCAACGAATCTTCTTTCACTTCAAGTTTAGTTCGCAAGCTGGTTCTTCCAAAAACAGACATCAAGAACGAGCAATTCAGGGAAACCGATACTAAACCGGTCTCATGTAATCGAAACCGAGGTGTGTTAAAGGTGTTTATGTACGATTTGCCCTCTGAATTTCATTTTGGACTATTGAATTGGCACTGGAAAGGATCTGAAATTTGGCCAAATGTCAAGAACATTAGCACAATCCCATCTTATCCCGGTGGGTTGAATCGTCAACACAGTGTAGAGTATTGGCTTACACTTGACCTATTAGCTTCAGAGATACCTGAGATTAAGAGACCATGTAGTTCAATCAGAGTGAAGAGTTCGATTGAAGCTGACATAGTCTTCGTGCCCTTCTTCTCCTCGTTAAGTTACAATCGGAAATCTAAGCTCCGTGGAAACGAAACCACCTGTGTTGATAGATTGTTGCAGGAAAGATTAGTTGAGTTCTTGAAAAGTCGAGACGAGTGGAAAAGATTTGATGGGAAAGATCATTTGATAGTAGCTCACCATCCAAACAGTTTGCTCTATGCAAGAAACTCGCTTGGATCCGCAATGTTTGTTCTCTCGGATTTCGGAAGATACCCATCCTCGATTGCCAATCTTGAGAAAGATGTCATTGCGCCTTATGTGCACGTCGTAAAGACTATCTCTAACAATGAGTCAGCTCCGTTCGAGAAGCGTCCTGTATTGGCGTATTTCCAAGGAGCAATCTACAGAAAAGATGTAAGTGTTTTTCTAGTCCTAAACTTTTGTTGTATTGCTTGATCACATCTCATTCATTTAACTCATTGACTCAACCATCAAATGTTTCGTTGCAGGGTGGAACTATTCGCAAAGATCTGCATAACCTTCTTAAGGATGAGAAAGACGTTCACTTTACCTTTGGAACCGTAAAAGGCAACGGGACTAAACAAACTGGTAAAGGCATGGCATCCTCGAAGTTTTGTCTCAATATTGCAGGTGATACGCCTTCCTCTAACCGTCTTTTCGACTCCATCGTGAGCCATTGTGTTCCGGTTATCATCAGTGATCAGATTGAGCTTCCATTTGAAGATACTCTAGACTATTCGGGTTTCTCTGTGTTTGTGCACTCTTCTGAAGCTGTTAAGAAAGGGTTTTTGGTGAATCTCCTCAGAGGGATAACAGAGGATCAGTGGAAGAAGAAATGGGAGAGACTTAAAGAGGTTGTTAGGTATTTCGAGTATCGGTTTCCTTCGCAGCCTGGAGATTCCGTGGATATGATTTGGTCGGCGGTTTCGCATAAGCTTTCTTCACTTCAGTTTGATGTTCATAGAAAGAATCGGTACCGTCGATCTGAAATGTTTGATAGAAATCAATCAACTTAAGATCATATGTGAACGATGCTATTTGTATAAGACCCGTTTTCTCTTATTGCCTCATATCTGTTTTGTTATCCTTAGTCGAAGATCAAAGAGTAGGACTCAGCTGAGCCGAATTCAGATCCCAAACAGACAAGTCGTAAATGTGGGAAAGAGAAAACAGTCAAATCTTTAAAGACATGACTTCATCTAATTTTGCACGACGCAGTTTTGCATGTGGCTATGTTCGAATTATGCCTTATAAGGCTTACGAAGAAACGAGCATAGAAACTTCATCCAAAGTTTGTAAATGATGAAGAAGAATATTCTTAAATAATCACAGATTCATACAAACATGAAAAGTTAAAATCTGAAAAGTAATCGAAGTTATGTAATGAAAAAACCAGAAGATGAAAGAACAAGTTCCAACAGCCTTGTGATGTAACAGTATCGGCTTAGGACACACTCACAATTGCAGATACTCAGCGGCCAACGGTAACACTTGGCCAACATAAACACACACACAATCAGACTCAAAATTTAGCTTTTACATAATAGATAGATGGTGGCATTCCTCATGCTGACAATGTCGCAACTGTAGAATCAAGAACAATAAAAGGCTTCAACTTTCTGAAGTAATCAGTCACCTCTTCCGCTCTACCGGAGTTGTCTTTGCTGCAATAGCCAACAATACAGTCAAGAGGAATTAGACGGAAAGTGGAATAACTATACTCTGGGAGCTTTGGAGAATCTAGTTTGATCTCATTGAACATGTATTGGTCTTGGGCACTAACCACTTCTTTCTCGGGATGGCAGAAGAGGTTTCTCCTTCGTATTCCCGGTTTTGTCACCCGAACTTGCGAGTCTCGTTGTTCTTGGAGAATTAGAGGTGATCCTGCCATTACCTGAAGATGGTAGAGAGTGACGCCTGGGAACAGTGGCTTTCTCAGTCCCGTCTTGCTCAGCAGACTTTGGTGAGCCTTGCAGCCTCAGCTTTGCTTTCGCCGATTTAGTTGCTTGCATATAGCTTGGGATTGACGGGCTAGTCTGATGATGCCCATTACTCTCTTCACGATCAGTCTTGTTAGTAGCCGAACCCTTTTTCATGGACTTCTGGTTCTCCTTCCCGGCTGAATTATCTTTATTGTTTGGTTTGGGAGTTTTCTCTTCCGTTGCATCCTTTTCCATTGAAGGTTTTTCTGCACCAATGGCTTTTTCGTTGCTGTCAATTTGGTTGACCAGTGAGGAATCTAGAGCTTCATTGGTTTCCAATGGTCCAGGAATATGTACTTCCACCTCTGGAACATGTACCCCCTCAGGCTGTTCCAGCATTTCTTGCTTCTTTTCGTCAAAGACTTTCACACGTTCTTCTATGGTTTCATGAACCACGGGGTATGATAATTCAGTTGTCTTCTCTACACCATGATTTGTCTTCTCGAATTCTATATGAGGGACTGGTTGAGGTTGGATAGAGCTCTCAACGACAGGATTATGTACCTTCCTCAAGCTACGTTTAACCTTTTCAAGTTCAATCTGAGGATTTTCGACAGCAGGTGGTTCTATAGACTGGCTTGAAACTTTCCGGAAGCTGCGTTTGGGTTTATCATACTCAAAAGATGTCTGTACTGAGGTACTTTCAAAGTTTGCAGCAGGAACTTTACGGACACTCTTCTTGGGTTTTGCAGATTCAGCCTCGGCGACTATCTGAGCATTATTGGCAACTCTGTTCTGGGGATTTCTTCTCCCCATCGTTTTCTTTGGTTGAGGAACTGGTTTCCAGAAGCAGGAGGCTGACCAGTTCTCTAACCAGACAGAGTTTGAGTTTGGATTGGACAAATCATAGGGTGTGTGTACAGGTATCACTTTTGGCGATGAAGCAAGAAGCTGTAAACAAAATTAGCCATCAAGATCTTTAAATTAAGATTAGAGACACAGTAAAAAGAGAATTGTATACATTTGAAATTTGGCTCCTTATTTGTTTCCTTAATTCATTATAAAAATAGCTACATCAACAAGCGTACCTTCAGAGCAAAAGCGTTGGCTGTTAGTTTCTTGATTCCAAGGTAAGCATCTGTTGAGTTTGCAACCTTGTTCTCCTAATTAAAAAAACAAAACAGTTCTAAATTTACGAGAGAACAAACAGTTATTTCTCCACCAATCCAAACTAGAATATCTTCTGAGGACTAAGTTTGTATTAAAGTGCAACCGTTCACACTCAAAAAGGGAACTTGATTTTACAAAGAAGCGAAAGCATCATTACCTGAAGCATCTGCAATCTGCATTTCCTAAGAATTTGAACTCCAATGTCAGAATTTCTGATCTCTCTTCCTCGAGCAAGCGCTTGCAACCTGACAATTCCCATGACACAGCAAAGAGTTGCAACAGCTTGCCTCCTAACCAGATGACCACGAATAAGTGCTTGTAGCCTTATTATGCCTTTGAGTGCCAAAAAGGCACGGCGAGCCTTCACATAATGAGTTCAGATCAGGATATACCAAAAAAAAATGAAAAAAAAAACTAATAACTGCGATGAAGAGAGCCGAGCCTAAATCCAAATAGCTGAAATATTACCAAGTAACCTCTAAACGCAGCCTGGACAGACGTTGCTGCAATCTCTTGTTGAACTCTCTCTGCATCAGATAGTGAATTGTCTTGCACAGGTGCAGGATTTTGAAAATCTGTTGGTTTGCTCTCAGGAAGCTGTATTTCATCATCTGAGATCTCTTCAGGTTCTACATTTTGTGTCTGTAATGTACCACTGCTTCTATCAACAGTATTAGTCGCTGAATTTGGAAAAGATGGAAGATCTGATACCACATCGTATTCTTCTACCTTTGCAGTAACCAGTACCTCTTTTCCACTCACAACCCTCTGCGCGTGTTTTACAGTAGTTAGACCAATAAACCAAGAAAAGACAACTCATGTAACTGTGTCAAGCAAATTAGTAATCTAAAACCATTTATGTTTTCTTATACACAAATTCTCGATTCTGATCCAAATTCCACATACTTAGACTACTAGCATCATCACATCTACTAGAAAACTCTTTCGAAAGCGTTACCTCTTTTCCTTTGGAACCACTAGATTTAGATGGTTTCTTTCCAAGTAGTACATTTTTAAACCACTTTGCAGACTTGCCCATGACGTATGTTACTAAAAACACCTGCATTGTCCAACCAATTAAACAAGATTATGTTAGTAAAAGAAAGAATCATATCTCTATACTTAAGCGTATATCTTTCAAAATGAAGAAAATTTATAATAAATCATTTGTTAGTTAATTAGTTATAACAAAAAAGGATGCATCTTTTTGTTATAATCAACTCTAATAAAAAAAAAAACTTGAAAAGATAAATCTTAATCATTAGCAAAACTGTAAGAATCAAGAAACACAATGATTACCCTAGGAATTAACAAAGTTTTGGATGTGACAAATAAACTCAGGAAGAGAAATTATCGATTCTAAAGTAACCAGATCTGGAACTCACGCTGCAAGCAGAAGAACCCTAGGGACAATAAACCAACAAATAAACAAAAAACACGGACAGAATCAAACAACAAAACCCAGAGATAGAGAAAGAGAGATCCCTCTAAAATCCACACTACTAGAACAATGTCATAAAAATGTCGGTTCGAGTAACCGTCGGATCTCTGTCCTAAAATCCGAGTCCGACTCAGACAACAAAAACAAAAAAAAAAGAAACAAAAAAGAAGAAGAAAATTATACCTGTGAATGAGAAACTAAGAGATTTTTAGTTAAATGCTTCCATTTGCATCTTTCTCTTCCTCTTCCCGGAGAGCTTTGAGGCTCTAAGAACTATTTCTCTTTGGTTGAAGTTTCAGTGACCAGAAGGAAAGAGAAAATATATAATTTGTTTTCCAAAATAATATTCTAATTTGTTGACAAAAAAATGCTAATTTTAATCCATAAAGTCCCAAAACTGCAATCTTACGCCGTTGATTTCTAGCCGTTGGATCATCTCCCAAGTTCAGTTCGTTAATTTACTTTAATTTCAGAACTCGAAAGAGGGAAAATAAATAAATGCGGAAAACTAATAAATTAAACTTTTTTAAAGGATATTTGAATTTGCGTATCTTCGTATGAAGTGGACAATTTACATGTACGTTAATTGTTAAAAAAATAAAGCATTACGGACTATTTTTTTCTACCGCACATTATAGATTAGTTCATTGAATAACGAATTGAAATAAGCCTCACTGTATAGTCAGTCGAGATTGCTTCGAGAGCAAGTGAAAGAATGCCGCTACGTTTATCTGAAGCATTCACGAGATATTTACATTCATACCCTTTTCTTTTGTTGATGATTTTCGCGAGTGAGGCGCGTGGGGAATTTTATAAGGTCCACGCGTATATGTCAACCGCTCGAGTGAATTATAGATTAACTGTTATGGGCCTAAGCCCAATCGAATAGAGAAAGAACGAAGAAACAAAACTAATTTGATAATCATATTGGGAGCCATGAAAGCAAAAGCTTGTGAGACGTTTCATCGAACACTTTGTGCTCAATTCCTCAAGAGACATTCATAGTCCGCAGAACAAAGGAACAACCAAAATTCTCGAAAAATCTAATGGACATTGAGATGGAGAAGAAGAAGGTAATGGAAATTGAAGGCTACCCGATCGATGGATTGTCGATTGGAGGGCACGAGACTTGCATCATATTTCCTTCTCTTCGGCTAGCTTTCGACATCGGTCGTTGCCCACATCGCGCAATTTCTCAGGACTTCCTCTTTATCTCTCACTCCCACATGGATCATATCGTAAGAGCAAACGCTTTTCGTTTTTGTTGCTCTTGATCTTTTTTTCTTTTATGCTCGTTCCTTGGTCGCTTCTTTGTTGTTAAATGATCCAGCAGAAGTTGCACAGAGGCTAATTTTGAATAAACACTTGAACTTTCCGATTAGGCTTGAGGGCATTTTGATAATCGTAACTCATTAGCATATATTCTATTATTTGATTCATTAGCATTTAACGGTTTATATTGTTTTGCTAGGGTGGATTACCAATGTATGTTGCGACTAGAGGCTTGTACAAAATGAAGCCTCCAACGATCATAGTACCCAAATACATTAAAGAATGTGTCGAGAGTTTGTTCGAGGTTCACAGAAAACTAGATTCTTCAGAACTAAAGCACAATCTTGTTGGCTTGGACATAGGTAATACAACCTCTAGCATCCATTGCAGCCAAAGATTTGGGGTTTAGTTTTTTTTTAATAACCTTGGGCATTTCTTGGTGTAGGGGAGGAGTTTTTTATAAGGAAAGATCTCAAAGTGAAAGCCTTTAAGACATACCATGTCATCCAAAGCCAGGTTCCTTTTAACTTAAATCACGTGGAGTTTTCTCATTGTCTTCCTACTATTCTTTGTCTTCGTTGAATGGACACTTTTTTGTGGGACATTGCAGGGTTATGTAGTTTATTCAACTAAACAGAAACTCAAGCAGGAGTATATTGGCCTTTCTGGAAATGAAATTAAGAACCTGAAGGCTTCGGGTGTTGAGGTTCGTCTCTGATTTCCCTTAAATTGCTAGTTTCTTAAGGCGGTCTATCAGAGTAATTGTGCAATAGTCTGCGTAAACTATAAGCCTTTTTAATTAAGAATGATATTTGATGGCAGATCACAAACAGCATAACAACTCCTGAAGTCGCTTTTACGGGAGATACAACATCAGATTTTGTAGTTGATGAAAATAATGCTGATGCTCTCAAGGCAAGGATTCTCGTCATGGAGGTGAATATTTGCTGCTGCTGATTATATGAATTACGACAATGTGCATGATTCTCACTGATATCCTTTTGCCTGGCCCATGTCGAAAATGGCTTTGTAATTAAAGGAAACTGTCTTTTCTCTCCTTCCTCTTGGTGCAGAGCACGTTTCTTGATGATTCAGTATCCGTAGAGCACGCGAGGGATTATGGGCATACCCATTTATCTGAGGTGAGACTCCTTATCTCTTTGAAAACCTTGTTAGCCTCTCTGTTTCTTGATGCTCATAACACTTTTTCCTTCTTTCATTGCATCTTACTTAAAAACTGCAGATAGTTCATCATGCTGAAAAGTTTGAAAACAAAGCAATCCTGCTGATTCATTTTTCGGCTCGGTATACAGTGAAGGTGTGTTTTCTTTATCCAATCTTGGTTATGAAGTAGAAACAGAGTTACTTTCTTCCGTTGAGCAAGTAATATTTGACTTTCACAGGAAATCGAAGTTGCAGTTTCTGCATTGCCTCCACCTTTAGAGGGACGTGTTTTTGCTTTAACACAAGGATTCTAAACAGTAAACACTCTTGCAGGTTTTACACACTTTGTTTTTGTTGTTCCCCCAAGTTTTTGTATCGCACGTGTAAAAGCTGTACCCTTTATGTGATTTGCCAAATTACTATATCCGTACAAATGTTAGTTTTATTGTTGAATTGCATTTAAGATACTGCATTTAATTTTGAATGAAATCAAAAACTACAATGTAAGACCAGTTAACACTTTAATTATTTAAAGAAAACCACTACCCCTATGTAGTCGTAACATCCGAATAATTTGTCGCCATTCAATGTTCCCATAGTAGTCTCAATTTGTGTGTGTGTGTGATTTGCTCGATCAGCAGCAATTTTTTTTTTTTTTTTTTTTTGCAACAAATGAGTTAAATAATTCCAAACAAATCTCTTGTTTTTTCCTAACCACCCATAATAAAATTGGCATGTGGACAATTATATATCAGTTGGTAAAAATGATTAATGACTTGTTTATGTAACGATTAATAAATTTAGTACTTGTAAATAGGGAGTGTGAACATTTGAACTTCAGGCTTTAGTCTTGCAAAAATGTTTATACCCTTTATTATTGATGTATATATGTGTGTTTTTTTTTTATTAACTCTTGACTAACGTGTACTATATCATTAATAGTTTGACATTTTCAAAAATATTTGCATGAGTAAACAAAATAAATAAAACATGTTTTAGACATATTTATAATGTGATTTGAACATTCTGAGACTTATGATTTCGTAAAAATCGTTTAACTCGGTTTATCATCATTATCAAATATTGTTTATATAAAATTTCGTACTATAGCATCCGACATTAAAAGTAGGGGAAAAAGAGAACAAGTTAATATAATTGACGAAATTTATACGAATTAATCCATAGCATGTGCGACAACCATTCAAAGTCTTAAATAATATAAAGAAAATTGTGATCATCAGTGACCGCGTCCAACATTTCACGACCTTGAAGTCACACTATACTATAATATCGTAGGACTAGGACCGTGTGTAGTATTTACAGTTTAATCAGTTTTACATCAACAAATGCTAGTTGAATTTATGGTTTCTTTGGCTTATTTGAAAGACTTCCTATTTCTTGATAAATAACGATTTGACTTTTAAAGTCCAGTCTTTTATAATCTGAAGATATTCTTTTTGACCACGATGATTCAATTTGATAGATGGTATAACGTCGTAATCATCATATGGACATGGACTAAAGTGTGTGTGTGTGTGTGTGTTGGTTATTTCAGGGAAAATTTGCGGGAAATTGCTACAACTCTCCACTCTCTTCTCATTCTAACGACATTGTAATATGGTTAAGGAAAAAAAAAAAAAAAAAATGATTTAGTTTTCCAATTATGTTTAAAAAATATTTTTCTATATATATTTTTTTTTTGTGGTCCTTGAATCACGATGATATTCACAAAGCCGCCTTCTTGGCAAAGGAGATGATTCGAATGAATTGACTTCTCCAATAATGTAAAGGCTTGAAAGCACTTTTAAAATAGAAAGTGGTTTTACTAAACAAAACATTAAAATCTATTTATCGAACACAGCTCTGCTACAATACCATCCAAGGATCTCTTATTTTTCAGCTAATACAACGTAATAAATGACACTGACCTCGTTGCAATAAATGAACGGTATAATGCATGATCTACCATATTTTGACTCTTTTTTTTTTCATTTACAAATATATATCTCCTGCGATATTGTGCATAAGTCCAAATTATTTTTTTAATATTAATTTTTACTTAAGCCTTAACTAAGCAACGTATTAAAGATCCAATAACCCGAGATTAATTAATTGAACGACAGATCGAGTGCAGTGTTTATATTCTCATTCTCTATTTTTGGTTTGTTCTTATAGAAAAAGTAACAGAAAATACATGTGCAGATAGTAAAATGATTTGTATTTTTGTTGTCGCTCTGTCATATAATTAAGTTTTATATGAAAAATTTGTAACCTTTTACAGAAAATAAATTTGTGATTTTTTAAAAACATTATATTATAGAGAATTTCTCTATTTTTGGTTGGTATAAATGCATTCTAAGAATCGGGTAGCTTTTACTCCTTCACATCAATGTATTTTTAAAATATTTTAAATCTAAAAAGACTTTTTAAGTCTACTAAAATACAATAACTAGTAACCTTTACTTATATTTTTCACACTATTTTTTATACATGTCTTCTATTCTTTAATAACACTGTTAGTCAATTAGCTGGAAAACAACATTAAATGATATAATTAGTAAATGGCAAACTGACTAAATTACTTTTTGTGTTGACAAAAAAAATATACTTTTTGTGTCAGTCAATATTTTTACGTTTTGGTTATTTTAACTTGCCATGTCAGCACGATTTTTCAAGTTATACTGATATTTTTCTTCATTTTTTTCAACAAAATCTGTTTTGGAATAAAAAAAGGAAATCAGAAAACTTTTGAGAATTTAAGTTTTCAGCCAGTCAACAAAGATTAAAAATAATTGAGAGAATATTTAACGATGATCCAGCAAAGATGTGATTAAATTTTGGTAAATTTTGGCAAAACTCATTAATCTAATAATAATATTAGTGTTAGAAAAAAAATTATGTATCGATTTTAAAAATAATTTAAAGATGAAAAAGCTTTCAGACCAGTTGATTCGAACATAGCATTTTTTTATGTTGAATAATCTATAATTTATATTTCTAATTTGTTTATAATCTCATACCTCATATTAATATAACCATTAAATGATTTTTTTCTTAGACCAAATAACTTATGAAATAAAGTCGTAGACTAACAATAGGAAAATTGTACTTTGGATAAACAAATATAGAAGGAAAGAAAAGTAGTATAAAAAAAAAAAAACCAAAATTTCTGAGTAGTTTAACAAGAAATTCTGGGAAATTTTGAGAGTGAAGATGAAATGAATATTTAATTGTAGTGGGCCCCATCCCATCTTATATAAAGACGTACCGTACCTATAATCCATTTCTCAAGTCTCTTGCTAGTGTCTTGCTACAAACAGCAAATTACAAAATCAAACAAAATATTTAAAAGCGCACTCACCATCTCTCTTTCGTTCTTTTTTCTAAAAGCAATCTCCAATGGCCTCAATTCAACTTTCTTCTCATTTTCTGGGCACAAACACCAAAAAACACAGCTCCATTTCCATCTCTCGTACTTGCTATCCAAACCCATTCACCAGATTATTCTCCCGCAAGGTTTTTTTTTGGTCTCTCTGTCTTCTTTTTTTCTCTGTACTTTTTTTTGGTTCTGTTCTTATGTTTTTATGAAGGACATCATACTAAAATAAATCGAGAAACCTTTTTGGACAATTGCAGAAGTTTATGTCGTGTTCGATGTCTATGAATGGATGCGAAGGGGATTTCAAGACGCCACTTGGTACAGTGGAGACGAGGACTATGCCGGCAGTTTTGTCTCCGACAGCCGCCACTGAGAGGCTAATCTCCGCTGTCTCTGAGCTCAAATCTCAACCTCCGCCGTTTTCCTCCGGCGTCGTCCGGTTACAGGTACAAGACTTTCCTCTGTTTCTATAGAGAAAATCTGATTTTTTTGTCAGTGAAAGAATCAGATCACGCCACGTGGTGTTTTGTAATTGGTTTGTGATGATATCGTTACCTTGCCGTATCGTTATGCATAATCATTTAAGTTTTTTTTTTTTTTAATTAAGAGCCGAATCATTTAGATTTTAAGGAAGAACCATTTAGTTTGATAAAAACATATATAGAAAATATATATATTATATTATACCTTTCATTTAATTGACTCAAACTATTTTTTCAAAACACTACTTACGGATTTCCATGATAAAGTTCGTAACCTTTTTTGTGTAGGGTTAATGTTTAAAATAGTGCTTAATCACTAAACGAGTGAATTAAATAATTTAATGTTTAGGATAAGTAAAAAATAATAAAAATCTATTTGTAACTAATAATGTACCAGAATGCACGTACAATTTTTGATCCATTAAATGGCCAAGTGGTTTTTTCCAGTTACTTCAATACTAGTAATTACGTAGATTTTTTTTTTTTTCTTAAAAACTTTTTCCTTAAAGACAGTAGGGTTGATGACAGGTCTAATGATGATAATCACTGTTACAAATAATTGTTGATTTTTGATTAATCATAAACAATCTCTTAAAACCCATGGCCAATAATCTACAAGAAATAAGATATAACTATTATAATATTATTACTACTAGTTTACTCAAATTTGGGTCGTACCAGAATCTGATAGTCAGTCGAACTATTAAAATGGACGTATTTGGATATCCTTCATGGACGTCAAAAATGAATAATATTTCTCTAGTCAATTTTACGTTGACCAAGTTCAGAGTTGACCTAAAAGAGTCAAATTAACAAAGACATTCGAGAGAAAAGAAAATTCCATGAAAGGTTAATGAGTGTTCTGATAAAGTTTTACATTGTTAATTAGATCTGATGATTGACTAGTGTCTTGAGATATTAAGCTAAAAAAAAAGTAATGAATAACGATTGAGTTTGGCCCACATTCATAACAGAAAAAAGACAAAACCGAAACACGAGTCCAACATTTTCCCGCGCAATTGATCAGGAACTCTAATTTAATTCGGTTTGGTTTAGGTGCCAATTGACCAGCATATCGGAGCAATCGATTGGCTTCAGGCCCAGAATGAGATTCAGCCTCGCTGCTTCTTCTCTCGCCGTAGCGACGTTGGTCGTCCCGATCTTCTTCTCGACTTGGCGAGCGAGAAGGAGAACGGCAACGGAAATGGACGAGACTCATCAGATCGTGATCTGGTTAGCGTTGCTGGTATCGGTTCTGCAGTTTTTTTCCGTGACCTTGACCCGTTCTCTCATGATGACTGGAGATCCATCCGAAGGTAATAATAAGCTTACAAATTTTCTCGATATCTACTTTATCAAGCAATTGATGCTTTCGTTTGTTTCGCTTCTCTGTTATCTGATTGTTGAGGGGTTTACATTTTGAAGGTTTCTGTCATCTAAGTCACCTCTAATTCGTGCGTATGGGGGCATGCGCTTTGATCCTAACGGCAAGATCTCTGTGGAATGGGAACCCTTTGGTGCATTTTACTTTGCAGTGCCTCAGGTACCTTCAAATCTGATTCTTAAGATAATTTATCAAGTACGAGACTTGTTTGACTAATATGCCTGTGTAATTGGCTGATACACCCACAGGTTGAGTTTAATGAGTTTGGGGGCAGCTCAATGTTGGCTGCAACTGTTGCTTGGGACGATGAACTCTCTTGGACGCTGGAAAATGCTATTGAAGCACTTCAGGAGACTATGATTCAGGTTACACAGATGAATTCTAGTCCCTCTCTTTATATCCGTTTTTGCAAAATCTGCTTTAAGTTATTGAATGGTCTTTATACTGACGAGAACTTCGCTGTGTCAGGTTTCTTCTGTTGTGATGAGGTTACGGAAGGAATCTCTAGGAGTATCTGTTCTTAGCAAGAATCACGTTCCTACAAAAGGGGCATATTACCCTGCTGTACAGAAGGCTTTGGAGATGATAAAGCAAAAGAGTTCATCCCTCAGCAAGGTAGTTTAGTGACCATGTCCGTATCTATTCGTACACAATTACGATTTCCACTTAACTGATGTTTTCTGTTTGCAAAATCAGGTTGTGCTTGCTCGCAACAGCAGAATTATAACAGATACCGACATTGATCCCATTGCTTGGCTTGCACAGTTACAGGTGCTTGCATAGTCTCTGGATATTATATTCACCTTACATTATAAATATATGTTTTAAGACTTGAATCTCACTCACGTTATTGTGTGACAGAGTGAAGGGCAGGATGCGTATCAGTTCTGTCTTCAACCACCTGGTGCACCAGCTTTTATCGGAAACACGGTAGGTCATAAGTTGTCTGTTGGTACATTCTATTTAATTTCACATATCTGGAAGAAACAAGTGCTGTTGATAATGATATGTGCACCTCCGTTGTTCCTTTCTAAAGATATCCGTGTGACATGCAACTTTGTGAAACAGCCTGAGAGACTTTTCCAAAGGAATCAATTAGGTGTCTGCAGTGAAGCTTTGGCTGCAACTAGGCCTCGAGATGCTTCAACTTCTCGTGATATGGAGATAGAGCGTGACTTACTAACTAGGTCAGTTCTTTACTTTACTGTTTTGAACAAACATAGAATCCATTCCTAACATAGTCCCATCCATCGAAATCTCCGGATATACATACTGACGTGATTTGCTAATCTGCTGCAGCCCCAAAGACGACCTTGAGTTCTCTATTGTACGAGAGAACATAAGAGAAAAATTAAACGTAAGTCAATACGTATCCATCTAGAAACCTTCTTGTAATCGTTTGATTTATTATTCTTATTATCCTTTCTTGTTCTCTGCAGTCTATATGTGACAAGGTAGTTGTTAAGCCCCAAAAAACTGTGAGGAAGCTTGCAAGAGTGCAGCACCTGTATTCTCAGTTGGCGGGGAGACTTAGGAGGGAAGATGATGAGGTGAGATAATAATATTCGAATAATTTTACATCACATGATCATCTTAGATCGTTTGAGGTTAAGGCTTGTCAATGTTATCTCCTGTCTCTTCTGTTTTTTTTTTCAAATTAGGTTTGACCCTTTGTCCTATTTTTTATTGACAGTTTGACATCTTGGCTGCTCTGCATCCAACTCCAGCTGTATGTGGGCTTCCAGCAGAAGAAGCCAGGCTTTTGATTAAGGAAATAGGTAAAATATCTGCCTTTTCTTTTCTTATTTCAACTATCACCTAGTAAGTATAAAGGCTTATGCTTTTTTTTACCCTTCAATTATGCTTATTTAAACATTTTGCGTCTCCCAGAATCATTTGATAGAGGAATGTACGCCGGACCTATTGGTTTTTTTGGTGGCAAGGAGAGTGAATTTGCAGTTGGGATCAGATCAGCTCTTGTTGAGAAGGTGAAGCTTATATGATCTCTCTCCCTAGCAAAAAAAAAGAAAAAAACTTTCTTAAGTTTTAGAAAACCGGTCTTAATCGTTTCTTTTGAGTTATTATAGGGTCTTGGGGCATTGATATATGCGGGGACAGGGATAGTAGCAGGAAGCGACCCAACCTCAGAGTGGAATGAGCTTGATCTAAAGATATCTCAGGTGCGAGTTGTTTACAAAATGTAACCTAACATCGCTCTTCCTTTGTTTCCAAAAGCGTAATGTTTAGTCTTTTGTGTTGTTGTTTTTGCAGTTCACCAAGTCGATTGAGTATAAGGCAACAACAAATCTGCAACCGATTAATTGAAGAAGAGTAACAACAACATTTATATCTCATTGTATTGTATGGGAATGGGGTTACAGTAGAAATCAGTGTGGTTGTCAATGTCTATCCTTGTAACTAGAAAGAATAATCGATGTCAGTTATAGGCTTTTTATGATTATTAATGGGCCGAGTCTTTCTTGGTTGTAACTAGGCCGGGCCTTTTCTGAATGTTAATCGGCTTTTTTGTTGGGTCACCTCATAGAATTTCAAATAATATGATTTTGGACGTTACAATGTTAATTTTTTTTTTTATTGTGTGGCTTTAATATCTCCCATATAATAACATATGGGGGTTTGGATTCGAACCTCAAATTTGGTATAATGAATATAGATGTGACTAAGATTATGTAACATAATTCCTACCAATATTGATTTAAAAGTGGATTGGGATCATCTTTACATCAAACACGCTCTTTGAAGTGAGGGCTTGTGTGATAAAGAAAAGAAGGTATGGAGAAAAAATATAACTTTAATGAAAACGATTATGCTTTTTCAATTTTATGAAAACGATGTTTGAAATATGTGCTGTACTATTTTGACAAGTAATATATTCATTTCTTTTCATGTCCCATTTGACTATTTTGTAACTTTTGTGTTGTCCTAAAAAAAACCGGCTCGGTACAATTAAAAACCCCATTCTGGTTCTTGTGATTATGAACAAACCGGTTATTTAACAATACATGCTTTTATAAAAAAAAAAATTAATTAAAACAATTGGTTTGAGAAATTAAGGAAATAATGGAAGTGAAGACAGCACGAGGGGAGGGGAGTAATTTTTTATGACCGTGTGCTGCTGCGTGGATACAAAATCAAGGAACATAATGTCCCTAACCTACTTCACTTCTCACATTAAGTGGTTGTATTCATAAATCATAACGCAACAAAAACGAGATTTTTTCACAAAAAAAAAGAACCCACTGCATAGTGAAAATCTACCTTCTGATCTATAGGAAAATTAAAAAGTATCATACTATTATAAAAAAAAAAAAAAATTGTTTAATAATAAAATCGAAGAGCACACGTATTAATTTATGGATAGTAGGTTTAATTAATTTATGCCCTCCTTTCAAATTAGGTTTAATTAATTTAACCTTAACCATTAATGTCTTTTTATGTCTTACAACTATTTGAATTCTAGTCCAACAAAACAAATCCAGCGGAGGCTCGTCGTTGAGGTTGTGGAGGCGCGTAATATTCTCCCCAAGGATGGTCAAGGAAGCTCTAGCGCCTACGTCGTCGTTGTCAATAGACTTTCTGACCAGAGATTTGCTTTTTTTTGGTATCTCTGTACTTTACTCTAATGATTTATTAATTGCTCTTTTATATAATTGTTTATACCTACCCTATTATAACATTTTAAAATATTAAATACAAAACATAAATTTCGAATTTTAAAATTAGATACCAATTGCAAAATAGTTACTTCAAAAAAGGTGTATGATGTCTTTTTGTTGTTTTAGTTTTGACAAAATCTTTTAAATCATTGTGATTTGTGAATGTGACATTCTCTAATTATTATTACTATATTTTAAAATCCCGATGTTAAAGTTCGATAATCTAAAAACAAGTGAAAAACCGGAGATATAGCGCTAACAATTATGATTGGCTGCAACCACAAAGACAATCATCCGACGTGGCAGTTTTCTGTCTACAGAGAATCCAGATAGTGTGCGAACGGCGAAACAACACACGAAGGCCTCTCCAAAGATTTATTTTTCTCCCATCGCATAGACTTTCCTCCAATGGCTGTCAACGCTCCGATATCGTCTCCGGCGGCTCACCTCCGAACACAATTTCTCTTTAACCCCATCCTCCCTCGCTTTCGACGGTCATTCTCCGCTGAGAAATCACCAGCAGCCTTCTCCGTCGTTTCAATGGCTCCCCAGAAGAAGGTAACTCTCTTACTAATCTCTTTTTCTATCTCGCTTCTCCTTTCCATTACATGTTTAAGTTCTTTGATATTCTTGCTCTTTCACGAGTCACTTGTTAAAGCTGCATAAAGTATGAATCTTTACAGAGTAATCCTTATATCTACAGAAACGTCAACAAGATCTAGTTCTTCTCTGGACTTAGTAAACAGTTTACTAGATATCAAATACTTCAAAAGAGTAAACATTGATGAAAATTGATCTATAGATCTTGTATGTATTAGGTCCAGATTCTTATTCTTCCGAATGCAGACAATCTTTATGATGATCAAAAACATCACATTTATTGAAGTCTCTGTATAGTATTCTTGCAGAGTTTTATATACACTTTTTAATTTGTGTAATTGTGATTATTGAATCGGGTTAAAAAAAGGTGAACAAATATGATGCCAAGTGGAAGAAACAATGGTACGGAGCCGGATTATTCTTCGAAGGGAGTGAAGAAGTAAACGTCGACGTTTTCAAGAAGCTGGAGAAGCGAAAAGTGCTGAGCAACGTTGAGAAATCCGGTCTGCTCTCAAAAGCAGAGGACTTGGGACTCACGTTGTCATCTCTTGAGAAGCTTGGTGTCTTCTCCAAAGCAGAGGAGCTCGGTCTTCTCAGTCTCCTTGAAACTTTAGCCGGTACATCGCCTGCGGTCTTGGCCTCGGCTGCACTCCCGGCTCTGACGGCTGCAATTGTAGCCGTGGTGCTAATTCCTGATGACTCAACAACCCTGGTGGTTGCTCAAGCGGTTTTGGCTGGTGCTCTTGCTCTTGGAGCCGTTGTTTTGTTGGTTGGATCTGTTGTTTTGGATGGACTTCAAGAAGCTGATTGATTCTTTCTCTGTAAACCAAACACAAGTAAACCTTCTGTCCAACTGATTTATGTCATTTTTTCTGAAATCATAACTGTAAGGTTCAGTGATTTATGGCCAGACCAAGTCCTAAGCTGAGGAGTGAACAAGAAAAACTAACCAAGTCAGAAAGAAGCTTTATAACAATTAAACAAATATTACATACAAATACATTCATTCTCCAGTGAAAGAAAAGCCTAACTAAGCCCATAAATTACAAATTTTGAACTTCCCAAACCAAAAAAAAAATCTCTACAAGCAGAGTGAAGTAAGACAAAATTACATATGAAAAAGCCCAGAAAAAAACCTTCTTCTTGAACAGAGGAAAACACAGCCATTCGATTGCTTCAGTTTTGGTGGACAAACAAGTGTAAAGATCAAACAGCAATAGATTGTCCAGTGAGTGCGTCGTGGAGATGCAATGACCCATCTTTCATCAAGTTTATGCTTAAGCTCTTGAATCTCTCTCTTGAGTATTGTCTTGATGCCTTTCTCCAGTCGGTTCCCGCTTTCATCATCACCACAAATTCATCGTAATTTATACGCCCGTCCTGCAAAATGGAGCATTAGGATTTGATATCTTTTTATAAGAGGAGTCTATAGATGTATAGAGTCTAAGAAAAACCTTGTCAGTGTCAACTTCACGCATTATATCGATTAGAACGCTCTTGTCTGGTTCACCCAACTCGTCGGTTAAAGCTTTTCGTAGTTCATCTGATTCGATGTATCCACTTCCATCTTTGTCAAAGAACATAAAAGCTTGTCTGAAATGTTCATCATTCTCCATCTTCTGCAAGTGGATTATCACTGCTACAAACTCTCCATAGTCCAGGCATCCATTTCCGTTAACATCCGCCTGCATTTAAAATTCATGAATGTTAGTACCGAGAAGACGAACATTGTTGAATCTTTTGATCAAGACAGATCTTCATGAGAGAAGAGTAATTGGTAAAAGTTTACCACTTCCATCAGCATTTTGATCTCTGGTTCACCCAGTTGTGAACCGACTTTCCGTAGTCCAGCTCTGAGTTCTGGATACGTTATTTTACCGTCGTTGTCGTCATCCATCAGTGTAAACATGTCTCTGATCACTTCCACTTCTTGAAGAGACAAGTGCTCGGCGATTACCTGGAAGCATTAAAAGGAAGTAAGTGAAGAAACCAATCAAACACCAAACCAAAACATAAACTCATCCGAAAAGAATGCGAGGCAACACTTACACGCAGAGCTTTCTTTTTCAATCTATTCATCATGGAGAATTGCTTCAACCTTGACCTAACAATATCCCCTAAAGGAACATTTGGAGCTTTCTTCGCATTCTGTATCCAAGGGTGATCTACAAAAGAGGTAACAGCGACCGTCAGTGCTTCAGCACAGTTTTTCTCAATTTCAAATCCAACACAAGAAAAAAGTAGGGCAAAGAAGATGAAAAATCACAAGATAATCCATCATTACCAAGAACTTGCTGAGCAGTCAAACGCTTAGTGGGGTCAGGATCTAGCATCTGCTTCACAAGGCTCTTTGCGCTCTCCGATATCTGCGACCAAGGATCTCTCTTAAAATCAAGAACTCCCCTCAAGATTGCGAGAGCCACACCTTGTTCAGTCTCTGCAATCAACACCTCGAATCATTCAGTATAGATCTGCGTATATACAAAACTTCTTATCAGGAATCAAAGCTGCTTTTACCAGCCCAAAACGGAGGAACACCACAGAGCAAGATGTAGAGGATAACTCCTGCGCTCCACACATCAACCTCTGGTCCATAATTTCTCTTCAATACTTCTGGTGCCATATAATATGGACTCCCTACAATCTCTGTAAACCTTTCTCCTACAGAATGCATCAAACTTTCATAAGCAGATTTAACCACATTCTAGAACAATGTGATCTGAAGCTCAATGGAGATCAAAGATTCTAAATTTAGAAAAACCCTTTTTTGGGAAAGTACCAGGTTTGAAGAGCACAGATAAGCCGAAATCAATGGCCTTTAGTGCAGAATTCTCCTTCTTGTTAGCGAACAAGAAATTCTCAGGCTTCAAATCCCTATGCATAACGCCATTCATGTGGCACATTTTCACGACCTCCGCGATCGTCCTGGCGACGGTGGCCGCCGCACGCTCGGTGTAATGCCCCCTGGCGACGATCCGATCGAAAAGCTCGCCTCCTTCGCAGAGCTCCATCACCAGATGCACGTTCTCGTTGTCCTCGTAGGTCGCCTTGAGTTTCACGACGTTCGGGTGATCCGGAATGGTGGACATGATCGTGACCTCGCGGCGGACGTCCTCCACATCGACGGCGGTCCGGAGCTTCCTCTTGGAGATCGATTTGCAAGCTAGTGCTTCGCGAGTCTCCCGGTCCGTGCAAAGATAGGTGATTCCGAATTCTCCGCGACCGAGTTCTCGTCCTAGGATGTATTTGTCGCTGATCTGAGTCCGATGGCTCATTGGGACGTCGGGGAGGACGCGTATCGGCCCGTGGGATCTCAAGCCATCGGGATCGTGGTACCCGTTAGATTTCCGAACCGGCCGTTTCTTCTTCTTGTCGTGGATTGATTTTGAGTCTTCCGGGTCAAACCTGACGCAGGCTATGCAATTACCCATGGCCGAGTTTTTCAAACTCAGTAACTCAGAAAAAGAAAATGAGGAAGAGTAGTTTGAAGAAGCTTCGTTGACGATAATCCTTAGTTAAGGGGGTTTACGGGGAATTTTACGGCGCCGGCGTATTTGCCGGCGAAACGGTGAGTTTGTAGTCTTGCAGAGAAGAGAAGACGCGGGTTTAGCTTAAGAAAGGTTCGACCTTTTCGTAAATTTTAATTTGATCAAATTGATATAATAATTTGTATTTATATCAAGCAAATTATTAAAAAAAATAAAATAAAAGCAACTTGATCTGTATCTGTATAATTAAACCAAACTTACAAAGAAACTGTTTTCGAGCGATTTCTGACTTATAAAATACACACCAACCTTACATAATTCATACCATCAACTGTAAGAGGTATTCAAATTAAGAAAAAAAAATGAATTATAAATATATTTTTAGTGATTCAAACGGTTAATTATACTTACACGGCACAACAAAATTTTGTTACTCTTTCGTGTATGTAAAAGAGTAAGATTTTTCTGACCAAAAACAAAAATGAGCAAAGATTTAAAAGAGATGATTAGGACACGTGTAAGCCGTTGATTTATTGAGGTGATGAAACTAAACGCTGAGGTGTAGTCACGTGGAAGGGAGAGTTTGATGAAGTTGTTGAGCATCCAAGTGGATATGGTGACATATGTCTCAAAAACAAGTCTGACGTTGGTTTCATTTGAGTTGTTGCTAATACTATTAACAAATTAATTTTCTTTCTGAAATCAAATAAAATTGAGTAATTTTACTTGTCAGAGTTGTTTTTGTCTTGTCCCCTTCTTAACTACTTTACCTAAATTACCAGTTTTACTGAATCTGCATTTTTTTTTCCTTCTACCATAAATATTTTAATAGATTATTTTTTCGTATGAAAACAATCTCCGGTTGTCAGATTCAGATAAAAGTTAACATTCGGAAAGAAAAAAAAAATAGTTATATATATATATGTGTGGGTGATTTGAAAGCTTCTGCAAAAAGATTTAGTGAAGATAATTTCAAAACATATACAGATATTAGGGGAAACTAGGTGTAGACTTTGTCCATGTAAGGAATTCATATTCAAACAAATGTGTCGACATGTCGGCTCCTTATTCGTTTGATTTCAACAATTTAGGTTTACATTCGAAAAATGGTAAAAAAACATAATTTTATAAATGTCATGTCATTTTGCGCAATCCATATATTGTCTTCTATTATCCTATCGACAACTAATTAAATTTCTAGAACCGAAAGTCACATCTTAAAAACGATAATTTTGTCCATTACATAAATTTATTTTTATCAACTTTATACTTTAATAGGTTAAAAAGAAGGTCTTTAATTTATTTTCCGTTTATACTTTGGACCGACAATTATTGCAATTGGCAAAAAGAGAGAATAAAGAGTTGAAAGTCACGCAGCGGGTCATTGTAAATCAAAAACATTAGGTTGAGGTAACTTAGATATATAATCGCCAAACGATTATGTTTTCATTCTCGAACTTTGGCATCTTTGCACTCATTATATATATATATATATAGAAACTAATGTGGTATAAGTCTATTAAACAAAATCCATAAAAAATGATTAATTATGAATGGGTTGATGTCGATGAGATTGATTTCAAAAAAAAAAAAAAAGATAAGAGGAAATGATGGACCATGTTTGATTTTGTGCAACTTTTAAGCTGGCAAATTATTATTTTTTTAAAAAAAACATGAGATTGTGTATGAAATGATGGGCTCAACTCAGATGTTTGAGATTGCATGTGTATGTGGCGTTGTCATGCCAACTATTCAATTTATTAAAGCCCCATCACTTTTTGCACATAACCCTTATCAATTTTTTTTTATTTTTTTTTATTAAATCGTAAATATCTTAAAATATAAAATATTTAGGTGTTACAAAATATGTTGACAATTGTATAATTAGTAATAGTTTGCCTTCCGTGTGATTGTTTACTACACATAATTACTAGTTTAAATTTAATAGAAAAACTCAAAATTTAAAATTTATAAAGTGAAGAAATTTTATGGTTGTTACTTTAAAATTTATCATATATGTTTAAGATTCTAATTCATCATCCCAAAATATTATAAAATATATTAAAATTATTAAATTAAATTGAAAAAAGAAAGTTATAAAATAGTCATCTATTTTTTTTTAAAAAAGCAGAATATATGATAGAAAAAGCGAGTAGACACAGATCAAGTGATATATTATTCTGTAGAATCAAGAGGATAAGTGATATCAACCTATCGCAACTATTCTTTTCTTATATGAGCGTATAAATTATTTTTTCTTAGTAGATTATCTCGATCGATAATTGCTGCTTAAGATTGATATTTTAGGTTTAGTACAAGATTTTATAAAGTTTTGATTAGGTATTTAGGTATAAGTTTGTTGAAATTAGGATCATATACCGAAAAAAATAAAGTACATATAGTTCATTTTAAAAACATGTCCGTAGTTGGGCTCGCAAGAAAATGAAAAAAGGCTGGTTGGACTAACTAATACGAAAAAGCCCATATTTTTGTTCTCAGTTTAAACGAAATGTTTGCAAAGGAACGTAAAGGGCCTAAAGGCAACTAATCTCATAATAATCATGGGTACTCATGATTACAAATCTACGATATTTGGTAGAATTTATAATTGACTGCCATAAATCAATAGACCTTTAACTTAACAGTACGTATTTGGGTTACAAGGGTTTTCACATATTTAGGGATTTTTCTTTTGTGTCTTTGGGATTAAGAACTTTCTAAAAAATCTAAATCAAGGAGGCGGCGGATATTTAGTGTGGATCGAATTATATCCACCAAAACTCTCTCTTCTCTCGTTATTAAAGTAACAAGGCTGTCGTATTCAAGACATGAAAGTATCGCCACGTGTACATCGACATTTGAGGAGGACAAAATCGAAACGTTGCACAAAGGGGAACCAAAAGTAAAGACCGATTTTTTTAATAGCTAAACCCATATTTCTTTTTATTCTCACAAATCAATCACTAACTTTAAAAGTTATAGTTTCACTCTACATTGGTCTTTTTTTTTTACTCTAAGTTGGTCACTTATAAGCCACTTATAATATTAACAAGAAAACTCGATTTATTTGATAATTATTATTTTAATAATGACTATTATTAGTTTAAGGATGTATTAATACATTTTAGATAACACCGAAGTTCTTATAATATCAATCAAAAAAATTTGAATGGCTTAGTTTTAAAGAAAAACATTTATCGTGGTGTTATAGAATAAATATAAAGATATAGGGGTATAGTTGAAAAATTAGGTAGGTTAAAGGAAACATTTGATAATATTAAAAAAGAGACGGTAAACGCAAAAAGTCGTGACCTTTGCAAGGTCGTAAGCCTCTGCCCAATTTTGCTTGGAGAGCAAACACAAGCTTGCAGCTTCCACATTTGACGGCCACAGAGGGAGAAGGCAAATTCGCCTTTTTCTCTCGTTTTCTTTTCTCTTTTTCCCCTGAAGATTTGTTTTTTATTATCTTCTGAGGAAAGGCAAAGACGAAGGAAGCCAAACTCAACACCGTTTTTTGAAGGTGACTTCGTAGTCTTGTTGATCTCGCCTCTGTCTTACCTTTTTCTGATGGAAATATCGCTTCTTTCTTAGCAATAAATGCCGCAGATTTATGAGTTTCTCCTCTTCTCTCCTTTGTTTTCTGCTTTTCCGTGGTCAGAGTTGTCATCCGCGTTCCCAGCGAGTTTGGAACTCTTTTAGTTTTATGAGAGTTAGTGTTCTTAAAGCGTTCCCTTATAATTAACGTGTTCAAAACGTTTGACTTATTCTTTACTATTTGACTATAATTTTAGCTAGTTGTTTAGTTTCTGGAGTTGATCACTTTTTTAAGATTTGAATGTGAATCATATGGTGGAAACTCTAACAGAGACTCAGTTTCGTTGTGGTGAATGCACAATGATTTTTGAGTGCCTGGCTAGAATGCATCTCGAAAATGGGGATGCTTAAAAGTATTCTTCGTTTAATAGACATTGTTGTATGCTCTGGGTTTCCTGGTGTGTGAAAGGATGATACTTTATGGAGAAGCTGAAAGACAAATGGAAGGCTCAGATTTTGTTTCCGTCAAAATGGTTAAGTCTATGTGGAATTATACAATGCAAAGGGTGACTTTGAATAAGTAATGTACAAAGTTTCTTAATTTCATGTAACTGTCTAGGGACAGTACATCTTTGTGGGAAAGAGAGCTAAACGGCTGTTAAAAATGTATTTTTGTTTAACTCATGGCTTGGTTACACAACCAAGCATCGAACCTTAATTACTGCGTTGGTGGATCTGTTGACATATATGTGATGAGAGATATCAGGTAGTGTAATAGGTTGCCAAAATAGTCTAAAGGAATTCCATTTTTTTTTCTTTCTTTTTGCTATATATTTGAATCTTTAAGCCTTTTCTGAGCTTGTGATTCATTTTTTTTTTTTCTGTGCAGACAATGATTCGTGCAAAGCAGATCAGTAATCTTTCCAGTTCAGCAAGGTCCTTTTTTCTTAGTGGAACAAGATCTAGTGCAGCTGATGGAAATTCTTGTACATCCGCGGAGGATGAAAGCTGCATCTCTAGACGCCAGCAATCTAGGACTGAAGTTGTACAGACTGGGAAAAGAGCTTCGAATTTAGCAGCTGGACTAGCGGGAAATATATTACCAGTAGAGGCTAGTAAATCGACAAAGGTTGAGCATTTCACCCGACCATCTCTTCTACCCCAGCATGTTTCTTCTCCTGTCTTGCCTGTGAAATCAGATTCTGTAAATCATGTCTCAGTTATTGTTGAAGAAGATGCGGTGGCACCTATTGGGGATCAGATATTCAAGGCTGGTATTGGAACTGTAAAGTTTCTGTCGGATATAGCAAACTATAAGACCCCTTTATCCGATGGAACTGAAGTCGTTGGTTTGCCTAAAAGCTGTATGGTTGATGCTACTCGGCCTATTACAAGTGTAAAGTCCTCAAATGTGAAAGTCATCAGAAGAGACGATCTTGCTAAAGTCTACCCTAGGTCCACTTCTAAAGATCCATCAGATCGGGTTCCTGTAATCAACTCTCAGGTAACTAAGGAAGCTGAAGGATCAGGCTTTGTCAAAGGCTTGAAGCAAGCTTCAAATGATGTGGCAGGGAAGTCGTTTGAAGTTCAGATTTTACCCACAAATACTTCCTCTGGAAAGAGGAAAAGCATGCCTCAAATACCCAAGATTGATTCGACCAGGTACGCGTCGTGTGGTTATGACTATAATGTGCATTCTTCGGATGACAGGGCGATGAAATCTTCTGTTGAAGGTTTCAGTAAACCTTCAGGGGAAATGATGAGAGTGACACCAGGGACTGCTCCAACACGTAGGCAGTATTGTAACTCTGGATACGTCGTAGAAAATGTTTCTAGTATACTGCGGAGGTTCAAATGGGGCCCTGCTGCTGAAGAGGCCCTTCAAAATTTTGGTCTCAGGATGGATGCATACCAAGCAAACCAAGTGCTCAAGCAGATGGATAATTATGCAAATGCGCTTGGTTTTTTCTATTGGCTAAAAAGGCAGCCTGGGTTTAAGCATGATGGGCATACTTATACCACTATGGTAGGTAACCTTGGTCGTGCAAAGCAATTCGGTGAGATAAACACGCTTCTCAATGAGATGGTTAGAGATGGATGTCAGCCAAATACCGTTACATATAACCGGCTTATCCATAGCTATGGGCGTGCTAATTACCTCAGTGAAGCTATGAATGTTTTCAATCAAATGCAAGAAGCTGGATGTGAGCCTGACCGCGTAACTTACTGTACCCTTATAGACATCCATGCCAAAGCTGGATTTCTTGACATTGCCATGGACATGTATCAGAGAATGCAAGCAGCGGGGCTTTCTCCTGATACTTTCACATACAGTGTTATAATAAACTGTCTTGGAAAAGCTGGCCATTTACCTGCTGCCCACAGGCTTTTTTGTGAAATGGTTGGTCAAGGCTGTACCCCTAATTTGGTGACATTCAACATCATGATAGCTTTGCATGCCAAGGCACGGAATTATGAGAGTGCGTTGAAGCTTTACCGAGACATGAAAATTGCCGGGTTTCAACCCGATAAAGTGACTTACAGTATAGTCATGGAGGTGCTTGGACACTGTGGATTTCTCGAGGAAGCAGAGGCTGTTTTCACTGAGATGCAACGTAAGAACTGGGTTCCTGATGAACCGGTGTACGGTCTTTTGGTGGACTTATGGGGGAAAGCTGGCAATGTGGAAAAAGCTTGGCAGTGGTATCAAGCTATGCTTCACGCTGGTCTGCGACCTAATGTTCCCACATGCAATTCCCTTCTCAGTACTTTCCTTAGGGTTCACAGGCTGTCAGAAGCCTATAATTTATTACAAAGCATGCTGGCCCTTGGTCTACAGTCTTCTTTGCAGACATACACATTGCTCTTGAGTTGTTGCACAGATGCTCGTTCAAACTATGACTTGGGATTCTGTGGCCAGCTAATGGCAGTCTCAGGTCATCCGGCCCACATGTTTCTCCTCAAAATGCCACCTGCAGGTACCGATGGCCAAAAGGTGCGTGACCATGTCAGCAGCTTCCTTGATTATATGCACAGCGAGGACAGAGAGAGTAAGCGGGGACTCATGGATGCAGTAGTGGATTTTCTCCACAAGTCAGGTCTAAAAGAAGAGGCGGGCTCGGTCTGGGAAGTGGCTGCAGTTAAGAATGTGTATCCAGATGCATTGAGGGAGAAAAGCTGCAGCTATTGGCTTATAAATCTCCATGTAATGTCAGAAGGAACTGCAGTCACCGCGCTGTCTAGGACACTTGCATGGTTCCGTAAGCAGATGTTGGTTTCAGGAGAATGTCCTTCACGGATTGATATAGTAACTGGTTGGGGAAGACGAAGTAGGGTCACAGGCACTTCAATGGTGAGACAAGCAGTTGAGGAACTGCTCAACATCTTCAACTTCCCATTTTTCACTGAGAATGGGAACTCAGGCTGTTTTGTTGGATGCGGAGAGCCTCTCAAAAATTGGTTGCTTGAATCATATGTTGAGAGGATGCATTTGCTCTAGATGTAGGTTAGTGATGACTGGAATTTATCTCCAGATTTTGTTGTCAACATTATCTCCTCTTGCAATGGGTTGTAATGGGGAGTATATAAATCAATATTTCAGGGTGATAGGACCCAAATTTATTAACATTTGGAATATTGTTGTAAGTTTTATTTTTGTACAACATCAAATGTTACAAAACTGTTTTCTTACCAGCCATGTACTACATAGACTGCTGATTCTACAATGATGTGAATTGAAAAGGAAAATTGGAGGAAGATTTAAAGGAGCCTTGAATTGTAGGAGCCACAAGATGTGCATTTGTGGTATAGCCAATGGTAAAGAGCATTTCCTTTTCTTCCACAGTCATTACACAGTATCACCTGCACCAAACCATCTTTCCATTCAGTTTATTCGTGCATCTCTATAATCCATCTAGGGATAACGAGAGTAGAGAGAGATGTTTTGTCTATGTAACATAATGGAGAGAAGGAGAGAGAGAGAGAGTATCCAAACCTGAGTTTTGTTGGAATATTCATCAGGCATCTTCTCTTCTGCAAGCAATGCGTCTAACATCCTAAGGTAGACCTGTATGAAACAGTCCTTTGTTTAGTGATTGAGTGTTCATTGCTTCAATAAAGACTCAAGCACTTCGACTTAAGAAGTAAAGCAGAACTATATGTTGTCTGATAGTGTTTTGATGCAACTGCTAATCTTTTACGGGGAAAACAATACTCTGTTTGAAAATGGTGTAACTGACCTGCATATCTCCTAGCGACTTGCTGCAGACAGGGCATGTGTAATGTGAACAAGTGTACTCCTACCACCAGAATCGAAGAACAGATTCTTAGTAATCTTAGCAACGTGTTTCAGGTTTTCTTTGTTACCCAAAAACACAGACAGATTTAAGTACCTGAAAGCATGTCGAGTGCATCAAGTGACCGCATGGAAGAGCCTTCACTGGGGAGCTGGAGGTGAAGATGTACTCGTGGCAAATCGGACAATTATCTTCTAAGCATTTTTCCCGGCAAACATGCTCTACTAAGGAACGTGACATACAAGCATTGCATTTCATGCAATGGAAGTAGTCAATGCCCAATCCTTTCCCTACTCGGCAGAGATTGCAGTAGGGACAATGGTAAATTTT
Organism: Streptanthus diversifolius; assembly: GCA_039880935.1. NCBI lineage: Eukaryota > Viridiplantae > Streptophyta > Magnoliopsida > Brassicales > Brassicaceae > Streptanthus > Streptanthus diversifolius. The sequence continues at coordinate 2,476,231 of JAXGFM010000015.1, read as the reverse complement.
CCTGTTAAGAACCTTTGATTGTCAATCTCCACAGATATTCAGTCCATAAAGGAATAATAAGCGTAAGATTTAAATTGCTTCACTATTTAATTTCGTAGCTTGGATAATTTTCAAATTTTGGTAAGCATCACCCCTCTACCAGGGTCTTAGCCAAAGCCTTTTGGAACCAGACTCATTAATAATTTTTCAATGTTAATCATCAATACCTGCCTTCAGATTCAGCATTTCCTAGTTGAATCTACTTACTACTTCTTTAACTATCTAATGTGCTTTTTGTGTTTCACTTTTACAAAAGTAGTAAATTCCCTACGGCTTTACCTCTTTACACGTTTGATAATATTAAGCCTAAGAGATACACCTGAAGCATCCAAATAGATATGCGGAAGCATCTTCAAAAGTAAATATACTAAAGCAGAGGAATAGTTACCTTTCATCATCATACAATTTGCATATTTTGCAGAAGTACTTTCCCATTGACGACTTGCACAAAGTATTTGAGCAATTTTCACTTATTGGCTGAATCAGGAGGCATTTCATGCACATCATGTTTTTGATCTGTTTCCTGCATAAGGATTCAGATAACCAAAGACCGTTGAGGGCCAAACAGTCCAAGTTCCTTACATGAAAGTATAAGATGTTACACTACCTATCCACTGAGTGATCAGCCTGTTCATCATGGCATCGTATACACGTGAAGAGCTGGTCGCAGCAAGGAGCAAGAAGCTTGCAATTCCTCTTGTAGTGCTTGCAGCCAAAGACCAAACTGTCAGGATCTCGATAAGATGGATGCCGACCAGGAACTGTTTCTATAGTGTTTGAGAGAACGGATGGCTCTTGATTATGTATCCGCTGTGAAATAATCCAACGGCTGAAAAATTACCTGACATAATATTAGTCTCGACATAAGAAAAATTTACTACATGATCTTGACTATCTTGAGTCTTGACTATGATCTTGCAAATTTAGCCAAGGGAATAAGATATTTGTACGAGTACATATTTTCTTGTTAGTAGAATTCTGTCAAAGACTAAGCAGACTTCTCAGCTAATCTGGATATGTTAAAACAGGACAACAATATTTTCTCATAAAAAAAAGAGAGGTAGCATGGCTTACCTCATCAACAAGTTCTGCTTGAGATATGATTTCTTCTGAGGATCTAGGGAAGAGTCGCATGATATTTTTCTAATAATAGCCGCCATTTCTTCTTGACTCATTGTTAATAGGTGTTCATATTTCTTGGATTGACCAAACTGGCTAGCCTTCTCAGACATTTGAAAAGTTTGAGCAGGATTTATGATCTGGCAATTGCTGTCAGTATGTTCATTGTCCTCCTTTTTGTTAGTTCCTCTACATATCTTCTTACTTTTTGAAAGTTCCTGATGTTCGCCCTCTTTGATTCCATCTTCGAAATAGTTACTAGGAGCAGTCTTGCCAAGTGGCTTATCCATGATACCTTCCATGTCTGTCTCTGCAAGTTCAACAAGTTTGCTTCCAATGCTCCCTCTGTTCACATCAGAAGCTCCTTCAAAGAGATACTTCCAGACAATCTCCAGTGGATCTGAATCCCCGAATGGATCGTTGTTTGCTTCTCCTGCTTCCTCTTGTATAATGTGACCGTTGTACCATTCTTTTAGCCATTCGACAAACATTGTTTTCCTTGTTGCTTGGCGCCACAAGGACATGACCGCAGGTTGTTCATCAGAGTTCAAATCATATCCTGCAATATTTCCCCGCTTATTCTCCCAAGCATGCATCCTATGATTTTCTCCTGTTCTTCAATACCGAAACAGTCCCTGAATAGACCCCAGAGCTCAGCTTCTTCGTGTTGGAAATGCTCCGACAATAGCTTATGCATGGATTTGCATATCTCTTGGAGACTCAGACATAACCGCTCATACTTCATCTTTCGGTGGTGGTCCGCTTCACTGGACTTGATAGTAGAAACCAACATGTTCAGTTCTGACATCTCAGTCAAAATGAATGATACTTTGTCAAAGTGTTTGATTTCTAGCTCATGATCAATACTAAATGAGTGACTAATATTTTGTAGTTTTCCCTTTGACTCCAATGCTGGAAATGCAATCTCATCCTCTGCATCAGAGTGTATCTGATACAGGATTTATCAGATGGAATCGCTGTTGAAACTCCCCGAGGAACAGAAAGTCGCCTGCTAATCTAACTGATCCACAAACGAGGTAGTCCAGATCCGCCTTCATTGCCTTGTGGAAGAAGAAAAGGAGATCAATTGGCTTTACGTCCATAATGAATGGATCATCCATATTCTTCTCCCAAAAAAAATCTGGAAGATGAAGAGGTGGAGGCCTAAGCTTTCCCGAGAAAAGCATTTGATGATTCATCCGACTAGAGTAAGGTGTCTCGTACATGTCTCCAGCAGTCGGCAAAAGGAAGCAGCTCGAAGACTTGTTTATTTTCCCAGGACATACAAGCAAATCAACTGTAGATCCCTTGCATATTTGGGGCTGTGCTTGGTGTGAAAAGGATCCGGATGGTTCCTCAGCGTGCTCATTTTTGCAGAAACATCTTATTTCGAACATTACCGACAGCTGTTTCCAGAAACTTTCAACAGAGGTTTTGCCTGAATAGCCAAAGCGAAGCCACTGCAACAAGAGGCGTGCAAATGATTTTTTTGGGAGAAGAATCTTCCAAAGCTAAGAAATGAAGAATGGACTGAGATTCTTCTTCTGACAGATGAGCAGAAAACCAGAGTATGACACACTTTAGCAATCCAAGAGGTAAGACATGTATGCTTGTGTACAGAAGCTGTCTCTGCATTTCATGGTTCCAATTCTTGCTGATGATTGGGAATACCTGTAGAAACAACAATGAGTGGCTAATGGAAATTAAAGAGAAACATTTTCAAAGTAGAAAACTTCCATTAAGTTTTAGAGTTCCACTTTCAACTGGATAAAGTTTTACCTCTGTTCTCTGTACGGAAAATTGCTTTGCTACTTGAACTATAAGCGACTCAAGTTCCTCCTGAAGCTTCAGTAGAAAATCGTCCGTCATCATTGTAGCATCAGCACTTTTGTATAGCAATCTCTGAAAGTTCTCAATACAGCCATCTACGGTGAATTGTTTGGCAGTTGAAGAGCGTCGATCTGCTATTTCTTCCAGCACCGGGTGATATAACTTAAATGCATTGCTGCAACAAAACAAAGTATTAAAATAGACACTTTTTAACAGACTAAGGCACCTTACCAAAGAGAAAAAATCAAGTTATCTTACCTATAAGAAACAAGAACATCAGCAAGGAAGTTTAATCGAGCCATGAGTACATCAAGGTCCAAAAGAAGACTTGGGAATTTCGCTTGGCATAATCCTTCTTGAATGTCTCTTAAATCTTTTTCAACTGCATTTTGAAAAAGCTGAAGACTATAAATCGGGTTGTGTCCTACATTTGGAATGAATAAGGGATTTTTACTCCACTGCCAAAACCGTTGAAAACATCCGCTGGACTCATGTGTCCGAGATGTGTTCTTCGTATATTTAGACACATCTTCACATTGCACTCCTTTCAAGATCTTTGTAGAAGTCCCGCAAGTAGATTGAGAGTCGTGGAGCAGCCAAGAGCTTATGACCTTCAGAAAGTCTTTTATCTTATCAGAATTACGAAGATTGGAAAGAAAGCATATATGCAAAGGATATACCTGTTGCAGTGAGTCTTCAGTTGGGACAACATCTTTTAAGCAGTTCACAACTTCACTTCTCTCCTGGTGAGAGAGATAAGACATCATCCATGGCAAAAAGTCTTCCAGCACCATCACTGGAACACTACAAATGAATTGCCACACAAGTGATGCCTGTTCTCGGAATCAGAACTTGTCTATTAACAAAGGAAAGACCTACATAATGAGAAGACGGTGGAGTACGGAGTTATAAACAGAGGAAACATACAGAAATGTCTTTAACGGGAAGATACGATAGTTTCACTTCAAAGACTGAATCAATACAATACCTGCCGCTCTTCTTTAAGCATGTGCTGGCATATGGATGACTGAATGGTGCCTATGCATAGTATAACTTCACGAAGTACGTCGCTTATGCTCCCTAATTCCTCTTCAAGAACATGTAGCCAATGGAAAATTGAGGTGAAGTGATCATCCGTGCCAGCTTGCTCAAGCGAATAATTAGAAACAATGTTCTTCACACGTGCATCGAGCGCCAAAAAGATAACCTGCCAGTAAGAAAATAAGTCCAAACGCCTCTGTCAATTATCATGGTAAGGAATGAAAAGAGAATTATCTATGGGTTGCATCGAAAATACACAAACTGAAACTGGAGAAGAAACATGAGTTGAGGTATTTACATCCAATAAAATTTGGACAAGATCCTTAACGTAGAAACCTAAGTCTACCCAAGAACAAAGGAAAATAAAGAGGAAGGTATGTAGATAAGCCAAAGGAGGACCTAAAAGAACTTCAGTGACTGAAAATGCCATCATAACCTCTTTTGTTCCACAATCTCAATTATATACCAACCAAGATTATGTGAGATGATGATGACTACTTAAGCTCCTACGTGAACTCTTCCATTGGTTTTTTTTGCCAAGTAATCAATCGAAAGACCAACAAAAGGTTAAAAAAAATTTATCCTCGTGTTGAATTAGCTTTAAGCAAGCAAGTGAGGTTATAAAACTCGAATTCTATTTATGAACATAAAGAGAAAAGACATAGGAGGCAAGAGTAACCGAAATTAGCAACCGAGAACGAAACTTGTAGAAGTTTCCTTACAGTAATACTAACATCCAGAGTAATAAAATAAAAACTTATCTACTGATAAAATCTAACCTCATCTTCAGCTGAGCAATGATACTTGTATTCAAGCTTCAAAAACTCGAACTTCCGGCATAGCTCCCCGGCGAGATCCCCGCTAAAGGAACCGGCTGCAGCGGCGTCAGTAGCGTAACACCGGAGCTCCACCAGGTGGGCACGGAAAGCCTTGTGGAAGTAAACGAAAAACAGAACCGGAGCATCCCAAAGCTTGGTATTCCCCACGGTAACAGCGGAATCAGAAGTCGACGCATTTACAGGCGGAATATTTCCCCGTCCCGTCGGTTCTTTTCCGGCGGAAGGGAATAAAGATTATGGCCTCCCATCCACCGCAATAGCTACCGTGAAAAGAAAAAAGAATTCGTCGTCGTGAAGTGAAGGAGAAAAGGGAAAGAAGGAAACGAGTTTGACGAGTAGAGAAGGTTTGTTGTAAGGCATTGATCATCTTCGTCATCGTCATCACTCTCTCTCTCTCTCTCTCTGCTGAAGCTATACAAGTATTTTAATTAATTTGGATTTTATGGTTTATTATATTTGAAGTGACCCAGACGTTGGAGCTGAAAACCAACAAATGCTTATATCATTTACTGTGGCGGGATTTTTAAACTTATATGTCTTTTTATTATTGTCTCTAATTCGGTAACTAACTAAATTAATTTTTATTTTAAAATAAGTTATTTGTTAATTTCTGAACAAGTTAACTGAGAAGTTGTTCAAAATCAGAATTTTTATTCAATTCTTTCCGAAAGTATATTGTTAAAATTTAAACCGATACAACTTTAAATAAACAACCACTATATCATATTCTATTGTTCTTTATTTTGTGTGTGTGTGTAAATGACATCTAGATTTAGGAAAGATTATTGAAGATAAGATATCATAGTACCACTTAAAACTGTTCTACATATAACTTTTGTTCAGAAACATAAGCAATAATTTTATTTGTCAACTGATCAAATACATTAGTTTATTTCCCCCAACATCGGTGATTATATAGTATATATGCAGGAAAAAAACATTTAAATAGATGGTTCACCAATTAATGCCTGATCCGACATACAAATACAATAGTAATTGTATATTGGATTTTGTTAATACTTATTCTTGATACAATGTTTCATATTGTTAAGTTTTATACGATATTTTAGGGGGAAAAATATATATTTTACTTGCTTTATTTCCTTTTTTAAAATTTTGTAAAAAACCTACAGTTTATATAGTTAATTATTTTCCAAGATTTTAATTGAATTAAGTAGGTTATCTTTTGAGGATTGAAATTTAAAAACATTAAAAACTTTCATAATTTGCGGGCGATTGGGGTGCGCCAGCCTCGTGATTTTAAAACGATTGGTCGATTCCCACACACGACGATATGATAAAATGGCCTGACTGTGGCCGGCCGTACAGTTGTCTCCATCCCCTTGACCAGTCAACATTGACTTCGTTAGTTTAATCCGTTATCAACGTCCCGTTCCGTCTTGTCTCCTCCACGAGCCGTCTTGTGGCTGTCGTGCTCTTCATCTGACTCCACGTGGCTCACAATTCTTTCCAGTTCATTGGGCTCACTACGACTTCTAAAATACATGGTCCATTATCAATATTTTGAGCCCATTAAGAATTAACAGACTTTCTAATAAATAAAATTCGTTTCGTCTCGTCGTCTTCAGGTGGAAAAAAGGAGATTGACTTTCTCTTTTACCGGCGAGGTGAGGGGTAATTGGCGGCGATGGAGTTGCTGAGGTCGAAATGGGTGGCTATGGCGGCTAGTATCTGGATTCAGTGTACAAGTGGCGCTTCCTACACCTTCGGAATTTATTCCGCGGTCCTAAAATCGACCCAATTGTACGATCAATCTACGCTCGACACCGTCTCTGTTTTCAAGGACATCGGCGCTAACGCCGGAATTTTCTCTGGGCTTCTATATACATATGCTACCTCAAATCGCCGCCGTTTACGGGGAGGCGGAGGCGCCGGAGGTCCTTGGATGGTGCTTGCTAGTGGGGCAATTCAGTGTTTCGCCGGTTATTTTCTCATTTGGGCTTCCGTCACTGGGCTGATCAGGAAGCCGCCGGTGCCGCTGATGTGCCTCTTTATGTTCCTAGCGGCGCAATCGCAAACGTTCTTCAATACGGCCAACGTCGTAAGTGCTGTAGAGAATTTCGCCGACTATGGTGGTACCGCTGTTGGAATCATGAAGGTGAAATTTTACTGTAGCCTTTCAAATTGTCAGCTTTCATAGAGTGGATCAAGCGTCAGTTTATTTATTTCCTCGAGACCTAATTATCAATTTTAGATTTTGATCCTCGTTAATTACTTGAATTTCGAAGTTGAGGACAGTTGAATAACAGTTGGAAATGGTAGATGTGTTGAACTTGAACGTGGGAGCAGTCGATATCTTAATCTACTCGTTGGTATAGAGCCGATTCGAAATTGCTGTTTAGGAAAAATTTGTCAGTTGATAGATTTTGTGATTTTTGTCTTCTTTTCTTGACTGAGGATGCAACCTACACTTTTGAGAGCAGAAACTTCCACTAGAACCCATTTGGTTCGGGATATCAACACTAGGAATATCATGGTTTCAAGTTTGGAATTTGTTCTTCAAATAATATAGTTCTTGTGGGAGCTTGCTTATGCAAGCTGGAAGACTTTTGTGATGTAGATGGTGATCTGTTGATTCCATATTGATGGGAATCTTAGATCTTGACAGAAATTTTCAGAATTGCTGGCTTATGTTTCTATTTGATTCATCAGAATAAAGGTTATGTCTTGGATGGACTCTGTTCAAAAAGTTAGAGGAAATTTTGCGGGGTCTTATCTCTGGAAATTTACTTTCTGAAATTGATTGAGTTGTATTTGGTAAAACAGTCCATTTCCAAAGAGAATATCATGGTCTTTGCTCAGAGTGGTCAATTTGTTTTTAAGATGTTTTTGCTAGTTATACAGTGTTTTGGTTTGTTTATGATCATCGTGAAGCAACCAAGCTTATCTCTCCTTGTAAATTGGCAGGGTTTTCTTGGTCTAAGTGGAGCGATACTAATTCAACTGTACGAGACAGTGTGTGCTGGAGATCCGGCAAGCTTCATTCTTCTGCTGGCGGTAACACCAACACTCCTCTCCCTCTTGGTCATGCCTCTAGTCAGGATCTATGAGACAAGCACAGCTGATGATAAAAAGCACTTGAATGGTCTTTCAGCTGTATCTCTTATCATTGCAGCTTATCTTATGGTTGTTATCATTCTGAAGAACACCTTTGGTCTGTCGTCATTGGCCAATGTTGTCACACTTGTATGTCTCCTCGTTCTGCTTGCATTGCCTCTACTTATTGCGAGAAGAGCACATCGAGACCGCACGGAAAAAACAGTATTACCTGATAAATCCCCTCTCATAAGCAGTCCAAAAGCAACAACCTCCGCTAACCAAAGTTCTGAAGGCGATAATCAAATAGAAGCTGGTCTGACTGAGAACCTGAATCTTCTGCAAGCTATGAAAAACCTAAACTTTTGGTTGTTGTTTCTTGCCATGATTTGTGGGATGGGCTCTGGACTTTCGACGATAAATAACATCCGACAAATAGGTGAGTCTCTTCGATACTCATCCGTTGAGATAAATTCACTGGTCTCCTTGTGGAGTATATGGAACTTTCTTGGTAGATTTGGAGCCGGTTATGCCTCAGACACTTTGCTTCACAAAAAAGGATGGCCTCGTCCATTGCTAATGGCTGCAACTCTTGGAACGATGACCATAGGCCATCTAATCATAGCCTCTGGTTTTCAAGGAAACCTCTATGTTGGTTCTGTTATAGTTGGCGTTTGCTATGGGTCACAGTGGTCATTGATGCCTACAATCACCTCAGAACTTTTCGGCGTTCGTCACATGGGAACCATCTTCAACACCATATCCGTGGCTAGTCCCATCGGTTCCTATATCTTTTCTGTAAGATTGATCGGTTATATCTATGACAAGACTGCTTCTGGGGAAGGGAACACATGTTATGGCTCTCACTGCTTCAGGCTGTCCTTTGTTATAATGGCGTCTGTCGCTTTCTTTGGGTTTCTTGTTGCTATTGTACTGCTCTTTCGAACAAAGACGCTCTATCGACAGATCCTTGTGAAGAGGTTGCATCGTCGATAGAATTCTTGTGAAGATACTTAGGAAAACGAACACCGAGCTTATGATACCCAAGAGATACATCAATTACTTTACTTCTAAGTTGTCTGTAACTATGTTTGTATCTATTGTCTGTGTTTATTTGAGATGGGAAGAAAGAAGGCTAAGATCTTTGTCTCCCTTTTTTTGGTAGTTTCTTCCACAATTGTGAGTCTTGTGTTTGTGAAGTGTATAGACATCTCTTCCCAATAAATGTTGAAATTCTTTAGTTCATATTGTTGTTAATTATGCATTCAAATAATAACTGCACGCCATCAAGTCTCATTCATTCATTATTCAGACTAATCAATAACCATTCACCATTCACCAATTCTTATTCATTGCCTTTCCAGTTATAGTTGACAATTTCCACATAATTTAGAATTACTTTATGTGTATCAAAAGGTAGGACTTTTTGTAGCCGTAAATGGAAAAGAAGTTGAAGAAGACAATTAACTCCTGTTCTTTTGTCATATTTTGCTTTACTAACTTCAAACCTACTTTTTAACGGTAATAAGTTTCTAGATATCCAAAACCTAGGCAAAAACTGTCAACCATTTTGACTTTCCCATCTCAAGACGATAAGTTCGTGAACGAGAGAAGAGTTGAAAAAAGAATCAAAAGCTTGCAAAGCAAAGAAAAAGACTGAAACTTTGTCCATCGTCTCTCTGACACGAGAAAGTTGAAAAACTCAAAGCAACATGATATCCATTAATTATTTCAGAGGAGAGATTTCTGGGGATATGGTTGTTGGTAGTCATGGGAAGACAGTAAACGCCATCGCAACTGCATTTATTCTGTCTGTAGAGTCGAACAAGTTAAATGCATCAACTCCATTCTCATCAACACTAGTCTTGAATATGCATGCGAAGAAGACAGCGATGAACCCCAGAGATTTAAGAGATTGCCACGGAGAGAAACCAAGTTAAGAACAATGTCAAATCATCTCCAGTCAGGCCTGAGGCGCAGTAAAAGAGCCACAAGAGTCAACTACCAACGGTATGAACTCTCAGAATCTGACAATGAAGCAACGAGACCTGCAAAATCCAGGCGATTGGTTGAACGTGATCAACCCTCTGATGAAACAAAGAATAAGGATTTCGAAGTGTGAAGCCAGGACTCGGAAGAAATGCAAATGATCCAGAAACAAAAGTTTCTGAAGAAGAAGAGGCTACAGGGGAAAATGACGGAGCAGAGACGAATGATAAAGAGAATGAACAACTTCTTGATAAATCATACGGCATGGGAGCAAGAAGAAGTCGAAGGTGGAGGCAAATGGCGTTACCTCGACCTAAACGAGCTTGCCCCATGTATCTGCTTTTGATGATGGTACAGTGTTGAAGGATGATGATAACAACACACAAAAATCATAAGCAGATACAGAGAGGCTTTTCTTTGCCATCTGATCTGTGGCTGAAGTACTAATCTCCCTTCTGGGAAATTAATAGTAATTAATATTCCTGAGTTATTCAGAGGAAGAGACGCTCCTTGGCTTTCTATCAAGAAAAATCTTCCTTGGTGCTAACTTAACCAAACACGTAAGGATGTCTTTGTAGCTGAGAAGTATGTAGATTATGTTTTACTGTTGAATATCGTTATCTCTGAGTTAGAGTACAATTAACTTTTTCTAACGTTGTATTAACCAAAAAAACATGTTCACTGTCTTTGATTCTAGCATGTGTACCCATGGAGAATCCTTATAAAGGCCACAAACTGTTTCTTGCTCTGTGCCAATATTGTTGTGAAAGTCGAAAGACAAAGAACGAACAAAATTTCCATTTAGATTAAGAATGGGTTTATACATATGAAAATAAATTAATTGATTCACAAACAAAGTGAATAAACAGTAAGACTATATTCTTTCTTCCCCTACTCTTCTCTCCATTTCTTCAAGATATTAGAAGGCTTGAAGCTTCTAGACCGAATTGAAGTCCAGAGTCTCTACGGTGAGGTTGCAAAATTGGTTCCTTAATCCGCCCAGGCTTTCTACAGCATGCTTGAAGGCATATTATATCTCAAAAAACGTAAATGTTTCCCTCAATAATCATCTCATGTTACAACACTCGGGCTTCTTTTGTCTTAAGAGCTTGTCCCATAAGCATATCATCTGTCTTGGCGACTGGTAATGAGCTGTGTAGTAATTTTCAACACAACCAAACTGGCAGAATCTCAGACTGTGTCTGTAATCCACAGGGTTTGATGTGTTTTTGAAATGCTCCACCCACATTCCCACACTCACGTCCTCCATCTTGAACAGCTGGTGTATGTGTACATCAACAAAAGTTGGATATTATTGACTTATTGACTGAGAATGACAAGTGAAAAAGAGATGTGATACAATTAGTTATGATTCTCTCTTCTGCTTACCCGTAATTTGTGTCTCTCAAACTCTTCCACGATGAAGCGTGCAATGTCAGAAGATAGAACATATCCGGGTCCATTGGCATAGGGCGGATAGTCCTCCTCTGGCCATTCCTAATATATCGGCAAAACAAACATGAATAAGTAATGATATCTAAGTGATGATATCGAAGAAGAGTTTATAAACAAAAACTCAAAACTATTTTACTATATCCTGCAAAATGCTCCATACATAGATGGAGTTTGATGTATACCTCGTATGTGACGGCCCATTTACCCCCACGGAGAGGTTTGTGGTAATAATTCATGTTACCAATGTACAAGCTTCTACCTTCGGGTACTTTTTTCACTTCATTGATTACCGCACTAAGTTTTACAAATGTATCATCATCACACTTCATTATGTACTTTGCAGAGAATGCAAGAGCCTGCAGCAATCAAAGTTATATCTTTCAACGATTAACTCCTCAGAAGCACTTAATCAAGAACGATTATGTGGAAGCATGTCCTATAAGTGTGATTGATGAAACTTGTGCGAATCTCGTGATTGGATAACTCACTCCGTGTTCACATATAGCAACAGTTTTCAGCACGACAAGATCATAGCTATCCATGTAAGGAACAAGTACAATGTCCCCAAAATACTCTGCTTCTTTCTTCAATTCCACATTCACCTCCTTCCTCCCATGCTGTGAAATGCACATCACGGAAACAATAAAATAATAATTATGTCTGGCTTCCCTACTATAAAGCCTTCATGACTCCTTCATGACTTATACTTGATGACCAATATAAAATCCAACTTACGAGTGCCACAAAGAAACGAGCAACAACTTTTGAAGATGTAATAAGAACATGCTGCATCCAGGATTTCCTCACGGCCATCCGCTCAGCGAAATGATTGCCTGCGGAAAGAATGCCGATAAAGAGCTCTACAGGCGTATCCGGAACTAAAGGAGCCTGCCATCTCCTAGACAACTCGAGATGCCTTTGGGGAGCAAAGCTGGGATGTGATGTTGGCAGAGAGGCAACAAAAACAGAGTGGACATCAATGTCTCCATTTACGGTAAGCCCTGTTGCATCCTCGAGTGTGAAACCCTATTTATATATACCAAAGAGTTACACAAAACAAACCAACCAACTCATAGCTATTTATCTGAACATAATCATGTAGAGATGATGTATGATATATATACTCACAGTGCGATAAGGGAAAGATGTAACATGCTGTCCATCAACATTGATATGGTAACCTTCTAAACCAGCGCTAAGAGTGAGAACAAACAGCTTCTCTTCTACAAAAGGAAACGGCCATTCTACTTTGACCCTTTTTCTCCGTCCTATAAGTCGATTTAACCACCATTTTGCCCTCGACCCTTCTGAGTAGTTATCATCATCACGGATCCACTTCTCACACTTCACATGACTATCAACTGCAGCCACACTAAAGTATTACTCAACAAGAACCATATCTTACAACTTAATCGTTTGCTAGCTATCTAATAGAACACAAACCGATTATACACTAGCTAAACCTCTCCTACAGAGTCTTTTTTCGTCAACTAACATTGACTACAGATACCAAATCACAAAAGAATAAACCTCACCAGTCTCTTCCTCAGCTCTTGACCTCCATCCTTCGCACCGTTGTGAAGATCCCCATTGCATTCTATAACAAGTGTTCTGCTCAATCACCGGTTTTCTGCTCCAATCTCCCTTAAGCCTCGGATTGAAATGCAAGATCCGAGGAGGATCCTCTCCTTCAACAGTCTTCAAACCTTGAAGCTCAATCACAAACTGAGAAACCAACTTAGATCCATCTCCATCCTTGGGACGACTTTTCCTCGGCCTCCCCACCAAAGTTATGTGCGAACCCAATGTCAAACCACACGGCAGCTCCATCAATTTGTTCTCCCGGTTCATAAACTCCGACCCGTTTAACGAAACCGAAAGTGGACACAAATCTGATTTGTTCTTCTCAGGCTTCTCCACTGATTCCTCAAGCCTTCCTGATTCAAGCTCCTTCCATAGCTTTCGACCTAGCTGCCAAGCTTCCTTAGCTGACTTGTGAAGCTCCACTGACCCATCTTTACTACCCGGGTCGAAAGTTTCCGAATCAAATCTCAAGCTCGAGAGAAGACCTCGGTGATGTTCACGGACCTTGTTCTGTTTCGTCGGGTTTATGGTCGGTTGCGAATCCGGGTACGAAACTGTCTTCGATGGTGGATTAGGGATTTTCTCGACTTCTGGCTCTTGCTCGGAATCGAGCTTCTCGAGTCTGGAAAGAGAATCAATAGAAACGGAGCTGCTGGACCAGGATTTGAATACGAGAGGCATTTCAACTGTGACCATTAGCAGATAGAGAAACCCTATTGCCATAATTACACGAAACGATCTCTGCTTCCACAGTGACGAGAATAGATCAAGCTTGTCGATTTTTTCAGCTTTCGACAATTTGGGTTTCCTCATATCTTCTTTTTTTGTTTCTTAGGATCCAAGCAATGAATTAAGAGAATAGAGAAATACAACTTTGAATTAAAAGAGGGATTCCGAAAGTTTGGAAATTTGTTCACCCAGCAAATAATAAAAGAGAAGAAAGATAAGCAGACGATGATGACGAGAGATGAAGAAGGAGAAAAGAGATCTTGATTCTTGAGATACGCGTCAGTTGTATTTTTTTTAGGCGTAATTTAGTCGAATTATTTTCTTTTTATTATTTTTTTTCTCTTTTTCTTTCTTAGAAGTATCTCTCTCTTTTTAATTTTAGATATTTATCTTGAGAAAAATTGTTAAACAAATTGTCCTGCAGAAAACAAATTCTGAAATCTTCATAATACAGATAGACAATACTAATAAAGATTCTTCCAAGTTCCAATGGACATTATGTATTTGTGTTGTGTTATGCGAATTTAAATAGTATGGAATATTGTGTCACACGTGTGACATAAGCCCATAATATATCTCAATTATATTGATCGGTGAAAAAAAACATAAAACCGGTTTGAATAAAGTAGCCCGGCATTAGCAAAATTAGAAGGCTAGAGCCCATATATGCATATCTGTCTTCTTTAATGGGCTTTCTTTGTCCTCAGTTCCCTTCTCTTTTAGTACGTATATAATCTACATTTCCACTTTGCTGGTCTACAGCAATAAACGGCGTCAACGACACGGCTGCAAAACATTAGCGTTTTTTTTTTTTTTTTTTGTCAACGTGATTTTAATATCCTTTCAACGTGAAATATGTGTTATGAATTTCAGAGGTATCTATCATTATGCTATATTATTCCGACAACATTAACGTTTACGTTAGACAAAATATTTATGAAAGAAATAAAAATGTTCATTTTTAATAAAATTTTAAAATATTTTTAAGAAAATTACATGTAAACACAACAAACAAATTTGCATTTCAACCAATCAGGCCTCAATATTTATGCAATCCATCTTACAAGTTTGGTTCATGGAGCAAATCTGAAACTTCTTAGTGACTAAGAATAAAATAAATGTTTTGAAGTTGAGACAAGGCGTTGGAAGCTTGCTTGTTCTCTAAGAAACAATAAATGATGTATTACAAGTTCATGATTCTGAAGGCATAACAACAAAACTACGAAGCATGTCCAAATTCTGAGATATCTGCAATAGAATTGCTTCTCCTTCACTAACATCTATAACATCTGCAATATGTTTCAACAGTTCACCATTTGATTGTAGAGCACTTAGCCTCTCTGTGATCGCTGAAAGCTCTTTTGCTATCCCTTTTTTGCTTTCATTTCCTGACCAAATTGAAAAACAGAAGATAATATCTACTTGCAGCACACCCTGTCATTAGAGAATCTATTCTTCCAGTACCATGAATAAGGGTTTTTAGGATCAGATTACAGAACACAGAATGATCAAACCTCGAGTAAAAATTCATACCTTTATCTTTCTCTGCAGAGACACCATTTTCCGAAGTAGACTCCTCCAAACTTTTTATGTGTCCTAAGAATCCCGATTCTTCGGATTTAGAAGACCCATTTTGGTCCATGTTTGCTCCATTTTCCTCATGATTTGAAGAGGAAACTGCAAAAGCCGAGACTGGTTTGGTTTTTTGGCAATCACCATCTGCACTAGCATTGCCGTTTTCTTCAAAAAACACTTCTCTCACATCATCTTCATCTGTGAAACATCCATATTTCTCTCTGTAAGCGTCAAATTCAGCTCCAAGTTCCTTCATTTCCTCTTCCCTCTTTGCCAATTCACTACTCATAGACTGCAAAGCTTCTTGGTCATACTCTGCTTGTTCATCCATCATTCTTTGGTACTGCAAAGCCTCCATTTGAACAGCTGCTTTTTCGGCTTGCAGCCTCGTGATCATAGCCATTGCGTTGTTGGCTGCAACAGCTGAAGCACTTCTCTCGTCATCTAACTCCATATACAAATCTATCAGTGACTTCTTATCCAAGCGAACCTCTTTTTTGAGCTGATGAAGGATGGATTCACCGTTTGGATCAGCCATGTCTGAAGCATTCTCTGTCTTATCCAAAGGGGATTTCCTGAGAGATCGAACGGACCACCGTGGACTGTTTTGCACCGAATCAGACAGAGGAATCCCAAAGAACTTGTTACCTCCTTTAACGTAACTCGGTGTTCTGTCTACATCCAAATCCCTAAACTCAGATTCATTTTCAGAAATTTTGTTGTACGAAACCCTTGGAGAAGGAGAAGGAGCAAGGAAAGAGTTGTTGTTCTTCGGCGATTTCCCAGATTTCATCTTCAATAATTCTCCGCAACAAGAACAATGTTGTTTCAAGCTATCATTTTTAATGTTGTTGTTGCTCGTCTTGTAATCCATCAGATTTGTTGTTGTCCGAACAGAATTGTCGTCTTTCTTGAACGCCAAGGGAAGGTCTCGTTCATCGTCAACGAGAACCTCAAGATCTTTGTGTAAGATCCCAATGAGAGACTTATACGTATCACAGTCAGATTCTTTCTCGGTGGCGAAAGAGAGAAGACATCCTTCACACATATGTTTAATCTCAGAGAGTTTCTTGTGGACATGGCAATAAGCAAGGGAAGAGACTTTCTTCTTGTGAGAGTCGCAGATGGAGTCGTTGTAATAGAAATGAGGATCTCTAGGGACGAAAATGTGGTCGATTCTGGTGCAGAGGAGACAAGGAGTGTTGAGATCGAAGAATCTGGCGAATTGGTTTGATAGAAAAGCGAGAACACCGTCGATGAAGAGGATGGTGATAAGAATCCATTCAAGGATGGTGTAGATAAGGAATTGAGGGAAAGATCCGAGTTCTTGTTCCACGAATTTCTTGAACGAACGTTTGGACATGGTGGCTTGTAAAAGCAAAAACAAGAACAAGAAGAAACAGAGCAATTGAATAATCATATGACTATGAGATCAGATTGGTCAAACGGTTAACAAAAAACAGAGATCATGATCTCTCTCTCTCACTCTTTTGTGATTTTTGTTTATGAATGTGTTTCTATTTCTGGGTTGGGAGACTCTAAATCAGACTAGATTAGACTGGAATTTTGAGAGAAAGTACCCAAAAGCAAAGGATAATCGTAGATTTGAAATTGACAAATTTAGAGATACAAGTGAAGACGAGAGAAAAAGATGAAAAAAACAAGAAAAATAATACAAATGGGATTCGTGTAAAATTTTCCCGCTTAGACGTCAGGAGAACATTGTCGTTGACGCTAAAACTGAATACAACTAACTATACACGACCGAAACAGAGGACATGCCAACACACACATATGACATATACATATACACTACATATGTTGTTGTTAGATTGGTTGATTAATGAATGGGGGATCATGTTCTGTGATTGGAAGATTATTGCTTACGAAACAGGTAAAGTACCTAATCATCCCACACTAAAAATTCATAAAGAATCTGGATTTTGATGGAAAATGAAAAAGCTTCACTATAATGGAAGTGACCAATAAAATGCGACATTATTGGAATCATTAAAGATAATGACATTATTCTACGAATCCTACAATATCTTATCCTGGAAATCAGATATTATTATAAAACCCCATTAATCACCAAATATTCATTGAGATGGCCACATGAGAAGCAAGTACGACTCTGTTTTTGATTGAGAGAACATAATGAAACATAACGTTAATATAATTTATAAGTTTTGATAGATCCACACGAATGACCAGATAGTATTACAACAACTTCCAAACATGGAAGGAAAAACCCAGAAAAGATGATGATGACGATGATGACTAAACCCTAAAAACCCACTTAGTCCTATATTCTCCAAACTCCTCTGTCTATTATTCTTCTTTACCACAGATCTTTTCAGCCAAATACATAAATTTGATTAAAATAAAAAAAAAAGTCAAGACCTATCTGTACAACAGAGAAACAAACAGGGTGTGTGTGTAGCAGATTCACCTTTTGGGATTTGCATTAAGCGACTCCAATCGTGTTGTATGCTGAATGCCTTGAAGAAGAAGACTCATTAAGATTAGATGAGGCTAGTGAGAGGTTGAGAGAGATCGGTGCAGGCCTTGTTTGAAAAGTAAATGGGACCAGGTTGATGAGTTTAGATGAAGAAATCTGTCCATATGATTGATTCCCTGATGCATTATCACCAGATGTTGGTGCCGGGAACTCGGGAAAGATTTGCATAACCGGGCGTATAGAGAAGCTGTTAATTTCCGGTACAAGAGAAGATGGTTGTGATGTGTTCTCCTGCATAAGCATCTGATCTTCTTCTATGGGCATGACCTGATGAATAAACCAAGCAAGATCTGTTTGTTATGCTTACGATTTCAGTAACCAACAATCACCATAGATTCTCTATCTCCAGACTTTTTTTCCTGCTAAATCTGTCCAACTAAGCTAAAAAAAAAATACTAAACCTAACCACTTATCTTCAAGGCAAAGCAATCAGCGAGTGAGAGGTGAATCATCTGGCTAAGTTACTAGAGTGAGAAGAGGATTAGTGAATTTACCGTATCAGTTGTCATGTCAAAAAGGCTAGATCTTCGGCGGCGACGGTTGAGATTGGTTCGCCGGAGGAAGTATTTCTGAGCATGACTAGCTACTTGCGTAGACGTCCTGCTCTTGACAAAGTTTTTGGATATTTTTTTCCAATCTCCTTTCCCTACTTTCTGCAGCCCAAGCAAGAACAGCTTGTGCTCTTCCTCAGTCCATGGAACTCCTGAATCAAAAGCAAGAAATAAATCAACATAAAAGCTCTGTTTTTCAGTCCATTGCTCAATATATATCTTGAAAAACCAACAAATCTCTAATCATATAATCAGCCAGAAGCAAAATCAATTGAAAAAAGGTCGAAGTGGCCCTGAGAAGAGGAAACAAATAATACGAATCAACGGAAGAATGTTTAGCTATATCGAAAAATTAGAAACAGATTTAGTCGAGACCGTATGATCGAAATCGAGGACAGTACCTCGTTTCCTCTCGCGTGTTCCGCCGGAAGAAGAAATCGGAACAGCGTCATCCGCCGAGGCGTAACCGGAGGAGGTTATGTTCTTATCCTCGCCACCGATCTTTAGGATCTCCTCCGTCTGCTCATAGTCAGACAAATTGTTCAAACTCACGCTCTTTCTCATCGGATCAAGCACAACCCTGACACCGAACAGCATAATTTCTCTACTTATGCCGCCGTTGACGCACGCGACGGTGGACTCTGACGAACAACCAATACCGTCGGCCATGCTATTCCCGGCGATGGTTTTTTTCTCTTTTTCACCGTAAGGAATCAAAAGTACAGAGCAATGGCAATGGAGTGGGAGTGGATCTGAGCTTCGCCTTCTTGATGATTTTTATAAGCCAAAAGCCACGTGGTTCCTTCTTAAACAATTACATGTTGTAGTTGCTGGTGATGGTATCATATACCACGCGTCTAATTTGTATTCGTCTGTTGTTGTCTTTCTTACTTACCTGCCTGTCTCTCTATACATTTTTCTATTTGGATAAACTTTTTTTTATTTCTCTAGCTGAGATATCTTATGGTATTATAAAAAAGGTTGAATATGTAAGCATTATATTAACTACCCCTACTTATCTTCTATGTATATAGTAAAAATAGCCGAATTACATCGACTTTTTCAAATGGTAGAACTCGATCGATCGTTTTGATTTGATAATAAAAATGTAGGGTTATTACGTACTATACGAATCTGGTCAACTCGATATCCCCTCCTAAGCGCATGCAACTTGATCTTAGAAAAATAGTCTAACTTCTGAAATGATTCTGTACTCTGCTCTTATAATATCAATTTACAGCTACATCCTTGTACTTTTATTTTATAAAGAACTATATCTTGTCGATCTATGAGTAGATTTTTATAAAGATGTTGGAGATAGGTAAATCCTTTTTGAAAATTATAACTTTGAATTACAACATACAAACTTACAATAATATTAGGAAACTAAACTTTTTTTATAACGGAAACTATACTTACACAGTAACATATAAACCAAAAAATGATAATATTTTAACTAAAGAAATATGATAGGTTAGTCGAATTTATCGTCTAAGGTTAGTTTTTAAGACGGTATTAAAAAGTGTGATTTTTTAGATGAATGTTAGGATGTGATTTGACTTATAAGCAAAATGATCAATCTATATAATGTCATTATTTATTTATTTTAGAGATTTATAGGAAAAAGATCTGAAAAGTATACACATACTTTTGGTAAATAGATTTGGAAGACAGCAGAACACACACAAGGCACTAGCATCGGTTAGAAAACAAAGCCACCATTACTTTTATGCACACAAAGTGGAGATCTAAGAGTAGTGTGAAGCACTAAAGAAAGAGCTTTCCTTTCTCCTTTTTTTTTTACCAATTTGGATGAGTCGCTTGTTGTGACATTTCCTAAATCAGAAAACAAACACAAATATGAGAAAGATAGAGAGAGAGAGAAGAAGAAGAATCTTGCACAATAACAAGCTTTTCCTTTATTCTGGGTGGAGTTGTTGTGCTCCAATTTTAACTCAGACCAGTGGGTCACTGGTGTGTAATAAGTTATATTTGGAGATAGTGACAGACCCTCCGATGAGGTCATAAGCAAACACTAGAGCTTTAACTAGGGAAATTGACTGATAGATCCTCTGCATCTGTAACTGGAGCTTCGATATATTACACCAGCATTTAGCTTCATAGTAACCAGAAAGACATTTGAATGAAATACAAATAAATCTATGGCTGCAAAATCATGGTCTGTCTTAACAATTCCGTCAAAAAGACTTAGTTGGCTACTTACTTGACATTTTGTAACATTGCTTCTGCATATAAACTAAGATGACCGTTTATCTTCCTCTATAGCCTCTTTTGTCTATCAGAGGCTGACACTACTGTTTGGCACCACAACATAATATCATGGACATAGAGTGCAGGTGAACGAGTAAGTGTTAAGAACCATAAGTTCACGGTTTTCACCACCCAGTCTAGATGGAGGAAGACAGAAGAAGCCTTTGATCGCTGGAAATTGACAACAAAAATTATGCAAACCGATTAAGCTGGGCTTCCTGCTAGTTCTTTTTTCATCTTGGTTCTTCTTTGGGAAGGCTTACCACCGATGTGGTTCGTGTCTCTGCTCGTTGAAGTTCTTGTTCCAGCAGCAAACACTGGCGAGTTTGTCAAAGCGACTAGGTTTTTATTTTGGGACTCTTCTGAAGTTGGTTCTTTAGTAGCCAGTAACTGCTTGAGTTGAGATCGCTGGCATATAATGCGACCTCCATTCCATCCCGTGAAGGAAAATGATGACGAGACATGATCCTGCAAGAAGGAGAAAGCAGCTTTCGCGATGGGAGATTCTCTTGCAGCAGAGCTTTTCTCCAATTGTCCCCGTCTGAAAATTTAGAAAGATGAATTATTATAAAAAGGCAAAGGATAGAAACACAAAGCTTGGAAGCATCCTGCAATGAGCTAGCCAGCATCAAAGTACTTACACTGATACAACAACAGCTAGTTGAGGAAGAACCTCTCCTTTTAAAAGCATATCATTTATATTATTTAGCCAAACCGATATTGCCGTGTACATGCCACCCTCTGACATCCTGTAGAAAATTGAAAACCAAGAATTAGATTGACTGGTACTCAACCATTTCATACACTTAAATTGAAGCTAGCGTAGGCTCTTAACCTACCTATGTACATCAACAGACCACACAAGTTTGTTTTTCCGGAACAACTCAGGGAAAAGTCCACGTTTTGTTGCCTCATTGAGTACCCTTGCCGCTCGCTCTTTCTGGCCCAGCCACCACAAAGCATCCAGAAGTGCATTGTAAAACCTAATTCCCAAACCACATCCTTCTGAATTGAGTTTGTCTAAGACATATTCCACTATTTGCCAATTTGAGTCATCATCATAATCTCCCTTGATCATTTGCCCGATAACTTGATGAATATTTGATACTCTATTTGAAAGCATCTCCTCCACTAACTCATTGACATCGTCCCACCTGTAAACAAAAATTGGAAAGTGTATAATTTAGAATAAAAATCATTCATTCATAAGACAATGGCTGGAAGTACTACTTATCTAAAACACTCAAATTAGTTGCAAAAAATGAACAAGGGTGTTACATTACACTAGCATATTTCTTCCATGGCTGACCATGTTGGAACACATGGCAACTGAAAGAGTAAAATGCTATGACGAGGATATAATCAATTATTCTGGCTAAGGTATTAACAGTTTGGGGACATGGCTACATAGGGATGTGATAGAAACCAAACATCCAAATCTTAAATTGAAAGGTATTTTGAAGCTGTATTTTTGGAAAATCATCTTGGTCCAAAGCTCAGACTAGTTATGGCTGAGTCATGAGTTTGCAACCACCATGTAAATTCTGCAATTGCTAAATGGATGCATCCAGTGGGAATTGATCTGAGGCCTCGACCAACAAGACGACATTAGTGGATTACCACACTTGTTGTACTTGTTATCCTTTTCACCCTTTCACGTGATTGTTATACTCAAAACTTAGTAAGGTATGAGCTATAAGAATATCGCAAAAGACAACATAAGATAGAGCGTATTACAGATGAAGGCACTAACCTCTCTGTTTTTCCATAAACAGACAGCATCATACAGTAGCACATGATACTGGGCAGTATATCAGAGGCTTTCATCTCCTCAAACTGTTCCCTGCACTCATCAACAAGCCGTGCACAAGAATACACACTCAAAACAGCCTCAAGCGTCCTTTCATCAGGATCACATCTTGACTTCTCCATATCTACATATGTCTTCACAGCCTCTTCAAATTTGCCTCCTTGCTTGTAGGCTTCTATTTGCGCATTGAAAGTATCTCTGTTCCTGGGAATACCAGAATCCACCAACCTAGACAAAATCACCTCTGACTCCTTGAATAGTCCTCCCCTTGCAAAAGAATATAACAGTGAGTGGTATGTTTCAATACTTGGATTGCTTCCCACTTCATGCATGGTGTTAAAAGCAACAAGTGCTTCTTCATATAAAGCAGCCTGCCCAAATGCTTCAATAACCCCAGTGTACGCCTTGGAACTTGGCACCACATCCTTAGCTGTCATATATTGTAAAATCTTCCTAGCATCTTCGTGGAGTCCTCCCTTCCCACAAGCAAATATTATACCCTCGTATGTCTCCATGTCAGGTTCAATATTTTCCTCCACCATGTCATGGAACAAAGTTACCACCTCCTTGAAATACCCACCTTCCCCAAAAACATCAATCAAAATGTTGTAGGTAGCAGCATCAGGATTTGTATTGCTAGATTTCATTTCAAGAAAAAGCTGCCGAACATCATCGTACCTCCCACTCTGTCCAAACAAACTTAGCAAAACGCTATATGTATTTGCGTTCGGCGTACACCCTGCAGCCTGCATCTGATGGAAGACCTCCATTGCCTCCTTAATAGACCCGGATTTCGCATATGCCTCTAACAGCACATTATATGAAGTGATATCCGGCAAACTGCCGCTGGAAGCCATCTCACTTAAAAGATCAGACACTTTTTCTAGCCGGCCCAACTTCCCAAACGTCTCAACGAGATGACTGTATGTGGTTAAATCCGGAACTATCCCACCATCACTCATGGTCCTAAAAACCATTTCAGCCTCATCACCTAATCCTCTAATGGCACAAGCACTAAGCAGTGTGTTATAGGTCACATAATCAGGTTGTATCCCCTCATGTCTCATCTCTGCAAACAAACCCAGTAAACCCTCCCAATCTAAGCCACCTCTAGCACACGCATTAATCACTGTGTTGTAAGTCAAGATACTAGGTGATATCTTCTCGTTCTTCATCCTATCAAGAAGCTCAAGGGAGGTTTCGTACCGTCCATTTCGACCATAAGCATTGATCAGAGCCGTGTAAGAGAAGACGCTGCGTGCGACACCTTGACTGGGCATTTCCTCGAATACCTCAAGGCATTTGTCAAGTAGACCTTCCCTGCCGAGCAAGGAGATCATAATGGTGTAGATATGCTCGTTAGGTTTGCACCATATCTGCCGTTGCATATATTTGAAGAGCCGAAGCGACCTCTGCCAATCACCGCGACCAGCGAACTCTTTAAACACGAGCGCGAAATCATTCAGCGAAAGCTTGTTTTTGAATATGTCCAGACATCTCGCGATGCTGCCGCGAGGTGGAAGGCTGCTCAGCTTGTTAATCAGCGATTCGACGTCGTAGCTGTACTTTCCTTTCTCCACCGATACGGATGGGTTTCCCAGGACGAGATCCTTCGTCTTCGCGTTGATTTTACCGGCGACGGAGCATGGTCTTTTCCCCCCGGAGAGGAACCGGAGACGGTTTCCGTCGACGAATCTCCGGTTTCCGACGAAGCTGGAATTCTGGATTAGGAACGAGAGCTGGTGTGAGTTGGGATTCGGAATTGCGAGGTTCATTTTGGAAACGAGAGTTCACATAAAAGGTTCAGAAATCCTCCGGAAAAAATCCTCGAACACAGCAAAGCGAAACGCGATTTTCTAGGGAAAATCGAACTCAGAAAGTCGGAATCCGATCTGCAATTACTCGGAGATTGAAGATTAAACGCCTCAATAAACCAGTCACCACAAGCTCTAGACAGAAGACGCGAACGAATTAGATGAAAAAAGATTTTTTGAAGACGATTTTTCTCAGCCAAAACTACTCTCGGTGAAATGGCGGAAAAATGGAAGAAGAGGAGGGCTTGAAGAAGACACGTGGATTCTTGTTGTGGATAACAGTCGCCAGGAACCAACCGGTCATTACTCGGTTTACATAATACCTGCCGGTTTGTATTGGTTGATTCCAAATTCGGTCGGACAAATTTGGCGCTTAAATATCCATAAGATAAATATAGCTAGCTGCTACTTACTTATGATGACAAATATTGTTTTTTTTTTCTCTTTCGAACCTATGATGATACATATTGTTACTCAGTAAAATGTTCAAGCACACTAGGACTACGAGATCGCTTTTTTTTTTTTTTTTTGTAATTGCATTTCTTGCATCTGAAAATAGCTAATTTCAAACACTAGATTGTTATCAAAATAGCTAAATCAAAATTTAGTTAATTAGATCTAGCTACGATAATAGTTTAGTGGTTGAGAATACTGTAAACTGAATTTTATCCACTTTACTTTATGTGGTAAGAAAAATCATTTATTTACATATTTTGGGATTTGTCTAGATTTTGATCAGGATATATGATCCGAGTTGAATATTACTCGTATACTACTATGCACAGTGGTATTTAATATAAAAAAAAAAAATTACACAGCCCAAGCCAAATATGTAGGTACGTATATTTTTCTTGTACAGTTGAACTCAGTTGATGACGCAGTAAATTGCTGGGTGTTCTAATGTGAAAATGGAAGGTTCAAAATCAAATGAAGCTATTGGAGATCGTAAAATCTAAATGAGGTAATAAATTGAAGTGTGTGAAAGTAAAAGTATTTAAAAATAAAAATAGATATTGCCTAAATTGTGAAAAGCGATAGCGATTACTAATAGATTGACGCAAAAAAAACGGGAAACCGCACCGCCGTTTGCAGTTTACAAAGCAGAGGCTGACGTGACGTGTCTGTCGTGTGTCTGGTGTTTAAGAAATAAAAAGGACTTGGCATGGACAGATAAGTCATTTGATACCCCTTTCTGTTCCTAACAGACAGACGCTTCAAGTAAAAGAAAAAAGACACCACCTTTCGCCTTTCTTTCTTTCTTTCTTTCATCTTCTTGTCGAGTCTTCGACCTTGGTCGGAAAAATCAAAATCGCTTCTCCGCAATCGCATTATCGGCTCTAATGGCCGAACCAGAGGTACAGTCACCCTTTTACCCATCAATCTCCGCCGCTCTCGAGTTCCTATTTTCGTTTCCGGACTCTCCCCTTTGAAAAAAATTTCGAGTTCTCGTTAATTTCGTTCAGTTTCTTTTAGGCCGTGTTTCATCTTATCAGACAGATTCTTGTTTCTGATTTCGTTAAATGTTGATATAAACTAGTTTTTCGGATGTGGGTTTTTCGTGATTTCTTTCTGGGTTTGCGATGATTTGTTCGTTTGTTTTTTTTGTTGGGGTTTACAGACCGTAGCGGCGTTGAATAGAGCCTACGCCGACACAATTCTGAACACGACGAAGGAGGCGGCGGCGCGTGTGATGTTTTCTGAGAAGAAGGCGCGCATGTATCAGCAAGAAATTGTGACGGTTAGAGATGAAGCAGTCAATACGTTGCTTAGGCTGAAACAGATGTATGATTCGAAGGTACAATAACTATCTCCATTTTGTTCGTCATTCGTTTCTGTCCTCCTCGTTGATTTCTGTCTGATTATGTTTGGACTAAAGAAGGTTTTATTCGTTGATTCCCTTCGACTCCGAGCTCTTTGAGCATGGGATTGAAAGGCATTTCATGATCTAGATTACTTTGTGGAGTTCATTCTTTGGCATTTTCTTGTTTTGTTGCTTTATGTGTGATGGCGTTTGAAATCAAGTTTCTGAGCCTCGCTTACATGGTTTTAATGCATAGTGAATCTTGTGTGTGTGATTGTGATTTTGGTTTATTCAATCTTTGATATTTCAAAGTAGCTTGAAGATATTTCGCCATTCAGGTGATATGCTTCGGTTCTGTGTCTATTCTATCCAATGTTTTTGACACTTTGAGCCTGAGTCTATGTTACACTAACACTTTGAGCTGGTTGAGCTTTGTTCTCATCAACTCATCATTGTTCATGAAACTTAAGGCTGATTGTACTCAAAAGCCACTAAGTGAAACCCCATTGAGTAGCCTAGCGTTAAATAGATCTTACCAGCATGTTCTGAATCCACCACTCAATTGAGTGTATTCTTTTACAATGTTTTGTTAGTGAGGCGTACACAAATTGTTATGCTCTCATTTTAAGTAAAAAAATTCTTCAATATCTGGATGTAGCTGTTTTTATCTTAGAGACTGTGGCGGCTTTACTTGAGGATGAGCTTCCCCATTGTATTATATCTTTCTTTTATGGCTGGTTTTGCATTTGCTCCTCAACTCTAATTATAAAGAACCTCTTTGTGGTTATAAAGGTCAAGGAGACAGAGATGATTTCCTTGAAGCAACAACAAAAGGTTGAAGAACTTGAAGCTCAGCTTGGAGAAGCTGAAGATATTGTAGGAGAGCTGAGGATGGAGTTGCGAGAACTTCTTGATGAGCTCAAGAAAGTTACGAAAGGTCAGACATATCTTAAAAGTGATCATCAGGAAGACCCTTGTCAGAAAAACAGTGACGCAGCAGTTTCTGTAAAGCCTGAGGTTTCTAGCAGTCACGAGAGATCAGGAGCTGTAGGTTCTTCCATCCCAGTTGAACAAAGTGGATCAGTGGTGGCTAATGGGATAACAAACCCATCTTTGACTCGAATAAATAGTATTAAGCGGTGTTCTTCTAAAAATAACATGGATCGTTGTCACCACACTCTTCCGTCTATACTGACAAAACGCAGGGAAGCTGAAGGATGCGCTCAGATGATCCACGTAGTGGATAGGAGTATGGCCAATGGAGATCTGTCTTCCTCTGTAGAAGTAGGAGATGTGAATGATGGAGTATGTCTTCACAAAGTTTCGTCTTGTAACACTGTAGAGACGTTAGAAATGTCTGTTTGTGCTGATGCCACTGGCTCCATATCCTCTGTTACAGATGGAGAAGACCCAATGGTGTCTCAAAACACTTCTCAAAAGGATTTTGGCACTCCAGTACCTTTGGAAACATCTCCGAGGGAACATGATAATAACAGGAAGTTTGTAATTGGGGAAACAGAGGCAAGGAAGGATGAAAAAGAGAACTGTGAGAATATGGAGGTTTTGGCATCTCCTTTGTGTGAAGAAACTCCAGTTTTGGCAGTTAATAAGAACCGGTGTATCAAGTACACATTCAAGAGGAAGAGAAAGAAGGAGATTTTAAGCAATCTTGAAGGAGATTCCTCCTTTGAGGAGAGCAGAAACATGAACCAGAAGACTGGGGAGAAAGAAGATGGTTACTTGGAATCTCTGAAGCCTAACTTCACCGGTGAATCCTCTCGGGATAGTCTATGCGTAGCACAGGTGTCTCGGCAGGTTAATAAATATCAACATGCATCTAATTTCGCTATATTCTATTATTGTTTATGGAGAACTTGTGAGAATCTGGTTTTTTTGTTCCCGTATTGCCGTGTATTATGTTTGGTTTCAAAGCTGATTTCCCTAGTAATGCCTTCATAGTTGTATATTCGGTATGTTGTCCAAATTTGGTGGGTGGTTTATGTATATGATGTCCAAGGTCCTAACTTTCTCTGTTTGTTTATTGTTTGGTTTTCTGGGCGCAGCTTGTACCATTCTCGAAGAAGAACGGTTTTGCAGCAGAACTAGTCAACCAGTAGGACCCTCTCACGACTCGCAAGTAACCTCGAAGCCCTAATCATCAATTGCTGTTTATCTGCCCATGGTAGATCAAAGAATGTAACTTTAGCTTTAGTAGTAAAAGTATTTATCTAATACATAAATGTTGCATTAGACTTTTGAGTCTTGATGTGGAAAAAAAAAATTTGTGAAAAGGATAGATGGAAAATCTAAATTCTTACGCCTGGATGGTCCAAGAGATGGTATCTCTACCATTTTAAGTTTACGTGTATATGTAAATAATCTAACGAAGAAGACTTTATCCAATACTCATTTTTCGTCACTTGGTCAAAGATACTCAAGGAAATATGGACTGAGACCGTGGACTATTTTGTGAGTTTCTTCAATCTTCTGTTTTAAAATTAATGAACATACGACCGTTTCAGATAACATTTCCTTCCGTACCGTGATTACTCTCAAAGAAGACTTATTCAATTAAATATTTACATTGATTTGTATTATCTTCTTATAATTTCGGTTATACAAATATTTTTTTTCGGGTAACAAATTCTTAGACTCGAGTTTTCTTAGTTAGAAACTCTTTGCTAATTCTCAGAAATTACACTCATGCATTATTGGAAAAAAAATATATATATATATATAAAATTAATGGTTTGATTGTATTTTTATTTTACTCCTTTAGCTAATTAAAAATAATTCATGATAATTAATAATATGTATAAACTTAAGAAAACATTGTTTATTTTCTAAATAACTCACAATCTTTTAAATCAATTTTAGAATCTTAAACCTTAAATTCACATAAAATTAATCGTTGAGTTATGGTAATATACATCTTTGATAGAAAAAAATTATTCATATACACTGAAAAGGTATTCAAATGGATGTACCTATCAATTAATAAGTTGTGTAAAAACCACTAGGTTTTATAAGTTAAAATATATATATATAGGTGTTGCTTTACCATTCAAAATGTATCTCTTTTTTCCTAATTTTGTTTATGAAAAATAAATTGTTTATGGAACAATTTAGTATTTGCCTTGCAGTCCAAGGTTGAACCGATGACGAAAAAGCGATAAAACTCACACTCCAGCGACTCGACGTCGTTTTTGCCATAATAATGACC
This sequence comes from Streptanthus diversifolius, assembly GCA_039880935.1. NCBI lineage: Eukaryota > Viridiplantae > Streptophyta > Magnoliopsida > Brassicales > Brassicaceae > Streptanthus > Streptanthus diversifolius. Next base: position 2,446,983 of record JAXGFM010000015.1, on the reverse strand, counting down.
AATGAAAAAACACCAGGGGCATAGCTACGTAAATATACAAAGAAATCGGGGTAAATTTTGTGAATGAGCATAACCGGGTTTATATACCGCTTCTACACACAGAGGCTTGGGTTCTCCGAGACTGAAACATACAAGGAACGTAGCAGAGCAGTTTCCGATTTCCATTTCTCTCTCTCTCTCTCTCTTCTTCCGATTAAGGGATTAGGGTTTTCTTTTTCTTCTTCATTACTCTGTGTGTGCGCGAGTGAGTCGGTGTGCTTTTTTTCTTCTTCTTTCTCCTTGAATTGCTCGAAGATAGTCATGGTTGCTGATTCGATCACTGATTCTCAATTATTTCATGGCTCTCCGATTTCGAGAGATTTCGTTAAGAAACAGAAGGTGAGCTTTCCGACTCAATGCGGATCCGTTTGTTTCTGGTATTGAGTATGAAATGCGTGATTTCAAAGAAAAGTATAAAAATTATGAGTGATTATGGCCTTTCTGCAAGTTTCTGATTGTGTAAGTTTCTGATTGTGAATAAAAATAATGCGAAATATCGGATAATATATCCCCCGAAATTCCACAGTTTCTGATTGTGAATACTCAATACTGTATAATCGATACAGGGATCGTGCTTTCGCTGTGATTGTGGATAGTTTCTAGGAAAATTCTTGTTACAAATCGTCATGTCCGTGATATTTTAACGACGGATTGTGTTCTTCTTTTATATATACGTTGAATCTTGGTTGCAGGCGAATTGGTTTTGGAAACTGAAACAGTGGAAGATTGATGCTCATCGCAGGCAATGGATTTATCAATGTACGACGACGACGCCTAGAATCTTTAATTTCAGCGTTGTTTCCTTTCAGTTTCTGATCAATCTTGTGAATGTTGATGTCTTTTTGGTATTATGTTAGGGAAGAGAGCAAATGTACGTGAAGAGGAAAATGACTGCTCTAGACTGACATCTTTGCGAGACAAACCGCCTGATATAAAAACACTCAGCGACAGATTTTCTTACCTTCAAGCTTGGAGTATTGATCATCATGAACTACGAAGCTACGAATTCGCCAAATGTGATGACGATGAGACTCATCTATCTGCTAGTAGCCCAACGAGTGTCCTCAAGAACAAAGATTCCAATAGTTATAAGAATGAGGACGACTGCTTCTGCTGTTCTAAGCAGATCAAAGAGGAAGAGGAAGAGGAAGAAGTTTTTGATGATGCGTATGAAGATTGGGATGTTTTTAGCGATGCCTTAAACAGCTTTGACAACGAAGACAACGAAAGGCCTTTACAAAATGAACAAGATCCAAATCCAAACACAAGCCAGAGGAACAAGTCTTCTATTGCAAAGCTTATTCATAAAGACAAGTGCAAGCAAGAACCTTCACCAGAAAAGGCGATTCATCACAAAGACAGTAGAGAGAAATATAAAGGGAAGTGCAAGCAAGAAATTTCACCAGAGAAAGCGATTCATCACAAATTCAGTAGAATGAAGAAGTCTGATCAGAAGAAAGAAGGTGATGAGATAAGTGAATGTCCTATTTGCTATGAAGAGATGGATTCAACGGATCTAAGCTTCGTACCATGTCCTTGCGGGTTTAAGCTATGTCTCTTCTGCCATAAGCATATCAATGAAAACGATGGACGTTGCCCAGGTTGCAGGGAAAAGTATGCTCAGACAAGTAGTAAAAGGGGAGAAGTAAGTTTCCAGCAACGTGGTCGTGGCAAAATTCGTTTGTCTCCATCGTTTAAAGGACTTGACAGAGCTTAAGAGAGAAAGAAGATGGAGAGTTTCATCTTTTTTTGGTTGCTTTAGTATCTCAATATCATCAGGAACAATTTTGTGGGTTTTTGTTTAGATTGTCATCTCGGCAATAAATTTCCATACATGCTTTGTGAACCATATACACAGAAAAAAAGCCAAATTACAGTACTCTGTTATTCAATATATGAAGCAATCAATTTTTAAAGAAAAGCTGGACTTCATGATGCCACAAACAAATCTCACAAGCGGAAGAAGAAGAAGTAACCATGTCGATGTCCTCATCAAAACCATCAGAGACGCAATTCTTTGCTAAGAAAATCTCGGTTCGACCATCGCAGTTGCAATTCTCACGAACGTAGCCTCTTTTGAGCTTTCTCATATTGGGTTTACCACGCCACAAGATGTGATGTCGAATATTTTGTCGAAGTTTTGCCATCTCCTGCATCGTCCTTGACATCAAAGGCTTCATTAAAGAAGACAATATCTTGAAACCCTTTTGTTTTGATTTGCCTCCAAAACAAATTAAGATCATTCCATAAACATATTGAGCTTCTTGAATTCCTTTCCTGGCAGCTTTGGCTAAAGAACTGATTCCTCTTTTATAGTTTGGTTCATCGCTATCGAGATGAAAACAATCGACGATTCCTTTACGATACAAAGCCTCCGGGTTTTCATTCTCTAGACATGTATTGAAAAATTTCGTAAACTTTTCACGGTTGTGATGATACCATGGGAAAAGAGGAATTTTACGGAGAGAGAGTCGGCGCAAAAAGTATCCCTCGTTGCATAATTGTTGAAACGGTTTCGAAACTAGTTGGAGATTTCGAATCTCAGGTAAAGATGAAGCTGCAACACATAAAGAGATCTCTACAAGAAGTTCGTTCGGTAGAGAGTTTAGAGAAATTTCTGTTGTTGTTTTGTAAGATGTCTTGAACGGAGAAGAAGAAGAAGAAGAAGAAGATACCATGTTTTGAGATTCAAAGTAAATTTGTTGTGTCTCTCTAATTATTTGTTGAGACAGCTTTCTTATAGAAGAGTGTTTATTAGATTTCGTTTTCCTTTTCTGATAAATGAATAAGACAAAATTATTTTAAGAAAAGGAAAAAAATACAATACATATAATGAGTTTAATCCTTGCATGGATAACATGTCGTCCAAACCCTAGATTCTCTCTTTACCGTCATTAATCGGAGAAGACAAAAAATGACAAGTTAAAGGATTTTGCTAAAATCACACTAATTTATCTCTCAAATATAATCTCTCGCTTTACAATCGCAAAGCTGACGTTGCAACAACTATGCAACGTTTACTTATATAATGCTCATACAACAATATCTCATGATCCTATTAAATCTCCTAAAATAGAATCTTATTCGTATCTCAACTTATCTTATCTTTTAGATAGTGTTTATCTTTTTTTTTTAATGTTTATCTTCTTCGAGCTTAATCCCAACAGCCGATACAGATTTGGATAAGTTTTCTTCGTTGAGCTATCAGTGATCATTGATGATCCAGAGGGAGAAATCTTCAAGGTTACTACTTACTACTGATTCATTAACCAGGCTAGTCTTTGTTTCTCGTTTGTTTCTTTTGAGCAATTCGTACATTTTGATGGAATGTACATTTTGCTGGTTAGTCCTCGCTATTTTGCTGGGTACACCATTCACACTAGTATGTTTGTGATGATGAAGATTTTTTTTTTCTTAAAATTGTGATGCCAAAAAAAATGTGAAAATGCCAAAGACAAAAACAGAGGAAATGATTGTTTTTAATGAAGTTGTGAGGACTGAGTTTTGTATTTGGCTTTGTGTGTTGTGTTTTGTGTGTTGTTGCTCATATATACCGATCACGAGGAGAATTTGAGTGGCCTATGCAACTTCCTTCTGCAAATAGGGTTGTATTATCAGCAAGTTATGTGTTGCGCTGTGTGAGGAATACATGTTTCATCATTTGGTCTTCTGTTTGATGATTCTTCCCGGAAGCTTTTAGACATTAACACGCAACCCTATTCAGCAGCAACCGATACACAAAGAGACTGTGTAGGTTGATTATTCAAGTGTACCTACATTGGATCCTTCAAATTTGTAGTCTCTAATGGAACTTCTCCAGAGGAAGAGTTGAGCTTGAAGGAAGTTGATGAGCGAGCCTTTACAAAATGTTACTAAAGAAAGCAAGAAGAATATCGAGAACCATTGGTTGAGAAGGGAAGGGTGGTTGCTGAAGTGTATGATGAGAGTGGATCAGAACAAGGAGTGTCGATTAGTTAATGAATTCAACTACTGAGGCTGCATTGTTATTGTAATATTCAGTCTGATCACATTCTTTACATTTCAGAACAGTTTTGTAACCATTTGATTATTTCTCGAACTCTTAAAGACATGATTATTTCTTATCATTCATCTCAGCTTAGCAGACAACCTTCGTACCAGTTGCATTCCAGAGGTTTCTTCTTGGAAACTTTTGGACTCTATAGTCGCTCGTAAACAAGTTTCTCAGACTGCAGTTGGAAACCAAGAACACAGAAAACAATCATGACTTGACATGGAAGACAATGATACTTACGGTTCATGTACTGAGAAATTCTGAGTACCTTGATGAGCATATCTGTTGGTAGCCAAGCCGGTGCGGTCGGGATACCAACCCATCCAACCTAATGTTTCGCAATCCATTAACTTATCAATCTATCTCTTTATGGCTCATGAAACAGAATAAACAATTTGGGTGGAAGAAACTTACAAGTGCATACTCTCCTGTCTCAAAGACACGAATGTCCAGGACCTGCAAAGATTTAGCAAGATTGAGATAACTTGTTGGCAATAAGGGATTGAATTCGGGTTATACCTCGCCTCGATCTTCGTAGATGTAGTCGAGTCCTTTGTAGAAAGGAGGATGTCCAACTGATAAGTACTGTGATCTCAACAAACGAAAGAAACAAAGTTTCAGAAACAAGTTTTCAAAGAAGCTTCAAAACGGAGAAAAATTTCGACCCTACATTGATGCTGTTGAGGTACTTCTCCTTCTCCACACGAACGATTTGACCCTTCTTCACTGTTTTTCTCATCCACAAAAAAAAAAGTTAAAAGAACTATCAGTATCCTATTATTGGATTCAGCATTTGAAACATAAGTGAGGGAACTGACTAGAGTAAACCGGTTTCTTGGGAAGAGTTTTAGGGGTTTTGGTTGAAGCTGATGATGCTTCCCCTTCGAATTTAGCCTGTGTGCTCTGTTTCTCTTTCTCTTTCTCTAACTCTGCTTTGACTGTGAATTGAGGAAGATGACGAAGAGGGAATCTTCTAGGAGAAAGTGGAAGTGAAGAGGAGATGGTCGAAAGAGAAGAAAGCTGAGACAGAGTCGCTGAGAAAGCCATTGAAGAGGCTACCAAGAAATTTTCTATGTTATTCTTGAGAGTTTGGGATAAGACCGCAATGGCTTCTAACCTCTCAAGCCTCAACTGTCTGGAAAAAAGGCATCACTGAACCAATCATAAGGTGCCACGTAAGTACCACAAACAAGTTTCATAAATATTTTTATATTGTTTTTTTCTTCTGATGTCTGATTTTTTTTTTTTTTTTTTGAAATTCTGTATGGCATGGAAGATCATTACCAATCGTCTCACGTCTACTTCTTAAGTAAATTTAACATTAGATATAGTTGATCTGGTAGTAAAGTGGGAAACAATTTTCTGTGCAAAGCAATTTTCAGTAATTTCTAAATCAAATATTTGTACAGTGATCTCTTTTTGTTGTAAAAACAGAGTCATATAGTGAGCATAATGTATATATATTACAGAAACCCCAGAAAAGGAAAAGGAGAGAGAAAGTTTTAGCTCACTCATGAACCCTAGATTCTAATTTCATCCGTTTGGAAGATGGAGTGTCATCGTCCAGAGAGAAAACACCATGAGGCGTGGAAGATGATGATGATGATGAAGAAGAAGAAGAAGAAGAAGATTATGAATCAATGTCGTTTTGAAGGATTCTCTTAGGACTAGGGTTTTTGTTTTTTCTTCTTCTTCAGCTTCACCACCTCTCATTATAAGTTCTTTCAGCCACTTTACATCTGCTAATTTCACCGGTTTTAGCAGGAAATCCTCTGCTCCTTCTGTCATACATCTACATACAAAATTAAAATTATAAAATCTTCAAAATCTGATTACAGAGTTGAGATTAGTTGATTAAGTTTCTTACTGTTCTATACGAGGTTGTATGTTCTCAGACTACATTATCACTACTGGTATCTTTCTCAATGTTGTAAAGACTCCTGGTAAGAAAATATACAACAGAGTTAGTGTAAGTATAGCCTTATTCAAACTTTACTTTGATCTTCTTGAGTAGTTCAGATCCTGTTAGTCCCGGTATGGAGTAATCTGTCACTATCAAGTTCACCTTCAAATCCTGTAATCAAAATTTGCAGAACTGTTCATATAAACCGCATCAAATCAAATCCTTAATGATACACACAGAAGCTCAATTATCAAGAAACTAACTATAAAGTTTTCTCTTTTTTTTTCTGAAGACAAAAGGTTAAATGTTGTGATCCTCATTGTTCAAATCTTATATTTCTTGGGAGACAAACCAGCAGAAAAAAAAAAACAAGCTTCAAATCTTTTTTTTTATTGTTGTTAGAAAACAGAGAGGTTTTGGTAGAAAGAAACAGTAACTTAAGACCAGAAGATCCTTTGCCTCCATGTAGACCAAGATATTGAAGAGCCCTAGTCCCACTCTCAACAGTCGTCACTGTATAAACGAAGCCCATAAATTTAATCGGAAAAACGAATCAGAGTCGAAACAAAGAGAAGTAAAAAAGAAAGAGAATGAGAAACGATTTTGCCTTTTATCACCTTTACAAGAAGAGATCCTCAGCAATCTCTCTATAACCTTACGATCCAAGAAACTATCATCGACGGCGATTACATGTACTATATAAACTAAGCACTCAATGTACTCTTATCACCTTTACAAGAAGAAATCCTAAACAATCTCTATGAAGTAGTTAAGTATGATCGGGATGAATAGATGGAGAATTGTCAAATTATAATTGGTTAAAATGAATCAGAAAAAGTGCGGGTTTGCTTTTTGGGCTTTGAGCATGAAGATCTCAAGTCCAATACTAATATATGCTCGGATTGATTCACGTTACTCAAAGACAATCGAAGAAACATTTTCAGAAAAATGACGTTACTTAAAGATCTCATCAGGAACATAATGGAAATGTCAGTATATACAAACGCCGTTTGCCGTTTTCATTAATTAATTAATTAAATTAATTTTTCAGAAAAAATGATACATAGCTCACATGTTGCCACTCTCTGCAAACGACTTTTTATTTGGTGTATATGACTTTTTATCATGATATATAGCTCACATGATATTTTTTGTCTCGAATTTTTAGCTACCCAAAATTAAATAACAACCGTTTTAAGTTTTGACAGTCTTCAAACTGAGTAGGGGTGGGCACAGGTCAAGTACCCGCTTTTTTGGGTAAGTTTGATACCCGGTCTGTTATCTGTAAGTAATAATTTTTTCGATTCGGATTTGATATCTGTTGAAGTAAGTACCCATAAAAGCAAATATCCGCAAAAAAATTAATAGCCGTTATACGCTATCTGTTACCCGTTATCTAGTTCGTTGGGTATTTGTGGGTATATGTAGTTTTTTACGGGTTTTTTTGGGTTATTGTGGATATTTACGAATATTTAACGGATAATTAATAAATATTTATGAGTAATGGATACGGGGTCGGGTTGGATATTAATTTTGTTTTGAAGAGTTGATATCGGATCCGTTACTTGCAGATAATTGAATTAAAACGGGTACTTGGATTGGATTGACGAAAACGAAAAAATTGTTTGTTTATTAGTTAAAAAGTTTAAAATATGAACGGCCCATACTTACAAAATAGAACGGCCCATACTTACAAAATAGAACGGAATACTTAAAAAGTAGAACGGCCCATACTTACAAAAATCTCAATAGCTGTTTCTATTTTCAACGGAGGGCTTTGAATACGAAACAAATTGTAAATTAATACTTTTTTTTTTTGATGAATCGTCTGTTTAGCAAATCGCTCTGTACTTCGGCCGCCGGAGCCAATCTGAAACCACCACCGGCCGATTCCGCCGCCATAGCTAAGCTTATCCTCTCTTCTCCCACAACAACCCACCAAAACCTAGACGAGCAATTTCTACTCTCTTCAAAAACCCCTTGGACCGCACAGCTCGTGAACTCTGTTCTCAAGCGCCTCTGGAACCACGGCCCTAAAGCCCTCCAATTTTTTCACCTGCTCGACCGTCACCACCGCGAATACGTCCACGCCTCTTCCTCCTTCGATCTCGCCATCGACATCGCCGCCCGTCTTCACCTCCACACCACCGTCTGGTCCCTCATCCGCCGCATGCGCTCCCTCCGCCTCGGTCCTTCACCCAAAACCTTCGCAATCGTCGCCGAGAGGTACGCCTCCGCTGGGAAACCCGATAAAGCGGTAAACCTCTTTCTGAATATGCACGAACATGGGTGTTTTCAGGATTTGGCTTCTTTCAACACGATCCTAGATGTTCTGTGCAAATCTAAACGCGTAGAGAAAGCTGATCAGCTGTTTAGGGATCTTAGGGGAAGGTTTAGTGCTGATATAGTTACCTACAATGTGATTGTCAATGGTTGGTGTTTGATCAAACGGACGCCAATGGCTTTGGAGGTTTTGAAAGAGATGGTGGAGAGAGGAATAAACCCTAATTTGACCACTTATAACACAATGCTCAAAGGGTTTTTCAGGGCGGGGCAGATTAGACAGGCTTGGGAATTTTTCTTGGAGATGAAGAAACGTAAGTGTGAAATCGATGTTGTTACCTATACAACCGTGGTTCACGGGTTTGGTGTCGCGGGGGAGATTAAGCGGGCGATGAATGTATTCGATGAGATGATTAGAGAAGGAGTGCTTCCTTCTGTTGCGACACACAATGCTTTGATCCAAGTTTTGTGTAAGAAAGATAACGTAGAGAATGCGGTTGTGATGTTTGAGGAAATGTTGAGGAAAGGTTATGAACCGAATGTGACGACTTATAATGTGTTGATAAGAGGGCTGTTTCACGCTGGAGAGTTCAACCGCGGAGAGGAGTTGATGCAGAGAATGAAGAACGAAGGCTGCGAACCAAACTTCCAGACGTACAATATGATGATACGCTATTATTCAGAGTGCAGCGAGGTCGAGAAAGCTTTGGGTTTGTTTGAGAAGATGAGGAGTGGGGACTGCTTGCCAAACCTGGATACTTATAATATACTGATAAGTGGAATGTTTGTGAGAAAAAGATCAGAAGATATGGTGGTCGCTGGTAAACTATTGCTTGAGATGGTTGAGAGAGGGTTTATACCCCGGAAGTTCACTTTTAATCGAGTTCTGAACGGCCTTCTTTTGACAGGGAATCAAGCTTTCGCAAAGGAGATCTTGAGGTCGCAGAGTAAATCCGGTAGCCGCCTTACCCGGAAATTCAGGCTATGAAACTATTATTATTTCCACGTGAAAGGGAAAAAGGACATTGCATTCAAGTTAATGCAGACTCACTAGACTAGGGAAGACTTTGATAAATTTTCCGGAGAGCTTTGTGTATTTGAACTGCCAAATTACACAAGTGCTTTATAATCATGGGCCAAAATTTGCCTTTTACAGTAGCTGTGACTGAGTATAGGTGATGGAAACTGATACAAAGTTGGAAAGTTCTTGATGTAAATAAATGATTCATGTGAATGAGTTCCCAATATTTGCTTCTGTGATTCTCCAGTAAACATTGAATCGGAGAAAGATGGTATGCCTCCCCTGGGATGGTTCCTTTTTTCAGTTACAAGATTATCTCCTCTTGGACACTGATGTTGAGTGTCTTGTTTGGAAGAACAATACTGCTGGTCACCACAACCTCGTCTTCAACTGCAACCGAGTCTCCTGAAACCATTATATTTCAGGTTAATTACTGTCTATAAGGATATTTTATTGTCTGCCTGTAAGGAGAACGAGCGGAAAATGAAGGGAGGATATAAACAGTGTACCGAGAATTGTAACTCCAAGTTTGGAATTGTAGACTCCCTCAGCCTGTGATCAACAAAGTAAAATTTCAGGTTCAAGATTGTGAAGGACACCAAACATAAACAGAATGAGTCAGACTCTTAACAGATGAGCAGAAGAGAGAAACATGCCTGGACACGGGACCATCTCCCGATTGAAGATTTCCAACCAACGATTGCGTTTGTCACCACTGCATTTTCCTGGGAAAACAGTCACTGAAGAGTCAATCGCAAGAGAAGTTTGCCCATGTTTGTTTTAGTCATTGATGTAAGACGACATACCATGATCTCAACGTCGTCAAGGATGATACAACTGATAAGCCTGACACCCGGTCCAACACGAGCATTTGCAGAGACTGAGACGTTAGGACCAATCTGTTAATAGACGAAACAGAATGCTTTGTGATCAAAGTGGAATAAGGAGTTGCTTGAACAAGGGACAAAACCAGAGGTTACTTACCTTTGCAGTTGGGTGTACTTTTGCAGAAGGATGTATGTAAACATCACCAATCACTATGGCACTCTTTGTTCCATCACCACTAGCCAACACGTGAGGAGAGGTCAACCGGAATTGGGAAAGATAGAGTTCCGAGCACCTCAGCGACATTCTGAGCAAAAGTCAACCCATAAGTCAGAGTCATAACACTTTCCTTGTTTCAGTTGCAGCTAAACATTTTTGTCCACTCCTTGCAGCTTAAAAGAAATATATAGAAAGACAAGGCAAGGCATACCCAGGAGATTTAATTTGCTCCCAGAAATCCTTAGTCTCGTAAGTATATAGCTGTTTCTTCCCAGCTAGAGGTGAAAGGATGTCTTGATCCAGTCTTACAAAATCTGCCGGGATCCTATTTTAAAGGGGTGAAAACATATCATCTTAAGAAGATGATATTCAGTAACCTTGTTATGTATTCAGTTATGTATGAAGAGACAATAGACAAACCTTGTTGCCGGTTGAAGAGCTTCAAAGCTGGAAACACGTCTCAGAGTTGCTAAGACAAACAAAAGGGAACAAAAAACAGAGGAAAAAAATGAGAGGGACTTTGAAGATGTATACTACTAAGAGAAGAAAGCGTAGACGATGTTGTAAGATCTTTGTTACTGCTTTTACCTGTATCTTTCCTTTGAGAGGAAACATCTCTTATGGCAGTAAAAATGTCAGGTGTAAATACATAAACACCGCAGTTAATACGGTCACTGACCTGTGTTTCCAAGATAAAACAGTAGAATCAAAACGTGAATATGCTAAAGATCTGAGTCATCTCATTGATATGTACATACAAAAGTTTCTGGTTTCTCGGTGTAATGAAGCAGCTCATTAGTAACTGGATCTGCAACCAGTTCTCCAAATTGGCTTGCTGATTCAGGAGAGACCTAAATACCAAAAACACACAAGCATCTTTGATAAAATCGACCAGAAACAAGAACAAGACTAATCATATACTCAATCGCAAACCTTGATCACAAGAAGAGTTCCAATTCCACCATATTTCATATGAGCCTCTGTTGAATTAAAGTATTAACTAGTAAGAACGATCTTCAAAACGAAAAGATGAATCCGCACAAGATTAGGACTTAGAAAAAAAAGTACATACCGAGCATTTCCGGCAAGGGGAAACTGCAGCAAACATCACAGTTAAGTAGGAAGATATGAGACTGCAAGGAAGTAGACACAAGAACTCAGATGTGAAGAAGAAACACTTGGTTCATAAAACAATTGCGCAGAGGAATGATTGAACATAATAATAAGATACTTGGAGACTAACCGGGTTATCTTCCATAATTAGATTTCTAAAGTGATACAGCCCACCAGCTGAACCATGTGGCTTGTCTTCTCGCAGATATCTAGTAGGCAGAAACCCCAAAAAAAAACAGAGAACAAAGATCAGAGCTACATAAATGAGCAACTGATAACTGAGATGCAAAAAGAGGAGAGACTTATCAAACCTGACAGGAACTTTGAGTTCATTGGAAATGGCAGAGACATAAAGTGCAAATTCCCTCTCCTCATAGAAGCCAACAAGATAAATTTGACCTAAATTTGGAATCTGCAGAATATAAAAGATTGATATCATCATCATCATCATCATCATCATCCATTGATCTAGTGTTGAAATCGAGGGAGTCAAAATTTTACCCTTTTACAAGCTGAAATTGGGTGATGCACCATTGGTTGTCCCGCAATAGGAAACAGAGGCTTTGGAATATTCAGGGACAATGGTCGAAATCGAGTACCTGTGGATCCAAGATTCGAACACAATCAGAATCATAACCATTTGAGATACCCCAGGCATTTGCTATTGCGGAGGAATCTGATAAAAGTAAAAAAAAGCTAACTCTTTTAGCGGTTACCTTTGGTTGGACCACCGACCATGATCACAGCCACCACTTTCTCCTCCATTGAGCTCCCCATTTTCAAAGCTCAGATCTCTGAAACAGACCCAGAAAACCTCGAATTCTCACACACAAAATTCCACCACTTTGTTGGGTCACACTTTACGAAGTATCAGAATTCACAACAAAAGAAGGATGAAGTTTTTCAGAAATTTTAAAGGGAAGATCTATCTCGTCGGAAAAAAAAAGAGAAGCTTTTGAGAAGATCTAATCGAAAGTGTCACTGATAAGTTGTGGTTATCGAGATCTAAGGAGCTGTATAGTTCTGGTGATGGGTCCAGTCTTATTCACCATTCAACTCATTCCTTAAAGGATCAGCGCGAGAAAATCCCCACACACCTCTTTTCTTCTATCTTCCCTTTCAGATTTGTTTAAATAAATTGCTCTTTTTGTTTTAAAATATCCACTACCCTCGGATCTCATAAAACGCTTTCTCTAAGCAAATACTATAGTATATTCCGATTTCTAATTTAATGCCATGTGTAATTTTAAGCTTTGATGTGACTTGAAGGTGACATAAAATGGTGCATGTTCTTGATATTGCTGCACCAGAGCCCCCAAAATGGTGCCTCAATGCTGACCTTTTCTAACAACGACGAATCACCAAATAGAGTTTAATTTATTCTTTCTTTACTATTATAAAATGGTTTCACAAATAGAGTTTCAGGATCACACTTGACAGATTGATAAAACCACAAAGACGGAACAGTCAGCCAGCTTTTTGTTTTCCATTTTTGATAAGAACGTATTCATTACTTAGCAGGGGGGCTTGTACCATCCCCATGGGTCGTTTGAAGTATAGCGAGTCACTTGCTTCACACTCAAGTAGTTATCGAGTCCCCTGAACACACACACACAAGAAACCAACCAAAACCTTTACTACAAATCATCAGGATTTAAGTCTTTAACAAAAAGATTTGTGACAGAAAAAAGAGACGTACCATTCTCCTAATTCGCGTCCAAACCCACTGCGTTTGACTCCACCCCATGGAGCTTGAGTAAAGCAAGGCTGTGAACAGTTAATCCAGACAATTCCAGATTCAAAGGCCTAACAAAGTAGAATGATTTGTGTTATTAGATGGTATTGTAAAAGACTAAAAAGGAATCTGAATGGTTCAAGAAACAGGCACTGACCTGGCTTACGCGCTCACATCTTTCCGTATCATCAGATATCACTGCAGCTCCTAATCCGTAACTGTCATTTATCAATGATTGTCAGTCACATAAAATCCTAACACCAGTGCAACGGATAGGATCTGATCAGTGAAACGTTATCTTACTGGCTGTCATTTGCTAGTTCAATTGCCTCATCTTCACTGGAGAATGTTTTCACGCAAAGAACAGGCCCGAAAACTTCTTCTCTCCAAATTTGCATTGAAGTGGTTACATCAGTTATGATGGTTGGTTCGATGAAGAAGCCCTTTTCCAGATGCTGTAAGATATATGTGATATAGGGGTCATCATCATAGCCTGGAAGAAACTGCATCTAGGATAGGAAAGAAAGGAAGATATAACACCTCAGGTCGGGAACCACCATGCAGAATCGTTGCACCTTCACTTTTAGCCGTCGAGATTAACTTCAATATTTTCTCGTACTGTAATGTTCACTTTTGTCAGCTCATTCAGATTATATGATCACAGAAGTTGAAGTACATCTAATGAATAAGAACATGACAAGCCTAACGAAACATGATATGGAGGATGTGATTTGACTGATGCTCAAGAAGCTCTGCAATTCAGATATTACAGGAGGCAAAATTAATCACTACTACAGAACTCAATCTCTGGAAATAAACAACTTATTATAAGACTCTCATCAATTATCTCTTCCTTGTTTTTCTGGTTCTAGTAGTGCATTTACATGTAGCAACCTGATTACAGAATGACAAAATATAGAAAGACAGAACAAACACAGACAGAGCATTTACCTGTCCTTCGCTGACAACTGGACCAAGCCTGCATCCTTCTTCCAAGGGGTCTGATATTTTAATGTTCTTGGTCCATTCTACAAGCTTTTCTATGAATTCAGATGCGATGCTTTCCTAAGATTGAAAATATAAAACTGATACGTTATAGACATGTTCAGCATAAATTAGACAAGGGCCAGCAACTGAATCCAGTATAGACTTATCCCTGTTGGCATAACGACCAAAAGGCTTGATCTCAGATAACTATCATTACCATGGACCTCCATGGAAACATCTTATCGTATAACTTGGAATATAAACTTCTCAGATTACCGCATGTAGTATTGAGAAGTTTAGGTTAAAAGCAAGCAGAAGATATGAAACACTTGGTTGGCAATTGGCACTTACATGAACAAGAAGCCGTGAAGTTGCACTGCAGATCTGACCATTTGTCCAGAAGCAACCGAAGAGAGCCCATTCAACAGCTATTATAATCATTTGCAGGCGTCAAAACATACAAAACTTTCATTGTAAAACTTAACCGGATATCCGAGTCATGTCTGCTCATCATAAAACAACCAATATAAAATCCGTTAAAATAATTTTAGTGACACTCACCTTTATCAAGATCAACGTCATCAAACACAATGAGAGGGCTCTTCCCACCAAGTTCCATAGAAACAGGCTACAGAAAGGCCATGAGTGAGGTGTCATTGACATCATTTGATGAAACAAAAGAGGAGAAAATAAATATAAACAGATTTTCAGAAATTTGAATCACCTTCACCAACTGAGCAGCAGCTGTCATGACCTTGCTTCCCGTGGCAAAACTTCCAGTGAACGCAATCTGCAAAGAAAACATGACTTTTGCATTTTAGCTTCTAAGAACCACATACATTAACTAAGATGCTAGTGTAATCAATAGCCCTTTTAGTCGAATTGTATTGTGTTTAATGTATATCTAAAAGACCAATACCTTGTCCACACTGGGATGTGATGCCAAAGAGGCACCAGCTTCAGAACCCAATCCAGTCAAAACGTTGAAGACCCCAGGAGGAAGACCAACTTCTCGACAGATATCAGCAAGCTCCAAACAAGTGCTGTTAAAAAAACATAAGACAATTGAATGTTTAAAGAAGGACCAATGCAGAAGCATAATAACGAGAAAGACAATACACAGTTACTAACACTGATGCCAGCTCTGATGGCTTGAGAACCGCAGTGCACCCTGCAGCAAGTGAAGGAGCCACCTTCCAAACAGCCATCAGAAGGGGGTAATTCCTTGAACATCAAACCAAGTTTAAGAGTATAGGTGTCATGACGATTTTAACAAGTAAACCCCAAAAAGGAAACTAATGGTTACCGAGAGTTACCATGGTGTGATCAGTCCTACAACTCCAATAGGTTGCTTCAGAACATAACTCTCAAAAGTTTCCATGGGAAGCACGACTGGTGCTTTCTGCTTAGCATCTAATCCTTCAGCAAGGCCAGCATAAAATTCAAAACATCCAGCGACATCATCCTGCAGTACATCAAACAAAAGCACATTACGATCAAACCTAAAAAAAAATGAGCCGAAATTTAACAAAAATGGAAGCAACAGTACCATATCCCAGACTGCTTCATCCAATGGTTTACCACAATCAAGCGCTTCGAGCGTTGCCAGATCTGACTTTCTTTCCCTTACCTAAACATGACAGATACATCACATAAAAGTGATTAAAGGTCTTGACAAAACTGAGGCTTGAAGATATCTCAACAACATAGACAATGAAAAGGCATTACTCATCAATTCAATACCTTATCAGCAATAGCGCGTAAAAACTGAGCACGAACAGCTCCTGATGCTTTGGCCCAATCTTTCCCTTTATTCCTTGAAAATGCTCTTCGAGCGGCGTTGACTGCAACCTCCACATCCTCCGTCGTAGCCGCAGGGATGTCACCTAACTCATCCAAGACAAACACATCACTCGATCAATTCCAACGAAAACAAGTCGATTCAGCAAAAAAAAAAAAAACTGGTCCTTGATAGAGTTAGAAGACCCCCAAAAAGCGAAATCTCGATATCGAACTTGAAAATTGTTACCCAGAAGAACGTGGACCTAATATCGAAAGAAGAGAAGAAAAACGGTACGAGGGCTTACCAATGACATCTTCCGTAGCCGGATTCACGATTGGGATACGCTTCTTCAAGATGGGCTCTCTCCATTCGCCGTCGATAAATAGCTGTCGAGTAGGCATAGGAATGGCCATTTTTGTTATCTGAATCTACAGCTTCTCTCTCTCTCTATCTCTCTCACTCGTTCACTGGAGATGGATACTAGAAGTTGATGCTCTCTCACTTGCACGCCCTTCTATTAATTGACTTGGATGGCACTGAAACGCCTCATCTCTTCTGCTGACACATAACTTGCTTCATTTCACTCAAAGCTTCTATCTTTGTAAGTTTGACAGTGACAGAGCATCAGCAACAACCACTATATTGAAAAGTTAATGGCAAATACGCAAATCAATATTCATAATTATTTGATGATTTAGAAAAAAACAAGAAAAAGAACAAATTTTGTAAATTTGAACATGTTTTTACAAGATTTGTTATTTTTACTTTTTAAAAATCATCAAATAATAATTCTGAATTTTGATTGGCTTGTTGTCATGAACTTTCCAATGGTTGATGCTCTGTCACTGTCAAAAACATGTTCAATTTCTATTTTTTTCATCAATAATTAACTTTCATACTAACAAGTTGTTACTACTTTATTTGAGTTACTTCACCGTTTTGAAAAAGTACTGCAATTCAGTCATTATCAATTCGTTGAATTTCTTCATTACTGGTTTGAGTGGTTTCTGTTATTGCTCCCATGTGACAACTAGCTGTAAAAAGAATATACCTTGTTTTCTGATTGGGATAAAAAGAAGGAGCAGACAAGATCTAGGGGCTATGGTCGTGTTTATGCTTCTTCTTTTCGATGCTGCTCGAAAGAACGGTTAAGCAAAACCTTCAATTTGGCTTCGGTTTAAAGGGTTTTCTATCTAATTCAACTCAAGACTTTCTTCTTCTACGAACTTCGCATTTTGGTCAATAACTAACATCTTATCTCATTAATCTATGCTTCTTAATTGAGTCGGATATTTTGGGATTTGTCCGTAGCTGATTAGTTGTGGTCGTACTTTATTTTGAATCCCTACCTGTGGTGTGTGGTGCCCAAATGTCACATCAAAAAGAGAGAGCTTTAACGGTTTGCTACATGATCTAAACGCTGAGGCTGAGCTGCAAAATTATTAAAGCTAATTAACTCGTAATATTCTTTTAGAATAAGGCCACCTTTTGGAACTTAAGGAATGTGATTTAACTTAGTTCCTGACACATCGAAATAACATATACTATATGTTGTTTCGTAATTGAACATATAGAAGCCTCTTAATTAGTGCCCACAACAAAAAAATTTCCACGAGCAGTAATACAGTCCACGAACTTTTTACGCCAACGTCTAGAGTGCCAAATCAATCCAGACTAAAACCAATATGAAATATGGTGAACAGTTTTCAAGTCTAATTGTCCATATGTCGGGAACTGTATAGAATAAATTTTCACTAATATCACATTTTTCTTTTCTTTTTTTTTTGTATCCAAGGAGTTTCAGATCCTAGGTCCATAGTCTTCTTGAAGCAGTGATATATCATATATATAGGACCAAAGGTAAATTAAGTCTCCTTCTGTTTCCTAGTAGGTCTCGAGCCCAAGACCTAGTCATGCTCTCCCCCAAGAGCTTCCCAAGGTCAAACGGTAGAAATACCATTATCTGGTTACTAATATCATTTGAGTTTTCAGACGATGTCAGCATCAACAATTATGGTATCATCATGTAAGGTGGACATGGACTCTTGCTCACTTAATCAGATATTCTGACATATTCGGGCATAGACAAAGGTTGCAATCTTTTATAGTCAGTTAATGGATTTGGCAAAAACACCTGCTAGACAATGATACTTACAACCAATTAATCAATTCATAACACATGTGTGACCGATCTGTTTTCAACGCCCAATAATCTGATGAAAATAAAATATATATATATATATATAGTCTTTAGATTCTAGAAACAAAAAAAAAGTCGTCACGAATGGTTTCAGTCTTTTAAACAACGTGTCTAAACGAATAGAGATAATTCATCATTAGATAGTGCAAAAAGGACAAGAAATGGGATTTAAATCACGTGGAAAACAAGGAACATGACAAACCAACAGAGTCTCACTATTCCCGCGTGATCCACTTATAATCCGCCACGTGTGCATTTTCCACGCGCCAGTCAGCGTTCATCTCGTTCCTCACTTCCTAGTTCAGTCTTCATATATATATATATAAATACACACAGCCGCAAATTCGAATCAAAGCAGATAACAGATATAACTGGAAACTCAAACGAAGGAAAGTAATCTTGAACCGGAAAAGAGTCAAATTCACAGCCAAACCGAACCGGGTGTGTGTGCTTCTTTTTTCTTGTTGTTGCTCCAATGGTGAAGAAAGTGATGAAAGAGGAAGAAGAACAGAGAAACTCGTCAATGCAGTCAAAGTACAAAGGCGTGAGGAAGAGGAAATGGGGGAAGTGGGTGTCGGAGATCAGACTTCCCAACAGCAGAGAACGCATCTGGCTAGGCTCTTACGACACTCCCGAGAAGGCGGCGCGTGCCTTCGACGCGGCTCAGTTTTGTCTCCGCGGCGGCAACTCCGATTTCAATTTCCCAGATAATCCACCGTCGATCTCCGGCGGAAGGTCGTTGACGCCTCCGGAGATTCGGGAAGCTGCTGCTCGATTCGCCAACGCCCAGGACAATATTATAAGTATCCCGGGAGAAGAATCGGGTTTATCAGGATCCGAAATCCGACCGGAGTCTCCTTCGACCTCCGTATCTGAAGTAGCTACATCGTCGATGACGACGCTGGATTGCGATCTATCGTTCTTCGATATGCTTCCTACTGATTTCGGGATATTTCCTGAGTTTGATGACTTCTCGGACGGCTTCTCCGGTGATCGGTTTACAGAGATTTTGCCAATCGAAGATTACGGACAAGAGAATTTTGATGGGTCTTTGTTTCTTTGGGATTTTTAAATTTCCAAAATTAAATTTTGTAAAGAGCGAATTGTGGTTTCTTGGGGCCATGGAGTACTCTCGAAATTTTTGTAAGACGGAGCTCCAACGACCCGGGAACTTGATTCGTCATCCGATGAATCATTCCTGTATTTTTTTTTTTTTTTTTTTTTTAACCAAAATTTTCGGATAAATAACAAATACATTAAATAATTGTTTTGGAAGAATAATCCTTTCGCATACATGATTTTTGGGAAGATATTTATTATTCCAAAATATAATTCTGGAAAGAGTTTATTATTCGGCCCAAAATATTATGGTTGGGCCCTAAACCTTGAATCATTTTCTTCAGCCCATTTTAAAATGATATGGGAAAATGAAATACTAAAAATATCTCCCCATCAATACGTCTAATTTCGATGTTATTACTTTAATCAAAACTACAATTTTAACATCAATAGTTAAATAAATAAAAAAGGATTGGAATTAATTAACCCATTAATTAACTAAAGAAGAGAAACGGTCGACAAAACAAAATTAAGTAGAGAAAATAACCAGAAAAAACTGCCACCTAAGTTTGGGCTTAAATTAAAAAAACAATCACTTTCAAAAAGTAAAACCACTGTCTGATTCCAGACCAAAAAAACCACTATATAAAATAATAATCTAGGTGCTAATAAATAGAAAAGAATCCACATTTCAAGTACAGATGAATTGGTCTATGCCAAAAAATAATAATAATAATAATATAATGGTATATAGTAAAATGCAGTGGTTTAAAAATACATATTTACATAAAAATATATATATCATACAGAATATTTTTTTCCCAGAGAGAAAGTCTTGGATTCCTAAGAATAACAAATAAATATCAGAAATGGACATTTGAATCTTGATGAAAAAAGTGGGTCCTAGTGTCCTACTCACCAATGAACATATAGAAAGAATCATTTCCCACAATAAAATAAACAAAAAATAAATCTGAGCCTGCTCATTTCAATAATGGTGTAAAATAATATAATGTCGATTAAAGTAACCAAACAAGATAAATAAATACAATAATAATAATAATAATAATGATGATGATAAATAAAGGGTGGGCCGCTCTATAGACTTCAATCATTAATCATAGCACATAAAATTCCAAACTTGAAAGAAAATCAGTGGGCTCAAAGTCTCTACCTTTCTTCCATCTTTCTCTTCAACAATCAGATTCTTTCCTATAAGCTTTGTGTTTCTCGATTTCTGGTTTTTCTCTCTCAAATTTCTTTCAGTTTTTTTTTTCTTGATTATGATACTAAGCAAGAGATCTCATCTAATGATCCGAAAATTGTCCGAGATGTTGGTTCCGGGAAGCCGATCCGCTATCAAATCGGAAGATTACTCGGCGAGTCCAAGAAGTCCGTTAGATTTTAAATTCCCGTCGCCGGTTAACTCGAAACGGTTCGGTTCTGGTGGTATCGGTTTGGGTATCGTCGCTGCCTTGGAGGAAACTAACATTGGGATTAACCGGTACGATCCGGCTCGTTACTCTGGGAGATTCCGATGCCCTGAGATTGATCTGTCGGAGGAAGAATACACTTACGTGACGAGCCGTGATGGGCCGACCAAAGTGTATTATAACAACGACGGGTTTAAATTGTTCGAAAATGGGTCGGATTACGATGATCAGAGAAGGCAGAAACCGATGGTTATCGCCGATGTACCACCGGTTATTAAGACACAGACTTTTAGGGTTTCGACAGAGTTTCTGAGCTCGTGTTGCTTGTGTAAGAAGAGACTTCAAGGCAAAGACATATACATGTACAAGTAAGTCTCTTCGCATTAAAAAAAAAAAAAAGAATCAATTTCGGATTAAAACTTGATAATTTGGTTGAACGAATCTGTTCTTGGATCTTTGTAACGTCGAGACAAATTCAAAATTGTAAATCCCAAGAACTTCTAAATTTATTGATTTGTGGTTTTCTTGAAAATTAATTTTTTATTTGTTGGGTTGTGTGCAGAGGAGAGATGGGATTCTGCAGTGCAGAATGCAGATCAGTGCAAATAATGAATGACGAGCGAAATGAACAATGTAAATCGCAAGTCCCGAGAAGCGTCGACGTTTCGAGCTCTCCTTATGCCGGCGAACAAAGTTTCTCCGCCGGGATATTCGTATTTTAGGATAGCATAATATTTTCAAAAGAAGTACATTAAAAGAAATATAATCATCATTCTATTTCTACTTTACCTAAAAAGAAAAAAAGTATGAAAAAAAGAAAAAAAAAATTAAAAGTTTTGGTTAGGTTAAAAGCAAATTGTATAGAAGCTTTGCTTTCGGTTTTGAATACCGATTTATGTTTAAATGTTTTTTTCTCTCTGAATAAAATGAATCAATAAAAATGCAAGAGATGTCTCGGGTTAATTGGTTCCTTAATAGTACCTTCCTATTTTAGGTAATAAACATAAGTGCAAATTAATATTTTGGGTTTATAATTTTAGTTCAGTATGGTTGCTTATTATGCATAGGACTAAGATTTCTGGAGAAAATGAATTTTCGCCAGCTTTGTTTTCGGAGATATATATATATATATATATATGTTTTTCTGCCGGCTTTGTATCCTTTTGTTCCTCCATAATTTTAATATAACTTTCAGAAGAAAAAAAAATACTAGAGATGATTTTATATAAGTATAAGTATTAAGCAGTCGTATTAAAATTACAACGACCTTTAAAGTGTAATAATGCATTGAAATCATTTTCGTGAAAATGCCGTATATATATTCGCATACTCATTTTCATCTTAATTCCAAACTTGGATATTTCACAAATTAAAATATCTTTGAAAAAGAATATCACAAATTAGTGACGAAACTAAAAAATCGTTATAATAAAATTAAAGATCTGAAGAAACACTATAAATAAGTTTTTCATCATTCTGAATCTTGGTGTAATTAATCCATGTGGCCCCTGGATATGCAACTTGTTTTATCTGGCCCCGTCATCAACACAAATTTGTATATATCTTTTTGCCCAACTCAAAAAAAGAAAAAATGATTTGATAAGATGAAGTCTGGGGCCGATTCTGCCCGATCTAACAGTTTGATTGTTCGTTCAAGCATTTGTTAAACATCAAGACCGAACCAAAAAGCTATCGCGAGCCAGAATTCCCATGGTCTACCCAAGCCTGGTCAGATCTACTCCACTACCTTTACTGGATATTTAATTTATAAAGTTAAAGTCCTTCTGAAATACATTATTGCAACTAGCTTGAGCTTTTTCTTGTTTTTACCAAAATACTCCGGTTTGTACACTTTTTTTCCTTTTTGAATTTTCAAACCTAAAACGCTAATACTAACGAATACGCCCAATTTAAACTAAGCGTAAATGAGTGTTAGTTTGATAGATAATAGATATTTCCATATTTTCAAAAGAAAATGTTTCTCTTCCGGTGGGCTGAATTTAATGATATAAGAATTTTTGCTAGCTAGAAGCTTAAACTAAAATAAGCGAAGAAAGAACATTTGGAGTAATTAAACTAAGATGATATTAAGGCCGTCAACAAAAAAAAAAAAACAGAACTGATGTTTCTTACAAATGTTGAGATCGGCAGAGGAAAGGTTTATGACAAAATGGCTTAAACCTAAACAAGAAACTACAAGATTACATTCATACAAATATACTGAGTTTTTGGCGCATTTGAACAAACAAAAACGACTAGGCGTGAAATCAATTTATATTTTAAAAAAAAAAAATGAAAGGGGACGAGCTTGATATTTTGTAAACGATGGAGCATCAAAAGAATCTTTCGAGATGGTCTCTCATGTGGCTTCTGGAACTACACAGTCTCAAAGATTACTGCGAACCTAGTCAAGCTGTGTATGGCTTGGAAGATGCTTCGGTTGAACCGTCTATCTGGTACAGTACCTTTGACGTAATCCTGTTAAAAGGTTACGAGTGGGATATTTAGAAATGGAGTAATAACATAAGATGTTTCCACAGAAAAATGTCCTTACCTATCCTTTCTCTTTTCCAGGAATCGATGAAGCGACGCTCTTCTAGCAACTGGGAGCTCTACAAATCAAAAACAGGTAAGAAAGTTAGTCAAACATGGCTAAGCCAAAAGCCCTGAGAGAGAACCAAAGAGGCCTGAGAAATACCTAAAAATTGAGTCACTTAAAACAAATCTCAGTGGCTTGCTTGCTGCTGAACACTGTATAAACTATCAAAAAAATTGGTAAGCTATCAAGTGGCTTGCTTGCTGATCACGTTTTCTATTTGATCCATAAATCACGTTTATTAATAAAATATTATAAGAAGCAGGAAGCGCACATCTCCTCCACAAATACTGGACTTACACGTGTCCATCTTAACCGCACAAGTTTGATGCTTTACTCGGACGTTCTTTGCAAAGAAGTCATGCATTCCTATTTTTTTTGTTTTCCATTCGATTCATCATAATGTAGTTCAACTCCTACCAAATATTTTCCCAAGTCTTCCAAATAAGTAAGTCATGTCGCAAAGACTAGCCACTCTCTTTGTTTGAAGATAAATTGATTATGATCAACTCCTTAGAATCTGCAAAAATATATATATATATATATATGATATATTCAAGTTCCACTTCGTTGCTATCACTTCATTTGCTTAAAATAGTCAAGGAGATAGAAAAATATTCCAGAATGAATGGCGATTGTTTGTGAGATAGTGGTTCAAGGATAAACAGCAAGAGTTGTCACAGATAATGTCATTTGATTATGTTTCCACATTTAGGTTTCGTGAATTTGGGATCTTTTTTAGTTTTGAGGTTTTTAACTTGTTTTTTTTTTTTAGAAGTAATATATATATAATACAAACTGTGACATAAACAGATACAAGAAAAAAAGAAATATTAAAAGAAGAGACATATATGACTGATCATTCAGATGATGAACCGATTGGCTTATTAACGGAATCAAATACAAAAAGATGAACAACTTTAGATTCCCACTTATCTGTGAAATTACTCAGGAAGAACCAAAAGCGCATAAAGACATCAGATTTTGGATATTGTTGGAGTATGCAACCAAAAAGAAATAAAAGTAAGAGGAGTCACAAGAAGGATATAACATAAAGTTTCAGATATTAGAGGAACAATAGTACAATTTTTTTCTTCTGTAGAAACGTTATCTATTTATGGTTCTCTTATAGTACATGTCATGAGCTGAGTCTGATGAGATACGTTTATCCGTCTTTCGTATGTAAATTGGTTTTCACAGTTGATTTCTCCTTTCGTGTCTGCTTTCTTCCTCATGTGCTACAGAAGAAAAGCTTACATATAAGTGGAAAATTTTGGCCATTGGAAAGACGTGAACATTTCAAAAGATAATTTAATCTAGACATGTTATAATTAGAGGCATTGATACCAATAGCTGTCAAGAGTTACTAAATTTAACTGAGAATTGATTTGGCATTTTCCAGATTGTATGATTAACAATAGTGAAATGAAATACTACAAAACAAAGGCTACAAAGATTCCAATCAAAAGGTATCACACGGAACAGACTTTTTCATGGCAAATCCAAACTCTGCTACGTTTGCTCCTGTCCAAGTTCTCTGGCACAGCAGATCTTGATCCTCAGAAACTTAGCTTAGCTCTTGGCAGTTTAACAAACTGTGTTGATTCCCGCGACAACATAACATGGGGAGTTCTTGTAAACACTGCACATAATAAATACATGCTTTAAAACTCAGCTTCATCACAGTACAATATATCATAATATCTGAAAGCCATCTTAAATCATTAATTGCGTTTCTGGACCCCAAAATACTTTAAGGGAAATAAAAACAACTTCAATTCCGGGTTATTCTTGTCAGTGATCCCTCTCGAGCAGAGTAATTGATATGTTAAGGTTAAAGAGCAACCAGTCCATTGATGATGCATCAGAGAACAATGGATGTTAATGTACCTTGCAGCAAGTTATACAACCAGGTTTGGAGTATAAGCAAACGACTTTTGCTTTTACTTGTAAGGAGCAAAAATGATGCTTGAGTTATGGCCACCGAACCCGAAAGAATTTGATAAGGCTGCTTTAATGTTCAATCTCTCCTTCTTATGACCCACCAGCAATTTTGTATCCTGCTCCAGTTTCATCACATTAGGTAGTATTATTAAATCTCACAATTCTTATGGACATTAAATGGTCTTTGTGCAGTATACCAGTATCGAACTATGATCATCTAGGAATAACAAAAAGCCAAAAAAAAATAATGATAACATACCACTCCATTGTCTGGATTATCGAGGTTGATATTTGGATGAACCCATCCGGTCCTTATTGCCTGTAGAAAACATCAGCAAATTAGCATCAAAAATGCGAAATTGCACCCAATTTCCGTCTATAATAAAAGTTGGATCAAACAGCATTTCCTTCCTTGTAGATACATGTCTCTAATATTTATTGTGTTACCTGCACGGTTGCGACAGCTTCTACAGCCCCAGCAGCACCCAGCAAGTGTCCGATCATAGATTTCGTGGAGTTTATCTTTAGCTGCCACATCGTGGGAGGAGTAAATAAGAAAAACACATAAAACTACCTTGGAATTTTGTAACAGCTTCTAATATACTAAACTTAAGGAGGACTGGAGAAATGAAGCTACCTCAGGATTTTGGCCAAAACAGTGAACAAGGGCTTGGTACTCCTTAAGGTCTCCAGCTGGTGTTGAGGTTGCATGTGCATTTATGTAATTTATCTGTTCCTTGGAAATTCCAGCATGAGCTAACGCTCTCTCGATACAGAGAATTACACCAGCCCCTGTGGATATTAGTCATGCGTTAATGGCGATACACTCTATTGACAAAAGAGATTTGAAACTTGCAGTTGATTAGCAAACTTATATGAAATAGGGGAAAATGAAACAACCATCAGGGCGAGGCTCGGTCATGTGGTAGGCATCACAGGTGAAACTCCCACCAAGGAACTCTGCGTAGATAGTTGCTCCTCTTTTCTGAAATAAAAAGCAGAATACATATGTTCTCACAACTAGTTCCGTATCAGGAATGAAAAAAGCTTGGAGATAAGTTTCATTTGTGATAAACAATACATGGGAAACAAGGAACGACAGCAGGACAAATAAGTTATATACCTTTGCATGCTCAAGTTCTTCCAAAAGCAGAACTCCAGCTCCCTCCCCCATCACGAAACCATCTCGATTCTGTTATGCAATCAAGATTTGAACAAAAAAAATAGAAATGTATTACAAGATGCAAGCAGAAAAATGGAAAAAAAGACACGAGAGTAATTTGTAGAAAATTACACTATCCCAAGGACGTGAAGCTTTTGTGGGATCATTATTCCTTTGTGAAAGAGCCCGGCATGCTACGAAACCTCCCAACCCTGCATTGGTACATAAACGATAAGATATGTGTATCTTAAAGTTCAAGAGCAGAGGGACTAATGTAGTGCAGGAGAGCAAGTTTGCACCTATTGGAATAATAACTGCATCTGAGCCACCACAGAGCATTACATCCTGAAAGGTTTAGGGGAAAGACAGACAGTCTAATAAAGTCGAACCAGATGAAGTCTACCAAACTGTCGAATTTCAAAGTAGATGGAGGATACTTACAGCTTCACCCTTAATAATGTGGTTAGCTGAATTCAGAATGCAAAAGTTGCTTGTAGCACAAGCAGTGGAAATAGAGTAGTTTGGCCCCATCCACCCCTAATATATCATCGAAAAGAAACGTAATTATTAAACTGTTGGTGTTCATTCATATTATGTTATAAGATTCAAATTTAATCAGACCAGATCCATAGCAAGCATAGCAGAACCCATGTTTGTTGTCGCAAAAGGTACACAAAAAGGATTCATCTTCTTGTAGGAGATCTTCAGAGCTTCAATAGCCTCGTGAAAGACCTGTATCGATATATTTTGTTAGAGATGCAATGATTAGCAACTGATTTCCCAATCTTTGGATTCAATTGGTCAATATGAAGAACAATCAGGTGACATTCTAAACAGAAACCTCAGCTGAAACTCTGTTCATAGTTTCTTTATGTATCCAAAATCAAGAAAGTACCTTCATGCCTCCCATTGATGAGCCAATCAAAACTCCACATTTGGCTTTATTAAACTCTGCCATTACTTCTTCAGTTACCCCACCATCAGCCAAAGCTTTCTTACCAGCTGTGAGAAGATAGAGCATGAACTTGTCCATCCTTTTAGAGAGTTTTGGAGCAACCCATCCTTCAGTCGAGAAGGATTTGATTTCTCCCGCAATTCTCTTCACAAAGGTAAAACAAGAAAAGATATTCAAGTAAGCTACAAAAGCAAATGGACAAACTCCGAACACCAAAAAGCTTCCAAGAAATCCTGATATAATATGCTTACCGTAGGAAATTCAGAACAGTCAAAATTCTCAATCTGGCTAATACCACTGTTGCCTTGTAACAAATTCTCATAAAAGGTATTTGGGTCATGACCTAATGGTGTTTCAACTCCCATGCCTGTCACGACAACCCGGCGTTGCTCCGTAGGGGGTTTCTTGTTAACCGTGGCTTCCTTTTCCATATCCATCGAAATAGCCATGGCTCCACCTAAAACCACAAAAGACATTATAGTTGATGATGGATTAACTTAATTAGCTACTATCCAGAAACCATATCTCAATGGCATTATACAAATTAAATTACAGGCAACTTCATAATTTATATATAGTTTCACTGCCATTTGTCCAGGTCTCCAGACTCTGTATCCTCATATTCCTTATCTAGAGTCCAACACTAGGCCTAAAACTCACAAAATGTGCTTTCTATGACACATAATTACATCGAATCACAAAAAAACAAAAAAAATTCCAACTTCACATTTCGGCTGAGATTACAAAATTAGCTTCCTTCCTGTTCAACTTTACCTCCAATTTCATCATTTGCCCAATAACATAAATCCATAACAACATCGAACTAAGAGTTGTATAAGGAAACACGAAAAAGAGAGACTCCACACACACACAAAAACAAAGCTTGTCAACTCTCAAACAATACCCACAAATCAAAAACAAAGAAAACCCCCAGATTGGAGAAGAATGTTAAACCGGAACTAGTTGCTCGATTCAATCTCCTCTGGTTTCGATTCAAAGAAACACTATTTGATCCGAAGAGAGAAGACAAGGCATTGCTTTTGTTGTTGTTGTAGTAGTGATTGCAGGGACCAAAATCCAAACATGAAGTCACGAGAGCCTGAATGCTGCCGGATCCAGAAACGGCCGAGCATTTGCTGAGCTGTCTCCTTCGACGACTCCGCCCACCAGATTGAAGAGCAACGGCTTGTCGGCTATCTCCGCCGCCGTGAGCGACGGACATGCAAGCTGCAAGGAACCAGGTGCATAACGGAGATGCGTAACAGGAAGACGCACCCACCATGGCAAAAGTGAAGCGAAAGAGGCTGAGAGGCCAGAGAGAGAAGAAGAAGACGACGTAGAAAAGCTGGAAAGGAATCGAGAAAGCGAGAAATGGATGAAGAGAGAATCTAGCAGAGGCAAATGGGATTCACGAGAGATTTAAGAAGAATCGATCTCGATCTCTCTCTCTCTCTCAGGAGGCGTGCAGAGCGTCTGGATGCGTAAACTCGTGCGTGGAGACGCCAAAAATCCTCCTGTTAACAGAACACACAGACAGAGAGAGAGATACACACATACATACAAACACTTGCATATACCAATCGACATTTCAAATCTCAAAAATATCGATGACCAGAATAAATTATTCACTTATTTTTATTCTGAATCTGAAAAATAAAAATAAAGTATAACTTAACGAAAAATAATAATGTTACAGCAAACTTTTATCTATTTTTGTTTCAGCAAAACAGTAAAATTGCCTTTATTCAACCTAAAAAAAAACATCTTGCTTATTAATTCTTCATTTTGTTTTCAAGTAAAATATATAGCAAAAATTCGTTTGATTTAAAGTAGTCTAAATTTCTAAATCCTGATTAATATTGGACAATCTCCTATGTTTTGTTAAAAGTGTTAGATTTGAACTACTAAAACTTATAAAACATACTAGATTATAACAATCACAAAATCAAACAAAATCATTTTTTGATATGGGAATCATATTCACTGCAATGATTAAAAAACAACAATAAATAATTTCAAACACAAAATTTACAACAAATAATTATATTCATCTTACATAAATTTACAATAAATGTTACGATAGACAATTTTACTTGTAAGCAACAAAATCATGAATCATGTTAAATATTTGCAGTAAATGTAATTTCAAAAACACTACTAAACCATTGATCAATCACTATATCCAAAGGACTCCCCAACAAAAATCATAGTTTGATAAAAAATACTATAAAACGATTGATCAATTACGACATCCAACGACTCCACAACAAAAATCATAGTCTATGCTCACTTATTCCACTTTTTGTATGAAGTTAGTGATGAAATTAAAAATAAAATTATACATTTATGAGATTGTGTATCACTTGTACACTCCACATTTTCTTTATTTTGTTTACCTCCCCCCCCCCTCATTTTTAAGCTAACAATAATGTAAATTTAGGTAGTAGTACGTACAGTTCTGGTGACCTCGGTTTAATCGAAGGAAGGACACTTGGATATCAATATTTTATTTTGTTTTACTTGTGTTGTGGCATCGAAGTGTTACAGTAACAGATAGCCATATGGCAAAAGACACCACTGTTTCAACATTTATTCATATATTTTTCATACTAATCTTTAGGTATACAAATTTACAGTACTTACATACACTAATACACATAACTTTACTTGTTCATAGATAATCAAAGCAAGAAAATCTGAAGTGGTCCAGTGACGGTAATGGATCCAGAAAAAAACATTGATAAAAGTCATCTATTTTATATGATATAAGCTGAATAGCTGACTTTGAATAACGTAATACTAGTATTTCTTTACAAAAGTAGAACCCCTAGAAATTAGTATTTAATTGTTACAATACGTGTCATTTTGCCTACGTATCAATACATTTATAGGATACACGTGATTTGTTTTTCCTACTTGTAGAAACATACACAATTTAAAAATGAAATATTATATACAATCTTAATCTGAATATCTACAAATATTTTAATGTTTAAACAAATATTTAAAATCTAAATATTTGAAAATTATGAATCTAAGATCACAATAATTATAATACATATTTGTATTACATTATCCAAATTCATCTAAGAGTTCAGGTCTTGTTTTGTTTTGTTTTCTAGTAATAGAATAATAAAAGTTGAGTTAGAGATTGGAAAATAGGAAGAAAAAAAGAAGAAGAGAAAACAGAAAAAATCAGCAAGCTAAAATGCATTTAAAAAATAAATACTATTTCAAATTTGCCTACTATGATAAATCTAAAACTACCCTTCATTTCAAAACTAATACGTGATTAGACAATAATAAAACTAAGTTTTATAATGAATTTAATATAACTTATGTTTGTCTATAAATTCTATCAATACACTAGCTGTTCCAAAAATGAAATAAAGAAGGGGAAAAAGTAATCTAGCAAAGAACTAACAAAACTAAGCAAAAAATAAGCAAAGTATAAGTAAAAATAAAAAAACAATAATAAGAAAAATAAGTGACAGAAAATATATATGTTTAAATTTGAGACACTAAAATGAAAACGAATAATTCTTAATAACCGATTATACCAATTGATGCAGTAATAATACAAGAGATGCTAAAAAAGAAAATCCAGTTTAGGTTGGGAATCATAAGCGATGATTTAGGTGGTTATGCAATGGAAAACATTTGGTTATCATTAATATATCAGACAATTCGAGTTTGACGATTTCTTCCGATACCCAGCAGATACGATCCATGAAATGCATACGATTCAAAATCATAACAACTTTGCATTCTATTCAAACAAAACAAAGACTGGTTCATCTACACATAATAAGAAACAAACACATATAAATAGACAGAAAAAGTTATAATAATAACAAAAGCTCTTTAACGCTTGGAGAATTGTGGTGCTTTACGCGCCTTCTTGAGCCCGACCTTCTTTCTTTCAACGACTCTTGCGTCTCTAGTGAGCAAACCTTCTTTCTTGAGAGGCGATCTATGGTCTGCACTTACCTTGAGGAGGGCACGAGCAACTCCAAGAGTAATCGCTTGAGCTTGACCAGAGAGACCGCCTCCATGGGCTTTCACAAACACGTCGTAGCTGTTCTCGTAACCCAGTGTCACTAATGGCACTTTAACGTATTGAAGCCACAATGGGTTGCCCTGAAGGTACTCCTGAGAAGAGTTTTGCAAGGATCATCATCATTAATCAACAATATGTGTATGCATTTAAAAAATATTTCACATTCACAAAACAGCTTGCTAAAACTTCCCAACTAGAGCCTTACCATAATCTCTCCTTGTTAAAGCTTTCTCAAGCCACTTATCCTAGTCTAAAAATCCTAGAATTCATCACCATAAGAATTATTTGAAACGATAACGTGCTGATACAACTCCCAGATCACAAAGAACCACATACAGATACAGTTTGATCACAAGACTTTTACATACTCTGTCTAATTGAGAATGTCTTTGAAAAACCCGGGACTTTCTCTGCTATACAATGCTGCAATTTCTACTACTAAATGCTTCAGTAGATTACTCAGTATGCATAATGTCAGTCTCGTATAGGTTTCAGGTATTCATAGAAACCCAGAAATGTTAAAGAAGGTTTCGATAGCTTTCCAGAGCTCAAATTCAATTTCTCAAGAACATTAAACCCCACATACGAGCGATCAATTCAACTGTTTAAACCCCTATAATGCTTATGCAAACACATTCAATCCACCTGTGACAGTGTAACATCCTATATCCATGAATTAGAAAACAATGTAGAAAACATAGAGATTACCTTGGCATCGCGATAGTTTATAATAACTTTCCCGGTGCCTTCCTGGAGCACAACTCGAGCGATGGCGCACTTACGCCGTCCCGTGCCTATGATTTTCTGCGCTGCGAAACCTCCAGGCAGCCTCGATTTCACGTACTTCTTCAGCTCCATCGTATCATCCTCCGCCGCCTCAGCGGGAGCAGCCACCGTGGCAGTAATTGAGAGAGAAGAGCGACGAGCGGATTTCACCGGCAGTGAGAACACCGAGTTTGTCCGTGGGAAGGAAAGGGCGTTTGGTCCCTGAGAAACCTGGGAAGAGAAAGAGAGCGAAGAGAGAGAAGAGGCGAGGTTTGAAACCGATAACGCCATTGTCGCTGGAGGAGCTAGAGAATCCGCAGAAGGAAGAAGATAACGGGAAGAGTGAAAGACGCAGGATCTTTCTATCGCTTCGTTGAGCTCTCCGAGTGATGGAATCGGCCTATTAAAGCCCATTAAAGCCCATTAAAGCCTTAACTGGGCTTGAGAAGAGATAACAGGTAAATATGTAGTGTCTATGTTATCTGACGAATGGGTTCGTGACATTTGTGTAAATGTATCTTGTTGAAGAAAATGTTCAGCTCTCTGAGATCAATTGGTACACACAAAACACACAAAAATGGAACATTATTTTCTGGGTAAACCTAATCATGTATTTAGATGGCTTCATGATTCATCTGATGATGCTCGGTAACAAAGACTTCTATGTTGTGCCGAAACAAACAATTATTTTGGGACACAAGGTCTCTAGTCTACTTTAATGTAATCAACATTCATGTAGAGATCAATCTGCAAATATAACATGAGAGAGAGAGCTTATGACGAAGACTGAATAATAAAATATCTCAAAGTTGCTGCAAAACTTATTATATGATGAAAGAATGGAAAGAAAATAGACAACGGAGCTCAGTACAAAATTAGTAGCCAGTGTATACTTTTTAAAAAAACATTGTCGAAAAACAGAACACCGTGTCTACTCGGATTCATCAAGATACGTTTCCACTACAATAAGAAGTTCCCAAAGCGTGCACCACTTGGAACTGAGGCAAAACCTGTGTACCCTCCAAAGAAACTAGACCCATGATGTCTTTGTCGGAGACGAGGACGAGCTGTTTCAAGCCTAGGTGCAGGTGCAGATGGTCGATTGGGGATTGAAGCACCGGGAATGGGCTTCGATCTCGGGTCAGAAACTGGCTTACCCGTTCCATACAAAGGAACCAAACTGTCTTCCTTAACCAGAGCTTTACAAACAGGGCAATGATTCGATTGGGAATGGAAATGTATCCATTTGTAGAGACAAGGCCAACAGAACAAATGACCACACAGAGTCACGACCGGTTCT
This sequence comes from Streptanthus diversifolius, assembly GCA_039880935.1. NCBI lineage: Eukaryota > Viridiplantae > Streptophyta > Magnoliopsida > Brassicales > Brassicaceae > Streptanthus > Streptanthus diversifolius. The sequence goes on along the minus strand of JAXGFM010000015.1, from coordinate 2,413,568 downwards.
TTCGCCAATTCAAGACAAATATTGCATTCAAAGTTGCTCGACACGTCTTCTTCGTTCATATTGTTGCTCGGAGACATTGGTTCCTATATAAACGCAACGAAACAACAAAATGATCAAATATGTACGCAGATATATACAATATTCCCGTATGAAAATGATTCAAAGTTTCGATTTTTTTTTTACTGTGCAGATGGAAGAACACAAATGACAAATCCCAGAATCCGAAAGATCTACCTCAAGAGAGAGAGAGAGAGAGAGAGAGAGAGGAGACTCGGCGAATGGAAAACGGATCAGACTTGTTAAATATGGGCTCAAGAAGCTTCCGTGTAGCTTCCTCCTGCGTTCTTTCCAGTTTTAACTTTTTATTATTTTTTTAAATTAAAACAGAATAATAGACTATTTCTGTTGTTTGACCAGCCAAAAAAAAACAAGGCTGTTTTTTTTTTTTTTTTGTCGTTACAAATATCTGTCCCTTTCAGTGTTGTCCTAAATTTGCATGGGCCCAACTACCTAGACGAGGCCCAAATTAATGGCTGAAACTAAATTTTATTCACATACACCACCTTCGTCTTTCGACTTGGACGCTTCAATGGTGGCTTCATGTGATCTTAGATATGTTAGTGATAATTAGTATTAACATATTGACTTTATTATACTAATCCCCTTTTTTATTGCTCCAGCTGAAAGTTTTATGTATATATCCTATAAGAAAAATACTTTAATTAGGAGAAATTATTTTCAAACGAGCAAAAAATGAGGAAATACGGAGTGAGTATATTAATAGAGAAAACCGTTGAGAAAATACAAAAAAAAAAAAAATACGAAACAAGTAAACGAGGGAAGATTTTTGTATTATGGAAAAATGATTATTATAGTTATAATCAGGAGAAAAATCTACTTCAGGGGAAAAAAATGAAAACTGGAGATCAAGATTTCTTCAGTGGTTGTATGATAATTACATTTTGAGTGTGTGGTAGAATACGGAAATGTGTAGTATTATTTAAATATGTAAATCCGTGTGCGCCGATTCTGATAATGATATTTAACAACTGGGGCTAAGATTAATTGTAGCTACTCCGAGACAAAGATATTTTATTTATATTTATATATATATTTGTTAGTTTACTACATTAAATTAATTTCTTTAGCTACTATCATCTTTTCAAGTTTCCTCTCTTTTCTCAGGTTGCAAGGAAACAAAAGTCCGGTAGCTTTGCAATTGGATTCGTTTCTTTTAACATCTAATCAAGAAACGAAAAACAACAGATAGAGGTTAAGTCAAAGGAAAACTTTATGAGTTTTAGTATTAATAACCTGAGAAAAGACAAAAGTTGATCTGCACTATACAAATTACAACATCTTTAAAGGTGCCGGGACGGTATCAATCTCCGGCGTCCACTTGTTTCCGGTCAATAAGACTACCGTCGTCCCAAGTCTCAGAGTATCTGAGGAAAAAAAGGCTTGAACAATTATGAGCTGAGATACTTTGGGATTACTCTTTTATCTTATTTAATTAAGAGTTTTTAGGGTCACTGACCTTGTTCCATCCACATCTATACAGAGGAACTGACCGTGTCGCCATCCATCTTTGAAATGTCCAAAGAATATCTCACCGGACTTTGAATAGAACCGTCCTTCACCGCTGGCTTTTCCTTTCCAGAAATTTGCAAACCATCGATCACCTTTGTGGAAATAAAACCAGCCCTGTAAGAAAAGAACAAACAAGTTTTGTCTGTCTGGTAAGAGTCTTTATTTATGTCAGAATAGAAGCCATTTCAATTGGGGTAGTAGGGAAATATAATTATATGGCATTAGCTTGAAAAAGTCTAAGGGACGAAGACTATGATTACCTTTCCGTGTATTAAATCTTCTCTCCATGTGCCTTGGAACACGTCTCCATTCTTGAAGTAGAATGTTCCAAGACCAGATCTTTTACCGTTGTGCCACATTCCATCATATATGCTTCCATCTCCAAGTACCAAACCACCCTGGTGGGAAAATTCAGCCATTACTTTGGGATCAATTAAGCCTGTCTCAAGCATAGATAAGGATCCATACATGAATTGGTCTTTGATGAATAAAGCCAATAAGACGGTTTACCTTTCCTTCGGGAAGGCCTCCTTGGCATCTTCCCTTGAACAGTCCTCCTCTGTACTGCATCTCTAGAATAGGACTCCATCTTTTTGATGAATCTCGTTCAGCTTCCTAAGTGAAGAAGAATTAAAATTGGAAATTCAGTCAGTTGACAATGATTTGGGCGATGTTCAACAAAGTTATTATAGTCTCTGAAAACTAAACAGTGGTACACTATGATTGTGGCAACAAGGTTAGATTTACAAAATGACTCTTGATCATGGTTGCAGACTGAACCAAGGAGACGACTTTGACTATCTATGCATTAGTGTTCACGAAAAGCAACTCACTAGTCACTACTAAGAGAATGATTTTATATCTCGACATCATAGACTACTACATTGTTACTTACCAGCATAGACGCTGCTCGAGCGGATAGATTTCTTTGCATAGACGCTGTTCGAGCAGAGAGATTTCTTTGCTTTGTAAAATCAGCATATTTCTCAGATAGCAGGTTCGATCCAGTATCACTACTCGAGTCTTTTGTCGAGCTATTAGGGTTGAAAAATGATTCATCTCTGGAATCAGCCTTCCTAGAGGGTTGACTGGCGACACTCAGACTACTTTTCAAATTCTTTGAAGGTCTCACACCAACAGGAAGGTTGACAATACCCAGGCTAAGCACTGCAGTGTCTCCAGAATCAGCTGGCCATTTCTGCTCAATCTGATATCCCGGATCCATACTCCAATTAGCAATTGGCTCCCTCTGGATAGCACCATAATCTACAAAAGGTGAAGCATCTCAGCATCCTATTAATAATAAGCAATGAAGCATCTCGACCAATAATAATACATACAAAAATAAGCAGCAAGGAAAAGTTGTCTTTAGATTTTGTACCTTCAATATTTTCATCTCCAAGATCCAGACGACTGTTTCTGGATGGTTCCCCCTCTTTTACTGGGTGTTCACTATCACCATTCTCTGAAACTCCCAGGAGTTCCTCAGTGTCAATTTCAAATCCTTCAACACTCTGATTGGAACTATTTACGTCAGTAGAGTCTGCTGCATCTTCCATTGCAACTGGCGCATCTCCAAGTCCACTATTTGTTTCATTTTGGAGTTGTGAACGATATCTCTTGAAGATATTCAAAACAAAAGGAAAAAGACCAGAAAAAATGTTGCCTTTGCTGGAAGTTTCCTCTGCTGAACAACTGTGATGACACATGAGACTTGCATTAATACTTAATAGTGGGCAGTAGAAATAAATCTGAGTGATTAAAACCATCATAGATTTAATCACACATAAATGCCGAAACCACATGTATTTCTGTTTGAGTTTCAGCTAAAGACCCCACCTTAGGATAAAAAAAGTTGTGACGAGGATTTTAGGCTCTAGATCAGGTTCATGAACAGTAGATACTATGATATCTCTAGTGTACTCCATTGTTTGACGAAATGTACGGAGAATTGTTTTCAGGTCCTTCTTCTGAAGAGCTACCGAGCTAGCCACAATGCATATAATAGCGTTTAAATCCTGCATAATGGAAAAAAAAAGAGTAACATAAAAAATCTTACTTGAAGAACCTAATTCTGAATATGGTTTCAAGGAGCATATCTTTCAAGCAGAAATGCCAAAATACACACAATATAAAAATTTCTAAGATCCTTGTCCTTCCGGAGAGTGATGCATCTGTCTAAAAGATTTGTTAACAGGGCACTATGTTTAGACATATTTCTCAATTATCAGGAAACCCATGTGTTAAGATTATTATATTCACGTTAGTATCAGACCATTCTTCTTCATCTTTTCTGGAAGTGGAAATCAAGGGTATGTAGAGGAGAAAGAGATCAAACCGAGAACTTAAGTAGTACGGATGAGTATTCTACGAAATGCTCTTTAAGAGATCAGAAATACCTTTATACCAGGGCGGAAGAAAGGGCAGTCGTATATAGCTCCTAAATTAGAAGTCTTAAGGTTGTGACCAACTCCGAAACCAACCTTTGCCTCTTTGTAGCTTTCTAGAATCTGGATATAAGAGAGTTGAAGGATTGAATACAAGAACAAACTAAGTCACTATTCTATGAGGTGGTTGAACCACTGAAAACGAAATAACTTTAATTCACTATTGGGAAATAATTCCCTGCAGTGAGGTTTGGATGTAAGATCCTATCAAAAGAGCCTGGGTGACCAAGAATAATATGAAAAGAAAGATGAAATCTCAAAATAAAATTTTCATAGAAACCTACCGTTGTAACTTCTGAACCTTCAAGTTCTTTAAGATCTTTATGCATCACGTCGATAAAGTTTCCATGCATCCCCTGGATAAAACCATATATTAACAATGACAATAACTTTTGAGTATACCATGAGAGATAAAAGTATCCTTACACTTATCAGAGCAGAGGCTGCATTTATTGCCATCGAAACAGCATTGTTCGCATTTCTTAGCGCCTCGTCCAAAGTTACCAAATCCTTCTGTAGTAAAATCTCTATGTCGATATCTAAAAAGCCAAAATTAATGTCAGTTCGTGGCCAGCAGAACAACTAGAACAAAAGGTAGCTTTTCTGACGCTATTGTGTCGGGAAATCTTTCATACTACTAAGAAAAGTACCTATACAGAAACTAGTGTGTTGCTGCAGTTTTCTAGCCATTTCGTTAACCTGCACACAACATGGGAAATTAGAAATAGAGAAAAAAAAAACTCCAACTAGAGATAGTAAATGCAATTGGACTTGTCAGTAGATAGGAATTTCATTCGATGGAGTGTTTTTAGCTTGTCATATGAGATAATAGCACAGCAACAACAAACGCTACCTCTTCAAGACGCCTTCGCCCTTCAAAGCTGAAAGGCCTTAACAGCACAGCAATAGCTAAGCTACCTATCGACCTTACCACACTAAGAATATTAATAGCTTCAACCTGGTCCGAACCATATCCAGCACTAGCCACCTGGTAAGGGGAAGAGTGTAAGCAAAATCAGATGCACGACCAGTACTTTTCCACGGAGAGAAAATATCGAGAAAATTGAAAGCCATTAGCATTTCACTAAGATCCTACGCAAATTTTAGAAGCATGGTTGTTGATGATCACTTCCACACTCTGTATCTTGTTCACTTATATAAAAAAAAACTAGAATCCCACACGTAATTTTAATAATACATTGTGGCCACATGGAAATGCAATATACTTGATTTTTTTTGTAGCATAATAGGCAAGAAAAGTACAAACAAGGATGAAGGCCCTTGGACGTGATTGTATCAGCTCAATCGGATTCATGGTCTTGGAAACATTATCTGTAAACATAAAGAGAGAAGTAATAGGTAAGAAAGATAGCATATCCCTGTTATCTTCTTGAACAACTAGTTAAGTATATGCTGCAGGAAATACGGTAGGAAAGACATAACTTTCCAACTGAAATTCACTGTCTCAATTCTAATATTTTTGGAATTCAAGACATTTTCAAACACCTTGCTCTCCAATCTTTTATTTCAATATCGCTAAAGTATCCAAATTTATCTATTAAAGTATCAAAACTCAAAACTCTGATCCAAAGGAAAGAAGAAACAGGAGAAAAATAGAGTATGGACTTTCGTAATGGAGTCTCTGCTGTAAGACTAAATCTCCAGAGCTGTCCCTGCACAAAATCCTGAAAAAGGGAGAATTTTCCAGTTAAATTTGGTAAATTTCATGAATACACAAAACATACATCATCCATTCAAGCCGTACAAGCTGTATACGTACGAAGCTGTAAACTTCATGAGTGTAAAAACGTACTAGGAAGCTAGTAACAAGAAACCATCAGATTTGGAAAATTAGGCCAAAAAGACGAAGTAGGATTCTTGGTTTCAAACTTGATTCAGAGTAGATATATAATCTACGAGAAGAAACAGGAATCGAACATTATACCAAAATCGGAGAGGAAGAGAACGAAAAGGAGAATTAACGCAGGAATCCATGATAGACTCCTTGCGACTACCGATGACAACGACCTCAATGAACTCAGACCCATCTCCAGCTCCACGTTCGTCTCTCTCGCACGTCTCCACAGAAGTCGAATCTCTCACCATGCACATCACGCAAATCCGACGCGCCTTTCGAGCGGTACATTTAAATCGCGGTGTAGCACCAACGGAGACTCCAAGGGAAGAAAATGGAATGCCAAAAGCAGGAACGAGAGTTAAACGAGTGATCAATGGTACTCGGAGAGTGGAGAAGATGGGGAGCTTCACAGAAAGAGGCATTGATCCTACGGAATCACTTAGAATGCAAACGAAGTTAGGTCACATAATGATAGAAGACGAGATTCGGACGAAGGAGACGATCGGAGACAGGGGCATGTCCCGATAATTCTGAGAGGAGAGGAGCAGAGGCGACGAAGGAGGTAAATATGGTTAATTGTGCATAAACCCTCATGTTTCACTACTTATTTCTGTTTTAGTCCCATGTTATGTTTTATTGCATATATATACCCCTATAATAAATTGACGAATCGATGGCGAATATTACTTCTGAACCGATTAATCATATCCTCATATTTTGGTCTACTATCACTATTAATAGAGTTTACTTTTGGTCAAAGATATTATATAACCCTCTATTTTTCAAATGATTTATTATCATTTAAAAAGAACGTATCTTTAGTCTACTAATTTAATGAGTCCAATGTATTTAGGAGAAGAAACGGTTCTTTAATCAACCACTAGAGAAGACAAAATACAAACTTATAAAAATCAAATACAAAAATACATACTTTTTGAACTATACACAGTTTTATCTTCAGTATTTTCAAGAAATTAATTAATTTATATGTTGTTTTGCCAACGCATGTTTGTTTAAGCAAATCGGTTAAATGTATCTAAGATGAAAATAACAGAGCATGTGGCTTCCAAATAAAATAAAAAAATTAGATCTAAAAATTATAAAACAAATCTTTAGATCCAGCTTTATAAGAAAGAGGCACCATGTTAGTTTAAATTTACAATAAATTATATAAAGAAAAAGCGTGATTTCTTTATTTTTTGCCTTTTTTGGTACAACTAATATGAAGTGAGAAAATAGTTTTTTTTTTTTATGAGGTTGCTTCACGTTTATGTTTCGAAGTGTGACAACGCCAGGAGAATTTTATCGGGTCGTCGCAAGTGTCAGCTTCGAGGATTTGTCTTCGTGGCTGCTTTTGACCTTTGCGTATACTGGCCAATCAGATTGGCGGGTTTACGATACACCCTACCTTCTCTGATTATTCCACCCTCTCCATTTAGATCCGACCCGAAACGGATCCTTCTCTGAAACTTCGTTTGAGATTCGCATTCCTCTGTTCCATATAACGTTTATCCTCTTCCCTCTCGCTCCCTAACTTGTCCAGGTACTTGTATTCTCTTTTGCTTCTTCGTGCTCTCTCTGTAGATTTTGTTTTTGCTTTGCTTCGAGATACGCGACAAGTGTTTTCTCTTGCTCTGTCTCTCTGGTCTTTTTTCACGTGGGATCTGATTTTTATTAGTTGCGGTATTCACAAGTCTTTCCCAATTTGGGGATGTTTTTTTCCCGTGATTTCTGCGTGTTTCTTTTGGTTGATCCGATTATATTCAGCTTCTAGATACTAAGTATGTGCGAAAGAAAATCATTTCTGTTCATGATGGTTGAAATGCTAATCTCTCTTGACAGTTGCTTATTAGAGATTAAACTCATGTTCCTGAGATTCGGATTTCCATTTTCTTTTTCTTTTTTTGGTAAATTTCATATCGAAATTAGATATTTTGGGTTGATTAGGAATCTCTATGTCTTGTGGGTCGTTTTGTTTCTAAACTCTGCACATGATTGTTGGACAAGGATCTACGTGTGATATCTTTCCTTTTTTTGAGCTTAGAATTAACATTGTAGCTCTTGCATCGGTTTGCCATTGAGTAATGTTTGATTCTCATTGCTGCAGTTTTGTTTTGACTCTTTGAGGTTTTATCTGGAAAAGATGGAAGTTTGCGGAGACATGAATCCTGATAACTTAAAGAACCGCCCCTTGACTCCGCTTAGGATTCTGAGGGGTTTCATCATCTTACTCGTGTTTCTGTCTACTGCGTTTATGTTCCTCATCTACTTCGCACCAGTATTTGCTCTAGGTCTACGGCTTCTGAGTGTGCACCAATCTAGGAAAGTTATATCGTTTATCTTTGGTCACTGGCTAGCTCTGTGGCCTTACCTCTTCGAAACGGTTAACGGGACAACCGTGGTGTTCTCTGGAGACACCATTCCTGTAGAGAAACGTGTTTTGCTAATCGCAAATCACAGGACAGAAGTGGATTGGATGTATTTGTGGAATATCGCCTTGAGAAAAGGGTGTCTTGGCTACATCAAATACGTGCTCAAGAGCAGCTTGATGAGGTTACCTATCTTCGGCTGGGGGTTTCATGTTCTTGAGTTTATCCCTGTGGAGAGGAAGCGTGAGGTCGACGAACCTGTTATGCTTCAAATGCTTTCAACGTTTAAGGATCCTCGAGAACCCTTATGGCTAGCTCTATTCCCAGAAGGAACCGATTTCACGTACTAGATTTTCCCTATCTGATTTTACAAGTTGCAAACTATGTTTAACTGCTCTAGATATACGAAAGCTAATTCTTAATCAATCTGCGTTCTCTAGGATAACTGTCAGTTAATCCTTGGTAGGATATATAACACCATCGAGCATCTGTCTTGCAAATATGATAAACCCAGTCACCCTCATTTTAAGATGTTGCCTGCTAAATAGTAATGCATGAATGCGTGAGATGCTGCTCTTAGTCTATCTTCTTTCATATTTTCTGAGACGTCCTCCCTTATTTTGGATATGCAGTGAAGAGAAATGCAGTAGAAGCCAAAAGTTTGCAGCTGAAGCTGGTCTTCCGGCATTATCAAACGTACTTCTACCAAAAACAAGGGGTTTTAGCGTTTGCTTAGAAGCTCTACATAACTCTTTGGATGCAGGTATGGTCCACGAAATTTTGATGAGAATCTTCATGTATGTTCACTTTTAAATACTAGTAGTGTCTCACGCCACATTTTCTGCAAATACTTTTGGGTTTGATGAAATCATTATGGCTTGCGTACTTCTGTTTGTCCAATGACCCTATGTGGGACTTCATGACCACAATTACCTGCACATTGCATTTCCTTTTATTGAACTCAAACCTCCTCGGTTCTTACTTTATCTTCTTGAAATGCAGTATATGATTTGACTATCGCATATAAGCCTCGCTGCCCATCTTTCATGGACAATGTATTCGGGACTGATCCTTCAGAAGTTCACATCCATGTTCGGAGAGTTTTAGCAAAGGAGATTCCAGCAAACGAGGCAGAATCTTCTGCTTGGTTAATGGATTCATTTCAGTCCAAGGACAAACTGCTATCCGATTTCAATGCTCAGGGGCAGTTCCCAAATCAAAGACCAGAAGAAAAACTATCGATTCTCAAATGCATCGCAACTTTTGCAGTGATAATATCTTTGACGGTACTTTTTCTTTATCTGACCTTGTACTCACACAGCTCTTTCAAAGTATATGTTGGTCTAAGCTTCACATATTTATCTTTTGCTACTTATTACAAGTTCCGACCCTCGCCATCTGTTGGCTGTTGTAAAGGAGATTCTAGTAAAGTAGCAAAAACCCATTAACTTTGTTGTACATACATTTTTTTTTCTTTCCATACAAAGAAATAATATCAAGAATTTACAGGCAGAGAAGATTTCTGCGCTACCTTTCATTGTTATTTATTTTGATCTACCGTTTTTTCTTTTTTACAAATTGTATTCCATGATTCATTTACCTTGTATATTTATTTGCATTGTGGTTGTATCAAGCTGTTTGCGTCTTGCAGTAGCCACTGTGGGCAATTAATTCCCCTTGCAAACTGTCATTGAGCAACATAACTCTGCAAGGAAAAGTTGATTGTTCAAAATGTTAAAGATCGTGTGGACCATGCATGTAATCTTGAGTTAAGACTAAAAGAAGTTTGGTTCTTTAACATTGATCCATTAACATATGTACCACTAATTCAAGGAAACCTGATTAAGCTCATTATTCTTTTCTCCTACATAAAGATGGTAAAATTCATAAACTTGCTTGATTCCATGTGCAAGTCTAAGTCTTCTCAACATATTAAATTAAACAAACTCAATGTCTCTAACTTTGCTATTTCTGAGCCCATTCATATGAATATACGGATTTTATACATTCTACTCTTTTTTTCTTTACCATTACATCTGAACTATTGTCAAAAATTTTATGGTATAAAGATCGAATCTCATGGCATGTTTCCCGATATGTAAGCAGAAAGTACATAAACACAAAAATACTGTAGACATATAAATTAACTGGCAAAAAAATAATGAACAAAAAGGAACAACAAAAGAGATGGGATCATGGAAGACAGTTTCTACTTGCGCGGGATGTTGTGGGTTCTTCTTTTAACGAAATCTCATTCGAACGTGTGAAAATGGTTAATACACGTGCGGCTCTCTTCACGCTCTTTGATTTTTATTTTTGTTTTAGATTAATGAAAAAATCAAAATACTTGACAATGAGCAGTTAATTGTGAATGCTCTTTCACCATTATGTCTTCATAATATTAATAATGACCTCACTTTATTTTCTTTGAACCGTCAATGTAAAATATAGTCACAGCAAATTAATGCACGAACGAACAACTATAACAAATAAAGATTCACAGAGCCAAAGAAGATGGGCTAACAATGACTATTCACCACAATCATTTTTTTTTACTATATACTGTAAACCCCCCTCAAATATTATAATTTATGAAAAATGATTGCAACTACCTTCGAACCAGCACTTATAAATAGATGATCATCACAATCATCATCACCATCACATAAAAACACCCCAAAAATAAAAACGATAAATAACAATTATGGCGAATTTCTTCAGTAATCACATTCTCTTCTTCGTGTTCATCACAAGTAACAACAAAAACACTCTTTGTTTCTCGTTTCTTCTCTGTTTCACCTTATTTTTTCTACGTCTTTTCGTTATTTTCTTCTGTTTTAAAGGATTATAATTCCAAATACTGTATCTTTAGCTCCCTTTGAGATAAATGTTTTTCTTCATTGTCGCCGATTGCACTATTATTCTCAGAAATTTCTCGTTTTTCTTTTGTCGTATTTGACGGTTTTTATTCTTTTGGTTTCTATATTGAAATTGCAGGCGGCATTGCTGTTTCCGCCACCGTCTTCACTGTACAGAACAGTTGTCCTTACACCCTCTGGCCGGCAATTCTCTCCGGCAACAGCAACACCCTCGGCGATGGCGGATTTCCCTTGACTCCAGGCGCTTCCGTACAACTAACCGCTCCACCGGGATGGTCAGGCCGGTTCTGGGCTCGTACCGGCTGTAATTTCGATTCATCCGGCCACGGTAACTGCGTCACCGGAGATTGCGGAGGCGTCCTCAAATGTATCGGCGGCGGAGTTCCTCCAACCACTCTGGCCGAATTCACTGTCGGATCAGGCGATTCCGGCAAGGATTTCTATGACGTGAGCCTCGTCGATGGTTACAATGTCGAGATGGGGATAAAGCCCCAAGGAGGTTCCGGAGATTGCAAATACGCGGGCTGCGTCGCCGACGTCAACACGGTTTGCCCTAGCGAGCTTCGGATCATGGATCCACATACGGGAATTATCGCGGCCTGTAAGAGCGCTTGCGCAGCGTTTAATTCACCGGAATTCTGCTGCACCGGTGCTCACTCGACGCCGCAAACTTGTTCTCCGACGCATTACTCGGCGATGTTTAAGAACGCTTGCCCTAGCGCTTATAGTTACGCCTATGACGACGCGACAAGCACTTTTACTTGTTCGGGGTCAAATTATTTGATCACTTTCTGCCCCACCCGGTCTTGAAAACCGGTGCTCCGATTTAGATTAGGGTCGGGTTCTCTTTCACGTTTCTTTTTGCTTATATTATGTACCGAAAGATTATGACTTTGTATTATCTTCTTCCATTTTAAGATTTGTCAAGTATTCAGTTGCTACACGTCTCATTTGCAGTGTCGATTTCATTTATATGTTTTTAAAATTATAAAGTAACTATCTTGAGGAAAAGAAAAAAACAGATAACTCAGATCCTTTGCAATACCAGTTACATCCTAACATATCGATATCTGGATAAATAAAGATGGATGCTTAATTAGAGATTAGAAGGCTTCTTTGTAGGTCATTGCTTCTTAATGTACTTACATGAGCAATAACAGCATCTACTGTTAACCGAAAAGAGACAGAGCTTTAACTACTATACTCAACTTCTTACGCCACGGAATGGTTAAAAATATGTGACCCGCACGCAAATTCGATAAGGTCCAAAGGACGCTTTGTTAGTCTATTTAAGAGCTTTAGCTGTTGCAGTTAAGATCATCGTTTCTGGTGTTCTCTTGATTTCCACCTGCAAGCTTTCTTCATTCCTTTTGCAGCTTGAACGAATCCCACAATAACCTGAAGCTCATCCATTTCCTGTAAACCAGTGAGAGAAGACAATTTCACAAAGATATTGTAGCTTTTTGGCCCTTTTGATTTCAGTTGTTCAAGAAGAGGAATGTTACCTGAGACATGAAGTGTCTCTGAACAATGTCAAGTAGTTGCTCCTTTGATGGATTAGGAAGTGCATCCACCTTACCAAAAGAGATCACACACCTTGTTAAAAACAAAAAAAACTCTCTTCCACAATTACCGATAACTAAAGAGAGTAGAAAAAGAGTGTTCCTCTTGACTCACGAGGTTATAATGTCGTAAGTATCTCTGCAATGCAGGCATATCCAATTTGCTAAGATCAACCTTCTGCGTTAAAACCATATATTTCATTATCGGTAACCCAAAACATTTAAATGCAAATCCCACAAGTCCAAAGGCATTACCATGTTCCCACGAGGAGTAATACTCAAGCTTTTTGAGTGTAAGTCACAAGATAAGGCCCTGCACATTGTCTTATGTGATAAACGCGCTGATCTGTGTCCTCTTTGCTTCGACTTGTGAGGCTTCAAAGTGTCTTCTAATGCTGCAAACGACAATCAAAGAACATATTTTAACACTCAACATCGGAGAGTTAAGAATACCTGAGAAATCTTACCGACAAGGAACAAAGCTTACTCATATCTGAGGGATTCCATTGTTTATGCTCGACTTCAATATCATCGTCTTCTTCATTCCCTGTAGGAGCTTCAATGACACTAAGCGCATTCCTCTGCAACTTCACTTCGATTCCATTTGTCAAAACCTGAAAATTTAAACCGGGAGGATGGGAATAAAAAGATTGCAATCAGTAAAAAAAGTAAAAGTTTGAAACTTTTTTGAGAATTGGGAATGCTGGGAGACAAGAACTGATGGAATTTGATATCGATATTAGTAAAATAATTGCATTGGGTTATGAAGAGATTGTATTAAGATATACTAGTAATTATATTGTAAAGCTGGAGAAATGGTGAAGTGAGTAATGATCAAAGAATAGGAATTTAAATTATTAAAAAATTAATTAAATAGCATAATGAAATTAAGAAGGTCTATAAAAGTGACTCAAACCAAAGGAGAAAAAAAATTGGGTAGTGGGTGAAAATGACACACATCTGAAAAAAGAAAGAACAAAACCCAAATTATATTAAATTAGTGACAAGTAAAACAAATCTAAAAGCCAGCTTGAACCCACAAAGATGAAAAAAAGGGATAAGGATTCACAAGAAATTTGAGGAGAAAAAGAGTTAATAAATATAAAAAGTGCAGATCGTTATGATGCAATTTAGAATAAAGGTGGAATTTTTAAGGACAATCAGTCCCATCGGAATGGTCTTTTGCTTTTTCGTTGCGTTGATCCATTTGATTCGGGAACATCGGACTACCATTGATTTGCTGCATTATTGAGCTTAAAGCTCGAGCTTGATTCTGGATTTGAGCTCGATTCTACTCCTCTTTCAACAATTTTCAGATACTCCTCTCGAGGGAAATCGAAAAGGGGAAAAATACAAATATGCAATAAGACAAAATAAAAATTTCAGTTGAAAAAAGAAAGAGCTCTCACCAGCCAATGCCAACCACCGAGTCCGACGGCTTTCTTAACGACGCCTTGAAGACCGACGAGGACAGATTTGGTACGGTTATTGCCGGTGACGACCACTTTAGTATGACGTGGCAGAACCGTTAATTCCTCCTCGCTACTGAAATCTCCGAAGCAACTCTGTAGGTGAGAGAATCCTCCATTGAGGACGTTTGAGTTATTAGCAGCTTCCAGCATTTGTTTTCTCTCTTCTTATTTGTGTTTTGAAAAGAACCACCGCCTCGAGTCTCACGATCTCCGAAATGGAGGTTGGTGCATTATTCGGAGGATTTGAGCAGAGAAAATCAGAGAGAAATCGAGCAGAGAAATTAGGGTTTTTTAATTGTTGTCTGAGGAAGAAAGACAGAGTAAGAGAGGGAAGTAAGAGAAAGAGAAGAAAAAGCAGAGAGTATAGTAAGAGAGAGAACGAAAGACGAGGGAAGGGAAGGGAAGGGACAATAGCGACCGCCTTCCTAGCACTATTACCAATCATATATCGCCACGTAGGTTTTGTACTGCAACCATTTTGCACAATGGAAATTGAGCGGTTTTTTTTTTCTGTTGATATTGTAAGCTAATGATATTACTAAAAAAGCATCACTTCATGGAAAATTCCAAATTGCATAAACAGACTAATTAATATTCAATATTTAGGTTTTTTTATTTATTTGTTAAGAACATGCTATATTTTTTTTATTCAGTATTTAGATTTAAAGAAAAAAAAATGAAAACAAAAAAAAGTGGATTGAATACTTTTGGTTAAATGCGTTTATGAACATATAAGGTACTAATTTGTATTGGAAACCGACTTTTATGGTTTTAAAGGGTTTAAATAGTTAAAAGAAGAAGAAAAGGAGGGCCACACTTAGTAATTTTTGTGTAATGTATACACGCGATCGACGTGAGTCTGAATGGTTGACTGATATTTGTCTAAAGAGACAGGTGTAAATGGGGCCCATGCATTCGTCTAGTTACGATAAAACCCCTTAAATTTATTTGTGTGTTCCCATTCGTCCCCGATGAATTTGAATTTTTGAATCACACACACGGACTGTATTAAATACTTGCCTCGTATTGTGTCCATATAAAACAATTAACTAGAACCAAAGTCTATGGAGTAATTCTTAAGTTATAACACTTTTGAACTTAAAAATGAATACATTTTTGTGTGAGTTTACAGTTAAGAAATTTAGACTAATGAAAAAAAAAACAAGTTGGCAAGGTAACATGGAAGTGATCAGAAAAGCAAAACATTTCTTTGAAACAAGTCAATATTTTGGCCTAAAAGCCAAAAATGCTATTATCGGCAAAGACATTTGTGTTCAATACACTAAATAATTTAAACGGTGCTATTTTGTAAATTTTCTATATGTTTTGATATCTACACGTTGCAAAAGAAAAAAAAAAAACAATTTATCAAACCAACTAGGTAAAGAAAACTATTAGTACTTGACGCATAGTTCTAATATAACACGAGTTTTGATCTTAGTTAGATTTGCAAAAAGTAAAACACTGATTCATCAACTTCAAATTAATCAACCAAAAATAAAAACACAATCTACCTATATCGAAAACCATCCTGAATCTCCATATTTAACAAAAGAAAGCTCGGTTTGGCCGTTGAGATGTTACTATCTAAGTAAAAGTGATGTTTAAAAACTTTTTAAAATTATTTATAAAGCCGTTATTATATTGCCAATAGTCGTTGTAGTATAGTGGTAAGTATTTCCGCCTGTCAAGTGGGTGACCTTGGTTCGATATACGGCAACGGCATTATTTTTTTGTTTTGTTTTACTGTCTAATCGTTATTAAAACCCTCTGTCTGATCCATTCTTACAGCGCAACCTGCATTTTTAAAACTAATTAGCGTCATATTCTTATAAATTAAAAAATTAAAATGAATTATGACGTCTATCCTGTCTCAGAAGTCAGAACTGCACATTCTTTGACAAGGATAAAAAAAAAAGGAACGTCCACCTTCATTCTTCATACAATTATATTTTTTAAAGTAACTCCCGTCATACATAATTAAATATGTTAAATTTACTGCCATAGGTTCTTAATCTTATCATATTCTGAAAATAAAAGAACATAAATTTAAATAAGAGCGTGTAAATATATATGTATTCGTTGGAAAATTTATGCGGCTGGGTCTTACTGTGGGACAAATCTTCAACCCCTTTTCCCTCTCATGTTCAATGAATTAGACAATGTTTTCAAAAAAAAAAAAAAAAAAAAAAATGAAGGACAATTGGACCAATCAATTTCCGGAAATTTAACAAATTGCTACTTCATTTTAGAAGTAAACTATATATTAAAGCTTTAAAATGGGCACGTAAATATTGTAGAAAGTACATATGTATCATTGGTAAAGTAAGAAGAATGTGGTTACAGAAGTCAAAAAGCAATGGAATGATCTACAATACAAACTAGACAGGACAAAGTGACCAATTTGTTTTTTTATGGTGAGAGTGAGATTCCATGTCAGGAAAAAAATGAAGATTTGATTTAAAATATATTATTATTATGGCTTTTAATCATTTGTTGTTGTTCATAACACACTTATTTCATTGGTTTGGATAGAAAAGAAAGAAAGAAACAAAAAAAAAACCCAATCAAATGGTGTGTTTTTCGGTCACACAAGGAAGGGACCCACACAGGAAAGTGGGACCCATTTTGGCTGCCCTTCATCATATTTTTGTGTATTATTTGTTCATTACTCATTTACACAACACATAACGGACTGCTTCGACTATACATACACGTGCGCTCTGATCCTCTACATCCAGCCATACACCTTATTGTGTACACCTTAGCTAATCTCACCCTTCGGAAATCATCTCAGGTCACGTGGACGACCCAATATAATTATAAGAAAAAAATGATTCTTAATGTGAACTCGCGTACTTGAACACACGACCCAAAATCAACCCCCAGTTATACTTTTTTTTTTTTTTTAATTAATTTTTTGAGAAGAAAGAGAGATTCTTCTTCGATTCCAGCGAAGGAAAAGCGTATTCCTCGTGAGCACTAACTTCTCACTCTTCTTCTTCTTCTTCTTCTTCTTCTTCAGTCTGCGTTCACACATTTTTCACCCACCCATCAAAGCTCGGAGATTTCGAAGGGAGTGGTTGGTTTTTTTGTGTGACGATGACGTCGGATGGGGCTACGTCGACATCAGCAGTGGCGGCAGCTGCGGCGGCGGCGGCGGCGGCGAGGAGGAAACCGTCGTGGAGGGAGAGGGAAAATAATCGGAGGAGAGAGAGACGGAGAAGAGCTGTAGCTGCGAAGATATACACTGGGCTTAGAGCTCAAGGTGATTATAACCTTCCCAAACATTGCGATAACAATGAGGTGCTCAAGTCTCTCTGTGCTGAAGCTGGTTGGGTTGTTGAAGAAGATGGTACCACTTATCGCAAGGTGAATTTCAGAAACAGTCCCTTATTTTTCAGATCTGAGCTTCTCTGTGTATATATGTTGAAATCTGAATTCGTGGATTTCATTTGTCTTTAAATCGGGTTTGAATCTGATTAGCTGAATGATATTTTTCCAGGCGAAAAATCCGATTTTCTCAGTCCTGTAAAATGGAAGCAACACTTAGCTTGAGCTTCTTTTGATTAACAACTATGTCTAAAAACGGATCTAATTACTATAAGTGAAATTTAGCGTTTTTCTTACTAATCTCAGTGTAATATGTGTTTATAAGGAGTTTTAATCAGATTTACAACTCTCCAAAAGCATGTGGAAACCTAAGGCATTCATCTTTTTGCAGTTTTTGTCTAATGAGCTAAAATGGGAATTGTGGTAGTTGAGATTCCCATTTCTTCTGTTGTCGTTGTTTTCTGATGATTCAATCCTTAATTAATTGTGATTCAGTAGGTTTGCTTCTTGACTATGCTAAAGTCTTACTTAATCCGCGTCTGTGATACTTGATGCAAAGTCTTTGCATTGTTTCCTTACCGCTGATTGATTCTGACATTGTGATGTTTGTTTACTTGTTTCATTTGAGCAACAGGGATGCAGGCCTCCACCTGGTGAGATGGGTGGGTCATCGTCTCGGGTCACGCCTTACACATCCCAAAACCAGAGCCCTCTTTCTTCGGCCTTTCATAGTCCCATCCCGTCTTACCAAGTCAGCCCGTCTTCCTCATCTTTCCCGAGTCCTTCTCGTGGTGAACCCAACAACAACAACATCTCCACATTCTTGCCCTTCCTCAGAAATGGAGGCATTCCTTCCTCTCTCCCTTCCCTCAGAATCTCAAACAGTTGCCCTGTTACTCCACCGCTCTCATCTCCAACTTCCAAGAACCCTAAACCGTTGCCCAACTGGGAGTCTATTGCTAAGCAATCCATGGCCATCGCTAAACAATCAATGGCATCTTTTAACTATCCTTTCTATGCGGTTTCTGCACCTGCTAGTCCGACCCATCGCCAGTTTCATACCCCAGCTACAATACCTGAGTGTGATGAGTCTGACTCTTCGACTGTTGACTCTGGTCATTGGATAAGTTTTCAGAAGTTTGCACAACAACAACAGCCATTCTCTGGCTCTATGGTGCCCACCTCCCCTACCTTTAATCTTGTGAAACCTCCCGCGCCTCAGGAGATGTCTCCAAATGCTGCTGCTGCGTTCCAAGAGATTGGTCAAAGCTCTGAGTTTAAATTTGAGAATAGCCAAGTTAAGCCATGGGAAGGAGAGAGGATACATGATGTTGGTATGGAGGATCTGGAGCTTACACTCGGAAACGGGAAGGCTCGTGGTTAAAATGGAAATCTCGGACGGCATGTTGATTGTGAATGTGAGAGAAGCTATTCTTGTTAGAGTTTCTTCTTCATCTTCTTCCAGGTATCTGGATCTTTATGGAATCTCATATGTTCTTCACTTACTATCCAAATATGCGGCACAAAGCCTTCTCCATGGAGGCATTGGATTTTCGAGTGTTAGTGTTGTTCTTCGGTTCATGAATTTGGTTTCAAAAGCATTATTTGTAGATAAGAAATGTTAAGATGTATGATTAATATGATTATTCTGTTCCCTTACAAATGTTATATAGTGACTTGAAACCGATTTGTCTTGTCTTGTCAAATTGATTAGTGATGTGTCATGTCTTGATCTCATTCTGCTTCTCAACAACAAGATCCAAAGTTTACAGAACATATGCTTTTACAAAATGTTGAATTCTTATTTCGCTGCAACACTATATTTTGTGAAAAACTAACGCGTGTATCATCAAATATCTAGTTAGACAAAGCTAGCTAGAAGAGAAGCACAACCAATGAACACAACTAGCTACATTTCATAATGAATACAAACTCTGGTCATGATCTTAATACTCCAGTTCATGTTGCTGATCAAACGAGTCATAGGGAACGCAAATTCAGTTCGGTCTCAGTCTCAGGGCTTTTCGGTTCTTTCCCAATCTCAACATTACATTCTTGGTACCTGAAGCAAGCTGTGAGATGATCATTCACAATGCCAGAGACCTGCAAGAAGGAATATATAACAGTAGGACCAACGCAGCGGAACCCTCTCTGCATCATATCTTTGCTAATGTACTCTGCCTTTGGCGACTTAACTGGTACTTGACGACCATAGCGATAGCCATTTCTTAAAGGCTTGTGGTTCACAAATCTCCAACAGTAGTTGCTGAATGATCCAAATTCTTGCTTGACCTGTTTTCAGTTTACAACCAAGAGCTGTTTCATTAAGTTTCCGACACACAATGTTCACAATTTTTTTAGCAAACACACATAGTACCGACCTTGAGAACTGATTTCGCGTTATCTACAATGGCTCGCAGTTTCTGTTCGGATAGAACGAGACACCCATTTACTTTAAGAGACATCAACTTCTTCTCTGTGAATTCTGCTATAGCTAAAGGATCGAAATCTTCAAAGAGCTTCCTGCAAAAAGAAAAACCAAAAACTTCTGCTATTACACCAAAACAAAACACAAAACAAAGAAACAAGCTTTCTCTCTTTTTCCTCAAAATACCTAAAGGCTTCTCTTTTGTGAAGAATCGAAGGCCAGCTAAACTCAGCCAATGCTTGTGAGAACACAAGCAGCTCAAAGAGTTTCTTGTCGTCACGAACTCCAACGCCCCATTCCTCGTCATGAAACAACACGTAGATCGGGTCTGTTCATCAATCATCATCATTATCATTAACCCAAAAAAAATTAATAAATCCATCAATCTTCAACATTTTTTTTTTGTTTTTGTCTTCATTCTCAACTACACTAACTGGTTTTTCCTACGTGCAATTAATGTGTTGTTGACATCTACTGAAATTTATTGTTACCAATAATCTTTAACACATGAAATCAAAAATCTTTACATTTCGAATTCCATAAAAACTAAAAAGCCATTCACATGGCTTACATTTTGAAGTCGACTGAGATATTTTTGGGGACATAACGAAGAGATTGGATTAATGTCTTTTATTTCTTGCAGAATTATTAAATGTTCGAGGACAAGAAGTCTCTACATTGGGTATTTTATCAAAGGGGAAAAATAAAGAAAAAAACCATTTTTTGACATAACCGTCTCCTCGTTATTCACGCAAATATTGCGTTTGTTAAAAAAAAAAACAGTTTTTTTCGCTAAATAAATAGAGAAAATGTGAATTTTAAATTAAAGTGAAATGAGGCAAAGGGAAAAAAAAGTTGTCAGACAAACAGACCTGAATTAGGTGTTATCCAGTGGCATCTCTTGACCGGTCCCGGAATTTCAGGAGAAATGTTCTCAACGACGGCGACGACATTATTGAGCTTCGTGACTGATCCGTTCCGTTTCGACGGAGTAATAATTTTGTCAGAGTTTATCGTCTTCACCGACGAACGTTCCGAGGATGATGACGAAGAAGAGGAATCACCAGTCGAGGCTGAAAAATTACTAGTCACGGAGGAATCCGGCTTCTCAGCCGCCGAAGGTTTCGTCACTCGTGGATGCTGTTGTGGCTTCTTCTTCGTGATCTCTGTTTTCGAAACTTTAAATCTGTTTCCGGTCGAACAGAGGATTGCTCGTGGCTCAACCATCGGTTTAACCGGAGAACGAAGCTTAGTGACTACAGACATATTGAGAAGGTTTAGACGGTAGAGACAGAGAATTCAAAGGATATTCGAGGGTAAAACTGGAATGAGAAAATTGAGAACTGATAAGGAATGAGATGGGATCAGAGAGAGAGAGAGATGGAACAGAGTAGCAGTTGGAGGTTTTTAAAAACAGAACGGTAACAAAAGAAAAGGACTTAAAAGGGTTGATGTAACCGGTAATAGCCGGTGAATATTCGCTTGCGTGTCGGTTTGTTTAATCGTTTTGTTTCAGAAAGGGACACCGAGAAATGGTTAATGCCGTGAAAATTACGCTTTTTTCATTAATTACGGATTAAGTTTTTGCCGCGCATGTCATTTAGAACAAAACGAAAACATATTAGTGGGAATAACTTGAATTTTTATCAAAGTTAAAGGGTTAAACTTCAAAACATGTTTTTGAGAATGTACTGAAGTCTACACCACATGCTTTTTGACTTTGACCCATTTATACAGTAAAAATTTTACGGAACAACTTATATTTATTTTTACTCCAACCTCGAATTAACTGCTCCAGTCGCTTGTTCGTGCTCGATCACAGCTTAGGCTTCTCGAAGAAGGGTAAGTACAATGATTGTAAATAAACCAATTTGATTTGACCCCTCATACTTTTTTTTTTTCTTGTTATTTTTTGTTCTGTTATTCCTTTTTTCCTTAAATCATGTCCTTGAAAATAAAAATATCACGTTACAACAAAAGGCAAACAATGTCGTAATTTTTCTTCAAACAAAAACAAATAAATTTCGAGATTGGGTTTAGAAAATATCGGGGGAATCAGAATTGTATCAATTTTATTTCATTCACTATTTAATTAAGCTTTTTTTGTAGTGTTCCTTAGTCAAAAATAAATTTTTAAAAATTATAAAAATACAACAAAAAAACTTAACAAACTCTACAAGATCAAAGAAAGCCTTGACATTATTTAATAGGTGCCATATACTCTTGTAGCATAATCATACATATAATTATATTTTTATGGAATAACGGAGGGTAAAAAGGTCATTTAAAGGTGGGCAGAGAGTCAGAGTCTTGATTTGGTGAATTGTGCGTGGTGTTGGAATAGGAGTGAGTGAGGGGTAAGCTGGGGAATTAAAAGAAAAAGCTTTAAGTAGAAGTTAAAAAGAAGCTTACCGTTAACTATAAGAATCGTAAAAGCCATCCCAACACCAACACCAACTCCACCTCACCCTTTTTCCCCCTTTTCTTTATAACGGCTAACCACTAAATCCTCTTTAATGGGCCTAGCCCAATTAATTAATTAACTCTTTAAAGCCTCATCAACAAACAAACAAAAATTGGTGTAAACCTGTGAGGCTGGCTGGCTGTGTGACAATATAAATTCTGCAACATCTTTTTGATTCAGGACCGCAACTGTACAATTTTAAGCCTTTGTGTAAGAACTAAAGGACTAAAGAATTGTCTTCCTTTAAACCGGTCCGAGAGTGTTGAAATGGTCCCCATGCATCCTAAAAGATTGAACGAAACAAAAGAAAGGACTCAGATTCAAAAGACCCTGCAACGTTTTAAAATCTTCATAAACATTTATTTGCTTGTGTGAGAAAACCTGTAACAACTCGAAAACTTTCTCAGCCATGTATTTCTGGTTTCCAGAAGCATTCTTTTGTTGTAGCTTATCTGGATGAAGGATTAGTAATGCCCTCTGGTACGATTTTCGAACTGCGTTTTCTTCGATCATATCCATGAGAGGAACCGCCTTCTATCCGCTCCCGGGCCAAAGAATCTGTAAAAGTAATCATTAGTGGTGCAAATAGGCTAATGCATAGACCCAATATGTTACCTCTAATAGAATACTTACATACTGCAGTGTGGACAGGAGAGAACGAATGTTTCCGCTCTTTCCACTTGACCACTTGCGGATTTTAGCATCAATCTTCTGTAGAGGTTCGGAGTTCGTCTTGAGGCTTTTTTTTTCACGGTACAAGTATCGGAAAACGAGTATGTCTCTTTGCAATTGCACTAGTATTACCTGAATTTCTTCAGCATCATTTCTGGTTTCTTCCAGCTTTTTTTCATCTTGTGTTATATCCTCAACCTGCGCAGCACATTACAAGTTCCGCGCTATTTATAAAGAGAAACATAAAAGCTAAGATTGAAAACTTGAAGGTTATAGTACATCATGTTATTGTTTACCAGGAAATTTACATGGATGGGCTCGTCTATATCCTCTGAGGTAGTATGTGCTGACAGAAGAAAAAACCGGTGAGCGCAAATGTTATTTGGCTGTAACAAGGTTTAAAATCCGAAACACCAATCCAAGAACCTACCTATGCTCGGTTCCTGTCTCTCCTCTTGTTCAGTAACACCACTAGCCTTATTATTGTTCACGGTCACTCGATCTGAATCTTCTTTCTGAGTTGCCTGTGAAGGTTTCTGGTCCCGATCCTGTAAGAATATTCATAAGCAAGGAATCACAAACCGCAAAACAGAGTGACATATAGGAAGATCTTGATTTTGCGGAATTACAAACCACAAAAGCACAAACCATGGCGGGTATATCTGGAGTCAATTTCTTTTGTTGATCAGGAACGTTTACAGTTTCTTTGGCCTTAGCACGATCTGTATTGATATCAGTCCCGGGATTTTCTTTAGCTCTCCATCTAGAGCTTTGTCCAAGAGATTCCGCATCTGCTCGAACTGAAGTTCCTTGACTGAAAATCTTAACAAAGTCCATCACTTTTCCTTTTGACTCCATCTTTGCCAACTTCTCGTGCTGAGGATGTACTTGCGAAGCTGGATTTATCGGGCATCGGGCTATCCAAAGAACTTCTCGTGCCTTGTGGTTTCTTTTTATTTCTTGAATTTTCAGCAGATCTTTGCATGTTCTTCCCTTTGGTTTTACCTTTTTTTACTTCCCTCTCTAATACTATATCCTCACCTGCAATGACAAAGAAACAAAAGAAAGTCTACAAAAGGAAGCTAACCCAATCAGACCAAAGTTATCTATCTATATATATATGTCTGCAGAAACCAACCTTGTCTATCATCTAAAAATGAATGGAGAGATTTCACATTAGCCTCAGACGCCTTCGACACATCGTCCGCGAAGGCCTGTCCAGACGTCGAATCTATTTCTGTTTTCTCTTCTTCTTTCTGAACACCAGGACGCCTTTGCGAGGTCTTTTTTTCTTTCCGTCCCAAAAGTCATCGCGAGGAATCAGCGCTCTGTTGTCGACAATGACGTCACTCCGCCTGAGAGCTGCTTCAATAAAACTATGTCGAGTGACTTCGTTAACCTTGGAACGTCTCTTAGGAGGCCCACTAAACACAACCCCGAAATCGATGTCCACGTCGTCATCGCCGCCGGGGTTACGCAACACAGATGGTGAGTTCGAGGCTAAAAGAACGGTTTCTGAACTTGGTAATGTCTGAATAGCACAAAAGAAAACTTGACGGAGCAAAAAACAGAAAACTGCTCTGAGAAGAGATACAATACAGAGGAAAAACGAGGCTGAAACAAATCCTTGAGAAAATGACAAAGACAGGGAGAGAGGCAAGTGTGGGGTTCCATTTGATTTGAAGCCACAGAGAGAATCTTAAGGTCTTCGTTGTGGATAAAACACAGATAAATCCAAAACATTACACTCTCTTTGTCTGTCTCTCTCTCATAACTTTTTCTCTTTTTTTTGTGGTCAGAAGATAATACAGAGTCAAATGCTTTCGTCAGTTAAATTATAGACGATAAGATACACAATATTCATAGTACAGAAAGCAAAGTTAAAACCAGAAGCTTAGAATGAGAATTTAATTCTAAGTTTTTATAACCACAGATGTGAGAAGATGAAACTGAGGATTTTTTTTTTTTTTGATTAGGCTACCTTGTAATTTTTTTTCTGGAAGAAGTATATATAAGCAGAATCCGCCATTGAAGAAGAAGAAGATTGTTTTTTTTCCGATATCTTGCTTAACAAGCATTCATCTCTCTCTCGATCAATCAGAACCATCTGGGAAGCTATCAAGGGCATCTTGTTTGCCATTAACATAAAATTCCACCACAGCTTGCATTCGGTCGAGTTTATCTGGATGGTAATTCAGATGAACAATCACCGGCTTCAACTTCTTCAGTTCATGATTCTTTCTCACAGTTTTAAATAGAACCTTACTGTTCATGAATTCATACATATCCATGACTCTCTTGGAAGCGTGTAAGCCAGTGTACCCAGGATGCGAAGGGTAAAAGAGTTGCTCGTTGAAAACCGCTTGGTCCCATGCTTCTGACTTAGAGAGTGTATCTGCCACGCGATCTAGCAGCTCGATTGAAGGAAGAGTTGGTCTTAGATAGAAAAACCCGGAATTAAAAACCCATATCCTCATTGTGTGAGCATACCTAGCCCATCCCATGGATGGTTCATCAAACACATCGTTGAACCCATAAGCCGTACTATTGTCATGGCCATCGCTCATGGACTCCACGTCAGAGTCTCTATACAGATGATCAAAAGGATTCTGAAAAAAGACAATGTCCACATCTGACAAAAGAACACCATAACCAAGCTGCAAGAACTCCCTCAAGACGCGGAATTTCAGTCCTGAAACAGCGTGATTACCTCCGCTTTCTCCAACTATGTCCACCTCTTTATCTGGATCTCTCTTGTAATACACAACTTCCTTCGATTTACAGAAATTTATTATGGAATCATCCAACGCGACAACCAGGTAGTTTTGGATACCCACTCTCTTTATGCTAGCAATCTGCAACTCCAACATTGATTTCACATTTGAATTTGCAAGAACCACGATGATCTCTTTATTGACAGCTACTTTCTCTAATAGCTTTGCTAATCTTGGGTTAACAGACTCGTCGGGAACCACCGTTGGATTAGTTCTCAGACTCTTGACGGTTCCAAAAGGCCCGGCCTTGACCTCTGTTCCCAAAACTAAGACTTGTTTCCTTGCATTTTCTGTATCTTGCTCAGCTAACCGTACCTTTTCTGTCAGCTCTCTGACCTGCTTCCTTAACTCGGCGTTCTTTTCTGAGATCAATGCAAAGTCGGATTTAAGCATTTTGACCCGTTCAGGCGATTCACATGAAGCCGATCCAGCCTAAAAGATTTAAGGAAAAAAAAACTTAGAAAGAGTGAATCTCATCAGCCTAAAAGATTCACACTGAAGTTTTGAAAGCAAAACCAAAGTTCAAGGTAATGGACCTAAACATGATACTCAATAACCGATGACGGAATCAACAAGAGACTTAAAATCTTCAAATCCATCAATCGCCAAATATAGTTCTAAATTCGGCTACATAACGAACGATAAAGCCAACAAACACAACACCATGAAATGGTTCCCAGCATTCGCCAGAGAAATCAAGTCAATGCCTATAATTGCTCACTTTCGCAGTGTGTATCCTCTAACTTAGATCGCAAAGCGAGAGCTTTAATATGAAATTTTTTCTCTTTTTTTTTTTTTTGACTGTGTACATGCATGTAGGGCATAAGATCTGAGTACCTTAGATGTCGATTTCGAAAGTGGTTCGTTTACTGTAAACGATGAACCCGAGTTAAAGAAACCATTCGGGAACAAGATGGTGCAGACGCAGCCGATAAGAACTCCGACGAGGATGGCGATCGCAATTCGAGATCCGCGGAGTTGATGGGTCGTGTCTCTACGTCCCGCCGTTGCCATCGACGACTTTATCCGAGAAGAGTGAGAGAAGACGCAGTAGCCAAACTGATAAACCTTTCTTTCTCCTCCGATCAAATCCTTAGTTGTGGAAAGTGTTCATTTTATTATAAGCCTCTTCTAACCACTGATTTGGTTTCCTTAATTACTTTTGTGAATGTTGTAATAATGTGACACCAGTTCTCATTTTAATCCACTATCCCATAATATTAAAATTATTAAATTAATATCATAAAACAATTATTTTCTGAATTATTTTTTTTAACACAAAGTATTTTTTATAAATTTATTTAATATCTTATGATTAATGCAATAAAATAATTAATTCCACACACAATTCATCTCGACTTGTTGGTCGAAAGTCATATAAGTGAAGTGATAACATACCATACTGAAAGAGTGAAAAAGAAATAAATAATGATCGAAATCGCAATTTTCATTTTATAATATTAAATTACACCAATCGAATCCCAACACTAACTCATGTTCTAACTAGGTTACAGCTAATAAACAACAACGGTCAAGGTCATCTATCTATGTAGAGGTTAGGCAAAATTGCCAAATTTTAATTCCATTTGAAAAGCAAAACCGATTAATTTAATTTTCCCTCAAATCCAAACCATTTTGGAATCACAAAGATGAGACATTTTTAATAGACCAGTAATAAGCCTAAGGAAGATTCAAAGGAGTAATCAACAATATTCCATTCCCATGCAGTTGAGACATCGTTGACCCTGCAATATTTTTTATTTAAAAAAACACCAAACTTTTAGTTTTTGGTTTGGTCTAGAAGAACAATCAGATACGAGAAAATTTTCAAGTTTTCACAGACTGTACAGATTTGCAGTACAAAACACACAGAAATTGAAGAGTTAAAAGGAGAAAGAGAGTTAAGTGAAGCTAGACAAACCTGTGACCATCGCAAGTAGGGCAAAGACATGGATTGATACAAACTGGATCATACAATGGCGACCATTTTATAGTTGCGTTTCCTTTGCATAACTTACATATGTAAAACCCTTTCCCACGATACATTCGACAAGCCAATCCGCTTTTCTTCCGTTTATCCTCTATCGTCAATCGAAATGCTAGTAGGGCTGCCTTGGAAACCACGTTTACGATCACAAACCCACCAAGAATTACGCCTGCGCTGTTTCGTAAGAATCGAATCGGTTCTAGTGGCATCTCTTATAAGACTTTATACTGTTATATTCTCTCAGGAATTTCGTCGAACGACTTGCGCGCGTTGGGCTTTTTCACATCACCAACTTCATCTCCAAGAACCTTTGTAAAAAGGAATCAATGGAAAATGGATCAGATTTTTTCCCGCCAAATTAATGAGCACAAAATCGTTGATTTCGGAGTTGAAAAGTCTTGTCGCCCTTTTGTGGGCTTGATTGATGCTTTTAAAAAGGCGTGTTTGACCATTTTGCCCTGTTCATTCACGGGGAAAAAAATAGAAAATAGAGCGCCTTGAATCTGAATCGAACGTACCAAACCGAAGAATATTACATACCACATAAACCGGAACAAACCGGAACAAACCGGAAACCGGAAACCGGAAACCGAATACCAACCAGTACATCTTCGTAGTCTTTAACTCGATATCTTACTAAAGAGAAGATGAGCACCATTTTGAGGCTGCAAGGTCACAAGCAAAACAGGAGCATGGGCATAACTTGGAGACAACCTGAAACTGTAATGCCTCAAGATCGTCGCTAGAACTGTTTTGGCCTCAACCACTGCAAGATTCTGTCCCACACAAGTCCGAGCCCCTAACCCAAACGGCACAAGCAAAGCTGATTCATTCCTGGTATCTTCAAACCTACGCGGATTAAAATCCTCAGCGTCGTCTCCCCATGTTTCTGTGTCGTGGTGCATTGCGATCACTGATAGATAGAGTTGAGTTCCTTCAGGAATCTCAAGGTTACCGAGCTTAGCTTTCCTAAGTGTGTCACGGTTTAGTGTCATCGCTGGAGGGTAGAGCCGCAGAGTCTCATTGATTATCATACCTAGCTGTTATAAAGACAAAAAAAAAAGAATGTCTTTTTAAGAATCAATAACTCTTAAAAACCATTCTTAAGTTGTGGGGCTTAAGGACTTACTGTTTTGAGGTCTTGTAAGGTATCTGGAGTAAGAAACCCGGTTGGTCCGAGGACGCGTATAACTTCTTCCCGAGCAATGTTTTGCCATTCTTGGTGCATGGCTAAGAGGACTAATACCCATGTCATAAGATCACCAGTTGTTTCCTTAGCTGCGAAGTAGAAAGTCTTGCATTCATCTATAACTTCTTCAATCCCAAGCTTCTCTTCTTGACCATTCTGATTCGTGTAAGGAGACATAAAAGCCTGTAGCAGAGTTCCTGATTTCTCCGCGGCTGTTGTTTTGTTTTTTTGGATCAGTTTCAGGATAGAACCACGGATTTGTTTCTCGATCCTCCATATCTCTCTATTAATCTTCGAAGGAAAGAATCTAAACCAGCATTTTGAAATGAGCATTAATGTTCTTGTTCCAAATGTGTTCTCGAAAACTAGTCTAGGATTTCCCCATAAGATTTACCTGAACCCGGGGATATAAACACTCCATCGAACCAGATAGAAGAGACGCATCATACGCTCCTGCAACGCAAAGATTCGTTTACCTTCTTCCACGCTGTTCCCAAAAGCAGTTCTTGATAACATATCTGCAGACAAACTGTGTATCTCTCTGTGTGTCTCTAACTCAATCTCTTCTTCTCCATTTCTCATCTCCTCTAACTTCTCCAGAAACATCATAGTACTTGCCACCATTTGCGGCACCCACCTCTGTAAACAGATCTCAGCTTCATAATCTTATAAAGTGTTCCATCAAATTTTGAAATGACATAGCAAATTAGCAATCTTGAAACCAAGTCCAACAAATTTAAGACTCGGGTTTAGTAAGTTCAAGCTACAGCATATTGATTCAAAATACAGAGCTTAGCGATTGATACGTACCTTGACTTTGTCCATGGTGAAAGCTCGAATGGCGATTCTTCTATGGAAAGCCCATTGATCGCCTCGAAGACCAGGAAGACCCTGAGCATAAAGCAGCTTAGACAACGGGTTATGCCCGATACGATCAAACGACCCGGTCGTCGTTAAAGCTTCCCGGATTAGTCTCGGATCCGACGTGGCCACCACCGGTTTCGATCCGAACCAGTAGAGGAACGTCTTCCCGTAGGCACGTGACCACTTGTGGTAGTGAGGCGCCACACGGTGGACGAACTCATGAGGATTGTCACCGGAAGGGATCGGCTTCAATTTCGTCTCCGCCGTTAATCGGGTCACTTCCGCGGAGTTTCCGGTGAAAATCCGGTAACGAGGTCCCGCCAAGCACAGCCTCTTGAAGTGAGATTGGATTCTCCAAGGGACCCATAGATTACTGTAAACGAATCTGAAGACAAGAAGGACGAAAAAGACGAGGACGAAGAAAAGATAATTGAAGATGGACACTGCCATATTTTGACTTACTATCCTTAACTCTCTCTCTCTCTCTCTATCTCTCTCTCTCTCTCTCTCTCTCTGCTCCACTTTTATACAGAAAACGAAAAAAAATATATATATCATTTCCAATCTGATCTTCATCTTGAGATTGCCACAAGAAAATTACAGAACGAGTCAAATCGAGAAGAGTTGAATAAACAAGATGTGCCCGGAGAAACAAAGCTACCGGTAAAAACTTTATTTTTTCGCCAGAGTGTTGCAAAATACAAAAATTTCAAGCGTTGACCGGTAACAAAAAAAGAAGCATGACCAAACATTAAACATACCGGACTATGGAAAGACGAAAAAGAGTAAAAAACAGAAAAAAGGCCCTAACTTTCGTCGTCTAAAGCTTTGTTATTACCAAACAAGCTCTCTCTTCTATTACCAAACCCACCTGAATCAAGCCCTGACCCACCACGATACTTCATCTCCTGCGCGGTTGTTCTGTAGTTAGTAGATTCCACGGGAGCTCTCGAGGTTGGGTCGTTAGAGGCAACTGACCGGTAAGTACCAGCTGCTGCTCCAGGAGGGTACCGAGATGGCGAAACGTATCTTCTTCGAAGATCCATGAGATCATCGTTTCTCCTAGATGGCTCAGAGAAAGAACGTTCTGTTGCAGAACTGTTTACGCCAGTGGAAGAAGAAGGTACTGTCCTGGAGGCGAAAGGATCGTCGGATCCCCAAGCTGTGAGAGATTCTTTCTTCTTGGCGAAGAAATGCCAAGCGGCAAATAAAAACAGTATGAAGAAGAAGAAGACAGGACTGCTCCAAAGCATTGTGTTGAATTCTCCTTTGGAAATCGGAAGCTTAGATTTGTATGTAGCTACGTATCCCTCACCTAAACCCATCACAAGAAGCTTTTCGCGGTCACTTGCTATCAAAGGAGTTGCCTTTTCGAGCTTCCGGTGATTGGTTTTAGATGATTCCCGATGGCTCAAGAACGTTGACCTGATATCTTCTAATGCAGCAGGGAAAAGAAGCCGAGGACCCGTGGTTCGAACATAGTGTTGAGTCGATACATTGTATACAAAGACTTTCTCTTGGCTGACTACAAGAAGATAGCCTTTGATAGCCTGTAACGCTACAGGCTCCTCCATTTGAAACTTCTTCTTTGATCTCACTCTGCATTTGAAGTTCATGATGTCACCAAGAAGCAATACGTGAATGACTTCCCCTTCGGATGTGAGTCCATAAGCTTTAGACCGCTCTGACGCATCGAAAACGTAAGTTCTTGCTAGCGAATTGTTCAAACCTTCACACTCGGATTCTCTGATCTTCATGCTTCTCAAGTCCAATGAACCAGCACCAGTCTCGGTGAGAAACAACAGCCTCTGTTTCAAGAACACGAGCGGTCTACTTGTTGGGGTAACGGAGCCATAAACTGTTCTGTTCTCAGTGAAAACCGTGAGCTTTCCGCTATGATCAGTCGCCAATATATACCTAACCCGCCCCACATGATGCACTTCCAATAGAGTCACTTGCAAACCGTCCTCAGTGCCATCAAACTTGCCAACATTTTCCATCACAGCTGAATTCCAATCTTCCCCGATGGATACCTCGCGAAGTCTATGCAACAAGATGGCTCCGCTTTGATGGCCTGTCACCACGAAGCTCTCGTTCTTATACGCAGACATGTAAGAAACCATTGCCGTGATTGGTGAATCCCAGGTGGTGAAAAACTCGACCAAAACATCCCCATTTCTCAAGAACACATAAACCTTACCACTCGAATCCCCAACTGCGAAATACTTGCTTAAACCTTCGTAATCTCTAAACGGCAACACGTTAATACATGTCGCGTCGGAGTTTAACTTCACAGCCGATGTGAATTCGAATCTTTCAGACCAGAAAGGACTGTACTTTGTCACAGAAAACGCCTTAGCTTTCTCTTTAATCCCATTTTTTTCGATACCACTGCTGATCTCGTTTTTTCCCTTAAAAGAAGTTTCAGATAACCTAGCGTCTAATCTAGCTACTACTTCCGTAAGATTACTAATAAGTTCCTCGAGTCTATGCAGTACAACACCTTGCCTGTCTGATTCGCTGCCGGTTACGACTCCAGGAGAAGCATCTGAGTTCTCGTACGGAATCGGATCAGACTCGGAAACAGCTACAACCGGAGATACATCCGGCGAAAGGAAAAGCAAATTAAGCGAGACAAAGAAGGAGAAACAGAAGAAAAAGGACTTGCCGTTTCGAAAACCCGCCATTAAAGAGTGCAACCAAAGAAACAGATGGGTCTTCTTCTTTTTTTTTTTCTTTTTCTTGATATCAGTAAGTAACCGCCATTTATGCAGCAGATCTATTGGAGATGGGGAATTTGGATCTGAAAGCAGGAAGATTTATCCGGTCGGAATCTATCTGAGATTTTCTTTTGGAAGTCAACAACGCTGAGGTAAGAAAATTATATTTAAATTGTCTAATTTGAGATCTTTGTGTCCGAAACTCTCTGGTCTTCTTCAGTCTACGCGAAGTTAGGGGAAGAACGGAACAAAAAAAGTTAATTATCTTTAGATTTCTTTTTGGTGCCAACAGGTTGAGATACTTGTTCATTCATGATAAATTAGAAATGTGTGTTTGCATTTTGAAAAAAAAAAAAAATTATTTGTTAATGGACGTTAGTTAATTGATTCTTGAATAACTTAATCCATTTAAAAACAATATCTAATGGAATTTATTGAATTTATGAAAAACAAAACTTAAGATAGAATTCCAATCGCAGTGTCTACCAAAAGATTCGAATCACTACGATGGATGATCTAATCTCCCACAATAGTTACAGCAACAACCCATGTATGTATGTACTTTGAGAAATGACACTTGAATCTGACCAAGAAAAGGCCAAAACGCACGGTCCAACCGCCGTTGTGATGGCCACACAAACACAAAGCGACACGATCCAGTGATTCACGTTCACCGCACGTGCAGTTTCATTGCCACAGTTCTCTTAAAAAATTGTTTTAACTGACTTAATCTCTTTCCCTGTTAAATATTCGTTAGATCAAAAACTGTTAATAAACTAAATCTGTAATATTCAGTCGGAGAAAAAATTGGATTACCAGGTGACACAATAAAAAACAGAATCATTCTTTGATTTTCTTACCAATCACACGGTTATTAAAAATATTGATTTAAGTGTATATATTTCTTAATTTTGCGGACCGAACAAAATTACTTGAACATTATATGTTCTTTAGACTCGTACCTCTGTTTCTTTGGTTTCTACAATAATCCGTTTTTACATACAAAATAATAATTTAGAATAAAAACTAGATTTAATTGATAACAAAGAAAGAATATTCGACAAACATTGGTCTCCTGCATAACCACTCCAATTGTATATATTAGATTAGATCTTATTCCTCAACTAGTATTATTTTCCCACGTATATATACATAGCACACGACCATAATGTATATCCCTATATACACATATTCGTATGCAAAATAATATTCGTAAATTGTCAAAGTCCATATAGGACACAAAAGTGTAAATCCGTGCATATGTCACGTCAGTATAAGATTATATGTATGTATATAAATACACACAGATAGAGATTGAATGGATCCTCCTGAAATCGTGTTCTCACGATAGCTACGAGCAAGGAGCACCTTAGTTATATATAAAAAGCCGGCCAACAGAAAATCAGGAGAACAAAATCAATAATAGTTTTGTTTCGTAGTTAATCATCATGATCCTCTAAAAAGATATCTATCTCTCTCCCATACTAAAAATTCGGAGAAAGAGGAAAGCCCTAATCCCCTCTTTCTCTCCGATCATTCAGAAAAAGAAAAAGAACTAATAGATGAAAATGAGGAAGCTTTGTCCGAATCTGGACAGAGAAGACGGGTTAGAGACGGTGTTAGAGGTCCCGGTGCCGGAAGAAATGTTTACGAAGATGGGTAGCAATGCGACGGGGCGATGGAGGAATATGCACGCTCTTATGAAGGCGCACGCCGTCGTGACCGCAGTCGCGGCTGATATCAGAACGCCGGCGTCTTCTTCGTCGATGAGTAATGTCAACATGCATTTGCAGTCAAAATCAGACAACGAGTTTGTGGCGTTGTTGAAAATCGTGGGAAGTCCTCTTATTCCTTTTCATGTCCCTCTTGAGTTCTGTCTCTCCCGACCCATCAATGACACTTCCATCGTACGTATATATCTTTATGTTATCTATTTTGTGAGCGTTTTTTTTTTTGTTTGAGTTTTAAATTTTCTAGTTACTTGTTTTTGCGTCTTGATGATTTTCTAGGTTTAGATGTAATTATTCAAAGAATTTTGTGTTTAGTTTATGTTTCTCGTTATTTAGCTTGTTTTCGTGTGATAAGACAAAATTTTAACAACAGATAAGCACATATATAGAGATTTAAGCCAAATAGCCAAACCACATGGTTCATTGTTGTTGAAGATTTTTTTTATGTGGGTTTAGGTCCATTCGAATTTTCAAATTACGATTTTAGCTATGGTTAGCTGGTAGAAATGTTTAAAATGTCAATAAATTTCGGCTATTTCATAGTTCATGGGATTAGCCTAGAAACAAGATGCATGCTTGTAACTTATAGGAGATAGAGTTTTCTCTTTTCTTCGTATGAAAAAAATATCGTATAATTGGTAAAACTTTCAGTTTACATTACAGAAACGCACCTTTTGTCTAATTACTTAAGTATGAAAAAACTAGTATGTGTAATAAATGCTGATAGTATTGGTGTATGTGAAGGAGGCGTCGACGGCTAAGTACATAGTGCAGCAGTACGTGGCTGCGTGTGGAGGTCCAGCCGCTCTGAACGCGGTGAAGAGCATGTACGCAGTGGGGCAGGTGAGGATGCAAGGCTCCGAGATGGTTGCTGGAGAGGATGAAGGGACAACGACTACGCCGGTGCGGCTGGGGAAAGGCAATTTTGAAGTCGGAGGTTTTGTTTTATGGCAGAAGAATCCAAACCTTTGGTTCTTGGAGCTTGTGGTTTCCGGTTTCAAAATTAGCGCCGGTAGTGACGGCAAAGTGGCTTGGAACCAATCATCTACCCAACCTTCCCAGGCTCACCGCGGCCCTCCTCGCCCACTCCGCCGTTTTTTTCAGGTACGTACACCTCAAAATTTAATCATTGCTTGTTGTATTTAATCATTGTTACATAATATCGAATTTTGTACGACTAAACGAAAGTAGAACGACAGAACTTTATAGTCTATTGGATTGTATTAATGTTGTCGTGTTGGAACATGGTACCATGCATGCATATATGTGATTTGTAAACGACACGATGATAACTAAATGGAAAGTCACACACCATTAAAACATTTAATTCTAGTTGCATATTGGTTATATATATAAATGTAGCCAATCAAATATATAAATAGCTTTATAAGAACATCAAATTGATCTTTTTTTTTTTTTTGCTTAAAACTGATATCTTTATCTTAAAGATCTAAAGCTTGTAAGTACATTTTGACATGTTATTGATGTGGCAGGGACTTGACCCGAGGTGCACGGCTAGTCTGTTTTTAGACGCCGTTTGTATAGGCGAACAAACCGTTAACGGCGAAGACTGTTTCGTCTTAAAACTAGAGACGCCGGCAGATATTCTCAAGGCGCAGTGTTCGCCGAATACGGAGGTGATCCACCACACGGTGTGGGGTTACTTCAGCCAACGGACGGGACTTCTCGTAAAGTTCGGTGACACAAAGCTCGTGAGAGTCAAATCCGTCAGGGGCAAAAGCGAAGGCGTTTTTTGGGAGACAAGCATGGAGTCAATCATTGACGATTACATGTACGTTGACTCGGTCAACATAGCACACGGTGGTCGAACCTTGACCACACTCTATCGATACGGCGGAGCTGTTAACCACCGGAGACGAATCGAGGAGAAATGGCGGATCGAGGAAGTCGATTTTAATATTTGTGGTTTGTGTTTGGAGAGCTTCTTGCCACCGTCGGATATCAACAATGATCATTAGCTACGGTCAAGATCGTTACCTCTCTCTCTATATATATATCTTTTCTTGTTAGATTGGTTTGTTTTTGAAAATTAGGTTTCTTAAAGAAAAAGGAAAAAAATTGAGATACACTTGAGATTTCGTATACGTGGGGGAGGGGCGAGTTGTTTGATTTTTGTCTAAAGGGATAGATATGTAATTTCAACGTGGGCGATTGAGAGGGTGTAATTGTAAAAACATTACTTTTGAATCGTCATGTTTTGTTTCAGCCTTAATGACAGGATAAAAAGACCAATTGGTAAACACATGAATTAAAATATCAAAATTGAACATGGACCATACTATAACGGGCCGAGTTTTGTATTATCCGGCCCATTAGAATTACTCCGTTAAAACCGAAACCCTAGATCGCGAGAAACAGAAGTATCCCCGCTATATAAAGATTAACCGATCTCGCACTTTCGTCCTCCGCAATGCTTTTCCTCGCCTACATCGCTTTTATGTGTATTGATTTTTTTTTTTTTTTTTTTTTTGTAGTGTTCATGAACGTCGATTGATTCTCGTTGTGTATTTATATATGTTCTCTTGTTCGAAATTTTCGATTTTGATGGTTCTTAATGCATCTGTTTAACGAATTCTCTAACCACGAGTAAAATCACAAGAATGGTAGAGGAGTTTAAAACGGGTGCAGAGATCGAGATGGTTATCTTACCAACCCATTGCATATTTCTTTTGCTTTGGCGTCAAATGAATCGACCGAAATCATTTCATTTAGGAAATTTTTGTTAGATTATTGGCGTAATTTAGATGGCAAATGACGAATTGATTAACTTATGCTTAAAACACAGAATATTAGTGTTGACAAATAATCTCCGCTTATTATCTGATGCCACGCGTACAAAATTTCTATTGAAATCATATATTTTTCTACTTGAAAATTCGTTTTTTTAATTGTTTTTTTTTTGTATTATTGCGGTTTATAAACGATCAAACAATGATGAGATATTAGCAGACGGGCGGTCTGAATTGATGCAGTGTAGACTGTCTGCCATCGCTACAATTTTGTAGCTTCTCTGAGTATTTTTTTTTTCTTCAATTGTTTGATTTATGTAACAATTCGACATTGGAGTTTTTTTTTGCGATGATGAATTTGCTTATATTTATGTCTGGACATATGAGATTGTTCAATCGTTGATATGACTGGTGCAAATTTTCTGAGCTTTCTGTCTAAGTTTTCTGCCAAACTGAATTTTCGTTCTTAACTAATTTAGTAATTTATCCAAGTTGAACATCTTTAGAATAGTCTCCTTACAAATATGTAATCCTATTCATTCATATCATAACTGAGTAGACGCTGTGTATCGAAGCTGCTCTAAAAGCAATTGTTGTATTGTCAAATCTTGAATTGGTTTTACCCTTTGACAAAGTTTTACTTGTTTGGTTGTTGTTTAGCTAACTATTCTTGTTTAAATGTAATTATCCAAGACATGAGTCTTAACGTTTTATCCTCGACTCTTTAAGAATGTTTAATTGTGCTGCGAACTGTTTCTTCAGATCATAAGTGTAAACTGTTCTGGTCGTTGTCGTTAGACAGTAAATTAACTCAATCATAACCATTGTAAACAACTAATTCCAAAAATCAATAATATGGAAACAGTCGCTAATAGTAAAATATAAGTCTGAGTCGCTTTCATCCGTAATCAAATGGCCTCTAGGGCTTGTAGAGTGAAGTTATTTGACCATATACCTATGGAACAGTTCTTGCATTTCGATATGATAATTGAATACACTGAAGGTTGCGATCCAAATATGGCATCAGCCTAACCCAAGATACAATGTTGAAAGTTTCAACCTTCACAAGTAAAAAATCTGTAAAAAAAAAAAAGACTATAACCCCATTTTGAAGAAGAATATTTTACGCCGCCATTGCTTAAAAAAGCTTAAAAATCGCTGTAATTTTAAAAACTATAATCAGTACAAATTAATCGTGAGGTATTCTATAGACTTGTCAAGTCTTTGTGTTAAAATGAAAAAACTCATATCGTTGGCATTCGGATAAACCCTTGTCGTGTCTCATTCATGGCCATCCTGTCTATTTCTTTCCCTCTCATCGTCTCCTTCCTTCGTCCTCACGCCTCTCCTCGCTTTTTACTCCTCCCTCCCCTTTGCCGCTGATTTCACCGCACCGCCGTTTCCTCTGGTGTTCATCATCAGCCTTCCTATCGTAAGCCCGATGATGATGGCCACGCCGTCTCTGTTCCTACATTCCAACAAGCAATTCAGCGTCTCCAGATTGGTTCTCCCTCTTCCTCCTCCTCTCCTTCTATTCCCCAATTCACTCCTTCAGATTTAATTATTCTCTATTTCAAATTCCCAAATTTAGGAATATTGGGCTGCGCCGTTATGCAACCTAGCAATATCGAACTTTTCTACTAACAGATAGTTACCTGATCTATTCCTTGAAAGCAATTTAAACTGGTTTTGTTTGTTTATATAGATGATCCTAGTGGACCATACCAAACTGGGCCTAATCTTTTATCATCCGACCCATTAAAATAATATCGTAAGCCCGTGAAAAGCGAAACCCTAATCGGTGCCGAAAAGAAAAGGGAAAACATCTCCTTCGTTCGTGGTATATATATACTGACAAATCCCAATTTCTTCGAGAAACAACCGATCTATCATCCTCCGGTATCTTGATTTTGGTTTCTCTGTTCTTGTTTAATATCGATTGATTCTACTAGTCAAGTTTATTTATTTGGTTTTTTGTTCTTTTTCGATTTTAGTAGGAATTAAAATGGACTACTCATCTCCGTCGCCGCCTATGGGTGCTACATCACCGGAAGCACTGATGGAACAGGTGCAGTCGCAGCTGGCTCAAGCTTACGCGGAGGAGCTCATCGAGACCCTAAGAGGAAAATGCTTCGATAAATGCATAACAAAGCCTGGATCAAGCCTTAGCAGTAGTGAGAGTAGCTGCATCTCTAGATGCGTTGATCGTTACATGGAGGCCACTGGAATCATAAGCCGATCTCTTTTCTCCCAACAACGTTGATCAACTGTCTCTTCTTTATGAAGAAGCTATTTACTTTGTCGAGTCTTTGTCATCAAGACCATCATCAGGTTGGGTTTTTTTTTTATATGTAACTGAGAAAAGTGTTGTTGACGCCTTATTATCTGATGCTATTGTCTGAAAATCAAATATGAAAATTCAGATTTTTTAATAGTTTTAGTTTCTGGGGTTTTAGTCAATCAATCAATGATGAGATGTTTAGCAGACGGGCATTCTGAATTTGATGTTGTGTAGGTTGTTTGCCATTGTTACAGTTTAGTAGTATTCACGTCTATGTGATCTATATTGGATTTGTGAGACGATGAGGTTTGCGTAATAACTGATATGAGTGCTCAATTTTCTTAGCTTTCTATCGATATTATCCACTAAATTTGAGTGGTTCCTGGGGTTTAAGAATGTGAATAACGTTATTATGAGTTAAAAAGATTGTGTCAAAATATTGCGAACTAGTCATTCTGTCTTGGGGGACATGTGGTTTTATCTTACATCTCCATTGTAATGTGAAAATGGAAAGTGATAATTGAACTGAATAAAAGGGAAAGTGAATAGTAATATAATCCCATCCTGATGGTATTATTATGGTTTCCGAGCAAAAGATGGACCCAAAAAAAACGGAGCACGCAATATGATACTGTAACTAAAATAATAATAAATCTTATAATATATTATAATTTACATATAAATTGGTTAATGTTTCTGTGACCCTAGTCTTTGACGGTTTGGTCATCTTCAGCTATTGTTTCTTTGTCCTGCGTAGTTGACACGGTGATAATGCTTGAAACTTTCCACAAATGCTTTAATTACTTTGGTAATTTATTTTCTTACACGTGAATCGCACGTGCCGGAGATAGTAAAAAAATTTGTCAGTCCAATTGTCCGAAAGCTTTTGCAGACATTTACGTTTACTTTTCTCTCGCACCTGCTCTCTCTCTCTCTCTCTCTCTCTCTCTCTCTCTCTCTCTCCTGTATATTTAATCAGAGTTTATTTCTTCAGCTGACTCACGACGACCTCCGTTACTCTCACACTGCTACAATCTCTCTCACTCCTTCTCTATTCTTTGCCTCCTCCTTCGGTTTCTACTGGGTACGCTCGTTTTTCTCTTTTTTTATCTTTCAAGTCTCGATCTTTGATGTTCGTGAATTATGATGGATATATCTTAGGTTTTTGTTTCCCAAATTGGGTGGATCTTGATGGGAGATTGAACAACTACGCAAATCTTGTTCTCTAACCATCAAGTTTTGCCCTTTCGCTATGATGGATCTTTCCCTGACCGATCCCTTTGCTTACAAGACTCAATTTCCCTACGGGTTTTGTGTAGTAGACAGTATGTAGCTGAGTCATGCTTGATCTGTGATTCAAGTCACATGAATCAAATGAACTTTTTTTTAATGGTGTCCATTACATGTTGCTTGTATTTCTGTGACTTATCTGGTGATGTATGTTGTGTGTTTTTTTCCCTCATCGCTTGAACTTTTGATTTAACCGCCAGTTAGTATTATTATCTTATGTGATATGCTGATATTTATGGCTTATTCATTGTGGTAAATTTTACAGATTCATATTTTGATACTGGACCCTAGTGCTATTCAAAATGTTTCGCCGCAAGACTATTTCGCAAACCGAACAAGAGAATAATGAGGCTGCTCTCAGAGAGGCAAAGGTAAAAACTTCTCAGGCCTTGCCGATGATTTTCACTTAAAACTAAATTAGTTGATTCTTGAAAGGTCATTTATTTTCTTTCTCATCTTAATTATTCAGATCGAAGAGCTTAAAGGTCTCATCGGTCAGCTCTCTGGAAGGAGTTCAATATATTGTTCAGATCCGTGTCTGAAGAGATATCTTGAAGCTAGAAATTGGAATGTTGGCAAAGCCAAGAAGATGCTTGAGGAGACGCTGAAATGGAGATCCACTTTTAAACCCGAGGAAATCCGATGGGTAAGTATAAAAATATCTCTGATAACTTAAGAAATTTTTTCCAAAAGCTTACCGGTTAAAGGCTTGCTTTCTACTAGGATGAAGTTTCAGGTGAAGGTGAGACTGGAAAAGTTTACAAAGCTGGATTCCATGACAGAAGTGGAAGAACGGTTCTTATACTGAGACCCGGCTTGCAGGTATTTTAAAGACCGTCTTCTTATTTAATATTTTAGAGCGAGTTAACTTAGGGGCAAAAGATAAACCATTTAACTTGTTTATGGGAAATTTTTGCAGAACACGAAATCGTTGGAGAACCAGATGAAACATCTGGTGTATCTCATTGAGAATGCTATTATGAATCTGCCAGAGGATCAAGAACAGATGTCTTGGCTTATTGACTTCACGGATTGGACTCTGAGCACAAGTGTGCCTATTAAATCTGCCAGAGAAACTATCAATATACTGCAAAATCACTACCCAGAGAGACTAGCTGTCGCTTTCCTCTATAACCCTCCAAGACTCTTTGAGGCATTCTGGAAGGTCAGGCAAATCACTGCTCCTTTCTCATAGTTAGACAAAACATTGGTTGATGAAGACAGTTTCGCGCGTGTTCGTTCTTCTACACAGGAATGAATAATGTATGTGCAGGAACATGATGGCATTTTCATTTTGTTTTTGTGTTGTCCCACAGATAGTGAAGTTCTTCATTGATGCAAAGACATTCATCAAGGTGAAATTTGTGTACCCAAAGAACCCGGAAAGCGTGGAACTTATGAGCTCATTGTTCGACGAGGAAAATCTCCCAACGGAATTTGGAGGGAAAGCTTTGTTGCAGTATAACCATGAAGAATTTTCCAAGCAAATGAACCAAGACGATGTTAAAACTGCAAACTTTTGGGGATTGGTTCACAGTAACAATCACCAGCAGCACGCGAGCAGCGGGTTTTCTGGAGCCGAGATTGCCCCTGAGCCATTCCAAACCAACCCTTAACCGGTTTTGAAGGCAATATATTGTTATTACTAAACCTTTTCAAATGTACTAATTATTCTAGCTCTTAATGCTAAGGAGAGAGAGAGGTTGTAAGGTTTAGACAGGGCGTTGATCTGATCAGATAAAAGGATTTGTGTTTTTAAGTAACTCTTGCAGGGCTTGTTAGTGAATCCAAGAACTCTTACACTCAAAGCATTTTACAGACAGTATAGGCAACAAGCTTTGTTTCTTTCGGTATGAATCTCAACAAACACAAGAAAAGATAATAATTTCTTTCAAAATTGTAAGGCACAAAGGGAAAAAAACATGAAGAAAGCTTATACTACACACCAGTATTAGCTATTAGACTATATAGCTTAGAGATGTCAAGAGATTTGCGATGGAGTGGAGTTAGAGAAGGCGAAGAAGCTTGAGGCAATTTGAGAGAAACTAGATAAGCCTTCTTCTGAAGTTTCTGGTGGTTGATTGATAGGTACGAACCAGAAGGCCAACTCCAATGCCGAGACCTACACAGACACCAAGACCAATTCCCACACCAACCCTCACACCGGCATTGAACCACGACATTTCGCCATCTTCACCATCTGCGTACTCTCTTCTCAAATACATGTCGCCATATTCACCTTCATAATCTTGTTTATAGCTTCCGTATTCTGTTACCTACACACACAAAAATACTCCCATACTTAGCACAAAACACTGCAAAGAACTCAGCAACAGAGAGAATCCGTGTATGTAGTAGTACTGGCCTCTCTCTGAAAAGAAAATAAGAAAGAGACATTGATAGAGATAGTCAAGTAAAGAATACAATAGCCATTCAATCATTTGTAGAATAGAGGCTAATGGTATTTTCTTTCCAATATTAACAATTCTTACGGATTTTATCTCATACTGGTGTGTACACCTCCATAACTTTTAGGTGGAAGTTATAGACATTGAAATATAGTTAAAGGGAAGCTATTAACCTACAGTGAGTACGAAGAACCATTTCAAATAGGTTTTGACAATGTTCACTGCAATAAAACTTCAAGCATAAGCTGATCTCAACATTGACTCTTCAACAGGGAAACGTTTTCCCGGGTAAGTTTATACATAAATTGAAGTTGATATATGGTGGCACTATATGTGATAACCACGATGTTTCAACCAATAGGTCACATAAGAACTGACTATAGCAGACAGAAGGAAAAGAGTTCAGTTATTAAGATTACAAGAAAAGAGCCAAATGGGAGAGAGAGAGAGAGAGAGCTTTCTATTGACTAGTAAAATGTGTCAGGCCCCATACATCACATGATCATTTATCACGAAGTTGGTCCACTTCAATATCTAAAAGA
Organism: Streptanthus diversifolius; assembly: GCA_039880935.1. NCBI lineage: Eukaryota > Viridiplantae > Streptophyta > Magnoliopsida > Brassicales > Brassicaceae > Streptanthus > Streptanthus diversifolius. The sequence goes on along the minus strand of JAXGFM010000015.1, from coordinate 2,369,959 downwards.
ATTATCTTCCTAAAAGTACCAAAAAACATGTATCAAGATATGAAATCCCAGAACCATGAAAAATTCAATGTTCATACAGCATGACCAAGAAGACTCATATCCTGGGTATAGCATTCAATGTGTTGAATTTGTATACAAACCAAACTATTACGAAGCTTTGTAAAAATCTTGAAAAATTGACGCAGCAACTGAAACTTACCTGAAAATCAAGCTCAGATGAGCTGCCTTTCTGAGGCTCACCGGTTTCATACTCCGGAATCGAATCTAATGCAGTCCCTCTATTGTGCTTCTTTCTGAAACCAAGCTGTAGTGTCTTGGTTAAAATGATGGGTGTTCCTGAGAAACAACCAGTGACATATACTTCAACAGTTGGCAATGGAGATGATAACTCCGAACAACCAATGTGTTTCTCCTTCAAGAAACCAGACCCTGCAGTGATCTCAGCTTCACAGTTCATGTTCCACCGCTTCACGGTATGCTTAGATTCCCCGGTGAAACCATTACTACCGGACATCTCTAGCGTTCCAGATAAAACCAGCTCATCTTTGTCATATACCTCAAACTTCACACTACCAGATAATCTGATATTGTCTGTGCTGATAAAAGTAGCTACTTCGGATTTCTTATCAACCCGATCTCGTCTTAGCTGAGAGGAAACTCCTTCAGAGTAAATGCTCATTCTAACACCGTTAATCTCCAGAAGTGAATCTAGATCCAGAGGGATATGAGTAATTGTGAGGACCTCAGGTGTGGAATCATCCACCTTGAAATTGCTGATTCTGACATAGAACACTCTCAAATCGAGCAATGGCGATGATAATGATGTTGTTGATGATGATGCTATTCTGGAATTGTGATGGTTAGAGCCCTGATATCTGACCATCTGATATGCTTCACCGTTGTTACGTGTCTCGTAAGGTTCCACCATGATTAAGAAGAACCAAAATCGATTTCTATTTCTCACTGAATCGAAACATTAGCATCGGAGAAACATATATGTTGGATCCGGATTGCAATACCAGCTTTGCTGCAGAAAATTTGGATCAATGAAAATAATGTGAGAATCACAACGGAAAGCAAATAGCTTTTTTCCTGAATTTGAGAAGCGAAAACCCCAAAAAGAGAGACCAGAGGTATAAAGAACCTTTCTATAAGGAAACGAAACGAAAATCAATATGAGAAAAAATGAATCAATCATTCCCTAAATTGACAAAAAAAAAATCATTCATTCGCAAAATGGGTAACTTCTACAAGGAAAGATCACAACCATAAATCGCTAGATTCGAACGAAAGAATGTCAAGATTCAAACTTTACTTACTTCCCAAAAACACAGAGATGGTCAAGGTAACAAAAATAACAGATGCAGAATCAAATCTCCGGTGAAAAAACGTTCAGTGAGAGATATATCCAATGTTCTGTTTGGAAAACCGCAGAGATTGACCCAGGTGAAAAGAAAGAAAAGAACAGATTCTGAAAATTTTAAACTTTGTTTCTATCACAAAGGAACTATCTTCAAAAAAGAAAGAAAAAAAAAATTAGAATTTTCTCAAAACCCAGAAAAATCCGCAGAAAAGAAAGGAGAGAAAGAAAATAAAGAAAAATAAGGAAAAGGAGGCTCACCAAGAAGAAGTTCCACCCAAGAACCCACTTAATCTGATGCTTTTGCACAAACTAATGCTTAATATTAACCTTCCTGTCTGCGTCTCCAAAAATAATTAAAAATAGAAAATTTGTATCGCCAAGTAGGATTTATTAGATCCCTCTAAGATTATAGCTTTCGATTATATTGCGAGCGACCCAAATTGATATTTACAGCAAAAAAAAATTGTCCGTTTTTCGAAAACAATACAAAAACACGAAAGAGGGTTTTGTCTTTATCGAAAATATTTGAAGTTGGTGAAATCACGAAAAAAAAATATAAATCAGAAATCAGAAAAGAGTGATGGGAAGGATTGAGTTGTCTTGTTGTTATGATCTAACGGGAGGAGAGAGAGAGAGAGAGAAAGAGAGAGAGAGAGAAAGAGAGATGGGATCTTCTGACTTTCGATCACGTGATCCTTATCCTCTTAGGATCAAAAGCCAATTCGCTGTTTAAGAGACAAACCGCGTAGGTCACTTTCGTTAAAAACGGCACGCACTCTCTTGTCAATTTTTGAAAACGGTAAGTTAATGGGCTTTCAAATTTATTCTCCCGGTTAACTTTCTTTATAAAAAATGAACGTCGTGCCGTTTCTAATTATGATAACTCGTGACTCATAAGTTTGTAAGAACGATTCATTTTCTCTAACAACAAAATTTGAAGTTGAATAATCTTAATTCTTCTTTTTTTTCTTCTTTGAGCTAATACGTTGACTGTACTATTCGTGGTACTCTAAAACTATGTCACGGTTTGAATCTACTATCACATGATAAAGATAGGTTTTTAATTAATAATGAATTTTAAGCTGATCATATATATATATATATATATATAAATGCAGTCTCTCTATTTTTTTCAGATATGATCATTAAAAGAAGAAGAAGACAATGTATGAAAATGAAATAAAACCAGGAGTACTTCCCACAAACGTAACTGTATATAGTTAAAGAAAAAAACAATATGTAGCAAAAAAATGGAGTTATATACATATAGAAGTAGATGTATCAAAATGAGTTAAATTTGATAATCCAATGTAATCCAATTTAAATTACAAATTATAATACATTAAAAATTTGATATAAATAGGTTAATGGATAAAGTATATAATTAAATTTAATAAATCGAGTTAACATAGTTTATATTCAAGTGAATAATAAGTTATCTGTAATCAAATCAACAAAAATTTATAATCAACATGAAATTAAATCAAATGTATAAACTAAATATAACCAAATATAATATTTAAACCAATTTCAGTAAACCAAATCTAACATAATGTTTTCATCTATCTAAATCTCACATTTTGATTTTTCAATATTATTATTTTATACTACAAAATCATATATTTACATAAAAACACAAAAGTTCAACTTTTAGTTAAACCACAAAACCAAATATTTCACAAAAACTACAAAATCCTATTTTCTCATAAAAATCACAAAACTGCAAAATTAAATTTTTCTAGCGAAAACAAAAAAACAACAAAAATTGTGTGTTCTAATAACAACCATAAAACCATGTTTTCCCCTAAATTTTTTTGCCAAAATTACAATGTGGATTTTCCACTTAAAACACAAAACTATGTTTTTTTGTCAAAATTATAAAATTATATTATTTTGTTAAAATCGTATAATTAGTTTTCTCGCCAAAACTCATACATTTTTTACCAAAACTGTGTTTTCCGTCAAAATTTCAAAATTTGATGTACTACCAAAATTGTAAAATTGTGTGTTTTTCTTATTTTGAATTTTTTCAGAATCACAAAATCTTGTTTTCTTTCCAAATTCTTAAAAATCTTATTTTCACTAAAACCATAAAACTATATTTTTCATCAATGATAAAATTTCGTTAAAATCCGAACTTATAAATTACTCAAATCATAAAATCATTTTTTTTTGTGGAACGGCTATAGTTTCTTGCCAAAACCACAAAACTATATTTTTGATCATATTTATTAGAAATGTAAAATTATTTATTTTATCAAATGTATAAATTACATTTTACGTCAAAACTATAAATCAATTTTTTTTTTAAAATGCAGTTTGCCAAAAAAGTCATACCTATTGATTATTTAAGTTATAATATATTATTTTTGGATTAACCTGTATATATCATACATGTATTATATTGGTGGATAATACAGAAGAAAAGATATCCAACGGACAAACATAAAATCTAATTTTCTTCTGAAAGTTTTATCCTAACACCAAAAAGTGGGCGACTTTTAATATTAAAGACTGTTGTTTTCTGGTTCTGTCTGTAAAACATTAAAAACAAAAAAGCACGAGAAAAATTTATTGCCCTTGAAGATATTTTTGCTCTTGAAGATATTAAAAACAAATAAGCTGTTCAAAAAGATTTGAATTCTATTGAAAAAATAAGTTGATGGGGAAGAGAAGGTTTGAAAGAGCAAAGGAACCGTCAGTGACGGCGACGGTATCAGAAGCTTCATCTCCGTCGGAGTCTCAGACGACAAGGAGACGACGAGGAAGGCCGAGGAAGAATCTTGAGAGCCCAGAAGATTTCAAGAAGGAAGAACCCGAAGAAGACGAGGACTACGAGGATTATGAAGATGAAGAAGAAGAAGAAGAAGAAGAAGAAGAAGATGAACAAGTTGAGATTATTAACAGAGAGAAACAGAAGAAGAAAGTTAGAAGTAGCATTAGTGTGGAAGAAGGGCAAAAGTGGAAACATGAAGAATTAGCGAATGAAGAGGAGAAGAAGTCGGAACCGGCGGTGAAGGCGATGGCACAGCCGTCATCTAGACGGTCGAGGAGGAAGAACACACCGGTGAAGAGCTGGTAAATTTTAATTACCATATCAATGGAGTCTTTGATATTGTGTGTGTTCATGGATTAACTATTGTTGAGTTATAAATTAACTAAAAACCCTCATGGGAAAAAAAGACCTTCGTTTTATAATTTCTTGGATCAGTTAGAAACAAGTTTTGTCAACCAGTGTTTAGTTTTAGAGAATCGAAGCTATTTTTTCGTGAGGAAACAAAATAATATTTATGGCGATTTGAAATTAATTTAAATTAATTGTTTAATAATAATAGTTGATAGGGTTTTAGTTGTAGTAGGTTGTTTAATTTTTGGTTTGTGGTTACGTCACTTTCGGATTTTTAAATAATAACAAAAAGATGCATCGCACATGGTGAACAGATAAGTTAAGAAACTAATGGATAGTGCTAGTGAAACAACTAGTCCATTATTAAAATCACAGTGAAGCTATATTTAATATGAACTTGATGTAACAATCATTCAACTAATTAATCGGAGTCAAGAATGTAAAATGTAGAAGAAAGAAAATATAAATCGGGGAAGCGTGATAAGGACATTAAGACGACTCCATTAGAAGATGTAATAAAACTTTACTAATTCCACGCAAGACATTATGGGCCCCGCAAGGCTTCACGTGCAAAACCATTTTCAAGAATATCCAAAAACATAGAAAACTTATTAAACTCAAAACCCAGTTTGAGTTTTAAATTCAAAACTTGCTTACTATTAAGTTTGATATGCTTGCAAAACTTTAACTAACGTCTTTCCAAGAGTATAAGTTATCAATGCACTGAAGTTGAAAAAAAAAAACAAAACTTTAGAGGCAACAACAAAACGACTTAAGCTAAAACCGCCTGTGGTTTAGGGTGATGATGCCTCTCCTTCTTGTAACGTAACTGCTCCGGATCAAATCCACCTTCTTCTGCTCCATAAACCGCCCATGATGGTGTTTGAGCCATATAGTCTGTGCTCGTGAACGGTTCTCCAGAAGCCACCTATGCGAATTCATTCAAAAACGTTGTTAAAATTAGCATATGATAGTATTGCTTTCAGATGATCATATCTTGGTTTGGTTTTAACTAACTAACCAGATCGTGGAACTTTTCATAGTCAATCCAAGTGAACCACTTTCCATTCACTTTGAACTTTTCGGTTCTCCCTAGAAGAACACAGCAAGAATGGGCGTGCTCGCAAGCAACCTCGTACTCTCCTTTGCTCTTCAGAGACAGAGCTTCTGAGAATGCTTTGACATCCGCATGCCACGGTACATTCTCCATTGTCAACTTTGATGTTGCAGATCTGTTTTTGTTTCCAGAGGATTAATACAAGTAATGAAATGTGTGTGAGTGGAGAGAGAGAGAGAGAGAGAGAGAGAGGATAACAAGTGGAAGTCACTCACGATCCGCAATATGTGACACCTTTGATCTCAATGAAATCAGGTTTCCCAATGCTGAAGAGGTTGAAATAAGCATCTAGCTCCTCTGTGTTCCATCCTTTGACAAGTGTTAGACGGTAGACTGTTCGCTGCTGCTTCTCTTGGAGAGCTTTCAAGGAGTCCTGGGTGATACAAATGGTGCAGAGATTATAGCCTTACCTTAACTCACATTTCATTTCGAAGGTTCATTACAGAAAGGAATTTATTTTAAATACTCACAATAAACCGCTCCCAGAAGTCCGCAAAGAGAGGCCTATCAATAGCCTTCAAGCTCTCTTTGGTGGCAGCATCTACACTTACGTACAACTGTAGATATCAACGATAATGAGTTAGACAATCTGGTTCAGTAAGTGCATAGAGAGCTTCAAAAGCTCCTCATCTTCTGAAATAACTAACATGTAGACAACACCACAGACCTGGGTGATGGGCTTCATCATCAAAATCTTTTCGGGGAATTGCGCATTAGTAACCAAAAATGTGGAAATACGCCTTCCATGTAGCTCATCTACAAGGGCATTGATCTCTGGATACATAATTGGCTCACCAACAAGTGATAACGCACAATGCCTTGGTGTTAGACCTTCTTGTAATTTCTCTGGAGTTACACCTGTAGACCATATCCCGCCAATAAAGCGTCAGCGTCTGACATTCAACTAAGTGGTGGAAACAAATCAATCAAGTAACCAAAACACGCAGATTATCTTTTACAGCTATTTTGGTGCAACGGTCTAAATGGCTTTCATGATACATGTGGAACCTAGATAAATGGAGTTGAGTTTCATAAACTATGAGATATATTAATAGGTTTCAACTTGACACAGGGATTCTCATAAACTATCAGAGACCAGAATGAGATTCTTAAGCATGTATCATCTGCAAGCCAGAATTAGAAAAAGAAATAGTCAGACCTGGAACTCCTTTCATCTGTTTAATCATCTTTGTATGAAGATCTAGAGCACCTTTCACAATCTCTTTAGGATCGTCCATTTTCCACTGCCAGCTCTTTCCTACAGGATTTGTGTGATGCCTCCAACAGAAGACACATTTGTTTGCACAAGCCAAACTAGGTGTTGTCTCCATGCACCTTACGTATTCGAAAACCAATTATCTTAACATAAGAATCACAAGCGATAAGCATAAGGCTAGAGGGAGAAAATAGACAGAAATTTCAATCAAACCTGTGACTCTCTATGCCGTAAAAGGAGTGCTTGTAGCAACCTCCCCTGCCTCGAAGCTGTGACTTTGTCCATCTACATATTTTAACCCCACTATGCGAACCAATGATTTTATAGCCCTGCAAGTTTCACAGAACTTCAGAAAGTCTATAGGCCATGTTCATTCAATTAAAGGCGATAAAATTCAAATCACAAGTCTGCTTCAAAGCTCAAGCAACAAAAGCATTTAGACATTTGAAACAAAATCAAGAAATACCTGCTTCGTTAAGCTTGCTCTAATAACTGGGGTAACCATTTCCTTCTTGCCATCACCTTTAGTGACTTTAACTACGCCATTTTTCCTTGAAGGAGCTTTTCCGGCAATATCTTCGAGATCGACAATATCAGCCTCCGCATCATTGTCTTCTTCATCATCATCTGTTGAATCAATATATTCGCCACCACTCTCAACAGCATCATTCTGCAAAATCCCATTTTGTGCTTGAGCAGAGCTTCCCTTCAAAACTCTAATCATGCCAGCACACCAGTCTTGAAATACTCCGTCTAGTTCTCCGTCGTCAACGTCGCCTTCTCCCACCGGAACCATCTCGAGTCCACCCAATCCTATCATCCGATTCGACAATTCCTTCGCCACAGCGTTATACGATTCACCATAAGCACGGCTCCCGACGCCGAAAACGGAGAATTTGCATTCGGAGAGAAGAAGTGAGCCGACTCGGAAATCCTCGGCGCTCTCGGACAGCCAGTTGACGAGAAACTCTCCGTCCTGAGGCGGCTTCCCACCATCCCATGTCGACGCGATGAATATAACTAGGGTTTCTTTGGGGAGATCCTCTGGTTCGTAGTTCCGTGGATCGACGAGATCAAATGGGATACCGTTAGATGCGCAGAGCTCGTGTAGCCGTTGAGCTAGGGCTTTGGATGTGCCGGTTTGGGAGATGAAGAAGATCTTTCCTCTGCTGATTTTCGAGGTAGGGACACTAGGGTTTAAGGAGAAGTTTTTGAGACGTTTCAAGCGGCGGTATTTATGGATACAGTAAAAAGTAGTCGCCGAGAGTAAAGCGACGAAAGCTAGTCGAGCACGTATAGAGGAATACGAAGCCATGACCTGCGATCAATGGCCAGGATTTGAAGATTACACCGGCGGCGCGTGGTGTTCACGCGAAAGTATGAGATCGGTTGATAAGAGGAGAGATTGAGGTTTGACGCGAATGGAGAAATGGCGGAGACGGGAAAGACCTCTAAGTGTGAGGTTTAAGGACTGGGCTTTGTTTTAAGGCCCATTTAATAAGGTTTAAAGCCCATCAAACCTATCTCGAGTCAGAAAGCTACAACCACGCTTTTTTTTTTTCGCTTTTGAGGATCTTTAAGCCACGTGGCACATCTTCTTTGGGATCTCTTCTTCTGCGACACCTCGTTTCCCTCCCTCCTTCCGCCTGAAAGAGAGAGAGAGAAAATAAAATAAATGCAATTGAAACGGAGAGAATATTCGCCGACGAATTACCGGTAAATGTCTCTGTGTTTATATTCGAATCCTACATTCTCGGCGACATTACCCATTTGTTTTACACCCAGTATTATTCCCTCTCTAGAATACGATTCTTCTCATCTTCTATGCGTATATAATAATACCCTATCCACCATGCGTCTCTCTAAACGTCATTTCTCTCCTTCTCTTTCTCTCTGTCTCTCTGTATTTTCTTCTGGTTTTCGTTTACCTGGAAAATTTCAAGCACCAAGACAATTCCTCAACTCCTCTGCTGGTTCGTTTCTTCTACGATTTTTTTTTCTTTTTTTTTGGGTTTATTTCACTGATTCTATGGAGTTTGGTTCTTTTCTGTAAACTTTGGGTTGTATTAATGGTATAACCGCACGTTCATTGACGTCGCTATGACTGACTTATCCTGCTATGGATTTTCGTTGAACCGAAGCAGTTCAGATTTTATGTTTTTGATTTTTCGAGTTGGTTGATTTAACTGTGCGGTCTGTGTTTGGTTCCATTGAGCTGATTCTGGTAGTAGCCTTGTGCTATTAGCGTGTTTTCTGGAAATTTCTTAGTGAACCTTTGGATCAGGAAGGAAGATGTGGCATTTAGTAGCTATTTTACGTCTTTAATTCATGCAAGTTGCAATTTCTAGGTCTTGCCTGGAGCATACCTTGGAAGAAACTTAGGGTCACGACTTAACGTGGTGCAAGTCTTTTGATCGAGGTAAGATGTTAGGTTTTTTGTTATTTCTTCTTTTTCCTTTGGTGCTTGGTGGAGCTAGTAAATCTTGTTTGGTCAGCCAAAGCATTATGGTCGTATGACTCTTGTTGACTAATCCCAAACCTCTTATCTCCTGTAGAAAACGTGTCATCAGGTAGTATCATCTTCTTGCGTGCTTCAAAATTTAGCCTTGGTGGTTTCTGACTAACCAGTTGCTTCTTCCGAAATTGATTTTATATATCCTTATTATCGTTTTTCTGGATAGAGCTTGCACAGTCCTCTATGCTATTTGTATATTTTTCGTGTGTTTCATATATGTTATCTAATTTTACTGAGTTCATTTGTTGAAAAATAAAAATGATGCTTCCTTTACTTTATCATCTCTCAGGGGCAAGTCACCTGTGTTTTAAGAGTTCGATGGAAGAACAGCGATATAGTGCTATTAGTGAAAACGTGGTACAGTTTCACAATGTGGGCTCAAGGGATGGATGTGAAGCTCCCCATAAATGGTCCTCCTCTGGAGGAGGAAAGAAAATTGACATAAGAAAACAGATCTTCTGCAATAGATCGTTGAACATGAGAAATATCATTGCCGTAGGCTTTGATATGGACTACACTCTTGCCCAATACAAGTCTGAAACGTTTGAGTCCCTTGCTTATGAAGGAACTGTCAGGAAATTGGTATATGATTTGGGGTATCCAAGTGAGGTTAGTATACTATTTTTCTGTTTTAAGGTTGTGACCAGCAGAAAAGTTCGATTGATCGTTATACTTGTTGTGGTAAAAAATCCAGCTGCTAGTGTGGACATTTGATTGGAATTACATGGTTAGAGGCTTGGTGCTAGACAAAAAGAGGGGAAACATCTTAAAGGTTAATACCTTGTATTGTATTGGACTCTCGTAATACCTGTTCCCTCTTTTCCTAATTGACTGTTTATCATACAGATGGATCGCCATAAGTATGTGAAAGTAGCTTACCATGGGTTTAGGGAGCTCTCTAAGGAAGACAAAGTTGAAATCTATGGCAGCAGCCTAGTACGAGATTCTTTTGATGAGCCCGACTACGCTCTCATAGATACCCTCTTTTCTTTGGCCGAAGCCTATCTGTTTGCGCAACTCGTTGATTATAAAGATGATCACCCAGAAAAAATACCCAAGGACGTCGAGTAAGATAATTTCCCATATGTATTACTGTTTTGAAATTCTATACAGTCTCCGAGTAGATAGCTCATGGTTGTAATTTTTTTTAAGCTAATATTCTAGACGTATACTTGGCATGATTTTTCCGTTTAAATGTATCACTAAATTTTCCTTCTCCAATGGTGTTCTTTTAGTTATGCTCGTATGTATAAAGATGTTCGGGCTGCTGTTGATTTATGCCACCGTGATGGAACTTTAAAGCAGATGGTGGCAAAAGAACCTAATAAGTAAGGCTGATTGTATGTTCATTACTGTTCTTTGCAAGCTAGATAAATACCATCTCTGCCATGCCCCTCTGTTTGAATTTTTTAATCTCTTCCTTATTCCTTACCTCATTTTAACTTTTCTTTTTATCAGGTATATCAATGAGGATACTACGATTGTACCCCTTATAAAAATGATAAGAGATTCTGGACGTTCTACATTCTTGGTGACCAATAGGTAATGCTAATGACATATTATACAAACTTGAAAGTGTTCCCGTAAAGTTATTTATGCATATATTGCCTGCTTTGGTAGCTGTGCAGTCAGTTTAACTTAAAAATAAATTAAATTGGTTACATGCTCCAAAGTTTAATTTTAGCAACTTCAACCATTGTAACCTGTTCTCCTGTCATTGTAATAGAAATGTGGAACTTAAGAAGGTTCAAAGAAACATTTGTGAACATCTTGTTATGAGACAAATTTTCAATATTAGTGATTTGTTCTCGCCTGTTTTTGTATCATTTGTTTTCTCTTGTTGAACATCTTGCAGTTTGTGGGACTACACAAATATTGTGATGAATTTTCTCTGTGGAGGGCGCACGGTACAGGGTCCACATACTTGCAATTTTGATTGGCTCCAGTATTTTGATGTTGTCATCACTGGCAGGTCTTTTCCTTTCCCAAGCCTCTTTAATTTAATGCTCTGAACAAAATCATTGTGATAACAATAGTTATGTGTTATTGGCTATCAATTTGTGGATGAATTTGTTTCAGGTAATATTCTTCTCTCATGTAATTTGTTTGTTATCTGAATTGGATCTTCTTATTTTTTTCTGAAGTGCAAAACCTGGCTTCTTCCATGAAGAGAGTCGTGCCAACCTTTTTGAGGTGGAACCTCAGTCTGGAATGCTTATTAATACGGACAATGGAACACCTATGCCTCAGGTTTGACTTGAACTCATTCGGTCTTTCAAATGCTACTTCTTGTCCAAGTGATCCTTGAGTGTCTGTTGCAATTGTTTTTTGTTTGCTTGAAAGGTGGGAGATCCTTCACCAAAAATTTTACTGAAGAGTAAAGATAAAGGTTGTCGAGTTTTTCAAGGTGGAAATGTCGGGCATCTTCACAGTTTGCTGTCCATTGAGTCGAGTTCACAGGTAGTGCGCACTAGCTATTTGTCACAGAAAATTTTGCGTATTCTCGATTAGATATATCAGTGTACTATGAAATGACAGATGTTCTAATAGAAATCTATAGTAGATGGATGTACCGTGCCATGCATCATTTGTCTCTTATTCATCTATTCGATCTTATTAGGTTCTTTACGCTGGTGATCATATTTACGGTGATATCTTGCGCAGCAAAAAAGTACTTGGTAAGGTTTACTTTTCCAATTACAGATATTTCTTCTGTTTTGGTTTGTGAAGTATTTTAAACAAATCATCATGGGTTTAACTGACCTACGCTGAGAATAAGAATATGGTATGTTATGCCGCTAACACCATATGACTGGTGAGCTTAGTATCTAAGTAGGCTATAAACACTCGTTTGTTGATGAAGATAGTATCATAGGTGTTAGAAAAAACTGGTAAAAGTGTACGTGCTTTGCCAGTCACTTGCAGAATTTGATTTTTTACATTCTTCATTCTTCAGGCTGGAGAACTATGCTTGTTGTTCCGGAATTAGAAAAGGAGGTTGAACTTCTATGGGAACTGAGGGATATGCGTAAGGTGAATGAATCCTCTCTTCATATATCTTATTTTATATGAGATATATGATTTTGTGAAAACTCAACGTTGTTTCGAATGTGGGGCAAGTCATCGGATCTGCCCTGATTTGGATCAATAGCAGCTAATGATTTGGCAGTCTATGAAAAAGGCTTACTTTTAAATGCGATCTATTTTCTTTGGTCTTCCTCATTTTAGTTCTGATAAATTTTTGGTTTGCAGCAACTTGTTTTTATGAGGAATGAGCGTGATTCAGTTGAAGACAAAATTCATCACTTGAATTGGTCCCTAAAGTGAGTGCTCTTTAAATTAGGATCTGGACCAAAGAAAGTTGTGGTACATAGATGAGAATTCATAATTGTTAAAGCCACTTTCACAAAACTTGTTTTTATCTGCGTAACCAATCGTATCGTTCAGGTTTGAGGATATCAACGAGAATGATAAGCAGGAAATGTTATCAGCGCTCAAGAACTTAGAGGTAAGATAGAATTTGTATAACTCCTGAATCTCCAATAGTTGCATAGTCATTCTAAGTCCCGAATTATGTTTTTGGTGGGATTTAATAGTCTAAAAGAGATCAAGTACGACTAAGTCATCAACAGGGTCAAAGAGAAAATCACCACAAGGTATTGTAGTGTATCAGTGTAACAACTAGCTTCAGTTCCAGTCTGTTGAAAGCTGCTCATGTTGTGGGTTTTGGTTACTGCAGTTTCACAAGGTCTGGGGACAACTGATGAAAACCGGTTACCAGAGTTCTCGATTCGCTCACCAGGTATAAGAACGTTAATATATCTTGCTTTCTCATGTGACGGTTATAGTGGAATTAATTTCCCAAATCGCTTTTCTTCCGAATCAGGTTGAAAGATTCGCATGCCTGTACACAAGCCAAGTGTCTAATCTCCGTTTGTACTCGCCGGACAAGTATTACAGACCCAGTGAAGACTTCATGTCCCATGAATTCCACCTTCTTCCTATGTGATTAATCTCGGTCAGTGAGATTGTTAAAGAAAAACCACGCTTTAAAATCAGAGATTAGTATATCAAAGTAATGGTTTGGTTTGGTTTGGTGCTTATTCTTATTGTCTATTAACTTCCTTAATCTCTTCTTACCCATTGCATTTCAATTTCACTTGGTTACAAACAACTATAATTGGAAATCTAATGATAAAACTTTGATGGAGTTTTGTACGGACAATAATCTTCGCATATGCGGAAGTGTTTGGTTTAATTTTTTTTTTTTTTTCTGCAGCATTGTTGCAAAATTAAAAAAAATGTAAATTTTATACTCATGAGTTTGGTGCTAAATCGGTTAGTGATGAGTATAATAAAGCTGTTTAAATTGGTATTGGTATGATCTTAACCCTCTTGACCCTTTGTCTACTTCCTCAACTCGTCTTTATCCCCGTCGAAGCTTCCTAGACGGACGTAGATGATCTGCGACAACTATGGTCTCATCTCCCATACAATCTCGTCACTATCATAATCCTCTCCGCCATTTTTAGTCTCCGAGATAACACTTAACGCCACGACCAGACCCAAACCCGATAACTCATGTTACCTTCCTCCTCATCACCTAGTTTACTCAGTTCATGTAACATTCTATACTCATAGGCGATTTCGATTCCTCCTCTCTCGACTTTCAACGCAAGATCCTGGAACGTTCTTGTTTAGGAGAAGAAACTTACGTCCCTGAAGGCTGAAGCTATGCATTCAATTCCTCCACAACCACTAATGGCGCTGCAGCTAGATATCCTTTTCGCCTAGTGAATGTAGTCTGTTTACCCCAAAACACCTTCACTATCTGCAATGATACAAGGTAAAAGGTAGTAACATTAAGAGCTTTAACCTCGGTGGAATGGGATGTAACGCGGGAGTTATCGCAGTTGGTCTAGCTAAAGTTCTGTTGCAAGTTCATAGGAGCACTTTTGCAGTTGTTGTCAACACAGAGAAAACAACTCAAAAATGGTACTACGGTCATAAGAAATCGATGTTGATACCAAACTGTCTGTTCCGTGTTGGTGGCGCGGCGATTATTCTTAAGAACAAGTTTATAGTTACAGAAGAAAATCTAAGTACAGGCTTGTTCTTGTGGTTACGTCTCTTCTTGGTAAACACAACGGAATGCTTTACCGTCAGCTCCACGATGAGTCCTAACCACATGAACAAAACTGTATTTTAATCTTCTTCTTTGTCACTCTGGTTTTACCGAAGATCTTCTCTTTTTTGTCACTCTTGTTTTACCGAACATCTTATCTTCTTTGTCACTTTAGCTGTCAAGAAACTGTTTCACTGGAAATTCAACCTAGCTTTCGAGCGTTTCTGGCAATGTTGGTGTTCAGATTTTGGCATGATCTTTATTCTATGAGTAGAATTTGATCAAATTACAAAAAAAAAAACATGAAACTGTGTTCATATATATATATAACAGAAGATTATTGGCACACAACAAACAAACAAATCTTAGTAACTTCTCAGCTCAATTGACAACAGCCGGAAAATCTCACATTTCTTTGTTTCTTCTTGTTCTTGGCCAAAATAGAGAGGTAGAGAGAGGGAGACAAAGAATGAAATTGTTTGAGTTTTTTCATCTGAACAAGGCTTGAAGTTCTTCAAGCGTTTTCCCTTTGGTCTCAGGAACCCACAGAGTCACGAACACCACTGTGAATGCACACACCACCGCGTATAGAGTGAAAGTTCCTGTCCAAAATTAACCAAATACCCCATTAAAATATGATCTATCGTGTCTCATGGTGACAGAGAGAAAAGAGGAAGATAGAGAGGGAGAAACCTCCACTGCTCCAGGCTAAGAGCAAGTTTGCAGTCATGGTGATCAACCAAGAGAAGAACCAATTGGCTAAAGTTGCTATACTTCCAGCTAAACCCTTTATGTTCACAGGAAGGATCTGTTTATCAAAACAACAACAAAGCAATCAAAAGGTAGTTTAATAAAGTTCTTTTTTTTCCGCTTCTCGGTTCTTACAACACTAAGTTCTAATTTCTAAACCAACTCGATACCTCAGACATAATGAGCCACGGAATTGGTCCCATTCCCAATGAGAAAGAAACAACCATTGCCTGTAATGATTCAACAGAGTTAAAGCAAAGATAATAGCTCATTGCATCAAGAAAGTTTCAATATATAACAAAACAAAACAAACTTACCACTACTCCAACTACTGACAAGATGCTCAACATACTGTACATGTCTGAATCAGGAGACACAAATCCCTAAAACAAGAGATGAAAAACTCAAAAAAGTCAAACCTTAGATTGGTGGAGAAGATAAAATAATGGTGTTTACGGAAGTTAAACCTTAAAAAGTACCTTAAGGTAGAAAGCAGCTGCAACAATTACAAGGCTAATCGTCATCCCAACCGAAGAGATCTAGAAAACATTTTCATTTACATTATTAGTTTTCAACTTGGGCATGTCTTGAATTCTTCTTTAAAAAATGTCCTAAACATTTTTAACTAATGAATTGATACTCACGGTAAGCAGAAGACGACGACCGGCTTTGTCCACCAACCATGTTGATATTGCAGTCGCCACTACCTGAATAGCACCGACCCCAAATGTTGCTGCGTTACTCGAGGTAACTCCTATAATTGATAACACACACACACACACACAAAAAGAGATTATGTAATAATATGAAACAAGAAGCATCACCTGTTCTTAGGGCAAGGGCCTACCTGCAGATTCAAAGATTGTACTAGAATAGAATAGGACGCCATTAATTCCACCCAGTTGTTGAAGTACAAGCAACCCTATACCAACCTGTTGCACACACAACAAAAACTGGAGTTTAAGATTATACTTCTTATGGTAGAAAAAGTATTAACCAAGGGAAAGATGTCTGCACCATAAGAGGGAAATAGTATCTCCTGCGCTTGAGATCTACAAACCGAACTGTAGATGATCGCTTTGTAGATGATGCCACAGATCTCTGCACATTTGCAGAAAATACGAAAAAAGAAAAAGTGTTTAACCATCCGTTCATGGTACCTTTTGAAACGAAGAACATTTTTAGTGGTAGTATACCTTGATCTCGTTAACCTCAACGGTAATATCAGTCTCAAATCCCCGAAGAACTTGTAATGAAGTCTCAAAATCATCAGACATACCCATTTTTGCCTACATTAAACGAAAAGAAAGCGTCCCATAAGAGTGGATTAACCATAATATGCACTGAGCTTAAAAGAAAAATAAGCCAACTATTGTAAGGAGTACCAGCCAGCGAGGGGATTCGGGGATGAAAAAGAGGCCTGGTATCAGTACTGTGCAGGGCAATATCCCTAAAGTAAAAGGAATACAATCAAGAAAGTGATTAGAGCTTACTGATATTATATCATGATCAGAAAAATGGTCTCAGGCTTTGTGTAATGAGAATTTACCCAGAACTGCAAGAATTCTCCATGGAACAAAGAGGCCAAGTAAATACGCCAGCATTATTCCAATTGTTACGGAAAGCTACAGCAAAATATTACCCAGCATTTACAGTTAGCATAGAAGAGTTGTTATGCAAAAGATGAATTAGTCGGTAAGACATTTCAAACCTGGTTAACTGAACCCAATCCTCCTCTCATGTTTTGTGGAGCTATCTCAGCGATATATACAGGCACCTAAGACCATGAAAAGAGTTGCATAAATATACCAAACGTGTTATTTTCATAAGAAAAAAACTAGCTGAGTTCAGTGTTACCGTGTAAGAGATGATACCAACACCAAAGCCTTCTAAAAGCCGTCCCATGTAAAGAAAAGAAGTATCCTACAAAACCAGAATGATGTGGAAAGATATGGTCAACCAACATGTCCAGATCGCCATTTTGACGTTAGGCGAATTCCCAATGAAGAAATTGGATGACAACAGATACTCACTTTTGCAAATGATATGCAAAGCCATCCAATGATATTGGGAATTGCAGCAATCATCAGAGACTGTCCAAGACAACACAAAAATGGGTTGAATAAAAGCAAGAAAGAAGAGTTTTTTATTATATGGATCGAAACAGAATAATCAAGAATCTGCAAACATATTATACCCCTTTTCGTCCAATGTATTCTGCGATTTGACCACTGGCAATTGCACCAATCATAGCACCCACATTGGACAGAGAACCAAACACAGAGTACTAATACATGGAGCAAGAGAACAAAGTCAATAGACGATTAAACAAGCCCATTATAAAAACCAGACAGCCCTAGACAGAGATTGGTCTATTACCTCAGATACTGTTAAACCAAGATCCTTGGTAATTGCAGCTTGAGTTGGAGAAGAATAACCACACTGAACAAAATATACAAACAAAGGTGAGTTTTAGAAAACAAATGAGAAGTTTCCCGATTTTAATCTTCTAATTTGCTCCCAAACATGAAAAATCATCTCGGTCCACCAAATTTGAACTTCAAATGCAAGATCGTCAAATTAACCTCAAACTAGTTTTCCATCAAAAGTCACACACAAAGGAAAAAAAAAAGTGGAAAAGTTGGAATGTTTCGTACAGTGAATCCGAATTGAATAGGACCAAGAGCAACGATCAAAACACATGCAAGAACAGAGATTGAGTTGTCTCTGATAACTTGAGACGAACCCATCATACTCGATTGTCTCGAACCCATCCGGTACCAACTTCCTGTGTGTATGAACGGTCGTCGCAGATCATTTCTAGCATCCTCGGTATCATCCCTGAAACTCATCTTTTGCTTCTATCTAAACTCTCAATCCTAATCTATAATCTTTTCTTATGTATCAAAGATTCAAGAACAAACAAAAAGCTTCAAGATTTCGCCTCCTGACGAAGTAAAATGTCGATTCTAAACCGGAAAAGGTGTTGGACTTTCTCGTCGATTTAGAGGATCTAGAAAATTGGTGTTTGAAGAGGAATTTGATGACAAGAACTTGGATAAGAACCGATTAAGAAACGCCGTCTTATTTATAAAGAAAACGAAAAAGGAATTGTGGGTGTATATGGCTGTAATGTAGTGATTAATTGCTGGAGAGACGAGAAGACTGCTTCAGAGAGTTTTTTAGATCACAGTTAACGTCGTCTCATAAACCAAATTTAGACAAGACAATGGTTTTGTTTGGATAAATGGATAAGTTATTATGTAGTTTTTTTTTAATTTCTACAACTAAAAATATATGTAAGCCAAACAAAAATCTAGATTTACTGAAAAGCTAAGCATATTTTGAGAAAATATATTGGCCATAAATAAGATAACGACTGTCGTTATATAGTATGATATTGTTTTCGTGAAACATTCGCAAAATTCTTTATAAAGGCCAGCAATTGATTAGAAATTTTTAATGAATCTCATTGTCTTTTTTGTATCGATCTTTCTATTATTAGAGATAGAGAGTAAACAAAGAAATTCTAATGCTAACCAAAAAATATATTACAAACAACAATAAGAATTTTGCAACAAAAAAAAATTGTGAAAAATAGTTAAAAGAAATATTTAAATTATTTTCTTTCGTGGAAATTTCTTTTTTGGATAAGACATCCACATCTCACTTACATCATTAATACATAAGTATATTAAAAAAACATGTACATTAGAAAAAGTAACTTAATGGAAAAGACGACGTGATCTGTTGCAAGTCATATAGATATGTGTACAGAACAGAGTATGAAGACGTTCTTAATTAAAAATGATATATATAAACTAATTCATATAACAAAAATTTGTTTTTGTTGGAATTATGTGACATAATAATAGTCAATTCTAAAATTTATGACACAGGTATAGGGTTTAAATTCAACATCTTTCTTATGAAATATATTAAAATCACTAAGCTAAATTGACAAAAAAACAAAAAACAAAAGTAAAGAAAAAATTAAGTTGATCTAAAATCTTTAGTGTAAATTTTCCACAAATAATTTTTTTTTTGTGAGTTAAGAGATATTTAATCATCCTAATTTATTTGTTAAGAGTTCCAAATATTCATAAAACTCTTTCTACTTTTGTTTTTGATATGTGTATATGTTCTTGTTAATATGACTTGTCAACATATGAATATTCTACACTAGTCAATTACATATTCATAATTTTTGTTATCATTCAATAATATTTTGAGATTTAGACCGACAGATTTTAAAATTAAAAAAAAAAAATATGATAAAAATATTTTAAACCATTTTTAAAATGAAGGTTATTATGTCAGCTTCTCTCTTCTCTTTTCCATTGAATTATTCAATAAAACTAATTATTTTGAATTCTTGGGATATGAAAAAGAGGAAAAAGACAAAAAAATTTACAGATGTATAATTGATGAATTTAACTCATAATTTCTTTTTTCAAATTAGTACGAGTTAAAAAGTGATCCAACAACCTATAAACTTTTTCAATTTAATATCTTCATACCATTTGCAAACTATATAATTGAAATTGGATTAACTTACTGTTTATGTTTGTCATTAGCTTGATTTATCAAAAATATGTAAATAGATTTTGCATCTGAAAATAGGACTTTTGTCAAAAAGTTTACTAGAATATTGAACCCATTAAGATACATGAGCCATATATATATTTTCTGAAGATTTTGGACTAAATCAAAATTGTTTTTTAAATTTGCCGTTTGGTATGAAATATAAAAGGCAAAACGAGAGAAATGTGAGCTAAGAGGAGGCCATGACAGAAAAAGAAAAAGACAAGAGTATCATATCATACCAAACACGTCTTTGTGATCTGATATTACTGTCTCCATTCATGACTAATAATTTCATATATCTAATATTATTATGTACATAACTAACATTAATAAAAAGTCTTCTGTTTCCTCCTCGTTTCTCACGTGTACAATAGTCCCATCGTCATTATATATTTTATTCTTTAATCCTTATTATGAAAGAAACATAAACATTAATCAATTATTTTTGACCAAAACATTACTCAATCAAATACAAAAAAAAATTGATAAACAAAGTTTTTAGATCGAAGACTTTTCTCCGAGAGATCAAATACTTATTTCCGTCTTTTGTTTCAGGCGAAAACTTAATTCTTGTATTTATTGAGCCCAATGTGAAGACCCAAGCAATCCAGTTTAGGCTTATTAAAGAAGACCCACTCTATTTTTGTTTAAAAGCCCACATAGAGGACGTCGGAGCGTGAAAGCCACTCTCGTTGAAAAGCGCGTAAGGAAAGAAGCCCAAGACGCAACTTCACTCGGCCGTGGTTTTTTCCCGATCAGGAAGAATTCGATTCTTCTCGTCTCTGGAGCGACCAAAACCTAATTTTATCCATTCGAATTTTCGATTTCACATGGGTGAACATTCACCTCCTCAACCATCGTCACATACCCACACCCAAAACCAACCGCAATCGCCCAAACCCGAACCCCCTAATCCAATTCCACCGGAAACCAACGTTGATGACTCCGCCTCGTCCGCCGGAGCTTCGGGCTCAATCCTCTCATCAACCACCATTGAAGCACCACGGGTCACAGAATTAGGCAGTGTATCGTCTCCACCTTCCAAAATCCCACTTCGTCCTCGAAAAATCCGGAAGCTTTCGCCCGACGACGACCATTCCGGCACATTAAACGCTAACATTGACGGTTTCAAGGCGGAGCACATCCCCTCGCAGATGATGACGCCGCTTGCGACGGCTGCGAAACCTGCAGTGAAGGGTAAATTATCACAGTCTCGAGCTATAACCGTACCGAGGATCCACGCGAGGTCTCTCACCTGCGAGGGAGAGCTTGAGGCAGCGATTTGCCATCTCCGGAGTGTTGATCCTCTTCTCGGATCGTTAATTGATATTCACCCGCCACCTACGTACGAGTCTTTCCACACTCCGTTCTTGGCGCTGATACGGAACATTCTCTATCAGCAGCTAGCGGTCAAGGCAGGGAATTCAATCTACACACGCTTTGTTGCCCTATGCGGCGGTGAAAACGGCGTTGTCCCTGAGAATGTCCTGCCTTTAACCCCTCAACAGCTCCGTCAAATCGGCGTCTCTGGCCGGAAAGCGAGTTATCTCCACGATCTTGCTAGGAAATATCAAAATGGCATCTTGTCAGATTCTGGAATAGTGAACATGGATGACAAGTCTCTGTTCACGATGCTAACAATGGTGAACGGGATTGGCTCGTGGTCGGTTCATATGTTCATGATAAACTCACTTCATAGACCTGATGTGTTGCCAGTTAACGATCTCGGTGTAAGGAAAGGTGTACAGATGCTTTATAGCTTGCCGGAATTACCTCGTCCATCGCAAATGGAGCAGCTTTGCGAGAAATGGCGTCCGTACAGGTCAGTAGGGTCGTGGTACATGTGGCGGCTCATCGAAGCTAAAGGTACACCGTCGAATGCTGCGGCGGTGACTGCAGGAGCTGCTCTGTCCTTTCCACAGTTGGAAGACATTCAACAACAACAACAGCAACATCAGCAACAACAACAGCAACAACAGTCACCGCTTCTGGACCCTCTTAGTGTGTTCAGTATCGGGTATAGTCAGCTGCTTTATCAAACTTAGTATCTGTGAAATACTTGTCCCTGCTTTTACCTTGCTTGAATTTTGCCCTTAACTTAGATAGAGAGAGCAGTGCAGTGATTGCCATATTGCTGTTGCTTGCTGGAAACAAGTACTGACGTATAGGTCTTGTCTTTTAAAGTCTATCTCAGTGCTTCAGCACATTTCACTGTCGATACAATGTCAAGGGGGTTGTGGAATTTGGGTTTATGGTTGAGAGAGTTTTAGTTTAATTTGTCATGTAAAACATTTTTATCGAGCTTACAAGCCACCTGAGAATCACATGAGAAGATACCGTAGTTTTGTAGACTTTAGGATGTTCAAGAATAACATCTATGCAGGCAATGTATTGAGGATGGTTTTCAAGGCTGGATTGGCTTATTGAGCTTTTGATATTTTGATAGATTTTACATGTCGAGTCCTTTGCTTATCTTCATCTAGTCCTCGGCAGCCTTAGGCTATGCATCATATAGTGATTTTTGCGTATTTTCACATGTGCCGCAGTGAACGCCTTTACTAAAACAAGATGAGGTGGAAGAAAATGATACTCCAAGACTTCTAATGTTTGACACTTGTACTTTTGGTACTATGTTTTATGTTTGTTTTTTTTGTGTGTCAACTTTGGTATTGATGTTTCACGTTGTCACAAGAATATGCGAAAAACTATAGCAAATAGAATATAGCTTACTGTGGGTTTAACCATCAGTAAGATGATAACTGAAGCTTTTCTCATCCAAGTCACTATTTTTTTGGTAATGCTGAATACTTAGTTTTTGAATTACTAGTTACATACAGTAATTACGAGGTTGTTAATACATTAGTCTTCTTATGTGGTTCTTATTGTCTTGTTAACAGGGCATGGGGCCAAACGTAGCTGGATTGGCACCATAAGTTGTTGTATTTCATGGCGTTATAGGGATTCTGGTCTGGTCTTCAGCTACTGTCTGGTGAAAAAAGTCATATTGTTCGGCAGACAAGAAATAAGATTAATGCAGGAAATTTAGTAGGTTGGGTTTCCTCAAGACACAAAACTGAACGACCATTCAGCAGATATCCTGTTAGCTAAGTGAAGAGCATTTAAGAATTAGTTTAGCTAATGAACTTTGATTTTCTCTTGTTGCAGACTTAAAACTGTTGTTTAAAAAAACTCCTAATTCATTTAAAACATAGCCACGTCTTTATTTTCTCGTCGCTAATCGAGAAAAAAAAACTTATGGTTTTATGCTGATGGGAAAAAGTCAATGAACAGAGGAGGTTATGTCACTGTTGTGTTGAGTTGTCAAAACACACCAACAATTCGTACTCTCACGGAAGAAAAAGAAGAACCCTTTTGATGATCCATCAGTTTTGGGATCTTCTATTATCAGTTTGAAGACAACATAGTAGATGAAAACTACTGTTTTGTTTCTTGCGTCTGTCATTGTAACAGAAAGACAACAGATTCCTCATTCTCCTCCACAATTTTAAAACTGTGTTTTAAGTAAGCGGAGAGATTAGTGTAAGAAATTGAAGCATGGAAGAGTGAGGAGACTTGAGAGACAAACAAAACTCATTAGTTTTTTTTTTTTTTTTGGTAGAAAACAACGAAGCAAGTGTTCTGAAACAGTGAAGTAGGAGTCGTTTGGTTTTGGCCACAAAACACAAAACCCTCAAGTTTTGTTTTTCAGAAATAACTGATAGGGACAAATCACAGGATATATTCTAAATGGCTGCCTAAGAATATTCCATGAACTTAATCCCTTAAATCGCCATGTTAACTACATTATGCAACTCTTTAGAATGCATTTAATTAACCAGATATTGGTTTATATGAACCAGATATAGAATTGAATACTGTAGTTAAACCAAGTTGGTGGAATTTGGAAATACTAATCCCAAAATGTCCCTACACCATAGAAGCTACACTAGGGTCTAAGAAGAAAGAAAAAAAACAAAAAAGAAGAGTGAGAGAGAAAAAAAAAAAAAAAGGAAAAAGGGTTACTTGCGGGGAAGCGTGTAGGGTGGCAGAGAGTAGAGAGAGAGAGATTGAGAGATTCAGACATTGTTGGGTTCTACAGTTGTTACTACTTCAAACTGCATTTTTGGTTTGATTCTCTGTCTGAATATAGACATTCATGTCTTCACAATTTTCACCACTGTTCACTCTTCATAATCCCTTTCTCTTTCTTTTTTTTTAGTAATATTGCTTAAAAACCCTCGATTCATTTTTTTTATATAATTTTTGAAAACATCGATTTATATGTAACAAAACCATTCTCAAATTTCTTTCTCTTTTTTTTTTTAATGGAGAAAACAGGTTCTCAAATTTTATTTCGCATTATATAAGTATACCAAAATTATTAATGGGATCTGATGATAAGCTTGATAATCTTATTAAGACATGCTATCTTTATTTTTACTTTACTTTTCTTTTTGGTAGGTTTGTACACTGTTCCATTTCAATGCGTAATCTAAGTGTAGTGTTGGATTTTGTTTAATGCTACATAATATTGAGACATGACGATCTAAATCGTATCAGATATATATCTTCAATTTTTGTTTGGTCTCATCAGAGAACGTATATATCATTGGACTTTCACCACAAAAAAAAAAAAAGATAATTAAGTTGGTAAGATCTGCGAGTGGATTTGTAAAGCAACAACGTTCATATATATAGTCTTGGGATATATTAATTACTGTTTGTATGGTTTAAGTCTTTAAGAACATTAACAAATTAAGATTCAAGTATAATAGAGTATATGCAATAATAGTTTAATAGCATCAGACATTTTCAAATTTAAAAATTTCATGAAGATAAATAATAGCATCAGACTTTTATAATATGAGAATAAGTGCAATTATTTTCTTAACCATTTCTTATGGATTTCTTCATAATATGATTCAAAAACATAATTTAAAGAATTTGGTAAAACAAGGAAACAATAGTTACTTTACTTGCCACTTTTTGTTATTGGTAAACTATCAAACTAGTAAACATAATTTCAACAACGTTCGATTCGTTTTTAAATTAAAGCCAAATCTATAAATCGTTAAAAAGAGAATGAGGTCATAATGCTAAAGGGGACAAAACATGTTATGGTAGAGAAGTAATTATCGTGTGACAGGCTGTCCATGAAAAATTCTGCAGAAGCTATGACGATGACTTTTTTTTTTATCGAATCGATTAACTAATTGTTTCTCTTTAGAAAAAAATCAATTAATTAATTATTACGACAATTTTTACATTTTTGACAATTAATTATTCACATACGCATGGATGCTTGTATTGACGATTTGATATGCTGATGCTGTATTTTACATCTTCTGAAAGTACAATATATTACGTAGCCAAATGGAACAAGAATAAATGAATGCATGCATGTCTAATTACACATCTATTTTACGATATGTAAAGAAGATTGATGATAATTGAAAAATATCTCAATGCATGATATTTTCCACTAATTTTGAAGACTTGGATGTTTGTTTTAAACTCCTAATTTCTTTGAAAGAAATATCTTAAGATAAAAATCAAGCTTTGTGGACAAACATAAGTTCAATAGTAAGAAGTCACACATATATCATTTGTTTGAGTTATAAAGACTTTGTTAATGTAGGTTATAAATAAATAATATATATAGTGAAAATAAATAAATGTAAAACAAAATTCCAAAACTTTTTTAAAAAAAAAAATCGATTTTTTAATTACTTTTAAATTTATTTTTCAAAAAATAGTATTTTCTTTTAATTTTTTTCAAGTTTTTCATTAATTTTTAAAATATATGTTAATATCAGAAACGGTTTATATATTTTTAGGAAAATTGTTCATATTTTTTAAAAAATTACTAAATATTTAAAATAAAATTTAAATTTGGAAAATTGTTTAATATTCGACATATTGATTTTGAATATGTTGAAATGATATTCTTTGTCAAAAACTTATTTTAAAACTTCAAAATAATTTTTTTTTCTATGATGAAAACAAAAAGCTTGTAACTAATATATTAAAAAGGAAAAGTATATATAAAAGTTATAAAAGGTAAGATAGGGAGAACACTTTGTATGTTTTTACGTATTGTTTTGAATTGAAGGTTTTTACAAATTAGGGTTTAAGGGTTTGAAAAAATCAAGAGAGAGAGAGAGAGAGAGAGAGAGTAATAATGAAGAAGAGAGAGAATGGGCGGGGCCCATAATGTGGCAGGGCATGTGGCTGGGCTTCCAACTTGACCTTGTCGGTTGTTCTCTGCACTGCCCTTCTCTGCAACCCACACACTATAAAGCCTATTTTCATTTCATTTTTTCTTTTTCATCTCTCTCTCTCTCTCTTGTACATTCCGAAAATAACCGGTATATATGGTAATTATTGTGCTTTTAGATAAAATTTTTAGCTTTTGCGAAGGTTGTCTTATACATTGTCTCAGTGATATAAATTTCAATTTTACTCTGTGTAAACAATATGTTAAGTTAAATCATATATAAAAAGATACAGTATACATTTGACGACCAACCATTAGATATAGTAAAATTAGTAGAATGATAAAATCTGATAGTGAAAGATACTATAAATTACCTAAATAATACTAGTTTGTTTATGAGTTACATTGCTCCTTCAACAATAAACTAAATAAAGTTGTTCCTTAAAAATATGTTTATATCTATTTTTGAACAGTATGTAATCTTTCTTTCTGAAATCACTTGCAAACAAAATCACAAATGTTCAAATTCGAGTATAAAACAATCAAGACCTTGTTGACCCAAAAAAAAAAAATTCAAGACTAAAGTTACCAACTATAACCAATTAGACTTAGCACCGAAAAAGGGACATATGCACCCGACTGAGTAAAAGTTCTCAGATGGATTAATTAAAAGCGTTTGGAATTATTAACCACCTCAAATTAATGCATAGCCTCCACAAGATGAGTATATCGTGAGACTGAGAGTTTATAGCTAAACTTCAAAATTTGACAATTTGTACCAATTTTAATGTTTAAAACTGGTTCAAAATAAGAACAAACTAATATACAGAGGCAAAAAGACAATGTCAACAAAAAAGACAATAAATGAATTATATGAAAAAAAAACAAAGAAACAAAGATTACGTAATAAGATCATCCGATTACCAATGTACATATGATCCACTGGCACAAATTACAATGTTTTAATTGATTATTAGATGTTAGTGTTTATTTAATTATTATTATCAGTTGACCATATAATTATTTATTATGCTTAAAGGGAATTAACTGTTGGAACATACAGGCAACAGTCGAAGCCCATTTCAAACTGATTTGCATTTTAGCATTCTAGCATTATGCAACAACAGCAAAAACAAAATCATAATACTGTTGAAAGAATTTAAAATCTGTATATTCTCTAATTTTTAATTGTATTTTACAATTTTAATATACATATCAATCACTAATAACAAACTGTAGACGGTAAAAATGAGCTCGTAAAAACTTGCGACATAATGTCTATAATTGCATCAGTGTCATGCGAGTGACAAATACTATGAATTTTTTACCTTCAAGTTACTATTGAATCATGACGTGTCTAGTATAAATTGATAGAACAATAATCTCATATAAAGAAAGAAAAACAATTGGTGTAACGAACATGAGTTATGCAATATTAATAAAAATACTAGGGCATGCTTTCAACTTCTCCATAGGCAAAACTGCACACATTTACCAGATTTTCAAACTGAATTAAGAAAATATCAATCATCTAAGTTTAATATAGAACAATGTTTTCAGACCTGATCCAGATATGCTGGCAGATTCAGTGATTCGGTCGCTAATATACCCATCCAAATCCAATCAAATATTAATATTAACTAATAGTATTAATTGGAAGTCTAATAATATTTATTGGAAATCTAATTGATTTGGTGCATTGATAGTTTCTTTTTCGTTTTTCTATAATATTTTGAAGTTTTAAAATTCTAGATTTGGAATTTTCAATCATTTTATGATTATTTTTAGGCGTTTTATTTTGAAAATTTAGATTAATTTTTCATTTTTTTTATTTTATAAAATTTTAGAGGTAATTAATAAAATAATTTAGAGAAGTTTTCAATTTACTAAAATAATGTTTTAAGAAAATATGTTAGTATATTATTTTAATAACAAAAATGCGAGCATGAAAAAAATATATATATATATTAGTAATAAACATAGTATTTTAATAAATTCAGAAATTTTGTAAAGATTTTCTTTTGTGATTTATTTTACGTTAGTAATCAACGTTTACAATTAGAGTTTGCATTTGAAATTAGATAGAATTAATTTCATAGTTTGGTATTTGTTAGAAATTTGTTATATGTATTATGTAAGCCAAAACACAAATCTATTATCATTAAATATAAACATATTAATCTATCATCATTATATAATCATTGAAATCTACCATCAATTTGATAAATGATACAAATTTACCATTATAAATTTACTACCATTAATACAAAATTTACCATTATGATTTTACTATCACAATAACCAATAAATTTATCAATTACAACTTTTTTAAGTAAACTTAAAATTGAATAATTTTACTACTATTAATAATAAATTTACCAATTGATAGCAATAAGTTTATTATTCGACCAATAAGTTTGTTATCCAAAAAGTCTACCACTATTGATTAGTATTGATTAGTAAATCTACCATACCAAAACATATTTACTACATCAAAAAATAAGTTTACAAAATAAAAATATCATTTTAATATTAAATCTAGTATTTTCTAACAAATATACTGAATAAAATATAAGTCTACCATCTAAAATAAATATTCCATTCTTAAATAAATATAATGTAACTAACGTGGTAGACTTATTTTCTTAATGCGTTTATTATTCAAATTTTTGTATGTGTCAAAAGATAATAATAATAATAATATTTTTGTAATTATATTTTTTTCAGCTAAAAAAAACAGGTAAATGAAACTTTTTTAGTACTTTAAAAATATTGACATTTTTTAATAAAAACTATACTTTCCAAATTGTTTTACCAAATCTTTTTAAAATTTCTATACATATATGTATAATGATATGTAAAAAGTTTATTTAACACTTAACCTGGTCGATTTGGATCGGTCCACTGACCTAATGACCAAAAAGATGGTCCAGTTTGCTGTTTGTGTTAGATTTAAAAGCATTGATATAGAGTTAACTAGCCAAATACCAAAAACAAACTTTTATTGTTTTCCCCCAATTCATTTTTTTGTATTCTTAAAAATGATAAATTACCTTAAATAAGTATGATAAACAAAATATATAGTATAATATATAGTAGGGTATGATATTAGTCTTATCCCTCACAAGCAAAGTGGATCGTCTCTTATCTCTTTCTCATGGCCTCACCACAAGCAACCAAACTGTCTCTTATAATCGGATCTCAAAGGTTGGCTTGTTGGGAGCACTGAGACATCAAACATGGTTTCTCTATTTCACTCTTAATAGCAATTAACCCTAAAAACCTTTTTACAGTATTAATCCCAAAAGTTCCTCTCTCATCTTCTCTCTCTCTCTCTCTCCATTAAAACACTTCACAAGCAAAAAGCTTGAGCTTTTAATGAGTTTAAGGTCTTCTTCGGTTCCTCCTGCAAAAACTGGGTTTTTCCTCGTGTACTTGCCCTTATCTGTAAGTCTCTGAATCCCTCTGTCTTTAATTTTCTTTCTTTCCTTATTAGTAATCTCATTAATATGTTATTTTTCAGGCATAAACTTAAACAAAGTTCAGTGTAAAAGCTTATCTGATATCAACAGGGAAATCCAAAAGGTTAACTCTTTTTTTTTGGATCAATCTCCTTAATTAATTGAAATTAAATCCTTCAGGGTTTTAATTTTAATTGAACTCCAAGAAGAAAAAAAAATGGATATGAGAAGCCATGAAATGATAGAGAGAAGAAGAGATGACAATGGTGCTGGTAACATCAATAGCATTATTATTCATGAAGATAATTGCAATGGTAATAACAACAACACTCGTGTCTCTTCCAACTCTCAAACCCTAGATCACCACCAATCCAAGTCTTCGTCGCCTTTTTCCATCTCCCCCGCCGCTAAAACCACCGTACGGTACCGGGAGTGTCTCAAGAACCACGCGGCGAGCGTCGGCGGAAGCGTACAAGACGGATGCGGCGAGTTTATGCCAAGTGGTGAAGAAGGAACACTAGAAGCTCTCAGATGCGCTGCTTGCGATTGCCACCGTAATTTCCACCGGAAAGAAATAGACGGTGTTGGAAGCTCAGATGTAATCGCTCATCACTTCCGCCACCACCAGTACGGCGGAGGAGGTGGAGCAGGAGGGAAAAGACCGCCACCGCCGAACATGATGCTTAACCCACTCATGCTTCCTCCGCCGCCGAATTACGGGCCGATGCACCACCACAAGTACGGAATGAGTCCTCCTGGTGGAGGAGGAATGGTAACGCCAATGAGCGTCGCTTACGGCGGGGGAGGAGGAAGCGGAGGAGGAGGAGCTGAGTCATCTAGTGAAGATCTGAACTTGTACGGACAATCGAGCGGAGAGCACGGAGGAGGTGCTACGGCGGGGCAAATGGCGTTTTCGATGTCTTCGAAGAAACGATTCAGGACAAAGTTCACGACGGAGCAGAAGGAGAGGATGATGGAGTTTGCGGAGAAGCTAGGATGGAGAATGAACAAGCAAGACGAAGAAGAACTCAAGAGATTCTGTGGTGAGATCGGAGTTAAGAGACAAGTCTTCAAAGTTTGGATGCATAACAACAAGAACAATGCCAAGAAACCACCAACGGCAGCAACACCAGGAACTCTCTAATGGTGAAATGATCAAAGTACTCTCTACTTAATTGAGAGATTATGTCAGAGATTTTCTTTTAATCCATTGTTGTTGTTGTTTTTAATGTTATCTAGGTTTTTGTAGCTTGTACGATCTTTGGATCAATCAATGGATGTTTTGTTTGCGTAGCTAATGTTTTTAATTTGGTTTGCTTTTTTTTTCTGTGTCTTGTCTTTTACCGAGATTGTACTTGTAATCAGCTTCTTTTATTTATTAGTTTATGCTTCTGTCTTTTTTTACGTTTAAGCTTAACACAATCATTTTGTCTTGTTACAAAGTACAAACTTAGACAGCCAAATACGATCGACATTGTTATTAGTAGTTTGATACTAATCTTACAAAAGAAACAAAAATTGCAATACCTAAACGTTATATGCAACATTCTAAATTTGTGTGTTTCTTAGTTCGAATATAAAGAATCGTATAGATAAGCATCATTTGGTGTACAACCAACCATAAAACGGATATATAATGTAAACACAACATTTTTAGCAGGTTAAGTTACATATACATATATATATATATATTGTGGTAAATAACCATATATATATATATATGAAGATTTAATATTTGTTATGAATTGACCCCCAAAAATTGGTATGTTATTGTGGTAAATAACCATAATTTTGTTCTACAGTTATATGATAAATATATGCATATGATCAAAGTTGAGCTGTGTTTATATGTTTGATGTGAAATATGGCCAAAATTGTAACCATATGATTTGAGTCTACTGTAGATCTGTCACCTTCCAGTTTTTTACCAAAACAAAAAAACATGAGAAAAAAATATATTAAATTAACAAAAAAGAGAAGATTCTCACTGTTATATTTCTCACAGATGAGGCCAAAATTATATAACTCACGACCTGTGTATCTTTTTTTTTTATTTTCTTTTCTGTGTCGTCACGACCCAAGTATCAGAGCTACCATATGTAATAATTGGTTATAAATAAAACTTTTCGATTTTTATTTTTATTTTCTTTTGCGGCCATTTTGTGTGGGAAACTGTTGATAATATATTATAAAAAAAAATATTCTCATCGAATTTATGTTTCTTCTTCTGAGAAAAAGAAAGTGGGCCAAAAGAATTATACTTGAAAGGTACCCGTATCAAAGTCCAAAGTTCTGTAAAATACACAAAAGTATATAAGTCACAGTCACGACGACGTTTTAGTTGGCTACCTTGTTCACCTTTAACATGGGTCGGTTCGCCGGATTAAAGGCCTCACTTATTTATAACAATTAGCCTGGAAAAGCCCATAACAGCCCATTGCAATCACCCATATTTTTTATGAATATGTAGTACAACAGTATTAGAAAAAAGAAAATAACAATGTACAGTTTATGGATGTTACCGACAAAATGATGTTGAGTTTTATTGGAGTTATTCAAGCGCATGTGTTTTCTTATTTCAAAATAAATGATGTTTAATTTTACTTAGTCCTACTTTATTATGATAATTGATATTTTTATTGAATATTTTGATTTATTTACATATGACAGGGTAATCTATATTTAATATATATATATCGGCCATATACAATTTTGGAGGAAACAGCAAAACAGATTAAGTATAGAACTCGCTTGATCAATGACCACGACGTAGACGGGATAAGCATCAGAATAGTATTCTACAGATTACATTTTAATCTAAACTAATCAAAACTGAAAGGTATTGATTATGAAGATCGATATTGCTTAATTAAGCCAATTACCAACTTGTTGTTGTATTATTCTTTTGACACGCTTTTATATAAATCACTCTTCCCCAATTGCTAAAATAAGAAAGCACAATATTCTTGTCGGGTTTCAAATGTTTATTATATTCTCTAGTTGATATATCATTTAATAAAAATCTTTAACCAAGTTTTACTTTCTTCAATTCTTCAATTATAGTAGATTGCACAAAGACATATATGAAAGCGAACGACCAATACAAACATGATCACTAATCAGTAGACAGACGAATCACATATTCTTCTGAATCTTTAGGGTGGATAACATAATAAACTTCATTAGATCTTCAGATTCTTCATTAGCCTGTCAAAAATCAATATAGTATAAACAAGAGCATGTGTCGGTCGTCCAAGCATGTTGATTAGATTCCAATCACATATTTAATTAGCAACTTGAAGGTATCGTTAATTAAGAGGTTTCCCAAACTCGAGTTTTAATATGTCGACCACCGACCATGGACAGAAGTAGAAATAACCAATATATCTATTTATGTACATCTTATCAATGACATAATGTTATGAGTTACAAGAAGGGATTAAATTTCATGTGAACATTTATTTTTGGTGTGTTAATTTGTGTGTTCGTTGTAAAACTATTGATTGTTTTTAATGCCAGAATTTATGCATTTACATTTAAACAAAAATCATATTGTTTAAGTTTTCTTATGAAAGAGTTTTTAATAAATTATAAGCGCAATTTTTTTGGTTTTGTTTCGTTATTTTGGAAAAAAATGTTTGATAGAAAAAGAAACTATAGTGTTTTGTTTTTAAGCGCTAATCACACTATTTAACATGTAAAAGCAATAAAAAACGAGATTATAAAATCTGTATTCCAACGCTAATTTATTTAGGTGGACGACCGATCGAGACATAGCCATGTTAAAGTGAAACAAACATAAGTATATATATATATATATATATATATATATATATATATATATATATATTATAGATTTAGCTAGATAGTTAAATACCTCGTGTCGAAGTCATTGATACCTCTTGAGTTAGATTCGAAGGTCTTGTAATTGGGCAAAGGGACACGACCAGTTTCGATGTTGATGAGATCTTCGACGAGGATATCATAGTGACGCTTCACTTCCTCTGCAGATTTCCCTCCGATAGCATTTGCCACATTGTGCCATCGGTCCGGTGTATCCTTGTCGTAAACTGCCAAGGCTCTCTCGAACATCTTGTTCTGTTTGAACGTCCATGACGAGCTCGAGCTTCTAGAGTTTGACGCCATTAATATTATTTGAGGAGAGAGTGTGAAAAAGAGAGTGAATGATGAAAGTTGCTATGAGATGAAAAGAAAGGAAGGGTTCCTTATAAGGAGGAGACATCCTAGATTCTGCAAGTTGGAGAGTTTTTCAATTTTTATTTTATTTAATTATTCTTTTCATTTTCAACTAACCAAATTTATATAAAAGACATTTTGTGCTACATTAACGTCCATATATATATGGTCTACAAAAAGTCAATCGTAACACTGGTGTAATATTTTCTGAGATACTATCTTTTAGGGAATTAAACAATAATGTATCGATATCTCAAGTTTTTGAAGGAAATTTTATATATCATGTTTTTAAAAAGAATAATTTTTGTAAAAAGTAAATCAAAACTGACCCATTAGTATTAGGAGCTATGTAACATATAGTTAGTCCTATATAGTCGTATGTTCGCGTCTAAGCATGCATTTAACTTCTTTTAACTGATAAGTGATAATAATTTAAAAGAATAACCTAAACACTTCAAAATATGATGATGATGTTATAAGCTTGCACGTTTAAGCATCATATCGACAACCAGTTTAAGACGTAGGGTTGAAGGTGGTAAGTTGAACAACTTGGCCTAATGTGCTTATTAAAGACAGAAGATTATCATGATGCTATTATTAATTAAATACGCCACTACTTGTTTTCTTATATACATATCTATTATTTCACAGTTTTCGATATCATTATGTAAGCCATTGTATATACTTCGTGTGGTGATTAATTTTGAGAAAACATTAGTAGACAATCATAGTGGACGTATAATATATATCCAAGGCATTATTGGAATGAAAAGGTTTTGATTAGGAGACGACTAGCCCATTATAAGAAAATTATTTTTTATTCTGCTAATCGTTTGTCCGAAAATGCTTATAACTAAATAATGATATGCCATCATTATTTGAGCATCGTTTCTTGCTAATTTTGTGGGAGAAAAGGTGAGCTATTAGCAGACATGAATTGCGTATATTTACAATTATAGTTATCCCAAGCATATATTACAATATATCAAGATGTTTGATATAATAGTTTAAAGTTCTATTCTCAGCATCAACTAATAATGAAATAAATTCAAAAATGCTTAAAATCGAACAAATAGAGGTTTCGATATGTCATCATCATCTCCTTAACCAGAGTTCGTGGATATTATTTTTTTTTTAATCTAAAAATCATATTCATTTACAATTTTCACCAATTCAAAATGATACATAGATTTATTCTCCGGGACCTTGAATCTAATGACTTTATGTGTGATGTAATGGAAGAGACCCATTTGTGTGACACGCATTTTTACAAGAACCACCAAAATTTTGATGCAAAAGAATAAGACCATAAGGGATATTATCGTTTCCTTTTGTGATAAAATTCTTATATCCAAATCTAATCTATTGTCTGTTTTAAATACTTCATGTTTAATGTCGACCCAAAAGAAATTCATGTCTAATGAAAATGACGACAAAGTTGTTCAATTTCATTGGTAATTCACTTGGTTAATTAGAGTCAAATGTTTTTTTTTTTGTATGGAAGGAGAATATTGGTAATTAGTAGATTCGACTCACATTAAGGAAAAAAAAGACAACCACATATAGTCCATTACTCCAACGAATTTCATGTAGCAAGATAAAATTTGAGAAGAGGCTCTTCATCCTTATTTTCAACAAGTTCATTGGCTCAACAACAAACCGGACAATACGGAACATCAAGTCCATTAAATACGTCGCAAAATAGGAATAAAATTTTCTATGATGTAGAAAACAAAACAACGCCTTGTATTGGATATAATACATTTTATGAAAAAAAGTTCAAGATAGAACGTCTAAATCTCATTAATATTTCACTGGAGACCTAGTAAATAGTTGCACTATCCTGCAGTTGCAAAGTTATAATCTATTCTCAACTGTTTTATGACCACGCCATTTGATCAAGAATTGAAAAAAACTTCACGTAGTTTTTTTGCTTTAGAGACGTTAAACAATCAATTTCGACTAGCTAGGATTGTTGAAACATTTAGTTTGAAAGTGACACTTCCAAAAGTATGGGGAGTATCTGAGAATTTTGATAAAGGCCAGGGCTCATAGCTGCAAATACAGAGATATAAACCCCAAGTCTGTCATTTTTAGACAGACTTTAGGTTTTGATGGAGGTTCTCTTTTAGCGTGTCGTCTCTGTTAAAGCTTTAAAACCTTGATAAAGCTGAAATAGATCATAGTCACCGTTTATCGGAATTGTCGCAAAACTGCTTCGCGGTCACAGAATCGACCCCCTTTAACAAAAACAAAAGAAAATATGACAAAATTTACAGAGTCAATTATAGTAATGAGCAAACTCACTTTGTGTCAGGAACGAAAAAAGAATAGACTCACTATGTTGATATACTCTCTGTTCCAAGAAGACTCTCTTTTCTTTTCTTAAAAAAAAGAGAAATCGAACTTGTTTTCACGTTTCAAGCTTTCCCTTTGTTCTTTGCTTCTTCATAAAGCTCTCTGTTAACTTAAGGAGCAAAAGCATCAGTGGAACAGAGATTCCAAAGATAACTTCTCTGGATAAAACGATCACCTTTCTTTCCGTGCCTGAAAAGTTATCTTTTCCTCTTCACACACAAAACTACACATATAAATGCAACACACAGAAATTAATACAAACTAAATATTACCTTTACTCTTTACCATTTACCCATTTTGACATCTCTTTCCCATAACATCATGCCTCCTTTCCGTTTTAACATTCCTTTCTTCTCCTACGGCTCTCCTTCTCGTCTCTCTTCAGGGACTTCTTCTCCATCCCCACCACCGACTCCTCCTACTCCTTCACGCCCTCCTTTTCGACCTGGAGGCATCGCTCAGCCGTCAAAGCCAGCCACGTCGCTAGAAACAAAGCCCAAGGTGCCTCCGTTACTTTCTAGGGTTAAAAGAAATGTTGCGGCCATTGCAGCTTCTTCATCTGTGTCTCAGTTGCCTTATTCAAAAACAGCTCATGAACTGCAGAAAATAAAAGAAACCGAGAAACTTGTGGTGGAAGAGAAGAAGAAAGTTCTTCCTAAAGGCATGGAAGCGAATTCAAAAACAGCTCAAGAACAACAGAAGAGAAAAGAAACCGAAATCCTTGCAGTGGAAGAAGAGAAGAAAATCCTTCGCAAGGACATGGAAGAAAATTTAAAAAAAGCCCAGGAACAACAGAAGAAAAAAGAAACTGAGAAACTTGCGGTGGAAGAAAAGAAGAAAGTTCTTCGAAAGGACATGGAAGAGAATGCGAAAACAGTTCAGGAACAACAGAAGAAAAAGGAAACCGAGAAACATTCAGGGGAAGAAAAGAAGAACGTTCTTCGAAAGGACATGGAAGAGGATTCAAAAACAACTAATGAACAACAGAAGAAAAAGGAAAGCGAGAAACTTGTAGCGGAAGAAAGAAGTAGAGCTCTTAAGACGGTGGGTAGAGAAGATGCGACGCAAAGCAAAACCATACTACATATTGCCGCAGCATCAGAATCCACGAGAGGACCGAGAGATCTACGGGATAGAAAGACGCAAAACAGAACAGAGATTCACAACAATGACAATCATCAGAAAGCCAAAGGCGAATCGACGAGTAATCATGGAAAATCGAGAGTTACGAACAAAGAGGGATCATCTTCAATGAGCAGAAGAGTCAAAGAAGACATCAGCGATGGAATCAGTAAGCTTACTTGGGGAAAAAGCAACGGCGATGAGAAATCCGTGAGTGTCTTTACTCTAACAGGCGAAAACAGAGGAACCACAATGGCAATAGGTTCTGAAAAAGAAAAGAAAGATGGTGAGGTTCATATTCGCCGTAATTACAGAAGTAATCCAGACGAGAGCCTTAATACCACAGCCACGGAAACCGGAGGAAGAAGACCCTTCAAAGACGACGAAGAAGACACGAGGTTTAGGGCATACGTTAACGGAAACAGTCAGGGGGTCAACAATTCGATTGTTTGCGATAGTTCAGTGCAAGAGAATGATCCAGGAATTCATATGAGTTTGAAATTTGAAGAATCGAGGAAGAAGGATGAAACTATTAGTCCGCCGGCGAATGTGGCGAAGAAAAAACCGGAGACGGCGACGGCAACGGAGAAGTTGAAGAATGAGCCGAGGGTGAGGAGGAGATGCTTGAGAGGATTACTTGCAGAGTTGAGTGAGTCAGAGCCGGAGAATCCATTGAAGCCCCGGAGACATGGTTGCCGGTTTACCTGTAAAGACAAAGATATAGAGAACATTTAATTATGTTGGAATCTATGTAAATACTCCTTTACTTGATCAGTATTTGTTCACTGGTAAAAGTGAACAGACAATGGAGTATGAGTCCTACAAACGTTAAGTTGTTTATTCAATGAATCGCAGCCCATTGAATGTTCAAACGTGGAATATGTTTTTAATATTTTCTAGGTGGCTTTCCTCCTGAATGCATGTCATTTCTTGACTTGTTGCTTTAATAAGAATGTACTAACACCATCAAAAGAGTCTTTTGACACTTGTGTCATCTAGAAGCTTTGACCACCAATACAAGAAAATTTCTCGCAGTGTTTTTTTTTTTTTTTTAATTTGGTCTTCTAGAAAAGACTAATTTATTAAATTAAGCGAAATAGTACTGAATCCAAAAAAACAGAAAATCAGTCGCAATGTTCTTTTGAATATTGGTGTTGTAGAAAAGAGTAATTTCAAAATTTTAAAATATTTTATCAAAAAGGATAATTGAATAATACTTTTAGAAAATAAAAAATCAATCGCATGGCGTGACGTTTGAATCGGAGGGAAAAAGCAGCAGACAATAACAAAAGTCAAAACCAGAGACTCTTCGGACAAAGGGCATTTGCGTAATTTACAACTCAAAGGCAGCGTAAAGGTGGTCTATATAAGATATTCATCCGCCGGCATAAAGGTGAGCAAATGATTCAAAAACTATTTACTAAAACAACACAACACAACACAAAAATCCGAATCGAAGAATAAAATCAATGGCGACGGAGAAAAGCAAGATTCTGGTGATCGGAGGAACCGGTTACATCGGAAAATTCATCGTCGAAGGCAGCGCCAAATCTGGCCACCAAACATTCGCTCTAGTCAGAGAATCCTCTCTCTCCGATCCCGTCAAGGGCAAAATCGTCCAGAATTTCAAAGATCTCGGCGTCACGATACTAAATGTACGTATAAATCGAGTTCTTTCTCTATAATCTTTGAAAAATGAGCAGATCCAAGATATTTATTAGTCAATCATACGCAGGGAGATTTAAGCGACAAGGAGAGCTTAGTGAAGGCGATTCAACACGTTGATGTCGTCATCTCCACCGTTGGTCTCTCTCAACTGATGAACCAGATCAATATCATTTCTGCTATTAAAGAATCTGGCAAGCATATTAAGGTCTGTGGTTTATCTCAAGACTGAAAACAATATGATACAATATGTTTGTGGTTTTACTTATAAAAAGATGTTTAACTACGAGCTTACAGAGATTCTTGCCGTCTGAGTTTGGCAACGATGTGGATCGAACGGTGGCGATTGGAGCAGCGAAGTCGGAGTTCGCAATGAAGGCTGAGATCCGCCGTGCTGTTGAAGCTGAAGATGTACCGTACACATACGTTATCAACAATTGCTTTGATGGCTATTTCTTAGCTACACTTGCTCAATGTGAAACGAGGCTCACTTCTCCTCCTAGAGACAAAGTCACTATCTATGGCGATGGCAACGCTAAAGGTAATTTCAAGACGCAACGAGACAAATCATGCTTTTGATATTAAACCTGATTGAAAGAGAAAAGATGAGAGATTTTCTGATTTGTCTGAATGAAATGCAGCCATTCTAAACAAAGAGGAAGACATTGCTGCATACACTATGAGAGCCGTCGATGATCCCAGGACTCTCAACAAGAGTGTCTACATCAACCCTCCAAAGAACATTGTTTCACAGAACGACATCGTTGCCTTGTGGGAGGGCAAGATCGGTAAAACTCTGGAGAAGACTTACGTTTCAGAGGAAGAACTCCTCAAGAAAATCCCAGGTGAGAGAGCTATTTCACACTTTTTTTTAAATACAATGCATA
Organism: Streptanthus diversifolius; assembly: GCA_039880935.1. Lineage (NCBI taxonomy): Eukaryota > Viridiplantae > Streptophyta > Magnoliopsida > Brassicales > Brassicaceae > Streptanthus > Streptanthus diversifolius. Next base: position 2,330,252 of record JAXGFM010000015.1, on the reverse strand, counting down.
ACTCTTCTGGACAACGAAGATCACGTGTTTGCTAATACTTTGGAAACGTTGCTGCAGAGTCTCCGCATCCCCTAGATCTTCTGTTGGCTTTGAATCATGCCATCTTTGTGAAAGGAGATCAAACCTGGTTTACAATAGAGCCTTCCTTTGGAGTGGAAGCTTCTCAGCTTTATCCTGATGTCAAGTACACAAGCGTCGATGAGTATCTCAGCCAGTTTGTCTGAAAATAGAAATCCTCTTCGCCTTGTAGCAAGCATTTACTACTGTAATGAGAGATTGATGACCATTGGTCTGTAATACTAAATTGAATAAGACATATATCTTATCTAATATTGAAAAGATATGATTGTTTATTGATTGATAAGAGATAGATAACCAAACTCTCAACGAAAACTATAACACAAGAGAAGCATGGATCCACACATCACTCGTTCACCTTCGATGCCCAACCCGCGACCACAAATTCATTCTTAGCTTTGGTTTTCTGGAATGACTCTCTAGAGAACAATGCGTTGGCGTAGCTACGAACGTTGGTCAAGCTCTCAGGGACCGACCATTTCTTGTAATGGCCAAGAGCAACCTCCAAATGGTAAAGCTTTGGTGCTAAACTCAGATCCAGTGCAGTGAGTTTTTCTCCAGCTATAAAAGGACCAGGATGTGTCTTAAGGTGATTTTCCAGCGCTTCTAACTCATCAACCAAAGCCTTATCGGATCCGTCATTGGCGTCTTTACTCTTCAAGAAAGTCACAAAAGCACCAAAGATTTTAGATCCCACAGAGGCAAATTCAGGAGGAGTCTTGAGTGAAGGCTCTGGATATTTCTCCTCGAGAAGTCCGACGATGACGTCTGAATCAGCCACCCATTTGCCGTCAAGCTTCACCACCGGCACTTTCCCTTCAGGGCTAATGTCTAAAAACCTATAAACGCACAAAAAGTCATACAATTCAGCGAAAATCTATCATCACACCCCATAAATTTACAGAGGAAACAGAGTCTTGTGCCTGAAAAACACTCGATATGCCAATCATATTCGTCGATCAAAATTTCATGGTTAAATCATTGGTTTCATAGACACTTACCACTGGGGTTTGTCGGAGACGTTAATCAGATGGATCTTGTGAGGAAGTTTCTTCTCCTCGAGGGTCAGAAGCACCCGTTGGCTAAACGGGCCTGGAACAAAAATCCAACGCATTTGTAGATCACATTTCAAAACCTTAATTTGTGAAATCAAAGCTTGATGTAAAAAACAAAACAAACATCGATGATCTCAGAGAGAGAGAGAGAGAAAACGTACAGTCGCCGAGAGCATCAGGAGCACCAACGGCAACCTTCACGCAGATATCGAGAGCCATCGATCTTCAGATTTCCAGAAAAAAAATTCGCACAGAATCAAATCAAAAGAATATATTCTCTGTTCGTGTATTACGCAGATATATGAATTAAGTAATTTATGAAAGCTTATGACTGATTTAATTATAAAAAAATTAATGGAAACTGTGACGTCACTAGTGAAGTGGCCGTTACGATGTGGTTCCAAGTTCCAAAATTCTCGAGCCTTCTGCAACTGGTTCCGCATTACTGAACAGAGATTTAAGATCTGTCCATTTTCACCAATCAATGATCAAATCTTAAATCTTTGTCCAATCAATTTTTTTTTTTTTTTTTTGCTTTTTCTGTTGAACCGCGGACCAACCCCCAATTTTAAAACTTTTAGTAACTTTTGAAAAAAATCATATGAACATTTGACTAACTAAACAAACTTAATCACAACTGGATTGTTATTTTATCCGCACCAAATTAATATAGTTTTTATATAATATAATACTATTATTTGTTTTGTTTATTCTACTCTGCTCTATTCATACTTGTTTTGATCCATACACATAGTATTTAATTTGTTATTACCAATATTTAGGAGGGTCAAAATCCGTAATTACTATTCAAATCCTGACCTTAAACAAAAGAATTAGGCATATTTAGGACATTTAGATATAAGTACCAAAAAATTTATTTCACATCCAAATCCCATTAGTTGATTTAACTAGAGCAGATATCCACATCACCAAAATAGGATTTTAATTTTAAGTAAATAAATTGGAGTTTGTTTTGAAGGGATTATATATATATATATATATAAATTTCTTAGAACTAAAGCAAATTTTAGTTACGTTTTTATTGTAAACAGCTAATAGAATTTTAAATTATAAAGTTAACAATTTAGAGTTTGATAGGAGGAATTAACACCTACAAAAAGAAAAACACTTTTCAATAAAACAAAGTTCCGGTGAAATTATTATCGTGAATCAACCAATGAGATTTTTTTTCTTTTGACAATGTGATTAATCTATTTTATTATTTCAAAATCATAATTATAAACTAATCTTGCATGTACGTGTTATTTACTAAATATGTTGTTATAAATTAATAAATTAATCTTGCATGTACTTGTTATTCATTAAATATAACAATGTCAAATCAATTTTAACTAATTTATTCATAATATATTTCAATATCATTAATATAAATCGATGTTATTTCTATTATAACAATTTTTTTTAAAAAAATATTTAATCTATTTCATTTTAAGAAATTTAGTTTTTTAATTATTATTAAAAAAATTTAGTATAAACTAATGTTAATTAATTTTTGACATATAAAGCAAAAAAATGAAAATTCTATGATATCTTATATATATTCCATAAGCATAATTAAATTATTAAATAAACTGATACATATAACTAAAATATTAATATACAGATTACTTTTTAAATTTAAAAAATTAAATTTAACTACGCTTATACACAAAACAACACAAAATTATATTTTTTATATATCAAAAATGAATATTACAAAATTATATAAACTAACATTAATTAATTTTATTTTATAAAATGACGATTTTAAAATCAGAATATTCAAATATTATATTTATATAATTATTAAATTTATAACAAAATAAAACATTAAAATTTAGTTAATATATTATTTGATTATATAATAGAACTATGATTGATATTTTTACAATTATACTATTTTACGAGTTATTTTAACAAACATATTGAAACCATTATAAAACATACAGTGACAAATTAACTTATTTCAATCATAAAATTATTAAAAATGATGTGTGACTACTGTGAGATACTGTTTTTAAACAATAAACTAGCTTATTTGATTATAAACATATTAAAATAATTTTAAACCAATATGAGACGGATTAAATAGATAAATTTTGTTATTTTAATTCTCAAAATTTATATTTATGTAGAAATTGTAAATTTAATTATAAAAATATTAAAAACACACAAATAAATTTAGTATATAAAAATATGCCGTTAAAATTATTTCAAAAATTATGATTTCGCTGTTATAGCGTGGATTAGAACATTGAAAAAATTATCTTAGATTTGGAGTAACATGTTGGTAACGATAGAATCGTAAATCGACCAACCAATGTCTGGTCCATAAATTGCCATTACTTCACTCACATTCCTAATCATTCTCTCTGTAGTATTCAAATCGCACTATACTCACTCACTATCAACGTTTGAAAGAAACATGGCGACGGAGAAAAGCAAGATTCTTGTGATCGGAGGAACTGGTTACATCGGGAAATTCATCGTCGCAGAAAGCGCGAAAACCGGCCACCCAACATTTGCTCTCGTTAGAGAAGCCTCTCTCTCCGATCCCGTCAAGAGCAAAATCGTCCAGAAGTTCAAAGATACCGGCGTCACAATACTACAAGTACGCGTGAAACTCTCCTTTCTTTGCTAGTTAATGTTATAAAAAGGTTTCTTCTGCTAAGTTTTCCGTTTTAATTTGATCGTTTGGTTTGGCGAGGGAGATGTGAACGATCACGAGAGCCTAGTCAAGGCCATAAAACAAGTCGATGTAGTGATATCGACTATTGGAGGCATGCAAATCTTGGATCAAACCAAGATAATGTCCGATTAGCATATGATCTGATGAAAAGGGTATAGTTATAGAAAAATCAGATCGTTCCATAATCTCGTATTAGATTTGTTTCTTGTTGTTGTTTCTTTGCAGAGATTCTTACCGTCCGAGTTTGGGACGGACGTGGACAGAACAAGTGCGGTTGAGCCGGCGAAATCGGCCTTTGCAGTGAAGATTCAGATCAGGAGAGCCATCGAAGCAGAAGGAATACCATACACTTACGTTGTTAGCAATTGCTTTGCCGGTTACTACTTGCCTAAGTTGGTTCAGTTCGAGCCTGGTCTCACTTCTCCTCCTAGAGACAAAGTCACCATTTTGGGCGATGGAAATGCCAAAGGTTGAATCTTTTATAATGTTAAATAGACAAATTCAAATGTAAAACTGAAGATTTTTATAATCAAAATTTTTCCTTATTGTTCTTTGCAGCTGTGATCAACAAGGAGGAAGATATTGCTGCTTACACAATCAAGACGGTGGATGATCCGAGGACTCTTAACAAAATCCTCTACATTAATCCTCCCAAGAACACTTTGTCTATGAACGAAATGATCGCCTTGTGGGAGAACAAGATCGGCAAGTTACTTGAGAAGACTCGCATCTCAGAGGAACTAGTGCTCAAAAGCATCCAAGGTTTAGTATAATTCACCAAGAGGCTTTTAGAATTTGTATTACTTACCACCTTCTTCATTGGTTGAGTTTTTTTTATAAGAAAAGATATATTTTTTTCTTTTGGCAGAGTCTCCGGTTCCCATCAATGTTCTTCTGTCGATAAACCACTCGGTGTTTGTGAAGGGAGATCAGACAAATTTCACTGTAGAGCCTTCGTTTGGTCTTGAAGTTATTTTGTTATTTATGGAAAATTTCGATTTATTTTTTTGTTATTTATGGAAATCTCGAGAGAGACGCACCTAAGCATTTATCGGCGAGACGAACGACGGAAAGAGGCGAAGCTTCTTAGGAGAAAGAGTAACAGATGCATTCGTTTACGACGTTGGTTTGGAGTCCACTTAGACCTTCTGTGCTAGTTAGTGATTTACAGAATGGGCCCTTATTGGGCCGAGAAATGATGGGTTTATATTCATATAATATAGTCTTGTTGAAAATCACAGCCAAGTAAGCATGTTGCTGGGTGTGTGAATATGCGATGCATATAGCTAAGAGATTCTCTACTTTTAGTAAGAAAGCAACTGAAAACACTTTTAAAGATTATAAAAACTTGAAAAAGCCATGGCTGCTTAGGTTTCATGATGCCAATGGCCTATCAAAAAGCTTGAAATATATATTGTTTAATTATAAAAGCACGAAAGTATTGACGCTAAATTTATGTCTCGTGGGCGTCAATTTTTATTTTTGCTTTCACTGACATAATTAGATTCTCGATCGTAAAGCATTTCGTTTACTTCTTTTTCTTCTTCTAAAAAGCTAAAAAGGAATTGACCCTAGATTTATACAGTTAGATCTCGATTGCCCAAAAGCTTACCATGATTTTATATTTGGACTCTAAATCATTCATCCGTACGTTATAGTGTGTGAATTATTGAGTGTGAATCATGCATGGTCTGTAAATGTTAATAAAATTTTCTATCTAACAACCAATTGGTTATTAGTGAAATTAGTATATAAGAGTACTTTTTAGTTGTATTCTAATAAGGCGTTTGATGTTTCCGTATGTTAGAAATTGTAATTTCCAAATGTTAGCTTATAGGTACAATTTTATACACACTTAATGATAAAACAAGTTAACATCACACATACACACTTGCACATGAATGTTGTTACTTTTTTTTTTTTTCTTGAGATGTCATTTTCGTTTAGTTTCGTATTAGTCCTAATCATTATGAACTATTTACTCGTATTGCTGCAGACTAAAAAAAGATTGGCGTGTGAAATAGTTTTGATTTGACACAATTGATACTCCAATATCCCCATTTAATAATGACATGAAGAAGACAAAAAAAAAAAAAACTACAAAATGATTAAATCACTATCAAATGGTAAGAAGGCATCTTAAAGAATTATGACACAAAGAACATAATGAAAGAGATTGACCGACACATATTAACGTTAATTTGGTTTTATAGTACCAAAGCAATAATAATAATAACTAAAAATATTTAATCTCCCGAGTCGCGATTCTACTTGTCAACTATTTACGGACAGTTATTTTGTTAACGCGCTTTTTCCAATTAATTTTAATTTTTAATCTAAAGATGTAGACAGCAAAATAACACAGCTCATAGCTCTCACTCTCTTGTCTCTCTGGTTCTGCAGATTTTTTCGACTGCAACCCAGAGAGAAGGACGAATTAGGAAGAGATCCGAGAGGAGAAAGAAGAAACAATAAAATTAAAGCGAAGAAGAAAACCCTAACAAACCTTTCTCTCCTGCTTAATCCGCGACATGGAGTACGACAAGTCTCCCACTGCTACTACTTTCTACAGGAAGATAAGTAACCGTAGCCATAGCCTTAGCTTTAGCTCCAATGCCGTGTACGACGGCGTTTTTTCATCCCCGGCGAACTCGAAATCTCTTCTGGTTGATTACGGCGAGATATTCCGAGGCTCGGTTCCTTCTCCGTCTTCGATTCCGTTTCTGGATATCCCGGAGCTGAACGTTGGTAAGGTTAAGGTCGATGTTCGGAGTTCCAAGCTCGATTACTCTTCCGTGTTTGGAGGCTTTGGAGCTTGCGATTTCGCTGTTACCCCTAAGGAAGTCATCATCAAGTCTGAGAGGAAAACCACCAAACAAGATGATAAAAGGTAAATTTATCGACTCGTTTCTCTGCTTGAGATCCTTTATATCCTTTGGAGATGTCAAGGGTTCTTCGTTTTTCTTTCGACACTGCCTTAAAACCTGGGATTCATTCACACTGAATCAGAGCTGATTAACTCTCCTTTAATAGGCTGTTTATAGTTGTGATGGGTTGAATCTGTCTGGAAAGTGTTAAACGAGGTTTTTCTGGAGACATCTCTGATTATCAAGAAATTGAATAGTGGAACACTTTGATGTTGGGTCTCTGTTGGTGAGCCTTGTCTTATTCTCCAATGTGTAGGAATCGTAGGAAAGGTGGAAGCTCTTCTGATGTTCATCTTTGCAACGAGGCCAAGAATATAACTTCGTCACCTGAAATGGTTAAGATGAAGCACTCTGATATATTACTACACCAGACCGGCCCGCGCAATGAGAATGGGACTTCTCATCTTACTCAGGTCCACACTGTGCCTGGTCCTAGTCCTACTCAACTGGTTGATAAAGTTAGTCCGTTGCAGAAGATTGGCCTGCGCAATGAGAATGGGACAACTCATCATAGCCAGGTTCCCGCTGTCGCTGCTCATACTCAACTAAATGATAACATGAGTTCGTTGCAGAAGATTGAAAGTAAAACACCTATTCCATCAGTTGAGAAAAAGCCATGTAATGCGGGTGTGGAGGAAGTTAAGGCTTCTAGAAAGCGGAGTTCTAAAACTGAGGTAGATTTCGAGAAAATCTTTGGTCGAAATGAACGCAGTACTCGTGATAACTCCACGTGCAGGACCGATTCTATTGCTGAACATCGGGATGTAAAACCACCTTCAAGCTTGCAGCGTACATTCAATGGTGAAAATGGAGCTTCTGAAAGATTAATGAGTTTCAATTCAGGGCTTCCGGAAAGGTTTCAAGCTGAAGATCCTGATTCTCCAAGTTCACCTCCATTCTTTGATGCTGAAACAGATGTAAATTCTTCTGCTGCTGAGTCGTCTGCGGCACTGAAGAAGGCCATAGAAGAGGCACAAGTAAGAATGAATATTGCAAAACAAATGATGGAAAGGAAAAAGTCAGGCTTTCGCAGTTCTGCAAAAGTGAAGTCTTGTGATGATCCTAAGGTTGAGAATAAAAGGGACGAAAATTTTTTAGGGAAAACAGAAGAAAGCAGAGAAAACAATTCTCAAGTTCTCGGTGAAATGGCGAACTCTTCTGAACAATCATTTTCAAACGAGGGAGATCAGCATGCAAAAAGAGCACGGAAGCTGTGGGAAGTTCCTGAAGGACCTTTAAAATCAACCTCAGACCACAAGCAGGAAGAGGTAGAAGATCAAGAAGTGGTAAAGCTAGAAGAGGAACAAGCCAGAAGAACTCGAAAACACTGGGAACTACCTGGAGGGATATTCAAATCAGTTATGAATAGTAAGCAGCCGGAGCCAGAAAGCCTTGCACCAGCCAAACCTGAAACTGATACGAAACAAGAGCTGCAACCATTGACTGGAAATCCTTTCTACACATTTGGACAGCTTGGTAGTAAAATAAAATGTGTTGTAGAGGCCTTCACGGGGAGCAAGGTTTTACAAAAGGACGATACACATGTAACAGAGAAGGAAAATTCAATTCTCCCTCAAATGGTCGAAGGTGAAGAAAGCGACTCACAAGAGAAGTTAGCTGGTATTCCAGTCATGGAAACATATTTTAGGGAAGTGGAAGAGATCCCCCAACAAACTGAGAGTAAGAGCGAATTCAAACAAAAAGAGAAGTCTGATTTCAAAATTTCTACTTTTTCTGAAGGGTGTTCTCAGAAGACGGAGAAAGAAACAGGGTGGCAAGTTGAAAGTGCTTGCGAGTCCGAAGATGGACCTAATTCTGGTGTAAAAGATTTCCAAGAAAACCCTGACCCAACTTACAATTTTCTAGATCACGAAGGTGAGAAGGAGATAGTCTCTGGGTCGCAGGAGATGTTAGTTGGTCCTGATGATACCAAAACATATGTAATGGAAATGGAAGAGATTCCAACACCTAATGAGAGTTTGAGTAAAATACAGTTCGATGAAAGGATTGGAACTATGGTGTCTTTTGTCACAAAAAATACTCCTGAGCCAGGAAACATACACGAGGAGACAGAGCACAAGGCTCCCAGACGAAGAAGAGTTTGGAAGACCTCTGAAGATGTCTATAATATGATAAGGGTCCTGAAGGCAAACAACAGGCCGTGGCAGCTACCAAATGCGGAAACAGAAACCACACAGAGGTCCTTTCAAATGGAAGGTGTAAGGATCCATGATAATAGCGAGGAGACAGAAAGAACATCTGAGCAAGCTAGTGATTCAGGATTGCAAGAAAATTGGACCGTTCTTAAACAAATGTTTAGACAGATGTTTCAGACAGCAGATACTACTAAGGGCGAGGATGATATTTATTGCTTAGTGGAATCTGAAAAGGAACATATTAATATCCATCAATTAGCTGAAGATGAGAATGGAAAAGAAACTTCTAACTGCCAAATTACTGGTACAGATAGATATGAACAAAATGAAATGGAGACCGAGTATGAAGCCTATGCACATACGAGAGAAAATGAAGACTTGGAGGTGGCACAAGAAATAAACTGTAGAGAAGAGGATGGTGAAGTAGAAATGCAAGGAAAAACGTCTTTGGTCCGTGAACTAATTGGAGAAGAGCTAGATGCCACTGGAATGGCTAGTGACCAAGAATGTGAAGATGTGCCAGAAGTATTTGAAGAAGCTGGCTGGGCTCAAGGACTTTCTGAACTTGATGAGATAAAGGAGCATCCAGATTCTTGTGCTGAAATGATGGAATATGATCGTAGTGAAGCGGACTCAAATAAATCTGGCGAGGAATTTGAGCAAACGCGGGAACTAGCAAAGGAAACCAAGATCGACGGTAGTATAGATACTGACACCAGCAGGTCATCTTTTGAAATGAGACAAGGTGATTCATATATTGAGGTTGGCGTCGAGCAAGATCTCAGTGATCAATTCCATGAAAAAAACAGTGCTTCCAGCAGCACGGAAGAGCACGTTGAAGAAATAGATTCTGATTCAGTTCAAAGTGGTTGGAGTGTTGTAGAGGATGACGATAAAATTAAGTCTTATGTGGAGGAAAGTTTAGCTGGACATCTGCAGGATGGAGGGGCAAGTAAGACTGAAGAAATAGAGGAAACCAAAGAAAAAACTGATGAAATGAAAACAAGTCTTGGTGAAGAGAACAATGAAGATGACGCAAAACAAGAGCACCGGTATGAGCGTCAAGAGGAGGAAGTAGATAGAAACAATGTAGAGCCAGCCGAGTCTTCCTGTTGTTTGCCCAAAGGAGATGAAAATATTGGCGCATCAACAAATAGAAATATGAAAGACAATGAGGGAGAGGAGAGTTGCCGATCATCAATGGAAGAAGAGGGAGATGCTATTTCTGATGCTTCACAAAATGAAGCAGAGCGAGTTGAGAAACATCTGAATAAGAAAGATGAAGCAAAAGAAAAAGAAAGAGAGAGAGAGAAAGAGAAAGAGAGATTTATGGTAGAAAGAGCAATCCGTGAAGCCCGGGAAAGGGCGTTTGCTGATGCTAGAGAAAGAGCAGGAAAAGCCGCAATGGAGAAAGCAAAGGCAGGAGTGCCCCGAAGGGGGACTTCTAAATCAGAGAAGGGATCTGTTGAGGTAAATGATAAGTTATCATCAGCTGAGAAGGCTTCAGTGCAAGCCAAACTCAGAGCCGAGCGTGCTGCTGTAGAAAGAGCACTCTCTGAGGCCAGAGAACGTGCCCTAGAAAAAGCATTGTCTGGTAAGTCTGCTGCTTCTCAAACAAGAATTTATGGTGGTAGCAAGTCATTTAGCTCTTCTGGTGAAAGACGAGGCTCCTCATCTTCTGTGAGTTTTAACACCTCTTTTCCTATGAATATTCTCCATCGACTTATCTGGCAAAGCTCTCATGTAATATTGTGACCTGTGAAATACTTTAGCAGGTTATGGAGAACAAAAGTTCGGGTCCTTCTAGTTCTTCGAACCAGACTGGTAGGTCTCTATAGATGTATATGTTGTCGTTTCCAAGATTTTGATATATACACTGACCTGTACATTCGATTTGCTTGATGAAGCCAAAGGTGAGCCAATCCAGAGATGCAAAGCTAGATCTGAGAGACACCAGAGAACATCTGAGCGTGCGGTATGTACACATCTGTTCATCTGTATAGTATAATCCTATTCTCTGCTAAAACATGTTTGTGTGATATCATCGTTCCAGGAAGAGGCTCTTGCAGAGAAGAAACTTCGTGATCTCAAAGTCCAGAAAGAGCAGGCTGAGAGAAATGTAATCCACATAGACAGTACTCGTTATCATCAGATAATTCTTATACATATCATCTTTGTAATATGGTTGCGCTAATCCTTGTTCTTCTCTAATTGAAATTGCAGAGGCTCGTGGAATCTCTTGATGCTGATGTCAAACGGTGGTCGAATGGAAAGGAAAGCAACTTGCGGGCATTGCTGTCAACACTCCAATATGTAAGAATTTCCCCCAACCTGTTCCATAGCTCTCGACTTTCATGAATCAGAGGGGTCAGTCTTCAACGATTATTTTCCTGTGACTTTTGATGATTTGCAGATTCTTGGAGCAGAGAGTGGATGGAAACCAATTCCTCTCACTGATCTTGTGTCAAGTACTTCTGTGAGAAAAGCTTACCGTAAGGCAACTCTATACGTTCATCCCGATAAGCTTCAACAACGTGGTGCGTCCACACAACAGAAGTACATCTGCGAGAAGGTTTTTGATCTTCTCAAGGTTTCTCTCTCTCTCCAACTGTTCGATATATCAATTCCGCTTGCTTTGTTTTTTTTTTTTTTTTTGACAACACAATTCCTTGCTTGAGTTATCTCCATCTGCAAATCAGTTTCTAACCTGCTTCTTTCTGATTCTCCAGGAAGCATGGAACAAATTTGGTGCAGATGAGCGATAAGATGGTGTGAACCTTTGGATCTTCCATTACCCTATTATCATAAATCAGAACTAAACCACCCCAAGAACCTAAGTTACAAGTACAGGAACAAGGTATGATATGGGATGAAGACAGATCTAGAGATGTAATAACCAATATAGAAATATTTGTACCCATGAGTCTTATATATAAAAAGAAGTTTATTCTTATTCCCAGCTAAACCATCCGCAATATTATTCATCAAGGTTTCTCAAACTAAGGTTAATAAGTCAATGGCACACCAGTAAACGCGTGAGAGAGCTAAGATAATAAAGGAGTTTAATAGCCGAGCAAATGAAGCATTATCGCATTTTGGGCATGCATGCGATTTTCCGCCTGTGGGAAGACAATGGAATAAGGAGCTTCCACGACTCCATTGGTCACCTCGACTCCTCTTTCTGCAGGCAAACAGTGCATGAAATAGGCTTTTGGTCCTGCCAACTTCATAAGAGCTTCATCCACCTGCAATTGCACATAATAGGTAGTTGTGAATCCGTGTACTTTAGCAATGTAACGAAACATGTTCAAAAACTAAACGAGAGACATTCATATACTTTATTCTGTTACCTGGAATCCTTGGAATGCTTTACGGCGGTATTCAGCTTCATCCTTTTGCCCCATACTGGCCCATACGTCTGAGTACACAACATCGGCTCCTATTACAGCTTCTTTAGGATCATTTATAATCTCTATCTTACTTAATCCAGCTTGTTCTGCCTTCAAAACTCTTTCTTTGTCTGGTTCAAACCCTTTCGGGCAAGCGCAGACAAAATGGAAAGGAATAACGGATGCCAATTCTAACCATGAGTGGACCATATTGTTCCCATCTCCAACATAGACAACCTGAAGTTTGTTGAGTCAGTGTAAGTAAAGATGACTTTTTCTGTATGAGCTTACATGTAAGCAAAATATACGATCTGAGATCAGCATACAGATCTAGACTGGATGTGCTTTCTTTTGTGTAACATGCGTATACTGCCTAACCTAACGTTGACAAAAGATAGGGAAAGTACATAATAGCATGCAGCTGGCGAAAAGGTTAACTAACCTTTGTCCCTTCAACTTGACCAATGTGCTCAATCATTGTGAGGGCATCGGCCATAATTTGGCAAGGATGGTTATGATCGGTCAGACCGTTGACAACTGGTACACTCGAGTAGTTAGCCAAATCAAGAATGTCCTGCAAAGAAGTGGATCCAATTTGGTTAATCAGCTTTCCAAAATGAAAAGGACGTGCAAACTAAATCAAACCGGTTGAAAAGCGAATATCCATGCTACTAACAAGACACTATGGATTAGAAAAAGCCATAGAAATGTTTGTAACTTATCGTGTTCCATCTAGTATGTCCTTTATTAATCAATCAAAAACTCACCAGCATACCTGATGAGCAAATACACGAGCCATAATGATGTCATTATAGCGTGACAGAACACGAGCAACATCGCGAGTTTCCTCCCGCTTGCCCATCTGAATGTCACTGGGTCCAAGATACAACGCATGGCCACCAAGCAAGAAAAACCCAGTCTCAAACGAAACCCGAGTCCTCATGGACGGCTTTGCAAAGATCATAGACATAGACTTCCCTTTAAAAGGTAGATAATTTCTCTCTCCTGATTTCAGCAGGGCTTTGACCTCTGAAGCCTTGTCTAGAATCTTTTTAATGGTCTCTGTATCAAAATCATCTATGTGCAGAAAGTCTTTCAGGTCAGATTTTCCTGCACAACGCCAAAAAGCAAGCAAAAAAAGGTTTTAGTTAATCATTTTTCTATAGAAAAATTCCGACTTCAGACTAAAAAAATAGCGTTTTATCAAATGATGGTTCTGGATGTAAGATATCACTCTTAGAGAAGAAAATGTATGCTTAATCTCACATAGCGCATAGTCAAGGACTGATCAAACTTGCGTAGTTTCTCAATCGATAGAGGGAATAAGATTCAAATTCACACACATTTTCACATTTTATGCAATCATGAGAATCTGATTACACAAGACCCAAACCTTTCACATCGGAAGTAGTAGGGGAAGTGACGGAGGAGGCTTGACAGGAGACACGAAGGCGGAGGGAGGAGAAGCTCGCCGGAGAAGCGAGTGATACAGCGGAGAAACTCTTCAGAGTAGTGCCGGGAAAGAAGGACGATGACGAGGAGAGGGAAAGAGCAGGTGATCGAGGGGTCGAAACGTGAGAAGCCATAGCCGCTATTGTCTTAATTGGGTTGATGTCTCTTCTTCTGTGACACTCTGCTATACCTTTATAGCGGCAGAGGAGATTCACTTTCTCCGCTGGTGATTTTTGTTATTGAGCCTCCATAAGGCCCATCTTTGGTTGTTTAGGCTCAAAGCCCATCTTTATTGTACTTATACCATTACAAAGAGTTTTTTATTCATTTCATTTTTACTAAACAAAAATTTTTATTGAAGTCATACACAAATGATCATAAGAAGATTGACAATGTCATTTTGAAACACTTCCCTACACGTAACTTCAAAAATTCAAAAATTCTCTCCCCTAAAATCAGAAATGAGCTTCGTTGCTACAGAAGCAACACAAGACAACATATTACTCTCTGTATTGTTAAACAAATGCATCAGGTGGCGCTTGCTCCGGAATCTACAGGCATAAAAGCAACAAAATATTCTAATTGTTTTAGTTTTGGCAGCAAAATTTTGTAATCAGCTTAGAAGATTCTTGAGAAAATTACCTCTCCAGGATTCCATTTCTCCTTTAACCAGATGCTAGTATCAACAGGAGCACCTTCTGCTTGCAGCTCGGTTCTGCTATGTTTCCGCAAATGATTCAATTAAGAAACGTATGAAACATTATAGCATGTGTTGATGTTCGATGTTTCGATCGGTTTTAAATCTGGAAATAGAATGAGCACTTACCCGGAAGATGTATTTGTTGTGTCCATAACAGGAGCAGTGAAAGATGCAACAAGGGAATTTAAGTTGAATGCGGTCTGATTATTCTGGGAGGTGTTAGGAGTCGGTGTTGGAGTTACTGAAGGAAACATGTTAGTGTTTTGTGGACCTGTGGCGAGTCCTGGTCCAGGTCCAAACGATGCTGGCTTGAATGTTACTGATGGTTGACTCTGGAAACCTGAGGGACCTGTGGCGACTCCTGGTCCACGTCCAAACGATGCTGGTTTGAATGTTACTGATGGTTGACTCTGGAAACCAGAGGGACCTGTGATCATTTGTTGTTTTGCACAAGAGGTTTAAGATGATGGAGCCTCAGCTTATGAGAAAATTTTAACTTTAAAACTAGTACCTGAAGGAACAGGTTGAGGAGTGTTGACGCTGAAAGCATTTGGTTGTTGATTAAAGCGCCCAAAGGGATTCGGAGGTCCAGATGAACTATGTGGAGGAATATTTGTCAGCAGAGAAATATGGGAACCGAAAGTTTAAGAAGGCAACACAAACTAAAAGGATGTAGAGAATGGAGAAAGCCTACAAAAGTTGATACCTGACTCCACCAGCATTGGTGTTGGGGAATGCGGGTTGTTGATTGAAGCTAGAGAATGCTGGAGGGCAATTGACCTGACTAGCTGGTGGGAAGATACTAGGAGTGGGTGCAGCGAACGGGCTTTGATTAGCGGTAACAGCGCCACTGTATGGATTCCGTAGAAAATGTTCAAACTCAGCTACTTTGGTATTTTGCAAATTCCTCTCCCTTTCAACCTAAAATGCATCATTAATAAGCCAGCAAAAGAGGAAATCAACTAATGTCTTATGAAATAAACTTGACTGTGGAAAGGACATGATTGTGTTAAGTATAAAAAAACTTAAAGAAGATTAAATCTCACAATAGACTGTAGAGGTATTCCTCGTTTAGCTTCTTCATATGCCATCGCACGTAACTCTTCGTAGCTGATATCACCAGTAACGTCACAAGGAAAGCTAGAAAAAAAAAGGAGGAAGATAGACAAGATTAGAAAACGTTACAAAAGAATGAGTAAAGATCAAAGGATGGTGGATCTAATGATGAAGCAGTACATACTATTTCCAGTGAGCGTAGCATGTGAGCTTCCACATGGGTCTCTCATTCTTGAAATCCTCTTGCATTACCCGCTTACACGCAGCAGGATCTGTGCATCTTTGCAAAGTAACCAAGACCAAAACAGTCAATTTCCGAAAGAAACAAATGGCTAAATGGATGATATTTCTGTAACAAGCATATACAAAGATATATACTCACTTATGGTCTGCCTGTTGCGTCTGTTTACCAGCCTGCTGTGTAGACGAAGCACCACCACCAGGTGTAGAAGGAGTTCGTTGCCATGTATTCTGAAAAGGCTGAGTTGCAAAAACACCATCATGTCACCAATTGATCAAGAGCAAGACGCTTTCTTTTCTTCAAGAAGAGGCACATTTTATCAAAACCAATACTTCATCTTAATAGAGTAAAACAAACAACAGAACCTGGAATTGATTTGGTCTATTAGAATTGGAATCGCCTACTACACCAAATCCAAAAGGGTTCGGACTCTTTTGTTGTTGTTGTGGTTGCTGCTGCTGATCTCTAGATTGTGTACCAAACCCAAAGAGATTATTTGGCTTAGCTTGCTGTGGATGAAGAAATTTACATCTTTCCCCATACCTACAACTGCAAGAACAACAACAACAACAACGACGATGAATCCAATAACTAGGTCTCTACCACATACACAGAACAAGCTTCTAAGACAAGTCGATTCCCAACTAATCACAACTTCCGAAGCAAATAAATGTTCATTCATGGCGAAAACGAAGACCAGCAGCGATAAAAGTCAATAGATGCTTGACTGGTTCATGTATACACCAATTAACCCCTAAAATAGAACAAGAACCCTAAGTTTGTAGCAGTTAAATCGGACTTCAAAAAGCTCTTTAAAACAACATACAAGTAAGAAAAATGAAGAAGATGAAAAAGAGAAATTACTCGCCGCGCTGAAAGTTTCTGCACAATTCCTTTCTCATACTCACTTGCTGAAACCTTCGACAAGTGTAATTTTTGTATATGCGTCTTTATATAATTTTTCTTCTCAAAGAAGCGTTTGATCGACGAAGAGTATGTATAAACAAAACAAAATTACCTTCTTACCCTCAGATTAAAGGTTCAGCTAAAGGGTACATAGGGCTAGAAGCGTAAATTCCTGAAACTTCATCATCTTCATTCCCCTTATCTATCGTTAGATGCTTCTACACCAGGAAAAGAGGAAAAGATAGTAGCCGAAGCGTAAAATGGCGGTTGCTCTTCCGAACTCGTTTCTCCAGATCAATCCATGTGTTCCTTCTCTGATTAGAAAGGTAAGCTCGAAAATTTCTCTTCTTTATTGTTCTCCTTCTTCGTCTATTCTCCTCTCCCCCAAAAATCGCTAAGTTTTTTGGGGGGTTTCCGAATAGCCGATTAAGGCGGCAGCGATTAGCGAGAGAGGAGGAAAAAAACCGATGAGAAGCAATCCGGTGGTTCAAGTAACGTGCAGGAAGAAGGATTTGCACCCTGAATTCCACGAAGACGCCAAGGTTTACTGCAATGGAGAGCTGGTGATGACGACGGGAGGTACTAAGAAAGAGTACGTCGTTGATGTTTGGTCCGGTAACCATCCGTTTTACCTCGGGAATCGCTCGGCTTTAATGGTCGACGCCGATCAAGTGGAGAAGTTCCGTAAGAGGTTCGCTGGGCTCTCTGAGATCATGGAGATTCCGGTACTGAAAGGAGAAATCGTCTTGCCGACGAAGAAAAGTAAGGGTGCAGGTAAAGGGAAGAAGAAATGAGAGAGAGAGAGAGAGAGAGAGAGAGAGAGAGAGAGAGAGAGAGAGAGAGAAAAAACGATATCGTTTTTGGTTTGTCTCTCGACTTTTCTTGGTAAAACTTAAAATTTGTCTTTTCTATTCAAATTCGAAAATCTACTGCTTTCGGCTGTTAAATTTGTATGGTATTTTCTTCTGAATGCAATTGAAATGTGTTTGGTTTCCTGGAAAGTTGTAGAAACTGACAAGGAAACTGGAATTTGGTTTGTCTGATTTGATCATACTTCTGATCTCCGATCATTGTTGTAAGTAGAAAACTGTAGGACAAAGCCAAACCTGATAGATATAGACTGGTGAAGCATGGCAACATGGCAACATTGGTTCTTGTTTCTTGTTACATTGCATAAAGAATAGTTCTAGCAAATGAGAGAAAGGATGTGCCATTTGCCAGGTGATATAAAGAATAGTTATTGCAATGGTGTGAGTGGTTGCTGTTGCAGTGTAGTGTTTGTTTAGTTGCTTGAGATCATTTTTCTAGGTCTATCTATGTCAGATTTGCAAGAACGTCGAGCATCACCATTGTCTATGCAAATGTCTGCCCAAGTTATCAGGCAGAACATGAACTGTGACGCAGTCCTTTTATTTTACATATTCACAACAAACTGTAGAACACAGTAGTGACTTGCAAACCACATAGTGACTTTATGTTTAGTGAGCACAATCTTGAGTTGTGGCTATTACCTTAGCTTTTATGACTAAGGGTTTGCTTAAGAACTTATAAGAAAACTATTGACAGCTGAATTTGCGATCATGACTCAAATAGATGTAGAGTTATATATATATATATATCATAATAAAGCTCGAAATTTATTAAACACTCACCTCAAAAATAAGAATAATAAAAATCTATTTAGGTCAAAGTAATTGTTTTCAATTTCATGTTTCCTAGTCCTAACACAAGAAAAAATCAAAGAGTTGAGTTTGTTGAACATGCCGTCTAACCGTATCTAATTAGTTCTTGATCATGTTGGAATAATTCAAATTGTTCGGTTTATGTTGGATTAAATAAAGTTAAAATTTGCTGGGATAGTAAAATTGTGTGTCGTCTCGTAAATTGTTTATTAGTCCAAAATAATGCAATCGTTTGTTCGGGACGAGGCCAAGATGAGACAGTGTTGAGCTTTGTTGCTACACCAAACCAGTCTTTGTATGCAATAAATACCTACTAATAGCTCCCTTGATCTAATGTATAAAATGTATGCATCAAACTATTATTAACCTTAACTAAAACAATACTAGTTGCAAATATATAAACCAGTCTTTGTGTAAGAACTAAGAAGTTCTCCCCGTGCATGTGACTCATCTCATTCTCACGTGATTCTCGACCAACCCCGATACCCATGAACCTCGTTAATGTGTGGATAAAGCTTGTTGCTCTTTTACTCTGACGGCGCGTGACTTTCACGTGTCTTCCCCTAAAATGTTACAAGTGGTGACTGCTAAAACTTCTTAAATAAGTCCATGTCCATGTCCGTGTCCGTGTCCGTGTTATCAACTTATATATATTATCTAATTTTTTTCCAAATATACATTGATAAATTCTGCTATAAATGGCGTCGTTACTAAGTTGAAATATATTCAGTATATAGATACTGTGGGAAACTATATCTTCAAATGAAAAAAAAAAAAAGAGAAATGGATCTCTTTATCTACATGCAAGTTTCCATAGAGAAACTATTGTATTTAATATTGCACAATTATATATTGTGCAATCATTATTGGTTGAATGTCCACACAAGAATATATACTAATAAAAAAATTATATTTTTTTTGGAAAAAGCCAAACAATATTAAATCAACACATTAATTATAAATGCTCTCTATATAAATAGGATCCGTATCAGTATCAGTGTATCTCCCTCCCAAACCAAATATAAATCGATCGTTTCACTTTCCCAGAATTTTGTATAAAATCGCTAATTTCCCGATTCTTTTAAACTAAATCTTCATCGTATTCAATTTCTCAATCTTAAATCAAAGTGATAGAGCAAAGCATTTGTTTCAATAATCACACTGAAACAAAACGAAAAATGACGAAGCCGTTCGTATTCCATGGCGTGGAGGCGGAGAAAGCGGAAGCGATGAGGAGATACAACAACCAAAAAAGCTTCCGGATCGTTATTCGAGTAGGCGCCGTAGCTTTACTAATTTACTTGTGGTTTCCGACGGTGGCGATTTCACTGATTGCTGCCGCCGACTGGTTTTATCTGACCGGATCGGTTATTGTAACCAATCGTACCGTCATCTTCGTCTTCGCGAACTTACTCATCGCTTTCATTTTCCTTCTATCTCGCGGTCGCGACGAAGAGAGTAGAAGTGTTAGTAGTACCGAACCAGGTCTATACGATCAGTACACCTCCTCCTCCCCCGCAGTAATCGTAACCGCCTCCGATGATTCGAAAAAGCAAATCGTTGCGGCGGTTATCGCGGAGGTCGAGGAGGAGGTGGTTGTGGAGGCGGTTACAACAGATGTAAAGAGAATCTATAGGAGGACGAAATCGGAAAGGAAGAAGGAGAATATCGGGGCGGTGAGAGAGTTTCGAAGGACAGAATCTGCGAAGTCGGCGATTGAGAGAATGAACAGCGAAGAGTTTCGTTTGAAGGTAGAATCATTTATAATGGAGAAGAAGAGATGTCTTGTTCAGACGGAACATACTTCTTCTGGACTTGAGCTTGTTGGTGCTGACTCGTGCGCTAAGTAGAGGTTCAGACATGTGATAAACTCAATATCACTCAAAATATTATTCTCTACTTTGGGATAGTTCTAGGAGCAATCTCCGCCGCTGATTTTTTTTTTTTTTTTTTTTTTTATATTCGCTGGCTATTTATTTCATCGCTGATGATTATGTTTTGTGACGATGCAGCAATATTACGGATTTTCTTTCTTACAAACGTATTTTTGATAAATATCAAAACTATACCTTTCAACGTGGTTATATACACTTTCCATGATATTAATCAAATTTTATTTTTTGCAACTTTGAATGTAAGCAACTTGTAAAAATCTTGTGAACTTATTGTCTATAAAACTTCTGCTTTTTTATTTTATTTGTTGTTCCTAATATTTCTAACTCGTGTATATATATATGTCTCTTCTTCAACACTTATTTTGTTTCATGAATGATTGTCAATTAGTCACCAACATTTCCACTTTGTTTGTTTCTTTATAATATTTCTCCAAAGTGTTCATGAGGAAGGAGTTCCACAGGACCAACCAATGATATTTTCCTTTACCAAACTATTTGACATTGATTTTCTAAACGGATATAGTATTTTGTTGCACGAAGAAACAAATACATATAGAAAACCCGTAACAAAAGATGATAGTAAAACGAAAGACTTGTTACATATTTTAATCTTTTCCTCGATCGGATTCCTACCAGCTGCTTGATTCTTTAATTGTTGTTTTTTTTAGTGTTCCATAAATCGGTTGTGTTTTGAGCTTTTGACATGTAATTTGTAAATTGATCAATCTTCTCGGGAAGTTCATTATCCACTTGCGACGACTGATTAAAGAATTCAATGTGGTTGTGTGCTATAATTGAGTATTTTTGTATGTATCCCTTAGCAAACAGAGATCATTAGCTTTTACTTTATCTTTATATTCTCTTTCTACAAGTTCTTTATATGTATTTGTTTTGTTGTTTTAGAAAAGTTGTTCCTTCAGAACAAACCTGTCGTATAAATTAACATCTAAAAGCATAAGAGAAGGCCAATGATAATATGAATAAAACAAAAGGGAAACTAATTGATAATCATTTTAGTATTCGAAAGCATAGCTGATGACTATTGGGCCTAAATACAATTAGCATAACCGGTTAGAAATTACCAAGAAAAAAACTCAATTCATATTATCAGTGCAAGTCACATAAATTTATATAACTATCAACAGACTATGTAAAATAGTTGAGGTTGTAGTGTTGAAATTTTGTTGTAATCTTACCTTAAGTTAGTGAGCTCCTAATTAAGATCATATCGTCAACACAAACCTAACACGTTGAAGTCATACATGTTGCAGATTTGAGAAACTATCTGACCCCTTGGACCTTTGCTCTGACAAAAAAAATGGAACACGTACTCAAAGATTTCATCTACGCCAAAAAAATTGTGTACGTGCAAGTGATTTAATATAACTTGTTACACATATTTAACTGTATGAACGAAAGAGTATTTTTCGTTCTCATTTTATTAAAAACTAATAATTTAAACTAAGAAAATTGTAGGGCTTCACCCCGGAGGGAGCCCTTCCAGAAATTCTCGAAGGCCCAAGACAAGCTTAGGCCCAGGAGGGGGTATGGAAATAGTTTTCAACCAGCAATAGACGCGCCTCGGTTAGTACCTCATTAGCTGCGTCATTGCCCCAAGCGCAAAGATGCTTTTTCAATGGGCATGCGAGATTCTATATATAGCACCAAGTTTATTGAGTTTCAAAAGTCTCACAACCGATGTGGGATGATCCACGCACCACCTCAACTACACAATCAGGCTCTATGGTTCTTGGGCCTCACAAATTAGGCCCAGGAAAACCGTAACATTATACACACACTATTCTGTATAATTATTTAAATTTCCAACAAGAATATATTTCTACTCCAAATAGATTATATGTGATCATAAACATAGCATCAAGCCTCTACGAAGAAAACACAGACCTGGCATCGGCTCTTCTCCAAGCTACATCACGACTGTGAAACCCTAATCGCTGATTCCTTTGTCGATCGGCTCTTTCATTGAGTTTCTGTTTATCTCTCCTCTCGATTATTGGTTTTTAATTTATAAATTAAGACTGAAGATGGTAGGGACCGCGCGAACGCAGGCCCCCTCTGCCACAAATAATGACGTAGGCTCTTCCTCATGGAAAGACCTTAAGCTAAGCACCCCTCCGTATTGTGCAATGGAGGTCACTAGCCTAGACCACTCGTCTTCTTGATCACGAGTTGACCCCGTCCAGGTAAGTACCTTCCTCAGTGCGTCAAGGTCTCTTTTTATACTCTGCTTCCCCAATCAACTATTTCTCACGTAACCGATGTTGGATGCTATTATTAACACACATCATGCTGTTTTAAGCACCTGAGTTCGAACAACACAACGTCCTACTCTTTCAGCCGTTTGAACGGCAGTGCTTTTTCTGTAATAGACATGGGCCAAAAATTAGAGGCCCGCTCGCTTCAAGTATCTACATCATATCCTTTTTTTTTGTGGGTCGTCATTTCACCCCAAAATAAAATACAAATGTGGCAACATTATAAATCATCGCTGTGGGTATTCATCATGCATAACATTTTGATTCATCTTGTTTTTAATCTGTTCATTCTCTCCTATGCTTAATAAACACATAACACAACTAGCTGTGTGAGTTTAGAGTGGTCAAGTCTTCATATTTGTATGTGTTAATAGTATTGACATGTTTTGTAACTTTTAATCATATTATGCATATACCTTTCCCCTAAATTAATTTATGTAAGTTAGAACATTAGAAAACGCCATGTTCATATTGATGCTCATGAACAGAGAGAAAATGGTCTCTGATGTATATAAAGATGTACGATGAATATCAACTGACAATAGTCTTTCGGAATTTCCACCAAAAGTATCAAATCTTTGCCTAGGAGACTTAAATTTGGTATATAAGAACATTGTTCTATATATGGTGTATACGAAATTACCAACCTACTCATTAAGCAGAGTACCATCACCATTTCTCATAAACTAGTAACCCGAGCTCCCTCTTCACCAGCACAACTTCTTTTTCTGCTTATTTTCAACAAAAACCATATTTAGTGTATTCAAATTTATGAATAAAAAAAATTTGAAAAGTGATTTACCCGGTGGTACTTCTCATCTTCTTCACGGTCTATGTAAGCCAAAAGATCATCCTGTCTCATTAAAGCCTCATGTAAAGCCTGAATCATTGAAGAGAGTATGAAGTTGATATACAACAGAGACATTTCCTTCTATATCAATCAAATGGAAAGAAAATTAACATGGAACTGAGAGATTTTATTCTTACCTTTTTTGTAGCGATGAGCTCTGCTTCAAGCGCATCCACGCGATAAACAGCTGTATTAAGCAACTCTTCTTTCTCCCGAGGCATTTCATGTCGCTTTGAGTGCAGTGTTTCTACTTGTTTCTCAAGATCTCCTAATCTGTTTACAACAGAAGAAATGAGGTTTCTCTCTCTGACAGTTGAAAAAGCCGGTGATGGAGGACGAGACTCTCTAGCGACTGGTTGATCAACTGTAGAACATTCTTTATTCTGTGGCAGAGCCGCCACAGATATGAGAAACGCAAGCAAGTTTACAAACAACGCGGTTAGCCACCTCAAGATATGACTAACCGGTCCTATTTCCAAACCGGGTGTATACTTGGAACCTGCACCAACACATTTCAGTTTACCATGGGTCTGATTTATGATTTACATATCTTAGTAATTTAATTTCAATTTTTTTTTACCTTCTAAAGTCTTTGGCTTTTCATGGGACATCCAAGCAACATCCACAACTTTGTCCACCATGGGTGAATCATACTCGGATGAATCAGTAGGATATGATTTACCATTGGTCCTAATCTGCAACTAATGTCAGGCAATCAAGAAAGTGTTACTGAATGCATATTGTAGTTTCACTTTCCTACAAGAAAACTCTTACATCTTCACAAACAGGAGTCAACTTGGGAACATGACTCTCCTTGTTTGCTTTTGGAGAAGCCATCTCTTCCACTTCAGAGCCTGATTCCGCTGTTGAGGTGTCACTAACTTTAATCTGAGCCAAAGGGGACAATATTTTTAGTGTCAGATACAGCACATTACGTTAAGAATATATCAAAAAACAAGTTTCGATTCCAAGTCCGGAAGACTTTTACCCCAGAAAAAGATGGCTTATCACATGAGTTCAGACGGAAATCACTGTTTAGAATCGCTGCATGCCTGCAGAGCGTCCCACCGCTTTGAATCATCTATTGTTGGGATATCAGTTAGATACTTGTTCTATTTGGTGTTAATCTGATTAACCAAACGCACAGTAAAAAATAAGTTGTGGAAGATCAATTTACACTTAATATCTCTGGGTCTTTCCAGGGACCTTTATCAGATCTCATACAGCCACCTTCATCCGCACAAGTACAAGTGCCACCAAGAAATTCTGGCAGCTGACTGAACACGTTTTAAATATGGCTAGGGAGTTAAATCAATGTTTTGGAGTCATGAGAACCAAACAAGAAAAATAAAAAACTGAGGACTGAGAATTATCTACCTTGCATCAATTATCTCAAGTAATTTGTTCTGGTACTTGTTACCAACAACCTATCAGAAGAACACATCGACACCAGTTGATAACATGCGATTAAAATTACCTTTCACATAGCGTGTAGAAATGTGGATAATTATGTAGATAGAAAGGTAAACTTACATGAATCTTTGTTACTGTTTTTGGATCCAGAAATTTATTCACCGAGCTCCAAAGTACCTTAAAAGCAGTACCAGCATTGATGATATACATGCGTTGAAGTGTCTGCACAAATGTTAAAATGTCATATCACATGGTATTAATTATTAATAACACACACACACTTTGTTAAGGAAAGCAATAGCAGCCAGCTCATACCTCAGGGTAATTATCGTTATCAATCTTTTGCAGCTGGATAATGAGATCCCTCGCAGGCTTCGAGAAATTCTTATACCCCTGCAAACATAATTTTAAAATTTCTAAAGTAAGAAGATGCAGGACACTAGTAACACTTAAATGAGAATGGGTTATCATTTAACATAATTTTAAAATTTCTAAAGTAAGAAGATGCAGGACACTAGTAACACTTAAATGAGAATGGGTTATCATTTACACAAGGAAAAAAAAGATTGATGAGAATGTAGTTTAAATGTACCACGCCTTGAACGTCTAGAATCGTTGTGCTAGAGTCAATGTGTCTCTTAGCAGCAATGCAGCAAGCTGGAAACTTGATAGTAATAGTTTTCTCAAACTCTCGAACATGATACCTTATGTATCTCTCCAATGACGTGACTTGCATGAGTTTGGCCGGATCGACTTTTCCTAACCTCTCAATGTAAACAGGTCTTCCTTCTTTGTCAACACCATGATAACCTTGAGGGTAGTATCTGAGAACTTCATCCACCTCTTCAAACTCAAAATCCTACAACACAAATAGTTAAACTCTCATCACCAAAACACACATTGAGGCACGCATAATGAGAGAAAAAAAACATTCAAAATCTACCTCGAGAATAGTGTCTGTACCAAAATCTTTTCTCCATTGAATCATGTTACTCCACATTAATTTGGTTTTCCCAATATCAAATTTCCTCGCTTTCAGGAATCTGCAACAGGACTTCATCAGCTAGAAGCTATAATATACACAAGGAATCATCATACAGAAGGATGAAAAATGGGAGAGAAAGAGAAAGAGAGAGAGAGAGAGAGAGAGGAGAGAAATGACCTCAACATTATGTGATAATCATCAAGCTTTGGAGGGAGCAAATGCTCGGAGATGAGTAGATTTCGGAATTCATCGACAGCTCGTAATTCCTCGATATCGTGAATGTCTTCGATGGTAAGAGAGAAATTCCGATCAGCGCTTCTTCTCCTGCCGCTACTTCCTTTCTTCTTCAGCGAGTGTCTCAATTTGCTTGAAGCTTTGGCTGCTTTCTTCTTAAAGGTTCCGATTCTGGTTTTCTTCTCGTCCTCAGAACCTTCGAAATCTGATCTCCGTTCTCTTCTCTCATCATTGCTAGAACACCCTTCAAAACCTGACAAAAAAATTACGAAATATCAAAACAAAAATCCCAAAAAATTATATCTGCGAGAAAATTGAGAGCATAGAACATCTTTCTTAATCCAAAGAGTTCTCAAAACTCAATCTACAATCCGAAATCTGTAACTCAGAACACTATTGAGTTTCTTAATCGGGGAATTGGGGTGAACAAAAAAAAAAAAAAACACAGAGACTCACAAGGCCTAGCGAAATCAAGAGGGCCTGACATGAGGAGAAACGAATTGGAAATCGGAAACAGTACAGATGAATCCGAGAACTCGGGATTGCGGTAGCCGAGAGAGAGAGAGAGAGAAGCGATCGGAGAGAAATTGAAAGAGACGTAAGAGGGAGAAGTAAAGTGATGGGTTTTATATTTTTTCTTTGTACTATTAAAATTCCCAAATTAAGTCTACAATACTTTTAAAATGTTTTTAATTGTTGCCGGAAACACGTCGGTGATTTTTTCCTTCTTTTATTCTTAATCAGTCTTGCCTTGCTTTGCTCTGTTTTCTTCGTTTTATTCCCCTCTCAAATTATATAATTAAGACTTAACATTACATGAGCCGGCAAAAACTGTTAATATTTCCAGAAACAAGAGTCCAAGTAAAATACATCTTGGTATAAACCCTGTTTTTTCTTTCGCTTTATCAAGCAAAAAAAAGTAATATCTTAAGAATAAACTTTTAGGGTTTAGTAGGATGTTTAGTAATCGCTTTAAGAAAAAAATTGATGAAGATGTTTTTGATTATAGAAATAAGTTCATTTGTAGATTTGTAAATTCCCTATGTATCATCTAAGAAAAAAATCTTTTTAAGTATATGATCTGTTGTCTTTGAACCTATTGCAAATTAAAAAGTATGTATATATATACACACACACATATATATATATATATATATTGTATTAATTATTATTAGTATTTAGTTTTTACATATTCTTATGGCTTGTGGTTGTCATACAATCTGCCCTGTGGAACATATGTTGTTGAGATATTTTAATTCGAATGGATATGGTTTTTGGGGCTTTTCATTTTATTATCAATTGACAATTAAAAACTATTCTCTGCTTTATGTTCTTTTTTATTTGTGGTTAAGCAATTGACAACTTAGAGAAAAAAACAACTATAGCAAAAACTATTTGAATGTGGAAATTTTCTGAATTCATTGATTAATTAAATAGTTGATTTATGTTTTTATATTAGAAGTTTGGGGTTTAATTCTTAAATAATATGAATTTTTTAGATTAATAAAAGCAAATTTATTATAAAAGAAATTCCCAGTATGATGCAGATAAAATAATTTGTCAAAATGTGATATAACAAGTAAACTTACTCGTTGAAAACTTGACAATATTTATAATTTCTTTTTAAAAAGTAGTAGTAGCAATATTTCAACGGCCAAAAAAAGTAGAGCTATTTGAATACCATAACGAGACTTGCTCATCACTCACCTTAAAAATAAAAAAACACTCCGTTTAAATTACTTTTATGGATCAGCCAAAACCAAATATCCTATTTTGTCGGCAAAGCCATCTCGTTTCTCTTTTCTTCCAATTTGTTTGCCAACCATAGCCATATACCACTTGACTAAGAAATCTTCTCACATAATAAATTACTAATCAACTCGTTTCTTGGATAAAACAACTGCAATTAACTTAAACAAACCACGCCGAACAAGAGGAGTCTTTAAAATAAATCAGAGTGAACTTAATGTGCATAAGTAAGAAGACATAGATTAACAAGTAATATGTACACATCACGCTACATATATTTAATATATTATACATTTTTTTTTGTTTCTGGGACAATGGGTTAAGTGTAGAAGCATTCTTCGATCTCGAGACTCTGCTTCTTCCTCCACTTTGATCCCGACAATGACTTCTTCTTATTATTATTATGTACATAGGTCTGAAAGGAGAAACATAAGCATCGATGATGATACCGTCATCTACATGAACTTTCATTTTATATTTCGTACCTCTTATGTGTATTTCCTCAAGTTACGCTTGGCCCGAAACTGACCAAGCTTGTCTTTCCATTCAGCTACAAATCATAAAACAACATATTCATCTTAGACCAAAAGTTACAAAAATCTAGATATTAGGTCTCGTGATAAGCAAGGCTACATGGAAATATGGATCAAGGTCACTAAGATGACTATTATCAGACAAAAAAGCTTACCGGCTTCATCATATCGCTCTTCATTAACAGCTTGCATCATGTTGCTCAGAATATTGAACTCTTTCGTATCAAGGCAAGCCTGACCATTTGGTCTGCGCAAAGGCAAAATGAAGTTCAAGTTTCGACACTCAAATTCACAGCACGAGAGATATGATCTGGGAAGATTTGATTTGATATTTAGGTGTCTGAAAATTTACCGGTCTTGTTCAGTAAACAATAAGCCATCTGAAGCAGGTGTCTCTTGTGACAGCTTCCCCGACCCGATGACTCTCATTCCATCACTATATGCAAGATACTTGTTCACTTGGATAGGTACCTATAGAGAGATCAACACAATTTTCAACCGCGAATACGTACTTGTATTTAGCTCAGATGGTTTATAAGCATAGTTATGTATTACCTTGCATCTAACAGCTATATTAATTGCATCTGAAGGCCGAAGGTCAAAGCTGACACAGTCCGATGCATTACCCACCTGCAATATCGTTACAAAGCAGCCTTAATTGAGGGAAATGAGACACTGAGTAGATAATAGTTATATCCGAGTTTCAACGACTAAGTGAAAGTTGCATAGAAGACACCAAATGCAAACCTTTGAAAGGTATAATTGGGCAAAATACGCCTCGTGAACTCTTTTGGTGACTCTAACAAGTCTAACCTGTAGAAAAGTTAAGGAACAAATTTACATGAGCAATAAGTTCATGAGACAAGGAGATCAAATGAAGGAGGAGAGGCTGACACTAAGACGTACTTCGTAACCCATCTTTTCCACCATTTCCTTCACCACCTGATACATGGTCGGTCTTGCCTGCAAAAATTCCATAAAAAAAACTCCATTCAGTCACTCTTAACTGATACAAAGAGAGACAAAACAAACAAGAAATAAAAGCATACAATTTGAACATTGGTCATTGCTGCCATAAGTAACACACTAGGCATCTCCACTGCAATAAAACAAAACCAAAACATTGTGAGAGTGAAATGAAAATAACAACTCACTATGAAGAACAATAAAACTAAGCTACTCATACACAATATTTCACGTACACACAATAATCGGGAGGAGAAGACCAGTTCCATCTTCCATTTTCAACACAATTGCAGGGTGTGGAGCATAATCTGGTAAATGCCCACCTTGAGGGTTGTTATGAACACATCGTAGTTGCCTACCGTCTCTCATCTTCACCATGAAACCATCTGCTCCACTCCTTACCTCAACTATAACATTCAGAAACCCAAACAATATATAAAACAGAAAATGGAAACAAAATCAAACCAGAGAATAAAATTCTGATAACCCATTATCTTACCAGCTTCCACTACACTAGAATTGACATATTCCTCATCGTTTTCATTGAAATTCTCCGCGGTGCTTCCGTTACCATCAGAATGAGAACTGAAAACACACTTGATACTCTTGTTGCACCACCGAGGATGCAGACGAAGAGTGATTGTGGTAACTTTAGATTTGATGCCTTTTGTCTGATTACCCCAGAATTGGCTTCTAAGAAGCCTAGGTTTCAGACCAGTGTAGTTGACAAGTGATGAAGCACATGCACCTACTTGTCTTGGACGAAGTGCAGGGCAAACAACTGGTGCCTGAAGCGACCTCATCTTCCTTTACTTTCCTTCGATACAGAACAACCAAAGAAAATACAAACTTGATTTTAAAATCAAACATTACCATTAATATCTCTAATCAAAAATATTAGGTCGTTTACATGACGAAATTCTACAACTGGAACTGAAGTTTCAGAAGACGATTTCTCTTGGTGAAAACTCATTGATCCATACGAAGAAACAACAACAACAAAAAAGTCAATACAATCGATGATCGGTGTGTTTTTCGATATTGAAAACTGACATTGCTATCATTTTACTCATCAAATTTATACAACAGATATCTAGAAATCTTTTGAATTGATGATCGATAATAAGGAAGAGTCTAAATAGTTTCTGATTCACCTATGATTTCGCGAGCAACAATTGGGAGATCGATGGATCAGATGATAGCGAATGGCATGAACAGTCACAGAGCGAGATTAGCAGACGGATCGATCAAGAAAGGATCGAAGATTCCTAAACAAACGAAAGAGCAAAGAGGTTCAACGGAAGATAAAAGAAGAAGATAGAGAGAGATTCTTCACTTCAAGCTTGAGAGATCAAAAGAGTGAGAGAATCTCTCCGTCACTTTATTAACCCAGTTTTTGCATCAATTGCCGATTTTACCCTTTACCAAATCTATTTCATTTTTAACTAATACTATTAATGATGAAATCTACTTTTAAATTTTTAAACTATGTTTGTGTACTTCGTTTATTTAACTTTTCTTTTTCAATATTGTTAACAAAAAAAAAACGATGTTTGTGTACCTGCCCCTTCCTTGGTATTTAATTATTTATGGACAAAAATTATTAGGTTTGGTGAATTTTTGCCAAGTGAACCAAACTATTCCTAATTTTCATTTATCGAAGTTGCTTTTTAGTACAAACAAAAAAAAATTCAAGACTTCTACAATCAAATATATTAATTGAAAAGTGAGTTTTAGATACATCTAACAGGGAAGATGCTAATTTTAGTAAATATATATGTAATGAATATTTCTAAGAAACCTGTTGTTTTAAATAATTGTAAACATAGAATAATGATCCCTATGCTTTGACATTTAAATATAAGGAAAGTCAATAATAATATATGTGAATTATCTATCTGTGTTTTGATCAATTTATAGAACTAGGACACCGTCAATTACTTCTAATTTGAGCCAAGATCTAGTCTGCCAACAACTACAATAAATAAGAGAAAATGAAAACAAAAATACTAAAAAGTGATTGATCAAAAGGATTTTGATTTCGTCGTGTTGTTTCATTTATTTGTATTTAAAATATCTGAAATGGAAGGGTGTAAAAGGTAATTCACTAATATAATTGTGTGATGACGTGAGACGAGAAATCATAAAAGGTCGACAGGTCATCAATTGACGGCAGCCGGAGTATTAGTCGCCTAGATGGATGCCACGTGTACCTGCGCCTTTGTATCGTAGATGGTTTTGGATAAGGTCGTACAATTTATCAGAAACATCGACTCTCTCTTTTTTTTTTCTGTCTTTTTCTTCGGTATTATTTTTCTCCGCCTTCAATACATTTTTTGTAGTACTACGATGTATTTTTTGGTAATGTCCCCAAGTAAAATTCGATGTCTTGTCTTCTAAATTAAATCAATTCTAAAAAAAATTACTAAGTTATTTATATTTAATTATTCCAACTTTAGCAAAAACTTAATATCAAAATAATTAAATATATTTTGAAATAATTTTTTAATTTAGTTTGTAGTTAATTTAAGATAAACGATTTTGACAGAATAATTTGTGCGATTTTTTTGAATTTTCAAAGTTGTGCTACCTTTATTAAAAAAATTACCATTTTAAAATATTATGGAAAAAAAAATTTGAAGTATGTGAACAAAATAAAAATATTGTTTGATTACGAACTAAAACTTACGAACCTGTGAAAGTGCCAATATATTTTTGTTAGGAAGTAATTATAACTGAATATGCAATATATTATTAAATCTTATAATAGTGACCATTATTATTATTATTGGTCATCAATCATTATTTATATTATTAAATCTTATAATAGTGACCATTATTATTGTTATTGGGTCATCCATCATTATTTTAAAAAGATTAATAAAATCAAGTCTATGTTTATTGGCTGATAAGCGGAAAATCAAAGTCTTATTCGAGGAAAGTGAAATAAGCAAGTGGAAACTAAATTGTAGCTTAGAAGTCAACGTCGATGATGGGCCCATTGATAATCAAATACCTTATCGGTCCAAATCCAAAAATTGATAGGTAAATGGCTTCAGAAGCGTTCCTTCGTTATCCATTTTCCAAGCCCCAAAAAATATCTTCCCCACAATGTTTGGATATTTTTTTCTTATTTGGAATAAGCTTTTGCACTGTACCTTGTTGTATGTTCAAAGTACTCAGATATCTGGGGATTGGCTTTTTTTTTATCGCACCATACATATTACAAACTATTTGATCCAGAACCGAATTTGGCCCATAATTAGGCCCAATATGCACCCAGCAATGATTTTAAAAGATTTTGAACGTCATATGGTTCACCATATTGCCCGACGAAATTTTATGACTAGATAGATTCTTCGGTTCGATCTAATCAGTACAAACTCATAGTTTATGACTGAATCAGTCAGTCGAATAGCTTGTTTACACAGTCTAAAATAGTCCTTGATCAATTTATGGCCAAAATTAAAAATATCTGTGAACTGCGCGAACGTTTCAGATTGAATCAAAGAGTTTAGTTTGCAAATTACATAATAAATCAAAATAGGTTTTTTCATCTTTACACTGGTGGTTTTCACCGTACTCTACGCTAGACCTGGGCACGGGTACTTGATACCTGCCCGACTCGCCCGACCCGCTTTGTACCCGGCCCGTCAAGCCAAGTACCCGTTTAAAACAGGTCGGGTATCAAGTCCAACTATTAATTACTCGCAAGTAACGGGTCGGGTATCAAGCCTTCAAAAAAAATTCAATACCCGGCCTGTTACCCGCTCCGTACCCGTTACCCGCAAGTACCCGTTAATTACCCGTTAAATACTCGTTAAATACCCGTAAAAACCCGTAAAAACCCGTAAAAATCTGCAAATACCCGCAAATACCCGCGGGTAACGGGCCGGGTAACGGGTAATGGGTAACGGGTAACGGGTAACAGGTATTAACTTTTTTTGCGGGTACTTGCTTCTACGGGTACTTGGTTCAACGGGTATCAAGTCCGGGTCAAAAAAAATATTACTTGCGGGTAACGGGCCGGGTATCAAGCCCACTAAAAAAAACGGGTACTTGACCCGTGCCCACCCCTACTCTACGCCTTTGTGACATGAAGGGCTTGACCAGTAGGCCTAATCAACTCCGTCAAGAATCAATGTATTTATTTATATATATATATTCGCTTTTCAAATAGTTAAAACTGTTATATCAGAGTTGGGCCTAAACGAAGGCCCAACGTATCAGCCTTACGGATGGAACAAAGAGGTGAAAAGTCAGTTGTCAAAACTCAAAACGATCGTGAGACGGTATAAATGGTCCAAAGCATTATGTGTTTTACACTTCCAATCGAGGGTTACTGTATATGTTCGTGTATAAAGATGATATGAGAAAAATTAACAATTCTGGATCATAAAAGACATCCAGAATTTATACAATATATAAAAATAATAAATGTATAAATATAATAAAATAATGGTTCTAGATAGATGGAGAGGAAGCTTCCTTTTGTTTGAAGAAAAGCAAAAGTGAATATGTATAAATAAATAAATAAATAAAAAACAAGATCGTAATTATAATTAAATTACTTATGAAAAAATAAAAAGATATTCAGATGCGCGTATAAATGTGATAAGGTACTTGGGAGATTTTTGCGACTTTAAAAGATTCGATGTCGGCTGCTCTAAGCCTCCTTCACTAACTCTCAAGACTTTAGCCTCTCCCGACCAACCCTACCATATGTCTTTCTTTCTTCCTTTGTTTTTTTTTCCTTCTTTTTATCGCTTTGAGTATTTTTCATTTTTCATAGCATGTTTTATCGATTGTCTTCTTGGACAAATTTGTTTTGCTATCGAACGCAACAATAATAGTACTCGCAAAACCAAATAGTTTTACCAGAGTCCAAATTTGGTTAATGATTACACTTCAAATGACGCTATCGCATTGATACAAAAAAATTAGTCAATTAATTAGGACGAGATGGTGACTTAAACTATATCTATTAAAAATTTGTGGTCCTTAGCGTTTTCACACAACTAGCAAACCTCACTATGAAACAATTAACATGTTATTTATAAGCTTAAACAATTAATTTCATACATGCACTTCGACAACAGTCTCAGCGACTACAATATATCTTCTTCTTTTTTTAAGTGCATGAACCTGAAATCACGTATCCGTCGTCTTTTTGACTATTTATTTAGTAATTACCTATCTCTTTTTATAAAATGATAAAAATTTAATATTTGATACGTCGACGATATATTATTGTGCTTTTGTCTTCAACAATCATCAGACACGAATTCTAAATTTCTAAGCAACAAAAACGGAGACAGCGAATTTAAGAAGGGTATGCTAAAGTTTATAACACACATCATATATATGTAACATAACTGTATTGTTCATATCATGTTGTATTAAACATATGTATATATATATATGACTATAATACTGTATATAGCATATATGAGTGCATATATATATATATATATATATATATATATGTCTAGATCGAATCTGGTTTTAAATTATCCAAGATATGATATATTATGCATGTCTAAAATGCTGGTGTCTGGAACTTGTTCCTCGGAGATTATCTTGTATTATAATTATTTGGTCTTGGGTTAAAGACAAAGCTTCTAGAATTCACATATACTTTAAATCATGTCTCTTGAACAAAAGAATATCTCTTCCATTTTTTTGAAGTATGTTATTTCCTCACTCCATTGTATGACATAGACGCACACATAATAATGCTGATTATATATGTGTTTTTGTTCTTTTTTTATATCAATATTTTTATGTTTAATACTTAGAAAAGTCTTTCATTTTTATCAGTCGGTACATTTTCTCGGCCCATGAATATTTGGAAAAGAAACATATGTATACCGTGCCAACTGCCAACTGAAGTGACTTCGTTTCGAATTCAATGTCATAGTTTATATAACTGGAATAATAACCTATAACTGATGCAATAATTACTTTGTTCAAAACTTATATATTTGCGCTAATTGGTTAACAAGTTATATAAATATGTGGCCTATACTAGAGTTCGATTGAAACAATAATACTTTATAAGTGTAATGTTTAAACGAGTCCGAGTGATTCTATTTAGAACATCTCCAATCCATCCTGAAATCCATTCTTTAACTCTAATTCACCATTAAATTTTCAAAATATTATTTAGTTTATAGTTTAGCTTTTATAGTTATATATACAATAAATAATTTAAATATTATCATTTATAAATATATTTATATGTATATAAAAATAAAATATATCAAATAATACATAAAATAATTAATAGAAAAGAAATATTATATAACATACAAAACTTAATTTCCTACAACAACAATATTACATTGAGTAAACATAAAATAAATTTAAATATATACTATAACAATAAAATGTTTATAAAGGATACAAAATATTAATTTTTAATATGTTATGATTTTTTTAATAATAACATACAAAATATATATTATTAATATGTTATGTAATTTTTTTAAAGTGTATGTTTATATTTTTTCATAAAGATTTTATTATAATTAATTATTGTTAAATTGGGGATTGTACTACAAAATTGAAAAAAAAAATTAAAGATAAACTAAAAGTTTATGCATTAGAGTTTTAGACCCTCAAATCTTTATTTTATGGATATGCTACCTTAAAATGAGGATCTGGAATGGTGAAACCTTAGTATACGTGTATATATATTCAATGGTAAATAAATGTTCGTTTCGTTAATCTCACTAATATATGATTGGTAAATGTGCATGTCGTTGTATATTTATTTGTTCAATTTTTTTTTGCCTTAGTAACGAAGGAAAATTCCATGGTCGTACAAAGCTAGACAAAAAATTCTCGACCACGAAGTTGCAACATCAGTTTGATGTGATTGTAAACAGAAAATGTTTTACGTAGGTTTTTCTTAAATATGAATGACCCCAACATGTAAACAATGTCGACTGATATCGCAATTCTTTGTATATATGTGAGGCATATAACTTGCGTGTCCATAAATATGTAAAAGATCTTCTGATTTATTTTTGGAAAATTATAGCGATTAGTTTACGGTGATATAAATATTTATTAATATATAGTTAATTTTTAGAAGCATCCAATTTTGTTTGGAAATTAGTGAGCTATTAAAACAAATGTATCTTGGTCCAAACTATAAAACATGTAAAATATCTGATAAATTTCGGAGCTTGTAACTTAGTGGTTTCTGCTAATATTTTAATTGTGTATATTTAACATCCGATAGTGTATGTATGAGTTGTAAAAAAATAATAATTATTCTGATTTTGATTCCAAAACTACCAATGAAATAAGAGAAAAGAACTGGAACGTTGTAGATACAGTACTAAAACGTATTTTGTTAAAGAAGCTCCTACATAAAACCTTGAAGAATGGTTAAGACATTACAAAAAGTACCGCGGACGTTAATTAAATGGAAGGGACAAAAAAAGGCAGGAGATGAACTTCAAGAACATACCCATTATATAAAAAAGAAAAAAAAAAAGAAAAAGGATAATACAGCCTTTTAGGGCTAGCTTTTAAAAATAAGAAATTGACCCCGATTGTTTGCATTTACTCTTATTTGACCCTACGTGACCAACCATCAAAGATTCAGTGTCTTCCTAGTTTCTCATTCTCCTACCTTGATTAATTTCATTGCAAGAAATGATATTTCCAAGCTTTCGTGTCAGCAGAACAGTCTACTAAACAATCCATCTCTCGATAGGTCGCCGAGACAATCGATTGAAGCATTATTAATGCATGCATCTCCTTTTTTCACTAAGATTTATTTATTTAACAAAGAAAATTGCATAGACGGATACAAAGTCGAATTTACTGAAAATAGAACCTCAAAATTTTACGGGAAAGCAAAGCTCTAGAGTTTTAAAGTAAATCAAAGCAGGCAAATTAAACCTACTCATCCAGAGCCAAGAAAAAAAATACAAATTAAAGTTTGAACAAGACTTAAACACCAAAAACTAGAATACAATCTTATACTAAACACATGAATTTAAAAGAATTATTTTTAATTAATGAAAAACGTGAAATGAACAGCAAATCTGGAATAACAATGCTCACAAATAGCAGCTAAACGAAACTACAACCGGAAGCCGATAAGAACTATGCATGCGTTTTTTTAGAAATATATTAATTAAGAATTATGGCTGAGAGAAATTAAAAAAAAAAAAAAAAAACTAAACCTTGGGGGTCTCCATCGGCTGCTACTTGCTACTTGCGAGTTTCTATTCTATATTGTTTTATATGTATTAGATATATATATGTTTAACGAATATTAGGCAACTGTTTTTGTATTAAGTGAACAAATCACATATATTTATCTATTTTCACATCTATGTCAATGTATTTTTATAGTTAAACTATGGAGAATATGGGTTTCTTTCTGTTATTATTATCAAGTTTGATTTTAAGTTATTTCTAAGCACCTAACCCAACAAATGAAAAATGTTCATATATAACTGAAAAGGGAATGTTTTTCTAGGATGCCTTCGTGCATATTGTTTTATATTTTCATCTTTCTTTATATACATATATATAACATTAATAAAGTATACATTCATGCAAATTGACTAGTCACCAGAACCCACCTTAGAAAATAATTTGGCAAAACTACTTTTGGCTTTTAATTTTCCAATTGGATCAGGGGATTCCACAATTAATTGTAAAAACTTATTTTCTGTTATTAATTTCAACCCATGCACCTGCTTACTACATCATTCATTAAGGTTTTTTTTATGACCATAATTTAATATTACGATAAATAAACTATGAGTATAATCTCTGTTCTACGGTGTGGACTGAACTGAACTGAGTAAAAAAAAAATTGTTATTGTTATTAATTTCATGTGAACTTTTATAGAATAGATATATAACTATACGAAGAGATACAAATTTTGCTTGGTTATATGTGTGAAATTATTCAATGATTATGCTGGTTTATGGATCACTATCATATATGATTATGTCGAATCGGGATTGATGAAATTTATCTAATCAATAAATTCATATTTTGGCAACTTAGAATAACAGAAATAAAAGTAAAAGAAAAAATAGGTGTTCTATTGTTTTCTAGTTATTTCGTGTTTATATGATTTTATCATTTAAAGAGTTTCACGGTTCTAATATCATTTAACTACTTAGCTTCTAGGGAGTACAGAAGATAAAAAGGTGGTCTGCGTATAAAACAACTCCACAATGCTCGCAAAGAAGAGAGGACAAGGCAAAGGCTGAGAGATCAATGCTAAGGAAGAAAGATAGGGACATGTGCTTGAGAATTGTGATGTTAGGCAGATTCGGAATCTTTCAGACATCTTTTTTTAAGAAAATCACTTACCTTCTTCTCTCTCATCTTTATCTCTAACAAACATGTTTCTTTTGTAACAATAATAATTATCAGAATTACATTTTGCTTCGGCTTTTGGCATAGAAACCTGTTTTTGCCAAAACGCAGTATCTTTGCCTCAACTTTCTTTTATAATATTTTTTTCCATTTCTGTGTATATGTGTCACTTAGCAACTTGGAACTCCTTTTGCGTTGGGTAAAAAGAGACTTCCCACCACTGACCACACAACCACTTACCAAACTCTGCAGTACTAAATCTCTCTACTTTGATCTGTTTTGATGAGTTTTATCATTTTTGAGATTCAATTCAAAAGTAAAAAGATGGTCTTTCACATAAATACAATGACTGTTGCAACGTGAATATAACTTTACACTTTTAATTGAATTAGTAGGTCAATATATAGATTCTAAGTACATACTATATATTTTAATCCCAATTTTAGAATTAAGTCAAGCTACCAATGCTGAGTTTGTTAAGATGTAATTACAATAACTAGTAATTAGATACACAAGTTTTATTAATAATTCATCTGACCTAGTAAACATTATAACAAATTAAAGCTATATTCTCACCTTATCTAAATGTATGACATTTGTTTTAAGAAAATGTAAAATTTATTTATCTAAAAAATTATTTTTCCAATAATTATTTCTATTTTGGAATGTTTCAAAATAGATTATTACGCTATTAACATGTAGATTTTCAGTAAATTTTGATTGTGTTACAAATCATTTGTGTCATATGTGCAGAGTGAGAACAATCGGTTTCATGTTTATCAAAGAATCGAATAAGTTGTTGAAGTATTGATAAAAAAATTCCATAAATTGTTTAAAAGAAGGTTACAGATGTAGTTTATTAATTGTTTGTATAAGTATAAAGAAAAAGATTTTAATTTTTTTTCGTATGAAAAGATGTGAAATGCCTTGGTAAAAACCAGTAACAACCATCTTTTGTGTTGAGTGAAAATCATCGAAGTGGTGATTAATATTAATTTAGTAAGTGGTAACCATATGATTATAGACATCTCATGGATGTATTTTGCATACCCAGTATATGTCGCATTTTTGTTCCTTTCTTCAACTGATTTTGAGCTTACTAAGATTGGAGATTTTTTTTTTTACTTGTATGAAACCTTGTTATGCATCTGTATCTTCAATATTTTTCTTTTTATTTTATTCGATCGGAATAAACTGTATGATAGTTTTGAGGTTGTTAGTAATTGTTTTCTGTGATTTCCACCGTTAAAGAGACAATAAATTAAAGTATATAAACCCATTAACAAATAATGAAAACTAAATTATTAGTATAGTTATTGATTGAAATATATTATTAATGTATTATGAAGACTACTTATGTTTTTGTATTGGAGAAATTAAGCTTTCATTGTTGTCAAAAAATAATAATTAAGCTTTCATTAAAATAATACAAAAAGAAACATTTAAAAATCATTCAAACTGGAAATGAAGAAAATATAGATTATGGCCACAAACAATGTATCAACTGTCAAGAAGACAATTAATACATATTACTGTTCTTACCTGTTTCCAATAAATGCAGAAAGAAATTGATTAATACAGTAAGATACCTAATTAACGTCAGACCTCACTTATTTGCTTGAACCAAACTTTTGCTGATAAATTACTGTTATAATGACACGTGTCGATCTGACATCCCATCTGTGCGGTTTTACACAGAATCCACATGCGCACACAGCACGCACTCGTGCACGTGAGATGTCCGTAACGATTGACGGTCCATCTAACAAAATTTCCTTTTCAATTAATTTAGCTTTACGTTTTAAGAGAATTATGCCTCTACCAAGTCCGGTTTATATATATATATATATATATATATATATATATATATATAAATATAATTGCATAGTTTGAACTTTTGATTAGTTTCTCTTGTTTTTATTTGTACACTGTAAGATTTGTTGAGAATACGTAGATAAGATTTTAGTCCAATGATTAAATTTTATTTACACTTATATCTGAAAATTTTTTTATGTAGTTTTTCAAACCACTAATTAAGCCATGCATATTTTGCGTGAATTTATTTTGAAAGTTATAAAGAGAACTTTGTTATGTTAGCAAAAGAATGATGCCAATTCACCAAGTTAAATCTTATCTTTTTCTCTTGAAAATAATATATTTAAAAGTAATTAATTGATATCAAACCTATTTGTGCTTACAGTGGACAAAATGATGAATAAAGCCTTTAATGTGTTTGATCAATTTGGCTAAACAAATATATATATATATATAGATATATATAAGATCAAAACATGGTAACAAAAATCTTAAACATGGTAAAGAAATCAAGATAAAAATAATAAGTTGTATATAAAAAGTAAGTATTTTAAAAAAACTCAAATATAAAAAGTAAGTCTTGAAGACAAATTTCACGCTTGTAATAGTTGTGAAAATAGATTCTAATTATCGAAAAGCAAACTATATGTTTTTTTTGGGTTATTAAAACGTTTTAGACTTTGAAACCATATACAATATAGCATTGTAGGCAAGAATTAATTATTGATGCTTATTGCATTTTTGCTTACCAAGATGAATTAAACGGCTGGTTAATTAATTAGAAATTAAATATTGATTGAATTATTGACGTATGAATACAGGTGAACGTAAATATCGAAAATACCCATACATGCATTATAAAATACCACCTATACCCTCATCTTTGTCTTATATTCCATGTGTCGGCTGCTGAACGGTTAATTCTGGTACTTTGGGCGGTGATTCTCGCGTATTAAAAAACAACGAGAAACCATGGAAAGTTTCGATTATTATTATTAGTTTATTTGCAGGATTCTCTAGTATTAGCATTTATACAAAAATACCATCATTTGATCAGAAAAATTAAACGTATTATTTTACATAGAAAGTAAAAATAACAAAATCAGAGAATAAATCTGGAAGGTTTTAGAAATTCAAAATTTTCGCCAAAAGAAAATAGAATACCCAAGAAGGCTTACTTTTCCATATAAAAATACCTAAAAAATGGTTATTGGTTATTTACAGAATCAATAATTTAAAATTGAACTCATACACAAATAAAAAAATATTGCAAAACAGCTGGAAACTTGACTCTGTTTCGGAAAATCCCACTTCACATGCTTCATCGCTCGACAGTTTCCCGCAATTTTCATTTTTTTTTCTTCATAATATTCACTTACTCTTTTTATATTTGTTTATCTAATTTTATTTATTTTTGCTTCTTTCTTTCTCCCACTCTATAAATTCCCCTCCCAAACCCTTAATTTATCTCTTCCCCCTTGGCTCTCGAATATACATTACATCACTCTCTCTTCTTCATCATCATCGTCTTCCTCGTTCTCTACCTTTTTCACTTTTTTCACTTTTTTCAGTTTGTGGAGAAAAATTAAGACCGTTGTGCTTTTTAAAAATTGATGTGGCGAAAATCTGGATCTTGATGTTCAAACATTCATGTCTCCGGTGATTAGTGAAATCCTTAGATCTGGCTTAACTATAGATTCGTCTCTTAGACGCAGGACCCATCTTGTTCAATCTTTTTCCGTCGTCTTTCTCTACTGGTTCTATGTTTTCTCGTAAATCATCTCTCCTTTAGCAATAACATATATATATTATACCATATAAACCAATATATACTTAATATCATATTACCACCTTCCATATATATTTTACATAACCTTAATCTGGGTCCTGCGTCTTTTTATTGGATTAGTATTTTCGTGTGTTCTTTTTTTTGTTTGAATTTGGGTTTTTCGATAAATTGAATATGAATAAAACTGAAATGGGATCGTCGACGAGCGGAAATTGCTCGTCGATTTCAACGACCGGTTTACAAAACTCCGGCTCAGAGTCGGATCTCCGGCATCGGGATCTAATCGACGAGCGGAAGCGAAAGCGGAAGCAGTCGAACAGAGAATCTGCGAGGAGGTCGAGGATGAAGAAGCAGAAGCATTTGGACGATCTAACGGCTCAAGTCGCGCATCTACAGAAAGAAAACAGCCAGATCGTCGCCGGGATCGCCGTCACGACGCAGCACTACGTCACGATCGAGGCAGAGAACTCCATTCTCAGAGCTCAGCTCCTGGAGCTCAACCATCGACTAGACTCCCTCAACGAGATCATCGATTTCGTCGGATCGTCTTCCCCCGCCGGAGGATTTGGGATAGAGACGGGTCAGGGAGGAGGAGTAGTCGATTGCGGCGGCGGTGGAGGTGGGTTTTACGACGGAGTCATGAATCATCTCAATCTAGGGTTTTATAACCAACCGATCATGGCTTTTGCTTCTACTGCTGCTGGTGATGTTTTCAACTGTTGTTAAAATCAATTTTCCAATCACCACCATAGTGAGAGTGACGAATATGAATAAAATCAGGGGTAGAATTGTCAT
Source organism: Streptanthus diversifolius (assembly GCA_039880935.1). NCBI lineage: Eukaryota > Viridiplantae > Streptophyta > Magnoliopsida > Brassicales > Brassicaceae > Streptanthus > Streptanthus diversifolius. Next base: position 2,287,260 of record JAXGFM010000015.1, on the reverse strand, counting down.
TATCTCATAAATGATGTGATGCTCTGTTTTTAGTTTGTAAGATAACAAAATTAATCATCGCTAAATAAATAATGGGTTGTAACCATGGACAGAAATGTGATATCATGAAGATGGTGATGTTAATATTTTAAGTTTTTTTTTCTTTGTATATTAAAAATGGAGAAAAAATATTTTGTCTTTTTCTTATATGGTTTTTTTTTTCCTTATTTGGGAGCATCTGTTGCCCTTATTAGAAAGCTTAAATTTTGGATATTAGTGAAGATTGAAGATAAATGTGAAAGCTCGTGGACGGTTTTATTGAAAGTGGTCCATTTAAAAATACTATATAGAAATGGAGTGTTATCATTATTGTGCTCGAGACTATACTGTCCAAAATTTGATAAATAATTATGCATTTTAGTACTTATAACAAATTGAATTATTATCATGGGTCTCTCGAGTGTTCTCTTATTCTAGAATCTTACGTACGAGGCACATGATATGACTTACTTATTCAAAAATTTCGTTTCTATATATTTATTTGTTAATATCAATTTTGTGATCATAAATTTCGATAGACAATTTCTGAAATTTATGTTTGAAATTCGAATTCAATATTTTATAATATTAAAATAGATATTAAAACAATTATATTAAATTGATTAAAAAAGAAATTCCGATCAATTAATAGGTTTGTATATTATTTATTTCTAAAGTCTTGACACTCTTATATAATTTAAGTTACAATTTACAACCGCAAACTATATTTTTGGTTATAATGGCTAGCTATAACTTTTGTGATATATTGTTTTTACATTTTATAATTGTTTTTTAATTATGTGCATCCTATGCCAAAACCCAAATTAATTTCACGAGACCCACAAATTATTTTATACATCTTTGATTATTAAATACTTGTCAACTGGTTGAAAGAAATTAGACATAACGAAAGGTAAAGAACAAAAAAATATGCTAATAACCGTGGGAAGAATTCATGACTAAAGCTTATATAATTTGGGAATTAAAATCTCATAGAGAGATATTTCACTGATTTTTTTACTATATATTCTCAAATGGCATGGATCTAATTCGTAAGGTGATTATATTACAATGATGACACTTGATGAGATATTGACAAACAAATCACCTTCAATGATCGTCACGCACCAAGACAATACTTTTTATATTAAGTTTCGCAACTCTACCAAGCAAATAGGCGTAAGTGGTCATAGATGAAATGATTAAACAAGAAACAAAAAAGTTTATTTTCCAATATTTGATTACTCATATATGTTCAATGAATCAATATATCATGTTGATTAGCGATCTTGTCCTTATTTGCTTGTTGCAAATTTTTATATTATATACTCTGTGAAAAAGGAATAAAAAAAAAAATTGGGGCAAGTAGATGTTCGTGTCTTTGAGTTAGCGTAAGAATAAAAAACTATACTTGTTCAGGGTAATAACAATATGTGGAGTATATTTCTCTGTCGCCACCAGAATTTATTATCTTGATTTTCCCTCGCTTTTTTTTTTTTTTTTGTTCAATCGATCCGAATAAAACACGTACGAAAGGTTGATTAGAATCGATTCTCGAGATAGTTGCACCATTCGCTTCTTCATTTTTTATTTTCTTTGATTTTTGGCATGACATTCATTTATTCACGACTATATCCCCGTTCAAAAAAGAATGTTACTAACAAGAGTGTCTAGTGAGACATTTGAGCTAATCTTTCTCTCAAAAGTTTACATAAGGTTCCCACGAAGCACACACGCAAATGAAATCATGGTTTTGAACCTCGAATTGCTAAGAATAATTTTTTATATAGAACAAATAGATCTTTTTTGGTCATAGTCTGTGTTGCAAAATATTCGTTTTTTATTAAATAGGTTTCTTGATCTGGGATTAATTTTGATTTCGATATGTGGTTTACTCCGGTTATATATAGAGAAAAAAACATATTAGACCGGACCTCTTACATATGATAGAAACAAAATTGAAGTTTAAAAGAGCTAAAACTGTCAAATTATCGTGGGAATAATCGCTGCCATTAACTTTTGCAGAGGTTTTCGGACCAGTTCAGAGTTCTTGGTCCAGGTTTGTTCGTAATGGACCCTATGCTATTTGGGCCCTATAGCTAATAGAAGTCGCATAGAAGACCCATTCCTTAAATTCTGAGTAGTTGATTTGACAATTAATAATCAAATCTATTGTAATATAATTAAGCACTAGATGTACTTCCGGGGGCAGGGGATGATTTCATACAAATTAAAATATTCGGACGAATTTTTTTTTTTGTAATCATAGAAACATGGTGTTTGCAATTGGTCTATTACTAGTTGCTGACAAGTTTTGGCATTTATAGATTGATAATGATATTTAATTCTCATTAATTTATGGTCTGAACTGATGAGGGTGGGTGAACAAATATAATTACTTGAGATGTGAGATATTTAATGGAAATAGCTATGCCATTAAAAACTTTCTTTTATTTATTTTTGATTTAAAAGCGAGTATTTATTAAGTGCTGACAAAAAAGTTAATAATTTAAGTATCAAATAATTTTGTTTGGAGGCAGAAAAGTTTTGGCTTTTGCGGCTAATGGAGGAACAGTAACACGTAGAGCGCACTCCGACGTAGTCCAGAAGCCACCAATCTCTCCCTAATCCATAATTTATTTTTAACATAATTAAATTTTAAAATTGGAGCTGGTGAATAAATCTTTATATTTATTCTCTTTTTTTTTTGTCAAGTATTTTCTCCAACGCTAATGTTTCATAATGATTTTATGTTTCGATTGTTGATTCCGAAAACTTTACCATAAAGCAAAAGTAAATAAAAAAGCAAAATAATAAACAAACAAAAAAAAAAAAGAGAAAAAAAAGAAAAAGTGAGGAACGTGGCACAATTCCCCGTGCGTGTTTATTCATCCCCAGACGCAGACGCAGACGCAGAGACGCACCCAAAACTGCTTTCTCTTCCCATCGTTTTCTCTCTCTCAGATCGATTTTTGTTCGTGCCGATCAACGGTAATCTACGCCGTTTATTCACCGGCGGTGGCTCTGTCTCCGTACGTATGCCCTTTCTTATCTACGCAGGCATCTTTATGTGCGCTTCGTGTTTTGATTCGTCAAAACATTCGTTCGTCTGGTGAGCTTTTTGTTTCCACCATCGGTGTTGAATCTACCCTTTTCCCGAATTTAAATATTTTGGATTTTAGTATTTGTGGTTGTTACTTGTGTATTGTTTGATCGTTTCTGTGATAAAATTTGGATTTCCGGTTTTGACTCAGATGACTATGTGAGATACTTTCTGAGTGCTTGTATCTTCTCCTCCCCTAGGAGTTTTTTTCATGGAAATGGATCCATGTTTGTTACATGAACATGACCAAAATCAGGATATTCGTTATTTGAGTTCGTTTTCGAGATGCACTTCCCTTTGGTTCAATGGACTTTTCTTCGTATTTGAATGATTAATCTCCTTTACAGGTTTCTCTTTGGTTGTAAGAATTTCAGATCTTATTGGTTTCTTACCCTTTTTGCGATCTTATGACTAGAGCCAATCCATTTTTCAGGGTTACAATAGGAAGACAAGTGGCTGTTACTGCGCGAGGACGTGCATATTTGTTTGGAAGTTGTCTTAAGCAGAGTGTTGGAATCATCTGTTAAAGAAATAGTTTTGTGAGAGATTATGGGTTCAGTTTGTTGTGTAGCTGTGAAAGACAGAAAGGTTCCTCCTAGTAGTGGACCTGCAGGTGCAGCTCTTCATCGGAATTCAGCATGCTCGCCACAATGGAATTTTCGACGTGACAATAGGAGACGGGTGGCTGATGAGATTGAGGGTTCACCTTATTACAGTCCATATGTTGGGAGTAGAGGAATTAGCATGGATAAGATGTCACTAGGCTCCGAAAGAGGAACTCTATCTGAGGGAGGAACCCCTCCTGATGGGCCTTTAGGGACTCCTGCTTCTCAGAAATCTGCAACTCCAGAATTGATGGTCCCACCTTATTCAGGTAATTCGCTCAGACAACAACTTTGGGAGCTTAATGTGATTATGATATGACTTTTATCTTGAGCCTGTTTTAGTTCGTTCCGTGAATCTTTCCGGTTCATCAACATGATCAAAGATGGAAAAGCATTCTTCCTTGGGTCATATTCATTACACAGTATAACTAAAGCTTGCTAGTTTTCATTATTTTTATCTTGTACTTGATTAGATATAGTTGCCAGAGGGATTTTAAGTTAAACGTCTATGACCATATTCTATCTATAAGCAGTTTTTTGCTGTAATGAATTAAGCTTGCTTATTGTTTTCTTGCTGTGTCTTATGTTACTCTTTTCTGTGCCGCAGATTCATCCTTGGTAAGCCATGATCCTATCAAGGTGACATAACCTATTTTTCTCTAGTTTGAGCTTAATTTTAAGGTTAAGAGTGCCGGGTTTACCCTTTCTCTTGTGTTCATCTTAACCCCTTTCCGGCTCTTCAATGTTTCAGGAGAAGAACTTAGTTGCCTCACCGAGTATTGTTCCATCAGCTCTTCCGAAGCCTTTGTTCTCCACACCTTCGCTTTCCACTCCAGTCTGTGATCTTTCATCAGCTCACACGCGTTTGCTTCCTCCTAAATCCACGCCATCAAGAAGGGCTCGGCGTTCTCCCGGCCATCAGCTGTTTAGGCAGGTTTCTGATAGTCAAATTTTAGGATTGAAATCCCCAAATAATAATTACTCAGCCTCTGAAGGAAGGTCGTCCTTTGTGCTTTCAAACTGTAGCAATGACTTCGCCACTGGATCCCATTATGATTCTTCTGAAGGTGGCTGGTCCTTGAACACTTTTTCTGAACTCGTGACGTATTCTCAAAGGGAGAGATGGTCCTTTGATAGCGAACACTTGGGTTCTGGCAGACGGAAACTTAGTGGTGGTAGCAGCAGATTCTCCTTCTCACCTTCCGTTGTCGATCAGCAGACTTGTGGAGCTTGCTCAAAGTTACTAACCGAGAGGTCTTCTGTTGCCAATTTCGAGCTCCCAATCGCTGCTGTTCTTGCTTGTGGTCATGTTTACCACGCAGAGTGCTTAGAGACCATGACTACCGAGATAGAGAAGTACGATCCTGCTTGTCCCATATGCACGATTGGGGAGAAACGAGTTGCAAAAATAACAAGGAAAGCCCTAAAGGCGGAGGCCGAAGCGAAGGCAAAGCACTACAAAAGATGTAAAAACCGTGTGGTGGATAGTTACGGCGAGAGTGAGTGCGATGAGTTTATGTTCCAGAAGACGGGGAAACGAGAAGGAAAAGCTCAGAAGATGGAACCTAGTTGCAGCAGCAAAGGCCCGTCTAAGTCATTCTTGAAATGGCATTTCGCTTCCATCAGCTCCAAATGGAGTAAACCGCCCTCCAAAGACTCTGGATTGAAGAAAGGGTTTTGGTCTAGACATCGTAACAACCGTTCTTCATCAAGCATAGAGGTAAAGATCCATACACTGTAAAGTGTCGATTGTGTTTTAGTTATTTAAGAGTGATTTGAAAGGGCCTCATAATAACCAATAATACTCATTTCAGGGACTTAACCAGACATCTCAGCTTTAATGAAACCCCTCGATCTGGATCAGAGGAATGTGGGTTACTTAGGAAAGCTTTGTAAAAAACAGATATTGAGCTTTCAGCTTTAGCCTTTAGAGCTGTCTTTTAACGTTTTTTTTTTTTTGGTGGGGGGGGGGGAGATATTTTGTGTGTTTCAGTGTAACCTATGGGGATATCATTTTGTTGTGAAACAAACTTATCATTTTAGAGAGGTTATAGAATTTGCCAGCCATTTCAGGGTTCTCTATGAAGTTCTGTAATTTCCATTACCTGCCGTTTCTTAATCGAGAAATGCAATAGCATGTGACGTTTCTTTGATCCAGATGATCTCCATGTTTACAACTGAAACATGCCCACAAAACAACCATGACAGGAGATGGAAAACCAAATTCACACTTGTGGCAGTAACAAATAAACATGTATGTTCACGCTTAAAAAGTATTTGTTTATACCACCACGGAGATTATACACAAAACAATACAATATTGGCTTACCAAAGTGTACATAAGGCTCAGTTTCATATACAAATGTAAACACTAACACCTACAGTTTTCACAAAATCTAACCTTCATATATGCCACCACAAATATTACAGATATATATATATTGTGTATATATATCTCCTATCTATAAGAATGCGAAAAGCGCGTTTTTCTTGCGCTTCAAGAATCATACTCCCCAATCCGATCATTGGCATTGCCAGTTCTTGAGCTTGTGAAAGCTCAGAAACTTTTCAGACGACAAAGTCGTGTAATTGATGGGGATTAGAGAATCTGCCATCTTGCTGGTTTCCAAGGCCAATGTAGCGATTGTAATCATCGACACCAAACCCGTTATAGTTCATCAAGCTGTCGTAATCTCCAGTAGTAGCACGGTCTGGTTTCGGATCTGCGAAGACAAGGTTTTCTTCTGCATCAGATGTATATGGGATGTTGTTGTTTCCATGATTCTGTTGTTGTGAAGACGAAGAGCCTTCGTGTTTCAGCTGAGATATTTCCTGCATTCTATTGTTGTTGTCTTGATTAGAGTTAGAGAGTAACTCTGATGAATCTCCAAACTCTTCTTTATACATCTCTTCGATCATCGGTTTCCAGAGCCGAACTCTCGCGTTAATAAACCAGTTAGCAACCTAAAAATTGTCAAGAACCAAAGGACCATTCAAATAAAATCAAGACCACAGATTGAGCCAACAACAAAAGTGAGATCTCGTCTTCTTGTGTTACCTGGTTTTTCGATAGGCCTGTCTGCTTCGCAAGCATGATTTTCTCTGATTCCTTAGGATATCTACAAAAAGCTTGACATGGTCATTAATTACGCAAAGAAGAGCAAAAAAGAATGAAAGTGGTCTCTTAATCAACACTTACGGATGAAGGAAATGCTCAAAGAGCCAAGCGCGGAGTATAGAGACAGAGTTTTCAGGTAAGCCTCTTTGTGGTCTCCAAGCTGGTCTAACCATTCCAAGCTGTTGATGCAAAGCTCTTTGTTGTCTCAACCTCTGATCTAAATACCTAAGACGTGGTATCCTCTCTCCTTGTTCTTCAGAAGACTCTTTCTCCCCAAGCTTTCCTCTGATTACCTGAATCTGCTCTTTTATCGCATCCCGCAAGCAGCGGAAATGGCGAGAGATTCTGTTCAGAGCGACCGATGTGTAAGGCTTAGCTGCTCCAACACCTGTTACCATCTCGAACGACGAAGCTAAAGCTTCCATTTGATGGTAGTATTGATTATACCTTTTATCTACCTGCAATTTTTTTTTTTCAAAAACATTCATCAGCAAGAACAACAAAAACTTCATAATTATTTTGAAGATTGTGGCTTTTAATTTAATTAATTACCTCATCGACCATTGGTAAGAGCTTGTTCTTCTTGCTCTGAAGTTCTTGACGTTCTGAAGGAGATAACTCCTCCTGCAATTTCTCATTTTCTGTGTTGTTATCACTCGACCCATTAGTGAAGTCTTGACCTTTGTTGTTGTTCTTGGTCTTCTTATTACTATCCCCCAATTTCAAATATTTCCTAACACTAACAACTTCATCTAGCAATTGCTGCGTTGGTTTAAGGTAACGAGATCTTAGAACGCTATTCACAAACCCTGATGTCTCGTAACGGTAGTTGTTGTAGAATCCGACTCCATTGCTGTAACCAGAGGAAGGAATTTGCTCAGATTGATGATGATGATGACTCAAGCTCTTCCCATTCTCATCAGACAAAGAAGGATTCGGATTATTGTAATTCAATTGGTTCGAGAGATTCTGGTAATGGTATTGGATCTGATTACCGAGGCTTAAGGAAAGTCCTCCCCCGTGAAAGCTTAGATCGTTGTTTGAGACCGTTACGCTTCCGTTCACGTTTCCGTTGAGACCTGTGACGACGACGTCGTCGCTCGTTGGTGGTATAAAAACCATCTCGTTTCGAACACCACCACCGGAGTTAGGGATTTCAAGACAGTTACCGCCGCCGGAGATTATCTCGGAGAAAGATGCGGCGGAGGAAGAAGAAGCTTGTTGTTGTTGTTGTTCGTTGAGGTAGATGGATTCTTGGTACAGAGACTGCATGCCGACACTACTTGGGTAATAAACTGCCATGGATTTTTTTTTGTAATCAAAATGTTGTTACAGTAAGTATCATCCGATCGATCTTTTGTCTGAAAACGAGATTTCCTGTAAGAGAATGAGAGAGAGAGAGAGAGAGAGAGAGAGACGTGTAAGTTTGAAACCAGATTCTGGATAATAAAAAGGAACAATCTTGAGAGGAGGTTAAAACATCGTATTCTTACAGATGAAAGATTCATGAAAACAAAAAAAAAGAATGAAAGCCAGAAATCCCTACTTTAGGAAAGAATTAAAACCCTAATAATCTGTATACGGAAGAAAGATTTCCACTTCAATTTCAGTGACGCAAAAAGACTATAAAAAAAAAGAGCAGAAAATGATGAAATCATGAAAGATCGATTTATAAAGTGTTTTCCTTTTTTTTTGTTTCTGATGATTTCATACTTTCATAAACGATGAGGATAAGTAAAACGGAGAAGATGATGATAATTTCTTCCCAAAAAGGAAAAGCCTTTTTTAAAAAAGAAACACAGTACAGATCAATCATAGCTTTCAATCAAGAAACCAAGAACAATCGATTATTATAATAAAATAAATCACAACCTGAGAGAGAGAGAGTTAAAAACCCTACAAAAGAGAGATTCTGGATGTGGCTGAATCAGGGAACACACAAGAAAAGAGAAGAACTTCGAACAGTCGAAGACAAAAAGAGAGAGAAAAGAGAAGAAGACGCCCAATCCCAAGAGATGATTAATAATTGCAAATATAATATACAAAATTCTTCTCTTTTTTTTTAAAAAAAAAAATAGTTTTTTTTTGTCACACACAAAGAACAGAACCGACCCAACTTATCATTGGAACCTCGACAACAAACCCCAGATTTTAAAATTAATAAAATAATCTTTAACAAATATCAACAATATCATAATCTGTGGAGAAAATTTGACAATCTCTACCAGTAATTCTTTATTGAATTATTCCAACCGAAGCTTCTATATCAAACTTATCATTATTATTATTTTAGTTTGGGTTTTTTTTTCTGTGCCAACCATTTAGAGTATAGCACGCGTGAGCAGAAAATTCATTATATTTATTTTTCTGTTTGGATTATTATACATAATAGATAATATTTTGTATTACAAATGCTACTATTTATAATCATTTATATATCAAACTATCGATAAACAAACTAATATTATTGAACCGGAACGAATTATGGACTTGACTTGGTGCTTATATTCAAACAAATAGAATAAACAAATAACGAATTTAAAATATAAAAAAAAATGAAGAAAAGAGTTGAATTTCGTATTGTATTTTTGTTTGTTTAGAAGTTTAATAGCTTGGACACAAATTCAAGCAACCGTTGAATTGTTTTACTATTAGTTCTGTCCACCAAAGCTTAATTGATTAGTTAACTAAAGCATCTCGGATTAGTTGTGGTTGTGCTGATAAAATCATAGGTTAGTGTGAACCAACAACATATGTTTTTTATTTAGAACATAATTGCGAATCCCTATTTATAAGCTAGCATGAAACATGTGTTACGTGACATGATACTTCATAACTAATCTAATGATACATGATTGTTAAAGTTACCATAGTGACAAAACCTCTATAAAATTTTATAATCAAAATCAAATAAAACATTTTTAGGCGTATATCATACTGTTTAGTTATAGGTGTTTTATTCGCGTAATACATCGGGCACACATTTCTTATTAAGTGACGTGCAAAGGTGGAAATTACTTAACTCCATTTTTCAGGATTTTCTGTTTATTTAATTAATAATTAAAAAAACGGAGAATATGTCAACAGATCAATATATTAAATATTAAACATGATAGATTACACAACCATCCCTGGAGGTCAAGATTTTTATATGTATTTTTTTGTGTAACCTAGAGAATTTGATTTGCCAGAAGTGTTATTTGATGAAGAAGTGTGTCTGCTCAATTGCTTAATAGAGGGATTAAAGGGCCTTAACAACCAGTTGGTGACTACCCAGTTCCTTCCTTGTAACGAAAAAAACCCAATTATTTGACTAACGAAAAAATACATTTTCTTAACTTCATCAAGTAATGTATGACATGAGGTAAAAAAGCACTATTCATAAACAATTAGATATCTATATATATATGACATGAGGAAAGAGTATTTATTCATAAAACAATTATAAAAAAAAGGAAGAGATATAAGCTTTCTGATAGGTCGATTCTTTGTCCCAAGGGATCTATGGAGGTTGTATAATAAATAAAATAAAATAAAATTGAAAAAGAAGAAATGATGAAAAATGAAATAAATAAGGTAGATGTGTCGGACGCTGAGGTTGGTGAAAGTGGCCAAAAACAAAAGACTTTGGACGCGAATTTGCCTTGTGGATGCTAACGGAAGGAAAGCTAACGTCTTTGTGTCCATATTAATTAATTTCCAAAGTTTTTAATGTAGAGTTGGTAAATGGCAGGTGGAATATGGGAACAATAGAAACATTGTAAGGATCAAATACTTATAATAGGTTGAATGAATTGATTTTCTAAAGCAAATTATGATGAGTTTTAATAATAATAATATAATTTAAGACGGTGAAGAATCGATTATGTTTGATGATGATGATGATGATAAATGAGGAAATGGCGAGTAAGAAACTAACTCCTTTTGTTTGCACAATTCCATGGACAAAAGATTCAAAAAAAAAAAAAAAAGAAGAACAAAGGTGTACTCGTTCTCTTTAACGTTGCCTTATTAAATCAATGATTGGTAGTTCACTTGTTTTCAATATTCTTAATTTGGCTTAGATTATGATTGTAAGCCATAGCTACTAACAATGTTACCAATCATGAATTAATCTATAATTTTAGAATTTGAGTTATGATTAGTTTAAAAAATTTAGGTTTTTTTCGTAAAAAAGTTGGTAAAGCAAAACTTAGACTCTATCATATATGTAGTTGGAAAAATATATAATTTAACATTTTCTTAATAAAAATATGTTAAGTTGAGTTAATATAGCTGATGTTTCTTGATAGATTACAAAAATATACAAGAGTTGATGCAATTTCTAGATAGATCTATACATGAGATATCGAAATATAATTAGAACTCGTGTATGTGTCGAATATATTTTATATAATATATATCTTAATATCAAAAACACGTACGTGACATATATCTCGGAACGAGAATGATCTCGTTATCATTGTTGGTGCATGGAAACGATCATATATAAATTGTGCTGCAGATCATGTACTTTGAACATATTATTCACAAGGATCGTCGGATGTGAAGTATGTCTGCATCGATACTAGCTAGTAGCTTCTTCGATGATGTGGATCGGATAGGTAAGCATATGCCTTGTCTTGTGATCGACTTACATATCCTCAATTCACGAATCGAACAATGGGTAATGCAATTGAGTAAAACACATCCACATTGGTTTTTTTTTTATTTTTACTTTTTGGATTCTTCTTCTCGAGCTACCATTTTTGTTAAAATCAAATGATACTGACTTAAGTGGAGTTACTGTTTTAAGGAATTTAATAACTTTTTAAAAGTCCAAAATAACAATCAAACTAAGTCTGAAGATAAAAGTGCCTTCTAATATGTGCATCTGTGGGTGTTGAACTGATAAACAAAAAATGTTTGGGGTCAGAAGTCGAATATGGGTAAAATAGCGGGATTCAATAAAAAACAGTTGCGGGTATTTCAGTTATGAAAATCAAATTTGATCCGTTGGAATGATAGCAAAGTCCGGTTGCAGAGAAAAAGGAAAGCAAAGAAAACCTCAGAATCGTAAAGCTTTCGTCCTCTAGATTTGTGTAACTTCAAAAGGTTTTGTATTTCGCTTCTATGGAAGACGAAGAAGACGAGATATTAAGGAGACTCTACGACATTGTTGTATCCACGCTATCCCACAGCATTCGCAAAAACTACCAAGAAGCAATCAAAACTGGTCTATATTCCTTTCTAAACTCTAAGTTTCCATCTAATTTTAGTTCTTCGATTGCCTTAGGCTCCAAAAACTGTGTTTTCTGATCCAGCAAAGGAAAAATTGGAAGATTTAAAGAAAATGTTTAAAGAAACTGAAGATGATCTCAAGTACCTCACCACTACTCATGCGGAATGGACTGCAGAAATTGTGCGACCTCTAGACAAAAAAAGATGTAATTTCTCAACTCATTTTTCTTGATTTTTGTTTCTTTTGGTTCTTGTTTTCAGATCATTGGCTTATACAATTAAGATTTCAGTTCTCGTGAAAGAAAACGGAGGAGGTCGTTACATAGTGAACTGCTGTAGAAAATTAGATCTATCGAAGCTAATTTCTGGAACCAGAGTTACTCTTCAAAGAATAACGTTGAAGATATTGAGAATTATCCCTCCTAAGGTTAACTGTTCTATGTGAATTTTCTGTCTTTTATGTATCTTTCTTTCTGATATCGCTTTTGGATTCCAGGTTAATCCATTGGTTTATAAGATGCTCTATCAACATTGTGGCGATGTTAGTTACTCAGATCTTGGTGGCTTAACTAAGCAAATCAAAGATCTAAGATATTGCATTGAACTTCCTCTCACAAATCCTGACATTTTTCAACGAGTTGGAGTAAAGCCTCCCAAGGTTGGATTTGGATTCATTGTTCTTTTGTTTCGACCTCTTTTTTTCTTCTGAAAAATGATTCATTATGTTGACCTATTTAACAGGGAGTACTTCTCTATGGACCTCCTGGTACCGGAAAGACATTGTTAGCCAGAGCAATCGCTAGCAATATCGATTCAACTTTTCTGATGGTTAGAGTCTTGGAGACTTATAGTTTATATAGGTCTGCTTGTTTTTTTTTTTTTTTTGCTACACTAAACTTAGGATGTTCTGTTTTTTCCTAGGTTGTTTCTACCGAGCTTGTTAGCAAATACTGGGGAGATAGTATATTGTTGGTGAGAGAGATGTTTAAATATGCTCGTGAACATCAAGTAAGTTCACTTCTTGTTGTGACTTTTTCTATTTCCTTATGGAGAAGCTGAACTTTTCTTCTGGTTATAGCCTTGCATCATCTTTATGGATGAGATTGATGCTATTGGCGGACGTAGATCAAGCTACGGAGAAGTAAAACCTAGTAACTGTGACACAGTGCTCATGGAGCTTCTCTCTCAACTTGATGGATTCAACCCACTTGATAAGGTATATCTGTCTCTTCTTCTTGCATCTTGAAGCTTTGATGACATGTGTCTAATAAATTCATGAATTTTTCTTTAGGTGAAAGTTATAATGGCAACAAACAGACGTGATGTTCTTGACCCTGCGCTTCTTCGACCTGGTAGAATCGATAAGAAGATAGAGATCCCATTGCCTAACGAAAATTCTAGAATGAAAATCCTTCAGATTCATGCTTCTGGTATTACTAAACAAGGAGAGATCGATTACGAAAGGGTCGTGAAACTATCTGAGGTTCGTCACACCTTCACGTCTTGTGTTTGTTTAAGAAAAAACAGAACAAAAATTTTGCACTAAAACTTGTCTTTGCAGGGATTCAATAGAGCAGATATGCGTACCATATGTACTGAAGCAGGGATGTTAGCTTTACGTGCGAAGCGCGATTACGTTGTCCCCGACGATTTCATCAAGGTAAGTAAGTGTCTGCTTATTATATAACGTTTTACATTTGAAAATTTGTAGCAATTTTTCTTCTTATGATCAAAACTAAAACATTCTTTCAGGCTGTAAGAAAACTAGGCGAAGCGAAAAAACTTGAGTCCAGTGCACATTACAATGCTGATTTTCGGAAAGAGTGAAGATTAGAAACATAAAGAAAAAGAAATAAAACTCACCAATAGATCGAGTTAGATGGCGAACCTCTGTTCTGTTTTTCTTTTATCAGTCAGTTTGAATCATCATTGCCTTCTCTTTGCATGGATTCATCTGAGGAATCTCCAAACTCCTCTCTGTACATCTCTTCTATCATCGGTTTCCAGAGTCGAACTCGAGCATTTATAAACCAATTTGATACCTTTAATTACCACACACAATAGATCTCAGTCAGATTCCTGATGATGACAAATATTTAAGAAAATGTAGGATTAGATCTAGAGGAAGGTACTTGGTTCTTTGACATTCCTGTTTGAGACGCCAACATTAGCTTCTCTGCATCATTCGGATAACTGTTTTCATTACAATAAATCAAAATGTTATTTCTCCAACATTTTACTTCCATCTCTACTGTTAATACAACTTAACCAGCAAGAAAACACTGACGGATGCAAGAAATGTTGAAAGAGCCAAGCTCGGAGAACCGCAACGGAAGTTTCGGGCAAGCCTCTGATGGGTTTCCAAGCATGTCTCTGTGGTCCTTGAACCAAACCGAGACGCTGAAGCGATGTCGAAGTGGTCACATCGAACAAGCTGTGCTGTGACAAACCAGAGCTGATGATCTTGGGAACAACATCTTGAGAGATGATGAATCTCCGACGAAGAGAGTTGAGCTGAAAGAGGATAGCTTCTTGGAGAGAACCGAAATGTCGAGCCATGGCTTGAAGAGATAAACCCGTGTATAGTTTGGATGATCCTTCTCCTGCTATTTCCTCAAATGATGATATCATTTGCTCCAGTTGATTGCAGTAAATGTCAAACCTTTCATCTACCTGTTGATAGCCGGGAGGAATAAACCGGATTAAACCAGAGAAAAAAACAAAAACTAGAGGAGACGTTTATGGGATAATTAGGAAAAAAAATTATAAGAAGTTTAGGGATCAAAATTCAGTTTTTAGTATTTCAGATATAGAAATTGGAGTTTACAACTTAAATGTAGACTGTTTTAGTTGACTTTTAATTAAAAAATACAATTTATATAATTATACTCAAGACTATAGTGACTGACCTGTTGCAACAAACTCAGAAGCTTACTGATTTTAATATGAAGCTCATGATTCTCAGGCAAAGACATGAAACCTGAGTTACATAGTTCGGATTTGATCTCAGAGGACAAGCCAAAACCGGATCTTCTTCTTCTTCCTGGAAATAGTTGTCGGATAAGAAGATTGTCGTTGCAAAGCTCGACCTCTCTACCACCTATGTCGATAACTTCTTCAAAAAGGCACCGCACTGCCTTGACGTATCTTGTATCCAACGTAAGAGTGGTGAGAGATGAACACGCGTGTGTTACCCTAAACTCATCCATCGTCTTCTACTCAGAGAGAAAATAAGTCAAGAAAAAAAAATGAAAATAAAAGCTTAATGAGATCTGTGATCTTTACTCTTTTTGCTCCACATACATAAGTATGTAACCAAGAAGCAATATTTAATATTATTCATTCTCAGATAACCACTGATTACCTCTACAATTAAAAAATTGAAAGTGGTGAAATTTTTCATAGATTTAGTTATTGTTTGCTGAGGTATGCCATTATTCGATACGACCGTACGTGTATTATGTCATATATATACATATTCTTTTTGGTTTTGGAATGACAAAAGAAATGTACGTAAAAAAACACTAATCGAGGTAATCAGTGGTCAAAGCTGGTTTAGTGTGGTAAGAAGAAAAAAAGCACTGAAGATATGGAAATCACGAAGCACCTAGAGAGTAAGAGCCAATATTGCTGCAGCCTGCAGGAAAAGCACTATGCATAGTTTACCTACACCTCGCCCTACTAATACTAGCACGTAATTAGTATTTTAAAATTTGGCAAATAAATAAAAACAATTACTAGTTGTGAACCAAAAAAAAACAATAAATTGTTGTATAAATCCTTGTTAAAAGAAAGAAGAGTGGAAAGGATTTCAAATAGATATGGTCCCTATCCTCTGAGAACGAAACAACAGGCTTTTTGCATGATAAATGCTTCTTCGTATCTTGCATTGCATCAATACCCACACCCCCACCCTTTTTGAGCTTCGAACTTTGTTGGGAAGTTCAAAACCCTAAAAGAGGAAAAGACACACACATACAAACAACAAGGATTCAATTTCTATTATGCTTTTTTTGTTTCAAATATAAAATCATAATAATAATATCTACATTTTGAAGAAAGCATAGTATATAACGTGCAGATTCAATCATTTAATTGCTCTATTGATCACTAGCTATATTAGTTAAATCTTTAAGATTAGTTATCTCTCTAAAATTTTGAGAATTAGGTCCTAGGGAATTAACGACTCTGATTTTACATCTCTACACTTTTTTTTTTTTTACATCAATCATATAATTATACAATTATGTTCAATCATTTCGTCATTTTATTAGCAAAAGTAAAAAAAAAAAGTCCACAAAAAGTTGACAAAAGAGTGAAATTAAAAAAGTTATAGAATATCATATAAAAACATGCATCTTCAAAAACTTTCATAAGAATTTCAACCTCGTTGAATGTCCATGTACAAAATTTGGTAAAAAGGGAAAAGATTGGTTCAATCAGATCGTCTTTTATTTAAATTATATTTAATTAGGACAACTGGTAGAATCTTGAAGACATAGCTTTGTCTTCTTATTATTCTTTACTTCAACTTGCAACACAATCCA
This sequence comes from Streptanthus diversifolius, assembly GCA_039880935.1. Taxonomy (NCBI): domain Eukaryota; kingdom Viridiplantae; phylum Streptophyta; class Magnoliopsida; order Brassicales; family Brassicaceae; genus Streptanthus; species Streptanthus diversifolius. Next base: position 2,270,649 of record JAXGFM010000015.1, on the reverse strand, counting down.
ATGGGCCTTTGAGTCTTCAACTTGTGAGTCATGACCTATTCGTAGCTTTTATTTAATATATTCATTTATAATACTATAAACACTGTTCCTACGTTACTTACTTTTTTTGTCTTTTTTTTCAACCCTACGTTACTTACTTTGGCCAACAAAAAGTTTTCGTAAATTTAAGGGAGAACAAGTGTACTGACTTATATATTATATGTAATTATTAGGATAATCTATTTTTTTTTTTATCACTAAACTAATTTTTGTTTTTTTAAAATCCCAGTTGTATCTCTATTGGGATGTTGTAAAAAAAAATATTACGATATTGCAACCGCATTCATATTATCGCAGAATTATTTTCGCAGAATTATTTTTATGTTATCACAAAATTGTTTTCGCAGAATTATTCTCAAGTTGTTGTAGAATTTTTTTTTTATGTTGTCGCAGAATTATTTTCTCGCAGTTTTTTTGTAGTTATCGCATAATTGTTTTGCAGAATTATTTTTATGTTGTCGCAAAATTATTTCTCGCAGTTTTGTTGTAGTTGTCGCATAATTGTTTTGCAGAATTATTTTTATGTTGTCGCATAATTATTTTCTGCAAGTTTTTTTGTAGTTACCGCATAATTGTTTTGCATAATTATTTTCATGTTATCGCAGCATTATTTTTTTTTGTCGCAGATTATTTTCTCGCAGTTTTGTTGTAGTTATCGCAAAATTGTTTTGCAGAATTATTTTATATTGTCGCATAATTATTTTTTCATAGCTTTTTTTGTAGTTATCGCAAAATTGTTTTTGCAGAATTATTTTTATGTTGTCGCAGAATTATTTTTATGTTATTGTAGAATTATTTTTATGTTGTCGCATAATTATTTCTTGCATTTTTGTTGTAGTTATCGCATAATTGTTTTGCAGAATTGTTTTTGACGTTGTGGCAGATTTATTTTCTGGACTGTCTGACGTGACAAACCATTAACCTGTCATTGTAGGCTATATGACGTGATGCGTTAATTTATTTCTTTTTTTTTGTTTTTCTATTTCATTTACACTTGTAAATTGTTTATTGGATATATAGATTTTGTGTTTTTCTTATTCATCCTTATCTTTAAAGTCAATTATTTCTTTATAAATAAAAAAATTATATTATATTTTAATATCAAAATTCATCATTTTTTAAACTCTATAAATAGAAATTTTTTTTTATTTAATTTGGACACATAAAAAAAAATCTTTTAAGACATAAATCCTAATAATTAACTTTAAAATATTTAAAACTCTTCTAATTATATATTTAACTAATTATGTGTGTTTTATGGTTTGTATGTGTAATATTATATTATGTATTTTTAATAAAAAATAAATATGTTTCATAAAAATTAAATATGTTTTAATAAACCATTATATAATATAAAAATAAAATGAATGTTAAATTAGAGCTTATGTGGAAGAGAAAGAATATGATGTTGAAGTAAAATCTTCATCGGTGGGTTTTTTGTTAAATGACAAATTTGTAAATTTATAACAACTATGTAGGTTTTTAGGTATTTTAACCAATAACTTTTTTAACATGATAAAGGATAAATCACTTTAGTAATAAGTACTTAAATTTAATTCATTCTATGCAAATTTCAATAAATTTAATTGATGAATTTGTCTTTTTGCTTTTATTTTTAAACGTCCAATTTGTGAAAATCTTTAAAGTTAGTGGAAAGCAGGCCGGATGTCCTAAATTACTGTTATACCCTTGGACCGTTCCACGCAGCATGATTCAGCGTTCCTGACTGCATCGCTGACACAACAAATAATCGAAACGTCTATAGATCTAAAAAGTGCAGGATAGTACACGTGGCATCATCTTCACCGTCCATCTTCATCTGAAAGAGATCTCTTTCAATCAGAGAGGACCCACAAATCTGAGCCCTCCGGTTTTCGATACTTCCTCGAGCCTTCCTTCTTCTTCTTCTTCTTCTTCGACGGGGATCACCTCTTTCTCTCTCCATCTCTAGAAAGCCATGGCAAGTTCTGGTGCCCCTTCTCACAAGGTTCCTTCTCTTTTCTCTCTCACTCTCACTCTCACTCTCACTCTCACTCGCTCTGTTTATCTAATTAGGGTTTTTGACTTTTTATTTTAATTTAATTTACTTTCGTAGGCTCTGAGCAAAATCGCGTGTAATCGGCTTCAGAAAGAGCTTGTCGAATGGCAGAGGAGTCCACCTACGGGGTTCAAACACAAGGTCACTGATAATCTCCAGAGGTAAACATCGTGATTGCTGAGTTTATTAGTTTACTTTATCGATTGAGATATCCTTATGGAATTGTCGATGTGGATTACAGATGGATAATTGAAGTTATCGGAGCTCCAGGATCTCTGTACGCGAACGATATATATCAGCTTCAAGTTGATTTTCCAGAGCGTTATCCTATGGAATCGCCGCAAGTGAGTGTTGTTCCAACTATATACATCTTAGTGAAATCCATATTCTGAAGCTTTCTGAATTAATGATATTGCTGCTCAGCCGTGAATGTTGCTTAGCTTAGACCCTTTACTTTATGGGATTCGCATATAATGCTTTGATGATGATGAATGGTTTCCCTTTTAGTCTGTGGGATTGATTTCTGCTCTATCGTGGACTGGCATCTCTTTATCTTTGTAATGTTTTCTTCACTGTACAGGTAATCTTTCTTCCTCCTGCTCCTCTACATCCTCACATTTACAGCAATGGTCATATTTGCTTAGGTACGTGATCCTCTGTTTCTGTTCATTACACAATCTATCACTTTGGATTACCTTGCCTTCTTCTGTAGCTTTGATGAGACATCTCAACTCGCTTGTGTGGTAGGAACAAGATATAAGCTAATCTGATGTTTTTGATACGATAGTAAAAGGTTTAATAGAGAAATTGTTTCCAGTTATACTTGAGGGTTAGACTGTGTAAGAAGTGCCGTGAATCTGCATTCCATAACTAATTTGGACTTTTACCCGTCAATATGACACTCTTGGTTTACTACTTTAAGCTCTTGCTTTAGCATCTAATGCTACACCCATAACCATATCGGTAAAAAGATCATATGATCAGGTTGAGAAAATATACAAAATGACTGAAACGTTTGGATCTGCGGCGTTTCCTGCATTATATTGTTCAGTAGCGCACATTTTAAACATAGGCCACTCTAAGGGAGAATCTAACCACGTGTATTCTTTGAAGATATTCTGTATGATTCGTGGTCTCCAGCCATGACGGTGAGTTCTATCTGCATCAGCATCCTCTCCATGCTCTCAAGCTCGACTGAAAAGGTACTTTCAGCTCTTAAAACTCACCATTATATAAAAGCTATTCTCTCTTTGTTCTTCCATAAAGCTGAACGTTCCTCTTTCTTGGTTGCAGCAACGACCGACCGATAATGACCGATATGTGAATAATTGTAAGAACGGAAGATCCCCAAAGGAGACTCGATGGTGGTTCCACGATGATAAAGTATAAACCATCCATCAAACCATAAATGTACAATAATCCGAAACAGTCCTTGAGGTTTGTTTGTTGTCTATTTTTAATTTTAACCGGGTTTTTTCTTTAGCGGCTAATTGTTTCACTTTAGCTTCTCCCGACTGTTTCTCCTGGTTAGTCTTGGCAGCACCTGTTTATATATAAACAACGAAAAATTTACGGCCCATTAAAAAAGCATAGAGGACCAGAGTTCGACTCAGTAAAATGATGTTGAATCAGTAGTAGTATCAAAAATCTTGGCACATGATGAGGACCAGAGTTCGACTCCTCCCTCAGCAACAACGTTTTTTCATTTTTTCCTGAATGTTTTTTATTTGTTTTTTAAGCCTTTTCTTTTCTTTTCTAAAAACTTCAATACTGAGAAAACTCAAAAACAAGCATAACTTCAAGTCTATAACAATCACAATAATGTAGTTAGTGTTCCTTCGTGTTCGTAGAGAAATGTGAAGGAACATTACAATCTCTCTGTACCTTCACTTGAGCTTAATTAAACCCTCCTTCTCCTTTAGAAGCTTGGCAAAAACGTTCCAAACGACCCCGTGTATTCATGAAACTGCGACCATCAAAGACAAGGCTCAATAGACTTGTCTTACCAAGAATCTTCATTGGATTTTAACTTTTATTTGTTGTGGTATATACAAAGCTTTTTGTCTCCATGGTTCAGAAAAGAGCATCAACATACTTTAACTGCCATTTTCATTATCTTCAATATACAATATCGCATAACCATAACCATTTTCATTATTGTCGTCTATTTTAAATTTTTTCTCATCTCCATTTTTCTCTCCCGTCTCTCATGCTGCATCACTTGAATTCAAATGTAATTAATTAAGCTGTCCTTAACCCATTCCCAAAATCCGTTACGTAAAAGAACTAAACGATATAATTTGACTAAATCGAATCTTCTAACTCTAATATTTTTTAACCCTACTAACAAAATACCCCAACCTAATCTATTTGATGCTTCTCTATTATGTCATATATATATATATACATCTGGAAGAATATATTCTCAACAACTACTTTTCCCCTCTGATTTTGTCCTGTCACCATGAAGCGGACGAAGAAGAAGACGACGACGTACGCGGAGGAAACAAAGACAGAGATGGTTTTTGAAAGATTCTCTGACCGGTAGCGAGTATATGTCGCGGATCGAACTCAGTCTTCAAGCTTCTAAACCGATCCCACTTATCTCCATAATGAGCCACCCACTCCTCTTGTGTTGCGTGGTGAGGAAGGTACTGTTTCACATTGATTTTGGCTTGATCACAGAATTCCAAGATCCGACGGTTCTGATCTTTCAGATACTCTAGCTTCTGCGTTTCCTCACCGTCCGATAGAGCTGATCTCAGTAAAGCCACCAGGTAGAAAACTTCCTCATCCGGCGTTACTGCTGAGCTTCTCTCGTCCCATCTGGCAATAAAACCAAATTGTTCCACGTCAGCACGACAATATGTGTAATTAATAAATGATATGTGGGAGGGTCGTTGAGATCGATTTGGTTTATGAGAATCCGATTGGGACCTACCACCATGAGTTCTAGGAACTAAAAAACAACAAACCCAATCTGAACCGTCGGATTTTTATTTCATATTAGACACAGAACCATAAGAGAAAGACGAGCCGAAGAGGCGTTATTGTCAATCTTAGCTGGTTCGATTTGATGCACATGTGGACATCGTTTTTCGGACAATCCCATGTACCACGTGTCGCTAGTTCTGTTCAGTTTTGACAAACTTTTTTTTTTTGGACCACTAATTTAATCCACACAAGTGTAATTTTGCATGCATGCAAAACACGTTTTATTCTTTTGGTTCTAAAAAGAAATTTAGAAGAAGTAAACGGTAATGTCGAGACTTACTTGTCTTTGTTCATTGGGTAGATAAGGATAGGGCCACTAGTTTTATTCCCCAAAATGCCCTTGAAAACGCCTTTGTCAAAATCAGAGATTCTTGATTTTGGTACGAATAGGTTGAGCCATGGGTGTGGAATTTCCCATAAACTCTTCGACCGGAGATTCAACTCCGCCTTGTGAACCCGGTCCAGAAAATCCACGTACTGCAAATCCGTCGTGAATACCGATGTCGGTATGAAATTCAATTTCTTCATCAAAATTTCTACTTCCTGTAGCAAAAAAATATATTCCCTTTTTAGTTTATTAAACCGGAATAGGAAAACAAAGTAACGGGGAAAATTAAAAAGCTGTTTTGCTATTAAAGCCTACAAAAACCGAGGATAAGTAAAGATTCCAGTAGAGTTGGTTTTATAACTTTTATTAAATTTTAATTAGAGAAAAGAGGAATCATTATTTGGTGAGTGGTCCATGACCCCGTCCACTACTTAATTAGTAACCATGATTAATTCGCTAGTGATAAATAAGAAGAAGAAAAACATATATATATGTGTATTATTAGTTCAGGTGGAAAAGCTAGATCTCTGTAGATCCTCTCTGGCTTCTTCTTCATGTCATCTTCCGAGTTTAAATTATAATAAAGTCGACACAACAAAAATACTATGGAGACCACTTTCAATCATATAAACTAAAAGTAAACCAAAATTTTAATCATGATTTCCCCAATAATCGCATAGCGTTAAATCCTTCCATATATTCCATTAATTTTAAAAGGAAAAAATATATCTCCTTGTTTAAATTAGAGTAATTGGAGAGATTAAAAATTAAAATACTGTACCTGATCAACGGTGTCGGAGTCGGAGTCGTGGTAGTTCTTGGTGATCTCAAGACAATACAAAACGGACCCGTTAGAACTAACGGAGGAGATCTTTACGGGGTTACGAGGAGAGAAGAAAGAAGATCGCCAATTGTTGACGAGACCTTCGTCCACAATCACAAACCCTTCCACGTAATCAAACTTTATTTGACTATGCATCGATATTAAGTACTCTTGGTCCTCGGTAAACACCTCGAAGCTCGAATATAATACTCTTATCCATCTTACCTGTCATAAGATATCATTTAGGGTTTTATTAAGTTAATGAAATCCATAATAACAAAAGATCCACAACAGTCAAAAGGTTATATAACTCATGGACCCGCCCAGCAATTTTTATTACGTGACAACATTAAATTAATTTCCTAAAACATTTACCCTTTGGGGGGCAGGTTCGAGAGAGATTCGTGCTCGTGTAATGATCCCAAATTGACCTAACCCACCAAGAACTCCATGGAATAGCCTTGTGTTCTCTTCTTCTGAACATCTCATCACGTCTCCTTTCCCTATTTTTTATTTTTAAAATTTTCTTTTTGTTATTAAAACTTAAATGAAATCCAATAAAAACCATATATATGAACTTGAATGTTTTATACTAACCAGTTACAACGTCGAGCTCAAGGACGTTACTAATCTGAGGACCATGGTGAAAAGCTTGACCGCTAATTCCTGCATTGGAGAGTGTACCACCAACGGAAAGATACAAGTAATCAGTCCATGACTTTGGTGCTAAGCCATGCTCTAACGTTTTCTTCAACACGTCAACCCACAACTCTCCACCCCAAACGTCCACATACATTTCCTCCGGTCGGACAAGTGTCTCCGGCGTCCCAATTTTGCGGTGGCTCATCTCAACCACCACACCGTTCCTCCCTGTCGAGGCCTGTCCGTTTATGGAATGACCGTGGCCTCGAGCTGAGACCGGAAACACCGTGGCTGAGCCGTATGCTGTTCTGATGAGTCGTGCCACGTCTTCAGCCGAGGATGGATGAAGTACGGCCAATGGCTCCTCCGCCGGCTTTAGCATACCGAAGTCCGACGAGACAGAGGCTAAGTCGGAAGGATGGAAGGTGAAGTGGCCGTCAACATCTATGGCTCCGATTCTGAGGAGCTCGCTCGGACCAACGGCTATTGTACATATGGCGAACGTCATCACGAGAAGAAATCTTGACATCATTTCACGATTCATCCCGAACCAAGAACAAGAACCGAGATTTGTGTCTCTCAGTACACTAAAGGGGAAAGGAATATATAGAAGACGAGAATATATGATAATAAATGTTTTAAATGATGAAAGATTTTATAGGGAAATGAAAAAACATATATAAGAGATCCTTGGGAGTTCGTGAGAGCTAACGTAAGCCCAGATTACGCTTTGAAGATTTTCTGAGCAACATGCACAGATTCTCTCCCCTTTTTCGGTTTGCGTGAAAATTTTAATATTATTATAAATATATAACGAGCTTTTTTTATCTTCTTTTTTTCTTCGTACAGATTTAACGAGTTTATGCGTTTATATGTGTGTGTCGAGAATATGAAGACAAGAGTTTCTCCATTTATAGGACAATGTACCGGAGAAGATCACGTCATATTCTTAATAACAAATTCATCTTTAATAAAAATTGAAAAAGGCCGTGTGATATCTACGTGTCAATGTGTATTGCTAAACTATATGAGCTAGTAGTATATACACGCATCGTATTTGTTTCAGCAAGACATTGTAGACCCGATTATTTACGATTTGACTATTTCAAGATTGGCAGAATTAAATTGTTGAAATCGACCATTTTGATGTAGTTATTGAAAAAAAACGTGTTATGTGTTTAAGGTTAAATAACCATTGACTTGACTATTGAAAAATCAGTTGTCTGGGATAATCAAGAACAAAGTAGTCGAAAATTCAACCATTTTGATGTATTTATATAGAGCTGAGAAGTGGAATTTCATTGGAGAATTTAGGATTGGTAATTGAGTAATTAAACTACGATTTTTCATAACGCCGAATCCATTGAAAATGCCTAACATAATACAAATATCCGAAATTTATATAATAGTTTTGAGACTTATTTGTTATTATACAAGAAAAAAAAAAAAGGAAATTTTAACTGCGAATGAAAGGGAGGAAGAGGATGTGATAGAGTCATGGGGAGAGCATGGGAGAGACGGAAATAAATAACGCCACGTGGATATTCACGTGGGAGAGGATGAGGTCACACGTGTGTGGTGGAAGAGTGGGGTCCGCAGTTTAGATATGGAGAATCCTAGTGGGACCCTTTTCTCTCTTGAGATGAAGTTCACGTGGTGACTAAAACTTGCACGGTAAAAAAAAAAAAAAAAAACTCTAAAATGGATTATTAGATAACAAAAGGAAGAAAATGAAAAAAAAAAAATAGATTCTTCTTATGCAGTACTTTGCAGTCGGTAGATCCTCTCTTTGGATTCATCGAGAAATTAATTTTACATTTTTATTTTCAATCATTAAATTAAAAGTTATTTTTAGTACTGAAGATATGATTCTATGAATAATATAGTAGGTGAGGTCGAAAATGGTTCAAAAAGATTGACTCCGTACGTTGTTATTACTTTTAAATTCGAGTGTCTTTTTTTTTTCTTAGCTACTCTTCGTCGAGTGACTCGAGTCTCTTTATGTATAATCAATCGAAACGTTTAAATAATATATACAAATTGGTGCGAGAATATTGCTCTTAACTCTACACCAAAATATTTTGACGTGAAAGTCACTTATTATTTTAGTTTTTCTTCTCTGAATAATGAGGGAATCTAATGCCTAGCTAGATTTGATGATACTTGGTTTGGTGGGTTGATTTGGTAACTATATTTTTCTATAAAAACACATGAATAGCAAGTTGGGTTCTATTTTCAATGCCAATCCAAAACATTAATACCTTTGCACGATAATAGAGATTGATACGTTTTACCAAATTTTCGAATCTCATAAGTACCAACTTGTTCTTGTTTTATTTTTCTTTTTCGGATTTTGTGTGTTATTACTTAATAATATAGGATGCCCAGTATTCATACTTCTATTTGCTTTTGCTGAGACGTGTAAATATGATATGATCCAAAAACACATGCCGGTTTGTTGTACAACCGTCCGTGTAATTTTTAATATTTTGTATTTTTCAAAGTAAAATTTATAATACTTTCGGTTTATTGGTATTGTTAAGAAGGAAAGCAATGAAACGAAAGCATAAATATCTACAAAATAATTCTTAACAGTGAATATACAATTACAAACTTATAATCCTAGGATATCAGAGTACTATGAGCCAAATATACTACTCTTTCCAAAGTGTAATCATTTATACGCAAAATATACAGCACCTTTATATGTATGTGAAACTCCGTAAAATATACAGTATATTTTATGAAACGGATGTACTATATACTTTGCATTCAATTCTGTAGTCGTTTTTTGAACAATATCCATATTGAAAATTGTGAAAATGTAATGATAAAGATATAACCAGAAGAGGACTCATGTGGGGGCAGGATGTTTTTTTTGTCATGCATTTGTTTTGTTTGTAAACTAATCAGTCGATGAATAATGTTTTGTTTTTTTTTTGGGTTAAAGTAGTCGATAAATAAAATAAAGATATTGATCAGCCAGTATATACGAGTGTTATTAATAAAATTCCCCCAATGTATGGAAAAAACAAAGACTAAGCCACTGTTGCTGGAATAACGATGATTAGGTGTCAGAAAATAAATCGAAGATAATGCTAATATAGTGATATATAGCATAATGAATTTAACATCTGACTGCAAATAGTAACCATTAATATTTTAAAATATAGTATGTTATAAACATCCTGTTTAATTTGTAAACAATGATTCATAACTGGAAACTATATATTGATTAATCAATATGGCGAATTTTTTAAAAAGGTTTGAAAGGTGATTTTATTAATAATGTTTTTTACTTATGCATGGTTGTATTCCTAATATATACCTTATAGCATTGTGTGGAAAAATGCATAACTGTATGAATTAAAATATATGTATATTTATTATCTGTTAATTTTTTTTGTTAACATAGCGTAACTTTAATATTTTTAATAACATATGAAATATGAAGTACTAAATTTAAACCCTAGATTTGGTGTAATGAATATAAATATAACTACCATTCTACATATTCCTAGCGTTAATCTAAAAAGACCAATTATGTACGTGCCACTACCAATTTTTTTTTTACATCTTTCTTCATCCTTTGTCATACGATACGACCAATCGGTCCACTGAGGTTTTTATCAATATCATTGACATAGAGAAAATGCAAATTACAACACAGACAAATAATTCAGAACGATGACTTTGAAAAGCTTAATAGTACGAAATATTAATATCGTGGATATGTCTTCTAATATAAATAAAAAACTCTTCGAAGTGACAATGGCACAGTGTAACATGTCTGCGTGAAGGAGAACAAACAACCATTCTAGAATTTATTATGTTTTCTCATCTTGAAGTATGGTCCATATTTTCATATATTGATTTAATAATCATATAGTATATATATGGTTATTCCGGATACACTTTATTTGTTCAACTGTGGCGTACATCGAGAGAGAACAAATATTGGGTTTTGTTTATGTCTCTTAGCTTATACCAGATTTATTGAGATTTTAGAGTGCTTTACTGCTACTAACATTTTTCATGATTGGACATCTACGTTTCAATGCAAAATAATTGTTTCATTAGATATGACACAAAACATAAATTACATCTTTCTTTATTTTTATTTAACACTAAACGCTTTTTAGAATATCATTTAACACTTACGTTTTGTTGTCGGCGTCATTAAAGCACTAATCAAACTATTGATCAAATGTAGTAAATTCAACTATATATATATATGTACTATAATGTTCGTTATTCTTTTGTTGTGATGGAGAGAGAAAGAGTTGAAAAACGTAATCTGTAAATCTTTACCTCAAAAGAGGAGACCGCCACATTATTACGCATTTCCATGATATGTTTTCTATTGGTTCTTACATCAATTATATAAACTACTCTCCGAATCGGACCAAATCCAACACTCTTCTGTACACAATATTCCCTCAAGCTCATAGCTTTAATATGCCTGTTAAAATATTACCATTTCACCTTTATTTTTTTTTGTTTGTTAAAAAAAATAGCCTTGATTGATCAGCTCTTTAATATATGTATAAATAAATGTACATATTTTTTGGTCATGGATTAGCTTCTTTTTATAAGAAAATATATATCACCAAAATGTAGTTATTTGTTATCGATTTTGTTAGACCTGAACTCAAATCTGACATTCATTTTTCTTACGAAGATTTTGGCTGATTGTTTACTTTTTTTTTGTTTCTTTGTATTTACATGTGATATCATTGTGTTTGCTTTCAAAACAGAAGATGATTTTTATGTTCTTCCAAATATGATATGGAAATCATAAACTCAAACGTAACTACAATATATATGGTTACTACTTTTTTGATTGACCACTACGATTATCAAGTAGAGTTGTATAATGGAGATATGGGAGAGGTTAACAAAAGAGAAAGTGAAGGAGATGTCATAATCAAGCAAGAAAAATGAGACAAATGGTGGAGATAACCTAAAAAGGAGATCACACGTAAAAAAACAGTGGACGTCGACCTAACCTAACCCTCTTCTCCATTCACATCCCATAGTTTACTTCCTTCCTTTCCTATTTATTATTCTTCCGATTCATTTTTCTCTTTTTGATTCTTGGAAGCACAATCTACATACTAGTATTCTTATTCTTCGTATTTTTACTGAAGTTTTCGATAATTATTTGTCCCATGAGCTATTGCACGTCTTTTTTTTTTTTTAAAAAAAAAATCTTGTTATCCAATTTAATGTTTAGATTTTTAGTACGTCCACCATTATACAACTTCAGCACAATTATCCAATATATAGTCTCTACTTGAACGATATATCACAATTAATATAGATATAGCTTACGATTCTTTACGGTGTCAAGTTGAAAACAAAGTTTAGTTTAACCTACAAAAAGTTAATGTATATTTTGTATTCATGTATATATATAGAGTTTATGTATGTACTTTAAACTGTTTCTAAATCTAATTCTATATAATTGTTTTAAAAATAGACGATGAAGTAATTGAAGTCAGTTTTACCCTCTTACGTGTTAGACCAAATGAACTATTTTTTTTGTTGGACAAACGGCGCAATCCTAAGAAAAATAAACCTTTTTCTGAAAATGAATGAAGAACTCATTACTTTAAACACTTTTGCTCTAAAGTCTTAACACTCTGCCTCGTCAAACTTTTATGCAACTTATTTAATTATTCCTTTGGTTAAAAATGAGTATGCGTAACTTTATCGTGGCATCATCGAGGGCTCCTTTTTTTAGTTCGGAACCATCTTTTTCGAATCAGTCTCTCAGCCATATAAGTGGTTAGGAAATTTATGTGCATAAATTATATATGTATACTTTATAATTGAATGGACCGTATGTTCTAATAATGTTCAGTTTTATTTACTTAGTGGACCTTACACACAACTGTCACTTGCGAGTTTTTTGGTTATGAACCAAACATATCCACCTTTCCCATGCAAAAAGTGTCCCATACATGATTAAGTTAAATGATTTTATATGTATGATCATCTTGGTCAAGATATTATTCGCCATCAGTGAATAATTTTCTTTTATATTACATAGGTCGAGTTAGGTTTTCCTATAAAGTTATAATGACTTATTAGTGTTCGTAAGAAAAAAGGGTCAGCGATATCTTTATTATTTACGCGAACTCGCTCTATAATACATCGTATAATTGGTCCAATATATAATGAACTGTTTTATAAAATATGATTTCTTCAAAATATAATATATATATTTTTTATCACCGTGGAAAGGATTAGCGAAGCCTAGTCTCATCAATCTACTACTTATTTTACGACGCAATGATCAGAATATGCATTACACTCGCACAAGATCGAATATAAATATCATATTACATTATAAATCATAGATGAAGACATCAAAAGATACGTATACATAACGGATACGCAGATAAAATAAAACTTTGAAAAGGTATTTAATTGTGAAAGTAATAAATGGGTGGATAATTAGTGTCACGTGAAAGAGAAAAGTGGAGATGTTTGAGAAGTATATAAAATAGATTCGTTAAGACTTTTTTAAAAAGTGAGAGCGACAGAGCAACTTAGTGAGATGAGTTCCCAACACTTTTTTCTTCTTCCTGCTTTCATGCTCATTTACAGCTCAACTTTCCTATTTTTATTGTTTTTTATATTAGTTAATTAGATTTTGTAACATTTATCTAATAACATTAGTAGGCTGTGTACCATCGTTAGAAATGCATAAGCTTTAATAACCTATCACAGTTTAAATCTCGGAATCATATGGGACATATATAAATATGAAGTTTGATTCAGATGAAATAAATACTTAAACATGACAAACGATTTTTGGTGATAAGCTCTAAGAGCATCTCTATTACGAAGTTTTTAAAATAAATATCTCACAAATAATTAATATATATATATATATATATATATATTGAAAATTCCATCAAATGAAATAATTTTGGATGGGATTCTTTAACATTTGAGATAACCGTCTATTAAAATAGTATATTTTAATTTTTTAGTTACTTTTGAAATATCCATATTAAGAATTTTAATGTGCTAATATATGCATATTTTCTTGAGAAATTAAAATTTTTATTTTGTTTAAGAATGACTAGAATGTGAACTAGGATATGAACCTAATTTAAGGTCATTACGCCATTAGATCGAATGAATCATATTGTGGATGATCACTAGATACAAAGGTGTTGTCTTTCTTGCTAGTAAAATATACAAAATATTTTTTATTTTATTAAAAGACAACATTGAGTATTGAACCATTAACACATACTTAACGATTCACACACATAATACTATTGTTACCTCACATGATGCCTTTTTCCAATTTGTGGTCGGAGTATAAGTTTCTCGAAAATAAAATCAAACTTAAGAGTAAGTTATTAACGTTCCTTTGTAGTTTGTACGTTAAACATTACCTGTACGTAACTTATATGTCGTAATTATAATATTATGGTGGATGTGAAGAAAGAAAATTCTAGAGAAAGATGAAAGAAATAAATTTGATTGGGACATCGAAGATACGGAGCCAAAGGGATTTGATTCGAGATCTTCACTATGTCTGCCTAAAAATGGTTACCGTGTGCAGCAGCGAGTTTCACGATACTCTCAACAAATTTAGCAAAACAATTTTTTACCCTTTGAAATAGTCGAAGAGACGAGACGTACCATTTACATCTATGATATGCTGTTTTTTTAATAAAAAAGTTTCATTATACAACTTCGATGAAGCATGATATCCCAGATATTTTTTACTATTTCTTTATTTTTATTATGTATTTATACATTTAGATAATTATTTTTTATTGTTTTAGGGTTTTCTAATTTTTTTTATAGATTTTCTTATATATATAACTTTTAGGTGTAATAATATAAATGAAAAAAATAAATAGTTTTTGTTGAAACACTGAGAAAAGTGTTTTCAAACCCTGATTAAAGAGTTTTTGATAAAACGATTTTCAAGCTTTAAATTTAATTTATCGGTAATAGATTAATCCATATTTCTTTTGTTTTAGAATTTTTTGGTTTCATATTTACTAGGTACTTCAGTTCCATCATATTTTACAGTAATAACTAATTTGTTATACAACTTTGAGGTGCTATTTTCACAGTAATTACTTCAAAGTTCCAAGTGTAACGAATTAATACACACATCATTTTGTTTCCGTTTTAACTATCATAGTGAATCAGTTGTTGGATGGAAATGAGATGTCACGTTATTTGGTTTACCCACACTTATTTTTGTCTTTATCTCTGAAGTTAATCATAGACTCTGTTTGGTCGAAAAACATAGATTATCTATTTAATTAGTCTACTTAACGGATAAACAAACATGGCCGACTCTCTAAGGCTAGCTAAAGATGCGACGGCTTGGCCCCTAATGGAGAAAAAAGCTTAATATATTTTGTAATTATATTGCTAAACTGGAAAAAATCTCTTAACATACCTAGTTTGAACTGGATCTCTTAATTTGGTCAAATATAGAGAGCTACTCTATTTTTTCTTCTTCTGGATCTCTTAAAAATAAAACAGTCACAACCATTTTTAAAAAAAATCATTCTGTCTTGAATAAATTTAACATTCATTTAAAATATATATATATATATATATATATATTATAAATTAGTATGTTTGTTACTTACGTTACCTTTGATTAATGTGAAAATTATGTAAGTTTCAGTGAAGCTTTGATTTTGTTAGGGACATCAATCATCGTAAAGGGGGCCTTGTAGTTTTTCTATTTTGTTTAACATTAATAGTGTTTTATTTTTATTTTTGTAATGTTTCTTTTTTTGTCAATCAATAATGGGTATTCTTCTTCTTTTTTGTTTTGTTTTAATAGTGTTTTGTTCTTTTTGGTTTTCTTTTTCCATTGTCGACGAGAATTGAAGGTTTTGGAATGTACCCAATTGACTAAGAATTAAAGTTGCAATAACCCAAAGCCTCCATCAACAACACATTTTGGCCAATCATTCTCCGAAAATCTCCAATTTCTTAAAGAGAAAATTAAATGTAATGTATATTGACTCATAATATGGACTTTTATGTGCTTTGTGTTGGAATACACAGCACATTTTTCTGTCCTCCAAATATTATATTTTAGATTCCGCCGACATATAAATCTGTTTACATATTAGGTGTTTTGTGGAGTGTATTTATGTTGTGTGGTCAAAACTTTTTGTAGTTTTATAGAAGTGTTGGGAATATATACAGTATATAATGTGAAAAATAAATAATAATATTTTCAGGGGAAAAATTAGTACTATGAAAATTTTCTGAAGTTTACAGTATATATATTGTATTTGTATTTACAAATTTTATGTCGTTCTTGTTTTCATGAAATAGGTGAAGCTGTTTTCCGTTTTAAGATGTTGTATAATATATTTTATATAGTTTTTATAGGATTTTAAAGATATTTTAATAACAAAAATAATAATTTTTGGTTTTCTAATTTTGTTTCGGTATTTTAAAAATTTTAAGAATATTTACAAAATTGTTTAGGTAAAAATGAGCTGAATTTGATATATTTTATTTTGGCGATAGTCATGTGCCGTGTGTAATTATGGTTTTGTTGTTTCTAGTTATTTTCAGTTTATTTTTAGTTTTGATGCATTTCTGGCCTTTTTCTTAGTATTTGGTTTAAGAAACCTATCCAAATTCATCATGAACTAAAATTGCTGAACTTAACCAACAATTCTCAGATAAACCACTGATTCGTTTAAGAAAAATAAAATATATGTGTATTGTTTTTAGTGTAATAAAAAGTTTAAGAAAAATAAAAATAAAATATATGTGTATTGTACGACAAAAACAACATTGCATATGCTTGGTCCAAAGCTCTAATATTTGTTATCACTATTGGCTAAATTTTCAGATAAACCACTGATTCGTTTTTTATCCTAACTCACTTTCGATTGGTCTCCTAATCTCCCATTGAATTGATTAGTGGTTCTCATTCTATTTTCATTTTCAATTTAATTAAGGAAATCTATCTCTATATATATTATATATATATATATATTTATGAATGTCTAATTGGATCTACTCTTCTTGTTGTGAAACGAACGCTCGTTCAGCGAATATGGCTGCAAGTGTGGCACATTCTGTATGGATCAGTTATGATACAAAACCTATATCCATGTAGATTAGGCCATTTTGCGTAATGGGCCAAACTTATTTATGGCCTTATTCATGGGCCTTTATTCGTTTATCTTCAGTCGAGACATATCTTTAGGTATGATCTGCTAAAATTATTTCGTTTAACCGCGATGGTATAAGCATGGGCATTTAAATACCCATTCGAATCCGATTTGGGTTTAAATAATTCGAATGTTATCTTAACACCTATTTCGGCATTTTTAAAATTCGGTTTAGATTTAATTCAGGTCAGTGCGGATACTTTTAAACCGACAAATATCCAAAATTATATTAAATTTTGATTATATTTGATTAATTCTGTATCTAAAATACTTAAAATTATCTAAATAATAAAAAATCAAACTAAATTATTCAAAATATATCCGAACTATCTAAACAAAAAAATACCTAAATTTTTTTAAAAAAATTTGGTTCAATTTTTCAAAAGAAATTTATTTAATTTTGAAAAATATAACTAATAATATCAAATATTATAGTTTTTTAATATTTTAGTTTTAAAATAAATAACATTTTTGGATTTGTAAATATAATATAGATAAGTATTTGGGTTATGATAAATCTAAATATAACAAATATTTCGAATACATATTGGATTTTGGATACTCAAAATAACTATTCAATTATTGATATGATATGGTTCCGTTCAAATATCCAAAATATTTTAAATAAAAAACCATTGTTAAACCTTATCCGGCATGCCACTTGTACTTTTTTTTTTTCATTTTAATTTATGTTTTTGGTGTGATGATATTGAGAGGTGTAGCTACATCTGGGATGAGCAGTGGGCTTCAGGTGTAGCACTTGGTAAAGCCCATGCCATATCCTGCTTGCCTTTGCTCCGTTTTTCAGAGGCTGTCTTCATCATTCTTACAAACATCTCAATTAACTCCATGTTGCTGATTCCATGTGAGGTACGAATAAGAGAGAGAGAGAGAGTAGAAGAAAAAAACACACAGACACACACTTCATATTAATTAAAACTAACCAAAAACTTAATTTCCTCTTGTGATGCGATTCCTCCCTAATCTATAACCTTAGTGGAACATGGATGATATAAAAAGAGCACGTGGCA
Source organism: Streptanthus diversifolius (assembly GCA_039880935.1). NCBI lineage: Eukaryota > Viridiplantae > Streptophyta > Magnoliopsida > Brassicales > Brassicaceae > Streptanthus > Streptanthus diversifolius. The sequence goes on along the minus strand of JAXGFM010000015.1, from coordinate 2,252,555 downwards.
TTTTAAATAATGATCTAAATGGATAACATAAAGTCTCAGTCAGCTCGTGGGATAATTTCAAACCACATCCACATTCATACTTGTTCCTCTCCTCTCCTTTCCTTTATTATCCATCGAAAACGCTATCACTCAGAATATCTGTACTCGTGACATGCCAATTACTATTATTTCTTTTTTTCTATTTAAACCCAGAAAAAATTACAGAAATTCAAATAAGGAATTTAAAAGTTTTTTTTCTTTTAAATTTATTTTATCGTCCGTGTAATGGCGCTTCCACACACAGTCTCTTCACCTTCTTCCACTTCGTTATCTCCCTCTCCTTCTTTCAAATCAAAGCCGCCGTTGCACTCTTCTCTATCACCGAGTGTTGTTTTACGTAGTAGTAATCGCCGGCGGTGTAAGCTCAGCTCCTTTCGATGTTCGTCTTCTTCTTTCTCCGAGAAGCATCACAACGCGAACCCTCCCAAATCCGATGACGTCGTCGAGCTTCCTCTCTTCCCGCTACCTCTCGTTCTCTTCCCCGGTGCAATCCTCCCTCTCCAGATCTTTGAGTTCCGCTACCGAATCATGATGCACTCGCTCCTCCAATCCGATCTCCGATTCGGCGTCGTTTACTCGGATGCCGTCTCCGGATCCGCCGCAGAAGTCGGATGCGTCGGCGAGGTCGTTAAGCACGAGCGCCTCGTCGATGATCGATTCTTCCTAGTCTGTAAAGGCCAGGAGAGATTTCGCGTCACGAATCTCGTCCGCACGAAACCTTACCTCGTCGCGGAGGTGACGTGGCTGGAGGATCGTCCCTCTGGGGAAGAGAATCTGGACGCTTTGGCGAACGAGGTGGAGGTTCTGATGAAGGAAGTGATTCGATTGTCGAACAGATTGAACGGGAAGCCTGAGAAGGAAGTACAGGATCTGAGGAGAAATCAGTTTCCGACGCCGTTCTCGTTCTTCGTTGGAAGCACGTTCGAAGGAGCGCCTAGAGAACAGCAAGCGTTGCTGGAGCTGGAGGATACGGCGGCGAGGTTAAAGAGAGAAAGAGAGACGTTGAGGAATACACTTAATTACTTGACTGCAGCTTCTGCTGTGAAAGATGTCTTCCCTTCCTCGTCTTAGTGATGATGGTATCTACTAGTACATAGAAACTCTGAATCTCTTCTGCGTTTGCTATACATCTTTTCGCGTTGTCACTAATTGAATATACGAAAATTTATGAATTGTGATAGGATTATAGCTGAAGTGGTTACAAAAAGTTCTGATTGGACTGAGTTTTGATAAGCACTAAGAGATGTTCTCTGAATCGGGAAATGTGAATACTGCAGCTCATACAGTGAACAATTAGTGTTAATTGCTTTGCATATAAGCTTATGGTGTTAGCATCAGTTTCTGTGGATATGTGAAACTATGGTATTGGTTACAAATGCTAGTGAGCGTAGTAGGACCTCTCATATAGGATTAAGCGGAAACATACCAATGGGTCTCATATAGATAATGATATGAAATTAAATATTCGTTTGTGTTATAAGGTGTAACTAAAACAAACTCATACTATTACGCCGTCAAAGTCCACTTCCAAATCAGTCACGCCTTGTGTATGCAAAACAGCCATCTGAAAATACAACACACTTATCATCTCCACAGAGACACCAAACAAAAGTGTGTTCTTAATCGAAAGTATTTCCGACATTCTTTGAACTCAGTAAGCATGGCGCATAATCAGGCACTGATGCAAACCAAACCACGAGGTGAGGCAGATTCTTCTATCAAAAATTTATAAATGATGTCTATTTTCCTTTATCGCATAATTTTGTTGATGTATGGTATACATTTTTAAATGTTTGAAGGTTTTGAATACGTGATTCTGCTATTTTGTTTGCCATATTCATCAAATTTTAATATACTTCAGTTTATCGAAAAGAGATTCCGCTACACTTTGGGCTTGTTAGTTGACTGTTTTGCAAAAATTCTATTCAATATTCAAAAATTCCATTTTGCACAAAAACTATTTAGTCATGGTTTTCCTTTTCTTTCTTATGGTTGGTGACTTGGTGGGCGCATAACAATTTGTGCATATACCGAACGAAGAACATAGCTCAATCACACTGATGAACTAAACCGGCACATTGAACCGGACAAACACCATCAAGTGGCCTACCATCATCATCTGCATCATCTTCGTCATAACAGGTCAATCCATTGTAAAACTCCCGGAGAACTACTACTACCTCCACACAATCAACATACGCCGAGCCACATGGTTTCAATCTCTCCTTCAGGTCATCGGATTCCCCTTCCTCCACACTCCTCTCTACTTCCTCCTTTACCCCGACCCTAGGAAACCGAACCAACTTCCTCCTTCCTCCGAGCGAACCTCTCTCAGATTCCTGACCATACTTTATCCTGGTATCGGCATGGCCATGGTGTTTCACGCAAGACTTTACGTCAAAGGCAAACTCGAGATACCCATTAACGTTTTCACTCTTATCTACACAACACAGCTCTTATTCACCCCAATCTTATCCTTCATCGTCAAAAAAATTCAACTTCAATCGATGGATTGTTATCTCTCGTCTTCGCCATCGCTTCTGGTTCTCTCATTCTCTACTCTTCCTTCCCCGGAGAACCAGACGAGGACAAAGTGAGATACCGTACAGGTGTGTTATCAGCTATATTCGCTGCGGTCTCTTTCTCCTATCTCCTCACCAGCAACCAGAACGTATTCAACAATGTCACCTCAAAACACGACGTAGGCACCAACAGGAAGCCGCTTCGCCTCCGTTTTTGAGTTGATCTTCTTCTCGTCCAGGGTCGCTACTGTCATCTTCTTGGCTGCCCTGTTTATCGACCAGACGGTAGATTTATATATTTATATACAAGGATGGTAAACTTATGTTTATATAATAATAGTATACATGTGTATGATTTATATGATACATACAACAAATTTATAACGTAAACGTTGGTCACAAATACAGATCGATTTATAAATTTTATCATCTTCTAGTAAATATGTCGGTATATGAATTTACTATCATTAAAACATATATATTTTGTAAAATATTTATTTTGAACTTTCAATCGCAGATAAAATTATAAATATTGATGATAAATCACAAATAATTTATTAATATATCAATCATAGCGCTGATCGCTTAATTATGAATGCTGATCTTTAAAATTATTTTGAAACTCTTTTACTTTTCTTATTTTTATTATTAATATTTGTAAATTATTATTATTTATTTAATATATTATATTTATATTATTATTTATTTTTAATGTTAACTACAATTTTGTTACTAAACAAAAAACTAGCTTTAAAAATGTTGTACAAACTTTTGTGCATTAGTTTAGTAAATTGGTTTTCTAAAACATTACTTTAATAGTTATGATACTTTACTGCATTGTTTTTTTTTCAATATCCTTAATAATATACAGGTGCTGGATTCGAACAGCAGACCTGATGTATAATGCATTGTTTGAATAATATTTTTTAATTAATTACTTTATTTCAATATTTTTTTTTTTTTTTTTTAATGAATTATAAGGCAGCATTGTTATATCGTACCCAAATCGTCCATGTAATTCATGAGCTGGGTGTCAACGTCATCCAAATTTTTGCCGTAACAGCACCATATATGTCAGACTTTCTTCCTCAAGTAGAGACCACTAATGTAGCCAGGCTTGTAAGTGCCTCCCACGGTTTTGATATACCCATAATCATGATGTTTATACTTTTTCGTTGGTTATTTTTCTTTAAATTTTTTATTTAATTTTTTTTCTGCTTATCAATATTCAAATATTTATCATAAAATTTTCTTGATATGTTAATCAATTTTTTAAGATCTTGCCTATCATATTTTAATTCTTTCGTTATTGATACATCAGAGATAAACAAAATAACAAAAGTTCATAACTTTTATTTATAAAATTTATACAACTACAACTTAAACTAATAATAGTGATTGGGTGTATAAGAGCATTTACATTTTTAATGCAGGTTTTGTTATTAAACCAATGCATGAAACAGTAAATATAGATAAAAACATTCGTTTTGAATATTCATATATCATCTTATTTTTTAATTTTTATAGTTTATAAATTTTGTATTCATTTCTTATACTAGTAATTAAAATTTTAGATTTATTTAATAATAAACTAATTTTGATTAAAACATATATTATAATAATTTGGATCAGTTTATCAATATGTTTTTATATATACACACTTAAATTTAGCATACATTTTATTTTTTGGCAAAAACTATTAATATATATATATAATAACATAGTTTTTGACATCAATAAGACATTTAAAAATATTTAAAATAGTATTGAGATGATTTTGATTTCCTTGTCAATTGCCACGAGTAATTTTAAGGGTGTGTTTAATCAAGGATTTGAACTGATTAGTATTAAAATGACAAACCTCTTGTTATTCAAATATAAATTTAAAAAATATTTTAAAATCTAGTGTTATTAAAATTTTGAAATTAAAATATATTTAAAATTTCACTGTTATTAAATAGTGATTTTTAAAAGATTTATGATGATTTTAAAATATTTGAGTAGAATTTTTTAGTTAAAAATAGAAAAATCTAAATCTTATAGTTTTAAATAAAATTTTAAAGTGTCTTAATTAAAAATTTTACAATTTTACTAATTCACCAAAAATTATTTAAAAACTCATTAAATTTAAATCATTTTAAATATTCTCAAATACTACTTTGAATACATCTCTTAATTCATTCTATTTATGGGCTTTAATTATATGGCCAACTTTTGTTGGTCCATGTCATCGCTAAATCCTTGATAACAGACGTCGGCGTTTTCATCTTTTAGCACATATCCTTTCTACATCGGACAGTCAAAGTTTCATGACATAAGTCTACAATCGAACGGCTCTCTTGGCCTGTTCTAGACCCTTCTAAATATCGGCACGATGACGAATATTCTTTTTTTTTTGTTCAACTGACAAATGAATTATTCCTTCTTTTTTACTCTTTTTTTTCCTGTCAATTTTTTACTCAATTTACTTTGTTATATTTCATTTAACGTTTACTCGTTTTTTATGTTTTTCTTCTTTCTCATAAAAATATATTTACGAATTCTTTTTCCTTTTTTTTTTTAAAAAATATATAATTTAATTTTCAACTTTTATACTGCTGAGATAGCTTGTCTTTGCCGTAGCGATTCATAAAAAGAAAAACAGTAGGACACATGCACTATAAATTATTGTATTTTGCATCATTTTCATAATATTGAAGTATGCGTACTAATTATTTTCCAAATAATTTTAGTTGTTTTCTAAAGTACATATATTAAAAGAATATAAAGTAAACAAATTGTTGACAAAAAAATATTACGAAAACTGATAATACATTTTCTATAACAAAAAAAAATAAAGCTTCATGCAGATCAGTATGATGTCTTCAAATGAATCGCCTAAGGTATGGCCACTCTTACCGTTGCGTAATATATCTATCTAATCATCATTCACAAAGAGAATAGCTAGTGACGGTAACGAGACCACGAGCTAACTAAATCTTGGAAAATTGGTGATTTTTTTTTAGAAGTAAAGTATGTTCCTTTGGTTATTTATGATTACAATTTGTCAATTACATTCGTTTGTAGAATAATTACATTCATTTTCCCTCCAGCTAATGAAATTGAATGCCATTTCTAAAATTAACCGGAAATTTTGTAGTAAAAAAGAAAGAAAACATTAAACCAGAAAAAAACCGAACTTACCATAGATCACGAGGGTGGATCCTCATGTGGACACTTGGCGGTTTATGATTTGTGGAGACATAAATAATAGATACCTCATCCGAGGCTATTATGGTCAAAATTGATACTTCTCTTAAGTGGGAAATGGATAATCAAATAGAGAAGAGCTCTCTCCTCAATCTTCCTTTAGCCCCCAAATTGGAATAAACCCTAATTTTGATCTTAGCTTACCCTAACTCTGGAAAAAGAATCGAGACATCGAAGTGTGTTTGCCTCTCTTTGATTCTAAGTTTTTCAGTTTGAATCTCTCTTTGTGCTGCGTTGCGGCGGAGAGAGACATAGATCGGATATGGCAGCTGATAACACGGGCGCGAAATCGAGCTCCGCTGCGGATTCTTACGTAGGGAGCTTGATTAGTTTGACATCCAAGAGCGAGATCAGATACGAAGGGATTCTTTACAACATCAATACAGATGAATCCAGTATCGGACTGCAAAACGGTAAGATTCGTTTGCGTTTTTCGTTGCCCTCGTACAATTTCTCTTCTTTTGCAATTTCGCTCCATTATCGTACGATTTAGTTCTGGTTTAAAGGGATTTCGTGGATCTGAAAGCTTTGAATTCGGGAAGAATAAGCTTTATAATGTCTACTATGAAAGCTTTAGTCTTACTTTACCCCGTGAGGTACATGTTAGTGAGATTGACATGTTCTGAATATTCCTGGAATTGTTCACATGTGTAGTCCGATCATTTGGAACTGAAGGAAGGAAAAAAGATGGTCCACAAGTTCCGCCAAGTGACAAAGTTTACGAGTACATATTGTTCCGTGGAACTGACATTAAGGTATCTAACAGGATTGTGCTAATCCTAGTGTTGTTCTCGTGACCAATTTGGTCACTGATTGTTCTTGTTGCCTTCAGGATCTGCAAGTCAAGGCTTCTCCACCTGTTCAGCCTCCACCTATTATAAATAATGATCCTGCTATAATTCAGGTGAGTGGAGAAATGTCGTAGGACGATACTGTCTGTGATTTTTATTCAGTTTGATGTCATCCTCCACTTTTCTTTGTTTTCTAGTCTCACTATCCTAGCCCGATGCCAACATCTAGTAGCTTGCCTCCTTCTACTGTGGGTGTGTCGATGCCTGACATTGGTTCTCATAATGGACAACATGGGATGGGATTTCAAAACAGTATGCCTTTGTATCAACCCGGTGGAAATCTTGGTCAGTGGGGAGCATCGCCACAACCGCCAATTTATTGGCAAGGATTCTACCCACCACCTCCCAATGGTCTTCCCCAATTGCATCAACAGTCTCTGATTCGACCACCTCAGGGGATGTCGATGCCTTCTTCTCTGCAGCAACCCCTGCAATATCCTAACTTTAATGCATCTCTACCGACTGGTTCCTCAATTGTGCAGGGTTCAAGCTTGCCAGAAGCATCCCCTCAATTGTTTCCTTATAATACCAATTCCCAAATTCAAGCACCGAGTGCAGCGCCTCAGTCTGCTGTACCAGTACCACTATCTTCGGGCCTACAATCCACTCTGCCTTCAGCACCGTCTGCTTCACAAGCTTCAGAGATGTCACCTCCTTTGTTGTCTAACAAAGCTCCTATTGCTGCGCCTCTTACCGTATCTCAGGATACTAGCTTGCCACCCCTTTCTGTATCAACAACTAGAGCCGCTGAAACAACCACTGGCCTTCCACTGTTTAACAAGCCTAGCATTATTCCTGGTCCAGTTTCTATGCCGCAGACGACACCATTGACGTCTGCTATTTTGGTTGGAGGTTCTAGTTCCATTAGCCTAGATCAGTCGAAACCTTTGTTGGTTACTCCTGGTCAACTGCTGCAGTCTGGATCTGCTGCAGTCTCTCTGTCTACGCCCTCTCAAAATACGGATAAAGATGTTGAGGTGGTTCAATTATCAAAATCGGACGGATTAGAACAATCTGATCCTAATACATCAAAAGCACAACCTCCAATACTGCCATTACCTGCCTCTGCAAGGCCAGCCCAGCAGGTTTAGATTTTTTGTTACTTTGAATTGTTTTTGCTCGTACTCGTCATGCCTTTTTGCAAGATAGCTGCTTCACTTATTGTTAATATGAGTTTTCGACGGGTAGGGGACTACATAACATGCCAATCAGTGCCATGAGTAAGCTGAAATAATCTGTAATAACTAGATTTGCACCTAGGATTTATTTTCTCTCTCTTTTTTTCGATTATGCATGACAAGCTTTCTGGGTACCTTACTTAAGCTTTTTGGACTTAATGGGTTGATGAGTAATGGAACTCATTTTATTGTTGTTTTCTCTCAGCCAAACGGCCACTCTTTCCCAAGTCATAATGGTTACAGGGGACGTGGTGGAAGAGGAAGAGGAGCAGGGGTAACATTCTTCTGACGCATTTTTTAGAATGTGACAATGCATTTGGAGAGTATCTTTTAGACCGCAGCTTATAACGTTGAACTAAAGTCGTCCTTGTTTACAGAGATCACACCAGGTAATGAAGTTCACTGAAGATTTTGATTTCACGGCAATGAATGAAAAGTTCAACAAGGATGAAGTATGGGGTCATCTTGGGAAGAATACCAAAGATGGTGATGGAGATTATGAATACCCAGTTGAAGATGAAGCTGAGCTGCCCAAGACGGATGCCAAGGTAAGGGCACTTAGGCCTATTTATCAAGTTAAGATATATTTACCCTTGCTGATCTTATATTTATTGCTTGTAGCCTGTTTACAATAAAGACGACTTCTTCGATAGCCTCTCATCAAATACCCTCAACCGAGACTCCCAAAATGCAAGACCAAGATTCTCAGAGCAGCGAAAACTAGATACTGAGGTACATTATATATATCCAACCTTAGATTTCCAGTTGTAATGAAAATGATTGACTCGTACATGGTATAATATGGTTCCAGACTTTTGGTGAGTTCTCAAGATCCAGAGGAGGTCGTGGATATGGCCGAAATGGTTATTCACGTGGCCGTGGCTATGGCGGGCGCGGTGGTGGCTATGGATATGGTGGACGTGGCCATGTGAGAGGTGTATCCAATCGTACGTTCTAGATTTTATATGAGAAATCATTTCAAAAGACTCAAAATCTGCGAGTAAGAAGTTAAGACAAGTTGGCAATATAAAATTGTCTGTCTTTTTGGTGGTTTGTATGTTATTTGTTTTGAACTTCACACTTGACGTTAGTGAAATGCTTGTCTATATCTGTATCTTTAGTGTTTCCCAAAGAGAGGTCTATATCTATTATGTACCTATCGTGAAGTTTGTGACCAGTGTACTCCCAACTCTTTTTGCTGTCTTGTATTTTCTAAACAAGATAAATCATAGTAAAGATAAACTGGAAATATACTCCCTCTGTTTCAAAATATAAATTGTTTTGGAAGTATTTTTTGTTTCAAAATATAAGTTATTCTCATATTTCAATGCAATTTTTATACTTAATGGATATTGTATAATCAATTATATTATACAGTTTAATTTTTTTAAATGGTTAAGTTATATTTATTTTATATATTACATAATATGTTTTTATAAAAATTAACTTTATTAATATTTATAATTGTTAAATAAATAAGATAAAATTATGAAACAGTGGGAATACTTAATTCGTTTTCCAGTTTATCTAAAGTTGACTAAAATAGTACTTTTGCCCCCAGAAAAATGTATTATTAGGTATTAATTTAGAAATTACTGAGTTATGTTTAGCAGTTTTCTCAATAGTCTTTCTGAAGTTCTGTACTTGAACTGACTTAGAGTTTTGAAATATATTTATTTGAAAATAAGGAAAAATGTTTAGATATATCGGAACCGGAGCATTGTAGTTATCGGTTAGAAGAATAATAAGAGAAGAGACCGCTTTTTCACGTGTGTCTCGACCACAAATGTAATCTTAAAAAGAGAAAGAAAAGGTTCAGTGAACTTTGTTTTGTCTCTCGAGGAACAAACTTCGGGCCCCGCACGTTCTGTATGCGTGTACATATTAGCCGCCACATGACTGACTCTTACATACATACATACTTGTATATTCATATATTGCTGTATTACTCCACGCGACAGTTATAACTTAAAAGGTAGAGATAACGGATAACATACAAAAAAATGGTCTCACCATTTTTTGTTGCTAAATAAATTGGTGACTCCATGTACCAAAGAATTATAAGATTTTACAGAATTTACTAGTAGAATTATGTAATATATCTTTGATAACTAGTATCAGCGTAGCCTAACCAAATGTTTTATTTGCAAAACAAATTCTTCCTTATGTTTCATATTATAGTATGTTTTTGTTTTCCAAATAAATAATGGTGTAATATTTCTTACTAAAAACAATCTATTTTTGCTTATCAGTAAAAAGTAATACGGTTAATTTTCAAAAAAGAAAAACTAAAAAACATGTTATTTGAAGTAATTTTTCTTTTGCTGGCTTTTAGTTGTTTTGCTAATTTCGCTATTATTATCCAAATAACCATATATATTTCCACTATTTGTCTTTTCATTTGGAACTGTTTTAGTATTACGTAAAAATCCATTATTCTTATTTTTAATTATTGCAGTGGAAAGCGTTCACACCGGTCCATTAATTCAGAGTGATTATACTTTTATATTTCCCCAATCAAGGAAGACCTTATCCATATCTCTCTCTCTCTTTTCTTATAAAGAAAATCTAAAACTCATCGCGCTCTCTCTCTCTCTCTGTCTACTGATTTTACGATCTTTGTTGCCAAAAAGAGAAGGGTCTCTCGAGACAAGTGTTAGAATTACAAAGACAACACCAGCTTCCTCTCTCGACACGACCCTCCGTCATGTCTGCGCCAGCTATGTCTCCTCCTTGCCACGTTTCATCACTCTCTTCCACTATATATACACACTTCCACATTTCCTCATGTCTTTGCCTTATCACTCACCAAAAATCATCATATAACAACTCATTCGAGTTGTCAACATCAGCATATGTCATCCATAGAGCCAAAGGTAATAATGGTTGGTGCAAATAAGAAACAACGAACGGTCCAAGCTAGTTCGAGGAAAGGCTGTATGAGAGGAAAAGGTGGACCCGATAACGCGTCTTGCACTTACAAAGGCGTTAGACAACGCACTTGGGGCAAATGGGTCGCTGAGATCCGTGAGCCTAACAGAGGAGCTCGTCTTTGGCTTGGTACTTTCGATACCTCCCGCGAGGCTGCCCTGGCTTATGACTCCGCAGCTCGTAAGCTCTATGGGCCAGAGGCTCACCTCAACCTCCCTGAGTCATTAAGAAGTTACCCGGAAACAGCGTCGCCTGGGACACAAGTATCCCATACGCCAAGCAGCAATACCGGTGGAAAAAGTAGCGAATCGATCAACGAGGAGTCGCCTAGTTCATCCAACGAGATGTCATCGTTGGGAACAAGAGAGGAGATATCATGGGAGCATATGAACGTTGATTTGCCGGTAACAGATGATTCTTCTATATGGGAAGAAGCTACAGTGTCGTTAGGGTTTCCATGGCTTCATGAAGGAGATGATGATATTTCTCCGTTTAATACTTGTATTTCCGGTGGCTATTCTAATTGGGATTCCTTTCATTCGCCACTTTGAGGTTTCACTAAACTCTCTCAATTATTAAGACCTTATCATATACAATATACATACACAAAATAATCACTGTGATATAGGAATATGTGTAAATATACATCAGCTCCGTGTAATTATATATGTACATACACATGTGGTTTGTCTGTAGTGTAAAAGCAGATTCTTACCACATCAAAAGCATAAAAATGACATTTGTTTGTCTCGAGTACAGAAATGGTAGAAGTGCAATGTATATGTGTAATGAAAACGTGATACTACGTTGTGTGTAACGGTCAATGTTAAGATTCATATGTCTCTGTTTCATGTGGGCTTGACTATTGTCCTGTTTGTTGTGTTGTATCTTTTTCTTTTCTTTTTTTCTTGTTGCTTGTTATCTCTTTCCATCTTATCTCGGCCTCTCTGTTAATGTGTACCTCGCGTGTCCTTACTACATGGCAAGGTCACTGCCCGGTTGTACTAAGCCCAAAAATATATCCTCGGCCCATACATTTGGTCTCCACCTAATAGTTGCGAACGCCAGATCTTGTAATCCACAGAGTCCACTTACATTTGGTTCGATGCCAAACTCGCTTATGTGTCTCTCTGGTCATAGAAGCATATTAAATTATTTTCTTAATGAAGATGTTGTATATAAAGAGAATAAGATATGATATTTAAAAATTTTAAAAATTGAGTTTTTGACCTTTTGTCCATTTGGCTTAAATTCAATTTAGAGATTTTGATACTTAAATATTATATCAGTTTTAACAGATCCCTTTCTTTACTTGAATTCAGATGAACCGGTCCAAATTGAATATCCAGACAGTGATCAATAATAGAAACCATAAATGCAAATTATAACATTCTATTGATGATAGAAAAGCGAATAAAACCACAAGAAATGTAACAAAAGGACACTGATATATGAGCCAAATATAATATATTGAAAAGTCCCAATCCAAGCCCCTACATAGTCTTCATCATGACCATCATCATCGTCATCTTCACCACCATCCTCATGAACAATGATGTCTCATCCACTTTTTTCCCCCCATCAAAAACCTTTCTTAGGTAATTAATATTAAGAACCAAAAAACTAAAACAAAGATCCAATAAAAAAAAGCAGACACAAAAGTCATAAAACACAACGGCACATCATTGTATCCTTTTAATTGGGTATTGGCATTTGTAATTATTAGCTGAGGAGAGATTCCACTAATCAAACGTTGTCCGTTGACTGATGGAGCAGTGGAGCTGTGATGGACGACTTGATGGAGCCGCGAGAAACGGATGCACGCTCGATACCATGCTCCGCGGAGGACTGGATCGCTGCCTTCTCAAGCGCTGCAAATTTCCTCTCTTCGCTCTTACCGTACAGCACAAAGTAAAGTCCCGCTATGATCAGCACAGCTCCAATAATCCTGCAATTAGATAATCGCCACGTGTCACAAAACAGTTTAAATTCTCGTTCCGCTCCTTAGAATTAGTTAAAATTGTTGTAAAGCCCCCGTCTATATGGTTTAATTAGTTTTACATACCCGCCCAAGTAAAATTCTTCGCCTAAAGCAATCGAAGCCATAATCGCAACGACCAAAGTCTGAACGGGTTGGTAAACTGCAACGAAGACTGGACCCCCTCTGTCAATACACCAAATCTGAACCGCAAACGCGATTCCAGACGCCACTATTCCCTGAAAACAACACAACGTGAGAACCAAATTGCCAATGTAAAACACTAGGGCCATTTTAAAACTTTTTAGAAAATGGAGTGTAGAAGAGGAAAAGGTAAAAGAAAAAAAAACTAACGGCGTAGAGGATGGTGAAAAGCTCCCAACCGGAGTGAAAAACCCAAGCCTGAGAATCTCTTTCACAGAAAGCGGCGATGATCAAGAACTGAATGATTCCGAAGAAACAAGTGTAAGACGTAACCGAGAGCCTCGCCGGATAAGATTTAAGAACCGGAGCTTGAAAAACAAGCCAACCGGACCACGAGAGACAGTGACCAATTAGGTAGATGCAACCAAGAGTCCAGTTTTTCGGCGCGGCGTCTCCAAGTGGTGCTAATACAGCGGAGGCTGCTGAGTTGGTGGTGAGGAGGTGAGTGTGGAGGTCGCTAGTCGGACTGTAGATGGTGGGACCCTTGTAGAGAGTGATGACGGAAGCTCCGGCGACGCAAAGAGCTGTTCCTAAGACTTTGGAGATACCGTCTCTTCTGTTTATTCTAACTTTCTCAATCCTGTGTTTTGTATTTTACATACATGACCATAAACATTATTATTATTGATCACATTAATACCATTATTCTGTAATTTAAAATGGCATTTAGTTTTGTCTACGTATAAATATTATCCACTTATGGTGGGTTTCTTCTAAGTTGAAAAAGTCAAACGAAATTATTAAAGTGGTTCGTTATGTATCATTTGCTGTCCATTATATTTTTGGATTTTGTTTTTCGTAATTGAAACACAAGAAAAAGAGAGATGGATCAATGCCTGAGAAGAGCAGCCATGAGAAAGGTAATGGCGGGAACAGAGTTTTGCATGGAAGAAGCAAATGTTGGTGAAGTGTTGTCCAGTCCCAACAAGTAAAATCCTTGGTTCGCTGTTATTCTGTGTCGTGTAATAATCCAATAACATATTCATTAATAATCCAAATTTGTTATTGAAATCAAAGTGAGGAATAGAAATATATACCCGATGAGTGCCAAAAAGAAGAACTGGATGAGAAAGTTGAGAGTAATCGCTGGTCTCTCCTTCCTAAATAACAGAAAGTTATGATAATTAGATTACTCAGTTAATTGTTAGTTATATATTAATCACAACAGATAGAAAGAAAGGGTTTAATGAAAAAAGGTTACTTTTCGAGGAAGTAAGCGAAGGGAAGGAGAAGAAGCAAGGCGATGATGTTACGATAAACTGGGAAGACGAGTTTGCTGATTCCCATGTTAAGAGCAGCTCTCGAGACCACGTGGAATCCGGCGTAACCGAACTGCAACGTGAGCATCGCTATGTGAAGCTGAAGCTTCTCCGGAACTCCCCATAATGTTCTCCGGTTATCGGTGTTATCCGCCATTGGAACTGACCTTTGAAACGGACGACGATGGAGAAGGAATGAGTGTGTTTGATTGAGGAAAAGGAGTGAACTTGTGGAGATATAAATATAGGTAGATAGCTATCTCATTCCCCTTTGGCTGTGGGAACCACCACACTTGAATTCTTTTTTTTTCAATAAGGTATTTCTATTAAATGTATATTGTTATAAGTTTATAACATTGTGAAATACTATTGAATAGAAATGGATTTAGGTATATTAATGATCTTTTTGTTGTTTCCGATCATAAAGAAAAATTGTGACTTGGGTATATGTACTGGAGTTTTTCAAGGCATTCACTCTTTCACAATGATACTACTTGATTAGGAAAATAAAATTATAGTTTATTTTTATTATTTTGCTATTTGTTATATACTTATATGATCAAATTCTCAGGAAAACTATGGTGCAATCACTTTTTTACTGTCGATGGCGCGAACACAATTACAGTTTACACAACACGGTCTTCCTATTTCCTCAACAGATTTTCAGGAAGTTGGATATGACGATTCGTAATATTACTACCGCCAATTCGATTCACCAATTGTTTAATGACGTTTTGGTTCTAATATTTAATATTTTGGCTGCTACAATAAAAGTTAAAAACTTTCGTAGAAAGACAGACTCTTTCGATTTTTCAATCTAATTAATATTTAACCAAATTAAAGTATGATTAAATACGGTATTTTTTTGCTATATATGTGTGTGTATTTTTTTGTGTTGTTCTATTATTATATTTTAAATTTTGTTGACATATATTATCAGTAAAAAACATATGATTTATTTTAAAAAGGTGCAACAAATAAACTCAACAATAGTAGTTTTACCCAAATTTTTTTTTTAAAAAATAAGATGGTATAAGAAATCTAGACTCCAACATATTTTACAGATGCAAAATCAAAACCCCAGAATGCTAACGACGTCAACGACAAAACCCATTCATTTGATCAATTATTTAAACGATCGTGTTTTTAGATTTTGAGATTAAAATTTTCAATAAACTTTTCAGCAACATCTTCAAAATTTGGTTTTTGAGATCCTAATCACTGAAACTGAAATTCTGGTTAAGCTTGTTATCGTAGACACTATCGAGATCACTATAATTATCGCTTTCGAAGCCAGCTTTTATTTGTAGTTGAATTCGCAACATATTCGAAATACAAATCTGAAAATATTAAAGTGAGCTTTTACGGACGATAGAGAGTGGCACTCATTTTATAAGCTACAATTTTACAAATGTTTTGTAAATATTTGTGTATCTCATGAGGAAGGACATATGTCTCTACAATGAAACCCTAAGTTTTACTTTCAACTGTACTTAAACTTTCTGTCTTTGAATTTGATTAGTTAACATGTTTCATCACTTTTTTATCTCATAAAATGATTTACTGTTTAACAACAACAACAACAACAAAAATTATAGATTGCTATTTAATATATGAGAACGCATGTCTAAAACATCCAAAATATCATTATACATCATACTGAATCTTACACATTGGCCATTGGCATTCCCATTCCTGGTTAGAGGTTATGACAAATTGAGCCAAAAATTTCCTTATAATGTTATAAAAAAATAAACAAAACATTCTGATAGGTTTAACTATATGTTAAACCTAAATCATATAGGTTAAACAAAAGGGCCGCGATTTTAACAGTGTGTACTATTTGTGTTTTTTTTTTTAAAGAAAATAAAGAACACAACTTAAAAGGGGCAAAGGCTGTCTCCCACATTCTTTTTATTTTTTCTGCCTGTTCTAGCTGACATGACAACCCTCACGCCACTACTCATTAACGCAACCATCATTATTCTTCTTAATTTTTATTGTATCTTAAATAATTTTCAATCTGAAAAAAAATTAAAATTATACAAGAAAAGCACAATTGTTTATTACTGTATTCCCTCAATATGCACTCACTCTCTTAGACATTATAATGGTTTTAGTTTGTCCTTTCCTTTCATATATATTAGGCAGCATGGCTTTGCTACTAATTATTACTTGTACAGTAATAATAGGAGAATAACAGTCTTATTTTTTTTAACACTACTAAATTTCGTTTTAACACGTTTTTTATTTACATCTTTAAGATATTTTTATTTACATATTCGTAAAAATCATTAATTATTTATGCTAAATAATTAATTTTGTGGGGACGATCCCCACGCGCACTCGCGAACCGTGAGACCCACACTACCTCCTATTTCGTAGGCACACCCACACGCTCAATATTTATGTACACGCTTACACCAATATTATTATCTGTATTTGTCCTCAATTATTTTAAAGTTGTATTTTCCTGCATACCTCTGTATTAATTTCGTTTTAATTCCAATACTCATATATATATCTGTAATCTTATAGAATAGAATCATCGAAAATTTGTGTGGTTGCTTGTATGCTCTCATTTTTCTCTTTCTTTTTGTTTTGCTTTTTTGGAAAGATCGACAATATATACACAATAGAGACTTATTTGGTAAAATGTGGTCGAAACATGTGCATATCCACGTGAAAACAAATCAGATATGTATTTTTTTTTCCTTCCACGTATGTATAATCACGACAACACAAGCTCATGGAATTTCTTGTCACAAAACTGTTTTAGATTAACTATATATTATATAAATATATTTTACTTTCCGTTTTATTATAAAAGTCTTATTTTGACGTAAATATCTTTTTATTTTCATAAATGCCGTGATTGATGAATGCTTTTCTCGAGAAAGATCCAGTTAAACTATTTCTACTCTCATGTAACACTAAGTTGTTTTATTTCTCTATTTAAAGTGTATCATATTAGTAAAAAAAATGAATACCCCAAAACACGATATTCTTTTCTTTTCAAAGTTTTCGTGAACTTGTGGGAAACTTTTATACAGAATTAATATTATTATTAAACTGAAATAACCATATGTAGTACGGGAGCTACAAATATTATCATATTCCATCCGTTTTAAAACAGTTTTTAGCACCTAAAATAAAATAGTAATTTTTGTTGGTATAGAAAATAAATTATAATCAGAGAAAAGAGGGGAGTATGAATTATTGTTTTTTTTTGTCTTATAGAAAAGAGTATTTTTCTGGTGAAACTGGTCGTACAAGTGGCACACGTATGCTCAACCGTATTCATAATGCCATTTGTTGAGAAGATCCCTTCATTAACTATACTGCAACTTCCAAATCTAAACCCAATTCGTGTAAATACATATATTTAATCGCTATAAAAATACATGCATTTGAATAATTAAACTACAGGATACTATTATTTCCTCTCTGAAGCCTTACCAACTGGATCAAAAATTGGTCGTATTATTGTATGGTTGAAATTGGGAATTATTCTTTCCAAACATATTGCTAATTAACAGCAAATCACAAGAGATAATAATATCCAATATGAACGGTATGGAAACATTACCAGCACCAACAATTAGTTCATTAATTAGTTATATATAGCTTAAGATAGGATCTATAACTTAATTAGCTTCATGGTTTCTATAATTTTATGATGTTTTATGTCATTCTAAATTTTCGCTTAATCAAATATCATTCAAAAGTGCACATATAGTATGTGGAGATAGGATCAAGTATTTTTGTTTCTTTCTAAAATATGACAGATCACTCTCGCCAAAAAGTAAAAGTTGTATGAAAGTTCACTTGTGAAAATAATTATTTTGTTATGAAAGATCACTAAACACCATTTTATATAAAAGATGGGAGTATTATTGACGGTAAAGACTAAAGGTTCACTATTATTTTGCCAAATTTCCGGGACTAGTGCTTACAAAGTCTAATTATGATACAATTAATGGAATTAATTAGCATTTTTCGTCTTTGTGACAGAATATAAACCCTTGTTTAGTTTAAATAGAAGAAAACAAATCCCTTTTTAGGTTGAAAAAAGACAATAAACCCTTTTCTATAAAGTTTATACTTTTATCTAAGTCTCTCTCTCTCTCTCGCAACGGGTAAAGGGTAAGGAAACGGGTCGGGTAAGGACCCAGCAAGACAGTAACGGGTCGAGTAAGGACCCAGCAAGACAGTAACGATGACGAACAGACGAAGAAGAAGAGGGAGACCAATCTTAGTTGGGATATTTAATTGCTTTGTCTCCTTTTTTCCTCGCTTTATTTCATTTTTTATCATCTTTGCTCGCCCACGAGCGAATCTTCTTGTCTCCGATCTCTCTCTCTATCCTTTTCTCACTCCTCTTTGGAAATTTTAATACACAAAGATTAGCTTTTAACCTAAATTTTAAAATAAAAGTAATGTAATTACTTTAGAGATATTTGAGATGATCACGCATAGTTTTGGAGTCTTAATATTACGAAGTTATAAGCTCGTATTCTCTCGCTATTTATCCAATTCACTAAACGCTTCAATTTATTTACGGCAATACTTGTGATAAGTCACATAATAGAACACGTTTGACCATAGTAAAAAAATGGAGGTTCCGAACCAGAAGCATATTGTCTGAAGAACGCAGACACAGTTCTGCAAAAATGGATCACATTAATGAATGTGTATACCTCATAACTGGACTGGTGTACATGCAATTTAATGATGTTTGGTTATTGTAATTTAAGGGATCGATCTCTTCAATCACAAAGTTGAGCTCTTACTTGGTTACTGTACACGTTTGAAGTTGGAAAAAAACGGCTTCCTATAAATCAAAAGATTAGTTTGAGTTCCGGTATGAGATCAATGTTATAAAAACAAGATTAAATGAGACACCTAGTAGATTTATATATACTTAATCGAGCTATAATTTTATGATAGATAGATTTACGTGTATACTTAATTTTTCATCCGATGTTTTAACCAAAAGAAAAAGTATTCATCCGATAGTTTGATTGATATTTGATAGAGGGTCGTTAGATTCGTTTGTGAATTGTGATGATAAGTGGATGTCACTAAGGAGACACCTTGACGTGCGACAACACTATAAGGAAGAGACAAGTATGACCCTTCAACATATATTATTATAAGACTAATGCCACTTTAACCACTAACGTATTTTCAATACGTTTATCAACAGGAACAACTCTCTCTCTCTCTCTCTCTCTCTCTTTTTGTTGCTACAAAAATAAAACAAATGCAATCGACAAAATATGGACTATGGCGATCCAAACGTATCAATCTTCGAAAATAAGCTAACTAACTAGCGGAAAACTACTCTAAGCGTTTACACGTTGCCGTCGGATCGGAGTCTAAAGTGATTTTTAAGTTCTTGCAAAAAAAATAATTAAAGCAGAACTGTTTTCAAACTCAGATTTTTAAATGACAAAAAGAAGAGAAGTGGCTTAGGAAAAACAGAAAAGGCCAAACTAATGAGTTTGTCAACTAATCAAGATGCCGTATGTTTTTTTTCTTTATATATAATTTGAGAGAAATGATCTCCTTTGAAACCCATGTCTAAAATTACATATTTTATTTTTTTTTCTACTAAAACAGAAATTTTTAATATTGTTGAACATTTTTACCTCCAAACAAATTTCTTTATTCTGTTTCATAATCTTTTTTTTTACGCTTTTTTCGAGTGCATATATGAGTTTATTTACATGCGGAAGAAGCTATTCAGGTCGACTATGGAGTTCTTTGTAAAATGACAGTTAAAAATTTTGATTTTATGAGGATTTAGAATATAGATGACAATGAAAGACATAAAAGTTTCTAAAAACATGTCAAGATTTTGAAAAACTTGTGAAAGCTTCAATACACTTGTTAATCATTTTTAAAATTGCTAAAAGGTATATTATAATATTGGAAACATATTTATAATATTACAAACAGTAAATATACCTATGAGTATATATCTGACTAAAAGAATGTTTGAAAACTAGATATACTATAACCAGAAAAAAAATTAAAAGTGTCAAGTACCTACGAAATTTTGAGAAGTATCGTAAAAATTTCCAAAAATTATGGAAATTTCCCAAAACTTTGAAAATATCTAATAACTCGAGAAAACCTGAAGAACAATGCCATATCTGTTTTGGCACTCAATTAATATTGTTAACACAGATAAGTTTATGTCAACTGAGAAATAATATAATCATGTTAACATATTTAAGTTTTCAAAAGAGGCTGTTAAGCTAATTGTCTATATATTTAGCTGCCTATAGAGCTTTTAGCTAGAAATGGGTTCAAAAATATTTTTTTCAACCAAAAATGGCGTATTACTTAGGGCCGATAAATTTG
This sequence comes from Streptanthus diversifolius, assembly GCA_039880935.1. Taxonomy (NCBI): domain Eukaryota; kingdom Viridiplantae; phylum Streptophyta; class Magnoliopsida; order Brassicales; family Brassicaceae; genus Streptanthus; species Streptanthus diversifolius. The sequence goes on along the minus strand of JAXGFM010000015.1, from coordinate 2,231,972 downwards.
CGTTTTGGGACCTGTTGTTATTTGTTATAGATTCACACGATTTTACAATAATAAAACCTATATATTGACCCGTAGTGATACACATGATATGAGCCCTTAATATTTCTACTCAAATTTTTCTTTATTTTTTGTTACTAACGATTACTCTAAAACTTGTTCTGTTAGTTAAATCAATAAAAACTCATTCAATTATCTTGAAGAATGGAGGGTTATAAAAAAAAACTTCTTCCTATTAGGCATTTAGGTGGTCTGCAACTATTTTGTGGGTTGGCTTTTTGCATGCGAGATCTTTCTCTCTGTCCAAAATATATTGACTTCTTCTATTTTTTTTGTTTTTGTTTTTATTCATCTCAATTGCTTTTGTTTGGCATGCATGCATAGATTAATTATGGGAAAAATCCACTATATTTGACATGAAATTTGGTGGGATTTCTTATTACAGATATTCCGACATGATTAAACTACTGATATAATTGTCATAATTAATTTCTATAGTCTCTATAACACAAAATTTTCCATCAAAGGATTACAATTTCCACCTTAAACATGATTCTCTTTCTTTTATTCTAGTCGCGCTTTTGTGCTACATAAGCTATATCTTCCTATCCAATTAATGTATTTTCGTTGAGCACTCACTCACCTAGATAAAGTTCTCATAAGTTTTTAAATCATGTAAACATTTTAAAAAACTTTTGTTGTGTATTCACATAATTAAAAAAGAAAAGATAGATGTAACGAAAACATCCGTATAACATAACTCTGTGTAAAAAGTTTTAGACCTATAACCCATAACCAAAAAAGAAACAAGATTTACAACTTCTTTGTACATGTCTTCATTGCTTTTTTCCTCCGCTTGTTTTCCTCATTCACGTCTGTGACTTGGTCAAAAAAACAATAAGAGAACTTGCGTCTTTTCAACATTTGCAATCACAGGCTCCAACGAAAAAAAGGTAAGAAAAAGCTTTTGCTAACAGTTAAAAATACCAATGATAATTCCTTAAATTTGCATGTTTTTTCCACTGTTTTCGTCCCATATATGTAATGTTATGATACAATATTAGCCTGTAATATATAGAGCCGACCACATTGATAGGTTATAAAATTATTCAAAATGTTAACAGTTTTTCTAATACTAGTGAATCTGTCTTTAATCCTGATGGAATAATATTTTGATTTGCTAAGACAATTTAGTAAAACCTTTAAAAAAGAAAATACACTAGTAGAAATTATAGCCATAAGTTGTAACGAATTTAGGCTCTATGTCCTCAATCCGGGATCGTGCCACCATGCCTGAGTGTCTCATTTAATATAATTTTAGTAGTTTATAAGAAAATATACTATCTCCTTTTATAATATCTCTGATTTTTTTTTAATTAGTATTCTCGTATATTTTTAATTTTTATATAAAAAGGAGTATCATATTTTTAATGTAGATTAAAATAAGATTCTAGCTTTACTGCTATTATTTTTAGTTTAACAACTGGAGAGAGAAAAGTAGAAACTTGGAGCATGAGTTTTACTAGAATCTATTTCGAAAAAGATTTATAAATATTGATATATGTAAGGATTAGTTACAGATTTGTTTATATATATAATCTTACGGATGATATACAGTTATAAAAAACAAAATTTCTTTATATAATTTTTATATTCGTCAAACGAAATTCTAACTAAACCGCATATATTTTAGTTAAGCATAGATCGCTTAATAATGTTTTTTTATATTGATTGTACTTATTCACGGCTAACAAACATTTAATATTGTAACTATCTCATTTTAAAATAAATATAGAATCTCTATATTTTCAGAAATTTAAGCATGCTTAATAATAAATGTGAGCAATTCGAAAACGATTTTAACAATGAAGCAGAGGTAAGTATCACATATTTGATGGGTAAATGTCCAAATCTACAATCCTAAGAAATTAGTTACACGGTATCCAAGAAAATGAGATGTAGTTCTTTCGAGTTATTCAAAACTCAAGTGATCGAAAAATTGAAATAAATGTAACGTTAGGAGGATAAATTAACATGTAAACACGATTAGTGTGTCTGCCACAACCAAAAAGGGCGGAAGTACATTACCATTTGTATTGTTGTCTCTGGCATTAATGTTCATCATTCCATTCTACGGCTCAAATGTCACAACTTGGAACCTTCAGACATAGAGAATAATCCAGACGCAGTTTATATACACAAGAAAATCAAGAAATTTTCAGGTCGTTTTCAAAACTATCAATCACGTTTATGTTCAAGCAGTGGAAGACACATTGACGTCTCGTCTCTTTAGACAAGACTTCATGTTCGTTATATGTTTATATCCAACCAAAAAGGCCACTTGAATTTTGTTATTTGTCGTCGTAAACAAACACTCGCTTTCATAATTCGTTATTTTGGCTTCAATAATTCAAATGAAAATAAAACCCCTCTTCTGTCGCTAAAATTCCTTTGATCAAAATGACTCAGTGTTTATAATATTGTGACTATGGCACATGTAGTATATAGTGCTACAAATGGGATAGATTTTACTGCCCACCAGTATCATCTTCAGCAGCTTTCTTGTATTCTGGTTTAAGCTCATATGTCCCTTGGTTCGATCCTCTCTTATTGTACACGCACAGCTCGTTTAGTATTTCTTTCAAAAACTGCGCTGGTTGGTCCGTCTCCTGTACCAGCTGCTTCAAGGTCCAGTTTGGTTGGCCTTCGAATAGCTTGAACATTATAGCTTCGAGCTCTCCACGATCTCTCCTCGTCCTCTTTACCTCGGTTTGCTTGACTGGGGCAGGTTTCTTCTTTTCCTGCTCATTCATACACAACACACAAACAACTAAGATTGGTAACGCTGGTTACGCAAGGAAAGATGCAGACAGAAGATTGAAATCTCAAATCATGGGTTGAAATTTCCATTCTAAATCATCATCTAGTCTGACAAAAGGGCAAACATCGTAATGTACTCCACGGTTAAAATGTTGCTTTATTAACTTTTACCATCTCAATGATTACTCCATATATGCAAAAATCATTGAGAAAAATATAATAATAAGTACCTTTGAATTGGAGGAAACCAAACCAAGCATTCCAGGCATGGGCCTCATATGTACTCCACGGTCATTATCAATAACCTTTAGTGCAAAGTCAAGGAAGATAAGCTTATCTGATTAACTAACAGTTAGCGAGTCCAAGAAGTATAACAAATACCTAAATGCGCAATTATAAAACACCTGTATCTGTCGGTTTTTGATCATGGATTTGCTTGTTCTCTCTCGACAAAGCCTTGCATACTCTTCAATGTCTTCGCCGTGTGGCTTCATATCGAATTTTTGTTCTACCTGTCCTTCGCCAGCTGGATCAACTATTGACAAAAATAAGGTATCAAGAGATGCCTAAACATCGCCAACTTGTAGCCGATGTTATCAATAAGACAAGTTAAATCCAAATAAAAACCTCACCTAGATTGTGTTCGGAGAAGATTTCCATTGGAACAAAGTCTTTAAACATGTTCAAAGCGTAGCTCTTTGGCATGTTCCCATACTCAGCACCAACCATCTCCATGGAAAACTGATATAACATTACAGGGAAACAACAAGTTGAAAAGAACAAACAAACAGTACTCAACAGAAGATCCTTCCCTAAGCTAGATTTATAATTATCAACAAATGTTTTCTTGAAACCAGATCGGTGATGAAATTAGGAAGAAAAATTCAAACTTCAAGGACACATAGTCCCTACACATCCAAGTAATGTAATTTCAAGAATATAAACCCCTCAATATTATGAATTTCCCTACTTATTAAAAAATCTACGGTTTTTCGAAACCAGATTTTACCAAATAAAAACAAAAATTGAGAGCTTTGAGAATCAAAAATCGATGATGTAATCCAATACCTTGGGCTCGGACTGTAGAAAATCAACGGAGTGAACAACCTTGGCCAAACTATCCGATCCAAAGGAAGAAAACGAAGAAGAAGAAGGAGGAGGAGCCTTCTTCCCCCACGCCTTGGCGACGATTACAGGACACTTCATCAACCAAACAGGTCGATCGGAGTTTTCCAAATCGAGCTCATGAACGTTACTTCGATCGTCTTCCATCGTCAACTCAAATACTTTCTCTCTTTTCTCAGAATCAAATCTTTGTTCCTCTTCTCGCAGTTAATTCTCCTCAGTTCTGATCTAAACTCTGTTTCCGATTTTTTTGTTTCGTTATGTCTCTTACTCTTCGCGTTTTGACTATAACCCTAAGTCTTCTCTTACTTTGAAGCCGGGGTGAAAAAATGCGGAAAAAATCTTCCGGAAAATCCGAACCGTTGCTAAATACCCGGACTAATTAGGCCAAGGCCCATTAAATGTTCGAGAAATCAAGTTTTAATGGCCCATTTTCTATTTGCAAAAGCCCTTTTTCCCTGGAGTTATCTTTTTTTAATTTTGTTGCCAATGCCACTTGTCTTGTTAAGTTACGTTCATTAGTTGCAACTTGCAAGTCTAGACAAAGGAGATAAGAGAGCAATACCGCCGATTCTTAAGACCATCTTTCTCCTAATAAAGTCATGAATCGAACCCAAGTTGCTTGCTCGATCTCTTGTTATCATCATGCCATTTTATTTTTATAACTTTACTCTCATTTGGCTAAGGCCTTTGGTTGACATGGATAAAACCAATCGGCGTAGTCAAGGTAATTTAGTATATGAAGTATACTCGAGTAAAAATAATATAAAAAATATCATTTCTGGGATACATTTACAATAACTGATTTATACAATTAACATGCATGGATGTATATCGTGTATGTATTAAATGGATACGAACACATTGTCTGACCACGATTTTGTTTATAAATACACCGATGTTAGAAATGTATGCCGTTAATAGGACAGACGACAAATAAGTAATTATTGGAAAGAACTTAACTAAATCCATGAGAAACCCTAACCACTACTTTTCACTCAGTTGCTTGATGTACAAAGGGGGACCAATCTCTTTCTTTTAAGGATTTTTTTGTTTTGTTTATTATCTCTCATTTGGTTTAATATATTGTTACATCTACACTAAAAATTAAGATTATCATTTTTTCTTCAACTAATAAACATTGATTCATATAAGTTTTAGTATTAATTTTAAATTATGTATTGAAAATATGCAATGAGATTTTTGATATAAGGAGAGTATCTTATATGGCGTGTAGAAGCTATTTTACTTGTATTTCTATCAAGCAATAGCCTTATACTATATATATAATCTGGCTCCTATGAATAGGAAGCTAGAGATTTACATAGAACTATAGAAATATATATATTATAAGGTAAGTACAAGTGAGATATCATATATATCCTAACAACTCCAACATGATATTTGATTATATTCATGATTGTTTTAAGGGGGTGAGAGGAGTGAAAATGCAAAAAAATTGCGATTCTTCCTTTTTTACGTATAGAGGCGCAAATGGGAATTAATTTTTTTTATCCATATACAATTGTTGCTCACATAGTCACTATTTGAAATAGACGTATTGGAAATTTTACAGTATATGATTTGTGAAAAGAGGATTGAGAAAAAGAAAGTAAGTGTCCTATCAATCAAAAATCGAGTTAGGTATAAGCATACATGCATTTCAAAATCTTTGTTCGATACTAGTCTCTCACTTTGACCATAGACTTTACAATATTACAATGATATGATGTGTCGAGTCTTTGGACTCTTCGTGCTTCTTGACCCATTAGTTTCCCTTTTTCAAAATAATTAATAAACAAAATACTCGCTAACAATCCTTTCAAACTTAACCTAGCGTATTTTAACGGTAATTAATGACAATGCCTAACATTTGACATGTGAGATAAATATAAGTATACGTACCATCGGAAACACATGTGCGTCATAAGTACGTAATAATAAAGAAAATAAAAATATTAAAATTAGTTTATAAAAATTGTGGCTAGAGAAAAGAAAAACCATAGGCTAATCCTACGAGGCTGTAGAGCTTTTGTGAAACAAGAAGTGCGACATATCAAGCAAAGTATCAGAGGGGATGATCGTGATTTTTGTATCATCTAGCTACAGTCACTGAAAATTAAGTTTTTTTAAAAATAATTAAACAAAATTAATTTGAACGAGAGAGACTGAAAGAAGAGATCACATGTCATAAGTCAGACACTGTACAGTTTTTGAGTAACTTCCATTTTAACTAGTCCTAAATCAAGCAATCTATAACAGTACTAGTTAATCATTATTGTTATTAATAGTATCAGTTCACACATACATATTGTCATATTAAATATCATTTAACAAGGATAACGAAACCGATTTAGACGTCATCTCTATGTATGTATCTGATTCATTTGTAAATGTGCACATGATTCTACAAATTGTAAGGAAAATATATATATATTATAATAGGAAATATTAGCTACAGACGAATGATAGTCACATCCATGCAAGTAGTGATCAAATAGCTAAAATTATGATAGTTCTGCAGGGAAGTAGTTTGGTATAAATGCCCTATATCACTATCCGTTTACATCAATCTACGCCAATTAACAAATCACATGTTACGTATGGTCTGGACTCATAATTTAATTGACGTTCTCGAAATAGTTAGCCTTAACGTCCTAATATTGTAGAGAGGGGTTGAATCTAATGGAATGACACGATACTATATAAGTAAAAACCATAGATAAAAATGGAGTATGCACATTTTACGCTTTTCAATTACGAGACTTAAATAAACTAGATTAAAGTTAATGCATAAAGATATTTAAAGCCGCCCAATTTTTTTTTTTACTAATATTTTTCAATCTTTCCTGAGATGTTGATTATATATTTCAAATTGAGAATTAAGTTTACATCTCTACTCTGGAGAAATTCCATTGGGTAATAAAAAAGTTGTTTAAAGTTTTCTTAAAATATGTTTTTTTTTCAAATCTTTTATCAATGGAACACGAAACCTAGTTAAGTCATGTTTAGATCCGGCAAGCAAACGGATAAACGGGGAAAAAAGCAGCTTCGAGCTCAACACCAACCAGAAAGCTAATTCAATATAATATCAAACCCAAAATTATTTTAATTAATTAAAAAATAATTAATGTATTTTTGGTTTGAACTTTACTTAAAGAAGTACCATACCAATGAGAAATAGAGTCAATTAGTAACACATAAAACTCCAACTAAGCGACATTCAAATTGACACAGAGATCGATCCTACGAAATGAACCAAAAAAAGAGGTGTAGAAAAAGTTTCATGTAGAAAAATATAACGAATAACCATAGATTATAAGATGAAAATATAATTCTAATTGATCTTCTTAAAAAATACGGACGCGTACGATGTGCATGTTAATCACCACCACTAAGTAGCAACCTAGCTAAGAGAGTTTTATCAATTTGCACGAAATTTCACAAAGACAAATGCGAATACAAAAACAACAACAAAGGAAGGGCTCTTATTATTATAACGTTGTAAAGATGAAATAATATTCAATAAGACAGTCTGAATCTCAAGACCTCGGAGGTGTGAAGAATGGCGTACCGGCCATGAAGGAGTTCAGTTGAGCCGGATAAAGCGACGTAGGATCGAGAATTAATCCATTGTTATTGTTTCCGGCAACAGTAACCGCCGTTTTGGCAGCTGTCTCTTCGGCATTGGTGGTTGTGGCAGTGGAGGCAAGGAGGTCAAGTTGGTGATGGTGATCTTGATCTGGTCCTTGGTCATAAAGAATGCCTTTGAAGACATGTCCTCCAATGTTCACAGCCGTTTGGTAAGCATATTCTTGATCATCTTCATCTTCTTCTATCGAGCTCACTCGAACGCATCGGAAAACCGCCGGTGAGCTAACTTCCGGTGGTAAATTTTGACTCACCTCCAACCCTAAATTACATTAATGATTATAAGAATAATAAAAATAAAATAAGCTTTTTCGGCCTCTTTTATTAACATGTTCTTGATTTTACATCCAATGAAAAGCCAAAATCTTTAAATATTTATTGAATTGAGTGTTACATGAAATCGATCTCAGATAAACCCTTTTATGTCGTCAGGTTTACTAAGAAACAGTAACGTAGACAAAATAAAGCAGCAATATCCGGCGGACATCCTCATTCACACGCAAATGATGTTGTACTTCTCCACAAACATTCATAATTAAAACTTTGACACTTTTTCTTGAAAATTCAATCAATTTTGCAAGCTGAATTCAGTATCATCAATACGAAAAACACACACCATGTTCAAATTTTACCTGAATTAGAATTAGCATTCACCACACGGGTAGCAAGAGCCGATCCACCACCACCACTATGGTCTTTATCATCATTACCACCACCATTTGCTTCTCGTAGGCGTTTTGCGTTTGCGTTTTGTGTTTCACGGCTGGAGGATGAATGATGCTGCAAGGAAGCGAGTTGAGCTAAACGCTCACGGCGTTTAGCAGCAGGAACCCAAGTGCTCTTAACGTGAGTCTGACAGTGAAAGCCTCGGCTTTTACAACAAGTTCTACATCTCATATGAGGACAATCTTTCTTAGCTTGATTCCCACAATCTTGGCAATTCATACCTCCTTGTCTCGTCACGGTGAACCCTCCCGGCTCATGATCGGAGACTACGTTGAAGTATAAACCCCGGCTCCGGTTACTGTTGTTGTTGTTGCTGCTGCTTCCGCTTGGAACCATTCCGAAGGAGTAGAAGTTTGCAGGAGCTGTGACATGTTGTTGTTGTTGTTGTTGTTCTTGTTGTTGTTGGAAGTATTGTGGAGGCCAAATCTCGAAACCCTTGTTGGTGTTATAGATCTCGTCTTTGTAAAGATAAAGATAATTGCTCTTGTCTTGTTGATGATGATCTTGCTTGTTGTTGATGTTGTCTCTCCCGCCTAGATAGAAGAATCCTGCCATTTCTTTCCGAAGTGATAATCCACATCACACACACAGCACACCCCAAAGAGATCCAAGAAAGAGTAATATCTTCTCTTTGCTTGGGGAGATTGATAGTAAATGATGTGGAAAATTGAATTAACTAAGAGACTGCAAATGCCGCCATGGAATTAGTCTCTCTTCATCATTTTAAGACAACAAAATTTTGATCTCTGAAAGTGGTAGTTGCTGGGTTTTCTCTGTGGAGAGAGAGAGAGAGAGAGAGAGAGAAAAGTTTTTAAGACATAGAGAGTCCCATGAAGATCTTTTTCTATGGGCACTTCACTACAGTTATCATCCACTTTGAGTGGATCCCCATCCCATAAATATTACTCATTATATATGTTTAAAAGAAAAAAAAAAAGATAAACTGACACTATTTTAAGTAATTTTCTTAAGAGTAATCGTGCTATTATGTGTGTTTATTTTCATGGCTTCAGTTGGAGCATTCGAACAAATTTGTGTTTTAAAGCGTCGATTTGAATCAATACAAGAATTGTATATAAATTAGTATGTCACGATTTATTCACTAAAGTGATCATATTTCTTCTCTACATCTTTTATCAGCCTTCGAAATATATGTAAACGAGGAAAATTAAATTATACATTATATATATATATGTGTAGAGATTAATTAAAGTCATCGTTATTTCAGGGTCCAAAATAATATCCATGAAGCGTATTTTTTCTTATAAGATATATTCGATGATTTACTTTTGTCGAATTTAAAATAATTATCGGTCTTCGTATTAGTAGATTTTGAAATTTTACGATGTTAAAGGTAAAATATAAAAAAACAGCCAAAATATTGTTAAGAACAAAATAATTAGACTAGAAGAAAATTATTTCGAAGCTCATACTATTAATTTTATCAATGGTGGTTAAAATTCCACGTGTTTGAACAGGGAGTTTTTATCCACTCGTCCCTCCCCCGTAAAACCCTCCCCACCGTTAGTTTATCTTTTCATTCCCATTTCAATCCGATTTAGAATTATATGAAATTATATAAAAACAGTATGCAAACATTAAAGGCAATTCAGAGAAGAAGAAGAAGAGAAAAAATAATTATGGGAAGTCCTTTTTGTAGAATTAAAGAAAGTCTAACGTCACACTGCTTTGACATTTTATCGTCACGGACGGTCTTATCATGAGGTTTACAGCTTAATCACGGCGAGTAGACCTTCATTGACACATAGTCGGAGATATAACTTTTTCAACGAAGCCTACGTGCGCTAATTTCTCTGTAATTTTATGTTTTATTCGTCTAACCAGGGTTACGTGGCACTAATAAAGTTTATATACATTTTTTTCCTTTTTTTCATGACATTAATAGAGTATACAGTATATGAGGTGATACATTCAATCACGTATAAAATCTTGTATTTTTGGACAATAATAAGAATACCAAACAAAATTTCAGTTTACTACAGATTTTTTTTTTTTGTATATGTTTTTCAATTCTATGTGATCGAGTTTATCACCTGATGAAATTTTAAATCTAATTAAAGATCTATAATTCATGTATTCTTAAAAGGTTTCAAAAAAAATTTGTGGGCTTTTTGTGGATAATAGTATAGAATAGTCAAAGTGTAGATTGTATAATGCAATTATACGTATTCTCTTCAGAAAACCAGCTAGATGTGTTTCCATAATTAAACCTCTAACGGGTACGATAGATATGTAAAAACAAAAAAGATAAGATCGAGAAGTGGTTTCAAGAACTTAAACTATAATGTTCTCTCGAGATAAAAAAAAACTATAATAAAAAAAATTTATGTGTGCTGTGTTTTAAAGGAGTTTTGCTGGACAGCGATCCCTAGTCTAAGGTTTAGCTCACGAGTCATTATTATTAGCCGATGAATGGATGTGATCGTCTTCCATTCTTACCCAAACTACTACATGAATATTATGTATTCTTTTCTGTATTTAGATCTTTTAGCTCGTTCCAACTGAAATGGAAAATTTATCTTTCACGTTCATATTTTCTAAAATTTTGAAAGCATTAGAAAAAACGATTTTGGGACTATTTTGCTCTTTTTCTTACAAATGAAAATAGAGCAACGTAACACCAAAACGACCCATATATATAAATATATATTAACAACAACAAAAACCCATATATATACTTTTTTTGCGAAAGAAACCGTCCGTGGTTTTATCTGAAACTGGCTACCACTTCTCAAATATTTTATACAAGTACGTAGCAATTGGTCATACATATTCTATAAATTCACTAAAGATTACGTATTCAGTCATAACTTGGATTGACTTTAGAACCGAAGCAAGCAGACCCACTCTAGTGTCTTTGATCACGTGGAACCGCGTGTATTAGCGGCGCAAATTGCATTTGATAATGATAATTAGGCGCATTTGATATTAAATAAACTGGTTTAATAGTTTATATTTTTGGTGGATGTCCTTTTTAGTCTCGTGGCTGACAAAGAATTTAATTTGTTTTTGTATCTAGTTTAGATGGGTTCGAATTTTCAGAAATATTAATCATTTTTTAGTTAAAGCAAATTTATTGAAAATTTTCGACGAACTGGATATAGAGTTTTTCGATGTGCTCATGTGTTAAAAGAATATGTTGCGAGTGTGATGCACATAAAATCGTATATAGAAAAAATTATGTGAATTAAACATTTTATTATTATTAGTAGATTGGTTATCTCTCTCTAACAAAACTGAATAACAACCTTCCAACAAACATATGATGTGAAATGCTATATCGTCAAATTTGTTTATTAAATAGAATTTTAGAATATTTTTTTAATTTAAAACTTCGAATTATATAAAGTTTTATTTTTATAAATCTGGTAATATAATAAGAAACTTACATATCAATGTTCCACCTCTTCTCTTGCGAATTGTTGACAATTCTGATGCATATTAAATTATTCATACATAATATCAGCCTTATCAGGTCACGAGTGAGATTTGACTTCTCAATTCTTATAGCTAGATTTGATCAAATCTCCGGTATCAACAGGCCAATTAATACACAACCAATTTTACAATATAAAGTCTTACCAGTACCATCAGTAATATATACATATATAACATAAACTGATCCTTGAACATAATCTTTGAGAATTTGCGTATTTAATTTTGCTTTCCATTTTTTTTGTATGATAACAAACCGTTTTTTCTTTTTCATTTAACAAACATATATAAGTGGGTGAACCGTTTTGATCCTCCCATTCAGTATTATAATTCAGTATTTTAATATTTTTGTTAATTTATTTAATAGTTTTAATATTCCTTTTAATATTATGAGTAATTCTAGATATTTGTGTGATGAATTTCAAAAATAACTACTATTATATCACATGATTTATATAAGTTACCAATTTTATAATAGTAAAATATTACTAAACCGTTAATGATTCATACATGAGTGAAAAGATTTACTTGTGGAGAATAATACATCATTTTTATGTGTGTTTATATAGACCTCGTTTTTTGCAATTAATATTATTTTTTTAAAAAATATATGTTGATATATATTATCTAAAAATGGAATATTGATTCAAATCCAAAAATTCCAAAACCCAATTACTAATACATATGATTTTTTAAATAATTTGGATACTGATATCCAGGTGTAATATATATTTTTTGGTTCTGCCTAATTAAAAAATGATAATGATGATATCTAAAACTGATTTATCAAATACTTTTTCTGTTTTACATTTAAAAAAATAACTAATTTTAGTTACAAAAATTAAATATTAATTCAAAATTTTATATAAATTATTATAAATTTGTACAAACAATTTTTAAAAATCTAATTACACTATTTAAATATATATTTTCGACGGTTATATCCACTTGATCTATATCTATACTGACAAATCTATTAGATTCGTATTTAATCTACTTAATACGTTTGATCCGTTAGATATGTACCACTTGTTCTGTTCTTCCATTTGAATCCTTAGTTACCAATCAAAGTAAAAGAAGAATTGATCGTATTTAGGGGCCCGAGACATGAGTCTTCTGTATTTTAGAATTTCTTGTTGACTAAATCACTATTTTGTCTTTATTTGTAAATGTAATTACTTAATACTTTATAATTTAATAGAAAACCAAGGAGCTCCTAACTTTGATGGCTCGGGATCTTCATGATTAAACTAGTTGCCTAATGTCCCTTTGTCTTTTTTCTTTACTTTATTCTTCCTTTTTTTCCCCTCGTTAACATTTTTTGTTGTTCTTATCATATTTAATAATCTGACGGGATTAGTATCTAGCACTGATTTGTTTTTTTTTGGCTGATGATATTTCTGGTAAGAGAAGGACATACTTCGTGGGTTGCATGAAGTTATGAGTTTCAATAACTAAAAGATAGAATGTTAAATACTTAATATTTTTTAAAAAACATAATAAGCGACAAATGTTCGTCGACTATAGTTACTGAAAATATATGTATATAAGCTGCTAACTCATTCAGGTTTGATATAGATGTTTTCAAATTATATTTTATAATATTTTAAATAAATCCACCAACAACGAAAAATGCTATATGTAGTCATGCGTAGGCAATGAGGTTATACAACATGTTAAAATGATTAACATTGTCATGCAACACTCTTTCTTCTTTCTAAAACACCACACAAATCATCATATTTTTAAAAGGATATTTCGAATGTATCTCTATTTTTTTAATGTGTTTTTTTTCGGAGAGTCAAGCTTCAATCCTCCTGAAAACCATAAGAGTTCTGAAAATTATGTAATGCTGAAGAATTAACGCCACAAATTACTTGGCCGTAAATCCTTGTGATGAATACTAATATTTGTTACCAAATTGTGTGCATAGTAATGATTATGAGAGGTGATATATATATATATATATATGAGATTTTTTTTTCATTATACAGCCGAGGTGATTTAAGATGTTATTATTATATTTTCTTAGGGAAAATTCGAAAATAAAGATTAGCTCCAATTATTATTGAGTTGTTGTCTTACACTCTCGAGCCTTGTGCTCACTTTGATTCTCGCTGCTCTCTCTCCTCTCTTTCTCTTTATATATAAATGCTAGTCAATCATTCTTCTCACTAACAGTATTATCCCGACAATCTTCTCAATGATAATTATATCTATTTATATATATATACGTTGGGTTAAAAATTGTTTTTAAGTCGAGACTCTTTAAGCAGTTAATTATAGGATTTAGATTCGAATCCGATTGTCGGAAATGTTATAAAGTAATTAAGATAATTAACCAAAAAAAAATCTTTAAACCTAGAACAAATGAGAACGATGATAAAATTACAAGAGATGAAAACTTTAAGAAAATCGAATACAAGATATAAATACATTCATCGTCAGACAATTAATTGTAAAAACTTTACAAATTTCGCAAAACGTTGACAATTTAAAATCCTGATATCCGTTAACATGTTTTTTTTTTAATTTACTAATAACAGGTTTATTTTGTTAACTTATCAGCTTTTTAAAATTTCGAAAACTAAAATGTTTGTATACATATCGAGCCGAAATTTAGACTAATTACCTAGACATGTAAAATTTCGTATATTTTTGTTATTTACGCATCCATAATTACAAACCACTGGAACTGTCGGGGAAAAAAAGACTCGACCTTGGTTTCTCAAACTAAATTACTATGAATTAAATTTACGTTAGCTTTGGAATCAGCGGGAGTATTACATACTAATATTGTGGTTTCAACTGGTCGCGTATCGGTTTAAAACATTATTTTGTCGGCTGTTTTCTTGATGAGCCATATCGAGGCTTTTCTACTCGCATTTAAACATTTCAATATTGGAGTTTCTTTTCGCGAGAAGCCACTTTTGTTTTGTTTTCTTCATATTGTTAACACATATAAAATACATGAATAAATAACGAGAAACATCATTTTTCATCACGTACTCACCATTAAAATAATCAACTTATGCTTTCAATTTTTCTATGTCAGTCAGCTAAAATGTTCTCCAGCACGTCGTAATTAATAATATTCATATAGAAAATTTTAATTAATTTTATCTCTTCCTCTTCTATATGTTAATGTCAATGTAATACCTGAGTAAACATGAAGTAGCTCAATTAGACTGAATGGATGAAACTTTTTAAATTACTATTAGATAGAAAGAAAGAAAAAAACATTTTTATCCATAATGCCTTCGTGACCATCATTTTTGCTTAAAGCTAAGTTATAATTATGGTCTTTCCGCCAGAAACGGGTTTTTGTCTTGTTGGAAATAAAGAAATGAAGTGACTCAAAGCGTCTTCCTAAAGCTATAAGATATTCGATTTACTGCGTTAAGAGTAAACTTTATTCCAATATATATAAGTAAGGTGAACAATAGTTTGAAATTCAGACGAGGGAGCAAAAAATACTAATTTCTGGTTTCAACGATGTCCCTACTATTACGAACATATTGAAATTCTTGTGTAGTCACCTACTTCATACGAACTTCCCATCGTACGTATATTTGATCTGTATATAAAACAATGAAAATAAAAGCGAAAACAATATACAAGGTGATGTGATTGTAACTTTGGTTCGTGAATAGATAACATGTTAAGTATAATAAGCAAGTCTAATGCTGAAACCCTAGGCGACGAACACTGCATGCCAATAGTAGAAACAGTACGTAAGATCACGAGATCAAACTTATACGTACTTTACTTTCTTAGGATCCCTCCACTTGTAGGCACTAGCCCCATGCCACGTGCTTCCTCTTCATTAGCTTTATGGGCCTCATAAAGCCCGTGGGGCCCATCTTCCCATCCATGCACATGCTTCACATTAAGCTCTACCTATGTTAGTGTGTTTACATAAATACTAACGTTAATACGCATATTTAAGTACATATAAACGTATAATATAATAGGCCTATAAATGCCTTTTGGTAAAAGAGACCGGCCGAAGAAAAGACAGCGCTGTGGTCTCCACGAAGGTTGCAAAGACTCATTTTCATTTGGCACGTGACCACCACCATTCTCCAGAGTCTTATAATATGTGTGTATTATATAAGCTCACATGTATAAAACATATATTTTATAGAATTTAGATAGTTTTCTATTTGTTTGTAGACCATTCACGAATCTATAGCACTATACTCTAGTTTGAAGATAAATAAGTGAGTTGGCCTATTTGATCTTCAGCATCAACAGTAATTCAATACCTGTATGAAATATTGAAATCCATTGCCGAATTACCCTCGGACGGTCCAAGTATAGGCACGTTAGTGGGCATTACGCTTTGGGCATTACATCCGAATTGTCCTTTCGCATGACTTCCATATTGATGGGCTCAACTTTAAAGCCCATAATACATCTGGAAGTTTTTGCGTTAATTATAATTATAAACTATTTTTTGGTTTTTTCTGTTTTCTTTTTTCTTTCCGACACTCAAATATATTATTCAATGGAGAAACTCATTAAAGAGAGATAAGAAAAAAAAAAGGTATATATCCACTGTTCGTCCATCAATTGTAATGTTCAAAAATTGTATGCAGGCTTTAACGCTAATGGCCGAAGTATGGGCGTAAATGGTAATACGCTTTGGGCGTTACATCCGAATCGTTTTCATTCGGTGAATGGTTAGACTTCCATGTATAAAACGCCTAACCTTAAAGCCCATTAAACAATTTTTCTTTTTTAATTATTTAAGTTAATCATCATATTGTTAATGTCGGTTTGCTTAATTTCCTTTTTTATTTATTTCTTTTACAATCGTTCATTAATCTTACACGTTATAATGATAACTGGTAGTTCATCTGTACTGCTGTAAATATTACTATTGTTCAAATTTATTATATAAAAAAACCAAAAACTATTTTTTTCAAAATCAAACAGTAAAAGGATCTATATCGAGATAAAAACAAAAAAAAAAAAAAAAAGTTTGGGTTAAATTAAATTCTTCGAGAAAAGGAGAAGACTAGGAGTTATTATTTTATTTTATTTTTAGGAAAAATGTTAAATTTAGAGGAATAAGATTCTGTGGCTGATTCTCTTGGAAAATATTTCCTTTCTCAATATTTCATCGACTAAATAGAAGCTTCTATCGTTTCCCTGAAGAAAAGATTATTATTTGGGGTCTCTGATGGGGTCTCACTGGCTCCCTGAAGATGATTTTCGTCTCAGAAAATCCATCGAGGTTTAGTTTTCACGAAACCCTAATTTCCACTCTTTTTTTTTTTGTTTGTTTTCATTAGTCTCTCGATTTCAAGTTTTTCTACTCTATGTTATTGTCTTTTCCTATCTCGCGTTCCTGTTATGAGTTGATGTTACCGAATCTCGAACTGAAACCCTAAATTACTGCAGCGTTTAAACCTTAACTCTCGCTGGACAACTGACATGCTAGCTTGTGTCCCAAGTCATCCAACTATTAGTTGATAAAAAAAAAACTTGATTAGATCGGCTCTTACGAGCTTGTAATTGTTTTTTTGCCGATTACTAGACGTCCGTGGTGTTTATCATAGTCTATGATAGATATATTTACTATCTAAATCCATGATTTGCAATTTTTTGTAATGATTTATGGAGTTTAGCTTGTTATAATAGAATGGAGCTTCTCTAGAGTCGCTAGCGAAAGGAGCAGTCAAATTCTCTCGGAAATTCACACTTTCGGAACTAACAGATCGATGGCATTCTCTTCTCTACAATCCTAAAGTCACATCTCTATCTTCATCAACCGGATTCGATCTCGGATACTCGGGTCAATTTCTTCCACAAAGTAATCATTATCACACAACACCAGTCAGATCTCAGTATTACGCGGCGTGTAAGAGGAGGCGTTTGGAGGAGCTTCTTAATAATGATGATAATAATAATGCCATTGATGAAGATCTTAATCATGTCTCGTTTGGAGGTCACACGTTTAATGGCTCTGATTTCTTCGACTTGCAGTTTGATGCGTCAGACTTTGAAATCATTCAAAATACTTTCCCAGGGATTATGCATCAACAAGATGATGATGATGATGATCGAATGGTCAATCAGTTGGTAAACATCAACGATGGACAGAATCAAGACTGTAATGTTACAGACACAACAACGGCAATAATAGAGCAATTTTTTTTTCAAGAAGAGTTCCAAGATCCTCTGTTTCAACAACCCAATACTTCCTTCAATGAGACAACATCAGTGTCACATCAGCAAGTCGTTCATGATCACGCAGAGACTTGGATTGCTCCAGAGTCTTATCTATACTTGCGAAGCAAACCAGAGGAATATTGTCATAAAGTTATGTCACTGCCAGTATTGGATCCACATCCAGAAATCATTAACGGTGTTATCATATGTACTCTAAATCAAGAGTCCCGAGAGCTTCCAGATAACGATAATATTAACCTGCAACTGTACAAACAGCAAGCTCGAAGCTCGATTAATACTTCATCATCATCACTGAGGAAGCATATGAATCCACCTCTGCATCCAAACAGAGGATCATCACTATCACAAGCCAAAGGTGTTGGATATTGTGCTGTTACAGAACAAGCAAGTTGTTCTTCTGCATTCAAAGATAGCTTTACGGAGAACGCGACATATAATTTTACTGCAACAACTTCAACATCACAACAACACTCTCCAGAGAAAGAAATCTGTGAACAGACATTGAGTGCAGGGATGGATATAAGCGCTCCAATGTCAGAAGAAGAGGAGAACATGAATGAAATCGAGAGTGATGAAGATTTGCCTTCCTTTTCAGATGTTGAGGCTATGGTATATAAACTCTTACAAGTCTGTGAAAAGTATTGTCTTTTCTTGGTTGAATCTACTGAAACTGTGTTTCTTTTTTCTGAACCAATCAGATTCTTGACATGGACCTCGAACCGGTTGGTCAAGACGGGTACGAGTTCAAAGGTAACTAAGCTGTCTCGTAAACTGTGATTTGTGTCGTTTCTTGTCTCTGATTCAATAAAGCTATACTGATGATTGTGTGTAGCTTCAAGATATCGAAACGAGGAAATGGCGCGAATGATAATGAGATTAGAGCAGAGTTCTAATTCTTACATGAACCGTAACATCGCTTCTCATGGAGCTTTTGCTATTCTATACGGAAGCTCTAAACATTACATTAATAAACCAGAGGTTACTGAATCTTCTCTTGAGTGCTAAACTAGAGAAATTAACTTGAGTTTATAGGGAAACAAATTTCAACATTTCAGGTGTTACTTGGAAGAGCAACTGGAGAATATCCAGTGGATATCGACTTAGGAAAGTTAGGGTCTGGAAAAAAGGTCTCTCGACGACAGGTAATGACGTCATTCATCATATTAACACCTGTTGACTTTTATACGTTTTTGATGGATAGAAGGTTTTTAAAGTGAGAGTTTTTTTTTTTTGGAATTAGGCTCTCATCAGATTGAAGCAAGACGGTTGTTTTGAAATCAAGAATCTTGGAAAGTTTTCGATATGGATAAACGAGAAAGAAATTGAACATGGAGAAATTGTTAATCTCAAGAACAATAGCTTTATCCAGGTAAATTAACTTTTTAACATTTGTTTTAATGTTAGGATAAAATTAAAAAAACCGAAACTGATCAATTTCTTTATGTACATGTTTTCTTGTTTGCAGATACAAGAAATGTCGTTCATATTCCAGATGAACGAGAAAGCAGTCAAAATATATTTAGATGGAATTCACAAATGAGATTATATATTTATAGGAATTAGCAGAGACTTATATGTTATAACAGTTGTATGATCATCGAAACTTATCACGTGAGATTGATTGATCGATCCAATGAAAGTTGGGTGATTTTAAGAGTCTTTTCGTTTGTTTGTCAAATAGTCATCGTAAATGGTCAATAAGCAGTGAAATTTAAGGGTGAGAGAAACAAAATTCGAAATTGATGAGGATCTCTAAGTGTATTGATGCAAAGAATGAGCAATGTAGTGACTAGACAGATGGTGACTGATTGGCCCATCTTTGTTTTTAAGGTAATATACAAACATGAAACACCCTCTCTGATTTAGATATTTCATGACGATGTAAAGATATTATCGAAACATTTCAATATGATACATGTGAATCATTAGTGTTCCACTGTCACTTGAAAACATATTTTCTAAAAAATAGTAAATAGAGATTCAACCAAAATTTTATATTATGCTTATTTATTTCTTTTTAATTTGTTAGTCACCTTCCTATATTAAATATAATTATCGAGAAATGTATTTTAATATTTTATCTTTGTAATGTTAATTAATTTCTATATATCGCTGTTGTTATTTTTTTTTTTTTCGTATAATGAAACCAAGTTTGACTGTACACTAACTAAACCATGGTTTGTCATTTCATTAAAACTTGAAGGTGGTGTTTTATTTCTTCTAACTGTGCCAATGCAGAAACAAAAAAAAAAATTAAGTGTGAAAGTGTTTGTAGTTCTTCTATATTACGTCTAGATGAAAGTTCACTTACAAAAGACTCTACAAAAGAGCCAAAAAAAAAAAAAAGCTGTGTCCTTGACGAGTGTTGATGGCCTTCGAACTAGAGTCGCAGGAGCTACTGGTGGTTCGCCGGAGGCTTGTGTCGAGTGAAGCAATTTGTTGATGCGTCGTCCATTTCTCTTTTTCCAAAAATGATATACTGTAAATTGAAATACTAATTAAAGGAGGAGGATATATAACGTTATTGCAGTTAAAATTCTAATAAAAAGCCAAAAAAAAATCGTGAGCTCCAATTGCGTCTGCTATGGATTCCTTCCACCCTTCGGGACTACTTTGACCTACTAGATACTCTATATATAATAATAATTTCTTTATTTCTCTTTATCTTAAAGTGTCACTGTTTTCGGTTCATCTTTCAATAAAAATATGTTAAATAATTAAATTAATATACATTAAATTAATGAAAACTCACAGGGTGGTCCAATGAAATCATTAAATTCGCTTAATAATAGAAAAAAAAAACTATATTAAATCGCTGTTAGGAATCGAGACGTTTCGATATTGTCCTCCCCATCTTCTGCCCATTCAGATCCAACTAATTCCCTTATTTTTATTCTAGAAATGTATAAATACAAAATAATCCAGTAATCAACGGGTGTAATTATTATAGTGTCATGAAAATAAAATAGAATCATCCTAAATTATTTTGATGACATAGTTATGAAAACCTAGCTAACTAATAAAGGGTGGTTAACTAATGGTGTATCATTTCATGTTTTAGCAACGTAATTAATCTAATTTTTTTTATTCATAACATTTACTTTCTTTTTATTTATTTTATGTTAAGTGACGTAACTTAAAAAATCACATGATTTTTTATTTCCTCGATATCGTAATAATTTTTTGTTCAGTTAAGAGAAATTCTACCAATAATCAAAAAGAATTCAGAGTACATATGATTAAAAATACAAAAAATAATTTCATTTTGTATTGAAAATGTAAAAAAAAAAATTCAAATTAATAATTTATTTTTTGACTAAAACATCACTCATAACAAAACAGAGATATCAATTTTTCATGTTTCAAAAAATTACTTAAACCATATGTTTTAAATGTGTTAAAAATATATATTAATTATATTTGTATTTCATTTGACTGTTCTACTATTATTTGATAAAGACTGTGTAATTGCAAATAGGAAATTCGTAAATTAAATTGAATGAATTTTAATAAGGAGGGTGACCGAGTCGAGTTCTAAGAGTGGAGCTTCGAACAACGTACGAGAGACACGACGGATAGAACCAGCCACGTGTTGTCTTTTTCCGTTGTCCGTCCCTTCTTCGACCTCCTTTTGGACTAACATCTAAAGTCTTACCTATTGAAACAAGTCTCAACGTTTTCAAAAACAAATAAACAACAACAATGAATGAAAATTTGACATAATAAAACACCTAAATTCAGCAAGTTCGTATGATTTATTAACTTCATCCAGGCCTCCAAAAGTATGTGACCCAATTTTTTTTCCATGATCATATGATATTTAAATGATTTCGCCATGATTACCCACTTGCTAGTTGCTAGATAGGACCCATTTTGTTCCTTAGATCACATTCACAAAGCTATAACAGCTCCATTATCGGAAGTAAGTAGAAAAGTTTTTCAGTATTAAAATAATAATATAAAAATAGAGAAAAGAAGAAGAGATAAAAGAGAGAAAGAGACGATTTTCCTTCTTATTTTTTTATAATTAACTTAATTTCTTCTATTGTAAATTTAATTATAGTACTAAATTACATCAATATTATTTATAAAATACTTTTTTTAAGAACATATACGTTCTAACTAATCTCAAGTAATATTGCTTTAGACGCTGTTCACATGAGATTGTGTGTATTATGTGCTCTCTAACAAATAATATCGAATATTAATTTAAAATAATGTCACGAAAACTCACACTGCTGCACTGCATATCGAGTCAAGAATATTTGTGTATCTTACAAGTTACTTAAATTTCCTGTTGGCACAAACTTGTTAATTATATTTAAAAAAACATACATTAACTTGCCCAGTCTAACATTTTATAACAGCTACTTAGTCAAGGAAGGACATTACATTCAAACTGCGGAAATATTAACAAAGATCAGTTTCGAACATGATTTTTTTCTTTTACTGGTGGTTACTAATTTAGCAAAAAATTGAGATCGATAAGAAAGGTACTCGCAGTGAAGGGCCTGAAGGCTAAGGGGTAATTTCTATGTGGACTCGTAAAAATATTAGTTATAATATTTAGTTACTACTTGATAGTGGACTAGATTTTAAAACTTATCCTTAACATCTATACAAACCAACTACTGTAATATGCTTAGATACCATTTCAGGTTTGATCATACTGGAAAAAAAAAAACAAAGCATTTTATTTTGTCTCCAGTTACTAGCCACGTTCCATATTCACTCTAAGAAATATTCTGATTTGGCCAACAAAGAAAGTCTGATTAAGTGGTTTATTATTAAGAAAAACTAATTTGAAACAGCCTTGAAAAATATAGCATTTTATCATTGAGTTAATCTTAGTTTTATTTATGATTGAATGAGCTTTAAGAACTCAATAGCAAAATAAAAAGATTACAAAAAGGTGAATCTAAAGTTGTCGGAAAAGGAAACCGCAGAGACATATTTTTATGTGTTTAATTATGTAAAGAAAGACCCACCACCACCAGTCAACTTGGTTCGATACCCGCGCTTCACACCACCCATTGGCCACTTCCAAGGCAATGTTCTTCGATGGCTTCAATCATAATCTGCCTAAACAAAGATAGCACAATAATATTGCAAACATATAACAAGATGATATATTTGCAACTATTTAACATATACCTATAATTGTAACTACGTTTGATCTTCATCGTCTGTTTGGATTTATAGTGCATGACTGCAAGAGCTTTATTTATATAAATGAAATTTTAAATGAACCAGAGACCAATCGGCTAAAACAAATGTAGCTTAGCATTTTCTCCTTGAAATATTGGTGTTGAATCTGTACTCTTAGGGGACAATTCATGGAAAACAGCGTAGTATTATCTTCCATATAAACTTATTACTAAATGATATGAACCATGCACATGCACGGTTTCTAAAAAAAGTATTTTAAAAAATATTATTGTTTGATATTTTCTATAGCATGCACATGTGATTATTAAACTGTTAGGTTTTGAGAAAAAAAAAACTGTTAGGGGTTTAGAGATTTGGTAAAATTTGATCAAGTCTCATAAATATTATTATAATATTAATTATATTATTATTTTATTAAAAGAGAAAAGAAAGAAGAAATGAAAGATAAATGATGAAGAAAAAAAAAAGAAACTGTGGATGAGATGTCACAAAAATTTAGTTTTAATAAAACTTTTATTCCTAAATCTGATAATTTTTTTTATTTTTTATTTTATTTTTAATTATATAAGACTCTAAAAATCTCACAGTAAATGGTCTTATATCTCTAGAACAACAACCACTTTATTTATTATCAATTAATAGTACCGGCGCAAAATCAATTTGATTCAAAATTGGTTGGATCGATCTGATCAGAAATTGAGATTTCAAAAAGACTAAAGTGATGTTCCTTGGTCTTTTAATTTCATTTTATAATATATTATTTAATAATAACTTTGTTAATACGAATATGATATATAGTTTAGTGGCTTCTGACTTGTGTTAATATTATCAATGTATCACCATCTAATTAAAATTAGCAAAATGCATGTAGTTTAGAAAAAAATATACTCTTTGAAAATTTCACATTTCTTATTTTTGAATCACTATTTTGTATCGTATCAACAAATTGGATTAACTAGTCTATTTTTTTGAAAAAGTTAATGTTCACATACGACGTAAGCCATTGATTTTATCTCGAAGGTTTAAGAGTGACTGTTTTCATCATTTTTTGTTTCATTATGTAAAACAGTCGAGTACAATAATTTTGTTTTTGAGAAGTTGTCTACACATATATAGGTTTGATTGTGGATATAAAATTGTACAAAAATTCTGGAAAATATGTGAGAAATGGTAGCAGAGTAATTAGTAAAATAAAATAAATGATAAAATGATATAGAAAGTTATAAGTTTGTATATAAGTAACATTCTAATGTTTGTTAAATGCACATCAGATCATCTCCATACACTACCATTAGTTTATTTCATTATATAGTTTTGTTTCTGTGGACGTTTATAATTCTAAATGGGCAGAACTAACATGAACATACTCTCTCTCTCAGTTATACTTTTTTATTTATTTTAAAGTTTACTTCATGTGCACCTCATATAAAACAAGAACTAATATTTTGAGGGAAACAAAAAAGAAGAAGAGAGGAGATATGATTGAACAAAAAAGAAGAAGAAAAAGATTATATTTCTTCATATTCTCTTTTCTTTTATCACATAACTCTTAATAAAATCTCACATCTTCTCTCCTATCCCTCTCAATAACCTCTCTCTTTATCTCTTTTTTCTCTCTCTCTTAATCGATCGATTGATGAAGATCAGGTGCGACGTCTGCGACAAAGAAGAAGCGTCGGTGTTTTGCACCGCCGACGAAGCGTCTCTGTGCGGCGGCTGTGACCACCGAGTCCACCACGCTAACAAACTCGCCTCCAGACATCTCCGTTTCTCTCTACTCTATCCTTCTTCTTCCAAAAACTCCTCTCCTATCTGCGATATCTGTCAGGTCTCTATCAGTTTCTTGTCAAGATTTTAGGACATGGGTTTTGTCTAATTCCGTTGTTAAATTCATTTTTCGATCAAAAATCTGAAGTTTTTATTTTTGGTAAACTGTAGGAGAAAAAAGCTCTGTTGTTTTGTCAACAAGATAGGGCTATTTTATGCAAAGATTGTGATTCATCGATCCACTCCGTCAACGAACACACCAAGAAACACGATAGGTTTCTTCTCACAGGGGTTAAGCTATCCGCAACATCCTCTGTTTACAAACCCACTTCAGAATCTTCTTCTTCTTTGAGCAGTCAAGATTGTTCTGTCCCTGGATCATCAATCTCTGATCCTCCTTCCAAGAAACTTCTTTCAGCTCCTCAGAGCAACAACTCCAAGATCCAACCTTCTTCAAAGATCGGTGGCGATGCGGCGGTGAATCAGTGTGGACCCACAAGCACGATTTCAGAGTATTTGATCGATACGTTACCTGGTTGGCACGTTGAGGATTTCCTCGATTCCTCGCTTCCTCCTTTTGGTTTCTCTAAGGTTTGTTTGTTGTTCTCCTCACTAATCAAGAAAGATCAAGTTTGGTTGGTCAAGATTTGATATTTATTAGTAGCTTTAATGATCCTTTAGGGATTGAAAGTTTCATCGCTTTCATTTCCTCTGTTTACGTGATATCATATCATATCAGATCAGATCCAATTGAGATATTAAAAAGTAACGAACTTTATAGATGTGGATAGACCTTTTCTACTTTGGGTATTGTATAAAATTCTGAAAAAAGCTTTTTTGTTTTCCCTTTTCTGGTGGGTTTCTTTTGTGATTGCAGAGTGGTGATGATGATGGAGTATTACCATATATGGATGCAGAAAATGACAGCACTAAGATAATCAACTTCAATACAGTGTCACTTCCATCGAAAAATTTGGGGATTTGGGTCCCTCAAATTCTACAAACTCTTCCTTCTTCATACACAAATCAGTACTTTTCTCAGGACAACAACAACGACAGTTTTCAGTTTGGGATGTACAACAACAAAGAAACATCACCAGAAGTACAGACGTATGCTCCAATACAAAACACGAAACAACAAGGACAGAACAAGAGATGGTATGATGATGGTGGCTTCACTGTCCCACAGATTACTACTGCTACTTTTACTCATCCTCCTCTTCCTTCAAACAAAAAGTCCAGATCTTTCTGGTAATTCACATGGTGTTTTTTTTTTTGTTACCCTTTTGGACTTCTTGATTTCTCTGAACTTCGATCTTGATAGAATTAGGTTTTTTTGTTGGTTCTGTCTTTTGTAAATTATGAGTGTGATTGAGGTTGCGGTTTTAATCTTTGTAATAATCACATGTTCTCTTTTGGTTTATGCAATTGTTTTTTCTTATTCTAAAAGTTTTCATGTAATAAATCCCCATGACTTATTTTGTGAATCACGGAGCAAGTTTTTGTTCCTTTTTTTGTGGAAACAAGACTTTCACAGACAGAAATTAGTTATTTTCAATTATATATCATCTACATTATTTTTCCTTTTTCAAGGGAGATAAGTCAAAAATTTATAGCAACGTGAGTGCCAAATACTATGTATGAAATCTTGTGGTGTATTTTTGTATTTGAGGAAGAGTCCTTTTCATCTTCTGCCTCCCCATTTCCCATATGGGGAAAGGATTGTTCTTGGATTTGGTTGGTATTTATTAAATATTTATCAAGAAATAAAGATAATAAACGAGCATATAATGGAGACAGATTCACCATAACGTGCCCATCACCATCGGCATATTTTTGTTTCTGACTGAATGTGCCTCCAAATCTCTGATAACTAAAGACACGTCATTATGGCAGCCAAATTCAACTTTTCATATAAAGTACCGACACGTCCTTAACTTGTTTTCGTTGCCAAACTAAGTGAAACTAATCCGCCCAAATCAATTACCATGTTGATTGTATTCACGGTTGGGACGTAGCAGTTGAGATGCCTTCTACTAATAAGGAAGCTTTTGAAATTGCTCAAAGTGTGGTTTGCGAAGGGAGACTACAGTCGTACGTGGCCACTGGATATCCAGTTTTGGCTTCAGGACTTTTTGGAGAGTGAAAAAATGGTTGACGTCGCGCAATAGCTCGTCTTGTTTGTTCCATTTTGTGTGTTGGACCTGTGGTTCTTTACTTTGAATGAAAAAAATATATAAAAAAAAAGACACGTCATCTTTGATGTGCTAAACTGGCCCAACTAATTCAGGCCCATGTTGGTTCAGAATATATCAATCGTTCGCTACTATATGGAAAACCCAAAACTGACTTTCTTTTTTCGAAACCTTTTTTATTGTTGCATTGAGTGTTTATTTTATAGTAATCATCGTTCTTTAGATATTTCATTAGTGCTGACATTTTCCTTATTTATCTGTGCATTATATTAAAGTCAGCCAAAAGTCATGCTTAAAGAGATGAATGGTTAAAGTTGAATGCTCCTGAGTAAGATTTCGTTCAAGATATATCCATATTTTTTTTTACGAAACAGTCAGATATACATTTACAATAACAATATAGTACATTGGACTGGTCATTGTGGTGCTCTATTGACGTTGAATTCTGTTTTGACACATTTTCCTTTTGATCAATACTTATAGTTGTCTGAACTTCGCTTTGAGATTCCGATTATTAACAAAATAAAACTCATTAAATATTCTCTTTCTATAGTAAACAACTTATAATTGTTCTTGATGTCAGTATTTTTCGTTCAAAAACACTTTATACAGACGGTAGAATTCTTTTTCAAAAGATGTTCATTATAGAAAGCAAAAAGAAAAAAAAAATTTTAACATTTCGTTGGTAGAAGAAAATTCTCATATGAAAATTCTTTTATGAACTTTAAGTTCATTTTTGAAAGCCAAAAAACTAAACAACAGCAAAAAGCCGTAGATGAATCAAGATCCTAATACAATGGCTGTTTTTTCGTTTTCAGCACCTCAAGAAGCTTCAAAAGATATGTAAAGAAGAAACCTCAAAAACAAACCAAAGAAAGAAAATAGGATCGTGCAAACCAAACAATATCGATAGAGATATAGCTCTCTAGCGACGGCAATGCGGTTTGCAGAGAAAGAGACAATCGTAAAAACAAACACCTCCACAATGTTGAGGACATTCTAATCTCTTTCCTCTACATTTCCCGTTTCCCTTGCACTCTGCATATTCTCTTTTCACAAACTCTCCTCTTCCTTCTCTCCCTCCTCTGCCGCCACAACCCCATTTGTACCATCCTCCACCACCACCTCCTCCTCCCCACCCCCATCCTCCTCCTCCGCCACCACCACCACCACCACCACCTCCTCCTCCACCTCCACCACCCCATCCCCATCTATAGCTTCCGCTTCCTCCATCATTACTTCTTTTCTTGTCCTTGAGAACTATTTCGGTGGTTGTTTTGTTTTTATCAGTGTTGTTGTTGATGTTCTTGACCGTGTCTTGATCAGTGGAACGGACATGCCCACTCTCCAGTTTGGTAGTTTGCAAGATCAGTACGAGGAGAAAGATAACCACCAATGACGAACTTGTCTTCATTTTTCTTGATTCTCCACGAAGTTTTTAAGTAGACTTGTTTTCTTTGATTTGATATGATAGCTTCTTCGCTTTGTTCCTCTCTTTATAGTCCATTTGTTTTTGTCCCCCTAAATAAATTAAAAATTCTAATTGACAGTTAGGATTGGTCCTACCAAGAATAATGTTTTTGTCCTACCAAGAATAATTCTTTTGTCCTGAAAATGAAGAAAAGAAGACGATCATAATTATGTTTTTTTTTTTGTCAACTTATTATGTGTTTTTTACGAACGCATATTGACATTATTAGTTAGCGTTGATTTTGTACAACACAAAAGACTTCTTATAAAGACGTACGAGATATCTTGCATTTTTTTTATTTATTTAATTTCCTTGTGTTATAAGATTTTGAATTTTCTTATTGTCAATGAAAAATTAGTACTTGTACAATTACAGACTACATAAGTTAATCCACCAATTTTTTTTAAAAAAGTTATTGCAAACCCATTAGGTATAGCTAGCTTTAATTTGTTAATTGTAAGATACATTATTGGCTTAATAACTAATTATTAGGTGATTATAAACTAAGAAAAAGAAGAGAGATCCCTTGGGTAACACAACTAGTGGTAGTAGCCACCAATCAACACTGCTAGTCTTCTCGTTCATTGAACATCTTTCTTATTCTTCTTCTTAAAATTACAAAAGGAAACTTACGCAATGATGTCACTAAGTCATTTTAAACTTTTTACTAGTTTACGAGTATAAAAACAACGAATCGAAAGAGTGTAAAACAATCCATCCTTTTACAAATAATAATACCCATTGTCTCTACATTTTTAATTACTATAAACTTCGCATGCCAAATAAGACCAAAAGAAACCTCGCATGCTATTTTTCCAGATTTCTATGAAAATTACAATCAAACATTTTTGCAAGTTGGTATTTATGGAGTATTTGGTACGGTTGTTTATACTTCCCTTTTACGTTATCCAATTTCATTTCATCTACTTGGAGATGAAACTGGACCACCATTTCTCTCCCACTAAAAGTTTCACTGTATATAATACGATTTTTATCTTTTTTTCAAATTTTGTAAACTGTTCTTTAACAGTTTATTTCGAGATCGGATTCGCTTTTAAATGGAGTTTGATCATAATGGCTCGCTTACAAAAGACATTTACTTGCATAAACAACATTATCATCCTTAAAACTTGACTTAACCTTTCAATTACTCAAGATTGGTAAGCAATGTTTTCTAATAAAATTGGATTCTGAGACTCACAACTCTGCATCTATTCAATATTTCACACAAGCAATGTCTCAAATTTCCCAAAACCAGCTTTGGCACACTCCAATAGTCAAAAACACAACAACAACAAAAAAAAAAAAAACAAAGTAGCAGATAAAACAAGAGAGCAAAGCTATAGAATCACCAAACATAAACCTAGAGAAAATGAAGAAGAATAGAACTTCGATTGGTAAATTTTAGAACTTCAGAAACGGCGGAATCCACGGTCAGCGAGTCGAGCAGATGGGCACTCGTAAGCCATGTGTCCTCGGCCACCACAGTTGTGACATATTATAATAGAACCAGCGCCGTCTCTGCCCACTCTACCCAAACCATCTCTTTGAATACCGCCGTCTCTGCCCATTCTGCTCAAACCATCTCTTTGCATACCACCGCCTCGAACCCTGCTTCCTCTGTCTCTGTCTCTGTCAGAGTAATTGCTGTCCCCTTTTGGGCATTGTCTGGCAACATGTCCCGAGATGCTGCAGATGTTGCAGACTGGATCGTTCTGGCAATCACGAGCTAAGTGACCTGAAGTCCTGCAGTTCTTGCACGCCTTGTCGTTTGTGCAATCCGCGGCGAGATGCCCCGGTTTGAAGCAGTTATTACACAGCCTTGAGTCTCCTGATTGAGAAATCGGGTTAGAGCAGTCTCTCACTCGATGTCCAGATTTGCCACACGAGTGGCAGATTCCTTCGTTTGTACAGTTGCCAGCTACGTGACCCGGTTCTCTGCAGTTCCAACACCGTGATTCTGCAGTGCATTCCACTGCAATATGCCTGCAGAGGAAGTATATTGAACATAACTGAAACGTATATAAACAGAGGAAATTCATAATTTAGTTAGGGAGGAGATGTATATACCCTGGAAGGCCACAGTTGTTACAGACGGAAACATTAGGACAGTCTCTTGCAAAGTGACCAGGTCGCTTGCAGTTGTTGCAGAGATTCACTTGGCTGAACAAATGTTTTTAAAGGATCAAGAAATTGTGACAATCACGTCATCGCAAAATCCACAAGTGACATAACTTCATCCCAAAAGTATGTGTGCAAGCAAGCAACTGAACTAAAACCAACTAACATGACAATTCAATCAAAGAAACAATTGTAGACAAACATCGAAAGAATTATTGCAATTAACCTGATCCTACCCTAATCACATCATCTTGATACCGAGTAGAAGAGAGAAGAAGGCTTGAGACTAGAGAATCAGTTCAACAAGTCCAAGTCATAAGCAAATTAGCACAGGATTGTGGCTGCATAGCCAGCTCGGCATTACCAACCTCTAGATCGGTTAGTATGAGAAAGCATAAAGAGATAAAGATTTTCAGGCTGTTGTTATGGTTTTGGGGACGAGAGTGCTATTGCAGAAAGGCTCGAGACAAAAAAAAAAAAAGAGGGACCTGAAAGCACGACGTGGCTCCCGCTCCGTTCTATAAGGAGCATCACGGTAAGACGTCCGTTCAGATCTCATTCTCCTGTCTCTCGGGCTCCGACTACGGCTCCGGTCGCGACTTCGACTCCTGCTTCTGCTTCTGATCATTGAACTCATTCCCCAACCCCCAAAAACGACAACTTTGTATCAAACACCTGCCAACATTCAACCACACACCAACATTACCACCTCCTTCACTCCCATACATCAATTCCAATGATACAAAATCTTCAAATCACTCCAATGCCACTTGCTCATACAATTTATCTAGAAACCCAAATACATATCTGATTACGTCACCGCAAGGGATCTGATGTGAGTATCCAAACTCCGCAAAACACCAAGTTCTTGTATTTTCAAAATCATCATCTCAACCACTTTCAGAAATTTTCTTCAGCCTCACAAACTCAATGGGTTGGTTCCACGATATCTAAATGAAGCTTTTAAAACGCTTTCCGATAGAATACAACAGCTTCAATGTATCATCCGTATCGCAAAATACAAGCTAAAAGGAAATAATCAGATCTCACAAAACGAATTTTTTAAGCTAACAAACAATATTCAACCACAGATTATGAACCAACTCTAACAAATCAATTTAACCCGTAAATAGTGGACAAAGGAACCTTTCTACGATGTCAAATAGATCCGAAATTTATAAGACGGAAACAAATTACGTGAATAGCGAGGTAAGTGGAAAACAAACATGAAATCGAATCTCCAGAAATCTCCATAGCGAGAAATAAAAAGTAAAAGCTGTAAAAAAAAATCCTTGAGGGATTGAAGAAGGAGAGGTTATCACGAACCTGAGCTAGAAAAACTGGGTCGAAGAATCACAGGTTTTCATTCCTCGCGATCCCGGCCGACAATTGCCAAAACTTTCTATTTATCCCTTCATGGAGTTCAGTTTGGGCTGGGCGTTTTACGTGGGCCGAGCTATAACTTTATCCTCAATCTCAAATGGGCAAATAGTGAAGTTGAGGTCCGCACATATCTAATAATAAAATTTTAAAAAGACTCCGTTGCCGGGACTCGAACCCGGGTCTCTCGGGTGAGAGCCGAGTATCCTGACCAGCTAGACTACAACGGATTTTTGAAAGGTTGTTCGTTTAAATAATCTTTAGATATATTTTCAACTTTAAGTTCTACATAATATCAAAAGGGCCCTAGTGTATGTAGTAAATAAAAATCCTATAGCCTATCTCACTCTCTCTCTGCGCGAATAAATTCCAAAAGATATTCGACATATAAATGTAGCTCATATAGTTTTTTTAAAGGGGAAAAAATTAAATTCATGTGATGTATGTACCTACTTTTATCTATAATGAAAGCGAAATTTGTAGTATAGGGTGGTTGCAAATAAGGAGAATCGGTTGGGTAGTTTATGTATTAGACTATTAGTTAGCAAAAACTCGTTACTTATTTTCAAATACAATTTTCAGAATGTATATTTTATTTTTATTTTTAATTAAATTTCCTTCTCATAACAACAAAAATATTACATGATTTTCCATTCCGAATTTGATTTAAGGGTAGTTGTGTCTTGTAAATTCGCTTGAAAATAAACATGATGGTACTTTGTGTATTCTGTATATCCCAACTACTTCGCCGTTGTGGGACACATCAGTTTCCACAAAAATTGAAAAAAGTAATTAATTTGAGTTTTCATGTCACCAATCTCGTTGATGGAATGGAACATGTGAAGTTTGGTTTCATTCTTAGAAGAGATTCGCATTTCGTTAGTAACCCTTTCTATAGTTAGGAGCTTTTTTCCCCATCATCACATTTCAATGCATTTTCTCAGAAACAATTTTACAAACTTATTTACCCAAATTAAAAAAAAAAACAATCACAAATTATAAGCTCATGACCCAAAACCATACTTTTTTATTCGTCGTTTTTTCCAAAATTTTCTCGTTAACTTACTCAGTGTACATTCTATAGAGATAAATTTGGAGTTATTTTATCAATTTTTTATGGGTGGTCTAAATTATCATATATCTTTTCAAACATCTTTTTGTGATTATAAAAAATTTATGTAAGTAAAAAAATGCGGCGAAATGGAATCGACGATGAAGACGAATTACACACCATACAAATCCAAGAAAAAAATATACGGCTAGCATGTGCATTTGTTAGATAAATTGCAGATATTAAATATCGAGAAGCCGTAACGAGTTCGAGTACTGTCATTGTACGAACGAAAAAGTCTTTTAAGTCCTTAACTTACAAACAATTTAATCATCAAAATTGCAAACTTTTAGCTTAATGCGAAAAATTATTTATTTACTTATTAAATAATGGACCACGTCGGATACCAACTCACAAACAAATGAGATCTTAACTAGTTACTATACTGATTACAAGAAAATAAGGAATAGTAATAAACAATTTTCAATAAACATCAACATTCAGTTTACCTGACTTAAGATAGTGGTAAATATGTAAAAATTAGTATAATACTAAGTTTTAAATTGTAATGTTCTCCAAAGGAATTAATAGACAATTGTAAAATCGATAACTTTAAACTTTGAAAGTTAAAGAAAGCTAATAATAAAGAAAAAGTGTAGGTAAATTACTAAATCATAGAAGCAGAGAAGCGTAGGATGCAATTAAGAAGGCATGTGAGTCAGTTGAAACAGTTGGAGAGTCTATGTTTGATTACTACGAGTTTCTTGGTTTTAGTTTGTGGTCCGAAACATCGACCCCTTCCCTCTGCTTCTTTGTTTTTTTTTTTCACGTATATAAAGATTCACTGTATATGGTTTTCCAAGTGGACAGAAATTGGCTTTATACGTGTTACGTTAACACTTGGAGGATTATAATTGTTTTTCTAATCATAATTTCTCGGTCTCTATAAATATTTTTGTATATTACCCACCAATGGCTCATTGGGTACAACAACTCTCCTTTTATCCTTATGGAGTTTCAGCTTTCATGTCTTTTCTTTTATTCTTCTAGATTCACGGGTTCAGTAACCAAGATTGTGGTACTCTTCTGTACTTTTTCTTCCTAATTGGAGAAATATACAGAAAAACTGTGATAAATTTTCAAATTTAATTTCTTAATTTTGACCTATTATCTTTGACCAAATAAAATTGAAATGTATTTAATCTATAATATAAAGGTTGAAAGGAGGTTATCCAATCCTAACACGTAAATATTTACACATAAATATTATTGAACTGATAAAAATTTAATATGTATCAATAATTAATTATTTAATCCAATTTTTAAAAAAATTACTAAAATATAAATAAAATAAATAAAATCAATATTTATTTTTAAATGTATCTTAAATATATAAATATTACAAATATAAAATTAAATGCATATCTGATTTGTACGTGATTCAATTTTCACTTTTGGACCAACAAAAATATATAAATTTTAATACAAATGAAAAATAAAATAGTAAACCAATAATTAAAATAATATTTTATAAAGTTTTAAATTGAAAAGTAAAATTACAACTTAAAATGATAAACAAAAAATATTTAATAAATAATTAAAGTTATAAATATTAAAATTTAATGAAAATTATGAAAAGAGAGAAAAAATAATAATAAAATTAAATATGTAAAACGTAAAAGCATAAGAAATATATAAAATTAATGAAATATATTAGCAAAATTAACAAAATTCAAAATATAGATAAAAAGTTTAAAAATAATTGTAATACTCATATTTAGATGAATGAGAAAAGTATTAGTAACATGTAACATATTTTTAAATGACAAATCCAAAATATTAGAAAAATGATTAAAAATTTCAAACAAAATAAAATTTATAAAAATACAAAAAGATTAATAATTGAAATAAATATATAAAATATATTATTTATAACACAAACTAAACCAATATCTGTAGTTTATCTCCTTTAAATTATCAAGGACATTAAAATAAGAAAATAATTTTTTAAAAAACACAAAATAATATATTGCTAATAAAAATAAATATATAAAATATTTACGAATTAAAACAGAATACATAATACTTTTTATTTTCTTATAAATTTCTTTGTACTCGGTATTAATATTAAAGATGGATTATTGAGTTTTAAAAATAAACATTACTGGCCGTCAAACGAAAAAAACACTATTGGTTTATAGACGTTCGTAGTAATAACATTTGATAATATTTGTAAGAGATTTTTAAAAACATAAATTGTATTTTCCCAGACGTAGCACCAATCTCTAATTCGTACTTGATAGTACTGAAAACAACACCTCTTTAACCAATTACTTATAATAAAGAGATTATTTCTTTTTTAAGTAGTATTAAATTTTCTAGCGTACTGTTTGACAACGTGCATGAAGTAACACGTTGTGTGATACTCCTTGGAGGGTTGGAGTGTTGAGTAATTTATTAACAACTTGAATAAAATCATAAAAGCCCTACGCTCGATGCAAAGAAATCGGGACAACTAAAGAGGAGAATGTGTCAAGATAACACATAAAGTGGAGACAATAAAGGATATAATATACGAATTTAGGAAACTATACAACATATTCGAATAAAACCCTAATCAACCTCGAAGGATGAGAATGAAACCCTAATTAATTAACAAAATCAGCGAGCATGCATGAACCAAAAGAAAACCCTAATCATACTCGCTCGTCTCACTTTGGACCCCACATCTACACACGCTTTGGAAATACCTTTCACATTTGTTGAACTAGTGAAAGTGGATATTAATCTAAACTACGCCACAGTTTTTTTTTTTTCCGTTTTACAAGAAAATATATATTTCGGAGCCAAAAACCAGATGATGACCCAAGATGTCGCTTTCGAGTCTCTACATTCTATCAATTCTGCAACAAATTAATATTTGTTTCATCTTAATGCACAACAAATGGTTACCCGTAGCAAACACGCAAATTCATATTCAGACAACAAACACATCATAATCTCCTCAACGCCTCGATATCATCATCTCCCTCTCTCTGTGCATATATGTATTATATATACACACACATGTGGGTGTGCATAAATTCGTGTATATACGCTTTAAAATACCGTATATTCATTTTTTTATCTTTATAAAAGAAAAACCCCACTTGCTATAGTCCTCAATAAATACCCCCAACCACAATTCCATAAGCCCTCCCTCACTCTATTCACACTCACCCTTCATTGTGAAAGCAACAAAAACGAAAGATCTTGAAACTCAAACCACACACACAAGTAAAGGATCCAAACATCAAAGGAAACAAAAATTTCATTTTCGAGGAGTTTGAAGAGAATGGCGATGAAAAAAGCAAACAAGCTAACACAAACGGCGATGATCAAGCAAATCTTGAAGAGATGCTCGAGCTTGGGGAAGAAACAGAGTAATGTGTACAGCGAAGACGAAAACGGACATCCTCTTGACGTACCTAAAGGACATTTCGTTGTCTACGTTGGAGAGAAGCGGGTCAGGTACGTTGTACCCATTTCTTTTTTGACCCGACCCGAATTTCAGCTTCTTCTCCAACAAGCAGAGGATGAATTTGGTTTCGACCACGACATGGGTCTCACTATCCCATGTGAAGAATTCGTTTTCCGATCTCTCACCTCTATGCTCCGATGAACAAATCTTTTAGGGTTTTGCTTCTTTTTTTAATAATATATTTCAAATGGTTAATTAGGATGAGAGCGTAAGCAGAAGAAGCTGCTGAGTAAATGCTTCTCTGTTTTAGCAAACTAAATTTTATATGTTTTAGCTAATATGGGTTTAGTGTTGTATTAGAGTGAGACCTAACCCTTAGAGAAACCCAATGAGAATGAGTTACTATTTTTGGTTTATCTTCTCAGATTTGTAAAAACCCAAAAAACAAAACATATTGCTGGTGAAGATCACTCATGGTGGTGTGGTTGTTGAATATGTACCCTGTGAGAGAGACTTTTAATATTATCAGCTAAGGCTTCATGTTTTATTGGTGTGGTTTTTCTTTTTGCATACATTAACGAATTGTTGTGTAATGTGATTTATATGAAATTAAGTCGCGGACCCATTCAAAATTTATCGCTGAGAGTAAAAAAAGAAAACCCTAAAAGAGTTCTGTTATGTAGCGAAGTTAATAAAAACTGTTACATTCGACTTATAAATATTAGTTCATCTCACATTTTTCTTTTAAAAAAAAAAATCATCGGCAAGATGTTTAGTCCCAAAATAAAATAAAATTGAATAGCAAGTACCGTCGTTCGTCCTTGAAAACAGAGCAACAAGACAGGGTCGTTCCTTTTTAGAGTTTTGTCCCTCTCTTTCCAAATTTCTTAATATTTCAACTTACCCATATTTTTAATTTGTAAAAACTCCCGAAATTTTCTCTTTTTCTCTATATAGATTTTTTTTTTTTTTAAAAAAAAGAGAGTCTCTGGTGTCTCTTTCTTAATCAGCGGTTTTTTTTTTGCAAACTGTTGAAATAACTAAAAGATAAATAAAGTTTCTGGATGGGATGTTAGCTGCAGAATCGTTACAGTATATAGCCATATATAGCGCTCTGCATACTTGTTTGATTTAGTATTTTAGAAGTTCTCTTTTAGACTATGAGCTAGCTTGGATGAAAAGTCGTAACTGCTATTATATTTTCTGGTAGATAGATGCATTTCAGGAATGATTAACTTTCACTACTCCTATATTTGTGGACCAAAAGGAAATAAAGGTATATAACCCATAACTCCTAATGAGCAAACCTTAGATGTTGATGTTCAACCGCTAAATTAATTTCGATATTATTGCAATATGGCATTTAGTTTTGTTTCTTTAAAAAACCGCACACAATTTACTTCAAATGTATAATAAGATCATGAGTAAATAAATATACTAAAAGCATAGAATGTGAAGAGTTTTATGTTTTGCTTGATATATACATTCGTCCTTTATGCATATAAAATAATAATAAAATAAAATAAAATAAAATAATAATAATAATAAGAGTGTTTGAAAATTGGTCTTTACAAGAAAATAAAAATTTGGACATGTCAAAATCAACGTTAGAGAGGGGTAAGCACATGCGTATGGGACCCACACTGCTTAAGTCCCTACACAAGATTCTGATGGGTTAATAATCTTCTAGAACACGGAGTTGTAAGTGGAGGACCCACTTCAATTATTTGGACGGCTTAGATTTAACGATAAACTTGTATGATCATGGGCTTGGAGATCACGATAAGATTCACCGTATCGTCTAATGCGCTCATTTGACGTAAATACCCCTTCTCCCTATCGTACGGTACTTAACGGACGGGTCGGGTTTCTATCGATTGAATGTCAAAATTAATCCGACTATTAAAATTAGATTATAAACTAATTATTATCATTGAATGTCAAAATTTAATTCCAAAGAAATTAATAATTAAAAAAAAACTGAGACTAAGTCAAACTTGTTTTTTGTTTTTTTTTTCAATAAATGGATAGAATTAGTGGAATAGAATTAAGTATAAAAAACTACGTGAATTTGAAAACAAAATTTTCTAATTAATTTTTCAAATTACTTTGTAGAATAGTAGACCATATAACTATTTAGACCCTATTGTATTTAATAGTAAGAAGAAAAATTTATGTCAATCAGAAGTGAAGTATAAGTGGTACTGAAAAAAGGAAGGTATCAATCATTCATATCAGTTGGAGGAGTATGATCAGGTTGAGGATTTGGAGCTCAACTACACTTGGAGACGTCATCGTGGTTGTTGTTTGATTCAGTGCTCTTTGAATTGTTTCCATAATTTTCTTTTGAACATTTCAAATTTAATGCACGATTAGGTGTGCATGCAAATAAGATAGAATTAGAAATATTAAAGAAGGTTGATTTTGCTATTTACGGTTGATTTTTCTTATATATAGTTGATATTGTGTTATATGGTTGTTGTTAGCAAAATATGCATTTATTGAGGGATATTCGAAGTTTGAACAACAAACGACATCTTAGGTACGTAAACTATGTATTGGGAATATGCTGAAAAACGAATGAGAAACTTTTAAGTTTTGAAGATCTAAATTAAAACGAATTGGTATGTTGATTTTTTTAGTATCCCATCTTAATTAGGAGTTATATGTTCAACCATATATATTTTTTTTTTTTTGAAGATTAACAAATATGAAATATCCAAGTAGATGATCGTCTTAATTTAAGAGTAGTAAAAAAATCATTCAAAGATTGATAATGATTTAAGATATCACATGAACTTCTGGCACATTGATAGGCATGTTAATTTTAAATAAATGGTCGGGTAACAACATATAAGATCAAATAAAAACACTTCCATATGTTTTTTGTAGTTTATATCACGATGTATAGATATATTTTGCAACGTTAACTATGTGTTGAAATTTATTTGATGTGGGTTAATTTGCGTGCATCATTTAGTTAAAAAGATATTGTTAGCTTGATTAATCTAGTATAGACGAATATGCTTTTTGATATTGTTCTCTGAGATCCTGCAAAACTACAATAGAGAATACAATAAACCACTCGAATGCAATTGCTATGAAACTCGAGAAAGACATTTATAAAAGTCAAAATTATTCGTCAAACAACGTCTACTATAATAAAAATAAAGGACTGAGAAGAAGGACAAAGAGACATATATACATGCAAAAAAAAAAATCCATTTTGGAGAGAAAACCTTTTTTTTTTTCCTTTATGATGGCTTCAGAATCATTTCGCCGTGTGCAAGTCAGTCTCGACACTTAATCCAAATTTTGGATGTTGCACCAAAAGCCCTCAAAAAAGATACCTCCACTTCCCAAGAGGATGGACCCATACTATACGTTTACCTATTATTTCATCCAAAAGAGTCATTCTAAATACTATATGTATTACATGCAATATTAAGATCTAAAACAAGATATTAGTCCTATTTCATTCTGGATATTATGTATTATATGCAATTTTTTTTGTAGGTGAGACTATGGATATTAATTTAATTGTGGTTATAGATGTGAATGTTAAGTTGAAAAAAGAACAGTAATTTTTTTCCAAAAAAAAACAGCGAACCAAAATGAATTATTTTCAGTATTATAAAATTTAAAAGTATTTGAATTTGAAAAAAAATTGATGTTTTCACTGTATCTTAGAAAATGATTTTTTTCATAATTGACACAAGGTTTCATAGATTTTCAATATAGTATCAAAAAATAAAATATTTAGGTTTTGTTTTGTTTCCTCTTTAAAAAACGGCATGTAGTATAAAATTTGGGTTAATTGAATTTTCTTTGAAGCATTTTTGGCTATTTCGAACAAAGACTAGAACTGAACATTTGTAATTTTCCACGTTTTTTTTTGATGTGGACTGGCATATGTACAAACTGCTCGTGAAGTGATATGTCATGACTCATAATATTATCGCTTTCGTAGGTCCATTTATCACCGTACCCATTAATTTTGTTTGATAAAAGATATAGTACGGATTAATTGTTGAAGGTATAATGTTCTTCTGTTTTTATTCAATTAATTGGCAAGACTTGTTAGCCATTTCCTTTTGGTCGGCATTTTTATTATTGGACATTGTCTCTTTGAACGAAAGATTTATATTAAATGCATGACAACGGGTCGGCAGATAAATCACAATCCCACCACGTCCGAAAGTGCTTCATATCCACTAATTGGCATATCATATACACAAATTAGGAAACCACACAAAGACGAGACCAAATTTATCTTATTTTTTTTGCATCATTACGATTTCGATGAGTCATATTTCGAATTATTATCATATATTCTGATTACACGATGATGGTTGTTGCATGATTATTAACGCATCGGAATGGACCTTTAAGCACCACCATCAATCTCGGTTAAGAAAAAGGAAGTCGATTTGGTTATTTCTTTTTGGTCGCTCGTAATGATATGTTGATTCGGAGTTGTTGGGTCTTTCTTTCCAAAATGGACTTGGGCTGTAACGTTTCTAAATGGACTTAAGCTGTAATTACCTATACAAAACTTCGGTTTTGTTAAGTTCTGTTATTGTTAGTTTAACTAATTTGGTATTTAAAAAATATTAAAAGTCGACCCTTCTCTGTAACCACGAAAACATCCCAAAGAAAAAAAGATATAAACTTATTAGTTTATATGAAAACTGGCTTCTTAAATGAACTGAGCTAGTCATTCACTAAAGCCTAAAGCTTACCAAGGTTTACCTATCAAATATCCCTTCAAATACCAACCATGATTATCGATATCTATATCAATAAATCTATCAATTCAGCTGAGCGTAAAATAATTAGAAGAACAAGGGTAAACATGTAAAGGTAATGCTTCAATCCCATTGGGCCTCTCTTCGCTGTCCTTACGAAAGATTCTCACCTTCTCTTTGGTTTCACGACTCTCATCATTTTGTTGTAACAAAAGGACATCTTTCTCGTTAATGGCTACAACTATCTTTACCGAACATTGTTCTTTTGACCATTTCGGCCAAGATTCGCTTTCGCTCGTACCTTACTAAAAAAGCTTTAAACATAGTCTTTTCTAACACAGTATTCACGGTTAATAACTAATGTGGTAGATCCACATGCATGGCGTCATTTGTCTTTCTTCTCCAACTCTACTTTCGGTTCATATATAGTTCATACTAAGACTCAAGCTGCATACTATTCCTGGGATAATATAGGTAAGCATATATATATATATATGGGTCCTTTATGTATTCATCATATAATGTGGGATAGAATATGAAGTACAAGACATGTTCTAATTGCCCTATATTTGTGGATGCAAGAGAAAAGGGATATGTCATAGGTTTTTTTTTTTTTTATGTTTTTATCGGTGATTGATATACTATATAGTTTGATGCTATTATAACTCTTTTGAGATACTAGAATCCTTTTCATTTTGGCTACAACATATTTTCAATACCGTTTAAATTGTAATTTAACCATTAGCTCTGTTTATGTCTCAAAACAAGCAACTTTACTTGGCTATTTATACTTTATTACAATATCCAAGTTCTTCACCTTACAAGATATATTTCCTTTTTAACTCGGCCAATATATAAAACTTTGACAGGTTCATTGCTTTCTGATAAACCTGTACACATTTTCTTGCATATAAACAATGGGAGGAAAGGAGTTTATGAGACCAGAACCCAAAGTCCCAAACTATCTTATTAGCAAAAATCCAAGCTGTCTGAACATACGAAACTAGATTACGGCGAAATATATAAGGATAACTAACATGATAACATTATGTACCGTAGATTGTACTTTTCACTGTTCGAAGAACGTGAAGACAGAAAAAGCTTTGATGAGAGTGAAAACATAGCAAAGTGGCTATTACTAATAGTCTTATCCTTCACATGACCTGGTCGGATTTTTTTTTTTCCCAATCACTATGGTCCAATTATAAATTACTTTCGCCGAAGTTAAAGAAGTATATCACTTTTTCTTTTAGTTGTAATTTTCTATTTAAACTTTAGAGGTTCATTATTGAAACGCTAAACTACACTATAGTTAATCTATAACTGTACACTACGTAAAAATCTAAATAATATAATAAATTGTTATCAATCTATTACTGTAAACTAATCTTTAATGTTTCATGATTATTTCACATAAACTTTATCATTCAGTTCTTTCTATGATATTATTTATTTTACATACTAATCAAGCCAACTCGTAAACTATGAATCGTCTATATATGACTTTTAACTATACGTAAGTTTATACGGACTGAACAGACAATTACAATAATGGAATATAATATATATATTACTGTTACTGTTTATAAGTAGATTGATGAAGTGATAGTTATAATCATTTGTTTTGTTTCATTATTTTAGCTCCATTTCTTTTTAGAACTATAAGAATAATGGTCATTAACTTAAAAATGCTCTGGAATTTTACACATCAATTGTTAGAATCAGAACTCCAATGAAAACTTGAAAATGATCTCTACAATTTACTAAAATTGGAGGATATACAGCCAACACCAATTTTAAATCTCAAATTTTATATAATTCTACTTCCTCGAACTCCGACTCGGACCCGGGACGACGACTCGGTAGAATGACTCAC
The DNA here is from genome assembly GCA_039880935.1 of Streptanthus diversifolius. Taxonomy (NCBI): domain Eukaryota; kingdom Viridiplantae; phylum Streptophyta; class Magnoliopsida; order Brassicales; family Brassicaceae; genus Streptanthus; species Streptanthus diversifolius. The sequence goes on along the minus strand of JAXGFM010000015.1, from coordinate 2,188,758 downwards.
CCATCTTTCACGGCCATCTCCTTTGTATTCGCCACCGCCGCCGCCTCACTCGAGTTAAACTCAGAATTGTCAATGACTATTATTTCAAAATTGGCCTCGATGGAGAGTGAACGCGTTCCGAATCAATCGGAGTCAGAATCGGCTCCTTTTCTTTTATATTCTACTTACTCAGTACGTCGCCGACAAGTGATGATCCTTAAGACATCATCACCATATTGCTTTTTCGGAGACGCCGTGAAGCAACGGCCGAGATTCAATCCATAGATCGAGCTTGCTTCTAATCTCCACGTAGCAGTTCTTCTGGAAAACATCGGGACAAGTAAACCTTCTTGACCGGGTCGAATCAGAGCGGGATATAAACCGAATCGATTCCTCGAAAACCGATTCTTCACAAGGGAAAACCAACGGACCTTGGTTCACGAAACCGAACTCTTCCTCGGCTTGTACCAGAAGATTCCTTAGGACGGGGTGATTCAGATACGTCGCGCGCACCACAAATCTCCTGCAGCTGCTCCCCACATAGACAGCCACGTGTCCTGACGGTACATCCGACGGGACACATCGGCTGAAAGTAGACATCCGCGCTTGGTCGCGCCACCGTCGGAGCATCTGTCTCAGCCTCACAATGTGACGGATCTTACAGCATTTTCCGAGACCTCCAACCATTTTTCCGTTTTAAGTAATTTCTGTTATGTATTCTCAGGCGAGAATGTGTGAGAAAGAGAAAATCTCAGAGGAATTTTGAGAGTTTGCGAGGGACGAGGCTTATATAGTAAATGAATTAACACAATGCCACTGGTTTCTGAGTTATTTACGAAATTGCCTCCGAGGTCCTTACTTTCGCTCTATTCGTTTCCGTAATTAAATTAGATTAGTGTGATGGGTAAGATTCGGGAAATTATTATTAAGGATCATATGATTTTGGGAAATTAGTTTTAACTAATTTGTTTACAATAGACATTAGATACGAATCATATGATCCTTAGGCGAATCAAAGATTTTAATATGTGTTTTTCTTCTTCATTGGATGGTGGGCGGAGCAATGGTACAACAGGGTGATGGATTCGACATGTGAAAACTAGTGGTTGATTATGGTTCATATATAATCCATGGGTTTAATAATTATGCAAATGAATCTATCGATCATGAAAAATTATAAATAGTCGTCAAAAAGTATTAATCAATCCTATGTATTGAATAAAGAAGTGTCACTTTTAAGAAAAAGAGATGGTAGGGAAATAAGAGCATGCATGTGCTAGTGTTGGATAAGACGACCAGTCTTCGGAAAGAGTTCAAACATCACCTTGGGATTTGATTAGGGACATTTTAGAGTCAATTTCTTTCTTTATATTCATGTTCGTGGTTGGTTATTATCAAAACGTTCAGACGTTAACAACAAAATAACATGATAAGATTCTATGTATTGATCTCATATAAAGGTAGAGGCACACATAGCTGACTGCATGGTTCATATCTAACATGGGTGGACACACAAATTCGACTAGTTAGTTCAGGTTGTCTCGAATTGTTCATCTGATTTCCTTTTATATTCAAAGTTCACCAAAAAATAATAATACGAAATATGATTTCAAAATTATGATCATATAACAGATGACAAAAGAACAAAAAAAACATATTGGTTTGCTTTCTAAATCGATTTTTATGATTGACTTTATTGACCAATATCTAAAACACATGATGAATCAATGATCGTCGATCATATGTACCGCATGAAATCAAAATAAAGACATGAATAGATTCGGAAAAACAAAAGCTATTTGAACAAGCTTTATTTTTAAGACCAAAAGATATATTTGTTGACAAAAAAATATTTAACTTTTAAGTTAAAGGCAAGTATATTAGTTGACTCTCTTGCACACAGTACGGAGATTAATAGATTTTAAATTTTATGAACTGAGGTAGTTATTTAACTTTTTTACTGTTAGTCTGTAATTGTTATGTATGATTTGCATGATCATTATTATATAATTTTAAATTCTATAAATAATATATTTATTTTTTGACTAACAGTGTAATGTGATAATGATTTAATGTTGATACATTATTTTCTAAGTAAACTTATCATTATAAGAGAAAAATCGTTATTTTCAAATGTGATGAATTTGACATAGAACTTACTTCTCATTTAACTGAATTTATAGTGTAATAAACCTCCAGAAAAGGAAACATAACATAAACCTTTGTGAAACCAAACAAAAAAATATGTTAAAAGTATATTTTACGTCAAAGAAGAGAATATGTAAAGTTTGGGGATTTGAGGTCAATTTAAGATATAGGTATTTTAATATATGACCGTTTTTATTATCTATTTTTATAGAAAAATGTATTTTCTTTCTATAAACATGTGATTTGTTAATTTCCTTCTTTAAATAAAATATATGATTTTAGAAGAAAACATTAATCCAGTTGTCTTTTGTTTAAATTTAGTCAGATTTATTTTTTGTTTTTAATGTAAACCATATTTAATTTTGTATCAAAACAAATCAATAAGGATAGCCTTGTAATCAATCATCCTAAGATATATTAATTTTGAGCCAAATTAACTTGTAAAATAATACTTAAGGTCTGAGTATTATAATATACATAATTATTAGGAATGTTAAGAAAATTAAGTATCTAAAGCCTTTTGAGAGGAAAAAATATAAGAAAACAATAATAATAAAACTAATAAAAAATATTTGTTAGCATAAATAAAATTATACATAACCTTACATATGGACATTTATTCTATTTATATACACTTAAAGATTCTAATATGAATAATACCAATTAGTAAAGAATATAGCTAAAAATTCTTTCGTACTACTTTAAGTTGAGAAATCTTTAAATAGTACTTTTGGTAAAAACAAAATTGTTATGAAACTTCAAAAAAATGAAAGCACTCCCAGCCATTACCTATCAAACACAAAGTAGTTTTGTTTGACCATGAACTAATGGAGCATAAATAATTATACCTTTTATTAATGCATCGAATAATGAGAGAACACAGGATAAGCGTATTTTTCTATCAAGAGTAACTCGAACATTTAACATTGGACTAATTATTTCATAGTGAGTATAGCCATTAAGTAACACGTACACTCACCAAATTTCTAATACAAACATATTTGTTAGTGGCAAATCTCAACATTTCTATTTTAGATCTATTGATGGATAAATAAATCTACAGCAAAAGGCTATACAAATATTCAATTGCAAACATAACTGTTAAAACTAAACATTATAATATCAATCATGTACCGAAGACGGTTCTTTCTCAAGTAGTCATTTTTTACGAAAATGTATTTGAAAAGTGTATTTATGTGTGACCAAGCAATCTATAACAGTAGTTTTTTTGTGTAATCAGTAATTTCAACTTGAAAATGGCATAAACAAACTATGTATTTAACCGAAAAAACCGAAAATAATTACTCTGGATAAAATAAGATTAAAGTGCTTTTACAACAAATTATGTATATTATACACATAATACGGATATATTTTTAAAACTAATAAATTAATTTCGGCGCATGGAAGGTGGGAGAATTTATGTTAAAACAATAATAAATAAAACCCACCACATGGGTAGCTGGGAAAAGGTAGGAAAATGTATTTTAAACAATGTAATTATTAATTTTGTATGTGATTCAATACTATAATCAAAACTTAGAAAATTATATAAAGGTTCTCTTACCCGACGCAGCTAAGTTTAACTGAAGATGCTTTTTGTTTATGGAGCAAATTAATTTAGTATTTTAGCATAAGAAATGGATGATAATGTAATACGGCGTACCACACCAAAACACTTATTTTGTAATTTACAAATGTGTCCATGCCCCCATGTGCACGAATGTCCCATCTCAATTATTTATTTATATTTTCTAAAGTAACAAGCAGCCAAAAATTATAACCATATATTGGGAAAAACGTGTAAATTTAGTTAAAACTGTCTACATTTATCCATGTACATTATACATTTTCATGTGTCAAACGCTTGTGTCATTGTTACAGTCGGTCTAATCTGAAGTACTCGTTTCTTCAGTTTGTCTTTAAAAATTGAAGATGATGTGTAGTATATACTTCAAACCCTTCCTGCATTGCCATTAAATTAACGAATTAGTTTAAATAAATTGTTGAATTGGAAAAGATATAAAAAATCGTTAATCAATCCACTGTCCACACCTCGAGTTCCTCTCACTCCTACATATCACATTTTCCGCATGTGGCATAATAACGCTAGTGATATATTCACTTACTATCATATTAATTTAGTCGAATATTCATGCATTTATGTACATATATTATACTGAAACATAAAATTGTAATAAATGATTGAAGCCTTGTTTTAAACCAATATATTGAATATATATTAGTAGAAAAAATTAACAAAAACATATTAAGTAAATTTATATAATAAAAGTGGGTCCAAGTGCATGTTATGGATGCATCCCCCCATGCGACGTTACGTTCTCACCCCACTTGTTCGGTTTTAAGGATCTTCTCATTTAATTTCCTCTTCCTAAGCAAATCTTCATTAATGCTTTTGCAGGTTTTACTATTATTGGCTTATTATGAATCGAGCACAATTATATAGTATGGTTTGTCTCTATAGATATAATTACAAGAGAGTCGATCATATGCTATGAATCGGCAATGTAATGTCTCTTTCTGCCCTCCATGCACCAAATTGCATTTATATGCACGCACGATATGAGCAAATATTATATGGGATCAAACAATTCGTCAATCGCTTAATTTGTTTTTACTAGGACACAATCAAATAATATATTTGCGTAATGTCATTTGTTGAAGTTGCAACAATATCCATATAAATCTTTAATCATCTCCAGACCGTAATTTTGAGAAAATTCGATGTACGCGTAATGCGATTCTTTTTATTATGTTTTAATTGTTCAAACTTTTGTACATCAATATATAAATTAATGTTGTAATACTACTTGACAACAAAAGAATGTTGTAATAATAATTAATTAACCAAAAAAATAATTAACTGATGACTTAAATGGGAACGTCTACGAGGCGCTGAATCGTGACGATGTGAAGCAACAGTTTAGGTGTTATTAGTGATGACATGTCAGTGTCAGAAAATGACCTGACGTTAGCATGTTAAAAATCCCGTTGACCGTCTAGTTAGCCCCTCTTCCTCATTCCAAAGGTTTGGTTACAAATACTTTATTTTTTTCTCAAAATAATTAAATAAAATAAAAAAGTAAAGAAAGTTTGGTAAGACGGAGCGACCGACGGCGCTCCGTTGTACACTTTGAACGCTACGGACCCACGGAACAACCCGTCGTTTCTCCTCTCTTCTCTATGTTTTTCTTTTCTCACTTTTAGGGTTCAACTTTTATATATTACATATCTCTATATACATATATAAATTAAATACGTCTACTATTTTGTTTATTTTACATATTAGGCAATGATTAGCCACAGGCAGAAGGGATGAACCTGATTATTGCTAGTTCGGTTTCTTAAAATCAAGTTAATCTAGCTTTCACGTATAGCTAGCTTTTTTTTGTAGTGAATTTTGTCATTCTCCACTCACATTTTTATTATAAGTAACAAAAAAGAGTTATAATATGACGCGTAAAACACAAATACATAAGTTCGGTAAATAGTTTGCTATTGTACTTTATAAAAGCCTGTTCGGAATCTTATGTTTTTATTCATTTGCATCATAGATTTATAACTTTTATCTTTATATCAAATTAATCAAATTTAAGTTTCATTAGTACTTTATGTTAAGTGTGAAGAAGAGTGAAGACATAGAAATGCACATGCAATGTTTAGGTTACTAAAGGCATAAAAAGATGATACTTCAGGCTTATGCCTTGGATTTATTTAGGCAAACGTCTTTCGGCATCTCTAACACCTTATTGGATTTCGCCACGTGGCCATCTCCCCTCGTATTTATTTATTGAATAAATACCAAACATATATATATATATATATATATAATTAAATTCAGATTATATGTTTTGTTTCTGATTTTGGCTCCAGAAATACAAATTTACACAACCAATGAACATTCTATTATATAATATGACTCATTTGTATATAGATCTATGAAAAGAGGTATACAACTATTTAGATCTAAGTATATGTCAAGCTTGTATTTCTGAAATTTATTAAATTTTAATTTTCGGTCTTGTAAATAGAGAAACGCTATATATTGATTATACATCGAAAGCGTATAAATTTTCATTCTGGTGGGTAAAACTAAGCATGGTCGGGCAAATATATGTATATTCTAATTACAATGCCAAAACTGGAAATGGTTTTGAATTTTGGATAGATACATCTGTGGGTAGTATATATTTATAAATTCAAGAAAGTTTTGGCAAAAGATTATCAAAACTATTTAAATAATTCTGTGTAACACTATATTTGGTTACCTCATGGGTTGTAGAATGAAAACAAGAGGCAAAAAGCTACTATATAATTTATAATATAATAAATTAAGTAAGAAAAACAAAAGACACAGCCTTGCATTGCAATTATACGATCGATGATAATTTATCATATAAAAACTGGTTTTGGAAGAAATTATATTTGTTTGGATCGAAGGAATAAGTAGGCAGTGACGTATCGTACGTATGTGATTTTCGAATAACTTAATCTTAATCTGGGTCTTTAAGCATTGATAATTTTATAGTACGTGTTACAACATTTTTTTATTTATTTTAGTTTAAAATACGAAAATAATATTTGATTGATTAAAGACACTAAAGTAAAAATATAAAAATTAGCATCCAATTTATATTGGAAAATGATTAGCTCTTACGTTGAGTCTACAAACACGTCAATGTTAGCCAGTCCATAGACCAGCTCATCAAAACGTTTGTGTACGAAAAAGAACAATATATATGTATATTATTTTTTTGTCAAGAATAATATGGACGCTTTTTAAAAAATAATATTCTTTTATTGCTCATTAATAATAAATTCTTTAATTGATTTACAAATTATTTGGTTTTTCTGTTAATATCCACAAAACCGAAATGGATTTTATGCCAAACCGAAATGGTTTACAATTTATTTATTTTCATATTTTAAAATAAATCGATGCCTCAAGCTAAGTAAACATGGCATTTACATTATTTCTTTGCGTTCTTACTTATCAGCATGCATATATTAAATACAGTTTTTGTTTATGAATGATGAAAATAAGTTTCGTGAATTTGGAAAGAACCGAATATGTATACGCTTAATTAGGAGAATAGACATAATTAAAAGCGAGGATATATAGTGAAGAGTTCTTCCAAGAAATCCATACAGTAAGAGAGTGCCCATAAGAAAATATGCATTTAGTCATCTTTCCAGCTTCATATCATCAACTGCAAAATTGCTCGAATGATCTATAGATGTCAACTAATATTTTATCTATTATTGTTGTTATATACATGATTGGAGATCAGTAAGTTATCGAATCGTCGTTGTTGACGAAATATATGTGAATGTATCTCCAATGATTAGTACTGTGCAATTCAATGACACCACCGATATATCACATGAATCTCCAAGTAGTAGCTGAACCGTAACATTCATTGTCAGAGCATTTTATAATAATTAAAAACTGTAAAAAAAAATATTTAGTATTGGCGTATATGGCTGAGTTTTTGAACCACTTGAATCAACACAGCCACTAACTAATCATTGGATAAGAGCATCTGCATTTGTCGAGATCATTCAATATTTTTGAGAAATAAAAAGGTTTGTTTGTATAAAACATCTGATGGAGATGATGTTATAGGGAAAATTGAAACATATCTTATGATCATTTTTTTGCTTGCAATCAGATTAGTAAAGTTTTATATATCATAGATATGTAAAGTCAACTAATTCATGGTGACTAGTAATTAATTAAAAGTATTTTATCTTGGAGTTTGAAGACGAAGGATTTAATTACTGTTTCGATTTTTTTAAAAAGACAAAAGCCAAAGTTATATAGAGGACACCTCAGTTTGGACTCCCAAGTCCTCACCAATCATCGTGTAAACCGTAAGTGATTCGTAATGATGGATCGTTACTGATTAGTATACTATTGAATCCTTAATCACGAAATTTCGAAATTTGAACCAACAATTAAAACTCGATTATGGTTAGAGTTATATATTTCATTTTGGTAATTTCCATCTTTTTATAGTTGCTACAAAAGTTGCGAGGTTTCCTACTTTTGTAATTATTCATCGTACCGGTCAAGGCTTATGAGTTATAAACAATTGGATTAAGTAACCATGAAAAACGATAGATATGTCAATGATTGGGTCGTCACTATCAAGAATCGTTCTTGTAAAGTAGGAGTTATGGTTACATCAAATATCAAATACCAAATCATATAAAGAAAACAATTTTCAAAGCTCTAACTAAATGTTGCACGACCAAAAGGTTGATTCTCTAAATAATCTCCTGATTAAGTTAATAATATCTCCAGGGTCAGTAGCCTACTCAATTCATTTTATATGATATCATATCAAACATGCATGCGTTAAGATCTTCAAAATCATAGACTTGTACTAGTTACCAACTTTATGATCCAAAAGATCATAGCCTTGTATTAGTTATCTTTCGCCTTCACGACTGTGTCGATCCCATCTGCCGATAAGTTGTCGAGGTGATCCTTCTCGGCCATAAGGATAGAGTCGAGGCTATAATGATTGAGCCATCACATCCCTAATGTAGTAATTATACTTTCATATATATGAAAATAACACCGGTGAAGCTATAGTATGCATGAGGGTTGCTCCCACCGAAGTATTCAATTTCGAATCTTGAACCGACTGATCTATATGGATGATAAAAATTGAGATTAATTATCGGTTTACGACCAAGTTTTCAAACAACAGTTCATGAGGTACCACCATTGATTAACAGAATTGTCAATTAAAAGCGTCATATCTCCCATTACTTTCGCTCTTTGGCATATTCTCAACGATCCATTAAGGATTAGCATCGTTGATCTTGATTTTTGCACACGTTTCAAACCCTCTGATAAAAAGGTTTATCCTAAAAGCAAGGTTGTGCGATCCTTGTAGTGTAATTCTACACATCATAATTTTCCTAAAACGAGGTTGTATAACTTTTTTCTTACGAGATTTTCTTAGCTTTACATAAGATTAATCGGGTGGTTACTACCAAAATCATTCTTATAAAGTAAGAGTTAATTAAAAACTAGAGACATGTTGGATGTATGACATGTTTGTACACACAAGAAAAGACTTTTTTTTGTTTTGTTAACATAGCGTTTTAATATCTCCAATAACATATGAAGTAACTACTATTATGCCACATGATTTCTATCGAGAAGACTCTTTAATATTGCACAAATTTGTGATTATTTGAATTTGTGAATTTTTTTTTTATGTTGTGGTTTTATCAATAATGGGACATTTTGGGCCAACTCGTTCTCTTTGTGCGATTCAATCAGCAATTCGTTCCAGTTCTAAGTCTTATTAAAGCCCAAAATGTTAATGAACCGGGAAATCCCAAATTTCTGTTAAAAGGTTTAGTAATTAGATCTCTCAAATTCGGTTTAAAAAGAAAACCAAAAGTTAATCAACTTTCAGATAAAGCAGTTAAGAATACACTGAAACAATGCTAACAAGAACCGGGCCAATAAGAATCAATGACGCTGATCGCCACGTAGACTTGACTTTTTTTCCTCTATCAAATCTGGACCGTCGAACATGTTCCTAATCGCACGTCTTCTACTTCACCTCTTTCCTTAATTAATCTCCTAAAATTAACCGACCTTAAAAACACCTCCTCACTATAAATTTTCAATCTTCTACTTTATTTTTTTTCTCTTAAGTTAAACAAATATTCGAGTTTCGCAATTCATCTGTAATTCAAAGCTCAGATTTTTCTTGAGAGAAGCCATGGCTCGTACGAAGCAGACTGCTAGGAAATCGACCGGTGGAAAAGCTCCCAGGAAGCAGCTCGCTACCAAGGTTTGTTCTTTGATACGTTTTTTTTTTGTTTGTACGAAGAAAAGGGGATCTAGGGTTTCGGATTTGGCTGAATTTTTGAGTTTTATGATTGATTTTGGTGGCTCTAACGAAATCGTGATACAGGCGGCGAGGAAATCTGCGCCGACCACCGGAGGAGTCAAGAAGCCTCACCGTTACCGTCCCGGAACCGTCGCTCTTCGGTAATTTCACAATTTTTTTCCCCTTTTTCAATCACATCGTTGTTTGGAAAAGATTCCGTCTTGGAATTTGAAATATAATTAGTTACGGTGTGTTTTTCTTCCTGAATCAGTGAGATTCGTAAGTACCAGAAGAGCACAGAGTTGTTGATCCGTAAGCTTCCCTTTCAGCGTCTTGTTCGTGAAATCGCTCAGGATTTCAAGGTAAATGTTGTCCCCATCTTCGTAGCTTGAGATTATGCAGTGGTAAATTCCTAAATTGGTGAACAAAGTAATGATCTTAATCAGTTTGTTTTATTGGGAATTTGTAGACGGATCTGAGATTCCAGAGCCACGCAGTGTTAGCGCTTCAGGAAGCTGCAGAGGCGTATTTGGTGGGTTTGTTCGAAGATACAAATCTATGTGCCATTCACGCCAAGAGAGTCACGATTATGCCCAAAGACATTCAATTGGCTAGGCGGATTCGTGGAGAGCGTGCTTAGAATCTATCTCATTACTAGTATTCTGTTAGTAGTGCTTTCGATTTGTTGTTTTTGTTTGTCGTCGTCTACTTTTTAATCATCATACTTTGATGTTTATAAAGCTCTTTCAAGCTAAGAACATAGATGAATTGGTTATTGATGTTATGACAAACCATTGTTCTTGGGTGGTTCTTCACAATCCCAAAGAAGAACAAACTTGTTAGACTGCTTCAAGTTTTGTTGTTATTGGTTTGGTATTAATTGCCGTAACTGAAGTTTTGTAGTAATAAAACTGACTCAACTCATCAATTTATGATTATCATCAGTCTTTAGAATCACAATATATGATTCGTGACATGTACAATTGAGGAAGCGTTCTACGCTCGAACTAGTCACTAAGCTTGCAAAAGCGCCAATTGAATCGTCGGCAGCATTTTTCTACTTATGGTATAATGATTAATAACTCTAACAATTACATGGTGATTAATAATCGAACCTTAATCTAGGGTCTATTTAGAGTGAGAGAATTTACCACAGAGATTATTTAAAACATCTAAACAACCACAAGTTTTGTTTTTTTTTTTCTTTTCTTAGAAATTTTCTTATTTCACGTATTGATTAGCAATTGAAAGGAATCTTGGTCTTTTTACCACAACGGAAATTGGCAGCAGAAAGTGGATTGATAAAGAGAACTTTTACTTCAAATGTAAGTGGTGGAATGTTTTGGGATTGGATGCAAATTGCGTACAAGTAGTAAAACAAGAGAGTGACACAAGTGGAGACGTGCAAGACAGTAAGAATCTGATTGGATCATATCGCTACATTCTACGTAACTCACTAAGTAGTTTTTTTTTGGTCTTTTTGGACTGTCATTCTATTTCTGGTCTCTGCAAATCTTTCTACACTTGTTCACGACTTTCTATTTATGGAATCTTCCAACTAAAAATCACGTCTTCTCTTTTTCTTTTTCTTTTCCTATTTTTTGTTTATTCCCACAAAAATCCGCAATTAAGGAATAAGTTTAGCATCTCTCTCTTGCCCATCCCGTCAAAATTCCATTTGTTCTAATGTAAATAACAGAATTAGAGATTCGTGTCCCTTTAATCATGCAACTTTCACGTAGCAATAAAGTATCAAACATGAAACTTTACCAACTCAGAGACGAAAGAATGTGATTCCTTCTTGTGTTTGTATCCAAACAAGAATCTTGTTACATACAATTCCGCGAAATAAAATTTGATTACCCAAATCAAAAAGTCTTCAACAGATTTTTAACAATGAAAAATTACTCAACATTATTTATGTTGGTTCAGTAATATGTTTTTTTTTTTAAAAAAAAAAACACACACATTGAACAAACTATAGAGTATATACTGTTGACGATCACCTTCACTGCAACCTTACCCAAATACCTTCACTCGGTATATCTTGGTTCACCACAAAAGCCATGTAATAACCGGGCGGTGCAAGGTTGGCAGATCTCGGTGCCTTAACCCTAACCTCATAAGTCTTCAGTCCTATTCTCTGTGAGTCGACATGATCAAGAACCAAAAGTCTCTGACTCATCGAGAAAGAATGCGAAGTAAACGAAGGAAACACCATTGTCACTTTAACCGGACTTTGCACTCCTCCGTTCGCGAATACCATAAACCTCAGCCTCAAGATTCCACCGTAATTGATCGTAGACTGTGACGAAGGACTCATAATCCTCGGACGAATACTCCGATACTGAGATTCCAAATACGACGGAGAAAAGGCTTCTAACCTAAGCTCCGTCGGGAAAAGCACGCCGGTCAAATTGTAGAATTCGTGTGGGTTGCTTCCTCCAACTAGAACTCTCCCGTCACGGAGTAAACCGGCCGTTGAATGGTACATTCTCGGTATAGTACTTGGGTTCTGAACTTGGAATCTTGAACCGATCGGTTTATCGGGATGATAAAGATCAGGATTCAAAACCGGTTCACGGCCAAGCTCCCAACCAGCAGAGCCTGAGGAACCACCGTTAATTAAGAGAACTTGTCCGTTTGGTAAAACGGTCATGTCTCCCATTATTCTCGATCTCGGCATCTTCTCAAGGATCCATTGAGGATTAGCATCATTGATCTTGATTCTCGCACACGTGTCAAGAGCTTTCACAAAAGTGTTTTTATTCAAAGCGAGGAGGTACGATCCTTTGGGTGCACCGCCGCACACCAAAACCTCCAGCTCGACAACTTCGGCTTCAAGATTCTTGATTGGGAGAAGAACAGCGGAACCAGTGCTCGGATAGCTCCTCGGATCGCCTCCAGGGATCTTCGGATAAGTTTTGACGACAGTGTTCTTCGCATAATCGAGCAAGATGGCTCTGTTGTTAGCGAATATGAATAAGTTTCCGTCGCTGTTGAGGAAAACGGGAGGGTAGAGATTGTTTTCTTGTCCAATATCGTGGGTTTGGGACAAAAACGGTAAGCTGTAGAGATTTGGAGCGTTTGTTTTGGGGAAAAACTCGAAATTGAATTGATCTCGACCTCCGATTATGATCTGACGACCATCCGGAAGGACATGGTTCGAAGCGTACCATCTTTTGACATTGAGTGCGTTATCCACTTCTGTCCAATCACAAGAATCGTCGTCGCAAGGAAAGAACAGTCTAGCTTTACGTTCTCCTTCTTTGTCTCCTCCTGTTTGGAGGAGAGTTCCGTCCGGAGTGACTCCGCCTGAGGAGCACCATGTGTTTGATTGGATGGTTAAAGGACGGATACGGTTTAAAGCGACATCGTATTCGATCGAGTGAGCGGTGCAGTCGCGTTTCGAAACGGGGTCGTTTGGGCTATCCCGGCAGGCTCCGTTAGGGAGAGAGATTTTTGAAGGACCGAAGTTGCTTCGGTCGTACATTATGACACGGTCGTTGATGAGGAGCTGTGAGTGCATTGCTGAGATTCCGACGTCTTTCAAGAGAAGCTTCCATGTTCCTCCTGCGCCCGATGCCACATGGCAGGAGAGGAGGAGGAAGGAAGCGAAGTAAACGATCCGATTGATGTCGGAGAGGATTTGAGGTTTGGCTTCTGCAGCCATTTTTTTTGTTTTGGTTGTAATATTGAGTTTATGTCACGGGTCGTTGGCTTTTTATTTATATTTTCTAGCTTGTGTGGTACATATTTAACTGTCCATGAGATATACTTTATATAAGGCATTGAAGAGAAAAAAATCAATATTACTGCCATGACGTTAATAAACTAGTAACTCCCGCCATTATTCCGAAATCACTATGCCACATTTGCTGTTTTTCTCTTCAAATTTTAGTTTGAAATGGAAATTTCAATAACTTTACTTCAAAAAATAATTAATATAGACAACACAAAAGTTGCCAATTTTTTTTTTGTTTTCCAGTTTGAAGATTGAAAACTTAACTATTTAAAGGTTTCTATAATATAGAAGCTGAATTCTTGCCATATTGCTAATTTTTATTTGGTTTTACATAAATTTACTGTTTTTTATTTTATTTTCAAATTTGGAAATGAATCTAACTTAAGTTCACTAACATTAACAACCACATAAACTTTCCACGTTTCAAACTTAATATATGTCAAATCTTCAATTTTAACTAATAATAACATGTTAGGAAAATCTGAAAACAACATTAAAATTAATATGATTCGTGTATAGAATAGAAAATAGTCAATATTATTCTCTTAAACAGTGCATACTGTATATATATGTGCCACTGTGTATCTTTATACAATGTCCAAACATGTACCAAATATTAAATCATTACATTTTAAGTTTATATATAGTATACAATATAATGTTAAAGAATGTATTGGTTATCTTAACCCTGCTACTTTTTTGGCGTCGATTTCAATAATGTAAATATGTAAATGTGAAATTAGAATAGTTGGGTTTGGCACGAGACTGGGTAATCCCAACGATGTAAAAATGTTTCTTCTGTGGTTTAAACTCCATACAACATTTATAAACTGTGAAGCCATATAAAGATTCCACATCCAAAATACCAATTCCAAAAAGAATATATAACTTCACTATGTAGATGGTCGTATTCACATCGCATATCAATATAGATTATATAGATTGATTCCACACATCATCAATAACATCATGGTATCTAAATTTTCGGTTGGGTCAATACATCATATTAATCAAACTAAATTATAATAATGAAGACTTGGTACCAACCTGAAATATACCATTATAAAATGTTGATTGTCGTCGAAGGAATGATTTGTATTGTTGGTTATGAGTTATTAACACTATACGTGAGAGGTTGAATAATTCTGCCTGATTGTTCAGTCATTTGTTCGTGCGATAATACTATAGCAACATGAAACATTCTAATTATTAAAATAAATATAACTAAGCAAGCCAATATTCTGTTTTGTCCAGGGTGAATTCTATTAATAATTTGGGTTTAAACTCCACCGTCACTGAAAAAATAAATAAATTCAATGAGTCTATATATATATATATATTTGTTATATACTCAAATAACAAAGGTGAGAAATAAAAGCGTGGAGCATGTTTTTTAAGTACCTTTTTCAACTATAAACCCGTGTTTATAAATAGATTTTGATATGGAAAGAAGATATTTATTCTGTCTCGTTGGGACAACTGTCCTTCCAGATAAAATATTCAATGATTTCGTCGCGACAAAATATTTAATTATATTTTTATTTAAGTTAATTAATTGAGTTTTACTCTAAAACCATGTCTAGAAGTTGTTTTGTTATTTATTTTTTTCATTTGAAATTATAACAGTAATGACATAAGGTCATTCAAGGAGAGAATTTATCAAAGATTGATTTCGACTCTGTAAGATTTATGGACCTGATCTGGAACTTTCAGTCTAACAATCTCCGATGAAAAATGAACATATCTCCGGCAACACATATGCTTACACAAGCTGGTTTGAGTATGTCTTATTTTTTATTTATTTTACAAACTGTAAAGCTATTAAGAATATATATCCACTCGAGTTACAGTTTATGTCAATGTGTCACTGTGTGCTTAGAGATCGAATCGAAGCATATTGTTTACGTAACAAGTTACATGCCACAGCTTTATTTTTCTTATGAGAATTGGAATCACTGAAAAAAAAAGTTCTTTAATTAGTTTTTCAACTGGTTAGTGCTAGAAAGGTATGAAACTAAAGGAATAATAAAGATTTTTCATTTCTGTCTTTAGAATTCAGAAATCAAAAGTCGCCCACATTTTTTCTCTCTTCTCTCTAATTCATATAAGCTGTGTTTATATGAAGCAGCATGTAATCTATATAATGTATCCATAATTACCCATGTGTGTTGGGAGTCTGTCCTGCAGATAGTATATTGTGGGGAATGAATGCAAACGTGTATGTCATAACATATTTATACAATGTTGTAAATTTCTTTATTATAGTATTGGCCATATCCCATTTTTATTTAGTCCTGAAACGAATAACGATATGACAAACATTTGATGATTGACCGTTAATATTGTTTTTTTGATTGGCGTTAATATTACTTGGAAATAATATTCTTTTAACCACTGTATCATTTTTTTTTGTTTCTCAACGTATGAGAACATGAATTACGTAACTTTGCTAAAAAAAAAAATGACAAAACTCTTATCTGATAATCTAAAATTGCAAGTTCCAATATAATTTAATAACATGACTTTAAGTTTTTAAGGTAGAAGAACAATGTAATCAAATAGTACGATATAAATTTATTTTTTAAGTTTTAAAATTAACATATTGTTTCATAATCATTTCGGAATGCTGAGATTCTAAATTGGAACAGAAATCCAGTTGCGAAAATGTTTTCCTTCATTCAAATTTGCTAGAATCTAGACGAAAAGAGATTATATCCCAACACTTAGACAGTTCCATCTCTGCCATGACACTATTACATAAACAAAATTACAAAGTATAATAACAGTAAGTAGCTGAGGTTTCCGGAAATTAGAATTTGTAGTTCATCTTGTCCAAGACGATTGCGCCAATTACGAAATTTTTCTTGCAAACGTCACAAGCAACATTCTCTCGATAGTGACTGAGTTCTGCAAGAACCACGTCGTCGATGGTGATTCTTCTTCTCCCTCATCCGAGGATCTCAAGAAATGGGACGCCAAGTTCATGCAAATCGATCAATCGACCATCTTCGATCTCATCCTGGCTGCAATTTACCTAAACGTCAAAAGCCTGCTTGACCTCACTTGCCAAACAATCGCTGATATGATCACAGCCTGCAAAATCGCAGACGAGGTTCGCAAGGATAATCAATGGGCCTTTGAATGAGCGAATATGGATAATCAAAACCCAAACAGTTTTATTCTTGTCCTTCTTTTAGTGTGCTTTTTTTTTTTCGATTTTTTAGGTGACTATGCATGGTTTTCTTCTTTTGATTTCGCGTACATGAATGATTTATGCTTCAGCAATTTTAAGAGTAACGTTTTCTTCATATCTTATGCTAAAATGTACAAAATTATTGTTATTTACAAACTATAACATGCGAAAATGTTCTTCATATCTTATTATTGTATTTTTTTTTTGTTACATGTTTTTAATATTTTTTTACTTAAATTATTATTATTTTTTTAATTATTTTTCTACGTTTATATCTATCTTTTTCTATGTTTGACATATTGCTTCTCATCATATTTTTATTTTCAAAATTCACTTTTTAATTATAGTTGACTATTTTTGTCTCAATTGACATATTATTTTATCTAATTGAAAAAATTATATATGTATATAACAATTTTATTGATTCTGATATTTGAACACGGATATAAAATTACAATAAAACAGAGTATTAACTGAAAAAGAGTACTGGGGACTTTGGAATTATATTTTACACACAAAAAAAAGAAACAAGATATAACTATTAAAAGAGTTTTAGATATTTGTAATCCTTTTCACTTTGGGTTCTCCCTTTGCTTCTTCTTCTTATGAATCTTCTCGAGGACTCGTTTGGTCTCACAGTTTGGGAAGTTGGAAAGACGATAATAATGTGGTGCGACATCAACTAGCCATTCACCGCGAATATAGGTAACAGTCCGGATAAAATTTCGACTAGTCAGAACATACTCATTGTAGATTACCCACTCCGGTTTGTGATCCAGGCAACAGGATGGATGCAAGTGAACCACTTGGTTATCTTTGACGGTCAAGTAGTGGCCAGTGCGGTCTAAATGAGCCACTTGCATGAAATAGCCAGCAAGCAAGGCCTTTCTTATGTTACTATAGTAATCGCGGCTGTTAAAATCAGAGCTGCATATCTTGAGATTTAACTTGGACATTATCCTGATCAACTGCTCTCTAACATTATCCGCAGACTTCATTGCACTATGGTTGATGAAGTTCTCGTAGCACCAATCTGAGTCTCTGTTGTTTTGTTTATAAGCATGGTACACATTCAACAATGTGAGGTGATCTCCATCAATGTGTCCAAACCTAGCTCTGGCTTCATCTGCTGCTTTTTGAGCCTCTCCTCTAGGCCTGATAAAGCAATTCGGTACTGATAGCATCGCTGAAATCGAGAGAATCTCGTTTGAGCAGTTGAAGTCAGGACTGACTATGAGCATCTTTGCCATCTGCGGATCCAAAGGAAACTCACTCATCATCTCACCTGTCCTTGTCAAGTTACCATTATCACCATCCAATGCTCCCAGATCGATCAAATCTTCCAAGGCCCGTTCCAGCGTCTTAGGAGCAGGAGGATCCATAAAGTCAAAGCAGAGCAAGTTATCTATACCCAGTTTTTTCAAGGTCAGAACAGTATTTGCTAGGTTTAATCTCAGTATTTCAGGATACGTCTGCTTGATCAGATCGTGTTTGAAACTTTTCTCTGTGTAAAGCCTGAAACATTTTCCAGGCTGTGTTCTACCGGCACGACCTGCTCTCTGGTCAGCACTTGCTTGTGATATTGGAGACACCAACAACGACTCGACACGATTTTTTGGGTCGTAGATTTTTTGCTTAGCGAAGCCAGGGTCAACCACGTAAACGATCCCATCTATTGTTAAAGAAGTCTCTGCGATGTTGGTGGATACAACAATCTTTCTCCTATTCTCTGTAGTAGGATCACATATCTTCTTCTGCATCGCAATTGGAAGAGTAGAATACAGTGGCATAACGCTGACTTGATCCCCAAGTTTACCCACGATTCTTCGGCAGGCATCTTCAATCTCCTCCTCACCAGTTAAGAAAACAAGAACATCACCAGGCGGCTCAAACATGTGAATCTGGATAACAGTATTAATAGCAGCCTCCAAATAGTCTCTCTCAGGTTCTTGTGTATACAAGATCTCTACCGGATGGAGCCTGCCGGGAACTTCCATAAGAGGTGAACCACTAAAATACTTGAGAAACTTTTTAGATTCCAAGGTTGCACTCATCACGACGAGCTTAAGGTCAGGTCTGTATCTCAAGACTCTTTTCAGAAGACCAAACAACAAATCCGTGGCTAAATTCCTTTCATGGGCCTCATCGAGAACTATCACTTTGTATCTCTGTAGAAGCGGATCCGCCATAGCTTCTCTAAGAAGCATACCATCGGTCAAGTACTTGAGCACTGTTCGGGAGCTAGTGCAATCCTCGAAACGGACGGAGTAACCGACTTCCTCACCGATAGCTACATCCATCTCTTCAGCAACACGATTGGCCACAGACATGGCTGCAACTCTACGAGGCTGCGTGCATCCGACCAGCCACTTGCTAGGGGTTTTTTCAGCATCCACGTGCACGATTTCCAAAACAAACTGTGGGATCTGCGTAGTTTTTCCACTACCGGTTTCACCCACAAGTATCACCGTCTGATTCTTCTTCAAAGTTTGGAGAAATTCCTCTTTCTGCGCCCACACAGGTAGGTTCCTCCGTTTCTCCAGAAGATCGTAATATCTCCGAGTATAAGCCCTTCCGCTCCATTTATTCATCACCATGTCATTAGTTTTCGCCTTCTTCGTTGCTGGAAACGACAGATTATCCATTCTAACAAACGACAGACGACAAGTAGGTAGCTGCACAAAGAAGAAAGGTTACAGGTTTGAGAATACCACGTCCTCTTTAGATAACATTTTTTATTTATCTTTTCTCCACTAAAAGTTTTAAAGTCTGAAAATACTAAAATTTACTTTTCCTAAATAAATTTCTTTTTTTCCTAGATCATACAACAAACTTGATGGATTTCTTTCTTATCAATTAATTTAATATTTATGCTATATTTCTAATAAAATGTTTTTGGGAAGATTGCTAAGCTAGCCTAGATATTAGCATTAGTTACTTATATAACTAATATATTATCTTAATTACTAAAATTTTCACTTTTTTGTTAAACGTTGAAGAAAAATATTAATTATAATAGTGCCACCGAATTTATTGTTATGTTATTGTATAATTATTATCTCAGCATATTTATTATAATTATAGCATATTTATATTTGCAGATTTAGGAGAGTTATTGGTTTTATATTTATAAAGAGTTTTAAAGATTTAGATTTTGTAAAGATTATGATGTTATTCAATTAAGAATTTTAAAAACTATGTTAAAATCTGATGTTATTAGTTTATGACATTGACGCAAATTTTATTTTTATGTTATCACAAACTTAATATCGTGTAGATTTATTGTAGTTATCACATATTTTTTTTTCCGTTGCCGCAGATTTATTGTAGTTATTACAAATTTATTTTTTGTAGAATTATTTTTACGTTGTCGTAGATTTATTTTTGCCTCAATTTTTTTTGTTAATATCACAAATTTATTTTTGTAGATTTATTTTTATGTTATTGTATAATTATTATCTCAGCATATTTATTATAATTATTGCATATTTATTTTTGCAGATTTAGGGGAGTTATTGGTTTTATATTTATAAAGAGTTTTAAAGATTTAGATTTTGTAAAGATTATGATGTTATTGTATAATTATTATCTCAGCATATTTATTATAATTATCGCATATTTATTTTTGCAGATTTAGGGGAGTTATTGGTTTTAAATTTATAAAGAGTTTTAAAGATTTAGATTTTGTAAAGATTATGATGTTATTCAATTAAAACTTTTAAAAACTATGTTAAAATCTGATGTTATTAGTTTATGAATTTGTAATAAGTAGTTAAAAGTTTTTAAAACTCTAGAGTTATTGAATTCATTATTTTAGAAAATCAATAAAAATATTTGTTATTAAAAAAAGATGAAATAAATAATTTTATCATTCTTTTGAAGTTTGTTGTTATTAGTTTAACGATTTTAACATACTTTTCTTCATAAAATTTAATTATCAAACTATAGTAGCTTGATCAAGGATTTAAAGTTTATCTTAACTAAAACAAATTATCATTAAAAAATATGAACCATTCTCAAACCCTTGCAAACTACCATAGATCATTACAACAATGATGCAAGTTTTTGTGTATTTTTACCCAAAAAAATTTCAAACAGAAAACAAATAAATCATTCTAGTAATAAGTATTAAAATATGAATTATTTTAAACCAATTTTTACAATGTTTTGAAAATAACCTCTCATGAGAGACCTAAAACTGCATAAGCAAAAGATAATTTGGAAAAATTAAAGAATCGAAACAAAAGAAAGACAATTTTCCTATTCCTTAAACAAATATATCTTAGATTGATTTCTAAAATCTTTTTCTGAAATTACCCATCAGGATAAGCAATTTTTTTTTTTGGTTTTGAAGTGGTATGATGTTTTATTTTTAAAAATGCTTTTCATGGATAAAAGTTGTTCTTCCTAACCTTTACATCATCCATCAATATTGAGAAATTCAAGCCCTTGGTTTCCGGCTGATAGTAATGATATGTCTTTTCAGGGACTTGTGTATCTCTCCAGATGTTGTAGTGGCTGTTCACAGAAGAGACGACATAAGCTATTATGCTATTTTGGTGAAGCAAAAGAAGCTTGGCCACACTTACAAAGTAGAAGAATTTAGGGTAACATTGTAAATAATCAGAGTTAACTGTATTGAAACTCACTTGTACCATGTTGGTATAGGAATGTTGTAGATCTGTGAACCGAGACTAAAACGTTACTGGAAGTCTGCAAACAGTCGGCATGCTCCAGCAGTTCCAGACAGAGACTGAACTGCAGCTATCCTTTTATCTTTGATAAATTCAGAGTTGTCCCCACAGACAAGCTTCGATGTTTCCTCCACCATTAGGCACTTGTATTTGAGTGCGTTCTCAATAACACAGTGTTAACAAGTCAAATTCCAAACCTATCACCACAAGCTATTATTATTCATCAAAATATACATTGTAAGAATTTGGTTAATCAGCTGAATTCAAAGTAAACAACTTGATAGGAAAAGGAGGTTCAAGTGAATAAAATAGCATAGAAAAGATAGCATCAGCTCCAGAAACAAACAGCTGGCAAATACTTTCTATCAAACAGTACACGTGTTTCCAGCATACTGCTCAGCACAAGTCTCTGAGTGAAATTCAGCTTTCTTTCAGACAAGTCATAGGCTTCTTAATAAGAAACAAGCTGGTTAGATTGAGTAGTTTCAATGTAACAGTTTAAAGAACAAAGCTATCGCCAGAAGCACAGTGTTTATATAAGTGTCCATATGTAATGTTCTCTACCATCTTTCTAGACAAACAATAACTACTTGAGGTTTCCGGCAACAGATTTTGATTATAAAAGCACCACTTGTTGTATGGTTTAGGTTTACCTGATAACTCCCAAGTCATAACCACAGACTAGCTGCTGCAGCTAAAAACCACATTTGCTTCATTTGGAACCAAATGATCAACTTAAATTGACCAAAGCACCCAAGGATGATAAAATCCCAAATCCACAAATGTAAATCGTTCGAATACCCGACCCGAAGGAACCAAACACATACTTGAAACTCATTAAGAAAAGGGAGAAAAAAGCATTTGAAAGGAAACTCCTACGAAAATCAAATAGCGTCTCATAAAAAAAGTCTATCATCTCACGTCACCAATTCTTTATCTTCTTCTACGTTTTCTATTTTTTCTTCTTCTTCTCTTTATTCCCCTTTGATAAAAATAATAATTAAAAACTATAAATTCACTTTCTCTATATTGCAAAACGTGACACATTTTACACATTTCTTTTTCCAACTTTTTTTTTTTTTTTTAATCTTATTCTTCTCTTTATTCCCTTTTAAATAAGAAACTACAAATTCACTTTCTCTAATTAGCAAAACGTGACACATTTTACAGTAAGTGATGAGCCAGTTTACCGATTGACTCTCTCCATCATCATCTTTTTTTGTTTTTCCTTGAGTTTCGTCTTCCTCTCATCATCGATTTCTTCTTCTACTTTTCTTTATCTTATTCTTCGTATTCCCTTTTAAAAAAAATAATAATAAATACACTTTCTCTATTTAGCAAAACGTGACACATTTTACAACTAAAAAAAACTATAAATCTGCTCGAGTGGTGGGCCAGTTTACAGATTAACTCTCTATCATCATCTTTTTTTATTTTCCTGGACCACCATTCCATCATTTTTCTTGCTTTTCTTCGTCTCGTTGTCGCTATCGATGACTACATTACCGAGAACTTTGATTTACGAAATTCTCCTAAGGTGTCCGGTAGAAACAGTGGAGAATTTTGTCGCCGCGTATCCTGCTAGCGCCGCCGCAGTCGGGGGAAATTCTTTCTACAGAGAGTTTCTTCGTAAGTCTCCTTACATTCAGCGAGATCGTGCCCTTCTCGCGACAAGAGTCGAGTCCATCTTTCCAGAACCTCGAAAATGGAACTTCATGTCAACCTCCATTGTTGAGCAAGAAGATATCTTACTACTCTGCACGACAACAACGGTTCCCTTAGACAATCACCGCAACAAAAAATTTATTAACTATTCTTGCGGTTTACTGTGCTCTGGTTTTGGGGAAGATCACATTGTCTTCAACCCTACAAATGGACGATATAGGATTTTGCCGGGTGCATTCTGTGGCGAGAACGAAGATGTTCGAACCTTCATCGGTTTCAGTTCTACAAGCCGATTCAAGGTAATTGCCATTAAAAAAAATGCTTGTAAGATTTTGGTTTTGGACACAATGGTGTGGAAACCAATCCAATGCAATCTTCTTTATGAACCAGCAACTGCTTCCGTCTGCATCGAAGGAATCATTTATTATGCCGCCTACGAGACACCTAGAAGAATGGTTCTGGTAAGCTTCGACATGGAAACAGAGCTTTTTCAGATTATTACGATTCCGCAGCCACCAAAATATGGCCAAATTTTTTTTGAGAAAATCATGAACGTTAATGGTAAAGTTGGAATATGTTTTGCAGCAGATGATCATATGGTTCGGATTTTGGACAATCCAGCTGAACAACTTTGGTCAGAGAGGTTGATCAAACACCCAGATTCGATAGTGACTGACATGTATAGCTTCTCCCTACTCTCTTTTGAAGGTTTCACATATAATGGAGAACTTGTATTTTCTCAAGAGTTAGGGAGCAAAAAGGTCATCTACTATTATGACGAAGTGAATAATTCCTTTAGAAAGCACATATACGAAGTACAAAACCGGGAGTCTCTTATCTTTTTGGAACATGTTGACTGCACGATGTTCCTAGGAGATGAACAGATAATTGTTCCTTGTGATTTCCTTATAGCTAGTGCATAAAAAAAAGTTGTCTTGCACAGTTAAAAACTACTGTAAATAATTAAAAATAAAATGATTTCATTTATAAAAACTGTTTACAATAAATATAATTTGTTTTTTTGTTTGTTTTTTCTACTCTTTATCTATCTGCTCTCCTTCTCTCTTTCTATAAAGCTTCCGGGACTCGTTTTGGCCTCAAAACCTGCACAAAAGTAAGTTTCACAGTTTAGGAGGAACTCTCCAGAAGTGGAAGCCCCAAAACTTGAACCATATATCATACTTAAACTCATAACATCCTTCTGTAATGTCATTTCTTCAGGGTTACTACTGAGAACTTCTCTTCATATTACCTTTATGGCCATCCAGGTTCCCTTAGCTTCCCGAATTTAAATAGAAACTTCTTTCAGAGAGTGAAGGAAGACCCAAAAATTGACAAGAGTAACTGAAGAACAAAGAAATTCCACTTGAAAGAACCTTATCCTCTTCGTGAGTATCCGAGTTGAAAGCATCGTTGAGCTTTGTCTTTAGTTTTTCTTTGTTCTCGTGTTCCTGAAAAGGAATTTTGAGTCACATTGAAGTGCCTCTCCAGAGACAGGAATGCATACATCAGATTCAAGACTATTATCTACGTCAATTAACGGGAAACACCTCATCAATAAAGTAATATCAAAATCTTAGTTTTTTTTTTTTTTTTTTTTGTCTTGAGAACAAAAGTATTATCTTCGTTTACCAAATATATTTCATTTTCATAGACATCACTCGATGGATTTCTTTCTTATAAAATATTTTAATATTTATGCTATATATAATAATGTTTAAAAAAAAAAAAAGACTCTCCTGATATACTCCATCACATGAGACTCAAAACTGGATAAAGAAGACATAATTTGGAAAAAATTAAGTTACCAGAAACCACGACGAGTCCTCCCGAGACTGTAATATACCTCAAATGTAAAACATACAACAACAATTCACGGAACCAGATCAAAAGGAACCATCAACATCATAGCCTTATCTTGCTTTATTCTTACTGCTTGCCTCTGATATAAACCAGATCAAAAGGAACCATCAACACATCAGTTCAGAAAGAACAGTTGTATCCACATCGTGTTGGGATGTATAACAGTGCAGATCTATTTAAATGGACCAAGCTAGAAAGTCACCACTTATTTGCACAGGATCCAAGTTTTTTTCTGGTACAGTGTTTCCAAAGGATCAAAGTGACCATAATGTAGAGAGATATAGATACTTGCAAACAAGAAGAACGAAAACTTGAGGATGACACAAATAGTTCCCAAGGAAATTCAACCTGGAAGGATCTACTATCTCTGCAAGCTCTATAACTCAAAACTGCAAAACATAAGGTGAGTTGTTGAATTGAAACAGAGTTGAGCAAAAGGAAACAACTATGTAGAGAGTAAGGGAAAAAGGGAACCCTTGTGCCACTTTCACATAAATCAGATATTCACTAGCAACTAAGATGATGAAATTCACTACAAGGCCAAAAAGAATTTTAAAGTTTAATTTATGGTATGCTTGGACTTACGTTTTTATAATCTATGTTTCTACTAGAGCACACATGACGTTTACAAATTGCTAAAATCTTTGATGATCTTGATCGAATGTCTCAGTTGAAAATCCAATAATTCACTGAGTTTTCTAAGTGTTCAAAAATTTCAGCTGAATGAGCAATCGCACAAATGAATTTAGCTAGCTGTTATTTCAACTAATTCCTCATACCAGCATAACCAACCAATTGCATCCTTACCGGACTAAACCAAGTTCACATTATTGCTTGGTTTAGACTAAGAACCTCTGGAAAATGGTAGAGAGGGGCATATTAGCCAACAAACCATTGGGGCCTTGTAGTTCTTGAACTTCAATCCACACCCTTCCACGAGACACTCGTACTGCAAATTATGTTCATGAGAGCATAAAGAAGGAAGATTCAGCATTGGATCGCAGGTGAAGGTTAAAGAGATCCATATAACGCAATGATAGGAGCGCTATCACAATCACTAACAGTTTAAGCTCTGCCTCAAAAATGCTAGTTACAATTGCACAAGGAGATAAAAGTATACAATGCATACCATGTCATAACCCCGAGCAACTTTAGCTTGAAAGAAAGAGTCATGTGCTTCGGATATGTGGATACTTATAGTGTCATAACCCCTGTGCCGTGCCTTATAGTGATCTTCAAAATTGTCCAGAGATTTCAGGTGAGTTGATTTTCGTTGAGTTTCAAGGTTTCGAGTCCGTATAAGCTGAGAAGATCCGATGGAATCCGACCCGAGAACCCGTTTCTTCCCAGAGATATCGCCGTTAGACTCCGCAACTGACTCAGAAAACTCGGAATCTGACCCGAGAACTTGTAACCTTCGAAATCAACGACCCGCAACGATCTACATTTTCCGATGGTCGTCGGGATTTCTCCGACAAAATAATTGTTTGCTGCTCTCAGCTCCTGAAGCGCCACCAAGTTCTCGATTTTAGCCGAAAAACCACCGGAAAAAAAAAAACTTTTTTAGATATATCCAAAACCACTATTGAGATCAAATCGCCATAAATGTGGTTCTCGTGAATGTCGAGATTCTCCAAATTAGAGTTCACGCAGGCTGCATTTGACTGCTTAGCTATTCCCGTGAAATTATTAACTCCCAATTGGATGATTCGCATGGAGGAATTGTAACCAGAAGAACCGCAAATAAGACTAGCCGGAACTGTGCCGGTAAATTAATTTTCCGACAATGAAATCACCTGGAGACTTGGAATCTTCCCGAAAGTCGCCGGAGTTAGGCCGGTGAGGGAATTTCCGGCTGCGCTGAAGTGTATTGTGGCTTGTAACAGTTAGTCAATGCCGATGCCGATGGTATTGTGCCTTGTAACTGGTTCGAATCTAGCCATAGATACTCCAGGTCTTGTAGCTGCCCGATGGTCGCTGGAATGAGCTGGAGAGAAGACACCGCCGAGAAATTCGCCGGAGAAGGAGTTGTAGTGGAGATAAACCGCTATGAGGAAGACGCAACGAGAAAGAGTCGACGGAACGGCGCGGTATATATCGTTGGAGTGAAGATTGAGTTTACGGAGCTGAGTCAACTCACCGAGTCGAGGGCTGAGGTGGCCGGTAAGGCGGAGACGGGGAAGACGAAGATCTCGGAAACGGCCAGAAAAGCAGAAAACGCCGTGCCAATCGCATGGTACAGAAAAAGACGGTTGATTCCAGTCTTCGAGAGCGCCCTAGAGGGTCGTGGAGAGCGAGTTTGAAAGATATGAGACCTTGAATCTCAGATAAAACGGCGGGGCTGTGAGGGAGTTGAGTGAAAACAGCGGCGAAGAAGGTGAAGTGAAGGAAGAAAATGACCGTTGCGGCCATGAGAAAGGAGAAAGGAAAGATTTTGCAGAGAGAGATAGTTTCTTTGCTCTATAATATAAGAGAGGAGCGTATGGAGGGAGACTGCAACGACGTCGTTTGGTTTCCACTCTATGGACTCATTGGGTGCTGTAAATTTTGTTGTTTCCCAAAAGCAAATTTTTATAAAGAACGGAAATGTTTTCTTATATGCATAATTGCATATAGACATATTAGTCTTTCTTGTGTATGTATGTGTGTATACATGTGCTTGTAAGACAGTCTTTGCATAATAGTTTCTTATTGTTGGATTGGACATTATATTTGTAGCTACCAATGTTGTGACAAATGTTACGACCAACTCTGCATCTCTCATGCCCGGTACATCAGAAACTACAAAATTGTATGGAATTCTCACTAAGGGTTAATACATAATTTGAATTTCCAATGTTGCTTGTTTTTAATGATCAAAAGTGTCATTAATCTCACTGCCACTATGAGACATATAAGATAATGTAGACAGATGGGGAAATATAGAATGTTTTGAAAAATAGGTATTACAAAGATATATACCGCTAGTTCCACAGACAAATATTTAAATAGAATGATCTTTTAATCCCAGAATCATAATTTCTGCCGTGATGTATGGACCACAAGAACAAGACCTAAAGCCGAAAGAGACCAGTTTAATCAACTACAAGACTGTATTCTTGTTTGAAAATGGATACTACAAAAATGTTTAGTTCAGTTGCTTCATAAATTCGTTGTAGTCTAGCTGGTCAGGATATTCGGCTCTCACCCGAGAGACCCGGGTTCGAGTCCCGGCAACGGAGATTTTTTTAATTTTTTTTTCTGCTATAAACATGTTTTTAGTTAACGAAGTATCATTAAGTACAGTTAGAGTATGACCTCTCATAGATTCCCCAAATCTTCATAGCGTGCAGAAATCGACCACTCGCCGCCAGTTCCAACACAGATAAATGGGCTATTGGGCTTCCGTCTAAGTTATTCAGCGAATACAAAAGCCCAAACCAATATGCCGTTTTTGACATCATATGCTGTTTTTATTATAAGCCCAGTGAATTTGATTTATCCGAATATCAGATTGCTTTCTTCCAAACAAAGTAAAAAAAAAAACAGAAAAAAAAGGAAAAAAAAAACAATTAATATACTCTTGTGACCTTACCCGCCGTCGGCAAACACCGTTGATTTGAGTAAATACTCTCTCTCCGTGCTTAGGTCTCTGAGTTTTTGTTTTCTGGAGATACTCTATTCCTTGTGGCCGCCGGTGATTTACATATTCGAGGATCGTTGAAGAATGGGAGTACCGGCGTTTTACCGGTGGTTGGCGGAGAAGTATCCGTTGATAGTGGCGGACGTTGTCGAGGAAGAGGCTGTTGAAATCGAGGGCATCAAGATCCCGGTGGATACTAGTAAACCTAACCCTAACAATCTTGCATACGATAATCTTTATCTAGACATGAATGGGATTATCCATCCTTGCTTCCACCCTGAAGATAGGGTACGTTGGTTTTCGATTTTTCATTCCCTTTGTGCACTGTTTTACAAAAAGAAATTATATTAGAGTCATTAGAGTTTTCAATCATTCTGTCTCACTGATTAAACGGTTCTTAGTCGGAAAACTGCAGCATCGATTGTTTATGTTTTCCCCTTTAGGTTGAGGAAAGTACTTCTATTTGAGCATGCTCTTGTAGAATATGGTATTTGGTGATAATTATAGTTGTTGGCTTTAAACTCTTTCTCCGCTTAATGACTATGTTTTCGTTGCAGCCATCTCCGACCACCTTTGAGGAGGTGTTTCAGTGCATGTTTGACTATATTGATAGACTTTTTGTGATGGTTCGGCCGAGGAAGCTACTCTATATGGCTATTGGTAAGTGGGCATCTATTAGTGAGATTTCTTTTTCATCTGCCAACATAAATTTAGTAGATTTTTTTTAGCTTAAAGCTTCTTAATGTATGTTTCAATTGGGTCTTAGATGGTGTTGCTCCAAGAGCTAAAATGAATCAACAGCGATCTAGAAGGTTTAGATCCGCTAAAGATGCATCCGATGCAGTATGTCCTTCTATGCCCCATACTGGCATGGGGTTTCTACTATGTAGTTCCTCATCCAGACAAACTTTATTTCCTTCTTATTTTCATCCAGACATGTTTCTCATGTCTTTGGTGTTCTTGATTTGTTTCCTTTGCGTGCTTTTTTTTTGTTTTCTTTCCGTTAGAATCTCCCACATCTTTAATAGCATTCCTTTTGAGATGGAAATCTGTTGACATGGTTAATCTTACAGGCTGCTGAAGAAGAACGGCTGCGAGAGGAGTTCGAGAGGGAGGGTAGAAGACTACCTCCTAAAGTGGACTCTCAAGTGTTTGATTCGAACGTTATTACACCTGGAACAGAATTCATGGGTGTTCTGTCTATCGCCCTGCAATATTATGTGCACCTTAGACTTAATCATGATGTTGGTTGGAAAAATGTCAAGGTAATTTTTTGTCTTCACACGGCACATTCATGTATTCAATTGGTTTTGTGAGTAATTTTCCTCTTACCTTATTGTACTGCAAAGGTTATCCTATCAGACGCAAATGTTCCAGGTGAAGGGGAGCATAAAATCATGTCATATATTCGTCTTCAAAGAAATCTTCTTGGTTTTGACCCAAATACTCGGCATTGCTTGTACGGACTGGTATGAGTCTTCTTTTTCAAATTTGTACTTAAACGAAAGATGATTCTGAGGTCTTGTTACCTGTTCTTTTTCTCACTTTGACCTGCTTTCATTGACAGGACGCTGACCTGATTATGTTGGGCTTGGCAACCCATGAAGTTCATTTTTCAATTCTTCGAGAGGTTTTTTGAAGTTCCATCTCTGCCATGACACAATTACATACAAAGTATAATAACAGTAATTAGTTGAGGTTTCCGGAAATTATAATTTGAAGTTCATCTTTTCCAAGACGATTGCGCCAATAACGAAATCTTGCTTGCAAACGTCACAAGCAACATTCTCTCGATAGTGATTGAGTTCTGCAAATCGATCAATTTACCATCTTCGATCTCACCCTGGCTGCAAATTACCTAAACGACAAAAGCCTGCTTGACCTCACTTGCCAAACAATCGCTGATATGTTATTTACAAACTATAGTATGCTAAAATGTTCTTCATATCTTATTACTGTTATTTTGTTACATGTTTTTAATATTTTTGTATTTAAATTGTATTTTTTTTTTGTAATTATTTAGCTACGTTTATATCTATATTTTTCTATGTTTGACATACTGCTTCTCATCATATTTTTATTTTCAAAATTTACTTTTTAATTATAGTTGACTATTTTTGTCTGAATCGACATATATTATTTTATCTAATTAAAAAAATTATATTTGTATATCACAATTTTATTGATTCTGATATTTGAACACGGATATAAACTTACCATAAAACAGAGTATTTACTGAAAAAGAGTACTGGGGACTATGAAATTATATTTTACACACAAAAACAAAAAAAAACAAGAAATAACTATTAAAATACTTTTAAATATTTGTAATCCTTTGCACTTTAGGTTCTCTCTCTGCTTCTTCTTATGAATCTTCTCGAGGACTCGTTTGGTCTCACAGTTTGGGAAGTTGGAAAGACGATAATAATGTGGTGCGACATCAACTAGCCATTCACCGCGAATATAGGTAATAGTCCGGATGAAATTTCGACTAGTCAGAACATACTCATTGTAGATTACCCACTCCGGTTTATGATCCAGGCAACAGGATGGATGCAAGTGAACCACTTGGTTATCTTTGACGGTCAAGTAGTGGCCAGTGCGGTCAAAATGAGCTACTTGCATGAAATAGCCAGCAAGCAAGGCCTTTCTTATGTTACTATAGTAATCGCGGCTGTTAAAATCAGAGCTGCATATCTTGAGATTTAACTTGGACATTATCCTGATCAACTGCTCTCTAACATTATCCGCAGACTTCATTGCACTATGGTTGATGAAGTTCTCGTAGCACCAATCTGAGTCTCTGTTGTTTTGTTTATAAGCATGGTACACATTCAACAATGTGAGGTGATCTCCATCAATGTGTCCAAACCTAGCTCTGGCTTCATCTGCTGCTTTTTGAGCCTCTCCTCTAGGCCTGATAAAGCAATTCGATACTGATAGCATCGCTGAAATCGAGAGAATCTCGTTTGAGCAGTTGAAGTCAGGACTGACTATGAGCATCTTTGCCATCTGCGGATCCAAAGGAAACTCACTCATCATCTCACCTGTCCTTGTCAAGTTACCATTATCACCATCCAATGCTCCCAGATCGAACAAATATTCCAAGGCCCGTTCCAGCGTCTTAGGAGCAGGAGGATCCATAAAGTCAAAGCAGACCAAGTTATCTATACCCAGTTTTTTCAAGGTCAGAACAGTATTTGCTAGGTTTAATCTCAGTATTTCAGGATACGTTTCCTCGATCAGATCGTGTTTGAAACTTTTCTCTGTGTAAAGCCTGAAACATTTTCCAGGCTGTGTTCTGCCGGCACGACCTGCTCTCTGGTCAGCACTTGCTTGTGATATTGGAGACACCAACAACGACTCGACACAATTTTTTGGGTAGTAGATTTTTTGCTTAGCGAAGCCAGGGTCAACCACGTAAACGATCCCATCTATGGTTAAAGAAGTCTCTGCGATGTTGGTGGATACAACAATCTTTCTCCTATTCTCTGTAGTAGGATCACATATCTTCTTCTGCATCGCAATTGGAAGAGTAGAATACAGTGGCATAACGCTGACTTGATCCCCAAGTTTACCCACGATTCTTCGGCAGGCATCATCAATCTCCTCCTCACCAGTTAAGAAAACAAGAACATCACCAGACGGCTCAAACATGTGAATCTGGATAACAGTATTAATAGCAGCCTCCAAATAGTCTCTCTCAGGTTCTTGTGTATACAAGATCTCTACCGGATGGAGCCTGCCGGAAACTTCCATAAGAGGTGAACCACTAAAATAATCGAGAAACTTTTTAGATTCCAAGGTTGCACTCATCACGACGAGCTTAAGGTCAGGTCTGTATCTCAAGACTCTTTTCAGAAGACCAAACAACAAATCCGTGGCTAAAGTCCTTTCATGGGCCTCATCGAGAACTATCACTTTGTATCTCTGTAGAAGCGGATCCGCCATAGCTTCTCTAAGAAGCATACCATCGGTCAAGTACTTGAGCACTGTTCGGGAGCTAGTGCAATCCTCGAAACGGACGGTGTAACCGACTTCCTCACCGATAGCTACATCCATCTCTTCAGCAACACGATTGGCCACATACATGGCTGCAACTCTACGAGGCTGCGTGCATCCGACCAGCCACTTGCTAGGGGTTTTTTCAGCATCCACGTGCACGATTTCCAAAACAAACTGTGGGATCTGCGTAGTTTTTCCACTACCGGTTTCACCCACAAGTATCACCGTCTGATTCTTCTTCAATGTTTGGAGAAATTCCTCTTTCTGCGCCCACACAGGTAGGTTCCTCCGTTTGTCCAGAAGATCGTAATATCTCCGAGTATAAGCCCTTCCGCTCCATTTATTCATCACCATGTCATTAGTTTTCGCCTTCTTCGTTGCTAGAAACGACAGATTCTCCATTCTAACAAAAGACAGACGACAAGTAGATAGCTGCACAAAGAAGAAAGGTTACAGGTTTGAGAATACCACATCCTCTTTAGATAACCTTTTTTATATATCTTTTCTCCACTAAAAGTTTTAAAGTCTGAAAATACTAAAATTTATTTTTCCTAAATAAATTTATTTTTTTGTAGATCATACAACAAATTTGATGGATTTCTTTCTTATCAATTAATTTAATATTTATGCTATATTTCTAATAAAATGTTTTTGGGAAGATTGCTAAGCTAGTCTGGATATTAGCATTAGTTACTTATATAACTAATATATTATCTTAATTACTAAAATTTTCACTTTTTTTGTTAAAAGTTGAAGGAAAATATTAATTATAATAGTGCCACCGAATTTATTGTTATGTTATTGTATAATTATTATCTCAGCATATTTATTATAATTATAGCATATTTATATTTGCAGATTTAGGAGAGTTATTGGTTTTATATTTATAAAGAGTTTTAAAGATTTAGATTTTGTAAAGATTATGATGTTATTCAATTAAGAATTTTAAAAACTATGTTAAAATCTGATGTTATTAGTTTATGACATTGACGCAAATTTTATTTTTATGTTATCACAAACTTAATATCGTGTAGATTTATTGTAGTTATCACATATTTTTTTTTCCGTTGCCGCAGATTTATTGTAGTTATTACAAATTTATTTTTTGTAGAATTATTTTTACGTTGTCGTAGATTTATTTTTGCCTCAATTTTTTTTGTTAATATCACAAATTTATTTTTGTAGATTTATTTTTATGTTATTGTATAATTATTATCTCAGCATATTTATTATAATTATTGCATATTTATTTTTGCAGATTTAGGGGAGTTATTGGTTTTATATTTATAAAGAGTTTTAAAGATTTAGATTTTGTAAAGATTATGATGTTATTGTATAATTATTATCTCAGCATATTTATTATAATTATCGCATATTTATTTTTGCAGATTTAGGGGAGTTATTGGTTTTAAATTTATAAAGAGTTTTAAAGATTTAGATTTTGTAAAGATTATGATGTTATTCAATTAAAACTTTTAAAAACTATGTTAAAATCTGATGTTATTAGTTTATGAATTTGTAATAAGTAGTTAAAAGTTTTTAAAACTCTAGAGTTATTGAATTCATTATTTTAGAAAATCAATAAAAATATTTGTTATTAAAAAAAGATGAAATAAATAATTTTATCATTCTTTTGAAGTTTGTTGTTATTAGTTTAACGATTTTAACATACTTTTCTTCATAAAATTTAATTATCAAACTATAGTAGCTTGATCAAGGATTTAAAGTTTATCTTAACTAAAACAAATTATCATTAAAAAATATGAACCATTCTCAAACCCTTGCAAACTACCATAGATCATTACAACAATGATGCAAGTTTTTGTGTATTTTTACCCAAAAAAATTTCAAACAGAAAACAAATAAATCATTCTAGTAATAAGTATTAAAATATGAATTATTTTAAACCAATTTTTACAATGTTTTGAAAATAACCTCTCATGAGAGACCTAAAACTGCATAAGCAAAAGATAATTTGGAAAAATTAAAGAATCGAAACAAAAGAAAGACAATTTTCCTATTCCTTAAACAAATATATCTTAGATTGATTTCTAAAATCTTTTTCTGAAATTACCCATCAGGATAAGCAATTTTTTTTTTTGGTTTTGAAGTGGTATGATGTTTTATTTTTAAAAATGCTTTTCATGGATAAAAGTTGTTCTTCCTAACCTTTACATCATCCATCAATATTGAGAAATTCAAGCCCTTGGTTTCCGGCTGATAGTAATGATATGTCTTTTCAGGGACTTGTGTATCTCTCCAGATGTTGTAGTGGCTGTTCACAGAAGAGACGACATAAGCTATTATGCTATTTTGGTGAAGCAAAAGAAGCTTGGCCACACTTACAAAGTAGAAGAATTTAGGGTAACATTGTAAATAATCAGAGTTAACTGTATTGAAACTCACTTGTACCATGTTGGTATAGGAATGTTGTAGATCTGTGAACCGAGACTAAAACGTTACTGGAAGTCTGCAAACAGTCGGCATGCTCCAGCAGTTCCAGACAGAGACTGAACTGCAGCTATCCTTTTATCTTTGATAAATTCAGAGTTGTCCCCACAGACAAGCTTCGATGTTTCCTCCACCATTAGGCACTTGTATTTGAGTGCGTTCTCAATAACACAGTGTTAACAAGTCAAATTCCAAACCTATCACCACAAGCTATTATTATTCATCAAAATATACATTGTAAGAATTTGGTTAATCAGCTGAATTCAAAGTAAACAACTTGATAGGAAAAGGAGGTTCAAGTGAATAAAATAGCATAGAAAAGATAGCATCAGCTCCAGAAACAAACAGCTGGCAAATACTTTCTATCAAACAGTACACGTGTTTCCAGCATACTGCTCAGCACAAGTCTCTGAGTGAAATTCAGCTTTCTTTCAGACAAGTCATAGGCTTCTTAATAAGAAACAAGCTGGTTAGATTGAGTAGTTTCAATGTAACAGTTTAAAGAACAAAGCTATCGCCAGAAGCACAGTGTTTATATAAGTGTCCATATGTAATGTTCTCTACCATCTTTCTAGACAAACAATAACTACTTGAGGTTTCCGGCAACAGATTTTGATTATAAAAGCACCACTTGTTGTATGGTTTAGGTTTACCTGATAACTCCCAAGTCATAACCACAGACTAGCTGCTGCAGCTAAAAACCACATTTGCTTCATTTGGAACCAAATGATCAACTTAAATTGACCAAAGCACCCAAGGATGATAAAATCCCAAATCCACAAATGTAAATCGTTCGAATACCCGACCCGAAGGAACCAAACACATACTTGAAACTCATTAAGAAAAGGGAGAAAAAAGCATTTGAAAGGAAACTCCTACGAAAATCAAATAGCGTCTCATAAAAAAAGTCTATCATCTCACGTCACCAATTCTTTATCTTCTTCTACGTTTTCTATTTTTTCTTCTTCTTCTCTTTATTCCCCTTTGATAAAAATAATAATTAAAAACTATAAATTCACTTTCTCTATATTGCAAAACGTGACACATTTTACACATTTCTTTTTCCAACTTTTTTTTTTTTTTTTAATCTTATTCTTCTCTTTATTCCCTTTTAAATAAGAAACTACAAATTCACTTTCTCTAATTAGCAAAACGTGACACATTTTACAGTAAGTGATGAGCCAGTTTACCGATTGACTCTCTCCATCATCATCTTTTTTTGTTTTTCCTTGAGTTTCGTCTTCCTCTCATCATCGATTTCTTCTTCTACTTTTCTTTATCTTATTCTTCGTATTCCCTTTTAAAAAAAATAATAATAAATACACTTTCTCTATTTAGCAAAACGTGACACATTTTACAACTAAAAAAAACTATAAATCTGCTCGAGTGGTGGGCCAGTTTACAGATTAACTCTCTATCATCATCTTTTTTTATTTTCCTGGACCACCATTCCATCATTTTTCTTGCTTTTCTTCGTCTCGTTGTCGCTATCGATGACTACATTACCGAGAACTTTGATTTACGAAATTCTCCTAAGGTGTCCGGTAGAAACAGTGGAGAATTTTGTCGCCGCGTATCCTGCTAGCGCCGCCGCAGTCGGGGGAAATTCTTTCTACAGAGAGTTTCTTCGTAAGTCTCCTTACATTCAGCGAGATCGTGCCCTTCTCGCGACAAGAGTCGAGTCCATCTTTCCAGAACCTCGAAAATGGAACTTCATGTCAACCTCCATTGTTGAGCAAGAAGATATCTTACTACTCTGCACGACAACAACGGTTCCCTTAGACAATCACCGCAACAAAAAATTTATTAACTATTCTTGCGGTTTACTGTGCTCTGGTTTTGGGGAAGATCACATTGTCTTCAACCCTACAAATGGACGATATAGGATTTTGCCGGGTGCATTCTGTGGCGAGAACGAAGATGTTCGAACCTTCATCGGTTTCAGTTCTACAAGCCGATTCAAGGTAATTGCCATTAAAAAAAATGCTTGTAAGATTTTGGTTTTGGACACAATGGTGTGGAAACCAATCCAATGCAATCTTCTTTATGAACCAGCAACTGCTTCCGTCTGCATCGAAGGAATCATTTATTATGCCGCCTACGAGACACCTAGAAGAATGGTTCTGGTAAGCTTCGACATGGAAACAGAGCTTTTTCAGATTATTACGATTCCGCAGCCACCAAAATATGGCCAAATTTTTTTTGAGAAAATCATGAACGTTAATGGTAAAGTTGGAATATGTTTTGCAGCAGATGATCATATGGTTCGGATTTTGGACAATCCAGCTGAACAACTTTGGTCAGAGAGGTTGATCAAACACCCAGATTCGATAGTGACTGACATGTATAGCTTCTCCCTACTCTCTTTTGAAGGTTTCACATATAATGGAGAACTTGTATTTTCTCAAGAGTTAGGGAGCAAAAAGGTCATCTACTATTATGACGAAGTGAATAATTCCTTTAGAAAGCACATATACGAAGTACAAAACCGGGAGTCTCTTATCTTTTTGGAACATGTTGACTGCACGATGTTCCTAGGAGATGAACAGATAATTGTTCCTTGTGATTTCCTTATAGCTAGTGCATAAAAAAAAGTTGTCTTGCACAGTTAAAAACTACTGTAAATAATTAAAAATAAAATGATTTCATTTATAAAAACTGTTTACAATAAATATAATTTGTTTTTTTGTTTGTTTTTTCTACTCTTTATCTATCTGCTCTCCTTCTCTCTTTCTATAAAGCTTCCGGGACTCGTTTTGGCCTCAAAACCTGCACAAAAGTAAGTTTCACAGTTTAGGAGGAACTCTCCAGAAGTGGAAGCCCCAAAACTTGAACCATATATCATACTTAAACTCATAACATCCTTCTGTAATGTCATTTCTTCAGGGTTACTACTGAGAACTTCTCTTCATATTACCTTTATGGCCATCCAGGTTCCCTTAGCTTCCCGAATTTAAATAGAAACTTCTTTCAGAGAGTGAAGGAAGACCCAAAAATTGACAAGAGTAACTGAAGAACAAAGAAATTCCACTTGAAAGAACCTTATCCTCTTCGTGAGTATCCGAGTTGAAAGCATCGTTGAGCTTTGTCTTTAGTTTTTCTTTGTTCTCGTGTTCCTGAAAAGGAATTTTGAGTCACATTGAAGTGCCTCTCCAGAGACAGGAATGCATACATCAGATTCAAGACTATTATCTACGTCAATTAACGGGAAACACCTCATCAATAAAGTAATATCAAAATCTTAGTTTTTTTTTTTTTTTTTTTTGTCTTGAGAACAAAAGTATTATCTTCGTTTACCAAATATATTTCATTTTCATAGACATCACTCGATGGATTTCTTTCTTATAAAATATTTTAATATTTATGCTATATATAATAATGTTTAAAAAAAAAAAAAGACTCTCCTGATATACTCCATCACATGAGACTCAAAACTGGATAAAGAAGACATAATTTGGAAAAAATTAAGTTACCAGAAACCACGACGAGTCCTCCCGAGACTGTAATATACCTCAAATGTAAAACATACAACAACAATTCACGGAACCAGATCAAAAGGAACCATCAACATCATAGCCTTATCTTGCTTTATTCTTACTGCTTGCCTCTGATATAAACCAGATCAAAAGGAACCATCAACACATCAGTTCAGAAAGAACAGTTGTATCCACATCGTGTTGGGATGTATAACAGTGCAGATCTATTTAAATGGACCAAGCTAGAAAGTCACCACTTATTTGCACAGGATCCAAGTTTTTTTCTGGTACAGTGTTTCCAAAGGATCAAAGTGACCATAATGTAGAGAGATATAGATACTTGCAAACAAGAAGAACGAAAACTTGAGGATGACACAAATAGTTCCCAAGGAAATTCAACCTGGAAGGATCTACTATCTCTGCAAGCTCTATAACTCAAAACTGCAAAACATAAGGTGAGTTGTTGAATTGAAACAGAGTTGAGCAAAAGGAAACAACTATGTAGAGAGTAAGGGAAAAAGGGAACCCTTGTGCCACTTTCACATAAATCAGATATTCACTAGCAACTAAGATGATGAAATTCACTACAAGGCCAAAAAGAATTTTAAAGTTTAATTTATGGTATGCTTGGACTTACGTTTTTATAATCTATGTTTCTACTAGAGCACACATGACGTTTACAAATTGCTAAAATCTTTGATGATCTTGATCGAATGTCTCAGTTGAAAATCCAATAATTCACTGAGTTTTCTAAGTGTTCAAAAATTTCAGCTGAATGAGCAATCGCACAAATGAATTTAGCTAGCTGTTATTTCAACTAATTCCTCATACCAGCATAACCAACCAATTGCATCCTTACCGGACTAAACCAAGTTCACATTATTGCTTGGTTTAGACTAAGAACCTCTGGAAAATGGTAGAGAGGGGCATATTAGCCAACAAACCATTGGGGCCTTGTAGTTCTTGAACTTCAATCCACACCCTTCCACGAGACACTCGTACTGCAAATTATGTTCATGAGAGCATAAAGAAGGAAGATTCAGCATTGGATCGCAGGTGAAGGTTAAAGAGATCCATATAACGCAATGATAGGAGCGCTATCACAATCACTAACAGTTTAAGCTCTGCCTCAAAAATGCTAGTTACAATTGCACAAGGAGATAAAAGTATACAATGCATACCATGTCATAACCCCGAGCAACTTTAGCTTGAAAGAAAGAGTCATGTGCTTCGGATATGTGGATACTTATAGTGTCATAACCCCTGTGCCGTGCCTTATAGTGATCTTCAAAATTGTCCAGAGATTTCAGGTGAGTTGATTTTCGTTGAGTTTCAAGGTTTCGAGTCCGTATAAGCTGAGAAGATCCGATGGAATCCGACCCGAGAACCCGTTTCTTCCCAGAGATATCGCCGTTAGACTCCGCAACTGACTCAGAAAACTCGGAATCTGACCCGAGAACTTGTAACCTTCGAAATCAACGACCCGCAACGATCTACATTTTCCGATGGTCGTCGGGATTTCTCCGACAAAATAATTGTTTGCTGCTCTCAGCTCCTGAAGCGCCACCAAGTTCTCGATTTTAGCCGAAAAACCACCGGAAAAAAAAAAACTTTTTTAGATATATCCAAAACCACTATTGAGATCAAATCGCCATAAATGTGGTTCTCGTGAATGTCGAGATTCTCCAAATTAGAGTTCACGCAGGCTGCATTTGACTGCTTAGCTATTCCCGTGAAATTATTAACTCCCAATTGGATGATTCGCATGGAGGAATTGTAACCAGAAGAACCGCAAATAAGACTAGCCGGAACTGTGCCGGTAAATTAATTTTCCGACAATGAAATCACCTGGAGACTTGGAATCTTCCCGAAAGTCGCCGGAGTTAGGCCGGTGAGGGAATTTCCGGCTGCGCTGAAGTGTATTGTGGCTTGTAACAGTTAGTCAATGCCGATGCCGATGGTATTGTGCCTTGTAACTGGTTCGAATCTAGCCATAGATACTCCAGGTCTTGTAGCTGCCCGATGGTCGCTGGAATGAGCTGGAGAGAAGACACCGCCGAGAAATTCGCCGGAGAAGGAGTTGTAGTGGAGATAAACCGCTATGAGGAAGACGCAACGAGAAAGAGTCGACGGAACGGCGCGGTATATATCGTTGGAGTGAAGATTGAGTTTACGGAGCTGAGTCAACTCACCGAGTCGAGGGCTGAGGTGGCCGGTAAGGCGGAGACGGGGAAGACGAAGATCTCGGAAACGGCCAGAAAAGCAGAAAACGCCGTGCCAATCGCATGGTACAGAAAAAGACGGTTGATTCCAGTCTTCGAGAGCGCCCTAGAGGGTCGTGGAGAGCGAGTTTGAAAGATATGAGACCTTGAATCTCAGATAAAACGGCGGGGCTGTGAGGGAGTTGAGTGAAAACAGCGGCGAAGAAGGTGAAGTGAAGGAAGAAAATGACCGTTGCGGCCATGAGAAAGGAGAAAGGAAAGATTTTGCAGAGAGAGATAGTTTCTTTGCTCTATAATATAAGAGAGGAGCGTATGGAGGGAGACTGCAACGACGTCGTTTGGTTTCCACTCTATGGACTCATTGGGTGCTGTAAATTTTGTTGTTTCCCAAAAGCAAATTTTTATAAAGAACGGAAATGTTTTCTTATATGCATAATTGCATATAGACATATTAGTCTTTCTTGTGTATGTATGTGTGTATACATGTGCTTGTAAGACAGTCTTTGCATAATAGTTTCTTATTGTTGGATTGGACATTATATTTGTAGCTACCAATGTTGTGACAAATGTTACGACCAACTCTGCATCTCTCATGCCCGGTACATCAGAAACTACAAAATTGTATGGAATTCTCACTAAGGGTTAATACATAATTTGAATTTCCAATGTTGCTTGTTTTTAATGATCAAAAGTGTCATTAATCTCACTGCCACTATGAGACATATAAGATAATGTAGACAGATGGGGAAATATAGAATGTTTTGAAAAATAGGTATTACAAAGATATATACCGCTAGTTCCACAGACAAATATTTAAATAGAATGATCTTTTAATCCCAGAATCATAATTTCTGCCGTGATGTATGGACCACAAGAACAAGACCTAAAGCCGAAAGAGACCAGTTTAATCAACTACAAGACTGTATTCTTGTTTGAAAATGGATACTACAAAAATGTTTAGTTCAGTTGCTTCATAAATTCGTTGTAGTCTAGCTGGTCAGGATATTCGGCTCTCACCCGAGAGACCCGGGTTCGAGTCCCGGCAACGGAGATTTTTTTAATTTTTTTTTCTGCTATAAACATGTTTTTAGTTAACGAAGTATCATTAAGTACAGTTAGAGTATGACCTCTCATAGATTCCCCAAATCTTCATAGCGTGCAGAAATCGACCACTCGCCGCCAGTTCCAACACAGATAAATGGGCTATTGGGCTTCCGTCTAAGTTATTCAGCGAATACAAAAGCCCAAACCAATATGCCGTTTTTGACATCATATGCTGTTTTTATTATAAGCCCAGTGAATTTGATTTATCCGAATATCAGATTGCTTTCTTCCAAACAAAGTAAAAAAAAAAACAGAAAAAAAAGGAAAAAAAAAACAATTAATATACTCTTGTGACCTTACCCGCCGTCGGCAAACACCGTTGATTTGAGTAAATACTCTCTCTCCGTGCTTAGGTCTCTGAGTTTTTGTTTTCTGGAGATACTCTATTCCTTGTGGCCGCCGGTGATTTACATATTCGAGGATCGTTGAAGAATGGGAGTACCGGCGTTTTACCGGTGGTTGGCGGAGAAGTATCCGTTGATAGTGGCGGACGTTGTCGAGGAAGAGGCTGTTGAAATCGAGGGCATCAAGATCCCGGTGGATACTAGTAAACCTAACCCTAACAATCTTGCATACGATAATCTTTATCTAGACATGAATGGGATTATCCATCCTTGCTTCCACCCTGAAGATAGGGTACGTTGGTTTTCGATTTTTCATTCCCTTTGTGCACTGTTTTACAAAAAGAAATTATATTAGAGTCATTAGAGTTTTCAATCATTCTGTCTCACTGATTAAACGGTTCTTAGTCGGAAAACTGCAGCATCGATTGTTTATGTTTTCCCCTTTAGGTTGAGGAAAGTACTTCTATTTGAGCATGCTCTTGTAGAATATGGTATTTGGTGATAATTATAGTTGTTGGCTTTAAACTCTTTCTCCGCTTAATGACTATGTTTTCGTTGCAGCCATCTCCGACCACCTTTGAGGAGGTGTTTCAGTGCATGTTTGACTATATTGATAGACTTTTTGTGATGGTTCGGCCGAGGAAGCTACTCTATATGGCTATTGGTAAGTGGGCATCTATTAGTGAGATTTCTTTTTCATCTGCCAACATAAATTTAGTAGATTTTTTTTAGCTTAAAGCTTCTTAATGTATGTTTCAATTGGGTCTTAGATGGTGTTGCTCCAAGAGCTAAAATGAATCAACAGCGATCTAGAAGGTTTAGATCCGCTAAAGATGCATCCGATGCAGTATGTCCTTCTATGCCCCATACTGGCATGGGGTTTCTACTATGTAGT
Organism: Streptanthus diversifolius; assembly: GCA_039880935.1. NCBI lineage: Eukaryota > Viridiplantae > Streptophyta > Magnoliopsida > Brassicales > Brassicaceae > Streptanthus > Streptanthus diversifolius. Next base: position 2,145,469 of record JAXGFM010000015.1, on the reverse strand, counting down.
TCCTCATCCAGACAAACTTTATTTCCTTCTTATTTTCATCCAGACATGTTTCTCATGTCTTTGGTGTTCTTGATTTGTTTCCTTTGCGTGCTTTTTTTTTGTTTTCTTTCCGTTAGAATCTCCCACATCTTTAATAGCATTCCTTTTGAGATGGAAATCTGTTGACATGGTTAATCTTACAGGCTGCTGAAGAAGAACGGCTGCGAGAGGAGTTCGAGAGGGAGGGTAGAAGACTACCTCCTAAAGTGGACTCTCAAGTGTTTGATTCGAACGTTATTACACCTGGAACAGAATTCATGGGTGTTCTGTCTATCGCCCTGCAATATTATGTGCACCTTAGACTTAATCATGATGTTGGTTGGAAAAATGTCAAGGTAATTTTTTGTCTTCACACGGCACATTCATGTATTCAATTGGTTTTGTGAGTAATTTTCCTCTTACCTTATTGTACTGCAAAGGTTATCCTATCAGACGCAAATGTTCCAGGTGAAGGGGAGCATAAAATCATGTCATATATTCGTCTTCAAAGAAATCTTCTTGGTTTTGACCCAAATACTCGGCATTGCTTGTACGGACTGGTATGAGTCTTCTTTTTCAAATTTGTACTTAAACGAAAGATGATTCTGAGGTCTTGTTACCTGTTCTTTTTCTCACTTTGACCTGCTTTCATTGACAGGACGCTGACCTGATTATGTTGGGCTTGGCAACCCATGAAGTTCATTTTTCAATTCTTCGAGAGGTTTTTTGAAGTTCCATCTCTGCCATGACACAATTACATACAAAGTATAATAACAGTAATTAGTTGAGGTTTCCGGAAATTATAATTTGAAGTTCATCTTTTCCAAGACGATTGCGCCAATAACGAAATCTTGCTTGCAAACGTCACAAGCAACATTCTCTCGATAGTGATTGAGTTCTGCAAATCGATCAATTTACCATCTTCGATCTCACCCTGGCTGCAAATTACCTAAACGACAAAAGCCTGCTTGACCTCACTTGCCAAACAATCGCTGATATGTTATTTACAAACTATAGTATGCTAAAATGTTCTTCATATCTTATTACTGTTATTTTGTTACATGTTTTTAATATTTTTGTATTTAAATTGTATTTTTTTTTTGTAATTATTTAGCTACGTTTATATCTATATTTTTCTATGTTTGACATACTGCTTCTCATCATATTTTTATTTTCAAAATTTACTTTTTAATTATAGTTGACTATTTTTGTCTGAATCGACATATATTATTTTATCTAATTAAAAAAATTATATTTGTATATCACAATTTTATTGATTCTGATATTTGAACACGGATATAAATTTACCATAAAACAGAGTATTTACTGAAAAAGAGTACTGGGGACTATGAAATTATATTTTACACACAAAAACAAAAAAAAACAAGAAATAACTATTAAAAGACTTTTAAATATTTGTAATCCTTTGCACTTTAGGTTCTCTCTCTGCTTCTTCTTATGAATCTTCTCGAGGACTCGTTTGGTCTCACAGTTTGGGAAGTTGGAAAGACGATAATAATGTGGTGCGACATCAACTAGCCATTCACCGCGAATATAGGTAATAGTCCGGATGAAATTTCGACTAGTCAGAACATACTCATTGTAGATTACCCACTCCGGTTTATGATCCAGGCAACAGGATGGATGCAAGTGAACCACTTGGTTATCTTTGACGGTCAAGTAGTGGCCAGTGCGGTCAAAATGAGCTACTTGCATGAAATAGCCAGCAAGCAAGGCCTTTCTTATGTTACTATAGTAATCGCGGCTGTTAAAATCAGAGCTGCATATCTTGAGATTTAACTTGGACATTATCCTGATCAACTGCTCTCTAACATTATCCGCAGACTTCATTGCACTATGGTTGATGAAGTTCTCGTAGCACCAATCTGAGTCTCTGTTGTTTTGTTTATAAGCATGGTACACATTCAACAATGTGAGGTGATCTCCATCAATGTGTCCAAACCTAGCTCTGGCTTCATCTGCTGCTTTTTGAGCCTCTCCTCTAGGCCTGATAAAGCAATTCGATACTGATAGCATCGCTGAAATCGAGAGAATCTCGTTTGAGCAGTTGAAGTCAGGACTGACTATGAGCATCTTTGCCATCTGCGGATCCAAAGGAAACTCACTCATCATCTCACCTGTCCTTGTCAAGTTACCATTATCACCATCCAATGCTCCCAGATCGAACAAATATTCCAAGGCCCGTTCCAGCGTCTTAGGAGCAGGAGGATCCATAAAGTCAAAGCAGACCAAGTTATCTATACCCAGTTTTTTCAAGGTCAGAACAGTATTTGCTAGGTTTAATCTCAGTATTTCAGGATACGTTTCCTCGATCAGATCGTGTTTGAAACTTTTCTCTGTGTAAAGCCTGAAACATTTTCCAGGCTGTGTTCTGCCGGCACGACCTGCTCTCTGGTCAGCACTTGCTTGTGATATTGGAGACACCAACAACGACTCGACACAATTTTTTGGGTAGTAGATTTTTTGCTTAGCGAAGCCAGGGTCAACCACGTAAACGATCCCATCTATGGTTAAAGAAGTCTCTGCGATGTTGGTGGATACAACAATCTTTCTCCTATTCTCTGTAGTAGGATCACATATCTTCTTCTGCATCGCAATTGGAAGAGTAGAATACAGTGGCATAACGCTGACTTGATCCCCAAGTTTACCCACGATTCTTCGGCAGGCATCATCAATCTCCTCCTCACCAGTTAAGAAAACAAGAACATCACCAGACGGCTCAAACATGTGAATCTGGATAACAGTATTAATAGCAGCCTCCAAATAGTCTCTCTCAGGTTCTTGTGTATACAAGATCTCTACCGGATGGAGCCTGCCGGGAACTTCCATAAGAGGTGAACCACTAAAATAATCGAGAAACTTTTTAGATTCCAAGGTTGCACTCATCACGACGAGCTTAAGGTCAGGTCTGTATCTCAAGACTCTTTTCAGAAGACCAAACAACAAATCCGTGGCTAAAGTCCTTTCATGGGCCTCATCGAGAACTATCACTTTGTATCTCTGTAGAAGCGGATCCGCCATAGCTTCTCTAAGAAGCATACCATCGGTCAAGTACTTGAGCACTGTTCGGGAGCTAGTGCAATCCTCGAAACGGACGGTGTAACCGACTTCCTCACCGATAGCTACATCCATCTCTTCAGCAACACGATTGGCCACATACATGGCTGCAACTCTACGAGGCTGCGTGCATCCGACCAGCCACTTGCTAGGGGTTTTTTCAGCATCCACGTGCACGATTTCCAAAACAAACTGTGGGATCTGCGTAGTTTTTCCACTACCGGTTTCACCCACAAGTATCACCGTCTGATTCTTCTTCAATGTTTGGAGAAATTCCTCTTTCTGCGCCCACACAGGTAGGTTCCTCCGTTTGTCCAGAAGATCGTAATATCTCCGAGTATAAGCCCTTCCGCTCCATTTATTCATCACCATGTCATTAGTTTTCGCCTTCTTCGTTGCTAGAAACGACAGATTCTCCATTCTAACAAAAGACAGACGACAAGTAGATAGCTGCACAAAGAAGAAAGGTTACAGGTTTGAGAATACCACATCCTCTTTAGATAACCTTTTTTATATATCTTTTCTCCACTAAAAGTTTTAAAGTCTGAAAATACTAAAATTTATTTTTCCTAAATAAATTTATTTTTTTGTAGATCATACAACAAATTTGATGGATTTCTTTCTTATCAATTAATTTAATATTTATGCTATATTTCTAATAAAATGTTTTTGGGAAGATTGCTAAGCTAGCCTGGATATTAGCATTAGTTACTTATATAACTAATATATTATCTTAATTACTAAAATTTTCACTTTTTTGTTAAAAGTTGAAGGAAAATATTAATTATAATAGTGCCACCGAATTTATTGTTATGTTATTGTATAATTATTATCTCAGCATATTTATTATAATTATAGCATATTTATATTTGCAGATTTAGGAGAGTTATTGGTTTTATATTTATAAAGAGTTTTAAAGATTTAGATTTTGTAAAGATTATGATGTTATTCAATTAAGAATTTTAAAAACTATGTTAAAATCTGATGTTATTAGTTTATGACATTGACGCAAATTTTATTTTTATGTTATCACAAACTTAATATCGTGTAGATTTATTGTAGTTATCACATATTTTTTTTTCCGTTGCCGCAGATTTATTGTAGTTATTACAAATTTATTTTTTGTAGAATTATTTTTACGTTGTCGTAGATTTATTTTTGCCTCAATTTTTTTTGTTAATATCACAAATTTATTTTTGTAGATTTATTTTTATGTTATTGTATAATTATTATCTCAGCATATTTATTATAATTATTGCATATTTATTTTTGCAGATTTAGGGGAGTTATTGGTTTTATATTTATAAAGAGTTTTAAAGATTTAGATTTTGTAAAGATTATGATGTTATTGTATAATTATTATCTCAGCATATTTATTATAATTATCGCATATTTATTTTTGCAGATTTAGGGGAGTTATTGGTTTTAAATTTATAAAGAGTTTTAAAGATTTAGATTTTGTAAAGATTATGATGTTATTCAATTAAAACTTTTAAAAACTATGTTAAAATCTGATGTTATTAGTTTATGAATTTGTAATAAGTAGTTAAAAGTTTTTAAAACTCTAGAGTTATTGAATTCATTATTTTAGAAAATCAATAAAAATATTTGTTATTAAAAAAAGATGAAATAAATAATTTTATCATTCTTTTGAAGTTTGTTGTTATTAGTTTAACGATTTTAACATACTTTTCTTCATAAAATTTAATTATCAAACTATAGTAGCTTGATCAAGGATTTAAAGTTTATCTTAACTAAAACAAATTATCATTAAAAAATATGAACCATTCTCAAACCCTTGCAAACTACCATAGATCATTACAACAATGATGCAAGTTTTTGTGTATTTTTACCCAAAAAAATTTCAAACAGAAAACAAATAAATCATTCTAGTAATAAGTATTAAAATATGAATTATTTTAAACCAATTTTTACAATGTTTTGAAAATAACCTCTCATGAGAGACCTAAAACTGCATAAGCAAAAGATAATTTGGAAAAATTAAAGAATCGAAACAAAAGAAAGACAATTTTCCTATTCCTTAAACAAATATATCTTAGATTGATTTCTAAAATCTTTTTCTGAAATTACCCATCAGGATAAGCAATTTTTTTTTTTGGTTTTGAAGTGGTATGATGTTTTATTTTTAAAAATGCTTTTCATGGATAAAAGTTGTTCTTCCTAACCTTTACATCATCCATCAATATTGAGAAATTCAAGCCCTTGGTTTCCGGCTGATAGTAATGATATGTCTTTTCAGGGACTTGTGTATCTCTCCAGATGTTGTAGTGGCTGTTCACAGAAGAGACGACATAAGCTATTATGCTATTTTGGTGAAGCAAAAGAAGCTTGGCCACACTTACAAAGTAGAAGAATTTAGGGTAACATTGTAAATAATCAGAGTTAACTGTATTGAAACTCACTTGTACCATGTTGGTATAGGAATGTTGTAGATCTGTGAACCGAGACTAAAACGTTACTGGAAGTCTGCAAACAGTCGGCATGCTCCAGCAGTTCCAGACAGAGACTGAACTGCAGCTATCCTTTTATCTTTGATAAATTCAGAGTTGTCCCCACAGACAAGCTTCGATGTTTCCTCCACCATTAGGCACTTGTATTTGAGTGCGTTCTCAATAACACAGTGTTAACAAGTCAAATTCCAAACCTATCACCACAAGCTATTATTATTCATCAAAATATACATTGTAAGAATTTGGTTAATCAGCTGAATTCAAAGTAAACAACTTGATAAGAAAAGGAGGTTCAAGTGAATAAAATAGCATAGAAAAGATAGCATCAGCTCCAGAAACAAACAGCTGGCAAATACTTTCTATCAAACAGTACACGTGTTTCCAGCATACTGCTCAGCACAAGTCTCTGAGTGAAATTCAGCTTTCTTTCAGACAAGTCATAGGCTTCTTAATAAGAAACAAGCTGGTTAGATTGAGTAGTTTCAATGTAACAGTTTAAAGAACAAAGCTATCGCCAGAAGCACAGTGTTTATATAAGTGTCCATATGTAATGTTCTCTACCATCTTTCTAGACAAACAATAACTACTTGAGGTTTCCGGCAACAGATTTTGATTATAAAAGCACCACTTGTTGTATGGTTTAGGTTTACCTGATAACTCCCAAGTCATAACCACAGACTAGCTGCTGCAGCTAAAAACCACATTTGCTTCATTTGGAACCAAATGATCAACTTAAATTGACCAAAGCACCCAAGGATGATAAAATCCCAAATCCACAAATGTAAATCGTTCGAATACCCGACCCGAAGGAACCAAACACATACTTGAAACTCATTAAGAAAAGGGAGAAAAAAGCATTTGAAAGGAAACTCCTACGAAAATCAAATAGCGTCTCATAAAAAAAGTCTATCATCTCACGTCACCAATTCTTTATCTTCTTCTACGTTTTCTATTTTTTCTTCTTCTTCTCTTTATTCCCCTTTGATAAAAATAATAATTAAAAACTATAAATTCACTTTCTCTATATTGCAAAACGTGACACATTTTACACATTTCTTTTTCCAACTTTTTTTTTTTTTTTTAATCTTATTCTTCTCTTTATTCCCTTTTAAATAAGAAACTACAAATTCACTTTCTCTAATTAGCAAAACGTGACACATTTTACAGTAAGTGATGAGCCAGTTTACCGATTGACTCTCTCCATCATCATCTTTTTTTGTTTTTCCTTGAGTTTCGTCTTCCTCTCATCATCGATTTCTTCTTCTACTTTTCTTTATCTTATTCTTCGTATTCCCTTTTAAAAAAAATAATAATAAATACACTTTCTCTATTTAGCAAAACGTGACACATTTTACAACTAAAAAAAACTATAAATCTGCTCGAGTGGTGGGCCAGTTTACAGATTAACTCTCTATCATCATCTTTTTTTATTTTCCTGGACCACCATTCCATCATTTTTCTTGCTTTTCTTCGTCTCGTTGTCGCTATCGATGACTACATTACCGAGAACTTTGATTTACGAAATTCTCCTAAGGTGTCCGGTAGAAACAGTGGAGAATTTTGTCGCCGCGTATCCTGCTAGCGCCGCCGCAGTCGGGGGAAATTCTTTCTACAGAGAGTTTCTTCGTAAGTCTCCTTACATTCAGCGAGATCGTGCCCTTCTCGCGACAAGAGTCGAGTCCATCTTTCCAGAACCTCGAAAATGGAACTTCATGTCAACCTCCATTGTTGAGCAAGAAGATATCTTACTACTCTGCACGACAACAACGGTTCCCTTAGACAATCACCGCAACAAAAAATTTATTAACTATTCTTGCGGTTTACTGTGCTCTGGTTTTGGGGAAGATCACATTGTCTTCAACCCTACAAATGGACGATATAGGATTTTGCCGGGTGCATTCTGTGGCGAGAACGAAGATGTTCGAACCTTCATCGGTTTCAGTTCTACAAGCCGATTCAAGGTAATTGCCATTAAAAAAAATGCTTGTAAGATTTTGGTTTTGGACACAATGGTGTGGAAACCAATCCAATGCAATCTTCTTTATGAACCAGCAACTGCTTCCGTCTGCATCGAAGGAATCATTTATTATGCCGCCTACGAGACACCTAGAAGAATGGTTCTGGTAAGCTTCGACATGGAAACAGAGCTTTTTCAGATTATTACGATTCCGCAGCCACCAAAATATGGCCAAATTTTTTTTGAGAAAATCATGAACGTTAATGGTAAAGTTGGAATATGTTTTGCAGCAGATGATCATATGGTTCGGATTTTGGACAATCCAGCTGAACAACTTTGGTCAGAGAGGTTGATCAAACACCCAGATTCGATAGTGACTGACATGTATAGCTTCTCCCTACTCTCTTTTGAAGGTTTCACATATAATGGAGAACTTGTATTTTCTCAAGAGTTAGGGAGCAAAAAGGTCATCTACTATTATGACGAAGTGAATAATTCCTTTAGAAAGCACATATACGAAGTACAAAACCGGGAGTCTCTTATCTTTTTGGAACATGTTGACTGCACGATGTTCCTAGGAGATGAACAGATAATTGTTCCTTGTGATTTCCTTATAGCTAGTGCATAAAAAAAAGTTGTCTTGCACAGTTAAAAACTACTGTAAATAATTAAAAATAAAATGATTTCATTTATAAAAACTGTTTACAATAAATATAATTTGTTTTTTTGTTTGTTTTTTCTACTCTTTATCTATCTGCTCTCCTTCTCTCTTTCTATAAAGCTTCCGGGACTCGTTTTGGCCTCAAAACCTGCACAAAAGTAAGTTTCACAGTTTAGGAGGAACTCTCCAGAAGTGGAAGCCCCAAAACTTGAACCATATATCATACTTAAACTCATAACATCCTTCTGTAATGTCATTTCTTCAGGGTTACTACTGAGAACTTCTCTTCATATTACCTTTATGGCCATCCAGGTTCCCTTAGCTTCCCGAATTTAAATAGAAACTTCTTTCAGAGAGTGAAGGAAGACCCAAAAATTGACAAGAGTAACTGAAGAACAAAGAAATTCCACTTGAAAGAACCTTATCCTCTTCGTGAGTATCCGAGTTGAAAGCATCGTTGAGCTTTGTCTTTAGTTTTTCTTTGTTCTCGTGTTCCTGAAAAGGAATTTTGAGTCACATTGAAGTGCCTCTCCAGAGACAGGAATGCATACATCAGATTCAAGACTATTATCTACGTCAATTAACGGGAAACACCTCATCAATAAAGTAATATCAAAATCTTAGTTTTTTTTTTTTTTTTTTTTGTCTTGAGAACAAAAGTATTATCTTCGTTTACCAAATATATTTCATTTTCATAGACATCACTCGATGGATTTCTTTCTTATAAAATATTTTAATATTTATGCTATATATAATAATGTTTAAAAAAAAAAAAAGACTCTCCTGATATACTCCATCACATGAGACTCAAAACTGGATAAAGAAGACATAATTTGGAAAAAATTAAGTTACCAGAAACCACGACGAGTCCTCCCGAGACTGTAATATACCTCAAATGTAAAACATACAACAACAATTCACGGAACCAGATCAAAAGGAACCATCAACATCATAGCCTTATCTTGCTTTATTCTTACTGCTTGCCTCTGATATAAACCAGATCAAAAGGAACCATCAACACATCAGTTCAGAAAGAACAGTTGTATCCACATCGTGTTGGGATGTATAACAGTGCAGATCTATTTAAATGGATCAAGCTAGAAAGTCACCACTTATTTGCACAGGATCCAAGTTTTTTTCTGGTACAGTGTTTCCAAAGGATCAAAGTGACCATAATGTAGAGAGATATAGATACTTGCAAACAAGAAGAACGAAAACTTGAGGATGACACAAATAGTTCCCAAGGAAATTCAACCTGGAAGGATCTACTATCTCTGCAAGCTCTATAACTCAAAACTGCAAAACATAAGGTGAGTTGTTGAATTGAAACAGAGTTGAGCAAAAGGAAACAACTATGTAGAGAGTAAGGGAAAAAGGGAACCCTTGTGCCACTTTCACATAAATCAGATATTCACTAGCAACTAAGATGATGAAATTCACTACAAGGCCAAAAAGAATTTTAAAGTTTAATTTATGGTATGCTTGGACTTACGTTTTTATAATCTATGTTTCTACTAGAGCACACATGACGTTTACAAATTGCTAAAATCTTTGATGATCTTGATCGAATGTCTCAGTTGAAAATCCAATAATTCACTGAGTTTTCTAAGTGTTCAAAAATTTCAGCTGAATGAGCAATCGCACAAATGAATTTAGCTAGCTGTTATTTCAACTAATTCCTCATACCAGCATAACCAACCAATTGCATCCTTACCGGACTAAACCAAGTTCACATTATTGCTTGGTTTAGACTAAGAACCTCTGGAAAATGGTAGAGAGGGGCATATTAGCCAACAAACCATTGGGGCCTTGTAGTTCTTGAACTTCAATCCACACCCTTCCACGAGACACTCGTACTGCAAATTATGTTCATGAGAGCATAAAGAAGGAAGATTCAGCATTGGATCGCAGGTGAAGGTTAAAGAGATCCATATAACGCAATGATAGGAGCGCTATCACAATCACTAACAGTTTAAGCTCTGCCTCAAAAATGCTAGTTACAATTGCACAAGGAGATAAAAGTATACAATGCATACCATGTCATAACCCCGAGCAACTTTAGCTTGAAAGAAAGAGTCATGTGCTTCGGATATGTGGATACTTATAGTGTCATAACCCCTGTGCCGTGCCTTATAGTGATCTTCAAAATTGTCCAGAGATTTCAGGTGAGTTGATTTTCGTTGAGTTTCAAGGTTTCGAGTCCGTATAAGCTGAGAAGATCCGATGGAATCCGACCCGAGAACCCGTTTCTTCCCAGAGATATCGCCGTTAGACTCCGCAACTGACTCAGAAAACTCGGAATCTGACCCGAGAACTTGTAACCTTCGAAATCAACGACCCGCAACGATCTACATTTTCCGATGGTCGTCGGGATTTCTCCGACAAAATAATTGTTTGCTGCTCTCAGCTCCTGAAGCGCCACCAAGTTCTCGATTTTAGCCGAAAAACCACCGGAAAAAAAAAAACTTTTTTAGATATATCCAAAACCACTATTGAGATCAAATCGCCATAAATGTGGTTCTCGTGAATGTCGAGATTCTCCAAATTAGAGTTCACGCAGGCTGCATTTGACTGCTTAGCTATTCCCGTGAAATTATTAACTCCCAATTGGATGATTCGCATGGAGGAATTGTAACCAGAAGAACCGCAAATAAGACTAGCCGGAACTGTGCCGGTAAATTAATTTTCCGACAATGAAATCACCTGGAGACTTGGAATCTTCCCGAAAGTCGCCGGAGTTAGGCCGGTGAGGGAATTTCCGGCTGCGCTGAAGTGTATTGTGGCTTGTAACAGTTAGTCAATGCCGATGCCGATGGTATTGTGCCTTGTAACTGGTTCGAATCTAGCCATAGATACTCCAGGTCTTGTAGCTGCCCGATGGTCGCTGGAATGAGCTGGAGAGAAGACACCGCCGAGAAATTCGCCGGAGAAGGAGTTGTAGTGGAGATAAACCGCTATGAGGAAGACGCAACGAGAAAGAGTCGACGGAACGGCGCGGTATATATCGTTGGAGTGAAGATTGAGTTTACGGAGCTGAGTCAACTCACCGAGTCGAGGGCTGAGGTGGCCGGTAAGGCGGAGACGGGGAAGACGAAGATCTCGGAAACGGCCAGAAAAGCAGAAAACGCCGTGCCAATCGCATGGTACAGAAAAAGACGGTTGATTCCAGTCTTCGAGAGCGCCCTAGAGGGTCGTGGAGAGCGAGTTTGAAAGATATGAGACCTTGAATCTCAGATAAAACGGCGGGGCTGTGAGGGAGTTGAGTGAAAACAGCGGCGAAGAAGGTGAAGTGAAGGAAGAAAATGACCGTTGCGGCCATGAGAAAGGAGAAAGGAAAGATTTTGCAGAGAGAGATAGTTTCTTTGCTCTATAATATAAGAGAGGAGCGTATGGAGGGAGACTGCAACGACGTCGTTTGGTTTCCACTCTATGGACTCATTGGGTGCTGTAAATTTTGTTGTTTCCCAAAAGCAAATTTTTATAAAGAACGGAAATGTTTTCTTATATGCATAATTGCATATAGACATATTAGTCTTTCTTGTGTATGTATGTGTGTATACATGTGCTTGTAAGACAGTCTTTGCATAATAGTTTCTTATTGTTGGATTGGACATTATATTTGTAGCTACCAATGTTGTGACAAATGTTACGACCAACTCTGCATCTCTCATGCCCGGTACATCAGAAACTACAAAATTGTATGGAATTCTCACTAAGGGTTAATACATAATTTGAATTTCCAATGTTGCTTGTTTTTAATGATCAAAAGTGTCATTAATCTCACTGCCACTATGAGACATATAAGATAATGTAGACAGATGGGGAAATATAGAATGTTTTGAAAAATAGGTATTACAAAGATATATACCGCTAGTTCCACAGACAAATATTTAAATAGAATGATCTTTTAATCCCAGAATCATAATTTCTGCCGTGATGTATGGACCACAAGAACAAGACCTAAAGCCGAAAGAGACCAGTTTAATCAACTACAAGACTGTATTCTTGTTTGAAAATGGATACTACAAAAATGTTTAGTTCAGTTGCTTCATAAATTCGTTGTAGTCTAGCTGGTCAGGATATTCGGCTCTCACCCGAGAGACCCGGGTTCGAGTCCCGGCAACGGAGATTTTTTTAATTTTTTTTTCTGCTATAAACATGTTTTTAGTTAACGAAGTATCATTAAGTACAGTTAGAGTATGACCTCTCATAGATTCCCCAAATCTTCATAGCGTGCAGAAATCGACCACTCGCCGCCAGTTCCAACACAGATAAATGGGCTATTGGGCTTCCGTCTAAGTTATTCAGCGAATACAAAAGCCCAAACCAATATGCCGTTTTTGACATCATATGCTGTTTTTATTATAAGCCCAGTGAATTTGATTTATCCGAATATCAGATTGCTTTCTTCCAAACAAAGTAAAAAAAAAAACAGAAAAAAAAGGAAAAAAAAAACAATTAATATACTCTTGTGACCTTACCCGCCGTCGGCAAACACCGTTGATTTGAGTAAATACTCTCTCTCCGTGCTTAGGTCTCTGAGTTTTTGTTTTCTGGAGATACTCTATTCCTTGTGGCCGCCGGTGATTTACATATTCGAGGATCGTTGAAGAATGGGAGTACCGGCGTTTTACCGGTGGTTGGCGGAGAAGTATCCGTTGATAGTGGCGGACGTTGTCGAGGAAGAGGCTGTTGAAATCGAGGGCATCAAGATCCCGGTGGATACTAGTAAACCTAACCCTAACAATCTTGCATACGATAATCTTTATCTAGACATGAATGGGATTATCCATCCTTGCTTCCACCCTGAAGATAGGGTACGTTGGTTTTCGATTTTTCATTCCCTTTGTGCACTGTTTTACAAAAAGAAATTATATTAGAGTCATTAGAGTTTTCAATCATTCTGTCTCACTGATTAAACGGTTCTTAGTCGGAAAACTGCAGCATCGATTGTTTATGTTTTCCCCTTTAGGTTGAGGAAAGTACTTCTATTTGAGCATGCTCTTGTAGAATATGGTATTTGGTGATAATTATAGTTGTTGGCTTTAAACTCTTTCTCCGCTTAATGACTATGTTTTCGTTGCAGCCATCTCCGACCACCTTTGAGGAGGTGTTTCAGTGCATGTTTGACTATATTGATAGACTTTTTGTGATGGTTCGGCCGAGGAAGCTACTCTATATGGCTATTGGTAAGTGGGCATCTATTAGTGAGATTTCTTTTTCATCTGCCAACATAAATTTAGTAGATTTTTTTTAGCTTAAAGCTTCTTAATGTATGTTTCAATTGGGTCTTAGATGGTGTTGCTCCAAGAGCTAAAATGAATCAACAGCGATCTAGAAGGTTTAGATCCGCTAAAGATGCATCCGATGCAGTATGTCCTTCTATGCCCCATACTGGCATGGGGTTTCTACTATGTAGTTCCTCATCCAGACAAACTTTATTTCCTTCTTATTTTCATCCAGACATGTTTCTCATGTCTTTGGTGTTCTTGATTTGTTTCCTTTGCGTGCTTTTTTTTTGTTTTCTTTCCGTTAGAATCTCCCACATCTTTAATAGCATTCCTTTTGAGATGGAAATCTGTTGACATGGTTAATCTTACAGGCTGCTGAAGAAGAACGGCTGCGAGAGGAGTTCGAGAGGGAGGGTAGAAGACTACCTCCTAAAGTGGACTCTCAAGTGTTTGATTCGAACGTTATTACACCTGGAACAGAATTCATGGGTGTTCTGTCTATCGCCCTGCAATATTATGTGCACCTTAGACTTAATCATGATGTTGGTTGGAAAAATGTCAAGGTAATTTTTTATGACTATAGTTGTTAACATTTTCTCTGTCTTCACACGGCACATTCATGTATTCGATTAGTTTTGTGAGTAATTTTCCTCTTACGTTATTGTACTGCAAAGGTTATCCTATCAGATGCAAATGTTCCAGGTGAAGGGGAGCATAAAATCATGTCATACATTCGTCTTCAAAGAAATCTTCCTGGTTTTGACCCGAATACTCGGCATTGCTTGTACGGACTGGTATGAGTCTTCTTTTTCAAATTTGTACTTAAACGAAAGACGATTTTGAGGTCTTATTGCCTGTTCTTTTTCTCACTTTGACCTGCTTTCATTGGCAGGACGCTGACCTGATTATGTTGGGCTTGGCAACCCATGAAGTTCATTTTTCAATTCTTCGAGAGGTTTTCATACATTTTTCAATACCTGATTAATGTTTCTTGAACTCAATTTTGTGGGCTTTCTATATTTTTTTTCTAAAAAATTACAAAAGCGAGACAGCTACATTAAATTCTTCAATTTGCATTTTCTTCCTAAGTAACCAAGCTGAAACCTAAAATGTTATCCCATGATATAGGTGGTCTTCACTCCTGGACAGCAGGACAAATGCTTCTTGTGTGGTCAAATGGGCCATATGGCTTCAGATTGTGAAGGAAAAGCAAAGAAGAGGGCAGGAGAATTTGATGAGAAAGGCGATGGTTTTGTCAAAAAGCCATATCAGGTTGAATTTCAAGACCGTGTTCATAACAAACTGTCAGCGTGTTCGTAAGATACAGTCTTTAAGTGTGATATTTCCAATTTTCATGCGTTGTTTCTTTTTGCCAGTTTCTCCATATCTGGATTCTTCGAGAATACCTTGAGTTTGAAATGAGGATTCCCAACCCACCATTCGAGATTGATCTGGAGCGCATTGTTGATGATTTTATCTTCATATGTTTCTTTGTTGGCAACGATTTCTTACCACATATGCCAACATTGGAGATTCGAGAGGTTTGTGTTGTATGGATTTGGCTTTGATAATTAATTGTCCATGAAAGAACCTTTAAGATACTCTAGTATGATGTTATCAATATAATGTCTGACATATCCTTGTTAGCATTAAAATAATATTTAATGAAACATATTTCTTCATATCTCCAGGGTGCTATCAACTTGCTTATGGCTGTTTACAAGAAGGAATTTAGGTCACTGGACGGCTATCTAACTGATGGGTGCAAGGTGCTTATTCTCAGTTGATATTAGACTAGCTAGCAGAATTACTCAGATCCATGTTCTTCCTTTTCCAATTCACCCTTAGGTGACATGGTTTTGACTTTTATCTTTTGCTTTAATCCTCTCCAGCCAAACTTAAAGAGGGTGGAACAGTTTATTCAGGCTGTTGGATCATTCGAAGATAAGATATTTCAAAAAAGAACCAGGTTACATCAGGTACATCGTCTTTCTAAAGAAACATACTTCTTTTTGGCTCATTACCTCAGTAGCTATTCATCTGCCATCGACGTAACTGATTTATGTGACTATCACGTCAGTTCCCGTTTCCCATGTTCTACCTAATGGTTTCTTATCTTTTGTTTACTTCCATTGTCTTGTAACTTTAATTTAATCAATTTTTTATGGAAACTATATTGGGATCCATATGCATCCTCAAGTTTTGTAGAGGGCATGTGAATTTTGTTAAGTGTCTTTATTTCTACATAATGGTCATTTGGAAACCCGTGACCATATAAAACCTGCTGGAATCTTCGGCACTTAAGGGGTGACTTTTTAACTGATTCGTTTAAATACATTTCCACGGTATTCTTTTTTTTTTTTTTCTTTTTCATCTCAACAACATATGCATATAACAGTTCTTTCGGTAGTGATGTATTGATGGTTCTTTTTGCTCTGGTTTATATCAGAGACAAGCCGAAAGAATAAAGGGAGATAAAGCTCGGAAAAGAAGAATGGATGATGCAGCTCCGACAGTTCAACCAGATTCTCTTGTTCCGGTTGAAAGATTTAGTGGTTCTCGACTTGCGTCGGCTCCTACACCTTCACCATTTCTGTCTAGTGATGGAAAGTCTGCTCCGCATCAAAAAGCTCGACGCCTATCTTCAGGATCCAGTATTGGTGCTGCTATTGTCGACGTCGAGAACAGTCTTGAACCTGACGTATACATTCCTGTCTCTGGAGAGGCACTTTTTATGTGATTTTTAACTCCTTTTTCTGTGGAGTGAGAGTGATGATCTTATTAAGTGAACAATCATTCTAAAATGTCTGTTTATAGGAACACGAGAACAAGGAAGAACTAAAGACAAAGCTGAAGGAGTTAATCCGCGAGAAATCCGATGCTTTCAACTCGGATACTCATGAAGAGGATAAGGTTTGTTCTAGTGATTTACGATTACATTTACATTGTATATTGGGATTATCTTTGTTCTTCAGTTACCCTTTGTTGTCAATCTTTGGATCTCCCTTCATTTCTGAAAAAAAATAATATTTACATAGGTGAAGCTTGGGGAACCTGGATGGAGAGAAAGATATTATGAAGAGAAGTTCTCAGTTGTAACCCCTGAAGAAATGGAAAGACTACGAAAGGATGTTGTGAGTTTGAGAACGATATATATTTCAAGTTTTGATACTTCCATCTGGAGAGGTTCTTAAGTTCTAATATGTGAAACATTCGTTTGTGCAGGTTTTGAAGTACACAGAAGGCCTTTGTTGGGTCATGCATTACTACATGGAAGGTGTTTGCTCCTGGCAGTGGTGAGTTCCTACACCTTGATATTCCCTTTGTCCTGACAAACTTTACATATTGATCCATTTGGGTTGCTTACTTTAGTGTGGTCTATTTTGCTCATGTTTTAGGTTTTCGTTTAGAAGCGCCATGAATTTTTGCTTCTTGAATTGTCTTTGGTTTTCTATCGTTTCCATTTAAACGGAATCCATGAGTTATTTTTACGAAGGTTGTTTTTTCGCCTTAATAGTTATTTTCTATCGAGGACTTTGTATTAGTCTTGGCTTGATAGAGTTGACTATGTTATCTGTTTCTTTGGATTAGATTCTATATTTGCTGTTTTTTTTATTATAGTCTCCATCGACTGTGGTGATCTTGTCTGTACTGATACATCTGTACTTTGGTGTTACAGGTTTTATCCGTACCATTATGCACCATTTGCTTCTGATCTTAAGGATCTCGGAGAGCTGGATATTAAGTTTGAATTAGGAACTCCATTTAAGCCTTTCAATCAACTTCTTGGGGTGTTCCCAGCTGCAAGGTTGGGAAACAATGCTCTTTCTTTCTTTCTTTTACATTCTTGTTTCCTTTGTACGGTTTATCTGTAACTGCTACTTCATTTGGCAGTGCGCATGCTCTTCCAGAGCGCTATAGGACCTTGATGACGGATCCCAACTCACCCATCATCGATTTTTACCCAACTGGTATTGCTTTCTTTCCTCAAAATGATTCTATCGTTTCACTCAGTGTTGTGGAACAAATTTTAAATGTATATCTCTGTATATTCTTTTGTCCAGATTTTGAAGTTGACATGAACGGGAAGCGTTATTCCTGGCAGGTAATCTCTAAGTCTTTTGTCGATCGCTTCCTCGTTTATTGAAACACTGTCACTAAATTTTGAGCCTATTTCACTTTTTTTTTTCCTCAAAGGGAATTGCTAAGCTGCCTTTCATTGATGAAAGACGCCTTCTAGAGGCTGTTTCCGAAGTGGAATTCACACTGACGGTATGGTGCCAACACGTCACTTAATATCTTATGATGACGACCTTCAGATCAGTATGTGTGTTTTCAAAAGGATGGACTTTTTAAGTGTTTTTCTTTTTTTCAATCTGCAGGATGAAGAGAAGCGTAGAAACAGCTTGATGTGTGACATGCTTTTCATAGCAACGTCTCATCGCCTTGCTGAACTCATCTTTTCGCTTGACAACCATTGTCGGCAATTGAGTGACAGGGAGAGAATAGACGTTAAGGTTAAGATCAGACCTGAGCTCAGGTTTGTAAATCAAATGAACCATACCTTTCTTAATGGATGACTATGAAGTCAGCTGGTTAGTTTGATTTTACACTTGCAACTTTAAGATTTTCCGGATCTGTTTCCTGATGTTCTTAGAACTACTTGCAGTGATGGTATGAACGGCTACTTGACTCCGTGTTCAGGGGAGACTCACCCGCCTATATTCAGGTCCCCAATGGAGGGTATGGAGGACATCTTGACCAACCAAGTCATGTGAGATCACAGACCTAGTTTTTTTGAAATGTCCAAAACTTAAATTGATAAAACATCCGAAACTGATTTGTTTTCTTTGCTTCGCAGATGTTGCATTTACAGACTTCCGGATGCACATAGTCACATAACCAGACCTCCTCCCGGTGTCATCTTCCCTAAGAAGGTACATGAAACCACGATGTCTTGTCTATTTATGTCATTACTTTTGTGTGGCCATATAACGATAAATTTTCTAGGTAGCTTACGTTGGTTCTTTTTTCGCGTCTTTCAGATTGTGAACATAGGTGACTTAAAACCCCCACCTGCTCTTTGGCATGAGGAAAATGGAAGGAGACCGATGCATAATAATAATAATTATTATAATAATAATAATAATCAAGGAAGGTAATAGAATCGTCGAATCAAGTTAAATAAGAATTGTCTAATTTGGTATTGTTAATTATTTTATTTTCAATTCCTGAAGGCAAAACCCACCTGGAAGTTTATCCGGGAGGCATCTGGGAGACGCAGCACATCGTCTCGTCACTAACAGCTTACATACGAGAACAGATCATCACGGATATCAAACAGCAGATGCATATACTCAGCATCCTCCTGGTTACGGCTACAATCCACCGCCGTATGTTCCACCAGTTCCTTACCAATATGGTGGCTATATGGCTCCACCTGGCGTGCAAGGCTATGCTCCCCCACAATCACGACAGCCTCCTTATCAAAGTCGAGGTGGGTACCAACCTCGTGGAACCAGTGGGAGATTCCCATCGGATCCTTACCCGGTCCAGTCAGGAGGAGGTCACCGTGACAACAGAGGAGGGTATTCTGGTAGTCACAATCAACATCAACAACAACAACAACATTGGCATGGTCAAGGTGGGGCGGAGCATAATAACCCACGAGGGTATGGTGGTCAGCATCATCGTCAGCAAGGTGGTGACCGCGACCGCAGAGGAGGAAGTCATCATCATAATCAAGGCCCTAGACATCGATATTAAGCACAATGGTATACTACTCCTGATCTCCTCTCCTAAGCGTATGAATCATCAGGTGTAGTTTAACTTCGATTCTTATGGTTTTTGTCATTAGATTTGGGCCTTTTTTCGGTTTAAAGGATTAAGAGTAGCTGGGAAAGCTATAGGTGGGTTAAATTAGTTTGCTTGCAACAATTTTCAATATTATTTGGTGTATCTTTTATTTACCAATGGTATGTATTGTATCTTGATTCTAAAGAATTGTTTTAGTCGGTTAATCTTTGAATAAACTAAAGAGTAGTTATTGACTTATTGGATAAATTATTTGATTTCAAATTTTTTTTTTTGTTTTTAGTACTTTTGTGTTTACCTTGCTAATAATTATTACTCCTGAAAATAAATCCTCTGTAATCCATTTCAAATGATTTAATTTGACAAAATAAATTAGTTTTGGAAACACCAGAATTCTAATGAAGCATTTGTAACCTTAATTGAATAACACTTAAGTAAATTTGAAGAATTACAAGCATCCAATAGCATCAGACATGTTTCCATTTAAAAATATAATCAGATTAAAAGTACATCATTGGGTGAGACCCCTGAGTAAATTGGTGCATAACCGGTAAAAATCATCAATCATGTACCCAAACACATTTTCAATTTGGAATCAAAAACTCATTTAGATAAATATGGAAGGGAACAATAGGATATTAGTTTAATGACAAGAGTAAATATCAGAGGATTTGATACAACTAATATTCAGAATCGTTCTTCAATTTAAGCTTCTACTTATCTATATGTTTCTTCAACTTTGTGTATTTCTGTGAGTTTTCCTCAGGCGATTTTCCTTCGTTTATGATCCCTGAATAAAAAAGAGGTTTCTTATTAAAGATGACGATCAGAGAGCTAAGTAAAGAAGAGTGTACAAAAGTAAAGATCAACTAACCTATCCATAAGCAAAGCTTCTTCAGACTGCTTTTCTAGCCACTTAACGCATCCTGTGTTAGCCGGAAGCAGAGATCCAGATATATGCATCACCTCTTCATCAAAACTGCACAATCATTTCGATTCAATCACGCAGAACTCAAATCACAACTTGGAACACAAGTAGATAAGAAATGGCCAACACTAAACATTCAAACAGGCCGCGATTTAGTCATTAGGAACAAATACTATTGTATAATAGGCGAGAAGCTAAGAGATTCACCTTTCGACTTGAAGGCGTAACATGGTTCCAACCTTTAGTACATGCCGTTTATGCGATCTGCTCACAAAGCAACCTTCACCATTTCTCTGAATAGAACGAAGATTATATAGTCTGTTTTAACAAATTGGCTCAAAGTAATATAAGTACATTCAAGACTATATCAGTCATACAATACCATTTTGTACTTAAATTCTTCACGGATATCAACATCCGTTATGACTGCAGCAGAAAAACCAAGAACAATAACATGGATTGACTCTGGAGAAATCTTTACAATTTTCCCTTCTGCAAACAGAAATTAACCAACAGTAGATCATCATCAAGAGTAACCGGCATATGCTCGAACAAAACTGCAGAGCAAAAATGTCAAAGTATAATGAGACCTTACCTACAAGACTATTGGGCATTGGATTAAATAGCAGTAGTTTTGATTCTACTTTGACGCCAAAGTAAGGATTTAGTCCTGCAAGGATTGCAGCTTCTTTGCTTTTCACAGTAAAATCATATGCCAATAGAACCCCATGGAATGTTTCATCATACCTTCAAAACAAAGATGGATACACCAAACCACTATAAGGAATAGCGTTAAGTAATCACCAACAGACTTTGCATCAAGTAAGCCGTACTATTAATCGAGAATGAAACTAATCTTCCCACGAAAACAGAAGGGATTGTACAAAACCAAAACCAAAACCAAGCTGTATCTACGAACAATTACAAGTTTTTGCTTAAACCAACACTAATGTATTTGTTTCTTGTAACAGCTAGTACGAAGAAACTTCAAAGTTAAGTATCACAACCCAAAAAAACGACATGTAATTATTTCATTGGCTCAAAAAGCATGAAACTTTAGGGTTTCTAACCTCAAAAGAAGAAGGAAAAAAAATTTAGAGATGAAAGGAACGAACTGGAACAAAAGAGAACTAAGCTCGCGACAGATGGCTTTAAACTCGTTTCTGCACTTGGAAGGATGAATGTAAACCATCAACTCCGCGTCTGCGATCTTTATCCCCTCCATGGAAGTTCGAACTCCTGTTGATTCAAATTACCAAAATGCTTCACTTCTGAGAAACTAATATTGAAGAACAGATTATATAGCGGCGGGTTTTATTGGGTTCGCTTCTACGAATCAGCTTAAGGAACCAAACAGAACTCCAAGTCTCGAACTAAGAGAAACAGAGCTTGAAGTCTCTAGCAGAAGAAAACAAAGAAGAGAATCTCACCTGGAGACGAAACTGTAATACCAGAGAGCTAAACCGGCGCCAGAAACCGACAATTTGTAATCCTGAGCAGAGCAGAGGAGAGAAGAAACGATAAATTGAAGAAGATGCCGTCGTCGTCTACGGAGATTAGGGTTTTAAGTTCATAGCCACCACATGACAAGTCAAAGTTTAAACCCAAAAAAGCCGGTTCGTTGATTTTACCCGAATTCCCGAATTTAAACCAGTCATACCGTTATTTTAACCGGACCGTTCCTTTGCAATATTTGGCGCGGTAGTTAGACTGTAGTGTTGTTACAACGATTTTGTTTTGTTTTAAACTTTCTGTTTTGTTTTTCTGAAAGTTTGAACTCTACGATAACTAACTAAATGCTTTTATATAACACTCATCAACATATCAAGGATTATATAACATTCATCAACATATCAAGCAATACACAACGTGAATAAATACACACACATACGGAAGAAATAAAAAACAAAAAAAATGAAGCAATGTGTGATTTTAACAAGGCTCACTTCAATGATTGTAGAGCAGAAGAGGTAGTGACAAGACTAGACAAGAGACCAACGAGGAGGGCACTGTTATAAGTGGTTGGCTCGTTCTGCCTCGCATTGTCTCGTGCGTCGCGGAACGTCTCGTTTAAGAAAGGCCCACCTACGAGTGCACCATAGGCTATGTTTGGGTTTGGTTTGGTCGAGTTAAAATACTCGAATCCATCTAAGCATCCTGTGGTTGCATCTGCAGGAATTGAAGCGCCTCTATGATGCACAAACTCTGGGTATTTGTCTCCATAACCAACCATGAAGCTCATTCCCATCGGATTCTTCCCCAAAATGTAATCAGCCTAGGAGAAGAAAAATTATAGTAAGACTTCTTTTGCGTTTGTTTGATTTTGTTATTGTGATGTATTAATTTTTCTGTTGTTCTTGTTGTTACCTGTGATTTGGCGAAATCTTTGAGCTCTGTTGCTTTAAAGATTTTCCCGTCGCAAGATATTTTATAAATACGGGAAGTGAGCATGTAATCACTGAAAAGTGAGGCTAAGAATGCTGCGGAAGCGGATTGTTGCAGCGAGTCCCATTCACTGACCAATACAAGACCGCCTAATGAAGAAAGAGAGATTTAAAAGATTCAAGTTTTTAAAAGAATTGAATCAAAATAAGCTTTTTATGTTTCTATGAAATAATAAAGTGAAATTACCGTTTGTTCTACTAGTTGTAGCTGTTGGAGATTTTGGTAGAAGACCGCACATGACAGCTTTAGCTGTATCCCTGTAACTTGCAAGACCTTTGCTTCCTGATAAATCTTTTTTAAAGAAGAGTAACCTTGATAATAGTACCTGCAATGATTAGGAAGCATAAATGTTATCGTAGCCGAAAAACAAAATAAGATCTTCTTCTTCTTCCAATCTAACCTGTGTTCCTGCAAGCTTGTTGTCCCAACTGAACCAAGTTGGATTTCCAAAACTAGCAAATTCATTTCCATGCTTAGAGACATAGTCAAGGTAAGTTGTGTCCTCTGTTGCGTGGTACAACCAGCTAGCTGCCCATAGCAGCTCGTCCCCATAACCCGTCGAATTGTAAAACTGCTGAATCTCTGGTATGTTGACACTGTAAGAACCTCTTTTACTTTCTGCAAAATCAAACAACTGCTTCGCGTGTTTCAGAAGCATAGCTGAATACTGAGGATCGCTATCCTTGAACACTAAAGATGCTGAAGCCATCGCTGCAGCAGTTTCCGCAGCAACCTCTGTCCCTGGAGTGTCTGCATCAATTTTAATGAGTGGTCTCTTCTGTTTCATGGTCTCTGGTCTCTCCCAGCATGGATGATCTACATTTGGATCTCCCACCTACATCAAACACAATCATCAAACAACAACACTAACAAGTCAGAATCATTGCATACAAAGACGTGGTCACAAACAACATCATTAACAAGTCACAAACCTGAATATAGAGAACATTATCAGAAGGGTGAGCATTGATAAAGTAGTCGGTGGTCCATCTGAGCGATTCTTTTGCAGGATCTAATTGGTTCACTGCATCCATTTGATCAGCATACTCGAGAATCGACCATGACAAAACAGTGGCAGTGAAAGCCATCGGGAAACCAAACTTTATATGATCTCCAGCGTCATATAATCCTTTGGAAAGATCCAGATTCGCTTCACTTCCATCTTTAAGACCCGAATCTCCTCTCCAAGATATTTTGTTCTTCTCCAATTTACCAGCTGCATCAAACATACACATTATTAGGTTCCCAAGAAGGAATCAAAATCACAAGAAAATAGTCAACAACTGGTCAGATACTTGCTATGTATTAGAAACTTCAAATCTGTAGCTTAAGAAACCTAGCAATCACAGGAGAATTGATATATCTCAGAACTGGAAATTCGTAAAACGTGGAAACGTGGAAGCACGACGACAATTGAAAATAAGGAAAAAAAAAAAGAAGAAGATGAAGCAGAGATCCACACATTTCTGGATATCGAAGAACTGCAAGGCGAGCTTGAGAGCGTCGGCGTATTTCTTATCAATGGCGCCAGGAGGTCCAGGTACCGGACCAGCTCCACCGTCATCATTTTTTTTAAGTCTCGATTTGACCGTGTAAACGACGGCAAGCACAACAGCAGCCAATACAATGATGGCTATAAACCAACCGCACCAACCTCTCGACTTCGATTTCTCCCCCATTTTTTCCGTCGGTGGAGTCAAAAATACACCAGAGCTCGTTTAGATCCGGATCAATGCAACTGCATTCGACGACTGGATCTGGGAATCAGAGAAAGATTCGTGATGAAGATCAAGAAATGGGAAACGAAGATTGATAGGCTAAATTCAAATGAACGTGGAGAGAGGAGTCACTGACACTACTTCAAACAAGTTATTAGTTTAAGTCGGTGGAGTATCAAGCGTGATTTGAGATCTAATTTTCTTTTTTTTTTCCTCTTTCCACTTTTACCTTATTTCAAAATTATGTTATTATAGTTAGAAGTTGTAATTACTACTATACCCCTTTCCGATTAAAGGAAGCAGCGAAGCCGAATCCAACTCCAGTTAGTGTGTCACATCATCCTGATCTGTATCATTCATTACTTGTCCAATCACATTAAATTCATAGTAAATAGTATGAGACCAACTAAAAAAATCTCGATAAGAGTATAAAACTGATCAAATAATCGAGTAATCGGTTTTTTTTTTTGTCAACTAATCGAGTAATCGGATTAAAGATGTGTTTTTCGCAACAGTATTTATATGAATCTCATTTGTAATTATTTGGGAATCGAGCTGCTTTTTGAATTAATGGGCCTGGGCTGTATTATGCATTTGGCCCGTTTAGATACAGTCCACATGCCAAATGATACCTGAAATCCGAATTTTGTTTCCAAATCCCTAGAGATTCTCTGGATTCCCGTTTTTGTTCAGTCTCGTCGGGTTCCATGGAGGACTGATCGTCACCTTACGAATTGCTCCAAGTTAGTCTTTAACAAGCTACTAATTCGTTCCGCAGTTCCGTTTTTATCTTTTCTATCGCTTTTGAATCTCCGTGGGTTTTAATGTTCGATCATGCGAAATCGTTACGGTCGGCAATTTTGAGTGAAAGAATGTAATAATGCGTCAATGGTTTTTGAAATTCGATGAATTTCGATTTTTCAGTTCTAGATTTCCCGGATGCTGAGTTGTATCGAATTTGGGGACTTAGTTGTGATCACACAATTATTACTCTCATTTTCTATATGATCAAAAGGCAAAGTGGTGATCCGTCATCGTCTTAATCAGTGCCTGGTGTAAAGTCTATGTCTTGTATTTGAATCGCAGATGCTGATGGATACTGAAGCTGATCAAGAACCAAAGCAAAAGCGACCATCAAGAAAGAGATGGACTCCATCACTTGACAAGGTTTTAGCTGATTTGGTGGTTAAACAGATCCAATTAGGAAACAGACAGAACAACGTTTTCGACAGGAAAACATGGAACAACATACGGAGTGAGTTTAACGAGCAGACGGGACTCAACTACAACAACAATCAGCTGCGGAAACATTTGGATGTTCTGAGACAACGCTATGATTCGGTGAAATCTTCTCATCTTCAAAATGAGCTTGTTATCGAGGATACAGGATGTATCTTGGGGTTGGACTTGTGGGAAGAGTTTGGTGTAAGTCCATTTTTCCTCTACTTCAGGTGTAAAGCAATTTTTTCTCTGTTTATTGAAAAATAATGCTGGTTTCCACTTATGGTCATAGGTACAGCCTAGGAGTGAACCGGTTAAAGTTAAGGATTGTCCCATCTATGAGCAGCTTTGCATTATATATGGTGATGATTCCGCTGAGGGCAAATATGCTCAGTCAAGTCACTTTGAGGGATTAGAAGAATCCATGGCAAATCATACCTCTGGTTTGCTCTCATCTCCCACCAAAGGGACCACTGCCTCAGAGAATTTACCAACGCCAAATGTGGCGCAAGCGGACACAAGCGTGGCGGAGAGAAAAAGGAAGAGAGAACCGGATTCAAAGACTTATTTGTCCCCGAGCCAGATTGATCCAGCAGCAATGGAAACCGTAGCAGGTGCTTTGTCGGACATGTTGACTGTTTTGAGGTCAAGGATGGCTGATTTGAAAACGCAAGATGATAGGTTTAGTATCACAAACTGCATCAATGCGCTTGACGAGATTGAGAATGTGGATGAAGGTGTCTACTTTGCAGCTTTAGACCTTTTTGAGAATCCTGGTCTTCGAGAGACCTTTATCTCTCTTAAAGCTAACAAGTTACGCTTGACATGGTTGCAAGTTAAGTGCAGGAAACTTACTCCTTCAGTTGCACAGCTAGGTTGACTTCAAGCTATATATAAATTTAGCTCATTGTTGTTGCAAGTGTACCAATAGATTTGGTCTTTTGTAGATGTTTTTTGGTTGCTGATAATAAATAGTTCAGGAGGAGAACAGTATCAGCCGTAAGTGGAAGATACAAGTTGGTCTTTCATGTTTGTTCATTGTAACAGAACTAACATTCAATTGAACTCTCGTTGGGTTTTCTTTCAACTGTTTCAATATCCAGGTCATGATTTCTCATATGTTTGGTTACAAAAAAAAAAAAACAGTATTGTACAAATGTAGACACACATATACGGTTCTATGGTGAAAGATATTTAGTCATCGTCCTTGAACTCCCTGACGAGAAGAAAAAGAAGAGAAGAGGTGTGTTAGTACTTAAACAATTTGCAAAAAAAAACAAAAAAAAAGCTGGGTCTTTCACGTTATGTGATTCACAAGTATCGTGTGTACCTTCGATCAAGGTATCGAGGTTGAACACCAGAGCCTTGACAAGTAGTGCAAGTTAAGGAACCAGCACCATCACAGTTGATACAGTTGGAGACTTCCTTCTCTCCTCCACCAAGCTCTACGGTCACGTTACCACTTCCCACACACAATCTGCATTTCTCTGCTCCATTAGACCAAAAAAAACATTTTCTTTAGAGTTTAGACCTAGAAACAATTTGCTTCTTTATACGGTTCCCACAAATACCAAAATGCTTAAAACTTGAAAGAGAGAGGAGAGGATCGATTCACATACGAGCTCCGGTTCCGTTGCAGGGAAAACAAGGTTGGGTATTCTCTCGCTTAGCCTATGAAGGTGTGAGATAAAAACGAAACAGCGTTAACTTCAGTTCAAACCAATGAGATTCGATTAACTAAGCTCGAGGCATGAATTCGCTTTGACAGTGGAAGTGAAACAACTGAGATAGAATCTGAAGACTCACGGCATTGTTGATTTGTGTCTCGTAGAAGACAGGGATTCCGATTCCCAATGCGACGCTGGCCAAGCCAACAGAAATTGCGACTACCTAAACCAATATCGAGTAAATCAAAACCTGTGTGAGAACAGACTCTATCTAGTACAGCGGTAAGGATCGAACCGTGTTCGTATCGAGTTCTGCTTTGAATCGTGGATAACATGTTGCCGGCAACCGGAGATTCCTCGCCGAAAGTAAACGGACAGAACACGGAGTAAGATTGACGGGACAGTGAAAGAACGGAGATTGAAGACGAGGCGGAGATGAAACTGATACTGGCATTTTCGCCTTTTGTTGGTGTGAAGCTACGCAGAAGAAGAACCAGTGGTTTTGGAGATGGTTTCTGGGTTTTGGGTTGATCTCAGCCACACTAAATTAGTCACTGCGGCTAAGATTTGTACACGTGGCTTTGTTCTGTTTTAAGAAAGGATTTTCTCTTTTCCTTTTTTTTTCTATTTAGTATTTATCGCTTTATCCGGTTTCATAATTGTAATAATTTAAACCGTAATTGGAGAAGAAGAGTTACGATACACCCGCTCAAAAAGTAGAAGATCATAACCGTCAAATACTAATCCAACGGCCAGAAACCTCTGAAAGTCGTTGTGCACTTCTGGTTCGGAGCATTTTTTATATAAACCGGCACTGTTTCAAGTTGCAACTTTCAAGTAGAGAACAAAAATATTTGAAAAAGGATTCGCAAGTCACAATCGATACGAAACATACAGTTTGCTTTTCTTTTGCCTTTCTCCACATTTTTATTAGTGTTTCCTTTTCATCTATCCCCTCTCGCTTTCACCGTCGATAACATAGCCGTCGCCGTCAATTTCTATCAAGTGATTCCGAAATCATTCTTGACGGTTTCTCTCTGTAGTGTTTCGGTTTGATTTTTTATCGATTCCCTTTTGCCCAATCGTTTTCTCATAAGGTAAGTTATCGATCGATTAATAGTGTAAATTGTTCTCCATATTCGTCTTTTGCAAGATTCCACGAGTTGTTAATGACTTGTGTGTTTTTTTGAGTCCATGTTATATATAATCTATGAACTTAATATATCATAATATTACGTATAGCTCCTCGGTAATGTATTTCATTCATCAAACTACTTTTCACCATTAGAAACCATTCGCTTCTACTTTATAATATGAATTGTGGTTGAGAACGTAAAGTCATATTCGTTTGTCTTATGTTTATCAGGTGATCACAATGATTGGATCGTTTCTGACAAGAGGCCTTCTGTATGCTATACTATAATAACCCTTATCTTTGCTTTTGTGTTTCCTAAACACAGTTGTTCAAACTGACTATTGAATCTTTCAATTGTTGACAGAATGGTGTTTGGATATGCGTATCCTGCTTACGAGTGCTTCAAAACGGTCGAACAGAACAAGAAGCCTGAGATTCAACAGCTCCAGTTCTGGTGCCAATATTGGTATATACATGAGATAGAATCCTCATGTGTTCTTTTCTTGATCCTAGTCCCTTTAGGTTCTTCTTTAAATCGTTGCTTTCCTCACAAAACATTTTTGCAGGATTCTGGTAGCTGCTTTGACAATCTTCGAAAGAGTTGGTGATGCCCTTGTTTCCTGGTAAGCTGTTATTGATTTTTTTAGGTAAGAGTTACACTAATGTTGTATTCTTCTTTCTTTTACCATCCTGTTTTTTTTTTCTTGAATGAAGGTTACCGATGTATAGCGAAGCTAAGTTGGCATTCTTCATTTACCTCTGGTTCCCAAAAACCAAAGTACGTAAAGCCTTCTTGAGATTAGATAGAAGGCAAGTCATTTTTTCCCACTGGCCTTACTCTCTGATTTCAGGGAACTACGTACGTTTACGATGCTTTCTTCAAGCCATATGTCTCAAAGCATGAAAATGAAATTGACCGCATTTTGGTGGAGCTAAAGACCAGAGCTGGAGATATAGCAATGATATATCTCGAAAAAGCAATCAACCATGGACATACAAGATTCTTTGAGATCTTACAGTATATTTCAGAACAATCAACACCAAAACCTCAGTCTAAGGTAACCTAGTTCAGTTTCTTCACCTCTACGGCGGCTCTACACTACTCATTCAGTTTCTGTGTGCGTAGTGATTGTTTTTATAATTTAGTGTCTTGAGCTACGGTAATTATTATTAAGTCTTTACTGTTTCACTGTTTATCAGCAGGAAAAGAAAGAGACAACAACACTTCAACTTGATGATCCAACTCTTACGGTGACAGAAGAAAATAAAGCCATCCCCGACGAAACGCTAAAAGGTTGACTCGTGAGAAACTATTGAGGAAAACACATGGTATAATACAACTTTGCATCATCTGCTTTCTTTTATTATTCTTTAATGGGA
The DNA here is from genome assembly GCA_039880935.1 of Streptanthus diversifolius. Lineage (NCBI taxonomy): Eukaryota > Viridiplantae > Streptophyta > Magnoliopsida > Brassicales > Brassicaceae > Streptanthus > Streptanthus diversifolius. The sequence continues at coordinate 2,115,745 of JAXGFM010000015.1, read as the reverse complement.
ATAAATAGCATTAAACCAATGTAAATGAATAAAACATGGTTCTTGCCAGTTTCATATTTCAGGTGTTAGTGGCTAATGAACAAAATAAATTAGCTTTTCAAGTATGAGAATTATATTGAAATAGACCTTTAGAGTATCAACAATTAAAATTTAACTGAGTATCATAAATAATATTATATTATTAATTTTATTATTATTTTATTAAAATAGAGAAAAGAGGAGAGAAGAAAAAGAAACAAGTAAAGAAAAAAAAAATTGGGATTAGACATCTCTTAGGTATTTTTTTACTGAGTTTCATTATTTTTCTATTTTTCTTTTATTTTATTTTTTTATTATGATATGATATTCTAAAAATATCACTATAGATGTATTAGAATCAAAGCTTGTCATGGGCCTAAACCAAACCTTTACAGACGTGCTTAAAACTAAAAACAATACATAACCATAGGACCACACGTTTACAAGTGATGACATATCATCATTGCATTGGAATTTGGAAAACACATCAATATTTACAAAATTTTCCGAGATATTGCATATTGTGTTGTACGTACAAGTAACCAAATTAATCGATGATACATGTAAACGAAAGTCCAAAAACAATAATGAGTTGTCGAGAGACCAATAATTGAAGAAGGATGTAAACGAATGATAGATAAATCCACTATTAAAAGTTAGGGACCAATTTTGAATAGAAGTTGTTGTATATTTATCTACTCAATCAATTGCATTAATTGATACTATGAAGCATGTTTTATAACTGAGTGTGAAACTAAAGAGTGTCACCAGTTCCAAATGTGATTGTGTAAAAAGAAACACATTGCAGTTGTTACAGGTTTTTTAAATATCAAAATGGATTTTAATTGTACACTTTCGTGACATTATTATTAGTGTGGTACTTAGGCTCATCGAGGCTTAAGACGAGTTAAAAAAAAATGTAACATTTTTATTTAATAATATTGTATCAGAATATACATAATAACAATAATGATATCCAAAAATACATAAACTCTTAAACACGATGTTTTAAGGTTTTTTTGTTTAGTTATATTTATTTTTATTATATCGGTTCTTTCGACTAGATTTTCTTTTTTGTGTGTAAAAGTAATAATTAATATTATAATGCAATGGGCTTCTCAAACAAAAAATCCCAACCATTTTTACATCAAACTAATTACATACATAATCCCTAATTTAAAAATGTGACATTCTAATATTGTAATTGTTGATGACTTTAGACAAATGCCTATCTTCTAAAACACGAGGCACGGTACTAAATATTAATTAGCTTAGATAAGGGGACAATAAACAGTACATAGTAATTGTATGATGCAGAATAGTAGTAATATATGAACAATATTTATTTTATTCAGAATTTTATAAAATTCACCAACTATTTAACCAATTTCGAAAAGATAATTGTTAGAGCTTCTACATTAATACCCAGAGAAAACATTTCGATATGTTATATACTCAATCTAATCACGATTTGTACTTTACACTTTTTCATTTAACGGATGTTAATAAAATTAGAAACATTTAACAAAAATTCTAAAATGGAAGAAAACAAGAAATTATGAGACGATGTGTTTGAACGTTTTATTTGAAATTGTAGATATGTTAAAAACCACGTCATTGTTTAGTTTTGTTGCTTTTTGGTAATAAGTTAACAACTTTTCAAATAATGCTAACATTTGTTAAGCCGGAAATGTAAATCAAAGACATTAAAATGAATATGAAAATATTAAACTAAGTTGATAAAACCTAAAATGTTTGTGAGAAAATATGATTTAGTTTGTAATTTTTTTTTCGTAGTTAGCTTTTCCTGAAATAAAAGGTAAGAAGGATCTTCAATATTTTTTTGGGTGGGAGATGTAATTCAATTACAAAACGGTACGCAAGGGATCAGATGCTGGGCTTGATTTGGTTCCTTATAACTTTATGATAACAACACGAAATGGGGACACAATTGTCTCTACTCTTTTTTTTTTTTTTTTTCTTTTTTTTGAACCGTTTTGCCAAAACCTTTAAAATCCGAAATCACACGTGCACTTTCCACATTATCAAGAGTAACAACATTTTGTATCTAGATATATTTTCTCTTATTTGTCACATATATATGTTATATCTAAAATTTAGCAAATTGAAAAGGAAAAAAACTTAGAAAAAAATCCATTAAAAGGATCATAACTCATACATTCAGAATTATTGTGCATACGAAGTTTTATCTCCCTCTCTCTGTCGGTGTTTTAAAATCTTATGTCTTTCGTGGCTCTATATTTAATGCATATTGAAATTATACAAATTGGGAACTGGAAGGGTTCTCTTTACTGCAATACATGATGGGTAATACTAATATAAAATTAATATCAATTTTGAAGTTATAAATGGGAAAATGTATTCACAAAAGACCAATCGTAACCAGCCACGTGCTCATTAGAGATTCTTTAACATGCACAAGAGTAGTAAATTTTCTGTCAGTCGAATAAATTCCATTGTCACCGGAGTAACAATTACTACTATTTAAATGTTATGTGTACATAACGATTACTTTACTTTTCGTTTTGAAATTCAAAACTGATTACCAAACTAACACATTCTCACCATCTCGCGCTCCTTTCGCTCTTTCTACATAAAACCTAAAAGATAAGCAAAATTATTTATAAAAATCAAAAACGAAATGAATTTATAAATATCTCTGATGATTTTTATAACAAAGAGTGGAAACAAAAGTGAGGGACAAATGTGGAACACGACAAGTGAGAGAAGGCCAATGAGACTGCGTGATAAATCCAAGTGTTGCGGCGAATGTGAAGGTCTTAGATTTTTACATCCGGTCAACGCTCAACCGTATTTTATTTTATTGTTTTCGATAAATGATTAATACAAATTACACAAATTTATGTGTTGGATTCAAATGTAAAAACTACCACAACCTAAAACAAAAAGCAAGCTGAGTTACATTATGCTGTGAATTATCAATCCTCGCATTTGATTATGCTATTAATGATTCTTTTATTTGGCACATTAAATTTTTATCTAATGATAATCAGTATATTAATAAATGAAATGTCCCATGCTTCTTACACTAACTCTACGACTAATTACTGTACTGAGATTAATTGTCGTCCATATAGCCCAAAAAAATCAATATCTTGTTAATATGAAGGACAACACTGTACAATCATAAAGTACTTACGTAAATATCAAATTTTACACAAAATTCTATATAAGTAAAATAAATTTAGCAAAATTTATATACAGGAAACTAAGAAATTAAAGACATTGGAAAATTCATTCGAGACAAATAGAACATTTGGAATCCGTAATCACAGTTCCAAATACGAAGTTTCCAAAAACCTTGTCTGTTGTTGACGTGTAATCTTGATCTGTTAAAACAATTGTTTTGACCATACATTCAAAACGTTATTTTAGCATGGTTATTATTGTTATAGATTTGATGTACTATAACCAATTATTCTGGCATGGGAGTCCCCAGTTTTTACAAACAGAAAAAGAAAGAAATCTTAACGTAGATTGAATTCCAGATTTTATTTCTTTCTAAAAACTGTTATTAAAAGTGAATTTACATTTATATTATGTAGTCTAAATAGATTCCATTCAGATATTTAGTTCAATAATAATACTAAACAGTCAACCAATGGAAGCTTTATTGACATTGACCAAGTCAGCCCTTAAGAAGGTCAAACTGTGATGATGGAAGATTATATGTGAAGCAGTTAATTGTTAAGGCACATAAAAGCCAACCAAGCTCGTCCAAAAAGGTATAAATGTCAATTTCTCATAACTAATTTCTTATCATTCAAAAGCATATCAGAACTCAAAATGCATATTAAGTGCACCACAACTAACAAAGCAGCAACCAGATGCCAAAATTAATTAGAAATATTTTGTTCTCTGACAAAACAAAATATCTGAATGTAGCTTAGTACACTATTGTATAATTAAAAGCTTATTGTGAATAAAAAAAAAAGAAAACGAATCGAATGACAAGAATATTAATGAAGGGTAAGAAAGTAAAACAGTAAATAAAGAATTAAAGAAAGATAGAGCCCACCACTTTAATCTCCCTTAGTTTTCCCTCCTTATTACCTCATCTTGGATCCATCTTCAATTTCAACACCAACAAAAAAAAAAAAACCTTATAATTAAAGAACCAAAAAGAGAGAAAAGCTTAAAAGAAGCTCTCACATTCTCTCAAACGCTTCTCTTTCAGTTTCAATGGCCTTACTAACTTTATTGCCGGAAAACGCAGACCCTCCAAAACACAATCAACCGCCTAGCAAACGCAAGAAACGCGAGAATCCCACCAACCAAACACAGAAACCGCATAAACCACAGAAACCGCAAAAGCAGAAAGCAGTAGTACCTCAGAAGCAACCGTCTTCATGGGACCAAATCAAGAATCTCTTGACTTGCAAACAAATCGAAGGGTCAAGAGTTCACGATCCATCCAAGAACTCTCAATCTGGTCCGTCCACGACGACTGACTTATCACCTTCCAAACTCGGCTCGTCGTGCAGCTCCATCTGCAGTTTTCGAGACGTGGCTCACGGCAACACTCGTGTGGTTCACAGAGCAGACCACTCTCCAGACGTAGCTAACTCGGCTACTGCTGACTCGGAATCTCGTCTTCTGACTCGGAAACCTGGTCAACACGGTTCTTCATCGTCTCGGTCTCTTACATCTGGCTCAACTAGATCTAACGCCAGCGGAAGTTACACGTCATCCTCGACAACATCATTTAGAGCCATGCAGTTCCGTAAACTCTCCGGATGTTACGAATGTCACATGATCGTTGACCCTAGCAGGTAATGAACTACAAAATTAAATTCCGACAATAAATTAGCTATAATTATATGTTTGTTGTTTCATTTATTGATTTTTTTGTCAATTCTAGGTATCCGATTTCGCCTAGGGTTTGTGCTTGTTCCCAATGTGGAGAAGTTTTTCCGAAGCTTGAAAGCTTAGAGCTTCATCAAGCGATTCGTCACGCAGGTAATTTTTTTTTTCTTTAATTTGGACGACTTTATCACTTAGCTCAAGTTATTCAGTTACGCTCTCGCTACAATATTAACTATGGTGTGTATAGTCACGTTTCTAAAGTTAACCCTAGTATTAATAAGACCTTTTTATTCATCTAGTGGCATTTTGCAAATGCAAATTGCTTTGCTAAAGCAATGATTTTATTTTGTATTACTGGAAATTTGTTTAAGATCTCACTCCATAATCTGACTTGTGGATGATGATTATATACTTAATTACTTATTTAGTATTGGTTGAATAATTAGCACTAACACATGTTTTTGGTGAATACACACTTGGATTTATCAAAAGATTTACCATAATGTTACGCAATAACTCACGAATATGCTTTCATGTGTATAGCTTAAACTTGGTTTTTTAAAAATGGAATCAAGATCGCAATGGTACTGTCGGTGATAATATCTATCAAATAAAATTAGGAAGATTTGGCATTATGTTACAGTTTGTAATTAGAATAGAAATTCACTTAACGCATCTCCAAGAAAAATACAAAATAGAAGAGGAATATTAATGGAGAAAAATATATTCTATAGTGTCAATATCTGTCATTTTGCTTGGAAACACTTCGGTGCGATGGGACCATTTGAACTATAAAAATGAACAGCTGTCACAGTTCTTAACTAAATTCAATGTCCCCTGATATTAATACGTGTCACTTTTTACTCGTTAGTACCAGAATTAAAACCTCCACCTGACAAACCGAAATAAAACTCACGTTTTTTGTTTTTTTCCTTGACTTTTATCATCTTCCCTGATTTAAACGTTGTCGTTTGATTGCAGTTTCGGAGTTAGGTCCAGAAGATTCGGGTCGAAACATAGTGGAGATCATATTCAAGTCGAGCTGGCTTAAAAAGGACAGTCCGATCTGTAAGATCGAACGGATATTAAAAGTCCACAACACTCAGCGCACGATCCAACGGTTCGAAGATTGCCGAGACGCAGTGAAGGCGCGTGCCCTTCAAACCACCAGAAAAGACGCTCGCTGTGCTGCCGACGGTAACGAGCTTCTCCGTTTCCACTGCACCACTCTCACTTGCTCTCTCGGATCTCGTGGCTCGTCTTCTCTCTGCTCTAATCTCCCCAATTGCGGCGTATGCAACGTGATTCGCCACGGTTTCCAAGGGAAATCCACCGCCGGAGGAGTTACCGCTACCGCAACCGCGAGCGGCGGCGTTAGGACGACGGCGAGCAGCGGAAGAGCTGATGATTTGCTGAGGTGTAGCGATGATGCGAGGAGAGTGATGCTTGTGTGTCGTGTGATCGCTGGGAGAGTTAAACGTGTCGATTTACCGGCGGATTCTAAGGCTGAGGAGAAGAAGTCTCCGGTGGAAAATAACTCGACGCTTGGAGTTTCTTCGAGCGGCGGTGTGTTTGACTCGGTGGCGGTCAACGCCGGAGTTTATTCGAATCTGGAGGAGCTGGTGGTTTATAACCCGAGAGCTATATTACCTTGCTTCGTAGTTATTTACAAAGTTTTAGAATCTTGAATTCGTTATATTAAATAATGTTTTTTTTTTCTTGTAGTGCTTCTAACTTTTTTAATATTGTAGGGAGATTAGGTTAATCATCAATTCCAATATAAACCTACATCATAAATCCTATCTTATTATTGACTATTGAATGTAATTACGAGGCCAAGCTAATTATTATCGTTGAACTCATGGTTAGGTTAAGAAGAATTCATTAGTAGAGTGGGTCAAAAGATCATGATGATAATTAATGAAGAAGCTAACGTGTAAATTATTCATGGCTTTTGTTGTTGTTGTTGTGTTATCCTCAGTTTGGGCTTTTCGACTCGGAAATGTAGTTTTTTTTTGTTTAACCACAGTAACTTTTTGAAGCTGTGTTCACACTGGGTGAGCATCAAATAGTGTGGAAGTGGCAGAGAGTGATATAATTGCTACCACATGCGTACTCAGTAAATTGTTTTATTCTCCCGAGTTCTTTGCGAATTTCATTTTCTAGGGAAAGCTGAGTTCTTTTTTTTTATGAACAGGGAAAGCTGTTTTTTATTAAAAGAAATATATATTACCTGGGTATTGTATGATTTTAAAACTAGTAGTTATATAATATTACTCAGATAAGTTCAAAATTAACCCATAAATTAACCCATAAATAGTTATATAACGATAAGATGCAGCCATTGGAACTTTCCTCGTTGTCAGAAGCTGCTACATTGTTTATTTTGCTCCTTGACGTTGAACTTGAAATCAGCGATATATAGCAGCCCAAACTATCATTCTTTATTGAGCCTAAAAAACAAAATTAAACTCCAGCCCAATTCCCTTCGAGTCCAAGTTCGTGATCTAATATAAATTTTCACTATCTGCTCTAGATCATAAAAAGTAACCATTTGAACCAGTCTTGTATAATTCTTTAATATGATAAAATTTCTATGATATTACTAAAAAGATTGAGTTATTTGCGGTTTAGTTTTAACTTTAAGAAAAAATTAAAGTACATGACATAAACATAACCGTCATAAAACCAGGTTTTATGACAAACGGTGAACGCAGAAAATTAAGTAGACGCTAAATATAGATTTATACGGTGGAACAAAAAACATTAGAGTTGAGAAGCATATTCTTATGAACTCTTTATTGTTTTGTTTTTTACAAGCTGTTAATGCAAAAAGATCTTGAAAAGCAAGACTATGAATCAGTAATGGCTTGCCTTGATGATGCTTCTCTTTGTAAAACGCTTCTCAACTACATTGGAAGGAAAAAAAACAGAATGTTTAAGAATTCAAGGGAAGGCATCCTTTGTAAGAGAAACAAGAACAATTTTTTTTCTCGGCATGAGAGACTACATAGTATTGCAAATAAAAGAACACGACAAACAGTTCATCATGACTATGTAGAAGAACCAATAGCTCAAACCAAACGCACAATCAGACGCAGTCCCCTCTCTTGCAAAAGACTAGCCACTCTCGTAACGATCGATGCTGAAGAAGAAATGCTCTATGTTACAGATTTACTTTAGAGATGATCCAGACATGTTCGATATGGTAAACACATTAGCTCCATAGCAAGACTTTTTTATGAATCATTATGTCATCTTCAGTGTTTATATATCCTACCGTAGGACTGTTAATATATGGCGTTTATACTTCACCATAAAGTCATCGATTCGGTATAGAATACATCAGGATCGTAGTAGTTGTGTATCTTCATTGTCTCGTAATCACTGGAACATCAATCAATAGGTTCATGCTCATCATCCAACATCATCACCCCATCGGGTCCCTACATATCCGTCGGAGTCATCATCTTCGTAGTTGCATCATATTTTGTAGTTGATCGATATTCACATATATATTTAAAAGATAAAATTTCGTTATTGTCACTGAGTCTGAACGAATTTTAAGCTTATGTTCATGATTCATAGAGACATCATAATCATTACCAAACGTTTCAATTTTTTTTAGTTGAGGAAGTAGCAAAGTACAAGAAAAGAAAACAAGCAGGAAAAACATAATTTTGCAAGAAAAAAATCCAAGACTTTTTTCACGTTTTTAGTTTTTTTTTTTGTGGTTTTTAAGAAAAAATAAAAATATAAATAAAAAGAAGAAGTCGAGAGGATAAAAAAGAAGAAAGTAGTTTAGAGACAGATCTATAGCATTAAAAATCCAAAATAGAAATAAAAATCGTTTAGTAGTTAGGTCTAATACTCTGATACCATAATAGATTTTGGAAAAAACCTTAAAAATATAATGGTTTCTCTCTATTTTATCTATTTGCCTTTAAGCTTATGTCTACAAAATTTATTACGTATCTAACAAATTCTGTACATATATAGAATAAAAAATCTACCTTATACACAAATATTATCTTTCCTAATAACTATAAAGAAACAATTGTCTTGTAATCCCGAAATCTTCTACTATCAATTGATTTATTACATGAGAAAATTCAAAAGGGCTTTTGAAGACTCGTTACACTTACGGACTAACCCCTTTAGTTACCTTAGAAAAACTTTGGGCTGAAAGGTGCACGAACGCTACTTTCGTACTCAAAAGTGGTAAACCAATTGAACTGTATCCAATAGTCTTGCTTTTGTTCTTTAAAATAACTTTTCCCTATATGCAGCTCTAGATCAAAGTAAGTGTCTTATAAAATTATTTGATATAAATTAAATTGCTGTGAAATTGATAAACTATTGAGTCACTTATGAGTTATCGAGGTGGTTTAGTTTTAAGTTGAAGGAAGGATTAAAGTACAAGACATAATCATAATCGTCATAAAACCTTAAATTATAATAAGGATCCTAATCCAACAATCATTTCACCAAAAGCCTCCTAACTCTTTTATGTTCTCTCCATGTCTCCTCCTCTCTAATTTATTTCCTCATTATCTGCGTTTTTATATGTACTTTTTTTTTTTTAAAAAAAAGATCAAACTCTTGTTTTGTCCTACGAATAATGTTTTTGTAGCTATATGTTCGCTTACTGGTCCCAAAATTTGTTGTGCCCTAAAACTAGGTCAAAGTTTAAATGCAGGACCACAAAACTCTGTCTGAATGTAACCACTAATTACAGCTTTAATTATGCATTAATTATAACGCAAAATGAACCTATGATTAATCGTACGTCGATCAGTTCCTGGTTCATGCATCTTTTTCTTTATATTTGTTGAAAGCTTTAATTCTATAGAGAAACTTCACTTAGATATATCAGATGTTATACTTAAATAGAAATTCCAGGATTTTTTATATGTCATATTTCGTAATGTTGTTACACTTGCACGAAAACATATGAATAAAATAACTAAATTCACAACCAAAACTTATAGCATAGTAGTTTGTATTGACGTCGTCGCTGCATATCTCATTTCCGAATTTCAATACGAAGTATAGTTGAACATAAGAAAATAGAACACATGAGTGAAAATTGAGAACAAGTGCAATTAGTTTGTAGATTTTTGAACAAGATTAGTTAACGTTATATTTTAATGGTAACTATGACAGTGGTTGAACTCGAAACCACATGTCATTTTTTATTTGATTTTTGGAAGTCACTAAAGATGTATAGCAACTAGTAATACTCCTGAAACCTCTAGTCTTTTAGATACACATCGAGATAATTAAACTGTATTAAGAGCTTAGTTAAGATGGACCCTACATATGTTCATAGGATAAACACATCTCAAGAAATTCTTTGGTGGTCTAATCATTGAAACACTCTTCTTCCTGCTGGTTTTCCTGCTTGATGAATCATTACAAATTTACTTGGGACATTTTTTTTATAAGCAAAATGAATGCTTCTTTATTTAACCATCAAAACATTAACGTACGAACTATTGCTTTCACCATTCATCTATACAAGCCCACAAGATCCTTCACCTTAAAATCGTTTTTTATAGGTTATCATCATGAAGCTCTTCCACAAATTCCGAAAGATTCTCATGAGGCTCATCGATCTTACTCTCCCTTCCTCCTCCCGCCGACACAAGAACTCCGACAAGGGAGAGAGGTTTGAACCACCAAAGATATCGTGCAGTAGTTCGTACTATTCGTCTCACGTACACTACAGTGAAGCTATCGCAGATTGCATAGAGTTCTTCAACAAGTCTTCGGCTATGTCTTGTGATGCGGATCATGAAGCTGGTCATGTGGACGATCATGACCGTTTTTACGTTTAATCACATCTCAAAAGCTCACATGTTTTTTTTTCTATAACATTTGATTCAAGGCTATGCTTTTTTTTTGTTTTATTTGAGTTATTGTGATTTTGAAACACTTTTATTATATGGTCATTTATAAATTATCCCCATTTTTAGGACTCTAGTTTTCTTAGAAATTTCTAGCATTTTCATAATTTCAAAGTATCTTACTTTGAAAAGAAATGGATGTAACTATTGTGAATATTTTGTACGACTCTAGCTAGTTTTCTTAGAAGTTTCTAGCATTTCCATCTAGGTTGAAATATTTATTTTGAGGTTTGGATATCAGTTTCTCGAGTTTTCCGATTGTAACTTCAATCATGACTAACCTGTGGACATTTTAGATGATAACGTTACACGATTTTTTACATATTGTGGGGATTAGTTTGGATTTTTGTTCGGAATTCTCAGTTAGATAAGAAAAAATTGGTTTGGTAATATACGTACGGTCCAATATTAAGTTTGTATTTTTTGAAAGAGGAAGTAGAAATAAAATATATTCAAGAACCATTTACGAAGGTCATACATACGACATATTATTATCATAACCAGAACAAAACACACGAGCAAAGAGAAGAAAAATTTATAAACCAAGCTGTTTCATTGCAAAACCATTTTCTTCGAGAAAATTGCTCCAATAAACAAAGGGATCAAACTCTTCTTCTTGTTCCTCTTCGTCATCTTCTCCTTCTTTCTCATGGAAGGGTGTCTCTCAAGAAACATCTCCACCACCGGACCATTAATATTACCCGTCGTCGGGTTTGCAAATTTCACGTATCTCTTCTCACTCATCGATCTCAACCTTGGACTAGTGCTAATTGGTCCATCATCAACATGTGGAACCAACACTTCGAATTTGGTTTTGAAAACAGTATCATCGATTTTTTTTACGGGTTCCTCAGGATCTACTCTCAGCTTCTGAAGCTCTTTTTTTGTCCTTTCAAGCTCTTCCTTGAGAGAAGACAAAGAGTTTCTCATTTGTATGCTTTCTTCTTTTGCTTTTTTGAGATTGTGTTTTGTCTCTTCAAGCTCTGTCTCAATCTTTGCTGGATCCTCCAATTTCTCGCCCTCCATCTGTTTCTTCATCAATGGTATTCCCATAATCTCGAAATCAGATGAATAAAAATGGCAATTCAAATAAAGATAGATAGAGAATGAGACTTGCCACTTTGAGATGGTTGGAATAGACTTGACTGGCTAAGACTCTCTCACCGAACAAAGCGACGGCTTCTTTAACGGTTCTAAACGGTGCCGTTGTATCGATCTCGGCTCTCTTCATCGTTTCCATCTATGGCTGCTTTGCTCTCTGTGAAGCAGTAGCGAGATACATAAGCTTATAGCTTGCGACTTTCGAATCTAGTCAGAGATTACGCAAAGCATATTAGTTTCTTCATATCCACTTCGTCAGAATACTCTTCTTTTTCAATTTCTTAGTAATTTTTTAGATTTTGGGAATATATTCTATATATAAACGATTGTCAATAAAACAAATAGCTAGTTAGAAACATGATGTTTGTACTTGTACATTTTTCATGTCATAGAACAACTATGTTTTCTTTTCAATAACTAAATTTCTATCCCCCTGCATGAAACATTGGCTAAAACAATAAAAATGTTCCATTTTACTAAAAATTGGAACATACTAAAAAGTCTTACATTTTCATCATTACATGCCCTTTTCCCAAAGTTTTACTGTTTTTTTTAAATGACTAAAGTCCATTTACCGTAAAGACCAAAAAAAGAAATATTGTTAGAGGCTTATTGGAGAAATCGCTTGATGCACAAGAAACTCAAATCCTGCTATTAAAAACATACTTAGAGAGAGAGAGAGAAAAAGAAAAAATCTAGCATTTCTTTTTTTTTTTCCTGTGATTGTCATTTCAGAAAACAGGGTCCTCGAGAAAATTTGCCCCTTTTCAGAACTCGTGGATCATTTACATATAAAAAGACATTGAAGGGTTTTCTTTCTCGAACAAATGGGTTCAATCATCCCTCAGTGACAATCCTTGTTCATCCGATTTCATCACCTGAGAAAAAACACCATCTCAAATTCCGGCTAAGACAGAACGGAACTCTGTTTTTTCTCAACCAACTGCATGATCCTTTGAACTAAATTAAAATATATAAAGCAGAGCATCTTCACGACTGCTCGTTGCAGAGTAGTTGCAATGGTGTTCTTGCATCTTCGTAGATAAGTGGGAAATGGTGCTCATGTCTGTTCATCACCGTGCGTGAACGATTGTTGTTATGGTGATGGCTCATTGACATTGCTGCAGCAGCAGCAATGAGACGAGGTTGCTGTTGAGATACATCGTTGTTGTGCCTTGGTGAGGAAGCAACGTGTAGAGGTTGAATACTAGTCAGGTTCAAGGAGAGGTTTGGTTTACTGTATTGGTTTGATAATGGCGGCACGGTGTTTCCACTTGTTAAAGGTCTGTACTGAGCAGCCCACAACCTTTTTTGAAGCTGTTGCTGCTGCTGCTGGTTTGCTTTGTAAGCGGTTTGGAATCGACTAGCTAGATAAGGAGACATTTGCTGCATCTATAAGATGAAAGTCATATTATTATGCAACTGAATACATTAATTACAAGTAAAACTTTGATCAGAAGAGAGATAACTTAGGTCACCTGATGGCTAGAAATTGCAGGTGAGAGCTGGCTATTGTAAGCTGCAGAGATAGGATACTGTGGAAATGAGTTTGGAAATGGGAAATGAGATTGTGCTGCTCCAGTGGATGAGAGAGACAGGAAATCGTAGCTCTGTTCCTTCAAAAGTGAAAAGAGATTTGAATTCAGAGAGGAAAAATAACCGAAGACAAAAACAGTTATGTATGTTAACCTGTTTCTGAGTAGTGTGCGGACCATAGAGCTCCAGAGCAAGCTGAGTCTTGTCTTCTTGCACAGGTTTTGGATTATGTGTCTTGTGTAAATCGAGCAGATGTGGATTTTGATACCTCTTCGATGGAGCAACCTTGCTTTTACAGTCACTAATCGTTGTCACAGGATCAGGGAGTCTGCATTGTGACATTTCTGAAGATCTTTGCTCGTTTTGGGTGCTCTTACTGGTCTGTAATGCTTTGATGAGCCGGCAAATGTAAATGTGAGAGGCACATTTCTTCAAATTTCTCGGACGAACGCTTAACGGTTCACTCAAGAGTGAAGCATTCTTGGTAGGAGAAATAGCTTGTCCCATCCAAGGTGGAAGCTTTGTAGAAGATGGCCTGGTTTTAAGAAAGAAAGATCCGCATAAGAGAAGAAACCGATCAGCTAAAAATTAAAATTAACAGACGATTTAAGGATTAAGAGTTACTTTGAAAGAACGTGGGAACCGGATTGAACGGTTGAAGATAGGCCAGGCCACAGCGAAAGAACTGTTAAATGCAAATCAGTCAATATTAACTCGACACTTGTATCTTATACAAAATATTGTAAGGTAGCTTTTACCACCGTTGCTCTTATAGTCGATATCACTTGTTGTAGCCTTTGTTTCGATGGCTCTTGCCTACGAATTTGACTAAAATCATTACTTTGAATCTTAACCAAGAAAGTAAGATTTAGAGTGTTGGTTTTGTGCTTACGGGTACATTAGTCACATTCACTGAGCTGCTTTGCTTCAATCTATCAAGAAAATCAACCATACTGAAAACTTAGACAGCCAAAAACCACTAAATCAGACTTAAACGGACAAAATCAAATGAAAAGTTATACAAGGGAGTTCGCTACAAACCCTGTTATGCTGCGCTGGTTATGGTCTTGCTGTAACGGCATCTTATCAAGCAGCTTAGTTTTGTCTGAAGAGAAAACTGAAACCGCCGGTTCAAGTGATTCAGCTTTGGTGGTGAAGTCAGTTTCCACAACCAAGATTGAGTCAACTTTGCTGGCTTCTTTATCATCAGACAACAAAGGATCACAAGTCTTCTTATCAACAGAGCCAGACTCAGTAAACATATCAGCTAAACCGTACAACGTCTCTGCAACTTCCTTCTCATCTTTCGAAATCATCATGGACTCAGAAACAATAGCTTTTGCATCCTAACCAAAAAAAAACATTCTCAAGTCTTGTTTATTAGACTAACTGTTCTATTCTACGAAAATTTGTAGTCATCATTCAATAAAACCAACCATTTCTTGATTCTCCTTCTTAACCAAATCCATCTTAAAAGATTCAATTTGGGTTTTGGACCGGTTGAGTCTCTTTGAAGCAGAGGATAGCTTAGAAACAGATTCAAGATTCCTCTTCTTCATGGCTGAAATTGAAAGTTCACAAAAAGAGATAAAAGTGAAAAAAAAATTGAAAGAAAAAAAGGAACGGCAGATTTCGAATTCGACTGGTAAAGAGAAAGAGTTCCAAATTGATAAAGACAAGCTTTAAAGAAAAGAAAGAGAACATAAAATAAATAATTATAGTTGAGAAGATGATCGCTTTTGATTTTTATAAGAAGAAAAATAACATAAAAGACAAGTAGCAGAATCTTGCGTCCATAAAAAGAAAGTGAGGAAAGAAAAGCAAAAGAGTTTGCTTGAAAAATAATCCAAAATGTCTCCAGATTCAAAAGCTGAAATACCATAATCTTCCCAACTACTCAGAAACTGAGTTTTACTGACACTTGCAGATCGCTCCATCATGGTAAAATTCACAAATTTACGATTTAAACAAAAAAACATTCCATTATATTCCATTTTCTTAATTAAAAACTAAAAATTTTGATAGAGTAAAGTATCTCGTTGGGTCACGAACAACGCACCTGAACGAAGCTTCCTTGGTACAGAGGCATGATCCACACCGTTGGTGTCCTTCAAATTCTGAAGACGAGAACAAAAAAAAAAAAAAAAAAGAAGAGAAAATTAAGGGATTTGTTGTGCGAGTAAATTTAGTTTCCGTATTGATGAAGCAGTTACCTTTTGTGGAAGCTTAGATTTCTTCTTCTTAGAGACCTCGTTTTCTAAATCTGAAGCTGGAAAATCGTAACACATCATCTCTTGTTTCTTAAGATTCAATTTCTCATCAGCTAAACCCAGTTTCTTCAACATTCCTTTCTTCAATTTTGCAGAAAACCCAGATCCTTAAAGTTCAAAAAAAGAAAACCCAGATCCTAATCCATGAGATAAAGAGAAAAAACAGAGCAAACGACGACGAGTTTAATAGAAAACGACAAAAAGAGAGAAATTTGGAAAAACTTTTTTTGTTGGTTTGTGGAATTGTGAAATCAAGTTTTGTTATTTACTAGATTGTTTCTTCGAAAATCGATTGGTTCCTCCTCCACGTCTCATATCTCGATTACCCGTTTCCATTTTTTTCGATTTACTCTTGTCTTCTTCTTCTTCTTCCTCCGCTCACCACTCACCAAAAAGAGGTGTGAAGAAGAAACACTCAAGAGGAGGAGAGAAAACGAATAAAATATCACTTCCACATCTCTGCAAAACAAACAAAAAGTCGCTTACGGTTTTCACACACTTTGGTTAAGATAACACAAGAAAAAAAAGAGAGAAAAGTAAAAAGACGTTAAAGAGAGAAAAGTTATAAAATCGTTTCTCGTGTCTCGAAGAATCAGGTTCTTCGTGAAAAAGAAAGAGAAGAAACAAAAAAAAAAAAAAAAGATTTAAAGGAGGATTAGTACACTCAACCCGTGATAAACCTCACTTGAAAAAATATTGTAGATCGTTGAATTTTTGAAAAAAGAAACTAAAATGGATATTTTTCAATTAGTGCAAGAATAAAGCTTCATTAATGGAGTCACTGTTCTTCAAGCTAATCAAACATTGATATGTAACTGACACAAAGATGGAATAAAGGAAAACGTATAAGAAAGGTACTCTTACCTGTCGCCAGGTTAAAAACAGTACAAAGTTTATCGAAAGACACATTCGAGCTTAGATTCATCGGAAAAAAAAACCCAGAATTTCGAGATTTTAAATAGAAATACAAAGATAAAAATCAAACCTTGTGGTCTCTCTTCGAAATGGAGCTCTCTGTGTGTGTGTCTCTCTCTCTCTCTCTTTATCACTACAAATTTTTCTCAAGCTTCGACATTCCGAAAAGAAAAAGACGGATAATCCGAAGCTGTCGCTTCGCTCGATCGCTTTTATAAATGTCACACAGAAATGACAAAACGCTTATTTTATCAATCCCTCACTCTCTCTCCTTTTCCCATCACTTTCTTTCGCTTTATCTTCCTCTGTCATCGAACGGTGTGTAATAAAAGAGACACGATAACCGTCCGATTGTTTCAGTGTCCTGCCACGTAATCAATAAGTAGATCATTGTGTCAGACACGTCAGCATTAAGAGCTGAAAATGTACTACTGCATGTGTTTCCTATGAATATGATTTGAATCCGTACTAAACTGAATCCATTGGATTTGTTTTTTTTTCCCTTCTTTTCCAATAAATCAAATTGGATATGCAAATAAACAAAAATAGCTCAATTAATATGATCAACATTCAAAATTTTGTTACCACTTACCACTTACCACTCCCCTAAATTGTCTAATTCTGATTTATTTAGTTAATAATAATTTTAAAAATATATTTATTATTAATAGACTGACCAATCAATCAATGACAGAACGGCTAACCAATTAAATGGTTTGTTGGACACCAAATTTTGTGGAATATCCAAATTTAAAATCAACTACCTATTTAGCAGTACTCCTTTTCTGCAACCATTTCATTTATAACCAAAATGATAGCTTTGTAAAACCGGTCCCCTCCGTAACTCAAAACGTCTGGCTGTCTTCCATAAGTACGAGAGAATGTCACGGCGTTTTTTTATCTCTCTTCTCTTAATGACTCGTCCAATACAAAAAACGGTAGCACTTTCCCAATGGCCAAACTAGAAGCGTGTGCGAAGAGGTAGAGAGACCTCCTAGAGAGAGAGAGTTTTCGTGATGTTTAAATCGACGGCTATTATTAGTTCTCAGATGTTTCATCATTTCGCCAACTCGTTCGATTGAAAGTGTTTTGAAAGAGTTCCTACATCAAACAACGTTACAAATAACAATTATTTTTAAAGATTTCGGAACACTATCTAGGCATATCTTATCCAGCTCGTTTGAAAACTGACATAGAAATTTGTAAATACATTTTTCCCACAATCTTCTTCTACAATTAAATAAAGCTATGCGAAAAAAAACGATTTTGGAATAAGGCCCATTATTACGATTTGAGTTAAGCCCCATAAAATGTGTAGTTGTAAGTTATGCAAAAGAAGACCCATAATTATGAGTTGAGTTAAGGCCCACTGATGTGACAATGTAAGATTCACTGTACCTACGTTCAGTGGTTATTAGAAACCTAATAGATAAATAAGAGAACAGTCAAAATAGTAAACAAAAACGCCTCCGTAGCATAGTGGTATTGCGTTCGCTGAGTTCGATCCTCGCCGTGAGCTTAATTTATTTATCATTTTTTTGTTTGTCTACCAGAAAACCCGCAGCGTTACTACAGAAAAAGACCCTATCACAATGGATTTTTTGTTGGTTTTGTTTCATCATCTTACATTGATATGAAAAGGAGGCTTTAAAACAACCCACAGACAGACACACCAACGAGGCCCACCACCAAGACCATTACCCATATAACACGGCCCGGTATAATTACCGGTCACAACCCAAAAAGTTTAACACAACAGATCATACTAACCAAACAGAGGCTTAAACCCTCTCACCAGCAAAAAAGATCATGTAACCAAGAAGGGTGACTAGCCGCAACATACTTCTATTATAACACCTCTGTTTGCTGAAGAAGCTTCAAAAACCATCACCCATTCTTGAAACCAATTCCACTTCTGATCCACAATGGATTTTTCTTTTCTTTTTTTTCTTTATATTTCAGTTTATTTCTCTCCTCTAGATGTTTTATTGCATTTGTCCAACTCATCCCTTTTGCTAGATTCACAGCAACTTTACTATCTATGGATCCCTATAACACTAGCTAGTCATCTTCTTTTCTTTTTTTTGTCTTTCCTAGACGAACCTATATGCTATTCGTCTACTATTTTCCATTGTATGGGTTCTGTGGACCAAATTTTTTAATACCAAATAAATATCGATGCTAACATAATATCGTATACGATCTACCGTCTCGTTCTCCACAAATAAAATGAAATCCCTTAAATATATAGATGGGCTGTTCTGTAAATTATTGGAAAAAATTGAGCACACCTATATAATTATATATAACATGATAACCAGTTAGTCGCTGTTTTCCCAAGTCCAAAAATCATTTCAAAACCGCCGATCATTGAGGAAAAGCGTTATAATCAATCATTCATAAAGCAACATCACTTTATTTAGAAAATGAAATAATACAACGAGATTATTTCACGAAAACGAATGAAAAACCAAAGCCTTACAACAAATAGACCAATTAATAATACAGTACCACACACAAAAGAGGACGTATATACATGATTTATTCGATCCACATACATGATTTATGCCAACAAATACTAACAAACAAAGCGAAATAGTATTGAAGTTGAACATCAGCAGCAATTTGAGAGTTTATAATTTACTTAAGGGCACTTGCGGCGACCACCGTGGGTGGTGAGGCTAGCGTAGCACTCACACTTGTCATAGTTTCCGTACGTGCCAGGTGGCACACAGTTGCACCTGGCACAACATGTCCCGCACGCTCTGTGACAAAGGTTCGGTCTACTTGAGAGTCTGCATCGTGCTACACACGCACTTCCACAATCTACAAATAAACGTTTGCTAAACGTTAGTTTTAATATAAAACTTATGTGTATATACTATGTATATGTGTGGACATAAAGCTGATATAATTACCAATTTTTTTGCCGTAACCATTCTTTTTGTTTGAGCTTTCCTGAGTGGATATTCGGAAAAGGATAAATGTAAGCAGTATGTTTAGGAAAATAAATAGTGTTTTTGCGATGAAAAATACGTACCACATCTGCCTCGACGAGTTGGAGAACAAGAAGAGATATGAGAAGAGAAGCAATAAAGGCTTTTGAAATTGCCATAATTCTCGAAGGAGATGATTATAATAAGAGAGCTAACTCAATGAAGATAATACTATGTGTGTTTGAGTTGTTGTGTCTAAATGAGAACTTGGAGGCCTTCTATTTATAGCCCTCCTTTCGATGGACAGCCGACCCATATTTTAGTCTAGACCATTCTTTCAATCTTCTATTTAAATTATTTCTTATTAATAGTTTTTTTCTGGAAAAATAGAATTGGCTTTCCGAGTTTCGGAACTCGATTTGATATGATAGCAAGAAGCCAAGTAGTCGTACTTTATAACAGTTAAAATAATTTAAACTCATTTTATAGTTAATTGTGAAAAAAATAATTTGTAATTTTTATACCAGTTGTAATTTTTCAACGATTATATTTACTAAAAATGGTTAAGAGATGAAAAAATGGTATTAAAGTTTAGGTGAATTTATAAAGATATCCTTTTTATTTCTTTTTAAAATGGGTCGGTTGGTGCGTATAAAAGTTGTGCATACGCAGAGAAGAGAATATTATGTTGGGAAAATTGGTTGTATTATTTGTGGTCTCTTGTTTTAATTCGATTAGATGATTCGGGATAACTTTTCTCCCACCATATTTTTTTGTTTGTTATTGTTGTTGTGAATCTTGATTTGGAGATAAGATAACTAAAAGCCAATTTATTACTGTATAAGTGTGTAGACTTCTATTATTTACGTATACCTAAACTGCTAAACAGTAAACTCTATTATTGGTTTCGCTTGGGTTTGGTACGTTTTGGTTCTACCAGAAATATTGGTTAAGTGATATATAAATATAACAATTCATTTGAAAGATTTGATATTCATAGTGAGCTTGTTTTATGCAATCTCACGTATACACGGACTATTCGTTCCGGTTTTAAAGTGTCTTCGCTCTTTCTAAAATATGTGTGATTTGGTGAGAAAAAGGGCGAATTATTATTACTATTATTGATATTATTATTATATAGTTTCTTAAAGAATTTTGCTAAGCGTCAAAGTCTTCAATCGAAATTGTGTTTGGTAATTATAGCAAACAGATTAAAAATATTAAGTCCATAATAGTGTTTTGGTTTTGGGTGGGTGATGTCAATTCTCAATTTTTTTTTTTTAAGTTTTCTGTTGTGTTGATCACCGTTGCTTGGAATGGATTAAAATTATTTAAGAAACTTAAAGAAAAAGAAGTGAGGACATGGTGAAATTGTGAGTAATTCATGACGAAAAGGGACTTTAGAAGAGTTGATGTCGCTGAGACAAGAAGGATGAGGAGATGTTGACGTGAGAGGTCCTTTTAAGAATACTTCATTTCACAGCTTGCACTTCTTCTTCTGTGTTATGACCCACTCTTCTTCTCTATAATTCCTTTTGTTTTTAAATCAGTTTCTGGATCAATCTTTACGATTTGTTTGATCACTAGTATTTGTATTTTTTATGGTCCACTCTTCGCTGTTTTTCTCGGTATATTGAAGAAGTTTATATTAAAGTAATTCATATGATCTGTTTTAAGTTTTTGACGGTTTTTGTTGGATATTGCGTATGCTTTATTGACGAACCAAAAGAAAACGCGTTGTGCTAGAAGAAGCTCATAGAGCTAGCAATTAAAAGGAAACTCAAAAGAGGAAGTAATGAATCCATTAATTAGGTTAACTAATTTATCAAGAGCCGGTGCGGTGTGTTTAACCTAACGAATCCTCCAAATAGTCGATGGGTAAGCTTTTGTACATGAACCAAAAGTTGGATCAGGTTGCTTGCAACGGTTGGCTTGGCCTGCCTAAAGAGCCAAGTTTTGACGTTGTTATTCGTATAGTGAAGACGTTCTTAATTACAGCCTGGCAAAAAATATCGATGGTAAATAAAAAATGTTTAATAGACACACAAAACGATAAAATGTTACAAATACTAATAAATTGTAAGATTTAGAAGCAAGAAAAAATAGCATAACTAGAAAGAAATAAATTGTGGCGATGTTATTTATTTTTCCGTTTTTGGCGATTGATAATTGTTAATATGGTATTTTATCTATTTACCAATACCAATCTAAACCCGAGAGTTTCGAAATACTGAAAAGGAAGAGAAAGTGAGAGGTCACGGATCGTCTGTCTTCTGTGTTTGGCTTTTTCACCAACCTTATCGACTCCAATACCATCCCGCACGCACACTACACAAAGTCTATACCATACTCTTTTACTTTAATAAATAAATAATTGAGGAAACATATATATATATATATATATATATTTGTATGCATGGGAATGTCACTTCAATTATCACAAGTTCGGTAGTCTTCATTTCATTAAACTCTACGTTAAGTCAAATCAAAATTTGCACCCAACTTAGAGTAGTACTGTTGTAACTCGTAAGTATTAGACGTTTTCGTTTTATCGATGATAATATGATCGATCACAGAAAGGGCTTCCACTAGATTCAGTTACATGTCGATATTTAAGCAGCAATTATTTACAGGCTAATAATTTAAATTCTAAGGGACATACTAGAAAAAAAACGAGAATATGAACCATGATTGATGATTCATAACATAAGAAACAATGAAACGTAAAGGGTGGCATGTAATGCACAACAAGTAAATAGTATCTAACAACATTACTTTCGTAAATTGTAGTTGATGGCCATTAATTCAGAGCTAGGTTAAAAGCCTGCTACCGGAAATAAACAATTTTCTATGTGTTTGAGAAGTGTTTTCAAGATATCGCCCTCGTGAAGTAGGACACTTTTTAATTCATTATATTCGAAAATGGAGGTAACCTTTATGCTAACAAAACGTATAAAAAAGGAAACACAATTAAGAGAAATGTGAGTTCTTTAGCCAGCTGTGAGAGGTGTTGTTATTCACTTAACAGCTGTTGTGTAGTCAATCGCCAACCTGTTATTTCTTTTACTTTCTTTTGTTCCAATCCCAATCCTCTTATAATAGATACTTTGGTTTCATTGTTATTAAAATACGAGTTAGTGAAATTTTTTATCTTATAATGTTATTATAATTTGTGACAAAGGTGCATATATAGCTCTTTTATGCGAATGGCGTTGGTCCATAATTTTTTCTTGTTATGATAATCAATTTTTCATATGACGATCTGTATCCGCTCAGACCAAACAACGATCGAATCATCTAGTGACCACATAATTAAATTTCAATTATAAAAAAGTTGATAATGAGAAGCTAATAATTAATAAAATCAACCTTGTTCTTGTATCTGTCATTATTCTCAAGTGCTAATAGAAACTTAAATATTCACAGGTAAAACTATTATGTAATTAATATATATTTGGTCATAAATTACATTTGCTTATACGAGTTCCACCTCAACTTCAAGAAAGATAGAACTAAATCGAAAACTTGTTCACCGCACGACATAAAATTGCACGAAAAAGTTCTCCACTTTCTGATAAAAATCTGTACCCGAGTTCTACGAACGATTTTGGTAATGCATCCAATAACTATATCTATATGACACAGTCACATAAATGATCAAACCGTTCTTGTGTGTTTCAGTGAATAACAGTTTACAACTATTTATATTACAATATCATATCTTCTTTATTTACTACTAAATAATTTTATAGTAATTACGTCATAAAAACATATTTAATCATCTTGATCATAGGAATTTGATCTAATTAATATGATATATATTTTTAATTCTAGTATTTATTCAAAATAACTGGTGGAATATTAGGTGATCTGATTAGAGTTTCCAGCTGTAGCCGCCGCCAAAAGAGTCGAAATATAAATTTGGTTAGGCTCGAACTTGACTTGAGCACTTCAGTTAAAATAATAGCCTGCAAAACAAAAGTTTTAAACAAGTGAAAGAAACAAAAAAAATAGCTGCATCAATCATCATCACTCTTAAAGTATTAGATAGTAACTAATTCGTAAAAGAAAACAATAATAATTCGTGAATTTTTATTTGGAAAAGGGCGGTCACTTGCAATACCAAATGCAGATCCAAATACTTATTTCTTATTTCCTCAAATTTAGTATTGTTTTAATTTGTAATAAAAGTTCTTCAAATAAAGCCTACATGAGAGCATCATATTTGCAACCTGGATTATAATTATGATTAAATAACGAATGTAATGTTTATTTTCAGCATTTAAAAATATGTATATATAGGTTACATAAAACATTCACTGTTCCTCTTCTAGCATCTTTCTAATTTTCGGTTTTCCTCTCTAAAACAAATTTTTCCCCGAATACAAATTTGATATATATATATATATATATATATATATACCATCTAAATTTTTCATCTAACAAATATATATAGTAAAAGATTAAGAGGCTAATATTAAAGCGATAATGGTTCAATATCTCTAATCAACTTCCCATTTTCTTTACAGTCATCTAAGAAACATAAAAGTAAGAAAAATGAGCTTTGTAGAAGACTAAAACGATAGCCTGCAAAAACGTATAGCCAAACTCCAACACCATAAAGAGCTTAAAGCCACACAGTATCTTCTTCTCTCTTCTTCAACAAATTTTACACAACACCTGATGGGAGACGAAGAACGAGCTGACCACCCATTAAACTGCCAAACACCAAAAACATAAATTCTTAAAACACACATCAATGTCCATTATCAAGTTTAGAGATTACTAGATAGAATCACAGAATTACACTGATATATCAACCAACAGCATTTACCTCTTGACATAGTAGTAGCAGAAGTCGGCGAGAATGAAGGTTTGTATGACTTCAGAGAGGAGGACCATTATAGGCCAAAACCCATATCCTAAAGCAGTCAGTAACCGCCCTCGAGTGTCCAAAACCTACACCACCATCACATTATCATATACCATATAGTTGTACATATGGAGCTTTATAGTTTGGAGGCGAGGAAACAAAGAAAAAACCTGAAGGACCCAGTGTGCACAACTCAAGAACCTGGCTATCCCCAATGCAAATACATAATGTGCTGTGAATGGCTCCACGATCTGATACAAGACATGCGTCACTAGTTTAGATCGGTAAAAGGATAGATACTGGTTTCAAAGCTTTTTGAAGTACCTTGGTGTTTTGCATGACTCTAAGTTGAGGAAGGACTGAAACAGCTTCAAGGTAAACACAGAAGGCCCAAGAAATCTTATTGATTATATGATGATGTGTTGATGGGTGAACTAGCACTGATAGAACAGCACATGGTATAACCTGCAGCAATATTCCAAAAGTGCTTATGATCGAAATGGACAAATACTAGAAATCAACTCACTTCTACAATGCAATTCAAACTGATATTCAGCAAATTGAAAGGAAGGTTGTTTTTTAACCAACTTCATATATATATTTCACATTCTTGAAAGGCACAAGTTGAGATCTCGAAAAGAAGCAACTAAACCGACAATTCAAGAAAGAAACCAAAAACAAAAGCCAACAACTTACGACGTAGTAGATAGCAAAATTGTCTTTGTCTTCCATGTAACTGGCTTTGAGCTTGAAACGGATCATATAGATAACCCATAAGGTAGTCACCAATGTAGCCGAATCAAGCAACGTGTGAATATCAAATTCCATAACAAAACTACAATACAGTCTCACGGCCAAAAACAGAGCCGTTAACTCTTGAGACTTCAGAGATAATCCTGTCAAAGCACAGAAAATCAAAAATTGCAATTAACCAACTCGAGTGTTCATCAAACCGCTATCGATCTCAAATCCAGGCAATTCTCATTCAATTCAATCCTGTGAAAGCTCCTAAATTTGGGCTCTATTGGACGGAAAATGAGAAATTACAAGTAAGGGAAACCCTAATTCGATATTCGGCGGATCGTGAAAAAATCAATTCGGAAACACCTAAACCTAGAAACCCAAACTTTCAAAACCAAGAAAATTTCGAGAATTTCGAAAGAGAGATCGATTACCGGCGCAAGTCTTCTCCTTGGTGAGTTTGTAGATGAGAACGGAGATTCCGAGGGCATGGACAGCCTCGGCAGCGACAAAAAGGTTGTCGTGGTCGTGAACAATCATTCTTAAGAAAACGAGAGCAGTCATGGCTGAAACAACACCTAGAAAAGCTTTGACCTTTGGTGGTTGCCGACGAACCCATGTCGTCACGGCGTGGATCGGCTTCTTCGCCGCCTTCATCTCCGATTTCCCTACCGTAAATAGAAACAGTAAAAGTCGAGAGCTTTCGAAACTTGGTGAGATGATTATAAGAAATCAGATCTGCCTCTTTTAATACACAGTTTTTTTTTTAATAATGTGGAGTGGGGGAACTTGAAAACGGTAAACGCCGCCATGACCAAAAGTTACTCAGTTTACAAAACAAAACAAAAAAGTCAGAAAAGCTTGACAGTTTGCGACAGTGACACGTGTTGAGGGTTTATTTTGTTTAGGTAAAAATTAGATTCGTGGTGAGCCAACGACTCTGCCTTCGCTTGTCTCTTTGTGTCCATAGAAAAATTAAAGGGTGGGTATTAAATTGTTTATTATTGGCCTTATAACGACTGCGATTAGCGACTGTTTGTTTAGTAGTCGTAGAACTTGTGATCCGCGACTAATCAGTGACTGTTCGTTTGGTAGTCGCAAAACCTATGACCAGTGATTGCGATTAATCGTTGCGACTAGCGATTGATAAATTTTAAATTGCTAGTTTTTTTACGACTGAATTTTTTCGATTACGATCTACGATCAGCGATTAAAAACCAGCAACTGTCAAAAGAATAAATCTACGACTATGATTAAAACTAACGACTGTCAAACGAACATTACTATTATATATAAAAAAATATAATTTCAGTTTAGAATATTTGTAACCAATTGCTAAACGATTTAACTGAGTTGCACTATTGAATTGCATGCATTTTTTTAATTGAATGTAAAATTATTATTCGAACTTCCAACCAAAAAACTTGTTTTACGATCACATGCTTCTATTTTGAAGGATATTAAGCTTCATATTGAATCAACATTGAATCGTTTTATGGATTTGAATGGATGTTATGTTGGAGAGGTCTTGTGGCGAACCATCCCGTTAGCCCTTTCATCGTACTCGTAATCTCCGGTTCTTCTAATTAAATGCGATGAGTGTGTTTCGAATATTTTTATCAATGAACTTGATCAGTTTCATCGTCGGCATCTGATTCTCTCCATTTCTTCCACAGTGTCTCTTATACATAACAGTTTATCAATGAGCTTGTTCTGTCTCCCCTCGATAATCTGTTGTGGATTGTCAGCCAAGTAACAAATGAGTATTTTGCGGTAACAGAGAATCGCATGCATATCATTGAAATTTAAATATAATTTTTGTTTTGTGGTTATAATAAGATGTTGATACATAAATCCTCACCCATTCTAAAGATATTGAGGCCCAAGAAAAGAAAAAAAGAACAGGTAAACGAGAATGCCTAAAGAACGGCATGGGAGTTGAAAGCCTTCGTAACGGTTCGTGATTCAAAAAGGAGAAATGAAAATTTAACAAATGCTATTAATAGCAAATCACACGAACCTAATTATTTACTATTCAAATCTACTAAATTTTTATTTAAATATCAATATATATATATATATAAACTAAAGATAGTTATTAAATAAAATTGTTAACTAAACATATCAAATTGAATTACAAATAATTTCTCTTATGATTTTATTTTTTGTTAAATTGATGAAGCTAAATTTTTTAAAATAATAATACTAAAACTTATAAATTAATATTCACTTGAAAATTAAAAAAATATATATATTTTAAGATTATTATCATTGCTCATGGTGCAGAAAACCTTTTAGTTAGCCATAATAATACTAGTTATGAATTTTAAAAAATCTAAATATTTAGATGGTGTAGCCTGTATCACATTAGTCTCACGCAGTAGAGGTTCCTGGTTCGAACCCGGGCAACCATTTATTTTACGTTTCTTCAAGGACATCAAATAAAATTGGAATGATATTTGCTTACTGTAAATTACTCTTAACAACATAGATTGCTGTTAGAATGTTGAGATTGGCCTGAATTCCTAAAATAACATAGTGTTAAAGATCTTTGGTGGATATTGGAATATTGAACTGGGGAGGGAACACAAAGAACACATAAGCTCTTGTGGCAATCTCATTTTCGTATGAAGTGAATGTCAATTTCAATGTATTTCGTGCTGATTTTGAGAAAGGACAATATATTATGGTGGACAGTGCAACTCTAGGGAGGAGATAGCAACGCTAGCATGTTTCAGCAACTTTCGTTTGCAAGGCATCGGTACTCAGCCTCGGCACGTGAACGTCATATTGTTGATCAGTGGGCAATCGATTCTTCACTCAACAAACCAAAGTCAAATCAAACTTAAATATTGCAACTTGCTGTAATCGGCATCATATCCTTTTTATGTCTTCTTTATGCTGCATTAAACAACAAATGATTCTCCATTCTATATTTGTATCACCTTAATCATGATGTTGTATGGTTTTAGAAGACCACGTCTTTGCCTCAAATGGCTAACACGTTTTTTTTTATCCAAAATGAACAAGACAAGTCTTCTCTACATCATTTTTGCACGAATTATTACCTATAAGGTATGTATTAAATTAATGGTCTACTTGCAAATTCCAACAGTTGAAGTTGAATGATTCCCTGCTCAAAACTTATCATTTATTCCACTCGTCTCTCCGCTTGATGTTACGAGATCATCATAGCTATGTCTGTTTTTCATCATGTCGTGTCTCGTTCTCTTCCTATATGGCTTTTCATTTTCCTCATCTTCTTAGTATTACTCGGAAAATCTCAAAAGCAAGATGTACAAGTTAAAGTGGGAGTCGTTCTTGATACTAATTTGACATTAGCAGGTATGAGCTTGCGAGCTATCAACATGTCCCTGTCGGAATTCTATAACACTCATAATGACTTCAAGACAAGGATTGTCCTCAACGTCCGAGACTCCAAAGAGACTGTTGTTGGTGCTGCAGCTTCAGGTACTCAAGATTGCGTTGTGAAACTTCATCGATCACGTAGGAGGTTTTATATTTACTATGTTAAAAACTATTAAGAAAAATTTCTTATTTAAGTATTTGTTTTCCAATAAAAGCTATTGCAATTCATTGTCGATACCATTCTTTTATATATTATATTCTATATAAATATATATATATATTATATTACCAAAATAGTAATTACAAAAATTAGCGGGTCGGTCACGGCAGGTTGCGTCCAATGCAGCAGACCCCCCAGATTTTTTTAAAGTCCAACATTACACACATGAACGATCCCTAAAAAGACTGTGATCAATTATAGATCTAAAGATCTTGGTCTTATGAAGTGACTGTGTTGTCTAAATCGGCAAATGAGTCCAATGGACTCGAAAGCGGAAATCGTTTAATCTGCAATTTTGAAACACCATGAAACAATCTATAATCTTTTCATGAATACAAGGAAAAAACATAGAACTCTATACTATTATAATAAGAAAAAAGATAGTCTTTGACAGACGATAATTACTAACGCATATACAATACTTTTATTTGCAATTCGTTTTAGTCAAATCAAAGAACACCCAAAAATGTATGGAAATTGGAAACATGATAGAAATATAACGCAATTTTAACATATCAGATAGAAACCAACTAAAAATAAAATATGAAAACTTAAAACACAAAACTTTTTGAAATGTCTAGATCCAGATTCGTCCCGTAGCTATCTGATCCGATACATTGCCTCTGGTTATCATCCCAAAATTTTGATATCTACGGATATCTAGATCTCCATAATGCATCTAAAAAATTAAAATAATTAATAAAATATCTAAATATCTAAATATTTATAAAAACAAAAAAGTTTGGATAATATTTTTGAAATAAATATATAAAGAGAATTAAAATTCATTTTCTTATGTAGTTTTATATGAAAATTATATAATATGTGTGTTTAACTTTTCCGGATCTGAATTTTAAATCAAGATATCTGAAACTTAAACTTCAATGCAAATGTTAACCTTAAGAAAGTTTGCAGCTTTATACTTGATAAAGAAGAGGAAAGTGGTGGCCATTATTGGACCAGGGAATTCAATGCAAGCTCCATTTCTAATCAACCTTGGAAACCAATCTCAAGTTCCAATCGTTTCATTCTCTGCAACAAGCCCTCTTCTTGATTCCCTCCGAAGTCCATATTTCATCAGGGCCACACATGACGATTCAGCTCAAGTTCACGCCATTAGCGGGATCATAGAATCATTTAGATGGAGAGAAGTTGTGACTATTTATGTAGACAATGAGTTTGGAGAAGGTATTCTTCCTTACTTAGTCGATGCTTTTCAAGAGATTAATGTTCGTATCCGATACCGAAGCGCTATATCGTTACATTCCTCTGATGATCAAATCAAGAAAGAGCTTTACAAACTAATGACCATGCCCACTAGGGTTTTTATCGTGCACATGTTGCCTGATCTCGGGTCGAGGCTTTTTTCGATAGCGAAAGAGATTGGTATGATAAGTAAAGGGTATGCATGGATTGTTACAAATGGAATAGCTGATCTCATGAGTTTAATGGAGGAATCTAGCTTGGAGGATATGCATGGTGTCTTGGGTGTCAAGACATATTTCTATAGATCAAAAGAGCTGGCGTATCTTGAAGCTCGCTGGCGAAAAAGATTCGGAGGAGAAGAGCTAAACAATTTCGGATATTGGGCTTATGATGCTGCCACAGCACTTGCAATATCGATTGAGGAAATCAGTAACGTAAACATGAGTTTCAATAAGACCAAAAACATATCAAGAGATGATATTGGGACTGATCTTGATGATCTCGGCGTCGCTCTCTCTGGTCCTAAGCTTCTTCAAGCGTTATCAACGGTCAGTTTCAAAGGCGTTGCCGGAAGATTTCAGCTAAAAATCAGAAAGCTAGAGGCGACGACTTTCAAGATAATCAATATAGAGGAAAGTGGGGAAAGAATAGTTGGATTCTGGAAATCAAAAGTTGGATTAGTAAAGAGTTTAAGAGTGGATCAAATAGGCAGTAATATCACACACAGCTCTCATCGACTTAGGCCAATAATATGGCCTGGGGACACTACTATTGTACCTAAAGGTTGGGAAATCCCAACAAACGCAAAAAATCTGCGGATAGCAGTTCCAAAAAAGGATGGTTTCACCAATTTTGTGGAGATAACAAAGGATGCAAACACTAATGCTCTAACGATTACAGGGTTTTGCATAGATGTTTTCGACACGGTAATGAGACAAATGCCATATGCTGTCCCTTATGAGTACATCCCCTTTGAAACTCCGGATGGAAAACCGGATGGAGATTACGACAAAATGGTTTATAAAGTGTTTCTTGGGGTAAGTTTCATTGATGTCTAATCCATTCATGAACCTTTCTTTTATAAGTTCGATCATGAAACGTTATATTGAGTTAAACTTTTTTTGGGGGGTTTCTCAATATGATTTTAACAGGAGTTTGATGGAGCTGTAGGGGATACCACAATCTTGGCTAATCGGTCTAATTATGTTGATTTCGCATTGCCATACTCAGAGACGGGTATTGTATTCGTGGTGCCGGTCAAGTATGAGAGAGAGAAAGGAGAATGGGTCTTCTTAAAGCCTTTGACAAAGGAGCTCTGGTGTCTCACTGCTGCTGCTTTTGTCTACATTGGAATCATGGTTTGGGTTTTTGAGTACCAAGAAGATGAGCGTTTCAGGAGACAGCATATCATTAAGAATATATCTAATGTGTTCTACTTCTCATTTTCAACCCTATTTTTTGCACACAGTGAGTTTTTTTTTTGTCACACAACTACAGCTTCTTCGGAGAAACTAACTGATGACCACATTCTCAATATTATATTTGTAGGGAAGCCATCAGAGAGCTGTTATACAAGGGTTCTTGTTGTGGTGTGGTGCTTTGTGGTGCTAATACTGACTCAGAGCTACACAGCGACACTCACATCGATGCTGACGGTTCAAGAGCTTCGACCAACCGTGAGACACATGGATGATCTGAGGAAGAGCGGAGTGAATATAGGAGTTCAAGAGGGTTCGTTTACATTGGGAAAGCTAAAACAAATGGGTTTCGAAGAATATAGGTTAAAGATTTATAATTCTCCAGAAGAAATGCGTGAGCTTTTTCTCAAGAAGAGCGGCAATGGTGGTATTGATGCTGCGTTCGATGAAGTCGCTTACGTAGAGCTTTTCATGGCAAAATATTGCTCAGAGTATTCCATTATCGAGCCTAAATTTCATGCCGATGGCTTTGGCTTTGTAAGTAAAGCATTAGTTTGTTCTTAGTTAGGATTTTGGAAGTGTTATTTACTGTCCATTCTTTCTTTTTTCTTTTTTTTTTCTGGTAGGCTTTTCCATTGGGTTCTCCGTTGGTGCCAGATATTTCAAGACAGATCTTGAAATTAACAGAGGGAGAGACCATGACAGCTATTAAGAACAAATGGTTGGTTGGAGAAAAACATTGTCTGGACCCGACCACATCTGCTTCTCCAGTAATCAAGCTCGATCACCACAGCTTTGAAGCTCTATTTCTGATCGTCTTTGGTGTTTCTCTGTTTCTACTCTTGCTCATGTTGGCTCGTAGAAGATATCAAGAGGGACAAGGCAACATTGTCGAAGCTCCACACAATCCGCCGGGTGATGGGCCTGAAGGTCTTCTGCTTCAACCCTTGCACGTGTTGGCTCGTAGAAGATACCAAGAGAGACAAGGCAACATTGTCGAAGCTCCACCGAATCCGCCGAGGGATGGACCTGATGGCCAAGCCAACGCACGAGCTGATCAAAACCGTGATGGGGATGTAGCTGGAGAGGAAGCCAACAAT
This sequence comes from Streptanthus diversifolius, assembly GCA_039880935.1. Lineage (NCBI taxonomy): Eukaryota > Viridiplantae > Streptophyta > Magnoliopsida > Brassicales > Brassicaceae > Streptanthus > Streptanthus diversifolius. Next base: position 2,083,285 of record JAXGFM010000015.1, on the reverse strand, counting down.
GAAGAAGGTAATGTTGGAGGTGGAAATGAAGCAGATCATATTATGGAAGTCAATGAACAGTCAAAACCACGCGTAGTTCGCCGTCGCAATAACAAACTCATCTCAAAGACTATTATGCCCTTACGAATAGCTGCCCCCCCTGCGAGGATGCATGTGGCATAGTTTAAAGAATCTTGATCAATCTGGTTTCGGTGTGAATTCAGTTTAAGTTTTTTTCCGTTTTATAAAAATTTCGTATGGATCATGTACGATTGGTTGGAATTCTACTTTTAGTTCGAGTGATATAGTTATACAGACTGAAGTTGCAAAATGATTATTCTACAAGATACTGTATGTATAAATATTTTGGTTCGTATAGTATACTAGGCTGTTTCATTATTCCTCAAAATATGTAACCTTTTGTCATCAACTTTTCGAGTATTCAGAATCACAGGGACACATGAATGATTTTGTCCTATGTATTTTTTTTTTTTTTTGAATTAACAATCGAGTACATAGTTGTAATTATTAATTTGTGTGCTTAAAATGTATTGAAAGTGATCAATTCAATTTAATTAATCATACTCCCCCAAAACAGTGTAAGAGTGAAGACAAAAACAAAAAAAAAATCTGTAAGAACCAGTTTGGTTTCAAGACAATTCCCAAAACAATGATTGGTTAGCACTTCATTAGATTCACAAGGAAACAAAATTAAAGAGCTTTCATCAAAAAGCTCTGACAAGTAGAATTCAGAGAGACAAAAGACCATCAGTATAACAACAAAACTGTAACTCTTGGTTTAATTCCCCAAAATCCTTTACTTCATTCTTGCTCGGGTAATAAATCTTCACCCGACTCGGAAACAGAACCTGGAAGAACACACAATCAGATTGTATATTATGAATCTTGATCGGAAACGATGGATAGTAACGGATCAACGTTTCTTTGAGCCCAATACGATGCGTTTTAACCCAAGCAGATCCATTGGAGCCATTCATCATCCAAATCTCCATGTTTGGTTCAAGAGAATTGTAGTCTACAGCCCAGAGATTCCCTCTGATTCCACATAAGCTAAAGTCGTGAGTAGGGTTGTCTTTAAAACATGGTGGTGGAAGCAGAACAGAGAACTTCTCTTGTTCTAGAGAGAAAGACACGATCTTTGTTGGAACTTCTTTTGTTGTCCAGTACAGGAATCCATCAGCGTGAACTGGAGGGTATGGTTGTAGAATGTAAGGACATTCTTGTTCTCTTGATTTCCATGGAGATATCTGGAGATGATAATTGTAATTTCTTCCCTTGATGGAAAGGGTGAGTATCTCGAATTTGCATATTGGGTGATAAGGAAGGTAAAACCTGATGATCTTGTATTGTAATGTCGAGGAAACGAAGCCGAAGGAGACAATGCTAGGTGAAGAAGAAGCAGACGATGATTTAGATATTTCTAGGGTTTTTTGGTTAATAGGGTCAAAGAGAAAGTGTTCCTCGGCAGACACGAAACAGAGTAACTGATGGTTAGAAGGGAAGACTCTGACTCTGTCTCCGAGGAAGCTTTTTATGGTGGGTTGTTGTGTTTGCTCATAGTAGGGTTCTCCGATGAGGGACGCCCGAAAAGCGGTGAGAGCGGTTTCGTTGGGTTTGGTGAAGCGAAAGAGTTTGAGCTCTGCGACTAGGGATCCGCGGGAAGCGGTGAAGGCGGTGAGGATGGATGGGGAGTTTTTTAGGGCATGAATGTGGCGGTGCCGGAGAAAATAAGGTTCCGAGATTATGGAGTTGAATTGCTTTGAAACTAATCGGACTTTTGGTATTTCTTTGCCTGGAAGTAAAGATAGGATCTTGACAATAACTTCCGGAGGCAGGAAAGAACAAGAAGACATCTTTTTAAGTAACCGGAGAAAACATGTTTGTGTATTTTATAATGTATATGCGTGTTCGCTAAGGATTCAGATTAGGAAGTTATAAGTAAGAAAGTAAGTATTCCAATTCAATTTATATTTTATTCTTAAATGTAGATTTGATGGAATCTTCAAAACTAGGAATAAATAATATGCACTGTAACGAAAAGTGTATCTAGTAATGATTTGTTTTTTTGGAACGTATCTAGTAATGTTGAGTTTCAAAATTATTAAAATTAAAACTCTAATACAAAATTAGTGTGTGAAATAACTGTTAGTTTAAGTATATATTTAATCGTCTAAACGTTTTTTTTAACACTGATTATTATAAGTAATTCAATCACTTGAAAATGTGATAATAAGTAGGTAAAAAAGTATTTTTTAGTATTAATCTAGATTAATTGTTAAAGCGTATTGTTAATGTAATTAGTAACTTGAAATAAGCAAAAGCTATTGATTCATATTATATGATTTTGTCGTATTTCAGAATTCTATTATGGCTGAAAAAAAACAAATTAAGGTCCTCCATCATATTATATAAGAAGTAAGAACTTAAATATAGATAACTTCAGTAACTACACTATATAAGAACTTTTCTTCTTTTAAGACAACTATCTTTTCATTGAAATAAATGAGCATTATTTTGAACAAAAATGGGAAATTTTGAATTTCTCAACGTATACGAGATCTCAGCGCAACATAGTCTCTTGGCGATGTTCAATTTTTTTCAAAAAAAGTTAAGAGGAATTCTTGTGTAACAAGCTCTTGTCCCCTTGATTACTCAGAAGGAAAACGAAATTAAAACGATGGAGATGATGAGGTTGGTTGACAACGCTAATCGCAATCAGTTGCTTGGATTGAAGGAAAGACATCTTTCTCTCTGCAAATGGAAATTAGGTCCCAGTCACTGTTGCTTCCTTGTGCTTACTGATGATAAGCGAATTAGATCAAAGTTCGCTCCTTTATGAAACTAAACATGTTGTATAATGGAACATTTCAGAACAAACTCGGGATGAGTTGGATGACTTCAAAGCTTGGTTTGATATCCTCACTCTGAATCAAAATGTATGTGAAAGTTTCCAACTTTTGTCTTGCTTATCTTATTGAAAATCAGACTGATGTAGTCGATCGTAAAAGATGGTCTTTCACTGGAAACCAAAATCAGAAAACAGAAACTTGATTTTGCGAAGCTTGCTTTTGGAAAGAGAAAGATAAGATCATTTCAAGGTTGATGGCTAAAGTGGCTGAGCTAGAAGACAGTGCTAGTAACAAGAAGGACGGCGAAATCTCAAGACTCACACATGAGGTAAAGCCATTAAGGAAGTCTCGTAGGCTAAATCGATGCACAACGCGTAACACTAGCGACTCTGTTGACTGAGAACGAGCTCTCTGCTACAATAGTTGTTCATCAACAATTAGTGAACAGGTCAATTACTAATTGAATGCATAGTAACATAATTGTAATTTGTATTTGGGGATTCGTATTGTAGCTTTAAATGGTTTGATCAGGAAAGCGAAAAGGTTGAACAAGACACCACCAGCTTCAGTTTTCAAGAGCAGCTTCAATCATCTGATCATGAGAAAGATAAGATCATTTCAAGGTTGATGGCTGAAGTGGCTGAGTTAGAAGACAGTGTTAGTAAGAAGAAGGGCGGCGGAAAATCAAGACTCACAAAGTCACACATGAGGTAAAGCCATTAAGGAGGTCTCGTAGACTAAATCGATGCACAACTCGTAACAATAGGAACCCTGTTGACTGAGAAAGAGTTCTCTGCTACAATAGTTCAGTCTTCGTGAACTTCTAAGTGAACAGGTCAATTACTAATCGGATGTATTCATGTATAGTAACCAAGTTGTAATTTGTATTCGTGGAATTCGTATTGTTGTTATGATATCTTTGAATGGTTTGATCAGGGAAGCAAAAAGGTTGAACAAGACACCACCAGTTTCAGAAACCCAAAGCTAACTTCCAAAGTTGAAGGCTTCTCATCTCCTGGATCCATTCAGATCTTTTGACTCAGTATTTGCATATAGTTGGAACTGAGGAATTAAGGTATATATATTCATCTACAGAAAATTTTCTTCAAAAATTGACAGAAATTAGATGGCCAAAAAGGTAACGAAAATAAAAACAAGAAACTCGAAAATGAAAACAAGAAACAAGGAGAAGAAGAAAAGGCACAAAAAATTTAACCCAAAAAGAGTAATGACACGTGTCACAAACCTAGACCATCAAACGCTATATGATATATTAGAAAATATAAAATAAATAAATAAAACGAAACAGAATCTTCCGAAAATATTTATCTTCTCATTACCCCAATAGTCTCAACTCTGAAGCGACCCTAAAAACATGAGTCTCCCAAAGAGAATGTTGAAGAACAAGAAGAAAAAACAGAGTACAACAACAACAATGGAAGATCACGGTTCGCTCCTTTACCGTGACATCCAAGGTAAACAAGATTTCTTCGATAAAATCGACTACGAAGTTTCTTCAATCTTATTGGAACTTTCGCATCCCGTCGTATTCTCTTCCGATACTCCTCTTCTACATAAATGGGGTCGCACTCAAAAGAGGTCTTCTTCCGTGTTCCTCCTTCCGCCGAAGATTCCGCCGCCGTGTGCAGAGGTCGGCGACATGGGAAGCACATCGAGTTCGTCATGTTTAACCGGCGAGGCGAAGCAAACAATTCCTCAAAGCGTAATTCTGAATTTTGTTTTTCTCTTATTTTTTTTTTCTGCTAAATGCTTTGAAAGAATTATTTTTAATTCGTAATCTTGTAAATACATCTGATTTGCTGAATTGGTAAGACTAATGATTTATTGTTTGTGGGTTTCTTTTCTGATATAAACGACAGATTAAAAAAGGTTTAGATGAAGAATTTTCTACGACAAATCAGAGGTTGAAGCTGAAGCTTACTTCTCAGCCAAACGCATCATCATGCTCGGTTCTCCAGGTGTTTTTTATTTTCATCCATTTTATTTTTATTTTTCCATCTTTTCTTTTTGGACAAATTTCTGTATTTTCTAAGATATGAAAATGTTAGCTTTTCGATATTATTTCCATATCTAAAATATTTTGTGAATATTCAGGAGGAGATGGGTTTAAGTAGGGCGCAAGTTGGGTTACTAGCCCAGCCCATTGTAGAGAAGAGAATAATAGATGATCATGATCAAACCCTGCGTCATCTACAACCGTTGATATACGATGGTGACAAGAGGGATGTGGAAACGTCGTCGTCGAGGGATAACATGGTACAACGTGGCTTTGATCTGAACCTTCCAGCAGCAGCAGAGGAAGGTAACCCTATAGCCGCTGCAATGGTTGATTTTCAGAGAGTAGACACTAAAGCTCAAGCCGCTGCTCAAGCAAGACAAAGAAGATTAGGTTTAATTCGATCTAAGAAGCGTTTTAGTAGACTTATTTCTTCATACCAATTTAAGTAGGAATGGGGGAATTAAATAAAAAAAACTTTTTGCAAGGATTTTTTAGCTAATATATATATAGGTTTTTGATGCAAATGTGCAATCAAAATTGCAAGTTTTCATTTGGAGAATGGCTGTTTTGGTTGTTTACAATCTATAAATGGAAATTTGAGGATACGAAGAATCCTTTTTTAATATGAAAGAATAGCTAAAAGGAGAGATAGTTGGAGAAATTATTATTACAAGGCAATGAGAAGGGAAGAACAAACCAGATGGCAAATACAATAAGAAGTAAAAACCATAAAGAAAGTAAACTCAAAAGACTTCTTTAACAATACTAACACAAAGAAACACATTTTTTTGAATAAAATATTCGCAGATTCAACTTTATATGTATTTATATAGTAGTAGTAGGCATAGAGAGATTGATGATTCCTTTCCTTTTTTAAATATTTTGGTTTGTGTCTCGGAAGTCTGACCATTCTGAGAGATTCTCAAAAGGAGAGAAAATCAAGATTCGTAAGCTTCTTCTTCGTCCTCGTACTCGCCTTCTTCATCAGCAGTAGCATCTTGGTATTGCTGGTATTCAGCAACCAGATCATTCATGTTGCTCTCAGCTTCAGTGAACTCCATCTCGTCCATGCCTTCTCCAGTGTACCAATGCAGAAAAGCCTTACGCCTAAACATAGCCGTGAACTGTTCGCTCACTCTCCTGAACATTTCCTGGATCGAGGTCGAGTTTCCAACAAATGTAGATGCCATTTTGATTCCAGTTGGTGGAATGTCGCAGACGCTGGACTTGACGTTGTTTGGGATCCATTCAACAAAGTAGGATGAGTTCTTGTTCTGGACATTCAAGATCTGCTCGTCCACTTCCTTTGTGCTCATCTTTCCTCTGAACATGGCTGAGGCTGTGAGGTAACGTCCGTGGCGCGGATCAGCTGCGCACATCATGTTCTTGGCGTCCCACATTTGCTGAGTTAGCTCGGGGACTGTGAGGGAGATGTACTGTTGGGAGCCACGGGAAGTGAGAGGCGCGAAACCAACCATGAAGAAATGGAGACGAGGGAATGGGATAAGGTTCACTGCTAGTTTCCTTAGGTCAGAGTTGAGTTGTCCAGGGAACCTTAAAGAACAAGTCACACCACTCATTGTTGCAGAGATGAGGTGGTTCAAGTCTCCAACTGCAAATGTTATTATATAATGAATCTTAGAATTTTACAAACAGAGAAAACATCAGGGTTTTGACCCAAAAAAAGAAAAAGAAAAGTGGTACTTACAGCTAGGAGTGCTGAGTTTGAGAGTGCGGAAACAGATATCATAGAGTGCTTCGTTGTCGAGGACCATGCACTCATCAGCATTCTCTACAAGCTGGTGAACTGAGAGAGTGGCGTTGTAAGGCTCAACGACTGTGTCTGAGACCTTTGGAGATGGGAAAACAGAGAATGTTAGCATCATCCTGTCTGGGTATTCCTCACGGATCTTTGATATCAATAGAGTTCCCATTCCAGAACCTGTGCCTCCTCCGAGTGAGTGGCACACTTGAAAACCTGTTATGGAATTAAATGAAAATGAGACACCGAAAAGTCAAGAGAAGGTTTGAACCAATGTGTACGCAGAGACAACTATTTGATCGAGATTTTACCAAATCAACTTCACTATTTCAGTACAGTGTAGTAAATATGAGATTTATTATCATTAACGGGGAAAAATGTCACTTCGTAACAAATAGCAATGTACTAAAAGGAGACCAGATCCAAAATGTAGTGAGATGTCGCCGAAACCTGACCCACTTGCTCTATTCAATTATCTCACAAAATGATATGTTTCACCTCGATAGTATCAACACAACAGTAATCCCTAAAGTGATTAATGAAAATATTTCGATATGGTTTCATAAATTTAATCCACTGGAACAAAACATTACGGGGCCACAATACACTAACGCCAAGTCAAAGCAGAGAAGCAGAGAAGTTCAAACCTTGAAGGCAGTCACAGTTCTCAGCCTCCTTGCGAACAACATCGAGAACAGCATCGATAAGTTCAGCACCTTCGGTATAATGACCTTTAGCCCAGTTGTTACCGGCGCCGGACTGACCAAAGACGAAGTTATCGGGACGGAATATCTGACCATAAGGTCCGGATCTGATGCTATCCATGGTACCAGGCTCGAGATCCATAAGAACGGCACGAGGAACGTACCTCCCGCCAGACGCCTCATTGTAATAGACGTTGATACGCTCGAGCTGGAGATCGGCTGAATCACCGTTGTAACGTCCAGTGGGATCAACGCCGTGTTCGTCGCAGATAACTTCCCAGAATTTGGAACCAATCTGATTACCGCATTGGCCGCCTTGGACGTGGAGGATCTCTCTCATGATTCAAGGAAGATCTCGGAGAGAGAGAGAGAGAGAGAGATGGAGAAGGGAGAGAGATGAAGAGGGAGAATAAGAAGGCGGGATTGTTTTTCTCGACGGACACAGAGAGGGACGTGTAGTGACAAATTGACAGCATGTGGGAGATGGACACATGGCTCTTGCCAGCTATAACCGTCTCCCTCTTCCCTCCTTATTTTTTTTTTTTGCTAATCATAAATATAATTATTTATAACATGAATGTGAAACGAAGACAACAACTTGTATTTAGTATCTGAGATGTTTTAGTGACATAGCACATGTAGCTAGATGTAATAGCGATCTGGAGATCTTGAATACATGTACCTGTTTCTACGTCAATTATCAAACAGATTGTTTGAATAATCATATTAAAAGTTTCCTCACATACCGATTGTTGTTTGCATCTATTACACAATATTGATAACAAAAAAAATTTATAGGTAGTCGTATAGAAAAATAATAATGTCTTAGCACATGTAGCTAGATGTAGACTGTAGTAAGATCTGAGATTTCATCCATTATTATTATTATTATTATTTCTATGTCATGTTCGATCTACTGTTCCATATGTACGTCAAGATCAATAATTGAACTTGTAAAACCAATCCTATTATTTTCGAGGATTTTTTTTTTTTTTAATATTTGCTTCCAACCTATTGTCAAAATGTAAGGAAATTGGAGCACGTTAGCTGTATTCATATGGATACATACATCTGAATTTAGCGAATGAAAAATAAAATTTTAGTTGGTTTTCTTATGACATTTTATCAAATTTCTAACAATTTTTGGGTCAATTTGCTTAATAACTAAAAAATAATAATTACCAATATAGCTATGAATATTTATAAATTAAGTGAGTAGCAAATATTTAGATCATTATAACCCCAAAATCATTTCTATACTATTTGGTTAGTTGTACATAAAACAAAAATAATCATTTCAAAACAGACTGGGCCGGTGAGTAGAAAATATAGTCTTGGGCCGATCTTGTAGATCAAAATTAATATGAGCCCATATAAAGCCGAAACGCTACCCTATTGGCGTCGTCTTATAAGTCACAGCCGTATCCCAAAACCCTAATTTCGACATGTTCGTCTCTTTAAAATCACCTTCCTTCCCCTGTAATTACATATGTAATTGAAACCGCCGGCGATTTTAGTTTTTTCGCTGATTTTATATATTTTTCCTACCAAATTCTTTTTGTTTTGTATACGAAATCGTTATTTTCTTTGCTCCTTCTAATTCGGATTCAGATGATGAGATTGGATCTAAAATTCTCACGACGGTCGTCTGATTCTAATGATGTACCGATCCTAACAATCTCTGATGATAAAATCCATTCCTTTAAAATCATTCATTACTTGGTACTGATTAAAATATACTTTTTCTGGGGTTTTTAGTATACCTTTGGTTTAGATTTTAATGTTCTTGGTATAAACCATCATGATACTAATAAAAGACAGAAACACGTTTAATTCTGCCGCAACGGATGAAATTCTCCGGGATCGGAGATTAATCTCAAGCCGGAATATTGAAAGGATCTTCTTGCCCATCACCTATAACCTTAAAGTAAAGCTCTTGACTAAGATACTATTGCTCTGCTTTCTGTGATCTCACCTTCCACATCCCTTGATTGTCCATAGCTATCAGCCACCCACGAATATGGATATACCAATACCCAAACATGGATCAATCAAGACAAACCCTATCTTTCACTCACGTTAAAAGTTAATTACGAATTTGTAATTTTATTTGAACTTGAATTTATAATTGGAAAGTTTGTCCTTCGAACTCCGCATTTGCAATCCTTCCTTAAATTTATATGCATTTCTTTGATTAACGATTTTTGATTAGAAATAACAAAATTTATAAAAGACACCTAACTACTGAATGTGAAAAAAACCAGGTCATGAGAAAGGGTTCGGTCAAATGGTTGAGAACTTGACTTTTGCTATATCGCCTGCTGTTGCATTACGGATCGGTCCAGGAAACATATCGTTGATCACTATGATCTGTTGATTCATCATGTTATAATTAATGATCTTAACGAAATGATATATTAATTTGATGGTATTTATTTATTGGAATTAGGGCTTCTCTTAATATTGAATATGATTGGAAGAAAGGGTAATTATTTCATGCAATCACTATTTTCAACCTAATAACCACACTTTATGATAAAAATATGTTCACGTTATATGTACCTGGCCTAAAAATCCTGATATCACACGTGTATATGGAAATTTCAGTTTACTTATAAATTTTTTTGGGAATGTAAATTGTGTGTCTCTCCCTCTGCATAACACATTGATTTGTGTGTCACGTGTGTATTTGAAATTTATGGGCAGCATATTTGTACGCTTTTGATTAAACTCTGGGCTTATTCATTATACCAAACCCTTAAAGGCCCATTAAAGTTCTATATAGATGATAGGCGCATAATATTGATTTATTGTCTATGCGGACGATAAGAAACAAATCGTACGCGAGGCAATGGGATGGCTGACGATATATTGTAAAGTGGATGTGACCTGCCTGATAACAAAACAACAAAATGGTCTCGCTTAGACCCACCAAGTAAATAACTTAGTAAGGCAATTATTGAAAAAAAATAATAATTATCACTTTCATATCTTCTTTTATCTCTCACAGTTTGTTCCTGAAATGATAATTTTATAAATTATATGGTCTCAAGACTTTGATGTTCGTCATCATTTTGTACTATACAAGTTTTACTGTTAGATAAAAACCAATACGCGCATTGCAATTAAATCACATACCTGTAAGTGAGCTGTGTAATAAATCATACAAGTAATTCTGTTATATATCCTAATTGCGTCATAATTCAGTAAAGTTAAAACAATCTTGAAAACAAAAATTACTTTACGTTTTGTAGATATTTTAATTACAAAGTGGAGGTCAAAAGGTAGTTGGATATTTTCGTTGAAAAGCATCAATCAAATTATAACAATTAAAATAGTAGTAAATTAGTAATGTAACCATTTTCAAACCAGACCTTAGACCAATAACATTATCGTATAGTTCTAATTAGTAACCGAACAAAATTAGTTCAACATGTAAAATCTTTCTTTTTTTTACTTTTGTCTTTTATATATCTTAGTCTCAACGGTAAAAAAGTATACACCAATTGCGTGTAACCACGTAAGCAGGCGTACAATAAGCCACCAACCAAGAAATACACTTGATTGTTACCAACAGAGAAGAAAGCATTCGGAATATGCTTCTTTTATAAATAACATATCATCTTCTCATCTCTTTTTCTCCCTGAGAATCCTCCTTTAAGTGTCTGTCATATAGTATAAAAAATAAATAGGAAGAAGAAGAAGAGGAAGAAGCAGAGCAATAAAATTATAAAATAACTTCGCATTCTTCTTCTTCTTCTTCTCAATCCAATGGCTCCTCCTTTGCCATTGATCTTCCTCTTGTTATCCCATTTCTTCTTCCCAGGTACGAGTCTTCTCAGATTTCAGCGAATCGACTCAATGATTACTAATTTACGACTGTAACATTTTGATGATTTGGAGTTTTCTTTGTTTATTAACAGGGGTTCAATCGACGAGCTTCATTATGGTGAACAGATGTGAATACACAGTCTGGCCGGGACTTCTTTCCAACGCCGGAGTTCCTCCGCTTCCGACGACCGGATTCGTTCTCCAAAAAGGCGAAGAGCGAACAATCGATGCTCCGGTTTCATGGGGCGGTCGATTCTGGGGAAGAACACTCTGCTCCACCGACACCGACGGCAAATTCTCCTGCGCCACCGGCGATTGCGGCTCTGGGAAAATCGAATGCTCTGGATCCGGCGCAGCTCCTCCGGCGACACTAGCCGAATTCACACTCGACGGATCCGGTGGTCTCGATTTCTACGACGTTAGCCTCGTGGACGGGTACAACGTCCCGATGCTCGTTGTTCCGCAGGGAGGCTCAGGGCAGAACTGTAGCAGCACGGGGTGCGTCGTGGATCTGAACGGCTCGTGTCCGTCGGAGCTGAGAGTGACGAGCGTCGACGGAGTAAAACAGTCGATGGGTTGCAAAAGCGCTTGCGAAGCGTTTCGGACGCCGGATTACTGCTGCAGCGGCGCGTTCGGGACGCCTGACACGTGTAAACCGTCGTCGTACTCGTTGATCTTCAAAAACGCGTGCCCACGTGCGTACAGCTACGCCTACGATGATCAGAGCAGCACCTTCACATGCGCCAAGTCCCCTAATTACGTCATCACCTTCTGCCCATCTCCAAACACCAGGTTAAATTCCTTTTATGCCCTTCTTCTGCTAATGTCTCTCATTACTTGTGAAATTCACCGCTCTATTGGGGAGGGTATGTGTGTCAAAATACAACCGACAAATTCATATTATCTCCCCTCCTGCACCAATAAGCATGAATTAGTAGTCTATGATTAAGATTGGGTGAGAGAAGACGCTTAGTTTTGGAGGGTAATTTCATTGTGGCACCATGTATGATTAAGGTTAGGTGAGAGATCACGATTGATTTGAGAGGGTAATTACGTCAAAATACAACAGAACATCATATTTACTACACTCACATTTAATGAATCTTTGAATAATCTTTTGCTTACCGTGCAACTGAAGTCACTTACGTTTCATTAGATTGTTTTTTTTGTCATTTATTACCACTGGACATTAGAATCTACAATTTTGCTTTCTACTGCAAAAAGAAAAGATATGTGTTCACTACGATTTATTGGGATGTGGATACGTAACGGCCATCGACATTTTTTCCCCAGTCCTGAGGCGACGCATATTTACCTAAATTTTGAATTTTTTACGCGTTGCAGTCAAAAATCATCTCAAGATCAGAGCTCAGATCCGAAACTGACGACACCACCAGGTACGTCGACAACTCCTGCCGGAGACAGTAGGACATGGTCGCCAGTAGATACATCGATGATATACGAAGGAGCTCTGGATCAGAGCAAAGCATCACTGTCCACGTGTCATCTTTCGTTATATGGAATCACAGTCACACTCGCGCTGGCGTTTTGTCGGAGGTGGTGGCTTTTTTGACCTAACTTTTGTCTCCCGCGGTAAACACTGAATCAGGACGATGTGGGCCCTCACTAACGCCTTATCTCTTCCCGGCCCATGTGACCTTTTTCCTTAGAACGACGTCGGATTGGGTCAGAGTTGAAAAAAGGTACAGCAAAAGAGCTCCTGACAACAATTACAAAAGTACCATTCACGGGATGATTCTTATTTTGGGGTGAGGAACACGTGAGGAAAGAAAGTGGGCTGCTTGTGGAATGATAATTGTAAGGTCACAGAATATTTGTTTAATTTTTAATATAATTAGGATTAGACTATAATGTACACTATATAAAGTTAATCTATTAGTTTAAGTTTATATATTGGAGAAATGGGGGAATATTTCATTTGTTTGTTATCTAATGCTGCGTTGGCCATTTGAAACACTGAAATGAATAAATTATAATTGTATAACATGTTTTCGTTCTTGTCTCAACCGTTTTATAAAAAAAAAAATTTGACTTAACAAGCGCATGAGAGCCACAAAATTATATTACAAAATGAAAAAGTAATCATCAAAAGATTAATAGTGGCAATTGGTAACCACTAGCTGAAAAAGATTAAATAGATAATATAAATTAAGGGTGAGTTGATGATGATGATGCATTTGATAGTGGGAGTGAACCTATAAATATAACCAAGTGTCTATTTCACTGCATATGATTAGTCAAAAACATCCACATGAATAAGCCATCATGGAATATGGGTCTAAAGCTAGAGCCCATAGTATTGGTTTAGAGAGGCCCATTAGAAAGCATTATTGAATGAGAATTTATTTTTTGAGTGCGATCAAATAGGAAGGGATTTTTCTTGAAAATGACATGCGCAAATGTCATAGGGCTCATAAATGTAGTGCGTGACAAGTCTGACGATATTGTTCCTTTGACAATCCATCCACCTTTAAGAAACGGTGTCGTTTAAGGGTACCAGCAAGCTCTTCTCTCACTAGTCATGAGCCATTAAAAGCAAAATATCTCCGCAAGGGTGTTTTCGTAAATTAAAATATCCCCTTCACAAGGATTACGCCTCGAGAGAGTCATTAACACCACAATATCGCTTTATTATTATTATTATTTTGTTGCTTTCTGTTAAAGCTCCACCGGCGCAATTTCACGACGTCGAAGAAGATACTACTCATATCTCTATGTGTCTAATGGCGTTATCCGACGCGGTTCTTGGAAACCTCGCCACGATTTACGTGGCGGTGATTATCGCTATTAAGGTGTACGGATTGGTCTCCGGGAGGAGCTTCAGCGCTGGATTCGTCGTCGTCGTCTCGATTACGGCGGTCGGAGTTTTGCTTGCGGTTACGCTCGCCTGGGACGTGTCTCGCAGAGCCGCCGATGCGGTTTCTCGGTACAATCGCGTTGTTGGTGAGGATCTCAGTCACCGTCACCATCACGACGGTGGTGGTATTTGTAAAGGAGGGATTTGCTGGCACGGCGTTGCGATCCGTTCACCGGCTTCGCAGGTTCGATTTAGACTTCCACAACACATACCTTACGGCGCTTTCTGAGTACATAACTTGCATTTTCCCTTTTTTTTTTGACTTGCTCTTATATATATTTTGTTCCTTTTTGTTAAAAAGAGCTTGCAAGCCAAGTAGATAACATGTATTAGACATAAATCTCTGTATAATAGCTGATGAGGAATAAGGTATTGGTTTGAAGTTGAGGTTTTTTGTATTAATATGTTGTAAAATCTGATAGTGATGATGATAAATGTTCTTGTCTTTAATAATATCGATTTCGAGTTTAAGAGCTGCAGTGTCACCAGATTAGAATGTTGAAATTACTTGAATCAAGATCGTCACCTTGAGAATATGGGTTTCAACTGTATATGCTTATCAGTGGATAGACTAAAACATACAGTCATAAAGGATGTTGGGTCTACCATAATGAACTTGTTATGTATGCTAGATTTCGAGTTGGATATTTGATAGTTTCTAGCGATGAAGATTGTTTTGTGAGAAGAAGAAGAAAGTGGAGTGTATCTCCCGTGGATTGTAACTTTGTAAGTTGTCACTCTGTGTCTTGTTTTCTTCTCATCTGTTCCCCTGCAAGTGAATTGCCACACCCATTTCTCTAATATTAGCCATGGAAGTAAAACGTATATTGACTTCACAAGATCACTAGACACATGTTTATTTGCTCTTGTTGACAATACAGATGATAGAGGTTGAAGTCTGCCGTTAATGAACAAATCCTTGTTGTTATTTTTGGTTTCTGTAGATTTGTCGGTTTCTTAGTTGATGCAGGTTTTGCTTCACGGGCAGCTACTAATGACCCTGAGGTGATTGTGCTATCTCATGGATTTGAATTACATTGGAATTTCAATTTCTTTGGACAGTGAGGACAAAGCACGCGATACACATGAAACTTAGTTGGGTCAATTATCCACATACAGAGTAACTCTGTTGATTGGCAAAAACCTTCGCGGTTTCTCAAGTCTGGTTTGCATTGTTAAACTAGCAAAGTTGTTAATGCATGCAGCAATCTTTTATTTCTCCAACATGATAAAGAGAAACTAGACAAGACCCTGATTCACAAAGGTATGCATTGTTGTAAAAAATAGCCAGAGGTCAAAAGCTCTCACATTCTGTTGTTTTATACACAACTTCGTCTGAAAGAAGAAATAGCTCCATCATCAGTAAACATTCTGATCACATTACAGACTCGAGTAGATAACAACACATAAGAGGTAATATAGCATATAACTCAAAAGTATTTTCAAACCATAGGAACACCCAAAAAATAATTATCACCAATCATTACACATCTTATTTTTCATTAATCTTGATTGGATCAGAACGCGATCAAGTTAGTCACGGACTTGGGAGGGTTAGTGAGCATGTGCACAACTTCTCTCATCGTAGGCCTTGTCGCGGCCTCGTCCTCCACACACATCATCGCAATCTTGAAGACATGAATCACACTGGTCAACGGGTAACCAGTCAACCTCGGGTCAACGATGGCAACAACAGTAGCTGCATCCGACGGCTGAGATATCTCGCCCTCCGTGTTCCTCACCCACCTAACTATATCCACTCCTTCACCAAATTCACCAACCGGTTTCTTCCCAGCTATAAGCTCCAGCAAAACCACTCCAAAACTATACACATCACTCTTCTCGTCCACTTTCAACGTATATGCATACTCTATTCAGAGCAATACAAATGATGGTTAGAGCATGTTTAGTGATTAATTCGTTATATAATTAAGTTGAAGCTAACCTGGAGCGATGTATCCGTAGGAGCCAGCTATTGAGGACATACACTCAGAAGCAGCACCGTCCACTAAGAACTTAGCAAGCCCAAAATCAGCAACATGGGCTTCAAAATCAGAGTCCAGAAGAATGTTATTGGACTTAACATCTCTGTGCAAGATCAAAGGTGAACAGTCATGGTGAAGATAACACAGTCCTTTCGCCGCTTCCACGGCTACTCTGTGTCTCGTCTCCCATTGAAGATGGCCGCCTTTAGATCCGTGTAAAAGCTCTCCAAGGCTTCCGTTAGGCATGTATTCGTAGAGAAGCAGGTTCGTGTCCTTGTTCGCTACGTAGCCGAGGAGTCTCACGATATGACGGTGACGGATTCTTCCGAGCGTTTGGATCTCCGCCGTGAACCCGTGGTCGCTCCTCCCTGTTCCACGTCCTACGAGACGTTTGATCGCGACGTCGACGTTGTTTGGCATGGATCCGCGGTAGACGATCCCGGCTCCGCCTTTGCCGATTATGTTCTCTTCCTGAAGGCACTCGAGGACGTCTTCGGCTTTAAAATCGAGTCGTTGGAAGGCGGTTAGCTTCCAGGAGAGGGATTTCTGGTGTTTCTTCTTGTTCATCTGTCGAATCGCTACGCTGATAAGGATCAAGGCGGTGATCGCTGCGATAATCGTGATGACGATCCTTGATGGTGAGAACAACGCCGTGTGGCTGTGATCGGAGGTTTGCCCTGGACGCGTTAAACAGGAGACGTGGTGAGGCAGACAGAGGTAAGGGTTTCCGGCGAAGGAAGTGTCGTTGAACACCAGGAATTGACCACCGAGTGGTACTCTTCCGGAGAGGTCGTTGAAGGAGAGATCGAGAGTGGTTAAACTCGTCATTTTTCCGATTCCGATAGGGATTGAGCCAGTGAGTTGGTTGCCGGAGAGATTGAGAGTTCCCAGGTTTATCACGTCGTGGATGTCTTTAGGGATTTCTCCGCCGATACGGTTACGGCTGAGATCGACTGATATCAAGGAAGTGCAGCGCGAGATTGAGTGGGTAATTTCTCCAGTGAGGTTGTTCGCACTCGTGTTGATCTTCGTGAGATGCTTCAACTCGAAGACTTCCCTGGGAATATTCCCGCGAAATCGGTTCCTATCTAAGAGTAGGTCCTGAAGATTGGGGAAATTACCGATTGCAGGAGGGATTTCGCCGGAAAACCAGTTGTTGGAGAGGTAAATGTGATCGAGAAGATTGCCGGACATCTCTCCCGGAAGTTCCCCGGAGAAGAAGTTATCCGTGAGTTCGATAATTGTAACCAGCGGCAGATTGAAAAATCCCGCCGGTACCGTCCCGTTGAGAAGATTCTTGACGATTCTGATTTTGTTCAGCGATTTGCATTTGCCTAGCTCTTTCGGAATCGGGCCAAAGAAGAAGTTGTTTGAGAGTACCAGCATCTCAAGCTTCCCACCTTTGCACAAATCCATGGGGATAAGCCCCGTGAGATGATTACCAGAGACATCGAGCTTTTTCAGATTCCCGTTCCGTCCAAGATTCGCCGGCAATTGTAAAGTGAAGTTGTTCTCCCACACCTCAAATACTTGGAGCTTCGGCATATCTCCGATGAACTCCGGTATTGGCCCGTATAGATTGTTCCTGAACAGATTGATCAGAGTAATGTTTCCGAGAGCGATGAAGCTCTGAGGAATCTCTCCGGTTAGCTGGTTGATTGACAGATCGAGAGATTTCAAGCTGATTAAACCGGATAGCTCTGGTGGGATATTTCCGGTCAAATTGTTTATATGAAGAAACAAGGTATGCAAGTGCTTCAGATTACTCAGAGTCGTCGGAATCTCCCCGGTGAGTGTACAACTCGCCATGTCGAGGACTTCTAGTTTCGTCAATCCACCGAACTCCGGCGGAACACCTCCAGTGTAGCTGTTGTAATAGCCAACGTACATTTCTCTGAGATTCTTAAGCCGAGACAAGAACCCCGGAGATTCACCGGAGAGCCCAGCGCCGTTGAGCCCAAGATACTCCAAGCTCTGTATATCTCCATAACTCTCAGGAATCTCTCCGGTAAAGAAATTCCCTCCGAGAGAGAGGTGTTTCAGCTTCTTGAGGCCGGGAATCTCCGGCGGCAACATGCCAGTGAAGTTGTTGTTATATGCGTCGAGGACTTCAAGCTCAACCATGGAAGTTAGAATTTCACCGGGGAAGCTTCCGTTGAGGTTTCCATTGTTGGAGACGTTCAAAACCTTGAGAGAAGTGAGACTCTTCATCTCCAACGGCAATATACCGGAGAAATTGTTCGCAGCTAAAGTCAGATTCACCAAACGATTCAACATCCCAATATCCGGTGAAATAGTCCCAAACAGAGGAGTAAAAGAGACGTTGAGGGAGACAACACGAGCGTCGGCGTCGCAGGAAACACCGGAGAAAGAACAGTGAGCCGCTGGAGAAGTGGAATGAACCCAGTCGTGGAGGCCGTTCTCGTTGGGACCAATCATGGAGGATTTGAGATTGAGGAGAACTTCCATGTCAGTGTAAGCGAAGCATGGTGAGAAAAGTAGAAGCAAAATCGAGACAACGTAAAGCTGGTGAAGATGCAGAAACAGGAGGTGGTGAGTCTTCAAAAGTCTCATCGCCATTTTTTTTTTTTAAAAAAAAAGCAGTCCTCTCAAAGAATAAATAAGTTAGCGTGAGTCTTATGCGACGGACGAGTACACAAATATATGAAAAATTACAATGGCATAATATGAAGACTGATGAAGATGAAGAAGAGAATCGTAGTGGTACTATTCTACATACCGCTCAGACTTTGAGAGAGAATAATATACTTTTTTAATCTTTTAAATAACTTTGTGAGAGAATAATATACCTCTAATAATACAAAACCTAAAATGTTTTTTGTTTTTTCAATTCATCTGGTAATTTTGTGATAATTAATGTTTATATCCTCTATTAGGTCGAGTTGTAAAATAGAAATCTGAAATCATACGGAGATACGAACTACGACTTGTGGTCAACGTACGTGTCAATCTTTCACTGGCTTTTCATATCTTGCGTACTATTTTTCAAATTCGTTTTTTCTTGTAAGGGTGAAAAAAAGAGAGAAAAAGAATACATTCTACTGCAAATGAGGTCACTGTTTAAACTCAAAAATCTACCATTATGTGCAAATAAGGAATACGCTATAAATACACTTTTACTGGTAAAAAACTTTTAACAGTTTTACAACACATAAGAGTAAATTGGTTAGTAGCGCCGCCACTACACTAAACATGGAAAAACGGGAACGTCGTCGTCGTCTTCTCCTTCTTCCTCTGTTAAATCTTCTGACACGATTTAAAATCGAGAAATTATTTCTTTTTGGCTTTATCAAAATAAATGGATATATATTCACGGCGTTTAGATATAACGGGAGAAAGAAACGGTCTTACATTCTAAAGGTCGTTGATCTGAGCTGACCGTTATAGATGATAGATAGGACTTAACTTGACGTTCCCTAGAGCTGTGGTTTCCTTCTTCTTATCGCCGTCTTTTCATCTCAACTCAACCAGTGTCGATCCGACAACGTTTTATCTCATCGGCACGTGATCGGGGAAAAGAAAAACTAAAAAAAGACAAAGAGAGGAGTTAATGGGCTTTTTAAGTAGGGCCCGTTTTCTAATTGGCCCGTAAGGAAAGTTTGTCTGTGTGTCCTTTCCAAAAGAGACAAATCTGCCCCTTCTAATTTGGCTTCAATGTAATAGTCAACGCTGTTTCTTGTATTTGTCTTGTTGCCTTTCTCTTTACATTCATACCAAAACTCACTCACCTTGTAAGACCTTCTGCTGCTTCAGGGGTCCCCACGCTTCTGTCTCATTTATTTACCTTGTCATTAATAGTTGCTTTCAGACTCAAGCCCATACTAATTTTCGGAATATGTAGAAAATTTGGATTTCTTACAGTTTTAATTGTTTACAATGGCTAATCATAAGTAAAACCCTATTGTAAATGCTCAAATATCAAACTTAGATCCTTAATTATAACAAATATAAAAACTGGATTGTTAATCTCCTATAATTTGTTGTATTAAGCAATTAATTGCATGCTAATATCCACAACCATACAACTAAACCTTTCTTACTTATAAAATCGTGGTGTAGTTTAAAAAAGTTTTATACAGAATCGATTCTGCCAGAAACAAAATTGATTCTATCAACATTTTAACAAAAAACTAATAATATTTGTAAATTATTGGTTTCTGGTTTTATAAGCACTATGGCTTTTGGCGAATATAATTTCATTCCGCTAAACAATATTTTATTTTATTAGCTTTACCAACAAAGGGCTTCCCTTGAATTTGTTAAGAAATCTATACACTTGGGGCTGACATAGACAGACACACACACATACACTTTGGTACCAATGTTCTCTATATATGCGGTATGTTGGTATAAAGGTCCCTTCCTAAATGGAATTTCTCATTTTATTAGTGATGTGTATTCTTTTTCTGAATTTGATCTTATAATATGCATTAGATTTAAAAAGTAAACGCTATACATACCTTGATACCTAAAAGCAGATAAATATATGCTTTCACGTGTCTGTTTTTCGGTTAAGAATAGTAACCGGTTCAAGTGGATTGGACGGTTTATACAATCAGAGCAACCGGTATAGTCTTGAAACAAGCGAGAGGTTCAATCTGAAGCATCTTCTCTGTGATTCGCTGAAAAATGCCCAAACTCAAATGAACTTTGGGGAATAAAAGTTTTAGGTTCTCTTCAGCAGAAAAGGAGCTTTCTTTTAGTAGAGACGACGAATCTAAAAAACTTTTTCTGATATAATATGATATACATATAGGAGAATGATAACGACACAGCAAAGATGGGACATTTATCACCAAAAATCATGTTATCTATAATCATTTAATGTTTTGTTTTATGGTGAATGAACTTTAAACTAGCTTCTAGATGAATGCTAATAAATAATTTGTGAAAATTAAATATACGACAAGGAAACATGATTAGTTTGTAGAACTGTACGTCGAAGCTTGGTTCATACTTCATAGGTTTGATTTTCGCAAGAATTTTGGAGTTGCACTTTCGATGGTACAATATGCATCATATGCTTCATCTTTTTTCTCTGTTGCTTAAAAGTTAAACGATAAGATAAGATATATAGGTCATAGTCTTGTCAGTCAAGCTAACAAGGCAACAAAAGTAGAAGTAGAAGAAGAAGATAATGATAGTGAAGACAAAGTTGTGTCATCAGTGTCTTACATTTCTGTCTTGGAAACTGGGGATTGGCTAATGGCCTTTTGAGCTTTTGCTTCAGTCAGAACCGAATCCGCTA
This sequence comes from Streptanthus diversifolius, assembly GCA_039880935.1. NCBI lineage: Eukaryota > Viridiplantae > Streptophyta > Magnoliopsida > Brassicales > Brassicaceae > Streptanthus > Streptanthus diversifolius. The sequence goes on along the minus strand of JAXGFM010000015.1, from coordinate 2,061,987 downwards.
TCTCTATTGGCAGCTTTAAAACCAAATCTATTCAATTCATGCAATGATTTTGGACGAAGAAACTTCTCAATCCCATATGACCCTTAAATCACCTTTCGTTCCATCGCACGGCTGATATTATAGATATTATCTACTATATATATATATATATATTTTTTTTGAATATATATTTCTTTGTATACATCATGAAGAGGCAACACAAGAACTAAATAACATCAGATTCCTCTATTTTCTTTTTTCTTTCATCCTTAATATGTAAATATCAATGAGTTTAAAATTGTAGGGAATAAAATCACATGATTTTTCTTTATAACGTTGAGGTTTTTTAAAAAGTCGAAATTCTGGTTTGCTGTTAAAAAAAACTATAGTTTCATAATTTATCAATCAAATATTTTTCTGACAAAAAAAATGAATCGAAGATGTTCAATTTTTAATTAGTGGCGAAAGATGTTCGTATAGAGAGAGAGAGAGAGAGATCTAGACAATATCATCAATTACAAAACTTCTCCACAGTTCGTTTGGTTTTTATACACACACGTTAATTGGGCCTTCAGTCTTGTTACTGATCCATATTCACATTTCCGATTTGAGTAATTGAATCCGTGAGCCCAATACCAACCCATCAAATAGGACAAGCTTTACACATGGCCTGTATCAGTGTCGCCAGGTGCATCATATCAGTTAACTGAACCAACGATGAAAATTTGTAAATCTTCTTGACATAGTCAAATTAACTTATCTAACAAGAAAAGAAAAGTGAAATCAAGTAGCCGCCAATAGAACAATGGAGCACTAACTCGAAGCTGAACCAGTCGCTAAGGTTACTTTAGGTAGAGATGCAGCCTGACAGAGGAAGACACGTAGTGGAGAAAACCAGCCATGGATGGGTCAACATCTTATCTTCTCTATCAATTAGCTGCTTGCGTTTTCATGTTTTCTACTAAAAGACGATACGTGTGTTCAATTTTCTTGGGTTAAAATACATTATTGTACGATAAAAAGTAAAGACTAACTCACCATCATTTCATTATAAATACAGGTTGATCTTAGTCTCATTTCCTCACACTAAACATAATACATACATAGATTGAGAAGAAAGAAAGAAGTAATATAGCCATGGTTAAGTCTGCTACTATCATCACCCTTCTCTTCGCTGCTCTTGTTTTCTTTGCTGCTTTTGGTGAGTAATTGATTTTAATGCATGACAAAATTGAGTGATAAAATTTCATTTTAAAAAATTAATAAACTAACCTGAGAGATATTTTTATGCAGAAGCACCAACAATGGTGGAAGCGAAATTGTGCGAGAGGCCAAGTGGGACATGGTCAGGAGTTTGTGGAAACAATAATGCGTGCAAGAATCAGTGCATTAACCTTGAGGGAGCACGACATGGATCTTGCAACTATGTCTTCCCAGCTCACAAGTGTATCTGTTACTTCCCATGTTAATCAATCTACCAAACATATCTGATGTTTATGTGTGTATTTTCATAAAATAAGTCTTGTGTCATTCTATGAGTGGCCTAATTAAGACATGTAACATATATGTTAATGTTGGTGTGTTGTAATAGTGTACTCTTCTTGTTCTTTCTTGTCCATATATCTGTCTTCAACATGATATCAACGGGCATAAGGATTGAGAACCTCTCCATATGAACCACACACAATTAAGAGAGCATTCACTCTAAAGGTACATAACAACATAACATCATCTTCAATATAGCTAATAAAGTCTAGGAAAAACAAAAGGTGGCGGTTCTCATCTATGAATATTATACTCTCTTTTTTATGTAGCTACTAGGAATATTGGTTTTGTTATTAGAAAATGAGCATATATAAGACAATATCTGATATATACAAGTTTGTGTAATGGTTTCCAAAGAGACAATGAGTCTAAGAGTAAGACCAAGTCATCACTTTAACATACTCTTCGGTAATTTCACCTAACTTTTTAGTATGTTAAATGACCGAAGAATATGTTAAAGAGTAATAACTCATCGTCCAGGTTATTTATCAGGAAAAAAGTTTACGTTCAGCTGGTACATATATATTTAACATTATTTCCAATTTAACAAGAAAGTGGCTGCCTAGATTATTCAACCCTGAAAAGAGAAACAAAAGTGGTGGTGTATGCAATAGGAATATTGGTTTTGCTATTTAAAAATGAACAGATGTACAATATCTGATTTATATGATATCCAATCTCCTGCAAGACTAAGACTATATGTGAACTGTCCGGTTAAATGACCGATACTTTGCTTGGACAAAAATCACGTTGAAGGATCGTTACGCGGGCTTACAATGAGATATCACAAGTAATTAGCATTAAATATACTCTTTCCTCGACAATACCAACCCATCAAAAGAATCAGATCCAACCCAGTATATTAGACCACGCGTTGACCAATAGCACCGTGCCATGGAAATACAAATGTGGTAGCAAAAACACAGTCAAGTCGGACACAACCTCACCGTCTCTTGTTTCGGTAGCTCATATTCTTAATATCGATCATAATCTTTTGAGAAGCGATAAGGTTTTATGTAAATGGCATTTTTTTATAGCATAGAGATTTCGAGCAACGACGTCATCTGGTTAACCATAAGTGAAATTCATGTGTATTTTCAGTTGTGCGAACTTTTGAAGAACTTATTATAGAGACATCATTATTAATTATAGTATCTATGTTTTTTCCTTGCTACGTACTCAAGTAAATAACCGAGCACGTATCCTAAAAGTCCTAGGTTACTCTTCTTGCTATATACTCATGCAACGAACCTAGTACGAGCATATCGATTGTACTTAATGTTAAGTCGATCCTAAAATTTCTGCATGATTGTTCAGCGCTATATACACGAAGAGTTACGATCTTATTGTAGAAAAGGGGGTTCGAACGTTTTTAGAAGGGTTCAAACTTCATTTATTTTTTTTATCAATCGGACTTCTTTCATTATTATTAGATAATTATATATATATATATAAGTAATACTAAAAGTAAGGAAAGGACATGTTGAGGAGCAAAACCATATAACATTTCCGAGTAAAAGTGACAAAAAATACAAGTGATTTAAATCTCAAATGTCAAGCTCATGTTATGGACAATTGAATGCGGATTTACACATGGCCTGCATCATGTTCCTTGCAAAATCTTACTTAATAAATTAACCAGCCGCCCATGTGAACCATATAACACTGACTCGAAGCAAAAGCCGCCTCTTAGGCTACATTAGATAGAGACGCAGCCTGATACGTGTGGTTGAGAAACCAGCCATCATATATGAACTAGTCAAACATCTTATCCTCTATTGCCTACTAGAAGACAGTGCTTATTTTCATTTGTGGAATTAGCGCAATTATTATTGTACCATTATAAGTAAAAGACGAACTCACCATCATTTCACTATAAATAATGGTTGATATTATGCTTAGCTACTCACACTTCACACACGCATACATTGAAAACAAAGTAGTAATTAATAGCGATCATGGCTAAGTTTGCTTCCATCATCACCCTTCTGTTCACTGCTCTTGTTCTTTTTGCTGCTCTTGGTGAGTATTGATCTTTTCATAAGCATGGCAACATGAGTTTTAAAATTTCTCTTTCAGATTATTCGATAATCAATCATGAATATATGTATATGCAGAAGCACCAGCAATTGTGGAAGCGCAGAAGTTGTGCGAGAAGCCAAGTGGGACATGGTCAGGAGTCTGTGGAAACAATAATGCGTGCAAGAATCAGTGCATTAACCTTGAGGGAGCACGACATGGATCTTGCAACTATGTCTTCCCAGCTCACAAGTGTATCTGTTACTTCCCATGTTAATCAATCTACCAAAACTCTGCTGCTTGATTGTGTGTGTATTCTCATAAAATAAGTCAGTGTCATTCTATGAGTGGCCTTATGACATCTACTAGATATGTTTATATCGGTTTGGTTATAATATAAAGTTTTAGGTACCATGTACACTTCTCTTAAGAACCTCTTTTAAGATAAATTTAGTCTTCATACATAACATGCTAAGCTTCATATGATTTAAAACTAATTAAAAATGATGGGATTGGTCTATGTCGGTTATATTTCACGTAAATTTCCATTTATTTTCTATGTGGGCTATTCCTAACATAACAACATCGCCAATATAATTAAAAAGTGGTTTACATAGATGATTCAACTTGTTAAATAAGTAGATTTTTTATTTTCATAATCGTAAGAATTTGTAGATCAAGTTAGGTATTTTTTTATACATCTACGACTTTATATAAATGACTCTATTCTGTAATATAAAAATGAAAATCCCTTATAGACTTTTTTTTGACATAGTAGTATAACTTTGAATCTAATTTCTACTCGTTATTTTTCGCAGTAAAAAAAAAAAAATCTTCGATTTGAGCTAACTCCGACCCAAGAAAGCTTGTCGTCCGATCTGGTTTGAACTTTACTGATTAAAAAATAAATTCAACCTTGGATGTTACTTATTTTTTATATAAAATGTATTGTACAGTTAGAAATTACACATATATTTTCTAATAAAATAAGAATGGTTATTAAAACTGTATTGTCGCGGTGAGCATATTTATATTGGCCATATTAACATGAGTAAATTACTGAATTGCGTGGATTATAGTTTTTTTTTTTAACTGCGGAGGACAGTTGGCAAACCATAGTTGAAATTGACATGAATTTTAAGTTGTGTGAATATCTAAAAAGAACTTAACTTGCATAGATAATTCATTATTTTGGATTAATAATTTCATGAATGTTATACTATCTAGTTTGGGATAAGTAGACTAATATAGCTAGTACCGATGTTATTTCTTGCGACTCGATCGAGCAAATGGCTAATCATAGTATTTAATTATTATCTTTATTTTTAATTTTATTCATCCACTAATAGTATCCTTAATATCCTAACTTACTTCTAGCTCTATATACCCATGCAGGCGGATCCAGGATCACATTTTAAGGGGTGCATACTATACAAAATTGCTGGCTCAAACATTAAGAAACTGAATTAAAAAAGTTTTGAAGAAATAGAGGGATATGTAAGGGTTTGATCTCGGGGTTATAGGTTAATTAAACTACCAAACCTACCGAATTAATATAAATATAACCGGGGTCATGTAAACCCCTTTTCCATAACGTGGGTCCGCCATTGCATGCAAAACTTTGAATATATATCTCTGATAAATCCCTAAAAATTGTGTATATATATGACTTGGTCAAGGTCTTATCTTCAGTCTTGACAAAGTAAAATTAAATAGCGGCCCATGTGAACGATGTAGCACTAGCTCAAAGCCAAAGCAGCCGCTTTAGGTTGCACTATACTAGATAGAGACTTAGAGAGGCAACCTTCCATAGATAAATGATATGTGGTGGAGAAACCAGGCAAAGACAAATGCATGTTTAAATTCTGAGGTTACTACGTTATCGTGCGATGCACAAGTAAAGACTAACACACCAAAATTTCACTATAAATAGGGTTTATCGTGGGCTTATTTCCTCACACTTCACACTTTACACACATACATCGAGCTAGTGCTATCATAATTTATTAATATTATTTAATAAAATAAATTAATTATATTAAATTATTTTAGAATTTTTAAATATTTTAATGATAACAGACTACTTATGAAAACATTGAGGAAATGAACATTGCTTCTAAATACTTTCCTAAATATTTTATTAATAAAAGTTGATTGGTTAATGATGAAAGGCATAATAGTCTCCTAAAAACTCTACCAATCAAGTTCTAAGTCTATTTCACGCTATGAGTGACCTTATGACATGTACAGTTTATGTTTATGTTGGTTTTTTGTAATAATATAAACTTGATATGTACTACGAGTACTTTTTTTTGTCTATATGTTTGTTGCAATACGACCATTACTGGACATAAAGATTTAGAACTTCATTGTATAGTAAATAAAAACATATAAACTGCCTGCATCTGGGCTGTACGAGATGCTGATGAGAACTGGCATAAAATTTCGAATTAACATGAAAACATTAGAGATTTCAATCTCGAATGGAAGCGTCGAGAATTTTCTGGACAATGGGACGAGCTTTACACATGGCCTGCATCGGTGTCGCTAGGTGCATCATGCTTCCTTCTTTCATGTCAACATTTTCCTTTCCAACTCTCTCCCAATAGAAACATTGAACCAACGATCCCAGAGCCAGGTTCACTAACCGTTGAGCCAAACCGGACCCTGGGCATGCTCGTCGTCCGATCCCAAACGGAATCAACTTTTGATCAACACCTTTTTTCTCAAACCTTTCTGGTTTGAATATTTCTGGTTCGTCCCATGTATATGGATCTCTGTGCATGGCCCATACGTTCACCAATAACATTGTGTCACGTGGAACGTCGTATCCTGCGACCATGCAATCCTCAGATGCCACATGGGGGAGAAGAGTCGGAGCTACCGGGTATAGGCGTAAAGTCTCCGATACGATGTTTTGGAGATAAGGGAGATTTTTGATATCGGATTCATCAATTAACCTGTCTAAACCGACTTGGGTATTGATATCGGTTTCTAATTTTTTCAATATCTCTGGATGGTTTAGCAAATTCGAAATCGCCCATTCTAAGGTTCCTGTTATAGTATCAGTCCCCGCAAGTATCATAACCTATCCAATCAAAATCACCAAAACAATCACAATAAATTCTTATTAGCTATTTTTTTTCTTTTCAAAAGGCATTAAATCGATTATCAAGAAACACTTACGACTATGATTCCTTTGATGACGACATCTGTGTAAGAATCAGGTTGAGTTTCTTGGAGAGAAAGCAAACGATCGATCATAGTATTACCCTTTTCTTTTTCCGCACGTTTCTCGTCAACAAGTCCCTGCAAAAACCCATCAAATCGTTCTGCCACCTTTTTGACACGTTTTTCGTAATCAGTGACCCAACACAAGACCGGAAAATAGTCAGCAGCATTTCCAGCGCCGGCACTAGCCACCACCTCAGCAATCAAATGCCTAACGCATCTTGCATCGTCATCTTGTTCTGTTCCATCGCCGTAAAATCGCTTCCCGGCCACCATTCTCATGACATTGTTGAGAACAAAGTCCACAAAATAATGTTTCATCTCCACTTTCACAAACTCCTGGATTTCGATCATTGAATCAAATGGTTAATAAATTCTCAGTTTTATATTGTGTATGTAATAAACACATACGCTAAGGCATATTAGAATTACGGTATATTGAAAATGTAAAAAATATAATCATGGTAATCCGTAGGAAAGGCCAGTTAAGCAAAATATATAACAATATTTACAAGTTTTAAGTATTATGAGTATATTGGCCAAAGATCCGCGTACTTGTTGAGAGTTTTTGGAGAGTCGCAAGATCAAATGTTTAATTTCGTCTTTACGGATGGATAAAAAGCTATTAAGCCTGTGAGACGAGAAGATCTCAATGGCGCCAATTCGCCGCAGATTCCGCCAATGATCGCCATAAGGGGCACTGACCATGGATGTATAGTTGTATTCGACATGTTTCGAGATAAGAAACTTTGGCCTATTGGCTAAAATGACGTCGTTTTTAGTGAAACATTCTTCAACAATGGAGTAGGAGGAGATGACATATGCGAGTTTATTACCGAGGCGGAGGCTAAAAATTGGAGCACCACCGAGAGATTGAGAGAGGGACAAAAATGTACGGTGGAGCGGCAGTTTAAGGAGGTGGAGGTGTCCCATCACCGGCAATGGTCTTGTCGGGCTAGGAGGTAGATTATATTTTATGTGTTTTTTACCAAACAAAAGTTTTAAAGAGAGGATTAAGAAGACTGATAAAATTAAGTGATAGAGTTCCATTATATATATGATTGATACTTTCTGAAAGTGTTTTTTAGTGAAACATGTGGATTGAAGTTATATATACATGTCCATGGTGAATGTTCGTAGATGATCAACCACAAAGTTCTTATTTTCATTTCATAGCTTTGTCAACTAAATATTGACCTTTTTTTTTAATCAAACATGACGGTCTTTTAATTGATTTGATCTGGATATTAGTCAAAGATACAATTCGATTTTGACATGTATAGCTTTCATCTGTTTTTTTTACCAAACAAAAGTTATGAAGAGATGATGAAAACAACATGTATCAAATTGGGTAGCAAATCTTTAACATATTAAAAGAGGAACATTAAATTTTATTTTGACTGATGTGTATATATATACGCTAATTTAGTCAACAAAATCTTGTAAATCATACATTTTTTGACACGTATAGATTTCATTTGTTTTTTTACCAAATAAAAGTTACAAAGATAGGATGAAGACAACATATCAAATTGGGTAGCAAATCTTTAACATAATAAAAAAGGAACATTAAATTTAGTTCTTACTGTTGATGTGTATACGCTAATTTAGTCAACAAAATCTTGTAATAATATGAGGAGTAGATAATCTAAATTTGATATAAATGTCAGCATTTTTTATTAGTTAATTTATAAGAAATATTGAAAACTACAATCCAAATCTTTTGGTGAATTTTATTTTTCATTTTGAAATATATATCATGATAAATTATTTTTCAACCGCTCATTCAATTAAAAAACCAACAGGTTGCTTAATTTAAGAGGAAAATAATTTAAATACGAGCCACAAAAAAAAAAATCTGGAAAAATGAGGTAAACAGTCTGTTTGAGAATTCAAATGAAGCTATAAATGAAAAATTATCTCAAAACGACCCAATATATTAAAAAATTTCGTTCATATTAGTCTTGTTATTATATCAACTATCAATATTATAATAGGAATTTATACCTGATTTCAAATCCATATAATATACGGTCGTTGTAAAAGTAAAAAAAAAATTGGGGAAATAAAATGATTCCAGCTTTGAATATTAATTTTATCCATGAAGCCCATGACGTTCAGGCCACACTACCAGTCACAAGCAAAAAGGGTAGAGTTTGGGAATGTCGTTTACGAAAGGCCTTAGTAAAAGTCACCCTATTTCATTTCTTGCGAACGAAGAAAGTGGATAGAAGTTGACATCCGAAGCTGCTATATAATCTTTTAAATCGAGCTCATGATCTCTTTACGGTGCAGGACTTCACAAGGGAACTGGGAATATCGCTGTTTGGGGAAGGAAAGACAAACGCAGAGAGTGAATTACCAAAGATTGAAAGATGAGAATCAAAATATATACATATACAGCTTTTACTGATTCCCAAGTTCCGGTGTTATCATACACAAACTTTGAAGATGAGTGTTCGTGTTGCAGAATTAAAAAGGCTTGCGAGATATGCCAGCATCCTGAGCTCATGTACACAACAAGACAGTTTGTGTTTTGAGTCTTCAAGTTCTTTAACATTTCTCAATGAATACTCTTTGATGAAACTATTGTGTGTGTATAGACAAGATCAGCCTACGAAGGACAGACTACGTATTATTTACACTTTGCCTCAATTGTGGACATAGATTCATCGAGGGTTGGGACAGAAAATTGCAGCCTCATCAGATTCAGATCGATAGGGAGGAACAATATTTTGTCTGATTTTTATGTTTAATCATTATTACAATTCCTATACATGCATGATCTCATAGTCTTTTTAACAGGTAACACTCCGCATCCAATTCAATTATCGAGTGTGATCACTCATCAGACAGAGTCATTATTAATAGAAGAAACTCTTTTTGAATTAGCGTTGACGGTGATCTCAGAAAATAGCTTTAGAAAAGGAAATTTAGGACAAGGATTAGACCCAAATGGCATTATCGCTGGACCGGAGGGATTAATTAACAACCACCTAAGTCATGTAAGAAGAAATATCTCGGGCGAGATCCAATTAGAGTCAATTACTTGTGTGTGTCTTCGTTGCCACTTGCCTGTGTCTCGAGACTGGGGCTCTCTTAGTAGGCCAAGAAAGCGATCGATTGGCACATGGCTGTTGACAGAAGAAAAGTCATGCGATGGAGTTGAAATACGATATTTCTTTTAATTTGGTATTTACAATAAAATTTTGTGTGTTTTGACGTAAAACGAGATTTTGCCTGTTTGACAAAACAAAATTCGATTCTGGATTTTTGGAGAAAAAATGAAAAACTAAAAAAAATAGATTTTTAACGAGAAAATGAATATTTCTGATGGTTTATCTTTAAGTTTTGTACAAAAGCTTATGTGGAAAAAGAAAACTCAGGGCTAGGAATAAAACCCAAGGGTTAATTATATCTTGCCCTTTTTTTGCTCTATTTTAGCATTCAGGGTTTAGGGCTACAAATTTAAACAAGGGCTAGGGCTAATCCTGTTAGGTTGAGCCCATTTTAACATTCCTACTCAAAGCCTAAGCAGCCGCTTGGGTTACACTAGATAGAGAGCCTCCATAGGTTAATGATATGTGGTGGGGAAACCAGCCATCAACTGTGAAGAGGGCCAAGATCTTATCTTCCATATTGTCTACTAGAGAAGACGATCTATATTTAAATTGTGGGGTTACCACGTCTTTGTGCGACGCTCAAGTAAAGACTAACTCACTAGCATTTCACTATAAATAGGGGTTGATCTTAGGCTTATTTCCTCACACTTCACACCCATACATTGAAACAAATTACTAGTCATGGCTAAGTTTGCTTCCATCATCACCCTTCTCTTCGCTGCCCTTGTTCTCTTTGCTGCTTTTGGTGAGTAGCGATCTTATTATGTGCATGTCAAAATGAGTTCTAATTTTTTCTTTCCAGATTATTAATTAACCGATATATATATATATATATATATATATATATATTTAAATATATATATATATATACAGAAGCACCAACATTAATGGTGGAAGCGCAGAGGTTGTGCGAGAGGCCGAGTGGGACATGGTCAGGAGTCTGTGGAAACAGTAATGCTTGTAAGAACCAGTGCATCAACCTTGAGGGAGCACGACATGGATCTTGCAATTATGTCTTCCCAGCTCACAAGTGTATCTGTTACTTCCCATGTTAATTTACCAAAACTCGTTGGTGCATGCATGTGTATTTTTATTACATTCAATAAGTTCTTGTCACTCTATGAGTGACCTTATGATACCATGTATGTTTATGTTGGTTTTCTGTAATAATATACACTTTCTGTACTACGTACTACTGTTTCTTTTAGTCTATGTATTTGTCTGCAACACGACCACTATTGGACATAAAAATTGAGAACTTCATTGTCTAGTAAAGAAAAAGCATAAATAAGAAACGATGAGGTATGGTGGGAGAGCTTTACACGTGGCCTTTATCGGTGTCGCTAGGTGCATCATGCTTCCTTCTACCATGTCAACATTTTCCTTTCTAACTCTCTCCCATTCGAAACACTCAACCAACGTTCCCATAGCCAGGTTCACTAATGGCTGAGCTAAACCAGACCCAGGACAAGCTCGTCGTCGCTTAGGTTGCATTAGATAGATTATGCAGGTTTCCATATGTAGAGATATGTGGTGGAGAAAACAGCCATCAGCTATTGATTAGTCAATATCATAAATAGTATTAGCCACTTGCGATTAATAATTGTCTCCTATAACCTACATGACAGTATGTGTTTACTTTGTGGGGTTAAACTTCTATTCAACGATCCAAAACCTACTAGACCCGTGACTGTACTCGATTATTTATTTAAAATCTTTTTAGGGTCTGACTGATTCAAATAATATTATTTATTTATTATATATCTTGATTTTAAATGAGTTTTGCTAAAAAAATAATATTAAAATAATTTAATTATTTATCTGAAACCACTTACAACTGTAAATATTTGGAAAAAAATTCTGTGAAAGATTTGCAATAACACAAAACAATATATATATATATATATATATATTATAATTATTATCAAAAGGCTTTCACCTGTTATCATTATTTGCTGATGATAGAGAAAATACTAATCAACCCTTAATAAATACAACGTATCAATTTCATGACATTAATTCTATTTGGCTTGATTCTAGTTGTTAAGATTTGAATCCCAAATCTGAAGGTCAAAACACGATGAAGTAGAAATCAGAATTTTGTTTGTTATGTTTATTCGGATCAAATAACAATTCACAAAATCCAATTATATCATCGAGTGTTATCAGACAAAATCTATGACCAGGCTAGCCCATATTTTATACCTGTAGCAGATAACCAAAGTTCGTAAATAGTATCCGGTTCGAGTCAATCTTGGTTTAGAGTCAACCACTTTATTTTGTGTATCTTCTTCTGAATTTGCTACGTGTATGTGGCTCGTGCTGGGGCTCTCTTAGTAAGGCAACGAAGGTGTTGGTACGTGGCTTTTTATTATCAAAAGTTTGCGGATAAGGCGATGAAGTTGAAAACAATTTTTCTTTCAATTAGTTTTTAGATTTTATCTTTTAAAATCGGATTTTTCTTGTAGGTGGTCCGAATTGGACTGTTAAACAATAGTTTAGTTTGGGCGTGGGAACTACAAAATTACGTATAACCTAGATGTGGGTGGGATTTTACAAAAAAAAAAACATTGTATATATTTCAAATAATAATAATAATATGAAATAATTAACACACAATATTAAACTTCGTTACTCCGCACTCTCTTGCAAATTTGTTCAAATCCAGTATGCAGAGCTAGATTAACTACATGTCTAGATTTTAATTTGATGTTTGTGGATCAATAACAAGAAAATATCCAAGTTCAAATTAAATGCCATGTGGTCGTCACAAATTACTAATACTTGTGTAACCTAGGACGTGGTGAAGTATATATATATATGTATAACTTCTTGACCAAGTCAAACAAGCCGGCTATGTGTACAGTCATTTTAGCCACCGAATCAAATTGCAAATGTAACAATTTATCATTGAAACCAGCCATTGATCAGCACACTGTTTATGAATTGGTCGACGTCTTCTCGTCTATCACGAGCTACTTGCGTATTAAAATTGTATACTAGGAGACGGTGTTTGTTTAATTTGTGGGGTTAACACTTTATCGTAAGATGCACAAGTAGTGAAAAACTAACTCCTCATCAATTTGTCACTACTATAAAAAGAGGTTGATCTTAAGCTTATTTCTTCACCTTCACACACATACACATACATTGAAAACTAAATATTAAAAGTGATCATGGCTAAGTTTGCTTCCCTCATCTCCTTTCTCTTCGCTGCTCTTGTTCTTTTTGCTGCTTTCGGTGAGTAATATAATGACCTTAATTATCATATGCATGTAAAAATGAATTTTAAATTTTTCCTTTTTTCATATTATTTGATAATTAACTTTGTGAGATACATGTATATGCAGAAGCACCAGCAATTGTGGAAGCACAGAAGTTGTGCGAGAGGCCAAGTGGGACATGGTCAGGAGTCTGTGGAAACAGTAATTCGTGCAAGAATCAGTGCATTAACCTTGAGAGAGCACGACATGGATCTTGCAACTATGTCTTCCCAGCTCACAAGTGTATATGCTACTTCCCATGTTAATCTATCCATAAACTCTTAATTACGTGTGTATTTTACATAAATAAGTCTGTGTCACTATCAATAAGTGACTTTAATTATGACATGTACCAGATATGCTTATGTTGGTTTGTTTATAGGATAAAGTTTATGTACCATCGAAATAGCATAGACTGAATGAATATTTCCGCCAAAATAATATGTCAACCTACAGGACTGATGAAATGTTTAATTATGCTTAGCTTGTTATTTTGTTGTAGAAAACAAACATTTGTACAATTAGGTTTATATCAACAAAATCGTTAATTAGTTTGAGTACCTTTTAGAATTTTCAAAATTTGAATGATCCAAATAGATACATGTCCAACACATAATTCGATTTCTTATCCGTCGAAAAATGTTATAAAACTGTCACAAATGGATAGTATGATAACAGATACGAATATAAGATGAGAAATTCAAGTCATGTACTGAATAACCCGTTCACCGGATGGACAAATCTATTATTACAGATGGCCCAACGTCTCGACCATGGTTTTAGTTCTCAGTACTAAACAATGCCTGTTTATTGGACATAATTATGAGCCATCTCACTCATGCAAACTGTTTGCACGTGTCAAACTTTAACACTGTCCTTTTTACAAATGTTGAATGAGAAGCCAACAGACTTTGGTCTACACCATTTAATCTACTAATTGTGTAGAACAGCTTGAAAACATTGTAGCAAGCAAGAGATAGATTAAACATTAGTTATCAACGAACTAAGAACAAGCCTTTTTTTGTTTCTACCGGATGTGAATCCAAATTATGATACGACGACGATACGAATACAAAGTTATGATGTGTGATTACTGAAAGCAAGTTATTGAACTTGAAAGGAAGACAGATTCCAAATCATAGACATATACGTATTTCTTTAACCATAAGGGAATACAATAGAAAATCAGCAATAAACTAGTAAAAGTATATGCCTTGCAAGCATATATATATTCATTTTCAATATGTGTAGTCATTGGCTGTAAGTGGTTCTCTTCTCTGTGGATCTTGTGGCTATACCTTTTGGACTAGCCCCATTCTTTATGTTATGTAACTTCATTATGAATCGATCATATATATTTCAGCAGCAGCATAGTGGGCCTAAATTAGCTACTGGGCCTCCAGTGAGCCTTCATTTTATTATTTTTATTTTTCATAGCTTCCAATTGTGCCTTTGTATTATGGGCTCTGACTTCGTTTTTTATTTTTTTGGCAGTTTTTCTTTCAAGAAAAATATTGATGTTACTTGACTGAGTTCACTCTCTCGTGAAAGAATTATTTCATTATATTTTTTTTTCCAAACATGTGGCTTTAATTACAAGCAATAGAATTCATGATTAACCATGATAAGTTTTCAATAAAATTTCCCAAGTTCTGTAATTCATTTCATGTATGAATTAGAATAAATGTGAAAAGGTGTTGTTGGTGAAGAGTGGGTAGAAGCGTAGAGCTAACTCTAACCCCTTCTTTAGTTTCATATGATTGCTTATTAGCTCATATCTTCCCTATATATATATATATAGTTGGAAAATTGATTCATCCATCAATGTATGAAGAAAATGTAAAAATGCGACCACATGATTTGGATAAAACAATTATGGGGACTTCATGATGTGTCGTATGCTCAATGGTAGGTTGAATGAGAGTCGAGCACGTTCTTGAAAGATTTTTCTTATACAATATATGTCGTATAAATGAAGAAAACTCTTAAATTATACTAACATAAAAAAAAAGACTCTGGACAAAATAAAACTATACTATAAAATATCAAAAGAGATTTGATAAAAAAGGAATGAAATGGTGCCGTAACACTAAGTCGCACGTTCTTGACGAGAGTTGTTCCAATGCAATGATTTAATATCTCAATCCAGCCTCCCCACATAGTTTGGTCGATTATGCTTTATCTTTAGTTTTTAATGATAACCTTAATTTGCTGTTTTTTTGTTTTTATAATTTTCATTTAGATTATTTATGGTAAATTTCGAGATTAAAGAATCCATCCTAACCAAGAAACTAGTGAATTAGGTTGTTGTTTTGGTAAGAAAACAACAACCTAATTGAAAATATATATTCATGAAGTAAGCAAATATATATTCACGAAGTAAACAGATCTTTATACACATGTTATCAAAAAAAAAAAAAAAATTATACCAAATTGAAAAAATAAAAAATAAAACTCAGTACAACGGATAATTTCTCATTCAAATTGGATAAAAACAAAAAAAAAAAATATTAAAAAAAGAATAAAGTGGGGTGAGTGTAAATGATAAGGTGTTGTTTGGTGTACCATTAGCTGGCATAAGGTGTATGTAAAAAGCTCATCTCAAAGTCACCAACGGCCCAAAAACAGAGGAAAACAAAAAGCAAATGTTTTTCTCATTCTTCTGTGATTAATCAATCTCTCCTCGAACATCCCTTGCTATTTTGAATTTTTCTCGTTCTGCAATTCGGGATTGTAAAGCTATCGAGTTCGAATTTAGGGTTTTTCTAGAGTTATAATAAAGGTTCTGTCTTGATTCTTGGGAATGGCTGGGATTTAATAAAGTAGAAGAGGAAAAGAAGATTTTTTTTTTCTTTTGAATTTGCGGCGGAGATGAGCGCTTCGAGGTTCATTAAGTGTGTCACCGTCGGCGATGGTGCAGTCGGAAAAACCTGTATGCTGATTTCTTACACGAGCAACACTTTCCCTACGGTAATTTTCATTGCTAAAGGTTCCTTCTTTGTTTTCTTGTTTTTTTTTGGCTCTCAATAGTGTTCTTGAAGCTTTTTTGAGAATGGGTTTTGGAGATTATAATCTGTAGTTCTCGAATGTTTTTAGCTGGTCAAATTGTTAAAAAGAAAATTCTAAAAAATTTGTTTTCCCAGATCATCGAAACTATCCTTATAACGTTCATACTTTGTGTGAAATCACATGTACTCTAAAATTGAAATTAGGATGAAGAAAATTGTTACTAAAAGTTGGCATTTTTTCAAACTTTTTATGATGCTTCCATGGATTTAGCGTCTTAATTACCACCTACGAGAATCTCAGCCAGATCAACAATCTTGTCCCTTTATTTGTGTGTTAATGATGATCCATTTTAATTTGTCTTGGCAACTAGCTTAGGTTATACATAAAGGGTGATTAAAACCAACTTTCATGACTTATTATTGACTATCAGGACTATGTTCCAACTGTTTTCGACAACTTCAGTGCTAACGTGGTTGTAGATGGGAACACAGTGAATCTTGGATTGTGGGATACAGCCGGTAAAAATCCCTTTTGACACCCATCAAATCTGGTTTCTTGTTTTTTTGGGGGTTTTATTTTTGACTAATTCTTGGGTTTGTGCAGGTCAAGAAGACTATAACAGATTAAGACCATTGAGTTACCGTGGTGCAGATGTCTTCATTCTTGCATTTTCGCTTATTAGCAAAGCTAGCTACGAGAATGTAGCCAAGAAGGTTGGCTCTTTTGTTGTTCTAACTTTCTTCTTCCGATAATATTAACTTCTGCTGAGCCAATTCTGAATTGCTACATTATTTGCTTTGTTTTTTTATCGCAGTGGATTCCTGAGCTTAGGCATTATGCCCCTGGCGTTCCTATTATCCTCGTTGGAACAAAACTCGGTATTGACTATGTTCTTGTGTAAAACTCTTCCCTGATAATAAGAAAGATACAATAGTTCACTTTTTTTTATTTGATATTTGGAATGTCCAGATCTGCGAGATGACAAGCAGTTCTTCATAGACCATCCTGGAGCAGTGCCGATTACTACAAACCAGGTAGGTAACCTCTACAATCCAATATTCTTTCAGACATAAGTTTTTGCCAGACGAGTTTCACAGATGAGATGTGTCTTAATTGTTTGTCTGCAGGGAGAGGAACTAAAGAAGCTGATAGGATCTCCGGTTTACATTGAATGTAGTTCAAAGACGCAGCAGGTACACTCATTATAAATTTTTTTCTCAGATGTCTGTTTGTTTGTGGTTTTGTATGTACAGCAGACTGAAAGTGTTGGGTATTGGGTTTTGCAGAATGTGAAAGCAGTCTTTGACGCAGCTATAAAAGTGGTGCTTCAGCCGCCAAAGCAAAAGAAGAAGAAAAAAAACAAGAATCGTTGCGTTTTCTTGTGATCATCTTTTTTAAAAAAAAAAGAGAACAAAGATTTATAGGTAACAAACGAAGCTGAAGAGGAGAACAAAAATCCAGCATCAAATGCAGCAACATTGTGTATAGTTGTTGAAATCGGGCTTGTTTTGGTGAATCTAATGAGTGAAGTGAGGCCAAGAGGATTAGAGTTCTTGGTTTGTTGTTGTTGTTGTTGTTGTACTTTTGCTATGTAGACTAATCTCTTAATACATTTTTTGTTTTTGCTACTGGGATCCATTTTGTACTTTTAAACAGACGAGTTTAATTCATCTTATCCTCGTAATTCTTCTCTTTTTAAATAGTAAGCTCAGGGTATTTTTTGTCCATCTTATGGTCGTGAGCTTTGGTATTGGCATGTGATTAGTGTCAGAAAGAAAGGAAAAAGTAAAAGATTGGGATGGATTTTTGTATACAATAGAAACAACGTTGAATTGAGGCATAGATAGATTCAAAGGATTGTTTTCAGAAACGAGTTCTATACACATAGGGGGAGTATTAGTAACAAATAGAACAAAAATTACAAAGGGTTTCTCCAATTTTGTCGTGGACCGAAAAGAAAACAAACATGTGTGTGTTTACACATCCTTTTCAATGTTTACACCATTTCTTCAGAAATTCCAGAAAGAAAAAAAAATCAAATCCAAAGGAATTTTAGCTCTATGGATTTGATTCAGGACTGTGTGGCGGATACAAGTCACAACATGATGAGGTCATATTTGTCACCCATCAAGCCACCTTTCTGTTTTTGGAACCTAATGAAACGCAATGTACTTGTAAAGAAGGGATCTGAGTGGATTGTTGTGTTCCCGTTGTCGCTTTGCATCTCGGTGTTTATTAACTCTATGAGACTCTGTATATCAGATGGAGTGATATGTGGATTCCCTTTATCAAAGAAGTAAATGTACCTGTTGTATGTGAAAAAACCATTGTTAATATTGAGATGCTTCTCTGTGTATGAACCAATGTCAGATGTTTTTTTTGTATCGGTTCAGTATACCGACTTGTTTAAGATTTCGACAAACAGCGTGACTGGTCCGCTGCTACCTCGGGTTGCATTAGCCATTTGTTGAGCTGCGTTTGCTATCCTCAGTGCACGTCTTAAACAGAGAAGAGCTCTGCAGAATAACATCGACAATGAATTAGTTCTGAAGTTACGAAGATCACTGACTTACCCATGGTTCAATGTAAACAGGATTAAAAGAAAAGTATGAGAGTAATGAAAGAGGGAACACCTTTCTCCATCTTTGATGCCATCTAGATCATCGACCCAAAAGAGGTGAGAGCATGCATAAACCGCTCGACACTGATCAGGCTTCTTTAAAAGCCTTGCTGAGTACTGGTCACAAGAAAAACACAAAATTGCGTGTTTACATAAAAGCTGAGAATAAATCTTATAAGACGAGAAATCATTGCCCAAAAAATTAGTACCCCGGTTGCTTTATGTGTCAAGGTGTCTCTATTTTCAACACCAAAAACATTGATCCTTTGCAAGGTTCCAACAATCAGATGAATTGCAGTGACCTGTTCCTTGGAGTCCTATAGGATAATGATACAACACACACAAGACAATGAAAGTATATAAAAGTTGAGGAGAAAACTTTAGTTGTGTAAAGTTCACACACAAAGGTTAATAAATTACCGCGATTTCTTCCTCATATAATATAAATGCTTGGGTGAAAAACTCATAAGCAACAGGCTCAAGATCACAATCGCTTGCGGCCTGCTTGTCGTTCCAAAACGAGACAAATTTATTGAGAAAGCTATGTCAGATTACACCATGCCTACAGGCAAATTCGAATTTTGTTGATGATCCTATAGATTACCTCAGCACACTGGAGGTAGAGCCTTAGAGCCAGTTCAGGACATGGAACTGACGAAAGAACCTCGATTGTCTGGAACAGAAAGCACATGTTCAATGGATTATAAAAATTATTGAGAATTAAACATGATGTGTCATTAACAACTTAATTTACGCATATTGCAGCTTCGAGAGAAAAATTAAAACTAACACAGATAAAAGATGTGCAAGTTTTGGTGGATGATTGAACAACCTAATATGCCAAATACATAGTACAATGCTTTTAGTGAATCAAATAGAAAAGCTACTCCTGCATTGGTTTTCAAAAGATAATCTGAATTCATCAAAGAGAAACGGTTCAAAAAAAAAAAAATTGTCAACGAATGATTCAAAATAATAAATTTGCAACTCCTGGCAATCCAGCCTCAGTTAAGTAACACATGTTTCTCTATCTTAAATGAATGGAAAAAAGCTCGCAGAACCTGGTTGAGAATCTGAAAAATCTTCCTCGAGGTTGCTGGGACATCATCTCCATTTATATCTCCACCCTGGGATTCTAGCTGCCTGACCAACTGTGGCGGAAACAATTAAGCAACTTTAAAAGTCAACCATTTTTTCTTAAAGCAGAGAATCTAATCCCACTATGGAGTGATCATGCAATATTATCTTATGAGAAAGTATTCCACATAATAAGTGCATACGTAAAAAAGTGCATTATACTGTAATTCATGTAGAACAAAGGCATAGAAATTGCTTTTCAGTGACAAGAAAAATTCCAGAAAGAAGCAATGAGAGAGTATATTCAAAATCCCATAGAGCATCAATAGCATTGCACGATAAAATCTCAGAGGCAATATGCCTTGATTGAGTGGGTTTATTGTGCAAGGGTACATATAGAAAACTGGATACACACACATACAAACACGTTATAGGGAAAATAAGAGATATACCCTGAGTGCAGAAAAAATAAGCGGCGGAACGGTAAAAGGCAGGCGTCGAGTTCCTCCTGTCATAAGATGCTTTCTCACAACACATATAATCTGCATATCAGTAAAGTACTCAGGTAAGCAATTCGTTTACTCATCAGATAGTAAAAAGAAACCACGGTCTCATAGCCCAATGCTTATATATATATTATGATAAATAACGTCATGGGACCTGAAGCCGGCCTGCAGGTCAATTTTGGAATGCAGGCAGCCTCAGGGGAGTGGAGCAACACACTCAGATGTACAGTTTCAGATGTTCAGGTTAAGTGAACAAGTCACTGTAACAGTGCCATATATATATATATATATATCTACTAAAATCATGGAAAGACAGTAGTTCAATAACAAAATGCATATGTAACTACTGAACCGAAAGTTAGTATTTGTATGATGTTTCACCTTTAGCATCTCCTCTGGTTCTTCATTATCAAGCATATGTATCAGTCGGGCTACTGAATTTTGTTCCTCCTGGAAATCCTCCTCATCAAGCTAAATGCAAACACCAAAAATTCATGTGGACCAAGACGTTATATTAGAGCTGACAAGAGTTACTCATTGCAAATCACGTGGAAAAAAACAAGGAAAAAGTGACAGTACCTCCTCTGTAGCGGTTCCATCCAAATCCTTTATAAGTCCTTTTATCAATTCAAACAACACCTCAACCTAGTGAACACAAATCGGTATTTTATTACAGTAGATAATGTATTCGTCTTTAATTGGAAAAAGTAGTAGGCATACCTTATCAGCAGTTGAAATACACGAGTTGTTTTTCATTATACTTTGAATAATAAGCATTGCCATTACTTTATTCGTTCCATCATCAAGATGATCCATGACACGTGGATAATTTGACAGTGTAAGAGCTGTAACTATGTCATTGTATTTTTCTAAAGGAGCACTCAGAAGCGCAACAACTTGTTTCATTGCACGGGCGTCCTCCAGCTTGGGCACACTGGAAAGCTTAACTACGCATGCGCCCTACAAAGTTTGCTGATCAAGAGTTAGTTTAACATCAGAGCTACACCACATTAAACTAATCAAAAACCTAATTAATGCATCATACACCATTCAAAAATATTAACTAACAAAAATATTAACTAAGGCACAAATTTAGGAAAGATGGCCACGGAAGGAATCCATACCAATACTTGATCCACATAGTCAAGCCGATCAGGGTGAACTCGGAGTGTAAAAGTCAGAAGAGAGACAAACAGCGTCATAGCTCCGACAATAGGCATCTCAATCTGTGTATCTATCACCTGCAGTTCACACCAAGTCCATACGTCATATTGCATTTCAAGAAAAATAAAACATCATATGCAGAAGGCTGGAAGAGCCAAAGACTCGACGCATTGAGTCCGGTAAAAAAAAGGGTTTGAGATCAAATTAAACTTGATGCATCATCTAGCAATTTGATAGCCTGAATGATATTTTATAGTTATTTATTTAACGTTCTGTATAAGTTTAGATGCTCTCCTCTTCTAAGTACTGAACTCCCAAATCTAACTACTAAAAGACAGACATTTTCAGACTATAGTGGCATTATTTTCCATCACATGTCATAGATGTATGATTTGACGATGCCTATTAAAAGAGTTGATTAAGAGAAGGTAACCAAAGATTGAAAAATATCATGACAAACTACAATCAAGCTGACTACTTCTCATGGTACTGGGGACCAACAAAGGACTCTCCTACTGGCCGTTATGTTTCAAGAATATCCAACAACCAAAAGAAAAGTTCATTTATAATAGACTTTTCTTTAATGGAGCCAACCTTTGCAATGGCATTGCTCAATTTAGCAAAAGCTTCCACTTGCAAAAACTCGTGTAACACCTGCCAGAAGTATAGAATACGAAAGACATCTCAGTAACATTAAACCAAAATAAAAAAGGCACGAACATAGCTCAATATACACTTACATCTGGACTTGAGGCAGCATAGTTTGACAACCGGTCCATCAGTTGGGTTAACACTATCTTGGTGTCAACTGTTGGCTGAGAAAATATATCTTAAAGTCAGAGAAGAAGAAAAGGTCAAAGATCTCAGTGGAAAAAGTGCAGAGCATGAAAACAACAAGTGCTTTTTCTTGAGGATTCCCTACTGAGTTTTGTAAGAGATCAGGGTCCCCCTTTAAAAAATTCAAATTGGTGAGCCAAAGCCCTCGTCACCAAGAAATACCCAAATATTTGCAAACAACAAGAATAATGGCAATCCAGACAGCTCAAATAAACCGTTTCTGTATGAGATGAATTCATCAGAAAGCAGCCGACAAACCATCTTAGATAACATACAGTTGCATTGGATACGAGGAAAGGGAAAAATCTCAATTGCTAGCCTACCCACCATCAGTTGGGTACAAGCAGCCAATAGTGTCTCAAGAGTCTGCAAATGGTACTCATCAGGAAAGACTTGAATTATGCACTCCATCAGATAATACTGAGCAAGCTCATCTTTACAGTTGACGACCTATTCAAGGTTTCAAGATTTATCAGATTATACAGCAACTGACGTCTCATCCATACCAAAAGGAAAGTGGTGATAGATGCAAAGATGAGCTGCTGAACCTGCTCTAAGACCCTAGGAAGAACAGTCTCTTTGTAAATCTCAAGGTCAACACCTTCTATTTGTCCTAGAACGTGCAAATTTTTTCCAACCTGAGAGGAAAAATTCAGATAGAACTATTTGGGCAGTGACGTGTTAAAATATGTATTCATTCCAGTAGTGGTTTTGATAGTACAAGATCACGAAGTTCGTTCCTCTCTTTCTCCTGCTTTTCTCGAACTGTTCCAGGTCCCTGCAGTCCAAGGAACACCTCAGCTCAGGTTCACCAATATCAATGATTCACAAGCACCACACAACCTGCATGACCAAAAGCATGCTCTTCATGGTTCATTTATGCATCAGTCAGAGGCATGCAAGTGCAGAGGTGCTATGCGTATCTAACTACCATCAACTCTTCACAGATCGACAACTCACCTGATGCTGAATTCGAACCCAGAGCTTATTCATCTCAGTGAAATTTTGTAGCACAAATTCCACAGCATCCATCACAGTATTTGCATCTCTGGAGGAAAGTTGCAAGGACAGTAAACAAACAGCTTAGCCGTCAAAATTCAAAGGAAAAAGGAAAGAGAAAAACATATATACAACCCACCCTTGGTAGTCTGAACCAATCTCAGGTAGCTTATCCCTGCTCACTTGTGCAAGATAACTCCTCAAAAAAAGCCCACGAATTGGATGTTGAACACCTCGACACATTTCCACGAGATCTTTTAGAACATCCTTAGATGGAGCCTGCTTGCTTTTGATGTAAACAGACCCTACCGTACATAGCAGATACCTGGTAGACCGACATCAAGAGTCTCAGTTACAAAGCTGTAAATTTTTCAGCAAGAAATAACAATACAGACCAGGAGAATAGTGGAAAAGCAAATAATCTCTTTCCGCGCCTAGCTGCCTCTATAGATGTATACGAGATCGCCATTTTCTAGTCTAATCTCATAACTAAAGTCCAATCTAGCACTTAAAAGAAAAAGAAAAAAAGACTGAGACTATCAGATGAAGAGAAAGAGAAACTAGCTCAACGATGAAAATGAATCTAAATCATCTGCTTACATCCTGGGCAATATGTTGCCGGCATGTTGAACAAGCTCATACAAATCCACCACCGGTAATCCATGTCTGCTCTCATCCTTGAAGAAAATCTCCAGCTGCCTTAATTCATCGAAAGCTCGCATATCTAATTAGCCGAAAAAAAACCAGAAAGCGAATCAGAAGAGAAATCATTAGAAACGGTCAAAGGAGCACGAAATCGAAAAGATTCAAAGTTCGGGGGGATGGAATCTACAGAGATCGTAATATTTCTGAGGAGATAGCTTGGACGTGCGGAGCTCAGATAGCATCAGAGCGGAGTACTTGAGGACTTCTCTAAGATTATTCGCGTCCTGAGAGAAGAAGAGAAAACTCCATCAGATCAAAGAAAATAACTCGGCGGAGAAAATTTTATCAGCAACGGACCAAGGCGCGGTGTATGAAGAAAGCGTTGTGCTGGATTCCGGCGATTCCTTCCGCCAGCCACTTCTCCTCGTCTTCTACTCCGGCAAGCGTGCTCATCTTCTCTCTCTCTCTCTCTCTCTCTCTCTCTCTCTCTCTCTTCTTCCTCCCTCTGTCAGCAGTTTTTTTTCCAGTTGAGCGCACGAATAATAGACTTTTTTTATAAAAAAAATCATCTCCAACGAAATTCATATGTTCTTCTTATTAAACTCAGACATAGTCTTCATCTATTTTCTGTTAATAAGAAGAAACTATAGCATATATATACAAAAATGTAAGATGGACATTAATCATAGATGACGCTGCTCCACACATGTAAAATCATTCGCCATACGGTTTTTGTGGAAAAGAGCTGAAATGGTAAGAATGACGCCACACCAAATACACCAATTCATGATACTTTACAGACACACGAACCAAAAAAATCAACGGTCGCAAGAACTCCAACTAGAAAAAGTATAATGCTAATCAAAACTAAACTGAACAAGTTTAATGCTAGAAAGCTACTTGGACAAGGTCTTCATGGATTCCAGAAAGGATATTAAAATTACCCAAATCAATAAGTTTCACGCACAATTATGATCAGTCTATATTGAAATTTCGGATCTATGTAATATCGAACAAAACTCATGGCAGTTGTGATAAGAGACAAGATCACAAAAGCCTGTTTTGAACTATTCATTCTCGTCTTTGGTTCTGAATTCATCAACGATCCTTAGTTTAAGGTCGTGAGAGGATAAAATCAATCGCTCGATATTCATTAGTTTCACTTTTCACATTGATTTGTATAATATATATATATATATATATATGTTACAAAGATTCTTGATAAAAAAAAGTACTATAACATTTGTCCCACCAAGATGAAGAACAGAGCAATATCAAAATTGGGTTAGATTAAAGAACTGTTGTTACAATCAGTTGGGTTAGATTAAAGTATTGTTACAATCAGTCACCGTACAAACTAAGCTAAAGCTAGACCAGCAAAAATTGGAGAATTAGAACGGGACTGCATACGGTAAAGAATAAATCCCGACTTCAGACAAGAAGTGAGCATTAGGCCAAGATGAATCACTAGATCTGTGCAAACTCATGTTCACGTCTTCATCAATCTTGACTGCTGTTTTGCCGTTAAGCCTCTCTTGCGTCCTGTTCCCGAATAGCCAGTCATCATCGCCCTTACAAGAAGGATCAACCCCCATGGCAGGAAAACAAATGGGCGTAGGTGGAGTCCAGTCATCAAACAATGCATTGTATCGATCTTCTCTGCTCGGCTTATGTTTCTTTCTCTTCTTTGTTTCATCTATTGCAGCCACAGATGATCTCAATTCAGGCTCAAAAATCTTCTTTGTGTCATCTCTTGCAGCCTCGGATGTTGACGGCACATTCAGTTCAGGCTCACATACTTCCGAACATACGACAGTTTGCGCTGCCTTGTCTCTGTGATTGAGAGACTCTGCACCGGAAGTGGAGTAGGCACGAATATCCCCTCGGGGTAGGGAGGGTCTTTCGACGTTAGGTTTTTTTAATATCAACCGAATCCGTAGAGGTTTACCTGCTACGGGTGCAGCTGCAAATACATGTACAAATATACATGTGAATCTCGTAACAACAGGTATCGACATGTAAGTCTTGACTGTCCATTAAGTACATTGATACAAACCTTTGATGAGTCTTTCAACAGCCGGAGAACAGGCACCTCTTTTCCTCTTCTTACTATTCTGGCTTCCATCAGATAGATAACCAAGTTGGTTTTGAGGTTCATCAAACTCTTCAGTCAAACCACTCTTCTCAAGTTGGTCGGACTCATCTGAGGTTTTCTTGGCAGGAAACAATTGTTTTTCGTGAACATCATCAACTTTCTTGGACGAATGTTTATGAGATTTCTTACGCTTTTCTTTCTTGTCTTTACTTCTTCCCCTTTTTTCCTTCTTCTCATTCCGGCCGGTCGTTTTAGAATAAATTACGATTCTTTCCAGCTTTAATCCATTAGAATAAAGGGTTTTAGGATAGAGGTCTTACGGGATCGGAACAACCATCCCACTCAATGTGGAGAACACCAATAGAACAGACAACAAAGAAACAGAAGACCCAACAATACAACTTACTAGTAGAAAATAAACAACAATGCAGATTACCTGATTCTTGAAACCCCATCAATAGCTAATTCAGTGAAAATATGCATATATATTTAGGATATTAGCTTTACAGCTAATTCAGTGAAAACATACATATATATATAGGATAATTATATGGTTTTTTGCTAATTCAGTGAAAATATCCAAATATATATATAGGATAATAATATGATTTATCGCTGATTCAATGAAAACGTACATATACATAAAATAATTAAATGATTTTTAGCTAACTCAGTGAAAACGTACATATATATAAAATAATTAAATGATTTTTAGCTAACTCAGTGAAAACATACATATATATATCGGATAATTCTATGGTTTTTAGCTAATTCAGTGAAAACATACATAATATAGTCTAATTCTATGGTTTATAGCACAGTCATATATAGTATACCTCTGGTTCGTATATGAAATATATAATGGTACAACCAGGACAATAAATTAAATAGATAACCGAATTCAAAGATATCTCTAACACCAACAAGATTCACTCAAACACGAAATCCATGAATAAATTTAAAGAACCCTACAATTCAATTTCAATTAAACTGAAGCAAAAAAACCATAATTTGTGGCTGGACGAACCTTAGTCAATTCGACCAAGTTCTGACCGCTCGCCTGGTTCCTTGCAATCACAAGCGATGGCATGTTTTTCTTGCTTTTTTTCTAGGTCAAGAGGAACGGACGTAATCGATTCTAAACTCGGTAAATCAAGGCTTCAGATCCGATCAACCAATACAAAAATATCGATATATTCCGGTAGTTTAATACGGAGAAGAAACGCTAAAAAGAAATTGACGACCTTGAGATGCAGAGGAAGAAGAGAGACAAGCGCGCTTCGGACATAGGAATAAAGAGAAGGGGTAAGGTCCGTATTTAAAGACGCATGAGAGACATAGGTTCCGTGGGCTTTTTCGTAAGTTCACATTAGAGACCAGCGAAACCCTAGCCTTCGTCCTAGCCTCCGAGATTACAGAAACACCCCTTGACCATTTTTCTATTCCTTCTCTCGAATAATGGGCCAAAGTCTAGTTATTGGGCTCTTCGAACCCCCCAAATATATCTCAACAAAATTAAAGCCCGTTTGTCGAAACGATGCCTTATTTTGTATAAGTCATCAGTTCTTACACCAA
Source organism: Streptanthus diversifolius (assembly GCA_039880935.1). Lineage (NCBI taxonomy): Eukaryota > Viridiplantae > Streptophyta > Magnoliopsida > Brassicales > Brassicaceae > Streptanthus > Streptanthus diversifolius. The sequence continues at coordinate 2,034,301 of JAXGFM010000015.1, read as the reverse complement.
CATTCGCGTCTCTATGTTTCATACTTTTCTGTTTCCTTTAAATTCAACACACTTGTCACTCAAACGAATTGGGCTTTCTTGAGATACACACATCTTCTTGCGTTACACATTCTCCAACAAATTCGATTTTTTTTTTTCACTTATCCGAATATGCAAGACGCCCAAGAGAAGTTGTCATTCAATAGTGCAACAGGCATTGGAGTAATTTCTCAGAATCGTACTATTTCGAGAGGCTTGTTCGCTCCATACAAACAACAAGCATGTGACTTCAATCATTTGTTACAGGTACAATTAATGATCTTTTCATACTCTATAAAATATTCGACACTTAAAATTGAATTAATTAATGTGCAGAATCAGATGACAAGAGAATTGTATAATCAATTTAAGACTCTCGAGGAACGAGCCGTGTTTTGTATGAAAGCAAAAGACAAAGCCCTCGAAGAGATGACGAGAAGGTCTGAACAAATAGAGCTACATCTGAGGAAAGCTTTAGCAGAAGCCGAGTTTTGGAGGAAGTCGTCGGATCAGAAAACCGCCTTGTGTAAAAATCTTTCTGCGAGGCTCTTGAATGCAAAGAGAAGAGAGAACTCGAAGAATATGTTAGAGGAGAGGAAATTTACAGAGGAGGCTGAATCGTCTACTGGTGAAAATGGTGATAACGTTTTAGATACGGCAAGGACCCGCAGGTGCAAACGACGCCGTCTTTGAAAGAGGTTTGGTTTGTGTTTTGCACACGTTTGGTAGGGCTGTTTCATTGATCACGGTTCCCACTTCTCCAGACATTGTTGGTTCTCATATTAGCTATCGTAGGGGGAGAGGGAACATTTTGAAGATTTATTAAACATTCAAAATAAATGTTGTAATGTTTTTTAACGCAGACCTTCTCACATTTTGTTACATAATCATTTTATTTAATACATAAAAAAAGTTGTCACAATGGTTCCAAACAGTTGACCGCTTTAATGCTTCAGAAATCGACAGCGAGTCGGAACATCCGGCCCACATTGAGTCGGAGCAGCGACAAGAGAAGAGATAAGATATTATATAATATCTGCAGAAGGTCCACTACAAAGTAACTGAATTTTAATTGTCCACGGGACAGTATTGTTTGAAGACGATTTCACACTGTTGCATCGAGAACAGGTGTATAAATCGTAGCCAGCTGAAAACTTATTCCTCGATTAATCTGATTGAACTGTTTACTGAAATGGATGTGTATCCGTCTTTTTTACCATTGATCAAGTTACTGTTTTGCATTATTACTTGTGCCGATTTATAAATAAATTTTTATGAACATTGTACAACTTTTATGCATGAAATTATGAAATAAATGCACTGTATTGGGCGTTGTAAAGTAACACCATGTACACTGCATATTATATTAGGCCACTGCATGTGTCTGATTAAAACATTCAACATCATTTGCTAAAATTCGGTATGTCTGATTAATATAGAAAGAAACATAAATAAATGCACAATTGTTAAAAGTTATATCGCTGTATCGTGTCATGTGATATTACAATTTAATACCTTCTTTATGTCATCATCCATATATATCCATATTCGTATAATATAAGTTAATAACAAAAAAATCAAACCAAAACATTTTATTAAAAATATAAGTACAGTCAGACCTCTATAAATGAATATTTTTGGGACCAGGAAAAAATATTCGTTTAGCGAAATTATTCATTTTATTTATTTATCGATAAATAAATTTTTATTCATTTAAATAGTATTTTTGCAAATATAGAAGCTTGAAAAATGCAAATTACAAAAAAGAAGTTCTTAAAAATATAAAAATAAAATTTTCTAGAGCTATAATAAGGAAGTTTTATATATTGATATAGAATAAAAAAGAAGTTTTCTAGTTTTTAAGATTCAATGTAATCTATATAAACATAAGTTTTGGTGATGAATTCTATCACCTAAGAAAGTGATAGAGAGACCATAAAAAGTTGTTTAATTTTGAGAGAATTTCTAAAAAAATCAATAAGAAAGGTTGTTTTTATCATCTTTTTTTACATTCAATTTGATGTCTTTCAATTACCTTATCAAACTATTTTTTACAATACGAACAAGATATTTATAAAGTTTTGTTTGCGATAGAAAAAATTAAGGATTATATGAATTTTGGTGAAAAAAGTAAAATATTATAAAATATTTTTTGTAAAACAATGAATAAGTGTACGAATATTGTTGATTAATTTTTTTAATATATATATATATATTTCTAATAAAATGTGATGATTATTCATTTATATTTACATAGGGTTTTTAAAGATTTCAAAAAAATTATCTATTAATGTATTTAACAAAATTATTCATTTAGTCCATTAACTCAAGTCGGAACCAGCAAAATTTATTCATTTGTCGAAGATATTTATTTTAATCGGAAAATAAACATATATGCCTAGTGCAAACTTTCCGAAAACGGCGCGGACCTACTTTTGCTTTCTTAGCAACAATTTTCGGCTAAATTAATGCTCGTGGAACCAGTTATTTTTGTTCATATCCATCAGTTTTGAAAAGATATAACAAACTTGTAGCTTCGACGTTGTATATAACTTTTAGTAACAATCTTTACTTTTGTATTGATAAGATGTTGTTTTTATATCAAATACAAATATGGATGAAATACATTAATCATAAATTAAAATCATGCAAGTGCTTAACTAACTTCTTTTTTTGTCTTCTTAACTAATATTCTTTTTTTTTACTATATGAATATTACTGATCAAAACTAAACCATATGATTTAATATATGGAAGGTATACATTCTTCAGAGTTAGGACGACCAAACTGTTGTTGAAAAAAAAACGAACAAAAGGTGCTTAACCAGTAACGATTGCTATCAGGGGCACTTTTATATTAAATGTCTTAGGCTTTATATCTATAGCTCTTTGATAAGCGAGATATATAGAAACTTATTAAGTGTTTATTAACTCAGAATACTTATTTCATTATAGAAAATTTTGATTTGCATTTACTGTTCCAGCGGTGAACAGATTGTAGGGTTGTGTGTCTTCTCATTTATTATATAGGGATTTGGCATTTGTTTTGGAAAAGTGTCGTTGCTGATTATAATAAAAACAATGGTTCTCAATCCAAAAACTGAGATATTAGAATAGCATGTAGAGGACAAATATATGTCATTGTCGTCAATTTATGACAGCAACCAAATCAAGCTCTTCACGCAAACATGTATTATTTATATACATGACAATAGCATGTAGAGGACTATTTAAATTCATCATCCAAAGCTTTCAAAGAAACAATATATTTTCTTCTTCTTTTTTGATTTCACACACATACGCACTACTTATTTATCAACAATGGAACAACGTCGTTCTGTTCATCATGACATCATTTCGTCGATACTGTTTTGGTGTATCTTTTTCCTTGTGTTGTTATTTACGACAACTACAGAAGCTTTATTAAAAATTCCGGAAAACACAACCATTCCAGCGATAATAGGGTTCGGGGATTCAATTGTCGATGCTGGAAATAACAACTATATCATCACTGCGTCTAGATGTGATTATCCTCCTTATGGTATTGATTTCGACGGTGGAGTTCCAACGGGAAGATTCTCCAATGGAAAAGTCCCCACTGATATTCTAGGTTTGTTTACCTCTTGATTTATAAATTTTTGTTTATAAAATCTTCATTGACTCATTTATTAAAGTGTTATATAACATTAACCATCTTTGTTTGCCCTTTTGTCAAAAAAATAAATAAATATTAACCATGCATTATATATTGGATCGCTATATATCGAATGCACTAATTAATTATATTTTAATAATAATATTGTTTTTATAGCGGAAGAATTAGGCATTAAACCAAATATACCGGCATATCGAGATCCAAATCTAAAACCAGAAGATCTCCTAACCGGTGTGACATTTGCTTCTGGTGGCGCTGGTTATGTTCGTTTGACAACAAATATACTAGTAGCTAATCTCAACTTCTTATGTTTTGAATTTATCTAATGAACTGTTAAAAAAAAATACTATTAATTTTTGTTTTCTTTAAATCGTTAAAGGGTGCAATACCATTATCGCAACAACTGAAATATTTTGAAGAATATATAGAGAAACTGAAACGAATGGTTGGAGAAGAGAGGACAACGTTCATAATTAAGAATAGCTTGTTCGTTATTGTATGTGGTAGTAACGATATCGCAAACGACTTCTTTCTTCTCCCTTCGGTTCGGCTCCTATACGACGTTAATTCTTTCACTGCTCTTATGGCCGACAATGCTCGCTCTTTTGCTATGGTAAAGAGGAACGTTATTTAATCACTGCTATGTTATCATAAAGTCATGTTAACCTTGCTTCTCTTAATTATTGTGGTAACATTATAACTAGAGATTATTGGTGTCTTGAGAAAAGAATTTGTTAGAATGTTATTTTAATATTTTTGTGTGTGTGTTTTTATCATGTGGTGTTGGTAGTCACTCTACGGATATGGAGCAAGAAGAATACTAATGTTTGGTGCACCACCAATAGGATGTGTCCCTTCGCTGAGAACTATAGCAGGAGGACTTACAAGAGATTGTGTTGTTAGGCTTGATGATGCATCAAAACTTTTCAACGCTAAGCTCACTGCACATATTGATAGCTTGTCAAGAACCTTACTTGACTCGACTTTACTCTATATCGATATCTACAATCCTCTTCTTGACCTCATTTTAGACCCTCATCAATATGGTAATTAATCATTATTTCCTTTTTCATGAAATAATTATTTTTTAAAAACACGTATAATTATTTTACCCAAATATAATATAAAAGTGTATGTTTATCATGGATTTTTATAGGATTTAAGGTGGGCAATTTAGGATGTTGCGGAACCGGACTAATAGAAGTGACTGCGTTATGCAACAACTATACAGCTTCTGTATGTTCCATAAGATCGGATTATGTGTTTTGGGACAGCTTTCATCCTACTGAAACAGCTTACAGAATTATAGTTGCCAAATTTCTTGATAGATACTTCAACAGGTTCTTCTAATTAATCGATATATAGCACCTATTTTTAAACATGTTCGCCACACCCTATTTATGATTATTTGAATTATCATTACAAGGCAAATATATTACAAGGAAAAGATAAACTACACTTTCTTTTATGTTAATTGTCTCTTTTTTTTCATGGCTTGTAGTTGTCTTTTATAATATTTTATGCTAATAAAGAAGATCTTTGTATATTTCTATTGTTCACAACTTCGTAAAATTTTGATTTTTTTTTCATTTTTTACAATAGTAGTACCAACAAGAAAGATTGTCATTGGTCACAGAATCCTGATCTGATCGTAACTCAAACTTAATGCAATGAGCAAAGTACCCACACAAGAAAAAAGAAAAAGAAACAAAACAAAAAGAGAGAAAACTATATAAAAACAAAGGTAAGAAAGGCCCATTAAAATCTGTTCAACGCAGGCCCAAGAGCACTCCAAAGTTTTTTCTTTGTCGGAAAACAAAAACATGACAAACAAACAGAGTAGCGATAGAGGGAAACCATTTATCTCTGATTCAGGTAACATATTCACTTCCATCAATGTGAACTCGAGATCTCTTCATAAACAGTTTCACATAGCAATCTGACGAGTTTCACATACCAAGTTAACAAAATTTGTATGTTTGCCACAGGATTTCAGGTGGTCGATAGAGAATGTTGTGGAACCGGACTAATAGAAGTTGCTGTTTTGTGCAACAACTTCACAGCTGAAGTATGTCCGAAAATATATGATTATGTGTTTTGGGATAGTTTCCATCCGACTTACAAGATTATGGCCACAAAATATTTTGAAAGAGTTTTCGACAACATATTTTAGTCTTATGACTACATGCAAGTTAATCTTATTTAACACATTTTTTTCCTGGTTATAATCTTACTAGTCCTGATATATATCGAGGTTTGTCTAAAAGAATATATTATGTATTTTGGGACAGTTTCCATCCACTAGTTATAATTTGTGACTACAAGTTAGTATGGCTTAACCTCTCTTTGTTTGTCTTCTTGTTTGATGTATCTTCGGTCTTTTTGTTTTCACTTATTCATGTATATTTATTTTGTTTTTCTTTAACTCAACTTAATGCTTTCGTTGATCAAATTGCGATTACACTAAAGGGCATGTCAGCTTCTGCCAAAGGTTTTAGCCAAAAAAAAAGATGGCAAACAAATAAACCGAAGAAAGCCCAAAGAAAAATAAATCACGAAACAAACAAAGCCCAATCAGAAAAACCTGATTCTCTGAAGCCCAATGTGAATATGGTTCTTGAAATATAAATGGGCCTACCAGATTGGATTAAAGGTTGAGCCTTTTGCTGCCAAACAAAACGATTTCGGCGATAATAGTGTTTGGAGATTCAATCGTTAATGATGCATTATAACGACGTTGGCTAGATGCAAATATCCTCCTTACGGTATCGATTTTGATGGTGGTAAACCTACGGGAAGGTTTTCGAAAGGCAACGTTCCGACTGATATTATAGGTAAAGATTCAATTTTGTTCTCTTCAATGTAATTGATTATAGTATATCCCAATATTTCCCTCAATACATAAAAGATGTGATCGATGACGCAAAACGCTCAAATAGTTATTAATGAAGAGAGGAAACGGTAAGTGGTAGTAGAATAACAAAAGATCAAATGTGGTAGACTCTTCAACAAAACAGTCACTTTTGTATAGCATCATAGCATGTGTTATATAAACAAAGCGTTTCGCTTTGGAGCCTTTAACTAAAAAACTATAAAAGTGATTTTTCTCCAGTATCGTGTTTAGTACTGGATAATATCTCAACGAGTGTAGAGTATTGTATGTACAAATAATTATTGATGAGAATATATGTGGCATGGATCGAGGGACAAAGAAACTGAAAAAAAATGCTACGATTACAATTTAATGATAACATTGTTGGATGATTATAATTAGCCGCATTAACTGGCTGACGAATGTCAAATTAAGAGGACATTTAATTCAGTGGTTGAATATTCTCCGTCACACCTGATCTATTCATTTTATCGGTTTTCAAGTATGTGTCATTTTCATGAGTTTAAAATCGTATGTATATGGAAACTGAAAAGCGTAACATCAGATCAATTAAGGGCAAAGAAACCTTTAACATAGAACTATAATACTGGTAATATATTTGTTTTTCTTGTTTGTCATAACGGAAGAATATGGACTTAAACCAAGTATACTGGCATGGCGGAATGTAACATTAATGTTACCGGAAGATCTGTTAATTAACCAATGTAACGTTCGCGTCTTGTGGACTTGTGGTAGTGGACTTTCAAAATTCCTTTCACATCTCAATGGCTGTGAAGGGACGACAAAGTTCATAATGGCAAACACTTTGTTCGTATACCATAATATCAATACCTACTACGTAGTGATGATATATATATATATATAACCAACACCTACTTTGTCCTTCTGTACGAAAATATGATGTCGCTTCCTTTACCACTCTTATGGGCAAAATGACTTATTTTAACCTAAACAATTTTTGTCATACTTTTTATACATCAATTTTTATACTATGACGGTTTCAATATAAACCATTTTTAAAAATATATATATATATATACTACACGAACTCTCAAACTTAAGAACCTGATTTTTATTCTACATGAATTCTCGAACTAAAAAACCCATGATTACAAAATGGTTATATGTATATATATATATATATATATATAAACAATTTTTATTCTGAGTATTGTTGAAGATAATGGTAAGCGAATATTTTCTAAAATTTATTAATTATCTAAAGGAATGAATGATATACTTTTTTATATTTTACACAAATAAGAAAAATTTATTCGACCTATTTTATTATTTTAGTTGCACAATCATTTACGTAAATGGTTTTGTACTAAAAATTATTTATAATAATATATTAAAAATGATCCATGAAGAAATATATAAAAAAATAAATCTTATTTTATTCAGAAACTTTTAACATATGGCATATGACTAGCAAAAACTAGACATATCTAATTCAGCATAATCTATATATGTGACATCTGATTTATTATGATTGACGAAGACTATTTCAATTAATTTTGATTTTGACTTAAGTTTAATAATTCATATGGTTTATTTTAAATAACTATGGTTTAGATTAAAATTGTATAGAAAAAGATCCATGTATAAAGAAATACGACAGATTTTTTAAATTAAAATAAATTATTTTCCCATTTTTATGATTGATAATATATGATTTTTTTTTTATGTGTGAAAATAATTATAAACTGTTTTCTGATTCATTTATTTATTTAATAAGCTAGAAAAAACTATTATACACATTTTTTCTTACTCATAATATAACTGATGCCTTACTTATATTTTATAAATTACTTAACTCTTTTTTCTCTTAAACTTTGTATTTTAATGATAGGGTATTTATACGTGTATATGGAGCAAGAAGAATACAAGTATTTAGTATACCACCAAGATGTGTCCCAATCACAGAGAACAGTAGCATGAAGACCATCGAGAAATTGTATTGTTAAGTTCAATGATTCTACAGTCCTGTACTCTTTGCAAATCTGGATTCTTTGTCAAAAACTTTACGTGACATACATTAATTTACGTCTATATGAAACTTTGCTTGATATCATTATTTTTATTACTATCATCAATTAATTTTCAAACATTTCTATCATCAGATTAATAAAATTGTATCTTTGTCTTGAATGACAGAATTTCAGGTGGTTAAGAAAGGATGTTGTGGAGCAGGACTAATTAAAAAGTTGGTGTTTTGTGAAACCATTTGTACAAAGAAATATGATTATGTGTTTTAGGATATTTTCCATCCACTGAAAAAGACTTGATCGTTTTGGTCGTAAATTATTTTGAGGGGTATTTTGACAGTTTTATTTTAGGTTATGACTACATTAAAATATGATCCGTGCGATATGCGAATCTTTTTTTATTTACAATTGTTTTTGAATAGTTAAATTTATTCTCGAAAAACTCTAATTTATTTAATTGTTTATTTGATTTTTGTAAGAAAATAATTGCTTATAGATATAAAAATTAATATTTTATTTGAAACCCAAGTAGCTGTTTCTCTTATTTTCACCATTATTAAAAGATGAAGTGATAATCAAAAATAACTTTTATTTTAAAATAAACACATTTGTTTGAAGCTTTCATATCTAACTATATTTGTAGTCCATGTCAATCATGTTATCTAAAAACATACTTAGAATTTTTTTTAAAAATGTAACTGATTATTTTAGAATTAAGAAAAGGGTAAACTTAAATAATTATTGATTTTTTTCTCAGCAACATATATATATATATATATATATTTTCCAATTTAAACAATACTAACACAAGCCACTAGATTGTATGTACTGGTGAAATAAGTTATTGATTTGATAAGACAGACACATGTTCATTTTTTTTGATTTTTTTTAGGTTTTAAAATTGCTGCTAAAATTAAACAAACTAAAATTTGGTTTGGCTTGGTACGAACGTTTAAATTAAAATTTTGGTATATTTGTTCTGATAGTCTGTAATGGAGACAAAGTAACTAAAGATGGTTAGTTCGACTAATTTTTTTATAAAAAAAAAATTTACATACTCGAATGGTAATTAAGAAGAAATTATATTATATATTTTGATATTGAATCATAAGAAATATACGGATTCCAATCCGGAATTTCAGGTCATAATGTAAGCCTCTAAGGTTTTAACCCTAGTTATCTATTTACGTTGGGTAGGATCAAATCCTGGACTAGTTTATTATGTGGGTGATTTAATATATTTGGCATATTGTACCTACTAACTAATGATCAATTTAATTTCTAACAATTAATGAATGTTATCAAACCGAATTCTACATATCCAATTAATGTTTTCACTTTTCTTTCTTCTGTCGTTACTGTACGTGGAATAGCTACTACACCACTTCAAAGTTATTACCTACGTTGATACATTACGGGCTCCTCTATCGTCTACGATATATGAATAGTATAGACTATATTAAAAGACGACCCCATAAACAATAGCTGTAGGACCATTTATATAATAATATTAACTGCATTTGGTTTGTAATATTTTCTCACGGACTCGAATATATATTGAATTTCACAGTAATTTCTCCTAATTCAGTTATAATCATGTTTACACAATTGATCAGTTTTTTTAATAAGAATTTAGCAAACTGAATTTATCTTCAAATTGTAAATCATATTCCTTTTCAGGAAAGAAAACTCTAAAGCAACATACTCTAAATTAAACGAAAAAACCAAATGTATTATTAAGAATAAATGAACCTACCTATTTTTTGCTTCTTTTGTTGCACATATATTTTTCTGATAGCCACAATTATGTTAGATAGTGGTTGAGCGATAATATGGTTGTGGTAGGGCGATAATATGGTTGTGTCAGTCATTAAATTAAGTTCCACATTTTGTAGCCTTGTCGAGATATCTTACTCTTAATTAGCTTGAGTTGCCGGATATTATACTTGAGCGCTGGCTTACTATTTATAAATTATAATTATTACATTTGGACAATCGCCATACAGGTAACATTAGCAGCAAGCTTCTTCGTGATGTCTCTTTTGCACCGTTTATATCACGTGTACATATAGAGAAAGCTACCTTCTTCACACTCAGCTTTGTGGTAGTATCACCTGTTGCGTGTGATCCATATATCTGCCTACGCCTTTGCATTCACGTCCATCTTTTCAATTATTCGTATTCACCATGGTGAGTCGTTAAGTTGATTATTAAAGAACTCTAAGAAAAACTAGAATTTATATAAATGTTACGAATTAAAAAAACCAAAAATGATACCGACAATATCTTATATACTGTTGAGCATGTTGGCCTCTAAAAGTTTTGGTTGTATTTATTATGATGACCTATAAAGTTGTAGTTTGGTAACAGTTTTCACCACATGCTCAAAGATTGAGATTTTTAAATTAATTAGTATTATTTATCGCATTTTGATGTAACCTAATTATCATATTATATTATGTATATATTTGGATTACAAATGTCGAGAATATACATTTATATGTATATGTGCTTCCATATAATTTGTTTAATTAATATATTAATCATGTAAATTAAAGTGAGACCATACTTATAGTTTTGTGTTTAAAATAGACTTTACAATTTGAATCAAACCACACTGAATCGAAATCAATAAAAATTTAAATTTAAATAGGTTTCACATATATTTTTGAACCAATTGAAACCAAATTGAAGTCAAGAAATTAGAATTGAAGTATCCAATTTATTTATAAAATTTAATCATACGAAAATAATATTAATTATATTATTTAACTAACATAAAATTAGTTAAGTATTCATCTATTATTCTCTTACACTGGATAAATTCCACTAGGGAGAGAAAATTCTCTGTTGAATTAAATCACTTTTGTTATAAACCAAAGAGAATAATACAGAATTAAGGAGAAAATATCTAAATTTTGATTGGTAACTTGCAAAATTAGAAATAATCATTTTAATATGATTTTGGTAATATTATGCAATCAAAAAGTTTATGAAGATCATGTTTTACCTTAAAAATTAAAGCAAAAGTTCATTAAGGAAACAAATAGGTATATAGTAGCCTTTTGATGATAAATACTTAAATTAAATGTACTTTTTATTTTACCTATAAACAATCAACTATTAAAAGAAAAAGGAAAAAATATTGATAATGAAAACTATGTCATTTTTCAAATATATTTAAAATGTGTAACCAATTTTGACACTTAATAGTTTTGTATATAATATTAAATAATATTTAAATTTACTTTAAAAAATATTAGATAGGCCTTGTTCAGCATTGATTGATGCCACCAGCGGCAGCGGTGAAATAAAAGATTACAACGGAACGAAAGCAAATTTAATGAAGATGAAAGTATAATTTAGCGAATTATCGGACACACAAAAAAAATTTTTTACTGCTGTTCCTGATATTTTCAGCGTCGGATTTACTCGTTGCTACTTGCTGATCGATGGAAAAAAAATTGATGTTGTCTTGCTAATGCTGTATAATTGCCATAGTGACATTTGTAATTTACGGTCGCCATCGTTAGTCGCAGGCGTTTATAAAAAAATAGGACCATACTTGTTAAATATATGTATAGCCTTGTAACTTTGTATTATATTCCGATCCTCCACAAATTTATCTAATGCAAAATAATTTTATTTCGCAGTTATTCAGTTTTTAATTTTTTTTTTTGTTGTAAGAAACTTTTATTTGGCTATTCCGTAATTATGTAGTGTTATTAACAGACACCCTAACCTTTTTTAGGGTAACCTATCCATTTAATAAAAGATTCTACAGTAGATTGTTCTACGTTCCAACGATTGACGTTAGACAATTCAGTTAATGCGTCTGTTTTGAAACAGAGCAGAGTATTTAATACTCTTATGAGGACAGCATTTTAAACTATTAATTACAGCGATTATAATCCCATTTAATTAGCGTTGACAAACATACGCTTGTTGTCACTCAGCTGGCAGTACGTGATTGGACATACGCACAAATAGTTAAAGCAGCCATATTAGTTTTAATAAAAAAAAACTAATATGATTAGGAATTGAGAGATTAAGTTCACTATCTCAGTTGTTCGCAACGAGTAACAATTATAAAAAATACCCAATCTATATCTAAAAATGTTTCAGTGAACAGACTCATTCGGTCTTGTCCGAAGTCTACCTCAAGTCCACAACATCTCCACCACGCAATGCATGGCACACTTATATTAATATAAAAAAATGTATACATGTGTCTATATATATATACAAATAAGTGTGATAACATACAAGAAAAGTTTATATAATGCTCCGTTTGTCTTGGTTATTTTATAAAGCTTCAAAGCAAGCTTTTCTTTTATAAAAATCTTATTTTTTTTTTCTACATTACAATAAAGCAAACATGAAAGACAATGCAAGCTGGTCTTCGCTGAAACTGTGTTTGTTATCTGTTCTCTTTCTCACTGAGACGATCGCCGCCATAAAGCTGCCGCCAAACTTGAAGATTCCGGCGCTAATAGCTTTCGGAGACTCCATCGTAGACACCGGAAATAACAACAATGTCAAAACCGTAGTAAAATGCGATTTTCATCCTTACGGTATCAATTTCAAAGGCGGAGTTCCCACCGGGAGATTCTGCGACGGACGAGTTCCCACCGATTTGCTAGGTCCATTCTCTCGATTATACTAGTTTCTAGATATTAGTTCACTCTTCTTTTTTCAGATTTAATGCCAGAAGAGAGACGTCAATGTAAGAATAGATTCATGCATTTATATATAACGACCGTTAATTATAAGGACACAAGTAGCGACTACGGCTAATGATTTGAGCAATCATTTGTTTTTTCTTGTCCCTTTTTAGATAGGTTAAAAAACATGTCTAGTAAACACTGACTCAAGAAATATGAATATTAACATTTAATAACAAAAATTCGGTTCGAGTCTTCTTCAGTCATGATATTAATTTGGAAGAAAAATGTTTTATAAAACCAAAAAAAAAGTGTTTTAAAATAACGTTATTTATTTTTATGCTATGGTCTTGTCTGCAGCGGAGGAGCTGGGAATAAAATCAATTGTACCAGCATATCTCGACCCGAATCTAAAACCCGAAGATATTTTAACCGGTGTATCATTTGCGTCTGGAGGTTCTGGTTATGATCCTGTAACACCGAAACTCATGGTAATGCTATTGATGATCATTGTATATATATATATATATTTAAAATTCCTATGGACATTTTTGTTTTTTATTTATTTATCCTAACTAATTTGGTTTAATTTCTACTTGTAATGATATTAATTAGGGCGTAATATCATTAGAAGAGCAATTAAAATATTTCGTGGAGTACATAGAGAAAGTGAAGAGTTTAGTTGGTGAAGAAAGAAAAGGCTTTATATTAGCCAACAGCTTATTCTTATTGGTCGCAGGCAGCGACGACATAGCCAATACTTACTTTGATCTTCATGCAAGACCTCACTACGACGTCGATTCGTACACTACTCTTATGGCCAACTCTGCCTCCGATTTTGTTACTGTAAGCTTCTCTCATATTTTAGATAAATCTGTCTCTATTTTTAGGCATTTCAAAAAAAAAATCTGTCTATTCCACAATAACTAGTATACTTTTATTTCTCTAGTCTTATTGAAAGAGTGAACAAAATTTACTATTTACCGTTTACTGGATGCGCCATAAATAACGTAAAACATTTGCTAAAGTAGTAAAAATCTATCAACAATAACTATTCAGTAACGAATACTTGTACTTATTTCATGTAATAATTTATGACGGTTCAGAATATTTATATTGTTGTTATTTACAACATACTTGGATGATGTAGATGTCTGACGCTTTTAGTAAAAACTTGATAAATTAGATTGGAAGAATTATTTTAATTATGAGCGTATTAAAATTATAATAAGTATTTCTAAATACTATCAAATTTATGGTCACCTACTAAATTATCCAGCTTGTATATGACTTCTAATTTTATTTTCAGCGGTTCACACATTTCGATTCCAATGAAGGGCACTCATATCGCATAAATAAATTACCGGCTAAATTTCTTTTTCTTTTTCGTGACATCCAACTTTAAAGCCATTAATATTGGTCGTACCATGTGTAGCTTGATCATTGATGTGTCTCATCTTTTATCTTCTTTAATTTTATCTCTGCTAGAATATGTAATTATATGTGGATGGAGTATTTTTAAATTTTATTAAATATTATTATTCATTAATTATAATGTCAGAAACTATACGGATATGGAGTGCGAAGACTAGCAATATTTGGTGCACCACCACTTGGGTGTGTACCATCACAGAGAACCTTAGGAGGAGGTCTTCTGAGAGAGTGTGTTGAATATTACAATGAAGCAGCAAAGCTTTTCAATTCAAAGCTCACCCCAAAATTGGATTTGTTGCAAAAATCTCTACCGGGTATCAAACCGGTCTACATTAATATCTACGACCCTCTTTACGATATCATTCAGAAGCCTGCGAAATACGGTAATACGCAAAGATTTTTCACGTAAAGTTTCTTGTAGCACTAGCTTTTTTCTTTATTTGATTTGAAAAAATGTACTAACTTTAAAGTTATGATTTGGGTTATTGTAGGATTTGGAGTGTCAAATAAAGGATGCTGTGGAACCGGAGTCATAGAAGTAGCTGTGTTGTGTAATAAAATCACATCTTCTGTATGTTCTGACGTGTCTAGTCATGTGTTTTGGGACAGTTATCATCCCACAGAAAAGACTTACAAAGTGTTAGTCTCACTGTTGATTTCCAAATTTATTGATCAGTTCGTCTGAATTCTTCGCGTCATAATTAATAATTTATCTTATTTCATCATATTTTGTTTGTAGTGTTTGAAAATTGTAATTCGCTCTAAATAATATAATTAGTATTTCTTGTTTCATTTTTTGTGTGTGGAGAGAAATCGATTATTTACAGTTTTACTTCTCATTACGAATCTTGTAGTTTGCTTCGCTTCAATCTTGTGGGGATAAATGAGTCAACATAACGATATGTATAAATGAATAATTCTTTATGTATTTATAATCAGATTATGGAAATAATATCTACGTAAAACTTGCAGATCACATTCATCGTGTGTGTACGTACTACTCCCATGCATTTCTAGCTTCCATCGACAAACAAAGACTAAACGTCTAAAAGTAGTTAGGAAACCACTTGTTTATATACTAATGGCACGAGTTAAGAAGTACCATTAATTGAATTCTCTATAAAACATAAGAGAATCTAAAGACTTGTCGGGGGAATAATGTGTAGAAACAAAATATTGGTGTTAGCATTAATTTCAATTTATTTCTTATCAAGCGAAGCTGCGAATGGATCATTTCCTGCGATTTTGGCTTTTGGAGATTCAATAGTTGATACCGGTAACAACAATTACCTCCTGACTCTAATGAAAGTAAATTATTGGCCATATGGGAGAAGCTTCAACTTAAGATTGCCGACGGGAAGATTCGGAAATGGAAGAGTTTTCTCCGATATAATTGGTATATATAATATCATAAGCTACTACAATTCTTCTTTGCAATTCCTTTTATTTTTAACATATAGTATACCAATGTTTTAAAAATCTATTTTTTTTTTGTTGGGTTGTCGCAGCCGAAGGTTTGGGGATAAAACAAATTTTACCAGCTTACCGTAAGTTGTTCACTGCTCCAAGCGACCTTAAAACTGGTGTTTGTTTCGCATCAGGTGGTGCAGGAATCGACCCTATTACATCTAGATTGCTGGTGAAAAAAAAAAAGATGACGAACTTGTTACTTGGATTAAAAATGTTATAAAGATATCTTAATTAACTAAACGTTTTTCTAATAAATGTTTTTGAATGGGTGGTGGTTTGGTCAGAGAGTTTTATCGCCGGGCGACCAAGTAAATGATTTCAAAGGCTACATAAGGAAGCTAAAGGGCATAGCAGGTGTTTCAGGAGCAAATCAAATCATTGCAAACGCAGTGTATCTTATTTCTGAAGGAAATAATGATATTGGAATCACATATTTTGGAACTCCAACTGCAGCTTTACGAGGAATGACTCCCTATATATACACCAGTAAACTAGTTGGTTGGAACAAAAAATTTATGAAAGTAAGACAAAATCATTATGTTTTATTCATCAATCATCGAAATAGTAATGTACCAAGTATTTATATTTTGTTCACATTTGTTTTGGTCATGTATATGTGTGATGAAGGATTTATATGATCAAGGAGCTAGAAAATTCGCAGTGATGGGAGTGATACCGTTGGGATGTTTGCCTATGTCAAGAATCTTCCTTGGAGGGTTCGTCGTGTGGTGTAACTTCTTCGCTAATTTAATATCGCAAGATTACAACAGAAAATTGCAGAGTGCTATCAAAGGTTGGGGAAGCGAATCCGGTTTTAGCGGTGCAAAGTTTGTCTATGTCGACATGTACAACACTCTTATGGATGTTATCAACAATCATAGAAAATACGGTACATTTGTTTACGCGCCATCGTTTATATATATATATAGCACACTCATTGCTCGATCTGTTCATTCACTGCGACATTTAGGCAAAATCTATGTGGTTGATGAATATACTATTAGTTACGTATCATGTTCTATGGTTGCAGGATTTACTAATGAGAAGAATGCATGTTGTTGTATGATTACAGCAATAATACCTTGCCCAAACCCAGATAAATACGTCTTCTATGACTTTGCTCATCCTTCTGAGAAAGCCTACAAAACCATTTCCAAAAAGCTGGTCCAGGATATCCAGACAGGCCTTGCCTAATTTCTTACAATCCTTTACTCTTGTAATCTTAATAACCAACATCGTTAAGTAATTATATATTTACGAGCATACATGATGATCTATTGAATATTTTCTTATTACAAAGAAGGGGGGGGGGTATATTCTAGTTATGTATTGTTCATGTCTATTACATTATTCCAGCCCAAGGCGTTTGTTTACAAATGTATGATCAAGAAAATAAATCAGAAAAAGGCTTATAACCATTCCCCAGATAACTAAATTCAGATCAGACCGAATAAGAAAATAAGAAAATGACAATAAAATCACAATATTAATTGATGATTATAGCTGATGTTAACATTGTACGAAATAATATATTTTCAAAATCTTCACTCGATTTTCGTAAATGTGTCTCCTATTTTCTAAAAATTTTGTAGAATGATAACAACAGACAAATCAGATTAATTTGCTAGCATATATACGAGACCATCATTATTTTTAGGTCAGCACAACAATTCATTACAAACCAATATTTCTTTTAATATATATAGAATCGAGCAGATTATACAATTTTCTCTTAATGATGTCTTTATTTTGAATCTTAATAAAATGTAGACCGCATAGAAGGAGATGAGGTCGGAAAATGAAAATGATGAGATCTCCAATTATCTGCTCAAATATATTGATCATTAACGTTAGAATTGTATCGTTTTTTTTGTTTTTTATTTTATTATTAATTGCGTGCATTAACTTAAAATTTGTGGTAGATCAGGCTTCCATCAATAATAAGTTTTCATAAAAACTTCAGGGCGCCAAGTGGTGTTATTTGCTCGTTACCAGTGTTACAAAATATGCTTCTCAATCGTATATGATAGTATAAAAAACATTTGAAGTAATAATGATGTCTCATGGTAACCACTAACTAAACTTTCACTAATATACAAAGATAAGATGCACTATTAAGACATAATTAAAAATAAAGCAGTATACTACTTTACGTGAGTTATATATATATGGAATTGTTATTCTCTTTAAACTATATATCCTAACATTCAATCGGCGTGTACTGAACTCTCATGCATTTTGGCGTCCTTAGACAAACAAAAACAAGACGTCTAAAAATATAAAGTTAGAAAACCATCAAGTGAATTTTTTATAAACCATAGGAAAACAAAAACAAAACTGTGAACTAAATTTTCGAAATGTTTAGGGAAAAAATATTGGTGTTGGCATTATTTTCAATTTATTTACTCTCATCAGCGGCTGAACAAAACAAAACATTTTCTGCGCTTTTCGCTTTTGGAGATTCAGTACTAGACACTGGTAACAATAATCTTCTTCTTACTCTACTCAAGGGAAATTACTGGCCATATGGTCGGAATTTTGACTTTAAGATACCGACGGGAAGATTTGGAAATGGAAGAGTTTTCACCGATATAGTTGGTATAATATCACATTCTTTTACGATTTGTTTTTATTTATTTTTATCTTTATTTAGATATCCATATACAGTAGACATGTATATTATTTTTATGTGGTGAAGTCTTCTAAAATAGCTGAAGATTTGGGGGTCAAAAGACTTGTACCAGCTTATCGTAGGGTTCGTCACATTAAGCCCGACGACCTTAAAACTGGCGTTTGTTTCGCATCAGGTGGTTCAGGAATCGATGATCTTACATCCAAAACGCTGGTGAAGACAAAACTACGAACTTGTTATTTCCGTAAACACTATTAAATATCTTGACCCATATTTATCAACTAATTTTGTTTCCTTCGATTTTTTTGGATGGTCGTTGGTTGTTTTGTCAGCGAGTTTTATCGACAGGCGACCAAATAAAAGATTTCAAAGACTATTTGAAGAAACTAAAGAAAGTGACGGAAAATAAGAAAGAAATGAAAGAAATTATTTCAAACGCAGTGTTTCTTATTTCTGAAGGAAATAACGATCTTGGATACTTCGCTGCTCCCGCTCTTGTACGATTAGAGTCCTTAGATACCTACACAAGTAAAATGGTTGTTTGGACAAAATCATTTCTACAAGTAAGACTTTTTAGTTCTTTTTATCTAGCAGCAATGATATATATAGTAGCATGGAGTTATATGCATTTGTTCACATGTTTTGGTTTATGTATCTATGTATGAAGGAATTATATAATCTTGGAGCGAGAAAATTTGCGGTGTTGGGAGTGATGCCGGTGGGATGTTTGCCTCTCCATCGATTAATGTTTGGTGGAGTATTCCCTTGGTGTAACTTCATCTTGAATAAAATTTCGGAAGACTTCAACACAAAATTGCAGAAAGGTCTTCAAAGTTACGGAGTAGAAGATTGTTTCGAAGGTGCAAAGTTTGTTTACGTCGACATGTACGGCGCTATTATGGATCTTATCAACCATCCTAAGGTCTATGGTACGTAATTAAATACACATCCCATAGATATATGCTTGAAATAACCAATTGATGATAATATATAATCGTTATTGTCTTAGCGCCTCGGCTGCGTCATTTGTTTTTATCTATTAAAGGATTACGTATATCAGAAAGGTACTTATCTTGTTGACAAAAAACCCTCCAGATTCTATTGAGATTTTAGATTTTTGGTCCCCATAAATTGTTGGAATTATTTCAATGTAATGGTTAAATGATTTTAATTGGAAGGAGTAGGTGGAGATCGACCATGGTCCTATTAAGTAATAATGAGAAATTAATAATGTATGTGTGTACATATGCTTTCAGGGTTTTCAGAAGAGAAAAGATCGTGTTGCTGTATGCCGACATCGATAATACCATGCAGAAACCCGGATCAGTACATCTTCTATGACTTCGCTCACCCCTCCCAGAAAGCCTATGAAGTGATATCTAAACCTCTTGTCTATCAGATGAAGAAAGGCCTTGCATGATTTAGTTTCTTGCAATGTTTTATTTTAATCTTAGCTATCACAATCGTTGATCATGTTACAGAAGACAATATCATACATGACCATATATATTCTTATAGTGTATAGAATGTATAATCCAATGATGTATTGGCCTTTCTTTTAAAATATCACAGAACAGAAGCGTTTGTTAACAAATGCATGTATCCTCACGAAAATAACTCAGAGGAGGGCTTGTATAAAAGCGATTGTAAGCTTTGTGGTTGCATTGAAGTTTCAGACGGACGAATCCAATAACCACTCACTAGTTTTTTTTTTTTTTTAAATACTATATATAAGTAACTCCTTCGAGAACCGGGGGATGAAGCTTTTTTTTAAAAAAAAAAAAAATGTTACCACCGTATTAGGGTGGGCAAAAAATCAAACCGAGTTAACCCGAACCAACTGAATCTAAACCAATTCAAATAAAACCAAAGTATATATCCACGCCATTCGATTGTTGTTTTTAGCAACACCAACCGTTCGGTTCAGTTTGGTTTAATTAACTTCATTAAACATTTTACTGTTATTAAGATATTGTAATATTTGATCTTTTTTGTCACTGTCATCTTTGATATAAACCCACGTTTTTCCTTTTCTTTTCTCAAGTACGAAGTTCCATTTTTTAAATATTATTGATGATGTTGGTTTTCTTTTATATTTTGTAAATTGTTTTTTTAACCGAACTATTCACATGAACCAAAGTAAACTCAACTCGAATTAAACCGAAGTTAACATAAACGGAACTAATTCCAGTTGAACTCAGTCAGAGTTTTACCAAAACCAAATTAACCAAAATGAACCAAACCTAAAATTGAACCGAAATACCCACCGCTGCACTGCACCGTATCTTAAAAAAAAAGTATGTGTAACTCCTTTGAGATTAAGCGGAAAGAAATTCATGTGTCTTTCGGCCTAAACGGAAATATCTTTCTTTCGGCATTCCCGTTTCTATATGCATAGTATTGTACGCCCATTCTATGAGCATTTCGTCTTTTGAAAATCATGCTACATGATTAAATTATGCCCCATTCTTTGAGTTATGTAAACATGGTTATATATTAGATAAATTAATATGTGTTTTACCTTTTAACGTTAATAAACTTCAAATAGGTTAATAGTCTAACATATAATTAAGAATCTACAAATTAAATAAAGCTATACCTAAATCAAAAGATTAAATGCATTAAGAAGATATATTTTACAGAGGCAATACTCGATTCGTCTTAAATGAAGGAGGTGGTTGAGCACTAAAGTAGTTTAGGGACCCGAGGAGAAAAACGATTATATATGTCAACCAATTTTTACATGAAAAATAACATCGTATAAAAAACATATCATACCTTTTTTTTATTGGGTTATCTAATATATGTAAACTTCCACCAACGAAAATTAAACTGATTTCTTTTTTTTGTTATAGTTAGTGCCGTCATTTTTATTTTTAAAATTTATCTTCATATTTCGTAAATTAATTGGTGGATATTTTTTCCATTGTTGAGTTAGTGTTGAAATTATTTATGCCCCAAAAACTAGAGAGTTGTATAATCAACAGCATATATACAAAACAGTGTGGGACTTTTGTTTTTTTTGCCAAAATGGCGGGAATTAAAATTTTGCATGTCTGTTCAAATATACGGTCATGCCTAAGAAACCTCCTTTAGTTCTGTAGTTTTGTGTATATATATATATTTTGTTCCTCACACACACGAATTGCATTGTTTGAAACTTTGAATGTAAACTAATTTATTTGTAATTTTATCAAACCATTTTATATTTTATAATTTTATTCTTAGAATAATTAAATAATTAACCGAAAAAATTATTTAAGCAACAAATTGTTCGATAATTATAAAAACTTTTATAGCACACACTTTTCATCTCCTACATTCCCATTCATTGTCTGTCACGTATGTGAATCACGTGGCTTACCTCTTCCCATATTTGCTTCAAATGTATGAACTTTTATGAAATAAATAGTTATCAATCCACAGTGTCTTAATAGGCTCTTTAGACTGTATATATAACAGCAAAAATCTCCTACAACATATTTTTCCATTTAAATTTCTTCAAGTAGATCAAATACACAGTAATGGAGAGGTTCCATAAGTTTCCTCTCCTAGGTTTGGTTCTTTTGCTCGGCTTTATCGGCTCACCGACCACGGCCAATGAACATGCATGCTCTAGTACAGAACAAACCTTTACTCGTGCCAACTTCCCTAAGGGTTTCATTTTTGGTACCTCAACCGCAGCTTTTCAGGTCTCGTACCTGATCAGATCCATATTTATTATACACTGTACGAGCTGACCAGTTCTACAGAACCGGTCCTAGCTACAAAGATTGAATAATAATCAACCCGTACTTTGACAAGATTTTATTCATATATATATATATATATATATCGTATTGAGAGCGATATATGTTGTTGTTTTTTTTGCGATATATATTGTTAAGTTGATCTTTTAAAAAGAATTAATGTGTGTGACAAACATTTCTTGGAACTTTTGTGATTTTTGTGGTAAATTAAATAAATAGGTTGAAGGAGCTGTAAATGAAGGATGTAGAGGTCCAAGCATGTGGGACATCTACACTAAGAAATTTCCACGTCTCTCTCCGTCTTCCTTTATCTAATTTTCTTTTGTCAACCACCTTTTTATAATTCAGTTTAACTAATAAAAAAATTGCCAAATTATATACAATCATCAGATTTATTTTTTTCTTTCAGATAGATGTAATTATCATAATGCCGACGTTGCCGTCGATTTCTACCATCGTTACAAGGTATTAATGATGTTATTAATCCCTGGTTTATATATACTTGTGCAACTCTTTTCAAAACATTGAAGCTCGATCTTTTCAAATCATATTAATTCTAATTATAAATTTAATAGGAAGATATCAAGTTAATGAAAGATCTGAACACTGATGGATTTAGATTTTCCATTGCATGGCCCAGAATATTCCCACGTAAGTAAAAAACTCTCAACAAAATTTATTTTAACAATTGATGTATAACATTATATCAAAAATAAAAGTAAGTAAATAACAGAAAATTAAATAATTTAACAGATGGTAGGATGGAGAAAGGAATAAGCAAAGCAGGTGTGCAGTTTTACCACAACCTAATTGATGAGCTCCTCAAGAATGGTAATTTATTGTATTTCCGATACACTAAATTCTTTACAAACCATTTTATATTAAAACTATTTTTTATTATATTAAACTATTACTCGTACTAAGTCTTAGTTTTTTTTAAAAAAAAACTCAGAAATAACACCGTTAGTGACCGTTTTTCACTGGGACACTCCTCAAGACTTGGAAGATGAATACGGTGGCTTCTTAAGCGACCGCATAATGTAAGCTCGTTTTTTAGTTTACACGACAAATATATTTTTGTATTTCTGTTTTGTCATTTCCAACTCACCCACGAGTTACTATGTAACTTATAAACTGCATATGCTTATTTCGTATATTTAGAAAGGATTTTACGGAGTATGCAAATTTCACATTCCAAGAGTACGGACATAAAGTGAAGCATTGGATTACATTTAACGAGCCATGGGTGTTCAGTAGAGCTGGTTACGACATCGGGAAAACAGCACCGGGACGTTGTTCTAAGTACA
Source organism: Streptanthus diversifolius (assembly GCA_039880935.1). NCBI lineage: Eukaryota > Viridiplantae > Streptophyta > Magnoliopsida > Brassicales > Brassicaceae > Streptanthus > Streptanthus diversifolius. Next base: position 2,010,492 of record JAXGFM010000015.1, on the reverse strand, counting down.
TCAAAGAGCATGGTGACCTGTGTCACGATGGACGATCAGGATACGAAGCTTATATCGTTAGTCATAACCTACTCTTGGCACATGCCGATGCCGTTGAGGCCTTTAGAAAATGCGACAAGGTTTTACATATATTAAACATAATCATATTTTAAATAAAATTTTAGTATTCACGAAATTTGATGAACAAGTATTAAGAAGCATTTCTCTCTAATTATTTACAGTGTAAAGGTGGTAAAATTGGGATTGCTCATAGTCCGGCTTGGTTTGGGCCGCACGAGCTGTCGGAAGAAGAGCACGAAACTCCTGAAACTCATTTGATTGACTTCATCTTGGGATGGTAAGAAAATAACTAAATTTTGTTTAACATCTTATGTTTAATTAGTTTAAAAAATATAGAACACATATGTGTGAGTCTGTGACAAATACTACCTTGCTTCATCAGGCATTTGAATCCAACCACGTATGGAGATTATCCACAATCGATGAAAGATCATGTCGGACATCGACTACCGGAATTTACAGAGGCACAGAAGAACAAATTGAAAAATTCTGCTGATTTTGTAGGGATTAATTACTACACTTCACTATTTGCATTGCACGACGAAGAGCCAGATCCTTCGAAACCGAGTTGGCAGAGTGATTCCCTCATCGACTGGGAACGTAAAATCTTGTTTTCTTTTCTTGTTTTTTTTTGCCTTCACAGGATATTTATTATTTTTTAATAAAATTTAAAATGTTTTCAAAATCTACTTTTTCAGCAAGGTATGTGGATAAATTCAGTGCCTATTCTAGCAAGGTATGTGGTTTTTTAAAAAATATTTACTAAAAAATTAATCATGAATTTGATTTATTTTTTTAAATATGTACTTTTGCATTTTTAAGCCTGATGTTGCTAAAGTGGAAGTCTACGCAAATGGTTTGAAAAGCCTTTTGAACTATATAAAGGATAAATATGGCAATCCTGAAGTCATTATCACCGAGAATGGTTAGAGAAACGTTTACCTAATAGAATCATATCAGAGAGCGATTTCGATTTAGCTTTCTTTTACATTTCATATAAACCCTGAGTTTTTTTATTTTCTTCTTTTTAATGTTTGATTTAAGGATACGGAGAGGATCTAGGTGAGCAAGACACAAGTCTTGTATTGGCGCTCTCAGATCACCACAGAACATACTATATTCAGAAGCATCTCTTGAGCTTGCACCAAGCAATTTGGTTTGTGAACAAATCGTATTTTGAGTTTTATTTTGATAGTAATGCTAATTTATATCGACAAATGTTTATTTGTATCCCTTTTCTTTTGCAGCGATGATAAAGTAAACGTTACAGGGTATTTTCTTTGGTCATTGATGGATAATTATGAATGGCAAGATGGGTACAACGCGAGATTTGGGCTATACTATGTCGATTACAAAAATAATTTGACGCGCCACGAAAAATTATCAGCCCAGTGGTACTCGAGTTTTCTCCAAGCTGGACTGAAAGAGTTCGAGTTTTAGCACGATGAATTGTAGAGAGAATGCTGTGCTCTAGACTAGTCATAAATTATAATCTCAAATACAATTAATTATTGCATTTCCATATTCAACTAAAATATTCAGATTATCGATATAAAAACAAGTAAAGTGTGGATTTGTTTACTCGTATAAGTTTTAAGTTTTTGGATAGTTGGATTGGAATTCATAAATCGAAATCAATAGTAATCATGTAGATTGTGTAAACCCGATATTTCGTACTGCATGCATGGCAAAATATAATCTTTTCCACGATTTTTTTTGTTTTTTTTTTTAAAAGGTACTCGTGAGCCATAGATTGACTGTTTAAAAATTAAACAAGTGGAATAGAGTAGAACTGAGATAAAGCCACAACTTGACGTGTAGTGAACGTAACTAGTGAGGTTAGGAGGTGATTAGCCTTATCTTCCGTGTCCTCCGTGTTTACCACCATCTCTTTTTATATCGGTTTAACTGGTTGGTCTCGTAAATTTCTTTGGACAGATACAGTTAAGTTTATATATTAAAGAAACTGTGCATCTGTAATAGATGATGATAACGATTCCAGTAAGGCAAGCCGATTGGCAACAACTTCAACACTTTTGAGTAAAAACTTAGAAAGCAGGAAGTGATTACATGAGAGTGCTTCCTAATGAAGGAAGAACTCATCTCAGTGGTGGATCCAGCTTCTAATTTTGCATCAGACTCAACCACTTCTTTCGTTTCTGTAATTGTGGGTACAACCTTAGAAGAGGTTGCAAGCTTTGTGTCTTCCAGTGGGATCTCATCAATTGATGTATAAGTGATTCTGTGAGAATGGTGATGATAGCTTGTATGACTGAGACTTTTGTAGCTTCATTCATTGTGCATAGGACAAGATTCATGATAGAAGGAGATTCTATGTTTTGGTATAGTATGGAGACTTAAAGCAACCTCTGTGTTGGAATCAAAGGCAGAAAAAACAACCTATGTTATTGGAACAGAGACATATTCGAGAATAGTTTCTGAGTTTGTGGCAGAAACAAAACCTATATGCATGATATGCGAACAAGAAAATACTATTCTTGAAACGCTACCATTAGGTTGTACGTTTGCCATGTGATATTCATAATCTCACTCATTTTGTCATCATAAATGTTGTATATATGCTTACCTTAGTTGTACGCGTTAAGTCTCTATATAAACAGAACAATCTCCATCAATAATAATCGATTCGATATTAACAATAGACATCTCGAGTCTCAAGTTTAGACGCATTCCATTTCAAGTTTGGCATTTAACCAAGTGATGGTAGTTTGGTGGTAAAAAAAGTCATGAAGAGTTTCGCTCTCTTTCTGGAATTAACTTTCACCGATAACTTTTTTTAGTTTTATTTAACAAGTTGAAATAGTGTTATACTTTATGCCATTTACAAAATCTGGTAAATGGGTTATTCGATTCACCCTGGACAATTAGTTAGATGTTAAAATTTTGGATCAATCTTGATTATTGAAAAGAAACAACATTATTATTTTATTTTCATCTTAGTGTGGATTTTGTTTTTTTTGTTTTTCTTTTGCGAACGATTAATCCCGTCTGTCCACATAGCTATGTGCCTTGGATCATTCTAATAAGACTCCTCAGGACATATCAAGTCACACGTTGAATTGATTTGTTAGGCGAGCATCGATATCCACATATTATTAAATTACTTATTCTATATTTCGAGCTTTTATCTTTTACAATTTTATTCTGACATTTCAATCTAAGGCTTTCCATAAGATTACATTTGGTTACAAAATTTATGATATAATTATTTTTGCTGTCATCCAACGCTTGCACTAAACATTATACACTGCTAAACCAGAATTAGAGCACTACTAACATTCATAACTAAAAGATATAAATAATTTTTTTTCGTAAGAAATAAGAAGATAAGTATTGGAAAAGAATCGAGGACAAGTATTTTTGTTAAGAATCTATGATGATTAACTAACTACATGGAAATTATATAATTTTTTGTTTTTAATATATATATAAATTAAACTCGAATTTATTATTAATTTATCCAATATAAACAATATTCCATATTTATCGCCTGAAAATCATTTGAAAATAATAACAGAAGATAAGGCCAAATGTGTTTTTTGGTTAACTTACAAGTGAAATCTTATTAAGATTTTTTTTTTTGATTTTTTGGAAAAAAATAAAAAACATTTCCTTATTATTACGAATCTTGCGATGACTTGGTAACAATCGACCGACTTATAAAAATTGAGAGACGCAATAATCCTTCTTTCTTATATTTCCTTCATCGCTTCTCAAAATCAAAATAAAATCTCCCAAATTCTTCTCTCCGTTTCCCTCAAAGATGTCGACGAAGAAGATTGTGTTGAAGAGCTCCGATGGCGAGTCTTTCGAGATTGAAGAGGCTGTGGCTCTCGAGTCGCGGACCATAGCGCACATGGTTGAAGACGACTGCGTCGACAACGGAATCCCTCTTCCGAACGTCACGAGCAAGATCCTTGCGAAGGTGATTGAGTACTGCAAGAAGCACGTCGAGGCTGCTGCTTCCAAGAGCGAGGCCGTCGATGGTGGTTCCTCCGACGATGACATCAAGGCTTGGGATGCCGAATTCATGAAGATCGATCAGGCTACTCTCTTCGAACTCATCCTGGTCTGTCACTTTTTCCCTATTTTGTTTCCATCGGTGTTTTCTTTTTTTTTTTTTGATTTTGGGATTTGGGATTTTAGGGTTTTCGATTTGCAAAATTAGGGTTTCATTCTCGCTTTTTCTCGTATCTAAGAATTAGGGATTTTGTTTCCGATATTGGATCTCGCCTGAGATAGAGATAGTTAGGGTTCTTACTTTAAGATTTGATTTCCTGAAACAGAAGTCGACTGGAATTGAAAATTTGTTAGGGGCTAATTATAGTTGAGATGAATGTTTGATTGGTTGGGATGTGGATCTAATGGCTTCAAATTTTGTTGGATCTTCGCAGGCTGCTAATTATCTGAACATCAAGAACCTTCTTGATCTCACATGCCAGACAGTGGCTGATATGATCAAAGGCAAAACTCCAGAAGAGATTCGCACGACCTTCAACATCAAGAACGACTTTACACCTGAGGAAGAGGAGGAGGTGCGCAGAGAGAATCAATGGGCTTTTGAATGATCAAGACAGAGCCTTTGTGTGAGAAGGTCGTCCAAGCAAAACCAAACAAGTTTCTTCCTTTATGTTATTGCCTTATCTCATGTGTCTGTCTGCTCAATGTGGTTGATGACTTCGTTTCTCTTTCTTTTCCTTTTCAAATTCATGACTATGTTCGTCCTCCTCCTCCTCGTGCTTTTTATTTACAATGAAGAACCAGTTATTGCTCTTTCTTTGTGCTTTAATCGGTCTTAAAAGAGTCGTGCAAATATCTTTACTCTTGCTTCTCTGCTTCGTCCTTCATACAAACATATTTCATCTGAAACCTTCTCTACTAATCGCTCTGTAACTCTTGACGTATTTATCTGTTTTGATGGCTTTAATGGTCTTCAATTAGCATGTGATCTTCTATAATCATTCTTTCATCATTCCCACTCCGTTGAGGTGCTGTCTTTTTTTTTCAAACCTCTTTCTGTTTTTGCGACTAATCAAGATCTTCGCTAACCAAATCCAGGAAACAAACATTCACAATTCACATATCAGCAACTCTTTCATGTTAAGCACTCAGCCATAGAATCCCAAATCTTAGTTAAGCACCTTAGATAACTGAATAAACATTTAGTGAAACACATTACACAAATATTTTTCGCTTTTTGGGTTATTGCCAATGGTATATCAAGTCTCTTTATAAAATTATCCACCTCTCTCATCCATAAATTTTTCTTAATTTGCAACCCTACACATAATTTAATTCAAAATTTTCAGTATACTATCACTATTTAATTTCTTGAATAAAATAACAGATATCTCCATATAAAAATTTTTTTCATCTAATAAACTAATAGAGTAATAGTGTTGACAAAGAAAAAAAAAACTAATAGAGTAATAGACAGTATGCGTTAAAGATATTAAGAAATTAATCAGGAATTACCTCGACTTCAACTTTTGTTGATGATCTGTTTGAACACAATAATAAGTCAATGACAATATCGTTGGTCAAAGGTTTGATCTGGTTGCCAAAAACAAAAATTAATATTACTCATTTATCCTTTATCACCAAATATTTCTATTAAACTTTATATTACTTATTCATGAAAATTCTGCAGTGAAGATAATATCAACTCATCTTTGATTATCCATGAGATATCTCATGTAGCCATCTTTCACCAAATTTTCATCGCTATATTAGCTATCGATGTATACATATCATGATAAATCTGTATAACCCAAAAAAACAAACTAAATAAATTAAAGCAAAAAATTACAGATAAATTACCTGAAATAATAATTAATTTGGTGAACAATTAAAGACAATAAATTTGGAATATCTGCTAAATTTCTAACTTTTTTTTGTCAACAAATTTCAAACTTTCACATAAAATTAATGAAAACGCTAAATAATCTAGTTTCTTAAATAAACCCCTAAAAAAAATTACCAAACAAATTTATGTTAGAAAATTGTGAAAGAGGAAGAAGTGACCGCTTAATTTAACATCACAAAGAAGTGAGATGATTGAAATTGCACTTGCTCAAACTGTTTCTCCCATTTATTTGGATAGAATGTTTACATTTTGATAACAGGTTGAATTAAAATAAAGAAAAATATCAACCTCAATTACACTTTGGAATAAAAATTAGATTTCACACCCATAAAAATAACGAAAAAAACATAATTATGTTCCGATATGAATTACACTTTGGAATTAAACACAATTAAATTAGATACACTTTGACAAATTAATAAAATTAACAAAATTATAATTTGTAATTTTATTTTGTATTTTGGCACATCGAAAGAGTTTCATGAAGAATATCATAGACCAAAAAAGATCTTTGCTTCCAAATTTTTATTGTCTTATAAAACACAACACAACAGCTTTATGAATATGATAGAACCACAAGATTCCAATAAACCTTCAAAATTATAACCTAACTTAAGCCTAATCATCAGCTTTAAAGCAAACACGGTGTCCAAAGAAAATCATCCGTAATTTCGACAAACTGTATCATACAGACACTTCTTTCTTTTCTTTATATTCTTCCAAGGTTATCAGTGATTCCTTGTTTCTGGTCCAATCTGCAGGTCTTGGCATGATTATCGCAATATATCCTTCGCGATCAGCCTGAAATCAGATTTTGTAACAAAAAGATGTAATAAAAATACTCTTATATAAAAGAAAAGAAAAAGAAGAGTTCAAATCCATTTTGAGTTATTCTGTGCTGGATTTTCTCATAAGCAAATATTTGACATGAAGAATAATATTTAAAGCTTAATATACTGCAGCAATATACTGCAGCAATCTCTATAGCAAATATACTGCAGCAATAGAGATTCATAGCATAAACATGAAATTTTCGTAGATTCATCAGTTTAAGGATTTGTTAGACAAGACAAAGTATGATAATTCAATTAATTATCGTATTTCTCACGGATGAATTAAGAAGCTGTGGTTGTTTGATTAATCTCTCATTCACCTCCAAGAGAGAACCTTTAACGCAACACCTAGCAAAACCAACACAGGAAACAAAAAAAAAACTTCAATTTTTAGCATAAGAGAGAATTTAGGACAAAGGAAAGTGAAACCGGAAAAAGCTGTGCACCTCACAATATAAGACCCATTTGCAGTGGAAACTTTGCACAATGCTGTATTCGATTCAGAGCGCATAGCATTCTGCACAAGAAGAGCATTTGAATTAAACACCAGCTTAAGCCAGAATCTGGACTCAAATAAAGAAAATGGACACACAATTTCGAAATGCAGCTTCAAGCTATAACAACTAGCAAAAGTAAAGAGTGAGGAAAGCAAGAAACAAATAATGGAAGGAAGAAAAAGCAACCTTTTTACGCTTGCCAGAGACTTTCAAGACGCTACGATCAGACTTACCGACATTGAAATCGATGTGAGTGATCCCACCTTCGTCCTTAAAAGCTATATGTGTAGGCGCTAATCCAATTACACACAAACTTCACAGAACAAAACACACAAGTAAGATATCCAATTTCATTACTTCAAAGGAATGAAACAGCAAAAGGAAGAGAATTTGACATACCCATTGGCGTGACGGTAGATATATTGATCATGACCCGATTTCGTAAAATCTGCAACCGATGAAACAAAATAAAACAAAAAGTGTTGAAAAGGGGTTTATTCACAGTTTGGGGTTTCTGAAGAACAGGAGCCGAATCTGAGAACCTGTGATGAAGTAAGAAACGAAATTGACTTGTGTAGCTGAGGGAGGAGTAAGCGGAAGATCTCCTATATCTGAAAGCAGCAGATTTCGCAATTTGTCTTCGTCTTCATCTCGATTTTTCTCGTCTTCTTCGGCTTCTTGCGCTCGCTGCTCCTGCTGCTCATCGCAATGTTCTACTTCCTCGGATTGCTTTTGATTATTTACTTCGATTTCTGGATTCTTCGCTACCTCAGTGTTCTGAATCTCCTTCATTCTCCGAAGTTTCAAACACAGAACAAAATCGATTTCTTTCGTAGTTTCGAATTCTAACCTTCCGACGGCGAAAAACAATCGGACTTACTTTGCCGATTGTAAATTAGATAACTAATGGGCCTTACCTTTCTTTGAGATTCTACAAAAGGTAAAGGCCCATTAAGATTTTACATAGGTTTCAATAGTTCCTATATTAGTATATTTGCCAAAATCAAAAATTCAAATCACAATGAAGACTTGTAACAAAGTATTGAGTTTTGTTTGTTAAAAGCAAAAGAACTGATGTGCACAATAATAAAAAAGGAAATGTCAGATATGTCGAAATAGTAAAAAGTGTTAACAGATAAAAGAGACAAGAGACGGTAGAATTGTATCAAATCTAGAAATCGTCGTCGTCTTCCTCAGCCATGTATTTAGCGAGCTCCTCTTCCTGCTGTTTCTTCTCCCTCCGTTTCTCGTCGCTCTCTTTATCCTTATGTGTGTTTGGCGGGAACCTCAACGCTCGGACCGCTTCGTTGTGCATATTCAGACAGAAGGCAATCCTCGAGTTAAACGCAGTCTGCGGCTCGTTAGTGGAGTAGATGTCTCCTGTCTCCTTGGAGACCATACAACCGTTCTTGTGGTCGATGGTCGCGTCTATTGCTCCATCTCTTATGGCTTTAGCCACAATGCTTTCTGCATCTGCGACCGGGTTTGCAGAGTTTAGCCTTAGCTTTTGGGCGACGTCTGTTAGAGAGATTCTTGAGTAGGAGATGCTGATGTTGCGTAGTCCTGTTCTGATAACGTTGTGTCGGAGTCTGACTATGAGGTTGTGAGTCCTGTCTTCAGAGAATCTTTTTGCAAACCTCTCTTGAACGCTCCTGAAGAGCTCCAAGTCACCAATCCTCACAGCCTGTCAAATCAAACATATTACTATGAGATCCTTATTTCAGTATCTAACATTTTGCTGCATAATATAGCTAAATGTCCAGAGAGACTAGGATAACAAAAGAGGTCTACAGCAGTGAGAAAAGTAACTTATGTTTAATCCCTGTTTACTATTCTCTTTTCAAAAGTTTAGAATGTGTGCAGATGCAAGAATTGCAAAGATTGACTCACATTGGTAAGTTCGAAATAAGGCCGCAGGGCCTTTTCCATTCCTTTCTGAGTGAAGATTGATCGCTCTGGAATTTCGCCCAAGAGTAGTCGAACTAAAATAGCCCACTTATTACATTGGATCCTGAATCCTAGAGCAGCAACAGGTGCTTTTCTAGCAGCCTGGAGGAGGCTCTCTTTCGCATCAGTGTACTCGAGTTGGATCGTCCGGATTTTACCGAGATAAAACAAGTACCTACAGAACTGTAAGAACATACTGTGAGATATACTTTATTACAATTTGTAGATATGGAGGTCTGAGAAAACGCAAGAAGGTACAGATGAAACAAAGAAAAGAAACGCAAGGTAGATTTAAGAAAATAATGGAAGAGCACCACCGAGCAGCAGATTTATGAATGCAAAAGGAATAAATATAAACGCAATCTGGAAGAAATTTGACCGTAGAAGTTAGCATAAGTAAAGCCATCAGAGAAAGGATATAAACTACAATCTAGAAAGTAACAATAACCAAGTGTATTGAGGAATAACTGAAAGGTACCTGATGGTTAGAATGTGCCTCGAATCTTGGTGCTTTTGATCTTAATTTCTCTGCCTGGTCATACAGGTTGTAGTGCAGGTAGTTGCGAAGCAGCAGATTCAGAAGTGTCTCCTGCATTCCGAAACGAAATTTAAATTATCAAAGCAAAAAAGTTCATTAAGAATTGAATGTTTGTGTATCATTTGTGAACAAACGCACCTGACCCAACTCATCATGGCGCAGTGTTGCAGAATGGTGCAAGGCAAGAAGAGTACTGCAGGCAGAAGGAAGTCAATCAGTTAATTACCTGTTGAGCTAATACGATGAACTGAAAAATAAAAACAAATTGTCAGTGAATTACTCACCCACGAATCTCAGCAAGATCACCAGTCTGCTCATAACTTAAAGAATAGTAGAAATACAATCTTGAAGCTATCACATCAATGGTTCTCCTGTTTAAGCTCTTAAGACGAGCAATGCTTGCGGAAGAGCAAGCTTTGGCCTGAAAGAAAACAAAAACTGGAATTAAGACCACGACAAGCTTAATAAAACAAAGTATGTTAATGAAACCTCAGAAAGGGAGAGAGATGTAACCTCGACGTATTTTTTCTGATCAATCAGAAAAAGAAGAACAATGAAGTAGCAGTAAATCTCAAGTTCTGCAGGTAAGTGCTTGGAAGGAGCTTGGGAAGTCGATGATGCTGTATCAACTTCCATTTCATGTTCATCACTCTGAAACATTATTATAGATTCAAACGTCATCTAAATAAGTAATCACGAGCATAACTCGAATGTAACTAGCAACTTCAGTTCAGAAAACCTTTCTCATTCCAAACATCAGAAAAAGTCTAATCATTAATGCATGAATCTACGAGAACTAAAGCTACAATCACAAATACCTTAGGGACAAAATAAGAAAGACGAGTGTGGGCCTCGGATCCAGGAACCAAAGCGAAATCAAGGAACGACGAGATCACAGAACCGGTGAGCTTCCGTCTTAGCCCGACGGTGAGACGCACAGCACGAGCGATACGGCGGACTTCTTTGGTATACGACCCAGTATCGATCAGAGCTGCAATCTCCTTCAAATCTGGGAAAAGAGGCATTCCAATATGAGATACGATGAGCTACAAATTCAATTTTGAAACACAAAACAACCCTAGCATTGTGATATTAAGCGAAACTCAAGTATAAAATCGAGATTTACGCTGCAGTGTTGAGGTAGTAACAGAGACGACGGATTGAGTTGGAGTATGATTCTCTTTCATATCCACGTCTTGAGTCATCTTTTCCACAGATCTCAGAGTTCTTCTTCACAAAAGACAGATAATTTTGAGGAGAGAGTAGGGCTTTTGTTGCAGAGCAAGGACATAAGTAGTAATAACTTTCCTTTTTCCTTCTTCCTTCTCGAATTATTTACCTTTTCTTTTTCTTCTTTGAATTAATATATATTTATTTCATAAAAATATCAACAATGTCGTTGTAGTATAGTGGTAAGTATTCCCGCCTGTCACGCGGGTGACCCGGGTTCGATCCCCGGCAACGGCGTCTGATTTTTTTGCGTATCCTAACTATTGACGGTGTCGTTTCGTCCTACATATTGTCAATCCCCTAGAATATAAACCCAAGAGTATATAAGAAGACCTAACAAAAAAAAGTTCCCAAAGCCGGGTCATTCGAGAAATGAATTGCTTCGGCTTCTTGCTTTCGTGTGTGAATAAACTATCTCGCCATTCAAATTACATTGTCTTTCTTATTAGAGCCAAAAAAATACAGTGGCAAGTCATTCTAGAAATGGATGGCTTCTGCAACTCTGGTGTGTTTTAACTCAGAAAATATTCCAAATAAACAAGCGCTTCGGAATAAAAGAATCAACTGTTCCATCACATTAAAACCGATAAGCAAAGAGAAAGAGTTAATTTTGTCCAAACTCAGTCTTACTCTCACCTAGACAAAACTACAAAACAAATAAACAGTAGGGATGATAGTAAAAAAAAAACAAGAGAAAAGAAAAGAGGATGCCTCAGTAGTTCTTCTCTAACAAAAACCCAAGACGACGACCCACCATAAATAAATTGAACATATAACCCTAAAGCAACTCTAAAGAAAAACAGCCACAAACTAAAAAAAACTGTGAATCAATGGATAAAGAAAAAGAGATACACTTATGGCAAACATGTCTTCTTGATAGACAGAAGCAAACATAGAGGGGGGGAGAGAGAGAGAGAGAGAGCAAGGAGATAGAATAAAACATCAAACGACTTGATTTTTTTCTTTTTATGTTTGTGTAACAGAAACCTCACTCTCAAGTATCAAGCAACTGCCTGGATTGGTGGTCCATCTGATCTGTTGTTAAATCCACCACGACCTCCTCTTCCACGACCTCCCCCCCTTCCACGTCCACGTCCACGCCCTGTATCAAACCGATTCACAAATCATTCACACAATAACGATTTAATAACAGAGTTAAAAAGAAAAAGGTATGTTTTGACTATTGTTACCACGGCCCTGAGGAGGAGCATCGTAACCACCACGCCCCTGCGGACCATCGTAACCACCACGCCCCTGCGGAGGACCATCGTAACCACCACGACCCTGAGGAGGACCATCGTAACCACCACGACCTTGAGGAGGACCATCGTAACCACCACGGTCATCATATCCACGGTGTTCATGAGGAGCATCATAACCGTAACCTCCATCCTGTGGTGCATCATACTCATTCGAAGGACCATTGTATCCTCCTCTTCCTCGACCACGACTGCTGCGTCCTCTGCCACGCCCTCTTCCTCTACCATAGGACTGGTTACGTTCCCAACCGCCATCTTCATACTCAACGTTCACATACGCATTTCCTGCCAAAAAAAGAAAAAAAAAATATGCGTTACAAGAGATCCATGAATCATATGTTTAAAATCTCAACTGAAGGCTGAGAGTTCGATAGCGCAGTGATCTAGATAGAACACTCCTAAGAATACCTCTGCCACCTCTTCCCCTCCCTCTTCCCCTTCCCCTTCCTCTTCCCCTCCTTCTGCCACCAGGTGAACCCTCTGCCAGAAATATAAAACAGAAAACTTATAAAGACGGCCGAGCATGGGGGTTTATAAGGGTCATTAAGAGTGACTGAAAAAACCTCCTCCTTCATAGTCGATGTCGCCTAATGGCTTCACCATCTCAATAGGAATCGGGCACTGATATCTGCATTTGATAAATATTATCAGTAATAATAGATTAGAATGCCTATACTATCAGGGACACAAAAAGAAGCCTGTCAAAATGAATACGCAATTTATTTGTCAGGCAGACAGCCTCTGCCGAGACAACTGCTTGCGACACAACGCATGGATCTAATTATGGCCAAAGGACAACATAAAAGCCAATCACAAAGATCAAAACAAGAAACTCACCCAACAGAATTTGTATTAAGCTCTTTCGTGGATAGGGTAATCGTTATCATGGATACATGCCTTGTGGTCTCAATACTTCAAGACAGAACAAAAAGGAAAAAAGTAAGTAACAATTAGTTAAGGTAACAAAACACGCAGAACAAAGGTACATGTTAGAAATTAGCATCCAGCACAGTTAAAACCATTAATAAAAAAATGGCTCCTTACGGTAAAAGGCCTTCCTCTTTAGGTTCCCATGTGTCTGTTATGTCGGTGGATCCAATAGATGTGTTCTGATGAAGATCAGGGATCCTTCTCTGCGTTACATAGACCAAAAGACATTTTCAGAGACCCATCATCTGAACCACGTTTTGTCAAATTGGACATGTCAAACACTCCAAATTACCTTAATCAGCTCTACAATGGTCACAGTCTTGTTAATAGCTCTTCCCATTGCCTTGAATACAACTTCAGTTGACCCTTTTTCCTATATATACAAAACAAAGTCTAAATAAAAATGTTCAACTTAACCACACAATCATTCAACAGAGACCTTAAAATCATCTTTCTAACCACACAACATACGACATTACTAATTACTCAACTCAACTCTGAGAATCTATCTGCCAAATAATAAGAAACCGTGAATCATTAGTCTTCTCTATCAGAAGGTAAACTCATGTTAAGAAACTTTCATGTTATCATCGATTTCCTAGAAGAAGAAAAAAAAATCAATGATGCAGGTATAAATCTAGCTAGATTTTTTTTTATAAATTCCAATTAAGTGTACTACAAAGACCTTATCCAAAACCACAGAAAAAGCTGGTCCTGGATTCAAAACTTCTTCGTTCCAGTTAACAAAACTGTTCATAAACCCTAGACCCATATCTCCCTCCCAACAACACACCATAACAAGGTTACAGGAGTATGAACTGGATTGACACATTTTCAGATTAATCGAGAATGCGGAATCAGAGAAGAAACACAATACCTGAAGAAGGGTCATCGCATAGGTGATGTAGTTTCGTGCCCTCCCCATACTAGTGATACGAATCTCGTTCGCATCAATCGTCGTCTCCTCCTTCTTCTTCACCACACGGTCATACTTCTCCATCTGCAGAAAAAAATCCCGCCGAAATAAGAAAAAATTAGAAGAATCAAATTGTAAGCTCCACGAAAATCCCCCAAAATGGAAAATCAACGAGAAAACTAGGGTTCTTGACTTTTGTAGCAAAACACACAGACAACAACAACAAAAAAAGGATTAAAATCGGGATTTATCTTCAAATCATTATTGCTTTAATACTTACCTTATGCAGTTGTTCTGGTTAGATCCTCGAGAGAGTAGAAGATTCAGATAAAACGAAAATGGTGGTTTTGCCCAGGAAGAGCCCTCTTTGTACGGCTTCGTCTCTCTCCTTATACGCCCTAAGAGCCATTGATGCAACCGCCTCTCTGATATATATCAGCCGCACCACTTCTCTTCCACACACACGTTGCACTACCCTAATCGGTTCCGGTTCGCGATTTTGCTGAACCCAACCGATCATTAAACCAGCCCAATCCAATAAGGAATTTACTCGTTACTTGTTAATTCAGATCCGGTAATCAGGGTTTCGAACCGGAAATTATATCAGGATTGTTCTTAACTTCGGTTCACATCAATTTTCTCGGTTTAGTTGAGCCATATTCTTTTTTTCTTTTTTCTTGTGAGAATAAATTCTTGTAATAATAATATCTTCAATAAGATTATCCAGTTGCACAAAATGCGAAGGAAAAAGTCTAAATGGCTTTTTAATAGAAGAATAAAATAAATTGTTAGAAGAAAACCAAATCTACACGTTATTAATAGAAAGTTTCTGGATTATCGGTGCTAACAATTAATAATATAATAAAAAGACAAAATATATTTTAACTTTAATATTTGAAGAACGTGTCTGTACCTTTTTCTGCAAATAGATGCAGCCTATGCTTTAGGCGAACTTTTCAATCATTTTACTGCTTTTATGTAAGAAACTATATTGTACAAGAATTTAATAAATTTAGATACACATTGTCCGTTGACGTTTTTGTGGTGTAAGTTTTGAAAATTTCGTGATCAAAACAAAAACTGTAAACACCGCAACTAGAATCTAAGATGTTAATTATTTTTGGAAAAAATGATAATTTTTTAACCAAAAAACAAAAGTAATCTATCTCTCAAACTTCAACAAGAGCATAATCTTTGCTAAAAGATAAGACAATACAACTGTTGTGAGCATTTGACAAAACAAAAGAAAAGTTGTTGTGACCAAAATAACAATTACAAAATAAAAATATAGTTGGGAGTATTGACCCACCAAACGTGAGACGCATTAAAGTTTTTTTTTGTGGCACAAACCAAAATTGAACCGAATTCTTAATTAATTAATGATGAAACGATGACAAAACGAGTCATCCTTTTGTCTTTTTTAAATCGAAACACAACGAGTCATCCAATGAAGATGCTACAGATAGTACATAGTGGTAAACAAGCTCTCTAATTGAGGGTAAACAAGCTCTCTACGATTTATGTTATTTTGTTTTATATGGATGTGAAAACATCAAAAGCACTTATCAAAGGAAGGAAATGAGATCATCTTGCATCTCTACCTTGTGTGGTTGAACCAGAGAATCAATAATTTTTTTCCATCCTCCAAAATCTAAGGGAGAACCAGTATCGGGCAATACGAACCCATTAACGTAGAAGGTTGGTGTTCCATAAACCCCTCTTGAAGCGCTATACTGCAACACAACCCCACAAAAGCAAATATATGAGCTAAAAATTAATATTGTTTCGATCTCAGGTAACAATGAGAATGGCCATGATGTATCAACGACACATGGTGAAAGCTTCAAATAGAAGACTACTGAGTTTTAATGGCCTGAATCTGAACCTATCAAGTACAAATTTTTGGCCTGAATCTGAACCTAGTATAATCTTTTGACACGTTCACCATTTGAACCTATCAAGTATAATGTTTTTGCCTGAACCTGAACCTGAACCTGAACCTACCAACATGGTCAAAGGTTATACTTGACAGGTTCAGATTTAGGCCATTAAAAATCAGTATTCGTCTATTGACCCGTTCACCATTTGTGTTGGTAATACACCATAGCTAGTGAAAGCTGTTGAAGAAGGTAAAACAATCCAGAGATGAAACTGAAGGAATTACCTTGAAGGAAACTCTGGTTGCACGGTCTGATTTTGTGTCGTTGAAGCCAAATTTGAGAACATGTTGATATGAGTTTCCCAATGTGACTGTTCCAAGCTTCACAATCTTTTCCTCAATTTCAGGTCTTGACAGGAGTTGTGTTTGCGCGTTGTAGAACAATGCCTGTCAATAAACAGTTTCAGTGAACCATATAAACATGACATATCAAATGCTCATTGGATAGATGCAAACGACAACCAGCAGCTACAGATATATTCACGCATATATATCTTTCTTCGGAAAGATTTTAGCGTTCTATAAACATTGAACAAACCTGATGCTCAAAGAACCCGTCCAGCAAACTGAAGGTAGCATTTCCGTTTAAAGTATTCACAATATGTAAAGCCCGAGAGGTTACATATGCATTGTCATGGTACCTGCAAAATCGAAAAGCCAAGAAAGCCGAAATAGATTCATTACAAGAATGAATATTTTAACAGATCCTAAAGGAAATCATTCACAGTTTCATGAAACAATCATAAAACAGATACAGAAACATGAATAAACTCAGGACCTGACCTTTCCTAAGCTACTTGTCCATTGATTATGAATATATGATAGTTAGAATCAATCAATACAGGAAATATGGTACTCAAATGGTATGTGCTAGCTTCAGGTTCAGGAGAATAGACGAAATCGGGAAGTCAATGACGTAACCCAGCTAAGAATTTTCTGCCAATTTCAATTTTTGGCTGAGAAATCAGAAATTGAATGCGAAAACTGGAAAGGGAGAAGAGAAGTAGAGTACTGACGGTAAAGGAAGGAGATGAAGGAGAAGGGCAACGCGAGATCCATAGTGTTGAAGAGCTTGCTTCAGCGGCGGCCAAGCGTCTCTACTATCCGGGCAAACCGGGTCAAAAAACGCCTCAATTAGTATAGTATCCTGGTCAAAACGAAGACCCGGTGGGTAAACGAAACCATCGCGCCTCACCGGCGGCACTAGCTGTGCATGTACTTGCGTCCCGATGACAAAGATAAGGAACAGCAAAATCGTTCGAATCATTCTCTCGCTCACACTCGTTCTCTCTTCCCAGGATCCCCGGGGATTAGTAAAACCAGAGACGCTGAATGTAAGCAACGGCTACGATTGCTCGGAAGCTAAGCGATACACTCTAATTCATCTCCAACCGTTGGTTTAATTTTTGCTGACGTGGTAAAATCTCGTTGCAATTCGGTGTGGAAGATTGGTAAGCAGGGAATTTTTGGGTTATGTACACAATAAGTAATATTTCTGGTCCTTGGATAGTAAATATCCATAAGTAAGAGCCTGTCCGAAAAAATAATTAAATGATAAAAATAATTGAGATATGGTCCAACCACGTTCACAGAGAAGAAGAAACTCATAAACCATAATTCTCTCTCTCTGCGCTCAAATCGAACACGTTTTGTTGATCAGATCTTCTTCACAATTCGATTGCGTCCCTTTCCTTGTTTCCAAGTTCTTTAACTTTCACTCGATTTTCTCCATCCGAGTTTGTACGATTGGATATTGATTTTTATTTATAACGTTGTATTGCGAACCGCGTCGTTGATTGCATCAGGAGGCATTGTCGAGCGGCTTGGCTTGATTTGGTTTAACTTTGATCTGTGAAAATGGGAGCGAATGATATCGACATGGAAGAAGGCACTCTGGAGATCGGCATGGGTAAGTCAGCAATCATGGATCACACAATATGAGCTTCTCGTTTCGATTTATATCACTAGGCCGTGCTTTTTTTCTCCTGTCTGTTATAGAACTCCCCGTGAACGTTGCCCTCTCTGGCTTGATGATTTGCTTGTAGTTCTTCCTTTGTTCTTTTGGTTGGAATCTGCATTTTGATTAAGCATGTGATTGGGTTACTTCAGAACTTACTTCTCCGAATCTCGTTTTTCTTGGGATGTTTCTAGCAATGTTTGGCTCTTTTTTTTATCTTGCTTGGCTTTTTAAGTCAATGTTCTTCAGTCGTTTCCGGTCGCTGGTGTTCTCTTTTTTGAATATTGTAACTTTATCAAGAATTGAATTCTGCAGAGTACAGAACTGTTTCTGGTGTTGCTGGTCCATTGGTCATTCTTGACAAAGTGAAGGTAGGAACATCATTTGAAATCATCAAACGATGCTAATTTACTTTTGGAGGAACCCTGACTGACTAACACTTGTTGTGCTCAATGATAATTCAGGGCCCAAAGTACCAGGAAATTGTTAATATTCGCTTAGGAGATGGATCAACGAGACGTGGTCAGGTTTTGGAAGTCGATGGCGAGAAAGCAGTTGTGCAGGTTCAGGGTTTTCCTTTTTGTCTTGTTCATCTTCCTTCAATTAATTGAATTATACATGAACACCAACTATTCGAATCTAGATGTACATCGGTTACTTCCTCAGTGACTTACTCGTCCAAGTGTTTCAGGTATTTGAAGGAACATCTGGAATTGACAACAAGTTTACCACCGTACAATTCACAGGAGAGGTATTTATTATACAAGCCTTATTCCCTCCATCTTTTCGCAGGTTTTATTGAAATAATTGGTTGATTATTCTGCTTCATGTTTATGTTTATTATCTAACCCTTTTTTGTTGCAACTGACGTGTGCTTCAGGTTCTGAAAACACCCGTCTCCTTGGACATGCTTGGGCGCATATTTAACGGTTCAGGAAAGCCGATTGATAATGGCCCTCCTATTTTGCCAGAGGCATACCTTGATATTTCAGGTCAGCTTTAAAGAAGATGACTACTCCAGTGAGATCTGTGAAGCAAGATCTGTGTGTTTTTTTATTAATATTTCAGTGCATTACAGGAAGCTCAATCAACCCCAGTGAAAGAACCTATCCCGAGGAGATGATACAGACAGGGATTTCGACCATCGATGTCATGAATTCCATTGCTCGTGGACAGAAGATTCCTCTTTTCTCTGCTGCTGGTCTTCCTCATAATGAAATTGCTGCTCAGATTTGTCGCCAGGCTGGTCTTGTCAAGCGTTTGGAAAAAACTGCTGATCTACTTGAGGTAATTCTTTGCCCCAGTACCACCACAAATTTGTCTTTTATTTCTCTATAATCAGAAGAATTCCATAAAATACGTATTTGAGTTGTGACTGTTTGTTTCTACAAGTGTGTTGAGGAATTTCTACACATCTAAAGGCCTTCAATTTGAGATGCTCTTTGCTTTTAAAGGAAACGTAATTGCTGTCAAAATTGACTACTAACTCTTCAATGTTGGCTGTCTCATAAACTTGATTGCTACGGTGTTTTTCCAGGATCATGGAGAGGACAATTTTGCAATTGTGTTTGCAGCTATGGGTGTGAACATGGAGACAGCTCAGTTCTTCAAGCGAGATTTTGAAGAAAATGGATCAATGGAGAGAGTTACCCTTTTCCTGAACCTGGTAAATTTACTAGTTGTGGCCTCTAAAGATCATTGCGATATTTTGCTGTTTTAGTATTATATATTGTTTTCATTAAAATGGATTTGACCTTCCACTATTCCAATAGGCAAATGATCCAACCATAGAGAGAATCATCACTCCTCGAATTGCCCTCACAACAGCAGAATATCTGGCTTATGAATGTGGGAAACATGTCCTTGTTATATTGACTGATATGAGTTCTTATGCTGATGCTCTTCGTGAGGTAAAATGAAAATTTTATACCGGAGTAGTCCCTTTATTCCATACCTGTGGTTTTTTATAAAAAAATTGATACTAGGATTGAGAAACTGTAGGTTTCCGCTGCCCGAGAAGAAGTTCCTGGAAGACGTGGATATCCGGGTTATATGTACACTGATCTTGCAACTATTTATGAACGTGCTGGACGTATCGAAGGAAGAAAAGGTTCCATCACCCAAATTCCAATCCTGACTATGCCTAATGACGGTGAAAATCATATCCCTAGAATAATCATAGTTTTCTATTTTATTTTTTGTGCAACCTCAGTACTTATTGTTGTTAAAAACTTTTTATATCAGATATCACGCATCCAACTCCGGATCTTACTGGTTACATTACTGAAGGTCAGATATATATTGATAGGCAACTTCACAACCGACAGGTATATAATCCCGATCTTTACTGGTTTTGCTTATATTATGATTCGGCTCTGAGTTCGATTTATCTCTGTTTCTTCCCTAAAAACAGATATATCCACCCATCAACGTGCTTCCATCTCTTTCTCGTTTGATGAAGGTCAGAAATTAACTCCATTCTTAATAATACCTGTTACATTTCTTTCTATCTCTCTCTGTCTTGTTAAGTCGTTAACTTATCATTCCTCATTCTGTTTAGAGTGCTATTGGTGAGGGCATGACTCGCAAAGACCATTCCGATGTGTCAAACCAGCTATATGCAAATTATGCAATCGGGAAAGATGTTCAAGCCATGAAAGCTGTTGTTGGAGAAGAAGCACTTTCTTCAGAGGATCTGCTTTATCTAGAGTTTCTGGATAAGTTTGAGAGGAAGTTTGTGATGCAAGGAGCTTATGACACACGTAACATCTTCCAGTCGCTGGACTTAGCTTGGACATTGCTCCGTATTTTCCCACGCGAGCTTCTTCACCGTATCCCTGCAAAGACACTTGACCAATTCTATAGCCGCGACTCAACAACGAGCTAAAATCAGAATTCCACTTGTTCTGTTTTCTTCTCAGGGAAGGTAATTATCTGAGACTAAGTGTGAATTTTGTGATGTATTGTTTTGTGTTCATATAGAGAGATCAAAAAAAAAAAGGCGATATATATAATCAGTACCCCCAATCTGGTGATATCCTCACTTTTTTTTCTCTGTAATTTATTCAAAGCGAAAAATAAACGATATAACAATGTCGTATCTTTCCTTAAGTTTTGTGTATTTCTATGCAAATTTGTTCCACATTTTCTGAGATTGGTTCAGAATTAGGATCATCAATCATTATTAGTATTATTATACATAGTCTGTAACCAGTTTGTGGACTACGAAAATGAAGTTAACTCGCATTCCTACTAGTAGAATATCGATTCACAGGGAATCATAGTCATAGGCTTTGAAAATATTGCTGTAAAAAAAGTACTAATTTTGTATTCAACTCGGATAAATGACACGTTTTTTCCCGAAACCCTGAATCTAAAATGTTAGTAGTTGTGGAAAGCGATCATGATGACAAGATAGACCACCGAAATAAAGGAATCAATGTGATTATTAAACCAAAAACCGAGTTTTGCCTCTTTTTCAATCAATCACAATCTCCGTTATCTATACTCATCTTCTTAAATTTAATTAATTCACCAATATTTAACTCTTTTTGCTCCTTTATTATATAAAAAACTTATGTTTACACATTGATTATTATTATGATTTTCCTTTGGTAAGGAAGCAGATATCCTATAGGCACCCTCTCTAAAGAGACATACTGAAGCAAAAATGATACCATAACCTTCTCAAAACGCAAAAGCAAAGCACCCCCAAACCCATTCAAGCCAACATTTTTTGTTCTTAAATTTTCATTTTGTGTATTCATATTCCTCTTATTTTACAAAAATATTAGAATAAAAGGACAGAAAAAAATAAAATAGAATACACGGAATAAGACAGAAGACCGTTCTACTTTGATCACATGCTCAAAAAACACAATAAAGCGACCAAAAACGAGAGAAACAAAAACATTCGAACAAAACATTTTTTTCAAAGAATCACATAATGGGATTTTGCTTCTCCAAATCACAAACACATGAGATTCCAATCTCTTCTTCTTCCGATTCTAGCCCTCGTCATCGCTACCAACCTCTCCCCAAACCGACCAATCCTCAAGGACAAACCAGTAACTTCGCCTCCAATCCTAAACCCAAACCGGCTCCTCCTCCCTCCTCCGGTTCCCAAATCGGTCCGATCTTAAACAGACCAATGATCGTTCTCTCAACTCTCTACGACCTCCACAAAGAGCTCGGCCGTGGCCAATTCGGAATCACCTACCGGTGTACGGAAAAATCCAACGGCCGAGAATACGCCTGCAAATCAATCTCCAAACGCAAACTCATCCGTCAAAAAGACATCGAAGACGTGAGACGCGAAGTCATGATCTTACAGCACCTCACTGGTCAACCAAACATCGTCGAGTTTCGAGGCGCGTACGAGGACAAAGACAATCTCCATTTAGTCATGGAGCTCTGTTCTGGAGGCGAGCTCTTTGATCGTATCATCAAGAAAGGGAGTTACTCTGAGAAAGAAGCTGCTAATATTTTCAGACAGATCGTTAATGTCGTTCATGTTTGTCATTTCATGGGCGTTGTTCATAGAGACTTAAAGCCTGAGAATTTTTTGCTTGTTAGTACTGACGAAGATTCTCCCATTAAAGCCACCGATTTTGGACTCTCTGTTTTCATCGAAGAAGGTAATATAACAAAAATTCATCTTTCTTATTGTTTATTTTTTCGTATTAATAATTGTTTCAGAACATAATTAAGGGTCTTGTTCAAACGTTTGTCTTTGTTGAGTGTGTTTAGGACATAAACTATATGTTTGAACATGTTGTAAAATCAAGAAAAAAAAGATAGCGACATCGTATCTCCCTCCGTGTGGGATCAATCTAGTGGGACACCAAGTCAACTTCGAAAAAGACTTGGGTCAACCACCAAGTCAAGTAATGTTCCCACATGATTGAAAAACTAAAAATAAAATAAAATAAAGATTGATCCATAAATGTTAGTACATCAGAAATCATTTGATGGGATATTCTTTCACACCAGAAATCAAAAGACTTGATCTATAGAGATTGAATATGTTGGAGATGTTTTGGCTGCATTTCGAAATCCTTACAAAGTAGCATATCTATTTGTGTAGGCAGTGTGTACAAAGATATAGTCGGTAGTGCATACTACGTTGCACCTGAAGTTCTACATCGAAACTACGGGAAAGAGATTGATGTATGGAGCGCCGGCGTCATGCTATACATTCTTCTAAGTGGTGTTCCTCCATTTTGGGGTGGTATGTTTAAACAATTTTTTGCATGTAAAGTTTATTGTCACATGAGATGTTGTATTACCGATACTATTTAATGTTGTTTTAGAGACCGAGAAAACTATATTTGAGGCGATCTTAGAAGGAAAACTGGATCTTGAAAGTTCTCCTTGGCCTACTATATCGGAAAGCGCGAAAGACTTGATAAGAAAGATGTTAACAAGAGATCCTAAAACACGGATTACCGCAGCTGATGCACTTGGTATGTTTTTGCAATGTGTCTAGACATTTGTGACATATTCTACATCCTAAACTAACTAACTAACTAACCTCTCTTTTTGTTGTCCGTTTACTATTGTAAAAACCAGAGCACCCATGGTTGACAAACACCAAAATTTCAGATAAACCAATCGATAGTGCTGTTCTTATTAGAATGAAGCAGTTTCGCGCAATGAACAAGCTCAAGAAACTTGCTTTGAAGGTAAATTAAATGATTCTCTGTCTCCAAGATGATTTCAAGCAAAAGATTTCTGAGATTCTTTTGAACTTTTGTTTAAGGTCATAGCGGAAAACTTATCGGAAGAAGAGATTAAGGGATTAAAGCAGATGTTTAAGAACATGGATACAGATGGAAGTGGCACCATCACTTTTGATGAACTTAGAAACGGTTTACATCGTCTTGGATCTAAGCTTACCGAATCTGAAATCAAACAACTCATGGAAGCTGTAAGCAAAAAGGAAAACAAATCCAATTGGTTATTTAAAACCACGAAAAGATATCAAAAGCTAATTAATTAAGCTTTTTAATGGTTATTGTTAATATATATATATAGGCTGATGTGGACAAAAGCGGGACGATTGATTACATTGAGTTTATAACTGCTACAATGCATCGACATAGATTGGAGAAAGAAGAGCATTTGATGGAAGCATTCAAATACTTCGACAAAGACAGAAGCGGGTTTGTGATCTTTCTTATATTGTCACAATATAATAAAAGATCAAATCACCTTTCTAACATATTCTTTTATTTTGTCTTAAATCAGATTCATCACAAGGGACGAGCTTAAACATTCCATGACTCAGTATGGAATGGGTGATGATGCTACTATAGATGAAGTCATCAATGATGTCGATACCGACAACGTAAGAAAAAAACATTATTTGCTTTTAGTTAGTTTTTTTGTTGTTGTCGATTTCTGTAAATGATGATGGTGAATTGGTGATTGATAGGATGGGAGAATAAACTACGAGGAATTTGTGGCGATGATGACGAAGGGAACTACAGATTCAGATGCAAAGCTGATCAGATGATATATATTTAACTACGATTATGGATGCTTTGCTTCTACCATTAATAAAGTATAAAATTTATAATAACCCCGAATGAAATGAGCATCGATGCATCCTTATGTATGTTATTTTTCTTTTTCGACGTTTAAAATAATTTGTTTGTGCCTGCGTGAGTATGATGAATATAAAGAAATCAAATGAAGAAAGAATGTGACCAAACGTAACGGAGTTAAAACAATCCGTTAATCGAAAGGCTTTTTTTTTTGTTAGAAAAGCCTTTTTACGGCCCAATATGAGACTCATCGACCATTAGAAGCGCATTTATACGGCTTTAAAATAAAAAATGCGGAAACTTCTTCTTTATGTGGAAGCTTTCGATTTGGTTTTGAGCGTAGCCTAAAAGGCTAAAAACCAGAGAGCAAAACGGGATTTTTGAAGTTGACGATGCTCTCCATCTCTCAGGTGCCGAGTTTCTCGTTAACCTCCGTGAAATCTCTTCGCTCTCCTCCTTATTCGTCTACTTCTCTCTCTGTTTTCTTCTCCTGCTTCCCTAAGGTTTCGAGATTCGTCAGAGCAAGTTCTGCAATCCCCAATGTGGCCGACTGTCGTACACCGGAGGGCACCCGGAGAGTCAATAACGCCGGCCTCAAACTCGAGGAGACAGTCGACGTCGCGAAAGGAAAGATTCGGCTTGATTCGTGGATCTCCTCTCGTGTCCATGGCGTTAGCCGAGCTCGCGTACAGTCCAGTATACGTCAGGGGCTCGTCAGCGTCAATGGTCGAGTCATTGATAAGGTTTGACCTCAAATTTGATTTCTTTCCTTGTCATACAAGTTTTCATCTGAATCTCTTATATCTTCCAGATTTCGCACAATGTAAAATCTGGTGATGAGGTCAATTGTACGATATCAGAGCTTCAACCTTTGAAAGCTGAACCTGAAGACATACCATTGGATATAGTTTATGAAGATAAACACCTTCTGGTTGTTAACAAGCCACCTCACATGGTAATCGCATTTTTTATAATACTAAGATTATCATTTGTAATCGCCATTAGGATTAGAAATTGCCATTAGTAAAAATCTCTCTCTCTCTCTCTCTCTCATGTTTAGGTTGTTCATCCTGCGCCTGGAAATCCTACCGGTACGCTTGTTAATGGCATACTTCACCATTGTAGCCTTCCCTGTGTTGCTTATTCAAACCCAGAAGATGATTCCGATGAAGAAACTCTTTCGGATGATGAAGAGATAACCTCTTCTAGTTCATTAGCTGCGTCTGTTCGTCCAGGTATAGTTCATAGGTTGGATAAAGGGACAAGTGGATTGCTCGTTGTAGCCAAGGTTAGCGTTTTTTCTTCTTCCTGGTGGCTGCTTTACGAACTACATTTCTTACTTATAAATTTACGATAGGTTTAATGGCAGGATGAACATTCTCATGCCCATTTATCAGAACAGTTCAAGCTACACACTATTGAAAGAGTATACATAAGTCTTACTTCTGGAGTTCCTTCTCCATCTCAAGGGCGTATTGATATACCAATTGGTCGTGATTCGAATAATCGGATCCGAATGGCTGCTATACCTGGATCATTAAGCCGTGGAAGGGCCCGCCATGCTGCTAGTAGGTGATGAGCAGTCTTCTACAAGTACACCAAGCACTATAACACTGCATCTGTCTTCAGAATGGAAATCTCTCAAGAGTTGTTAATTGATACTGAAACTCTCATTTATTTATTTTTTCTGCTCTCTTAGGTATAAGGTAATTGAAACACTCGCTGGAGGCGGCTCTGCATTGGTTGAGTGGAGACTAGAAACCGGCCGTACCCATCAGGTAGTCTCACATTATTTCAGTGTGAAACTCTCTCCATAAATCCATATCAAAGAAGAACTCAAAAACTATAAACTGTTTCACATCTTTGTCTGGAAGAGCTTGACTTTAACCTCTATGCTGCTGATACTGCCTGAGTTTCATCTATTTGATCCTGCTGCTTCGAACTTGTGTTCTCTAAATAGCCTCTCTGTTCATGTTGATTTGAAGTAGATACGTGCTCATGCTAAGTATATGGGAGTTCCTCTATTGGGTGACGAAGTGTATGGTGGAACGAAAAGCATGGCCGTTTCTCTTCTGCAGAAAAGAGTCTCACGCAGTGATCAAGAACAAATCCTCGAGCTGGTTTCCAGAATGGATAGGCCTTGCCTTCATGCTATAGTTCTCGGGTGAGAGAACTTGAATCTTTATCTTATATTCTCTATTCAGAACTTAGGAGAATAGCTAGTTAGTAACTGCTTTTTTTTTACTCTGATTTTCTACATAGGTTTGAACATCCATGCACCGGGGAGGTTGTAAATTTTTCATGTCCACCGCCTTCAGATCTTGCAGAGATAGTAGGCCTGCTTCGTAGGAGCGGAAGAGAAAAAGTAACTTAACTCCCTGCTTTTTTCACTAACCTCATGCGTTGGAATTCTGCTTTCTGCAACAAATATTTTTGGTTATACTTGAAACCTTTCAAGTCTTGGTCTTGCTTCGGACAGGTGGAATAATCTGTCGAGTTTGGCTTATAATTACTCAAGAGTCACGGCAAATTGGTTCTGCAGAGCACAGGAGATATCATCTAGAAAAAGGAACTCCATTTTCATATTGTTTCAAGCAGCAAACAATCAAACATGTCTCTGATGATCTTTGACGAAACAAATGACAGAGATAGATAAATTTTCATGATCAATTATGATGTACAACGAATTACTCCAATCAAAGTCTTGTTTATATAAGCTTGTATGACAAAAAAAGACAAGGCATTCTTTTCAAAGGCAACGAAAAAAGCGTGCTCAAATGATCTTCAAAACCGAAAATCAAAGGCAGCTTAACTTAAAAAAGACCTCTTTCAGCTTCTCCTTCTCGCAAGATAACAGAGGCATCTCTGTGCTTGGTTTGGACAATTGGGCGAGGCAAAAGAAGAAGAAAAATAGACAACAATTCGGCATTCAGTTATAAATTTTCGTGTCCATTGATCCGTCGAATCACGGTTGATCGCCTCGGTTTTTCTTCTCGATCATCTCTCTCTGCTTCTCCGCCAGCTTATCTAAAGCAGACGAAACCGCGTCGCTTCCACCGATCAGCAGCCGGGTGATAACCTCCGGATCCGTCTCAAATCGCGCCGCCTCGAACTCCTTCCTAGCGTTCTCTCTCAGCACGTCTCTCCAAAGGATTCCCCTTGAATCCGTCCACATATAAAAACGAGTCGCGCGTAATATGTCCCGGTATAAACTCAGCGCTTCCCGGCGCGTGCTCGTTAGACGCCGCCTGTTCAGATACTCAGCCTCGTCGTCGTCGATTAACGGTTTCTCTTTCTTCGCCAGATGTCTATCGAGGAGCTCCTCCATGGTGTCTGGGCCTTCATGCAGGAACCGTCTTGTCGATACAGAGTCGCTCCGAGCCATCAGATCCATACGACCCCACAGATTTCGCCATTTCTGAAGCTTCGCAGCCATCAGCATCTCTCTCTTTCACAGAACCAACAGTGAGCAATTTTTTCTCCGAGTGACGACAACAATATTCCCGATAGCAAACTGGGCTCGAATGGCTGTTAAAACTTAATGAAGAACCGTGATGGGCTTATTCATACGGCTTTGTAGGCCTATAAACAAGCCCATGAATGTGTGACTTGTGTAAGAGAGTCTAGGATCTAGAAAAATGGTCTAAAGCATGTAGTAAGTAGAGAAACTACTATATGTATGTGTGCGTGTGAAAGTGTAAAAGCATTCAAGAAGTTATCAATGTAGACAATTAAAGCAAAGTGTTTATTGTTTTCTCTCTAAACAAACGAACAAAAACAGAGTGAGAGAGAGAGAGAACAAAACAGAGAGAAATCTCAACAGTTTCAACGGCCTTGCATGTCCAACATTTCATCGAGTCCTTTAAGTGTAACCCATTCGAAACCTTCACTTACCCAAATCTTTCGTTTGTCATTGCATTCTTTGTTCTTTCCATCTCTTGCCTAATAGTCTGTTTCATAAAAGAATCAAAATCATAATCTAGGTCAAGTTTCTTAATATGGTGTCGCGAGAACAAGCAACAAAGAAGAAGATGGGAGAAAAAGAGTCATGTTAGAAGCATGCGATGAATTAATGAAAGCAATTCATCTTTACTTTCTTATTACGTCCAGTTCACTTTGTTGCTAAACCTGGATCCACACTTAAAAGAATTCTACAAGACGATCAAAATATATGATTTGATTTTTTAGAAAATGAA
Source organism: Streptanthus diversifolius (assembly GCA_039880935.1). Classification (NCBI taxonomy): domain Eukaryota; kingdom Viridiplantae; phylum Streptophyta; class Magnoliopsida; order Brassicales; family Brassicaceae; genus Streptanthus; species Streptanthus diversifolius. Next base: position 1,981,755 of record JAXGFM010000015.1, on the reverse strand, counting down.
TCTTGTTAGACTGTAATAGGCTACGCTTAGGTTCCTATAAACTTTTCCTATTTTGGATAATATCAAGGCCAGGATAATTCACTAACTATAGGGAGCATCTCTCATCTATTTTTCAGGTTTTGGTTCTTTTTTTTTTTGGTTTTTCAGGCTATTGAATTTACTCTATGTTGGTTTGGTACGTTTTTTGTTTATCAACCATCTTTAAAAAAAAATATAAGTTTTGGACTTGTTAAGTCGTTGATATATTTTATAACCCAAATCAAGTGAGTTGTTATCTATGTAAGATATTTAATTGGAGAAATATATACTTGCCAAAAAAATCATTTACATTTTGATTCCTGACGAGCATAAATAATTCGTTGTGTATCGTAAAAAAAAAACAAACAAGACTAGCAAACCAAGCACAAATATGAAATTGTTACCACAAACAAATATTTCGATTGACTATTGAATGCTCCCAACTACGATAAAGCCTCAGAGCCGTCGCATATTAACTTGTAGCAAACAGTTGTTCGTGTAATTAATAATCGATTACGAGTTGTTCGTGCCTTGGTGGACTAATATTCTTCGATATTTACATTTTTGGGCCAGAGACCAATATTCTTCGATTAATCGCAAGAAAAAAAGTAAACCATATTATATTAACCAACTCGGACCGGGTTTTAATACTTCAATAACTTCATACACACACAACTATTGGATTGTGTCAACGTCCAATTTCATCTCGATTTTTGCTTGCTCATGGATTATAAATATGATTTGGTAACTAAATCCATGCAAAAAAAAAAAAAAACTTACTGACTATACTACATTATTTTATTTCAGCTGTTACAATTACAAGGCTTTTAGATTGCCTAATTAACAAAGAAAAAAACAAATTTCAAAATTTGAATTCTGTAGAACACCAGGGTTTTGAATCCAGCAACCCACAAGTATATTAAAAAAAAAAAAAAAAAAACACACGTTAAAGTCAAATTAGTAATTAATATAATCGGCGTCGAGAAAAAGGAAAATTTACTTAGCCCTTTAGATAGTAAACAAAAAGAGGGAACTTGCAACAAACAACATGCCTTAAACATTTGATTTTATAAGTCGGCCGTATAAACACAAAGGTCTTCTTTGCTTTTAGCTCACATTTGACCAAAACTCCTCCAATTCAGGCATCATCGTTGACTTTTTCAAACTTGTTTCCTCTCTTTTTCCTTCTTCGACATCTCTCATATACACAATACCAACAAAATAAAAACGCCAGAAGTCATCTGTTGCTATCTTCGATTTTGCTGTGAATCAATCAATGGACAATAAACAACATACTTCAACTTCCAAACCAAAGAACAAGAACAAGGTCTTGAAGATGCTTCCCAAAGCTATGTCGTTTGGACATCGCGTACCGCCGTTTAGTCCCGGAGGAGATCTCCACCACCACCACCACAATACGACGTCATCCTCCAACAAAGCGTTTTTCTCCGGTCCTATGGTCCCTTTGGTTCCGAACGCCGCTCGGGTAAGGAGAAACAAAAGCGACTCCGTTTGGGACGAACCCACTTCCCCTAAAGTCTCTTGCATCGGCCAGATCAAGCTCGTTAAATCAAAACGCTCCTCCCCGAAGAAAAACAGAGCCACGGCGTCGCTGATTTCTAAAATCCCGAAAACAACTTCGTCTTCTTTAACCAAAGAAGATCAAAAAGGTCGTCTTTCGAAGATCAAGCGTCTCTTCTCGTTCTCGTCGGCGGCTGGAGGTAACACATCCAGAAAATCCCATCCCACCGCCGTATCAACCGCGACTGAACATCCGGTTACGGTGGTATCCGTCGCGGCGGTGCCGTCGTTAGGCCAGATGAAGAAATTCGCAAGCAGCCGTGAAGCTTTAGGAGGATTCAATTGGGCGGTTGAGATGAAACATGAAGAAGAATCTCCGGCTGATCATCGCCGTGGTTACTATTCCGATGATGAGAGGAGAGGAGATTACTTGAGAGACGACGAGGAAGACGAAGAAGACGACATAATAATTCCTTTCTCAGCTCCGTTGAGTTTGAAGCCGAAGAAAGAAGTTAACTTGTGGAAGAGAAGAACCATGGATCCACCAAAACCACTTCATCTTCAAACATCTTGATTCAATTCCTTTAAAGTTTCTCTCTTTTTTTTTCTTCAATATAATATATATATATATTAAGTTACTGTAAATTAAATCATATATTGATCATTATAGAGAGTGAATCTGGATTTTGTTATTATGTGTATATGCTGAATGGAGCTGATGATTATCATTTCCCTTCATTAGTTAGTCTTTGTGAATATCTGTTTTGGTTCAATTTTGCTATATGCCAAATAAATTATTACAGTGACAATGTGTATGACGACAACCAATGTCTTCCCACCACCAAATTGTCCATCCATATATTAAATGTAATTCACAATCCAACCATTAAATATCACATACAAAATGATATTAATGCTTGTAGTTATATAGAGAATAACACAATATCTTCATTGGGTAAGTACAAATCAATTACATCTCATTCTATTACCGAAAAACTCAAATTCCGCCCAATTTCCGTGGCTTCAAAGTTAAAAAAAACAAAGCAAAATCAAATAACGAATCACACATTTGTTTTTTCATATTAACCAGTCTCGGATGGTACAAACAAAACCCGAAAAATCATTTTTTTTTTAATAAATCGAGTTTACAATTTAGTAAGTGACACGAACGCCTGAATACCGGAGAATCTCTCCAATGAGTTCTCCTTTACCGGAACCAACATACCGGCCACAAATATCGCCGTCTCTAATGAATAAGAAAGTGGGTACTTCGATAACATTCATGTCCTTCAGAAACTCCATACAGCTATCGTTCTCGTCGCCGTTCATTCTAGCGAACACGACGGTCTCCGACATCGACCGGGACAGCTTCAGCACTGTCGGATAAACCTTGACGCAGGGCCCACAATGTTTCAGACCGACGTCGAGCACAATCAGCTTGCCTCCAGTGCGATTCTCGTCGATCAGCTTCTCCACATCAGCTCGGCCGTGCAACTGCACCACCGCCGAGTGGTTGTCGCCGTAGTATAGCACGTCCCCCATTAGCTGGTCCGGTCCAATACCTGCCAAATGGTCAATCTTTTCCACTTATTGACGTGTTTGCCACTATACTCTAAATGCGACTAACTTTGTTTTGAAATTTTTTTTTTTTTTTTTTTGTAAAAACACTTCTCACGTTGTTAACTAGACGAACGTTTTGATATGGAATTTGTAAAACGAATTCGTGTAGCTATATTGGATTTTACTTTCGAAAATTCACTAAAGTTTTGTTTTATGACCAAATTCACTAAAGTTCGTGTTACAACATCAACAATATGCCTAAGTAGATAATCATCGTAAATTGTACTCAGCTAATAACTTAATCTACAAGTGTGGGAACGATTTGCTAAAATATGGGTAGAATTTGAGAGATTTTATCTAAGGAATTAGGGAAAATTCGAGTTCACCTTCTTCCTCGTGTATTTTCTCCATGCCCTTATAAAAGCTAAAGTGAGGAACTTTCTCGATCTTCTCTCTCCGACAAAGCTCTCTGGTCTTTTCGGACTCATCACCCATGACGAGCAAGAAATCGACGTCGTTACAGGTCCTGCTCAGCTCCACCATAAATGGATATATCTTATTACTCTGATCACTCTTACTCGTGGCAAACTCCACCACCACAAGCTTGCTCTTCGCCTTTTTAAGCGCTTCGTCGAGTTCCTCTCCGCTGTGAATCTTTTGAACTTTCTCGTCCTTCGCCTCCGGTGAACCCACCTTTCCCGGCGACGCCGCACCGGCCTTGACCTTCACGGCGGCGGATAATCTTCTTCTCGAGGGATTTTTTACCCAGCTCTGTTTTAGGATCAGTGTGGATTTGGGGTCGAAGAATACAAAGGAGGAGGTGGAGGCAACGGCGGACGACGGCCGTGGAATCACGGTGGCAATTGGTTTGACTGAGAAGTTAGCGACGGTGGCCATTGTGAGTGTGCGAATTCTATTGGTTAGCGATCGTGTGAATGGAATGTAGATGAATCTTATGTTTTTAAAAGGGCTCAATAATTCGTGTCCATTTATTTGTAATTGTGTGGCTTGTGTTCGCTTTCGATTAGATTTTTGTTTTGGGAATAAACGAATATGTGATTTTGTAGAGTTTGCTGATATTGAGGTCATTTCGTATAAGTTGTTGCATAAAGACAAATATTTATCTACACCAAGAAAAAAATACATATGGGAAATTTCCACCGGCAGACGGCAGCCAAGTAAGACTAATTTAAACGGTTGAATAAATCGTAAATTTATTCTCGAAAATGCGTCAGCTGTGAAAGTTTTTGGACATTTTCTCAGGTAACAAAAAAAAAAAAAAACCATGTACACGTGTATTATAATTGACCTCTCACTCGAGTATCATAAGTACACATATATCCTCTTCCGTATAGTCGAATGGAATGCAATGGTGATATTTTGAGAGTATCATCTAATTAAAAATAAATAAAAAATAAAAGTTAAGAAACTTTTGGTTAAGAACGTCTCAGTAGAAAGAGACTTTAGAGACTGTCTCAAGAGACTTTCTGCCACATGTTATATTACTATTGGTTCAATATTTAATTAATAATATAATATTTTTAAAATTAATAAAATTAAACAAAAATCATTAAAATATTACTATTTTTAGAGATTCACCCAGTATCACCAATGATGATGCTCTTAGACCTTTAACCTATCTTATCAGTAAGCCCATTTTTGTTTCGACCCAAACTCCTACTAATTTTAAAATTTGTAATAAATACATATATTTATATCTGTAATCTCTAAATTCTATATAAGTTGATATATGTTGTTTTTGAAATAATATTCTACCAAAAATTGTTAATCAATTTAAAATTGCATAAATGAACCAAATTCAAACACTAACTTAAAATTACTTGCCATAAATTATTTTATTATTAAAATATATTTCAGTTTCCATATAAAAGATCTGAAGTAAGATGATTGTAGATCTATATAAAATGTTTTTGATGCCTTTATCTCTATAGAAAGTTTTTGATGCCATAAATTATTTTATTATTAGAGTACAACTGAAATATGGTTGTATCATCAAGAATAATAGTTGCTTTTAAAAGAGGTATATTCCAAATATTTTTTTGTTTTTCAATTTGACTTCGAATGAATAAAGGTAAACGGTGAGTTTGCAAGTTGCCTATATGAAAACATCCAAAAATTATTACATACAAAAATACGTGAATTTTATTCAATATTTTTGATTAGTCTATTTTTAATCAAATATTTAGTTGAGATAAAATTATCTATCCATCAAAAGGAGAGTACGATGATATATGATTCAAATGATCAGAAATCTGGTAATATCTACTCTTAAACATTTATGAGAACAAAGAGTTTGATGAATCTATTAACATTCACAACTGTTTTGCTATCATGACTATGTTAAAGTCATGAATATTCCTAAATTTAAGACAAGCCTCTTTTTTATCGTGATATAACTTTTGCCATTCAATTTAATGTATATCAGGATTATTTATATTCATACTTCACCAAAAAATAACTATTGCACATATATAGTATGTTTTTATACCCCTACTTGTAATTATATTTAATACTTATTTCATCTATACTCTTACAAACTCTCGTTTAAGTTATGACCAAATTACAAAAATGATTTAGCAAAATTAATTTATTGATAAAAAACCATCTCATAATTTGTGAATATTCAAATAATGATTTAACATTGTTCTTTTTTATTTGACAGAAAAATAATTTAAACCTCAAAATCAACCCCCACCCAGTAAGGAGATATTCCATGTGATCAATACCTCTTAATTCTATTTGATGTATAAATCAAGCGAAATTGATGAAACGAAAACCCAATAAATTGATTCATCTAATAAAATTCCATATAAAAGTTGAGAATGTAAAGTAAAATATAAGAATTAACGTAAATGTAATGGAGGAATTTTTATAAAATAATATGATAGAAATATGATTTATTGGCAAAAAAAAAAAAAAAAATTCAAAGGTAAGCCAGAGTCCGTGCGACCACGCTGCACCCACTTCCGCAATGCGACAAACACACCATTAAACTAAAGTCAAAAATCAATTTATAAATTATATATATCAGACGGTTGACAATAAATATACATATCGGACGGCCCGCAAATCCCACGACCACTCACTTACCACTATCATCTAACCCAATGTCGACACCTGAGGACATTTATTTACCAAAATACCCCTTGACTTAAGCAGTTCAAAGTAACACTACACGTGCTAGTCCCGTGTTTATTCGCCGGCGCAACATACGGCAGATCTCCACCGTCAATTCTGTTTTTATCTTACGAGTAAAAGCTAATCACTAAACATAGCGGCAGATAGCTCCGATAAACGAATATTTTTGGAACTATTTCAAAAGAACAAATTTAAGTGATTCTAAAAACATTCGTCCAAATTGAACCAAAGAAGGGATCATCATCAGTTAAAACAAATCGAATTGAAAAGAAACAAAAAATATAAGCGTACACTGAACATCAAAGTGATATTAATACGATACGACAAAAAGATTCGTAAAAGGCAACACAGGAAATTTGAAGGAAAAAAACCGAGAAGAAGAAGAATATTCTGTCATCATTCAGAAGCTTTCTCTGGTTTTCTACAGAGGACCATATGCATCGGCGTGAAGATTCCAGTCTCACCACCTCTAGTCAAATAATCAGCAGTCTTAAACAACATCTCATGAACATCAACGGTTCCTTTAGGAGCAACCCCAATAGCAGAGAGAATCACAACCACAACATGATTTCTCCAGTAAGCAAGACGACCCATCTTAAGCCGGCTCCACCACGGTTTAGCCGGAGGTTTAGCCAAATCTTTCTCTTGCACAATCTCGAATCCGACTTTCTTCGCCGTCGCAGCGATATCGGAATAGCTTCTCAGACCAGGAAGAGCATCTCCTCTCTCGATCCCTTGAATAACTTCCTTGTGTTCTTCATCTTCGTCTTTGTATTTATCTGTCGTGACCCATTCGTAGGAAACGTATAAAGATCCCGGTTTTATCACTCTGAAGATCTCTGCGTACACTTCTTCTAGCTTGGGAGCGTGACATGTGGCTTCGATCGAGTAAGCACCGTCGAACGTGTTTTCATCGAACGGCATCTGTAAAAAGTTACCGCAGACGACGTCGCATAGAGAGTCTAAACCTGCTTTCTTATTGTGGAGTTTCGCTCGTTTCACTTGATAGTCGTTGATGGTGATCCCGACGACATGGGCCTTAGAATGGGCTGCGATAGCTCTCATGGGGCCACCGACTCCACATCCGGCGTCGAGGATCTTCTGTCCCGGTTTGACTTTGATGAGATCGACGGCCATTTCTTCGTGGATTCTCGTGGCTTCTTTGTCGGATTTTCCGGGAATAGAAGGAGAGAAGTGGAAAGATTGTCCCCATCCCCACTCGTAGATGTCGGTCACGAGGTTGTAGAACGTGTCGACGAAGTCTGGGACTTTCTCGGCACTTTCGATCTCTTTTGGTTTGCGGAAGAAAGACCAGTATTGGTTGTAGTTGTCTTTGACGTTCTCGGCGGAGATTGAGCCTCCGGAGAGATCTAAGGCTCGTTTGCCCTTTCGTTCTGCCGGACCTAAGACGCATATGAACCAGTAGATGCCGCCGGCGACGAGAGCGGCGGTGCAGTAGAGCGCCACCGAGTCCATTTTTCTTTAATAGGGAGAGAGAAAGGAGGCGAAGAGTAAGAGAGAGACGACGTTGAGTTTAGGACTCTTTAATTCTAACCGGGTTAATGGTTTTTATGTGCAAAATATGTAAATAAATAATCTGTTTTTGGAAATAAGATAACTAAAATTAATGGTCCACATACTAGTAGTGTTGGGATGTTCAATCCGAATTAACCGAAGCTATCCGATCCAAAACCAAACAAAAATAACCAATTTGATAACCAAATCATATATTAATAACATTTTAAATGAATTTGTTTTAATCTAGCACTCCACAATGTTAAAGAATATATTAAAATTAATATGTTAAGTTAATAAAAAAATAATTAAAAAATAAAATTAAATCGAATTAAAAAATAAAAATCAATTAATGTAAAAGATTTTTAAATAATAAAAAATATATTGTAGTAAAAATCGAATCTAAATCAAAATTGAAACCGAATCAAACCATAGATAACAAATTTGATTTTATCTTAGATATAAATATATGTAAATCGAAAAACTGAAATGCCTCTAGGGAAAATTTTAGATTCTCACGGGTAATAGAACCATACGAAGAAGAAAAATAATGAACCAAATGAATCAATGACTGAATGAGGACAATAGCATAATAAAAATTTGTATTTTTCATTTCAATATAAGTGTTGTTCCGGCATTTCTTTCACGTAGACTAAAATCCATTGTAAATTTCTGTTATATATTTTTATTAATACATTATATAAATTTACTATTTGAATTAATAAGCTTACTTAACATAGATAAATTTGGAAATAATTTAAAAATCTGCCAATGTAATAAAATAAAGTAAATTATCTTCCATTGTAGGTTAACGCGTAAATATTTTTTTTTTTAAAATGTGTTCGAATTTCATGCTTTTATCGTTTACAAAAATTCACAAGCACACTATCATATTTGAATATGAACTACGACGTGACAACAATACAAATGCAGATAATTAAGTTAAGCATTCGATAGATGACTACATGTGAATAAAAAAAAAGCCATGAGATCATTGTTTCATTGTGACTTTAGATATCTAACAACATGTGAATAATCTTATGTGATCTTAAGCTTGTAAGCATTTCACTCTTCCACGTTGTAGGGTCAGTAAGGCCAGCTCCTTAGTTATGGAAAAGTCTTGTAATTTTATTTTTTTTCGTTTTATATATTTCTCTAGCTCTCCGTACATCCGAGGACTTTTATAATGAGTTTATTATGATAAAATGATTAACTCCGGTAACATAAAAAAAAAACTCCATTGTTATACTGGTCCAGGATCCGTGAAGCTCATACAATTAAATAAATGTTTAGCAGCTGGTTCTTGGACTCTCCAATTATTTGTTAATTAAATTATGATTTGTGGTAGATCGGTAATACCACATGACTCATATGATCATATCACATGACGATGTGTTATGCAATCTGTCTGTATGTCGAGACGAATCTGTGATCGCTACACATTACAGCTTGATTTTTACGTGGGTCACGTGCTCTTTTTGCGCACCCGACCTATTTAATTCATAAAGGAGGGCAAGTTCGTTATAGATTGGTCCAATTCTATTAATATTAATCTACTCAAATCATTCCAACTGTAGACCATAATGCACATACGACATGAATCTCCAGCTGTTATATTATAAAATTTTTAAAATATAAAAATGATAGAAAGATAATGCCTTCAAAATATGTTTTCATTGTGTCTTTCTTAGTTAGTACGAAACACAAAAATTAAAATGGTTGAAGTTTTAACCGTTTATTCGGGTACTAATGATACGGGTGGATGAAACATACAGTCGAAATAGATCATTCGAATAGATAGTTTAAAGCGGTGGTTAGAAACTCAAACAAGACGCTTATGAACCACCCATTGCTCAAAAACATGTGAGTTTACAAGGGCTCTTATTTTTAAAGTTATATATAATGTGACTTACTACCCATTACTACGAATCATTTTAATTGTTTTTACCGCTTTGTTTTTAATAGCAACCACTGTAATAATCTGCACTCATCTTGTTTAAACCAGATTACCAATCGAACCTTAATAGATTGTAGATGACGGAAGACTTACTCAAAATCTGAGAATTTTGGATTAGCAAATTATGGAAACTGTAATAAAAGTGGAACCTTCTCGCCGAAAAAAGCCTTGGAATCATAAACTGTCTTCATATTTAATACAATACTCATTTCATCACGTGATTGATAAGTTGTTATATTTTAATACGTTGATGGATATAATAGTGTATAAATTTCATCAGATTCTATCATGAAGCTAATAATTTTACAGTGAAGCAATTTTCTATGTCACTTAATGAAGCAAGCAACTTTTTTCAGTATATGTTCTGAAAAAAGTCATGAGCCGGTAGGCCCAATCATGAAAAGAGGCTATGCTGGGTCTCTAAAAGACTCGTACCATTGGACTTAATTAACGTAAATAAATGCGGAGAGACCTAAAAGGCTAAAAGAAACGGAAAGCTCTTTACATGGTCACAAAGAATGATTACCTAAATTAGAGGCCCATGACTTGGAAGTTTACATAAGAACCAATAAAGCATCTAAGCTAACCATTAAATCAGGAACCTACTAACCTTACGACAATAACATTATACTTTGTGTCAAAAAAATAAATGAACATTATATAAAATCCTTTTTTTAATCTAACAATCTGTTCCAAAATTACAAATTTTATATGGATAGTGATTTGTGAATAAGCTCCTACTCGAATCAGAGAAGCTCTCTTTGTCTCTCTCGCCTACTAATTAATTGACGGTGAGTTTCTCAACCATGCCAGCACCCTGATGCGGCGCACAATAGAAACCGTAAGAACCAGGCTCTGTGAAAGTAACCTCGTACTTATCTTCTGGACCATTGAGGAGTTATGTCTCGTCCATCGAGATCTTGCTCACGTCCACACCACTCGGGATCTCGTCTTCGTCGAAAACCATGTTGTGTGGGAAACCTGCGTTGTTCTTGAACACGATCTTCTCTCCTTTAGCCACCGTGAATTCACTTGGTATACCAGACCATCGTCGTCGGATCCTAAAAGAACCTCCATGGCCATCGCATTTCCGCCCAAAGCGATGGAAGCTTCCGTTGCGACTGCGATGACACCGAAATCTTTAAGAGAGGACTTCACTGCGAGCTTAGGTGCCGCTGCGGTGGATGATCTAGTGAAGGTTGATACCGTGGTGGGTTTGGAAGCTGACAGCGAGCTTGATGCCGGTGAAAGAAGGGTGGCGACGGTTGCTGATGTAACTGAGGCCATTTTGAATTTCTTTTATTGGTGTTTATGTGATAATTAGAAAAGAAATGCAAATGTGGGATTTGATAAGATATAGCAAAAGTTTAGATTAAGAAGATGCCAAAATTTCATCTCCTTATTGAATTTGTATTGCCAGTTAATAATATCTTGATTAAGAAAATTTGTAGTATATGGTGTCCATCTAATCTAAAAAACAGAACCATCCAAAGAGATAGTTTTCCAGTTTTGAAAAGAACCATCCGGATAAAATATTAATACCCAAACGGGCGGCTAAGCTTGTCAAGCCAATCTAGTAGCTTACAAAATGTGCCTCGCAGTGCCTAGTTTGTCAATAACAACTACAAATAACCGGAAGTTAAAAAACGACGAAGCGTCCGATCTTATAAGACAGAAACGGCGAACAGAATCACTTAGCCGTTTAAATAAATCACCTAAAAAATCCTGCCGTTCTCTTCAGCACTCCTTAGCCTCAACCTTTCTCTGTACTCGTTCAACTCCCTCTGATACCTCTCCTTGTCCTTCAACCCAATGTTCTGATAAACCTGCAAACAATAACCGGAAATCGATTAAAACTATCGGTTTACTACAAATAACCTTTCATCCCAAACCGGTTGATCAGATAATTTATTACCATTCGCTCCTCAGTTGAGAGATTGCTCCACGACTCGCCGATGATTTTCGTAAACTCTCTTTCCTTGTTGGGATAAAGAGACTTGAGCTTGCAATGTTTTTCCGCGAAGAAGAAATTGTAGCCGCTCCGGTTTGGTTTTGGGTAATTAGGGTCTTCTCTGCGTCTGCTTCTACGTCTTTTCCCCAAACGGCGTCGTCTCCTACCAGTTCCCACATATGGTATAACGGATCCGTTTGGATCAGCGTTTCGTGTTGGTGGGCCGCGCTGGGCCGAGTGGTAAAGCACGCCATTTAGAATCTCTGAGCCCAACTTAACTTTAACCAGATAACCACAATCGAATTTGCCTTCTATTGTTCCTATGGCTGTGAAACTCGACGAACCTGTGCCATGTACATAATCTAATTAAAATAAATACATTATCTTATTGTTTATGATATGTGAGCCAAATCTTTCCGGTTTGATCCACGTCGTCGGTTAATTATCCAATAAGATCCAAATAATATTGCATCAAACATAATGACGGTGGGACCATTATGAACTATAGGTTATATTTGAAAAGTATTGAGATAAACACAAAGATTTTACGACAAGCACATAAAGCAAACTAGACAATCATACTCAAGTGCCCCTAAGTACAAGTTACACATCCATATTATCATTAATTAATTTCCGGAATGATGTTTTTCATAGTAAAATTATGAAACAAAAAACATAAAAATGAGTAATATGTAACGAACCTTGACAAGGAGGAGGATGAGAACTATTATATCCTATGATAGGAGGAGTGTATTCGACGAGAGCCATTTCCTTGCTCGTTGAAGGATCCTTGGCATGAAATGTAGCTGCGATAAAAAATGATGTATAAGCCAAAAGAAGCACTCATTGTTTCATTTAGATGTAACATAAATAATCGTCGCTAAATAGTTTTTAGTTCCAAAATAACCGTAGAGATAAAAATGACGAATCAAATTTCGGGTAAAACAATCGTGGTATGTCGTAAAAATGTGTCCCACGATTTAACCCATGACTTAACATTTCGAAATTAACCATTTTTAATTATTTGATTATAGTTTCAAGCTTTTCAAATTATCATCGATTGAGTTTTCTAGTCTTAGTGCACTAAAGACAACATCAACAGCATCGTGTGATTAATTGATTAGCATTTGGAAATAAATATAGAATAAAATGAATGAAAATAAATAAAACCTGCGGGATGAAGAAGAGGACCACGAGCGTTGAAGAGATGAACTTGTTCGTAATGGAAGAGAAGATTGAGATAATGTTTCCTTAAAACAAAAGAAGCACTTGTTGTGGTCGCAGAGAATCGAAACACTCCTCCAACTTCCCTCCATTTTTTCTCTGTTACTACCTTTTTTTTAATTCACATGCATTTTCAAAACAATATTTGAGATTGAGAATACATTATTGAGTATCTTTTTTATTTTTGTATTGAAAAATAAACAACAGAGAAGTGAAGTGTTGACCTTTTCGTAACCTCCCCTCCTCGTGACTTCCACATACAAAACATGCAAATCCAGTTCTTTTCCTCCAATCACAGGAATCCTTGAATAAATCATTTTAAAGAACGTATATAAAACAAGAAAAACTAATGATAAAAATAATTAAATAAAGTAAGAAAAGAGGAAAGAATAATGGTTACATGAATTTGGTCGCCAATATGGAGTGAAACCGCCTGAGAGTATCCCAGAAGAGAGAAAGATCCTTAACGACATCTTCATGTTTAGCCAATGGTTCTGGATACTCTTTAATCTTCGGCGACGACGTTGCCGTCGTTTCTATCGTCGCCTGAGACGGCGTCGATTCAGTTCCCGAAGACATTCTTTTAGAGAGAAGAGTTTGTTGTTTTTTTTGGTCTGGTCTCTCTTTTTTTGGTTTTGGTTTAAGGAAAGAAGATAAAGATAACAATTCAAGATAAGATTTATGATTTGATTAAATCAGAAAGAAGTAGAAATATAAATTAAATTTTGCTACCTAAGGATTAATAAGTAACGGACGTGAGGATTTGTCATTTTCTTTCTTTGAGTGTTTTAATATATACCACAAAAGATATAAGGAAAATTAAATTTTTTATACTTTGTACTCGTGTATATATTTGCTTTCAAAATTATTGTTTTTATTTTCGAGGCGTTTTCAATGATGATACTACTAATATGTATTAATTACTTTTCACAGGTTATTAATACTGATATTATTGCATCCCACCTACTTTTAAGCTTACGAGCAGTCGAATTTAGTCACATCTTTTTCTTTCCAACGTAATCAATAATTCAAAAAACAAAAGTTAAATCATTTTAGTCTTATTCACATGAAAGTATCAATATTATTTTAAATTACACCGTCTTGCGTTTTTTTCCCCTTACCGTTTAGTTTCTTAGATTCTTACACTTTTCGTTTTTTTTGTAATAAATAAGTGTATAAAGGTCCATCTATGCACTTTATACATATATGCTACTTTCCAAATACAAACAATGTTTAGGTGAGGAATTTAAAACTTGTACGATCTTAAATATCAAGTTTTTTTTGGTATTTAAAACCTCTGAAAATTAAAATTGTCATTGTTGAGTATTGACATGCATTGGTAAGCGAAAGTTATAAAGTAGTACTTACTAGTGCAGACGAAGATAGGAGTCACACATCCTAAAACTCATCGGGTCAATCGAAGTCTGACATTTTATTTACCCTAAATAACAATTTAAAAATAATTAATAGATAAATGGCAAAAAAAAAAAAAAAGTTATGGTATGGTTCGGAGAGGCTGACGTGCGATTAGGGATTTTATTGGTCAGCTCATATGTAACGTCACGTCTCTGCCTGTAGATTCGTTTCCACGTTTCTTCCTCTCAATTCTTATTTTCTTTAACATCGTTCAAATAATATTCTTCCTCTCTATGAAAATAAAATTTATCTTTATATCATATGATGAAATCGAAGGTCTTTGGTTTTAAACAGATCGAGGAAAACAAATCAAATCTATTGGTATTCAGTTATTCACCGTATAAGCATTTGTGAATAATATTTTAAAGAAAAGTTACAGGAATCGTTAATTAACATTGTTGAAAAATACTAATGAACACAAATAATGTCGAATCTTCAAACAAACCCCCGACATTAGCTAATTAAGCCCCATTCATGGTCTCTTTGGAAGGCTTGACTTGAGAGGTTTCATCATTTTGCTTAGAAACTTGGACTGGCTCTGGCTCTCTTGTTTCTTGTGTCTTACTAACAATCCTACACACAAGAACTTGCTACGAGTTATGTCCATGGCTGCCATAATTTAGGTCAGGATAATTTCTATAGTTCAAGGAATGCAACCAAAGAGCCACAGATCCATATTTTCGCTCTGCAGAGCCGATATAAGAATCTATATGCTTCCATTATGCTTCCATCGATACTTCATCATGACTGTCTTCAAATTTTGTGTTGTTATAAGCGGTGAAGAAGCATTCATCCAGGTAGAGTCCAACTTCTGGCGCCATTGGTACAGTTATATTCACATCTCTGGTCACGTAATTTCCAAATTAAAATCAACACAAACATAACAATGACATTGCAAAGCTTTAAGCCTAACAGAAAAAGAAGATTACTTGCTGAAAGCAGTATGGATAAGTGATTCAGGAGCACAGTTCCTCATGATAGCAACAGCAAAAGACCCATCATCTTCCGAATCTGATGAAGCATGAAGCTTTTGCCTAAGACTTCACACTTGATAAAGTCAATCCCATCAAGATTAATGACAGTGTTTGCAGTGAAGGAGATGATGGAACGATTCGCAGCCGGGTCATCTGCTTTCATTCTTGTAGTGAAGTTATGAAAATTATAAGACCCAACATAACAACTCAGTATTCTATTAAACCTCTCATTTTCCTTCTCCCCGTAACAAAAATTACTCTTTGCCTCACTCATCTCATTTCCTTCTCCATTGATCTTCTTCTCTGCGGATTCTTTTTTACAACCATCTTCTTGTATCCTAGCTACTTCAACATCTACTAAGCTTATGTTATTTTCTCGGTTAGGTAAATTAGAACTCCAAGCTTCACTCTTGACATCAATTCGTAAAGCACTAGACTTCTTAGACAGAATGTCTGACCGAACATCCAAGAGTTTAGTATCAAAGTTATTGCCTTTGCAATTGCTCATAACACCAGGGATCTTATTCTTACGACCTCTCTCGGAGCACTCGAAACACTTCACATATTCCTCTCCTGAACCCAAACTAGCCATTACTGCTTCTCTATCACGATGCGTGATTGGATCAAGAGCAAACACAGGAATCAGATACACATACCTCCTTCGATCGCAGAACTTCTTGGAGCTAAACGACCGCTTAACACGCTTGTAACCAAAAACCCTAATCTGATCAGGAAGACTGGCATTGAGTCGATCCACGAAACCAGGAGGATCAACGTAAAAGCGACCGGAAACAACTTGTCCCACAGCACTCACTCCCTTATCGGTCCTTGCAGATCGTGCAAAATCGTATTGTTTTGGCTTGCCTCGATGGGCCTCTGGTAAAGCTCCGGCATGGAATAGAGCTTCTTCGAGCTCGCCTTCAATGGTTTTCGCGCCAGGATTCCTTTGCATCCCTTGGTATCCTACACCGCAAAAGGCGAAGATTATGGCAACTTTTCTGCGCTTGTCGCAGGATAAATCTGTTTCGTCGTCGGTGCTGGTGTTTGACATTTTGAGCTTCTTCTGGCCTTGGTTCTCGATCAGAAACCTCGTATTTGAATAATCTCTCAGTTTCAGGCTCCCATTTTCTAGAATTCTTCTGCTACTACGGTAATAAGGGCTACTCCAGTTCTACACAATAGTCAAAACCCTTACGACGACGTTTGGTCTCAAACCCCTTTAACGGGGCCTTAAATTTTCTGGTACATATGGATTCATCTCAAGCCCAAAAGATACTGCATTTAACTAGTCTAATTTAAATATATTGATATACAATAAAGTATCTGCAACAAAATCTTACTGATTTAAAATTTTAGTATTTTAAAAAAAGAAACAAAATCTTTCTCTTGCCGGACGGTGACCGAGTTGTAGAAGTACACAGCTGGAAGCAGATTTGAAAATTACACACGTGTACGCACAGCAAAAAAAATATAAATAAAACCTAAAAGGACGATCCCTCCTCTCTCTCTCTCTCCCTCTCTGTAGCTGACTGATTTCTTTCAGATGAGCAGCGACGGAGGATCTCGTCGCATCCGGTGGCTGCTAGGTTTTGGTTTCTTCGTTCAAGGATTTAGAGGTTTCCCGTGGCTGGGAGCCAATTTCTTCCTCACGGATGAGCTCCGTGTCAATCCTTCAGTGTTGCAACTTCTCCAGAACTCTGCGAATCTTCCAATGGTTGCTAAACCCATTTACGGTATCGTTTCCGACGCTGTCTACTTCTTTGGCCAGCATTGAACCCCTTACATCGCATTTGGAGGTATGCGTAAGAAACCACCCGATCACAGTTATCATTCAAGTATTGGTTTATGTGAATTGTGGAATTTTGGTTTCCGTTATATTATTTGACGTGCTTTGATTTGGAATTGGGAACTAGAAGATCAATAGCGAGTTGATTGAGAAAAAAATGGGTTCTCGTAGATTAATGTATTCTTGTAGGAATTGAACTCCCTGATTTGGAATTGTGATTCAGAGTTGAATGGGACATGATTGAGAGAAATTTAGCATTCACGTGTTGGACTCTGTAGATTGTTTTTTGTTTCTCTAGATTGTTTGCCGTGCTTTGATTTGGAATTGCAGAGTTGGTTGAGAGTTTATCGTATTTCATTTGTTACTACGTGAGTCTTCTCCCAGCGGTTTTGTAGTCTTTTGTTCCTTTATCTTTGAGAAACTTGCTTACCTCTCTCACATTATATCTCTGTTGCAGCCTTGCTACAAGCAATCTCATGGCTTGCTGTAGCTTTCTTGTCAAGATCAAATGTGTCAATCTTAGCTTTGTCACTCTATCTTCTCCTTAGTAATCTCGGTGCATCATTAGTAGAAGTAGCAAATGATGCTATTGTTGCTGAGGCCGGAAAGCAAAAGAACCCTTCATCATCATCACAAGAAGGTCTTCTTCTTCATCCGGTGAGCTATCTTCGTTTGTTTGGATGGCTTCTTCTCTTGGTGGAATCCTTGGAAACCTTTTAGGTGGTATTTCTATCATAACGTTTTCCGCTCAGTCAACATTCCTCCTGTTCGGCGTTCTGGGTCTGGTTCAGTTCTTTGTAACTATATACATCCAAGAAAAGTCTCTTAATCTTCCGGAAAATCCATCACCTGCTGGTATCAAAAATCACATCTCTGACCTTTTACGTGTGTTGAGGAAGCCTGAGATTTCCTATTCCATAGCCTGGATCGCGTTATCAACCGCTGTAGTTCCTGTTCTGACAGTGACAATGTTCTTTTACCAAACCAAGATTTTGAAAATCGACGCATCACTTGTAGGGATCTCCAAGGTGTTTGGTCAAATGGCAATGCTCTTATGGGGTGTTGCCTACAATCGTTGGCTCAAATCTATCCCGCCCAGGAAACTGATCGTAGCCATTCAGGGAACGATTGCTGTGTTCGTAATATCCGATCTGTTGTTTGTGAAAGGCATTTACCGGGTTTTGGGAGTGCCGGACTCTGTATATGTACTCTTCTTTTCTGGAGTCTTGGAGACTCTCTTTTATTTCAAGAATCTGCCTTTCACCGTCTTGATGACCCGGCTCTGTCCTCCTGGATGTGAAGGGTCTCTCATGGCATTTGTCATGTCAGCCATTGCACTAGCTTTCATAGTTAGCGGGTATCTTGGAATCGTTCTCGCATCATTTGTCGGCGTACCGGTGGATAATTTCTCGGGGTTCACTCGTGGGCTCGCTATAGAAGCGATCTGCATCGGGATTCCGCTGGTCGTAACCTCGTGGATATACGATGAAACGGAAACCAAGGAAAAACGTAAAAAGAAAGAATGAGTTTTTTGTATATATCTGTGTGACATTCTTGTGGTTTGAGGTTTCTTAGTTTCTCATCGTCTACATGGTCGAACATTCGACTGTGACGCCCTTTCTTTGATTTCGCTTCACACATACCAAAATCTTGTTGACTGTTATACTTTGTATATTTGTGACTATTTTCAGTGATTAGTGGCATTACTGGTTTTATGTTCATTTCATTTGAAGTAAATCCGAGTGTACCTATTTTTAGTACCAGAAAAATCCACTTGTGGTGTGTTTGAAAAGTTAAGTATCCATATTGTAAGAAAAAAAACAAACAATAATTTGATAAAGACCATAATGATGGAAATTGCGAGGGTTTGTCAGTAGGATAAATGATTACTTGCCATAAAATAAATCATTTTATTTTAAACAAGGTCTATGAAACTATAATTTCCCTGGAGTTACCACTATGTATATTCCATGGTCAAAACCAATATAGATGTATATATTAATCCCAAATGGTAAAAAAAAAAAAAAAAGAGAATATTAAAAAGAATAAAAATATGCGAGTTATTGGTGGCCACTAGACTAGGACTAGAGGAGCAGAGAGATCTTCTAAAGCAGTTGATGTGTATATTAAATGGTCATAAGACTTCATGATTCTTGCTTTGAATTTGTAATAACAAAAGCCCAAAACCCTTTTTTACTTACAGCTTCATATCTTAATCGCCTGTGGTTCGACCCACAACGCTGTCTTTTCCAACTTATTTTTTTGTATGCTGGTTCAATTTTTTTTAAATAAAATGATTTTGGGAACAAAATCGAATCAATCATGAACATCTTCTGGCTTCACGTGACATGCGGTGTTAAAAGATCTTCTGTTCATAGAAGCTCTCCTAGATCTTTCCAATTTTTTTACATTATACTATTGTGTTTCTTCTTATTTGTTTAATAATCATGGACCAAAGCTACAAGATACATTGCTACTTTCATATCGGCACACAATTTCTTTTCGTGCTTCCAAAACGAACCCACGGAGAAAATATCCAAATATAGAGCAAAATGCAGATATATGGTAGAGAAGAAGTTTAGATTAAAAAAAAAAAACAAACTTAATAATAATTATGATCCATCCTCTCTTGTCATGAGAAATTAAGCATGTAATTAATTAAGCTGGAGAAAATGATGGTGATGATGTGCATGAGAGAGAATGGTTATTAACAACATTAGCTAAACCGTGATTATGGATTTTCCGGGGCAACTCCAATCTTCCCCGACTCTTTTTTTTTACAGTTTACCAATGTTTAATAATTATTTTAGCCACTGGTCACATATTTTCCTATTTACCTATATTTAAGATTTACATTACACATCTAGTTACTTTTTGTTTGGGTCTAAATGTTAATATACATAACATTTTTGAATTTTACATCGCTTATTATAGAAACTAAACACGCCAAATACAATAAATCGAGCAAGAACATATCAAGTAAAATACAGTACGGACCTAACTTTTTGTCAGTATTTAAGATGTAGTGAACTTAACTAGCATAATAATTTTTCACAATTTAAAATGATACAGTATGGACCTAACACTAAGACTTATCTACTGAATATACCTACAATTTTAAATTGTCGCAACCCGTTGTAAATTAAATTTTTGGTGTTTAATTTTTATATTTTTATATAATTTTAAAAATAAAAATTTATGTTATATAAAATCTGTCTTAATTATGAGAAAAATAACCATAAGAAAAACAGATGAACCCATAAATATGTGTACTAAAAATTATACATTGACAATCATTTATTAAATTACTGATATCTTTTTTAACAAATTCGTCTTTGATACATTATCATGTGTTTCTTTAATTGGACAAACTTTAAACGCAAAAATTCAGAAGTTACATAATCTAAAGATATACGTGTTTCAACCAAGAGTTTGTAATTAATAAAAATAAAAAAAACATCGTGTCTGGATTTTAAATTAATCGTTTTTACACGTTTTTAAAAAAAATAGCTTTGACTATAAAATATAAACCAAATAATACCTTCTACAACTGCGTCAAATGATACATTTCACACAATTTCTCTTAATACAAGTCAAGTTTGGGCTTCGTATAGTGTTTGAGACATCTTTTATGTCCTGTATGTGTGAAACTTTGAATCTAGTGGTAATCCAAAACAAATAGAAACACATTGACAAAGATAAAAGAAAATTATACCAAAATAAAATAAAACATAATCGAAACATAAAACAATAAAGAATATATAACCCAAAAAAGGTTACATCGGGAGGACTGATTATTTATGAAAAATACTGATACGACTCTAACAAAGCATATATACATATATATAAATGTCATGTGCGTGTGGATATATATATCGACGGTTGCTCCACTTACTGTATAAAGTCACTACTCGCAATTATAGTTTGCCAACTATCTCTGCATTTTTTGTTTTTTTACTTTTGTTGCCTTTTTAGTAACCTACGCATAGTTTAATTAGAGAAAATAAAACTAAAGAGTACATTATTTTGTTGTTAATAATTAAATGGTATTTACAGCATATTTATTAATGAAATACGATATCAGTTTAGGCAATCATGCGAGTGGGGTAAAAAGCATCTGTCCATGCATCGAGCTCTGCGTTAAACGAAAGATATAACTTATAAGATGCTACTATATTATTTATCATCGATAATATATTTAAATTAAAAATCTAGACACGCACATATATCTATATTTAGATATAAAAATTAATCCATCTCATGATATAAATGTTCTAAAGTAAAAAATCCACCTCTAGATATGAATTCAACACACGTCATGAGTATGTGTCATGCAGTTAACGTGTAAATAAACCCTATATTATTTCGAACACGATTTATTGTTGTTTTATAAATGTTTAGAAATTAAATTAGTCAACTATAATGAAAGTAACTAGTATTGAGGAAAAAATAAAGACAAGTATGTAAAATAAATGAATAAAGAAAATGTCCCGAAGATAGAGTGCAAAATAAAAAGCCTTTTAAAAAGGGAAGTAAAAGTGTTGACCTTTTTGTACAGTCGAGTTCTCATTTTCATCCCTTAAATCTGAAAACATAATAACGTTTTCACTAAAAAAAGGTTATGAATAACAATTTTCTCTAGATCTCCGTGTATCTTACGTATTACACATTTACACTATATCAAAAACAAATTGTGTTTACACTCTCCATTGTCTAGGATGTTTTTTTTTAACATTTCAAAAACATGGATAGCATGGCGATGTGCTGGAAAGTAAAATATGAAGCCAATCCTAATTTCAATCATATCGCTGACAATTTCACTATCCGACAAACCCGATGTTTCCTTTTTTCTGGTTTTATTCTTTATGGTCAAAAGATGGAAACTCCCCAGTAAATTTGTTTTCTACCCATAAAAAATATTAAATACGAAACCTATTTTCTCAGCCTGGTTCATATCTTCTTCAACACAAAACTGTATTATACTTTAATTCAACTTTTTAGAATCAGCTTATTTTATTTTTATATATAAACACGAGTGTCTTTGATTGGTGATACAAATTATATTTGATTTAGTTTGAGTCATAACAATAACTCAGCTGGAATCATATGGTATAGTATTGGCCACTTATGTAATTTATAACATATGATTGAGGTTCGAACCCAGCACCTCCACAATATTAAAGAAGATATTAAAATCACTATGCTATGTTGACAGAGAATAACTTTTTTTTAACGTTTATCTCAGTGGTTATACAACATCCATACAATAAAGTGATTTATCATGGGTAAAGTGCAGGATTCAAACCCCGACTGTGAAGCGATATTGGAAAATTGAGAGGTAGCGACTTACCAACTACACTATTTGCTCTCATCACTTAAAGTACTACCGAAGATTCGAACTCAGGTAGAGGAACTCCCATCTCCACTTACCACTAGACTACGAGCTCTTTCACAAAAAATAAAAATTATAACTCAAAAACCATATAAAATTAATATCTCAAAAGCTAAATCAACATCATAAAAATTCTCATATATTTTTTCTTTCATTTTAAATAATTTTATTTTTACCTTTAATTAACTAATAAATTTATATGGCGATTTATTCCTATAATGTTAATTGTTACTTTTATCGGATATTTTTAAAATACCTACACAGAATTATATGTATATATATGTATGTCTTTCATTAGTCTATATATAGGAATCTTTTGTTAATTTTTAGTTTACTATATTTTATAATTTATTATATATTTTTATTATTAAAATTTGTAATAAATATTCTATTATTTATAAATACAATTTTTTGTTTAAATACATACTGTCTTTTACACAGTTAAAAGTCACTAATCAAATATTTTGATAAAAATGATAATTCAAATATTTTGATAAAAATGATAATTCATATTTCTACAGAAAATTCAACATATAAATTTACACATTCTACCATACAATCTCACTACAAATTACATGGAATTATAATATTTACTGCAACTCAACGAATACTACATGTCAAAGTGCTTTTGCACAAGTTACTACACCATTTCATCCAAAAGAAATAAAAAAGAGTTTATATCATTTATAGATGATTAATAGTAATAAACATGGACATATCACATATGTATGACTTTGTTGTTTTTGTGTTCTAAAAACATATGTACAAGACTCGCTTGCATAATTCAAAGAAGTTAATAAAGTCGAACTAATTCAATATGTTATTTACTGAATCAGCATGGTATAATGTATGATATACAAATGGAAAAAATGAAAATTAGTAAAATGTGAGAATTTAATGGAGAGAAAGTTGGCTAGGAGTGGTAGATTTTGAGGCAATAAATAGTGGGGAGAATAATTAGTTGTTGCAGTTAATGCACGCAAGGCATGCATTTATTTTCTCATCCACACTACTAATAATAAGTCCATATTTTTATTGGAGTTTGTTCCGTCTTTAAAGAAATACTACCAGTGAATAAAATAAGAAAGAAAAAAAATAGGATTTTAAAACAAATTGTCACAAGGAATAAATGAGACTTTGCAGGTTGTGGGAGTGATGAGTGCGACTTATCAATCGACAGAAGGGAAATATGATTTTATATATATTATATAAAATGATGTCATAAAAATTGTATTTTACTATATTTTCGTTTATTTGAAGTATGAAAACAAAAAGGGTTGGATCTTATTCTAGAAAAAGTATATTTCGTGGAATTTTTAGCGTATCATTGTTAATTGCTAGGTCAAAAGGTTTAACTTATCTTTTATTCTAAAATTTGTGTTATATTTACATGAGCCTTGGATTCTGCAATCCACTCCATGGTGGAGGAATAAATGGACCCATTAGTTTGGACTTGCGCACACGAACAGAAGTTAGAAATTGTTAATTTTACATGATTCTCAACAATATAAAACTAGTACTTATTTATATTTTCGTATTTCTTTATTTCTAAATTTTCTATAAATATTATAAATATCCGTAAGTTGTAAAACAAAACAATCTGAATAAATTTCAAAATGTTTTGAAAATCACAAGGAAACGAACTCTTTTTATACTTCTATGAATTCTTACTAGCTTCCAATTAAGTTGGTACGTGTCGTAATATGTCCAAGACATCATAAAGATTGGAGTTGGGGAGAAAAATACCAAGCTTGTACGTCGAACCATTTATCAAATCAAGCAACTTCTATCATGATCCAACGTCTGAGTAAAATATAATCAATGGTTGTTATGGATGCTATTACCATATACATATCTGCGGTCAATGAGTTAGAGTTATTAAACGTGGATTCTCATTGACAAATCAGTGTAAAACAAAAAAGATTATCTACGTACAACACAATTTTACAAAGTCCTGACTTATAATTTGATTGTAACGTTCGAGTAGTTTCAAGAAAAGTTAGAAAACAGTTAGTTAATCAGTTTATGTTTAACTAGTCTATTTTGACGTACCTTTTTAAAATTCTTGATTTGATAATTTAAGGTAAAGTCTACATAATCTTTTATAGCTGGTAACCAACTGTATAGCAAAATGATTTTATAAAAGTTAACCAATTACTAAATATATATATATATATATCACGATTCTCAAGTTTCATAACAAAGTTAATAAAAATCTCCCTTTACACAGTTAGTCAATAAAATTAAAAAAAAAAAAATCATTTTTCTCTATTCAGCTCAGTAGCAGTAGAAATTAATAATTATTAACAATAGTCAATTAGAAATGGTGCCGTTCAATTTGTGGTCAGGACAAAAAGTATTGAGAGAAAAGGAAACAGAACTGTAGGCTAGGCATAAAAGAGAACCCCGTTGAATTTCTTTTGGCATTTGCTGAAGAGAAACCTCAAATAAAAATCTCTAGAAATTTATTGCGTTGCGCTTATATCATTAGATTATATTATTGGATTTTCCTTAATGAGATTTTAATTCTACGTAGTTGTGTTATTTACTTCTTTTCCCGATAAAACCCCTTGAGAGTTTTTTTTTCATTATTTCTTCTTCGTCGTTTATTCCATTCACTGTTTTTCTGTTCTTAGTAGATCTTATATCTTTTCGAATCCGAATCTTTAATTTAATCTCCTTCATTTGATGTAAACCCATCCAAAAATTTTCCAGCTTTCGAGACGATTGTTGTTCGATCTTCTCCGTAGCTTTGTGACAATAGAATCTAGGGTTTCGGTTTTTTTTTTTTTTATATATAAAAAAAATCTTTCTTGGTTCATAAATTTCCTTCTACATCACCATCATTAAGAGAAACCCATCTGCCTCTTTCACAACCTCATAAATATTCTCACCCTTCCCCATCTTTCGATTCTCTCATCTATTGTTCTCTCTGTGGGTTTTCGCTTTTTTATTTTGTTCTCTTCTTTTATAAGAAAACCCTTCTTGCTTCTTATTGTGTACCTTTCGTGATTACATTTGACGGAAAGGAAAGAGAGAAAAAGTTTGGATCTTTAACCTTTTTGATCATGTGGGTTTGACAAAAGAGTTTCTTACAGAGATCTTTGGCATTCTGTCCACCTCTTCTCTCTATATATGTGTCTGTGTACGTATCGACGTTATATTTTATGAGGAGAGGTGGGCATACTGCCAATAGAGATCTGTTAGGGTTTCTTTGTAAAACCCCTTATGATTTTATGTATTCAAGATTAGACATTGGCTCATGGTGATCAAGATCTCTTGATGAATACTAATATCTAAATTTGAAGAAAAATGGTATTATCTCGAATCTACTCAACATTAATATATGTAATTCCGATTTTTTTATCAAGTTAATTTCAATTGACATCTCCTGTTCCCTTTGATATGATTGATCTCTCTAAATTTTTGTTGCTCTCCTTGGTTGAGACTCTAATCTGTTGGTGGGTTTCTAAGATCTTAGATTGATCACATTTTGATTGTAAAAAAAACTTATCTTTTAACTTTTAATGGCGTTGACCAGTGTGTGGTTTGGGAGAAGTGGTGGCGTTTGAGGCGTTTACATCATCTAGGAAAGGTAGCATTATTCATAAAGAAAGAGGACCCATTACTCAAAAATAAGTACAGGTAGATTCAAATCATAGAGAATATGGTAATGGAAAAGGAGAATTTACTCTTACCTTTTCATGTTTTTTAAGCCCACACAATGTTATTATGATGTTTCGTTTTATTAAAGTTGGAATATATGTGTATATAGAAAGTGGTTACTTGTGTTTATATGTAAAATTGCATGTTTCTATAATAAGTGATGATAGTGCTCAATCTGATAACATGGTTGGAGAAAAATCAAGTTCAATTTTAAAACGGCTATTTTCTTAGTTGTTATGTTGTTTTCTTTTGTTGAAGTTGGAATGTATATACATATGTAAAGTCGCAGGTTTCTTTATTAAAAATATGTGTTCTAACATTCCGATGAGTATTTCACGAGTATATGTGCTGGGATATTGTAGTCTTTTAATTATTTTGAAGAAAAAAGGTTTGAAGTAATTATCATTATTTCAAAGTAGATTATCATTGTACTATGTATTTTTCTTACATTTCTATTTTCTAGATATGAAACGAAGAATGAGACCGAATTATAGAAAATTCCTACAACTTTGTCCTCTATATGTCGATTTTTGATGAATTAGGGTTTCGATGGTTAGAAATTAATTTTCAATTTTTTTTTGCATTTGATTAAGCAAGAAGCTAGCTGTTGTTTAATGGCGCTTAGGTGAAAGCAATAATATGTTGTACATTGTTAGTAAGTAACCGGTGGTGTAATCGTGTGAATGATATGAGCTTCCATGACTGAAGAGTAGATATGTATAATGCATGATGTGTGCCTACGGTTCTACGGATTAATTAGGGTATAGATTTATATATTTACCACTAACTTATAAATAAATAAAAATTTAGAATTTTAATTCAATTCAATTTAACCTTTCCCTAGTAGGCTCATCATTTGCATTCTGTCAGATCCTTTTAAATTATCCTTTCAAGGCAATCGCCAACTTTATTATATATGCGCGCGTGACTCCCAGTTTCCCCCATTCTTTTCTACGTTGTACTCCGTTTTACCGTTCCCGTTATGTTGGTCAAAGTTATTATTATTATTTTTCTCCTCCTGGTCAACTCACAAATACTAGTCCATTAATTACTTTCCACGTGGGGAGTCTTTAGTATATCGAATGATTAATCTTCTGCAAAACTAAACAAAAAACAGATGTGAGTCACAATTGTTTTATTACATTTTTGGAGAACTTTTTAACTCGTTAAAAAATACGAGAGTTGATGGGCTTTTATATAGTGGACTCAAGTGTAATATGGCCCTCAGATTCTTTTATAAGTTATAGACCCAAACTCTTTGAATAAAGTTCAACGCTCTCCTATAAATTATATACATTACATCCAGTTCACCGACAATGACAATTGCGTAGACCGTAAAATATATTACAGTAGAACACTCGAATGGAACGAAATTTGGACCGAACCAAACCAAAAACTTTGATTTTTGGTTTATGTTCGGTTATAAATTCTGTTTAATTCGACATTTTAAAAAAATTAATTCGGTTATTCAATTCTGTTCGGACCATGATTCTTTGTCTGGAACTTCAATAATTAGTTTTCGGTTCACATTTAAATTTCATGTTGTTTCTTCATGCAGTACCTAATCATGAGCATTGAAGAGGGTTGTGACCCTGTCAACAAATTATACTACTGCGATCTGTCTTCACTTAGTTTCAGAGGAAGCAGCATGTGCAGTCAATGGGAATCAACTGGTCGCATGCTATATGAGTGATGTAAAGCACATTCTGCAAATTAGGGACTTGAAATCTGGTTCTTTGCTTCACCAATTACCTGTATATATTGGTTCAGTGTCTCATCTTTCTGCTCGGCGCAAGGACAATACCTTCTTCTTTAGCTTTACTAGCTTCCTCACTCCCGGTGTGATTTACAAGTGTGACTTAGATAATGAATCTCCAGAAGTTAAGATATTCCGGGAGGTCGATGTACCCGGATTTGACAGAGAGGCATTTCAAGCCACTCAGGTAATAAAATTTCTGGTAGCATAGTCCTATTTCTTTCGTAATTATTTTTGCTTTGCGTATACTAAAGTTGCGTTTGGTTCCCATAATGCATCTATAACTCAGGAGATGTTATGTATGCATAGGCTATGCCTGGACTTCTGACTTTGGTTGCTCCGAGAATCAAGAGGAGTTTCATTGGCTGATTAAGTGAGTCAGTTAACTGATATCTGGTGTTGTGCTGATTTGTTTCCCAACGCTGATACAAACAAAGTCACAATTTGGGTGTGAATTTTAAAGGTACTCGCCTCTGCACAATGTGAAGAGGCCATGGGAGCTACAAGCCGGTATTATAGTTCAGTACCCATCAACCATGCTACTGACAGCCGATCACGATGACAGAGTTGTGCCACTTCACTCCTTGAAGTTGCTTGCGGTCGGTTTCCACACACTTTTATTTTTCATGTTTAATTTAATTTTGACTCTTCTCGTAACAAGTCCACAATACATAATGTTAAACTCGTATCCATCTGCAGACGATGCAGCACGTGCTGTGCACAAGCTTAGAAAACAGTCCACAGACAAAACCCCATAATTGGTCGTATAGAAGTTAAGGCCGGCCACGGAGCTGGTCACCCAACCCAAAAGATGGTAATGACAGTATCTCGTTGCCTAGGTTTTACATTAATAAACAACATACATTCTTTCTATGGCTGACTGATTTTGAGATGTTTCAACAGATTGATGAAGCGGCTAATAGGTTTTCGTTCATTAAAAAGATGGTGAATGCTTCATGGACCGAGTAAAACACACACAAAAAAAAATTCCTTACCTACAGGCACCAGAGATCTTTCTCAATTTGTTTTGTCCTAAAAAGGACTTTGTATGAGTTACGTATAAACTAAGGTTTGACACATTTTCAGCTTTATCATTTGGTTCATTAACAATCAAAATTAGGTTCTTTGGAGTCAGTAATGAGTCTCATGGCTATCGATTTTTAGTCATCCGACCTGAAAGACGAACCAATACAACAAAGCTTACTACCTCATTGAACAGATCTGTCTGTAGAATTAAAACGGAATAGAAAAAGTAACCAACCGACAATTTGAATCTGGCTCCATCTGTGGCGGTTTCCAAACGGACACCATCGGAATTTGTTTATACTGCTATAATTTTAAAGTGAGAACCAGTGACAACTGATCCAAATATTTTACAGGAATCAGAAGGCAAACTAAACAGATTCCACACTCGACTCAGGCTACAAACTACGTGTTGGTCTAATTTGAAGCATATGATTAAGCATTTTGCTTCCTCCTATACCCATTTGTATCTTCCGTTTCACAGTCAAACTTTCACCCCATATACTACAATACATACGATACAAACATCAAGATAGAAAGAGTATTATCGATGGCTGTTTACGACAAGCAAACATCAAAAGTCTTCAAATTGTAATGTATGACAGCCCTTACAGGGACGATTTAGGCACAGAAAACTTTTAAAGTGACGAAGATAAACCGCGAATATCAACATAACCAGATAACACGGCTTTGTTCCTTTCCTTCACTTTCGTCTGATATATAACCCTGTTGTGTACATGAAAGCTAAGTTCAGGTTTTGCTAGTAACAGCCCCTATGGATATTCTGGGTGATATTGACATGGGAGAGAGGGGCAGAGAGCAAAATTTTACCTCAAGCCTTCGAGCCACATTTCGGTTATCAGAGTTTCACCAGGAAAAACAGTCATGAGGAATCGTCCAGATATGGTTTTGACAGCAGTTGGGTCACCCTTGCAAACACACTTGATGATTGCCTTGACTGCAAACCCGAGCGTACAAAGTCCATGCAATATCGGGCGTGGGAATCTTAGGCGCAAGTTGAAGAAACAAGTATCAGTCGGGGCAGTACTAATAGTAAACTGCATAAGTATGATCTAGCTTGACACTGATCTGTATGAACAGCTATAGCAGTGGTTCACTAACCCCGCAAATTTTGCAACTGTTGGATCTGAATGCAAAGGATTATAGTCACCAGAGAGCCTATATAGCAATGCCTGCAGGGAAATATAAACCAGAGGCTCAGTAATGTACAGACGTTGGAATCAAAGGGAACATAACAACTTAAGATAAGATAGCGAAGTAAACCTCAATGAATATTAGAATTGATTTCTCCAGCAATAATTGACAAAACAAATGCAAACAAATTTTTACATTATCAACTTGCCTGTGATGGTTGGGTGCGCTCTTCGCACACTGTCGACGGTTGTGTTTGGGGGATTTTCACAGCTAGGCCCTGGTTACTTGGATAACTTTTGTAAGAAAATGGTTGAGATGAATTTGAGAAACCACCTGCACCTCGTAAAAATACAGTCGTCCTGCGGAGCA
The DNA here is from genome assembly GCA_039880935.1 of Streptanthus diversifolius. NCBI lineage: Eukaryota > Viridiplantae > Streptophyta > Magnoliopsida > Brassicales > Brassicaceae > Streptanthus > Streptanthus diversifolius. The sequence continues at coordinate 1,951,313 of JAXGFM010000015.1, read as the reverse complement.
AGTCCCAAATTAGTTCACGAGTTTCGTAGCTATAACTCCCACTATAAGTAGCTCCAGAGACATTTATACCGATTCATGCATAATAGTTCCCCTGAACCTTGCCCGTAACTTCTGGTTTCTATTTCAAGGATAGCTGCTTTACCTAAAGATTGTCATGGGAGAGAATAAAAATATAAATACCTTATTTCTACTATTCTCAATGCTGAATGTATAACAAAAAAAATACCAAATTAGCTAATTTTCTCTAAAGTTAGGGCTAATAAAGGTGCAACACAAAACAGAACAGGAATGATAAGTACCTTTATCCTGTAATCCAGCTAGGCTTACTTTGTTAACTAACTGCGTCAACACAAACAACATCAATTTAGAAAATGAAGAATAGTCCACTTTGGAAATAGAATAAGAAGCCGATCTGAAAGTTATATAATCTCTAATTTCTCACGAACTCTTGAAACAAATGTTACTCCAGTACGAGTGTCCAATTTCTAGAGCAAATCCTACAATTAAAATCCTGAAGATTGGGAAGAATCACAGAAATTATTTCTACACGACATGTATGTGTATATAGGTGGTTATATACTTACAGAAGCCTTGGAAGGTAATGGCCTGTATACTTCTATGTACTGCTGTCCATGCAACAAGAGACTAGGATCATATCTACAGACAAGAAACAGACAATATCATCATGTCGGTTTTCATTCATTTCACATCTTCTACGTCTTAAATTATGATGGGATTGAATAAAAAACCTCAATCAAATTTACTCTGCTTACTTAAAGCCTGGCAAATCCAGTCCATTTGACAGAGACCCAAGTGATAATAGTGAAGCAAAAGTTGGTAGAACCTATAACTTAAAACAAGTAACTTCGGTTAAATCAAGAAAATCATAGACACATCACAATCAAATCCAGATCAATCACTGGGATACCTGGATAAATTCCTGTCCTTTTTCGTGATACACATATTTGAGCTCATCCGAATCAACAGCATCTTGGCAACAAGCTCCGACTCCCAAAGCATAGATTGCTACATCTCTATTTACACAAGTAATTAATCAAGTTCTTCAGAGATCTGTTCCTTAACTTCTCAAAATAAATTATTTATTTTATCCCTCGATTTTAAATCGTTTTCTCCATCATCCATCCCCAATCCCGAAGTTGAAAATGAAATCCATTTCCACACATACAGAAGAACACAGAGAAACACGGAGAAACAAGACGCAAACCTTTCGTTGTAGGTGTAACACGTCTGCGAGCAAAACCAGAAGAAAACCGCGATCAAAAGAAGGTGAGATTACAAGACAAGCTCCTTCTCGATCACGGAAGATCTGATCGAATCAATAAGAACATTAAACAGAAACAAACCTCGGGAAGCTTGTGACCGAGAAGTAGATCAGGATTGAATTCAGAATCGCTACTCGCCATCTTGTCCGATCAGGATCAGAGTTTAGTTTCCGTCTTGCTTATTTTTCCCTCTTTTGTGTTCATTGTTTAGATAAGACGTTTGCTATAAATATATCAAACGGTGTCGTCTTTTGCAATCACTGAAAATTCAAATCCCAAGGCCTATAATGCTAGGATGGGATTATATTTTCTTTGTTGTCAAACCCAATATAGCATTCAATATTCCAAAATTATCAATTGGCGCAATGCATTATTATAAATGTTATCGTATATTAGAAATAATCATGGGGATTTGGTCTAGTAATATGATTCCCGCTTTCGGTGCGAGAGGTCCCGAGTTCGATTCTTAGAATATCCCTTTTTCCTCCGTTCCGTACATGTGCTACTGTTAGTTAATTGTATGCGGTAATTAGTGATTTAAAGCTGGCCAGTTTGTTGATAACTCAACCTTGCACATTTGATACGTACTCATCACCATTGTATTTTTGAATTGTTAACTGGAGATTCATATCACAGCAAACTGTAATACTACGTTAATGAGGCTTACGACAAAACTATATAATTTATATCGAACAAAGTTTCCCTCCAGAATTTATTTTAAAGAAAGAATAAGAATTGAGACCTCGAGCTGAGATCGTTACAAACTGATATACTGATTTGACCATAACTCTTCCATTCATTTGCAAAATGAAGAATGAATAAAACAAGAAACACCCGTCTGAAAATGAATCAGCTGGTTTGGCTGACCATCTCTCTATCTCTCCACCGCTCAAAGTGGTCTGGTGCGACGACCGCTGGCTCTACCACATAGAAGAGCGTTCTTGGGGATTGGGTATTCATCTCTGAGAGAAGTCGAGGTTGTGTAGACACGTAAATAGAACTGTTGTCCTAAGTATTGCCTTGCCCAAAACTCGGATCTTAGGTTCCACATCCCTACGTTGTCTAGTGCTATGTATATGGCCGTCCATGAACTCGGATACACCTATAGATGAATAGTATATTAGTCCAACGGTTCACATTTGTCAAAAACATGCTTCGATTACTGGCTTTTGCTGTTGTATACCTGAACGGTGCAGCGAGCGACTGCATCGCGTAGATTGTACTCGTTCCTACTGTCAGGACTCCATTGCCCACCGTCCATTCTGTATCAGAAGGCCACATTAATCCAATTTCTTATAGCGATTAAGATCGAGAAAATACTCAAAAATCTCTCTTTTATTAATCAAGAAAGAAACAAAGGATTATATGATTTCTGGGCTTCTCTAGGGATCTTTCCTGTGGATCACAGAATGTTACCATTTGCTTACTATGTGGGGATCTTGTGGATGCAAAACGTGAATGTTTGAGGTCTCAAGAAATAAAGAAAGATAGACTTACCCAACAACCCAGAAAGAGTAACCGTCAAGATGCCAGCTCTGGACAATATTCTCAGAGTTTTCGAAAACAATCTCCACAAAGGTTCTGTAATCGGTTTGCATAACAGATGTATCCAGGTATATTCCTCCACCAGTGGGTTGGCTCTGTATGCTTCCAACCCTGTAAACACCGTCAATCTTGAAGTAGTCTGCGAGTTTCAGAGGAGTGTCTGCTGGGTTAAACGATACACTGTTCACAGCGTATCGTTGCTTCCCGTTTACCTGACCAGCAGAGCTAGCAAGTCTGATTGTTCTTGTGGTGTTTATCATACCGTAGTGGTACGATCCTTGTGGATTAGGCCTTGGTCCGCTCGCCGTAAGGTTAGTCCTACAACACAACATAATAGAATCAGATTTCTACTCCATAAAGTAAGCACAAACAACCAAACATTCTACAGAAAGAAACTCCAAAAAAGCTTTTTTTAATACCCATCCTTGGGACCTATCAACTGCGGTATGTCTAAACTCTAAGAGCATTTGCTAACGGATGAAAGAAACGTACCTGATGGCTCGAGCCTGGTTCAAGGACCAGTCAATCTGTATGGTTGGTCCACCAGGGATAGGTCCAGAAACACCACCAGCAGAATTACTATAACGGAGAACACCCGTGGTGGTGAGGACAGCCGAGGTGAACCGAGAAGAGACGACCACGTAATAATCTCGTGCAGGCTGGTCAGCAGTCACAAGGACCGAGTAAGATTGGCCAACGTGAACATCGAGAGAAGAGAAGGTAGTCTGAAGAGTGTGAGTCCCTTCGACTTCGACCACCTTCATCTTGTGGTTTTGAATGCGGAAGTTGAGGGAGTTTTGCAACCCGACATTGGATATTCTCAGCCTGTATGTCTTACCTGAGGAAGAAGAAGAACTCAAATCATAAGTTCATCAGTAAACTGTTAAGTAGTGACATAGTCACAGCTATCAGAAACTAAGAAGCAGAAAGGGGCAAAAACCTTGTTCAACATTGATAGTGGCACCACTTCCACGGCCATTGATGAGGATACCATCTGGTAAAGGAAGCTTCCTACCACTATCGAGCTGTGCCTTCAAATCCTAGAGACACGAAAAAGCACACATAATTGAAAAAAAATCAAAAACAACCGAACAAAAATCTCGATACATGGGGAAATTTGTCAAATTGGCCGGAATTCAAACACAATAAAGCATCAAAAGCAATCAATCCTTACCGTGTGATTGGATTTGTACCAGTCTCCGATGAGAACTGTGTAATCACCGGCGGGATCTGGGAAAGGGACGGGGATTCTAGGACGACTGAGGATACGGATGCCTCCAAATCCGCCGGCGGCTTTGTGGAAAGCGAGAGAAGGGAAATAGTAGAAACTTCCGATCTGATCCTTCACCTGAAGAATGTAAGTGTAGTTCTTCCCCGCCGGGATTGGGCAAGTCGTTCCGTACACTCCGTCCACGAACGAGTTCCTCCTCTGCTGAACTCCATTCCTTGCATTATTTTCTAAATATTAGTTTTAAACCCCAAAACTATTATAAATTGTTAATATTGCCCCCTCCCTCGACAATTGTGCATAAAATCGAATACAGCTAATAATATGGTAAGCTGGTGGACCATTTCCCCACACGTAATTGTTTGAAAATATGGACAATAGTCACTGTATTACTATCACCCCCAATGCATAAAAGCATAAGTCATAAATTATTTAATAATGTGTGTTTAATTGAAATTAACCCCAATCACCCCAACTAATCATCTTGTATGTGGGTACAAAATTATTTCGTCGACCGAGTCCGACATGAACGTGGACAAAACAAAAACTCTTACGTACTTCATTGCCTTTTTTTTTTACGACACGTTTTTTTACGTGCCTACTAAAACAAAAAGAAACAAAAAACTATTCACAAGCAAAGTAAAACTATTAGCCGACTAGGCCTAGCAACTACTATCAATCGACAACGACAGAATTCAATGTTAAAGGTGCCTAACTATTGAGTTAAACTAAAATCGGAGATTTGTAATTGTTTTAGATCTCGAATGATATTAAAAACAAAAACATTTACCATGAAAGGAGGAAAGGTTGGTCGAGGCTATTGTAGACGTTAATGATGAGATTGTCATTAGTAACGGAGTGAATGTCCGGTCCCGGAAACTGCCCGTTGATCAGAATACCCTAAACCGGAAAATGTGAGATCCAAAGATTAGACAAAACCGGATCTATAAACCGAGCCGGGTAACAAATCAACTGATACGAGATTCGGTACCTGTTGGCGAACGCCGAGTGGGTAGATATCACCGTATGTGACGTTCCATTCGAAGAATCTGTACGGATCTTCCGCCGTAACGGCGAATAGAAGCGAAAAACCGATGATTAGTGCGGCGGCGAATGAGGCATTGGCCACCATATTTGGTGAAAACCGGTGAACGAAGAAAGGTATATTTGGCGTGATCTCTCTCTCTTACATGAGCACAGATTGGAGTCTAGAGTAGTGAAGAGAAGAGACGGCACGTATTTAAAAGAGTTTACAGTAAGAGGGAGAGAGATGAGAAAGAGAGTAATTAGAGGAAACGAATACAAGAGAAGAAATTAAAAGGTCAGTGTCGGTGGCTGGACCCACTAGCCACTATGTGTTACTTTGAAATCTGTATTTGTCTCCCACAATGCACATGGCTAAGCAAATTGGCCATTTTTGTATGTTTTACGTCCTAAAAACTATTATATGTTCAAATACAAAAAAAAAATATTAATTATTAGGACAGACGATTATTTGAGGTAATCTTTGGGTGATGGGTTAACAACTTGATTTCTTTTTTTTTTTTTGGCAAACTTTGTGTGACTGATTAACAAATCGAGTTTTAGTGTGGAGATGTAAAATACAATTTATGGGAAAGTAAATAATATGGATTGTGTAAAACATTAAAAGATTTCACTCGTATTTGGGTTGTAAATTTTGTATAGTTGACTTGGAGTCTTCCGACATCATTTTTGTAAAACCCCGATGTGTTTAAAAAAAAAACAAAGGTGAGGTGACAAGGTCCTCAGTTTGGATTTGGAGACAGAGAAACATGCATCCTAATGCAATTAATGATTTTATCAATTAAAACCCAATAAACCGCCTAGACTAAATATTTGACAAATAGATGATAGAAAAGTTAAACAAATAAAACATAAAACTTCGGAACGAAGTTAACATAAAAAAGAACTTCAAAATAAATAAGCCATCAAAAGTAATTTATACTATGCCTCTATTATTAATTCGAATATAGAAATAATATAGTTGTATCCTTCTTCTTCTTCTTTTTTTTGTTCTTGTTCGATCTATAAAGCTGCTCGAAGACGAAGAAAGGGCCCATTCATTCCTGGTTGGAAGCTCATTATTAATGTCTTTGGCATTTCGTAGGATATATTCCATTTTCTCTAACTTCGTCTTTCTGGGAGTGCAGAAGCTTTTTCTTCGCTTGTTATTCTCAATTTTTGGCTTTCAGTGAATCAAAAAGTAGAAAATTAACGTGACATGCGTTTTACATTTCCGGATTTAGCGCCTATAACTACTCATTCTTTTTTCTCTTGTGAGTCATTAGCACTTTTGTCAAATTAACTCTCCATACATAGTGAACAACGTTTAGTTACTAAATAGAGATTTGCTACAAGAAAACTATCATTGGGTGAGCAAGCGACGCGTCAGAGCAATTTGAATGAGCAGTGTGGGTCCATAACATGTTTATTTCTAATAGTTGATGGATTAAAGTTGATCTTGATAGGCCTCTGTATAAATGACAACACTTCAAAAAAAATGACAATAATACCGACAACAACAAAAAGCGAAAGAACAAAAAAATAATAATACGAATAAATATCAAAATGCGTTAATCTCTGAATAGTGACTGTAAGGAACATGGATTAGGTGTTCCATGTGTGGACAACATTCGACTCCATAGTAGTACAGTGGTTAGAACCAGAAACGGAATCGTACAATGAGTTTCATAGTTCCTACTTCCCAGAACATTGTTTGGATTTGGTCTCAATATATATATATATATATAAATGGAATTTAAATTGATGAGTACCAAGATTTCAGATTTGTCCCTTGACACTAAAATGTGAACAAAAGTTATACCTTCGTTAAGGCACATTCACTTATTTCACTAAAGCAGAGAAACCAGCTGCAGAAACCTCCAAAGCATAGAGTCATTTCGTCGAACATTTCAACTGCATCTTGGATTATGGCTTTAACAACAAATTACCCACCACTAGTCACTGATTATCTTCGCTGAAAATAAGACGAAGACGAGAAGCAAAGACGCCGGTGGAATCTATCGACGCTTGATGCAGAAGGCTGCTTTTGATCTGCTTCATACGATCCGTCAGAGAGTTATGCTCCTCCTTGAGTTCAGCCGTGTCTTCCTCCAGATGGTGGATTCGGTACTTCTGACTAATCGATCGGAAGCTCAGAAGCAAGATCCCGGACATGCCGAAGAACTGTATGAACCTGTGCTTGTTTCTTTTAGCATTCTCCACGAACCCGGACGCTACAGCCGGACACAGAACGACGACGTTTTTACCTAATTCCTTAGCAAGTACTTGGGCCTATTTGACCCGTTCTAAAAACCCATATTGTTTCTTTTTACCCCTTTTATCAGAGCCCAATTACAAGACAAGCGAAAAATTAATATATAAAATAGTGAAATGTTGACCAATAAAAAAAAATATAAATATATATAGTGAAAATTTATTTAGTTCACTTCTATTTCGTTATTTCACAAAATTTATTAAATAGTATAGAATTTATATTTCGTAATATTTTTATTCTGCAGATCTTAAACCAATGTACAATTTAAATATATTTATTTGCACTTCTACAATTACACATTATTATCAGTCATTGCCTAAATCTGTTAAGAATTGTGGAATGTAAATTATTTGGTTTGTTTCCAAATCTCTTGGCTGTTCGATCGTGAATTATCTGAACATAATATCTGACAAACAAATTATTACAAGATAGATTTAATCAATTAATGATATAAAATAATGTGATAAACAAAATCAATTGGGGTAAATATACAGTATTTGTTCCATACTGAATAATACAAAATAGTACATCACTTCTTCTCTCCACTCTCAAAGTTAACATCGTCCAAGAAAAGACCAATACTTGGTTTATCAACCGATTCCAAATTCAGATATTAATCGAAACACAAGCATTAATAACTCTAATCAATGGCAACATTCATAAAGAGCTAAAAATATCGGCTGAAGTTGTTCATAGCTTAGCTTAGATAAACCCAAAAAGATGTGCCAACGTTAAAATTCTCTAGTTTCACTCAGTACTTCTCATTTCTCAAGCCCAAACAGCAAGATTTCACCGGGAACTGAAAGAAAGGAAGGTGATCATCCTCATAATCTCCTCAAAATCTGAGGAGAAAGTTCCAAAACAAGGTGTTGGAAAGTTACTAATATACAGATTCGTTCAAATCTGACAGCAGGGTATCGGCAAAAAAACAGTAGTGAGGTTCGAAATTACTTGTTGAAGGGTTTTAGGTCGTCTGAGGACTGGTCGTCTCTGGTTACAGATGCAGCAGAGACGAGGCCCTCCTACTCTCTTTCTCGTCGCTTTGTCTGCCTCAGTCTCACCGGTAAATGAAACTCCGGGTATACTAGCTAGTCGGCGGCGAGAGTCCTCGAACTGGCAAACAACCTAGCTCGGAATCATAAGCCAAGAACGCCGATGTTTTGTGGGGTTAGTACTTAGTACATAACTCCTTAGTGAGTTATTGGGGGTTTTGACCCATTATCAAAACCCAGTTACAAGACTATAGGTACAGGTGAAAGAAACTTATCCAATACAGATCTTAAGTATTTGAACCACAACCATGCCACCACACTCATGACTCATCATGATGGTCAAAGCCAGCTAGCAGTCTATCACGCACCACTGTTTTAGTCGGTCGGATGTCCGCACAAGTTTAACCCATTTTTTTAGATCTTTCGTTATAATAAGCGAACCAGTGAAATTCATTTTTTCCCTCTAAAATTATATATCTTCGGTCCTAATTGATGATAACCTTATCCAACATTAACTGAGGATGTGGTCCATTGATGGGATCACATTTGTTCTTATCAAAACTAGCAGGTACCATATGTAAGTTGATCAATAAAAAAATATTTTATCATTAACTTTATACGTTTTGGGTAGTTATGTCGACCGCCATGCTAAATCAATCACCATGAGTCATGATCGTGACGAATCATGTTTCTTCTATACCAACGCATTTAATTTCATTACCATGAAGGATTATAGGAAACTCGCTAGTCAAGGTGGTTGGTCTTAATGAAACTCTCATATTCTATTGCACGTATTGAGAAGCTAAAGTAATGTAATCATCTTTAAGTTGAAATATTCTCAAATGAAAATATCCATACGATTAAAATACCTTGAAATCATATACAAACATAACAAAGAGAAAAATAGAAAAAAACTTTAATCAACAAATAAAATAAAAAGCCAACAAAGTTCCACAGCACAAAAGCAAAAGATGATCATCATCCATCACAAAAACACAAATCTCCCATCATTATTATTTCACATGTAATGATCATCTTTTTTTTCTTCTTAATCAGATTCCTTTTCCTTCTTTACCTCATCTACGGTCTTTGGATGGTATCCTGGAAGCTTCTCCTTAATCTTCTCCAAGATCCCCTTCTTCTCCACCGGATGCGCTTCCTCTACCGGAGGAGCAACAACTGGTGCGGCAGCGGCGGGTGGGGCATCTTCAGGCTTCTTTCCGTGTCCTGGAAGCTTCTCCTTTAGCTTCTCCATAAACCCTTTCTTCTCCTCTGTTTTCACCTCTCCTTCAGTAGTACTTGTTGTCTTCTTCTTATCCTTCTTCTTCTTCCTCTTCTCACCGTCTTCACCTTCTTCCTCGCTTGACTGTCGTATTCGAATCAACATGATTAGATATATACTTCGATCAGGTTATAACTATCATCAAACGATCAGATCTAAAACAGAATATATAGACTATTATAAATCGTTTCAATATATTGATCAGATTCTAACTTACGGAGCTAGAAGAGCTGTCGCTTCGGTGAAGCTTCTCGAGGAGACTATGCTTTTTCTCTTCTTCCTCGTGTTTAACCTCCGGCGCCGGCTCTGAAATATGAACCTTTTGCTCAAACTCAGAGTCGATTGTCTCCTCGGGTTTTGTTTCTTCCTTCTTCCCCAAGAAATCGAACAATCCACGATCTGTAACCTGTCCAGTCGCCGCCGATGATTCGTCAGTCGCTACCTTTGGCACCTCTTGCTCATGAACGTTCTTGGTTTCCTCCGCCATAGTTATCGAGAAAAGTCTGCTCGGTTGATGAGAATATGAAATGATCAAAGTATACTTGAAATGATTTCTAAGAGACGATTGAGAAAAGAGATGAGAGAAAGTGCGTTTTATAGTATGAGGACTAAGGAGGGGTCCAATCCAACGCGGATTTCACGCTCTATGATTATTTTTCAATTTTTAAAAGCATATTATAGATAAATTGCAAATTGGTCCCACCTGGCATTTTCTTTCTTTTTATAGCCTCTTGTCTTCGTCACCACGTAATTAACATTCTCTTTAAGAAAAAATAATAGATAAGGGTTATCAATGTATTGAGATGAATTCATTTATTTATAAAACTTTGCTTACGTGATCAGAGGCCATTCTATATTTAAATTTTTAATCGATAATTGAAATCAAGAAGAAATATATTGGATAAGAATAGTAACTAGATAGAGTTGTGCTAAAGTGATATGGTGGTTAATAGGAGTGGTTTCTGTTCCTTGACATCCAGCTTCTAATTTTACTTGTAGCATTTTAGGTGATAGAAGCAAATAACCTCTTAAACTTTTATGATCAACTCAAATTGTCAGATGTTATTTTCTAATATTATTGTAAGTGGTAACTTACCCTGAATGGATCACATATTTAAATGGATGTTGTGAGAAAATAAAAAATAGAGTTGTCAAATTAAAAAATAATAATAATACCAAATTGAGAATGAAATGGTTTGGGCATAACAGTTTAGTCTAGGCTTTTTTATTTTATTTTTTAAGTTTCATAATTCCAATCCAGACAGCTTATATCATATAAAAATCCATGGAGCTAGGCAAAAAAGATTTAAAAGGAGATATCCCGAAATTCAAAATTCTTGAAGTTTCGGGTTTTCTTTATATAAAATAACAAATATAGGGATGAAATTGCACATCGCAGAAAATGGGTTAAAGAAAGAAGAGAATAGTACCAACATTTTAACTCACCATAGATGGGAAGACACGTGTCAAGCATTACTGAATCGGACGACGGACGTTAGTAGCGGCAAACAAACGTTGAGAAAATAGAAAGACGACAAAAAAGATAGACAGAGAGAAAAGTGATAGTAAGCAATGAAACATCGACGCGTGTCAATGTAGCGTGGGAGTTTGTCCTAGCGTAGGACCCAAAACGTGTGCTGATTGGCGCCAAAGACGTGATGTCGGTGATGTGGGTCCATTTGACTTATTGACTAGTGCCATGCTGGAAAAAGCTTATTAGCGTTACTTATCAAATAAGCGTTACAAATGAAAAATAACAATAATTATAATAACATCACCGACATGATCTTATCCCGCTAAGAATCAACGATTGGGTCTTGGGAGGTTATTAATAGTCACCAGATATGTCGAAGAGGCCAGTCCAGGGGTAGTGGCATGGTCTTTGAAATTATGTAAATACATATACGATTACTTGGAATTATAAATATAATGAAATATGTTAATGTGCGGTATGTCATTTGAGAGAGAAAATAATTAACTTAAAAAGGACACATGGTGATCGTCGATCATCTCTTTAACATGACAACGAGCCGTGTTCCATTAAAGATTGAACCCGACGTGTCACATCATAAGTGAGACGTAGCACGAACCATGACATACCAACACATACATCAAACAAACCAGTCTTTTTCAATTCTTACTTGGTCGTCTTTTTTTTGTTCCTATTCTATTAATTATGTTCTCGGCGATAGCGAAACCGACAACTTGTAACCGACATTCTCGTGATTATACAAACTTAATTATCTGGTAATAATTTCAGTTAAAATAATATATATATAAGAAGAATTGGTGAAGATTTGAAAATTCCGAAGTTACAAATTTTCGAATTGAACAAAATAATGCTTATTGCATCATTCGTTTGTTATAGTTGTCAAATCGGGTATATTCAACGTATTTGTCACTTGCTTTATTTGGTGGGACACGAGAATCGATCAGTGCATTGCTTAATATTATTTAAATTGATTTTATTTTTTATCATTAAATCGACCGTCTATAATGTTTGTCCATAATTTAGTGAATATCAGCCTACTACTGCGAAGGGCTAACAAGTAGAGCCTTAGCGATCACCTCCAAAGGGCCCAATAAACATAACATGGGCCTGTGATTTAGGGTCGGATCTATCACCCGACCCGATAATTGTTGACACGGAGAGAGAGAGAGAGAGAGAGAGAGAGAGAGAGAGAGTCCACGCTAACGATCGCCGAAACACAACGAATCGAACATCGTTTCGTCGCTATGAATTTTAACACGAAATAAATTTCCATCTCGCAAATGATTTTTTTTCCGTTTGTTTGATTTCTGGATTCGAATTATATGTTTATAACAGATTTCCCCTAAATCTCGTGTTTCTCCGACGATACTTGAGCTTTTCCGTCGATCAAGAGAGAGAGTGGGGTCGAGAAAGAAAGAAGGTTTTTGGTGGAGATTTCGAGAAGGCGAGGAAGCGATGATTACGAGATCGAATCTAGCGGAACAACTCAGGAAATATCAGATTAGATCAAATCATGATTGGGCCTCCGTTTCTTTCTTCTCTTCCACATCGAATTTATCGTCTTCCAGGTTAGACGAACTATTTTATCAGGATTTTAGATTTGCGTCTTATGATTTTTTCTATTTCTGCTGTAATTTGAAGCTGCTCTTGCGAACAGTTGTGTTCGTCTTCTGATCTTAATTTTTGTTTTGTTCGTGTCTCTTATAGTAATGATTTATTTTAGTTTTCTTTTCCAGCTTGAAGGTTTTATATAATTAATTATCTCTAGATGAAGATATTCGTAAGTCTTTAAATATCCACGTCTTTCTTGGTTCTTTTTGGTAACGATTACAAAGTCGACATACTCTTCCTTTCTTTTGTCATAGTCCAATTTGAGGCCATTGGCATCTTGATTCTATTGTTGTAGCTTGACAATGAAGATGTCATGAACATTTTACTGTGGTACTTATGCTATTCATCTCATTTGCTTTCATCCAGGGTCGATGTCGTAGTCTTGGTCATTTGGGAACTAGTGATCTTAGCATTCTTGGTGTTTTCAGCGGTATCCTTGTACTTCAGACGGCTGGAACTCGCATTCATCCTGGTTTGTGTCAGCTTACTGTTGCTCGTCTGTATGAAAATCACAAAGCAAGTGAGACTAGCTAGGAAGAAGAAGCGGAGGATGCTTCTTCCTCTCTCTATGTAAAGACCAAACCATGGATCAGCAATTGTAAACGTTTTGTCTTCTTACACAACCAAATCCATCTCTTCCCTGCCATGAACGCTGCACCCATATGCATCGATGAAGGTGACAGTTGAGCTCAGACTTCTCTGATACACATTGCTTCTGTCATTTGAGGAATAGACCTGACCTGATATAGGAAAGCAGCAGATGGATGGGTGAAATTTCAGGGCTTAGCTTAGACAAATCAGAGCAGTCTATGGAACTCGGAACTAAAGTGGTTGAAAAGATTGTTTTTGTTCCTGTATAAGGTGGTTTGAAATTTAGACATGTTTAGGGGTAAAAACGAAGGGAAAAATAGTACGGGAGTTTGCAATATATTTGCAAGGCTCTATCAGGGAAAATTTGTTTGTTTTTTCTTTTCAGCATTTTGTGATTATGAAGATATCTAATTATCCATCTATCTAATTATATCACATTATATCATTTGTGTACTTAATTTGATTTGTTGGCTGTTGAAGTTCAAAAAGAATGGCTTGCAGGATTTCATGTGACTTGAAAAGAGAACACACTCATGAAAGTAAGTGAGAGAACTACATAAAATGAAAATACTGAGCAACTTGCTTGAAAAGCTCACATGCTTCTATCACCATCACTAACATCTTTCATTTGCCTCTGCAACCACTAGAGTATTTTTGTTTTTGATTATTAATTAATAAGTGTGGTTAATATCTTGTATTAGACAGAGTGTTATGGCCTCTTAATACACTAGCTTTGTTAGATTTGGTTCACTCAGAATACCAAACAATGAGATTTGGTCTACATGACGATCCCTAACATAAGATGGAAGTCTGTCTATACATGGTAAAAGAAACTTAAACGAGTTAATTAGAAGGTCAAACAAGAGTGTCAGTAACCAAGATAATTGCACTTTAAACGCAATTATTAAGAAATAAAGAGAGAGATATGTCTAGATATATGTGGAAGATTCGTACGTAAATCCACGAGTTGGTTACAAAGTCATAGCGAAAAATATCAGAGCCGAAGTAATTCAAAAAAAAAAATCTGAAGAAAATATATTCTAAGGGGATTAGACTCTTCGAGTTGAAGGAGAAAAAGGAAGAAAGGGCACTTCACTGCTTACACCAAAGAACACAAAAGATTCGTTTTACCATTGGATTATCTCAACCATCCAATCATACAAGTGTTATTGGAGATGGCTGAGGTTGAGTTTGACACTACCATTGATGGTCCTTTACAGATTACTTGCGACGGAAGTTTAATGGATCACATCATCATGCTTGTGAGGAGATGTATGTCCCATAACTATGATGATGATGATGATGATGAGGAGAAGAAGTCAGTGGTTTGTTCGACGAGTACCTGCAAGGGAGCTTCAATCTCTTCTCTAATACCTCTCTTTCGTGGACAGAGCCAGCTTCGGTCCTTAGTTTCCTAATAATTTGGAGTTATCAATTTGAAGAAACGGTGTTGTTGATAAGATATGTACATTTTCTACAAGGGTTGTTCTCTTTTGTGTATAAAACATGATCTTTTAATTAGTTTCTCATAATTGAAATGTAGCCTCATTCGATTTTGAGTCCTTTTTAACGGTTAATAATCTTACGAACATTTGGTACCAAGTTATTGTTGTTTGATTAAGCAAAATGAATTGTGGGAGATCATAAGTTTTCAGTTAATGAATCAAAACCTCTTAATTACTAGCAAGTGAATTCAATCCACGACTCGAATATTACATCAACCGAAAAAAATAGATTGAAACACTAACCATGAAACTGTTAATCAACCAACTATAGTCGATTGATTAACAAAGAGAAACAATAATGAAATCACCAAAACAATGGAATCAATCCTACAGATCCAGAACAATCTCTAGAATATGTCCCTCTTGAGGGAAAAATTCTCAAAAAGCCAATTGTAAAGTTTGATAAACGAAAAAGCATATCCGAAACCCATTTTAACCTTCTTCATTCGTTATCCGGTACTAGGACCATCATAGTTTTAAATTGTAAAGTAGGTGGGAACGTTGACCAACAATATAAAAGTGTGGAACTTCTGCTTGGGCTTTTGATCTTCTTAGTTGGGCCTAGTCCTTTAAGTTGAGGCCTTGCCGAAAGACATGTATCGAAAGAATCTCAGGTAGGATTGTCAAATCGGAGGAGAACGAGTCTGAAATTGCTGTGCGAATCGGGAATCTAGGGTTTCGAGAGAATGGGTGGAGGACATGGCGGAGGTATAACTTACAAGGGAGTCACTGTGCACACTCCAAAGACGTGGCACACCGTCACCGGAAAGGGCTTGTGCGCCGTTATGTGGTACATTTCTCTCCTCCTCCGCTTTTACTTTTTTTTTTTTGGGACTCGACTTCGATTTTTTGTTACTCTTTTGAATCTCAGTCCGAGCTAGATCTCACCATGAGATTATCGTTTCATTGATTATCCGATGAATCCGTATCTAGAATCCATATGCATTTGTGTTTCAGTTTGTGAATTAAAGATTGGACATTGGATATGTCAAATTTAAGATCAGAGGAAATCAGGTAGATGTTGATTTGAATTGGATTATGTTTCCGGAGGGAACCAATGTCAATTTCGTTTCGACTGAGAATGTTAGAAAAACCCAATCACCTAGATTTTTTTTTTTTCTCCCGAGCATTCACATCTTAAACTCAAATTTTGATATCATCAGGTTCTGGATTCTGTACAGAGCAAAGCAAGATGGTCCTGTAGTCATGGTAAGACTCTCTTTCCTGTTTTTCTTTGCCTTGCTATTTGTAAAGTTTGGAGCTTGTTAGTTCAATTGTTTCATTTCTACACTCCTTCCATGGTGGCTAAATGCGATCCTGCTATTTGGCAATTGATAGGGATGGAGGCACCCGTGGGATGGCCATGGTGATCATGGTCACGGGGATCATCACTAGGTAATGTCTGTATTCGCACTTTTTGGTGGAATCATTTTATAGTTCTTAAACACACAGTTCAGTTTGTCAAAAAATATCCTTTTTCTTATCAAACGCTCGTGATTGTTTGTACAGTGCTACTAAGTAATTAGGAAGCAGTTCGTTAATGACTATGCATAATGTTGATTTAGGAATACTAGGTTGTCTCTTGCTAACGAGATCTCTTTTTAAAATGGTGTGTAGTTAGTTTTGAAGAAAGTTTGTACCTTTGATCCAGATTCAGTTCATACAAATGGTGAAAAGTTTAGAAGATCTTGACTTTTCAAAAGGGTGCTCTTGATTTATATTATCTATAGTATAAATCATTAACCTTCTTATAAGTTAAGTGAATGACAATTGAGTGCCTTTTTCCTGGAAGATCGTTAATAGTTTAGTGTCACATATTTTGCTGGTTCTCTGTGTTGAGACACATCGTTAGTTTGGGGTTATCCAAACAATGATAAAGCTATATTATCCTTGAATTCTCACCTTCCATCCAAACCTAGCTTAGTCTGGATACGCATTGTCGAAACTTAGACTAATCTTGTTTTGGGTTTTGCTGCTAGGTCTTGTTGAACCTTTGAAGATCATGGCAAAAAAATGAATGTCTTTTTTTTTTTCAGTTTCATATGTCGAAATAAAGAGAATTGTTAAAGAAGACGTGAATTGTTTTTGTACACAACTTTGTAAGACATGCTGCTTCTGTTTTAAGTTGCTACTTGGATTGCATTTCCTTGATGTTGTTTTGCTGTCTACAAATGAATTTAAAATAAGATTAATCGCGAGATTCGTGTTGTTAGATTTCCAAGTATGTACGAGTTCCAAAGATAATAAACAAATCTCATATGTATAATTTGTAAGGAATTTAAACACATATTTATGGTTCCAGACTCACAATATTAACATTCGGTTAGCAGATTCTCCAAAATTTTAACAGATGTAACTCTATTCCCGACTGTTTATATTTCATTACTGGTAATGTTCAAAATTTGGAACATATGGAAATTTAAACGGATTGTCCCGATAATCTGATCATTTTTACATTAGCCATGGGTAGCAAAAGAATGATAACATGCCTAGTCTTACCATGTTAACAGAATGTCACAACATTTATGTAAACAATATCAGCCGGAGAATCTTTTGTATTATTGGAACATAAAAAAAAAATCACCATAAACTGTCAAATCGCTTTAAAGCCTTTAACCCTAATTTCCCAACTAATTAGCCGGTTTAGTGAACGTGTAAAAAATGAATATAATGTTACCAACTTAAAAAAATTAACGTACCTACAACTCATGGCATAGTATTTGGAAATCAATCTAATGTTAATTAAACACGTCCGCTAAATAACTTGAAGCGAAACCTAACTGGACATCATATATGAATCTCTAGCTGGTAAGAATATTAAGAAGTGAAACTCGTGTATGAATCAATCGCCGGAAAATAGACTCCAACTCTATCTCGAGCTCCTCGACAGCAATTTCCGCCGCTTCCAACCTCGTAGTCGCGCTCTGCACCGCGGTCTCGTCCCATACATCATCTAACCAATACGAAGGCCGAATAGTAAAGATCGAAGACAAAGACCCTTTGCTCCACCTCTTCTCTAGCCAAGGAATACAACCAAGCGAGAACAAAGACTCAACCATCGTCACAACGACTCTTCTCACTTCTTTCAAGACCTCTGTTACGAATAGAAGGTTCTGTTCTATCGGCATCGCTACTCTTCCTCCTCCTCGGCTTCCTTTCATGCTCTTTAGACAGCTTAAGCATTTCAGTATCTCCTTCTTGAGCCTGTTCTTGTATTGATTATAAGCAGCGATCTTCTCGTTGACATCTGATGATTCGTTGCCGCGAAGAGTCAGTTGGAGATCTTGCAAGCTGTGCTTCACGAGCGTCATCACATCTTTAGATACGCTACAAATGTCTAACATCCTCAATGAAGCTTCTGAAACTTGTTCCGTCCATTTCTCTTGTCCTTGTTGAGACAGAGATTCTCTTGTTTTTGGACAGTGATCGAGGAGGTAGTTTGCGCAGTCGTGTAGCTCCCTCAAACCATCGAAGTTTATCTGAGCCATATAGATCTTAATTTGTTCGAGATCTTTAGCTAGGAATCTTAAAAAAAAAGAAATAAAAAGATAGTTTTTGATCTAACTGTGATCGGTGTTTAGGTCTGTTTGAGAGTTTTAAGCGAAGATTAAAGATATATTGAATGTGTGTTAGAGGGAGATTATATAGAGTGAAGAAGAGGGATCTGAAGGAAAGTACGATGAAGGGTCCTCAATTTGGGCTTTTGTACGGACGTGGGACATCTGGGAACACCTCATTTTGGAGGTATTATCAAAATAATGATTTAATTTATTCAAAACATGTCTCAAGGAACCTTCTTTACGTAAGACACTCGTGGGTTAGGGGTACATTGTGGATTTGTTTAGACTCGTGGGTTAGGGGTACATTGTGGATTTGTTTAGATAATAAATGGTTTAACTGTTTTTTCAATATATTATTGGGTACTTGAAGGTACAAGGTTTCTATACCATGCATGCATCAGTGACGATGCCAGGCTGTGTCCTCGGAAAATTGCAACCATTCGGAATTGAAGAGACGAATATTAAAATGAAAATGAGAAATGTTTTAGATCAGAGTTTAAGTATTGTGTTACGTGTTTGTTAGATATCTTATATTATTTATCATTAATGGTTATATTGAAACCACTCTCATAAAAAGACCAAAGGTATTGTTGAGACGTGATATAGGTTTCGTCTTATAACATTTATTTTTTAAAAATAATATATTTTACCAAAATATTAACAAAATCAATATTAAATATATATTTATGATATTATCCAAAGTATCACATGCTCTAACACTTCAATTGTTCTTAATTTTATTTTCGGAAAAATCCTTAATAACTTTCAAATTTTCTTCGACTTCTAACTAGAACCACAAACTTTTAAAGATTTTACCAACAAACCTTCAGCTCAATTAATACCCGATAAAAATAAACAAAATCAAGTGTAAAACTGAATGCCATTACTTTAGCATGTCATATTTTAAACGGGATGAAAACAGTGTTTATAATCTCGTTAAGTATTTGACTGTTAAAGGATTGTTGTAGAAGTCGAAAAAGTTCAAGGTTTTAATTAGAAATCGGAGAAAACTTGAATGTCTTTTTATGGGATTTTATTTTTTCCTTTCTTACTTTCGAGCATTATTCTTTTCTATTATTTCGGAATCGATCGTAGGCAATATATTACATGCAATTGTGTAAACGTTCTTACAATTAATGTATACTTTTTCAACCAATCAAACTAATATACTACATATTTTTATAACGTGAACATTACGAACATATATACATATATGTATATATTTATAATTTTCTCTACCACTAAGGTAACCACCTCAATATCTCGAACTATGCATACGTGCTACTGCTAGATTTGATTTTGTGATTTTTAACATCTTTTATATCTCAGGTTAGTTTCAACAAATTAATATCTACTCAAATCTCAAATATATATATATATATATATATAATTAGATTCATATCCCTCCAAATGCATTAGAGAAGAAATCTTATTATTCGATTTCCCGTTTGGAAGGTATAATAACTAAGACCTATAACGAATAATCAATCAATCATGCAAATATATTTATGTTTCCAGCATCATGTATAGACATTATTACGCAGTTTCCCCGCATTATCAGTTGTCTTTTCTTTTTTTTTTCTCAAGACAACCCATCAAAAATAACACCAGGCCCATTAATCTCAATTTAATAGCCCATTATTCTTAAGTTCATAAGCCCATTATTGCAAATTCATACCTGCTCTGTTTTGCAACATTTTCGGAGGAGATAAACTGAGTGATGTGCTCAAGCTTGTGATTGTTTATGATCTAAATTGTAATATTCACAAAAAACTTAAGTTTCTAGGAAAGTTACATAGATTAAGTTTCAAAAAGTAAGCATGTTAAGAAGAGAAACTCTTGTCTTCAACAATTTCTTATACACACACTCCAACTCTCTCTCTCTGTTTCTTCAATGATTTGCTCTGTTTCTCTTAACTTCTTCAGCTCCTCTGTTTCAACTTCTTGATTCTTCTTATTAAACATCCTCGACATAATTACTCGACAACCGCTTTCTGATATCCGCTTTTGATCTCTATGATTCGTCGTCACTACTTCGATCAACAAAGAAACAAGAACATCGAAGCTCTTCTCTTTTACTTTCCACATCACATTAATGTCGTCTCCACAATCTTTCTTATTATTCTTCTTCTTCATCTTATACTCTGATTTCTTCAGTTGATTTCCGATCTTTCTGCTCAAGGCTCTTCTCTTAAACACGTAAGCGTCGATCTCACGCGTCAAGAAAGCCTCTTGATCTCCTCCTGATTTGCTTCTGATCACTCTCCTCCTCAAGCTCGACTCGAGTTCTCTGACTTGCTCTTTTATCTCCATCAAAACGTCTCTTATCGTGCTACAGATATCAAGAATCTCTAGAAAACCGTCGGAAACATCTTCTAAAAATGCTTTTTGGGTTTTCGTCGATTGAAAACGGAGGAAAACTTCAACAACCTCGTACATATTCTTCAAAACTCCGAGTTTCCGACGAGCAGACGCTGGTCTTTGCTTCAGTATCAGAAGATGATCTTCGATGGATCGAGACAGAGGATGAAAGTCTTCGGACCAGCTTGTTGAACGAAGATGATGATGAAGTAACAGCCATGGATGACTCACTCAAAAGAGAAATTAATGTGTAGTCGAAAAGGCTCCATTTCTCATGGATACTCTCACGAATATATATGTATAAGGCTGGAACTGGCTGTTGCGATTGAGTTTCTTCCGACAGTCAAACGACAATTCCATACTTGTATTTATATATATATACGCTTCTCTTCTTCATAATTTTCATATTTTTTTTGTTGTGTAACTATCTTTTTGGGGGATTTAGTTCCGAATATTCGTATTTTGCCAAAACATCCGACTAAATGTAGGTGGTGAATATACGTGCGACAACTTCTGCGAAGATATGAAACCCACAAGAAGGAGTAACAGTTGGCTGCGACGTCTTTTTCCAAAAATCCCAGCAACCTTTATTATATAATACATCCTTAGAGATTTCATTATTATCAATAAATGTCCAAGTCCAATTGTATATAAATATATACATGTAATATTATATTTGTCCAGTTGGAGAAAACTATCAACGAGAAGTTGATCTTTGTGAATGTTTTTCTTTCCTTATCTTATATCAAACATCCTATTGTTTTTGTCTTGATGTCTTTTTTATAAGATTACTTCTCTTAAAGGTCATATATAATAGTATAATACTGCATATAATTAATAATTGGCACTCACTTATGGAACCACATGAGCACAAAATACAACAGAATTAGTTTCCAGTTCATATACACAAGTTTTATTTAATTAGCCCGATTTGACCAACCAATTTTAGTTAGTCTCATTGACATTCCACTCATCATCCACATATCAACTTAATAAATTTTATAATTTTGAAACTTTATGAAAGATTTTAATATAATAAGTGAATGCCACGGCAAACAAACCCACTGATTCGAGTATAGGTATTGCTCAAGGCCTAGACTTATGGTGCACTTCACGCTACCTGTCTTCAAAATCCATGTGATTGGTTTTTGATCCATTATGATTAGAAAAACCAACTGATTTTTTTTTACTGCTTAGTCTGCAGTAATTTGTCTACTACTTAAATTTATGGTGGATGGGAAATTACCCTACCTAGAGGCTCATGAAACAGCTGTGGTTATTGATTTCTGCATGACTCTTCAACAAATATATTAGTCACGCAATATTGAGAAGGTAAGTTTGTTAACGTCGTATTCTAATTATTATTTTAAAATATATTTTATTTTAAAGGTATATAATTAAAATTAATAAATGAGTAAAAATATGACTATATTAATTGTTATAAATTAAAATAAAAATAAAAATATAAAATTTTAAGTGACACATAATTTTTTTTCAGAATTTGTGTTGAAATTTTTTTACTTTATTATATAAAATTAATCTAATAAGCAAGTGTCTTCCTTACAAAATTTAGGTTTTTTTCCATTGGTTAGAAGCAGTAGTAGCCCAATAACAAAATTACATAAACCCACTCTGAGAGAGGTAGCCACAGAGACCATAACTGAAACCCAATTTGAACCAGGCGGAGAGAAAGAGGAACGGCCCATGAGCGGACGCAGGTAAGCCACGCGTGTGTGGCATGTGCACTCTATTTTTCATTATTATTTTTTAATTAAGATATTAGTATTAGTGCCCTATATAGTTTATAATATGTGCCTTATATTAAATAAATGTCTAGATCCGCCCCTGAATTCCGACCCATTATTAAAAATTCGCACGCAGAAGTCAATGAGATCGAAGCAAAGGAGAAGATGAAGATGATCGAGGTTATTGAAGTTAAATATTTTTTTATCGATCAAGTATTATAGATCATTGTGATTGTTAGACGTCAAAGTAATTTTTTAGAAAAGGATTACACTGATTGTTACAATCCGTCAAAGCGTACACAAGGTTACGCTAAAGGAGGACTGTATATGGTAATGAAAAGATTGAGACAAAAAAAAAATGAGCCCTGTGGAAAAAGCAACCTTCATAGGATCATCTCTGCAACTGTATGCTCATGTCTTTATGATCAATCATAATAGCTTCTTTACTTTTAGTAGCCTTCTTTTTGTGATGACTAGCGGTTGAGAAAAATAAGACCGAGACTGTGAGGGTTACGCTTTCTATTTAAAGATACTGAGATCTGAGTTATCTGCTGATTAACGTTTGGGGGGTGAGTCAATTTAAATGAAATATTTTTCAGGATTATTAAATGTGGAATATATATTGGGCTATCGGAAACCTCATCTTCACAATTAGCTATTGAGCTTTAAATGGGTCTACTTGTAAATATGGTTCTATTTTAAGGCCCATTCTCCAGGGATACCTTTCAACGACATGTGTGACATGGGTTGCATGTCTGTGTAGCGTGAAATGAACCGTTATATGTGAAATAAAAATTAAATGAAGTTGTTGACCAAAAAAAAAAAAAAAAAAGAATAAAAGTTTCGATACACATGATGTAAAAGTGACAGTGTATTTTGATTTTATTTTTCTTCTATCTAATAATATAAGCAACACCGTTTGTGTTTTTGGCTTTTTCGGGACGATGTAAAATGAATTTCTCAAAAAGGATCGTATTATTGTAACCATGTTATTCCATTTATAAATAAAACTATACTGTGACGCAGATTACAAGTGTACATATACATTCTTACAATCAATTACCAAACAGTGGTAAAATTCTTGAAATATGAATTTGTGTAAGGTAAAAAAAACTAATGAATTTGCGACGTAATAAAATGTATAATATAAAACCTAACATTTAAATTAAAACCAACTATATACAAATTGACAAAATTGTAAGTTTGTAAACCATGTATCAAGAAAACTATACTAGGACACAAGTTACATACAAATGCGAAGTGTACATATACAATTTTAGGATTATCAAACGATGACAACATTCTTGAAATATGAATTTGTGATGTTATAAAAAGAACATTCGATATAAAAATGTCCACCACTTGGTATAAAGGATAAAAATTAACA
Source organism: Streptanthus diversifolius (assembly GCA_039880935.1). Lineage (NCBI taxonomy): Eukaryota > Viridiplantae > Streptophyta > Magnoliopsida > Brassicales > Brassicaceae > Streptanthus > Streptanthus diversifolius. Next base: position 1,927,433 of record JAXGFM010000015.1, on the reverse strand, counting down.
TTTAAACTAAAACCAACTATATACGTATTGACAAAATTTAACCAACTACATAACTGGTGCATACTAACAAATAGTGGCCAATAATTGGGTAAGATATTACAAGTCTTTAATTATTTAGGAACATGTAAAGTTCATGTTCTAATTATATATATTCTCTAAATAGTGATATTAACTTTTGATTGGGTCCTAAACTAATCAAAGCCTAATCATTCATTGATGACCAATATCCCTTTTCTATCTGTGTTATCTTCTTTGTTGGGAGTTGGGTTGAAGTCATGACTATCCGAGTTGTCAATATTTTTGCCTCGTTGTAGTATTATTCCAAATTAAGTAAATTATTTATTAAACAAAAATAATTCCGTCAAGTTGCATTTCATAGCAACCAACCCAGTTATAGCTCTATACACTTAACCGGATTTGATATCGTATGAGTGTTTAGTTCGGTTATTAAATTAACAGGTCTAACCGGTCATGACCACCAACACGTGCCATCTCTAAAGGGGGAATTAGATTAGCCAATAGATTGTTTAAATAATAGCACTAACTATGGTACGTTTTCCAGCAAACCCCACGTTTAATACGGTGTTTATCAAATAATCAAATGCTAATCCGAATCAGATCAAGATAATAATTGAAAAGCATCTCCCTAACTAACCATGTGGTGGCTTCCTGGGTTATTACTAATTAAAACTTAAGAGAGGCTACAAAATATCAGAACGAATCCATCAACGTGAAATTTTACAAGTTATATGTCTTCTTATGTCCTTTTAATTTTATTTCTCTCAATTATTACCGGCAAATATATGTGTCAAGTGAGTTTGTTCATGCACGCTGTTGTGTACTAATGTCTAATGTTTTGTTGTCTGCCAAATAAATGATAATGCATGGCTTGTAAAAATAAGTGGACCTTGGTCCTTAACGCGTAACCATTTTTTTTCTTTCAAATTTTGTTTTTATAAAAAGTAAATGATAACAATCATCAAAACTTCTCAGAACCAATTAAACCAAAGATAAAAAAAATTGGGTGGTTTCTAACATAAAAACAACATAAAAGGCAGTCAAATTTTGGTACTCCGTAAACACGAGTAATTTATAAATTTGGTTTGGTTATAAATTTTGGTTAGGTTTAAATAGTAGTTACGGTGAAAAAATATATGTAACGTCCACAAATTAGAGGCATACAAAATATTTCTGCCACATCTTTTTGTTCTTTCTGTTTTCTTTTATAGCTAACCGTTTTAATTTGCTGATTTGTGAAGAAGAGACTATTCAAATCTTAAATTTAAAAGGATGATGAATCTGAAGGAAATGTAAAGTATCGTTTATTTATTTGTTTTCCTATTTTCTTTCAAGTAGTTAACTCATACAAGTAATACAAATAATCGGACAAAAACGCAAATAGACAGAAATTCCAAAGAAAAAGAATGAGATTATGAGAGTGATTAGTTAATGGGTTAGGGCATTAAGCAGTGAGACCCGAGTGCTAATCAAACCCCTAAACACTTTCTCACTACCACTTTCGATTTCAACGATAGAATTCTCCAATTCCATCATCTTCTTCGTTAGAATCTTCACTTCTTCGTTTTTCTTCTTGCTTAAGCCAATCAAGCTCTTCTCCTCAACTTGCTTCAGCTCCTCGATTCCTTCATCGATTCTGTCTGTTTTCTCTGTCCTCTTGAGAAACCCGATGAACGGCATCGTTTTGGTCGAGCGGAGAGACATATAGACGCCTTTGAAAAGTGCGACGGAAACCGAAACAGTGGCTTCGATGACGTCACCTATAACCGACGCCAGCTCTGCGTCACCGTAAGATCCGTTTACGATGCCCACGTGGCAGTGCTGGTACTTGGTTTTCGGCTCGCGGATCGACGACGTCAGTTTCGCGATATCCCGCGCGAGAGACCGGCGAGATTTTAGGTACGATGCGATTTTATCGTCGTCTTTTTTCCGGAGAGCGACCTGAGCAGCGGATTGGTGCTCTCGGAGGCATAGGATAGATGTACGGAAGATCCCGTAGGCGTCGACAAATCGGAGAAGGTCTTCCAGAAGATTCTCGAAGAAAACCGGACGGTTTCGGAGAGATTCTTGAGATTGAGGGAGCTGAAGTATATCGGCAAGCGTTTCCTGGACGTCTTTAAGGAGGCTGAGTCCGTCGGTGATCCAGATGGTTGTGCGACGGTTCGTTTCTCCGGCGAAGGAGGACCAGGATTTGATTTGGGAGATCTCGTGGTTGATGTGGGAGATTAAGGGATGGGAACGGCACGGGAGACTGATGGATCTTATGTGGTGAGAGAGAGAGACACGTGGCTTTGATGGACTTGATGAATGGACGGTGGGTTTGTTTGGGAAAGAGAGTGATCGCCGGAAAACTCCAACCATATTTCGGAGGAGAGAGGCGACTGAGAGAGAAGAGAAAGAGAGAGAGAGAGTAGAGGTTTTGAATGATTTTTGAAATGGTGAAAGAAAGAGCGTTTTATACACATGCGAAAGAGGGTGAGTGTGGGGCCCATTGTGTGGGGTTTAGGCAACGAAGTTTGAGATGATGTGCACGTGGGAGAGTTTGCTACTTTTTGAGAATAATTGCTATGTTATTTCCCCAACTATATTTTTTATTTTAGTTCGTTTAAGAATCTTAAGATATACTACTTATATATACATGAGTCTAGTAGAGTGGCGGATCTAGGAAAATTATTTATATGGGACACAAATAAATAATATAAAAATAAAAATAATCATTAAAATTATCTTTTATATATATATATATTAAATTTTAATTATAAAAAGGTAAACAAAACTATTTTAATTGGTTTTTATACATATTTACATAAAATATGTTTTAAACTGGACACGATCAAACAAACAATTAACTTAATTTAGTTTACACATCGACGTTAAAAAAAAACAGAAACAACATGTTTACTATAAAATATAAAAAAAACGGATGAAATGTAAAACGTAACCACTCAAAAGAAAGAATAAAAATATTGAGGAATAGACAAAGAAGGAAATATGAGATATGGATACAGGAAAAAGAATTTAAGAAATAAAACGTCAATCTAAAACTATAATGTCCTGAGGAAACAAAGGAAGTTGTTTCTCATAGAACACCGAGAATGTACTTAAAATGTTATGCAAAAAATTTGCTTCTAAAGGGAAAAAATGTTCCTATAAAAATGGTCGTTGCGATTAATTTTTAAAATCTTAGACTCTTCTGCTCAAATTCCTCATCTGACCCTCAGGTACCCATGAAGTCGTGTGTCATAGGTTGTTATTTTTAACTAGATTTCTTCTGAACCTTTAACAACATGCAAATCCTCAGTTATTTTTGGATATGTGTGACTTTGTCGTCGTCCACTTTTCCCATTTTATTTTTACATAAGTTAAGCACCCATTAGTCGTTTTCTTTTACCTTGACGACGTTGGAACAACATCCGACTAGCACTCAATAATCTCGAGTATGTAGAGCCAAACTCATGTTACGTCAATAAATACATATCTTTGAAGGTAATTGTTATCTAGTGTGTGTATCATAGTTTAATAAGGTGAATAGTGGATTAATTAATTAGATTTAATGAGTTAAGAGAAAGAGACATAACATATGTTCCATTTCAAGCGGAGAGGGGACATACGTGGGTTGGCCACCCTAGCTAAACCTTCAATCCAAAATTGCTCTCACTTCCTGATTAAACTTGAGTGATTCGCACTCGCTAACCGCTATTCTATTAATTTATTATCACATAGTTTTTTTTTTATATAAATAAACATATTTGAGTTGAGTCTTCCGTAAACTAATTTGGTAGTGGCTTAAGCGCGTTAAGACAGTTTTTTTGCTCACATGGTTATGAATGATTATCAACACGAAATGACTAATATGAAGGATATATATAGAGGTCAAAGTTTAATAAATTTTATCTTCTACATTCGGCGAAGTGGTTCGTTTGACTCAGATTATAAAAAATCAATTAAACGTAAGTTTACATGGAGAAAAATTCACGTAAGATAAATAATAAGGAGTTCTCCTTTTTTTTGTCCTCAAGACATTTTAGTTTTATATCGACATTTCAGGAGGATCGTTTAAGAAAAAAAAAGAGGTGCTAGTGTATATCTTAGTATACTTAGCCGAACTAAAGAAATATCGATTACGATACAAAACTCAATCAATTTGACCCAGATTTTCGAACTTATTCATCATACTAAAATCGTATTCTTACAATGTACATATATGATATCTACATATTAACTTGCCGGTCTTTAAAACAACCTTTATTGTTTTTTATATTAACAAAACTATAGTATACTAGAGATGATGTGTCTTGTAATTAATAAAGCACGAGGGGTGAGCTGGGACGTGTCAGAGAACGGCAGCTCCAACTATGCATCAAAGGTTCAAAATCACGGTTTTGTTGTTCACGAGTTCACGACACTTCACTTTTGTCCAACCACGATCACGAAAAAAAGAGGTATATAATTGTATAATCTAAACTATTCCTTAAATCGAGATTCTACTTAAATTAAGCATTAGATAATTAGGTTGTGCAAGCGTGTGGACTTTAAAAACGAGTGTTTCGGTGTAGATCCACAAACATCAAGAGGGCCATACTTAACGCTAGCAGAATTAGATTTTCTAAAGCATGTGACTTGATTTCTGGATTTAAATCTTCCAACTGACTTGAAATAAAACGTGAAGATCCACAGAGACTCTGTCGATAGGATTTTAAGAGATATTTATCGATTCAAGTGTTTAGATCAATGGAATCCATATAATCATATATGATTACTCCAATTTAATATGTTAGAAATATTAGTGGTTAAATTGAGATTGATGGTTATGAATCGTGATATGTCATTATATGGCGTGAAGATTCCATTAGATCTAGCACAATATCTTTACGAAGATCGTAATTTTAATTTTGCTGTAAAACATTTAAGACGGTCCATCATTTCTATTAGAAACCTTCTAAATGAAGTTATATATTGTGTATTCATGGTTTAACTTTTTATTTTTCATGTACTGAATGTTAGTTTTTTTTATTCAGATAGACTTTGCTTTCATATATTAGAAGGGGGTCGGTCTGATTCTACATTATACATACGTACGGCACGTATGTGCGTACGAATAGCATTTAAGTAGCCGTCGATAAAAATAATCTTTGTTCGTTTAAATATTGGCTGGTTTAGGGATTTTTCCTTCGAAAAATCAAATCAAAATGATGTTTTACAAATTCGTTATTAATTTGTTTTATATCATAGACAAATGTGTAGTTATTAATTTATATGAAATAATAAGTTCCCGATCCTCTTTTTCCATGAAATTAGCTGATTTAAATCAAAAGATAATTTTAGGTGCTTGTCGAAAATAATAGACGACCGATATATATAAATATTCGCATCTTCCATCTGCCAAATGCAATTTCACGTGAGCTGTTATATAACTTACTTATATACATATCGATGTATTGCCAGGTTGGCCCTGTAGTAAAAATCATTTATTGGTTAGAGTGTGTACATGTAATGATGCGTAAAAAGAGGTTCAAAATCTGCATTGTATCAAAGTTACAACACCGAATCCTGTCACGGGCTCAATTTCCGGATAGATTTGGTGGTTCTTCCATGTGGTAAATTTTGTTTCCACTGAATACAGAGAAGAAGTTTATGGTTCAGCATTTCAGTTCATATCTCGATGCCTTAAATACAAATTTGATTGTACTTATACATATAGTGTGACGTTATTCTTTTAAGGAATTCATTTAATTTCGTGCCGAAAAATGCCAAGAATAAAATGGTGTCACTTTATGGACACTTTTAAATCAAGAGAAACAGAACAAAGTACACCGCCACTTATAAATTCATGTGTAACAAAAGTTATATTAGTCAGTGCACAAATAACTTTTTATTTCATGCTTCACATACATACGATGTTACCCATGTTTAAAGACATTTCAATATATTTTTTATATGATAGAATATTATGTATTAGATGCCAACAATTATGGTTGACTATGATTAAGAATATTATATTTCAAAATTTTAATATACAATTTCAAACATCAAAATTAACCTGAAATATATTTTCCAACCAAATAATGGATGAAAAACAACTGAAAATAATAATTGGGAATCAAGTTTGGACCTAAAAGTGATCAATTCTAATTGGGCCTTAAGCCCAATATGCAAATCTGTTCGGAGGCGGGAGCTTCCCATTTAACGGCCATTCCCCTCATCTCTTCAAACTCTTCCACACATCTCCTCGAATCCAAACCTCCGACTCGTTTCCTCGCACGTGCGAGTTTTTCGCCGGCGACTCTATCAAATATCATCTCTCAACCTTCCTCCCATTCCCCATGTGCGTCACACAGCTTCATCGTTCCATTCTCCCACTCCGTCCAACTCCACCCTCTGTTCAGCTTTCCCATTACTTCCGCCACGCACGGACGGCACTTGGCACCGTTCAACGGCCCAAGGCTTGAAAGCGAAGCAACGGGAACTCCGTAGCTGGACGGAGGGAAATCGTAGGTTCGATCGGTCATGATGCAAAAAGGGAGAGGTTTGGTTAACCCGGCCGAGCCTTGAAGGCGGATTCAGAGTTGACACGAGTTAACCCGGCCGAGTCAAGGTCGGGGATGAGAGAGAGGCGAGAGAGAGCCACCGTGGAGGTGTTGAGCTCGCCGACTCCGAAGCGGTCGTTAAGGCCACCGTAGGAGGATCCAGGTGGGACTAGGTACTGACCCGGTACGAAGTATTCCGGGTCGAGCGGGTCAGCCCAGTAACCGTCAACACGGGTCCGGACTATCCAGTCGTATGTGAAGTTGTTCATGTTTTGGTATGCCTTAATCATCGTGATGCAGCCTTCTACGAGATTGAAATATTGTAATAAGCCCTGTCATCGAGACCAAGAAAGAACACACAGATGAGAAAATATTCTCAGAAAAAACATCTGCGTTGACAAGTATATAATAACGGAACAAGAAAAAAACAATGAACACGCATGATCAGATAAATTAGAGCTAAATTTTCATTTTATAATTTTTTAACACATAACATTTTTACACCAGAATCACTAAAATGTAACATAAAAAGTCAAGTAAATGTGAACAAATAGTCTACATTATATATATATATATATATATTTATTTATATAGTCTACAAATCACTATTGTGTTTAATAATAAAATGGTGCATGAAGAAAAAAATATAGATGTGTTAATTGAAAAAACTAGATGCAAAAAAAGTTTTAAAGTATACCCATGCGTAGAAACAAAAAAACGCTATAAGGCTCGGCAATAAGATCACGCCAGTTCACCACTCATGAGCATCATCATGCCACGCATTAACCATTACAAAAGAATTATTACCGTAATATATGTATGTAAATTACAAGGTGTCAAATCCATATCAAGGTCTTCTTTTTGGGGGAAAGTGATTCCTAAATGGTAAGGAGTCAATTTCAATCGTGGACGCAAAGGATTAACAAATCTACAAACCTTGCTAGTTGCGACAATGAGAATTACCAATAAATAATGAACTGAAATTTCAACCTCGCATTATCGAAACCGAATCGACAAAGAGGCATCACTATTTATACCACCCACAACATAGTGTCATCAATCAATTATACCTTTTGAAATGGAATTTATATAACGCTTTGATTAAAAGATAAGTAATAAAAAGAATGTATTTGGTGACATTGTACGAACATCAAATACCAAATCAAACCTAACCTATCGCAAAAAACATTCCTACACATAAGTATCGTACGTATCAAGAAACGGTTACACCAACCCTAACCCTCTCCAACTAAACGGACCCATATTGACCACTTTCATAACCTTTATTTATTTTATTTTTTCGAAATTATATTTTGATGTAAAAGCATGCAATTAATTAAAAATCAAGCAATTTGGTTTTTAAAGATAAGACAGTTGATAGTCATGGTAGTTAATTTACCTTAATACCATTGGGCGAATTCATGGGTGTGAGTACTCGAACGAACCATCGGCTCAGTTTCGTTACTCGGCATAGGCTCGAAGATTCGAACCCACGCGAGCCTCGGCGAATCCTTAAGCAACCGTAGTTTAAACGAATTCTGATCAAGAGGACTATTCAGAAACAAATCAGCATTAGGATAAACCATAAGGATCTTCTCAATGATCGACGGTCCAGTTAGCTCGAACCGCCTGGCTCCTCCTACCAAACATACCGCAATCTTCGAATTCACCAACTCATCCCTCTTTCCCCGCCGTCGATTTTCAATCTCCGGTGCTGGATTTACGTAACGAGGGTCTGAATCGGGTAATTCGGTGGGGAAATCAGAGGTTTCGATGGTGGCGGTTAGGGTATGAGTGTAGATTAGATTACGTAGAGGGGCGAGAGTGGGAAGAGGATCACGGGTGAGGGTAGATAAAGAGAGTAAGAGAAGGGATTACGATGACGAGGAGTAGACGGCGATCAACGTCGGAGATTCTCCTGGCAACGTACATGGCGATAGATTAAGTGATCGCAGCCCTAACTGTAGAGTATAAACCGTCGTATATATATATATATACATATTTTCAAAACTTAGAACTGATTCGGAGAGGCACTGTTTGTTGAAGTGGAAGGTGAACTCAACTTTCAGCGTGGGATTGTTATTTGTTTTTTCCCTTTTCCACTTTTATTTATTTTTTTTTCTGTAAAGTTATATGAATATCTATCTACTCATATCATTAAATCATCTAACTAATCAATTTATGTGTATTAATTACGTTGCAAAAGAAATGGTATCGTTTTCTTGTTCACACGTTTCTCCGATTGCTTAATGAATGCTTTAAATACTTGATTTACGTTATTACAAGTTACAACTCTTTGACCAAAAAAAGGGAAATCAATTGTCTTTCCAACAGTTAAATCATTTAATTAAATTTCAAAGCTCCTCGTCAAACGTATTGACTCTACACTGTGACGTTTTCAAAGTGTGTAGTGACGTTTAATTGTTATAGGGTATGTTACCATATACTAATGAAGGATTAATCATAATAGATGTTACAAAGAACAAATGAAGGCTAAGTCTTTAGAGATGTGGAGTAATAATTGGGTTGTTTGGGTGCCAAGAAAAGTATATATATATATATATATTTTAGATTTAACAACAGGAAAAGATAAGTATTTTTGTCGTCGAAGTTCATAATATACCATTGACTGTGGCATATGTATATTCGAATATTCATATGAGCGCATTGTATTATGTTAACGTCTACATGTCAATAATATGTAGAGACATGTCTTTAAATTGTACCAAATATGGTACCAAACTTTCTGTAGGTGCTCTAAACCCCAGATACGAATCACACGAGCTTCCTTACTGGAACCCTAAGCCTGAAAGAAGAAAACGAGGTGATAGATCCTTGGGTTGCTTTTTTTTTGGGTTCCTTCTCTGGATCTCCTCCGGCTTCTTCTGAATGGGGGTATTCTAATTGTTAATTTTTAGGTACACCTGCTTCGTCTATCATCGGGTGGATCTGAGCTGATATGCGAGGGTTTGTTTTCGCATCCTAATGAGATATGGAACCTTGCTTCTTGCCCTTTCGATCAACGCATATTCTCCACTGGTAATTATCATTTTCGAACAGCTATTTTGAGTTGATTAGAAGTAAGAATTGGACTTTTAGACTGAATGAATATTTACTAAGAAATCTATTATGGGGTTCATATAGACGTTTAGTATACTCTGTTTTTGATTTTGCTAAGCTTGTTAGATAGTTAGGCGGGAAAGGAACTGTCTCACATTTTAGGCTATGCGTTTGAACTTGAATGTATGTTGCTTTTAAGGATCCTTTGTCTTTTTACGGAACTATGATTCATGCCGCCAACTATATATAGTTGAAAATTTATATTTTGGTAGAAACCAGAGCTCGAATATTGAAAATGGCGAAGGCTTACAATGTTGTTTCCATTTCAAGGCGACTCATTTGGAGCAGCAATATGGCAGATTCCTGAGCCATATGGTTCATCAACGTTGGAGTGTGTTGCCTCCCTTGATGCACATGTTGGTAAGATTAATTGGTGAGTTCATGGTTTACAGTTTCAGCAGTCTGTCTACTGAGTGTGTAATTTAAAGTGATAGTGATAAAATTTTATTCTTCAATTAAACGAATATAACAAGAATATAATGTTCATAAAGCACCGATTGGATAATCACTTAAACAGAATCCCATATTAGAATACAAATCTCGATAATGATTAAAAATAATAGTTTTAATTGGTAATACTTTGTAAATGCAGAATGATGAATAATAAAAAAACTATGAAATAATTTAAAAGATGCAAAATAATTTAAAATTTATGGAAAAAAATCTTACAAAATAGATTTTTATATGACTGAAAATTTGCGAAATAAAAAAATATTAATTATTTTAAATAAAATTTTACTATATTTTATAATTGAACTAATTATTTTAAAAAAATAAATTTTTACTATATCATTTATTATAATAAAAATTATAATTGAATTAGTTATTATAAAAAATAAAATTTATTAATTATTATTATAAAATTTATTTTTTTGTTATAATTAATTAATTTATTCTTACTATTAGAGTCGTGACTGTGATTTGTTAATTAGGAAAGCTCCCAAGTTGATCATACAAACAAAACCTAAAGGACCAAGCACTACACTGTCAAGTGAAATTCTTGGTTTTTATTTTGTCATTACATTAATGTGTTAGATAAGTTGCTTTGTATGCAACGTGCGGATCTCAATGAACCAATCTTTTGTCGACTTGGATTATTGGAGATGCATACAATGTAGGCCTGTTTGGATTATTACATTTGTTTCTGTCGTTTTCTTTTGTCTTTAACAATAATTGTTTTTTTTTTGTCTTGTTACAAATGAATCAAGTTTTGATATCATATGCATAAAACTTATCACCCTTTATTTATTTATTTTACACACTCTAAGCCAACCAATTAAAAAACGATGATAGAGGCTGGTCTTTTCATTCTTCTTATTTGGCTCAACTTCAATTTTCATTAAAATAGAACACATAACTGAATAATTAGTTGAGCTATTAAAAAAATTGATTACAGTCTGACAGTTTTCCATCTAAACATGAACAGAACAAATCTGTACAAAAACTATTCTAAACGACAAAAGCATCCAATTACATTCTCATTAAACTCTAGTACAACACGTCCGTCTCCTCTTCAGTCAGTCCGAAAGTTAGAAAAATGGTTAATTTCATAGTTAGAGAAGAGATTAATAGGAAATTTGGTTCGTTTAAAACAGTAAAATATGTTATAAAAAAAAAAAAACATAATAATTCTGGCTCTTATTATTCTAGTAGTTAAATCGTAAAAGTAAATCAAATCAACTGAAAAACAAAACTCAAACCGCCTTGGTTTTTAGGTGGTTTGTATTGTAAACGCCTAAAAATGCTTCTAATCGTCGGGCAGATCCATATAATCAAACTGACACAATGAACCAGTTCGTATCACCAGTTTGTATATGAAACAGCAAAACCAGAACAGAGCAGCTTCCGTGAAACGGCAGAGAATCAACAGAGAAAGAGACGAAAACCACCTATTAACCATACTTGTTGGATTGTCCTTTTGCCCATGGACTTTGGTCTTCCGACCATATAATCCGGGCCCCGAGCATCGAGCACCATCTTAGATTCAGAAGTGCAGCTGCAAGATGCTCCTGAGAGTTTCTAAACAGCTCAATTATCTTTGTCTCGGCTTCAGGGTCTTCACTCATGACGAAATTTTCCTCAAACTCTGTTTTCTTCTCCTGAAGACTCTCTTTGACTTCTTCGGTGAGCATTCTTAGGCTTAGAACATTCAGCGCTTCTATTGCTGTCGTATGATACCCTTTTTCTACATAACAAGTGAAAACAAAATGGCATGTTGATGGATCTGGATTCACTTTCTCTCGTTTCATTTGCTCCACTATGTACTCAGTCACATCAATCATTCCCTGTGCATGAAAGTTATGTTGTGAAGTAAAGCAGTTTATTTCAGCGTTTATTTACAACAAATATCTTTACCTTCTCAAACGCTTTACGCAAAATGGTGTTGTATGATAAGATATCGAGATGTATCTCTTCCGATGCAGCTTGGTCCAAGAGATTGAGTGCCTCCTCGAAATTCTCATCATTCAACAAAATCTAATAGGAAATACAAAGCTTTAGTTAATAGAACCGCCTGCTGGCCAAAAGTCAATGTATCTAATCCAGAAACAGAGAAATGGACAGCGATAAGCAGCCAAATTCAACTGAAAAAGTTGGAAGTTCTGAGTGTGAATGTTCAAGAAAATATGTGGTGTGTACCCTATTTAGGATTCTTTTCATCTTGAACTGAATACTTGTAGCCAGTTCTTGAAAAACGATGGCAAAAAACTTTTGATATTGCACTCGGTTCATCTGCTATTACCTTCATCAGAGTAGTAAACGTAACCGCTTGTGGAGAAAACCCGTCACGGATCATCATGGAAACTAGGGCACAAGCTGACTTATAAGAGTGAATAATGCTGCAACAATCAATCATTATATTGTAGGTAGCAGCGTCTGCAGGGTAGCCACATGCTTTCATACGTTTGAATATTTTGATCACCATGTTAGTCTGCATGTCAATTAAGGATAATGAACCAATATTGTAACGCCATATGAACGCTTGGGTAGTGAAAACTTTAAAAGAGCTATTAGGCGATGAAAACTTACTTCATTTGCCTCAAGAAGTGAATGAAGCACTATGTTGTATGTTGGCGTTTCTAGATACATATTCTCAGCTCTTTGCAGGTGCCGGATCATCTCATTCACCATACCTTCAGCTCCAAGGGCTCTCAGCTAAACAGAGACAAAGGAAAGGGTAAAAGATAAGTCCACTGTTCTGAGGATAACACACACACAATAACAAAGTAAAGATTGATAGCCTCTAAAGGGATCTTCTTCCAGCTGTGGTTTAACTTACTAATATCACATCTGATTCACCTGCTTCAAGTAGATTAAGAACTATCTATATAGAGCAGAAACTTACCACATTCTGCCTTGAGGTAGGACTGTGCTGAAGACCATTTCTCACCATGTCCATTTCTATAGCGTTAATCCTTTTACAACAGTCTACTTGCGACAGCATGTTGCCCTCTTCATATGGTGCATTCACATTACCAAATAATGAAAACAGCAGTTCATACGTCCTGAGATCCGGACGCAGTCGTAACTGTTTCATTCTAGCCAAAACTCGGACAGCACGCTCTGGTTGATCCTACAAAAACAGTAGTAAGTAACTGGAACTCACCGTGACTTGGGTAAATCAACAGAACAACTTATCTACTCAATATGGGCACATACAACAACTCATAATGATTAGAGTGGTTTAGTCATAAGTATGTTTCTCTCGATATTTCTATGGCATCTAGTTTCACTTCATGTACTAAAATAAAAGAGGTATCTAGGGTAACTAACCAATGAGTCACACGCAGCAAGAAGGTTATTGAAAGGATATGCATACGAGCATTCAGATATTTGATCCAGCAGATGTTCAGCTAAATCAACTTGAAAGGCTTTACTGCAATAGGCTGAAACCGTAGCAAGAGTTGAATCATATGGTTTCAGATTTTGCTGCTGCATTACTTTCAACTGCGCAGAGATAAGAAATATATATAAAAAAGGCTGGCTTTACAAGAAAAAGCTGAACTACATAAAAGAAGAAATTATGAAAGAGATGACTTGTACAGTACAACTCTTACCAGTGTCATGCCATATTCGTATGCGCCTGGAAATGCAACAGCTCTAATGAAACCATCATATGTGTGGCTTGATGGTGGCAACCCAAGATTTTGCATCTATTAGCGTACATAAGAGTCAGAAATGAGATTTCACCAAATACCACAAAGCAGGATCGGAACCAGAAAAAGACTTTCAGAGACCAGCAATTTAACTGAATTCTACAAGCCCAACAAGAATGACAGAGAGCTGGTATCAATGCTCATGAAAGCTTGAGAATTTCAATCAAGGTCATACACAAAATATCAAAATTCACATTCATTATTTTTTAATGCTGTAGTTGTCTTCGACGAGATTTTTTTCTGCATAACACTACAGTATTACGTGCAGTGAGTAGCAAGTGTATAAGGACGGGGAATGGATAAATGGGAAACTGGTAGCAAATACCTGCAGCATTAGCTGCTCAGCTAGCTCAGAGTTTTTAGATTGTCCACATGCATGAATCACATCATTGAACGACCACCTGAGGAGCCTAGTTGCAGGAATGTTATTGTGACCTTTTGGCAAAGCCACTTTAGAAGACTTAATGTCATTGCTCTGTTCATCAGACGATTTGCACTCCAGAGTTTTCTTTCCATGAGCATCCACCATTAGCGAAACCGTGTGATCATTTACTCCAAAAGCTACTTTCTCTGATCCCGTCTGACCACTGAATGGTATAGGAATATCTAGTCTCGTGGAATGCAAATTTCCTCTTTTGAATCGAACAAAGAGCTCTCCTCTTGAAGCTAGAGCCACCATGTTTTGCAATAATTCATATGCTGATTTCAAATCCCCCAGCCTCGTAAAGGACCATATGAATTTTCTCAGCGAGAGTATATTCAGACTATAGTGGTCGACACAGTGTTTCAATATTTCATTAACAGACGATAGACTGCGCTGAAAAACTGCAAGCTGAAAATAATATTAATCAGATAACAAAAAGAAGGAAGAACAATTATGCAGATCAATGCTAATGAAACCTCTAACGAAAAAATATCCTACACTCCAAATACAAAAGTTGGCATATGAACAGCTCTTGAAAAGAGGCACTAAAATAAGATATATCCTTAACTAACCTTGAGAAGTGCTGCATATGTTATTTCATTCTTCCCCACTCTCCGTTGATCCATCAAATCCAAACATCTACTAGCGTAATTCCCATTTCTCGTTTTTACACAGGCTCCAAGAAAATAGTTATATACGGGCAAAAGAGGAGAGATACTATCGTTATCCCTGAGAGCGTGAATAAACTCTGACGCCTAAACATTTATAACCGGAGGAACAAGTAGATAAACGTGAGTTTATCATCAACGGAAATACTGGATCTTTGATTTTAAATATTTATACCTTATCCAAGTGTCCCCCATTACAAAGGGCTTGTACTATGAACAACAAAGATCTGCTGTCCAGACTGATTTCCTTCTTACACATTACACTGTAAGTCTCCATGACAAACTGCCGGAACAAATTACTGCCTTGAGGTCCGAATAAAGAAGTTCGAATTTATGCAAGATACTTAAGACAGGTTCAAAGAACGTTTAATTACCCAACAGAAACAAGCCTAAGCGATTCTTTTTTCATATATCAACTTACCACAGGATCTGGTGATCGGGCACAAAACTTCAGAATGCCATGAAAATCGTCCGCACTTAGTGAATTATTTCCATGTATTAACTTTAAAAGTAGAGCAGACGCTCCAGGCCTCTCTCCGGAACGAAGTGCATCAACAATCTGCTCCTGTAAGATCTTCCTCGTTGACTCATCTTGGCATCGAATGAAGTCATTACCTGCATATGGAAGCATGCAATTTGAAGTCACAAAATCTCGTCTTTACGAATCCAAGTAAGTAAGGAGATATCACTAGATCAATAGAGAGAGAGGGAGAGAGAAAAACAAACCATAAAAGGAGGACAATAAGACATACCCATCAATGTCGTGACACTACGAGAACAAGAACAATCAGCCCTGTCAATTCCACTTCGCCGCCGTTCCTAAAGTCAAATCCCCATTTAATCAAATTACAATCTTTTTAAAAAATCGGAGAGATCAATTGAAGAAACACTAATCATTCACAAATCTCAAAGCCAAACAAGGAACAGATAACTAACCTGACATACAGTTGGCCATAACTTTGACGACGAGGAGCCTACGATAAATCGCAACGGAGAACGCCACCTGCATTGCAAAAGGCAAAAAACAAACTCAATACACATTTATTGAAGTAGAAGGCAACACAAAATCCAGTAAGCTAAAACAACTTACAGAGCTCTGTACATTGCGCTTTCAGGCCAGGTTCTGAGGTCTACCAAAATTGGGGTTTATACGTCACAGAAATCAATCCAAATATCAAAACTTTACGATTGTATTCCAACTGCAATAGAAAAGGGAGCTATTAGGTTTATCAAGTGCTTACTTCTCAATTCCTTGAGATCGACAGAAACATACGAAAAAAGAGAACTTACTTCACAAAACTAAAAGCTGTAAGAAAAACAATTCGTCTTCGATTTACTGCAACTCATTTGGGTTATGTTTTACTTATGATATCGATCTCTGTCTCTGGTTCTAAAAATCTGCCCAAGAGATGCGAACATGTCGAGAGAACATTTCAGGTTTATTAAAAAACACTTAAAATCTATTCGGGAAAACAATTAATGGCCCAATATTGTTCAATATTAGCCCATTTAGTTGTATCCTTATTCATTTCTAATTGGGCATTTCAAATAAGCCCTGGCCCTAATATAATATACATAAGGTATTTCGGGCTCATTCAGGGTCTGCTTAAAAATCTCGGCCTTAAATAGGGCCCAACCCTATCAGACAAAAACTTTATTTTCCTGTTTTCTTTCGTAAAACGACGTTAAACGCTATTTTTTTTTTAATAAACCCTATTTTTAATAAAAACTGTTTTTGTTTTCCCAAAAGTGACGATCTTGTCGTCAAAAAAAAAAAAAAAAGTGACGATCTTCTTCAGTCTCACTTTCTTCAATCTCTTCTTCTGTTAATCTCCTTGAGCACAAGGGTTTCCAGTGCGGTAGACGAATGTGGAAGAAGAGTGATTGAAGCGAGAAGTTTTGTAGAGAGAGTTTCAGAATCTCGGGTTAGTTTTCTCCAAGTAGAAAAGCCCTTAATAACATCCCTAAATTTGTTTCATTAATCTTTTTTGTCTAGGTTGCAGAAAAATAGAAAGAGGACGGGCTCAATTAGGATTTCTGAATTTCTTTGAAAACTGCCAAGTAGCCGGAAGATATGAGCCGTAGTTTGGACATACCAGTGAAGCTTCTTCACGAGTCGTCCGGTCACATAGTGACTGTGGAGCTGAAGAGCGGTGAGCTGTACAGAGGAAGCCTGATCGAGTGTGAGGATAACTGGAACTGTCAGCTCGAGAACATCACCTATACGGCCAAGGTATTGTAGTTACTTCGTAGATTTCTCTTCTTAATTTTTTACCCTCGTTGACGGGCTTCTCGAACCCTAGCTTTCGTTTCTCTTCAATTGCTGATGGAGATGCTGTGAAATCCCTAGATTTGGCAAGAATTGAAAATGTACTCTGAAATTTAGCGGCTTAGTCTTGCCTCTTTTTGGGATTGTGAAGAGTAGTTCTATTCTCGGAGGAGAATTGAGAGTCCTGGTGAAATTATTGAATGTGGTAAACCTAAGATAGTGATCTTAGTAGTGATTTCTCGAGTTTGTTGCTCTTAAGATGGTCTTATTATAGATTGGGTTAAGAGTAACCCTGCATATGTTACTAGTAGAGAAGGAAGGTTATGCAATTCGAGCTTATGTTGTCACAGTCAAAGTGCATTTTTACTATGTAGAATCATGATGGCTCAAGATGTACTTCTTATCTTCTTCAGAAATAATTCACCAGTGATATGGCTTGCGTAGAACCTGTAAAATTTGGAAGGAAATCGTCGGGAGTTTCTGATTCTTAGATTTCAAGATTGTATATGTTTTATCTCGAAGTGTTCTCTGCGAGTATATGTTCTCTTTTGGATAAACTTAATATCTTCTGTTGATGATTGTTACTTAATTTTGTTTGGGTTTTTTTCCGGATACCTTGGAACAGGATGGTAAGGTATCACAGCTCGAGCATGTCTTCATTCGAGGCAGCAAAGTGAGGTGCTATATAAACTCCTTTTTAAATCTGCTTGTTTCCTGTTTATTTACTTTGTTGGAACATCCTTGTCGACTTAGCTTACTGACAAGTGACGTCTTGTGAACTCTTGTAGGTTTATAGTCATACCAGACATGCTGAAGAACGCTCCAATGTTCAAGCGACTGGATGCTAAAATCAAGGTATAATTCTTGAACGCGATACAGAATGATATGTTAGATAATCATCAAACCCATGTATGTTTTATAAACGTGGACGGTAACAACATCTTATCTACTTGATCAATGCAGGGAAAGAGCTCAGTAGGTGTAGGCAGAGGTAGATCTGTTGCAATGCGAGCCAAAGTAAGTGCCCCCTCTCTTTAAGTCCTTTCTGTTTCTGATTTACAGCTCAAGAATTGTTTGGAAATTTAAAGCAACTAATTGAATTTTGGTCATGTCATCATGGCTCAGGGTACTGGGCGTGGAACAGGAGGAAGGGGAGCCGTGCCACCTGTGAGGAGGTAGTCTAGTTTAGCCCCACGAAATGTAGCTTCAGCTATGAGACAATCTGTTCAGCATCTGATCAACCTTCTTCAGCTTGTCGTTTATGCATTTATGGTACACAGTAAGTAAAATCTCCTACGAGAATACAGCCAGAGGAGAGAGAAAAAACAAAAGGACTAGTTATGTGTTTTGTGGGTTACTAAAGATGTTTGAAACGTTGTCATGTTTTTGCCACATGGTCATTTTAAGAATTCCCACATCACTAGTAGAAAAGAGCACTGTGCCAAATTCTATAATGTTTAGAGTCTCTTTAGTCTTAAATCTTTAGTCTTAAAGATGGATATTTGATTAGAAACCAGAAGAGGAAAAGGATCATCCGATGGTTTTTAACTTTCTATATATAAAAAATGAGAAATCGTATTTCAAACCTTGAAAGTTTTAGACATTTTCAAATTCACTTCGAACTTGAAACTTTCAAAGTAACATTCGAGTTAGTGAACAGTAAACATCAGTAAAAATCCCCAAATCAACGATTCTCTATGTGGATTCGAATTTTTCAATTTCGATATAGCGTATTATGTGTATTTCTAAGATCAATTTTAATTTCGATATAGTGATTATGTCATGGTGAAACTAAGAATCCACTATGGTGGAAGTATGTGGAAAGAAAACAAAGAGTACAAATATGTAGAGCAATTGGACTGTTTGATCGTGAAGTGGAAGCTGTCCGAGATAACATGGGAGAAGTTTGGAAACTTAATTGCGGAGGATTTGAAGATAATTACTCCAATTCGATTCATCTGATACAAGGAGGTAGGGAAAGAGATGAATACCGTTGACTATGTGTTAGATGAAACGTATTTGCTTTGTTTGGCAGCAAAAGCAGCAGCTGTGCTCGACGTGTTTATAGAACACGAATGTTCATATCATGTAGTTGGAACGGTCGATTCTTACTTGCTAATGAGCCAACAAGATAAGGACGATACTACTGGTGGATATGAGGGTGGTGAGGACGATATTTCTGGTGGATACGAGGCTGGTGAGGAAAATGGAGAGTTGAATGAAGATGATATGGACAGGCTGAAAGAAGATGAAGAAATTGATGAATCCGAGGATGAATTGAATAAACAAGATAATGTGGCTGAGAATCAAGGCAATGTTCCTGTGTTGAAGAAGACTGATGAAGGGGATGAGATTATATTAGATGCAGGAGATGGTGTTAGTGATGATAGGTTTAAGGAGGTCTTTGAAGAAGGGTTGAGGATAAGACCAGATAAGAAGATTATTGTAACAACAAAGAAAAAAAAGATGCAGAAAGGGAAGCAGAAGAAAGTGAGGAAGAATATGGTTCATTTGAGAAAGAGTATCCAGATACACCATTAGAGTCCGATGAAGAATGGGAACAATGGGCAAATTTGAGAACATCAAGACGAAAATAATAGTTTCATGGAGCTTTGGATAAGGAGCCTTACCTCTGGTTGTTTCAGAATTTTAATAGCGGATTGGAGTTTAAGGATCAGTCGTTGCGATATCCATTGAAGACTCAATATGATGTGAAGATGGTGAAGAATGTCCTTTTAGGGACTACTACTCCTATAACAATCTGTCCGAAAGTTTCGATAGGACAATCAAGATTGCTAGATCAAAGCCGGTGATAAGCTTGTTGGAGGATGAGAAGAATATCTAGAAGGTCTTTAAAGGCAGAGAAGTGTGACACAATGGTGACGTCAATCACAATGGCACTGTTGGAGAAAGCAAGACATGAGAACAAGTATTGCTCAACAAACCGCAGCTCTTCCAACGTATATGAGGTAGTTGAGTTTGATTGTGGTTATACAGTCAACTTGTCCACACACCAGTGTGCATGTAGGAAATGGTATCTTTCAGGTAATCCTAATATATGTCTATGATAATATTTGTTGACTGTAATAATGCTTGATGACTGAGATAATGTTTGTTGGCTGTGGTCGTGTTTGTTACTGTGTGTTTGATGTCAGGAATCGCATGCAAACATGCTGTATATGTTCTAGATGACAATCAAGACGATCCGGTACAGTATGTGGCCGAGTATGACTACACACATGTCTTGAAAAACGCATATAAAAATAACATTAAACCTGTCAACGGTGAGAAGCTGTGGTCACAAGATACTACATTGTAGCCGTTGTGGTCAAGCTGGACAGATTAATAGAGGATCCAAAATTGAGCCAGTTGTTATTGAGGGACCAAAGAACAAGTGTGGTAGACCTCGTAAACATCCAGCTGAGGTAATTTTCTACATCTCAAATGGTTGATTTTTATAACTTTATATGGAGATTGAACATAATATACAACTTGTAACCAATCTCAAAGCACTATGCAAAATTCTACAGTGGTTTGCGTCTTTCCAAGTCTTGGAATTGGACATTTGGAATCAGCTGATGAATCTGAAATCCAAAGAGGGAAAACACTTATGCATTATTTATTATATTCTTAGTCGTATCATACGATCAGATTTGATATGACAGAAGTCGCTGGAGACAAAACACTCGAGAGAGAGTACATTAATTATTAATATGTGGAAATCAACAACCCTAAAAGTGCCGTTTTCTAGACGGTAGAGTTAAAAGCATTCCTAAGTACGAAACGCTTTCTATTATTCTCTAAGCAACGAGAATAAAAAGATTTGATCATCTACAGATATTTCGAAACCCACAGAGAGCTGCGTACGTGTTCTGAAATTTCCCACTTATGCAACGCAACATATGCAACTTATGTTGCTCTCTCCCTTTCTCTTCACTGTTAAGATTTGTTTTTAAGTCATTATAGATTCCGTGTGACCTGCATTGTTGGTTTACAGCAGAAGAAACCCAGCTGGTTCAGTTCTTGCTGCATAACCAAATTTGGATGTATTGTATTTCCTGTGAACACCTGTTAGCTTCCCTGTCCCTGCCTTGTGATGCAAACCAACCATCTTTCTCGAACATTCCCTGTGGGGATTGATCACCAAAACTCAGAACCTGTGATAATATTTTCTAATTATAACAGTAAAATGTTTTTTAATTAGGTGAGTTCTTACATAAGCTTTTCTTCAGTGTAGCCTGTGTAGAACTCGCAGGTTTTGTTCCAGTCCTCAAATCCTTTAAGCGTGGATTGAGCAGTGTAGATCGCTGAAGCAGCTAACTGAGAAGGAGCATACTGAAGCATCTCGTACTCAACTAAGCAAAGCTCGATGATGAAGAATGATAGAAGCGCAATCTGAAAATACAAGTTCACATTTCACAGCTTATAATAATGATTCGATTCTCTATTGTGAGAAGATATGATCAAATTTATACAAACCTTGTTGTCAGATTGTGCAGCTTTGAGAAACCTCCTCATAAACACATATGGAGTTGGCAGACAGAAATTGAATTGTAAGGTATTCGCCATTAACTTCTCCTGCAAGAAAACAAGCCCATTCACAGTTATCATTTAACATATATAGAGAGCATCCATGGTTATCAGCATTTATATATCAACTGAACTATTTACCATGTCAAGAACTTCTCTCTTAGTGTAGGCCTTGTCAGAGATCAGGATAAGATCATCAACAACTGGAACCGAAACTTCTTCATATTTGCAAGCAAGCAACATTGCTGTCACACCCACGAGCTGAAGCTTTTTCCTTGCGACATGATGATGAACCGCAAGAAACCTGTCGATGAGATTGATTGTGAGGTAAAGCGTCTCTTCCATCAGCTCAAACTTGTAATGTACCTGCACAAATTCCACAGCCAGTTGCTAAACTATCTCCAAGAAACAAAACCAAAGCAACTTATTATTTTTTCCGTGTATCTAATAACCTCAATCAACCAATCAACAAGGATCCCTCTCATCCTCTCGTTAATGTCAGGTTGATTCTCCATGTAATTAGGCGGGACGCAGCTACGACACTGCAAAAATAATTAAAAGGGTTTCAATCACTGATCTTGAAACCAGAATCATCATTGACAGAGAAACAGAAAACCAGAAACTGACCTCATTTTTTTTGTAGAAGTCATATATGTCATCGATATACTCGACTACAGCTAAAGGATCCTTACTGTCGCAGCTATCTATATCCATCGCAGACTCTTCTATTTCATCATCATTAATATCATTCGAATCTTCCATTTCAATGCCTTCCTGTACAAAGAAAAGAACACGATATGTTTCATATCCGAGTAATAAATCATGGCGTTTCCATCAGACAGCAAAATTAGGGGGTTTGACATGTTATTGTTACCATTCTATCAATTTCCTCAAGCATGGCTTCAGTGTGTTGAACAAACATTGGCTCGTTAAAGTCTCCATCTTCTTCCACATCCTTTATGATACTATCTAATGGTTCGCTTGAAATCAAGTCTGATTTTTTAGTTTCCTAACCATAAGATAGATAACAAATCATTTGACATTAGACCCCTAAACAAGTCATATCAACACAGAACACATTCACTATAGATGCCAATAATAAAAGGTACCTCCTTCTGGATTTGGGGATTGTTCTCAGCTAGTTGAGCAGCAAACTTCCTGAAACCAAAATCAAGAATTAAAAAGCTCCTAAGCAAATCCATTATACAATAGTGACACTGAAACAGAAGAGGCAGTGAGGAGGCAATGAAATTACTGACCTGGTAATTGGTCGATGCACTGGAACAGGTGGAATCTGCTTGTGACATATCCCATTTTTCCTGAAAACAAATCAGAGAAAAGTTTAGTTCTTTAGAACACAATTTTGTAAAGGGTTTATACTCATTGGAAGAAGAAGTTAATACTCGGTCAATGGTCTCTTGTTGACAGCACAAGGATAAACCGGAGCTCCGATGATGTTCTTGTTTATATTACTGAGTGCTCTTCGTGTCTGCCCATTCGTCGGATTTGCCTTTCCTCCACGTAAGCCCCCTTAATCGACAAAAATCGTTTCAGTATATCAACAACAGAACTAAACAAAAAGATAGGTTTTTTTATATATTTAATGTTGTATTCTTATTTGATTCCGATAATACCTTGTAGATTCATGGGTCCAATAACTCCGTGTTTGTTCTCGTCTGATCCACCCATTTTATCTGTATCTGGGGATGATCTCAGAAACATGTGTTAAAACCCAAGTAAAATCCAAAACAATTTCATAAAAACTAAAAATTGGGACTTTGATGCGATTGAGGAATCTAAGAAAGACCCGAACAAGAACAAGGCGTATAGATCTCATAAAACCCAGATGATATCAACATTAAATTGTTCACCTTTGGCTTTCAACGATCTCTGTAAAATCGATTGCTCTCTCTCACTCTCTTTCTCTCTTTGTCAGCAGCAAAATCCCATAATAGCAAACAAATTCGAACTCCGTCTCTCTTTCGTTTCTCTCCAAGAGTCCCTCTTTTATCTTCTTTCTCTTACAACGGGAAAATAAGAAAAGAAGAAGAAAAAATGGGTAAGAACTGAAAAAAAAGGATTAATCAAGATTTGAAGGACGTGAAGAGCGGATATATGTCCGCACACAAAAATGTTGTTTTTACGATTTTTTTTACTTTTTCCTCTAAATCAACGGCTAGTTCATTTGAGCCGTTGGATGAACCTCAACAAAACCCTGATGAGAAAACCTCGCATTCTTTTGGAATCCGGAACCCAACGGCTATATTATTACACCCATGTGTGTTTTCGAATTCTCCGATTATTTTCTTCCTTATTATTACAATCTCCGCAATCCAATTGCCCAATGAATTTTCATTGTCACCGACCAACCAACCGCCTCGTAATTAATTTTTCCAAATAGCGTTTAAATACCCTCGTTTTGTTTAGTTTCTCACCTATTTATGATTTAATGTAACCAAGATAATATGATTTTAGATATAAAAAACCATAGCTTTAAAATTCACATTTAAAAACCCAATAAAAAAACATAGCTTTAACGGCTCTTTACCTTTTTTTTTGCTTTTCCGTTTTCTTCTTTTTATTGGAGTCTACTACACATACTCAATAGTCAATTGAGTAGAATCCGGTTATCAAAACAAGCCGAAGTACCTCAGAAAAATCGAAGCCCATTTGATAGTCTTAGAAAAGTGAAGCCCAATACGTCCCAATATCTCTGATCGGAGGTTTCTCGGGTGTTTTTTCAACTTCTCTTGAGTTTCTTCATCGGATCGTTCGAAAACCAGTTTTGGTGTAAGAACTGAAGATGATGAATCTGGTCTTTGATTCTTGATCCATGTTACTCAATCTGTTTCGCTTCTCCTAGCCACAGATCTGTTGCGAAATTTTAGGGTGGATTCGAGCTTGTTGGGGATCTCTCAAATGGAGTTCGAGACTCATGAAGATGCGTATATGTATTACAAAGATTATGCTAAATCAGTTGGTTTCGGAACTGCCAAATTGAGTAGTCGGAGATCAAGAGCGTCAAAGGAATTCATCGATGCCAAATTCTCTTGCATACGCTACGGAAGCAAGCAACAATCCGACGACGCGATTAACCCTAGAGCTTCCCCTAAAATCGGCTGCAAAGCGAGTATGCACGTCAAACGAAGACCAGATGGTAAATGGTACGTTTACAGTTTCGTCAAAGAGCACAATCACGAGCTTTTACCAGAGCAAGCTCATTTTTTCCGGAGCCATAGAAACACAGAGCCAGCGAGTTCCGATTCTCGTCTCAGGAGGAAGAAGAACAATCCGTTGGCTGATTCTAAGCATCTCAGTGCTTATCACGACCTCGGTTTTCTAGATGGTTATATGAGGAATCAGCATGATAAAGGACGACATCTAGTTATCGACACTGGAGGTGCTCAAATCCTTCTTGAGTTTCTTATGCGTATGCAGGAAGAGAATCCCAAATTCTTTTACGCAGTTGATTTCAGCGAAGATCATCTTCTTAGAAATGTTTTCTGGGTTGATGCTAAAGGGATTGAAGATTACAAAAGCTTTAACGATGTCGTTTCTTTTGATACAACTTATTTCGTGAGTAAATATAAAGTACCGCTTGTTCTTTTTGTTGGAGTCAACCATCATGTACAACCTGTGTTGCTTGGATGTGGATTGATTGCAGATGAAACAGTGTACACTTACGTTTGGTTGATGCAATCTTGGTTAGTGGCAATGGGTGGTTCAACACCGAAAGTAATGCTTACTGACCAAAACAGTGCGATAAAAGCAGCAATTGGGGCCGTCTTGCCCGAAACTCGTCACTGCTACTGCTTGTGGCATGTACTTGACCGGCTTCCTCGGAATCTTGACTTTTGGAGCATGTGGCAAGACACTTTCATGAAGAAGTTCTTCAAATGTATATACAGGTCATGGTCTGAGGAGGAATTCGATAAGAGGTGGTTGAAGTTAATAGACAAGTTTCATCTTAGAGATGTTCAGTGGATGAGGTCTTTGTATGATGAACGTAGTTACTGGGCACCTACTTTCATGAGGGGTGTAACATTTGCAGGGTTATCAACGCATTATCGTTCAGAAAGCGTAAATTCTATGTTTGATAAATACATTCAAGCTGAAACTTCGCTTAAAGATTTCTTAGAAGGATATGGGCTAATGCTAGAAGATAGGTATGAAGAGGAAGCCAAAGCAGATTTTGATGCTTGGCATGAAGCACCCGAGCTGACATCCCCGTCACCTTTTGAGAAGCAGATGTTACTTGTGTACACTCATGTAATATTCAGGAAATTTCAAGTCGAGGTTCTGGGTGCTGCTGCTTGTCACCTGACCAAGGAGAGCGAGGAAGGAACAACTTACAGTGTTAAGGACTTTGAAGACGATCAGAAATATTTGGTGGATTGGGATGAATCAAAGTTAGATATCTACTGTTCTTGCCGTTCCTTTGAGTACAAGGGATATCTCTGTAGGCACGCGATTGTTGTTCTCCAAATGTCGGGTGTTTTCACAATTCCGATAAACTATGTGTTGCATAGATGGACAAATGCAGCTAGAAACAGACATCAGATCAGCGGAAACCTCGAACTTGTGCAGTCTAGTATCCGTCGTTTCAATGATCTTTGCCGGCGAGCCATTATATTAGGAGAAGAAGGATCTCTTTCCCAAGAAAGTTATGACGTCGCCATGTTTGCAATGAAAGAAGCTTTGAAGCAATGTGCTATTAAAGTTAATACCGTCGAACATCCCACCAGGTGCGAAGAAGCTGCAATTCAACCGGGAGATCCTGTCCAAGAAGAAAATCGATATGGATCCACATCAAAGCAGATTGGACCCGAACCTAACATTCATGCAGGCAAAGCTTCAGAGCAAGCTGAAACCAGAATGGAGAAAAGAAGTAGCCTACTAAACAATACATCTAAAAAAGCAAAGGTTCGTTAACTTTTTCTTTAACCAATGGAATCAGAATCTTCAGTTAATGTTTTATGGGTCCACGATAGACTATGAAATCATACACACGGCCAAGAAAGACGAACAAGAATTTTCACTAAGCTTTCATACCCTGATTATGTGTTGCGTAGCTTCATTCATGATTGTGTACATTTCATTGATCTTGTCATCATTGTTCAGCATGTAACGCAATCTGGAACTATTGGGGAGGGAAGCCAAGAAGGATTTCAACAATCGGTACGTCTATTTACGTATAAGCATCCCATATGCAAACTACTCAGTAACATTTAGTTGAACTTGTAAAAAACTCGTATGGTTAAAAACGAAGGTATTATGATGGTTTTCATTACAGGCTGCTCCAAGACCGTTTCAAGCGGGATTGGCAGCACAATTTCACAACACGATCCCGGCAGTGTTTCAAAACGTGATCCCCACGGATTTCCACAACATTAATATGCATCAGAACAATCCCCCTGGGTGATAAAAAAAAACACAGCCAACAAACTTGATAGCTTCTTGTATGTGTAATATAGCTTTAAGATAATAGAGTAAATGGTGTATCCGTTTTTAAATTTATAGCGCGAATAGGCATCTGTATGAAAACTATTAATGTCGTGCTTGGAAAATGCAAGCAGTTGGAGATAGCTCATGAACTCATTACTATCGGCCAGATTCAGGTTATTACCTCATACGTTTAACAAATTCCCTACTAATTTTATGGAGCCTATTTTTTTTTATCAATTTCATCACAGTAAAATCCTTGATTTCTTTTTTTTTTTATCGTCTGAAATTACATTAAAATATAAAGATACAGTTCAACCAATTATCCATTAAAACTCAAAAAGAAAAAATAATAACACTAATGAATGCACGAAAAGATAAACATCAAACACGGGCATTTTGAATAAGGTATGAGATAATATTCAAACGCAATGATATCTGCTAAATTGATTTATATATTTTTGTTGGGCATCTCTATCGGTAAACTCTTATTTTTAGTATCTTAGCTATTAAAAAAATAATATTTTAATATATATTTATTAAATAATTAAATTTTAAAATATGAATCAATAAAAATTTGACAAGTGTCTGATACAGAGTAAGAATCGGTTCTTACCGTTCTTATATAAGAAACGCTTCTTCATTCTCTTTCATACTTTTTAATTGTTTTTAATATTTTAATAGTAAAAAATTTTTTAAGATACCATGGATGGAGATGGCCTTATATACTCAATTTGATTGGCTTCAACTAATTCTCAATTGACAGAAATGTTTAAGTATAGTGTATGTTCAAGTGATTCTCATAAGAGTCAATATGTCCGAGTGGTTAAGGAGACCGACTTGAAATCTGTTGGGCTTCGCCCGCGCAGGTTCGAACCCTGCTGTTGACGAAATCTTTTTTCCTCTTTTGGGATTAAAATAAACAAACATAATTCGTCCTTAATTGCTCTTTTTGAAACTTCTGTAAATTGTCCTCAGAACAGTACTCAACGTAAAGAGAACCAATTAAATCATGTAGAATTCCGAATCAGGTACAAAAAAACCGAACAAATGAATATGAACAATCATCACGTTGTGAAATTAAAGCAATCATAGGTCAATCACATTAAAACGTAAACAAACAAAAAAACGATAATGTTCCACTACTTGATCAGGTTCTTTTTACCGAACAACGAATAAGGCAGTACTCATACCTCCTAGTTACAAAAGAATTGCATAACCACTAACTACAATATAGTTCTTTACTCGTAAAATAAATCGTATCAGTGCCAACGAAACTCAGCGTCTTAGCAATTTACCCTCCAGCTCCGAACATTTTTTGTCTTTACTCGGAGGATAATGGACTAGTACTCACTTCACTAATCAACATATCAAGCAAGAGAGAGCCCGGGGAAACGAATTTTCCATCGATAAAGATGAATCTATTCACCTTCTTCACTGGATGGATATGATCATAGTTTCTCTTCTGATTTCAGAGTCTCCTTTATTTCGATGCTGTTACTCTCCTTGTTTCCCTGCATCTCCAGCAATTTCTCTTGTTCCTCGTCTTGCTCTTGCGGTTCAGCTTTTTGAGCAGCATTTGGTTTCTTGATGGTAGACTGCTGATACAGGACTCCACCAAACATACAAATCAAGAGTCCTAACGTTCCAACAAACGTAGAATGTTTATCCCATACAATCAAATTGATCACAACTGTCAACAGCTTGTTTACGATTCCAAGAACAGTGAACCCCGTTGCAGAAATGGCTCGGCGACAAGAGAACCCGAAGAAAGAGATGGCCAAGCCGAATAAACACGATAAACCCACAGGTAAAAGCACTTGAAACGAGTACCAATCAGACTCGTCAGTGATTTCATGCTTAATCTTCTTTAACTCTCCCATTATAAGCAGCTCAAGGGGAAACAAAAGCAGAGCCTCGAGGTTATTGTAGAGAACAAGACCCCATGTGTTTAAGCCAATCGTCATAACCACATGCTTGATGTAAACAAAGTCTATGGTCATGCTCACCAGATACGCAAGAGCCCAGCTATACGCAGCGATTGTAAACTGGTAATCAGTGAAAACGTAAAGCAAACTTCCTCCAAATATGGTAGCCAAAGATCCCCAGGTTTTAACAGATGGCCATGGCTGGTGCAAGAAAAGCGTTTCCCCAACTGCAACAAAGATAGGAACAGCAGAACGAAACACGATGAAAGTGTCGACATTGGCGTGGAGGAGAAGCTCGCTGTTAGTAAACAGAGACAAGTAGAATATCATAGCTGCGGGAAGAAACCTCCACATGGTTAAGAGATTCAGAGAATCATGCTCGATTAGCTTCATCTGAGCACAGAACAAAACTCCAGCTGCACTTGTGAAGTACTGCATCGCGGTTAATGCACCAGGGTAAGGAAATTTCATGATTGCCCATTTGTTGATGATCGAGAGAAGAGAAGCTGAAATGCAATATCCTGCAGCTATTCCATAGACAGAGGCTTGACGAAGCAAAGCACTATGCCAAGTCTCTTGGCTGGCTTCTGGAACATTCTGAGCTTCAATTGAACTTTCGTTTTCCTCATCGTTCGGCATCTCGAATGAATCAAACAAAAAGATGATATGATGCCGGTGGATCCTAAGATTTACACTCTTAGTTACTCATAGCTTCGACTTGAAACTCGAAATTGCTAGCAGTTAGAGCCGGTTTCTCAGGGTGTGCAAGCTCTGAGATTGCACAAGAACGGCGAAATTAGGGTTTCTACGTCACAAAAGCGATTCGAATCGACGCAACAAAATAGATCCCGAAGAAAGAATTACGAGTAGATCTCGGCAAATCTAGGTAAAGTTTCTACGACAGAACATTTGGGATTGTGAATCTCTCAACTTTGAGAAGGCGACAATTGTGTAAGATGGAAATCGAAGAAAAGATTACCTCTTGGAGTTTGAATGAGAGTGAGAGAACGCGTCGCAGAGTGGAGAAGAACAACCGTCGGCGAAGCTCTTTGGAAATAAAATAAAATAACTATTTAGGGTTAAGCATAACAAAATGTATATTATTATTAAAAAAAGAGGCTATACTTTAAAATTATACAATTAATCAAGATTAGTCGATCCAATAAATTGAACCGATCTACAATCAACTAGATGGAACTTTCCTAAAATCTTAGTTAAAATTAATAAATGATCTTGTTTACCTAATGCAAACAAGTTGTTAGTCTAAGTTCAAGCAAGGTGAAAATTAATTAAACTACTTAATAATAATATTGTATACTGACCTTTCACTTCATTTTACTTTCACCACTGGAATTTTAACTATTACATTTTTTTTTATAGAACTAGGAGTGTTACATTTATATAATCTTAAAACACTTGTAAAACTTGTACTCATTGCAAACTTGGACATTTTAAAACACTCGAATTTTATAACATGTCATGCACATGGATGAGGAGGTAACTAAACTAGCTGGATTGAAATTTTGGCAACGCTTAGGACAACCAGAGTCACGTGCATCACCCACGAGATCCAAAGCATCTTAATCTCTTATACTGCTCTTAGCTCAGAGGCTTTATCATCAATATTGACCGGAAACTAGCTAGCCGTCTCAACGTGAGGCCGAACATCAGAAGATAGATAGGAAAGCATGAAACTCCTCTGATGGATTGCCATTATCGTTTGGTGGTTAATCAGTAAACCTCTTTAATTAAAAGTTTTTAGTTTTTGGTTGCTTCAATGTGTTATTAGTGTTTGTGTTAGGCTCTCATCTTATGCATTGTGTGTTGTAAGCTCTTTCACAATAAACCAATGTGTAATAATTAATAATAGTGTAGTGTGTTGTAATATAAAAATTCGATTACAAGTCCAGTGATGAGCTTTGGGTGTAGTTTACAAAATCTTTGCATCCGTGTTTGGGAAGATACAATTCCATGATGGCTAAATCAAGTTGGCTTTGCTTTGATTACACATTTAAAGGAAAACTTTATAGGATGTATTAAATTTGCAATCCAATTTATAGGATGACTAAATCAAGTTCGCTTGGCTATACTTTATAGGATGTATTAAATTTGTAATATATATATATATAAAAAAAAAAAAATTGAATAGATTTCAAGTTTATTTCATATGGTTTGTGTCAGCTTCGGTTTGGATTTGATTAACCATAATTACCTACTAATGTTGTCAGCTAATATAATAATTAGTGTGTTATCGACCAGACAGCAAAAATGGAAAATCATCACCTAAACTATGACGTGCGAAAATTATCACACAACTTGAATAAGGTTATTCGATTTTTTTTTTTCTTTCTAAAATGAAGTTTATTGTTGATTTGCCATATGTACTTTAATACTATATCACAGATGAGGTTCCCTTGGCAAGAAGAATAACTTTATATTTTTATATAATCGGAATCTTCTTTAATACATGTTATGTCAAAGTTTGTTCTTCCTTTCATTTTTCAATCGTATAAACTCACCTTTTCTCCGATTTTCAACTGAGGCTGCTATTTTCATTTATTTTGTTAATAAATATTTTCTGAATTCGATTTAATGAGATAATTAGGAGATGGTAGCTGCCAAAAAAGAATATAATATATATATTTGTAGCTTAAGAGATGGTAATTATGCAATATTGTGTAGGGAGAGAACAAGAACTAGCACGCAAATGCAAGTTGCAACATAAACGAAAAAAAATCATCTTAACCAAAAACAAAAATTATCAAATAATCTCAACCAACAAAACAAATATTTGTCCATACATTTGACAGGTAAGATAAGTAGTTCTTGTTATAGAAATTTTAAATGTGATCCGGATTGGTGAATACTAATCTTTTAAAAAACTGTATATAATTTTATCATTTATGACGAGAGATCAATAAGTTTTGATCGTGAAAGCACTCTTTTCTAAAATTACAATCGAATTAAAATCTTTTAGCTAAGTGGGACACACATTACAAAAATATCCAATAGGACAAATGCTGACCAAAAAGAAAAAAATAAACAATAGGACAAACCAATTAATAATAATTTTCGTTTTTGTTTACGAAAAGCAAAAGACCTGCTCCCCACTTGTTTTTATTACATTCCACCTTGCTTCCATCAATTATTAATTACTTTATCAATTATTAATAATTTTAATATTCCCCTTAAATATCGTGGTGTCACATAATTTCAACTATTTATTTTCTGTTTGAAACGTTAATTAATTACATGATATATTTTTTCTTAACTTTGCTTTTAAGAATCTTTATTTACTTTTATTAAGTGCTATCAAATAGTTATCGTTTCGAGTGTGTACACATGTGAAAACCTTTGTTTTATTTATCCTCTAATCTATTCCTCCTCCATTAGCAAAATACAAAGACGACAAAATCACCACAAGAACTGTTCGCCAATAGTGATATTATATTCTATGTAATGCGTAAAATTCAGAGACGAAATCGTTTTATAGCCTCTTCTCCAATTTTCTTGGACTTATGATATAACACATCGAATCGAATTAAAGAAAAACAAGTAAGAAAAAAAGTCAGCGGCGAAAATTCAACTATATTTATAGTTCTACTAAATCTCATTAAGTGTTGTCAACTCTATTTGTTCACTTATTATTGGCTCCAGAACTTTGCCTAATAACTTATACATTCAGATTCCAAATCAGTAATGCTAATGGCTGATACTTTCTTTAAATACTAGTCGACAAAGTTGACTTTTTCTTACATAGAAAATGTATATTTTTTATATAAAGAGTACGTGGAGAGAAATTCACTGCCCAAGACATGAAATTTCTCAAAAAGCTTTTTTTTTATATCAATGTCGCTCTCTATCTCTAGAATATGGGAATCTCCGTTCTTCCATCTTTTTTTCTCAGCATCCACGCAGCCTGGAAAGTGAGAGAAAGAAGAGAGAGAGACATTCATGTTCTGTTTTGAATGAAAATATAAAGAACAAAGAATAAATTAAAAAATTTGCAATATTAAAAGACTTAATTTAAGGGTCTTTTTTTTTTCCAATGCGTATATGTGATAAGTGATAACGATGTCAAAAAATTGATTTTTTTTTTCTTTTTCTTTTATAATTTTCCGTGGAAGAGGTACTTACTACTTCACCATGGACATACCCATCATAGACATCTTTACAGCTTTCTTTTCCCTCAGATTTGGGTGTTTCAACTGTTTCTCCTGTCTCTTAGCCAAGTGGTCTTTTGGGACAGTTCAAGATTCTTCTTCAATTAAAAAGGAAAAACATTTTAAACCTACTCCAGGAATCTTCCGAGAATCTGACGTCTTTGTTAGTTTTTTTTTTTCTGTTTCTATTTTTGTTTTCATTTCTAAACCTCAAAAGTCTCATCCTTGTTTTTTTTTTTCATTGAGAAGGAATCAAATTAGTGCTAATTTTTCTTTTTAAAAATTCTTTCTTTGATAGGAGTTCAATCAGTATATCTTAACCCACAAGGGATTAGGGTATAGTTTAACCAACTTGTGAGAATCAACAACAAAACAAAGGGAGGGGGTTTAATTAATTCCCTTTGAAAACTTTGTTGTAATGGATGCTCCGTTTTTTCAGATGTTGCTTCACTGATTTGAGCAATGGAAAACAATTCTCTTCCCATGGATCCGGCTATGGATTCTTCATTCATGGACGGATTATTTGTAGATGGTTGCTGGTTAGAGACAACGGCTGCATCTGAATTCCTCAGTTTTAGTCCTTCAACTTCCATAGCCCCATTTGATCCTTCTTCCTTCATGTGGTCTCCAACGCAAGACACAGAAATTTGCTCGTCTAGCTTATCTCAGATGTACGGTCAGGATTGTGCAGAAAGATCGAGTCTTGAGGATCATCATCAAGTTAAGGATCTCTCTAGCATGAACAGACGGTGGTGGATTGGACCAAGTGGTCATGGATCTTCGGTTATGGAGAGATTGGTTCAAGCAGTGAAACACATTAAAGATTTCACAAGTGAGAGAGGTGGCTCTCTTATACAGTTGTGGGTGCCTGTGGATAGAGGCGGTAAGCGAGTTTTAACCACAAAGGAACAACCTTTTAGCCATGATCCAATGTGCCAAAGGCTTGCTCATTACAGAGAGATCTCTGTGAATTATCAATTCTCTGCTGAACAAGAAGATTCAAATTCCAATTCTGATTCCAGTTCCAAGGACATGGTTGGTTTACCTGGAAGAGTTTTCTTGGGGCAGGTTCCTGAATGGACTCCTGATGTGAGGTTTTTCAAGAACGAGGAATATCCGAGAGTACAACATGCTCAAGACTGCGATGTTCGTGGCACGTTAGCTATTCCTGTGTTTGAACAAGGTAGTAAGATTTGCTTAGGTGTTATTGAGGTTGTAATGACCACCCAAATGGTTAAGTTGAGCCCTGAGCTTGAAAGCATCTGCAGAGCACTTCAGGTTTTGTTTCTTTTGCTTCGTCTAGTTTTATCTTCCAAATATGCTTTTCTTTGGACCTTAAGAATTGTTTTTTTGCTCACAGGCAGTTGATCTTAGGAGCACAGAAGTTCCGATTTCGCCTTCTCTAAAGGTAAAAGTTCCCAATATTTCACCTTTGTTTATCTTTACTTCGCTTTCTTAACAACAAACCAAATCGTTCTTATTATCAGGGACCTGACTTCTCCTACCAAGCTGCATTACCTGAAATTAGAAACCTCTTGAGATGTGCCTGCGAGACGCATAAACTGCCATTAGCACAAACATGGGTCTCTTGTCTTAAGCAGAGAAAAACCGGTTGCCGTCACAACGATGAGAACTATATCCATTGTGTATCCACAATCGATGATGCTTGCTATGTCGGTGATCCTACAGTCCGTGAATTTCACGAAGCTTGCTCTGAGCACCATCTCTTGAAAGGTCAAGGAGTTGTTGGAGAAGCCTTTTTGACCAATGGTCCGTGCTTTTCATCTGATGTCTCTAGCTACAAGAAATCTGAGTACCCTCTCTCTCACCACGCAACTATGTTTGGATTACATGGCACGGTCGCCATACGCTTACGCTGCATCCACACAGGCTCGGCTGACTTCGTCTTGGAGTTCTTTTTACCTAAAAATTGCCAGGATATCGAAGAACAGAGGAAAATGTTGAATGCTCTTTCGACTATAATGGCCCACGTACCTAGAAGCTTAAGGACTGTCACGGAAAAGGAACTAGAAGAAGAAGGAGGTTCAATGGCGAGCGAGGTCACAGAAAGAGGAGAGACATTGCCGAAGATAGAGAATACATCTGAAGTACATGGAAGTAATAGTAATCCTCAAAATGTAGGATTAGTCATTGATAGAGGAACATCAGAGATGGGCGAGCTAGGTTTTGACTATGGTAAAGGATTGAGTGTGAATGAGAACAGCACTTTCTCTAGTGCTGGTGGTTTCAGTAGAATGACTGAGAAAAAGCGAACAAAAGCAGAAAAAAACATAACTTTGGATGTTCTTCGCCAATATTTTGCAGGGAGTCTCAAAGATGCTGCCAAGAGTATTGGTGGTAAGTAAAACATTTACATTCTAATTCTTGATTTTCTTTCAGTACATCAGAGATTCTGTTACTGATCATGGAATTCGTTTCAGTTTGTCCAACGACATTGAAGAGAATCTGCAGACAACATGGAATACAGAGATGGCCATCAAGAAAGCTCAAGAAAGTTGGTAATTCGCTTCAGAAAATCCAACGGGTCATTGATTCGGTTCAAGGTGTTTCAGGTCATCATCTTCCTATAGGCTCCTTCTATGCGAATTTCCCAAATCTAGCTTCTTCACAAGAAGCAACATCATTATTACAACAACAATCCAAGAAGACGACATTCTTGTCTTCTTCACATTTACAGCCTGCAAAATCGCCTGCTTCCTCGTGTAGCCACAGCTCGAGCTGTTCCAGTGAAACACAAGTAAACAAGGAAGATCTTACGAATAAGACTAGAGACGATACAGTGACTCTCTCAAGATCGTTTAAGGAAACGCAGGCCACACAGTTATCACCATCAACATCGTCACAAGACGATGATTTTCTGAGGATAAAGGTAAGCTATGAGCAGGAGAAGATCCGGTTCAGGATGCGAAACTCGCGTAGGCTAAAAGATCTGTTATGGGAAATAGCGAAACGGTTTAGTATAGTAGATGTGAGCAGATATGATCTGAAATACTTAGATGAAGACAATGAATGGGTTTTGTTGAGATGTGACGACGATGTAGAGGAATGTGTAGATGTTTGCAGATCTTTCCCGGGCCAAACGATTAAGCTTTTGCTTCAACCCTCTTCTCAACATTTACAAGAACGTTCTTTTGGCAGTGGATGCCTTTCCTGACAAGAAGAAGAAGAGACGTTTTAGTAGAAGAGGCAAAGATATCACATATAGTCTGTGTTGTGTAAGCATTGTTCATAGGTTTTCTTTACTATTTTCAAGAAAATTAGGTGGTGCTTAATTTGCCAGTAAGAAAACATGTAAAGAGACTTTCGTCTAGAAACAAATAATTGTATTTTCTTGTTTACTACTACGTTTGTGATGTGTTGTTGGTTTGCAAATGTAGATACACATTTTCAATAATTACATGTCTTCCATAAACTAAATATTTCAACATATATTTCCGTAGAAATTGGATTTGCATCATAATTAATGATTACCAAAAAGGAATTAAAAATTAAAAATCTATTTTTTCTGACATTATATTTCACTAAGTCTAGTAATGTCAAAACAAGAAATTACTTAAAAATTCGACCCAAAAAATTACATTTTTATTTTTTAAAAATAAAGGTTTTACGTACGTTTGTGTATAGACTATAGTAATGTGTACATATGTCTGATCCAAAGGGACTCTTCGACTACCCGGTACGACCGGTTCTACGGACGTGCGGTGAACCATATCCATTAATCCGGTTATTATCTGGACCACCGCTGCTTCGTTTACGTCTCTCTTCTTTTGGTTCGTCTCTGATAGTCCTCACGATTTCTAATTCTCTGAGTACTTCGTCCATGGGCGGTCGGTTCTTCGGGTCAGCCTCGAGACACCGTAGAATTAGTGCGGCGGTTTTGGTCACCGCCAAAATTGGATACTTTTGCTCGAGCCGTGGGTCCATCATTTTCTGGATCTTCTTTTTCTGGGTCAAAACCGGTTTAGCCCATTCCACGAGATTCTGTTGCGGAGATGGTCGGTTTGGGTCTAATGCTCTTAGACCGGTTAATAGCTCTAAGAGGACAACTCCAAATCCGTAAACATCACTCCGTACGTATAAATGACCTAAAACATGAAAGAAAACATTTAATGTAATTCAAAACTCAAATGAAATTATGTACTTATTCAAAACTGTCATTTTTTGCCAAATTAAAACAAACAAAGTTGCACGTTTTTATTACCTGTCGCCATGTACTCGGGAGCTGCATAACCTTGCGTGCCCATGACACGTGTGGTCACGTGAGAGAATCCATTAATAGGACCAAGTTTGGCTAGACCGAAGTCAGAAAGCTTGGCGTTGAATTTCTGAAAGAAACGGCAACAAATTTGTTAACTAAAAAATAAGCGACAGTATAGAAGAAACAGGCATGCAGTAAACGTGTGGGAGCTAGAAATGACAAAGAAACGACATCGTACGGAATCAAGAAGAATGTTGGAAGCCTTGAAGTCTCTGTAAATAACACTCTTTTCGGAGTTATGCAAAAAGGTAAGTCCTTGAGCTGCTTCAATGGCTATTTTCAAACGTGTATCCCATGTCAACGCCTCTCCTTCTGCATTAGCATTACATGCAAATATTATATAAGTTATATCTATTTGAACAAAAAGAAAAAATAAGTTTATATAAAGTATGGGTGAGTGAAATTGTACTTGAGAAGAGGTGATTTTCAAGGCTCCCTTTAGGCAAATACTCATAGACCAAGAGGAACTGATTCTCTTCCCAGCAATAACCCAAGAGCTTTACCAGATTTGGATGATGAAACTTCCCTAAGAATTTCACTTCACACTGCAATTTTACAATATATCCACACACTAACAATTATATCCGATATGACTGCATAAAGAAAAAGAACCGGATAAAATTTGATGTCTTGTTACAATATAACATTTACAAATTTATCACTGTATAGTTAATAGGTGTATCAATATATGAAAAAAAAATTGATATGAAAAAATGCAAAGTATTATGACACTGAACTTAACGGAAGGAAATAAATGAGTATGGTGGGCAAAATTATGCTTATAAAAAGATACTCATAAACTTTTTTCTTCGTTTGGTTCAAAATTTCGAATGGATATAATTTTCTTTCTCACAGGATATAATACGTTTGTTTAGAGTTATAGATTTGAAGTTTATTAAATTATATTTTATTTATTAATTCCATTTTGGAGGTTGGGTGTTATTCAGGAGGAGCGCAGCAACAGCATGTCTCAAACACATTTCAAAAGTCAATGGTCAGAGCTATTTATCATCATTCCTTGTCGAAAACCAGGTCAAGATTTACTATATTTTTGTCGATAAAAAAGATTACTTATTCTCATTTTTTCATATATTTAGTATTACATATTCTATATATATATATATATATATATATATCTATGTGGTCGTCAATTTTCTTTCATAAATTTTTTTAGCTATGACGGAATTTCTAGCTGGAGACACTACGCATAAAAGAAGAAAATAATTTTCCACGCATTTAAGAGAAGACAACATTCAACCATATCGTTAAATATTACTATGTGTATCTCGTTGACTATTATATACGTTTTTTTCTTTTCAATGATTGACTAATACAGTTGCGTGAGAACTCCTCGGCTTCTTCTTTTTGGCGTAATGTTAGATTGACTTCTTCTTCTTCTTCTTTTAGGTTTTGAAAGGTGATACAAATGAGACGGGTAAAATTAAATTAAATTATACATAATAAAAATATAAATTCCTTTTGAAATACAATTATTGGTAACATGCCATCAAAATTCGTTGTAAAAGAGAACACTAAAGTAGTAGTGTTCAAATTTTTAGCATATGATTTGTTCGACTAATCAGTTGTACTAAAATATAAGTATGTTGTAGAAACATCATTAGATTGAGCACCAAAGCGACAAGTAGCAAGCTAAGATGTTTCCAGAGAATGTTTCAAAAGTATTTTAAGAAAAGTTTCAAGAGTATATAATTTTATTTTATCTGTTATCCAAAAAGTTATAATCGAATTGACCCATAAATTTGTGGTTACAACTTTTTAAAAGAATCACATCCGTTATTTAAAACGACCAGTCTAGTAATTTTTTGTATTTTTGTCATAAATAGTAGTATCCATCACAGTCTGAAATGTTTCCCCTAATTTGCTCCGATATAAATGGAAAAATGATATCTCCAATCTATTAGTATTGTCTTTTTTTTTTTAACTCTTATCTATTAGTATTGTCTAAATTAGAAGCTTTTAATGTTTCAATGCAAATTGAATTAAAATAAATGAAAAAGGAGGAAAAAATGGAGTGACTTGCCTGCCATTCATGCAAGCCTTGAGCACTATCAGGGTTTGATTTCTTAACGGCTACTGGTATTCCGACGCCGGGCCTCGACGGAGCTAAGGTATTCTCTTCAACCCATCCTTTGAAAACCTGTCCGAATCCACCTTCTCCTATCATCGATT
The DNA here is from genome assembly GCA_039880935.1 of Streptanthus diversifolius. Taxonomy (NCBI): domain Eukaryota; kingdom Viridiplantae; phylum Streptophyta; class Magnoliopsida; order Brassicales; family Brassicaceae; genus Streptanthus; species Streptanthus diversifolius. The sequence continues at coordinate 1,887,721 of JAXGFM010000015.1, read as the reverse complement.
CCGGCCGGAAATTCTTTGTCGCCGTCTTAAGATTCTCCAATGTGAACATTTTTAGATTCGGCGTCACTATCTTCCCGCTCGGCGGCACTGCCTTCTTTCCTACACCTAATTTCTCCGCCGGCTTTGATAGCGGATTATCAACGGATCTCGTCTTCTCCTGCGGTTTTTCACGAGATGGGTCATCGATGGATCTTGTCATCTCCTGCGGTTTTTCACGAGGTGGGTTATCGAAGGATCTGGGTTTCCGTCCTGTTTCCGCCGCCCGAAACTTTGGTTTCAAACCCCTAGCCGGTGACATCGCCACCAACGGCGGCGGAAGCTTTGTATTTACTGGAATTTGCCCAGGTCTCACCACTGTCAGATCAATAGACGATCTTATTAAATTGAAAGTTCACTAAAGAAGTTCGATTGAAAAGAGAGAAAATAAAAACAGAGCAAAGCATTGACATTTTCAAAATTGAGAAAACCATTTTTCTGTTCTTCTTAAGTTAAGGACTAAATAACTTACGAATCATCGGAAATAGATCCACAGTGTTTGGAATTGGCAGAAGAAAAAAAACAGAAAGATGTGTGTATGAACCTGGGAGGGGCTTGGTGGAGACAGGGCTCTGTTCGTGTCGAACACTGGAAGATCCGCCAGGACAGAAGTTCCCCATCAAGACAAAACAAAATTTTGACTTTGATCTCTTTTGGGTTATCTTCGCTTCACGCTCTATGATCACATAAGATCAGAGAGAACCTTTTCTCCAGGTGTCCACTTCTTTCCTTCCTTTTCTGGGGATTTTTATTGAAAGATGGAGGAAGGAGTCGAGAAACAGACAGGAAAGAGACCAACCAAAACTCTTTGGGGAAATATATATTATCAATTTTGATAAATAGGTCGTGTATTTATTTGGTTTCGTCGTGGTTGTATAGCAAACCCCTCGATTTGATTGGCTTATTGTTTATATTTTTTTTATCACCAATATTGTCAACGTTAGTTAGTCATGATTCACATTTGTTATTGCAAAAAAGGAAAAAAAAAGACATTTGTTACGTTTTTCATTTCATAACTTCACAGCCCAAATGTATATATCGGTCTAAGAATATAATAAAATAACAGATAATGATTGAAAAATTTAGTGAAATCGCATAAACTAATTATATAAACTAGTTTTAGTTAGATTAATCATGTTCTATTTATTTCTAATTATTTTTTTACCAGACTTGTTAGATATATCAAAATCATTTTTTAAACAGGAAAACGTATTATCAATAATTTACTGTTTAACAAAAAAAAGTTTCATGGAACTTCATTTATTTCCTTTGCGTGAATAAACTGAGTCTTTCAAAGACTTTAGGAACTGAAGGAAATTGTCAAAATGTGCTTATAAGTTACAAGTCAGTGGTAAGTGTCTGGGTCGCAGATCGGGAAACAGTCGCAGCTAAAAAAAGTTGACATTTATATACTATTTATTTTCCTTTTTCTATGGGTTCGAAAATAATATTAAATTATGTGTATAGTGAGTTAGGTTGCATTAGACTAAAGTAATTACATAAAGTTTAGAAGATATAAATTGATAGATATTTTTTAAATTAAAGTAATTGCACTAAATTACCATAAATTTTAATTAATTAAGAAATGACTGTATATGTTAATGTTAGCTGGGTTTCAGTTTGGATTACTGGGCTACAAAAAACACACAAACATGATTGCTGTATTTTTTTTGTTTTTTAATACCGTAGGTTCTTTAGGAAAAATAACATGTAAACTTCTTAGTGCAAATATAATCATTATTATTTACTTAGTTAACTCTGATTACAAAGTTATTTACCTAATTCATCCTTTAATATACAACTTAGTCGTACTTCTTTTTATTAGCAATTTAGCATACCAAACTACCATTAACATGGACTATGCCGATCATATACGTCACCTTAATGACGTAACCACTGGAGTAGCACAAAAATTCAGATATTGAGAGGTCATAAAAGCAAACAAATTTAAAAATATTACTCCTAGTAAATAATTATTTACTTATTTTCTGTTTGCTTAAACACAAATTATTGGTTATTTTTTCAACTTCAGAAATTATGTTTTAAAACTGTGAAGCAACATAGTCAGAATGTAAAACATAAGTTATTACAGTTAGGATATAATAATGATAACAGAAATAAACATCGTTTGGAGGAGGTTGTTTTGCTAAAATATCTGCTTGCGGATTATGTATTCTTCGAGTCCATGAGAATGTAGTGCCATCAAATTGTCTTTTCCAAGCACACACATCTCGTCCCCAATTATAGCAATCAAAGTTAAGTTTTGTTTCTTTAATAATCTTCACGACATCTTGATTGTCCCCTTCAAAAATCACAGATTTATAACCTCTGATCAAACGATGCTGCATAGCAATAATTAACGCATACAATTCACTTTTAATTGCCTTTTTAACTTGAATTATATGGGCTTGTCCCGAGCCTATAAACACCGTTACTATTTCGTAGTATCCATTATGCTCTACTTGGTTATATGTGTGATAACAAAGCAATGAAATATTAGTATATACTAAAAGAAGGATAAGACGATTTCAGTTGTTCTGGAAAAAAATGAAATATAAAAAACCAAACAAATAATAGTACACCGCAAATATAAAATGAAAAAAAAAAATTCTAAAAGAAGTTTTATTGTCAATTTGTCATGTAGTGAGTGTATGATGGTTATTAGGAAAACTAATATCAGTGGGAAGAAGTCAAACAAGAAGAAGTGTTTAGCAATGGCGGGTCCGAAGTCACATGGAAATTTTTTAAGCATGTAACAATTATGTATGTGGAAACAATGAGCATATACTTGACAATTATAGTTAGAATGACAAAGTGGTTAGAAAAAAAAAACCATTTTCAACGGTCTAACCGTGGCTTTCTTCTACAAACGCGACGGTCCAAATGAAGCTTTAAATATGCACAAGATAGTAAGAAGATACTAAGACCGATGAACGAGATTTGCTTTTATTTTATGTTTTGTTTAATCGAAATTATCTTGAAACGAGCTCATGTTGAAAACGTGGGCAGATGTTAATTTATTCTTCTGAAATTGTAAATTGCAATATGCAGATACAAATGCGAAATAACAGTGTAGATCGGGTTAAGCAGCGTGGTTAAGTTGACATAAAATATTACAACGTCCGCGTAACTCATTTCGTCACCTACTTGCATTTATTACATTTAATTTATTTTCTTGTGAGAAAAACTCAAATAATTTCACGGTTGACTATATTATTTGTATCATGTATGTCACATTCTTACATTTAATTTGAAATCGATGTCTCGAATTGGAGACATCTAATGCGGATTTTGGAGATATGTCGTGTTTAAAAATGAATAGCTGGACAAAAATAGAAGAATGTATACTAAAAACAAAATCTGGGAAAATACTTATCAAATTTCATAACTACCATATCTTTACACATAAATCTGGGAAAGTACATGTACTTCTTAGATTTATCTTACTGAATTATAACTTTAGCTGAATCATAACTTTAGCTTTAATAGCTAAAACATTATAAAAACATAAATACTTTCACCATAAGAACATATATTGATATTTGTTTTATCATTAAATAGTTTTCTCTTCTGAGCAAAAGAAGATGGCAAAACAGTTACTATTGCTCATCAAAAACTTAGTTTACCCCTGGATTAAGCACAAAGTGAGAAACGGTGAAACTTGCCACCGGAATCAAGAAACCACATTTAATATCACGACGTTGTGCGTTTTCTTCACCGCGTAACTTGGATGATCTGCTACTCTCTCTACGTATCTACTCAGCTCCTAGGCCAATTCGAAAACTTTTACTGATCGCTTGGCAAGCCTCAATCTACTTGATTTGGGCGGAGAGGATTAATTGCTTGCAACGAAACACGCACAAATCAGGCCCTCTGGTCACAAAGAAAATTGACCTTTTGGTAAATACATAATAGTAAGCTTCAGATCATCTCATGTTCAGCAAGTGTCGATCATGTTTCACTAATAGTTCTCTTAGATCCCGTCTCCTACATCTACTCCACTCTTTTCACTCAACTTTCTCGAAATTGTCGATCAAACCTCTTCGTCTCTGCCTTCTGCCAAAGACAAAATCCTTGACAAAGACAATTTGTCAAATGGACTTAAACAATGATAAATTTCATTTTGGCTCTAATGATTTAATTTAGGTTCTTATATAATGTGTGGACTCGGCTATTTACCCTATTAGACCAATAATTGGCTTTGTAACATTTTCTTTTCTCATGCATTAAACAGAAAGCTTTTTATATAAAAAAGAAAGGAGATGATTTTTTTTTTTTGGTCAACAATACAGAAAAATGTATATATATTATTTTATTTAACGTAAAATTTTTTTTTAAAGCAAAAATGACCTTTCTTAATCCGACCAAATCCCCTTCTTAAAGCTGGCTAAACAAAACCCCCCGAAAGACAAGGAAACAAAAACAAATATTTTACGCGGTCTTATCAACAAACTTCTGTCTCTACCAGAGGTTTCATATTTGACTCACGCAACTTAGAAACTCTGATTTGTTTCCACTCTTGACCGGTCAGAGTCGGTAGACTTGCGATCCGCTCTTCTAGCTTCATAAGATTTGCTCTGATCGGCAATGTACTCAAATGCCACTGCGACATCTCCTATGTTCGGTCGTCGATTCGCGTCTTCCTTCAGACACATCTCGGTAATGGCAATCGCGTAACTAAGACACTTCTTTGGGTACTTTCCACGCAGCAACGGGTCCACTAGATGTCCGAATTTCTTAGGTTCGTTGAGATACGGTCGAGCCTGCATAAACGCCAAGAGCAAAAACACGGTTAAACGAGAGAATTGAGTTACGGTTTTATCCGGTTTTGTATTTATTGTTTTTTCTTTTATTTACTTACCCAAGCAACAAGGTACTGCTCTCCATGTGGTTTACTCAAATCAATTGCTTTCCTGCCAGTAATCAGCTCAAGCAACACTACCCCGAAGCAATAGATATCCGATTTAATGGTTAACTTTCCGCTCATGGCGTATTCTGGAGCACAGTATCCGTAAGTACCCATAACTCGAGTCGACACATGCGTCCGGTTACCGACAGGACCGACTTTGGCGAGTCCAAAATCAGAGAGTTTGGGACTGAAGTCTCTGTCTAACAAAATGTTTGCCGATTTCAAATCACGGTAAATCACAGATGGGCTTATTGTACAATGAAGATACTCTATCCCACGAGCTGCACCAACAGCGATTTTCATTCGTGTGTTCCAGCTAAGCGGATTCTGATCAGGCTCAAGATCTAAAGTTTAACCACAACATGAAACAAACCAAGGTTAATTAGTAAAGAACATAATGAAAGAAAGAAAAAAACAGATTTTGTGAGATTTGGGAAAACAAACTCACCAAATAGATGATTTTCTAAGCTACCCATTGGCATGTATTCATAAACAAGAAGTCTCTGAGCACCACAAGTACAGTAACCGATTAAAGTCACTAGATTTGGATGATGGAAGACGCTAAGCATCAGAACCTCTACTATGAATTCTTGATTTCCTTGATGCCCATCTGGGTTTAATTGCTTGATCGCCACCACCTGTACGTTTGATATAATTCCCATCAAATTTCTTACAACGTTTCAGATGTTTTAAAATACAGACAGAGCTTTGACTCACCTGTCCTGAATATAAACGCCCCTTGTAGACACTGCCGAATCCTCCTTTTCCGATCATGTTCGCCTCCCGGAAATTCTTCGTTGCGGCGGCTAACTCCTTGAACGTGAAACTCCGTGCTCCACCGCCGGGTTTAGGGCTATTCACTTTCCCATCAACTGACCAAAACAGAATCAAAACATTTAGTTCTTTTTTCGTCAAAAATTTCAACATGTTGTATGAAGAAATTAATGATCATCAAAGAATTACTAACCTAAAATGCCAGATTTCGACCCTGTTCCTGTTGAATCGCTTCTTGTGTCAACTGCAAACAGACATAAGAATTACAAATGATAAAACTTCTTAGAGAGGGAAAATAAGAAATTGGAGATTTCATTTTCTAATACATAAAAAGAGAGAGATGAAATATTTTTTTTCAAAAAACCTGAGGAATTATCGGTTAGGTAAGAAACGGTATCAATGTTGATTCTTATGTCATTGGTTCTTGTGTTGAGACAAGAGAAACAGCTCATCTTCCTTATAAAAGTTTGGCGACGATAAAGTTAACGTAAATGCCAAGAAAAAACAACAACAAATTCGAAAGAAATGGATTCAAGAAGGAGCTAGTTTGAGATTATGTCCAACATTATCATCAAACCTAGCTCCTTGGAATCCTCACACAGGAAAAGAACAATAAAAAAAACAAAAAGCAAAAAACTAGGATTCCTGTAATAAAACGAATAAAAAGAACCTAGGACTTGTCTCTGGTTTTATTAATGGGAAAGAGAGAGAGAGAGAGACTTTCTTTTTCTCTCTCTACAGAAGGCACAATTTGATTGAGTTTATTTTTGCTTAAGAAGGAAAGAGAATCTCAATTGAAGAGAAAAGATAAAAAGTATACAAATTGCATCTAGTGGTTAAAAAAAAATGGTATCTTTGTATACTCAATAGAGGAAGGAACAGATTATATACACTCTTGTATTGGCAAAAATCTTTAGAGAAAGAGGTATTAAAAAAAGAAAAAAAGTAGTGAGAGGGAGCAACTGAGAAATCTTGAGGGCAACGGAAGAGAAAATAAAGGAGCCATGAGACCTAATTTTGGAACTGCGCGTCGTTTTATTCTTTCTTTCTGTTGATTTTTCTTTCAACATTTGTTTTCTTTTCTTTTTTTCCGTTGGAGCTAAATTAAGCGGTTTAATTGTAACGAAGATGCAGGCTGACATTTTAAGAGACGGTTTCACAGAACCCAAAAGGTTTTTTTTTTTTTCCTCTTAATTAGCCCCAAAATTGCCAATTACTGTGTTGATTAAATTTTAGGGAATGATAATAATAATTTTTGTTTTGAAACGGAGTTTTCTGGTTTTCTATGAAGATTTTTATTTTCTCTTTTACCCTCCAGTAAAAATACATCAACTTCAATTGATTCATGAATTTCAATTTTTATCTTCATATCCATGTATAAACTGATTGATTTTAAAATTAAATAAATGAATTTGAAAATCAAACAAGGCGGATTTTAAAATCAAACTTGTAAAATCAACTAATATTGATTTATAATAGTTTTAATAACAAAATAATAAAAAATCGTCAAAAGAATCTCTTTTTTATCTATGGCTTTTAAAAAGACAGAAGTATACTCTATAAGAAAATTTAATGCAAGTAAATGACAAAATCAACAGTTTTCAGCAAATATTATTCTTCATTATCTGAAGATATAAAAGAAAATACCAAAAGGAGTATATCTTAATATAATGAAGAATGTTTTTTGAGAATTGCTGATTTTTTCGTTTACTTGCATTAATGTTTTTTGTGGGTTATACTTGTTTCTTTTTAATGAGCCGTAGATGAAAATGAAAAGATTGACAATTAAAACAATTAAAGTTATCTAAACGACCAAAGTCAATGGAAGTCAAACAAACGTTACGTAAAAGCACAAGTATAGGGTCATGCAATTACAAAGCATATATATTTGACAAAGAATCACATGGCTTATCTCACTACGTACACTAACAATTACAAAAATAAAAACAGAGACTATCGAAGCGTAGGCAAAATATAAAAAGAGACATAGGTCGATACATGCGTTTAGCACAAGCTGCACAACAACAACAAAATTTCAAGATAATTGATTTTCAAATCCTTGTTTTAAAAAAGGAATATTTAACTTACATAAGACAAAACATCAAAAAGAGACGAAGTCACACACATAATCACATAAAATAAGAAAAGATGTGAGATCTTGTTTAAGGAAAAGTAAAAAAATCCAAAATCTTTAGTAGATTTTAGTAGAGTTCATAATCTATTATGAAGTTCATAAAACAAACAATCTATTACGAAATCAGATTTTAGGTAAATCCTTAAATCGAATGACAATTAATTTTAGATAATATCACAAAATCATAGAACTAATAATACATGATTTAATAAGAATGTGTAAACTGATTGAATAACATAGAATTATGCTTGAATATCCAAATCAATTTAAATCCATGAACCAATAAATCACCTGTCTCATAAATCTATTACCTTTTTGTGCAGTAATAGAATGACAAAAAATATACTTTAAAAGTATTTTTCCCCTTTCCTCAAATTAATTACTTCGGAACACTCCAAAACGTCAAATGACTTGAAAGCCAAACTCAAATGTACATGTACAATCCTTTCTCATAACTCATAAGCGAGAGCCAAACTCAAATACACATTCACAGTTCTAGTTTGATCAACTAAAACATACTTGTATAAATATTATTCATACACCTTGCGAGTACTCTCTTAATCGGTTTTCTTTTTACCCTACACAAATCTGGAAGTTGCAACAATCTGTACAGAGACTTCCCTATATTTTCATCAACAATCACAAATCTCTTCTTCTTCCTACCGGTAAAGCTTACAAGATTAGTAAGTAAGTTAGAGCTGTAATGCCAAATCCGGATGCTGCTGCGATGAACCTGCCTGAAGGTTAGAGACTGGTGACTTTGGTGAGACGAGCTTAGCGTTGAGATCAGGTGGAAACCCGTTTAATTCCTGTTTTCTGTTAGGCAACAAGCCCTGTTGCGAGAAAGCTGTTTCTAGCATCTGGTGTGGACTATGGTTAAATCCTCTGCAACCACGGACTAGACCATTGCTCTCAGGATTGATCAGCGGTCCCAACTTCTCCGCTTCTTGATTCAACACGCGAGCACCTGGTGCAGTCTCTTTGCTTTCATCGGAAGAATGTATGTTTCCTAGGATAGAGCTTGAGACAGAGGTGGTTGGAGACATGATCCTGCTTGAATGATGATGATGATCAGATGCTAGGTCATTCGAACACTTTTGCTTTCCCGACACTAAGCTTTGTTGTTGAGGAGGAGCTTCTGGTTTCTCTCCAACCCACCCGGGACCAAATTCGGTTCCAGTTGGTAACACTGGTTCAATCCTCCTATTGGCAAATCTCCAAGCAACAGGACCGAGATTCGCAGCATATCGTGCTAGACTCCTAGCGTACCCATATTCAGCTTTCAACCCAACCTGGTTAAAACAAGGAAACGACAATCAGATTCTTTGTTTGTTAAAACAAAAGGAGATATTTTTAAGTTGCTACCACGTACTGGAGTTAACTGTTTTAAATCATCCTCAAGAGTTGTAAAAATCGAAGCTTCTTGCAAGGAAGTAGAGATCTGGTTGTAAGAATCTCGCCTGTTCTCGTCGACATTCTTCATTCCGTATTTATTGACGGCCTTTACAACCGAAGCTACAAAAAAGAGCAAGCTGGTTTAAGGCAACAGAAGTCGTATTTGCAAAAAGGAGTCCAAGAAAGTAAAACTAGATAAGGCCGCAGATCTTTACCTGGAAAATCCTTCTCCCAATCAATCAACAAGCCACTTTGGTTCTCGCTGTAATGGTTGATTCTAACCGAAGTTTCTGTTTGACGGAATCTACAGGAAGGAGGTGTTTTTCTTAGATTGTAAGCACCAAATACTCTAGAGCCATCTCCGCCAGGAGTGTGTGCTGCATCAGCTGAAATTTCAGAAGTAGTGCGGTCAATCAAAGATGGCTCAGGCTGTTTCTTATGGCCTGTGCCTGGAGGACGGCCTCTTTTGACCACTTTAGGCTGTTGTGAAAGTGACACTTGTTCTTCTCCATCACTCTCTTGCCTTACATTTTCGAAGTCCTTTTTAGCTATCTCAAGCATTGCTCGTGCCTGTTATAGAGCAGAGACACACCATCAGAAAAGTAGAGGATGACGAAAGAGAAAAAGAGTAGCAAAATTAATGTAAGCCAAGACAAAACCTGTCGATGATATATTGTATCGGCTGAATTGTATTCCATCGCGTTTGTACATATTAAGAACACGTCTTGCTGCATAAGATGAGAGGAATCAGAAAGATTTACGCTTGACAGTTAACAAATATTAAGTTTTTGACATTATGTATGCACCTTCTCATAGTTACAGCGTTAACCACACAGTAACTATAAAAATGTTGGAGATATCATAAAATAGCAATCTTTTCACATAGTTTATCAGTAAAACTAGGAAAGATGGTAAGTTTATTTCCCATTAACTAAAAGAGAGAGAATGATGAATTTAACAACTTCCACCAGATGCTTGTGCGCAAACACGTTGTTGTAGCCACCAGATAAACTATTGCATGAGACTAAGAATATGAAGAATCAAAGGTATGAAAGATGAACACTCCATTCTAGCAAAAGTAAAGAACAGAGATGTATCTTTACACAGCCAAGTGAATGTGATAGCTCAGTGAGAAGCATATCCAGGATTGTTATATACGTTCAAGTACAAGACTTGCCTCAAATTGTTCTAAGGTAGCGTATGCGCCGGTTTCTAATTTCTTCCGCAATGTGCTAAAATCCATAGGATTCTTGACAATCTCATGATAATCAGGAAGCTGTAAACAACTCTCACAGATTAGATAAAGAAATACGAATACGTTTAGATACACAAGCTTAACATAAATTTTTTTAGCAAACTTCACCTCCTCTGGATCAACTGGGTCAGAGTACACTCCATAAGTATCCTTCCTTCAATATTGTGAAACAACATTAAATCAGAAACAAACCCAGATTTGCATCACTTCATTCAAAAATTACAAATATGAGAAGAACATGGAGAAGGAGGCTATGTCAGTGCCAAAAATTGACATACTTTTGAACTCTATCGAGAATGAACAACAGCAACTTTTTGTCTGGCAATGGTATAACGGGCCCAGACTCCACAAGAGACCCTGTCCACAAGTAAATGCCACAAAACATTTTCAATTAATCAGCAGAAAGATTTCACTTTTATTTTTACACGAATACCAGGTTTATGCTTTTTTTTTTAATGATTTAACAAAAAAAGGATAAATACTTTGAAGAATGTCTGTCGCTTTCGAAGCCTTTTGTTCCTGCAGGAAAAACCAACAGATATTTCATCAAGCTCAAGTAAAAATACCTAGAACTAATACAATTATATAGGTGTCCTATGTTGATGATAACTTTCAGCTGTGTTCATGGAAGAATCAAAAGAAGAAGAGAGTAAAAGTCTGTGAAGTACAAACTTGCAAAAAAAAAGAGAGTAATAATAAGACAAACTGGAACTTGTCTCAGACATGATTGACTCTCAGTGCAGAACCGTCTTTAATTCAGATAACTATGAATTAATACCAAGAATCAACGAATAAAAATATAATATTCAAAAAAAGAAAAGAAAGAAAGATTAAAAAACCTAAAAACAAGTTATCACCAAGATTATCTCGGCCAAGACAAAAAAAAGGGGAAATAAAAATAAAAAGTTGAAATTATGAAATCCCATTTTCCCACCAACAAAAAAAAAAGGAAAAATGAAACAGTCAAGCCTCCATCACCCACTCAGAAGAGGAACCTAAATTAACGCGCGAAATCTCAAATAAATTTTCCGACAAACTCGAATTTTCCGAAAAGGATTATTTTTAAAAAAAATCTTACGGAACTCTGTAACTACCGTAACATCAGATCCGGTGCCACCGATTTTCCGGCGGCTGATGGATGAAGCATCTGCGTCCAATTCGCAGCCGTCAGATTTGAAATTAGAAGAATCACGACGGTCATCGTGTGAGATTAATCCGTGCAAAAGCCGATGCTTCTTGTCTCTCCGCTCATCGTCGTCTTCTTCAGAAGTCTCGCTGGGATTATAAATCCGGCGATTGGATCGGGCTCCGGCGGAATTTGTAGCTGGACTGAGAGAATTAGGGTTTCTGAAACCGGATCTAAGCTCTTCCTTGGGTTCATCCAGCTTCTTCTGCAGCAATTGTTGCTGTTTCAGAGCTCGCTTCTGGACTTCTATCAGAGATGGCCTCCCTTTCTTCTTCTTCTTCCTCAATGTATCAGCTACCTCACCCATTCTCTCTCCTCTCTCTCTCTTTCCCCTTTCTTTCTCTTTCGTCCCCTAAACAGTCGTTTCGTTTTTTATTTTATTTTAAAATACGCATAAATAAAAATATTTGGCATGTGTGAGCTTGTTCGTACGTGCAGAACAAAACGTGGACACGGGTAACTCGTGCGCGCCTCTGAGCCTGCTACAACACGTGGTTTACACTGTATGGGACACTAGTCCTTGGATATCGTGTTTTGAGATTTGAATTTTATTGGGCCTACATGGGCCTTAGTTGTGTAACTTATCAGATTAATTTGGTCGGAAGTTGGGATGGAAGTCAATCAGATCAAAGCTCTAATTTCGAGCCAAGGATTGATAATATATATGAAGCATTTATCTGTCCATTGACAAAGCAAGTTATGCAAAATCCAGTCACTCTGGAGAGTGGTCAGACTTTTGAGCGTGAAGCAATCGAGAAATGGTTCAAGGAATGTAGCCAAAATGGTCGACCTCTGTCTTGTCCTGTAACTTCTCAGGAGCCGAGTATCACTGATCTAAGCGCAAGTATAGCTTTACGTGACACAATCGAAGAGTGGAGAGCCAGGAATGATTGTTTGAAGCTTGATATTGCTGGTCAGTCGCTCTATCTGGGGAACACTGAGGCCAATATATTACTGGCTTTGAAGAATGTCCGAGAAATCTGAAGGAACATACGTTTGATTAAACGCCATGTGCGCAATCCTCAGCTTGTTCGGTTGATTACCGACATGCTAGAAAGTAGTAGTCTTGAAGTGCGGTATAAGGCTGTACAAACACTGCAAGTTGTCGTTGAGGGAGATGAAGAGAGCAAGGCAATCGTAGCTGAAGGAGACACTGTGCGCACTATAGTTAAGTTCTTATCCCAAGAGCCACCAAAGGGAAGGGAGGCAGCTGTTTCATTGTTGTTTGAGCTCTCTAAATCAGAAGCCTTGTGCGAGAAGATTGGATCGATCCGTGGAGCAATCATCTTATTGGTAGGTCTGACAAGCAGCAAATCAGAGAATGTTTCAACTGTTGAGAAAGTTGATAAAAATTTGACAAACTTGGAGAGATCAGAGGAAAATGTTCGACAGATGGCTACTAATGGTAGACTCCAGCCTCATCTATCTAAACTTCTGGGAGGTGATTTCTCCAAACCATTGCCTTCTTTACTGTTTTTTCTCAATAAACTGATTTTCTCTGTTTGGCTATGAATTTGACAAAGTGCCTGTTGGAGCTCATCACCAAACTCTTGTTTCCGAGGACATAGTGGAAAATCTACTCCAACTAATTAGCAACACGGGTCCAGAAATCCAGGGAAAGCTGTTGGAGGTTCTTGTTGGATTAACTAGCTGCTCAGACTCGGTTATAATTGTCGTTTCTGCAATCAGAAACTCAGGTGCCATCATTAGCTTGGTTCAGTTCGTTGAGGTTCATGAGAATGATGTTATCATTTGCGTTTAGCTTCTATCAAGCTCCTTCATAACATTTCCCCACATATGAGCGAAGAACTAGCCAATTCGTTGCGTGGCAGTGTTGGACAGCTCGGGAACCTTATTGCGATCATATCAGAGAACACAAAAACAATCACTGAGGAGCAAGCTGCAGCTGCTGGGCTTTTCACGTGAAACCAAGAATCTAACAACGACACCCGAACTGCCTCCTCCAAGCTACTGTGTGTCCATCTTTTCATGTCTGAGCAAACCGCCTTTTGTTCTAGAGATTTGCAAGATCCATCAAGGGATATGTTCATTGAGAGAAAGCTTTTGTCTTGTTGAAGGACAAGCAGTGGATAAATTGGTTGATCTCTTGGACCATGAAAACGACAAGGTGGTTGGGCCAGCACTTGCAGCTCTTTCAACGTTGTTAGAAGACGGTTTAGAAGTAGAAAAAGCGGTGAGATTGATTGATGAAGCAGACGGGATTACGCCTATTTTAAACGTTCTGTTAGAGAATCGGACAGAGATTTTAAGGATTCGAGCTGTTTGGATGGTCGAGAGGATCTTACGCATTGAAGAGATAGCTAGAGAGGTTGCAGAAGAACAGAACGTGACTGCAGCACTTGTTGACGCCTTTCAAAACGCGGATTTTAGGACACAACAGATCGCTGAGAACGCTTTGAAGCACATCGATAAAATCCCAAACTTCTCCGGTATATTCACCAACATTGGTTAAGCCTATATGCATTCTTGTAAATATTTTTAAAGAAAAATTGATTCAAAGTTAAACGTTGATGTCTTAGAGAGGAACTAGAGCTGTCTTTCAAACGTGATGATAAATTAAGGATTTTTCTAATAGGAGTAAAATTTGAAAGTCGGCTTTAAGTTTAGAGGATCCGCTACATATAACTTTTCTAAATCTCATCAATGAATTCTAGAAGATCTTCTACTTCTTGCCTCAAAGCTATGATCTTTTGCTGCTGAGAAGCGATTCGGTTTTCGATATCACGCCCTGGGGATTTCTTCTCGTACCCTTCAACAACAGTGGTATGTTTGGCCATCAACTTTTCTTGAAGTTCTTTCTCTTTCGCAACTAGCTCTTCGACCTGCATAAATGGAATAATTTACAGAGAAAACAGTTAAGCAGAGCTGAGATAAAGAGACGTGACACGAGGAGAGAAATTTGCAACCTTTGGAGATATTTGAGAGGCTGATGGGGAAGATTGCAAGAAAGCCACCAAAGGTTTCAGTTCTTTCGAAAGATCTTTCAGTAAACTGTCAGTGGATTTGCGAATAGCTTTACAGGTTTGAATATCACCGGTTCTTGATAGATCACGCAGCGATGCTTCAAGCTTATCATGTGTGGATAAGCATTTTTGGATGATGCTTTGAACTTCCTGGAGTGTTGCTAGGACCTGATAAACAAAAGAAGCTCCTCTTTATAATATTTCAGAGAAAAAAGATATCAGTAGATTACATGTAAATGTGCTTGAAAAAAGATTCCAAGTACCTCATCCCATTGAAGTTTCGCCAAATACGCAGCAGAAGACTTGGAGATTGAGAAGTCAGCCCGCGAGTAAATGATGCAAGTGATGAACAAAACAAAAAATCCAGTAATTAACATCAATGGCTCACTCAGGAGATTGATGTTGCTGAACTTATAATAGACCTGTACAAGACACATTTCTTTACCAATTAAAGTACGAATATTGTAGGTATAAAATAATAAACTTCAGATGTATTATGCGTACCTGGATATTCTGATTGTGATCTGGGACAACGTTGTTCTTTTCAAGCACAACAACTGGTCTACCAGCTATATCTAAGTGCGAATATTTGATCTGCAGACAAACAGAACAGGTTTGCAAACACGAAGGAATTCAATATCAGAATCAAAACACAGAGACAGAGGATAAATCATTAATAAAGCTAAGACTGTGTTACCTCGTGAGACTGCTTGACAGCGAATGGAGTGGTAACTGATATTTCCTTTGAACCCTCAGGTAAGACCACCTACGATGAAGTAAATACAAAAAAGAACATCAAGCAACAACAAGGAAACTGCACACTCGATGCACCAATGAGGTCATGGATATCGGCGTGTTACTGATTTAACCCAGCCAAGATAAAAGCTTAACTACTTTTATTAATTTGGTTCCACAACATTTCTGATCTAAGGAAAATCAAACTAAGAAAGGTAAACACTTCAGCTGAACGTGTATAATACCAACCTGTACAATAAGATTTTCAGTAACAAGGTCAAGCATAGGAGAGCCAAAGGAGATGTCTAGGAAACGTTTCCCTTCTGATGCAAATAAAAAGTCACTAAGTGGCAAACCATAACCTATCGTGAAAAAAGTTTTCCACCCACCAAACAGTGGAAACCGAGGCTCAATTAGTAGCTCTGTCTGCAACCAAACCAGCAAAAAAGAATCAAAACACATACAGCAGTTAAATTTGAAAGATCAACTCCTGTTAATCCAAAATATAAACCTTTTTCGAATCACTTTGCATCTGAGACGTGGAGATATTGCCAATATCGTCTCTGTAATATATGGAATGGGCTCTGGGTGGTAATCTGGCAAGTAAATGCCTAAAGGCAGATACTCCTTGGGGATTAGGTCTGTCTTGAAATTCTAACCTGCGGTTGGAATATGAAGAGCATCAAGGAACCAGATTGTAAATTAGATTAGCGGGTTAAACAGGGAATAGCGCATACGCAAGAGCATTAACCTCGAAAACTCTCCCTTGAGCTGAGCCCCTCGGTGAACGATATTGTAATGCTCTGTGACCTGCACGTTCCCCCAATGAGACACTTCTATTTCTCGCACGAGCTTCTCGGCCACAGCAAATGCAGCCTTGCTTTCAAAGTGGACAACTATTGGAGAGTATGAATACTGTGGTAGATTCTTGTATGGGCCATATTTGATCTCTGAGCCCTGAAGCTTTGTATTCTCTAGTTTGGTGTAAGATTCGATCCTCGCGTTGGGTAGTTTGATGGACAAGGACTGAGATTCGGCCGCATAAGGAGATAGATACTGTGCGCTCTCTTGGAGCATAACAAGATGGATATCACGCTGACTTATCTTCTCCGGAAATGGCTGAAGTACATTGGTGAATGCAGCAACTACCTCGAGCGTCAAAGTATCGCCTTTGTTCAGTGCTTTGGGTAATGCAACTGAGTAGAAACTAACTGAATCGGGCATTCCTTTCGGATTAGCTGCTTCGACAGAGAGATTGGCTAAAGAGCGTTTAGATTTCCCTTTTCCCTCGCTATGGGATACCGATAAATATGCCAAGTTGTTACCAAGAAACTTTGGGAAGGTCAAAGTAAACTCGGAAACTGATTCAGAGCCAGAGTTTACGACCTATACAATTGGATACAAGACTCAGATACGCCAACACAAGATAAGTTGGAATCTGACTACTACAGCCTCGTGATAAGTTTGGTAAATCTACCTTAAGGGTCTTGGTAACGCGAGCAATCTGTGACGTCACATCGATCTGAATAGAAAGCAACAAAATTTGGATGAAGTAAGCAGACAATAAAGCTAAAAGACCATCGAAATGAATCGTGGACTACAGATATCAGAATCACATATCCGATACCACTGATTTCATAAGAAATCGAGACAAAAGATTATATCTTTTAACTGATTCGAAATGTTAAGCACAGATCAACAAATGCAAGCTCTGCGATTCGATCAGGAACATCGTGAATCCAAAACCGATCGAAGATACTGTGGAGGGGGAGTGATTGAGACTTACACGACGCTCGACTTTGGATAGAACCAGATCGGAGAGCGAAGGAGACGCAAGAACAGCGATCGTTAGCAGAAGAAGCGACAGATCGACGTTCGATTGCTTCATCTTTGATAGATAATTCAGATCAGTCTCGTGACTCGCTTTAGTACTTTACTCTCACTCAGGGAACCAGAGACCTAAGCATTTTACAAAAAAAATTGACAATTATTTGGAAACAAATTTTCCCGGGTCGGGTTTACCGCACAAACAGCTAAGTTTACAGATATAAGCCCATATATATTGGGCTTTAAAATGGGCTTACACTGCAAAGGAATATTCGTGGCACGTGGGAATGATTTATTGGTTGAACCTTGGTGCAGAGGGTGATACAGTAGTCAACAAAATGTAAAAAGAAAAAATAGGTGAGGTTTTGGTTTTCGCTCTGCTTGTGTTTCAGGTAGTGCCGTAGCGATTGTCTTGGTGATTTTCTCGAGAAACTCTTTTGGAGGAAAATGGAGACTTCTCTGAGGTATACCTGCAGTTCCAAGTCTTTGAAAATCCATGCTAAGGAGAAGCTGCCGGTGAACTCGAAAACCCATTTGCAGGTGAATTTCGTCTTAGTGTCTACTTTCGTGTTAGTGCTGTTATTGAGGATATTTTTAGCTCTATCTTTGATGCATATATTTAGCTTCGGCGGTGTAATGAGCTCTGGTGTAGTTGAAATTTGTTTGGTTTGACTAGTTTCTTTGCTTTGGAGCTTAAATGCCCAAAGTTTCTTTGAGATTTGAAAAGCTTAAGTTTTTGAGGTAAATTGGTCCTCTAGAATTTCTGTATGTAGGGTTTACTTTCGGTGTTTCAGATAATTTTCTGTGCATTTTACTCAAGTGAACAGTTTCTGTGTAAAGTTTCAGATTTTATCTTAACCTGAACTTATGGTTAAGATAAAATTAGGTACGGCCTTTGAGCTTATCGAAACAATTCTTGGAGTATGAATCCTAACCTGAGCGAACTTACTGATAAATCTGACATAAGATTTGTTCCAAATGTTAAATTTGAGGATTGGTTTTTGGTTTTGTGTTTCACTCATATACCCATCCTCTGCTTGAAGTTCTTGTTAGGGTTTTGAGTTTTTGACCTAGGAAGAAGTGTTTGAGTTTAAAGATAAGATTTTGTCTGAGTGGTTAACTTCCATCTTCATGGTCACTGTGAAGAGAAACATTCGGAGGCTTCCCTGAATCTTAAGTTATTACTTGTTGTCAGTATATATATCTGACTTTCTTATTCTGCTACGTTTGTTTGGCTTTGGCTACAGTCCGTCGAAATATATATAGCCAATTAATGTGTAAACTTTCTTGCAAACATATTTCTTTTTCTTATTTTCTTTGGTGGGTTTGTTTGGTGATAGCTTCATGCAGAGCTAGACACTGGAACTGGGGCACCGAGTTACTTCTGCGCGATGATTAGACACTTTTTCCCCGAGGTTTGATCTTAGTTTCTGTTGTTTCCTCTATCTCTTCGTCCTGAAACATTTTCCATCGTATGACCAATACTCATAGTGTCACAAATTTCTGTTAGGCGTAAACTAATACTCATATTGTCACAAATATATGTTAGGCTTCAACAGGCCTGGGAGTAGGATTGCATTATGATAAGCGTCAAAAGCTTCGGTGTCATGTACGCGGGAAAAAAGAGTTTCCTGTGATAACTGATAAGCTTGTGACCTTTAATATTAAAGGGCGGTGTGATTTTGACCAAGACTTCAATAAGGTTCACTTCTTTCTTTTTTTTGGTCTCAAGAACTTTCTTCGAAGTTATGTTTCTTGCTTGAGTATTATACTTAGAATAGACCGAACTGTGCTCATTTTGTGCTAACAGAGGAACCCCAAAGGAGCTGCAGAATTTGCCTGGAACATAATGAATTTTAAGGAAGATCAGGATGTTCGGATCAAAGTTGGCTACGAAATGTTTGAAAAGGTATCTCTCTCGTATCTGAAGTATGTTGGCTCTTCCAAAAAGTTTTGGTGTTACATCTCATTTGTAAAACCTTAAAAATGCCTTTTGACTTCTGATGTTTGTGTGTCGTGCGTGAAGCCTCTTTAGTTTTTTTGGATACTTCAAAACAATGTGTTGCCTCTTTCTTTCAGGTCCCTTATATGCAGATTAGAGAAAACAATTGGACTCTTAACGCCAACATGAAGGGAAAATGGAACTTGAGGTTTGACCTGTAACTGCATTTAATATACATCATCATCATCTGAGAAATGTATTAGTACTACTACGGATAAACACATTTTAATTCTACCAATTAATTCAATTCAGAGATCTTACAAATCATATTCATATCTATCGCAATGGCAATCGTCTGTGAACTTAACAATTGCTGCCGAGATTATAGCCAAATGTGGCTGTTTCTATGTCGGATAATAGGGCTCGTAACTACTAGGTTTGACTTTATGTGTGGACTTGAACACCAATGGGTATTTAAAGATCGATTGATCCAGAGCCGAGTGATTGATGCCAAACTTAAACGGTAACCATGCTAAGCCAGTGCAAAACTAACTGAATAAAATGTCTTCGATTTGCAATCCATAAACCGGAAATCTGTCATGACCTCATTTACCAATTCCAAACCGAGATCAAGATCAACAGAGAACCAGCTGTATCTCAAATAGATTTGGTCTGGTTTGTGTTGTGGTTTGGTCGATTTTTAGATGGGGCTACTCAGAACATCAACATCAGTACCAAAACATGAGTTAAAAAGTCCTCACAAAGTCTTGATCTTGAGAATCCGAAGATGGGGTATGCTCAAGATTTGCTTAGTGATCATCATCACTCAAAAAGAGAAAAAAAAAAAATCAAAGATCGTTTTCAAACAGTAAAAGAAAAAGAGACTTCGACACGTCACCAATTTTATCGTTAGATTTGCTAGTGGCTTCAGCTAAAAAATCCACGTGATCTCTGTGCAAATTAAACTATTCTCAATAATGTTTTTTTAGGAGGCGGCCGTACACTAAAGCTTGAAGTGATGAGGTTCCTAATAGTTGTTTGTTTGTTAAAGAACTTTCTTTTGTTTGTTAATAAAGAAAATTGCACTAGATGTGACAAGTTTGATCCCAAATCTTTCTTACATACTTTGAATTCCCTAACCTGTAAAGTTATTTTGGAAGGTAATTGCAATTATTCTTCTTTTTCATGTATGTGATTCATCTTTTTAGCCTTTATCTTTTAATGGTGTCAGGTGATAAATCGTATTAGCATGTAAACTCAATCATATAATTATACGTAGGAAAAGTTGATATATCCAGTGTGATAGTAATATTTTACTATGATATAAAGTGACATCCGTTTAACTTTAATGTTTAAATTACGACAAATATTTTATGTGATTATGTGCAGAGTCGCGACATATCACATAGACTTGTTCCCTATCAGCTGATACCATCTAGTATATGTTAAAACTATATACGAACAACAATGTTATTCAATCCATACTCCAAAAATAAACTAATTGGTTTAGATTAGTATTTTGTCTCAAAAATATATCATATCTTTATCTTTAGTGCAGCATTTGGTTCTTGCAAATTCGATTTGTAGATATATCATCTAAAAATAGAAAATGGTAGTTACTGAAAATAATGCATTATGAAAATATTTTTTAGGAAATTTAATTTATATATATATATATATATATATATATATATATATATATAAGAAATGGATAAAATAATTTATTATTTCATTCGAATTGTGTTTGGTGAAAGGCTAATCACAAGGCAAGCCACGTCTTCGAATGAAAGAATGCCATGTCGACTTTTAAATGAAAATGTGGGAAAGGTTGCTTACGCAGTATATAAGCCACTAATGAAGAAAATATCATGGCTGGAATCAAGTTAATTTGGTCACATTCAATGCAATTTCTTAACATCCAATATTTTAGTCTTAGGTCGTTTCCCTATATATAATAACAAACACTTCCGTATAATCAGATATTTAAAAATATACTATATACGATCATGCACAATATAAAAATGATTGAACAATAAGTCCGAGAAAGGGTTTGTATTATAAAATATAATTAAAAATTAAAATTAAATGTGCTTTATACATGTTCACATGTGACCTACAGCTTATTGCATATGTATAATCCCGCCGATGCATATATATTCAAACGTTGTATAAATAATAATATATACTATTAATCCAAACTTACACGAACTCGTAAATAAAGCGTTATATAACTGAATAAAGCGTTATAAACTAATGTATAATTTTTTTTTTTTTGTCAACATATTCTAGTGATTTTAATATCTTCTTAAATTTTGTGGGGTGCTGAGTTCGAACCCCAAACATGTGTCATGAATTTCAGAAATAACCACCACTATGTCACATGATTCCGATCTATTTTGCGATATTAAAATTGGATGAAAATTATATTGCAAGAGATATTTTTAGCTGCATATTTATCGTCATGACTCATGAGCTTTAAATGTTTATATAATGATTTTAATTAATTTAAAAACGTGTTTTTTTAAAAAAACATATATGTAACGAGTTTTAAGTAATTTTACAAGTGTAGGAAAAATTATAATAATAATCCGGGAAAAGAAAATTAAAAGGCGGAGCATGTGACGGGAAAGCAAAAATGGGCTGTGTGAAATCGGAAAGTGGGGAGTGCACTAGAAGAAGAGAAAGAGTCAACAAAACTAATAAATGGTCTTTTTCTTCACATACTCAATTTTTGTCATCTAAGTCCATTTTGCAAACAGATTTTCGCACGCTTGCTCCTTCTCTTTCTTTATCATACATTGTTTCATCTGTTATTTATCTTCTTCTCTTTTTTCATTTTTAAAAATTTTCTGTAAATCTTTTAATCCATTTAGTTCCCATGCAACGATGTAAATTAGAAGCAATCTGTTTTTTTTTCATTTGCCAATTTATTAGTAAAAACGGATGGAGAATTACAACTTGTGAAATTGAAAGAATTAGGATGGATAAAGGTGATAACAATCACGTCTTAAAACATATATAAATTGAGAGAATTAGGAAGTAACAAACCAATGAGTTTTTTTGTTACCTTTTAGTGAAACATAACCACTCATGAGCTCTAAATTTTTATGGATTTTTCTTTGTTATTGTGGTCGACCCCAATTCCAAAAAAACAAATGGAGATGAAACGAACAATACATACCCAAACTTTAGTTGACGGCAAAATGAGAAGAGGATGACGAGAAAATCCTAAACAATGTCAACAATCCATCTTACTAAGATCAAGAAACCATCAAAAGTAAGAAAAGAAAATCAGGATCACACTATATTTGATAAAATAGTAAAAAGATATTAAAAAGCCATCTAGATCGAGATGAAGAAGATTAGTAACAATCTTCAACAGGATTATAGACATTAATATGACATATCTATGTTTTAAAAACGAATAGCTAATTAATATTTACGGTTCTTTTTTGATAAAAAAAAAATTATGGTATTTTTTTTATCATACATACACAGTTTTGCAACAGTAAAGTTATAACTATATCGCCATTTTTAAACCGTACAGTATTTTTTGTTAATAATTATATATCATAATTTTTTTTTTAAAAAAAAACTAAATTACAATGATGTTGAAGTATTAAAAAAATAAATTCTAATCGGATATTTTAAGGTGTCCGTATTTTATCTCTGAAACAATAATTGAAAAGAAAATAAAATAGGCAAAACCAAAATGTATGATAGTTCTGAATAAATAAATAAACAACGAAAGTATATATATATATAAAAGAGTTATGAGTAGAGGGAAAAAGTTTGTGAATAAGAATTAGACAAGCGTCCCTCTTGGCCAAATATTTTCGAGTCTTTTGAAGCATGTTTTTTCAGTTAGTTGTTATTATCATCTTTCACGCAAACTATAGCCAATATGGTGTGGTGACTTTAGAAGAAAAAAGTTTCACAAGAACTTTCATTTCTTCCTTTACATATTAGGCCGATCGATTAGGTGACTGTTCTCCACGTCCATTACATTTAATAACTGGATTAGTATTTACTTTAGGCATTAAATATTTGTGATAACTATTTGCCATATGAATGCTTTCATTAGGATATATAAGTTATAGTAAGCCTTTATCCAAAAAGATGTTTTAGTAATCACAAATTTATAAAGGGTAAGAAACATGCTTATCGTATATATCTAATATCCAAGAAGAAAATATTCTAAAATCTTTAATTTTCTAAATAGCCATATATTTGTGTTGAATTTAATTGTTTTAAGTCGGACACGTGACATGTGGTAACGGTGTAATTGGAATGGAACTATTTGTGGTCTGCACCCTAACTTCGTTTTCGTAGGTTAGCTCAGTTGTTCGTTCTGTGTATGGCTAAGAGTATTTGCAAAAGATACAAGTCCTCCAAACTTATTGTTTAGACTTGAAGTAAAACCAGTTCTCAAGTGTTCAACTAGTGTCAGTGAGTTAGTGTACGTAGTACGAGATATATGGTAATTTTTCCAAATAGATGCCATGAAGTTGCATGCGAAATAATTTTCTTAATTATGAAATATTAAAACCTTTTGTTTATTTAGAGTTAATTGTATATCGATTCCAATTACTTGATACGGTTCTAGACTTCTAGTTGAAATGATTTGTTTGATGGTTAAAATTATTTATGTGTAAAATAACTGGATAGTAAAAATAGAGAGATGTCTTTTTTTTTTCTTTGACGAAGACCTGAGATTCATTCATTATCCATCTTTTTGTTACAGGTAAATATAAGATTATGGTTGGTGATACATTACCAGGTTTCCATGGTCAATAGATCATATAAAATATTATATTTTCTTGGTATATAAGATAATCGATAAGACTTAGAGTTGGTACAGTATAAAAAAGGCAAAGAGATAAAATTATTTCTTTCCTCGGTTTTTTTGTTCTTTGAGGTAATTGTGTGGGTCAATCTTAAATAATTATGTCTTTGTTTTTTTAACAGCTTAAGTATTTGTCTATATAAACATGGATTATATAAACAAAAAGATTACCTTTGTTATCCCATATAGGAAAACTTTCATATTTCTTTTGGAGGATTGATATTTAAGATTGATCTTATCTAAACATTTTAAAAAGTTTTGTCTTAGTGAATTAATCTTTATCCCAATTTCAAATGCCATGTCAGCTTACATTAAAATTCGTCTTCGTAGTTTATTTCAACCTTGTTAATTAGGATATTTTGGAAAAGATATTCGTTTTTTTTTTTATAAACGAATAAAGTTTTACCATTTGTTAGACACACTATCAATGTTTTTATATACTTATCAGTAGAACGACCATAAAACCGAAATCATCCAACCTATTCTAATATATCATCTTTTATCCGGAAAAAAAAACGTAAATAATCTATCTCCTAACGTAACTTTTATTTATTTATTGAGAAATTGTAATTATAGTAGTTTTTAGTTATAAGTTATAATGAAACAAACGATCTAGGTTTTGTATTTCTAAGCTGTCTAGCAGCCACTGACTAAAAACAAAATGTCCTTTTGGTGATTTCAAAGGTCATAACTGTACGTAGAGAATCACATTTTCTCCACTAGGTCAAACGTCATCAAGTTCTTCATAATGTATGTATCATCAATATTGAGGCAAATACTTTTAAGTACTCGACTAAATTATTAAACCGAATATTAAAAAACAGCAATTAATTAAAATAGTACTAGTAGTATTAAATTAAGAATATTAAAATCTTTGAGTGCAAAGTGTAGGATCTACCAGTGGAATGTGCATCTAACAAACTGTTGTACGTAAATTCAGTTTTCCATTTTATTAAAAATGTATTGGATCCAAGTTATAATCATCATATACCAACACTTGAGTACAATAAGGATTTTTTTTGCAAATGTCAAACCATATTCCATATCTATATATAGTAATCTAATAAACTAGTCAAGCCATTACACCTGATTATAATTGCTGTGGATGAAAAACTGGAGGATTAATAGTTTGTTTAGAACAAGAGCAGAATAAAGAACGTTAGGAATCAGGATAAGTCATAACTCATAAGCGATAAGACACAATTGTTTAAGAAAAGTGATACAGACACCATATCAATCTATCTCGTGATTTGGTGTTCAATGGTACAAGCAAGGACATCGCATCACACAAACACACGCTTCTGCCATTTCCATCCTGTGTGTGCACTGCGCCCATACGCACCACTATCCAGAGGCAACAAGGGGGTCAACTGACACCCCTTAAATACTCCCCCCTCAAACCAGAGTTCGACACTTCTTCTTACACCCTACTTTTAGTTTTAATCCTTTTTATTGACCTAAAGTCAAAATTAATTTTTGATCTTTTGTTAAGTTGGACCCGAACAAGCTCAACTTAGTTTTTTTTTGTTTATCTCGGCTTCTAAAACCTAAATTTAAACTTAAATTTTTGTTTCTCTATATAAAAATATGCCCATTTTAACACTTGGCAATATACATTGTATTTTTACTGATTGTACTTTTTCTTTAAAAGAATTAAAATATTATGTTAAAATATAACATTCTATATAATAAATATTTTAAAATAATATTTTTTAAAAACAATTAACTTAATTTATGAACCGGATAAGAAATATATTTGGGTCTACCACTGCCACTATCTCATATTATTTTTATACACCAAAATGAAATGTTTTTCAATCTACCAAAAATATGAATCATTCACACAGTTATTTGTTTTAATTACTTATCTAAGTATAATTCAATAGTTTAAATCAGGCCAATGCAATTTATATGCAAAAAAATTTCTAATATTTAGGCGTAAAAGATGTTAAGAAACTTTCTGGTAATTTTACATGTAAAGATCATATTACTTAAGTATATAGAGAATAATAAGATATATTTATTCACATTGGTTATTGGTTGAAGGAAAAAAAAAACATAAGAAAAATTAGACTAAAAGTAACATTTTGAACATAATTAAGAAAATTACGAAAATAACCTTATAAACCGAAAGCGATATCATAAAGCAAAGACCGATCTCTCACTATAAAATCCATTTCCTCGCCTTCCCCAAAGAAACGCTCACACTCCCAATCCCTCTCAATTTTTCAAATCAGAAAGCTCTCTCTCTCTCTCTCTCTCTCTCTCTCTCTCTCTTTAGTCTCTGCAATGTCGCGTCTACTCTTTCGTCTTCTTCACGAAGCCAATTCTCCATCGCCGGCGAAAGCATCCCCAGTTTTATATTCCGATCTCGTAGTCATCATAGCGGCTCTTCTCTGTGCTCTGATTTGCGTCCTCGGCTTAGTCGCCGTCTCTCGATGCGTCTGGCTCAGTCGTATCGCCTCTGGGAACAGATCCTCCGCTAATTCGGATCAACCGCCGGCTAACAAAGGATTGAAGAAGAAAGTCCTCCGATCTCTACCGAAGCTCACCTACTCGCCGGATTCTTCGCCGACTGAGAAATTCGCTGACTGCGCGATCTGTCTTACGGAATTCGCCGCCGGTGACGAGCTTAGAGTGTTGCCCCAGTGCGGTCACGGTTTCCACGTAACGTGTATCGACACGTGGCTTGGGTCTCACTCTTCGTGTCCTTCCTGCCGTCAGATCTTGGTGGTGGTTGCCAGGTGTCAAAAATGCGGTGGGTTACCCGGCAGCTCAAGCTCAGGATCAGGATCCGAACCCGATACCCGAATCAAGCAACGTGAAGATGATCCTAATTATAATAATTTCTTACCTTAGATTCTTTTTTAGACCTTTCCCATTTAACACACTATATATATATATATATATATATATTTTTATAAATTTAAAAGTGTTACTTCTCATTTTAAAGGATAATGTTAATCTGTCATATGTATATATTTATTTACTGTAAATGGATTATGTAATGGAAAGTTAATGTCATTGAACACTTTATTTTTTATCGCAAAGGAATTAGTTTTCTTTTTTTATTATAGATATCAACATAATTTGTGAACTAACTAGAGACAGGTCAGGCAGCTGGATTTGGCGAAGCTTGTGCAAGCTTAGAACAATCGCTAACCGAATGCTGGTCTGCAAAGTCGTCTCTGGGATAACCGCGAGCTTCTGGTTTGACAATTGGACCTCACTAGGTCCTCTTATAGAGGTCACAGGAGCTGACGGTCCTCTGATCACCGGACTGCCAAAGAGCGCAGTAGTTGCTGATGCTGTTCACAATGGAGACTGGTGGATCAATAGGCTAAGATCTCGACATCCGATTATTACTCTGCTTAAAGACTGCCTGCCACCAGCGGATACTCTTACTAGCTCTGAGGAGGATGACTTCTACCAGTGGAAGCCGGATTCCAACAAACAACCTGGACAGTTCACCACGATGTCCACTTGGAAAGCTTTATATGACCATGGACCTGAAGTCTACTGGCATAAGGAAATATGGTTCAAAGGCAGAATTCCGAAACATGCATTTATCTGCTGGATCACCGCCCGCAACCGCATGGTAACACGCGACAAACTTAGAAGCTGGGGGTTAGAAGTGCCCGCAACCTGCATCCTCTGCAACTCTGGAATAGAAACAAGAAACCACTTATTCTTCGACTGCCCCTATAGTTCGGATGTTTGGAATTTTTTCTGTAGCAAGATGCATCTCTTGGCTCCTGCAGGTCTTGAAGAAAAGTTTCTTTGGTTGAAAGCAAGGATCCCTGATCAGCACTTAGCTTTCCTTAAGAAACTTATATTTCAAGCATGTATCTACCACCTGTGGAAAGAACGCAACAGCAGAGTGCATACAAATCTCGCCCGACCTTCGGTCTCTATCATCGAGGACATCAAGACTGTTCTTCGCGCAAAGCTTGAACCAATATCACGCTCACAGGAACCCTCGGCTAATGGCAAGTCTCTAATGGAAACATGGTTTACTCTTTTCTAGATCAGTTCTAATATTCTAACATCATTTTTTGGTTTTTTGGCACCATCTGCCTTTGCGGCAATGGTGAAGGGGTTACATTCCCCAGTCCATAGTGGACTTGTACATTGATGCAATATGCATCCTTTATCAATGAATTCGGATTAAAAAAAAAAAAAAAAAAAAAAAAAAAAAAAAACTAGAGACCATGAAATAGTTACAAGAACTTGACAATAAGACGTTGGACCACACAATTTATACTACGTGACTACAATCCAAAATAAATTACCAGATTTACAAATATTTGGTATCAAACCAAACAACCAGATGCTTGATTCCATTTTTTTTTTCTTTTTGTATATCAATTGGCTTATGCATGGTGTCGGAATATGCGATTGTATGTCTTAGATGGTTCCATGTCGTGTCAAACTAATTAAGAACCTACTTAATATCATATATAAGTATCTAACTAGCTAATCATATACTAAAGTATATTTAAACCCCACGCACTTCTTTAATTATTTCTTGTAACTAATTAAATACATAAGATTTTGCCTTGTAGTTGTATGCATGGTTTACGTCTAATTTCATGTATAGAAGCATCAATGGACTTCAATGGATCTAAATGAATGTTGGTTGTTGTTCGTTGCTACGAACTCGATTAACTAATGAAATATTCCATAACAAATATGAGAAAGTTGACAGATGGACCACTGTGCGTGGAACAGATGGTATGAGTTTTCATTTTTCTCTATTCCATAACTAGTAAATATCGGGTTTTATATATTTAATTAATTCATGTTTTTAGTTTTTTTTTTTTCAACACATCATGTTTTTAGTTTTATAATTATTGGGAACACGAGCCTGTATCCCACTAAATTATCACCCGCGACTTTAAATTATTAGGACTTCGAAAATGACCATGAAGATGATCTTATTTTATCGTCGAACATTGACCTAACAAAAGATCGCCAAAATCTTCAGAGTACAGCTAAAGTGCGAATTAAGATAATGAGAAAGTAATTACAAAATAATTAGTCAAGATGAAAATAATTACACACACGAAAAAATAAACTAATTATATGGATTATTTATCTTCTCCGTGTAGCCATCAAATAAAACACGTACGAATAATGATGGTCCACTATCGCGCGAGCTATCATCATTCATCACGAGTTTTTCCACTATGAAAAAGTGCAGCATGTGCTAATGCTAATCTTATTTAATTGTAGCATTTTGAATGTGTATACAAATTTTGTAATGAAAGTAACCTAAATTGCATAACTGACGTTGAATATAGCATTTTACCACAAAAATATCCATCAGTTTATTTCCTTTAACTACTATAGCTTTGATGATATAGTTCGGAGTGGTAATTTTTCCTCAAAACATTCAAATTTTCGAGCTGAAAGCAAGCTATTGCCACTATTCCAAAGTGGTTGATTTTATAATTTTAGTTATACCTTATTGACAACAATTAATAGAATTTAATCTTATAATTTCATATTTTTCTGCACAAAAATGAATTCAATTAAGTTTTCATACTACTGACTAGTGTCACATCTAGAAGAGGAAAAATCATATCAGACCGATTATTAGGTTGGCATATAAAAGCCGTGACATAATGGTATTATAGTTAAACAATATCGTCATCGGTTTAAAATATATTAAGGTTTATATAATAACATTTGTTTGGACGTATTAACGTAATAAAATGTTCAAATTCAGATTTGGTAGACATAGCAATTTCTACTCCGTGCATCAGAAATTTCACAGTTGAATAAGACTACATTTCTACCGCACTACTAAGTACTAAGTATGTTTTGTTATGGAATATTCATGCGCATTCATTATTAATTTTAACGATTTTATGTTTTTGATATGAAAAATTCTGGATTTTCTAGAATATACATTTATCTAGAACAAGATAACTTAGCATTTGTTAACTATATACTATCTATTCTCAACTTTACTAATTTGCATATTTTTTATATAGTATTTTAGTTACAATCGTTTGCTGGGCCTCGTTAATATTCATTGGGCTTCGTAGTTCGAAACTGGAGTAAACTTAACAAAGCGGGGTTTTTTTCCTGGTTAGGAAAAAAACGTTCGGAGGGGAAAATTGAAAACTAAAAAATTAAAAAAAAACAGAAGTTTAGATATAAACCCAATTGTGATGTTCTTGAAACGTCATGATACCAATCTCTTGTTGCGTGTTCATGAAGAAAAGTTCAAACTGAACCAGTGGCTCACCTACCACACAGATAAACCGGCTTAACCATTCTAAAACCATTATCGAAGATGTTAGTGTTGTGCGTGCTAACCAAAAAAACGCTTACATTGGTGATAAAATCCTGATTTTCACGGACAGTTTTTTTTTCAGTTGGCTAAAGCATTTTTAACCATAGTTGACCGTCTAACCGGCCAAATATGTAGCAACTAGCAACTCATCGGAAATGCCATTTTCCCAGTTCCATAATATTGAGCACACGTAACAAAATAAATTATAGTTAAATAAAACTTAAAATAGTCCATCCAAAGAAATAATATAAAACAATGACGTCACAATAATTACAAATATCATTCGTATTTATGACAACACATCGAACAGTGAAACGCTCACAAATACAGTTCATCAAAGGTAACACACTAATAGCTTTTCCTGCAAAGCTGCAGCAGCCACATAACTTCTTAAAACATTTAAAATCGGAAAGTCCTTAATCTACAAAAGATCAGGGATCTTTAGGAATAATAATATTTATATTAATATGTATTTTACAAAAGGTGAAGAATATATAAAAAGGCAAAAAAAACCAAATATATAATCCAAAGGCCTGGATTTCCTACAGCTGGAAACCTAAAGGACATATGGAGAATCTAATAGCATAAGAGGTCCAGGAGAAGACGAAAGACCCAACAGACTGTAACCCGCTTGCTGGAAAAGAGGGTTCCCAAAGTAATCTCGTACGTCAAGATCGTTATTGCAACCGTTCGAATATTGCTCTGTCTTCATGCTGAAGTTATCGTTTTCGTCGTTGTCATTGTAGTTGTTGTTTTCCTGCGAGAAGATGATTCCGTTGAGCTGAGACACGACTGGGTTGATAACGGCTTTGAGCTCTTCGACGTTGTGGCCTGATGATCCATGGAGTAGGTTATTACTGTAATTTTGGTGTGTATCATCGTAGAGTAGTGATGGAAAGTTGGTTAGGGTTTTGGAAGGATCAAGAAGAGGAGGCAAGGTTTCAATATGATGATAATCGTTATGATGATGATGTGTTGTTGTTAGCGAAGTGTTATGAAGATAGCTGGTTTGGCTAAGGATTCCAACATTCTTTCTGTCTCCTGTTTTATTAAACACTCTGCAAATCACCCATTCCTCCTGTGACACCACCAAAATATTTAACATAAAAATGTTATTATACATTATGCTTCGAAGTAATATATATAGCTATGTAAACATATACATATTTTAGTTGTTAGAAAATAAAAAAAGAAACATAGATACATATTTCAGACTTGTATTATTTGTATTAACTAAACCTAACCATGACTGATAGAGATCTTATTTGAAATGTGAGCCTGACCAGTTGATTGGTGATGATACATGATATTATTTAAAGAAAGCGATAGTGATGAAAACGACACAACAGTGTAGCATGGAAGAACAGGAAACGGCAAGGTGTGTTTGGTGTTGTTATCCACACGTACAGATTTATATCAAATCTATCACATCTAAACTGCTCTCTTCACTGTCCTTCCCATATTAGCCGAACCAAATAATGACAATACTATTTGAAAAAAATAGTTTTGAAGGAAAAAAGTATAACAAATGAACATGGAGAAAAAGTGAAATATTTCGGTCTTCTGAACTCATCTTTTTTAAAAGTCAACTCAGTAATTGAAGTTTATATTAAATTTGCAGTCCTGAAAAATATAGTTAATCTTGTAATTTAAAGTTAAGAGACGCACGTGTGGAGTAAAGTAACAGATACTAGTTCGAAACGAAGATGAAATATATAAGTTAAAATTTTCTACTATTAAAATTTTTGTTTCAAAAAAGGTCAACATATAAATATATCAATGTCCTATTAAATTCGTTTAACTGGTAGTGTTAAAAGTTGAAAGAGACGCACGTGTGGGACTAAAGCAACATGGTTTTAATATTTACCTTACACGTGTGGCGGTGTGAAAGGTCGGTCTCGAGGCGATATTCATGCATGACCCACTTAGTCTTGAGGCCACGTGGAGCCCTTCCCTTGTAGAACACAAGCGTTTTCTTCATCCCAACAAGCGTTCCTCCTCCTCCTCCACCGCCTCCGCCAGCAAAGATCTCCTTATCTTTTCCGGTAGCCTTCCAATATCCAGCTGTAGTGGCTCTGTTAGTCCTGAGCCCCGTCGGATATTTCCTATCCCTTAGACTGTAAAAGTACCACTCTCTCTCTCCCATCTTGGCCATTTCTTCATATAACAAACCATATAAACATTAAACTTAAAGAGATGCCAAAAATCAAAACTAAACAAACTTTCAAAAGAGTTAAGCCATTAATATATTATTAAACTTGAAAACAAAAGCATATATATATATATATTACCAGGGAGTTCCCAGGGCTCGCAGCGATTGAGGTCAACTTCGGCGATGTGAATGCCACAGAGACCTCCATTGAAGACTTTAGAAACTAAGTAGAATGTAATGAGCTCTTCGTCCGTCGGATGAAATCGGAAGCCAGGTGGCAATCCTCTGTCGTTTCTTTCTTCTCCGGCGAGCTCGCTTAACACATCTTCCACCGCAAGCATCATCTTTTAATTATTATAACGGAACAAGAGACTTTTTAGAGTCTTGTTACTCGAAGAGACACGAAAAAGGAGAACAAAGAGAGAAATGATGCAAAAGGTGATGGTGAGTATAACCTTATTGTGTGCAAGATTATATATTTATATACAAAATGACACATAAATCGAAAAAATAATATATATAGAGAGAGAGAGCGTTATGTAGATGTGTGTGTATAGATGTGTGGATTTTGAGTGCTTGAGGTTAGAGGAGCATTGATGAGTAAGGCTGTGAAATTCAGGAAGCAGAGGCTGCTATTTGCCCTCACATGGGGAGCTTTCAGGAGTCTCTTGCCATTTTCCTTCTTTTTTCCCTATGTAAATAATCAATTTATAACATTCTAATTTCTAAAACAACTTTTTGCCGTTTTGTGTTTTATCACTACACTGCTATAGCGAAATTCTTATGGTATTTGGAGTTTTGATTGAGACAATGTGATGTTAAAGTTATGACCTTTCATTAATGACTACTCGATTGGTCAATGGATCATCGCAATCACATTTATAATTTTTTATATATAAAAAAAAAATTATAAATTGAAGTGTAAGATTGACGATTATTAATATATTTTAAACAAAAATCAAGCATTTATTTCTTATTTAAAACTAAAACATAAAATCAAAATTGACTAATACTTTTTTTTATAATTGTTGTTTTAGGTTTTTGCACATAAACATTAAATTTTGTTTTTTAAAAACAAAAACATCATTAATTATATACATGAACTCAATCTAGTAATCTACCTAATAATAAAATAGAATGCATAATCTAAATATTAATAAAATATTAAAAACTAATAAATTTTACATTAAAAACTGAAAACAACATTTATAAAAAACAAACAAGATTCCTAAAATGATAATTAAACAAAAAAAATGGAAGGAGTAAAAGAAGTTTATCTCACACCAAATTATATACTTTTCCACGAAATATCAAAACTACATTTTTTTATGATTTGATCCAATACTTTTCAACTTAATTCATTTGAATGATTGCAATGAGTAGTTTAAAATGGGTAACCCGTTATATAAAAAGATACTGATAATGAGGTTGTCTCAAAACTACCAATCAATTAATTCTGTACCCCAACAAAAAAAAAATAGTTGTCGCAGTTGAAGTTTTCAGGTTTCGAGAAAAAAATAATGTCATTTAAAGAAGTTTGAATTTTATGGCTATCATCAAAATGAAAGCAAATATAGATTATACTTTTAAGAAGAAAAAGGAAAAGAATGGGCAGTAAAGATGACAGAGGTTTATGCGTGCGGGTGTAAGCATATCATTATACATTCATGGAGTCAGACCTTTTCATTTATTATTTTATACATATTCCCCCTGAGATCCCAATTCCTCCCATTCCCATTTTTTATGTACTATTTTTTTTTTCCATCTGTTAAATTAATTCTGTTTTATAATTTTAACTGGTTTTGTTTCATACTATACTCTTCCTCGTAATATAAAATGAATTTTATATAAACCATGGGCATAAAAACTGATTGTTTTATTTATTTTAAATTTTGATCCTATACTCTTCCTCATAATATAAAATGAGTTTCGTTTAAACCATGAACATATTCCCAAAAAAAACGATTGTTTATTTAGGTGATCAGTTTTCAAATTTTAATACATTAAACAAAAGTCATTTGCTCAGTATCAAAGTAAAACTTAAACGCACATCAAATAATAACTTAAACATAGACAACAAAAAGTTTCAGATTTCAAAAGAAGGAAATGACTCTACAAAATATTAATAATAATAATAATAATACTTCTTAAGGAAATTTAATTAATTTGTTTAAAAATAATAATATAAAATGAAATGAAACAGTTGAATATAGCAGATGTCGGCGGTGACACGTGCATGGAATGATAGAAAAATCAGGTAAAATTAGAATAAATGCAAAACGTATGACACTATCCATCTCACTAATAAATATTAACTGCCCACACGATCTTATGACAAATCTCCCGACTCATTCTTTTACCCTAAACGCTGCACAACTCTATACTAATATTTAAAGTAGATTTTTATAAAACTAACTCTATAAACTGAACAAATGTTCATCCAATAATTCAAACCTTCTGTACTCGTATAGGCTTACCTAAGCCTATCCATTATTATAAGCTTATTATATAGTTTCTGTACTATTTCAAACCTATATTATTTTTCTCTATTTCAGTTAATTATTGCCCAAGTGATACCGTCGGTCTACTAAATTATAATGCTGTTCCTCTGCAGCATAAACAATATTATTGGTCCTGTCAACAAAAGTATAATTTTCATTTACTTATAGTTATATATTATATTAATTTGTCTGCTATATATCATTAAACTTGGCAGAACATCAATTAGTAGTTGGTCGTAGTAACACTATTTCATTTGACTTACATTTGAAATAACTTAATTGAAGATAAACCACTTATAACAAGCAGAAACGGTACTGGCTACTGTGTAACAGAAATAATGTAAAAAAAAAATAACAGTCCATTTCGTTCAGAATTACTGTGCTAGTAATTTCTTATATAGTATACGTGACACTAAACTTTGAAATATTAGATGAAACCAAAATCACTAAAATGATAGTAGAAGACTGTTTGTCACACATCTCTTATAGTATGTGTCAATCAAATGACAAAAGGGGTCCATTCCTCGTCTTTGTCCGTTTGTATCTAACATATGCCTGTATCAAAGTTAATTTCAAATAGTTCATAAGCTTAGAAAAATGACAAACAAAACAAACAAAAAACGCCAAGTTGAAAAACATACTTGTTGACTTTTTTGTTTGGCAAATATTAATTGCAATTAGGAGTAAAATATCAGTTACACCTCTTAAAAATCAAACTGCACAACATAAACGTCTCGCATAATATATACATGGTGAATGCTCTAACCTCTATCACTAAACCTTAAGAAAAAAAAAAGAAAAAAAAAAAGAAGAAGAAAAAGAAGTGGAACCCTAAAAGGAGAAGGTGGAGAAATAATAAATGAAGGAGGAAGACGAAAGGACAATGGCAGTACCGACCTGCTCCACCAGAGAACGACCTCTCACTCATTTCCCTTCACAAGCAATCCTTTTTTTTTTCTCTCTTTAGTTACATACGAAATATATTTGTTTTATCCAAATTTTAATTTTTATTTATTATACTTCGTTAGAACTTATCACCCATTAAATGTTAGTATATTCGATCTTAGTTAAAAACACTTTAAAATAGTAAAATCATGTATAAGAAGGTCTAGCCTCATTCATCTTGGGGTAGCAATCATAGCCTACATACATATACTATATTATCACAACGAGTAGTCTGATTCTTAGAGTCTTGATTACAAACCCCTGCAAGAGAGATGGATATATTTCTAAATACAGTATATGATATGTATGATACCTTTTCGGGTTAATGTATAATTTTGGTCCAGTTTAATGATAATTTGATGTGTAGATTGGTTTGTAAAAATGTCCGTACAGTAGATGGGTAATAAATGTGAAAGGTCTTGAGGATATTGAGACAGACGAATCCTTCATAAATATGGCCGAGAAGTTGCAAACTTGTGGGGAGGGAGGGGGGACCGATAAAACCGTGCATGCACATATATCTTACTTACATTATTGAATTTCTGAAGAAATCTTTTTAATCGTATGCTTGTGATAAAGATCCAATGGTGAAATATCTATTTGATCAGTTGTGCTTTTCAGTTCTTTTTTTTCCTTAATACTTGATTTGTTTTTGTAAATGTGATGCTTAACCCTAACCAGTAGAATTTTATCTTCACTTATATGAGATATTTACTTCTAGGTAACTATATTCATGGTTAAAAATGGCTGTTTACAAAAATAAAGAGAAACAAGTTAAGAATATTATTGTTGTTGGAAGACATGATGTCCAAATCTTTAATTCATTTATAATTATCCAATACTTCTTTTTGGCACGATAATAACATTTTATGGTTGACAACTGTTGTTTATGATGATCATATATTCATTTGTATGTATAGGTGACACCGTGAAAACTATTGGTTAATTAGAAATGGTAATAAGGATGATACTAGATAGGTTACCCAATATATGTAACTCGAATGTGAAGATGTAGAGAGAGGCATAGTGCGCACGTGACGTAGTGCGCACTCTTTATATTTCTTCCTGTTATGGAAACTAATAAATTTACGTTATATGACGACTATTTTCGTTTTCTTCTGTTCCCGTTTTGCATAGCTTCTCGAACAAATATATTCTGGGTTTTATATATGGGCCGAAATGGGCTTATTTATGGGTCTTATTTCCCAATCTATGAACATACCATCTGAAACAGAGGTTTCGACCGAACTGAGATCAGAGTAATAGCTTACTTGGACTCGAAGTAAACCATAGGGGAAATAAAACTAAGCTTAAAGACCGAGTCTCAAGAAAAACAAAGCTATTGGCTTGGAATCAACGACTTTGCGGATATGTCTCAAGAATAGTTCAAGAAGAAGTATTTGGGGCTCAAACCTGATCTTGTCTCTACGAGACGCGAGGAAAGGTCTTACGAAGAGTTTGCTTACAGAAACTTCGAAGCTCTCCTAAATCCGTTGACTGGAGAAAGAAAGGAGCGGTGAGCTACGTGAAGAATCAAAGCTCTTGTGGAAGTTGTTGGGCTTTCTCTACCGTTGCTGCAGTGGAAGGTATAAACAAGATCGTGACCGGGAATTTGACAACAATGTCTGAACAAGAGCTCATAGACTGCGACACTACATCAATGGGTGCAATGGTGGTCTTATGGACTATGCCTTTGAGTATATAGTCAAGAGTGGAGGTCTTCGCAAGGAAGGGGATTACCCTTATGCCATCGTAACGGCAGAGCTCATCAAGATCCCTAACCCCTGCATCGAGAACACAGCCGCGATAAAAGCCCCACGCGTCCTTTTATTAGCGAACTCCGACATGAAAGTGGCGGAGAGAGGGTAATCGCCACCGATCCCGAGTCCGAGGACGAATCTGAAGAATCCTAGACTCGCCATAACGCATGATCGGCGAGTCGTGCAGACGGAGAATCCACTGCCGAAGGAGCTTTAAACCATGATCAAGAGACAGAGACCGTAGACTCGACTGCGTCCGACTTGGTCGCCTAAGTAGCCGAAGATGAGCTGACCTAAGGCGGTGCCGAGGAGAGCGATGGCGTAAGAAGTGGAGAGAACGGCGGTTTCGATTGAGTCTTTATGGTAATAGATTTGACTGATCATTTTCATGACCAGAGCTATACAGAAGAGATCTTAAGCGTCGGTGGAAACACCCATCCCGGCGACGATTATCGCCTTGAAATGGTACCACAGTATCCTCGCCGCATCTAACGCCGATAACACTCTCAGCGCCGGCATCGTCGATTTTCTTAATAAAAATTTTGGTTTTTTTTTTGTTTAGAAAAAGTTTTTGAGGAGTTCGTGTATACACAAACTGAGAACAATTGAAGTCTCTGTCTCTTCAATATAATGTTTGGAGAGTTTTCTTCTTCGAGAGGTCATCATGGAATATGCTTTTGTTTTGACTGCGAGGAACACAAACATCCCTGGATGGAGTCCACTTCCTTTAGTTTGACTTCCACAACATTTTTTTTTTATAAAATCGGATTATAAAGTCTTAAAAGTTTCTCTCTGTTTGTTCTTTTCTTCACTATTTTTTTCTTTTTGGATATACTGGGTACACTTTTGAATAAGGAAAATTTTAGCTAATTATTTTTTTTAATAATTTCTAATTATTTAATTATCTGACTCGTGCTCTCAATCTCATCAGTTGATAAATTATACTGACCCGAACGTGTAATTTCATTTACTTTTTTACCCAAAAACCTGGGTAATTCAGATCGAATACGAGTATGATCGGATCAGGTGATCTGAAATGGAGACTAACTTTTATAGAAATGTTACTACTCAATTTGCTCAAAGCAGTATCATTGTCACATCTAAATACTTTTTTTCACAGTCTAATAACATTTTAAGAAATCGGATCATAGTGAACCTGTTTCATTGACTTGAACATATCCTAGTTAATTAATTAGACCGACGGAACTATGAAGTTGGGACGCGTACTCCGAGCTTGACGACAACAACTTCAAAGATCCCATCAGGTCTAAACTTTGGAGAAAACAAGCGAGGATCCACTTGTCCCGGGAGATTAAACGTGATTGAGAATGGACCTGGCGGGCAGAGCTGTTGCACTTGCATTCTGTACAAGCATCCTGAGTCACTTGGAATTGCAATCTCAGGTACTACTCCTTGTATGCATACTCTTCCCTCCCTCTGAATCTCACATTTGAGCTTATCTGTTCACAGATCACAAGAAGATAGCATTTAGGGTCACAGTTCTTTCAGACGCAGATGGGAGAAAAGAGTGTAGCTTTCTTCTCATGTCATTGGTAATAACGAAACCCAAAACATGATCAATCCATTCCAGTTTTAACATCTGGCAGAAGTAGAAGAGAAATTTGTATTGAGACGGCTCTTTGCCTATCTTACTTTGATTTTTCTCAATGCCAGGGAGAGAGACTCTGAAGATGTAGGCAATTTCGCTCACACCAATATCGACAAGACCGATGGGTGGCCCAGCACAGCCTTGCTTGGCAGTACCAGTGAAAAATACATGTGAGATCACTTTGGAGTGATTAGTCTGATGATTCTGAGGGTTCATGGTGTTGATTTGTGCTTTTGTCTTTTTTTTCCCACAAGGGATAGAATCCAAACCGTCCTATTAAGGAAGATAACAAACAATCAAATCAAGCACAGGTCAAGCAAGCAGTAGAAAAGTTAAAAGACTTGAAAAAGTAAGAAGGTCTAATCCTCTGAAGCAAGTTCAATTCTACCATGGAAGTACAAGAGGAAAAAGATCACCACCGCTTTTGATAAACTGAGTTTTGAAACTCACGTCTTTAGAAAGATGATTTAGATTCTGTAATGGTATTGAAAAAAAGAAGGTAAAATGGATGAGCAAACACACAGAGAAAGACTCAATCAGTCGTATTCCTTAACAATCTAAACCTCAATCAGATGTACGCATAAAATTGCTGACAATTCTAGATTCCTTCCAAAAAAATGGTACAGTCTGATTAAAACCAGAGGCGATATAGCGATGAATTTGTCTTCTTCCTGGGGAACGCTCTGAGTTTGAAAAATTAAAATCGAAGTTGGGTAGATTTGAGTAGAAGGAGACAGACAAAACCCAGAAAGAAAAACCCTAATCTCCATTCTACAATGCCCAACCAGATAGCCGAAAAGAAAACCCCAGCAAAAAAAATTTCTTGGCGAAAACGAAGTCACTCTAAGGGTACCGTTACGATCTCCGGTGAGTTCCGATGATATAGACTGCGGAGCTTCTTCCAAGTTTCCGATTCAGAAAGCTTGACCGTCGTCAGGCGATTACTGGTCGGGTGAATTTGCTAGACGGAATGAGGAAGCCACATATGACATGACTAGCTGGTTAAAAAGACCATTCTGAAGAAGCCACGTGTCACGAACTTTGTTGACCAAGCAACCTTCTTATCAAATTTCCACATTTTTATCTATCATTTTACATGTCTCTAGTCACACATTCCATGGATTTAGTAGTAGCTCTTTGACTTGTATTTTATGTGTATAAAGATATACATAGTTGATCCATTGACAAAAAAAAAAACATAAGTGATCCAGCATTGTCAATTAATCCTTGTTCTGTTTGTTGTAAATTTAATTGTGTTGCTTTACAAGTTGAAAGAACTGTTTGTGTTTTTACTGGTCACAAAGGTAAATCCGAATAGACATGAGACGAAGCAACTATGAACTAAAACATATATTAATCCCGTAAAAAACCTTTTCTTTTTAGAAAGATTCGCACAAGTTTCATGTAATATAAAATCACAATGTGTGCAAATGTAGCATGGATGAGAAAAGATTGGAAGGACGTACGCACCCATAACATTGCCTGTTTTTATGATGAACAATACAATTCTCATTGATGAGATTTAGATTCTGCTCATGAGTAAAATGTATTATAACACCCTCTTGACCTCTTCCACCACCTTCAATGGCATGAGATCTTCAGGATCTTCTTCAGGCAACTCTTCAAGTTCTATTCCATCTCACGCGCCATTCCTTCTTAATCCAATAATTTGGAAGCTTAAATATGAATAACATTTCTGATAAAATATCTAAAACTTAAGGTGATACAGATACATACTCTATTTCAATTAAAAAAATATATATATATGTCATACGCAAATTCGGAAAAACTCAAGTCATTACAACTAATATGCGGCTTGCAGTCCAGAATAGATATATAATAATATAAACATATTCACTGAAACCTTAGTTAACAGTTCCAATATTACAATTAACCGTTAATAATAAACATATTTAATTATCTTTTTTTAAAATACTTTATTTGACGATACACGGATCAGGGAGACGACTCAAGATGCACCAAAATCTTCGAAAGATTAAACTTTTTATAAAGAAAAAATTTGCTTGATTAAGATATTAAAACCTTTAAACATGAAATAACACTACTGTAGTCCGCCTCTAGACCAAAAGACTTTCCTTTAGCTGATTAACATTTTATGGGTATTCTGTTGATTGATTAAATAGAAATTATGGTCAAGACATATAATCTAGGGGTTTGTATTATTGTCATTGTATTACCATCACCATACGGTCCATACCAAACTGCATAGGCCCTGTTCGGAACGAAGATGCTGCGATTAAACCAGGCAAAAGTTATTTAATTAAGTCTTGTATTTTATTCGCTCTCGCTTGTGGCAGCGTTTGAATGCCGAACAGAGCCTATGTTTGTTAAAAAGGAAAAAATAACTAAAAATCGTATTTGACAATTAGCATAACTTGCGGATTCTGATTATATATAATGAACACGTTACTACCAAAACTTTATCGTCGTCATCAATCAACACGACGTGATCCCGCTGGCCTAGACCCTCGACACGTGCTTCAAACGACAACGAGGTTCTTGTGCATAACACGCCTATAATAATTGTGTATCATAACACGCCATTACCTTAATAACCCAACCCCTTTTTTTATTTTTTGAACACTTCGTTTTAAAATTTTTGAACAATCAGAATCGAACTATCGAAGAAGAAACCATATAGATAAATGGAGATTAAGGAAGAAGAGAAGAGAGGAATACAAGGCAAAGTCGTAGCCGTGACTGGTGGATTGGGTTTAGTCGGCTCCGCCGTGTGCCTTGAGATGCTTCGTCGTGGCGCTCTCCAAGTCCGCTCTTTCGACTGCCGCACCACCTCTCCTTGGTCCGACCGTCTCAAAGAATCCGGCGTCTACTGCATAAACGGTATTCAAACTGATATAACTCTCTACCGGAAATAACGAGCTCAATACGATTATGATTATAGATGAGTGTATTATTGAAATTATGTGTTTCCAACTCAAAACCATTGACGATCAGTGGATTAGTCCATGTCTTTTATAGATTATGTTAGATCTATCTCCATGTCCAAATATGGAATATTCTGACAATATAATTTGTTCCCATTTTATATATGTCAGGAGATGTTGTGAGTAGAGAGGACGTAGAAGAGGCTCTTGAAGGAGTAGACTGTGTGATTCATCTTGCTTCGTACGGTGGTTCGGGTAAAGAAATGGTTCGGACTCGTCGGATCGAGGAGGTCAACGTGGAAGGGACGCGTAACGTTTTGGAAACCTGTGTGAAGAAAGGGATCACGAGGCTTGTGTATTTGAGCTCAAACGGTGTCGTTTATGGTGGGAAAGAGATTGAGAATGGAGATGAAACGCTTCCTTATTTAGCTTCCAATCAATACGTAAGTCCACATGATCAGACTAAATCAGTTGCCGAACAGTTGGTCCTGAAGAACAACGGTCGTACTCTTAAGTAAGTTCAAAATCAATATGCTGTTGTTTATTATCTTAGAATTATGTCTTTTTCTAAAATATGCGGAAATGGAAAATGGAACAACTTATGTGAAATGAAATGAGAATAACAACTAAACTTGCGGAATCCGCAAAATAAATTGCGATTAGCACATAAATAGTTAATTGGTCAAATCATGCAGATTCGTGGAACCATTTATATATGAAATGTGGCTAATGTATTATATATGTTTATAATGGGAATCTAGGAATGGACATGGAAGTCTTTTGTCTACGTGCGCGATTCGTTGTCCATTTGTTTATGGACCAGGTGAAGAGAAGTATCTTGATAGGATAATCTCTGATGCAAGATTGGGTTTATTCTTCATCAAAATCGGCGATCCGAACTCGAAAACCGACTGGATTTACGTGGATAACATTGTATTAGCACTCATGTTAGCGACCACCGGTTTACTCTCTGAACACTCGAAAGTTGCAGGGAAGGCCTACATTGTTTCTGATGGTAAAATTTATACTCTCAAAAATTTGTTTATTATATACTTTCCTATTATCATTTCATTCCGAGGCTGATTCTGATGTTTGTTTCTCGCAGATAATCCGATAAACTTCTTTGAGTTTCTTCAGCCACTATTGAAGAATTTAGATTATGACCTGCCCAAGTCATCGCTATCTATTCCGCTTGCGATTTTACTCGGAAACATATGCAAAACAGTTTACATAATGCTATCACCATTGCTGAACCAATGGTGGATTCCACAACCATTGATTTTACCACCAGAAGTTTTTAAGGTTTGTAAGAGCATTTCAGTTCCATGAAAACTCTAAAGCATTTCTCCAATATAAAATGACCTATTGGCTTGAGCTTATAACGTCTTTTAAATGGAACAGGTCGGTATGACTCATTACTACTCGATCCAAAAAGCCAAGGACGAACTCGGTTACGAGCCCAAGACACAACCAGAAGAAGCTATGACCGAAACCATTTCATATTTTAAAGACAAGAAGAGCAGAGAAGTCGATGGACCAAGCATATACGCTTGGCTTTTCTGTGTGATCGGATTGACTGTCATTCTATCAGCTGCGTGGCTACCGGATATTGGACCCATACCGTTCCTTCGTGCCATTGCGCTGATTTTCTTCAGGTCGATGTTGGTGCTGCGGATAGCGTCGGGGATTGTGGTGACAGTGCACGTGAGTGAAGCGGTCTATGCGTTGTGGGTTGCTAGGAGAGTGGATCCGAAGAATGCAAAGGCTTGGTTTTGGCGGACGCTGCTTCTCGCTACTTTCTCCCTTCGTTTACTTTTGAAAAGAGCCAAGGAAGTGAAGCAATCAACAACAATAAGAGAAGGTCTTCTAACCAACTCATCGTCAGTTTAGTGACTGAAGGTTCGTCATGCAGGTTTATACCATGATTTAAGTATTTTTAGTTATGATTGATCGTTTTTAGAATTTAAATGACAAGAATAATCCGCTCTTTCACATTATTTAACTTTCAAATTGAATAATTTGTGTAAATATTGTTGTATGGAAATTATTAATTCGAACACTCAGTGTCATTGTTTATGGATCGAATCCAATATGTTATTTATATTTTTCTGGCCTGTAATTTGAATGTTCTTGAAAACATAAAAAATATAAATAATGATTGATACATATTTGAAAAAAATTTAGTATATTTTTCAAGAGTGTTATAATAATATACAAATGAAGATTAACTCTTATTTTCTTACATTTTTGTTTCCTAACCATTCATATTTTATTTTATTTATTTATTTGTTAGCTTCAAATTTTCTAATATTACAAAATATTATATTTTGAAAATTAAAATTGAAATAATTCTCAAATGTAAATAACTAATTTCTCACTTACATAGCAAAATCAAAATGTACATTTTTTTGTCAAAGCAACATATAATTTAGAATTAAAGAAAAGAAAATAAGTAGAAAGACCAAACGGCGATAGATTTCTCAGAAGCGGACATATCTTGAATCACATGGCAGCGATTTCTCCATGGTTTCTTCTCCGCCGAGCTTTTCGATTCCCCGCGTTTCGGCTCGTTATTTTCAGATCACTACAGGTCCTTCATCTCTCTCTGTCATTTCACTATTTCATCGTCGTTCTCGTACAAAATTCATTTTCTTGGAGCCATTTCTTTCCAGATTCCAGAAGATGTACATCA
Organism: Streptanthus diversifolius; assembly: GCA_039880935.1. Classification (NCBI taxonomy): domain Eukaryota; kingdom Viridiplantae; phylum Streptophyta; class Magnoliopsida; order Brassicales; family Brassicaceae; genus Streptanthus; species Streptanthus diversifolius. The sequence continues at coordinate 1,842,829 of JAXGFM010000015.1, read as the reverse complement.
ATTCCTGCTGTCATCTCTGCTCTTGACAGTTCCAACGAGGAACAGCAACGGAATTGGTAAAACTCGTATTAACGTCCCAGTGAAATTCACTACTTTTCGTTATCTGGGTTTGTTCTGAATCCGATAAAGTCTCACTCTTTATTGTCTTCTGTGAACAGGTCTAGAGATCAAGTTGGGATGAAGAGAAGGGAAGTCATGTTAAGGATTGCTTCATCGATCTTCTTCCTTCCATTGATCGTTTCACCTGCATTTGCAGAGACAAGTATTGTTGATTGAAAGCTTGTCTTCGTGTTGTTCCATGAGAGTGCAGAAGCTAATAAAGCCAAACTATCTATGTTTTCTTTCTCAGATGCATCAGAAACTTTCCGTGTGTACACAGATGAAGCTAACAAATTCGAGATATCAATTCCACAAGGTAAATTACCAGACTCTGTTTTTAATACTTATCATAGTGATCATATATTGTTTGACGAACGAATCTAATTGCATTCACGCAAAGAGTGGCAAATCGGGCAAGCAGAACCCGACGGATTCAAGTCAATCACAACCTTTTACCCTGAAGAAACCTCAACTTACAACGGTAAGTACTAAGTGATATTATCAGAAAGAAGTTTTGTTTTTTCTTTCGTTTGTTCAGAAACCATGAGCCAGCTGACAGGTGAATATGGTTTTCGTCGACTCAGTGAGCGTAGCGATCACTGGACTAGGCCCCGATTTCACTCGGATGGAATCTTTTGGAAAGGTCGAAGCTTTCGCCGAAACACTGGTTAAATCTCCAAATCTGGTGACCTGCAATTCAAAGAAACCAAACTCTCTGCCAAAACAGAGTTCTTTAACATGTCTAAATATGACTTCTGATTATAGGTCAGTGGATTGGATAGAAGCTGGCAGAAACCAGCAGGGGTGACTGCAAAGCTAGTCGATAGCAGAGCTTCTAAAGGTAAAAGAAAAAGGAAAAAAATCTCAACCTTAGTGAAAATCTCTGATGTATCTGCTTTGTTGCTGATAGAACAAGTTATGTCTCCAATGATCAGGATTTTATTACATCGAGTACACCTTACAAAACCCTGGAGAAGCTCGTAAGCATTTGTACTCTGCAATTGGGATGGCAACAAACGGTTGGTACAACCGTTTATACACTGTCACAGGACAAGTAAGCCTGGTCATATTCCCACAATAACCTCTCTGATATTTCTTATATCTAATACAATGACACTCTATGGTTATTACAGTTTACAGATGAACAAACTGCTGATCAAAGCTCCAAGATCAAGAAGGTAAGAATGAAGACGCAACAACAACGAAGGATCTTTCACCAAAACCTGTTGCTAATGACTTTTTTTTTCTCTGTTTATGCAGGCAGTCAAGACTTTCAAATTCATATGAGAATGTCTCATATCAATCAGCGGAACCAAATTGATCTTTTCACTCCTCACATTGATCAACATTTTGTTTACTGAACAATCTTTCTTTCAATCAAATTCTGAGATTCAAAATGACTCCATCCTTTGAAGTAAGCTTCGGATAACAATTATTCATCAATGTGTTCAGACATGGAAGAAGAGACAAACCCTACACAACTAAAGGATACATATATGCAGTGACAGACAAGAACATGTACATGATTAACTTACAATGCAGGATTGGGGACAAAGGCTATATACCCATGAATGTAACTCACTACACTCCTTTTCCTGAAGGAAGTGTAGTGGTATTACGACTTTAGACTAAAAAAGAATCAGATTTTGATTCTACCATGTATATGCTTGTGTATATGTGTATATATATATGCATATTGTACACCAACTTATATTACCAACGGTTTCCTCTCCGAGGGAAAAGCGTTATAGTGCCTGCAAACTCAACCCGAGCTCGAGCCAGCAACATTCTTGTGGCTGTGTTTAGATATACACATTGATGGATGGGAAAGAAACGGAAGCACAAACCCTGAAACTCCAATTTCCTTTTCTTTTTCCTTCTGCGCCTTCTCAGGGAGCAAGACTACTTTATATAACCTGTACTTCGATAAGATCCCAAGGGTAATGAGATCAGGGTATTATGATGATGATCGGCCTCTGTTTATGCTTTACAGTAAATGTCGAATAAGAAACACATACCTTCAGGATGCAAGATAAATAATGTGCAAGACTTGATAAAACAGGAAGACTCTGCTGCTACCTTGAATAGCAATTTCGCTATCCGTTAACTTCCTTTCTCAGTCTTCAAGGATAACTGAAACCATTAAGTAATGAAAAAATAACAAATGTGCATATTTTTCCCTCACCACTACATCAAAGACAAAGAAAGCACTGAATTGATCCTCACCTTGTTGTTTGGTCAGAACCGCTACTCTGCATTAATTGAGGGCAATGGACAATGATATGCGACTGTACTGGAGCAGAGCCTGAAAAAACATTCAGAAGAGGGCATAATCTAATTGCACCTAAACTTAGCTTTTTCCGTAATGTCTCTAACACAGAAGCGGTCGAGCCAGTACTTTGGATTTGATCAGTGAAAGAATGAGATAATTATGCATGAGACAGTAAAATGCACCTGAAGGGTATGGAGCTTGATGAGCAGACATCGATGAATTAGTCATCGCACTAACAGTGGGTCCACCAAGTTGCAGAACATGGCTTCCTGGAACCGAATACCCTTGAACGGCTGTATAACCGTGGCCACTAGGAACAGTCTGACTTAATTGCCCGTATTGATAAACAGGTGAATTAACTGCCCCAGGTACTCCGAAGAACTGAAGGTACTGCTGACCCATGTATGGACCATATAACCCCTAAACCATAACACAAGACAAGATATAGACGAAGTTACAAAAGATTAACTAGGAAGAGAGATAACATCAAGTGTTTTTCGCCATTTTCAACCTGTGACTGTGAGTACATGTACTCGGGTCCATATGCAGCTACCCTGAGAGAGAGATAAAACAAACATTAGAACCACATTAATAAACCATAGAAAGTTCGCAAAGACATTAGTGCATTGTTTGAGATTAGAATTGCATTACTTACCCATAAGGATAGACAACTCCTTGCTGGTAATTATATGGAAGTGGCTGCTGATACGGATGATTTCCAAATAGTGAAGTACGAGGACCATGAACATTTCCAATGTATGGGGAAGCTGGTCTTAAGCGTCCTAATCAAAGAAAAACCACCAATGCATTAAATTACAGGTAATGTACAACACCAATGATCCACCACAACATAGAATAGTAAACAAAAGTAAATTAGTCTCAATAAGAGAAAGAGCAATGGAGGATGAGTCTTGCAGCAAGACTGACCAGGTATATTAGGTATCAATGCATAGGGCAATGGAGGCCGAGGTCTCCCAAGTGAAGCAAGATTACAGTTTGCACGTCTACCATCTATAATTGGAGTTGGGTCAGCACAAGCTCTCCTAGCAGCTTCTGGATCTCTAAAAGTCACCTAAATCCTCCATATGAAATAGAACAGAGCATTGAGTCATTCTACAAACTTTTTAAAATGTCAAAACTAAAAGGCAGTCACTGAACGACGGCAACAGAATTATGCCAAAGTTAATGAATTTCCACGTTCTGTGATTAATTCACACGATCGACAGAGTTAGATGGCATTGGATCGTAAGTCTCTGGTGATGCCATTACCTATGAACCTAAGATAAGATAACTGAGTATCTAATTATCAGACAAATGTCACTGATCTATGAAACTGTATCTTAAAGCAACATTTAACATTTAGAAGAAGATATCATTAGAAGAAGCAATCAACTAGCAACAAAAACTGAACGAGAAGAAGAGACTTACAAAACCGTATCCTTTGGATCGGCCAGTGTTCTTATCAGCAATGACGACGGCTTCAAGGATTTCACCATACTGTTCGAAATGCCGACGAAGAGTTTCACTTTGTGTCTCCCAAGCAAGGCCACCGACGAATACCTTTGTGAAGGTTGTATCTCCAAAAGGAGAATTCAAGTAGTGAAACCCAGAACCCGGAACCGATTGAGACGCCATGATTATAGGTGAGTGAGAGAGAAAGAATGAAAGAGAAGAAAAATAAAAATGGAAACTTTATCCCAAAGAAAAGAAAGAAAAGAGGGTGAATTATAGAGAAGGATCAAATTCTTAAGCGATAATAAAGGTGACCGAGTAAACCCTAGACATAATTACACTGAAGACCGTAGAGATTAGAGACGAAACCCATCGAATTAGAAGCGGAGATTCTAGGGTTTACTCGGAGATGGTGAGAAAGAAAAGCGAGATCGCGGGAAAACAAAAACCTAAAAGACCATTCCCTACTAATAATGACGAAAGGAGGAAAAGAGATCAAATTTCCCGGGAAAAAAGAAAAGCAAAAGCAGTGTGGGTTTTAGGATGGGCCAGACAGAGGACGAAGTCGGTGGATGGGATTAGGGTTTCTGCACTGGACGATCACACAAAAGAAAAGAAGAAAATATTTAACAAAAACGAAGCTACAGGATCGAATTCGAAAATCTGGAAAAAATTAAAGCAATATAACAGAAAAAAAAAACAAAAAAAAAAAAGAAATCAAAGGAAGGAAGAAAGATGAATCGATTTAAGAAAAAGGAGGTTTGGTTTGGAAAATTCCATTGATGGTGATGATGAACAAGGTGTTGTTGATGATGATGATGGTAAGGGTTTTGTTGAAGATGAGAGAGAGAGAGAGAGAGAGAGAGAGAGAGAGAGAGAGAGATTTTTGTTTTAGGCCATTGTAAATGGCGTGGGACCCATATACTTATACTCTAAATTTTGTAATTAACGTTGTAATTATCGATCTCTGTGTTGTCTTAAGATATTTATCCGTTATGGTTTTGGTGCGAAGGGACAAAAAAGAACATACTAATTTTTTAGTTGATTATTATCCTCTTAAAATTGAGATTGTAATGAGGACAAAGAAAAAAAGACAGAAATGTAAATAGATAAAATGAAGAAATCTGCCATCATTATCGACTGGACGGTGTAGATGATTCCTCGTCCTCCGGAAATACCAAATCAATGGCTAGGGTTCTTAAGGTCGTGACTCATTTTTAAAACCCCACAATTGTGGCTATAACGACATATTTAAATTGGTTCGGACATTTCAGTCTGGTGGTTAGTTTCAAATCCACTAAAAATACCAAATTGTCTGAAGTTAAAGAAACCGTGAGAATCTAAAATGTTACATCAAATTTATTAATGTAAGTGATAAAAGAAAAAGTTGATTTTTTTTTCACAGGAGAGCACCAATATGACATAGTGGACTTGAGATTTTCATGAAACCACTTTATTCAAGAGTACTATATAACAAGTGAAGAAGAAGCCTCTCTTCCTTCACTATGAGAAAGCTATTGCTTTGGAAGATCACCAGCAGCTTCAAAGCTCACAATAGAGTCATCAATGGTTTCTTCTAATGGCCTAAACTTCCATCCCAGTTTCTGCAACTTCGCTGCACGTAGTCGAAGCATCTCTCCGTTCACCTCCTTCTCGTTTCTCTCAGTGAAACTGCCATTATTCATTTGATCAGATCAGACCGGGAATCTCAAGATATGTAAGCAACCTTTGGCTGGTTGGATTCGCTTTCTACTATCTTTACCTTTTAGGGAAGTTGCGTTTAGGATACATATTCTTCAACTTCTCCATAAGAGCATTGTTGTGAAGTGAATGAGAATTGCATATGTATCTTCCTTTTGTTTCTGGATTTTCATACACCAACAAAAGCGCATCCGCGACATCACGCACATCCACAAGATACAGTTGGTCACTCAACAAGGAAACTATACCGCCTGAGACACACCAGTTCATCAAAACTTTCAAGAATGAAATCACTTAAAACCAAGATATGTGTAATTAGATAAACATATATACATGACCTTTTATAAATTTGAGAAGTCCCAAACTACTAGAGTTAAGCGTGGATTGAAGCCTAGGGCCTATCACGACTGAGGGACAGACCGTAACAACATCAGCTAAGCTTTTCTTGCTCCACTCTATAGCTTCACGTTCCATTAATGTTTTGGCAAGAAAGTAATAAGGCCAATAACCCTGAGATCCTCAGATTTTGCACATGGAGAAGCACAATTCTTTTTAATGTCTATAGTTTAGATATGATTAAACAGATTCATCTGACCAAAACGTGAAACCTTCGGTAAGGAAGGATAAGATAAATCACCTCAAGTGAGTGAAGGTATTGAGTGTCTGACCAACAGTCCTCGACCACAGCAACATCTCTAGGCCATTTTGGGTTGTAAACAACTGCAGCAATTGATGATACAACCACAACTTTCTTCACTTTAGCTTCCGTGCAAGCTTCTAGAACGTTTTTAGTGCCAATGATAGCTGGTTTAATCAGTTCGTCCTGAAGGTTTTAGATTCGAAGCCGGTTTTTTTAGTGATTCAAGAAAGAAACGAAAGGAACGAAGATGCAAAATCCAAGCACTTGCCTCTGTGAGAGGAACTTCTTCAAAAGGCACAGGACCAGCAATATGGAAAACGCCAGAGCAACCGGAAATTGCTGAAGAAAGACCTTCATAATCAAACAGATCTGCTTTGAAAAGTTTCAGATTATTTGTAGCATTATCCAATTTCTTCAAATGATCGTTCTTTCCATCACCTGAGAACAATCAATTATCAATGCATGCAGCATCAAGAAACAGAGAAAATTCCAAATTCCCCTAAATAAACATAGAAAATATATATTTTGTTTTGTTGCTTCCTTCTTACAAGGATCTCGAACGGTTCCATGGACAGTGTAGCCACGGAAGAGAAGAGACTTGACGAGCCATGAAGCGATATATCCTCCTGAACCAGTAACACAGACTCTCTGCTTTTCCGCCATTGACGACGCTCTCTTTTAGCAACTTTTAAGAACTAAGATGCTCTTTAATGTGAACGAAAGAAAAAACATGTTCACAAGTATTTATACACAAGTCAAATCTGACTTTAACAACTTCTTTAACTACAGTAGCGTAGAATTATGAGGGAATTGAGGTGGATAAAGATTGCAGTCAGATTTACAAACATAATATTCAAATTAAATAATTTTTGCTGCGAAGGAATATATATTTAAGCATTTTTCTATATTTGGTCAGAATGTAAATAATTCTTAAGTTTTACATTTTGAGTAATTAAATGCATCTATATTGTTCAAGGGTCAATTTTGACAAATATCTATATTTGATTCCAGATTTTAATTTATAGTTATGTTAATTCAATATTTAGATTTATAACCAAAAATCTTTGTGTTTTGTAAATTTTACCCTTTCTCATTTTTTTTATTTCTTTTTATTTTATTTTTTTCTCTTCTTTTCTTATTTTATATGCTTTAAATCTTTAAAACAAAATTAATTCAAATTCGTTATATTATTTTAAAAATAAAATTTTCATGTATGTTTTATTATTTAAATTTATATATATAAACAAAACTTATTTAAAACTAGATATACATATAATAAAAAACGAAATAATTCGACAAATTGATATCATAATAGAATAGTATTAGTATGTATAAAATAGATTGAGTATTTTATTCCTTATAAAAAGATGAATATATAGCAACACAATAAACTATTCAATCTATTCTATATAGACTTTTTCAATACTATTTTGTTTAGTTTTATTATGTATAAATTATTTAATTTTCTTAAATGTATATTCGTTTTGAAAAAAAAATTAATCTATAAAATATATGAAAGAAATTTTTTTATTGATATCCCGAATTTGAATCAATTTCGTTTTTTTAAATTCAAATCATATAAAATAAGAGGCAAAGAGAAAAATAAAAGAAAAAAAGAAAGAGAAAGATGAAAAATAAAAAAGGATAGACGAAGGGTAATCATATTAATCTACACCATGCCTTTAATATGGTTGTGTAGTTAATATAGTTTCTTTTATCGTCATTGATTCAGTCATTTTTATATTGTGCATGATCGTATATAGTATATTGCCGACAAAGAAAAATACATCTATATTTTTGACATATGTGAGAATCTTAAAAATTAAATAAATGTAGAAAACATTTTTGGAAGTGACTTTTCTTTAGCTAAGAAAAATATAAAGGAGGGGATACTTTGAATTTTAATCAGCCACTTATTCCAGGTCATTGCCTGATTTGATTGCTTTCTCATAATTTAATGTCATTTTAACAGCCGACTTTACTTTTATATAAGAAAAATCTTAAAGGGAAAAAAAGACTTTGCATTATATCATGCACATAGTCCATAGCCAAATTTTATCTCTTACTCAGAAACTCGGTCTTTTAGCACTGTGGATCTCTGCTTATTTTTGTCTGCTCTCATACTATTGGGCAGAAAATTGCCAAATGATAAAGCATCAAAAGAAGCAGAAGAAGACAAATATGGATTGTACAACTAATTCAGAATAAATGGAGTAAAACAAGGAAATAGATACCTAGAGCTTTGTCAGTTTGTAGTATAACTGGAGATTTCTCCTGAACCTAACAACCGTAAGAGGAAAAGTGAGTAAAAAAAATACACTAGAGATGAGGAAAATGATAAATTATAGATACGGAAAAGTTAATATAACAAGAAGAAACATTTTGTGACCTCAAAAGTATCATTTCCCTGGCTGCGATGCGATGAACGTGCAACTTGATTCTTCATATGAAGAGAAGATGGTAGAAACCGGGGAACTACGAACGCCACCACGATACACAAAACTACTAATATAACCACTGACCAACTTAAGAAAGGTATGCCCATGAGTTGTTCTTCAGAAACTGTTTTGTTACCATGAGTTTTAGACTTAGATGAGGGCACAGAGATGCAAAGAGTCAATGTAAGTGGATTGATCAATGTAAGCCTGCCTATGTTGTAAATGTTGAAAGCTCTTCCTTCGGAATTTGGTATTGCCACGATCCCCTCGGGATCCACGGTCACCAAAACATAGAAAGTCGATCAAAAGAAAGAAAGAAAAAAAAAAGCGAGACTTTACATACAGAAGCAGGGTATTATATCTTCACTTCATACCAAGAATTCGACTTGGGTCCTTCTAACTTGTAAATGCGAGAACCAGATTGCAATGGGAGAGTCTCTCTCTCCGCAATTCCTTCCCAGTGTATAAAGGTTTCACATCAAACCTTAGCAAAACAATCAAGTAGTAGTATTAACACATTAATAACTTAGCCTCAGGCTGTGGAGATAGAGGTGACAATTGAGAGATTTGAGAATTTTCAAGAACACTGCATGTTCTCGTAGCCGAGACAAGGCAATCCATGTACCAAAACTACATGACGTAACAGTAAACAGCACAGTGACTCTTGTCCGTTACCAAGTTTTTAATTAGAAACCCTGAAATAAATGTATAATTCCCAAGTAATCAAAACAAATGATTTGGGGCTAGGTGCGACCTTACTCAAACGACAGTGAGAACCAAAGCGAAATAAAGACACAGAAACAAATGCTCTTAACTAGTTTTACAAATCAGAGAATCAGAGATCACTAAAATGACAACATTCTGTAGTAACTCGACTCGTCTTTAGTTACGTAAAAGAAGACATTCTACTGGACAAAAAAGGACCACATGTGACACATGTAAAAGGCTGTCGTAAATTTGCCCAGAAATCAGTAAGAAGCAACGAGAGAGAGAGTCCGTACCCATACGTCATCATACTTTCAAGTGATAGATTGAATTTTACAGAGATGGTCTGAAGTGAGGATAAAAATCACTTATGTGACTAAACGGCGGCGTCTAATAAGCGCGGATTATCCCTAGTTCGGTAGCAGTTCAAATAACACATCATCAAGTTTATCGACATAAAACCATGGATTTACACAAATTTCATTTCTCAATTTCCATTTGTTTCCCCCACTGATTAGGTGAATTGACCTTTTTGAGAAAAATTAAAGAAAGGTTTTCTGAAAATATAAAAAGGAAATGTATTGGAGCAATTTAAGGATTAACAATAGGGGAGGGTTGGTTTTATTTGTCTGCTTTCTTCGAGTAAGGTCTAGTCGACCAGATCCAGAATGTGAATTCCACTGCTTCAGGACAAAACAATTATGGACCCACCTCACTAATTATCCCTACTTTATTATTCTTAGAATTATCTAGTGTGTGCTGTAGTCATTTACATTTTTTATAATTATTTTTCTTAGAAAACTTCACATGTATCAATAGAAAATTTTGTTGATAGCCATGTTTTTCTCTTAAAACGTATAAATTTTTATAAATAATTATTAAAAAACATTTTAAGGTTTATCTTTAAAATAGATGCTTTATATAAAGAAATGGATGTCTGAATTCCTTTGATCTGAAAATACCATATAAAGGAAAAAATATATGAAGAATTTAAAAAAAGAAAAGAAAATTGTTATATTAAAAAAATGAGTGGTTTATGTTAATTCTGTACTGATTTGGCTATCTTAATCATTTTAGATAAATTTATATTTGCTGAAAAAAAAAGTTCCCAAGAAAAAATATATCATTTATCTATATAGATAAAATAACACTACGATATAGAAATTAATCACAACAGGTTTTATTTTAAGAAAAAGGGAAAAATCGTGAAAAATGGCTAATAATAGACGAGTTAGGAGGAAATATGTAAAAAAAAAAAAAAAATGCAGAAAATTTGAAAAAAAAAAAAAAAAAGATGGTTTGAGGGAGAGGTGGTCCTAAAACAGAAAAGCGGGTTCGTCTCCTATAAAAATTGCTCATCTTCTCTTCCTTTCTTTTCCCTCTCCACACTTATCACGCCACCTCACCATCCCTCTCGCTGGATATTCCTCCAATGGATATCCGACGGAGGCCTCCCAAGCCGCCGGTTAACCCCGACGGTTCCTACCGCTTCTCCAAGGATCGTTCTCCCTCCTCTGATGACGATCATCGCCGGTCCACGATTCCTCCTCCTCCTCCCAAGGCCTCCGATGCGCTTCCTCTCCCTCTCTACCTCACCAACGCCGTCTTCTTCACGCTCTTCTTTTCCGTCGCTTATTATCTCCTCCACCGGTGGCGTGACAAGATTCGTTACAACACGCCTCTCCATGTCGTCACCGTCACCGAGCTCGGCGCTCTCATCGCTCTCATCGCCTCTTTTATCTATCTCCTAGGGTTTTTTGGCATTGACTTTGTTCAGTCATTCATCTCACGCGCCTCCGGTGACTCTTGGGATCTCGCCGATACCAACGATGCCGACAGTAGTTTCCTCATCAACGACGACCACCGCCTTGTCACGTGCTCTCCTCCGCCACCGATCGTCTCCGTTGCCAAATTACCAAATCCGGAGCCTATTGTTACCGAATCGCTTCCCGAGGAAGACGAAGAGATAGTGAAATCCGTCCTCGACGGCGCGATCCCGTCTTATTCGCTCGAATCTCGTCTCGGCAATTGCAAGAGAGCGGCGTCGATCCGGCGGGAGGCGCTGCAGAGGATAACCGGGAGATCGATTGAAGGATTACCGTTGGATGGATTTGATTACGAATCAATATTGGGGCAATGCTGCGAGATGCCTGTAGGATACGTGCAGATTCCAGTGGGGATTGCTGGACCATTGTTGCTCGATGGTTACGAGTATTCGGTTCCGATGGCTACGACCGAAGGATGTTTGGTTGCTAGTACCAACAGAGGCTGCAAGGCCATGCATATCTCCGGGGGAGCGACCAGTACGGTTCTCAAGGACGGCATGACCCGAGCACCCGTCGTTCGGTTCGCGTCGGCAAGACGAGCTTCGGAGCTTAAGTTTTTCTTGGAGAATCCAGAGAACTTCGACACGTTGGCCGTCGTTTTCAACAGGTCCATATTTGTCAACCAATATTCGTATTCGATTTCCCGAGTTTTGACTGATATAGTTCGATCTCATTTTATTGACTTTTTTGTTTTCGCGTATGCAAGATGTCATCCAGTGGGCATAAATTTTAGACATTTCCAAGTGATGAGACTTGTACCAATTTTCTTAGATTTGACATGAAGCTTTTACATCAAATTTGGTGTTATACAAATGCATGGAAACTGCTTATGGAGTGATTTATTTAAGATTGAAAATTTTCCAAAGGGGATCCACTAACGATGTGATTATCTGGATGCAGGTCAAGTAGATTCGCAAGGCTGCAAAGTGTTAAGTGCACACTCGCGGGGAAGAATGCTTATGTAAGGTTCAGTTGTAGCACTGGTGATGCTATGGGGATGAATATGGTATCCAAAGGTGTCCAGAATGTTCTCGAATTCCTCACCGATGATTTTCCTGACATGGATGTCATCGGAATCTCTGGTGAGTACCTTTTTCTTGTGATTGATTCCGCTTGAGACTTAAAAGACTCTAAATTTTTTTTTTTTTGATGTTATCTTTTGAAATTATGAGAAGCGAATATTTGGTTTTTCCCCTTTCTGATCATATGGATTCACATTTTTTTTTCTTTTGTTTTAATTGTTCAGGTAACTTCTGTTCGGACAAGAAACCTGCTGCTGTGAACTGGATCGAGGGACGTGGCAAATCAGTGGTTTGCGAGGCAGTAATCAGAGGAGAGATTGTGAACAAGGTCTTGAAAACGAGCGTGGCTGCTTTGGTCGAGCTCAATATGCTCAAGAACCTCACGGGCTCTGCTGTTGCAGGCTCTCTAGGTGGATTCAACGCTCACGCCAGCAACATAGTCTCTGCTGTATTCATAGCTACTGGCCAAGATCCAGCTCAAAACGTGGAGAGTTCTCAATGCATCACGATGATGGAAGCCGTTAACGATGGCAAAGATATCCATATCTCTGTCACTATGCCATCTATTGAGGTAATTAATCAAATATTTCTAATAGTCTAACCTCACTTATAGAGTATTTTGAATTTGCAGAGATTTGATTTTGGTTTGAAATCTCAGGTGGGGACAGTGGGAGGAGGAACACAGCTTGCGTCTCAATCGGCGTGTTTAAACCTGCTCGGAGTTAAAGGAGCAAGCACGGAGTCGCCGGGGATGAACTCAAGGAGGCTAGCGACGATAGTGGCCGGAGCAGTTTTGGCGGGAGAGTTATCTCTAATGTCAGCAATTGCAGCTGGACAACTTGTGAGGAGTCACATGAAATACAATAGATCCAGCAGAGACATCTCTGGAGCAACGACAGCGACAACAACGTGATCTGAATCATCATTATCATCATCTGTCGGGCCAAAATACGAAGAAGGACAAAAATCTGAAGAAGGCAGGCTTTTACAACTCATTCACTCAAACTCTGTGGTGGACAGATTTAGCCATGTGCGTCCTTCTTTTGTTCAATAAAAGCTTAATTTGTTTTCTTTTTTTTTGTTTTTGTTTGACTTTTAACCTTTTTTTTGGGGGGGATTAAGGGTGAGAGAGAGAGAGAGATTTGAGATTTGAGATTTTCACTTTGTCCTTCTTTCCTCTTTTCTCTCTCTCTCATGGATAATTCATGTTCTCTTTGATCTCTCTAAGCTTTGTCTTGTGTTTGTTAGGAAGTGGTGTCTATATGATAAAAATGTATGCAGCAGTTGCGTTTGGGGACATACTGCGCGCTCTCTCTCAATTTTTCTATGTTTGTTTCATATATATATATATATTTTAATTTAGCCAAATTGTTTTAATATATTTTTTAATAGTGTGGAATATTGAGTTGAATTTTATATATATCTAATAAATTTCAGAATTAATCACTGTTGTACTACATAATTTTCATATATATAAACTATGGTTCAACATACTATTTTTCATAGATAATTTAATATTTATTAAAAAGTAAAAATGTCAAAAAAATTTTAAAAATAGATAAACAATATTAGAGATCTTTAACTGACAGAAACAGAAGGAAAAGTTTAGGACGAAACATAAATATTCAAAAAAAAAATCAAACATTCTAATCCAACAATCTTTAAAATTGCTATTTTGTAATATGATATATGGTTGTGTGAGATAGATATGTCTTGGAAGGAGCCAATATGGATGAGTCTGAATTAAAAACATGATGGAAGAGATATTGATTAGAGTTATAAACATTTATTTGAGTAATAGAGTGTATGACTGCGTTTTAAAAATAAAAAAATATTTTATGACAATTATTCTCAGTTTTTTTAGAAGAATTTAGCAAATGTAAGTTTTTTTATAAAATATCAAGATAATACTCATTCCACGTACAATCCACATAAGAACATATAATTTAGTGCATAGTATCATGGAGACTTCTATTACCAATAATGCACATCTTTCCACCAGTTTAGTTAGTTAGACATTTTTACTCTAATTTTTATAAATCATGTTGTAAAAAAAAATCTGGTATGTTGGGACATCTCTATAATAGTTGTTGGTAAGTGGTAATAATAAGTACTCCACCTCCTATATAATAAGTACTTCTTCCCATCTTTGGGTCGACACTTTACCTTCAGCATTGTTTAAAAGGATAAAAAAGAATTATTTTCTATTGTTATACTATGTCAAAGGATCAATAGATTATATGTTCCATGATTGAAATTTTGATGTTGACAGGTACAAAAAAAGATTGGTATTCAGGTTATAAAGTTTAAGTATATATATATATATATAACAAATATTAGTCTTGAATCTGAACAAGAAGAGGTTCTTACTCAGTCATGAGCTCTACAAACTCAGTTACGTTTGGATTTCAATATATATATATTTTAGGGGTAACGAACTCTTTTTATTTGATAATGGAGGATTTTTTTTGGGCGTAAGATTCTTCTTCTTCTTACAATATTTTTGATTTAGATGAACAGATCACTCCTCTAAGCGCAATGATTATGTTGAAAAAGACCAAAGCCGTGGTGTCTTTCTTTTTGGTGATTCTAAGCCTCTGGCTCTCGAGGTTGACATTTTTGAAAACTAATATTTTGTGACACTTTTAAATTTTAGATTTGTTTCAAATACAGATCATTTTTGTCATCGAAAAAAAAAAAGGTATAAAAGACATGAACCAAACAATAGGAAATGGCAGAAGTGGTGACATGGAGAATCGACCACGAGGACATGCACCTCCTCAAAACATTTGTTTCATCATCGACTTTGAGTTTTTATTTAGCAAAAATAAAAAGGGCCTTGAGTTGTTTAACTTTTTTTTTATTTAGTTTTCTCAAATTCCATATGAGACTGAGGGACATATTTTATGGGCTGAAATCGCTGTTTCGTTAACGTCTCTTAGTTTGACGCCACGTCAATTGTTTTCACGTAGCCTACTAGGAATTTGTCCTATCTGTGTGTGGGTCTTTACTTTGGCCCAAATCCTCGATAATAACTCACAAAGTCCGTAACGGTTAGGTTGACATGTGGGCCTTTTCCACGACCCATTTCCTTCGTTGTCCTCAGAGTGAGTAAGTGAATTCATCATGTTTTTTTTTGTTTTTTTTTGGACATTTACGCATGCTTAATTTTTCTTTTCAACAATAAATACGAACCTTAATACAGTCTAGAATTAGAGTATTTTTTGCCAATTCAAGTTATACACAGTTATGAATATGATTAGAATCATAGTGGAAAGAACCTTTGAACTTACAGAATCAATTCCCTCAAACGTAAACTTATTTAATTATTCTTATTCGAGCAGCCGAAATGAAATCACGCTTTAAATCTATTATAAAATTCAGTAAATAGACTACTCGACAGCTATGCTTATATTTAAGGCCTATATCACTCCTTAATTATTAAAAAAGAAACTAGATATATAATCAATCTTTCAGCCATTAAATCAATATGTTGACAGATGGTTATAATAATTGGCATATGAGGTTAATTCTTTTTTTTTTTCTTGGAACTTTATATGAGGTTAATTCTTTACAAGCAAAACGTGTAAACCAAATATTTCCACTATTTCTTGTTTGTTAAATATTTAGTGCCTTCTTTTGGTTAACTTCATCGTTCATGAAAGTTGATCAAATCTGAATGATTAAACACAAAAAAACAAAGATATGCTCATTATATATATATCGACTATATTATTAGATATATTTTTATTCCACTATAAATATTTATACACCTTTCTTGTATTAACAATAATAAACTTTGGCTTCTTCTTATATATCTACTCGCTCTTTCATCTTTACACAAATAATAATATAATATATACATATACAAACATAAATATACTATATAAATATATGTATATGTTTGCCTACATAAAATAATACTCATATAATAATGATAATAATCTTCTTTTGTCAATCATTTTTTTCCTTTAATACTTTTGTCAACAATTTGAAAGAACGTTTTATTACTTTATTATTCTACTACTCGCTTCACTGGATTATTGGAAAACAGTTACATTAGTCACCAACTCATTGATTTAGCCATGTATATCAATATTTTTTAGATTAACCATTAAAACAATTACTATGCAATTATGCATGATGCATGTTACATACATTTTAAAGCTAATAGACTCCAAGTTTTTGATTCATCCCCTATTGGCCGAACTCCCTCCTTTTAATAGGAAAATAATATATACATATCCAAGAATGGACCCAGAGATTATCTCAATCAAAAATCTGATCAATCGTGTGTGCCACGTGGAAAATAAAGATGGAAATGAATTTACTTTTGTATGGGTATTAATTCCTAGTACTTTTCTAATTACCCCTAATAGATGCAATGCATTATGCAATGTGAGGTCCAACGAAGACTATACAAGATTCGGTCCATTCGGAGGTCACATGTTAGGTTTCAAATGTATAATTAAATACAATATATTTATCATAAATGATTTATGTCATGAATGTTCTAGTCTAGTAGTGATGTACTTCGGTACTTGATATGATAGTTTTGTCTGAAAAACTGGAGGTTATGTATTATTCACTAATTAATCTTTAAAAAGTTTTGAATGTCACTAGTTTAAGCAACTAGTGTGAAGTAACAAGTTAAATTGCAGTTTAGGAGATTCGACCAGTATAGTTGATTCAAACTCAAGCCGTATATTTTTCCTGTAACAATAAAACTTGCATGTGGTGTCGTCGTGCATCATGTTATAAACATGCAATCAATCATTTTCAAGGGCCACTTTACATAAGTGAAAAACAAAAGTTTTACTCTGAACAGAAGTAATTATATGTTTGAAAGATTGGAATTCAGAATTTTGGTAGAAATGTTAACAGGAAATAATATAATAATAATAATAATAAAGACGAGACTCGAGGTATTTCATAGCAATTCGTAGGAAGATAGATTGGGGAAACCTCCACGTGGGTCAAGTACCGATGCTTCCGACAGCCTCCACGTGGTAAAACAGCTCAGCTTCTGCTCTGACATTTTGACCGCACGTGACTTTGCTTCCCTGCACGTTTGGATCAACCAGACTGTGTGATTGTATCGCCACGTCATGAGTCATCCGGTTGCGCCGGTCAAATAAATGGACGGCTCCGATCTCGAGTCTCGTTTGCTTTCCTGTGGATCCGATTCATGTGGTAACATCGTTACTAACCACACATGTTCACGATATCTCTTTTTCTTCCCACACTTTGTTTCTACAAGTACATAGATACAACAATAGCCGATACCTTGAGAGTTTTTCTAATGCATTATCTTGTCTATTATTCCATTCTAATAATCTATTTTCATAATAAATTATAACAATTTCTCTCACTCTCTATGACTTGAGAATTTGTCTATACAAAATATATTTTAAATATTGAGCTAGATGTACATTGTATATATACAGTTATACAACTTCTGTTTCTACTCTCCTCTCAAAACTATCTCAGTTACCTAACTTTTCATATCCGCTTTTTCCTGATATTTAATTTACACTTAAGACTTTTTTTTTTGGTTAAAGTTTTACAAATCAAATCAGATTTTCTTCTTTGGTTACTATACTATTTTGCATATCTTTGAGCTTTCACATATGAACATTCCGTCTAAAGTACTAACATGCTTCGCTCTTTCACCAAGGAAAAAAACATGCTTCGAATATTTTAATGTGTGCACACAAATGCTTTTAGATATGCACGTATTTTGTTATCTCACGCACACACATATAAATATGCATCTATATATTAACTTCATTTGCATATAGTATATAATTATACATATTAAACAAGTGGGAAACTTTGGTAGAATTTCAATTTCTAAAATATATAGCTTGGCAGACCACCACGATCGAGTAGCAGCATAGAGGAGGGAATATGCGTACAAATTATATAATATAAGATGTTGTTATTTAATCAACAAAGTACGGTCGGGTTAAACAGTAATAAGTATTCTACAACGTTGAATAGCAATAATGTGATGTCCCCAAAAAAGGAGCAATTATGATAATTATATATTAACAAAATGGAAATAAATATGATCCGTTTGTATAAAAGAATCATATTTCTTCTATGATTATTTGTTGGAACGAAATCTTGCAATACTACTATTTGCATAGTAGTACATTTTCCCCCTTACAATCTACCGAAACAAAAATTATATCTTGATAGATATAATTTGAGCCTCGATGATGAAATTGAACATAAAAGGGGTTACATGCATTTAGGTTTCATTAGTGTTTTTTTAAGTTTTAGATTTTTACCCCATAATATTTTGGATATTCGGATCAAAATCTGTTAATAATACCATCTTTAAAATATAAATTATTCATTCTCTAATAGAGTTTAACTAGCAATAATACATACTTTAATTTATAACGTAAATATAGAAAAAATTATCAATTATTCAATAATTTTTTTTGTTAGAATCTCAAAATTCAGAATAAGAGTCCATTAATATTTATGGAGCGGAATTGAACTACTGATTATATCAAAATATGACATTAATCATTCCTTAAAAAATTTATAAGTTATATTTGATTTCTATATAATAAATTCACCAATCATATCCAATCAAATAGTATAAAGTCTGTTCTTTTAACAAATATTCTATTCATTTTTTTTTGCCTTAAAGTTGGAAATCTTTTTATTAATTCCTATTTTTTTAAGTTTGAAGTCTAGATATGATTTCTTAATTATTTATATTATTAATCCGACTATGTGTATAATAGTATTTAAATATGCCACACTATGTGTATTAGATTAAATTTTTTATAAAAATGTAAAAGGAATGATTTTCAGCTAAATTCTCGTTTTGTCAAAGGATATATATATATATATTTTTTTGTAATGGCTTTCATCGTTCAACAAAAGTATTGCAGAGTCACTGACTTTCAGCACATGAAATAATTTGAAGCTTCTCAATTCTTTTCACATCACTTAATACGACATCGTCTCTAGTGAAGAATCTGCTACTCTCTTGCCCTAAAGCGAGTTAGGGTTTAACACACAAGTAGCACCCTTTTGATTTGTGTCCCTTTGCTCTGTTTTTGTCGGTTTGTGTAACCGATCAACTCAAGCTATTGGCTCCTCACTCCCTGAAATTTGACTTCACCACTGGATCTTACCAAAGTTTTTCTATATGAAGAAATCTTCACCCTCACAATATCATTATTTATGAACCACAAGAACAGGAACCAGTAGATAAGGCGGTGATGGACGGTGGTTACGATCAATCCGGAGGAGCTTCTAGATACTTCCACAACCTCTTTAGGCCTGAGCTTCACCACCAACTTCAACCACAGGCTCAGGCTCAGGCTCAGGCTCAACCTCAACCTCAGCCTCAGTCAGATGACGAATCTGACTCCAACAAGGATCCGGGTCGACCTGATTCCGACCCGGTTACCTCGGGATCAACTCCCCAGAAGCGTCCACGTGGACGTCCTCCGGGATCTAAGAACAAGCCGAAGCCACCGGTGATTGTGACAAGAGATAGCCCCAACGTCCTTAGATCTCATGTTCTTGAAGTCTCATCTGGAGCCGACATAGTTGACAGCGTCAACACTTACGCGCGCCGGAGAGGGAGAGGTGTCTCCGTTCTCAGTGGTAACGGCACGGTGGCTAACGTCGCTCTAAGGCAGCCGGTGACGATTCATGGAAATAATGGTGGAATTGGAGCCGGAGTCGTGGTCGGAGCCGGAGCCGGAGGGGTTGTGACTTTACATGGAAGGTTTGACATTCTTTCCATCACTGGTACGGTTCTTCCGCCGCCCGCGCCGCCGGGATCCAGTGGTCTGTCAATCTTTCTTGCTGGTGGACAAGGTCAGGTGATCGGAGGAAGCGTGATGGCTCCACTTGTGGCTTCGGGTCCAGTGATACTGATGGCTGCATCGTTCTCTAACGCAACTTTCGAAAGGCTTCCGCTTGAAGATGAAGGAAGAGAAGGCAGAGGAGAAGTCGGAGGAGGAGGTCCACCCCCGGCCACGACAGCATCACCGCCGTCTGGAGCCGGTCAGGGAGAGTTAAGAGGTAATACGAGTGGTTATGATCAGTTTTCCGGTGATCCTCATTTGCTTGGTTGGGGAGCCGGAGCCGCTTCAAGACCATCTTTTTAGATTTGAAAATTATGTCCGTAAAATAGCTATAACCAAAATTTTAATTTTTGAAAATAAAATAAACCATTTCATGATAATGACATCTTCGTAATTATATGTTTGGATTCTTTTGGTTTTGTATTTAGTTTATCATAATATGAACATTAATTTGGATTCGTATCTTTAGATATACTTCTTCATCCACATTTTCTCTTCTTATTCTTTTTTAATCACTAAGGTTGCAGACCCTATATATTATTTGTTGAATGCTTGACTTCACAAAAAAATAATATTAGAAGCCAACTTTAAATACGACTTACCTTGGTATTAATAACAATAAAGTTATTGGGTTCATTCACACATATATACATTTGACTCATATTAGTATGCGCAACCCCTTTTTGGGGTAGATATGAAAGATAAATCACTTAATCTATGTTACTATGTATACCAACTAACAAACATCTTGTTCTTTTCATTCATTTATTTACCACATTATATTTTGACAATCTAATGAATATCTTCTTCTGTCTCAAAATTTGTTGTAATTAAAGAGTTAGCCTTCGACAGCCTTGAGCATATTGGAGGACTTCAAATCAGGTTTATGCTTAGGAACCTGATTCGATGAAATATTTTTTAACAAACTGACTTCTACTTTGTTTTCGATGAGACCGATATAAGATCGTATAAATCAATCATAAAAAGGGTTTAAAATCGTATAAAAACAAAAATAACGCTTTAAAATTTCTAAAAAAGTTTTAAAGATAGCGGTTACAACAATAAAAACATACCATCACATGAAAAAAAAATATGGTAAAAGATGATTTTTTGACAGTTACAACAACTAGATTAATGGCGGAAACACGAGAACATTACATGACCTGCCAAAATCAAGACATGAAAAACATTTGGCTTTGTGTTTCATCAGTTTCCTTTTAGATAATTAGAAATATCTATAACAACATTACCAAATGGGTTTTTGAGTACCAAGATGTGTGAAAATGAGGATTGCATCAAGTCCCTAGACAATATACAAAGACATAAATTTTGAAGTATATATATATAATATCTATGTGAAAGGCGAAAAATTACATAACCAATGCATGTCTAACAAAGATTTGTGGTGAAATGTCTCCAATGAGCTGGGGATAACTTTTTATTTATGTCGGTAAGAAATTGACTAATTTCAGGTTTTTTTTACCAACATACATAATATCATATGGATTTAAATATGGATAATGACAAATTTGCAATACGAACACAAACTATTATGCTATATGTATCTTGGTCAATTTGAAGTGTACTTGTTATATAAGATGAGAATGAGAATCGGATATACAACCTCTTTTTATAATGATAAGTTCATAAATTTTATATATTTGGCTTTTTAGGGCTTGAAGAATGTAAAGAGAAATAAAGGGTATTGTACTTTTGGACCATGCATAAGACTTTATCTTTTGAAGATTTCCATGTAGGTCGTGTCATGTGCCTTACATGCAAGAAATTGGATCTTATTTTGTTTTGTTTATTGAAATTTCTGTATAAATATGTTCACTGTATGCGTTATCTAAGTACGCTGGTAATTAACATAAATGCAAATGTATGACTATGATTGGATATATATAAAATTTGTTACAAAAAAATAATGATCATAGATATATATACATTCTACACCCTACGTATATGCCATGAAGCTTGATACAATATGTGAACTGGGCTGGATCATAGTTTAGGTTATTCTAACTCAATCTAAATTATGTTTGGTTACTAGAAACGTCACATGCATGACAGTTTTTACCAAATTTTCTTACGAGATTAATATGGTTTTCTTTTGTATAATATTCTACTTACTAAAATAAAATAAAACATAGATTGCACAATGATAAAATGTTATATGCTGGCCTGCTGGGATATAAATCTAAGTTACATATAATTTAATATAAAAGTCTAGTCCAATTAATACTAATATGAAGTTTATTTGAAAAAAGTCCAAAAACAATTTTTATACGAACTTTCCTTCTTAAACTAGGGCTTGAAAAAAGTATATATCGTATATAATTAAAAAAATATAATTTTTTTTTTTATCAAATTTATCAAGAATCGCATATGTTTACACCTAAATTTTTAAAAAATGACAAGCAAAACATCATAAATTTTAAAAACGTGTTACATTCCGATTGTAATATATTTTTTGAAAATTGTACTTTTGGATTTCTTTCCTCAATCAATATGCATGTTCATATAGATCAATTTATTAACAAGTGAAAAGATATGAGGGACCGTATCTCGGTTAGAGTTTAATATATATTATGGATCACGAAAGCAACACGACGCAACTAAGGCCTGGTTTTAGGCCCATTAAACTCGACCCAAACACTCGATGATAACATTCCAAATTCATAGCCACACAATTATTGTTGGTTGCAACCTTTAGTATCAGGAGCAGCCTTCCTACTATGATGGAACATCAATGTTCGCTTCTCTACTTTAATCTTCAGAACTCAAGTTACAGTCAAACTATCACATTCGCTAACGCTTTAAGTTCTGATACAAACGGAATTTCTAAAGAACAAAAGAGGTCGTCAAATTCATCAAATAAACAAGTAGAAAAGAACGAGCTCACTTTGAGATGACATCCGTCACTGCTCAAAGGGGACTCTCACAAACAGTCGACCGTGCAGGCTCACGACCGCTGATGTATGCAGCGGATCGATTCTTGCTGGAAAGTTCACAATCTACCAAAACCAAAATCAATGTCAAAAAGACGAACTATCCTTTAGTTAGTAAATATGGTTCTAATTGGAGACTCAGAATCTAACCTTTTTGAAGGGTGTGATTCCCCAAGGATTGTCAAGCTGTTCAGGTTGGCCTGCTATAACAAGCCGCCCTGCAGGGTCTGATTGAACGCGGACCTGCAAGAAATCTAATTATGTTGAATAGCTAAATCCCGTATACAAAGATTACTAGCAAGTTCATTATGGCAAAAAAAGGGGTATTCAGATTAGAATCCAGCATCTATCTCTACTTTAATTTTCCAAACATCTCTGCTGTTCACATATATATTGTAGATAAAAGGAGATATATATTGCTTGTATACCAATTAACAACCAGGGAAAAGATTCTTTGTACTAAAGATAAATCTCATTGAGCTTTAGGAGATAGAGTTTCAAGGAAAAAAGCTCACCTCTTCACGAAGAAGTCCAGGTACCAGTGCAAATATCTCGAAGCAGTCTTTCTGTAAATAAAGACAACAATAAGAATTCAGACTCAAAACAAGACCAGATTGCAGTTATCTCCTTTACTTCAGACTGTCTCCTTTTTTTTCCCTTTTTTAACTTTTTTCTCATGCCTCTAGTTTCAAGAGTTGGGTAAATGCTGCATTACATTGGAGGAGAAGGTACTCACAGTTTCTCTGACATTTATCTTCACCCAGTCTGCAGGGGGCCCAACATCAATAACCTCAGCAGTTGACCTATTAAGCCAAAATCATATTATTCATCTCCTTGCTTTTATCAGAGCACAAGAAATCAAATGAAGAAACTTGGTGCTGAGTCATATGAACAAGTTCAGGTCACATGATGCTCTGTGTTCATTTAATCTCATGAACTATTTCTGAAATGGTGGTTCTTATCACTACCACCCAGAGGAACAGTGCTTGCGATCCAGCAAACATTAGACAATGAAACAGGGTTTCTCAGTGGACAGAAGACGGTGTGTCATTGCACATGGTACAGCGATCTTGCGTAAGAGACAAAAATATAAAGGAGATGATTAGCTTTCGTAACTGCTTGTCTGTTTCGTGTGATAGAACAAGGTCCATGCCAGTTGGTGTTTTTTGTTTATGCACACCTGAAAAGTGCACAAAAACGGTGGCATTAGGTAACCCTTCTGTAAGTCTTAGAGAAGATAAACAGCACTTTAGGAACATTACCAATATTTTTGAGGTTCTTCTGCTTTGGGGTTGAATTTAAGCCTTTATCCTACAAAGAAGAAGTACAAACAGCATCATGGTGCTGCGCAAGTTTCTGCATGGTGAATCATCAAGCGTGGTAAGATCTAAATTAGTACCTTAACAACAGGCTCAGAAACCTCACCAGATCCAAGAAGGCGCTGAGAATGCCAACCTTGCATAGCACGAGCAGCAGCATCTCTTCGTGCTCTGCCTGACCCAGAACCTTGATGGCTAATTGCCTACATAAGTGCTCTTATATTAATGAGGGAAACAGGGGACCTCCCCTATATATAGGTCATGTACATATTATTTCTTATGGCATTCCCCATTTGACACGAAAAAGGTACAGAGTAAGATTGCAGAGAGTAGCATATAACATGATTAGCTGATGTTACGAATTCCCGAAATCCTCTGTTACATATTATCCTGAAAAGAGCTCCAGAGCTTTCACTTCATCTATTCTAATTGCATTGATACATATTCTTAAATTGACCCCCTCTCACCTACCCAAAAGCATAAAAGTTACACATTTTCATAGGAAAGTCTAACCTCCTTTTCAAGGCCGGCAGGCGGAAGACAAGCTGAACCAGGAAGGTTAAGCTCACCATTTTTCCTTAGATACTTTTCATACTCCAAGAGTGACTGCACTTGGAAAATGAGGATAAAAAGCATGAAGTATCTACATCCATATGATTTAGTAGAATAGAAGTCAACCAGCACATTCAATGAAGAGATAGTCGGACAAACTGTTAGACGCCTATACAGAAAACCAAACTCTCTAGTCTCAGACACCATACCAGAAAAAAGAAGCACCAAGAAATTGTCTAATTGAAATGAAAGTAATAACATGCTAATCTCGATACAGCTACGAAAGAACAAAAATAAAATTCACCTTCTCATAGAAAATGCGGAATGTCCAGGAGACTGTAGTGCATGTCCTGGATAAGAAAATTGAACAATATAATGTGGAGGTCAAAATCATACAACAACGGATAATTAGCGGAGTAAGGAAAAAAGGAGCCATACTTCGGAGGATGGAAGGATTCTCCAACTTGCCGCCATAGCTTAGATGTGGTGACCTATGTAAGAAAATGTAAATCATAGGCATTTTGAATACCACAGGCATATACTTTAAACCAACGAGAATGTGATTCGAGTACATACTTACAAACAAAGCAGATTAACATACAGTTAAAACTCGATAAATGAATATTCGATAAATGAATAACCTCGACAAATAAATAATTTTTTCAGGTCCCGACTTGGACTAATAGGCTAAATGAATCATTTCGCTAAATGCATTAATGAATATTTTTTTGAAATCTTTAAAGGCCTTATGTAAATATAAATGAATAATCATCACATTTCATTAGATATATATATATATATATTAAAAATATTTTTATTCAATTAACAATGTTCGTAAAATAAGTCATTCTTTTACAAAAAAAAAAGAATCTATAGTTTTTTGTTTCTTTTCCACCAAAATTCATCTCATCCAGATTTATTATATCACAAACAAAACTTTGTGAATATCTTACTCGTGTTATAAAAAGTAGTTTCATAAGGTGACAACTACTATCTGGTTTTGAATCATTCTCATAATTTAGTAAAGACTCAATAACTTTATCGTCACAGTTCCATAACGACATCATTTTTGTTACTTATGTCTTAGGTGATATAATTCATCACCAACACTTATATTTATGTATGTTACATTGAATTTTAAGAACTACAAGACTTCTTTTTCCTAATTCTACATCAATCTAGAAAACTTCAATTTCATAGTTTTAGAAAACTTCATTTTTCTAATTTTACAAAACTTTCATTTTTATTTTGATTTTTTAAAAAAAAATTTAGATGTACAAAAATACTATTTAAATGAATAAAAATTTATTTATCGATAAATAAATAATCTCGCTAAACGAATATTTTTTACTAGTCCTAAAAATATTCATTTATAGAGGTTTAACTTTAATCAACATAAAACTGCATTTAACTAATTCTTTCCAGGACGCCAATTCCTTGGTCTTAGACAATCTTATCATTCATCAGCTAACGTAGCTCACTTTCTAGCTTATTATACTGCATGCGTTATCCACTACCCAAAACATAAACGAGAAATGATGCCAATGACTAGTATAAATAAGGTAGAAGATTTTCAACCTACAGTACGAGGAGAGAAAAGATAAGATCTTAGTAAAGAACGAAAGCGGATAATTACCACGTCATAGCCACCTAACTTGATGACTGCTCGCCATAGCCTACATTACAGAGCAAAGTAAAGCATGCAGAAGTCAAACAAGGATTACCTAATATAATGAATTTTCGAAGAACTAAAGCAACATTTTCCAGCAACTCACTTGAGACAGTTTAAGGGCTGTCCATAAAACTTGGGGGCTTTAAATTCCAGGAAATTCTCCTTGTTATAGGCCTCCACTTCTTTAATAAAAGCCTCTTGATCCTCTGGTGTCCCTGCTTCATCAACTTCCTTGGCCTGTAAAGAAACGTGAACTTGTAATGCAATTAAGCAGCAAATTATGAGACCACAAAGCTCCTTTCCCGTAAACAACAAAACAATCATCTTCGAGGATGAACCTCAAATGTGATACAAACATGCTTCCATTACCTCAGAATCACTTAGCAACCATGTCTTCCACTTCTTAACACTTTCAACTGGAACTTGCGGAGCCGACGGTTCCCCCTTCAGAGGAGTTGATTCCTCCAGTATTTTCTCCTCTTGACCGCCATCACCGCGAATCTTCTTTTCAGACTGATCAACATCACCGTTCTTTTCATCAACATTGTTCTGACCACCTGGCTCTTCATTAGCCTCGGTTTCATTAGCAATGGGAGCATCGGATAGATGAACGTCAGTGTCCAAAGTAAGAGTGTTATCATCGGGAACAGGAGACTGAGATTTTTCAGTTGGATTTTGGTCTTTCTCTGGTTCTGAAGGCTTTTCCTCTATACCTTTGGTATCAACCGGAGCAGTATCAGCACCAGAAGGAACATCTTGCTCTTGCATTTCGGTGTCCGCCATTAAAAGCTTCGTTTCTGGGATATACGTATATATTGCCACAACAAGATAAAGCTACAAGAACCACAAAAACAAAACAAAATCCATCAAAAACGATCAATCAAAATTCCATAAGACATCTGATACCACTATCGATGATTCCTAACAAAATGCAAAAAAAAAATTAAAAAAAAATATAATGTTATTTCTCTCGATCTCTTAACGCCTTCTGCCTGAGAAAAAAACATAATTGAGAGTTGGAACGCACAAAATCTGAGTCCTACTCTCTCACTGACTCGAGCGCGACAAAAAGGCTAAGAAAGCAGAGCTTAACGAATCGAGGGAGTGCACAGAAACAGAAGTGGTTACCGGTTCCGCAGGGAAGACGACGCCGGCATAAAACGCGGGGTTAGGGTTTGTTAAAAGACGGAGAAATGGAAGGACGCCGGCGGAGAAAAAGGAGCGACAAAGAATCAATCAATTTTTTTTTATTGTCAATTTAACTAAAGATTTTAATACCACTTCTAAATCAATAACGGAAAGAATTTTGTTATTGGCTAAGACACATCAAATTAATAAGGATATGGAAAAATAAATTAAACATCCACAAAAACATTATTTTTTTGGTTCTTTCAGTTTCCAACCCGTGTTCGAACATACGGAGCCGCATAATCGACCGCATAGACGCTCCATGGAAACGCACATTTGCGAAAAGATACTGATCCACCTAATTATACGATGGTTTGCATTTTAATGTTTTAACCGCATAATTAAATAAAGCACCGTTTTTTTTTTTTTTTTTTTTTGTCAACATAGTCTAGTGGCTTTAATATCCCCAATAACATGTGGGATGTTGGGTTCGAACCCCAGACCTGGTGTAATGAATGCAGAAGTGGCTACCATTATGCCACAATTCCTACCGAATAAAACACCGTTAGATATAAAAAAAAAAGAAAAAAAAAATATTATTATTCACAATCAAATCAAACTTGAAAACGGTTGGTTTTAAAATTATAGAGTACGAACCATTAAATACTACTATAACTAAAATTATACATTGAAGAATTAGCGGAGGAAGTTAGAAAAACGTATTGTAAGGAAATGATAATTGAGGAAGTTGGACCTTTACGGCCCATGTAAATAACAAAGCCTGCTACTTGAAAGTATGGGCTGATCATCGAGTTTTGTTTAGAAAATAAATCTTCTAGATACAGCAAAACAAAAGAATCTGCTTAAGGGTATTTTACAAAACAAAAGAGTTTTGTCTCGATTCTTCTTTACATTCGTCTTATTCGTTACAGATTTTGCTTTGTAAGTTTCAATTTATGCTTGTTTTGCCATAAGTCATTCCTCATAAATTGCTTATAACTGAAGCAATTTACTGATCCGCAAAAAAAAATTATTGGGGAAGGGAATTTCTTCCATAATTTTTTTTTTAGAATTATATTATTGATTAATTTCAAAAACATTGAAACATTACAAACTTGGCAAAAAAAATTAATATCTACGAGTCAAGAATCGAGGAAAAATATAAATATTCCAGAAGAAACGAGTAAAATGCGACAAAACAAGCAAACCTAAAGAAAAATATAGCTAATCAACAATAATATACTATAATTATATTTTTTTCTTCCCAAAAATATTATGTTTGTATTGTTACTATATTGATAAATAAACTAGGATATACCGTTTTTTCAAAATCTCCTGAACTTTTCCAAAATTAAATAAACTGAAAATAACAAATCATAGCAAACAACAACCTAATATTTGGAGGTGTGATTCCGTCGACATGCACTCACATGTTTTGGTTCATTTTGATGTTTTTTTTCTTTTCTTAAACACTTTTCAGAAAATATTATGAATGGTAACACATGTGCCTTTCTGCTTCTTGACCGTTGTTATTATATGTTACAAACCATTCACATCTTAGTATCCAAACTGGTAAATATATGTTACAAACTTAAAATGGTGATGATGATCTTCTCATCAGTACTTCCGACACTGGAAAATAATTGAGAACCTAATGAATGAATGTGGATCCAAAGGATACCAATGTGGGCATTTAAAGCATCCAGAATGTTACAAGCCTTTCTGTCAGAAATCTATGGACTTTGGGACCATTTTTTTATTAATAGCCTTTGATCCTCACATCTCCAATGGGTACAAATCAAAATTTTCAAGTATGTCACGTGTCTAGTTTTCATTGACGAACATTAAATGAGTGGCCCTTATATATCGGTGAGTGACACATCTTTGATCCACGTTCATCGCGTGCCCTTTTGCATCATAGCTAAGCAACAACATAATTCCAAATCTATGCTTAAGATCTTTGAACGAAAAGAATATATCTTCACAAGTCTTGCGGTTAAGAGAGTGGTGTTTTTCCTAAGAAGAGTTTGTAGGATTCGTGTCACAAAAGGAGCTTTTGTTATCAGTGTATCCACTTTTACGACAAGTTCATTGCTAGATATTAAGGTTGATACAGTGGCAGAATTATATATTTTTAATGGGGGCGATAACTATTAATTTTTTAATTTTTTTATTAAAATTATTTCTTTTGATATACATAAGCAAATTTTAAAAAGTATTTATTAATTTTATATATATACAATATTGTTTAAAGATATATAGGCATCGTTTTATATCGATTTCTCCATTACAGTTTATGTGTTTACCTTTTTAATATCTTTAAATACACATTCTCATAAATACTTATTCAGTAAAGAATTAAACAAAAAATTATTAAATAATTTTAAAAAGAGAGATGGTAAAATGAATATATCATAGATTCAAAAATGTGTTGAAATCAATAAAATTAATGTCAATTAGATTATGCAGTTATGGGAGAGATTAATTGGAAGATAGTTTATACTGGATTATAAATTACTTAAGAAGATAAATTTTTGATTCGAATATAAACTAATGGGGGCAGAGTTGTCTTTTTGTTTTTCTTTGTAATTATTGACAAACCAAAAAGGAAAAGACAGCTAAGTCATTATTTTGTGGGGGCGTTTTTTTCTGAACGCCTTTCGCATGATGTCTTGGGTTTTAGTAACTTTGTCTCCTATCAGTATTATTTTGGGTCGATAATTAATACAATCAATTGATTGTTATCAAACGGGTTATTTTTACATGGAAGTATCCAGACTAAAAAGATATATATTAGAAGTCATCAAACACATTTGTAAAGTTAGATCAATTGTTCTGTAATGAATTTTGATGAATAGCAAAAGATGGCGAGTCTGCATATTCTGTTTTGGTCTTTCACCCAACTTTCTTTTTTCCACAAAATTAGTTCTCTCAATTTATAGATGTTCTTAATTTTAATATTGTATTCTTAATTATTCGGCTACTTTGAAAGCCAATTATATCATTAAATGAATAATTGAATTGCATGTTGGGGACACTGCTCACACACACAATTTCGGTTGTTATAAATATTTACTAATTAAGGCCACTACACTACTATTTATTCGCATAATTAATTTCATTTACTTTAATGTACTTATTCCATGAAATAGAAATTCACATTTTATAGTTCTTTGGGTAATGACTAGTTCACTTATATGAGTATGCTCTTTTGTTTTGTGTTTGTTTTTTTTTCCCCTTCCCATGAAAAAGCTTTACTTTAACCTAATCATTTTGTTTCTTTGTCAATATAAGGTAACTTATTGTTAATCTTTTTAAGTCTGATTTACGACCATTATATATAGCTAATCACTTGATGTCAACTTGATGCTATGTTTAATAGATTGATGTAAATATTTATTACTAAACTAGATTGCCTACTATGAACACGTTTATGATTTTCAACATCAGGGAAAAAATTAATGCTGATTGTTCCTAATAAATTGATAAAAAAATATATTTGATATAATTACTACTCTTTCCATTTTTATGTATTATTTTAGATTTTAACACATAAATTAAGAAAATATTAGATTTTTATTTTATTTTTCCTAAACAAAATTATTATTAGTTATATACTTAAATACAATCTACCCAATAATAAAATAAATTATAAAATACAAATAGTTATAAAATATTAGAACTGATAAATTTTATATTAAAATTAAAACGATACTTATCAAAATAATTTTGTTTTCTTAAAGCGATATTTAAATAAAAATGAAAGGAGTATAAAACTTCACATATTAGATCCCAGAAGATATATTGTTTAAAAACAAAACATTATATCTTAAACATTATATTTAGAATTTCATAAGTTAGCAGCATAACCGAAACATTTTATTTTTAAAAACAATTCGCAACAAAAAGAAATTTGTTTACAAAAATAAACAAAATAATTAACGGAATATTGTTTTCCACCGTCCGATAAACATTATGGGATAACTCTATTTCGACAAGAACCACAAATTAAACATAGAGACACTTCGTAGTCGCTATGACGAAAGGCATGACGACAGTCCGACATAACTGTTCTCAGACAAAGCCTGCTTAAGTCATCTTTTGTATTCATGCATATACATACGACAACCTATAAAACAAAACAAAGAAATTCATGAGTTTTCCAGTATTGGTGGAAATTATTATATTATTTTTTGTATATCTTTTTTTCTTTCTAATTCACACGTTCGTGTATCTTGTGGATTTTTTTTTTTCTATTTCATGAAATACATTAAATATTAATCAATTACAGAGAGTGACATACTGGCATATATACATGTAATTAGACTTATTTGACCATCCTTATAATAACTTATTTGACAAAAAAAAAGTCCTTATGATTTGAAACTTTTTTTTCTTTATGGTAAAAGTAATATTTTAAAGAAACTTACTGTTTTGAATTTGAATAAAATACATGTATGATTTTTATGTATTAGCGGATGCGTAATTTTATTCTATGAAAAAATCTTATTTTCTACCAGTTTTAATTTGGGGGATTTATTTATCTTTCATCGAGCGATACTATGTATTCTACAAATGTATCGTGTTCAATGAAATTTTCAGATGATCAAAACAAAGAAACTTACTACTACTACTTATCATACGTTGGAACTCAAACAAAGAGTTATAGCCTAGAGAGCTACGTATCTATGATATATACAGCTTAAATTGTTTCATACGGAACAAAACAATTAAAAAAATGATGTGCAAGTCTGACCCGACTCATGCGATACCAAGTTGTAGAATATTTATAAAGTTAAAAACTAAAATTAAAATTAATATTCTATAGAACAAAAAAATATGAAATTCTCATCCCACAGGCATAGAATAATAATTTTCATTTACTTAAATAGGAGATAATTTACTTTCTTAGTCATTCGAATAACATTGGTTTCTTTTTTTTTTTTTTTATTATTGTAGACAAGAATATAAAATGAGTAGAGAGACTGCCATGAAAGTGTAACATCAGATTTGGAGACGCATTTTCTCTTTCATATATAGAGAGAAAAGAGTGTGAAGGTTACGCTTTTCTTGATTCTCCGGCGGAATATTTTTTTTTATCCCTCCAAAACGGTAAATATTTCCAAAGAAAATTATTTAATTGTTACCAGAGAGAGTATTTTCATCATCGGTTTTGTCGCAGCTGCATTAATTCATTGTTTATTCTGCTCAAATTCATATGCAACAACCGAAATCATGTTTATATGGATTATGTTTGCAGATATTAGCTTTGGAAAAAATTTAAAAAAAAAATAATAATTGGAAGCAGAGATGATGAAGCTTTTGCATCTGTTCATAACTTCATCGAAACCAGTTGTAGAGATTCTGCTGATAACAATAGTTGGATTTTATATGGCTCTGGACGGAGTCAATCTTCTTGGTCAAGATGCTCGCAAATATTTGAACAACGTCCGTTCTTACTTAAGTTTAATCCTCTTCTTCCTTCATGAGTCTCAAACAATTCGACTTTTAGTTTCTGTTTGGTTTTTTGCTGTATAGATTGTATTCTATGTGTTTAGTCCTTCGCTTATTGGAAGCCGTTTAGCTGATAGTGTTACATATGAAAGCTTGGTGAAAATGTAAGTCACCTAAGGTTTTTTTTCATCTGGAGTTGGATCTTTTACCATGTTCTGGTTTATATAATGAGAAAATGATATTTTGTTGGTCAGGTGGTTCATGCCGGTTAATGTTCTACTCACATTCATCATTGGTTCATTCTTAGGCTGGATTGTTATTGTCATCACTAAGCCTCCTTCGCATCTTCGTGGTCTCATCGTTGGTTGCTGTGCTGCTGGTACAAAACCTGAACATGATGTCTCTAAATATTTCAGATTCTGTATATATTTATATATATTTTTTTCTTAAACCCAAAACAGGGAATTTGGGAAATATGCCATTAATCATTATTCCAGCTGTTTGTAAAGAAAAAGGAGGTCCATTTGGAGATCCTGAGAATTGTCAGAAATATGGAATGGGCTATGTTGCACTCTCCATGGCTGTAAGTCTTCTTCTTCTTCAAGGTTTTATGAGTGTATATCATAATATATATATATATATATATATACTTGTACTGTTACCAGATGGGATCAGTTTACATATGGACTTACGTATACAATCTTATGCGGGTGCTATCAAACTCTCCCATTGAAACCCAACCTTCTATTGAATCCAACTGTGACAGCTGCAAAGTCCCACTGATTTCTTCTAAAGAAGAAGAAGATAACCAAAAGGTCTCATCACTTGATCAATAACTATTCATTCATCAGAGTTGATCCTTTTGGTAATGACTGTGTCTATGTGTGAGTGTGTGACAGGCTGGGAGGTGGGACAAAGTCAAGCGAAGAGTGGTTTCACTGTCAGAGAAAGTCAACTTAAGCACAATATTTGCTCCATCAACTATTGCTGCGGTAAAATGTTGGAGATATATGTTCATTTCACGCTACTGTAGTCTTACTTAACTTTTTTTTGTTTGTGTTCAGATTATCTCGCTTGTGATCGGGCTCATAACTCCTTTAAGGAAGTTAATCATCGGCAACGGAGCTCCTCTCGGAGTGCTTCAAGACTCAGTAAATTTAGTGGGGTAATTGTAGCAGAATCATAGTAAAAAAAAAAAAAAAAACTCACTCGAAAGCTTTAACCGAGCTTCTTCTGGGTCTTGTTTCTTTTGTCTGAAGGGATGGGGCCATTCCTGCCATGACACTGATTATTGGAGGAAACCTACTCAAAGGTATGAGGAGTTCAGGAATGAAACTATCCAGCGTTATTGGCGTCTTGGTTGCACGTTACATATTCTTGCCTATAAGCGGTGTTTTAATCGTAAGAGGAGCATACAAGTTGGATTTTATTACCTCAGAACCCTTGTACCAATTCGTTCTTCTTCTACAGTATGCTGTTCCACCAGCAATGAATCTAGGTTCGTTGATGCAAACCAACTCTTTTTAACTTCAGAAAGTAATATTGCTTACTTAATTGCTTTAATCACTTACTTCGCAGGTACAATAACTCAGTTATTCGCAGCTGGGGAAAGTGAATGCTCAGTGATTCTCCTCTGGACTTACGCTTTGGCTTCGGTTTCACTCACTGTTTGGCCCACATTCTTTATGTGGCTTGTGGCTTAAATCCCCACCACACACTCGATCTTGCTATCTGTATTACCTTGTTACATTTATTCAAGAATTGAACTACCAGATGATTTAATCATGTATTGAAGACCATCATTATAGAATACGTATATTTTCCTAAAAAGGTTGCAAGCTAAAAAAAAGGCTTTGCTACAAATTTGGGAACAGAAAAAACACAATCAGAAGTAATAATATGCCAAACGTAAGAAGGGTTCATAGAGCGGGAAGCACACTAGAGATATGCTTGAAAGAAGCACAAAAGAGTAAGATTGGATAAGATACTAACTGAAGATTAAAATTCCTCAGAGAGAGGACTTGTCCGGCAGATCATCAAAGTAGGGATGCTCCATAGCCATCTTCGCTGAGATTCGTTTTGCTGGCTCGTACTGCAGCATTTTCTGTTCCAGGAAGATGATTATACAATTAGTTCGTGTGTTGCGTCTAATTTGATGATTAATTAAAGAACTTTGGACTTACAGAGAGGAGATCGAGTCCAGCCTGATCGAGTTTTGGAACAGATGAGGAAAGACTCAACGGTTTCCATTGTGGGTATTCGTGCCAGTTCTTGAGTGTGCTCACTCCTGGCCACATTTCTTCATTGGGTGTCCCAAGCAACCTGAGTTTTCCCGGAAAAAGTGAGCGACGCAGGACTGTGTAATGTTTGTCAAGAAAGGGTGAAGAATGAGAACAAAGACTCACCTGAAAATATGGAGGAGCTGTTGGAGCTCAGAGTCTCCAGCAAAGATTGCTTGGTTGGTCACAAGTTCAGCTGTTCAAGGTAAAGAAACAATGTTAGTTGTTGTAATTTTGTAACTAAAGACTGATATTGAAGTGAATCCACGGAGTAAATAGAGAATATGTACCAAATATGCAGCCAACAGACCACATATCTACAGCTGTAGAGTAATGGGTGGCACCAAGAAGAACTTCTGGAGCTCTATACCATAAAGTTAATATCTGTTGCAACGGACAACCAATTAATAACCAGATACAATAACATTGAGCTTAGACAAAATGGGATAAGACGTAAGGACTATACAAGATCTCTGTACCAAATCAACATAGATTACCTCATGAGTATACTTCTTCATTGGCAGAGTGAAGGCTCTGGCTAAACCAAGATCTGCAATTTTGAGCCTCTTTGTCTTGGGATCCATCAAGAGATTGTGAGGCTTAAGATCTCTGTTATGAAACCAGGAGAAGTAGGAAGAGCGGAGATCTCTCTTGCAGGTTACTTACTTAAATCATTCTCACTTGAAACAGGGTAAAAGCAGAGAACAAATTACCTGTGCAACACCCCGTGGCCATGGCAGAATGCGATTCCTTTGCATAGTTGGTACATCAAGCTCTGAGAACAAGTTCAGAATGTTGCATTTGGGGTTTACTTAACTATATATTAAGTGAGGACAAATGAAATGAGAGAAAAACAATAAGAAGAAGATCCAGTGGTTCTAACCTTGACAATTTGGGGTGGAATGTTCCCTCCACTTTGACGGAAACTTCGGATGTATTTCTTGACATCAGTGTCCATGTATTCGAAAACCAGGTACAGCACAGTTTTTCCTTCTTTGCTCAGTCCTTGCTTAACGTCCATCAACCTAAAGAAGATGACAATCAGGACTGGCTATAAGCAAGATGAAATAGTTGATTAAAGGTCATGAAGATGATTATCCAACCTAAATGAGATCAACTCTAGGAAACATGTATCCCACAAATCTTTAGAGATTAGATCATATAACGATTAATAAACTCTTCAAACGGATTCCTACGAATTGAAATTGAGATCTAACACCTGGAAAAAATGAGACAGTGAGAGAGAGAGAGAGAGTCGACTAACGAACCAACACTAAACGAAACCCTAACGTAACTCAAAAGAGAGAAAAATGGGGGAAATTTCAAGCAATGAGCGGGTTAAAACCCTAACCTGACGATGTGAGGATCGCGAGCGAGCATGCGTAAGATGGAGATCTCGCGGAGGGTGGTGGAAGGAACGCCTTCTTCGTCCTCATGGAGACGCGTCTTCTTAAGAGCGACGATCTTTCCAGTAGCTTTCTCTCTGGCTCTGTAAACTTTCCCGTACGTGCCTTCACCAACTTTCTCAAGCTTCTCGAAAGCGTCCATGGCGGAAACAGCTATAACTTCCTTATCCATCAAAAAAATCTTCCTTCTCCCCGTCTCTCACAAGGACGCTTCTTATTGGGGAAAACTGAAATGACGGAGAAAAGAGTGTAGATGGGTTATATAATAACAATGAGATTGAAATTAATAAAGATTCCTTTTCGCTCCACTTTCTACAACGTATGGATTATTCGAAATTCAAACGTAACCGCTCTTTTTGTTAAACGCTTCCTTTATTATTTTATTTGACTCCTACTTTGTACAAAGTCTTTTTAATTTTATTTTTCTAAATTGCCACTATTCGCCTCATCGAATTTTGGAAGATCATGCATATTATATAATAAATTTGGTCTCGGTTTAGATACAAAACATTGCTCTGTAATCTCTAAATAAAAGCATACCCAAAATCCAAAACTTGCATTATTCTTTTCCTAAACTCAACTTTGCACAATAGAGTTGCGTCAATTTAGAAGGCGAATTCAAAATGAAAAGAGTCTATGAAGACAGGTAGAGAGGAATAATGGTCAAGTGAATAACGACGAGATAAAATTAAAAAAAATAGGGAAGAATGTAATAAAAATATTAAGCAAATTGTTGACCGCTGGTGGAAGAAGATGAGATTGTGGAGAGAACATCAGTCACCGAAGCCATAACACTTAAGGCCGCTTTCAAAACATCTTGAGAGCAACCCGGTTTCACTATCGTCCTCACCTGACAATAGTAATAGCAACAAGACCCAAAACATAATCAGTACAACTGCGCCCTTTGCCAATTTCTTGAGGCCTTCGCATTATAAAAAAAAAAAAGGAAAAGGAAAAAAATGTTGGAACCTGATCAAGATACTCCTGCAGCTTCTTGATTCTCCCCATGTAATCTTGGTCTTCAACACACAGACTTACCGCCTTTGCATCTGCACCTGGACCATCATACTGAAGCGGTCCTGGGTTTCTGTACATATCTTCCATCAAGAATTTCTGCGCGTTTTGTCTCAATAGCCTGCAAATCGAAGGAAAGACAAACGATCCAAGCCCCCATCACTTTACCTGGTTCATTCTTCTAGTGCTGTTGTTGTATATGAGAGGTTCAGTAACTTACTCGTATGCTTTGCCTTTCAAGTCCACCGTAGCTGGATGAATTACCGGTCTTCCAATTGATGTTGAACCAGAATTTTGGGACCAACGCATTACCGTCATCATTGCCTAAAGGTTGACAGTGAAAGAGAGTAGGTAAGTAAAACTGAAAACTTGGACCAAGTCGGAAAGAAAGAGCATAATATGCTAAACAAGCTTCATCTTAAAAGCTAGGGAGAAAAAACTCAACCGTAATGGGTGCAGCACCACATTTCCATTTGTTTACAGGACTCTTCAGGTTAGTCACAGTTGCCATGTAGCCGTTCAAACCAGCTGCAAGGATGTGGTAACATATATGCCCAAGAACCTGCATAATGATATCAATTGACAATGTCAATATCCAAAATACTATAAAAGTTGGAATAGCATTGTAGTGCAGTTGTCGAACACATACGTAGGCGTAGTCACAGTCGAATTTTGATGGTAAAGATCCACGAGCTTGGTAACCAAAAAAGTGGCAGATAGCGTTGAATTTCTTCCCTTTGTATGTCCCTTCTTTCTGTCATTTTCAGAAAATTAGTATTAGAGGAAAGATTTATTTTAAATCCCATGAATACTTGAATATTCAGACCAGTTTATTATTAAAAAAAATTGGTAAGTTGGGATTGTAATTTGTGAAAAAAAAAAAACGTGTAGCATACCGTGCGCTTGTTCATTTCATTCTCCACGAGATAAGCTAAAAGTTTCTCTGTCTCAATCTACGGAAGAAAGCAAATGAACAATTAGGATTTCAACTTCGTAAAGCACAGTAGCCATCATTTTCATTCTTCTTACCTGGGATAGCTGAGCAGAATCATCAGACTCGGGATGCAGAAGTAGCTACAACAAGATAGACGACAACTTCATAAGTATTCATACGCGTTAACATGCGAGGAAAATAGAGATAGAGAAAGTCCCATGCCAAAGAACGAGAACCTGTTTCTTAATAAATGGAGGCAAGAACTCAAACAAAGCAGATGACCACGGTGACAGCTGAGTAGATATATTATCAGCATTCACGCCCTCCTTAAGCAGTCCATGAATTTCCTGCATCGCACAACGGCAACAATATGTAAATACTTGCAATATTTTTATACTCAAGAAATCAGAAAATTTAGCTTTTTACATAATAGATAGAATGCTTGCCAGTACTGGATCATTACCTTCAACAGAGCATAGAGTTCAGGAATACTCTCAACGATCCCTTCAGGAATTAGGATGACTCCATGATTTTTGTCTGGAACAAATAAACGGTTTATCACTAAAGTTAGTGAACAAGCAAATCACTACCAACATCCAACAAACTCGTTTTAATTACAGTATGAGACCTTGTCCTGCTCTTGCTTGAACAGCATCACAGATTTGTTTTGTGATGTCAAATATTGTGAGCTTAGATGCTGTAACCTCCTCACCCAGTATCACCTGACACACTCGCATCACATGCAAATAAGAATCTAGAGACAGAATTGCCGACAGCGTCGATTGTGTATGTTTTAAAGGAATACCATGTTTGGATGAGACTGAAGTGTGCACTCCAGGGCAACATGTGAATGCTTGCGACCCATGAGACGGACGAAGTAATAATACTAGCAACAGACAGGAAAATATATCATTATAGAGAAAACTTGATAACAGAATCATAAAAATAACCCAACTTCGCAATTATCACACCATAAAAACTATTTCAATATGAATAGAAAATTCAATAAGATGAGCCAGGCTGAACAATTTAATGGTGATGAGTGCCCTAGCAATATCTCTAAGACATAATAAAGTCCGGAAATAACATTTACCTTCTCTGCTGAAAGGGCATCGGTACAGACATTGCTAATGAGCTGAGAATTCACCTGTACACGGTAGAATAAATTTAGCCTAAATAACGATACAAGGTTATTATTCTGAAAGGGCTGGAAAGGGACAAGGAAATAATGTTGGCTACAATACCTTGAAAGTAAAAAAGAACAAGACAAAGAAAAAGGAGCTAAATTGCACAGTTACCTTGCATGTGGTGTCGAAACCAACATTGGCCTCCACAAACTGATTCTTGAGATCTCCATTAATAGTGACCGGAACACCAACTACCTGAAATATAGAGGTAATATCTGCTATTAACGAATTCTTCAGTTGAAAGGTTCATGAAGTCAACATCAGACTAAGAAAAAGAAGACCGGGAAAAAACTAGGACCTTTGTTGAGCATTTTGCTTCAGCAAAAAATTCAGCAAGATGAGCGGCATCTGTGTTTGATGTTACACCTAGCCAATAAAAACATTGATTTAGAACATTTTGCGGCAAGTTTCAACAATAAGACTTACAGAACTTTTAAACATTATATGCCCTTATGACAAACACTATAAAAGAAAATAAGAACACTCGGTACCTCCGATGATAACAAGGCCATCCAATTTCAAATCTGTGCAAGCTTTTAGAGCAGCATTAACCTGCTCGGTTGTTCTAATTTGATCCTTAGTTCTTCCAAGCAAATCAAAGCCACCTAATCCAATAAACATTAATTAGCCTAACGTCAGAGAGCACTAAAGATAAAATTCTGAATTTATCTTAACAACATATTTAAAACCAACCTTGGTTTTTGTAGGTTTGAAGGACATCATCAGTGATCTCCAGGGTCTTTTGGGCAAATAGACCTTCGGAACCACCTGTAGGCAAGTAACAGAAGTTTCTGATTAATGAGCAGGCAGACATCAATTAATACGGACGTAAGATGTGACTTAATAGCAAACAATGAAGTTACAGAAATAAGAAAGCCAATGAACGGGCATAAACAGGACTTACCCAAAAATCCTAGCAAAGTGTTCTTTGCGTTGTGCACTTTGAGAGCCTCGTAAAGACCCCAAATTACATTGTGACCACCGGGAGCCTGCCTTCCAGAAAACAAAATTCCGACCCTACAATAGAAAAGAACTAGCTTCATCAAACCAACAGCATAACCGCAGAGCAAGAAACTACAGAGAACACAATATACAGATGTATGCACACCTAATCGCTGGATGCTCGGTAATGATCTGAGCATCAGGAACTTTGGCAGTAGCCCTGAGGAAGTGCGCCAAAGGCTGGCCTAGAGTATGCGGGAAAGCACGGGCAATGATATGGGCATCACCGGCTTTAGCCACAGTGGTTCCATCACCAAGTTCAACACGGACAGTAGTCCCCTGAAATGTACATCGTCCAATAACAAATTCAACTTACGATTCCAGAAAGTTTAAAAACACAATTCCAACAAAATCACATTGAACAAGCCCCAATACTATTACAACATCACGGTAGTTCACGTTGACATGCAATTCCACCTACCCCGCGCTAAACTGAAATACTAAATCAGACTGTAGATGCAAAAGGAATATTACGGAGATCCAAAACACTAGACTAGCCATCAGTAGCACAGATCTGCATGAACTGCAACACTATTGGCATATTGCTAGTTCCTCGAATTAAATAAAAAAAAAATACAGTAAACGACTCGAATGGATTAAAGTAGTCGTGAAATAACGAAACAAAGAAACAAATGATCTCAATGAAAAAGATAAGAGATTCAAACATTGGAGACAGTAGCAAGAGTGAGCGGGAAGGAAGGGAGAGATCTAAGGAGGAGAAGGAAGAAGAAGAACCTGGAGACAAGGAGGAAGCTCGGGGTGGTATTGAGATCGGAGTTGTTGAAGAGGAGAGAGTTCTCTGGGGATTCCAAAATCTGAATCCATGGGCGATAACTTTTAAGGTTTTTGAGAAATTTAGGTTGGTGAGTGTCGAAGACTCGAGAGAGAGAGAGAGAATTTAGTTTTTTTTTGTTTTTGTTATGCCCGTCAAAAGTATTTATATAGTGTGCGCCGTGCGGGGGACTTGGCGATACGATCGACCAAACAGCCAAAACTTGGTCTTCAATTTTTTCAGTTTTAGTCCA
Organism: Streptanthus diversifolius; assembly: GCA_039880935.1. NCBI lineage: Eukaryota > Viridiplantae > Streptophyta > Magnoliopsida > Brassicales > Brassicaceae > Streptanthus > Streptanthus diversifolius. The sequence goes on along the minus strand of JAXGFM010000015.1, from coordinate 1,800,907 downwards.
CGCCTCTGTCGATCACCCCTAGTTATCCTGGTTATTACGTAATTGCCACTGGCTAAATTCACGGTTTTAAGGTTTGGTTTGATAATTTCTGAATTCAATTCTTTTATCGGTTTAGAGTCTGTCTGACCAAATAATATAATAAAACATAGCATCATGAATCATGATATACAAGTATAACAAGGACATCAAAGCTGGTGACCACCTAAAACTAAAAGGAGTAGGTAAAGAGGGTCAGCTTCGTCTTGTGCTTATCTCGTGAGAGAAACAAAAAAAAAAAAGTTCAACTGTTTGATTATTATCTTCTGGAACAATTACGAAGATTCTAGGGCCTCTTTGTAATTTCCTCAGCCATATAGTCGGCCCAAATAAATACTGTTGAGAATGCAAAAAAAAAAAAAAAAGGAGAAACGGAATAGAGGAGATGATGATGTCGGCGACGGCGAGTCACGGGAGAGTGCTGCTTCCGTCATCATTAAGAGCGTCGCATCATCAGCGACCGTCGATCTCAACTGGATCGGAGATTTTGCGCGTAAGACAAACAGAACCGAGGCTAATCAGGCTGGCGGTTGCGACGACGGCGACGGCGAAGTACAAGGGTACGAGGATGAGGGAGGAGAAGCTATCGGAGATGATAGAGGAGAAAGTGAAGGAAGCGACAGAGGTTTGCGAGGCGGACGAGAGATCAGAGGAGTGTAGAGTCGCGTGGGACGAAGTGGAAGAGGTGAGCCAAGCCAAAGCAGATCTGAGGATCAAGCTCAAGCTCTTAAACCAGGATCCGCTCGAGAGTTTCTGCCAGGAGAATCCTGAGACCGAAGAGTGTCGAATCTACGAGGATTGAGGAAAGAATTTGGAGAGAGTTTCTTGTTTCATAATCAATGTGTTTTTTCTTTTCGTATCTGATTTTTAAAGATTAAGAACGTAATAACTAATAAGATATGATATCATGTCGACATGTAAAGGAAATGTTTGACATGATGGTAAATGAATTCAGTTTTATACGCAACCATGATTTGATAGATTCATACGAAAGTGCTATTTTATTGTAACATGGGTCACACGCTGGTTTGATAGAACGTCCTCGTTGGTTTGGCCCCATCCCATATGATTATCCTCCATACCTTACAGGAGAACTTCCTGGGGATTATGGATTCGACATAGCAGGACTTGGCAAGGATCGTTTTACCTTTGATAAGTACTTCAAGTGAGCATTCTCCTTTCAATTTCTACCTTTTTTCTGTATAGTTTAGGACTTAGAAGCTGTCGTCTTCTACTATCATGACTCCTATAGCTAGGTGTAATTGTCCTCATGCTTACTTGTTTTTTCCTAAATAGTAGTTTAGTACTACCGCTTGTTTTGCAGCTTTGAAATACTTCATGCTCGTTGGGCCATGCTTGCAGTGTTGGGTGCTCTAATCCCAGAAGTGTTTGATCTCAAGGGAGCTTTTCATTTTGCTGAACCCGTATGGTGGCGAAGCTTCAGGTTTTGGTTCATTACCTTGTTCTCTTTTTTCAAACATTTACCATAGTTATTACTACTAGCAAGTCAATGACATCTCAGGCTCAATCAGTCAGTAACTTGATTTTATAAACATTTAATTTTTTCACTAGGGAGAGACGTTGGACTACCTCGGGATTCCAGGGCTTCACGTAGCTGGAAGCCAAGGTGTCATTGTAATTGACATTTGCCAAGCACTCTTGATGGTAATTATACCTTTTAGGAATCAAATACACACATATGCTTCATCAACTCATAAATTCTCTTAAACCTTTGTTTCTGTATACAGGTAGGACCGGAATACGCAAGGGCATTGAGGCCTTAGAGCCACTGGGTATATACTTGCCAGGAAACATAAACTATCCAGGAGGAACGCTTTTTGATCCCTTGAACCTCTCCCAAGACCCGGTAGCTTTTGAAGATCTTAAGGTCAAAGAGATCAAAAACGGGCGACTAGCGATGGTCGCGTGGCTTGGATTCTATGCACAAACTGCTTTCACAGGCAAAGGACCTGTACAAAATCTTGTTGAGCATGTGTCTGATCCATTACATAACAATCTGCTTGCCACGCTTCAGATCTAAGAAAAGACTACGTACATAACTATGTCAAAAAGGCAGCGTGGATATGTCAATTTAAGTAACAAAGAATGTACTCTTGTTGTCTATTTGTGTGTTTGTTATAACAGAGATTCATTATTTTGGAGAGTTTTATTCGGAAATGGGTTCATATTGTTTTGTTAAGTATTAAAAGTTTTGGCCAAAACTCTGTATCCATTTCAGTTTATTAATGAAAATCTTATCTTCAGGAAAGAGAAAACTAAAAGGAAAAGAGAAAAAATAGGAATTGAGCAATTTTTAGGCGGTATAAGATCGCATTGGCGGACGTTTTCCAATCAGCCAATGACACGTGACATTTAATAAAATTATTAAATTAACAACAAAAAAAACGAAAACAAGATTTGATGACAGTATAGATGATGAGTTTAAGACTATCCACGAGTCATGCCATAGACATTCTACTTTTATTTTATTTTTGGCTTCGACGATCTAGTCACTCGATGATAAACTTTGGTGATGTTTAAAGGAAATTCAAACTTTTTTTTTTCTTTGAATTTTAATTTGGATGATTATATTGAAAATTGGTAATATGTTAATTTGGCAAACGTGAGTAATCATTTGATGTTGGCTTCATAGTTTATTATAGTTTGGTAGACATTTAGTCTGAGTTTTAAGGTTAAGACGCAAGCTGATTCAAGATTATTTCTAACTTGTGTTACTATATGATTAATGTTATCCTCAATGTTTGAATAGAGATTAATGTTGTCTTTTTAAGAAGAATGTTAAATCCTCATCTTTCTCTCCGACGGGACTTTGGAGTCCACATATTTTACAGAAAACACCCTTGTTCGTTTCGAATTTACAGTTTGTGCCATCACCGAACAAAATAAGAAAAGTTTCGTAAAAGGTAAGAAGGTGTTGAAGACAACACAGAACAAAGAAGAAGACGAAGAAGAACGAAGAGAAAAAATAAAACTGAGAGGGAAATCAAGGCAGAGAGAAGCTGCGCATATAGAAATACACCCTTGATTCCCTCTCGTTCCTGGATCAATTTCGAAAGTCGATATTCAATTTTGGAGTTGCTCAAATCTGAAGAAGTCTCTGAATGTTCGATTCGATTTCGTCTCAAGCTTTTGTTGGATTAAGAAAAAGGGTTTCATGCTTGAAGCTGGAATTCTGTATCGGAATTCATGTAGTACTTCGACCTAGCCGAGTTATGCTAAGGTACGACGATTCCTATTCGTTCTCCCGATTTGTAGTGGAAGATGTTTAAGTGAAAGTTTCAGCTACTGCAATTCTTCCATCTGATATTTATTTCTCTTCTATTTTCGGATAACGAAACTTTCCCAAAAGAGGCTATGAAATTGATTAGTTTCATAAGGGTATAAGAGAAGCTTTGATATTTTTTTCCTTTTCAATCTCCTAGATGTTGATTAATTTTGTGTGTTTCGATCTGTTGATCTCCAGGTGCTGATAGGTGGAGAAAATAGAGAAATGAAGGAGGTAGGTCTTCAAGTCGCTGCACCGATTTCAGTTCACCATCCGATGGGAAGAAAACGCGATCCTTGTTCCCAGATGACTAATCACCAGCCGCACTGGCTTGTGTCACCTCAGCCACATCCGAGGAATGACTGGAATCCTAAGATGTGGGAATGGGACAGCCAGAGATTTGAGGCTAAACCAGTAGACGCTGAGGCTCTCCAGGTCAATGTCAATGCGAGGACTAACAACGGCGGTTCGAGTTACGAGGGAGAAGAAAGAGGCCTTGATTTGAACCTCAGCGGTGGTTTTAACGCTACAGAAGACACACCGATCGTAACCGGACCGAACAAGAGAGTCAGGTCGGGATCTCCGGGAAGTGGAGGCGGAAACTACCGTAAGTGTCAGGTGGATAACTGTAAGGAAGATCTATCAGTTGCTAAGGATTATCACAGAAGACATAAAGTCTGTGAGGTTCACAGCAAAGCTACCAAAGCTCTTGTTGGGAAACAGATGCAGAGATTTTGCCAACAGTGTAGCAGGTGAAAGAATCTCATTTTGTTCTTAATCAATCTTGTTTTCTAGAAAGTGATTAGGTCTTGAAAGTTTGAAACTTTTGGCTTCTAGGTTTCATCTTCTTTCCGAGTTTGATGAGGGAAAGAGAAGTTGTAGGCGTAGATTGGCTGGACATAACAGGCGGAGGAGGAAAACTCAGCCCGAGGAGATTTCTTCTGGGGTTGTAGCTCCGGGGAATTCTGATAATACCTCTAATAACGCTAATATGGATATCCTGGCTTTGTTAACAGCTGTAGCTTGTGCACAAGGTACTTAAGGCTCTGTATCATTCTCCTCTCTGGTAATTTTGCTTTAGATATTTACTATTAACAAATTCCCAGTCTGCGTTTTGCAGGTAGGAATGATGCTAAACTTAATGGGTCTCCGGCAGTGCCACACAGAGAGCAACTTCTTCAGATACTTAACAAGATCAATGCGTTACCTTTGCCTATGGATCTTGTCTCAAAGTTGAACAATATCAGAATTTTAGCCAGAAAAAATCTGGATCAACCTTCGGCTATGAACCCACAGAATGATATGAATGGGGCCTCTTCACCATCTACCATGGACTTACTTGCTGTACTCTCGACAACTTTAGGTTCATCTGGACATGAGGCCATAGCTTTTTTATCTCAAGGAGGATTTGGTAACAAAGACAGCAATGAGAAAACTAAGTTAACTTCTTCTGACCACGCCACTACAATCAATTTGGAAAAGAGAACTTTGGAGTTTCCATCTGTTGGGGGAGGAGAGAGAACCAGCAGCAGTAACTCCTCTCGTTCTCAGGATTCAGATTCACGGGCTCAGGAAACTATATCTAGCTTATCTCTACAACTATTCACCTCTTCGCCAGAGGATGAGAGTCAACCAACGGTTGCATCTTCAGGAAAGTACTATTCTTCCGCGAGCAGTAACCCCGTTGAAGATAGATCGCCATCATCATCTCTGGTCATGCAGGAGTTGTTCCCGTTACAGACATCTCCTGAAACCATGAGATCTAACAATTGCAGAAACTCTAGTCCCAGTCTCAGGACTAGTTGTTTGCCTCTCGAGCTCTTTGGTGCATCAAACAGAGGAGCTGCAGCAAATCCTAATTTTAAAGTATCCAGGCATCAATCTGGTTATGCTTCGTCGGGTTCAGATGATTCTCCTCCCAGCTTGAACTCTGATGCTCAGGTATGCAGCTAGCCATATTCCCATTGTAAACTGAAATCAACGTCTTCGCAAAGCAGGTCTACAGCTACTTTCATGTGTTTTCAAACAGGACCGCACGGGAAAGATAGTTTTCAAGCTACTTGGAAAAGATCCTAGTCAGCTCCCTGGGACATTGAGAACCGAGGTGATAACTTCTTAAAATGTTAAAGAATTATTGGTTGCCGTCCTTTAAGTCTAAAGTTCTTAACACTACAAATATTTTTCAGATCTATAGCTGGCTTTCTAGCATTCCATCAGAAATGGAGAGCTATATCAGGCCTGGCTGTGTTATTCTTTCTGTCTATGTGGCAATGTCAGCTTCTGCTTGGGAACAAGTTAGTGAATCTGCTTTGGTCTTAATTTGCTCTAAGCATCCTAAGGAGCTGATGGGTTTTATGTCTTTTTCGTTCAGCTTGAGGAAAACTTGCTGCAGCGGGTTAGTTCTTTGGTTCAAGATTCAGAGTTTTGGAGCAACACAAGATTTTTGGTCAACACAGGCAGACAGCTCGCATCATACAAACATGGTGAGTGCTTATGAGCTGCTACTTCTGTGTCCGTTGGTGTGTATGGTTTGCAAGATAATAACTTAGTCATTTCTATGCAATGTTACAGGTAGAATTCGTCTGAGCAAATCTTGGAGAACTTTGAGTTCACCAGAGCTGATCACGGTGTCACCTCTTGCTATTGTAGCCGGTGAAGAAACAACTTTGGTAGTAAGGGGTAGAAGCTTGACTAATGATGGAATAAGGTAAACAATTTAGCCATTTTTCTCATGTCTCTGTTTTTTGGTCCTAAGCTTCATGGTTATTATGCTGCAGTTTCCGTTGCGCGCATATGGGTAATTATACGTCAATGGAATTAACGGGAACAGCGCATAGGAGTACCAAGTTTGATGAGTTAAATGTAAATAGGTTCAAAGTTAAGCGTCTAAGCCCTGGTTCTCTGGGGCGCTGTTTTGTTGAGGTAAGACTTTGAAACGACTAAACTTATAGTTTCTTAGTAAATTAATGTTTTGGAAGATGTTAGTTTAACACTTACCTATTGTGTCGACACAGGTGGAGAATGGATTCAGAAGCGACAGTTTCCCTTTGATAATTGCCAATGCCTCAATTTGCAAAGAGTTGAATCGCCTTGAAGACGAGTTTCATCCAAACGAAGTGACAGGACACAGCTCAGATCGTCCGAGATCAAGAGAAGAAGTTCTTTGTTTCTTGAACGAGCTCGGTTGGCTATTTCAGAAGAAATGGACATCCGACATTCATGGAGAATCCGACTTTTCCCTCCCTCGCTTTAAATTTCTGCTTGTATGCTCTGTTGAAAGAGATTACTGTTCTCTCGTAAGAACGCTCCTGGTTATGATGGTAGAGAGAAATTTGGGCAAAGACGGTCTGATGAACAAGGAGTCCTTAGATATGCTGGCTGAGACTCAGCTATTGAACCGCGCTGTTAAAAGGAAGAACACAAAAATGGCTGAAACGCTGATTCATTTTTCTGTTAATCCCACCGCTAAAAAGTTCATCTTTTTGCCTAACATCACGGGACCTGATGATATCACTCCTTTGCATCTGGCTGCTTCTACATCTGGCTCAGATGATATGATCGATGCCCTGACTAATGATCCACAAGAGGTAAAGTTTCTATAATTAGAATCCATCTAGTTTAGCCTATTGTTTTCTTCTTTCGATAACCCGAGTTTCGCTTTGTTTCTGGTTTCAGATTGGATTGTTGTGCTGGAATACCCTGATCGATGCAAGCGGACAGACTCCATTTAGCTATGCTGCAATGAGGAACAACCACAGTTACAACACCTTGGTGGCTCGTAAACTTGCAGATAAGAGAAACGGTCAAATATCTCTGAACATCGAAAACGGGATTGATAAGATTGGTCTGAGTAAGAGAATAAGCTCAGAGCTCAAGAGATCTTGCAACACATGTGCAAGTGTGGCTTTGAAGTATCAGAAGAAGGTTTCGGGATCACATCGTTTATTTCCAACTCCGTTCATCCACTCGATGCTTGCGGTTGCAACTGTCTGCGTTTGCGTTTGCGTGTTTATGCACGCTTTCCCAATCGTCAGACAAGGCTCGCACTTCAGTTGGGGAGGCCTTGATTATGGCTCAATCTAAATAGTACGAAGGGTTTGTATAATTAAGTGTCGTTAATTATTTTGGGTTACGCAAAATAAGAAAAAACAAAAACTTGGTGAAGAAAACTGAGAACAAGAAGAAACAAAGTGAGAAAACCCAAAGACCTGTGGATTTTGGACATTACAGAGATTGAATTACACACTGGTCTTTATGAGGAAGAGAGTAGATAGTAGAAACAGGTTCGGGTCAGAGGAGGCATAGCTTCAACCCCTGAGTTTTTTTAAAAAAATATATATATCTTGGCTAATTATGTTTTACTCCTGTATCTGTTGGCTAAATATATATCGTGATTACACTTTTAGGTTTTTGTTTCTTTTTTTCATCAGCACATAAAGCTGTGGCTATTTACTAAATCTGTTTTTCTTTTGGGGGATATCATATCTGTAGAGTTGTGTAGTAGTTGAAGATTGTTGTAAACTTGTAATGTAATATCCTTTTTAATGCTTTGTAAAAATAGTATTATGCTCTCGTTTAAACATTTTGTTTAGCAGTTTTATGTATGCGTTCTACTCGCAAGAATTTGACAATAGTTCTTTTTTTCTAAGTGTTTAAATCCAATATATACGGATAATCGGATTTCTGTTCTGCGTGCAAGGTTTCTTGACGTTTAACTATCGGACAAATCAATCCGTCGGTGATATTTGATGTTGTTTCAAATATTTATTGGGGATGGATATTTTAACATATACCTGACTTATCACGTGATCGGAGGGAATCCTCAGCAGTGACCATAAGTTTATGATTGTTATATGTACTTATGCACTTAAACTTGGTTTAACATGAAAATATTCCATTGCATATGCAAATATACGGAGGAACTCAAAATATTATGAGTTTCACTCTCTTAATCTTTTAACGTAGATTATTGGGAAAGCATTCGTCCGTTCAGATTGTTTAACGGTTAGCAAACCAATTACAACATTATATATAAGAAATAAATTTGTACAGGTCTATGTAAACAAAAACAGTTTGTCCTGCAAGTATATGTTCCAAAGAGATTGTGTCGGCCGACAAACTAAATACGTTCGTTAGCAAACACTTCAACTATACCACAACGAAATTATTTGGAGCTTTTAATTATAAATAAGAGCTAATTATTACTCCAGTTGATATGGGAAAAGCTTTTATAATAAGATTATTAATTAGGGAGCAAAACCAAAATTCTCCATGTTGTCAATCATATTTTTTTTCTGAAAAATATTCGTTATCGATCCAAACTAGTTAATCACGTAGAGCTTCTTTAGGCATGACCAAACCGGAAATATTCCATCGACCATCAAATAAAACTGATTAAGATTTCCATCTTTTTTTGGGGTTTTATGATCCTTGTAATTATTAATTTATCATCATAATTATCAACATCCCATTATTAACGTGCATGTTCTCCGATCAACCCTTCGAATACTTCAAATTCTTTTTTGGGTTGGTGCTATATCAAAGAAATAGTAACCGAATACAATTTTAAAACGATTTTGTGAGTGAAAATAACGTTGGATTTACACCAATCCAGTTAATGGGAAATTTTTTTGGTAGATTATATATATTGAGTCTACAGATACAAATTTTTTTGGATGCTTCGACTTGATACAAACTGAGTTGTGTGCTCCTGACTACAAATGCACGTGAGTCGTAGATAGTTAAACACATGTTAGAATGGATATGGTGAATGGTGGTTTAATAAGTACATAAATGTTGTATGAGTTTGTGAATACAGTAGTAAATACATACTGGTAAGAAATTACAAAGGTCGAATAGTAACTGTTTAGTTTTTGTTTGGACGGTGGTCAATTTAATCGAGGACTTTTTTTGGGTGATGGTACTTGTCATAATGCTTTTGTACAAATTTTTTTTTTTCAAATAATAGTTTTAAATTGCAAGTGTAAAAAAAAAAAGATGAAAATGGAAATAATAATAAAAAAATTAAATAAAAGGAGAAAGCAGAGATATAGTACAAGAAATGAAGTAAGAGTAAATACAAGCCTGAAGTCTATACTAAATAGGGAAATTTAAATTTGATAAGATACGAGCAACGATTACCAAATAAATTTATGAATATTGGTTGGCAAAAAGAAATAAGATTAGTAGCGAATATTCGTGCCCGGAGTTGAGGATATTCTCACGCGCCTAAGGAGAATGAGCTACTTGCACGCGCATCACGCGACATAAATCCGTACGTGCGAGATGTGACCTCTTTCTTGTTTTTAAAGAGGGGCTATTTTGTAATTTAAAATAAAGGGTAGTAACGTCTTTGTTTATCGACAAGTAATGGACTATTGGGTGGACTTGTGTACTGTTTAAGGCCTTTACCTTCCGTTACGACGACGACTTCCTCCAAACGCGGACGCGCTTTTATGATTTATGAGATTAATCTTTTCTTCATGGACTTAAAAGTCTTATTTATTTATTTTATTTTTCAAAATTTTGTCAACATGAATAATGGCTAAGATTTATAAGTAAAAAACCTCTCATTTGAATAACAAGAAAATTAAAGTTTGATTTCCAGGATTAAAGTAATAAATTTATGATATAGCACAATTTACGTTATATCAGGAATTAAAACTTTTCTATTAATACTGTTCGAATACATTTATTTCTGTTCGAATACATGTACCGTCAAATCAAAATAGAAAAATAACTATGCTGCATATTCGAATTCTAGTACATGTTTTTTGGTTATATTCTAATCCATATTTTTTGAATTTGATTCTTATTATTTAGCGAAGAGATGAAGAATACATTTTCTTATAAAAATAATATTGTAGAAACCTTTGTTTCCTACACGAAAATAAAAAATAACACGAAAATAAAAAATAAATAGGGAAAAATGAAGTAACTTGAGTGAAGTTCTCCTTTTTTAAAAAAGAAAGATTAGTGTCCTTTTCAACTTTGTTAAAAGTAGTTGACGATATGGGAGTCAATACGTTGTATTGTTTATCAATATTAGAGATCGTTTGTATTTATAATAACCTTTTCTCGTTTTCATTCTTTTATTTTCTGTACGTTACGTTTCTACATTTTTTTATTCATCATATCAATTAGTGATGAATAGTGTAAACTAATGTTATCGTTAATGGTTGATAGGAAAATTGAGGATTCAGTGGTGAAAACAACAAATAAAATGCACAGAAATATTAATAACAATTTGGATTGTTATCAACAACAACGACAACGAGTAAATGTTCAAAACAAAAAAAAAAACAACAAAAAAGTATATTGGATACTTCATCTTTCTCTCAAAATGGGAGGCCTCACATATTACAGAAAACACCCTTCATCTTTTCGAATTTACAGTATGTGCTATCACCGAACAAAACAATAAAATTTTTGTAAAATGTTAAGAAGTTGAAGACAACAGAACCAAGGTAAAGTCTGAAAAAAGAAGAAGAAGAAGAAGAGACGAACAGAGAGAAGAACAAAAACTGAGAGGGAAAACAAGGAAGAGAGAAACTTCCCAGAAAAAAAATCCCTCGATTTCCTCTCGTTCCTCGGTTTTGGAAGACGATATTCGATTTTGGAGTAGCTGAAATCTGAACAAGTCTGTGATTGTTCGATTCGATTTCGTCTCGAGCTTTTGTTGGATTGAGAAAAAGGAGTTTATGCTTGAAGAAGCTGGGATTCTGTACTGGAATTCGTGTAACTAGTTCGTCGGAGCAGAGATATGCAAAGATACACGTCGATTCGTTACCACTTTTCAAAAATACGATAGTGATTGTAATGGAAGATGTTCAGTTCGAAGTCTCTTCTTCCATCTGATAACTCTCTTCTATTCTCTGGCAATTAAACTTTCCCAAAAGAGAAGCTTTTGATTTCTTTCAATCTCTCAACTTTTGACTAATTTCGTGTGTTGATATCCAGTTGCTGAAAGGTAAAGATAAGAGCATATATATATAGAGAGAGAGAAATGGAGGAGGTAGGTCCTCAGGTCGCTGGTCCGATTTCAATTCACCATCCGATAGGGAGAAAACGCGATCTTTATTACCAGATGTCGAATCGCCAGCCGTACTGGCTTTTGCCATCTCAACAACAGCCGAGGAATGACTGGAATCCTAAGATGTGGGAATGGGACAGTCAGAGATTTGAAGCTAAACCAGTAGACGCGGAAGCTCTTCAGCACGGGAACGATAACAACGCTGGTTTGAGTTACGAGGGAGAAGACAGATGCCTTGATTTGAATCTGAGCAGCGGTTTTAACGCCGTGGAAGATACACCAATCGTAACCAGACCCAACAAGAGGGTTAAGTCGAGATCTCCGGGAAGTGGAGGTGGAAACTACCTTAAGTGTCAGGTGGATAACTGTAAGGAAGATCTATCAGTTGCTAAGGATTACCACCGAAGACATAAAGTGTGTGAGGTTCACAGCAAAGCTACCAAAGCTCTTGTTGGGAAACAGATGCAGAGATTTTGCCAACAGTGTAGCAGGTGAAAGAATCTCATTTTGTTCTTAATCAATCTTGTTTTCTAGAAAGTGATTAGGTCTTAAAAGTTTGGAACTTTTGACTTCTAGGTTTCATCTTCTTTCCGAGTTTGATGAGGGAAAGAGAAGTTGTAGGCGTAGATTGGCTGGACATAACAGGCGGAGGAGGAAAACTCAGCCCGAGGAGATCACTTCTGGGCTTGTAGCTCCGGGGAATTCTGATAATACCTCTAATAACGCTAATATGGATATTCTGGCTTTGTTAACAGCTTTAGCTTGTGCACAAGGTACATAAGGCTCTGTATCATTCTCCTCTCTGGTAATTTTGCTTGAGATATTTACTATTAACAAATTCCCGGTCTGCGTTTTGCAGGTAGGAATGATGCTAAACTTAATGGGTCTCCGGCAGTGCCACAAAGAGAGCAACTTCTTCAGATACTTAACAAGATCAATGCGTTACCGTTGCCTATGGATTTTGTCTCAAAGTTGAACAATATCGGAATTTTAGCCAGAAAAAATCTGGATCAACCTTCGGCTATGAACCCACAGGATGATATGAATGGGGCCTCTTCACCATCTACCATGGACTTACTTGCTGTACTCTCGACAACTTTAGGTTCATCTGGACCTGAGGCCATAGCTTTTTTATCTCAAGGAGGATTTGGTAACAAAGACAGCAATGAGAAAACTAAGTTAACTTCTTCTGACCACGCCACTACAATCAATTTGGAAAAGAGAACTTTGGAGTTTCCTTCTTTTGGGGGAGAAGAGAGAACCAGCAGCAGTAACCCGTCTCGTTCTCAGTACTCAGATTCACGGGATCAGGACACTAGATCTAGCTTATCTCTACAACTATTCACCTCTTCACCAGAGGATGAGAGTCAACCAACGGTTGCATCTTCAGGAAAGTACTATTCTTCTGCGAGCAGTAACCCCGTTGAAGATAGATCGCCATCATCATCTCCGGTCATGCAGGAGTTGTTCCCGTTACAGACATCTCCTGAAACCATGAGATCTAACAACTGCAGAAACTCTAGTCCCAGTTCCAGGACTAGTTGTTTGCCCCTCGAACTCTTTGGTGCATCAAACAGAGGAGCTGCAGCAAATCCTAATTTTAAAGTATCCAGGCATCAATCTGGTTATGCTTCGTCGGGTTCGGATGATTCCCCTCCCAGCTTGAACTCTGATGCTCAAGTATGCAGCTAGCCTTATTCCCATTGTAAACTGAAACTAACGTCTTAGCAAAGCAGGTCTACAGCTACTTTCATTTGTTTTCAAACAGGACCGCACGGGAAAGATAGTTTTCAAGCTACTTGGAAAAGATCCTAGTCAGCTCCCTGGGACATTGAGAACCGAGGTGATAACTTTTTTAAATGTTAAAGAATTATTGGTTGCCATCCTTTAAGTCCAAAGTTCTTAACACTACAAATATTTTTTCAGATCTATAGCTGGCTTTCTAGCATTCCATCAGAAATGGAGAGTTATATCAGGCCTGGCTGTGTTATTCTTTCTGTCTATCTGGCAATGTCAGCTTCTGCTTGGGAACAAGTTAGTGAATCTGCTTTGGTCGTAATTTGCTCTAAGCATCCTAAGGAGCTGATGGGTTTTATGTCTTTTTCGTTCAGCTTGAGGAAAACTTGCTGCAGCGGGTTAGTTCTTTGGTTCAAGATTCAGAGTTTTGGAGCAACACAAGATTTTTGGTCAACACAGGCAGACAGCTCGCATCATACAAACATGGTGAGTGCTTATGAGCTGCTACTTCTGTTTCCGTTGGTGTGTATGGTTTGCAAGATAATAACTTAGTCATTTCTATGCAATGTTACAGGTAGAATTCGTCTGAGCAAATCTTGGAGAACTTTGAGTTCACCAGAGCTGATCACGGTGTCACCTCTTGCTATTGTAGCCGGTGAAGAAACAACTTTGGTAGTAAGGGGTAGAAGCTTGACTAATGATGGAATAAGGTAAACAATTTAGCCATTTTTCTCATGTCTCTGTTTTTTGGTCCTAAGCTTCATGGTTATTATGCTGCAGTTTCCGTTGCGCGCATATGGGTAATTATACGTCAATGGAATTAACGGGAACAGCGCATAGGAGTACCAAGTTTGATGAGTTAAATGTAAATAGGTTCAAAGTTAAGGGTCCAAGCCCTGGTTCTCTGGGGCGCTGTTTTGTTGAGGTAAGACTTCGAAATGACCAAACTTATAGTTTCTTAGTAAATCAATGTTTTGGAAGATGTTAGTTTAACACTTACCTATTGTGTCGACACAGGTGGAGAATGGATTCAGAAGCGACAGTTTCCCTTTGATAATTGCCAACGCCTCAATTTGCAAAGAGTTGAATCGCCTTGAAGACGAGTTTCTTACAAACGACGTGACAGGACACAGCTCAGATCGTCCGAGATCAAGAGAAGAAGTTCTTTGTTTCTTGAACGAGCTCGGTTGGCTATTTCAGAAGAAATGGACATCCGACATTCATGGAGAATCCGACTTTTCCCTCCCTCGCTTTAAATTTCTGCTTGTATGCTCTGTTGAAAGAGATTACTGTTCTCTCGTAAGAACGCTCCTGGTTATGATGGTAGAGAGAAATTTGGGCAAAGACGGTCTGATGAACAAGGAGTCCTTAGATATGCTGGCTGAGACTCAGCTATTGAACCGCGCTGTTAAAAGGAAGAACACAAAAATGGCTGAAACGCTGATTCATTTTTCTGTTAATCCCACCGCTAAAAAGTTCATCTTTTTGCCTAACATCACGGGACCTGATGATATCACTCCTTTGCATCTGGCTGCTTCTACATCTGGCTCTGATGATATGATCGATGTCCTGACTAATGATCCACAAGAGGTAAAGTTTCTATAATTAGAATCCATCTATTTTAGCCTATTGTTTTCTTCTTTCGATAACCCGAGTTTCGCTTTGTTTCTGGTTTCAGATTGGATTGTTGTGCTGGAATACCCTGATCGATGCAAGCGGACAGACTCCATTTAGCTATGCTGCAATGAGGAACAACCACAGTTACAACACCTTGGTGGCTCGTAAACTTGCAGATAAGAGAAACGGTCAAATATCTCTGAACATCGAAAACGGGATTGATCAGATTGGTCTGAGTAAGAGAATAAGCTCAGAGCTCAAGAGATCTTGCAACACATGTGCAAGTGTGGCTCTGAAGTATCAGAAGAAGGTTTCGGTCTCACATCGTTTGTTTCCATCTCCGATCATCCACTCAATGCTTGCTGTTGCAACTGTCTGTGTTTGTGTTTGCGTGTTTATGCACGCTTTCCCAATCGTTAGGCAAGGCTCGCACTTCAGTTGGGGAGGTCTGGATTATGGCTCAATCTAAAAAGTACAAAAGGTTTGTATAATTAAGTGTCGTTGATTCTTTTGGGTTTGGCTAAATAAGAAAGAAAAAAAAATGTGGTGAAGAAAACTGAGAACAAGAAGAGGCGAAGTGAGTACAGAGAAAAACTGGTTCGGGTCAGAGTAGACAGAGGTTCAACACCTGAGTTTTTATATATTTTGGCTAATCATGTTTTATTCTTGAATCCGTTAATTTCCTTCTGCATAGTTACACTTCGAGCTCTTTCTTCTTCTTCTTTTTTTCTCTTATCAACACAGAAGCTGTGGTTCTTTACTGTACCTGTAGAGTTGTGTTAGTAGTAGTTGAAGATTGTCGTAAACTCGTAATGTAATAACCTTTTCTATGCCATGTAAAAATAGTATCAGCATCTCGCTAAAAGATTTGTTGTTCGTTTTGCTAGTACGTTCGTTTTTAGCTGTTCGTTCAGCGATAGATTTTGTGTACTAGTGATCAAAATTTCAAATGCTGAAATTTTCAGTATTTTAAATTTTGGTTTAATAATATTATCCTCGTAATATATCACTGAATCAATAATTACGTAACATATATTTTTTCTTGTGACAAAAACATGTTGTCGAAATAGATCGATGAACGTAGTATATGACTTCGTCGCTGATCGCAGTTATTTGATCAATGATAGTCTGTTCAGCAACGCAAATAAAATACGGCTTACGATTTGGTTAGGTTCGTACTTGGCCCGGTTTTACCTTGAGGACCTCGATCTCTTTCTTTTGACGTGGGTAAAACACGACGGTCACGTGAGTCACGTGCTATTGACTATTGTTCAGGTCGGTCAACAACTGTCCCAAACTTTCTTTCTTTTTCACTTTTTGAATACAAAAAAAAAAAAAAAAAAAAACTAATTTATTTTCGTGGTGTTGGAAAGAGATAAGATCTCATGAATAAAAAAAAGACGCGATTCGTCAACTTTTCTCCCAACATTTTGAACAATTAATTGATATGTTATTTGCTATATTGATAGCAACTAACTGATTACGTGGATCACACTTCTCTTTTTTATTAATTATATTATCTCTTTGCGATATTCCATGTATATAGTTTATTGCTTCGGTCACTTTCACAAGTACTACATTACATTTGTGGATGATTTACTCACTGTCATCTCTATAATATATATTCAAATTTTGGACTTTTTTTTTAAAAAAAAATGGTTCGTCCAGTCTTTTTCTATTTTGGTCCGCAACAAAATGTAAAACATATGAATTAGAAAGAGAAAAACATATTAGATAATATACAAAAACTACTTTTTATTGGATGTTCAATCTCACTAGTCTCTACTAGATATGGACAAGATTAGTCTTATTATAGATGGATATGATGTTGAAGACCGCGGACATTCGTTATATATCTAGAAAAAAAAAAAAAAAGAATATAGATTTTGTATTTCTAGCGTAGGGACCAAATAATGATGTTCCATCGTCGAACTTCGAGACACATATGTTGTTATCTTTATCTATCCTATATTTTACCAGCTTAGACAAAGCTATTCTTTTTTTTTTCATTGGAATTATATTATTGAATCAAAAGGTTACATTCAAACTCATTGAAAATATAGTCACTAAATATTGCAGGAGATAAAGTCGGTGAAGATAGATATCTTTCCAGAGCCATGAAAAAAAAAAAACACACCACAAATACAATAAAGACATTAAAAAACAAGACAATTTCAATAGAATTATTAAAATTATAGAATTTCAATCAGAACCACTTAGCAGTAAATATTTTCACCACCAATCTAAATAACATTTTGATGTGATGTTAAAAACATGATGAACACCATGAGCCACAAAAATAAATTATCTTCTTAACTGCTATAAAAAAGAGGGAGATCCGAAGAAAGATCTTATTTAAACCCAACCAAAAAGCATTTCAACTTAATCGAGTATACGTAGGAACATACCTTGGTAACGACACCACCAAAACCATTTTAGAGAACTAACAACACCGAAAAAAAAGCATAAGCAAAAGATTTTTTTTTGTTTGACAGCCGCCTAAAAAATATTAAAAAAGATTCTTATTCTTATACGGGGACACAACATTCTTGTCTTAGCAACTTACAGACTAGAGATCAGAACTTCCTCGCAAGAGAATTACAGAGAGTTTAGGCCATCGTGACGGCTTGAACTCACCTCCAAAATCAATCAGGCTTAAGACAAGAACTAGTAGATGCCACTACAACGATCGAAATCTAAAAACTTTAAAATATTTACTTTTTAAATATGTTAATATAAATATATATTTTAAAAATAAAAATATTATTTTAATATATATATATATAGTTATATTTAATATTATACATAACATAAATTTAAATCCGACACATTGGTAAAAAATAAAGTATGATGTCAAATGAGAAGATATACATAACAAATATGGTGTAAACACACATAAATCAAATGTAATGTTTAAATAAAATGAGATCTATAAAACAGACCGTTATAATATGGTAGTTACAGGTTTAGGGTTTAGGGTAAAAAATAGGAAAGGAAACTAAAATTATTTTCTTTAAAGAAACTGTTTTAAAAATTAAGAAAATGGATAAAACACTCACTTGTCATTGTATATTAAAGAGTAAGTGGTTCATCTACTTTTTTAGAAAAAGACAAAAAAGTTAAACCGCTTATATACTAATCCTATTTTTTAATTAATATACAAAATTTTATGAATGAAGGTTAATTGGTGAACAGATACGCTTATATGTACGCTTCTGTGTAGCTTTTATAATTACATTTATATCTATATATTAAATAATTATCAAACATTTGGATTACGTGGACGATTGCTTGACCATGTTATAAGAGGATGTGGGCCCCACTCCATTTCTCAATCCGACGGTCTAGAATTTGTCATGTGGTTAAGCCGATATAAGAGGTTCCACGTCACAGAGAAATATTTGTCCAAGAAGGAGCTTTTTTAAAAAAATCCAACGGCTCAGACCAAAATCTACAATAATCTCCAATTCGGTTCTGTCTCCTCTCGTGTCCGTCGATCTTCCTGCCTCTTTACCTTTAGCCACGTCATATAATCCTATTTTCTTTTTAATTACAGAACAATTTTTTCTTTTTTTATTAAAGATATAGTTTCATTCCTGTTAGATTAATGTTACTAATTTAGTACCCACACTCAGTTCTATTGTAACCTTCCAATAATTTTGTCATCTCTGTTATACATATGATTATATGAACAGATATCACACACAACGTTAATTTTACATAATGAATAAATGCAAATATAGATAGAAAAATATGCCACGTTGGGAATGATGTAGGACCGAATATTATAGTCGGCTTGATATTTTGAAGGCGCAAAGTCGAAAACGACAAAATAATTTGTAAGCCAAACAAAGATTCAAAGTCGAAAACGACATAATAATTTGTATGCCAAACAAAGATTAACACTTATTCATCATTTGCGAGCAATAATTTAATTTTCAATCATACTACTTTTTTAAGTTCCTTTACTTCTGGGGTCTCAACAGACACACACATGTGCACTTAGCTTATACGTGTGCCTCTAATGGACTTAAAAGAACAAAATTAGAGACGCTGATATGTCAAATAGATAATATGGCCATAAAAGTATTTGAAGATAACTACAAAAGCACAATTAATAGGGGATATTAAATGGTTTTCATGTGAATTATTATAAACCTCAAATTATCGTGACCGACTTCAAAACACACCCAAAAAAAAACCTCAATTCTTATTTTCAGCTATAGCAGCCGCCTTCTCCACTAACTTAAATCATCTCTTCTGTTCTTAGTCTTTTCAATCAAATCTTCACTATTGAAGCTGGCTATCAAACACTACAAGAACTTTGGGTCCAATACGCCCAATCGCAAGAAACTCATGGTGATTGATTCTCTCTTTCTTACTCTCTTGATTTTCCTCTTTAAATGTTTCTCTGCAGATTCTTTATAGTACTACCGTTTGAATTGGTCTTAAAATCCTCCAGGGACCAATGATGAGAGCAGAAGAAGAAGAAGACTGTTATCTGAGTCCACCATGGCTAATTCCAATGCTAAGAGCAAACTACTTCGTCCCTTGTTCGATCCACGCTGATTCCAACAAAAGCGAGTGCAACATGTTCTGTCTTGACGACTGCACTTCCAATGCCTTTTGCTCTTACTGTTTGATCAATCACAAAAACCATCGTGTCCTTCAGGTTCATTCTCGTCAAATCTCATTTTGATTTTTCTCCCAAATTCACATAAATATAATATAAAAAAAAATCGAATATTTATCTGTAGATACGAAGATCATCGTACCACAACGTTGTGAGGGTGAACGAGATTCAGAAGTACATAGACATCTCTTATGTTCAGACATATATAATAAACAGCGCAAGGATCGTGTTCTTGAACGAACGTCCTCAGCCCAGAATCGGCAAAGGCGTTACCAATACTTGTGAAATCTGTTGCAGAAGCCTCCTTGATTCTTTCCGTTTCTGCTCTCTTGGTTGCAAAGTAAATTAAAATCTCTTTTCTCTGTTATTCTACCAATTTCGAAGTTTTGATCTTTTGCCTGATAAAAATCAAAATTTTCAAAAAAACTCGATAGCACATCATCGCTCGTGAATATCTCATATAACTTCAGGGGATCATCTTCTTCTTCCTCTGCTTTTGGCTAAATTAACCATATTGCCATTGTCTGGTGATTCAGCTTGGAGGGATGAAGAGAGGAAATCAAAGCCTAACCTTCTCTTTGAAAGGGAAGCATGGAAGGGAGTACCAAGGTGGTCCGGAATCTGATGAGACGACCACACCAACTAAGATACGCAAGACGTGTGCTTTCAACCGTCTGATGAGCGGTCTCTCCATCTCCACCGTTAAGTCGGATTACAATTCAGGAGATCAACGGTCTTCGAGCTCCGGTGATGAAAGCGGTTTCAATCTTTCCCCCGGGACACCGCCGATTTATAATCACCAGAACTCAAGCAGACGGAAGGGCGTACCACACCGTGCTCCGTTCTGAAAGTAACCAAAAAGTAACTAACTGTATAGAAAATACCCATACATATTAGAAGATGCGGTCATTGTATTGAAAATGGTTAGTATTGTTTTTGTTTTTTCATTCTAGTAATATATAATATAAAAGAAAAGCATATATTTCGATGTTATCTTTGTTTATAAATATAGGAAATAAGTTTATAGTAGTCAAGGGGTTGTTATATGTTTTTGTTGTAAAGATCCGTTTGAAAGGACATATGGTTCGAGTTATGTTATTTGTATCTCATACGGTGTATTTGCATTACTAGATATAAGCCTAGGTGTTGTGTCTTTTTTAAAAAAATAAATAAATAAACAATTTATATTAGCCAAAGTTTATAAGGAATATTTTTTGGTGATTCATTTTCATTTTAGATTATTTTTTTTGATTATTACTTAATTTACCGTTTTCTTATATTCACATGTATATGGGTTAAAAATATTGTTTACTATTGCTGATTCTAAAATCATTTTGATTGATTTTACACGTGTACAGAATTGACTGCGACTTTTTGAAAAGAGAAGCTTTCTTGGATTAAAAACAAAGGAGCAACTTTCAAAATTTAAAGTAATTATAAAGCCCACAGGCTAGTTAAATGGAACGCAACGTTTTAAGCCCACTACTGATAACAATGTTAAACAAACATCTATTTTATAGCCCACTTAAGGCCTTTTTGGGATAGCCAAATAATCTCTATTATTTGTTCAATAGACTTCTAACTAAGAGTAAGAGTAAGTCGTTGTGACTTGTGCGTGCGCACACGTTATAAGCTAAACCAGAAATTAGGAAAATTCTGGCAATGAACAAGGCAGACGTGCAAGGAGGCTATATCTAACCAAAACGGCTTAGGTCTTATTTCGGTAACTATCTAATATTTTCTTCTTCTTTTTTTACATCATAGGACATTTTATATGGCTATTAAGAACGCCCATTTTTTTTCGGATTAACATATCGTGAACAACTTTAATTTGATATTCAATATATTTTTCTTTCATCCTATCATAAATTTTGTATGATATTCAACAGGATCTACTTTCCCTTTATTTGATACAAAAGTTCTTAGCGTGATGCACGCAGAGCTGGAGAAATAGCGTTACGGTTATGACGGTACGCACACGTGTATATAAAAATTAACTTTTTATTGTTATTGTAATTTGTAAACTCATATACTTATTATCTATAAAGTATTTATCTGTCTATATTTTGTAACAATCTTAAACCGGAAGCAAATAAAACATATGTTCTATATATAATAGAGAGTGACAATTGCCAAATTGAAAAATCTGCAACGAGTGTTTTTACGAAATTCTCTCAATTGTTAATCGTTCTTTGTTGTAATTAAATGATAATTACGCGTTCAGCAAGCTATCGTTACTGAAATCTAAAGATATCTTCAAATAAATGACAAAAAAATTCAATGTATTTGCAAACAAATTGATATCAATTATATAGGACTTTCAAATTAAATTAGTTTGTCATTTGCTTTAATATGAGTGTCGCTGGGATTTTTTTAACACGGATTAAATATGTGTCATACTTATGTTTTTAGCATAATATAAACTAACATAAATTAATAAATAGTTATATCAAAATTCTAAAAGACATTATTTTGAAATAGAGACATTCTTTTGAAACGATATTTATTTTAAAATGGAGGAAGTCGTATATTACAATTACTGTGATATATAGTCAAACAAAAGATCGCATAACAAACGAGATATCGTCCTATTACATTTCATAAAAATCAGAAAACTATATATATATATATATATATATGTTAGGGATTTTATTGTCTACATAGAACCACGACTTGTAGTTTTTCTTTGACATCAATTTGATAATTATTAAGTGTTGATAGTTAAAGAGTTCTTGTCAAGATCATGATCATGTGACATAGTAGTGATTACATCTGTAATCCATAACATATGTGTAGGATTCGAATTCATTATTCTACTGTGTTTAAAGGGATATTAAAGTAACTAGGATATGTTGACAAAAAAAAAATTCATGTATTGTGGATATTTATTTATTTGCATCATAATTAACGTTTGACTGTATATTATAATTAAATTGGGGCTTTTTTGTTAAAATGTATTATAATCGTTTCAATTTGTAACATATGTGTAGTTTCAGTATATATATGACAGTCCTTTAACCTTCTATTAATTTTTGAATAATCTTAACATCATGAAGTTCAAACTCATAATTTAGCTACAACAAGTAAAATAGCCATATACAGACTCATATCCTTATACGAATGAATTTCACGGGGTTTGAATTGAACCCAAGCTATAGTAGAGAGTTAGACAACATAATAAAACTATAGCTAGCTTAATTATTTGTTTTTTTCTTTTGAACCAGTTACTTATTTGTTCATACAAAAGATAATTGTACTTCACATGAATATTATAGCGTTGTGTTGTTATTTGATCGTATATATTCAAACTTTGGGTTGTACGTTATTACAGATGAGAGTCTTCGGAACTCGAAAAGTTTTATCAATACTGTAGTAATGTAGTTAGTAGCATTAATTGGCTACAAAGTCAACGAGTGAACACGTGAATCCTTGGTGCTTTTTGCATGGCCTGCGCAGTGCGACCTGTTCGACTTTGCTCAGTTCCATGGAATAATTAAATGCGTTCATACGCATATTATAATATTATAACATGATATTTTCCATTAAGATGCAATGATAAAGTTATTAGTTCAATTCAAATTTATTTTTAACGAATATTAAAACCAAAGTTTACCAACAAAAAATTACATGTATCACTTAAGTAAAACCTAATCCAAACACATGTAGTTACACATTATAACCAATAATTAAGGTTATTTATAACCAATAATTCTATTACATTTATCAAACTTCAATTAACTACACAAGTACACATCATTCATGGAGTTGCCTCCTTATTGGGAAAGTTTTCAATTAATTTCGAATATTCACAGAAAAACAATAAATTCTTAAAAATAAAAATGAGGGTGGATTCGTATTTAGGAATATACATGATTTTAACACAGCAATGTTAGCGAAATAATTATGGAGACTAATGGATTTACCAGAGTCATTATTCGCAAAAGTGTTTAAAAGTATGTACTACCAAAATTTGAATCTGTTGGAACCTATAAGATCATACTCACCCTCATATGGATGGAAAAATATTACATCAGCTAGATCTCTAGTTAACAAAGGACTAATCAAAAGGGTTGGAACAGGTTCAAGTATCTCCGTCTGGAATGATCATTGGATTCCAGCAACTTGCAAATTTACAGTATACCCAAATACTTTTAAGGTTGAGGATTTGATAGACAGAGACCAAAACTTGGAATATGTCTCTGTTAGAAGCAACTATTATCTCATAAGAAGTTAGTATTATATAATCATTGGCAGTTAGTCGTTTCCAACAACATGATACTATTTGTTGGCATTATACAAAAAATGGAAAGTATACGGTTAAATCAAGTTATATGATTGGAACACTATTCCCAGACAAATGTGTAAAAGGAGTAACTTATGGACCCACAATTATGATATTGTAGGCTTATGTGTGGAAGCTGAGGTGTCCACCAAAAATAAAACATTTTGTACGGCAAGCACTATCAGATTGTGTTCCAGTAACAACGAATGTAAAATATAGAGGTATTAGCAATGATTCTATTTGTGTTAATTGTGGAATGGAAAATGAAACTATTAATCATGTCTTTTTTGAATATCCACCAGCCATTCAAACTTGACATTATATAAAATACCATCAAATACATATACTTTTCCAACGTCATCGATTTTTTCAAATCTATATTATCTATTCCATAATATACCACATGATAATCCAGAATGATACTTTCCATAGATTATTTGGTATTTATGGAAAAAATAAATGACAAGGTTTATAAGAATTTAGATATAAATCCACAGAATATTATAACAATGGCAGAAGCAAAAGGAAAAATATGGGAAGGTGCTCAAAATTTACAAGGGATAATATTTTGGACATATGACCGCATATGGATCCATTTCAACAGGATATATTGAGGTATCAAGTGGATGGATCTTGGAAGAAATTAGAAAAAATTTCGGGTCAATGGTGGATATCTACAAAAATGAGATAGACGAAATGATGGTCGGAGCCAGGAATATTTGATGTAGCCTATCACCACTTCACGCTTAATTAGAAGCGCTTATTTGAGTAATTGAATGTATGTATACATTTCATAGATTAGAAGTGATATTCGCAACAGACTGTCAATATTTGGTGAAGATGGTGTCTTTACCGAAGGAGTGGCCAGCTTTTGGAGTTCGTCTAGAAAAATTCAACATAAGTATAAGCATATTCGACAACATACAAATTATGTATATTCCTCGGGCGATAAACACACGAGCATATAACCTAGCGAATAGTACACAAAGACTGGCAGCATAAATTGTGTATATCAACACGTCTCCTCCAAATTGGCTAGCTAACAATTTTTAGTCTTTAATTTTAATATATCGACAAAAATAAAAATACATCCATCACCTTTCATAATAAAAAAAATCCATCATTTTCTATATAAAACTTGAATTTTGTCCAAATCAGTTAAGGTTTTAAAAAATCTCTTATTAATAAATTATAATTTAAATACTAAAAGAAGAATTATGTAAAAGAAAAAAAAATTTAGAAAAAAATAATTAAATGGAAAAACAAACCTAACTAAAAATGTATAAAATTTTAAGAACAAAAACTAAATGATTCGTAATAATTTATCTATTAAGTCTTGTGCGAAAATAATAGATGGATCTTTTTGACAATCTGACTTTTTCTTTATACATATATTTAATCCGTTAATTCTTACTTTTTTTCCTTGTCAAGGTTGGTTATATTTTTTTGTTTTTTAAGATTGTTTTTTTGGTCAATTTATTTTCAGGGGAATAACATATATTCATCAACTGAACCAATCTTGATTTAAGCAGAGTCTAAATAAGAATGCACAGTCCATCTCTAACATCTTACATCAAACATTTTCCAATAACTATTAACTTTATTTAAATAAAAGCTACAACAATCAATTTTATGAAACAAAAAAAAACCGATAAATTTTATTTTGTTAATTAACGTGGGAGTATGTTATTAAATATGATAAAACAATTTTGTGTTACATACAATTTTGGTTTTACAATTTGTAAAATTATGAAATATATATGTTTATCGAGATTCATAAAATATGAAAGATGTTCCAGAAGTACACATTTGTTCTATACATCCGACTCATATTTGTCAAGAAAAGGTTATAACTGTAATACTTTTGAATAAAAAATTAGAAAACATAATCTCGTAAAATATCATTACGAATGTCACTGGGAAACACACACCATTCAAAATAGTAGCATTTGTTAATTAATACATAAAATTGATCAGTTGTGTGTTGTTCTGGAACCACTTGGGGTATCGAATCGTTTTTTAAAAAATTTATTTTATGGATGTTGCATGGTTTGAAAGTCAAATACTTCAAGTTGCTGTGGTCTTTCACATTAAAAAGGAAACAAAAAAAGTTGGTCCGGTTTCCTTATTCCCCACGCTTATTTATTTATTATTTTGGTCTCCTTATCGCTAATAAAGTTATAGTCACGTGTTTCGGCTGAGAGCCACGTCATTGCTGACTTCTTACTTTCAATCCATCCGTACGAACATAGAATCTGTTTTCTAAAACGCGAATTAATAGTTTGAATTCAAACTTCTTTGTCAAATCTATTTTGTTTTTTTTTTAGTATATTTTTTCTTGGAAACAATATTTCAAAAAATTAAATTATCAGATGAATGGAAAGATTTTATTCTGACAATATATATATTGCGTATCCACTACAGTTGGGGTAAGTTGACAATTTAATAGACTTTAAGGTCAAATTTTCAGAACAGATGGATAAGAAAGGCCAACGCACATCTACGTATAATAATACATACAACTATACGATACGCTCATCTAAAATAGCCATATCGTATTCACACGTTTTGACAACAAGAAACAAAAGAAAAATCTGGGTGTAGTGTAAGACTAGTTTGTCAACAATAGTTAACATAAAATAAATTTTATCTTATAGTATGATATATTTGTTCAGTTTTATCGATTATTAGTAGCTAAAGAAATCGAAGATTATGTTACCGATTCAGATGACTATTTGATACGGAATAAATATAACACGTTGAACAGTTAAAATGGAAAATGAAAACTAACCATATTCATTTTTATGTTCCTCTTATGAGTGTCGAACAATATTGTATGAATTGTTTTAGATTAGACATATTTTTTGTGAGTTTAATAGAAGGTGCATGCATACTTTTAGTAACGTAATATTCTTATGAATAGTGACAAATATTCTTATGAATAGTGACAGTATCCTAAGATATGTATAATTTAATGACTTTCTAGAGCAAGAGTCAACTGACAAAGCTAAGCATAAGCGTCAGGAACCGG
Source organism: Streptanthus diversifolius (assembly GCA_039880935.1). Lineage (NCBI taxonomy): Eukaryota > Viridiplantae > Streptophyta > Magnoliopsida > Brassicales > Brassicaceae > Streptanthus > Streptanthus diversifolius. The sequence continues at coordinate 1,774,253 of JAXGFM010000015.1, read as the reverse complement.
TTTGAGAAAAGAAAGACAAACCGCGACTGGTTTTATTTCTTCCTTTTACATCGGCCGGTTATGTAATGCTTACGTCACCATTTTTCTCCTATATATATCCCTCTGATACCAACTCTGTTTCTTACGCGTTCTCTCTGTCTCTCTCTCTCTCTTAGTTGTTGATTACTCTTGACTCTCTCTCTTTCTCTAGCGATCAGAATTCGAATTTTGTTTTTGGAACTTTACCTGAAGATTTGACGAAAAACTCAAATGGGTCTTTGTGTATCTGTTGGTCGTAGCGAGTGCGATTCATCGCCGACGGTTAAAGTTGTATCGATTAACGGCGATCTCCGGGAATACGATATTCCGGTGTTAGCGTCTCAGGTTCTGGAAGCGGAATCGATTGCTTCTTCTTCCTCCTCGTCTTCGTCTCGGCCTTCTTCTTTTTTCCTCTGTGACTCGGATTCTCTTTCTTACGACGATTTCATCCCGGCGATCGAATCGGAGGAGATTCTTCAGGCGGATCAAATTTATTTCGTTTTCCCCATCTCTAAACGCCACTACCGACTCACGGCGTCGGACATGGCGGCTCTCGCGGTGAAAGCCAGCGTGGCGATCGAGAAAGCGGCGGGAAAGAAAAATCGCCGTCGTAAAAGCGGAAAGATATCTCCGGTGATGATGCTGAATCAGTCGAACGATCGTATCGTCGCCGTCAACAGAAATGCAAGCGAGACGGTGATGCAAAAGGGAAAGCTACCGAATAAAACGACGCCGTTTAAGACTACAATAATCGGTTATTCCAGGTCCGGTTCTGTTCAGAAATTGAAAAGATATGCGTCTGTGCGAGCTAAGAAGCTTGCGGCTCGATCGATTAAAAGACTCTCAACCATCTACGAAGGAACCGTCCTTTAGATTTCTAAAAGATGCATTTTTTTTTGTTGTTACTACAGAAATGATTGTAAGAGCATAATAGTAATATTTTAATGATTTTTGTTTAATTTTATTAATTTTAAAAATATTATATTATTAATTAAATATTAAACCAATAGTAATATGACATGTGGTAGAAAGTCTCTTGAGACAGTTTCTAAAGTCTCTTTCTACTGAGATGTTCTTAACCAAAAGTTTCTTAACTTTTATTTTTTATTTATTTTTAATTAGATGATACTCTCAAAGTATCACCATTGCACATGCTCTAACGTTTCAGTGAAAAAGTTATATGCATAATACCGTTTGCACTTTTCTTTTGTCATATAATGTTTCACATTTTGTTACGTACCATAGCTTGTAAGTTAATTAGATATTTGGATAGAATGATTCATATTCTAACATATATTATTAGATTAAATAACAATTTTAAGTTTGTATTTTTTTGAATAAAAACATATAAAATATGCATTATTATAATTTACAAAGTCATTATAAAAGATTATTTTCACATAAATAAAAAATCATCATGATTAAATTTGGAACTAAAATTAAAAACAAATCTTAACAAAATTTGGAAACAAAATCAGAACAAAATCTGAAAATTAAATATAAACAATATTTAGAAACTAAATTAAAAACTAAATTTGAACAAAATCTGAAAACTAAATATAATTAATATCTATAAACTAAATTTGAAAACGAAATATGAACGAAATCTATGGAATAAATGAAAAACTTTAACGAGATTATAGAAAGAAATGAAAGATACCTAAAACCAATAGTAGTTGCTTCAAATTTATGGTATGACGGTGTCGACGACAAAGGTAAAATAAATATGCAAAAATATACTATAACTGAAATAAATCCGCAGCAAAATAAGTATGTGATAACGTAAAATTAGATATGCAAAAATAAGTTTGCGATAATTATAATAAATATGCGGCAACGGTAAAATAATCATTCAAAAAAGTTTGCTATATCTGAAATAAATCTACAACAAAAATAAGTCTGTGATAACATAAAAATAAGTTTGCAAAAATAAATATTCAATAACTACAATATATTTGCACGATAATAAATATGAGGCTACATCAAAATAAGTCTGCAAAAAAAAATCATTATAACTGAAACAAATTCGTTTCAAAAATAAATATGCAAATATGTAAAAATAATTTTACAAAAATAAATATGTAATAACTATAATAAACCTAAGAAAAACAAATTTATGATAACATAAATAAATAATTTTGTAAGAACGTCAATATATATTTGTGTAAACAAATATGCGGTAACATTAAATAATATTGGGAGACAAATTTTGCGATAACATAAATGCGATGAAATTATTATAATTAATTTGTTCCTATAACATTTTGTGTACGATTTCACCCTAATTATAAATCAAATACGAAACACACCGTTGAGAGTTTCATGAACATGCATTCTGCATATATATACACATACTTTTGGATTAATCGAATTCTGTTATATATGTTCAAATTGGTATGAAATCGTTTAAATCTTGTTTGTAATATAAGAAATAATAATTACTCTATACAGACTGGTTTCTCGAGCATTAAAATGTACAAATTTTTGATAACATATTTAATTTGTTTTTAGTAAATTTAAATATTTGATATTTGACCTATGTAAGAATTCTAAGTGTATAGGATATCATTAAATTTTCGTAGATTGAATTGATCCGTAGCTAACCAGTCACCAGTCTCATCGATTCGATGTTTGATTAAAATACTAGAGGAAAACAAATAATTATTGTAAAGACGTTCATGGGTAAGTATAAGCTCCGTTTAAGGAAACATGATTATAGAACCAAAAAAGTAACCTTGAAAATGGAACTGTTGTAGAAAAGGTTAAAAATAAGAAAGACTTGGAGAGAAAGTTATGAATTCGAGTGTTAAAAGTTATCTACTGTTGTGGTGGGATTGTAAACATATAAAATGGAAACTTTGACTTCGCAGCCAATCGGATTTAACTCGGGAAAGTATAATTTAAATCAAAATAAGGTTCTGACTTTTTTTTATTTTTGGTCGGTCTTTAGACTTGTTTTATGCATTAAACTATTAACAAACACATACTCCTCTCTAATAGTAGTATTTACTCAAGGAAAAACCGATCATTTGATTTCTCATTTGGGAATATATGCACATACACACATATATATATATATTACCTCAAAATCAGAAGCAATTAACTAATACTCCACAACCAAAAAAACAATATCTCTTTATTTTTTTATATAAATATTTATGAATAGTTCTGCTCGTGATTCTTATTGATCAAAAAGATATCAGAACAAATTGTATCCTGAATCATCTTCTGTTTATATATCTAATATTTGCCCATGATATATTTATGAGTGTAGTTATTTAAATATAAGCAAATGATAAATAAACCGAATAATCCTCTAAAATTTTACATGCATATTATAATAGTTGAATTTGTCAGGGTTTACTTAATTTGTTAGTATGATATATAGTTGCACGGGTTATTCTTGACTAATAAATTCTTGATCTGAAATGATTTACATCTTAACTGTAATATTATCAACGGTTGTCCCTAGTATAAAAGATATATTATGGACCAGATATTTGAAACTTAATTAGCGTTTGTAGAAAAATAAAATTACAGTTTGTTTTGATGATTATAACATATATATTTTCTAAGATTTGTACGAAATGATTTTTTTAGCCGCAAGATTTCTGTATAGCGTGGGTGTATATAATTTGAGAGGCAGATAACAGGATTTAGGATTTATGTATCACCAAAGGCATTAATGCGAATTAAAATGCTGATATCTAAAGGATGCGTCGGCTGAACATATTTGCTTTTCATTTGTCATGTATTTTTGCCCGCTTGACCAACATTTATATATCAATCGTCATTTGATGTAGATAATAATAAACTGATTTTCAAAATCATCATATATTAGTAGTTTTTTTAGAGAAAAAAAAATGTCTCTGATCCGTGGTTAAAAGGTCACGTTTGTGATCTTTCCCACCCAAGTTCAACTTCATCTCCACAAAAGGCTAGTGGGTCATGTTGTCGAGCAAAAATTTGTGTCTTTTTTATAATATATTCAAAATTGAGAAGAAAAATGGCAGAGAAAATACAAAGTGTATTAGCTATAAATTACATAAAACTATTATTTCTTATGTGTCTATTTTTGGAAGAGAATTAATTTCTTTCCCGGAAAATAATTCGGTTGCGGTTATAACTTTACAAGAAACACATTACTTGCAAATTGGTGTCAGAGAAAGACAGGCTGATTAGAAAACGCCCACTAGAATAATGGGCCTAAGGTTTAGGGTTCAAACAATCGGGCCCATTTTGTGTGCGTATTTTAAATATGTATGTTTTTTGCTTTTGTCGGTTGTGGGTCACACACAGCTTGTTATCGCCTTTATGATTGAGAAAAAGCCAAAAAGGAAAAGAAACAATAGTTTTTTTTTTTACAACAAACTTATTAGTTAATACCATGATTATAGATTATGCTTCCACACGTGCATAGCGTATTAGAATAATGAATATATATATATATTACAATAATGATTATTTAAACAATTGACCAGAAGAAATATTATTTATAATAACTGACATGTTATGTTTTAACAAAGCTTGGTTTTAAAAAAAACTGCTAGAATAGTCACTGAATTTCGGGTAGGACGTATCACGTGGGATCGCTACATAATGCAAGATTATACTATATAATTTTATATGCGCATAATTCAAGTATAAATTGGCATAACAAAACAAGAGTGGTGAAAAAGTGTTTATGTTTACTATTTTCACTTATTTTGCGGGAGATATAGTATTGGTAAATTAATTGATTAGGGAGCTGAGGCATACATATATATATTACTAGTGAGCTATTTTTTACGGTGCAAGTACTATCATATTAATGGTTTTCTGCGCTCACTGATTATAAATGAAACAAGTTATTGTAAGCTGGCACTTAATTAATATGTTAAATAGTACCATGGACGGTAAAACAAGTGAGCTGTTATCAATTTTGGTGTATATATCTTCATTTATTCTTATATTTTATTAGACTATGAGATAATATGAGAATACTGGAAAAAAAAAATCCAATACATATGAATCTAGAGATGGGTAGATAAACAAATTAAATGGTCACCCCCAACGTGCCTGAGTTATTTTGTCAATATATTTCTCTTCATTGTGTTAGAATAAAAGTTCCAAATTATTTAGCTTGAAAGTGAAAGTCGGTCCACGTATATTCGGTTTATGAAATAAATGAGTAATACTCCAATCAATTTATCATCAAATTATCAATCACTGTCTTATTCAGATAACTTTATATTTTTTATGCTATTATATATACACACACACATACACCTACGTATTGAAAACTTTGTATATTCACATTTCTGATTTCATCTATATTTAGATGGATAAAAATATCGCAGATAGAATATTACACTTACCCAAAATATATAAATCTTGCATGGAATATTACTGGCACATGACTGTGCATGAGAAAAGAACATGTTGACATTTATAGTGTGTTATTGTTAATGTTATAACATGGGCTTTTAATTAAGGGGTCAGTGCTACTGCTTATTAAATTAAAGTTAGATAGATGTCATGTATAACGTTACTAAATTTTCGAAAGATTAGAGATTATTTTTTGAAAAGAATTTACTACATAAAAACTTACAGAACACCAAAGCATATATAAAATCGAATTCAATGATCTCTGTGTGAAACCAATAAATAAATTACCAGTTACGATCCTAATTAATTAGCGAATTGTTTGTTTCATAAATTTCTATTTACTACTACAACCGTTTCGAGTACGAAGCCAACTTAAAAGAGAATGACATCAACATGACTTTTCCCGTTTTTTTTCTTTTTCTTTGTGAATTGAAATATAAAGTTCTATAGTCTCTAACCCGATTTAATAGTAGTAATAACTAGATACAAAAATAAGGAATAAATAAATAGATATATAATTATATATATACAAAAAATTGGACAGGGTGGCATCATAATTTATGGGGACAGTTGTCATGGTTATGCATTTAAGACCACTAACATGCAATGGCACGGTTGCATATTTTTAAGTCATATACTTGTTAGATAATTATATTCTTCTACAAATTTACTTATACAATACCTCTTAAAATTTTACTATCATTCTTTGGTAGAATCTGTATATAGTAGTTTGATACTTATATTATATCATGTGCCAGTGTTCGGTTGTCATTAAATCTGATTTTTTTTTTTTATTTGCCTGTGAACTTCGCATTATAAAAAGGTTTTCTCACCTGTTGACAAAATAAGTATTTTAGATCGATAGTTATTTGTTTATTTCTCGTATGGGAGCGATCTGAACATATTTATTGGCATCTTACCTTACGACCCCATGTCAACTCTTATGTAGTAATTTGTCCCCACTTAATTAGTTGTTTATTAGCTCAAATACAGTAATTGCGTCGTTTCCAAACTCTTTCTTCTCGAGTAGTTTATATCCTATGTAAAACGAAGACATATTACTTAATTATTAGTAATTAGTAGTAGTATCTATGTCTTCATTTTACATAATTATTCAGGAACACAGTATCTGCTAATCAATTTAATCTTGCTGGAAATTCAAATGTATCACCGTTCTATATGCTAGAAGACACTATAAAGTATATAAATCTATTCTCGTTTCCTTTAAACTTTGTGTGGTTTCTTTTCATATGATTTTAATAAAGTTTTCAGATGACAAAAAAAGATGACGATAGAAACATATACACCATACTTCACCATTATACAGGAACATATGATTTTTAATTTAGTGATCTTCTTAGTTGCGTGTATTTCTTATATTTACATCTATTTATTTATTTGAACTACTTAGTTTGTTTATTCGAGTTATATATATTTATGTGTAAAATATAATATATGATTATAGACATGCAAAGGGATTATGAACAATTGTAATTACACTGCAAGAAAAACAATGCCATTAATATGAAAACAGAGGACGTAGACAGATATAAATTATAATAATGTTTTTAAATAATAAATATAATTCAGATATTAACAAAAGAGTGTGGAGTAAAAACTGGGTTCACTTCATTAGCGTCTGAATTCCCGGGAAAAAACAAAAATGTCGGTTTCACTTGCTAGTTTTCTCACTCATTTTCCCGGAAAGTTACAAAGGCATTCCTTTTTCAGGTTTTGAAGTCAAATCACAGAAATATAAGAGTAGAAGCAAAAAGGCTGGAGCTTTTGCTTCTTTATTGTTTCCTCGAAACATGATCTTCACTTTCCGATTAAGATAATCCTAATAGAGAGCTCTCAAAAAGTGTGAGAAAATGATGGGTTTGATGAACTGTGCTTCTTCTTCTCCAACTTCTTCTTCATATTCTCCGAGGTAATTGATTTCAATTGCGTAAGAGATTGTATCTTGTATAATCTACAGAGAAATCATTCAATCTGCGAGTCAAAGTTAAATGAAAATTTCTCTGTTCTTCGATTTCAGGAAGAGAGAGAACATGGTTTTGCAGAGTGTTGTTGATGTGTCATCTCCAAGTTTCTCTTCCGACACCAAACTTGTACTGTTTCGAAATCATCTCATTTTTTTCTGGCTTTTTTTCTTTTCAATATCCAAAAAAGCAAAAACTTTCTGAAAATGCCTTAAATCAGATTACTGTAAAAAACAAAAAGAAAAACACTCTGCTTTTTCTTCTTGGTTTATATTGTTTTGATGCAACTTTCATGAGTCTGTGTTTTTTCATTTTCCATTTAATGGCAGATTTTACCAATTGAGAAGACTATAATAACTCACAAAAATTCCAATCTCTGCCTCATCCCAATGGTTCGTTTACATTTCAATAACCAAAATCTTTGATTTTAGTACACCTTCTTATTTTGCTGTCTCCTGATAATCTTAAAATTTTTGATTTAGAAGTCTTCAGAGGAATTGAAGAAAGAGATTGCTTCAATGGAGCTAGAGATTCTACGCATGGAACGATATTTGTTATCACTATACAGAAAGTCTTTCGAACAGCAAATTTCTTCCTTATCTAGTCTCTCCTCAACAACATTACCTCATTCAGTGACTACTTCGCCATCATCACTAACTCTTTCAAATCATCACCAACCTTACGAAAAGCCAATTTCGTATCCTCGGAGTTTCAACCCTAGTTTAAAAGCCTTATCTTCAAGGGTAATTTAAAACTCAAGTTTTTTTTTTTTGAACAAATCAATCTAAAGCAAAACATTGACTTTCTTTTGTGTATTTTTGTTTAGGAAGGGACTAGAGAAGTTTCTGGTAATCAGAGTCTTGGAGAGCTTCTTGGATCATCTCATATAGTTGATGATCACAACCTCATAAACCCGAATAAACTCTCTGAAGAAATCATGAGATGCATATCTTCTGTGTATTGTACACTTTCAAGAAGCTCAACAAGAAGGGGTTTCGCTTGTTTCTCTGCTTCTCCCCTTTCATCAGTGTCGAATTCATCTACCATTTTCTCTTCCAAATCCGGTTATGACGATAAATGGAGCTTGCATTGCGCTAGTGAGGATCATTTGATGAATCATAGTCAAGATCAATGCAATGTTTTGCCTTGTGGTGCTGTTGTAATTGAGGCTCTTAGAGTACACTTAGATGATGGTAGTTTTGGTTACGCTGCTCTTATGCTACAAAACTTCAGGTAACTTTGTATGATTTTTTGGTGACAAAATCTACATACATAATTGGATTAATATTTATTTGTATTATGAACATTACTGATGTGCAGATCACTGGTTCAAAATCTTGAGAAAGTTGATCCAAGTAGAATGAAACGCGAAGAGAAGCTTGCGTTTTGGATTAACATTCACAATGCTCTTATGATGCATGTAAGTGAAGAAGCTCTTAAATTTTTTTAATTTGTTTCTTTATCTTTCCTTTTTGATGATCTTATACTTATCATAAGCTTCTTCTTTGCAGGCTTACTTAGCTTATGGAACTCACAACCGTGCAAGAAACACTTCGGTTTTGAAGGTTTTTGTCTTAAAAAAAAAAAAATCTTTATTACACATATAACATTATTTTGATGTTTTTTTTCTAAGAGAATTCTCTTAATATGAGATCAGGCAGCTTATGATGTTGGAGGCTATCGCATAAACCCTTTCATCATCCAAAGCTCAATCTTAGGAATCAAACCTCATTACTCACCACCATCACCTGTATGACATTACATTTTGTCATTCTTTACTTTCACTTTTACTTTTTTTTCACCACATTATTCACATTTTCAGTTACTTCAGACACTGTTTTCGCCTTCAAGAAAGTCCAAAGCTTGCAGTGTTAGACACATTTACGCATTGGAATACCCCGAGGCTTTAGCTCATTTCGCTATTTCTTCAGGATCATTCACAGATCCTACGGTAACAGTTCAACTCTAAATGATTTTTACTCCTTGATTTGGAATTAACAGTATTATGTATTATTGTTAGGTTCGGGTTTACACCGCGGATAGAATCTTCCGGGATCTAAGACAAGCGAAAAAAGAGTTTATTAGAAGTAATGTTCGTGTCCACAAAGGGACAAAGATTTTGTTGCCAAAAATCTTTCAGCATTATGTTAAAGACATGTCAATGGATGTTTCTAAGCTCATAGAAGCTACAGCTGAGTGTTTACCGAAGGATGCGAGGATGATTGCTGAGAAATGTTTGAAGGAGAAGAAGATTAAGAATTTTGAATGGTTACCGGAAAATTTGAGTTTCCGGTTTGTCATTGCCGGAGAATTGGTCGGAGTAAGAAATAAATCGTGATGGTTTATTGCTTTTTTCATAGAAGTTTTTTGTTTTTGGCCTCATGATGTGATTAAATAATTTGAATCACTTAGTGTTTCATTTCAAATTTTGAATTTCAGACCGGTGTAAAGCAAGTGTTTTTCAAGTGAGAAATTGAAGAGCTAGTGTTTGTTGTATACCACATTAAACCGAAAAACTAATTTAGGTTTTGAACCGTGTATACCGAAGATATCTGAGAGATAACCATTCCAACTGTCAGGACTCAGATGGGTTTATGGACCTAATAATCATTCCATTTTAGGGTTTAATAAGGAGTGAAACACAATACATGACCTAATTTTGATTTTGGCAATAATACAAGGGTCTCTGGTTTCATTAGCCAGTCATGGTTACGAGTTACGACTTAGATGGGATCTCTTTGAGGCCCGGTCCAATATTTGTTGATGTTCTATGTCTATACAAATTTTATGACTCATCCAAGCTCATTTAAAATTTTTTGATGTCCTATAACAGTTCCTAAAAATAAATTTTTTTGTGTGATGTCCTAAGCCCAAGTTTTGGTAGCTTGGGCCCTGGACCAGGCCTGCTCTGAGGTGCAATTTTTCTCACCCTGAGGTGGTTTTGTGAAAAAACAAAAGGAATGGTTTGGTAAGAGCCAATACAAACTCCTTAAGGATCTGCTTTGGATACTCTATGAAATGAAAGACATGAAAATGGAAATGCCTTTGTGGAGAGGAGTGACCGAGCTGGCTAAAAGTGTGCATCTGAAAATGTGTAAGAAAGACAATGCTACTTCCATTCAATAAATTAAAAATGAAGAAGCTAATCTCTTGAGGGTATCACTCAAGGATCAAACAGTTTCTCAGTTTTCAAACAAGTGTTACTATGGGAACGAGAGTAACTAGCTATATCATTCGCTCTCCGAAAAGTTGAATATTACAATTTCGTTTCGGTATTAGTTTAGATGCTTCTCATGTTTTTAAAAAGCAATATGAAGTGAGTGCTCGGTGCAATTGACTCATGTTAGTAATTTTTTTTTTTTTTATCAATTTAGCCTAATAATTTTAATATATCTTTTAACATTGCGGAATGTTATTTCAAATCTCAAATATATGTCATGAACTTTAAAGATGATCACCATTGTGCCAAATGATTACAATCTTGTTTTTTTTTTATAATGCAATTTTAATTACAATTTGTTTTTAATTTTGATTTGTTTTTTTTGTATTTTAGACTGGTGTAAAACATGAGTTTTTTCAAGTGAGAAATTGTAGACCGAGTGTTGCTTGCATAATTGCATTTCACATTAAACCGGAAAATCAATTTAGGTTTTATTCCGTGTACCGAAGATATCTGAGAGACAACCGATACATCAAACCGGGTCTTACGTAATCGAGTGTAGTTACTAGGGCCTATGGTCAGATGAGTTATGGGCCTAATAAATCTTTCCATATATAGGCTTTAATAATGAGTGAAACACGATACAGGGCCTAGTTTTGATTTTGGTAATAATACAAGGGTCTGGTTTAAAAGTTTTGTTGCTTGGTTTGGTCTGTCTATTGTTTCCCGGTGATAGGAATAAAGTTGAATTCACATCGTTAATCAGTTTGGTTCGTACTTGATCTGAACTGATCAGAAGAGGAAAGACGACGGTGGGGATGGTGTTGGAGCAACTGGAGAAGTCCGTGGAAGCGAACCCGGACGACCCTTGTCTGCAATTCGAACTTGTAATTTTGTTTCCCGACAATTATTGATTTTTTTTTCCTATGGGTTTCTGGGTTTCTTCTCTTGGTAATCTGTACATGAAAAGAGAAATTGGAAATTTATTTGGTACAGGGTTTGTATCTGTGGGATAATGGTGGAGATTCAGAGAAAGCGGCGGAGCATTTTGTGTTGTCGGCGAAGTTAAACCCGGATAATGCAGCTGCGTTCAAGTATTTAGGGCATTACTACTCGCGTGTGACGTTCGATCACAATCGAGCTGCTAAGTGTTACCAGAGAGCAGTGTTGCTAAACCCTAATGATTCTGATTCCGGAGAAGCTCTGTGCGATTTATTGGACAGACAGGGGAAAGAGATCTTGGAAATTGCGGTTTGCCGCGACGCTTCTGGGAAGTCTCCCAAGGCTTTCTGGGCTTTTTCCAAATTGGGTTACATTCAGGTTGTTGATTGTTCTGCCCCTTTTTTTTGTAATCTCACCTTTGTATTCTTGATTTCTCATCTATGGCTTTGGATTCTGTCGCAGCTTCATCAGAAGAAGTGGTCTGAAGCTGTTCAGAGCCTTCAACATGCAATTAGAGGTTATCCTACCATGTCTGACTTGTGGGAAGTAATTGTCCTTTTCTCTTTCTCCTTAGTTATTTTCATTTTACGTTACATTGTTTTTACTTTAACTACGACTTTGACAAGAATCTTTTTTTTTTGTTTGCCGTTGCAGGCTCTAGGCCTTGCTTACCAGCGACTTGGAATGTTTACTGCTGCTATCAAGGTAAAAACACGCTGTTTCCATTTTGTACTTTCCCATTTTTTTGAAGTGGTTTTGGGTTTATTGTTGATTCCATTGTGACCTTAATCTTTAATGATACAACAGGCGTATGGCCGTGCCATTGAATTAGATGAGACCAAGATTTTTGCATTAGTGGAGAGTGCAAACATCTTTTTGATGCTTGGTTCATATAGAAAGGTAGCCGGGTCTGTTCATACTGACCTCTTTAGATAGTTTGTTCGTGTGGCTCCCAAAGTCTCATATAGTATTTCTGTAGGGTGTGGAGCTCTTTGAGCAAGCGCTTAAGATTTCACCTCAGAATATTTCTGTGCTCTATGGTCTTGCTTCTGGATTGCTTAGCTGGTCAAAGGAATGCATAAATTTGGGCGCATTTGGATGGGCAGCTTCGTTATTGGAGGTTAGTAATACTTATCTCTTCTGATTTTTTCCTGCTCTCATACATGCTAGATAAAACCTAAATGCGAGAACAATTAATGCAAATCCAATGTAGGATGCTAGTAAAGCTGCAAAAGCAAGCACTGAACTGGCCAGTAACATGTCGTCTATATGGAAACTGCATGGAGATATCCAGGTACTGAGTCCAGCCTTGTATTTTACGTTCCACCTTGTTGGTTATCTGGGCTTCTGATGTTTATTTTGTTTTTTGAGCAGCTTACGTATGCAAGATGCTTTCCGTGGTCTGGTGGAATTGAAGACTCAGAATTCACATTAAAGACATTTAATGATTCAATCCTTTCTTGGAGAAGCATTTGTTACTCGGCTGCGTTGTCAGCCAAATTTTCTTACCAGCGAGCTCTACACTTAGCCCCTTGGCAAGCCAATGTTTATACTGACATAGCCATAACTTGTGGTCTCGTTTCAAGTTTAAGCGATGACTCTGAAACTTCTAGTTCTTGGTAAGATTGTACTTAACGTTAGTTGCCATTTTCTTAGCTTTTGATGTGCGCCCTTGCAATAGTCTACAATTCTATCAGGAAGCTACCTGAAAAGATGGCCCTGGGAGCGATATTGCTGGAGTGCGAGAACTCGGAGTTCTGGGTTGCTTTGGGTTGTATGTCTGATAATAATGCTTTGAAACTACATGCTTTGATCCGGGCATTGCATTTGGATGTATCTTTAGCCGTTGCTTGGGCTTTTATGGGCCAGGTATTGTGCCTTATCTTTTTTTGTCTTTCTCGCTTTGTATTGGTTGTCCTAGCTTTTTGAGAGGTAAACTGTACCTTGCATTTTTGTTTTACCTATGTTCATGATTTTAGTTACGGTTTCCTTATTTATGATTGTAATCTCGGTTTCATTAAACAGATCTTCAGGGAATCGGATGAAATGAAATTGGCAAAGCAGGCTTTTGATTGTGCTAGAAGCATAGATCCTACACTAGCGCTACCTTGGGCCGGCTCAGCTGATACGTCTGCTAGGTAAATGATTTGTATGTGAAAAAGTGACCTCATTTCTTTTAACTAAAATTTTGCCCCGTAGACTAATTAATACCTCAGGCAGTCAACATCAGATGAGGCTTTTGAGAGTTGTTTACGAGCTGCGCAGATATCACCTGTAAGTGCTGCTACAGCTGTCTTTTACGTTCTTGTAGGTGTGAGGCTTTAACTAAGGTGTGAGATCCTCTGTCCAGCTTGCGGAGTTCCAGGTTGGTTTGGCATGGCTTGCTTTGCTGCAGAGGAATATTTCTTCTCCGCAGGTATATGAACATACATATATCTTAATAATATCAACACATTGTTTTTAATCGGAATGAGCTTTTAAGCAACTCCCCCTCCTGAAACTGTGTTGCAGATCTTTGCTTGCATTGAGCAGGCGGTGCAACGCACCCCTGATTACCCTGAATCCCATAACCTTCACGGACTAGTTTGCGAGGCAAGACGTAATTATCATACTGCCATTGCTTCGTACAGACTAGCACTGGCTGCAATGAGTGTTTACCCCGACAATTCGATGAAATCTCATGCTGGAAAAATATCTATTAACTTGGTCAGGTCACTCAGTAAGGTGATATCCCCATCCTTCTTTGAACATGTTCTTTCAACGGCTACTTTGAGATGGGATTGATTTCAAATTTAATTCAATAATCATTAGAAATGCAACTATTGTACTCATTTAAAGTATTCTTTTGTTTTGCAGGCAGGACGATTCAAAGAATCTGTTAAGGAATGCGCAAATTTGATGTCCAAAGGTTTGTACTTAGACCGTTCATCCCCCAATTTGAAGACTTGGATTTCTTGCAACTGTTACTAACCCTTTAGTCAAATGTTACTAATATTTATTCAAAATTTCCAAAAGGTTTGCTTGATGCTGGAGGCTTGCAAATATATGCTTTCTCTCTGTGGAAGATTGGTGAGAATGATTTGGCTCTCTCAGTGGTTCGGGAGCTGGCTGGTAGGATTTCTACCATGGAAAAAACCTCAATAGCCTTCCCAATCAGCTTCATCTGTAGTCTGCTTTATTGCATATCTGGGTTGGATTCTGCTATCACCAGCATCCAGAAAATGCCAAAAGATTTCTTCCAGAGTTCGAAAATCAGCTTTATAGTATCGGCTATCCATTCTCTTGATCAAAGTGATAGACTTCAGTCGATTGTTGCAAGCACTCGTAGCTACATAACATCACAAGAAGAAATAGTTGCGATGCACTATTTGATAGCACTCAGCAAACTGGTGAGCCTTTTCATCTCAGTTATCACGTCGTGCCCTACGTTTTTGAATGCTGTATTGGTTTAAACTCTGGATTAAATTGACGCCACTCTGGATACTGCAGCTGAAAACTGGAGCAGGAGATTTCCTTGGATTTGAGAAGGGGATTGCCCACCTCAGAAAAGCTCTTCATATGTATCCTCATAGTAATTTGTTAAGGTGGGTGTTCAATCAGTACCAGAGGTTACATAAACGCTGAACAAGCACGCTAGATTTTAATTGTGTAATGATATGTTGTTGTCGTACTCATAACTGGGAAACATAACTTGCTGGAATTAGGAACCTGCTTGGATATATTTTGTTAGCTGGTGAAGAAACGAAAGAGGCCTATACTGCTAGTAGATGCTGTATCATAAATGTCTCTGAGTGTGGATATAAGGAAGGTTTGAAGTCTGCATTGGAGGTCCTTGGTGGAGGATCGGTTGCTTGCAATGTAATTGGCAATACAGCTCCAAGGTTCTCTTTTCCAACATGCCATTGTCAGTGTCTAAATGCTCCTGTTGTTGTTGTGGAACTGCAAAGGTATTTGAGAATCTTTCTTCATCATTTTAGCATTTTCAGAATTTGATTTGGTCCACTGTCATTGTGGTCTCTGGTCCTTTTTCATCTATAATTCAGTTCTGTTCTTATACGCAGATTCTTGCATCAAGAACCTTGGAACAGCGATGTGAGATACTTGCTTATTCTGAATCTCATGCAGAAGGCCCGTGAGCAGAGATTTCATAGACAGCTTTGTAGTGCTATTGAGCGTCTAATCTCTGTGGCACTCTCTGATGAGACATGTTCAAAGGAAGGCGAATATCAAAAGTTCCAGCTTCTGCTTTGTGCTTCTGAGATCAGTTTGCAGAAGGGAAATATAGCCGAGTCCATTGACCATGCTCGAAAGGCATCTTCCCTTTCGCTTCCACATGGCTACCTATTTCTAGGGCATTTGCAACTTTGCCGTGCCTATGCAGCGAAAGGGAGCACCAGAAACATGCAAGAGGAATACAGGGCGTGTTTGGAGCTCAAGACTGATTCAAATATTGGTTGGATCTGCCTGAAGCTCTTAGAATCTCAGTTTGATCTGGAAGCTGATGCTAACCTCTTAAAGATGAGCCTACAAGAAAGCCCTAGCGAGAAGAAGAATTCATGGAAAGAGTGGATGCCTGTATACAGTCTAGCTCTTGCCTTAGTTTCCATTGGGAAAAAAGAATTTTTCTCAGCGGAGGAGTTCCTTGCACAAGCTTGTTCGTTGGGTAATTCAGAGAGTTGTCTACTTCTCTGCCATGGTGCTGTCTGCATGGAGCTGGCTAGACAGTCTAATGACTCGCAGTTCCTCTCACTAGCTGTAAGGAGTCTTAACAAAGTTCAAGCGAGTTCCTTGACTCCTTTGCCTATCGTGTATACTTTATTGGCTCAAGCACATGGAAGTCTTGGCTCTAAAGAGAAATGGAAGAAGAATCTTCGTCTTGAATGGTTCTGCTGGCCACCAGGTACGGAATGAGACTGTTCCATCTTTTATTTTTGTTCACCTTAGATTCGGCACAACTGAACATTTTCTTTGGTTCTTGGACAGAGATGAGACCTGCAGAGGTTTACTTCCAGATGCATATACTTGCAAGAGAATTAGAAGACAGACCCGAAACGGCTTCAGGGATTGAAAACTGTCAGACCCCTGAGAAATGGGTGCTTAGGGCGATTCACACTAATCCTTCTTGTATGAGATATTGGAAGGTCTTGCGTAAGCTTGTTCAACATCCCATTAGTTAAGAAACAAAAAATGAAATCCAAATTCCTGAACATAGAAGAGCAGAGCAGTTCGTGTTTAGTATTTTTTTTTTCTTTCCCGTTATAGATGCTTTGACATGTAGTTTTAGTGAATGAGAAACACAATGGAATATGATTCATGTACATCGAAATTACATGCACTTGTTATTTTTTCTTTTTAATGAAAAACTAAAAGCTAGCCTGCACATGCGCAGCTTTCTTGATTTCCAACGACAGACGTTTATTGTTTGCAAAGCCATATTTACAGCAAGAAAAAGACAAAACAACAAAGGTTTGGCTGATTCTTAACGCATCATCATTAGGGTAAACTCGTCAAAACTTAAAACTCCGTCAGCATTGAGATCAAAAGCTTTGATCATGAGTACGCAGTCATCAGTCGTTCTGGACTCACCAATCTTCATTAGCATCATCTTCAAGCTTCTCGGAGTTATGCAATCATCTCCTTCACCAACGTACATTCTAAACGCCTCCATTATCTTGCTCTTCTTCTCTTCCTCTGTAAATTCATCATTCCCTTTGATGAACTGAGCAAACTCCTCAAAATCCAACATTCCATCTCCGTCTATATCAGACAGTTTAACCGCAGCTTCGGCTTCTTCATCAGAAAGTTGCTCTCCCAATATCTTGAAACTTTTCTTAAGCTCTTCTGCAGAGATTCTACCGTCTCTGTTTGCATCCATGTAAGCAAACACAGCTTGTAAGTCTCTTATATTGTCCTCACCATTCATGTCTGAGGACAGTCGCTCGCAGAGTTTCGTGAAAGATGAAGATAACTGACGTTGAGTATTCTTCATGAAGACAAGAAAAAAAGAGAGTTAAGGGTATGCAACAAGTTTTCTTCTTTTTGTTTTGGATTTAAGTATTGAATGAGAAAATGGTCTAAATGGTTTCTCTCTATATATATAGAATGTTTCGAGAATAGAATGGGACTCAATAAAAAAAAAAAAAATTGAAACGTATCAAACGTGGGAGTTTCAGAATTAGTCGTTAGATCTAGAAAAAAACAAATATTATTAGTCTTCAGATCTAGAAGAAAACGTATTATTAGTCTTTAGATCTAGTGAAGGAAAGATATAATAGTCACATGTTTCATCCTCAACGTTTAAAACACGCTTTTTCTTATTTATTTTATTTTAAAAAAAAATTCAGGAATTAGGATTTAGAAAGGGTATTTCGGTTCTTATTACCGATTTGTTGACTGCCACTTGTATTTCATATGCAAGTGGTTTTTCTCACTAATCTATTAATGAGAACTATGAAGCTGCCTGATGTTTTGACTTGGCTGTCTTTCTCATTTCTCAATCTACTTTCGGTGTTTGATTGAAACCGATAAGAACCATCATCATCTCCTCGAAAGATGTATTCAACTTTTTTACAATAATAAGCTTATACTTATTAGTTAGAGAAAGATATTTATTGGTAGCAAAGGGATCTTATTAGATTCCTCAATTGTTGCCCGTTATGTAATGATCTGACTAAGCTCAATTTGAATCTAGTTGTCGTATTATATGATTGCACATGCTCAACTTTTGTCTTGAAATGTGTGCTTCAGGGAATACTAGTGCGACACATCTACACAAAATTAATTAGTACTAAGATGAATGTATATTGCAGAAGCTCAATATATATGACACATTCTCAATGGACTCTAGAGATTGATCCTTCCTGTTAAAAACCGCTGTAACATTCTTGTCTCATATAATAAAGGTTTACATATGGGTTTAATCAAATAACAATCGTGTTTATTGCGTCACAAGCCATATATATATATACATCAATCAAATAGGAGGAGAAAAAAAAAGAAGCTACAATAACACAATGGTGGCATTAACGCATCATAAGAGCAAACTCATCAAAACTCAAGACTCCATCAGCATTGAGATCAAAAGCGCGAATCATAACTCTGCAATCATCAGTCGTTCTTGATTGACCTAGCTTCTTTAGCATCATCTTCAAGCTTCTTGGAGTAATACACTCTTCACCATCTGCGATATACATTCTAAAAGCTTCCTTGAGCTCAATCTTTTTCTCTTCTTCTGTAAATTCATTATCTCCTTTGATTAACTGAGCAAACTCTTCAAAATCTAACATCCCATCTCCGTCAGTATCAGACAGTCGAACCGCAGCTTCAGCTTCTTCATCGGACAGTTGCTCTCCCAGTGTCTGGAAACTCTTTTGAAGCTCATCTGCAGAAATTCTACCGTCTCTGTTTGCGTCCATGTAAGCAAAGACAGCCTCTAAGTCTCTGTTCTTGTGACGATCACCATTGCTGTTATATTGTCTCTCTGCCCCTGAATCTTTCCTCTCCGGTGAGAGTTTCCGGCAGAATTTCACGAAAGATGAAGATGATAAAGGTTGAGTATTCTTCATGATAGAGAAAAAAAAAGCTTATTGTTTGTTTGTTTGAATCGGAGACTGAATAGAGAAATGTGGGAAAAAGGGTTTCTATTTATATATAATAAAAGGCGTGTGACAAGTTGTGGTGGTGGAATGGGACTCGAAGGTTAAAGAAGAAAGTGTATTAGATGTGGGAGATTAGTGTTTTTAGATATTTTGACTCCGTTTTTAATGATATTTATTAAGTCTAAGTTTCTGTTTAAAACACGCTTTTTCTTAACTTGATAATTGGATTAGGACAAGTAAGGGTGTTTTGGGGAAAACAATAAATTATGGAGACCAGACCGGCCACTTGTTTTTGACACTTGCAGGCAGCAACACGATATCTATCTATCGGTGGGCGCTTGGAAGCTTCACTTCTTTGTTCTTATTATTATTATCTCTTTCTCCTTTTTTTTTATTAAACAAAATAGTAAGCAAAGATAAACATCTCGTTGACTACGTGTATGGATGTGATTGGTTCATTTCCCGCAAGCCGAGGCACTCGTATGCACATTGAAACTAGTGGCAATGGTTAACGAGGAGTTTCGGTTTTAACTAGTTTTTAATTGGTAATATTTTAATTAGGGGTTAACGGTCAGAAAAAAACAGTCGCAGACCATAGCATTTAAGGCCAATATTTGCTTAATTATTTAAGATTAAATCGATGTATTATTAATCCTTAAACAAGATGAAACGCAACGTCGACAATTCAATACTCCCTCCGGTTTTTTTTAATTGTCGTTTTAGAAAAATTCTCGTACATTAAGGAATTTTGTTTGTTGACTATTTTAACCTTATCATAAATGATTATTAGTATAATTAATTTTGGGTATAATTGGTTTTTGATATTCATTTACTATAAATAGTGTTATATTAAATAAGGTTATTTTTGGATTTTTTTATCAAAAATTGTATTGAAAAATGAGAACGACAGATAATTAAAAACAAGAAAAAAGTTGTAAAACGACAATTAAATAAAAACAGAGGGAGTATCTAAAATTGGCCCAATAATATTGACCCGGTCCATCAATATTCTAGAAACAAGAAACTCATCAGAAATCTTCTTTGAGTGTTTTTTAAGTAAACGTATTTTGTGGTTCTGAATATCTTGATTTTCTATATTCAGTTTATATCAATTATAAAAGCGTGAAAGCGAAATTCGAAACACCAAACAAAATGACATTCACAAGTGTATTTGATAAAAGTCCTTAATTTTATTATTTTATTTAAAAACAAAGCACAAACGTCATTAAGATGCTAAAAATGGGGAAAATTATATACGAGCATAGTGTTAATACAAAAAACCACGAATTTAGATGCAGAAAAATTAACAGAATATTAACATTCTCAAGTTCCAATTTAACATCTTGACAAATGCATCAAAAAGAGAAGATGATACTAAAAACCCCAAACAGGTTGCTGCAATTAGATGAAAGATAGGGTCTTACAAAAAAAGCCATGACAAACTAAAAAAGAACATTTACTTTTCTCACCCTTGCTTGCTTATATATCACATCATTCTACTAAAACCATATGTAATATATTTATATATATATATATCGATATATACTTGAAACTAGATTCTTTACTCAAGATTTAGCATCACAAGATCATATTAAATACTTTAGAACTTAGAAGACCCTAAGAATAGAGCTGACTTTGTTGTTATTCTTGATCAGGCTATCCTGTGTCTGTTCTCTCTGCCTTCTCTTAAGCTTCTTCCTCTTCGGTATTCTATCTCTGCATCAGAGCTTGAGAAACCAGTGGGATAGCTTCTGCCACCTTTCACAGAGCCCACTCTTGATAATAGAGTCTCTTCATCCGCGTGGATGTGGTTTCTTGGTTTGTGATCTAAGTCACACAATATGATACAGTTAGCACAATGAAAGAACTAATGGTAACGAATGACTCAGCAAGATGATTTGAGATTAATACGACAATACTCACCTTTGTAGCCCTTTGGTGAATAGAAGTCTACAGCTTGTGAATCAAGATCAACTTCTGATTTGGAGCTCGTTTTACTAAGCAAATTCGCTTCTCGTCTAAGCAGCTTTTGTCCTTCGCTTGGTGAATAAGCCGCCGTGAGTAAAGAATCATCCATCACATCAGTGATCTCTACATACTGACTAGTTGTGATGATTTCATCTGCACTAAACCCAAAGGAAGCCCTGTAAGCTTCTAACTCCTCCATGTCTTGCTTGGGACTTCTCGTCTGCCTGTTCTGGCTCCCGTTCCCATATCCATTTGTCGGGTACACATCTGAATCTTTGGACACGCTTAATCTTCCACCGTTTTGAGGAACCGTAGGGTCGTGATCCAGGTAAAATTTGGCAAAAGTTGCAGGACAGAAGAAGTTTGACTCCTGCAAAGGTGTCGACACTCCATTTGTGTCATACCCGAATGTGTTGCCAGAATCACTCGAGCATTTACCATTTGGAGGCGACAATAACCCGTCTCCCGAAGCCCGAGAGATTGGTGACCTAAGAGTGCTGGCTGGACTTCCGGGATAAAGAGAATATGTAGAATGAAGATCGTTTGGAACATTGTAATGACCTTTACCAGAGTTCTTGATATCCATGGAGGAAGTCAAGAAACGAGCATAAGGCACATCAGGTGAAGAAGGAGTAGTAAGATGTGCAAGCTCTGGAGGAGGAGTGAAAGGAGCAGTCGATGGTTCGGTGGTGAATGTAGAGAAAACAGGCGGCGAGACCAATTGGGTTTCATGAGCGTATGGTCCAGTGGCATACATACTCGATGATGGACCTCCCGGTGAGTTTGCAGCCAGCGACAAGTAGCAATTTGGTGACTGAGCGGTTGAAGGAAGAGCAGAATTGGTGAAGGACGCAGGAGAGGATGGTGGAGCCAATAGAGATAAATTAATTCCTCCTGTAGCTTGATTACTTAAGACACCAGCTTGGTGAGCTCCGTTGGATTGTGAGGCTGAGACATTGCCGGATTCCGGAATGCGAGATGCGGGCACTATTCGTTTTCCGCCTTTTTGTGACTTGAAACACGAGAAAACTCCTAAACAGCCCCCCCACCTTTTCCTCTGCAAAAGGACACAAACACACACTTCAATGAAAGTTTCAAGGCCAATGCGCTCAAGGAAGAAAACAAATGGAGCTCAAACATGTGAATGTGATCTGGAAAGGAAGAAGATAACTGGCATATGTTTGACAGAGAATCAACTGTTTCTACAAAACCATGTAATGCTTATGGATCTATAGTTTGTTTTCCCAACAAAACTGGACTTAGAAGCTTACACGCATCGCAACTAAGATCACAAATTCTCGAAGCTTGAATCTTTTTTTTAATTGAATGGTTAATCTCCAAGGAAAAAGGTCAACTTTTTTTCAATTCTCCATTATCACTTACTGCAAAAACGATTCCAGTAACGCAATACCCAAAAGCTGGGCTTTGCAACAACAGGGGAGACTCAACATAAACCCTAACGAACATTGCTCCATTAAGTGCGAAAGAACTAAAAACTAGATTAGGGTAAACAGAGTCGAATAGTCAGATCTAATAAGCAAGAAACCACGAACTAGGCAGAAACAAAAAGCTTCAAAATCTGAGGAGCACCTGATACCGCAGAGAACTAAAACCTCCACGAACTCGAATTTAAAGAGAAAGTAAAAGAAATGATCAGAGACCTGTTCCTGGTGAGGATATCTATGCTGCTCTGAGCCCATTAGGTGTGTGTGTTCGTCAGAAATCACTGCTTTTAATCTGAGTAGGGTTTCAGGTGAAAGACGTAATCATCTGGGTTTTCTTCATTTTTTTCACAGTTTCTTCCAGCTTCCTAATACGATCCAGAACTATACAGAAAAAAAAAGAAAGCTAACGAAAAAGAAAAGGAGAAAAGATTAAAGCTTTGAAATTTTTTCACTAGAGTGGGAAGAGATTAAGAAAAAGAAATGGCGGAGGAGAAGGTAAGAAGAACGATGGGAAATTTTAGAAGAGAGTAGTAAAAATGGAAATCTGCACTGCTGCAATCGGCATGAAAAGATGATCCTTACGAAGGAAAAGCATTTCTATTTTAATCAGAATGTGACTGACCAGAAAGAAAGAGAAAGATAAAACAAAACAATAAAACACATTAAAAATAAAAAAAAAGAAGAAAAGAGAAAAGGGAGAAGAGAAAGAGGAAAAGGAAAAATCTCTGTTAATGTTTTGTTTTGTCTCTTCGGTACACACTCACTCACCTTGTTTCTTGACGCTTTGAAGGAAATAGCAAAAAATGAAAAAGTTTATGAGTTCTTGAAATTCAATTCCTACTCATTTTTGGAAAATCTGAGAATTTTAAGGTTTGTTAATGTACTTAAGTCGGTTATCAAATGGCTAAATTAGACATCTAAACCCTTAAAAAGTTGATTCCTTGAGCACGTGAAGGAGGTTTACTAATAAGGGTCAAGGAGAACATGTAAAAGTCAAAAAAAAAAAAAAAAATTTTTTTTTGGTTTGGTCTTAAAACACGTCCAAAATCAGTGTAACTGCTAAGTCAAGCGGCTATTGAATGCAACAATTATCAAGAAAACAAGATTGTTGTGATTATCTTTTGATAGTTGGAAAATAAAGCTTAGATTTAGAAAGTTTTGTGAAAATAAAAAGAAATTGGCAAATATTTAATTTTGTTTTTTAAAAAACAAGAAAAAAATTATCAAATTCTTTTTTTTGTTAATATAGCCTAATAACTTTCATATCTCTCATAACATCGTGTTGATACATATTTGTGTCATAAATTTTAGAGATAACCACCATTGTGTCACATGATTCTGACAAAAATTAGTAAGATTAACGACAAAAAATATATACATAAACAAAATTTCAATTATGACAGATAACATATATTTGAAGTACAAGATAATTATGTAATCATATTTTGGCAATTGAGGGGTTAAAAAAAAAGGTGTTCCTTTTCTCTTAATTTTAGTTTTGATCTTTATGAACTTTGTCTTGAGGTTTTGAGGGTTCCAATAAAGCAGAGGAAGAAGAGGGAGGGCCTAGTAATAGTATGGTACATAGTTGTAGGATTTGGATCTTTTTTGGGGTCTGGATTCATATTAGTGGGACCTATTCATCTCATTCTTTCCTCCTCTTCATCTTCTTCTAACCCACTCATGTCTATTTTCTTTAAACACTAAAAATTCAGTAAGAGTAAGATGCTCTCTCTCTAAAACTGACCATCACCTAATCAACAAAAATTATTGACAAATTACAGTTCCAGTGAATAAAACTTACCTTTTTATTATAATTATAACTCATAGCTTCAAACCACATCACATGTACTTTCCTGTATTTTAAACACACATCACATGTCCTGAGTTACGGTCGTTTCTACGAAAATGAAACATTTGGAAACTGGTCGTTGTTAGAGTTTTGATGCCATTAAACTATGGTTTATAAAAGAAAGAAAGATCTGTTTTGATAGATCATTTTAGAAAATGATTAAAATCACATGCTTCAGTTGACATTTCTGAGGGGATGCGACATTCGCTAGTCAATATGGGCCTTGTTCTTAAGCAAATAAGGAATTGTAGGCTTTATTCCAAAGGCCCAAAATGCTCTGAAACTTCTTTAAAAAAAAGTGGAAAGAAGACTAGTATGGCACACGATTGAATAATAAGAGAAACTTTTTATACTTTCGTAGTCTTAAAAATCCAGTTTTCGACGTGTTATGATAAAGCACACACAGTTTATACTTTAGTCTCACCGAGCTCAACGTCTTTCAAATCGATATGCTCTATTCCTTCCTTGAGGAGCTTAATCTCATCTTCGGTCATACTGTTTTTCCCGTGAGGAGTTGACTTTGAGTTTCTCTGTTTCTCTAGATCAACCGCCCAACTATAGATCATCATTCCGACAACAGCTAAGACCATCCCGGCAATGTTCTTGAATGTCATCTCCGAATCAAACAGAAGCCATCCTAACGTAAGGACGCAGACTGTTTTCATGTGGCCTAGAACTTGGAATGATGTTGCTGAGAATCTTCCTATGCAGAGATATTGGCTTATGTTACAGAAAACGGCTAATGCACAGGAGAGAAGAATGCAGAACTGCAAAGCGAGCGAGAGAGATAGAGTAAGGATTTTGTGATATCTATAAACCCTTTTAAAGAGAAGAGAGAAGAAGTTGAGAATTGCTTACAATGGCACCATAAGTCATCTTGTAAGTAGTTATGAATCTGCCGCTCAAGAAATAGTCAACAAAGGGGCCAAAGATGAGGAGTGAAAGTGCTTGGATTGGAGCTGTTTTGCTCAGCAATTCAAAAGATCCTACTGAGTATTTCTTCTGCAGAGAGCCTATTGACTGTTACATAAACAAAAGACAAATTTATAAGACAAACAATTGACACACACACCATATTAAATCTTACAACTTTCCCAGAGAAAATTTCTCTTCGGTTATTAACAAACGTAGCTTTGGATTTCAGATATATGCAGGAGCATCTGTCTACTATACTGAGACGCCTAAAATACAGATTAGACATGTAGATCTAAGGAGCCAAAGTTTTCCTCTAGATAGCACTGATCTGAGAAAAGTTCGAGGCTTGTGTTTCAAGAATGAAACAAAGATCAAACAAGGTAAAGAGATGAATAATTAGATCTGACATAAACAAAGTAAATGGCGTAAATACTTACAATCTGCTGCAGAGATGTGGAGAAAACGGCAGTGCATGCACAAATGAAACCTTTGGCATTAACCTTGACATCAGTCACTGTACAAATCCCAACACCAACAACCACAACCATAACAGATGCCTTCACTTCTTTAGAGTAATGCTTGCTATGTAGAATCCATTCCAACACGCATACAACCGGAATCATACTCAATTTCGAGATCTACGTGAAAAATAATCAAACGACGGAGAATCAAGACAACGATCTTTTAAACGAACACATGAGAAAGCAAAAACCCAAGAAAAGTTACTTGGTAGAAGCCAACAGAGTTGAGCATAAGGCTGAAGTTCATGGCAGCGATGGAGACGTTAGCAACAATTGAGAACCAGAGAAGCTCCCAGAGAGGAATATGCTTCGCTGCCGATAGTCCCGTAGCGTTTGACACCATACCAACAAGCGCAGTGAGGGCAAAGTGGAATCCCGTTAGAGTTGTCGCTAGCGAGAATATAAACACACAAGAAATCGTTAGGTTCATGAAGCTTGAGATCCACAAAGATAATAGGGAGATACGTACCAAAGCTAAATCCGAAACCAGAGGAAGACATGAGCTGTTTATTAGCCATGATGATTCCGACGGAGCTGATGATATTCATAGCCCATGCGCCGACGTCAGAGACAGACGACTGCTTCTTATCACTCTCCGTTTTCTCCATTGGAATCGTTCGATTTGCAAAAATTGGACACCGACACTATCAGATCTCGATTGAATAATAAAACCTCGTGCAAGCGAATACGAGATCTGAATCTCGAGTCGCTTGCAGATTGGAGAATCAAACACGAAGTAAGAAGAAGGAAAATGAGATCTGGAAGAGAAAGTTAATTCACGCCGTTGGGCTTCTTCGTGTAAGCGGCGAAGAAAGCCAAAAAGCGTAAACACACAAAATAAACAAATACGTCTCTCTCTCTCTCGACAAGTTTCCTCTACTTATTGTACACTGCTACACTCGTCGTCGTCGCTGGCTATCACAAGCAAGCTTCCACCATTGATGCTTTTTTCTCCTTTCACTTCGGATTTGTAAAAAGTAAGTATTTAATTCTCTCAAGGCTGTATCTGAGATTTCGAAATTATATTATATTAATAAGAATCATTTTATTATAATTATTCATTTACTTGTGTCGGTTTACCATATTTGACCTTCTTCTTCTTCCTTCTTTTGGTCCAGAGGCTTTTATAACTATATAGGGATAATTCTGTCTTTTCCTAGTAGTAATTACGCGCTAAGTACTTCACTTAAGCCACATGGAACTGATAAAAGCAGACGTTCAACGGGTAATTAAAACGGATTTGTTTCAACTGTATATTTAATTTGATTGAGAAATATCGAGATGTGTAACTAATAATGGAGTATTTGATTAAAACTTTTTTTTTTGGAGATTTAAATTAAAGGAAATATAGCATCATCGGCTATTGCAAAAAAAATTAAGGCAGTAGTTTTCGTAATTTAAAATCATAATTGTCGAAAACAAAAGATCATAATTTCCACCATTGGTCAAGGTGGCACCGTCACACTCATACTGAAAGCCAAAGATTTCGAAACTAAATTATTGAATTTGTCTCTTGTTCCAGCTATTCCTACTTGCTTGCAGTATTATTCAAAAAATAATAATAATCAGATTTGTAATGTGTTTAATAAAATAGTTTTAGGGAAAAAATGATGGGTCTCTGCAATTTTCAAATGAGCAGATTTGAAAGACAGAGCTAATGCATTGTCATTAGTCCTTTTTGAAGTGGACAAAGCCTACAATCTTAGCCTGTTGTGTGTGTGCCTCAAAGCAAATAGTAATGAGAACACATGATCACAAAAGAGTCTTTTTCATGTGGGCTTTCAACATCAATCATTTTCTTCCAACAAACCCAAATTCACATTCAAGGCCCAAATTCCCCAAAACCAAAAATAATAACTTTTACAGAATGGCACACATCTATAATAGTACAAAAGGGTTTTTCTAATAAGCAAGAAACAGCTAATTGTTCATGTTTATCCATGTGAACCATACACATAACACTAAATAATGATAACAAGGAAGACCAACTCTCAGTCTTGAATTTCTAAATCATCAACAAAGAGATAACATTAAAAATCTAAGTATCTTGCAGAAAAACTTGGTTCTATGTTACGATACACAAGCTTATCGAACAAATAAGCTAGAAAATAAAAATAAAAATCCTAAATCTGATTCCATCAATGGAGCTCTTTCTCTCCCAATCTGTTTAAATCTGAACTTTGCTCCTAAACCATTGACCAAAGTGCGCTACACAGACTAGTCTTTTCGGGGAGAACACAAATACAACATAACGGGATGGTTGGTTGGTTGGTTTCTTAGGTCTGTCTGATGTGATAATCAGTGTAGTGTGTCTTTATGTTTCTTTAAATCTTATAGTTCGAACATTCATTTCAATCTCATTGCCCATTCTGTATGATGCTATTTTTCCTTCCTTCTTTCCTCCAACTCTTAAACCTTTTTTTTTTTTTGTGGGTAGTCAAAGTTGGATAAAGTCAATCCATTTTTTTTTTTGAAAAATAAAAAAACATATGAGGCCCCATTAATGTTTTGTTCTGTAAGCTCGAATGGATCAAAAAGTCGAATCTGAAATGTAGATGATTGGAGTAAGAAAGAAAGGAACATATAATACTGGTTAAGTTCAAAGTGGTTACTCTCTAATGTCGTCAATGCAAACGTCATGAAGATGCAAGTGGATGGGGTCCATGGATGCGTCCTCAATGACGTCCACGTCCCTAAGACAACAGTAAAAACTTGCTTTCCTAATTTATCTAATCAAATGTGTATATATATGTATATATATATATATGTGCGGATATATCCATCTTCCTCCACAATTCATGGAGACTTGAAAGTGCTTTTGAGAGAAAGAAAGAATCACAGAGACTAAATTTAGTGTTTAAGCCACCATCGAAAATTTCATAGGGATGGAAAATGCAGAAGCAAAACAGAGTATCCCTCTCCTCACGCCCTACAAGATGGGAAGATTCAATCTTTCCCACAGGTATATATTATTATGTCCTTGTTTCGATGAAATTCCCAGCTGAAAACTCTCATCCTCAAGCTTGATGGTTTTGTTTCAACTGTTATATACAATATGATTCAGGGTTGTTCTGGCACCATTGACGAGACAGAGATCATACGGAAACGTTCCTCAGCCTCACGCTGTTTTATATTACTCTCAGAGAACCAGCCCAGGAGGGTTTCTCATCTCTGAAGCCACCGGAGTTTCAAATACAGCTCAAGGGTAACTAACCACTCTGCTCAGTTTTTATTTATTAAAGTTTACGCTTTTCTTTGTGGGTTTTGATCTTGTACTCCCTCATGTGTGATTTTGCTCTTGAAGCTACCAAGATACCCCTGGGATATGGACTAAAGAGCATGTGGAGGCATGGAAGCCAATTGTGGATGCTGTTCATGCCAAAGGTGGCATCTTCTTCTGTCAAATATGGCATGTTGGCCGTGTTTCTAATCGAGGTTTGCCAATTGAAACTGTCATCTTCATTCATCAACAACCTTGATTAGTGTATTGAGTATAGTATTGCGTGGTTCTTTAGGTTTCCAACCAAACGGGCAAGCTCCCATCTCTTGTACAGACAAGCCATTGATGCCTCAGATCCGCGCTAATGGCATCGACGAAGCCCTGTTTACTCCTCCAAGACGGCTAAGTACTGAAGAAATACCCAGCATTGTCAACGATTTTAGGCTCGCAGCAAGAAACGCTATGGAAGCTGGTAAGCAAATCCGGATTGGGTGAAACTAAGGGTTTAAAATTGTGAAGCTATTTCAAGATTCTTATAATGTGTTTCCTTGAACGTTGTTGCAGGCTTTGATGGAGTCGAGATTCATGGTGCTAATGGCTATCTGATCGATCAGTTTATGAAGGACACGGTGAATGATAGAACTGATGAATACGGCGGATCATTGCAAAACCGTTGCAAATTCGCTTTAGACATAGTCGAAGCAGTGGCTAACGAGATCGGGCCTGATCGTGTTGG
The DNA here is from genome assembly GCA_039880935.1 of Streptanthus diversifolius. Classification (NCBI taxonomy): domain Eukaryota; kingdom Viridiplantae; phylum Streptophyta; class Magnoliopsida; order Brassicales; family Brassicaceae; genus Streptanthus; species Streptanthus diversifolius. The sequence goes on along the minus strand of JAXGFM010000015.1, from coordinate 1,744,529 downwards.
AATCAGGCTCTCTCCGTTCGCTGACTACATGGAAACCAGAGACACTAACCCACAAGCATTAGCGGTTCACATGGCGGAATCACTGAACAAATACGGAATCCTTTACTGTCATGTAATTGAACCCAGAATGAAAACAGTGGGAGAAATAATAGAGTGTCCTCACATGCTAGTGCCGATGAAGAAAGCCTTTCATGGGACTTTCATCTCAGCGGGAGGTTTCACGAGGGAAGACGGGAATGCGGCCGTGGCAGAGGGACGGAACGATCTGGTGGCTTATGGTCGGTTGTTTCTGGCAAACCCGGATCTGCCTAAGAGGTTCGAAGTGGATGCACCTCTTAATAAATACGACAGGCCTACGTTTTACACTTCTGATCCTGTCGTGGGTTACACGGATTACCCTTTTCTTGAATCAACATCTTAACATTGTTATTGATAATGTTAATGTGTTTCCCTTTTACATGTAATAAGTTTCTGGAATCTACATGGTCATTGTCGCATTTTGGGTTCTTTCGACGGATATTGTGCTTTTCTGGAATAACACAATCATCTACTAACATAGCCGAATTTACATTCAATCATTCAAAACCCAAAAAAAAGAGAGAGAATAATTTTACATAACGGTGCACAACTGCAATAACAGTATACTAAAACTGCGAGTATATATATACTAAGAGATAACTCCGTCTCACTTGAATCAATCATAGCCAGTCGAAGTGTGCTTCTCTGCGCCAGGTGGTGGTGCGGGTCTTGGGAAGTAATAGTTGAATTGTTCATCTCCGAGTTTCGGTTCTTCCACGTAGGGGCTTTTTGGTTCCTACGGTTTCCCAACGAATAAAACAGTTTATAAAATGCATTCAAGAAGAGTTTGTTCTTTTATCAAGAATGAAGCTTTTAAGAGACTTATGCCTGAATCAGAGTGTTTCTATCAAACACACAAGCATAAATGTTGTGTAAGTCAGCTAAAGCAACATTATTCTCCATTGTTAAAGATGGAGAGAGCCGAATCTCGTAGAAAAAGGTTTATGTGAAAAGATACCTGAGTACTAGAGGTAGAGTGAGACGCTTCATTGGGTTTTGGTGATGTAGAGGCATCATCATCGTAGTCCTTTTCATTCTCGTTTAGTTTTTGAGGTTCAGTTCTTGCTAAAGGATCACTCTCACTAGCTGTTTTCGCTCTCTGTATGGACGAAATGTTTAAATCCTTTAATCGGTCTTTCTACTTAAATTTAAAAATCACATTTGAAAAAAGACGTGGGAGAATATAAGAAATGAATGAAACCAGATTTAAACCTGGAAGATCTTCCCCAGAGTTTTTAGCCCTCTTGCTCTTGCACGAAGCTCCTCTCTCTTGGCTTCTGGATCTTGAAGAACCTAGACCACAAGAATCATAAATACATGTACAAACCAAAGAAAGTGAGCTAAGATAGCAAATGGTGAACAGGAGGATTGGTTAAGGTAGACAACCAGCTGACAAACACGGGAAAGAGTAGCTTCGATATCAGCAACATTGAGCTTCCACAGAGAATCAACCATCACTCTTTTATGGGACTGAAGATATTCCTCAAGTTCCTCCTCAGTATAATTTCCTTCACCACTTAGCTGCCTTTTCATTTCCTCCTGCAGCTGGAACAAAGCGAATGCGCCTAGGATGACAGTAAACAGCCAGGAAAAGAAAACAAAATCACATGTCTTGCTTCCAAAGAGAGAAGCCCATATTCTAGAAATTTAACAAGAAGTTTCTTCATTTAGTTTCTCCTTTTGCAATACATACCGCAAAATCCAGCGTACACAAGATTTTGATGAAGCGAGTTTTGTTCTTAAGCCACTAACCTGTTGCAGCAGTTAGTTGGGATTTGATGAAGTGACCTTTGTTCCTAAACCATTCAGCAACGAATGGTACTCCGAGAAAGATAGCTTTTTTCCCAAGCTCTTTTGCTGCTTGTCTTACGTATATATACCCAATTGTATTTAACATATCCACACCATATGCTAAAGAAGATCCAAATAGGAGGTGAGACTCATTATAGCACTGATTGAAAGATAATGCATAACTAAGAAACAGGGAACGGTCTACAGAATATTTTACCTGCATTTGAGAGTCTAACCATTTCAGCTTCAGCGTTACTAACAAATTCGTCTTGGTTTACCACATATTTGTTAAGGCGGTCTTTGAGTATCTGAGCAAGCTTGTCTTCTCTTTCTTTCTGGACAGTCTGAACCCAAACACAATCCACATTCTTAGCAACAAGGGACGACAAATAAGACTTGAGTTAGAGCAAGGGACATAAGAAACTTACCCTCATCTTTTCTTGAATCTTTTTGGTATCAAACAGATCCCCTTCAGTGAAGATATCAAGTGAAGCCATTGATGCCATAGCAAGCTGTCCTATGTATCCTTCAAAAAGTTCGCTACCAAAAAGCATTGCAAATATTTCCGCAGGATCGATGATTGTATCACTGAAAGGATGGACAAAAATAGAGTAAGCACCGACGAAAAAGAACCAAATACTTTTTTCCCACCGAGAAGATCCATCTCACGAGACTCAACAAGAAATATAAAAAAAAAGAGACTAACGTTGAGATCCCTGACTTCCCACATGCATCATATGCTTGGCGTTGTGCTGAATCACTTAGCACTTGATAGGCCTCTCCCAACACCTGAATAAGAATTTACTCTTTTAAAAAACTATCCAAAACATCCACCGTAATACAAAAAACTCGTACTAATAATTTCAGGTAACATCCGTTATGTTACAATACACAAGCTAATCACCAAGTAAGTTTGTCCAACAATGGAAGTTATGTTTCAAACTTTAGAAATCTGACTTGCCTGAAAATTGTGTGCGGCTTGAGGATCATTAGGATTTTTATCTGGATGAACTTGACGTGCCTGTGTATGAAAATTAACAAACGAGCCAACAATCACTATACTTGTTCACATTAAACTTTAAACTGGAAATTAAATTACAAAGCTTTAATAGCAACTCGTGAATACTCGAATCGTTACTCCCCCCAAATTCAAATAACAGACAAAAAGGTCTCTTCCCAGATTTATGAGAACCAAGAAACAACCAAAATAGAAACCTTGGAGAGAAAGATAAATATAAAACCTTGATGTAGTAAGCTTTCTTGATTTCAGCCTCCGTAGCAGTTGGGCTAACGCCGAGCACATCGTAGTACTCTGTTTCCTTCACCATTTAATCCAAAATCCTACACCGAATCTCACTAACTCAGATCGCCGGAGATGGCAACGGCAAGCTTGAGAGCACCAGTAACCCTCTTCTCTTCTTCTGTTGAATTAGTCCGACGAGAGCACTCCACGCGCCGGTGATGTACTTCAAATCAACCGAAGAAGCTTTTGCTCTTTTCTTTTTTTTCAAATTTACTTTTTTTTTTGTTGGCTCGCTTTAGCTTGGTCGGGTCAAAGAAGAAGAAGAAAAAAAAGTCTTTTACGTTTTCATTTGAATCGGCCAAAAAAAAGGACATTTATACATATTCTCCACGCGGTTTTTCGTCAGCCTCTGATTGGATTTTTCTTTTTTTTCCATAGATTCATTCAAGTCTTCATAATTGATAAACAATGAATCTTATAGATGAAGAATCGATGCCGACCAAAAAGATTTGACAATAATAATCATTAATCATAACTTTCCGGACCGGTGAGCAGATTTAAAGCTCACTCTGACACGACAATGACCACCCATTAGGCTTCCGATACCTTAGTCTGGTTATTAATTTCTCCTTCCAAAGCTTTGTTCTTTGTGTCCTGTGGTTTAATCGGAGTGCAAGTTATGTTCTTTATCACACAAAAGTAAAGATCAAACTCTGCCTTAAGCTTATAACAGCTTGCTTGTATCCATTTCTCCGCCACACTTGTTGCTACACTGTCTTGGCTATCTCTCTCATGCTCTTCAATGGCTGGTCTAATCTCATCGTACAAGGACGAGAGCCGTACTGCTGCTTCCTTCTTCACCTCCTGCAACAATTTGCCAAACACATCAGTTTCAGATCAATACTTGAGAGGACTTTTAACTTGTGGTTGCCCAAATCTTGGAGCAAAAACTATAAGCTTTATGGTGGTTTTGAATACTTCCACAACACATTATAACCCATTTCCCGACACTGAGCAGAAAAACTCCTTACCTCGTATTTGAGAATTTCATCTTGAGCTTCTTTGCTTGCTAGTAGCTGAATCACATTTGCTACGTCAACTTGCTTCTGAGCGACATTCTTAGTCTTTCCGCTTGAAACCGGCCTTCCTCTTTTCTTCGGAAGAGACTTATCACGAACGCGTGATATAATTGCGGTTTTCTGCAATAAATCTTGTTGTGAATCTTGTGAGAGTAGCTTCATATCTTCAGCTGCTTCAGTTTTAACAGTTTCCGTGACAACATCTTCCTCCATAGGAGTTGAATCCGGTTGCTCAACATTCAGAGCAGTAGATTCTAAACGGTTCTCTGTTACAATATCTTTCTCTTCATTTGTGTTGGACTTGACATTCTTAAGAGGCTCCGACGTAAGCTCGTCTTCTGCAGAATCATAGACTGGGATTTTATCAACTGAATACCTGGAGACAAAAAGAAAGAGGGGTTCCAGTCCATTACAAGAGAATCCAGCCCCACAGTCTAGGACCATCTTTATGCCGCATAAAATAAGTGAAAAGAAAATTACCGATCGTCACCATCCTCCCATACATATGTATCCTCCTGAAATGGTTGAAAGGCATAAGAATAGACATAGACCATTTTGACAAAAGGAAAAGAGATAAAAGATGATATGCAGTAGTAAAGACTTGCCTGAAAGCCACGAGACTTGGCTCCAAGAAATCCAGAACACGCAATTGCACCACAGAGACAACGGACTTTGGCACCGCCATACCACTCAAAATTATAGTCATAAGCCAATTCGGTTCGAGGAGTGGTGCTCTCTTTTGCAAAGATTCCAACCCTAATTTCTCCCAGAACATTCCACTTCCTCGTCTCACAATTTGGTCTACTGCAGGGTAATAGAGAAAGGAAACAATAAGGACAGTTCTTTCTAGTTACGGATTCCTTTAAAGCATATAAGGGACGTCGTTTATTTTACCATGAATGATTTATAAACCTAGCAAGGCTTCCCTTCTTAGTGGCATCGATAGCCTCAGACGCATTGAGAGATATTATGTATGCATCCTTAACACCTACCCATGCAACACACAATTTATACATGACCGAGAGCATTTCAACACTTTCATCATCTCTGTAAAGTTTCTCTACTCACCATGAGATTCATAAGTTTGAGCCCTACGCTTTGCTTCTTTCCGTGATATTACTTCTCCACAGTACTCAATAATGAACTGTCCTGCCTGAATTATAAACATCAAATACATTCAGTTGTTTGTTCATACCTGATTGAATATTCACTCCAGAAATGAAAAGACACCACAATATATAAGCTTGGGCCTCACCTTTATGTCTTCAACAGCCACTAGTCCCCAACCACGACCTTCAGACTTAATCAACTTTGTTTTAGCGTATTCACATTTTTGGAATTTCTGCAATCGGGAAAACATGTAAAACTACCAAGTACCATACATTTAACTGAATAAGCTCCATTTGTTATGCCCACACTACTTCGAATATGAAATTCTAAGAACGTCCCAAGCTTTAAGACAAACATTCTGGATTTTTTTTGCAGGCAGCTAAAATCCAAAGATTCTACAAATTACAGTACGAGCACACTCTCCACTCAACATCAAAACATAGATGCAAACATTTTAATCCGTTTACCTGATTCTTGCAATAGACACCACAAGGACAGTATCCAGGTGTACATTCGGTGTTGGTTATGACATTCAGGCATCTCTCACCACAAGCACTGTCAGGGTCTCCAAAATCAAACTTGCATTCGCAGATAGAAATATCTTCTTCCTTCTGATTCTTGTGCCTAGAGGCAGTAAAAATGTATACTTAACAACAATGGGAAGATTCATTTGAAAAGAAACAAAAGATATTTGCCAGTGCATTAGAGAAACACGAAAGAAAGGTTCTTACTTTCGATATGAGAAGTCATTTTGATAGATGTGTTCATATTGTGGCAGCTCATATCCTTCTTGATCCTTAAACAAAAGCATATGTATTAAGATACAAACCAAATCGAGATCGTAACCATATCACTTACAGGTTATTGACAACATATTATCACTTACAGGATCACAAGAAAATTGCATACTTTTTTTTGTTCAGCGGAGCTATTGAAGCGATTCTCCCAATTTTTCCCACACTCAGATTTAGGGCTGGTTAATGGGCTGTGCAGATTGTGCCACTGAATACCGACTAATTAAGACTGGATCCCAACTACAAAAACGGAGATAATTAGGTTTATCAATCTCTGGGAGTTAAGATGGACACAAACCTTGGAAAAGACAGAAACTTGCGCGTAGAAGAAGCAAAACCAGGAACACATTTATTTTAAAAGCACACTATTGAACATTGACATTGGTCTTAGACGAAACCTGAAGATGCTTACCTGAGAGTTTTGGGAGAGAGAACGCGACGACTAGCGAGGAAAAAGAACTCTTTTTTTTTATATATACGGAGTGAAAATATTACACGGCGTGAAGTAAGAGATGTGTTCAGAAAGAAATGTTAGCAAATAACATCAATTTCATTGTTATACTAGGAAAATAAAATACAGTATATTATAATCTAACTTATTCTAAGATACAAATTAAGAAGCACAGTTGTTTTTAGAAACTTACATATTTTCACTATAACTAAAATGATTTTCTGTGTGTTCTTTTTTAAAACTTGAATTTTAGATTCATACAAAGTAGGTTTGGTTAATTCTCTTAGATAATATTATACTAGTTATTTTTATTTATTTATTTTTGTTCATTCTTTGAAAAAATTGACAAAATTTATTTAATATTAAATCTACTTAAACATATTATTAATGATAGATCTATAAGAACACATGCCAGAATCTATGTTATAATAAATAGCATGCCATAATTTGATTAATACTAAACATGTAAGGATTTACTTATAAATCCAACTTAAAGAATAAGAAAAAAAGAAAGATCAGTAACACAAAAGACCAAAAAACAAAAAAATAATTGTTGGCGAGAAGAACAAGAGAAAATGGATTCTGTGACGGCGTTAGGGATAGGCATCGTCGCTGGGGCGTTTATAAGCTTGGTGGGTGTTGGGGTACGGTTTCTCCTCAAAAAGCTTAATCTGATCAAATGGTAACACTGTGATGGATTTAGCTAATTCAACTTATTTTCTTACTGATGAGAATGTATATTCTCAATAAGAGTTCTTAGGCATCATTATTGAAGAAACTCATATGAGTATCTCACTAATATAATAATAATAAATTTGTTATGTAATTAAATTTTTAAATAATGTATAAACCATTAAGAGTCTCTCAAGTTATCGGCGTTTGCACTCAGCCGTGGGAGGTAGTTTCTCAGATGGGCCGGTCGGAAGTTTACGGCCAGTCTTCCTTTCCAACAGCTTCTTTAGCTCTCTCAGTATTCGAATCTCCGGCGACAGTTTGTCCCAATAAGAAACTGTTGTGGGTTACTGTACTCGATTCTGTCGTAGTTTCAGTTATCGAAAATCCCTTTTATTAATTTTATAAAATATAAAAATGGGCCTTTTAGCAGCCCAATATCGGCCTAGCGTGGAAAACCAAAATTTGAGATTTTCAAATAAAAGAAAAACTTAGAAACATATTAAATAGATACGATTAAAGTTGAGCTAGTCTTTTCGTTATCCATCCACGTCACGCGTACACGCGCTCTCCATCTTTTTACATCGGACGGCTAAATAAGCGAGTACGCTCACGTAACGAGTAAGAGCGCGTGTTGGCTTTTACTCGTTGTACTCGAGATTTAGGAGAGAGCGGGGTTGCCAAAATTCAAATTTGAACATAATCCCCAAAACCTTAACTTTCAGAGACGATTCGAATTCCCCAAGTTAGTTTTGTTTTTTTTTTTTGCTATAAATTTCTTATATCCGATCTCATTTATCGATTCTGTATTATCTTTCACTTTGTGGTGTTTAGTAATTTATGGTGAAAGAAGAGTTTCAAATTGTTTTGCTCGTCGGAGATGAATTTTCATGGAATGAAGAGGAAGGATCTACAAACACTATGCAAAAAGCATGGAATCCCTGCAAATCTGAAGAACAGAGAGATGGCTTGTAGACTCGTTTCTTTTTTCCAGGTGATTGCAATGATCTTAATTTTACATTCCCTACATTTTTTTTGGTTTTGTTTTGATTCCCAGAAATCGGGATGGTAGAAGCCAGAGAAATTCTAATTTTGTGTTTCGCATCATAATCTCTACCAAATTCATCTTAGGATCGAACAACATATAGTCGGTTTATTTATTTTCGGTGTTTTATGTAGAAGGACGATGAAGAAATGGAAACAGAAACGAAAATTTCGTCTGAGTATCCTGTAGAGTTTAATGGTATCAAGGAGAATCAAACTGGAGGCAGAAAGGCTACGAAAGTAACATTCCGCCCTGAGGCCGAGAACGAAGTTTTCGAATTCACTCGGTCTGTTAAGAAACCTCAGCGGAAGAATGTTGCAAAGCGTAGCCAAGGGACTGCTCAGGATCTTCTGCAAGGTGAAAATATAGAGCCAAGGCGGTCCACGCGGCTGGCAGCTAAAATTTCCAAATCATGCGTGGAAGTTGGGACATCGATGGCAGGAACTTTATTACCTGCTAAGCGGTCTAAACGACTTGTGAATGACATCCACGTGCAGACTCAGGATCAGAGAAGGCTGGTAAGGATTCAATCTGGTGCAGCAAACGCATTGATGGGTCAAGGAATGAGTAACTCACCGAATAGATGTTCAGTTGTTGACTTTGAAGGAGATGGAGCCTCTGCTGATTATATGAAGAGGTTTAATGTGAATGATGAAACGCAGGTCAGTGTTAGCTTTACTAGTAATTATTCGAAGAATGATTCATATAAGGCAGCAGGAGTAGTTGAAGGGAATCTGGTCGATAAGAAGACAGATGAAACTCTATTCAAATCGTCGGAAAGAGTTACTAGGAAGATGAAGCGGGGTAGATCAGCAGAGCCAGGGATGGAAAGAGGAACTGAATCAACTCAGATAAATCTAACGCCTAAAAAGCCTTTGGTTGAGTACGCTGGTGGCGCGGATGTCGAAGCTGTAGGCTCTTCCAAGAAGTCAAAGACAATGAATCAAGAATGCCTTGAGGATAAGCCACAAGAAATAAGAGTAACTGAGGACTCTCCTTCCTATAAAACAAAAGCTGCAGAATCTGTTATGATCATTGAGAATGTTTTGGATTCTTCTACACCATATAAATCAGTTTTTAAATCTCAAAGAACAAACGTTCAAAAGCTGAATTGTGAACTTGTGGAAGGAGAATGTGAAGGGAAACTTGAGCCAGCCACAGTTTTTATGCCCGTGATGGAGGACAAAGAGGAAGTATCATCACGCTGTCTTCTACTTATCGAGTGCTTGTCACCGGCTTCAGTGCCATTGGCAGTAAGCAACCCTAGAGCTAAGCTAGTCGTGCACACAGGAAATATCTCTGTTAAGGATATTGCTTCAACAGCTATGGTTGAGGAAATTACAAAAACCAAGGACGAAACCCTTATTAGCACTCCTAGATCTGAGTACGCTCAGTTGGAGCCAGAAGAAGCAGAGCGTTCTAATGTGGAAGCTAGAAGCTCTTCCAAGAAAATGAAGAAGACAGTGGGTCAAGAATTCGTAAAAGATAAGCCACAGGGAATGACTGAGGACACGTCTTCTACATCTGAAATCAAAGCTACAAGACCTGTTGTGATTTCTGAGAATGTTTTGGATCCTACACGGATAGTTTCAGGTGATACGTCAGCGGTAAGAAACAGTCAAGAGTTGAATTCTGAACGTGAAGAGGAATATGAACAAGACATAGTTTTGATGGTTGCGACGAAGGACGACGGGGAAGCATCATCACTCTCTGAATTTCTTATTGAGCGCTCAGAAGTGATAATATGTCCATATTACAGCAGCACTGGTGGTTCTCTATCTGTGGAAACCACTCTTTCTCCTGCTTCAGTACAATCAGCAATGAGCAACCCTGAAGCCGATCTAGGCGTGCCTACTGGCCATATCTTTGTCAAGGATATTGTTTCAACAGTTATACGCGAGAAAGATGTTACAACCAAGGAGGACACCCTGATATTCAATCCTACATCTGAGCTTAAGGAGTATAGCTCTGTTTCTAAGGTAGCAGAAGTAGAAGGTATATACTCTCAATTCTTTTGATTTGAATTATTCTGTTAATTTTCATAGATAACTAGTCCTATATTAATCTGTGTCTCTTTCTGTTCTTTAATCGCAGCATTACGGGAGAATTCAGCTGAATGTTGTAAAGAGGTTCACTCAAGCAAAGATGATGAGAAGAGTTCCTTAGAGAAGGATATACAAGCTACAAACTTACATGGGAACTTCTTTGGAAACAACACTGAGAATAGCTGTCCACAAGAAGAAATGGAGATTAGTGAGGTCGGCGGTTTTATGAGTGTTGGTCATTGTGAAAAACTTTTGCATGCGTACGCTCAGTTGGAGCCAGAAAAAGCGGGGGGCCCTAATGTTGCTAGAAGCTCTTCCAAGATAATGAAGATATTGTGTCAAGATTTCGTAAAAGAGAATCTACAAGGAATGGTTGAGGACTCACCTTCTACATCTGAAACCAAAGGTACAGAACCTATTATGATTTCTGAGAATGTATTGGATTCTGCATCGAAAGTTTCAGTTGATATTTCACTGGTAAGAAACACTATTGAGTTGAATTCCGAACTTATGGAAGAAAAACGTGAAGAGAAGCTGGAGCAAGACACAGTTATGATGACTGTGACAAAGAAGGACAAATACAACGAGGAAGCATCATTACTATCTGAAATTCTTATTGAGCGCTCAGAAGTGAGCAACTCTGAACCTGAGCTATTTGTGGAAACCACTCCACCTCCTGCTTTAATACAATTAGCAGTGAGCAACCCTGAATCTGAGCTAGGCGTGCCTACAGTTATTTCAACAGTTATTGATGAAGAAGATATCAAAACCAAGGAGGAAATCCATGTTTCCATTCCTAGATCTGTGCTGAAGGAGCATAGCTTTGTAGCTAAGTTAGCAGAAGCAGAGGGTATAGACTCTTATTTATTTGTTTTGAGTTAGTTTTTGCTTTTATGGTTAACTTAGTTTTCTCTAATTTAATTCTTTCCGACGTTTCATCACAGCAGTGCTGGAGAATTCAGCTGAACGTTGGAACAAGATTCATTCAAGCAACGATGAAGAGAGAGGTTCCTTTGAGAACAATATACAATCAGAAAATCGACATGTAAAGTTCTCTAAATACAACTCTGAGAATAGCAGTTCAGAAGAGCAAGCGGACATCTATAAGGTTGGTCATATCAGTGCTGGTCATTGTGTAAACCGGGAGACGCCAGATGAGTTCAAGGATGACAGTCTAACAAAATCTGAGCGAACAATTTCTACTGAGAGACGTTGTAATCTAAATGCGCTGGAGCTAAGCAGATCGTTGTCAACTGACGTTGCTGCTCTCTCCCCTAAGGACGAGAACGTTTCAGAATGTTTGGAGGAAGACGATGTGAAAGCTTTCTCCCAACCTATAACAATAAACAAAGCTGATCGCAACGCCCTTGACGGGTCAGCTGTATTTACTTCCCCCAAGAGGAACTTACTGTTAATGGAACAACTCAGCGTAAATGAGAAGATCCGCGCACCTGATACAGTGAATCATCACAATGATGAAGCAGTAGAGTCTCAGGCTGTTCTTTTAACTCCTGAGCAAGTTTTATTGCTGGGTATTTCTGGGCTAGATAAGGTGGGAAAGGAAGAGGAACATACAGCCACAGTCTTTCCTGATGAATCTGATGTTCACAATACCAGCCAAAATGAAGCTATAAATGAAAGGGAAAGTATCGTAGTTGAGCTTCATGACGAGTCTGATGTTCTCACTGCCTCTGAAAGCCACTCTCTTATGGGAGACTTTGAGCCAGATGAAGCTGAAAACAACTACAGAGAAAAGAAGGATGCGGAATTGTTGGGTGAATCTAACATTTCCAGTAACCTGGAGAGACATTTACTGTCTGGGGATCCTGACCTAGAGGAAACAAGAAAGATAAATTATAATACATCAGCTAATTGCGAAGAGTCTTTTGTTTACACTTCTCCAGAGAGACGACAACATTTAGGAAACTCTGAACCACACACTGCTAGAAAGCAAGATCAAAAAGAAGTGGAGTTCAAGGACGAGTCTGCCTTCTTCACTAGGTTCGAGAGTCGTTTACTTTTGGGAGAGTCTGGACAGGATCTTCTTGGTAATGGTAAGTCTGGCTCTAGCCAGTATCAAAGCCATCATGCGTATCAAAGCCATCATGCTTCTTCTCTTAAAGTTATTTTGAAGGACGACAGTGTGTTTTGGCAAAGTCACGTTGCAGCTTCAGATTTCAGAGAAGCCACCATTTCTGATTCAAGTGGTAGTATCGCATCCAAAGTTTCTTACAGCTATGAGTCTAATCCCAGGGAAGAAACTGCAGGTGCAGAGTTTATACCGAAAGGTTCTCAGGAAGAGATTGTTGTAGGTCTAGATGCCATTCAAGGGACATCAAATCATAGCAGAGGGAATTCTACACATGTTGACTCAGTAAATCTTTTTGATTTTGACATTGAGGGGACAAAGACAACCATGGAAGCAGAAAGAAATGTTACCCTCAGCTCCGATGTTCTTGCGTTACCAGCCGAAGGTAAGTCCGAGACAGTTGGTGAAATTTCTAGCCACGTAGAAGTTGTTGGAACCTGTTCTTCGGTGTCTGGTGAGCAACTTTTCTTAAAATTTTCCATGGAGTTAATATAGTCGAAATCATATGGTGTAATCACAAGTTATTATTTTGTCTAAGTTATTATGCTAATGTCGTCATTATATCAGTTGAGTTTAAATGTTCATCTCTCTTTCTTCATCCCTTAAACGCAGAAGAATCTGGCCCTTCCGCAGACGTTCAGAATCAGATACATGATGCCTCCTCAACCATTCTCACAGAGGAAGACATCTCTCTGACTCCTGATGAATTCACTGTTCAGGATAACATAAACGAAGCAGGTAAGCTTTCTTACAGATATTGTGCTTCTTAGATTCAGAAAAATACTTAAAAATACAGATGTTGTAGGTCTATATGCCACACACGGGACATCAAAGCAAAGCAGAGGGCATTCTCCACAAGCTAACTCAGTAAATCTATTTGACTTTGACACTGAGGGGACAGAGACAACCATGAAAGCTGAAAGAAATGTTCCACTCAGCTCCTATGTTCTTCCCTTACCAATCGAAGGTGATTCCGAGACAACTGGGAAAATTTCCAGCCACCTTGAACTTGCTAGAACCTGTTCCATGGTGCTAGGTGAGCAAATTTTCCTAAAGTTTTCATGGAGTTAATAATATAAAGTCTAAATCATATGGAGTAATCATAAGTTTCCCTTTTATCTTCGAAGTTATTATGCTTGTGTTATTCTATCAGTTGAGATAAATGTTCTTATCTCTTTCTTCACCCCTGAAACGCAGAAGAATCTTTCCCTTCCACAGACATTCAGCACCAGATAAATGACGGACTGGAGGAATTGGCAACAACAGGTGATTAGCACATTAACACTGTTATTTTTTCAACATCACACACTTTGCTCTTGGAGGCATCCTTGCAAAATAGTTCAATTATTTTCAATCATTTGTAGATAATAATGAAGCAGACGAGCTCATAGAAGCAAAAGTAACGAAGAAATTGGACTCTTCAGGTGGCTCTTCTGTTTCTGGACAGACATGCTTCTTAGGTGGAACAGAGGATGAGCACTTCGGTTATAATTCTGAAGTAGATTTCAAAAACTCATTTGAGAAAAGCGGCCACAAATTTCTCAAAGATAAAGCAACTGATCCAATTACTACCGCCTTTGGTAACTCTCATTTCTACATCTAAGCAATTTGCAGGTGTTACTATATTTGGATACTCTCGACTACTAATTACTGCTTCTACTCAATCCATTCTAACAGAGAATGACATCTCTCTCCTTCCTGATGAAGTTACGGTTCAGAATAACAAAAAAGAAGAAGGTTAGATTTCTTACAGATCTAGTGTTTCTTAGATTCAACAAATGTTTGCTTAAGAAGCTTAAACAATGAAATAGCTGCAGATGAGGAAAAAGTTAGGAGGGAAGCTACTCTGAGTACTGAAGAAACCTTGAATGAGTCATCTGAAAACAAGGAGTATGCGAACATTGGTGAATCACGTACGCCGTCTGAGAAGCAAGTAAGACCAGAAGCAATGTTGATTTACAGAACACAGTTTAAAAGGCACGACATGAAGGAGAATGCACCAATCTCAAAGATTGTGGATAATCTTAGCGTAACAGCTCCAAGGACATCAAAGAGACAGCCGCTCCAAGACTTGAGGAAGAGCTAGAAGACAAAATTTGCATATCTCATGCACGTCTAGGATTTTTCTGAGTTTTAGTATTTCTCTGAAATTTCCCTTCTTTGGTAATGAGCCTTTCAAACTTCTATTATTGCTAAAAAACCTTTCAAACTTCTATTATTGCTAGTAAGCCTTTGGAACTTTTATTATTGCCTTTTGGAACTTTTATTATTGCCTTTTGGAACTTTTATTATTGCCCGTGTGTCTTCAAATAGTTAAAGACCTTATTGGCTTTTGATTTATTGTGAGGCAAAACTTACCATTAGACATACATGTTGTGTGCACGCATACTTACTTAGATGTGTGTACAAACTTAAACATCTAGCAAATATTTTGAAGGTTATGAATTATGTAACTGCTTCAATTATGAAACAAGTTCCTTTTTTTTTCTTGACATCAATCCTTCTGTGCTAAACCAGATTGAATGGTCTCAGTCCGGCCCATTGGCCGCTAATCAACGCATTAAGCATACTGTGCGAAACCTCTCTCATTTTGTTTCCACGAAATCCAGATTTAATGGTCCTAATCCGGCTCATAAGACCCTAAACCAACCCATTGAGCAAACTCGTTTGTTAAACGGTAATAAATGTTCTAGTCATTTGTAACGCAGATTGAATTACAATAATTATACCCACTACGCCACTAAGCACTAATTATCTCACAAAGAGGTGTCTAATGAGTTTCCCTCAAAATTACTTTAGCCCTTTCACTCTACCATTTACTTGTAAGTTGTAACAATCAATGCCCCAAGTGTCTCTATATTAACTCTCAAAGGTTATCACTCACTTCTCATCACAAACACAAACAAATCAACAATACTCACTTACTGATTTTTCTCCTTTCGAACCTATCAATCTTCAGAGAAAATGGCTACCAAACCCAGTTTCGTGGTTACCTTCACTGTGACGCTCATGCTCATGGTGGCTTCTTCCACAGTGACAGCTCGACCTCTCATGAAACCAACCGTGGGTGCACCTTCTCCTTCCACAAGCCTTGTGTACCGTCTCAGGCTTGATGAAGAAACAGGTTACTGCTGGGACTCACTGATGCAGCTCCAACACTGCTCTGGAGAGCTGATCATGTTCTTCCTCAACGGTGAGACTTACATTGGCCCTGGGTGTTGCAGTGCTATAAGAACCGTTGGACGCAAGTGTTGGCCTACTATGATTGGTGTTCTTGGTTTCACTGCTCAAGAAGGTGACATGCTCCAAGGTTACTGTGAAGACCAGGACTCTGACAACAATGGTGATGAACATGCTCTTGCCTCCTCACCACTGCCTCTGTCCCTCAAATTCAAGCCTAGTACAGTTGTTAGATCTTCTAACCCTTGAATCTCAGGATTCAGAGCCTATGTTTTCTTTTTCTAAGAGATATTTTTATCTAGTGTAATTGGAGAGGGCTGTGAGAGAGATAAGCTTCTCTGTTATTACTCGAGAATAAAAGATCGTTACACAGAACAAAGGTTTTCCAAATCTGGCAAAAATAATCACCGAAAAACGTGGCTAACCCTAAGCCCAATAATTAAAAGAGTTCATGTTCCATAAGAAGCCTCAATCTTGAATAAGATAAATGTAGGAAGTGCCCCAATCTTGTATTTATTGGCAATACTCGAGTACTTCTCTGTATCGATCTTCACCACCTGGATTGTCTTTCAGGGTTGCACTCACTTCACTGAGAATTGGAACCATGAACTGGCAGGGGCCACACCTGCCAAACCAACATTACAGACTGATTCAAACGCTTTCCGAAATCAAAGCTTGAACGACACCAACAATACAAAGTATTATATACACCTGTCATTCATAGCTAACTGTCTTTACAAAAGAGAAGATAACTAAAACATGTTATTATGAAAGTCCATGAACTGTACAAAGAGTCAACCACAACGGGCTTATCAGAGTTCACAAGCAGATCATGGAACGAGTTGTATGTCTGCTTCTTCGCTTCAGTCTGAAGTGATAATGACACTTGTTCGAATCAAATACCTCAAGCTAAATCGGGAAGTAGATAAAGGAATCCACTTCAATTCCATCCAAAAACCCTATAGAATCAGCTACTTACTTAAAATGATTAATTTGCACCATATAAATAGCTCTACACTCTACAAGCTTTGAATTTAGAATAATTTATGGAGTGAACTTAAGTATAGCTTTCACTATATCTTCACACAGAACCTAAACTTTTAACAAAATTGTACTTATGTAAGCATTGGAATTCAAGCCTAAGTACAAAAAGGCGGTTTACAAGCTTACGGGTTTTTATTTGCCAAATTGATTTATTAAAAGCACAACTTGTTATCTCTCATTTTCTTTTTCTTTTTTAAAGATTTTTGGTTAGTTCAAATAACAGTCTTTGTAAATGCAATCACAGAGGGGATATATATATAAAAAATATATAGACCAAACGTGAACATTGCTTTGTGGTAAGAACACTTTATGGTCTTCTCGTGCATAAAGTGTTCTTATCACAATGCAATGTAGGGTAGACTATATGTCATGATTCAAAAAAAAAAAAAGAAGCTAATATAAAGATAGCCGTTACTTCCCGCCTACGCAACTGTGATAGTTAGAAATTAGCCGACCGTTGGCAGTAACAAAAGACAAACACATGACTCCGTTTTTGAGTTGCCTGAAGAGGAAGCAACGAATATATTCTTGTGTGGGGCTCTTCAAAGAAATTTATGTAATGGCCTAAGTAAAATAAACAAAATTGTGGATCAGAGAGAGACTTCAACCAAAACTAAAAACAGATGCTACTAAAGAAGAGGAAGCACAGATTGAAAAAAAAAATATGGAGCTTGAATTAGGTCTGAAGATCACTCGAACAAGAGACGATGTCTCTTCCTCTATAGATTTCAGGGTTTGCAGAGATGCTTTTGGTCAGCTCTCGCTTTCTCGAGAAACTGATTCTGCGTTCATCCTCAGTCTTCATCTCAAAGGTTCATCATATAAACAGTTTCTTCTCTCATAGTCATTTTTAAAGCACATTTTTTTTCAGATATTGAGACTGAAACGGAATGCAGGATTTAAGAAGGAGGGTATTGATATTGAGATAAACGAAGAAGGGGATCGGATTAAGATAAGCGGAAGGAAAAAAGTAGAAGAAATGGTTTTGATAAAGTGGGTGGAATGGAAAAAGGAAACAGAGATTAAGGAATTCAAGAAAGTGTTTCGGATTCCAAAAATCGTCAATCTTGACAAGATCAAAGCGAGGTTTTGTGAAGAAGATGGGACTTTGACAGTTAAAATGCCCAAGAAATTTAAGGGGATTTCTGGTTTGAAGATTGAGGAAGAGGAGCAAACAGAGGAAAAGACAGAGCCAGAAGAAGAGAAAACAGAGGAAAAAGCAGAACCAGAAGAAGAAATCAAAGAGGAGACAAAACCTGAGGAAGAAGAAGAAGAAGAAGAAGAACCAAAGATGGAAGAGAAAGAAGACAGGATTGAAGAAGATATCGTGGAGGATGAAGAAACAAGGGATCATGAGGAAGAAATCGAAGAAAAAGAAAGTAAACCGAAAAGAAAAAAGTTTTGTTTTCCATGTGTCGCAGGATCGACTCTGCTTATGTCAATTATTGTTTTCATTATTCAATTCATTCAATCGAGAAGAAAATGATATTACCTCTTAGGTTCTTCTTGTTTTTTAAGGACAGGACCCATTTTTTCTAATTATCTGTTTTGTAAGAAAAATCTGGATTAATATGTAATGTGAGTTTTTTGTGTTGTTTCACTGGTCTTCAAATAGAGAAAAGCATAGAACACTGAATTCTGAAAAGATTTTATACTGCAACCACCTATTTGGTATAATACTTATATAGAATAAAACAAATGTATAAACTTTAACAAAGATCAATAATTTCTGATATTTGTTCAGTATAATGCAAAAGCAATTGGTTACTTGTTTTCCAAGGCAGCAAGAGAGTAAAGGCGTTGACTATTTTTCATGTCCTAAAGAGGAAGTAACGAATAAAATAGTCATTATCCTTCCCTTTACTCTTTATTGGAACATCAGAGCATCGATAAATCAAAACCGTGGAATCCATTATAATCCTCAGACCAGATCCTCAAACACACAGAAAAGGAGTTAATAATGGAGCTCGAATTAGGATTGAAGATCACGAGAACGAGAGAGGATGTATCATCCTCGGTTGATTTTTACTTCTCCAAAGATCCATTTGGTCCATTGGTGCTTTCTCGAGAAACCGATTCAAGGTTCATCATCATTATTTATCTTAAAGGTCAGAATTAATGCAGAACTCTTGGTAATTTTTTTTTGGCCTCTCCTTTTGTGTGCTTCAAAGGCTTTGATTCCATGAATGATCTAGGATAGTTAGGGTTGATTGATCTAGGGTTTAGTGTTTTAGCTAAATAAAGATTCGAGAACTGATTGATAGGGAATGTTAACTTGAGGATTGAAAATTGCAGGATACAAAAAGGAAGGTATTGAGATTGAGATAAACAAAGAGGGAAATAGGATTACAATAAGAGGAAAAAAACCTGTTGAAGAAAGCAAGAGGAAGCAGCTTACAACTTTAAGCCTATTTAGAGAACTCAATGACCCATAAATGATACGCACGGCATACAAAGTTACAATTGGCAAAACCCGAATTTGCAGCCATAGCTTCATACTCAGCACGAGATCTCTCTTTTCCTCCAGAGCATTGTGTGAGCATCAACAAATCCATATCAAATGCAATGTTGGACTGCACATCACCAATCTCTGACTCATCTGGTATAATTAATTCCATTATAATCACTTTCCCATTTCCCGGTAATGCTTTCCAGCAATTCTTGAGAATCTTTGCACAGTCTTCATCATTCCAATCATGAAGCATACGCTGTAAGAACATAATGATATAAGTAGCAAAAGAGAAAACACACACACTTGACAAGTATTAAAATATTAGACAGGAGTAGGAATCTGTGGTTGGGTCTTACTTTCAAAATGATAGCATCTCCTCTTGGGATTTCTACAAACATATCTCCAGCCACATGCTCCACGTTAGGATAAGAAGGTGCTTGTGTCAAAGCACAAGTTAGATCAAAATTGATACCCTTAATGTTTTGATACTTTGAAGTAACAAAACCTAATGTGTTTCCTACTCCTCCTCCTACATCAACCAACACATTGACTCCTTCAAAACCTTTATAAACTTCAAGAAACTTCTTCAAAACCCCGACGCTGAATCCAGTCCGGTTGAAGAGTTTGCTTAGTCTCTCATCTGTGCCCATATAATCAAAGAGCTTCAACCCACCGTTGGCGCGGGCAAATGCATCTCCTCCTTCGAGCACCACATCTTTCAATTGTGCCCTGAAATATTTAGTTATTCTTTGCCTTTTTTGGTATCTTATAAAGAAAATGAAAAGAGATGAAGAAAGTAATAACCAGGTATTGAGGAAAACACTGTCGAGTTCGAGAATGAATTGAGAAGCAAGTGTCCCCATTTCCTCGATATTGTATCTCAAGAAATACTTACAAATGGGCTCGGCTTTGTAAACCCTCTCACCATCTACGAGTTGGCACTTGACCATTGAGTAACTGGCGAGTAAAAGAAGCATACGGTCCAATAAAGCCGGTGCTTCGGGGTTACTAGGCTTCGTGGGAAGCCGAGTCGCTATCTCAGACGGTTTGAGGAACGAACCGGATCCATTAACGTCAGCACGAGCAGCCAAGTAGAGAGTGTCGATGACACCGAGCTCGATGGCGGCTTTGAAAACCATGGGGAAGGTTATGTAATTGGCTAGCCTCACCGCCCTTAAACCAAGCTCTGTATCATCATGATCTCCAGTAATCTCATTCATGGTTTTAGGATCTAAAAGGTATCCCATTAATGATTTTGGTTTCTTCTCGGTCAAGGTAATGTTTTTAGATCAATATAGAAAGAGGATGTTTTAGTACATAAGTTTTTCTTTTCATGCATCTTTGTGGTTCCTTTTGTAGGCGAAGAATTGCATAAGCCTCATCAGTCTCGATAATAATTTAATTTATTGTAATTATTTTGATGTAAAGATAACATAGTTTTCTGATATAATAATAATTTCAGAATCACAAGCGCCGAGTCACTGTGACACCGTCTATTAAAACAAACAACCACGTGAAACATGCAGAAAAAGCTGCAAAATGGAACAGTTTTTTTTGCTCAATTATTGTTGTTGAATTGGCTGAATATGAAATTAGCTAAATTGGATGGAAATATTATAGTATTACATAAAGTGTTATGCTCGATTCCGCAATATCACTATTTATTGGATTTAGATATCTAAATTAACTCCGCTGAGTGTTATTACTTATGGGGAAAAAAATGTAATTTTTAAAAATATGAATTAATATTTCCTTTACTATAATACAATATCTACCAACTGTTCAATGGTTCAACGTTCCAATTTTTAGTTCTAGCTTCGAGCTTCATATACATAAGTGATCTTGTCTACTTTATTTTATCTGAAGCTCATCAGGTACTTCTCGATTTTTCATTCTGCCAATCACGCATTAGAGGCAATAAACATTGTATTAGTTAGTGAACTTCACTACGTTAATGTTCAGCGTAGACATTCCTTTGATTTGCCCTTTTTTTTTCCTTTTTACCAACTGACTATATATATGGCTGTAAATTGGAAATCCTATTTGTTGGAATCGGTTGAATTTCTTATTAAATTATGTTGGAATTACTAAATTTGTTAGGTGGAATAATTGGTTTAATAAAATGTGATGAATAATTGGTAGGTGGAATTGGTTTATAAAGTTTAGTTTCCATTTTTTTTTTGGTGCAACAATTTTAGTATCCAAGATTTAGAACCTAGCACCTAGAAATTTGTGTGACCTTTATACGTGATGATAACTTCTGAATTGTTTTCATTTTTTCATAAAATTATCTTATTTACCGTCTTTTTCTAAGTTTTTTTTTTCTGGCAGTTTACGATGCAAAAGTATTTTTCAAATATTAATCGAGGGAAAGGCGCCAAATAGATTCTACCAAATCTGCCTACAGTAATTCCATTATTATAATGCACGTAGATCTGGATATCTGTTTCGATATGATCCATGCAGTTTTTTTTATATATATAACAATGTGAATGTGAATAAGATCTATAAGCAGCTTATACTTTGGATTTTGTGTTAATGGGACAACCAAGATTTGGCTGGTAATCAATGATTCAGTCAAGATATATAATTTTAATTTCTAGTCATTATTAATGGGCCAAGTCTGCATCCATTTTAAAAATAATAATAATAATACAGAACCTCTGTAACAATTCAAATAATCAACTGATAGTATAAAATCTATATCAACAATGATATTGGAAATGAACATTCGTTACAGACTTGTCTATTTTGATATTGTTTATATATACAATAAGTGAGATAGCAAAAATATTGAAAGACTCTTAATATTTATGGAATTCTTTTATACAATTCAGAAAATTTACATTTTTGAGTAGTTTAAACATTATGTTTACCATTTTCAAACAATATATTACAAAAGTTGTTTTTGTTTGCTAATATGCAATTATATATTACATTGCTCAAATAAGCATTTTGAGTGGTGATATACTATTTTTTATGTTTTTAAGCCCCATCAAATCATTCACTATTTATTAACTGTTGAACTATAATTGTTTTGGAAATAAATTACATTTTTTCTATGAACCGTTTATGAATAAAACCGTCTTTTTGAATTCAATTGGATATTTTTAAAAAATTATGCGGACGGATAGACCTATGATACACCATTCGTCTGATAGTAATGACTATATTTCTATAATTGAAAATTTTTTAGGAGGTCCTGATCAATATTACTATAAATTTCTCATTTTTATTCTTCCAAATGTATCACAATATCCATAAAAAAAATTAATTTAAATTATCTAAAAAACCTGCATAACAAATAATCAATATTTGATAATACTGAATATAAAAAATACTCTTAAATTGGAAGAGACTTATGAGAGATTTCATATTTGTATAGTCAAAGAGCATTCATAAATATATGGTTGATTGTTTATTTCTCTGCTCACAACTGTCACATTTTATATTACAATTAATCTTTTTTTTACCTTAAATTTTTTAGTTACTGATAAACAATCCAATAAACATATGAAGTGTTTTGTTTTGGAGGGAAGGAGGAGCATTCTATACTACAATAGACGAACATATCAAAATTTTCTATAAATGTTTTGTTAAGTAGGGCTAGTCCCAGGTCAGTGTCTAGCCAAATGAGAACATTTTGATTCAACACAAGATAAAGCTGTGGCACTTGAACATATTAGATCTAAATAAATCGGCCCAAATGTCTTCACTCACGAGTCATGACAAGAATTCAGAGACTGGGTTGAACTTATTGTGTTTCAATCTTCAAAATCATTTTCAGCCCTTTAACTGTAAGAATAAATATATCGTTTCATTTTTTGTCCCAATTTTCTATTTTTCTGAATTATACTTTCGGATAATTAAGAAAATACCGTATTTATGATTTTACATTTGAAAATACATTCTTCTTTTTTAACCTACCCTTCCTTATATATGATAAGACATTTTTATCCTGATTTTAATGATTATATATGAGATAAATATTATAATTATTACTATTGTAATTGATTATATATGAGATACATATATTTTTTACAATAAAAATATACTTAAGTATTAAAATAATAAATTGATAAATTCATGAAAATATCTAAATTTTATCTCTATTAAATATCAGTTTAATAAACATTATAAAAACTCAGAGCTATATAGAAATTTCTGTTAAAAAATTCATTAGTATAAAATATTTTAAATTTAATATGTTAAAACATATTCTAATATAATATTATATACACAACTATTAACTAAGAGTATTGACAAAAAAAAATTAAAAAAATCAGATTGTTGCTTAACTTTTTTTGAAACAATATTTTTTTCTTGCAAACATACTTCAATGGAATATTTTTACAATTTAGATTTAAATATCAAAGAAACTATAAAAATTCAATATGGACAATACAGTCAATTCACTGAAAATAAAATGTAATTTTCAAAAGAAAAATTTTAATTTTCAAAATATATATTTTATAGGATCGTTGGGCCAAAAAAAAAATATATATATTTTATAGGATATTTTTCTAAATTTCCTCATTCTTTTAATTTTTTTTTTTCTTATTTGATCTTATTCGCAGAATATGTTTAAGATAAAAAGAATATTTATTTTCATTTCGTTAAAATGGAAGACAAAACTAGACAACACGTATTCGGTGCATTATAAAATGAAGCCTTGAAATGGAAAGTATAAAGCGTCAAATCTTGAACCTCCACTACAGGTTTGTTCCATAAAGAATTCGCGTTCCTATTATTTTGTTTATAATTTATGAAAAATTACGACAAAATCACGAGAAATGTTATTGTAAAACTGATTTCTTAATTTTATTTACTTGTTTTTAATTTTAAATGTTTTTTTTTATCTCATACGATTCTTCGAGGAATCTATCTAACCACAATTTTCACCAGTTTTCCTCCGGCGTCGACCATACTCTTTTTGTGTGTAAAAGAGTTCTAAAAATGTCTCTGTAACAACAAGTTTATTCAATAGAAACAAACGATTTTTCTGGTTTTCCTGATAGAAATATGCTTCGTAGAAAGAAAATAAAGTTGGATCTTATATGTTTACGATGTTCCACAGACATTGTACGTACTTATTTCATATAATCCAAAATTCTTTTAAAAAATATATATTAATATATAAATTCAAAACTTTATCAATGTCATTCGTTGTGTATATGTACGTAGGCGAGTACGTATGCATGTTCATTGCGTGATATATATATATATAGGATATATAATAGTACTATAGTATTAATAGTACTATAGTATATATACTCAGGTCTATAAAATTTGTTAATTAACTAATAGAATTTTAAACTAACCAGAGACTACGACATTAAGTAAACTGAGGATGAATCGAGTGGTGGTGTATCTACAAGTGTGTGATGATGTGTGGGTGATGATGGTGAAGGATGGTGCTCTTCGTGTGGAAACCACACTCTTCCTCTTTCTTTATTATCAATCTCTTTCAATTATTTTATCTCACTCTATAGTTTCTTTCTAAGTGCTTTCCAATTCATCAATCCAATTCTTTTATCATTATACTTATTATATTATATTTAACGAAACCCTACGTACATCTGTTCATTATCAATTTGTTAATAGAGTTTTTCACTTTCAGACAGTTCTAATTGCTTATTTCGATCTTCAGAGGATCTAAGAACTTGTTGCGTGAATAAACATCTGATTCGCACTTTGATTATTCAGTTGTTGGATTTTACTATTTCATATTCTAGTCGTTCAATGTAATATGGGTTTTAATTAGTAAGGGCTAATGCAGTACGTGGTGGTGGTGTTATTTTTTCAATATATTCTTCGTATATTTAGTTTTATTATATACACTGATTCAAATTTTTATTAGTATATATATATATATATATAATCTGTAAAACTTGCATAAACAAATATATAAAGTATCTATTTTGTATATGAGCTTGCAATAATAAACTTGTTTCTAGACTGAAACATAACAAAACAACTCCTTGAACAAACAGATAAATACTATTCTCTTTTAATATCTTTTTTTAGAAATGCGGAACTAAAAAAACATGTATATTATATTTTTTACATTGAAATAACCATATAATATTTATTGAAAAATAGTCTAACCAATCATTAAAAAATAGTGCAGAATACAAATAATAACAAAAAAAATACATTTAGTTTTTTACATAAAAACTTGTAAAATATCTTATAAAATAGAACAAAAAAATTCTTAAACATCTTATACATAAAATATAACAGAAAGAATATTCAGTATAACATTTTCATAAGTCCGTTCAACTTTGATAACTTTTGGTCAAACACTACTAAAATCTACAATTATTGATAACTTTTGGTCAAATATTACTATAAAATCTAAAATTAAATGAATAAAAATAATGTGATTGATTAGCGACTCATCTTCCCTTCTTTTTTCTCCTTTTTGGTTCCTTTATTTGTCGAGAAAAAGGTGCAAGTAACTACCTAAAAGAAATGAAAAAGTAATTAGAGAAAAAAAATTGTTCAATATTATAATAACCAAAAAAAAAATGAAATGTCTTGAAAAACGCCACCAAAAATTTCGAGTGAGTAAGATAATTTATATGTTGACATTCTTAAACTATATGTTTACACGAATCCTTGTATATTACTCTCAACATATACAACATCAGCAAAATATTCACGTACCTGATGGTTTCATATAGTAGAATTACATAATATATTACGATACATGATAATAATATAATAAAATCAGTAAGTATATAGTGGATAAAGTTGAAATAAAATATGCTCAACAAAATTAGGTTAAAGATTGCGTATAGTAATGGATCAAGTTGAAATTTCCTTTTTTCCTTTATTTAAGTTCTGTTCATCTTTTTCCCTAGAAGACAGGAATGCCTTTGATCATGAAAAGGATAGAACAGCTTCTTATGTAACTGCCTTCTTTTGGCCTCACTAAGGATTATTATCTTAATTATATAGAAATGGTGAGAAACATACAAAAATGTGGTTATCACATCAATTTTTTTCTTTCCCATTTTATTTAATCTGTAATTAAATGTTTTAATCTTTCTAATTTATTCTTGAACCAATTTTATGCTAGAAACAATTGGAGTCGTCTGACTTCATACTAAAAATGAGTAGATCTTTATCTCATTAATTATTACTTACTAAACATGCGATATGCATTGTACAATTTTCCCTTCTCGATCGTAAGGGTGCATAACCTATCTCAACTTAAACATATACATTCTCCATATATGAAGACCTTAATTGGCGTAGGAACGGTTAAAAGTTATGAGGCTCGTATGATTCCATGCAAACCAATTTAGTTTAGAAGATTCATACATTCAATGCATATTATAATATAGATACGAAGCATCTATGGTTTAAGTATCTAATCTACACGTTGACTTTGACATATAAGAAGAAGAAAAATAAACAATCCATGTCTCAGCTAATTACATCAATCGCGAACAACAACATTTTTATAATTGCCTTTCTTCTATAAACATAGTTTTGCAATAGTTATCCGTTTTAGTTTATCCCTAACTTAGTAAAATTGTTTCTTTGCAATGTAAAAATTAGTACCAACAAAAAAAAACAAGTAGTGGTGATGCTCCACATATTGTCTCCACCAAGGCATAAAGCTAAACTCAAAAATCTCCATAAATAGAATGAGCCTGGGCGTGTGTTCTCCACACTTACTCGATTCTCTTAATCCAACAAAAACAAAACACACAAAGAACGATTTTTCTTTTGTTTGAAAAATGGATCAAGATCGTAACACGAACATGGACATAGAGAAGGAAACAACAACCTTCGACTACTCCAAACGCGCTCAGTGGCTACGCGCCGCCGTCCTCGGAGCCAACGACGGACTTGTATCCACCGCGTCGTTGATGATGGGAGTTGGCGCCGTGAAACATGACGTCAAGGCTATGATTCTCTCTGGATTCGCCGGAATGGTCGCCGGAGCTTGTAGTATGGCTATCGGAGAGTTTGTCTCCGTTTACTCTCAGTACGACATAGAGGTAGCTCAGATGGAGAGAGAGAGTGGGGAAATAGAGAAAGAGAAGCTTCCTAGTCCACTACAAGCCGCCGCTGCGTCTGCGCTAGCGTTTTCCGCGGGTGCAATTGTGCCGCTTTTGGCGGCTGCGTTTGTGAAGGAGTATAGAGTGAGGATCATTGCAGTTGTGGCGGCGGTTACGGTGGCGCTTGTGATTTTTGGGTGGTTAGGAGCGGCGTTAGGAAAAGCGCCGGCGGTTAGGTCGTCGGCTAGGGTTTTGTTTGGAGGATGGTTAGCTATGGCGGTTACGTTTGGGTTAACTAAGCTTATTGGGTTACATGGACTCTGAATTGTTCGTGAAAAAATCTTTTTATAAGATTTTATATAATAAGCGATGCAGATTCTACAGTGAAATTCGGTTGGAAACCCATGAAACATGACAGTATGTTTACGTTACGTGAACAGAACAAACTGTTTTACTTCAAATGATGATCTTCATATTGCAACACAAAGGTTATTCAAATTCAACGGGTTATGTTTTTAAAGATGTAATTTAGAATTCGTGATGATAATGTTTGAGAGACCTGTTTTACGGTGGATCTTGTAAACTATTACGATGACGGCTCGTAATTTATATTCCCGGGAACTTTGATAGGAATTTCTGTAATAATCATGAAACAATTATGTCAAATTGGAATTTTAATGAAACAATATTTGTTGTATATTTCAAAACTCAGTATCTTGTTTCCCTGCAATTTTGCCATGAACCAAATATTCAGCACTAATCAGGGAGAAAGATTACAAAAATATATAAATAAAAAACTCTTCTGTCTCTCTTTAACCTCTCTCAAATCTTCGTGAATGCTTCTGTTAGAAGCAGGAAGATGAATCTGTTCATTCTGCATCGACGCAGACACGGCATAACAAGGCCTGTGTGAGCGTTTCAAGCTCCGAAAGTAGACATTTGAATGTTGGAGGAATCTACGGTATCTGGAAGATGTTCTTCAGTTTTACAACTAGCTTCCATTCATCCATGGATAATTCATCCTGCATTTAATTTGGGCTTATAATTTAGATCGTTTTTCTATTCAAAATGATGATCTGAAGAAAACTCATATAAGGGGAAACAACTTCTTCCTCACTTACCCGGTAGTTAATTTTGAGTATGTCGATAGATGTCCTCGAAATGTGACTCACAAGTTCATCTTCCATGTCAAAATGCCTCCCAAACATTTTCTGCTCTTCAGGATTTGAAGCAACAATCTGTATACCAGAGAAAGCATTGATTACAAACTGAATGCGTGAAGCTCAACCCACAGCGACAATAACTCTTTTGTCTCTCTCTGTAAACAAAATATTTGCGAGCTTGTTGAAGAGAGTGATTCCATTATTACCTTAATCGCCACCTTGTTGCCCTTCTTTGCGTAGTCAACAGGCTTGTGGTTGTTCTCAATAGAGGCAATGCGGCCAATATCGATAAACTCTCTACTAGGGACGCAGATGGGAGTTCCAATCTAAAAACCAACAAGACAAATGTTAAGAAAGTGTGAATCCTAGGACTTGTGTCGACATGCGTCTGAGTTAAAGAGATATAGGAAATTCGAAAAACAGGATACCTTAAGTATACCCTCGACGACATCAACTCCAAGGACGATTGGGTCTCTCTTATTGAACACACAGTTAGGTAAAATCTGAAGGACACAGGGGAAGACTGCTTCATCGGCTGATTCCTTCTTTTTCTCCTCTTTGATATTGCGAATATACTCCTTAAACAGATCGAATAAATGATAGATGATATCAGCGCAGAATATCTTAACTCCCATTCCGTCTGCAAGTTCACGAGCCTCTGTAGTCACTTTCACGTCAAAAGCCAAAATTGTAGCAAATTCCTTCTTCCTCTCGAGCATCACTCCCGCCTTCATGATATCCTTCTTATGCACAGGCCCTATACCGATACCACTGACAGGTATCTTTACAGCTGGGGACTTCAAGAATTCAAGCAATGCTTCCAATGACCCTAATGTAGACGCTTGTACATAAACTCCTTCACCACTTTTGTCAATCCTGCTCAAAACTGACTCCATATCTTCCATAGCCTGCTCCTTAATTGCATCGATGTCATCATCAGGTCCAATCACATGCAGGGCTGTGCCAGCAATAGCGTGTTCAAGGCCCTTTTTAAACACAAACCAAAAATGGAAACGATATTGAGGATGTGATTCAAACATCAGTAAATTTAACTGCAGAAAGTAGCAACTAAGAAAATTGTGGAGCCGATCCAATCACCTGGGCAGTAATTTTAATACCCTGTGCAGCCTTTATTTCTTTATGATGCACATACGTACCCTGAAACATCCGGAATTCACGTTATGTATAGGAAAAGGAATTAGAAAACAATTTCAATGAACCATATATCTGAAGGAATAATAGTCAAAGGACAAATGAAGTGGAGTATTTGAAAGTACCTTCACCCGTAACTCCTTCATTGGATGAGGAGTCAGTAACGCTCTAATCGTTGTGACTATAGGTCCCTGAATAGGAGAGGAAGAAATAACATTACTTTTCCAAGTTCTATGTCTATGTACTATAGATACCCAGTGCATGACTTGTTTGGGTATTGATCACAAGGTTTCTACTTGCCTGTAACCCACAAACGACGATTTGATCACCTTCATGAAGTACACCGTTTACCAACACAACATCAATCGTTGTACCATGGCCTTCAATAACTTTAACCTCCAGGACAGTACACTGTTCAACCATTTTCAATAAAGGGTAAGAATTATCATACTGAAGTGAGCAGAAAAAAATTGGTCCCTAAAAGAAAGATGAGATACCTGCACGTCGTCAACATATGTAAGCTTCTCAACCATTGTCTTCTGAGCCCAATTAACCAACAACAGCAAGAGATCTGGGATCCCTTCGCCACTGAAATATCAAGAGCCAAAGTTAACCAACTGTTTAGGATGGATGAGTTGTCTGTTGAGCTGTAAATTGAAAAACAATAAGAAGAAATTCATACCTAATAGCACTAGTAGGAACAATACTGAAAGTTTCTCCCATTTCTTTATTCTTGTAGTAAAGCTCAGTGTTGAGACCTTGCTCCTTGAACTGGGTTATAATCTGAGATGCCAACGAAACAGCATAATTTGAATAATACGTACACAAAAAGATAGCTCAAGCCATGCATAAGAACTCTATAACTCACCCCAGTGAGCCTCATGTTAAATTCATTTTTAACATCTTTAGTTTGCTGCTTCATTGCATTCACGATAGGAGCATTCTTGCATGTTTTCCATCCATATAGCCTATCAACCTGGAAGTTGAAGGTTTTATTTTCCACCCGGTAATTGACAACAGAGAACCAAAAACTCTCATCTTAGCAGAATGACAAGCAGTCTCACCTTATTCAATGCAACAATGAACTCCGTGTCCCTCATTCTTAGAAGATTTAGAGATTCTATGGTTTGTGGCTCTAACCCATGCATTATGTCAACCACCAGAATTGCAAGGTCACACAAACTTGAACCCCTTGACCGCAGATTCGTGAAGGACTCGTGGCCAGGTGTATCAATAACCAATAGACCTGGTACCTTAAGTATTGCATCGGCTTTCAGTTCCCTGGTCCTCTCTCGGATGTTTTCCGCGGGGAAATATGTTGCACCAATCTGCTGAGTTATACCTCCAGCCTCGCCTTCCTGTACATTTGTTCCTCTGATGCAATCCAACAGCTTTGTTTTACCAGTATCGACATGACCCATGAAGCAGCAAATGGGAGAGCGGAGATTTTCTTCACCCTCTTTAGGTTCACTGAAAGCTAAGCCTTTACCTTTCTTAGAGGCATCTTTTGCCCGAGTAGCACGTTTTATACGTGAAGCATCTTCCACTTCAAGCAAAGTTTTAGTGGCAGGTGCTGTTGGGTTGTCCGTACCTGCTGGTTTAACTGTTGGTTTTTCCGCTTCAAGGCCTTCGTAAAAATTCAAAAGATCAGATTAAAAACAGACAACCGATGAACACTAGAAGAAGGACAGAGAACTACAGTCCATACTAACCTGAATCCTGTGTCTTTGATACAGCGTCCTTTATTTCTTTCTTAACTACAGGCTGAGCTTCGGCTTCTTCATCATCGAAATCACCCTTGAACTTAAGATCAACATCATCCCCCCAGCTTTTTGCATCCCATTCATCTTCTACATCATCTTCCTCAACCCCATTCTCCTCAGCTACATCAGCAGTACCTGATTTCTCATCAGTGTCTGCTGACTCTATTAAATCAACCTTTTCAGTATCTGCTGAACCCACTTCAGCTAAAGTATCTGGTTCATCTGCATGATTCTCTTTTGGGTCTACCTCCTCTTCCACCTGAACAGAGGCAGAGTCATTGCCTTTTTGGCGAGCTGATTTTTTCTTCTTGGCATAAACGGGACGCTTTGTGGAAGGCTCACCCTCAACTGCAACTGGGAGACCTCCACCAGTAGCAATCAACTGGTTCTTAAAAGCCTCCCTCTTAAGAGCTTCACTCTTTTGCTTTGCTGTTAGAAGCTTGCCCTCTTGCTTCTTCCTCAACAGTTTCTCCTTTTCCTTTTCCTTCTTCTTGCGCTTAGCCTCCTCAGCTTGCTTCTCAAGCTCTTCCTGCCTAAGGCGCTCCTCTTCCTCCTTTCTCAATTTTTCTTCCTCTTCCTTCTTCTTTCTCTCTTCAGCTTCTTGCCGCCGTGCAAGAGCCTCTTGCTTCTCTCTAACATGTTTAGGAATTTTCTTCTCTGCTGCTTTACCCTTTGCATCCTTCTTCTTCGCCTGCAGCGGCTCAAGTGCTGATTCTTCTTGTTTTTCCTCCTTAGCCTCCACAGAAGAGGTTGCTACAGCAGCAGCTGCTGCTTTTTTTTCCTTCTCTTTCTCCTTCTTCTTTTTCTTTTTCTTCGCTGCAGCAGTCTCTTCTTCTCCTTCCTTCTCACCAGCATTCTCTACAGGTGCAACTGGCTGAGGCTGAGCTTGAACTTTCTCTTCTTCGGGCGGGGTTGAAGCAGGTTTTCCAGCAGCAGGGGTTTCTCCAAGTTCTGCAAGAAGTTTGTCTAAATCATCCTCTTCCTGTACTGTCCTACCACTCTTATTATTCTTCTTCTTTTTCTTACTCTTCGCAGGTTTGACAATCTCTGCACTCTTAGTATCAGAAGTTTGATCTTGACTTGTATCGTCAGCAACTTTATCTCCTAGCATTGAGTCATCATCACCTAATGAGGCCAAAACACTGCTGCCCTTCTTTTTAGACGACTTCTTCTTACCCGAAAACATGATCTCCGGACTCTCCTCATCTTCATTTGCATTTTCGCCGGGCCTAGAGGTTGAAGCATCTGTCTCTTCTTCATCATCAAGTAAAGCAGCACTAAATGAATTAGTGCTCTTCTTGGAAGATTTAGAAGACTTATTTTTCTTACCAGAGAAGGTGATTGGAGACACTTCTTCCTCATCTCCGTTCGCTTCCTCGTCATCCTCATTATCACCATCACCACCACCAAGTGCATCAAAAGCTGAAGCCGCAAACGAATTACCGCCTTTTTTACTCTTATTGGACGCATGCTTCTTACCCGTAAAACTTATGACTGGCTCATCCTCCACTTTGTCACCATCAGATTCATTATCCTCCACTTGCTCCTTATCATCTTCATCATCAAGCAAAGCAAAGCTAACGGAGCCACCTTTCTTAGATTTAGACTTCTTCTTCCCAACAAAAGCAATCTCCGGAACATCGTCTTCCTCCCCAGCAAAATCGTCATCCTGCTGCGCACCCTTCTTATTACCTTTCTTACCCTTCTTCTTGCCAATGATAAGAAGCTTGTCTTCCTCAGCTTTAGGGTCCTCAGAGAGCTCTGTACCTATGGAATACTCATCGTCATCAATTTGAACGGCTTTCTTCTTAGATTTAGAAGCACCAACGAGAGATGACGCAGTGGGTTGTTGGTCATCGTCTCCACCTCGAGCACTCGGCTTCTTCCGACCCATTGGTAATAAGTATTAGGGCCGGTTCGAATTATCCGACTAATCCAGATAAATTTTCTGCAATCGAAAGAATTCAAATTACGTTTAACAATCTCTGTACTTTTTGTGATCGGCACAAACCACAGCCGGAAGATGAGAAAGCAATACTGTGCGTCTGAGAGGAGAATTGAAAAAGCTTTTAACTTACGTCGGAGAGGAATAAACCGATAGGGTTAGCGAGTTTCAGAGATAGCGCGGCGCAGAGAGAGAGAGAGAGAGAGAGTAGAGAGAGAGTAGAGAAACAAGGAATAGCGAAGCTCTTTTTCTCTCTCTTTTAATCGCTGTGTCTATTACCGATTCTCACAAGTCACCACTTTCTCTCTCTCTTTTAAATTAATTTAAATATAAATAACGATAAGTGATTAGTAAATATTAATTAGAAAATGATACAATTATCTATTTATTCTGTAATTATAGTATCTATTTTTTATATTTTAACTTATTTGTGTTTTTAATTAATTATTTGTAAATGTTATTGAAAATTTTTAAAATAAATAGTTTTAAATTCTTTACAAAAAAATTGGAATTATATAAAGCTGTGAAAACGTTTTTTATGATTGTTTTTTTGTGATTTGACAAAAAAAAATATTGTTTTTTTTTCTGTGTAACATAGATGTGTCATGGAATTGCAACTCTTTTATTGTGAGTGTGGGCTGGGTCATACATTACCATGTGGGTGAAGTTAGGCTCTTTGGTATGAAAACTTACCCACAATTACGGTCACCATTTCATGCAGAAGCAGCGGCAATAGCTTGGACAGTGAGATGCTTCTCAAATATGGCATATGTCAATGTCACTTTTAGAACAGACGTTAGTAGCTGTATCAAATCCTAGAGAATGGCCAACGCTAAATGGATTATTGATAGATATAGGTGAAGCTCTTAGGATTAATCTTACCTTTCATATAAAAAGTATAACTCGTGAAGCAAATAGAGTTGTTGATTCAATAGCAAAGAGAACTAGAGGGGAAAATTTGTATCAAACATCGATTAAGAATGTGCTACTATCTTGGCTACTTCTAATGGTGAATGGTGACACAAAGAATGTATAACTTTGGTTTTTTGAATGAAGTTCTGGTTTCTGTATAAAAAAAAAGATTATTTTTGTGATAGTTGAAAAACCAATAAACCCTTAATTATATTACTGAAGCATACATGTGTCGGTCATTGACGAAGAGAAGAAAGTATGTCCCTCATACGAGTCTACCGAAGACGATCTCTTATCATCGACAATAGTCACACAAATCGTTAATTGAAATCTCCAAACTAATCCAACAAAGCTCCTCAGATCTCTACGATAGCTCAAGCGGAGGAGACTGACATCATCTGATCAGCGAATCATGTCTAGCGACAGCAACGATCTGGACGAAGATGAGCTTCTTCAAATGGCGTTGAAAGAGCAGGCTCAGAGAGATCTTACCTATCAGAAGCCTCCTTCCGCTTCTGCCCCCCGCAAGCCTGTTGCCAATTTGGTGCAGCAGCCCCGACAGCAGAAGCCGGTAGCTGCCGTTCCTCCGAAGAAGTCTGCGGGAGGTGCGGCGGCTGCTAGGAAACCTTCCATGGATGATGACGATGAGTCGGAGGTGGAATTGCTCAGCATTTCGAGCGGGGATGATGACGTGGAGAGGGAAAGGGAGAGAGGTGGAACGGGGAAGGGAAGAGAGAGCGATGTCCGGGAGAGAGGAAGAGCGAGGAAGGAGGATGATGGAGCTTGGGATGGAGATGAGCCTGATTGTTGGAAACGGGTCAATGAAGCTGAGGTACGTATCTGTTCGAACGCTCGATTTCATTTGGCTGGAATGTGTGCCTATTGCTTGTTCTATCACGTTCCAGAGTTTGACTTCGATGAGAGCTTGAAAGTTAGCAGCCCAAAACTCAAGGCCATTAGTGATGTTAGAAAGTTAGAACCATAACATCATGTGGAATTAGATGTCCATTTCACTTTAATTTCCGATCACATTTTGGCAGCTTGCCCGTAGGGTTCGTGATATGCGGGAATCAAGAACGGCACCCATGGTTCAGACATTAGAGGATAAGGTACCTGCTTCAGGCAAGAAAGTGGTTCTCACTAGTTTGCAGTCATTCCCACGTGGGATGGAATGCATTGATCCACTTAAACTAGGGTAACTGCTCTCATTTGTTTTGCTTACCTCGAAAGCCTGTCAGATCATTTCTTCTCATACCTTACTTTGTGTACTATATAGGATAATAGACAACAAGACACTGAGATTAATCACTGAGACGTCAGGCAGCCCATCAAAAGCTGAGAAAGTGGATAATACACTTCGAGGTATGTCTTTCTTCCCAAATACCTACAACTCGAGTTGAATTATAGCTCTTACAAAAGAAATTGACTTTTGGGAGGCCTTATCCGATGTACAATTTCCATGTTTCTAAATACCATTTATTATCTGTCGTGTATTTGCAGAAAAGTTGATTTACTTCTCTGATCATTTCGATCCGAAGCTGTTTCTTTCTCGCATTCACCAAGACACAAGTGCAGCAGATTTGGAGGCTGGTGCCCTTGGCCTGAAAAGTGACTTAAAGGGTCGAAATTTGCAAAGAAAACAATTGGTGAAAGACAATTTTGACTGCTTCGTCTCATGTAAAACAACAATTGATGGTATGTATGTATTATTGCACTAATTGGATGATTTGTGTTCTTCTTCTATCATGTTGATATCTAAACTATTGATTTTCTTAAATAGATATTGAGTCAAAACTGAAGCGGATTGAAGAAGACCCAGAAGGCTCAGGAACTACTCATTTGTTCAATTGTATGAAAAGTGTGACATCAAGGGCTAATCTTGCATTTGAGCCTCTTTTTGAGAGACAGGTTGGTATGGTCCGATTTTGGATTTTTGCTGTCTCTCTCTTTCAATTTGTTGAAGCCTTTTTTCTCAATCATTTTTAGGCTCAAGCTGAGAAAATCAGGTCTGTACAAGGAATGCTTCAGAGGTTCCGGACACTCTTTAACTTACCCAGTATCATTCGTAGCAGTATAAGCAAGGGTGAATATGATTTGGCTGTTCGAGAATATAAGAAGGCGAAATCTATTGCTCTCCCTTCTCATGTATGCCTAAATTTTCCTATAAGCACTAAATCTTTTTTTTGTTATTATCACGATTTTAGTTACTTAAATAAAACAAAGCTCTTGACAACATAGAACAACAAGCTGCTTTCAGGTAAATATACTGAAGCGTGTACTCGAGGAGGTTGAGAAAGTCATGCTGGAATTTAAAGGCACTCTTTACAAGTCTATGGAAGATCCAAAAATAGACTTTACAAGTGTATGTCAGTTATTATTAATTTAATTCTAATGTCAACTAGTTATTTAACTGAACAATCATTCATTCAAATATCCACCAAATGCATAATACTGCTATCAAGTCAATATTTCAGTCTCTTGTCCAACTACTTGATTTCTGCATAATTGTACAACTTATTTGAAATCTTTCATACTTCCTCTTTGAAACTTTGAAACCAGGCTTGACACATTCCAGTATGTTTTGCTTAACTTTAGCTGGAAAACACTGTGAGGCTTTTGCTGGAGCTGGAACCTGAATCTGATCCGGTGTGGCATTATATAAATTTTCAGGTTGGTATATTCGAAGATGTCACTCTTTTATCCCTCTTGCTATGTTTTACGTACTATCCAGGTTCCTAATAGATTTGCTTTGACAAACAGAGACTCAGAGTGACGTTTAGCGTATAAAATCATTCATTTGTATCATTTATGATTGATGTCTTGACGTTCAATATAACACCTCTATAGAATTAAGAAACGCACACATATTTAACTTGAGTGTATGCGTGTGTGTGTGTGGGTGGCTCCCACACTTTTTGTTGCAGTCATTGTGTTATCTCCATAACGCCATCTTGCTTGGCTCTTTAATTTACCAGAATCATAGAATCCATGGCTTGCTTGAGAAGTGTACATATGATCATGATGCAAGGGTGGAAATTTTGCGCAATGAGACTCATGAGAGAGCCATCTCGGATGCGAAGTGGCAACAAATTCAACAAAATGTCGTTCCATATGTGAGTCCAACATTGAGAATAGCTATATATCATTAGAAGACTATTTGAGTTCTTTAGGTGATAACCTGCTTTTTCAATCCTTTAGTCAGATGCTGCATCTTCTATTGAAAATAATGAAGTTCAAGTTGACCTACAATCAGTAGAGTTTCCTAGCGAAGAGATTGACGCGCTGAAGGGAAGATACATCAAAAGATTGACTGCTGTGCTTGTGCATTATATCCCTGTATTTTGGAAAACAGCTCTATCAATTTTTAGTGGAAAATTTGCCAAGGTATCAGCTATCCTTTCTGCTTACATACCTATGCTACCCCAAGAGTAGATTAGTTCTGTAGTTAGTTTTCCATATGCTGAGGCTGCTACCTACTTATTTCTTTCTTGAATTGGAGATAGTTCTTCATTTGAATATAATTTCTTATCTGTCCAGTCTTCCCAAGTTACTGATACTTCAGCCAATAAAGCTGAGGAGAAAGTCACAGAGGCAAGGTATTCAACTCATTCTTTGGAAGAAGTTGCTGGGATGATACGCAAGACTATTTCTGTCTACGAAGCAAAGGTGGTATCTTTTTTTCTTTTTTTCCATGAGATGACCTTTCCAGTGAAGCTTCTCTCCATATTGGTATATGTGGCATAAAGTAGTTCTAAATATTTTCTTTTCATGGAAACTGCTGTTGTAGGTGCACAACACATTTTGTGATTTTGATGAATCATGCATTCTCCGCCCATTTATGAGTAATGCCATTCAAGAAGTATCAAAAGCATGTCAAGCTTTTGAATCCAAAGAGTCAGCGCCCCACAGTGCTGGTATTTGAACTTATTCTGAAGCTTGAGCTTGATGTTGAAACTAAAGTATACTGATGGGCTGTGTATGCTTTTTGGTTGTGGCAGTTGTCGCACTAAGAAAAGTCCAGGCGGAAATCACTAAGATTTATATCCAAAGTCTTTGCTCTTGGATGAGGGCATCCACGGAAGGAATATCAAAAGAGGAGACGTGGATCCCTGTTTCTATTCTTGAAAGGAATAGATCTCCATATGCCATCTCTTACTTGCCTCTTTCATTACGTTCAGTTATTGTCTCTGGGATGGAACAAATCAATCTGTAAGTTTCAAGTGTTTTTTGGTAACATATATAAAAGAGTTGCATTGTCTGATTTACTACAAATAAAGAGGGCATAATTGCTGTTTATTTATTTTCGTGGAAGTGGATATGTATAGACCCAGTTTTTACTATTTCATTGTGTTTGTTGTTCCAGACGTCTATATTTCCTGTAGAATACCTTAGGGTCTAGTTTTCTCCCTGTACATTAGAGAAACCAGAATTCCAGCAGTCACAGTTGTGGTTCAAGCTTGTCCAGAATTACCAATTCTATGTTTTGGCATGTGAACTTGTGGTTCAACCTTGTCCAGAATTACCAATTCTATGTTGTCACATGTGTACTTAATTGACTTGTGTGCCATGTGATAGAATACTAAATGGGCTTTATATCCTCTTTCAGGATGA
Source organism: Streptanthus diversifolius (assembly GCA_039880935.1). Taxonomy (NCBI): domain Eukaryota; kingdom Viridiplantae; phylum Streptophyta; class Magnoliopsida; order Brassicales; family Brassicaceae; genus Streptanthus; species Streptanthus diversifolius. The sequence goes on along the minus strand of JAXGFM010000015.1, from coordinate 1,705,895 downwards.
TTTCGTCTGTCAAAGGCGAAGCTGCCAAATCAGAAGATATGTTTGCCCAGATTGAGGAAATCCTGATATCTGTTAGACTGGCATTTTTGAACTGCTTTCTGGATTTTGCTGGTACGACTTTTCACCGTAATTCCTTAATAATACGTCCAAATGCCCACATACCATCATGGATAGACACATGGATGCAGGAAAATGCACACACTGTACAGTTATTTATTTGATGTGCTAATTTGTTTTCTCCATGTATCAGCTCACCTGGAGCAAATTGGTGCTGATCTTTCCCAAAGCACGTCAACACGGGAGGATTGGAAAAACGGATATTCTGATGATCAACAGGAAGTAACATCAGCCAACACCTACGGAAGTGTTTTCGATCCTCACAGGCGGTTATTGATGGTCTTAAGTAATATAGGTTATTGCAAAGATGAACTTGCTTCAGAGCTTTACAACAAATTCAAGTACACCTGGTTGCAGTCTAGGTTGGCCCTTGCTTACTTGACGTCATTAGTTCTTTCTAAACGTCAATACTTATCTACCTCTTCTCTAAGTGGTAGACAAGTTGTGCATACTCGGTCTTCCATAATAAATGATTTAAACTGGATAATAAGTACCAATGACTGAATTCGATTTCTTTCATAATCAAAATCTTGCACCCCAAGGGTGAATTGATATATGGTATTAACATTCACTACAGTAAGACTCGGTTAATTTTCAATTTTAGGGGCAAAGATGAAGACAGCAGCGATCTTCAAGATTTAATTATGTCTTTCTCTGGTCTTGGAGAGAAGGTCCTCGAGCATTACACTTTTGCTAAGGTATTGTTTTTTCGTCCGGGTTGTCTAAGAATGCTTTCGCAACTTGTTACAAATGTAACTTAAATTCCGAGAATTTTACATGTACTCAGGCAAATTTGATCAGAACAGCTGCCACCAATTATTTGCTGGACTCTGGTATTCAGTGGGGATCAGCACCTCAAGTGAAAGTAAGAAATCTCTGCGTAATGATAAACGATTAACCTCTTGATTTTCTATGAAGAAGATGATTACTCAAATTTGTGCTCTATTCTTACAGGGCATACGAGATGCGGCTGTTGAGCTCTTGCACACTCTTGTAGCCGTCCATGCAGAGGTATTACTCTTTATATGCAAAAAAAAATGTTTATTGATGATTTGTGATTCTTTAAACCTATAATAGTTTAAAGTGTTTCCACGTGAGTGACACGACAGTGTTTGTAGTGTGAACCCTAATAATTTTGTAAGCTGCAGGTCTTTGCGGGTGCAAAACCACTGCTGGAAAAGATTCTTGGCGTTCTGATCGAAGGACTAATCGACACTTTTCTCAGTCTTGTGGAAGAAAACCGAACAAATGACCTGAGATCAATTGATGCAAATGGTTTCTGCCAACTGATGTTTGAGGTAACTTGTTTTTCTTTTCGTCGTAAGAGAACTCCTTAAATTGATTCTCGTTTCATAACAAAGCTAAAACGTGACTACTACTTTACAGAAGCAGAAAGAAAAGCTTTGTAGAATTATGATTTGTTAATTCTGTTTTTTGCACATCTGCTGCAGCTTGAATATTTTGAGACAGTACTGAATCTATATTTTACAAGCGATGCAACCGCGTCTCTTAAAACTCTACAAGGAACCGTGTTGGAGATTGCTATAGAGAGCATCAGTGAAGCAGTTGAGACCACCCCAGGGCATAATCGCAGACCAACTCGTGGCAGCGAAGACACAGTTTCAGATGACAAACAAGGATCATCTGTTTCAGCAGATGACCTCCTTGTAAACATCTTATGTTCCTTACACTTTCCAACAAATATAATCAAACTTCAACCTTAACTTGTTTTTGCTTTTGTGATCAGGCTCTAACGAAACAGTATTCAAGCGAATTGCTACAAACAGAAATGGAGAGAACTCGTGTAAACACAGCATGCTTTGCAGAGTCAATCCCGGTGGAGCCAACACCTCCATTACCCAAAGCTTCGTACAGAGGACCGATGGATTCTCCAAGCAGAAACTACAGAGGCTCACAATCCTCGGGTTCTCCGATTCATGCCCGACCCAGACGAAGATAAAAAGACACCACCAATTTTCTCCTTTTTTGAATTACAATTTCCGTGTCCTTTTTTGTACGTAAATGAGCATAATTGTTTTGTATTTTTTTTTTTGTCTGTTTGTTGTGCTTCTTTAGAACTTACCTTTATTTCTAAACTCAGATGTACAGGGTTGTAATTAATGAATATCACACGATGCAAAGCAGCTATCCAAAGGAGTTGAGAGGTAGAAATATCCGAAAGCAATTGGAATGAAGCAAAAGAGCTACTTCAAGCTTTTTAAGTTTTAGACAAGAAGTGGCTAAATACACCGATAGTCACACAAAGCCCCCATAGAGAGGACACAAGATAGTTTTGTTTAAAGAGTTCCTTAACTTAGGCTTCAAATATGAGTTTAACTCAGGGTGCCCTCAGTGGTGGAGACACCAATATCACTCCATCTCCTCTCACAAACAGGAACTGAATCGTGCGCTTTGTCGTCTGGAATCACAAAATAGTAACAAACCAATCATATACAGGAGAATCAGATGAGAAACTAGCACAACTAGAGGAGAGTCTCAGCAACTAATGTGCCTACGAAGCTTAAGACTCCTGATTGACTTTGATGCCATAGCTTTTCATTCAGAGGTAACAGCTAATCAGTACTCTTCATTTTTGTTAAGCGTCTCAATTAGGGCAGTTGGGTAAAAATGTACTACACAGATACATTGAGATGAAACTTGTATGTAGGTATGAATGTAACAGCTAAACGACACATTGAGATGAAACTTCCATTTAGCCAACACAATCCCTCAATTATTAAACAAGTAAACATAAATCCTATTGAGTTAAAAAAAAAATAATAATAAGAAAAAGGACGTACCCGGACAATTTCTTCGTATGTCTCGTCATCAATCTCTACTGTTGTAATAACTTCTTCAACATCGCCCAGAATCATATTCAAATGCTGATCAAACGCCTGCCCGGAGAAAGAAACAAAATCAAACCTAAGTGGGCAACTTTAAAAGAGTGTCGAAATTGAGGTTTCTTCCACCCAAATAGAGCTAATGGCCATAACTCGAGAAGCCTTTACTAAAAAATTGAAACTTGGAAAGGTAAACCATAGACTTGAAGGTACGTGTTGCAAAAATCGATATGAATCAGTCAAATCAGCAAAATAAGTTGCAAAATTGAAACAAAAAAAGTATATGAGGAAGGAGTCTCAAGTAGTCTCAGGTACTCCAACACTCACAAACGAGGGCTAAGAGATAAACGTACGTGTAGCTTGCCACGAAGTTCGCGGTCTGAGCGGAGCTTCACATAGATTCTCTCGTCGAGACTCAGACGAATCAGATCTAGCGGCTCCCTGACGGTGGCGTCTTCCTCGCCGGACATTGTATCAAAATTAACAGCTGAAGAAAACTTCTCCGAGGGTTTCGATTCCACGAATCGTCACTGGACACAAACTCTGATCGCACGGCCACTGTTTCCGAAATTTAGAACCCACACAAAGTTTCGTTACGTGAAAAAGATACTAGAATTTATCTGGGACAAGGCCCAACCTAGGCCCATAAATAATAACTCGTGATTTGCCCACTTTTGTTTAAATAAATTGTATAAGAGGCAACTAACGAAGGTTTTTATTGCTGATTACTCGTAATGATATCGGTTTATTTACCAGTTAAGTCTTAATTTTTTATCATACAAAAAATTTGTCGACTTGCTTGAAAGTTTTGAGTCGATAGTGGAAAAATAAACCTTATTATGTACTCAACAACTTGGGACTAAGTAACACTTTAATTTTCATATTCAATATTGTAAGACTGTATGTTTAATCAATTTTTTGAAAGAAAATATTAAAAAGGTAACATTTGTATATTCAAAGTTAGTAAATCATAAATTTTTATATATAAATTAAGAAAACTAAAATTTGAATATGGAAAATTCATTAAAATTTATATATATAAAAATTAAGAAAAGATTCATCGTCAACAGCATCCCTTTGCTATGATGATTTCAACTCAACCAAGTGTTCATTATAACTTGCCAGTAACCGAGTACAACAATGGCGAAAGAGGGAAGACCTCGACGAGCCAAGAAGACGATATTGATGGTCATAACGAGCCAAACAAATCCAAGAAAAACTCTCCTTGGCAACGTGTGAGATGGATGGATAAGATGGTGAAGCTGATGACAACTGCTCTTTCTTACCTCGGTGAGCACTCATCAACTCCAAACATATTTTCTACGAGGAGATGTGCTTGTACCATAACGGAAACAGGTTGCATTTGCCTCATGACCCTGCGTTACAGCGATCCCTTCACGTGACGCTCAGAAGCCGTGATGATCACGAACATGGGAAACACCAAAATGAGAGATCTTAATGGTGAGGATAAAGATGTGGAAGGTGATGACTGTGAGGAACACCATCTGTCCGTAAGGATTGTGGGGTAGGCCATCGTGGAGCCTCCTTAGGTGGTCCATTGAATGAAAGTATGAAACTTGAGAATGAAAGGATGACACTGGAACTGAGACGAGTTGAATTGGGTGCTAAATTATGAAGAAATTGGGATTAGACATTCTTGATCAACTCATATATGATTCGCTTGATGAAAGAACCTAATCAAGACAAATGTGGTTGCATCAAGAAGTGGTAACAATTATATATCGGTATCTAACAGTTTTGTTTAACTAACCATTGGGCATTATATTTATTCCAATGTAGCTGAGAGTTGAGAAGCTTGAGGTAAAAAAGATTGTTTTTCACATTTTCTGATGTAATAATATTCTTGGTTACCTATTTCCATATATAGAAAGTGGTTCCATATGCTTAGATATGTCCTGTAAGTATCAGTGAGTCAGTGAAAAGGACAAGAACAGATAGTAACTTGTCAAAAACAACGACTGCTCTGCATTAGCTTTCTTCCTTGAGGAATTGATTCTCTCTAAGACGAGGAGGCTCTATGAGCTTTTAGGTGATTGAAGAATCTTTTTGAATCTGCCTTTTCAGTTTTACAACAAAATAAAAAGGTATAATAGAGAACTCTACAAATAAATAAAAGGAGAAAATACAAATAGAAAATTACAAGCTTGGCTCAAAATATGTGTGGTTTTGGGTTAGTAGGAGAAAAAAATTAGGCCATGATATTATGCTTACTGATTTTTCTATACCCACATTATCAAGACTTTCGTAATATATATACAAAATTGGAGGGAAAGAAAAAGAAAAAAAAAGAAGAGTAAAAAATATGAAATGTGTGATCGAAATTTCTAAAAAGAAAGGCAAAAGAAGAATGTGAAATGTAGCCTTTGATTTTTTTTTTTTTTTCCTCTTTCACCTCTTTTGCCCTTTCCTTATTCACAACAGCCTCTCTTGCAGTCTCGTCTCTTTTTTATCTTTCAATTTGTTTTGCATTTCTTCTTTTCATTTGCTTTTTCCCATTATATCATTACAAAGAGGGTTCTAAGATGAGGCGATATAAATGGCTTTAATGTGGAATTGTTGATTAGCATTTCAATTGTGTTTGCTAAACTTGTACAATTTTTTTAAAAAAAAAAAAGCAAAATAAAAAATAGTTTTTTACTTGACGCTAACAACCCTTTTAAATTTCATGTTCCAACTCCAACACATCACCTGATAAAAAGAATAGAATAAAAATAAGCTTCCATAAAATAAAATAAAATCGATATTTTACTTTTGTTTTGCTTGCTAGAGAAAATCAATGGCTATTAACAATAACAAAATACAGAAGAAAAAACGAATATGAAGATAAAAAAAAAAAAAAAAAGTGAGCTGGAGACAGATAAACTGAGAGGTAAAACCACATGGGAAGATCAAAGTGGCGTAGAACTCACATGCCTTCCCCTAACCCTTCCCTATTTCCCTTTCTACCCCTTATTTTTTCTTATTTTCTTTTTCTTACTCCTATTTTTTTTACACCCCTCCACCTCTAATAATCGCCTTTACTAATACCAATTTGAATTTCACTTTATTTCTTCCATTCAAGTTTCGCGGAAGTTGAAAATAACAAGGTTGGTTTTTCTTTTATATATATATATATATACTCTTTCTGGTTTTATTTAAGTGTCGTTTTGTATCTTATTTTTTTTTCAAATTATAGAAAATAATAAATAACAAGAGTCATTTTACTCTGGTCAATACAATCATTAAATATTATATTGAGGTTGAAAGAGTCAAATAACAACTCTCCTTAATCTAAGTGAAATTTTCTAAAACGAAAAGAACAGAAGGAGTATAATATAAATGTCTCTTAATTAATTCATGGATCTACCAACTTTTATTTAAAAAAATAATCCCAAGATTTACCATTTTGAAGCTCTTAATGAATCCTATATGTGGACCCACATTTGTATCAACCCTTTTTTCACTCGTTGAAAACTTTTAATCGTTTTTAATATTTAGGCAAATCTCTATTAATTGCTAGCCTTACACTCGTATAATTTTTTAATCTTCTTGGCAGCAGAATCTATTTATTTATTTTATTCTTTAAACTATACAAAAATATGTTTTTATTCTCCGGGTGATTTATGAATCCTTATGTAATGCTTCCATTTCTTTAATTAGTTTCTGTCTCTGTTATGTACAAATTATTATATACGTTTGGCTCCATGATATTTATAATAGATTGATGTAATCATGTTAATCATCCCCATGAGTCCTCAAACAAACCATTCACATTCACATTTCACTCACATCGTATCTAGGTTTAGTCGTACTTATTCATTAAGCAAGTTGAACCACACAAATTTCGATTCTAATTCAACGTAGAACTTCGTCGGTTGTATAAATCGAAAACAACCACACATAAACCGTATCATGTATAATCATATAATTGTTGAAAGAACCATAAACAAAAACGGATTAATTTTAAACGAAGACTGCAGTTTACGACATCAAAGCAACGTCACATGAATCCAAAATCCGCCGTTATATATCTCATGCTATGTGATTTTTTTTTTTTTAATTATATCGTGATATTATGATTGGTACAGAGTCCACAGATTCATAATTCAGAACTCTTTATTGACAAAAATAACACCAGATCTTGTATATTATTGCCACGTTGGAAAATCAGACAGATGCTTAGAGTTGATTAATTAGTTGCGAGCATACTGACACACATAGTGTATACTGTATATGTTTGTGTATGTGTATGTGTATGTGTATGAATTTCCGTGCACGCACATATCTGTGGGTGTGTATGTATAATGTGTGATTTTCCGTGCGAGTAATGATGGTAACTAAAGCTGATCTTAAAATTGTCTGCTAAGTTAAAAAAAAACTTATAAAACTATAGTGTATTAAATTACCTTACAGGGGTAATAAGTAAATATTATGGAAGTAGAAGGATATAATTAGAAGAAAAAAAGAGATAAACTTTTGTTTTTGTTGTAATTAGAGCAGTAAATTCTTCTTTTTTAAATGGGTCCATAGCTCCTTGCTCAATCCACTTGCAATGTTTCTTCTTCTCTTTTTTTTTTTGTTTCTTCTTCTCCTTTTTTTTCCACCTTAAATTTACCATGGCCCATCAATAATTGAATTACTCAATTTTATAATTATTTTTTGTACACTAATGTCTCTGTTAATTTTATTTAATTATAGAGTTATCTACCAAGTTCTTAATCTGTCATTTGTAAATCAAGATTAAGGGGTTTAAACTAGTAATCATATATATAATTAATGGTACGCAATACTATTTTTGAGACCCGTTTATTATAATGGTCGTTTTCAACTCCGAAGTGCACCTACGAAAAAGACCCACGACATGTAAACTTATCTTTATTTAATTATTACGTATAATAATAATAAAAAATTGTAACGTTAAAGGGTCGAGCCATGGGAGAATCGAGTGGCTATTATATAATTTCGTAGAAAAACTCATCATATTCAATGCTTTTAGGAGCTACCAAATGGATGGTCCTTGATATCACCTTTCAATACATTTTCGTGTAATTCATTAAATATACCAAATCTAAAGCTATTAAAAATACTCCTACTGATGCTTTAAATTTTCAATCCTCTACCATGTACTGTACGCTATGCTGAATAGGCTGATAATTAGCCTAAGATATATACAAATATTGTTCCCTTTGACAATTTACGGTTTATTATAACTTCGAAACTGCCATCGTGCTAGTAAACCCATATATATATGTATTGTTAGAAATTAGAAAATTCAAGTGTTTGGAGAACAAGTATTTGATCCATTCGAATAGCTTACTAAACGAAACACAAAACAACTTCTTATTAATAGAATAGAACAGTCGTTGCAACAACAAAAATTGATAGGCTAGTGCATAATTAATTTGCAAGTTATGAAAACCGTAAGAGTTTAATCGTGTTTAATCGTCATTAATCTTGAAGTTATGTTGGAACGTTTGGTTCAATTGATGTTGTATTTCGTGTGATTTGTTCGTGTGTTGTGTTACCCCTTATCTTTTAATAGAAGGTCAACGTTGTTAACCCTAATTCACCTCCTATTAATTATTAATATATATTTTCTAGAAGATTTTTACAGCAATGTGTGTCTTTTTGTTACATGTCCCAAATATGGTAATCTCGGATTTCAAATATTCCATGATTGACTCACAAATAATTTGTTCCCAGTAAGAATATATGAAGTTTGGAAATATAATATGCATGTTTTCAATAACAATATAGAAAATATACTAAGAAATGGTGTGAATGTACTTTGCGAACTTACATACCGTGAGATTAGTTGGATTTTATCCGGACTATCTACGATAATAATAAAAGAATATAGAAAAATTGTAGGTTTAAATGTTGGAGAAATTAAGAACTTAACTATTGAAACTGATTGTTTTGGTCTTAATGTTTAATGTGTTTCAATTATTGATTTAGTTAATTACGTTAAACAACGACCGTCAAATCGGTTCAATATGAACAAAAATCGATGACAATAATTGTTTTTTTATAAAATAGTAGTAATAACGGAGGCTATGTATGGCCTCAACGGGAAATGGTGACCATTAACTTCAATCCCGAAAACGACTCACATCTAACCACTTCCCTTCTAACATCCCCTCATCTTTTATACAGTGTACTAATTTATTAATTTATTGCTTTAATTTGGTTTATAATAAAAAAATTATAAAAAGAAAAAACATCATATCTCAGGATTGATATGAAATCAAGACCGTGTTTATTGAGTGTGGGTGATCAGTACTTGTAGAGATTATAATAATTTTGTACAATGTGAATGTGAGGGGGGGACAAATCCAGATCAGTAATCAGGATGGATTAGTTTATTAATGGTAAATTTAAATGTTGAACTAATAAAATATTAATAGCTAAATAACCCTCAATGATTAAAGGTCAATGGGATCCACGTTAGGGTCAATATTGTAATTCCAATAATACGTAAGTCACCCGCCACTGAATTCCCAAAATACGTTCCCAAAAAGCAAAGTTGATCCTCATCTCCACCAACCTTCTTCACGGTTTACCTCTCATCTTATATATTTATATATATATTTAAAAATCCTAAATAATTTAAGTTATAATGTATAATTATATATGGGTTTCTATAGAAAAGCTATATCTTTTGATAATTTCGACATATTTTTTCCTTCTATCATCGTTTTAAAACTCGACTACACTTAATATGTTTTTATAAACATTTCAATTTAATTAGACCAAAAATTCAAATTTTTAAAACTTTAAAAAGATCCAAATTTGTAACATCCAACAAATCCACTAAAATGATAGCTATAAAGTACTTTACTCACTAAACTTTCTAATGAATTTAACGCATAACATTATTACAACTAAATGAAAATACTTAAAATATTTAATTGAAAATACCTAAAAATTCTGATATTTTTCTATTTATCTCTATTTTTTATTAAGATTTATTTCGTATACATATATATATCTTGCAAATATCTATATTAATATTTCAAGAAACTATTTATTTATGAATTTACTTTTAAAACCTAATAAACTTTTCCTTATATTTTTATAGTATTTCAGTTTTTTGATTAAACATATGATATTTTTACTAAAATAACTGTAATCAATCGTCCGTTTACAGAATTTTCTAAAACGTGACACTATTCTAACTAAAATGACAGTGGTTAAATAATTATAATACCAAGAAATTCAGTTTTTATTTATTTTCACTTCAAATTTTTATTGAAGCTTATTTTTATAATTATATGTCTCGCACAAATATATAATAGTCTTTTGAGACACTATTTGTTCATGAATCTATTTTTTAAAACATTATAGATGTTGACTGAGCCATGATCCTTTACATTTTTGTAATTTTCATTTTTTATTAAATATGTAATATTTCTAATAATTTGAACATAAAAACTCTTATATAGAATATTTTTTCATACTTTAAAAACATTTCATGAGCATATTATTGTTTTGTGATTTTATAATTCTTTTTAAATCAATCACAATACAAAATAAAATTGATGACAATAACACATATCTAAACTATGCGAAAAGTATGTCTAATTTGTTTTTAATAGTTGAATTTTTCATCCTCTAACTAAAATTCTAAAAACACAGACATTATATAACAATTTCTTTTACAGATAAATAGTATAATAAATTTCAACAAAATCATTTTAAGAAAATTATTAGTAAAAATATTATTTTTAACTGATTGTTATTCTTAAATATTTTTGTTAAAAGTTTTAAACTAATATTTATTGAGAAAAAATATAATCGTAAATTGTCTCATCTTATAAGTTTCAACATGATCTATATGTAAGGATAATTTTATTATGAAACTCCTAAGTTTGAAACTAAATAAAATAAATAAAAGCTTGAGATTAAAAACCGGCTTTCTAAAGACAATTTTGCTGGACGGACAAAAGACCAGCTAAACAATTATCACCACCGTCTTTATGCGCAGCTGTTAAACAGATTTCTGTAATAAATAACTTTTTCACAAAAGCAAATTAAATTAATTAGCTTAAAAACTAATCCTTCAATTTTCTTTGTATATATCTTTTTGTGCCCACTTTTTTTCATCATTACACATACATCCCATGATGATAAACTCTTGTTTTTAACATCACACCGTTTCCCCATTTGCTCTCTTTTTACCTTTTCTTATTATAAAAAAATATTTTTCACTTCTTATTAATTTAAGATTTTAAAACAAAAACTAAACAGTGGTTAAAGTTTCTTTTTAAATATATGTTCTATTTATTGGATTCAAATTTAAATTTTGACACGAATACATAATACAAATCGCTATATTACAAATTTAAATTATGGTATTTATTATGTTTAACATAACGCTTTTTTAATTCTATTATATTAAATATATTATATTAAAAATATCAAAATATTATATTCAAAAATATATTATAAAAAAATGTTCTTTAATATTTTTAATATACGTACAAAAAATAAAATCAGCAATGTATATATTTTAATAACTGTTACAGTATTTAAATTGTGTTACAGTAATATAATGGAGAGAAATTGAAGATTCCATTTTGGCTCAAGCAAAGGGAAAGTATCAAATAAAAGGTGATAAAATTAAAGAAAATAAGTAAGGAGAGCAAATTTATAAATATAAATATTTTTAGAATGGCTCCTTGAGATTGAGAAGCAGATCCGTCACCGTAAAAAAAAAAACTAAAATAAAAAAAAAATTAACTTTAGGTGTTTACAAACTCTTTAACTCCATAAAACCCTGCGCCTGGAGATTTCACTCTTCTATCTCATGTAAACTCTCTCTCTCTCCCTTCCATTTTTTTCCCTTTCTTCTATGAATTTTTATTTTTGCCTTTTTAATTTTAATTTTATCATTTCTGTAACTTCTCCGTCGAGAGAGGGGGAAAATAAATAAAAAGGGGGGGGGGAATAAATCAAAACACTTAACGATGATGCAGCTGGGTGGTAGTACAACCACACCCGCCTCTTCCGCCGCCGGAATAGAAGTGGCGCCGCTACAATCGAACGATTCAGCCGCTACAGAAGCTGCGGCAGCAGCAGCAGCAGCGGTTGGGGCTTTTGAGGTGGCGGAGGAGATGACCGACCGTGGTTTTGGAGGAAACAGGTGGCCGCGGCAGGAGACGCTTGCGCTGCTGAAAATACGATCTGACATGGGAATAGCGTTTCGAGACGCTAGCGTTAAAGGACCCTTATGGGAAGAGGTTTCCAGGTGCGTTTCCAATTTCTCCTTTATTCCTTTTCCCTTTTTTTGGAAATTTTTTCTATATTTTTTGAAAATTTTCCATTGCCGATTTTGATCTAATTGGAAATGATTATTACTGAGCTTGTCTTTTTTTTTTTTTTTTAATTTAACTGACGGTGTTTAAAGATCTGGTATCTTTGTAGAGCTAATTTTCTTTTTTTCTTTTGGGTTTTGTTCGGCGAAAGTGTTTCCCCTAATTTCGTAAAAATGTCTCTCTTTTTTTTCTTCTTCAATAATTCAATGAGATTTCCGAAATTTATCGTCGTGAGATTCAGATTCGGACAGTTCTTTAAAGTCGGTCTAATTATTTTAAAAAAATTTACTTTAATTTATTAACTGCTAATTTAGATAAAATAAGTTGGGTCATGTTTTATTCATGAGATTGTGAAGGCGAAGTCTTTCACAAACTCAAACTCATGCTGATTCATCCACTTCTCAACTATATATATAATTCCTCATTTTACTGATTTATTATTTAAACAAAAATTTGTTTTTTCATGAACAATTCATACAAATTTTGAACTTATTATATACTATGAAGAGACGGCAAAATGATGAATTTGTGAGGTCTTTTCTTATTTTTATATTTTTTATTTTATTTTGTCTCAGGAAAATGGCGGAGCTTGGTTACATACGAAACGCCAAGAAATGCAAAGAGAAATTCGAAAACGTTTACAAATACCACAAACGAACCAAAGAAGGCCGTACCGGAAAATCCGAAGGCAAAACTTATCGGTTCTTTGATCAATTAGAAGCTCTCGAGACTCAATCAACCTCCTCCTCTCTCCATCATCAACAACAACCGCAACCGCAATCACAGCCGCTTCAACCGCAACCTCTACGGCCGCACAACAACAACAACAGCTCCATGTTCAACACTCGTCCTCCGGTAACGACTGTCATGCCGCCAATAACAAACATCACTCTTCCTTCTTCATCAATTCCTCCTTATACTCAGCCTGTGAACATATCTTCGTTCCCAAACATCTCTGGAGACTTTCTCTCGGATAATTCGACATCGTCTTCGTCTTCTTATTCGACTTCTTCTGACGTCGAGATTGGCGGCACGACAACCACGACGAGGAAGAAGAGGAAGAGGAAATGGAAGGAGTTTTTCGAGCGGTTAATGAAACAGGTTGTTGATAAGCAAGAGGAGCTTCAACGCAAGTTCTTGGAAGCTGTTGAAAAGCGAGAGCACGAGAGGATGGTTAGAGAAGAATCTTGGAGAGTGCAAGAGATTGCTCGAATCAACCGCGAACACGAGATCTTAGCTCAAGAACGCTCCATGTCCTCCGCAAAAGACGCCGCCGTTATGGCGTTTCTTCAGAAGTTATCAGAAAAACCGAATCTTTTAGGTCAATCAATCGCACAACCACAACCCCAACAAGCTCGATCCCAAATGCAGGTTAATAATAACAATCAGCAGGCGACACAGCAGCAAACGCCTCAAACGCCACCTCCTCCGCTTCCTCAGCCGTCACAGCCAGTGATACCGACCTTGGACACTACGAAAACGGACAATGGTGATCAGAATATGACTCCGGTGTCGGCTTCTGCGGCAGGATCGGTGAGCTCTTCGCGGTGGCCGAAAGTGGAAATAGAGGCATTGATAAAGCTGAGGACGAATCTTGATTCGAAATATCAAGAGAATGGACCAAAAGGACCGTTGTGGGAAGAAATATCAGCGGGAATGAGAAGGTTAGGATTCAACAGGAACTCCAAGAGATGCAAAGAGAAATGGGAAAACATAAACAAATACTTCAAGAAAGTCAAGGAGAGCAACAAGAAACGCCCTGAAGATTCCAAGACTTGTCCTTACTTTCACCAGCTCGATGCTTTATATAGAGAGAGGAACAAATTCCACACCACCACCAACAACGTTGCATCTTCTTCCATAACTTCCGGTTTAATCAAACCGGATAATTCGGTTCCTTTGATGGTCCAACCGGAGCAACAATGGCCTCCTGCAACTGCTGCAACAGCTCAACCGGATCAACATCCTCAGCCGTCGGATCAAAACTTTGCTGATGAAGAAGGCACAGACGAAGAAGAATACGACGATGAGGAAGAGGACGAAGAGAATGAAGAAGAGGAAGGAGGTGAGTTTGAGCTTGTGCCGAGCAATAACAACAAGACGACGAATAATCTGTGATGAGGATGATGATGATGATTCGCGTTCGACCCGGATTGGTGGGTGGCTTGTGCTGAAAGATTAGTAATTTTTTTTTTTTAAGTTTTGATACAGAAGAAGAGAATTTAAATATTGGAAGGGGGGTGGTTTTTTTTATCTTTGATTTTTAAGTTATACTGAGGGAAACAATTAATATGTTGAAAACAAAATTAAATAAATGTGATTTAATTATTTTTTGGGAGATAAATAAATAAATTAAGTAGTGTTAATCGATGGGGTGGGGTTTTCGCAAGCAAATAATAAAAACTGTAACTTGTAATGCTTTAAAAACCTTTATATGAATGGTTCTTGTTGTTGGTGACGATGTGTATTTGTTTTTTTTGTACATAATATTGCTATTGTTTTGTCTACATTATAATAATAATATAAAAAGAATTAATTATAAGGTGGGACTGAGAGACGAGAGTTACTCATCCTTTTCAGTAACAGTTTCCTTGGTAAAACAAATAAAATAAAATAAAATGAAAGTATATATATTATTATTTTTTTTGTCAAGTATATATATATATATTAATTTTAAAAGAAAAATAAAGAAAGAAGATGCCAAGTTCACATGCACACAATGAGAGAGTGAGAGCGTGGGGTTTGGGGTCCACGTGTAAAAAGGAATCTTCATCTCCTTCTCTGTCTTCTTCTCTTCTTTGCCCTAAAAACGCAACACTCTCCTTTTGTAAGGGTTATTTCGTAAATTAAACTGTCGAACGCACGTGACAGATCCAACGATGTACATACAAAACTCTTATTTTAGACGATGATTTGTTGTGTCATGTTTAATTTCTAAGTCCTATCGACACATGTTTGGTCGCATTTCTAGATCTGTATATTAACCGAAGATTGATGTCTCTACCGATCATCGTGACTCCTAACGTTTTTAGGAATGCTTACTTACATTATATATATATATATATATATATATATATATGTACACAAACACTCACTCGTGGACTCTTAAAGGATTAACACATCATACTAATGTAATTCTTAATTGTGTTAAATAGATGTTTAAAACATTTTCAACGTATAAACCCTTGTTAAAAAAAAAAAAAAAAATCTACGTACACTCATGATTGAGTTTGGATTCAGTTAATGAACATTAATCATGTTATAAAAGGTCTGCACATGCTTACAATGAAATCCCAACTTGGGTTGTACGTTAGGTAATATATATGTATAGATGCTTGTAGATTATAAAATTAAGATGCCATTAAATTATCATGATGGGTTATTCCATTTCATGTCATATATCTAGCTGTAAATGAATGGGTTTAGTCTATATGTTGCAAACAACAACATACTACTAGTTTTTTCATAATTAAGAGTTTCATGTCGGACGTATAGTTTTAGATAATCACTCAGATATGTGAAAAGTCAGTTACTGCCATTAGAAATGCTTACAGTGGTAAATTACAGCGAGAGAATTCAAACCATAACCATTCAACTAGCATAACAAACTTGTCAGTCTCACGAGCCTTTTTTTTTTTGTAATCTAAACTAGCGGTAACATGGCCCCTATCTTACATCTCATTGTGGGTATTCGAATCCAAACAATCTGATAAAACAACATGAACAAATTTGAGGCACTAGGTCATCGAATCTATTGTCAATAAAGTGGTTGATATACAATAAATAACATAATTTACAATAGATGTCGTTTTTATACTTAAATTTAAAACATATGTAAAAATATATCTTATAACTCAAAAAATTTGGCATATGGTATATTCTCTACATATTACCTTTGACTTGAGGTTAAATTATATATATTTTATGTCAGACTTTATATTATAATATGATATTTATTTTGGAACTGAAAAAAAATGATGAAACAACACTTTTTAATTTAAATATCAATTTTTAAAAATTATAAATCAAACGCTGTTTTTACTACTCATCTGTCTGTGGGTGTGGTATATATTTCCAAATTTTATTATTTGTTTATTACTCCTTCAAAACCTAGACACAGAATCTACAAGCTCTTGCCCAACCTTGGAAGAAAGGGACACGCCCATTTCACTGTGATTATAACTTTTGGTCGTAATAATATGTGACTAAGCTTTAATGTGTTTGGTGTCTGTTATTGTTTATTTGGATCGGATAGCAATCGTTAATTATTCTATTTACATTTTCTTTTGCTACGTAAGTATCTTCTCCGGCTCTCAGCGCATAGGCAAGTCTCAGTTTGTACCGTTGAATAAATAAATATCTCATTAAACTAATTCGAAATTGCGAGTTGAAAATGATTAAACAAGGCAGCCTTTAAAGTATACGAAAAGGACCTGTTGAATATATATATATATTTCCTTATTTAATAGTATTGAAAACTAAAATTGCCAGTCCACGGATATAGAAAGTTGATGTATGAAAGATTTGTACGTCCATAAATTTCTCTGTGTTTATTGGATGTGATTTGAAAGTATAGCAGATATTTTGGATCGATTTTCAATTTCATTGCTAGGGTAATAATTTCTCACCAACCGACCTACTTACTATCAATCTCATATTTATATGATGTCTACATATACAATAAGGTTGTAACTCGGTTTGATGTTAATATGACTTAACCAGACTCGATTTAAAAGATGACCGGGTTCAATTGCGGTTTTAGATGTAAATAGAAAAAAAAATGGAATGTGCCAAATGCATTTGGTAATACTAATAATCCTCGTTGAGTTGCACGCTTTTATGAAATTAAGGGTCCAGAGTATATTAATTATTTTAGTCTCCTTCCTAGCTATATATCATCAAAATTAAACTTGTGATCTTTGAGGTCCACTATCTTTGGAAGATCATCTGTCCTTTAGTACAATAGTAGAGCCACATACGTTGGTTGAAAACAAAAACAAAATTTTGTAAAGTAATTAATCGTACCATCATATAACTAAAATATACAAGATTATTCGTTCTGATGAGTCAGTATTATTGCAAGAATATACCAAGAAATTTTTGTAATGCGTATAACATGATATTAGACGTTAGATCTGTAATGAATTCGAACAATTTGTAACTCCATGAAAAGCTAGAAATCAACAAGTGGACAGCATTTGATCGCTGTATCTCAAAATAATGTTCTCCAATCATTTTTTCCACCCTATTTTCTGTTTCATGTCACCATATTATTTACTTTTCCAATCCCAAAAATTGTCATTTAGATGTTATATTTTTATTACGAAGATGATATTCACAGAAAAAATCAGCAAAAGATGTTTTTGCATTAGAAAATAAAATATATAATTTAGATATATAGTTCGATGCACCAGCCATTTCTACGATCCAACCCGAAAATTAATTCTTCTTATAGTGTCTATATTTGTATTAGGTTTTCAGAAAATTATATAATTGTCAAAACAATATACCGAAAAAAATAAATAGAAATGAAAACGAAACTTGAAAAATCCGAAGTGGGCATGTAAAAGGGAAAATGATATATGAGAAAGAATGGTGGCAGGAACGGAATCTTCTTCTTTTTCTTTTCCATAAATGTTTTATAATTTCTATTTGCATCTCTCTTTTCTCGAGGGGCTAAAACAATGATGACGACCCAAATACTAAATATGTATATATTCATACATAAAAGTGCATTTTTTTTATAAAAAAAAACTTTAACGATCGTGTGTGGGGGGGAAAATGATAGAGGGTGATATATTCAGCATAAATTTCTTCTAATGCTTTGAAATTGATGAATATTATGGAAAATACAGTTATCTTGTAACCCCAATTTCAATTAAAGACATTATTGGAAATCTTCCCTATAATTAACCTAAAAGAAGTGACATCTAAAATTAAAGTAATTCCTTTTGCCATAAATAGTTTTCTGAAAAATGAGTTTGTGCATCGCATAATATCAAAGTTAGCTTTTACTTTTGTTTTGACACGCAAAAGGTCAACATTTGGTGGGGGGGACATAAAGAAGTTTTTGGGCAGATGATTTCTCATGGCCTTTAGGACCAAAAATCTATTGTCTAATTGTTATATCTATATATATATATATATATATATATATATATGGGATTTAAATTTATTTTAAATTACTTTTTCACAAAATTGTAGTCTTTTCAAATTTATAATTTTAAAATTCATTATTATTGAAAATATTTTAAAATAGTAAATTTTACTAATTTTTTTGTGATTTTAAAGTGTTTTGATATAATTTTTATTTTAAAATACAAAATTTAAATATAATAAAAATTTAAAATATTTTACATAAAATCATAACACTTTCTTAATTCACTAAATATTATGTTATATAAAACTAAGATTGTAATATATTTTTTATAAAAAAATATATGCCATATTCACATTAATTTTCATAAAAACCAATTATATAAATATCTTCAATAACTAAAATTATTAAAACTAATTTTTATTATCAAAATTTTCTTTTTAATTTTTTTTCATGTAAAGTAATATATTTTGTTCTAAATAATTGTATAGAAAATTTAAAATGTTTAAATTTTATTTAATATTATTTAAAAATATGTTTAATACGTGTAATAATTATACTAATTACCACAAAACTAACTATATAAATATCTTCAATAAATTTAATAAGTTAACAACTAATTTCCTTTTAAAATTGTGCGGAAAAGTAGAATCAATCATTCATGCACGTATATATATATATATACATATAAAGTTTTTTAAAGATATCTTATTTTTTCAAATAATATATTTTTTAATAATTATCATTAAAGTTATTTTATAATTAACAATTACAGCTTTATTTAAAATTAAAGTAATTTTTATATACTTTAAGTATTTTTATTGTAGTTATATTTTTGATCAAATAATGAAAAATATATTTTAATAACAATACTATAATCTTTTAAATTTTATTGTTTTATATTATGATTAATTTATTACTATATAAATAATTTAAACAATCTGAGATACAATTTAAAATTATAATTGTCATTTTAATCTAAACCAGATGAGATCAAACTAATAAAATTAAACTTCTTATTTTTTGGTTATCAATACATTGTGAATCCTCAACCAATGTTCTGTTTGTTATGTAATTTGAAGCAATCAACACTTTAATTTTTTCTATTTTTTGTAAAGTAATATATATATATATGTGAAATTATACAAAATTTAACAAAAATATTTACAACCTAAACCAATGAACTGATCTAAATATAATTAATAAATTAATTCAATTTAAATCTGATTAGAACTAAAAATAGTAATTATGATTCATTTCAAATAAAATTGTTACAACTCAATATACCTAAAAGCGAATAACCAAATCGATCAAAAAATTTCAAATAATTTCAGGCGATAAATTACAAAATAATTTAAAACTTATAAACAAATAAAAATAAAATATTAATAATTATTGAAAAAATTATTTACTTTATAAAAATAGCTTTGTATGAGCACAAATGAATCATTTAGTATTAAAATATATGGCTGTAAAAATATGGATCTCATATACACCAACCCTTTTTAGTTGATATATATTATATTGTATTTCATTGTTTCTAACATATAAAAAATTTAACTACTCATTAAATGAATATATATGGTTAACATCTTTTAAAAATGTAGAAATCATGTGACATAATGGTAGTCACATCTGTATTTACTATATTAGATTTGGGGTTCGAACCCAGCACTCCGCATGTTATTGGAGATATTAAAACCATTATGTTATGTTGACAAAAAAAAACATCTTTTTAAAACATCTTATGCACTTTATTTACCTTCATATCTATAATTTTTATGTAATTTTTCTTTATTCATTTTTCTTTCTGTTTCTTTTTTTAATTCTTCATTTGAGTGGACAATTTTATTAATTGAATTCACATGTCTACGTGAAATATTATAAAGATAATGTAGTCATTTCATCAAAAAAAAAATACTGTACAAATTCGAATATGATGTGTATTTGTTGGGTCCACCTCGTGGTATGTAGGCACATATTACAGAAAGAAACCCACCAATTCCATCTACCACACGGACGATACTTTTGAGTAGATGATTTAAGGTAAATTTATATATTGAAAATTTAGAATGGGTATAAGAAATACGAAGTCAAAATTTGAGATAATATTCCAAGGAAAGAAAAATGATGAAAACGATGACCCAATTGTAATTCGTAGGTCCAAAATTTTATTAGTTGTGTCGGCTACCCATGGATATAGATGGATGCTTAATTACCCTTGGCTTCTCGCCACCAATTGAGCCAATTTTTATTCAAATTTCATCAGTTGATACCATTGAATCTTGTGGCTCTATAAGTAGATATGCATGGGTAATATATTTCTACAAATTTAATTATTTTATCAAATACCACGAAAAAGAACACTAAAACTAAAAAATCAAGCCATTTACTTACATTTGTTGTGTATGTTCTTTTTTTCCACCCCATTGCGTGATTTGACAGAAAAATGTATATAAAGGATTATAAAAAACCACTTAGGTGAAAATATTATTGTTAATCTCCATGGGTGAAGATGTTTTGTTCAACACAATCTCGAACTCACTTGTCTCATTGTCTCCTTCTCCTTCTTCATCTTCTTCATCTTCGTAATCATCTTCTTCAGTCTCTCCTTCTTGTTCACCTTCTTTATTACCAACTTTGTCCCTCTGATCAGTCTCAAAATCAGTCTGCGTTTCTTGTGGGAGAAGCAACTGTCTCTGTGTAGTCACCATTAGAGGCAATATTGGCAATGCCACACTTTTGTTCCTCTCGTTGTACAAAGCTTCGAGCTGGTGAAAATAAGGGCACGTCTTAGAATCAAGGGGTCGTTTCTTGTTGCTCTCTTTGACTTTCTTGAAGTACTTGTTTATGTTTTCCCACTTCTCTTTGCATCGTTTCGCGCTTCGATTGTATCCCAATCTTCTCATCCCTGCAGAGATCTCTTCCCATAATGGCCCTTTAGTACCGTTTTCTTGATAGTTAGCTTCAAGATTTTTCCTTATCCTTATTAAGGCCTCGACCTCGGTTTTAGGCCATCTTGAAGAACTAGGAGATACCGAATGGTTGCCACCATCGTAATTCCCCATCTTCATTGTCGTATCTAATAGAACCGGCCTTGGCTCTTTGCTCTCAAATATTATTAAATGTTCACTCTGATATTGTTTCCTTTGTGGTACTTTATGATTCTGCTGCGGATGCTGATGTGCTTGTTGTTGTCCTCCTGAGATTTCGTGTAAGAAGGATATGATTGCAGTGTCTTTAGCCACGGCATTAGACCTTTCATGGACTAGTGTTTCGTGTTCTCTATTGATTCTCGCTACCTCTTGGACCCTCCAAGCTTCTTCTCTTGAGATTCTCTCTCTCTCTCGATTCTCCAAAGTTTCCAAGAACCTCTTTTGCATCTTCTCTTGTTTCTCCATCAACTCTTTTGTCAACTTCGTAAACAATCCTTTCCAATATTTCCTCTTCTTTCTCGATCTCTTTTCCTGATGATGATCTTCTTCCTCGTCAGATGCAGTAGATGAAGAAGTTGAGTTCGAGAAAAGATTCAGCGACGAAACATTGTTTATCAAGTCATTTGAAGTTGGTCTAAAACAAGTATCAACAGTAGGTGTATGGTTGTTGCTATAAATAGGGAAAGGTGTTGTAGGAGACGGTTGCTTGGCGAGGAAGGTAGGGTTTGTGGCGATGGGTTTGACACTAACCTGATGATGATGTTTCAACGGTAAGGAAGTCTTTTCCGTTGATGGATAGTTAGAGTTAATCCACGGTATCAAAGAAGTGGCTGCAGTCGCGGTCGCTGCAGAAGATTTTGCGGGTTGCGACTCGGGTTCATGTGGATAGGAATTGAGAGTCTCGAAAGCTTCTAACTCTTCGAAAAATCGGTAAGTTTTGCCTTCAGATTTTCCGGTACGACCTTCTTTGGTACGTTTGTGGTACTTGTACACGTTCTCGAACTTCTCCTTGCATTTCTTTGCACTTCTATTGTAACCAAGCTCCATCATCTTCCTAATTATTTATCAAACAATAAACCCCGTAAGCAACAACAACAAAAATATATATCTAATTTATTCCTCGATAGTTAAATGTATGTAAACTTGTAATTAGACTTTTAGATACATATAAACATATATAATTAGCCGTATAGAATATTGGAATGAAATTACCGAAAATATGATAATATGGACATATCAAAAAATGTGTAAAACGTATATACAAGATCATAAAACTTCTGTTTATTTTAAATATGAAATATATATATATATATATATATATATATGCATGTATCATAAATATATAACAAAAACCTGGAGATTTCTTCCCACAAGGGAGCTTTGAGAGTGGAGTCACGAAAGGCTTTATCCATCTCCGAACGTATTCTCAAGAGAGCTAAAGTCTCCGGTCTTGGCCACCGGTTTCCTCCTCCACCGCCTACTTCGCCGGTTTCCTCCATCTTTATATCTTTCTCCTCTTCGCCTGAACCGGCCACGCCGCTACCACCGGAGCTATCTAACAGTCCTGAAGAGTTTCCAGACATACTTAAGACTCGAATTTGGATTACCTCAAAGAACGATTAGGAGAGTTAGAAGAGAAGATGAAGGTTGTGGTTGAATTTTCTGTTTTTTTTTTCTCCTTTTTCTTTTGTCTATTGTGGTTTTATCTTAGGGGGTATTTAATTGGGTGGGATGGACCATTTATCTAGATCTTATAAATTTAATACATTTTTTATATGTGATATATTTTGCATAATTATTATTTTTTTCTATATCACAAAAAGAGAAGTGGGACTTAAAAGGGGAACTTTTTTCGCTTTACTTCTGTCTTTTTAAATTTGGGAATCTTCTCATTGCTTATAAGAAAATTTTGGTACCAAAAAATATTTTTATATAAATTAATTTTATGTATAGTTTCTCTCACTAGGTGTAACATCTGATTAATGATTGGTTGATCAGATTTTTCGGCAATAAATATTTTCAGAAACTTGCCATCGATTGTAGTAACATTCTGGTTAAAAATTAAAACCCTAAGACTAAACAATTTGAAATGAAAATAATTTATGAACTGTTAAAAATGAATTTCGCAAACTCTAAAATTACGATCTGAAACTAGAAACAATTGCTCATTCATTACGTCAATCCATATACTTTTTACATATAAATATTTAACGGATTTAAACGTAATTATATCATTGGAGGGTCTTTAACTGTCCCACTATACCCCCTTGTGACCTGTGATTTACTTGTAATTTTTTTCTCTATTACACGTCTATTAAAATTATTAGATAGAATTTTTTATATATGGTTACTATGTAAAGTATATAGTATATTCATAGTAAAATAAGATATAAATAATCAAAATGAAGAATCGAAGTGTTTAAAATGATTGACATCATAATGGATGCTTTTGGTTTAAATTATTATAAAAGTGGAAAAAAATAATCAAAGGTAATCAGCAAGAACAGCTGCAGATAGAGACGATAGGGATAATATTCGGGTAGCGTGGGCCCATATTAGCTTCTCACCGCCGCTGGATCAAACCGCAAATCGGTCACGATACCGACTGTTAATTTACCTTTTTACCCCCAAGTGTTGACCTTTTCTAATCTAATCATGCAACTAGTTTATAACCCAATAACGCACACGTCATTGTTCACCGTCTATATTGATTTATGATATCCTTTTCTCTCATTTAATATATATATATATAAATGGTGAAACATTACATTTATCAATTTTATTGACGATCTGAGGTAGAAAAGCGGTGTGGGTGTAATTAATATATGTGGAAGTATTGATGTAACATCAATTTACCGGTATTAAATTAGACGAGGAGTTAGATAAATGTCTAAGTTATATATGGTTATTAGGCGGATATCAACGCATTTATGAGAAAAAACAAGTAGAGACATGATTTAGTTAGCTTATGACCTACCTTATTCAATGGTGTTGAAATATTCCGGTGCCTAATAACTAATAATGTATTATTTTTACGAAAATATGTTGTTGTTTCTTTGACTACCACTGATTTTAATGTCGCTTTCTTTTTATTCATCGTCTCCTTTTTTTTATTTTTCTTACCGGCCGGTATTTTCATGTCATGTAAGAACTAACGATCAAACGTGTTTTCCGTTTGTAGACACATCCATATTTAGATAAATAAGATTGGTTAACGTAAACATGTCTCTTGATCAATTAGTAACGTACATGTAACAACAATCAAGCCTGATTTTCACTAATCAATTTTAGACGATACGTACGTTTTACAACGTGACGATGAACTTACTAAAATTATAATGATTTGTAAGTTTGTGACGGGCTCAAAATAGTTTATAATGTATTTCTATAGTTACATATATTTTCATGTTTTTTCCTCAGTTTATTATAAAAAATACAGTTAATAGACTTCTTAAACAAACATACATTTAAAAGATTTTATCAAGTTCTACGTTACAGTAGTGATATCATATTTTTGGCATTTGTATTATGAATTGGCGTATATATGGATATTTTTAATAAATATATAACCATTTTAAAAAGAAGACAAAAGTGTATAAACATTTAGGAGAAAGCAATCACATTTTAGTTATGGAGATGTCTTGTTTAAGTATAACAAAACATTAATAGGAGAATGGACAATCTTACTGGCAGTTTGTTTTTTGTCTGAAACACCAAACTCATCTCCTCCCACTTTTTCGCATCTCTCTCTCTTCTTTTGTTTTCGTATTTGGTTAATGTTCATTTTATTTACTGATACTACTAAATTTTTTTCAGAAAATAATATTTTATATTCCAATTATTAGTTTCCTTTTTAATCGATAAGGGGATAAAAAAAAGAGAGGAAATAAAAGCAGTGGTTACAATGAGCTGGATTCAGATGTATTTCCACTACGTATGGCTCTGTAAAGTGACCCCAACTTGATCCCTTTCTACGTATACATACGTCGTTCATATTTATATATACACAAAATATATAATTGGTAATATATCTATAATTGGTATTATATTTATATATACACAATATATTTCAAATTTGTTTAATTTATGTGATAAAATATAAAATAAACAAATTTGAAATAAATAAAAATAGATATGAATTTATTTATTTATTGTTAATTGGTTTTGAATTGAAATCTCGTACAATTTAATATTACATCAAAACTTGATTTACTCTATAAAACAAACCCAATTCAAAATTGGTATAATCAAAAATTGATTCATCGAAACTAATCTCTAAAAATTGATAGTATTGATTCATGTTTGAACTTCCAGAATTGATAGTGAAAAAGTTATTATCTCAAAAAAAATATTTTAAACATAAAAATCGTATATTAAAAACTTAAAATTTGAAAGATATAAGTCAATCCACGTATTCCTAATTGAGGTAATTTAAAACCATATATTCACGAGAATGGGTGATGAAATAAGACAAAATAGTTTTCATTAAATGCAATTCTGTCACCAATCGACTACTATTTTTCGAGGATGGTACCAATGATTCTAATCTCAATAAATATAACCTATACTCTCTCCTTTTGCACAATCGACTTGACCCAACAAAGTAAATGTTGTTATCTTCTCCCCCTCTTTTTTTCCTATATGCATTTTGATTTTCTTTACTGCAGAAGTATTCGTATTATGGATTCATTAATGTGTATGTATGCACATATCTAATTTATAATAAGACCAACCAAAATCGAGCGAGAGAGGCTTACATTAGAGCGCGACCGTTAAAGTAGTGTGACGTGTCAAATTAAGGGCTGTCCGATCTGTCTGAGTCGTAAAAAGGTTTATTTTCGCAGGCACGTGTAACGTTTTATCGCGGCTTCGTTGTGGCTTTTTGCCATATAGAATAAAATTATTTTCTCTGCCTACGTGGACTTTTCAAGCCTTTTTCATCTGTCCGAAATAAGTTGCTTTTTTCAAACAAACCATTTGAAAGCAATAAAAAGAAAAATTATAAATAAAAATTCCTTGACAATAATATGACGTCGAGAAAATAATTCTAATTTTACATATCATGTCAAAAATATATATTTATATATCCTTCTTATCTGTATTATTAAAACAGTGGTTTCTAAAAATAACTACAGTGGTGATCGGTTGATTTCCCTTCCTTTTTATATATATAAATTGGTAGGAAAATACATTAGTTTATTTAATTATGAGCATTCAAGGTTTGTAAGAAAAAGATGTATGAGATTTGTATAATTTGATGGTCAATCTCATTTGTCATGCCAAGTTCGTTACCGTCCATCGTTATCAGCCAGGTCATTGTCAACTATAATAATTGGAATAATTGACATATTTTGATCTTACCGTAACCTTGCTTGGCTTGACCCAAATTAAAAAAAACGTAAATTACAATAGAAAATATTATTTATTTAAAGGGACCCATTATTAATTTTTAATGATATTCCTATATCGTTGGCACTTACATTTACAATGGTATTCTTTTTCTTAGGGTCGAATATCCTATACATCCGGTAAATACATATGTTCCCAATTCGCTTTGCTAATGCTGGGTCGACGAACATTATTTTAAATTTTGGGCCTTTGATATCACAGGGCCTGGAGGCAAAGCCCAATGGTATATACAAAAAGCAAGTTATTATCAAAGCCCAATGGTACCTATATTTTTAAAAACATATTGCAAGGTGAGGGCCTTAGAGGTGCATGAGATGGCCTATTTGATTTTTTGGATTATATGGTTTTAAGAATGTTGTTTGTATAGAAAAACATACAGAATCCAGTTCTACTCGAGTTGTTCGAGTTTTTGTTTACTGGTTTTGGTTGGTTTTTTTTTTGTTTTTCACATACTGAATTAAAAATAACTTACACATTGATGTAAAATAAGAAAATTCTAAAGAATAACCTTTTTGGATGAAATATGTATATATAAGTTAGATTAACAAGTGCCAAAAATCAATTTAACCCAATGCTCATTTTTATAGTTATAAAATTGTAAAAAAAAAGAAAAGTTTTTTGAGAGAATGTAGAGAATCAAAGAAATAAAATTAGATTTGCCTCAAATTCATTACAAATTAGATCTGTTTATTGTCTATGCAATCTAGTCCATTTTGACCACCCATATAGATTGTTATGTTTTTGGTTGTGGCCGTAATGATTTGGATTGGGGTAGCACACGGATATACCGACCAATTGACAGCTATAGATTATCTAATGTCCATCAAAATTATTCGTAGCACTAACATTTTTTTCTTGCTCACTAACCCTTTGATTTTTGATAATGCATTTTCATGCGATCTTTCCTCTGATACCAAACTTTTCTTAAAAGACGAGACATTTGTGAAAAAAAACATGAACCCGTTAAATAGGACGGATTTAAACGAGGTCTCAATCAATTAGATAAGTTAATTCTCGATAGTGTATGACAATTCGAAATAAATACGAGAGTAAGACTAATTCATACATGTATAAAAAAAGAAGTACAATTGTCTTATCCATCGTTAATTTGTTATACAAACATAAAACACATTATATATTGTAGTCCAGTAATTCACCATATATGTATATATATATTCCACAAAAGCTGTCTTTATCAACAAAATTTGACAAAGTGGTTAAGGTATGTTTATGAACATTTGCGAAATTATGTTTCGTATAAGCAACACGCTCGCGGTATTACTTATATATAACTGATTTAGATTAGTCGATTGATCAAAAAAATTAGTACCAAAATTGGCGTTATTATATTATCTTGCCGTGTGACGTGTTAAAACCCCTCATAGTCTCATTGACACTACAATATGTAGTTATATATGTGTTTTTGTATTTAAAATAGTCAGCAGTAATGATTCAACCTGTTCTGTGTACTATTGGCTCAGTGGATACTTTTGCTTTTGGGTTGGTTTTCGCATTTTTTATTTTATTTTTCATGCCAACTTTCATTTTATAATATTTTAAAACAGTATGATAAATTTTGAGTTGCTTTATCTCCCAATGAATTTGCTTCGTTTCCTTTGTAGGGTATTTTTTATAACCTGATTATACTATAAATGTAGAATGATATAATATATCAAGTATATTTACAGTATAGAATTCGAAAGATTGATTAAACCAAGCTAATTCCAAATAGTCATTTGACAAATGGGACAAAAAGATCTGAAACAGTCAACTTTTCATGCTTTTTTTTTGTTAATAGAACTGCCAAAATATTTGCAATTTCCTATGATTTTCATTTTACTTGACAAAACCATGATTTTTCTTTAATTTTCTTTTAAAATTAAGCCTCTACGGCAGTCCGAGGCTTTTTAGGTTAAATCAACCTATTTGATGGGCCTTACCTGCCACGACGTATCGCTTTAAAACATAAATCTACGAAAAATCTATTCTGCCGGATTTATTATTTTTGTCATTTTGTTATAACTCGATTCTGAATTAGTTGTTTCTAGCTTGCGAATCGTTCAAAGCATTGATGCCAAATAAATAAATAAATATTCAATAAATTGAACATATCTAATATCCTTTTCCACCTATGCGTATCGCCAAGATCTTTTTTTTTCTCGCATGTTTCTTGGTCGATTATAATTAAAAAAAAAAATCGTATAATATATAGTTGACAAAACAAATTCGATTAATGTATTGCTTATGTTTGTTATCTATCTTTCAAATTCTCAGTGGCTGTTACAGAAAAAAACGACTCCTCAACAGAAATAATGGTAAGTAGTAGTAAGTACATCATCAGGGGTACTTTAGGTATTTCTTACATCATGTTGGATCGAGAAAAATTGTCTTTTCATTCATAAGTCTGTCTTTATGACGAGAGTGTGTCGCTTAACTAATCTCATCACGGATTGATCAATCTCAGCCGTTCAGATATAAAGATTAAATAGCTTCATTTTTTAAATTTTCTAAACCTTATCCATTATCCATATCTATCTCACTCTCACGTAATCGATCTTCCATTTTTGTTCTCAAAACATTTTTTTATTGTAATTCGAATGTAATTAGCAGATTTCTTTTTGGTAATGGGAATTAAATAATGGTGGCAAATAATTAGAAGGTTGAAGAAATCGACCATAACCAAATGATAGTGGAATTTCAATATAAAGTGAAGTCCAATCAAAGGGATATCATTTTGCTACAAAAGGATAAAAATGCTTTTTGAGTCTGAAACTTGTCGTTTCAGCATAGATTTGCATTAATAAATTTATCTGTGAGTCTGAATTGCATTATTAAGAGTTTTGGGGTAGTTTGGTGTAATAAAAACGTCACAAATTAATTCATTTATGGTGTACTCTTTTTATACTTTTTATGCCAGCTATGTCTATTGAAAATTCATTTTTTATATTGAACCATCTAAAATATTATGAATAAAGATTGAAAAAGGTTTAGTTCACGATAAGCATTAATATATTAATTTCTCTATAATTAATTTTGTGTTAAAATCGAATGATCTCATGAAAGACCGATAGGTAAGCCGTAACCTCTGCAAATTTTTAAAACTTTTAAACTGTAATTTTGCTCGTGTTTTTGATGGCATTTCAACAAATAATTTAAGATTATAATATTTTTATACATAGGAAATTACTGTCTAAATTATACGGCAACTATTTTGGGCGGGGGAGGTTCAATATTTAACATTTATGTTAAGAAATACAAAAAAAAAATTATGATTACAAAGTGATAATATCAATAAAAGTGTGGATATTTTCAAGATATAAGAAGTAGGACGGAAGGTCAACAGCTAAAAACAACTTGCTGAATATATATATTTTTTTCCCTGGTTAGTGGATGTATTTTAATATTGTATTTTTACATATTTGCTTTCATTAATCTTTTTTTTTGTTTCATTTATAGCATCTGTTTATTAAATTAATTAATTTATTGCACAAGCAGAGAGTATTCTTCTTAGTCAGAGTAATAAACAGTTTCCAAAATATTTTTATTATATAGTACTATAAAATGTTGGAAAACATAATATAATGAGATGTGTTCGTGTTCGTGTAGCGGAGATAACGTAGTTGGTTTCCGCGTGCTGGACGACGAGACAGATAACTTCTAGAGAGAGAAAGAGAGAGACAAAAGCCCTAAAGGGTTTGAAACGGAGAAGACGATGAAATCAGAACAGTAAGAAAGAAAGAAAGAAAGAAATTTGTAAGTTCCTTTCTTTTCTGTCTGACCCATCTCTGAAATTGATTGGTTTCTGTTTGATTCTCTGTAAATTTTCTGGTTTTTTCTTTCTAAGTGATGAAATCTAGGGAAAGTGTGGAGTGTTCTTTATTTTTTTTGTTTTCATTCTCGAATTCAGCTAATGTTTACAGATCTATGCTCTAATGTTCTGTAAAGTTGGTCAATTAATAAAACTGTGATTATGAAATTCCTAGATCTATTTTCTTATAGACCAAATTTAATCAAGTAGAGGTTTAGCTTTACTCATGTTCCGTCAATAAATTTGTTAGGTAAGAAGACCCAAAATTGTGATATACACTATGATCCGGAATCAATTGTCTTTGTTTCCACTTGCTATAGCTGTAAATCTCCAAAGTTTCCTCCTTTTTTTTTGATACCCTCAAAGTAGTAAAGACTTATCGTTTTTTTTCAATTGAATCCAAAGAATACTTGGAATCAGATCTCTATTCTTTGGGACCATTAATCAGACTTTGTTCTTGGGAGCAGAGACTGTTGTTTCCTTTTGTTTTTTTTTTTTAACTTATTTCGAAGATTCTTCATTTTAACGAGGTTTTAATCGGAAACATCTGTAACAAGTTAAAATTTTGAAATTTATTAGTTTCTTTTCTTTCAGTTTGAAGTTGTTTATGTTCTCTTTATCTGTCTTTTTATAAAATGTGAATCAAAAGAATGTTTCTGAAATTTTTCAAAAAGCCTGTGGTGTTTCCTGCTTTTGGTCCATTAGCGAGAATCTTCTTTTCTTCCTCCAATTGTTCCTTTAGTTGTTTTTGTTCTCTCTTTTTTTTTTGTCATTGCTTTGTTATTAAGTATCGTTCAGAATTGGAATCAAACTCTACTTCTTTTGTGTTTCAGAACCTTTAAGAGAAAACAAATGTCCTTCCGCAGCATAGTTCGCGATGTGAGAGACAGTATAGGAAGTCTGTCGAGGCGTAGTTTCGACTTTAAGTTAAGTAGCCAGCACAAAGAAGGAGGTAAATCTCGTGGTTCGGTTCAAGATTGTCACGAGGAACAACCCGTAGTTTTGGTTCAAGAAACCCCATGGTCGAATCTGCCTCCCGAGCTATTGCACGATGTGATCAAAAGGCTCGAAGAGAGCGAAAGCGCCTGGCCTGCTCGCAAACATGTGGTCGCTTGTGCTTCTGTCTGCAGGTCATGGAGAGATATGTGCAAAGAGATTGTTCAAAGTCCCGAGCTTTCGGGTAAAATCACATTTCCTGTTTCGCTCAAACAGGTTAGATTTTGATTCTTTTCGAATAATCTCACGTATGTTTCTTTGGTTAATAACATGATTCTGAGTTATTTTTCTTCCTTTTGGGTATTTTTATAGCCGGGACCAAGAGATGCAACAATGCAATGCTTTATCAAAAGGGATAAATCTAACCTTACTTACCATTTATACCTATGTCTCAGTCCTGGTAAAGCTTCATCTTCTCTGAGTTTTTTTTATTTTTTTGCCTCACATTAGGATGATAATCCGTTGGTATGTTTAAAATTTTCAGCTTTGTTGGTTGAGAATGGAAAGTTTCTTCTTTCGGCAAAACGCATAAGAAGAACTACTTACACCGAGTATGTGATCTCTATGCACGCAGACACAATTTCGAGATCAAGCAACACCTATGTTGGCAAGATTAGGTAAAAGAGTTGTCTAATATATAACATTTTTAAAGCTCAAAGTTACTGGCTTAAGCCTGACCGTCTCCTCTTGGTTGCAGGTCTAATTTTCTGGGGACAAAGTTCATCATATACGACACTCAACCTCCATACAACAACAACAAAACCTCTCAGGCGCTCCAACCGCTAGGCCTTAGCCGCAGGTTTTACTCAAAGAGAGTATCTCCTAAAGTCCCGAGCGGTAGCTACAAAATTGCGCAAGTGTCATACGAGCTAAACGTTCTTGGAACTCGAGGACCAAGAAGAATGCACTGTGCGATGCACTCAATTCCAGCTTCTGCCCTCGCTGAAGGCGGAACTGTACCTGGACAATCCGAGATTATTGTCCCGCGCTCTCTTCTTGAAGAATCTTTCCGTAGCATTACATCATCCTCGTCGAGAAAGTTCACTAACGATTACTCAACTGAGTTTAGCAGCGCTCGGTTTTCAGACATTCTAGGCCCGTTAGGAGAGGACGGAGAAGAGCGAATTTATCCTCCGCTTGTGCTTAAGAACAAGCCACCGAGGTGGCACGAACAGCTTCAATGCTGGTGTTTAAACTTCAGGGGACGTGTTACCGTCGCATCGGTTAAGAACTTTCAGCTGATTGCAGCAAACCAACCACAACCTCAGCCTCATCCCTCAGGACAGACTGACGGTCCCGACAAGATCATATTGCAGTTTGGGAAAGTAGGAAAAGACATGTTCACGATGGATTTCCGATATCCGCTCTCTGCGTTTCAGGCTTTCGCCATCTGTTTGAGCAGTTTCGATACGAAACTCGCCTGCGAATGATATAAAAAAAGGAAAAAAACAAAAAACAAAAAAAACACTGCTTTGTATGTAAGATTTCACATATGGTTTTTTTTTTTTTTAATGATTCAGGAGATTCTCGTCTTGTGGTGTTTTTATTTTCACCGGAGATCTCAGAATTAGATTTGTTTAAAGGTTCTCTATTTGATCATTTATTCTAATCTGCTTATGTTATTTATTAATGCATACAAAAAAAGTTTGTCCCAGTCTGATGTATTTCATAATGGTCAAAACGCAAAACGAGAATAACTAAAGGTTTCATAAACCTGTGTTTTGGTTATTGAGATTGAGATATATCTCCGATTTTACATTGATTACAAGTTTGATATTTGAAAAGAGTTTTAAGTAAACAAAAAAAAAGGACAAACTACTTTCTGTGAAAACATCAAATTGTGTTAAAGTAAAGAAGAGAGGATAGAGTACAAAGCAAATGACAGAGACGGAGAAGTGAGCACACTGCTTGCCGACTGAGCAGATTGGAAACGGCAATCATTCCTTGTCGGAAAAAGCTACCTGGCATAACATCTACTCTTGCGTTCCCACGGTGGTCTGTACGGGCCGGCGCGACTTCTCGTCAGAAGAAACATCGAATGACTAAAAGTCTCTCTCTCTCTCTCTCTCTCTCTCTCTCTCTCTCTCTCTCTCTCTCTCTCTCTCTCTGGTGCGTGTGTGAAAGACAGAGATTTCAATGGTTCCAGTACAAGATTTATACTTTATTTTTCGATTGTTTTTGTTTTTCAGAATTATATTAGTCGAAGTTGATATAAATAAATAATATTAGTCCCTTTTGTTCGTCAAACAATTATATTTATATTCTTCTTCAATTCGAAAGTTTGAAGGACCAATCGTGTGTGAATATGGTGTGAAGAGTAGAGAGACCCCGTGGTTACGCATCATTTAGAAGTTACGTTCATAATGAAACATTTTCTTGAAGTTCTTGTATAGTTTTGCTGACTTGTTTATATATTTATATATATATATATAGTTAAAAAAATTAAAATAAAAGGAATGCGAAAGGATGTATGCGTAGGTTTATTTTGACTAACAAATACTAATAGTTAAAGCTTTTTATTATTTTTTGTGTTATTATGGTTCATTTATTTATGGTCTAACTGGAACTCACAAAACTTGTGTCAAACTTGTTGGTGATCTTATTTTGCGGTGTGGACCAAACAAAACAACAAATCAACTGCTATGTGTGGATTTTTGCGAGGAAAATAAAACGATTGGGAAATTAAAATAAGCATTGACCTAACGACGATAGTTATAGTTTAATTAACCAAGTTATGTGACGTAATTCAATTTTCTTTAATATAATTGCTTCTCATTTTGATGATCCAAAAGTGTCCTTGAAGGGCCATTATGGAAGGGTCAATGTGACTCATTTCTAGTTTGCCCCTTTTGATTAATAAATATTGGTTATGATTTTGATTTTATTTCCTTAAAAAGATAACTGGCTAGCAAAATCATAAGCTTATGTAATTGGTCTTGTAATGTAATTTTCTTGCTCAGATAGATAATATGATGTACCTTTGTTATTTATTTATTTTCTATTTTTGTTGAACAACACCATTAAGAGAAGTAAGTTTTTATTTTCTTCTTAACCAAATATTAAAAGTAGGAATCATGTCACATATTGGTGATCACTTTTGAAATTTATTACACAAGTCTGAGGTTCAAACCCAGCACCCCTCAGTATTAAAAGGAATATTAAAACCACTAGACTATGTTGACAAAAAAACAAAAAACTAGATATTAAAAAATAAGCAAGAGAATATGTTAGAAATCTTAACTTGAAAATGAAATATAATTTTACAAATTACTACTCTATAGAACTTTAAATTGATTACCATATCATGAGGTCTTGTCTTTGTGTTTAAATATTGCCAGTTGCAAGAGTGGTGGAGCTCCAAATCACACCACCAAAAAGCTTGTAATTAGGGTGGATCTACAGTATTGTGAGGTGGCCACTTGGATCTAAGTTTTATAGTTTATCTTAAGTTTCGTTGTACGAGTCGGCTTACTTGGATCAATTGGTAAAGATATCATAGTTATCAGTGGATGAAATGGCGTATTAATACAAATTTACTTTTTACTGCTACGTTTCTATTCTTTGTGGCTATCATTGTTTTCACACAAACTTTTATTAGTTTTAGTTTTACTTGTCTATTTTTCCCATATAATATTTATTTTTTAAACAGTCCTTCCATTTTTTTCAACTTTGGGGTTTTTCTTTTGACAACATCTTTTGGTTTTTGTTTTTGTTATAAAAGTGTAGCTGTGTATAATTATAATTTATATATCAAAACAAGATTTTATTTATATGAGTAAATTAAAAAGCATACATAAATAGCATTTTCATATAATATTTGTTGGATAAAGAAGTCATATTTATTTAATATAACATTTTTGATATTAAAATAACTTGAAATTATTAATATATTTGTGCTTCAGTGAAATAATTTTTCTGGATACACCACTGTTTGTGATAACTCTCATAAATTATATTATTAATCAACCTTATCTGCAATTAGCAGTCCATCTTGGTAATCTTGTTTTCAGCGTTTTGCATTTACTATAAAATTTCATTATTCGATATGCTTAGACGAGCATAATAGTGTGAATACAATATCCATGACTGAATGGGACTTTTGTATATATAAATTGTTTGATTATAATGGGCTATTGTAGTTATGGGTTTGACTAAACCACAAAGCCCACGAACCTATTAATACGTAGGCTTAAAGTGTAAGGGTATAATCGTCATTTCATATGCCGAAGCCCTAATTCCATCGCTTTTATTTTTACCTTCAACTCAGATCTGCCTTCACTTTATTTTCCGTCATTATCGACTCTCGTTTTCGTTTTCCAAGTTTGTGTTTTGTTTTGTTTGGCTTAGTGTTGTAACTTTGATGCGATTTTCTTTTGTTGTTGTTGAATGCCCAATGATGGATAAAATATGTAATAGAGCGGTTGTATTTGGATAATTCTCCGGCGTGTTATATTTCCTTTAAGCCTTGAACATCGCTTTTTCGTCGCCGACGACATTTCACACGCGCACATCGCACTACCACCATTTTTTTCTACCATTCAAACACGTGCGTCGGATGCGAATTAATGGTGTTTCGGGGCTTTTAGGTTTGCTGGGTTTTACCCATTTACTTGCAACTTGCAAGCCGTGAATGATCAGATTTATAGCTATGAGATCTGAGGGCTTTACCATTATTTTGTTATAGAAAGTTTCGGTTTTTAGAGTTTTTTCTGCCTCTTTGGACTCCGATTTTGCCCATTGATGTAAAAGCTCAATATTTTCTGAGTGGTGCCCTGGTTTTTCAATGTTTTGTTCACGTAGTTATCATTGCGTCTCTTCTTCTTCTTCTTCACCATCATCATCATCATCATCATCATCATCGTTGTTAGCACCATATTCTTCTTCTTCTTCTTCCTCCGCTGCTGGTACTACTTTATTGCAATGGTAACTACGGGTTATTGTGAAAACCGGAGCTTGATGCGCCATAAATGCCAGATTTATTTGATTACTGAGGGCTTTTTCTTTATTTAAGAAGCTTTCTTTAATGTTTGGTTTTTATGGTTTTGGTGTTTGGTTTTTATGGTTTTGATGTTTGGTTTCACTTATTTGATGCGACAATATGGTAAATCATTTCTTACCCAATTAGATCCGAATTTGAATTTTTATGATCTTTCCACAACTTTTTATTACAATATTAGTGTTTAAATTACTTTTAGTTTCAATTTGTTTGATTTGATTTTATGCTTCCATAACGATTACAATATTTCTGGTTTTCGGTTCTTGAAGTATATATCTATGGTAACCAAAATTTTATTATATATCTATTCTAATGTTCACAACTTATTTTTAAAGTCGAACACATTCGTTATTCTGATGTCTTCACTTTTAAGCACTTAATCAAATATGTGGCTGGCTGATGACGGCTTTGATTGGTAACATGTGTTTTTGGAAACATGTGTTTTTGGAGTTGAATTGCAATATGTATTATAATTTGATGTAATTTGCCGTAAAAAAACATGTTGTAAAAAATTTTCGCTTTTAGTTAAAAATAAAAATGTAATTCAATTTACCACATCTTTAACTCACGATAATTTTCATGATTTTGAGTTATGTTTTGATTTAACAATTTTACAAAAGAGAACTTATGTTACGATAATTAAGTTGGGCCTAATTCGCATTTTATGGTAAAAACTAAAAAATCGTCCTTATATAATGACATAAAATAAAAATAATAGTTACTTGTTAAACTCTTTATTTAGGTAGCGAAAAAAGAAAGAAAAGATGATGGTTTAAATTAAACCAGCCCATTGGACTGTATGAGTCTTCCATTGTTGTGTTCTTGTGATGCCCATACTCTTACCTTCACTTCCGAGGCCACATGAACTGTCGAGCCTTCACTCGTACGGCATGCTCTCTCAATTTGGAAACGGCCCAGGAAAAGGCCCATTTTCAACCCAACGAAGCAGGCCTAAATTACCACCAAATTGTCTCCACTTGGAAGCACACGCTATCTGATGAGCTTGGCGAACGATAGAGCTGTTCAATACTGTATTTGCTCATATTATTCTGAAAACTATTGATTGATACAATAATATTTGTGAGAACATTTAAACTGTTATAATTTCCGAATAATATTTTTAAAATTCGCATGTCGAGTCTTTCTTGTTAAAAATTCTCTATACACTTCTAATAAAAACATTAATAAAGAAAAAGGAATAATAGTCTATGAAATTTTCAATGATAACCAGACAAGTAGGTTTTGGAGTTTAAAAAAAAAAAAACAGACAAGTAGGTGAGTCAGCCCATTAAAACAGGGACAAAGTCGGAACTATAAAGATAATTATTCTCTATCCTTCACGACTCCGTCCGCCGCCGCCGCTAACGCACGGAGGAGAGATCATGGAGTCGTCGCCAATCAACCGACTCCCGCCGGACTCGCTGCACCAGATCTTCTCGTCTCTTCCCCTCCGTCAGATCATGATCTGTAGATCTGTTTGTAAGTTCTTTAACCAGCTCTTGACCTCACAGTGCTTCACCGAGATCATTTCCACTCGTCCGCCGCTGAATCTACTCGCCCTCCGGCCTCCGCATCACCACAGCCACCGTCATGGAGGCCACGCAGCGGCGAATACACGGCCGTACATCCATGTATACGATCCAGAGGAGAATCAATGGTTCAGATTCAATCTCGATTTCCTCCCTTTCCGATTGCCGCAGCCTGTAGCGTCTTCAAACGGATTGATATACCTATGGGGAGACTCGATTGGCTCGTCGGAGTCTAGGAAATCGCTCGTGGCCTGCAACCCTCTGACTCGGCAGTTCAAGGTGTTGCCTCAGCTAGGCTCGGCTTGGTCACGGCACGGCACTGTTCTGGTAGATTCGGCTAATAGGGTCATGGTGCTCACCGAGCTAGCCGCTCTGTATTACTCAGGTACGGTGATTGCTAACCAGTGGCTCAAATTCTCATCGAATTTACCATCGAAACCTAGAAGCCCTGTGTTAATGTCGAGCTCTGTTTTCGCCTTGTGCGATGTTGGATCTCCGTGGAGAAGCCAGTGGAAGCTTTTCTCGTGTAAATTAACAAACCTGACGATCACTCACACAAACTGGATTTGCTTGGAGAAACACGAATGGGGAGATATCTTCGATATCATAAAACGACCACGTTTGTTGAGAGGAAACGGTGATTCTAAGCTGCTCATGATCGGCGGCTTGAAATCGACCTTCTCCTTGAACCCGGCTTGTTCAACGATTCTGATACTTAGGCTTGATTTAGAGAGCTTGGAGTGGGAAGAAGCAGGTAGAATGCCTCTTGATATGTACAGAGGATTTCAAGAATCCAGTAAGTTCAAGGTTTTTGGAGGTGGAGATAGAGTTTACTTCTCTGCTAAAAGGATGGGGAAGCTTGCAATGTGGGATTGTTGGCAAGGATGGAGATGGATTGATGGTGTCTCTGCTTATGGAGATGGATTGTGTCGTGGGTTTCTGTTCGAAGCTAAGCTTACTATGATGCAATGAAGAAAAGTTGATGTTTTTGTTTCTTTCCATTTCAATAGGAACCTCAAATCTCTGTTTTACAAAAACAAATTTGCTCAGTTCTATAATTGTTTGTGCTTTTCTTTATTGTTGGTCTGTTTATCTCTTGTCATTGTACTTTAAATCCAAAACTGTTAGATGGAATGTGCTTATAGGAGTTATATCTCTCTTTCACACATATTATATGCAATACAATCATTTTATTAAACCATCATCATCTGTTCATTTGTTGGTCCTGAATTGAAGGTTAAGTTGTCTCAAGCTTCAAACTTTCTCATATTTGCTCTGGATCAAGAAGATTGTGTACTGTGTACTTTTTACTATGTACTATCTTTGTACAAGTAAAAAAATCTCTGAAATTTCTGTGTCAAATGAAAAAAAAGTGAATAAAGTAAATGGTGTTTCCGATCATATTCATACAGAGAGAATCATTAAAAAAAAAAAGGAGGTCTCTCTGATGTCATCAAGCAATTTCTTCTCCACTGAAACTGAACTTCTTCTTAGTCAACTCTAACACCAACCAGATGTATGTTTGATTTCAAAGTATATTTCATACATTATATATATACATGCATCTGATGATGAAATCATTAGCTTGAAACTGAAAGAACGTGCTTGATGATGCAGATTTGCTATTACCTAATAATAATTTATGCAACATTGAACACGCAAAGTTCAATATGGGGCCATATCCCGTGGCATATGTCACGAACCATTATGTTCAGTATATAGATGATCGAACAAAATCATCACCGTTGCGTCTAGGAAATTGAAAAAGATTTTCATAGAGTTTTTATAGAACCTCTCTTTTTTTCTGCAGACCCACTGTTTTTATACTTCGTACTGTCCACCGTTTCTTATCTCCAGAATTAGCAATTACGACCAATAATACGACATGTATACAAGTATACAACATACCAAAAATACAAATATAACATAAATCTTCAAGTGAACTCTTCTTATCTTTGTCTTCAGAGATTATAAGCAACTGTTACCGACATTTTTTTTGTAGTGATCAAACCAACCATTTTTATGTAGTGATCAAAGTTACAAATAAAACATAAAATTTTGAAAGGAAAACGATATATTTTCGTTGAAACTCCCAAGAAAAATATATATTTGATTACTGCATAAATTTACTGAAGTGTTGATGGAACAAAACAGAAAAAGAAAGTTTCCTTAGTTATCAGAAACAAGAGGAAGGCATGTACGGCATAAGTCAACGGCAATCCTGTAATATTTATTTTACGGTGGTTAATGTTAGAGCTATGACCTCCGGGCATTATGATCAAGACTTATATTTATACATTTTTTCTTTATGGTACAAATTTAGAGTTAAGAAGTTGTGCTTGTATAACACTTATTGCTCAGAACTCAGAAGTACGACGACTCTTGAGTGTTTGACCAGTTCCAGTTCCTCTAATATACATATATATATATATATATATAACAATATCATGTATTATTAGGGAATTAATATAATATTCATTTAGAGGGGAAGACTTTGTATAATGGTTCATTTGAGGATTTCATAGCAGCCAATTAAAATTAGGAATGATACTTAGTGGAGCAGGAGAAATGAAAAGAAACCTAGACTTTTATTAATTGCACAACCAAACTTTGAAATTGAAGAATTTGAAGAAAAGGAGGACTTGAACTTACAAACATATGACTAATTTGCATGCATGAAGGGGACCACTCA
This sequence comes from Streptanthus diversifolius, assembly GCA_039880935.1. Taxonomy (NCBI): domain Eukaryota; kingdom Viridiplantae; phylum Streptophyta; class Magnoliopsida; order Brassicales; family Brassicaceae; genus Streptanthus; species Streptanthus diversifolius. The sequence goes on along the minus strand of JAXGFM010000015.1, from coordinate 1,665,155 downwards.
TCTAACATGTTTGAAGTTTATTGCAACAACTTATTTATGGAATAAAAAAAAACCACATTATATGGGAAACTTTCTCTTTAGAACATATATCCGTACGTTTGGATTCTCTCTTAATGATCTTGTGTCTTTTATTATATCACCAAAAGATTCTTTGTATTCTTGTGTACTGTCGTCAACTCCTGTAAGAATACATGTAAACTTATGAATTAAGCAACTGTAATTCGATTGAGGTGTACCATATTGCAAGTAAGTATGAGAAATTAAACGATAAATACCATGAGTCGACGATTTATCTAGTAGTGGTATGGAGGAGGTGGAGATTTGTAAAGGTAGGGTTGGTGTGGAGGTGAGTAGTGAACCGGGGGAGGAGGAGAATGGACGGGAGGAGGAGGCGATTTGTATTCGTAGTGCTTCTTTGGTGGTGGGGGAGAGTGGTATACCGGAGGGGGAGGAGACTGGTAAACTGGGGGAGGAGGAGATTTGTACTCGTAATGCTTGGGTGGTGGAGGAGAGTGGTAAACCGGAGGAGGGGGAGACTGGTAAACCGGTGGTGGTGGTGATTTGTACTCGTAATGTTTCTTGGGTGGTGGGGGAGACTGGTAAACTGGAGGAGGAGGAGACTGGTAAACCGGTGGAGGAGGAGATTTGTACTCGTAGTGCTTTTTAGGTGGTGGAGGAGAGTGGTAAACCGGAGGAGGAGGAGACTGGTAAACCGGTGGAGGAGGAGATTTGTACTCGTAGTGCTTCTTAGGTGGTGGAGGAGAGTGGTAAACCGGAGGAGGAGGAGACTGGTAAACCGGTGGAGGAGGAGATTTGTACTCGTAGTGCTTCTTAGGTGGTGGAGGAGAGTGGTAAACCGGAGGAGGAGGAGACAGGTAAACTGGTGGAGGAGGAGATTTGTACTCGTAGTGCTTCTTAGGTGGTGGAGGAGACTGGTAAACCGGAGGAGGAGGAGACTTGTAAACCGGTGGAGGAGAGTAATGCTTAACCGGTGGTGGAGGGGATTTGTACTCGTATTGCTTCTTGGGTGGTGGTGGAGACTTGTAAACTGGAGGAGGAGAGTAGTGCTTAACCGGTGGTGGAGGAGATTTGTAAACTGGAGGAGGGGAGTAATGCTTAACTGGTGGTGGAGACATGTAAACCGGAGGAGTGTAGTGTTTGACCGGTGGAGGAGGAGAAGAGTAGTAGTAATTTGCGGTGGTTTCAGATACAAAACCAAGAGAGAATGCTAAGACAAGCAAAGTTGCTGCCAAAGAGGCCATTGGTGACCCCATTTTGTTATGTGTTTCTCTTTGTGTTTGATGCTCTTACTCTCTCCCCTAAGTACCCTTTATATAGTTTTTCAATTCTCATTTTTGAACAGAACTTTTATCTCTGGTGGTAAATGGCATTTTTTTATCATATGTAATAAAACAACAATAATTGACTATGCAATGTAATACAAAGAAAAAAAAAGAGGTTGGTCTTAGTCGGGCTTCATTAGTAATTTTCTTTTCCGCTTCAATTATTTTGGTCGTCGTTGATCGAAATGTTCTGCATGTTCCAAACATATCAGATATATTTAATATAGAGAGCATTGAATCTAAAGCTAATACAATTTTCCATGAGATAAAAGAATAACCATAAGTACTGCCATGTTGTGATTACATCAAGTACCCAAAATCATGCATTTAAAATATTTAAGGAATATCACAATTACTTTATCAGTTACATGTTCATCGCAAACTTATATTTATAAATCAAGATTTCTATCTTTTTGTTTCTGTAACTAAGAACTACACTATTCAAATATGATATTTTCTTCTTTGTTTTGTTTATCTTTGATTTCCGATTGGACAGAAAAAAAAAGAGAGCAAAGCGTTAAAAAGTCTAAAAGATTAAAGATAGGCGGCCGAGTTGAACGCAGAAGGAACATTGAAGGAGAAGGTGGTCCGTCATGCACAAGAATATCTCTCGTGCCGGTGACAGTCAATCTTTTGTATTATTTTGGAGTTAGGTTTTGCTTCACACGTTCTTCGTTTCATAACACGTTTCTTGTCATTATTCAGTTTAATTTGTAATCTCTTACGTATAAGACAAGATTATAATACTGTTATAGTAAAAAAAATAATAGCATTTGAAAAGAAAAAAGAGATATGCTTACCTTTTTTTCTTTTTTGATTTGCTTACTTTTGAAATGATGTAAACAACTCAAAGAGAAAGATATAATGTATATACGTTGTATCTTATATTATAAATGTTATCAAAATGGTAATAATAACATTATCACGAACCGATGTTTATAAATAAATATACAAGGTGGAAGATAATCCAATTAATGGCTAATATTGTTCTTGAAAATAAGTTAACAAACTCTTGGTCAAAATTATACAATAAACATTCTGGGTAGTAGAATTAAATGGGGTTATTGATTTGATTTTTATCAAATGGGTAAGTAACCAGCTGGATTAGGATTTAGACAAATCAACAACTTAACATTCTATATAGTTTTTTTCTCCAAAGTTGACTATTTTGGTTAGGCGTCAAAAGTTATATAACTAATTTTGACAATTTTGATGCTCAAGAAATGGACGTCAAACAAACTTAATATAATCACCGTTATTAAATAATAATTTGGTTTAAGCAAATTTGGAGAAAAATTGTTGAGTGAGAAAGAGAAGATTAGGTCAGGAGGTACAAGAGGCCAAGAATAGTAGCAGTGGGTTTGCAATGTAAACCGGGTCTAAAAGAGTTAAATATAAATTACATAACACACAATTTTATAATGTAATTAGTGTTTCTTAAATAGAATTATGATTTTTAGTTCTATATAAATAGAGAACTAATGAAGAGATATTTCATGAATTCTAATAAAGAGATTTAGTTTGGAATTAGCTAATGATAGATAAATGAAAAATGAAAAACAAAATTAACAAAGGAAAAAAATATTAATATGTATTATCCGAAGTGTGTCACAGCTTGTTTTTTCCTCTCTATTTTTTTTTTTATTTTGACTGTCGCTGATTTTATTTATTAAAATAATAACCACATCATGTATACATTTAAATTGAAATGTATGAAAAACAAGAACATACATGGATTCAACCTTATTAATTGTTACTATTAATTCTTACATCAATTGGCTAGTCATGTCTTCTATACATGCATGCAGTTTTGTTGCTTAAATAATAAAACGATTCCCTGATAAACACATATGAAATTTAATTTTATCGTATTGCACACTTTGTCCCACTTTAATGTGTCTCCAATAAAGGAAGAAGTCCAATGTGTACCAATAATTCATCCAAAATTGAATTAAACTTTTTACTATAACATTAAGTAATGTACAAGTCTTTTTCGTGCATTTGTAATTTAATTTTTACTATAACATTTGCAATAATGAAATATTCTACGTGTTATATTTGTTTATAACAAAACATCAGATAGATATAAATAATTTAACTATACCAAGTTATTCTTTCTTTCTTCCAAGATTTCATCAATATCATGAACAAAAAAAATTATAATCATATGTTGTTTTCTTTGTATTGTTAAGAAACTTCGAACCTTTGGTCTACATTTTTCTCAAAACGTAACTCTTCTAGTTTTCTTGATCCCCACATGCTAAATTACGGACTAGGCTCTCTTGAGTATTTGACGTAAAATGATTTTGTATCTTAAAATAGACTAGAATCGTTAAAATTAAACTCCCTCCATTTTGGTACTTATCTACATAAATTTTGTTTTGTAGTGAATCCTGATATTCATATAGAAGATGCATGGTAGTAATTAATCGGATTAAGCTAAACCATTAGATACAGAACATTAATTATTGCACTAATTTTTTGTATACATCTATCACAATTTATATTATACAGCATTCATTTAGAACTTTGTTTGTTTTGTCAAATCATTTATAACATTCATTTAACAAAATTTTAAGAAGATTATATCATATTCTTTTGTTTTCATTGTAATATATTACCAAATAAAATTTTTGTGTGAAAACATTGTAAGGGGTTTGTGGACTTCATTGCTTTGTGGGGCAAGCGTTTTCTATACCTTTTTCTGATTATTTTTTAATTCATCTTTTTATTTTGTTTTTTCCCAAGAAAAACTCCTTATCTTATTTTTTATTTATTTTTAAAAATGCATAATTGTAAATAATTTTAAAATATATTAATCAAAATTTTCTTAGATGATAGTTATTGTGTACAGTACTTAGCATAATTGAAGAATATATACAAACTTACAAACACATGTTTTTTACCTTTTATATTGTAGTAAATAATTTTTCTTAGGATTATGCTATCCAGCAAGTAAACTCCAATTATTATTCAGTTAAATAATATTGTTGTATATTTAAAAAAATTATAATTAAATTTAGGAAACACTCAGCCATAGTAAAATGCACTTAGTAGGTATTGACTACTGACTATTAGACCAAGATCATAAGAAGTTTCTTTTATTTTATGAAAATAAAACTTTATTATTATACAAGTTTTTAATTTATAAATAAATTCGGAAAAGACTCAATGTTAGTGAAATGTACTGAACTTAGTAGGTATTGAAATAACTAATATTAGACCAAGACCCAAGATTTTTTTTTTTGATTTAGGGAAATTAAGTTTTGTTCTACATCTAACATATTAAAATATACATATATTAATCTTATAACTTGTGTTTACTTTTTATCCAATTGGACCTAAGTTTACAAAAGATGTGTAGCATAACTGGAAATCCCATCAAACATTAATTCTAGAAACATTACAAACTAAATAAATAACATTTTACTTATCGTTCAAAATTTACTTTTTTCTTCATTATTTTATCCATGATATAATTTTGAAAATTTCATTTATCTAATATAAATTATAAGTATACAAGCAAAAGGAGCGAAAAAGTTACTAAACTAACAAGATATTTTGCATCTTGGAACTATGATAAAGTATAATATTTTTTGTCATAATTAGACTATATATAATATATCGACTATAATTTTGTTAATTAGGTAGAAGTAGAACATATATTATCCACATCCATTTGAATCAATATATTATAAATTTCTCAAAGACAAGTTTTTCTTCATCAAAATGAATTTGTTTTCTTCTTTCATGTACATAAATATTTAGCAACCCCCTGAACTTAGACTTTCGTCCGGCCACAAAAAAAAATCAGAATAAATTAAATAGTTATTGGATACGATAAACAAATATGAAAATCACCGACTAGCAAGGAAAAGTATCGCGAATATAATATACAAAGATATTAGCTCATTTGAACATTTCCCCAAAAAGAATATATACTACCTCATATTCGTATAAATTTAACAAGATTCCTAGGTGTATAGAAAAACATATGGCTTTTAAATTATATTATTAGGTTATTTGTTAAAGAACATCGTATAATTTTTTTTTGTTTATTTAAAAAACTAATACAACTTTGTTTAAGGTTAAATTTAAATAAATGACGTCCAATCTTAGCAATACGTTTAAATGAACAGACTTAAATGACTATTAACAGAACCAAAGTTTTATCAATAAGTGGTTAAAGCATTTCCAACACTGTTGAAACAACAAATTTGGTGTTATAATGTTCAAATTGTTTTTTCATCACACTAATAATAATATTTTATTATTATATTCAATTAATTTTTTTATTTTAATAGTATTAAAAATCAATCCAAGGGTTCCTCCGAAAAATTTATATTTTTATAACTGGTTTTAGTTTATTAATGTTATAATTTATTATTTTAATTGATTTTATATACTTTAATTTTAATCAATTTGTGTATTATTTAGATATTTTAGAAATTAGTATTTTATTAATATTATTATTAATAATGAAAGACGTAAATTAATTATAATTTATTTATTTTTAGTTAAATTTTTAATTAATTCATAAATAGCATATTAATCGTATTTTTGAAGAAAAATACAAAATATAATATTTATGTTTTAGTGTTGGCTATAATGTCACACCAAATATAGTGTTTATATAATAAAAAAAATACTAAAAATATATTGGTGTAAATTATGAAATTTCATTGGAGAATATTGTACACCAAATTTGATGTTTTGCAGTCTAGTTGAAAATGCTTTTAGAACCGGAATAAATGTAAGCTATTCCAAATATTGAACTTTTCAGCTTCGGTATCAAATGTCAGTTAGAACTCTATGTTTGAGGGGACGACTCAACAAATTAAATTTTTTTTTGTTGTCAAGTGCTAGTGACTAAACAATATCTTAAATATTATACAAGATACTGTCAAAGATATGAAAGATATATTTGCTTATTAATTTGGGCAGTAAATGTGGATAAAAATCATAAAGTTTATATATGGAGCACGTTGCTGCATTTCATAGGAAACGTTTTGATTGTTAGAGGAAAATATTCCTCACAATTCTTGTTTGTTGCCGTTTTATTTCTCTTTTCTTCTTTTGAATATTTTTAAAAAAATCTACAACAAAATTATCACAAGAACATGTGCTATTAATTTTGATGAACTTATTACAAAAGAAAATACAAATTTTGTATCTAAAGTCACATTTTTATTGCTCGTAAAAGTAAACAAAAGAAGAATATGTAACAACAAACATGAAATATTTTTGATATGTAATAAGAAAAGAGACGCGGAGAAGAGTATCTGCTTCAGATTATATCCCTTATCTGACTCTTCGACAAAGAGATTAGTAATTATTAATATTCGTAAAAACAATAGCAATTAATATCCCTTATCGAATGAGTCACAAATGGAGCTATGTGTTTGATAAAACTACCATTATATTTGTTGGATGGTAGATTTAAGAGAGTAAAACCGTAGTGGCCATGGTTCCTCCTTTAAGGCATCTGTTGGCCATAGTAATAAAGTATTTTTTTGTTTAAAAAAACAATTTTTTTTTATTAAAACAAGTAATAAAGTATTTTTTAGTTTTCGATGTCTTTGTAGCTTCAATAGTTGAAAGAGAACTCTAACTTCTCGTAATTGATAAAATTGTACATTTTGACAAATTTGAAAGAATATATAAAGTATGACATGAACAAATATGAATACTGAACATTTATATTACATTGATATAGTACCATGTCGTCGATGTGTTATTTATTCAAATTCAAATCTCCATATGTTGAAAAAGAAATTAAAAACTTATAACCTTAGAACTTTAGTTTCGTATTCATTAAATACATTAGATCTCAAATTCTTATATATTTTAGCTAAAATGATTTAGTAACAGAAAGAAATGATTTGAATACATTAACTCAAAACATGACTCCGATGGCAATCACGTCTCTTTGTTTGTCCCAATGTGTACATAAAGTTTACAAATTCAGACAACGAATGTAACAAGATAACATTACATAATCCGGACCACAAAATGAGTTAATATATAATAATCTATTAAAACTTATTTCAAATATCACAAATCTTCCCCGACTACAGCACCCCAAAAACACGTCTACATATAATTCATATACAGGAATTATTCAAAGACCAGAAAAATAGAAAAATCAACCGTTTCACAACTGGAGATGTGACAAAAAGGAGAGGAATACAAGTCAAACATATGAATTGAGAAAGACATTAAAACAATTTAGACTTATGGTAGAAAGCAGAGTAAATAAATGTTTTATCGATATTATTAGCCATAGAATATCCTCTACATATAAAAATATCATAAACCAAGGATCAATTGATTCAATATATATCTTAAAGACCAAGCTTTTTGTAATGATATTTGATATCAACACCACAACTTTATAACAGGTCACACGAGCTTGAAATCTAGGAAGGGAACAAAAATAAAAAAGGTATATATATATATGTAAAAATAGTCTTTTTAAGTTTCTATCACCTCAGATTCTACACTCTCCACCATATTTGTTTCTCTTGACTCACGTTGCTTCAACGATACAATCATACAAACAAGTGACGTAATGTTCGGTTTCATTACTTGAAGGAGGATGTCTCTTCTCGCTAAAACTAGCAGACACGAGACAATAATTTGCCATTTGGTTGATGTAATGCAATATCCCCGAGTCATCACCTCCTTCCTCGTTGTCCGGGTCTTGAACTTGGTTTTCTTGAAAACTGGAGCCGTAAGAACTTGGAATCAGGCTCGCCTTCATCCATTCGATAGCCTGTGAAATTATTGGTTTTCAAAAGAACATGAGATTTAGAGTATAGCTGCATAGGGGATAGAGTTTATGGTTTAGGAATTAGGGCATTAGTCTGAGAGCATTTGATTTAAGGCCATGCTATTACAGCATAGTATTTTATAGCATATGGTATCGGGTTGCACTTTTGGAAACTGAACTCAATCTATCACAATATGTATTGAGCGAAAGACAATTCAACCGAAAAAGATTGAACAATAAAAACAGACTTAGAATAAATGTGATTAACAAGCCAGGAAAACGACACATAAGAGATGTGGTAAGCTCATTATTTACCTTGTAAGGTGCTCAGAGCAGTCGCTGCGCAGGCAGGGTTTGTAAAATCAACAAAGCAAAGAACAATAGGATCTCCGTTCCGCTACATTAACCATATAAATGAAATGAATCCTTTAATATTGTTTATCAAAGTAATAAAATTTGTGGAACAAGCGATTTCAACAATATCCGAACTTTGAAGCACAGAACAGAAATCTTACGTGTTTGGAATCTTTGGTCACAAGTCTCACTTCTCTATATCCTACAAAAGGTCGAAATATATCTAAGACCTCGGTTAAGGAAAGTGGAGAGAATATAGTTTTCATTATGTTAGTTAGTGGAAGAAAAGAAAAAAAAAAAACTTTCATGTGTCATGAAATAGGATACGAGCTACTTCCCTCCTTGAGCAATTAGAAGGAAGTCCTTCGACGTACAGAGTGTTGGATGCATCTGGAGGTAGAGGAAGTGGTTCACGGTTACGCCTATCAACAGATTCTAGAGGATCAAAACCCATAGCCCGACCATTTAAACCGTGGTCTTGAGCGAGAACTCCACCACGTCTCATCATAAACTCATCCACGGTTTGACAGTTACCTCCTGGTCTTCCCATGGCAACACCATTACGAGGACCTGTTTCTCCCGATGGTGTTTGCTTCAAGAACAAAATTCAGATCACTAAAGAAAGAAGATCGGAAGATTTTCAAAATGAATCAATAAGAAAAGTACCACGCTTTGAAGGTATCGATCATAAGCTGATCCTATAGTTCTTGAATCGGGAACATCGAGCTCCTCATCCCGCGGGAAATAACCACCGTGCATCTCATGGCCTGAAGACATTGCAGATGGTGGAGCTTCTGAAGAACAAGTGAATTCACTCTTTCAAATATATATGAAATCGAAACAGAGGAAGTAGACAGAAAAATGCGGAATCTGCAACTATAAGATAATGATGATGGGCATGCATTATTATCTACTTCTAGTAAACTACGAGCATAACTATCCCATGTGTTTCTTTTCGCCTACGTTGATGATCAAGCTGCTGCGTATTGTGCTTCTCTTAGCTTATCTAGAGAGAGAGAGAGAGAGAGAGGATAAGAGAAAGGAGCTAACCAAAATCGGAACGGCGACGTTTTGGAGGACCACCTGGAGGATGTTGCTGCTGTCGCTGCTGGTTCCAGTACCCTTCCGCCATGGAAGTGGACAGAAACAGGAAATAGAGGGAATCACAAGCTACGAAGAAACCCTAACTTCAACGAATAGCTTCGATTCTATCTGGTGTCTAATAGAACAGACCCGCCCTAGCTCGCTCGTTCTTCAGTTCCAAATCTCGAAAATTTCTGATTCCATTCTTGAGCCGGAGTTAAAATATCCGAATCTCAATGACCTGGCCCGGTTTTTCTGACCCGATCCGTACCAGCAACATAAACTATTTATATATGTGATCGACTCTTCCCAATCCACCTCCCCCGATTTAACGGGCTGATTTGTAGGCCCATTTTCCCAGTTTGATTCTATTGGGCTCTTATGATCCGATCCAAATCCTAATCCAAAACAATAATAGTCCGTCTATAAATTAGATTATCGCATATTATATGATAAGTGAATGTGTGTAGTTTAAAGTGAATCACGCATTGTCGCATGTGTATAAGTGATTTGTTAAGGCGTAACGAGAAGATACTTTGATGTTGTCTTGGAGTATTTTTGATTCTGTCATATGCTTACATGCAATATTACACAATGAAGGAACTTTTAATAAGCAAATTAATAGTCGACAATATAAATAAATAAAATATATATATCTTATAAAGGTAGGAAATATGGATATATGATAGGTGAAAAGAGGGGGCCCAACCAACAAAGTAAGTAGAGATATCCATGTTTCCTTGGAGCTTTTTTTTCTTTTTGTTCGCCAAAATCTTTCATTTAATCTAAAAGTCCAATCATACAATCTATCATCCCATTCCCTCATCTTACATTAAAACCTTATACAACTATGGATTCAATATATACTCTTTAAATACAAATTATATGATATCTCAAGATCTTATTAGTCTTCTTTCTCTATTTATTTCTCCCTTTTATTATATTAATATAGACTGTATAGTTTATTTTATGAGATTATACGTTTCAGAAAAGTTCAACATTTGCAATTTTTTTATGAACCAATATAGGCAGATGTTGATTGTTGAGTCTGCTTCTATCTTTATAACATAAACATAAATATTCAAATGTTTTCTTATTTGTAGTCTAAATGATACATACATTTTAACATACATAATAACATATATTTAAAATATTATGCGTATTATAGTATATATTTGTATGTATGGAAAATTGAACTACAACTTTGTGTCTTGATCCTTGGGCATGCATCATCCAATCCAAGGTTTCGATTTGCTTTTACAATGTCGAGACGAACTAGATCCTATGTAATTATGCATTGCTATCATACAAATCACATTCATGTTCATTTATATTCATTAAACAATTTACTTTGGCGGTGAATTATTAAAAATCACACAAAAAAACATAGTAGTAATAAATTGATTAAAGAAGAAGAAAAACTAAAATAAAAAATAAAAGAGAAAATGGAGACGCACTATTATTGTTTTCACCAAAAGTGATACATTCTCCTCGAGTAACTCCCCAAAATGTGGAGGGAAAGCACCAGACCAAACGGGCCCACTCACGCCCCCTTAGGGGTGTTTTTGTCTTTTCACCGTAACCTGCAACTAACATTCAACGTGACTGCAGCGAAGAATAAACCCCTCTCCCTCCTTTTAAGTTACTATTATAGCCCCAAGTGAGTTTTTAGACCGGACTAAATGAACCGAAATTAACCCGCGATACGAACCAAACCGGAACCACTCCTAAACACCAGTTTCACTGTCTCAGTAATTTTTAAATAGGATGATTTTAAACATGATTGTTGGTTAGATTAAAAACTGGTAAAGGAAACTACACGTTGTATTAAAAGAAAAAAAAACAATAATGTCAATATATTAGTCATATTATTATAAACAAACACAAGTTTTCATAAACAAATGCTGCATATATGTAATTAAAAGGGTGTGTTTTTATAAGCTCAACACGGATTGGAAATCAGTTTAGTTGACTCTGTGTTGTCTTGTTAGCTCTAAAATAGATACGAATACGATGTATCCAATTCACATACCAAAAAATAATAAAAAAAATTGTAGATACCAACCATTTATTTGTGTGTATCAATCATCATTCATATCGTAATAGGCTCTGATTTATTTCCTCCTTCACCTTTGTTCCAAAACCAAAATGTGCTTTTGTAATCAAAACATGCTTATTTTAGTTTTAGGTCTAATAGATTAACAGATAAACAATTTATTTTACTCGAATTTATTAACAGATAAACAGATATTACAATTTATTTTATTTTTCCTTTTTTTCACTAGCCTCAGTATCTCATAGGGATGTCTCCTCTATAAACATTTTTTTTTCAAAATAATATATTATAAAATATTTTAAGAAGATTTTATTCAGAATAAAGTATTTAGTAACTCCAAGAAAGAAACAGTTTCCTTTATTTATTAAAAGATTAAAATTTCGTATTTTACCGTCTCTCACACCATTGTCACTTTCATTTATTTTACTTTTTCCTCTCTCTTTCTTCTGTCATCGCTGTCTCTGACTTCCCTGTCTTCCTCCTTCTTCCTTTTTGCTTTCCCGTCGTTTTTCTCCGCCAGATTTTTTCTCTCTCTCACCACCACTATCATCTCCGGTCGTCCTTTGTTTTGCCGAAGAGGTCAAATTGCTTATCACAAACTTACTAAAGCATCACTTGCCAATCAAATAAAGCTCCTGGGGGAAATTCTGAAGATCGTGTAGCTTTTTTTAAATTAAAGTTCTGGTCTTTTACATTTCGCAGAAGCCTCGTTCGATCTGGGAGGTTAATTAAGCGGAAAGGGCACTGCCATCTTGGAAATTTTAAGCTTTTCGTTTACGTTTCTTTCTCTATCTCTTGCAACTGGTTTCACCGGCTGGTTACGGGTTTTTTTTATGGTTTCCACGGCGGCTAGGAACTCCGGGGTTTTTGTTTATAGATGATGAACGGTCCGTCGGGTAAGGATCGAAGAGGGTGGTGGCGTTCTGGTGATTATTTCACATGGAATGGCAGATCTTGTGACCTACAGTAATGCTGACCACAACGTTGAACAAGTTCGTCTCTTTCTCTCTATCTCTCCTATCTTCACTATGATTTCGATTTGCTCAGTTTGGGGATCACTTGGGAACAATTTGTGTTCTATGCAGTAGAAAAGCTCAAATCCTGTTACCACAAAGAAATTATTAAGGTTTTAGCGATGGAAGGAGGGTGATTAGTAGTAGTATCGAGCTCAAAGTTGAAAAAATTGGAGTTTTGTTTGTTAAAATTGTAAAAGTTCCAGCAAATCTCATGTTTCTGTTAGTTTGTTCTTTGAATTCCGAATTCTCAGTTTAGTTTGGGGTATTATCTGTGTCTTTTCCCTCATTTCTTCGTGGAACTTGTCCTTAGATAACTTGTGTATTGAATCTGGGTTTCTAGTGAACATTTGGGCTTATGGAAAAGCAGGACCTTGACAATGTAAGCTATCAGTGAATACATCAAAATTTTTGTTTTTTATATTTTCAATGTAAATGACCATTGAAACTGATGACTTGGTGATGCAAGGCAAAAATGCTATCACCTTGTAGCTACTTCTTGTTTTCTTACGCGGATCTTTTCCATTTGGCAGGCATTGATTACATTGAAGAAGGGCACTCAACTTTTGAAATATGGTCGCAAAGGAAAGCCGAAGTTTTATCCTTTTAGACTGTCTAGTGTGAGTTGCTTTCTGCTCAACAATTTTTCTGTTGCTATAATTTTTGGACGATTGCTTCATCTGAGAAAACTATGGTCGTTGGTGCAGGATGAAAAATCTTTGATCTGGATATCTAGTAGTGGTGAAAAGCGACTTAAGTTAGCTTCTGTTTCTAAAATCATACCTGGGCAAAGAACTGTAAGATATTCTTTACAGTCTATCTATTTGAAAATTATAAAATTCCTCTTGGCTTTCAAGCAGATCTAAGAATACATTTAATCTTTTGCAATAGGCTGTTTTCCAGCGTTATCTTCGCCCAGAGAAAGATTACTTATCCTTTTCTCTCTTATACAACGGAAAAAAGAAGTCTCTTGACTTGGTTAGTCATTATGGAAACTGATATTTTGACCAATTATTTCAGCAACGCTTGTCAATAACTCCAGGCATAACAGTTTACTTCTTAATAGATTTGTAAGGACAAAGTTGAGGCTGAAGTTTGGATTGGAGGCCTTAAAACATTAATATCGGCTGGTCAAGGCGGGCGCTCAAAAATTGATGGCTGGAGTGGTGGAAACCTTTCAGTTGATGTAAGTATTCAGGCATGGACTCTTTGTTTGTATGTTTTCTTTTTTTTACAAAAATAATTTTTCTCAGGACTTCTGTCAGCCAAATATATATTGATCCATCAAATTGGGTCACTGACAGCGTCTTGATCTGTTGTGAAATCTTTGGTTGATCATGTTGATATGATATATTGCATTTAGTTAACATTGCATTTGGTTGTTTTCTATATATTCCAGGCTAGCAGAGACTTGACATCGAGCAGTCCAGGCAGCAGTTCTGCGAGTGCTTCACGGGGTCACAGCTCTCCTGGGACTCCCTTTAATTTCGATCCAATTGCTTCTCCTAAAAGTGCTGAGCCTGAGGTTCCTTCAACTGATGCAGAGAAATCACATGTTGCATTGGACACCAAAAATATGCAATCAAAGGTATCTGGTTCAGATGGTTTTCGGGTTAGTGTCTCTAGTGCCCAAAGTAGTTCTAGTCACGGTTCTGCAGCAGATGACTCTGATGCTCTAGGGGACGTATACATTTGGGGTGAGGTTATATGTGACAATGTCGTTAAGGTCGGGGTTGATAAGAATGCAAGTTATCTAACCACGAGAACGGATGTCCTTGTGCCAAAGCCATTGGAGTCAAATATTGTCCTGGATGTTCATCAAATTGCCTGTGGTGTCAGGCATGCTGCATTTGTGACAAGGCAAGGTGAGATTTTTACTTGGGGTGAAGAATCTGGAGGAAGACTGGGTCATGGTATTGGGAAGGATATTTTTCACCCCCGTCTTGTTGAATCTCTCACAGCTAGTTCATCTGTTGACTTCGTTGCTTGTGGAGAATTCCACACTTGTGCTGTTACTCTGGCTGGAGAGCTCTACACCTGGGGTGACGGTACACATAATGTCGGGCTTCTAGGGCATGGCTCTGATATCAGTCACTGGATACCAAAAAGAATCGCGGGTTCTCTCGAGGGACTCCATGTGGCTTCGGTAACTTGTGGACCCTGGCATACCGCTTTGATAACATCATATGGGAGGCTTTTTACATTTGGAGATGGAACGTTTGGTGTCTTAGGGCACGGTGACAGGGAAACAGTTCAGTATCCAAGGGAAGTTGAATCTTTATCAGGACTGAGAACAATTGCGGTTTCATGCGGGGTTTGGCACACTGCTGCTGTTGTCGAGATCATTGTCACACAATCAAACTCAAGTTCTGTATCTTCTGGAAAACTGTTCACATGGGGTGATGGAGACAAAAATCGTCTTGGACACGGTGACAAGGATCCTCGGCTTAAACCAACATGTGTGCCTGCACTAATTGATTACAATTTTCACAAAATTGCATGTGGACACAGTTTGACAGTCGGTTTGACCACGTCTGGACAAGTGTTCACGATGGGGAGTACAGTTTATGGCCAACTTGGGAATTCACAGACGGACGGGAAATTACCGTGTTTGGTGGAGGACAAGCTTGCTAGTGAATTTGTCGAGGAGATTTCTTGCGGGGCATATCACGTGGCAGCCTTAACATCTAGAAATGAAGTTTACACATGGGGTAAAGGAGCCAATGGGAGATTAGGCCATGGTGATCTGGAGGATCGAAAAGTACCAACTCTTGTGGAAGCTTTGAAAGACAGACACGTTAAGTACGTTGCTTGCGGATCAAATTACACTGCAGCCATATGTCTGCACAAATGGGTCTCTGGTGCTGAGCAGTCTCAGTGTTCAACATGTAGACTGGCTTTTGGTTTTACACGGAAAAGGCATAACTGCTACAATTGTGGACTTGTGCACTGCCATTCATGCAGTTCCAAGAAAGCATTCCGAGCTGCATTGGCCCCAAGCGCGGGAAGACTATATCGTGTCTGCGACTCTTGTTATGTTAAGCTCAGCAAAGTGTCTGAGATAAGCGATACAAACAGAAGGAACAGCGTCGTGCCCCGTCTTTCAGGGGAGAACAAAGATAGATTGGATAAATCTGAAATAAGATTAGCTAAATTTGGTACATCCAATATGGACTTAATCAAGCAATTAGATAGCAAAGCTGCCAAACAAGGAAAGAAAACTGATAATTTTGCACTCGGTCGCAACTCTCAGCTGCCTTCTTTGTTGCAGCTGAAAGATGCTGTGCAGTCTAATATAGGCGACATGCGAAGGTCTACTCCGAAGCTAGTTCCGGCTCCATCAGGTATTAGCTCCCGGTCGGTGTCACCTTTCTCTAGGAGATCTAGTCCTCCCCGCTCTGCCACTCCTATGCCTTCAACTTCCGGAATCTATTTTCCGGTGGGTATAGCAGATAATATGAAAAAAACTAATGAAATTCTGAATCAGGAGATCATTAAGTTACGAACACAGGTATGAATCTTGATCTCGGAGAAAAAGGACGCTTGCTTCATCTTCTACTTCTGCATTGGTTTCATGTTTTTATATATATATATATATATATATATATATATATATATATATATATATATATTTCCTTGGATTGGTTAAAAGCTGACCCAAGTCCCTTTCTGTATCAGATGTTCATTCCTGTGAGTCTAATTAAAGTCACGGATTTGGTTTAGGTTGACAGTTTGACTCAAAAGTGTGAACTCCAAGAAGTAGAGCTCCAGAACTCGGTTAAGAAGACTCAGGAAGCCTTAACATTGGCAGATGAGGAATCTGCCAAATCAAGAGCCGCAAAAGAGGCAATAAAGTCGCTCATAGCGAAGGTATAATCAATCAGTTTGATATATTTGTGAACTGCATTTTCTTGACGTAAGACTGGAATTACTCTCACAAGGACTCTGTTGACTCATAATAAGCTAATCATTGGTTCTGTAAAACAACAGCTCAAGGATGTAGCTGAGAAGTTGCCTCCTGGTGAGAGCATCAAACTCGCCTGCCTTCAAAATGGATTAGACCAGAACGGTTTCAATTTCCCTGAAGAAAATGGTTTCCATCCTTCAAGATCGGAATCGATGACTTCTTCTATATCTTCAGTTGCTCCTTTTGACTTTGCCTTTGCGAATGCATCTTGGTCCAATCTCCAATCCCCAAAGCACACGCCTAAAGCCAGCGAAAGAAACAACAAAAACGCTTATCCAGCGGACCCTCGGCTTAGCAGCAGCGGGTCAGTAATCAGTGAGAGACACGAGCCTTTCCAGTTTCAAAACAACAACGACAATGGTTCGAGCCAGACAGGAGCTGTTAACAATGCTAATCAGGTAGAAGCAGAGTGGATAGAACAGTATGAGCCCGGCGTGTATATAACCCTTGTCGCCCTCCACGACGGAACTAGAGATCTAAGAAGAGTCCGCTTCAGGTTAGCATTTGTTCACACTCTTGAATGACATTCCATAACTTTACCAGCAAGTGTGATCGAGGCTAAAAGTTCTTCTTTTTTTTTTTTTTGCAGCCGAAGAAGATTCGGAGAACATCAAGCAGAGACATGGTGGTCGGAGAATCGGGAAAAAGTGTATGAGAAATATAATGTGAGAGTGTCAGAAAAATCAACAGCTTCTCAAACGCATAGAGACAGAAACGAAGAAGACGTTCCTCAGTAATAGTCATAAAATGATTTGTATGTTTTTGCCCCATAAGTTTTAGTTTCTCTACGTTTTGCCCCGAGACTCTTCAATTGTTCAACTTAACTCTTCTTCTCCTTTTTTTTCTCTTGTTTCCTCTCTATCTTGATTCAATCTGTTTGGGAGATTACTTTTCATGTCCTTAGATGTATGTTGTATATATAAAAAGACCATCTGTTCTCGGATGACATTAGCAACAAAAACAAAATTATATTAAGAACAATCATTTAAAGTATTGAAGTCTTGTAAGTAAGGTCTCTTACTTTTGACCTTTTTGAAGTTGAAATAATCTTGATTTTGTGATTAACAGACTAATGACAACCATTTGTCGTCATTACCTAATTGTGTGACTAATATGACAATATGTTTACCAGAATATAAGTCAACCCCACAACCAATACAGCAACTAAACTCCAAATTTTAATGCTATATAGGCGATTTTTTTTTTTCATTCTCACTCTTTATATTCTTTATGTTCCACCGTTTTAGTAGATGCAGCATATTACAATGTTTCTTTATATATATTTATCTGTAAAATTTAATAGATAAATTTTGCGTTATTATTTGATAAACTCTGATTAATTAATATGTTGACCGATACCCTTTTCAACTTGTCATTGTCCTAAAGCAGTAACCAAAAGATCACTTATGTATACTTACATATATTTCATAACAACTTTTGACCTTAATGTTTATTCATATACTACAAATTTCCTCGACCTATTTTTTCATTGACTTGTATGCCTTGGAAACAACCTAAACGTCTTTTCAAGTAAATCTCATTTAGTTAGCTCATAATATAACTAAACAACATGTATATGGTTAGTTTTATTATATAATTATAAATTTCATGCTCGTTAGATTTTATCTTTGTAAGGCTTACATGTCTCCATATTTTTTCTTTCAAATGCAACTCGTTATTGTCTAGCAAAAATAGACACAAGCAATAGAAACCGAAATATATTATTTACATTGGTAAGCAAAACTCGAGAACTCGAAATGATTGGCTGAATATAAGATAACTGTTTTATGGTTGGTTGGTTGTTTGGTTGCTGCTAATAAATGTGTTATTTCCTCGCACTGTGTTGGATAATCAAATCGAACACTACAAAACAAACATACGTCAGCTCGAAGATTTATGATGGTTCATAGAGTCACTTATCTACAACTACATATTTTCTCCTTTTGATGAAAATAATACTAAGTTCCATTAGTATATGCCAAGAATGTATATACCGTTGCATCATTTATGGTGACTTCATTGAATCTGTGGCTTCATTTATGACATATTTATTTCTTCTAGATCTATATAACAAAATTTACGGTGGAGTATAACATATTTACCCTTCTTTTTTTTTGGTCAAA
Organism: Streptanthus diversifolius; assembly: GCA_039880935.1. Classification (NCBI taxonomy): domain Eukaryota; kingdom Viridiplantae; phylum Streptophyta; class Magnoliopsida; order Brassicales; family Brassicaceae; genus Streptanthus; species Streptanthus diversifolius. The sequence continues at coordinate 1,646,444 of JAXGFM010000015.1, read as the reverse complement.
TACTTACTAGCACATATTTTGTTTGCTAAACTATTCTTGTCCATGTTTGTTGGTGATTAATAATAATAAGAGTAAAATCAAATCGCTAATCAAGCATTTAAAGCTTCTCGACATTAAAAATAAAAATTAGAACATGTGTTAATTTAGTGATAGAACGAACAAGGTACATTAGCATGATGCATTACAATGATTCAATCATGAATTGGAATATAGAATAATACATCATTCTCCAAACTATAGAGTTCAAATAAATAGGCGTGCATCCAAAAATAGCCCGACCTTAATTTGGTTATTCTCGATGGAATACAATAAATCCTTCCTAAAAAGCTTTCTTTAAGACCAAAAAAAAAACAAGAAGGGGAGACATAAGATAGACATAATTAGATCTCTATGTTATATATATGTAAGTTTATATAGTATGTGTAATTAAGTATCTTGGTGATGGAAAAATCATGGATATCTTTGGGAATTAGTACTCTGTAAACCATATACATTGTGTTTCTTGGAAGGAGCAGAATGTGGAATTGGCAATGTCTTGGGCAAAAATCCTGAGAAGCTTTCTGGAGGATAATCATTATCGATGAAACCATGATCATGATGATGATGAAGTGGATTTGGTCGTCTCACCTTGAAAAATCTTTCTGGTCTTGATGATGATGTGTGACTTCTTAAGCTCTCGGCTTCGCAAATCCTCCATGAGAACATCATCATAATTACCACTAGAATCATCATTGCTTCTACCCGTTTATTGCCCATTATTGTAAACGCTTGCTTTCAGAAAACAAGTGAGATGGAAGATGAAGAAGAAATACAGAAACTGAGTGTTTTGTCTTTTAAAGTGAGTATTCAATATAAAGGGGGGAGACTTGTTGATATTATAAGAAAAATAATTGTACTATTTATTATATAATACTATATGTTGATATCAAGTTGGTATTCAGGGGAGTTGATTATGACATGTTTTACATATATTAAAAATTATTCAGTTATACTGGTATGCCTCCATAATATTTAACTTTTTAAAAGTTTTGTGATAACTTTGAACTCAATTTTGATTTTCTTAATACATACTAGAAATCTTTACGAAAGTTAAATCGCCAGTTGCGAAACAGAAAGAATATTACATTTGATTTTTAGGATCTACTTTTAATTTTTTGTTGTTTATTGAAATCTATAAAAGCTTGGGTTTCTATATCGCATCAACTCTCCAGCAAAATAATTTTCTTTTATTTGTAGGAGAAAAAACAAGAAGACCAATAATTCATAATTTACAAAGAGTTGAATGAACCGAGACTTATTAGGGTTCTTATTATGCTTTATAAGCACCCACATGACGACTTTAATGTTTTATAGCATAAGTTATTACTATTAAATGTAATAAAGATCGATCGGTGTACTTTGGAAATAGGATTTGCTTGATTAAAGGCATGAAAGATTGTGTTGTCTAGAGAGGTGGGAGTGGGTAGGATGTTTTATACTTTTGAACGGGTCTCGAAGAGATTCATATATATAGTAGATGTTAGTATATATGCAAAATATTTATGGTTTTCTTTGTTTCATCACAGTTATTGGTGAATGGTGATAACATTCAGTAACAAAGACCAATAACAAGTTTCATTGCTTCAACTATATGAAATCAACCGCTTAGTGATACGTATTAAAACATAATTAATTTCATTAAAAAAGGAATTCCAACTCAAAAACAAATACTTAATCTCTCCCAAAAGAATATATCCTTGCAACCAAATGAACTATCAACGCTACTATAAGTTACGGCGACAAATTTCCATCTAACTCTATTAATATTATTACAGTTCAGCAATTAGTCGTTGAACTATATTGTTGAACGAACGATCACAAATCAAACATATTTTTTGTTTTGTTTTTAGTAGCGATGAAAACACGAACAAAATTTGATATATTTACATTTTTGCATTTTTAATTCTTTTGCAAATAAATAGATAATATTTTTCTTATCATCTAATAAACGACCAAACTTCATAAGTAGATGTGAATGATATAGTGAAAAAATTTACTTTTAAATATCAATGAATATTAAATGACTTATGAGGAACATGGTCATAGAGTAAAACAAAAAATGAAAAATGAAAAAAAAAACATACAAAAGAATCGGGAAATGGATTAAATTGAATACTATAACAGGAAAGATAGATGAAATGGGGACATACCAAGTTTGAAAATTTTAACTTACAAAATAAAATACTACGCGAGTCCCACTGTGCCTTGCTCTTCTCTTCGAATTATGTTTTGGGAACACCGACTACGTATCTCCTTTTTCTATTGGATACGTTAATTTGTAAAACTAACTTCTTTCCGATAAATCTCTGACTTTATTTATAAAAGTGATGATACATAATCTTTATGTATCAAGGGAGTTAGATAAATTGCAAAACAAGTTATCTGTTTATACAACAAAAAAAAAAAACATGTTCATATGTTACTCAATTAATTTTCCTCGACAAAATTGTTACTGAACTAATTAGGTTTCGTTTATGATGTTGTTTTGACTGGTTAAATGAAAATAGTTAGATAATTTAATGTTTGAAACTAAAATGGATCTATAATTTTGATATATAGAGCAATTATTTATCAGTTTAAACCACTAAATCATCGCCATTTGATTCAATAGCACATATAATTGATGGTTTATTGAATATCTTCGTGTAACGTAAAACTCGGCAAACAAATAAGCGACCAAGATTTACGCTCAGTTTCACCGACAAAAATACTTACGCACTAACACACAGATGTACTTGCCTTGCATTATCCAAGTATATTATCTATGTCATAGAAATACAAAAAAAAAATTGAATTAAAGTTGCAAGTACTTGCCTTTACAGTGATTTATATAATTAAAGTAAAACTATAATGGAGATCACTTAAAAAAAAAAAAAAAAAAATCAAAGTGGACCACAGTTTGCCGACAGAGCTGATGACATTATGAAAGAATGAAAAGAAATGTAATATTAAATATTGTTGGATAGATTCAGGTAGTCCTACTTTTATTTACGCGTCACGCATTTAATATCATATGGTTGCTTTGTAGGTCCCTTCAAAAAAATCCAATTACTAAAATCCCGACAATTTTTCTTTTTTCTTGCTTTTCTTTTCGTAACGGAAACTTCAATATAAACATTTTAATTTGGGTTAAATGTGATTGTGATTTGTGTAAAAAATTTGGTTTTATGAGATTTCCGAGAAGGCAACAGATGATGGGCCTTAACATTGGAGGTTACTAATGGGCTTTCTTAGTTTTCTTGTAACATTTTTTTTTCCAGATTTCTAACATCTTTTTATTTGATAAAAACTTCCAACATCTTAAACTATTACATTTTTATTTTCAACGTATATTTTGCGGATTTGCTTTCAGATGATCAGTGCAATAATGTTAATATAACTAAAATATTACATTTTTATATCAAAAATATACTCTCTCTCTGTTTTTAAAAGATATATTTTTTAAAAAAATATTTTCTACACATTAAGAAAAAAAATAATGTTCGATCATAAACGTATAAAAATTTTAAATTCAAAAGTTGCCTATGAATCTTAACCAATATTAATCCAAGAATTTGAATTATTTTTAATATATATTTTTGAATGTGAAATTTGTTATAATAAATTAGTAAAAAGTACATAGAAACCCTAAAAAACAACAACATTTGAAGTGATGTTTTAGTCAAAATGCTAGAAAAATTATTTGTTTTTAACGGAATGCTTATTTATTATTAAAATTATTGTTTGTTAGCATATATATACATATTATAATCATGTGTGCTATTTCTGTTAACCACTATTTTTACTGCAGCTGTATAAATCATCAATCTAGGTTATCATTTGAAGTGATGTTTTAGTCAAAAAAAATTTGTGTATTTTAAAATAATGTTATATATTTTAAATATAGAAACATGATATATTCTCTATAAATAAGTTTACGATAAATGAATATTTTATGTTGCACTAATAATTAATATAAAGTAAGGGTATGTTATCAGTGACTTAAGCAACTTGTGTATTAACTATGAAGTGAAGACATCACTAGGCTTTGACGGGTACACATGATATAGCCATAGAGGGAAGAAAATCTTTTTACTTTGAATTGTGTTGAATATTCAGTCTTTTTCCCCTATATCACACAAGCCACAGCTTCAATATGACTGACTAAAGGGAATAGCATATAACTCATATTTTCAGATATTTTATTTAACTATGGTAACTTTGGCTCATTAAACAGAGTTATCATTATTAATGATGACCAACAAAAAGAAACATAAATATCATTTGTTAATTACAAACTGCAACATACTGTATTTATACCCAGGGATCTCACAAGCATTTTATTCTCCCAGCGAATTATGAAAATATATGAAGGTACCCATATAATATATCATCACCTTATACATATTATTTGATAATACTTCATGAGACCAATTTTTTTTTTTTCTTTTCTTTCTGGATAACATTCATGTGACCAAAGTGAAACTCTTATGGACGACAATAAGGTGGGTTAAAGCAATTCGGAGGAACAGGGACGTATGGAGTTGTTCCGTACGTGGGAATCTGCGGATAACCAGTTAATTTCCGACCTGTAACACAACTCCTAATCATATAATTAATAATAATACCACTATTGATACGAAACAATGATTTATCGAGATTTGATTATTTTACATATATATATATATATATATATAGACTGAAACGTACCAGGAGAAAATGTTTGAGCATGCGAGATTATGGCAAGCAACATGAATGAGAAAAGCATCGTCACAAGGAGTTTAGATGAACTTGGCATCTTAGCCATTATTATTAAATATCTCTTTGTCTCTCTTATCTACAAGACGTGGAAAGGCCTGAGTCATGTGAACATGGGTGATCCGTATTTATAGACTCTTCCGGTTAAAACACATTTTTGTTATATTACGGTTATACCCTTCCGGCCTTCCTTCTCGTGTAGGGTTCCTCCTACCTAGGAGAATTTGACAAATTAAACCCTAATTTTTATGTTACCTAATTCAATGAAAAATGAAAAGATTTTGTTCGTAGTTTCCAATTTCTCGGGCTAGTACCTTTGTTCGGAGTGGTATCAAATGGATAACATGGATCGAAATTCGAATAATACTGTATGATGAATATAACTGTTAAATAAGTTTTTGACTTTGTTTTTAATGGGTTAAAATGTGGTATTATTCCGACTAATTAGTTCACCAAAACCCGAACTAATAATTAGTGAATTAATTATATAATTTGTTTATCCAATCCTCGTTTTGTTGTCCATATTCAAGACTAGATACGATATAATTTGTGGCATGTTTTATTTATTTATTTACAATCTCATATACATCTGATGAATTTTAAAATATGTTTTTTTCGCTATCAATCTTTATACATGAAATATAGATGAGCAGTTTTTAAATGTAAATGTAAGTATTGAAAAGCTTAATCAAATAAATTTTGCTTGTCTTTCATTCTCTAGCAAAACTCTCTATTTGCTCTTTGTCATCCATGGCAATTTAACTTCGGTCTTATGAAAATTAAATTTCGATCAAAATATAAAAGTTTGGAACCACATTTCGAAAACTGATAGTGACTTATTTAACATGCATGGACGTATCAGATATCACTGCTGCAATCAAACTTCACCATACGGTCCCAATCCCATTTATAGAGTATGCAACTTGACTATATATTTTCTAATGTTTTATCTTCAACAAATTTAAATTAATTACTCTTATCACACAAAAATGTTTTGTCATTCCCTACTCTACTAATAGCGGTAGAGAAGCCATCTGGCTTAGATTTTTCCATCTCTCCTTAGATTTTTCTTTGTGTTTTTGTTTTCTTTCGCATGACTTTATAAGAAGACTTACAGACAAAGTTTTCATGAAATATTATTGACCAATTAGACAAGCTTCAACAGAAGCCATTAATGGAGCTCAATCATGTCCAGTCCAAAACCCATAAAATGATTAAAAAATATATATATTTTAAAGTATTTGTTACGTTTAATTTCCAGTTGTGAATTTTTGTTGGGACTTGACTTACATTGTGATAAAAAATCACTGTTGGGAGTTTGTATATACTCTCTCAGGTTAAAATTAATAGATGTTTTTAAAAATTTGTTTTAAATAAATAGATTTCTAAAATTTTCCTTAACTCTTAGTATTATATTTAACTTTAGAATTATTTGAACTGGTTTAAGAATATCTTTTTGTATTTTTAGTATAAGAAGATTGACTAAGAGAGATGATCAAAGTAAATTTGCAAGCTAAATCAAAGTATAATTGCTGGAAGATGAAAAATCAACATGGTTGAGAGCTATGTAAATCCAGTGGATGTAATAAACATAAAGAAGATTCGACTACCCTTAACCAATGCAAGCGATCAAATTTCATGGATTCATTACTAATAATGGTGAAAATAATGTTAAATTATGATACTATATATATTCAGCATACTCAGCTTAAACTAGAAAAAAACATACCAAGATATTTCAACAGATTTGGAAAAGGAAAATGCATAATAGCCTTCCTGTTGCAGATGAACGAAAAAAACAAAGATGATGTAAAATGGACCAATGTTGTCAATTACATATGTACTCACACATACAAATACAATAATCAATAATAATACTGAGAATTTTTATTTAACCATATAAAAACCAGGGATATTTTTGTACATGATTTAAAAAGGTTAGCTATAATGGTAATTTCTTGTTCTAATAATTATATAGTATTTTTACAATTATTGTATAAAATGACAACCTCGGATTACACCTTTAGCAGCTTCGCTTAGCTTAGGATCCGGGGACGAAAAAAATTTAGAGACACATGATTTTAAGGTTTTAAATTTCATACAACAAGCCCCATGGAATTTAGGTTGCCCGGATTTTCCGTACATATGCTGATTGACGCAATTTATAACCTCTGGTTTGCATGTTTGTGGCATTGGCATATTTATACAAACGGCTTTAATAAAATGACAACCTCGAAGTACACCATTAGCAGCTTTTTGTAACTTGTGATCCTTGGACGTAACGTAAGGTATTTACACAAACATTGTTTTGCGTTTTTAAGTTTCATACAACATGACCCTTCTTTATTTAGGCTCCCCGGCACCATCTCCCGTTATATGCGTAGTGACGCATTCTTTAATCTCCTCTTTGCATTCTTTTGGCAGCTCCACCTCAATGGGCTTGGGAACCACCATAGCAGCTCCACCACCCGGGTCGCCTCCACCGACCGGAGGCTTACCGGGCTTAGTCCCACCTCCTATAGCCATTGTTACCACCATTCATACATTTAGCCCCGCCGCCACCCCCACTAGAGCCGTCACGGGCGGCTTTGATCAAAGCTGGAAATGATGTCAGGGGTATGACTATGGCAATGAGAATCATTGAAATGGATCTTCATGTCTTTTGAGTTGATGAATTTACTTTAATTTGTAGAAATGAGCTTTGCTTTATTTATTTTTGTTTTAGGTTTTTAAATAGGAAACTTTAATCAATGGTTCATACAAAACATGCAAATATGGAAAGTGGGTGAGGTGATGGCAATAATTGTTTATTTACAATCCAAAACAATAGAGTGGTTCAATAATAGTTTCGTCCTATTGTGAGTTCTCTTTATGATCTTTTGTCAACATTATTGCTCCAACTCTAAAGCTTTATATATACTTGGGAGTGATGCTGGGGAAGTAAAAATGTACATTTGATGCGAATCTCGGATACTATTTCTAAGTTTCTTAAACTCTCTCAGTGGCTTTAAAAGCTCTGTTTTAGCTAAAGGCTCTGTTTTACTTGCCAAAGGTAAACATATAAATACAGTACTTTTTTTATTTTTCTAAACACTCTATTATCATGTGACACTGAAAAATAAAAGAAGAAAAAAGATTGCTAAAGCATAATTGTTACACAAGTAAAATACTCAAAGCGACCTATTCGTGGGCTTGGATGACCTGGTTTTGGCAAACTCAACCAGGTCTTTGAAAAGCACGTCCTCTGATTTCTCTTCTTTCTTTGATTGACTATTCATTGAAAGGTTCCGGGTCTGTCCAACAAGACCCTCGTAAGAGGAATCAGAGCCGCTGCTCGAGTGATGATGCTCAAAGAACTGTTGCCTCTGGTTGTGCCTTGAAGGCGGAGGTGGAAGATTCTTGATTACCTCAGCATCCCATGGAGCCGGAGGAGGCAATTGCTCAAGTGATTTTCTTTGTGGAATTGGTTCATCGAAAACAGGAGAAGACGAAGCAGCAATAGCAGGAGGAGGAGGCTTTACTCCTTGTGAGGAACCTTGAGGTTTATAGACATCACCACTAAGGATATCCACCATACCTGAATCAGTGTCATGTAATGGTCTCATTGTAGGTGGTGGTGGTGGAGGAGGAAGAATGGGGCTGAAATCTCTTTTAGACCTTGTAGAGAGTGAATATATCCGCAAAGTTAAAAGATCGTTTTAAGAAAATGTCAAGAGATCATCTCTCTCCAAATAGGAATACTAGTCTTACCTGTGAGCTAGCTGAGCAAAATCATCATCTGATTCGTCATCGTCATCATCGTGATTGATGTTAACTAGCTGAACTGGAGGAGTTGTAGTGCTGATTCCGTTTGAAGGAACAGAGCCGATATCATCGTGACGCTGAAGAACACGCTGCAAATTATCGTTCAATGCTAATCCCTGGCACAGAAGTTCCTCGTCCCTGGAGACAAGAAAAATAATACTTTTTACCAAAACCCCATTATCAAATTGGAGGAAACAGCAGGGGATGAAGGAAGAAGAAGAAAACTCACGTTGTAGTGTTCACAAGAGTCATTACACGTCTTTGATAAGTACGACACTGCTCGACTAAGTCAACTATAACTTCTTCTTTCAAACCCTGCAACAACATCCAGAAGATACAAACAGTTAATTTCCTTACTTCAAACAGAACCATCAGTTCCTTGTAAGAACAAAGCAAGCAAATTCTTACCTCAGGATTCCCGGGATCAAGTGCTCCAAGAATGTCCATTAAAACATCAACTAATCCCTCAGCACTTTGAATCTCTTCCATACTTCAAAAAAATAAAATAAATAACTCAAATAAATAACAAACTACAACATTTCACCCTAACAAAACCCAACCAATAGACAAAGAACATGATCTACATAGAAGAGAGTACCTGAGGCTAGAAGCATCATCTCCTTGTAGCCACGCCTCAGTAGCAGCATCTTCATCTGATGGAATGGGCTGGGACTGAGGTGGGGTAAAGAACGACAGACTACTTTCCGTTCGAGGTGGAAACTCAATTCCAGCAGACTAAGAGTTATCATAATTAACGTCGAAAACCATTAATTTCTCAAGAACTTTTTGCAAAATAAATTGTCATAACTCATGAAATAAAAACACCCATGATCTCTTAAGTTATCATACCCTGAGTTCATTATACGCATTGTAGTATTGTGGGTATTGACCACCACGTCCACCAAAAGCTTCTTGCCATGTATCTAGCAAACTTAGTATCTTTTCCCTCACATTCAGGTCCGGCTGCATTATTATTATAATTGAAAACTTACAAGGTAAGCCAAGTTTCCATAAATAGAATGGAGAATCGAGGTATTAGAGGCAGGTGAGCTATAGCGCAAGGGAAAAAGAACCTTTTTCTTCACTATTTTGACCATGTCAATCAAAATATCACGGTCAACGATAAGCCTGTACACGTTCTCGCCACAATTCTTACTTACAGTCTCCAACGCCTGCACCAAAAACCCACGAGCAAATCCGACAATGAGGTCAACACATACATGAAACCAAACTAAAGCATTCAATCCAAGTATACTCACATAAAGTGCAAGAATCTGGACTTTAGAGTTTTTACTTCCTAACCGCTTCTTGAGCACCTTCACTGCTTCTTTTGCTTGACTAAGGCATTGAACAAAGTAAAAAACTGTCACATTTCCAGCCACAAAGAAACTGAAACTAGCCATGACTAGTAGCAATTTACCTAGGGTCCATGTTGATAATATCACACAATTCAATGTTAATAGCCCAGTCTGGACCAATCAACATATCATTTGTAGCTCTCTCTGCGCATGCAGCCGCAGCATTTGCCATCTTAGGATCACTTATCATTCAAATCCCAAAGTTCCAAATTTCCTATAAGCACAGATCAAAGACACCACAATCTCTTTAGAAACACTAAGCATATCATTGGAATAAAATTGTTAAACTAAACATTGGCGATTGCAACAGAACAAGTAAGAAAAAAAAAACAAAACAGACTAATCGACTCCAACGAAAACGCTAGTCAAAATCGCAAAATTGCTTTCAACCCATGAACAATTAAGCCAGATAATAACAAAAAAAAAGAACAAAACAATTCAAACAGAGTCGATCACTAGATTTGTCTTTACAGTGATGGCGATTACGCAGCAACTAGAAAAGCAAACAGCCAATAGCCAGAAGAGAATCCAAGGGTAAGACAACTGAACAAAACTGCAACTACGAACCCAAGAAAAAAAAAAAGCAACGAAGTCTTTACCTTGTTCAGACCTAAGAACCAAAAGAAGAGTAAACAAGCTAAGATTTGTAAGTCTCAGGACTCGAAAGAGATGAAACAAATAAAAGGGGGGCTTTGGAATAAATTTCAACTTTTTCCTCAGAACACGGTAAGGATTATTCTGATCGCGTCAAGGTCAGGTCAGCCTTTCGCCGTCTAGAACCAACTGCGACTTTTCTATTTCTCTAGATGCACAAACGGTTGCAAACTTGTGTTTTGGGTTTTCTCTCGCTTTTGCTACTACTGTCACAGTCGGTGATATTAAGACAAAGTCACCGTCAACTGTTATTACAGTACTTCGTTTACTGATTCTTCTTGTCCTTTCCAGAATCATCCTCATCCTTCTTCTTCGAATTTTTGCTTTGAATGAACAAAATAAAAATATGTAAAAAATAAACAAATAAACAAATAACAAACAAAACATGATGAGAATTACTTGTCAAAAATTAAATATCATTTGTAAAAATTCAGATAAATAATATTTATTAACAAGGATATAAAAACGATCATATTATTCTTGCAATAATATTAAAAAATGACAATCATTAAAAATTAAGAAAATCTTATTTGACGCACCCGGTCTATTCAGTATTCACGGTAAAATCAACATTATAAAAATGGCAAAAACGGCGTCGCTGTCCTAATAGGTTTCGTATTTGACTTGTCTTCCGAGGAGCCCAAACCGCTGCTATATAGAGCGTTTTCTAAACCCAATAAAAAACAAAAATCTGAAGTGTTTGGATGATGACTCCAAAAACAAATAATCTCTTACAATTCCACAAACAAAGGACCCATCACTTACGACTTAACCAGCTTTTTTCAGTAACAATTATCAAACTTTATCATCAACCAACACAAGAGCATGCATAAACAGAACAAAAATAGATTTCACTCCTCTTGGCCTTGAAGTGAAGGCAAAGATAATTGACATTGATTAGTTTTAGATCGCAGGCAAAAACATAAAATTTTGGTATTTATCGATGAGCATTGGGGTACACTTTTATCGGTTTGTGTTAGCAAAAGCTGGAGTATCTATCTACATATATGATCATCATAGACTCTCTCTATATATATATATTACATAGGCTTACAAAGAAAACTCAAAGAAAAGGAGAACTATAAGAAGAATAAGAAAAAAGAGATAGAATCTTTGGTTGTACACTGACGAAGATGTTCAAGTCCTCTGCTTTCATCTTCACCATTCCTGGATTCGTTCGTCCATGGATTTATAGAACACACTAAATCCGGCTCGAGTTATATGAATCGGTAATCTTCTCAGCCAAAGAAGTGTATAACTAATGAACAACTTTTCTTTTCAATCTCGTAGATGTACATTCCAGAGGAAAGATAAGCATCCGCGGTTTTCATCCCTGAATCAAACCCCACAATTCGAAACATTAAAACCTCAAAAGTTGCAGAGATACGGAATTAGGGAAAAGAGAGAGAGAGAGAGAGAGAGTTAGGCATGAATCTAGTTGCTCTTGTAATCAATCAATATTGTTATACACAGCACATGATTAGCATCTTCAGTCATTACAGTTGAGCAAAAAAGTCGAAAACTTTCAAGTATTATCTCGTGCAACCAAATTCACAATATCTTTACATGATTCACATGACGGAGAGAGAAGAGTACCATAAACAGTTCGTCCGAACCGGTACGAACACGAAGAAATTAACTTTAGAAGACCAAAGCTCGAACTAATGCAAGATACGGATTCTTAATAAAAATTGGCTACTTTATCAAAATCATCTTAGCCCAGTTCTATTTCTGTATCAATTTTCAACATCTAAAGTCTACACTAAGAAAGCATTTATATGATCAAAGATATATAAAAAAAACCCTTTAATTTCCCAGAGTTTATGGGTACCTTAGATTGCTTCGGCTTCGACCGCTATTGCTTCTGCTGCTGCTACCACCACTGCTCTTTGAGCTCCCACTGTTGATCCTTGAGACAGCTCTCTGATTCCTACGCGATTCTGACAATCCACTCTTCCACCAATCTTTATCCTCTGGTTTTATGGACGAATCAGAGATCGAAGGTCTGGGAGAAATCCAAGAGCCTTTGCTTGTCACAGAAGAATCATCCTCGTCCTTCTTCTTCGTCTTTTTCTTAGCACCCAAGCTAACAGGAAACACCAATTTCAGAAGAAACCCACTGTTGTTTACGCCCCCGTTTCGAATCGGATCGACCCATTTATCGCTCTTCGTCTTCCTCACGACTTTACTCGGCTTCTTTTTTCTCTGAGGCGATTCGTCAGACAGTTTCTGCTCTCTCTCTTCGTCTGTTTTCACCTCAACGAGATCCTTCAAGGAAAGCTCGTAGCACGACTCGGGCATCTTGCTAACCATTTCCATAAGCTCTCGCTGACCACGAGCAATGACCTGAGCCTTGGAAACGGACGAGAGGTTCTGGTAATTGCTTTGCATGTGAACAGGACTCTTCGGTGGACTGTTTCTCCACAGAGGAGGTGAACAGACGCCGGAATCTGGATGATCATCGAAAGTCCTGGGAAATATCAAATGGGTATTGAACGATTTCGAAGAAGGATCAAACATTGCGTCGCTGGTCGTTGATCTTTGCTTTGAAGGAACAAACCAACAAACAAAAAAGAAGAGATTTTTCGGATTTAGAGTCTTGTTCTTACAACTTCACAAAGAAGCCCCGTTATACACGCCCTTCGCAATCTACAACATTGTAATAATATATCTATTTCTACAATTTATAGGATATGACAAAATATATTGGAAATTTATAGAAAAATAGTCATATAGGGTATTGTTGTCATTTGGGTTCAATATGATGATTGATAGATGCAGATTATTATCAAAGAAAGCGTGCGACGGAGATAATCTAAAGCCATAAAATCTTTGAATATTACTACGTCTATTAATTTATACTACTAATAGTTATTTATTTTTCAACAGCATCATCGTCGTTTAATATCATATATTTTTGGGCTTACACTACTCGTCCCTACTTGTTTACCACTAACACGTTAGATCTTCTTTTTTTTTTTATGCTCTCGCCGTTTCCAAAACAGTACATAGTGGAAAGGAAATTAAACAAGAAAATGTTTTTTTTTTGTCTTTATCATTTGGTTCATGATTTTTTATCAACCAAATGATAGAAATCTGAATCGTTATTAGTATGTTAATTGCGGTTATTGTAATGCGATGGAATCATGAAATATTTTTCATGAAAAGTAACAAAATAAGAGTATTGCAACATTTTGTTCTAGTGGTTAGAACAATCGAAACTTCCTTTAGGTAAAAATCGTTTACTCGGCCATGATTTTTTTGACTATTGTGAGTATAGAGGATACGTTAAGGATACGCCAAATTCATTAGTCTTTTGAACGTGTCTACTAAAGGCAGAAGCGTGTCCAATGGATTACTTTTGTCCTTAATTCCACAACGTATCTATCAAGACGACGAAGAGCATTTATGTATTTATTTTATTAGCTGCTTTCAATTCCATACAATAAAGTCGTGTTGTTAAAAAGGATCAGCATTTACTTGCGAATTAAATACCTCTCTAAATCTGATTTTCACTCAAAAATATAGAATTTTTTTTTTTACTTGTAAAGATAGAATTTTTGTTTTTGTTTTACATTCGTTGAGAAATAGAACTATTTATAACGGTGGGTAACTAAACCTGATCTATTAATAAACGAGAAAGAAAAAAAATATTAAGAAACTCCCAATATGTATAAAACGGCAAAATACGATTATGCCAAGGAAAGAAGATAATTAAACCAAATTTAGGCATATTATTCGGATCCAAAAACTTTATTTTATTATTTAAGATTAACAAAGTAAATGTTTATAATTTTTTGTTATAATATATAAGAAAATAAATTTAAAAATACTTTATATTTCATCATAATTATGGTAAAAGTAAAATGAATACTGTTTTCTAAAAATATGTATTAATGTAAAATTAATTAATGAGTAAAAACTAAATGATTATATTAATTATTAGAAATTAAAAAGAAAATAGATAATTAAAAAATTTGGTTGACACATAGTAACAAATTTTTAGTATTTAAACAAATATATAATAAAATAGCAATAATTAATAATTAATAACAATGATAGGAAATTTGATCACGTCCCTTAACATAAAAAGAATATAATGTCAACGTGTATTTATGTCTTGTTGCTAGCGTCCACTAACTTGATATACAATATAATTCATTTTTCTCCTCTGATAAGACAAAATTGTTACATTAATCTCCAATTAGTAAATCACGTATACGTTCCACATGTATTCATTAATGTTTATTATAAAAAACAAAAAAAAACAACTTTGTTCATGTTTGGCTTTATTATTATCATGTAATCATAGAAGTCACAGAAAAATGAAGATATTATGCAACCGTATAGTTTCATTTTATATCATTGTGATAAAAAAGTTTTGATCGTGATATCGTATTACCACCGTCGATATCCAAAGGACTTGAAGGACCCCATTGTCTACATAAGTCAGCAAACATCTTGCAGCTTTCAGGGGCCAAAATTTGTTTCTATCACCACTACTTATAATATTATTTACCGATCATTACCCTTTTCTTCTACAATTTGGTTTCCTTCTAGAACGCTTTATTTTAATTAAAATCATAGGCTCTTTATTTCTTTTTATTTTGTTGTTGAAACCAAAGCGTTCTAACATATAGATTTTGCTCAAAAATATAAATAATAATTAAAAGCCATGTTATTACTTCTTCCTCTTCTGGTTTCCTTCTAGAATTTACGTAACGGACACGCTTGATTATCATAATTAAACTTTTTTTTTTTTGTCTTGATCATAATTAATGTTAAAAGAAACGAAATAAATCGAGAGGCGCGTTAGTGTTTCGAGCCTCATCAGAGGGCATCGTTTTGGTCGTCGTAGGATTGATCCTTTCGACTCTTTGGTATATTTTTTTTTTTTTGTTTTTGTCTCCAGCTATGGAAGGAGATTATCATCGTTATTACGTCCGTCTTCTTCAGGCCTGCAGCAACATAAATAGAGAAACTCTATGGAGACAAACCAACGGATTGTTACTAAAGAAGGGCTTTCTTAGCTCACTTGTCGTTGTCGCAAACCATCTCCTCCGAATACACTCGCGGTGTGACAGAATGGGAACTGCGCAGAACCTGTTTGACGAAATGCCTGAGAGAAACTGTTTCTCGTGGAACACAATGCTTGAAGGGTACATGAAGTCTATGGATAAAGGGAATTCACTGAAGCTGTTTGATATGATGCCAGAGAGAGATGGATACTCTTGGAACGTGGTTGTTGTTTCTGGGTTCGCTAAGGATGGTGAGCTAGGTGTTGCTAGGAGGTTGTTGGACGCCATGCCTAAAAAAGATGTTGTGACGTTGAACTCTCTGCTTCATGGATACAGCTTAAACGGCTATGCCGAGGAAGCTCTGAGGATGTTTAAAGAATTCAAATTGAGCGCTGATGTGATCACAATGACGACTGTTGTAGGGGCTTGTGCTAAGTTGGAAGCTTTGAAATGCGGGAAGCAGATACATGCTCGGATTCTGATCGATGGTGTTAAATATGACCCGGTAATGAATAGTTCTTTAGTTAATTTGTACGCAAAGTGCTGTGATTCGAGAATGGCTAGCAATATGCTGGATCATATTGGGGAACCTGATGACCACTCTCTATCTGCCTTAATTTCAGGTTATGCGAATTGTGGGACAGTGAGTGAGTCTAGAAGTCTTTTCGATAGGAAAAGTAACAGATGCATATTTCTGTGGAACTCTATGATTTCGGGATATGTTGCCAACAATATGGAAATGGAGGCATTGCTTCTTTTCAACGAGATGAGGAATGAAGCTCAGGAAAATTCTCGTACCCTGGCAGCTGTTATAAATGCTTGCAGCGGTTTGGGTATCATAGAGACTGGTAAACAAATGCACGGTCATGCTTGTAAACTTGGGTTAATCGCTGACATTGTTGTAGCCAGCACATTGCTTGACATGTACTCCACCTGTGGAAGCCCAATGGAAGCTTGCAAACTTTTCGGCGAGGTCAAAACCTATGACACTATCTTACTGAATTCTATGATCAAGGTATACTTCAGCTGTGGAAGAGTTGAGACGCAAAATGGGTATTTGAGAGAATTGAAAAAAGAGCTTGATTTCTTTGAACTCAATGACTGTAGGATTCAGTCAAAATGGTTGTCCAGTTATTTTCGCCAAATGCACAGGTTGGATTTACCTACAGATAAGTTTAGCCTCTCTAGTGTCATTATTTGATCCCTCGAACTCGGTGAGCAGGTTTTTGTGAGGGCAACCACTGTTGGTCTTGACTCTGATAAAATAGTACCATCCTCTGTCATTGATCTCTACTGCAAGTGTGGATGTGTGGAGCGTGGCCGGAGAGTGTTTGACACCATGGTGAAATCAGATGGAATACCATGGAACTTAATGATATCAGGTTATGCTACGAATGGTCATGGATTTGAAGCGATTGAGTTGTTCAAGAAAATGAATGTTGCTGGTTTAAGACCCACTCGATCACCTCTATGGGCGCTCTAACAGCGTGATTATTGTGGTTTAGTGGAAGAGGGAAGGAAACTGTTTGAGGCAATGAAGTTGGATAAAGGTTTTGTTCCAGACAGAGAGCACTTTTCATGTATGGTCGACCTTTTGGCTCGTGCTGGTTAATTGCAAGAAGCCGTGGATCTTGTAGAAGAGATGCCATTCGATGCGGATGCAAGCATGTGGTCGTCTGTTTAAAGAGGATGTGTAGCAAATGGACATAAAGCCATGGGAAAGAAAGTTGCTGAGAAGATTATAGAGCTCGAACCTGAGAACTCAGTTGCTTATGTGTAGCTGTCCGCCATATTCGCAACCTCTGGAGATTGGGAAAGCTCGGCGCTTGTAAGAAAACTGATGAGAGAGAAGCATGTAAAAAGGAATCCAGGTTCCAGTTGGGCTGATTGTTGAATACTCAATTTGAGTGTGAATAACACTAGTAAAAGCAAAACAACAAGCCAAGTTCGAGTCAAAGGAAATGCTGCACATGGAGTGGGAAAGTTGCAGCAACATAAATACTGCCTATGAAGTTTGATAAACATAGGCTTAATTATTGTCATGCTTTGTCGATCTTGGTGATATAAGTTTCAGGAATTAGAACATGGTTTGAAGGGAATTTAGTCTGAGACACAAACCTCAAGATCATTATCCTCTTTGGTTTTCTTGTCTTAATAGTAGGTGTTGACTTTAAAGACTCAGTGCATCATGTGACAATAGGCTCTTAACAGAAACCGCACAATCTTTATGAGTGGATCAAAGTGGTAAGCATTAAGAAGAAACAAGTGTTTTTGTTTTTTTAGTCTTGGGGAGAGTTGGGCATAATTAAGGGTTGTTTCAAAAACAGTGTTTTGAAGATTCCTTTTGTTGTTCAACATTTAAGGTGGGAGAGGTTGAGGCCATCACATGTTCCACTAAGCAATGTTCTTTGTAGGAAAAGCACTTTGGTATAACTTTTTATTTTTCTTGTTGGTATTGTACGAAAATAGAAGAAAAATAGAGAGGATAATGGAATTAACAAGGAACACAAAATGTGGAATACATTATTGAGCCTTTTGTATATCTCCATTCATGTAAAATTCTATCTCTTCTAGTTTTGTTTAATTAAAAGGTTACTCCTTTTCAAGAAATCTCTAAGCTTCCATCGTCATCAAAACTTTATCTCAATAATCTTTTATGAAACAATTCAAATTTAGGTATCTAAATAAAGCATTATATATGGAGTTTATGAGCCACCACAATTTGAGAAGCAATCTATCACATCTCTAGTACAATTTCCAATTTGATTTTTCTTCTTGCAATGTTCTTTTGTGTGATGGGAACCGTAATTTATGTTTTTTTTTGTTTGTAATATGTTGTGAGTACAACCCAAGAAAAAAGAAGGATATAGTTTAAACTTTATATATATATATATATATATATATATGTTACAATCTACGTTACATTTTCAGTACACACAAGCCTTGGAAGTGTTAATAATTCTTCTAATTAAGGAGCAACGATGCACTTATTTTGAAAAGAATCTTGGTAGGGGGTATGAATTATTGCAAATTTGGCTGGATTATATATGTTTACTGTTTGTGGTTGACAAGAAAAACAAGTGAATCGTTTGTGATGTATACATCAATATATAAGACAAAACGATGATGTAATTTACCAAAATTAATGAACCATTGGCTGGGATAATTTTGGGGATTAGACTAAAGGGCAAAGATACCGAATCTTCTTCTCATAAGCTTTGCGACTTTAGCCTTTTTCATTTATTTACGTATCTCAAAAAAATTAATTTCAAAGGGATAATGTGATCAAACAAATTGTCAGCAAATTGTGTTGCTGGTAGGAGCAACCTAAGGAAAACAAAGAGTCAGGTTTTGGAAGAATTGTGGTACATCATGTCTTGAGTTCGAGCACAAACTGCAAGGAAATGATTCATTTTTCTTCTTTCTTTGTCGATCCACGGAGATGAATAGAACTCGCTTTGGGTCGAAAAATTTGGGCCTTACAAAACATAGACAAATAAAAATATTGAAAAATTGTTTTTTCCCCCAAAAAAAAGACTCTTTAAAAAAAATATGTTAGTACAGTTTACCTATAGTTTTAACCGTTTCATTTGTTGAACTCTGTAGTTTAGTGATAACCCGTTGTTAAAACTTTGGTCAACCAACAGCAAAAGAAATCCGAAAATAGAACTTATATACTCTCTATGATAATAATAATAAAATATAGCCTCGTGGATTGTTCACAGCAAGAGGGCTATTGTTTTTGGTAATTTATGAAGATTTCCACGTCGATAAAGCAACTAACTGACAAAAACAATCGCCAGTACTATCCCGTGAGATCCAAACGCTTCTCTCTTCACGCGCTCTTTGCTATAAAAGTAGTTCACGCGCTCAATTTGTTTAGATGAGAGGTGTAAAATTGTAAATTACTAAAATATGTAATTAACCACTTCTTTCTATTCTATTTAATTGTTTTTTTAGAAATTTTTTCGTAGATTAAAATGTTTTATTATTTGACTGTTTTAATTTTATTATAATAATTTTTGGTATAATAATTTTTGGTATAATAATTTTTGAGTATGATTGATTTTTTTATTTTTATTGTCTATAAATAATATTATATTAAATGAAATTATTTTTAAAATTTATATCACAATTATGTTGAAAAGTAAAAACTAAAAAAAAAATATGTAAAACTGCATTTAAATAAAATGAGAGAGACAATACAATAAACATATTTATGTCTCTCTAAACAGTGATATTGGGCTCTCAAAAAACAATAATCGAGTGTTGGACACGCGCTTAGCGAGCGTGTGTGGGAAATGTGGAATAGTTCGTATTAACACCACCACTAATTATAATGTTCGCTTCGTCATGTCTGACTAATACTCATTTAATTAAAAGGTTAATTTAAATTTTTTTTTTTTAAAAAAAAAAAGTTTATCGTGGTATTATTTCGCTAGATTCCTATTAAAGCCTCTGACGGAGAAAGAAGGGGTTCAATTGTCATTAAAAGAAAAGAGAGAACGTTTAGATAGAGAGAAGAGGCAGACAGACATCTTTATTTTGTTTTTCTTGTAGACACTTGCGCGCTTCTGTCTCTGTCTTTCTGTATCTTCTGTTTTCGAAGATGTAAGATTTTTATTTTAGTTTTTCCTTAAAATAATCGGTCCCACTGTAATCTCTCCATAGATTTCTTTCTCTCTGTCTCTCCTCCCTCGCCGACTCCACAAAAAAATTTGAGCTTTTTTTTTTAAAAAAAAGCTCTCATACTAAGGTAAACTATTCACACTCTCTTATCACTTTCAAATCCATAATCTTTTCTTGTTTGATTTTTTTTTTTGTTTATTCGATTCTGATTTCGTTTTCTACTTCTTACGTTTCTCGGTTTTATTATCAATTGTCTTTTTCAAGTTGTGATTCTCTCACAAGTGGGTTTTGTAATAGATTGTGTGGAGAAACTCCGATATTTCAAAGATTTAGCTGAATTTGAGGCAAACACACACGGGCTCTATTGAAATTCGCTCATGGATTTCGCAAGAGTTTGAGAACGATTTATAGCTAAGTTTGATGTCGATAAAACCCATAAGTTTATATCACAAATTTGGAATTAGATTTTGTATATTTCATGGAATCGACTTACAAATTTTGTCTCTTGTTGGTGGCTGTGTTTAGACTTGAGAGTGTCGCGCTGTCTTTTTTTTTTTTGTTGTCGACCGCAAGTTGACTGTCTAATCCGTATTTTTATTATTTTATTTCATATTGTACAGTGTTTCGATGTGTAACATTTTAGATTCCATCTTTGACCAATGAAATCTTATTACATCTATTTTTTTATTTTTTATTACTATTTAATAACTTTTTTCTACTTTTTTTTCGCTTTGACAGCCAAGTTCCTTTATGCAAATAGAGAGAATCTCATGCCAAGTCTTAGGACAACAAATTTAAACAGTTGCTCAGAAAAATATATTTTAGTTTTGATTTTCATAGTAAGAGATCTTTTAGGAATCTATTCTTCTGTTTTTCTCTGGTTGAGAAGGAGCATAGAGATTCTTTTTTTTTTCAGGGAATCTCAGTTTGTGGTCTCTCTTTATGAAATCTTTATCTCTATCTTCTCTAGATTCCGCTTCTTCTGTCGAGTTACTTAGTGACCAAGATTCACTTAATATGACTGTGCAGGATAAATCTCCGAATATCTTATCTTCTTGCAAGTTGTTGAGAGACTTAAAAAGCCTGCTTCTTCTTATCATTGGTCTTGTTCTGTGTCTTGGTTAAATAAATAAGTTCTTTTGGTTAACCGCAGAACGTGTGAAGATCTTCTTTTCTTTTTAATGGCTAAAGTTTATTGGCCGTATTTCGATCCTGAATATGAGAACTTGAGCACCAGAATCAACCCTCCAAGGTACCAACTCCTTCATTTCACATTTAAGAGTCATTGATGCTGTTTTTAAAGCTCATACTTTTCTGTTATTGTTGTTGTTGTTGTTGCAGTGTTTCTATAGACAACTCTAGCTGCAAAGAATGCACTCTTGTCAAGGTATATTCAATATTTCTCTGACTATATTGATTTGATGATTGGCTTAAATTTGATGTGTGTGGGAGTATCTATAATAGGTTGACAGTATGAACAAACCTGGAATACTACTTGAAGTTGTGCAAGTTCTAACCGATCTCGATCTCACAATCACCAAAGCATATATCTCTTCTGATGGTGGATGGTTCATGGACGGTAATATTTTCATATCTATACATTCACAATGACAACAAAAATTTCATTCCAATGAAGCATCTCATTGATTCCATTTTCATGTCTTTATAGTATTCCATGTCACCGATCAACAAGGAAACAAGGTTACTGATAGCAAAACCATCGATTACATCGAGAAGGTATGCAATTCCAAGCTGTAAATGTATGGTTTGTATAATGTACAAATGCACTGGTTTGTTATTACGGTATATATTATATATGATTCTTGTTTTTCTTGTCAGGTGTTAGGACCAAAGGGCCATGCTTCGGCTTCACAAAACACTTGGCCAGGTAAAAGAGTCGGTGTCCACTCATTAGGCGACCACACATCAATCGAGATTATTGCTCGTGACCGTCCTGGTCTCTTGTCTGAGGTCTCAGCCGTACTAGCAGACCTCCACTTCAATGTGGTTGCAGCTGAAGCATGGACTCATAACCGTAGGATCGCGTGTGTTCTCTATGTGAATGATAACGAAACGTCTAGAGCCGTCAATGACCCAGAAAGATTGTCAGCAATGGAAGAACAGCTCAACCTTGTGCTGCGCGGTTGTGAACAGGAAGATGAGAAAGTTTCTCGGACGAGTCTCTCCATTGGGTCGACTCATGTTGACCGTAGGCTTCATCAGATGCTTTTCGCTGATAGAGACTACGAAGCAGTGGCTAAGGTTGATGGTTCCGCTTCTCCTGGACTTGAGCCCAAGATCACGGTTGAACACTGCGAAGAGAAAGGGTATTCTGTGATAAGCGTGAACTGCGAGGATCGAGCCAAGCTCATGTTCGACATTGTATGCACGCTTACGGATATGCAATACATTGTGTTTCACGCCACGATTTCATCGAACGGTCCTCATGCCTCTCAGGAGTATTTCATCAGACACAAAGACGGTTGCACTCTTGACTCGGAAGGGGAGAAAGAGAGAGTTATCAAATGCCTAGAGGCAGCAATTCATAGAAGAGTCAGCGAGGTAAGTTACCCCCAAAAATAAAACACATCGTTCCGGGGTTTCTTGCTTTAGAAGCAACAGTTTATTAATTTATTGTCTGAAATTCAATTCTAGGGCTGGAGTTTGGAGCTATGCGCAAAGGACAGAGTTGGATTACTGTCGGAAGTGACTAGGATTTTGAGAGAGCACGGACTCTCAGTGACGAGAGCTGGTGTGACAACAGTAGGAGAACAAGCTGTTAACGTTTTCTATGTGAGAGATGCTTCGGGGAATCCAGTGGACGTGAAGGCAATCGAGGCTTTACGCGGAGAGATCGGACATAGTATGAGGATTAACGTCAAGAATAAGGTTCCAAGCAGAAGATGGAAAGAAGAAGGTCAAGCGGGAACAGGAGGAGGATGGGCCAAAACCAGTTTCTTCTTTGGGAATTTGCTGGAGAAGTTGCTGCCTTGAGAGAAAAGGTAACTTATATAAATCAAATTACATTGTGTGGATAAAATGTACTGTAAAATGTGTATTATGTATGATCTAGAAGGTATAGTGGGGTGTTTTGACTTGGTCAGAGATTTTGGTGGTTTACCCGAATTCAAACCGAACAAAACCCGGGTTTTGGGTTAATTAGTCATCGTATGACGACCGTGAAATGCACCATTTGAACATGTGTATAATAGAATAATATGGAACTTTCCTATCGGAATGTTTGCTTTTGTGTATGAAACTCAATCCTTCTTATGATCTACTATCTTTGGTCAAATGTATAATACCTATGTTGTTAAAATTTTTGTTTTTTATTTTATTTTAATTTTTGAAGTTGAGATATTCAATAGGGAAAATATTAGTTATATTTGGGGAACCTATGTTGTGATTCTATTCTAAATTGGTGCATTGGCTTGGCCACGAAAATGAGTTATTGACTTAGCATAAAGCAGTAAAATCAGACATATACTTAGCTGCACAATCCAATGAAATTATATTGAACCAGAACCGGGTTTCTGGTTACTTGGTCATAGACTTGGCGATGAAAATGAGTTGATTGACTTAGCATAAAACAGTATAATAAGACGTAAACTTAGCTGCCTAAATAGGTGATATAGTCAAATGTAATATAATCTTTCTACAATAGCAAAATAGTTTGAAATTGAAATAAGTAGCAAGCGTGATTTTCATTTTATGAAAAAGAATATCTCTATGATAAAATAAGTTTGAATTTGGGCCCTTGAATTTCATTTTATGAAAATAGTATCTCTCTCTACTCTAAACTATGCACGAAACCAGGAAAAAAAGTAAACGGCTTGCTGTTTCCATGTCATTTCTAAATAATATTACTTCTTCCATAATGTCCAACCCCAATACTTTACGTATATAAACTCGTTGCGTGATCACCCTTCAAATAAATTTTAAACTCGTTCTCGCAGAAACAGTCAACCAATACGTTTTATTTTTAAGATTCAAGTTGCGTATTTTCTTTTTATTATGTATATATTAATGTAAGTGCCTTTTTAAAATATATATGTTTCTTGAAGAATTTTATTTTATATGTTACGTGAGTTATCCAAACGGGTAAAATTGATATGCCTCGAAGATATGACAATTTATATTTTTAGTTATATTTCTGTTCATATGTCGAAAGAATATAAAAGATAGGATGCTTTCATCAAAATCTCCCTTCATTAACATTTTTTTTTGTTACCTGTCTACTATATGTTTATTATTGCTGCGGTATGCTTAATTTAGGCGTTCAATTAACTTTCACAATAGTAAGAAAAATGATTTAAAATCTTGATTAAATCTTAATTGGTGGGGAAGTTGCCTCAATATAGGAGAAAAACGTGCCCACCAAACTAAAGGCCTCCTGAGCCACAAGGTGCATTTTTGTAGTTCTTGTGAGTTGCATTTTTTCTTTTAAGTATAATATTTTTTACTAAATATTTTTGCAAATATTTTGTAGGTCATATTCGTTTCGGTAATGCTGCGATAAAGACCAACAACACAAAATTAATTGGGAAAAAATGTTTGTTTTTTTATAGCTGAAAAAAGAAAAAAAAAATGTCGTTATTTTTTTTGTGACGACACACCAATATCACCAAATCCTTTTTACTGTTTGCTCCATGTGTTCTTTGTTTTTAAAATTAATTAAAAATGTATGAATTATGTGATACAAAGATAGTTATTTCTAAAATTATGATATATAATTGAGGTTCAAACCCAACACCTACAATATTAAAATAGATTAAAACCACTAAACTAAATTGATAAAAAAATAATAAAGAAAAAAATTGTCAAAAAATTAAGTCACACCAATCTCAATTGCAGCGACATTAAAACAAAGAAGAGCATAATATTTTCCACCAAAACAATCAATTAGAGTCGAACAATCATATAATAAAAATAAAATCTCCATTATGCTTAGGGCTTTTCCCATGTATTGATATGAAGAAAAGGTTTATCATCTTCTTACTTTTCCCTAATTCTCTCAATTAACTTTTCCTTGACTGGTCAACGGGCCCCTGAGAACTGTGGAGTTTATTATGCGACTCAGTTTCAATTTTAATCAAAAATACAAGTTTCTTCTCTTTTCAAAGTCACGTTTAAGCATACATTAACCATTTCAAATTAGAGATATTTCTCTGGTCTGTTTCCCGAAACTTTGGTGTTATAATCATATTACAAATAGGATTATGTATGTAATAAATCACCGGTGGATTTTCCGACACGTGGCCGATCACGTGTCATAAACACATTGCCCATACGTTTACTCTTTGCCCCTCCGCTTTTACAAGACAAACTCCTTGTTTAATTTTCTTTCTCCTCTCGTTATCATCCTCACGAGTGGAGGTCCACGCTTTTAATTTCTTCAAAGAGCTAAAAAGATTGAAGAAAATTTACGGATTTGTTAATTGGAAAGAAGAGAAACCCATAAAAGAGGCACGAAGAACATTTATTTAGAGGTATGTATGATCGGAATATAGTCCAAAGTTTCAATCTTTTCTTTTTTTTGAGTGAGAGGATTTATGTTTTTGCTTGCTTTACATTAAACGAAGGGAGCAAAAAACACTCTGGTCCTACGTTAGTCAATGGAAATTCTCCTTATTTTTTTTGTCATTTTTATCGTAATTATAGATTAAAATTCTTCCACTTTCTGGAATAATCTAGCCATTTACCCTCGAAAACTGAATTTCTACGTTTATTGATTAAAATCTTTAAGTCGCAGTCGATATTCTAGGTGAATAAAGCGCTATTTGTTTCTTTTTGTCAAAAGAGTTACGCAGAGACATTAATGTTTACTGCGTATTTTAGTTTCAGTTTGGTGTTATCCTACATTTGTCGTCTTTCGAGGCTCGGATTCAGAGATATTTATCATTTCTCTCTCAATTTCTCGTAATCTCTGTGGTGGTAGAATCAAGAAACCGCTGCTTAAAGAGTACGAAAAGATGGTGAGTGAAGGAGGATCAACAACACTTAACCGATGCTTCGAGAAAATGAAGGAGATGAAGATGGAAGGAATCGTGATCACTGAGTGGAAAGATATCCCTGTGGAGCTTTTGATGAGGATCCTTAACCTTGTTGATGATCGGACTGTGATCATTGCTTCTGGTGTTTGCAGTGGATGGAGAGATGCTATTTCCTTTGGCCTCACTCGTCTCTCTCTCTCTTGGTACATAGCTTCTTCTTTTTCTCTCCTTTTGTTTTTGTTTCATTATTTGTATGATTGTGTATGATGTTTCAGTTAGAAGAAATCTATATGTAAAAAAGTGTTATGTTGGTTATTAGACAGAATTTTGTATAAAGGACAAGCCTTTGTGGCTGTCTTCATCAATTAAGGTCAAATATTTTAGAATAGCTGATAAATTGAGAGGATCATGTGATTGGAAGTATCAAACTTTTTTGATGAAAATCAATTTGATGATTGATCAGATTTTTTGTGAGGACAGTTTCTTGACGATGGTTTCATTTTCAAGATTCGAATTTGTATATATATGTACCAAGAAACTAGGAGGATTTGATTTTATGTTTACTTTGTTTGTTCTTCAGGTGCAAGAAGAATATGAACAGTTTGGTGCTGTCTCTCGTTCCAAATGTCGTCAAGCTTCAGACTTTAGTACTGAGACAGGACAAACCACAACTTGAGGACAACGCAGTGGAAGCCATAGCGAATCACTGTCACGAGCTACATGATCTTGACCTTAGCAAAAGCTTGAAACTCACTGACGATTCCCTCTATTCTCTGGCTCGTGGTTGCACTAACCTCACTAAACTCAACCTTAGCGGCTGCACTTCATTCAGCGACACTGCTCTCGCGTATTTGACAAGATTTTGCAGGAAGCTCAAAATTCTGAATCTTTGTGGTTGTGTGGAAGCTGTATCTGACAATGCATTGCAGGTGCCTTTTAACATTCAACTCTCTGTTTATGATCAGCTTTTTTTCTTTGTAGTAATAACAGAAACAACGGTCGGAAATTTATGCAGGCTATTGGAGAAAACTGCAGTCAAATGCAGTCACTAAACTTGGGATGGTGTGAGAAGATAAGTGATAATGGAGTCATGAATTTAGCTTATGGCTGTCCTGATTTACGAAGCCTCGATCTCTGTGGCTGTGTTCTAATTACAGGTGAACCTCATAAAGTATAAAATTTTACGAGAAACCTGTACCAAAGCTTTCTTTACCATTTAAACAATTTTTTGGCGTTGTCGCAGATGAGAGTGTGGTGGCTCTGGCGAATCGTTGTGTGCACTTAAGGTCATTGGGGTTATACTATTGCAGGAACATAACCGACAGAGCGATGTATTCGCTGGCTCAGAGCGGAGTGAAGAACAAGCACGAGATGTGGCGATCGGTTAAGAAAGGCAAAATCGATGAAGAAGGACTAAGAAACCTCAACATTAGCCAATGCACTTACCTCACACCTTCAGCGGTTCAAGCTGTCTGCGATACATTCCCTGCGCTCCACACTTGTTCAGGCAGGCATTCCCTCGTCATGAGCGGTTGTCTGAATTTAACAACGGTT
Organism: Streptanthus diversifolius; assembly: GCA_039880935.1. Lineage (NCBI taxonomy): Eukaryota > Viridiplantae > Streptophyta > Magnoliopsida > Brassicales > Brassicaceae > Streptanthus > Streptanthus diversifolius. Next base: position 1,618,658 of record JAXGFM010000015.1, on the reverse strand, counting down.
CACTGTGCCTGCATCCTCCAGGCTCACCGCACACACAACCACACCGCTTTCCCTCACCCGGCTCATTGAACCAGTGTTAGCCAAGAGGGTGTCTTCCTTGGTATGTGTACCTATAAGCCTAACGTTAAATAATCAAAAGCTTGTTTGCTTGAGTTTTTCTTTTCGTCTTTAATCATGCAGTCTCATGACTAAAGTTTTTAACATTATAGCTACCTTGAACTGATTACAAAGTCCTTTACTTTTAACGATCATCATCATAAAGTAATGAGTAGCTCAAGCTGAATCAAAATGCAATGTGGTATCGACTATGTATACGATTCTGCCACTGAATGCTTTCTGTAAATGTTCGATCAAGAATACAAATCTCGGTTCACTTATTGCCTTAATAAAAAAAAATATATATTTTATCCAGCAGATAATTTGAGTTATTGCGTCCGCCTTCTTCTGTCGTGTAACAACACTCTTTGGAAACAAAACAACGGATCTTTCCTCACGAAAGGTCTTGTTAGTTCAGTTGTCATTATCGCTAACCATCTCCTTCTGTTTTACTCGCGGTGTGGCAGAATGGGAACTGCGCTTTGACGAAATGCCTGAGAGAAATGTTTTCTCGTGGAACGCTTTGATTGAAGGGTACATGAATTCTGGGGACAACAGGACTTCTTTGAAGCTGTTTGATATGATGCCAAAGAGGAATGAGTACTCCTGGAACGTGATTGTTTCCGGCTTCGTCAAGGCTGGTGAGCTAGGCGTAGCTAGGACATTCTTTGACGCCATGCCTGAAAAAGATGTGGTGACGTTGAACTCTCTGCTTCATGGATACAGCTCAAACGGCCCATATAGTAATTCTTTGCTTCTGATTTTTTGTTTCTGCAGCTGACTTATCGCGTCGTGTACTACATGATCTATACATCATTCTTGCTATATAGTTTGCTTGTGGAGTCTTCTAGTTGCTGGCGTTTTACTTCCTCTTATAATCTGTAAAAAGTCACCCTCATAACAACCATTCAAGGTAATCAATTTTGCCTATAGCAATGGGCTGAAAAATTAAGGATCTGTGGTACTGATTTGAAACCTTCCGTTGATTCACATGTCTTCTATGCAAGAAGAAGTTGTTTTGGAAGACATGTGAATCAGTTGAGGCATTCAAAATATTACTAGAAAGTTTTTATTTCACCCATTAATGTTCTAGGCAAAGAAGACTCACAGTTTAACGTTACAACGCCTCTGTCACGGATCACGGCTTGAAGATGAAGTGGTTGAGTTGGAACGCAAGATTCTGGAGCAGCATAGGCAAGAAACGGTTGCGAAAGAGAAGAAGAAGGCCGGGGAAGAAAAGATAGCTGAGTGGAAATCATGTGCTGAAACTATTGATAAAGAGACTGAAGAGGTGGAGCTTGAGGTTTCAGACAACTGTGTCAAAGATATGAATGAGCTTTTAAGCTCTATTTTGGTAAGTAAAAAGATTTGTTTGAGATCAGTGGCCCTTATGGTTGTTGATGATTGTTGACTACTCAATCTGAGGGTGAATAACGCCAAATGAAGGAAAATTACAACAAAACATTATTGCAATCTTGTAATGATTACAAAGTACAAACCATGCATTTCTCTCTTTTTCTTGTAGTTACTTTAACAATATGTTAAGTTTGATCCATCAATCATCATCATTACAAATATATGTTTTTTTAACTTAGTGGCCGCAATCACATTCACATGTGAGACCAACAATTGCAATGTGAATGTGTGGTATTGATCATTTGCCTTTGTATACAATTTCATCGTCGTCTACATCAAATGCTGGATTGCAGAGACATCTGAAGAGTCTACCAATCCCCTGTAAAAAATGTCCAATTAAAAATCGAAATCTCTGTTTATCTGCTAACAGTATCATCAAAGAATGACTTTAAAAGTGAGAATTCACCTGAGTGAGCAGAGGAGTTCTGTATGAAAGTGGTTGTGAAGAATCGTCATCACTGCTACTGTCATCATCGTCGCTGCTGTCTTCATCTTCTCTTCTTGACGTGGCACCGTTCCTCAATTGCTTTTCTTGCTGCACAAACCACAACAATCTTGAATCAGCACAAGAAACAAAAACAGATCAGTATGTGAATATAGATATATGTTATTGACAAAACCTGGAAAATCTTCCCAAGAATCTTGAGAGCCATTGCACGAGATTTAAGCACATCTTTTCTCAAGTTGTTTTCCCGCAATACCTAAACCAGTTTTTTTTTTTTTTTTATCATGAATCATCATATCCTATGTCTTGAGATTTAACGAATATAAGCAACAGAAGATCCAAAAGAACTAACCATCTGACACACATGTAATAGAGTCACTTCAATGTCAACCACATTGAGTTTCCACAAAGATCCCATCAGTGTATCTTTGTTGGTTTGAATATGAGACTCCAACTCATTCGCTGGACTAGTCCCGTCTTTCTTGGATCTTCGGTTACTCTCTTCTTGCAGCTGAAGTAACTGAAAAGCACTTTTGGCTGCACTGATCTGTGATTTCCAAGAATGTCCTTTGTTCCTAACCCATTCAGCTACAAAAGGAACTCCTAAGTAAAGAGCTCTCTTCCCAAGTTCTTGAGCTGCTTGTCTTGTGTATACATATCCAATTGTATGCAGCATATCTGGTCCAAAAGCTATAACAAATTCATTCATAAGACTTGATTTCAGATTTCAAAGAAATGTTTTGTGTAATTAACTAACAAGTGAAAGAAGACAATGCCTGCATCTGATAGTCTCTTGGCTTCAGATTTAGCTCGGTGTATGAAACCTTCTTTGTCCCCATGGACGTATTGGTTTAGAAAATCTTTGAGAAATCTCGCGAGGTTTTCTTCTCTTTCTCGCTGAACAGCCTGCAAATAAAAAGGAAGAAGGGTCTTTGTTTATGTAAGAGCATATCATATACTAGTTATATAATATATGGTTTTGCCTTTAGTTTGTCATGAATCTGATCAGGGTTTTCGGTTTCAGAAGCCATTTGAGTGGAAGCCATTGATGCAACAGCTAAGTGACCGATATAATCCTCGAATAGTTCACTTCCGAAAAGAAGAGCGAAAACAGCCGTTGGATCAACCATTGTTTCTCTGATCGGAAATAGCATTAAAGATTGTCAGAGAAAGAAGAGAGGAGCACATCATTCTTACTCAAAAAGGGAAAAAAAGTAATTACTTAGGAGCTGAGAATTTTCCAGTCCGATCATACGCTTCACGATGAACAGGATCACTCAGAACCTGGTAAGCTTCTCCTAGAACCTGTTCCAAGGCCAAGAAGAAAACTCTTGATTTGATCAAAATTATCAAAATAAAACAAGAAAATGGGTGACATTGTAAAGAACTTGCCTGAAACTTTTCAGCAGCCAAAGGATCACCTTGATTCTTATCAGGATGAACTTGTCTTGCCTAAAGATTTAAGTGTCAGTCCTCCAAGAACAGGGAATCTAAGACAACTTGAAAGAAAACAAGTATAAAAACTCAACCTTGTTGTAATAAGCCTTTCGAATCTCTTCCTCGGAAGCGGAGGGAGTGACACCAAGAACATCATAGTAGACTGTTTCCTTCACCATGATCGGATCAAAGTAAGAGAGATTTGAGGAGTTATGCAGAAAAAGAAAGATGTAACTTTTTGTGAAGATAAGAAAAGAAAGATAGGTTTGGCGTCTGTGTGTGAAGCTTTTAGGAGATGTGGGGAAGAAGAAGTTGGACACAAGAGAGGGTGTGTGATCTGCTTGAAGAAGCAAAAAAGGAGATGTCTTTACAGTTATGCAATTTTGTATAATAAAAAACTAATTTGCGCCGCTTTTTAGCGGGAGCTACACTTTCACTCTTTCTTTTTAACTGTCCACTTGGTGCTTTATATCATTCATTCATCTCATGCCTCCTTTGATTATTCCATTTCTAAATCATTGTTGACATTATTAATCAAGCTACCATTTTCTGTTCTGTATTGTTGAACATTCAAGAAAAAAGAAGATGATGATGATTCATACAGTACCACTTCGATCAGGTATAAATTTTTATCATTTAGCAAATGGAAATCAATCAAAAAGAAAAAAAAGTAAGGTCCTACCGGGAGTCGAACCCAGGTCGCTGGATTCAAAGTCCAGAGTGCTAACCACTACACCATAGAACCATCTTGTCCTAAGTTATTGTATTAATATTTAAAATCTAAAAGTACATAGCACGACTTTGCTTTGATTTGCCACTTGTAGGAAGAACAAATGTTAGCCACTGGCTGTTACGCGATCTCCATTGTTCAATTTGATGTACTTCTTACTTTTCTGTCACCAAAGACAAATACAGGTTTTTTTATTTTTAATAAGATTACAGTTTGGGCCATTGTTACAAAAAGTCCCATGAGTAGCAAATAGTCAAAATCTGCGTCATCTCAGTATCAGTAGAGTAAAAAAAAAATGATCATACGCATTGTAGCATTGACAGCTAATGCAGATGACACAGAATATGTCTTCTCTCAATCAGATAACATACATGGTTAACTGGTATGGAGCTGATATTAGAAATTTTCGTCCTTGAAGCTTTGTTGTGCCTTTCTTTTCTTACCGCCTACTGAAATCAGTGGGGAGTTTATTTGAAGCTAAGTAACCAAAGAAGTGATAAACCAACACAGTTAAAGATGACCGGAGATGACCGGCGATTTTCTTGTGATGACCGGAGATGACCGGCGATTTAAATGATCATACACTCTATGATGAGCGGCGATTTTCTTGTGGTAGAGATGACCGGAGAAACTGACGCAACACCGGAGCAGAGTCGTCTCCATCATTCCCCGGCTTCACTTTCATTCAAACTCGCGAATCCGAGAAATGGCGTTTGATCAAACAGATTGTGTGGCCGCTACGCAATACGTCAGTTTCGTTTGTGATTGATACTAATCGTTTTCTAGCCTCACACGTGTCACTGCCGTGTTTTTAAAAAAAATAAAATAAATGGCTCAGTTTTATTTTGCAAGTATATGGAAATTCATATGAGAAGTGTTAGGTTCAAAACTCATATGAAGGGCCAATGTTACTTTTATTTTTTCTTGGCTTGTATTTATATTTTCTTACAGTCAACGTATATTTAATTTTGTATAGTCGATGATTCGTACAAATTCGTGTATATTTATTTTTCCTTTAAATGCAAAAATTATTATTCCCTTAAATGCAAAATTTATTTTAAAAGTTTCACACTCTGTATATAAGAAATTCTCACACTTTGTATATAAGAAATCTCTTCTTTATTAAGGCAAAACTTCTCAAAACCTTACAAACTCTCTAAGTTATTGGAACACACTTTGATCTAATAGCTTTTCTCTCTAACTTTCGTATTTCTCACACCACAAACCTTTTCCCAAGGTTTTTATTTATAGTCTCCTAAATCCCTTAAATCTCTCAAGAGATAACACCAAATCTTATCCTATCTTATAAGATAAATACATGAGTTAATCTTTTCTTCTAACTTATCTTCTCAATTTAGATAACCACAAATCTCTTGTGGATATCTCTCCACTCATGTTGGAGTTTATCCAACATATTTTCCTTTACGTAGATTGATATTGACCAAAACTCTGTTATGTATTAAATATGTCATAGTTTTTCAAGATCTGGTCGTCCAACATGACCGATGTTCTACTCTAAAGGAATCCTGAAATAAACATTGCTGCATGGCTATATAGCCTATACATGAAACTAACACATCATTTTTTGCATAACAAAAATTAGCAAAAAAAAATGAACATAATTCTAGCAGAATATCATTATTTAATTCTAGCATAACCTAATAACTGATCAAATATGTCATAGTTTTTCTTTTTTAATTAATCAAAACATTATTTTTATACAACACAAACCAATATATAATTCATTCAACAGACATTTTTTTATCATTAAGAATCATACATCATTTTATTTATTAATTTAGATCCAACAAACTCGGATATATAAGACTTAATATATAATGAAATATGAGCTCTTATTAATTTGTAGCATTGCATATGCGTCTGATCTCTCCCTCAAGACCGATCTTCACCCCAATGGTACTCATCTTTACCATGGCTTTAGCGAAATCCGTAGCAAAATTAGCCTTCGAACTCCCGTTAGTCGCCAAATACGAATCAATGATTTTCTTCATGTTATTGTCTTGGTACAAAACTGAGTCCGATAAAATGACTCCTTTGCCATTTCTGATGTTCCGAAATATTTGGTCGTCGAACACAAACTGGCTTTCCCAATCCAACGGAATCCTTACATTAACATCGCCGCCTTGGGGACACTTTGATCTCAGCACTTGGAAGAATTCTGGATTTATCGTCGAATCTTGAGCATCTAAACGTGGTATCACAAAGAAACACGCTGTTGTACCGATAGTATGTGCACCTTTAAACAGAAATAAAGTTTCGATTAACAAGGGATGTTTATATTTCATCTAGTCGTCGAGATTGGGATAATTACTTACCAGCACTAAGAAGTACAAGATCTTTATCCGAAAGCCCTTTTTCTCTGAATTTTGATTTCAAAGTGTTTATGGAATCTTCAACATCCGGCAAGTTCGCAGCATTACTCTTAGCTGCAATCTGGCCATCTCTTCGACCGGTTGGAACCTCGTAAAAAGGTCCTTTTGCCTGTTAATATAATGTTCAGTTTTACAGGTTTAACCTAATAAAGAGACATGAATACACTCACTTTTTTTATTTGGTACAGTTTCGGTCAATGCGGCAAAGACATAAACAGAGTTGAACATAACAACTGGATCCTTTGATGCAAATGAGTTTACTCTTGTCAAAATATTTTTATATCAATATTGTCCTTTTATATTCAATACTAGTATTGGCAAAATATTTTTGAAAGTATTATTTTTCTTTTTGGTCGGAACTAGTTAAAGTGTTACCGCAACAACAGCGTCTCTAGCAGCAAGAGCAACGATGTCAGCGCAAGACACAACGCCGGGACAAAAACGTTCAAGCTCTGTTTTGGCATCATCTATAACATCGAAACCGCCCACACCAGCGTTACCCGCAGCAAACCTCTCGTCATCATTTACGTCGTGTTTGATTAGAATAGACCCATCACAACCCTCCAACATATAACCAAACCAAGTTATGTCGGTAAAGTCGGAACAAAAACATCATGAAGAATAGTGAAAATATGGTTATTAATTCAATTCTTTGCATTGGATTTTCTTAGAACTGTACCTCAACAAAGCAATCGTGGAAGTGGAGACGGAGTAAAACTGCAGCATTTCCCGCGTCGCGGGTCACTGCTTGTTGAACAACGTCACGGACGATTGATTCTGCTGATGGACATGTTTTTGAGTAGAACCCAAATTGGAGTTGCGCCTCTGAAAGACTTAATTGATCATAAGCAAAAAACAAAACTAGAAATGTTGCAAGAGTGATCATTTTCGGACTAAAGGAATGATTCGATATACTCTCTCGTACTCCACGGCTCAATTTTTTTATGATGATCATTTAATGTAACTTGCAAAGTTTTGTAATTGTTTCGTCGATATTTATATGCATAGAGGATATTAGAGATATATCTTTCATATTTTTGACTTTATGTCATTCATTGTATTTGTATAGCTGTTACCGCGTAAAATGCTTCCGAAAGGTGACAAAAAATTTATTCGAATTTTGTAAAAATGTATTATAGTAACATTTAAACAAAATATTAGTACTAAACTATTCAATAACGTAAACTTCTTACCGTTTTATTTTCCCAAATAGCTGAGTTCTTCCACGGCGAGAAGCCATATCAGTAAATAATAAATAAACTTATTTTACCTTATTACAACTTTGGACGTCCTTTTTCTATAAAATTAGAGAAAAAATTGTAAGCTAAGTAATAAATAATTTAAAAATTAAATATATATTTGAAAATGAAAAACAAACCTCAATATAGGGCATCGTCAAAAGGTTCACGTGGATAATATATAATAACGTGGCGAGTATTAACGCTGGAAAACTGCATGTGACAACAAATTAAAGAGATATATATTGAAATCCATCGTAACGTCTTTTGTTTTCTCTGAAAATTGTCAATGTGAATATCTCAAAGCTCAACCAAATGACCGCATGTGGCAACAAATTTTAGAACTGCGACAAGTTCGATGAATTATTCTTATATGGACGACTCTCTTTCTCTCTCTCTCTGAGGCAGAAGGTTTCAGCTAAACAAGGTTAGCTCTTTGTAATCACGTGACGATATTTGTCATAACAGCACGTGCAAGTCGGGTTTATAACAGCGACGGATATTTCTATGATTATGCTTTCTCTGTATCGTCTTCTGTATTTGAGTTTATAAAACAGGGGAGACATAAAAAAAAAAAACAGTTATAATTTCTCTAAATTGATTAGGAGACTGTAACTTATGTAGTAATCTTGTGTTTTTATATCACAAGATAACAAGTCTGGAAACATCGATTGCATGTTTTCCTTGGAATTTGCTCATCATTTTTCATTTAGCATTAACTGTTTCAAAGTGGTTACATTTTTTTGCGTTAAAAAAAAGTGATAACAGAATTTTTTTTTAAAGAAAAATATTTTATTTTAAACTTGTAAAAAAAAAATTAAAATGTCAATTCTGAAATTCATAAGAGATTCAAACCTAGCACTCTATAGTTAAAAAGATATTAAAAATTACTAGGCTAAATTGACAACAAAAAAAACTAAAAAGTGATGAAATATGTTAAAAAAAGAAAAAGAAAACAAAACAAGTGATGGAGATATTGCGCCCAACAAATAATTAATTCCTATAAGGCCTCGAGACCAACCCTTAATGTAGGAACTGGATTTAGAATAATCCCCCGTTTGCGTTTAGAACAATAATTTTTTATACCCAAAAATATTTATACTTTTATATTTGAAGAATATATATCTAAAACCCACACATAGAGCATTTTTAAAATCAGGATCGCATAGTACACAAAAAAACGCAAAAAGACATGACTTGTCATGCATATTTGAAGTATATGCTTAACTCAAATGGATCAAGAAAATTATGAACTTAGAGATTCTCTTATAAATTGTATTGCAACAGCGAATTACGTGATATATCTACGTATCTAAATATTTATCATATAAAAGTATGAATGTACACATTGACAAGACGGAATAATGTAACCGTGTTTGTAACGAAAAATAACATAAGTTGGTGGAAAATGAGCCAATGAAACAAAAATAAGAAATGAACAAAATGATGAATTGATGGCACGCGAAGATAAGAGAGTTAGAAAGATGCAAAACTTATGTTATGTCACTTTCCTTTGATATTCACACTCAAAATCTCTCTCTCTCTCTCTCTCGCTTTCCCCACTGACTAGACTAGACCAGACACATTTTAGTTCTTGCCCCCTTTTCTCAGACCATTTTTTCACTCACTTTCCAAATTTTCCTTTTTATATATATATATATTTGTATTACCAAAAATAATAGAGTGTGTAGTTTAGATTTTTGAAATGAACCCATCATTTTTCGCACTTGAACTTGATTTGATTTTATAACCTACCCATAATCCCACTTCTATTCATTTTTTCCCCTTTCCCCGATCCATGCGCTTCCACTTAGTATTCTTACTCATCATCATTCCTTCTTTTCACTATAGGTGTTTCAGTTCGTTTTAACATATATTTTTAAACATATTGAATAAGACCTCATTAATTTTTATTCCGTTGTGTATTTCGTATGTACACGTACATGAGTGTTCTTTAGTAACCTACAGAGACGATGTGGTCTAAATAATATTGCAATATAGAATGAGAAAGACAAATTCACTCGAGAGTCGAGATTCGAGAAAGCAAATTGTTTATTCTGAATTTGTTTGTCATAGTTATGTGCATCTATGCTTATATATATATATATAAGATAGTAAGAGGCTTTAATGCCATTGTCGTTTGAAACTATAATCATAGCTAAACGTTATTTTTATATAATATCCTACAGATGTCCTGTCTACATGTTAATTAGAATATATAGTAGGATTAGTTAAGATTTATTTTTAGGTTAGACATATAGGACGGAATCAATAATCCCAAACTTTTGTGTAGCCTTTCGTTGACAAAATAAATTTTGTCTTCAATAAGAAAAAGGTTACGTAGGACTTAATTAGTTCTTGCAATTGCCAAAAAGGCTAAAACCTAATGTCTTTTAAGCTTTAAAGCAAAAGGCTAACACTGTAAGTCTCCACCCATTGCGCTAATATCATTGATCTTAGATTCTTTGAGGATCTCTTTCCCTTCCTTTATGCACACCTATTTACTACATGTATATGTAAATGTATGTGTATACATCAACAAGATTATTATCTTTATGCAGACCATTTTCTCATCATCTAAATTGACATATGTAATTTTTTTTTGTTGTTGTTAAAGAATTCACATATGTATAACACAACTAGTTCGTTACATTCACTAAGGTCAGAAGTTCCAAACATATTTTCCTTTCAGATATTTTATAAGATGAGTAAAACTGACTATATATACTTCCTTATAAATTAATATATTTTGTTTCTTTCATGGTTGATGTCAGTATTTATTTATTTATTTTTTAAGACGAATCTCATGATATTATTGTTCTTGAGCGTACCAAGATAAAATGTTAGGAAGATATATAGAGGATTAACTACATCAAACAAGTTGCAAGACATATACTTGAAATTATGATTCATTCGTGATGACTCACCAAGTTAGGTGACTTTGTTCAAAAGATTTAAATTTTCATTACTTTAATCTTTAATTTTATCCATGTATATGTGGTAGATTATGGCTTAAATAGCAGTTTAGTTTTCTATTATAAGAGTTTTATCGTAAGCAAGAAGAAAACAAAAGAGTTAGTTAGGGAGATAATTTGGGTGAAAGCCTTATTTCGACAAAGCACAACTTGTAAGAGTTTTGGATAAACACATGCGCTTTCGATTTTGCTGCAAATTAGTTTTAAAGTTAGGTGATTCTGTATATATGCAAAAAGTTGAAGTTACTGTAATTTGTTTTCATAATAAAAGTTCGTTGTTGTCGATTCTAAGCAGTATATATATATATCGAAATTACGTTAAAGTTTGCATTTTCCTGTTATATAATCGTTGCTTCTGAACCATAGTTAAATTCTTTCGATGTCCCAATTAAACTTTGAAACTTGTTTTAGTTTATTTCATAACAAACTGACAATAATTGTCTTCATCTGTATTTCATTGCGTCTTCTGGTTGTCGATGAACTCTATAGCAAAGAAAATATTTTATCATCGTCGGTCTCAAATTCCTATTAAATGCCAGATAATTTACTTATTAATCCAATGAACCAATTATCAAATTTTTAACCAATATATTTTGAATAAACTCAACAATTTGGAAACTTGATTAATATTTTCTTTACACCGATTAAGAAATTTAAATATAATTTTAAACATTTATCTATCCATACAATTTTAACTTTTTGAATAGTATTATCTTGATTTTGTATTGGTTAAATTATACATACAATTAATTTTAATATATTATCATTTCTATCCTAAGTTGATATAGAAAATGTGTTTCATTTGTAATTATATTATTTTAAAAATCTTATTAGTGAATATGTATATATATAAATTTTAGTGGTTATATATATATATATATATAAAAATTATTACTATATTAAAAAATCTTATTAAAATATAAAAATTATAAGTAAAATTGTCTATGTCACAATTAATTTGATGTTATTTTACAATTTTTCAAAAGTTATATCATCTTTTTATGAGAACAAAAGTGGTGATAAAATATTACCAAACTTGAGAAATTCGCATCTCAAATATTTTTTAAAGATGCATTTAAAAATAAAAACTGACTAAAATATGTTTTGATAAAAATTATTTTTTAATTAATTTTTAAAATAGTATAATAAAAAGAAATAACCTATATTAATATATAGTAAAACTATAATTAGTTGAATTTGATTTCGTAATAGGATTGAATCATAAATCTCTGATGACGTAATAGACGACCCAAAAAATGATGGTAAAACTTTTTTACTCTATAATTTTTATTAAAAAAAAAAGTTAGAACAACATGAAAACTAGGATGTCATCACATTAAGTATGATGTATATGCAAATAACGAAAGAAACTAGGGGTAATCTCGTCAACAAGTCCCTATATAAGCCAACACACATTTGCACATAACTCAACCTACACACCTTAACTAACCAGAAAGAAGAAGCATATAAGAAAGAAGAAGCAGAGCAAATAAAGAAGATGATAACAGGAAGCGAATTCTATAAAGTGATGTGTGCAATGGCACCACTCTACTTCGCCATGTTCGTAGCCTATGGATCGGTCAAGTGGTGGAAGATCTTCTCGGCGGAGCAATGCTCCGGAATCAACCGTTTTGTCTCGGTTTTCGCCGTCCCGATCCTCTCTTTCCACTTCATCTCACAAAACAACCCTTACAAAATGGACACTATGTTCATCATCGCCGACACTTTGTCAAAACTCATGGTCTTCGTTTTGCTCTCTCTATGGGCCGTTCTCTTCAAGTCCGGTGGTCTCGATTGGCTCATTACTCTCTTCTCAATCGCCACTCTCCCTAACACTCTCGTTATGGGAATCCCTTTGCTTCAAGCCATGTACGGAGATTACACTCAAAACCTCATGGTCCAACTCGTTGTTCTTCAATGCATTATTTGGTACATTTTTCAATTTTTTATATGTTATTTATCTATTTTTTTGACTGATTGGTGACCCGTAGAATGGTAGAACAAAATTAATGAAACACAGGCTATTGGTAAAATTATATATGTCAAATCACAATCAAAATCAAATGAATTTACTTATTGTGCGGTATTTCATTCAATGAACCTAATTTTGATTAATTAGCTGAATTATTTATAACCTATGATATTAACTGTAATATATTTATGTGTGTAGGTATACTCTACTACTCTTCCTCTTTGAACTCCGAGCAGCGAGGTTGCTTATCCGAACCGAGTTTCCAGGACAAGCAGCTGGGTCAATCGCTAAGATCCAAGTCGACGATGACGTCATCTCTTTAGACGGCATGGATCCGCTACGTACAGAAACTGAAACCGATATCAACGGTCGGATCAGGCTCAGGATCCGACGGTCCATATCATCCGTACCCGAATCTGTTGTCTCTTCCTCTTTATGCCTAACCCCTCGAGCCTCAAATCTTTCCAACGCCGAGATTTTCTCCGTCAACACTCCTAACTGTTTCTTTAACGGTGGAGGAAGCGGTACGCTTCAGTTTTATAACGGTAATAACGAGATCGTGTTTTGTAACGGTGATCTAGGCGGTTTCGGCTTTACTCGACCCGGATGTGGTGTAAGCCCGAGGAGGCTATCGGGTTATGCTTCTTCCGATGCTTACTCGTTGCAGCCGACGCCACGTGCCTCAAACTTCAACGAGCTTGACGTTAACGGAACCGGTACGCCGGTTTGGATGAAATCTCCTGTCGCCGGGAGAATATTCCGGCATACGTCGTCGCCGAAGATGATGTGGGAGTCAGGTCAGAGACATGTACCCAAGGATACTATCAACGGTACGTTTTTCTTTAAAAGGATGTGTCGTTTTCTCATTTTCGTAAGCACTGACACGACGCCGTTTGGTCATTTTCCTTCTCTTTTTCATGTATTAATAATTTACTTATTCTCAAACTATTTTTTAATTGATTTGTCAGATTTTCTTAGAAAATTTGATGAATAGAGAAACCTTGAGACACTACATAAATGCAGCTTTTTCAGATTAAAACTTAGCTTATGTCTCTTTTATTTTCCAAATCCCTAGGAATAGACTAAATGAAAAAATCAATCTAATTACACTAAAGATTAATAATATAAGTTGTAATCATAAAATCCAAATTATTTTATTGATTTAATACTCTGTATGCATATTTTGAATTTTGCTAACTTTATCATTTATTTCGTGTTTTTGAGCTTAAGATTCTAATGAAACAACATGATGAAGCATGTAAATAAAGCGGACCCCTCATACCACCCGCAAAGTTACTATAATCAATTGAATCACATAAATGGTCAACAATATGTTGACTTTTGGATCTATGATATTTTTTGGCATCACAAGTCAATCCTTTTTTTTTCTGAAAGAGAGAGGCTATCATTTTCCTCCAGCACGTGTGTAATCATCAGCGAAACCGACGCACGATTTTTATTTTATTTTTCCTTCTAATTATCTTTTCCCATATGAGTATTGATTCCACAACCATTATTAACAAGACGACTATATATTAGTGACTATATATTAGTGTATGTATTAGCTGACGTGTATATATGATTATGTGGCAGTACCAGAGAAGGAGATCAGCTTCAGAGACGCACTTAAGGCTGCACCGCCGCCTACCGCAGTCGGTGGTGCTGCTTCCATGGAGGAAGGAGTCGCTGGAAAAGACACAGCTTCGGTTGCTGCCCTAGGCAAGCAAGAAATGCCAAGTGCCGCTTTGTTGGTGCGGCTCATACTAACTGTTGTGGGACGCAAGCTTTCTCGAAACCCTAACACCTATTCTAGCATCTTAGGTCTTGTCTGGTCACTTATATCCTTCAGGTAAGTAATCAATTACTTAAATCCGTCTATTATCATTTATCTGATTACTAACGTTTACTGAGTTTTTTTAATGAATAATGAGCAGATGGAATATAGCGATGCCAAGTATTGTAGCATTTTCGATAAAGATAATATCAGATGCAGGTCTTGGGATGGCCATGTTTAGTTTAGGTATGATAAGTTCCTTATTCTACATGATAGCTCGATAAATCTTTTTGTTTTTAAGTGTACAAATACTCAACAAATTTAAATTTACAGGTCTATTCATGGCGTTGCAGCCAAAGATGATCGCTTGTGGTGCGAAGAAAGCAACACTGGGGATGTTGATTAGGTTCATCTCAGGTCCCGTTTTCATGGCTGCTGCTTCACTTCTTGTCGGATTGAAAGGTTCTAGGTTACATGCTGCCATCGTACAGGTAAACATTGGTTCATATCGAGTATTCAGAGTTTGCTTCGATTTAGACACAATAGTATATACTCTATGGCTATTATTTAGATTTTTTTTTAATGTTGATTAATTAATGGTGTATATATAAGCAAACTTGACGAGGCCGATATGTTTTTGTTTCAATGTATAGGCGGCTCTACCTCAAGGGATAGTACCGTTTGTGTTTGCGAGGGAGTATGGGTTGCATCCAGACATACTCAGTACATTGTGAGTTTCTTGCTCTTTTAATTTTTTTTTAAAATCTTTTCTACATTAATGGTTTGAAGGTTTCAAAATGTGAGATTTTAATCGACGTGAAATCTTATCTGTTTATTGATGTTTTCTTTTCAGGGTTATCTTTGGTATGATAGTATCTTTACCCGTAACTATTCTGTACTACGTGCTCTTGGGCCTATGATATACAACAACATTGAAGAAAAAAAATTCACAATAAAGGGGCGTGGAAATAGAGACTCGTGAGCTCTTAACAGTTGTTCTTGGAGAGCTTGTGAGAAAAGTTAACGGTTACATTCGATTACCGGTCAATGACTCAATGGTTATGGAACGTATTAAATTATGTATTTAATTAATATTCAACATTGATCCTATGGAGGGTACGTGCATGGTGTCTAGAGGTTTAGGTTAGGAATTAATCGTGAATATTATTCCCACGTTGATTTCTGCGAGCGGAATGGTTTTATGATGTATAGTGAAACCATGAATCATATAAGAAATCTTTCATGAAAATTCTTAGTCAC
The DNA here is from genome assembly GCA_039880935.1 of Streptanthus diversifolius. NCBI lineage: Eukaryota > Viridiplantae > Streptophyta > Magnoliopsida > Brassicales > Brassicaceae > Streptanthus > Streptanthus diversifolius. Next base: position 1,602,922 of record JAXGFM010000015.1, on the reverse strand, counting down.
AAAGACCAATATTAAACCAAATATTATGCAATACGAGCTGATTAATAATACATATAATTTAAAATGCTAGCATTCTTCAGAGATCCTAGTTAGCTATCTAGTTCGTATGACTCTGTTTCAACTCATAGATAACCTCTTAACGTTTACTTAAAAGGATAAAAACAATTCTCAGTCTTCATCAAAGAAATAACCAGAAAACGTATAAGTACGAGACAATAAATCTTGGTCATTGTACTCTGTCGTAGGACTCCTATCTCTATTTAAGAGCATCTTCAATGGAGAACAGAAGTATCTCAAATTATATCTAAGTGTGAATACAAACAAATATTTATATTTAATTATAAGTTTCTCATGGTTTTGAGATATCCAAATAATAGTTAATTGATATTTGTATTTTATTATATTTTGGGTAACTTTATGAGATACTCTCATTGAGGGTGCTCCTAGTCGGCTTTGGAAAAAACAACTAATTACAGTCATAATTTTAGTGGTGAGACTTGAGAGTGACGGCCAAGAATATAATTAAGAGCCAATTAAGATCGGCACCATTAATAACAAAAATTGCAACTTGATGGCCAAGAATATATTAAAATACTACCAAATTTCCCAATTAAGGTAAAACCGCCCGAGACAAAGCATTTCGATGGGTGCCGATTTGCTGCTTTTAGAAACACCACGGCGTGAGCAATAAGACAAAGGAATTAATAGCAGATTTAAATTTAATTTATTGCTAAATTCGTAATTACAAAACTCCACGTGGACGAATATCGTAAGCGCCAAGTGGAAGATCATTCGAGAAAGACTAGGCAAAACCAAAGGCAAAAACGCCCCTAGTAACGCGAAAGCCGAAACTGTCGAGTGGTATATCTGTAAATACGTCCTCTTCTATTACCAGCTATAAAGATCCCTTCTTCTCGGTTTCTCTCGTCTCACTTACAATCACACACAAACAAAACCAAAGATCAAGTTCGTCACTGTCGATAATGTCTACGACCGGACAGATTATTCGATGCAAAGGTTTCTTTTTCCCAAACAATGTTTCATCGGTCGTTGATCGGTTTTATTTCTGATATTTTTTTGATGCGAATTTCTGAGAATTTTATATATCGTTTCATGGTTGTGGTTGCAGCGGCTGTGGCCTGGGAAGCCGGAAAGCCACTGGTGATGGAGGAAGTAGAGGTTGCTCCGCCGCAGAGACACGAAGTTCGTATCAAGATTCTCTTCACTTCTCTCTGTCACACCGATGTTTACTTCTGGGAAGCAAAGGTATATCAATAAGACCTAAACATAATTCATGATTAATCTCTGACTCTGAGTTTTATCACAAATTCGGGAGTTTTATATTTTTGACTCCGCAGGGACAAACGCCGTTGTTTCCTCGTATCTTCGGCCATGAAGCTGGAGGGTAAAAAAAATCCGTAATCTTCTTTCATTTTGGTATTTAGCGTTTAGAGATTCAGAATTTTTGGTTTTTGGTTATGTAGGATTGTGGAAAGTGTTGGAGAAGGAGTGACTGATCTTCAACCTGGAGATCACGTGTTGCCGATTTTCACCGGAGAATGTGGAGATTGCCGTCACTGCCACTCGGAGGAATCTAACATGTGTGATCTTCTCAGGATCAACACTGAGCGAGGCGGGATGATTCACGACGGTGAATCGAGATTTACCATCAACGGCAAACCGATTCACCATTTTCTTGGAACCTCCACGTTTAGTGAGTACACAGTGGTGCACTCCGGTCAGGTCGCTAAGATCAATCCGGATGCTCCTCTTGAAAAAGTCTGCATTGTGAGTTGTGGTTTATCCACTGGTTTAGGGGCAACTTTGAATGTGGCTAAACCCAAGAAAGGTCAAAGTGTTGCCATTTTCGGTCTCGGTGCTGTTGGTTTAGCCGCTGCAGAAGGGGCTAGAATCGCTGGTGCTGCTAGGATCATTGGTGTTGATCTTAACCCCAATAGATTCGAGGAAGGTAGTTAAAAATGATTAGTCTTCTGACTGTGATCTTCTCTAAAATAATCCCCTCACTTACATTGAGTGTGAACTGAATTCATGGCAGCTAAGAAATTCGGTGTGACCGAGTTTGTGAACCCTAGAGAGCATGACAAACCAGTTCAGCAAGTCATCGCTGAGATGACAGACGGTGGTGTGGACCGGAGTCTGGAGTGCACTGGAAGCATCCAAGCCATGATTCAAGCATTCGAATGTGTTCACGATGTAATGTTCTCTTTACATCGATTCAGACCAAACCATTTATAACTACATTGTGCATCTATATGATATATCTGAACTATGGCATGTGATGTTGTTTCAGGGTTGGGGTGTTGCGGTGCTGGTTGGTGTGCCAAGTAAAGACGATGCGTTCAAGACTCATCCGATGAATTTGCTGAATGAGAGGACCCTCAAGGGTACTTTCTTTGGGAACTACAAACCCAAAACTGACATTCCCGGTGTCGTCGAGAAGTACATGAACAAGGTAATGAGAATCCTTCCTTACTTTTTATCGTCCTTGAAAAGTTTTGATCTTTAGAAATATATATATATATATATCAATGTTTCTGGTGATTTCCATCAACAGGAGTTGGAGCTGGAGAAATTCATCACTCACACTGTGCCCTTCTCGGAGATCAACAAAGCCTTTGATTACATGTTGAAGGGAGAGAGTATCCGGTGCATCATCACCATGGATGCTTGAATCCATTCTCGCACGTCTACTTTGTGTTTAATTGCTTTTAGCACTCACAGCAATAAAAGAAAGACACATCCTATTGCTTTTGGTTTTATGCTCTGTTTTTTTTTTTAAGTTAGTCGTTGTCGTGTCTAATCTATTTACCTTCCGTTGTGATAGATTCATTCTATTGAGATATTAAAATAAACTAAAATATTCACTTTGCCCTTGTTGTATTTTCAACATTCAAAATGCGAACGAACTAAAATCTCCAGCCTTTCAAAGATCCATACATCGTGATGCAAAAGCTTCATCTTTCTTACTCTCTCAAATTAGGAATAAGTAGACTTACATAAACTTCTTCTTCCTCGCTCTTATCTTACCCACCGTTAGACCGGAATTGAAAATCGTAGCATCTTTTCCTGTTGCTGATATCTCAGGGAACTCGAAGAGGAAACCAATGTTTCGAAGTATAAGCATGTCTGCATCAATGAAGATGATCTTTTTGTATTCAGTCAATTGCCAGAGACGGAACTTGCTGTAGTGCCATTCGTTGTATGCATTTGGTTTAACTTTCAGGATTCTGATTCTTTGAAACGTCTGAATCCTCCATCCACCAGATTCTAAAGCGCTTCTACGGTGTTCGCTTATCAAAATCATCGACGAATATGACAAGAGCGCGGAGTATTCTGCATAAGTCAGTTTGACTTCCGAGGGAGAGAGAGAGACTCTGAATGAAGTGGAGTATCATTATTTTCTTCACACGTTTCGTCACGACCCAATTAGGTTAATGTTTAAAATAAAACGCTGCGTATTATCAAAATAGACGATGAGAAAATTTGAAAATGATGCGGTAGTCACAAAACCGTGGGCTCGAACTTTGAATTGCGTAATAGGAGTGAAAAACGACCATGCTATTGCGGACACTTTGTTGATAATTATGGTCAGGTCCGTCAAATCTTTCGTATACATGACGACTACCCAAAGATCGAAATTTGGGTTTTTGTGTTAATTCATTTAGTCTAATTAAAACTTGAGAAAATTTTGCTCCTCTATAAAAATTGCACAAGATAACTAAAACTATAATAACACTAAGATAAATATTCACTTTTCTATACTAAAATACTACAGAAATCGTTTGGACGTTTTTCTAAATCAAATGTATAAAAGAGTCCGAAAAGCCATAGAGATTTCATTAAACGAGTAGCTTAAAACTTATGGAAAACAAATTTTGATAAACAAAAATCTGAGTGACGTACGAGTAAGACCCATTTTGGAAAGAGAAAAAGAAAAAAGAAAACATAAAAACAGAGCTATTTTGAGTATCTCTGTAGCTCGGCTACTGCTGCCGTTGGATTTCTCAACTGTCAAACAGCTGATGTGAATGAAAGCTGACACATCTCTCTGTCTCATCTCTGGAAGCAATCTTACTTCTTGTCTTTTCACACACATACACTTCTCGATTTCACAAAAAAAAAAAAAAAAAAAAAATAAGAAAAAAATTCTCTCAAAAGTTCCTTAACCTTGAGTTTTAAAAAAAATTCCTTAACCACATTCTTACATCCAAATTAACAGTAACGATTCTGTGCAATTTTAACCCATCGAGTTGGATTTTGACGGATTAAATTTATTAAAAATGTCATATCAGTAATAAAACAGTTAAAGAATTGAGGAGCTCGAGATCATTTCTTCATCCTTCGCTTTCTTTATGCTTAGCTCCTAAGCAGTCTCTAACTGTCCCTTTCAAATCAAGTGTTAATTAGTTACAAGATTATCTCTGTTTTGTAAAAGATTACCATCTCTGTTTCTTCTCTCCCTTGTTCAAAATTGTCTACTCTCTTTTTTTTTATTATTCAATTCAATGACTTACTTCATTTTAGTTATACAATGCACAGTTAATTAGATATATGACTTTTGAATTTTGATAATTGTGCGCTTAGTCAATGTTTCTAGCAAACTTCTAGAGATTAACTCGAAAGAATAAAGCATGACCAAATAGATAAGACAAAAAAAAGCGATGGATTGGTTGTTAATTTATTACAGTTTCAACTTTTATATCATCTGAGTTTTTTTATACACCTCTTATCATCTGCTTCTGATTTGATATATATCAGAATAGCTACAAATTTACTACATTGTCAATCAATGCAGATGCAATTCATGCCAAAAATAAACTTTTATCTTCCGATCTTCATAAATAACTATATCGTCAATGCATCTAAATCTTCAACTGAAATGATAATTATTAAAAAAAAAAAAAAAAGACTAATTCAACCGCATCTAGAGCCAAAATATCACAAGTACCACCTCGTCCCGGACCATTACAAGGAAAATTACATCCGAAATCCTTTTTTTTACTCGTATGAAAAATAATAAAATATCATCCAACATAATCTATATATATTGAATCCAAAAGAGGTTACATCAGATACTTTTTTTTTGGGTAAGACAGATTAGATACTGAAGTGGACCATTTGCATCACGACACAAATATATACTTATATTATTATGCAATATAGCTTCAGAAAAGAAAACTGATATAACAAGCCCCACTTTTATTTTTCCACAATTAGAAAACACAGAACTTTTAAGATAATCTTAGAGTAAATCACTTTCATTTACGCATCCTCTCATTTAGGTGTTAATTTTAACTCTATAAGTATGTAAGTCATTATATAAATCAGTGTAAGTGAATATGTACATTATTTGTGCTTAATAAATCTTCTATTCTCTATTTTCTTAATTCATTTCTATTCATTCCATTTATTTTCCACATCAATTTCTACATTTGTCTGCGTTATCTACAAAATTGAGTTTTAATAACTCAAAAATTAAGTTAGTGTTGATAAATAGAATGACCCAATAGAATAGGGTTTGTTTTGCAATACAAAAAAAAACTCATTTCTTCGTTTGAGTTGAGAGTCTCTCTCGGGACTACAACGAAACGAATTCGCCCAAGCCTTCGTTCTCAACAGTAATCGCCGTAGATCTGATCGAACGAGGTAATATTAGCGAAACGTTTGCGGTGGAACGATGGTGTTGGTCACGTCTGTGCGTGATTACATCAACCGGATGCTTCAGGATATCTCCGGCATGAAGGTTCTCATACTCGACTCCGAAACGGTAAATCCGATCTCGTCTTCTCCTTCGCCTTCGATTAATAAAAATCTTCTCTGATTTGCGCCTGGAAATCGTTATTCATAATTAATCTCCTTGGAGCCGGAGACATTAGGCACATCTTCGACATTACAATGTTTTTGATTTCTTGTTTCAATTTCAGGTTAGCAATGTAAGCATTGTGTATTCACAGTCAGAGCTGCTTCAGAAAGAAGTTTTTCTTGTGGAGATGATAGATTCAATCTCCGTATCAAAAGAATCGATGTCGCATCTGAAAGCTGTTTATTTCATCCGCCCAACTTCAGAGAATATTCAGAAACTACGATACCAGCTTGCGAATCCTAGATTTGGAGAATACCACTTATGTAACCACTACTGTCTTTCATCTTTTGAGTATCTCGAGTTTATCATTGTTCACTGACAATTTTACATATTTTGATTGATTTTGCATATGAATCTTTCAGTTTTCTCCAACCTGTTAAAGGATACTCAGATTCATATTTTGGCTGATTCGGATGAGCAAGAGGCTGTACAACAAGTTCAGGTGATTTTTAGAATCCTGCTTTGGCTTGTTCCTTCCTCCATGATGTTTTGAATAGGAGACTGATGCTAAAAAATGTTTCGTAGCATATATAAGCACAGATTTTAGCTGTCTCTAAGAAGTTGCTTGATTTGTGATAAAAATGCCATAATTGTGGAGCTTCGTATTTTCCTTCCCTGCTTGTCTCAAGTTTTCTGATTCAAACTTGTATTGCTTAGTAAACTCGACGTAGTAGTGGCTTGTTTAATATATGTCCTTTTGGTTTTTGTTGCAGGAGTTTTATGCAGACTTCGTAGCTGGTGATCCATATCATTTCACATTAAATATGGCATCAAACCACCTATATATGCTCCCAGCAGTTGTTGATCCCTCTGGTTTGCAACGCTACTCCGATCGGGTTGTTGATGGAATTGCGGCAGTGTTTCTGGCGTTGAAACGTAGACCTGTCATCAGATACCAGAGGACCTCTGATACTGCAAAAAGGATTGCACAGGAAACAGCTGTAAGTGAAATTGTGGACAACTCTCCATAAGTTAGTTCTTCCCGCCAGTCTCCAGCTTGCTTAGTCTAAAAATTTCGTGTATCCTGTATTCATTTAAAAAACACTTTTATGTTCCAGAAATTGATGTATCAGCACGAAAGCGGTCTTTTCGACTTCAGACGCACTGAAAGCTCTCCATTGCTGCTTGTAATTGACAGAAGAGATGACCCAGTTACACCATTGCTGAATCAGTGGACATATCAGGTTAACTTGACTAAAATTATGTTATCATTGTGCTACTCTCTGGTATATAAGATGTGCCTCCAGATGTCGTACATTTTTTTAAGAGTAAGACTTGCTCATTAACGAGATGTTTCTGTAGGCAATGGTGCACGAACTCATAGGACTTCAAGATAATAAAGTGGACTTGAGAGCCATTGGAAGTCTTCCAAAAGATCAGCAAGTTGTGAGTCTTCTCCAATACCGTATTTTATTAGTTGAAAACTTTGCAGCTAGCTAATAAGTCTCCTTTCCCGGCAGGAGGTGGTTTTATCATCAGAACAAGATGCATTCTTCAAATCTAACATATATGAAAATTTTGGGGATATTGGAATGAACATCAAGCGAATGGTAGATGACTTTCAGCAGGTGGCTAAGAGTAACCAAAATATCCAGACAGTAGGTACAAATATGTCTAGTCTTAAACTATGCGCCTGCAAAGACGTCCAGTTTCTGGTGCTAGTGACAATTATAATCTGTGAATGCGTTGGTTTTACAGAGGACATGGCCAGATTTGTTGACAACTACCCTGAGTACAAAAAGATGCAAGGCAACGTCTCAAAGCATGTCACCCTGGTTACTGAAATGAGCAAGCTAGTTGAAGCAAGGAAACTGATGTTGGTTTCACAAACAGAGCAGGATTTGGCTTGCAATGGTGGCCAAGGAGCTGCATATGAGGTAGTGAATATCTGCGGTGAATTTTCCATTTTTTCTGTCCCATGTGAAAATCACATGTTGCATCCATCAAAAATAACCATACAGAGAAATGCTTTATCAGTAGGAACATGTAGAAGGTCTTACTGAGTAATTTGGCATTCGATACCTGTTACATCTCGCACTGAATTCCCGTACAAATGTATCTGATGAGATGCAGAATTTTAATCAATAAAAGATTATTGTAGCTGGTTATGCAAAGTTGCGCAGACTCTGTTGTAAGCACGAACCTCTGACTCTCATTTCATGCTTATTTACAGGCAGTTACGGATCTTTTAAATAATGAAAGTGTGTCTGACATCGACCGGCTACGTTTGGTAATGCTGTATGCTCTTCGCTATGAGAAAGAGAATCCCGTTCAGTTGATGCAACTGTTCAACAAATTGGCTGCACGGTCTCCCAAGTACAAACCAGGGGTATAGTCTGCATCTCTTACTTGCACCTTTGAATAGATTCTTCCACATCTCCTTTAAAGGTGGATAATGAACTGTGGTTCTTCTACCACTAAACTTGTTGACCTGTTTTTGAGTTTTGACCACGGTGGTTCTACTTATATTTCTGAATAACATGAAAAAGACCTTCCATGTATACTTCGGCTGCACTTTTTCATATGATAACTTTCTGGATGTCACACAACTGCAGCTTGTTCAATTTCTCTTGAAACAAGCCGGCGTAGAGAAGCGTACTGGTGATCTATTTGGAAATAGAGATCTTTTGAATATAGCACGCAACATGGCTCGTGGCCTTAAGGTCTGTATCTGAGATTATACCTCTCCAGGAACATTGTATATCTCCCAATATATGTCGTGTTGCTGACTTTTTGAAAAATACAGGGGGTTGAGAATGTCTACACTCAACATCAGCCTCTTTTGTTTCAAACGATGGAGAGCATAACCAGAGGGAGATTACGAGATGTGGATTACCCCTTTGTTGGAGATCATTTCCAACAGGGACGGTATGTGTCTCACACTAGTTTTTTATATAATGTTCTTTAAACAACTTATGGTTACGGATTTTGTTATGCTGAGAACTGCATAATTTCTGGTTGCGCAGGCCACGAGAGGTGGTGATATTCATGGTTGGTGGAACGACGTACGAGGAATCACGCTCTGTTGCTCTACAAAATTCCACCAACTCGGGTATCCGGTTTATTCTCGGTGGCACGGCAGTGCTTAATTCCAAGAGGTACGTTCGTCAAGTATTTCTACTAAAATGGGTAATACTGAGTGAGTTTCATACAGGTTTGTCTGTGTGCGGATGAGCCTCAGTTCAATGTTCATATCCAAGACTGTATCATAAGAATATTTGCTATGATGTGTGTCAGATTTCTCATGGACTTGGAAGAAGCACAAAGGATATCAAGATCAGGTAGCCATATGGTGTGAAGGACAACTAAAGAGATTTGTGTAAATTAGTCTATATAAGATTCTTCCTTGTGATAAAAAAAAAAATCTGATATGGAGCATAGAAGAACCAAACATGCGTGTGTGGCTAGCATTTTGGAGAGACTATGAAAGAAGAAGATTGTGGTCAGGTTCTTCGAATCTTTCGTACACTTAACGAGATTACCCAGATATCGAATCTTGGGTTTGTGTGTGTATTCATCGTGGTACAGTTTAATTGGATCTTTCTTCGTACAAAATCATGGCTAATCAGGAAATGTACCTCCAGAGAATTTTGCTCCTCTATTAAAATTTTAAAAAGTAAATTTAAAATCATTCTGCAAAATTATACGAATAACTTGAGAAAAATACACTATTTATTTTGTCTCTGAAAATACTACATAACCTTTTCGTTATTTATCAGATGTACAAAAACGTTTCCGAAAAGCCAGAGAGATTTCTTAAAAATGGTTAAATACTTTCGGAAAACAGATTTTGTATGTGGAATTTAAGAATAGTACTATTCTCCCATGAAAAAAAAAGAGTTTTAATAGAATAACAGCTGATGTGAAAGGTAATGCCGATTTTGGTAAAAAAAAAAAGATATGAAAAAACATAAAAATAGAGCTAATCAAAAAAAAAAAAGAAAAAAAAAAAGATCTGTGTAGCTCGGCTGCTGTACTGCCGTTGGATTTCTCAAGTGTCAAATGATGTAAGTGAAACTGACACCTTTCTCCAGTCTCATCTCTGGAACTGGAAGCATTCTCACTTCTTGTCTTTTCACACAAACACACTTCTTTATTTCACATAAAGCCCTCTTCCTTATTTTTTTAGAAAAGAGAGTAAACACATGTTATAGAATTAAAAAAAAAAAAAAAAGTTGGAGCACTTAACCCGATGACAAGTAATTGTTACCTGTTTGTGATTTTATATTTTAATATTTACGTCTAATTTCCGACTAAATTTTAACTGATTTTACTGTTAAATCGACTGTATTTTGGTCTAACGTTCATTGCGATCCAGTTGGATTAAAATTTTGAATATATTTTATAAGTCAACTAATAACGCGTCTCTTCCAGAAATATTCGTCATGTGGTAATTTCGTTATATTTTAATAAAACTGTCACCTCAGTAATAAAACCAGTGTAAAGAATGAGGAGCTCGAGACGATTTCTTCATACTTCTCTTTCTTTTTCATTGGGCTCTTAAGCATGTCTCTTTCATATCGAATTTTTTTTTTATTCAATTGATCAATAGATCCTTTCTGTTTCTTCTATCCTTTTTCATCGAAAGTGTGTTCTCTCTTTAATTATCATCCAATTCAACAGTTTCAAGAAAAGGTAGTCCAGTCCTTCAATCAAAATTGTCCAACATAATCAAACCAAAAAGAAAAGCTACATTAGATACTAAAAATGGACATTTACATGACGACATAAACATATTATAAAATATATACATGGGCTGTTGATACAAGTAGAAGATGCAACATAGCATCAGAAAAAAACAAAGCCCTACTTTCTTCTTAACATTTTGTTGGACACCCCAAAACGAACAATCATAACGAAGCAACAAACAATAAAAAACAACCACTATTCAAAATCCGATTTTCAACTCTTTATAAAATTGATAAACAACCAAAAAAACCGCAGCACAATCCTCTCAGAAAATAGGAAAACAACAGGTATGTTTTGAACCAGTATCACCACTCGTTGTCCCAACAGCTTCACCATCATCAAACATAGACCAAGATCCTCTCCTAGAACCAGAGACTCTTCGACGATTCTCAGAGAGCCACTTGGCTTGCATGTACCTCTTAGTCCTCCATGGTGGTCTAGCCATTCCTTTTTCCTTCATCGACTTTTTCATCTCACCACAAACCAACGAAACAACTCTTTTGAGCCTCTTTTCTGTAGCAACGAAAATTGTCGGAAGCACCTGGGCCATGTCTTTGTAAGCTTCTGTTTGTTTCACCAGCTCAAACTGAGATTTGAAATCAAGATCAATTATTACACGTTTCAGTTTGCTTACGTCATCATCGTTTCGATCACTCGCCACCATGACGTCAATGTACTCGTACTTCCTTGTGCACCTAAACACTCTACACCCTATTTGACATTTCCACAAAAGCAACAAATTAAAATAAATAAAAAAACTTAAGACTTCCTCTAATATTTGAAAATCAAATGAAAAATTCTAATACTTTTCTAAATTTTTTCTTTTTAAAAACCAAATGTGTGATATTATATTACCTTCGCGGCGATCAAAAGAAGAGTCCCATAAGGTTCTAGAGATAGAAGCATCGTAGCCGTCAGATCTAAGCTTAGAGACAATCTTTTTCATCACATCTCTCTTCTCATCGTCTCCTTGGTATGATAATCTTCTTCTTCTGATAAACGACTTAATCTTCTCTTCCACCTCTTTCTCTTTTACTCCTTTTGTTCCAAGAATCTCCTGTAAATATATTTACTAAAGATTTTAAGTTTTTTTTTTCAAGAAAAAAAATAGAGAGATGCTTTGATGGAAAATTTTGAATAAATATAGACCTGAAGAGTGATAAGAGCTCTTGAAGGTTTCTTCACATCATCAGAGACGATGATCGGAGACTCAATATAATCGATCACAAGCTTCTCCAAATCTTCTTCTCCCAAGCTCCCCATCTTAAATATTCTCACCTTTCTCTTCGGATTCTTCTTGTTTTGTTTTCTTCTTAAAACTTCTTTTTGTCGACCTTAAAACTGTTTTTGCCTGATTCTTTTTTTTTTCTTGGGAAAATTGAGAGAAAAATAAGTCTTTTTTCTGTTATTTGTGAAGTGAGCGAGAGCAAGAATGATTTTCAAAGGTTGAACAAACAGTTGAGTATATGTAATGTGACATAGTCTTATCCATTTTTTTCTTAGCATTATTATATGAATTGTTAAATTATTCGTTCTCTTCTCAAAAAAGTTTTGTTGTTAATGCTTTATATTATCTCTGAACGTGAGTCGTGAGACAACAAGTTTTTCTCTTTTCTTGGAAAGACATCAATTTTGCTTTTCTTGTCATACGTACGTGACGGTAGAAAAAGTCGTTTCATGTCATTTTCCACTTGTCGTATATTCCACATATTCGAACTTTGAAATGATAATATTGCGTGGGTATTTTAATAAATTCAATCTCAAGATCATTTATTTAAGTCTTGATTTTCATTGAGAAATCAAAAAGCTTTAGTTTAATTTAACAAAACAGATTCATGATACTATTAATTTTTTTCTCTAATGTGATCGATCTTGTGGTATTTGTAAATTCTGTTTCTATGGTTTGCTTATCCAAATCTTTCGACTAATTTTTTTTGATCAATTTTACAATAAAAATGGTTACGTGAAAGTAAACAAATAACCAAAACCATAATCATTTACACGAGAGACGGCAAAAATCATTTGAATATTATTATATTCTATGAATGATTAAAATTAACTTAGATCTAAACCATAAATTATGTATAAATTTAGGTTTAATTATAAAAAGAAAAAATCATATTTCTTCGGATACAAAAGTTTAGCCTCATCTCTTCAATGAAAACTGAATATCGTTATAAAAAATTGATAGTTAGGAGTTCAGAAATTTAGAGTTAGGCCAATGGTGAGAGATTTAAAAAATTAAGGAATCTTTTCCCTCAATAGTTATTGTTATTAGAAATTTTAAAAACCATTTCAATTTTTTTTACTTTTAAAATACTATTGTTTGGTGTTTATTTTTTAAAATATAATTTTTATACGTCTTATAAGAAATTAGATTTATAAATTTTCATAAATAACTTATAAAAATTATTATTAAGTTTTATAAGAAAATATGATCAGTTGTTTATAAGACTTTATTAAAAGTATTATTATGTGTTTATAAAGGAGTTATAGAATTATATAAAAAATATAAATTTTCATAAAATATTGATCAAAAGTAAAAAGTATTAAAATATATATATCTGTTTAATTTTAGCGAAAATACAAAATAATTTTTTATTTTCCTTTGGTTCGGACAGTTCTGCTGATCAAGTGATCTGTCTTTGTTATTCGAAAGCTTCACGAGTCTATTCAATTATCAAAGTAGATATATACACATCATAGCATGTTTTGATTAATTTGGGTATACTATCGACCAAACTTGTTGTCACATATTTGGAAGCAAGATTATCTTATAATCAATGTTTTTTTTTAATCTTATAATCAATGTTGCCCGTTCAAACCTATGATGGCTAATCCATATTATAACTTGCTATAGATTTGGCTTACACGACGATGACACATGCATGTGTATACATACTGATCAAAATGATAAAATGATATCATGGCGATAGAATATTTAAGATAATTATATATCTAATTTTATAATCGGAGTGACGGTAGATAATAAACCAATAATTTAAACCGTTTTGATTTGGATGCTATTTAGCCACCTGGAATTTAGAATTTACCGATATATTAAAGAAAAGGGTAACAATTACGATGGAAATTGCTAACAAACGCTTGCGGACCTCAAAACTGGACCCTAATTTTGAAGCCCATATTTTTAGTTTCCAGCCATGAATGATCTTGATGCACCTACTAGACGGGTTTACCGTGGGATTAACCACAGTCTCAATTTGAGGTTTTATTTTTGTTTTTTTGTTTTTCATAGAATTTAAATTGTGAAAAAGTAGTTTTGAAAATGTAATTAGAAAAATGCTGATGATATCCATGTTATGGTACTTGCAAACTATCCCACTAAGTGTAAGTGGAGACAAAGATGTCCAGTTACGTTTTCCTTCCTACATTTTCTTGTCCTGATATAAGTTTTTAGTTTATAGCATAAGATCCCAAGGAGGAGATGATGACATATGCTTTTTGTTTTTTGCGCTTTTAGTTATCCGATTGTTGTAGACTGCTAAAAAAACGATGGAACGCTTTGTTGTCTCCAGTCCTTGTGATAAAAACAAAAGAAGATGAGGTTTGAGAAGAGAGACACTTAGGTAAGCACTGGATTTTGCTTAGGTCGTAGAGTAGCTATAGGCAGGAATCTTGACAAGCTTCTTTCCCTTCATCATATTCCTAACCCTCTCAACATCTTTCCACATCCCTCTGGATGCATACACATTAGCCAAGACCACAAAAACACCATCGTTCCACGGTTCGAGCTCAACCATGTGTTGAGCCACCCACTCAGCCATCTCAACATCCCCAAACTTCTCACACCCACCCATCAAACAACCCCATACCACCACGCTAGGCTTCATCGGCATCCCTTCCACCACTTTCTTGGCCTCCTTAAGCCGCCCGTCCCGGCTCAGCAGATCAACTATGCATCCGTAGTGCGACAAACCCGGTTCTAAATCGAACTCTGACTTCATCACTGCGAAATACGCTTTTCCTTCTTCCACATGACCTCCATGGACGCAAGCACTGAGGACTCCCAGGAAAGTAACATTGTTTGGTCTGAAACCGGAGTCTCTCATCTGACGGAAGCATTCCAACGCCTCTAATGTTCTCCCGTGAGCTGCGTAAGCCATGATCATGGACGTCCATGACACAACGTTTCTGTGAGGAATTTCGTCGAACACTTGACTAGCTAAATCCATACGCCCACATTTTCCATACATGTCGATGAGTGAATTCATCATCATCATGTCAGATTTCTCTTCGGGTTTAGCTTCAAGAACGCATCTGTGCAACTGAACAGCTAAGTTCAAGTCACCTAAGCTTCCGCAAGCTGACGTAACACTCACCATGGTGAAGTCGTCCGGCTTAAATCCGCTTCTCTTCATCTCCATGAACATTTCCACAGCCTCCTTGGCTCGCGCTGCCTGGTTCAGCCCTCCGATAATTGCGTTCCAAGATCCTAACTTTCTTTCAGGATTTTCATCGAACAGATTACGTGCATTCCTAAATTTCCCTGCCTTGTAGTACAACGTTATGAACCCAGTCTCGCAGAACTCATCTCGGACGAACCCTAGCTTCACGGCGACAGAATGAAGCTGCTTTCCCATCGGAAGGTCGTGAATCTGAACGGCGGCTTTGATTACGATCGGAAGAGTATATCGATCCGGCAAAACATTCGATCTCACCATACCGAGGTACACCTGAACTGCATCGAATGGAGAATCATGGCGTACGTAGGATCGCATAATGTTGTTCCATAAGAAAGCAATCCGATCATGATCGAGGATGCGTGAACGGAAAATATCACCATGGATCCGACGGACGTGAGCGAGGCTGTTGCAGTCTGATAAACGCTTAGCTAAGAATTTGTTTCGTTCTTCGGGTGACAGAGACGCAGTCCAGGACGATGAGATAGCGACAAAAGGTTCGTCTATGGCGGTGGCGGTCGGAGTAGTAGGACGTTTCCAACGGTGAAAGACTGAAGTAATTTGTTGCCTTAGTAGTGATACCATTAAGCCTGGAGATAAGACCAGACAAGAAGACCATATGTGTCTTTGGTTTTCTTCATGATCAAAAGATGCAGACAAACTCGTACTGTAAGTTTAAAGTTTAAACCAAACTTGAAAGTATAAAAAGTTATTACATTAAGAAGATGTTCAAAATAAGCTCAAACTGTTCTAAAAGATACAATATAGAAAGTTGAAAGATTGCATTTGACAAGTTCTGAGCCTCACTACAACATAATACTGAATCAAAAGCAATCTGTTTCAAGAGATACAAATAACAAGTCAAACAGCAACATATATTGAATCGAAGATCAGTTGCTGAGCAGTTTAAGACTTCAACGATCACCACGTTCGAAATTGATCTTGGTTCGACCAGAACCAGCATAGTCATCCCGTGAAGAGCTGCCGCCACCGCCACTTGCTCTCATAGTTCCACCGGACCCGATTTTGTCCAAAGGTTTCTTACCTTTCTTCAAGTCAGACACAAATCGGTCCAGACCGAAAGGATCTTGTTCCTCTTCCTTCTCAAACTCAACAGGTCGTTCTCTCTTGCCCGACCTCTCGGAAGCACCGGTGAAAGCTTTGTCTGGTTTGAACCTCTCAGTGTTCTTGAGCTTATCGAGCTGCTCGTCTGCATTTCCGTACATTTCTTCATCCGTATCCTTCTTTGGCTTGTACAGCGTTGAAAGAGTAGGTTGTGCAGTGAACAAGCCCTTGTCATATACGTTGTACTGGTCGTCGGTCGCGAAACCTGAATCCATTCCCTTTTCTTGGTTGAAGAGCCGCTGGTCATACATAACCTCCCCGCCTTTTCCTCCTGTAGACGCCATTCCGAGAGCGACTTTCTCGCTGATATCACGGTCTCTGTCTCTCGTGATCTTGCTCTTCTTACCCATGGCAGCATCTTTAGCTTCCAACCTTCTCTCCCTCTCTCTTTCCCTGCGACGCTCTTCTCGGATCTTCTCCCTCTGCATCCGTTCTTCCCTTTCCTCTCTACTCTCCTTTGGCCCTTCTCTCTCTCTTTCCCTTTCTCTCTCGCGGTCATAGTCATAATCACCTCTTGGGTCAACACTTTCACTCCTAGCCCTGTCAGATGAGACAGGCATACTCGCAGCAGCACCAGTTCTTTCAGAACGAGCTTTTTGGGCAAGAGCCCTCAATTCCTGCTCTTTTCTTTCCTTCTCCTTCATACTCATCTCTTTTTGCACCTTTGACCGCATTGAAACAGCCTCTCTAGCTTTCTGCTCAGCTACATAGAGGGCCTCTGATAGCTTGGCAAAGTTATCATTAATCTGAACGTCTTGTAGACCTCTTCCATCAGCAGCAAGACGTTTATCAAGAGGGATAGTGTAACCTTTCGGATTTTTCCAGTTGGAGATACAAGGAGGAATTTTCCAGTCTTGTTGGTCCTTGACGGTAACAGGCCTGGGCGGCGAATGCATGACCGGAACAGGCGGAGAGCCAGAAGCCTTTGGGACTCTCTTGTGCTTGAACTTTGGTGGATCAAGTGGATCCACAGGCATCTCCACCATCCTAATGATCCTCTCTTTAGCACCGGAATTGAACGCTGAAGATTGCTGGGATGGCTTATATTTAATGTACTTCGAGTCGCCCGATTGCCTAGGTACATTTGTAGGCTGTGCTGCACTCAGTCTCACATTCACAATCTTCTCCATGGCAGCTTTTGTTTCTTCCGTAGTCTCCTGTATCTGCTTCTGCAATTCCTCCTCTTCATCCACAACCGTATCCAAGTCTCCCTCGTTTTTCAGTATCTTCGGGATAATATCCTTATGCTGAGAGTAAACAATCTTCTTCGAGTTCTCGTTCTGCCTCACAATGGCGTCAAAGACCACGTTTCCCTGAGCATCCACAGTAACAGGCAGAGTCTTGGACCCAGGCTTATTAGACTTATTCTTACCCATGCCAAGAGGATACTGAGCAACATGAATCTCAGGAAAAGCACCACCATCTCCAAAGTCCTCAGGATTCCTCGGACGGAAACCTTGACGCTTCAGGTATGCAGGTACTGCTTTGAAAGTCACAGCGGCGGATTTTTCAGACTCGGATTCATTGAAACGGTTTTTGAACCATGGATCATTCGAATGATCATAAAACGTCGTAGCTGTTGATTTGGCCGGAGGAAGAAGGTCTTTAAGAGACGCCATAGTAAGTAGCTCGACAGATGCTCGAGCTCTGAATCGAGATACTTAACTCTAGCAACCTGCATACAAGAAACAGGAACAATACCAATCAGAACTTACCAGAATATGATGCTGAGCAAACTGTACGATTGCACAGATCCCTCGAAATTAGGATTTCTAACGTTAAACTCGACTAAACAATCAGATCTCAACTAATTCCGATTAAATTCCTGGATAATCTGGGTTGAATTCTCTACAATAGAACGAAAGCAAGTAAGGGATTTAACAACGTTGAACTTTGAGATCGACAGAAACCAAAGAAGAAGAAAAACAGCAGAAAACGAGACCAAAATAGGAAAGCAAAGACAGTATTCTGTGTAAGAAGAAGATAATGGAAGAAGCTAACCTCGGAGGAAATCACTCGACGGGATGAGCAATTTTGAGAGAGATTAGTCGCAGTGCGATACGGCGCAGAGCGAGGAAGAACAACGAAAGGAGGTGAAGCTTGTTTCTGGGGGAAGAAATCAGGCTTGATTTAGGGTTGGTTAAAAATATCAAAACTATTACGTCGGTTTACAAAACTATTAAAAAATCATCGTCGCCTGAGAGATTCGAACTCTCGCGGGCAGAGCCCATGTACTTAGCAGGCACACGCCTTAACCACTCGGCCAAAGCGACTTGTTGTGAGTATTCAGATCAGAGTTTGTTGTCAGTAAAATTCTTGCCTTATGAATATATGTTAGGGTCATCGAAAGCTTGCGATTTGTGTTAGTTTTCTATACTTTTATTTATCAAATATTTCTTCTCAAAAGCTTTCAGTTCTTGTACTCTTTTCGTTAACAATTTTTCAACTCTTGTTTTTAGGATAGTAATCTAGTAACTCTTCCAATCAAAATTGTCGTGTGTATTCTTAAGATATTCATGGTATAAACATGCTGATTAGAAAAACAAGATATAGATTTTATCAAAATCTTAATAATAATTCTACATGGAGAGAATTAGCATTTTTTTGGATCTTGTTTGGTAGTCTAATGGTTGGCTCTCCTTGAAGCTCTTCCTCAGGTGGTAAACTTAGGATTTAACAGTGATTTTAAGTTCGCAACCATTAATCAATTTTGATGTTTTTACTTAAAATGATGATATTATAAACGGTATCAATTAAATTTCTTTTCCTTTTTTTTGGAAGAAATTGATTTAGTCTATATTTCGATAAAGGCCCATTGTTCAACCAAACTTTTGGACAAAAGAATAACACTTTTCGATTTTTTGTAGTACAGATTGGTTAACTATAAATTTAGATAATTAAATTTGTTACCAAGAGAATACACATTTTTCTGAAGATTTTTCGAACTAAATGTAAAATAAACTATAAGCGGTTAACTTAATAAATTTACATGGAATTTGAAGTTCTACACTAACAACTTATGTGAGATCACAAAAATGTAGGATCGGAAAGGTAATTAGACATCTTTGTCTCCATTTATACTTAGTGGGATACTTGGATATTCAGATTTTGATTCTTTTGACCATTGGCCATGGTAGTTTGCTGGTTTTGGTGGACAATTTAGCGTGCTTGAGTTGAGGTTAGCTAAACGACAAAGATCTTGACCGTTTGACTTTTAAGATCTGTTTATTGCACCTCCTTGCATTGCAAAACTCGTAATTTTGGAGTATACTTCCTTAAATATAATTGTCGTAAAAGTGGAACCATACGCAACATCTTCCTTCTTAATTATTTGGTATGGTCACATGAATCTTTGATATTATGCACTTGAGTATCATATGCATAAAGATTTTCATTATTTTCTGTTAAAGTCTTTCAGGGGTTAAATGAAAAATTTGAGAGTCTTCAAGCTTTGGATGAGCTTAAACAGCTATTGCTATTACTTTCATGGTAACAAATATATATATACGTGTTGAAAAAGAAATAAAATGGATATATACGTTTTATTTATTAAAAAAAAAAAATACTAGCGAGTAATAAAGTAAGTGGTTTAAACATAAGTGTTTTTGGTGGTGGTATTACTAGCTTTTTGTTATCGTTGTTTATGGGTCATCAATCGTCATGTAATGATTTATTTCTGGTGTAATACTTTTTTAGAAAGTTCTATTTCTGATCTTTGAGCACAATAATTTACATATTTTTTACCCCAAAAAAGTCCTACATTATAAGATTTATAGTATATAATATGGGTCCCTGTTAAATAATTAAGAGAATCATCTATATTTGTGGACAAAAAATAAATAAACACTGTGCTCGTGGGTGGAACCTCCGTTGACCGCGGATCCCAATGGCAATGGCCTTTTCCTGCGGAATAGTTAAATGCATGATTAATTAACGTAACAATTAATTTTGGTTGAACTTAATGTATGATGATTGTATTAAATGGGTTAACTTAATCACCTCATGAAATTAGTTGATTTGACATATACTCCATGAAATTAAAAACGTATTTTCCCCCATGGCTGGATTTGCCTATAGTGAATTGTTCAACACAAAATAAAACAAACTTCGTCTAAGAACAAAAATATTAGATAATGAAGGTATTAGAGCTCCATCGTTGGATTTGCATATGAGTTAGTGCATATACGCGTTAAGTATTAATAATGACTGACTAATGCACAAAAGTCAAAATAGAGTAAATCATAAGAATGCTTAATCTACCCGCACATTGTATTTGACAAAACGATAATTTCTTACTTCTATTGTATAAACAATTTTTGGTTTAAATTTTTTTATTTCCATCTTTATTCTTTAACAAAAAATAAATCAAGTTCTAAGCACAAAAGTGTGTTGCTTTGTATTTGGTATTAACCTTGATTAGACACAATAATTCATTTTTTAAAGAGTTAGTTAATCTGATCTAACTAGGGAGATTTTGTAAATTAAATTCATAGGGTCATAATAAGTATATAATTAAATATCAAGTTGAAAAGATTCCATATCTGCCAACTAACAAACCATCTGAGAGCACATTTTTATTTAATTATACAAATTACTCATTCTATAATATATCATCCTAAATTTGTTTTTTTATCGAATATTAGCCTAAATCTTGATATAAATAGTTTTATTGTCCAAATATTCACCTAAAAAATGCATGCTTTTGCTAAACTTACAAAATAGAAAACGAAAAAGTAGTTATCGTCCAATCACATTGGCGTGTTAGTATTGCGTGATTTGTTTTAGCTTTCGTTCTAGAAGATCCGATCACAATACAAAAAAAAAACTATAAACCATACTATATGATAAAATCAGGTTTAATCGAGTATATTAAACTCTGTTGTAAAACAAATAATTAAATAAACCTCAGAGAAACTGGGCTAAAATGAAATTTTTAAACAAGAGGGATTAAATTAAAAAGAAAACTATGGAAAAAGTGGGCCAAAATTGGAAGACTCAAAAGGTTCAGCCATCGAAGTGCCATTTTCGTCGCTGTGGTAATAAAAGCTATAGCAGTTATTAAAATACCAAGGCGAACTAGGTGGATACGCCGGGTCAACGTACACAAACTCGCTCCACGGCTCATCGTAACTCGTCTCTAGACTCGGTAACTCGACTATTTCGCTCAGTTCTTCCGCCGTTGATGACGCTGCTTCTTCGCCCGACGGTGACAACGACGAAGATGACGTAGACGTCGAGTAGCTACTCGACGAAGTCAAGTGCGTCTCTGGCACGACGGTAGTGGGATCGGAGATCACGACGGCTGAGGAGGAGAAGTCCATGGCGGCGGCTACGGCAGCTGCGGCTTGAACGTCTCGTGGAGAAGAGGAAGCTGGACGGGGAAGGTAACTGGCGAGCTCCGGGAAGTTGAGGACGGCAGAGGTTCCTTTAATGGTGAGAGCAGCCGCGTCGTGTGCACGCGCTGCCATCTCTGCCGTGGAGAAAGTGCCGAGCCATATTCGGCTCTTCTTGCGGGGCTCACGGATCTCGGAGACCCATTTGCCCCACGTTCGCATCCGGACGCCTCGGTAACCCGGGTCGGGTCTAACTCGTTTCTTGTTATTGGTTCGATGGGACTCTTGATCTTGGTGATGATGATTCTCCTCCTCCACCGGAGACGATTGTTTGACGGAGGAGATGGATGACTCGGTCATTGACACGTGGGTTTGACTCAGTGAGTGTGAGGAGAGTACGTACGTCTAGGATTTATATAAAGACTAGAGAGAAAGAGAGCGTTGAAGTATTGAAGTGAAAATGTTGAAGTGAGTTAGAAAAGGACAGTGGATCGCTTACTTATGATGACAGGTGTGTTCATTACGTTAATATATATATATCTGAAAATTACCCATTTATTTTTATTTAATGTTAGTATTTTACATTCGGCTAGTTAGTTTTAAAATTATCTATTCGTGATAACCTATGCATGGTCCACGGATGATATATGAACTTGATTATTTGAACAAGGGCTAAAATTCCATTTTGAATTGATTTAGAACTTATGCACGCAGACTAATAATTAAAATGTTGATCAATAATATATACGTGTATATTATACATGTAAACTACAAAATATATTACTAGAGGAATTTAATCCCTTACGTGCTGTTGATATACATTAGCTAGATTGTTTTCCGATTTAAATAAATGCTTATAATTTTAAAAGAGAGTATAGTAATACAAAAATGGAGAGATGGAACTAGATAAATAAATAATTTTTATTTTGTCTCGTAGCGAAAAAGGAAAAAAAAAATGGTACAGTACTATAGTAGAAATGAATGTCATTCGGTGGAAATCGAGTTCCCCAACTAAACCCGATCGAGTTGGAATCGAGAACCAAAGCTTTCATATTATAGCTCTTTGTTTCTGATGTGAGAGTACTACTTTTGAGAAGGAACATAAATTATAAAATTATATGGTATAGTTATATGAATTCCATAGTCTAGAAACTCGGGTTTTATGAGGTTTAAATTTGATAAAAATGCAAATAAACAGATCATAGAGTATGATATACTGTTAGGGTATAAACTAAGGGAAGAGGCAAAGAGATAATTAAGGAGACCCACAAGGAGTGAAGGCTCTTTGCCCCATCTCAGCGTGGCATTTCTGACAACTGTCAACAACCTCCTCACATGCCTTTATTTTTAATCTTCCTAATTTATTTTGTTTATTATTTATCATTCTTTCATACATTCGCTATTTAATGATCATTTACCACACTTAAATCATTATTCAACACATTTCACTGTTTATTTTTTCTACTACTTCCTTTTTTTTTTGGTTTGTAATCGATTTGATCGTGACGTTTTAGTACCTGAGAGTATTCTTTGTAATGCTAGATATTAGCCATTATAATTGTGGTGGTGTATTGATTGCTAGAGAAATAAAAAAAACATTCTTGAGATATTATGCCGTTTTGGCATTCTTTTACCAACTGTAAGAAAATATGTCATATGCTAGTATTTCTAGACAACTATTTATGCATATATTTATATTTAAAGTATTTGATTTAATATTTGAGAGGATTTGTAATGATTTGATTTTTTTTAATGAGATTTTAGATGATTTTGGATAAATTAGAAAAGTTACTATGATATTATTTAAAATATTATTTAACATTTTGTGATTTTGATTTTCTATTTTAAATAAAATATTTTACGTAAAAAATATAAATCACAATAAATTTAAGAAAATACACTTTTTAATATATCTTCAACAACCACATATTTTCATGTACATTTTAAAACTATAAATTCAATAATACTGAATTTTAAATTTCTTTTTAAAATTTATGTATAAATTACTCCAAATCTCAAATTGAATATATATCTCTAATTATATTTAATACTGGTTAATCTATTAAAAATGCAGATGTAAACTAGTATGTTTTAGAACTTAAGAGTAATACTTGTGTAGTTTTTGCTTCTATGTATTGCAGTATGAACACTGATATTCAAAAACTAATTTTCATGGATTTTGTTGACGGAGTTATTCAACCCTTACGATACTAGCTAGTTTATTATAAGTTGTACATATATTGAATTAATAATAAACAAAATGGGAAAGGAAGGCTGACATAAGTTAAAATATAGTAAAATAGTATACCAAGAAAATAAAATCGAATAAATACAATTTTTGATTATATCAACTTTTTATATTACATTAGTTAACTAATAATTCATGACCTAGCTAAACTTATAATCTTCTCAGAATATATGATATATTAGTATTCTTCCGGGTGTTCGAACAAAAACTTGCTAGCTAGTTTAGGAAACTTCTTTTTTTTTTTTAACATTTCATAGTTTATGAAATTTGATATATAAATATAGAATTTTGCAATTTTCTTAAGAGTAAATAATTGTAAATGAATATTTTATGATGCCTTGAAATTAGAAATCAACATGGCGTGCATCGTGCATAAGATTAGGGTTTCCATGCTACCATCAATTACGTAATGAATTCATTCCTCCTTTTTTCCATTATAAAATAAAAATATGTGAACTGCCATTTATGAAAATCCAACGGCATCCATTCCTCGCACTAATTTTTTTTTTTTTGTTTTAATTATTTTTGGCAACAACAATTATAAACAATGTTTGTTCCGTTTAAACTTAATTCAACAATTTGTTAGTAGATGAGAACAATCAATGGGCTGGGACCAGTTTGGGCCTACAAAAATAAGAGGTTGGTTAATTGTGGGCTTTAAAGAAATGGGGCCCAATTGGACCCCTTTAAATCTTTCAATTTCGCAAATTTGACCACACAATTTCAATAATTCAGTACAAAATCTCCTTGTCCTTTTTCGCTTGTCATGGTTACCAATTATAAATCGGCACACAACTATCGAGTAACCATTACTAGCCAAACCTCTCTACACTATATTGCGTAACACATGTGCATTCGTGCTTCCACACTGATTGAATATTTTATTCTTTCAACTACTGACTATTTGAGTAAATTCTTTAGTTAGTGACCTCACAAACTTAATATCGTGAATATACTTAAAAGAAATACAAATTTGGGGAAGAGTCCGATTTAATGTCAAATCATGGAGACTTTTACAATTGTATCAACATCATGTTCGCTCCACATTTATTCATATTCTGTTGGCATACATCTTTCTCACATAATTTCTTGGAATAGAATTTGTCCGTCATAAGTACCATAACTAATTTTGTACTTTTGATGGTACTACGATATTATTATTTTTTGGCACAAACTATGGTACTGAGATTTGAGATTATCACACAAAAGAAAAAAAAAATGATCTTACAAATGTTCTTCTGTTCTTATATCTTTTTTAGGAAACCAAAAAAAGATCTTTCTGCTCTTATATTTTTTTTAGGAAACCAAACAATTTTTGTTTCTACTAAAACACTAAACACTTTCCATTAACTATCCAAGAAGCAAAAAAAAAAATCCCATCGTCAAGTTTTCAACCCCTAAAAGAAAAAAAAGGAGCACTCTGAGTTGCAGAAAGTAAGCTTACACCATGGAATTCGAAAGGAGCAAACTTCTGAGTTCTGATATCAATCTCTTTTGTAACTTTGATCGAGTGTTGAGAACTATTAGTAATGATTATAACCAAGCTTTTAGAGATAAAATAAAGGCTACATTAGCCGATATACTTTGACTAGATTTCTATCCTTATCCCTTTTTACAAGGAAGGACTTTTGACTTCATCTTACTTAATTAGTGCATGGTGGCTGGTTAATCAGCGATCATTTTCTTAATAAGTTTTGTTTATTTACTTTTAGTATTTCCTTCATAAATTACTAAGTGTAAATGTATAATATAGTCAGTAAATCATCAGAAAGATATATAAAATAATTAAGAAAATTGTAGTGAAAAGAAAGTCTAATACCAAAATAATGATGAGGTTAGTTGATTTGTTGACAAAAAAAAAAAATCAAAGTTGATTTAGTTTTGAGAACATGTTCACTGTTAATAATAAATTAAAATATCTGACTTTCCTTATAAATATGATCGTGATTTGAAAAATAATAATCAATGAGAATGTGACACGTCATAACTTAATAACACGTCATAAATTAGAGACGTAGAAAATGCTTTGGGAATGTTTTAGCTTCCCACGACCGCCAAAGCACAAAAAGGAAGAATTTTTCCTTTTATAGGCTTTTCTTTCTCTTCCACGCGGAAAAGAAGAATTAAAAAGACCCAAAATTACAGGTAGAGATTTTTTTTTTTTTCTCGGGTTCGATTTTTGTTGGATACGAGCAACCTCGAAGGCACTAGGACTGTGGTTTTTTGTTTTGTTTGTGAGATAACGAAATTGATCCGCGGCTTTAAAACTCGCGTGAGTGCAATTTCTCTTTCTGTTCGTCTGTGAAATCGTTTTTATTGGGTCGGTGATTTAGGGTTTTGCGAAATCGTTTGTTGGTTTTTTGCTTTCATTTTTGTTTTCTTATAATTCGTGTAAGCTGTGATTGTTTTCCGGAGCCTTCTGTTGTTGTTGTTATTGTATACAAACCAGATCAAGTAACTCGTTTCGTGTAGATTATTTCTCTTCCGTGTGAGGCATTTTGGGTTCCGAAGTTTTGATTTTGATCGTAACCCAATCTAATTGTTGCGTTGTTACTCGTAATGCAGGCTTTCTTGTTCTTCCTGAATCAACTTTCTCTAATCAAAATTAAAAGGGTCACCATTGCGATTGTCGTAGCTTGAATAAAGGATCAGTGGTTTTGGGTTTGGTATCTATAAGCTGTGGAACACTTGTTTAGGATAAAGTGTCCTTTTGCTTGATGTGAAGATATTGATTCTTGCTTTCACTGTTGCTAAAATGGAGTGGAGGGGAATCCTCTGCTCTCTCTTCTTTATTATTTCCATGGGAGAGGCGTCAAGTAGATTAGGGATAATGTGGCTTCCTAGTATCGGTGTTGATGCTGAGACAACCTTCACTTGGCCAATATTAAGTGCCAGTGTTTTCGTGGTTG
The DNA here is from genome assembly GCA_039880935.1 of Streptanthus diversifolius. Taxonomy (NCBI): domain Eukaryota; kingdom Viridiplantae; phylum Streptophyta; class Magnoliopsida; order Brassicales; family Brassicaceae; genus Streptanthus; species Streptanthus diversifolius. The sequence continues at coordinate 1,576,313 of JAXGFM010000015.1, read as the reverse complement.
TTGCCATCCTCCTTCCCATGTATCTCATCGTTGAACACCTAGCTGCTTATAATCAGCCTGAGGTTTGTTATCACTTTTCTTTTGAACACTCGATCTTTCATGTGCTCTTACTCATATAATGAATGATACTGATACATCTGTATAACTTTTCACTTATGAAAGTTGGGACATTTCTATAGTCGATTGATCCATTACATTGATTAGTAAGAAAGCATAACGTTCCATTATTTTTGTTACAGGAACAAAAATTTCTTATTGGACTTATTCTGATGGTCCCTGTTTATGCCCTGGAATCGGTAGGATTGATAAGCTAGATATATATGTTAATTTCATATTTGTAGTGCAATTTTTATTTAAGATTCAAATTAGAACATTTTTTAATTCTGGGTTTTCTTATGACTTTCGTGCAGTTTTTGTCTTTGGTGAATTCAGAAGCAGCTTTCAACTGCGAGGTGATTCGGGATTGTTATGAAGCTTTTGCGCTCTACTGCTTTGAGAGATATTTGATAGCTTGCCTAGGTAATGCTTGACATAACCATTAAAATCTGTATCCCTACCTTCCGAGTCCATGAATATGATTTTCGTGGGCTTCAAACAAGCAAGTGATTGATAATTCACACAGAGAGATCAGTTTAATATTAAGAGTCATAGACATCCATGTTGTCATGTTATGGTGTGGCTTGAATGAGATTTAAAGTAATTGTGTACGTTATGTAGTAGGTGATTGAGTTAGATTTGTTGCGTGGAAATATGGTGGATTCGGCTAACTTGGGATGCTATGGGTTATTCTGCATGAAAAGAAGAAAGAAAACCATTTATTTAGGAAATCATCGTTGAAGGCTTATGGCTCATATTCTTGATTTACTTGAAGATACCTTTGGAATCTGCTGACTTGTGAGTATTCTGAGTTATAACGTACGAGTAATTCTTTTTCTCTCTGTATCCGCAGATGGAGAAGAGCGTACAATTGAATTCATGGAACAGCAGACAATTATCACCCAGAGCACTCCTCTTCTCGAAGGCACATGTACTTATGGAGTTGTGGAGCATCCTTTTCCAATGAACTGCTTCCTAAGAGATTGGAATCTTGGTCCTCAGTTTTATCATGCTGTGAAAATTGGCATCGTTCAATATGTATGTACTGTCATAGTTTGTTGACTATGCTCTATGATCTATTACTGTGCTTCAACTGACGCAAAATCTCTGCTTCAGATGATACTGAAAATGATCTGTGCTCTATTAGCAATGATCCTTGAAGCCTTTGGAGTTTATGGAGAAGGGAAGTTCCAATGGAATTACGGGTAATTGTTTTTTTGTTTTCTCCCTTCTCGTTGTAGATGTGTTTGTTCTTTGCTGTATTCGTTCTTGTCTTGATTCTAACGTGGTATGATATTGTATGTTGTCTCATTGCAGATATCCATATCTGGCTGTAGTGCTTAATTTCAGTCAAACATGGGCATTGTATTGCCTTGTACAGTTCTACGGTGTCATCAAAGATAAGCTAGCACCCATCAAACCATTGGCCAAGTTTTTAACATTCAAGTCTATTGTATTCCTCACCTGGTGGCAAGGTATTATTGTTGCATTCCTCTTCTCTATGGGACTTTTCAAAGGGTCTTTGGCTAAGGAACTGAAAACGCGAATACAAGATTACATCATTTGTATTGAGGTAGTTTTCATAAAATCAATCTACGTTAAGTATCCATAGTTAGATTGGTGTGAGGCTGTGAGTTTATCAACTTGAAAATGTTAATGCTTTTACAGATGGGTATTGCTGCTGTGGTTCATCTCTATGTTTTCCCAGCAGCGCCTTACAAGCGTGGGGAAAGATGTGTCCGTAATGTAGCAGTAATGTCAGATTATGCCTCTATCGATACACCTCCTGACCCAGAAGAGGTTAAAGACAGTGAAAGGACAACTAGAATGCGGTATGGTAGACATGATGAGATAGAGAAACGCTTGAATTTCCCACAAAGTGTTTGTGATGTGGTGTTGGGGAGTGGTGAAATCGTAAGCCGGTTTCTTCTATAACTAATCTAATTCTCTACTTCGAGGTTTTTGGCATTAGTCGTTTGCTCATGACAAAATTGTTTCATATTTATTTTTGGCTAGATTGTGGATGACATGAGATTCACAGTTTCCCACGTGGTGGAACCGGTTGAAAGAGGAATAGCGAAAATAAACAGAACATTCCATCAGATATCTGAAAATGTGAAAAGATTTGAGCAGAAGAAGAAAACGACGAAGGATGACTCATATTTGATTCCACTGAATCCATGGACGAAAGAATTCTCAGAGGTTCACGAAAACCTCCATGAAGGAGGGAGTGTGAGCGACAGCGGTTTAGGAAGCAGAAAGCGGCATCAGCAGTCTAGAGTCTCGGGATTGTGGACTAGAATGAGAAAGTGAAAAACGCAAATGGTGGTGCATATCCAATTCTGAAGATGCCTGTTTTTCATCTTCGTGACCACCTAACAAAGAAGTTTTAGCATTTATGAGATGATGCTAATCTGCTGGGTTACACACAGGTAACAACAGATTGCTACTAACTAGTTTTCTCTACTCTTATAGTCTTATACAAATTTATCGACAAGTTAGATCTGTATCTCGTAATGACAAATCCCTACACAAGAAAAATACAAAAAAAAAATATGTCATGAATTAAATCTTATACCACTACAACTTCTCATGTCGCCTTTTTCTCACGTAGAGTGTTCAATGCCGGCCAAAATCGAATCACCAAGTAATAAAATTTAGAATTAAACCGAATTGAAATCAACCTGAATTACAAATAGTTCTTTGAAAATAGAATTTTGAACCGGAAAAACCAATCTGAACTATACTCGTAAGCCTGATTTCGGAACCTGTTAATTTGTCTCCTTAATCTTGGCTAAATCCGGTCCAAATTGTTTTAAAGGTCTGGCCCGATAAGGCCCGCGAATAACCCTAAATGTCTGTTCGGGGTTTTAATCGTGATCGTACCTTAATATTGATCGGGGACAATCCGAGCAAAGAACAGAGAGACAGTTGTGTGACGAAGAGTAAGATGAAGCTAACTTGGAACAAGAACTCTAAGAAACGTTCTCGCTTAGCTTTGTCGAATTTCCCGGATCTTCCTTTCGACAAGGAAGCTCCAGAAGAGACCCAATCTCAGGGCCAGTTTCGCCAAGATGATTTTGAGAGTCATCAATTAAAGTCGTCGGAATCGGAAAATCATGGGAACTTCGATCTGGAAGCGAAGAGTCTCGCAGAGTCGTTTAGAGCCCAAGGAGACAAGCTAGCTGAGGTAAAGAGCTGTATATAATAAACCTACAAAATTGTTATACTTCAATTTCAGCAATGAAAATGATTCGGGTTTAAAATTGGCAAAAGCCCTATGCTGAGAGTGAACATATTACTTGGGAACTACTTAACAGTGAATTGAGTGTAAAGGAGACATACTCAGATTTTGTCAATGTGTCTTAACCTTTTCGTTTCCATCATGTAATAATATCAAACATATGGTTGGACTCCCATTAAGTTAAGGCGTTTTTACATGCAACATCTTAGCATTTGAATGGCCTCAAGCTCATCATCCATTATATTTCTTGAAATGGTATTCCTTTTTTTATGGAACTACTTCAGTGCAAATCTGACAGTTGATTCGTTTTCTTATTGTTGCTACTGAAGGAAGGAAAATACGAGGAGGCTCTAGGGAAATGGGAAGCTTCTCTTAATCTTGTGCCTGAAAATGCTGTCCTGCATGAACAAAAAGCACAAGTGTTACTTGAGCTTGGTGATGCATGGAAAGCACTCAAGGCTGCAACACGTAGTTTTCGAAGCCTTTATGTATTCTTACTTTTATTTATGTACAATATATAAGCCTCGTAACAGTTCCTGTGATTTTCATTCTTCACAGGAGCTACTGAGATAGATCCATCGTGGGCTGAGGTGCGTCGACTCTGTATTCTGTATCTTACGATGTTTCTCTATATGACAAATGCAAAAGCTAGAAACTACTTGTAACTAAAATAGCTCTCCGGGCAAGTGGATCTGCTTACTGTAGTATGTTCATGCTATTGATTCTGTATAGAAACATGGATGTTGAAAGCTTTGTTAGAGGAATCAGATCCCTTATTATGGCTAAACTTCTGTCAAATTTCGCCTTTTTTAGGCGTGGACTACTCTTGGAAGAGCACAACTAAATTTTGGCGAGCCTGACAGTGCTATCAGGAGTTTTGAAAGTGCATTATCGATCAATGTGAGTTCCACGAAAAATGGAAAGTTAAGATGTTTTCACCTCCTTATTTCTTTAGTCCATTAGAGGTCTTAAGGACGTGTTATTACCATTCCACAGGCGGATTCCAGAGAGGCGAAAGACGATTTACAAGCTGCAAAACAACTAGTAAAGAAGAGAGAACAGCTTCAGACATCAGGACAGGACACTGACGTTAAACGTTTTGTTGTTGGCGAGAAGAAAATAGAGCCAAACTGATGAATCAGAGACTTGTACTTTAGGTAGATAGTAGAACCTCGTAGCGTACAGTGTAATAACAATAACAAATCAAGATTGTTTTTCATCAAGGCAAGGACTTAGCCATTTGTCTGAGAAGAAACTTTTGAATCTTTCCAGTAGAAGTCTTTGGAAGCTCCTCCTGGAAAACTACGTTCCGTGGAACCATATACTTTGGTAGCTTCGTCTTACAAAACTCCCTTATCTCTCTCTCAGTAACAGACCCATCATGATACTTCAAGCTCACAAACGCACACGGAATCTCTCCCCACATCTTGTCTGGCTTAGCCACCACAGCTGCTTCCTTAACCACCGGGTTTGTGTACAGAACCGTCTCGACTTCCGTGCTGCTGATGTTCTCTCCTCCGCATATGATCACGTCCTTTGATCTGTCCTTCACTTCCAAGTAACCGTCCGGGTGCATCACACCCACGTCTCCAGTGTAGAACCACCCGTCTTCTCTCATACATGCCGCAGTCCCTTCCGGGTCTTTGTAGTAACCCAGCATGATAGAACCGCCTCTGAAGACGATCTCTCCCACGGTTTCTCCGTCGTGCTTCACGCTCTTCCCGGTCATCGGGTCTCTCACGTCAGCTTCCGCGAATACAGCGGTTCTAATTCCTTGCCTTGACTTCAGTTTTGCTCTCTCATTTGGTCCCAGACGATCCCACTCCGTCTTCCACGCACATGAGACATTTAGACCACCGGTTTCTGTCAACCCGTAACCGTGACCCACATCAAAACCGAGATTCTCGGCGCTGGAAATGACTGTGGCCGGCGGAGGAGCTCCTGCTGTCATAACCCGAACCGGCCGTTTAAGCTGTTTCCGAGCTGGATAATTGGTCAACATGTTGAGAACCGTCGGGGCGGCGCACATGTGAGTCACTTGATGCTTGTCGATCAACTCGAAAATAGTCTGCGCGTCGACTCTTCGGACGCATATGTTTGTGGCCCCCACAGCGGCATTGGCCCATGTGTATCCCCAACCGTTGGCGTGGTACATCGGTAGGGTCCATAGGTAGACCGGACGGTTAGGCATAGACCAGTCGAGCAAAGAGTTAACAGCGCTCAAGAAAACTGCCCTATGGCTAAGTACCACACCCTTAGGAGACGACGTTGTTCCAGAGGTGTAGTTAAGCACCATAGGGTTCCAGTCGCTGTTGGGACGGACCCACTTAAACCTCGGGTCTCCTCTCTCCATAAGACCTTCATACGTGTCTAGAAAATCCACTTCAGCCGACGAAGACAATGACATGTTGCTGTCATCTTGGAGAAGGACGAGATGAGGTTTCTCATTCTTGGGCAAGAGCGAGACAGCTTCGAGGGCTACAGAACTCGACTGATGGTCGACGAAAACGAGCTTGGATTCACTGTGACGCAGAATAACAGAGAGTGCATGAGCGTCTAAACGCGGGTTGATGTTGTTGAGCACTGCGCCAGACATTGGAACCGCGAACTGAAGCTCGTAAACGGAAGGGACGTTGGGACCAATAACGGAGACAACTTGGCCACGGTTGATTCCGAGGGAGGAGGAAGATAGAGTCGAAGCGACACGGAGACATCGAGAGTGGGTTTCAGACCAAGTATGGGCGGTGGTCGTGTGGAGGATGAGGGAAGGAGAGTCGCCGTAAACGGAGGCGGCTCGTTCTACAAAACCGAGAACAGTCAGAGGAGATGAGTTTGAAGGATGTGGGAGTAAAAGTTCCATTGTTAAATGTGTGTCTGTTAAGCTAGTAAAGTTATCACTTTTGATAAGGCATTGGTGAAATATATATATATATATATTTGGATGTGATTAGGTGAAACATAAATCATTATCTCGCAGTATTATATTTCAGGGTTAATTAGCTAATACTGAAATTACAAGTAATATATACGTACGTCAGCTTCTAGAGGTGTGATAAGCTGCTTAATAATCACTTGTCGGTTGGGACCTCGTATTGACTTGATCCAAGTTGACTAGCTAGCATGGTTCGGATAAGCTGATGAAATCTCTTGAGTTTACAAGTAGCTTTTGATGGAGTTTCGTTCTTTTCTTCTTCCAAAGTTCATAAACCAAAAAAAAATTGTACCAAAAATAAGAGAGCAAAATTAAAAACCAAAAAAAAAAAAAAAAAAAAGGAGAGAGCAAAATTGACTCACCGATTAATGCTAAAGGTTGTTGGATGGTGGAAGTTTGCAAACACAAGCTCTTGATTTAATTTCAAATGTGGTAGATGCATTTTTGGTTGCCATAAGAAAATATTTGATTATTCGTTTTCGAATTCCTCTCAATGATTGTATCTTTCTTTCGAATATAGTTAAAAGACAAAACGACATTGTCAGATATCTTTTTCAAAACAAAAAAACGAAATTGTCGGATCTTTTATGAAGTAGTTGTAATCAACTAATAACTATTAACGTGAACACAATTATGGATGCATGCATGTAATTTGTTTTATCCCATAGTTCACAATTATCTCGTACTCGCTCATTCTGTTCCATTTTATAAGATATTTTGGCTAAAAAAAGCAGGAATTAATAAATCATTAAATTTTCCATATTTATACAAAAATAGTATTTAAAATTTAATTAAAAATATCCTAACTAATAGTAAAAAAATATTCAGAATATTAGTAATTATATCATATTACACAGACATAAATTTTGCATAACATTTTGAAAAAAATAAATAAATTAAATAAAAAAAACTTCTAAAACATTATATCTTATACAATAAAATAGAGGGAGTATATTACGAAACCTCTTTAAAGAAAGGAAAACGAAAATTAATATTGAAGTTTATATTCTACGTTACAATACTTTATTACACGTACAGAATGTCGTGACTTTTTTTTTCACTATATAACCTAGAATCGTATATTCAGGTGGATAACCCTAGGGTATATTAAAAAGGGTACATTGAATTGAATATATTACTAACTTTTGACAAACCCTTAAAAAAAGTTTATCTTTTGTATTTTGACTGGAGATCATCAAATTAAAATTGTAAAAAAAAAGAGAGTAATCACTCGAATTGGAGCATTAAATGAGCAAAAAAACACATAGGTCGATTGATTGACTTGAGCTGCTCATATTCACTTTATTGCTACATTCAAAGGACGTTTGATTCGAGCTACTCATTCTTTATTGCTACATTCATGTATTTGCATAATATTCCTATGCAAATGTTAATTAATTATCCGATTTTTATGCAATCGGCCCTTCAATTAAATATTTTGTTACTGATATTGATACTAGGGAATACCAAGAATACTATATTTTGATGCACAACATATTTTGAGCTTTAAATGATAGATCTACAGAGTAAGTTGCAACACACAAAAATGTAAGAAAGAGTAAAAAGTAATAGTTCATGGCAATGCAATAATGTTGAAATAAGATGAGAAATGATGGAAAGTTTATAGAGACCACGAAATCAATGTCAATATAATTAAATTTATACCGGAAAAGATGGCGACAAGTCCCAAACTTTCATCTCTCTAATTTTATATTCAAACACTATTGCGATCATATCCCTTTTCAAAATATAATTCCAAAATGAACATTTGCCAGAAGGGTATGGTGAGGCCGTATTTAATTTCTAGGATTTATTGCACTATTTATTCAATGCTACACCTAATATATCATACACATTTGTATACATATATAAATTTTCAGACGTTTAATTCATATTAATATTCTCAAGTTGAAGACTAGAGCACGTTAAAATTTTAGTATTATCCCTTCATGACTCGAATTTAGTAACATGATCTATCTTTATCCAAGAGGTTCTTTGGAATCAAACGACTAAACTACGATTTCGAAGTTTATGTTATCTATATATGTGTATATAGGGGTGTTCAATCATACCGTGCCTGCCCAAAGTCATATAATTATACATAAAAATTAATTGAAATTGATATTCCTAAATTATTTATAAATTATAAGAATTATGTGACACGTGTCATCTTTAAAATTTGAAATTCAAACTTAATATTCTGTAATATTAAATAAGATATTAAAATTAATATATTAAGTTGTAAAAAAACTATTTATAAATTTTGGTGTCTAAATCTCTTACCTCATAAGTTTTTGTCCAAACCAGTTATGTATCATATTTCAGTTTCTGTATCATATTTCAGTTTTGTTTTGGTTTAGTTTGTATTTTTGCGGTTTTAGAAAAATAGTAACCAATGTAGAATTTATTTGCACTCATACTCTATACCTATATTAAAATTAATTAACAAAAACTATTGTTATAAATTAGCTTGAGTTCCATCTGTTTTTCTTTTCTGTAACTGCTCTTAGTTTTCTGTAAAAATTAAACTAAATTAAAACTCATTTTGGTTTATAAGAACTGAACGCAATATGATAAATTGAGTCCAATGCCGATTACGTACTCTCAGCCACATGCATCTTTGGTGGACAATTATAAATTTGTTTATGGCATGCCGTACTTGGAGGCTATATTTCAACATGAAATATTCGAGGTCTAATTTTTTCTTTTGGTTGTACTCATAAGATATTTTAATTTGCATATTACCTTTGCTCAAGATTTAGTAAATTACAAAGTTGCACGGATTGCAAAATCAGCAAATCACAAGGCATTTTAATTAAAGAATTTAATCGTAGAAAGGTTATCTTCAGGATCCTCTGTCTTGCTCTGAAAAGTTAGCACAATCTGCAAATTTCCAAAAACGAACACAAATTTGTAACAAATCAATATTAAAGTCTTGAAAGTTAGAAAGATGAACAAATAAGAAAAAAAAGTATTTTTCTGACATGAAGCTGTGTAGTCTGTCTGCTTTTTTCTTTTTATCCAATCCTTCATTTAGTGGACTGGAAAGTCATCTGTTCTTGATCTTTCAAAGTGTCAGCTGCGTTTAGAAGCATGTCCATTCCTCCTACGCCGTTATCCAATTCTCCATTGGCTTTACTTCGCGGTTTGCTCTCGCGATTACCAGTTTTTCTTCCTTTTTGTTTCTGCAAAGTCCCCATCTTCATCTCAAAAGCCTTTCTCACTTTCCGCACTTTCTGTATTGCAGCTTTACAAGTTGTGCAAAACCATTCTCCATCTGGAATCGATGCACATGGAGGTCTCATGCAATAGATGTGATACGCATCATCACACCCATCACACAAGACAATCTTATCATCATCCTTGTCAGTTAGACAATTTCTGCATAAGCACGACGAGCAATACCAACGAACACCGTGTAGTTTTATCTGCCTTGAAGTCAAACACCTGATGTGGTAATACTTGTGTGGGCAAAAAGGGTGATCACATGTTATGAACCTGCCACCGCCATTCTCCACTTTTGTTCCACAGATCCTACAGAGTTCAGAGTCTCTCTTCATCTCTACGTCGTGACCTCCATGATTCATGTTGCAGCTTGAATTCTCTTCAGATTCGTTTGAATCTTCTTTACATTCTGTACTCGTATCAACACATCTGTTATCTGTCTTCATCATCCTTTCGGTTTTCATTCTTTCACACACTACGCAATTCTCGTGAGGTGATCCGATTCCATTAGCTGTGCAGTTTAGACAATACCAACTGTTCGCCGACATCCCTTTCCCACCCGGATGTGCACATGAGACATGGTACATATCTTCACAGTGATCACATGCTAGACAGTCTCTCACCGGTGCCTTCTCTCCACATAGCTTGCAAATGTCATAAACACTATCATTTCTGATGATCTCTACATTAGAATAAGGCTTCGATTCCCCAATGTAGAACTGCTTCAACTTCCAGATTTTGAGGGAAAAAAAATATTAGGGGATTTATAAAATATTAGTTATAATAAACTAGCTCCTTGAAGAAGATCATTTATGCATAACCCTCACCTGTTCGGTACAGGAGGTCCTTGAAAGCTCTAAGAGACTATTAGCAAGAACAGCCATATCATTACCAACATCCTGTATTTTTTGCCAGACCTGAAATCAGTAGTTAGGTTATGTCTAGTTTCGAACAAACCCATAGTACAGTATCTTCAGGAAAACACACCACATTCCCTCAAGTTGAGAGTTTGAGTTGAGCTTCCGAACACTGACATCTTATAAATATTTTTCACAATTGTAAGGATAAGAAAGACATGATAATCTGTTATCGTGTATAGTTATTTTCGGACTACGCAAAGTTTCCACTAATTACCTCTTGGAGATCCGTTGAAAAGAGCACAGGTGAACCTTCATAAACACCCTCTTGCATCCTGGTGTCTATCAGAGTTCTGCAGGTAAGGTCTTCAATCTTGACCCCATGAATATTTTCGGAAAGCAACCTACTTAGGGATGCAAACTCCTTTGAAGCTAAAACTTGAGACAGAACCTTCTGGCAACCGGCTGTCACAGTTTCATACTTAGGCTCGATTGCTAATTTATCTGGATTTGAAAGTTCAGGCAGTTCACCAATAAGATGAGTTCCTATGCTGAACCTTTGATTATTTAATTCACAAGCGACAGACTCCTGATCAAAAGAAATTTAATGAACACATTAATCCAAAAGAAGAATGAGGTAGCATGTTTTATGAGCATATTTGGGAAAGTAAATCACTGCCACAGGAGTTGATCACACAGATATAATGAGACCAATTTCAGGATTCAATGCACAATGCAGCAAACACTTCTCAGGTTCTCAAGTTTTAGCAGCAAGCATTAACGGGATTTCCTATCATTTGCAAAACATTTCCTACATCTAGCTACCACACAAAAGACACCCATATCCTCTGGAAAACAAGAAGAAATAGTTACATCACTGCAAAATCGTTACTTGTACAGCCACACAAAGATAGAAAAGGAATGACCCTTATTTTTTAGCTCTATCAACAACAGCTGTATAATTGAGGCCAGCATTCAGTACTAAAGCATATACTAACCATCACTAGATCGAAATAGAACCTAATATGCGTTCCTATGCCGGGCTCCTATTTTATAATACAAACAAATTTACTAAACACATAACATATGAGGTGTGTGAAAGTTGTTGCAACTACATATACTCCAGCAATTCAAATCAGTGACAATCGGAGGCATCATAATAGAAAAGCCATGAAAAGTACCCGGCTTCCTGAGTGGCTAACACCTTCCGTAGAGATTCTGTCATCTTCTTTACATTTACTCCCAGAAAACGATCTCCCAAGTTTTCTGCGCTTGTATATTTGTAGGTTCTTGTTATCTCTGGAACTTGCATTAGCAGAATTGGCCATAACATCCCCTCCTCTACCGCAACTTTTCAGTATATCAATTTTCACCAATCCATATGGCTGATTACTCTCTGTACCTTCACCATTGCTTGTGACCTCGTCCACCAGCATCTTAAACGCACAGAAGAAACAAATGTTCTGATCCCCCACACTCCGGATCTAGGGTTTCATCCTTCTGCCATCCTACTATAGAGAAAACAGCATTTACAATCCTTTACACAGCCCAAGAAGAATTCTCGTTTGGAAATGTATACAATTTATCATTTGGTCGGTCATAAATGCCTTCAATTTAGCACCCAACTGAGATAAAAAACAAAAGAGGAAAACATGTCATTTCTCAGAGCCAAGAAAAAGCAATGAAATTGTTCTCTACCAACAATTTCCCAGAAAAACATCAGCAACAACGAATTTCCCAGCTACAGAACCTTCAATGGAGCTTTCTATAAACACTACGAGACGGAACGAAGCTAACGCCAAATTTCAAAATTCTAGCAAAAAGCGAGCAATAAACGACAAGAAAAGAAGGTAAAAGCGTACCGGAGTGAAGAAATCTGCGTCCCGAAACGACGAACAGAAAATCCTAAAAGGTTGCGAAAAAGGTCGCTTTTTGGTCCCCGGAAACTCAGGCTCGCCGGCGACTCTGCAAATCCCGGCTTCTCTTATCTTTGAACCATTTTTAAACTTTCGCGTCCCAGATTCTCCTCTTTAACCGGTATTATTTCAACTTGGATCTGACACCGGTCAAAACCGGTAATCAGCGACACCAAACTGACACGTGGAAGTAACTAAAACATAGTCGACTCACGGTAAACGGCGTCCATCCAACAGTAGCAGCTGATCCTTTATGTGCACGCGCTTCATTAGTTATTCTCCCTGCTTGCTTTAAAATTAGATCGGTCAAGGAGAATTTACTCAGTCTCTACCGTCGGATCATATAGCAATCCAACGGCTATAACAGAATGGCCTTATCATAGCCTCCTTTGTCTCTTTTATGCTTGCTTCTGGCTCAGTGTGTTAATACTAACACTTCTCCCTGTTTCTTGGTCTGAGAAAATAAATCTTTGTTTTTGAATTCTCTTAGTGCTAAATAAAATGGGCTCAAGTGTATTAATACTATTCATTATACAACAAACAAATTTTTTAAAAAAACAAATAAACAGCATACAATCATCAGTCAGAACTACTGCCGCTTTGAGCAGACTTATAATCCGATTAAGGATTTTATATCTTTTCTTTTTATTTTCTCACATCCGTTTATCGCAAATCAGAATCCTAACACTTGCATGGGGTCCTTCCCCGGTATCATGAACACCAGGTGTCCAACCGATGGCTTTAGCCACTTGTTGAAGTTGGTCCATCAAAGACAGTGAATCCCTTATGTAAACCCGTCCTCCTGGTCTCAACATTCGGTCCATCTCCAGCATAATGTTTGTTATGTTACACCTATGTTCCACACCAAACGCAATTCATTACCCTATTCAAGTTTCTGACCCTTCTATCCGAATTCAGCACACACACACACACACAAAAAAAGTTTAAATCTTTTTACCTCTTCTTCTCAACAGAGAAGAGAAATGCAGCATGTATCAGGTCGTATGTTCTTGGGTAGGTGTCAAATGGCTCACACCTAGAGAAAGCAAGTCCAAAGAGCTTAGATGTGATCTCGTGTAAGTTATGTGGGATTAAAAGTAAAAGAGCAGATCTATACCAGTCGTGCATAGTCCCTACAAGCCCACGGTCATAGATAACTGGCAAGGTGTTGAATCCACTTATGGGAACAACGTTCATAACCCAACAGTCAAGCCCTAGATCGTTTAATGCTGCTGCAAACCTACAAAAATCAAGACATACAAGAAGATCAAACAAACTTTCGATACCACAGAAAGAGAAAACGTGTGATTGATGGTTACCCTCCAAAACCAGCTTTCATGTCAAGAACATTCCTTAGCTTGAACTCCTTCCAGCGGAAAACTCGGACATAACTCTCTACTACTTCAAACCAAAATCTTGACTCTGCCTTCATAATTTCCTTTCGGGATATAAACGCATCCATTTGAATGCTCTGTAGCCTTTCTGGCGGATCATGAAGGCGTGCAGGCCATGTGGAGACATTAGCCCCGTAGCCATTTTCAGGTAACCGGGTGATACACGGTTTCATATCCACGTACCTGGAACAGGCAACCATAGCCACAAAGCTCAGATTTTTAGAGAGTTTCAAATTGAAAAGCTGGGAATTCGGTGGTTCTATCACATAATTTCTATGCAAGAAGGCCCAATACTATTATTAATTAGACTTTGAGATACATATATATACCAAACATCATCGGGATCATCATCAGGTCTGCACAAAGGAGGTTTTGCTCCAGCTTCACGGCTGACATAGCAGCGGTTGTTTAATGGCTTCCTCCACACAGCAATATATCCCTCTTTCTTGATAAGCTCCCAACAGATTCGGTTCGTAAGTTCTACCATTTCTGAAAGAAAATAGATGAAAGAGCATAAACAACACCCATGCTTTAGTTACTCCATAACAGACATATTATTTTGTCAAGTAATAGACTGACCTTTCCATTGCTCTTGCAAGTTATCCTCATGTTTGTAAACGGGTTGTGCAGCCCAAACAAAGTAGCCTCCAGCTCTAAGCATTCTATTAACTTCAAGAAGAAGTATCCAATCTGTTTAATTTATGCAAACAAAAAGTTTTAGTCACAAACTACGGCAAATCTGAAAACACATTATAGGAGAAGCAAAAAACAGTGAAAGAGGGAAATCAACCATCGCGGGTCCAATTAATTCTGCATCTGGAACAATGGATCATCTCAAAAGACTGGCTTGGATACAACAACCTCCGTGTGGCAAAGACAGCCACCATTGCAGGCACACCGCGCTCCAATGCAAACTGGATCTGATTCTCATGGACATCTTTCGGTGCTACGGACAAGGTTGTCGTGTTACGCTGCATCAAAAAGGCACCAAAGCTCGCCACTCCGCAGCCAATGTCCAAAGCAACACGAGTGCGTGTTCCAAATGTAATGTCAGGAATCATCTACAAATTTTAATCTAAGAGAATATAAGATCAACACGAAAGCAGATGAGCCAATAACAAAACCCCGAAAAATGCAGTGGATTGAAACCTGAGAGATCTGGTCTAAGTATTGATCAGCTCCATGGATAAATTGAGTTCCACCTCCTGGGAAAACAAACTTGTCTTTCTCTCTTCTTATCCAATTTTGACCTCCTTTATCTTCTACTAAGCGTGTATGGGGCACATTATTGAACCATATCTACAACAAGCAAATGCATCAGTCACTAAAGTTTAGTGATTTTACAATGAATCTCAAACAATTGCGTCTGTTTAGGCAAGCTATGGCGGAAGTAAAGAAAGGTTCTTTATCAAACTAATTTACCTTGTCTCTGCTTTGTGGCCATGGGATTGGTTTCTTGTAACCGTCTGGAGGTGGAATCAAGCAATCAAGGCTCTGCTTAGGGCAATGTCTCTCGTAATTTTCTCCTCGATCGCTACTGTTCAATCTCTTGATCTCTTCTTCGTTGTCCAAGCAAGGAATGTAATCTGTCTTCCTTTTGTCACACACACGGAATTTCTCAATCCGAAATCCGACTTTTGAATCATCGTCATCTCCGGTTGCTTCCTTTTCCCCTTCCGACGATTTTCCGGTAGCTGACATGAGCTCATCGACGGAGTCCGGATCGAATCCGCCGATTTCGAACGAATCCGACATGGCACCATTCTCGTCGATGATTCCCGTCCGCACTACCGTCGGTGGAAGCGGTGGAGGGGAAATCTTGAGATGCGGACGCGGTGGAGGAGACGGTGCCGCCGCGACGGAGGTGGTTATATTGGTCTGAATAGCTTCGGTGACATCGGAGGAGGAAGAGACGGGAAACCGAAGAGATGGGTAAGAGAAGAAGGAATCTGAGAAGTGGTTGAAGAGGAAAATGGTTGTGACTGAGAAAAGCGCAAAGGCAATGAATTTTACCAATCTCGGCGTCTTCACTACGTCTAAACCAACGTCGGAGAGTTTCATCGTGTACCCACGGCGGTTCACGCCGACGATCTGATGATCGCGATAAAGCAAAGCAGTTTCACGACAGATCGAGCGAAAACAGAGATTAGTGGGTTCCTGTTTTCTAGAGAGGTAACGCGGCGAGGAATTGATGATCAGGCGCCGGCGACGGTGGAGAGACGGAGGAAGGTGGAGCTTGAGACACGTGGATGACGTGGTGAGGAATTTGATAGGAAGTGAGTAAAGGGACGAAACTCGACGACTCGCATGAAGACAATGAAACAGATGAAGAAACAAAAAGTGTCGAGATTTATTCAACAAAAAATAAATAACGTATAATAACCTAATTACAACCTATAACCTTTCTTTTAATCTTTCCTCAAATGGAAAATTACAAATTTTGGTCGACAAACTCACTGCCTAGAGGATCAACGCTTATCTTCTTTTTTTTTTATTATTACATTTTAATTTAGAAACTATATTTTCTTTGATAATATTTGAATCTGATTGGGTTTTATGGTTAAAGAATCTCTTTAAAGTAATGGTTGAGAATCTAAATGTACAATTTTTCACTTTGGTATTCTTTTGACTTGCTGACTTTAGAGATATCTTATATAATAACATGCTCACGTGATTCAATGTTAAAGTCGTCCCAACAAAATATATAAGTGTTAAACAATGTTTGAATTGATCTTTAATTACCCAAAAGTGTCTTGATTTGGGTCGACCAGTATCCAGGTAATCTGACTACTGCTAGGAATGATGAATTGAATTAGTGATACTTAATTGTATATGATCTTCGTCATGTCCTTTAGTTTTTACCTTTGCTTGCCACTGGATATCTACTCTGATTGCAAACATAATGAGTTTACTTTGGTTTGATTCTGCAGATTTCAAGCGTGTGTTTCGTCGTTGTCGTTATGGAAAGGATGATTCTAGAGCTTTGAACCTATTGCGCGGGTTTTTCTTTTATTTCGAGGTACATTTTTCTTTTTTTTGCCACAACATGTGCAAGTCTTTGTGTGTGTGCATTGGTGTCATGAAACTCTCGTGTGAGAGTAGTTTGCACTATGGATTAATGTCTTTTATGGTTTGCTTCATTTGCAGAACATAGTTCTTGAAGAGGTTCATTTAAACCCTGGCTGTATGAAACACGTGTGAAGATAATGTATGCATCAAGGCCGCACTGCACAGCCCTTAACTTCAAGTATTTAAACCACTCTAATTGTCATAAGGAACTCTTCAATCGCAGTGTAGTCTAAAGAAAGATATGTAATGCTTGTTGTCAGAGGTGTTGATTGGTCTCTGTTGTGAAACTGCTACATTTGCATTTGCGATCTTGTTCTCATTTATCGATTGCGGTTAATACTATTTCAGTTTTGGTAGAGAAAAGTTACAGAATTTTCCTTATTATTTCTAAGGAAGACAAAATAACAAGAAAGGGCTCCGTCTACAAGCATTCTCATTCTTTCTTTCGTTTTATTACCACAACTATAAGAAGTTTCTCCAAAAAATACTTAAAAAGAAGATGAAAATTGTGTTGAGATATACAATTACAACCCAAAACCGGGGAGGGAGGAGGGTTAAAAAGAACCCCACAGATCTATCACCCGTCCATATATATATACACACAATAGTTTCAGTAAAATTGGGGGGTTTAGTCGAAGCTGGAAGAACGGCTTGTCCTGCCTTTAAGATAATCCTCAACAGAGACGCCTTGCTCAAAGCTACCCATGGAGATAGAGTCATCTTCAACATCAAGAAGCGCTACTTTAAGGTGTGACTGCAAGTTAGATCTTTGATATTGCTCATCCTTAAGCATCTCTGATTCATCTGAGGAAGTACTCACTTGTTGCATTGCCCACTTGAGCGTGTCTTCATCACCTTTGAGCAGCTTTAAGACCTGCATCATTCCAGATTCGTTACGACAACTGCATATAGGTATGATTAAAAATTTAGAATAGATAAAAAAAAACATGACTTACAATGCTCATTTTCGGTCTAGCTTGAGGGCTACGTTGAATACAAAGAGTAGCAGCTAACGCCATCCTCTGCATTTGGTCACCATTGTTGTTGTTGTTATCCCGCAAACTCGGGTCTAATAACTGAAAATACTTCCCATCGTCAAGAACTGGTTTGGCCTGTACATGACCATTACATACATACTTGTTTC
Source organism: Streptanthus diversifolius (assembly GCA_039880935.1). Lineage (NCBI taxonomy): Eukaryota > Viridiplantae > Streptophyta > Magnoliopsida > Brassicales > Brassicaceae > Streptanthus > Streptanthus diversifolius. The sequence goes on along the minus strand of JAXGFM010000015.1, from coordinate 1,558,436 downwards.
AACAAGAGCACCAGAGAATAAAACTTGATTTTAATGAGTTAAAAGGTATGCAGGGAACACGTACCCACATGACAAGACTCTCTTGTCCCTTTGGACATCCGCTGCTAATCGGTTTTCTTCCAGAAAGTAGCTCGAGTAGAACAACACCGAATGCATACACATCTATCTTATCATTTACCTTACCATACATGAAGTACTCTGGAGCCAAGTAGCTGCAACAAGAAAAGATGATTAGCCAAGAACATTTTCAAGAACTTTCATGAAACATCAGCCAGTAAAAATAGGATTCCATCATACCCAAAGGTTCCTGCGACATCCGAGCAGATTATGTGAGTTGTAGATATAGACGCCCACCTCGCAAGCCCAAAATCAGAAAGCTGGGAACAAAGATTACTAATCTTTTTTTTACTCTTCCAATTTGATGATATATGAAAAACCAATAGAATTTGTAATTTTACCTGTGCCTCAAAATCATCAGATAATAGTATATTTGATGACTTAACATCTCTGTGGATGACGGGTTGCGAAGCACTGTTATGCAGATAGTCTAATGCCTCGGCCACTCCCACAGCCACTTTGTACCTCTCGCTCCATTGGAATGTAAGCGGATCTTTCTTGTTTCCTGAAAAACCAAGCATTTTGCTTAGATCCATGATCATAATAGAATCTCAGAGTTGCTTCAAAAGGGCAAAGGCTTGTCCAGAAAGTACCGTGAAGGTTCTCTTCGAGGCTTCCTCTTGAGAGATAATTGTATACAAGTAATAGGTTATCGTCTTCAAAGCAAAAGCCTAACAGGGAGATGATGTTCTTATGGCGTAACGTTGTGATAATCTCGATCTCCGCCACGAAATCGTTTAAGACAACTTCGGTTTGCTTGAGAATCTTCACAGCAACCTCTCTTCCATTGGACAAACAACCTCTATAAACCCGGCTGCTGCCTCCTATCCCGATGAAATTATCTGAAACCAAAAATGCTTTTCTTAGTTACATAACAAGAGGCTTCAAAATTTTCAAGAACTATAAACATGTCATCCATAAAGGAGAAGGACAAACCAGCAGAGAAATCTGATGTCACTGAAACAAGTTCCTTGTATTTGAAAAACCGGCAAGTTGAAGAGAATCTCTCATAAAGTCCCTCTAGTTCCTCAGGGAGCTTTCTTGGACTGTTGTCAATACCAACTGGAACAATTGCGTTTAAGCTTGACAATTTACCATCAGAAGAGTCATAACCAATTTGCTTACTGTTCCTCGGAGGAAGCTTCAAAGCCCATTGAGCTACCGGTATCTGTTTCGACGAAGTCCTATGAGTCGTAACGGGTTGTCCTGACGAAGAAAAAGGACGACGAAGCAAAGGCCAACCTGGTATAGGTTCAGGCTGTTTCCCAACCAACTTAGTTATAGAGCCGCCTGATTCCTCTAGACCTTTCACAGGCACAATCTCCTTTGCTTTGTGGCACTCATCATCATCACCATCTTCACTCCTATCGAAATCCGAAGCTCCAGATAACTTTCCGGGAGTTCTTGTATCATTTGGAGACAAAGAATCCGAACCACAAACTGAGCAATTCTCAAAACGAGCAGCCGCTAAGGCCTGCTTCAAATTCTGGCCACAAGATTGATCCTCATCATCTTCCTTAGAAACCTCCTCGGAATGGCTAATAACTCTGGTAGTCGTACTTAATGTAACAGATCTCTGAAGCACATTCAACAAATTGTTCCTCCGAACATCTTCCTTTCCTATGACAAAAACCAAACCCAATTGAAAGGACTAAACCCAAAGGATACCAAAGAAATGTTGAAACTTTTTCAAGAAAAAGGTCAGAAAGGTCAAACCTTTAGAATGATTAATGGTCGATGATGGAGAACCTTCTTTTTGGAACACGATTTTACCATTGTTTACAGCATGAACCCAACAATCTTTTGGTAGTTTCTTCGCTAAGTACTTAGCTATGGATGCTGATGAACGAATCGCGTGGTGACTTTTCGAAATCCCAACTAAAACTTTCGATGCACAAAACGATTTCGCTTCTCGAGCTATGATCTTTCGAGCCGAGTTACCACGGCATAGCTTCAGCTTCAGATCCACCTACAAAAGAGAGAAATTTCAAAGGATGAATAGGAAGTCTCGAAATTGAAAGTTTCACACTTTGATTTGACTTCAGTTTACCTGTTTTAAATTGCAGAAACCTTCATAAACGTCAAGGACAGAGTCGAAAGTTTTCACCAAAGAGAGAAGCGAAGAGTTCCCTGCTCGATCAACAATCTCTACACAAAACCCAAAAAAATCGAAACATTTGTATTAAAAACATAAGAAAAAAACCAAAGCTTTTTGTAAGAGAAACCCTGAAAAACCCCAAAATTGCACCATTTCCAAGAATATGAAGAGCGATCACAGTATCACCAGGCTCAGCCACTTTAACCAAAGCCCAAGTGAGTAACTCTCTACTCGGCGCGTCTAGCTTCACGCCGACGAGAATCGTACGGCCAACTTCTCCTTCCTCGACGGAGCTCCGTTTCTCTCCGCCGTTTTCTATCATCTCTGATTTTTTATCCTCTCACAAAGATATTGTTGGACCGGTTATGTCTGAATTTCAAATGTTCCCTTTTTGCCTAACGTATGCTTCCCGAAGAGAAAAGAACATCGTTAAGGATTATATATAACCCAAAAAAAAAGACAAGATCCTCTCTCTCTCTCTAGTTGCAGAGGCTTAAGTTTTAACCGCAGGTTTGGTTTTGCTTTTGATGCTCGTCAAAAAGAAAGAGAAGAGCAGCCATCTTCGAAATTCACTTCTACTTTTCTTTTATTTTTTGCAATTTTTAACAATAATTTTCTAATCCTACTAGTACTCAAAGTATTCACTTTTTAATCATTATTTTTTCCCTGTCCTTTTCCAATTTTGACATAGTCACACTATGCATTTAATCTCAATGACATCAACAATGTTTACATAATCATATACTGACTCTATTTTCATCTGAAAAGCCGAACGAAATATACGTATATCAGTTGAAATATTGATTGTATGGTAAAAAATACTATAAATCATGCAAGTAATATCAAGAATAGTAACGGCAAAAGAAAAATAAATCAAAGATAGAAATGGGGAAAAATAAAAAGTTTTGATGTTAACAAAAGAAAATATATAAATAAAAATTTGTTTCCACGTATTTTCTAGATTACTTTGTCTTCACTTATTTACTTATTCGTTGGTCAGTCGATGAAACGAAAGTATAGTTTCACAAACAATATACGTTTAAAAAATATGGATAATATATATTTTAAAAATGAAAATTTTTATCCTGTTCTCGTCCGGAGTTTCGGACTCTGGCTTTTTTCATTACGACCATACCATATAGTCTTTAAATTGTTGTATATATGTTGTGGCATCATTAACTTTAAATATCTTAAAATACAAAAAAAGAAACACATCTTAAAATATAATGAAGAACCATTATTACAGCATGCACCATGGTTAAAAACTTTTACAATAAATGCATTATATTTCTACAGAAATATAACTGTATAAGAGAATGGGTAAATTAAATTAAATTAAATAGGGGAAATAAATTTTGCTTGTTCCGGAATGGGTCGGTGAAAATAAGCCCGTTTTGTGGCTCTAACATGTCCGGTCCGAAGAACAAAACCTCCCATGTCATATGATCTCTCCAACAACCCATTAACCTACACGTGTCAATCTCAGCTATACCCATGTCATCATAACCGAAGACGTTTCCTCCCATGCTTACCGGTGCATCAGGTAACGTACACAACATTAATTACGTAATTAGATAAGACGGCGTTAAAGTAATAGTAACGTCACTTAACGCCGTTTCTCATGCCCAAAATATAATTGGTATATGTTACGTGTGTCGGGCCCCATCATTGCCGAAGAAGAAGGTTAGTTATTATGATGGAGGGAAGTAATAACAGAATACTTTCGATCAATAATTAAAAAAAGAAGAAGAAGGAAGTAACAGAATACCTGCCGTTTTAGAAGCGAGAAACGACACGCCAACTAAATCCGAAAGGCATGCGTCAGCGTCTACCTCATGATGAGTGTTGGACCCTACCTTCTCTTTATTAATTTCTTCTATCTCCATCTCACTGATATACATTGTCAAGACAAAACTATGATTATATAAAAAGATTATTGCTATGGGTATCTTTAAATTGTTATAATTCGATTATTCATCATCTTGTAATATGATTTCTAATAATTAAACGAAGGTATTGTTTGGTTACTAATCCATAATGTTGAATGATTTAATGGCATAGCTAATGAGAAATGAAAGTGGCAACAAACATCAACCGGAAGATAAGGAAACGTAGATTACTCAGTTGGTGGCTTTTGTTTTCGCCACGAAAACTACACTCAATCTCATTTCTTTAACTTTCCGAATCATTCTCTTCCAATTTTTTGGATTAACTAAATTGCGTCGCAAAATCGTAATTAATACATGGAATCGAAAGACCGTGTCCCAATAATTCGCATTATTTTTGGGAGCCAAATACTTTAGATGTTAGCCTTTTTATTATAAAAATGTGGTTACTGATTATTAGCTATTAGTCTTGTACTAAAATAAAAGATGATCACACACTCCACATATTTGTAGTACAAACAAATCGAGTTTCGAATGTGTAATATATCTTTTCAGTTCCGGGGACGATCTTTTATCATATATTGGGAAATATTTTTACTGTTGATTGAAAAAAAAAAGAGATAAGAGTAGTGGAATACTTAAAGTTTCTCAAAACCAAAATTAAATTTGCAAAGAAGCGTGAATCATGAGCTTATATTATACAAAAAAATATCATGAACCATATAAAAATAGCATGTCATTTAAAACGATGGAGAGTTACATGTATATGTCAGAGTTAGGCCAATTTAATAGAATTAAATGTAAGCAAAATAATGAAAGCAATTTATTATTTCCTTTAATCAGAAACCCTTCGATGATAAAAAAACACGTGTATTGTTAATGGATCATTAATGCAAAATTAAGACGACATGACAATGTTAGTCTAGAATATATACATTCATTATGATACTACTTACACAATCCATAAAGGACAAACTCGATTTGATTTCGATACATATATATATACTCGATTTGGTTGTTACGGTAGTGATGATAAAAGAAGAAGAGCTGGCTTAAGATAAATCACTGTATTTTTATATGACAACAATTCTAATATATTTCAACCTTATATTCTTAGGGCTGGAAGTGCAAATTTTTAGCAGATGTAAAAAATACATTATAATTAATTTACAAAGCATTGCAGAAGTAATTCAACTGCAGAACTGCACGTAAAAGAATAATTGTATTATGTGTCACATAACAGGTGAATATTGAACTTGCTTTAAACATCTACACGAGTATTTTTATACATTAATATTTTACATACCTCGATGCGTTGTAGATCAATTCAACTATTTCTCTGAACAAAACAATTGGTAACACAAAGTGACTGCGATATATGAACTGATCTGCAATATGCATGATGTTGATGTTTCTCTAACTTGTGGGTGAAAGTCTTGAAAAAATCGATTCATTAAATTTAATTTTTTGTTGGTATATGATTATATTTGGTCCTACTATGAACTAAGATGCTTCTGCCTACATTAAATTTGCTTAATTAAAGAAAAAAACGAGAAGAGACAAAATCGTCGTTACAACATAAAAATTCTTAAATTTAATAGATTGTGATGAATGGGGACGTTTGTAATATTTTTGGCTAGTTACGTGTCATCAATTTGGTGCTTATATTTATTGTCCCTTCTATTTTTAGAGGTTGTTGTTTTTTGGCCCATGCACGTAAATTATACTTCCTCTGTTTCATAAAAAGATTGACATTTTAAAGAGTTTTTTTGTTTCAATATAAGTGTCGTTTTCAACATTATGCATAAATTAAATGAATTTGGCTTTTCTAACCAATAGTATTCTGCAGTGTTTTTTTCTATTTGTTGATTTAATCATATTTAATGATGTTTTATAGAAAACATAAATTTATTAATCAATGTGCAAAACTCTAAAAAGACATTTTTATGAAACAAATGGAGTATATTATTATACTATATATATAATATACTCACATTCTTAAAACATTTCCAGTACAATATTTCACATTGTATTTCACAAATAAAAAAAAAATATATTTTACTAAGTAGTTATTTCAAATAGTTGAGAAACATATTTCAAAATATCTTAATAAGAACTGTTTTGGATGAAGTTCTCAAATGTTTAAGATATCATTTCAATAAAATATTTTTCTTTATTTATAAAATACTCACGTAAAAGACTTGCACTTAAATTGCTTTTATATTTTCGTGTAACAGTCGATTGTATACTTTTATATATGGCATACATCATTTGCACATACTCAACCCTAATGTTTTACCAACCATTGTTTATTTAAACTCTTATTATATAAATTGTATGTGTTAATTAACGCAAATATAATTTATTATTAAATTTTAGTATGTTTCATTGTTAATTAGATTGTGACATATATTAATATAATATTATGAATTTATATAATTTTGTTTTGCTAATAATGTCAATGACAAATAAAAAATGGTTCTTTTAAAAATATTTTTCATGCTTTCTATTTATGCTCTAGAATTAGTCCTTTTAAAATATTTTTGTTCTCTTTCAAGTATTTAAATAAATATTTTTCAATTCCAAAAAGATTTAAATTATAGAAACAATTAAAATATGTTTTGAAACTTTTTCATTTATTTATAAGGTTTGTATCTCAGTTTCTGGATCAATCTAGATCAGTTTTAGATTTTTCTTTTAACAGCAGATTATGAAAGATAAATTTTGAATTATTATATACACATATTAATCTAAGTATAGTTAAATAGTTATACAAATTATAATTGTGTGAACTATTAATTTACTAGTATAAATATTTTATAATAATAACTTTTTACTATATAATATTATCCGCGTGATCTCCGATAGTTAGTATTAAATAATAGATGGTGTATTTTATAATTGGGTGCCAAAGTAACAAGTTTGTAAATTATGACTAAAATGGGCCGTATCCAAAATTATATACAAAATAAATATTGTTTTCCCGACAATATTTAGGCTCAATAGAATGGCCGTTTTTCCACCATCAGACCCAAAAAAAAAAGAAAAAATTGCAAGAGCATGATGGCAATAATTAGATAATTTTTGTTTTGATTTTATGTTAATCTCTTTTACAATAACTTTTGGTAATAATTTTTTTTGTCAACTGTAATAATTTTTTGTTTTGTTGAATCATTATTTAAAGTTATTTTATTACAGATAAATAATAATTAATTTTTAGTTTTTACAGCTTATAAATTCAAATATATACAACAAACAAGACTAATTATGATTAACACAGTTCCATACATACACAAACAACTTTATAATGAACAATTCTTTTTTGATTTACAATTGATGTTTTATTTGGATCATGTTCATAATAGATGATTTAACTCATAATATGCATAACTATTACGGATAACTACATTTATGTTACATTGAAATCTCCAATAACTTGACACTTATAATTTCTAAAAATTTGTTTTTTTTTTTTGCAAAAAGTATTAAACGTGTGACCAACTATTAGAGAAAGAAGTTTCTTCATATATAAATATATTTTGAATTTTTTTTCATTTAAAAAATGAAAAGTAAATGATAATCTGGTTGCAATAATAGACCAATAATTTAGGTGCATCATGTAAAGAAAAGGATGAAAAAAATGAAGAAGTTGGCAGAAAAGAAGAAATAAAGACAGATAGATATACCCTTAAGGGACTGCGTTAGATCCACCATATTTAAAGCGCTTTTGACTCTAGGGTTGACTAGAAGATATATACATATAGCACGTGGCATCATATTAGAGCGAGTACACTTTGATGACGTCTACGGTCATCGAACGTAAGCAGTGGAGAATTAGATACTCACACTTTCCTAAATTAAATCAGAGGTAATCTTAGCTGTATAGTATTTTGTCTCTCCCTTCATCAAAAGACGGAAAAAAGGACAAAACTTTAAGGAATCCTCAGTTCGAGAAACCAAGAAGGGTTTTTACTTTTTCCTCTCAAGTTTGATTCAGTTCTTGTTCGTCTTGCTTCTTGGAAGTGTTCTGCTTTCTTGGGTAATTCTTTTTCATTTCTTCGATTAAAAAAATCACCAAGTACCTGTCTTGTCTTTGTTTGCTTCAGTCGAAGCTATTATGCTCTATGTTCTTTGTGGTCTTAACCTTATGGTTTTGATTCGATAATCTTGGCTCTATTCTAGATGAGGAGTAAAATTCCGTTTTTAGTCTCTTTGTTGAAGTTTCAGGTCTGTTAGGTCAACAAAAGTTTATCGGGTAATGTTAATTTGGTGCGTTAATGTGTGGAAATATTTATCAATTGATGATTACTTGGTCGGTTTGAACTAGTCTTTAGTTGCGTGAAATGTTAACCTCATTGGCTCCAATGTAATTGGAATCTGCCTGTTTGTATAATACGCAGGTAGCTTCGGATTTTGTATGTGTTTCTTAAACTTTCAGGTTTTGGTCAATCCTTCGCGCAATGCAGTTATATCACCATCCTTACTCATTAGACAGCCAAAGAGTGAGACTAGCTTTGGAAGAGAAAGGCATTGATTATACATCATACCATGTGAATCCCCTCACAGGCAAGCACACGGACTCTTCCTTTTTTAGGATGAATCCCAATGCGAAACTTCCCGTTTTCAAGAATGGTTCACACATCATTTTGGACACTATTGAGATCATAGAGTATGTTACCCACCTTTGTTAATAATAAATATAGTTTTTTTTAGTTGAGAGAAGAAGAGAAGTAATTAAAGCTTTTGTGGGGGTATTGAATTTTGTAGGTACTTAGAGAGAATAGCTGAGGTTTCTTCTGGTATAGAAGATGCTACTTTTGGTAGCGAAGTTCTTGAATGGATGCGGAAGATTAGGGAATGGGACTCCAAGCTTTTCACCCTTGCTCACATACCTGATAAGCGTCGCCTCTATGTTTCCAAGTTCTTGAGGATGGTTGTGATTGCACGAATGGCCGAGTCTCCAGACTTGGCTAGTGCTTACCACAGGAAGCTAAGGGAAGCTTACGATACAGAAGACAAACTAAAAGACCCTGGGGCCTTGAGGAGAAGCAAAGACCATTTGCTTAAGCTTCTAGATGAGGTTGAAACGAAGCTAGAGGGGACGACATATGTGGCAGGGAATGAGTTTAGTATGGCTGATGTGATGCTACTGCCGGTGCTAGCTCGGTTATCGCTGTTGGATTTAGAAGACGAGTATATAAGTAGCAGGAAAAATCTTGCTGAGTATTGGGTCGTCGTGAGAAGGAGACCAAGCTATAAGAAGGTAATTGGTAGGTACTTTAATGGCTGGAGAAAATATGCAACACTTGTAAAAACTTGGATGTTTGTTAGAGTCAGAAGTTTGCTCAGAAAATATTGAATTGTCAAAAGATTTGGTTTCTTTGTTATTTTTTCCCCCACTTTTAATGTTCATTTTACATAACATTGATTGTAAATTTGAGAAGGTTATACCTTTGATCAGCACCATACCAAACTAAAACAGAGATGCAGAAATTTTAAGGTATACTTAAAACTTCTTTGCAGAAGAGAATAAAGAATGTGATTGCTCTTACATGGGACTTTTAATTATAGTAGAAGGCTTTTGCTTTAGGTCATAAACAAAAGAATTTAGAATATACTAAAAAGGAAAGAAAAGCACATAATTCCCCTAAAGGGGAGTTTCCTATCAGCCAGATTAACCAATCAATCACTGTGATTCTCCTCGAGAGCTGCATTGTCTCCATTTCAACTTTCATGGAGTGTACTTCTCTAAAATTATGAATTCTTAACTGTTGATCTTCTTTTCTAAAGTTAGATTTCCAGGTATAGCACTGTTTGCTGTTTTTTCCCATCCGTTCCGCATCCATGGAGGAACGTTCTGTTTCTGTTGCCTAAAGTAGCTTGTTCCTATATCAGATGAAAACTCTCTCTTCCGGTTTGGAGCGGTTGAGACAGTCCCGGTAACACCTGAGATGTTCCAACCGGACTGCTTGGGCACAGTTGTAGCCGGTAAGATCTCATTGGAGCAAGTCGGGTTTCCCATGGAGGAGGAACAGACTGTTCCATTTCTCTTAGCGAAAAACTCACCATGAGAAACAGGTGGCAGAGGTGGAAATGGATTGAACGGCATCCCAGGAGCAACTAACCAGCTAGTGGGGTCCTCTTTGCAGGGTGAACCAAATTGATGAACGATGCTAAGCGGGATCCCATAGGAGACTGTTAACCGAGAAAGGAACTTTTCTTGCGGCTGTGCGGTAACTGCATCATGCGCATCCGTGCAAGGTGATGAAAACCCGGGTGGAAGGTCGTCTTGAACATCCTGATTTCCATTAGTTACATCTGTTTGTTGAGACAAGATAGTCATGGTTTTTTGCTCTTTTGTCATAGACGGCTGGTCCCATCTGCTTTTACGCTTGCGTCCATTAGTCTCGGGAAGACTGGAATTAGGTTCTGAACATACGTCAGATACAGAAGCTGTTTCAGGTGTTGCAGCCATTGATGATATGACAGATGCAAATGGTTCTGCAGGTCTTGGAGTATGATGATCATATCTAGGTTCTTGTGATACTCTGAATCTGCTGTTTATAGGTGATCTTGTAGACTCCGATCTCTCCTCCCTATCGATGCGCCAAGGTTTTCTAAAAGTCTTAGGGATCCATCTATCTCGGAAGTTCCGTGCAATTTGATGAACCTGCAGGCAAACACATGAAACCAATTTGAAACTAGAAGCTATAACCCAGATACTCGTCTGACCAAGGTCCAAAAATGCGGATTACTAAAACAAATAGATAGACATGAAATGTCATATGGTGTCCAAGAGTCCAAGACTCAATATAATTTCATAAGAGTAAATGGGACGCTAGGTACCTGTTTGTCATCATGCTCGGTGAGTGTTAGGATAGAGTCCTTAAAGCTGCACATAGATAAACACGAAATGTCATATGGTGTCATAAGAAGTGTAAAAGCAAGGGTCGCTAAAGACAGAGAACAATATTTTCGGCATTCAAAATTTCAAAAAGACCAGGTGACAGTTCAACTCAAATAAGTTACACATAGAACCGTCTAAACTTATAAATCTGACACACATGATGTACGCCAAATATCAATGGCATGATTTTACTCTTGACACTATAATTTTTTTTTTTCAAATGGTAATGTTCACTCAATCCAGGACAAAAACCAATAAAATTATTAGGTCAAAGATAAAGTACCAAAGGCGACTTAGCCTTGATAAAAAAAAATACGAACCTTTCCATTCCTGCATAAGGAGGTCTTCTGATTATGTGCTCCAGTGCAAGAATTTCCCTTGTAGCAAGATACTCTAATACCTGAGGCAAAAACATTGATATTGACAGTAAACAACATAGAATGCAAGAGCGCATTAGCTAAAATATGGCGGACTCTTTGGTATTCACTTTGTCCTGAGGTTTCATACCATATTTAACGAATATTTCACATTGCCTAAGATGAAAAAAGAACTGCCTATGGGTTCGAATTATCATTTACTAAAAAATGCCAAGTGTGTTCTGATCAATATATAAACAGAAGCAGCAGGTTTCAAGGAATGTACCTTCAAAAGTTTTCGGAGTATTGGGGTCTTCTTAAAATCTCTCCGGTATTGTTTCATGATATTATGTAACATTTGCAGACCTAGTTGTGTTTGGAGGTTATTTCATCTTCACAAGGTAAGAAATGATTCATACGATAAAGAAAAAAGACAGACGTAGGTACCAAACTAAAAGAAGATAGACTTACCATTCTTGTTGATTACGTCCACTAAAACAGTTCGTGACTTTGTCTTCAAAAGGGCATCAAGAATCATTGAAAGATCTCGATTGCTGCAAAAGGTTCACAGAAAACAAAGGGAATTCAGGCAACAGATGCAGAGTATAATAAATCTACAATGGGATCTAAGATACGCAGGTCAAATTCTTGAAATTCTTAGACCTTTGAATTCCTTCATTATTGGCATTGCCTCGGGAAGCGGCAGTTAGAAGCAGAAGTTTCAAGTAGCCTTTTGCTGAATCCTGTTTGTTTTAAAAAAGGAAAAGCAACTTAGATATGCACCGTACCGTTTCTGGATAATGGGGATATAATAAGATGAGAACTATGCCAAGGATATAGGTTAAAGTGGAAAAGAATCAACTAAAAGTGCATCATCCCACAAACCAAAAAATAACGCTTAGAAAGGAACAAAAGATGATATTTTAATCTTGTAGCATAACTAATTAAAGTGAGAAAGCCCATAGACTTAAAGATTAATGCTATGCAACTTACCCTCCGCTTGCTTATCCCTCCCACAGCATCTAGTAACTCGTTCAGTTTTCCTTCAACTGCAAATTTAATGGTGTTATTAGCGAGTATGACTGAATGATTATGGAATCTTAACAATTCACTTCTAATACTAGAACCATACATGTTTCAATACGCCCGCTGGGAGAAACTTCCTCTGATCCTTTAGATTTGATGGGCTGCTGTTGCAACTTTTTGACTGGTACAACCTGTGCTTTGTTAACACCAGGAAGAACACCTCCTTTGTCTCGCTTACTAGACCCAGATGAACGAGAAGTTTTCATACGAGGACGGGGTTGTGAAAGTATCTTCTTATCTTCACCCGATCCATGCTTTACTGTCTTATCAGCATTTGCACCATCCGAGGACAGTCTGCTGAGAGAACTGGACGTGGGAGATGTGCTTTTAGTCTTTTCAACAAGAACCTCCTGCTGGACAGCAATGACAGGCAATTCCGTCGGAAGTTCCTTAGAAACTTCGGTTGGTTGAAGAGATGGAAGAATCTCTCTCTCTCGAAGTTTTACAGATAATGAGCTCTGTGATTGGGAATTATCAGAAGCAAGGTCCTTAGAATCATTAACTTTTGCAGTGTTCTGTGGCATTTGCATGTCAGCACCATCAATGAAGATCCTAGACGTTACATCCAAGATTCCTTCCCCACTTTCATCATCATCAAGGATCACAAGTTCAGGATACTCTTCATCTGAGTCACTTTGAACAATTACATCACCGTTCAAAGGATCTCCCCCAATATAACCTCTGCAATGTGATGACCCACAATAACACTTTTTGGCAGCAGCACCAAAAACTCTCACATAGTTGTAGTCAAAAGTCAACTCCTGACCCTGGCAATGCAACAGACAGATTAAAAAATAATAATTATCAGACCTTGATTGTTTTTGGCGTTGGCGTTCGTATTTATGTTAACATGTTAATTACTGTGTTCACCTTTAAAAAAGAACACCAAAACTCAAAACTTAATGTTTTCATCAAGCATCCTTTGAAAATTGTTGGGGGTTTAATTTTGCAATTTCCAAAGAATGTTTTATATGAAAATTACGATATGGTTTTTCTAAACGTGCATAGCATTTTCGCTAGTAAGCAAATTGAGAAAGTTGGGCCTATGGTCAGATACATTCACAAACATCTAATTGACATACAGCAAGATATTTTTCCTCACACATGGATAGTGGATTGCAGGAAACTACTTTAGGCGTTTATGGCTGTACAGAGAGAAGACATCTCTACTGAAATTCAATATCACATAACAGTCACTTTCACAACCATAAGTGTGAGAGAGCCTACCTTCTTAAGGTCTTGCATGGAGAATATTCCAACGCAAATTTCACCATTCACCATCCACTGCAACAACATTTTAAAAAGTAACAAATGAAAAACATACACATAAGAAAGCAAAAGAAGTGGAATACCTTTATCGAAAAATAAAAAAGCAGACAAGCTTAAGAAGAAAGTTCCTAATTCAGATTTTTATCACTGAATTCATAATCAGACTATGAGGCATGATACCGCAAAGAACGCTTAACAGTCACCTTTTCCGTACGGCAGTTTGGTTCACAACTATGGTTGATGAAACGCCCTAAATTTCCCTTTGCACCCGCATCTATTACCTTCATTAACAAAAGAACTTACAAAGTTATTGCAAGATGCAACATAGAGGCATAGCTTCCAAAAGGAAAACATAAAAAGCAGAAAAGGAGATGGGACTTTCAAGCCAGTGCAGATGATATGTTAACGAATGCAATTATTACAAGCACAACCAACAGAAGTAACTTCTCTGTGCATAGGCCAGTTAAATAAATGTGCAAAACCATTGAGGCTTTTCATCTCTTATCGTTAGAGCTTACATAAGATGGTGATACTGATAAAGAAACATACGAGTGTCAGAGGAAAGAAGATACAAAGAGTGTATCAAATAAGAGACATAAACGTAACTAACCACAGATGCAAGTAAATTGCTTAACCAGAAAAGGTTTACAATGATGGGACTTCACTTCTCTAATTATGCTTCTAAAATCAGAAACCAGATACTCGGAACAATATGTCGTGTACTCGTATTTACTATTAATCGCACGTTTTTTATTCAACAACTCTACAAGCTCTAAACGGCAAAATCACAAACCAATTCAATCAAAGATGAACAAAGAAGCAGCTGACTAATTAGAAAAAAAGATGTTTACCTCATTCCCATTCAGTGTCATGAAATAGTAATGTTTCTGACCCATGGAAGCATAATCCTTCTGACGAGTCTCATAGGACAGCATATCAAGCACCTGTTATCAAAGGAGATGATTCATATAATAGTTCCATCTAGTGGCTAACTCACGGTATACATATGTATGAATAAAAAAAAGACCAGATCCGGAAAAAACTAGAGGCTGACAAAAGCTCATATACAACTGATAACATCCTCCCAAAAATTGAATGATCATCAGAAGCATACCTCTCCAACGTATTCAATAAGGAATTGCCCCTCGCGTACATCCTCAAGCAATCTCAGGCCATAACCCTTCTTACCAGATTGGAATCTCTCAAACTTAACATACTTCCGTTTTTGAAACTGCAGAAAGCCAAAAGATTGAGATATAACTTGACTGTGAATGTAACGCTTTTGCTTGCAAACAAGACATCACACCTGCTGATTTGAGCAAAAATCGCCAGCAGGACAGGTACCATGAAGACATTCAATGTTAAGCATTCTATTGAGACATTCTTCTCCACAACCCAGTCTACCATCAGGTGGTGGTTTGCAGTGACAAACCATTATCTGTCCAAAATAGAAGGAAGCATGATAGTAACTCTAGAAAAGGACAATATTGACAGCACACGCACATTTCCTACTAAATCGTTACTAACATAACAAAGAACTGACAGAATACAAAAAAAATAACCTCGTCAATTGTTTGAGTTTTACGGTTACGATGAAGAAACTGGTTTGTTTTTATAGCCTTGAAGCACGCCTTTTTGTTACCTGCAGAATTGCGGGTAAGAAAACCATAATCAATAATTCAATACGTGTAAAATAACCTCTAAGAACCTGGCAAACCTTTGCTCTTCTGTTCCTTGTTTTTCCCCCTTTTAGCCGCCTCACAGTCATATGCATCTGCTTCATCCTGTCCTATGCCCAACTCTTCATTAATTTCTTCATTTGACATCTCTTGAGATATTGAGCAATGAGCAAATTCTTTATCTGAGTTGTTCATACAGATCCTTTAAACAATATCAAAAATCATATTAGATAAGACTCGATGGATTACAATAGATGACTGAAGTCGCAAGTGTGGAAAGCATAAAATGCTATGGACAGGAAGTCCAAATGGGATGAACATCAAAAAGCAGAAAAAGCATTTGACAATCTGATTATAAATATTTGACACTCATATCTCAAGTATAGCAGATAATCTGCTGTAAAAATTTGAAAAAGTATTAAGCAGATTATATAAGAAACCTATTATGCACAGAAGAAAATTGGAAATTTTGATGAACTAGGTCAAATTTGATACAAGCGCAACAAGCACATAAGTTTAAACAAATTTGTAAACTGCAACAGGATTAACTATAAATGCAACACAATTTTCATCTGAAAATTTCATGGAAACAAGTTCATATGGAGTGATACATACCATCTTGAGCTCTCGTCAATTGATTCGACAACAGAAGCAGGTATCCGTCGCCATTTGAAGCAATCATCACATCGAACCCATGCACTCTCAGTAGAAGAGCTATCCTCGATTGTAACGTCCATGGCCGTATCCCCATGGATCACATCTGATGATATGGTGCCATTAATGGCAATGGTTTTTCCAATATCAGCGTCTAGAAGAGCACCTATTACATCACATAATGTGCAACTTAATAATTTGTGTATCCAAAAGAGTGGAAGCTTCATAAAGAAATGGAAAACATTAGGATGCTCATCAAGTCAACATGAATAGTGTCCCCAATTTTTTTGGGAAACAAGAAGGGTGCAACAATTCTTAAGCTAATCAAAAGGGTCGTACCTGTTGTTTCGTCAGACTCTATTCTCCCTATTTCATGATAATCACTATCGTCCCTTCCACTACTCCTATTAATGGATTTGCGTTGCTCTAACCCCTCATGAGGTTCAATTTTTTTCCTGTCTTTGGCAGATTTGGATTTGGATTTCCCTTTTTTTTTTCCATTACCTTTTGACTTAAGCTGTTTACCTTTTTTGGCGTTGGGAATTAGATGTGAACCATTTTCCAAAGGAGATTTTGAAGCAATCAGTTCATCTTCTTTTTCTAATAATCTGTTCTTGTTAACCACATCTTCTGGAGTGCTGAAAAAGCCGCAAGGCAAATCCCCTTTGAGTTCAATACTGACAATGGAATCAGGCACAGAGTTGATAACTTCTGAATCTGGTGAAGTTTCAGCGTCCAGGGACCGGGCTTCAATGGTCCTCTCGCACTCTTCAACCATTATACTAGAGGAAAGGTGTGGGCCCTCATCTAAAACATCACCACCTAGCTTCCTACATAACCCCCCAGCGTCTTGGTTATTTCTCTCATCCCTAATAGAATCAGATGACAGCCGATATGAAAGTTTCTCCACAGGATTGCTTTTCTCTTCTAAGTGCTTTCTAGTTTCCACAGTTCGGAGTTTATCCTCGACATAATTTGCTGGCCCTGGAAACTCTAAACCTGTTCCCGCCTTAACAATACCATTAGTAGGTAAAGAGTTACCACTGACCTTAGATACTGTAATGTTCAGAGGATTTTGGCCACCTGATTTACCAAATTTAACTTTCAAACGAAGGCAAGAGCCACTTGATGCTTGGATGTTTCTGTTAGATCCTTCTACATTTCTGTTATGAAAACTATTAAGATCTCCATTTTTAGGATTGCTCTGAGGTTGCTGTGGTTCGTGATGTGAAGGTCCATCATGAGGAATATTCTTGCTCTGTAAGAAGACTTCAGCGGTCCTACTTGGTAATCCCCACTGAGATGAACGGCCTGGTTTTGAAACAGAGCTCCTCTTCTTCTTCGAGCACTTGAAAATAGATTCCAATTTTCTTTCTGATTGTTTCTTCTTAGAGAATTTTCTCGGCTGAGGATCATTCCTCTTGGTCTGCGCCAAATTACCCTGTTTACCATCTCGGGACCTCCTTCGCGGTGAAGACTGGCTAGTCCTACAAAAGTTACTCCCGGATGCAGAAGCAACTTCACCGCCTATTCTGCCATTGCCATCTACAATCCTGAGTGGCTCAACTGCATTGTCAGGATTACTAGCTTCGGTGTTTTCATCTCTGGGTGATACCTGACTGAAATTTTCAGCTCTCAGATCAGCAGCTATATCATTATTCATACTCAGAGCGGCCACATCACTTTTACTCGATGAATCCCCAACATGGTTCTTTAGCAGTTTTTCATTCTTCTCAGAAAGATCAGTATGAAGCTCATCGTCATGTACCAACTTCAAATCTGGATTGATCGTCTCTGAGTCTACGATGTGGTCAAGATCATATGAACATAGGCCACCATCATTATTACATAACATTTCTGTGATAGCTAATGAAGGGGATACCACGAGAGGCATATTGCCTTCAATTTCACTTGAAGACTTCATATAATTCTCTGTGTCGCTGCAGCTAAAATCTCCAGAATCCAATATTGAATCTGGAAACGGACAACTCCGAATGAAAGATATATCATCAGAAAAACCAGCATCTTGATCACTCGATGTTTCATTTGTTCCTTCCTTACCTCCACCTTCAAAGGTGGAGTTTATACCATCACTTCCAACTTCATCATTGTTTACGTCCTTTGCGGTTTCCAAGTACTCAAACTGTTCAGGTACCTCATTTACAAATGTCGTTTCAGTATCTGTTTCACTGATTCCTATAGACAATATTGGTAGGCGGGAAATGTTGGTGTCCTGACTCTCCTTTTCATCACCCTGCGTGTTGCAATTTACTAGTAAAACATCATCAGAAATCGATCCTTGAGTTTGCTCAACTTCTTTTGAAACCACTCCCTGCTTCTGACTCTCGTTTGCAATGCAACAAACAGCTAAACCAGCATCAGAGTTTTCAGCATGTTCTTTACTGATACTGTTTCCGTCTCCCAATTTCTCAATCTCTATAAAGCACTTCTTCTGAGCCTCCATCGTAGGGTTTATAACTGATGCAACTTGGGGAGTCGCCAAACTACTGATTAAATCTATATCGTGGCCAGCAGAACTCGCCTTCTCAGATAAATTTTCATTGATGTCCATCGCAAGACTTGATCCCGGAGAATTAGCACGTCTTATCGCCGGAAAAAGAGCCACACACTAACATCGTTTTCCTTGCAATCCATCGTAATGCCACCTGTTTCGGAGCCGCAAAAAAAAAAAAAAAGCAGCATCAGACAAAGGGTTATATGAGAAATCCATCGAAGAAGGCTATTCACGAACCCTATGCAGATTCTAAATAGAAACCATCCCCGTTTTACATGATCCAGCTACGCATTGGGCAAACACTACCGGGAAAGAGAAAAAAAAAACCTCAATCAAAAGCCTAACCCAACACAATAGACGCCTCAATCATCAACATTGATGACAACAAGCAAACTCTCGGATTCAACCCTTAACCGAACACGCTTCAAGGATAACAAATAAATAAAATTCTGCAACCCATGAAAGAAAACAAAAACAAAAACGAAACCCTAACCTCATGAATCAGAAGGGATTAAGCGAATGCCAACGAACATAAGCTGGAGAAACGAGAAACAGAGAAAACCCTAAAAGAGATAGAGGCGGAGACGATTGCGATGGCCGATAGAGAGAGAGAGAGATAGAGAGAAGGAATCGGAAGTAGGGAAGAGAACGCGAGGCGGTGAGTTTTTTTTTTTTTTTTTTTTTTGCGATTCCAATATTTTTGTTTTTCCCCTTTTCTCTTTTCTTATGTAATCAGCAAACGATGCGATGCTGTTGTTGCTTAATTTGCTTTTGGACTCTGGTCTTTTCGTTTTTTTTTTTTTTAAAAAAATTTGTGGTGTTTTTATAGTTTAATCTCAATGATTTCGGTGAAATTGATGTTCTTATATTTTGGGGTAGTCCTAGGTTTTTTTTTTAATCTTCTCCCAAACATTATTATAAGAAATAAAAATGTTAATAACTTTACATTGAGAAATTTTCACCAGCTTTTTTCCAAAATAGCTTGGCAATTTATATTTAAGATATTCAGATCTATGGGCGTGTCCGTGGTCACAATGGTCCCAAAGATGGTCCATAAAGACCCAAAACTGTAAGATATTTTTGTTTGTTTTTTGTTTTTAATTAGCTGCACTAGTCTATCTAATATTATAATTATTTGATTATACTGTAGTCGCTCCTATCACGTTCACTAGTCTTTCTCCATAATTCCTTTGACATTGGAATTAAGAAACTATATTAATTGTATTTTCCAGAGTTAGATACATAGTGAATCATTGTTACGTAGAGTCTCAAAAAATTTGAGACTACCACACCTACTTATTAGTATTGTATACAATCAGACCTAGCCCCACCCATTCGCAATCAAATAATCATTGTTACAAGTCTTTTTTCTTTTGAAATTATAAAAAAAATGGAGATGAGTAGAGACTTTTTTTTTCCTCCACCATGAAAGAAAGAAGCTTTTACCCAAATCCTTGTCTGTGTTGGGTGTTCTCATTGTTGTAGACTCGTTTCTGTTCATGTCTCAGTACATCACATTGTGGGTCTTGACTCTTACCGTTTAGCTATTGCGATTGACTTTGTCTTGGATTCTTATCTTCAAGGTCTATCATATATCCTGGATCAGTTGACCTCTTTTTCGATTCTGCTTGGTCTCCAAGACGTATAACCATATTTGTCAAAATGTATAAATACAACTAGCAAATCAAAATTGACGTGCTGATAATGCATCACACAATACATAGGCCATACTAATATTCTCTTTGTGTAATGAATTAAACATCAGAGTTATCCAGTATGTTTCTGAGAACATATCATCTGCTTTGCTTTCTATATAATGTTTACATACCAAAATTATACTGTAGTTTGTGACCAACCCACTAGATCACATATCAGAATATTGGGGCGTGTAAAACGGATGAAAACCAAAGCGAAAGCATGCATGATTGGCCTGAAAACAAAGGGCAAGAAAGTTTAGTTTTAACTTTGGTTTAGGAGGCTATGTCAACAACACCCTAACGAAACCAGTTATGTTGTGCACTTACGATACTATCATACTTACAATCACTGGTAAGCAAAGGAGAATAGTTGCATTAATTTGACACACAAAATTAATAGGGGTAAGATACATTGCAAAATGCAAATCAATTGAAATAAATAAATAAAATATTTTGAACGAGTTGAGTTTTAACAGACTTTTATATGATTTAGCTGATTTTGAGTGAATCTAGGCAATTTTTATGATTCCCCCATTTTTAGTGAGTTTTTTTTTCATTTTCTTGTTTCACGAAAAAGTGACTTCTTAGAATTTTCAAACATATTCAGAAAATATTAGTAATTGACTCTATATTTAGTCATTTTTTATTTTTTTTCTTAATTTTTTGTTTGAATTAAATTTACGCTTTTTGATTTACTTGCTTATGTTGTAGACGGAAAGAAAAAAAAAAAGAAAAAAAGATTTTGAGTTCCCATAAAAATTATAAATTTGTCCATAAAAATTATAAATTTGTCGGAGGCCCAATTGGGTAATGTTGGGCGACATTAAACAATAAAAAAGGCAAAAAGCCCTAAGAAAAATTAAAATATGAAATGAAATTGAGCTTCCCTCACTTACCAGTGACCAAGACTTCCCGCGTCTCTCTCTCTCTCTCTCTTCGACCAGTTACCACGACGGTTCACCTCGAATCCGGAAATAGACGATTCTGCGCTGATGCTTCAAGGCTCGAGTATCCACTTTCTTCCGCCGATTCTTGGGCTTTAATCGGAGAGGCAGAGATAGAATTGCGTTGTTAAGTTTCCGACGGCGATGAAGACGACGCAGCTGTTCAAAGGGGCGAACGTGTTCTTGTCTCGGAATCTGGTGCCCCCTGAAGTCTTCGACACACTTCTAGATACCTTCTAGCTTAACGGCGCCGAAATCTTCCTCTGCTGCGATCCCTCCCGGAGCGGTTCCTGCGATTTCCACGTCATCGCTTCTCCCGATCACGTGCGGCTTTTCTTTTAAATTGCTATTGCCTACATTCTGAGAAAATCCGCTCTTACTCGTTTTGTATTTTGCCATTTGTTTAAGTTTGCAGGAGAAATTCAAGGATCTTAAAGCTAAGGGTTGTAACTTGATAGGTGAAATGAGATTTGTTTATTTTACTTGTCACTTAAACCAATTGAATCTGTGTTCTTGAATGTCCTGAACAAATGTTTTTTTTTTTATTGCGGGACGTGTTCTGTCCTGTGCGAAAGAGGGTAGACCGCTGCCACAAGGGGGATTCACATGTTGTCTAGCGATGGATGGTCTTAAAAGTTCTTGCTTCTGGTTTTCAGATGGATGAGAAGGTACTTCTTCTTCTTTTCAGGATAATTTATATCGTTTCTAGTTTATTAGGATCCGTTATTCCGATTCTTTTGTAACATCCATGTGAACAACAATGTATGTCTCTTTGTTTCCCAGTGCAAAGCTTAACAATTTTGGTAATCTGTAGTCTATGGTCCAATTTCTGTTTTTAACGGAAAGGCTGATCTCTCTCTTTTTATATAGTGGAAATGGCTTCTCACACTGTAACAACTAAGAAGCATGGAGACAACAAAAATCATATTTGTATATAGAAATACTTTCTAGTTACTCTTAAGGACTCATCCCTCTAACTGGTTGATTGCAATTATTTTGAAGGTCAAGATCGAGCAGTTGGTTACTTACATGGGAGGAGTTTTGGTTTCCAGAATTTCTTCAGATGTCAACTTCGTTACTGTGAAGAATGTCTTGGCTGCCAAGTACAAGGTCTATTGCTCAAAGATTGCCATCAATATTCTTTTACCTTCTAAAGGTTCACATCTGTAGATATCATCATTGGCTTCTTACCGATTTCTTTTTTTTTGCTTTATTAACATACCCATACTCCCTTTTTTCTTCACGCATCTCAAAAGATTATTCGAATTATGTTAGGTAAACTAAAACTATTTTTCAGTTCATTTACTTCACTCCAAGAAGCACTAGGATATGAGTATTACATTTTTCCAGCAGTACATAGTGCCTTCGTTAGCAGAAGAGAGGCTTTCAAGCGGGAGGAAAGATTTAACATGCTCCTGTAATGAAGGCCTCAAATTATAAGTTGCTGTCACCCTCCTATTTGTGGGTTCTGATTTGTTAATTGTCAGACGGTAGCTGCACCGTGTGGTTCCCCAGGAACCATATAAGATTCCTCCTTTTTCTGGATTGACAATCTGCGTCACAAAAATTCCAGCAGGTTAGAAAACTGGTTTGGTCAACTTGTACGAGTCAGGTTCTTTGTTGATAGTTAATCAGTAATTTATTATCAGACCAGCGTAAGGGAATGGAGAAGCTAATTTCAGAATACGGAGGGAGGTACTCTGGGGAGTTAACAAAGGCGTGTACACATCTGATCGCTGATATATCCTTTGGATCAAAATTTGAAAATTTGCTATAGGTCATATTTTCTGGGTGCATTTACTTGTGCTGATAAATTAAAAGTAGTCAAGGTCTGATACTCGGGTTCTCTAAAGTTTGAAGATATGTGACTACAACCAATACATGGTTAAAATGTAGATGCCTTATGAATTGCTTAAATTCTTGTGCACAAAAATTTTAGATTTCGTAGTTTGGACTTAAATGAAAAATGATTCCTTGACATTGCATACGCTGCTGAAGGTGACAAATACAAAGTTGCTCGGAAATGGGGTCACATTCAAATTGTTACGCGGAAATGGTTTGAGCAGTCCATTGCTAGAAAAGGTGACATTTGGTGCTTCTGCATCCTTTACATTCTCGTACTGATCAGTATATCGGTTCTCTATAAGCTAACAGATTCATTCGATACTGGTATCATATGTCACCCTGTTATGTGCAGTTTGTCTCAGTGAAGAGTTGTATCCTGTTCTGGGTTCCATACCCTTGAGTAGAGGGGTGAGAGATTTAGGGAGCCATGATAATCAAGAAAAATTCCCTGGATGTCCAATGTCAATGTCGCCTTCAGCTGCGGTTGCGGCAGACTCATATGCTTCTTATGCTCAGTCTAGAGAGTCAGATATAGAAATATCTGCATTACAAAATCTTCTTTCCACATCTATGAATCCCAGTATCCATGCTAAAGAACCAAGTAAAGGCCCAACTACAGAGCCGCAAGAGCAAATCATTGATGGCTGTACTGCCAGGGATTCAGAATCTGAAGACAATGACCTGTACTTATCAGATTGTAGAATTTTCCTGCTTGAATTTGAAGCTTCTGAAATGCGTAGACTTGTTAAGTTGGTCCGTCGAGGTGGTGGATCACGGTTTATGATGCTCAGCGAAAAAATGACACATATTGTTGTTGGAAGTCCTTCAGAGAGGTAAGCTCATTCTTTCACTGCTAGAGTAAATTTTTGTTGTATTATTTTTCCTTTTTTTCTCTTGTATCTTTGATTGAATTCTCTTTGGTGGGTCTCTCTATGCATATTCTCTGTAATATTATGATCTTTACATAGAATATTCATTAACAGTGAGAAAAGGGAGGCGAGGAGTGTTGCAGCTTCTGGTGTCATTCAAGTAGTTACACCCAGTTGGCTTGAAGATTGTGATCGTGAGAAAAAAGAAATTCCCATTCATAATATATATACTGCTCAGAACCTAATTCTTCCAAGAGGTCTGCTGTTATCTCGTTTCACTTTTTTTTATAATTATCTCGGATACATTCTATCTATCCAAGATGCATCAAGACGTATCGATGCATTGTATTACACTTCTCTTACTGACCTGTTTTGTCACAGATTCTGCATGCTTGACCAAGGGATCTCTTGCAGGAATGTCAGGTATGGAAAAGGGTAAAATAACTTTTCCTCAGACCATGGCATATGATTCCTCTTCAAGAAGTATTAATGTGTCAAATGAGGCAGCAACTTTCCCGGGAAAGAATAAAGCATTGTTGAACTTTGGCAGGAAAGATGAGATTCACGTGGAAAGAAAAATAGTATCACCCAAGCAAAAAGAAACACTTAATTTCCTTGTAACCAATACAAGCAAAGAACAACAGAAAATTCAATTTGAATTCAATGGTCAGAGCAAGCAAGAAAGAAAGTCATCAACCCCTAAATCTTTTTTTTCGTTTTTATGAATCCCAAATTTATAGCTAATACTTGATATTTCTGTGTAATACCCTAGCATGGCAGAACGAATATGGAGGTAGTGTAAGCAAACAAATGGTATCTGGGACTAGACTGTCTCAAATCTAAACGCTGCTCATATAAGAATTCATTTTTACCTATATAACTCTGATGTGTTTTTCAGGGTCCTCGAGAATAACGATACATGCAATCCTCCAGGAGATGTAACTACAGGCGCTTAGGGAAACTTTAGTGAGACACAGACAGAATCGCAGGTAACTCTTAATCTGGAAATTGTTCCATAGTTAAATCTTTCAAGTCTGGAAAATAGTCAGGTTCCGAATTAAAAACGTACTTCCCTACACCCTCTGTTTATTACCCTCCATATACTTGATTCGAAATGGTAGCTCTTACTCCTTGCTTGCTTGAGCGGGTAACTCTCATGTTCAAATTTTCTATTTCAATCCTGCTATCACTAGTTTAAAAGTTCTTGTAAATTGTGTCTTCGAACATAGAGTAAAATGTGTCTTCGAACATAGAGTTTGTTACTCTATGATTGTGTGTTGAAAAAGGCCAAACAATCATAGAGTTCGTCTGTGTCTTCGAACATAGAGTTCGTCTCTGTGTGGTGGGGAACTTGTTGCATCTTATATCTGCGTTTACCATTTAACAAAGAAAATTGCAGGTTGTTGGTTACGAGGAAGATCTTTCAGGAAGGCAGATGCTTATCGATAGAGTTAGAACACGAAGCAGCTTAACATAAAAGAGATGAGAGTGAGGTGTGTGGTCTCCTTTCCTTGAATGAGACGAGAAACATTCACCATGTATTTGTAATGTTGCAAAGACAACATCCGTTAAAGAAACAGCGGCTAGATGCATCAAAGTCATGAATCATATGTAGACAGACACAGTTACAAAGTTTATGAATGATGCAGAGCTTCCTGCGACTCTGTTGCTTCATTCGGATGATGAGAACAACAAAAAATAAGGTAACTTATGTGATGTCTATAATTTTAATTAACAAAAGAGACAAAGAAAAGCGCACACATTTATATTCAAATAATAACATAAGTCACAACAAAGATTCATACATCACATGAAAAAAAAACACAAAGCCAGAAGAACAGATGTCAAATTATCAATTATTAAATTTGACATTTATAACTAAAGAGAAAATACATCATGACGTAGAATAAGACAGTGATATTACTGTAGGAAAACAATTAACATTTTAGAGAGACTTAACAGCTACAAAACGAGGTTCCTTAGGCATGAACTTCTGGTTTGCATAGACATCCATATAATCTCCAAACACAAACTTTGGATACTTCTTCTCACTTCCTTCCTCCGTCGCTGCCGCCACCGCCGCTGGCCCAATGGCTGCCTTATACGACGGATTGTAAAAGGATGCTATGGACCTCCGGTTTCCTTCCTCCCTCGCCAACACCCTGTGCCATGCGCTCTTGTACCTGCGAAACCCATTTTGGTTTAAATTCCTAAACCCAAACTCTCGATTTTCGTTAAATCGGTTTTATTTCGAGTAACCCAAGCCGATCTTATTCAAACAAAATCCAACCGGGAAATTTTTGATAAACCAAATTGAATTTTAGTTAAGTTAAGATGTTTTTTTTAAAAAATACCTGAGAAAAAACAAATCTAAATCGAAGCATGATTTCTTTTGAAATGAAATATATATATATATATATATTAGATGTTACCTTCCGTTGCTAAGAACTTCAATCTGATCACCAGTGTTGATAACAATAGCGTTAGGTAGCGGCTGAACATCGATCCACTCTCCATCTTTCAACACTTGAAGGCCATCGTATTCATCGTCTTGGAACAACAAAACGACACCTCCTGCATCAGTATGAGCACGAAGGCCATTGACGAGCTCTGGATGAGGACAAGGTGGGTAATGGCTGACTTTGGTTCCAAAGAAAGCTGTCTCTTTTCCATCTTCCATTCCTTCGTTAAAAGCTTTCTTTATGTAACCTTTAGGCAAACCCAAATTCTCATCCATCACTTCCATCATCTTGCTCGCTAGCTTCCTCACTTCTTCTCTGTATTCTCTCATCGTCTCTCTGTTTTTTTTTTTTTTGAAACAGAAAACAAAAAAGTTTTGACCTTTGAATCGAATTTGAATGATTTAAGGTTGAAATATGATAGAAGTTGTTTACTTGAGGCCAGAAGTGTTGGATGGCCATTCGTTTTGGTTGTGTTCTAAGAGAGTGAAGACATCTTCCCAGTCAACGTTTTCGAGTTTCTCGCCTGAGTTTTTCTGAAGCAATTCGTCGAGCAACTTCACGGGAGTTGAGCTCTTGAATGCTTCTTCTCTCTCTGTTTTGTAGCAATCTGAGCTCAGCTTCTTCACCTTGTTCAGAAGCTCCAATGGAATCCCATGGTTCACCAGCTACACACACACAGAGATAAGCTCAGAAATAAAACATAGAGACAAATTTCTTTTTTCTTTTTTTTGTCTAAGATCCGAACCTGAAAAAATCCCCATTCTTCGCAAGCTCTAGCGATTTCAGAGAGTGTCTTCTCCCTTTCTTCACCATTGATCTTGGAGAAATCAATCACAGGAATCGCCATTTCAGATCCGCAAAGAGTGAGATGTGTATTAGGCAAAAGTTTAAGTTTTTGTAAAGTCAACGACGACTCTGTTTTGTAATTAGATTTAGTTGTGAGGATTATGGAAAGCTTAGGCCTTTGTTTATACTACTCCCAGATTTTCCCCTTTTGTTTTTTTTTTTCTTTAAGGAAATTAGATTAAAATGTCAACTCTTCATTTTTACGCTATGTTTTATTATTTCATTATTAATATGCTAAGCATAACTAGACCGTTGAATCTTACATTCATATTAAAAGATAAAGGTTAAAATAAATTAGTTGCACTAAAATCAATGTGTTTAGGAGATTTGATTATTATGTAGCAGTTTCAGTTTAGTCCATCTTCTTGACGTTTAAATTTTTATGTACTAAAAAAATGGTTAAAAGACTTGCATTTGCGTAATCCTTGGGCATTAATGATCTCGCCAGGCTTTGACGGATTGTTCTTTCGCAACCGTTTCACCGTTTTTTTTTGTCATCGTATCTATATTAAAGAGTGCTGGATTCAAATCTCAGATTTATGTTATAAATTTAAAAAAAGACCACCACTATACCACATGATTCCGATAACCGTTTCAGTGTTAATTTCATTTTTTTTTTGTAAGAAGATGCAATTACTATTATTTTCCAAACGTATTTACACATACATATAGACAAACACATGACATTCATACGCACCTTAAAAGACTATTTAGTATTTGTATGGCAATGGCAATGAAAATATCATTTTAATTCCTTTAAAAAATTAACAAGACTATTTCATTGTTCAAAGAATAAAAGATAATTTCAAATTTTAACACATTAAACATTAACAATTCCATTTACAAAAATACCAAACAAATATATTTTAAAAATATATTCAACAAAATAACACTCTAATTTTCATCCTAATATTTTTACCAATATCATTTTGGTATTTTAAGAACAATTTAAAACCGAAGCATTTTTTTAACGTTGTTGTTTTCATAAATAAAATCTTCTTTATTCACATTTGTCCTAATTAACTCTAGTTTTAACGGACACTATTAGTAATAAACCAATTTTTTTATTAACCCGACTTTTTCTTAGAAACAACATAGATCTAACTATCTTAATGTAAATGTGGTTATATAATTAATCGGTTCGAGATGTTTTGTTGAATTGCTCTTCAATCCGAATTTAGATTAAAGATTATTCTGTATAATCAAATTATGTCATGGATTTAGTGAGTAGATCAGAAATTTGAAATATTTTATTTTGGAATAGTTTATATGGATCAAACAAAACTTTCCTAGTTTATAAAATATAAAAATATTGATATTTTTAATAGTGATCATGTTTAGCTCGGACCACAAATTAACCATATTTTTTGGAATGTCAGATCAAAACATAAGCGAAAGTCCAATATCATGAAATATTGCACTGTAACAAAAGAATTCTTTCAATAAATTAAAAAATTGTAGTGGTTATAAGGTTAACCCTCTTCTTTGTTTGTTAAAGTTAATCCTTAAATCAACATTTAGATTACAATGAGATCATTCATACATGATTAGTTAGCATAAGAAGAAAGAGACATAGATCTGCGTTTTATATGATTGAATGCCTCTTTTATAAATGATGAGTTATGAACGTGGAAAGTAATTATAGGTTTGCGAATTATATCCAAAAATAATTAATAGACTTTTGTTTTCATGATATACGTGGACAAATTAGGAACATGGAGGATTTATTCATATACTGATATCATTGTCAAAAAAGGAAAGAACATATACTATTTTTTTGGTAAAACTACCAAATATAATAGTAGAAGATAATTTTTTTTTTTATCTAAACAGAAAATTATTTATAAAATTAGAGGAAAATTATTAGTTGAAATAATTGTCTGTACAGCACAGCCATCACTGATGTACACATGAGCAGGTGATGCCTCTTTTTTGTCTTCATCTCAAATCTCAATGCCTTTGTCTCACTAAATACAAACACCGTAACAAATTCTTGTTTATATATATATATATATATATATTCATTTTTGTATAATTTTTTTTTTGTATCATCAAAATAGATGTTGAGATCAATATTACATAATAATGATGATCTAATAATCTAATTTTGTTGCAAATCTGAAGTTTGGGTCAAGTCGGTAGAAAATAGGCAATGTCAGAAAGGTTGAAGTGGTTGACTGTTAAACAAATTATTTATCTTATATTTGTTTGGAATGGTAAACTCCACACGGGATCGGCCAAACAACCAAATTATTTATCTAGACTAAATGTTGAAGTATGTTTCTTACACAAAATTTTAAATCATGGAAATAAATCTCCCCATATGTCGGTGCATGTGTGTGTATAATGTTTTTTCTTCTTCTGTATGCATGATAAATCGTAAATTATCCTAGCTTGTGATAGAGTAAGGTCTTAATTATTTGATTTTGCTAGCAGTTATG
The DNA here is from genome assembly GCA_039880935.1 of Streptanthus diversifolius. Taxonomy (NCBI): domain Eukaryota; kingdom Viridiplantae; phylum Streptophyta; class Magnoliopsida; order Brassicales; family Brassicaceae; genus Streptanthus; species Streptanthus diversifolius. The sequence continues at coordinate 1,528,765 of JAXGFM010000015.1, read as the reverse complement.
ATAGTGGTTTGTTATATGGATGTCGTTATACGTTTGCTAGTATTATTGACATTATAATTAATACATTTCCGTCTCATAATTATTTGATTTTGCTAGTAGTTATGGTTGTCATTTGTTATATGGATCTCTGTTATATGTTTGCTAGTAGCATTGACATCATTTATGCATTTCCATTTCATGATTATAGATTAGTTGATGTATGATTAAATACAAATGATCATCTGTTTTGCTCCCACTATTTCACATGCAGACAGTCATTGCACCACTATAAACCCTAATATATATATAGTAATTAACTATATATTATGTATATGTATCCATATACCAAATAATTAAAACAAGCAGAAACTAAATCCCAAGAACCTTTCTTTCAAAAAGAAAAACCTTTCTTCCCAAATTTATTTATGATATTTTTAGTATTTCTAAATCAAGCCGTCCATGGTCACATGGGATTACACTTGGAAGTGGTGTTTATATTATTAAAATTGTTGGTTAATAATCGTTCTTTTGATGTATATATAAATAAAAAGGGTAGATAGTTTATTATCCAAATGCATTCCCCCGTGCCACTGTTTTAGTAAAGATCAACGAGTAATAATACTACGGACACCAATATAACTACATTTTTTTAAAAAAAAACTTGATATACTCCTTTCCTTTTAAAATGGAAGATATTTTAGAAAATATTTAATAGATCAAACTTTTTAAGATGTGTTTATATTTTTAGGTTAACTTTAAATTTATTGAAAACTGTATAACTTATTGTATTTTATTGTTTCATTTATAAATGGTTAAATTGCTTTGAATGTATATTTTTAATGATAATTTTTAAATAAAAGTATATTTTTTTAAATTCTCGTGTTTTTACTCAAAATATCATACATTTTGAAACATGAAAAGTATATAACAAAAAAAAAAAGTTAAGAAAAGAGAGAAAATATTGGATTAATTAGTCTTGATGGACAATTGAGTGAACCACATGGTGCTGAGTGATCTCTGCCTCTTTTGTGTTGCAGCAATCGAATCTATTGATTAAAAGCTCAGCTTAATTATAAGTAGTGGCCCATTTTGTATACGCAGTAATTTTATTTATATCAATCAGTCAATTGAAATGCAAGTTACATTCCGTTGAAAGAAAGTATCCACCATTAAGAAAATTACAGTTTTACGTATATATTTTTAAAACGTTATCTAACAGTATATAAAATAAAATTCTTTATAAAAGAAAATATATTAAAATCTGTGAAACAGAAAAATAGTTTCAGAATGAAAAGATCACTCTAGATAACCAGCTTAGTTCAATGTATGAACATCTTCCTCGATATTATATGAGCTAAATTTTAAGAAGAACAAACAAAAGAAGAAGCTAATTAAAGGTTGTAAGAACTAATGTCGACAGTGCTATAAATCCTCAAAAACTAGTGGGCGTACTTCTTATATAAACTATACATAATTAACAAAAAAAAAAAAACCTTATCTTTACTCTATGGTGTTAATTCATATTAATAAAGTTTTCATTATTGTATTTACTTCCGGAGAAGATGAAGACACATTAACTAAATGTGCTTACTCCGCAAAGTAAACAGTGAGACGTGGTCGGTTTGTTTTCCATGTATTTTGGAGTAACTAATTGACCATAATAACTAATTTTTAAGTCTTTAATCTTTCTCCTCTTTTAACTGTTACCGACATTTTTTTCGGGGATCTTCTCTTCAACTGCAATTTATAAAAGTCAAACTATATTTTAAATTAATTTATTTCACCCATTTTTACGTTTTAATAACTTTGGATTGTTCATATTCTATAGATTAATTCACACTTTTTTATTTTATAACGCGTCCATGTTAAATTTTAATATTAAAACCGGTTTGAATAAAAAAGGATACTTGGGTCAGTGAAGCTAACCCAAAGGTTGAATAACTATGTCTCCTCGAACAAAATACTAGAAACGTTGTTAAAAATTGCATACTTGATTGATCCAAGAACGGATAAATAAAAGTCTAAATTGGTCGATCGAACGTTATTATTTAGCATAAAGAAGATTCAGGACAATAGAAATGAAAAACAAACAATCCCAATAAGACTACTATATATATATATTATTGGAGAGACAGAACAACCAACCAGTTTCTGATAAATCAAGGGGCCAACTATTGTTTGTTCCTGACATAAGCAAACAAGACTATCTACATGATCCAAGCCACCTTCAATCTTATTTGATATTTTTGTGTGATTGTATCATAAATATAACATAAAAAAATGAATCCTCAAACATATAGTCTAGTACGAAAACAAATTCTCATTTAATTCCGGACCTGCATTTGAACTACTCTATTGTCATCCAAGTCATTCATTGAGGCAACTTCTCGGATATAATTCACCATTTTTCATGTTGACTTTAATCTCAAGTACTTTTAGCTCAAGACATCCAAGTAAAGGATAAGAAGAGTTAAAGCTGTTGTGATAAGATTAAAGCTAAAGAAGATAAACACAAGAGATAAGTTTAAGAAGATCTTTAGGAATTATTGTTAGGATATACATAATCCCTATAGTTTAGGAATTTATCTAAGATGTGTAGCTCTATATAAACACACAAGAATGAGTTGTATTCTGTGTAGAAAACAAGATAGAGATTGCTTAGTTTTGAGTTAAAGTTTCTAAGCAATAAGAAAGGTGTTCTACAAATACTCTGTTCTAAAACTTCTATTCCTAAAACTCTGTTTCTATACAAAAACTTGATAATTCACCATTTTTCCATTCAAGTAATTCAATAATACTAAATAAACAAGCTCTGTTTCATTCAGGTTTTGTTTTAAAACATCTAATTAGCTCTTCTAGTTTTTAAAATTTGTACTTAAGCAGACCACCCTCGACAAAAAACTTGTTCATGTTGCATAGTTGTTCAAATCTTGTTCCAACGGACATTGCGGACATGGACTTACAAACAAACAAAAATACAAAGAACATTAATCTGAAATTTTACGGTTACGCTGAGGAAACTGGTTTGTTTCTATAGCCTCGAAGCATGCCTTTTTGTTTATCTGCAAAGTTGCGAGATAGAAAAACAGAATCAACCATTTATTACATGGATAAAATCAAATGATAAATGTTTTAGAGAAATACCATTAAATAGCATTACATATAATTTTTTTGTCAAAAAAAAAAAAAAAGAAGAAGATGGTGGCAAGAAAGTTTTCCTTTACGCTCTGTAGATGGAGCATCATCGTCGACAAAGATTGAAATCAATCATCACGACCATCCTAGACTCCTCTTTCCTTGCTGCGAAGCTTCTTCTTTACCAATGTGCATCTTTGAAAAGCTTTTATGTTTGGATAAAGTGTTCTACTTTTTGCAAGTTAATCGCATTGCTGATCAATCCTTTGGAAAATTTAAAAGCTTTAATGTTTGGATTTTAATGGAATTCGAGAAATAATATCCTCTATCAAATCCTTTGGAAGATTGGTGATCGTCGTCGTCAACTCATCATCGTTTCAAAACTGCAATAAGTTTCTTTTTTTTTTTTGTGTGGATTTGATAGAGGAATTCCATTAAAATCTGAGTAGTAGGTCTATTTACGTTGCAGCTTATAATCATAAAAAGGTAATCTTTTTAGTCTGTAATGGTGTCTTTTAGACTTGATATCATATATTGTCTGCGACTGGGCACATCGAATGGTTTGTATCATCTCTTTAATTTATTATCTCATGTACCTAAACTGGAACAATCCGCTTGTTTCAACTTCAATCCAAACTTTACAACAAGTGAAATGGATCCTGAGCCAATCACACAAAACCAAACATGTCCAGAAAACGCTTAGAATCAGCTGTTGTGATACGTACGGTCAATCACACAAAGGCTCATTGACCAAAAGATTCATCTTCTCATTAAGAAACTTGATCACATCTTCTCTACCTTCTTTAAGAAGCAGCTGTCTTAATCTCCCGAAGGTCACACCTGATGGTCGAATCCCCATCTCGATCATCTCCTCTAACAAAACACAAGCCTTATGAGTATTACCCTCCTCGCACAATCCGTTAATAAGAACCGCGAAGGTATGCATACTCGGAAAAACCCCTTTCTTCCTCATGTACTTCCACACTTTATTCGCAGTCTCCATATCTTTCTTCTCACAAAACATCTTTATCATCATCGTGTATGTGTCTGCATCTGGTTCACACACTCTGATCATCTTCCTAAACACATCAAAAGCTTCATCTTTCTCACCACAATCTATTAGATGGCGTAGAATGATGTTACATGACTTGGAGTTAGGCGTCACACCCTTACTCTTCATCTCTTTCAAAACCCTATACACATTCTTCATCCTATTTGCTTTGCAAAATGCGCCTATCAATGAATTGAAAACCGATACATCTGCTTTTATTCCACTTCTTTCCATCTCTAGGAACGTATCAACCGCCTCTTCAAGCCGGTTCTCGGTTCCACAAGTATGCACAAGCACACTATAGATGAAAGAGGTCGGCTTGCAAATGCTTGGATCCATGCTCCTGATAATGCCAAGAGCTTCATCAACTCTTCCTGCTTTACAAAATATATTAACCATTATACTGTAAGTCACTATATCCGGTTCACAACCCGCATTGATCATTTCCCGGAAAACCTCTCTTGCCTTTGGCAAATTTGGTTCTTTCCCCCATCCTTCAAGCATTATGCTATAAGTTTTGGAGTCAGGCGTAAACCGATCTCTCATCTTCTCGAATATCTCCTGCGCTTTCCTGACATTCTTGGATTTACACAAAGCACTCAACAATCCATTGAAAGCCACAAGATTCGGCGGCAAATCGTACTTTTCCATCACATTGAACGCGTAAATCGCCTCGTCCACTTTCTGCGCCCTCGCGTACTTCCTCATCACGATGCAAAAAGTCTCGATATTTAGCATCTTCTTCTTCCTCATCGAGTTGATGAGATCCCACATGAGCTTGTACTGCCTTATCTTTGCCGTAGACTCGATCATCATGTGGTACGCACGGACACTGTGTTCGTAATGCCGTTGCTTCTCAGACCACTGGAAGAACCTGTATGCCAACAAACCAGCATTCCTGAATCTATTCAGGACATCTTCTGCTACTTCCGGTGAAACCCTTAAACCGCTTTGATCTAATGCCGAGTCAAGAATCGATTGCGGAGAAGACATCATTACTTTAGATATGTTCTTTGCCACATCCGCAACATCAATCACTTGTCCACTTGAACTATACAGCTTCGCCGACATAATTTTTGTACAACATGATCTTGATTGACGGTTGAGAATTCTGATAGCCATGTTGAATAGAACCCAGACCACAGCAGCAAAGCTGTATTCCCATATAAAAAAACGGAAAAAGAAGTGAGGGAAGGCATAGACAGACAATCAAGTGAAGTAAACGCATCACTGAGGCATTTCGTCGAACAGTTAGTGAACATAAATGAAAATAAAAACCAATATACACAAAACAGATATATACATATGTAATCACATATCAGCATTATCAGAAAATCGTAGGTTTTACCTTTACGGATCAAGTGGAATTTGTCTTCAGGAACAGTGGTTTTGCACACCGGAGGATAATAAACCAGTCGGCGACAGACAGCGTCGAATGACGGAAGATAGAAGACAGACGATATCGAAAGTGAGATGAACTGGGCCACATGTAAAAGCTCATAAGGAATGAAAAAGAAAGCCCAGTAAGCCCAAATAGGCGAATATATGGCGCCAACTAAAACGAAATGGACAGTTTTATATAAAGGCTTCTCAAGGTGAAATAGAGAAAGAGAGAATTTTTTTTAAAAAAATAGCTCCTTCCATTTTGCCGTCGGCTTTGATTTATCTGCGGACTAGTTCGACAAAGTTTACGTCTTTGAACCCATAAGAGGATTTACTTGTTTATTTTTTGTCTCGATCAGTTGTGGGCGATGGACGAATTCGTTGTTCTCACGGAGATTTATTGGTTAAAGCCCCGAGTAAAATCATTATTGAAAGGGTTTTCATTACAAAAGTATATCGCAGAAAACGTCTTTAACATTTTACAGGTATTTTCTTAGCAAATTTGCATCCTCTCAACCTTCTCTCGACACCAGTAACGGAAAATGTGATGTGAAATGTTCAATAGCTTCCACTTTGAATTTCTGTCTTACTTTGCTTGAAGAGTTTTGGCTCTGTTCCTTCGCTATTGCATCTGGAACCTTAGGTTCAGTTTTTGAACAAGGGGCATTTAATGGCTTTGAAATGAAGCATTCAATCATTGTACACCCGGTTCTACTATATATTTAAGGGTTGAATCTGATCTACTTTCTGCTATTGCATCGAACAGGAAGCTTGCCACGATAATCAGAATCTGTGCCATGCACACTTATCTTAAATTTGTTGATGAGACGAACACAGTGAATATCTAGTTTGCCACGATAATCAGAATCTGTGCCGTGCACACTTTGACCCATGGTAAGACGCTACTCCAACCTGTAACCAGAGCTTTCGCTTATACATATCTTAACTAGAGAGATGCTTGAAGAGTTTTGAACTGTCTGTTTATGTGTGTATATATATGTACTTCTCTACAGTTATTGTTTGTCAGTGTGCTTCACATTTGCTCTCCTTCCAGGTGAGAATATTTGTAATTGTAAATGTAATGGCAATTTACCATGATTGCTGTTTATCAAACCTCTTCTATTAGTATATATGAATGTAGATTTTCTCATTAAGACTACAATTCCTTGCCCTTAGGCTTCGGAGGATCCTATAGCTGAAAAAGAAGATTACACAGAAGACAAGAAAATGTTTATTGCTTTTATCTATCAAACACAAGCTGATCAGTAATTCCCAATTCCTGGTTCTTCATTCTCTTGACTGTTCTTGATTCATCCTTTGTGTTTAAAAATGACTGAGAAAGTGTATCAGTAATTGCTTCGAAATGGCTTGTATGACTTGAGATCGAGAACAACTCCAGCTATCGACCCTGCAGCTGCAGCAATGCTAACTACCAAACAAGCTGAGCTGAATACTTGAAGGCAAACCCATTGGGTGCTCCATCTAGGTATCTTCTTCTGCTCAATGTACATTTCCACCGGAAAATATACCGTCAATGGCCAAAACCCGAGTGCCCCGAGCAGCCCCACAACATCGTTGAAAAACGGAAGAAGCATTGAGATAAGTGTCGTTATGATCACAAACGCTGTCCTCCATATCAACCTGAGTAAGTCATATAGATCTTTGATTATTACATAAAGCAATGACATTTATCATGTTCGAGATTCCCTAAGTTTGAAGACAGGACTTTGTACCTGAAGAAATTCAAACGAAAAGGCTTGAAACCCGGGATGGGGATCTTGATATCTTTAGCAATGAACTCGCTATCAGGAAATCGTATCGAAGCTTGCTTCTCTATGAAAGCAAATAAAGGTTGACAATAGACTTGGTATGCACCAATGAGGTGAACCACAATGGCTGCATTTGCAATGTCAAGAAGCCAATAGGGGTTATAAAACCCGAACCCGGTCAGGAGATTTCCCGGAGACATGTCTCCAAAGGCTGCATATCCCATACAACCACACAACATGTAGAACATAGTCGTTACACCGACGCTCACAAGCGTCGCTTTCTTCATCGTTTTATCTTCTGATGGTGGTGACTTCACTGTGTCCTGTTTCAGATGGACAAAGGCTTGAGGATGGGACCATAATGGCTTTAATCATCAAGACATGTATAGATGATAGTGTACCTGGATCTCGATGAGAATGATGGAGTAAGAGTAAGCAAAAGCAATGTCTCCAAGAGCTTGAAAGCTTCTCCATATCTTCTGTGTCTCTGTCACAGCTCCTATGCTAATCCCAGTGAGACTTCCCTTCACCTTCCCATTTGCTGATAAAACCAAAACAAAAAAAGAATAAATTTCCTTTTCCACGGTTAGTACCTAGAACTTATGAAACCCTAAGAGCATAGAAGGTTTTTTAAAACGGACCTACGACTTGAGCGATGCCGAGAGCGAGACCAGCGGAGGAATAAGTGAAGGACATGACGGCGGCGAGGATAGAGAGCCACCAAAGTTGATCGAAATCTGGAATCTGAGAGAATATAATCTGAACTAGTCCAAAAGCTATCATGTAAGCATTGCTGTTCATGTGACATGGATCTTTCCCTCCACTCTTGTGGAAACAGTTCGATCTCTTAATTGCCCTGTTTTTCAAACATACAAAAAAAAAGTTTTTTTTTATCAAAACCCATTACCAATATCAAGAAACATTCAAATTTGGTAGCTTTTAGTATTAGTTAGTGAGAAAACTCACATCATGCTTATAGCTGAAGCAATAGTGTAGCCAATTGCAACACCAAACAGATTAAGATACTGAACAATCCCACATAGCTTGACCTTCACGCCACCTGTCCAGACAATGAAACATGTTAATGTTCTAAATTCTCTAATCTCCTCCACCGTCTATTTTGTAAGAATCTCTAGCTCAATTTTTTTTATATTTAACCTAGATTTGATCGGACGGCGTCCATATACGTGTAGTTCCTTTTGCCGGAAATTGGGTCGCCAGAGCGGTAACAGGCGGCGAGGAGAGTAGAAGTGAAATAAGTGACAACGGAGAAGAGCAACATCACCACTGGTCCGGCGAGCCAACCTAGTTGGGCCGTAGCCCACGCTAGTGATAAAACTCCCGAACCTATCACCGCCGTTATTATGTGTGCGCTCGCCGTCCAAACACTCCCTTATAACCCAAAAATATATAAAAACTTCATCTTTCTAATTTTTTCCAACATAACTAAATCTCAACAATGAAATATTGTTACCAGTTCGTTTGATACGGCCGTCGTCGTCGAAGCACTTGGAGCCGCCGTTTCGTGGCATATCGACGGCGAAAGCTTCTTGCTGGTTTTGAACCATTAATTTGTTTTTGCTCTGTAGAAACTTAAATGCAGAGTAAGTGTTTGTAAGTGTTGACTTTTACAAGACAGAAGCTAAGTGTTGCCTTTGACAAAGAGTTTTATACGGAGATATAATCATGTGTTCTTACTCATGACCTTACTCATGTGTTCTTTTGAAATTTTTGATAAGTTATGATTTATATGAATAATTCTAAAACGAAAGAAGATAAAACAAAATATGGGATTGAAAATGAAAGTCCAAGATGCTGCCATCGTTTTCATTTGGACTTAAATGTCATATTTTGTTCAACTTTGAATAACCTTTTTCTGTACTTGTGTTGAAGCCTAATGTTATTTTCACTTTACAACTAGTTTTTATCATAATAAATGGCCATTAAATCTACATAATTATGTTAATTACTTCATTGATCATCACAAAAAATTAAGAACTTTGAAAAATTTATTGGTTTTAAATACCTTCAAATAGATTTTAGTCATTTGCAATTTGAAAAAACAGTAATTAGTGGCAGTGACATGTTTTTATTCATGTAATGAAACCTGCTATTTAGACAAAACAGTAAGCAATTTGGTCATATCATTTACGTAACATGATTATTCGAAATGCGAGGTATATTTGGACACATGAAAATCTGAATATTTCTCAATGTATAGTTTTATCACTTAACTATTTACCTGATTAAATCAAATCTTATTGTCATTTATCTAATTTACCTTTTCTGTCTAAGAGGGTTAAGCTAAACATTTTTAAAAAATAACACGTCTTTTTCTTACGTTTATTTTTTTAGTGTAAAGTATTAACGCATCAAAATGTAAAAAGAACATTACCTAGTGCCTACTTTAAATGATAAGTAGATACAATCTTGTGGAGATTTCACAATGCTAACTAAAAAGTGGATAAATATGAATCGACTTGATAGTAAAATATATATCTCTTACCTAGAATTCGAAAGAATATCACTAGTCCATCATAGAAGTTTATGCAGGTAACTTTTCTTCTCAGAATGAAATATTTTGATTAAGTAGCCAAGTAAACAAATTAAAAAATGTATTAGATTTTTTTGGAGAAGAAATTATTTCATGGTTTCACCAGCTATGTAAAATGAATATTAATTTGTTTTAATTTATATACTAATAAAGTTACTATAAAACTTTTGTCTTTTCATTACTACCATAAGTTTGATTCGTTCGTGGGAAAGCAAATCTTCCATAAGGAATTTATATCAAAATTGTCGTCAGACAATAATAAGTCATTTAGACTAAAATTAAATGGAAAATAATCCAAGATAAATTATATTCATACTCGTAGACTCGTAGTTTGCGTTAAACCGCAAGAACAAATACAAAACTGTACTAATACATCTTAATGGTAGATTAGTAGATCGTTACTTTCCATGTGTATAATGGGAAGATATTAAAAATAATAATAATAAAGATCGAGGAGATCAGGAACAAGAATAGGGTTCCTTGCTTACTATTCCCGGTTAGGTTTCGATTTAGGTATTGTAATATAGTTAATATTTATTATGTATGATAGTACAAAAGCTAGTACCAGGTTTGGTACTGCTAAAATAATTTAGCAAAATATATGAATTTGTATATAAATTTTTAAAACTAGTTCTGAAACAAAATAATTTACATGGTACGAATCCAAAACTCTCTGATCATAAATACACAAGTATAAAACAAATTTACCGAGTTGAAATATGACTTTTCAATTTGATAAAATTCGTCACACATTAAAACATCAAATATCTTTCTCTTTTGGTTTAACAAAACTAAATAATAATAATTAATATGTTCTCATGTATGTATGTGCTAATGTATATATATATGAATTTGTTGGTTTCATTTGTTTAGTTGAAGAAAAATTTGTATTGTCTAGCTAGATCAACTTTTAGGCAAAGGTTTGGCGACTAATTAACTTAAGACAAAACTATCATTTAAACAGCTAATTTTCTTTTTCTGATCAGTTATTGCAAAGAAAATAAGAATCGTAACTACCACTACAAGAATCTTATCGTTGTAACTTGTAACTTGTAACTTTGTAGCTTTCCGTCAATACTTGACCAACCCACTTTCTGACTACAAATATCGAAAGAGAAAGTTTATAATAAATCCTCAACTATTCTTTCACATGGTTTATTGGTTTCCAATAGTAAAACACAAAAAATTGGTCCACTATAGACGTATCTTATCAATTGTAATGATCAATGATTTTTTTTTCTTCTAATGTTATCAATATAAAACTAATAGTGCGGGTCGATCCACAAAATGTACAGCATACAAGCTATGCCTGAATGGCTTTAAACCAATTACCGAGTTATGCTATGTTTTAATTATCTTCCTTTACTTTCAACGATCATTTATCTCGACTTATATATTCAATGTAATAAGCGTATATACAATAGAGGAAATAGATTAAAATAAAGAATTCAAATAGAAATGTAATATGAAATTATATGATTGGATCATATAATAACATTCTCTTTGTAACAGTTGCTAGAAACCAACAAGATTGTCTCAATCATCATCGCATAGATCTAATCAGTTATGAATATATCATATTGTATGACGATCCATCCTTATACTTCATGTTTAGTCAAATAGCTTTGATTGTCAACTCCTAACATTCCTAGGCAATTATAGAAATGATTTTTGTTATGGCTCTACAAAATAGACATACCCGGGAGAGGTTTTCACTGCCATGAAATTACGAATCTACCATCTTAAAAGTTAAACAAAGTATAAAGTTTGTTATCATTCAAAGTCGCATGCAATTTACATAAGTTAATGTACGTGTGTCGTATAAATTTAGGATCATTACACAAATAGCTAAGACCATCTTTCTCATTCAACTCAAAGACTAATCATCTTCCATTAACACAATTTACTCGCTATAACATTTTGATAATTCTGATTAAGTTGTTTCATTTTTATAAATATATATATATATAAAGTAAATAATAACTCACTTTTTTTCCTCTCTATTCCTCTATATTTGATATTCCTCCATTCTTCAGTATCCTTTCCTTTTTTTATTTCATTTATATTAGTTCCTATAAAATTTTGTAGTCATATAACAAACATAATTTCATTTCTATTCAGAGGAAGTACGTGCTTAGACCATATATAATGCATTGACCATATATAATGCATTGTCTCATTTCCTATACAGAAGAACGTGTGCTTAGACCATAATAATAGTCATGACTTCATTTCCATTATAGATGAATACATGGTTGGACCATAATAATAGTCATGACTTCATTTCCATTATAGATGAATACATGGTTGGACCATAATAATAGTCATGACTTCATTTCCATTATAGATGAATACATGGTTAGACCATAATAATAGTTATGATTTCATTTCCATTATAGATGAATACATGGTTTGACCATAAACAAGGAGTAATATTTAACGTAACATTTACCTGCTTATAGAATTTGGATTGAAACTATTTGGTTAACCCATATCTTATTTTTTCTCATCTAAAAATAAACAAAATTTGAACAAGGTGTTGGTGTTGGCAACCATAGGGACATTGTGGTTACTAATGTCTTGTGGATTACTAACTTCTCCGACATATGCAGTGCCAACCAAATCTTTGTTTTCCGAAATCTATGAATCAAGCTTGACACAAAACGTGAAGTCAACACCGCAAAAAGAATCAGCTTCCATAGGTTTCGGAACTTTACCAAAGACTCCGAGTCAACCTTCTGCTCCATCAAAGGGCGGTCATGCCGAACAACCTGCTCCAATAGGTTGAAGAGACGACTTATCACCTAATCAATTATGATCCATCATACTTTGTTACCATCCATCCTTAGTTATATTTTGTAATAGCATTTCACAGTTGAATAAAATAGATAAATTATGTTTTGTGTCATATCTTTGATTATCAATTCCTATGATTTCATTCTGATGCAGTGTTGGTGAACACTTTTCTTTAAATATAAATATTTATGTTCATTACAAAGTTAGGAAAGGAAATGTTTAGAAACATTTTATAGTAGAACATACAAAGTTTGTTTCTCATCTTTGACAGACAATTATTATCATTTCGAGGCAGTTCAACGTCAGGTGGTTTTTGGACAGCACTTCAACCGCCTTTAACACAAACAGCAACCAAAAGACGGTTGGAACCACCACATCCAGACGATAGCTGTCACATACTACTTATAACGAAACTAGCCTTTATATTGATATGTAGTATTTTCCTCTACATATCTATCGAACTGAATACATTTGTTTGACCCAAGGATTATTTATCAACAATATCTACAAGACGAGGAAACAAAAAAAAAAAGTTACCAAGAGACCCAATCAGAGGAAGAGCTCTTGTGGCAGTGAGGCGGGGATAAACTTCTTTGCTGCAAACTTGTACTGCCAAAACAAAAAAAAAAAATAGTAAAACATTTCAAGTATCTTATATGAAGATACTAATAATAAAACAAGTAAAAGAAGAAGTGGAGGGCTTTGTTTTACTCTGTTTTGACTGTACTTCTTTCTGACTGCAACTACATCGGCTGAGGGACTCTCATGACATAGCTGAAGAAGATTCTTAACGCATGCTTCCAAATGTTTAGGCCTGTACGATGTGTAATGCTCTAACGTAGAGCTCTGCAGAACCCAAATTCTAACAGGTTTATTAGAACACTGAGTTGAACACGCTAAGTACTGGAGAAAAAAAAGAATGGATATACCCATGGGTTACTTGAAGAGTGTAGAATGAATTGTGCTAAGAAAACTGCAGAGGCTGCGACAAGTGATGGAGCATATCGAAGCATAGCGTAATCTAAGAGAGATAATTCGCTGAGATAGCTCGCTAGACACTCAAACAGCAGTGATGGGACCTAATAGAGAGCAATAACCAGTTAAAAACTTATATAACACATCACCCATTGCGTAAAGTGATCATCTTCAACTGTCATCTAACACTATACCTCCTTTTTGCCTTGAGCAGCACGAACAAAGCGCCTAATCAACCACCATTTTTACAAGTCCAGATCAGACACAAACAAAAGAAAAAGAAAAAATGGATGGTTGAAGAAACATCAATCTAATCAGAAGCTACCTCAGGAAACATTTTACTGTAGGAGTTGTTAATTCGAACTTCAAGTAATTCAGAACAGCAGACTCCATCTCCAAAAGCTGTTACAAACATTTAAGGTTAGTTATGTCACACTATTACTGGCATATCAAACCCACAAAAAGAAGATTTTTTCTACGGAAGACCAAAGAAGAAACCTCGTTTCTTAAGTACGTGTTATCAGTGATGTAACAGAAACTCTCCACTTGAGGCACACACACTTCTTCATATTTTCTGGAAATTCAGTATGTCCACTAGTTGAAATTTGCAAACATCTGAAGAAGCCAAAGTATGAAACTTCAGAGTAAACTTATAGATTTCTTACGCTGCTATCATCATGCATGAAACACCAAGTAACTGCAGGTTTTTCTTGGTAATTACATTTCCGGAGAGATACCGGTCTAAACAGTTCACTGCCAAATACAAAGTCTCGGGTAAAAGCCTATACTCCTCAGCAACCTGTAGTTTTACGAAAAAAAATTCCAGAGAACAGCTTTGTAAATATATATTACCTACCAGTGCAGATTCCTATATAGAAACAGTTTTTTCTGTCATTAAAAGTCTTGCCTCATCAATCTAAACTAATGAAGCAGGATTCATCGAAAGATTACCTCCACAAGCCAGTCAATCAGTATTGTACGCATGCTAGCATTGATGTTTAACTGAATTCTCTCCATGTAATCTAGAGCCGGCCTTTTCTTAACCTGCACATAATAATAAGCGAATTCTGAAACAGAGCAAGTTGATATTAGAACTGTGCCAGGGCATTTTTTTACAGCAATCCCACCTCGGATAAACGCAAATGCTCGTAGATATCGCAAGCAAAGGCACCACAAAGCTGTGGATCCACCAAGTTACTATCAATGTTATCAATTTTATCATCGTTTACCAAATCTGACTCTGCATAACCCGGGAGATCAATACTGCTGTCGACCATATACTTAGTTTGGGGGCTCTTGATAGAGTCACGAGTGGATATTGACTGGCCTGATTGAGTGGGAGAGGCATCGAAGGATGATCCTTGTGATGAAGCTAAAAGATTATCATTGGATTGAGGCAATTCGATGTCTTCGTAAGGAACGATTATGTTTGATTTCGCATTTGGCTTGGGAGGTAAACCGCTATCAAGTATTCGCAATTTCCAATTGCGAGATAAAGCAGGCCTTGGTGCCTTCTTTGATTGGCCGATATTATTTGAACAATGCACCTTCAAAGATTAAACTTTTACAGATTATATAGACTGCATTCCAGGATAAACCTTTAAACTAATTTTCTCGTCGAACAACCACCGGGATTGAAAAGGAAACGAAGAAGAAGATAGAATCCAAGTTAAGTTACCAGAGTAGACGACGACGATGAAATTCTAGATCCACTCTTCTGGTTAGTGATATCTCCGAGGGGATTACGGCGGTTTCCATCATCGGCGAGTGGGACACGAGTCTTGCCTCCGTTCGGCCGAGAAACCGGAATCTCCTGGGATATATTCCCCGATGACGACGAGGAAGAAGTACGTTTAGCCAATGAAGACATTATTGTTGACGAAGAAATGGAAGAACTCCGATTCGGAGTCGTCGTTCTCCGGTCAGAGGATTTAGGGTTTCTCTTCTGAGAGAGAGAGAGAGAGATCTTGAGCGAGAGAGGAGGAACAAACGGAGAAGAAAAACTGGAGGGGGTTTATATTTCTATTTATACAAAAAAGGATCAATCCTGGCCGTCGCTTGGAGTCAAAAACCGTTACGACTTACGAGATTGATAATTCGATGGGTCCCACTATGTTGAGCGCGAAACTTAGTGATTACACCTTTGGCTAAAACTGAGACTGAGGCATATAAAGCATTACTAAACCTTCTAATCGGGAAAGAGGTTTTCAAACAAGAGCGGGAAGAAAATTAGTATTCTACGGAGACCGATATATAATCATTTTTGGAATCTAAATTCCTATTTATACAAGTTGGATTAGAAGAAACCCTAGATGTTGAATGTGGTTCTGGCCTTGCAGTGTTCAGACATGATTGAAATTGCTTTTTCTTATCTATGAACTGACTTCTGGAAAAAAAAAAACTGCCTTAATCCTTTTTTTAATGTTTATTCTGGATGAATATGCGATTGATGCAGTATATGCCTGTACTCTGCTTTCAAGTGATTTGTTGTTTCCTTATTAATTATATAATCATCTTTCATGATCATAAGAATCTGTTAATGTGCTTTTTTTGTATACGTTAAGAGTCTTGTAGACGGCCCAGATGAGTGTACCTGTAAGCTACTGGACGTGGCAAGCAATACAAATTTGTGCTCTTTCCACAATTCCAATATGAAGCTCCACTTCTTGATTCCATGGTGGTTGTTTGAAGTTTGGTTTGATCTTTATGTGACAAATGTCATCATCATGCCTTACGTGGTTATCCCTTTTGCGTTTCATGCAAGGAAAAGGTCATTGATCATTTCAAAGTTTGAATTTTTCCCCAACAATTTTCTTTTTCATTTGGTTTCGTTTTTCCGTTCACGTCTAAATCATGAAAGACCGCGTGCTGTAACTATTTTAGAGCACTTGAATACTTGATATTTGAAATCTTTGTAGCCTTTTAATTCTGTCGACCAATTAATATTTTATATACATATATATATATATCACAAAGTCACTGTGTTACATACCAAAACTGAATAAATTAAGCAGTTTTCAGATGTGTTAGCTAAAAGTTAAATAGTTTGTGGTAGACTCTTGATAGTAGATTAAAAGATGCAATTTTTTCAAGATAAATTCTAATAAATTAAAGATTTTTTTTGTGGGTATTGTAATCTCAATTAGAGTTTCAAAAATTTAATATTAAATATGGTGACCATTGTATAATTGAAAAGTTGTGTTTAATGGTGGGGACAAATTGAAACAAGTCAAATACGCAGATAAACTTCTCTAATCTCTCCCGCCACCCACCTCTAACTTCCTCTAATCTCGCCTCTCATCTCTCTTTCTCTCTCCTATCTCATGTTTTGTCCTCATATAAAGACCTCTCATCTCTCTTTCTCTCTCCTATCTCATGTTTTGTCCTCATATAAAGACATTAAACTCATTCTTAATCCAAATCTAAAGTCATCTCTCTCTCTCTCTCTGTCTCTGAATTTGTTTAATCTCTCTTCTTGTGAGCAAAAACCATAGTAATATGGCCATCGTTGTCGTTGATGATTCTTTCAAGAGACCAGGAACTGTACCTTTTAGCTGGGAGATCCGACCCGGTGTACCCAAGACCCGAATTTCTCAACCCGGAAACACACCTCTTCTTCAGCCTCCCAAGAAACTCTGTCCTCTCCGTTTAAAACCATTGTCTCACTCTCAGCCGCTTCTCCCGCCGGCGCTTTCTCCGCCATCGTATTCTTTCATCTCCATCTCCAAGAACCGTCCTTTATCTCCTCTCACTCCTTCCTTTTCTACTCCATCGAAGCTCAAACCGCCACCACCGTCGCAATCTGGATTCTACTCTCCGGGACCTTCTTTCCGTTCATGCCCGCGTGCTTTCTCGGAACGGTGGCAGCTCAGCCGCCCTAACCGGGTCAGAACCGGATCCGAGTTCGAACCCAGACCCGATTTTGCTTTTGCCGGACTCGGGTGTTTCCCGACGCCTAAGTTTAGGTTGAGAAAGAACAAGAGCGGTGGTCGGAGGAAATCCTTGTCGCGGTCGGAGCGTGATTACTGCTCCGATATGGAGACGATGTCGCCGTGGACTGTTTCTAGCCGGAGATCAATTTCTCCGAGATGGGACTCGCCAAAGTCGTCGTTCTCTTCGCTCCGATACTCGCCACGACTCGCCAACGAAGCTGAATGGGTCGGGTTTGGGCTCTTTTGAGAACATTTCAATTAAATGGATCGAGATTGGTTCTTTAACCATCCGATTCCGTACCAACAGAAGCCTAAATCGCCCAAATCAAACTAAAGTAAAATTTTGGGCTATAATTCTAAAATTTAGGGCCCTAAATCTTATGCCAATAGAGTTTTCACATCTCTGTAATTCCCTATTTTATACTTTAAATTGTGGATGTCCAAAAAGACAAATCCAAAATTTTGAAGTTTTGAGTGAGGGAAGAAACAATGTAAGATGTGAAAGTGAAAAAGTTTCTTTATAAAACGTCTGTCAAAAAGAAGGGCGATGCTGTAACTCTGATCATAAGTGAAGGGCCGAATCGGTCAGTTCGAAACGTGCAGGGCTAAATGTTAATTTATAAAAAGTATAGGGCTTTGTATTTGTACTGGTAACGAAATTCGAAGTTAGGACCTTCCTACAGTTTCAGAACACCATGCAACCGTCGCAACCGCGAAGCAACCGCATTATTGATCAGCTCGTCGCAGCCATGATCCACAACCGCCCATTCGACGCCGTGCTCGCCTCTTCAACGGTCGTGAGTCCATGGACTCAGCAGCTCGTCTCCGATGTCCTCCGCTCTATCCCCAGATTCTTCTTCATCTCCCCACGATCCATCGGTCGGCAAAAGGGTTTTCGTCACCGGTCACCGTTAAAGCAGAGAAATCTCCGTGAAGAATCCGTACGGCCCCGTATTGAAGTCCTAGTTCTGGGTCCCGGCGCGTAAAAGTATCTCTCGGTTTGCAGAAAGCAATGGAGTTCTTCTTCTGGATCGAGACCCACTTGGGTTTCGATCATAATGAGATCACTTGCAGAGATATGGCATGTTTTTTGGCCAAAGAAAATGACTTTAAGGGTCTCTGGGATTTTCTCCGGCAAGTCTCTAGACGGGAAAACGGACGAAATGTGGTTACCACAGCGTCTATAACCTGTTTGATGAAATGCCTAGGAGAAGAAGGTTTTGTGAAAGAAGCATTAGCTACCTTTTATAGGATGAAAGAATACCACTGCAAAGCCGATGTTTACGCTTACAATACAATAATCAATGCTCTTTGCCGAGTAGGGAATTTCAAAAAGGCTCGATTTTTGTTGGATCAGATGCAATTACCGGGTTTTCGATATCCGCCAGATACATATACCTACACCATTTTGATAAGCTCATACTGTAAATATGGGATGCAAACCGGATGCAGAAGGGCGATAAGGAGGAGAATGTGGGAGGCTAACCGAATGTTTAGGGAAATGCTCTTCAGGGTGTTTGCACCCGATGTAGTGACTTACAATTGCTTGATCGATGAATGCTGCAAAACAAACCGGATTGGTCGGGATTTGGAGCTGTTCGAAGATATGAAGAAGAGAGAATGCGACCCAAACCAGGTGACGTATAATTCTTTCATAAGGTATTACAGTGTCACCAACGAGATAGAACGTGCAATCGAGATGATGAGGACAATGGAGAAGATGGGTCACGGTGTACCTGGTTCAAGCACGTACACGCCGCTTATACACGCTCTTGTTGAGACCAGAAGAGCGGCCGAGGCTCGGGATTTGGTGGTGGAGATGGTGGAGGCCGGATTGATTCCGAGAGAGTATACATATAAGTTGGTGTTGGATGCTCTGAGTTCAGAAGGAATGGCTGGTACACTTGATGAAGTGCTGCATAAGAGAATGAGAGAAGGCATAGACCAGAGATATAGAAGAGCCAAGAAGATCAAACCGGTCATGGCTCGTAAAGAGGTTGTTCGAAAATCGGATTTTCACAAGATCCATGTGAACTAAAATTCTGCAATGGAGGAAACCTGACAGATGAATATTCCCTGCTCAATTTTGCATGGTGTTAATGATGCATTAGATACTTTGATTGAAACACTAATTATATAGATTTGGTTTAAAGACGGAGCCACGGGAAGACGAACAACTGACTAAACGGAATCTGATTGTTGGCGGCTGCACTGATTTGAGTTCCCCGGATGTTACCTATGCAACTCAAACCTTGTATTGTGCATTTGTAATATTTCATGAATACATTTGTTATTTGTTCATAACAAGAAAGGAAGATAAATCTTGTAACCGCCATGAAAATGAACGAAGCTAGTGAAGACCTAAATGAAGCCATTTTTCTTGTAACCAGTACTCAAATATTGTCGTCACTGAGATCTGAGGATTTTAGAGTGTTTTTATAGTTGGTGACTTGGGGGAGAAACTGTGCAGTGTATCTCAAATCGAATTTTCTTTTTAGTTTCCCCCAAAAATGCGGTTTTATACGATTGGGGAATTGCAGTTAGTAATTTCCTTATTAAAGCCCAATATTGGAGAGGCCCATATATTGGCTCTATAAATATTATAATGGATGCAAATAAAAGTTGTTTAATTTATTTTACTTGTTCAAACCGGCGAATCATTGGGATTTGGGTCGCAGTCAAACCGGATTTGAAGAGGAAGACGACGATCTTCATTCTGAACACTGAAGAAAGTCATCGTCAACGCACTGACAAAAAGCAAGTGTTGCACGTGTGAAATTTCCCGCACAAAAGTATTCTACTCTTTTGTCTTCTTCCCCATCTGATTTACAATCTCGGATTCTTGAATTGAATCTCCGGCATCCATGGATCGTGCTTTAACTTCCCGTTTTAACATTGGTTCTACTCTCTCTCCCTTCCACAGGAGGAGTTCTCTGGCCATCATTCGAAGATTCGCGCCGGCGATTGTTTACGCGAAACGATCTCCGATCGATGGAGTGAGTGACGAGTTGAATCTAATCGCCTCAGAGAAGTTAGATCAAGCTCCCGCAAGAAGACGCGTTCGTTCCGCTTTTGTTGATTTGCAGCTGCAGCTCGATCACTGCTTGTTCAAGGTGCATTAACTCTTATTTTATAGCAAAATCTAACAAACCTCATTTCTAATCATCTGAATCTGGTGACAGAAAGCTCCGATTGGGATCAGAACAGAGGAGGTAAGCTGTGATTTGTATTGTTCTTCTGTGAAAAAGAACTTGAGAAGGAGATACAAAGTCAAAAGTAGTTGTTAAATCTTCTTCTGTGTATATGATAGTGGTATGAGATAAATTCGAAAGGGGAGGAAATTTTCTGCAAGAGTTGGTTGCCGGAAGCCGGCGTCAAAATCAAAGCGGCGGTGTGTTTCTGTCATGGCTATGGCAGTACTTGCACTTTCTTCTTCGATGGTTAGTTAGATGATTCTACTTGCATCATAAGTTGAAAGCTCGTCTTCTATTGTATATGCTATGGGAAAATTCTGGGTTTGTTTTTTTTACAGGCATAGCAAAGCAAATAGCAGGTTCTGGTTATGGAGTTTACGCTATAGACCATCCTGGTTTTGGCCTCTCAGATGGTTTACATGGTCACATCCCAAGTTTTGATGACTTAGCTGAAAATGCTATTGAACAGTTCACCAAAATGAAAGGTGACCAAACTTCTATCTGTTTCTCCTTTTGTCTCGAATCTACTTTTGGGGTTTTTCTTAAGTGGTATGATTCTTAGGGAGACCTGAATTGAGAAATGTGCCCCGGTTCTTATTCGGACAGTCAATGGGAGGAGCTATTACCTTAAAAATTCATCTGAAAGAACCTCTTGCTTGGGACGGTCTTATCCTTGTGGCTCCAATGTGTAAGGTAAGTCGATCCCTGCTTGGAAGTATGTTTACGCACATTTTTTACGTCTAGATTTGTTCATGTTTAAAAAACCTGACTTTTAAATTGTCCTTAAGATTTCAGAAGATGTAAAACCTCCTAAGCTAGTCTTGAATGCGTTAATCCTGATGTCAACACTATTTCCCAAAGCAAAGCTCTTTCCAAAGAAAGACTTGAGCGAGCTGTTTTTCAGAGACCCGAGTAAAAGAAAACTGGTACTTTCTCTAAAAAATTTCAACAGACTACTTTCTGAAGCATTTTGCTGACGTCCGCTTTGATGTTTTTGTTCTCCTTGGATCAAGTCCGACTATGATGTGATATGCTACGATGACCAAACGCGTCTGAAAACTGCTGTTGAGCTTCTAAATGCGACAAGAGACATTGAGATGCAAGTTGATAAGGTTAGTTGTAGAACCAAGTAAATAAAGGAAACTTTGTTAATGTATCATACACAGGAGCGTCTCTAATAACTTCCGTTTCTTCTAAGTTGCAGGTTTCATTGCCATTGTTGATACTACATGGAGCTGCAGATAGAGTGACGGATCCTACTGTGAGCAAATTCCTTCACGAGCAAGCAATCAGCCAAGACAAAACTCTAAAACTCTATCCCGGTGGCTACCATTGCATTCTAGAAGGTGATACAGACGAAAATATTTTCGCCGTAATCAACGACATAGTTGCTTGGCTCGATGCCCGGACCGCTCCCAAGTAAAGTGAGAGTATATCTCCAAAATCTTATATTTATTATTGTCTTCTGAAACTCTTAGAGTCTCTGCGATTAATAACATAAGGAAAATAAAAATAAAACAAAAATACATGGCTTACAATGAATACACAACCTGTCCTTTGCTTGCTTAGCCAGTGCCTCTAAAGCTACATCAGCCGCATCTTGCAAATGGTAGTAGTTTGTAGTGTTTGGGTGCGCACAAGTCAGGCTCTGAATCGAATTGATGACTGTTTTCCTCAGGTAAACCACATCGCTCTCCAAGATCCTCATGAGTTCGTGTTCTGTTAGAGCGATGTTTTTCTTTGTCCTTGAACAGATCTGGTCACATAGCACCGACAAAGAAAGCTATACATATGAAAAATGCACATTTGTTTAATTTTGTCAAGGATCTCCAAAAGTGTTGGACCTATAAACACTGAGTAAATAATTATGTCGTCCGCATTATCACGTATACATAGTGTGGGATGGACACTGCACTCGGCTAACATGGCATCGAATGTTGATCGGCGTGTGAACGAGTTCCTCTGGTGCTTGTAGGCAGCGCAGAACCGTGGACCGAGTCGGGTCGTGGCACCTACATTGACCAAATAATAAGGTTTAGAGAATATGCCTGAACTTCTATGCACTGTGTTTTGTGAATGAATTCAAAACATTTGCTGATGCAGACAGCTAGAAGCCTAGAATGGAAACTTACATACTTCAAATATAATTGCATACAGTAAAAAAAAAAGACGGAGCGTATGAAAAATTAGTGAAGATAAATCTGAAAGCCCAATAATAACGAGGCCCATTAAATACACTATAAAATTTATTTAACGAGGCCCGTTAGTAAAGCAAACTGTCTAGATTCTCGTCCAAGCCAGTAAGCCACCGTCGACTTTGCTATTTGCACTTTTCTTGCTTTCTTCTCCGTTAGGAAAGCTCCCAAGTTTCACTCTGTAAACCCTAATTTCCGATGTCGGTAAGTGTACCCCGCGGTTTCTAAGTTTTGTTTGTGTTGGGCAATGATTGATGGCGAATTGGTGATTCAACGATGGATTGATGATTCACAATGTGGTGATACAGATCTTCGAGTACAATGGAAGTGCCGTCGTGGCTATGGTGGGGAAGAACTGCTTCGCTATTGCAAGTGATCGAAGGCTTGGTGTGCAGTTACAGACCATCGCTACCGATTTCCAGAGGATTTCCAAGATCCACGATCATCTCTTCATCGGCCTTTCCGGTCTCGCCACTGATGTCCAGACACTGTAAACTCTCGTGACTATTCCATTATCATATGTTTACTCCTCTCCTCTTAGAAATTTTAGGTGAATTGACCAAACTTAGGCTTCGGTTTTGTTTGTCTTTGGGACTGAAGGTACCAGAGACTCGTATTTCGTCATAAGTTATATCAGCTTCGGGAAGAGAGAGACATGAAGCCAGAAACTTTCGCTAGTCTTGTATCTGCTATTCTTTATGAGAAAAGGTAGGTAAAATGGCTTCTTCTCCCATTTGTAGCTTACCTTAAACAATCTGCTTTTTTATATCAATGTTGCATTGCCGCAACTATGTTTAAATTTGATTTTGGGTTGGACAGGTATAACGTTACTTTCTCTGATGGCGGAAACTAACTTGTAAAATTTCAGATTTGGTCCATACTTATGCCAACCTGTGATTGCTGGATTGGGAGAAGATAACAAACCTTTCATATGCACAACGGATTCGATTGGAGCCAAGTATGCTCACATCCTTTCTTTGCTGAGTCTCCTATTATTCAAAACGTCATCTCTTCTTATTCTTCATATGTAATGTCATTTAGTGTCGTTAGTCAGTGAGTATAGTCCTGAATCTTGCTAGGTGAACCAGAAGTGTAGCGGGTCAGTATTTTGGTTGTAGTTGAGAGATTGTTCTGGTCGTTTCTCATCCAAAGCAGTTTATATCATATAAGTGGACAATGTTCATGGGTTTAATATATTATCTTATTTTTACATACTTTTGCTGTTTCTATTCGAGTTCTTAATAGAGTTGAGATTTTACTTAAAATTGATTGCTGCGATGGTGGACATGCGTTGACACTTGTTCCCTCTTACCGTAGGGAGTTGGCTAAAGATTTTGTTGTCTCTGGAACTGCTTCAGAATCACTATATGGTGCCTGTGAAGCCATGTACAAACCAGATATGGTATGTTTCCTTGGAAAAAAAAAAAAAAAAATTTATTACCGGATCACTGAGTACCTAAATGCTTGTTTCTAAGATCACCGGGTAAAATCCTTCATATGTAGGAATTTTATTCTAGAATCTAGATTTGCTGGGAATCGTTTTTGTGCAGATATATGCTGGTCGTAGACGACGTAATATCTTCATTGAGCTTAGGAATGAGGTGTTTCAAAGTCCACTCTTGTTTAACAAAATCATTTATTTGTAGGAATTCTTCTGTAGAATCTAGGATTGGTGTGAAACAATGTATGCGTAATGCTGATCGTAGATGTAAGGAATTCCAATAGTTTTCTCTCGAATATCTTCATTTGACCTAAAATTGAGGCGTTTCAAAGTGCAGGCTTGTTAGTTATACTTCGATCCCTGCTATTAATTTGTGCAAATGTAGTGTGAAATTCAAAAGGCATCATTATAAGAAGTGCAACGTGCATTGTTACAGCTTTGATTTAATGAAAAATTATATTACAACT
The DNA here is from genome assembly GCA_039880935.1 of Streptanthus diversifolius. NCBI lineage: Eukaryota > Viridiplantae > Streptophyta > Magnoliopsida > Brassicales > Brassicaceae > Streptanthus > Streptanthus diversifolius. Next base: position 1,503,894 of record JAXGFM010000015.1, on the reverse strand, counting down.
TGAGTTTGGCTGAGCCTTGGTTTAACAAATGGGGTTTTTCAGGAAGCTGAGGAATTGTTTGAGACAATTTCACAAGCACTTCTCTCTTCAGTTGACCGCGATTGTCTGAGTGGATGGGGAGGACATGTCTACGTTGTGTGAGTTTTGTTCTCCACATCGTCTACTTATTATTTCACATTTTGCCTCTCTTACAATTGTCTTCTAAAGAAATTGTATTATTTAAGATAGTAACATACTTTCATGGTGATGTTGTATCCAGAACACCAAATGAAATCAAGGAGAGAATCCTCAAGGGAAGGATGGATTGATCTAAAATCACATATCTGCTTCTGTCCAAGTTCGGTTTATCCATTTAATCTGGTTAAGTAGAAGAATCCTCTCGGTAACGGAGTATGTGTTACTTCTCAGAAACCGAATATTGACCGATAACACTTGTTGTCTTGTTCCAATATATACTCGACCGTTTTTAACTTCTATCTACCACCCTCTTGTTGCTGGTTTAATTTTGTACGAATTGTTGTCTTTAGTTTCGTCGTTAACGATGATGATGATCGTGATGGTGATGATATGTCACATCGTGAAGATTTGGTGTCCTGTTCTGTTCGTATATGCTGGTTCGGTCCATGGCACTAGAGTGAGCATAAGTGGCTAAAAACCGCACCAAACGCGCAAAATATATGCGTTTGATGGCTTCTGGTAGAAGCACGTGGCATACTGTCTGGTCGTTACACGAATATTGATCAAATCCTGCCGACCTTATTTTCTCTCGGTGGGGATCTTCTCATATGTGTACTTGTATCATTATATGTTCTACTTGGGCCATAATTAGCGATGCTCGTAAATTCAAGTATCCGATCATTTTTTATTATAAATTAGTGAACCATCCACATCCTGTCACGTGTCTAAAACTTTTCTGTCACTTTTGAGCTTTTTCTCGAATTCAACCCACCAAAACAAGGCGGCCGAACTTACATTGCCGCTCTACGTGGCAAAGTTACAAGCGTCTATCTATTAGGTGATACATGCGGCTCAAGATGACGTTCTCTTGTGGACTCCATTAGGGAAAATGACAAGAGCTAAAAAGTGGCATTGGCAGACCTGTGCGCAGTTAGCTTTAAAGCTTATGAAGTTATACATATATTTGAAAATTCTCGAATTTGAGTTTGAATGCGACGTTTTATCCCTTGGGAAATAAATATACAGATTTCGTAGTAGAAAACCGTTTCACACTCTTCCGCTGAAGCTGAATACAAGTCTATGTCTGCTGCCCTTGGTGAAACCAAATGGTTTCGTCGTTTTTTTTGACTGAGCTTGGCATTGGTCAAGCTGCTCCAACTCGTTTCTTTTGTGATAGTAAGGAAGCTATACACATTGCTGCAAATATGAGCATAGCAAAAACACATCGAAAATAACTCTCATTCTGTTTTAGGTGCAGTTGAAGATGGTCTTGTTGTCACACAGCACATTCGTACGAAGGACCAGATTGCAGATATTCTTACCAAGGCTCTTGATCGTGCTCAATTTCAGAACTTAGCGTCCAAGTTAGGTGTTGAAGACCTCCACACTCCAACTTGAAAGGAAGTATTGGCTATATTGTTGTGTTTCCTATTATATTTATGAATATATATATTTTTAAATTTTTTTACGGTTTTGGTAAAGATATAGTTCTCTTTGAGATAAGATTATATTTCTTTAGCAATAAGAATAAATATAGGCGTACAGTTATTTTGTAAAGCTAAATATAACAAATCACTTTAATATTCAATTTTACATGTTGTTATAAGATTATATAGTAGCCACCATTATTTTATTTTATTTTATTTTGTCAATTTAGCTTTAATAGTTTTAATATCTTACAGAAACAAGTGATACACAATAATATGAAAGCAACGTCAACTAACTCAAATGAATGTATAAAACGATTTCCTTAAAAAGTCGTCTCTTCTACGCTCGTGTAATAGCCTTGAAATCTCACGAAATCAACATGAGAAAAATGATTAGATACGGTCAACGGTCGGTCTCCTTTCCAAAGTACACGTGTGAGATCAAACGTGTCGATTCTCATCGGTCTTTCCCAGAATCGACGTGCTTCGAACCGCTATAGTCCAAATAGTCCGACGTAAGCAATGACAAAATTTACCAGCATTATCGTCTGCCACGTGTCCATCTACATCTATTTCAATGAATCCTCCACTACAAGTTAACCTTACCCCCTCACTCCGATTTCCCCAAAAAACATTTTTACTATTTTTGTTGAGATTCCATTACACCAGCACGAAGCCCCTATCATTTCGCCACGTGTCCACGCCCTTCGTCTTATATATTCATCTCTCTTCTTTGCTTTCAGAAGTTTCAAACATCTCTCTGGTTCTTTCTGCTATATGTGAACAAGAAACAATAAGAGGAAAAAGTTGAATTACGATGAAAGCTGGGGCTGATTTGCGATTTCCACCGGGATTTAGATTTCATCCAACGGATGAGGAGCTCGTCCTCATGTATCTCTGCCGTAAATGCGCGTCGCAGCCGATCCCTTCCCCTATCATCACCGAACTCGATTTATATAGATATGATCCTTGGGACCTTCCCGGTACGTTTTTTCTTTTTAATCACCGAAGAAGAATAGTCTGTTTAGTTAAACCGGTTTAAGAGTTTAGCATATGAAAATTTTAATTTACAGACATGGCTTTGTACGGAGAAAAGGAGTGGTATTTTTTCTCACCAAGAGACCGAAAGTACCCAAACGGTTCAAGACCGAACAGAGCGACTGGTACTGGCTATTGGAAAGCTACAGGTGCTGATAAACCGATCGGTCGTCCTAAACCAGTCGGTATAAAGAAGGCTCTAGTATTTTATTCCGGAAAACCTCCAAGAGGAGAGAAAACCAATTGGATTATGCACGAATACCGGCTCGCCGACGTTGACCGGTCCGTTCGGAAGGAAAACAGTTTAAGGGTGAGTGATTTATCGATTCAAACCGAATTTTATATGGTTTTGAAACCGGTTTTGTTAACCGGACGTGTTCATCTGAACAGCTGGACGATTGGGTATTGTGTCGTATATACAACAAGAAAGGTGTCATCGAGAAGCAACGGAGCGAGGTCGAGAACGATATGAAGCCTATGAACGATACGTGTCATGTGAAGGCTCCGGTGACGATCAACTTCGACAGACCGGAAATGATCGGCAGCTCGAGCTGCTCGGACCACCAAGTGGTGTCACCGGAATTCACGTGCGAGGCTGAGAGCGAACCGAGTAGATGGAGCAACGGTCGGTTGAGTAGCGCCCTCGAATTTCCGTTTAATTACGTAGATGCCATCGCCGATAACGATATTGTCTCGCGGCTATTGGTCGGGAATCAGCTGTGGTCGACGCTTGATCCACTTGTGGTTCGGCAGAGAACTTTCTAAGCTGTCACGTGCGAGTTGTGGAAACTACTACCACGGCCGTCGCACGTGCCGTTAAACCGGTTTGTATCCGCTATTCTAGACCAGAAGGGAACGAATTGGGCCTTTTAGGCAACAATCGGGCCTTGAATTTTCTCCTCGATTAATAAGAGCTACACAGCCTACACTATGGATGATCCAACATAGCAATCCTATGCTTCCATATTATATTTGATGTTGGAATAAATTCATTTTAAAATCTGATATTTAGTATTGAGAATATTGTTCTCATAATACAATTCTAGAATGGATAAAATTTTGAATTTTGTAATTCAACAAACCGGGAAAAAAATGAAGCTTTGTTATATGTTTAAAATAGTAAATTGTATCAGAAAAATATGAACTTTTATTTTAAAAAGAAATTAAAATACAGGAAGATAGTGCTTAGGACTTAGGAGGAGAATAGCGAGGGAAGCTCGAGATCCGATTATACTGACTGAATCCGTCGTATTGGAACTTGTCGGTGAAGGTAGGCCCTTTGTCAGATAACAGTCTTATCGTTGCAACTTGCATCCAAACAAATCTCTTTCTTCTCTTTAATTACACTATTTAATTTTTTGTTTTTTGTTTTTTTTGTATATGTTTTCTTATACGTCATTTGTGTTTTGTATATTTGTTATATTTTTGTGATTTTTTATTAAAAAAATGATTTTCTCTTATCTATGATATAATGGTTTAGTTTTCTCTCCATTAAAAGTGTTCACATCAGCTTTATATTTTCTGACTTTTTTGACACATGGGTACAAATATGAATGACATAAGTATGTGCTAACAATATAAACAATTTAATTTATACCATTTTCTATTAGACGGTTTAATAAGACATGACAGAACGAAAATAATTTCTAACATCTACACACAAAACAGTGTAGATTTTTTAGTCGCATGTAAATACTATATGTAAATACTTACCACATCTCCACTCTAATATGGGTTATGCAATTTTGTCGATTTAGACGTTATTGATTTTACGAAAAACATTTGATAGTAAATCTTATATGACCTACAAATGAGAAAATGAATTACAACAAAACCAGAAGGAAAAAGTTCAAATAACAGAGGAAGATACATGTCTACCGTCATATTCAAAATTATAAATTATTATTTTTCAAAGAGACCAAATAAAAGTCGAAATAGAAGAATTTTGCCGAAGACAAAAAAAAAAAACTTAATTAATTGGTACCTGTAAATCTTAAAATTATCATTTTAAAAAAAAATTTGTTGATAAAAAAAAAGTGGTACCCGATAATAAATACCACATTATGACTCTAGGAAGCACATTTGAAAGTATTCATATAAATTATCACCCCAAACATACTTACATGACAAATATTAACGAAAAAGCCACCGTTTGAAAAATAAAAGATGACCTTAAGAGATAACAAACGAATAGCGCAAACAGTTATGAATATCTATAGCTTAGACGATTATGTAAGTAAATCAAAAATCTGTCCATTATTTATCGAAAATGATCATTAGGTTTTATATTCAGAAAGGGTAAGCAATAATATGCAAAAAATACAAATAACAGGACGAAAGAATTAAACAATAAAATAAAAAACAATAAAATGCGAGACACTAAAGAAACAAACATCAAATGCATATAAAAAAGTATCAACCACCAGATAGAAAGATGAAAAAAGGAAAGACACATATAAGAAAGCAAATGATGATGGAATTAAAAACTATAAGAAAGCTTATTAGTTTTATAAACTAATAAGTTCATACATGATTTATCAATTAATACCATAGCCCAAATAAGTGTTTATAAATTTAATTTATTACATGATTTTTTAAATTATAATCAATTTTATACCATATACAGAATAACTTCCTAATTAGTGGTTAATGATCTTAATGATAAATAAAATATTGATTTTTCTGATTTAACAATTATGTAATTAATTTTTGTATTGATATAACCAACAATATATTAAACTATAATTTGAGAAAAAAAAATCAAATTAGGGTTTTCAATGTATCTGGTGTTTGACAAATCAAGTGAAAGCAATTACTCTTGAAATCGCGACCAAGTTTTCTCTAACAGTGAAGACATTTATTTGAAGGATGTGAAAAGCTTTAACGGAAAACAATAGCTTATGTTTAAGATATTGAAGAGAAATATCTCGATGCGTATCTTTTCTATCAATTTAATATTTAAAACATTAGATTATCAAAGTCTAACCAAATTAATTTTTTTTTAAAAGAATAACATCTTTTTATTAATTAAAATGACATAATTTTAAAACCAAAAAGTATATATAATATTAACATCGAATCTAAATGAATAGTATGAAACAAATCTAAATGAATAATTTTACCTATTTTAACATCTCTAGTTTTTAGTCTGAAACTATGGTTTGAGCATATAAATATTTTGGAAAAACACTACACAGAGTTTCTTTTAATGAAAAAGAATCAACTGTTTATTATCTTTGTGATTATCTATTTGCTCACCAATATTCAAATCATCTATGTCCAACATGAGAATATGTTTCTTATCAAATACAAGTGCTTTTTGACATATATTTCATAAAATGCCACTTAGTCCACCCAATAAGTTTGTTATGAATTAATTAACTAACCGAAATAGGATTAGTCTAATCTATATTCTAGATTCAAAAAGTGAAATGAACAAAATAAAAAATAAAAAAAAATAAGAAGAAGCTTGGATGTAATATTAATATACGTAAATAATAGTGAAGTATGGGGTCCAGACATATTTGTTGCGAACTGAAGAAAATGGAGACAATCAGTCTCACTGGGAAGTGGGGTTTAAAGTCCATGTTAGCTATGTTTGTTGTTGCTCTTACAACTTTCACAACCAATCTATCTTTACACATTATACTAATTTATTATTCGTGTGTCTTCAATATCAATAGCAACTAACACAATTTTAAATAGTATCTAGCTTCCTCTACTAAAGAAAGTTCATTTTTGATATCATACATGTGTAAATCTGTTGTCCACATGCATAGTGTTACGTTTAATCTCGCATTTATCACAACGACCAAATTAACAATCTCTCTTCCACCGATTTATTTTACAGTTATGGTATTGTATATGTATACACATATTTTTGTTGCAAATAAAAAAGTAGTAATCACATTGCACCTGAAAAAGTTATACAAAATTATTTGTAGAAGAGTTCAATCTTCAACAAACATAGCCATAGTCCTATTGTTTAGATGAGCTAAATAATTCGAATTATTATATACTTTTTAAGTTCGATTCATAGTGGATATTTTTAATTAACGAATGATAATGGATAATTAAGGGCAATGTAAGAAAAAAAAAGTGGATAATTAAGGGAAGTAAAAAAAAAAAAAAAAGAAAAATAATAAAAAGGGAGTGTTCTCTTCTCTTCTCTCTCTCTCTGCTAGTACGTTCTTCTTCCTCATTCAAGGTAATTAGGCATTTTTTTATTTCGACAACGACAAAGAGAAAGGTGATAATTCCTGGTAGCTTCCTCGCCATTGACAATCGTAATGCTCGTTACGATTTTCATTTGTTTTATTTCCAATTTGATCCAAACGAAACCATTTTTTGTTTTTGATTTTGGTTTCTGCCCTAGGATTCTCTGATTCACGAAGGTTCTTCTGTTTCTTTGAATTTCCAGATGTGGAGCTTTGAAGGTCAGTTTAACATTGGTTTTCTGGTTTTGTTACTCTGAAGGAGAGATGATTTCTGATTCGGAACTGGTTTCCCGGCGGCCTTTGGAGATTTCACGGTGATGCTTCTTCCGTCCCAGAAAGTGGATTTTGGGTTAGAAGCAAGGCGGAGGTATTTCTTAGGTTCCTGCACATTCCACGAGGTGTGTAATTTTCTTTTTTTAGACTGTAGATTATTTTGCTATATATTTTAGCTAAATCTAGATTTCTCTGCATTGGATGACTTGTAATTCGTATAGTTTGCAATAAAACTGTGGAGATTCTTAGTATATAGACTCTTCCAACTCTTTTTTTTTTTTTTTTGGTTCCATTTAAAGTACTAGTTTCGTCTAGTGTGTAGGTGTAAAGATAGTCTGAATGTTTGGTAAACTTAGTCAATCGATGTGCTTGCGGTTTTAAACTTACGCAAGGGTTCTTCTCGTCTAGGAAACCAAAGGCTGAAGATAAAGGCGAGTGCTTATGCAGATCTTGAAGGCATTCCTTCCTGGATCGCAGGAGGAAACATTATCTTCTTCACAGTCCAGGTAGGCACTTTCTTTATTTCAAAAGTATTTAGAGAAAATAGTCTATAATATCTCTTAATCCTTCCTGTCTTTTGTCATATTTTCATTTTCCTTTTTGCAATTTTGTTTTGCTGATAAATAATACTAGAACCTATTGCCTAAATATGTGCAGGGAAGTTGATGCAAAAATGGAAATGGACGATTCAGATAAGACAATGGCTACGGTTGCTCAGCTCATAGAGCAACTTCACACGAAAACATCTTCTCCGCAAGACAAAGAACTCACAACAACTCGTCTACTTGGTATTGCAAAAGGCAGAAGAGAGGCAAGAAGGCTGATCGGTTCATATGCCCAAGCAATGCCTTTATTCATTTCCATGCTTAGAAATGGGACGAGTTTGGCCAAAGTAAACGTCGCTTCAATCCTTTGTGTTTTATGCAAAGACAAAGACTTGAGACTAAAAGTGCTTCTAGGAGGATGCATCCCACCATTACTCTCGGTTTTGAAGTCTGGAACCATTGATACTAGGAAAGCAGCGGCAGAAGCTATATATGAGGTTTCTTCTTCTGGAATTTCAAATGATCACATTGGCATGAAAATATTTATCACAGAAGGTGTGGTGCCAACTTTGTGGGATCAACTTAGTTTGAAAGCAAAGCAGGATAAAGTGGTTGAAGGGTACGTTACTGGAGCTTTGAGGAATCTTTGTGGCGTTGATGATGGTTATTGGAGAGTGACACTAGAGGGTAGTGGTGTAGACATAGTTGTGTCTCTTTTGTCATCTGATAATCCTAATTCTCAAGCAAATGCTGCTTCTCTGCTGGCTCGTCTAGTACTTTCCTTTTGTGATAGCATCCAGAAAATATTAAATTCTGGAGTTGTCAACTCTCTGATACATCTTTTGGAACAGAAACATGATATCAACGTCCGTGCTAGTGCAGCAGATGCTTTGGAAGCTCTTTCATCAAGATCCGATGAAGCTAAGAAATGTGTTCGAGATGCAGGAGGTGTTCATGCTCTCATTGGAGCCATTGTTGCTCCATCGAAAGAGTCTATGCAGGGAAAACATGGACAATCTCTACAAGAACATGCAACTGGTGCTTTGGCAAATGTGTTTGGTGGGATGCGCCATTTGATTATATACCTTGGAGAATTATCACAATCCCCTCGGCTGACGGAACCAATTGGTGATGTAATTGGAGCCCTTGCCTATGCTCTAATGATTTTCAAACAACCAGAGAGTTCAGAGAAGATATTTGATCCAAGAGTGATAGAGAGCATTTTGGTAAAGTTACTAAAGCCTCGGGACACTAAGTTAATCCAAGAGCGGATCTTGGAGGCTATGGCGAGCTTGTACGGAAACACTAGTCTATCGTCTTACCTAGATGATGCAGAAGCTAAAAGAGTTCTAATTGCTCTCATAACTATGGCTTCCGCTGATGTACGAGAGCATCTAATAGCTTGCTTGTCTCGCTTATGCCATGACAAGGTTGCAATTTGGGAGGCAATTGGAAAGAGAGAAGGAATCCAGTTATTCATATCATTTCTAGGTTTATCTAGTGAGCAACACCAAGAGTATGCTGTTGAAATGTTGGAAATTTTAACGGCTCAGGTCGACGATAGTAAATGGGCTGTAACTGCAGCCGGGGGGATTCCTCCACTTGTCCAGTTGCTCGAGACTGGATCTCAGAAGGCCAAGGAAGATGCTGCCCAGATCCTCTGGAATTTGTGCTGTCACAGTGAGGACATCCGCGATTGTGTTGAAAGAGCTGGTGGTATTCCAGCATTCTTGTGGCTACTGAAGACCGGTGCACCGAATTCCCAGGAAACATCTGCAAAGACACTGGTGAAGCTTGTTTGTACAGCTGATCCTGCCACAATTAATCAATTGGTGGCTTTACTTCTGGGAGATAATCCGACTTGTAAGGTTCATGTAATACAAGTATTGGGTCATGTGCTCTCCAAAGCTTCGCAAGAGGATCTTATTCATAAAGGATGTGCCGCTAACAAAGGACTAAGTTCTCTTGTCCAGTCCCTGACATCTTCCAGGGAAGAAACAAAGGAGCATATAGCTTCTGTTTTAGCTGATCTATTCAGCTCAAGACAAGATATCTGTGATCATCTTGCGACTGATGACATTATTAATCCCTGGATCAAGCTCCTTACAAGCAACACTCAGAATGTGGCTAAACAGGTGGCTAGGGCTTTGGACGCACTGTCCCGCCCGGTTAAGAAAAGTTCTAATAAAAAGAAGTCTTACATTGAGGAAGGAGATTTTAAGTCACTCATAAAATTGGCGAAGGACTCTTCTATAGAGTCTGCAGAAAATGCAGTTTCTGCCCTGGCAAATCTTCTGTCTGATCCGGATATCGCTGCAGAAGCACTAGCTGAAGATGTTGTTTCAGCTTTCACAAGAATCTTAGCTGATGGATCTTTAGAGGGTAAGAGAAATGCATCACGGGCACTTCATCAGTTACTTAAGAACTTTCCAGTTTGTGATGTGCTAAAGGGAAGTGCTCAGTGCCGTTTTGCTGTACTCTCACTCGTTGATTCTCTAAAATCAATAGATATGGATAGCCCAGATGCTTTTAACGTACTAGAAGTAGTTGCACTTTTGGCAAGGACTAAGAACAGGGTAAATTTCTCGTACCCTCCATGGATTGCCCTTGCCGAAGTGCCATCAAGTCTGGAGACCCTTGTGCAATGTCTTGCTGAAGGCTGTCCTCTTGTGCAAGATAAGGCAATAGAAATACTGTCCAGGCTTTGCTCTGATCAACAATTTCTACTCAGTGAACTTATAGTTTCAAGACCCAAGTCAATGGGGGTTTTGGCTGATAGAATAGTTAATGCATCCAGCTTAGAAGTGAGAGTTGGGGGGACAGCGCTGCTCTTATGTGCTGCAAAAGAAAAGAAGCAGCTGATCACGGAGGCACTTGATCAGTCTGGTTTCTCAAAACTCTTGTTACATGCCCTAGTAGATATGATAAAAGACAATTCTAAATGCTTTTCTATAGAAACTGAAGTCCTGACACCTAAAAGTTTTATGGAAAAAAATGATTTCCAGGATACAGGTGGTTTTTATTTTCCTGACCCAGCTAAAATCTTGGGTGGTACAGTCGCATTGTGGCTGCTATGCATACTCACTTCCGTTGATTCTAAGTCAAAGCTCATTTTCGTGGAAGCTGGCGGACTTGAGGTGCTCTTTGGGAAGCTTGCTACATATACTTCCAGTCCTCAGGTAATGTTTCTATTTTGGACATAAATAATATATTGTATATTAGTCATAGGTATGCCATCGTTGGCAATGAAATAAATTAGCCAACTTCTGAGTTAGAGTCATACAACTTGTGGATCGGGGTATTGGCCTTTAGGGCCTTCTGTTAGTTCAGAGGTTCTGTTACAGACTTAAAGTCCGGTTTCAGGAGTCATCCCTTTTCTTTATATCGTTTCAGACTTGTCAAGCACGAATTGTGCCTCTTGGCGTTGAATCACACTGCTTTTAATTTCTCTTAGGTTTGACTTGATTCTTACTTTTTTGTGGTAAAGATGTCTTGTACGAAATTTTCCACCTTATGAGTAATCTTGAGCTAAATTGTTGTACCAGGCTGAATTTGAGGATACAGAAGGCATTTGGATTAGCGCTCTCCTCCTGGCTATCATGTTCCAGGATGACAACGTGTCCTTGTCTTCAACGACGATGCAGATCATTCCAACACTTGCACTTTTGCTAAGATCTGATGAACTGATAGATCGGTATTTCGCTGCCCATGCAATGGCTAGTCTTGTTTGTACTAGGAACAGAGGAATAAATCTGACAATTGCGAACTCAGGTGCTGTTTCGTGGATAATAAACCTCCTTGGCTATGTTGAGTCAGAGATTCTGAACTTGGTTGCTTTGGCAAATGAATTTTCTCTGGTAAAGGAGCCTGATCAAGTCATTCTTCAACACCTCTTTGAAATTGAAGATTTGAGGCTTGGCTCCACTGCACGCAAATCTATCCCGCTGCTTGTAGATCTCTTAAGGCCAATTCCTGATAGGCCAGGAGCCCCTCAATTTGCCGTCCAAATCCTGATTCGCATTGCTGATGGAAGTGACAAAAATAAGTTACTAATGGCTGAAGCTGGAGCTGTGGAAGCTTTAACGAAATACCTTTCTCTAAGCCCTCAAGATTCAATGGAGTACACCATATCTGAATTGCTTAGAGTATTGTTTAGCAACCACGAGCTTATACAAGACGAAGTAGCACTTAGTTCCTTGAATCAGCTTATAGCAGTACTTCGTCTGGGGTCAAGAACTGCAAGATACAGCGCCGCTGGGGCTCTGAATGAACTCTTTGATGCTGAAAACATCAGAAATTCTGAAATAGCGCACCAGGCTGCTCAACCATTGATGGACATGCTCGGTACTGTGTCAGAGACTGAGCAAGAGGTAGCTCTCTCTGCGTTGATTAAACTAAGTTCAGGAGATACTTCGAATACAGCTCTTCTAATTGACGTGGAAGGAAATCTGCTGGAAAATGTGAAGAAAATCTTATCATCTTCTTCTGCTTCAGAGGAGTTAAAGATAGATGCTGCCAGACTTTGTTCTGTTGTTTTCTCAAATAAAAAGGTCAGAACAAGTCCATCTGCCTCCGAATGCATGAAGCCCCTGATAACACTTATGCAGTCTGAAAGAAATGCAGCAGTTGAAGCAGCAGTTTGTACTATTAAAATATTACTGGATGACGAGCAACAGTTAGAACTTGCGGCAGCTCATGACATTCAGGAGCTTCTTGTTGGTTTGGTTTCCGGAAAAAATTACAGGATTATTGAGGCTAGCTTATCAGCTCTCATTAAGTTGGGGAAAGACAGAGTACCTCGGAAGTTGGACATGGTGGAAGCTGGAATAATTGATCGATGTCTTGAGCTACTACCTGGAGCCTCAAGTTCGTTATGTTCCTCTGTTGCAGAGCTGTTTCGAATTTTAACAAATAGTGGAGTAATCGCGAGAAGACCAGATGTTACAAAAACTGTAGAACCTCTTTTCATGGTCTTGCTCCGATCAGACTTGTCCTTATGGGGGCAACATAGTGCCCTACAAGCACTTGTAAACATTTTGGAAAAACAGCAAAGCCTAGAAGCTTTTAGTTTTACACCCAGTGAAGCCATCGTGCCTCTGATTTCATTTTTGGAGTCTTCATCGCAAGCTATCCAGCAGCTTGGAGCAGAACTTCTGAGCCATTTTCTTACAATGGAAGATTTCCAGCAAGACATCGCAACACAGAGTGCTGTTATTCCTCTTGTTCGGCTTGCTGGAATTGGAATACTGAGCCTCCAGGAAACTGCGATAAAGGCACTGGAGAAGATATCTGCGAGCTGGCCTAAGGCTGTTCTTGATGCTGGAGGTATTTTCGAACTATCCAAGGTTATTCTTCAGGAAGATCCTCAGCCACCTCTTGAGCTGTGGGAGTCAGCTGCTTTTGTTCTCTCCAATGTTCTGCAGTATGATGCAGAATGCTTTTTCAGAGTCGAACTACCAGTTTTAGTGAAGTTGTTGTTCTCGACAATTGAAAGCACAGTGATGCTGGCTCTTAAAGCATTGATGATTCATGAGAAAAACGATGCTTCAAGCACCTTACAAATGGCTGAGCTTGGTGCAATCGATGCATTACTGGACCTCCTGAGATCTCATCAATGCGAGGAAGAATCGGGAAGCTTACTTGAAGTAATATTTAACAACCCGAGGGTAAGAGAGTTAAAGTTATGCAAATATGCGATAGCACCACTCTCTCAATATCTGTTGGACCCTCAGACAAGATCAGACCCTGGTAGACTTCTTGCTGCTCTGGCACTTGGGGACCTTTCTCAGCATGAAGGGCTTTCTAGATCCAGTGGTTCTGTTTCTGCTTGTCGGGCACTCATTGGCGTGCTAGAAGAACAACCGACAGAAGAAATGAAAGTGGTGGCCATCTGTGCGTTGCAGAATTTTGTGATGAATAGTAGAACGAATAGGCGAGCAGTTGCAGAGGCTGGTGGCGTATTGTTAATTCAGGAGCTATTGCTTTCTGGCAATGCAGAAGTTTCTGAGCAGGCTGCACTGATGGTCAAGTTTTTGTTCTCTAACCACACACTCCAAGAATATGTCTCGAACGAGCTTATAAGATCATTGACGGGTACTTTTCAATTTAAAAGTTATGCTTATAATCGTATGTCACTGTCACTCTTGCACTATAGTGCTGGATATTCCTCAGGGCCTTTGTTCCAGATTTTGTTTATTCTGATGATTTCTTTGCTCTTATCTTCAACTATTTTTGAGCAGCTGCACTTGAGAGAGGCTTGTGGTCTACAGCAACAATAAATATTGAAGTTTTAAGAACCTTAAATGTGATATTCACCAACTTTCCTAAGCTCCGTTCCTCAGAGGCTGCTACTTTCTGCATCCCTCATTTGGTAGGGGCGCTCAAATCTGGTGTTGAAGATGTCCAGGGATTAGTACTGGATATTCTCTACTTGCTAAGACACTCGTGGACAAATATGGCTATCGATGTTGCCAAGTCTCAAGCCATGATTGCAGCTGAAGCAATTCCTGTCCTGCAAATGCTGATGAAAACATGTCCTCCTAGGTTCCACGACAAGGCAGACAGCTTATTGCACTGCTTACCAGGTTGCTTAACAGTGAACGTCATGCGTGCCAACAACTTAAAGCAGTCCATGGGAACCACAAACGCCTTTTGTCAATTGACAATAGGAAACTGCCCTCCACGGCAAACTAAGGTAACCTTATTCATCCCTAGGAGAATATTCTCTGCTCTCTGCTCCACCATTGCCAATAACATTTTATTTGTACATAATGGTTTTTCCTCGTTACCTCTAGGTTGTGAGCAATAGAAATTCGCCTGAATGGAAAGAAGGCTTTACTTGGGCATTTGATGTTCCCCCCAAAGGACAAAAGCTTCACATCATATGCAAGAGCAAAAGCACATTCGGAAAGGTAACATTGTAACAATGGGTCACGCTGTCCAAATTGCAGAGTTGGAATATGAGAGTGATCTTTGATATGTAAAAGTTATATCTAGTTGATTGTTTTTTTCTAACAGATAAAACATTCCTTGTCTGCAGACAACTCTAGGCCGTGTCACTATCCAAATCGACAAAGTCGTGACAGAAGGAGCGTACAACGGATCTTTAAGCTTGAACCATGAAAACAGCAAAGATGCTTCTTCCAGATCACTGGACATTGAGATTGCATGGTCCAATAGGGCAACGGATGATACTCTTTGAGAAAAGAAAAACAACTCCATCTTCACAAGCACAATGGACTTGGTCTAAGGGAAGACTTTATATATCTGTCTAATGCTCCCCGTGGCTGGATTGTGGTAGTAGAAGAACGAAAGCAAAGTCTGTAGCAGATGTATAGCAATACGTGTATATGGGTAATGAGTAATGTGTGTGGAAAGGAACGTAGAAGCAAAGAGTTCCTACGTAGCAAGAAACAAGTCTTTTTGTATAGTTTGTTTCTCTTCTTTTCTTTTTCTTTTTATAATTGTCTTCGATGTTATGTATTGACAGTTTGTTTTATGAAACTCTTTCGCTCGGGGATCAACTAAGCAGCACGAAGTGCTCTGATTCCTGTAGCGATTTTAAAAATTATTTTTACCATTATTTTGCCTGATTTCATACGTGTAACCATCAGATTGGCCAAGTCTTTTTAATTAGCTGCAACTGCAACGTGTTTTCTTCTGGCAGTATGTATGTATAATAGCTTTTGATCATTGAATCAGATTTTGCTTTCGAATATTTGATCAACTTCATTTTATTCTTTTTTTGGTCCAATAAGATTCCATCGGTAAGTTAAATTGCGGTTGGCTTTAGCTAAACCCAAGTATGTATGTATGAAGAATGAGTCCCGTTCAAGTATGATCTGATCTATGTATGTATAAAAAAGAAACGTATACATTTGACTGAAACATGCTCAATGTTTTGAGAGATATATTCTAAAGACTCATAAACTACTTGGTAATGTAATGAGCCTCTATAAAAATCTAATAGTTTAAACATTTTTTTATATATAGATAGAAGTGCACAAGTATCATCATAGTTGAATTCAGCATATCTAACACAAGAAATAACAATAGAAATACCAAAACAAAGCTTAGGAACAGACATAAAGTCTCATTGGAGCAAGCTTGCGGTTGTCCCTTCCAAAACCAAAAGCGCATAGCAATAGTCCGTCGCAGTGAATAATAGAAAGAAGAAAATTACAGTTTCCATTACCAAAAATTTCGGTCGGAACTGGTACACATGACAAGTGTTTGTAGATGAATCTCTTGTCATTCAAGAGAGTGTACCATTCTTTGCATACCGATTTGAATCGTATCACATCCTCGGTCGGAATCCTGAAAGTATCTTTTCTTCTACAACCTAAAGAGGCAGCGACGAACCTTTTGGCCAAAGCTTTGACGAAGAAGCAAGCCATATCAGAACTTAGGTCACCAAAATGATTTGACGTGGCTCTTACCGGTATTTCGTTTTGAACTAGACACAGCTAGATGATCGCTTGGGTGTTTGACCAGTTCACCCTTTTTCTCTAGTATGTACTCGTCTTGTTCATTAATATTGTAGAACATATTTTGATCAAGGAAATGAAACTTTCAAATAAGCAGGTAAGTGAACTTGCAAATAGTCTTTTTAGCAAACTGCACCTGCAATGAGATGAGAGGATAACAAGGTGGCATCGAAACTCGTTCATAGTTAATTGTAAAATAAAAAACCAAGCTTTTGGTCGCAACCGCTATAAATAATGTACAGAGACTCGGAAACATAGCCGACGTAAAACATTCTGTCTTGTTGAGTTAAAAACCAAATCATATAAAGCTACTGCTGCGGGTTCCAAAATGGTTAAAAAGAAAGCACAGGTTCACTTTACTGCAGCAACCAAGGCAGACCGGGCGTGTGTGAAAGTAGAAATGATAGCTCCAAGCTGCAGTTTGTCGTTGCATCCAAAACTCAATCTGTACCTATAAACCCATAAAACGTCTCGAAATTAAGGACAAAAAACTAATACTCTCTCTACTCCAGGCATTCACAATTAGACAATCCACAAAGTTTAACAAAACAAAATAATACTAACTCGATGTCTGCAAAATCGTTTATCAGTTGAACTCTGACATGTGAAGGCATCTTGATCTTAAAAACAAATCTGTTGGAGAAACAAAAGTTAGTTAGTTCTCAGACGCATGATTAACAAAACAGTAGAATCAGCAACCAAGTATGTCCCTCACATGGTAACCTCTCTGACGATATCAACAATGGCAAGCCCTTTTCTCGTCTTCATTTCTGATATTTCTGCATAGAGTACAGTACAGTAGCAATCAAGAAGAGCCAGGACAAAAATGGAATCAATTCACTTTAGTAACTAAAAGAAAATATAAGTTATGGTTCACATACTTTTGTAGCTCTCAGCAAATGGTTCATTCAGAAGCCAGTGAGATATCTGCTCAATGTCCCTGGGTAGTGGGTTTCCAGTGCAGAGGTAAACCTCTTCGTCTGTAATTTTCACTGACGCCATATGCGTTGACTGCCCCCACACACATTAACCCGTTAGAAATTCTTCTTCTGTAGATTTACAATTGAAAATTACGAGATAGAAGCAAAAGGAATTATTTACAGAACCTGCAAAATGTTCATGGCTTTTCTCATGTCTCCATTGCTCAGCCGTACAAGAGCCGCCAAACCACTCTCACTTACATCAAGCCTAGTTTAGTTATGGAAAAAGAAGCACAAAACCCAAAATATTTTAACAAAGAGAAAGGGTGGAGAAACACAACAAACAGATCGTTTATAAGATTCAAGTAACTTTTATTCTCACCCTTCAGCTTGTATGACATGTTTAAGACGTTGACTCACATGAACAGGATCAAGAGGCGCAAATCTAAATCGGGTACATCTGGACTGTAAAGCCGGGATGATCTTATTGACATGGTTTCCGATGAGTGCGAACCTAGTACTCTTTGTGTATTTCTCAATCACTAGCCAAATTTAAGAAAAGAAGCATGCTAGTTAGTGCGGTACTTAAAAAATAAAAAAGACAACCGAGAGAGCTACGAACAATATAAAGTTTTACCTCTACGCAGGGCAAACTGAGCATCTTTTGTCATGGCGTCTGCTTCATCTAGCAGAACCAACTTTACCGAAGATTTTCCTCTGCAATCATGAATTCGATTTTTTTATTATCATTATGATAAACAAACCACAAAAGTCAAAAAGCAAAAATGGAATCATGATAGGAAACTCACAATGAGAAGCTCTGCGTGCTAGCGAAATCTTGAATCTGCTGCCTCACAACATCAATGCCTCTATCATCTGAGGCGTTCAGTTCAAGAATCATATTACGGTACTTGGGCCCATACAGTTTCCGGGCAACGGCTAGTATGGTCGATGTTTTCCCTGTACCGGGAGGACCATACAGCAGCAGATGGGGCAATTTGTTCTCGTTGGTCAGCCTATCAACTGTTTAAGAGAACAAAGAAACAAAAACAAAAATTCAGTGAGCAAAGAAGGTAAGAAACTATATCATGCATTAGTCTCTCAATCCAACTGAGAAAAGAAACTGGCATAGACAGAATATTAGCCTCGCCAGAAGATAACATTCACTTTCAATTCACCAGCACAAAGCCTTAGCTTCTCAATATAGAAGCCCCACGCATAATCAGAGGCAATCCATTTCTCTTTCAAATACTTACGTAATTAGATAAAAACCCAACTTTTAAATCACTATCTTTTGGGTTTTCCAGAAATCTCGAAACAGAAATCTGTGATTACTATACTAAATCCCTAAAATTGGAGAAAAAACCCCAAGTGATGGAATTCGAGAGAGAGAGTGTAAGTTCAATAACTCGTATCAATAATGTCACGATGTGCTGCGACGTCATCGAGTGACTGAGGTCGGTACTTCTCGACCCAAGGCGTCGCCTTGCTCTGCGGCGGACCACCAAAACCGGCGACGTCTTTGCCCTTGTTACTCGGCTTGCGAGAAAGATTCTCGTCTACGTCAATGTCCATCGCCGATCTAATCTCAGTCATCTTCGCTGCGGACTAACGTAAATCGCTTCAGAAACTCTCACTCAGCCCCTTCTTTCACTCTTACACTCCCGCTGATGGCGCCAAGCTCTAGATTTTGAGGTTTCCTTCCGCCATTGTCTACTGTCTTCGCTGTATAGTTCCCTTTTTACCCTCGAGAAATGAAGGTTGTACTGGGGCATTTGGTAAAGTTACAATTCACTTCAAAGCTTCCATCTTTTTTTTTTTTATTATTTCTTTTGTTACATTTTCTTTTTGATTCCTTAATTATATTCCTAAAGAACAAAATCCCAAAGAATATTCACACAGGTAAAAATTATTCGAATTTTGCTGGAACTCTAATGGATTTTGCACTTCAAGATTTGCTTCTTTTTTTTTTTTTTCTTTCGATTATATGTATGATTACATCTGATGACATACCCAAGGGATATATATTCACAAAAAAAAATCCTTGTTTCTATGAATCTGCATAACCAAAAAACCTCAAAAGCATTTTATTCACCACTAAAAACTCTTCTCTATGTCAAAGCTCTCCATCTTTCTTGTTCTTAGAAGAATCAGTTCCTGAGAAAACCAAAGCCTCTTGGATATGCCTCCTCCGACAAATCCCCTCCATCGTCTTGATCCACACTGTTTACAGAAAAGGGTAGAAAGGAAGAAGAAGAAAAGAAGAAATTGTATTATGGATTTGATGAAACTGGAGAAACAGCAACAAGAAAGAAAGGCGAAAAAAGGGTTCAGAACTTGGGAAGCTTGTCACAGTCTGAAGGAATCCATCCCATTCTCTGCTTCTCATTGTCGTAGATCACCATTATTCCTTGGAAGAATATGTCTATCACACACACATAGCCATAAGATATTGTTGTCAAGTGATGAACATAAACAAACCAATAAGAATTAAAAACCGGAAACTTAGCATATTTATTTACTTACCTCCAATGATGTTGTAGTTGTCAAGCCCGATTTCAGTTCCGTTTAGAATACCCAAACACACGTTTCCCTTTTCCTGACCAACCAAAACGAAGAAACAAACTCTCAGCCATGGATTTTCATGGAGATTATAGTCATACACAGTCAGTATATACGTGACTTACAGTGATAATGAGATACGACTCAGGTGAAACCTGAAACAGCTCACCGTCCTTTTGACTCCCAAATCGTAAAGTAATCGTCTTGAAGTATTTCTTGATATCATGAACTGATTTCAAAGGTTTTTTGTCTTTCCAACAGACGGGTAAGCTTTTGTCGTCTTTTGTATCCATCAAAGGCTTCCCCTTCAAGGCTTTTCTTATCTACAAGAAATACATGTACACCAAATTAGTAGTGAAACTAATCTTCGTTTTTTTTCAGAGACGAAACAGCCTCTCACAAGATCGAGAATCGCTTGGTATGCTTCGGCATTGAAGTAAGTGTACGAGCTTCCACTATCGAAAATGAAGTTAATGCCTTTGACACCTGTGGTCTTGTCGTTAAAGAGAAGCTCTGCTGGTCCTGTCATGTAGTTTTTACTAAAGAAAACAGAAGAGTCTTACCATGAGTTTCAACTTTGGAATTACAAAAGTCAAGTGACCAAGAAGATGATGCTCAAAGGTTGCTCACCTAGGTATATTACGAGCCAATGAAGTCCATGTAACTCCAGTAGAAGGAACAAGCTCATCTCCAATAGAGAGAAAGCCTTTACCATTATGACTTAAGCAATGCACAATCACATTCTTGGTTACCCTCAAGGAACTAAGCTGTGATGAGAGGCTTACTTTGCCTCTGCCAAGGCCAAGGATTCCCGCTGTTGGAGGAGGAGGGTGCGGACCAGGGTTCTGCTGATCATACCCACATCTGAAAAGAGAAATTCATTCAAGAATCAGGATAACAAGCAAGATCACCAACTTTTACAGCTCATGAATTCAAATGTGTGAAAAAGCTAACCCAAATGTCAAATGGGGATGGATAGTGGAGCCATTTTCGAGTCTCAGAGGGAACTCATCAGTAACGAGAGCACCAACAGACGAAGCATGATCTGAATACCCAATTTCATAGTCACACTGATCATCAGGATCAACACAAGGTCTGCTCTGGGGAAGGTCTAGGCCAGAACACAAGAGGTGTGAACAAGGCAAAGTGTTGTGATTGGGCTTGTACTGACTAGCAAGGGGCTGCAAAAAAAAGAGATTATATTGAGTTATGATTAACAAAGACATTTCCTTATTACACTAAAAGCAAATGAAAGTTATACCTTTGTGCAACCGTTGCAGGGTGCATCACATTGAACCCAAGTGAGATCACTACCAGTGTCAATGTCCAAGTCAAATAGCTTAGGTGGGTTTCCTATGTTAAGCAACACATAATAGTACCTGTAAGAAAACCCATGGAAGAAAAAGATCAACTCTTGAAATACAAACAAAAACTCAAGCAATCAAATTGGGCGTTTTCAGTCAAAGGGTATATCGGAATTAAGTTGCGAAAAATCTGCTAATCCAGACATGAGTCAGAAAATCTCGAGAAACAAATCAAGCGGAAAAGATCAAAGTCACAAATGGGCCGCCAGCAAGTACGGAGAAAACGAAAGGGATGAAATTTCGCAGAGAGATTGAAGTTACCCAAGAGGATAGACGTTCCCGGAGACCGGAAACACGACGGAGGAGCCAAGTCGATGGTTCTGTAACTTTACCTGTCCCTTGGACGAGTCTTTGGTAGGTTCAGAAGGTTGAAAGCAAACACAGAGGAGGAAAACAGAGAAGAAGTAAACCCCTGGAAAAAGCTTTCTTGTCTCCTTTTTCGGATTCATTATTTCCTTTTCCCCAAGAAAGCGAAACCAAATCCCGAGAAAAGAAAGGAGCTTTTTTTCCGAGAAAAGTTGTCAAGTTGTGACAGCAGGCAACAAAAATGGAAGCATAGCTGCTTCCTAATTTTATTTATAGAGTATCTCACTCAATTTTCTTGCAAGTTGCCTGCAGAGGTTTTTTCAGTTCCCGTAGATAATTGACTCACAAAATTGGACTTTGTCTCAAAACTTCAACGCGCAACGCTCACTGGCGTGCAAGACCACGCGCCAACCACGATTGATTAAAAGGCCCAGTGTGCGCGGCCCATCACTCTCCTTACTAAGTAATTTTTAATTAATTATTCCACTGTAAAAATATGTTACATGATGAATTCAGAAAAAGATAAAATAAATGAACGGTAAAAGTAAAGAAACTTCACTTAGCAGTCCTTTTCTCAGTAATTTAATATAACTTTCAGATGATAAAAAAGGTTTTTTCTATTTTTAGTAGTAATAGTAAAACAAAGAATTATTCAAATGTTAGGCGCGTGAGTTTCATTTGCGAATTAGGTGATAGATATCATTATCCAGTTAAGAGTGAGTTGACTCCAAGCAGATCCAACTGGCAACGCATCGCTAAGTTACTGACACATGTTTTTTTAACTGTCTCCTCCACCGTTTCGCCACCGTGACAAATGGCTTTTTCTCTCTCCGCCGCCTCTCACTGACTCTGCTCCTTCACCAGAGTTTCTCTTTGCCCCGCCGTCTCCTCCTCTTCATCACCACATTCTCTCTCTCAACTCTCCGAAGCGTCGTATCTTCCTCTCTCTTTCCTCATTCCTTTCTCGTTCAGGTAACCATAAATTGCGACATTCGGTACGGAATCATACGTTTGTGAATTTCGCTCAGAACATTTTGTCTGATTTTTAGAAAAAAACATCCGATGAATGGGACGAACAGAGGTTCTAGTAGGACGTTGATTTCTCCCAAATGTGCTGCTTCTGATGCAGCTCAACTGAGAAGCGCTAAAAAAGATATCAAAGTGCTTCTCCGGACAAAGTTTTGCCTTCGTTAAGTATCCTTCTCTTCCTCTTATCCCTTGATTTGATGATCTGCTAGGTCTTCTCCGGATTAAGTTGATGATTTTTGGATTCGTGGATGTATCTGGATCACTACTATTCTCTAGCATTGTCAAATGGTATTTCATTATTCTCTTGTTTTCTTCTTTACTAGAGATATCGAATGTGTGTGTTTTGTTGAATATCTTACATATTTCATTGCAGGTTAGGTTGGGATGGCACGATGCCGGTACTTATAACAAGAACATCGAGGAGTGGCCACAGAGAGGTAGAGCTAATGGAAGTCTTAGATTTGAGGCTGAGCTTAAGCATGCTGCAAATGCTGGTACTTGTTTTGTAGCCTAAAGACTTGTTTTTTTCCCCGATTTTGTCTTTATCTTTGTACCCTTTGACATTTACAGTTCTCATTAGTGCTTTAAAGCACATTCAACCTATCAAAGACAAGTATTCTAATATCTCTCACGCGGAGTTATTCCAGTTAGCTAGTGCCACTGCAATAGAGGTCCTCCTGGTACACCAATTTTGGGTTTGGTCTAGCAGGAGACTATCTATGTTGGTCTTAAAACTTTTACTGATAACTTCAGGAGGCTGGTGGTCCTGAAATCTCGATGAAATATGGGAGAGTTGATGTCTCAGCACCCTGAATAGTGTCCAGATGAAGGAAGACTCCCTGGTTAACTTATCTTTTCCATTGTCTGTTTCATGGCTTCGATGACCTTTTTGTTTCAGATTATGTTATGTAAACTGCTACTACTAAACTTTATCAGGGCATCATCATTGAAAATGACCCCGCACAAGGATCTCCAGAGAAGTTCGTAGCTGCTAAATATTCCACTGGAAAGGTTTCAGGTTTGTCCTTAGTATTTGAGTGTATGTACCCTTATTGTGTAAATTTATACATTTTAAGGAATTGCTTTTATCAAAAAGAAAAGTAAAAACAATTCTGTGGATATTGGCAGAAAAGAGCTTTCGGATTCGATGAAGAAGAAGATAAGAGCAGAGTATGAAGCCATTGGAGGAAGCCCAGATAAGCCCTTACCCATTAATTACTTCCTCAACATCATAATTGCCATCAGCGTTTTGGCCCTCTTGTTCACTTTCTTTGGTAATAACAACTCCGATTACTATGGTTTCTAATTGTAAACATTGTTTAGATATTTCTTACATATATATATATGACATAATCACTTTGGTGTAGTTATGACATAATCTAGAGGAACATTTAAAGATTTCAACACCACGTGCGACATGGACGTGCGTAGTTATGCTCGATCAATCTCATTAATATCGTACTTGTTGGGAAAATCAAAGTCTCCTTTAAAACTACATGAAATTTATTCAAATATTAAAATTCTGAATCTAGAAAGATGTATGTGAATTGGTTGGTATGGAAAACGATGTTCCTACCTCTAACGACGCAATAAGGTTACGACGAGCCGATGCAGTTTGGTCAGACTCATTCCCATTGTTCTAATCCTCTTCTTTGAAACTTTCTATTTTTGTTATTTTATTTCGTATATATTAATGATATCATGCTTTTTTCGTTTGCTATGACGAAATAAATTTCATATATAACTGCAAAAATGGTGTTGTAGCATCAAATTAGACACACCCACGACCCACCTTATTGTCTTTCTCACCTGTTTTAAAAGGCAACAATTTATTCACATAACAATTCAGCAGTTAATAATGACTGCAAAAATTATTAAAAATTTGTAAAAAAAGAGACATAATCTACGGTATATATATATGTAACATGTGTCCATTTTATGTATTGTTTTTTCTTTATAAACTTATAAAGATCCAAACAGATCTAAAAGTGGCATTTAGAGTAAATTGTATGAGTTAAACAACTCATTGCTAAACAACACAATCATTATTCTAAAACCGCAGTTGTGTGTTTCCCCCGTGATTATGGACTAATTAAAGCGAAAGCAAGGGGCTAATCATGTAATTTTAAGTTAGAATAATAAATTTTGAGGATCAAAACGAAAAATCATGTTATTGATTTGGTCGTTTGGGATAAGGAGGTGCATGTGAACTGAATTTGGAGACACATGTCCTAATTTTAATTAATATTTGCCGAAGATCCCTAGCTTTCTTCGCACATCTCTATCCATTAAATGTAGTAAAGTTATCGTAATTAATTGCAAGACGACGACTTTTCTTTTTTCTTGTTTTATTTTTCTTGTTTTATTTTTCTTGTCTCTTATCTCTGTTTCGTTTATTCACGTTTCACATATAAAATCAGCAGCCATGGATTCTTCTGTTTTGTTTCTCTGTCACTCATCATCCATGACATTTCTTTTCTGTTTATATAAACTATTATAAATTAAGGTTCTTCAAATGGGCTCCAATCTCAAGATAACAACTAGTATAAGGTAGTTAGTTTTAGTAAAATGACAGGATTTATAAAAAACTACTTTTTAATTAGCCTAAGTTAGATGTTTTTTAAAACTAATTGGTTTTTGAGATTTTTTATTACTAAATATATGGTTAAATATGTGTTTTTTAATCTTTTTTTTTGAAAATTTTCACACAACTAATACATTAATATTTAATACACTTAGTTGTTCCAATTATACTTAGTTGTTGCAGGTATATTTAGTTACATTAGTAGTGATCTATATTCACTTGCAATATATAGATAATCTAAAATATATTCATCATTTTAAATATATGTTGATTTTTTAGAATCTGCGACCAATGTATCATAGCTCTATTTATAATAATATTTACAAATTCTATCAACCAACTTAAATTAAATAATACTTAAATATTTTCATTATTATAATATGAATTTTATTTTGAATAACTCGGTCAACTATAACTAGACAGTTTTATACTCAAATTAAACCGATTTTTACCAATATCCAAATTTACCTAACCAAATAACCTAATTTTGACTAAACATATCTATTATGTATTATAGTTTTTTCTAGTAATACTAGGTGTCTCAATAAAATTTTAAATTTTGTTTTTTTATCTACCTAAAAATATATTATCAAAAATATAATAATAAATACAAATATATTATCAAAAATGACGTGATCTAATCCATCTTTAATGTTGAGCTTTAAATTTGTTAATGGTAGAGAGGGGTGAAAAGGAAGAAGACGATGTAGAGAGAAAAAAAATAGTGATCCATCTAAATTTTTAGTATTTGTCTTAATATTTTACCTTAATTTAAGAATTTTAAGTTTGAGATATTTTAATTATGTTAAATAATTATGAATATGATTTATAAACAGAAATAGTAAGTGGTAGTAAAAATATTTCTCATTTGAGATTACTCTTCAAATCCAATTTGCTCTGTTCCGACGAACTTTCTTCTCGTTTGCTTTCAAATCTGGCGCCGTTTTATTCGATTTAAAGCAAATTAAACCCAGCATTTTTGCTTCTGAGGGAAGCGATGGTAGCTTCATGTCCGACCATAATCGGTCTGGAAGCAGACTGAGACTTAACAGCGTCTAGAGCTCCCGAAAGACATTATCTTGTTGGCTTCTATGGGTTGCGGAGGATCGAAGGTAGATGATCAGCCGCTCGTGATTCTCTGTAGAGAGCGCAAGGAACTAATTAAAGCAGCGTCGCATCATCGCTCTGCTTTCGCCGTCGCTCACCTTGTTTACTTCCAGTCTCTCTGCGACGTCGGCGAAGCTATCCAGCGTTTCGTTGACGAAGAAATTGTTGTTGGTTCTTCGTCTTCTTCGCCAGTTCTTACACTTCCCTCCGACGAAGGGAAGCCGAAGAAACACAAGGGTTCCATTTCTTCCACCTCAATTTCTCATTCGATCATCGACGAAGATACAGAGGGTTCGCATTTGCATCTATCTTCCGGATCTGAATTCGAATCCGGATCGGAAGCTGGATCTGATGATCATATCCACATTGATAGCACTCCGGAACAAGAGCATAACCGGTCAACCGAAACATATTTTTCCGGTTATCCAACAGGCTATGCTCCATCGGATTATCCACCGGGTTACCCTTACGCGGTTGGACGATGGGGATTCGCTGGTGAGAATCCAAACCCGAATCGAGGAATGTATTTCATGACGAAATCTGCGCCACCATCTCGACCGTTCATATTTCAGCCGGAAAATCACCGAGTAGAGCCGTCGGATTCTCGATTCGGAAACTCGGGTTATTTTCCTAATGCTGGGTTTCCTGGTTATCCTCCTCCTTCTAGGGATTACAGCTCAGGAGTCCAACGGAGATCGCCGTATCCGGCGGTGCCACCTCCGGCTCCTCCGTCGCCGCCTAATGTTTCTACTTGGGATTTCCTGAATGTTTTTGATACGTATGATTATAGCAACGCCCGTTTCCATGCTTCGAGCTATATTCCGCCGGGAATGGCGTCAATCTCAAGCAGCCCTGATTCGAAGGAAGTTAGAGAGAGGGAAGGGATTCCTGAGCTGGAAGAAGAAACAGAGCACGAAGTGATCAAGCAAGCTTATAGACGTCCCAATAGAACAGCCTTGGAGAAGGTGAAGGAACACAGACACGAGCGCAACATTTTCCCTGAGCGCGACGAATCTCGTGCGAGGAACATGAACAGTAGAGCGTATGTTGGCAAAGAAACTCCGAGGGCAGTGCCAATGCCGGAAGAAGGAGCCACTGAGAGCTCCTTCGATTCAGAGACAGTGTCTTCTTTTTCAGGAAGTGATGTAGAATCTGAGTTCCACTATGTTAATGGCGGCGAAGGAAAAAATAGCAACAGTTTAAGCGGACAGGAGACGATCACGGGGACAAAGAGCTCGGGAGAAGTAGAAGAACAGTATGGGACGAAGAAAGGCGTGAGCTTTGAGTTGGAGGAGTCGAGCACTTCCTCTTTTAATGTTGAATCTTCCAAGATAAGTAGCCTTTCCAGTTTGTCGATTCATGCCACTAGGGATCTCAAAGAAGTTGTAGATGATATCAAGAGTGAGTTCGAGATTGCTTCTTCGTGTGGAAAGGAGGTTGCTATGCTGCTTGAGGTCAGCAAGTTGCCTTATCAGCATAAGGACAAGGGTGGTTTTAAAGGTACCTTGTCTTAACTCGCATGCTTTGCTTGTCTGAGATTCTGATACTCCTAGATGAGGGCTTGTTTCATTCTGAGATTATCTATACATGTAGACAGTGTTTATATATCATGATTCATGATTCATGATTCCAGTTTTAAGCCATGACCATGCTTTCCGGCATATAGTTTGAAGTTAGAAAGAGACTATCTGCTTTGCAAAAATGCCTTCAGATTTAGCAATGTTGTGTCATGGTCTGAAAGAAATGTTGATAAGATTTTAGTTTAATGGTTATTTTTATTAATTGTTGGATCTCTTCGTGCTGGGGAACCATAAAGTTTGATATAATGAGAAATTATCTCGGCTGATTCTTGCTTAGGACTTTCTCTGTCTGCTAGAGCTTAATTTACTGGATTATGAATCAAATGTTTAAAACTCTAAATTCATATATATTGGAGAAACCATCTTGATCTCTTGCGGGTAAATTGTTTTGCTTTTTACCGTTGGATTATGAACCATATATGTAATGTGTGCACTAATTTTTGACTGAAATGTTATTCTCTATTAGTTGATCAAGATTTGAATGAAATGTTTTATTCTTCAGTTATCTTATCCAGGATCATGTATCTGGTAGCACCATCCACGCGTAAATCGCGCTCTAAGGCCGAACTATCAATACGATTAACATCTAAGACACTGCAAAAGGCGAAAGCATATAACGGACAAGATGTAAATGGAGGCTTCACTGGAAACCTTTCATCAACTTTGGACAAACTGTATGTGTGGGAAAAGAAACTCTACAAGGAAGTCAAGGTATGAATACTTCTGAAAATTTTATGGGCTCAAATAGCTCTCTTAGATACCTGCATCTCGTTAAATTGTGATTCTCGTTTGATGACAGGACGAAGAAAAGCTTCGTGCCATCTATGAAGAGAAGTGCAAGGCATTGAAAAAAATGGATACTCATGGTGCAGAATCTAGCAAGATCGACGCTACTCGGGCATACATCAGGAAGCTTCTGACCAAAATCGATATCTCTATAAGATCTGTTGATTCTATTTCTAGTAGAATCCATGAACTTAGAGATGAAGAATTGCAGCCACAACTCACACAGTTAATTCATGGGTAAATCATCTCTCCACACAAAAACCCCCCATTCTTTTATCTGTATACAGAGTAAGCTGTAAAAAAAACTGGTATTTGTGCTATGAAGGTTGATAAGAATGTGGAGATCGATGCTTAAGTGCCACCAGAAACAGTTCCAGGCAATCATGGAGACCAAGGTTCGATCTGTAAAGGCGAACACCGTCTTACAAAAAGACTCTGGTTCAAAAGCAATTCTTGATCTTGAGATGGAGCTTAGAGAATGGTGCAGCAGCTTCAACGACTGGGTCAAAACACAGAAATCGTACGTCCAGTCTCTAAACGAATGGCTCTCGAAATGTCTTTACTATGAGCCTGAAGCAACCGAGGACGGATATGCTCCTTTCTCTCCTAGCCGGATTGGTGCTCCGCCCATCTTTATCATATGCAAAGATTGGCAAGAAGCAATGGGTAGAATATCAGGAGAAAAGGTGGGCAATGCGATGCAAGGTTTCGCTTCAAGTCTACACGAACTATGGGAGAAGAAAGAGGAAGAAGAACAAAGGTTAAAAGCAGAACTTGAGCTTCGAGATGCAGAGTCAGATAAGAGAAGCGTGGTTTCGAAAGGTCGGTCAGAGAGCGGGATATCGGTTTTGGATGATCTGAAAGTGGATTTAGATTCAATGAGGAAGAAGCTAGTAGAGGAGAGAGGTATTAAGCTTGTGAACAACGCGTCTTCGAGTACCTTAAAAACTGGATTAGTTCCCATTTTTGAAGCATTGAGAAAATTCACCGCAAACGTTGTGAAATCTCATGAAATTGTTAGGCTTCAACATTCTCAGACTTCTTCTTGAGTAGAGAGAAACATTTTGTAACGTTTTGAAGTTTTATTACTTAAAATTTAGATATAGGTTCATAGATAAAATTGGTGTATAGATAAGTTTATATTCATTTATTGGTAAAAAAAAGAAGAGAATCTGTAAGTAAATGTGTCAAGACATGATGTATGGGTGCGTTAGTAATTCTGGCGAATTATCCAAGTCAAACCTCCATTTACATATTTACTTATTTAGTCAGTCATTCTAAAAAAGCAATTGATTTTCTACGTTGACCCATTCCGACCAAAACGTGCTAGAAAATGATCAATCAAAAATGACCATGCGTTGTTTTGGAAAATAAAATCAATTAGAAATCATTTTACTAATTTGACGTAGACAAATTTGTCCACTCCTCATTAATTTGATTTTGCTGGTTATGGAAGTAAATAATGAAATATTAATGTCGTGGTCAAGAGTCAATGAAAAAATCCTTTCAAGGTTAGTAAAAAACCAAATGACGAGGTGTATCCAACTAAAACTCGACACCTGTATTTGTGACCATTTAGAATCCAGCGTTTTGGTGTAATTTCACAGATGATTAGAGCTAATATATATATATCTTCTCGTTCAGTGCTTCCTCTGAGACACAAGAATATTCGTACAAACGTTGGTACAGTACAAAGGGGGAAGCATACCGATAATGGCGTTTAAGGGTTTCGCGTTGTTTGCGATCCTTTTGTTATCTTTGTTCGCTTCGTCTATTGGAAGCGAACAGACGGAGACGAAGGAGTTCGTCTTGACTCTGGATCACTCTAACTTCACCGAAACCATCAACAAGCACGACTTCATCGTCGTCGAGTTCTACGCCCCATGGTAATCTGTACTTCTTCTTTTTTTTTTACTTTACTATCAACTCCGTTTGTTCCATCTCTTCACCGACAGATCTCTGTTGACATAGATCCTGTCTCGAATGTTGATTTAATTTGTATATAGCTGATCGGTTTCCATTAGCATTTGTTTTTTTTTTGGGTCAAAATTGTGGATTTTGATTTCGTCTGTTTATTCAGTTCATGTAGATTACGTGTTGTGTTCCGACCTTATAAATCAAACTTGTTAGGATAATAACTTAGGACGATGATGCGTGTTCCATTTTCGTCTGTAATTGATGCGTGAAAGCATATGATCTTACGAATCTCCGTTTTGTTTGGTAACCCGATGTTTTGCTATTCTTTCAGGTGTGGCCATTGCAAGAATCTTGCTCCTGAGGTGATATATTGGCTTAATCAGAATTTTGAAATATTGACAAAACCAGTCTATACGGCTCAATTCAGTGACTAACATTGTTGATATTTGCTTACAGTACGAGAAGGCTGCATCAGAATTGAGCAGCCATAACCCTCCACTCGTTCTCGCCAAGATTGATGCTAGTGAAGAATCAAACAAAGGCCTTGCAAGCGAGTACAATATTCAGGGTTTCCCCACTATCAAGATTCTGAGAAATGGAGGAAAATCAATTCAAGATTACAACGGACCTCGTGAAGCTGCGGGTATTGTCTCTTATGTGAAGAAGCAGAGTGGCCCTGCTTCAGCTGAAATTAAGTCAGCTGCTGCTGCTGCTGAGGTTGTCGGTGAAAAGAATGTTGTTGCTGTAAGTACCTCTGATGTTATTCCTTTTTTTAAGAATGTTTCTTTTCCATCGATTCATCAAGTATTGCAGCCAATTAATTGTCTATTTATGTTGTCTTAGGTTGGTGTGTTCCCCAAGTTATCCGGTGAGGAGTTTGATTCTTTCATTGCCCTTGCTGAGAAATTGCGCGCTGACTATGATTTCGCACACACTTTGGATGCCAAGCTTTTTCCTCGTGGAGACTTATCTGTGGCAGGACCTGTCGTGAGGCTATTCAAGCCTTTCGATGAACTGTTTGTGGATTCCAAGGTACAAGGGAAACTTATCCGTTTGTACGTTTCATCAATCAGTAGTCATGCTATATGAAATAATGTTGCAGATTGTTTGATTGATCTACGAATCATGAATTTAGGATTTCAATGGGGAAGCTCTAGAGAAATTTGTCAAAGAATCAAGCATTCCACTTGTCACCGTCTTTGACAGTGACCCAAGTAACCACCCATATGTTTCCAAATTCTTTGACAGCCCCGCCACTAAGGTATTGTTGATAAAAGTTATTTTAGACAACTGATGGGGTAAAAGTTATTATTAATGGACACTTTATTATGCCTTAGATTTTTAGTGGACAAGTATACTGCGTTTAGATATTTTTGATGATAGTTTAGTAATTTAGTTTGTGCTTGAAATGTTAAAGATTTTCTTTGCCGGTTTCCACAGTGTGGACTATGAAAAAACCTCCGTTAGCATGGCATATTAGCTGAATGTGGGCAATAGATTAATCATAATCTCTGCTCAGTTTGTTATAATGAGTTTAATAAAGCATTTGTTTGATTATAGCTTTTGACATCATTCTTAATGTGGTTTTGATGGGTAGTAATATTTTGAAATTCAGGTAATGATGTTCGTTAACTTCACTGGAGAAACAGCTGAATCTCTAAAATCAAAGTACCGTGACGTTGCTACATCCTACAAAGGACAAGGTCTTGCCTTCCTTGTTGGTGAAGCTGAGAGCAGCCAAAGCGCTTTGCAGGTTACTATTTCATTTTGTTTCTCCCAATCATTTTCTTCTGCTACAGTTTATACATTACTAAGCAGAATTTTTTCTTTTCATGTATCGGTTTAACAGTACTTCGGACTACAAGAGAGCCAAATTCCCCTCATCATCATCCAGACTCCTGATAGCAAGAAGTACTTGAAAGCAAACGTTGAGGTTGACCAGATTGAATCATGGATTAAGGACTTCAAGGTTTCATTCTCTTTACCAACAATCTCGTGAGTTTTATGTAGAAGAGCTACTTAAAATCAATATAACCTAACCAAAGAACACGTTTCCTTCAGGACGGGAAAGTTGCCGCCTACAAAAAATCTCAACCAATTCCAGCTGAGAACAACGAACCAGTAAAGGTTGTTGTAGCTGAGACCCTTGACGACATAGTGTTCAAGTCTGGAAAGAATGGTGAGCACATCTGAAAACTCTAATAATAGTCGTTTCAAATATCTTGCAAAACAAAAACTGATACAAAACATCAATTTTATCTGTCAGTCTTGATTGAATTCTATGCACCATGGTGTGGACATTGCCAAAAACTTGCCCCGATCTTGGACGAAGTGGCTTTGGCGTTCCAGAACGACCCAAGTGTGATCATAGCAAAACTAGTAAGCCACTGTTTCTTTTAGTTGTACATGTAAAATCCACTTTGACAATCCTACTGGATGATGGTCTTAACCACAAATGTATGTGGGTGTACAGGACGCAACCGCAAATGATATCACAAGTGATACCTTTGATGTGAAAGGCTTCCCGACCATTTACTTCAGATCAGCGAGTGGAAACGTTGTAAAGTACGAAGGAGACAGGACAAAGGAAGACTTCATAAGCTTCATTGAGAAGAACAAGCCAACTTCTCATGGTGAAGAGACTTCTACTAAGATTGAGGAACCTAAGAAGACTAAGGAATCGGCCGCAAAGGACGAGCTGTAAAAGTTTCGATCAAATAAAACCTATTAATCATTTAATTTCTTTGATGTTTAAGTATATGATTCGTTAAAAGAGTTTTATTTCAACTTCTTTAGAGGGTTTAAGTAAATCGTCTTTCTTTCATTTCAATTTACTGTTATCAAAAGAATGAACATAAAAGACGGACCAGTCTACTGCATACTAATAATAATTCAGGATCATAGAGGACGGATTATATAGCTAGTACTAGTAGCTTTAGCACAAATATGAAAAGAAAAAAAAAATAGTGGAAGATCTTTAGTCCTTGCCGAAAACATATAATATTTTTTTTTTTTAAGAACACTGTTTTCCCAACTAATTTCCAATTAATTAACTAAAAAACAACAACAACTAGTTCCACGAGATTTTGTATGAAGCTTCTGAGATACGATGTACTGATTACATTTCTATACGTCACTTGCAACATTAAAATCATATAATGATGTCACTGGCTATAAATAATTGAAACCAATTGCCAACTGACAACACACTAAAGTTATAAAGTTTACACCAATTCTTCGTAAATTCAAACAAGTAAATGATCAATCATCCTGGTTCCTTTATAAAGTGGTATATATCCCGATTCACGTGTTTATCGTGGACCAGCTAATACGTGAATGATTAGAAACAAATTATATGATCACCATTCACCAATAACATATAATTGGGTGTCATCATCATTTTTTTTTTTTGTTTCTCTAAATGATTAGATAAAATATTAAAAGTTGCTACTAAACATCTATTCAGTTCATTCTATTCCATTATGATCCTTCTGGTTGGAATTTGGAAATCAACCTTTGGTTGAATTCTATACTCTATGAAAAAATTACGTATTTGCAAATATTAATAGTTACGTGATTCAAGTAATTTCCATAGATATAATGAGTTAACCTTCATTTTTTTTATGAGAGCGTTTGTTTGTTGAAAAGTTGTAACGTTTATTTATTGTTAACATTTGATTGATTTATGATATTTTGGTAATTTTAATTTAAAAAGCTAATTTTCAAATCTCTTAAAGCAAGAATTAGTTTCAAAAGTTATAAGATTTTAATTTTTTTTATTTCCTCTTATTTCATTGAATAAAATTTAAGTATAAATATTAGGTATGTTTATGAAATTAGCTAGTATCCCCTTCTCCTTTGTGGTGATGGTCCACTCTCTCCCATGGTTCCATTTCACATGTAGATATTATCGACATCCCCACAAAAAAGTAAATAAAATAGTGGCCATACTCGTAGTCCGGTGGAGTCATTTGGTCATCAAATAAAATGTTGAAACACTTGGCTTTGGCTTCTGATTTTTTCCTTATAAAATGGCAATAAGTATGAACGTTACAACCACACTCTCAAACAAACTCTATTTTCAATATATCTTCTTCAATCTTATAACCAACAACAATAATGTCAAACCATCTTCAAGAGCACTTGCCCACTTACCCTAAGCCGGTTTTAACCAATGATGAGCAAGAAGTTGACGAGAAAATGGTGAGCTTGCAAGCGGAGAGTATCGTCAACACTGTGGCTTTCCCCATGGTCCTCAAAGCCGCCTTGGAGCTTGGCGTCATCGACACAATCGCTGCAGCCGGCATTGGCGCGTGGCTCTCACCGTTGGAAATATCCAGTAGTCTCCCAACCAAACCCACCAACCAGGAGGCGCCAGTGTTTCTGGACCGGATGCTGCGATTACTCGTTAGCCACTCGATTTTGAAGTGTCGTATGGTTGAAAGTAAAGAAAACGGTCGAACCGGAAAGATGGAGAGGGTATATTCAGCCGAACCGGTTTGCAAGTATTTCTTAAAAGATGACGGTTCTGGTTCTCTCGTATCTCTGTTTATGCTGCTCCATAGCGAAGTGTTTTTCAAGACTTGGTACGTACTTCATTATTTTGTAAATGAGTTGAATCGAGTTGGTCGTCAATTATAGCAAACCAGTTTTTAACCAACTATTTAAACCGAATTACAATAAATGTTCTTTATAAACCAATCCTAAATGAACAGATGTTTTTCACAGGACAAATCTTAAAGATGTGATACTAGAAGGAAGAGATGCATTCAGCTCTGCCCACGGCATGAAACTTTTTGAATACATTGGTTCGGATGGACAATTTGCTGAAGTGTTTGATCGTGCCATGGCAGAACCTTCCACCATGATAATGAAGAAAGTTCTAGAAGTTTACAGAGGATTTGACGATGTTAACACTTTGGTGGATGTTGGAGGAGGAAGTGGCACTATATTAGGTCTAGTCACTTCCAAGTATCCTCATATTAAGGGTGTTAATTTTGACTTACCTCACGTCTTAACCAATGCTCCTTTTTATCCAGGTACAAAACTACTTAATGTTTTTGATAAGTTATATAATGAAGTGCTAGTTTTAGAATGTACCTCTCAAAACTTTTATTTTACTTTTTTGGGCTAAATTTACATATTATAGGAGTGAAGCATGTCTCTGGAGACATGTTCATAAAAGTTCCAAAAGGAGATGCAGTCTTTATGAAAGTAAGTATATACATATATGAGTAGATATCTTGGAGTTTTGTTAAAGTCCATTATTTCTAAACTAAAGTGGTTAATTTATTGATAGTGGATACTACATGATTGGACAGACGAACATTGTATAAAGCTTCTAAAAAATTGTTGGAAGAGTCTATCAGAAAAAGGAAAAGTGATCATTGTAGATATGATTACACCAACAGAACCAAAGGGTGGTGACTTTTCCTCTAACACTGTGTTTGCTATGGACATGTTAATGCTAACACATTGCTCGGGCGGTAAAGAGAGATCGTTTTCGCAGTTCGAGAATTTAGCATTTGGTTCAGGTTTTCTTCGATGTGAAATTATTTGTTGTGTTTATTCATATTCTGTTATCGAATTCCACAAATAGATTTAGAGTTTACGAAAACAAAATAATGATTGGTTTTGGTGAATGTGAAAAAATCAGGTTATATATATATATATATATATCTATGTAAAATGAATAAATTGTGAGGATTGGAACTTGTTTATTTTGTTAATGATTTTTCTTGCAATGTAATATAGATTTATGATGTCGGCTTGCTCATTTTCAGTTTTGTGGTGTTTGCTAAGTATTAACAGAGTGTAATGACTCTGATTAGTATGAAAGTATGTTTTGCATCATGTTTGTAATTGAGACATTGTGTCTGTCTTTGTAGGGAAATGTCTAAAAACATTTCTATATTGTTTTAGTAAAGGAATTCGAAAGAATCGTATTTTAGCTTCTTTTTCGCCGAAAGGTTTTTCACTGACTTAAAAATCGATTACATACATAGAATACTAAATTCAGCACGCATACTTGTTTTAGTTATAACTCCAAAATTACACATAATATATGACTCACATACGAATATTCTCTAATTTGAACCCATTTACTGTCTTAACTTCTCCCGTGAAAGAAGGAAATGGAGAGGGTCGAGGCATATTCGTTAACTTTGATTTGTATTTGATATACACTTACACGCATCTTAATGCATGTCATTGTCAACTGAGAATCTTGAAAACAATCATGTGTTTATTTATTTATGATCTACTTCAGGTTTCCTACCAACAACAATAAGATATCATCTACATGAGTGGACCCACTGACAAATTTATGGGCTTAGATGACCCATTATAACTATTAGTATTTTCTACATTAAATTATATAATCTCATTTTGTATAAACGGTCGAACCGGAAAGGCCGAAAGGCGTATATGCAGCCTTTTGAGTATATATATCAATGGATGGTTTCGTGCAATGTGGACAGTTTAATTCGTCAAATCCATTCTTTAGCCTTATGTACATTCTTCATTCTTCTACTAGACTGGTTCACCGGTAGGGTTAAGAGTTTTTTCGGGCATAGAGGAGAATGGAGAAGTAGATGAGTGTGGCAGAATTATTGCAAAAATATTTGTAGCCTAAAATATTGTTCTTCATTGTTTGTAACCCACTATATATATATATATATATATATATATAAATTTTTTGAGTGAATTTTTCTTAAAAAAAGTGATAGCCTGATTCACGTGGTTGAAGAAAAAAACATTTGACACGGTTTAGTAGACCGACGGATCTGTGTAATTCACCTGAAAGATTTGATATAATGATATGATCATATAACATTTGATATTTAAAAAGTCTCTACTTTTGTTTTTGTAATTAAATAAAAGAGGACTTTACATTTCTTTTTTTTTGGATATATATATATATGAGGACTTAATTAACATCTATCATTCCATTCCTTTCTTTTTCTATTATGAGCCTTCTTCTGGTTGGTAATCGACTATCAGATGAATTATCTAATATTTATAACCTAGTGTTATTTATAAAGTTGCAATTAAAATTATTATTTAACGATTTAATTTTAATATACATTTGAAAATATTTTATAAAAAATACCATAAAATTCGTAAGGGTCCCTAAAAATGCCATAATTTTAATATATAAAAAATTCATTGTTCTTAAAATAAGCATAAGTCCAATAATGTAAAGTATTTTCTTTAATAAATTAATTGGCTTTCCTCATGGTTCTCGAGGGATTCTCTCTTGTTTTTGTTAAGAGTAATAATGTAACAAAAACAAAAATTGCTTTAAATATATATTTTTTAATATCGTCTCAAAATGTCAGACTTATATACAGTTAATTAATTAATCCCTCATGATTTGGTATGACGCTGCATTGATACGATGTAATTATTAAAATATTAAACTAGGTCAGTTGCAACCTCAAACCTAAACCATGATGTCAATGGCGAGAAGTGAGTGCGATATACAACAAACAGTAGATATACTCATGTTTACCCAAATATAAATAACGATAAATCATTAGTTGGTGGTTCATTTTAAAATCTGAGTGTATTAAAAAAAAACGATATCCTGATTCACGTGGTTTATGCATTCGACGGTTCTTGTTAATACACTTGAAAGATATCTTTAATTACAATGATCGTCTAAAACCTTAAAATAAAATAAAACATTTCATGGGGTCACGGTTACATTATCATTTGATGGGCCCTAGTTTTTTTTTTATGTTTTTGTGTTGTAATTAAATAAGAGACGATGACTAATCATGTTAGTCATTCGGTTTCATTCTATATTATGATTTATGACCCTTCTGATTGGAGATCGACTAGTGGGTGAATAATATAATGTTACATTTACGTACAGTATTGAGCAATATTATATTAGAAAGGTACCTCAAAAATGCCCCGAAATATAAGAAATTATATTTATAATAATTTTCCCTCGTAGGTTTGATAGTTCTCAAAATATTATCTTGATAAGTGTTCTGGGCCTTCTGGCTGTATACTAACTTTTATGTTTTGCCACACTAAGCATACTTAAGACATTATCAAACTGGTTCATAGACAAACATAATTTCTCCCCTATTGGATAGAGAATTGGTTGTTTTGAAATTTATATTGGCATGTAATCGTTAAAACCATTATCTTTGTCAAATACTATTTATAAACTTGACACATATCAAAGCATTAATTTTACAAACAAGATTATTCTTTCTCTTATTAATTATATTTAATGTTTACATGTAAATAATAAGTTTTCTTTCAACACCATATAAAATTATCATATTATAATATATACTTAGGCAGCTAAAAATATAAAACACTGATAATAATATTAAAACCCGTGGCTTGTGAGTCCGCAGCAATATTATACTTGCAACGGACATATATAGTAGTATATATAAATTTAATTACAAAGATAAACTATGACAATCAGAGACAATAAGAA
Organism: Streptanthus diversifolius; assembly: GCA_039880935.1. NCBI lineage: Eukaryota > Viridiplantae > Streptophyta > Magnoliopsida > Brassicales > Brassicaceae > Streptanthus > Streptanthus diversifolius. The sequence goes on along the minus strand of JAXGFM010000015.1, from coordinate 1,465,112 downwards.
ACAAAAATTAACGTAAACATATACATACGATCAATGTTCTTAAAATATAAAAAAAAATTACTTTCATCAATTCAATCCAAATAATTTTGCTTGACTTGACTTGAGAGTTCTCCCTATATAATGGCACTTATTGTGAGAGTTAAAACCACACTCTCTAACCAAACTCTACCTTTGTTATCTACTTCAGTCTTTCAACTAACAACAATAATGTCATCAAGCCATCTTCAAGGGGCCATAGCCACTTATCCTGAACAGGTTTTAACCAAAGAAGAACAAGCAGCCGACGAGAAAATGGTGAGCTTGCGAGCTGAGAGTATCGTGAACACTGTGGCCTTCCCTATGGTTTTTAAAGCCGCCTTGGAACTCGGCGTCATCGACGCCATCACTGCTGCAGCCAACGGCGTGTGGCTCTCACCCTCGGAGATAACGGTTAGTCTCCCAACCAAACCCATGAACCCGGAGGCGCCGGTTTTGTTGGACCGGATGTGTCGATTACTCGTCAGCCACTCGATCTTGAAATGTCGTATGGTTGAAAAAAACGGTCGAACCGGAAAGATGGAGAGAGTATATGCAGCCGAACCGGTTTGCAAGTATTTCTTAAAAGATAGTGACGGTTCTGGTTCTCTCGCCTCTTTGTTCATCATATTTCATGACCAAGTCCTTTTTAAGACTTGGTAAATGCTTCATTATTTGAAAATAAGTCAAATCAGTGATTTATCGTTAGTTACTTGAACCCGGTTATTAACCAAGTAATTAAACCATTCACAAACAAAAAAATGGTTATATATATATATATATATATATACCTAAAGTAAATGAAAAATTGAAGATTTTTTTTTGGTTTTTCAATTTCAAAGGACAAATCTCAAAGATGTGATACTTGAAGGAAAAGATGCATTCAGCTCTGCACACGGCATGGGAATTTTTGAATACATTAATTTGGACGAACGTTTCGGTGAGTTATTTCACCGAGCGATGTCGGAATCGTCCACTATGGTCATGAAGAAGGTTCTAGAAGTTTACAGAGGATTTGAAGGTGTTAACACGTTAGTGGATGTAGGAGGAGCAACTGGCACCATATTAGGTTTAGTCACATCTAAGTATCCTCATATCAAGGGTATTAATTTCGACTTAGCTCAGGTTTTAACCCATGCTCCATTTTATCCAGGTACAAAACTGCTTAATAATTTTGATCAAAGTTTTTTATTAAAATGCTATTTTTGATAACTACGTACCTCTTAAACCTGTAATTTTACTAATTATAGGAGTCGACCATGTCTCTGGAGATATGTTTTTAGAAGTTCCAAAGGGAGATGCCGTCTTTATGAAAGTAAGTTACGGATAAATATTTCAGTAAGAAAAAGTTACATATAAATATTTGAAAAGAAAAAATTATCTCTTAGAAGTTATATCATTTCTGAAATTAAAATAGTTAAACTATTGAATATTACATGATTGGACGGATGAACATTGTATAAAGATTCTAAAGAATTGTTGGAAGAGTCTACCGAAAAAAGGGAAGATGATAATTGTAGAGAGGATTACACCAATAGAACCAAAGTGTGGTGACTTTTTGTCTAACATTGTGTTCCCCATGGACCTGTTGATGTTAACACAATGTTCGGGTGGTAAAGAGAGATCTCTTTCACAATTCAAGAATTTAGCATTTAAGTCAGGTTTCCTTCGATGTGAAATCATTTGTCTTGCATATTCATATTCTGTTATCGAATACCACAAATAGATAAGTGGAATTTCGAAAACAAAACAATGATTGAGTTGGTAATGTGAAAGTAATATTACGGACTAAATATCTTAAAATGAATAAATTGTAAGGGCTTTTTTATTTTGTTAATGATTTTTATTGCATGCAGTATAGTTTTATGGTATTGGCTTGTTTTTTTTATTACTTCAGATTATGTTGTTTGTTTAGTATTAACGGAGTGTAATAATTCTGATAAATGTATTTTGAAATCAATCCTCTCTTCTCCTCTCTGCCTTTGTTATATCGATCTATTTATCAGTAATCTTCTTCAGTTTTTCCTACCAACAACAACAAGAACATTGGCAAACCATCTACACGATCGAGCCCTTAACCACTTCGCTTAGAACGAACTTAACCAAAGAAGAACAACGTCAAATAGTGAACTTGCGAGCGGATATCGTTGCTGCAGGAAACTGTGTGGCTCTCACCGTCTGAGTTAGCGGTTAGTCTCCCAACCAAACCTATTAAACCGGATGCGTCGGTATTGTTATACCGGAAAGATCGAGAGGGTATTTCCGCATATGCACCTCAGCAAGTGGTTCGTCCAGACCGATGTAATCGAACAGTCGCATACCAAGGTGATAGGAAGGGACACACATCTACAGAAAATACGGAGAAATAATTGAACATAACAGCCAGTATTAGTCCGGCTTTACACTATCAAATCCTATCGTTTCGAGCTGTTTCTTTTTACACTATGCTGATAGATGGTTTGAAATTAAAATACTTGTGATCCAAGTTAACAGATGTGTATTGTTTTTTTTTTTTGTTACAACGAGCCAGCGGCGATTACAAAACCACAATCATGTTGTTATTTGATCAGAATCTGATATGCTCGAATTTTAATTCCTCAACTACACTCAACCGCAAATTTACAATCGTAATAAATGAGGGTCAATTCTCGAAGTCCAAAAATCAACACAGTGAGAATGAGAATGCAAGTATTTCCCTAATCTAAGTGAATCAAGATTATACTCGGAATTTCTACTCAACTAATGATAATTTAAACTATAAACGATCAAATCAAACTGAACAAAGCAACAAGAACAAGTAAACTAAGAACTAAAAAAGATTCAAAAGCAAATCAAAGACACAAATGAGAATTAAGGCTAATGATTTAAAAATATGATAGACAAATAGGTTATTGGGTTATTATTATGACTATATGTTAATCGATGATGCTACATACAATCAATCAATGCAAATTATTGGGCTTAGGAACACCAATTTGAGCTAATCCACTTCTATGATAAAAGTTATACACTAGTCAAACAATTAACATAGATTTTCATTGGTAATCACAAGATAAATATGTACTAATTACAAGTCCAAATAGCCACTAAGTATTTTAATCATCAATATCGGTTGACTAATAATGTAAATTATTTATAAGATTTATTCATACATTTCATCAAACATCTTCCGAGCATGAAATTACATAATTTCTAGACTATAATAACTTTAAGAACATCAAGTAAGAATCAATATAAATCTAAGTTTTAAACATCACAAATCAATATCTAATCATCCTTGTTTATCTAATCCAAAAATTCATGATAAAACAAATATCTATGACCATAACATGCATAATCAAGAAAAAGATAGAGATGTGAGATTAACAAAAAACCAAGAAAAATCCAGAAAATATTTGCTTTTTTTTTTTCTCACCAACTAAGCAAAACGTTAAAACATAATTATAATTGATTTAGTAATAATAAGATACTCAATACAATAAAGATGGAAATACGAAATAAATAAAAGTTACATGTAAATTTACTAATTTTCATATGTAACTTTCATATGTAGATGCATGGCCACAACGATCAAGCTCTATGCACATATATTCGACATTAGATATCCCAAACAGTAAACACATACATATATATATCGGAATTCGTATTTAGTACTCTGGACACTTCACGTCTTTAAATGAGCAAATACGGTGCATTATATCTTTACCATTTGATTGGACACTGAACATCCCGTTGCTTTTAGAATCGACGCATATATTTCCGCAAACTTGCTTGCATATCTCAAGAGTAATTCTTGGATGTCTCATACAAAAATTCGGGATGCATTGTTTTACGCAACTATCTATTGCCTTGTTCGAATGACAAGTGTGTACCAAAAACATCATCATGAACATAGCTACAAATACGCTGCATGATTTCTTTGATATTTGAGACATAGATGACGTGTGAACTGAGATTGATCTCGAGAATATTCGCTTAATTGATTCTATGTTGTGATAAGGCTACAAAATCGGTGAATAATCTGATGAAAATGTTTAGTAGCTCTAGCTAATTTATAGTGTAAGGTTGTTTTTCTGTATTTTAGAAACTAGTTTTACTGTTTTGAAGTTGTTTCTTTCTTGTTAAAAGAAGTTTTTTGGAAGAAATAAACAAACAATGAAACAGAAACAAAAACAAAACAACGACTTCTATATTTGTTTTGGGACAGTAAGTGATTGATGTTTAATTGGGCAATGTCTTGATCCACAATGGTTCTTTTTAGACCACATGCATAACAATTTTTGTTTAGTGCTCTATGAGTTTACGTTGTAAGATCCAAATCCTCAACCATCACTCCCTCTACATACGTACGGGTTAATCATATTAACTGTTGTTATTAATTTGAACCTTTAGTTTCCACTAAAAAATGGCACAAAGCATGAATGTTGATTGAAACCAACCTATCTTTCCCATCTTCTATCTTCTTCCGTTTTTAACCAACAATAATTAATGGCAAACCAACTTCAAAAACCCTAACCACTTCTCCCAAACCGGTTCTGACCAAAGAAGAAGAAGAACAACAACAAGTTTCTGAAGAAATGGTGGCCTTGCAAGCCGAGAGGTTCGTGTACTCCTTGACATTACCAATGGTTTTCAAAGCTGCCTTGAAATTTGCAAAAAATAAAACATAAAACCTAAAACTTGTTTTTGTTATGTGTGATAGGTTTCTGTTCTTGGATTCGCTCTTTGTTTCTTTCTTCTTAATATGTCAACGAATTGTGGTAAAGTATAATATCATCATTGTGAAAAATGTGTTTTAGTCTTTTAACTGTCTGCCATATTTTGATTACAATCACTCAACGATTATTATTATGTCATTATAAACTATAAAGGCATTCAAAGACTTTCTTATGACAGATTCAATACCTCTGTCTCCGACAGATTTCTTATTACAAGGTTTGAAGATTATACAATCAACGATTGGCAATGAAAACGAGCTTAAAAATAATGCAAGTCTTCTTCAGATGCTCGACTTGAGATCCTCTGTGTAAACCAGAGGCTTCCATGATGAGTTTCTAGGAAGAAACGTTTCCTGCAAAATCACACAATAAAACTACCCAATTCAACTTCAAAGTCTATAAAATTCGAGAGAAAAATCAGAATTGAGAAATCGTACGGAAACGTAGGAGCAGGAAGGGATGACGGAGATGGAATGAGAGGAAGCGTGTTCGAAGGCGGCGACGCAGATGTGAGAAGCTAAACCTAACCCTCGTTTGGAGGAAGGAACGTAGGTATGGACCAGATCCATCACTTTTCCGTTGTTTCTCATCTTGTATTCGATGAAAGCTTCGTGATCCTCCGTCTCAAACCGCCGTTTCCCCTCATTCCACACTATCTTCGGTGGCTCAGTCCCCATCTTCTTCGCCTCCGATGTCGCCGCCGTGTTCGTCATATGTCAAAATTGTAAATAAATTAGAAATTGCAGGAAAGTTTATTTTGTTATCCTTTCTTCCCATTATTAAGTTTGGGCCTTTTAATGGGCTTATATATGGATCACTGATAGTCAATCAATCAATCCCCCAACCTTGGCTTTCATATATGTTCTCCGTTGATTACGAAGTTGGATGAAACATACAAACAAAAAAGTGACGGAAAAAGGTCCTACCGGGAGTCGAACCCAGGTCGCTGGATTCAAAGTCCAGAGTGCTAACCACTACACCATAGAACCTCAGATGAGTACTGTTTTACATTGTTCGTATTTAGACGCAAGTCAAAGATCAAGCAACCTTAACGATCAAGTTGTTGACATCAACTCATAACATCCTATAAGAAAAGTGAAATCTTTATAAGCATCAAAATCCCCGGCATACACTAGAGATAACAGTATAGATTATCATCAAACTACGAAGCATTCAAAATCTGGAAACGGAACAAAGAGGTGTTGAAACTGGATCTTTTTAACTTGACAGATTTTCTCTTGCCTAATGCTAAAGTTATTCTAAATCGCCAGATGTATCCCATCTTTACTTCGAGTGAATACTTTAGCAAATCCATTGCGATTCTCAGAACTCCCTCTGTTTGATGAAACTTGCGTCAAAGCAGAAGAAGTTGATGGTTTTTCTTTGGTTGCTTTGATGGACTCAGGATGATTTCTCGACATGAAAGTTTCGTTCTTGTGTACTTTCCAACTCTCTGTGTTACTGCTGCTTACACCATTTGTCGTCACTGGAATGCTCCTTGTATCGATCAAGAAATCTTCAAGTGTTGCAAGAGATTGCAGCTGTTTCCCCAACGAAGCAATTGTTTTCTGACAATTCGCCAGTTTCCCTGCAGCTGTTACCATGTCTTCCTGAATTGCATAATCAAAAGTTTAGTCAAAATAGAAAGGATTGATATTGGAACACAGAGCAACAGTTTACTTAAGATCTGAATTATGGAGAGAGAGACCTGTTTGATCTTGGGTTCTGTATTTTCTCTCTTGATTGCGTTTTCTTGATGGATAGAGACTTCTTCTTCAAGAGCCTCACATTTTCTTCTAAGCTCATCAGAAGTAAACCTCTCTTTTCTCACCTCTTCTTCCAAAGATTCGATCTTTGCGCATTTAGTCTGTGCCTCTGCTTCCATGGATTCGATTTGAGATTCAACTTCTGTTTTTAGTTCGTTAGCCAGTTTCATCTCTTTTTGGATCTCCTCTAGCTTTTTCTCAATATCTTGGAGACAAACTTGAGATTCTTTGTACTTATCTTTGATTATGTCAAAAGATATCTGCAGCTCAGCTTTCTCAACCTCCATCTTCTGCAACTTATTTTCCAGCTCCACTTTATCACAAACTATGGCTTCAAGCTCAAATCTCAATGTGCTCTCCACTTCTCTGTTACATTTAGCTTCGCTTTCGAGCCCATCTTTCTCAGCTTCTAACTTCTCCAACTTATTTTCCAGCTCCGCTTTATCGCAAACGATAGCTTCAAGCTCAAATCTCAATGTGCTCACCACTTCTCTGTCACATTTCACTTTGCGTTCGAGCTCATCTCTCTCTGCTTCAAACTTCTCCAACTTATTTTCCAGCTTCACTTTATCACAGACGATAGCGTCAAGCTCAAATCTCAGTGTGCTCTCCACTTCTCTATTACATTTAACTTCGCTTTTGAGCTCATCTTTCTCCGCTTCTAACCTCGCCAACTTCTCTTCAAGTTCCCTATTTCGGGAAGTCAAAACTTCTATTTCAGCAGCCAATGAGTTATCTGTGTTAACAACAGTCTCTTCTGTGACAGATTCAGGTCCAATATTACCATTTCCATCTGGTGTCTCGGGCAAAGCTACAAGCCGTTCCATCTCGAGGAAATCACCCATGAGATCAATTTCAATGGAAGAAGAAGTTCCCTGAAGGCTTCTCTTTTCAATCAATGTGGATGATGCCCATGACTCAGAGCAACTCACATCCATTCTTTCCCCTCCATCCGAATGACTATCAGTAGATCGATGATCATTAAATGAAGCTGACGATTTAGCCAACATTCTAAGCTTCCTGCACTCAGCCTCGAGTTTCGCCACTTTCTTTATGCTATCTAACTGCTGCCTGCTGGCAGTTTCAGCTGCTTGGGTGCTCAAATCTCTCTCAATTGTTCTGATCTCTAGCTCTTCACATCGCGCAAGAAGCTCGTGTCTCAGCATCACGTTTTCCTTTGCCACAGATTCCGCCATTCGGCCAAGCTCCTCGGACTTGGTGGCAGCTTCAAGAATCTGGTTCTCGAGGCTGGTTTTAGAAGATTGCAACTCCTGGGTTCTCTCGGTCACAGCATCTTGAATTCGCTGCTCTTGTTCATCTCTTGCTTGCCTTAATTGTCTAACACACTCCTTGAGAGCTCCATCAAGATGGCTTACTCTATCTTCCAACACTCTGTTCTTATCATCAGCAGCCTCAAGCTTCTCCTTCAACTCAACCACTTCATTTTCAGCTTTCTCCCACCCTTCACAACAATATAATTTCACTAAAAATAATCACAGAATCATAATAAAAAATGCAGAAAAAAGATTGATACCAGCGACAGCTTCTTCGGCGACTTTGACGTGTTGCTTCACCAGATCATCCTTAGCACTCACATTAGCAAGAGCAGCTGAAAGTTTCTCAGTTATAGATCTCATGCCATCTTTCAAATCTTCATTTTCGGTTTCTACTTCCAAAGAAACCTCCGGTGTTTTGATCTCATCATCATGCGACTCCATTGTGCTCTCAGGCTTGGGAAACAAAATCAGTCATCATAATGATCTTTGAGATACAAACAACTTTAGAATATAACTTATTTTTAAGAAGAACTAGTTCTGTTCTTGACTTACTTGAATGTCAGGTTCCTTCTCTGATTGTGAAGACACTGACTCTGATTCACCAAAGCTTCTCTCAGATGATTCTCTCTTGTGTTTCTCCATTATAACAGTGAATGAATTAGCACATAACACAGTCACAGGATCTGAAGAGAGAAGAAAAAAAAAATACAATTTGATTCTTCCAAACGTTGAAACCAATGAAACTCCACTAAACATATTCAGAAAACAACAAACTTTGAGATGAAGTTAACTCAGCCAACTAACTTGAAAGAGAAGAGAATCTAGAATAACCCAATCATTAATTCCCAAAGAAACTGATTTTGTCTTTTATCATAACAAATGTCCGTTTCATAATATTTAAAATCCAACAATAGAGAAAAGCTAAGGATAAATAATCATGGCTTGCAAAATTAAATCTAAATTTTGAGACCCATTGCTTGAAGCTGAAATCATCTTCAAAATCGCAGCATTTGAAATCATGTTTACCCATTTGCATAAAAATCAGTTCCTAAAATCTGCCGAAAACCCAAATCCAAGGGCATCACATCAATGAAGTACACAGTAATGAAACAGACAAATTAACAGAGTTAATTAGTCTCAATCTTCGTCTGATGAAACGAAACTCCAAAAACCAAGTTGCTTGCGCTCTAAAGAAGTTTCCAAACGTTGGAAGAGAATCTTACAAGAGACCAAATAAATACCTTTTGTCCGATGTATGGAGACTGTCTGAAGAACTTTGAGATCCGATAATGTCCCAATGGAAACAAAAAATCAGAGATTAAACAACAATAACAACAACAACACACAAAAAAAAAGAACAAGCTTTCTTCTACTGTCTGGAACACTATTACGATTTTTAACAGCGACAAGGCGCAGAGAGAGAGAGAGAGTTCTCTCTATCTTTGTTTTTGCAAATTTTAATTTTCTAATTTTAAAAACAATTTTTTCTCCTTTAATTCAAAAGAGAGAAAGAGAGCATGTGATCCTCTGATGTGGAGCTGTGAACTCAAACATTATAATATAACTTTTCTGCATTTTATTTATTATTTTTTATTCGGAATAATATTTTATGTATAAAGTCTGAAGAAACGAATTTTCTAAAAACAGAAAATACTAATAATGTTCAGTTTAAATTATTGACAAAAGTACTCAATTTTTCAATCTTCTTTGAGTTCAAAACCTAACTTGCTTACAATTCCCGCCCGTGACTAAACATACATTTATTATTTCTCGTCTCAATTTGCATTTAACTGAGAAATGAAGGCCTTTTTAAAAAAACAAAAACTGAGATTTGAGGGAAAAAAAACATTTCTTTCAGATGGAAATTGAATTGCGCCACAATTATCTCCCGCTAGTCAATATACTAATCACGATACTGTATTATCTTTTCTAACATAAAAGTATTATTTTAAGAAAATTATAGAATTCAAAAAGCAGCTGCGCAGTTTTGATTTTGAATTTACGGATGTTGTAACGGGAAAGTTTGAAGTACATGGGATTAAGAGCTGACGCTGGCCATTGGATTCCCTGACAAGCCAGTGAGATACACAGTTTATCTGACGGCTGAGATTGCTCCTCTTACCTGCTTCAATTCCCTTCGTCTTCTACGATCTTTATTAAGCTCCTAGTGTCAAGTGTGGAGTAGTTGGTAGGTTAGCTTTATTTTCACTCCAAATTTGTACTATTAATAGTCTCGTTTATTGTCCTTCATCCCGAGTCATAACGAAATAAAATTATAGTTTCATTTAAACCACAAATACTATAGTTTCGCTGTTCTCATACAACTATTATTGGCTTCATGACAAATGGATTAAGAAGACTTGGCAGCAATTGCCTTGGTATGATAAAGACCCATTAAGTTGTTTCGGCTTTAGGTCCATAGCCTAGAGATTGTTGGGTGGCTACAACTCTTTTTCCCCCACCCAGGCAAACAACAAAGAGAAAGAAAGACAGACAGACAAGTTGTGTCTTAGAGAAAACAAAAAGTAGTAGTATACTCTTAGAGACTTGGAGTTTTGTTTGTTTGTTGTGCCTCTCTAATACGTTGGGAGGAAAAAAGTGTAGAAGACTAAGAAGAAGATTTAGGAAGCATATAACTTGGTGAGATCTTCAGAGAACTCCTTCTTAATTACATCTCTTTTAAGCTTTAGAGCTGCTGTGACTAAGCCCGACTCTGGCGTCCATGGAGACGCCAACAATTTGATCTTTGCTGGTATCTCAAACTTCTCCAATCGGGATTGTTTAGCCGCCTATAGAACACAGCACAACAGATATTATAAGGAACTGATTGGGGACTCGAATCGCTGGGTAATGCGTTTTCAGGATGAACATACCTTGACAAGAGACGCGTACACTTCTTTCACGGTTTGTTCTTTCGCACACAGCTCTTCGAAGTCGGTGGAGTCTATTCCTTGCTTTGATGCCCAACCTTCAAGTGTTTGTTGGGCCGCGACCACAAGAGCCACACAGTAACTGTAAAATGGATCAGCATGAACCATTATATTTTCAACGTAGGGACTTATACTAAGAGCAGCTTCTACCTGCCAAAAAAAAAAGAGGAAGTTTATTAATAAGCTTATGTGGAGAACTGAATGAAGAGGGGAACAAAAATTGACTTTTCGGTTTAAGAAGACTATACTTTGCCCAAGGAGACATATTCCCCGTGCTGAAGTTTAACAATATCCTTTTTCCGGTCTATAATCTCGAGGCAACCATCAGGGTGAAACTGTCCTATGTCTCCTGTGTAGAACCACATCATCCCCTTTTCATCAACCTTTAAACATTTAAGTGTTAAATGGTTAGACGAAAAAACCAACCAATCTTAAACATTGCAAACACTAATAAATGTTTATTTACCACCTTGTAAACTTCTTTTGTTTTCTCTTCATTCTTAAAATACCCAAGTGTAATATTTGAGCCACCAATTACAATTTCACCACGGGGCATTGGTTGATCGCTGGTTAGATACCCGCCTTCCGGCCAGTCTATTAGCTGAAACAAGATATAAGCATATGATCATAAGAGACTGCGACATACAAATTGCTAAACCATTAATAGCTAACAACGCATTAAGATAAGCAAACAAGTCGATAACTTATGAACCACTACTGATGGGCAAATCAAGAAAAGAGGTTACCTTTACAAAGGAGCAAGGAAGTGGAGCACCCACACGGCCAACGGATGTGTCCTCAAACTCAGAGAAGGTTCCACCAGCACAGGTCTCTGTTAGCCCATATCCCTGGCCGATTGGAGCCCTGAGGAACATCAGAATGTTAGATCATAGAAATGGCAAAGGAACAAAAACATAGATCAGCCACCAAAGATTGGAGAGTAGCAAGCCTCAAAGAGATATTCAGGGATGCTTTTACCCAAAACATATGTTAATGAATCTCTGAGTGTCACCAGAAAGAGGGGCTCCGCCAGAGAGCAAATAACGGATTTGACCTCCCAAGACTGCACGGATTTTACCGAACACAAGCAGATCCCATAGGAGCTTTTCCAATCCCCAGGCTCCAAACCAACTTCCATTGATTGCAGATAATCTCCGAGCATATGCAAAGTCAAACAATTTCTTTGCCACTCCTCCCTTTGCATCAACCTGATGGCCAGAAATTGTCAGTACTTATGGAATTATAAGGTTTTACTCAAAAGAGGGCTCAGAGGATGGAAAGCAGATGGAAAGCACATCTTGGTTGCTGTGAGATGGCTGGTATCATTTCAACAAGTAGCAGAGCAAAATCTCAACTTTCAACAAGCGAAAGAATTTCAATGCGTTTCTAACATGCACACACCTTTTTGCGCACACCATCCCGGACACGATCAAGAATGGCTGGGACAGCTGTCATTATAGTGGGCTTTAGTACTGTGACATCTCCTTTTGTGCCCTTTTTAATCTTGTTTGAAGTATCAGTGAGCGTCAACGGAGACCCATATCCAATAGCAATCCCAGTAGTAGCCATTACACTCTACAACAACGATATTCAGGCCATATTCAGTAAACGCAATGAGAGTCAAGGAACTGCTGGATAAACGCATTGATCAATAATGTTTTAAGATACCTCAGCTGCTAACTCAAGGATGTGAGCCAAAGGTAAATATGCCATGTATATATCCCTCTTTCCGAGGTCTGGAACAATTGTCATCACTGCTGAAACTGTAGCTAGGACATTACCATGCGTCATCATAACACCCTATACAATTTGGGAAGTGGGAAAATCATGAGTAATTTTATACCAATTATTACTAACTGATAATACATATCCAAGACCCATAGACCAAAATCTCTGAACCAACAAAAGTAAGAGTAAATTGGTTTGAAAAACTTTTAACCTTGGGAAGTCCAGTGCTTCCACTGGTGTACATTATAACAGCAACATCAGCTGAAAGTGGAAAATTGGGGTCGACGGGATTTTCACGGCCGAGTTTCTGAACATCAGCAAATGAAGTCGTCATCCAAGCACTGTTCGCATCAGATGGGAACTCATCATCCATACAAATGACGCGTTTCACAGTCTCAAGCTGTTGGCCTATGTCCATGAGCTTTTTGAGTTCTTTGTTACCACAAATTACGGTTGTGACCTCTGTCTGGAGAGTAAAAGAAAGGGAATCATAAACACATGGAAAGTTCGTGGAGCAGAGAAGAGGAATGCATACAAAAATATGAAGAAAATAAAACTCAATCACAGGATAAAGTAAAGCGCATTCCACCCTAGGCGATAGGAATATCATACCGTACAGAAGCACCATAACTAACTAGAAAACAAACAGCCATAGAACATATAATTGGTACAGGTGATCGCATAGATCTAGGCCACCATATTAGAGAGGAAACAGAGAAGAGAAGAAAGGGCTACCTCATTCAGCGAGTGACAAAGAGCTTCCTCTCCCAGGGATGAGTAGATAGTAACCACAGTGATGTTGCGCCTGAAGCAACCCTGTAACAGTGAATCACAGAAAATTTCACAACTGCATCAACAATGCATTCAGATGAAAGCAGAGAAAACAGTAGAAATGGAAAAGCACCTGTAGAGATATAAACCACTCTTCTCGAGTATCTGCAAAGATGGCGACACGTTCTTCAGACTTGTGTCCAATTTGAACCAAACCAGAAGCAAAACTACAGACAGCTTCAAGTGTTTGCCCAAACGTTTTCCACTCATAGTCACCCAAATGAAGTTTCTCAAATGCTTTTCCATCCTCACTAGTCTCAATATCTCTAGAGATCAGCTTCCGGGTCCCAAGGAAAAACCTGTCGCTATGAACTTTACACGATACCTCAAAGAGCTCTGGAAGTGTGTTGATGTCATCCCAATGGGAGGTAACAGGATAAGTGAACCTGTGATTCCTAATGGTATGACCTGGTTCTCCACCAACATCATCAACAACCACACCTCTTTTCTTTTCTTTCTTGGAATTTCGAACCAAAAGCGTCAAAGCTAAAGGTACAATGACACCAGCAGCATAAGGAATCATCTTCCAGAAGATTTCACTCCCGAAAAAAGAATATAATAGCTAATGAACACCTCTTCCTGCAATCAAACCCCCATCACAATGTTGAACATCAGCAATCACATAATCAATTTCGCGAAAACCAACTCTAATACAAGCCAACACGACACACGATAGTTTGTAATACAGATAGGAGCTACAAAAGCACATTGGTTAAAGCAGAAGAACACTCTCGTGAGCTTAGGATCTTTTTTCATTTGATTTGATCCGCAATATGAATGAGCTCAACATTTGAAAGATCTGAGAAAAGCGAGAGTAGAACAAACTAAACAAGCCTTACAGAGAAAAAAAAGAGAGACAGTGATGAGAAAGTTCTCTAACGTGATCGAAGCAGATGAATGGAGAAGCAAAAACGAAACCGTCGTCGGGAACTAAAAAATACAGCTGCGAGGATTCAATTTAGAGGAACACAGAGACTGCGAGGGTATAATGGTCTTTTAGCGGAGACGTCGAGAGGACTGTGGAGGCGGAAATTAAAAAATTAGTTTTTAGTTTTGTTTTGAATTGTTTAAGGAGGATATAAAAACAAGTCCAGACACGTGGAGGATGAAGGGATGATCTGGACCGTAGGATGTGCGTGTGTTAGGTTAATCTGACAAACGGCCATGCAATGCAAATAGTCTCTTCCAGATGGTACGCCAAATCTCATTCCACAAAACGCTCAAATAGTCAATTTTCATACATTTCACACCTAATCTCACAACCCAATCTAACTTCTTTTTTCTTTTTTGTAGTCCTTAGATAAAGTCTTCTCTTTTGGACAAATTAGGAACATTTTGGTTGAGTTAGATAAGTTTGGAAAAAGAATTGACCTGGTTGATTATGAAGTCTAGAACCAAAGTGAACAAAAGACCCAACAATGTCAAAAAGTTTTAAACTCAAAACAACTTTGTGTCCTTTTTCTTTTTGCGTCGGTCATTAACAACAATTTAAATATACACAAAGATTCGTTAATTATTTTGTACGAGGTTTTAACCATAAAAAGTAGGAACTCCATTGTTCGAGCATCATGTTCCTAAGAGATTCTTTGTCTCCGACTTCTTCTTAGTCACTGAAATTGGGCAGCAGTAACTTCAGCTTTAAGTCAACAGCATTCCGATTTCGAATTAGTATTATAATCATTGGGAATAGTGACACTAGAAGGGAAGAAAAACAAAACAAGATTTTTCTATTTAAGAGAAGGCTTACAATGTTGTCACTTCTGTTGGTTACTTCTGAGACTGATTCTTCTCCTGAAACCAAAACTCCTTTTTTTGAGAAGAACGTTTTACATAACCAACTAAATGAGAACAAATTCAGAATTACTATTCAATAATGAGAAAAAGACTACGCGAATCATTCATGGATCATGGTTAATCGAAGCCTCGTATGTTTATGTTTCTACCAAATGGTTTTAGACAATAATGATCCCAATACCCTAACTCGACAATTTAGGTAGCGTTAAAAGATTAAGAAGAGCAAAGCATAATTGAGGAGTTTGCAGCACTTTACCAGCTGTAGGGTTCAATTTGGTAGGCATATTTTTGTTTTGCTGCTTTTGGGCATTATTCCCCTTTGCATGTGTATGAGTAATTTCAGGGACGCTGCAGAAAGCAGAGTATCTCGCTAGATCATTACAGATGACACATGAAAAGAGCAATCAGCAGTTCAAAGAAAGCCGGTTTATTGTAACTCACCAACTACGAGAACCAAAAGATTCTGTCTCCTTTCCCAATATTTCCTGAAAAATAAAAAGCCAAACATAAATGCTACATTATTGTACCTGTGTCAAGTTCATTTCCGTTGGATTCCAAGATGTTAGCACTTGAATGATGAATTATATAAAACATTCCATTTACCTGTTGCCCAAAGGATTCATGACTCAGGGTCTCCCAACTCTCGCTGTCCAAGCAAACCAATTCAACATCCCCATTATCAAAAGCAACCTGCATCAAAGCAAATACAGAAGCTCATGTCATATACTACAAATAGGCAAAGAATGGGGAAAAAACCATGCAAATATGTATCCTATATGACCAACTTCGAGCATAAACAGCTCATAGAATCGAAAGACTATTTGAAAGGAAAATACTACTGATGCCTTCATACCATCGAGTTTCAACCGAAAGAACTCAATAAAGTATGTTCAATATCTCTAAGAATGCAATGTTTTCCGAAATTAGTACAAAGGAAGATATGGTGACAAGATAATAAATTTCGTCCATCGTCTGAGCATATGCCATTGATCTACAATGAAGAAATATTCCGCACCAAAAAGCTATGATAGATGTGGATAAATAGTTTCGTATTGAATTAATGCAACATTCATGGAGACGAATAGTTAAACAGTCATCAACGAAAAAAACAGAACAATATGGGCTTAGAAGTCACAGGCATACCTTGTGAGAGTTGCTTTTAGAATTAAACCTTTCAACCGTGCCCGGATAGAAACTGGTAAAAATGACCAAAACAAATTACGAAAACTCCAGCATATATTTGTTGGACTGTCTATAAGAAATTTCTACCATCCATCAGTGGGGGAGAGTAATTTAATCCGCTGCCCAATGATTGCTTTGCCGTGGTTGCTGATATCCTGTGACAATCATTAACTGGTAACACAGGTAGAAAAGGATAGTTATATAAAGAACCAACATATACTTATGAATTTACCTTTAACGCAGATACTACCCCGGAGTGTTTGGTAGATGTAACATTATTGCTGACGCTTGCTCCAACACTCTCCTTTGAACAAGTACTGTGTCTTTCTAGCTTCTTTATAGGAATTTCAGACTCAACTGTTCTCAAAGATAAGGAATTACGAGAAATATGTTCTCCCCCTTCTACTGTTTTACACTTCTTTGAAGAAACATTCTTCATCTCTCTGCAAGTAGTACTTTTTTCAGGCAACCCCAAATGAGTTCGCTTCCTGCTACACCTTGTGTTGTTTTTGCTGGCTTCAGTTGAACCAGTCATTGAGGTTTCGATATGATTGCCCAATAACAGAGGCAAAACTCTATCCTCCAAAACAACTGCTGGGGTATCTTCTTGACACCTCTGATCATGCTTGGAAAGAGTTTAAGTTGGCAGAAAAAGGATCAGAAAAGGATCAGGAAAAGGAAAGCTTACAGAGCATAATATCAGTAAGTAAAATGGAAAAAGGACGGCAAAAGTAGCAACGTGGATATACCAGAGAGATCTCTGATCGGAATATATGAACTACTCTTTCCATGAAACTTTGTTCCAAAGCATTTCGTGTATGAGACTTAGCCTTGTTCTGCAGAGTGCGTTCTCAGAATCATATAATGTTAGCTAATGTCACAACTTGAGCAATATTGACGCAATGCAAGACTTGCCTGGCTGTCTGACATGCTAGTGAGGCTTAGTTTGTACAGCGATGATGGTAGCAAAACTGACCGTGGAGCTTGTGGGGAAGTGACAGCAATACATTTTAAGGTGTTGACAGCTGAATAACCAATATCGGTTAGAATATGCAGCCTCTGCAGTGCAAAACATAATCATATTAGCCAACGCATGGTAAAGAAGCGTCTGTTTATTCAGTGCTATCACGTCACTCTTACAGGAGTTTTACGAGCATCAACAGCATCCTCAGCTCTTTTAATTGCACGTAAGATACAAAACAAGAAAGGGACTGTTTCCTTGTTACCAAGTAGCACTTGTAAGACCGACAACAGAGGGCTGCCAAAGGGAAGATGTAAGAACATAAATTCAAATAGAAACCAATCAGCAACAATAATAGGAACTTAGCTATTACCCACAAAATCGAGCATAGACATGCTCATCCATGCAGTCTTCTGAAGGGAAATCTGAGTCATGTGCAAGAACATGGATCAGGAACACTATCATGTAAGCTGGACAATCAGTGAGTGATTTCCGTTGATCTACATCCCGACATGCCCGAGCTTCTCTTGTAGCAGTTCTGATGAATCCATTGATGTATCTAAGTGACTGAACGAAAAGCCGAGAAAATATCAGAGAACCTAAAGTGTTAAAACAACCGAAATATTCTTATCTTAGAGTGAGAAGTATTAGCAACTTACATCATCTTGCAGATCTCTGCATGGACCAGACACGGAAAACGAAAATGCACATGCGTATCTTCTGGGTATCATATTTTCCATCAATAGCTTGTGTAATTTGGTGAGATAAGTCCTGGTAATAAAAGCGTTGGAGTCCTGGCAGAAGACAAAAGGTATACGATCAGAAAGACAATCAAGTGCACCATAAACTCACCAAATTAATTCAACTTTCTGAGCACAGATATCAAGTACAAGAGACCAAAAGGAGCAATTACAAGCCAGACAGCCCTCACTGCCATTACATGGTTAACACTACTAAAAACATCCTTTCTTCAAGAATAAATTAGCATAAACCCAAGCGAATTCCATTAGAGCATATTTATGGATATTTCCTATATGCAAGGATAGATACTCTCATAAGTTACAAAATGAAGGATCCAGTACGTGGGCACTGTAAAAGTCGACTCATGACTTGAAAAAAACAAGCAGTTAAAATTATCCAGTTAGGATCATACTCAAGAACTTCTTTAAAAATTGTTTGATTGTTGTGGAAGATGGAAAGCATTTTACCTTTCCCATCAAGATGGTAAGGCGAAAAATTTCAGGAGAAATATGAAGGTCCCATTTCCTTGAAAGCAATAAAACAGCTTTAGCAGCAGCCAGTCTAACATTAGCCCCCGTGTCATCGCTACAAAAATCAAGAGCAAGTAAGTATTTTAGATCATATGAGAGGTCAACAAGGCTCAGGAATGCGCCAAGAAAAAACTGATAGTGGAATTGTGAAAGCTCATAAAACATGTTGCTTAGTGTTAAGAGCCAGCATGAGATGATTGATTGCATAACTATCCAAAAGAACATACCATGATTTGATGCCATCGAATCCTTGTGATCTTAATGTTTTCTTCAAAGTGTTTAACAAGTCATCGATTTTCCTTACGACTTGACCATGACGAGGCAAGAAACTTTTCACAAGTGTTTTGAGCCCATATATCTGCCAAAGACAACATGTCAAAACTGAACATGGATCATCCTCGTAAGCCAATTTTGAGAACTTCGTTGAACTTATCCCAAATTAAAAATCTTAAAATCTCAAGGCTTACACTTCCTTTTCTAGCTAATAAACATTCTTAACGATAATGTGATACACATGCGGCAGCACTATTCCTAAAATTCTGCAATAAAGCATAAAAAGGCTGAACTTCTTGCTAAATACTCATATAACTAGAACATGTTGAGCAGATGCATTACCAACGGCCGACTTGTTTCACGTTGTAATTACATGTTAAAGACCTAAACTTTCTCAGAAACTAATAAACGGAAAGCGAATGTGTGCCTTCCTCCAGCACTTGCCTTTAGCTTGCAAGAGTTACAACAACCAGAAGACTGATCACAAGGAGGCTGATTGTCAGATGGTTCCGCCTATGAATATTACCATCAACAATTAGAAAAATATAAGAAAATAATGAACTAGTTGGATATCTCCATAGCACTTTTGAAAAATAGCACCTCTTGCCACTTACTTGAAAAATTTGGTATACGTAGCTACTGATATCTTCATATATATTGTCAAATGCCAAGACAGAATATTGCCCAACACACGCCAAAGATTGCAGAGTTGTTGGAATGTTCCGTCCACACAGCAAAGAATCCATGAGCATCTGAGTAAAAGGATAGCAAGACAATCAATGGCAACACTCAATTTTCTCTAGAAAGGAAAACTATCACTAAAAAGGGAGTAAGGTGAAAGATATGTGCATAAAACAGACTATCTAATATATCAAAGCTATGCTCCCTACAATCGTTGTCACATGATCACTTACAAATTCCACTTAAGCCAAGAGTTAGCCTCCGGAGAACATAAAGCACAATAAAGTTATACGCTAAGGATAAAGCTAGTTACATAAAATTCACATAGATGCCTTCAATCTAAGTAATCGATATGTGAACAAGTAAATGTAGAGTAAAAGAAATAAGCACAAATTCAGGTTGCGGAAAAAATAACCTCGCATAACTCGGAAAATACAGATTGTTCAGATGATCCAGCCAATGAAGCAATGGCAGAAACAGCATGTTTTGCCTGAGAACGAGTACCCTCCAAACACACCTTCTCCAGAACAGGGTAATAGTCACTGCAAAGGCAAACCAATGTCTAAATTATGTCCAGGTCTCACTAATCCATCCATAGGATATTAGTTGTCTAGGTATGCTAATTTACATAAGACATATTCAAGAGGAATAAAGTATCTAAAACGAACTTAAAGCATCTAATAAATCTATAAAATTTAATTCCGTTAAAAAATAGACTATATGTTTGAAGAAAAAAAAATAGACTATATAACGTGCCTATACCTGAAAGTTTGTATTTAGAATGTTTAGTGTATCTTGCCGTATAATTTTCTTCATTGATTATTTTTCCATCAAAGAACTTCTATTAGTTATGAGAGTGCAGAGTAAAAAACACGCAGAGCAGTTTAGCCAAACAGCTTGCTAAGTTTATGTTATATATCAGCACAACATATTTGCAGTCCGGGGGTAAATGGAACACTAATATCTCTAAACTTGGCACTCCAGGATCGGATCTCAGAGAGTAGACTATGTAAAGTTGCGCTACACAGACGGACAGTAAATTATTTAATTTGATCTAACAATTGGTTAATCAATTAGCTTTGCACATTGCTTTATTTACTTTCTGTCTGAGTACGCAAACAAACACAGTAGAAAATTCCATGTTAACAGATTTATATAGCAACACTAAAATTCTATCTAAATGGATAGATATATCGTACGATATCATAAAGCAGTACAGCAAGATAGTAGCTCTAGCATTCCAGATTGTACTCTGACTACCAGGCCACGTATATATACTTGAATGCTACTTATAATGATAACTTAACCTAAATCCATTGCAAGTCAAAAAGTGCTGGATGATTACCTGAAGTTGACAGAAATATAAGGAGCTGCCTTTGATAAAGCTTCAGTTAGCTCGTCAGCAACTGAATCATTCTCCTCTAACAGCTTCAGAAACTGTTTTTCTGAACCTCTCAGGTAAGAAGGGAAAATGTTGAGGATAACCTAATTTCGGAAATCAGTAACGGTGTCTCATTTTCATATCCGAAGTCGCTTTAAGCATAATACTAATGTATACTTACGCACGCCGATATACATTAAAAAAAAAAATGATCTTTTATGGGTTATGGAACATTAATTCACAACAGAACACCTAAAATGAACAAAGGACGGATATCAATCGGAACAAAAAAAATGAATATAAGGATAATAATTAGAGGATGCCAGCATGTTTCTCTTCATTTGTTCTTACCAGAAGAAGTTTGATGGAAGGAGCCTTCAACTGCGTGTCAGCAGAGGTGCTGCTACAAAGCTGATTCAGAAGATACTGGACATGCTCTGAGCTAAATATAGTAGGCGCGCATTTTGTAGAAAGTATGCGCAGGAAGTCGAAAAGATGATGTTTAGCACCAATTGTCTCGAGAAACTTCTCCTGAAAAATCAAAATACAAAACAACAATGAAAATGATCACCTGTCTAATATGTAGTGAAGTTGAATATAACTAGCACAATAAAGGGTCTATTTATTTTGCTTCATTCTGAATACCAATGCCTTTCCTGTAACAATACTCTTGCTGATACTACTAATTAATGCATCATAGAATTAGCCAAGAATAAAATAATGAGTAATATTTCATTGGATTGTTTCAGAGAAAAAGAGAAAACCTTATGACATTGTGAAGAAATTGAACACAAATTACGCACTAGTAGATCATGATAAAAAGTTTGGACTTACTCTTATAGTCTGGGCTTTTGTGGATGTCAGTTCATCCAGCAGTACAGTTAAGGCATCAAAAATTGATGTATCTCCCAATTGGTCTAATTTGTGAAAGAAATCTTCTGCCTTGGAGGCGTCTGGAAAGCAAGCTGAAAGCTTTACAAAATAGCTTTTGTGTTTTCTTTTCACTTCTTCTTCATTGTGATCCTGAAACAAGCATCAGATTAAAATAATAAAATGAGCAAAATAAGGTTCGCGAAGCCCTCAGGATCTGTGAGCACCAAACTTTAAAAGAGAAAAAGTAAATCCGACCTTAGCTTCCCTCCAAAGAGTCAGGCAATGCCGTAATTCACTTTGCAACCTGGAAACATACTGAGTGAATAACAAGAAAGACTTTTAACTTATATTTGATGGTGAATTCTTATGACTACCTTCTTTTCTGAGATAAAATTAAATTGAGTGACTTCAAGTGAATATGGTTCATGACGACAAAACATTGGACCCAGTGCCGCATCCTCTCCTCAACTGGAAGATGGCGAGGAAAAAGATCATCGGATAGAACAAGTTCCACATTCTGGGACCTAAGTAATAATAGAACTCTATTACTTTGCAGAAATATTTTCTTAAAAAACAATTCAAGGAGGTAAATTGTCGTACCATGATTCTTTACAATCTTTATCGCAGCAAAGCAGCAAGATTTTGCATGGGATTTGCTCAAAATGATCATCTATTGTCATGTATCCTTCTGAACACTTGCCACAGTAATCTTGATATACTTCTGTCAGCTTCTGCAGAGCCTTCTTCCTAACAGATATCTTTTTCAAACAAAAGCGCAATATGAAATAAGGTGGTGAATAATCTGGAAAAAGAATAGCCCCTTATTAACGCCTCATATACTTAACGTAGAGTACCTTCTTATCCCGAAGTCTCTCACTGGCTCCAGAAATCAGATTCAAAGGAACATACTTCATATTAAACTTCATCATATCACAAGCAACAACCAAAGCCTTTGTTCTAACCCTATCATCAAAATCTAATAGGCGTTCTTGGATGGCAGCTGAGACACACAAAAAAAAGCCAATAAAGGACACCAGGATTATTAGAAGATAGGCAAAAAGGGAAAGCACTTTATGAATATTACTGAGAACTCCAGATGCTTTATTTCCAGAGGGATTCGCCAAGTAACACTGCTTGCCACATTTCAGTGCAGCCATTCTGACTTCTGCAGATTTATCTGAGAATCTTCTCAAGAACTCTGCAAAAAGATCTCGATATATCTCTCCAAAACAGTGGTTAGGCTGAGCAAAAATCCTTCCAGCTAAGTTAAGAGCTTTTATTCGCACATCAACCTGATCAATCTGCAGACAGAAAATAACAACCCTGGTGAATACTCAAAAAAACAAACAGGAATATAAACACTAATTCAAAACAAAGCAGTGTATACCTTCCTAAATAACACGAGTTAACCAATTTCATAGAAAAGTAAGATCATACGTTTATTAAAACGCAAGTGTATAATAAATACCAGTAGCTCGTGGGTCAAGTTCGGGATAACTGCTAGCAGTATCTGGGGAGAATTTAAGGAGATCATGAATATGATTTCGTGATAAGAATCTTTGAGATTGGTCTGGATGGAATCTTTCTCCATAAAACAGGATTTTAAAAAACTGCAAATTAACGGCTCTAGCGTGTCGGTACAGTTTTTAATGAGAGAACTGGCAAGGTTATTAGCAGCAGGAGTCGCATCCTGTACACATGAGAATAAAAAATATTATCTGACAATTTTGCAAATCATAATCGACAGAAAATTGATCTCTGTACATCCATACCTTTCCCTCCTTCAAAAGATTTTCCAGAATAACATCGACAAGTGGTGAACTTGCCTCTTCTTTCAGAATATCAGTCATTATAGTTAGAATGTCATTATATAAACTTTGTTGTGCTTGCTGCGTTATAGCCTTTCGCTGCTGCATTTTAGCATTTTTCTGATGAATTAAATTTTGTTGATTGTGCTCTCTGTAACGAGAAGGGAAAAACGATCATGTTAATGCAGTTTAATTTTACCAACAAAAAATCAGAGTAGTCTTAACAGTACAGAATAACGTGTTTCATCTCTTACCTTACAACAGAGAAAAACATGTTAAACATCTCGTAGATTAAATCATGGCAGTCTACGTCCAGCATTAGCAGACAACATTTACATCGCGAAACTGTCTCCAAGATTTTTGCTCTTCTCGAGAAATAAGGGCTTACAGTATCAGATAGCTCAGAAAACTCAGCAAGAAATAGGTTGAAGATATCCTGAAATTGGGATACGACATGTTAAAATAACCCACAAAACCGAACCTAGTACTGACGCTGTAAGTTCCACAAAAATGCAAGTGTCTACTCAAAAAATGAAAAACCCACTTGAAGAAA
The DNA here is from genome assembly GCA_039880935.1 of Streptanthus diversifolius. Lineage (NCBI taxonomy): Eukaryota > Viridiplantae > Streptophyta > Magnoliopsida > Brassicales > Brassicaceae > Streptanthus > Streptanthus diversifolius. Next base: position 1,441,070 of record JAXGFM010000015.1, on the reverse strand, counting down.
AATTAACAGAACATGTTTATTGCGGAGGAGTTGAAGAATCTTCATACCCTGAGATACTTGTCTTCAAAAGGTGGCTCAGGTGCCAGAATCCGAAAAATCTCACTGACACAAACAGTGACTAATAGACTCACGTCATTATCCCGATTTTTAAGAAGGTCATGCTTTATAATGGATTTCTTCAGTGGTCTAAGCTCAGCTTCAAGCAGATTCAGAGCTTTTTTCTTGTTCACAATTTCGGTAACTAAAGGCTGCTCGATTTGTGACAGAGTAGTAGCAGCTTCCTGCAAAATTACAGATACAGGTGTAAGCAAACTCTTGCGCAGTAGCACGAACGAAAGTGGTAATGAACATAAATCTTCTCCATAGACTATTTCGGATCTGATTAGAATATATAGATAATCATATCACTGGAAACAGCACTCAGATCAGCGATTAGCTTACAGATTCGCGTAAATTACTGGAAACAAAACAAAAACCCAAAATCGATTTCGAATGTGCAAAGCCAGACATGCAGTTACCGCAAACCCTTGAGAGACAAGGCAAACTGAAAGAGATGTAAAGAAATCCCATAACACCCAGTCACAAACCCACTCAAGATCAGGTCGTTTTCAAAAGGAATCGAGCTATTTCGGAGTAAAAATAATAAAAGTTGTCAGCAGTGAAGAAATCGAACCCCAGAGTGATAAAATCGAGTTAATCAAAGCAAACCCAGATTTTTATTTCATCAAAATCAGCTATAGAAAATTTTACCCGTAGTGATTTCACCAGAGAACCCTTGTTCGGACGAGATGATTGAAGCAAACGAGAACCCATTTCGGAAACAATCTGCGTCGGAGTTTTCTCCATATTCCGTACACCGCTAGTTGAAATCGAAATCAAAATGGAGAAAAGAGAAAGTGGAAAAAGAAAACCCTAAGAAACTCCTCACTGGACTGAAAATCCAACGGTGTCTCAAAACGGAGCAAGGAAGCTTTGGGCGGGAGGGACCCTTTTTCCCTTAATTTCTATTTAATAATTATAATAATCTCGGCGTGTCGTCATTGCCCCCATTGGAGTCTGTCCTCAGGAATATCTACATGGGCCTACCGGCCCATTAAAAAAATTCCAAAGAAAAGTGATCAAATCGGTCAATTGAAATAGTCAACATTTTGTCTAGGTGACAAAGCCTAAACGGTCTAGACGTTCGTTTAATTATAGACGGATAAGCCAAAAAAGTTGTAGTATGTATGTAGGATAAGCAATATTATATTAAAGTTATGAAAGTATAAAAAATGGGAAATTTCTAAAATTGATCATGATTCTCTGTCGAACGCTATATAGGACTATTATTACTGGTTGATTACGATTTGTAATTACGATTATAACAGGTGATTACGATTTGTTCATTCGTTGTTTCGTAGGACTATTATTATTGGTTGTTGCAGATCAAGATTCTACTCATTAACTGGTGTTGTAATAAGCAAAGGGACAAACACCACCCATACACACTTGGTGGCAACACATACTTGACTCTGTAACATTACGACCATTTGATCATATTCTGTCTCCATTTCATTTATGGGTTTATAAACTTTTTTATCAATGTTCAACAATTGAAACCCGCAAAAGGAATTACAATAATGGTTGCTATTAAGAGGACGAGTTTCTGTAAACAGATGCGTTTTTTAACTTTTGTTGCTTTCTTCCCCTATTTCTTTAAGTGGGTTCCTCATTTGCTTGTGAGAGCTTGTTTTATGTATGTGAAAATCAATTGATATGATAAACATTTCAAAAGTGATGTTTTCTTTACATTTTAAGACTGATTAAGACTCAATATTTTTAGCTTCTCTTGTTCAACATTTTCTTGGCATCTATGTTAAACTATCATCATCATGCATGGGTAAAATTACGAGCATAAGCAGCGTCCATATGAACTATTATTACATATCTCTTATCTAATTGCTAAAATTTGATAAGAAAACATAATTGGCACTTAGCTTGAAAACTCCAAATTGCCTTACATTTTACCCTATCGTAGTTAAGTCAAAATTGGTATTCATTGCTTACACTATGCAAAAGGGAAACCAAAACTTGCTGCCTACTTCTTTCAAGATATTGAATCTTTCATTTTTGTTGACGTTATTATTTTGATACGCACACACAAACTCATATAAATATATGTACTAAATATATATATTTACTTTTTTTTTCTTTTTTTTAACAAATTGTAGTAATCATATAATATAATAATAGTGATCTCTCAAATTTATTATATATATATATATATATATATATATCTCTGGATTCGAATCCGATATCATGCAATATTTAAAAATATTAAAGTCATTAAATTAAATTAAGAAAAAATAACACATATTTATTTATTATCAATTTTCCTATCTTATTGTTCACATAAAGTGTGACCAGCAGATTGGTTGACTTTCTGGTGGTTTAACCAAGTTAGTAAAAAAACTCAATATTGAATGGTCGTATGCTGAATGCAGGAATAATACATATTAAAAATCCGTTTCGTGTATGTGATTTTATTCTCTCTTTTTTTCGTTAAAGGCGATTTTGTTTAAATATATATGTATATTGCATTTGATACTTTTTACAGGAAAGTTGTTAAGAGTTTTGAAAACAATATAATTATGACGACCGATATCATCCATCGATAAATAGCATTGCGGTATTTTTTTTTACAATTCGGATGCCAAACCTATTTTATCTTCAGAGAAAAATTTAATTTGTTTATGCTTACAAGAACTAAAATAAAACATAATTGAGTAAATTGATCCGTAATTTTGATATTTTTAATTTAAATAACTAGATTTTTGATGATTTTTAAAAAAAAAATTATGATTTTTAGTTCTTTTTATACAATATATATTTGTAGAAGTGAAAATGAGATATATTATCAGTTTTATTTCTGATATTAATGTATTATATAGTTTATTAAATTTTAAATCATTCTAATGGTTTATGATATTTGTTAGTTTTTAATGTTTTCTACTTAAAAATATATGAATTTCTGTTTTTTTTGCTTTGTATCAGATATGAAAAATATATGAAAATATATGTATACATATTATATATAATATATTTTTCATTTTCTCCTTTTATAGATTAAATTTGAGATAATCTTAATTTATAATAATAATTAATAATGAATACGAATTTAACTAATTATTTTTTTAAAAAAATTGAAAATATATTTCTATAAGATTTTGTTGTATTAAAAAATAACAAATGTTTATAAAGGTAAAGAAAATATATTAAAATAATATGAATAAATTAGAAAGAAATTGATTTGTTAATATTATCTTTAATGAAATTCTAGTATACTTTAATTATTTATCAATAGTATTTTATGTAATGTACCACATGAGTATAGGTTAATTCTATATTTGGCCCCTTGTATTAATAGATTAAATGCTGGTAATTTTTGCATTTAATTCAAAAGTCAGTTTCTTATTTATATATTGAAAAATTACAAACACTAAACAGTAAAGTAAATGCGGACTAAATAACGTCCATCTTGTTGCAAACAAAAAAAACGTTAATGGAAAAAATATATTTAATTTGTATGATATAACCAATAAATTAAATATAACAAAATAAAATTTAAAATATTCCGTTACCAATAACGAAAATAGACAGTAGCAGTGGGATGTCAACGTCATGGAAGAAGTATGTTCATCGGACGGCAGTGATCTGATCTCCCCATACCCGCGGAAGTATGTGGGACAAAATACCACAATACAAATATACTTTTCGACAATCTACTTATGACTAGAAAAAAACAAACAAAAAATTTCAATTGTAACAGCAAAAAGTACAAGAATAAATAAAAAAAATCGAGGTTGGAATCTGCTTCTAAAATTTATGACATAGGTTTAGGATTCGAATTCAGTTTTCTTATAAATATTAAAGTCACTATATTAAAGTTACTAGACTATATTAAAAAAGTGTAATAGTTAACATCACTAATTAAAAAAATAACACTTATTCGTATTTCTGGCCACACAAGTGCTGCTTGATATAAACACAACTAACAGTTCTCTAGTATACAACACTCGTATTTTATTTAGAGATATACGAAGGTTTAAAATATATACATATAAAATGATTATAGCATGTACCGTAATAATTCATGTTAGTAGTATGCTATACGTGTTGAAAATAAATATTAAATTATATAAAAAATGAAAATTTGTTACCAAGAAAAAAATTGCATTGGGATTTAGAAAATGAAAGTTCGTATAACATGGAAATGCAGTTTCATGATATTTTTGACTCTCTTTTCTTTTTTGTCACCGATAGGTTTTTACTTGTATTTTTCGAATGAATTGAATAATCAAATTATTATAATTAATGGAATCTTACGGAAGAGCAAAAACATTATTTTCATGGCATAAGAGAGAGAGAGAGAGAGAGAGAGAGAAAGACGTTTGAGATTGCTGAACAGAAGAAGAGAATTCGAAACAAATCACATGGAACGAGAGCTCACTGCTACCGTTACCTTCTCCAATTTTTACTTTCATTAGGGTTTTCTCTTCTTCTCCCCCTCTCTTTAGCTTCGCAGCTTTAGCTCTCTCGATCTCTCTTTCTCACGGATTCACTTCCTCCTAAAAATTCATTAACTTTTGTGGGGTTTTTGTCCTTTTGCGATCTGATATCGAAATTCTTTGAATTTTCGTGAGAGAGATAAGATTGAGAGAGATGGAGGAGGGAAGTATGTTCAGATCTCTACTTGCGATTCTTCAGTGGTGGGGTTTTAACGTTACCGTCATCATCATGAACAAATGGATCTTCCAGGTAACTTTTACCATCACTTTCCATACGATTCCCTTGGGATTAGGTTTTTCTTAATTTGTATTATCCTTTTTCGTTTAAATTTATTCTCTATTGATCTGATCTGTCTTGGAAATCTATTATCGTGATGTGGAATTTGTATTGTTTGATTTCTTGATTTTGAGATTCCTTTTTTTCTCAATCGAATTTGATTTTAGACGACCTTAATCTGCGTTTTCAGCTTCATAGACTGATGATAGTGTTTTGAAAACTTATGCAGAAACTGGATTTCAAGTTTCCATTATCGGTTTCATGTGTTCACTTCATATGTTCATCGATTGGAGCATACATTGTGATCAAAGTTCTTAAGCTTAAGCCACTGATCGTGGTTGATCCAGAAGATCGATGGAGGAGGATTTTCCCAATGTCTTTCGTGTTCTGTATCAACATAGTGTTGGGAAATGTCAGCCTTCGATACATCCCGGTTTCTTTTATGCAGACGATTAAATCCTTCACTCCAGCAACTACAGGTTTGGGTTTGAGATGCAATTATGCAATTACTGATCTTTCTCTTGTTTGCTCTTGGATCTCAAGAGAATCTGATTAGTTTCTTATTATATATATGTTTGAGTAGTTGTGTTACAGTGGCTGGTATGGAGGAAATACTTCGACTGGCGTATTTGGGCGTCTCTCGTGCCCATTGTTGGAGGAATTCTTCTGACCTCTATTACAGAGCTTAGTTTTAACATGTTTGGATTCTGTGCTGCCCTGTTTGGATGTTTAGCTACTTCCACAAAGACCATTCTAGCTGAATCTCTTCTTCATGGTTACAAATTTGACAGGTTAGTACTCTTCCTGGTGTCTCCTAATGAATTATCTTCTATGACACCAGTCAGTTACTTTGATTTCCATGGTCGGTGCTGATTCATGAAAACTGCACTTACTTTCTAATTCCAATGATAGTATTTGAAATGGAGTGATTTTACTTCAATTGCACTAGGTAATCATGTGATGCCATTTTAGTTTTAATTGAAAAGCTGTCACTTTAATTGGGTTAAGCCGTAAAGGTGATTTATGTTTCTCTATATCCTTCTGGTTAAGAGTCAATCACATCAGCTTTTGAGAAGTTACCAATGAATATTTTTCTGCGTAGAAGAAAATATTTGATTTTTCTGTTATTCTTCATGTAGCATAAACACAGTATACTACATGGCGCCTTTGGCCACCATGATTCTCGGGATACCGGCATTACTACTGGAAGGCAACGGAATCTTGAGTTGGTTTGAAGCACACCCGTCTCCCTGGTCAGCTCTCATCATAATATTCAGTTCTGGTGTCTTAGCCTTCTGTCTCAACTTCTCCATCTTCTATGTCATTCACTCCACAACCGCAGTCACATTCAACGTAGCTGGAAACCTCAAGGTAACAAAGACAATCTTAAACAACATAACTAATATTTTCTTTCGAGTTGGTCTGGATGATCCAAACTCACAAAAGCTAACAACTTTTAATTCGATTCACTGGCAATGCTAACCTCTTATTGTTTGTTTGCAAATCATGTAAAGTTTTTTTCGCATCCAAGTCTTGAGCATGCGTTATATTCTTTTTTGCAGGTTGCGGTGGCTGTATTGGTGTCTTGGTTGATATTCCGTAACCCAATATCGTATATGAATGCTGTTGGATGCGGAATTACGCTTGTGGGCTGCACATTTTATGGATACGTGAGGCATATGCTTTCGCAGCAGCAGCCGGGAACTCCTAGGACTCCTCGTACCCCAAGAAACAAGATGGAATTACTTCCTCTTGTTAATAACGATAAACTCGAAGGCAAAGTTTGATCTCAAGTTCAGCATTCACTGCTGCAGACAAGGGCTGTTGAATTTTTACTACATATGCATTTTACTCGAAAACCTTAATAGAGAAAAGTAACATTTTGTTTTGTTTTGGGCTCGTAGAAAAGATAATGGTTCCTCCTATTTATATCTCTGTGATATGTAGAATCTTTAATTTATCTAATACATTTTCAGAAACCCTGAGAGAGTAGTACAATTGCTATTTTTTTAATTTGCTATGTGTATATATAAATGAAGAAACTATGCACTAAGGTCATGCCTAAAGCAAGGCTCGAGAGATCGATATATAATCTCTGCTATGTTATTGCTGAGCAAACATGTTTAAAACTCTTCCTGAAGTGTGGAGCTTTTCTAATTTCTATACAACTGAAACTGGTTTGTTATTCATCTCTTCTATACGTGCTGTGTTGACCCAAGAATGCAATATCTTCCGAGGATAGATCCATTGACAGATAATTTCGAGCTTCTCTTGACCTAAATCGACGAGAATGGAGATTAGAAAGAAATCAATCATACTCTGAAACAGTGGTGGGCTAATTGGTACTGACCTTCGCCGTCTGCCTTTCTCCATGGCTCCGGATAAATTAGAGGGATTAGCTCTTGAAATCTGCCCTATGAATGAAGCATATTCATGGAAAGCTCTTCCTTTCAATGATCTCGGAGGAACTATTGACTCTAATATGCTCGAAAGCTGTACCATTCGATCACTGCATTCGGAAAAAAAACAGCAACTCCGATAAGAGAGCAGTACAAATTTTTGGAAGACAAGTGTATCAGTAAGAAATTTGCAATAGCAACAGATGAACGCAGTGACAATGATACACAAGTAATTAATAGCTCATATATGTTGGGAGGATAATATTACCATTTTAATACGTCTATATGTGTTTCTGGTTTCATATCCAAGCAGCTTCCACTGCTCCATGTATAATCCTGCTTTGTGTCGTCTACTACCAATCCTCCACCTGGTACCATGGTGGCTGATGAAGTGGGGACGGATCCTGTTGTAGCTATTTGGTTTGTGAAAAAGCTAAATCCTTGCTGTGCGACAATGGAAGTCATCTGTTCAAGCACATGAGGTAAACCAGACATGTCAAGATCTCCAGAAACGTTCATCATTGGCTCCATAGCAACCTAAAGAAGTGAATTCCACAAGTTTAAGTGTCTGAGCTGACAACTGTGAAAAAAAAAATCTGGAAAGAGGAAGCTGAATGGTAATTTAATACTCACAATGTTTAGGCATCTAGAACGCGTCAGGTCAGCTTCTGAAATTAGATTGGCTATCTGATGAGTGAGATCAAGAACTTGTGGAGCTTCTACAGGTTCCGAATCCAAGTATGGCTTCAGATCAGTATGACTCGAATAGAGTTTTTTCCATGATTCTTGCACCGTGTATCTTGAGGTATCAAGCTTCCATTTTTTAGCTGTCTTTAGTGTCATACCAAAATCTATACGGCTGCATTCATCTGTTACTTGTTGCATCTTCTGGGAACTCCCTATATATTCCTTAAAACAATCTTTCATCATTGTCCCATCAGAAGATTCTGCAATGATCTCACACGTATTCTTTAGGCAATCAAAAGTCCGGAATCTGTCTATATATATCTCTTTTGATGGGGAATTCTGTACAACGTCTTCACTCATGGACATTTCTGCTCTTCCATCAAAATGACCACAAGATACCGCTCTTGGTGACAGCTCAGCTTCACCATCCATTAAAGTTTCTGGAACGTATGAAGATTCTGGTACACATGATACATCAACTGACTGGGACACCTCATTAATGCAAGAGACTTTTGATGTCTCATACTTATAACAACTTGTTTCCGATATATCTGCTCTGGACGGAACTGAAGGATCAACTAGTGGGATTGTTTCCTTTTGCATATCTGGATAATATGAGAACAACGTACCATCTTCTTGGAAAACTAATCCGTTGTCCTTCTGATGTCTTGAAATTGAAACCCGTATGTCCCTCAGAGGTTCATCTTCCGAATCAGAGGACATCACAACATTGAGCTTCCTCCTTCTGTTTGGCCGAGAGAAAGACAATGGTTCGTAGGAAGTGTCGGTAAGCTCAAACGGAATACTTAAGACGTCTTCTAATTCATCATAATCCTCAAAACAAGTGGTCTGCCTTAACATGGCTGCTTTCTTGGCTTCTATGGTGTTCTTTTCTGTGTCCTGCCTCCACAGTCGATTAAGCATTTTTTCTTTTTCAACCTCTTGAACAAATACATTAACTGTGTTATAACTTTCCTCCGCCATGGATAATGATTTAGCAATCTCACTCTCCACAAACTGTGATAACTGAGAAGGAAAATCCCGTGAAATTATCTCGGGAAGCAGCACGTGACCAGCTTCATGGTCAAAGCGATCTGGATCACCAGTGTTCTTCACCTTCCTGGCTGGGTATGGGAATTTAAAATGTAAAGAGATCAAATGTTAGAACATAATCAATAGCTGAACATACTCTCACGTAGTCTTAAACTGGTGAACCTGTGGAGACTAAAATTATTTTTTGTATGTACCTCTTTTGGATTTACTCGGAAACCAAAATTGTAATTGCATAATCGCTCTCCGTATATCACCACCACTAAAAATGGTCAATTGCTCTAGTGAACCAGGATTAAGTTTAACCTCCTCTGCAGCACAAACCTGTTGAACAACAAATGTTAGAAGACTCCAATTAACAACCAAAGGTTACGCATCAGAATATGTACCGAAGAAAGGTGGCTAAACAGCTCTTCTGTTGATGGCAAAGAAAAGCAGATTTCTATCCTCTCCAAGTTGTCCGGTAAACCATGATTCTTGTCTGTATATCATCCGGTAAACCATGATGCCATCAGTAGATTTAATTAAGATATACTACAAGTGAGAAAGAAAAAAGAGTATTTTAAACATGGACGAATATTACCATTGGCAGTCAATACCACAGGCCCTTTTGCTTTCTCAGCAATCTGCTGAATAGCAGAAACGAGACCACGATCTTCAGCAAAGGAAATATCTACATCCTCAAAAAGAATTAAAGGCTTCAAGTTAGCTCTGTCATTCTGGATATGTAATACAGGTGCCACTTCAATCACATCCTCTACCCCATTGCCATCGGTACAGGAATTGAAAAGTGGTTCCAAGGACCTGACATAACAAATTATGTGAACATAAACACTTAATCCTTACGTTCCCATGTACTCTTAGAAATGCAGAAAATAGCAATCCAAGCATTCCTAACTGTTGACACTCTATGTACCTTGACAGGCTATATGACTTGAGAGCCTCCCCAAATTTCTGCCTAACAATTGTTCCACTTCGGCATTCTGATGCATTAGACTATAGACAAAAGTCATTAGAGACATTCATTTAACAGTAGCTAGAGATGATTTGCAAAGGTAAATATTTCCATGCCATAAGGAAGAAGAAAATGCTCCTTTTGCAGGATACAACACTTAAGATACATTTAGCGGAAACACGTTTATACCTCAAGGATTTTAAATCCTTGTTCCTTAGCACATGCATGAACAGCTGCAGATTTCCCACTCTGCAACACATGCACAATCATACTCACTAACATAAGAGTCTCATACATGAAACTCAGAAAGCAATGTAGAAGTAAAAACTGACGGTTGGAGGCAGAATATCTTATCACATACCCCAACTGGACCAACAATTAAGAGAACATTTTTCAAGCAGTCTTCAGCACCAGTATTTTCTGAGTCAGAATAACTTTCGGAACAGTTGTAATCAGCGTCTTGGGATTTCTCTTCATCACTACTCAAAAGGTCTTTGCTTGGCTGAAAGCCTCTCTCATGCCATTGGCACAGCCATTCATTCATTAGATTTACAGATTCAGTATTACCACATACCTTCAAGACGTGTAAGAATAAATATGAGAAACTTGTGTTTGCTGCTTTTCCTTAATCATATTATCCCAGAAAATATAAACATGCATATTTCACTGAGAAGGCAGTATATTCAAATTTTCTAACCTCCGAGGCACTTCTTGGCTGGTACTTATCTACCCATAAGCTATTACGAGGCTGGCCACTGAAATCATTATTACATAAATTAAAATTTAAAGGTCAAACATGTGCTCTGCTAGTGACCTCAAACCATAAAATTACTACCTTTCTCGACATGATATGTTTTGCAGTCCATGAGAAGTGTCTGCTGCACCACCAGCATGATTAGACAAGTTAACTGCTTCATGAACTTCACAATCCTAGAAAGAGTGCAGGAAATGACCCTTTTGTCATGAATGTTTCCAAGAAACAAAAAAAGACAGACCAAAAGGAAATTTGTTTAGCTCACCACCACTTGTGCTCCGTCTAAGGAGCCAAGGTACCTGGGTGCCTCCTCCTGGTATGCTATTGAGACTACCGGAGACGCCTCTGCGTTACCTTCTGATTGACTAGCACATTTTTCAGGCTCCTCATCATCGATGACGCACACGTCAGGACGTAGTAAAGTCGGCAGTTCGTTTAGATCAAATTCCTTCGGTCCATGTTTAAGAGAGCCGAATGTTATTTGTTGATCAGGACTCCAAGTGGTGGACGTATGCTCAATGAAAGTCCAGTTCTTCCAATCAATGGTCAGATAACCATCCTAAGAAGAAGGTTAGGCTATTCAGATTGCTTTGTTAGTTAACATGATCGAGGAAGTTACCCTATATTATATACAGCATACCTGAAATCTATCAAATACGTGGATAGGGCCGATGGTGACACTTTTATCTTTTCCTTGATCCTGACACCTACCACTCTCTGCTGCACCTGCTTCTTGATTTTTTTTACCTCCTTTCCAAGACGAGAAAAACGGATGTATGTGCTTGCCAGCAGACATCCGCGAATCTTCCTGATAAAATAAAAACCAATAAATTCACAGACTTCAGACCCAATTTACATATCAGGCCAAAGGTCACACCAAATCTTAGCCAAGTGTTTTACATTTGTCCGTAATTATATTGATGATTTACTTACCTCAGCTCTTAATTTTGCTTCCAGCCGCAAATTGGGAACTGGAGGTGAGACATTGGCAGCAATCGTTTGATCAGTAGCAGCTACAATCCCGTTTTTAGTTGCATTTTTCTTAGGCGTTGATTTACGAGGCGACTTTCCTTTAGCCATCTTCATCGGAAAGAAAACAAAAAAAAAACAAAAAGAGACAACTTTTACAAAATCTTCGCCAGAGTAATCCACATTGTAGAAGAGTCCTTAACTAAATTCTTCTAGATACAAAACTCTGCAGGATAATCCTACAAAACTAAACCAGCGTAAATTACAAATGTAAAATAACGAACCGACCTTCTTCGAAGCTCCGTTCTTCGTAGTCCTCTCTTTCTGTTTTCTCGTCTTCTTCCCTTGGCTGCTACAGAAATCACCATCTCCTCCTTCGCCTTCCTCTTTGTTGCCGGCATCGCATTTCCGGTCTCCATTGGACTCAATTACATCCTCCGATTTATGCGGGACCAACGACGACTGAACCAACTTCCGACGGACATTCCTCCGTGGAGTCTGATCCACTTGGATCACCGACGCAGCAATCCCGTCTCTCTCAGCTGAATTGTCCATCGGGAAAAATCGTCAATTAAGGGTGTATGAAACTTGAATTTCGAGAAATCAGAGTTAGGGTAGAATCTAGGGTTTTTGGTGTGAATTTGGGGATCTTGGTAAGATAAATTTATAACGTTGAAGGTTTAAAAATAAAGTATATGTCTGAAGTCGTAAATAACACAGATGAATTTGGAGGGAAGAATATTCCGTTTTCGTTTTCCCCGCTAAACTTAAGACCGTGTTTGGATCATAGCTCTTTCTGCAGCTCTTTTACACACTGATTGTTTATATTTTAATTGATTTTAAAATTTTAAAATATTATTGATTTCTAAATTTAATTAGTATTTAATAATTATGATGTTTTTCTTTGGATTTAACAACAAAAAATTTCTAAACCTACTAAATCTATTAATAAATCAAAACCACAATTAAATAACACCTTGTTTGAATTAAGATTTATAAATTATGGAACTAATAACACATGATTTCAACATAGATTTTAAAATCATAAAATGAATAATATTAGATTTATTTTAGATTTCCAATTTATTAAAATACACAAACCAATAACCTTTATTTAACCTATAGAATTATCCATAATACATTAAACCTAAGTTACACATGCACACAATTCAAATGATCTTATACAGTAGTTTTAAAAATATAATTTTATTAGTTTCATGTGGAAAGATAATTTGTAGTTCCATTGACTACTACAATTTATCCTTGTTGACCGTTATACCGGTAAATTATTCCAAAGAGGGGCAAATCCGTCATAGCAAAAATATATCTGCAAAATCGCGAAGCTGCCGTTGTCTTTTGTCTGCTGCTCTCTCACTCAGCTCTCAACTATTTCAAATAAAGTTTTAACTTTTCCTCTCTCTCTCTCTCTCTCTCTCTCTCTCTCTCTCTCTCTCTCCTTCTAAGTGAAAGAACAAATATTTTCTGGTTCTTCACTACTTTTAAGTTTCTAAAGATCTTGTTTCTGAGCTTCTTCTGTAGATTCTACTCTCGCCATTTACCGGAAGAAAAAAGAAGAGTGAGTGTATTTGACCCTACAAAAATTCGAAATTTGTAGAACCCTAGAAGATCTGAAGCAAGTATCTGTTTATTTTCTGTTGGGGGCAGAGAAACCAGAACCCTTGAATAGAAAAATGAAGAACCCAGAAAAACCCTTATTTCTGTTTCTAATTCTAGCTTCGAGCTTAGCATCAATGGCGACTGCGAAATCTACAATAGAGCCCTGCTCCAGTAGCGACACTTGCAACTCGTTTCTCGGCTACACGCTCTACACCGACCTCAAAGTTACAGAAGTCGCTTCCCTCTTCCAAGTGGACCCAATCTCCGTGCTCCTCTCTAACTCCATCGATATCTCTTACCCAGACGTCGAGAACCATGTCCTTCCCGCCAATCTCTTCCTCAAAATCCCAATCACTTGCTCCTGTGTCGACGGAATCAGGAAATCCATCTCGACCCATTACAAGACTCGTACTTCCGACACCCTAGGATCGATCGCTGACTCTGTTTACGGTGGTCTTGTCTCGCCGGAGCAGATTCAGGTGGCGAATCCGGCGATTGACTCTTCTACTCCCGATGTAGGTACAAGCCTTGTGGTTCCCTTGCCTTGCGCTTGCTTCAATGGTACCGATGATTCTCTCCCGGCACTTTATCTATCTTATGTTGTGAGAGGAATCGACACAATGACTGGAATCGCAAAGAGATTCTCGACCACTGTTACGGATTTAACAAACGTGAATGCCATGGGAGCTCCTGATATCAATCCTGGAGATATCCTCGCTGTTCCATTGCTAGGTGAGATCCACTCTCTCTCTCTCTCTCTCCCTTTATTTGATTAGAAAGTTCTAATTCACTGAAACTGAAGTCATCTTCAGTGGCATAAGAGGTGTAAAGTCTCAATCTTTTTATAGGAGTTTGCAATTCAGTGATATGTAACTACTTAGAATATTGAATGGTTTGTTGTTTTGTATGATATCCTCTCAGCTTGTGGTTCCAATTTCCCCAAATACGCTACGGATTACGGACTGATCATTCCAAACGGAAGCTATGCTCTCACCGCAGGCCACTGTGTACAATGCAGCTGTTCACTCGCAAGCCGCAGGTATTTTAGCGATTGAGTTTTGTTGAAGTAGATTTTCGCTAACTAGCTGATGTTTGACATTTGGTGTGATGCAGTATGTACTGTGAGCCTGCTTCTTTGGCAGTCTCTTGTTCCAGTATGCAATGTAGAAATAGCAAGTTCATGCTCGGGAACATCACTTCGCAGCAGAGTAGTGCTGGTTGTAAACTTACTACTTGCAGTTACAATGGTTTCGCCAATGGCACTATCTTGACCACGTAAGGAGACTTCTCTTATCGCATTTTCCCCTGCTAATGAGTTTAAACAACCTATTTAACCGATATCTCTCTTCTCGGTTTGTTTTCAGGTTATCCTTGTCTCTCCAACCTCGATGTCCTGGTTAGTATAATGACACATCATGATTATAAGTATAAGCCCACTGAATAAAATCTTGGTCTTTTAACTGAAATGCAATTGGCCAAAAAATCTGCAGGACCTCAACAATTGGCGCCCCTTATAGCTCCACCTGATACTGTTCCACAGGAACTAATGTATGCACCTTCACCTTCACCTACACCTTCACCTTCACCGGAGAATGATGGTGTTGCTGGTGGAGGATCCATAGTTGCGGCTTCACCAAGAGGATCTACGGTTCCTTCAAGCAGTTCGATCCCGGGTAATCCAGCTAATGGTCCAGCCGGGAGTATCTCTATCGCTTCTTGCCGGTCGAGCTACCACTCATTCGTTGTGTTTTTGATCTCCATTGCTTGTTACTCTTTTGTTTTCTTGGTTTGATGCAAGACGATCTCACCATTAGCCTATTTTTTCTTTGTTTAATTATATGAACACTAGTGATTGAAACAACTTTGTATCGATGGAAAGCCGGCTGACGGTTTATCCCGGTTTGAAAATTGTCCGGTTTACTGTCTTGCAAGTAGATAACCTTATTATAACAACCTACAAGAAGCTAGTATACCGGAATTCGAGAGTAGCAAAACCCCTATATTGCGGATTCTTAATCACTTGTGTATGCTTGATCAAACTAATTTTTAGTTATATGATTCAAAATTAATCCATCAAATATTTTACGTTGTATATGAATCCTATTTATAAAAGGTGAAGGGCATCAGAGTTTCGTGAAGTGTAAGGTTTTATGATTTTATAGGAGTGTTAAGGTTTGAAGTGAAAAATCATTTTATGATTATTAACAGTGGTTATAAGTTAAAAGTTACATAATGAAAAACTATGATAAAAAGTTACATAAGTTAAAAGTGTAAGGTTTTTAGATGGATTGTAGATGAATTCAACATTACATGCAAGAGGCCTCGTTGCGAGAATCGCATAATGTTGTTTTCCATATTTTTTCTGTCATCTCCATCGTTAGAAGATCCATACGAAAATTTCTAGAAAAGAGTTTCAGTTATTAATAGTTTATTTAATTTTATACAGTAAGCTTTTTTTAAGGTGGTTATGAAACTTAACCAGTAATAAGACTAAGTCGTGTTTAAAAAGAGAGTCAATAGTAACATATATCTCTTAATTGCATAATCGTTACATGAAAGTATGTTAGTTAATATTACAATATTTTGCGCGTCTAATAACACCCAAGTCGTTGATTTGATTTTAATATAAAGTAACTAAGTGTGATATATATAAGATCAACAAATTATCAATAGTTGCTTATAGGTGTATTTAAACATGCGCAAATATATCTATTTAAGAAGCAAGACAAGAACTGACGGCAACGAAGATGTGCTAGAGTAATTTGAAATATGTATGTTACTTTAAGTTTCATCGAATTTTCTTTTGTGAGATTCATAACACCATCCCAACTTTACTAGAATGAACTTATTATGTATAATCATGTTAAATTTTGACACTATTCCTCAAGAAAAATAGTTCTCGGATGTTTTATTTTGTTTTGTTTGCGAAAGAAACAATATTAATTATATTATATAAATTTTCGCAAATTATATAATATGACATTATGATGAAACCCAGTTATCTCGACTTTCCTAGAAATTTCTCATATACTTTACATTTATAATATGACATTAAACTATATATTTGCATGTAGGTAGCCCTACATTAATTATTTTATCTTCGTATTCAACCCTATTATCTCTTACATGCACTTTCTTCGAAATTTCTTATGCAAAAGCCGTACCATCGTATCAGTTTCTTTATAGATAATAAAAGAACTGTTATGTAACTAAAGATACAGTTTTTTTAATATATTTCAAGTAGTCGAAGATATTGTTAGATAACATATGTAATAATGGTAAAGGTTATCTCTATGTTTAGTTGTTGGGAAGGTACGGAGGGAGTATGGTGCCAGTGAAGCCTCCCGGTATGGGCTACCGCTTAAGCAATGTTCTTGGAAGTTTCGAAAAAATAGAATATACTATTTATAAACATTTGCCATTATCAGTGTTGACAAATTAAAATTAAAAACATTTGCCATGAGTTTAAATTGTTGATTACAAGTCCTCAAATAGTGCTACATTGATTCATGATTCTTTATAATTAGGTCATATATTGATAGGCCTCTGGCCGAGGGAGATAGCTAGCTAGGAGATCATGCATCCGAAAATTTTAGAAAAAAGAGAAACAAAGACTCATAAACGACGATAGTTAAACATCTATTCCTTTCTATATTTATACCAAACAAACCAATTAGCTATCAAAAATGTATTCTCAGAAAAGAAAGGATACGTACCTGGATACGTGTACGTGTATGAGAACACTAATCTATATATGTGAGATGAAAACTATTTTGGGAAACTTATATTTTTTTTTTTCAATGTGCAATGTCCAGTGTGCACATTACATTAGTTACATACTTTATTGGTAATTTATATTTTCTGCTTATCTCTGTTTTTTTTTTTTTTTAATTTGTTGCATAAGATCGTTCATATACCAACTTGACATCGAAATGTTTTAACTATACCACACTTGGAATCACATATATTCTGTAAACTACTGTCACTCACTAATCACTATAAAGTGGTAAAAGTATTTATTTCCGACGGATAATAATTCGTACCGGTAAAAGTAGTTGCAAAAAAAACACACACACAAAAGTCCATAAAGATATAAAGTGGTAAATTAAAATTACCGTATAATAAAAATGGAAGAAACATCGACATGCTTTATTTTCTTCATGCAAATTTTTTTTTGCTGGAAAGCTGACAAAAATCGCCTCTCTTTGACCTTTAAGGGTTTGCTTAGGACCAAAGTGTGAAATGTGTAAGGGAAGACAAGTCTCATAAGCCCCTTCAAGCTTTGTAAGAAAGTCAAGGCTGTCCCCGAAAAGAACATGACATCTCTCAACTCTTCGATCATGTGCTCTTGCGTATCTTTAAGTCATATAAGGCTTGTTTTGGCTTTTGCCAAAATACACATGCTTCTTTTGAAATCATTATCTTACTTTAGTATCTATCTACACACCTCCATATTTTCACATGCATGCACAATATTATTGTGGTATCTAACAATTCTTCTTTGGTATATAAAGCTTCGTAAACCAGAAAATTTAAATTAATTTTGAAATACGCAGTTAGTATAGAATTTTGCATTAATTAATTAGACTGAGTATGTAGAATTGTTATGATTTGGATTTCATATCCGTTCTTAAATGTGTGACACGATATTACGATATTCGTTCACAGCATTAGCAAAGATAAATTAGGTTCAACAAATCAATTAAGACTATTACAAATCAAATATTGATTCACCAATGACATGAAACTACTGAGTTATAATCCTCTGATCTGTATAAATAGTTCATACATGTAATATGAATTTGGATAACAGTTCATTACTTGATTGGTTAAGAATAAGAGATAGGCAAATCTAGTTGTGTAGTTTATAGCTAGATTCGACGTGGAGAATCTCCTTCGTGCAATGTTTTATGAAAGAACAAAGTTAACTTAAAGTAACGTTGGCCCATATATGATTTGATTGAATCTTTATATATGAGAGAAAAAATTAGAACGTAACTTTGTTCCTTTATTTTTTGCCTTTTTATTTGAAAATGTTAGAAACAAGAAGATAAAGATTAATTAAGTTGTTATCGTCATATCATATAGTTTTGTTACGTTGATCAAAGATAGTACTTATTGATTTGACCATCAGTAAACTCACACCACAATTGTATACATATTTTTTTTACCAATATCTCTCGTTTTAAACCTTCTTCTGGGTGTATAAGAAGTGATAAATAAATAAATGAACGATATTGTTTTTAACCAAAACTAAAATAAAGTATGAAGAGTTAGAGAAAACGCGGTTTTCTGCAGCACCGAGACAGAGTGGAAACAGCTGTTGGTTTGAAGTGATTCACTCACTTGAGGCTTTCACCAAGATTGCTCTTCACTATTTGGCTGCGCGTTTAAATTTCTTCATATTATTATTATTATTATTATTATTATTATTATTATTATTATTATTATTATTATTATTATTATGTATATGTTACATTCTACAGTACAAGTACACACAATTTTTTTTGCTTAAATTTTTAGACCTTTGTTTTTTAATAAGGGTTCAGGTTTTATTTTAGTTTATCATTTTTTTTGTGAGACTTAACATGTTACTTCACGAAGCTGCCTCCCCTTTGCCCTTCATATATATCAGAATCCTATGTATTTTCTTTATTATATATATTCCCTTTTGGGCTATTATTTCTTTATTAACTTCATTCATCAATCATTCTTCTTTTTTGGTAATAACGAATTTTGCAATTTAGCTTATAGTCAATCTAAAAGATATTTGTGAAGACATATTATAGAGTAAAGATCATCATGGTGTGAAGAAGTGGCTTGGGAAGTGGGATGCAAGTTAAACAATCTCCGAACATATGACTTTTAATACTAACTAATTAGCATTTTTCCGTATGTTATAATATTAATTAGGACTTTTTACCACCAGTCGTTGATTAAAGCATAATGTTATTTAAAAAAAAATCAGAATGTAAATTAACTCGTTTAATAACATAGACCAATGAGCAGGTCTAATGAGTCACTTTCTTAGAAAGATCGTAGGATTTGACACAATCAAACGCAGCTGTAATTTGCATTTCCGGAAAATGATAGCAACAAGAATATTATTATTGGTGAAAAACTCATTGATTTTTTTTTTAATATAATATTAATTTTGCTTAAAATATCATTTTTTGCGATTCAAATATCAGTTTTTTAAAATAATATTATTGTTTTGACTGAAGACTACTAACTGAATATTATCTTATTAATTTTAATTAATATTAATTTCTAAATAATAGTGGTATATTCTTTTATTTTATTTCAAAAAAATAATTTTATTCAATAAATTTATTAAAAAATAGCAACATACATGTATTTTATACCCAATTTTTTATAAATAAAAAAATCTCAAAATTTCATGTAAAAGAATTGAGTCTCATCATTTGTCTTAACAAAACTAATTTTTATTCTTAAAAAAAACCCAATAAACTCTAAATCATAATGAAAACTTCATTTTCCTTTTACAAATAAAAATCTCAACCTCAATTTATTTATAGTAATCCTCGATTTCCTCATCGTGGATTCCGTACAGCTAGCTGTACACTTATTTTCCCCAAATTTTTTATATTTTAATCTAATATGTTTAACAAAAAAATAAAAAGGTTAAATCCGATACTTACTTTCAAGTTAATCAATTTAAGACCAATATTTAATAGTATATAATATATCTTTCAAGTTAATCAATTTAAGACCAATATTTAATAGTATATAATATATATATATATATATTCAAGTTCTTTTTATTTTCCATGTAATTTTAACCTTCAAACGTAAAAAATAACGTAGTATTCGAATTTGAATGCAATTAGATATCTTATATTAATGATTCGGTTAATATAATCACCCTTACTATATATTAACTTTTTTCTAAGCCCCGAAGAATTTCAACAACTCATAGATATAGATATTCATATTATACAAACATAGGAAACAAAATCTGACATATCCATTTGTGATATGCGGGTAAAACAAAGTACTAATAAAAAAAACACCTGTCATGCACCAAAAATCATACTATTTCATTTGACCAAATTTTAATTTATTAAATAAACCCGTATTGTCTCCTTCTCTCGGTTTCCCCCCAAATCAATCCATTGCTATATAATCTCCTCTCCACAACATTATTTCCCATCCAAAATACTTTTCTTACATTAACATTTATATCAAACATTCCAATCAAACGCAAAATTATCATAAAAATATGGTGAAACAAGAAAGTAAGATCCAAGTTACCACTTCCTCAACGTCACTGTCTCAATCTTCTTCTTCTTCTTCCTCGTTGGCATTGCATCATCAAGCTTGTAAAAACAAGATAAAGAAATACAAAGGAGTGAGAATGAGAAGTTGGGGATCATGGGTCTCTGAGATTAGAGCACCAAATCAAAAGACAAGAATCTGGTTAGGTTCTTACTCAACCGCAGAAGCAGCTGCTAGGGCTTACGACGCTGCTCTCTTGTGTCTTAAAGGCCCTAAAGCCAATCTCAACTTCCCACACATCACTACTACTTGTCCATTTTTTACTGACACCGATGAAAAGACCCTTTTGTCCCCCAAATCTATCCAAAAGGTCGCCGCTCAAGCCGCTAACTCCATCTCTTTTGCCTCCTCCAATGATGATGATGATCATGATAATGGTATCCATCACCATCCATCTCCTTCTTCTTCAGCTGTGTCTTCTCCGCCAGATGATCATCATTTTGATGATGAATTAGTATCATTAATGGGATCATTCGTGGATGAACATGTATCTTTGATGGATCCATCATGGTATGATCATAATGAGATGTTCTTCATCAACGGAGCTTTTGATTATTCTCCACGATTAATTAGCTCGAAGACAAGGATAGATGACTTCTACGACGATGCTGATATTCAGCTATGGAGTTTCAGTTGATCGCACGGTCCATATTATTCGACGAAACATTTTCAAATCACATTATTTCATTCGATTTATTCTTTTAAATTTATCAATTATCATTCGTCGTTGTTGTTTCTTCAAGTTGCTTGTTGCTCGGAGCGAATTAATGACAGATGTGTAATTCATAATATATATATTTAATACATATACACTAATTTAAGAAGATCACATGAACCAGAGGTCTTTTTTTGTCACTTATTGACTTTTTCATGTGTTTTTTCAGTTTATTTTATAACACTTACAATGGGGTGCCCACTTATAATAAGTTATAAGTAATTAAGTAGTACTTTATTACATATTTTATTAATCATGTACTTCCCAACCCGTGGATTTTTTGTATGATCGGGTTGGATAGGATTCGAGTATCAATACCTCAGAGAAAAAAAAGACATGCAAAAGTTGAATAAATGTTCGTGTTCTATTTTAAAACTAAATGCACAAATGAAAAAGAGAGGTTTTCGAAGCAGCCAAAGTCCAAGCCTACTGATATATAGCAATTGGGGAAATCCACAGAACCAAGAGAAGAGAAGGGAAACATAAATAAATTAATACCAACTCAACCTTGGCGGACGTCCAAGGAAATTTGATCAAGGGAGCAAGAATAGAGATGGAAACTGACTATGGATTTGCAATATATATAGATCAAACTGTTATAGCTTCATTATATTAGTCAATTTATGATAGTAGAAAATGGATAGTGGAAGTTCCTTAGTTATATTAGTCAAGCGTGAGGGAGCGCATTGGTGAGGTTGGTCAAGGTACGAGAAAGCATCGTCTTCACCTCATTATTAGCATTGAATTACTCTATCTCAAACTGGTACCCCACGGACACAGTTCAGCATCCCTCGATTTGAAGATGTATGACGAAGCCGCAATGTGACCTTGTTAGGATCCTTTCTTTACGAACATCTCATAAGCCGGCCCATCTAAACGGCCCGAACAATTAGTTTTGGTTCCTCCGAATGTGTTTCCTCGATAAGAAACCCATCGGACTTAGCAACAATTTTTTAAAAAAAGAATATAATATCATTTAAAATAATAATTTAATATTTGAGAAAATTGTTTCCGTTAAAAATGAAAAGAATATTACATTTAATAATATAATAATAATAAAAAAATTAGTGTGAACTTTAGTGTTGTAATTGGACATAAAAAAAAAAACAAAAAAAAATACTATAACACTAAATTTGGTGTTAATGGTTGGAGTTCCTATATTAGCATAAATCATTGGATGCGGAGTGTCGCGGGGAAAGCTAATTGACCAATATGCTTTGGGTCAAACAATGAACCCCATTGGACAAACAATTACATCTAATCCCTCAATTAATTTAATTAAAAGTATATCAATGCGTGAGTTTAATAATACTAATAAAAAACCATCAGAATTATTTGTATTATGCCTATACTCTTTGCATGTAATAAATTTCGTAATAAACGAGGCCATAGACAATGCATGTCATACGGAATGATGGAATCTTAAGAAAGTAAAAACAAAAAAAAACAAATGATTAATTGTGATGCGAAATAGTTTCTTCCCCAAAGCAATAATGTACAAAAACAAGTTTTCTCTTCTCGTCCACAAATATTCTTAATTAATCAGTAAATCGTAATAATAAATAATCTAATTAATGAAATGGTTTACATGCAATGATACGTATTATTGGCTGTGTGTATATGTCGTATATTGAATAGCATGGCAGCCTTAACCTGTTGTCGACCAATCAAAGAATTAAATTACGTGTCGTGAGTAAATATCTCAATAATTTCAATAAATGCTTTTTATTCAAAGCTCTAAGGCAATATTTAATGCGAATTGATTTTTCATCTATAGGACACAGTACATTTTCTGTTTATAAAGCTTGAATATTGGACCAACTGTTTTTTCTTAGAGGAATTTTGCATGTTGAGTGGTTAGAAGAGACTTCTAAAGTTTGAATGTCCAAATATTTTTGAGTCAAACTGTCGATGTAAGCAAAATTACCATGACATACTTGCCTTAGCGTACCGATTATTCGATTTACCATATACATATAATTTTAAATATTTCGACACATTTTATATACAGGACTGCTGCTACGAAATTGAGGCTAGGATGGTTTATTTGAAATTAAGCATGAGCTACGTGTGCATTAGTGAGTGTTAACGATTTTCTTACAAGAGAAATTCGATAATCCTACTTTTTTAAAATGAATAACTATAGACGTGTATTAAGTTTTAAATAAATACAGAAATTAATAGCATAATTGGCACACCAATCGCGGTTACTGAAAGAATATTTTTTTATCATTGGCAACATGCCATTGCCAACGTATCAAGTATGCATGGATAAAAATGTACATAAATATAAGAAAGGATAAGGATATATATAAAACAAAAATTAAGAATAATATCTCGAGCGATGGTTATTAACGAGGCATGCTTTGGACGTGTTTTTGCCGTAATCAACTTTTCTTTATTTAAGTTTCAATGTTGATATCATGATGACAAGCTGATTATTAATAGTTATAAACTTTATTATCTTATTCATATGATCATATCCAAAATAAGTTTGGATATAACTTGAAAGTATGAATGACTCGAGAGATGCTTAGCTATCACAATATATTTCGATTGTGCTTTAACTGAAAAATCAGTGGAGTACATAAGATTGACGCATTGAGATTGAATTGGCTCGTACACTCAAGAATGTAGTTTTCTAATTTTTAAATATCAAAATTACTAATCTATTTATTCCATTGGTCAACCAAGACGAAAAAAAACCATGGATTTTTTTACTATATTAGTAATTAGATACATATGTGTAAACAATCGTTATGCAATTGAAACAGTTATATGGTTCGTGCATTCATTACATAAGGTACGGTTACTACATGTAACTATATTAAAACTAAAATTTAGAAATACTATAAAATATTTAATGCGTTCGCCTAATACATGCACAATATGAAGAGAGTTTCCGAGAAGTTTTGAATTGTTGTAACTAATTTGGTCAGGCCACTTACAGTAGCAGGCCATAGCGATCCATTGATTTTTAGGTTTTTTTACTTGATATGGCCACTATCTAGCTTACGTTGACAAGTCTGGGTTCGAAGAATCTTCCTTTTTCTTTTACTTATAATAATAATATTAATATATTATAATCTGTTTTTTTTAAAGACAAAGGAGATCAAATCAAGCACAGATTCCGAATTTAAGATAGCGTTTAATCAAAACTAAAATAATCTACATGTCAGTGTTTCGGACCAATAGCAAAACATCAATCAATCATCCACATCATAACTTTGTACAAAAAAGAAGAAGAACAGAACATGACTGCTTCTATATACATTTACATTCTTAGTTAAAAAAGAAAACTTCCATAGCAAAGCTTCTCAGAATTTCAAGATCACCAGGGCTACAATAAAAAGACCCCGCAAAAAAAAAAAAACATTTGACTTTTTTTTTTCTGTTAATGTCATCTTTACTTTGTCAATTTTCATTTTTCACAAAGTTTACCTTCCATCTGATTTTGAACGGCTTTCACAGCTGCAATTCTCGCAGCCGTCGCAGCTTTGTTAGCAGCAGCTACAGCTCGCTTCACCTTCTCATCGACCCGTCCCTGATTTACGCCTTTTTTTGCCATCTCTCGAGCACTCTGCAATTAATTACCAAAGATAAACGGTTAAAGTATCTTTGAAATCAAAACAATGTGTAACTTTCCTTACTAAAGTCCGAATATTTCTTGGTTAAAAATAAAAAAAGTTTCATCCTTTTGGTGTTATATATATACCTGAACCGCCCTATGTACCGGTCCGGTTTCTGGAGGAAGCCGGTTAACGAGATTTCCATCATCCCATTCACCGCATTTTGTATCTCCGGTTCTAAATCCATACGTGCCATAGCCTTGCTTACGACCTTCGTGCCAAGCTCCTTCGTAATAATGACCATTAGCGAAATGGTAAACACCGAATCCATGGATCTTGTCTCCAAAATACTCTCCTGCGTACTTATCTCCATTTCTACAACAATATTCATAATTCAGAACTCAGAAATGAAACAGAGAGATCTGTATATGTAATAAAAAGAAAGCTTTTTTATGTTTTTTTATACCTGAAATGGTAAGATCCAAGTCCATGTTTGACACCAAATTTAAATTCTCCAACATAAGAGCTTCCATCAGCGCAGGTTTGAACACCAGAGCCATGGCTTTGACCGTTGAACCATTCGCCGGAGTAAGAATCTCCGGTGTAAAACCAATAAACTCCGTAACCATGTCTCAGTCCTTGCTTGTACTGTCCTTTATACTTACTTCCTTTAGACCAACACTCGATTCCATAGCCATCGTATCTTCCATTGATCCAATCTCCTTCGTATCTTCCGTTTACGAAATAGTAGTAAACTCCACTTCCATTACATCTTCCTCTGTGAAACTCCCCTTCGTAGAAATCTCCATTGCTGAAGAATTGGACTCCTTCTCTTACGAACAGTCTCTTTTCTTCTTCTTCTTGTTCTTCTTCTATCTGGGTTTTCATCGATTCCGCATCTGAATCGCCGATGTACCATTGAACCGGTTTCGGTTTGTGTTTGATTCGGAAACCTAGCTTTTTACTGGTTTCTTTTATTGCGATTACGGTTTGGTTGATAACCGCAATGTTTCGCGATGCGAAGAACAGAGCAACGGCGACGAAGATCAAACCTAGCAGCAGATTCTCCGACGTGAGAATCTCACCGGTTTGAGAGAAGACGAAGAACAATAAGAAAGATGTGAGGCTGAGAAAAGAGAGGGAAGCGAGTGTGAAGGTGAGACCCGGTTTGATTCGGATTGAGCCGGTTCGATTAATTGACACGAATGATTTAGACTGTTTTCTCCTCCTCTGCTTCTCCTCTTTCTCACCGGCTTCCAGATCCTGATTCCGGTGGTGAGAGATTTCGTTAAAGTCACATTCAGTAATTGAAGAAAGGCTGTGAATTGACGATCGAATCGTCGGAGATGATCTGAGCAACGATGATTGAGTCCTCGTCAGTTTGGATTGGCTCATCTCTCCCTCCGAATAATCTCGTCGAAAAGAGAAAACGAAAAGCTTCCGAGAGACTGATCACCACTTTCTTTATCGATTTATCCGGCCAAATCTTAGACGGAAATACGTTAACCACCACTGCACCACCGTGCCGAGCATCGCAAACGGAGAAGAAAGCGAGAGATCTCCAACTCCAGAATATCTCGTTCTATTCAAGTTTTCCGGTACCGGAGGATATTCAGGGCGAAGCCAAAAGGAAGAGGAAGCTCACACTTTGCTTAGAGAGATCGAACGAAAGAGAAAGAGAAAGAGAAAGAGAAAGAGAGAGAGAGAAGGCTTTGGAGCGGGTTTGTGCTTATTTTAAGAGTCAAGAAAAAAAAATGGAGTTAGATTCAATACTGACCGTTAGATGAAAATCTGACGGTTGATTAGTAAAAGCAAAGACGCGTAGCCGTTGGATCCTGAGTAAGGGGAGAAGAAGTCCCGGTCTTGACGGGAATATTAGGAGGCGGACGCTTTTTAGCTTTACTGGTGCAGGCCGGCACGTGCCGCCACACACACATCTATTATTAATAGTTTAATTTTTCGTTTTTTATTTACAACAATTAAACTTTTCGTTTTTAGAAACTTAATTTTGCTGCAATATCTCTGCTTTTGGGGGGAATTTTCTATATTTATATAACAGTTGATTTGGACTTAGAAAGAATATTAATAAATTTAGTATATATTCATAGTAAGTCTACTTTATTTATTTAAAAGCGTACGGTACCATAGACTAAAAAAAATGAGTTGCATGTAAAATCAACGATTTCATATTGGATATATAGTTGGTGAAAACAGTAAAGTGTAGGTAATCTACCAAATCGGACGGTCGATATGAACTACTTGATACGGAAATAATTATACCAATAAAGTGAAGAAACAAGAAAAAATGGGTTTGGATCAAAATTGTGAATGAAAACAAACATTTTACCAAACATCCTCGCATGGTGCACTCCGCATTGGTAGGCCTCTGATATTTTATTTTCTAATATATTCACATGGGATAATAGTAATATAATGCATATACACTAACATTTTATATGGACTCTTTTATATGATATATACTAGAAAAATATTCCAGTTACACTTGTTTATCTCTGATAACATTAGTAATCTCGCTACTTGGCGATGATGAGATTGGGAGCTTGAGAATTGAGATAGTTACATAAAATAGTCCAACTCGTAATGAGACATTCAGCTTTTTTTTAAGGAGACATTAAGTTATTTATCTTAATGTTATTTCAAAAGGGAAGAAAACGACAATCTTAAGCTAATGACACTGATTAAATATGTTTTTTAGTATTTGATTAATTAAGCTAACATCGCTTTCACTGAGATCTAAAAGTCTTAGTTCTAAATGCATTCAATTACTTTTTTAACTTTCGGCATAGGAAAGATAATCCGACACAAAAAATGCAATAATCACATCAATTTCAGTCTTTCAGAATTCAGATAATTTTCAACCTTAATTTATTAATAAACTAATCTACGACTCGCCAAAGACTAATTAAACTAAGCAAATAAATACATAAGACGAAAACAATGCCTACTACTTGACTCATTTAATCTTGTGAACATACTTTATTAGGTTGCTTTATTGAATCAAAGTCTCTTTTCAAATGGAACCGAAGAAGAGCACAACAACATAAAAATAAGGTTTTTAGAACATCTTCTGGTTTTCAAAGTTTCATGTTCAGAGCTCAGACTGTTCTCTTAAGCTTCAGCTTCATCCTCTCAACTGCACTACGCAACGTCACTTCGTCTTTGCAGAACGTAAACCTAACCAAATTCTTCCCTTCTTCCGGATTCAAATAAAAGACGCTCGTGGGTATTGCAACGACCCCAACTTCTTTGATAAGATACTCACAGAAGGCGACATCGTTCTCCAATCCAAATGGCGTGTGATCCACTACCACAAAGTAAGTCCCGCTCGATGGGAACACTTCAAACCCGACTTCCTTTAAACCCTTAACCAGAATCTCCTTTTTCGCATTGTAATCTCTTCTTAGCTCTTTGAAGTAAGACTCGGGTGCCTTGAGAGCTACCATGGCTGCGGTTTGCATCGGTGTTGACGTGGCGAATGTGAGGTAAGAGTGTGCTTGCCGAATTCCCCATGTTAGATGAGGTGGTGCAATCGCCCAACCGATCTTCCATCCGGTTAAGGAGAAAGTCTTTCCCAGAGAATTCATGGTCACGGTTCTTTCGTACATACCGGGAAGAGAAGCTATGGAAATGTGATCCATTTCAAACGAAAGCTTATCGTATACTTCATCCGAGAACACAAGCACATCATTTTCAATGCAGAGAGACGCAATGGTTTCGAGCTCTTCTTTTGTGAACATTTTTCCAGTTGGGTTGTGCGGAGTGTTCATGAGGATGGCTCGGGTCTTGTTAGATACCGCAGCTTTCAGCTCTTCCAGGGGGATTGAGAAGTCAGGTGGCCGTAAAGTGATTCCTTTTACTTTAGCACCAGCCATAGATAGCGTCGCTTCATAGGAATCGTAAAAAGGTGCAAAGAGAATGACTTCGTCTCCAGGGTTTATTAAACCCAACATAGTTGCAGCTATGGCTTCGGTGCAACCAGATGTAACAGTGACTTCTTTCTCCGGATCAACAACAAGACCCGTATCTTCACGAAACCGCGCAGCTATTGCAGTATTGAGTTCGGGAAGGCCGTGTCCACGAGCGTACTGGTTTTTACCATCTTTAATGGCTTGGATCGCAGCTTCTTTGACGAAATCAGGACCGTCGAAATTAGGGAAGCCTTGGCCTAGATTGATTGCTCCGTGTTTGTTAGCCAATGTGCTCATTTGTGTGAAAATCGTAGTCTTGAACTTCTCTAATCGTTTCGCCACCTAAGAAATTAGGTTCAGAAATGTTAAGAACAAGGTACAGTCTTAGTTTGCAGCTACAACTGGAGATTAGTAATGTATAAATAAACCAAAATTTGATGAAAATCATTCCCAGAAAGTTGATGCAAAATGTAAAATAGATACACACTGTTAGAGGCTCTGGTTGTTCTACTAATATCTCAACACGAAGGCCAAAATAGCAAAATTATAAAGCTTTTCTGCATAGAAGAAGAGATCAGTAACGTATGCCAATGTTTACCCTAAGATCTATAGTTCTCTGTAGAATAAACTGGCAATTAAGCAAAACCCATGTAACGAAGCTTATTTGAGTCAACGAGCTAAAAAAAGCTTCAAGATGAAAACTTGGATTGATCGATGATATGGGCATTAGTGTAAGCTGTGAAAAGGCATCGTGGGACCGTACCGCATGAACAAAGTGGAAATCCAAATCGGACAAATCCAAATTTTGAAATCATTAACCACAGAGGGAAAAAAAAAAGAAAAAACATCAAATTGACAGAACAGCAGCTTCCAATGTTGCAAAAGCAGTGCCAACCAATACGAATCCAAAAATTAAATCTCCCAAATTCCAAACACGAGAATCGAAGCACTTTTCATCATTTGATTAACACAGGAACTAATTTAGCTAACAAGAAGAGATCACTAAGAAAACAGAGACCCCACGGAATGGAGAGAAATGATCACCTGGACGGGTTTCTGAGTCTGCTGAGTCGACTCGTTCTGGGTCGAAATTGTGGACATGGTAGCTCCGATTTGAGGGTTGAACGAGGCTGGTGATTTCGCGGGGCTCCGTCGGGAGTGAGAAGAAAATGGGAGAAGAGAGGATCTGAAGCTAAAATGTCTGAGCATCACACCATGTGTGTCCAGGTACATTGACTTCGCGTTTAGCTTTGTAGGGTTTTTGATACGCTCGAATTTTAGGAATTTTCCAAAGACCCACAAGTTTCAACTTTTGACACAAAAAAATGTTTTTTTTTTTTTCATTTTTGACGTCAGTGGGCTTTTACAACAAGACTCATGATTCGTGGGCCAAGCCGCCAAGTTTGAATTGGTTTAATATTCAAATCTTCTGATAAAAGGACGAGAAGAAATAACCAAAGAATCAGTTTTTTTTTTCCGTGAACAGCCACAAGGAATCATCAACTGAAATATTAAATTTAATAAATAAAGACATGTTAGAGGAGAGTATACGCTAGTGATAAAGCCCACCAAAGCTGGCTTCGACTCCACTTACTCTTTTGGTGTCGCCAAGTTGTAAAAGTAGTATAGCTTTTCAAATAGCTCGTGAATTGATTTAATGCTGGACTTTTAATGAAGATCCCTCTTATAACCAGTGAAAAGATTAGTACTCGAATACTTGGCGCCTCGCAATGGAAGTCAGTCTTGGAAGAGTTTTACAGCTTCTTGCTTGATTTGATCCTAGTACCAAATCTTCATTCATGACTCCAAAGATATTTAAGTGCGTGTGTGCTCTGTTTTTTCCTCATTTGCAGTGAGTGCACTAGGGACGTGGGTGTTCTCAGTCTTAGGCGCACTAGCCCCACTCGTGTTCTTTAGCACAACATGCATAATGCTCGACATCACAATATGATTCAGTCATTGCGAAAGGGAGCACGCTGACCATCAGACGAGGTTACAAGAATGCAGTCACCAAAATCAGA
The DNA here is from genome assembly GCA_039880935.1 of Streptanthus diversifolius. Lineage (NCBI taxonomy): Eukaryota > Viridiplantae > Streptophyta > Magnoliopsida > Brassicales > Brassicaceae > Streptanthus > Streptanthus diversifolius. Next base: position 1,410,282 of record JAXGFM010000015.1, on the reverse strand, counting down.
ACCGGAGACCCAAGATTCTCAGTCTTGTAACTCTCTTGCATCATATATATCCTTTTGGCTCTAAGCACTTCTAACTAAATTGAAACATGTACAATTAAGATTTTATGTTGTAACTTCATTAGCAGAGACTTGTTTCCTCTCTCAATGGAACAATACAAGTAAAAAGCTTGTGACGATTTCGGCCAACCCAAAACTAAAACATATTGGGCCAGCGAAATCCATTGAAACAAAAGAAATAGAACCACATTTTTAACACAACTTCGAACGAATGAGGATCCCAACCGAACCAAAAACAACGGCAAGTCCCCGCATTGGTCTCTATGTATCTATATCATTTAACTACGGAGTTGTATTCTCGTCCGACATGATTTTTTTTCTCTTTCAGCAACTGTAATGTGAAAAATATACAACAGCTGCTATAACCTGGCATCTTCAGAGATCTCTTTGTTCCAATCATCTATAATATGAAGTCATGTAGAGTCTCGCTCCTATGTCGAGCGGACCGTCATCTCCACCAACAGCGTGGAGAACTACAGGAATGGTCGCGAAAACTTGGACGGTCAAAGGAAAAACCGCAGGGGTAACTTCGTCTTTCCGCTTGGTGTCAAAGGAAAAATTATATACTTTTTATTAGTTAATCTATATTATAAAAACTAACATGAGGCTTTCCAGTATTGACAAGTCAGTATTTTTAACTAATAAAATATAAATATGTATATACAATTAAATATTTAATTTAAAATCATCAAATCTGAAAAGTATTTGAAGTTATTAAAACATAAATTTAAAATAAATAAAATTTAAATTCTAGTTAGAAACATCATACACATATACATATTCTATAACATAACATTTTTACAACAGTGAAAAAACACTTTAAAAAAAATATTTATCCAAACCTGTGGAATCTCATCTATTTACACCATGGCTGATGGAAAATTATACACACTTTGTGGTAAGTTATTCACATTTGTATTAGATGTCAGTTAAATAAGTGAAATTATGAATATATTGAAAGATGCTTTGTATTTATAGAACTTTTTCAAATGTGATTTGAATGTTGGGCACTCTTCTGGTAAATATATTATCTTCATCACTTCAGTTGTGAAAACTACATATAATCTACAATTGTCATTTATGCATTTCATTATCTAAATCAAAATCTTTATTTCAGCATGAAATAGTGAAAGATTACACATAATATTCTTATTTACAGTCAATAGATCTTCCACAAAATTTTTGTTATAGCTTTGTTTCTGATCTAAAAATTTATCTGACTATTAGTTTAGAGTTATATAATATTGTTATATCACAATAAATTATAAATTTATACTCAAATTTTATTATTCTTTTTGAATATGTGTGGAAAAAAATATAGTAATTTAAACAGATAATATTTCTTATTAATATTATTATATATATATATAATTGTCCCAATTTAATATATTATTTTCTACTCTTCTCCGTCTTGTCTCTCATATGACTCTTCTGATGGCTCACATGTAAATGCATGGTCACAACTATCAAGCTCTATGCATATTTTTCCAACATTATATGTATATATTTTTTTTTTGAAGTAGTATTTTTTAGAACATGGTTTGAAGTAGTAGTTTTTTTGTGGTTTCTATAGTCGTGCTTTTACTTTTACGAGAAACGATAGTCATAATATTCTGAAGCCCATTAACAAAATCTAGAATTTAATTTTGAAATGGACCCAATTATTGCATGCATCATTTTAAGTGAAGCTGTTGAAATGGACCCAATATTGCATGCTTCAATATTAAGCGAATAAACACCATCAAATATTGGAATTTGCATTTAAATTTACCCAAAATTTAAACACATATATATATATTTTTTTTATTATTATTATGTGTGTACTATATAGTCTATATGCAATATGAGATCATTTATTTTAAATATTTATTCATATATGAATAATTAAAAGTATTGTACTAAGTTGTGAACATTAATTGCGTTCTTAAGTTTACTAATATAATTTTCGATATTAAAATTACAAGTAAATTCCTAAGTATGTTTATTGGACCTTCTATTTTAGGATATTAGGAAAAATTTTGAATCGATGATAAAAATGTGAACGACATATGATCATGATATAGATTGGCCACTACAACTAGACGCAGAATGTGAAATTGTGGTTGATGAATATGGATCTTAATGTCTATTCGAGACAAATGTGTTTCAAACAAGACTTACAATATACATACATAACATATTATATATGTATATATAATTTCAAAGCATAAGCTTACAAGTAGTCATGCATATTTATGAGAAAGCTCCAACGCATAAGCTGACAAATCTGTCATGTATATACCCATCTTTTGTCTCTCTTTTTTTGTGTGTGAAACCTACTTCAATATTAATTTTTAATTTATTCTTTGTAATTGGGATATATAGATTGTATATGGTGAAGTTCAAACATATCCCTGAAGCATGTAAAAAAAACTGTATATTCTTGTCAATAAAAAATCTACAATGACCAAAGAAAATACTAACAATGAAGTTCTCCCTTTATTTGCTGGTTCTGTTTCTGGAATGGTTGATATTTGGTTCTTTTATTAACAATGAAGATTTTTTTTAAAAAAAAACGGATAATGCGTATAATTATTTATATGTCTTACCAGTTAATTAAAATAAACAGCTGATATTAAAATTTTAAAAGTAAGAATAGCCAATGGTATTGTAACGGAAGCTGATGATGCCACTGAAAAGATAAAAACGAAAGCCATTTGAAATTCGCCATGTGAAATGTAGCTTTTCTCTGAAATTTAGGGTGTGGAAAAAAGTTAAAAGGCGAGCCTTATCCACACGCTTTGTTGTCATTCTTTATCTCACTTTCGTCGTTCATTAGCAGAAAATTTCAGTTCACTGGTAGATTTGCATTCTCTCTTTCGCAATCGTGCGCGAAGGTTGAGCACAACATGAGAACCTGTTCATCTTGATTATTTGTGTCTTGTCGTATTCTTCGTAACTTTTCTAGAAATTGATCAAAAATTCTTTTTCTTTAAATTTATTGTAAATTGTAAATCAGTTGTCTATTAGTGATTTAAAGTTTGTTCTTGTCGGTTTTTTATATATAAAATTACATATTCTTACTAAGTACTCTTAAATCTTAACCCATTTGATTTTTTTTTTTTTTTACATAAGGCCCTATTAACGATTATTTTAATTTTTTTCTCTGTTACCAACACACATATAACAAAGTATACATGGTTTATAGTTTGTTTTGGCACTTGAAATTCCCAAAATCAAGATTATGATACAATACAATCAAGAATTCAAATGGGGTATACGTGTGTTGGTAACATATTAAAATTCGTATAAGTATATTTAGGACAAAATACTTGTCAAGAAAACAATATTACTTGAACAGTGTTTACATTTGTTGCTTTATATTGATAAAAACTAAAGTGAATAATACATACATATATAATTTTCGTATAGTGTTTTTAATGTAAAGAATACCTACCAACAAAAATTACAAAATAATTATTTTTTTCTTTCTCCAAACATTTGTCCTTTTCCTAGTTAACTTCTTCTTTTGTAATATCTCACTGCAACACGAGAAAGTTAGGTTAAATATATATTCAGGGATAGATTATGAAAACATATATTGTATCATATCGTATTGGCCATATTGTTTTTGTAATTGTTATTATTTTGTCTATATCTTTAGCAGGTAAAGAAAATGGCGGAGTGTCGACCCGACTTCCCATGATATTGATTGAAGTATGGAAAATAGAAAGCTAGTCAAAAAGCAGTATATTAGATTTGAAATCCATAAAAAGCGTTTATAGTGTGTGTTAGGAAATCACTTTTGACACTGAGTCATGAGACCTAAGTCATGAGACCTGAGTTCTTATTTTTCATTTCATAAAATTTGAAATCCTTGGAAAATTATTTTACAATTTTGTTAACAAGAAACTTTTTTAAAAAAAAAATTATATTCCCCACTTACTACCCGAACAACAACAAAAATATTACAAAAAATTGATTCTGACATGACACTAGTAGACATCAAGCATGATGTAAAAAAAATTGCCGATTTCTAAATTTACTTGAAGTTTGTTTATCTAATTTTGATATATCAACTCGAAAATATGTGTTGATTGAAAGAATTTAGTTTCTTTTTTGGATAGAACCTAATAATAAAAAAGTTAGTCAAATATCTCCATCTTGCAAAATAAAATAAAAAATGTCAGGTTTCGGGTAAACCATATAGTGAGCTTGTACCTACTTAATTATTGCGAGCTGAAATGATAAACGGATCTGTTTAATTTTTTTTTTTTTTTTTTTTTGTTGGTTGCTGTTGTGTAACTTATACCCTTAATTACACCTTAAAGAAAACTAGTTGATATCGTGAACCCTAACAAGAGCAATGTATTACTCAGTTAATTTCTTTCAGTTTTTGAAACCGGTTTAGTCTAACCAACCAATGAATCGATTGGTGATTTGATAATCAAACCGGATTGTAGTGGCCAACCAATAATTTCTTTTTTATATAATGCTACTTTGCCTACGATGGATTTATTTCGCGATCACTCGCATTCAGATATAGATTATTAAGTCTTTAGATCTATACTTGATTGTCTCAAAGATAATCTATTGCATTTGTTAAAGAAACTCTCTACTTTACCCACACATAGAACTACTATCAATTAATATATGCATACATTTTTATAAAGTTTAATTTATCAATTAAATTATGCATTTCCATAACATCATCATATTCCAGATATTATTAATTTCATCAAATTCGTAGTGTTGATTAACTAACGAAAACGAATGAGATTAGTCTCTTTATGTAAAAAAAATCCCATGTGAGTAGAAGAAATTTTCTGAAACATTTTTTTTTTCATGTTGTAGAAAGATAAAGAAATCACACATAAAACACAGGAAAATTACACGATCTATAGAAGAACACTAATTATTAATAGGGTTGGCCTAATCAAGATAACCATCACACCTTAATTAACTAAGGAAAAAAAACCCCAATTTACTAAATACAACTCAACATAACAAATAAAAAAAACCGAAGTAAAAAGATTATTGTCGTCAAACAATTACAAAGAGATGAGATTTTCAGTAAATTATAAATATAATTACTTATATATATATATTCGATCCTGAAACAAAAACCCCTTAGATGAAACCCTCGTACTAGAAGATCTTGAATGGCCAATATGTAATATCAAGGCTAAGGCTTGTGAGGTGGACATTGGTAGCATTTGGTGAATATACCAAAAGTATCGATCTGGCGAACAAAATTGACCATACTTGCCCATCCTCCAAACCCGAATCCAACAATGAACACCCAAACCACTACAAATATGTTTATGCAATAAGTCCCCATCCATCCTCCCAGCACTCGTGGCGGTCTTTCCACTGCGTTCTGTTCACGATATATAAAATTGAAAATAAGATTTAATCCAAAAAAACCAATAATTAGAGATATTAAGATCATCCCCAATGAATATTTTACAATAATATATCAGCATTAATTTAATGAGAAAAAGAAAGGAAAGAAAATAAAAACCGTTTCTAAAACAAAAAGTTTTTAAGAGACTTGTTAGAAACTCTCATACCATTTATCACTTTATAAATGGTATAATTTGTTTAATTATATTAGAATATTTGTATTATATTAATAAAATACCCATGAGAATATCTCTCCATTTGAGCTACTTTAAAATTCCATATGACATTTCACACATATTAAAATGGCCTCATACATCTTCTATTCTTTCTATTTAAAGTGTAATGTATTAAATAGTGGTAGAAACGTGAAAATATTTTACTACATTAAAATTCTACAAACAATGTTTGTTAGGAATCTGATATCATAAATAAAATATAACCAATTGACAAATCCATTAATAACAATTGCTTTTTATAGGTTTTAACAATTTTTCTTATGAAAAAAACAAGATAATAATAAAATGATAATATGTGAAAGAAGGAAAAAGATATAACCTCTCTGGAAGGGGCAGGAGCAAAAGTAAGCATATGAGCCAAAGCAGGGATGATGTAGACAGTGAAGCTGACAAGGAGAGATCCGACCGCGGAATTGATTGGTCCGAAAAAGGGAAAAATAATGGCTAAGAACCATATGGGTACAACCACTGGTAACCTAGCCATGGCTCTTTTGAACATGCTCTTCGTCTCATGCACACCTATCAGTTTCTCCCACACAAAATATAACGGTGTAGACGCAAATCCAAATGTTATAAACTGATGGATAAGCATAAGGATCACCGCAGTGTCTCTAAAACCGGACTTAGGGAGGAGAGAGAGTGCATTGGAATGGGTTAATAAATGATCGCCAAACGCCCAATAAACCGCAGACGCAGAAGGTAACGTTAGCGTTAATACGTATATAGTCGCTAGTAGATATATCGCCTTGAACTTTTGCGGTTTCCACATGGCATGCATTATCTCTCTGTTTACATTATTTTCAATATATAATTTAGACAATGAGCAACTTTTTAATTTAATTTTTACTAAGAAAAAATATGCTTACACAGTGACGGCATGACCACCAAAGGTGTAGAGAATGTTGGTGGCTCCGGTGAAGTAGAGAACCATTGTGGTTGGACCCGAGTGTTTAACGTCCTCGGCCTTTCTTTTTTTTTTTCATTAAAAATGTTCAAATTAAATAACAATAACCAGGACTAAGTATTATTTAAACTAAACATTGTTAATTAAATGACCTGGCCGTGGAGTAGAGAAGCAATGGTGAGATACCAAGAAGTGTAAGTGGTCATAGCGAGTCCGAGGAATGACCAAATTCTATAGTTATGGAACGAAGGAATAAAAACAGTTGTTGCACAACACGCCCCAAATATGTATGTCCATGTCCTCTTGTCCAATTTGTCATTGATATAATATATATTGCTGCAATTAATCAATATTATTGTTTAAATATCAATTTGATCCCAATTCAAAAAAGAGAACAACTTTATATAATAATAAATAAGAAAGAATATACTATTAATTTACCTGGCACAAGCGATGAGTTGAATAACGGATCCAAAGAGAAGAAAAGTGCAATTAAAGATTAATCCAATGTTCCTCCAATGTTTCCCCAGCAATCCATCTAACACCTCAAACCACTATTTAAGGGAATTAGAACTAAAATTAGCAAAACCAAAATTGTAAATTAATTATAACAAATTAGAGGAGTAGTGAAATAAACCTGAATAACATGGTTACGGAAATCGAATTTTTCTCGCTCTTTACGAGTTCGATATTCAACGTAGAGAACACTAATGAGATAAGCAGTCCAACTTCCCATTAATCCATAAAAGAGTTGAAACAAAATTCCCGACATCATCCCAAGTTGTGAGAATGAGTATGGTAAAGTCAACAGTACTTGTGCCACCTGTCCATTTCTATTAGTGTTACGATTTAAAGACGACGATACATATAAGAGTATATATATATATATGTATATGTAACAAATTACCTGATTTGAAGCACAGCTAAACCAAGCATCGTAGACAGAACCTCCATGCCAGAAAAAATTGGAGAGTTTTGTTTTAGCTGAAGATTTATTACTATTACTTATGTTTTCTTCTTCTCTCTCCATTTCTAAGTAATTCCCTGCGATTACTGTCTCTATTTTCTCTGCCGCCATTTTTCACTTCTTCTTCTCTCAGTTTCTGAGTTTCTTTCTTCCACTCTTTAAATAGAGTTATTTCTTCTTTTTTTTTTTTAATTTATGGGGTTCCTTTTATTTTCCCTCTCTGGAGGCAATAATTGAGTTACGAGTGTCGGGGACGAAGGCTTAGGTATGATATAATTGGTTTAGTAACGGAATTATGTCACCTACTTGTGACTGTTACTGTTTTCGGCGAGCGTGGATTGATTTTTTAATGGGCTTGATTTGACTGTTGGGCTTATGGGCCATATCTCTTGAGCACTACACGAGCGAGTAGGCCCACTTTAGGATTGTTTATTATATTTTGACCCCGATAATATGCGAGAAAGAGGGTACACTCATTATAAATTTTAAAAAATAAAGAGAGACTAGACTAATTGTAATTTGACAATATAGAAGCGACGACAGTGATGATTTTTTTTCTTCTGCTAAAGAAAGGATAAAACTACTATTATCATTAACAATTATTTTTAATCATGATTATTGTAACAACTAGAACAATGAATAAAACATATTGATCCCGATACCGATATATATGTATAACAATAATCAATTATATATCTAAGTTTTCATGTTTTGTCTGATTATATTGTCTAGCATATTGTACCACACATATCCAAAAGCTTGATTTTGACGTAGAAATGATAGTTAGTAAAAAAATTTAAAACTTGTGATTTGTGAGGTTAATCGAGAATTGGGAATAGATCCAATGAAAATAATCATTGCTAATCAGGTGGGATCATTAATGCTAAACATAATTACCACATATGTCTAGCTGTCTTACAGTCTTAGCCTTATTTAATCACTGTGTTTTTTCTTTCTTTTTAGCCCCTAATTTTTACGATGGAACGAATTATTAATGGGTAGGAATCATCCTTTTACATCTTTATTGCTTTTTTTAATCTGGGCCAAAATGGTTGGCAACGAAAAGGAATCTGATCACCAATCTACATAAGATTGTATATTTTAAATTTTTTTTTTTTTTTGGTTAGTGATACATATTATATATATACTTCTCTTTTACTTGTAGACTATTGTGGTATATATCTCTAATTTTAGAAGAAATAAATGTTATCGTCGCCAGATAGAACAAATTAAAGGTTCGGATATCATTGATCATAAGATTGATAAAAAGTACTAAGTGGTTGCAGTTAAATAATTTTTATATCTTGAAATCAGGAATTTATTTCATACTAATTAGTTGATACAAATGATTTTCATAACAACTAAAATTGTGAGAACTGTTTAGAACTTATCTTAATTAGAGGGGAACAGCGCTTTATTGATTTTGATCGTTAAATTTTTGTTTGTGTGATGTTAATTTCCCCACGATGGATTTATTTCGCGACCACTCGCATTCAGATATTAATTATTGAGTCTTTAGATCTATACTTGATTGCCTCACAGATAATCTATTGCATTTGTTAAAGAAACTCTCCAACTTACCCACATAGAATTACTATCAATCAATATATGCACAATATATTTAAAGTTTTATTTATCAATTAAATGATGCATTTCCATAACATCATCATATTTCAGATGTTATTAATTTTCATCAAAATCATAGTATTTATCAGCTGGCGAAAACGAATGAGATTAGTCTCTTTATGTAAAAATTCCAAATGAGTAGAGAAAATCTTCTGAAACTTTTCTTTTTCATGCTTTATAAAAATAAATAAATCACACACAAACACACAGAAAAATTACACGATCTATTGAAGAACACTGATTAATAACAGGGTTGGCCTGATCAAGATATCCATCACACACACACAAAAAAAAAAAATCCGTTTCTAAAACCAAAAAGATATTTGTAAAGATAATATGCGAAAAAGAGGGTACACTAATTATACATTTTAAAAAAGTAAATAGAGACTAGACTAGTTGTAAATTGACAATATAGAAGTGACGACAATGATGATTTTCTTCTTCTGCTAAAGAAAGGATAAAACGACTATTATCATTAACAAATATTTTCAATCATTATTATTGTAACAACTAGAACAATGAATAAAACATATCGGTGCTTTTTCGTCTTTCTTGAGTGAGGAAGGAAGATACCGATCTGTATGTATAACAATAATTAATTATATATCTAAGATTTCATGTTTTGTCCGATTATATTGTGTAGCTGTTAATTGGAACTTGAAAATACATAAAAACCATACCCTTGTCTAGCATATTGTACCACACATATCCAAAAGCTTAGTTTTGACATAGAAATGATAGTTAGTGAAATCGTGATTTGTGAGGTTAATCGAAGATTGGGAATAGATCCAATAAAAAGAATGATTGCTAATCAGATGAGATCATTAGTGCTGAAATAATTACCACACATGTCTATTTATCTTAGTCTTATTTAATCTTATTGTGTTTTATCTTTCTTTTTAGCCCCTACTTTTTACGATGGATCGAATTATTAATGAGTAGAGTTATCGTTTTACATCTTTATTAGTTTCTAACATGGGCCAAAATGGATGGCAGCGGAAAGAAAACTGATCACCAATCTACATAAAATGTGTATATATTTATTTTATTTTTTGGTTAGTGATACATATTATATTTATAATTCACTTTTATGTATAGGTATATTGTTGTATATATCTCTAGTTTTAGAAAAAGAAATGTTATTGTCACCAAATAGAGCAAAGATTTCGGATATCGTTGATCATAATTAAGATTGTTAAAAGGTACCAAGTGATTGCAGTTAGATAATTTTATATATTGAAATCATGAATTCATTTTCGACTGGTTAGTTGGTACAAATGATTTGCATAACAACTAAGATTGTGAGATTCGTTAATATATATAGATGCACATGTACGTTTATAAAGAATATCCAAACTTTTGGAAATGATTACTTTAGCTAAAAAAACCATCCCAAAGAATACTTGCATGAAAGCATTAGGAAAGGAATAACACTAACTTTCCCAAATTCCGAAACAAGGAACCTTAATTTGAAAAAAAAAACAGAGAGTAACTTGTTTTTTGGGTTTTACAGTAAACGATTATTATAATTTGAGATATAGACTCGCCATGCAAGTTATTCTCTATTCCTCCCTTAAAAAAGGCTGTCTCATTTCAGTAAAAATTCGTAACCCAACCATACCCGGAAACAAAAAAATAGGATATTTTGATCGTTAAATATTGTCCAGTAAAGATGAAATTTCATTTCAATTTGTCACCAAGGATCTTGTTACTATTTCTCACGCTATTATCAGGTAATTATTCAATCTCCATTATATTTTCTTAATCATATCGTAGATGTCTCCCTCCATATAACATGTATTCATCATGTATATCGAGATCCAACCATATAAAGATGACAACCAGTGTACTTTTCTTTACGGGAAACACTGCAAAATGATATTTTTAATCTTTAAAATTTTTTGATTTTTATTTGGCACATTATATCATGGATACGTAAATATTAAAGTTTGAATAATTATTAGAACTCCTGTGATTTTTTAATCTACAGGGACAAAATGGTCGGAATCAGCTCGAGTATTCACGATCGTGAACTCATGTAACCAAATAATCTGGCCGGCCATAACACCCGGAGAAAACTTCAATGGCGGAGGATTCGAGCTCAAACCGGGCCAATCCATCGTCTTCAATGCACCAGTAGGCTGGTCAGGTCGTATTTGGGGACGAACCGGCTGCAATTTCGACAAAACCGGAACCGGAACATGCGAAACCGGTTCGTGCGGCTCAACCCTAAAATGCTCAGCCTCCGGAAAACCACCGGCTTCACTCGCTGAGTTCACATTAGCCGCATTGGATTTCTACGACGTGAGCCTCGTCGACGGATTCAATCTCCCGATATCGGTGACTCCGATGAAAGGAAACTGCAGCGTTGCAGGTTGCGTCGCCGATCTGAGGCCAAGGTGTCCGCCGGAGCTCGCCGTGAAATCTAACGGAAAAGTGATTTCCTGTAGGAGTGCTTGTGATGTGTTCGATAGAGATGAGTATTGTTGTAGAGGAGTTTATGGGAATCCTGTTGTGTGTCGACCAACTTATTACTCGAAAATCTTCAAGGAAGCTTGTCCTACTGCTTACAGCTATGCTTATGATGATCCGACCAGTATCTTCACTTGTTCCGGCACTGATTACATCATCTCTTTCTGTTCCTCCAAGTTTGTGTCTTAACCTTTTTTTTTTCTTTCGGTGTTATATTTGTTTTTTTTTGTGTTTCTTACATATATTTTAAAATATTTTAGTTTCATATCTTTTAAAAACAAAAAACATTAGTCTTTATAATATTTTAAAAACTTTTAAGTTTGAAACCCAAAATTTGTTTTCATTAGTTGCTATAATACTTTTTCTGCTAAAGGACATGTTATAATCCTTTGTTAATGTCAAATGCAGAGGTAACCATAGAATCTTGGGCTTGATCTTGATTGGATTCTATATTTCTATTTCGTTTTTGTATTTTTATTTGATTGCTATTTTTATGTGTATAGGAAGAAGCCGGTGTGTACGTACCATGATAACAAGTTGGTATGCAGCGATGGTTCTGGTTCTGGTGGATTCAGGACGATGACTGGGAGATTGTTGCTTGTATTGATGCTGTCTCTTGTTGCTTTTAGCTACTGTTAGCTACTTAATTTCGTGACTCTGTTTTTAGATAAAGAAGATCTTTTTTTTCTCTCTCTCTCGAGGAAAAATCATCGTTTTTTTTTCTATTAGTGTTCATGTGTTGATAAAGCTAATTTCAAAGTAAATATAAAGTTAATTTGTGTGTGAAAAGAAAGATGAAGAATAGATACTGTACATACATATTGCAATTTGCAATTCAATGTCTCTCCTCTGGGCTCCAAGTAAAATTCCTAAAACTGCAAGTCACATTCTAAGAAAAAGATAAATACTGAGGATAAAATGTAAATAAACCAAAACTTATCATAAATTTACAAAAAGGCCTACAAATGGGCCCAACTTAATGTTGGCATTCTAAGAAAGTGGAAACCCTATTGGTGTCATTGAAAATAGAGAAATCGTAAACGCCATTTTCAACTTTCTAGCCTGATCTCCTCTCTTCGCCGGAACATGGCCACTGGTGGAAAAGTCTCCTTCAAAGTCACTCTGACTTCGGACCCTAAGCTTCCTTTCAAAGTGTATGTGAATCGTGATTTTTTTTTTCAATTTCCGTTCCTTTTTTTTATCTGCTTGTGAATTGTGATTGATCTCTGGGTTTTTTTTTTCCGGATCGACGAATTTCAGTTTCAGCGTTCCAGAGGGAGCTCCTTTCACGGCGGTTCTGAAATTCGCAGCAGAGGAGTTCAAGGTTCCTCCACAAACCAGCGCCATCATCACCAATGGTAATTAAAACTTCTCGATGATATTCATATGATTTGTAGCTTTATTCGAAATTAATCGGGATTGATATTTCCAGTTATCGATTTGAATTGATAAATTGGCGAATTTTGGCCTTTTGTTTACCCTCTACGATGAATATATGCAGGAGATGAATTTGAAAACTCTTCTTCTAATCAATCCTAACTGGTTGTGTTCTTTAGATCAAGCGATGAGCTTATAATCTCAGATATTTCCTTCACTGATGTTTTGGGCAGTCACAAGAATTTTCTTAGACCATTAAATTTAAGTATGCATGTAAATCTTTCCTTTACCATTTTTGTGTCTACATTGTTAAAAATGAGATATGAAGACTTTTAGTTTAAACACAAATACTCATTACAGTTTAAAAAATTTGTGTTCCTTTTCGAATTTTGTCCATTTCATGTTCATATGTTTGTGCAGTCACAATAATTCTCTTAGACGTGAATCATATATATCATGCATGGAACTCTTTCTCTAAGCTTTTCATGTGTGTATAAAGTTTTAAAATTGAAGCTTTCTAATCTTTTAATTTTTAGGGCTGTGGTTTAATCACCCGTTGATTGATTTCGGCTGATTATAATCCATAGTTGTCATTACTCAAGATTTCTGATGATGATGTATCTGTATTCATGTGTGCAGATGGGATCGGGATCAATCCCCAACAGAGCGCAGGTATTTCAAATTCGTAAACATTTTGACTTTTTGAATTGCCTTTCACTCAATTCTATCTTTTATGCCATTGCAAGTCCAGCTTTCTTTCTTTTTTTTGCATACAAGATCACTCGTGCTCTCTTTATTTCGTGTGCATTTATTCTTTTGTGTAACTCATCTCCAGCAACTTGTAAGCTAATTATCGTCAGTCTCTAAGTGACTTCATTGTCCATAGGAAAGATAATGTGTCTTGTGTTAATGTGTTAAACAAAAGTTAATGTGTGCTGTGTTATGTTTGACGCCAGGAAACGTGTTCCTAAAGCATGGATCTGAACTAAGACTCATCCCGCGTGATAGAGTTGGAGCTGCGTTTGTGATTGATTCATGAATGTTGTAAGCAATGAGTGAAATTGAGTGACATACCTTAAAAAATATTAAAGAACTTAACATATTGAAATGGTTATTCTTTTTTGAATAAAAATGTGATGTTCACATCCTTTTAGAGAAGTAAGGGAATTGGATTTGATTTAAAGTCATATGTCTGGGTCTAATTCATGTTCATGTGTACTTTTATATCGTTTATGTGCACTACACAAAGCTCGCATGAATGTATAACTTCAATATGTATGTGTCTTTCATTTAATCATTTGGCTAAACATTTTTTTATTTTTGTCAAATCTTTTGCGGTTGCGTTTACGCTGTTACATTTAACCGGATAACACACTCTAACATTATTGGATCTTTATCGGGCCGATGAATTATAGTCGATAGTAGTATAGGCCCAAGAAAGGTCCCAACAAAGCTAAGTGGATTCTTTCCTTCCTAGAAAGAAGAAGATTCTCGGTATTTTCGATCAGCCAAGGCCCAATGGGCCTAAATTCTAATCAACTGGCAGTGAAATTTAAAGTTTCACTGAAGAAAAGGAGAAGCGGCAATAAGGAGTTCGAATCTCAACACATTCTCTGAGTTGTCCTCTTTTTCCTCCAAGAATTTCAAATCATTTTGTGTCTAGTCTGAAGAATAAGGGGAGAGAGGGAGATTTCTTTTTCGGCGGCCATGGCGCAAAATTGAAGCTTGAATCCGCTGCTCTGTGTGGTTTTCCGTTCAAAAATCAACTCGGTAGCAAATCGGAGATGCAGTTGAGATCCAGCGATGGACAGGGAGGCTAATCTTCCGGTCCCGCCGGATAAACCTCCGAAGAGTCTGGTCCGCCCCACCTTAGTCCAGGAATCGTCGTCTTCTTCATCCTCTCCGGAACTTATACGCCATCTGCAAGCCGCTTTCAAGCGCCATCGTCCTCTCAGTACTTCTCTCTCTCTCTTGACCTTTCTCTCTCTCTCTCTGGGCCGTGAGGAGATATCTCAGTGTCTAGAACTTTGACTTAACTGATTTATGGTTTTTTTGGGTTTGGCGTCTCAATCTCGTCTGTCACCGTAGAATTTAGGGCTTTTTTGGGAAAGTTTAGCTCCGCTAGTCTACTTCATCATTCCACGAAAATCGCTAGGTTACTGAGTTTGTGGGTTTTGGTGTGGGTGACATAATATGCTAGATAAACCTTCTGATTATGGAGACGAACTCGGGATTTTGAGGACGCCAATTGTTCTTATTTTAGCTTTATTTTGGTACTCTAAAAATCTTTCCTTGAGTGAGTTGCAACGGATCTTCTCTTATATCTTTCGTTCCAGATAAAATGCAGACAACCACTATCGGGCCTCGGCGAAGTGTTGCTCCGCAACGACAACCTTCAAGGAGTTCACGTTTCGAAACTGGTTCTACAGCTGAAGGGCAGAGACATCAGGATGTTGTTTCGCTGAGTCAGAGTCTTGCTGCCAATACATTAACACAGGATACAAGAAACTTAGCCTCTTCTGTTACTAGAGAATCTATCGAAAATGCGTCCATTACACCACCTTCAGTTTCAGGCAGTGTTAATAATCTGTTTGGCGAGAATTTCAACCTATTCGACAGGCAGATGGATTTGCCGAAACATGCAGTTACTAGTTTAGAAAGCAATCTGGATTTAGGATCTCAGAACGAAAATGCACACAAAAAGGTCCAGTCTCTCGTTGGCAGCACCCTCACATCTCATGGTAATGCTCTCGCCTTTCCTTTGGTTATCCTGCATTTGTTTCCTTTGATTTTGTACGTAATACTTGAAAGTTTTTGGAAACCTGAACCGAGTGTATCTTACTCGGTACTCAGCACTTTTTAACCTACTTCAGTCATTCTCTCTTCGGCTCAATTCAAACAGGCATGTTTACTGTCCGATTTTTGAGCTAAGAATCTTATTATACCTCACTTATCCTGACAGATATGGAATGGGATGCAACAAATCAGGCTGAAGCATCAAAAGTTGGTGCTTGTACTAGATCAAAACATCAATCTGTTGACTCCGAGATCAGTTTGAAATCTGAATACAAGGTTTCATCTTCGTTGGCAAAGATGCAGGGCCAGCTGGGAGAATTTCGCAACTTCTTGAATCAACCTGCATCTCAATGCTCTGTTATGGGGTCATCATGTGCCACAACTACGCTAATTCATTCGTCTTCAGCTCCTATGTTAAACGCGACTACCCAAGTCTCTCGTTCTTATGTAGAGGCTGATCCGAATAAAAATCCCCATGCTGTTCCAAGTCAAGGGAACTTGCCTTCTTTTCATCCTTCTTCCAAGGACACCAACATTCTACATGCCAATAAGGATGCCCCTTTATCTGTGAGGCCAGCCTCAACTATTGATACAGAAGCAAGAGTCAAAGAGACAGATATGTCTAAGCAGCAACAGTGCACTACAGAACTTGAAGTTCCACTGGTATCTTCTAGTCGTGGGAGTGACGGAACAACTAAGGCTCCTCTACCCGATGAGTTGCTTACTAGTGTTAGCTCACAGTCTCAAAAACCAGATAAGCATGAAAAGGTTACAAGTAGTAAAGGAACATCAGCGCCTCGTAAACGAAATTATGATCCAGACTTGTTCTTTAAAGTCAATGGGAAACTCTATCAGAGGCTTGGCAAGATAGGAAGTGGAGGAAGCAGTGAGGTCCACAAGGTTATTTCATCAGACTGTACCATATATGCGCTCAAAAAAATCAAGCTCAAGGGTCGTGACTATGCTACGGCATATGGATTTTGCCAGGAAATTGGCTATTTAAAGAAGCTGAAAGGGAAAACCAACATCATACAGCTAATAGACTTCGAGGTATCTCCTTTAGCTCCTGTTCTGATCCATCAGGCAGTTATATCCTCATTTAGTTTCTATGTTGCATGATTGGCAATTTCCATCACAAACTCTCTTTTGCAATTAGGTTACAGATAAGAGTTTACTCCAGGAGGTTTTGAATGGCACGATGAGTAACAAAGATGGAAGAGTTAAGGACGATGGATTTATATATATGGTACTAGAATATGGAGAAATCGATCTGGCTCACATGTTGTCGCAAAAATGGAAGGAAATCGAAGGATCTGACCGGACAATTGATGAAAATTGGCTTCGGTTCTACTGGCAGGTTCTTACACAACCCATCAGCTATGTTACAATGATACAACAGGAAGCACTGATTATCATTTTAATTGAAAACAATTGCAGCAAATACTTCAAGCTGTGAACACCATACATGAGGAACGCATTGTGCACTCTGATTTGAAACCCGCAAATTTCCTTCTTGTCCGAGGCTTTTTAAAGCTTATCGATTTTGGTATCGCTAAGGCCATCAATAGTGACACGACAAATATTCAAAGAGATTCACAGGTAAAATCCTCACATGTTTCTACTATGTTCGTCCTCTTCAATTACAAAAAAATTGTTTTTGTGTAGTTTACTTGCTGCTGTATCAATGGGATGTGTATTGTGACAGGTGGGGACTTTAAGTTACATGTCACCAGAAGCATTCATGTGCAACGAGAGCGATGAAAATGGAAACACCATAAAATGTGGAAGGCCATCAGATATTTGGTCACTTGGTTGCATACTATACCAAATGGTGTACGGAAGAACACCTTTTGCAGATTACAAGACCTTCTGGGCAAAGTTCAAAGTCATAACCGATCCAAACCATGAGATTACCTACAATCAACTCTCTAACCCGTGGCTTGTCGACCTAATGAAGAAATGTCTAGCTTGGGACCGTAACCAAAGATGGAGAATTCCTGAGCTTCTCCAACATCCTTTCCTCGCCCCGCCTATTCCGCCCGAGCCTCGAGTCAGCAGCATTCAACTTCTCAATCACATAGCCGAATCTTTTGGTAATGATGACCGGGTTTCAGAACTTTGTGTTCAACTCAAGGATCGGTTACGAGTTCTTGAAGGAGAACAAAAGTAAGCAGTAGTTAATCTGATTCGATGGTCTTTTGGGTCCTGTAAATAGGTTTGTTTATTTGTTAGCTTTGGAAAGAAAACGTTTGTTTATTAGTGTCCTGTTGATTTCTTGTAGTGGAGGGAATTGTATCATTTTGGTTGCTTCTCTTTTTCATGATTCAGCAGATGAAAATTGAAACTTAAGAATTGTCTCTATTCTTATGTTTACTCTCTTAAGCAACAAATGACGTCGTTTATCAATGAGAGTTTTTGTCATCTGTCACCGATTCCATTTAGCCCAGCCCACATATCATCAATTCAAGGCCTACTTTATTTTCCATGAATTTTATTGTACCAATCAAATAAAAAAGTTTTTGTTTAATCCTATAAAAAAATACGTCACACTTAATTTTCGTCCATTTTTTAAACGTTTCTTCCATAGGCAGCACCTGAAAGCGATCTTGCGTCCCACGCAAACCTCGCATCTTCTGCAAATTGCTCACTCCGTATTTCTCTCTCTCTCTCTCTCTCTCTCTCTCTCTCTCTCTCTCTCTCTCTCTCTCCTTACAAGCGTCGTTTAAATTGCTTAACCTAATTTCTCCAATTTTACGCAAACAATGACTTCTCCACTCACCGCAAAATCCAACCCAACGACGACTCGATCCGCTTCGTTAAACATCCCACATTCGACTAGTACCAATCGCGACCACGATCTCCGTTATAGCCTCTCCGCCGGTCCTCGTACGAACGAGGATCGTCCACAGTCTGGAAACGGCATCGCCGGAATCCTCTACAAATGGGTAAACTACGGTCAAAGATGGAAACGGCGGTGGTTTGTCCTCGAGGACGGTGTTTTGTCATATTACAGAATTCACGGTCCCGATAGGATCTCTCTCTCCGTCGAGATGGATCGGCGATCGAAACTTATCGGCGGCGAATCCTTGCGGTTCATCTGTCGCAACAGCAAACGCGGTGATGTTCATAGTCCCGGAAAACCGCTCGGCCAACTTCACCTCAAGGTTTTTATTTATTTGAAAATGAATACCTCAGTATTTTATAAAGTTTCGGAATGTACCTCAAATGTTTAAAATTTACAAAATACAACCAAACTCAATTTGTGGTTTTCGTCCCTTGGAAAATCTATTAGCCAAATTCCTTGAAGCTTTTGGTTTATCTGGGAAAGCCCCAGTATTTTATAAATGGTTTCAAAATTACCCTGTATATGTTAATCTTAACAACTACACCCCCAATTGCATATCTGATTTTCAAAGTCTAGGAAAATGTCTCGATCAAGTTTATATTAGGGTTTCTATTTATTTATGAGAACTCCAGTATTTTCAAAATGTTTCAGATATACCCCAAGCATTTTTAATTTATCAAATGCACATACAATTGCATATAAAATTTTCAGAATCATGAGTTTTTTTTTATAGGTCTCATCAATCGGACAAAGTATATCAGACAGCAAGAGATTCACTGTATTTACTGGTACGAAGAGTCTGCATTTACGAGCAGCAACAAATGAAGATTGTACAGCTTGGATCGAAGCTTTGCATGCTGTTAAAGAAACATTTCCAAGAATGTCAAACGAAGAATTAATGGCAACGACAACTACTGTATCGGTCTCGACCGATAAGCTAAGACAAAGATTAATGAAAGAAGAACTTGACGAGACAATCATCAAAGATTGCGAAGATATAATGAAAAGTAATTTCATCGCATTGCATAATGAGGTCATGACGCTTAAACAGTACCAGTATCATCTTGTAGATTCTCTCAACAAAGTTAAAAATGTACCAAAGGTCGAGTAACAATTTTATTTTTATGAATTATCTATCTCGTCACTTTGATTTATCACCCAGATGATGTTCAAAGTTGTTTTTTTTTTCTTTTTGCATACTAATTAAAATTTCATAAGATGATATTGTTTTATTTAGTGAAAACTTTAGCTAAGTCATTGTATTTCATTTTTTTCTGTAACAAAAAGTCATTGTATTTCCTAAGTAATATCTTATAATACAAAACAATTTTTACGAATTCAAAGTGTTCAGTAATAATATCGGATGAAATGACATATACAACAACCAAAAATGAAGAATCCAACAATTTAATAAAAAATAACATGGAGATGAAAAACAAGCTATTAAAATCATATATCTATGATCACATTTGGTGTTTAATGAGATATTAGGTTGACATATATTTTAGAACAATCATAAATTAGATTTCTTCAATTGGATTTGAATTGTTTTCTCTATTATTACAAGGTTACAACGAAATAAAATCACAAAGCAACGATATAACTAAAAAATGGAAATCTGTTTAATGTAGAGTATGAATCAAAAAGAAATCGAGAAAAAAATAAAATTATAACAAATTTTAAAACAAAAAAATTCACAAAAAGAATAAAATAAAAATGGAAAATATTTTTAACGTATAAATAAATAAAATCTGGGAAAACAAAATCACAACAAATCTTTTCAAAAATATTTTTTTAGATCGAAAGAAAACGTAAACAAACAAATAACTAATTTATGAGATATGCTGTAAAAAAAATTGAGAACCCGATTTGTTGTAATTACTACAAGTTAAATAGTTTTAATGGACCAGCTGGCAATAAGTTGTATGTCTAGCAAGCTATTTACATTTATGTTTTTTCTTTTGTGCAACAACAATTTACATTAAGTTTAAACCCCGCATTACTAACACAATTCTTTTTTAGTTCAAATACTAACATAAATCATTATATTACATATTTCGAAATTGCACAATTTTTTTTTGTTGGTTTTAATATATTGATGATGTCAATGTAGGGACTAATTCAATTGGGCATTCAAAGTAATCTTATGAAGTTTGTAAACGTTTTCAATACATATTTGTAATTATATAACGTAGTCGTTAGCTATATGCACCGTCGAGAGATTAATCTAATGCATGAAAACGCTACTTAATGGACACGAACTCACAACTATGAATTAAAATAATTTTAAAATCCTCAAATCAACTAATGTACTCAGCAGACAAATTTTTTATAGTTGAGATTTAATTTATAAAAAAAAAAACAAAAAATAATAACAGAAGGCAGCAAACATCAAAATAAATAAATTTGGTTAATCTCTGCCAACGATGAAGACGTATGACTGTTCAATCTGCTACTAAAGCATTATTTTAGTGTTTTATACTCATTCTTTAAAAAAATATATATATAATTTTTTTGGTATATCGAAAAATGAATGAAGCAGAAAAGTACGAAAGAAAAGACTAAAACTAAGAGCATGGGCTTTCCCTTTCAGGCTTACACGACAAAGAGACGTATTCGTAGTTCCTAACAAATTTTAAACCCATTGAGACGTAAGTGCAATTAAATAATTTAATCAAATTATTAGGACAAAATAAAAAGAAAAGAATAAACGTATTCAAGTTCAACGCGATCTCTATTTAAAAAGAACTTCAGATAAATTTTAAAAATAGGGCTGTGCTTTTTTCTATATTCATTGAACATTACACTACGTTACACATTTCTTGATGATTGGTTATTAAATACAGAATGAAACTACATAGAACAGAATAAAAATAAAAGAACATCTACATACTTCGAATTACACCCACAAGTAATTAACTCAGTTATATACTTACAAAAGCTAAATTAAAAACAGTCTGAGACTGAGAATATTTGATAAAATTAATAAAAACAAGTAATGGTAAAGAAGGAATGAGATTGGTATAGTATGGATCGGAGTGACAAGACGTTGGTGTAAGGCTTATTGAGAAATGGGGCTTTGATTCTCAATATCGGTACATCAATATCTGAGCTTATCCATGCTTTAGTTGCATACGTCACCATCCCCTCATAAAATATTTGTATGAAGATACGATTCACACCGTTGTGTGACCCGAAAGGTAATTACAGTATATTTCTAGTTTCTCTCGTTGGACAATAACCAATTTCAAGTTGAATTTTCAACAAGTACACTTCAGTCATGACTCCTGGTTACAGAGAAGCAGACCAAATTAAACCATAGTTAAAACAACCGGTCCGAACACTCTTTTAACCTCCACATTTTGATTTTTTTTTTATTAGTACAAATTTAAGAATTATGGGAACATTCATATTAGAGTGAGTGACACATATAAATTACTTTTCTTTTTCACTTGTTAATCAAAGTAATTATAGAAATGAGTTTGTTTTCTTATTAAAACTCGCTGAACAAATGTAGCTTTTATTTTGTATATTATTTTTAACATAAACTAGCTTTTATTTGTAGTTTAATGAAATATAAAATTTGAACAGTTAATAGATTTGGGAAGAAAGGACTTGTCAGTATTGCGTTGATGCGTACGTTGTTGGTCGGCGGACGGCTATCTGACTTATCCGCTCATCCATCTTCTTTGTCTTTTCCCTTTTAATTCTTTTTACCTTTCTATTTTTTTTTTTTTTTTTTCTGGTCAACAAAATTATAACTTTCACAAAGAAAATTGTCATTTCGAATTTTCTTGTGTAAGAATATTAAAATATCTTCTTTTTTTTAAAAAAAACAAAAAAACAATTTGACACTTCTTTTATAAATGTATATACTTTAATTTTTCAATGGAGCAATGTTTTGGGTTTATCTGATTTGTTACTCAATTCAATTTTTAAATATTCGCTGTTTGCTGATTACTTTTCTCTCGGACTAATCAGACACGGTTAACGCAAATTCACCAGATTTATCTTAGAGTTCAAAATTAATAATGACCTTCGCACGTGTGGAACAAGGCCGTTGCACGTGTTTACTCAGAGAAAACGTAATCTTCGTATGATCTTTGACGCCAGGCCGAGACAGGTGGTTCGCTACTAGATTTTCATGACGTGGTTATAATCTTAACCGCTTTATTATTTAACACGTGGCACCGTCTACGTCGTTGGATTCTTCGTAGTCGACGGTGTTAGGTGGGCCGTGACAGCCCAATGTTTCAAATGTGGGTCCCGCAAATACGCCAGCTCGGCTCGACTCGTTCCAACTGTATGGCTCGGACCTTCGCCTCCCTACTCATTGAAGTTTATATAATAACAAAGATAATGACGCGTAATTAGATTTATTTATTTATCCGCAATTATAGTCATTTGTCTCTTGTTATACCTGTCTTTAATTTTTTTTTGTTCCCGAATCATGGCAAATCAAAATCTAATGAGATAAAATATTTTGTAATGAAATTATAACAACGTCGCTAAGTCATGCAATAATATTGATAAAATATAATGTTGAGAATAAGTAGTTTCCTGCATTATTGAGATTTGGGTATTGTTATCCCACTATTAAAAAAATAACTCATTTAAAGCAATTAACCAATAGCAAGCTACTGAATAATTTAACAATATAGCTGTATCTGACAGCATGAGATCCCAATCTTATTTGATTGCTGTTGAGAACGATGCATTGTATACTTAAACGTTTTCTATGCCTTTTATGGTTGAATAACCTTCGTTTTTACTAAAATCTAATTTAAAAACTACGGTAAATATAATGAAAACTAAAGTTATCCATTATGATCGTTTCCTTAATAATATTTTTTTTTTCTTTTGTAAAACAATACAGTTTGTTTTTGAATTTAGAGATATTTTCTTATATCATTTATTTACACATAATTACGCAATGGCACGTCGAGTTTTTTTTAATTAATGGCACTTCGAGCTAATTTTTGACTATAATCAATTTAGGATCAATCTGGATGTAAGTTAAAAAAAAAAAGAGAGAGGAATGAAGATCAACGGTAGAGAACATAAACTTGAATACCGATGACCGACCAATAAAAAATTACATGATAAAATTACATAAGAGAACAAATTCATTTAAATTCCTTATGTAGTTATCAAACATTTATCACCTGGTTTAAGTACTTTGGGATGACGATTTTATTGATAATTGGTCATAGTTTTGGTAAAATATATTTAATTGTTAGTTATTGGTTTAAAAATGAAGGAGATAAACATAACTAATCATTTGGTCTTTTACGTGAGTATCACATTACATCCATACGACGTAGGGCACGCCGGCACTATTTTTTTTTTATAAAAAAAATAATATAATTAGTCTTTGCGGATTGTATTTTAGAAAGAAATACTCTATCGGTACGTAGAACAATTTTGATTATGGAGACATGTCACATGTGTCCATTTAATAAAACAAAGAACAGTTTTTGGTCTCGAGATTAAACATTTTTAATGATTTTACTGTTACGTCAATGACGAAAAACGCTACTGAGATTTTAATAATGTTAAGAGTAACCGAAATAAAAAGATTGTTTTATTCATATTCACACGCACTGACGCAACGCATATGTATAACATGACGAGTAGGTTGAGGAGTGAACAGTTTCTTCCTTCTGCGAATGTGTTATCCCACAAACAATAACATTGTTACATTTTACATGTTTAAACTCTAAAAGCAACAACGTCATCACAATGAGACATCCATATTAGGCATGAATAAGAACATTGTTTTTTTTTTTTGTTAATCTATATACTATAACCGAAATAGATCTAAGGAAAAAAACCGATCCAATTGATATACATCTAATTTGTCATTTTTAACCCTTTATAATAGCCAAACAAAAATATTTTCATTGAGTCAGCTTTTTGTTGATATTTTTGTAGTTTATGTCATTATTTTTTTGCTTTTAAGTTAAAAATATGAAAACTTTCTATATATAATTTAGAAAAAAATGCATCAATACATAAACTGGTTTGTTGTAAAAGAAGAAAAAGAAAACACACACACATAAACTCGGTCAGGTGATTATTGTTATTTTTGTTTCCCAGAAATACTTAAGCACAACCTTTAATGGTGTCTTTTTATTCATTTAATGAATTAATTATCTCTGGTGGTGTGACAATTTTTTAAAAAAGCTCTTCCTTCCGTGTAATATATCCCATAATTATCTATTTGTTTCTCAAATCACGTAATTATTTTAAGTCAATAGATTGGTCATAACAATGTGACTTTTGTTAATTCGGGCTGGTGGGCTTTTTGTTTCCACTTCCCAATGACTCGCTCTCTTCCTTCCAGTGAATTTTACTAATTTACCCTTATAAATTAATTCTCATTTTTAAAAGGTTTTATCTCTCTCTGTCTCTCTCTCTCTCTTTATCCTTTTTCTTTTGATGCTTCATTCTTCCTTTACTTTTTTCCCTGTGGCGTTTGTAGGAATCTCACCAAGGTTTCTTCTCAGATTTGAAAAAAGTTTCTCAACGGAGTTACAATCTGAAGATTTCCATTTGATTTCCTCCTTCGCTTTTCAAATCTGCGACTACAGCCGCCGTAATTTTTTTTTTTTTTTTTTGTATTTTCACCGGAGTTTACAGTTGCTCCGACGGATCTTGCTGTAATCTTAGAATCAGCAAAAACCTTGGTGTCAAATTGCCATTTCGGAGATCGAGAAGAGATTGAGGGTGGAAAGCAAGGGTTTATCTGATGAATAGATGATGCGTGAACCGCTGGTGAGCGAAGAAGAAGCTACTGAAGTTTTACTGAGCAGCAGCGTCGTCATCGAGAAGAAAGTTTCAGAAGAGGTGTGCAAGAGAGATAAGCTACGGGTTGGAGAGGGAGACGAAGTGGAGGAAGAGAGACGAGACGATTTGTTGCTATTAGCTCTAACGCCGATGGTACGATCGAAATCTCAGGGAACCACGAGACGGGTCACTCCCACGCCTCCGCTAGACGTGGAGAAACCGTTACCAAACGGAGATCTCTATATGGGAACGTTCTCTGGCGGGTTTCCCAACGGATCCGGCAAGTATTTGTGGAAGGATGGGTGTATGTACGAAGGCGAGTGGAAGCGTGGGAAGGCTTCCGGGAAAGGCAAGTTTTCATGGCCGAGCGGTGCAACCTACGAAGGGGAATTTAAGTCTGGGAGAATGGAAGGTTTCGGGACCTTTATCGGAGCCGACGGCGATACGTACCGGGGCTCTTGGGTTGCTGACCGAAAATACGGTCACGGCCAGAAGCGATACGCGAACGGCGATTTTTACGAGGGTACGTGGCGGCGCAATCTCCAGGACGGACGGGGACGGTATGTTTGGATGAATGGAAATCAGTACACCGGAGAGTGGCGTAATGGCGTGATTTGCGGGAAAGGCGTGCTTGCCTGGCCTAATGGAAACCGATATGAAGGACAATGGGAGAGCGGAGTTCCTAAAGGAGGTGGTGTATTCACTTGGGCTGATGGAAGCTCTTGGATCGGCTCTTGGAACGAAAGCAGCAATCTCATGAGAAGTTTCTTCGACGGGATCGAGAAGAATGAGTTGATTGTGGCGACGAGGAAGAGATCATCTGTCGATAGCGGAGCTGGAAGCTTGAGTGGGGAGAAGATATTCCCCAGAATCTGTATATGGGAGTCAGATGGCGAAGCTGGGGATATCACTTGTGACATCGTTGATAATGTGGAAGCCTCGGTGATTTACAGAGACAGGATTTCCATTGATCGAGATGGGTTTCGTCAGTTTAGGAAGAATCCTTGCTGTTTCAGCGGCGAGGCCAAGAAACCTGGAGAGACTATTTCCAAAGGGCATAAGAAATACGATTTGATGCTCAACTTGCAACATGGGATCAGGTAAATTTCTTAAACCTTTCAGAATCCCAATGAACGGTGTAGCCATTATGAGTTTCTGGATCTGTGTTCTAACCAAAGTACGATAATTTAGGTATTCTGTCGGCAAACATGCTTCCGTTGTTCGAGATCTCCAACAGAGCGACTTCGACCCGAGTGAAAAGTTCTGGACGAGGTTCCCACCTGAGGGTTCTAAGACTACACCGCCGCATCAGTCTGTGGACTTCCGCTGGAAAGACTATTGCCCTTTGGTTTTTAGGTATTCAATCTTTTGCACTTAAATGATCTTCTCACCTCCAATGTGTATCCTCAATCTATGTTTGTAATGAACTATTTTTCTGTTGGCCATTTTTTTTGTAGACGCCTGAGGGAGCTTTTCACGGTGGATCCTGCCGATTACATGCTAGCTATCTGTGGGAACGATGCTCTTCGAGAACTGTCTTCACCTGGAAAAAGTGGAAGCTTCTTTTACTTAACTCAAGATGACAGATTTATGGTTAAGACGGTGAAAAAATCAGAAGTCAAGGTTAGTCGTTGGCTTTCACTTCACATTCTTAATCGTAAAGTGTGGTTAGCTAAGGAAATTTGACTTCAAGTTTTCGTTTTCTTTATCCAGGTGCTTCTACGTATGCTTCCAAGTTATTACAAACATGTCTGCCAGTATGAAAATTCACTTGTGACTAAGTTCTACGGCGTGCATTGTATCAAGCCTGTTGGTGGCCAGAAGGTTTGAGCTGTTCATCTATATTTCTTAAGACTATTCGCTTCCGATGGACAATTTTATCTCATGTTGGTTACCATGTTACCAGACTCGGTTTATCGTCATGGGGAACTTGTTCTGCTCCGAATACAGAATCCAGAGACGGTTTGACCTTAAAGGGTCTTCCCATGGACGTACCACCTCCAAACCTGAAGCGGAAATCGATGAGACTACTACTCTTAAGGACCTTGATCTCAATTTTGCTTTCCGTCTTCAGAGAAATTGGTACCAAGAACTAATGACGTAAGCCATCCATTTGCCTATGCTATTTGGCTGTTTGAAAAAGTGGAAACACATTTCTGATCTGGCTGCATTTCAATAAGCAGGCAAATTAAACGGGACTGTGAGTTCTTGGAAGCTGAGAGAATAATGGATTATAGCCTTTTGATTGGAGTTCACTTCCGCGATGACAACACAGGAGACAAGATGGGGCTTTCTCCATTCGTTTTGAGATCTGGTTGGTTACACTTCTCATTCTTCCTCAAGTCTTACTCTGCTACCCTTTTGTGATGTTAGTTGTTCATGTATCGTGCAGGTAAGATAGAGTCATATCAAAACGAGAAATACATGCGCGGTTGTCGATTCCTGGAGGCTGAACTTCAAGACATGGACCGCATTTTAGCTGGCAGGTACGTCAATATTTATTCTCGCCAATCATTACAGTGGGTTTAATTTATAGCACAGGAAGTTGATCCAACATAACAGTCTTTTTGCATTCATAGTCTTTGGTAATTACTACCACAGAGTTGTTGAGAGGTTCAATTTCCCATTTACGAATGATTCCATCTGAGAGCTACGTTACATCTCAACGCATTATTGTATTAAAAGTTGCTTGGCAATCTTGTGGGGGCTGGCTCCATTGAATAGAAAAAACACAATAATTTTGTGGGGGCAAAACAGATCATGTGGGCCTTTTTGTTAACTAATTTTTTGAAGATCGAATTACATATCAACGTTTTGGTGAGAAATGTATTGAAAACTTGATTGTTTTTGAAGGAAACCGTTAATACGATTAGGCGCAAACATGCCTGCAAGAGCAGAAAGAATGGCGAGAAGAAGTGACTTTGACCAATATTCGTCGGGAGGAACAAACTACCTATCACACGGAGAGGTCTACGAGGTGGTTCTGTACTTTGGAATTATTGACATTTTGCAAGATTACGACATAAGCAAGAAGATCGAGCATGCTTATAAGTCTCTACAAGCCGATCCTGCTTCGATCTCAGCCGTTGATCCCAAACTCTACTCCAAGAGGTTTAGAGATTTCATCAGCAGAATCTTCATCGAAGACGGCTAAGTAATAAAGGTCTTATTACATTTTAGTCCTCGTCATTCAAAGGTCAAATCCAAAGTTCCTCGCTTCTTTGTACCTCTCGAATTGAGAAGCCAAAGATGCGGCTGCATGAGGGGCAATAAGATAACTTGGTAGCGTCGGATAAAGCTCGAAGAAGTGAAGAAGACGACAGATTTGGTATTCTTTCATTTATATATATGAAGAGTGATGTGATGAGGTGATCAAACCAAATTTTTGGGTGGGGATTTTTTTTTTTTAGTTTTTTTTTTTTATTTTGGAGGTGAGAGGAGGAAGTAATATATGTGAATATAGATTTGTGAAGGCGAAGAAAAAGTACATAGGTGAGAAAAAAAGAAATTGGGTTTGGGAGATTTGGAATTGGGTAATAAGATAAAGTCTACAAGTTAAATGAAAAGGATGGGTGATTTATTTTAATCCCATTTGTCTTAATTCCTCAATATTTTTAGTTTTTTTTTCTTTATTACATCTTCAGAGTTAAAATTTTTTATTAATTGAGACAAAAGAAAAAGCTAAAGATCTATTAAAATCTTCAAAAGAGGTCCCAGATTCCCATGGGATCCCATCTTTTTGTTCTTCTTCACCATCATTTTCACATCTAAAGATACTTTTACAAACAACTGTTACTCAAAACTCTATTTCGAGTCACATGTTTGCGGTTCACAATACTTATTTGGTACATTATATAAAACTTCTCAATTTGTTGTTCATATGGAAAATGAATCGACGGATGTCTGTGCCTATTCATAAACTATATAGAAACAAAAAATATTTGGAGATACATTTGATATGAATCATAATACATAAATATGTATATTATGGTCAAAAGTAGAGAGAGAGAGAGAGTTTGGAATTGAGGTTGTGTTACCATGAAAAGAAGAGAAAGCGAAGAGAGAAGACCACATGTCTTCTTTTATAAACTCTGAATAAACATCTCACATTACCCTTACTTTTTCATATTTAGAGTATGAGTTTGGATGAACACGTAATATAATGTGTTTGTTGACTATTTTTCTATATATTATCCGGTCCGATCTAATCAAGTCCACGTTGCCTTGCTTTATTGCACTGTAATTTGTTGAATTTTTGACATGAAATCATATATGTATTGTCTTCGTAATAGACGAGTATGTGTTGTAGAAAAACATAGGCGAGAATTAATATTATTAAATAACTGCTTTAAGTAGTTGATGAAATTATATTTTTGCCAATGCATACTTATTTTTGACACACTACGGCATATCCGAATTTTAAATTCAATTCTTTGTATGTATACGGATTTTTTTTAAAAAACATTTATGATAATAAGTCGATAAAATTGTAAATAGAAACATCTCTACTTGGGAATTGAGATTAATAAATAAAAAGAATAACTCCGACCAATTTATGTACAAAGTCAAATCACATAAAGGAAAATCAATAAAATAATTAAAAAGCAATAGGTTTTCGAGCAATTTATGAACAAAAATGTATCATTACGTGCTCAATTCTCTTAGAGTCCAAATTCATAAGAGGGACATTCATCTATTTCTTTTAAATATACTCTGAAAAATATATTAAGTTTTTAAATAAAAGTTTCTGCTACATTACTAATTAACGAACCCGCTCCCACAGGCAGGTGACAAGTCAAAATTTAAATTTGTCCTTCTTTCAAAGCAAAGAATATACACCAAAAAGTTGATAAACCAATGTATTTATAAATATACCAAAGTTGAACATTACAAATAACCACACAAAGAAAGTACCAATCTATCGAGGAACAAAGAAGAAGAAGAAGAAGAAGATACGTACTGTCTGAATAAAATAATTGTAACGTAAATAAATAAAAATAAAAATAAAAAATGGAAAAAGACAGAGCCTTGAACAGTAGCTAGGTCTGCCAAAAACTTGCATGCCTAAAAAGCCCTTTAATTTATTGTCACAAATATCAACAATCTTTCTTACTCGTAGGTTTATTATTATTTTTGTTATGTTCCCTTTTTTAATTAAGAAAACATAAATAATCTTAAATTAACTGATTTGGGCAATAAGCTTGCGAAGATACAGTAAGAAGATCTTTGCTCGTGAGAGGTCTGTAGATCTGTCTTGTTTTCTTCTGTCATGTTTGTCTTCTTGAACCTTTTTCTTTTTTAATATATATTCTGATTTTTTTTTTTGTGTATATATATATGGATTGTACACCAAACTAAATTTAGAAATATGACACCCAATGGCTAAAAATATTAATGATCTACACTAAGAGAGATTAAAAAAAAATCTATTTACTGTTTCAATGGATAACTGTAGCTAAATTCCGAAAGGGAAATAAATATACTCGTTCATTTTTTTTGTTTAATAAGTTGCACCTTTTTTTTTGATATCTGGACTACTACACTTTTAACATATTAAAAATAATTATAAATTGATTAGGAAAAAATAAATTAACTGTTATCGTGTTTTAGTCACTCTTAAGAGATCTAACCTAATAACTTTTACTTAAAACTTATTAAAATAATTCATTCAGGACATATATGTATACGGCGATATGTGATAGACATGTGTAGACAAAATTTAAGTAAAAGTTATTAAGAAAATTTAAACTATTGACTTGTTTATAGAGAGACATATTCTTAAGGTAATGCAAACAAAATCCGAATCCAGGTGCATCTTCTTTACCACGCCTTTGCTACTTTGGTTATCCCAACTATTTTTTTTATAACAAAAACTCTTTCTAAAATTATTATTTTATCTAAATTAATAGATCTATTTTAATAGGATCTATGAACAGTCCAGTTAGAAATCGTAATACCATCCAAGTTGTTAGAGAAGAGAGAGAGCATATTAAAGTGCAATTAGCTAATTGGTTATTGTAAGTGTTTATAACAACTTGATTTGATATTATTATATTATGCTATATATATATATATTTGATTTACACGTAATCAACAATATATTTGAACTTTGAGTTTTGGAATGAGGAACGAGGAAACTTTTGAAGCCCTATTATTGGAAAACGGATCAACGTGAAAGTCAAGCCTTAACATGTTTACTGACCTATTAACATGTTTCTTTAGAACCCACGCAAAATTCTTAGTAATTTATTAGCCACCTTTCTTGTTGAATTATTTGAGCTATAAATTATAGGCTTTCTCTCACTTTGTTAGTCTCCCAAAAGGCAAAACATAATTTTGTTTATTTTTAATTGAATATCATAAACCAGAACCATGATTAATCCATATCTACAAATCAAATTATATGAAATAATGATAATTATCTCTAAAATTTATTATATATTTAGAATTCGAATTTAACCTTTTATATAATGTTAAAATAGATATTAAAACAACTAAATTAATTTAGGTAATAAGATCCAAAATTTGACACATTCTAATAAAATGAATACAGAGCGATGGGGAATTTATGTGGTCTCATTTTCGGGACTAAATTTTTCTGAAATTGAAAAGCCACCAAATGTGTCCATTGGTATTTTAAATAGGCACATTACTTCACATTCCAACGTCAGGTTCCACTATAAGGGGACACCTCCTCTTAA
Organism: Streptanthus diversifolius; assembly: GCA_039880935.1. Taxonomy (NCBI): domain Eukaryota; kingdom Viridiplantae; phylum Streptophyta; class Magnoliopsida; order Brassicales; family Brassicaceae; genus Streptanthus; species Streptanthus diversifolius. The sequence goes on along the minus strand of JAXGFM010000015.1, from coordinate 1,378,127 downwards.
CCATCCCTTTCTTATCATTTTTGTATACTTCTATTTTTCGTTTCATGAAGCAGTTTAGTTTCTTTTACTGTAGTTTACACAAACAAACATGATCCCTTTTTAATTTACAGTTAAATAGAATTTTTCAATCCAAGTTAATGTTTTTAAGTGTTTTCCAGTTTTCTCTGTATTGTTATGTTAAACACAGAGAACTAGTTTTGTCTTTATTGCTGTCTTAGACATAGATATCAAACAAGAAAATTTTATTTTTAAAAACTACTATATAATAAGGACTAACGATTTATTTGAATGGTATAATAGCTGTGTAAAAATTTATTAAGATTATCTACATTGCTAAAGTTTTCCAGCTCGGTATTTAAACAAAATATTTTTAATATTTTAAGAAATTCAATTATTTAATTAAGTTTTAATACTTTTAAACAGAATAATTTTCAATAAATGAAATCGGCCAGCTACAACAGAAGTTAGACAATTTAACCTAACGTTAATGATGGTGTCTTCTCTTCCTGAAGAAAACCTCATGATACATGACGCGTATTGTTTTCTTTGTTTCCAACCACCAAATATAGAAATTAATGTTGTTTTATTTGCTTTTTTTCTTTACGTAAGACACTCTCATTTTTAATAGGATAATTGTATTTACTCCCAACTAATAATCTAAAGTCTTGAACTTTCAAATTCAGCACGACAAGTTACTATATATGAATATCATTAGATGTACTACTCATTTTATTTGCTTTGATTATTTGAATAAATATATCAACTGACACTTATTATTTGATTAATTGGGTAGACATATTTATTTCTTTATAATGTTTTGCATGATATAATAATAACAACAATACTAAATTAATACCAATAATAATAGAATATGACTTTTTTCGTAAGTAAAAGTATGGGTTAGATGTACCGTGTGTGTCATGCATGTATCTCAAGATCAACCATGAAAGTTCCACATTTAGTAATAGCTTTGATTGTGACCAGTTTCACTTTCATGTAATAATTTGCTTTCGGAATTCTTGTTTTTATTTTCCCATACAACTCTCGTGTTTTTTTTTATTTTTAAACCGATATACTATGGATTAAAATCAATATCAATCTCAAAATCAGTAGAGAAAACTAATCAAGTATTTTAGTTACCATTTAAACCATCTACAATAATTGGCACTGTCTTTATCTATTCTATTGCTAACATTAATTTTATGATATGTATACAAATATTTAGACTTATACATCTCTAGATCTCCTCGTATCATTAAGATATTTTTACAGGGAGGGAACGAATTTTCTCTCAAAATAATGGTTGAGCTATGGCCGATATCTATCAGCTTTATGTTATGTGGTCATATTATAAATGATATTCAAATAATTGTATGGCTGAAAAGAGGAAAACAAAAGAAAGATAATCTTAAGCCGATATATAAGGATGATAATTATTTTGAAAGATATTGTATTTGGGTTTGAGGCAACTTCTTCAATGGCGGTGGTTTGGTAGGGCTTCTTCCATGTTCTCCCCCCCAAATGATTTGATATCTCTACGCTTATTTTATTTTACTACAAAAAAACGCTACTGATCATGGGACACTACAAATATTTATCGTATTCAATATAGACTTGAAAAATACATACATACAATAAAAAAGAGGTGACATAAATATTTTATTTTGTTTCTGTTTCTCTCTTTTTGTTCCATTCTGTGGTAGTTATCCAAGCTTCTGGCTTTTTTTCGTTCCCTAATAGCTTTATACCTTTTTTATTTTTATATATATATATACAGATTAATAATTTAAAACAATATCTAAAAACTCTTGCCACATATTTCATCTATATTTGTCCATTTATATAGTTCCATGGATTTTTCTAGGAAATATCGCTTTTTTTTCTTTTTTTCCTTTTTACATGAAAGGTCTCATAAGGGCATATATCTTGTCATGTAGTAGAAAGTGGAGTATATATCACGAGTGCAATTACGAATTAGATAAAATAAAATTAAAGAACAAATAAAAAAATGGATCACATGGTTGCGGGCCCATTAATATGGGCCCATATAATTATATATATGCCCACATAAGTTATTATTTAAAAAGCAAGAAAACGAAGAGAAATGACGTGGAGGATGATTTAGAGAAACAAGTAAATGGACATGAGAGATGATTATTAGTACATAAATGTGATTGGGTCTAGTAGGCATCAATTAGTCCATTTCCCAAATTGGTCTCCTTGATATATCAATTTCAAAATCGTTTGGTCTCATTTCTTGTGATTCTAATTCGATTTGGTCGTTGCTTTTTGTTCCCCATGATTCGTGTCCTACCTTATATCATATGTTTTTAAATTATATTACAAAAATATAAAAACGGTTGTATATTTAGAAACAATTTAATGGGCTTCATCCATTGGACACACACGGTCTTTTGATGGGCTCCCAAACAATTAAATGGGCTTCATCCACTGGACCTCAATGAATTAAGTTTCCTATAGAATTATTCTATGTTTACTTTAATACTACAAGATCACGAGTCATAAAGTTAAATTTGGAATTGGGCTCGTTGACAAAGAAAAAGTTGAAATTGGGCTAAATTTCGATCCATGTTCTGAGGATAACAAATGAAACCAATTAACGAAGAGACTAGAGAAGAGAGATTACAGAACAAGAACAAGTTCAAGATCATGACTTGGAAGTTCCCTATTTCCTCTGCAATGGCAATTATATAAAAAAAGACCATAAACCTCATCAAATCATGTTTGCTTATTTGATCAATTTCATGCTAACAGAGTCGTACACTGGTGGCCACAAGGTCTACTTGCGAGGAGCTTTCTTCTTTCCCGCAATTGCAACTCTCTTTCCCTTTTTAGTACGAGCGTTAGTTTTGGTTCTTTGACCTCTGCAAGGCATTCCATGTCTATGTCTACTTCCTCTGTAGCAGTCTACTTCTATCAGTCTCTGTATTTCCGATCCAACACGCCTCCTCTTATATGAACAATCATGGAAACAAAACATACAAACAAAACCCGTTTTCAAAAAGACAAAAACATTAAAGACGATATGAAAGTTACATATGAATCTGAACAATTTTTACCAACTCATCACCATGTTGGTGCATGCCAACTTCTTCACGGAGGTCAATGAGTTCTTTTCCAGTTAAGTCTCTGGCAAGTTTGTTAGTGATACCGAGCCCACAGAGAACCTGGTGAGATTTGCGGCGCCCGATTCCATAAACTTCTTGAAGACCGGTTTTGAGGGGCTTGTTGTTTGGAACCTCTGCGTTTCCCACACGGATTCCCTGGACACGCAATCCATGAAACTGCAGAGAAAGAGACCAAAGTAGTGGGTAAATTTGATATATACTTCGAACAAGGTAATGGCTTTGCTAAGCTTTGGTTCACAAGCGGGGTAAGAATTCTAGCGGCTTCAGTTCACAGATATGTAAGAAGCAGGATGTGATCATCAAATTTGAAAAGTTAGTGAGTTAATAATCCTAACTATAATTCAAGACCTGAGCAGAAACATTGTGTAGAATTTCAAAACTCTTTACACTTTTATCTGAGCCAAAGACAAGCCAACAGATATCATCAACACTTAGAGATTTGAGATGCTTCCTTGAGAGTTATCAATCCTGGAACCCATTTTTTCACAAGACAACCATGGAAAGGATTGTTCGATACTTCATACAAGAAAACCCTTCAGGGGCAAATACCCCAGACAATTCGAAACAATTACACACCAAAAGTGAAACTTCTAGGTCTAGCTAACATGTTGCAATTTCTCGTTATCATAAATTTTCGAGTTGCATAAAATGCAAATGCCGAAGCAGATGAATCGATTCGATCTGTTGAAACCCTAATCCGAAAACTCAAAGAAGAGACTGATGAAAATGTCAGAAACCCTACATCTTTGGGTGGAGATTCGAGACGAAATTAATATTAGACGATAATTCGAATTCGAAAACTCACCGATAAATTCCGAAGCAGAGACTGACTATGGTCGAATAAGGTCGCCGCAGATCTGCGTAAACCCAACATCGTGAAACTGTGTTTCAGAGATTCACGGTGAAGGAGGGGTTTAAGATTCAGTTTCCAACCGCCGTTAACGCCGCCGCGATTTCAACCAAACGCAAACGCGTCTCTCCTCCCTTTCTACTCCGAGTCTCTGAGGCTCAGATTTCGCTTTTTGGGCTTCCAAAGATAAACTCTTGTTGGGCTTTTCAATTTACTGAGAGATGCCTCATGGTCCAATAGGCTATATATAACATTAGTGCTGTGAAATTTTATTTTAGTTGGTTTTAGATGGGCCCAAATTTTCTAAATGTTAAACAGAAATCAACCCTGTTTTTTCTTTTTATGAATGAGATTTGAGAAATTAGGAACTTGCATAATTCGTCAAGATCTTCCTAGTTAAACGTTAAAGCCCACTTTCTCTAGACTCTTCACCTTTCGATTGGGGTGTAACAGCAAATGAATATATATATAACAAGTCGTGTAAGTTAAAATCAAGTAAAAAAGAACCAAGTCGTGACAAGTTTTATTGTACAAGAAGAGCCTACGGTTCATAGAAAAGTAGTTGGCTACCTGCAAAATATTTTGTCCTTATATGATTCAATTACATGTAACGTGTTTGATCGTAACGCCAACTTTAAAGATAATATGTAAAAAGTGCCTTGAGATATTAGGATTTTTTTTAAAAAAAAATGAAAACATGTTCAGATTTAATTTGCAGTAAAATTGATCCAGTAATTAAACACTTTAACCACAAGATCACTATCTCGAATATATTACGGAATAGTTAGCTTCTTGGGACAAAACGAGATTATGATATTTGTTTAGAAAAAAAGTTATGGAGATGGAGTCATTCAAGTTACTCTACTTAATTGCTGGTTTTTATTAGGATCATAGAGTATATTTTTAAGGAAGCAAATTCTCATGAAAATTGAGCTATCTACCATAGAAAAGTGGCCTTTCACTTCAATGCTGAGTCTCTAAATCAGAAGCAAAAATTATGACATGATAAAAGAATAATTTTTTTTCCTGTCGACAAACAAATTATTTATTTCCAATAAACTGTCCAGAATTTCAAAGTAAAAATTAAAGATATCTGACTTAGCTCTACCGAAAATTCAACCTACAAAAATATTTTACCTTTGACACTAAATTTTATGTACTTGTTTATTTTGTATGCATATATACATGATTAAAGGTGGTTTTGTGAATATTATGTGCATGCAACAATCACATGTAAACTTAAAATGTGTGGTGATTTTCACCAAAGAAACTTGAAAAGGTTGCCAAAAGGGTATGATAATGACTCGACGTGTTAAGCAAACGACATATTTATGTATTTTGTGGTCTCTATTACATTCCCTTTCTCACTCTATCATTTTAATAGTTACATATTTTAAAATTCACGCGCCAAACAGAAGATAGTCGGGTAATAATAATGTACGAATAAGTTAAAAGTAAATGTTTAAAATTAAAACGGTGGATAAAAGTCAAAAGAAAATTTGGCATAGACTTTCTCAGTTTTGTGATCGGAATCAAATCTTGGGCCATCTCAGTGTTGTGATGTGAATCAAATCTTGGGCCATACGTATACATTAGATGTTACGTCTCACATTAAGACAAAGTTACAAGTTGGACAATACTAATCAGACGTAGGGTTTTAATAGGGGTTAAACCCTAGTAATTATTGAGAGGTTCTGTGACAAAAAAAAAACAAAAAAAAAGAACGAAAAACTAAGAGCGTCGTGCCCAAAGTTTTTTTACAACGTACAATGTCAACAGTGTGTTACGTATTATTGGGCAAAACATAAAATTGATTTCCAAGTATGCTAAAGAAGAGCATGCATGAACAGTGCCGCTTATTCCACTGTTACAAAAAAATAGTGGGAAAATATTTAATTTTACGAACGATCACACACAATATTAGAGTAATTAATAACTTATTTTAATATCAAAGTCAAAGCTATATTGATATGTTTATTAAATGCCGTAGTAGATTTCCGTAAAATAAACTATTTTTTACTAGGATTTTGTTTTTCCAACTAGTAGGATTTAGAAATTCCTCTGATAATTATAATTGATTCTCCCACTTGGAAAAACAAATAACTCCAATGACTGTGGCAATGGAGGTTTAGTTAATATATTTCCCAACGTAGTTGGAGCCATTCCCAATGCTTTTAGAAGCCCACAAATCTTTGAATAAACCAAATAGTTCATGTTTTGCCTGTTGGCTGAGAGCTACTTAATCAATACAATAGTAACATTAATACTTTATTGTTATTAACTAATTAATCTTACTAACAAGCAATTAGTGGAGTACGCCTTAATGACCCTGGTCATCCTTGCGTCTGACTCTTAACAGCGATAAGGGACGTCTTTGATGAACTTAATCATCCTGTTTTGTTGGTAATAAAGTAATGTAAATCATGTATTTAATAATTTCATAAAACGACAAAATTACAACTCAAAATCATCATTGAGCTTAATCGGACCAATTGCACCGGTGGATCCACATATGTTATTTATATCACAAATGTTCATGAAGAAGGGGGTAAGACAAAAGCCTTAAAGAGTAGCTAGTATTTTAATTATTTATTTGCGTTAAAGATAATATTACTAATAAACATACCAATCATAATACCATTGAATAAATAATTAAAAGTAAATTGGAAATTATGTTTTATTTTTTTGTTGGATTTTAATGATCCACAATGGAAAATGTTGTTTTTTGGCCAAAACTATCAGTTTCACCGTTGTGTACAATCCACGAACATATTAGGTTGTCTAGGTTGAGCAACAAACTATTAGTAATATTGGGGGCTGGTAAAATAATTCTGTAATCAATTGATTTAAATTGTATTTTAGAAGAAAACAATAATACTTATTGCATATTAGAAATGGACACTTGTGCGAAACTAGCAATTTTCGCGACCTATCGAAAAAGATTGTGGCCTCACTTTGAATCAAACAATATCTTTGTGGATGACAAAATAATTTATAATAGACAAATGATGACTTTAGTGTAGTTTTATAACGACGATATTTTCTTTTGCGGCAAAGAGAAAAAGGATGACGGAGGAGATGACGATAGCGAAATATGGTGGTCATGAATAACACTCCTGAGTTATAGCAATATTTTATAAATTTAGTTGGATTTTTCTCTATTGAAGGGGAGGAGAAAAAGACTACACATACTGTTGAATCGATTCCTTTCTTGAACTCAGAAGATCAATACCATAGAAATCGAAAAACTAACTTGAAGAATGCAGGTGAAGGAACAAAGAAACTAGAAAAAAGATGAAGTACACATTTGTTTACTCGGAGTTCACTGCGCTTCAGAAACAACCGTGAAGTCGCTATATTCTCCGGGGCTTAGCTCAGCTAAGCTTCTCTTATACTTGCTCTTAAACTAGAGCTGAATGTACACCGCCGTTAACCGCAACGACCTTACATTGTGGAGATGATCACAAGAAGTTTCCGATCATTCACCACACTTATGCACATCAAAACTTAACAGATACTCTGTTTCAAACATGTCTGCTATACACCAAGGACATGATTAAAACGGCATCGTATACACCTTTAATAACCGATACAAAATTGACTAAACCTAACGAATTTGATCTTAAATTGAACCGAGCTAAACCACTCATTAAACCAGAGCTTTGAATTTTCGCGACACAAACACTTCACATACAAAAAAAAACAGCAAGTTAAAAATGGACTATATAAATATAGTATAATAACTCCGATGTTATAAATTTACTAATTACGTACAGGGCACATCTTCGAAATTCATACAACAATCCTAGTAAACCGAAAGTTAACATAAAAAATGATCAATTATTTTCGGTAGGTGCAAATGGGATATTTTATACCAAGACTGACAACTTTCATTGTTTAGCACTAATAAATGTTAAATTAATAGTTAGTTTCAGGAAGAACAACTAGCTATTCAAATTTCAGACGTCATTTTCACAAGGGACCGAGCTAAGTAGAGACACAGGACATATATAATTTAGAACTAATTACAACTTAAGATTATAGCACGAATAAAGACAAACTACAAGAGGGGGTTTTATATTATGATATTAGAAAGAGATAGAGATAGATTGGATATGGTTGACACTTGACCTTTGTGAGCACGAAACATCGTTCTTTAGGAAAACAAAAGAGAAAATTCAGTCAGCGTCTCGCCGCCTCCGCAGTGGTCGGGACGTCCCTTGTTACGAGGTCGCGGCTATACGTTTTCTTCTGCCTACCTTCTTTGTTTCTTTCTTTTCTTTCCATTTTGTTTGGTTTTTCTTTATTTAGGAAGTTTCCTTCTCTATTAGTTTAATTTTTAATGGTCTAAAAGGTAACTACGTGCCCTATGCATGCCCCTATGCATTTGAAGATTTTTTTATAGAATAAATGTTAGCAGAAATTTAAAATTAGAGAGACACACACTCATAATTTATGCGAGAGATCGAAGCGTTTAGAATATAGTATATTTATAACAATCAAAGACAAAAGCGTAACGTACGTAAATTGTTTTCCATTCTCCATTTCTCATATACATTGTTGAGGCGATTCGAGACCGTCACATGTACATCAATATAGACCACTTCTTATGGATATTGATATTCGACTTTAAGGTACTGATGTTTAAAACGGGAAGTTGATAGAAAATGGTTGCATATATTAATCTAGATGTGATTTTAAATTATGAGTTAATTAGGGCCATTATGTCGTGAAGAAAAAGAAAAGCATGCGTGGCTGTCGAACTATATTACTGATAAGAAAAAAAAAACTATAAATAAGGAAAACTTTAAGGCGTGGAAAAAAAAAAGTTAAAGAAAGCTTTAAAACAGCATTCCGTATACGCAGAAATTAAAAGTAACCAACTCATTAGGTTAATAGTAAAACTTATTTGTTTTAAATCTGATTTTGTTTTTAACGTATACAGCTCACATAAACACATATATACACTACTACACGTACACTTATAAGTTAAATTAGCACGGTGTTTGACTCATAAACTTTTAATTACTTATCATATCTACTTTTAATTCAATTTTTATACCAATAAAATATCCAAAGTATTCAATTTCATAATGACTGTTTTACAATAATAACTGAAGTAGTAATTCATGATCGGTACGGCTTTAATTATCGTCGATCATGTATTATCTTCTTATAGCTAATATGGAAATATTTGATTACTTCCATTATTAGCTCTTCTTGTATTATAGAATGCCTACGAACCACGAATCTGTGGGGCCGAATAGAAACTCCATTTTAAAGATCTTTTTACCTTTTCGTATCGAAGAAGACTGTTGCATAAATGTGAATAGTTGCATTAAACGTGTTTTTGTATGTTTTATTGTCAGTGACAACTGAAAGCAACACGACCACAAGTGGTAACTAACTAATTTTGAACTAAGCATTAGACGACAAACGTTTATTCAGGCGTGATTAAATGAATAGCACATGATGTGAACTATAACAAACTTATTAGACGACCAGTACGTAGGCAGTAATCAGATGACATAATATGGAAGCATGATAACTCAATTTAAAGATAAAACTCTCTGACAACAACCGGAAAAAACGATGAAAACAAGACACGACAAGTTTTGAGTTACAAGCTTTTATCATTTATCATTATCATCATCATCAGCCATAGACCATAAACACAATTTATACATTATACAATTTTGGATAACTCTAACAAAATCACCCAAATAACCATGTATTTACAAAAGCGATAATTGTCATCGACTTCCGAGTTTCCAATACATGTATATAAATTTCGAGCAATTCTTAGAAGATCAGGAGATCTTCCTTCACGTTGTAACCCATCTTCTCAAGATTAGGCTGCAACGCAAACTGAATCATAGGCGGTGGTCCACACGCCAGCGCAAGCGATTCGCCTGCTAAACCTTCCGGGATATGTTCTCTAAGAACAGCTTCGGTTATAAACCCGGTGCTATAGTTCCAACCTTCTTTTGCGATTTCAACAACGTACCAAACCTTTAGCCTATCCTTATGTTTATTAGCCCATCCTTCTAGCTCTTCTCTCACAAGTATGTCATCCTCGGTTCGGTTTGCATAAACCACATGCATCTCGGTTTCATCCTCTGGATCACTTAGTATCGATTGAATGACTTGGTAGATTGGAGTAATGCCTGTTCCTCCGGCAAGCATGGCTAGTTTCTTGGCGAACTTGGGTTTGCCGTTGACCATGAAGTTGCCTTTGCCTTGGTACTCGATGTGTCCTAATGGACCTTTGATGTCTAAAACCGCCCCGATTGGTAACGAGTCTAGGTGCTGTGACATGAGTCCTCCGTTGGGGAATCTTGGATGAACGTCTTTGAAGTAAACTTTGACTACTAAGTCGATATGTCCAACGGCGTCGACCGTGCTGGTCGGAGTATAGGCTCTGAGACAAAGCTTATCGTTTATATTGGCGCAGAGGAAAATGTGTTTCCCCACGGGTAGACCAAGCTGCTGATCTTCTGATGGCAATGCGAATCGGAACCTACGAACGTCGTGAGAGATAGAAGTCTTCTCGATCAGTCTGACTGGGACTTTTTCACGTGGGTTGACCAAAGCAATGTTCTTTGAAGGAGCTAGCTCTTTGATTGGAGCTAACAAAGAAGCTACGTTTGAGCCATCGTGGACTGAGACGTTTGGGGAAGAGTCGTAGCCTGTGGTGATGAGTTCACCGATACGGTAATCTTCTAGAAGCTTCTTGGCTTTGTCTGAGTGAATAGCTTCAAACTCTTCGGTGCAATCAGTGCCTGCGTTGATGAGGATAGAATCAGTGCCTCCTGGATGATCTTTCAAGAAACGTGTACAGTCGTAGATGTGACCGTGAACAATGATCCACGCGGATTCGACTGAGTTGTGTTTTCTAACTTCGGAGATTGAATACATCTTTGAGGAAGTGTTCATGAAAGGAGAGGAAACAGATTTCTTCAAGGTAGGGTTTGACTCTGAGGATATCTCAAGCTGACGTTCCTTTGCCATCCACCCACCCGATTGGTTTCCGGGTCGGGTCGGGTGTTCGAAAACAATCCCTATCTCTCCTCTGTGAGGCTTGCACACGTTGGTTCTGATCCTGAACCAGCAATTGTTCATCATCCCCTGTTTAAACACCAGTCAACGTCATTGTTGCTTTAGTCAACAACATCATAAAAAGTGTCTTGTTCATGATCAATTAGCTGGATACCATGGACTTAAGGCTTCTCAGAGTTTAATATATTTTCTATTTTGTACTCTTAAGTAATTGCCCGCATGAAGGGAAATGATAATACTTAACACTAAAATGAACTGTACAACAGAGACAATTAAAGAACTTTTCTTGACTCTATGTGGATTAGAGTTGTATTAATAAATCTCCAAAAGCGAAGATGGTAGGTAACACGTTTCTAAAAATCATCAACAATAGCACAGTAGTTCCAACGTTGTAGGACGAAGACAAATACAAAATCGAATTGTTTATACTAAAAACGGGATTAAACTAATAACTTTAATCAATCAAATCATAAAGAATAAACTATTTTATTCTATAATAGTAAAATAAAATAAAAGAAACTAAGAGAGAGAGAGAGAGAGAAAGAAAGGTTACCATGAGGTTCCAGATGAGTTTATCAGGCTGGGTGTTGAAAGACTCGTCCCAGGCTCGAACCGCTACGTCTTTGGCGCTAAGCAGATCAAGAACCTCAACGTCAAGTGACCAGAAACACCAGCACCAGAACTTGCCATACTTGTTCGGCTTCTCTTGGTGGTCAAGCTCACACACACTCCACGTGTCTCCTCCGTCTAGAGTCACCTCCACTCTCGTTATCTTCTTCCCTCCTCCTGTTTTTTCATCACCATAATTTTTATTCAGAATATTGACATCTGAAATAATCGTTTATTATAGTAGTTAATCTAGAGATTAAAAATTTAATTACCAGAGTAAGCATAGCCTCTTAACGTGTACGGCTTCTGAGTGGTAAATGCATTAATAGGCAATATCTCTTCGTGACCAGGTGTCGTTATCACCGAGTTTATATTAAGCTCGTTGATGATATATTCCGGCTTGTACCACCAAGCTGTAACACAAGAAGGTAATAAAAATATTATTACCAGGTGTTTCATGGTAAGAAAAGTGAGAAAAAGGTAAAAATAATTTACCTTCTGCATTTGCCAGCTCAGCATCGACGAGAGAAGGGAGGACTCGGTTGTCCTTGTAGTGGTAGTAACTGTCGGATTCTTGAGGCGTGACGATGATTCGCTTCAACCATTTCACCATCCGCCCGCCGATGAATCCGGGTACTATGATCCGCACCGGAAACCCGTGATCCGGAGTGAGAAGCTCTCCGTTCTGCATATACGCTAATATGATGTCCCTTGCAGGATCCATCGCCATCTCTTTCCTAATGCTTGTTCCGTATTTAGATCCGCCGCCTCCGGGAAGATCCTCCGCTCCTTCGAAACAGACGTTGAGAGCGCCGCCTCTCCTGCTGTAAATCCCGCATCGACGGAGGATTTCGCTGAGCGGAACGCCTTTCCAGAGGGAGGTGGATACTCCGGCGGATCCCCAGTTGAATCCGATCGTCTTCTTCACCATGTTCTGTTCCTTGCGGCGGTTACCGGCGCAAACGAGAGTGACTGGGAACTCGCGGCTGGGAAACTCGGAGATTAGCTGTTCCATGGTGAATTTCACCGGGCGCTTGACGAGTCCGGTGATTTCGACCGTCCAATCTGACCAATCGGCTTTAGGGACCGCGCCGTGGTTGCGGACGTAGTGGAGAGGGACGGGAGTGATGAATCCGTGGTGCATAAGGCGAGGGAGAGGTGCTTCGGCGTTGAATGGATGTTTTCCGGTGAGACGGACCATAGAGGAGTTACGATGAATCCAATTGTCAGCCGTGGATTCGTCTCGCGAATCTAGAACCGACGGTTCCAAATCGATGTTGGATTTGCGGACCATCTCCTTGTAGTAGGAGACGTTACGGTTGTGGCTCTCGTCCTCGTCGTCGCTGGAGTCGTAACGGTCTTGTACGACGGTGTTCTCGTTTTCTCTAACGACGTCGACTTTTTCGGTTAGAACGCCGACAGTCGGGGTTTGGTGACGGTGGCGGTCGAATGAGCGAGAAGGAACGGGAGGAGGTTTGAAGGAGCGAACGACGCCGCCGTTCATGGCGGAGCTGAGGCCGGGATAATGGCGGTTATCGACGGAGGTGGCCATGGAGAAGCTATTGGATCAGTGAGAAGAGAGGAGAGAAGTATGATTTGAATTTCCTTTCTCTGCTCTTTCTATTTAAGAGAGCTTTCTTTTTTTTTTTTACAAATAAAAAAGCTATTTTTTGTTTTTCTCTTACTCTCGATTATGAATTTTTTTTTGGTTTTCTGTATAGTGTGGCGTTATAGAGTTGTATTTATAGGCCGTTAAAGAGACGAATAAATAAAATAATCAGGAGAAATTGACAAATGTGAGTCTGTGTGGTCTCTGAGTCGGTGGGACCCACCTGCCTAGATCCTAAGCTTTGGCCTTTAACGAATAATTTTTTTTTCTATCTTTTACATAGTTTCATTTAGTAGCTTAAGCATTTTATTTTTGTCAAAAAAGAAATATAAATATAATTGCGCATACACAGATGCGCATTAATATGCCACTGATTTACTTATTCTTTGTTCCTTAAACATACATAATTCATCACTACTTATAGCTGTAAACCAAGTGATGAGTTGAAAATAACTAGTTTTGATGAATGGTTTACTTACATTAAAAGACAAAAGGAAAAACTAATCTAAGTGGCTGAAAATCATTTTAAATCCAAATCGTTATAATCACCTATCAATATGAGCTAAGATTTTTAACTTACTACTTTTTGTCAAGAAATTTCACATTTATGGTGTCGGAATTGTTTGTGGCCATGTTGAATTTTGATGTCAGTATACATGAACCGATAACAGCATTTAGATAATAAAAGAAAAACCATTTTAGGAACCTCAAAAAAACAATTTAGGAAAAATAAAACCGTTCATAGATTGCAAATTATACGGAATATAAAAAACCATGTTCATGCATGAATAAATATAGCTAGATTTTATATCCTATCTTTAGTGTCAATGTACTCCAGGCTTGAAATAGGAATAGTCAAAGAAACCCTAATCTGGTAGTGCATGTATATATATGAAACTTCTGAGAAGTAGTTCATGTGATAAACAAAAACATTGCACCCATAGAGAATGAATATATATACATCTATATAAACTATTTTAATATTCATAAATAGAATACAAACAATAGTCGAGTACTTACGGGCAAGATAAACCTTCCCTTGAAGCTATATATGCTCTCGTTTGTATTACAATGTTAAGCTTTGTTTTTCTTTGTCAGACTTTCTTGCAAGACAATGTTCTATTTAACTTAAGAGCTATCTAACTAATAACATATTTATCTCTCTATGTATAATGAGAAAACTCATGTAAAAACCCTATATTAACCTGGAATTTTATATACATATTGGATACTATTTTTTTTTATACAAGGTCAATCGTGCATACAACAAAAAATCGTGAAGAATTAAATATCTAACAACTCAAAATAAAATGTTCGTTTTTTTATAAACTAATTACCGCAACAAAATAGTTTATTTGCAATATGCATAGCAAGAACAATATTACATAGCTAGATATCCATATATGACGAAGAACTTGTCGTTCATACTAGTTGAAATGATACGACTATATTAAAGACAAAAATAACAACGTAAACTTGCTAATATCTTGTGTCAAAATTTGTACGTTGATGAATGCAAAATATAGACGTTAGATTCAAAATTAAATTGCATCACGTGTGTAGGTTTTAAAATATGTTACAGAATGGGGGTATTAATCAGCATATTCGCAAACAGAATATTTTGTTTACCTTGACTTTGATTTCTGTAAATCAACGTCAAACGTTAGTGAATTATATAAGAAAATGGAGAACTAGAATCCGGTGGATAGCTATAAAAACATATCTATAAGCATATTGTTGACTTGTTTATTTTAGAAGAAAATTATTCGAGAAAGTAAATATATCTCGAAGATTTTTATGGATTACATGACGATTAAGAATATAAAGCACAATTAAGTATAAACTAAACAGAGATTATGGCTTAAAAAAGAGATTATAGAGAAGACTTTGGAGGCTAAGTGGCGCATGGGATCACCAACGGCCAAACAAATACACGAACGGGGCAACCATAAAAAGGGACGGGTCATAATTTTAGTTTTGTCAATTTTTGGATTTTCAATTTTTACTAAATAATTATATATGGACCCACTTATCTTTTTACATTCGATGTATTGACATAAATTCAAGAGTCAATCTTGGTTAAAGCTTCAAAACCAATAATCAAATTTGCACAGCCTAAAAGTACACCGAGAATTTTTTTTCCCGTAACAATAAAATGCATGGAAAATATGCTAATTATTTTTACATTTATTTGAAGAGAAAAATACTGCATATGATCTCGATTTACATTTCAGCTTCAAATAATTAATGGCATTTTGATTTCCTTGTATCATATTCATTTTTAAGAAAATTATACATCTCAATTTATATTTTTTCGTTGCTCTTTAAATTTATCACCCGATCAATCGATCATCTATTATTAGCATCGTTGTCAGTGGTAAGTTGTTACACCATAGAAATTTAAAGATTATTTTCACTTAAAAAACCTTCGACCAAAAAAAAGATTATTTTCAAGACTGTTCATATCAATTTGAATTTTTTTTTGAACTTTAGTTTTCTTTTTAGTTAATAAATACTAAAATATATTCTCGGATATATCTAAAAAGTGTCCGACAAGATTTAACTAAATGATAAATTATGCATTTTAATTTGAAAGAACTACATCAGTTATATATTATAACAAATAGTCAAATGTCATTATATACAAAAATTATTTAAAATTTACTCTATATTTCAAATTCTTTTATAGTATGTTTATTTTAAAATAATTAATAAGTTACTTTATTTTAAAAGCTTTTTTGACCGCTTTTCCGGTGCTCCAAACTCCATTGTATTTTTTATCTCATAATTTACTCGTATTAAGGACATCTCCATCCACGATTCTTATCGTGAGCTTGAGGTTTCCAGAATCGGGAATTTATCTTAACTAGTTCTACAAAGTTTCTAAAACATCACTAGTTATTTGAAACAGAAGGATTAGCTGGTAGTCGATCTAGTATTGTAACACACTGTTAGATACGTCTTATATGGAGTTTTCCTAACACGAGCCATAGCCAAACTAAAATGATTATGTTGTATTATTACTGTACATCCAATGAATGTATATAAATATCAATTTCTGGTAGATATTTATATTCTCATAGAAACCATGAATAAGAATTAATAAGGTATTTACAAAAAAAGCATTAGAAAAATTGATACGTAAATGTACTATATTTGTGATTTATATTTGTATATTTGTATTGTTTTGAATTATATTATACAATTGTATGATCAATCATAAGTTCTGTTAACATTTGGATACAATAGTTTTAAATGAGAATACGCAAAGTCTATCAATCAATATATAGTTTAGCTGTTACAAAAATAATATTTTAAACTATCATATTCACGTATGCAGATATTTTAAACTAGTTACCAATAACATGAAAACACATTTTTTTGTTAATTGCTTGTGCTGGTACCATATTAGTTAACATGATCATTTTAAAAGCAAAATCTCGCGTATATATTTACGTATTAGAATAATATTTGCGTATAACTTGTAACGCGAGCACAAAACACAATAGTAAATATTGTGACTCTATTCGAATTAAATAAAATAACAAAGTAACAAACTATATAACTAAACCCTTTCAAAAAAAAAACTCGATAAGTATCTAAACGTAAACGAAACATAGCCGCAATTGCACAGACACACAAAAGAACACACACACACACACAATTAATTCCTATCATAACCTTGTTCTTAGCTTAATGTCATATACTCGGCAGCATCATAATCCTGGCTAAACATATGATCCATAAATATGATGAACCACAAATCGTTATACAATATCATAATATATTGATTTTCACCATAACACAACACAACATAGCTTTTTCATTTTATTTTTTTATTGACGTCGGCAACATAGCTTAGCGCCAACATACAACCTTGTCCCCATTTATTATAGAGTAACAACAACCACTAAATGATATGGAGATTTGGCACACCGCACACGTAATCTCAAATCGATATTTAATATTTTACGTTTGGCAATATTTTTTTATTGTTTAACCATTTAGGGTTATTTTTGAAATTAATTTACTACAGACAAAAATAAGAAAATGTGCCGTATATTAAATAAGGAAGGGAGGCAACTGGAGGAGCTTCATGCGGTAATGGAGACATCGACCCTTTCGTGACCCTTTGAGCCACTTTCACTGCGTTTATTATTCTTTTTTTCCTTCATATTAATATATATTATGTAATATATGTTTTCAAACGATATCGTACTAGTATCGTACTATATAAGAATGTAATATGACGTAAAAAATAAAGATGTTTGTAATTATCTTGCGATTTATGGAAACATAACAGAGAAACAACAATATACTCCATTTGGAAAAGGTAATTTACGTTTTACAATATATTGTCAATAATTAAACCTAAATACTAAGAGATCCCGGACCAAACATTTAAAGCTTTCACAGTTCATTAAAAATATAACAGAAAACTATAATATATATATACATGTTCTTGAAAATTAACTCGAAATGAAACTTACTCATTTTTTTATGAATTGAGTCGTCTTTCTCTTGTACACCCAATAGTACTCGCCACCATGCAGTAGTCGAATATATATCCCAAAGGTGTGCTTAATTACCGTCAAACACAACTATCCTGGCGACTGTAAGTTCAATTAGCAAATATCATAATTATAACACCCTTGTTGTTGTTGTTTTGGTTTAAAGCAGCACTTTTGATATTCATATAACATTTTTAATCTGTGTAACGAAATAATTATTGTTCCACTATATTTATTATATCCTAATTGTTGCTCGTCCGCAGGATAATATAATGCACCACTTGACACCAAACACATACGGCTATATAACCCATGTGATATTTGCCATATTGATATAAATGGACACTTTTACTTTTTATAGTTAATTTCATTTTTTAAAAAATGGCACTCGTAAAGTTGGACGTATATACAGAATTAAATTTTACGTCGAAAACAAAAAAGTATTGAATTTAACTCAAAGCTAATCTCCAATTGAAACTAAGTTTACAAGAATAGAAAGTCGATGATATATGATACAGTAATTGTTTAAACCGAAAAAATGAACATTTTTAATAATTTTCATTTTAATAATATATAGGAAAGAAAAAGTAAATGGGATTTTTTTAAAAAAATCAGTGCAATTTCTTTCTTTAGTTACTTAAGAATCCATCATATAATGGAAGATCAAAATTCATAAAGTTCAATATAGACAAACACTTTAAAAGAAGTAATCACATATTTTCGGACGCACAATTCATTTCCACACGCCAGAAACTTTAAAACCTATAACCACACAAATTTAAGGTCTCTGTTTATAACTCTATCTTATAAAGTTTAATGTTTATAACCCCAAAATTGAGACATTTTAAATATATTTCCCCAAAAAAATGAAGTTTAAAGTTTGAGAAACTATAACCGATGGTAATCTTTGGTTAAACTAAATCTTTAAACATATAAACCAATAACGAGGTTGATTAACCTGTTAATTAATTTACAAACCGAGATTTTAACATATAAACCGAAATTAATACCCGAATACAACCCGAATCCACATTCATTCGATGAATTGAACCCTAAATTCCAAAATCGTCAACAATTCAAAAATCCCACAATCGGCGTCAATGGAGATAAATGATATTGTCGGCGAAGAAGGCGCAGGAAGAGCTGAACCCGACAAACCCGACAACAAAGCGAACGAGCGTTATGAAGCTCAAGTTGAAGATGAAGTAACGAATTTCAGAGATGAACCTCCGATTTTTCATGATGTATATCCTGAAGACGATGATACAGATGCTGTGTGAGTTGACATAAAACGCGGTGATGGTCAGTTGTATGATGGTCAAAAATTTGTCACTGGTGTAGCGTTTAAAGAGGTGATTAACGAGAGCTGCCGCTCATTCTGAGAAACTAGGGTTCATATGAAATGAATGTCGGGTTGAAGAGCTTCTGCAATTGGGTATTTTCGAAGACGCCTGTTTAAGCTATTCCGGTTACGGACTGGTTTTAATACGGTTCACTACAAAACCACTACAAATAGAGATTTTGGGGAAATAAGTTTAAAATATCTCAATTGTGGGATTATAAACATTAAACTTTATAAGATATAGTTATAAACAGATGTCTTAAGTTTGTGTGGTTGTAGGTCTTAAAGTTTCTGGCGTGTGAAAATGGGCTATGCGCCCCAGATTTTTGTATACTAAACTTTCCAAATCGCCATTTTTGAATAATAGTAAACAAAAAGAAAATAACAACGGACTGGCGATTGGAACAATGTGCCACATACATTGTAGTAAATGTGTAGTTGGTACATTCACCACAAACGATAAAAAATATTGGTGACAAATTAAAATCAAAGTTAAAATAATGGTGCAGTCACAATAATATTTGGTTGGAACCCCCAAAGAATTCGGGTCAATTTTACCGCCCTGAACTCACATAGTTATATACATCTAAAGTTTTGGTATGCTCAGAAAAGTTAATCACTACATCAAGAGAAAAATGAATGATACTATTAAAATATTTTTAAAAAAATAAATAAAATTTATGCATGAAAATCGGAGCAGATCCGAGAAAGCTTAGATATATAACATTCACATTTCGCAATGGCAAGGGTCATATTAATGCATATCGCCTCCCCTGGATATCCCCTTTTCTGTCTGTTTTTTTTTTTGTTCTTTTCTTT
Organism: Streptanthus diversifolius; assembly: GCA_039880935.1. NCBI lineage: Eukaryota > Viridiplantae > Streptophyta > Magnoliopsida > Brassicales > Brassicaceae > Streptanthus > Streptanthus diversifolius. The sequence goes on along the minus strand of JAXGFM010000015.1, from coordinate 1,358,179 downwards.
TATTACAATACTTTTTTTACTTTCAAATCTTGTTATTGTGAAGACTGAAGACGATGTAGTGGAAAGATGCCACACTAATTATCATCACTATTAAAAATAATCAATTAAACCACTATCAAGTTAAAGTGTTTTAGTTTTATGGAAAAGAATTCGAATTAATCTCTGATGGTTTAAAAGCATATCAAAAAGCAGTGGTCAAATGGATTACAACTTTTTTTCTTTTTCTTATTTACTTAACGATAAAGATGCAGTTCTTATAATAATCATACAGTTTTGGAGCAATTGTTGTTGTTAGTCTAATTATTATAATTTTCCTCTTAATAATGGATAGCTGTGAGATTCTTGTCAGTACTTAAATTAATTTTTTAGTCTCTTTACTTTTCTAGTATCTATATCTTAAACTATAATACATCAAACAAATTGCATCGTCATTAGGCAATGATTAATGGTTTACGATATGATTTGGTTTCATAAGTGCTACTTGTTGGGTAAAAAAGAAGTTATCTAACATAGGCCCAATATAATGGAAGACAAGTATTTGTTATACAGGCCCATTAGGCCCATGTTAGCGGTAACCAATTAAAAGTAGCATTTCCAATAAATTATAATTGAGTCAGCATCTTAAATAGTTGACCGTGGAGTAGTTAGACTAACATGAAAAGCCACACGAGAGGCTGAAACGTGTCATTCAGTTTAAGAAAGAGATTTGTGTATTGCCTGATTTGCTGCTTCCTCCTAATAAACAGCAAAATCCCGATTCAAGTTGAATAAGCCAACTTCTTAAAAACATAAAATAAAAAAATATTCAAAGAATGCAAATGGGAGATGATAATCCCAGGATAATGTACGGTGTGATCATCACCGTGTACGTTGATCGTCAAACGACGACCGTCCGATCGTTTCGAGCGAGACGGAAAAATGAAAGGCTGTGGAAGCGTGAGATCGGAAAGACGCGTGGCTATGATCGGAGAGCTAATCTATTAGCGTATATTCGTCAGATTAGGGCTGATAGTTTCGTCGGAGATTCGAAACGCGCCGGCTTAGAGAGTGACAACATACCCGAGCGGCCGAACCCGAAGGTAACGTTTCTCTGATTTTCAGTTCTTTGTTATTCAATTGACATAGCAATGAGCTTTTACAATTTAAATGGGCCGGATATGGGCCATCGCTTATGAAGGGCATCTCTTTATTGACTTGTGTTTACACTTACACAAAGATTAAAGAGCAAGTAAGCAGTTGCGTCTGGAACTCTGGATGATCTGATTTATGTAAAGTTTAAACCTCTTACGACTAAACATTGTTTTTTAAACAGTATCGTCTTTTACTTTTTTTCCAGTAAAAAAAGTAAAACTGTAGTTTAAACCAGCTAAATTTGGATGTTGAGTAATTTTACCTTTTCGTTTTTTTATTTTTTTTTATTTTTGTGATTATTTTAAATGGCAGAAGAAGAAACGAAGGTGGATAAGAAAAATGATGAGTAAGTTCCGGTTACCGTTTCTCCGGCCATTTCGTCGGAAAAATAGGACGTGGAAATACAGTCAGTTTGTTCCAGATGAAGAAGAGGGAGATGCAAAGAGCAAAGCTTACAATTCAGATCTTTGGGTACTACTAGTGTTCCAATTTGTGTTTTCTGTATACAACTCTGATCTTAAATAAATCTTGTTTTTTCTGTTTTCTGAATGAAGAAAAAGCTTAAAAATGTGGTCGGAGGTTTATCACGCGGCTGTGTACGAAGTAGAAGAGACTCATGAAGACAAGTCAAGAAACAGACTTGACAGTGAGAAATTATTACATCTTTTTTTTTCTTTTCACACATAACCTTTTTTATCTTTTTTCCAGAACTTGAGGAAGATGAAAATCAAATCAATACATAGCAACGGGAAATAAATAAAAAAACAAAGTGGGAAAAGGCATAAGATTCCATGCCTCATTAGAGTACAAGAATGCAGAAACAAGAATACAATTATTGAGAATACATAATTTACATGAAAATAAATAAAAAGAAAAAGGACGACTGCAAATTTTTTCAATTCCCTGTATGGCTAATTGGCTAGTCATGTTAACCTTTTATGCTGCTCCTGCAATTTTGAAGTCAATTTGTAATGCTAGTGAGTGTTTGAGTAATGTGCAGAGAGGATTGATCATGAAGTTGCTTTGTTTTTACCGACCTCTATTGCCGCCTCTCTGGTTCCTTGGGAAGAGCAAACGGCGAAGCGAACGGCTTGGAGAAGCAGGGGTTCGAGAAGATGATGCAAAGTCGCTTGAATCCATATCGATAAACCGAATATGATGGTTTTGTCCTTGCCATGAATCTAGATTCAATATGCCGTTGCCCAGAGAGTCATCTGAGCTGTAATCTTCTTCGTCTTCTTCATCATATACAGCTCCCCCGCGCGGCTCAATGACATAGTCTCCCAATACAACAGCACCTGGAGTCGATGACATTATCGTGCTAATCACGTCTCTTCTGTCTCTTTCCCTCTCAAGTCTCTTCCATTTGCTTTCTAGAGCTGGATCAATGGCTCTAGGGCAAGCATGAGGGTGTTTTTCCTTCATGTGTTTCTTGAGCTTTTTGAAATTTCCTACAAAGGAACAGTTTTCCTGCATGCAAGTCCTTCTCTTGGAGTTGAAATGCACCCGGGCATCTTCCACAACAGTCCAACCTTTCACTTGACCTCTGCATAGCGGACACAAAAGCGCGGGTTGTTCTGAGTTTTCAGTGTCGAATGATTTCCTGTACTGGTCAAGGCAGTTGGCAAAACGGCTGCTTGTTGCGCACATGTAAGGACGGCATCCTTTGTGATAGGACGAACACAGGAGAAGAACTGCGTTGTGTGGAGACTCCAAACATACTGGGCAGGTTGAGCCAGCCCATTCTTTCTTGCAACAAGACGGTGGTGATGGATAAGGAGCAGCAATGTGAGCCCTACGATTCACTTTCTTGATTTTCCCCATTCGATATCAAAACCTATTCAACACAAAAAGTACAGATTTTCAGAATAAACCCATTGTATACAACTCTACTTAGTGTAAGCTTTCTTCACGAGGTGCAAGTTGTGAAAGCCAATGAAACCATTAAAAACCCAATAGTAACATCCATGTGAATTGGTAACCAACAAGCAAAATTCAACGGAATCATCACTAATAACGCTCTAACGACCAGTTGACCATGGAATTGAAAATGTTCAATGCTGATTAATAGCCATTGACCACGGATCCGGATCCAAAAATCTGACTCAGGAACTCATGCATAAGCTACAAGATGACTACACTTTACTTCTACGCAATAGAGTTACCGTAATCCCCAAATGGCAATCACAAGCAAAGACACGATTAAATCCAAAGACAATGAGAAATTCCAGATCTGAAGTAGCAATTATAGCAATTTAAATCAACAAGTCATGCAAGAATAAGCAAATCATCAATGCTAACGCCGATTTTCGATCCACATATTAAGATCGAGATGAATCATACAGTTCAATGTTGGACAACACACAAACACTGATTCGAGATCTCGCTCAAACGGAATCCTAATCGAGAATTTAAGATGGATCTCTCTCCCAAAACAGAAGATCGTAGACCTCTACCGAATCTTATATGAGAACAAGATGGCGAAATTCAACAATATAATAGGTTGACGGATGCGAAGAAGGCGCGGGGTAAAAGTACCGGAGACAAGCGGAGGAGATCACGGTGATTGCCGGAGGAGGAGAGAGCTCCGAGCTTCAAGGATGTTCGAAAAAGGGAAAAGCGATTGCTTCTACAAATTGAAGTTCTTTTGTTTTTAAACTTGCGGTTAGATTCCCAAATGTCGTCATTTTGACGCAACTGTTTTTCTCATCACTATACGATTATGTGCGCTGTGCTTAATATAATGGGCCTGAGGCCTTTTCCGTTCCTTGTTCTAAGAGGCCAACGTTTGGGAGTTAGCCGAAACTATTCATTTTTTATTTTGTAAAGTAATATTTCTTTTAATATGGTGAAAAGATTATCTCATAAGTTTTGTTTCCATACATTTGTTTAGAAAAATAATATCTATATTTTCTAAAATTAACTGAGATTTCACAGTTTCTAAGAAAAATTTAGAAACTACCCATATAAGATAGAAAACGAATTCAATATGGCTGTTATTTTCGAGGTTTTTTTACCTAAGATCTAAATATGAACCCAAATTATTTAAAATCGGATAATACATAGTTAAAACATGATTAAGAAATATATATATATATATATATATATATATATAAGCCCAACTAGGATTGCTCCTTGTCCTTAGCTAGAGACACTTACATTCCACATATCATAGACAGGAACCATGTCGGGAGTAAAGAAGCCGAAGCTTTGTTCAACCTCTCCTTGCTTTAAGTTTTCATTGAACATCTCGAAGAAAAACGTCACCACGGGAACATTTGGCCGCCTCGGTGTAGCTCTACTACCCGTGGTGAGTTTCTTAAGCAAGCCATGATTATACGCACGTGCGTTTTCCACGCTCGTGTACGGAGGATTCCCTCTCGTGGGCCAACCAGTCTCCGCCACGTACACCTTCACTCCTCCGAAGCTGAGTTTCTCCAACGCCGCGTAGAAACTGTCCACAACTGCATCGAACATGTTCGTATATTGGTAATTTTCATCGACCACGACCGGAGTATCTGAACCGAACGTTGCGTATTCTAATGACACGTGGCTAGGATCAGACGCGTAAGCGAAATAAGGGTAAGCGTTGACCATGAGTGGCGAATCGGTAGAATTGAGAATAGATGCGATTTCGATTAAAAGCTCGGTTATTTGCGGTTTAAATACTCCGGCTGATGGTGGGTAAGAGTTTGCGAGTGCAGTTGAGGATATGACCGTGGTGACGTGGATAGTCCTTGAGACTCCAACTTCAGTCAACGCAGCTATTATATTTCTCATTGCTTGCGGAACGTACCGTCCAATCTCTCCTGGGATCACTTCGTTTCCTACAGTGATCCAACTGAAAGCGACCTTGTATGGTACTATAAACGTTTTGACCCAATTTACGGCGTATTCGTATTGGTCGGCTAAAGTTTTGATCTCTTCGTTTTTTGGTCCCATGGCTACGAGAAGACCGGTTGCTTGTAATGAGTTGAGGATGTCAGGGAATGGCTCGTACAGTCTTATCCAACTGATGTTAATTTTTTTGTACATAGATATTGTTTGGGCCGGAGATGGAAGATTATCTCCGTTTCTACCGTCGCAAACTCCAGCAAATAAAGTGTCTCTAACCACGATGCTGGTTGATCTGTCTGAAAGAAATAAAAGAGTGATTAGGAAAAGTATTATCGAGTTGCTCATGCTTTCACTCCTTTAGATATTATAATTTGCCTATGTAAGAGTTTGTCTTTGTATATATATGTTTTGAATTTTTTTTTTGGACTTGTTACTATTGTGATCTATCTGTGTGTTGATGAATGATGTAATGAAGTAACATAGAAAAATATGTGTTGGTAAATCTTATAGCTATTAATGATATGTAGAGGGGGACATTGCTAAACCTTTTTGTATTTTCTATATTGTGTACAATATAAAATGCTTTGAGACAAACATAATCGAATTACCTCATGAAATATTGGCTAAAAATAGCTTAAGATTTTATATTTGCATTTTCTTTAAATTTTCTTTTGTTTCAAAAGAAAAACAAAAATTAATATTAGTATATCTTTAAATTAACAATTTTAAGAAAATCTACAAAATATATTTAAAGATGTCAACTACACTAAATACAATTTTGATAATTACGACAAATATAAAATTGTCCACCAATTTAAGAGCTCATGGGCTTAACATATACAAAATCTGGAACACAAACTAAAAGTTACAAGAATGTCATGATTTGCTTATAACCCTGCGTCATGTACGTATTAAAGCATTAATATCTTCTTCACCCACTATCAAAATTTTCAATTAGTGTACCGATATAAGCTTAAATTAAAAGTTCTTTATTTTCTCTTGATTTGTAATTACTTAATAATGTTTAAAATAACGTTATAAATTAATAATTGGAATTACCCTATCATCCTAATTTTATATGCATTAATTAAGCCAGCCAAATGTTTCAGTCATCTATTTTTTTTCCCAATTAAATCAAAGCTAAAGCATTCTAAATATAACGGATTCTAGTTTAATTAGTGGGCTGAAAGAGTCATTTTCATATTAATGCATAGCGTATGTACAACATCACATGCATTTAATATATCATCTTCCTTCTGAACCAGTCAAAATCAATGCAATTTTGTTTTGTTTTGTTTTGAGATAGAGCAAATCCAACAAGAAGCAAAAATAGTGGTATCGTCATAATCAAACACTATGAAGGCACCAAAACAAAAAGTTAAAAACTAAAAATAAAAGAGGATCTGAATGAACTTCTGAAAAAGGTATGACCAGTATCTCCATTTAATACAAAAAGAAGGACTATATAATAATTAAGGAAAGGAAGGTAAAAAGAAAAAGCATATCCGTACGCTCTGTGAAAGAGTGGAATGAATTAACGTGTTCGTATCTCATGAGTCATCTAACGAGTAAAAATATACCACGTGTCGAAACAGAGGAGGTGCACGAGTGCTACCCTACACCTCCCACCTCCCTATCATACTCTCTGAATAAAAGCCGGAAAAAAAAAGTTATGCCAAAATGAACCGTTCCTCTGTTGCCTGCAAATAACGCGAAAATCTCTCTGGAAAAAAGGGAAAAAAAGAAAGAAAAAGAACCGAACCAGTCGTGGGTAGGATCCGAAAGAACATGAATTAGAGAAATTTGAAGAAACCCTAATCTTAGCCACGCTTTTATTCATCTTCGTCTTCTCTTCTTCTATCTTTATAATCTGAATTACGGGGGGGAGCTAGGCTAGGGTTAGGTTTAGGCTTCGGGAAATTAGGGTTAGGGTTTTGATTATCGGCTTTCTTTCTCCTGTTATCTGGGAGGTGCACAAGGAGGAAATTGAAGGCTGAGTATTTGGGGATTTAGGGTTACGGTCAAGTGTTCCGTTTCATGGGCCGCGCGCGCGCGGGAGTTTACGTTGGTGTTTTGTGTCGGTTATGAACGTTGACCAATGCCAGTGGCCGAAGAAGATGATGGGTAGGGGAGTGGACGGAGGTTGTGGTGCTGAAGAGAGGCCTTGCCGACCATTTCGCAGGGCTACGATTGAGAAAGTAAATGGGAACAAGGGCTTCCAGGATAAGGGTTCGCCGGGAATCGATTTGTTAGCTCAGGCTAGCAAAAATATTTCCGAGAGGTCTCCGTATGATGTTCCTGAAGATGGCTCCACTCTGGGGGTGAGTGTGCGTACTCTACCCATTGCGTTAGCTAATTTGCTAAACCAAAAGGATGACAAGAAACGACATAAGAAGTCTCACCTTGGGACCGAAACGAAGAAGAAGAAGTCTTCTAGGCAAGGGGATAAGTTGAGAGCTGGGAGCATTTGGGTTGAACATCAGGACTACTTTAGGCGCTTAGAATTGCCTGATTTAGAAACTTTGTCAGATTTAGCATCTCTACGTTCTTTATCTTCTAGAAACTGCTTTTCCGTTCCATCGGTGGGATACGATTCCATTAGTATTCAACAGAGGGAAACTGATGCGACTGCAAAAAATGAGGATGCTGTTTGTGCAGAAGGCGTTGTTCTGGAAGAAATTAAAGAGGTTCTTAGTAAAGAAGTATCTCAAGGAACAGTAAAGAAAGAAGAGGTAAACGAAGATGTTGGGCAGCCAATGAGTGTTGATAATGTGGGGGATGAGATCTCTTCTGGGTCAGACTATTCTGGTAGTTTAGAATGGGTTTTAGGTTGTAGAAATAGGATTTTGTTGACATCAGAAAGGCCCTCCAAAAAGCGGAGGCGTCTTGGTAGTGATGCAGGTTTGGGAAAATTAGTGGTTGCCGCGCCTTGCAGAGGGAATGCATTGTTATGTGATTTTTGCTGCACTGGTGATGCCAAGGAATATCATCATCAGCTGATTGTTTGCACTTCCTGCAAAGCTACAGTTCATAGAAAATGCTATGGTGTGGTTGAAGATACAGATAAGACTTGGTTGTGCTCCTGGTGTGAGCTGGAGAATGGTCGTAGTGATTCTGAAAGACCATGCTTGCTTTGTCCGAAAAAGGGTGGCATTCTGAAACCTGTTCTCTCAAAAACTGAGAATGGTGGGCTAGCAGAGTTTGCTCATCTGTTTTGTTCTCTGTGGATGCCTGAGGTGTATATAGAAGACTTGAATAAAATGGAGCCTATCTTGAATTTTCCTGGAATAAAAGAAACTCGCAGGAAGTTATTGTGCAACTTGTGCAAGGTGAAATCTGGTGCTTGCATTCGGTGTTGTAATGGTATGTATTGTTTCTTTCTGTGCATCCGGTATACTTCTGTGCATGGGTACCATTGATATTCTTAATGACATGTTCTGTTGTATACTTTGGGTCTTTTACTTAAGCTGCTGCTTCCTTGGAACAACTTAACAATTGTGCAAAGAAGTACGCGTACAACAAAAAAGCCTACATTTCACTTGAAATTGGGGTTCATCTGCCTTTACTGCTGTGCTCGCAGTTGTAGTCCAGATGACCCAATTGTCTAGATAATATTTAACTGGAATATGATTTGTTGACATTGTTCACCACAGTGGAGTGTTATAATTTTTATATCAGGCTACCTTGTGATGCTTGCATCGCGGATGAAGCCAATTTTTTACATCTAGATTTTTTGTTCTTATATGAATATTTGTTAAGCTTGGTTGCTGTGAAACTGAATATTTACACAGGTTGGACCTAACTAATATAAATAGGCAAATGTCTCTGCTCCTCATGTTCTTACTTGATTTACTTATCCAAATTTATGGCTGCATCCTACTTGTCACACTTTTCTTTGATTGAATTTATTTGTCTTCATTCTTTGGTGAGTGTCAGATGAGTTATTGATACTTTATTACAATCTCGTGATCACAGGAACATGCCGAACATCTTTCCATCCTATATGTGCAAGGGAGGCAGGGAATAGGCTAGAAATCTGGGGAAAACATGGGTGTGATACTGTAAGTTTCATCACTTACAACGGAATCATAGACATTATTGCTATTCTTTCTTTAACAATGTTAGAAAATTTGTAGGTTGAACTGCGAGCTTTCTGCTCGAAGCATTCAGATATTCAAGGAAGTGGAAGGCCTATAGAGGGAGGAGATATTAATGCAGCTGATAGTCGTCCTCCTGTATGTCATCTTCCATCAGAATCTGTAAGAGATCACCTAAGTAATGATGAGACAGGCGTTGACGTTGAAACACCCGGTACAGGTTCTGATATGTCGAGAAACAGTGAGTTGCGAGAACTGGAATCACCGCTATCAGAATTTAACTGGTCTGCCACAGACATTGTTGAATCAGGGATGACTGGGAGAAGCACCGATAATGAAAAAACTCAATCCGAGTCTCTTAGTTTTGGATTGATTCTGAAAAAGGTGTGCATATACTATTAAGTTGGATTATCTGTGTTGACTCTCTTGCTCATTGATTTAACATTTTCTTAGTTGATCGACCTGGGGAAAGTGGATGTGAAGGATGTGGCTGCAGAAATTGGGGTCAATCCTGATGCTTTGAATGCCAAACTTATGGTAACGCGTAAAAAATCTCATATACCTGCTTAAGCCGTCTGTGTTCTCCTTCTGGGTTTCTATATATTGATTTCAAAGTTTTGCGTTACAGGATGGAGACTTGTTGCCTGATTTACTAGGCAAGATAGTTAAATGGCTTAGCCAGCATGCACATATGGGTACTAGGAACAAATGCAAATTGTTCAAAAGTACGAACACTACTAAATCTGAGCGTCGGGCAGCTATCTGTACTGAAGGCATGGTGATGCTAGATTCTGACATTGTAGATCCTGGTGTCACAAAGGTTTTTTCTTTGGAGCGAACCTCTGCTGAAAATTGTACTGGTAATGGTATTGTGGTTGATGAAGCTAAAGCTAATAGGCCAGTTTTGAAAAAAGAAAGCAGTGGGAATTTGCTATCTGATCATTCTTCAGAAGAACAGGTAATCTCCCATGTTCGCATCACAAAATAGTTGCTACTTGTTAGTTATCAAAGGCTTGTTAGATATGTCACCAAGGTTGAAACGTAGCTGCTATGGTATTATTTTGTTTTTTATGCACAAGGACCTCCTGATGAGATTTGGGACGTTGTGCCTTGTTTCTCATATACAGAAATCAGTAATTCTTGATCAGGAAGGTCATCTTGGGAAATGTTCAGCTCATCTTTCTGGTATGTTCTTCTGACGTTTCACTATTTCGTCGTGCATGTCCCATGTATCTATCCTCCATGTAGTATTTTCTTTGTTTTACATAATTGCGTGGAGTTTTTTCAATTGAGGATGTCTCTTCATGGTCCAATGTTTATCACGGTTAATAAATAATTTTTACTTGATGGTAGCTGCTGCTCATCTTATTTTTATTTTGTTGCGTAGAGGATCACGGAGAACAATCGAATCCCAGTTCGTCTGGAGTAATGGTGGAGAATGCCTCTTCCTTGGGGCCAAGTAGTTCTCATAATCGTGGAATTTTGAACTATTCAAGTCCTATTATCTTGGATCTCCTGTAAGCTCCAAAACACCTTTGGGAGACGGTCTCTGTTGTTCTCTTGGCTACATAAACATTTACCTACTAAATCACTTTTTTAAAAATCTATGATGATTCAGTGATGTTGAAGCATATCCTGGTTTCAATCCTCATCCTTATATCCACAAAGAATTGTCAGAGATGGGCAAGGGAAAGACCCTGAAAAGCAGCACGGATTCTTATGTGGATAGGATGACAATCGAATCTGAGGGTAGGGACTTTATGATATATCCCACAGCTTTTAAGACATTTGGTAACATTATAACATTTGGCAGGCTCTGAAGAAGGAAACAAACATCTGCAGGAGGCTGGCGATCACACTATCTGTTGTAATTACCAAAGTCAGAGTGCAGACTGCGGAGACACATTTTGTCAGTTAGCTAAAGCTAGGAAATTGGGTATACTGGATCTGTCTCCTGAAGATGAAGTGGAAGGAGAACTTCTATATTATCAACTTCTTTTACTTGGCACCGCAGTTTCAAGAAAGCAACTATCGGGTGATTTTTTGGCCCATTGTTATTTGCATGGTCCCGATTCTTCATGTTTTCTGCACTGTATAATAATTTCTGTTATATTATTCAAAAGTTGGTCCCTTTTCTCAGACGATCTAGCCTACGAAGTTACCAAAAAGCTGCCCCTGGAGATTGATGAACAGCATGGACGAAGATGGGATGATGTTCTGGTCAACAAATATTTCCATGATGTCAGGGAAGCAAGAAAGCAAGGTAGGAAAGAGAAAAGACACAAACAAGCCCAGGCTGTTCTAGCTGCTGCTACTGCTGCAGCAGCAACATCTTCTCGGAATACATCGCTCAGGAAAGATATGACAGAAGAGCCTGCTCAACTAGAGGTTGTTGTTGCTACGTTTTGAGCTTTAACTGCTTGAATATGATCGGTGCCATGTTTCTTATCTTTATCATTCTTGCTGGTTATAAATCTGACAGATGAGTACTTCTAGACGTAAAGTTACTGGCAGCGCTCACCTAGTGCCACAGACAAAGGAAACACTTTTAAAGATGCCTGTTTCCGCTGCACCATCTGAGAAGCAGTCTGATCATCGTGCACCAGACTTTTCATTAGAAAATCCAAGAAGTTGTGACATCTGCAGACGCGCTGAAACTATATGGAACCTGATTGTAGTGTGCTCTAGTTGCAAGGTGATAAGACATTTCCTGTGAATGTTTTCTTATGTTTAACTAAGGCATGATTTGTCTTTTCTAGGTACTGCTTTTATGCACGGTATGGTATCTGATCAGGCTCCAATTACAGGTTGCTGTTCACATGGATTGCTACAAATGTGCTAAAGAATCTAGTGGTCCTTGGTACTGTGAACTATGTGCGGATTCTACTGGTTCTTTCAATTTTTGGGAAAAACCGTATTCTACTACAGAGTGTACTTTATGTGGAGGCACAACTGGGGCTTTTAGGAAAGCCACAGATGGCCAGTGGGTACATGCATTTTGTGCTGAGGTGAAGTTTCCTTATGCATCAGCAGTTATTCGCAGGGTCTGACGTACTATATCCAGTAATGAACATTGCAAATAATTTGGTATTTAATTTCTTGCAGTGGTCCTTGGAATCAACCTTCAGAAGGGGGCAAATAAATTCTGTGCAGGGAATGGTGGGTTTTATATCATTATAATGCAGAATCAGTATCATGTTTAAGCTGTTTTAAAAATGCTAAAGCTTAATATATGATGCTTTGTTAGGAATCTCTGGCCAAGAACACCAACACTTGTTGTGTATGCCAACTGATATATGGCGCATGCATTAAGGTACTGACCCTTACTTTTTTATCCGAAGACATCGAGGTTTAAGTATTGGGACAAAGATTGATCAAAAGCTTATTTGTCATTTTTACAGTGTAGTTATGGTAACTGCCAGACGACATTTCACCCCACCTGTGCCAGAAGTGCTGGCTTTCATATGACTGGTGGTGGGAAACTTCCGCATAAGGCTTACTGTGAGAAGCACAGCTTGGAACAGAAGGCAAAGGTCTTATTCGTCATCTCTTTACTCATTTTCATGATGGCCCACTTGCTTCAATAAGGTTGCTTATTTCTGTCTGTCTGTGGCAGGCTGAATCTCAGAAACATGGGGCAGAGGAGCTGAAAAGTTTCAAGCATTATAGGGTAGGAGATGGTTTTGCCATTGCCTCGTTAAGCATGTTCTGTTCTCTCTTTTACAAATTATGTTTAATTCTTGAAATTTTTGCTATATCTCTTCCAGGTTGAACTTGAGAGGTTACGCCTTCTGTGCGAGCGGATAGTCAAGAGGGAGAAGTTAAAAGTAAGTTAAAGTACCTAAACCCTAGATCTTCCTTTCATTATAACAAAAAACAAATGGGCACTTGACCTTTTACTGGTATATATTTGCAGCGAGAGTTGGCTATTTCCTCACATGAGATACTTGCTGCCAGAAGGGATCAGGCTGCACGTTCATTACCGGTCCGTAATCCATTTTCTCCTCCCGAAGTTTCGTCGGACTCAGCTACAACGTCAATAAAAGGTCATCCAGATAGTAATATATCTGGTAGTGAAGCAATACAGAGGTCAGATGATATCACCATTGATAGCACAGCCTCTGTTAAGCGTCGAGGCAAAGGTCCCATTTTAATGGACACTGATCAGAAAACCGACGATAGTGCTACTTCCAAGGGTCGGTTTTCCCGTAAGCCAATCGAAAGCCAAATATTTTCTGGGAAAACCGTACCCCGAAAACATTGTATAGTTTCGCCAAGTGTTTCAGAGGATGGAGATGAAGGATCAAAGCCCAAGAAGGTGAGAAGAATCTTTTTGTCGTAAGTTACATGCATTGTAAGTTCGACTCTTTCTGCTCAACTCAGCTCATTGATGACTTCTTATGCTTGTTTGTCTTGATAACTGATAATAGCAGCATGTAGAAACATTTGCGAAGGAGCTTGTGATGACATCGGATGAAGCTTCTTTCAAGAACCGGAGGCTCCCAAAGGGGTACTTTTATGTTCCTGTTGATTGCCTGCAAGAGGACAAGCCGGGCAACAAGAAGGCGGATTCATTTGACAAGCCAATCAACCAGAAGGCCTCTTCTGGTGATCCGTCAGGTAAAGACGGATAAAGCTTGAGAACACGCGTTTTGGGCTCACTGCTCTTTACCTTGATTAAAGATACTGCCCATTGGTGGACATCGCCTTCGGTGCTTTAACCAGGATTCACCAACTGGCTTAATGCAAAAAAGAACAGATGGGTATTGCTACAAGACTTGTGGCTGCGACTGAGACTCTCAGCTACAAAGGCTATTGTAAAGCTTTTGGGGCTAGTCAAAACAAACTGTACCTATGGTAAATGTCTGAGATTTGAGAGTAAAAGAAAAAGGCCTCATATTGGATTCAGGGTAGTGAGAGAAAAAGCTTCCCTATGACCTTATAAAGAAGGATCAGTCACGTGTAATTCTGTTTGTATAAAGCAACAGAAACAAAAGGGTAGCATAAGTGTAAATATTAATCAATTGTGTCTAAAATCTGACAAAGGGAATAATAGTTGTCTGGAAATTCTTTAGTTATGCATTTGCTTCACACGTTTATTGCTCATTTGGCCTGCTTCAGTTCAACAAGATACTAACACGAGCTTAAATCGAGTAGAAGAAAGACAAAGCAAAAACTGATAAACCGTTAAATTACAAATTATATAACACAACAAATGACGCCAGAAATAAGTTACCATACAAATGTCTTTTGCGCAATATATGTTGAAACGTTTTTCACTTAATTCTTTTTCTAGTATGCGATTTGTATACCTTTGTTTTTTTACAAAAATTTGCCATCTCTAACATTTCTCTTCTTTTCTTTTTTTCTTCTTTTAGCCGTCTGTCAAAGTTGGGAGTGTAAGTTTTTGTATTGGCTCTCCACTTAGCTGATTGAGAATTGATAAAAAAAAAAATTTAGAGAAGTGTATTCCAAACAGCTCCTTCTCCTTCGCTACACACTTCATGGACTATCTTCATTCTCTCTACCGACTTGCAAATCCCACTGCAGCTCCACTCGAAAGAAGCTACACACGCATCACCCGCCTCTGCCTTCCATCTACAGTCTATATGCAGATATAAATCAAAAGGAAAATAACAATCAGACACTAGACGGACAAGAGGGAGTGAGATTGCTTAAAATCTGTCTGTGTGATGTAATTGAGCTTTACCTGGAGGTGTCCCACAACAGAAGTTTCGGTCATCAATATGTTCAACCTCAAGTCCGATAAACCATGACCCCAAAGACACATCTTCATTTGCATACTTATGCAAAATTGGCCTACAGACAAAGTTTAAATTTGTTAGAACAAACCTATGATGTTGTTATTCAGAAATGAAACAGGACGGCTCTTTATGATGAGGATATAGAATTACGCACTGGTTGATGGATATGTATTTGGCAAGATCCTTGGAGATGGCATATATCTGTCCCGTAGCATGTCGAAAGTACTTGTTACCATCCTCTCCAAATTTCCAGTACTCAGGTTCATGGTACTTCACTGTCCTGAAACAGTTCAAGAATCTGGTTAACAATTACACAAACAGTAATGGCGGAAAGATTTGAAGCAGGACTCGGGAAAATGGAATTACTTTTGAGCAAGAACAGGCCCTGATTTCATACAACCGATATAGACCCTTGGTTTTGAGCGGTGACGGGCAAGTGTGGAAGCAAGCATACCTGAAAGGCAAAGTAAAACCTTTCTTGTATTGCTGCCATTGAAGAGATAATATAGCAGCAAAAGAAAAGAATAGAATCAAGGTTTTTACCGAGATTTACGTGAACATCATCATCAACTTTGATATAGAACTCGGCATCCCATTTCGCTACTGCTGTGGAAAAGAATATTTTGGTTTTTGCTGAGAGTTCGTGATAACCTTCAACATGCTCCTGAAAGCAATAAGACTTTTAAGAAGAAAGAAGTGACAAATTGCATCCTTTCTTAGGAGAGAATTCAGTGTTTGTCTCACCAGCCTAAGGAAGTCTTTGTGTTGAGCATCTTCTGAATCAATAGCTCTATCCAATATACTATTTGACGTCGCACTGCCAAAACATATTTGTATACACTTAAGTCAATCTCAATGTAAGATACATGAATTCCTCATAAACCTCTGAGAGAAAGAGAAGCAACTTTTCACCTGTGTCCAATCATGAACTTGATGACAATCCTTTTCTCTTTCTCTAGTTTTTCAAGCTTTTCCCCTGTAACATATCCACATATATATTAAACTAGATTCGAGATGCCAAACTGTGAATAACCAGCTTAGATTCAGGGAGAGGATAATTAAAAATCTGCAACACCTTGAGGCATCCAGGTTCCCCTGAGTGAATCACGCCGTTTTCTACTGCTAAATGCAGTGTTGATTCCCATGACCATGAACACTTTCTTCCTCGGGTTTGCTCCAATTAAAGAGGAAGAAAGTGTTTCCGAGCCATCAACCGTCTCTTGTGAGGTCCTTGTAGAAGATAACTGCATTTGAAGCGTCGAAACTGATTTATCTAGCGACCTGTCAACACTCCAAAGACACACACATAGATAGACAGATAGTCAGAGAATAAAAATGCTATACATATTGATAAAAAGGCAAGTCCAATCCAAAAAAAAAAATCTCAATTTCGCACTCACCGTATTGCTTCGTGAGTTCTCAAGACTTCGTCAATTACATCTTTTTCTTGTGTAGCTTTCTGCATTTGAGCAAAATCAAGATGGAGAAACATACAGAGCTCAAAAGCCTATAACCCAAATCTCTTCGAAACAAAGTCTATCGTATCTTATCTTCAAAATTCAGAAGTAAAATCATTCGATTGAACACCTGAAAAACTATGAATTAATCATGGAGCCAGATTCTCTTAACTGGTGTAACTCTTGGCTTTTTAGGACACTGATTCAACTTTACAAAACATGATGTTATGAAACTCTAACAAACTTGAATCGAGAAGCATACTTTCTTATGAGCACAATCGTCTGATACAATCTGGAGTTCATGATCACGATGGCGCTGTGAAATCAGCTGACTGCCGGAATCAGACGACGGCTCCCATGTCCTGAAACGCAAAAATCCCCCATTTGAAACAAAAGCAAAAAACCCATCAACGAGAATCGAACAGGCAAGACGTAGAAGAAGTTGTACGATTAGTACAAGGAGAAACGAAGAGGGATTTCTGAGAAAAAGGATGAAACTTTTTGTAACCTTAAGGTGAAAATTGCTCCAAGGCCGAAAAAAGAGATGCAGAGGAATGGAACCCATTTGAGAGAAATTACTCTTCTGGAGACTTTGTGCTTCATCGTGGAGAGCGTGAAAGAAGAGAGAGAGGGAGATCCGAGAGGTCAGATTTATATGGAAGAAACTTTCAAAGTGATGCAATTTCATGGGAAAAGAGAAATGAAATTAGTTTAATTTTGCAAATAAAACTTTTATTTCACGCCGTCGAATATGCCAAGTCATTAATTTTATATAAAAAGAAATTAAATTGAATAATATATAAAGAAAGAACTATTGTTAATTTCTGAAAGAAGTAATTGTACATGAATTATGAAAGGACTATCGTGTTACTTAAAGTCGCGAGAACTCTGCTTTCGTCGTGTGAGCCATTTGTAAAACCAAGTAATGTTAAAAAAATTGAATCATTTGAAAAAAAAATTGACTAAAAAATAGAACAATAACCCGAAGATCATGTCCATCAATGATGGCATATAATATATAGTTTACTCTTTCTTTCTTTCTTTCTTTCATTATTATAATAAGAAGAAGAAGATGATCTAAACGAATGTTCAGGAGAAGAAATGTCAAAAACAAATAGCATTATGAATTGGAAATATGTAAGTAAGTAGACCAACAAACGTGGTTAGGCAGACGAAAAATGCGTGTCGTCGACGGCGTGCACGCCGTGATGTGCGGTTTTGGACCTTTTTAGGTACCTTACAAATTACTTCATTAATGGTCTTAAGTTGTAGCACATCACGAAGTCATGTTTCTTTTGTTCTAAATCTCTGCAACACGATAGAAACTACGATGGTACCGTAAATAACTATCTGACAAATTAAGATTAATCTTGATAAGCAAAAGATCAAATGTACATCAATGAACGTTATGGAGCTGAAAATAAAGCCAAACAGAACTGGAGAGAGTGAGATCAGAGATTGGCATATTTTAAAGAGAGTAGACGATCGAGAAAATTTCCAAAGTGATGCAATTTCATGGGGAAAAAAAAAAAGAGAAATGAAATTGTAGTATAGTTTCTAAATAAAACTTTTATTACTTTTTTTTTTTGGCTTTTGTAGACACAATTCTATTAGTTATTCTATTCCAACAAACAAACAAAAAACATTTACATGAGTCTATTTACATCTGACTTCAAAATTCAGTTAAATTCGGTTGATATAGTAAGGACCAGCATAAATCATAAGAAATGCTTCTAATTTATGAAAGGATTATGGTACAAAAACATTTGTTCCTGCTTTGTTTAATACTCTATTTAATAACGAGATATAAATGAAAATGTTTCGGAGACAAATTGTTAAATGGGCATTTTCGAGAAAAGTGACTTATGCTAGATATCTTTCTTCTCTATCTGACTAAGAACATCTAGAGAATTTGAGTGCTAAAACATACATTTATTCCGCTTTTACTATGTAGTGTTCGATTAAAAAATTATGAAAATTTTACAGAATTTGAGAGAGAAAGTGGCTCGTGCAGCTATCTTTCTTTCCTATACGATGAAGAAAATTTAAGTGTCGAAATACAGATTAATCTTCGTTTTTACTCTATTGTTTATTTTTCTTTCATCTCTCACCGTAAAAAACTTGCAATTTTTTTTTGGAAATTTGGAGAACTTCTCTATTTGATTAAGAAAATTTGAAAAGATAGCTTAATTCCTGCTTTTACTCTATAATTTTGATTTTCTTTCATCTATTTCACCATGAAAAACTTGTAACATTTTTTTTGGGAATCTGAGAGAAAAGTAGCTCGTAGACGTATTTTTCTTCTTTATCCAGTTAAGAGAATTTGAGTGCCAAAACACAGATTAATTCTCACTTTTATTTTCTTGTTTCTTTTTTTCTTTCTTTCATTAATTTGGAAATCTGGAGAAAAAGTTATTTGTGCATGTATCTTTTTTGTTATCTGATTAAGAAAATTTAAGTGCTAAAACACAGATTAATTATCGCTTTTACAACACAGATTAAATCCTTTTATATTCTAGTTTCTTGATTTTTATTTGATTCAAAGCTTCTAGATTAGGTTGTGAACTTGTTGGCTCTGATTTATTTAGACTTTAAAAAAAAACTTTTTGGTATATAGGATGGAGTCTTGTGATGCACGTTTCTGAAGATGTAACCGAATCCAGCGGCATTGAAGTTCTAGTTTGTATTACTATTTTCATTATAATATTAATAAATCATGAAACATATAACCCCAAATGTTATATTAATTACATATTTTTCTATTAATGAATTTTAGAGTTACTAAATCTTTTTTTCCCATCTTATCAAACATTTGTTCTGAATTCAATGGTGATAGTTATACAATAGGTCAAAAACTTACAAATCAATATGGTCTAGAGAAATCTGAAGTTGTTGGCTTGGATTTTGCTGATCCTAAAACCGTGTGATCTTTTTTAAAAATATTTTTCTACAATTATGGGATGAATAATGAGTTTGAATTTATTGGATTTGGTGGAAGAATTAGATCTTTAGTTTCCATATAGAATTTTTTAAGGAGGTTTAAGCAATAATGTGTTTTTTTTACATCAAATGGTTATTTTAAGTTATTGTTATGATTATTTATTTTAAAATCTTTAATTATCTACAAATATATTGTTAAAAAGAAAAATACTGTAATACATTTACTACTCTTGCCTCAATGCCTCTCATCTATTTACTTTTAAGTTAATTTTTAAGCTAAAGTCTGATAAAAGTAATTAATGAAATTTTTTTTTTAATCAGATTTTAGGAGTACTAAAGTTAGTATTAATTTTTAAGATAAAAGAGTAGAAGAAGTACAATTATGTTTAATGCTTTAGTTATTGATTAAGATATTGTATTAACTAGTATTAATCTAGAGAATCAAATTATTTAAAATATTAATAATTGTTAAAGAAGGCCTGATTTAATTTTGTTTAAGATGCCTTACAATTAAAACTTTTTAAAAAAAAAAAATGTAAAAGAAAATTACTTGCGGAGAAGGAAATAATCTGAAACGGAAAATAGGAAAAGTCGGAAAAAAAGGAAATAATAAGAATTGGGTCTTTCGTATTCTTAAGTTAGCCCTAATTTCTCCATCAACTCTCCTCTTATATAAAGAAACGCCTCTCAATTCATTCCTCGTCAATCTTTGGAGCTTTTTGATTCCTCGTCTTCGATTTTTCTCATCCTCTAAAAAAGAGGTACTTCGACCCTTTTCTTTTTCACGCGTATTAGGGTTTTTGCTGTATCGGGGGATAGATTTGCTCGAGCTTTCTTGTTTCAGTCTTATGTGATTTGTTTGTGTATTTGCCCTTGTTTGAAGGGTTTGGTTTGATTCCTGTTAGCGTCGAATTGTTCATCATCTGATTTTGTTTTCTTTTAAGCTAACGATTGAAATTTCGTAATGATGATATTTCAGGAGATATCGATTGTAGAGTCTCTTGTATATTCGATTCTCTCTTATGTTTCTGCAGGTTTTTGCTGAGTATTATGAATTTTATAGAATTGATGGCCTGACACAAATCGGTTTTTGACATTGATTTGTCTTCTTTAAGATTTACATTCAATTACTTACTCTAATTCCTTTGTTCTTTGTTCTTTGTTCCTGTAAGGGTTTTGTTCACAGGAGTTAAAGTTTGCAGTTTCGAGACCTGCAAGTGGAGAAATAATCGAAATTTTGAAGCTTCTTTTATGTCTGAGATTTCTCCGTTTTGCTGTCAATCTGGTTGCTTGGAATATACCATTCTACATCCAGAATTAAGGACTACAAGTTCTTCCATAACTTTAGGTTCACGCATCTTCAAACCGGAGTCTCCTTTGAAGATTGTGGCTCACTTTTACGGTTCACAAAAGGCACCTCCGCTCTATGACCAGTTCGATTGATCTGTTTTCTTTCGGCTAAGAAAACTCAAGATGGCGCTGCAAAACATTGGTGCATCGAACCGTAACGATGCCTTTTACAGGTACAAGATGCCAAAGATGGTTACCAAGACTGAAGGCAAAGGTAATGGCATCAAGACCAACATTGTGAACAATGTGGAGATTGCAAAAGCCTTGGGGAGGCCTGCTTCTTACACAACCAAGTACTTTGGTTGTGAGCTCGGGGCTCAGTCCAAATTTGACGGCAAGACTGGGACATCGCTTGTGAATGGAGCCCACAACACGTCCAAGCTTGCCGCTCTTCTGGAAGTTTTCATTAAGAAGTATGTCCAGTGCTATGGATGTGGCAACCCTGAGACTGAGATTATTATCACAAAGACGCAGATGGTGAATCTCAAGTGTGCTGCTTGCGGGTTTATCTCTGAGGTTGACATGAGGGACAAACTGACAACATTCATTCTGAAGAACCCACCAGAGGCGAAGAAGGGCTCAAAGGACAAGAAAGCAATGAGAAGAGCTGAGAAGGAGAGGCTTAAAGAAGGCGAAGCAGCTGATGAGGAGCAGAAAAAGCTCAAGAAGGAGGCTAAGAAGAAAGCACCTTCTAATGGGAAGGATGCTTCTTCTAAAGCGTCCAAGAATCATACTTCTGATGAGGATATCAGCCCGATGCATGATGAGAATGCTCAGGAGGTGGATGATGATGAAGACGATGATGATGATGGTATCCAGTGGCAAACCGATACTTCCCGAGAAGCTGCTGAGAAAAGAATGAAGGAACAGTTAAGTGCTGCAACTGCTGAAATGGTTATGCTCTCTGTAAAAGAAGAGGAGAAAAAGTCGCCCAAAAAAAGCAAAGCGAACGGGGATGTGAAAACTGAGAAACTGCAGGAGGAGAAGAATCTCGTGCAGGAGATGAAAGAGTATCTAAAGAAAGGTTCACCGATAAGCGAGCTCAAAACTTTCCTCTCCTCTCTCTCTGATCCTCCTCAAGATGTCATGAACGCACTCTTCAATGCTCTCTTTGATGGTGTGGGCAAAGGATTTGCTAAAGAAGTGACGAAGAAGAAGAATTACTTAGTGGCTGCAATGCAAGAGGATGGATCTCAGATCCATCTGCTCAGTTCAATCAGATCATTCTGCGGAAAGAAAGGAAACGAAGAGGCGGTTAAAGAGGTGGCTCTGGTTCTTAAAGCATTGTACGATCAAGACATCATTGAGGAAGAGTTTGTGTTGGAATGGTACCAAAAGGGTCTGACCGGAGTTGACAAAAGCTCGCCTGTTTGGAAGAATGTAAAGCCTTTTGTGGAGTGGCTCCAGAGCGCTGAGTCCGAGTCCGAGTCCGAAGAAGAGGATTGAGAGATATTTTGCTCTTTTGCTGTTTTATTTTTTTAATGGGATTATTTCAGTTTTTGGCCAGTTTTCAGAATTATTTCTTTCTTTTGGTATTGAAAAATGCTATTTGACTTTATTATTATTTTGATAACATACAAAACATTTACAAATGGGGTGGTTCCGAAGTTCGTACTAATTGCTTTTCAAGGAATCGATAAAATGGATGTTGTGGTGTTTCGATTGAACAGAATTGTTTTTTTTTAATTTTAAATATGTTATATTTGTTTATATAACCTGGAAGCAAGTGGCAAAGCTGAATATGTAGGAAGGAGACTCACAAAAATGAATTGTTGTGCTAATAAAGATCATATAGCAGGCACAGGAGTAGCAGCAGCTTCTGCTGCCGTCTTTTGCTTCTCCTTCTCAATCTCCACTCTTCTCAGCTCTGCGTGCCGTGCTATTCCGTTTGCACGGTTCTGAAACCTCTGCACATCTGATGCCTGCATAACTGTTTAAAAGATAAGGATGCGATTATGTCCACAGGAGAAAATGAAGCTCCGTGTAGTATTGTGTGGTCGAGAATGGTGAGTGCGTCGACAAAGAATACAAAGGCATCTAGCTCATCGACGGGCAATACAAGCACTTGACAAAACCTGTGTAGCTAACTTGTGCAGTTATTCATGCTTTCTGCTTCATCTCCATCATCCTCGGTATCATCTATCTCCCCATCAGACCCATCATCATCATCATCATCCACCTGGGAAAGCAAGTAATGAAGTCAAACCCAAGCAGCAAACCTTTTTTTTATCGTCCCTTATCAGCTAAGCAAAGTGAAAAATAGAAAGTCCCACCATTACACTTATAAGGTACCAAATATCAAACACTGTTGAAGCAAGCCCCGTGTTATGCAATACTCCAACCGTTAAACTTGGAATGTAGTAAAAGCATATATGCCACCTGCGAATAGAAATCATGATTTTCTTTTGAGAACTTGATCAAGAAAGCAAAACCATCGTTGTAACCATCAACACAAGAATGGAATCAAAATTCTTGATTTGTTTGGGTGAAGAAAGTTGGGAGATGCATATATATATATGTACAACATCTCCACCCCACGGCAGCTAAGACTTGTCATATGCATTGTATATATGTTATTCTTAGTGTTTACCCAATACACTCGAGGCCAACAACTTTGTACCAGAAGTCATGGGAAGATTCTATCCTTGACGATACTTACAAAATTTTATAACCTTGCAGTTAAGAACCGAGTGATCAACAAGCACATCTTTGGAAAGAAAGCAATTTCCTAATCGACCAACGCTTCCATCATTAATGGCCAGAGGGAATGTTACGTGAATCAAAAGGTTATGTATGATGCAATCTCCACAACTTCTTCAAATACCTCTGCCAGAACAAATAGGATGATAATTTAAATGCTTTAGTATCTAATTTTTAAGGAATAGTTGGTATAACCTGACAGATTTTAGTGAAAGCTGATTTTCAACGATATTTAATTTTACAGAAAGTAAAAAGATTGTAAGTATATGTACACGGCTTCACGCTACTCGCATGAGTCTGGGAAATATTTTGTGTTGACAAAGGCTTATTGTCATTGACTTCTTGGTATAATTGTCATGTTTCATTGTCATTACTACTTTATTCGTTATTTTATCGTAAGATATCGTAACCCTGATGTGATAGTGGGCCTTCTATTAAAAAAGAAAAGCGCGAAAACAAAAACAGGCCCGTTTGAATAAATGGCGCTCTTTTTAAATAAAATAAAATCTCTTTCTTGTTTTTACGAAAACAAAAACAGACACTAAATTAATTTATAAAATCAAAACAAACATTCTTAACTGCCGGCCTCTGCTTTCTTCACGCGCCAACGGTATAGATTTTTTTTTTATACTTTTCCGGTTTTTTTTTCTTCTTTTTAATGTTTATTTGTTTAGATATCTTTGGGCATTTTAATATGTTGTTATTCTTTTATATGATAAAATATGTTGTCAGCAACATTTAAAACTAAAATTTTCAAAAAATACATTTAGCCTAAAAACTAAGATTTAGATCTGTACGATTAAGTTTATATAACTTTTTAGTTTGTAACTTTAATAATCTAAAGATTTGAATTTATTTGTTCTAAAGAAAAATAAACGAACTAACAAAAAAACTGATGTTGGGGAGTGAGTTTTTGATGGGGGCCATTTAGATAACATATGATAAGTAGAAAAAAATTTAAGATATTCGGTTAAAATATTAGATATTTTTCTAGAATTATCTGGTTATTAAATTAAAATAATTTTAATAAAAACAGTTTTCTAATTGCAACCAAAAATTATATATAAGATAAAATTGGATTTGATTCACTTGGATTTACTTTGATTTTATAGATAAAAAACATATATATAGATATATGCATATCAAGAAAAAATCAAAAAAACTTTAAAAACATAAGTTGGAATTTATATTTTGGCAAAAAAGACAATTCAAATAAACAAATAATATTGAAAACAAAAAATGTGATGCTTTTTAGACAAAAATAATGTTAGAAAATCTACAATGTGTTTTAATTGTTCTTCTCAAATCAAACTTACATATTTTTTTTTTTAAAAAAAAAATCTTACGAAAGATAATCTTAGTGAATTTTCTATGTGGGTTGGAATATAAATCAAAATGTTAATGTTTCCTATAAAAGTATAATAATATAGTTTGTATATTATATAATTGTTTAGTTATTGCAATTGAATCAATAAAAAATTACATAAATATTTCTTTTTTGGCTTAAGTAATTGTTTCTCGATTTTAAAAATAAAATATGATTCGTTTTATCAGAATCATAATCATGTGATATAATGGTGATTATCTCTAAAAATTATTATACATGTCTGAGATTCGAAACTATTACTGTGCAATATTAAATGAAATATTAAAATAATTACTAGACTATGTTAACTCTTAATAGAATCATTCGGTTGTTTTTGAAAAATACAAAGATTGGAACATGAATTATCTTTTTTTTTTATATTACGCAGAAAAAAAAGAATGAAAGAAACATCATTAAGTGAACAAAGGAAGAGAGTGAGATGCACGCGCGATCGGGCGGTGTAGAAGAGCAGAAAGATTGTAAAGTGTGTGGCAGAAAGTGTAAATAAGAAGAAAATCAAGAAAAATCTGTTATAGCGTAACAGTAAATTGGAATAAATTTGTATTATAACTAAAAATCGGTTAGTAGCGATTTGTATCTCTCTCTCTCTCTCTAAACTTCTTCTTCTTCCATGCTCACTTCTCTGCAGAGAAATAACCGACCTAGCCTATGTCACCTTCGTCGACAATCGCCGACATGCTACCCAAAGATCTGGCGCGCTTGTGCAGGAGCCTCCATTCAGATCCCCACTCTCTACTCGAGAGTCTATTACTTCCCGCAAGGCCATGTGGAGCACTGTTGCGCTTCCTCCGTCATCTCTTCCTTCCCTTCTACCGCTGCTTTGGTTCCCTGCGTCGTCTCCTCCGTCGAGTTTCTGGCCGATCCGATCACTGATGAGGTATTCGCTCACCTCGCCCTCCAATCCATAGCTCCCGAGCAGTTTATTCCTCCTAATTTCTCTCCATTCGGGAGTTACGAGTGTGACTATGAGGAGAACAACAGGGTGAATACGTTCGCCAAGATTCTCACGCCCTCCGATGCTAAAAATGGTGGTGGATTCTCCGTCCAGCGCTATTGCGCCGACTCGGTCTTCCCTCCCCTCGATTTTCAGACCGATCCTCCGGTGCAGAATCTGTCCATCACCGATATCCACGGCGTGGTCTGGGATTTCAGGCATATCTACCGCGGTACACCGAGGCGGCACCTATTTACCACCGGATGGAGCAAGTTCGTCAACAACAAGAAGCTTATCGCTGGAGATTCCGTCGTTTTCATGAGGAAATCGGGGGAGAAGATATTCATAGGTGTAAGGCGAGCCCCTATCTCAAACAACGACGGCGGGGATGAGTTCTTCTCCGGTTATTACCAGAGCAGAGGAGGCGGAGAAAAGGAAGACGATGCTAGTGCGAACAACACCTGAAGCTGTCTCTGAGGCGATCAGCAAAGCAGGGCAGGGTCTGCCGTTCGAGGTGGTGTATTATCCCACGGCTGGATGGTCGGACTTCGTGGTGAGGGCAGAAGATGTTGAGGCATCCATGGCCGTTTTCTGGAATCCTGGTACAAGAGTGAATATGGCTATGGAAACTGAAGATTCTTCGCGTATCACGTGGTTTCAGGGCATTGTCTCCTCGACGCTTCAGGAAGATGTTTCAGGTATACATTGTCTATTCCCTTAGATATATGTATCTCTATAGAACTATTAGTGTGCAAGCCTTTTCATGAGTAGATAAATTCTCATTCAAATGTCGATATGGGTTTGGAGAATGTGAGGTTCCAGTTGCTGCTGGATTTACTGTGTTGTGGGTTCTTGTTTTGAAATCCAAATGGTTTTGATTGGAAACAGGATCAGACAATTTCATAGGAATATCAATGTCGTATCCTTTTATTTTTAGCTGTTTTAGATTCATTTTTAAAGAAGATAACATGGACTTAGCTCTTGCCGCCGAGTTAATCTTAATGTATACTCTTTTTCTGCCAATACATTATGCTTTCTCTGATCATTTCTTTTATTGTGAGCTTGAGAAGATCACATGGGATGAATATGAAGTTCTGCAAAACTTGAAGAGGGTGAATCCTTGGCAAGTGAAAGTCGTTGCAAATTCAAGTCAACTTCATGCCACTTACCCTCCAACAAAGAGGTTGAAGTTTCCCCATAGCGCAAGTGGGTTCTTGAGTAAAGAAGAAAGAGAATTGCTCTATGGTCCACTTCATTGGTCCACTTCTTTGGTCCACTTCCGGGGTTGGGAAAAGTCTCAGCTGAGATGATGAACTTTGGTAGCCCACCATCAGAACCAGTTGGAAACCGAGGCCCCACTTCAACAAGAGCCAACTCGTTTCAGCTCTTTGGTAAGATCATTAACGTGCAGAAGCTCTCTGAGAACGGTCATGCTGAGTCTGGCTTGTATGAAAAGGATGGAAGCAAAGAGCCCGGTGACAAATGAAGTTCTGAATGAAACACAATTGTCCTTGACACATGCTCCTCAAGGCAAGTGAAGAGTCTAGGTGCCTTCAGATTGCTCCACATGGCCTTGCGGGAAGTAATAGACTCTCGAGTAGAGACTGGGGATCTGAACGGAGACTCCTGCACAAGCGCGCCAGATCTTCAGGTCGACTTGACGGAGCATCTAGGCGGTTGCCCAGACGGTGACATAGGCTAGGTCGGTTATTTCACTGCAGAGAAGTGAGCATGGAAGAAGAAGAAGAAGTTTAGAGAGAGAGAGAGAGAAAGGCCATATGTCTGATAATGAGAGAATGAGTGAAAAAGGAATCAAAAGCGGATAATACAAATTTATTCCAACTTACTGTTACGTTAACGGATTTTTCTTGATTTTCTTCTTATTTACACTTTCTGCCACACACTTTACAATCTTTTTGTTCTTCTACACCGTCCGATCACGCGTGCATCTCTCTCCCTTTGTTCAGTTAATGATGTTCGTTTCATTTTTTTTTTCTTTTGTGTAATATAAAAAAAAAAAAATTTATGTTCCACTCTATCTTTGTATTTTCCAAAAAACATAAAATAATTGATGTTCCACTCTATCTTTGTATTTTCTAAAAAACAATCCAATGATTTTATTAAAAGCTGATCATATTTTTTTTGTCAACATAATATAATAGTTTTAATATATTCTTTAAAATTATCTGTTAAAAATTTGAATTTTAGATATGACATGTATCATAATTTTAGAAATAGTCACTATTATGTCACATAATTTTTATTATATTTTGTTTTTAAATCGAAAAACAATTACTTAAACCAAAAAAGAGAATATTTAATAATAAGTAAGGCGTATAAGTGTTGAAAATATTAATAAAACAAGTACGTCTGGTTACGTGCATGGTTATATTTGTAGCTAGATACAAAATTGTATGTGTGTTCACTCTCATGGAAAAAATTATGTTTTGTAATGGTGTTTTGTTAGAAAAACACAATATATGTGCACATACAAACACTAGACAATCATAGGCACTATTATTGTATTGTATTTTTACTCCTTCATATCTTCTTCTTCTTCTTCTTCTTCTTCTTCTTCTTCTTCTTCTTCTTCTTCTTCCTGCAGACCAACAAACAAACAAAGAAAATAAGAAATATATGATAGATTATCTATTACAACGTAATACAAGGAGAACCCAGTTATATTCCTATCAATAGCATCAGCAGTTCTATTAGTTTTCCCCATTATAGATTTGGCAAACTACGTTGAATTAGCTAATAGAACTGAATTGATATCAGCGAGATAACTTTCTAAGACTGGTCAGTTATCTGAATTTCTTAAAGCTATACATGGACTTAAACAGTCAGTTTCGAAGCATATATCTGTTAATTCCATATTAGAGATAGATTCACATATAGACCCAACATAAAACTGTTGTTTCAACGCGAAGGGGAGGAAAGCAAATGCATATATACATTAGCTCCAAATAATATGATCCATCTATTCTGATTCTTAAATTAATTAAATAGAAAAAATATATTTATTCGATGTAAATACCTTAATTTCATCATAATCTCTTTAAATTATATAAATAGAGAAAATATATTTATTTGATGTAAAAATGTAGTTTTTAACAAATAAAAAAATAAACTAAATGAAATTCTGTAATAGTGGAATTTTGGGCAAGTAGGGGAGTGTCTTTTGTTGTATGAATGTACATAAATTATAATTGATTATCTCCACCAAATATACGAAAAATATGGAGTCATCAACGCCTAAAACTTTTGATGACATTTTCCAAATAGATTTTTTATGTTTTATTATTCTTTTTGTTTTCTGTTAACTTGTTCATTGTTGCTGATCCTAATGATTTATGTATAATATATTGTTTGTATATCATATCTTACATTTTGAATTATGTTGAGAGAGATAGAGGATTGCTAATAATCTTAAGGATGATGAGTCTCGCGAAAAAAAAAAAAAAACAGAATACACAAATAAAACAAAAACTCATTATGCAAAAGAAGAGCCCGAGATGTTTTTTTTCTCTTTCTCTCTCAGTCTGCATCAAGTCAAATCAAATCAATTGTCAGGTTTTAATCATTTACTGTTTTTTGCTACATTATTTGATTATATCTTTTGTTATCTTCACATTTCAAGGGTTTAATTTTGTAATTATCATATTAATTAACTTAATGTTCGACTAACGAACCCCAAAAAGGTTTTTTAAAAAAGAAATCCATTCTGATTCATATAAAAGCCTAAAAAAAAACTTATTTGCATTTGTTTTACCTGTGGCTACAAAAATCCAAAAGCATTTTTCTTCCATCAACAATCTCATCAAAGAAATCATCAATCTGAGCAACAATACTCTCTGTTCCACTCCTCAAATTCCGAACATTCACTTTCACATTCTCCACTCTCTCTCTTAACCCTTTCTCCGCCGCTGCCTCCTCCTCTTCCTCCTCTCTTCCTCCGCCGCACCACCGCCGTTCAAGTTCTTCCTTTAGCTCCTCCATCGCCGTCTTGCTCCTCTTATACTCAAACATCATTATCCCTTTACTCAATGCTGTCCTCTCCATTTCCGCTGCTACTCTCTGCTTCAATCTCACCATCGCCGTCGCCGTCATTGTCACCGTCGCCGTTGTCTCTCCGGGAATACAATAAACAAGGCCTTGCATTAAGATCATGAGAAGCAGCGAGTTTATGTTCTTCATCGTGTTCATTACTCCTTGAAAACCGCTGAATCCGTTCTGTATCTTCGATGACTCCATCGCCGTCGTCGTAATTTGCTCCGACCAAAACGGAAACCTTTGGATCAGATTCTCTATTAAAGCTCTGTTTCCTTCCTCTCTCCCCACCGCTTCTCTCATACATCCGGATATCGCTCGTATCACCTGTCTCCATTTCAGAATCAACAAATAAATATTCGAACTTTATTCAAGAATAAGCAAAAAAAGAAAGCTTCCATCTTTTACATCCATACCTGTCGGGAAATCTGACGGTGGTGGTGGCCGTCGAGAGTGGAGGCAACGGAAATCGCGGCGGAGCAAAAGCTTTCCATGGAGGCGAGAGAGGATTTGATGACGTGAAAGACGTCCCAGAGTTTGGAGGTTTCGTCCATGTAGTCGTCGAGCCACTTGTCACCGACAGGGAGATTGAGTTTCTGGACGAGAAGTGTGAGATGAGAGTGAGAGGTTCTTAGAAGACAGAGCACTCTCTGTAGAAACTGGGCGGACATGAAGCTGTTGGAGAGATAAACCCTTTCGAGATCTTCCATTGATCTGTTTAGAAACGAGTTGAATCCGTTTACTGAGTTTGTGCAAGACGAATCCATTATTGACGAAACAGAGAACCCTGAAAAGATTTGATTTTTATTTTATTTTTGTGTGTATGGAGGGAAAATTGGCAAGCAGAGAATTTGAAGGTTATATATAAATTGGATGTGTGTGTCTGTATAATGAAAAAGAGAGTGAGAGAAAGAGACGAAGACGAAGAAGAAGAAGAAGAAGAAGAAGAAGAAGAAGAAGAAGAAGAAGAAGAAGAATCAGAGATTTCTAAGGACGAAAGTGATTGTTTGGAGCAATGATGGTTGTTTCCTATAGAGGAGGAAACGATCATTGCTAATCCTAATATCTCAATTTCTCCGTATTTTTTGCCTTTATATTTAATGGATATAAATTCAAAAATATATAAATATTTAAATCTGGCAAAGTACAAAATAAAGGCATATACAGGAGGATTTTTAGAGAAAAAAATAAATACAAAAGTTCACCTGAAATTTTCATAGAATCCATAAAAATTTATCTATAATATAATTTGAGACATAAATAATAGTTTATCTTCCTCTTCCTTTTTGTTTAATTTGTTGATTAGGTCGATTCTTTATCCGAATAAAATCTCGAGTAATTGATTATTAGTATAAGGAGTAAAAAATAATAATGATCATGTTTGAGTACATCAATAATCGAATACTTGTGATTTAGTATATTAGTTAATTAGCGTTTTCTACAAGGGCATCTAATACCATTTCATAATTTACTAGTTATGCACTACGTTGATTACAAAGTCACAAATTTTCTTCTGATGTAATCTGGTACAAATACAATAATAATGCAAACAGTGTCCACCCTCACAATATATGCTTATCCAATGATTGTCTAGTGTTTGTATGTGCTTATATATATGTGTGATTTTAAAAAAAATGAAAAAAAAAATTGAAGTAAGTGTTTGTGTTTTTCTAAAAAGACCACTACAAAATATAACTTTTTCCATCACAGTAAAACACAAATACAATTTTGTATGTAGCTACAACTATAACCATGCAAGTAACCAGATGTACTTGTTTTTATTAATGTTTTCACTTTATACGCCTTGCTTATCGTTCCATTTTCACAAAATATTATAAAAAAAAATCATAGTCTTTTATAGAATATAAAATAATTTATTTTATATTATTCTTGAAAATGTGTTAGTATTAATGTATCCTTTTAAAGACGTTATTTTGTGGTTTGTTTGTCATCATTTGACATTTACATAACATAGCAAATAAGTTGAGATTCTAGTTATCCTTTGGTTGTTTGAAACCTCGACTACATTTTAATCTTCATATATTATAAAGACACCATTTTAATAATTTGTGTACATCCCTAAGTGTAATTCAGTGCTAATGGCTCAATTTATCGAGATAGGGCATGTTGTATAACAATTAGATTTAACCATATTAATCATAATTTAGTGTAATTAAAGTATACATGGAATGAAATCAAGTTCGTACCTCCAAATTAAGTGGCATTTGGGACCCATTCAACGGCGGATACCAAGAAAAGAAATACATAACATATAAATTGAATATTTAATAAGAACAATTAAGCAGATCGATTAAAAACTAATTAAATGCAAAAAGGTTATTTGAGCTTGCAAGCTAAGCGGTGTGCACGCTGCTTTATTCCCGTTATCAAGCCGGCGCGTATTGTATACTGAACTTCTTTTTTCATAACTTTTTTTCTTTTAAGTTTCATTCGCAGAGTCTTCTTTTTAAAACCCCAATAAATATCAATATCATGCAATTATGATTATTCTGGCTTAGGGTGATATAAAACATATATTTTCTAGCAAGTATGTGAACAATGAGACATTACACAAACAATTTCAAATTGTTTTTTTTAGGTTCCTTCATTTTGTATTTTCATATATATATTTATGTAACTGAAAGTTCATACTATTCCTTTCTCACTACATAACTATTAACTTTGGCATTATAATTTACATCAGGATAATCACCAAAGAATCAATCTCGGCCACACCATTATGGATACAGTTATATATGTTATATTCAAATCAATGAAACAAGAATCCAGAATTATTTGGTCAACAGTCTACATATTGTAAATTTACATCAAACAATGTATTAAATATTAATATTCTTTATAAAAACAATGTATTATATATTACATGTATTTTTATATATATATATATAGATATATATATATATATCTATATATAAGTGGTATAGAAGGGGACCATCAAATCAATGGAAGGCTCGGGCATCTCAATAATTTTCGATTACAGTTGTTTTTTCTTATTTTAAATATTTTTTTTTTATTTCTTCACATTTTTAATATTCTCTGTTTGTCTATTGTTATCTCTCTTCTATTCTTTATTTCATTCTTTAAAAAATAAAAAACATCACTGATAGACGTGAAAGACAAGTTTATAACAATTCATCTTATTTTTTATTTCTTATGTTTTAAATTAAGTATCGTTTTAAGAATTTTTGTTTTTTATAAGTATTGTTTTCAATTTTTGATATAAAATTTATTAGTTTAAATATCTTATAATTATTTGTATTTTAAAATCTATTTTATTATTAAGTAAATTGTATTTAGGTATATAATTAATGATGTTTTTGTTTATAAAATATAAAAATTTAAAATTTTCTTAAATTACATACTACAACTTAAAACGATACTTATAAAAAGCAGAAGAAATATTATTCTTTTCATTTATGAGAAAATAAAACAGACAAAAGGAATACTATTCAGCAATGAATCTAAAACTCAATATATCAAAATAAGATTCAAAAAGAGTTCATGAAAAATGTAAAAGATGGTATATTGGTAGGAAGACTTATATATAATAATAAATTATTAAAAAAATATCAAAATGGGTTTTAGGCAAATGAAAATGTAATATTATAGACAAGTAATTATATTTATAAAGTATATCACTAAGTAGAAGAATATAACCCCAAAAAAAATAGAGTAGAAGAGTAGCATTTGCGAGAATGTCTCGTTTCCTCAACAATGGCTTAAGATAAGGAAACAAGTGTTTTTGGTCCATACTCTCTTCTGTTTCCGTCCACCATTTTGAAATGGATCTTCCAACTTTCTTCACTTACTTCGTTGTCCCATTTAATTCCGGTTTAGAATTTTTATTTAATGCTTTATTGGTTTTAAATGACTCTTTATATATTCTTAAAGATTTATTGCTAGCAGTAAATGTTTATATTTTTGAACTCTCTTAAGGAAAATTATTTTGAAATAGTAAAATTGAAGACTGCAAAAAGTTTTTGTAGAGTCGTTAGTCTACGATTATAAAAACCGGTAGAAAGTTATAAAACCTGTTATTGTCATATACCCGTTAAACCTAACCAGAAGCTATAAGGTGACAATATTAATCAAGGTCAAAAGGAACCTTTAACAAAGTTACAAATCAAGTAAGGTGAAAAGAAAAGAAAAGACGATAAGCACTCTTGGATCACCAAATCCTCTAATCGGATGGTGGAGATAAAGGAAGCGTTGATTATTTAGAGGGTCAAGAGCCGCCATTTAAGATATAGTTTATCTATTTATACTTTTATTAAATGTAAAAGTAAAAGTAAGTGATGAGAGCCGATATTAGGATGCAAAGGTATATGCTATCTGAACGTTAAATGGTAGAAATCTGTGGCTGTAATATTCCACATTCGTTTATGTCATTGGTGCACATTAAATTGTGGATGTGTATTTGTACATTTATATATATAAAAAAGGCACACTTCAAATAAAGCTGCCAAACCAAATTCCCCAACGACCTTCTGCTCCAATTCTGGCTACATCCGTCTTAACCGGATAAAGTAATAAAGTCAACTGATTATAAAACACAGCGAGTCCTTTGCTTTTTTTTTTGGTTTAATTACACCAAAGCGCTTAATTGAAGCCAAAAACGAATTGCAAAAAGTTTAGATTCATTCTCAGAAAATTGTAATGATCAAACGAAATCACAAATCACCGATGGCTAAAATTAAAATGATTCAGACAGAAATTGACTGGTTTGATCATGTAAAAAAATAAAACAGAAAAAGGAATATTTGTATAGAGAACGAGCAAATATTTATCTATCATCACTCTTCCTAAAGCATATAAAAGAACGAGCAAAAAAAAAACATTTTAAGTAAAAGGAGCTGAGTATGTATACATACATACTGGTGTGTCATGTGTGCGTAGATATGATTTGGATTGTGTAAAGTTTATGTAAGCAACTAATGCGGCTACTGGGGTCCTCATATGGGACTAAACTTGGTAGACTTTAGTATTCAGATTCATAGTATCAAGAACCAAGACAATCGTCTCATTACAAGTCTTACCCTCTCATCCACTAAGGCTGTGCCACACAAAAAAAAATGCCAAGACTTGACTACGGTTTATGGTATAAGCGTTTTGGTATTATATGCTATTATCTAAGTATGGGAGGGGGTATAAAGGAAAGGAGTTGAAACCTCATCATGCAGACGAGTGTGCAGAGGTCCGGAACTTTCCATTGGCCATGCACGTTAGTGTTAGCTGAGCATCACTCACCATTGCCTATCAAATTCACATATATTGAACTATGATTTGTGTATTTAAAGACTCGAATTATAGAATCAGGGTCACACAAAGCTTTAAGGTTAAGATGATATACTTCGCAGGAAGTAGTCATGTCGCTGCAGCTCCATTTTCTGGTTGGAACACAGTCAACATAGCGACACCAAGTGCAGTAACGGTTGAGATAGATGCCCCAGGACCCTGCTATTAGAACCCCAGCAAGTCTAACAAAACACAGAGAGATAAGCTTTTTTATGTCACTATGTTGACTGTGTTCCTTCTTGGATTTGAAGAAGCACAAAGACGGAGACAAGCCAGGTGTCGCGCTTGATCTGCCGTGAGCGGTGACGGAAGAAGGGGAATTTATCCCAGCTTGGATCGCCGGCGATGGAAGTAGAAAACGAGAGATTGTAAATAACAATGTTTGTTGTTTTTCATATTGACACAGAGAATGTGAATTTCTAAAAAGTGGCGGGAAAATGCTCTTGAGAACAAACTGAATGCCAACCGTGATCCGGTTTGGAATTGGTTTATAAAAATTCTCTCACATTTCTCTATACCGGTTAAGCATGAATGTTGGTTGGCTATCGAATTTGGGTCAAATTGACATAAGATAGCGGCATATTGCTGGATTTGTTTTCAACGCATTGATTCTTTATAGAAATTTATCACTCTTTTAAATAAGATTCAATGAACTGTCTAAAATATGAATATTCCACTAAGCCATTAAATTTCTCAAGCAAAGAATGTATCGTGTTTGTGGAATGCACGCAACGAATCTGTAATGTATTAATTAATATTTAAGAAGACAAGTTATCAAAGAATAATAAAACAGTAACTGTAGTATTTTATTAAAAATGCTCTTTAATCTCATATCTACATATATGGTCATTTCGACATTAGGATGTTAAATGGAACTAGAACCGGTCAAAATTTGTCATGAAATCAACCCTTAAAAGAAGATATCACCATATTCAACATGTTCATAATTTCTTCTTTTTTTTTTTTTGTAAAGCCTTTAGTTATTGCTATACACTTGTATATTTTTTCAAGTGATACAAATAAATATATATTTTGTAGCATATATAAGTTATGATAGTTATGAAAAGAAGAGACCCAACTAGTTTATTTTTTTTTTCTTTTTCACACATTGTTGCTCCTTTTAAAGGCGACCTTCCAACGAAACTCTCTGATTTATATTATTCTTTGGATCCTCAATATGAGAGGAGATGAAGATTGGATAATACTGAAATTCAGACTCGCAGATGGAACCGACATTGGGCCGAGCAAATACAGTCAGTTCACGACTGTTGCGTCTCTCAAGGAGAAAATCATTGCTCAATGGCCTAACGGTAAATCTGCTTTCTATACCTGAAAACATGCATTCTTGTTCACTTGTGTTTTAAGTGCTTCTCTTTTTCTTTTCTTTTTTGTTTGTGACAGACAAAGAAAATGCTCCAAAGATGATAAATGAGATCAAGCTCATCAATGGTGGCAAAATACTGGAGAATAACATAACACTTTCTGAAGCCAGATCACTACCGATTTGTGAACATCCTGGAATGGTAACCACAATGCATGTCGTTCTTCGTCCTCCTATCTTAGGCCAAAGAAACGGTAGTTTCAATTCATTTCCTTTTAAATTTCTCGAGTGTTTTTGTGTGCATCATATATCCCAAATGTTTTGGTTTTTATTATTGTTCAGAGAAGCTTCAGAATGAACCTCCAGTGGAGAACCGTTGTGTATGCTGCATTTTGTAACTCCACTAGAGATTTTTGATCCTTTTACATAATTTATGCCAATTGGACTCTCCATGGAACAGCTTTCCATGGCATCAACAAGCTTCTTCTAAACGCTCCCTTCAGTATAAGAGGATGATTGGAGTACTCATGGAAACATGGAATCTCCATTACAGAATTCAATTAATTTGGATTTTTTCTTTCATTGATTATCAAAAATGGCTTAAAAAAATGTAATATGGTGTATACAAAAGTGTTCAGAGGGATTAAAAGGAAATATGAGTTACTTGGTAATGAAAAGGATCCTATAAGTTATCTCTTAAATTTCAGTAAAATATGGGTTCCTACACAAAACAAGTAAAGATTCATGGACATTATTTAGCATTCATACGTATATATATATATATATATAGTTATTTACATAGTAACCCTTGCTCCAATTCTTCTCTATTGTATGTGATCATCAATCTTCATAATAAATCTCCACTGACAGGCTTCACTGTTTTTTTTAGCATTTATCTCAGAGATTGCTCTGACTCAACAAATGTTGAAAAGCCAAGGTGCTTCTATTACATATCTACTTCAATGAGCACATGCATTGTGGAAGGTTGTAGGGTAAGTTTTCTTTTTTCATTTTTTTCATAGAGCTTGATTAGAAGGGACACACAACATCTTAAGATGGAGAGTGGATCCATTTTCAGTTAATGGGTGAGGGAAAATGATGGCATGACATGACGATATGACATAACACGAGTTCGCTCTTAATCAACTATATAGGACACTTAATATATACTTTGGATTAGTTATGAAAACGACCCTTTTGCTTTTGGCCCTCTTTATTGTCTCTCTTTCTCTATCTCTATTTGCTAGTACCTACATCTCCTTTTTTCAGCTTAGTTAAACTTGTATCAGAAGTCAGCAAATAATCTTTGTCTGATCAAGAATTGGTAAATTCAATTTTATACCTCGAAAATGAGTTTTTGAAAACCTCAATGTATATAGATGGAGTTCTGATCGTGTAAAGATGGTCAAATCACATTAGCTCAAGATATGCAGCTGAGGATAACCATTATCTTCTTCCTCCTTATTTTCTTTCTCTGTGTTTCAAGTTTCAACAAACAACGGTCGGTGAATTTTTTTTGTACGTGAGTCATGAGGTAAACGCAGATTTTTCACGTGACAACCGATGTTATCACGTGTGTTATCATCACACGTGACGGTGAACCGAGTAAGATCGTGTACGGAGAAAAAAATAATGCAGGATTCGAATTCTGATGGGTCTTAATGGGCCATTTAATTGAAGCAAGCCCACTCTGGGATAGTAGAGAACATCTATACATCGATTAATCAATTTTTAAGGAGTTTTTTTAGATACCAAAAAAGGAGATTTTTTTACTTTTCACTATTTTTTTTAATAAATTGGGGGGTAAATTGTAATTAATTTAGTTTTTATACGAACTTTATCATGCGATTTTCTAAAAAAATTATGTAAAAATAAAAAGATAGTGAATGTGTTTAAGGAAATTGTTAAACAACTCGGTATGCTATTAGAAATATGTTTTTTGTTTTTTTTAATAAATAAATATATAAAATGTAAGCTAGTAAACCACCAGCCATATCCATGCGTGATGGCAATATTCATTTAAAAGCTGCAATTCATGAGATTTTTTTTTTTTTCATTTTTTAGATTAGCACGGGATATCCACTGGTCAACTTCTCAATATCGAAATTAGAAACTAGTGCTACTTCTCCCATTTGTTATAAGTGTTATATAATCAGTATAAATTAATTTTTTAATATTGTATAACTATTTGTATCAATAATCTATTTGCTAATTTGATAGATTGTATTTAAATATATAGTTCATGATACTTTTGTTTAGAAAAAAAAACTTAATTTGTATTCTAAAATCTAAACGAAAAATGGATAAAGTATATTTTTTAGAAGTTTCCTATAAACCCACCTTGAATTAAGCATCAGGACTTAGACGGACTCAAATCAGAAGGATTCAATTTCTTTTCCTTAAATCTAGGCCTATTATTATAATGCCACCTTTCTTTGATTAGGATTATTCTCTTCCTTTTCTCACAGTTTAGTTTTACTTTTTTTTTCTAGTTTTTTACTTTGATTTGTTAAATGATTATCTTTCTTCTATTAAAAAATACTGTTTTGTACATGAAAAAATAATAAAATTTAAACCACATTTTTCAGAAAATAAGAAGGAACATAGATGATGGCTTCACAACAATTCGATCAGAGGATAATCCGGGGGAGACCACGTCTCCCTAATCTCGTAGTTGCCTCTTCATCATGACTTGACAACTCGTTACATGATTAAATACCATATTTATTGTTAAGGTATAGTGTTCTACTTGGTATAACACTGTTTATATTATTATATACGAAACTACTGTTTACGAAGATATCATTGGAGCTAGGTGGATATTGGAAACTAATGAATAATCATTAAAAAAAAAAAAAAGTGATCTTTACGATTAGAATTTAGTTAAAGAAATTCATTCGACAGGAAAGTCTTAATCAATTACATGACCACCCAATCCATTAAATTTCCTGTTTTATAATACAAATTGGTGTAACTTAATTTTATCTGGGCCATGTTGCTATTAAAGTTGTTCTACAGAATTATATAAAAATAAAAAAGTTGATCTGAAAAATACAGTGCCTATTAAAAAAAATATATTATCTATCGTTAAACTAGACTTGTGACATAACCAAAACTCATTAGATGACAAGATTAGCACTATCCGATTGCGAACACCTTGTATATAGAAAAATTAGACTAGCACTATGATTAAAAGTGATCCCATATCAGATATTTAGAAACTTTATATAAATTTAAATTCAATATCAGATCAATCAGATTTTAAGTAGTCTCGAGTTCTTCCTACCGGGCGGGCGCTAATAATTCATCCAATCTATACATAAATAAACTTGAAATGGATGCCAATTATATATACCAAAGTTTGCCACTTTTGATCAATTTAATATTCTGATTGCGACGAGGCTGAAAATGTAATCTGCTTCGTGTGTTAAATGTTGCCCGTTTCACAGGCAGCCATGGGGTAATGAATTTGGACGATTATATTTAACTTTAAACGATTCTCTTCAAGTAGAATAGGTGTTGTTATTGTTATATATAAAATACAATAGATCTTGGCGCAGTCGGGCAGCCTCCACGTTTTATTCCACACTAACACTGTATACGCCAATATTCCCTAACCCTTTAATCTATGTTTCTATATATACATTTTGTATAGTCCATTCTCTATTAAACTATATTCTAAGTTAGAACGTTATATAGTTTAAAGCATGTATCATTTACTCAATCATTCGTTGAGATTTACACAAAAAAAGAAAAAAATAATCGTCTGATTTGTAATTATCTTTGAAGTTTATAACACATATTTGGGATTCGAACCCAATATTCCACTATGTTAAGAGGATACTAAAACTACTAGACTATATTGATAAAAAAAAATAAAAAAAAAATCAGTAATGACTATTGAATGCATGTTAAATTATTTATGTTGAGCAAAACTTAACACGACTTTTGACAAAAAAAAATAAAATAAACACGACAACATCAGTTTATACAAACAACATCAAAACCTAAATGAGCGAAAAATTGTTTATGCGGAAACATTTATGCGAAAATAGTTTTACTACATATTCTATCTCATTAAATATTTAGAAAAACACTGATGAGATTTCATCTTTCGTACTCGTTAAAACAGATCAACGACGCAGTCTACACTTATATGTTTTCCAATCATGTTTTGGAAAAATATATTTGGAGAACCTCTGGGCTCTGTGAACCAAAACGTTGCATGCTCATTATATAAAAAACACATTTTGCATGTTATTTGCTTCTCTCTTTTTTTTCTGTGTGAACATAGTTATAGATTTTATTTGTTCTTCTTCACTTTCAAGTTCATCAATAAGGTCACTTGAAGTTGACCCACGTGGTGAATATTACTATAATAAAGTATTTGATGTTATTTTCGGAAAATGAATATTGGATTTTTTTTTGTATAAAATTTAGGACGAATCGAGAATATATCGAACATTATCTGATATTACCTACTTAGAGATTGTGCGAGAACAAGATGGTCTGATTTATCAAAATTGGACACAACAGTAAAAAACGTGACTAAATTACAAACAGAGCCCAGACAATAAAAAGCAAAACAAAAATTAAAAAGTGCTTATTATATTATATGACTGTAAAGTCCACTACCAGCTATTGTAGAAAATTGGAATATAATTTGGATATAAATTTGGTATATTAATACTTATGTTCTTGTCTTCTTGATTTCTTTGGCTTGTTAACATGGACACGTTTATGGGACATATTATGGTTAGTGTCGATTAGATTGTCATTTTGAAGCTAAAATGGCGTCTGAGTCAGATTCCTCTCTCAGGCCTTCTCCTATATATTCTTGGATTATTACTCGAATCTCGAGATTTATTTTATTAATTGTTTTTCATACTTTGTACCAGCCATCCTACTTTAATACGATCAATTGTTATTTTTAGTTTGTTGTAGAATAAACCTGTACTTAAAATTTATCTTTGTGTCAAAATCCACTAATTATTGGACCAAAACCTAAACCCAAATAGTATAAAATAGGTTATGGGTACACATTTTAAACTAATTTATGAATAACTTTTTATTGATGGCCTTTTGGAATCGTTTGCCAATTATGTTTATCTAAATGGTTTTTGCGTTCGTCAACTGTTTTTTCTTTTTAAAAATGTGGATGTAATTACAAAACTTTATAGACGAAATGCATACGTAGACGCTAAAAATCAAATGTATTTAACAATTCAGAATTAAAATAACTTGTTTCGTCAACAAAAAAATATATATTTCATGACAGCCAGATATCTATATTCAATTAAAATACAGATTAAGTAAAATTTTGTTTCTTTAGTAGAAAAGTAAATATATAATTTTGTTTTAAACAAAATTTAATCTATTCATGAACAAAAAGTTAAACATATTTACTAACTGATGAATAAAACAAAAGCAAACAAGACATTTGAAAGGTTAAAATCGAAAACTAAATTTGAATTATTCTATTGTTGGTGAAATCTTAATCGTGTATCTTTTCATTTTACAAAAAAGCCTATCCCGAAAGAAAAACATCAATTCATAAACAATATATAATATTTCCTAAATATCCATGAGTTTACTAGCTAAATGGTAATTGATACATATAATACCCCGGTTGCATCTTGTGGATTTTCATGATTCTATTCAGCAAAAAATGGATATGCACTTAAAATGGATGTCCAAATTATTAAATCATGAATAAGACAGAAATAAAGTGAATAATCTCTTTAGAAACATAATATATTCTTGAAAATAAAATTGTACAAAAACGGATACAATTTCTAACTATACATAAGACTTGATATTGACTTTAAATAGTATTATTGTCTTCTTTGGACATACAACAAGGATAATTTGCTCTGGACATGACAACCTGATCACAATCGCTCAGGCGATACCTTTTTTTCTTCTTATTATAATTAAAATTAGTCTCATCAAATACAAACGAAAAAGTAAACAAATCAAAGATAACATAATTCTCTTAAAATTTTGTACCTCAATTCGACAACTTTCAATAATATAAAACGTATAGAAATATACAAACATAACAGTATATACGTATATATCGCGGGAAAACAAACCCAATCACTTCAGTAACATGGACCCCACCAGTTTTTATCTATAAATAACACCCAATCCTCTCCCCCTAACATGCAACGACACTCATCTTTCCCAAAATACAACAACTTTTGTTTTTTTTTTTCTGCTTCTTCAGATAATTAAGGAAAACATAATTTTTCTTTTAATTTTCTAAATCTGTAAAAGATGTCGCTAGCTATCGCAGAGGTTTACACGGTGAGGAAGTTTCATAGAGAGAGTATGAAGAAATCGGCCAAAACTGCGGTTACCGGCGAGGGAGACGAAAAAGTCACCGGAGGTGGGCTACGGGAGGTTATGAAATCGCCGGTGAAACAGAATGGGTCTAGAAGATTCGGACGGTGGTTTGTTGGAAATCCGGGAATGAAGAAAAGCTCTGCTAAAGTTTCGGATCTCATGACGATTGAGTGATAGAGAATAAGAAAAAGTGTTCTCTTTTTTTTCTTTTTTTCTTTCTTCATTTTGTGTTTATTTTCATGTGTCTCTTTTTTTTTAGTTTCTTCTCTTTCATTTTGTTTGTGTGATTGTGATTTTATAAATAGTTAGTAAACGTTGTAAAGTATGAACTTAAGCATAAATATATATATGTCGAATGGAACTCTGGAAAAACTGTCCTGAATTTTCCTCAATACCATAGCTAGTTGATGAGTTTTATGCCAAACCAAACCAAAAATGTCATTTTTCTGTTGTTTTAACAATATTAGGCATCGAAAACTATATATATATATGTATAAGATTGAAAAATAAATCAGTAGTTCCCTTTTATTAATGACAGTTATCTTTTTTTATTTTCTTCTTCTTATATAGTCTACAACTCAAATAAGACGATCTTTTTTTATTAAAGTTGGAATTTACGACGCAGGGAAAATATTACAATAAGTCAATAACCACTAGAGTAAAAGTCTCAATCAAAGAACTCTTATCCGAATGCAAATTCGGTGTTCCGCAGTATACATATAAAGAATAGAGTATTTCGAAGCGCTCAAATATAAAAAGACTGAGGCAAGCACTTTTAAAAGGTAAAGTAGTGGGTAAAAGAAAAGAAAGAATAATCAACAATTTTAATTTTTGTATTAGTTCTCAAAAAAAAAAAAAATAACCAGCAAAGAAAAGAAATAAAGAAAATTAGTAGAAGTTCAAAAGTATGAATAGTGAAAAATAAACTGAAAATATATATATATATATATATGAGGGTGATTGGAAGAAGGACTCTGCTGGCTGTGATTGGTCAGAATGTTATGGCTCTCAAAATACAAACAGCTAAAACAGTTAATTTTTTCTGGGGTAATTATATCATGAAATATGTTTTCTTGTATTTAATTTATTTTATAAACATACTTCACATTTTCTTGAACTTTTACAAATTTAACAACATTGTATACGTGAGGATTAAATTCCAAAACCTCACTAATTACTCTTGAATCCCAAATTTACGAATCTTAGCAAAATACTTGAAAAGTTGAAATGCAAGAACACCGATGTGAATAAACTAATATATAATAATATAAACAAATATGATAAAAATAAAAATAAATTCACGACTTCATGGTTCGATGTGAATCCCTATGTCTCGCTGTAACTTAATATGGAATCCATTATCTATTATTTTTTCTTTGAAACTATCTATTCTTGCTTACAACTCGAGCCAAAACCTGTTTATATCGTCTCTCACTCTCTCTTGATTGCTTCACGTTCTCTCTACTTGTCTGCTTCGAATAGAGCCCTTATCAAATCGAATAACAAGTAACAGAAGAGAGCAAAATATATAGACCATCTTACCTTTTGCATTGTGTTAAAACAAGGGCTTCTCCACGTGCTTGTCTTCAAGAGAGTAGCTGAAAGCCTCTATGTTTTTTATTTTTTTGGGCAAACACCTTCTATATATGTTCTAATCCAAACATTCACAAACAAATGTTTGCTGGCTGAGAAACAAGAAAACCATTAAACGCTCGAGTTTTATTCGGTTCAGCGATAGATATATATTTCTAAAAGTATGTAATTGAAGATCATTTAGCTAAAATGAAGTGTACAAGAATTGTATACAGACAAATCTAGCTAGTATCCCGTCACTTACACTAATGGGGTTGGGGTGAATGATTAATTCAAAGAGTTATGGACCGTTTTTTTTTTTAAAAAAGAAGAGTTTTAGACCAAAAGTAAAACGAAAAGGACCAAAAGTGTAAAAGAGTTTTCTTTTTGTAGATATTAGCTCGAACTTTAGATTTGGTTGTACTGATGTTTTGATTGGGAAGATAACCGATCAATTGCGTCAGATTTGTCGGTGAAACCTAAATTTTTGGGGAATTTAAGTTTGCCAAGGCTAATATAAGCTCCCTAATCTCTACAGTTGGAGAAGAGCCGAGTTTGCCAATTGGAGAATCACCATTCAGATACTATTGGCAATCACTACTTGGTATA
The DNA here is from genome assembly GCA_039880935.1 of Streptanthus diversifolius. Taxonomy (NCBI): domain Eukaryota; kingdom Viridiplantae; phylum Streptophyta; class Magnoliopsida; order Brassicales; family Brassicaceae; genus Streptanthus; species Streptanthus diversifolius. The sequence goes on along the minus strand of JAXGFM010000015.1, from coordinate 1,313,365 downwards.
TGTAAGATCTACATCTCATAATACTTTAATTTCCATGCTTGAAGTAGTCCTTTGGTAGAACTAATATAGTTATTTTTGGTGTCTCAAAATTTTATTTAAATTTATCGAACCTCATATGTAAAAACACTAAGCCAACATTTGTGGTTTACAGATCGAGCTTACTTCAGAACGCCTTTATAAACAAGCTTTGGTTTTGAAACATATATGCAAATTATTCCCTCTATCCAAGGTAAAGAGATCAAATTTGAGGTTGTTATCTAGATAGTAATTAAGCTCCTGAATTGGCAAGCATCTGTATACATTTATTAAAATACAGATTCCATAAAACATATACACTCCTTTACCTAAAAGAGGTTGGTAAAATACTTCTTGTTTCTTCTTGAGGCAATCTTCGTTCTTGGACTTTCTCCAGACTACTGTGTTATCAAACACATTTTATAGGGTGGTTTTACTAAATCTAACTCTACTCAGGTGACACTAGAGGGAGGGCCGTACCAAAGATGGGTGTAATGGACAGTATGATCAAATCTGCAATGCTCTCTTACCACAAGGTCTCAACCCACTCTCTGTTCCTCCAAAAGAGCTCGCAGCCTCTTTAGGGTAACACGTCCTTGTCTTAAACTGTCCATCTCCTTAGTGCATCTTATACTCCCGCAGCAGCCCATTGTACTCATAATAATATTTTATATCTGATTCGGAGGTTTTGATGAATTAACATTCCCATGGTTGGTGGTTGGATCAGGTACATGGTGCAGCTTCTGAATCTTGTTGTCCATAATCTCGCAGTGCCTGCACTTCATTACTTTGGTTTTGGGGTAAATGCCAACAGATGCTAAACAGTTGCCTCAATCTTGAAAGAATACACACACACTCACTTGCATGCAATGTTTTGCACATATATATTATCATGACCTTGACGTCGTCAACCTTTCCTCTGCCTCTCCTCATTCTGTTGAAACATTCAGAAATGTGCAGATAGGGATTGCACATCTCAAGCAAAGCATGGCTCACTTAACTGTGTATGGATACAGTTCCCTGTCTATGGAAGTTCCTTCTGGAGCCTCGACTTTTGAAACATTTGCAAAGTTTCTGGCCACATTATCTTCACTCAAGGAAGTTCAATCTGCTTTTTCTCTTGGTTTTTCAAGGTAAAGCTTCGAGTTGTTCATATGACTATGTAAACTTGTATTTGAACTGTAAGACACTTCATACTTACATTTCTGACGTTTACAGCTCCAACAAACAAAGACACGACCCGAACAAACCAGTGTGGAATTTGAACTCCTCAAGTTCCAGCACCTTGCTGAACTGCTCTCATATTCAGCCAACTTCGGTATGACTTGTGGTTCCTGAGCTCACTAAAGTTTAGGAGTTAATCTAAAAAGACTAACTTTAAGCTTCAAAAGAAATAAGTAATATTTGGATGATGAAGTCCTGATCTTTCCTATATCTGTCTTGTAGTGGAACAATAGCTATATGGTGGAGTTTCCTTATATGAAAAGTGATAAAAACTCTATTAGCGGATGGAATTTGGTTGAGCATCCTCATTCTTCACATCAACCTATACTGTTCAATCATCCCAACAAGTATTAAACATCTCAAGGTAGACTAAATTTTATATTGTATACCCAAAGATCCACCCAAAAAGGAAATTTCAATTCTAGGCATGCCCTGGAACAAATATAAATGGTCTCTTTTAATTCAATTCTTGATACCTTCTGCTGTAATTATAAAAAAATATATATTTATATATTAATACAGTAGGAATTTAGCAGTGGTTCATTATATTTATTTTAGAGCTAAGTGGAGTAATATAATTGTGGAAGATCACTCATCTGCCTTATAGGTGTTTGATGATACTCTTGTGACGTGGAGAATGTCCTCAGCCTTGTTTGGGCTTTAAAAGGAAAGGAAACCACCATAACAAATCATTAATATATGTACAAATACTTCTTCTTTTTTTCTGTCACTCAACAAAGAAAATTAGCCCCTTTTTCATACCATACAATGGGAACAAAAGCAATTATAAGAGCCCATCCACCTCCTTTGCTTTTTAAGTTTTCATAATTGTTGCAAAAAATAATATTTTTTATTTTTTTAAAAAAAATAATTTTTGTAAGTGCTTCACTCTGCATACTTTTGTTTATTCAAATATATATATACGATCCTGTTTTTTCACAGATTTGCTTGAAAATTCTTAACTTTCTACATACTTTTATCTACAAATGTTATGGTGAACCAAAGAGCGTTCGATAATAATTTGGAGGTGAGAATATTTAATTGAGCATTTTATTTATGTTGAAGTAAAAAACGAGACAACAATGTTCTAACTTTCACATAAAAGTTTACATTTTAAGCTTTAATACTTTTTAGATTATTAAATGGACATGTACGTCAGTACGTACATCTTAAGTAATCTATTAATCCATATGGGAAATAAATTCATAAAATATCGATTCTACCCAATGTTTAGACGAACATGACAATTATTTCATTTTCTTATGTTATAATAAATTGAGGATTCTGAATGATTAATAAAAAGCTTTTGAATAAAGATGTATGTATATTAATGTAATTTATTATTTTATAACTGAAGAAATATTGTTATACATTTGGAATATAAATTTAACCTTGAGTTAATTTATGACTTTTCCGTAAGAGTTTAGTATCATATGTGGTTATTGTACTTTAAGTACTGTATATTTAACCAACATAAAGAAACGAATTTCATTTTTTTTTTTGGGATGCGAAGAGAGAATCAGTCTCAGATCAGTTAAAGTTCGAATCTTTGAATGACTATGTCTATATATGCCCTCTTTAATATTAATTCTTATATTCCCCCTTTTGTTTTATAAATTTGTAATATATAAATATGTGTATATATAGACAATTAAGTATTCTTCCTGAAGCAATATTATTAATATTCGAATCTTTCTTTTGCCTTTTTTGAACGTTCGATGATCATTCGTCCACAAGAATCTCAGGGCATGGTAAATTCGGAATTTTGATTTGCTCAGTATACAACATCTCTTTGATTCTTCTTCCTACGCGTAAAATCTAGAAACTTTTTTTTTGTCTTCTAAATTACTTTCTAACCACTATTTTGTATTTTGTTATATAATCAATCTAAATAATCTCCGACACTATGGTTTATATTTAGTCTCTTGGGAGCATAAACCACTGTTTTGTATATATGGGTATATGGTCTTTAGTTTCTAACCATCGAGCATGAGAGTTACATGTAAATATCCTATAGAACTATACGAATCCAAAAATATATGAAAAGTACAAGTACTTTAAGGAAAACAATTTGGGCCATTCGATTTCAGTTAAGAATGTGATAATTGATTTACTCTAAAGTTTCAGGACACGTGCAATAAACTATTATGCTGCAAAATATGTAATAGATAGATGCAATTCGTATTAAACTTGAAAGTCGAAAGATAGATATTTCTGGTGTACTTGAAAAGAATGTAAGAAATCAGAGAGAAAAAACAAATACAGAGAAGATAACGGGGAAAAGCAATAAAATGTGTAACTTTTATGGTCATAAACGAAAAAGAGAGAAAGAAGATAACCAAAATAATGGAAAAATTGGTGTCTTCGTGATGAATTAAAGTAGAAATGTGTGTACGTAACTTTTGTGATCATACTATATTTTTCTTCCTCAATTATAACACGTAACACACCCATTATCATCCAAAAGAAAAAATTATAACACGTACCAGTCATATCTACATAATGCATGCATATATACTTACTAAATGAGATAAAAATTATATAATAATGGTTTTTTTTTTCTCCAAAATTTAGTAAATGATATTCTCATAATCTGAGATAAACGGAATTACTAAAAAAAAGTTTCACATGAATGGAAATCCTAATACTCAGGTATCTGATCTATAACACTATATCATAGATCTAAAATGAAAGTTAATTATGTTATTGATTCAATAATCCGACTAACCTGTCGGTAATATACAAAAAATGTCTCTCGAGGATAATAACTAATAAGGCTTTGAAAAACTTCGATACACCAAAACGGCAGGGCTAAGTTGGTTCTTCTCGAGCCCTTCTCACCACCCGCCCACCTTTCACTCTAAGGCGGTTCCTCATATTAGCTCTCTCGCGGTTAGAGCAGCTCTGTTAATGGCAGTTGCTCGGGATTATAGGAAGCAGCTGGTGCTGTAATTAAACTCCCTTCATCTAATCAGAGCCATCAATATAAAATGGCGATTGCTGGGATCCATGGAATTCTGTCGGGAATTGCTTTGTGCATGTCGAACTTCTCCGCTTTATTCTTTAAATTTATTTTACTGGTTTATCCTTTCAAAAAAACCTTTGTTTTTGTTTGAAACCAACAACTTTTAATTTTAATGAATAAATTGGTTGCAAATGAAAAAAAAAAAACTTCAATACATAACTGAAAGAATCAAACCAAAATATACATGATGTTTTAACTAACTGATTTTCTGACATGATCATCATATATACAATAATGTTTTAGTTTATTTTTATTATTTCTAATTTTGCGTATCACCGCACCGATTCATATTTATCATATTATATGGATAGAAAAATATTTATACATGGAATCTTTATTAAAGTAAAACCAAGATAGGAAATAAAGCTAGATCAAAAAAATACAAATAAACAGACATGCTTGTCTTTGTCGAACACACATATTTTATTAGGCAAGTGGTGTCAAACTAATTAAGATCCATAATTTAAATAAAAAAGCAAGACACTTAACAATGTTATATTTTGTGTTTTGGTAGGCCACTAAAGCTCCAATTATTTGTCACTAAGTCAGGGTAGAAGACTGAGCACAAAGATGCCAGTGCATAAATCTTATGGACCACCCCAAAATAAACCCAAAGTTGTAAAAGAAAAAAAAACATTGATAAAATAAAATTAGAAGGAAAAAATCTAACATCTTTGTTCCAACTAGACGAACCTAATTTTTAGAGAAAAATACATAATTGAAGCTATTGCAGAACCATAAGCATGCATTTACAAAAAAACTCGCAAATTGATGTCTTTTGTGGGCTATTCGTAATATGGTAAGTCATCCTATGACTATAGTCATATTTGCACTATAGTCATATTTGCAATTGAAGTTTTGGAAGTACAATTAAATCTTGATAAATGAATAACTTCAACAAATGAATAATTTTTTTTGGTTCTGACTTGATCTAATGGGCTAAATGAATAATTTCGCTAAATGCATTAATGAATATATATTTTTTAAAATTCTTAAAGGTTCTATGTAAATATAAATGAATAATCATCATATTTATATTAAAAATATTTTTTGTTCAATTAACAATATTCGTACAACAAGTCATTGTTTTACAAAAAAAAAGAATCTATAGTTTGTTTATTTTTCACCAAAATTCATCTCATCCAGATTTTTTTATATCACAACAAAACTTTGTGAGTATCTTACTCGTGTTCTAAAAAGTAGTTTCATAAGGTGATAACATATACTTCTTTTGATGACACATTTGGTGTGACACTACTATCATCTGATTTTGGATCATTCTCATAATTTAGTAAAAACTCAATAACTTTATCGTCACAATTTCATAACGACATCATTCTCGTTACTTCTATCTTAGGTGATAAAATTCATCACCAATACTTATATTTATATATGTTACATTGAATTTTAGGAACTACAAGACTTCTTTTTCTTAATTCTACATCAATCTAGAAACTTCATTTTCATAGTTTTAGAAAAATTCATTTTTCTAATTTTAGAAAACGTTCTTTTTTTTTAATTTTTATTTTTTTCAAATTTTTAGATGTGCAAAAATACTATTTAAATGAATAAAATTCATTTATCGATAAATGAATAATATATTTATTTATTTATAAATAAATAATCTTGCTAAATGAATATTTTTTTTTTTGTCCCAAAAATATTTATTTATAAAAGATTTAACTGTAGTCGGAATGGTTGACATACTTCAAACTTGGCCATCTTTCAGTTATCAAGAGAACTAAATCAGTTTTGTGTTGAAAGGAATCCATGAGTGGAAGTTAGTTTTTATACAGCTAATGTTATTGTCTTTATGAATACTTAAATGCTCTTTTTTTTTAATTTCGAAAGGTGTGTTTGTTTGTTACTTAAATGCTCTTGGTCGAGGTAAATTTGGTTTGTAATGACTTTCTTTAGTTGTTAATAATACCAGGTGATAAAAGAAAAAAAAATCTAAAAGTAAACTACCAAATTCAACTAATAGATTAGATTTAGTATTGTAGGAATATTTTCAAAACAACCGGAAGAATAATACTGTAAAACCTCTTAACACAATTTATTAATTGGTCCCTACAACATAAGCCACTTTCTAATTCTGGAATGTTAACGATGCAGTAACTTCACCAACGGACCGAATAATCAAACAGACCGCGCAACGTGTTGACACGGGAGGGTATCGAGCACTTCATTTCCGGTTGATTACATCATCTCGTGCGTACTTCAGAGATACAAGCGCACGATAAGGTCACTCTTCGGCTTCGTGAAAGACTCGTTTTAATATATATTTTTTTCATTTCCCCAGCGTTTTGTCGTTAAACGTTTCGTTACTTTACAAATTGATTAATACTACTATTATGTCTTTAAATAAACTGATTATTGTTGAAAAATGTTATAAAAAAAAATCCTTTTTATCATCTCTTTTTTTCCTGATGGGAACAAAAGTTTTTTGACTGCTTTAAGTTTTTTTTTTCTTTCCTTTTGACTGTAACTGTCCAAAAGAACTCGAAAAACTTCTCCTTCCATTAGATATTCTGTGGTCGGAATGAAAAATATCTCTTTTTGATCGAGAGATTACCCAGAAATGTATTTCAAAGGTTAACTCTTCATCACTCAACTTCTTCATGAATTTCTCTGCTTTTCGATTAAGGTTTGTTTAAAGTTTCCTCCTTTTGTTATTCTGATTTTCCCTCCCTCTCTATTTCTACTCTTGAAATATTGGATCTTGTAGAAAAATGGTGGTTTTCTCTTTTTTTCTTTTACAAGTTTTAAAAATTCGAAATGATGAAGAATCTGTTCTGTTTATGGTTTGTGTCAGTGAGCTTATGTAATTTTGGTGCAATCTATTGGATCTCTATAATTGGGGAAGGTGAGGCACAAAAAATAAAAAAAATCTTTCTTTCTCTTTTGATTTCTACTTGTGGATTAAGAGACTGTAAAATTATTTGGTTGTAAAGCCAGAGGATAGAGAGATGATGAGTTCTTCTTCTCCAACTCAACTTGCATCTTTAAGAGACATGGGAATCTATGAACCATTTCAACAAATTGTCACTTGGGGGAATGTTTTCAAATCTGATATCAATGATCATAGTCCCAATACCGCTTATTCCTCCGTTATTCAAGTGGATGCTACAATTGATGATCACAACATCATCAAGGTAATATATATTTCTCTGAAGATTTTTAATTCATTTGAAAAGGCCTTTACTTGTGTGTTATGCTAACGGTTTGGAACTATGTGCAGGCGAATTACGCTTCTTCTTCGCATAACCAGATCGAAGCAGAGCCTTCTAGTAATGATCATCAGGATGATGATGATGGCAGGATTCATGATAAGGTTTAAAACAAACATAATTAAGTATCTTTTAATGAAAGAAAATGGCGGTTTTTTTGTGATATTAAAATTTGATACTGTTTTCATATGTTGCCAATAGATGAAACGGCGTTTAGCGCAGAACCGAGAAGCTGCTCGCAAGAGTCGTTTGAGAAAGAAGGTAAAGCAAATCTCTTTATTGTAACCTCATATAGTTAAGTTATATACGACTAAGTCTGTTTGGTTTTGTTTTAGGCTTATGTTCAACAGTTAGAAGAAAGTCGGTTAAAGTTATCGCAGTTAGAGCAAGAACTGGAAAAGGTTAAGCAGCAGGTGAGCTAGGTGAAAAAGATTTGTTTGAAATTTTGTGTTTTGTAGTTTTATCGAAACTCAATATGTCTGAATGAATACTATTTTTTTGGTTTTTTTGAAGGGATTATGCGTACGCAACTGGTCAGATTCGAGCTACTTAGGATCATCTGGGAGGATTAACACAGGGATTGCTGCATTTGAGATGAAATATTCACATTGGCTTGAAGAACAAAGCAGGAGGGTTAGCGAAATTCGAAGAGCACTTCAAGCTCATATAAGCGATGTAGAACTCAGGATGCTTGTAGAGAGTTGCTTGAACCATTACGCCAATCTCTTCCGAATGAAATCTGGTGCAGCCAAAGCCGATGTTTTCTACTTGATATCGGGTATATGGCGAACGTCGACAGAAAGATTATTTCAATGGATTGGTGGGTTTCGTCCATCCGAGCTTTTAAACGTAAAACTCTCAAAATCTCAAAAGTTACAATCTTTTAGAAGACACTAATTGACAAAAAGTAATATTTTCCTCCCTTTTGTTTTGTAGGTTGTGATGCCTTATCTTCAGCCATTAGCCGATCAGCAAATGTTGGAAGTGCGAAACCTCCAACAATCATCTCAACAAGCAGAGGATGCTCTTTCTCAAGGGATCGATAAGCTTCAACAGAGTTTAGTGGAAAGCATTGTGATTGATGCGGTTATCGAGTCCACGGATTACCCGCCTCACATGGCTGCAGCAACAGAGAATCTTCAAGCATTAGAAGGATTTGTGAATCAAGTAAGTACAAAATGGAGTCAAATAAAAGTAAAGGAAAGTTTATGTCTTTCTATATCAAGATTCAAGAATCTGTTTTTTTTTTTTTGGTCAACAGGCGGATCATTTGAGACAACAAACTTTGCAGCAAATGGCAAAGATCTTGACGACAAGACAAGCAGCTCGAGGTTTGCTTGCTCTGGGAGAGTATCTTCATAGGCTTCGTGCTCTTAGTTCTCTATGGGCAGCTCGTCCACGAGAACCCACTTAAAAAGAAAACAAGAAACAGAATCGAAGTTTAAAGCAGACTCATCGCAAGGTTGGAATGATGTTAAAAGGATCTTTGTTAAGTAGAGTGATTCTCTTGATTAGAACTTTGCCAAGTATCTCGCTCCATATATTTTCAAACAAGAAGATGTAAATTTGGCTGGAACTTTGTATTATATTAGATACACAAATAAGTCTGCTCATTAGTGTAATGTACATCTGTCTAAAAACCGAGATGATAATATATGTACCGAATATAAATTTTATTTATTTTTCAGGGGCTACAATGTAAAAAGAGTACGATTGTAAGTTTACCTTTGTTGCGCTTAAATCGTCCACAAAATTTTCCCGGGAATTGATTTTTCTTGTAATTTTCTGAGGAAATCAGAAAATCATTTGAAGAAGAAAAGAGCAAAGTCTCGTGTTCGGGTCAATTGGATTTTTCAAGTATTTCATTTTCGGAGCTTGCCCATACACGTTTGTTTTCCGGGAAAATTTCCACCGGGAAGCAATTCTGTTCATGTTAAGAAGAGGGGGAGTTCGATTTATATGAATTCTGATTTCTGGGTCGGCGAAATTCATCGGTTTCTGGGTCGAAAATTGAAGTTATGAGCAACTTGCGAGCTATCTATAGACCACACACGGTATTTGCCTCGATCGTGTGTTGTAGTAGAAACCAATCTCGATCAATCGTTAGGGTTTCGATTCAAAAAATAGGATATAGAACTCGGGTGTCGAATATTTAAAGATTCGAATATTTGGTTTCGTGTGAGTGAGAGGAAGACTCTTGTCAGGGCAGCATCGAATTGGAGCGAAGAGAAGTCTCCATACGACACTCTCGGTAAGCGTTCTTCTACTACCAATTTGGGAATTTTCTGTATCTACATTTTCATTTCGTTGGTTGCTCTTTGTAGTTGTCAAGATTTAGCTTAAACTGTTGATTTATTCAATACGAATGCAACAATATTACTTCCTTTGATGTGGTTTCTGATGTATGGGGATCCTGTTCGTGGGAGCTTTATGGCAATTACTGATTCTGGAAATAGGATTATATTGTTTGTGACTTGTGTTAGAAGAATTGAGCATGTTGTTTGATTCTGAGTACAGAGTTGGACCGAGATGCAGAGGAAGAGCAGATTAAGGTGGCATACAGACGATTAGCCAAATACTATCATCCTGATGGTACTTTTCTGGATCTTTAGAGCCAAATCAAATTTAAGATTTATGCTTGTTCCTTTTTGAAACTACATTCAAGAACTTGTGAGGCTTTGTAAGCGAAAGCGTCTGTTTATTAGTATATGTAGCCACAACAGATATTTACATCTCAGTGTTGTGTTATTATATTTCCAAGAAACTCTATATAAGGAGTCACTTTGTTCTCACGAAGTTGTACCTCTGGTTTTTGATTCTTGATTTTTTGCTTGAATTGCGATTTGTCTGTAGAGTATGATGGAAAAGGGACTCTTGAAGGAGAGACAGCAGAAGGTAGATTCATCAAGATTCAGGCTGCATACGAGCTGCTCATGGATACGGAGAAGAGAAGACAATATGATATGGATAATCAAGTGAATCCAGTGAAGGTAATATATATATAAGAATCACAAGTTGGAATTTTTCTTTTTCCCTCTGAAGTTCTTTTAAAAAAGACATGTTGGGTTTGTGTAGGCATCACAAGCTTGGATGGAATGGCTGATGAAAAAGCGTAAAGCATTTGATCAGAGAGGCGACATGGCGATTGCAGCTTGGGCTGAGCAACAACAGCTTGAGATAAACCTACGTACTCGTCGTCTTTCTCGTTCTAAGGTAGATTATCAAGTCTATCTGAGATTTTTGCTCCAAAGTAGTAATTTTCGTTTGCACTGTTTTGAATCTTGGAAAACTTGTTAAGGTGGATCCGGAAGAAGAGAGAAAGATACTAGAGAAGGAGAAGAAAGCATCGAGAGAGTTATTTAACAGCACTCTAAAGCGACACACGCTGGTACTGAAGAAAAGAGATTTGATGCGAAAAAAAAGCAGAGGAGGATAAGAAAAAGCTCATCACTCAGCTATTAGCAGCAGAAAGTCTCGAACTCGATACCGAAGAAGATGAAGAAGCAGCCAAGTAAGATTCCAACCATTTTGGAAGCTTCATCTTTATAAATCTACTTCATGTAAGTAAGCACTTGGTACTTATTCTCTCTCTCGCTCTTGTAGTGGAAAACATACATGAAGATATCATATTTGATATCTTCACTTCACGGTATACTCAAAATCATTAATATGAAGCCACAATTTAGGAGGAAAAGAAGTATACACACATAAATATGAACCAATTGGAGAGTAAAATGATTAATTTTAACCAACGAGTAGAAATGTGAATTTAAAGCATTCGGTGGAGCTATATAAATGTTCCTGTTATAAACTCTCATGATTAAAATTTGCGTGTACTTATTGAGTTTTTTCAAGCTTCATATCCGGTTCTTAATATATGAAAATTTAACAAAAAAACCAAATACAAATGTCTTTTGCTCATAAAATTTGAGAGGCTCAAATACAAAAATAGATAGAAAGAAGTCCAGGGAGAAACAAAATCGAAAATGGTATCAGTGATCACCAGGAATCGTCTTGATAATGTCAGAATCACCTAAAACCAGTCAAATGACAAAATCATTAGCAGGGATCGATGAAGAACCAACAACATAAACAAGAAGTTGGCGAGTATGTAGTAAACAAGTAGGTAGTTGGTTTACCAGGATCGACGATGCTCAGACAAGAAACACGGAAGTACTTTCCACAAGCTGTGCCCAAATCAACGTTATCTGAACCCCAATGTGAGAGGTGGAGAACACAGTTAAGCAAAATTGATGCAGAAGTAATAATCAAGAAGGAGACTTGAAAGATTGTGTTTCTTATTAAACTATACTGAATAGAATGGATATTCATCTACTTCCTTTCTTGATATAATATCATCAGAGGATATTGATCTACTTCCATTCCGGAATATCAATGAGCTAAGATCAAATTGTGTCTAAGAGTAAAAACGAGACTATCATCCTGAAGTACAAAACCACATCCTAGAAATGTGGCTGATGAAATCTTGGAATCATGGAAGGATGAAACCTTGGAATCATGCAAGGATGCAATTTCTCTAAGTTGTAATAAACACACTAAAGGGACATAGCAATTCTTGCAAAAGATCAACACTTTTATGTCGACAAACATACAAATTTCCTCTACTAATTTTCACAATTTCATCTACTTAGGAATATTCATTCTCAGTTACGAAAAACGTAATGAAAACTTAATACAAACAAGGGGACAAGGAACCTCTAATCTGTAATAGCTAAGAAACTTGTTCACAAGAAGAAATGAACTCACTTCCATTGTAGTGGTGAACACCGACTTTGGCAAGCATAGCGTAATACTCAATCTCCGATCTTCTCAACGGTGGGCAATTCGAGGAAATGAGAATCAGTTTCCCTGCGAATTCAAACAAATCAGAATCAACAAAAAAAACAGATACAAAAGCCAAAACATATTGGCATGCACACCAACTGTTCGACTAAATTACCTTTCGAGCCTCGGAGGGATTTGAGGACAGACTTGTAACCAAGAGTGTATTTACCACTCTTCATTACGAGAGCCAACCTACTGTTGATACCCTCGTGAGACTTCTTCTGCAATTAAGCAATAAACCCAGAAACATAATTTAGACATTGTTGGTACGTTGAGATCGAAAACGATAACTAGAAGATGACCGAGAAGAATAAAATTTTGGTAACAGAGAACGCGACGTACCGTTTTCTTGGCCGTCACCATTTTTGCTGGCGATGAAGCAGATCGGTGAGAGGGAGGAGAGATCGAGAAGAAGAAGAAAAACGATGTCTAAAAGGATAAAAACGCCGCTTGGTAACATTTTATATTCTGTCAAATGGTCTAGGGTTTTGCTCTTTCAATTTGTTGTAAAAATTCCGATTATGCCCTTGATATTCTATACTTTTGTATATTTTGTGTACAGTTAGAAAAATTAATTACGATTGATCCCTAATTTCTAACAATTAAGGTCAGATGACATGAAATGTGTTTTACATACTTCTTTAACGCAGAAAATTAAAAAAAATATGCAGAAAAAATAGGGTGAGGTAAACATATAGATTGCTCATGTTCCAAGTTTCAATAAAATTTTGTTGAGCAGTAAAATATATACGAACTTCCAGTTGATCGGATCAAAAGTATGAATAAAATTGTAGGCAAAATTGGACCGGACTGATCTGTGTTCGGAGGACAGAGACAAAAACATCGGATTGATACTTGCAGAATATAATGAGGTTTCTATCTTAAAGAGTCCATCTTTTTCATTCCACTTCCAACATAGCCAGTTTCCCATTACTCACACTAACATATCATTTTTTCTGTTGTCATTTTGTCAATAACATTAATTATGTATGGGGTCTGAATGTTAGGAATGATGCACCGATCCAAAATATATGTTAATCCGTTATTCATTTCGTTTGATCTAGAAATTTCTGTAATACAAATTGTATATCACAAAAAAATTACAATTAATATTTATTAAAAATAAAAAAATTCATAAACACTAAAATTTGAAGAGAAACTAACTATCTTTCTACTCTGGTATATATACATGTATATGTATATATAAATATATGAATAAAAATAAAATTAGTATAATACGTTTCTAATAATATATTATGCGGGTTTAAATCTAGGTGATGGTGCAATAGCAACACTAGCATAAACTAATATGACATCTAGTTTTCGTCAAATTGTATATTATATTGGTACGTTAATATTATAGATCCATTTAATTCGCAAATTAAGTTAGAATATAATTTAAAGTCTCTATAGTTACTCGTGTGTTTTACATCGTATAGCATACTTCGCCTTCAGAGTCTCTCTTTCTTCTCTCTCTCTCTTCTCTCTCTCTGCCCTTTCCCATGTCGAAAAGTTAAACAACAACCGAGACAACGCCAAAAAAGGAACTCCACGTGTCATAAAGTGAGAGCAGGTGATCCTCATGTACGACTTCTAATATAGTAGCATTTCGTTAACCAAAAGATATAGTTGTAGGAGCTATAAAACCGGATAAGAAAATACGATTTGATAATTTGTAATATAAGGAGAAATCAATTTGTAAAAACACGATTTATAAAACGATTTTTATGAAATCCAGAAAGGAGGCGAGATGTCTCTTTCCTTAACTCAATAAAGCGCCCGTAGTGTGACGGTTTTAATACGCCTTTTGAATCCCAGGATACAACCTTTTATAGACCGATTCGCAACACTCGAATTCGGAATCTGCGAACACAGTATCTACGATATACTCAAGAGCAAGAATCGTTTCTGAAAGATAGAAACGAATATGAGAGAGAGATGAACCTTTTTCTGTGAATTTAGAGAAAGCAAAGAGTTTTTAGGGTTCTAGAGATTTCAAGAATTCTCAAGATATTCAGGATACTCGGGGATACCCAGAATGATTGCTTTAGCTCTCTATTTATAGGGAAGAAGTGATTAGGGGGTTTTCGAGATAAAATCTCGACTTTCAACGAAATCCCGAAAATTCCCCAAGCGGTTATAACCGTTTTGACTGGAATATTCGCGGATTACGATGAGATTTTGAACCCGATCGATCGATCCAAAAATCAGATCGATCGATCCTGTAGGCGATCGGTCGATCCGGAATGTACCGGTCGATCCTGGAATTTCACGTAAAACGAGATCGATCGATCTGGTTTAGATCGGTCGATCCCAGAAACTCACGCAAGAAACCATCCGTAGCACGCGATCGATCGATCCAGAAGAGGAACGATCGATCCTGGAAATGTTCAGTCGCCAAAAAATAGGACTCCTAGACGACGAGACATTCCCAAAGCCCAAAGCCCAAAGCCCAAAGCCCAAAGCACAGAGCACAGAGCACGAGCACGAGCACGAGCACGAGCGAGCGGCGGTGGTGGTGGTGGTGCGCGCGTGTGGATCCTTTGGTTCTCCCCATAAACCACTTTGACACTTAGTGACTTTGTTCCATATATATGCAAGTGGAAAAAGTTCCTTCTAAGCAATGTGGGACTTTCTTAAGTTCCACTTATTCCCTAATGGGTCTAATTTTTAAGCCCATTTCATATTCACATTATCAACATGTTTCAAGCCCAATGTGCTTAATAACATTTTGGTCCAACAATCCCCCACATGAATAGAAATGACTCTAAACTGAGGGTGACTTTGAAAGACTCTTTAGGATCGAGAAAGCTAAAAGAAAGACTTTCTTGAGTATAAACGAAAGATAACCGTATCTGATTTGGTTGCATTTTTCAGCATTGAACCAATCATAGTTGATACCTGTCGGGTTTACAAGGCCAGGGGGTGAACATGATGTCTTGAACCACCCGGATTTCTAGTGTAAACCGAGACAACAGATATAACGCGGTTATATTTCTCGTAGAACTTTTTGTTCTCTTGTTGTGTTCGTTTTGGCCATGAACAGCCTGGTTTTTCATGAGTGAACTTGGAGAATACAGCCTTTCATTTATTCTCCTAGAAACGGCCCCATTTCACACTCACAAGGTGATCTTTCATATTTGTATTCTTTTTCCCGAAGTGATCTGCTTCACTTCATTGGGTTAGAATATATGAATTCATTAAAAGTCAATGCTTAACCTATTAAATGCAGATAACACTGTTGTCATCTTTAGGAACTGGGTAGAAACAAATGTTTCACAGTGTTTATTTTAGACTTAATTTGACTTAGTTGTCCCTTTAAACCTATCAAAACATGTAGGTGGGGTTACCATCAAATCTCATCTTTAGTTCATAGGTTTTAAACCCATTCCTCTTGATGATTTTAAAACTTGATCTCGTGTCAGACCTTTTGTGAAAGGATCTGCAATATTATCAGCTGATTTTATGTAATCGAGTGAGATTACACCACTTGAGATCAGTTGTCTAATGGTCTTATGTCGTCTACGTATATGACGTGACTTGCCATTGTATAACTTATTGTTTGCACGAGCTATAGCCGATTGGTTATCACAGTGTATGCGTATTGATGACACTGGTTTTTCCCACATCGGTATATATTCCAAGAAATTGCGAAGATGCTCGGCTTCTTCTGCGGCTTTGTCTAATGCAATGAATTCTGATTCCATTGTTGATCTAGCCAGAAGCGTTTGTTTGCAAGATTTCCAGGATACCGCAGCACCTCCAAGTGTAAATATATAACCACTTGTTGATTTTGAGTTTTTGGAGTCGGATATCCAGTTGGCATCACTGTATCCTTCCAAAACTGCAGGTTCGGAACCATAGTGCAACCCATAATTTTTGGTAAACCTTATGTAATTTAATACTCTGGTTATAGCTTTCCAATGGGTGTGTCCTGGATTGCTCGTGTACCTACTTAGTACATTCACTGAGTGTGCTAGATCTGGTCTTGTACAATTTGTCAAGTACATTAGACTTCCGATCACTCGAGCATATTCATTCTGTGATACAGGTTCACCTGAATTTTTCGTCAGATGAAGAGTAGTATCTACAGGAGTTTGTGCGGTTCCACTTGAATAGTCTTTAAATCTATCAAGTACCTTTTCAGCATAATGTTCTTGGGATAATATGTATCCGCCAGAATGTCTAGTGATTTTAATCCCTAGAATCACATCAGCCAACCCCAAATCTTTCATATCAAACTGTCCATGCAACATGGTTTTAGTCTGATTGATGATATCGTTGTTGCTGCCTAGGATAAGCATATCATCTACATATAAACATAGCATGACATAAGCATTTTTCGTAGTCTTCGAATAAATGCACTTATCGCTTTCATTTATGCTGAATCCATTGGACATCATTACGCTGTCAAATTTTTCATGCCATTGTTTTGGAGCTTGTTTCAGTCCATACAGCGATTTCACCAGTCGACATACTTTATGTTCTTGTCCTGGTACAACATACCCTTCGGGTTGTTTCATATATATCTCTTATTCTAAATCTCCGTTTAGAAATGCAGTTTTTACATCCATCTGGTGAATTTCCAGATTTCGTAATGCTGCAATGCTTACGAGATTTCTAATAGAAGTTATTCTCGACACTGGAGAATATGTATCAAAGAAGTCTAGACCTTCTTTTTGGTGGAAACCTTGAACTACAAGTCTAGCCTTGTATTTATCAATTGCGCCATCGGTTTTTAATTTGGTTTTAAAAATCCATTTACAACTGAGAGCTTTGAACCCTTCCGGTAAATCGGTTATGTAAAACGTATGGTTTTGCATAATGGAATCGAACTCACTTTTGACGGCTTCCTTCCAATAAGGTGCGTCTGGCGTAGACATTGCTTCAGCGAAGGTCTTTGGTTCGTTTTCAGTGAGTAAGATCATTAGAAAATCGTCACCAAAGGTTTTTTCCTTCCGAGCCCGTTTACTACGCCTGGGTTCAATTTCAGCAACTTCTCCATCAGGAGTGCTTGCTTCGCTTGCGTTTCTTTCTTCCCTATTCCGCTTAGGGGTTAATTTATCCTTACAAGGAAAAATATTTTCAAAGAAATACGCATTTCGCGATTCCATTATTGTATTTACATGGATATCCGGTATATCTGATTTGTGAACCAGAAACCGATAAGCACTACTGTTGTGTGCATATCCAATAAATATACAATCAACCGTTTTTGGTCCAACTGTGACCTTTTTAGGAAGCGGTACTGCAACTTTTGCTAAGCACCCCCACACTTTCAGGTATTTGTATGAGGGAACCGTTCCTTTCCATAATTCATATGGTGTTTTTCCCGTCACTTTGTTATGAATCTTATTAAGAATATAATTAGAAGTCATAAGAGCTTCCCCCCACATGTTCTGGGTTACGCCTGATTCTTGCATCATGGCATTCATCATTTCCTTTAGAGTTCGGTTTTTTCGTTCCGCAACTCCATTCGATTCAGGTGAGTAAGGAGCAGTTGTTTGATGAATGATTCCATTTTCTCTGCAGAATGCATCAAACTGTCCTTCATATTCTCCACCTCTATCACTCCGAACTATTTTAATAGTTCTTTCGAGTTGTTTTTCAACCTCTAGCTTATATTCTTTGAATTTATCAAGAGCCTCATTTTTGCTCTGTAACAAGTAAATATAGCAATATTTTGTGCAGTCATCAATGAATGTCACAAAATACTTCTTACCACCTCTTGTGGGTAAGTACTTTAAATCGCACAAATCTGTGTGGATTAATCCTAGAGGTTCAGTATTTCTCTGGACTTGTGGTGATGGTCGTTTTGTAAGTTTCGCTTGTACGCAAACTTCACATTTGTCTTTACTTTGTTTGCATTTTGGTATTAGGTTTGAATTCATTAATCGGTTTAATGATTTATAATTCACATGTCCTAACCGTTCATGCCAAATATCAAAAGACTCGACCAAATAAGCAACTGGAGCATTGTTATTAATAGAATTGTTTGTTACAACTTTTGGAACGACTGTCAATACATTCATTTTGATCAGTCCATTCTTAACAAAGCCCTTTCCCAAATACACCCCATTTTTCTTAAGTACCAACTTATCAGAATGAAAGTTGGCGCAGAATCCAGCCTTGCTGAGGAGAGTGCCAGAGATCAAATTCTTCCTCATGTCTGGAACATGCTTCACGTTGGTGAGAGTAATTTGATGTCCTGAAGTCAGCTTCAGGATTACTTTACCACGTCCTGCAACCTTGGATGTTTGGGTGTTGCCCATCAGCACTTGTTCATCATTGTTGCATATTTGATAAGTGTTAAACATGTCCTTATCAAAGCATATGTGGGTCGTAGCACCTGTGTCATACCACCAATCTAGAGGATTTCCCTCAATGGTGTTGACTTGGTCAATGATAACACAGCAGAGATCTTCCTCTGTCAGGTTTGCATGATGATGTCGCTTTTGTTTAGGCTTACTGCGACAAACATCTGCCTTGTGACCCATCTTGCCACAATGATGACACTTTCCACGATACTTCTTTTCATAAGAAGTTTGCTTCTTGAAGCTTGTGGAGCCAGAGGACTTGAAGTTCTTGAACTTGCTAGTCTTTTCCTCTGATTTGCCTTTGCCTTTTGCCTTAAATTGTTCGGCTAGGTATGCTTGATACCCTTTTTCCTCATTCTTAGAGAGGCGAATCACAGCTTCATTGTGAAGCCTAGAGATCAGCGATTCCAGAGACATCTGCTTTCGCTTGTGCTTAAGGTAGTTTTTGAAATCTACCCAGCTTGGTGGAAGCTTTTCAATGGTGCAGTCAACTACGAATGCTTCAGGAAGGATCATACCTTCTGATGCAATCTCGATGTTGATCAACTGCAACTGTTCAACTTGATCCATGATGGGTTTTGAATCCACCATTTGAAAGTCAAGAAGCTTTGCCACAGCATATCTCTGAAAACCAGCATTTTCAGACTTGTACTTTCTTTCCAAAGCAATCCATAGATGCTTGGCTGTGGGATATTCCTTGTCATTGTTGTAGACAGAGTATAAGTTGTCTACTAGACGACTAAGGATCCATCCTCTGCAGAGAAAGTCTGAATGCTTCCATGCATCAATACTGGATAGCATACGCACATCCAGGTCTCCATCAGGAGTGATTGGCTTATCCTCCGTGAGGAATTTGTTCAAATTCAGAGATGTCAAATAAAAGACCATCTTCTGTTGCCAATTCTTAAATCCATTCCCATCAAACTTTTCAGGAAGGAGTCCACTGGTATCCAGTGCCATTTTCGGAGTGACTTGAGTCGTCTCCATCATTGCAATCTCACTTTTGTTGAGAGTGTTCGCGTTAGTTGCCATCTGTTTCACAAAAGAAACGATAGTCAGAAACTTGATTTAAACGTTTTGTTTAAACCAGTCAAACGAATCGCAATCTCGCTGTGTAGCGTTCGCGGAGACGTCACAAGATCGATTGATCCTTTAAATCACGATCGATCGATCCAATATAAAATCGTTCGATATCGTTTTGCAAACTCGCCTTTTGAGCGTCTGCAGAAACGATTCAAAATCGTATAATATTCGTTTTGCAATCTCGCTTTTCAGCGTTCGCAGAAACGATTACAAATTGATTTAATAAAAATGAAAATCGTTTTTCTTAAATCCGATTGTAGCTATTTGCTAGAAGCGGATTTATTGAGTTAAGACTGTAAGAGCTATAAAACCGGATAAGAAAATACGATTTGATAATTTGTAATATAAGGAGAAATCAATTTGTAAAAACACGATTTATAAAACGATTTTTATGAAATCCAGAAAGGAGGCGAGATGTCTCTTTCCTTAACTCAATAAAGCGCCCGTAGTGTGACGGTTTTAATACGCCTTTTGAATCCCAGGATACAACCTTTTATAGACCGATTCGCAACACTCGAATTCGGAATCTGCGAACACAGTATCTACGATATACTCAAGAGCAAGAATCGTTTCTGAAAGATAGAAACGAATATGAGAGAGAGATGAACCTTTTTCTGTGAATTTAGAGAAAGCAAAGAGTTTTTAGGGTTCTAGAGATTTTAAGAATTCTCAAGATATTCAGGATACTCGGGGATACCCAGAATGATTGCTTTAGCTCTCTATTTATAGGGAAGAAGTGATTAGGGGGTTTTCGAGATAAAATCTCGACTTTCAACGAAATCCCGAAAATTCCCCAAGCGGTTATAACCGTTTTGACTGGAATATTCGCGGATTACGATGAGATTTTGAACCCGATCGATCGATCCAAAAATCAGATCGATCGATCCTGTAGGCGATCGGTCGATCCGGAATGTACCGGTCGATCCTGGAATTTCACGTAAAACGAGATCGATCGATCTGGTTTAGATCGGTCGATCCCAGAAACTCACGCAAGAAACCATCCGTAGCACGCGATCGATCGATCCAGAAGAGGAACGATCGATCCTGGAAATGTTCAGTCGCCAAAAAATAGGACTCCTAGACGACGAGACATTCCCAAAGCCCAAAGCCCAAAGCCCAAAGCCCAAAGCCCAAAGCCCAAAGCCCAAAGCACAGAGCACGAGCACGAGCACGAGCACGAGCACGAGCACGAGCACGAGCACGAGCGAGCGGCGGTGGTGGTGGTGCGCGCGTGTGGATCCTTTGGTTCTCCCCATAAACCACTTTGACACTTAGTGACTTTGTTCCATATATATGCAAGTGGAAAAAGTTCCTTCTAAGCAATGTGGGACTTTCTTAAGTTCCACTTATTCCCTAATGGGTCTAATTTTTAAGCCCATTTCATATTCACATTATCAACATGTTTCAAGCCCAATATGCTTAATAACATTTTGGTCCAACAATAGTTGCATTGAGTACTACTGCCACCGAACCCACGTAACATTTGCCTTCCTTTTGAAGCTCCTTCATCGACAGGCAGCTTCATAATAAGCTTTAATTTCACTTGCTCATATTATTTTCGTTTTCTTAAACCAGGCTTTGGGTCTTTTATCTCACATGTTCCAGAGCGCATATACAATGTACAGATCACAGTAGCTACTATGTTAGTAGGCTATGTCATTTATCAGTGGCAGGCTATGAAAGATATTGATCTTGGATACTATACAGTGCAGGCTATATATGAAAGATATTTATCTTGGATATTACAGTACACATTTTATTAATTATTATACGCAAATACATATATATATATATAAATAAATATGTATGAGCCTTTGGGCAAATGCCAAAGAAAACCGATGCTGTATATGAGAACACAATACAATGTTTTTCTTTTTTTATTGTCTTGATTAAAATCTTGGGTGACACTTGCTTATAAAATATGATTAAAATAAAAGTTTACAAATATTAAATAAAACGAGTATAAATTATGTAGATTTACCTAGCCATATGATACCGATTCGTCCAAATCAAGAAAAATCTATCCGCTCATCTATTGTGACTCTGTTCTTCCCTCTCTGCCATATTACAAACACACAAACATAAAACTCTACTTTCTCGTCGGCTCATTATCTGTAGATTACTTGGAGTGATCATCGAAAATGGGTCGGGTCAAATTGGAGTTAAAGCGGATAGAGAAAAGCACGAACAGACAAATTACTTATTCAAAACGTAAGAAAGGTTTAATTAAAAAGGCCTATGAACTGTCAACACTTTGTGATATCGATCTTGCCCTTCTCATGTTCTCCCCCTCCGATCGCGCCTGTCTTTTTTCCAGTCAAACAAGGTACGTACAACACAGTTCCATTTGATTTTTTCTTCTAGAACATTAATTCCATGCCTTTCTAAAATCTTCTCGCTGCAGTTTTTCAGCTTATAATTAGGTGTAACTACGTTTGCGTATGTTTGTATTTATAATCATTTTGAAATGATAAAAGGGACAATCTATAGATTCTTTTTGGGGTTCTAATTGGTGGTGAGCCACCGATCGTCTAGTGGATGTTTAGTTTTCTAGTACTTGTGATTTTGATTTGTTTAATTTTTTTTTTATCGCTGTGTAATTTCGAATCTATGGGAAGTGCAACAACAGATTGACACGTTTGTTCATTTTTCATTTTTTTTGGTTGTTGAGGAACACGTTTTTACATATTACTGAAGCTTAGGTCAATATGTATACATATATTATCGATTTATAATAGATAATTAGATAACACCTTGTTTAGTACACATGTATCGATCAGCCAAACTTGCAAACTAGTTAACATATCTTAAAAATTAATAATGATTAAAATACTAAATAACATATATATATAAAGAAAATTATTGTTCCTATTTTGTACCAAGAAATTTATCGTTTTTTTGTATTGGAATAAAAATTAATAATAGTCAGTTTGAAACTAAATAATATCATGAGAATGGGATTTTTTGGTTAAATATCATGAGAAGGATAATATATATTGCAGAAAAGTTTTAAGTTATAATACCAGTAGTCCTTTTCTAATTGTATGGAACTCTCATCAATTTAGTTTTTATTATCTGTGTAATATACATGTGTTCTATACACTTTTTTCTTAAAAGTGATCCGGTTCATAATCCATGTTGATTGATTTATTTTAGCTTAGAATTAAACTATATAATAAACAGATATATTAGAAACACCTAAATCTTCTACCCTTTATAAAAAGAACAAAAGATTCCACTTAATTCTACGTGAAAAGAAAAAAGTCTCAAATTTATTTTATATCATTTGCGGAGGTATTTATGATAAACTTTCAAAAAAATTTTAACATATTTATTTACATCCGACATAGTACATTAGTCTTGTAACAGTGTACCTTACCAGTATCTAAGACGAAAGCCTTACAGTATACGTGGCACTCTAACTAGCAAACACCTCATGTTTCGCTGATGACTCATCGTGGGTTCCATCAATCAAAGTTATCATCGTTTTGTTTTTTTTTTTTTGTTATCATTCCAATATTTTTGAAACAATTTACACTATTTGTTGTAAATAAGAATAGTATGATAAGCACAAACCTATGATACTTGTTACTCCACTGCTTCTTTATCTCCTCCATTAGTCCCACCGTTTGGTTGCAACTTAGGTGATCTGTTCTCTGTCTTAAAAATTATATGAAAAAATACACACATGCATGGTGTTGTATATCCAGTATCTTAATTTTGAGTTAATTTCAGGATCGAAGACGTTTTTGCCAGGTACATCAATCTTCCTGACCAAGAAAGAGAGAAGTATGTACAAATTTAATTATAATCCTAGCATTAATCTATTTAGTTAGATATGGTCACCTTTTTAATTTGGGTTGTATTTATATATTTTCAGTGCTATAGTTTTCCCCGATCAAAGCAAACCCCAGTGAGTATCATAATTCAATTTAATATAGTACTTATACACTTAACTTCAAATCTGTTACTAATTAAACTTTCCTTTTTGTTTTGCAGAGGTATCCAAAACAAAGAGGTGAGTGAGACTGATCAATAAACAAATATTAGCTTATTGGCTCCATAAGCTCTTACAAGTATATGATCATTACTCAAATTACAACGCTCAAATGTCGAATCTACGTACTAATTTTGTGACAGTATTTATTAAGGACTCTTGAACAACTCAAAATCGAGGACATGGAACTCCAAATCAACGAACCTCGGTTTCTTTCTATTTGTCCTCTATAATAAATTTCTTCATCTTATTATTATTATTTGATATAGTGATATATATACATTATGTTTTAAAAATCCAAATCTGCACACTGACCTTTTATTTCATGATTATGGGAAAAGTGCTGAAGCTATCCAATCCGATGTCGAGGTTACGTATTTCTCAAAATTTATCGGTTTTCTAAAAGATATAAATAACTTTAATAATAATTTGCCAAATTAGATTTGCAAATTTACAGGAACTTGAGCAAGAGGTTTGTAGATTACAAAAACAGCTTCAGATTTCTGAGGAAGAACTAAGGTATTTTCCTTTAATTTGTGACTTGTCCTATATATATAAAATGTTGCTTAAAGACTGACATTGTTGTGATCTAATATTCATAGGAAATTCGAACCAGATCCATTGAGGTTTACATCAGTGGAGGATATGGAAGCATGTGAAACTCATCTACTCAATACTCTAACACGTGTTGTTCAGAGAAGGGTCACACATACTACACCTCTGCTAATTAACTACATTGTAAGAAGACATATTAACGATTGGGTATGTAACTGATAATCCAATGCAGGAACATTTGTTGAGCAAATCCTGCCAAGCACCACGTGCCCAACATAGCATGAAAAAAATCCTTCTGAATCGTCGTGCGAGAGCTGGGACCTGAGGTTGAGCCCAAACAAGCCCATATGATTTCAGCCCGTCAATCCAATCAGCTAAGGTCTTTTTCTAGTTCAACTAAATGTGTTTACAGATTTATTTTATCTTAATTATAATTGAGTTTTTTTTTTTTTTTTGGATTGGTCCGCCAGTTATGATCTGCTGTTCCAAGGGATGAGTCATTCAAATCCAACCCAAAATCCAAAATGATGTAGGGTGAATCGCAACATTTCATGAAATATATACCCCCAAAAATGCATGTTATTAACAAAAATAAATAGGCGAGTTATTTCATGAGAATATTCCTAGTTAGAAGTTAGAACCATAATTATTGATACTTTCAATTAGTAAATAAAATATGTATGATATAAACGCTCTGATCAGAATCAGAGAAGCCATAATGAGAATAAAAATGTTAAATTGTTATTTAGTTTGATTAACATTTGTGACTAATTAGCTATAGAGTATATATGACGTCAATAAAGCTCTTTAAGCCCAATTTATTATTTGCCTCTAGATTGATTGTCATAGCAATCCTTCATATTGTGCAGTTTGTAGCTTTCCAGAGAATCGAAGAATCAAAAACGATTAAAGAGTAAAAGGAAATAAGAATAGAGGCTGTTATGGCCTATGAATCTATGGTAGTACTAGCTCAGAGATTTGATGAGAAACCTTTAAAATAAGGAAAACAAATATTCTGGTTTTAGCGATTTTAAGATAAGGTTTTCAATAACACAATGTAAACTGACATCAACCTTAAAAAACAACATAAACACTTGACGCTGCCACAAGGGAAGAGAGAAGCCATGACGATGCAGCATTAAACATAGGGGAGAATCTTTCGCTTTTGTCAAGGTTTTGAGGATAGATCAATGACCTACACATCAAAAGGATCATTTTCAATTAGAAAAAAGTTAATATTAATTCAATTAAAATTCATAAATAAATCAATGAATCAACTAAACTCATAAATTAAGCAGTAAAAATAATAATAATTACCGTCTCTCCTTCGAATAAAACTTCTCAAGTGAGGATCAATAAATAGACCGAGGCTTTCGTAAATTGGATCGTATAATCGAAACGGTCTCCTAAAATAAAATAAAAAAAGATGTAGTTGTTAAGTTTCTAAGAAATTTTCAAACATCTGTATAACATATGACTACTTAATTATTCTAAACTGAATTAAGACTCATACAAATATAAAAATACATTGTTCATATATGAAAAGCAATTGAGAAAGGTGTGAATAGTCAATGGAAAGGAAAAAAAAACCTTTCTTCAGCAGGATTGATTGCAGCTACACCAACATTTCTGTTTGGAAATATAATCCTCTGCATTATATAATCAATTTTGTTATCTTTAATTTCTCTATTTTAAAGAATAGTTAAGTTGATGTGTGTTTCAAGAACTTGTACCCTGCGTCGAGTTAAAGATGATGATTCTTCAGATTGAAACCGATTTCCGTAAATTCTCCTCGGAGATCCCAAATCTCCACTCTGTAACGTTCGCATTATCAATTAATGTTTCCTTTTAGTGACGCAACAATAGCTAAACATAGTTATTCATGTGTACATTAGTTATCATTCCAATAACATAGTAAGCAAAAGTTTTCAGAAGATTATAGATAAAATTTATTCATTAGCATGAAAAAAATGGTACCTGCGGATATATGAATGAGCTTGCGTGTGTACGTCTACGCATCCGAATGTTAAAGTTGGAGAATCGGAAACTTGATGAAGATCGACGCACCAATCTTCTTCGCATACCGACATGATGATGCCTAAAGAAATGAGGCTCAAAAAGATAGAAAAAAACACGAAAATAATATATCTAAGGAACATAAAAAAAAAACTTTATTATTTCTCTTGCAATAAATATAATAGTTGAAGACTGGTTTACATGCTAGATCTCAGAACTCTCGTAGACATTTGAAGTCTGTGTATGAATGAATGTAGAGGACAGATCCTGCATGTGCATGACAAATCCTTTACAAAACAGAACTAATGTTACTCTGTTTCTAACATATATATATTGAGAGAAGCATATAGTTTTACTTATATAACTTTGATTACTGTCGTTGTTAAAACTTAATCATATCTTGAGTTTCTTTTTGTTGCTTTGAAATTATATATTAACAAAAATCTTTGATTTGGGATAAATTATGGGAAAGAGAAATGATCTTACCCAACTGAATTGTTAACCATCCTTGGATTGTGAGGTTCATTTCGCCAATAGGCTAAAGCTGATGAAGACAGTTGTTGACCATTAATGTTAAAAGTCAAATTGAATGGGACATGCGTCTGATACGGCATATGTTGTGGTGACCTACATTTCATGAAAATAATATAATTTCTATGAAATATCTTTTAGATCAATATTATATATACAAACGTATTTCATTTGAGTAGTAATACCAATTTGAACTGAGATTTCCTGGGGGACCTATGGGACCTGAGTGCTCTGAATTCATCGCCATAATTTGATCCAAATCATAATAATTATGATATTGATTGTTTAGCAGAGGTTCTCTGTTCACAAGAAAAAAGAAACAAGACAAAACAAAACATAGGTTCATATGGAAGACTATTAGTAATTAGATTTATATGTTAAATTAAAATGGAATTAGATTAAGTACCTTGCGAAAAGAGTATGAGCGGAAAGACGCTGTCGTTGCTGCTGCAAATGAACCTATAGATTTGTTTTATTATAATATGAATTTAAAGACATATCTATATTGGTTGTTGTTAGAAAACAAAATAGATATTGATATTGGTCAAATCGATAGCAAATAAAAACAGTTGTTCTTAATAATAAATAATATAAAAAAAAACAATTGATGTGACGTACTAGGTTTTGAGGAGTTGTTGTCATATTTGTGGCAATGATAACTGGAAGATTAAAATCATTCGAGAAACGATGCAATTGCTGAGGAAAAAGTGAGCCAATTGGAGCAGAACGCTCTTGTTGTATCCTGCACCAATTAATAATTTTATTATGAGTGTACATAAGAAATTAAGAGTTTTCTATTATGATTAAAAATATATAGTTAATTAATTAACTTCATACATAAAAGGTACTGGAAGAACTTGCTCTTGATGATGATTTGGAAACTCATGAGAATTAGCCATAGTTGGATGTGCAAATCCATTATTTCCTTGCTCGAGTTGTTGACCAATCTGTCTTTGGTTCTGCAAATTATTCAACAAAAGAACTTCAAATAAAATCATAATTAAGAAAATTAAACTCGGCCCCAAAGAATGTTTTGTACCATTGTAAAAACATTCGACTCCTGAAGGGGATTCACCATGGGTTGACTGAAGAAATATTGTTGTTCACTTGAGTGCTCGTTTAATAAAGCTCCTCGTAAGCTAGACTCATGCGAATTGCCTTGTTGTTGTTGATGAGGATGGGCTTGGTATTGGTCTTGTTGTTGCTGCTAACATTATAAAATAAAAACATAAAATATTGAATTATAGCATACTATCACTATCAATGGTTATAGGCTTAGATTTTTTTGGTCTATGTCAAAGGGTAATAATAAATCATAACCATTTCAAGTGGATTTCATGCTAGTTTTTAGATTTATGATTACATCTGACTATTGAGAACACACTAAGGGGACTAATTTTCATTCATTGTAGAGATATGGATCAATCCAATAAACTATTTATATATATACCATTCATATCCAACAGTTTTATCATTAATAAATCATAATGAAATAATAATATATAAAAATCTAACCGAGAGAAAGAAAAAGAGAAGTATACCATTAACGGAAAACATGGTTCAGTCGAATCGAAGTAATCGGAGAAATGTAAAGGATTCTGCATCGGTGATTGATCATCGGACATATCGCCATTAAAAGACATCTTTACTGATACTCTTGATTAGAAGAAAGAACGATATCCTTATATATCAGAATAGGAGGTACACATGCAACTTAGAATCCAAAACGCTTATGTGGCACACTAAGAAGAGTTTTAATTTTTTTTACTTTATCTAATATAAAATAGGAAAGTAACCAATAATGACAGTATATTACAATTATACCACTAATATAATTGAATATATATATTTAAAAATTATCAAAATTTAATAGACCAAAATTTGAAATTACAATTGCCGATTAAAGTCTGAATTATGTGATACAATTTGTGAGTACCTCTAAAATTCATGACACATGTTTGGGATTAGAACACAGCATCACACAATGTTAAATAAGATATTAAAATCACTAAGCAAAGTTGACAAAAAAAAATGCCGACTAAAACTTAATAATAAATAAATACTCATTTGCATCATAATTATTCTATTAAGTTATTCTTCATTATCTTATTATAAAATTTATATTTTGAAAATAAAGATAACTTAATAAATTGTTGCAAACTTTAAAAAACTTATGTTATAATATTTTAATTGAAAAATAGCTCGTTACAATATTTTGTTAAAACTTGCTAATAAATAACAAGTAAAGCTAGCGAATTAAATTCACATAAATTAAACAAAAATATGTGAAAATATATGATTATCATTTGTAGATTTATTAAATAGACAGACTAAAAATGAAGAAATCAATAAGTACCTTTGGACATAAATAGAAAACGTTGTCTTTTTTACTGTCCAAAAGGAAGTCTAATTCTCCCTCAAAAGTTATTATATTAAATGTGAGCTGTCCAATGAAAAATATCTGAAAATAACGATTGGATTTTACCAAAAATAAATCATCACTGATTAGTGATAATTGGTCCCATCCACTAACAAGCTTCTAGTGTTTCAGTTTCTATTGCTTTGCTACAGATTTTGTGAATTTACTATTTAATCTATAAAGTAATTTTGACATATTATTACATTCACGTTTATCTTATTTAACATAATATAATAGTTTAAATTTTAAAAATAAAACCATTTTTTTAAGAATAACATTTTTCTTCATTTCAAATAATACTTGTAAAAAATAAAACTATGTTATTTTTTATAAAAAAAACTCATCACGACATTTTGTGAAATATATATAAAAAATAACATAGCGGATTCTTTAGCTAAATCTGCTCTTCAAATTCCAGTGCCGTTAGTGGGCTAAAGCCTTAACTTGGACTTCTTATTTTTAATGAAGTTGTTGAACCAAAAAAAAAAAGTATATATGTTTTTTTTAAAAAAAAAAATTGAACAGTAAACGTTGATTTATTCAAACGAGAAAAAACTGTGTACAATATTTTCGATCAAATATTAGCTAAGGTTTTAAGGGTTGGGAAATTGTGTTAAGTGTAAATGTATATATCATATATAGTTGTTAAAGGTTTATTTAACATTTCCAAATTAGTCCAACCCAAATTCAGATTGGCCTATTAAGCAGATCCATTTAAACAATATTAATTGAAGGCCCGATATAACTCAATTCAAACAATGATAAAACCATACCGATATGTAAATATTATATTGGTAGCTAAAATCTCTTGGGGATTATTGGTTACTGAGAAAAACATGAGACACAATAGTCATCTATAAAATTTATCAATAGATAATAGATATGGTTCAAACAAATATTTAAACATTAAATTGATTTTAGAAAATATCTAAATAGGGGGAAACAAGGCCGTGAGATTCAAGCCCGTAGTTGAAGTATAGGCCTAGGCCCATTCTTTCAACATGTCACCATTGGGATTTGAGATGTAACATTTATATTGGTTTTGGTTAGAAAATTGAGCTACTTCCTTACAACAACATACATTGATGAATGAGCCGATGCGTCGAATAATTGGGCTTAAGTTAGCCCATTTTCAGTTATCCAGCCTCCAACTACTTTGTTTATAAAAGGTTCACACATGTTTTTGTGTTGTTGTATGGATTATGCTTGATATGAAGATAATTGGTCTCTCAATATGTGTTCCTCCATCTCAAGAAACAAAATAAAAAAAAGAGGAAGAAATGATAATGATTGAACGTTGTAGAATATTATTATGATGAGAAAACTTAAGAGTATTTTAAGTTACCAAGCTGTCGTTGAGTAACATGTGTAGTCCTTCGCCATGTAGAGTTGTTGTTGTAAGTGTGTTGAATAGCAATATCATTGCAAAGTCCACCGTAGATAGTGTCACATTGTGTATTGCGTGTTGAAACTTGTTGTATTGAATAGTATATCATTGTATGCATTTATTATATGTCAATTTTTTTTAGGACATTAGACATGATCTAGGTACATTTCATATACTAAATATTTTATTTACTCTCTTAATTGGAAAAATATATTCACACACATTATGCTTAGTTTATTACCTCCTTTTTTCTAGAAATCTCTGCAAAAAAGGTGCGGTGAAAAAATGAAAGTCTCAATTAGATTATAATTATCAAAATGATATTATTAGGAATGATTTTGGTCCAACTCTGGTGTACAAACCATGCACATAAAATAACAAAAAATTTTAGGTTTCGTACATTGTTTGCATGATCATCGTATTTATAATCTCATCACTTATTGGTTAATTGTGAGTATATATATATATATATATATATATATAAATATTCATATGTAACTAGTACATGAAAACCAATAAACCATTATTAAAAATTGATTGAAATTATTCATATTTGACAGTATATATTTTATTTTGTCAATAATTACATAAACAAAATAGTATTCCACTAATAAATTTATCTCATAGTAAAAAATCTCTCATGCACACGATATATCATCTATATTTAACGGTCTAATATTTATTTATTTTCAATGGCTATATTTTTCAACCTTTTTATATATTGTCTCAACACATATCGGACGACATAGATCTTGCTCTTACATAAACATCTACAGCATCTCCTATTGTCATAAATATATTTTCTTTATTTATTTTTTCTTCCAATTTCGCTCGCTTCAATTTGTGAATTACCCTCCATCTAGGACCAGAGATCACTAACTGCACACCCAAAAAATAAAAAATAATATTGTTAAGTTGAATAACCAATATTTAAATCCATATAAATAATAAGTGAACAAAAATAAAACCAGTTGCACATATAAAGGTTATAATTTCTATATGGCTAATCATCCAAATGTACCCGAATGTCATTAGAAGCCAACTCTTGATGTAATTCTTCAAGTGCGACTACTCCTGATGTATCTACGCCCATGACACCTTCATATTTATTTCAAGAGAAAAAAAAATATATCAGAAAATTGGATATTTTGTTAATTACATGTAACTTTCATTCATTTACAATTTATAAAAACTTGTCTATTAATTAGTCAATATAGATACTTACAAGACATGTCCAGAATTACTACTTGAAGAGCCTTTTCCTTTTTAACTTCTTGTTCATCTTCTTCGTCTTCTACTTCTTGAATTGAATTTAATATTCTGAATGTAAAAAAATATATATATCATCAAATTTCAGAGTGTCATAAGAGTAGTGAATGAGAATTTGAAAAAAAAATTTTAAAACTTGATAAATGAAATAGAAATCAACCTGTCTCTAATAAAATTCGCGTTTGCAAAGCATAACAACGGAGAGCTGATTCGAAGAGTCAATAGCCCTTGAGTCTTAATAGCCATTGGGTACTGATTAATGTCGCCAAAGATATCTGTTCTTGACAATCTCCCTAAAGCCTCAATGTTTGGACGTATCGAACTCAACATTATTCTCGTAAACGATATCCCCACCTACACATATCCAAATAAGCATATAAAATTTTATGTTGTACCGATCGATTAGATCTATTAGAACTGGACCGTAAGAACAATTGATTAAGTGGAGTAATAAAATTATATTAGGTAAAAGGATGAATAAAGAGACTTATCATTACAATAAATGGTGGTGCGAGGACTCAATTATAAGAATTGACGTCAATTGTCAAAGGTACTTTTGTCTTGTTCATCAACAACTTGACTTCATATTTTTTGTGACCCACCAAACATGTGAATTTGAATTATATAAACTAAATTATTACCACTTGATGATGAAACGTTATATAACATTATTGCTGTTTTGTCATTCAGGATCAATGCACAGCAAATTTGGTCGGCCTAAATATATTTTGTATATGAGATGTTGACGCTTTTTGTCCTATAGATTGAATTCACATGATAGGATATATAGCTTATAGTTGACTCGACCCCTCATGTCCACCGATCAATCAATCAAAATGAATAGTAACAACATTGTAATTTAGTTAAATAACTCAATAGACATATTTATTTTTTCCGGATAAGATTTGGGTGGGTAAAACAAAAGAAAAATCAAAAGCAGGCAAGGAGAAAGACTCACTGCGAGGAGAAGACCGATCTCGACGGAGGCAAAGAGGACTCCGAAAAAGGCGGCGATGAGGACAAGAAAATCAAGTTTATCGAGTCTCCAAATGTGCAAAGCGCTAGAGATATCGATAAGGCCAGGAAGTGCCGAGAGAATGATGGAGGCCAGGATAGCTGTTGGTGTAAAGTAGAGAAACCTTGTCAAGACTTCAAGCGAAATCATCACCGTTATCGCCATTACAATGTTCGACACCACCGTCTCGCAGCCAGAGCTAAAATTCACCGCCGTTCTCGAAAATGATCCTATTAGAAAATGATCCCATTACAATATAAATTGTTATGTTTTCAATTATAATTTCTACTATTTTACCGGTTAATACCGGTTTGTATTTTAATTAAATAAACCGGGTTTAGTTTAAAAATCAACATTTTACCGGTAGCTACATAGCAAGAAGTTAAGGAGCCAGCAATGTTGCTAAATCCCAATGCCATCATCTCTTTGTTACCATCTAGACGATATCCTTTGATCATCGCAAAAGATCTTCCCACTGCAATTGCTTCCTGAATTATTTAATTTAATTTCTTCAATTAGTTTTCCAGATTAATCCAGTGATTAGAAGAGGGAATATTTAATTTAATCAACTATATATATAGAGAGAGAGAGAGAGATAGAGAGAGGGAATATTACTAACCGTGAGAGCAATGATTGCACAGATAAGACCAATTTTGGCGACTTGACCGAGATGTGGACTGTTGAATTGTAATTGGTTAACCGACGGTCGGTTAAACCCTGGTTTAATATGTTTAACAATCTTAACCCCTCGTATTTCAGCATTGGTTAGATACACGATTAGAGTTGCTAATATAACTGATATTAGCGGTGCCATCGCCGGAATCCAGAACAACTTTTTGTTTCTTTTCCCCTGAATTTATAAAAATCAATAAACAAACCATAGCTATTGTGATGTGTGTATATAAATGTAATTAATAATTAAAATAGATTAATTAAGAATATTAATGTAGGAAAATTTTGTTTGCTTACGATAAATCTCGCTAGGAGGATGAAGATAAGGAATGAGCTACCAATGACAAAGTTCAGAGGTTGCCACTGCAAAAAAAGTAATTAATAATTGAAATAGATTCCATATTCGCGACTTCAAAGTTAACCCTTCAAAAAAAAACAAATTAAGCGATGCGTACCGGATGATGAAGCGAGTGGAAAACCGAAGATAAAACCGAAACCACATCGGTTTTGTTGGTAAAGTGAGACAAACCAAATAAACCTTTGAGCTGTTGTAAACCAATGACAATGGCAGCTCCAGCCATGAATCCAACAAGAGCAGCATGTGACAGAAAATCCACCAAAAACCCTAACCTGATATACATTCATTTTTATTAAGATGAATACACCTTTGTCGTCGTCAGTCCATTATAATATTTGAATATTAACATTAACTATATGAATTTATAATGAATTTCTATGCAATATTTGCCTGAAGAGTCCAAAGATGGCTTGAAACGCGCCAGCGAAAAACGTGACCGTGAATACAATTTTTCGGTAAGCTATTGGGTCGGTGACCGGATCTTGAAGGTCACGAACCATTGACGAAAGCAGAAGCGAAACTACAGCCACAGGACCAATGGCTAACTCTCTCGAACTTCCCATCGTTGAATATATCAGAGGTGGTACCACACTTGTATCTGTTATATATACATATTTTTATTGAAATTAATTAAATTTACTACAAAATTCAAGGAACTATTCAAGTTTAAGTTGGAAATTTGGACTTACATAGTCCGTACTCTGGATCAAGTCCAGCCAAATTAGCATATCCTATACTCTGCAAATGAAATCGAAAATATATGGAAGAAATCAACATTGATTATATTGACATATATCGATTATAATTTGTGAGTTAAATTACCTGAGGAATGCAAAGACTAGCAAGAGTAAGACCAGCCATCAAATCTTTCTTGAACATGTTGAGTTTGTATTGTCTTCCCCAAGTAAGTATAGGAAAAACCGAGTTAAGACAAGAGTAAACCAGGTCCGATGATTTCTTCTTCGTCTTGTTCCTCTTCTTGGACAACACATTTGTTCTTATGTACCCAACAAGCTCTTGCCACATGGTGGGTGGCACCGGCATATTAATCATCCACCGAGACAAGGGCTCTTCCGCAGGACCGGCTTCCGTCTGGTGGCTCTGGTTGTTCTGCATCTCTATGCCCATTTTTGTTATTTTTTTGGGTTTTTGAAATGTGACTGAGAATAACTTTGTGTTCCATATAGGCTTATATATATATATACTTTTAAAAGGCATATATATATACACTTTTTAATATATATATATATATATATATATATATATCCATGTTAAATTCTTTAAGCTATAATAAAGTTTTTCCAAAAGTTGGTCCTGATTTTCTAATATGTTTCTCTGCATTAATTAATAATTGTGACTTTATGGTAAATTAAATCACTCATTGAAATAAAACTTCTCTATTTACGTTATATTTATAAAAAATACCGTACGATTCGCACAAACTATAGAATATCGAATTCGTAATTTATTTATATTGTTGCTAATAGTTTTGTAATATTTTATAGTAAGTACTATAGTGTTCGTGTAACATGTACAAAATTTTGTTGGCACTACAGCGGAGCACGTAGCCGAAATATGTATATGGTTTCTTAAAAAAACAGAAAGAAATAAGCCCCAGCGGCTCGACCCTTCGGAAACCGAGTTTCTGAGTCGTATGAACCATCGAAATTAAGGCCTATCAGACTCGGTTTCCTTTATTCTGTCTAAACATATATGAACCATCTTCAGACAAAAGCCCCGACTATGGACCTGGATCGAGTTTTACTCGACATTGAGTAAGTAAAACAAATGCTTTTAGTTTTATGCGACTGCATTTCTTTTTTAATATATAAAATGTTAACATACTAACAAGAGGACATGCTGCAAATACATGGTAAATTTGTCGGAATATATCATGGTCGTACTTAATATCAAGAATAATAGTCATGTGAAAGATAAGTACTATCTTGTGGCGACCAAATTTTTGTCATAGCAACCACATTGATGACTGAATCAAAAAAAATATATATATATATTGATTTTTATATATAGATTACTCGTACGAAAAAAAGAAATGCATGATAAATTAACTGAAGTTGATAGCCTACCGAATTCGTGTTTTAACCACCTCTGGTTCAGATATGTGAGAGGTAAAAGTGTGTGGCTGAGACCACTAGACTAACATTATTGAGACCAGCTATTTTATCATCATCATTTTCTTAACAAGAAGGATAAATGATCAAACGTTTGAAGTTGGAAAGCAACTTGAATAAGATAAAATTAAATTAAATTAAATTAGCATACCAAAACCAAAATGGTCTGAAGGTCTTTTAATCTAGTGGTTGACTAAAACGTTTGTATCTCAGAAAATTTGGAATTTAATTTTTAAATAATATGTACAAATTAGTGGAGGTAAACTTACAAGAATCATTTAGGTCACGCATGTTAATTGATGCTTTTATGCAAATATAGTTGTTTGTAATGATTCTGCATATTAAAAATATAATTGTTTATCGGAAATACAAGTGAAACTTATCTATTAAGCATCTTTGTGAAATGAAAATAAAATTCATATAAAACTTCTCAAAATTTGTTATAGAATAATAATTCATATGACAAAAAAACTAAGATGGTTAAACTAGGTTTGGGTTAAATTTTTAAGTGGTGGGCTGGGTTTAGAGTATTTAAATAAATCAATATTGGATTAAATTTGATCAAGTTTTTTAGATTTTATATCATGTTAAAATTATTTTGATCAAAAATAATAAACTCAAATATATTTTTTTCGTGTTTTTTAAGTTTTTTTATTGGAATCAGTTATTATTATTTTAAAACGATAATAACATTTTAAATTCAATCTAATTAAGAAAATAATTTTTTTAAAGTAACAAATTTTAAGTTGTGGGTGGGGTTTAGAGTATTTAAATAAATCAATAGTAGATTAAATTTAATCATTTTTTAGAATTTATATCATGTTTAAATTATTTGGATCACAAATAATAAACTCAAATATAATTTTATTAGAGTTGTTTAAGTTTTTTGTATCGGACTCGGTTATTATTATTTTTTTAAATGATAATAACATGTTAAAGCCAATCTAGTTAAAAATAATTATTTTTAAGTAATAAATTACGGTTAAGGTTACTTAAAATTATATGATTTAAGATACATTTAAAACTAATAGTATATTACTAATTTATATAAGATTTTAAGGTTTTATTTGAGTTTTTAAGTTATTTAAACACTAATTCAAACCTAAATTAATAAATATTATCATATCTATGTGATTATTGTGAAAATTATATCCAAACTAATTTTGATTTTTCAGATTGGACTAAGTTACTGTAGAAACTTATATCCAAACTAATATAAATTTTTGATTGGAGTAGATTGGATTTGCTTGCCTAATTTGGCTACTCTCAACCAAAACTATATTTTGACATTTTATTATTAGAATATACGTGCAGGCATAAACATATATGTATATCAGTATATAGAATTCCGATCAAGAAACGATTTTAAGTGGAGATGTCCGGGTTGCCAAATAAAACAAAAATGGTTTGATGGAGAAAGAAAGCACTATACCATAGTTGATTTTTTTTAAGGAAAAGGGAGATTAAAAAGAAATGTGTTATATATATATATATGGTTGTTCTTTTCTTATTAGGTCTCTTTTTCCTTATCTTTAAAATGGACGAATATGGAGTTGAACGGAGGAGATGTAGTCTTTGGGCATGTTCGGTCCACATTCTCCTACCATTTGGAATTTTTTATTCCTCTAATCAAATACAATCGGATATGATTTGGAATTTTTCGTTACCTGTAATCAAAAACAATGGAATATATTCATCAGACAGTCATGATCGAAGCATGGTTCGTATATGTTTCTCTATCTTTCCACTATGAACCACTCTTATTCACTTTTCCACTCTATTCATCCACACGAATCCTCCACACTAGCTACTGTGAGGTCATAGTCATAGACTCATACGTGGGCTTATTTGGTCCAATGGATCTCAAGGTTCCCAACACACTACAAAAAAAACAAAAAATGATGATTATAGATCTAGACTATATATTTAATTGTTAATTTTATGATTATTTAGCTATAAATTAGTATTTATATATGACTACAGATATTTAGTCTACATCACTTGTTATATTTTAACCAAAGATAATAGTCGATATTATAGTCATAATTTGTCAATTAATTTATAATTTTGTGTTAGATATAGAATAATAATAAAAATAACTGTTAATTAGCAATTAATATGTGACTTATTTAAAAATCACAAGATAGTAGCTAATTTAGAGACTAATTAGCAATTAAATTCAAAAATTTTAGCTAATTAACAAATTCAAGGGCCGATGTCGTATCAACAAATTTAAAAATAAATAATTAGTAACTTTTATATATTTATTATATAATTTCTTATTTTTTGCAATTTTACATTATGTCATAATTTTTGTTTATTTAGTAACATTGCAAAAAAAAAATTGGAGAAACCGATGAGATTTTCAAAAATGTTTTAATATTGGACTATGGAATTAGTCATACTAGTGGTAAAGAATGAAGTCGGTGATATATGTATATTTACAGCCAAAATGGCAATAATCTGCTAAATTCGAATTTTGTATTTTGTATTTTTAAAATTTTTGAGTACGCTAGATAGATCCTGGGAGGCGACACATTTCCATACTTTGTGTTAAGTTTATTCGTCTGTTAAAGTGTCTCAACTGTATATATCATTGTACTTCCATTTAACCCTTACCATGTAATAAACGATTGATCTCCATGGGCGGATCTAAAAAAATAATCGGGAATATTATCATGAATTTTGAGTTAGTCAGAAAGTATTTTCATGGGGTTTAACCTATTATTTAAAGAAATTTAAGGTTTTGAGCTAATTATTTAAAGAATATCAAATTCTAGCTAGGACACAAGACTTCGTTGATCGTACCATATGTTTGCCTTTCTTTTGAATTCTCAAAAGTTTTGTTTCTTAAAATTTTGTAATTTATATTAGTGTTCCAATTTTTTATTTATTGACTACACAAAGTTGAGAATCATAAAATTAACAACAAAATTTCAGCACTATTGTAGGAATCATGTGACATATTGGTAGTCACCTCTGCATTCATTACACCAGGTCTGGAGTTTGAACCCAGCACTCCGCATGTTATTGGGGATATTAAAGACATTAAATTATGTTGACAAAAAAAAAAAAAATTCAGCACTATTTCAAAATGAACATTGATAAAATATCTAAGTTTAGTTTTTCAGTTCAGAGTTATAGCGAAATCACTAAGCAATTGCCACCTTTAAATCTTGTTTTGAAACGTTGTAAACTTGTTGAGTTGGGTCATAGTAAATTCTTTAAACTGGTGGAAAATGGGATTGAAATGGTTCGGATAACTATTTTCCAAGCTAGCCATTATCAACTGAGGATGCATCTATCTTTGGCCGGACGAGTCAATATTTGCAGCTGGAAAGTATTAAATGCGCAATACGGTTATCATCAGATGTATTTGATGTCTTTGTACGGAAGCTATCATTATCACATTCCATCAAACTTAGCTAATATGCATGTCTCTATGACGAAAACGAGGTTTGTCTAGTTTTGGAATTATGATGCCATTAAATCTTACCAATCAAGCATTATATATCTAGATGATGAAACATGGTTCCAGTAGTTTTGGTTTCATTCGTCAGTTCTTTTGAATAAAAAGTTTCGTTAAATTAAACCATACAAAAATTCTCGATTTGGATGTTATATATTTTGGATCGGTTACATACGATCTATTTTTTACCAAATTGAAACTTACTTTTCAGTTTTAACAAATGTTCGGTACACGTTCTTAAAGTTTGGTATATTTAATTCGGCATATCTTGCTTAGTTCAAATTTTCAGTGCATTTGGTTTTTAGAATTAATTCGAGTACAATTTTAGGTTTAATTAAAAAAAAAAATTTATTTATAAAAATCAAAAACTCATCGGTTCAGAAATTCAAAATAAACTTAAAAATGTATCAATCGGTTTTCAGTTCAAAACGAAAACCAAAATGAAGTGGCCAGACTTCGGTTTGGTTTGGTTCAACCAATTCCATTCGGTACAATTTGCCAGTCCTACCCAAACCCATGAAGGTACGTTCTCATTTACATCATAGTATAAAGGGGAGGAAAGCATCCGCAAAATAAACTGTAATATATCATTAATATATACTATCTGCCATCGTTAAGGATTTTGATTTGATGGTCCACATAAAGTACTTTCTAAAAATTTCACACTGTTGTTCCAATACTCTCCATCATTTGTCATTTAAACGACTAAATGTTATCACAACTCTAGCTCATCCGCAAAGGTCTCGAATGTATCTCTTAATTATAAATGCCCTGCCAATATGTTTATTTTGTATAAAAAATGACTAAAAAAGCTGATGGATAATAACAAAAAAAAAAAAAAAAACAAGTCAACCTATAACGACTAAGATTCAACATAAGTAACTAATTCGATTATGAAAAAAAAAACTCATTATTAGTTAAATAAGGTTTAATTTCATATTTTCCCGTTTTTCCCTTTTCTTAAACACGCACTATTAACTATTAAGAACTGTTCAAAACCGAACCAATTATTATGACACCTTTATCTAAAAGTCTTAAGTACGTGTGGCCGCGTCATACGCTAACGAGAGACCACCAACTGTGCCTTAAAACTTTATTTGTAAAATATTGCTAATGGATATATAATATTTATTTAAAATCTTACCTTTGTAAATATTAACAACGTGTGTTTTGCTTTTTCAACAACAACGTGTGGTTTAAGGGTTGATTGGTTTAAATGCAAACATCTGTAAACATAATACTCCAAACATATATAGTACTTGGCTACTTGCAAACGATTTCGGTTGGTGCGTTAGAATTTCGTCGTAAAGAGCGTTTCTTACCATTCTATAACGCTAATAAGTGCTTCCAATAAAAAATTCATTTTTGTTAACGTTTGTAAGGGTAAACGGTTTTGATTGTTCTTACAAATGTATCCTTATCTTACTAGTTTGACAAAGCTATAAAACGTTCTAAACCAAAAGTAATATCTTTCAATGTTTGCGATAGATGGTGGTTGAAGAATAACTAAATTTATACAAACTTATTCATACCATAAAAAAATATTGAAATATAATTATTATTATTTTCATATATATATAAATAGATCGTATACTTTCAGACTGCACAATGTTTAAAATTTGATATTGTAAATTTCTACTCTATAAATATGTTAATGCTTTACAAATGTTGCAATAATGCTAATCATGTTTGCTGAATAAATATGTAGAATCTATTTTGATTATTTACATCCAAACTCTACATAATCAACTCGTTACTCGTTAGCATACAAACGTATCTGTTTTAGACGTTATATATCAATCGTACAAACTACTTAATAATGTTTTGTTTACAGAATAACAAAGTGTTCTAACCAGTCACGATAACATACATATATACGCGTGCATAATATTATATTTTTGTCAAACATAATCGTACCGGATTAGTGATTACATATATATAGATAGATACTTAAGTTCATACATAGAAACACGTGCGTGGCCTCTCGAGAGCTGGCTAATTTTATATTTTACTTTTTTTTGGGCGGTGCCTGGAAATATTATATTGCTCATCTGTAGTTTATCGCGTAGAAGAAAACCTGTAGTTGACTATATATGCATCCGGAATCATCTGAAACATTGGGTTTCTTATAATATTAGAAGACAATAATTAAATTACCGATTTTATTTGTTTCTGGCAAATTACCGGTTATTGATTTACAGACATATCATTGCATAATACGTTTACGTCGTTTACCCAAAATAAATAAATAATACGTTTACGTACGTCACATGGCATTTTTTTGAGATCGTTGTACATCGGTTTCTCACTTTGGGCATATTTGCATATTCACAAGTTTAAGCTTGAGAAATTGTAACAGAGCTACAATAATCATTACCTACTTTAATGGTGTGTGCGTGTGGTGGAGTGGTAGTGAATACAAAGCGAGACAGATGAATACATTTCAAAAAAATGTATTAGGGTTATTAGTATCATTATTTTCTTCAAAAAAGGAAAATCTGAGATATTTTTATGATACTTTAATTAATTTTATATTAAAATAATAATTTAAATTTTACAATTATAATTTAAAGTATTTAGATGTGTTAGAGTGTGTGGCTGGCCATGAACCAAGCGCGCGTGATGAACACGCAGTCAATGGCTAAAGCACCGAGGAAGAACCTAACCACAAAACAGTCTAAGTTCAAGTTTAACTGACGCGGGGCCCACTAATTCCTCAAAATGTCAACTTCATCTGCAAAGAAATCGATCCTTTGTTTTGACCTTTTGGCTTTGCTCGATTTGGACCTAGTGGCATTTTTGTAAAAGGCTAAAAGCAACTTGGATCTAACCACTTCGGTGTTGTTTCTAGTTTTCATAACTTCTGTCATTATCACCTCATATGATTTTTTTTTTCTTTCTTGGAAAACGAAGAATATCATTATCACGATTTTTATCTCTTACTATAATTTAAAGTTTATTTCAGTTAAAATATCTAAAACTACAAAAACCCTGATCGATATTTTCCAAGGAATTTTCCCCAGTTTCAAACAATATCTCTTTTAAACAGTATACTTCTGTTTTTATTTATATTTGAAGAGAAATTCAGCGAACCTGGACAACATTCGGGTTTGCTTATTTTAATCTTTTTTAACTTAGAAAAGAGACAGTGAACAATCTTAAAAAAGGGGAGGCTGTAACTTTGTATCTCGTGAACTTTCTTCTTATTATTAAATATTATTTTCTTTCTTTTTCGATATTTTAAAAAAAGAAATCCTTTTCGAATAAAAAAATAAATAAAGAGAACCACGTGTAAGATCTTTGGGCGGTAAAAGGCTAAATAAAACGAGATCGAATTTCTTCTTCTTCTTCTTCTTTTCCAAGTAAGTGGTGGTTTTTACCTTCCAACTATCAATGGTTATGAATCTTCTTGTTACTTTACCCACTTATTATTTCATCGTTTTTATATATATAGTTTTAAAATTTCCCATTTATAGAATACACGTGCTTATATGTTCCATCATATATATGTAGTTTTTTAATGTTAAAGCTTAATCATAGTTTTGTTCAATTTCTGTTTTCAATAGTGTTTTGTACATGTGACATGAATAATCACCCAATATTATAATTGAGTACATACAGTCATGCATAGCATCCATTATAACGAATAGAGCGTTTCTTTGATAATATATCAATGAACTCAGTTTCAATCATTCATACAGCACTTTTTGTATTGGATCGCAAAGTCACAACATGTGGTGTTCACTTCGGCAGTATAATTTGGCTACAACTAGTAACAAAACTTTAAAACATTATTATTAGAATATAATAAAACTGGAGAAATACTAAGTTGATTTTGTATACCTTTCAGATTATATGAAAGAAATTAGCTTAACTTTTAAAACTTTTGAAAACTAGTAAGAGCAGACAAATTGTCCAGCCAAATTCTTTGATAATAATATAATCCAGCCACTCCATCTCCATGCGGCTTGCACAAAAGACTTTTGTCCAAGGACTGACTTAATTAACTTTCAAGTAGTTATAATTTGATATACATGTATAAATATGTTTTCCTTAAAATTCTAATACATAAAATTGATACAACATAACAGCTACATATTTTGAGTTTGGACAAGATATTGATTCCAGTTTGAAGTTTAAAACCACTAAGATATAACATATATATGAGTTAGTTAGGTTTGCTTTGTATCTTTTAGGTCTTGTTCTTAAAATTTGTGTTCTGTTAGGTTTATGTTCTGGGTTTTTAGGTCTTGATTCTAAAATTTATGTTCAAGCAACCGATATAAGAAAATCCTGACATTAGATGTTAATTAATTAGAATCTATCTCGAATAATGCGATACCTCTTAATCTATTCAAACTAAATTAAATTAAATAATAAACTGAAAGGAAGATAAATAACTAATAAATTCTCGTCATTTATTCAGAGATAAGTATTGGCATTTACCGTATTTAACTACATTTATTACAAAATTTCTGACTTTTTACCACGGGGTTGTTCTGGTCAACGATCTCTCCTTATGGCAAAAAAGTAAACGATATCATTGAATTGAGATTCTTTGCAGTTTTGCGCACAAAAGTTGCCACAAAACCATTGACTTGATTTGTTTTAAATTAATGTCGAAAGACACAAATAAACAATTTGATATCTATTTAGACTTTTCCTCTTTCGTCATGCACTCGCTAGCTATCCAGATTCATCAATCTATACGATGACACTCCCTTCTCATAATTAATTAAAAACAATCTCCTAAACTTTTCATTATATATAAGCTTCATCAATGTTGCTGCAAAATCACATTTAAGTTGCCTACAAACCAAATATCCACTTTACCAGCTATCTATCTTTCTCCTGGTTCGATTATGTTCCCCTGTTTAAACAGTTTTTAAACTAAACCTCAAACATTGGTAAACGGAAACTATTCTCTTGTTCTGTTTGCAGATACATAGCTATGTCCGCGAGAGCTCATCCAATGGACGGTGATGTAAACCCGGCGACGGATGGTGGAGATCTTCCGATCAAATCGTTGCCCCACCGGCATAAAGTTGGGGTCCTACCGAAGCAAAACATGTTCCATGATTTCATTTACACATTCAGAGAAACATTTTTCTACGATGATCCTCTCAGACAGTTTAAGGATCAGCCTAAGTCCAAACAGTTTATGCTCGGTCTCCAATCTGTCTTTCCGGTTTTCGATTGGGGACGTAACTATAATCTCAAGAAGTTTCGTGGTGATCTCA
The DNA here is from genome assembly GCA_039880935.1 of Streptanthus diversifolius. Classification (NCBI taxonomy): domain Eukaryota; kingdom Viridiplantae; phylum Streptophyta; class Magnoliopsida; order Brassicales; family Brassicaceae; genus Streptanthus; species Streptanthus diversifolius. Next base: position 1,268,566 of record JAXGFM010000015.1, on the reverse strand, counting down.
TTGCCGGTTTAACTATTGCCAGTCTCTGTATTCCTCAGGTTAAAAAAAAAAATTAATCTCAATTACACTATTTACTTGTATCACAAGTTATCTATATTTGCTTTGTTTCTTATGTATTTTCAATGATGATTCCAGGATATTGGATATGCTAAGCTTGCGAATCTGGATCCTAAATACGGTTTATGTAAGTTTGATGACTTAACTCTGATTAATCATCACCCTTGATCTAGTTTGGAAAAAAGGGGATAATTCATAAATCGAATATGGTTGAAAATGATTTTACAGATTCGAGTTTTGTTCCACCGTTGGTGTATGCTTGTATGGGGAGTTCTAGGGATATAGCAATCGGACCTGTCGCTGTGGTTTCTCTGCTACTAGGTACTCTGCTTCGAGCTGAGATTGATCCAAATACAAATCCTGATGAATATCTCCGCCTTGCCTTCACCGCCACGTTTTTTGCCGGTGTCACCGAAGCAGCCCTTGGCTTCTTCAGGTAACTGATCTCTTACTCCATGAAAATTCTTTTTTTTTTTTATGTTTTTATGATCGATAAGGTTCTCAAGGTTATATGAATCTCAGATTAGGGTTCTTGATTGATTTCCTTTCCCACGCGGCTGTGGTTGGATTTATGGGTGGTGCAGCCATCACAATCGCTCTTCAGCAGCTCAAAGGTTTCCTCGGGATCAAGAAATTCACCAAGAAAACCAATATCATCTCTGTTTTAAATTCCGTCTTCAGCTCAGCTCATCACGGCGTAAGGATTCTTCTTTTGCTTCCTCTGGTCCAAACACTCTGTTTCTTGATTCCTCCATTGTGTAAAATGTTTCACTCGTTCATATCAATTTGGCTATGCAGTGGAATTGGCAGACTATACTCATTGGTGCATCCTTCTTGACCTTCCTTCTCACCTCTAAGCTCATTGTAAGAAATTACGTACATATTGAAATATCAAGTAGTTTTTTCTTTTGTTTTGATCGTAAATTGATACCTCTTGGCCTGCTGATGAGACAGGGGAAAAAGAGTAGAAAACTGTTTTGGATTCCAGCGATTGCGCCATTGATATCAGTTATCGTTTCCACCTTCTTTGTCTACATAACCCGAGCCGACAAACAAGGAGTCCAAATCGTAAGAACTCACTCAGCCTATTCTAAGTAGTTACTTGTGCCACAAGCGTTTTGACTTTGTGTTAACATGTTTCGCTTTTTAATGAATGAAGGTGAAACACCTTGACAAAGGCATCAATCCTTCATCTTTTCATAAAATCTACTTCTCCGGCGATTACCTTGCTAAGGGCGTTCGCATCGGTGTAATCGCTGGAATGGTCGCCTTAACAGTAAGTTCCAAATTAACAAGTCATACTTTAGTCTCAAAACCAATTGGCTATAAAGCACAATTTCCTAATCAAGACCCGCATATTTTAATCCACAGGAAGCTGTAGCGATTGGAAGAACATTTGCTGCAATGAAAGACTATCAAATCGACGGTAACAAAGAGATGGTAGCACTAGGTGTTATGAACGTTGTTGGGTCGATGTCTTCTTGCTACGTAGCGACTGGATCATTCTCGAGATCAGCTGTAAATTTCATGGCTGGATGTCAAACTGCGGTTTCAAACATCATAATGTCAATCGTCGTTCTCTTGACATTGCTCTTCCTCACTCCGCTATTTAAGTACACACCAAACGCCATCCTCGCAGCTATTATCATCAATGCGGTGATTCCTTTGATTGATATCCAAGCTGCGATATTGATCTTCAAGGTCGATAAGCTTGATTTCGTCGCTTGTATGGGAGCTTTCTTTGGTGTCATCTTTGTTTCCGTTGAGATCGGACTTCTCATTGCCGTACGTCTCAAGATTTGGAAACCCATGCAATCATGACGAACCTAGTTCCTTCAATCATAATTTGATGATTTTCGTTTCTGTGTTTGTGGACAGGTCTCTATATCATTTGCTAAGATTCTCTTGCAAGTAACAAGACCTAGAATCGCCGTTATCGGAAATATTCCAAGAACTTCAGTTTACCGAAATATTCAACAGTATCCTGAAGCCACTATGGTTCCAGGGGTTCTTACGATTCGTGTTGACTCCGCGATTTACTTCTCGAACTCAAATTACGTCAGAGAAAGGTAAGCCCTAAACCACGTTCTAACCTTAGCCAAGATCTGTTACTTGGTTAAAAAGAAGCCTAACTTGGAAACCCTTGAATATACAGGATCCAAAGATGGTTACTAGAGGAAGAAGAGAAGGTGAAAGCATCAAGTCTACCAAGGATCCAGTTTCTAATCATCGAAATGTCACGTATGTTAACTATAATACTAACTAATCCCTTCTTAATTATCTCGAGTTTTTTCCCTTCTAAACAAAAATTAACGGAAACCATATTTTCAGCTGTTACGGACATCGATACAAGTGGTATCCACGCCCTAGAAGACTTATACAAATCTCTCCAGAAGAAAGATATTCAAGTAAACATATATAAACAAATAGATTTACGGATTTTATTTTACCTAAGCAGTCAAAGTGAATTAGTTGAAGAAGATTACCTTTTTGGAGAGTTGCAAAATATTGACTCTGTTTATGCGTATATAAACAGCTGATTCTTGCGAATCCCGGACCGTTGGTGATAGGCAAGCTACACTTGTCGCACTTTGATGAGATGTTAGGATATGACAATATCTTTCTGACGGTGGCTGACGCCGTCGAATCTTGCTGTCCAAAACTCTCAGACGAGGTCTGAAATTCGAAGATAATGACGAAGAAAGAAGATGCTCTAAGTGTTGTACAGTAGAGTTACGAAATTGAGTTTTGCTTTCAGTTGGTGTATCTTTGGTCCCCTTCTCTTTATGATACAAGAGAGGTTAAGTGTAAACTTGACCTCTAGGTCCTACCTTCGCGTCTTGTTGTTCACTTTCGTAATAAGTATAGATTTACCGGATTGCCATCAAGGCCATTTCAAATCGAAATTCTTATATCATAAAAAAAAAAATCAAATTAAATATAGATAGGTTGGCGAATAATTTGTTTTGTATAAAGACGTCGTTATGAACCTGAACCAGAAACAAAGCCAGATTCAAAAGTGGTTCAACACTGACTATATGATAAGATTGCTCTTTTTATACTTTATGCAACGCACAAATGAAACGGGTTTTTTATAATTTTTTTTATTTACTTAGATATGGTCGTGATGGCTTCTCTCTGCTATATTGGGCTTTATCGGACAAAGCCCAAACTATATGAATCCACGAAAACCCATTCCTTTGTGAATTTTTTGAAAACGCGGCGTTTTAAAAAGAAGGAAGAAGTTTTCCATAAATCTCGTCTTTACATCTGCTGTCACTGGTCAAGGAATTGAAGAGCTTGAAGAAGCAATATTGGAGATTGTTGGTCTCCATCGTGTCCTCGCTGTAGGACATCAATGGAAAGTGAATCATATTCAATTCTACATGTAAATTTTGTTTCTAGCCGTTAACTTTTGAATGTTGTATTTACACCCCCCCCTCACTTTTTGTGTTGTGTATCAGATACAATGCGAGCAACTGGTGGACGAAAGAGGCGTTATTGAGGCTGAAAGAAGCAATCGAAGATGAGATTACGATTGATTTCTGGATGATTGAGCTGAGAGAAGCTGCGTTGGCGCTTGCTCATATCAATGGCCAAGATGTCTCTGAAGAGGTCTTATCCTCCATTTTTGCCAAGTTTTGTATTGGTAAATAAATCATTGCTACTTAATGTTACTCAGTGTCTACAATCCTGCATCCTAATAAAAAAATCCTATTTTTATTGATTTTTTTTAAAAAAAAGAATATTTTTAAATATCATTACAGATGGTTCTTTTAAAGTAAAAAAGTGCATACGTATGGGTATAGTAAATGTCCTTGTAAAGTATTATCATCGTTAATTGATAAACAACTTCAAGGAGAAAAAATATAATAATGAAAGCGAAGAACGAAAAGGAAATCCCCCGACCAAAAAAATTTGTATGGACCATATGTTGAAGCCCACTAGTGAAAGAGAAGATGATGGCCCACTTTTAATTTCCGAAATTGATATTTGGAACTGGGACCAATTTATGTGTTTGGTTGGTTGCTGTAGAATAAAACCTTTTTTTTGTTGTTTTGTCTAGTAAACGAACGAATCAGCAATCAAAGAAAAATAAAATAAAATAAAATTAACGTCTCTTCACTTTTTTGCTTTGTGTCCTCTTGTCCTCTCAATCATACCAAATCCTCTATTACCACCAAACTTCCACGTCAGCTTCAGCTTCCCCTTTCACTGTCATTTACTACTATTATTTAACAAAATTATATATAAAATTTACGCAAATTTAATTCAATTAGTCATACTCATATGTGTATATGCTTTGGTATCACATCTACCAATAAAATCGTAATTTTCCATTTCAGGTCATTAAATCGATCTCAAAGTACTGTCAAATGAATGCTCACGTTTTTGTGTGTTGCATTCAAATTTGAAATATATATGGCTCCTGGTTTAAACTACTAAAGCATATATACATGCTGTGTATAGTGCCACATACATAAACTATTTTCATCTAATTTTAATTAAAATACAATGATGAAATACATGGTAGGAACATAGTTTGGTACAATGTGCCACTCTGTTTTATCTCTAGTTTTTCTGTGTAAAGAGGTGACAATGCACCAATCAGAAAAAGCTTCTGTTGTGATTTTCGATCAGAGTATTTTATAAGGATATTAGAGCTTTTAAGAAGTATCTTCCCCATGCAAAAATATGCTACTTCTAACATTTTTTGTTTGGGCAATTAATCGTCATGTACTAAAGTTACAGTAAATGTTGAAATTTGGCGAGAGATATGAGGCATGTGAAGTGGAGAAACGAGAGAAGGCTCTATAAAATTGCAAAGGGCGAATTGAATTAAACATTGTTGTCAACAAGCTGGTCCATTTTTAGGAACAAAATAACAACATTTCCCTTTCAATTTTCATTATTATCAACATTTTTTCTTATATAATTATTATTAATACTTTTTTCTTTTTAACATGTTGGCCTTTTTTAACATGTTGGCATATGGTCTAGTGGCTTTTATATTTGGAAGAAACCAAAGATCTAACTATGGTTAAATGTCCATGGAGACATGGAGCTTCCCACCGACTCTGGTGATTTCTGGCTTATTATTTATATTTTAGAAGTTTTTTTTGTCAACCTAGTCTAATAGCTTTAATATTCTCTTAAACATCGTGAAGGTGCTAAATTTGAATCCCAGACATGTGTCATTAATTTCAGAGATGACCATCACTATGCCATATGATCTTAACTATTTTAGAAGTTGAAATGAGTTTTTTTTTTTTTAATAATTATTATTGTTTCTTTTAACCTTATTTTGTGGGAAGAAAATGACGGGGTGAAATGGACAATTAATTCTTTGGGGGCAACTATCGTTGATGTGGAAAGTTAATTATTTAATTTGGTGGGCCCGCCATTTAGCCCAATGGGCCCTTTCTCGAATAGTTGTGAAATTTTAGCCTTGCTGTTATCGAAAAGGGAAAAAACCTGTTCCTTAAGAAATGAATATGGTAAATACGATTTAAGGATTGATTAGTTCTCTGTATTATAGTATCTGGTAATACTTGTTGGTGTTTGAAAATAATTACGAAATACTTTTTATTATTTAGTATTAATTTAAATTTTTCAAAATTAATAACGTTTACAGTTTTTAACGAGTTAAATATCTAAAAATATTAAAAAATAAATTTAACTTAAAATCAAGATATATATAAATAATAAATTAAAAATTTATAAACTAAGATGAAAAATCTAAGTGAAAGAACAACTAATAAGCCATATATCATTGAAGGAGACTGATTTAAATATAGTAGATACATATTCGGATGTATATTTTTGAGTCAATACTTTTGTCTATAATATGTTCCCATTATCATCTCGTTACCTGTTTAACCTTAAATAACTTATATATTTTAATAACATAGAAGTTTTACTATGCAACATAAAATAATTTTTGTTACACCACCACATACCAAATAGTAGTATTAGTACAAACAGAATAAATTCTAAATGATCAAAATTAATTTTAGAATTCTGACGTGGCACGTGAAACGAAAAATAATAGATCAGAAAGAAATCAACGGTTCAGATTCAGTCCTCAGTTTATGGTTGTTCTTTATCTTCTGTGTCCCATCTCCTTCCTCTTTCTCTTCTCACTCTCTCTAGAAACAAAAGAAGAACAGAAACAGAGCACACACACACACTAATACGATGTTACTTGGAAAGAGACAACGACCGCCGGTTAACAGAACCACGAGTCTCTCGGAGATAAAGTTCGATCTGAACCTTCCCGGAGAATCAGAGGTATCATCAAATCAGCAGAGTCCAAGCCAAAATCCCGTGGTTGGACCGTACGGTTCCAACGGTCAACTCGTAGCAGCAGCCATCGATCAACACCGTGGGATATTAGATCAACGGTTTTTAGCTACGGTCACACCGAGAGGTAACCTGAGGAGACACTCCGGAGATTTCTCCGACGCTGGACATTTCTTAAGATCTTGTTCCCTCTGCGAACGCTTACTAGTTCCCGGCCGCGACATCTACATGTACAGGTATATATATAATCAATTTTTATCATAGTAAAATTTGCAGCGTTACATATTGATGATGAACCGATATAAATCGTCTGTGCTTTTATTTTCTTTTTGTTGCTTTAATCGTTTTGTTTTTTTAGCGTTTGGAACAAAAACATTAATTAGCTTCAAAAGATATTGGGTTTAACTAATATGAATGTTTTGCGATACTTCATTTTGTTGCTTAAAGTTGAGATATTGAATAATTAGTGATGATTTTTGTGTGATTAAAATGGCAGGGGAGATACGGCCTTTTGTAGCTCAGAGTGCAGGCAACAGCAAATGGCACAAGACGAGAGGAAAGAGAAAGGTAAACCGGCAAAACAATCGACGGTGGCAACCACCGCAAAACCCGGCAAAGGAGGGAGAGCAGCAGCCGCCGTGTAACCCCCCCCCCCCCCATATATATCCACATACATTATAGTATATATATTATGTGTGGCTTGCTATGTGTTTGTATATGATAATGATGGGGTATTACGTATTCAAAGCATTGAGCGTTCATTAACGTATGTTAATTACTCTCGTGTCTTGTGTTGGAATTATATGCTTTTTCGAGGGTTCAAATTCTACAAGTTTTGATCTATTTTCAAATAAAATTTAAATGTATGTAAAACTTGTGTAATTTTTAAGTACTTGATGAGAAAATTTTAAGATTACAAATTTACAGTGAATTTTTGTGGTTTAGGATATTTTTTAATTTCTTAATGCAGTTTAGGAGATTGAATCTAGATATTTAGAATCAAAGATAAAACAAAGAAATTAAGGATATTAGCAGGAGTAATTTTGTATCATGAGCTGGATATCATCGGAGATTACGAAGAGATCATTTTTTAAAAATTTAGAAAAAGCAGCGTGATTGATCAAAGTTAGAACAAGTTTGTGTGTCTGTCTGAACATCAACCTTCTCAGCAAAAAAAAAAAAAAAAAACAAATAAAGAACATCACTCTGGAATCGATAACGTTTAATTATTGGAGATTTAATTCCCAATTTTCAATTTAAGTCAACTAAAGTTGATGTACAAGTTTTTACTGGCTGTGACCTTTTTTCTGTACCTTTTTAAAACACATTTATAAAATATACCGATATACATACAGTGTTCGTCTTTGTATATGACCATATTATTTCTTAGTTATATGTAAATTTATATATGAATAGACGAGGTTAAATTAAATACGATGTTGCTTGAGTCAGGAATCTAATGCCTAATCAGCATTGGTCCCTGTATCCACCAATCGGAAAAATTAATAGATTCTCGTATTACATATATATATTTTTTTGTGTTTAAAGGTCGCTACAATTTTGACAGATTCCTATTGAAATTTTTATGTGTGTTTCCGTTTTGTTTAAAACTTTTGCAAACACAAAATTTTGGGGCTATTCGTTTTTTTTTTTTGTTTCTTACGAAATGATTAACGCGACCTTTTTGTATGCATACTCAGTAAACATTAATAATATATAAGTACCTGAGGAAGCCGTGAGTTTCTTTAAATTACTTCGGCACAACAACGAAGATAAATCTAATTGTACATACATTTCAGAACAAATTCTATAATGTTTTATAGATTTTACGTCGAGAAAATTCTTCACAGTATTTTGTATAATGGAGTAAAAACAGAAATGGTACTTCAAATAACAAAAAATGTATTATAAAGTTTATAACGTACATATATATATATATATAGGCTGCTTTGTTGAATACATTTTGTAGTAGGAAGTTGATATTAGAACTTTTTTTTAACGTATTGAGTAATAAAATAGTACCACTAGGCCAAATTGGCATGTGTCCGCATCAAATTTGGCCAACTATCTGAATTCCAACGTCTCTTTGATCTCTCCAACCTAGCATCCATGCTCCTTAATTATTGTTTTACGAAACAAAAGCTGTATATTTATGTTTTTATATTAAAAAGGCTAAATCAAAAGCAAGTCCGAGTCATAAAAATAAAGATGGTTGGCATCTTTATCGACCAGATAAGATGGTAAGAAACTGAGAGTAACTACATGCATTCTATTTATTAATTATTTAAAATAAATCCACAAATTTCCAAGTAAATAAACTAGTTAGCTTCTGTGAAAAACAAAAGACAAATTATTAGCTTATTGCAATTAATTAAGTCAAAACCCTTTATCAAACCAGAACGAAACATGCATTATATATGTATATGTATCCATTATTAATTATTCACTTGGTTGGAAGATAGTCTTTATATATAAGCTGAAAATCTTGTTTTATAGCTTGAACTTTCAATGGAGAGAGATTAACAAGGATGCAGGTTTTCACAAAAATGATCATGCATGTGACTAAAAAGAAATATGAGCCAAAGCACAAAATTAATTGGCTAGCGTATTATATAATACTAGAGTCTGTGCCGTATATGTGTTAATGTGTGGTATTTGTTTTTTATGAGGGGACAAGAAATGAGAAGTTGTCCCGTTACTCTTTGGTTTTTCTACTTCTAATTATGTATATTAAAAAAATTAGTCTAAGTGTGGGGATAAGAATAAAGAGGTACACGTGCAAATATGCTTTCCATTCATTTTTATTTTTGTCTAATCCAGTTGGACAATAAATGTTATTGATCCATATTACTTGGACTCCAATATACACTAGGGTTTAATGATATAATACAAGTTGAAGTACAATTGAAAAAGGCTAAATTTGTGGAGTATTTTATTAAATCTCATTAGTGCTAACAGTCTTTGGATATTGATATTCACTTAATCACATCTAAGCACGGCCGTAAACTTCTTTCCGTTTGTATTAAGGCAATTACATTCTAAAACCAAACCCACGCATAGTATTTCGCCTTTATGCCACACTACAAAATTTTATTTTTATTTGATCTTTCATTAATTATTCGGATATAAGTGGTGTTGGCCCATTTTATATATTACGGATCTAGTTGTTCCATCCATAGTAAGCAAAGACAAGTGGGAACAGCTCATGTGAAGGTCTGAGTCATGTTAATTGTTTATTTTATTCTTAAGTTGGACTTTAACAATATCTCACGTATCTGTATTAAGACTTAGGAGTATACAACAACAACAAAAAACTCAATTGGTATCTCAATTATTTCGATTCTTGATCTAACTTTAGATATTATACTCTCATACACCTTTTTTGTAGAATAATTAAATATGAACTCTATTTAATTTTATAACCACACAAAGTATTATAGGATTTCAATTATGCCTTTCACAATAAAATAATAAAACGTTGTTAGACGGTGCTGTTAGTAAGTTCTTTTGATTTTCAAAATTACTTTCATTACCCTTAGAGATACACCTTAATAAACGAACTCATCTCCTTTATTAAGGTCAAAATCTGCATTGGCACCAGAATCTAATTTCCTCCTCTTTTTTTTCTACTTTTAAATTCTTCTAAATTACCTACTCATCAAATAGATCAGTCACATCACATTCACATGACCAGTACCAGCGTACACGAAAAATAAAAACTATTTAAAAGAAGTGGTGATAAAGTATTTTCTTTTGACCCAAAAAAGAGTATATTTTTAAACATAACAGTGATGAATGATCAAAATAATGATCAAATGGAGTGAAAAACAAAAAATCAAAACAATGGTTAAACAGAAAGGTTTTGGTTTGGTACGATAAAATAATTGATGTTCGCCACTAAATGTACACTACATTACATGAGTAGTCATAAATGTTATCATCATGTGATTGAATAAACTATGCTCAAACTTATTATGATGATGCTCATATTTTAACAGTAATCTCCCAGTATGTCCCCTTTTTCTTTTCTTTTTTTTTTCCATATTTTCACTGCTTCATTATTGTTTATTTGAAACAACTACTAAAATTTTGGAAGTTGCTAAATTACTAAAACAATGTTTCAAAATCATGTTACTTATTAATACATTTTTTTTTTGGAAAATCATTTAACCCTAATTTGTTAATAACAAAAATAATATTAATAATAATACAATTTAATTTTTTTTTATAATCAATGCTTACGAAATGTTATGATTGACGATTGCAATTGATGTTCACGATTAATATTTATTTTTAAAATTATGGTAAATTTGTTTTTAAAATAATAGTAAACTTGTTTATCAATTGATATTTACGTTTGTAGTCTACGTTTGTAATTGTGTTTTCTGTAATGCATACGCAAAGAAAATGGAACTTTCTTCGATCAAGAAACAGAAAAAAAGAAACGAGATGGAACTTTTGGATACTCCGCATTGAGTAAATATAAGTCCTTGTGAGTGCTGAAAATTGCTTGTAATGTATTTGATTCACTCAGGCCCATATTACTTCACACTCAGACCATACTAATGGGCCAAGAAGAAGATCTAAGGAAACATAATGGGCTTTAATTTAAATAATTTAGTTTTTGTTTGCTAGTTACTTGTTATCTCAGATAATTTACCTGCACCGTCGTTTTGGCCTTTCCGTTTTTTTTTTTGTTTTTCCTTAAAAAACTTAATTTCTGATGCTTTCTTACCATGTGAGCACCGACATACAGCAGCAACTACTCCTATCCAGCTGCGATCACGCAAACGCACCGCCTTTTTTTTTATTACATAGCGTTTGGGGGCCCACACGCTTCTTCCAATCATATACTGCCGCGTCATCATATTTTAACATCAAAACTAACGACAATGCCCTTCATCGCATACTAAATCTGACGCGCTTTCATCTTCCTTCCTAGATTCGCTCCTCTTAAATTTCTTCACTAAACTGCATTTCCTTATTCTCACTCCAAGTCCATAATCTCATCTCTCTCTTTCTCTCTGCACGTTTTCACTTCTCGAAAATGGCGAAACTAGTGATTTTGATGGTTCTCTGTATCTTGCCGGCGATAGCTATGGCGGCGAGGAGGCCAAGTATTGGTAAGAATACTTTGGTCGTTCAAGGTGGCGCTTACTGTGACACTTGCAAATTCGGCTTCGAGACTGTTGAATCCTCCTACTTTATTCCCGGTATGTATATCTCTTTCTTTCGCTCTGATTCTTCTAGATCTCATGGATTCACTTATTGCTCGTCATCTACAATCACTCCTGAGAAATTGACGATGATGCGGTTCTATTTAGTGTTTGATTCTCGATTCTTATAGCTCCGTTTGTTAGATCTGACGGATTCGCTTACTGTTGATGTTACGTCCTCTTAAGTGTTTGATTCTAGACTCTGATGGATTAGTTTGCTAGATCTTAGGGCTTTCGCATTCTGCTTAGTCTTCATTCTCTATTCTGATGAATTAGTTTGCTAGATCTGAGAGCTTCACTCACTGTTGATTCTCGAGTCTCGTAATACATTTGCTGTCCTAGATCTGGCTACAGTGTTGATGGATTCACGATTCGAAATCGTGAAGTACCTTGATTTGCTGCTTACGTAGCTTTGTTACTTGAGATTAAAACTTCAATCTGAGCAAAATAAAAAAGATAAAAAAAAAAAACTTGTTAGGCTTTTCACATTCCCATTTATATTTCTTGACGACAGTGAGAATTGTTTTGTTATAATATAGGTGCAACGGTGAAGCTTGTGTGCAAAGACAGGAAGACAATGGAAGATATGTACACAGACGTAGCTGTAACAGACAATTTTGGAAAGTACAAGTTCGTTGTACACGAAGACCACAAAGACGAGATGTGCGATGTTATGCTTTTGAAAAGCCCAGAAAAGAGCTGCTCTAGAATCTCTAGAGGACGTGAAAAATCCCGTGTCATCTTAAACCATTACAATGGCATTGCCTCGCAGATCAGGCACGCCAACAACATGGGATTCGAGAAAGATGTTGCCGATGTGTTTTGCTCTGAGCTGATTAAGAAGTATGTGGTTGATGAAGATGAGGTTTAGATTAGTAGACCCATCTCTAATAATTGTTATGATCTGCTGTTTTCGAAATATATTTGTATTATGTTATATTTACTTGGCTTAGATGATGATGACTCCGGTGATCGGAACTCTGTTTCTGTAAGCTTCTTCTACTGATGTGTCACTTCCCTGCTTGGGAAGTGTCTTTAATGTTGATTTCTTTTAATCGGATCTTGGCTGAGTGAGTGAGGTTTCATTAAAGCTTTACATATATGTCAGCCGAACTTATAATTTTATGGAGATTATGGTCCAAAACATGAGCTACAAACTCAACCCTCTAATCTTAATTATAAACTATCCCAAATTAAAATAAAACAAAAAAAAATCCTCAGGATTCAAGTCTTTGGGCTACAAACTCAACCCTCTGATCTTCTTTTGGTATCGAACAAAATCTTAATGGACTTTTATGGGCCTAGTTATTTCTCTTTCCTATTTAAGCAAACCAAAGACCTCAGGTTTGATTTCACATTGACCAACCCCCATAAGCTAAAATACATCACCAAACTCAATACTCCATTACTATTTTAAGGTATTTCTCAAAAACTTATGCAATTTCACTTGCCGTTTTATTCGAAGAAAAAGACCAGAATACATAAAGCAATTATGGAAAACAAAAATAATAATAATAAGTTAACAAAATTCTAATAAAAATCACGAAATGTGAAGAAAGGGCCAAAAAGACAGAAAGCCAGAACAGCAAATTGCCAAATGTCAAACCCAGTTGGTCGCCGTCAGAAAAGTTCCAATTCGTAGAAGAACAAAAAAAGAGTCAAATAAACCCTAATAATTTAAATAGAGGCTTTTTATTGCAAATCAATCGCTGATCAATCCTGGAGTCGTGTTCCCATTAACTTCTTGTTTCTATTTCTTTCAACGTAAAGGCTAAAAAGAAAAGAAAAAAAAACGAGAGATTTTTCATTTCTGTTAGTATAAAGCTTCAATTTTTCGGTGTGAGGTTTAGTTGGGTGTACTGAAATCGACGTTTAGTTGAGTAATTTCATCTTTGTTCTATTGCTTCGCCATCCTCGGTTTCGTCGTCACAGCCTTTAACAGGTATGTTTTCTGTATTGACCTGCATCGAATTTGAGATCTTTAGTTTAATCACTTAGAGTATTCTTGATTACTGCTAAGTTTTATAATTTTTTACCCTTTTTGATTATTATTATTATTTGCGCATAGGAGTTTTGTGGAAATGGCTACGGTTGTGTCTCATCAAGCGATTTGGTCTTTTGCTTCTCCTAAACCTTCTCATTTCAAAGCTTCTCAGTTTCTAAAGCAGCCTTTGAATGTTCCTATGAAACTCAGACAAACACGATTCAAGATCGAAGCAACTGCATCTCAGATTCCCGTTCTTGACACTGTCTTGTCTCCTTCCAAGAACATCCCTCATGCATACAAGAAAAAATCAAGTATGCTGCTTTCTTCGTGGTTCCTTATATGAGTATATATTAAGAGTGATGAAGAAACATTGAATCAAGTTCTTTATTTTCATGTGTTATTCAGATGAAGCAGCTTTGATATTGATTAGGCATGGAGAGTCGTTATGGAACGAGAAGAATCTATTTACGGGTTGTGTGGATGTTCCATTGACTGAGAAAGGCGTGGGAGAAGCTATTGAAGCTGGGAAGAGGATTAGCAACATACCTGTAGATTTGATCTTCACATCATCTCTAATCCGTGCTCAAATGACCGCAATGCTTGCTATGACTCAGCATCGCTGCAAAAAGGTTACAAACAGATTGAAAAATTGTTGCTTTTTTTTTCTTTTTGTTCATGAAGTTGCGCTATTTGACTTGCTGTAGTGTCGATTCTCTAGGTTCCGATCATCTTGCACGATGAGAGTGAAAAGGCGCAAACTTGGAGTCATGTTTTCAGCGAAGAAACTAGAAAACAATCTATCCCAGTTATAGCGGCTTGGCAACTGAATGAGAGAATGTAAAACAACAAATGTGGCTTCTCTTGTGTTTCTTTCTTTTGAACGATAAGCATCTAAAAACTTGTATCCGACTTTCTTTTGGTCTTGAGTTAGGTATGGAGAGCTGCAGGGTTTAAACAAAGAAGAAACAGCAGAAAGATATGGAACACAGCAAGTTCACGAATGGCGTAGGAGTTACCACATTCCTCCTCCTAAAGGCGAGAGCTTGGAGATGTGCGCCGAGAGAGCAGTGGCTTATTTTGAAGACAATGTATGAATGAAGATATTCTTTTCAACTTTTTTTCTTCTAATTACTTACGTAATCGTTTATGCATATCCTTAAGAAACATTATAACTACAAATGCAGATTCAACCAGAGCTTGCTTCTGGAAACAACGTATTGATTGCTGCTCACGGGAACTCGTTGCGATCTATCATTATGTATCTGGACAAATTAACTTCTCAGGAGGTAACAAAACAATCTGATTCTGGTCCAGATTCGGTCTTTTTTTTTCACTTGGTTTTGCGGATTTGCTAAGACTTCGAAGTTTGTTCTGGTTCTCTCAGGTTACAAGTCTAGAGCTATCTACGGGTTTACCGTTACTCTACATCTTCAAAGATAGAAAATTCATGAGACGAGGTAGCCCGGTCGGTCCTACAGAAGCCGGTGTCTATGCTTATACAAAGGTAAACCAAACCAAATCAATTGTTTTGGTCGTTTCTTTATCGCCATGGTTATGACTACTTAGTTTTGCTCACATAATGCTTCATGGTTTCAGAGATTGGCGCAATACAGACAGAAGCTTGATGAGACCCTTAACTAATGGAAAATCTGTCTCTTTTTTTTTGGTCTTTCACTTTCTGAGTTCCTATGTAGTGAGAAAAGAATCATTAAGAACGGTTTTGTGATATGTACTAGATACACAAATCACGTTCATTACGTGTTATTTCAATTCCAAAAGCCAATCCAAAAGGAAGTTTCGTTTATATGTTTTCAGATTCAGAGATTAACGGTAAGAGGGAGCTCTGAATCTCCAACGGCTAAGAAATACTTTGCTTCTTCAACAACCATAACTCCAACTTCATTAGCTCTGCTCAAATGCTCACAAAGCCCAATCTCAAACTCCATCTCAGCTTTCTCTCCATTACTTAGCACAATGCTCTTAAACCCGACGAGCTGTTTCTCCACGCGTTTCCCTTCCTCTCCTCCTCTCTCGTGCCTCACAAACATCAGCACTGTATGTTTTCCGTTACGAGCTGCTTCGAGGGCTAATGCTTGATGACCCGGAGAACAAACGTCGTTCGGACTGATGTTTTCGTAAGTCAGTTTGGTTGGATCGCCGTTAAAGAGACCGAGACGAATCCTAACGGAGAAAAGATTGATTAGAGCTTTGTCAATGTCTGATTCCGACACTTTCTTCTGCTGAAGAGCTGATTTGGTGTGTTTCTGTAAGTATGATCCACAGTTTACGTCCATGCCGGCTTTGAGGACGTCAGCGACGGCGTCTTCAGGGGTTTTGGCGTACCCTTGGTCATCGTAGATGATTGAGACTGTGTCACAGTCGGAAGTAATGTATCTGAATAAAAAGAAACGATTTTTTACCATCAATGTGGCTTTAGAGTGTCAAGAAACGAGAAGAAGAGAGAGACGAACCCCTGGAAGTGCCAGAGACCACGAGCGGTTCTGGTCAAGAGATTTGGGTCAGCGCAAGAGGGAATACCGTTGACTCGGTTATAAGCGCACATGATGCCACTGGCTCGGCCTTCTTCTATGCATTTCTTGAACGGTGGTTGGTACGTCTCCGCTAGGTCAGCCAAACTCACATTTTTATTTATTTAATGAATTATTTTATTGAATAATAAAGTATTACACATAATTAACATGAAATTAAGAAAAATATGACTTAATTCAACTTTTTCCAAAAAAAAAAGAAAGAAGAACGTGATGTTATAGATATCCAAGCTCGAAATATTATTCCCTGTTATTTAATATGTATCGCATATATTGAATTTTTTTAAAAAGAAATTGAAACCAAACTAATCAAATTTTCTTTCTGATTAATAAATTGAATAAAACTGGAATGTTAACAAAATATGTGCATTGGGAAATAAATTTTGATGGGAAACAATAACCTTAAGTCTAATTTTATTGTATAACGGAAGAATATTATACTACATTTAATGTAAATGAGATGTATATATTGTGAACTTCATTTTTTTCTAATTCCTAACAAAACTTGACTCGATTACGATCAGTCTCCACGTCAGAAGTTCAACATGAAGATTATATGTTGATGATTATCTACGTACAAATACATATTCATGACAGGACGTAAAGGTTAGCACATATTCATGATAAGACGTAAAGAGTGCAATCAAGGGACAAAAATATATACTCTTTGATGCCCTATAAAAACGTCATTATGTAAAGATTTTACTTTAAAGGAAAAGCAAACTATTTTATTCGTTTGATTATATTAATTATGTATTATTAAAGGACTAAAGTAAATGAAAAAGTTAGTAATTAACCGTTGAAAAATGATTTGTAGAGAAGAAAGTTTACCTGAGCATTGAAAACGTAACGAGTGATACCTTTCCAACGGTCAAGATCATAAGCCGTGAAATGCTTACAACAAGCGGAGGCTTGAAGGTGACCGGAGAGTATTTTCCGAGCGTCAAAAGAATCACCTTGGAGTCCTCTGACGTAAGCCACCGCATAAGTTCCGGTCATCGTTGGATCCTCGCCGGGAGTCTCTTGGCCTCTTCCCCACCGTGGATCCCTAAAGATATTAATGTTGGGTGCCCAAAACGTCATCCCTTTCGCTTGCCCTGCGTTGTACACTCCTCTTGCTTCCTTTCCTATTACCTGAAACCTCAATTCAAAAAGTTTTGTATTACATTCTTTATGGACTTTTAAGAATCTTTTATGAACATACAGTTTGTGGAATTTTAGAACATTTTGGATTTTAGTGTTAAAAGTTTGGAAAACAAAACATGTGATGTTTTTTAAAACTATAAAAGCTTTTGGATTTAATATAGTAAGTTTCGATATTAGTTTAGATAATCTGGACTCTTGTTAGATATAAACTTCTAAATTCCACAAAAAGCTCATACATTAAAACAATTGTGAACTCACAAAATAGATTATTAAATTGATTAACTGAAACACGAAATAACGGTGAGAGAGAGAGAGAGAGACCGCACTTGAGCAATGCGGAACCATAGATAGGAGTCGAAGGAAGCGGCGGTTAGGATGACTTGAGGAAAGCTAGTGGCAGCTTTAACCGTTCCGTTAAACCGGATTCCGGGAGTCGGACCGACGTTGGCTACGCCGTGTAAAGCCTCTGACCACCATTCGTAAGCCGGCACTCCCAGACGCGGTATCCCCGGAGCTGTATTCACCAGCTGAGAGATCTTCTCGTCAATGGTTAGCCGTGAGACGAGACCGCGAGCTCGTTGGTTAATTGGGAGGTCGGTGCGGCAGAACTGAAAGAGTTTCGTGGTGGGATTCGATGGGTCGCAAGCGTGCGGCGGAAATGAATGAGGAGGAGCTGGATCGACGCCGTGAAGGAAGAAGAAAACAAAGAGAAGGAGAAGAATCAATTTAGACATGAGATGAGAGAAACTGTAAGAGAGACTGATGAGAGTGAGAGTGACAGAGTTCTGCTTATCACTGTCTTCTTGAATTGACGTAAATACCTCTTAGCTTAGACTTCGCATCGTTGACCTACAAACTATTATTGTAAATAACTCTCTAGTTACGGGCCCAACCCCATTAAGACTGATGTAACACTGCTCTTGGTCTTCGCTTTAGGGCATTTAAGAATAATTTACAGTGTTACAGCTTATCAGGCCCATTAAAATATTTTGGTAAATCTAAAAACATTAAATACTTAAGCTAGACGAATTGTCAGGAAATGTATAAAAATTAACCGTCCAACCAACCACGTAAAAGTTGAAATGGATAACAATATATATATATATATATATATATCATCACATTAACAACTTGGCAACTTGCAATTTCAAGCCACCTATCCCGATGTGCTATTCGCACAATAAATCTAATTGTAATCTACTACAGTATCAAATTTCATGTGGTCACGTAATTAGATTTGACCGGATACATAATGTCGTTGTCACACAAATAATAAAATGTTTAGTAGATAACTTCTTTTTTCTGTCTCAGCTAAAGTTATTTCGTATTAAAAGCTTCATAGAAATTATTTTCAGTACACAAATTCTCGCAGCAGCTAAATAAAAAATCAACAACTATACGTGACGTCATAGACTCGTGACCGGTTTATGACTAAATACCGTTGATTTGACGAATTGCCCTATTAAAGAGTGATTCTGAGATGTCGGTAGGATACTGTGGCCACGTACTAAAGAGTGACATTAACAACAAACATATTTTATTATTACAAATGTTACGAAAATTTCCTCATGTATCTATTTTATTATTAAATACTCCATTCTCTCCTAATTCTTTATTTATTAATAATGGTCTGCCGCTTGTCTCGTTTTTTTTAAATTTAATTTCCTGATATTTATGTCGTAATAGTAATATAATAATGACATTTTCTTCTTGATTTACAAATATTTTTTCTTTAACAAATTTGGGAAATTTTTTCTCAAATTTATATTTAGTTACAAAAGACAAAAAAACAAAAAAGAAACGCCAAACCAGTTCACAAAGAGAAACAAGAATTTACTGTCAGTATATTTTTAAACAATAAAAATTCTGGAATTTTTATTGTTTATTAAAAAAAATAGAAAAAAGAAGAATATGACCTTAGTGAGATCCCAATATTTCACATCAATCAATCAAAGATACCAAAGTGCGAAAATATAGAAAGAACTTCGAAAATAGATATTTTGTTATATACTAGATTTGTTGTTTCTGAAGAGTTTTAACGTTTTCATATTTGACCAAGAAACGACTGTTCCGGTAAACACGTGGGTCCCAAAGACTTCCGACTTCAACGTCAAATGTTACGCGGATTCCAAATTGGTTTTACCGGCTCCAACCGGTCCCATGTCTAATCATGGGACCCACCGAAAACGTCTCCTACCTCCACCGTTATAAGTAGGCCCTTTAACTCCTTCACGGCTTTAACTTGCTCTTCTCCTTCGATCAGCAAAAACATTCCATTTCCACAATATTTTTCTCGGTTTTTCGTAAATTTTCTCTGGAAAATCTTCTCTTTCTTCCCCGGAGAATTTTCCCGGTGAGCTCTTCGGATATCGTTGCTTCTCTCAACTTTTTGAACAGGTTTGTTTACCTTTTTCCTTCGACTATGCGATTGCAAGAAGGTTCCTCCATGACTGTTATATTATATACAAGTCTTCTTGATTTGTTCTCGATTGGTTTCACAAGGCTTTAGGATGGATATCTTCGACAACTCCGACCTCGAATACCTCGTCAATGACTTTCACGGTGTCTCAGATATCGAAGACGATGAACCTTTTGGAGAGGTCTATCACAAGAGTGAAACTGACTCGGATTTCGACGATGATTTTGAGCAGGTATAGTAAATACTTGTGTATACTGGTTTAATTTAGGAGCATAGTGGGGATGTGATCAATAAACAAAACCTTATGTTGTGTTACTCTTTAGACTCGGCAGAGTAAGACAAAGACTGATACTTCGGCATTAGAAGCTAGGAACGGAAAAGACATTCAGGGAATACCTTGGGAGAGACTGAATTACAGCAGAGATAATTACCGTGACAAGAGATTGCAACAGTATAAAAACTTTGAGAGCCTCTTTCGATCCAGACAAGACCTTGACAAGGTTTGTAACCTAAAGCTAAAGTTTATTTCCTGATGTCAAATTGAAACTGTTTTTAGTTTCGCTGTGCATCTGTCTTAATGATTTCTGGATTTGTTGTTGACAGGAATGCTTGCAAGTAGAGAATGGAAAACACTTTTATGACTTCCACTTCAATACGAGGCTTGTCAAGTCAACGATTGCTCATTTTCAGGTAGAGAACTTTCCCAGCTATGTTTGAGATGTGTGGTATATACTCTGTTACCTAATCTCTGGAGTCATCTAGTCTTTTTTTTTTCAATTGTTTCGTTTATAAAATACTCTGTTACTCTCTTGTGTTTAATAATCGAGTCTGCAACTGCAAACAGTACTAGGCACGTTGGCCTCTTATCATACCTGAGTTCTCTAGTTCCACGGAACCCATTTATGAAATTAGGGAATTCTTAAAATCAATGACATGCTGCTTTCAAACTTTAACTTTTAGTTATCCCCGCCACTCTATGAAATGGCAATTCAAAACTTAGTTTAAAGATTTTGAACATGGTTCTGTTGTTATTGTTTGTTTACTTTGGTTGTAGTGTTTTTTATCATAGAATCGTGTTTCCTGGTTTCTTATGTTCATTGTTCCCCCACCTCAGCTATACAGCTGGGGAATTGATTCACACAAAGTCCTTTTCTTTTGCAGATAATCTTGAAGGGTGCTTAATTTAACTCTCAAAATATAACAATTTAGGTTCGATTTTTATCAGGTACTACAATACTGTCTAAGGTTCTAACTGATTATAAAAAGTGTCAAGATATGTGTCTGTTCGAAGCAGAGTTGAGAAGTCTAACAACTTGTTTAGAGTTCATACGCATAATCATAGGCACAGAGTGTATTCAAGTTCTCTTGCATTGCATTAGCGTTGCCTAGTGTCTATTCTTAAATCATTGTGTGCTCATAATAGTCAAACAGAGTGACTTATAGAGAAAAGTAGCACTTGAAAACTCGTCACGTCATCCTCTACATTTTTGAGATGCTTTAACCTTTCTTAAACAGGTTGGGAGAGCAGCTGGTGCTCTAAGGAAACCTTTCTTAATATGGTATGATCGGAAATGTTTGCATATCTACAAGGACTCTCTAACTTGTCATTATTCTTTTTTACAGGGAATCTTTTGTTTGAACTTTCATTTGACTACTTCATGATCTGCAATATCTTTCATGATACCATGCTCTTGTGATTATTATTCTTTTTTCTGATTTTCGACTTCTAGTATTTTCTGGCACCGTTGCTTCCATAGGTCTATAGCCAAAATTTAGGATATTTCATATTTTGTATTTTGTCTGTAACACCGTGCTTGTTTCATCCACTCATTAGCCGCCGTGACATTCACTATTGATTACTGAGAAGGGTCGCTCTGTTTCCTTCTTGGCTTGTGTTCTGTGTGTGAACTTACATGTTTTCTTCTTTTGTTATCTTAAGATGACCAAATCTGGCTGATGTGAATCCTCATCTCTATGGTCTCATTTTTCAGCTGAGAAATTTGCTATGGGCGACATCAAAGCACGATGTGTATTTCATGAAGAACTGCTCCCTCATGCATTGGTCATCTTTGCTGCAAAGGGGCAAAGAAGTACTTGACGTGGCGAAGCCCATTGTTCCTACTATGGTGAGCAACTTTACTTCTTATGTCACTTGTCCATGAACCTCGGAGTTCAAATAAGTTAACGTCTGGTAATATAACCTGCAGAAGCAGCCTGGATTGTTGTCGCAGTCTATATCAAGAGTCCAGATAAGCACCATGGCAGTTAAAGACGATTTGATAGTTGCGGGAGGGTTCCAAGGGGAGCTTCTCTGTAAGGTAATAAACACGCTTAGGATTAAAGAATGATGTAATATTTGTAAATGTTGATTCTCACTCGCTGTGATCTTTCGATTCCAGAAAATCAACGAACCTGGAGTTGCATTCTGCACGAAACTAACATCAGCCGAGAACGACATTACCAATTCAGTTGACATATACAAGGCACCAAGGTAATTAAGCACCATGACTAAACAGAACATACATTGGTTGCCAACAAAAAAGCTTTTCTAACTCCAAAAACATGCTCTCTCAATCCATATAGTGGCTCGTTAAGGGTTAACACCGCGAATAATGACTGTACCGTCCGTACATTTGACGCTACAAACTTTGCCTTCCTCAACAGTTTCGTTTTTGATTGGTCGGTAAATGTAAGTTAATCACCATCTCTTGAGAATCCGAAGTTACATACTCTGTTTTCAAAAGTGTTCATGTTTTATTATCTTTTGTAGAACGTCTCGGCAAGTCCAGACGGTAAGTTGGTGGCTGTTTTAGGGGACAGTCCGGAGTGCTTATTAGCCGATGCAGGAACCGGGAAAGTGATCCACGGACTGGAAGGCCATCTAGACTACTCATTTTCATCAGCATGGCATCCAAACGGTCAAATCTTAGCCACGGGTAACCAAGACACAACATGCAGGCTATGGGACTTGAGGAACCTGTCTCAGTCACTCAAAGTGTTGAAAGGAAACATGGGAGCCATCAGAGCCTTAAGGTTCACTTCCGATGGACGGTTCTTGGCCATGGCTGAGCCAGCAGACTTTGTACACGTGTTCGACTCAGAAGCTGATTACACTCGGTGTCAAGAGATTGATCTGTTTGGAGAAATAGCGGGAATCTCGTTTAGCCCCGACACGGAAGCACTGTTCGTGGGAGTGGCTGATCGAACTTACGGTAGCTTGCTGGAGTTTAGCAGGAAGCGAAACCACTTGTATTTGGATTCCATATTCTGATCCAACTACAATCGTTATAAACCTGTAACTGTAAATAAATAAAACCTTCGCAAGGTTTTGAGTAATTTGGTTTTCGGTTTTGCTAAAATTAAGTCCAAACAAAACCATCTCGACTTTAGCTTCGTTTCGTTTTTTTTAAAGATATGATCATCAATTTGGTCTTTTGTTAGAGATCAAATAAAAGAGAGCACAACTTAGTTAAAAGTGTAAGGTTTTTTCCATGAATTGCAGTTTAATTGGTTTTACATGGGAAAGTGATTTGGGTTTGTAGTATTTTACATTAAAAAAAACAATTGGTTAATAAAAAAAAACTCCGGTTTCGTTTTTTTTGTTTACGGTTTTTGTTGGGCTTTTGAACCAATAGCCCACTAAGATAAGTGTGGTTTGTTTATTTTCATTTTTCCCGACTTGGGTTTAGTGAAAGAATAGGTTAAAAAGATATTAAGTTAGGTGATTTGATGGTGGAGAATTTCTTCCTAAGATGGAATTAAAAAAAAAAAAAAAGTAATTAAGGATGTGTCATGTGTGTGAGCCACTGAATGAAATGTTAAAGCTTTACGAAACATTCCTCATATTACACCAAACCTTCTACTCTCATTAGAGAATAAAAGAGTGCTGGATTCTAATTTTTCGATGAGTTTTCTTCTTTTTTCTTTTCCTTTCAGAAATGTCACATATTTAAATTGCATTAAGGAACTTTCAAATCCATAATAAAGCCAAGGAGCAACTCTGAGATATTTGTTCATCGAATGTAGTGGTGGTTTTACAATTCAAATTGGGAGCTATGTCTATTGATAACAACAACGTTATAGAATCCAAAAACAATGTACTAATTTTGGATTTCCAGTTATAAACTTATAATACAAAACTTGTGGTACTAAAAGTTAAGTTTTTTTTTTGTCTTTTAAATGGACCATATGTCACGTTATTCACGATAAAAAAACCAAAGAAGAAAACGGAATATGATTATTTTGAACAAAATCTGACGGCGACAATTCACCTAAAGTTCACATGCCATTCATCTTCCTCATTAAAACGACGTCCAACTGCTCTGAAAACGACGACACCCAATTTATATTTTCTGCAAAATCTTTTATTCAGTCAAAAACTTCAATTCCTACAATCTATTTGTATCCGGAAAGTTGAGTCACAAAGTCCTTTTAACCATATTCATTTTAAAAATGTACTGATAATAATGAATCGAAAAAATTATCAAATTATAGGTTGATTTGTTTTACCTGAGGAGGATAGTTCAAAAAGAGAGGAAGAGACAGCTAGTTAGATGACAATACAATCTGGGCCATTGATCATGAAAACGTGGCGTAAAATTAACGGTCACTGGATTTCAAAAGTCTCGAAACGGCAGTGTGTGACAGAAACCGCGTGTACTTTTCAAAGTAACGATGAGATGGGCACGCGCAAGATCCTATTGGATAATACCTTTTTCATTATACTTTTATTTTTATTTTTTTTGTCAAAAACCAAAATACCAGGTAATCTGAATTATACATGAGTAAAAGTGCATCTTTCTAAATTTTTGTGCATTGTCAAGTATCCTCTGTCGATCATGTGTATGGATGAATATGATGTGTCGTAAAATATTATATATTTTTTAGTTATATGCTGTACTCATCATTTTTCAAAATTAAAAATCATTTAACTTGTATTTAGTTTTTATCAAAAATAAACTATTTGAATAAAGCAAATATTTCTGATTGGTCGATACACTTTTTTCTTAAGTGGCCTTATAAATGTTGCTTCCATTTTATTATGCGGATTGCTTAACATTTATGCTCATAGCTTATTTATATTGTATACTTTTCTATAGCGCGCAGATCCGCCGCTATTTAGTCCACCGTGAAACTCGAAGCCTCTTCCGCCGCTAACGGCTTACGTGTTCAGTGGGCACGTGCTTGCCACATGCGTCCCCTGCTTCGCCTCGCGTCTTCCATGCTCCTCTTCTGAGTGCTGACTCTTTCTTATATATATAAACAAAATAATTATTTGAAATTTTAATCTTTTTAAATTCGTTACGCCAGTAGCTAATTTCTCCATTTTTATATGCAGGTGGTATTACAGTATGCTTACCAAATTGGATTTAGTTTTCTTAAGTTTGTGTACTGGGTAACGATGCAATAACATGTTTTATTTCTTCACGTTAAATTATTTGTTTCCATCGCTAATAAAAGAGTAATAATTAAAATTCGTTGACCCCAAAAAGGAGCCCCATAATATAATTAACTACGATAGAGAAGGGAATGCCCTAACCAAACCGAAAACCAGAAATATTAGGTATTTTACAAACCCTTTTTAATATAGATGTGTATTAAATACAAACTTCATAACGAAAATCGTGTTTGTATTATGCCTTATCTCCATGATAATTAATGTTGCGTTCTTGTGATCTTTGTCAATATATTATAATCATACTCGTCCAGGTAATCAAATTCTACATAAATGCATTCAGAAAGTTACCCTTGGACATTGCACGAGTTCATCAGAGTCTTTGTTTTTGTGTGGTCGGGCATTTGTATAAAAGTTATAACTTTTATTATAGCGATACATTCGAGCTACTTCGAAAATGTGGCTATAAATAAAATACACAACGAGCAGATAAGATGGCGAAAGGTTCGGACTTTAGCTAAAAAATGGAGGAATCAAATACAAAATTGGTGATATAATATGGTAATCATAATGGTGGAGTTCTCCGCCAATCCGTCTCTAACGCTCTAGAGACTTCTTAATGTTTTTTGTAATAATTTATGTCAACTAAAGTCTAAACTACCCATTATAATTATCATGATTAATACTTGCGACTAAACAACAACTTTAAATATTATCTAGTGATGTAAATCTATGTCACTATCGGCGTCTTAGGATATTTTTCTTAATTCCATATATTATTTCTTATATAGCGTTGATATTTGAATTTTGAACCACATTCATTTGGCTAATTCCGTGGAAAATTCGTGGTGATTACATGTATTAATGGTATAATACATACGAGTAAAATGTGAAAACTTGCATTGTAAATAAATGTAAAGGAAAAAACTCACGTCCTTCATTCGTCGTCTGGTGACTTGCAGATTTTTATCTAATCTGATAGTTTAAGGCGTTATAATTCCACAGAAAATCTATTTTGTAACGTTAAAAAATATCCGTAGTGAACTAAATCATCATATAGTATATTTTTTACATCATAATGAATTTGTTGTTTGTAGTCTATAAAAATTGCTTAAATTATCAAATAGTTGGCTACGAGCCAAGATTAAATTTTGTTCGTAAACAATGTCTTTCTTTATCTCGACTAATAAGAATGTAATAAAATAGAAAAGGATTAGGTGACCCATTATTAAGAAAGAATATCACAACTGTTTTGGAAGCAGCCTGTGCCGTCACTCACCATCTTATTCTTATATTTTCCTTACCATTATTATCAACCAATTATTTATTATAAAACATCATTACTTAAGTCATATTATATTTTTTTCATTTGAAATGTATGATATTTTAGTTAAAAACACAATGATTACAACATGTATTTTTAAAAAACACATCTTTCTTTAAAATTTTAAACTAAGATTAGTTTATTTATAAAAATTATGACATATAATTATTGATTACATAGTTTTCATTAAAATTTAAACTAACTTAAAATATCAAAACATCTTATATTTAAAAATATTAAACATGTTAAAAATCTTATATGTTAAAACGGAGAAATTATATATGAACAGATTTTGAAAATAAAATGAAATGGTTAAGAAGGATAATAAATATCATGTTAATAACTGGTAGAATAATATATAAGGTGCAACTTATTATTTTGCTTCAAAAATGACGTAACTAGTTTTATCTTATATATAATCATAACTAAAAATATAGTAATTGTAAAAATAAATCATACAACAAATATATTGATATTTATATAAAACCAAATAATTTTGGAATTTGACTAAAATAATAATATTTTCACTAAAATTTACTTCACTAAAAACAAAATTGTAGTAAATTCAGGATAATCTATGTGAAATTATGTGCTGATCTATATATTTTAATTAGTTATCTTAAAAATTGTATATATAATATATATACTGAAATTGTTGTGGAAACTGAAAAGTATGAAAAATTAATAATAAATACAATCAGATGTTTTTATACGTTTACGGCATTTCCAAAACATTCTCTTAACTCATCATGGTTTAAGAACGGTATGTGAATCTAACTTAAAATTCACAGCCTATATTTAGGTAAGATCCTCTTCAGAGCATAGATAAGTGCAAGAATTGCTATGGACTTCACATTTTTAAACGTTCATTTTGTGGGGAAAATATATATATTAAAAAGATACAATTCTCTATTTTGAGAGGGGTGCCATGAAATATTCGCCTCTCCTGCATATGATAAATACTTTATTTACATATTTTCCAAATAATATGTTTAAAAGTGAAACAGGAAAAAGTTAAAGTTGATTATGTCGAAAAAACAAGTTTTTAAACTTATTACAGGTTCTTACTGTTACAATTATAACTAATCTGACAAATAGGACAAAATCCATAACAAATGGTCTGCAACCCGTCAAGTGTGAACACAAGCCCAAAATGGTCAATAAAATCAGGTCTGACTATTGACTCCACAAAATGAAATGGGGACACGTGTCCTGAAATGTAGACCACCTGGCCGCTACTTACATACATATTACACGCGTCAACCATCCATTAGCTGCATCTTATCTCTCTACCGGCTCGCAGGTTAACTAAAGAATCAGTTTTACTTTTACCTCTTTCGACTCGTTCTCCGGTTCGATTAATCAAAAATTTAGATAACTAACATTTTTAGAAATCATCAAAACTGCAAATTAAATAATTTCAGTTGTTTGTGAAAAGAAGGAAGTATTAATTAGAATCCATGATTACGTTGGACTTCTTGCAAAGTCAAGCATTTGTTTAAAGGGTTTTCGAATATTTAAAGAAACGTTTTACTGTACATGACAGTTTATTTACATATCTGTAAACAAAATAATTCAGTATGCAAAATTATACTGTTCATGTTGAGCCATCATGAACAGTGTACAAATGTAAAAATTTACTGGGTTTGCTTAGTTACTTGTACTATTTTACATAAAATATATCATTTTAATAGTTGTTAATCACAAAATCTAATGAAAACCCTTATGTTTATTTTTATTATGTATATTTACTTTCTATAATTTTAATTATTTTATAATAATCTATTAGTTTTTAATGGTTAAAAACATATTACATTAAAAATCAATATATTTTAACGTTTTATTTAAATCAATTTTGTATTTGCAGTAAATATTTTTAAATATTTTATCTAGAAAATATTAAATATAAATGATATATATTTTTTGAAAATTTGAAAATATAAAACATATTACGTTAAAACATATAACATACTAACTAACATATTTTTCAGAATTTATTTCATATGTTTTAAATTTATAAATAGATTAGATAAATTTTCATTCATCTACTACATATTAAGTTTTTAAAATTTTCTTTATAACTAAAGTTTAGTTTATTCACATTTACAAATATTTTCGTTCTAGTGATTGTCATGTTTCATGTCAAGACACTATTTTGAAATGTTACTCAGTTCTAAAATTGATTATTACCTTTCTGTTGTTTTAAGTTGCCAATTTTTTGTTTTTTGTAAAAATTAGAAAAATCATTCGATTATTTATTTTTGTTTGGTTTAGCTTTTTGAAATTTTAATTTTTAGTTCTAAAATAAATAATATAAAAATTAGATTTATAGTTGAATTTGATGCAATTTTTATTTGTTGAAATTTATATAAAAATATTTTTTATTGAATTAAATAATAGTTTATTTTGGTTGAATTTGGTTTTAAACAAAATTAGCTAGTAAATTTTAATATAATTATAGATTCGTAGTACATTATTATACAGTTTTCTATATATTTAATAAAATATTAGTGTTTTAATGAATTTTAGTCAGCTTGATTTAATTGTATAAAATTCTGATTTGGTTCCAAATTTGATAATTAGTATTTTTATTTTATTAAATTATTTTATAACATGGTTTGGAGTATGGAAATTTTGTCCAGATGTGAGGAAGAAGATAAATTTAACGAAAAGTTTTGGGTGGATTTACAAAAAAGATTTCTGATTATAAAGATAATTTAGATTATATTATTAAACTTCTAAAAAGTAAGTTGCTTAATAAATGGAAAACATCGAAGTGAGGAAAAACGCAAAATACGAAAAAATGAATAAAAAAAGGAAAATAGTGTGAGGAGACAACCCCCACTATATAAAGAGAGCCAAGCTGGTGAGGTTAGAGCATCATCGGTGAGGCTGAGAGTAAATTCACTACAAAAACTGAGCGCTCCCAAAAAAAAAAATATATATATTTGTTAGATAATAATTGCAATTGTTTTTCTCATTTGATCTTCAAAAATCTGTTTTCCCCCGTTTCTTCGATCCCTTTCTGCTAATCATCTGTCTTTCAAAAAACAGGAAGAAAAAGAAATTTCGGTTTCTGGGTTTATTTATGTTTGAATGGTTTTGTTTGATTATTCATTCAGAAAATTCAAGCTTATGAAACTGTGTTTTTATTTTTTAATCCGCACATAGAATTGAAAGCCAGGTATTTTCAGAAAGAGATTCTTTTTCTTTTTTTTTCAAAATTTTCTTCTGAATTTATCTTTTTATTTTTCATAGATTTAGCCGAGGGTAATTTTTTTGTTCCCTCCTTTTGGATCGACACAGAGGTTGCTTATTTCAAACCTTTTCGATCCATTTTTATTTTTTTTGAATTTTCTCGGAAAACCCTGTTCTTTACTTTTGATAAGAATCAGGTGAATTTTTCGGATTCAAATTTTATTTTTCTCTTCTTCAGAAATTTCATAATCTACAAATTGTGATGGAAGCTGCTATGAATTTGTACAGTAGCAGAACGATTCATCAATCAGAATCGTTTGGTGGTGAACTCATGGAAGCGCTTGAACCTTTTATCAAAAGCGTTTCCGATTCTTCTTCCCTTCCTCCTCCTTCCGCGTCTGCGTTTTCTCTTCCTACCTTCCCTGGATATTACCCGGAAGACTGTTCAACGTTCATGACCCAACCGTTTCCGTACGGGTCGGATCTTCAGCAAACCGGGTCATTAATCGGGCTCAACAACCTCTCTTCTTCCCAAATCCACCAGATACAATCTCAGATCCATCAGAATCATGCTCTTCCTCTTCCTCCCACGCTCCACAACTCTTTCTCGAATCTTCTAAGCCCAAAGCCGTTACTGATGAAGCAATCTGGAGTCGCCGGATCTTGTTTCGCCTACGGTTCAGGTGTTCCGCCGAAGCCGACGAAGCTATACAGAGGTGTGAGGCAGCGTCACTGGGGCAAATGGGTGGCTGAGATCCGTTTGCCGAGGAACCGGACTCGTCTCTGGCTTGGGACTTTCGACACGGCAGAGGAAGCAGCGTTGGCCTATGACAAGGCGGCGTATAAGCTGCGCGGCGATTTCGCCCGGCTTAACTTCCCTAACCTACGTCACAACGGATCCCACATCGGAGGCGAATTCGGCGAGTACAAACCTCTTCATTCAACAGTCGACGCCAAGCTCGAAGCTATTTGCCAGAGTATGGCAGAGACGCAGAAACAGGAAAAATCAGCGAAAGCATCGAAGAAACGTTCCTCGACGGTGACGCAGAAGAAAACTGAGAAGGTATCGTCGCCAGATCTATCGGAGAAAGTCAAGGCGGAGGAGAATTCAAACTCGAACGCTGGATCTCCAACGGTGACGGAGTTGGTTGAGTCAGCTGGATCATCACCGTTGTCGGACTTGACGTTCGCTGAGACGGAGGAGCAGCCGCAGTGGAACGAGACATTCTCGTTGGAAAAGTATCCGTCTTACGAGATCGATTGGGATTCGATTCTGTCTTGATGAAATCGTGTAATTTGGTTTGGAAGATTAGGGGTAAAATAGGAAATTTAGAAGCCGCCTGCAATGGAGTTTTTGGAAATTGCAGAGAGAGGCTAATAGAGTAATTATATGATTAGGGCTAAACGTCGTATGTTATTATGTTTGTATTAATCTCTGTGTCGGCCCAGCTGCGGTTTTTTGTCATGCTCGACCATGCCACAGATTCATTTTATGTAAACCTTCTTCTTTTTTGTTTTTTTCTTTTTCTTTTCTATGTAATTTGTAGCTTCATTTCTTTTTCTTAATGTGATATTATTAGTCTTTTTGTGTAGTAAAATGAAATCTTCCCTATGATTCTTTATTGCATTTACATATTGAACCTAATATTTGAAATGTTAAATATGTCACCACTTCTGTTTATTTTTAGATAGTTGAAAACGAACAAGTCTTTCGCCCCAAAAATTAAAATTAACGGATTTTGTGGGCTAATACTTCCATTACACTATAAATAAAGCACCGCGTAAATTCAAATAAACAACGGAATTAATCTATTGAGATACCCGGCTTGGTTCGGTTCGTCACAGATTTAACATTTTTGTAAAATCTGATCAATTTCAGTCCGTCAAAACTATAGATGATTTAACGTTAACTCAGTCCGTCACAATTATTGATATTAAACATACATTAATTAATAAAAGAATCCGTAATAATATTCTAGGTATAATGAGTGCATTCAAATAGGATTGACTGAAAACAGATTATATTTCGTTCGCCTAACTCATAATCGGTGTTGATTAAACCCAACTAATGTTTTTTTTTTTTTTTGTTATAACCCACAAATAATTTTATTAGTCGAATTGATGCGTATTGACATCCTAGGAATATACCAATACCATCTACAAACGTTTGCCAAATATTATTACAAGTGTTAAACCAGCAGAAATGTAAAATAGCAAAACATTTTGAAGAGTTAATACAACGAAGTATGTATTTTACATTTTAGTCATAATAAAATAGGTGGGTGGCACAAACGATTTTGTTCCCCTAATAAAGTTTTCTTGTGTGTTTGCCAAGTGTTTATATGCGGAATGCTGTAACGCATTTACAAGAATCCACATAACGTATGATTCATTCCCTAACACGTTTCTCTATCCCGTATCTAGTTGTCGCATTTCTTTAATTATGAGATTTTTATCGAGCGAGATCAGTTTTGTAAGAAATCGATATTGTCTGTATTATTCTTGTCCGTTTTAGTTCACAAACGGTGAAGCTTCGCGTGTTGGTAGATGTGGCCGGCCATGCCGCTAACTTTCGTGCACGATCTTCTATCATTTATCCTCTTGATGCGAGGGTTTTGGACTAATATGGTGTACTGTCAAAATTGTGTTAGATTCATACGGACGTAAATAATCAAATAGATGAATATAAAGAAAATTCTTCAAGATATAAACTTAACTCGAAAAATTTAATAGTTTTCGATATATAAAATTAAATACATTTTAATTACATCATTAAATATCTACAAATTTGAATTATATTGAAGACAAAATAAAAATTTTTTTTTGTCAAAAAAATACAAACTTATATCAATATAATTAAACTGTATTGTTCGAGATTATTTTAAATTTTGTTTCTTAAATTAGTCAACTATACAAAAGATATTTGCAGTGAATCTAATTTTATTTGTAAGGACATTTTTTTTTTTCAATATAAAGTTTTTGAATTAGCATCTTAAAAAAAAAAACAGTAATCCCAAATCGTTTACGCTATAGCACCTCAACCAAATTATATTGTTTTTGGTTATTTTTTTATTTTTTTTATAAAGTTTATATCTCTTCACATTTCAAATAATCTACAGAGGAATCTATATTTTATGCATTAAGTATATTACAAGTAGAAGTATAAGAGAGGAGAATTCCAAATTACGCAAAGGAAGCATAAAGATGGAAAGTTTCAAAGGCACACAACACCAAAGGAGCCCACCATAGATTATGTTCAGACTCCATTTCTCTTCTCTTTCACATGCATTTTTCAACCATGTTTTTGTATAAAAGTAGTTGTATTTAAAATATTGCATTGAATTCTCTAACACCATTATTATCCGTTGACGTGTGATGTTGAATAAAAGCTAGTATCATCAATCTGAGTAGTTGTATCCATTCTAATAATATCCGTCCTTAATTAGGGTTTCAATTTCAGATTAGAAAAACAATTCAAGGATTTTATTGACAACTTGAACCAATACATCTACAGTATTGGATGATTCTTACATCTTACATAAAAAAGTACATTTGATTGGAGAAGAGAGAGAGATCAATCACATCTCCTACTATAGCGCAAACATTGGTGAGGAAGTGCAAGAACTCCACATGCTGCTCCGCAAAAATCACGTGCAACAATCAAAAGTAATATGTTACAAAATGAGGATAAGTTAGTAAACCACATACATGTACACCAGTGTCGATTACGAGATACCTTAATTGGAGAAAGATCATAGAAAAAGAAAACACCAGGCAGTGACTGCATGCGTCCTGCTTCTGTTTTCTCGAAATGCTCAGTCACAGAGAACTGCCAAATACCACCACGAAACCCAATTCTCAGATATATAAAGCAGTTTGAGAAAAAGTTTACAGCAAGTCAGAGGTAGTTTTTCCTCACCTGGTTTGACTGAATAATATGCTCTTTAACATCTGTGTATTCGGTCGGTACAACCTGCAATCCCAAGTTAAAGAAACAGAAACATCAATCAAATCTATGATCATCGCGAAGAGATTCATTCTATCTTCTTCCCTAAAACATGAATGTTATTATATCCGTTTCATGTCTGCTTCGAGCGAAACATCTACTTATATCTCTTAGTAAACAGAGCTTGAAATACGGAGGACATTAAAATGTGGAGATGGCTGTCTAGAGATAAAATATTGATACATGCCATTCAATGTCTCTTGAGTCCACTCGCTCGAAACAGAAGAGAGGTTACCCATCTAAAGGACTCACTACACCAGGGAAATATAGTCCCCGAAGGTCAGCCTGTTAACCTTGTGGCTTCTCTGTGCAAGGAGATACAATTGGTCAGACTTGTGGTGTACATATCATAATAAAAAAAAGTTTTAAATATTTTATGTCTTACTAGCCCAAAGCTAATTCAAGCATATCTAAATTTTTTAAAAGGCCCATCTTGCTCTTTTTATGAACCTTGTGAACGTAACTGATTTGCCCAATGTTATTCCACTTGAAAACCACTAAACGAAAGCAAATAAAACTCAAATATAAATATCAGAATGTCATTATTTTCTCTAATTTTTTTAGAGAAAAAATATAAAAATATATTTTTATATATCTATATTCTTTGAAAAATTTCAATTTTTTGACATTAATTTTGCACTTAGTTTAGACAATTCATTTATTTATATTTTTTTTTCATTTTAAAAAAAAAGTTCATATCAGTTATTCATTTCCTATATAAACCATTTATAATCGGTTTTGTTTTAAAATCATTTTAATTTCAATATTAATTGACTAATATCTTTATAAATTAATACTTTTGTCAAAATCCTAACAATATTAATTTTTTTGTAGTCATTCCAAAATAGGTGGTACTTTCTTTTTTAGCCCATTGTGGAACGGGCTCCCTTTTATGACTCCATAACCTAATTCAAGCCTATGAATATTTTCTGAATGACCATGGTTCAACATTTTTTTAATATAGAAAAAAAGAAAATGAAAATATTGTACTTTCCACAAAATTTCCGGAAAAAAAAAAATTGTCGCCGCTTCCTAATCCTTGTCACGTCCCTTAACTTCTCATGTCTAAAGTCCATATGCTTGCACTGGAAACTCAAAAACGATATTTCTCACTATTAACAAATAAATAAATATTTTTTGTTTTAAAAATAAATAAATCTTTGTGTAGTGCTATCTTTACCAGGTTTTCATTTTCCTTTTGCTCGTAGAGGAACTTGGAATAGTATTCTTCTTATAAATGGCAACGATTAGTTTTACATATTATGATTTTGAAAAAGTTGTGTTTTTCTAACACAAACAAATAAAATTGTTAACGGAATCGTATATAAAATTTATCTCAACGAAAAAGGAGAATATTTTAAATTATGTAATATATTTGCAACCGAAATTTGGAAAACTAGAAGAACTATTTTTAAAATTAATATCCTTATGTCTGTAATATGGGTTTAAAATTTTATTGGATAAAAAAATAGTCAACTATAAAATTCACATTTATCTGAAATTAATTAGGAAGAAAAACATCACAGATTTATACTGATAGCGAATAAAAATCTTAGTTAGAGGTATAATTATATTTCACTTTAAATTGCTTCATGTATTTGATGTTTATGTGATAAATTGTATTTTAATAGTTCTATGTTCCAAAAGTAAACTCGTATAATAATAAAAAAATATGGGCTTTCAGTGGGCTTAACACTATGGGCTATTGTGGGTCCTTCGATGTATCAACGCCACCCCGATTTTTCACGTTGCAATCACAATTTGATTCTTAGTTAAGACTTACGATAAATACTTTATTAGTAGAATAAACAAGTCGCCGTGGGTCCCGAATCTCAGCTTCACTTGTTCGTCTTTCCTTATTAAGGTTAGTGAAATTATCTTTTCTTTTTTCGCTTAACACAAAAAATTAGTTATCGCAAAACATATGAGCACATAAGCTCCAATCTATGTAAAAAGTAAAAAAGAGTCCACATTAATGAAATATCACATCATGTGAATTCACGCATTTTAAAACGATGAGTACTCCTCGAGACTTAAGTTTATATATATATATTCTATACTACTATAGAAAAATAGAGTCCAGATAAACAAAAGAGTGCACTAATTTATGGACCTTTTTTATAAATGTTGAAGATTTTGACGTTACATGAGATACTTTGGTACTAAGGAAATTTAGTTGGGTATGACAAAGAGCTTAGTGTGTACCGTAAAATGGACAAAAATATCCACTAGGCACTAGCTATTAAATCGAAAATTTCAAAAGATTATTAATATATCCTAGTTAATGTATTTTGTCAACAATTAATTATATAATTAATAGGTAAGATAATATATATATTTTTGCCTCCACGCAAAAGGAACTCAAAGTACAATTACCGATCGGATATATTCAATTAAATAAGCAAAGCAAAAACCACCTGTTCGTGGCAGATCTTGGGAACCTACATATACAACCAAAATATTGGCAATATATGATTTGAAATTTATAAAGTATGGGGAGCAAATAAATATGATGATATGGTTATATATACTCTTTCGTATTGCGATTCACCTACAAGATTTTATGTCTTTATAGCACAATAGTTTTCTTGGGACGAGGTTAAGAAAAAATATATTTGGGACGTCGATATATATATATTCCAAAAATATTAAGTAGAACACTGAATTTATACAATAGTGCATTCCGAAACGTTTGTTGTTTGGTATTGTTATAAGAAACCGTGGTTCACATATAGATATAATATATATATGTAATAATATAGTATCTGATATTCTTTTTTTTATTTGATATATATACACTTCTAAATTACATGGGTTATGCGATATATATTCTAATTATATACACACATCAAATAGCACACTGCAAAATTACAAACGAAAAATTTGTTGCTGGGTATAACATAGATGATACATACATATATATACAATGATATAGTAACTGAATATGATATATTCATATTCCAGAATACAGCAGGCCAATTAGGTTGCTGACATCAAACTAAGTGTTTCTTTATTAATTCAAAAACGTTATAAGTGAAAGAAAATATCAATAGTGGTTTAGTGTTATTCGATTAATTCACTAAAAAAATAGGGTATTCATGTTGGTTTAAGTCATAAGTTGGCAATACTATTCAGACCTAACTCTAATAGTTAAGCATATCTTTCATCAATCTCTACCAAACTAATTACATGTGTCTTCACATGTCTTTACACTTTATTTTTCTAATTTTCTTACACCAAATCAAATACTAATTTATGTGCATGCCACACAATTTTATACATATTAGTAATTAAAGTGAAATAATTATATTGATAAACTAGTATGTTTCACATATAAATGGCTACTACGGTTTCGAGTCGCTAGCTAGACATTCATATACAGTTAATATATGCATGGAGATTAGTTATATTAAAAAATATTAAATATATAATTGTATACAATCTATACATGCACAAATGCTTTTGCTTTCCTAACCAGAAAATTTCATTGGTTGTTTGAAAAGATTTTATTGTATGCATATACTTAAGATTAGCCCTAATCACTGGTGGTGAAGTCGAAGTTGGCGGCATACATACACAAAGGCATTATAACATCTCAAACGAGGCAATAGTAAAATTCAATGATTTCCAGCATGGTATACTTCACAATTCTGTATTGTCAATGTTTTGAAAAACCCATTATAGATTTTTTTTTCTTCTTCTAAATTGTGTTGTTTCTTCCATTTCTTTCAACACACTTAAAATCTTTCAGAAGATTTAGTTTGGATCAACAAACTAAATAAGAAAGCATTCCATTACATCAAAATTAACAAATCTAAATTTTTATATTTTCCATTTTGTTGGTTAGCAAAAAGATAGTGTTTAAATATTGTTCATATTATTGATAGCACGGTAGCAATAAAATGAGGATCTTTATATAATATAAACCAATCAAACTAACATTGAAATCATCATTTGGAAGAAAGAACATTAAATAAATTAAGATACTTTAGCTCTTGGGGCAAGACAGTTGAAATGTGACCCTATGCTCCATCGAAGGGACCAACAAATCTTCATTTTTTCGATAATTTTTTATTAATAGCATTGGATATGAGCCAAATACTAATTTACAAAATTATAATATAAAATATGACTACCTTAGCTAATTTAGAGAGGCATCAAATGTTGCTATTAAAACATTCTAACAGTGCATTTGCTGAAAGTCAAGAGTTTAATCATGTATTTCATTTGTATACAGAATAAAAAGCGGAACTAGTATATAGTTTGATCCTTAATTTTGAAACTATTTAGTTAATTAGAAAAAATATCAGCAGATAAAGAACCAAATTATCAGGGGAAAAAACTGAAAGTTGATAGAAAAAGCAA
This sequence comes from Streptanthus diversifolius, assembly GCA_039880935.1. NCBI lineage: Eukaryota > Viridiplantae > Streptophyta > Magnoliopsida > Brassicales > Brassicaceae > Streptanthus > Streptanthus diversifolius. Next base: position 1,230,601 of record JAXGFM010000015.1, on the reverse strand, counting down.
ACATAGCAGATTATAAATGATACAAGTGGGCAAATAATAGATAGCCACGTAGGCACAGTTGAGGGAGCTATGAGATGAAGACACATTCACATGTTTTATAAAACTCAAGTTATTGTAGGCACAGTTTAGTTCTAACCGTAAGAATCTTACCTTTGAAATTGAATCAACATTACGTATTTTGATTTGATTACAAAAAGTACAATAGTATTCCTATATTTATTCTTCTAGAAACGAGTCAGTTGTAATGATTAAAAAAAAAACAGAGATCTTGATTCTATCAATTACAATATTAGAACTAGCCACTCTCTCGATTTAATATTCCTGATACGAATCAAATTTGAGTTGAGATTTATCAGTAAAAAGTCGAAAATTAAAGGCATTGCCCAGTCTATAGATCTCTCCCAAGTCTATAAAGTTTAGGCAATTTACCAATGATATAATTTTCCCTTTTGTATTTAAACAATATTAAAAGTTGGCATCCTCGAACAAATTTATTAGCTATATATATATCTTAATCTTCGGTTTAGCAAAACTTACAACTGAAAAGAAAACTAAATGATTGATTAGAGTTCTAAATATTATACGACGTAATTAACACTAACCACTACACAATGTTGGTTCTAAGAGATTTATCAAATCTCCCTTAGTTTTTCATAGGCAATAAATATGGCTCTCAAATCTGAAGGCTTTTAACTAATCCAATTCCTGCTAATACAACACGTGACACTTTGCTGACATAACAGTTTCTGTCACCACTGTCAATCAACCGGTGAGGACAAGAGCTTGGAAGAGAAGAATAAAAAATGGTATCTTCAAAATAAAACAATTAAAAAGGAAGTAAGTGTATAATCAAAACAGAGTTTCATTGTTAAGTTTCGAATGGTGTGATCGCGTACGGAACGTAACGGATGTAAAAAAAAACAAAGAGCAGACCAATAAAATGATTTTTTTTTTTGATCGCTCCATAAGCTACTATTAACCATTTGTATGGAATATTTTTTTAAAAATGAAAACATTATTGCTATTAAGTATTGATAATGGAAACAAATAAAAGTAAACTAAGAAATATATATATATATATATATATGTCAGATTAAGAAAAAGGAAAGTAAAGAAAATTAGAATGAGTTCTAGAACAGAAAGGCCCAGCGTGCATCAAGCAAAATTTATTGAAAAACAAAAGTCTTCTTTAATGGGAAAGTTATTCCAAGTCCTCTTTGTGGAATGGGGACCTCGACTAAAAATCAAAATCTCTTAAATAAATTAATTAATCAACTTGACACCTCAAAGTAACTATATTTTTCTGGCAAATGGTTTAGCAGAATAATGTGTTTTTTATTTGAATTCTATATCTGATGGAAACCCTAAATCTTGAAACATTTTAAACGTTTGACAAACTCACATGCTTGTACGTTCTAACCTCTATTACTTTGACAACCATACACGTAATCCTTGTTATTCTTCAGTGTTCATATCAGAGCCGGCCCTCAAATTATAACGCTCCGAGAAAGAAAGAACAAAATTGAAGCTTATTAAATAGTGAGTTTAATTATAGAAAGGATATATTTTTTTTGGTTGGGACAAAAAAAAAATACATATTTTTCTTTAAAACCAATTATTCGTTAAAAGTTTGTTAGGCTCTAGTACTTATACATGTTTATTAAAATGCAATTAATTTACAATATTTATACATATTTACGAAAAAAAATAAATTGTACGTTGATCATCAGATCATTTAGGATGCCTACCATGCATAGACAATGTTATTATGGTTCAAAATTTACATTATAACACTGTAGACACAAACAAAATCCTAACTTATTTACACGATTAAGTAATTTAGGTAGCTATTTGGCAATGTTTATTAATTATTAGTATTACTTCAGCTTACATGGTTTTGAAAACATTTATTTTTTCTTAGACAGACAAAACATGGAACTTTTTGTGTGCGTGCAAATCATACTTTTATAGATCATTAATCCACTCTCTCTACAAAGGTGGCTAAAGCTTTTGAAAACATGGAACTATATACGTAGACATATAATGGTCTATTTTGAAATGTGACACACATAAATCGGAAATTATATAGTGTCGGAATTAAATTAATTTGGTAAATGGATCTATTTACAATGAACTTTTGGGTTATGGTGATTAGTTCATGAACCCAACTATGCCGAATTTAGCTTTTCTTCTAACCGCCGCCAAATATAAAGTAAAATAAATCAAACCACACCGCACAACGTCTTAATTAACAGCACGAAAAGGATGGGAAACTTCCATTCCATGTGTTTATGACTGTTTTTATATGTGTACAAATTAAACTAATTACAATGAATATATAAAATGTATTAATTAATTAATGGAGCTTATTTTAATAAATTTAAAATAATTAAGAAATATCAAAGTGATTGTCCCCGTCGGGACAAGAAATCTAAAGGGTTTCTAGTTTCGTGCCCTTTGTGGATTCTCAAGTAACGAAAGTCAAGAATGTTGACCCATGTGGTCGTCTTTAGTTATGGAATTATATTAAAACATCAATTAGAAGTAATTTAATTATACGAGTTGACAAGGCAGTACAATAAACCCTCGCGAAATACTATTACTTTATATATAATGGGTGAAGCCGTACTCATATATAATACGAACAAGGGCATGCATTTGCAATGAAAAACAATTAATGAAAAGAGAAAAGTGAATCACGTAGGGTTTAATTATAAGATTTTTATTGCATGACAAAACTATAGAGAGTTTATAGCTACTAGTTTCGATTAGTACCACAAAATGTTAGATAGATTTGGTACCTGTGGGCGTTCACCATTTTAATACATATTCGCTCTATTTCTTTTTTTTTTTCTCTCGGGATTTTTATAAGGTCTATTTTAAGTATAATTTAAAAGCTGTTTAAAGATTCCTATTTAAGTTCCCCAAAACAAGAATTTCCATTTCCTCTAATTTGGTAAACCAATGTTTCTGTGTGATGTGGTTATTATTATGCGATGGTTAGACCGTAAGACAACTTTTATAACTTAATTTGTCATAGCCATATCATTAGCTGCATTATTCCAACTATCTAAATCAGCGCATATATACATGCAAGCTATATACTTTCATACTATGATCAATTTCTTTACTACAATTTTATTGAAATGTTGCTCTTCTATACAAAACCAAAACTGTACTAAAAACATAAAAGAGACTTAATGGAAGCTAAAGAATTCGATATAGTATCCCAAAATTATTATATTACGTACAATATCATCTTGCTATCTTCCGTAGAGACATGCATATTATTGTTTCATTTATAATATTCGAACTCTTAAATCTCACATTAAAACAATTTTAAAATGAAGAACAAAGCAGACATCATAAGAGAAAATGCATTATTTCTTAGTTTCTATTAATTTCTAGGTAGAGCATATATATTGTATATATGTATTACATATATATGCATATGTGTGTACATATATACCTACGTTACGTAGTGGGCACCGAGCGGTTAAAAATCTAGAAACAAGTCTTTGAATACGCTGAAATGACTTTCGGTGAAGTTTAACCTTTTCGTGATTCTTAAATTTACGAATAGGAATCCGATATATCATTTGTCGAGATTATGTAGAGATATGGTTTTTAATAAAAATCATGAATTTATTAATACGTTGATGTGTATTCTAGGAATTTCGAATAACCTTGAAAGCTCGAGGTTAGTGATTTCATAATATTAAACATTTCACGACGTTTTTTAGTCATTACATTCCGTAATTTCTATTCTACCACCACCTTTTACCTTAAAACATCATATTCGAAACACGAAATACTTGAAAAATTCTATATTTTTTAAGAACATCATATGGACCATCCCAACAAATTCATTTTCACACAAGCCAAACCTTTCATCATATTCCTTTTTTTTAAGAACCTTTGATATATCCATGTAAATGTGGACCGGCCCTAATTAACTTTTGCAACGTCTTAATAAATCGCAACTTTAAAATTTAGTTCACTAGCTACTAAGTATTAGTAAATCGAAAATTTAAAATTTAGATCTTGATTGGTTAAATTGTTAAAGAACATTAATTTTTTTTTTATCTAACACTTATTTTGTGTATATAACATTAAGAATAGCACTATACTGCAGATGTTCTGCAAATGAATGCTTATTTTTCTTTGCTTTCATATAAAGTTTTTATTAGAACATTAACCTCTAAAATATTTAAGATTTGAAAATAGTTTTATACAATTTATTTATTTTATTTATTAATATCAAAATTATATTTATGTTAGAATATAAATTTATATTATAATTATAATATTTATTATTAATTAATAAAAAAATTATTTCTAGTTCAAAGAATTTAATAAACATAATTAAATAGAAATATTATTTCCAACCAAAAAATATGAAAATTATTTTCTATAAAATGTAATATAATATAAATATAGATATAGTATAAATTTGTATAAGTATATATATAAAATATTCATGCTAATTAATTAAAAGTGTGTAATCATAGAGCTTGCAACATACTCCCCCTCTGTTTCTAAACAATATTCACTTTTTTATTCCAATATCATATCATATCTCATGATAATTTCATAACATAAACCAATTATAAAATATTAGATGTAAGTTTTTTTTAAAAAAATACATAATAAAAACTCATAAGTTAAAGTATTCTTTTCAAAAAAATAATTAAAAAATGTTCAATTCGAACTCCGCTCGTGGTAATAAAAAAAGAAAAAAAATTCTAGTTCAACTAGGAAATCCGATAATTTATTTCTAAGTAGTTGTCTTCGATAATTTATCAATATAAATAAATATATGCAGTATTTTATATTGATATTTGTTAATGTCTTGATCTTCCACCCTTCTAAGAAATTAGAAACAAATGAAATTGTATATATATTTTCATATGCCATTTACATTGTTGAATAACAACAAAAAGACTCATGTAATATCTAAAAAGATATGCTTAAATTAAGTAACTATTTTTGTAAGGATCCAATGAAGTTAAAAAAGTTAAAAAAAGAAAAAATAGAGAAAGAGAGAAGGGAATAATGTGGCCAAAAAGGTACAGAGGGAGCCACCAATGATAGATGAAGTTTTTGCAATTTCTTTTGTCTCATACTTAATTCTTTTCTCTCTTCCTTCTCCTCACACTTCTCCTTATAAATTCCTCTTCTCCTCCTTCCCCATTTCCTCCTCCCCACACCCACAATCTCTCTCTCTCTCTATCTCTCTACCTCTTCATATATCTCTGTCTCTCCTCTCGTTCTCAACACTTGTGAGAAATATGACGAACCAGAATGTCATCGTCTCCGACAGAACACCCATCTTGAATTCGAAAACCATCACTGTCTCTGTCTCTAACTCTCCCCTGTTCTCTTCACCACTCACTTACTTTACCTTCCCTCGTCGAAAGTTCTTGGAACTTCTCGAAGCAGCCGACAAAAACAGCAACAACAACAACAATCTTGGTGCTGGAAAGATTGCATCTTGGGTCGATTCCATGCGTGATTCTTCTCCTACACGTCTTAGATCCTCTTCTCATGACTCTGTCTCAGATAACGAGGACAAAACATCTTGGATCGTACGTTCATTATTTGTACCTTGAATCTAAATTACTCATTTCCAGATTTTGGTATATCTCATCATGATTTGTTTGTTTTTTTTTTGTTAGGTGCGATTTCCATCTGCTTTAGATATGTTTGATGAGATTGTGAATGCTGCAAAAGGGAAACAAATTGTTATGTTTCTTGATTACGATGGGACGCTTTCTCCCATAGTTGAAGATCCCGACAAAGCTTACATAACACATGAGGTTTTTAATCTGTTCCATTGTTAAATACTCCTACAAATTTTTTGGGGGGGTTTATTAATTGTTTTTGGATTTAATAATGTAATTTTTTCTTTTTTAAACAGATGCGAAAGGTCGTAAAGGATGTGGCTTTAAACTTTCCTACTGCTATAGTCACTGGAAGATCCATTGATAAGGTACATTACATTTTTACCAAATTTTGATATATATATATATATATATATATATATATATTTTTTTTTAAAACCTATATACTCTATACATATTTATATATTTAATGAAGTACCTATATATTAATATTAATTATGTGAGATATTTATAAATATTTTCAGGTTCGTAGTTTTGTCAAACTCAACGAGATTTACTACGCTGGAAGCCATGGCATGGACATTGAAGGTCCGAATAACGAAAATAGTTACGGCGAGGTAAGAAAACAATGCAGAAACAAAAAAAAAAATCAATAGACAAATAAAATAATTATCTAATTACTAAACGATTTTTTTGGGGTGAAATTAATGGTCACAGAGTAATCAAGGAGTGCTGTTTCAACCTGCTCGTGAGTATGTACCGATGATCGAGAAGGTGCATTTTAAGACTATTATTTCCTTCGCAAATGTAACTAATCGAATTACAGAGAGTGAAAAGAGTACATATATTTTAACTTTTTCGGATAAATATAATTTTAGGTGGTTAAGATTTTAGAGGAAAAGACAAAATGGATCCCTGGGGCTATGGTGGAGAACAACAAGTTTTGTCTGTCCGTACATTTTCGACGTGTTGATGAGAAAGTAAGAACTAAAATGATGATGAAAACAGAAAAACTTTCTTTTCTTTTTTAAAAAGGGTCCAAATTGCTTATTGTTTTTAACCCAAAGTATTTTTTAAAAAAAAAAAAAAAACTCAAAAGACTTATTTCTTGAAAGGAACCATTTTTTTGGTAATGTAACGTCTAATTTTGAAATAAAAATATTGTTAAATATGAATTCGGTATTTTTCTTTGAGGAATGAACACCATACTTTTTCATAAATTGTCTTATAATTATTTGTCTATGTACATTTTTGTTTCTAACAGAGATGGGCCGCATTAGCCGAACAAGTAAAATCAGTTTTAATTGATTATCCAAAGCTGAAACTAACCCAAGGTAGAAAGGTAAAATTAATCTTCCTCTCCCTCTTTTTACTAGTCATTTTTTTGTCCACATTTTTACTAATCATTAGAAGGCTAATTAAGTATATTTAAATAGAATTATAATAATAATACAGTAACCATCATCTTTAACAGATTACTAACTAATCTATTTATTGGTAAAACCAGGTGCTTGAAATCCGCCCCACGATCAAATGGGACAAGGGCCAGGCTCTCAATTTTTTGCTAAAATCATTAGGTGATAGAAACCCCATAAATATATATATATACACACATTTTATCTATAATTTGGGGAAAAAATTGTTAGATCTGTTCATCCTTATATCTTTGATCTGATTAAACTAGGATTTGAAAATTCGGAAGATGTTGTTCCGGTGTATATTGGAGATGACCGTACCGACGAAGATGCGTTTAAGGTATGATGACAATTATTTATAACACTTTTACGTACCATCAACTACTATTTTTTTTTAGGTCTAAACAAATCTACTTTTATTATACATTTCAACTAATACTAACGTAGTAAATTAACCATATAATTCGTTTAGGTTTTACGTGAAAGGGAACAAGGTTTTGGGATTCTTGTCTCAAAAGTTCCAAAGGAAACCAATGCCTCTTGTTCTCTTCAAGACCCTTCTCAGGTAAATTAAATATTACCCTTTTATGATTTACATGCAATTTATTGCAACCTTATAACTATATTTATGACTGCTAATCATTAAACTGGAAACAATTTTAATTTACAGGTTAATGAGTTTCTGAAGCGTCTGGTAGAGTGGAAGAAGACAGTGTGGGAAGAGTGAAACACATACCACATTATTAACACCTGAGTTTATTTCTAAATTTTGAGGAGAATATTAGTATATATAGACAACCTTTTAAGAAAACTAGTAAATGCCTAGAGGTTGTTTCGGCCATAAGTATCTTTACTTTTCTACATCGATCCAGAAATTGTAAATTTCGTGTAACGATTCAGAAAAGGGAGAAAAAAAAATATATTAATATATTCTCTGACTCGTTTATCTTCTTTTTTCACTATCTTGTTCCTCGTCATAACTAATTCATCTTCTTTTTTTTCTACCTTTGACTGTTTAATTTGTGAATATGGGATGATGTTTTCTATATCAGAAAAGTTTTTACTTGTAGTATCTTCTAACATTGAGGTCGTTAATTAATAATATTCATTAGTGTTTCATATGCTGTAAAATCAGATTTTTGAACCAATTATATATATATATATATTGTGGTTTAGTGATGAAAGATTAATTGACTTTAAATTTTAGGGAATAGAGTTCAATTTTTTAACCGCGATTTATAATTAACCATTATAGTTGCTTTAAATAGGAAGAATATTTAGCTTTTCACATGCTGGTTATATACTTCGGTTCATGACTTTCTAATTAGCAAATATAAAATAATCATTTCTCGAATAATTAAGTTTTATTCATTTGTGTGTAGTTAATTGACATAACAACACTTTTGAAATTAATAAAATCAAGAGAATACATATGCTTGTATTATTATTATTTATTAAGTAATAGTAATAAACATAGTACCCTTAACCAATAAAATTAATGATAAGCAAGAGTAAACATTGTTACAGATGTTTAAGACTATATGCGTACTGCGTAGTACGTGCTTATACTTGTTTAATAATTAGCCAAATGTCATGGGATTTTTGTTTTCCGAGATTACATTGGATTTTTCGTACGAATCCGAGAAACTCCTTGTAAATGTAATAAAACAAAGTAGGGATCATTTAGAAATCACATGAATACATATGCATATAAGTAAGTATTATAAGTATGATAGAAAAAGTATTAAATAATTTTTTACAAAGGAAAATATTAAATAAGAGTGAAAGTACTGTTTTGCAGTGAAACAAAAGCTCTTCTTGTCTGTTTATTTAAATACTAAAAAGTAGAATGTAAATATAATATGATTTTGGATAGTCAGAAGAAAACACTACCGCAAACCCAACAAGTTCAAATTGCATATATTATCTTGGAACTCTGCTTCTCTTTTATCATATATATGTGTGGATATATTTTTAGTTTTACTAAAAGAGTATAGCGGTTAAATTTATTGGATACGTGATATATTGATGAAAATAGATTTACTGAAGTAAAATTTAGTATTTGTTTTGGTTATATTTAGCTAGCTACTTTAATATATTAAGAAAAAAATTTAACTGAATGATTTTCTAAAATTTTCACATATATTAAGAAAATAGTAATGTTTAGCTTTAAATACATCATTTTACAATAGGTAATTTTCCATAAGTCTAAATCAAAAAGCATTTCAATTAACTCAATTATTTTCAATTAATCAATAGTTTCTGAAGTTTACAATGCATTGACTTAATTGAAAAGCTCAAAACCTAATTTGTGAGATTTTTATAGAAATTTTTTTTCTATATATAATCGACAGAAATATATAATATTACAAATAAAATGAAACAAAATATTTGATTCGAACCAGATAGCAACATCAAGTTCACAAAGTGTTGGTTGAGGGATTATCCTTTAAAACAGATAAAGTTTTACGGTGTATATTTTGTCAGATTACCAACTTGAACCTAACAAATAAAAAAAAAGGTTTGTCTATATATATATTTAGATGGTTTAAGTTCCGAGAAAAAATTGAAATATATTATTGGAAGAATAAGGAAACTTAGGGTGGCCAGAGACAACTTTATCCAATATAGAAACTTAAAGTTCATTTGTTGGTTAGTGATTTTGGACTATAGGGATTTAGGTGTGAGAACTGAGAAGAAAAACAATGGAAAATTAACTAAGAATATTAGTTTGGACGACTGTTATATCCAAATTTGTGTGGGGTTTCAATTTTTGTTTCTTTTTCTCTTTCCCACAATTTCGTTATTTATATATGTGTCATATATATATTATATATATACAAAATAGATCTATAAAAATTGAGTACATTTTCCAGTACCATCGCCATCAATACATATATAAATAAGAATGTATAATTTCTGAAATATATATATGTTGACAGACGAATAAATATGTTGTCAGACTCATCCGTGTCCCGATTACATACATGGACACATTCACTCATTAGTAATGAAATATAACATTTTAAACAATGTTGTAGATTAGAAACGTAGAAAAAGGATTAATTTAGCAAGTTATGATCTCTTATATAAGGAAATCAGAAGCCAAAGCTTTTGAACTTTTTGATAATATTGGCACGTTGATTAAGACTATAAACTTTTTAGCTGTTGCAACATTTATATCGCGCGTTAGCGACTGGAAATTTAATACACTAGTTCGAACTTTGACACAAAATCTCTATCAACTAAGACAAGCACATCATTTCAAAGGTTAATGCAATGAAATTTTAGTTCAACTAGAGTCCGATATATATAGAGCCGATTCTGACTGAAAAGCAAAAAAAAAAAAGAAGATGTTTTAGACGCCAAATATTTATATAAATTTGAAGACATTTGGTGATAGTATAATGGTTGTGTCCTTATATATACATTATCTAAAGATATATTCAAGATAATATCAATCTAAATGTAGATTCATGATCTTTATCCATAACTTTTAGATGTAAAATACATACCAATTACATGTTACTCGATCGTGCGATCTTGACAATGCGATAAGAAGTAATAAATAAAGATTTCTTTTTCCACTAAACGAATAATTATTGTGGCAACCTGCAGGGAGATGAAAACAGAAAGTACAAGTTGCATGCAGATCAAGAACATGCAATATTACTGATACCAATTTTGTTTAATTGTATCTTTTGTAATAAACTAATCGTCTCCAATACCTGAGACAACTAAAGTCACAAGCTTCTAAACGACCCTAGTTAATTTTTAAAATGTCGTGCATAGAATAACCATCATAACTAAATATATATATATAAAAAAAATAAAGAAAAGATACATAAATAAAGATAATCAAATAATTGACATATATGATGGATCTGACCTTAGTGCTTACTGCTAAGCCATGGAAGGAAGCTCAACAAGTGGGAAATAATAAGATTCAATTGGATGCGCTAATTGAAAATTACTTCTGTGTTGGTTTAGTTTTTTTGTTAATAGGTATTCGATTTATTTATTTTCAAACAGACAGCTTTTTTCATGTGGCCATAGGTTATTATACTATCAAACAAACATCAGAAATATATAAAGATAGCATACAAATTACATTCTATATTTGACGAAAATTGATATGGTTAGATAAGTGGGTGTGATAAAAACTATGAGTTACATGTATAATGTTTCGATTATTATTACAAATACGTCGTAAGATATTTTAACAATTGTGTATACATACGTTAAGAAAAAAATTAAAGGAAGAAGGAGAAATCTTGTGAAAGTGAGGTCTCTTTTATTTTCTCCTTTGAAGGAACTTTTCGTTATTTAAACAAAAAGACATTTATCATATTACAATGTATTGTGTGTATATATATGGAATAGTGAGTTATTTTTCAAATGGTAGGTGGTGAAAAGGAAAGCCGCTATAAAGTAACACTACTTAGGTTGAATGAGGAGTTGGAATCCACTTAAAGTGGTTGAATTTATGTAAAATAAACATATAAAAGGCTCATATATACTTATTGTTATTTTACACTAATCCTTTCTTTTCTAATATGTTAGATATATTTGGACTTCAAGTGGGACAACCAACATGCTTCCATTCCACGAGAAGACATGACTCGATACGTGTAAAGAAACTAAAGCAGTTAAGTGTGTGTGTGTATCTTCACTTATATTTACCATAATATATTTAATTATTGAGGTACTATTTAAAGAAGAAATCCCATCATTGGTGATCCGACTTGAAGAAGAAAAAAAAAAGTAAAAAACTAAGTTCGATTTCCTCCAATTATTGGGATCAACTCTATTTGCCAGTTTAATTTGATGGTAGCTTCTGCCTATTCTTTTTTTTTTTTTAATATAACTGTCAATTTTATGTTTATTTAAGTGACCAGATACATAGAACCAGACCCAGATATATCATATCTTCCTAAATTTAGTTTCACCTAACTGTTACTAATTAACAGTACATTTTGTGTGAATCTAACACTCACACAGTATATTTGTATTAATATATATATACACTACACTTTGTATTAATAACTTCTTGGTTTCAGCTCAATAATCATTCGATGTTCTACGGAAGTTTTCGTGAAAAAATATATGTATCCCGATACTGATGGAACGCTATATATAGCATATAAGACACATTTTATTAGCAATAAGAATGAGAAATGAAAAAAAATGTGAAGGATGCAATATTTATATAGATGCTTTGGATGGTGACAATAACAAGATAAAAGAAAAGAAAAAAGAAATATATGATTTAGGAAATACATAAGAAAAGAAAAAGAGAGCAAACATAGTTTGTTTTTCAATGTGACAGCTATCAATGAGTCACTAAACTATGCACATGAACAATGGGTTTCATGTTAATATTTGGATCTGTGTCCCAGATCAAAAACTAATATCATATTTCCTTTTGTTGAGACCAATTAAAATTGCCAAATCATAAATATATCCTCAGCAATAGTTGAGAGACCGATCTAAATTTATATCTTAATAATATTATTTGGAAAATATTAAATATAGAACATTTTTGTTTACTATTTTGGGTGCTTGCAAAAGGATGTTATTAGTCTTTCTTGTTGCTTATAGTGATTTTGAAGGATTCCTAAATCCTACTTCTTCGAGCAGTCACAACTAACAAGCAGGTTCACTGTTTGTTGTGCACGGTATCCCCTAACTAATACCAACTATTCCATAATTATTAATTAAAAACTATTATATTTCTATATATAATTAATGCGTAAATATTAAATTTATAATTTATGTATATATATATATATATATTCCCTAATTACAGCTTAAACCCCATCATGTGAAAGCTATGAGGGACCAATTAAAGCTAACACGCATCTTAAAAAGGTAGCGGGGACCATTAATCAGATTCTCATTACTAGTTAATTACATTTAGTTAGGCAATAATTAAGGTTTCTAAGCATACACGTGTAACCCTAATGGTTCCCTCCTCTCTCTTCTCTATTTGCTTCTCCCATGTTGTAGGCTTTTAGCTTCGAGAAAAATTTGTGTACTATACAATATTTGTTGTCACTAAAAAATATGAGTTTAAATTTAATTGGATGGTTAAGATTTTAGACCATGTGATTTAGTGATCTTCGACTGGGGAGCAGATTTAGTTTCGTCCCAATTATTATCCGCTTTCAGGTTTTTAAACGTTGGGGAATAAATTAAATTTTGGGTAGAGGTACTTATGCACTATTTTATATCTTATTGTATTATAAGATTTTTTTTTTCTTAAGCTTTGCATCATAAGATATTGGAGAAAGGATAAAAATATATATATTTATAGAAGCTAATGCTAGGGTTATAGGGTTAGTTGCTTAGGTTTTATAAATTGCTCTACTGGTTATTGTTATATTAGCTAGTACTCAATATATGTTCTTAGATTCCAACTAACAATTTAAATCAAGCCCCTTTCATTTATATATAAATATTAGATAATGGGGTAACGAATATATATAATGTTTCATTTGAATATCACTGGAAGTTGAGTGTAACCACCAAGGAAAAAAAAATATAAAATAAAAATGCAAAAAACCATCAAAGTAAACCACGTTTTACACAAATTTATAATATTATATAACGCATATTTGCTCATCCACAGCTATGAATATTTACAAAACAAATAGATTATTATTACTATTGATTAGTATTTCGTTATTATTTGTTCTTTAAATCTGAGTCGTTCTATAGTTTATTTCTACAAAAAATATATAGAAGATTGTTTAAAAAATTATGTATTATTTTTAAATAATAAATATAAAAATTCAGGTCAGTTCAGTTATTCATTTTTTGTGTATATTAGGCTGTAGAAATTCATATGAATCATAATTATTGTTTGTTTCTAATTAGACTAAAATATTAATTTTATTAATTTCATAGTTTGGTTCTTCATCTTAGACTTATAATGATATTTTCATAAAATTTTATATAATTTTGATACATGTTATTTTTTTTAAAAAAAGAACAAAATTAAAATGTTCATCCATTTGAAATTGTTTGAACTTGTAATTTTTAAAAAAATCATCGATTAGGAGTTCATAAAGTAATGGTAACCAAAAATTGAAAATGTAATTATGTTTGGTTAGTCTTGTTCGATACAGAAAAATATTTTTAATTTATATTAAGAAAAAGAAAACTAAAATTTAAAAAATAATAATAATTATTCATACAAATTTTAATTATTAAATATATTTTATAAGAATTAATGTAAGTAAAACTGAATTTTCAAATAATATTATAGAGATCAATTTTGTTTTTAGAAGCTAATACAGAAGAAGAATTTAGTTAACGGGCCTTGTGTAAAATCCAATAAGCCAACCAAAATATCAATATTGGTATACGAATCAGGGTGTCAAACGATTTGATCATATTGGAATTATATAATATAATCCGACAGTGTTGTTGGATTCACTGTACAGTAATGGGCCTTATAGTCCAAAATATTTGGAGCCCAAAAAAGTAATCGAAGAAGAGAACGGAGAGAGAAAAAGCCCTAACAGCGATATCGATTGACCAATGGCATTGCAAGCAGCATAATATCGCCGTCTATTGGTTCCAGCTCCTTTTTTTTTTGGTGGTTTAAGCAAACTTTAAATCTATTTTTTTGTCAACAAGCAAATTTTAATTAGAAAACGTTTTTATTTTCGATGAGAAAGAATTGTGTAGACATAAAAGAGCATTTATATGTTCTTTTACATTTTGTGTCTCATACGCACTTAAAGAAGTGTATATATACTTTTCGACCCTTTTTAGTGGTTTTTTTGTTTACAAATAAGTAGGTATTTTATTTTTAGATTTAAGTATAATAGCATCTCCGATATATTATTTTATTTTTAATTTTAAAATAGAGTAACAGAATAATTTTATAATGGAATTGAGTTTTATTTCAATTTTTTACTCTAAAATAGAGTAATGAATAAAAAATGGAGTAATGAATATGATTTCACCATATTTAAGTAATTATTATTTTTTATTCTATTTTGAAATTGAAAATGGAATAAGGTTTTTAAAAAGTTTAGAAAGAAAGATAAAATGGAGATGAAAACTTTCTAAATATTATATCTAATTTTAATTCTTTTTTTGTCAATTTATCATAGTTGTTTTAATATCATTTTTAACATTGCGGAATGTTAGATTTGAATCTCATACATATGTCATAAATTTCACAAGTGACTATCATTATGTCACATGATTTCAACTTATATCTATCTCTTAAACAAGTGAAATAAGCAATATAGTGGATATGGTGCTCCTAATTAACTAGATTTGGTTAAAGAACAATATATATTGTTTTTTAACTTTATAAAATAAAAGGTTCAAGCTCCTAAAATTTTTTGAATTTTTGAAAAACTAAAACACTTTATATGGCATGCCTTGTCAAAATGTGTGATAACGGCTGAGCGCCTGATTTTATAAGTAAGTTTTTATCGGACTATTCGTCCCATCTAGGTTCTTTTCAAAGTACATCTATATATCAAAACATGATTTCCTGTTTTGGAGGAAAAATGAAGTGATTCCCACAAAATCACCAATCGAGATCTTTCTTTTGATCATTTGGTATATTTGAAAAACCATAAACAACAATATTTTTTTTAATGGAAAAGACATATTTCCAGCTGAGAGACTCTAATTAGCTTCTCTTGAAGCGGAAAGTTGGAGGATAGTAAATCTGAGAGAAGAGGATGAAGACTCAAAAGGACCCCATCTCAGTTAAACGTTTTAACTTGCCATTTGGAACCCCAAATCTCGACTTGCCAAATCAATGCTTCATGGTTTAATAAGTAGCTAAGGGTGGAGCTATATGGACCAAATGAGAGTGGAATCTTTTGGACAGCAAAGCTGCCGCAAGAGCCTCTATGCCGAGATAGAAAGATTGCTTTGAGCAATGACGTATCTTAAGAAGAAGCAGATCCCCTCAATCCGAATTAATATAGATTGTTCAGATTTAGTGGATTTTATACGAAACCCAATAGATTTGCTCTGGCTTTGTCTTCATAACTGATTTATTTTCTTCTTTTGCATTATTTTTTAGGGTTTAGTATTGATCATATTTCTAGAAAGCTAGAGCGCACAAGTGCTGTTTTCCTATGTAAATCAGATCGGGTTTGATAGGTTTGTTCCATGGAACAATTCTAATACCAGATCTGAATTTGATTTAATAAAATTGGAATGTTAGACAAAAAATAAAAGGAAGAACGAAAACAAGACTATTATGTTACCAGACACAATACGAATTCACAACATATTCTTACAGTTTTTTTTTGTTTTATTGGTAATACAACATAAACGTACAACATTTATATGGATACCTAAACTCCCAACATACATATAATGTTCTTACACATTATAATAAAATTTCATCCCAAAATTGAAACTCTACTCTACACTCCAGGCCTAACTCTGTTCTTTCATTTTCACATTTCTCTTATACTTGTCATTTAAAGTCTAACAAATCCATTTATCTAAAACAAAAAAAAGTCTAACTATTCCAACTGGCAACTGCGTTGATAAATAAAATTACATCCATTTTAAATTAGTATTAGCTTAGCTGTGCGTTTTTAATAAAAAAAAAAACCATTTGTTAATAAAATATCCAATAATGATACACAATAAACCAATGATTAAGATCTTTTTAAATCTATTGTTTAGTCTTTGTCACGGCTGAGTTGTCCACTTGTCCCCCAGATTTAAATTAGAATAATCGCTATCTACTTTCTATAAATTATTGATATCGGCATATAGTAAACTACTAAATTGGGTGGGGAATTTTTTTTTTAGTGAGGGGAAACTAATATATCAAGCGAATTGGATATAATAATTTATATTTTTTTAAAAAAATTATTACCTTTAATTTCCTCTTATTATAAAACAATTTTGTGATTTTCATAGTACACAGCATATACCATTGGCTTAGCAAATAAAAAAATTCAGTTTCGACAAACCCTTTGGTTTGAAATACGATGGATTATTCTCTGGTAATTTCACAGGTTCACTCTCTCATAGTTGTTCATAGAGCAAGATATATATATATATGTATAATGTACAACTATACAAAAAACAGCTTTTTCACAACAAGAAAACATATTAACAAATATTAAGGCGGAACGTAAACAAATTTTGGAAGACTGTGTCGATTTGTTTATGACAGACAATAAATTTACAAAGACAAAATAGGAAAAAGAAGACAAAAGATAAATATTGGGAGTTGAACCTTACCTTTTATTCTCTTATCCAAGAAAGATGTGTTTTTTTGCAATCGCGTAAAATTTGGAAGGCGACATTTAATTTCAGGGGAAGACAAAATCACCAAATCAGTCAATGATTTTC
The DNA here is from genome assembly GCA_039880935.1 of Streptanthus diversifolius. Classification (NCBI taxonomy): domain Eukaryota; kingdom Viridiplantae; phylum Streptophyta; class Magnoliopsida; order Brassicales; family Brassicaceae; genus Streptanthus; species Streptanthus diversifolius. Next base: position 1,213,206 of record JAXGFM010000015.1, on the reverse strand, counting down.
GTGTTTAAAACTTGACTTTACACTTCGGAACGGAACTTTTAATAACGGTATATCTAAACACTATTCTAACCCATTGTCATAACTCATGAGTAAGACATTTATAGTCAGCCACTAGTTGATGCATGATCATGTATGGATCTCCATGGAAGAACGTGTGACAAGATCTGTCACAACAACTCACAAATCCATGCATTAATTCAGAAGACAGAAAGGTACATTTATACAACCTGTCCTAACTTAAATCTCATCCCCACTCGAGCTTTTACATATCAAAGCAATCATAAATCAAATTAAAATTTATATTTTGAAAATCAAACTAATATTATATGTTTAAACTATCTAGTCTATTGGTTTGTCATAATGTTGTCCATGTATCATCATTGAAGTTCAAATCCGTCTAAACATATGCTGTTGATACAAAAAAATAAAAAATATATTTTTACATTTAATAAATAAATTGTTGCCTCAAAACAACAAATATCAATATTATTAATACGGTGAAAATGAACCTAGTTATACACTTCCATGATACAACTGTAATATTTAAACGTCTTAAGATGAGCTCAGTATTAGTGAATGTTTGAATATTAGTTTCATCAATTATTTATCTCGAGATATTGTGTATGTAAAATACGAAACTAAAATGGCACAAACGATTTCATGAATTAAAGTTCTAATATAAAAAGAGGGTAGTGGACAAACGAAATACAAGACATGACTCAAATAATACGAAAACTAGAATTCAAGGTTAATTTTTTTTTGTCCCATCTTAGTCTCAATCCAACTCGAGGAAAATACGGGAATGAATCGGGATGGAAATGGAGATTCCCACATCTAAAAACATATTGTAAATTAAGAAAACCCAATTAACAGACATAAAATATCAATTCTGACATTATATATAAGAAAGTGAAACAAAACATACAAAAATATGTAGTTGCCCATTACAAACATATAGCAAGCAACTTTGAATATGGAATTCTCGTAAGTATTCTCATATATATAATTCAACAGAAAATATTTATTTATATTTTCTAGTAATCTAAACGGTATGTAGTGATATTTAAGAGAGCTTAGATATTTAGTAATAGTTTTATAACTATATAGTGCACAATATTATAATATATAATATATATCTATATACTAAAAATTAATACTTTATATGTTTTAAATGAAACATTATAAATTGGCCTGTTTTCGTTTTCTTCTTATTGGGTAATCATAATCTTGTTCCGTATAAATGCATTTTCATATGCGATAGAAATTTGGAATCGAAAATATGATAGAATGGAACAATAATCTATGTCTACCCTAATGAAACCTTACATCTCTCTAAAAGAAAGGCATCTTGGAAAAAATCACTATAAATGTGTTCAAGCTCCCGCTCACAACCCTTTAATGTACAGTTTTTTTTTCACTACTCTTTCTCTCTTACAAACATCGTTGTAGACTTGTAACTTCAAACAGACAGAGATACCAAAAAATCAACACAACACACTGTTTTCTTGTCTTCCCTCATCTCGATATCGTTTCATCAATGCTAGAGGAGAAAAGATCCTGGTGAATACGGGACCAGGTGCATGCAGCTGTCCTTTCCGTACTTATGCAACCGGAGTGTACGACCGATGGTGATCTTTGTGAACACTGGTTTTGTAAATATTTAGGCTTCTGTTGTCGTTTGTTTATGTTGATCAATGTAACTGAAAACTTCTATAAATGAGATCATAATTTTCTAATTTTATTTTTATATCAATACTAAACATAAACGTTAGACGCATCTACTAGCTAGTACCAAAAGAAAAGAACCATATAAAAGGAGAATCCTCCGTTTATTTACGGCATTTATTTTTATATTTTCTTAAAATGTTTTTTCAAAACATATTTATATTTATAAATGTGATTCTTTTTTGTGAATTTGATTTTTATATACAAAGGCAAACAAGAATAAAAATTGATTGTTGAAATAGTCCATGAGTTTTTATGACACCCTTTTGTTTTGGACCGAGTCTTTTGGAATCTACAAACCATCCGGGTCTCTCCAAGTGATTTGGAATCTCTTGAATGGCGAAATATGTGGCGCTAAAATTTTTACACTCTTCACCATTTTAACTAAAACATGTTTAGGAGCTAAAAACTCATTTAGTGTTTTCATTATATAGACTTTGATTCTTAAGTCGTTAATATTTTTAGTACCATATTTTTGATCTATTTTTATATTAATCATCTAGCTTTACCCTTAATAAGATATTTATGTTTTGTAAATACATTAACGATAATCTATCAGTATACGTAATTTAACCAATAAGTCAATAACCTACAAGTTAATGATTATATTTTTGTAATAACGTTGTCACCATTTATGTTTATAAAATATGAAGACACAATGACAGCAAAGGGAATATGGTGACACAATGACAATATCACCATCGATAGCAACCCTAGTAATTTTTATAAACCTAGTGGAATATATATGTCATTTTTATTTTTTACTGACAAAAAAAGAAGAAAAAAATGAGACTTCGAAAAACAGTTAATGGTATATATCACATTTTTGATGCCAAAATAATGAAAAGAAAAAAAATACCGGGGAATATTCCTTTAAATATAAACCGAATTATAATTCATCTGTCATAAATTATATGTTCACAATTTGTTTAAAGCTATGGATCGATTCATCCAAATATACCTTTTTTAAAAATAAAAAAATTTCTCCCCCGGTATGGACCGGAAATTAATAAATCTGTTAAAGTAGCTTTGGACCGTCGATCAAGGACGATGTCGCCGGATAGAGAGCATCTCAATCGTTGATGTCTCCTAATTAAATATCAACCCACCAGTCAAAAAATTCAAAAAAAAGCCGTACTTATTGTTCTTTATTGATTAAATATCATATTCCGACGGCAATAATGGTCCCACATGCCGGAAATTAAAATATCATATCGCCTTATGTGTTTTTCCTTATTTAAACTCAAAAATCTCTCAGCTCCACAATTGAAGAGATCATAGACAAACAAACTGAGAGAACTCTCTAAACGGATCCGAAGTTTGCAAGGGTATATTGGTCAAACCAAAGAAAAGAGAATCATGGACGCTTTTGATGCGATTCCTGATCCAGTGGTCATCGACATTTTAAACAAAGTCGGTGACGTCAAAACGCTCATACGATGTCGTTCCGTTTCGAAACGATTCAACTCGCTGGCCACTCAGTCAGACTCGCTCCTTCTCCAACTCGATCAGATCCTCGGTACCACCGAATCGGACTCCGAGATCGATTCTCCGATCGGTAGCTTCTTCCGTTCACTGTTCAAATCTATCCACGGTTTCCTGCCAATCTTCTCCAGACCCGCCAACCCGGCCGAAATCCTGACCCGCTCCCCGAGAACTCCTGCTCAGATTCTCGCCGGATTTGACCGGATCCGGATTCTGGAGGTGGAGTTATACGGCGGAGATGTCAAGCTCGAGAAAGGCGCCGCTGTTAAATGGAAGGCGGATTTCGGGGAAACTCTCAAGAGCTGTGTCATCGTCGCTTTCCGTTCAGCCACGGTCAATACTTCAGCTACGGAAACCCCCATCGACGGTGGTGTGGAGACCGATTCAGAGTTCGTCTGTGGTTTGAAGACGCGCGTGGTGTGGACGATCAGCGCGTTGATGGCGGCTTCGACGCGTCATTACCTGATGAGAGATTTGGTGAAGGAGCACAAGGAGATGGAGAAATTGACTGTGCGTGACAGAGATGGTGAAGGTACGGTTGTGATGGACGCGGCGGGGATGAAAGGATACAGAGAGACGGAGGCGCGTGTGGATGAAAAAGGGTTAGAGCGCGTGCGGGAACGCACAGTGGTTCCTAGCGTGAGAATGAGTATGAGACACGCGCCGTCACTGAAGCTGAAGAGCGGGATTTGTCTCGAAGCCGCGACGCTCGTGGTCGTAAGGCCGAGTGGTGAGACTTCTGATGACGATGACGCTGAGCTGGCGACGGAGGCGTTCGCCGCAGATGGCGGCGATTGTATGTACGGAGAAGCCGTTACGGCGTTGCTCAAGCGTAGGAGAAATGTGTTAGAGATGAATTCTTTCTAGGAATTGTTGGAAAAAAATGTCCGATGGGCTTTTTGGGCTTTCGTTTGTTTGGCCTTATTATGTATAGTGTAACACACCGTACAAAGCCATCTGTACTTATAGCGTACGACTTTCGTCAAATTATTACATTAATAGAATATGATTGTCACATTAAATGCGCCTTACTATAGTACAAACAATATTTATTTTTAATTAGATAGTATATATATATATGTATATATACATTTTTTGTCTAAAAAATCACGAGGTTTATGAGGTGTGGGTATTATTACATGGAATCAACGCAAGCAATTAATAATTACTCGTATGGGTATTATTATATGGAATCAACGCAAGCAATTAATAATTACTCAAATTGCAATGAGAGTCGAGATTCAAGTCTATTGGATCCGGGTTAAGCCCGTTAAGGCCCGTTAAAATCGGTCCCTGAGAAAAAAGTAAATTAAATCACATCTTTTTCAAGTTTAAAGGTATATGAGCTGTAGTTCGACTTTTTAATATCCTTATCGACTTTCGTGAACAATAAAAGTATATTTAAAGAATGTCACTGATATCATAATGAAAACATTGTTTAATATACTAATAATTTTTATAGCCATTGGCTCTATCATAATCAAACGGATTGTTATTTGATTAGGTCACTTATTCAATTTCTTATAATATTCAATTTCTTAACATTATTATAAATTCGTAAAAGGTTATAGAGTGAGGATCAAAAGAAATTAGGGTGTACATTTCGTTAATCCATAAATTAATAACCCAATTATAAAACAAAACAAAAATGTGGTCCTAGCTAGATGGCATATCTTTGTGCTTTAAATCAAACAAATTAAAAGACTACCAAAGCAGAATGTATATCTCACATATAAATATCAGAGGGTTCACCTATAGGTATGAATGATACTTCAATCCAAAAATTTGATTGCAAGTGAAAAGTGTTAAGCAATACAATTTTCATAGTTATCAGGCTTCCTTTTGTCACATATATCATCGAATTTGTCTCAATTAGCTTACGTTTACGACATGCGTATACAATTTATCTATAATTAAAGTATGTTTCATTGTGACTTAAGAAAAGACTTAAGTTCGTGAAAAAGGAGTAGAATGTGAATTTCCCAACTTTTTCGAATGGGGCTGTTAGTGCTAAAGGCCTACCCACATGATTTCTCAATATTGTCGCTCTTAGGAGTACAACTAAATTAAACACTGTCTTCATCTATTTTTTGGAAATTAATAGAAAAACAATATGTTCCTTTATATAATTTTTTTTCCAGGAATTGCTATTTAACTGTTAAATAAAAGCTTTTTCTAGTGCTATAGGCCTACCTCTATGTTGATGCAACTTATCATGATAACACAGCCCTAACTTTTATTTTCATCCTTTAATTTATTTAAGCCTGTTAGTTTATATTGATTTGATTTTCTCTCCAAGTGCAAATATATCATTCCAACAAATCTATACTGCACTAGATGAACGCAATTATCGCATCATTGGTAAAAAAAAGTGAATTAAAGTGAAAGCGGGGGAATCGAGCAGGCCTTTTTACCCATTTCATGTGAATTATAATGACAACAATCGAGTTAGATAACAAGTTAGTAAGATAAAAGTGTATTATTATTTAATACAAATCTACAAGAATTTGCAGTGATAGTTAGAGTTCATTAAGTTCTTACACAATATTTCTGCTACCAAGGTCCAAAACATCCATGTTATACATGTTTTAGTTTGGCTAGGCATCGACGGTTAAAGCAAGAGTTTCATGAAGAATGCTGGTTCGGCAATAATAATATACCCCAACATACCTAGACTTGGCATCAGGTGACCTCTTAGCCAATGTATTAGGTTGTGATAAGAAATGCTCAATGTTTCGTGCTCGGGGGTATTCACGTTTGACATATGTTTACTTTAATCGAGATATTTAGTGATTATGAGTTGGAACGAATTATCAGAAGAAGATCGTTTAACCTTATTATAATTATTTTTAAGAAACACAAGGTGGAATACATCTAACACATAATTAAAATGTGAGAATTTGTCTAAGTTCTACGGATTATAACTAAAAACTACCATAATGTAATTAAAGGTGGAACCAGAGCTACACCCAAAGCCGAGAAGACACACGTCACACAACTGTACCTGTGAACACTCAGTTAAGGAAGGACTATGTTGTGTGAGAAACATGACATTAGATCAAAATATTGTGTATGCAGCAAAGTTTAGGTGATTATGAAATCATTTTCTCGTTTTCTATTTGTGAAAGTAATGTAGAACAAGACCAAAAGAAAAGGAAATTCTCCTATTCAAGAATTAAATTAAACTTGTCTAAATCAACAAATGTCAACCGTATTTGCATTAAGAGAAGAAGCATCTAAACATAGAGAGAGAGAGAGAGAGCAGAAAATAACGTGCGACGTTTAGTAACGTTTCAGATTAAGGATTAGAGTGCTACCTAAGAGTTTTATGGAAATTTGTGTGGTTAAGTTCACTATAAAAAATGGTTAAAAAAGAGTAGCTTAAAGTTTATATATATATATATATGTTTTCTAATCTCCATACAAATTTCATTGACCTTATTGGATGTTGTGTTGAAGTTTAATTAAAAACTTACCATAAAAATTTCGATGATTTAATTGCTGTACTAGAGAAACAACACTGTTTTAAACGGAACCACAATATTTTTTTCTGGTTTCCCTAACATTTTTCTTCACAATGATTTTATTTCCGATTGTGAAACAATTATATCAATAAATTCATGTCCCGACCACAATACTTTTAGCATGAACTATTCCAATTTTTTTAACACATCACATCATTCACATCCCTAAAATGAGTGTGCACTCCGAAATTTCATTGTCATTTGGTGCTATAGTTTGGTGATATAGTGAGAAGGTAGTTTAAATTGGGAGATGGCAAATGAAAACTGATGAGTGTGTTAGTTGAAGATAAACAACAACAAAGGGAAATGTGACCACACAGCTTGTGACCTACCATTGGATTAAGAAACAAGCCTCGTGCCCTTCCAATCTTTTCACTTGTTTTTTACTCTTTATACTAATGTCTTTCTTTTTCTATATATTCATGTCGATATTATGATTTTATATTGTATTTGCAAAAGTAAAGCCCACGAAACCTTTCCAACTTTAATCTATTGGAGCATTCGATTATAACCCATCATCACCCTTGTCACATTCACATGTTATTCTTTCTTTCTTTTTTTTAGTTATGTTAATAAACTATTTTCATCTATGAATGTACATGTACACAATAAAATGATGATATTCAATCACTAGAGAAAACCACTTTGAAATCTGATTGTGGATCGATTTATTATGTCCAATGCAATCTTTTTTTGGTAATCGAGTTTATAGAGGTAAAATCTAGACTGGTATCTATTACATTGAGTTTCATGGTGATTACATGTTGATGTCACATTTGGTACATTTAACTCCTCAAATTCACCAAATAAATCCAAACCCATCAATATGATACTGGCATAAATCTCAAAGTGAAATGATAAACAAATGTATGAAGAAGTGGTGACGACCATTGAATGTTGAAAGTGAATGATTCAGTCAAGAAGCTTCTTGTTTACGATGGAATAAAGTTGTAATGAACTCACTTCACTCCTTTGACCTCATCCCTTCTTCTTCTTCTTCTTCTTATTCTTCATATTTATCCACCAATTTTACAATAATTTTTTATTTTCAATTTCAACATTTTACAAAAACAGTTGGTATTGCACCACCGATTTGTTTTTTCACTTTTTTTTAATAGAAAAGGGTTTCAATGAAAAAGAAAGTTTTTCACCACAAAAGCAAAAAGCATGTAAAAGCTGTCAGCACAAGAATTTCAAAGCCTAAAAATAAGAGTTTATAAAAAGAAGAAGAATTTTATAATATCCAAACATAAAAAAGCTGAAACCTGCCATTGAGAGAGATCGATCCAAAAACCAAACCCCAAGAAAACAAAAGCAGACAAGAAACAAAAGAGATGATCAAAGGAAGAGATGGAAACAGAGGATCTTCTTCTTCTGGCTACCCTGCAGACTTGTTGGTTTGTTTCCCTTCAAGAGCCCACTTAGCTCTTACTCCTAAGCCCATTTGTAGCCCATCTCGTCCCTCCGACTCCACCAACCGTCGTCCCCACCACCGTCGCCAGCTCAGCAAACTCTCCGTCGGCGGCGGAGGAGGAGGATATGGGAGTCCTGTTTTGTGGGCTAAACAAGCCAGCAGTAAGAATATGGGCGGTGATGAAATAGCGGAACCCTCTTCTCCTAAAGTCACTTGCGCCGGTCAGATCAAAGTCCGGCCGAGTAAATGCGGCGGGAAAGGAAAGAATTGGCAATCGGTGATGGAGGAGATTGAGAGGATACATAGCAATAAGTCGCAGAGCAAGTTTTTTGGATTGAAGAAAGATGTGATTGGTTTCTTGACTTGTCTACGGAATATCAAATTTGATTTCAGGTGTTTTGGTGATTTCAGACATGCTGATGTCACTAGCGACGACGATGAAATAGACGAAGATGGTAATGAGGATGAAGAAGAAGAAGAAGAAGAAGAAGAAGAAGAAGAAGAAGAAGAAGAGGAGAACCCGAAGACTGTTTTCTCCAAATGGTTTATGGTTTTACAAGAGGAACAGAGCAACAACGACGACGACAAGAACAACAACAAGTGCGTCGTTGATGAAAAACGCGATCTTGAAAACTCAGACTCAGAACCGGCGGTTCCGCCGCCGAACGCGCTTTTGCTGATGAGGTGTAGGTCGGCTCCAGCGAAGAGTTGGTTGGAAGAGAGAATGCAAGCGAAAACAGAGCAAGATAACAGAGAAGAACAGCAAGAAGAAGAAGAAGAAGAAGAAGCAGAGGATCAAGAGATGAGTATGAAGAAGAATAAGAAGGATTTGAGATCACTAATGGAGGAAGAGAAGATGGAATTAGTGTTGATGAGATACGATACTGAGTATTACAAACTCTCTTCAGACATCGCTAAGGAAACTTGGGTTGTCGGCGGAATTCAAGATCCTCTGTCTCGGAGTCGAAGCTGGAAAAGCTAATTTTGCCAGATCTACCCGTTACTCACCATTAATCATCGTATTTTAAAAAATCTGATTTAAGTTTTTTTTTTTACTATCATTTTCATTATCTGTTAATTAAAATTTGATACTATTCTTTTGGTTTCTTGAGTTTCAAGGGTTTCCTGTTTCGTATCTCAAAAGGTTTGTTTTTCTTTCTTTCTTTGTTTCGTGTCTTTTCATCACGCCCTTTGTAATGAAATGCAAATATGTACAGAATTCTTTTTTTTTTACACAAAAAATGCTTAATGGAATTTTTTTGTTGTATTTTGTGTTTGATCATATGCTATGTGTATATTTGTAAACCAATGAGGAGCTCAATAAATGGACGATATTATAGGTAATCATATGATAAAATTCAAATGAAACAAGACATTTCAATTTGCGCCCTCCATTTATAGTGGACAATAACTCTATTTTTTATGCTTGTTTTAAATAATAAGCACAAACATATAATTACTACATGTTTCTGGATCGAGTATATAAAATCCAGATTGAACGTCACATACGTTGAACATAGCGATCAGGAAGTTCTTTCTCTTCTTCCTGATAATAACATCAACCGAATAGTGAGCCAACAATATTCGAGTTTCCTCGATTTAATGGAGAAACGCATCACGATTATTAGAAGACAGAATGATCGCAAGAAACAAACCTATATATATATATATGATCAGTGTTAAATGTCTATAAACAAAGTCTATTTCATCATCTTCGTCTTCTTCTTTTTTCATCTAGCAATATAGTAGGATTCGTTTTCGACCCTAAACATATTGGAAAATTAGACGACAGTTTTTTTTAATAATATGTTATTGGATAAGAATCTTTAGCATTTTTTATAATAATTGTTTAAGTAGTATTTAACGGGTATTTAACTCACACATGTTATTGAAAATAATAATTTCAATATGTTATTGAAAATAACTCGCACACTAATAATAATTCAGAGTTTCATACGGTATCCTATTGAATTTATATGAATAGATGGCTTGTCTAATTTCCGATCACTTTAGTACACATGGTTGGTTTCTAGGCTATAACCAAGAGGCTTCAAAGATCAAAATTATTATATTGAGTTTGTGAAAAGAGAATTATAAGATCTTTTCCCTTTATGTGATGAGGTTTTAGTATATCCATCTGATACCAAATTTCGATGGTTAAAACACAAAAAGCCCCTAAAATAAGAAAAATGATCAAATAAAAGTGAGACCTAATTTAGCAAAACAAGTAAAAAAAAACAAGCAGACACAATCGAATCATTAAATAAAAACCTCTTAAAACTATACAATTCGGCTCACTTAAACCCAATTCTCCCATCTCAATTCACCACAATTAAATCCGAGCCGATTCCTTTAAACCGGACATCTCCACCGGCCTGTTTCCTAAACCGGATATTTGCCTCAGCCAAGGCTCTTCTAGTCTCCTGGTCTCCAGGTGTCTCCATCATCAACAACTCATAGTCTTGAATCGCGTGTTGCCATTTCTCCAACTAAGAGTAAACCAAATAAGCATTCATTACAACCACACCAATTAAAATAAATAAATACCATTTTCATATGGAAATTCAGTCATAGTTCGGGCCGGTTTATACCGGTTCTTAGATTGAGCTTTTGAATACCTTCGCATAAGAATCCGCCCTGCGCCGCCTCGCCTTCCGGTACGATGGCTGAAGATTGAGAGCCAGTGTGCTATCTTCGATGGCTTTCTCAAACTGACCAAGCTTGAATCTTGAGGCGGCTCTGTTACAGAGCAAGAGGGCATTGTAGGGGTCTTGCTCGAGTCCTTCCGTGTAAACCACGCAAGCCGCTTCGAATTTAGACGCGTTGAATAGTAAATTTCCGCTGAGCCTCGCCGCAGAAACGGCTCTCGCTTTTCTAGCCACTTCGTTTACTTCTTCGTTACTCGGATCCAGTCGAGCCGCTTGTCTTGACGCCGTTACTGCATCTTCGAATCTGTCCATAAAAGAAAACAACACAAGAGTCTCCTCACGTTTTGGAAGTAAAGAAACGTCGAGTTGTTTGTCCCTTCCTAAGAAGTGGAACGGCACGTTGTTCTCTTTGTAAAAGAAATGTAATAAACGGCAAGGCCTCTGGTGTAATACTACTGACCTTCCTGCTGCAATGTAAACCTGAGCTCCGATCATTAAAAGGTAAGAAGTAATGGAAAGACCAAAAATCTTAATGAAACAATCGATATCGAAGTTCTTTGTTCCTTTCCGGTACACGTCATATGCTTCTTCGTGTCGCTTAAGATGCAATAATGCTTCGGTTTGGAGCGCATAGACCTTGAAATTATGAATTATGTGAATTAGACAATTCTTTATATATATAAAAAATATGATTTACAGTTTTTGGCTCATTGTTAGTACATTAATACATTAGATATGATATGAACAAGAACGAAAGCTAACCCGAGGAGAAGAATTTGCTCCATATGATATCACAAAACAAGTCTCCTTCAACACAACATTCCATTCCTTTAATCTCCGTGCTTCGTCGCACCTCCTTAACCATTTTACAACATCTTCAACTTGTTCTATATGTTTTGTCTCTGTGTATTTTCCAGCTTGGTTATAGTGACTCAAAGCTTTTTCAACCTCACCCAATCTGGTTGTAATTTTATAGGATCATAAGGTAATAACCGTAAACTTACAGGGACCAAGTAAGGAATAAAGAAAAGAGAACAGAGCGAAGACTCTACCTGAGTTGGAGGGAAGCGAGTCTCTGATGAGCTCTCTCGTAATTTGGGTTTAATCTTAAAGCTTCTTCGCAAGCATCGGAAGCTTCTAGAAGACGACCAAGACTGATCAAAGCGGCGGATTTGTTAGACCAATACGTCGGCGTTTTAGGGTCGGCTAAAATAGCTCTCTCATAAAACACAAGAGCTTCTCCAAACCTTCCACGACAATACTCTTCGTTTCCCATTCTCTTCAGAGCCTCCGGGTCAAGTCTGTAATTTACCGCTTTGCCCTCCCACCGACTTCTCGTCTGTGTCACGTCAGCCTCTTTAACGGTGGGCTGTGGTTTCACGATGATGTTTCCCATCACGCCGTTAGGTGAAAACCTCTTGCTCTCTGTTCTCGATGAACCCGAGGAAATCGATTTTCTGGCGGAGTCTGATGATTTTCTCGGGTTACTTTCGTCGGATTTCGTCTTTTGTTGGGGTTTATGTGGATCTGCTTTTTTTGGCTGAGAAGAAGAATCTATCGATTTTCTCGGAAGGATTTTAGGGTTTGTAATGGTGGTTGACTTGGGAGGCAAGTAATCTTTTGCCTTGCGATCTTTCTCCAGTAAAGAGGGTCTCCGCCGGCGAGGACTCCAACTCTGAAAAATACAGCCAAGGAGATTCTCACAACCCAATCTTTGACCCGTAGAGATTTTTTTAGATTTCGCCATTTTAAAGAACAATTGAAATTGAAGTTGAAATCTTTGAAAAAGATTCGAAACAGAGGAGTAAGAAGTTTTGTGAGTTGAAGATGAAAGCTGTTTAATGTATTTATATAAGTCTAACAAGAGAGTTACTGTTGAGTTCTTTACAAGAAACCAACTTTCTTTATGGTCTGCCTTTTGCTCTAACACAAAAATCTTGCTTTTGGTTTTCTAAAATCCAAATATTAGATTTTAATTTGATTTTATGGGGTCGATGCTTTATGACATTCGTTATTGATATAATGATAGGATATTAGGAATACTATACTGGACTGACCCCATCGTTGATTATTTATTGTCTTAATGGATAAAGACGAAAAATGCAATAGATTGTTTAAATATATTTGGAGCCTAGTGAAATATTAAAAATAGTTTTTATTTCTCGACATTTACGGTAATGATTAATACAAAGAAAATAAAACTTTTCAACATAAACGAATACCATCGAGCATAAGACTCAAAACCTGGACAAATGGGTAAGTAACATTTGAGTTATAATAAAGTCAACAATTCTGTTAGTAGTTGTTTGCGCCACATAATAATATAGTTTTGATTCTGTTTTAGATTAATCTATCTTATATTCATAGTTTCAAGCTAATCTTAAGATCTACAAATTGTTTTAGATTAATCTGTCTCATATTATACTATTAAGTTTTTTTTTCCCCGTCATACAATTAAGGTAAAATTTGATAAAAAGGCTTAAATGTAGTTAGTATGTATGACGATAAGTGATACATATATGGTAGCCTAATGTACGAATATATATCTACCATGAACTTTTGTGCTGAAAAATGTAATTCTGATTAGAAGATAAAAGTAATAATTATGAAATTGTAATATGTTATGAAATTGTGATATGATATAAATGGTATTAGCCTGTATTACACTAACAAAAAAAAAACTGAAAAAGATAAGAACCGAAGGGTCAGTCAATGTTTAATAGTGCTTTTATAAAAGTAATTAAGGGATAATTTATCATCTTAATCGCCAAAGGTTTCCCAATAATATAGAATTTTTAAATCGACAACAACCAACAAACTATTTACTTTTTTATTAATTAGGTTTTAACTTAATTTTTTTTGTTTGGTTTAATAACAACCAAATCCATTCGAATTGATTGGTGAAGAAATTTTGTTGAAAATCCGCTTCAACCTTTAAATATTATAAATGCGAACTTCATTTTCTTAATTGCGACTTGTACGTGCATGAGTTAGAAGCGGTAATTCATTTTAATATATTGTATATAAAAAATAACAGTTTTAACAGATTTTATTGTGTTCCTACACGATGTGGAAGAGGAGAGTGATACGGTGTCGTTCTGTACGTTTGTTTGAGTCGGTGCCGGCTTTGTCGGGGACCTTCTGTCTCTTAGGGTCAGCTTTCTTTGATTGTTGTATCTTTAATTTGGCTTTGACCGCCCTTTCTTCACTTTTGTCCTCCTACCAACTTTTTTTTTTATATAGATTTGGCTAAAATTTCCTTACAACTATGAGAAGTTAGAGCAAAAATTAAGGCTTCGTCTACATACTTATGCTAATAAAGTGGACCAGATTTAGATATCAGTGATTGATGTTTTCAGATAAGATATACTGTCAGCAAATTAGTATGTTAAGCGTAGTTTTGTTTGTTTGTTCTTTTAGTAAATATTCCATATATGTAATTTAGTCTTGTTGTTTTTTTAAAGGAAAAATGTATGGTTTCACAAAACAAAAAATGCATGGAATTAATGTGCTTTTGCCTGCCGACAAGACAATTTGGAAAACTCGTGCTATATAAGGTGAAAGGTGGTTTTTTTTAAAAAAAAAAAAAAAGAGAAGAAATAGGATAAAGCTATGAACAAAGTTATAATAAACCCAAAACAAGCCACGTAGATAATTTCTCTTAAATCTCTCTCTCTCTCTTTTCAACACATTTCAACATAAATACTTAGAAAGTAGTCAAAAACTGACGATTATAATCTAATTAATCATTCTTTTTTGCAAGATATCTTTCCTTCTTAACAAACACACTATTCATCACTATGTGGCGGTATATGGACCATACGACTAGTCAAAAGTTTGATTTAATAATTCGGGTTACAGAAAAACTTAACCCATTGTAATTAATAATTACTAGTTTCACAAATAACGAAAAGGTGGTCAAATTTTCTAGTACAGACTTGTAGGTTTTTTTTTTGAGCTTTCTGTGACACCAATTCTGCTATCGTTTTTGTAATAATGTTAAGATAGGATACTTACATACAATCATATATTGTGACATTTTTTTCGGAGAATGATATGTGCTTCTAGTTCTATGATATTCTATCAATTGACATTTTTTTTCCAGCGTTAAGTATATATAATGGATTAGATAAAACAAGAGAGTGAGATTGACCCACAATATATGTGTACTACCAATTTAGTAGGAATGGCCACAATAATATATATGACCTAGGTTGTATTTAAGCATGTCATAGTTTTTTTTTTCCCCTCACTCGAGTATATCGTAGGCTGGGTCATATTTTGTAGTATGCACTAAAGACAAAAACAAGAAGATCGACAGATAATATACCCAAATGAAAATATATAATAAAGTGCTTAACCAAACAAAAAGTCATTTGATAAACCTCTACTATACTCAAAATGCATGAATTCTTTTATATGCAACCCCATGATCATTACAAAGTTGATAAGGAATACATATAAGATTTCTTATTCCGATTACTTATCATAGTTTTTAAGAAAGACATGATGAAACAAAAGAAAATAGGTGATAAAATGATTGCGGTGATATAATATATATTTAAATACATGAAGGCATCATGCTTGTATGATAGTGTTCCTTGTATAATTCATATGTGCATGCAAACATGTAGGTGACGGGTGATAAAAAAATAACGGATAACTAATAATAATTTATTTTAAAGCATAAGTTTTTAATAGCATAGCAAGTAATTTGATTTCACTTTTAGAAGTTTTACACTTGAAGAAAAAAGAGAAAAACAGCCAGCGAAAAACTATTCAATTATTTGAATTTAATTTTAGGTAATTCAAGAAAGTTGGCAACAAGATTAATGTTTGTAGTTTTTGGGCTAGTTTTATTCTACCAATTAAAATTCATGGTTTTTCTTCGTAGCATGGAATTTTACAGTGAATACCAAATCATACTAGTCAAATAATGTTAAAGATGGCAAGCAATATGATTAAAAATGCGGTCCATTGATGAGTGTAGAAAATTTGTGAGAAATATAAAGGCACATTGGGACTACAATATGTATATACTTGGCTTAGAAGGGAAAAAGAACAAAAGAAGACGACTTGCTCTTTTTAGATATTTCCTCACTTAGCATTTTAGCTCCAATCCCAAGTTTTTACTAAACACGGGCCGTTGCTTATTCATGAAACTTCTTTCAATCGTTGGAACTTGGAATATAAGACTTGTTCAAACACCAGCAAGTGGTAGATTAGGCCCATGTTCGGACCTTGGGAACAAATCAATCATACCATTTAGGGTCCACATAGGCCCAAAATTAATCCGCAAGCGAAGTATGAAGAGATTGATTACCCATCGACTTATAGTAGGTAGGTGGAGAAAATTGTCGTCTTATTTTTTTTATTTTTTCCACAACACTCGAACATAGATATATCTCTGATTTATTTTATAAATAAACTAACAATCTCGACTTATAAGGGATACAGCCACATAACGTAGGTAAGTCTGTAAGCGAGTTATATATACTCTTTTCTAATTTTATCATCTGGTCGTTATGAACTCATGTTTGGTGGTATTTGTTTCAAGTCGGGAAATATTTTCAATTAATTAAGTAGATGATTGGTTAAATTATAATTGTAAACTATTTGCTGTAGAATTTGTTTATAGACATATTTATTGTATCTGTATTTTTCATAGTTGTAAGAAATAAATAAAAAAGAATTAAAAGAAAGAAATTTCTACAGTTATTTTTTCTATTTAAAATAACAAGTCTTTAGTAAACTAAGATTTCTATAGCCAATTTTTTTTTAATTGTAGTTAAAAAATTTAAGATAAAACATGATTGTTAAATTTTAAAATTGTAGATAAAAATTAAAGCTAAATATAACTCTTACAATCCAACCAATCACCCACTAAATATTGATATTGATAGATTTAAAACGTAGTTGCTGTATTGAATAAAAGTTAAAACACTTACCAAAAAGGAAGATTGGTTTATGTTTATCACTTATGAAAATATGGGCCAACCCGTAAGTCTTGAGAATTTTTATTTGGGTAAGAAATGGCACAAATATTCGTCTTGGTATCAGATTGCACAAATCGAACGGTGTAGAAAATTTTCAAAAGAAAATAGAATAGTTTGATCTTAATGTATCAACGCCAAAAGAAAATAATAAAAAAACTGAGCCACGTCAGCAGTAGGGCCCATTTCATGATCACCGAGAAATTTATTTGCCTTCTTTGACCATTTCCACGCGCCACCGTGAGCGACCACGTTGCAACGTCATTTAACTGATTACTTCTCACCGTCAACATTGATGATTTACATCCTAAGTTTTTTTTTTCGGTTACGAAGAAGACCCAAAAAAAAAAGAAAAAGCCGATCAAAACCCCTCAAAAACCCAAAATCCGATTGAAAAAACGAGAAATCGGGAAATAAAATAGACCGAGGGTTCTTAGGGAAGATGAAGGCAGAGACGGTGACGCTGATTCTGGTGAATCTAGCGGGAATAATGGAGAGAGCTGACGAATCTCTGCTTCCAGGTGTATACAAAGAGGTTGGTGCGGCTCTCCATACGGATCCAACCGGGCTCGGGTCGTTGACACTGTTGCGATCCATGGTTCAAGCGGTTTGCTATCCACTGGCTGCTTACATGGCCATGCGACATAACCGAGCTCACGTCATTGCTCTCGGTGCATTTCTCTGGTCCGCTGCTACTTTCCTTGTCGCTTTCTCTTCCACTTTCTTTCAGGTTTTGTCTTTTTTTTTTTACCTTTCCATTTTCCTTTCCCAATTATCTAATTCCGGAAGATCAAATTGGACTATTGGGGTTTCGGGTTTGGGTTAATGAGACACATTATGACTTTGACTGTTGTGGCATTTCTGATGAGCAGGTAGCAGTATCGAGAGCTCTGAATGGAATTGGCCTTGCCCTAGTGGCTCCAGCAATTCAATCCCTTGTTGCTGACTCAACGGACGACGCTAACCGTGGCACTGCTTTTGGATGGTTACAACTAACAGCAAACCTCGGTTCGATCTTAGGCGGGCTCTGCTCTGTTTTGATAGCTCCATTAAACTTCATGGGCATACCTGGTTGGAGAGTTGCTTTCCATATCGTAGGTGTGATCAGTATTATAGTTGGTGTTTTAGTCCAACTTTTTGCCAATGACCCTCACTTTGTGAAGGATGGTGTCAAGGTTCCCAATCAACGAGTTTCGAGGAAACCTTTTTGCTCGGAGGTTAAGGATTTGGTCCGGGAAGGTAATACTGTCGTAAAGATTCGTTCTTTTCAGATCATTGTTGCTCAGGGAGTGACTGGGTCGTTTCCTTGGTCTGCTCTTTCTTTTGCACCCATGTGGTTGGAACTCGTCGGGTTCTCACACGGCAAAACTGCAGTCTTGATGGGTCTATTCGTGGCTGCATCTTCTCTTGGTGGCTTATTTGGAGGCAAAATGGGAGATTTTCTGTCAACCCGTCTTCCTAATTCCGGAAGAATCATTCTCGCACAGATCAGCTCAGCCTCAGCGATCCCGCTCGCTGCAATTCTCTTGTTGGTTTTACCAGATGATACATCTACAGCTGCAATCCATGGTGTGATCTTAGTCCTATTGGGGCTGTTTGTTTCTTGGAATGCTCCTGCTACCAACAAGTAAAGACACTCTTTCTCACTAAGCTTAATACTTGTAACCCTCTCTTCCATCTGTTTTTGCTAACCCTTGGTGAAACAAATGCAGCCCGATCTTTGCAGAGATTGTGCCAGAGAAGTCCAGAACAAGCGTCTACGCATTGGACAAATCGTTTGAGTCGATCTTGTCATCGTTTGCTCCTCCTGTAGTTGGAATCCTAGCACAGCATGTCTATGGATATAAACCAATCCCTGAAGGATCATCAAGGTCAGAAGAGATAGCCACAGATAGAGAGAATGCAGCGTCTCTCGCAAAAGCTCTTTATACATCTATAGGAATCCCAATGGCGGCTTGCTGCTTCATCTACTCCTTTCTCTATCGTACATATCCTCTTGACAGAGATCGTGCTCGGATGGAAGCTTTTATAGATTCCGAGATGCGTGAACTGCTTCCGGAAAATTTGAATAGAGATATCGAGTTTTCACAATAAGACCCTTTCGCAAACTAGGCTAAAGCCAATTTAGAAGCTAATATATAAGAATTTTGCAAAAAACTTACACGAAAGGTTACAATTTTATGTTCTTTCTTTTGAGTTGTTACAATGCTAATAACTTTATACCAAATTTTCAACAACAGAAAGATTGTGTATATTTTCAAGGATTAAAGCTATTCATAAGAGAGCGAGCTTATCTGCTGGGTTTTGTGGCGGAGAGCATTATAAATAGCCCGTTTCTAACACTAGTGAAGCCAACGAGTCCACAGGCTTTGCAGAGATCTTCAAGCTCACGTTCACTCAGAAAGATGTGAGAACCTGAGGATCTTATTACTTCCTATCAATTGCATCACCGGAATGCATAATCAGCCACATATCACACCGACGGTGCAAAACAGCCATTGAATGTTTTAAGGCTTAAATGTAACATATATACACACCTGGCGAAGATTCTTCAAGAACGGGATAAACCTTAAAGGACCATCATAGATAAACGTGGTGGCAACAAATACTCCTCCAGGTCTAAGAACACGGCTTATCTCAGCAACCTAAAAGATCCAAAGGGAACATAAACATTGTACTGTATGTAGTTTTTGGCTAAATGTTTGAATTAAGAAAAAGGCTTTACAGCTGAGGATGGTGAAGGCCAGCAATGCAAAGCAGCGCCCGCATGGACAGCGTCAACTGAACCCGAAAGGAAAGGGAGTCTAGCTATGTCTGCTCGGACCAGAACAACTTTCCTAACAAAAAGCAACAGCAGAGTCAAAAGAACAATATATCTGGTTACCCAAGATCTCAGACAATAATGGAAGATAAAGGTTTAAGTACAAACTCTTTGTTAGTCAAATTTTCTTCTTGATTTAAGAATTCATAGCACTGTCGCAGCATATTCTCCGAGTAATCAAGGGCGATCACCCGAGAAAACAGCTCACTTTTAGCGAATAATCTCGAGAACATCCCACTTCCGCAACTGGCGTCAATGATATTGCCTCCCAGAACAGGCTTCAGGTAGTCTTTAGCCATTTCAAACTGTGGAATACAACAGTGTTACTACTGCCTTGGCCATAGATGGCCAGATCATGAACATATAACATAAACGAAAAGCCCTTTTGAAGAAGGAGAGAGTCTTTCCGTCTCACCTCTTTCTCTGGTCCTGGAAAACCACCCCATATGAAATTCTGACGCCAACCCCTCTCGTAAAGGAAGGAGACTAATGGAGTCCTAATAATCAACAAAGCCAAAGAGACTCGGTTGGAAGATAGGATAGACTTAGAGCCTAACATTTACGAGGAGCCCATTGAAGCAGATCGTCCACCTGAATAACTCGGTTGAAAGAGGCATTGGTTCACTGTATTGCTTGCTTCCACTAGCCACAGCCAAATCAAGATGCGTCTCGTTACCCAAGTAACTCCTTTTACACGTATTGCATTTTAACTGAGTACCAGAGGCAGCAGATTCTCTGTAGCAAAAATAATACAAAACTTCTTTAACTTGCCTCTCAATAAAATTGAGCATTCACTTAACTTCTCAATCCTAATTTCTGGATAAACCATAATATCAGTGAACAGTAAGGACTCACAATAATCCATTAGGTTGACTATTCCATGCTAAGGAGTTATAACAGATGGGGCAAGCCAGAATGTTCTTCTCTTTCTCGACAACAGAATCCACCTGCATCTTCAAATCGAGATCATCAAACAGATCCCACTCACGATGTTTTGAAAGAGTTGACAGCAAAGTCCCCAAAAACAATTCAAACAAAAAAATATTATATTTTTGAATCCGTCTAGAATATCCTGATATCATCACAAGTTATGAGAATCCGTTCACAAATAAGTCGAAAGGAGTTGGAGAGGAAAGAAAGCGTACACTCGACTTCGTCTCGACGGAGGCGGAAGCAGAAGATGCTCGAGCTGATCTGGAAATGAAAACAGTGACTCTTTGAGCGGAGTACTTGATGGAAGGTAACCGCGAAACTGATAAACCAGTCGAGAGAATCGCCGGTGAAAATCGACCGGAAACAACCGTCATCGGCATTTTAAGGCCTCCGTGGCTGACTATTGAGCACGAAGCTTCGCTAATAAAAAAGAGATCACAATAAACTCGTGAATCAAATTTTGAAACAAATTACGCCGAAGAAAATAAAGTTGGTGAATCGAATTTGAAACAAATTTTAAAATTATCGAAATTTGTAAAAGACAAAGGCCTTTTTCTTTGTCTTTGGGTATGGATCCTAAAATAAAGCCTAATAGACTATCAATAACATTACCCTTTTTATTACAGAATGTTTTGGGCTTAGTATTTTATTAATTTTGTAAAAGAGTTGAGTTTGTGACCTTGTAGTCCTCTCTAATAGCATTTTATTCGGATGCAATCTTTTTAATGAAATCGTATTGTAAAGTTTAAACAAAGAAACGATTTAGATGTTAGTTACGAATAATCAGGATCACAGATTGCGGATAATAATTCAGTTTAATGCCTAATTGAGAGGATAAAATTTCGGATTTTGAATTACCTTTTTTTCCTTAATACTATCAGATTGTATTTTGTGTGCTAATAGAAAAGTGACAGCACGTGATCACTGCTTAAAAAAACGTTGGTAAAAGTCTTTATTAGTTTTGATGGCTTCACATGGTGTTGTGTAAGAAAAAAATGAATATAATTGACCACATAATAATTATTTCTTATTCCCCAAAAAAACATTTCCTTTTACCTCCTGCAATACTAATCCCATATCCGAAAAAATATTTGAATAATTTTCTGTTAAAACCCGAACGGTAAATTTTAAATTTAATTTTGATAACTTCAATTATCATATGTTATTAATCGTAAGAGTAACACGTGGCAGCTTTTGTGTATCTCAGTTGAAGAATCTTCCAGATCAAGGGACACCGTGAGAGGAGCAAATTAAAAGGGTACAAGCGTCAAATCGACAGATACGGTTAATCGCTGTGGAGAGTAAAAAAATAAATGCTCAACGGTGTTAAAAACTGAGGAAGAAAAGTAAAGAGTAATCTTCTTCTTCTTCTTCTTCTTCTTCTTCTCTGTATTTTTCACTTCTCTTCGATTTGTTGCCTGCCGAGACAAAGTATCAGTTTTTTTGATTCTGCTAAAGAGAGCCGAAGAGAGAGAGAATATGGAGAGAAGCACTCCAGTGAGAAAGCCGCACACATCCACCGCAGATCTACTTACTTGGTCGGAGGTTCCACCGCCGGATTCTCCTTCATCTGCTTCTCGCTCCTCCGTTCGTTCTCACCAGGTAGACGGTTACCGCTTCTAGAAACTCTGTTTTCACAGACTTTATTTGAGCAATTTAGTAAATCCTTTTGATGTGTGGTAGCCATCGGATGGGATTAGCAAAGTGGTTTTTGGAGGCCAAGTGACGGATGAAGAATTTGAGAGCTTGAAAAGAAGGTGAAAAGTTACCTTATTCTATCGCAGTTTTCATTTTCATGGTTTCTGTTTTGATTTCTTTGAATTTAGTTTCCAATTTTGTGTCTATGACCTCGTGATAGATACAGCTAGTGACTCAATCATTTGAATCTGTACTGTTACCTCAAACCAATAGTACGTAGAATCTGAAAGTTTTATTGTTTCTGCTACGCTGAATTGAATTCATCTTGGGTGTGTGCCTTTTTTTAAGGATTCTTGATGATGCATTGTATAGATTCAGGGTGTTTTTGTGCATATATACATAGTTTGGAGTTGATGTCAAACTTGTTGAAATTTTTTATCTTGCATAAGGAAACCTTGCTCAGAACATAAAATGAAGGAGATAACTGGCAGTGGGATCTTTGCTCGTAACAGAGAAGATGATGCATCAGAGCACTCTAGTGCCCCAAGTGGCAGGATATATAAGGTATCAACTTCTCTAGATTCATGTTTGGAGAGTTTATATTGTTCTGTAATGTATGTAGTTATAATCCTAAAACTTTTGATTTAACCTTCAGCAAGCACTTAGTGGTATAAGCCATATATCATTTGGTGAAGAAGAGGACTTGTCTCCTAAAAAGCCAATTACTTTACCTGAGGTTTCAAAACAGCGAGAGCTCAGTGGGACAATGGAAAACGAATCAGATTCAAATCTGAAGAAGCAGCTCTCTGATGCCAAGTACAAAGAGATCAGTGGACAGAACATCTTTGCACCACCACCTGAGATCAAACCTCGATCTGGAACAACTCGAGCATTAGCTCTTAAGGACAATTTCAACCTCGGAGCTGAATCTCAAATCGTAAGACCTTTCCATGTCTTTCTTGGCATCTCTAAGCACTCGTACTGTATATACTCTTATCCGAAATGTTGACTACTCTGCAGTCTGCTGAAGAAGACTCATCTGTGAAGACGGCGAAGAAGATTTATGACAAGAAATTTGCAGAACTTTCAGGGAACGACATATTCAAGGGAGATGCCACATCATCTTCTGGTGAAAAGCAGCTGAGTCAAGCGAAGCTAAAGGAGATAGGAGGAAACAACATATTCGCAGATGGGAAGGTAGAGTCCAGAGACTATCTAGGCGGTGTCCGCAAACCACCAGGTGGCGAGACAAGCATCGCTCTCGTTTAGAATGATCTTTTCCGGTAACATCTTAACTCTTTAAAACCGCGATTGGTCGGTGTGTGTTCTTGTGGTATACCATACGCTTCAGCTCAAAGTGTGATTTGTATTATGCAGTATCGTTGGTTACTTGGTTATGGTGATAATAACTATTATTCAATTGTGTTTTTAGCCGTTAGGGCTTTGTAATGTAACTTCTTTAATAGTTAACTCTAAACTGTTCGGAGATTATTAGTACTGCTACGGGACAAATGATATTGCTTGGGTCAAAAGCTATTGTTTTATTATTCCGGGTCCGCTCAAACCACGTGATTCAAAGTAATTGGATACTCACTCATGTAATAGTTTCCAGCAAGACGAAGTCTATTTTATCTTCAAAATATCAAGTTACAAAAGTTATGACTGTCTACGAATTGATAATTGCTATCTGGAGTTACTAGGTACACATGATTCACGACGCAGAATTTTATCTAGAGACTAAAAACCTCAAAACATGACGTTATATATAAAAAAAGTTATGTTGAGTAATACGCAGACTCACATGAAAAGGTATATACATGTATTTTGCATAAAAATTAATACTAACAGAAACAAAATCGGTATTAGACAAAAAAAAAAAAAAAGATGCGAGTTAAAAAAGGATTTTGTTGGGATGGTTTAGCGACTACTTAGCAAAAGAGAAGATGCTTTTGGTCTAAAAATAGGAAAGAGTAAGTAGTTTCCAAGAAGTTGGATCGGACGAGTAAGATACGAAGGACCTCTTCTTAACTTCCACAAATCACAATCGTTCTTATGAAAACCAAGTTTAAATGTAATAAAGTTTTACCGATTCAAGATATAATTTTTAGAAAATTAATCTAAATTTCTAATTGTTGATTTAGTCTTCGTCTGCCATCAAATCTATAAAAAGCAGAATGATTATAATGTTTAAAATAGAAAATCAAGAAGATATCTAAGTTAACTGTTTTGAGAAAAAAACGTAATAAAAAAAAGAAGATAAAAAGATATATATATATATATATATTATAGGTAAATCAGACTTTCTACTTTCTCTATATCCTCCTACTACTACTACTACTACTTCTTCTTCTTCTTCTTCTTGTGTTATTTGCAAATCTTGTAATGTTTGATTGTGTTATTTTATGCAGATAAAAAAATGAAGATGGATGAGTTTCGAGAAGCTTCTGTTTCGTCTCCTTCGTCTCCTCTACGCACACCGTCGCATTCACCGAACATCAGTCTTCTCCGCCAAAACTACTTTCATGGAGATTTCTCTCCCAGCAACAATAGATTCTCTTTCAACTCGTCCTCGGATTATTCTCTGTCCAGTTCCTTCTCTAACGGATTCTGTTCTTCCGATGATAGTTCTTCTCCGTTCGCTTCACCTCCGTTTAATGGGATTATCCCTAAGCACAACCACGCTTCTTCGCCGATCACTTATTATCATGAGTCCCTCTTTCATAAGGATCATGGGAAAAGTGTTAATGGTGATGATTTGGGTCTGTGCGAAGATCTCTACCGCATGAAAATCACAGAGGAGGATGTCCAAGAAGAAGATAAACTCCGTTACGGAAGAACACAGACTTACGGTGATCCTCTCGGCTCGATTCCTGAGTCGAATCCCACTGATTCCTCTCTAGATCCCCTCTATAATCTCGGGAAATACGAAACGACTTTTTCAGCTAATCACAACAATGGAGCCGTCGTTGACGGTGGTGGATTTGTCTCCGGAGGCTTTCCATGTGCCTCATGGTTGAACAACAATCATGGATTCAATCAAAGCATAAACGAAGACAAGAGAAACATGTATGGGAATCAAACTGCAGATTCCATAGCCAATTCTCGCCAATTTGAATGGCCTAGCTACTCAAGCAGTAGCGTTGGTAATAACAGTCCTTACATCAATGGTCAGGAGATTTGCGGATTGGGTTTGAATCGCGGAGGAGGAATTAGAGAATACTCAGCTTACTACAGAACAATGGAAACATCAGAGATGACGCCATTGTTCTGCCAAGGAGCTCAGGTTCCTTTTTCTTCCTCTGCTTCTAAAGGCTCGGAACCATTTAGCTCTGGGGAGAGTTTCTTCATGGAAGGTAAAAGCTTTGATCATCAGAGAACCGGTGTTACTGGAGCATTGATCTCTGATCATGGAAATACTACGACAGAGATATGTCATCCGAGTCTACCTAACGTGTGTGACATTCAGGGATATGTGTACTTAATGGCTAAAGATCAACACGGATGTAGATTCTTGCAGAGGATTTTCGATGAAGGAACTCCTGTTGACGCCATGATTATATTCAATGAGGTTATTGCTCATGTCGTTGAGCTTATGATGGATCCTTTTGGGAATTACTTGATGCAGAAGCTTTTAGATGTTTGTAATGAAGAACAGAGGACGCAGATCGTACTCGTAGCTACTGCTGAGCCTGGTCAACTTATCCGGATATCTCTCAATGCATACGGGTAAAACGAATATATTACATTTTCCTTCTGATGTTTTGATTACGGATAATAATATTTGTTTCCTTTATTTTGTGTGTAGTACTCGTGTTGTTCAGAGATTAGTGGAAACAGTCAGAACAGGAAAACAGGTTTCTCTGGTGAAATCGGCGCTGAGACCTGGTTTTCTCGACTTGATCAAGGATTTAAATGGAAACCATGTGATTCAACGTTGCTTGCAATGCCTTAGCACTGAAGATAACAAGGTCGAACAAATAAAGTCACTTCCTTTCCACTCTCTTCTTAACTCTTGATCTTCATATCATATAATATTAGCTTAAAGTTTCTTTTTGTTTTTCGACAGTTTATCTTTGACGCAGCGACAAAGTTCTGTACTGAGATCGCAACACATCGACATGGGTGCTGTGTGCTCCAAAAATGCATTGCTTATTCAATGAGACAACAACGAGAGAAGCTGATCGCTGAAATCTCTAAGAACAGTTTCCTACTTGCTCAAGACCCCTTTGGGTATATAATATCGAACAACAACACACTCACAAACCAATTTGGAAAAGTCTAAACACACACACATTTCTTTTTGGATGATCAATATTTTTTTTTTGCAGGAACTACGCAGTCCAGTTCGTTATAGAACTGAGGATTCCTTCTGCGGTAGCGATGATGTTGACTCAGTTAAAAGGGCATTACGTTCAGCTTTCGATGCAGAAATTCAGTAGCCACATGGTGGAAAGATGTCTCATGCATTGTCCCGAGAGTCGTCCACAGATTGTGCGTGAGCTTGTCTCTGTTCCTCACTTTGATCAGCTTCTTCAAGACCCATACGCCAATTTTGTCATCCAAGCCGCTCTTGCCTCCACAAAGGTACCAATTTTACTTACCCAAGTCGGTTAGTCGGTAGAACATAATTGTTTGTAGATTTTCAAACAGATTTGTTTTAGTTTTTTTTTTAAAAAAACCACTTTATTCCCATTCAAGATTTTAAACATATAAATTTCGGGAAATTAGTTTTTCAAATTTTTTTATCACTTTATGAACAAAAGCCAAAACCATAAATGTAGGTTTTCAAACAAAAAAAACCGTAAGTTGTTATATTCTTCTGCAGAAATTGATATTTTATGAGTAAATAATTAAATAATTTCATTCACATTTTTATAAAAAAATAGATGTTATTTCCTATATGAGAGTAAATATTTAAAAGCCAAAAACCATAAATGTAGTCTTTACACAAATAAATCATTTTTATAAATTGATACACATTTTTGCACAAAAAACCTTGTTTCTACAATAATGTGACATTATTTATTTGTGTTTCAGTTATATGTAATAAATCTATGTATATTTTTTTATCTATAATATTTATTATTATAAATTTTTGTGAGTTATTATTTCTTATTAAAAACACTATTTTAAAAAGAAAAGTTATTTTAATTATTTTTAAACACATAAAAATACCTAAA
The DNA here is from genome assembly GCA_039880935.1 of Streptanthus diversifolius. Lineage (NCBI taxonomy): Eukaryota > Viridiplantae > Streptophyta > Magnoliopsida > Brassicales > Brassicaceae > Streptanthus > Streptanthus diversifolius. The sequence goes on along the minus strand of JAXGFM010000015.1, from coordinate 1,185,845 downwards.
AAAAATTAAAGTATAAATTATTACATTAAAAACCAAAACCTAAAAAAATACCATTCTAAGTTTTTAGAAAAACTAAAATTTACAGAAATTAAAAACTACAAATTCAAAAACTAAAATCCAAAAACCAAAAACCAAACAAGCACAACTAGAGAAAATATAATTAAACTTTGTTCGAAATATAAGGAATCAGTTTGATTGGAACAGGGTCCACTTCATGCTTCACTCGTGGAAGTCATAAGGCCACATTCGATTCTGCGTAATAATCCTTATTGCAAAAGGATTTTCTCGAGGACTCTATTGAAGAAGTGAAAGGACATGTTGACTGTCTGTAATTTCAAAAATCTGTTGTTGTTTTTCTTTTTATTCCCCAGGCTTCCTTCTTATGAATAATCTCCTCCGGAGAATGTGATCTTAGATCCAGACACGAAGAGCTCAGTGTTTCTTTGTTTCTTATTGTTTATTTTTGTTGTTGTTTTTATCTCTGCTAATTTTGGGTTTTGGCAATGGGATATTCATCTTGTAAAAAATCGGGTTTCTTAACCCGGTTTAATCTTCGAATAAATTCTTATGATAAAAAAAAAAAAAAAAAAAGACAGAGAGATAGATATAGAAACTTAAAAGGCCCGTTTGTGTAACGTGAGACATTTAGATGTTCTCCGGTCGTATAAATCATTTTTACACACTAAAACTCCAAGATCCAGATGAGCTTTGTTTCTGTTTTACATGAACAATCTAGCCCAAGTTGGATGGCTAGGCCCGGCCCAATCATAGCCTAATTCTTGTCTATTCAACTGATTTATCAAGAAAAAAAATAAAAGAAGCAAGCAACAATTGTTCAATTAATGTTCTTGTTATACCCAATGAGTAGCTTGTAAAGATGGAGACTTAGGAATTAATATTCAACCAACCCGTTGAAATAGGTTTGGCCCATTTTTAAGTCTCTTAACCCTCTCCGATCCCAACGATAAACAAACTCCCCACTACCTATCAGGTGTGTATGTTACACCTTTTTGGCATTTTCAACCAAAAATTAATAAACATTAACCCAACTAAATTCCTCAAATTCACTCGAATTATAAACAATTTACTGAGAAAGGGGACTAAAATTTGTATATGTTTGCGTTATTATGAATTTCCTTTTACCTAATTTTCAATTCGTTCAAATCAAGCACGGAAATTTTAGTCTAATTAACATTTTTTTTGGGTAGCCCTATATATTTTATAATTAGACGAACTTAGATATGTTATTCTATATAGTATGCCTTATATATAAACCAATGATAAGGATAAGCACAAATAGTCTATATGATTATATATAGCATATCTATGTTTTTTCCGGCGCCAGATTATTCAGAACCATTGCATTAAAAAATTTATTTGACATAATTTATGGGTGATGCATTTATTTCACATTATCAACACATCTTCTCAAACCTAATTCTTGGGCAAATCAACCGTAATCAATAAGAACATATACGCTATTTAATGTTCATCGTCACATGCATTTTGTTTTTAAACAAATTGTTGTTTACTCGTATAAACTTTACATTATAATATTTTTTTGTTTTTTCGTTTTTATTATATGTTGTTGACTGTTTTATAGTAATGTGTTATACAGAAGCCGATTGTATAACAGGATAACACTGTAAGAGTCGGGACGACTTAAAATAACACAAAAGGGTCAAAAGTTCAAAACTCAAAAGCCGTACTTCGTAGAGGTCTTTGATCCTTGTGCACGTAAAATATTGTAACATTTGCATGGAATCATCCGCAGTACAAACAAAAACATTGGACGGTATGAGAGTATACCTTAACTTATTCTAGTAAAATCCTATATTTTATATGTTATTTACTCTCATTACAAATGTTGTTTAATGATTTTGTACGCAAATTAAGTAAAGTGTTTAAATGTACTATATGTTAGGCTATTTCTCAGAATAAAAGAAGATACTTTTTGGGGTTAAATTTAAACATATAAGAAAAATTTGTAATAGGCACTATATCTTGTTTCTTATATGTGAAAAAAAAAATTAAACGATATATTATGGAAACAAAAGGAAAACAATTACACATATTAGATTTTTGTAAAAGTAACATGTTATAAAATTTATGGGCTTACGCATTCGTAACTCAGATGGTTCGATAGATGTATGATAAAATTTATGATCTATTGACAAGTAGATATATACTTCAATGCATATACTTGAATTTTGCATTTATAATCGGTTCACAATAATTTAATGGAAACGGGTAGACTAGTACTGAATATTTAATTCTTCCACCAGGAAATAACAACTAATTTATTTCAGAAAATAATTATATTAACTAAGGGACTCAGAATTATTATCCCATCTAACCATATAGTTTAATTATGTTATTGTTAATTCGTTGTAGCTTTCAAACACAATTTGTTATTTATTTATTAAATATAATTAAATTTATGAAGTTGAAGTTTATAGTACGAAATAAATTAGAGAGAAGAAACATGAATCTTAATTGTAGTTGCATGCATGGAGGATCGGATGTTGGGAGCTTTAAAAGCTTGTTCTCATTCTTCAAAAGTTTAATTTTTTTATCCTTTAAAAGTACTTTATTTTTTTGGTAATACGTTATATCTTAATAAAAAATAGGCTCTATTTATGTACGAGTTTAAACTTTAAAGGCTAAAGGACCAATCTTTTCAACAGAAAATATATGTATTCGTTTGTTACACTGTTAGTCTATCAAAAGTTGAAGTATTATCAAAATTTGATGCACAAACGCAAAACACGAATGACAATTATTATTTATTGGACTTTTGTTTTTAAAACATAATAATTTAATTCACAAACATAAACACAATCAATCTATATATGAAACCGTAAAAGACAATATGGCTTATTTATACGTTTTGGTTCCTAATTTGACATGCACGATCACCTTGGTCCTACAATAAAAAAAATGTCTTCCAAGATCACCTTATAAAAAATGGACAAATTAAAATATATAAGCGAAGCTATCTAATGTAATTCATTTCCCTATGAATGAGATTGGCAAATATTATAAGTGGAGCTGCCTCAAATCACGGATTTGTTTGTCGTTGTCCTTCCGAGTTTCAATATATGTTCTGCAGTCATCGATCATTAATGGTAAAATGATATTACAAAGATATTTTCGATTGACATATACGACCTAATTGCTTTTGTTGGGGGGGTTCACTTAGTTCTTAATGATATTACAAAAAAAAATAAAAAAAAGAGGAATTTTTACTACCTTTGTAGGAAGAGTAAGTTCTGTATACTAATTTTATACTCGTGTGAAAGAACACAAAGAAAATATATACACAACACCCGTATATATATATATATATCGATTCAGATCATTAATAAGAGAGAAAATAGAAGCTGGGAATTTATGAGGAAACTAGCCAAAAGAGTAGGACGTATAAACGAGGAAGCCAAAGCTCATGACATGACATATGAAAAGAGGTGGAATGGATCTGGATATTTAGAAATATCATAATATCAAGATATTTAGATTCAAATATGCATGTGTTTTAACTATCTAATTTTGAATCCATGATCTTTTTATATTCGGATGTGGAATATTTGTTACACCGGTATTTTGATCCGGATTCGTAAAAAAATTATAAATATATTAAAATTGTAAAAAAAGAAAATTTAAAAATATTTTTTAAAATAAAATATAATATTATTATATAAAAAATATTATTATAAAAATGATTTAAATTTGATTTTTATGTATAAATTTTGATATATGAAAATTATCAATAAAAAATTAAATTTCAATATATTTTAAATTTTAATATCTAACTTAAAAATCAGAATATCCAGATCCAAATCTTTTAAATAATCCAAAATTTTATTATTGGATATTTAGATTTTCAGAATATATTAATTTCTTATAATAATTCAATTCTATTAATATGGAATAAGAGCAGTTAAAAAACTTTAATTATTTGATTTTTTAAAAAATTCATTGTATTAGATCATAGAATCGAGATATCTAAAGGTACAATCATCCAACATGAGGTAAAAAAAAAACATTTAAAACAAAAAGAGTTGGTCTAATTCCGCATTGCGAAATTACATAACCGGGCTGGGAGTCAATCAAACAACCAAACTCAAATAAACCCAATAAATCTCAGTCTTACATAAAACCGACTTGGGATATATGCACGTAGGAGGCACATCCAGAATTATTTTAAATTGTTTTAGAATAATAAAAAAAATATATATACAATAATAAAATTGAAAGGAGGGTTGGTTAGTGATGTGTATATTTTGTGTTATATTATCCAAAAGTGGGAGTAGGAGTTAATGTGAGTATTAAAGTTGCATCGGCATTCATCAATTCATCAACCTTCCCTTCTCCCATCTTTAATTCTCTTTTATTATCTCTCCATTTATTGACCTCTTCCTATTTCCCAACTCTTCTTCCTTCACATATATACACCATTTTTTTATTTTTATCACCATACATAAGACATACATGCATACTTACATGATACATCCATCCATCTATATGACTTCATCAACAATCTGTTTTATTTTCTTAGATTTTAACAATCTATTTAAGATCATCAAGTAGTTAATGACATAAGATGATGATCATGGTGGTAGAGGAGAAAGGTGAAAAGAAATAAACAGAAAGAGAAAATTGGTTAGCACTTCACATCTAAGCATTTAAATGAGACTGTTTGGAGTTATTGAACACACCCAACTTGGAACTCACCCATCATACTTCACATAACTTCACTCTCTATCTCTCTTTTTTTTTTTTTTTATTATTCCTTCAAAAATCAAAATTAAAATGCAATAGTCGACAGATCACTTTTATTTTATTTTAGAATATCTAACTTATCAACCATTAATAAATTCTTATATTGGTATCTAATTCAATTACTCAATATGAACCGGTGGAGACAATAACTCCCCTGAAGATTTTCCTACATGGATATAAATTGAGACGATCTTTACTTACTTTTGAAGTCTATCTGCTCATTTCCTCACAGGATCAACTTTAGACTTTCCTTATAAGCATAAATCACTCAGTGGAAACAAAGACTTGAGGCTTATGGTTTCTCGACAAGAAGGAACCCTCTTCTCCAAAAAGAGGGATTTCACATTCTGTGGAGAAGAGTTTCACAATTCATTCAAGAAGACCAAACTAGAAGATCAACCACAGGGAAAACTTCAGAGCACTCTGTTCAATGAACGACCAAACTCAGAGAGTATGAGATCAATTACCTTTGATTTCGAACATCATCTCCACAATCCTCTACCTTCAGATTGGCAGAAATCCATAGAGCCTAAGGTATATATATATATATATAACAGTATATCTGTATCTATGTGATATGATATACACATAAACATGCATCTAAAACATGTATGCTTATATTTGCAGGGCTATTCAAGAACATCTGAGGATCATAGGACATACTCCAAAGATTCGATGGTGGTTGGACGACGTAAGATGAGCCTAGACCTTGAGCTGAACCTTTCACCTTCTTATTCACCTCCAAAAACCACAACGAAGATAGATGAATCCTCAAATCAAAACGAGACCGTGTCATCATCAAAGGGTAAAAACTTTACAAGTCCGAGTAAGAAGACCACAAATGGGACAGGATTAAATCGATCACTGTCTTGGCTGGCGTTTGAAGGTGGTGATGATGATGATGTTGATCATAAGGAGCAAGAGATGGTAACAAAAGTGTGCATGAAATGCCACATGCTGGTCATGCTGTGCACATCAACTCCTGTTTGTCCCAACTGCAAGTTCATGCACCCACAAGATCACAGCTCTACAAAACTGTTTAAACCATCAAATTTGCTTAGGCTCCTATGCTAGGGTCTTCAGGGTTACATGATCTATGATGTTTGTACGAAATAATATGAGCCAGAGACTAGATAAGGACAAAATTATGTATATACACTACAAGTACCAAAAGTTTTATTCTATGCTTGTATGAAGGATAATCCTATATCTTTGTTCATGCTATTAGATCTCTCAACATAATAGTATTTGCATTGAATTGTACTTGAGATAAAACGTACACGAAATGATATATATGACTAATAGAATTGCAACTCAACATTTATGGATACTGACTATAGTTATGTAAGAAAAACCCAAATATTTTAGTAGTAGCCCAAAAGGCCTAGAGCACATATAAATTTTACTTACTATACCAGAATTAATTTTTAGTGGATATAAAAATTTGGCGAAGAAACCGACATTAACGAAGGAGAGCGAAGGCTTCGTCGCACAAGAAAGCTGGCGAAAATTGATCATTCGCCAGACAAGTTGTTCTCACAATGTTTGGTGTGGACAAATAATTTGGGGGTCTTCGCTAGCCATTGTGTTTCGTAGGGGAAAAGCAAAGCAGATAAGTGTTGATCATGATTCTGGTTTTTGGTTACATCTGCATTCTCAAGAATAGGAGTTTTTATAAAGTTATACTAGTTTGACAAACCAGATGATATCTTATTATATAAAAATGCATCACTTGATTATAAATTTTCTTAAAAAATCTGTTCTTGGAATAATGGATTTATCAGTGTATTCAAAAACTGAGCCAGCAATAAGGTAGAAAAGATAGTCAAAAACGAAACTTTATAAAAACTTTGATACATTTTTTTTTACATTTCCTTCCATATAAGTAATCGAAGAATAATCCATATGCGTTGGATATCAGCAGGCTTACAATTTTACAGGGCTTTATTAAAAGGCCTATAGGCCCATTACGCCCCCATGAAACGTTATAGAACAAGAATTAGGGTTTTAGAAGCAGGAAGCTAGTGGCCGCCCCTCTATATATATATCAAATGCTATTCCATCATCTTATATAATCATTCACAAGCTTTAATGCTCCAATGTCGATGGTTCTTTGAACCGATTTGTTCTCCTTTTATAGTTTCAAATGATTCTGAGTTGAGTTTAATAAATATGATGAAAGATTAAGAAAATAAGGTTTTCTTTGTTAGCTTGTGGGTTGGTTTTTTTTTTTTTGGGTAGAAGAAACAGATGCCTCTTCTTTCAGCAGCAAGATCTGTTCTTGTTAGCTTTGTTCTGGAGGCACATATCAATTCTCCATCATGAGAGGGATTTTCTAATTTGCAAGAGTAGTTTTTTCTCTGCAAATATTATCCTTGTCTTTGGTACATCTATCTTCTTCTTCCAACATTTATATATTCATGTCACTTACCATAAAAAAAAGCTTTTAAAATAACAACGAAAAGATTATAACTGTGATGGAGAGCTTGAAAGGATTGAATTCAAGAGTCTTTTAACTTTTTTTCGAAAGGCAGCAATTTTACGAAAAGTTTTGTATCCGAAATCGAGACGCACATGGTAATCTTTAATGGGATCATAAGGTTTGTGATAGTGTATAGGTTGGAAATTAAATTCGAATTTCAAATAAATAATAAACGAAATGTATTATTAATTGATTGCGGCCAAGAACTGAAGACTCAATAAATGTACGACTTGCGAAATAGAATGAAACCAAAAAACACGGCTTCGTCAATTTTGGTATAAGAAAGAGTCTTTTCTTTGTCAAAGTATGAAGAGTCTTGCATCTATCAATATCATAGAAGCAAAAAACGATTTATTTTCTTTTAGAATATTATCGTTCTTAGTTTGGAAAAAAAGAACTTGAGAATTAAAATGTTTTCTTTCCTCAATTTAATCAAGCAATGCAAATAAAAATGTTTATATGTATACCAAAGGCTAATATAATTTTAATTAGAGTTTGTGACACGTGACGATGACAATCAATTAATCAACACATTTTGAACCCAACGTAAATAATGGATTTAATCATCTATTAATCAAAATAATTTAAATTTACTATAATATTTACTAGATATTATAACTACATAAAATAAAATTCAAATTATGTAAAATAACAGCATATTAAAGTACAGGATGTGGGTGAATTGAACTTTATTATTAAGCTTCTATAAACAGAAGTATAAAAGAAGAAGATGGGAATATACGGACTTGGAGAAGAGAAACCCATAGACTTGCAGGCCAAGATGGATATTTTTAAAGCCCAAAAGTACGACCCAATAACAAGAAAATAAAACGCTTCACGACGACCGCGTTCCAATTGCAAAGCTCTCTCGGTTAAACGACTTGTGGTCACTTTGGAACTTTGAAATATACACTATACATACAACTAATTAGACGCAGTATTTCTATATTATGATTACTTTTCTGTCACGTCAGCGATCCGGGCTTAGGCAGAGCTACGGCTTGGGTGGTTTCTCCTAAGCTCAAACGATCCTGCTCCACTCTCAGCAAGTTCACCGGCCAGTTCAACGGTTCTGATCCTCGGGCTCTCCATAACCCGAGAGAGAGCTTCGAGGGCAGATCAGTGAGGTCCCATAGAAGTGCAGATAGAGTGATGCTCAAGAAACATTCATCGATGCAGATACTTCCTTCCGGGAGCAGGCGGCTCTGGTGGAAATTGTTCCTCTGGAGCCATAGGAACCTTCACAAACACCTTGTTTCGCTAAAGTCACAGCCTTTAGTCGGTTCAGCAAAGAATCACCAGTCTGGGTACACCTCTGACTTTGCTGAGTACGACCAATCGAGCCATCAAGACTTCCCTGAAGAATCTGCAAACAACTGCGCCGGTTTTACCAACCAATCATCGAACTTGTGGCCTCGTCATAATCAGTGGGTAGCGTCTCTGCGGAATCCTCTTCGATGAAACGAGTGGATGAGTGGGTAAGAGGACTCGATGTCGATACCGTAATTCCAGTAAACGAGGATGAGGATGAGCACAGTTTCATAGCCTCTCCTACGATGGTGAGATCACACTCAGGACATGTAGTTCAGTTCGGAAATGACTCAGAGGGTATACTGCACGCAAACAGCCTAATCCAATCGATGAGCAAATCCTCGAGCGTGGCTCATATCTCGAGCATAGGCTTGAAAGCAGTCCCAAGCATCTCACATTTCACCAGCCTCAAGTCGATTGATTTATCGAACAACTTCATAGGTACGCTCGTGGATAATCTAACATAAAGTGTGAGTGTGTGGTGTGCGTAATAGACAATGTTCTGTTCACTGCAGTTCAAAATACTCCTGCATCACTTCCAAAGGGCCTCCACGCGTTGAACCTATCGAATAACAAGATCAGTGTAATCGAAGGACTGAGAGATTTGACACGCCTACGAGTGCTTGATCTAAGTTACAACCGAATTTCTCGCATTGGACAAGGTAAGAATGCAGTCATTAAGCGAAACCATACACTACCCTGATGCTTGTTTGCTTCCTGTCTTAACCGAATCTAATTGATCAGGTTTATCAAACTGTACACTGATCAAAGAGCTAAACCTAGCCGGGAACAAGATCAGCAATGTAGAAGGCTTACACAGATTGCTGAAACTCATCGTTCTCGATCTTAGCTTCAACAAGATCGCAACCACCAAAGCAATAGGCCAGCTAGTTGCCAACTACAACTCTCTCGTCGCTCTGAACATTCTAGGAAACCCCATTCAGAGCAACGTCGGTGAGGAGCAGCTGCGTAAGACCGTCTCCAGCCTGCTCCCTAAGCTAGTTTACCTTAACAAGCAGCTCATTACACCACAACGAGCCAGGGAAGTGCTCAAAGACAGCGTCGCAAAAGCTGCTTTTGGTAGCGGAGACTCTCTGCACCACAGGCACAAAAGAACAGCCACCAAGAGAGTTGTGGGATCAGCTTCCCCTAGCGTCCATCACCGAGGCTACATTGGGGATGATAAACAGAAAGGAAAGGGACGTGGATCCAAAGGCAGAAGCCAACATCAGCTAAGAAAAACTTCGGCTGCAGAGAAACCGCCACAATGAAATCTCCTCTTTTCTATACATCTTATGAATTGGCCAAATATATTCCACTCGGTTCAATTCAGTTTTTGGGTTTGAATGGTTCTAATTTCTTGTGAATGAATGTAACGCTTTTAAATTTTTTGTAATGTATTGGCTATATGGGTACCAAAATATTGAAAATGAAATTGTATGGAGTTTGTCAACAGCTATTTATAACTTATTTCATAAACATCATCTTCACAAATGTGGATCATATTCTTTTCACTGTATATAATAATTAAAAAGTATTTTAAAAATAGTAACCCCGAAGTAAAAATAAATCTAGATTCTGTAAAATGGGAACTCACGAAACCAGATAAAGAAATTTCACCGGCGGTCTTACGTCCCCGGCGGGATATATTTCATCTTCTTTCTCCCTTCTTCTTCCCCGTATTGCCACCACAGTTCGGTGATAGACTCCAAACTGTGAGACTTTGAACAAAAATAATATAAAATTAAAATAAGTGGAGAAAACCTGTATCTATGTCCTTCTTCTCTTCTTGTTGTTGTTCAGATTGATTGTCGCTTGGTGAAAGGTTTTTGGCAGATGAGGAGTCTTTGTTCACTGCTGCTTTCAACCTCTATGACTCGAGCCTCCCACTTCAACTGCGTTGTCAAAGCTCTAGCCGCTTCCACCAGCTGTGCCGTGTCACGGATTATCACCCATCCCTGCACCAAAGTTTTTTTTTTCTTTATTACATAGCTACAGAAGAACATATGATATTCTTCTTTCAGAATAAAGAAATGTGTACCTCTGGACGAAGCAATCGGTCAATCTCTGTGAATATTTCCAGAAGCGAGCATGAGCTCCGCCGCTGAGTTGTCTGAAGCGACAAAAGATTGTCTGCGTGCACCAGATCATATGTTCTCGGGTAAGTCGGGAACGCTTCACACCTGAAGTTACAAAAGAGAGGTTCAGAAACTACTCTGCAGCGAATGAGAAATTCAATAATATACTTTTGTTATGACTCACCAGTCGTGCAAAACTCCGACAAAGCCACGGTCAAGGATCATTGGGAGGTGGTTAGGTCCAGCTGTAGGGATAACATTCATGACCCAGACCGATTTCTTTGCTTCCAACAACGCGGAATTGAGCCCACCGAATTGAGCATTCATGTCCAAAACGTTTCTGAGCATGTTATACGGAGGCGACGGATCTTCATCGCCGGGTCTTTTGGGATGATCAGAGAATATCAGAGGAGACAAGAGAGACCAGTATTCTCTTACATTTACTTTCCAGTTCGCAGCATCTTCTCCAAGTTCCTCCGGGTGAAGACCTGAACAAACCAACTCAGGGATCAAAAATGAGAAAAACAAAAGCTGCAGAAAAGATGGATTCAGAAGGCAATTGTACGAAGGAGACTAACCATATAGTGAAAGTTCAGTCTTGTTCATGTTAGACCGGCTAGGCCATCTTGTCCTGCCTTCAATGGGAATCCACCTCCGGCTACGTGTTCCACCAAGACACATCTGAAGCGGCCTGTAATAAGGAGACTCAACGTCGTGCCCTTTGGTACACACAGAAGGGCCCACCCCAGGCTTCCTGTTTATACAACATTTAATGTAAGAAGACTTGTGAAATATGTAATTCATATGAAGATTCTGGTATACAATATGGTGTGTGTCACTGACCGGGAACTGTAACATTTGGTTTTGATTGTCTTTTTCCAGACAACTGTCTTGTCTTGCTGAGATAAAAGAGTCCAACAGATGCTTTCAGCAAAATCATGAACAAAGTTCCATCTTTTTAGATCCTCTTTGTTACGAGCGTTTGTGAGCGGAGATGTCCAAACAAAGTAACCTCCGGGCTTCAGAACCCTGTCGATTTCTACAAGGAGAAGGCCGTCTGCACAGCCGATTCAAACTTACATTAAAGCCATGTCCTCCCTCGGGTAAAGGAAAATGAGAATAATCATTCTTAAGTGTCATCGAATTGTTACCTTTCTGGTCCCAATCAATGCCACATCTTAAGCAATGCAACATATCAAAGGAAAGAGAAGGATATGGCAATTGTTTTGAGATGAAAGAACCAATCATGGCAGGTAGACCCCTCTCAAGTGTTAGCTGAACTTGGCTACCCGAGGCTTCATAGTTTGCTATGCACATGGTTAAGAGCTGTTTTGAGAGTAGATGTGCTCCAAAGCTACCATAACCACATCCAATATCCAAGATAGTTCTCACCTGAAAATTAAGATGAATACAGCGTATAAGAAGCTGAGCTGAGAGATAGGTAAGATGCACTACTTTTGAGTGTGTGACGTACACCAGCTTCAATGAAGTTATCATTCTTAATCCCAATCATCTGAGCGATCTGATGGGAATAGTCTTCAACCTCATCAAACATAGGAGATGCAGAACGGAAAGATATCTGATCGTCTTCCATCATCATCATTCTGGAAAAAAATAGAAAAACCAAAGCTTAGCAATGGAACCAGCCAGCTTTAGCAAGAGAAGACCAAAGAAACAACGATTCATCACCTCTTGGTTATACTACCAGATGTCAACACTTCTTGAGCAGTAATCTTAACATTATGATACCAGATGACATCTTTACCAGTCGGCCACCTAAGAGGAACCTTATATCTGACCGGTGGTAATTCTAAACAATCCTGCTTTGATCCAGGCCCACAAAACCGATCGTTTTCATCACCATTGGAGTAACCGAGTGCAAGATTCTCAGAAACATTAAAGCAAGGAACATAATTCTCAGATTCTATAGTACAATATTCCAACTCTTTCCACCTACTGGGACCAATAGAGATCTCCCCAATATCCAACAAGTCTGAAACAAGCTGCTCCTGTAATCTCCTATAGTTGTGATAGACATGACCTCTCGATGAGGTCGAAATGGAAATCGTCAACCAGAAGGATCCAGCTAGAGCAACAAACACGATTAGGACCAAACTGATCTTAAGAAACAGCAGCATCAATCTGTGCCTGCTCCTTGCGCTATAAGGGTCAGCAGGAAAACCGTTTTCGCCAGTTTTGGAAGAAGATTGATTGTTTCTAAAGAGAAAACCAAAAGGAAACCTCAAGGTTAAGTTGCTATCTTTGGAACGACCTCGAATCAAGTCTTCTTTTTCTGTTTTGTCCTTCATTTGAGAGTCTCTCAACTCATCACTGCTATCAGAAACTCGTACTCCTCCTGAGATGCCACGTTGCAGTGGCATTGACATTATTAGGTAAATCTTAAGACCCCTGTCCAAAAAAAAACCCAATTTTTGAAGTGTATCAGATAGTAGAGAAGCTGAAAAGAGAAAAAATTTAAGCTTTATTGAGCTGAGTAAATATTATAATCCAAGATCTCTGCAACTCGATCATAAACGAAATTCCAACTAATAATCCAATAAGATCAGCAGATCGACGAATTCTGGGCAGGGACGAAATGGTAAAGATGTTTTTCACTCAAACTCTTGAGCACATACATCGAATCAGCTCGACGAAATTCCAGAAACTTAATTTCGAATTTAGATAAGATCAGCAAAATATCGATTTTCTCTTATGGAAATCGAAATCCAGCCACAACCAGAAAAAAATGGGAGAAAATAAACCCCACCCACCATCAAATGAATCCAGAAATCAGAAACACACAATCGAATCGAATCAAATCAAGAAAATGAAAACAAAGGAGAAAAAAAAAATAGAGTGAAGAAAAAGACGCGACACCTTCTTCTTTTTTTATCCCCTTGCAGTAGCGTTCTTGGAGCAGAAGATACGTACTATATTTACAAAACGATTAAATCTGGAGTTTTTGCTTTATAAAAAAAAATGGGTGATACTAAAATCCTAATCAGATTGTTGTTCAATCTGATTCTTCTTCTTCTTCTTCGAGAGAGAGAGAGCTCTATCTTTCTCTATATCTACGACTTGAAACTCGACAGTGTGAGAGAGTGAAGCAGCAGCGTCGTGTAGATTTTGTATGGATCCGATCTCAAACAAAGCTCGTGAGAACTGATTAATTAACAAAAATAATATTTTTTAAAAAAAAAAAAAAATCTCAATTAAGTAATACTTCCGTTGGCTCGATTACCATTTTTTTTATAGACAAGAGAAAATTTTAAGAACGAAAAAAAAATTAGTGGAATCTTAACTCTCGCGCGTTGAATAAATAGAGGAAAATTATTCTGTATCTCTGTATATATGTATATTTTTATTTTTATTTTTATTTTTATTTTTTATTTTTTATTTTTGTGTTCTCACCGTATTTAAGGGAAAAGAAGAGAAGCTTCCCATGGGTACATGTCTAATTACAATGTAATTTAACTCACGCTCTGTTTATTTATATTTTTATTTATATTTAATTATTGACCTTTTTCTTCTCTCTCTCTCTCTCTTCCCATGAAACCTTGGCGGTGCATAAAAACAAAATATATTTATGGACTCTTCAATTCAATTTCAGTAATTCGACTGAAAAATTGGAAGGTGTTTTGATAGTAGTTGACAAATTTAAAAATCAGAAGATGCTTAATATGCTTCCTATGATTTGAGAATTTAACTTTTTAGATAACAGAAGTCGCTATCGAACCGGTAGAAAAAATACTACTTACTTTGTGTTAGGTCTCACACAAGTTTTTCTAAAGGTTATTTTGTCGGTAGTTCTACGGTAGATGTAGATCATTTGTTTTATTGTGTTTATGACATTTATATGGACATCATAAGTTTCAGTGGATAGAAAAACATCATAAGTTTCTTTTTTTAAATTATCTTTTCAGCTAAATAATATGGCCACGTTTTAGATGTAGATCTGAATGTATAAAATGATAAGACTTCATATACGGTTTTTTTATTAAAACAAAAAAAAAAAATTAACTTGATAGTTCGTCCATCAGATTTGGATTGTTTAAACTCAAATAAGGACAAAAGAAACAAATAGTTGGCCGGTTTACGCCAAGTTCCTTTCGAAAGAAAACGAGTCCCTTATTGGCTTCTTTAGAGTTCAAATAAAATTAGATCAGTTTGCATCAGCTTTCTTAATTACACTACGACCAGAATCTGTCTTAGTGAGCAAATTGTGCATGCATGTCTTCCATGTGGTTTTCGTTTTTTCAACTTAGATTTGGCTTTCGTATCCGAAAATTAATGATTTTAGAAAGAAAAAAATGGTATCAAGGAGTTTTGGTTCCCTTTCGATGAACCTACTAGCCGATGCCTCATGTATCCTATGCAACGATCAACTCGAAACTCGAGATCACTTATATTTTCACTGCCAATACTCAGCGGAAATTTGGAGTAATCTCATTCGCCATCTACTTGGTTCACGCTACACTACTCAGTGGAATCAAATTCTGCAATTACTAATGGACTCATGTCAAGATAAGATTCTTCTTTTCCTTGTGAGATATGCTTTTTAGGCCACAGTCCATTCAATCTGGCGAGAGAGGAATGGAAGACGACATGGCGAGCCTCCTATGCCTCCCGCTCGACTTACTCAATGCATTGATAAACAGGTCCCCAACAAAATCTCCTCCCTTCATTCCTCTCGGATAACGAGCTACGATGGAGCAATGGAGTCTTGGTTTGCTTGTAGATAATCTTTTAATCTCAATCATGTTCTACATCCTTTTTTTTTCTTTCAAAAGTTACAGAGATTGTAAAAACGGGTTTTTGAGCTGAACAAAATTTAACATTCATTCAAAACAAAACAAAAAAATAAAAAATAAAAAAATGAAAAGAGATTTTTTAATATTACGATTATTTATTATCAAACGCATTAGTAGGAGACCAGTTGCCCACTTGTACACGCCATACAACCACGATAAGGTTAAACTTGGGGTAATATGAAGCAAAATTCGTATTTTTTATTTTTTTTTAATTCATTTTTATATGGTCTTGAGAATCGTAAAAGATTTCTTAAAATTTATTTATTAGTTGTTTGATGGCTCATTCATATTTATTTCGTGAGGATTTATATAATATGCATGTACGTAAATAAAGTGTAAGAGGCCATGATGGTGGTGATATGTTTACATTTTTGTATATGTTTGTACTCTTTGGAGAAAGATACTACGGATGATTTGGACTAATCATCACGTATAAAGCTAACGTATACATATTACGAGTACAAGTAGATATGAATTTTATTGGAAGAATGATAAATCCATGAAGAAAAGGTGATCAGGTTGCTCGAATAAAATTCCAATATGCAAAGAGACAACATGTAACCTTCAATATATATACTAATCATATGTTGTGTTTGGGGAAACGTATGATTCTAATAACAAAACAAACAAACGAAGAGATAGCTAACAGAGAATAACATACAGTTTGCTTACAGCTAAATATCAACAACTATCCTTACTCCATAATGTTTTTAACTAACAAATTTTGTTCCATTTTAACTGATTTGGACTAATCATCACGTATAAATCATTCTTTTAAAAAGAACAATATTTTAGCTAGAAAATTTTATTTTAATGATAAATATATAATTTGTATAAAATTAATTAAATTTTTATTATATTGAAATATATTATAATCTTTTGGTTTTTAATATGCAAAAATTGTATTCAATTTCTAGTTGAAATATTATTAGTTTTATATCTAGATATAATATTCAAATGTATATATATTTGAAATGTTATTAATTTTATATAATATAATATTCAAATGTATATTCAAAAATATCCAAACAAGCAATATTTAAATATTTGCATTTGGATGCAAGCACATTAGTATTGTCGTGTATCCTATCATCGTAGTGTGTACATATTTTACATTCAACATACATACATACATACAATTCACGCACACGTATTCACGAATATATTGTGTGTTTGAAAAATGATTTTGTGACTATTTGAAGATTATTATTGCGTTCTTTATCTGAACAGAATTTATTGGATCAGCGCAATTACCATATAAATAGTGTTATTAAGAACAAAAATTGGATTCTTTGGTGAAATAAAAATACGTAAAACGGGAAAATGTGGGTCCAATGTGAAACGCGGTTATATGTCGGTGGCTCTACATTTCTGACGTGGCTGATTTGTTTGTGTCTGTATACAGAGGATAACTTAAAAAAAAAAAAAACGTAGAAAGAGAAAATGTTTGGGTACAAGGTTAAGAATAAAACGTGGATAAGTTTAGTGCACGTTATTCGAGCTTCTGTGTGTAGCGGACCGTGACAGATAAAACTTCACGGATCGGTTAATATGTTGGATCACATGTGCTGTTTAGCCATTTCCCATTTTCTTGATTTAAACAGAACATATGCGATTATTTACTATATTTTTATTAATTACAAATCTCTACGCAACTCAAAATCAAAACAAAAGAGGAAAAAGACCACACACCAAAAAAAAAAATTTCAGAATTTGAAGTTTACACTGATATATATCAATATGTGACGTTGTGATTTATGTAAATTATTTTCCAACTTATTCCCAATGTATCCGGTAGGTCTTCTTTGTCAACTTGAAATTTATCAGAATTTTGTTTGTTTGTACATATACACATTTTGGTTTTTGCGTATAGATCTAAAACAACGTGACAACCGTGTTATAAATACAATTTATTTGGAATGTACACATGTACTTCTAGTCATAGGTCAAAGTAGAGAACAATGACGTTTTAGAGATTACGAATCTAAGCATGTATCGATAACGTTAGTTATCACTCTATTATGTCCTAATTGTATCAGGATTATATTATGTTGATATATAGTACTCGACACTCTAAAATTATTGAAATATTGTATATTTTCTTATTTAGATTAGGACTTACTTTCTTTATCCTATTACCCAGTCTCATAGCTTAGACTTGTATAAACATATAACATAAAGCTCTGTGAAATACGAGATCAAAGTCAGGTTTTTCAATATGTATTGCAGATCAGCGCTAATCTCATTTCTAGAACAAAACATATTAAAACTCGATTGTAATTATGTACGTGATTATAAATAGTTAAAATGCGTCTTTCAAGGTAATATTTAGATTGAGACTTGGTTTTTTTATTACTATCGTATTAGGTCTTATAGCTGAGAATTATATAAACACTTAACCCTAAAGGTTTATGAAATGCGAGTGAAAATAAATAATTAATATATAAACTTGTCCAAAACATAGAAAATTTGATTAATTATTGTGAAATGAAACTGAACATATGCAGAAACAAAAACATATGTTGGATAACTAGGAAAATAATATGGTTGATTTATATCGAAGAACATATAAATGTTCGCCACCGACAGGTTGATATTTACTCAATTCTTATTTTCCAAACAAAAGAAAATTGGAAAAAAAAGAGTTTATCTGATACAAGTCGTCACATGCGACTTATTTTATGTACTTCACGAATAAAAGGATACCAAGATGGAATGGACACACCGACATGGTTTGAAACTTTGGGCAACCAGATGTCTAACCGTGGAATAAGACGCATACGACGTCGTTTCCATGCGCATATAGTAAAACATATTTATATCTGATGGTCGTAGAAGATTACAAGCCGTCATTTATTTACAAACTGGTAAACTTCAAAATTGTAAATAAATTGGTTTATATCGTGTCTGTTTTTTTTTTGGAAATAATGTCGATGCTCCATATGTTTTACAAATCTAATTTTTCAATGATAGACTAATTTACATAATATAGTAAGTTAGTTATTTAAATCATACCGGCTGATTTAATCAGTTGTTTTTACTGATTGTCACTGTGCATATTTTGTAAATGATGACCCTACATATGATCATTTAGCAATATGACCCTTTTTCGGATACCCTTTTCGTTCTCAGATTTTTTTTTTTTTTTTTTTTTAATAAAGGTGCAGTAAAGACTAAACACAACTTTTTATATATTGTATACAAAATTATACAATTGTTTTGTAACTCTTTATGATGACTTTAGAAATAGAGATACATACAAAAACATATCGAGATAATCTACTGACAAAATTGGTCGAAACGTTACAAAAGTTATTAGCAAGCGATAGGCAAAACTAATTCAAGAAAAGGAAAAAAAAAAAACTATGCGCCAGATCTCGATCACTAGGTAAGTGATCAGTTGTACAGTTTCTTGGATTTCAACGATAAACAGGTGAGAAAGGAAATGTGATTGATGCCTTGGTCTAATCTTGTAATTAGTTTGAATAAATTGTTTAAAAAGTATATATATGAATCCCAAACTTATAGTTTTATTTTAGTAGTCACATAATTTTACAACTAACTTCTGCATCTTTCCAAATTTAGTTGATCCCTTTATTTGGTAGTTACACAAATTACTAAACTCAAGGGGAAAAAAAAGCTTAAGTCTGATAATTATAATATAGACCTTATATTTTCTTTCCACGCAGAGCACCTTGGTATGTAGCTGAGAGCATGTGCATTGTTGAAACTCCGTGAGTATCATCTAATTAAAAATAAATAAAAAATAAAAGTTAAGAAACTTTTTATTAAAAAAGTATCAGTAGAAAGAGACTTTAGAAACTCTGTTAAGAGACTCTCTCGTATGTGTCATAATATTATTGGTTCAATATTTAACTAACAATAAAATTAATAAAAATAAATAAAAATCATTAAAATATTATTATTTTTAGAGACTCTAATAGTATCACTGTTGCTAATGCTCTGATATTATCTGCTTCACGACCAATCACAAACCATAACTCAAATGTTCCGCATGACCTAACCGTGTGTCGTGGATCTCAACCAGAAATTTGACTTAAAAGCATCTTTAACTTAGTTAATTATTAATTGGATCAAGGAATTTTGACTATAGGTTAATGTGGAGTCGTTGTCCTTTATTGGTCAGTGCCCTATTTCCTAACCTCACTAATGCTTTTTTTTTACTCGGTATTAGTATAAATGTACCACCCACATTTTAACACGAATTAATTTTATGTTTATTATATAGCACAAGTCACAAGTGGGCCTGACTCAGTGTTAATTTGAATCATAGTTCTTTTTTATATTATCATAGTTATAACTTATAATTCATAACTATAATTAAGTCTTTAACCGTAATTGGATTTTACAAAAGTCAAAGTCTTTACGAGTACGACTTCGATACGTTACGTATTGCCAATTCATATAAGCTGTCAGAATAAATTATACGAAAACTTTTTTGAATTTCTTTACGTAATTTTCAAAATATTTCTGAATATTGTCGTATTACTGTTAATCAGTCTGTTTCTTTTGGTTTCAATCCCATTATATATTACTTTTCGGCATTTTTGATATTTCTTTGTGATTGACAGGTTGTAAGACGGCAAAAACTTTTATTCAAACGTCAAATCTCAATGCGCTAATTATATATGTGAACATATAATGATGGTTTCTACGCGTTTTAGTTTATCTTATGAATTAGCAATTATATTGTAAATTAAGGCAATAAATGATTTAAACATCGCTACAGACGTGTGTTTATTCATTGGGAGCTATTCATTAATTAAGGGCTATCTATACAATACGAAGTATATAATATACAGATAGTCTCTTAGGTCTTTCTCTCTGTGTGTGACGGACTGACGGTAGATCTAGTTGACACTAAGGTATGGGTCATTTTGTCTTGGCTTGCACCACTTTTCAGAGTTGGATAAATTTTCCACAGTTATGATCGTTACATGCACTTCCCAGGATTATTATTATGTGTGATACCTCGTAAATAGATACATGAAACAGTATCAAAATACATGCACTAAAATAGTTGTTTTTTCTCTTTTCTTTTTTCACACCAGGAAACTCGGTTTCTATAATCAACCAAACCCACTTTGTATATGATTATAAATCATATTGACAACTCACTTCTTAATTCGATGAGTCCATCAGGCATAATTTTTTTTAATGCTTATTCCAGTGGTTATACCATATCTATATAGGTAAGTGATCCATCATGTATAAAGTGCAGAGATCGAACTCTGACTGTAAAGTGATATTGAGAAATTTAGAAGTAGCGACTTACCAACTGTACTACATGTTCCTATCATCTTTCGCAACGCGTAGTCCAAGCTAGCTCATTGAAGTGAAGAAATGAAAATAATAATTTGAAAACAACGATTAAAAAAAAATATATTAAGATTTACTATTCCAGAATTCGGAGTTATATTTATTTTTTCTTGATTTAAGTATATATTCTTATGACAATGTTGTTAACAAAAAAAAAGTATATCTTGATTGGACGCCAAAAAAAAAAAAAAAATATGAAAATCTCAATTGCATGAAGGCATTTCTTAAATTTATGGACGTGGATATTTTATTTTGTCATTTACAAAACTTCTTGACAGAAACTTACACCTAATTTCCTCTACTAACTTGGCCTTAAGTGCCACCAAATACACCACTCCTTGTATTATATACAGGGGTTAATACAATATGTAAAATCAATGGAATAACAAACTGTGATATCGATATAAAGTTTTCATTAATAAGAGAAAAATCAAATATGTTAATAATATACAGGAAATCATATAAACACATTCACCGTCGCTTGATATTACAGTTTCTAGAGGAATACATCATTTAAGTGGAAAAGACAAGATTGTTATTTTTAATGGCGACAAGATCAGACTTATCGATATATATATAGTAATAAAACTGTTCGATATAAACATAAGATTAGAATCTAGAGTCGTCAGAGCACAAACTTTCATTATTGTCCACTCGAATCCAAGTTTTGTAACTCAAATTCGACATCTCTTGTTTTCCTGAAGTCGATGGTTATCCAACTTTGTCCCCTCCTGTTGAAATTGTTTAGCATTTTCCTTTTTGAAAATTATATTATACCGAGCGAAATTACTTGAAATTACATTCATATATATATATATATATCAATTTATACATCTATATATTTTCAATATTGTTTTTATTTCTTAGTTCAATAATAGATAGACTAAGAAATAAAAATAAGATTAAAAAATTAGTATTGTTGGAAACGATGCAGGTATAAATGATAAATGAGAGATAAGGACCATATATATAAGAAAGGGAGCTTTTTCGAAATAATCCATGGGCTAATTAAGAAAATTAACAAAAGTATTATCGCTAATGATCACAAAGTTATTGATCTGCCGTAAGTCATAGAATGCTAATTTAAATAAATTAATTCTAAGAAAGAAAAAAACTTTATAGATTTATATTGTCGTAGGAAAACGATGAAAGGCATCAATCATAAATTGATAGTAAATGGGAGAGAGGTGGACCAAAACTCAAAGAAAAAGGGTATTTTTGCAAAATTCTTCAAGGAATAATTATGAAAGTTATTAACAAGAAAATCCATGTGACTTCCCTTAAGATTGGTGGGGGTTATTACATATTATCATCTCTTTCTCTTTTTCACGTCAAAATATTATAAAAAGGCATATTGCCACAGTCTCATTCGCTCTTAAGTTCATCATGTGCACACATGCCATTTCCATGTGGATCTCTATAAATCAAAACCCTTTTCTATTTACACTAGCCAATCATTAATTATTGTAAAACACTCAACGATGAGATTGAAAATCTTAAAACAATTGAAATGATTTTTTAATTTTTTTTGTTTTAAAAAAAAAGAAAAGAATAGACAGGTTGTGTATAGAAAAATCGGCGATTGAATTCTGAAACGATATTGGCATGATGGCATTCTTATAATTAAATGTGTAGTTGTAGGGACGAATTTATACGAATGGAATAGAACCAAGGGAACATGCAGAGAATTGAAGTGACATATAAATGACTAATGAGTCATATAAACCATATACCAATTATCCTCATGCTTTAATCTTTTTTTTTTTTCTATTAACTTTATCCTCAGGCGTCTCAAATAATTGCTTCGTGACGCCATTTATGACCATGACATGACTGATTCGTCATTTACGAAGATAAGATAAAACTTTCGAATCTGGTGGGCTTACCAGAGAGGTAAAGGCCCAAATTTAAATTATATATGGTTTTGAAGACTATAATAATTTGGGCCGATTGTATAGATTTAGATATAGGATCTCTCTCAGAAAAATAATTAAATCTTAAAAAAAAAAAACATGTGGTTTGGCATAATGGAAAATGGGGTGAGAGAAGTCCGATGCGCACCACCACCCCCCTGATGCTTTATTCTTATAATTCATATTCTTCATTCTTTTATTTTGATTTTCCAAATTCAAATCCATATGTTTGGTTTTGCCATGTCCAAATATATACAGCTAAATGAGCTTAATTAAAATATGATTTTTTATTAATATATATATACCTCCAGTAATATGATAATATATTGTAAACACAACCGCATTTCTCTCTTTTTACTTTTGGAATTATTATTGTCATATAATATAATTAGTTATACTGTTATACGTGGCTAACATAATAAGTAACAAAAATATATAACCAAAGAATATATAGCTGTTACCATTGGAAAGCGTTACGGAATTTCATTCCTTGATTGGTTACATTAAGATAGAGTAGTACATATTATAATGCTCATTATGTAACCAATCAAAGAGATATTACATATGTGATAGTACAAAGATAAATGTTACAAAAGAGAGCATTACAAACAAAAAGTGATGGTACAAAAGCTATACCATTATAGTGTAATGCTACTTTGATGGAGTAGTACAAAACTAAAGTGATGGTACAAGTAAAAATTTTTAGAATAAAGTTTTTTTTAGAATAAATTTCTTTTGATATAAAAATATATTATAGATAAGAAAGTGATATGTTCTGTGAGCGGAACATTTGCAGATATATTCCAATGATTATGATATCAGTCATTTAGTAATTTTAAAAAAATTAGTAGTATAGGGCAATCGAAACTATTAAACTCTGATTGGTAATATTTTATGAAAAGTTGCGCTGCAATGAGCTCATCTCATGATGTAATCCTTTACAACATATATATATACGTCTTTTTATCTAAATATATGCATACAACTTATATAAAAAGTAATATATTCTCAAGACCAAAAGAGTTAGACAAGTCGTTCGATATATTAATCAAAAACTTGCTAGATATAATATGATTCGTGTGCGAATGATTGTTTTTAGCTGTTTTCACATAACTAAAAAACAGAGAAAAATACTTAAATGATTATAATCCTGGAAGAGGGAATGTTGTGTAGCTGGAACACATGTGTTTGGTTCTCTTACGTAACATAAATTCTCGTTTTTCTCTGATTTTGGTTCACAATCGGCTCTCAACTGGCGACGGAATGCAGCAATGAAACCCACATATTAACCCATCATGTGTCGTATGTCGAGATCCACTTGAAACGAGTAGCCACCTAATTTTGCTCATAGAATCAACCTAAAATATCTCTTTTCATCCTGAGATATGTCTTTCAAACAACAACTCATTGTATTTGGAGGGAGAGGAACCGACGCAGACATCGTGAAACTCCATCCACTGCTCCTCGACTGATCAAACACATTGGCAATAACATGAAAAGCAGACTTCTTTCAGTCATGTTAACGGGAAACTACACGTATGATGACGACCTTGCCTTCTGGTTTGACACAAGATCACCTACCTAATGTAAATCCCCCTTTTTAAGATAGGAAGCATTTTTTTCATTTTTTAAAAAATATTGTAAACAAAAGGTTTTCGGTTGAATAATTTAATATTTAATTAATACATTTTTACGCGTATATATCATGAAGTCATGCTAAGATAATATATAGAGAATTAATAGTAATTTAGTTAGAGTCGTCTCATAGAATCGTTTTTTATTGGCAAGAGTAGTCTCATATAATCTAAGAATGTGAAATTTAGATTATACAACAACTAACGTGGCTTGAAACCACACATACGATGCATTTAATAAGTAAGAGACCATGTATATATAATTGCACTAGACACTAGGAGGATGACTACATGGTCTTAATGATTTATAATTATAGTTTCATAGTTGTAAATATGGAGGATGAGAAATCGTCAAAGGGATCTATCCGAAAGTCAAGAGCCTCTTCGTCAATATTTTGATTTATTTTCACTCATGGTTTGGTGGAAAGAATAATGGACTTCCACTAATCATGAAAACTCATTACAGAATCTTGTTTAGCTTAATCATTAAATAAATACTTAGTATTTGATACACACATACACTTTACATCATTTTTGACAATACGATTGAGTGCACCAGCTACATATTTTATTTATATAATATGAACATCGGGTTGTCAGTTAGCTATACATGACATTCTTTATGATTATACCCAAATCAGATTTTAGGATCAGGAATTATGCTCCATTAAATATATTGAGAATTAAAAGAACTGTATGAAAAAGATAAACAACAAAAAGAATGTAATTCTAAAATACAGACTGTTCTTTTTTCGTCCGTTCATAGCTTTCCAGTAAGCTAATGATTAAAGGGAAGGTTAAGTACATGTTAGCATGTGAGAATAAGGAATAAGTTCCATTATTCAATAATTTTTTTCTATAGATATGCATTTAAATTAATATTGTAAAAGAATATATTAATTTCAGTGTGAAAATAAATTAAATCATCATCAGTAGAGTATTACACGAAACCTACAGAGACGAGCAGGAGGAAGAGAACAAGGGGCCAACTCAAAAGAGAAGATGGGTAAAGATAAAAAAAATATATATCTTATTAAACAACTGTAATTTGACATGATCCGCATATTATTAAACGTACTGTAATGATTTAAGGAATATTATCATAGATATTTCCCTAATCACCTAATCTTTTTAACGACAAATACAAAAACATCAAAATATTCAACATATTTCAAAAAACGACAGTTTACGTATTATATATATTCTCTTCCTTCTAAATCCTTTACTAACATTGTAAGTTTATTACTAAGAACGTTATAAGAATTGAGATTCTCTAAAATCTGCAATTGATTAAACATTAACAGAAATCAATTACACAACCTGGTAAACCATATATAAGTACCTTTAGTATATTGAGATTTAGTATAGTTAATAGAGAATTAAAGTATATTACATAATAATCAAATATGCGAGAAGAACGTCGCTATAATAAAAAAGAAGAGTTCTATAATTATATAGTAGAGAAGAAAAGTTGTGGAGGAGCTATAATGTTAAAACCTGGCAAATTAGACAGCGAAGACATACTCAAGTGCTGCCTTGTCACACTCTCTCTCTCCTTCTTCTTCTTACAAAACCCTCCAATCCCAATTCTAATATCCCAATACAATCTTGTTCTTTCTCTCTCTCTCTCCGTATGTGTAGCGTTGGAATCAAACACGACACCGTTTCAAGGGTTGCAATTTGCAACCTTTTGATTGGTCTCACTTAACAACATTTGATGATATAAAGAAGCCAACTTTATCCATTCCAAATCTCTTTCTTTTCTTTTACCTTCATTGTTCTTTTTTAGACAGACCCAATTTTCCATATTTATTTATTTATTTATTCAAATTTATTGTTGTATGATCAACATCATCAACGCCATATTTGTTACTAAATCCTTATAATTAATTTATAAAAATGTCTCAAACGAGCTATTACCGATCACCGTTCGGAGATACGACTTACACCAAAGTGTTCGTTGGAGGATTAGCATGGGAAACTCCCACCGAAGACATGCGTCGTTACTTCGATCAGTTCGGAGAGATTCTTGAAGCCGTCATCATTACCGATAAAAACACCGGCAAATCTAAAGGCTACGGTTTCGTAAGTTCCATTTTTTTTTTCTCTAATATTTTCGATTCACAAACTCTATATATATTTGATTTAAAAGGTTTATTTTTGAACTTTTCCGCGATCGTTTATTAGGTGACGTTTCGGGAGGCAGATTCTGCGACGAGAGCCGTGGCTGATCCAAATCCGATGATCGACGGAAGAAAAGCCAATTGTAATATTGCTTCTTTTGGACGGCCTCGACCATCGCCGCCTCGAGGTTTGTTCATTAAAAACCGTAAAATGTTTTTTTTTTTTTGTTTATTCCGGAGGATTATCTTATTTGATATGTTGATAAGTTTTGTTTTCATCTTCGATATATTAATATGATTTGGTACGTTATCAAGATAATAGTTTCTCTTTGCTGTTGTTGTCTTTTATCGTATAACGTTTACGAGATTAGCTGTAAACGTTGGAATTAGAATAAGTATATACATTGTTCAATGATGTTGTGTTGCGTAGTGTAATATACAACATACTTATGATTAAAAATTAGAAAAACAAATATCATAGAATTGCTAATTTTGAATTTCTCAAGCACCAATGTAAATTCCATAAACTAATTTTTTTTTTTTTTTGGGTATCTTCTCTTTCATCATATATAGGTCGACCACAAACAGGAAGTCCGAGTCAGTACCAAAGTGGACGACCATCCTTCTATACGGGAATGGCTGCACCGCTGCCACCGGCTGCAGCTGCCCACCAGCTCATGTATCCGTCCTTTGGGTGAGCTAATTTTGTATTGATTATTATTATTATTATTATTATTTTAAATGGA
Source organism: Streptanthus diversifolius (assembly GCA_039880935.1). Classification (NCBI taxonomy): domain Eukaryota; kingdom Viridiplantae; phylum Streptophyta; class Magnoliopsida; order Brassicales; family Brassicaceae; genus Streptanthus; species Streptanthus diversifolius. The sequence goes on along the minus strand of JAXGFM010000015.1, from coordinate 1,158,625 downwards.
TTCAGTTATTCAAAAGCTCATGTGTTTAGTTTAGGAGATAATTATAAATGGTTTACATAAATAAAGAGATGGTCCATTGGGATAGTAATGGTAGGAGACAATTTAATGCGTCAATCGAGCCACTTGTTGTCAGGCTGTAAATATCATAACATAAATATATAATATGTAGATAAAAACCCCTGCAATGTATATATAATTAATCATCCTCAGTATCATAGTCCGATGGAAGTTGAGAGAAACCCTTATCGTGCAAATAAGGTAATGCTAGAAGAAATTGCAAATTAGAAGGGTTTTTCATTAAAAATTATTAGTAATATGGTTCAAATACAATAATTAACAAGTAGATTATCTTTTGTTCCCAAATCTTGTTCTTACATAGAATCATTTGTTTTTTTTTTTTTTCAGGTACACTTATAACCCTGATCAATTTGGGTACCACCAAGTCAGTTTCTCTTTCTCTCCCCTACATTCTTATAACACATACCCAACATGAACATATATATATATATATATATATATATATATAAAGCAAAAACGAATTTAATCATGAAGTGCAAGATTTGAAATGAATAATGGGATTTTACGTACAACGTATCTTGCACATGTCGACCACTTACATAGTGCATGAAAAACATTAGCACATGCATGCATGTTTGTTGTAAACATGTACATTGATTATGATGATGATGGTGATCATATATATATATATACATGCTACAGGCACTGTACAACACACAGTTGCAACAAGCACAGTATTATCAACAGCAGCAACAGCTATATGGAGGAGGAGCAACATCACCATCATCATCATCAGCAACCATCATGCCTTCTCCTTACTATTACGGCTATTCTCTGCAAGCTCCTAGAGTGCCATACCAACACCATCATCATCATCATCTTCCTCAACCATATAACCCTCAACAACATCATCATCAACGGTTTACTTCTCCTAGTTTCCTCGTTTACCCATCCAATTCCTCTTTTGCACCTCCTCTCCAAGTATTGCTCTCTTCCACGGGTGCGTAGTTACCTTCTCTTTTAACTATTATTATTGTTTTTCTTGTCATGAATCCTATAGTTGAAACAAGATGTGACTTAAAGTAAGACAGATAAGTGACAAACCAATATATCCAATGCCATCTGTTTTTTTTGGCGATAATTGCCAGCTAGTTTTAACTTAGAAAAATGATATAAAAATCTAAATCCATAAAATTTATAACAATATGAGATTAGTGGCCTAGTAAATTTATATAAATATGGTTTGTTGTCACTATTTATCAATGAAAAAATTGTTAGTCGATTTGAGATAGACTAAAAGAATCCTCATTTCGAGAGATGCTAGAAATCCTACATTTGAATTAAGGTGTAGTTTAACGTAATAATTAACAAACATGGATCAATTCACTCTCACTAATTGGTTTTGAGTTGAAAATATATGAATTTTTGTCAGTTTATCATCATGCTATCGTATTGATCATTCATGCACTTAAACCGATCCTCAAAGTTGTATCAGTTTCACACAAAAAAAAACAAATTTGTTGCGCACTCTATATAAGTAAAAATATAGGGATTTGGGTTTCAACCAAATATGTAAAGAAATAGAAAAGAAAAGGAGAGTGAATGATTGGAGAGAACAGTGAATAAAGGATGCAAGTGGAATGAGCTGTCCATTTTCATTACATTTGTATATGTGTCTCTCCTCCATCATCTGTCAATTTGGTCGCCTTGCCAGTGAAGCCACCATACACTGACAACATCTCTACACATATATGTTTTGGACAGTGTGTGTGTGTCTAAACCCAAAAGTGATCATTGCAATTGGTTTGTGTTACCTTTTTCAATTTAATGATCCAACTTTAGTATTCTAGAGAATAAAAAAGACGTTAAAATTTCGCTTTGGTTATTCATCATTTACTTTTTTTGGTGCTTGAGACTAAACTGCAATATTTTTTTTTTGGTTTTATTAAGCAATTAGCAATATATAATTTTATATTATGGTATTTTTCTTTTTCTCCAGAATCTGAAGCACCACAACAAGTGTCAGCAGAAGGCGAAGCAACAACTGCACCTGAAATTACAACCAGCAACAACAAAGAACCAATTTCTTCTTGATCTCTTTCATTTTCCCAATTTGTACAATCTTCACATTTTTACCTCTCTCTCTCTCTCTCTCTTCTCTGTCTCTCTTAAGGGAGTCAACAAAAAAAAAACAGCTAATTCATTTATTTCTCAACCAGAGCTATGACTTGAGCCCCAAGAAGACGACTCAAGACTGTCAAACTGTAGACGGCTCAATCTCTTTATAAAACTCTTGTCATAGTTTTGATCTTTTTTTCTGACGGTATAAATCGAGTCCTTCATATTCTTCTTATTCGTTATATTTATTCTAATAATTTCAACTTTATGCTATTATGATCCATATTCCTGCTTTCTCCTATATTTATCCTCTCACTTTCTTGGGAATTTTCAATATATATTAATATAACCCAAGATTTTAAAGTGATTTTATAATATTTGAGTTTAATTTTATTCAAAGCCAATCTCAAATGATACCGAAAGACATTTCTCCATATATTGGCATAATGACTTACGAAAGAAATGGGCCTTTTTCTCATTTCAACCGAACCTTTGGATACGTAAAGCCCATTTACGTCGATTTAGGTTAGAAGGACATTGTTAACCACCGTCTCCAAATTGACATACGACGAACCACGCGGTGGTGCCGAAGCTTCTTCCGCGATGCGCCGCCATTCAATCACTTTCTCTCTTATCTTGTTTCCTTCCACTCCATCCATCAGCTCCCTAACCACTGCCTCCACTTTCTCTCTCTTTACTTCGTCGCCAATCTCCATCCCCAACCCCCATTCCTCGCAACAGAACTTTCGATTCGTCAACTGATCGGCGAAGAACGGCCAACAGATCATCGGAACACCGGCGAACATACTCTCCAGCGTCGAGTTCCATCCGCAGTGAGTCAAAAATCCTCCGATTGCCGGATGAGAGAGTACCTTCTCCTGTGAACACCAGCCTGTAATCAGCATTCCTCGATTCGCCGTCTCCGATAGAAATTCCGTCGGAAGAATTGACGCATCTCCTTCGACCATACCGGATCGCACCACCCAGAGGAACTCTTTCCCGCTTCCCGCTAACCCCCAAGCGAACTCTATCAGCTGTTCACGCGTCAAAACCGCTAGACTCCCGAAGTTAACATAAAGGACAGTGTTCTTCGCCTTGGTGTCGAGCCACTCCAAAGATTCGGTTTCTTCTTCCCATAGATTCAATCCCAGCCTTCCGATTTCACTGTCCCGGTCAATTTCACGGTTCTCGAGGATCGGTAATGGTCCAATCGAATAGATCCGGGGGTGAAGAAGGGATCGCAAAGATGAGACGACGTTACCCTCGAGATTTTCGAAAGTGTTGATCATGATAGCAGAAGCGCGTTTGGATCTTCCGGTTACGTGCAGGATGAAATTAAGCATCGGATCTTGATGATCCGTCATGGAGACGAAGTCTGGAAAGTCCTTAAGCTGAATAGTTTTCATCGACGGTATCCAATCTATCTCCGTCTCTAAATGCCTCTTCAAATGGCTCTCATCTGGTAAAATTTTGCAACTGTTAAGAGAATTTTCAGAAGAATCAGATATAAATCAAGTCGAGATGCATATTACCTCTGAGAGGAATTATCCTCTTCTCGACGAGTTTTTGATAGTGGAGATACAAAATGAGTGAAGTAGCACTGTTCGTCCAAAGCAGAACCACCGGAATCTCAAGCTCCTCCGCGGCGTCAATTGTAAAGCTCATTGAAGCGTCTGAAACGATACAGCTAACCGGCGGTACATCAGAACCGGAGTTTAACCGGACGAGGAGCTCTTTGAATGGGGATAAACAGTTGTTAATGGTGGAGTCTATAAGCTTAAGCATATCATGCTTAGCGTCCACCTCGGTCCAAGGAAGACCATCGGGGATAGTCTCGAAGCGAAACGAGGGAAGACCCTCGAGAGCATGAGCTCCACGCGATCGGAGTATACGGCGGTGGTTGTAGTCGGTGGTGACGAAGGTGATGTGGAAGCCTCTGGTGTAGAGAAGCTTGGCCACTTTCAGCATTGGGTTGATGTGGCCTTGTGCTGGATAAGGTATGCAAACTACATGTCGTTTTTGTAAGCTAGAAACGGCATGTGGCTCCATTCTGGTTGTTGTTTGGCTTGTTGTACTCTGTGATAAAGAATTATTGATTGTGGCGACGGTGGTGGTATTGTCACGACCTGATCTTATAGAAATAGAGATGTGATGGATGATAGAGTATGAGTAGTACACGTTTTTTTTTCAAACTTAATATTGTAAAAAAATCTAGTAATTTGGTGTACAATATGTTTAAAAAAAACTGTAACTTTTTTTTTCCCATCTTTAGGTTATTTTTTCCATCTCTCCAGTAGAAAGAAATGCATTCATCACTTTGATTTGATTTGTCACATTTGACCCTTTTAACCTGCTCAAGTAGGAAATCCGAGAAAATACCATTTTAATTCAATTACCATAAATACATTTATAAGAAATAATCCTAACAGGCTTTTGCTGTCTAGAAATCGAGATTTTACATGACTATTGACTATATTATGGTTAGTTAATAAATATTCTATTAGTTTTACGTCAAGAACAACAATTTCATTGCTGATAAATTAGGACGTGTACTATATACATGATTGTATCATTGAATTCCGGAATAGTATTGCTCAGTTGTATGTTTAAAGAAGTATGAATCAATGTAAGGTTCTTACAGGGAGGTATGTTTTGGACACTATTCCTAAAGTCAACGGGCCATAATTATACTACATAGCAAGCCCATTTTTGGAGTCCTGAATTGGGCTATGTCCCATTATTTTATATTAGGTGCCGTTTCTCATCGTCTGGAGTTTTGTGGATTTTTCTATTATTCTTGTGGAAGGAAAAACCGCGTTTTTATCTATTTACAAAACGATTTTGCGTAAGCTAAACGCAATGATGATGATTCCTTTTATATCAGATTCGTTCGTCGAAACGACACCGTATCTTAAAGCTCGATAACATTACGCGTACAACGTGCGAAAGACATTTATACTTACGGTGACCCCACGAGACTCGGATCATCACGCGCCACCGCGTCGAGGTGTATATGCTTCTATATCCTCTCTAAGAAAGCCGAGAATTCCAAATCAAACGAAGAAAATAGTCAGATCCTTGAGAGAATCGAAATTCGTGGAAACTGAAAATGGACGCAACGATGACGTTTGGACATAGAGATCGGCGACCAGAGGCACTCGGTAGTCTCAGTGTCCTCCCAGATGAGACCATCTGTGTTCTTCTCGAATACCTTGCTCCCCGAGATATCGCTCACCTCGCTTGCGTCAGCAGGTTTCCCAAACCTCTTTTGTGGATTGGCTGTTAATCGATTTAATTATATGAAATCGCATTTGCGTTATTGTTATCTATTTTTCTGCAGTGTCATATATATTTTATGCAATGAAGAACCTCTTTGGATGAGCATATGCCTCAGAAGAGCCAAGGGTCCTCTTGAGTACAAAGGTTCTTGGAAAAAAACGACATTGCATCTGTAAGTACTCTTGGAAAAAAAGAACTCTCTTTTTTTTTTGTGTTCAATGAAACATTGATATTGTCTTTAGATATGTGACTTTTTTGGCTAATGTTGGGAGTTATCAGACTCTCCCTCTTTCTCTGCTTATTTAAAATAGTAGTGATTGATTGGTTTTCTGCTATACAGAGAAGGAGTTACTCAAGCAAATGACGATCCATACAGAAAACCGTTGCATTTTGACGGTAGAATCTTGTTGATTCATAAAGTAGTCGTTTTGTTTTATCAGCATGTTCATTGGACTTGAGCGTTTTGTCATCCTGGTTTTTTTGTTTCTCACGGGATTGGCTCTTGTGCAGGATTCAATTCGTTGTACTTGTATAAACGGTTCTATAGGTGTAATACATCTCTTGACGGCTTCTCTTTTGATGACGGGAATGTGGAACGTAGGAGAGATATCTCCTTGGATGAGTTTTCCAAGGAATACGACGCCAAGAAACCTGTATGTTCCGATCATTTGCTGATCTAAATTTACTATCTTTTATATGTGCAAGGCTGTGTCTTGGTGTGCTGATAACACAATACTCTGCTCTGTTACTTATTTTCAGACATAAGAATTTTTGTAATGTTGTTCCTGTCTATGGTTTAGGTTTTGCTCTCTGGCCTTGCTGATTCTTGGCCAGCCAGTAAGACATGGACAATCGACCAATTATCAGAGAAATATGGTGAAGTCCCATTTAGAATATCTCAGAGGAGTCCCAACAAAATTTCCATGAAGTTCAAGGATTACATCTCGTATATGAAACTCCAGAGGGATGAAGATCCACTTTACGTTTTCGATGACAGGGTACGGAAATTGTCGCGTGATTTATATAAAACTTTCTTCACATCAGTGCTAGAGTTGCAGGAGTATGTATCTTAAGGATTCAACATTTCATGTAGTTTGGAGAAGCTGCTCCTGAGTTATTGAAAGACTATAGTGTGCCTCATTTGTTTCAAGAAGATTGGTTTGAGATCTTAGACAAAGAAAATCGTCCGCCATACAGATGGCTTATAGTTGGTCCCGAGAGGTCTGGTGCATCTTGGCATGTTGATCCAGCTCTTACCAGCGCCTGGAACACCCTACTTTGCGGTCGGAAAAGGTAGGCGCTTTTTGTGCTTTAAAAAGTATGTTATTTTATAACTGTTAGCAGGCTCGTTTGTAACAGATATATTAGAGCCTCACAAACAATTTAGGACGACCAACTAGAATTGAATAGGAGCATTCTAAGCTTGTATGAAGTTAATTTAAATACTGCATTTTGTTATTCATTTTGTAAGTTTTCATCATTTCATAGCCACTATAGTTATCAGGTCTCATAGGGCTAAGGGACTGTGATCTAGATCGCTAGTCCTTGCACTCCTTGATCTCACTTTGTTGGACATTACACACAAAATATATTATATGTAGATTCTCTCCTTTTTTTCCGTCTAAGTTCCTGTCTCCTGCAATATTATTCTCCCTTTCTCCATTGCTTCAGTGGAATTAGGTGATACTATATTTTTCGATGACGTCATTGTGTTTAAAATAGGTGGGCATTGTATCCCCCTGGAAAAGTGCCACTGGGTGTTACAGTCCATGTAAATGAAGATGATGGTGATGTTAGCATCGACACCCCCTCATCTCTGCAGGTATATTTCTGAACTGTTCACGCATTGATATCTTGTTTCTTCTTTACTGTATCCTGCTAACACTTTTCAATCCATGCACAGTGGTGGCTAGACTATTATCCTCTCCTCGCCGACGAAGACAAGCCGATTGAGTGCACACTACTACCTGGTGAAACGATTTATGTTCCTAGTGGTTGGTGGCACTGTATCCTTAATCTTGAACCAACAGTGGCTGTCACCCAAAATTTTGTGAACAAAGAAAATTTTGGGTTCGTGTGTTTGGATATGGCCCCTGGGTACCAGCACAAAGGGGTGTGTCGTGCTGGGCTTCTTGCTCTTGATGATGGAAATTCTGAAGAGATGGAAGAAGAAACACACGATGAGGACGACAATACTTTGAGCTATTCTGACCTTTCCAGGAAAGAGAAGAGGGCACGGATGAATGGCGAGGGAGAGACTGAAAACCACGAAGAGGATGCTAATGGATTATCAAAAAGATACAATATGTGGAAGAATGGATTCTCTTACGATATTGATTTCCTATCTAAGTTTCTTGATAAAGAAAGAGACCATTACAATTTCCCATGGTCTATGGGGAACTCTGTTGGTCAACGAGAAATGAGGGGCTGGCTATCCAAACTTTGGGTTCTGAAGCCGGAGTTGAGAAAACTGATATGGAAGGTAATTCCTACTACAATGAAGATTTAGTGTATAGCTTTATAAATTTCTCTGTATCATCAATTCTTTGTATTTTCATCTTAGGGAGCATGCATTGCTTTAAATGCTGAGAAATGGTTGCGATGTCTAGAGGAAGTATGTACTTTCCACAACTTGCCGTCGGTTACCGAAGATGAAAAGCTTCCAGTTGGAACTGGCAGCAATCCTGTGAGTTGACTGTCTCTCTTAGAAAACCTTCGCAAGTTCAGAATTAGTTCACCTATTTGGTCTTACTTCTCTTATTATTTTCTGTTAGGTTTATCTGTTTTCTGACTATGCGGTAAAACTGTTTGTCGAAGGAGGGCTGGAACAATCTATGTACGGTCTTGGAACTGAGGCGAGTAATCTTTATACAATAATTTTAGCACCCTCGAGTTTACGATTGTAACTCTTTGCTCTTTTTTTTGCAGCTGGAGTTTTATGACATTCTTGGCCGGGCTGATTCTCCTTTGAAGAGCCATATCCCTGATGTTCTAGCAAGCGGGATTCTTTATTTCGAAAAAGGATCTTACAAAGTTTTCCCTTGGGATGGCAAGAGAATCCCAGACGTTATCACTAGCTCCAATCTCGATTTTGATGCATCAATGTTGAACAGTGAATTCCCATTTGGTATTTGGAACAAAACGCTACTTGAACATAGAAACCAGGGGAAGCCAGCACCTGATTCTTTCGGTTTATTGAGTTCACATGTTTGGCCGTATATTATAACACAAAGATGCAAAGGGAAGATATTTGCCCAATTGTGAGTACTCTTTTTTTCATAATCATCTATGCGGGACTCATTTTTAAAATAACATGCATGATCACTAATTTGAAGCTGTTGTTGCAGAAGAGATGACCTGACGTGGACCGATGCTCAGAATTTGGCTTCCTTTCTAGGGCAACAACTACGCAACCTTCATCTACTGCCATATCCACCTGTCACACGTCCTGAGTTATTGAATGCAAATGATGTTCATGAAGAGTTGAAGATTCCACCAGAATGGAAAGTTTTTGTCGATTCTCTGTGCCAGAAGAAGAAGGACGTCACTAGTCGTCTGGAAAACTGGTACGCCTCTTGAAGTTTTGTTTTTTCCGCATATCTTCATGACTCTATTTCCATTTGCTTTTGCTCTAAAAAAAGCTCACTGTTGGTGATTGTTTTGTTCGAAAATCTTTTAGGGGAAATCCTATTCCTCAGGCTTTGATGAACAAAATAGACGAATACATTCCTGATGAATTTTTTGTAGATTTGCTCCATGTTTTCAAGGTAACTTCTCTAATCTTTGTATTCTCCGTTTTAATCAGCCAGAGTATTTAGAATTAACATATCCTTTTTCTGGGATCATAGGACACAGATGTTTGTGACGAAATCAAGCCCTGCACCTGGATACACTCGGACGTCATGGACGACAACATTCACATGGAACCATACGCAGATGATGATTCGGTTGATGGTCAACACAATTCATGGCGTCCCAGTCATATTCTTGACTTCAGCGATTTATCCATAGGTACGTTTTACGCAATGATATCCTAAATCTATAATCCAAAAGGGATCGAACTGCAAATATGGAGAGTTTTCTGACAGAATGAGGAACTTGCAGGAGATCCCATCTACGACTTGATACCAATATACTTGGACGTCTTTAGAGGAGACACTGATCTTTTCAAGAAGCTTCTAGAAAGTTACGGCCTTCCGTTAATCAGAAGTAAGTCCTCGGCAGACAACGGAACAACAACAAAAACAGCAGACAGTACGAAGAAGAAAGTATTGTCTCCTTCCTACCGCACAATGTAAGTAATAAAGACTTGTCATAAACATAATAAAATTAGCATTGAAGCTTTCTTGTGTTGTATCTCTAACTGTAACTGTGATTGGTGGTTTCAGGTGTTACTGTATATTACATGAAGAGAATGTGTTGGGTGCAATGTTCAGTATTTGGGACGAACTTCGGACAGCAGAATCATGGGAACAGATTGAGCTGACTGTTTGGAGTCTTCTTAACTCCTACTGATCTCTTACCTTAAAAATATTCTTCTTAATATATTGCTTTTGACCCTTAAATAAATAAATTTATAGCTTTTTATTTTTTTATTTTGAGTTGTGGTGATCCAATCTGTGTATTTTGATAGAAAATACAGTTTATGCACGCATGTGTGATTCTTTTTAGATTGTTACGTGACTAAAATTCTAATCATACTTGTTTGTTTCTGTTTTTCTATACGTATCAATAATTGCATGTATAAAATGTCCAGCATATGATATATTTTTAAAAAATATAAAGCTTATCAATCTAAAATGAAAATGTTTACAAATTATATTGAAATTCTTATTATTCAAACCGTGACACTTAACCACTGCGTTTAAAATAATCAAAGCTCTAGAGAACACAATAATCACGTTTGTGTGTAGAAGAAGCTTCAGGAACATGAAATCTCTTTTCTTTTTTCTTTACGAGGAACACAAAAATGGTCACAGAGCGCAAACGAAATCACCAGTGTCGATATCGTCATAATCCGTGTCCAAGTCATCAAAGATCCATACTACTTCCCACTGCACCATTATAGCTTTCACCGAAGCCACCAGCACCGGAGAGTCCAGAAGCTCATTCTTGTATACCTCCTTAAATCTTATTATATTGGGATGGTTGGGTGACCTATGATTCCTGATTTCTCTTTGTACATGTTCATCAATCTTCATAACACCCATAAACTATAATCATTTAAGAAAGAAAACAAAAACAAGATAAAGATTCATAGAGATAATAAAAAAAAAATTTTGATCTTTATAAATAATTTTGTATATAAACGAATCAAAAGCCATTTAAAAGAAGGGTAAAAAACTATGAGATGTTTGAATGTCGAAAGTTTCGATTATATGTGGTTGATTTCGACCTCCTATTTTTAAAAAGAACAAATTTCTCATACGTGAAATGAATAGACAAAAAAATATTTTTTTCATGCATAAATTTATTACAGAAGAGGCCCGAAAGCGTTTCGCACGCTAAAATCAACATTTTTTAAAAAAAAATTGATTATTTGGTCCCACTGAGGGTAACAATTTTCATATAATTTATATTTTGACCCTTCCGAAAATCAATAATTCTAAATTTGGATCTCATTTTCTCATTGGTCGGTGGTGGTCCTGGTGGACTGTAATAATTGTAAGGCTTGAGGTCAGATATTTTTCGGCGAATTAAAATTTCCAAATAGAAACCAAAACTAGAAAAATTCTATTGGACCGATCCAAAGAAAGGAACCGTTACCATTCCTTAGTTTCCATTTGTCTTTACCATATTTTTGTTAATATTCCATTTAAACCATTTACTAAATTTATTTGCTAACTTTTCCCCTTTTCTTACATTGATTTTATCCTAAAAGCTCTGTTCATAATTAAATCTGATTATATATTGTTGGGTTCTTTGATAAAAAAATAATAATACAAAAAATATACATGTATTTTTAACTATGAAATTAATGGACGTTGGTAAATTCACGGGATGAGCCGTTAAACATTAGGAGCATAGCTTCCGGACATTAACTTCTTCATTATGCATTATCTTCAACGTGCAATACAGTCCATACGAGAGACTGGCTAAACACTAACAAGTTTCAAATGTGACATTTGAAATGTCATCGCGTATACCGTTTTAACCATGTCAACTTGTAAAACCATGCCTTCTTCCGACACATGAAGCATGCATATACTATCACTTAAACTATTCGGTTGGCCAAAGTTATTAATATCTAATAAGAAAAGCTAATTAAAATCAAGCAACTTAGCGAATAAGTAAGATATGAAAAAACATAAATCATGGATATCAGAATAAGTGTTGGATGAATATAATAAACAAAACTGTAAAGGGCAAAAACAAATTCTATTTTCTAGTAAATCCCACCCCAAACAAAAGAAGTTTTCGTGTAAAATGAAACTAATAAATAATTTGGATTGACTTAAATTTCAATTATCAAATAATATTTCAGTACGAATACAACATCAACGACTGATACTTATCAAACGATCTCGTAGAAATCGCCTATATTAACGTTCCTATGATTTATAGAAACACAATAAAGATTCACATAACGTTTTAGTACTAGTCACGAAATATATATATATGTAACTAAAATGTTAAAATATGAGTTGGAGAAGAAATAGTCCTTAGGATATATCACCTGATCTGTCTCCATTTTTGCTAATCCAACTAGTTCTAATAACTCCATTCTTAAATGGTAGATTAACTAATATTTACAAGTCTTTCTCTAAAGAAAATGAATGTACCAAAAGTAGTAAAATCACATAACCATTTATTTGTTAAATAACATAAACGAATTTATAGTCATATCCTTAAGAAATTCGATGCTGAAAGTGGTTAATTACAAGATTGTGTTTCTTTTTCAATATTTAAGGTAAATAAAAAATAAATAAAAACAGGGCCTCCCCTTTAAAAAGCAAGAGGACCTCCCACAATATAATCCAACGGCCCATATTGAATCTTGATTCGAAAGTTGGCTCTTTTCCTGTAAAACGCATTTATCGCGTTCCCTCAATAAAACACATTCATTCGTTCATTCATCCTCTCGCTTGACCCACTCCTGATTTTCGAATCGTTTCTTTTTATTTTGTTTCGAATCGGATCTCAGATCTTCTTCCGTTGTTTGTTTGGATCGATTTTTCTCTGAAGGAGTAAGAAAATGGCGGTTTCTGCGCGTGAGGAGTTTGTGTACATGGCTAAGCTCGCGGAGCAAGCGGAGAGGTACGAGGAGATGGTAGAGTTCATGGAGAAAGTTTCCGCCGCCGTCGATGGAGATGAGCTCACCATCGAGGAGCGTAATCTCCTCTCGGTCGCTTACAAAAACGTGATTGGCGCTCGCCGTGCCTCGTGGCGTATCATCTCGTCGATCGAGCAGAAGGAAGAGAGCCGCGGCAACGATGACCACGTCACGGCTGTCCGTGATTACAGGTCTAAGATCGAGACGGAGCTCTCCGGAATCTGCGACGGAATACTCAAGCTGCTCGATTCCAGGCTCATCCCTGCCGCTGCTTCCGGTGATTCCAAGGTCTTTTACCTGAAGATGAAGGGTGATTACCACAGGTACTTGGCCGAGTTCAAGACTGGCCAAGAGAGGAAAGATGCAGCCGAGCATACTCTTTCCGCCTACAAGTCGGCTCAGGTAAATCTTCCGTTTCTCCCTTTTCAACAATTCAAATCCCAGATCTGTGTTTATTTGGATTTCTGATGGCGATTCTTTGATCTCAAATCCTCTAGATTCATAAGACTTCAATTTCTAGCCTCGACCAGTAGATTCGATTGTTTAGGGATTTGCGTCGTGTAGAATAATTGGCCATGACTAAGATCATGAGCTTGCCTGGGTTTCGATCTTGAGCCTTTGTTTTGTTTATATGCGACTCTCTTTACAGGATATTGCAAATGCAGAGCTCGCTCCAACTCATCCAATCCGTCTAGGTCTGGCATTGAACTTCTCTGTGTTCTACTACGAGATCCTAAACTCTCCTGATCGTGCCTGTAGCCTCGCCAAACAGGTATCTGAATACACTAATCTATCAAGTGTCACCATCCTTCAATCATTTTGCGAATGTGGATTTGAGAATCAATCGAGAGAGAATCAGTACTTGCCTTGCTTAATATCCTAGCAATTCATCATAGTTCCACTCAACTTTGCCGTATTATCTTGTTTTCTTCATCTAAACACTTTGCAAAAGACGTAAATTTGACTTTTTTTTTTCTTTCTTGTTGTTGTATGCATCATCAAGGCTTTTGATGAAGCGATTGCAGAGTTGGACACTCTAGGTGAAGAGTCATACAAAGACAGCACCTTGATCATGCAGCTACTCCGTGACAACCTCACTCTCTGGACATCCGACATGCAGGTATGGTCCATGTAATCCTTGAAAGTTTTCTTCTATTATTACAATTTCATGGGGCTAAATTATATTCTATTATTAGGATGATGCTGCGGAGGAGATCAAGGAAGCATCAGCTCCAAAACCGACTGAGGAACAGCAGTAACAATCTGTTGACTGAACTGCTAGTTTCTAGGGTTTGGAACTTTTTTTCCTCTTTCGTCCATATGTTTGCTTAAGTCTAAGAGATCGTCGCTTGCCAATTTGTTTATTCGTTCATCGTATCCCCCTAGCAAGTTGAACCATCAAAATCATCTTTTATCTCTTTGCCATTTTTTTTTTTTTTTTTGGGGTTATCGATTTCAATGTTTTCTATCGAACCTGCTTTGTGTGTTTATCATCAATTTGAAGTTCATAAAGGCGCTGTCAATTTATCATAAACTTCTTATCTTGTTGCGTAGATTGTTTTCAGTTTAAAAATGGGTCTAGATTATTGGACGTTGTAAAAGGGAATTACATTACCAATTAAGTATAAAGCGAAACTCTCACGATTTCGTCAGGGTTGAAGTTTCAACGGAAAATGGAAGCATCAGCGCAAAAAATTCAACCAAAGGAACAGTCAAGTGAGTGGCATAGCTATCCAATAACTTTTCTTTACTAATCAAAACATTAAATATCCGATTTGAATAGAAACAATAGTTTGCATGCAATTTGATCTAAGGAAGAGATGATGATGAACAAATTAAATTGGCAAACTTAGAAAAGAATAATGAGAGTTGCAAAAGTGTATTCCATTCTTTTTTCTTACTCTTTGTTTCTAACATGAGCAAACATGGAACAAAAGACAGTTTTTTTTAAAAAAAAAAAAAAGGATTCAAAGTAATTTGAGTTTAAAAAGAAAACAAATCATCCACCACTAATGATGTACAAAAAGAACAAAGGGAATTTTGTCGTGTCGATCAAACGACGACGTTTTTTGATAATCTGACCGACAAAGGGGTTTGCTTTTCTGATCAATGTCCTTTGTTATTAGGGCTACGAATCGGCACCGTCGTCGGAGATACCGGAAACCCTAACTGTCCTGACGTTGGTGATAGAAGTATGCTCGGTGAGAGTAATCCGTAAGGTGATCTGGGCGAATTTAGACATCCGAATGATTGTGGCGCCGGAATCGATGTCGGCACCGCCTGCGATACTGTTCCCGGAGCCGACGGAGGAGGAGGAGGAGGATTGGGAGGGCGACTGTTGTTTTGTGGCGGCGGAGCGTTTTCCTGTTGTTGTTGATACCATCGAGGTGAGACCAAAGGAGCTAACGGCGATAGCCCAGAGAACTCTTTCTTATTCGAATCGATTGCGAACATCGAGTTCTGAAGGTATCGCATGTACGAGGAGACCGGAGATTCCGCCGCCGCGTGAACCGGAGGAAGCGGAGGGAGAGGAGAAAGAGGCGCCGTCGGTCTAAGGACAAATCCGCCGGTCCAGTTATGATGGTTAGGGTTCATATGATGAGCGCCTGGGGGGATAAGAGCGTCATTTAGCAAACTAGGTGGGCGATTGATAACGTGAGCCAACGGAGGAGGGCGGATCCTGTGTAGACGCGAACTCTGTTGAGGCTTAGGATGGTGAATCGGCTGCTGCGGCGGAGCAGAGATCCGTTCATGCGCAGGCGAGCCGGTGAGTTTCTGAACAACATCCCTGAAATCGCTCTTGTTGATATTGTAAACAGGAGGCTGATGCTGGTGAAGATTCCCATGATTAATTGGCGGCTGCGGCGGAGGAGGAGGAAGCGGTTGGTCATCAATTTCTCGATTCACGGCGGAAGAGGAGGAGCTTGCCGTCGGTTTTGATATCTTATGAGAAAGCTTATTGAGTTGTCTCAGGTAATGATCTCTGTTACCTGTATTGTTACCGGTACTAATCGTCGCGGAGGCTGATACGGCGGAAGAGTCGCCGGAGGAGTCACAGCTCTTATCCATCATATACAAAATATAGTCCTTCTCTCTATTATAAGCTTCAATCTTCGGTTTTTGAATTTCTCTGCCAGATTTGGTAGAGAGATAATGGAGAAGACAAAAAGGTGATGAAAATGGTTTTTTCCTCTTTCTTTTTTTTTCTCCTAATATTAAATAAAAAAAATAAAAAGGTTTATATATATGATTCATAGGGTATACGACTCTAATAAGTAGTAACTTTAATTGGATTTTTCTAGAATAATATGAAAAGGAAATGATTTGTCTATATGAATGAACATGTACCTCCAATATTCTATTCTAGACCACTTCTAATTGTATAATTACCTCATTTAGTTCCGTTTTAACTGTTTATAAAAAAACAAAGAAATTAAAAAAAAAATTGTTGTGAGTTGTAAGTATGCTACACTTGTATATATTTGGCAAATGTCATTCACATTTCCAAAAAAAAAGAGCTGTGTAAATCTCTTCTTTTAAAGTTTTGTTTCTCTAGTTTCGTTTTTTAACTAATGTTTCATTTTAACGACATGAAAACTGATAAGAGTACTTAATTTATTACAATTACAAATAACACTGGCTTAAAAAACAGAATTTGGGAAACTTCTTTTTTCCTTATGGAAATGGTGATAGAAATTATAAAATTGATACATGAGACATTTTATTCTCCTAAAATAAACGTTTGTCACACACATTGTTTGTTGAAAATGCTTTTTTTTTTAGTTGAAAATATTTTTGATTACAGTTTTTGCCAAATAATTTAATTTTCAGTTTATCTAGTACCTAGTGTAAATTTCAAACAAAAATTTGTAAACTAAAATCCATTAATATCAGAGAAATCTGTAAATTTCTGGAATCTTTTTACCCCAAATCAGTCTATGGCAAATAGAGGAAATAATAATATAGTTCAATGTTTCGGGTTAACGGGTCGGGTTATTCAACGCCCATTATGGTCAAAAGCCTCTAAAGTATTACCGAAAACGACATTCGTACAGCCTTTAATCATATGGGTTGTTATCGTCTACTTCTCACTCCACCGAAATCTCCCATCCAAGTCAGCATGCGACTTATCCAACGGCTGCATGATTAGCACGTAGCCAATTTGTTTATTCAATATGCCTTTAAATTATTAGGTACACTGTTACTGTCTGATTTGTACCATCAGAATTAGTGATTAACATGTAACCGGGATTAATTTGGTTTCTATATCAGAGTAGCATGATATTGGAGTTTGGTTTAGCGAAATGTCCTTTTTAGAAGCAGGAATGTCTAAAATATTCTTCTTTTTTTTGTTTTGTTAAAATCCTTAAATAATATAATGTTTGAAATATTCTTGCATGGATAAAGCCTGTGGTTGATAGATTACTCAGGTACATATGAGTAAAACTGAAACGGATCATTCAATAAATTGATTTATTTAATTGCAAACGTTATATCGTAACATTAATTTTTCCAAGTTTTTCGCGACTAGTTACCTATTTCAGTAAATACTATGCAGTGTTTTGTATTTCTGAGGAGTTTGGTCCAAAGCCATATTCATCTTTTTACATTTTTTTTTCAATTACATAATAGTAACATAGTTGTAAATAGTACTCCCTCTATTTAGATTTTTTTTTCTTGTTTCTAGGACATTACTTTCTTATATCCTTATTAATGCATTATTTTAATATCAAAATATAATATAAAATGTAGAAATATGAGTGGTGGAACATTTATTGGAAACAAATAAAACATTAAATTAATTGAAGAAACAACAAAATAATTAATAAAGATAAATATGTATTTTTTTAATATGTGTGATAAACCTAAAATTAATCTTTTTAAAACAGAGGAAGTATAATACATAGATTATGATTCCTTGTTTTGGATATCTATAGATTGTTTGACCCGATCAATCCCGTTGATCATTTTTTTTTCAATTTACATTATAATATTTGGTTACACCTTTCTTTAAAACTAACTAGTCAGGTTCTGTAGAACATATGGTTTTTAACAAAAGAAAAAGTTCAGGTTGTTTCATTTTATGCAACATTTGACGGCAAAAAGTATACGAATTATAGAAAGTCTTGGTGCTTATAAATCGGGTCAGCGATTAAGAAATTTCCAAGGAATAAATTTGGAATCTTTGATCCATTCATACTATTTTTTTTCTACAATCCATTAAATTCTGTATTGTCAAAATCCGTTTTTTTTTTTTTTCCTGATAATCGATTTGAAATTATTCTTAGTGTGGGCTGGTATAAATGAAGAAATTTAGAACTAACATTCTTATGTTTCCTATGTTGAAAATATGCTTTTGAGCATTATTTCTACCTGGATATTGCAGAAACCAAAAAAAAAAAAAGTAATTGGATGAAGGCAAAACATAATGTGGGGGCTCATTAGTATAATTATAGTACAAGTCCCCATGTAAACGTACCCTCTTGGTGCGTGGTCTCAACTCTCTCTTTTTTTCTTTTTTTTTGTACTCACTCTTTGAAAATATATTTGCCTTCAAGGACATTAACGTTGTCGAACAAAACAAAAGGTTATATATTTATTTTCCAAACGAAAAATTGGTTTGAACTTCAAAATTATAATGGTAGAGAAATGACGAAAGTAATCTATTACGTTTTTTTTTTCTTTTTTTTTTTTTGGTGATGGTCGACGAGATAGCCGACACGAACATCACAAGTTTTACTTTTAATTTAGGTCATGGAGTTGTGTCGGAGCCCTCAACAAGCCCAGAACCAAAAAACTTTAAACCTAAACTTGACGTGCTAACCCCAACTATCAAATGGTTTTCTTTTATGGTAAACGACTATATAAACGATTTAATAGGGGTGATAATTTGGGCTTCCCAAGCCCGTTAACCCCAATAGTTATTTCATTGATTCGTCTATCACATTCGGTTTTGGAAGCTAAGCCCACAGATTGCATCACCCCTCGTCATTGACAATCAATCTTCTCGGATGCACATGATTTGATTGTAACTAGAAATCTTATTCGAAGCTAAAAATGCAAACGAAGTACGAACCAGGACATTCACCAAACCCAACCCACCCAAACAAGACCACACAATCTTTACATCCACAGATACTCTGGCGTTATTAAAGAAGACATCATCAAACGAAAAACACAACAAGTGAGCGTAGATAAAGAAGCAAAGGACAAAGAAAACGGATCTACTCAAGCATAAATCTCTTCCTGAGCTCAGTGACGAATCCAGTAACCTTCTCAGGATCAGGCAAGGATTCAGCCACGCTCTTCCTCTGCAGACACTTGTTAGCCCAAGATATTAATTTCGGACACTCTGATTCGATGCTCAAGTTACCATACTTCTCGGATGCGGGAAACCATGTGTAGAATCCAATCAATCCAATGTCTACATAACCAAAGTCATCGCCACCAAAGTAAGGTTTGTCTCCAAGCTCAGATTCAAGAGTCTTTAGTAACTCAATATACTCCTTCTTGCCTGCCTCTTGTTCCTCACCCTTGGTCGCCCAGACCTTCCTCTGGGCATCGTACACCTGATCCATTGCACAGAGCAACATAACATCCAACTATGTCAGAACCCAGGGTAGCTCAAATAGACACTCAAAGATCACTACAGATGAATTTGGGGTTGATTTTTCTCAGCCATTTTGCAAACCCCAATCAATTTCCACAAATCGCACAAGATAAGTCACAACATCGAACAATCTCAGACGAGTCCAGACAAGCTTCAAGATAAGTCCACAAATCGAAACCCTAAAATTTGGGGTGACTTCAATTTTCAGTAACTTAACATCGAACTATCTAAGACGAACATAGACAAGCTCAAAGATGAGTACAAAACCAAAGCCCTAAAATTTGGGAGTGATATCTCTAAACCTATCAATTGCGAACTCAAATGAATTTCCACTATTTTGTAAAAAAAACTCCAAATCGCAGAAGCTAAAGACCATGTCGGAAATCAAACTTTCTATTTCAATCACACCAAATCAAGGACGCAAACTAGATAAAAAGAAAGGGACTTTTGATTACCTTTTTGTCGATGAAATCAACCCAGAATCTAGCCTGAGCTCTCTGGTAAGGATCGGAAGGGAGGATAGGGTTCTTGTGAGACCAGACCTCGTCGATGTACTGAACCTGGATGGCAGATTCGCAGACTGGTTTACCGTTGTGGATGAGAACCGGAATCTTCTTGTGAATCGGATTCATCTGGAGAAGCAAAGGGCTTTTGTCCCTCAGATTCTCTTCTCTGTACTCGAACTCGACACCCTTCTCTCTCAACGCGATCCTCGTCCTCATGCCGAACATGCTAGGCCAGAAATCAAGAAGGATCACTTCGTTCGCCATTGTTGCGATCCCTGAAGCTCACAAAAGATTGTTTTGTCTTTAATTTCTCGATTGATACTTGTGTAGAGAAGAGAGTGTGAGGGTTAGCTTATTTATAAACCGAAAATGGATTTTGCTTTCTCCACATCTCCATTAAAGAAAACTCATAAACTGGAGATTGGTATCTTTTTATTAAAAAAAAAAAAAAAAGTAAGAGACATAATTCAATTATATTAATATAAATATTATTTAATTGAGAATACAATGTGAGATCGATGTCGACAAATTTAAAGTTTATAATAGAATCATGTAAAAGTCTTTTCTTTATTTTAAAATATCTTCCGACGTCATAAACAATAAAAAAATATGTAGTCTTCTCATATTCTTATGAACCGTTATGAAATATTAATTATGATTGATTTCATTCAAACGTACTGTAATAACGAACAAGCCACTCAAATTGTCACCAGTCAGTAAAGAATGGTCGGAGAAAGCGTTTAAAAGACATGGTTGAAGGTTGATCGTAGAAGAATGGGAACGTACGTTGACTGAGTCATCTGGATCGAGATGTTTCGGTGAGTGTGTGTCTATATCATTGTATTTGTCACTACTTACGTCATTCTACTTATGTGGCCACCTGGAATTATTTGTTCCCGTCTCTTTGTAGAATTGAAATAAAATTATGGATTTAATCAATAATCCACAGTGGCGAATCTATAGATCCCATGATGTTCCGTCGATATTCAAGTTGTAAAAGTTGGCAAATTATATGCTAATATCAATTAGTCATTTTGATTTACTTTTTTTTTTAAGAGCTTCTATTATAGAACTGGGCTGGGCTCTTTTGTCATGTAAAACGAATACTAGTTTACTTTAATAGCGAGCTAAATTTCGCGTTATCAACTGTTATGCTTCATCAAGAAAGCTTTTCTGATCAAACCAAGTAAACCATGTCTCTCTCTATTGTAATTACGGTTTCGGCCTCGGATTCTGATCGATGTAAGCAACATTGATCTGACTACAAACTGTCTTGGGATTCAAGATATCTATGCCCATCATGTTTGCTCCAACTGCTATGCAGAAGATGGCGCATCCGGAAGGTAAGAAATCAAAAACAGAACAGGAACGTGGTTGCTCAGCTTGTGAGAAGAGCTGAGAGAGCCGGATTCAAAGCAATCGCTCTCACTGTCGATACACCGAGGCTTGATCGCAGAGAATCTGATATTAAGAACAGGTTTACCTTACTTGACTTTGAAGAATTTTGAAGGTCTTAACATTTTGTGTAAAAATCCCCCAAAAAGTTTCATATTCGTAAGTCCCAGTAGTTTTCTTGCAAGACAAGAACACCATTTGCTGAGACACAAGAAATCCATGATTTGCTCTCATTTTCTTCTTGACTTTCTTTTTTTAATTGAGAAACAGATCGGACGTCCGGTGGTCTTCTCATTGGCGGCAGAAGGAGAGGCCGGAGTGAGGAAAGTGCTACAGATGATGAGAGAAGAGTTCGAACTCACAATGGCATTAAGTGGATGCACTTCTTTAAAGGAGAACACACATAACCACATAGTCACCGATTTGGATGCTCATCAGGCACCTTTAGCCCCAAAGCTGTAGATACATATAATATACCAAAATTGAATCATTGCATGTATTGTCTTCTTCCTCCTCTATCCTTTTGATTTGGTCTGGTACTGTAAATTTAAATGGCTATCTGTACTCTTCTGCCTATTGTTTTCTCTCTAATATATTTCGATTTTAATGTGTGTTTAATGTTAGGTCTCATCATGTGTAATTGTAACCCAATTTTTATGCTTTCAATTTTGTAAGATAACATTGTTCTTGCTTTTCTTCCAAAAAAAAAAAGAAAGAATATAACATTGTTCTCATTGATTAATTAGTTTATGGATACAAAATACATGAAAATCATGTCCCCGCACCTACTTAACGCATTTTGCGGCATTTATTTTACGTACTGGTAATTATCTTAGATTAAGCATTAACAACAAACAAAATATCAAGAAAAAAAAATTAAGTTATACTACAAAAAGCTCATGTTCTACCTTTAAATCTTACTCCAATGTAGTTAAGTACATGTATATATTAAATATTTTAAATTTAAAAAACATATATTTATAGGAATAATAATTTTTCTGAATAGTAACGTGATTGTCATTTAAATAAGATTTTCATCAACATTCTCAGTTAGTCATCTATAACTTGATATAAATATCACAAGATCCATTTCTTTTACTAAATTCATAGTTTTCTATATAAATGTGATATCTTAGCATAAGAATATATAATCGGTCTGATAAATTTTTAAAAGTAGACGTCAAAACACACGTAGGCGTCAGAGCAAAACCCCACATCGTTTCCGGAAGTGCCCAACAAACTTGAAAGAAATCATTTAGCTTTGTTTTAGAAGTATCCTTTCAAGACTCCTACGTACAACCAAACTAATTTAGCTTTGTTTCTTCTGTTTTAAACGTCTCCACTTTCTTTGTAAATCCACAGCGTAACATATATATGCACTTAAAACTTGTAACCTAATTTTTTTTAGCGGAAAATATAGATAGGATTGTTTCATGAAGAAGAAAACAGGGTAAGAACCAACCTGGCTTTGCTTTCTTTGCGTTCGATATCTAACGACACGTAGCGACAGACTTTTATCGTAACGTCATACATACATAAACATGTATTTTCCGATAAAATTAATAGATCCTGATTATTCATATACAATCTTTTGTCAACAATTTGAAGAAATTATAGATTTAAAAAGAGTTAGTTTACATATTATGAGGCGATAGCAGAATCTGAACCTAAGCCAATCTATATATATAATGTGTAGATATGGAATATAAATAAATGAATTAAAGTATGCCTAATAATAAGAGTGGCTATGAAGTGTAATACATGTCCACAGAGAAGAATCAATCGCTTGGCTAATGTGAAATGCGAGTGCTTATGTATATGCTTACGTATACGTACTTCAGAACCAATGAAAGTGGGATAAAAGATCGTGCGGAAGTATGATAAAGTATTCCTTCAATACAAGTCAAAGTTGTTTGATATGTCCAGCATGCTAAACTTGGAAACAACCTGGACGTAAATCCATATATACAAGACATAATCAGATAAATAAATCCATAAATACATTTTCTTATACAAAAGTTCACGGTAACACTGTTCTAGATTCTAAATTATTTGATGAGTATATAGTATTAGAGCATCTCATTGGTGGATTCATAGTAAAATCTATGTATAATTATATATTAATATTTAAATGGGTGGATATCTTAAAATGTTAAGAAATTCATCCATTTAAATATTAATATATAGTTTTTAAGAAATTTGACTAAAAATTCTCTAATGGAGATGCTTAGCAAAAAAAAAAAAATTTGTTTCCTTTTTACATTAAATAAAAAAATAAAAAATATTGAGGAGCATCATTTGCGATATTTTGCTTCTGAAAATCAACAGCATGATGTAATTGCGGGTCTAAAGTGCTTCAACATTTTCATGATATCAATTAGCACTTGAATTCTTTTACCGGTCCACTAATTAGAAAGAAAAATAATATTTGAATTCTAAGTTTGTATATAACTAGATGATAATTGCTTCTCAAAATAAGAAAAGAAAAAACTAGTTGATAATTCGAAGAAGACAAAAAAAAAAAAAAAGAGTAGGACCCATTCTCAAACAGATATCACATGAGAGATATTTTGGGTTTCACCTTTCTTAGGGAAAACTTCCTTCTAAGAACCTTCTCTTAGTGGCAGAGATATTTGTGAATATAGGCTTTCAATTTTATAGATTCCTTCGAATATAATTAAATATATATATATATATACAAATAAAGAGACAGAGAGAGAAATATCAAATAAATGTTTTTTAGACAATCTAGTTTGCTATATTTAGTTTGAAGTAATTATACATAGGTTTTAGTAATTCCAGGTTTTAGATATTTAGATTTAGAAATATAATATTTTTTTAATTATTTTTTATATTGGAGTCGGATTTGGTTCAATTTCATCCGATTTTTATTGATTTTATATTGTTCGAGTAGAATTTAGGTATTTGTAATATATTTAAATAAATTTGACTAAATTTTTAAAATTATAACTAAAATATTTAAGATATTTAGGTTTTAGTTATTCTGTTTATTTTAGTTTTAAAATAGCTGATAATTTAAAATTGATAATTAAAATTTGGATATTAAATTATATGAAATTTAATATAATAATTTTTTTAAAAAAATATAATTGTATTTGTTAAGATATTTTGTCAATTGTAAAATCATTAAAGTATTATTTTTTAATCGGATTAAATTTGAATATTTGAATCTGAATATTTTATATAGTCTCAATTGTATCAGTGGTCTTCCGTCATAAAAATTGGTTATAATATGTTTTTTTAGACGGGATTGCATTTCGTATTAATTAGGTAAATAACCTTGGTATCGTATTATATAAATACATAACTTCTTGGTGGAGAACCATTTAATATTTAAATTAATAAATATTTAGTGCATGATTTTTAAACACAATAACATGATAATTGATTAGAAGTCACATTAATTAATAAAAAACGCAATGCGACGCATCTTTAATTCGTAATACATGATTGCTATTTTTCCAAATAACACGCTATTTTATCAGATAGTATTATTATAGTTTATAATTAAATTCACATAATTACACTGAATTGTATAAATGCATTTCGCCTCTCCGCACAAAAAATAGTGTTCCCCCTTATTTATCGTTTTTTATTACCATTATCGTTTACGTAATTTATGCTCAACATTAGATTACTTACCTCTAGGCAACAATTCCCTCCCTATAACATTTGTAAAACCCTAAAAAAATAAAAATCTGAGATTAACACAAAGTTTGCTTCAGTAGATCATCATTACTGATGAACGTTCCATGGAAACCGTAAGGCACTCTCGACGGAAGCGTAACCGTAGCTTCAAGCTTCAGATTAATGGCGTTAATGATTTGGAGCTCCGATTTTACTTTCTCCTCATCGTGAACGAAGACCATAATGTAACCGCGGTCTTCTCCATCACCGCAAACATCTGGCATAAACAGAGGCTCTCCTCCGTATTTCCCATCTCCGTATATATACTTTTGAATCTCTCCGGTCGACAAATCGACTTTCGCGAAACCGGAGACTTTAGGCCACGGTTCGGCTAGAGCAAGGTAAGCGAACCGGGTTTTTCTACCTAAAAGATTTCGGTTTACCATACCGGCTTCAAGATTTACTTGTTCGGAGACAACCGGTCGACGCGTGGATTCCCCTGTTTTCAGGTTTAGCCTTATCTCCGACAAAACACTCTGAAGTGTTTCGTCGTGTTCGTTGAAAATTGAATCAGGTGGCGTCATACATGACCCAATCACGACAACCTCGTCTGTTTCTGGTTCTTCCCAAGCGTTCCAGAGATGGAAACAGAAGCAATCGGGTACTTCGATCCATCGTATCGACGAAGCATCTTTCGCGTATTTGTTCAAAACCCCGAATCTTGATTTCTTCTCCTTATCGTAAACAACAGGAGAGCCACCTCTGATCATCTCAGGTAATCTGAAAACCACTTGTTGGTCTGGAATCACTACGAAATTCTCAGTGATTGCGAAATCGTGGATCATCGTCGCTTGATCAATCGGAATCTCGACGTCTGGGGATTTCTCACCGTCGGATGTGAATCTGAAGTATCTTAGGTAAGGCTTCGAGACGACGTCGTAGCTAAGAGCGAATAGTTCTTTGGTTTCCGGGTCGATTTTCGGGTGTGCGATCATTGTGGATTTTAGCTGACCGTCGAAATCGTACCGACCCGAAGTTTCTAAATCTCCGGTTGGAGTGACTCTGACGTGGTACGGTAAATCGTCTTCAGACATGGCTAAGAGATGACCGTTGAAATAGACTAAACCGGCATTAGCCACACCGAGTCCCCGGGTCGGATCGACTAACCCAAATAGCCCTCGGGCATTGAAGAGCATAAGCTTGGCGATCCCTAGATGTCCGTGAAGCTCTCCAATTGCTTTGGGGAAAACAGAGCGACCGAATTCTCGCTCTTGAACAAACCGGTTTGTTTTGGTGAACCGGCAGGAATAGCTAACCGAACCGTTATCGAACCGGACGGCGTGAACCATACCGTCCCCGTCGAATAAATGGTGGCCGGAGAATGGTTTGTGAAGCGGATTCGCTCCGTTTCTAACATAAACTCCTTGAATACACTCTGGCACTGTTGCAGTCACCGGAAGGTTATGTCGGACTGGTTTCTCCGGGACCGGGAAGAAGTTTCCGGCTATTTGTACGGTGGGGTCCGCCGTTTTAGGGAGCGGATGATGGCGGCGCTCATGGGAGACCATGACGTTCTCTACCGCGTCTAAGATCATAGCGGCAGTTCTCTGTAGTGGGTTTAATTTGGGATTGTGATTCGTCGTTTTGGGGATAAAGGATGCGACATCGTTACATAGTTTCTTCCAAGACGTTGGTTTATATGTCGTCGGAGATTGGAGAGACGACGAGACGGAAAATGTTTTATTGACGGAGTAAGCAACAGAGCAAGGGGTTAGTTTCTTGTTTCCGAGTGTTGAAGAAGAGGAAAATGATAGAGATTTAAGGTTGGGACTCGAAGAAGAAGAAGAATTTGAGAAAGTACGATCGAGAAATTGGGTTGGAGTAGAAGGAAGTAAAGTAGTAGAAGTAGAAGCCATGGTCAATAAACCCTGTCGTTTTCTGACAAAACGCTGCGTTTTGGGTTTTGTATTGGTTTCTTCAAGACCAAGTTTGTGTTGTGTCCATATTGCGTGAGAGAACGAGAGATGTGAGTATATTTGCCATTTCAAGGGACATGAGGTTCTCTATATATATACATGGAAGAAAGAAGGGTATTATCGCCTCTTTGGTAGTCACTTTTACATGTGTCTTACTTCTATAATTTGATGAGACTGATTTGGCTGATTGTTTGTCCAAAAAAAAAAAAGAAAGATGATATTCGTTTAAATCAAATTCCCTTTTTATTAAGTGTTGAACTTTCATAAATTATTTATTGTTGCTTTTATAATATTTTAAAACTGATTAAAATTCATCAATCATATGTTAACGGCTTATATTTTTCATATGGGTATATTAAATTAAGAACTAAGTTATCAAGCTCAAAACAAAATATTGGTAAACGTTATATTTGTTTTTTTTCTTACAAGTATTTTAAATCAGTTATATTCTTTCAAAGCGTGTACAAGTTATCAATGATTCACGTAACATAAAACAAACAAAATTAATATTTCCTTTCTCAATTACAGCGTTAATTTTAATTTTGTTATCACCTCCTTGTTTATGATTTAGGCTAATGAAATATAATGATTGAGATGATACCAAGTATGAACAATGTAAGACATTCGTTAGAGAACTTATTATTGTCATTTTAAATATTTTAAATGATTTTTAATATTTTTATAATTAAATTTTGAAAAATTATGTGTGAGATAATATTAATTCAAAAAAAAAATTCACCGTTACAAGAAAACAATCTCTAAGATTATTTATAAACATATTTTTTTATAAAATTTACGTTTTTTAGAATATAGAAGTTAGATTTTAAATAGAATAAAAATGTAATAAAAAATAAAGGTTATATCCATCAAAAATTAAAATTTTATTTTTAATTAAAATTTTGGAAGTTTTTTGAAAATTTTAAACAAATTCAACAGTTCAAAATTTCAAATCATGTTGAAAATCTATCAAAAATTTCTAACAGATTCCCAAAATCATTTTGTTAATAATTTTGACACACATCCATTGAATAATTAAAAAATATAACAAATAATATTTCAACGAATTTTGACAGACTATTACATAAACAAATTAAAGCAATTTTTTAAAAAAATAGAAAAACTAGTATTCAAAATTGTTTTAAAACGAAAATAAATTTTTCATCAAAAAATTGTAAAAATTTTGTAGAAATTTATAATGAAATTAAAATCCTCAAAATGTTTTTAGCCATGTTTATTTATATTACATGTTTCTACTTTTTCGACGAACCTACGTGAAACTTTATCCAGTTATACTTAAAAGAAAATAAATGTGTATATAAATTAAAAATATACAGGTCATTAAGACATCACAAATTGGGCATGCATGTATATATAAACATGTGAATAATATAGAGATTGAACAATAATAGGGTTTGGTGTTCCACGGCTAATGGAAGTGGAGACTGGCTGTTTGGTTAAAACGCGTTGTCGCCTTCACGTTAAACGTTTTAATCGTACCACACGTGGCGTCTTCCCCATTTTTATGACTTGAAACTTCCATAAAAGCAAAAAATTAAAATAAAAAATAAATAAATATTTGTTAAAAATCTTTGCGTTCTCAATGGAGATTACATCAATATGGTGCCCATACGCCATTCAAGTTACTAAAAAATACCCGATTTTCTAGAAAGTATAGAATGTGCCTCACGCGCTTGCTTATTTGTATTAAAG
Organism: Streptanthus diversifolius; assembly: GCA_039880935.1. Classification (NCBI taxonomy): domain Eukaryota; kingdom Viridiplantae; phylum Streptophyta; class Magnoliopsida; order Brassicales; family Brassicaceae; genus Streptanthus; species Streptanthus diversifolius. The sequence continues at coordinate 1,130,092 of JAXGFM010000015.1, read as the reverse complement.
CTTAAGTGAGATTATGACATTTTTGTCTGCAAAAAGTGAGATTATGACAATCTAACGTGAATTATTTAAACACCATGAACAAACGAAAAATGGTATGTTATGCTTTAAGAGCCTAAGAGGTCATCGAGATTGCTTGTTATATTTAGTTTTATGTCAACGGGTTTTATCATTCATACATTGATTGTCGTGGTCGGTAAATTGTTATCATTAGATTTTCTAATGAAATAGGGGGAAAAAAATCAATGCAATTTATCGAAACCTTTTTTGGAAAAAAATAAATATCATGTATAAATTATAGGATGATGCAGAATAAAGTCTTATAATATACATAAAATATACATTTAACAAGAGATTTAATTATATCAACCTACGTAAGTGATTAAGTTAAGTTGGTTGGTTTGATCATTATCTTTTGAGTAAACATCCACCTGAAAATTAATTAAGCAGTCGTAGATACATCACAGTCCACTAAAATATACCATTAATTAATCACTTTAATTAACTCGTTCTTAATTAACGGAAAATGCAGATCAGGTGTGCCCATTTTTCGAAGCACCAGATTTATATTCTAAACTCACAATTATAATATTAGAGTTGATAGAGGATAAAATATTCGATTCATGATTTTTCTAAAGAAATATTATCATATAACTGAAATACCAAAATGGATCTTTGACAAAAAAACATATTTAAAGTGGATATAAGGTTTTGAATTTAAAGATAATCTTGAATTCAAAGATAATGCGTCGTAAACAATAAGAAATAAGTTTACAACCTCGAGCACCAAAATGTATTGTTTTTAATTAATGGCTGTACTTTTGAAAATATGCATATATATAACCGTAAATTATTTATTCCTAACCATAAGAATCTGACGTTTGAACTTTGAACCATAGAGTATGTGAATATATGCGCATTGATCGTAAGGAGTTACAATATGTTATGTATATATATATATATATATAATATGCAATATAGTTAAATTCATGTGGCCACATGGAAGCAGCACATGCGTAAACCAAGTCACACTTCCCCAAGATTCAAACCCGATTATTGTCCAATGGAAAAAGTGCAAATACATAAATAACAAACAAATATTGTAACTTAAAATCTTCGTTTATATTATTGTTTAAAAAAATATTGGTTTATATACATGAATAGTGGGATCCTTTAAAAGGTAGGATACGGTCGGTCCAACAATCAACATTAATTAATCCAACTAGTAACTAACAAACTTTCTGATTGGCTCGCAAAACCATTATTATGAGTAACATGGTCGTTGCTTGTTTTTTGTTTACTTATCTGAACCTACTAAACCTTGTTTGAGAAACTCTTAATATAATGCGCAAAATTATGTACTTATTTCAGACTACATAATGAATTTTAGCTTGAAATTACTAAATTTGAGAATTTATATATTATTCGAGCGCCAACTATATGTATTTATATATATGAAAAAATACAAAAATAAGATATTTTTGTATTCATACAGTAGCAAAATGTATGTATATAAATTAATATACACTATAGCATATATAGCATGGACTTGTGGAAGCATTCGAGAGTTTGAATAACCGACTTTACCTAAAATAACTGCCAAAGACCTTATGACCTAACATATCTTCGGCTGCAAATTGCTTTCGTATATATTATTAAATTCTCCGAGACATGCGTTATCGCGATGTATTCAATATAAGAATTGAATTTCACATCCTAAACCAAAATTTAGTAATTTAGTTAGTTTGTCCTATTCAATAATTAATAGTATCACTATTGAATAGAAAAATATATGGATATGATTCCTAGCTAAATTTTAGAAATAAATATTTAAAACAATCATCACATAACTAAAGTAACATGTTGGTCGGTCTTTGTCCAGTGACTAATTAGTGTAGCTTTAAATATGTTTTAACGCTGCACCATCTATATATAAACTTAATCTAACTATATAGATATGTATACAGACACATATGACTTTAAACATATGATTAGTATGTAAGTAAGATTTGATGAGACAAGCAATAATGGGCCATGTATAGAGATATACGTTCTGCAAGAGAGGCTGGTGTAATCGAAAACGTGTAAATTTCCGGTTCTCTCATGTGTGGTGGCCCATATACATGTGATAATGGCCATCATTTTGTAGGTTGAAAACTACTCACATGGACTGAGAGACTCACAAATCTCCCCTATGGCACTATATTTATATTCACGAATTATTATAATACATTCCAGATACAAAACAAAAATTAGTCGCTGGAAAAAAAAAAATTCAACTTTGTAAGTTTCAAAAGTCTAGAGTGTCAAAAAAGGTTTGAAAATTATGAGTTTATCATATTACTTATGTTGTAAAAAATAATCATATTAATCATGTTTAGATTTCAACCAATTTCGGACTATTTTTGTCTTGCTTCATACACATTAATTATCTAAATTTTCTTGTTGTTTATTGGAGAAAATTACATTTTACATTTTTTTTCACAATCGAGAATCCAATATATTACGTTCTTCGGACCAAAGTTTATTAATCTGGAAACAAATCCTATCAAGTGCCTCCAAACCAGTCATAATATGTTTAAGCCAGTTCATAATTGAGTTAGAACGAACTGGTCCGAATATCACCAAATGCTGTATAAGCGAACAAAAAATGGTACAACAAATATTATTCCTCAGCATTAATGTAAATATTATGCATTATATATAGTGTCAAGATACTTCATCCTAATATTCCTTAGTATTTTTTGTTATCAACAATATTCCTTATTAATGTAAAATATTAGTCATCACGGTGTCAAACATTCAACTACTACACGTATATTATTGACATACAATCAATTATGTATCCGATTACAGTCAGATTAGTTTATGTGTTCTGATTGTACGTGAGGTGTATATAGATTAAGTATTTCGTGTACTTAATTACATTTTGCCCTGAATTTACTTTGAAGTAGAAAAAAAAAATGTATAGAAAGTGGTAGGTGTAAGCACTGAAAAGCGAATATGTGGTTCACATATTATGTGATACGTACACGTTAATTAATTTGTAGTGTATAAAATATAATAACAGAGCAATTCCTTTTTAACTGGTTTGGTAATTAGTCGTGTCAAAAAAAAAGTTTTTTTTTTCCTCGAGGTAAAAACAAGAAAATCATACAGTTTGTTTTTTTCTGGAAAATAGTTAAACTGCCGTGTTAAAATCATAGCAGTTAGTTCAAACGAGTTAGTTTCAAAATTATAGTAATAGTTAGTGTAAATAGTTGGTTTCATTATGACATTAGTTATGTCGATTTTGGCCCCAAACTTTGACAAACAAATTAGTAAGAAAGTAAAACTTATCTCGAATTAACTAGAATTAAATGCTAAATTTACATCTTAGTGCAAAGTTAAATGGCAATTTTAACGGTCAAAGTATGTTATATCCGGTATGTTTTCACAATTTTGAAACTTTACACTCGAATCACTTCAATTAATTTTAAAGAAACTAAATCAATAACAAATAATATTTTTATGTTGACCATTTGATTAGATTCGTAAATTCCAAATTTATATTACGGTATGAAAACATACAAAACTTATGAAATCTCTAACGATCAAATGAATTATACGATATGAATTTGGTGTTGCTTTCACAATTTTGCAACTTAGCACTCAAGTTTTTTTAATTAATGGGGAAATCTAAACTATAATGGTTGGTGAGATAGGAGAAAATTAACTAGAAATTTGAGTGTTAAAATTTACATTACGGTATAAGATTAATCGAAATATAATGGCACCTCCAACAGTCAAAGACAGGATTTCATATAAGATTTGTTGTCACAATGATGCAAATTTATGACTCAAATTATATTCATCAATATGACAAATCTAAAATTAATCCCTTAAAGGTTAGGGCTCTGGACAGATAGTGGATAAATAATGCACAGTTTGCTCAACACTTCATACTAGTGTGGTCATTAAAAGGACACTAACCTCGAAAGGAACGGTGCGGTAGATTCGAGAACCGTCAGGACCACTCGAATCGTAAATTAAAACACATGCATCACATGTACGTATTTTCTAATTTCTTTACGGCGAAGAAAGCTAAAGAAAGTCTAGGTTTCCCAAGAAACTTTGTTTTTGTGCGGTTTGCACAATGATTGTCTAATACTGATTGCTATAAATCTAGGGGGACAGAGAAACATGTAGATTTACTTGATGATAAGAGATTATTAGTGGCAGAGCTTTTAATGGCAGTCTGAGACGTCTTGGCTCTTCTTGTTGATGATGGAGTCTCCATTAACATTTACAACGTTAAATACCAGCTTTTGGGGAGTTTGATCGGAGTTGAGAACAAAGAAAGAATTGAAAATGCTATGAGAGAAATAGATAAGTGATCGTGGCTTTTGCAATGAATGTTGGCATTTATAGGTTGTTGAAAGATAGCAGCCGTTGGGACTACAGAGATAAATGGAAGGAGACGTTATAGGCCTTTTGCTTTCCTAAGAGAAAAGCCCATAATCTTTTAAAGCCCACGCCATCAATAGATTAGATTAATTGGGGTAATTGGTTTTTGTATTTCAATATACTATTGGTTATAAAATCAGATAAGTAAATTTTAAAAGAAATTAGATAAATTTTGAATAAACTAGATAAAATTTAAAATCAAATACTTTGATTGTTGTAAATCAACCAAGTAGATTTATAATAATTTTAGTTTTATAATAAAATTAAAATATATAAAACATGTGCTTTTCATTTTTTTCTTTCATATTTCATAACATATAGAAGCTCTCCATATATTTGTTGTTATGGTTGCTCTCAATTGATTGACATATTCTCTTGTTGATATTTGGTTACAATAATTTTTCTATCATTATTATATAAAATTTTGAATTTTTTTTCGTCATCAGAATATATATTTTAAAAAAAATTATTCAGAAAAATATTTTGAAGTATCTTAAATTTTTTATAATGGAGATTACATAGAAAGTTTTCTTTGTCACTATTTATGCTTCTAATTTTAGGATTTTGTGTGTTTATTTGTCTTATGAAATATTTATTTGTGTATAAAAGAGATAATAAAAAATAAAAACAGAAATATATTATAGAAAAAGAGGATTAATTTGGAGATTGTAAAAAATAGAAGATTATTTTTTAAAAAAATAAAAATAAATACAGTGATATAAAATAGTAATTAAAAATTGAAAATATTAAAACTGTGTAGGTGAATATGATATGATAATTATAAAATTAGAAAAATCAATAATAAAAATCCAACTAAATGACAAGGTTTAACTATATTGTTCTTTTATATTTTGGTCTTAAAGCACTATATATCCATTAAAATTCAGTTACAAATCAAATTTTATATAAATCATTGTCGTCAATAAACAAGTTTAATTTCAATCAAACATAACACTAACGCCGACTAATCTAATTTTTAAATATCACCACACAATAATTTGAGAAAAAGTAAATCCTCGTACAAATAATACCCTAAAGATACTATTTTCTCTTTTATTATTAAATTTGAAGGTAAAAGCTAAGAATATTATATTAATTACGCAATGCGACAAATAAACATACTATTAAAGAAATGGATGATAAGAAAAAAAAAGAAAGAAAGACACAAGTACATAACCCAAACTCGATGCTCAAGACAAAACCGCCTTCGCAAGATTTCGTATATTATAATCTTTTTTTGGTCAATAAACTACCACGACGTCGTTTTGTGCGAAGCTGAGCGTTACGCGCGAAGAAAGAAGCGCGTGAAGAGAAAGAAGCAGAGGGATTCTTTGCATCGCCTCTTACTCCATCGTTTCCTGTTCCCTTCTCTCCACCTCATCATCATCTTTACCTATCTCTCCCTCTCTCTCTCTCTCGAGAGATTTTCCATCTTAATATTTTTTAAAAATTCCGTCAAAAAGAATCGAGCAAGAGAAAATAAAAGCAACAAAACAAGAAAATACAAATTTCAGATACAGAACTTCGTCTAATCTTCTGTCTTCTTTCTTTTCTCTCTGATTTTTATATAATACGAAACAGACCCAAACACAAACACTGTATCTTTGCTTTTCTTTCTTCTCTCTTCTCTCTCTCTCTCTCTACAGAGTAAAGTTCTGATCGTGTCTCTTATCGTTTACCCAAAACCCATCTTTATCTCGTTTCTTGTTTTCTTCTGCAGTCGAGATTTTGTTCCTCGAAATTTTCAGGTTTCCTTCTTCGATTTATCTTTTCCGTACTTCTTCATCTTGCTTTTACAGAATTTGTAGGGTTTCTACTCTTTTTTTTTTTCCATTTCTCTTCTGTTTAATTTCGTGGAATTATATGGAAGCAAGTCCTGTTGATTGAAGGGTTTGATAATGCTTTCTATAATCCGTTTCCAAATTGTAAAGTTCCAAACTAGGGCTTTATGTATGCTAATTCCTCTGAAATTGGATTCACGTTTGTGCAGGTTGAAAAAAATCCTTCTTTTTGTGAAGATTGTTCCCAGTTTGAAGCATGAACCTTTACATTAGTCTCCAGTGGTGATAGCGACTGTAATGGTCAAAAGGAATTGTTTTTAGCTGTTAATGTGATTTAGTAACAATAATATCTCTGCTATTAAGAAGGTAGGAGAATATGATTTGGTAGGAGAATAGTGAAAAAAGATTAGAACTTTGTGAGATGGGTAATAAACTGGGAAGGAAGAGACAAGTGGTGGAAGAAAGGTATACAAAGCCACAAGGTTTGTATGTGAATAAAGATGTCGACATTAAAAAGCTTAGGAAACTGATTGTAGAGTCTAAGCTTGCTCCTTGCTACCCTGGGGACGATGAGAGCTGCCACGACCTCGAAGAATGCCCCATTTGCTTTCTGGTTTGTGAATTTTTCAGAATGCCTAAGGACGCCGCATTTCTCGTTTCATTTTTTTTTTTTATAAATCTAACTCCACGATGTCTCTTCTTGTGTTTTCAGTACTATCCTAGCCTCAATAGATCAAGATGTTGCATGAAAAGCATTTGTACAGGTGAAAATTTCATCAGCTTTTCTTAGCTTCTTTATTCTACTCCACCGTTTCATTTGACATGTCAATTTGTTTTAATTTGCTGCAGAGTGTTTTTTGCAAATGAAGAATCCCAATTCAGCTCGGCCTACGCAGTATCCTTTAATCTTAATAATGAACTTTTAGGGACTTGTCTTTTATTATTAGTTTGGATGGATCTTCTCTTTTATGTCCCCCTTAACATTATAAGGTGCCCCTTTTGTAAAACACCCAATTATGCTGTCGAGTACCGTGGAGTAAAGACCAAGGAGGAAAAGGGCATTGAACAAATTGTAAGATAGAAATAATCTTTCAGTGTAACTTTTCTCAATAAAGGTTGATGGAAGTTCTTTGTTCATATGTAATTCTGCATCCTTTTACAGGAAGAGCAACGGGTTATAGAAGCCAAAATAAGGATGAGACAGAAAGAAATGCAGGACGATGAAGAGAAAATGCAGAAACGTTTGGAATCATGTTCCTCTAGCACAAGCGCGATGACTGGTGAATTGGAATACGGCTCAGCTTCAGGTCAGTTTTTTTCTTACAGAACGTGTTAAATCTTCCAATCATAAAAGAGTTGTATCACAAATGCGGTTTGGACAGGCTTCATTTTGTGTGCCGTGGTTTGCAGCTATATCTTATAACTCTCCCATGGAAGATGCGGAAATTGCTTCATCGCAGAATGCTTCAGTTAGACAGCGTTCCCACCCTCGAGGAAACAGGTCTGTCTTTCCACTGGCTGCTTTGTGTTTTTCTTTGTCAAGTTCTGCAATGGAGTAATGTATTAGTTGTAAGCATGAAATGTAATGAGATCACGCAGTATTATTAGACTTGGTCTTGTTTTGGGGAACTAAGTGCTTTGGACACAGTTTCACTTAGGAATAAAGTGAGTACCATTGTGCTTTCTATTACAAATGTGATGGGGTGAGGTTAAAGTATGTTATGCTTCCATGTCTCCAACTACAATTTAATCTCATCAATGTGCATTGATGTAACTTTAATCTGAGTGATTCGATATTGGACTTTATATATGTAATTTCGGGAAACTCTTCAGGGATGATGAGGTTGATGTTGACCTTGAAGAGTTAATGGTCATGGAAGCTATATGGCTCTCCATTCAGGTAAAAATTATTTGTTTATGTAATTGTCTAACTAACTTTGTACCTCTTTGAAATGAAAAATATTAATTCTCTATGGCTTTTTCACCTTTTTTTTTTTGAACAGGAAACAGAGATGCAGAGAAATTCAGGTTGTGGAGAAATGGTACCTTTTAGGCAGTATGTATCAGAAGAAGATCGTAGTTATGTTTCTTCGCCACCACTCGTGGCTCCGATTGTAGAACCAGCAACGCCGTCTTCATCGTCTGGTGGACTTGCTTGTGCAATCGCTGCACTTTCTGAACGCCAGCAAATGGTTGGCGAATCCTCCAATCACAATCACAACGTCAACGTTTCTTCATACAGTATGCTTCCTGGCAATTGCGACAGTTACTACGACATAGAACAAGAGGTAGATGACATTGACCACCACCACCACCACCATCATCATCATCATCATAATCATTACCATAACAACACCGAAATGGGAGAAACAGAGAGCAACAGCTATGTAAGCTCGTACATGAACGGCGAGAGCTTCCACAACTTCCCTCCTCCTCCTCCTCTGGTCATCGTTCCAGAGAGTTTTGAGGAGCAGATGATGATGGCTACGGCTGTGTCTTTGGCAGAGGTTCATGCTACGACCACAAGTGCACCAACTGAAGTTAGTTGGCAATAAAAAGGGTAGTAATGGAAACTCAGGGGTCCTGAATCTGATGGTAATCACTTCATTCATATAATGTCTGTTCCTATAGGAAGAAAGAAAAGAAAAACAGAATTTCCAGTTTTAATAGAAAAAGTTGGGTTGTGTTAAGCGCTTCTTATGTTATTAAATCTCTATGGTTCTTCCTTCTGTTCGATCTTCATAGACAAATAGTGAAGATAACATGGTTTTTTGTCTCTTCGATAGTAAAAGAAATGAGAAGAGAAAGTCAAAGTTGGAGAATTCTTACCAAAACAGTGTTAAAGGTTTAGACTTTTAGGGTGTTTATATCAACCATTTTTTTGTCAACATATATGCGTCTCTAGAGTCTATATGGGTTCGTTAAGATAAAAAATTGTAAAGATAATACATGGATTATGATGTATGTCTAGCATCTAACTAATTTCTCAACATTCAACTCATGTCTGTGTTAGGTTCTTTGGGTTTTTTTATTCTTATGTTCGAAACGGGACTAAATGGGCCTCTAATTTCACGACCCCAAAATCAGTTACTTATATTGCCAACATCATCATCACAGAAAGACAAAAGCTAAAGGTGTTGTTACTGGTTAGTTGCTACGTACTATCACAAATCATAGTGGCACAGAATTTAGTTTTTGTTTTATTTTATTTTTAAAATATTAATATTACTTTAAATATAATTTAAATAGATATAAATAAATTAAAAAATAGAATAATTTATGATTCTATCTTCAAAAATGTTCGAATGTAGCATTTATATGGGGGGTTTTAACATTTATTTATGGTCTCTTCTTTATCACGTTCACAATTTGTTTACTCACATTACCAAATTTTTTAAAAAGAATTATGATTACAGAGTAAATGTGGGGACCTTACCCTCCAGATTTTGGAGGTTCAGAGTTACCTCAGAGGCAATCTCCAAGGCTGAGGTTATCATCATCTGCTTCCTCTAATCCGCATCAGCTCCACCGTCCGATTACAGACCGAAGTCCAAAACTTGGCCTTGACCGTAGATCTCCGAGGAGTGGTGGGCCTCACAGTAATCCTCTGACTCAGAAGAAGCTTGGAAGTCGCAGCTAGGACAAGCTCTATAGGAGTTGAGATTGCTCAAAGGGCAGTTGGCTAAAGCTGAGGCTGCCAAGAAACGTGCTCAAGAAGAGGTTCATAAGGAGAGATCCAAGAAATAGAACCCTCCTGCTCCGGAGAGAGACGACATTCCTGGAGACGGACGTCAAGAGACTGATGTGTTTGAAGTTCTTCCTGTTGAGAAAGCAAGAGATGTTGAGAAAACGAAGAATGATGAATTGGCTTCAAAGGAACACCAAATCAACGTATTGGAAGTAATGAGAACACGACGCAGCTAAAGTAGAAGCTGGAATCTGTGGAAGAAGCCAAAGAGAGTTCAGAAGCAGAGATGGAGAAGCTGAAGGTCCAACCCGAGTAGTGGAGGAAAGAAGCAGATGCTGCAGCTGCGGTTCTATCTGGAGGGATTGAGATGAATGATCAGTTCTCAGAGCGGTGCGGGTCAATGGAGAAGCATTTTGCCACCGAGAATGGTTGATGATTAGATGACGGGTTAGGAAATGGGAAGAGGAAAAGTTCAGGGATGAAGATGTTTGGTGACTTATGGAGGAAGAAAGAGCAGTAATGAGGTGTGATAGAACAAACAGTAGCGTGTGATTCAAGAAAGCAGTGTGCTTTTTTTTTACTTGGTGTGATGATTTTTCTAAGTGTGTCTACGAAGTTATATCCAACACAAAAATATAAAGAGCTTAGATTATATGACGTTTAAATTCCTTTATAGAAAGAAAACTTTTAGTTAACAACGTTAATAAAAAAAAATACAACTTGTTGGAGATATCCAAGTTGGTCCATGCATATGAATTTGTCAACACAGTGACGAGTCACTTTCCTTTAAGAGAATGGCGCAATCTGTAAGTAAACGACGCGCTATCTAAATTCATATAAATATATGTAAAGATCACTAAACATTTTGGTGCCAAAATCAAATTCTTGGACCACATTCGACGTGTAATATTAAGATTTTCGGATGTAATTTCTTTATCAATATCTTTATTACTGTTCTAAAGTTGTTAGCCATAAAATGTTACACATTCAATCGAACAATATAGTATCGTGTCGATCCCAAAAAAGAAGAAGCAATATCGTGTATTTCAGCTTTGGATTTTTTTTTTCCTCTCACCACTTTAAATGATTCTTTCAGTTATTCTGTGAGCGAAGAAAATATATACTTATATTCTGTCAGTTATTCGAAATACATATATTTGATATAGTTAAGTTTTCAACAACAAAAAAAAACTCTGATGTAACCATAATTTAAAAAATGTGAGATTGGTAGTAGAAAACAAAAACAGTCGCTTTTACAATTATTGGATCAACATAAACTTCAAACATACATATTCAGATATATGGAACATTTTAAGATTTTTATTAGACCTACAAATCACGAACAAAACTTATGACTCGTTTAACAATATATTTACAGCTTTCCTTTCGAATTGTTGAAGCCTGTTGTCAGACAATCTAGAATTGTAGGCAGAGTTTTTATACTCGGACCAAGTGAACTCTTCGTACAAACTGTCGTCTTCATTGTCTATAAGACAAGTCAACGGAGCGATTCTTTGAGTCAACGAAGGTCCAGCGAAGTAAATCATAGAAACCCTAGATTTCCTGCGGTTCGCTAAAACCCTATGCCTCACGCTCTTGAACCTCCCATTTGTCAACACCTGCTAGATCAGCACACAAACAAAAGTTTAGATCTTTTTGGTCTAAATATACTTAAGGATTAACCAACTCATGGTGGTTTTATTGATTGAAACTTGAAAGATTCATCTTGAAACAGGGAGACTAGGGTTTGATTCCTTCTCAGTTATTCACTTGTCCAAGTAATAGTCTGAGCTTCTGTTTAGGATCTCCCGGTTATGAACAAAAAAAAGAACATGACGGTTGAGACGAACCTGGAGAGAGTCGCAGACGTTGAAGAAGAAGGAGGAGGGATCGGAAGGGACAGAAATCCAGGAGCCATCAGTTAGATTGATTTGGAGACCAGAAGTGTTGTTAGATCTTAAGACAGAGATGATTTGAGGATCTGTGTGTTCGCCAAAACCGATCACAATCTTGCCACCGTTGGTATTTTTGTTGATAAGAGGGCATGGTGGATAGTGATTAACTCTGAATATCGAATCAGAGTTTTGATCAGACACAAGCTTACAAAGTGTGTCCCTCGGTTTGATCCCTAAACCATCTGTAATCATCTGTAAGACATCGCATGTCATTTTCCTAACTGATGTTGTGTATTCTAACAATGCGTTTCTGCAAAAGGAAACAAGAGCGTTAGTTTTAAATGGGCAAACAGTGAATAAATGGAGTCATATTATACAGATAAAATTAACAAAACAAACAAAAAACGAGACATAATGCAGAGAAAGAGACGGAACGTGAACTACAAAACAGATCATGAAACAGGGGAAGAAACAGAGTATGATAATGAAAGGTGTGAACTAAACAAGGGACATTTAAAAAAATAAAAAAAATAGACCCGTTGATTCCAACCTGAAAATTCCCGGGTTTTTCAGGAGATGTAGAAGGAATGGATCCGAACCGAAATCAAGATTAGCATTCATTAACAAATACTCAACCCAACCCACGTCACCGTTCCGACCAATCTCTCTGCTCCCATATCCAAAGGGATAACCTGCGACTTGGGTTTTCTCGGACTTGGGTAATGAGAAGAACTCGACGGCCTCGTGTTCCAAAACAGAGACTAGTTCCGAGGAAACGCCATGGTTGATCACCTTGAAGAACCCAAAGTCTTCACAGGCTTTGACGAGGGCGTGTTTGGATTCTGGGTGAGAGATATCTATAACCGGGATTGGAGAAAACCCGGATTTTTGTTCTGTGACCGGTTTAGACAAGACCGCCATTGATGTATTTGTAAGTTTCACAGATATTTTCTTTTTCTGGGGTCACTTTTGATTGCTTTGAAGACTGAGACATTGAATTACGTACTTGGAGGAGTGTATATATAGCAAAGAAGAGGATAAAAATCTTACAATGCCGTACGGACACGATCAAACTGTTCAAAACTCAAGCTACAAAATCAAGTATATTTCTCTTTAATGTATCGTTATCAATAAAATTGATTTCGGGACAAATAATGTGAAAGCTTTTAAATTGTTCTTACATCATTATCTGTAAAATGACAACAGTTCTTTTTTTTGTTGGTGGTATTATTACGAAGGTATTGTAATTTGAAAAGAAGTTATTCTGAGACGAGAACATAAACTATTTGAGAACGAATGGACTATGAGTTTCTGTGACTGTTAGTTGGCTGACATATATAATCGCTAAATCCATACTAGTTTTTTTTTAATACAAAGTTTTCTCCAATAATTTGTGTAGTTTGCAAAATTTTTTTTCTTTTACAAGAATTGAATATATAACAAACCTAATATCTACTAATGGCTTATTTGACCTTCAAAACTCAAAACATCCGTATCCGAAACACCGACCTTTGTCCTCGAATCAACCGGTAAAATGAATCTAATTAGACTAAATAAATTAGTAAAAACTTACGGGGCAGTGTCGCTGTCAACAAATCACAATGTCTTGTTCCATTCTTGAGTTCGTTGTTGTTCCACGTCGGCGATATATCCGTGTTTCCTAATGCTAATTAATATTAACTCTCTTGCGGGGCAACCATTGCTAATTAACTTTAATGCACTAAACACAATGGTCCACTTTTCAAAAAATACAGAATAATTGGGAGGCCTTGTTAGTATATATTATTTGTAACATGTACATACATATATTATATTATCATTCACCGGGGAGGAAATCTATATTTGATGCTCTTCCATTTTCTGTCTCCTTTTAACATCTAACATATTTCTATTTTATAGTATTAAGTGTTAGCTGTATTTTAATTATAAATAATACAGCTTAAGAAGCTGTAGGTCCAGTCTCTTTGTCAAGAAAATGATTTTAAATTCTTGGAAGAATCCATATCAATTTTTTTAAAGGAAAAACATAGCCTACTTTATAGGATTGCGATGTTTATCCCGATAATGGAATAGTGTTCCTAAGGAAAATATCTTTTCGAAATTGAAAATATTGCTATAAACTTTGTTAATTATTTTTTTTTTTCTCGCGAGATATATAGTAAAGAGTTTGAGATGGATTGCTAAGAGTTGTGTATTCGCTTTTTGATGATTGAGTTATCGTTTATTATTTTATGTTCTGAACCAGTTTTAATGAATTTTCTCTTCATCTCATTCTTTATGATAAATTTATGTACATAAAGTTTATGTACATTTTCGAAAACTAAATTTGATTAATATCGTTTTGTAAACTGTTGAGAGATCTATAAAACTACCAAGACCTCATCAAAATCGACTGAAAATGCATTTGTGAAATCTACATTTGTTTGTAAATATAATATGAAAAAATATAATAAAAAATCAAAGACATCACAAAAAGGTTTGATCAAGTTAAATTAAAAATAAATTTTAATAAAATACTGTCAGAAAAAATCCATTAAAAAAAAACCATTGATAAGAATGAAAAGACCCAGACCGTAAAATCTACATAGCAAAATATTAGTTTCTACTTATCTTTATAAAAAGTGTTAGATACACAAGGGTTATTTCTTATACGTCACTACATTTGCGATAAACGTTACAAATAAATAATATATGTTGAAGGGTACATGAGATGCCACGTAGGAGGCAATTAGAGGAGAAACAAATCTTGTGTTTAAGAAAAAAAAAGATTCGAAACAACACACAGCTTCGTATTGGTCGATACAATGGTAGGTTCCTCGTATGTCCACCTTTTTAAAGTTTGATGTGAACTAATAATAATGTTAGATTCTTTACCAAAAATATTAGTTTAGATTTTCCGTTATATAATAATGAGTAGTAACAATAATAATAATAATTAGATGTCACTATATACATTTTTTCTCTCGGGTTCTGAACGCCATATATATCAAAATCAGTTTACAGCAAAAAAAACTATTCGAGAAACAAACAGTTTAAGAGTAGACGATTAAAGAACAAACCAAAGTTTTATACAGTGCTTGTTTATGGAACTACTTATGTGGTTAAGAGTACCAAAAAAACCCATAAAGAGGCTTGCTTATTAAATGCATAAAAATACAATGAGTTACCCAAAAAATATCATTGCTTTACAATTTATCAAGATGGTCTTTTTATTTTGTTATTTTCTAAGCATCGTAAAAAATGGATGTCGTCGAATATCGATAAGAAGTTATATGATCCTATTCCAATCTTTATTCAGTAGTTGTGTCGATATATTATTCCATAAAATAAATCTACAAAGGTGTGTGGACAATATCTAAGGGTGGCTGAAAGTTGTTTCGTCTTTTTTGGGCGTCTAGTTGCTTCAATTATGTCGGGCCAAAAATGCATTTGAGATCACATCCATTGTTATTTTGATATTTTATGTTCTTACACTATTCACTTTTCTGTGTAAGCAAGACACGACAACGAACAACCAATGTTTTTGGAAAGAAGCACCACTGAATACATAGCATAGACGAGCGACGATGGGCCGATTTTGGGCTAGATGCAATTTTTTTTCGGGCTACTTCAAATTTAGATTGATTTTTTTTTTGTCCTAAAATTCTCAATCATAATTTGTTCTTTTTGTTCCAAACCAAACACAATATAAATGTTACCCTTTTATACTGTATATTATATAACTTTCTTTTGTGAATCTTTTAAAACTAGATATTATATTCTCGTTTAATAGTAAATGTGGTTTTGGTAATAAATATTGTACTGTTTACCAATAATTTTTTAAATATTTAAATCATAACAAAACTATAATTATTATTAATAAATTTTACAATATAGTTATAAAAAAAATATTTATGTTTAATGATAGAAATACAAATATTTTGATACAAAATAAAAATAGCAAAATATTTTAAGTTGTAACATAAAATAATTACAATAAATTAATCATTATAAATATCAAGATTTATCTCAACAAAAACGTGTTTTCGTACAAATTCATTATCCAGAGACATTTTTTGTTCTATTTTGTTTTTTTATCTTTTATTATGCAAAAACATAAAACTTATATCAATTTTTAATTTTTTGTCTAAAACTTTCGTATCCATGTAAATTACCCTAAATTCTTTACATGGAACTTGAAATATACCATACGGTACAGTGAGTACAAAGACAAAAATTAAACGGGCCCCACTATGGTTTTATGAAATCGTCTAAAAGATCATATACTAGATCCTACTGTTTTAAATAGAGATGTTTCGTAATCTTTAAGAAGAATGGTACAAAAGTAGTGGGTCCCACACTCTGGCATGTTTCGTATCAACTGGCTTTTTGCCACGTGGCGAATGTCTCTATCCCACGTCCCTAGAGGACCTTTGACTCTTGTTTTTCTTTATTCCAAGCCAAACAAACTTATGAGTTAAATATAGAAAAACTACAAAATAGGATTATTAACTTATTAACGATCCGTAGAAATGCTGAAAATAACACGATTTGTAGAATACAAACGAAATGTAGACAGAATTTTAAGTTTCTTTAATTTTTGTTCTTTTTTTGGGTCGTAAAATTTATTTAGCGTTTTCAAAAAGCAGATATGATAATAATCATTTATTGAGTGCATGTATACAATACAGGTTACACTCGAGAGTCATTTTCAAACCTTTTTACCCACATTCTCATGTTAACATCAGATCTTTTGGATTTCATTACTTAAAAGAGTTATCCTAATCAAAGGTCTAAGAACTAATGAACCAAAACATATAATCTTGACACCAAAATCTGATGATTTCAAGTTTTTAGTTGTCATCCAAATGTAAAAAGTATATAGAAGTTAAATGATTACTTTCTCAAGTTATTTTTTTTTGTAGTCAATTAGCTCTATCACAGAGTTAGATTGTCTTGTCTAACATAATATGTCGTTTAAACCACATGATGTATATACACGACAAAAGATATGTAATTATGTTTTTGATTGTCTTGCATTATTAGGGGAATGTAATTATATTGTTCTAGTGGGATAATCTGTTTAAGATTTTGCGATAAATAAATCAATCCGATATATATATATTAAAAAAACTTTAACAGCATACTGAAAAATGGAGTGTGTGAATATCAAACAGAAGCCGAACAGAAGCCGCTTTTGTTGTCTTCATTCGCGCTAAATGAGGTATGTCGCAGTCAAATGCTTGAGAAACATGGCGTCTTTTTCTTCTGGGCTGTTTTCTCAAAGTGAAATCTCTTCATATGCTACAGTCACTGGGTTCATGGGTGTTACTAGGATGCTAGATTTGGGAGCAATGAGATGGCTTTCGTGTACCTTGGATATTTAGGAGTTAAGATTCGTAGTCATAAGAGGCCTTAAGAGTACTCGATTATACAGATTATGTGTCATTTCTTGTGGAAGCTGATCACACAGGTGCTTTGATCCACTGAGTCTGTAGCCTCAGGTATGTTAACAGAATGAGTACGTTTTCTTTTTCATCTAGGGAATGTGCTGAAGCGAGTAGGCAGTGGACAGTAGTTATTCCATTGTGGCTTATGATGTTTATATCGATCTGGCAACTCTTATTAGATGGGTTTATCTCAATGGCTTTTCTTTTTCAACTAAGCTTGTAATAAGAGACATTTTGCTCTTTGTTTGCCTGCTCCAACGCATGCCTTCACATCCCTGTCCTCGTTACATCCATCCATTTACGGTTAACTGGTTGTTTTTCTTGGAAAGATATCTTCTTTGTATATGACTCCTAGTTTGTTCTGTATGATCGTTCTCTGATCTGAAATAGAGAGATATTCTGTCAGTAGACTAAACTACACACCGACCTTAGAAAGTTGTGTAACCGTGAGTCTTAAAATGGTTGTATGCGTCACATTCTTTGAATTTTGTTTCTTGCTCTAATTCGCGTGTGTGTTTAAGGTAGTTGCGTAGATCATTAGATTTCCACTAATCTGTTTCTTTTCTTCTTCTCCGTGAAGTGTTGGTTTGATTATGGTTTTTTCCTTCCCATCAATCTATAGAATTCTTAGTACGTTAGGCAAATGGCTTTTCTATGAAGGATCTAGTGATAGCTTGTACGTTAATTCTTACATAACATTTTAGAGTAGTATTCTTTATCATAGATAAAATCAAACTTATTCAGTTTTATGTGTTTTTTTTATTGCAGTGTTATCTATCTTACGAGGATACGAGGATTTAAATTCCCTGACCACCTCAACCTGGATATAAGATAAACAACTCTTGGTCCAGTATCATGGTTTTCTGAACCCGTGCAGCTCAAAAAGACTCTCTCGGGCTGTGAGTTTAGCTGTGATCGGGTCATGAGCACGTGGCAGGGGACATGCTCGAACCAAGGGAAGCTGATATACCTATATTATTCCTGGTTTTGGTTGTGCTTCCAGTTGTAGTTTACATGATATTAGGAAAATGTGGTGAGGCTTCAGAAAAAAGGGGGAGGATTAGCTTTCTCTCTCAGATGGCAGCTGAAGAAGCTCTTAGATCCGACGCTATGGTCGCCGCAAGTAATGTTCTAAGAGACAAGACTGTCTCTGCTGCGAGTGGATTTGTAAGAGCTGAGACCGCGGATGATGCTGTGATTGGGTCTTTAAGAGTCGACACTGTAGCTGCTGCTAGTGGGGTCCCACTTATGGTTAGTTCCAAGAGTAAGGAGTTACATGAATGTGCAAGGTGTTTACGTCTTGCTAAGACACGTTGTTCGAGATGCAAATCTGTTAGATACTGGTAATATTTCGGCTCAATTTAACTTTCAGATACATTTTTTCAAGTTATATTTTGTATTCTTTCTTTTAGCTTGATACTCTGAGCTTGTAAAAACTTGCTGACTATATAACCTGTAAATTGATTTACACTTATTGATTCTTGACATCTGTAGCTCTGGGGAATGCCAAGTAATTCACTGGAGGTTAAATCATAAGGATGAATGTGTCCCAGCGGAGACCTGCTCTGCTTCCTGTGACGAAGAATCCACAAGCTTGAGTGGCTCTCAGGTTGACAATGCGCCTCAAGTGCAAATGCAAAAGAGAAAGAGTGTTGGAAAACGAAATTCTTGCAAGTCCAACCGAGAACCGTGTAGAAGAGATGATGTTCGCATATTTGGTCCTTCCAGAGAACTTTCTGGTGGAGAAGCAACCTGTGCTGGTGACAATAGTGATAGCAAGTTGAAGGAGGGTCACGCTAAACATAAGGTAAGTTGTGCTTAAATGTTTCTATCTCTGTATTAATGCAAGCAAAGAGAAGTTACCTGAGCTTTTATATCTCAAACTGAATGCAATCATTCTTGAGTAATATCAGAGAGAAGGGCCTGTATAAATTTCAATTATAAGATTTCTTCCATCTTCTTTTGAGTAAAAAATAAAGTTAGCCGCAGTTTTGCTAGGTTAGGTCAAACCATGAGGTTAGCCACTATTTCCTGTTATACCAGATGTTATGCATGTTTATTGCGTGAATTACATTACTAGGGTGATTTCAATAAATTGAACAATGCATCCTTTTTTTTTTGTTAAAAGTTGAAACTGTGCTTGGACTTTAGTTTTTCGGGATTTCTCTTTGCAGTCGATAAGCAAAGGCTATGCCCTGGAACAAAATTCCATAAGAAATGTTGTTGGCAACTCTTGCATGCGAGTGAATGGACAACCTTTAGCAACTAGTAAGCAGGAAAGTTACAAACAACATAGCCAACAAGAGATCGATTTGGAAGGTAGAAGCTCTTTTGTCTGTCCAAACAATTAATTTTATACAAAAGGTGTGGCTTTAAAGAAAATAACTTATTTGTTACAACATGTGAACATAGTGTTGTTAAACGTGCACAAAATTCCTAGTATGTGACTAATAAAAGAAATACCTATAATAAAGACTGGTTCAGTTTGACATTTTGCAAGTTTCTATGGTCCATAGTTGTTAAGCTTCTCAACTCAGGTGTCAACAAATCTGGAGAACTTCAGTGGACAGAGGCAAGCTGGAAGGGACAAGTGGCTGAAGTATCAAGTGAGTGTGTCTGAAAAGCCCTGACTTTGAGGTCTTTTTGCAGTCTTTCTCTTCTATTTCTGTAATGCAGAGACTGTTTCCAGAGAAAGCAGTGGCCTCTCAACCGTGGGTATTAGGTATATGATGGGTTTAAGAAAGTCTACAAAGCTTAATACTTACGAAAAGCATGATCGTCACAAGAAGCTAAAAGTTAGTCCTCTGGTGATACTATTGTCTCTTTCCATTACTTTTAATTGGTTATAAATTCGTGCTGTCTCTTTTTCCTGTCTATTGTTTTTTTCAGATGCTATTCCTATATGAGGATTTTGTTAGATTCTTTCAAAGTGAAGTGTTTGACTTATCACCTAGGGGGCTTATATTTCACTTTGTTCAAACGAAACCAAGGATTATTTTTACTAGAAAGATTCAGTTTTCAGATTATCAGTTGAAAACTAAATTCGTATCTGTGTGTTCTCAACTTAATACCATATTTCTTCTCCAGCTGTTATGCAAACGCAGTATTGCAGGCCTTAGCATGTACAAAGCCACTTGTTGTCTATTTGCTTCAGCGGTCCCATTCAAGATCATGTAATGCTTCTCTCACTTAATCCCATAAGTTGTTCTGCAGTCGTGGTTTATGCTGTCGTCTGACTAATATCCATGATATTATCTGCAATAGGCCGTGGAAAAGATTGGTGCCTTATGTGTGAACTTGAACAACACGTGATGATGCTTAGAGAAAACGGTGGTCCTATTTCTGCAAGCAGAATTCTCTCGCATATGAGAAGCATTAATTGTCAGATTGGTGATGGGAGTCAAGAAGATGCTCATGAGTTCTTAAGGTTTTCCGTAGTTCCTTATTTGACTTTGTGCTCGAATTTTTCCGATTCAAGGATGCTTCTCATGAATCACCATATGCTTTCACTATTAATTATAAAAGTGACTTGGATGTAGGCTTTTGGTTGCTTCTATGCAATCCATATGTTTGGAGAGACTTGGTGGTGAGAGTAACAGGAAACAACTTTAGTTCAGCATATGTTTGGTGGACGACTCCGCTCAAAGGTCTCTCCTTTTGGAATCCTTGTAGTATTTTTTTCACTATTTATGTTATACTTTGCGAGTTCTCAGCTCTTTCTTTTCCAATCACAGGTAAAATGCTTAAAGTGTGATCACGAAAGGTATGAGAATATAATGGATCTTACATTAGAGATATACGGTTGGGTAGAATCACTTCAAGATGCCTTGACTCAATTTACTACACCAGAGGATCTTGATGGAGAGAATATGTACAGATGCAGCAGGTTTAGACACTTTATATACCTAAAACCACTCTTTGTTCTTTCCCCTTTGGCTATATAATCTTAAATCGTAACTGTGCAAACGGGTTGCTGTGTTGAAAGGTGTTGCTGGTTATGTTCGAGCTAGGAAACAATTGAGTGTACATGAGGCACCAAACATCCTCACAATTGTTCTCAAGAGATTCCAGGTAACTCAAATGAGCAAATCTTGGTTTTAGTTTTCTTTTCCGGTTTACTGGTTTAACATCTTGTGTTTCGGGAGTGCAGGAAGGAAGATATGGGAAAATAAACAAGTGTATAACATTCCCGGAAATGCTGGATATGGTTCCGTTCATGACTAGAACGGTAGATGCTCTTCCACTCTATATGCTTTACACGGTTGTGGTTCACTTGGATACGCATCTTTCTCAGGGCATTACATCTCCTATGCGCGGAAACTGGTTCCGAATTGATGATTCCGAGGTGTGATTTTCTCTCCTCTCGAGGTTCGTGAAAGCTTTGCGCGATTTGAAAATATTCAAAAACTCTTTTTTCTTTTTTTCACAGATTCATCGTGTGCCGATGGGCCAAGTGATGTCAGAGGGAGCTTATATGTTGTTCTACATGAGGTTGAAACAAATATATTTCTTCTACCAACTTCCAATTCTTGATTTCAGAATCAAATTTTCACCATTCTTGAAACTGCGTGTTTCTCAGGTCGAATCCTCGTGACCATAACAGAAAACAATCTCAGGAGAGGCATTACCAACCAAGAAACGAGATGAAACCGATAAGTCACTTCAAACCGAGATCAGAAGCAGCTTCGAGCTGCGATTGGTCTTCTCTCTTCACAAGCTCAGACGAAGCTTCCTTCACCACGGAATCAACCCGCGATTCCTTCAGCACCATAGACGGCTGCCACTCTATCTTCAACAACCTCTACCACGTCGATCCGTCCCCACGAACACGGTTGCTTGTAGAATGTTCTTAGGCACCAAACCTGAAACCCGGTATTCCTGGAAGTGATGAGTCACAGCAACAATGTCGTGGACTCGTCCTCAGATTATTACCAAAGAATATATGTAAATTGCAAGACTAACCCAGGATACAACTGGTCGTTTTTTTTTATATTTTCAGTTAATTTTCCTTAGGTTGTTAGGGAAAACATAACTTCGAGAGCCCCGAAAGTTTTTGTCTTTACAGGGCTGATGATCGGTGTTGGTTGGGGTCCATTGTAATGTCCGAAGAATTCTTGAAAATAGGCAAAAAGTTATAAAAGATCTTTTATTTATTAAACTAAAATGATGAAATTTTCATTTTTGTTCACTGAGAAACGATATTACAACAGCTTTTTCATTTGTCCATCTGAAACGGCATCCAAATCTCATTGACCCGACCCAAGAACTCGAACGGCGAGTTGTATTGCGCCACTGTGTAAGCCGAAGTCGATCCGACTCCGCCGGTTTCTCTGCTTTTTTCTATTGCCTTGCCCCATACGGTACCTTTTAGGCTCGCCTCCAGCTCCGCTGCTTCTTCTCCGACGCTGTGATCCGACACAAATCCGCCGAACTGCTTCACCGCAACATACCTCAGTTCCCATCTCTGGACGTGGAGGTTCTTCGCCGGAGGTGGATTGGGTTGGTTTTGTTTAGGAACGTAGAATGATACAGTGAAGGAGGATTCGCATAAGGGACCGTCGCTCGGAGAGACTTGAGTGATCACCGGAGCTGTCATCTCTATCTTCTGGTGATAATCGTTCTTCCCTTGAATGTAATCGAACAATCTGCGCACAAACCACAATCAAAAGCGACCCATCTAAAAATTTAAAAACCCTATTTTCGGAAAACTGGATTGAACGTACTGGCGAAATCCGGTTCGTGTAGCTTTGACGAGAGAGATATCTTGAATTGGTTTTGTAGAAATCCAGACGGCGGTGTCGTAGCGACGAATCTCGTAGCCATTCCCGGCGTGGACCAACTCGTAGCTCGGACACTCGATCCGGTTACACGACGGCGGAAACTTACCGAGATCGGGTCGGGAAGATGCGTTGATAGTGTCAGAACTTCCGGAGAGAAGGCTGAGAAGGAACGATAGCTTGAAGATGCTTAGAGCTGCTTCCATGGCGGAAATTTCACTTCACGGTTCGTTTCTTCGTTACTTACAACGGAACACATACGGTTTTTAAGCGTGTGGTTCATCTTCGGATTGGTTTGGATTTACGTAAAGAACCCCTGAACTTATATTAGTTTCGAAAATACCCCTTTCATTTTATTTTTGAAGTTTCTGTACTAAGATTTACAAGTGGTATTCCGGTTTCCGGTTGGTTTATGGAAACTAAAACCAAATAAATCATTTGTAATTCGGTTTAGTTTGATGAAATTTTGATTTGGTTTGAAGTTTCGAATTAGTTTTGCTATAATTAAAACAGACACTATATATAGATAAAACAAAAAATACAAAATGTTCATAAGTTTATTTGGTACAATCACATTATAATCGGTTTCATAATTCATTTTTTTAGTTTTATTACAATAATACCAATTGATGTATAAACAATTATTGATTCGGTTTCGATTGAAATGGTTCGATTACGTTTTCTTTTTCATTTCTCATCCTTGCAAAACTTCTTGTTAGCTAGAAAATGATAAATATGAAAATATTAACCAGAATATCTGTATTGAACCGATTTAATCAGAAGCTGTTACAGTCTCGCTTCTGAACCACCTCTCTTAATCCAGTTGTTATATATAACAATCAGAGTGTGAGGGCGTAACCTCATTACATGTTAAACGGAACCAAAATCTCATTAACTCTAGCAGTGGTCTGGAACGGCGGGTTGTAATCGGCGACCAAATACTCCGGCGACTTTCCTTTACTCTTCTCGATGGGCACAATCCACTCAGTGCCCTTGAGGCTAGCCATCAAAGCAGCAGCTTCTTTATTGGCTGCATCATCCGACACGTACCCACCGAACTGCCTCACGGCTACGTAGGTTGGTTTCCATGGCTGAACGTGGAGGTCATCGGCCAAAGGTGGGTTCTGTTGAAACTTTTTGGGGAGGTAGAAGGAGACGGTGTAGACTGATTTTCCCGGTGTTGCTTGTGTGATCACCGGAGCTGTCATGTTCATCTTTGTCTTGCTCTTGTTATCTCCTTGTATGTAACTAAATAATCTGCAATCCCAAAAACTAAATCAACTTCAATTTAAGTTAATAAAAGTAGGATACTAACATCACATGCATTAGGTTAATAATGTAATGTAAAAAACCGAAATAAAACAAAAACTTATTCGGTTTGGTTACAGTTTTTGTTCATACACAAAACGGAATCGATTATAACCATTATAACCAAAATTCCGATAACTCCCTTTTTGTGTGTGTGTTGAGTAATTTGGCCGGATTAGATACGTTTTATATAACAAAAGATTAGATTGAAAAATATAAGTTACCGTTGGAAACCGGTTTTGGTGGCTTGAGTCATGGATGGGGCGGTGATGGGACCAGTGGACATCCAGACCGCAGAGTTATACACGCGGATCTCATAGCCGTATCCGGCTTCTGCCAGTTTGTAGGTGGGGCACTCGTAGTGGTCACACGTTCCTGGACGCATCCCCATAGATGGGTTCCACGGTGCGGGATTCTGAGCGCATGATACAACCAGGAGTAGGCTGAGGCAGAAGGACAGCTTCAAGATGGTTAACCCGGTTTCCATGATTTGAATAGCTTTTTTTCTGGTTTTTATTTAGATACGATATGATCTGTCTTTGTGAAATGCAGTATTTATAGATGCGTTTTTGGGCAATAAGATAATAATAATAGAGTACAAGTCATTAATATCTTTGACTATATAAACTTCGTACAAGTTTGACCTATAGTTGGAGTCAAATGGCAAGACTATTACGAAGTGTTTTTTTTATTTAATTACGAAGTGCTTTTATTTAATGGAGTCAAATAGTGAAATGCTTTTGAGGAAGTTCTGTTTGATAAATGTTTACAATTGTTTACTAAGTTTAAAAGATTTTCCTTAAACAGGTTTATTGATTACGGCTAATTAAAAATTGAACCATACAATGAAATAAGTTATTAAGCTCTCTCACTTTTCCGTTCTACTTAATTAAAGATTCTTTTAGCATCATACTTTCTCTGAGATTCATCAAATACACTTACCCATAAGATACAAACTGTCTCATATCATCACCCCCTCACCAAGTGCTCATGTCCAATATTGCTTTCTGTATTCATTCTTTTTACATTAAGTTCTTTCTATATTTATATATATGAACATATAGCGGATAATCTTTTCTTTAGATTTAAATATTTGTGATTTTTTATTCATTTTAAATGACGCCAAGTTTCTCAAACATATGTATGTTTTGTGTTGATAGTATTTACGCATTAAAAATATTTATATATATATATTTTTTAAATTATATGTTATTATAATATAAACATATTATAAAATTTTCATATGGTTCTAATGAAACTTAAATATAACAATTAAATTATTAATTATTATATTTATAATTTAAAAAATTTATTTTATATTTTTGAAAAAATTGTATAAATATTTGAGGAAAATTATAAAAATTTCTTAATACTTATATTTTGAAATAATTATCACTATGTACAACCATTTGATCTCGTTTGAATTTGTTTTCACAAAAGTATAGTATTTTTCAACTATAAAATCATATATATATAAACTAATTTTCTATTTATTTAAACAAAATAGTTATATATAAAGATTAAATTTATAATTTATATTAAATATAGTAAATTTATTTATTTTTTAAAGACTTGCATCTTATAATAGAAATTGTTTCACATATTTCATAATATATTGAAAATTTGAATATAAAATATAAATGTAATATTAAGTTTTTAAGTTAAGATATATACTGTTAATAAACTAATTTACTTTTATTTTAGTTATAATTCTTTTATATGTTTAAAATTATATTCTAAAAGAATAAATTATAAATAAAATATTTGATTGAAAATATAACTATATATATTTATTACTTTATACAGTAAAATAATTTAATACTTTTATCTAATACTATTTTATTTATTTATTTAACATAATTTTATATTTATTTACTTAATTTCTTTGTATATATAGTATAACAGTATATAATTAAACATAAATTAAATGATACTTTAATTATATGTGAATATTAGTTTATTGGTTTTGGTGACATGTAAGATGAAATGTAATTTAAGGGATGATGTGGACATTCTAAGAGGAAAGAAAACTTTAATTGAATAAATCTTAAATAAAATATTTGATTAAAATTTTAACTATATATATTTATTATTTTTCAGTAAAATAATTTTAATAATTGTATCTAATAGTATTTTTTTAATTTAACCTAATTTTATATTTGTTTACTTAGTTTCTTTGTATATATCTTCTATTTCAATTTATCTTAAATAAAAATAATAATCATATAATTAAACATGAATGAAATGATACTTTAATTATAAGTGAATATTAATTTATTGGTTTTGGTGATGTGTAAGATGAAGAATAATTTAAAGGATGATGTAGACATTCTAAGAGGAGAGAAAACTCCCTAATTATATATTAGATTGTAGTAATAAATATATTCCCTTCTATTTTCTCTTTTATATATTCTTGCAAGAAAATTGTTTTAAAATAATTTACTATATATATATATGTATTTATTGGCAATATATATATATATATATATATCAAAACCTAACTTTTTTAAAACATAACATGATAAAAAGGCTATTAAGTTCAGTTATCTATCTAATTTCAAACTTTAGTATACACTAGACCACACATACGCACACACACAGATTTCCAATATATTATATATATTTATTTCTTGACTACTATTTATTAATTGACTGAACTAAAATAGTAACAAATTGATCTAAATTATTAAGTGACATGTTATATTTAATTTAATATAATTATCAAAAAACAGAAAATTATTAATCTAAAATGACAAAACGTAGTTTGATGAGATATATATTAATTTTTCTCTCTTAACATTTTCTTTAGTAAACGTAAAGCTGATATATAGGATCTCTCAACACTAAAACCATGGCTAGAAGTTTTTTCTATATAATCTCGACTAAAGTTGTAGCAAAGTTCAACACTCAAGTCAGTGCAGGATGAGTTTCATGTGGAACGTTGTGATGTTGACTATAGCTATAGCGGTTGTGAGGATCAGCCACTGGTTGTACCGATGGTCAAATCCTGACCCTAATTACACTGGCAAGTTACCACCAGGGTCAATGGGGTTTCCCATTATCGGAGAGACCTTCGACTTCTTTAAGCCTCATGGTTTCTATGAGATCCAACCCTTTTACAAGAAGAGGTTGCTAAGGTTAATGTTTGCTCCCTCGATCTATGTACTTATCTTTCTTAGAACGAGAAGAGAAATTTATATATATGTTAGGACTTGGTCTCAAAACTTAAAAATCTACAAAAATATTAAAATTTATAGTCTTTCTCATTCATTTATTCAAAATTTTAACGATATTAGATTTCTAAATTAATTTTTACAGACTTTTAAGGTTTACATATTTTTGTGATAAGTAATCTTTACATAGATGATCTATTTGAAATAAGAAAAAGGAAAACAATTTGACACAAAATTAAAAAAAAAAAGAGAGTAAAACATAAGTATAAACATAGCAAAGAAATGATTCCTTCACTAGAAATTATAGTTCTAAATTTGAGGCTTAAAAACAAGTATGATTACTAATTATCAAATATATTAAAAACAATAGGAGGGTTCCAAAATACAAAATCTAAACAGGTTAATTACGTGACAGTTTAGGTGGCTTGTGGCAAAAGCTAAACTTGATATGTGTACATACAGTAAAACTCGTAAAAATTAATATTCAATAAAATAATAAATTTTATTTGTTCCAAAATCGAACTAATGTAAAATTTAGTAAAATTGAATAATATAATAAAATAATAATTTTTCAAATTTTTATGTAAATATATGATTTCAATAATATCATAAATTAATAATTACATTAATTAAGATAATATACAAAAATAATTATTTTTTGTTTTAATTTAAAGTTGAAATCTGATTGATCTTGTCTATAATTTTAGTTAATACATCCAAAAACTTTTAGTATATTATTATTTTCTTAATCTGCATATAAAACTTATAAATGATCCTAGAGATAACTAATTCTATATACATAATATCTTTAACTTCAGTATCATGATTAAGGATATTCGTCATCTTTAAATAATAATGATATCCAAAATTATTAATTATAATTTAAAAAATTTATACAGATATAGTTACAAATGTCTTAATATAATATCATCTGATTTTTTTAAAAAAATTATGAATTACTGCTCTCTATAAATTATTTATTAATTTAATGATTAGTTAATAATTTTATAAATTAAATAAGTTTTCAAAAATTATACTATTATTAATTTATAGAAATTTTAGCATATGTTAACTGTTTCAGGTATGGGCCCTTATTCCGAACGAACATTCTCGGTTCCAAAACCGTGTTTTCGACAGACCGAGATATTAACTTTGAGATTTTCCGGCAAGAGAACCAATCTTTCGTGTTTAGCTATCCGGACATGTTTGTCAAGGTACTCGGAAAAGATAATTTGTTCTTCAAAACAGGGAACATCCACAAGCAAATAAAAAAAATCACTCTCCATCTTCTTGGCGTCGATGGTTTGAAGGGGAAGATGATAGGAAACATGGACCAAGCGACCCGTGAGCATCTTAGATCAAAGGCTAGAGAGGGGCCATTCAGTGTTAGGGATGCAGTAATAAAAGTAATTAAGGACACATGAATCCCATAGTTTGTCTTTGTTCACTTTCAGTTCTTGCTTGAATAACTTTTCGACCATTCACAGTTGGTAATGGCGTCCATGACACCAAAGATGATAAGTAACCTCAAACTAGAGACGCAAACAAAGCTTATTGATAAATTCATGGCCTTCAGTCATGATTGGTTTCAGTCACCCTTTACTCTCTCTACCTGGAAGGCTCTGAACAAAGTCTTTAAGGTGACAAACTTTTTTTTCTTCTTTTAATATTCAAGAGATTCCTATATTGCTATGTTAGTAGCTAGAAATGTAAATAATCCCACATTGACCTAGAGTACATAATGTAATGTATAATATCTCATGAACCTTGATAATCTCTATTGATGTATTTAGGCACGCAGAGAAGCAACCCGGATGATAAAGGACGTCTTTAAGAGGAGGAAAGAGTCGAAACAGAAGCATGGAGATTTTCTTGACACTGTGCTTGAAGAGTTAGAGAAAGAAGACACTATTCTGGACGAAGGGTCGGCTATAAGTCTTATCTTTTCTTTATTAGTCCTTGCTAAAGAAGGACCCGCTAATGGTATTGCTTTGGCTTTGAAATTCATATCCAAAAACCCCAAAGTTCTTACAGAGCTAAAGGTAATACACATCGATAAAAAAAATAAAAAACTATATATGTTTTGGCTATACATCTATCTTCACATACTTGTACATAATTATGGTACAGCGTGAACATAAGGCAATCATAGAGAACAGAAAAGAGAAGGATGCTGAAGTTAGCTGGGAAGAATACAGACACAACATGACTTTCACCAACATGGTAAAATTTTAATAAATGCATGGATGTATATTCTCTAGTATACATCAGGGAACCTTAAAAGACTGAAGATACGTTTAACGCATGCAGGTGATCAACGAGACTCTTCGAATGGCAAACTTAACTAGTGTAATGTTCAGAAAGGCTGTGAATGATGTCGAAATCAAAGGCAAGTAGTAGTCTCAAGCTTGGCATTGCTTGCAAACTATATATGTACACACGTAATGTAAAATGTTGAGATATTTTCGTGATTATATTGGCAATAATAATAGGATACACGATTCCAGCGGGTTGGATTGTGGCGGTGTCACCTTCACTGATTCATTTTGATGAAGCTATATACGAAAACCCTTTAGAGTTTAATCCATGGAGATGGAAGGTCTACACTTTCTTTACTTTCAGCTTATTTATTTCTCCATATATATATGTATATCATTCCTAACATTCTAACCATTTATATATTAAGAGGCTCAACTATAATATTGGTTAAATGGTTGACAGGGGAAAGAAATGATTTGGGGATCGAAAACGTTCATGGTGTTTGGTGGTGGAGTGAGACTCTGTGCAGGAGCAGAGTTCGCAAGGCTTCAGATTGCAATTTTCCTTCACCATCTCGTCGCATATTATGATTTCTCCGTGGTCCAAGAATGCGAGCTAATTAGGGCACCATTCCTTCACTTCACCAAGGACCTGCTTATAAACATCTCCACAAGTCTCCCAAGTTAACCACCCTGCACTTTCAAATCTTTAAATTACAATATGTAATCTTATAATCTATTCTCCCTCTTCGAGGAATGAGTGTGTGTGTGAGAGTGTCTTTCAACATCTTTTATAAAACGCTTTTAAATTTTAAAGCATAGATGACTTTATATGAGCTTCTTCCTTCTATATGGACAAAGGTTTTAAACTTCTTGATTGAATGTAGATACATATATTACCTAATTTTCTTGAGCTCTGCGACCATTTTTGGGTTTTCGGATAAGAACTTCATGGCCAAGCAAGTTCGTCAAAGGATACGATTACTTGAAAAAAATCTCAGCTTACGCAAAATCTTGCAGGTGACTATAGAAAAATGTTGAAAGACATTCTAAAAGGATGATGAACATTTTCGGACCAAGACCAAGGATGGACATTTTCGGACCAAGACCAAGGATGGCCTGTTTCGGATTGTACTGCTGAGAGTTTAGCGGTTCGAATCCATAATTAGTTCTTAACTGAGTAACGTTTGCGATTTATTAACTTTGAGGGTATTCATGATTAAACCGAGGTTGGCCCGTCTAGTGCTGCCTCGTCTTTGGAACCATGCCCTCGGAGTTGATTGGTGAGAAAATGGATGTAGAGAGGCTCTATGATGCCGTTAATTTACTTCTCTATTATCATGTAATATAATTAACCAAATCACCACATGCATAATGAAGCTTGAACAGAGCAAAAAACGGAGGCATAACAGTGTGGGAGGCAGCCCGTGAGAGAACCTGGCTAAAAGTAC
The DNA here is from genome assembly GCA_039880935.1 of Streptanthus diversifolius. Taxonomy (NCBI): domain Eukaryota; kingdom Viridiplantae; phylum Streptophyta; class Magnoliopsida; order Brassicales; family Brassicaceae; genus Streptanthus; species Streptanthus diversifolius. Next base: position 1,098,889 of record JAXGFM010000015.1, on the reverse strand, counting down.
GTTGAGGATGACTTCGATCGCGTCGAAAGCTTATTATATGAATCACAAATACACTCTTTGTTGCGGCTTCTGTAATGATGACTTGACACTTGTCATTTTATGCTAGTTCTTGCTTGTCAATACAGCTTTCCAATATAAGAATAGGAAGTTTTGTTGGATTCAAGTGTTTTTATTATTTTGGAAATCCAATTGAAATTTTATATGCTACTCGATCACTGATTTGAAAACTCGTAGTTTAAATAGTGTGTTATTGCTTTTGAAATTTGAGTTATAATTGCTCCCAGTACAATCTCTGTATTGCAGCCAAATCCTACTTCATGTGTACACAGTCTCTGTATTGCTTTACTTTACTATAAGCATGTCCCAATCTTTCTAACTTGTTTTGGAAAACTAATCGATTCTTTCGAGATTAAACATTACCATTCCTTCTAGAGCCGACCTGAAGCCACTTCGAGGCAGGCACTGCAGATTCTTTAAAGCATCATCAGCTTTCTCCCTAGCCAAATCTTGTGCTCTCCTGATCCCCCCGCCTTCTCTTACTGCTTCAATCGCTTCTTCTAGTGAACCCTCCTCACAAAACTCAGACTCGATGATCTCTCTCAGCCTCGGTTCCTTCTCCAGCGCAAAAATCACGGGTGCGGTTAAGTTACCTTTAGCCAAATCACTCCCTGCTGGCTTCCCGAGCTGCTCTGACGACTGAGTGAAGTCCAAAATGTCGTCGACTACTTGGAAAGAGAGGCCGAGATTCTTCCCAAACTCATACATTTGCTCTGTCACATCAGTCTCAACTCTGCTGAAGATGGCAGCTCCTTTGGTGCTTGCAGCCACCAACGAGGCTGTCTTGTAGTAACTCTTGAGCAAGTAGTCGTCGAGGGTAACGTCACAGTCAAACAGACTCGACGCTTGCTTAATCTCTCCGCTCGCAAAGTCTTTGATCACCTGAAAACATAATAAGTTAGTGAAGTGAGATACAGAGCACAGTGCTCTGTGAATTTTAGAGTAATTAAGTACCTGACTTATGAGCTTGATAACTTGAAGGTTCTCGAGATTCGCTAAGTACCATGACGCTTGAGCAAACATGAAATCACCAGCTAACACCGCCACTCTTGTTCCGAAAAGCTCGTGAACTGTTTCCTTTCCTAACATTATACAGGGTTATATAACTGAACCGAACAATTTCAAGAAGATAGATGAATCATCATAACCATTAAGGAAACTCACCTCTTCGCATATCACTCTCATCTAACACATCATCGTGTATCAAGCTTGCAGTATGAATCATCTCGATGATCTCACCCAAACGCCGATGTTCTGTTGTAAGTTCTCTGCATCAAAACATTTGAAAACAATCATTTCGTGCTAAAGACAGTTACTCAATTGGATGAAAGAAAAAACAAAAAGACAAACGAAGAAAAGCCTCTAGATTACTTTAGGCCAGCTAATTCTGCTGTGGCTCGCGATACAAGGAATACCAAGCCCGGTCTCATTCTTTTACCACCAGCTCCGAAAATTTGCTCAGCCGCAGATATCAAAACCGGATTTTCTGCACCAACAATCTGTAAAAGAAATGCAATTTCAAGCAGTGAAAAGAAGAAGAAGAAGACAATGCGAGAATGAGTTTCTTCGGATACTGACCGACAAGAGATTTTCATTCAACGTCTGCAGATCATCAGCTACTAACTCAAACAGATTTGCCAAAGAAATGGTCTGTCTTGATTCTTGCCTCAAATCGAAAGTCACTGTTTTAGCTTCACCGATACCTACACTTCATCATCATTTCTCATATAACTATATACACTTGAAGATTCTATTTACGATTAACAGAACATTCACATTAAAGCAATAAACCCAATTCACGATTTGCAATAACAATTAGTGAAGTGAGACTCGAAGAAGGGACATGAATACTTCAGCCATTTCAATCATTCAACCCAAACCAAACTATTTAGACATCTGAGAATCATACCGTTGACCAAAGCGATATCCTTGGATTTTGTCGGCACAGCTTTGCAACTCCCCACGTCTCGCCGGAGAAAAACCAGATTCCCACCGCCATAGCTTCTAGTCATACCAACCTTACAAACAGTCATGGGAAAATTGCCTAAAAGAAACTGACGACGACCACACCCACATGCGAGCAGATCAAGTACACTCGTACCCAAGTCTATATTCCGACAAGACGTCATCATTCTCACAAAACCCAGAATCCGTAAGCTTTGAGGACTTTGAAATTTCAAGCTCCCTGGAACTGGAAGTCTATAAAGATTCAAGCTTTTTACATGAAGAAGCAACAAAAAGCTAACTATTTTTCTCCGCCGAGAGATTGGGTGTATGGAAAAATTACAACAAAAAAGTACAAAAATACAAAAACTAATATAAAAAGAACAAGTGGGTGATTAATTACGAGTTTTTTTTTGAGGTTTTATTTGGCTTTAATTTGCTTTGAGTGGACGAGACAAGCCCACATGAGGAAGTGAGGATTTTAGGAGGACGAAAGAGACGACTGTATTCATTTTTGTTCAATACGAGAAGAGAAGAGAAGAGGGAAACCATTAAAAGGGAGTTCATCATCTCCACTTATCTAATCTAAAGCTGAGATCTTGCCACGTATTACAATCCCATGTATTTTACATCCAGCTCCTTGTTTTAATACTAATTAATGTTTTCAGATTCTCCAAATTTAATATTCAACTTAAGTCCTTTTTTCTTCTCTAAATTTGCAAGTCTTGTGAATAATTTAACTCTGGAAACTTACAAAAAACTCTTTGTTGACCTATGATTATAAGTGTAGTAGTGCATACTGAAACGAAATCGAATCATTAAGATCAATTTTTTTTTTTGTGATAAAATGCATGATATCAAATATGGTTGTTAACAGAAGAAAAGTTTCACGAATTTTAACACTTGCAATATCAAAAGTTTTAAGCTTTTGGAGATTTAAATTAATATTCATAAACACGCTCCTCATTTTTCTTTTAACAAAGAAATACGGATCGTCCATGTGCTTATTGCTCATGTGTATTCATAGTAGCAGTTTCCATAGCCTACAAATAAGGGGGAAAACAAGCAAAAGTTACTCTTGACATTTTTCTATATAACTGTTTTAGAAAGAAGAAGAGGAAGAAGATAACACTCACTGGGATTAGTTATGACAACGAGTCCAGAGTTCTTGAAATTGCAGTTCCAATAGTTTCTTCCATTAGCTTGATAGTAAAGATTCATGGCGATAGAAGCATGGTTTATAAGATTACTGGGGGAATAACATGGATATCCACTCGAAATAACGCGACAATCGACATGAGAACATGCGTAGTTTATGTTATCTAGAAGTGTTGCTTGATCCGAAGAAGGTTTAGCCACACACCAAGTCTTCATCTATAACAATTAATCAGAACCAACTCATTGAGTAAGAAGAACGAACATCGTTTTACTTATAATTATGATAACTGGTCCAAGCATATACCTCTGCGTTGACTATGATAAAGTTTCTTTCTGTGAGAAACAAATACGAAAATGAAACTGTTAAGTGGAATTGTTATACTAAACTTCGGAAAATCTTAGTTAGAAACTTTGTGTGACATGTAATGATTCAATAAGTAAGATAGGATGATTAATTAGTTGTGATTTGATCACCTGAAGAAAGGTAGAAGAAGATGAGGAAGCAAAGGCACATCCATGCTTTAGCCATTGTTTGTTTTAGTCTGAGAGTCTCTTCTATTATCTTTTTGTATATAAACGATGCGAGTGTATCAGTGATGCATTTTTCTTTTATTTAAAAACAGTTAGAAAAATATAGAGTTTTTTTTATATACTAATTAATGTTTTTAGGCTTTTGAGGTGAATAATCCAGCAAATTGCTTATAGGTAAAGTAAGAGCTTTAGCAAAAGTGTCAGAATAAACCGTATTTGTCAGAGATCATGGCCATTTTGGTGTGAAGTTTAAAGTTAAACTTAAGAATCTTGACAGATTATTTTAGAAAAACGAAATGATCAATTAATTGAAACAGCTTGTAAGTCACATAGAAGGTTTAATGTGTAAGCACAACATTTGGGAGATCACCGTCAAATGAATAACGAGACGTCAAAACGTGAGCTGAGCTGTATATTAGGGGCATTTTTAGATCCAATGCCTACTTTGCTCGAGAATCTTAAAAAAGAAAAATAATTTCTATAATATTATTTGACAAGTCAATATTTTACATATCACATTTATATTAATTTCTTAAAAATTAATCATATATATACTTTAAATAAGTTATGATTACTTTATTTTATTGATATTTTTAGTTTTTCCAAATAATAATTTATATTTAAAGTTTTTGTAAAAATAACAGATTTATTTTAAAAAAAATATTTACTACATTATCTAAAAATTAAGGTTTTAGTTCATGTTCAATTATATAAATATATTTAATAAATTAAATTTAGTTTAACAAATAATTATAATCATTTTAATTTATCAAAGGTACCTTTGAACTAATCAACACTTCAAATTTGCTTTTTCCATTTTTTTTTCACATCAACTAAGCTGAATAATACAATATTTTGAAAATATATTTATAAATATAAAACAAAGAATTTAACTAAATATAATTAACAAAATAAATCCAATTTTAATATAGTTAAAAAAAACAAAAATTTATGGTTCAATTCAGAGGAATTATTGCAACTCATTATATCCGAAAATGAATATATACCAAATCTAAATATTTGTTAACAAAAAAAATCTAAATATTTATACCTAATTAATAAAAATGACAAATCTAAAATGAAAAACCAAACTAAAGCATTTAACAAAATAAATTTGAATTTATTTTAATTATAGCAAAAATAATAATAGTTCGATTCCTCATAATCAAACTGATATAAGTTATTTTATCCAAAATCACAAATTTAATTAAAATAAAATATAAATCATTTAAAACAATCATATATATAAATTGTTAAACGATATAATAGTTTCAAATAATAAACACGAAATTATTACTGTATGATTTAGTAATATTTATAAGAAATTGAATCATTTGTATGAATATAGAGATTTCCTCGAAAACAACAACAATAGTCTTCTAGATTTATATGGCTTTTTGAACTTCCCAGTCCAGTTATCAAAGAAGCGAATCTCGAAGTCTTTTACTCCGGTGAAACTTTTATTTTGGAACTGAAATTTGATTGGTTCAATCAAGATGCTAATTTTCGTAAAAACATACACTCACGCGCGTTCACGCGAGTAATAAACACAAAAGTAAGTTAATCAAATTAAATAATAATAACATCAGAGAGGAATCAGAATGAAGAACGTTTCGAGAGGCTGATGAATTCGAGCAATTTGACAACCTCGATCATGGTCGGTCTAACGGCCGGTTCCGGTTCAAGACACATCATCGCTATTCCAAACACATCGTTCATCTCTTGAACCGGTGATCCTTTTAACCGGTTATCAATCACAACCTCTTCTCTTTGGTCTCTTACCACTCCTTTTACCTGTAAACAACAATTACGTTTTCAACCGAACCCAAGGAAATTTGACTTAACAATAAAAAGAGAAGCTAACTTGTTACCCAAGTAACAAGCTTTGTTCCTTCTTCAAAAAACTCATCATCTGTTGGTCTTCGTCCGGTTAAAAGCTCCAGAAGTACAACTCCGAAACTGTAAACATCTCCTTTCATTGTCGCTTTACCCGTATCGAAATACTCTGTTTGTCAAAACATACACATGACACAAATCAAAACCAAACTAGTTTTCTTTAATGGATTTGGATTGTAATCTATTTGTTGTACAAACCAGGAGCTAAGTATCCGAATGTTCCAGCTACAAACGTCGAAACATGAGTCTTGTCTGGCTCCATCAAAGTGGCTAAACCGAAATCGGAAACCCTAGCTTCCATGTTGTGATCAAGGAGTATGTTGCTAGATTTGATATCTCTATGGATAATGTGAGGGATGCAATCATGATGAAGGTAAGAGATTCCTCTAGCCGCTCCAACCGCGATTTTGTATCTTGACACCCAATCCAAAACTTTTATATCTCCAGATTTTCTTCCTGCAAAAAAAAAAAAAAAATTATAACTTGACGTTGAAGAAACCACTCATATAATGCTCTGTTTTCTTTTTACAGCGTACCGTGCAGAAAAGAATCCAAGCTTCCATTAGGCATGAGCTCATAGATGAGGAGATTGTAGTGTGGAGAAGTGAAGTAGCCATGGAGAGTTACAATGTTTCTGTGTTTTATATCAGCCATTGCTTTTAACTCTCTGTGGAACCCTCCGTCTCTTTCAGAGTTTCCTCTGTTTAGTCTCTTCACAGCGAAAGCTGTAGAGTCATCAATGACTAATCTGTAAACAGTTCCGAATCCTCCAGAACCAAGAATGTCTCTGTTACTTAGCTTATGTGTCTTCTTCATAAACAAGTCGGAGGAAACAGAGTTTAGTAATGGAGATCTAAACATCACCATTTTTCCTCCTCCTTTAACTGAAAATTATTATTTAAAAAGAACATGAATTAAACACTAGAGAAATAATTCATTTAATGAAAGCTAGATGTTACCTGGAAATTCATTTTCATGAACTATATGTTTTCTCTTCCATCTCTTGCAGAAAAGAAGAGCGATAACGATTTTACCAATGACAAAAGCAACCAACGAGATTGTTATATAAAAAGTTGTTTCCTTTGCATTAGCCATTGTTTCTCTGCACAAACCTTGTAAGTCTTTTTTTTTCTCTGTTTTTCCTTATCCCATTATCTGAAATTCGAAAAAAAAGGACAAGACAAGACAAGAAGTTCGTTACGGAGATGGACAGCAAAAAAAGAAAGTAGGTCTTCAACTTTTGATCCTCACCACGCAACATACGAAATAAATCATATATATACGAAAAACAATAATAATAATTCATATGTACTGTTACGTATGAATTGAAAACCGAGTTTCTACATTAAAAAACATCCGCTTTTGTTGAAATCATTAAATGAAATGTTTACACTTTATGAAAGTAAAAATGTGATCAAAGAACTCGTGAAAGTGGCTATGTTACCAGCTATTACCAAGATTTTGTTGTTGAATTTGTGCTCAGCATTTAAAACAAGATCAGTAAATAATTCAAAAAAAAATCCTTGTAAATTGTAATGCTAACATCAAGTTGGGCCTGATGTAGCCGTCTGAGATTTTTACATCTAAAAGAGAAGATCAGTAATAATTTAGAAATCCTTGCAAATTGTAATTTGTACATTAGTTTGAGCCTGATTTATCCCTCTGAGGTGTTACAAATTTACTAACTGTATGAGGGACTTAGCATCTGTATGTTTGGAAAATGTAGAAGCTTCCATATATCAATCAATGGCTTCTTACGATTCTGCACAAACAAAAATCAATAACAAAAAAAACGTTTCTTCGGTCACAAAACTCAACTTATCTTTTGCTCCAAACACAATGAAGAAAACCTTTGTCTTACCTTCCTAACCGAGAGAGCTCAGGTTCAGCCAACAACATATCTTGCAGCGGTTTGGCATCCATGTACCTTTCGCTACTTCTGCGGAAAACAAATGAAAATGAATCAGATATCCAATAGAACAAGAAGATTTTGTTAGGAAGGGAAGATAAAAGAGAGAGAAATCTACTGGCAGATGTTATCGATCTTGAGTTGTTTATGATGAAGAGCAAAATCATGACCAACATAAGTCACAACTAAGCTTCCAGCATCAGGATGAGGCCAGCTTCTTGAAATTGGGAATCGGAGTATGAAAGTTCCCGGTTCTTGACCTTGAAGCGAATGTTCAGCATCTTCCTTAGTGATGAATCCTTCAACCCATTTAGGCGACAAAGAACGCCACATTCCGTTTATCAAGCCCCAAGATATGGAGGATGCAACTGGGAATAACCAAGACCACATTTTCTCGAAATTCGCCTGAGTTACGTACTCGTAGCACCCTGATATTCTCCTTAGAAGATCAAGATCCTGGTGGGTGAGAGATCTGCTGCTGCATTTGGAAATCCTCATAAAATGTTCTTCAATCTCATTAACCACATTATCCCAATGAACATGTTGATTGTTTCGAGATATCAGTATCCACACATTTGTTCCTTCATCTATTAGCTTTTTTGCCATGTTGATTTGATAACTGAAAAAGCTCGAAAATTTAAAAATTCAATTCACAATTCATATCGGAAAAAAGGATTCTTTCTTCTCATAAATGTATGATAGATAGTTAGGTTAAAATTACCAATGGTGGGAACATCCAGAATACAGAGAAACCTGATTAGCGAATTCCAAAACTTCGTCATCTGATGAGTTGTTTGTGATTTCCTTTAGAAGAAGAGACCTCTCTGTTAAGTTTCCTAAGCAGTATCTGAAGACGGTAGAATCTGAGATTGTATATCTCATCAAAACTGAGTCCCTCATTTCCGAATTAGTTGAGTTATATTCTTCGTGGTGCATACTCACGCCATTTCCATTCTCGAACTTCTCACAGAAAGAAATGCAGAAAGGTAAAGTTGCTATAAGATATTCAACCAATAACATTATGAAAAGAGGAGATTAACTATATACCTGTCTTGAGGTTTGGGGATGATAATTGCATTGTTGATATGATTCCTCACTCCCAGAAACACTTTCTTTACCCAACTTGGCTTGTTTAACTGAGGAAGTGGTGTGAAGAAGGTCCGGTGATTCGCTACTTAATGCATGATGGTCAATGTGGGTCAACCTTTTAGGACTTACCGAAATGCAACGGATTGGGTTGGTAAGAGCTTGGAGGAAAGGATAGTTTTTAGCATTTGGTATCTCAAATTTGATGCAGAACAATCTGTTATCACTCTTGGAGGAAAGCTGGCAAAAAGAATTAACAACAACAATCATTTTGTGACTCAAAAAAAGCTACAAATTTGTAACACTTAGTATAGCCAAAAAGAATGGTCATTCGTTTTCCCACGCGAGTCATGGAGAATCAACACAAAGATCAACCACAAAGTAAAATGTCGTTTTACCTGAGAGATTTTGAGCCTAAACGATGAACGTCCATTCAATAATTTAATCGGTCTATTATCAGTTGAGAATTCAATTCCTTCATAGCTTATCAAAAGAGGAGCCTCCGCTTCATTCATCTTGGCGTCCACACGAGTCATACTATCGACATGAAGTAGTGATGCAACAACCTTGCATTTTAAACCCAATCGTGAATTTCCGAGCTTAAAATTAAAGTAGGCAGATACGTACCAAAAGTGATACGTAAGAGAAATGAACCTCCACATCCTTGTGCACAGGCTGACCAATGGCATTGGATAAAACAACATCCAAGGAAAAAATCTCCTTGCAAGATGCCTATAGAGCAAAGACATAAACGTTGACTAAGTGAGGAAAAATTGTAACTTGATTTAAGGAAAATTATCATGAAATTTGGATAGCCTGACCTTCCAAACACCATCATCGTCTAACACAATCCCTGACGAGGATGATTTATTGATATATAGCAATAGAGGTGGTTCCTGAAAATATTGGAAAAACCAAAAATTTAAGAATGATGGAAATAAACAAAACACAGAAGTGTTCTACAGGAAGTGAATAAGCAGAGACCTTCATATAGTGATACTCCACATGACCACTAGCAGGCAAGACTTCTGCACATTGGATGAAACCTTGGACGCTATAACCATCTCCGCCAACACTAAACAGTGATATCTTTCGAGGAAACTCGGGAATGTTGTTCTTGGTCAGCAAAGAAGTCAACAACTGCTCTCCAACAATCTCTCCATCAATAAGAAGCCTCATGCAATTTCTAGAAACCTAAGAAAACCAGCAGAATCAACCATCTCAAAATAGAGATACAGGACTTTTCATTTCATATGAAAATCGAGTTGCTTCCGAGGAATCTTACCTGGCAGCCCACATGAACCCATTTCTCGAGAGGAAACTCGGATTTTGTAGACACATTAGGAACTTGTGTCCATGAAGAAGTGTCTACAGGATCGGGAGCTTCCATGTGTAGGAGAGTCAATGGCAAAAGCATCATCTTTTTATCTTCATCTAAGACAAGGAAAGGTGCACTAACGCTCATGTCTGAGTGAACCTGTTAAAGACAAACCACTTGATCATGGAACTATATTATACAAGAGACTAAAAACCCTTCAAAGAGAAATGTGAAATGTTCAATACCACGCAGAAAACTCTCGAATAAACCATAAATCTAAACATACAATTCGAATCAGTGATGTCCCATTTCCAAATACAGGATTGATTCCAAAATGGGCATCTAACTAAATCTCTATACGAACAATAAAACAGAGAACTATGCTTTCAAAATGATACCGCAATACCTAAAAACCAACTCAAATTTCATCTCTTTATCGCGGTACCAACGATTGAGGAAGAAGACCACACCGATGTCAAAAAAGTTTGTAAATTCAGTAGACAAGACTGCGAAAGCAGACATACTACAAAACAAAAAGACGAATAAACAATCAAGGAGATACATTTCAAAGCAAAAGACCGAGAGAAAATAGAAAAGAGGTTTGCTTGAGTTCTGGAGAAAATCACCTGTCTAATGATCGTAGACGGGAACGTGGTGGAGTTTAAGAGATAAACCCAAAAACAAAGGGAGAAAGTCTCGTATTCTTCGTCTTCTACTTCAACATCGACATCGAAATCCTCCAACACAGAATATTTATCCGTCTCAATTGCAGAAGTACCCGCCATTACTCCACCCCAAAAAAACACTCGACTTGTAAACGAAACCCTTTAAAACCCAGAAAACACTAAGAAACGAAAAACCCCTTTCCTTTTCTCGTCATCAAAAAAGACCCATCGATTAGCTAAATGAGAACTGAAAACCCTCGAGAGTTGATCCTTCAAGTTCTCCTTTATGCTTTCTTCACGGCTGTTAATATAACGGTTGGTATCGTCTTCCGGTGGTTTAATGGTTGTATATGTGGGGGAAGAGAGAAAAGCTATAATCTGCTGCCTCGCGTCCACCGAAAAGCACAATGGTCAACCCATTAAATGCGCAGACCCCATTTCTCTATTTTTCTTATTACTTCATTTGTATTAGTTTATTCTCAATCTAATTTATGTTTGGGATATGCTTAATAGCCTTAATTAAAGGATTTGTATTATGACTGATTGACTTCAATGACAAGAAGAAGAAGAAGATTCTCTTAATGACGGATTTTCCAAGTTCTTCCAATAAGATGCCTTATAAAGATCTATATACAATTACTAGAAACATGGATTTTATGAGGAAGTAGTCATAAGATCAAGGTGTGATTTTCCATTGAGCTTCTGAGCAAAGAAGGCTTGTGTACCGTGCAGAACTCTTGTGTGCTCATACTTTGAAACAACAAACGTTGCTGCCGCCTATCTAGAAGGCTTTTCGCCGGGCCAATCACGGTCTCCTTTCCTGGACTGTGAGACATCGCAACCGATAATCTCTCTTTTTCTGAATTCACCACCGCTCTATACTCAATGCTTCGATATCTCCTTACAGTAACAAAACTCTCACTATCAGAAGAATGCAGCAGCAAAAGCAATTTACTTTTAACAACTGGAATAGCCGCATCTCTTACCTATAGAATTTCACCAACATTAACAACTAAAGCATGTCGAAGAAGTTTTACAACAACCCACTTGCCGTTTTTCTTGATCTGGAGTCCTTCCACTTGATTCACCTGCAATAGTATTGTGAGACCTGCAGCGTCTGATGTGGAGTTAAACCGATAACTTGATCTGGCTGTGGAAATGGCGGATAATAGTTAATCTTGATAGATTGCCAAACATCTTCGAACAGATCTTCCATTTCTTCGCGTTTGATGTCAAGAACACTCGCCATTTCCGCAAAGAGAATCTCAGCTATGCTCTTCACTTCAGAGGAGTACCTCTCTACCGTTTCTCTGAAAAGGAGAAACAGGTTTTCAGTTTACAGTTGTGGGAGGGTGAGTATTAGTAATTACGCAGCAGTTTCTACCTGAAAGAAGAAGGTAACTTGGAGAACAAGTGAGATTTGCGAATTGGTTCAGTGGTGATGTTGAACATATCTCCTCAGTCAGGTTTCTGATCCTCAGACACAATGTTCACTTGTCCGAACCCTTCAAATTCACTACCACTCTGCCACAACTTCTTCTTCTCTTCCATGGGGAGGTTGAAGAAATCTTTAACCTCTGTCTCTAATTTTTCCAAGAAAGACGAATCTATTCCATGGTTGACCAGCTGTGGACAGACTGAAACAATGTAAGCGAGCTAATATAAAACACAGTCCACGAGGTATACAAAGATTCAAGAATGTAAAAAGAGACTCTACTTGAAAAATCCCCAACTTGACAAGCGAAATCGAGCTTCTCGAGCTCGGAATCCATGGCGGAAATAGAACACAAGCGTTTCATGTCTATGACTGGAATCTCGGAGTTCAGACTACAACCATTAAGATATCTAATGTGTCTTGATCAGAACGAAGATACCTCGGAGGAATAGTCGTAAAGTTCTTCTCTTTCACGATCTCTAGGACAGAAGGTACTAGGAGAAACCTCCACTGTGTTTCTCCTTCAGCCTCCATGGATTTCTAGCACCGAAACAAAGAAACAAAAGAACATATCTTGGAAGATTTGATCCACCCAACAAAAAACAAAAGAACATATCTTTGAATAAATACCAACATAAATCTCAGACATTTCTCCCCCAATCGACGATTCTCTCTGATCGTGCCGATGAAAAAGAAACCCAAACATGGTAAGAGCGAAACGTTACTTTACAAAATGGTCCCCGAATCACACTTATTTCTCTACTCTACCCCCATTAACTTTATTTTCGCATAAATCTTTCCCTTTCATAGTATATAATAATAACTCTACACAAAGTCGGTTTTAATGTTTAACGATCAAATAAATTAAGAAATCAAATCAATAAAATTATATCGTAGTCATTCACTCACAAGTGACCATAATTGAATGTGTCGGTGATCTGATCGAGCATATGGACGACTACAATAAATGTTTGCCTATCAAATTTTAGAAAACTATCAATACGAATTCAATTGATATGTACAATTACGAAACAGTCCTTAACTAGTAAATTAGGAGTTGCAGAACTCGAGAGCCCTACCAACCACTACCACAAACGCAAACGCACCCTCCGTTCTTTACTTTTCTTATTTCAATTTTTTTTTCCTAAATCCTTCTTAATTTCATATCCAAATTTAAGTTTTTTAAATTATTACAATCTGATTTTTTGTAAGATCAAAATTTAGACTAGAATCGATAGGTAATTAAAACTAGGAGTAGTTACTAACATGCGAAGTGAATGATGATAAAACGCGCGTTCTGAACAACACGCGTCTCAAGACGTGAACCTACCCAATTTGTAAATCAGAGATGAATCAAAGGGTATTTTCGTAACTTTAAGCTATATATAAAGAAATCTTCTAGTCTTCTTCCCTCTCCAGGAGTCTTGAGTGTTCTCTATTTTTGCTCTGTCGACAAGACTCTTTTTGAATTTTTATTCTTCTCCGTTACTTTCGCTTCTCACCGTCGGAAAATTCTTCACATTTTTTCTCCGATATTTTGTATTGATCTTCTCCACTTCTCTTGCGATCTAGGACTGTTGATCGTCAAAATCTGGAAAAAAAAATTCAGAGGTATGTTGTAGAATCTGCCCTCCTTTCACTCCATTATCACGAGTTCTTCATGATAGTAATGATCCACTGAGTTTCTTTTTTGGATTGTCTTACTTTGCTTTGATCCGATGGATATATCTCTCACCGTCGTTACATTTTTGGTGTTTTCTGCTCTGCCGTTTTTCGTCTGATCTGGATCTAAGGTTTTTGCAGTTAAACTAGTTTTGATGTGTTACGTTTGATTTCGTTAGATCTGAATCTAAGGTTTCATTTGATTATAAGCTTTCTACATGCAAAATCCTTTTTGGCTGATGTGATTGTATTCTAAAACGCAGGAACATTTTGTTTTCTCAATGGCTTCGTACACTCCCAAGAACATTCTTATCACCGGAGCTGCTGGTTTCATTGCATCACATGTCGCCAACAGACTCATACGGAGTTATCCTGATTACAAGATAGTCGTGCTTGACAAACTTGATTACTGTTCCAATCTCAAGAACCTCAATCCGTCTAGACAGTCTCCCAATTTCAAGTTTGTTAAAGGTGACATCGCAAGTGCTGATCTTGTGAATTATCTCCTCATCACGGAAGGTATCGACACCATCATGCACTTTGCTGCTCAGACACACGTCGACAATTCGTTCGGTAACAGTTTCGAGTTTACCAAGAACAACATCTACGGAACTCATGTACTTCTTGAGGCTTGCAAAGTCACTGGTCAGATTAGGAGGTTTATCCATGTGAGTACTGATGAAGTCTATGGTGAAACCGATGAGGATGCTCTTGTTGGTAACCATGAGGCTTCTCAGCTTCTCCCTACAAATCCTTACTCTGCAACAAAAGCTGGTGCTGAGATGCTTGTGATGGCCTATGGTAGATCATACGGGTTGCCTGTTATTACCACGCGTGGGAATAACGTCTATGGACCGAATCAGTTTCCTGAGAAATTGATTCCTAAGTTCATCTTGCTGGCAATGAGAGGAAAAGTTCTTCCCATTCATGGAGATGGATCAAATGTCAGGAGCTACCTTTACTGTGAAGACGTTGCTGAGGCTTTTGAAGTTATTCTTCACAAGGGAGAAGTTGGCCATGTTTACAATATTGGGACCAAGAAGGAGAGGAGAGTGAATGATGTTGCCAGAGACATCTGCAATCTCTTCAACATGGACCCTGAGGCGAACATCAAGTTTGTCGAGAACAGGCCTTTCAACGATCAAAGGTACTTCCTTGATGATGAGAAGCTCAAAAAGTTGGGATGGTCTGAGAGGACCACGTGGGAAGAAGGGTTGAAGAAAACTATGGAGTGGTACACACAGAACCCTGAGTGGTGGGGTGATGTTTCTGGAGCATTGCTTCCTCATCCAAGGATGCTGATGATGCCTGGTGGGAGACACTTTGATGGATCCGAGGATAATTCTTTAGCAGCTTCGTTATCCGGCAAACCAAGTCAGAACCACATGGTAGTCCCAAGCCCAAGGAGCAGCAGCACACCACAGAAGCCTTCTCTCAAGTTCTTGATATATGGAAAGACCGGATGGATCGGTGGTCTGCTTGGAAAGTTATGTGAGAAGCAAGGAATTGCTTACGAGTATGGGAAAGGACGGTTGGAGGATCGATCGTCTCTTTTGCAGGATGTTCTGAGTGTTAAGCCAACCCATGTTTTCAATTCCGCTGGTGTTACTGGGAGGCCCAACGTTGACTGGTGTGAGTCTCACAAGACCGAGACTATCCGTGCCAACGTAGCTGGAACCTTGACTCTAGCTGATGTTTGCAGAGAGAACGGCCTCCTGATGATGAATTTCGCTACTGGTTGTATATTTGAATATGATGACAAGCATCCGGAAGGTTCAGGAATTGGCTTCAAAGAGGAAGACACTCCCAACTTCACTGGCTCTTTCTACTCAAAAACCAAAGCCATGGTAACTAACTCTTGCTCTGTCATGATCGAAGACTCTTATTTTTCATGTTTCTCGTTTCTTACATAATGTTACCTCTTCGTTATGAATATGTCTTGCAGGTCGAGGAGTTGCTGAAGGAGTTTGACAACGTGTGCACATTGAGGGTAAGGATGCCGATTTCTTCAGATCTAAACAACCCGCGCAACTTCATCAACAAGATCTCAAGGTACAACAAAGTAGTCAACATCCCAAACAGCATGACTGTGTTGGACGAGCTTTTACCAATTTCCATCGAGATGGCGAAGAGAAACTTGAAAGGAATCTGGAACTTCACAAACCCAGGTGTGGTGAGTCACAATGAGATCCTAGAGATGTACAGAGACTACATTAACCCTGAATTCAAATGGGCAAACTTCACATTAGAGGAACAAGCTAAAGTCATTGTGGCTCCAAGAAGCAACAACGAGATGGATGCTTCTAAACTCAAGAAAGAGTTCCCTGAGCTACTGTCTATTAAGGAGTCTTTGATCAAGTACGCATTCGAGCCAAACAAGAAAACCTGAAGAGAGAAAGGTTGTGATTCGTCATTAGATTAATCACTAATATCTATCTTTTTCGTTTATTTTATTGTTCTTGTTATTGCTTAATTACCCCTACTTTCACTAGATTTGCTTAGGGGTGTATTTAGTTTGATTATTCTATGTAATAGAGCTTGATTTAATAATTTCGTGTTTCTGTTATAATTCTTTTTTTCTTTGTGTGTATACATACTATTTATTTATCACTTGCCCTACTCTTATTATATTAGAATAAAATCACTAAAAGAGGCTGGTAATGGTTACTTCTTGTTACAAAACAATTATTCATTGGGTTACACGAACTCTCTCGCTTCACACCGTCTCGGATTCTAAGATGCGGACGATGAGTTAGGCGCCGACGTGTCCGCGAGCTTCTCAAGGAAGCAAACGACATCGTCAGGTGAGCCAAGGAGATATCTAGCATTGGTGCGCGTACGACCAACTGCACAAGAGAAGTAATTCTCTCCTTTGAGGTCAAGCACGTTCCATGAGATCTTCTCTGGTGAAGGGCGTCTTGAGTTCCCTAAGCTATGGTTGGATCCGCCTTTTCTCTCTGTTGTCTGCAGAGATCTCTGTGAGGCCTTGTTGTTGTTAGAGTTAGAGGAGGATGAAGATTTTGAACCGCTTTTGTTGTTGTGTGTCGACTTTGTAGGCGGTCTTCGCTCTCCTGCTGATGACTTGGTCCCACCATCAGATGATGGTCTGGACCGTGCAATGGCTGGGATGTCGGATGGGAGTTCTGGTTCAAAGAAGGTGTAAACATCTTCGTCCTGTAAACACAATGTCAAGAGACATTTTTATTATCAAAATCACTCGAGACTCTAGATTCGGAGGTGGTAAATCAAAGTATAAGCAACGCTTGAAGTACCTTCCCCAAGAAATGACCAATGCACAAGACATAATCGATGGGAGTGGTCATCGCCTTGCTATGCACTATCTCTCCTAGAATGCGATCAATTGCGGCTCCCTGAGAAAGAAAGAAAGATGAAAGAATTTGAGTCTTAAATTTCGGTAAAGATGATATTAGAGTAGAGAGGAAGAGGCTACAGATGGGTTTTGTTTTACCTTGGTCACACCTACAGCACGTACTTCCACAGAGCGGCTTCCTTGGACAACATCGACTGATGCATTAGAGATTGGACCTGTCCATAAGTGTTGTAACAGGTCTCTTGCTTGAAGTCTCCCGAATTCAATATCTACATAAATTGAGATTGTATTGAATTTCCGCGTGACTAGTGGAAGGCAAAACCAATAGGGTAAAAAGATAGAGACGTACCTGCATATTTGTAGTTCCATATAAGCGAAGTATCGCGTGTTTCAAAGTGTGACCTGGGGGTTCTCTCAGTGAAGTACTTGAAAACATGCTACAAAAAAAAAAAAAAAAAAAAAAACAGAACTCAGGAAAGGGAAATGAAGAAAGTAAACTGAGATTGAGATGCAGTTTGTCTGGACTGCACGTATCTTTTTACCTTTACGCTATCAACCCATTCCATGTTCAAGTGCTCTGGCATTGTAGTCATCCACTCTCCATTCGTAAGCCTTAGGAACATCCCATTCTCTGCGGCCAACCACATATCATACTCTCCGAAGTTCTGATTTTAAGTAAAAACCAAGTCAGTCAGCGAAAGTGTTAATACCAAACAGACAGAAAATAGATATACTTTGTCCAAAACGCTTCTGCTGCTTCCGCTGAGGACAACTATCGTTGTACTTGGATCACTGCATAATGCCTTTAACGGTCCTTTTAGCTCCGGGTGTAGATTAAGATCCATCTCCTTTATTTGATCTCCTCTTCTCCCTTGATTATCCACTGGTTCAGTCAATGTTGCATTGAAACCCTGAATGTTTTTAAAGTTACAAAGAGAAAGTTACCACGAGTATGGTAAAAGACAGCCCCCAAAACACGAATCTAAGCCAAAAAAAAATATATATATCAAGTTCAAACATAACTATGAAGTACTTAACAAATTCTTAGTTTCTAAAACAAGTTACCAGGATCAGTAGCCTGTTGGTTGACTTTGAATACCGTCGAATTGCATCATCCTGTGGAAGCTCAGGTGGGACTTTGCTAATTCGTAGTTGGGCCTCTATTACAGTATCATTTAGTTCACTGCAGATTTGTTAAAGAGTTACATTTCAATAGCTAGGAAAATGAACACGTTCTTAAAAGAATCATGTACATGCCATTTGGTGATATAATCAAGGAACTTTCTACAAACAAACAAATAAGGCATTATTAATTTGCATACCTCACGAAAGTTTCAGCCCATTCTTGAGCGGTGTGAGTTTTCACATGATGAAAATTATGCCGATGTCTTTTCTCTCTTTCTTCAGGTGACATGTTTAGGGCCTGCCCAATGGAGGCAGCAACTTCTGTAATGTTCCAAGGATTCACAAGAATGGCTCCAGCACCCAGAGATTGTGCAGCACCTGCAAACTGTAAAACAAATGCAACTTTAAGAAAACGACTTTGATGGAAACATATACATCTCAGGCACTTTTTTTTCTCTAAAAGATTGAACCTTACTAACACATATTAGATCATATGAAATCTTATCCCCAAGTACTACCATATTTTATTCTCTTAAATTAAAGCATCATTAAGCTGCAGAGTACGAGATTTATTACTTCGCTGAGAATGAGGACGCCCTTTTTGGCATCTTGACAAGTAACAAATTCGTAACTGACAAGGTTCATCCCATCTCTCAAAGATGTGACAAGTGCAACATCTGATGAAAGAAAATCGAAAGAAACTAATCAGATGACAGAAAGTAACAAGCGATACAAACTGTAACCGTACCACAAGTAGCCAGACAATTACCTGTGACGGCATAAAGTGCACATAAAGCATAAAAGTCCAGAGAACGATCCTGACAGGGCATGAGATAATTTTATCAGCATTATCTCAGGGTTTCATGTTCAAGCTATCATATATACAGCGTGATACATATAATATTTTCTTTATCCATGTACCATCAAGAATGGTCTGCTAAAACAATTTTCAATCCCTAACATAAGAAGGATGCATGCAACTCACGAAAACCTAACGACCTTAGAAATCTAAGATTCAATTTCCATTAAAAAAGAAAAAGAAACTACAGCGAATGAGAAATCATGATATCCAACTAGCTGACCAAACATGGAGAAGGAAAAACAGACCAGGTGATGTATTGGAACTGCAGTCAGTGTCCCAAAACGACCATTAATGCGCCCCACAATCTCATGAACTTGGCTTGTGAGTTTTTGATCTGTAAAAATAAAAAATAAAATAACATCCACAAGTTCATTCATTAGCTACGGGTTTCAAGATACTGTACTTTGAAAAGAGGTTAGGTTGCTAGTTCATCTAGAATAGCTACTAAATTTTTGGTGATATGATCCTTTGTGACATAATGCAAATATATGTGTCACTCAGAGCAGCTATAAATAAATTAAGAAAGGAATTTTTAGCAGATGTTTTGCAACTTTTCATAAGTGAAGCTAATTAAAACAATTTGAAGAGCTACCATGCAAAATTCTACTCCAAGAAAGAAAGCTTACATTCAGGGACGTCTGTTCTTGTTGGCACCGCAATTTGTAATAAAACCACTTTATCACGCCAGTTTGCGTTTTCCTCGAGAAATTTTTCAAATGCAAGAATCTTTTGAGGAATCCCTTTGATCATATCAAGGCGATCAACACCTAACATCACCTGCCCAGAAAACAAAAAAAACTCAGTAAAGAGGGAGAATAAACACTTCTATGTTCTCAGAAGAGCTTTCGAATTTGAAAAGACCAAAGATAGGAAAGCCCTTACCTTTCTGCCGGCAAATCTTTCTTTCAATTCCTTCATGTGTTGTATGACCTCAGGGACTTCAAGTGCTCGTATAAACCGGTCAGAATCTATGCCAATTGGAAACTGAAATCCAAAAAAAGACAAGGTATCATGAGCTATTTTGTCATTGTGGGATGATAAATGTGAATAATGTGAGGGTTGAAGTAATGAAATGGCCATACAGCAGCTACTCGAGTAAGCCTGCCTTGATCCTCAACTCCCTCAGGTGTTCCTTCAAGCCCAAGGATACGAGTGCACGCACTCACAAAGTGCCTTGCATAGTCGTAGGTATGGAAACTGAAAAGTAAACAATATGAGATTTAACATCAAAATTTACCAGTCGAACACAAAATATTAAACCATCAACTAAATGATAAACTAACTGATACAGAAGTCAACCATAGATCCAAATTATACACTCTCAACGTTAAATTCGTACACCACCTAAAAAACACGATATCTTACTATCAATACAAATTCTAAACCGATATGACCTGGTATACCTTACCTTAAGGAGAAGTCACAGACGTTTGATAATGAAAAGCTATAGAGAAACAGAACCGTAGCTATATCAAGAAGCACATGGTTAACTATTTCACCCCTAAATATTTACTGTGGAAATAAAGTCCCAATTTTTTTAAATTAGTTCTCAATCAGACAAAACACCTAAAGTTTATTGCAATAATAACACACAGATTTGAACCAGTCACATTGAGCCATTACCATGAAAGAGTACTAGCAATAAATAGAAGCAAGTACGGATTTTACCCGACTAAATCAGCAGCAAGAACTGAGCGAAGAAGCTCTGATCGTGACGGAAGTGTCCTGTGTATCTCAGACGAAGGGAATGGTGTATGGAGAAACCATCCAACTTTCATCTTGCTGTTGTATTCCTTGAGGCATTTAGGAAGGAACATAAGATGATAATCGTGGCACCAGACGACATCTCCCTCTTCATAGTGCTCATTTACAACATCAGCAAACATTTGATTTGCTTTCTTGTATGCAGCAAATTGGGACTGGAAGCTTCTTGTTGTGGCAAGCCGATCTTCTTGTGGAAGTCCAAGGTAGTGAAACAAAGGCCACAGAATGTTGTTGCAGTAACCATTATAGTACTGATGAACAATCTCTTCATCAAGGAACACAGGGATACACCTCTGCAAGTCGAAAAACATAGACGAGAAAGGAAATGACAGTTATAATCAGGAGAAATGACAATTATGAGTCCAAATATACACCAAAAAAAGTACTCTATACCTTCTCAGCCAAAGCTTTAGTAAGTGCCTTCTGCCCAACCTCATCAGGTACATTAACACCAGCCCATCCTATCCATCTGGCCTCAAACTCCTTTACACCTTCAAAAGGCCATAGTTTTATGTCAGACTCTAGTAATATATAGACTACTAAGGCTTTATTTCATATGTAACCAGTGATACGAAAAAAAGGAAACTGGAAGGGATAAGTGAGTTCCAACAGGATGAGAAAATAATGAGTTACCTAAGAGAGCACTAACTAGACCACCAGCACTGATCTCGAGAGACCATGAATCTTCACCTCTTCTCACCGCAGAAACCGGGAGCCTGTTGGCCACTACAAGCAGCCGTTGCCTGTTGTAAGGCCTTACTTCTTGCCTCTCACAAACATCATCGTGCGCTCTCGCAGCAGCAGCACCTTCCAAGTACTGCTCAACATATTGCCTCGAACTGTCCCCTTCTAAACGCAGGTCGTTGTCAGAGTTTTCAGAACTGCCCACAGCTTCATTAGGATTAAGATCCCGGTTGCTCCTCCTCTTCTCTCTAAGCTCTCTCTCTCTCAAGAGCCGTTCTGTTCGAGAGAGCGGGATATGAGACGAACTGCAGTTGTACTTATTTCCAGGCATACGCTCACACCAAAACAGAACAGAAAGCCGAGACTCAAGTTATGCACAATCCAGAAAACGACGGTAACCTGCATTTTGTTGTTAAAGCAAATCAGGCCACATTAACAAAACCAACTGTCAAGTAAGGATATATTAAACAATAAAGAAAAATAAAATGTCACTGTCTATCACCATACACTGATTTCACTTCTGCCGAATGTAAAAGAACCCATCAGGCCAAGGAATACGCATCTAAAGTTATTAAAAGGAAGAAAGAAAACAAAAATCAAACACTGAAGACGATAACAAAGAGACTAGGATCCCAAGGTCGTAACAGGCCAAATATTTGGAAACAGAACAAAAAAAATAGCCATAGAATTAACCATATTACCCAAGAAGCGGAAAAATTACAGAATACTAACCAGGAAGGGCACCTGAATCACACACCTTCGCGGTCACTCAAAAGAAAAATACAAACGACAAACAAAACAAAAAAAAGAGACCAGTGATCCTTAACACGAGCAAGACAAAAGGCTTTAAATTTGAGAATATTTTTTCATTCTTGAGGTGGGTTTCAAGTCGTTATCATCGAGAGAGGGCAGGTAAATAGAGCCAAAAGAAACGAAAGAGAGATGAAAACAGATAGTGAGAAGGCGAAAGGGAACGGTGAGAGAGAGAGAGAGAGAGAGAGAGAGTAAGGAGATACAGAGGGTGGGAGCAGCAGAATCCTCGTGTAAGCTTTAGAGACTACACAGAGCCTTCACAGCCATGCAAGTGATACACCAAAAGATTCGGTCTGAAAACAGAGACAAGACTTTCATTATTTCCCCACCACTAACCCAAGAAAAATTAAGTCTCGAAAATCCTATACTTCGCCCAGAACGAATCAATTATATTAACACCGCCGGTGAAAATCGCCCGGAGATTTGGGCGGAGAAAGATGACACACAAACTTCGCAATCACGGGGATATTATTACGAAAGATGTTTTGAATTAAAAATTAGGCCTTTTTTTCAAAAGATTACTACTATAAGACGAGAGATGACGTAATCATCATTGAAGGATTCCTCTTCGCCTATCCGGATCTTGGAGCCGGTCCATCGCCTGACCAAACTTTTTATATATTTTCTTTTTCTTTCTAACTAATATTATTATTAACCCAAGAAGTCATTTATGTATGTTTATAACAAATCTTAGACTGAGTGTGGAAAACACGAGTTAGTAGCCACAGTATCAAAGACATGATCATATTACGTACCGCTTTGATTCTCACTCACAGTAAGAATCAAATCAAACTATGCAAAAGGAGGATGGTTAAGTTTAGTTTGTGCACAAAGATACCAAATATAATACAATTACAAACGTTTTTTTTTAAAGGTAAGGAACAGAGATTAGAAGAGCAGAAAAATTGGAATCAGATGCTTTAAGTCAGAAAGACAGAAAGTAGTTCCTTTGCCCAGCCACTGACCCAAACGAGACTTTTTAAAGGGTAAAACCGACAACTGACTTTCTACAACACACTCTCTAGTCTCTAGCATAGAGATAACAATGTCAAACTTTTGAGTGATATGCAAAATAATGTACACTATGAAATCGACCAGCTCACTGTCTTTCTTTGTCGGGATGAAAGATTTTTCTTGCTTATAAAGAGAAAAGTATAATTGATTTTGAGACCGTTACTGTTCATATGTGTTGACTTTGGAAGAAGAAAAGAAAAATCAAATGATGTATTCAAGCCAACAAACAAGCATGAAGACACGACGTTCCTTTTATATGGTAGAAGAAGAAGAAGAAGAAGACGACGACTCAGTAGTGTTTATATTGTGTGTGCGTGGAAAACAACATACGATGCGTCCAATAATATGTGTCGGTAACAAAAGGCAAGGAAAAAGAAAGTATAACAAACTCGTGGTCCTCTGTTTATATATATATATCCCTTAGAGACGATTTATCACTAAAAAAGGATAATTTTTTCCCTCTGTTTTAAGTATTGGGAGATGTATTGAAAAAGTTTACATGCAAATGATTTTTGAGTGATGGATTCATTCTTTGAAAACGAGATATATAATATCCAATCATAAGTTGAGATGAGAATATGTTACTCAACCAACACAAAATCATCATCATCATCATCATTATTATCCTTTTTTTGGATCTTGCAAAAGAAAAACATCCTTGAATTTTAAATGAATTAATGCTTAATACCATAACCTAGTTCAACTGGTTTTAGTTATGTGTTCCATAAGATGAATATGTAAGGATCAAAATACTTTCTGCTTCATTTCAGTTATTCAATAAGTGATTGAACATATGAAACCAAAAAAAAAAACTAATAATCAATCAGGGATTGAACATAAGGCGACGATAAGGAAAACAAAACGAAGGGGAAATATTGCTTAAGCGAATAAAAATCAACGAATCAAAGCGGAAACGGCTGGCAATGAGATGAGATTAAAGGGAGGACGAGGGAAGGGTAAAAAAAAACAAACCGTAGATGAACGAAGGATGCAGCCACCGGAGATGGATAGAGATTGTGTGAAGGCTCTTTGATCAGGCGAGTGTGTTTTGGCTGAGACAGAGAGATAGAGAGAAATAGAGAGAGAGAGGAAGCAGCCTTCTCCGGTTTATGGCCCAATCATTTGGAGGGAATTTGTTCCCCCTTTTTCACCTTTTAAATTCCCTTTTTTTTATTTTCTAAAATATTTTTTATATGGATAACAAAAAAATTAGGTGGTATAATAGTAATCATCTCTATAAATTATCAAATATGTTTGTGATTTAAATCTAATACTTAGTAATATTAAAATTGATTAAATTGATAAAAAAAATAAACAAAGATTACTCTCACCCAGAACAAAAAAAAATGAAACATCATATCTTTATTAATATTATCATTATTATTTTATGAAGAAGACTAAAACCAGAATAAATCATAGACCATCACTTTAAATATCTGGTCAAGAAAAAACAAAGTCCTTACGAATTGATTAGATTTGATCGTTTACCGGTGAATATTTCTCTATTGGAGCACCAGTCTTTTATTAACATTATAAATTCTTTGAAATGGATATTTTGTTTTTTTGTTGGTTCAGAACATATAAAGATATTTCATTGGTAAAAAATTATAATCCTTTCAAATGTTATCAGGTGTGTTTAAATGCTACGTATTTAAAAAAAAATAATTAATTGATGTTATGCTAATATTTACTAGTTATAGAACAGCCTTACATATAATCAAATGGAAAACTATAATAAATATGTCGACGTTAAATAAATTAATAGAATAAGTTAATTGGCCGCATGAGAGACCACGACGATGGACTTTACGTCAGCGTATAACTTTTTTCGTTCATGGGCATCATCTGACTCATCCCACAATCACTAATCCATCTGTTGCTGTTATTAACGTTATTATTATCTTACATTATTCGGTTTATATATTCCTTTTTTATATTATTTATAATCTGATTGCGTTAACGTGTGTGAGTGAGTGTACAGCGCAGACAAAATTCGATCCATTTCAGAGGAATGAGATTTAGATCGTTGATTAATATAGTCTACAATAAAAAACATCGAATCTTTTACAAAAATGCTGCAACTTGTAAATAAAGCGCTTAGACATTTTTTTCCCATAGATTCGAACGTAGGAATTTTTTAAATAAATTATAGAGATGATTCTCGTGGTCGCATGGATCACTTTTTGCTAAGCTTTTTTTATTTGCTTTTCTTAATTAACATTCATATGGCTTTTTTTTGTTGTTGTACGTACAAATTGTATGCTTTTAAGTTTACTGTCTTTTTAAGTTGATAGAGTTAAGAAATGTGCACTCCACAGTGGTTTCGTTTCGCCGTAGTCAGTGCACTAAATTGTTATTGGGTTTCAGTTTTGGATGGGTAAATTGTTATTTTAATAGCTTAAGCAGAAGGTGATCTGGAGAAAAAGTAGCGACCAGAGTAAACAAAATTTATGATTTGGTTCTTTTTAGATTTACTTTTGGTTCAGATTTGGCACTCGACAACACTTTATATTTGATAAATATTTTTTTTCATATGTAATTATGGGCTCTGTCAGATGAATTCGGTTAATTTGGATCTTGTAATTATAATATCTTGAAATTTTTTTTTTTTTAGTCAACTTCTTGAGTCTAATTAAAAAAAAATAAGTTTTGTCTTATTAGGATTAGTATTGATATAAATATGTGATTACAGAGTGCTTTGGTTTTATAAATCCAAATTCAAATACGATGACCAATCACTGTGGAGATTGTATCACACGCGCTAAAAAAGATAAAAGATTAGAGAATGGTCACTATTTGTAGTTTGATCTTTCCATGCACGTAGTGTTGTTAGCTTTAAATTATTACTCTAGTTTTTACAACTTTTTTTTTTTTTTTTGCCTCCTTTTCTAACACAAACAAAAACAAAAAGTTGATATTGCTTGCCAGCTTCTGAAGATTTTTATAGGACAAATCATCAGCACTACGAATTTAATCAATTATAATTTGATTTTAGATTCTTATAAAGGGATACGTACCTAACTAATTAGTCCAAAACGATTGAGCACAGCATAAGAAAGAAAAAAAAAGTTTCGTCACTAAAAAGAAAACACACTTAATCGAATCGTTATCGCGAATAAATCGGACATGCGAACATTTTTCCATTTTTATCACAAATTCGGTAAAGCCAATTTTTCCTTGGCTTGTATCATTTTTGGTGCGTCGAATCTTATCAAATTTACGTTTATAATTTTATATATATATATATATGATAAAGTCCACCAGTATGATCACAAAGATTAGTTTATTCATGCACATATAATTACATCGATGTAGCTAATTGAGTCAAGCACAATTATATAATTGCTAAGTAAAATAGTATATGTAAAGCCATAGAGTTTACTTGTCTGTAAGACATGTATCATGTGTTATTGTACAATCCACCATAATTTGTCTGTATTATGTTTGGTGGTTTTCTTACCTTGTAACATTATTTATTTTTGTCCCATTCAAATCATATATGTTTTATAAAAAACAATTTACATATTTGGACAAACTATAAGATATGTCTTAGGTTGTTCAATTAGAATCTCGTACAGTCGCTTACTAAATTTGACCAAATCAGAGACAAGCACGTGAATTCGGATATTTCGAGGTCAAATTCATAGGTTCGGTTGGCCACTATAGGAGGTACCACCATTATGAAAACACGTGGAACATACACAGTCCGCCACGATCTCAAAACTAACCTTACTTCAAGATCAGATTCTAGACCGGACAATCTTTAAAGGACCGCCCACTCGATTCGGAGGATCTGATCCTACTAAGGGTTGTTCCTGATAGGCGAGACGTTGGGACCGGGTTTAGATCCGCATAGTACCGGCTAGGAGCCTAGGACTGGACACAGTACATGTCGCTTCACATTTTTCAATTATCGTCTATTTAATCTACTGTATACGGATAATAAAAAATTTATATCCGTATATTATCTGAGAAAAAAAACACATATCCTGCAAAAGATTATCGGCTTATTTTCCAACCGGATATGTTGTCAAATTCAAAAAATAATTATATAATTACATGTAATCAATATCCAAACTTCTCAAATATTTGAATACATAAACAATCTGATTTTAAATTTTATTTTGAATTTGAATTTTCCAAAATATTAAATGCTCATATACAAGATATATAAAGGTCTAAAACATGATACTAAATTTAACTCAAAATTAAAAAAAAATAGAAGTTGGAAAATTGAGTTTAAAATCAAGAGTTTAAACCGTGTCAGAAATTTGGATCCGAGTAATTGGGCCACTTTAGTAGAATATTATTTGGGCCTGAGAGTGTTGACATTTTTTTCAAGGAAAAGCCTCTTAAAGAATGAGAGGGTCTATGGAGGTGGTTATCTTCCTTCTTCAGACGTGGTTTGCTCCAGTCTGGTGGGCGGGGCGCCGAGAAATAGAGAGATAAACCAGAGACGTAGAGAGAAAAAGGGACAGAAATATATTAATATATATAGAGAGAAACCGATTGATTTTAGGGACAATGGCGATCAGAAAGCTTCTGCTTCTATTGAAACCGATTGATCCTTACCCATTCCTTCAAACAGATGGTGTGTCACTCATCAAAAACCCTCAGGTATGATTCTCCTCACTGCGTCTCATCTAGATGTTGAACATTTTCTAGCCCGATCACGTTTATTTCGTTTCGTATTGAAGATGTTCGACAAAATTCCCAAGAGATTAAGACCGCAATGTTTGACAATTTAGCGAAGAGAAACTCCTTTTGGGTGTTTACTCGTCTATGTAATAATGTAAATTACAAATCTTTCTGCTTTCTTCTTGTCCGCATTGCGAAAAGTTTCCATTTTTTTTTCTCTTGTGAGTATTGAGCCCCTCTTTTAATGGTGCGATATGTCAATTTGAAGAGTAGGTGGGTAACAATCCAACTGTGTTAATTACATACAATTTTAGTTTCTTATCATTTGCACAAAAGCTTACCAATATATTGAGAATTTGTGTATCTTCAGTGTTTACTCATACGTGTGCAAATGAGCTACTTTGAAAGGCTTAGCCTTGGGTTTCGTGTGCACTTGGAAACTATCATTGTTATTGTTTTAGTTCGCTTCTCATGGTTTCTAACATTGTTGACTCAGTTTTTTTTTTTTTTTTTTATAGGTTCTTCAATATCTACAGAGCAGGTGCAAAGTACACAGGAATGCTATAAAAGTTTGTCAGGAAATACTAAGTAAGAAGGCAATCGAATGGAAACCCATTTCACGTAATGACTTATCACATCCCATTCATGATGTGGATATGGTCATCACCGTTGGTGGAGATGGCACCCTCTTGCACGCTAGTCATTTCATCGACGATTCTGTGCCAGTTCTAGGAGTCAATTCTGACCCAACACAAGCTCACGAGGTCTTCTAGCCTGATTCTCATATCACCTGATAGAAATTAGCTTTCCGTAAAGTATGTGAAAAGAATCAAAGTGTTTTGTTATAATTACAGGTGGAAGAACTAAGCGATCAGTTTGACGCTAGTAGAAGCACTGGTCATCTTTGTGCTGCAACAGTTGCGAATTTTGAACAGGTAAGTTTGATAGAGAGAAAGTGAAAAATCACTGGTATCGCCTACGCAATTTTTGTTTTGAACGGTCTGCTATTTTTTCACAGGTACTGGATGACATTTTGTTTGGAAGAGTAGTTCCTTCGAAAGTAACGAGAATATCAGTAAAGTTAAATTCAGAACCTCTTCTTTCACACGCACTTAATGACATTTTGATCGCACACCCATGCCCTGCCGCGGTTTCAAGGTTCTCGTTCAAGTAAGAAATTCGTAGATGAAAAAAGTTGTCCATTTTTTTGAATGCTGATTGTTTTGTGTAGACATTATCCCTCTCTGGGTCATTTGGCTAGAGTTTTTCAGGCAAAAAGATCAACTTGGGTTGTCCAACCCTGTTTTTCGTTAGGATTTTTTAATTTATAAAATATAGAAACCGAAATGGAAACCGGATAATTTTGGTTCGGGCTCGACTTCTTAGATATGTTACCTTTAATTCTGAATGGTCACAAAGAAATGAAGTTTTTAATCGTTTTAGTCCTTTCAGTTTGGTTCGGTTATAGGCACAATTTGTTCGGATATGAAATAACAAAACCGAATTGGTTAATCTTTTCTTCGATTTGGTTGAAACACCCCTATTATCCAACACTACGAACCAATGTTTTTTACAACATTCGCAGGATCAAGAACAAAGATAACGATACTTGTCCAAAGACAGTGAACTGCCGCTCGAGCGGTCTAAGAGTCTGCACAGCTGTTGGCTCAACTGCAGCAATGCTGTCAGCAGGTGGGTTCGTGATGCCAATGTTGTCCCGTGATCTACAGTTTATGGTTAGAGAGCCCATCTTTCCCGGTTCAACGGCCGCTCAAATGCATTCAGCCTTCAAACCGGACCAATCCATGGATGTTAACTGGTATTCAGACCATGGAACTATCTACATCGACGGTTGTCAGGTTCGCTACGACGTGCAGCTAGGCGATACAATCGAGATATCATCTGATGCGCCGGTCTTAAATGTGTTCTTGTCTCAAGGATTTACTCAGGTCAGATCAAGGTACTAGATTTGGTAGATGTGTTCATAAAGTTAGAGTTGGTACATTGTTAGACACGTTCAACACACTTGTCTGTAGATAGATATGGAAAGGTTCTTTGGTCCGAAAGATTCTTTGATTCTTGAATCTTTGATGCTTGGAGAAATCTAATTGAAAGTAGCTATCTTTCTTGAACCAAGAACGTGGATGTATATGATCCTCTTGAATAATAATAAAATAATAGCAAAATCATCTAGAAATTTCACTTTTCCCGTGCAAATTGTTAAATTTTGGAGAAAGATATTTTCCAAAATAGGACCTTATTAATGATTGGTTGATTGATGTTATGCCTGTTAATTAATTTGTTTATGGCTTGTGTTCTTTAAAAAAAATCTAGTCTTATGTAGGTCCGAATGCTCCTCTTCCACCCGTAACCAAACGTGTATGATTATAATCTTGATATTATAAAATTGGATATTTTTCTATGTAACATTTCGCTATCACTATAGTATCATGTAGATTGTATAATGCCTGAACCTGGACAAATTTTTCAAAAGTTTAATACATTAAATAGGTTTGGTCCTAAAAATGTGGTAAAAATGAAGTAGACTGATATATACTACTTCGAACATGTATCACTTTCATCTTATAATTTGTTTTGTTCAGAAAAAAATAACGAGACAGTGTGAAACTAAACTATGCAATTTGAATATCTCTTATTTTCCCTTTTCATATCCATTCTTTGGGTTAAATAACTTAATATACATTATATCATCGACCATCATTTTTCAAACAAAAGTTCTTTTGAGCAGACATGTGTTACTTACTGGTTGTGCACAGCCTCGAGCAATAAAAAATAAATAAAATCAGAGGACTTTTATTTTTGGTTGAGACCTAATCTATACAATCTTTTTGCTAATTTACAGCTTGACACTGCAGAGATGGTCTCCTGCAATTAATAGAATTGTATTTAGACTGCCACGTGTACTCCCATAGTTCACTCATCAGCCCAAAAAATATCCCCCTCAACACCTTCATATTTTCTCTTCGACCCCACTACTTGTAAACAATGCACAGAGACCCTATTTATTTTTAATTGAAAATAAAATCCTCCTACCGCAAGTATTTATTATTTTATTAATATTAAATAATATTTTCCCCCCAAGGCCAACGACTTATCTAGAATCCAAATGTACTACTAATAAATATGTTAGTCAGAAAGTTATAAATGAATTCATTTTGACAAGAAAAAAAAAATTAATCAAAAAATTCTCCTTCAGACAATTTGGAAAAACGTAAGAGTTGCTTAAACCATAAACCTCAAAGCCTTGAGGAGACAAATCTGGCTCTACTTCTCTTTCCCAAAATTTATCTATAATCAAGTCTCCGACAGCAATCCAGAAGCGAAAAAGATAATATATATATATATATATATATATATATATATATATATCCAAGAAACGAAAGGATAAGTTTCGTTTTCTCGAGTTTTGAATCTTTTCAAAGATTTTGTTTTTTTTGGATGAATCGGGGATAAATAAAGGATGAAGATTCAGTGCAACGTTTGTGAGGCGGCGGAAGCGGCGGTGCTATGCTGCGCCGATGAAGCTGCGTTGTGTTGGGCTTGCGATGAGAAAGTTCACGCCGCTAATAAACTCGCCGGAAAACACCAGAGAGTCCCTCTCTCTGTCTCTAACTCTTCGATACCCAAATGCGACATTTGCCAGGTCTCCTGATCTCTTGATTTTCATTTATATTTCTTATTTGAACCGAATCTTTGATCTGATTTCGTATTATTACCAATGTTTTAAGTCCTCTCCTATGCAAAGTTTGAGTCTTTTTGAGGTATGAGAGGTTGCGAGTCTTAAAGCTCTGACATAAACCAGTTTCTTAGTTATTTGGAGTTTATTAGTGTAATAATATTATCCTGCTTGCAAAAAAAAATGATTTTATCTTAGATATGCTCTTTTTTTTCATATTGGGAATTTGACAGGAAGCTTCTGGATTCTTCTTCTGTCTGCAAGATAGAGCTTTACTATGTCGGAAATGCGATGTCGCAATCCACACTGTAAATCCTCATGTTTCAGCTCACCAGAGATTTCTTCTGACTGGGATCAGAGTCGGTCTTGAATCTACGGACACAGGTCCTTCTACAAAATCGTCACCATCCAATGATGATAAAACCATGGAGACCAAACAATTTACCATACCTACATCTGAGCCTCAGAAGATGGACGTTGATCATCATCATCATCATCATCATCATCAGGTAGCTTTACCGGAAACTAAAGTCAGTGATCACATTTCGACAAAGCTCCCTTTTGCAAGCAGTGGATCAGCGACTGGAAGCATTCCTCAGTGGCAAATAGAGGAGATTTTCGGATTAACCGACTTTGATCAGAGCTATGAGTACATGGAGAATAACGGATCATCTAAGGTCAAACAGTTACTTATCATAATATGTAATAAGTAAAGATTGGTCATCTTGGAAAGAAATAGAAAATAAAGTTTGGCTTTTTTTATTCATCTTTTTTTGGTTTCTCATTATGAAAAATCTGTTTTTTTTGCAGGCGGATACTAGTAAACGAGGAGATTCAGAGAGTTCTTCGATGATGAGATCTGGAGAAGAAGATGGAGAAGATAGCAACTGCTTGGGAGGTGAGACATCATGGGCGGTTCCACAGATTCATTCTCCACCAACAGCTTCTGGTCTAAACTGGCCTAAACATTTTAACCACCACTCAGTGTTTGTTCCGGACATATCTTCTTCAACTCCTTATACCGGTTCATCCCCTAATTAGAGAGTTGGGAAACGGCGGCCGTGGAGACGGTTCTAACAACTGCAACTATCTTTTGGCCGAGGAAAACCATCGGCTGGTCTGATAATAGATGTGAACTATCACTAAAATGATTTGGAAACTAGTGTACTGTAGTTGTTGGTCTGCAACTGAAAGTTGAATGTTCCTTGTTAGCTGATAAAGAAAAGAGGATCTTTTGGAAAAAAAAAAAATTTATTTGGTGAAAGATTGTATGGAGATTAAATTATTAATTTGGCTAACAGGATAACATGATCTTTCATCCAGTGTTGTTTGTTTAACCTTAGAATCCGAAAATGGATTAAGAAGCAACTTATCTAGAACGCTATGCAGATTAAAAGAACCAAAATTTATACATCAAATTAAAGTCTCGTAATCATCAAGTAGCTAATTTGCTTGCTAAATTCTAAATCCGTAAATACAATAAAAAAAACAGAGCGTCTTGACCCGAACTATATTAAAAGTTCCATCGAAAGTTTCATTTGCTGCCAGAAGCAGGAGCAGTCCAATGAGGTGGAATACGGTCGGAAACAGGCAAACCAGTAGGAGTGGGCATAGTTTTGACATTGATGTCAAGAGGATACAATCGATACTCGATGTCAAGCTCTCTGCAAATCTTGGCAATCTCTTCAACAAGTTGAGATCTTCGAGCCCATTTCTCTCCCATATCTTGATGATTCATTCGATGTGTTGGCCAAACCGCAATCCTCACACTGTTCAATGACTCCATGTCTTTGAATACTATCATTGGCGCTGGATACCAATGATCCTTCTTCCCCTCGATGTAACTATCACAACGAAATGCAGGTCATAAAAATATAAGTATTCATGTTGTGAAAGTGTATTTAAGTTTTGCAATGTACCTTGTGATTCTCTGCTTGATGAGGATGATTTTCTCAGCTGGAGTAGTAATATGAACGGAGAATTCGATTCCATCTCCCATATCGGGACTACGGTAATAGTTTCCAATGGATTTAGTCCATAGCAGACTGTTCGGGTACACAACTTTCTGGTTATCAAACCTCAAGAACACAGTTGTCAATATGTTCATCTCTTCCACAACCATCTGGAGAAAAACAAAGAATCAAAAAGAGTTTTCTTCTAACATTACAATATCGAAAACTGAAAAGTTTAATTTACCTGGACTCCGTCGATTTCACATCGATCGCCTACATCAAAGGGGTGTATCACAAACAAGTAGATGATAGATTCGAATACTATCTTGCACATGTTTCCAAATATGAATGCGACAACCACGACTTGCGAGCTCATGACCACGAGAAATTTGGTGGAAGTGATTCCAAGTATGATAAGCCAAATAATGAGTATGATGATTCCAACTACGATATTCACCATCTTGTGAAGCCTGTCCACTGCTGTTTTGGTGTCGTTTAGGGTCAACGCAAGAGCTCTTCTCTCTCTGAAAGCATTCACCTGTGAAAAATGTTTGTGCAAATTCATTAATATCCGAATATATTAAAGATTGTAAATTCATCATTCAAACTTCTTACCACCCAGTTTTTGAGAGATGATTTACTGATCCGATTCGTCTCAGTGGCTCCTTCAAAGAGACTTAAAGTCTTCAAAGCTTCGTCTTCTTGCAGAAACCGCGAAATGTCCTTCGCGTAGATGAATCTAAATAAGAACACGTGCAAATGGTACTGGTTAATATCCATAATGTGATATGGTCAAGGCGTTGGATGTTACGTAAAAGAGAAAATTTGATTTACTTACTTTGATCCCGGCTTGGCGACATTGTGAAAGATCTTTCTTGCAGCGAGCTTTGCCTCAAACTCACTCCTGATTTGGTTTCCTTTATCATCATCCAAGTTTGGATCTTGTAGCTGTTCATCTAAAGTGGTAAGTGATCCATGCCGGATTATATTCATCAGCCTCTTCATTTTCCACGCCGAAACATTCTTAGTATTCAGCTTATGAAGGCTATCGATCGTAATCCCTTTTTTGTCTCCTCTTCCTCCTCCTCCATCAGAGAGAACGCGAGAGAACAACGGGCTTTTCTCGATCACCGTCGGACTTTTCTGAGCCCCTGACGTAATCTCAACACCACTAGGATTCTGAAACTTCTTAACCTCGACGCTGATTCTCTCTTCTTCTTCCTCGTTTCTTTGGATCTCAATCAAAGGAGGACCTGAGAGCGTCTCAATCACGTACTGAGTAAACAAAGACTCTTGAATCCTATCGAAGTAAGTACTCATATGGAACGAAGAAGCAAGAACCTTAACCAATAGTGTCTTCACGAGCCACAACAAGAACCCAACCAATAAACACACAAAGATTTTAGTCACAACACGAAGTGCCTTGGTGTTTGCTGCTTCAGCCACTTTGTCATCGAACAAGAAATGCCAAGCGAGTAAAACAAGTCCTAACCATAAGCAATTCTGCACCGCCTTTCGAATACCGTAAACGAAGTACAAAACTCTTTTTCTCAAAAGAAAGTTCCTTTCCACGAAGAAGACGACAAACTTAACGATCCAACTAGAGACTAATCTACCACAGAACAACACTAAAACCATTGTTACCCATTTCCATAGCTGAAGATCCCAGAGTATCTTCTTACGCAAGAAAGGTATCGCAAGTGTGCAAACCAAAGCAGCGATTATCAGTATCAAACTCAGCCATTCCAATACAATCCATAGACTAAGTTTATCTTTCCTGTACTCTTCTGGTAAATCCTCTTCCGCAAATGGATCGTCTTCTTCTTCCTCTCCTTGATTTTTAGGGCTTCTCCCGAAAAACCCTGATTTTAACTGCCCTGATTTCGGTATTCGACCCGATTTCATCTCCGTCGCTTGCGGAGGCAATGGCGGATTCGGTGTTGGTGGATCCGAAAGCCGTGACCTAGTTCGCATCTTCAGCAAATTTGTAGAGTTTCTCTGAGTCGGAGTGTTTCCACTACACTTGACAACTTCTCCGTCGGCGTTGTTGTTGTTGCTGCGGCTGTCTCGTCTTCCAACGGCGTCGGGTTTGGTGGTGGCCCCAGCCGAAGACTCTCTGGCTGACGCCGGAGACTCCGAAACCGGAGGTAAACCCTTCGACTGAAGCTCGTCCATACTTAAATCCATATCAAGAGAAATATCGCCGGAAGCTTGCTGTTTATGCAGAAACTGACCAATTAGCTTCGTGGGAGGATCCTCGCCGCGCCGAAATTCAAAAGCCTCATCATCACATTTCTCCTCCTCGGACACGGCCACGGTGGATCTCTCACCATCAGCCGCCGCATTAATCCCTTTATGAAGGTTACCTTGACCATCAGTCCAGAAATCGTAACTTCCGTCTCTCCATATCTTTTCTCTCCCGTCTCCGGGCTCTCCATTGCTGGTTCCGTTCTCGTCGTCGATTTTGACGATTACTTCCCGCCGGTCAGCCGAATCAACGGCCATGGTTTACCGAGACAAAAAATAGAAAGATATAATCCAGCGAATATGGGTTTCGCGTACACAACACCGATTAGAAAGAAAGAAAAAGCGAAACAAAAAAAATCTTCACACACTTTTGGGTAACTGTAAAAGCTACAAGAGATAACGCTTTTGTTTCAGATCAAAGCTCGGTGATGACTGAAGAGATATATAATAATAATAATAATAATAATAATAATAATAAAGAAATTAATTTTATATTACCAAGGTATGACGCGTGTTAGACAATCGCTACCACCCAACAACATCGTCATCATCATTCATCACTTTGAAATTTGGACGACACACATCTCTTCTCTCTCTGTCTTAATTTCTATATCAAACTTTGCATCGGCGTTTTATATATTTTTTTTCCCGTCAAACTTTAGGTAAACACTCTCTCTAGTCGTAATTTCGTCAAATAATGTTTGGTATTTAATTTTGTGGATATCATTTACATATTTTATTTGATTATATCGAATATTTTTTAAAAAATTAACAATTCGATTTTTTGGGTCTTTTTTAAAGAGTTGGTCCGTCTGGAATGTACATTCGTCACGTGTATGATTCATTACGGAAAACGATGAATATTGTATTTAATAGTTCATTGAGTTCAAAAAGTAGTTCTCTAATTTTAAAGAAACGTTCCAGAAATGAGAAAGTTACAAACTTGCGCCATTAAAACATTATTAGAGAAGAACATACTGTGAAGAAATTTGATGATATCCTCACCGAACACACGAACAATAAAAATTAAATGTATCTATAAAGTATAAACTTTCTGAAATTCTTCACTATTTATTTGTCAAAGTAACCGGAGTCTACACGCGTGAGTCTTGAGGTTAGACGATAATTTGACTTTGAGATAGAAAAAGCGAGATTTGCGGTGTTACAACTCACGCGTTTGAGAAGCGCGTGTGGTATGTCAGCTGTGTATTGGATGTCACGGCCCATGGGCCATTGTCGTATCTTAATTCTGGACCACAGGTTCGTAGAAGTAACGCAAAAGTGGTTCCTCTTCCATGTTTCTAAAACTCTCCAAGTTCGTCTCGCTACATCACAGTGGATGCTTATGTTTTCACTCTATAGAGGCTTGGAAAATATAAAATTGCTCACCAGAAACATTTTATCTTTATGTAACGTAAAAACATTATAGTCGACTACAGAATATGGCAATAAGCTAAAAGAGAGATGATAGGTCGAAAAATGACAAAAAGAATGTGTACGTGAGAATCACGACTGTTTTTCTTTTTAGTCACCAACTCTTGTGTCCTTTATTAATGTCTTTTTCTGACAGTTTCAGAAATTAATTTATCTGCTGCATTTTGATGAATTCCTGAGATATATAATCACTCAACAAAGTTTGGATTTCATGTTAAAGAAAGTGATCAAGAGAAGGGATCCCAAGAGATTTTGACAGTATTCTCTTATCTACTGGAGAATCTCATAGAATTTTAATTCCCTAATTGTTGTGGGACTATTGTTACATAACATAGTGTATTTATACATGATAGAATAAATACGATCGTTCACATCAAGAGACCCACAAAAAAAAAAAAAATCTATCCTCACTGAGGAGCCATGACTATTGTGCCAGGTTTTACTTGACCCAATTCTGGAGTATAAACTGCTGTATCAAAATCGCAACGATGCTTCCCAAGCTTATGTTGATCACGTTGACTACATCATTGTTTAGCTACAAAATAGCCAAATGGTCACCAAAAAGGAGGGTCTCAGCAGATATAAAGGATAGAGAATGGACAAAACGACAACTCAAATTGCATTCTTGTTTTGTAGGAAGCTAACTGCAAAAATGGCTTCACATGATATAACTCAACCAGTTTTACGAAATGGGAATTGTTTTTCCACTCAAGCCAGTTATATAGCACCGCTGCCAGAAGCGACGCAATTTTTCATCTGATTATCATTTTTCTTACATTGACAATAAGTAGACAGAAAGAGAGCAATAGACAAGGAAAAAAAATTAGTTGAAGTGAGCTTACCCATTTGAATCCCTCCTTGTCTTGAAAAGATGCACCTATTATGCTCTCTCCAAGATTAGCAATCTGGGACGCTAGTACACATACAGCTGCTTCTGGAGGAGTTATCTGTTGTCGAGAGACCAAAAGAAAAATAATTTTGCAATCATGCATGTTAAAAAAGGTGCACTTCAGAAAAATAAATATAAGTATCCCGCTTTTCATTCACGAGCAAGTCTATGAATCTTACTATACGTGCAATTTAGTTATGTGCACCCAAATTTTTGGTTACTTTACTTTCATCCAGCTGTCTTTCAGTGGCCATATGATAAGGCAGTCACTACATGTGGGGTGTTTATAAGAACTAGTCCCATCTTTATCAACATGTGAAAAGGGAATTTTTGGAAGCAATATAAATTAGATACTTTCATGTTCCTCAACAACAGTAATAAATAACGTCTAATACCTGACCCAGGAAACAGCCAACAGAGGCAAGAAAAAATGATGCTAAAAGTCCAGCCAATGTTCCTTCAACACTCATAGCTCCCTCGGTTCCTCTTGGTACAATCTTAAATGTGGTGGCTAAATACCTGCCAATTCGCTCCAGTTAGTAATAAGACAAAATGCATGCAGAATATTTCAGTAGTTAACTGGTTTTATGCTAAGCCATCGCAAGTTCATTGACACACTTTCGACAGAAAACTGACACAAATCTTAGCTACTTGTTTCAAGAACACAACCGTTACAGAAGAGGCAATAACTGAAGAAAAGCAGCATACTCACGTCACTTTTCCATAAGCTTTTCCTATCTCGCTCGAGACGGTGTCGGACACTTTAGTGCAGAAACTGGAAACAAAACCAAGCCGGAAAAGCTGGGAAAAGGCTGCTCCTCCCACTTGATATATTGAAAGAAAAGCACAGACACAACCAGCAGCACTTGAACCAATCACACTGCGTGGTCCTCTTCTACCTTTTTTCTTCTCAGCCACGCCTTGTGCTTCCTTTTCCGACATTTTAACCTTTGTTGCAGCTGTTCCCTGTGATATTGTAAATCATCTAAACCAACTTCAACGCCAGAATCAATTGCAAATTTAGTGTTACTCTTTCCAGCTCTCGGTCGGAGAAACAAAATTTAAAAATTTAAAACTCTAAGGAAATTTACAGAGTAGAGACGAATCATCTCAATGTTGAGCATGATCAGACGACCTCGCTCCTTATCTTAAGTTTCAATCTACAGAGATAATACACTGCCTATTACAAATCTCTACCTACAAGGATTACGAATCCTTGTCCAACGTCTCCAAAAATTGAATTCGTTTTCAAAACCAAGAATCATGCCCAAGATAAATCAAGAGAAAAAATCTTCTTCTTGTTAAATATTGAAATCTTATAAGATCCCTTCAATTATGATTCACAATTCCTACACTAACCGATAACGTAGCTAAGTAATTTATCTAAATTCTACGGACATTCTTCAATAATCTGCTCGAAATCAAAAATCAAATAAGCGCATTTCTATGTTCTAAGAGTAAGCGACCGAATTACGGTATAACGATCAAATTAATTACAAGTGCACTTACTATGACGAAGTAAGCAGCGACTAAGAGAAAACCAGCAGAGCCATACGCCCGCCAAGTTAAAGTACCGAGCAAGAATGCGGCGGCGATTCCGGAAGCGGACAATCCAGTAACAAGAAGCGGTGAGCCGAGAACAAAAATCAATAAAGTGTTAGCCACAGCGGATTTCCAGGAAGGTGATGCCGATTGGATCAGCTTCATCGCCTCCGTCACCACCCCTTGCACCGATGTCGCCGCCATAGCACCGTCGGCTCTGCTTCCCGGCGATAGAGTTCCGTTGGAAAAGGATTCCAGATTACGATGTCCAAATCGGCAGGATCTAGAGAATGGAGAGGGAGAAGAAAATCCCGAGAATTTCGGAAATCGCAGAGGTAAAACTGATATAGAATTTAAGAGTAGAGTTGACGAAATCGAAGCCATGACCGTGTATACACTCTGCTTGCTTCCGAAGACCTGAGAAAAAAAAAAGGAAATGAAAAAGAAATCAGCGTTTTGCGCTGGATCCGGAGCTCCTAATGAGTCGGATCCTGAACCCGTTATATTATCTTTCTCTTCCTTTAAATGAGCTTATTTACAGTTATTGCCACCGCTGTTATTTACTGAAGAACCCAATCTTATCCGAGAAATTGGAAGAGCAGAGAAAACAAAAATGGCGGTTCTCTGTTCGTCTTCGACAGTTATACTCCCTTCTTCTTCGGTGAAAACCTCCGGAAGTGACAGAAGGTCACCGTTTTTAGGCTTCTCTCTAACGGCTATCTCGAAGCCGTCGGTTCGAGTCGGCATTTATGCGAACACGAAAAGGGGATTGCAGGTGAAGTGTGAAGCCGAGCAGGCAACTACATCCCTTGTTCCGGCGAATCAACGGTGGATGTTCGACGAAGAGGAAGCAAATGGCCCTGTAACGATTTTTTCTCTATCTATCTCGCTCTTGGTTTAGCTTCAACGCTTTTGTTATTCACAACTCTGAAACATTGTTTGCTTACCATACTTATAAAATGTCGAATTTCTGCGCGTCACTGGAAGTTTCCATGGACTTTTGTGAAAGATACTGAGTATGTGAAGCATGGGTCGATTTATTTGGCAGTGGACTTTGGCTTTGACTCCATACTCGGACCGTGTACTCTAATGGATTTGAAGATTGATTTTTTAAAAAAATATGGGAACTTTTTACTTCTTCCCTTTGTGTTTGAGAATGGGTTCTATTGAAGTCATAAACTTTCTGATGCACTCAAAATTCCCAGTATCTTATTTCTCTACAGACGGTTTAGACTTTGGATTGTAGCTTTATTGAGTCGATACTGGAAATTTCCATGGAAATTTGTGAAATATACTGGGAACTTGAAACTCGACTCGGTTTATTTGTTAGTGGACTTTGCCTTTGACTCTGGCTGCATATGTATAAGTATCTGTCCGTATCTGCTTGTTCGTGCATCAGATACTCAGAAGGATTTGAAAATTGATTTTTTTCTTCTTGATCCGTAAACTGGGAACTTTTACTTCTTCACATTGTGTTTGAGAATGGGTTGTGTTAAAGTTATAGACTTTGAAAAGCTTTATTGAATCTATACTTTGATTTACAGGACATCTGGAACACAACATGGTATCCAAAGGCTTCAGACCATGTGAACACGGACAAGCCCTGGTATGTGGTCGATGCAACCGACAAGATTCTCGGTAGATTAGCATCAACCATTGCTAATCACATCCGTGGGAAGAACCTTGCCTCCTACACTCCAAGTGTCGACATGGGAGCGTTTGTGATTGTGGTATGAGATTCTTTAACCACCTGTAGAGAAATAAGAAATTTGATAAGCTTTTTTTGATTTTTGTCTTGATGGAACTATATGATGTGTTGTCACTTGCACTAAAGACTGTGTGAAGTGCTCATTTCATGTATATGTTTTTCTTTTGGTCATTTGACTGGTTTGGTTTAAGGTGAATGCTGAGAAAGTTGCTGTATCTGGAAAGAAAAGGAACCAAAAGCTGTACAGGAGGCATTCAGGTCGACCTGGTGGTATGACAGTAGAAACCTTTGATCAATTGCAGCAGAGAATCCCAGAAAGAATCATTGAGCATGCTGTTCGTGGAATGCTTCCAAAGGGACGGGTTAGATAGATGATTCCTTGCCTTTATCAGTCTCGTTTAATTTTGTATAATTTGATTACTAGTTTTCACGCTCCCTCTTACATAGTCTGATCGTTTTGTGGCAGCTTGGGAGAGCCCTATTCAATCACCTGAAGGTGTACAAAGGCCCAGAACATCCTCATGAGGCACAGAAGCCGCTTGATCTGCCTATCAGGGACAAGAGAATACAGCTGCAAAAATAGAAAAACAATGGAATATCTCTACTAAGTTCTACCATTATCGCCAAGCGCAGTTTTTTCTTCTCGGGTTTCTGTAGTTTCTTCATCTCAAAACTAGAGGAGACTTTGCAGATTCTTGTTTCTATTGCTTGGAACTATCAACTCTATGCTATAAAGTTTTCTAATGTAAGATATCTTTCATCTTTGATTCAGTTTTTGCTGCTAACTATCTTCTTCAGAAATCAGACATATTTAAAGATGATATGTAACCAATAACGAAACCAAATTGGTGTAGAGAACTCCAAATTTTCATAATAATTTGGCTAATCAAAACATCATAAGCAAGACCAATCACTATCCAACAAAACCATCTCAATGAGGTCACAGATGCAAGAAAATAAGAACACTTAGGCCTTAATCCAGTAATCACTAGAAAGGCTAATAAGTAAATCTACCAATCTACGCTCCTACCGATCGCTATTAATGGACTAATAGCTTCTTTTCGCCTGCAATTCCACGAGAAAGAACCCGAAAATGAAGCTTAGAATGAGAACGCGATCCCAGTAGAGCCAATCTCGTCTCCTATCTTCAAACCCCTCCTGTAGACAAAATCATTGCGCCAGCTATTCTTTAGACAATAGTGGGTCTGTCTCGTTTTCGATCTCATCAGAACCATCTCGTGCGTAGTGTGCTTGTCGGTGTCGTACACATCAGCCGTCATCCCATATCCTTGTCTGAGTTTGTTCTTTTGGTCATCTTTAGAGATATGTCTCAGAATGTGCATCTTAGTGACGGCATTTCTCAGATAAAGGTGCATACGTATATCGCTCTTGCTCAGTTTCTTCTTGATGATCCGTGGATCAGCGATGAAAAGAGTTGGTTCCGTCGAAACTCCGTCTCGCTTCTCCTTTTCATTTTTCAAGCAATTAGTCGTCTTCTTCAAGCCATCATCTGTGGTTCTGTGTTCATCGAAGAAGCAGAGGAGAGAGATGTCTGTCTCTATTTCCTTGTGTTCCTAAGCAAGGGAACATAATGTACTTCTTCAAGAAAGTTTAAAAATCCCATTTTTCTGCTAAGTTTGATCGAACAAATCCAAAATCAGAATTCGTTTATGTATTAAAACTCTCAGCTGTTAATGTTATTCTTATTAAGCACCACACAGATGATGGAACTTGTGCAGGTCAACGATCTCGCCGGCTTGTAATAAAAATAAGAATGGGCCCCACTTTTAGAGACAGGTACTTCGAAATGGATATAAAAATAATTTAAATATTCGTGACAATAAAAAGACATAATTAAAATATAAAATACAATACACGTTTCTGGCATTAATGAGTAATTAACGCGGATTAGTTTTCGAAAAGAGTGCGTGGAATTGAATAATTGATTCATAATTTGGTTATTTAATAAAGAAAAGCTATATCGTATTTATTACTCATATCACACACACTCTCTCTCTCTCTGCTTGTCAACGCTGCGAATTCTTCACCATTTGCCTCTTCTTCTTGCTCCGAGATGTGGAGGTTTTGCTTCTGTTTACCATTCTTACTCTTTGATATCGGTGTAGCCAAGGCTTCCGAGTCTTCTGCGTCGATTTTCCTCCCTAGTCAAACCGGCGTTGACGGTTCACGCGCCGGTTGTTCATCGAATCCTGTTTGCTCCTCGCCGGATCCAAACCTGAACTACAGGCCGATCATCGGGATTCTGAGCCACCCCGGCGATGGCGCGTCGGGTCGGCTGACCAATGATACGAGCTCGACTTACATCGCGGCTTCGTATGTGAAGTTCGCCGAGGCAGGTGGAGCACGTGTCATCCCTCTCATCTACAACGAGCCTGAAGAACTGCTCTTCCAGGTCATTCTGATTCCTCAAATCCTTGTGTTTAAAATATGGCTGCACTTAACTTTGGAATGTCAAAGTAAAATTATGATTTGAATGTTGCTATTTTTGTTTGATTTACGAATTGGATTTGCTTCACAAAAAAAAAAAGCTATCTTTTGGTGAATTACATTTTGGAATTTCAGAAGCTCGAACTAGTCAATGGTGTGATATTCACTGGTGGTTGGGCTAAAAAGTATGAATATTTCGAGATCGTCAAAAAAATCTTCAATGTAAGTTGCAATCGTTCAATACTTATCTGTTTTGTTTCATGTTACCTGAATATTATTTTTTATTTTATTTTTGCGTTTGGTGTAAAATATAATTCCTAAATATTTATTTATGTTTCTCACAGAAAGCGTTGGAAAGAAATGATGCTGGAGAGCATTTTCCAGTATATGGCATTTGCCTCGGATTCGAGCTTATGTCAATCATTATAAGTCAGGTGACTCTTTTCTTCTTTCCTTCTTTATAAAAGTTAATCCCTTCTAGACTTTGTGGAGTCACTGGAGTTTTCTATAAGTGAAAGAGTCTTCCTTCCTTCCTTCACACTGTCTCATGGGTAGTCAGGGAACTTTAAACTAGAGTTTTCATGAATATAGATCTGATAATACAGTATAGTG
This sequence comes from Streptanthus diversifolius, assembly GCA_039880935.1. NCBI lineage: Eukaryota > Viridiplantae > Streptophyta > Magnoliopsida > Brassicales > Brassicaceae > Streptanthus > Streptanthus diversifolius. Next base: position 1,054,468 of record JAXGFM010000015.1, on the reverse strand, counting down.
CACTTTGGGATCTGCAGGCTCCATTCTAAAACATCTAATCCTTGTCTTTGTAACAGAACAGAGACATTCTTGAAAGATTTGATGCAGAAGATAATGCGTCAAGTCTCCAGTTCGTTGAAAATGTTAATATAGAAGGAACCTTATTCCGAAGGTGCATAGCTTTTTCATGATGCTTTTGGTTTTTTATATATATATTAATACCTCACATTTTTGCAAATTATTTCACACATAATTGTATTGTGTCATATTTGCAGGTTCCCTCCAGAGTTGTTGAAAAAACTCAGTACAGACTGTTTGGTTATGCAGAAACACAAGGTTAGTATTGCGACCTCTAGTTTTGCAGCGTTTGTTTACCTGCCTTTATGGTTAGGCAAATTTTCTTGCCATGTCTGCTCTCTTTTCTTGAATGGTTACCTATTTATTCTCATTCTATGATACGAATTGTTATTATTCTCCAGTGGGGTATTACACCAGCAACATTTGAAGCCAATCATGCTCTGTCTAGTTTCTTTGAAATCGTCACAACCTGCATTGATGAAAACAGCAAGGTAGTAAAAAAAAAACCTAAGGATTCTTCTACATATTCTATAATTTGACCTTTACTCTTAAACTGATCTAATTATATTTCCTTGCAGACTTATGTTTCAACTGTTAAAGCAAAGAGATACCCAATAACTGGCTTCCAGTGGCATCCTGAGGTATACTCCACTAGTTATGAACTTATGTCTCTATTGTGTTATATTGGTGAACAACTTTTATTCATAAAAATTGCTCTTTTGTACAATAAATTATCTGTAGAAAAATGCATTTGAATGGGGTTCATCTCAAATTCCCCACTCAGCGGACGCGATCCAAGTGACACAGTACGCTGCAAGTTATTTAGTCAGGTAAGTTCTCCAATCAGCATAGAAGGTTTCCACAGTTTTCCAACAACGTTTTTGTACTTGTTCCTCTTGGATTTCCGTTTGAATGTTGGTGCAGTGAAGCTAGGAAGTCACTGAACAGACCGTCTTCTGAAAAAGTGCTGAGCAACCTTATATACAACTACAAGCCTACGTACTGCGGATACGCAGGGTAAAGCCACTTGGACCAACTTTACACACATCACTTGTTTTCTTGTTGTATATTTTAACGATTCTTTGGATTATCTATCTCGCAGGAGGGGTTATGACGAAGTTTACATTTTTACACAACCAAGATCCCGTATATAAGAACGTCCTCGGTCTTCTTTAAAGAATCAGTGATATGAAGTGCATGTGTTCTCTAATCTGATCTCAAATTTAGGAGCCGATTGTTTTGGCTCGCCTGCATGGTTTCTCTACTAGTTCTGTTTATTATCTCTTTGGAATTGGATCCTTTCCAAGGTTGAGTTGGTATTTTGTTTGTCTTTCTAGCAATAAGATTTGACCTCGGAGATTGAACTTCTTTGGAATGGATTTACGACGATTAGTGACATAGAGAACTCATGAAGATAGGATTCACTAAGTAGCTTGCTTACTTGTGAAGATAACAATTTAGTACGGCAAAAACTTAACCTTAGAACAAGCATCGCTCACCGTAGAATGCAAGTAAACAAGGGACTGGATATAATAAATATAATCGATCACAGAAAACAGACTGAAACTAGCCATTTGAATAAGATAAAGACAATCATAAAATCCCATAATAACAGATGAGAACCTAGGGGCCAAGGTCAAACTAGCTCTGTGAATGTTATAAAAGTCGTAATTAAAACACTTCCATAAGCTTCACATCCTCTACATGGTCTTGAAGGGTGAAAAACTGAGAATGCTTAATCGCTTCCATTCCTTGGATTCCAACTCTTGTGATTGTGTTTGTCTCGGTATTGTAGTACAAGAGGTACTGAGGGGTCGACGACGACAAGACAATTTCATTTGTCCGAGTTAATCCAACAATGCGTACACATGTCTCTCCAACTATATTCTTCCACAAGGCAGGCAATACGTATATATGCTCCGACCATTCCTGCTTTTCGACATCTTCAAGAACCCGCAACTTAATACTTGTACAGCTTCCATTGATAGTTTCTTCAGGCCCAAGTGAAGCTAATTTACCATTGTAGTTTATCAGAGGTGCACAGCGAAATAACTGAGTGAAAGTGTCAGTGTCTTTAACAAATCTGAACTTCTCTGACCTAAGATCAAAGCAAACGATTACGAAATCCCCTAAAGACCTTTCCGCTGGATAATACAGAACCCCATCGATGCATATATGGTGATATTTATAATTAAGAGTATAGGGCACCGAACATTCGATCTTTCTCCATGATGGTTGTCCAGTTCCTCCTAGTGTCAAGACTTGATGCTCCTCCGAGACCAGCCATCGACTTCCATAAAACACCCAGGTCATGGACAATACCTTGTATTGTTTCTCTATCGGATCATATCCAAAATAGCTCCTCACTCCAATCTTTCTCCTCGACTTCACTTGGGGTAAGATCAAGGATTGTCCGGTACTAGGGTTACATATCACCGACATGTGCCCCTTTCCCTTTAAAACCCGTTCAATTCTGAGAAAGACCAAACCTCTGATTGCACTAACTCTTATATCAAATGAAAACTCATACTGAATTTTCATGCGATAGTAACTGGTCGTTAAAAGAGACGAGTTCTCATCAAGACTTTGAGGCTGAGGTGAGGAGAAGATGAACACATGACCATCTTTCATGCAGGCGAACAATAGCTGCGGGCGAGCCGAAGATCTGGTCAAGAACAAGTCCGTGAAATAAGGGAGTCGAAGAAGGTTAGCCCAGCGCTTCGATACGCAGCGACATCTTGCTATAGATTTCGCCGGCAGTCTCAATAATATGTCGACAATTAGATCAATTGGGATCGGATCTGCGCTTTCTCTTCCATCAATCAAGGTCTTCGATCGCTTGTTGGCTTGTGTGACGGGACGAAGATCCTCCGACTCCGAAACATTTTGCGGCGGTGTTTTCATGGAATAGACACTGTAGTTAAAACCCTAAAAGGGTCATGTCACAGAGACTTTGGCTCTGCTCCTTTTAAACCACTTCAGGCGGATAACAATCTCAAGTAGAATCTGTGACGTAATGGGCTGAGAGTAAGCCCATGTACATACACTTAGGGCCTGTTGTGATGGTCTTATAGCTGATGTATATCTTTCTTTTCTTTTTTATTTTAAAAACATTTATAGGTGATGTATTTTTTAAAAAACTACACTGAGTGTACGAGAATCGCTTACTTAAAATAAAAAAATTGAGAAAACTGCTAAAAAACCAGTGATATTAGCAAACAAAACTAAAAAATCCACAAATTTTTATTTATGTCATTTAAATCATAAATTTTTAAAAAATCTTTAATTTAAACTTATATTTATATTGACTATGCAACATACATAAATATAAATTTAAAATATATATTTTTAAAATATTAAAGTTGGTAATTATTTTGGCTTCAGTTTGAAAAATTCAAAGTTTATATGTAGTATCCAACTTTGTTTATTAGTTTAGTTTTTGGGTTTTAATACCACTTGGTACGATCGTATAATAGTTGTCTCCTAAAATCATTTCAAAAGTATATGGATGGAAAATTGATGATGACGATAGACATTGACTTATTTTTGTATCTATCTGTTTTAACGATTGTTTGGATCATCTGATATGGTGGATTCTGTAGAAGAGGTTACGACGAGGTTTACATTTTCACACAACAACGATCCCTTCTCTAAGAACATTGTCTCGTGTGTTTGTACGGTTGAACCAGTGAGGCTTCTTGAACTCTGCTAGTATTTGTGAACTGTTTGTAACTCATGATGTCTATTGCTTGTATCTGTAAAGTGTATTTTTTACTTGAAGAAATATCAAATAACAACCTCGATGTTCAGCAATATAATAATAGACTCTCCTTTGATTTTTTTTTTTTTATTTTCCTTAAAAGAGTACAAAACAAAATGTGTGTTGGGTTCAGACGTTTAATATATATATGTTATGGGCTCAACAAAGCCCAGTTACGGTTGGTATTTGCCTGTCTTCCTTTCGCAAACCGAACTCTTTGAGTTGCAAAACTTTCCGGTTCATCTCTAAGACCGGTATTCTCATCTAACAAACCGAGTCATGCCAACCAGATTCTACTGTTCTTCTTGGAACACTGCCCTCTGAATTTCTCCCAAGCAAACTTCTTCGATTTCTCTATTGGACCAATCGTGTGGTCTCGTTTCTAATCGTAAGTATTCTTCTTTTTCGAAGTTTTGTTTCGATCTTAAAGTAGATCTTCTTAGGAGGAGTTAAATAAAGAGATTGATAAACCCTAATAGTTCAGTTCTATCGTTAAGATTTTCCTAGATTACTCGATATTACTGTTTTAGAGACTGATGCTTAGGAAACGGATGGAATCTTTGCATCAATTTTTGGATTAGATATCCTATTTTCCACCCTCAGAAATCAGAACTAGCTTTGATGCTAGTAGCTTACAAGTTCTTCATTTCAAATTTCTTAAGCTTCTGTTATGATCTGTACAAGGGTGAGAAATTTGAAGACTGAATTTCTTGCGAAGAGGCATAAATGGGGAGGATAATGGAATGGGCGGCAAGATCTGATCACCTGGGAGGAGTTCCAAGGAAAACTGTGATAATGGCTGTTGGTGCGTTTGCGAGAGCAGTAGCGAATCTTTGCAACAAAACCACAGTTCACAATGCAGATACTCTTATGACTCTTGTCCGTTCACGACCACCCGGTGTTCCTCTCATCACTGTTAGTAATCACATGTCCACGTTAGTTAAAGTTAAAACCTTAAGAATCTGATCTTTTCTTCTTGTCATCATTTTCTACTCACTTGCACTTTCGATGTTGAGCTATTTCGTTTTTCGTTGTGTTTGTTCTAATTAGTTTAGATGATCCAGTAATGTGGGGAGGGTTCAAGGGTCTTCTTTCCTTTGATCCAGAACTGGCTCGATGGGTACTTGCTGCAGAGGACATATGTTTCAAGAATCCTATTTTCTCCTACATCTTTCGCACTGGTAAGTCGTCTTTTGTTTTGTTGCTTCTTTCCAGGTGAAATGAAAGACTGTATTAAGTGATTTGGACTTGTGTCGACATTAGACCAACTATTTACTATATTTGGTAGTTGCCTTCTTCACAAAAAGAATAATTTCTCAAGATGAATGTTAACGATTTCTTTTGAGCAGGTAAATGTATACCTATAACTAGAGGTGGTGGAATCTACCAAGAACACATGAGTGAAGCTCTCGAGCGATTGAAAGATGGATCTTGGGTAAGTTATCTTTGCACATTTGACCCAATAGTGAAATCTTTTCTGACCTCTAACCTTTGGTTTTAATCATGACTAGTAGTTGCATACCTTCCCAGAGGGCAAGGTGTTTCAAGAAGATGCGCCTATAAGACGACTTAAATGGGGAACCGCAAGCCTCATCGCCCGTTGCCCAGTTACTCCAATCGTCTTGCCAATAATTCACCGTGGTTTTGAGGAGGTAAAATGTCGTAATTCTTCCAGATTCATCTAAAGCCCTACTTAACTCTATAATCGTTTATACATCTATAGCTAAATGCCTGCGGTAACAAGAATAAGCCATGAAGTATGCATCCATTTTCCAAAACTCGGCACTTACTTACATTGTTCTAACCACTTAGATGATGCCGGAAAAGTACTTCTATGGTAGAAGACCACCATTACCGCTCTGCAACAAAAACCTTCAAGTTGTGGTTGGTGAACCAATCGAGTTTGATGTTCCCATGATGGTTGAGACCGCTGTCTCGGCCTCCCGTCAAGTAACGGCTCCTCTTCAAGAAGCGAAATGGCCTGTGCTCTCTTCTGCTGGCAAAGAGCTAGACGAAACTGCACAGATATTCCTTTACACAGCTCTTTCCGAGAAGATTCAGTCCTCATTGGAAACATTGAGACTGTTAGCCAAGCGGTTGTGACTTCCGGTTGGGAACTTCAGATCAGAATCGGGTTCACAATTTTGAAGTTTCCGCTTTAGATCCGTTACGGTAATCAATTATTTCCTTTGTTTATTTTTTTTTTCGAGCTGGGTATATTCTACAAAGTGTAATAAGAATGAAATTGTAACAACTTAAATTTAAATAACTCGCATCTTCAATTATCTTATCAATAAGAACTAAAAAATTTAAATATATGCACCCTAGAAAACAACAAAAACATAAAATGTTTAAATATTCGGGACAAATCCCCTTGAAATCTCAGTGTCCAAATGATTAGTTATTTTTATAAAATGTAAAAAGACCGTTATTTGTGTGTTGTCTGTAACGCCGATGATCTGGCAAGTTCTGTCTCTCTGCTGAATCATTGATGTTGGACAGAAGCAGCTTTGAACGACCAGTTTGAACAGAGAGAGAAGTTTCTGATAAGAGACAAACGTGGGTGGCACACAAACGCGGCGGCCACGTGAGACTATCGAGCCACAGGTGCTGCGAGTGGTTACTACGCGATCGAAAAAAAACAGTTTTATGGGCCCTACAGGGTCACGCCGGGGACGCACCATCACGTGAAAGGAAACTTCCAATGTCAGCGAAAACGGTTTCATGGTATTTTCGTAAATCGGATCATGTTTTTGGGGTAAATGTTAGCTCTTGCACGTGGTAAATGGGGCTCCATGTGTGGTAAATTGGTAAATTTAGGCCTAATCGTGGGTAAAGATATATGTTCCCACGTGCTAGGTCCGGAGGACACGCGTGACATCATGTAGTGGTGATTTCGTAAATATAGGGTCAAATCTCGGGTAAATTGGGTAGTCTAGGCTATTTGTTTTCTTTAGCTATCAGTATGAAAGTATTTACCCCTCTGGCACGAGAGTTCATGATTAGCTTAAGCTCCTTCTATCTTCTTCTCCAATTCCCCATCTTTTTTCTCTCTTCCTTCGATCACCAGAAAGTTTGCCACTTTCGAGTTTGCAGAGCATCTTGATCTGCCGCTCAGCTTAAGTTACCTTTTTTCTCTTCTCAGTTCGAGTGGCTTAAGCTCCGTGAACTCTTAGCCAACAAGTTGCTGCAACTGTTTCCGCGATTGTGTTGCTGCAACTTTTCCACGATTGTTTTTTTCTTCTTCTGGATATTCGTCTCAGAGATATATATCAGTGAGAGCATTTTCTCTTTCTCCTCTCCGAAGGGAAAATCCAAGTCGCGTATCTAATCTGAGCTGATCGGAGATTGAAGATTGTTGGGGAACGCAGTATCGATTCGTTTGTTGTATTAAGGCTTTGTTTTTTCTGCCAGATCTGAGAATATTGCTTCAGCGAAGGTTTAGGCTAGTCTGCGAATTGTCTCTTTGATCTACCATAAAAAAACAAAACAGAGTTTCGAGGAGGAAACGAGAGTGATGACGTCAGGGACGAGAATGCCGACATGGAGGGAGAGAGAGAACAACAAGAGGAGAGAGAGACGGCGGAGAGCAATCGCAGCGAAGATCTTCACTGGATTGAGAATGTTCGGCAACTACGAGCTGCCCAAGCATTGTGACAACAACGAAGTGCTTAAAGCACTCTGCAATGAAGCTGGTTGGATCGTCGAACCCGATGGCACTACTTACCGCAAGGTTCGGTCTCTCGCTATTTGGATCTTACTTTTGTCTTTAAAAAGCTTCGGAACATGATGAAATTTTTGAATTTGTTAAGACATCAAAAACTAATTGCATCTAACATGCGCCGGAGCCAGGGAAGTTCTAGCTTCTTTGACCCGATCGGTCGCCGGAATGCTAACGTGTTCCTTGCGCGTAGGTTAGCGTTAGAGGAGCGTTCGTCAAACGTTTTTGATTCTTTCTGTTTATCTAAAAGAAGATTCTCTCTCTCTCTCTCTCTCTCACTGTCTTGATTCACTTGCGTCCCCAGGTCGGTCTAGTCTATTCTCGGATGATACCTACCAAAGATAAAAAAAGAAAAAGCAAAGTAGCATAGATCTCTAGAATACTGATAAAAAATGTCATTGCACAGAGTTCAAAGTGTACGTTTTGATCTGTAGATTTTTGGAAAAGCATGTGGGCACTTTTGCTTTAATGTCTCAAGTCTATACTCAAATCTCGAGAACCGAGTCTAATGATAATCTGTCGGGTCAGGTATCCTTGACTCGATCGATTTAAAGAAACAGATAGTTTTTATTTATGTGAAACCTACTTAGACCTAGCTGACTGGGAAAATAACTAACTTGCTGTTTCAGTTGTTTTGACATTGACACAATCGAAACTAGTTCTGCTCGTCTCTTAACCTTATCATTATCACATTCAACACATTAGTTACTTTATGTATCTTTGGATTCTTTATAATCTCCTTCTGATCAATTATGTTTGATCTGTTTTCAGGGATGTAGTAGACCAGTAGAGCGTATGGAGATAGGTGGCGGTTCAGCAACCGCGAGTCCGTGCTCCTCCTATCAGCCAAGCCCGTGCGCTTCTTACAATCCTAGTCCAAGCTCCTCCAACTTCATGAGCCCAGCTTCTTCTTCTTTCGCTAATCTCACCCCTGGAGATGGCCAATCACTCATCCCATGGCTAAAACACCTATCAACAACATCATCCTCGTCAGCTTCTTCATCATCAAGACTCCCTAATTACCTCTACATCCCCGGAGGCTCCATAAGCGCTCCTGTAACCCCACCTCTAAGCTCCCCAACAGCTCGTACCCCGAGAATGAACCCCGATTGGCAACAAATCAACAACTCTTTCTTTGTATCCACAACACCACTCAGTCCCACGAGACAGACCATCCCTGACTCTGAATGGTTCTCAGGGATTCAACTCGCGCAAAGCGTTCCAGCCTCACCAACGTTCAGCCTCGTCTCACAAAACCCTTTTGAATTTAAAGAAGAAGTAGCCTCTGCTGGTGGAGGCAGATGCGGATCAAGAATGTGGACACCAGGTCAAAGCGGGACATGCTCACCGGCTATCCCTCCTGGTGCTGATCAGACAGCAGATGTTCCAATGTCTGAAGCCGTGGCTCCTCCAGAGTTTGCGTTTGGGAGTAACACAAACGGGTTAGTGAAAGCATGGGAAGGAGAGAGGATACACGAGGAGAGTGGTTCGGATGATCTCGAGCTCACTCTTGGAAACCCAAGTACCAGGTAATTGCAAATCACCTGTATATTTTTTTTAATAATTCTTGAAAAATCGGTCCAACAAAACCATTCTCAATATGTCGTTTCAATTCTATTTTTAATTTATTTTTCCATGTAAGGCTCAAAGTGAATCACAGCTTTAAAGAGATTCGTTTATTTGTACCCTTGACCCTTGTGATTGTATACTATCACTGCCTTTCTTAACCCTCTTGTTTCCCGACTCACATTGTTAATCAGTTAACCTAAAACCCGGTTTAGATGGTTCTAATCAGATTATGTTTTTTACCTTCTCGGTTTATGTTAACAGTTTCAGACAGACTCACAGTCAAGTCAACAAAGCAAATCACGTCATTATTTATTTGAGAATAAAATCACGTTATGTTTTCATATCATCATCATGGTTATTATTGTTGACTAATAACCGTTGGGATTTTGCAGGTGACAGAGGAACCTCAGCCTCTGTTTATAACGGCTACAGATTTCATTATCCTGACATGGGCTTGATTTTCTTCTTCTTGGTCTACTTAATATACTTTTTTTTTTGTAATAATCAGTGGTCGGACCCAGAAACATATTTTACCGGAGTTAATATATATATACATATATATTTATATATATTAATAGTAAATAGAATATTAAAATATTAAAATATTAAAAATAACACTTTATGTTCATTTTATATCACAACAATTTTTGTTTCCTTTTTATCTTTTATTAGTAAAAAAGATTTAAAAGAGTAGTGATTTTAATAAAATTTATTAAAAACTTATTAGATTCGCGTTTTTATACAATAACAAAAAAAGAAATGAACTTTTATACCTAAAATATGCTAAGAGTGAAAGAAAAAAGATTAAATATGATCAAATTTCGTATTTAATGAAAAATTACATTACTAATTAAGTTGATGTATAATAAAATATAAATTAGTAGTTTTGGATTATTTATTATATTTTTACCCAAAGACACATAAAGAATTAAATTTTGTTTTTGGAAGCAAACAAACTAAGAAAAAAACGGGTGCAAAAAGTCAAATCATTAGGGGGTCAACTGATTGTAATAGCTATATTTAATACATAATTTGATATTTTTTTAGGGTGTCACTTGACCCCCCTAACATAGCCTTGTGTCCACCTCTGGTTGTCATACACTTAGGAGAGTAATTAAGGTGGATGGCGAAATTGTATGCATATCAGATAAGCTCCCATGGAAGAAGAAACAAAGCTTAGGTTATCGAAGAAGAAACAAAGCTTAGAGGTCATGGCTATTCACGTACGTATAACTGAGAAATGTATTTTGCCACGTGTACACTTACATATTTTGAAATATATAAATATTACATGATAAACACGTGATTTGATACTATTTTAATAAAATTAATTATTTCGTGAAATTTTATATGTTCTATTTATTTTATATTCTAATAAATGTAAATTTCATAATATAATAGTTTTCTACGTATGTTAACATTCTCAAATAATATGAAAAAGACCAAATTGTATTTATTCCGCAAATGGAAGTTTTTGTTGTTGTGGTATTTCCATTCGAATCAGCTTTGATTGTATCTAGAACAGTCTAAGAGTGATTGAATTTACGACTATACAGCTTATATTTTGTTTAAAAGTTACTTTTGTCCTTGTTTTATTTACTCAGAAATAAATCTACAAGTTTCAATTAATCGTTCTACTTTAGTGGATCTTCCCCTAAAGGCAAAAATCTCGTAGATTTCATATTTAAAATTTTGAATCTCGAGTGTAAGCTTAATAAGCATATGAGAGTTATTTTCTAGCCCATAACATTGACAAAAAAAAAAAAAAGAAATTTAAATTCCAACAAAAGGTTAATATTTTCCCAAAATCATAGATATTTTGGGTATTTATGGAGATACAGCCATACAGTAATGCGCGTACGAATACTAATGTATATAAATACAACATGTTACCTTGATATCATATTATATCTTCTATTCTAGTTAGAAAAAATATATATATGGATTTCCATCAGGTCACCTTTCTCCTTCTTCTTGTTTTTCTTGTTGATTTATCAGATCGCAATGTATTAGCAGAGAAAACCAATGATAAATACAAGATTAACAACGCATTAACTGGTTACAAGGAGAAGACATCAAAGTGTAACATGTACGAAGGAACTTGGATTTATGACAATTCTTCTGATCCCCTTTATGGAACATCGACTTGTCCGTTTATCGGAATGGACTGCAAAAGATTTGGTCGGCCGGACAAGGAGTACCTCTATTACCGGTGGCAACCCACCGGATGCGACATCCCAAGGTGATAATTACTTTTATTTATCTGTAAATAATACATAGTTAAGTTTATCGTTAAGATTTTTTTTTTTTTTGTGTGTGAATACCAAACAACTTTATAAGGATCAAATCTGATTTACGTTTCCTCATCCGTTCACAGCAAGGAAAACATTTTGAAATTGCATGAATTCATTTCATATTTAGACATAATCGGCCCAAATTCCGAAATCTCATACACTAATGAAATGTGATATGAATCTTACTTCTGTTAAACGTAGTCATTTTTTGTTTGTTATATTTATGACTACTTAGCAATCTGTCAATTAAAATCATATTGTTTGGAAAAAAATATCATCGCATATAAACAGTTTATGAAAATAATTATTTAATATTAAATTAGGAGTTTTATTAACATAAGAGATATTATTAAATCTTTTATACTCAAGTAATTATCACGACAATTAATTGTGCACCAAATATTTTCATGTTCATATCTTCAAAATGCTAAATTACACAATAATTATCGGAATTACGTGGCATAATGGTGGTCACCTCTGAAATTTATGACACATGTTTGGGATTCGAACCTAGCACTCCTCGATGTTATTAGCAATATTAAAGACACTAAGCTATGTTAGACCAAAAAAAATACACAACAATTAATTACTATTTGTATGAATTAAATAATTAACGGCTGAGATGTAAATTTGGGTATTTGTGGGAATATGATGTGGCAGATTCGACGGACAAGATTTCTTAAAGAGATTGAAAGGGAAGAAAATACTGTTTGTGGGAGATTCACTAAGCAACAGCATGTGGGTGTCGCTAAGTTGCATGCTTCACGCGGCCGTTCCCAACGCTAATTATACCTTCAAGCTCGATAAGCGCCTCTCTGCCTTCACCCTTCCGGTACGTAATGTGTAACTCAACCGGTTTGTTATTGGTTATTGGATTCGGTTAACTAAAACAATCAAATTTATAATCGAACAAGTTTTCTCAATTGATTATAGGAATATGGAATATCAGTAAATTTTCTGAAAAATGGTTTCCTGGTGGATTTAGTAGCGGACAAAACAAGAGGATTGATACTAAAACTAGATTCGATCAGTACCGGAAAGCAATGGTTGGGATCAGATGTTGTCATCTTCAACACTTTCCACTGGTGGACTCACACTGGTCGTTCTAAGACGTAAATACTAGTTAATTAACGATCTGTCTGAGCTCAATTGATCACACATCATATATCTTAATCAAATGATGAATATATGATCTAGATGGGACTATTTCCAAGTAGGAGACAAAATAGAGAAAGAGATGAATAGAATGGAAGCATTCAGGATTGCTTTAACAACTTGGGCTAAGTGGGTTGATTGCAACATTGATCCTTCGAAAACTAGGGTTTTCTATCAAGGCGTCTCTCCCTCTCATTTAAAGTTAATCTCTATATCTCTTTCTCTCTCTCTAATAGTTATAGTTAGAAGACTTAACAGTGTTTATGTTTTAACTTTGCTTTATTCCAAGTGGGAGTGAATGGGGTAAACCTGGGAAGACTTGCTTGGGAGAGACGAAACCATTGAAAGGATCATGTAAGCCCGGAAAGGAAAAAAATGAAGGTGAGGATATAGTGAGAAGTGTGATCGGAGGGATGGCTAAACCGGTGAGTCTCCTTGACGTGACGGCTATGACGGAGCTGAGGAAAGACGGTCACCCTTCGATCTACGCCGGTAGAGGCCGTCGCTTAAATGACTGTAGCCATTGGTGCCTCCCTGGAGTCCCCGATACATGGAACCAGCTTCTCTATGCCGATCTTATCGGCAAGGTTTCGTTTTTCTTTTTTTCTGAAAAATAAAACTCTCATGTTTCAAATTTCTGTTTTTTAAAATCTTTTGATGTTTTGGGATAACATTTTGGGCAATTCTCAAATATCGCTTTTTTTTGTTCCAGAAGTAGTATTTTCAAATGTTGGCACAAATTTAATATCAAAATAACTAAAATATCTTTCTAACAAGGGGAAATCTAAATTCTAAATTGGAAGAGGGAATCCAAATATAATTAATTTTAATTTTATTTGTAATTTATTTAGGATAAACAAATAATTCCACACAATAATTTATGTTATTTTTGAATTTTAAATTTGTTGTGAATTTGTTATTGGAGTAAGATGTATGCCATTTAAAAGTATCTCCTTAAAAAAGGTTACTTGTGTTTGAAGGTACATTCTCTAGATTAAATTGATTACTAGTACCCCGAACTAGACCCCCATTATTACTCTTTTAAAGTCCTGTGAAAATTGAAAAGTAACATAAGAAGAAACAATTGTTTAATTAAAGAAGGATTTGTTTAGAGTTAGAGAAACAAACATCAAAATGGCATGGCCAAGAAAGTAAATATACTAGACATTAATTTATGTCTTTCATATATTGGTTATGATTTGCATGAAACTAAAATTGAACATATAGTACAATGTACACATTAGTAGACTGATGATTATTCATTATGAATCTTGCAGTTTTAAGATCAGCAGGCCTCAGATACTTAATCTTTGGAAACAGCAATTACAACGTCTTTATCTTTCATCAACACCCCCTACGTACTCAGAACTGTCTACAACATGAGTGACGTAGAGAACGCATATATATAAGAAGAAAGAATTGACATTTGTTTTTTCCTGATATTAGTTAATGTTAGCTCGCTGCTAAGACAAAAGAAGGAAGCTCTAAACCATCTCTTTACAACTTCCAAATCATGTCTTTAGCCACGATGGAACGACACTAATTTGACTCATAAATATATTTCTCTTACGAACTTCAACACTTCATTGTCATCATAAACTAAGTAGGGCTGGACACGGGTGGGTATCCGTATTTTTGAGCGGATTTGATACTTGTCTTATTTTAATGGGTAATATCATTTTCGGCTTGATATTTGCCTTGTTTCGAATGGGTAATTGCGGGTAATAACGGGTAATTGCGGGTAATTTACGGGTAATTTGCGGGTAACATGTATAAGATGGGAAACATGCTAAGTACTAAATTTTTTTAAAAGGCTTGATGCTTAACCCTTATTTGCGGATATTCCTAAAACGTGACTTGATACTTGACTTGTTACTAGCAAGTATCCGGAAAAACGGGCCAGGTACAAACCGAATAGCGAGTACGGGCCAGGTAACAAGTATCTATGCTCACGCCTAGTAAAAAGAAACAAATGATTCATATTAAAATATTCAAAGACAAACTTTTATATATGCTCATTGGTGATGACTACATGGATCAATCAGAGCATGACCACTTGGCAATATTTAGAGATTCTTGGTATCATAAGGAGTTCTTTGAAGATGGCAGATTCTTCTTTCTTTAGGGAATCATCCAAGCATAATGTTAGTTTCTTGAGGATTTGTGAGTTCTCAAGTAAGTAACCCACTAGTTTCATCTCCAACGCCTCCCCTTTCAATGGCCTTTCTATCTTAACATACTCGAGAGATGACAGGACACGCGGACGTCTGGAAAAAATAGTAATTCCCTCCTCCTCGTGATTTTCAGTAGATCCCTGCACGTGCAATACAACCGAGTAGAAGAAACACAAGTACAAAATAAGATACTCTCACCATTTGCATCTTTTAAAGATATCAGGTTTATAGTTTCTTAGATTATCCTCACCACGACAAGAGATTTTAGATTCGGGCAGCTCTCAAGAAAGACTGGCAACATTTCCCACTTGTAACTGTCGAACTTGACACACAAGGAAGATAGGTTACGAAATGACGTTATTTGTACATATCTTGAGTAATCATAGATGACCTGCAACAACAACAACAAAACAAGTATTAAGAAAGACTTATAGGATCAAGTTCAGTATTCATCTAGCGAATTCAACATAGGTTACCTCGAGAGTACACGAGGTGATGGTCATATGTTCGACCCTAGAGATCCCGATAAGAAAATTTCGAATCACATTTCTCTTTGGTAGATCGTTCGGATGGAGCCTCTTGTTGGAAGTCAAGTTAAACACAAAATCGATATCTGCTTGTACAAGGGAAACCAGGTTATTTAGTTCGAAACTCGCAGTTCGACCATCACTGATCTTCAGATATTTAAGCATGGGAGCATCAATTTCAACTATACGATCATCATCATTAAAATCCCTGTGACTGTCCGCAATATGAATGAAGCTCAACAGAGACTGAGAACGCACACGTAAAATTGGTATATCATCACCATAACTCCTCTCAATACTTAAGTTTTGGAGAACTGGACATCGTGAGATGAGCGTTTCTAGTGCTGATTCGTCGGTAAACTCAACAATGGTTAAATCCATATCTCTGAGAGAAGGTAAATAAACAAGCTCGGGACTAGGCAACGTTAGTCCACAGAGCTCTAAGGATACCAAGCTCCCACAAGTGTAAAGTGTTGGAGACATCTCGAGTTCCCAACTCTCCGATGAATTGTCCGAAACATCGAGATGTTCAACTTTCAGCCTAGCAACAGTGTCGAGCCAGCGCCTGACAATACCAGTTTCAGGCTCATCAGTCTCAGGAGATTCGTACCTTAACTTAAAACTCTGCAAGCACGTGTCACTGTTAAAATCCAGAAAGCTATCGACAAAACGAACGAACGAGTCGTGCTCAGGGAAATCGTCGGTCTCCAAGTCCAAACCAGGTACGTATCTCCAGAGATTTTTCCATCTGCTGGATAACGTACTGGTCTTAACCACATCCTTGGTGGGAAGATTCAATAGTATCTGAAATATCAAACAATCTGGCAAATTACTTATCCAATCAACTTCATTCGATCGTTTGGTGGAAGGAGGAGCACGTTTCTCTCCGTCTTCATCCATGAACGCAAATATATAATCCAAAAGGAATCCTTAAAATCGTGATGAAATGGTACGAAGAAGAGGAGATCAAGTAATGGCTTCTAAAGATTGGCGATAGAGGCGAGACAGATTTTTGTCTAGACGTTCCACATTTCCCAGTGGATGGAAATATGTTTACCAAAATGCATATATATATATATATATATATAGACATGTGGGTGATTTCACTTCGCGCCAAGTTTTGACTTTGAATTGTAACCATTAGAACCGCACAGCACAATTAATAATAACAAAAATCTATTGTTACTATTAATATCGCATTGTAGTTATTTCACATGTCACCATTATGATCTTTTATATAATTGACAAAAAAATATTTTTTCGATTTAAAATATAATATTATATTATTTACACTTTTAAAAAAATACTTTTTCTGTTTCTAAAAGAGTTTTTATTGTTTTGATTTTTTCCAGTTATTTTTAGATTTTATATATATTTTTAAGTTTATGCTAACCAATTGTTGATTTCACATAATATTTAATTAAAATATTTAAATTTATTAAATTATTATTGATTTATATTTGTAGGAAATTTTGTATAAAAGTATGCATTTATAAATGAACATTATTTCTTTTAATATATGTGAAAAAAATCAAGAAAAATTATCTTTTTTAAAAAATTGAGTAATTTTCTAGTTTTTTTTGTTTCTTAAGGATATAATTTTTAGGTTCTTAATGCTTTTGACTAATAAAAGGTAACAAATTTTAATAAAATTTATTGATTATAAATTAAATTTCTTAAATTACTATAGGTTGAGATTCTTTTTTTTTTACAACAGGTTGAGATTCTTAGAAAAAATTGGCTTAAAAAATTATACGTTTATGATTGAACATTAAATTTTTTATTTAATATGTCTACATGAGTCACACGAATATTCTTATTATTGAACGGATCATTTTTTGTAGTATTAGTCATTAATTTCTAAGTTCTAGCCATCAAAATAATTTGCTTGTTCTCATTTAGGTTCTAGAAATTTTGTTATGAATAATGATTTATCATTAAATTTAGTTTTTTAATATTAAGTTTTAAAACTGGAAATAATTTGATTAAGCAATTGATTTTAACAACTAAATAAAATTAATTAGATGTTTATATTGAATTATAAAGGATTAAATATCACAAACTCTTCAAATATGAAATAACTGATCTGGTTATTATAAATTAAAAAAATATATTGATAATATGTTATAAAGTTCTCGAGTAGTGTTTCCAATTACGTATCTGAAACCTGTCGGGTTAATTTGGATTGTAGTTGTAGGAAAAGTTTGATTAATGGATTATAAGTTTGATACGTTTTTCGTTCAAGTTTCTTGTCTTTTCTAGTTTTTTTTTTTTATAACTTCTTGTCTTTTCTAGTTAAAGTCCCTAATTTATAGTTTCCTTCATCTCTCGCCCTATTTTTTTTCCAATTACATTATTAGTAATTAATGTTAGCTCGCTGCTAAGACAAAAGAAGGAAGCACTAAACCATCTCTTTACAACTTCCAAAGCATGTCTTTAGCCATGATAGAGTGATACTGATTTGCCCCACGAATGTCATCATAAACTAAGAAAAAACCAAAGAACTCATATAAACCAAGTACTCAAAGACAAACTTGTATGTTCATCAGTGATGACTATGGGATCATCAGAGAACGACAACTTGGCATGCGCTAGAGAGTCTTGGAATGTTAAGGAGTTCTTTGAAGATGGCAGATTCTTCTTTCTTTATGGAATCATCGATGCATAGGGTCAGTTTCTTAAGGCTCGTTGAGTTCTCAAGTAAGTAACTCACTAGTTTCATCTCCATCGCCTCCCCTTTCAATGGCCTTTCTATCTCGATATACTCGAGAGATGCTAGGAAACACCGAGGTCCAGACAAAGTATTTATTCTCTCCCTCTCCAGATCTCTCGTAGATCCCTAAAAGTACAAACGAGGGGACGAAACACTGTCACCATCTACATTATAATAAATAGAGTACATCGTTTAAGTAAATAATCCTTACCACGACAAGAGATTTTAGATTTGGGCAGCTCTCAAGAAAGATTGGCAACATTTCCCAACTGTAGCTAGAGAATTCAACACGCAAGTTATATAGGTTACAAAATAAGGGTAGTGGTTCACACCTGGAATAATCATAGATGACCTGCAAGAAACAAAAAAAACTATCTGGATAAACTTTAATGATAAAGTTAAACATTCAAACAACGAACTGAACATAGGTTACCTGAAGAGTACTTGAAGAGATGACCATATCTTTGATTCTAGAAATGCTGCCAAGAAAATTACGAATCATATCTCTCTTCGATAGATCATTTGGGTCGAACTTCTTTTCAAAACTCAAGTTAAAAACAGTATCTATATCCACTTCTACAAGGGAAGCCGGATTATTTAGTATGAAACTTGCAGTTCGACCATCACTAAGCCTGAGATACTCAAGCCTTGGAGCATCAATTGCAACTACAAGATCTTCAACCAAATCCTCAGAACTGTCAGCAACATGAGTGAAGTTCAATAGAGACTGAGAACACACACGTAAGACTTCAATATCATCACAAAAACTCCTTTCAATAACTAAGCTTTCGAGAACTGGGCAGCGTGAGATGAGCGTTTCTAATGCGAATTTGTCGGCAAACTTAGCTATAGTTAGATCCATAACTTTGAGAGAAGGTAAAGAAACAAGCTCGGGACTAGGCAAGGTTAATCCACAGAGCTTCAAGGATACCAAGCTCTCACAAGTGTAAAGTGTTGGAGACATCTGGGAATCCCAACTATTACATGAATCATCCAAAACATCGATATGTTTCACCTGACGCGTAACAACAGTGTTGATCCATCGGCTGAGTAGATCAATATCACGCTCATGTTCGCTATCACAATCGCACTTTAAGTTAAACTTATGCAAACACGATTCACTGTTAAAACCAAGGAAGCTATCGACAAAACTCAAGAATGTGTTGTGCTCTGGAAAATCAATATACCCCAAATCCAATACAGGTACGTATTTCCAGAGATTTCTCCATCTACTGGATAACACACTAGTCTTAACCGCATCCTTGGTGGAGAGATTCACGAGCACCTGAAACAGCAAGCAATCTGGCAACTTGCTTATCCAATCAGCTTCATCCGATTGTTTGCCACGGACACGTTTATCTCCGTCTTCATCCATGAACGCAAATATCGAATCGAAAAAGAAGAAAAAAAAAAAACTTGGGACAGAGAATCGATTATAGGTATCAATCAAGTGACGGCTTCTGAAGATTGGCGACTGAGAGAGATAGAGCGTCTAAACTGTTCCACATCTCCCGGCGGCCGTTCAGATTTCAGGGTTTTTCGGATCAATTCGGTTTAATACAATTCGATATCCGTCCCTGGCAACACGATTAGTTCAAAACGACGTCGTTTTTAAAATTGAATTGCATTTTAGGTAGGTCCATCCATGAGACTTATCTTTGTCTATTATATTACTAAAGCTATGACGAGTCTTAGGAAATGGTAAGTAGTTACTTTAAGAATGACAGATGCTTCTTTCTTTCTGGAATGATCCATGTTTAGAGTCAATTAATGGTGTTAGCCTGCATAGATTGAAACACAAGTATCCGGTGTTCACTGCTCATTGCGGTGTTTGTTGTATAGTCTATTGGTCAGGTCTATAGTAGCTTGGAGTCTCTCCTCATAGACAATCACTCTATTTTATGGAAATCACCAACATAGAGAACTCTTTTTCAGACGTTTTAACACAGATTTATCGTATCACAAGCAAGAAACAAGTACAAGTAGGGGAGAAAAATTCGTATGTAAAAAATGAGGTCAATGTTAAAGTCTATTATGGAATTTATATTTTATACATATATCAATTCCTGTTAAACTCTTTAAGAACTAGTAACTAGTTTTGATCTCACCATTTTTACTCATTTAGTCATTCACCAATCACCAACAACGTACCCTACGGCTAACCATAGATAACTCAGAAGTCGAGAGCTCTATCATTGTGTCTAAAGCCCATATATTGACGTGTTTAATATGTCAATGGGCCTTAAAACCCATCAATTATGATGGGTTGCAGCATTTACTAGGCCTAGCCTAATACGTCATGGGCCTAAAGCCCAAATTCTATGGAAGCCAATAAAATATATACGCTCTCCCGCCGAGGCGTCCCGCCTCCCTCGCGTGGAAGTACAAAATTTTCCGATAAATCTTATTGGTTTAGTTGTTTAACATGAATTCAACATGTATATAAGATTCCCTGATGTGTTAGTAGGAAATATGGGAGCTTGTGTGTATGTTGGCTGATCCATCTATTATGATTGAGTGGTGTGTGATCGTGAACTTCATCCTTATTTAAGTCATGAATCTCGGTTGTGATTGCAGGTATAAAGCTGCTATCAAGGCTGATCCTCTGTGCTATGAGGTACTTCTAGGGCTTTAGTCGATTGCTGCATGCAATTTTAGTTACTATGAATAATTGTCGAGCTAATGTGGGAAGATAGATTCTCTTCGTTACTGTATATAGTAGTTAAAACCTGAAGTACCTCCACTAGAAATCAGACAACTGTTACATGGCTGTGATTTCTATAATCTATCTTGTCAGGCTTTGGAATGCCTTCTTGAAAGTCATATGCTCACATCCGAAGAAGGTCAGTTTTATTTGAATTCTTTATGTCACTGGCCTATCTGTTACATGTTACAGTCGTTTACATGACTGAAAGGTAACTTAAGACTTTAATTTACATAAATTTAGAAGGGAATCTGCTTTCTTCACTGCAATTTAGTCCAGAAGACGGATGGCTCTCTTCTTTCTATTCATGCTTGATAAAGAAGGTAAAGGTTTCTATGCTGTAAAGTATATGATTTAATATATTTCAATATGGCACTGATATTTGAAAATGGCTCGCTGATTCTCTATTCTGCTGATTTCTTTTTCTGAAGCATTTGCTTTTTCTTCTTGTTACTTATTGGTTCTTCATGTCTAGTATGGCAAAGAGAGCACAGTAGAAGCTAGGTTCAAGAAGCTTGAGAACGAAACTAGTGGTACTGTCTCTGGCTCATCTATGATCAGTACATTGGTCAATAACACTGATCTGTTGGCCTGTAAAGCTGAGTACTACCATCAATGCTGTCAATATCAGAAGTGTTTCGAACTAACTGCTGCGTAAGTTATACTACTGCTGATACTAAATTTTGAGCAATATGAAGCTTGAATGATTCTAGTAATGTGGATACTTTTGTTCTAATTTGACAGACTCCTTAAGAAAGATCCTTTTCATCTAAAGTGTACCTTGGTACATTTGGCCGCTGCCATGGAACTTGGTAATTCAAATGAGCTCTATCTAATGGCTTGTAATTTGGTGAAAGACTACCCTTCGAAGTGAGTATAAAATTTTATTTTCCTCAAGCTATATGGCCAGTGGGTGAGCATATCAATTTTCATATAGTTCTTCTGTTTTTATCCCATACATAGCTAGGATTTTTCACCAGTTTATTGTTCAGCTTGTCACGGCCATGAATAAACTTTGAGAGCATGATTTCTTCTGTTGTTTTTTTGCGGTCGAAATTGTTTACTGTACTTGATCTGGTTGATAATGTTTCACATTTTGGTCTTTGAGCTACATTTTCATGAGTTAGTATGTAATCAGGATTCCTTTGCTTGATGATTTGTGGTGTAAATAATCATTATTGACCTTGTAGGGCTTTGTCATGGTTTTCGGTGGGTTGTTACTACTATTGTATCAAAAAGTATGCTGAAGCTCGGCGGTACTTTAGGTAAGTATGCTATGCCATTATGCAGGCTTGATCAACTCTAGTAGGTAGGTGCAATAGTATGTGTCTGACCTCGAGCTCCATTTCTTCAAATATGGTCTTGCAGCAAAGCTACGAATATAGATGGCTCATTCTCACCAGCTTGGATAGGCTTTGGTAATTCCTTTGCCGCCCAAGAGGAGGGTGACCAAGCCATGTCTGCCTATCGCACTGCCGCTAGGCTTTTTCCAGGGTAATCAAATTCCTCTTCTTTTCTTCATAATTAGTGACTGTAAGTTTGTAATGTCCTCAATGAATCATTCTCAGCCCTTATTGCGTTACGAATTGTCTTTTACAGGTTAAATCTTGATATTATCTTGTTCCAGGTGTCATTTGCCAACTCTGTACATTGGAATGGAGTATATGACAACTCATAGCTACAAGCTTGCGGACCAGGTAACAAGTTACAACATGCTGTGCGGTGTCTTCAAATTATATGACTTTATCTTTTGTGCTAATATTGTATTTACTTTGATCCCTACTCTTGGTCCAGTTTTTCATGCAAGCAATGGCGATATGCCCTTCAGATCCACTTGTTTATAATGAACTCGGAGTTGTTGCATACAATATGAAAGAGTGCGTACCTTTTCTCTTTACAGTCTGCGTATCTCCGAAATTTTCAAATGCTATTAATGACAAAGCTACTTTATTACATGAGTCAACAACATTCTAGTAAACTGAGTCAAGAACATTCACTACATTTCAGGTATGGTAAAGCTGTGCGGTGGTTTGAGAAGACGTTGGCCCATATACCATCTGCATTAACTGAAATCTGGGAACCAACTGTGGTCAATCTCGGTCATGCATATAGGAAGCTAAGGTATATTGGCGCACACACAACTACCATGATCTTCCTCATATGTAGGCAATCTTGTGTTTTGAATGTAATGAAGTTATTGGCTCGCGAAAATTGCTATCAACAGGAAGCACCGTGAAGCTATCTCATATTATGAAAGAGCACTTACACTATCAACCAAAAGCTTAAGCACTTATTCCGGCTTGGCGTACACTTATCATTTGCAGGTATTCGATTGTTCTTCCAGTCATTTTATTCTTAACAATACTAATGCTGATTATCACAAAAGCAAAGAGTTGTAAATTTTCCATTTTTATCTCATTCTTATCCAGGGAGATTTCTCAGCTGCCATCTCATATTATCACAATGTATACACACTTCAATAGATAAGCAAACTTCTAATGACGTCCTTAATAGTTAGCATATGGCACTTTTCTTATCTATCAGACGATAGTTTAAACACCCATCATTTATTTTCAATCTTCTGCCTGTTTTTTTTCTCAATGTTCAGGCCCTATGGTTGAAACCTGATGATCAATTCTGTACCGAAATGTTGAACGTGGCTCTCATGGATGAATGTCAGAACGGGGTTGATTCAAAGGTTGAGCTCTGCTGAGAAACTGGTTAGTTAAATTAACTGCCTTATTCTAGTTATTGCTGTGATATATATGTAATATCATTGTGACACCTGAAAATTATAACTTGTTCCATGCATCCGAGTGGTTGTTACAATATAAAGGGTCTACATCTGCTTTCCTTATATTTATGACCCAACGTTATACGGAGAACCAACATTCGTAGATCCTAAAATTTTCTTAATGTGTGAAGGGGCAGCTTTGTTTCGCTGCAGTGTTGTCTCTACTGTCTGTGGTTTTGGTCTCTGATATAGGAGGTCCCTTGAGCAGTCCCCCGAACAGCTCTCCTGGATCGTAGTAAATCTCAATCTCATCTGCTCTAAGCAATTCATCAACCTGTAGAGAACCTTTAGATGTAAGCAAATCCTGATGCTAGAATTTTTAACCATTGAAAATTTGTATGGAGGGACACAGATTCATGTTTCAATGTACCTTTAAAACTCCCAGGCCGAGGAATTGAACCATTTCCCCAGTAGGAGCATGATCTTTGAAACTTCCTTCAAAGTATCCCCAGTGTCTAAACTTGAAGGCTATAACAGGCGGCCCCGAGTACACAGAGAGTATTTCCCACGCAAACCCGCGTGGTAAAGCAGATCTAAAGGCGTCATGTGATGACTCGAAGCTCTCTTCCTCTGGCTTATAGTACTGAAACTCTTCAGGCAAAGAGTTCTTGAGCAAAGCATTGTAACTCCCAAGCCTAAGCGTTTCTTCAGCCGATAATCCTTCTCTCCCTAATAATTAATTAAAACCCACTTAAATCTTTGTTTGGTAATTATTCAGTTTAAGATCATATCGAATAGGTGTTTTGGTAATGACCATTGACAAAAAGCTTGAACTTATCCGGGTTTATAGTCTTGAAGTCTTGTAAACGGATCTTGTGTGAGAACTCCATCTCCCATGACTTGATCGCATTTTGAACCGTCTCTTCCAACGACCCTTCTGGCCATACCTGCAATCAAGATCACTCGCAAGCAACGAATCAGATTTGCAGATTATAAACTTAGCAGACATAAATGAAACATAAGCTAACCGAAGGACCTTGGTCTGGCCTTCTTCAAAGAGCTGGTTCACAATATCAAAGGCTGGAGGGTGACCGTACCTCCACTGGACCTGTCCTGCGTCTTCCAGGACAGATCTATACTTATCTCTCTCTTCCCTAGTAGCCATATTATCTTTTGATGTAGAGAGAGTTAGGCTTGTTTGTCTCTTTTATAATCTCATATTACACGTTAATAATAAGAAATAGTTTGTAGTGGATTACTCATGAATCCCGTTTTCTAAACCTCACTAATTTGACATTTTGAAGTTGTTAAGAGTCACAATCACATTTCTAAATATTATCAGGATTAAATTGCAACCAATAAACCACAATTACTTGTTTATCTGTCCAAATCGGCTTCTTTTCTGTCCTAATAACTAATGATCTGCTTCAAGACTAGGAAATAAAAAGTATAAATCAAGGAAAAAGTACAGAGAAAGTCACAAGTATTTTGAAGTATATGTTTGCTATCTGTCACGTCGGATATTGTATGGTCATTAACGATTCTGACTTTTTCTTAAAATTATT
The DNA here is from genome assembly GCA_039880935.1 of Streptanthus diversifolius. Classification (NCBI taxonomy): domain Eukaryota; kingdom Viridiplantae; phylum Streptophyta; class Magnoliopsida; order Brassicales; family Brassicaceae; genus Streptanthus; species Streptanthus diversifolius. Next base: position 1,029,495 of record JAXGFM010000015.1, on the reverse strand, counting down.
GTGGACACTAGCGAACCATTTAATACTTTTTATTAGTATCATTAACATGATGCTATGATATTATGAAAAAGGCCACAATTGTTATTAAGCAATAGACAAACAAGAGAGAGTTGATTTTAATTACATGGGTTCTTTCTTCTTCGAACAGCTTGTTCACAGTGTCAAATATCGGAGGACCACCGTGTCTCCACCGTATATATCCCGTTCTTTCATCGTTCAAGATTGATCGGTACTTGTCGGCCGCAAATTTCAGAGACGAAAGGCCACCCCCTAGAGCATCCGCAGAAGAAGCCATTTTTTTGTGAGTTTGCATATAGATGATGAGATAACTAGATAAGAGAATGCTCTATGTAGCACGTATCGAGGTATCCTTGTAAACAAAGAAGATGATTTCAGAAAAAGACAGATGTCAAGGTTTGGTCGTAAATACTCAGTGGGCGTCATCGCAGCCCAATGTGAAGTTAAAGTAAGCTCCAAGTTAGTTACGGTCTGGTTAAAAAAAGGTATTTAACGATAACATCAGCGACTGAGTCTAACTGCGTCTGACATTGCTGCTCATGGACGAATTGCTGTCCAAAGGACCATCTTCTAACGACTGCTATGCGTCTCTAAACTCCAGTTTAATAACGTGCACTTAAGTTTGACTAAATCATATGATGATGATCTTTTCACTTAGTTAATCAAGAAAACACAATACTTCGGGTTTTTCTGTGCAGAAGTTAAGCCATGGAGAATGGAAGAGAAGACAAAATATGTGCACGCAAACACTATACTTTATTCCGGCATGTAATGGACAGGATCAAGTCAAAAACATCTCTTTCTATTTTTCATGAACATTACCTTACATGAACCATATAATATTAGCCTATGCGAAAGAAGAAACAGAGATAAGCTAGTTGTACTATCTTCAGAATACCTTGCGTGAAATCACTTTTAACCTTCAGATATTAACAATCAATTGTTCTCCATCATACCTTAAAAGTCTAAAAGAAGCTGTGGAAGAATCCTCTCTAAATGAGTAGCTTCAATCTTGTCCATTCCCTCAGCTTCAGCAATTATAGCGGCGCGCTGCACAGCCTCTGCCAATGCGAGATTAAATCCTTTAGCAACAACAACATGACTAACTGAGAAAATGGACTAGTTTCGAAAAACCAAAACATAGATACATGACCTGAGACAAAACTCTTGAGAAGCTCACAGCTAAGTTTCAGAGCATTTGCGTTGGCTACAAGAACCAAGAATCACAAATATTCATCAAGGGTCATACAAAGATATGTCTCATCACCTAATTTAGAGGAGAAAGTAAGAGAGTTTATATACAAACCAGAAGCAAGTCTGTTCTTCTTGGATGTTCCTAGAGCAACCTGCAAAAAATGTAACGCATAATATGACATCACAAGAATCTTTAATCACTTGTTTAAACAATTGAATCTAAGAAATCAGAAGATCATTAGCTATGACAGAATCAACCTCAACACCAGCATCCAGTGAAGCAATGACAATACTAAAGGAGAATTCAAATTTGTGCAAAATCTGAAAAATTGAGGAACATGCAACCAATTTTGATCGAGTACCTCAGCTTCTGCAGTATCAATGGCATCACTCCTCTCCCTTTCTGCATCGCAATCGGGAAAAACAAAAAATCGCAGATACATCAGAACAGAGAAGATCAACATAAGCGGATAAGTAACTGGAGAACACATAAATAAGTACCCCGAAATCTTCGCGCCCAAATATGCTTGAAGATGGCGTGAATCAGATCCTAATCCCATGAAAATCGAATGTAGGAAAATGAGAATCATCGAGTGTAGACAAGAAAAATGGCGAATAATAAGGTAGACGCGAGCAGAGATTACAGAATCGAACGTATTGTTGGCGTCCATGACGTTTTGCGCATGTAAGGAAGCTTCCCTGGTGAAAAAACCAAAACGGAGACCGGTAAGAAATCATCTTTTGAAACTCTAGAATCGTGGTAATCAATACGATTACATCCAAAATCAGAAAACAAAATTATAGACAGCCGAGAAAAAAGAAACGATGGAAAAATCACAAAACTATATAGTAAAACAACGAAGGCAGCGAATTACAGTGAGATGACGAGGAACGGCGACGACAGAGAGCTCCGACGGAGGATTGGAGGGAAGATAATCGGAATTTGGGAGATGAAGAAGGAAACTCGAGGCAGATAATTAACGAAAATGAAACTATATATAATCGACAATTGACGAATAAAACAAACAAACGAAGATAGCAATATGATGGAGTAAGCCCGGCCCATTAAGATCCAGACCACGAAGCACATATTTTACTAACCGAATTTTAATGACCCAGCCCATATCCGATAAGAGTTGTGTAAAGTTATAATGTTGAATCAATTCTACAGATCGTTAGGGAGGCAACGTTGTGATGCTGTGTGGTTAAATTTGTCAGACACGCTTCGCTTACGCTTTAGCTCACTTCCCCAAATTATTGATTTCGCCAAATTCCATTCTCAAACCAAACTCAACCGAAACTTCAATAAGAACTGTCCAACCTGAATTTCAACCAATCTTTAAGTTTAAGATGATTGATCCAACATCAAAGCTTTTGTAGTTTCAGACCTAAGCCTAAAGTGTGCTGTATAACGAAAAATTTATGATTACCAAACAAAGGAATCTCAATCTTCTTTAGGACTTGACACTACATCAACGAGATACTGATTCAACTTCTGTCCAAACGTCTTCACAGAGAATGTTTCAACCACATGTTTCCTGGCTTCAGTTCCCATTCTATTCGCCAACTCAGGATTCTCTATGAATTTAGCCATCGCCGAACTGAAAATTTCTGGAGTTGGTTGACACAGATATCCTGTTACTCCATTCTTTACTGTCTCCAAGGGGCCACCGCTGTTACAGGCTATCACAGGTTTGTATGCAGCCATTGCTTCTAATGGAACAATACCGAAATGTTCATCCTAGCATTTGATTTGAATCATGAGAATCGGAAGAGATTGAAACTGGAGGAAGAAAGAAAAAGATGGTGACTTTACCGTTGGCGTGTAGAGAACTCCCAAGCAGCTTGACAAAAGTTCGTTTCTTTCAGCGGTTGAACATGATGTGATGAAGTTCACTCTATCGGAAACTCCTTCTTTCTCAGCTAACCTTTTGAGCTCATCCAAGTACTCTACATTCTCTTTCAATCGTTCGTCATACCCGCCTGAACATGGAATTTTCTTAGAATGCAGACATTAAACCTTCGTTAAATATTAGATTATGGAAGGGAGGAATAATAGTACACTTACCAGCAACGGTAAGGGTAACATCACTTAGATTTTGCTTTTGTTTGCATAGAATAGCAAAAGCTGAAACAGCTAGATCGATGTTCTTTTTCCTCTCAAAGCGGTTTATGGAGAGGAAATTCAACCTGGTCAGGACAAAGGAGAACAGAAGAACCTATAGAAACCGGCATAGAAGTACCTCGTAAAGTTGGAGCTAAATTTTCTGTCCTGTAAATTTGGAGTTTAGGAATTTACAATACTTATAAGCATGGGGTTCATTGAACTGATCGATATTGACTGCTGGGTAAAGAACAGCTGGGCGACTTCCTCGTGCATGAAGACGCTTAAATGTGTTTGCGAATGTTGATGCTGTAAAGTTGCTGTTAACAAGAATCATATCAGCCATTCCTGCAAGCCCACAAATGATATAAGAAAAATGATTCCAGATGGATGGAAGTAAGAGGAAATGAGAACAGAGGTGGAACTACACATATCAGAACAAATGGTTCCTGGATTGTTAATGAATGAAACCAAACCTGTGGTTTGTTCTTCGATGAAGTCAATAGGTTTCCGGTACATCCTCCTAAGTGCAGTTGTATGCTCAGCTAACAAGAGATCCGGGAAATGGCAGTAGAAAATAACCTAGATCCAAATATGTTCAAGATGAAGCTATTAATAATGAACTCATCACAAGATACGATGACTAAAGCAAAGTTTAAATACCTTTGATGACCTTTTGAGTTTTAGCAATGGGACTACGACTGAAACCTGGTCCGCTAGTATAACATCGAACGAAGACCATCCCAAAAGAACGCAAAGAGCAACAAACAAACACCTCAAATATGCACACACAGCGTGTAGACGGTAGAAAATATGCCGTGGCAGGAAAGAACCATACACCGTAACTTGAAAGATGCCTGGATAGTTGTTCAGACATTATACTATAATATCTAACCGAGATACAAAATTTGACAAATATCCTAAAAATAAGTGAGGAAATCGCCGAGGTTAGAAACCAAATGGGGAATTGAGAATCAAGAATCTAAAAGCCTCTGTGGATACTTCTTTCAAAGCTAACATCTTCTTAATCCACACATGAGATGTCATTTGCGTATCTATTTTCTAAACCTCAAGCTAAATCGTTACCCACCGGAAAGAGTTTCCTCGAAGCATCGAGATTTGTCGTGGTGAGAGGTGAAGACATGAACTTTATGACCGTGCGAGGCAAGCTCAACCGCCGCATCTACGATCAATCTCTCTGCTCCACCTGCATATACCAGAATATAAAAAAAAACACCGAAATAAGGGCAATTCAACGCACTTTCGTAAACTCGCTCTCCATCTCTCAAATGCGTTTATTCGGTGAATTTGGTCATATGTCCTCGGAAGTAAGATGGATCCCAGGAGAAGAGCGGAAGAAAGTTAATCGGGATACACAAAAGTCGAACGCTTGATGAAGGACATACCTATTCCAAGATCTGGATGTATAATGGCGATGTTCTTGTTCTTCGAACCTTCTTTTCTCCCCATTTTTAATCTGACTTTGCAGTATCACTGCCTATGTTTTTCTGTTCGCGTTTTCCTGAAAATTTAGAGGTGTTTTAATATATTTGAGCGGCCCGTCCAGGCCCCACTGATTAATGGGAAAAACAAAATTGATCAAAAATTTGGGTATCATGAGGGATGCTCAAGGCCCATTTGGTCAACAGGCAATTACTTTTCTTTATAATATTACGCGATTAAGATCGGTTGTAGTTATTTTTATTACATATTTACAAAACAGTTTCAGATCTTTTGAAAATTTCCTAAAACACTTTTAAGTTTTTTTGGTATCTTCAAAACTCTGCACAGATTCTGTTGGTATTTTTGAAACTACCCGTCAATTTATGCTATTTACAAAAACGCTCCAATCCCTAGCTACTTACAAGACGTCCAACTCTTTTGGTATAGTTTACCCCCCCCGCTCTTTTGGTATTTTCAAATTGGCCTGAGATCTTTTCATATTTTCAAAGCTGTCCGAGATCTTTCCATATTTACAAAGCTGCCCGAGATCTTTTCGTATTTAATGCTTCATACCAATCAGTTTTTACAAGACCACCCCGGATCTTTCGATACTTGTTACAAAACTACCTCAAATCTTCTGTTATTTATAAAATCCCCACAGCTTTTGGAACAATTGTTCACATTTGCAATGCTATTTACGAAACTTTTCGAAACTTCCCCAGATCTTTAGTGTTTATGCCCCCAATATTAGTGTTTATATAAATAAATGATTTATTCAGTATCACTAAAAATTTCAAGATTAAAATACTCCAAATTTCTCAGTGAGAAAAGAAGAGAGTATTCTTAAGTTATGAAAGTTCAGAATTAAAAGTTGGGTATACACATTGTCATTGATGACTCTGCACCAAGTCTGGCAAGTCATAAGAAATTGATGAGATGTCGAAAACTAATAATCGTACCTGAAGATTCAGTGCCCTCCATTTACATAACTCTTTAAATTGAATTCCCAGAAGAGAACAATATGTTACTGGTTGTGCTTGCATCCTGCGTATAGAAAATAATTTAAAAAAATCGGTCAAACATAACCAATCGATCAACCAGACAAATGTCTGTAAGCAACAAATAAAAAAAAACAAGATTCTATATCAAAAATTGTGATTAGGTGTGTGATCAAGTACGTTGTATACATACCATCTACTACCCAACGCATGCCTCATTTTTTTCCCTGTGGCTTATCGGCTTCATCTTCGCACATATGTTCCTGAAGTGATACCACAATTAAGTTGATGAACAAAAGGATAAGAATTAAGAAAGAGTTCTTGTTCTTTTTGTAATATTTCTTACCATCGATGATGGCTTCTCATTGTTCTGGTTAGCATTAGATTCGACAAGAGGAGCACTGCCTTTCACTACTCTAAGTGGAAGACGATCAAACTCCCAGCCAAGTAGTTCACAGACAAATCGAGCAAAAGCCTTGTGAGCTTGTTTTTCAATTTTCGGGTTTTTAGTAGAATGCAGAACAAGTCCATGACAGTGTTTGAACCTCTTTATCATCTTCTTATCAGTCGCAGCACAACACACGAGGCATACAAAGAGTCCACCTTCACAGTTTTTCTCGTAGTAACTTTTGAGCTCCACGTTCTCTGAAAAGAGTCGAGATATTGATTCTATCTCCTCAGAAATTTGTTCATCACCATTCTCCTCAATTTTATCAACTGAACCAGCAGTATCCTTGACATAAATGTCTTTCAAAGCTTCTGATGCATCCTGTTGCATTTGTAACACTGCAGTCTTTGCTTGTTCATCAACCGACATGACATCTTGTTTCTCCTGAGGCTTCTTTGGGTCTGGAGGCGGCTCAGTTGCACCTTCGGCAACCGCCTCTACCCCCAATGTCTGTGAAGGAAAAGAAAAAAGTATTTCTGAATTATCAGAACTATTCAAAAGCTACCAAAGATCATAATGATCCATCAAATTCATCTTCACAACAACATAATAAAATGATAAGCCAGTCTTTGACCATAATAGATAATAATCAAGCTATGATTCGGCCCTTAATTGGATTCACACAACCAAATCAATGTAACAGTTGCAAAGCTAACTTCTTTCAAGGTACTATCTACATACGAATCCAGAAAAGAAAAGAAAAAAAGAAGAAACCTGACCTGAGAGTCTTTTTGGCTCGAAGCAACTGGATTGTTAACGTCCCAGCCAAGAACATTGCAGAGAACTTGTGCCAGAGCCCTATGCTGATTTTTCATATCCGTCTTGTGAATAGTAAGTGAATGCTGAACTAAAGCCAAACAGCTCTTGAATTTCCGATTGCTTTTCTCTCCAGTTCCGCCACAAACCAGACACCAGACTTCTCCATTCACCGTGTTCTTCTCATAGTATTCCTTCAGCTCCCCGTTCTCTTCGAACAGTCTCGAAAAAAACTTAACCTCCTTGGAAGAAGATACATCTTTCTCCGAAGACTGACCCTCGTCTCCATCATCACTATCCGATCCATCTCCGCCAGCGACGGAGCTGTCTTCTTCGCCAGATGTTCTGCCGAAGAACTCGCGACAGGTGCGATGGATATCTCTCTGAAGCTGATATATAGCGAGCTTCGCTTTCTCATCCTCCGAAAGAAGTCGCGCCTTCTTACACGGCTTGGCTTCAGGCCATCTAGATCCCGTAGGAGGAGAACGAGGCAGTTCCTTCACGGGCCAATCCCGATCAGAATTTGGCCTTGGGCGCTTATTGTTGAGGAGACTTTGAGGATGAATAGGGTTTCTTGATATGATCTGCGGACCAACGGCTCCATAGCGAGAGAGAAGCTGGAAATCCGCCGGTGGGATGTAATTTGGCCTGGATCTTTGAACCGGGTCGTGAAACGGGTTGAAATTAGGGCTGGGGGTCGGGTTCCGGGTCGGAGGACCTTGGTGCCAGAGCGAGTGAAGGTAGATTACCTCCTGCTTCAGAGACTCATCGTCGTAAAGATTCATACTTTGTTTCCGCTTCCCCAAAAAGAAGATTTCCCGGCGCTGCAGAATTTCAGTTCCGTTTTTGTCAAAAGTTTACTTTTCATTTGCTTAACAATTTGCCATTTACTGCATTTTAACGCCTAAACTTTTACTTTATAATATTTTCACCCTATTTCTCTGCTTTTTAACAAGTTAAAACTTATACTTTGATTTTTTGTTATTTCCACCCCGAATCTCTGTTTTGAATAATTTAGTTCATGAATTACAACTTTGTAACATCTTCACCACAATTCTCTGGTTAGAACAAAGTTCAACCAAGCGATCAGGAACGAACTGGCTCGGCCGGCCTTATCTTTATTTATTATAAATTGTCAGATAATATGCATTTTTCTTTTGTCAAACTGTCAACTATATACTATTTTCTATTTCCACCACTTAACTTCTAAATAATAGGCTTTTCAACCCGTTTCTTTATTTTAGACAACTTCAACAATAGAGAAAATTATAATTACGAATTGAGATGGATATAGAGCGACATTTTTGAAAACAAGATCATAACATATGGAATTAAGTATTAACAACAACAACAACAACAACAAATATAAGTATTAACAATAAATCGTCTAAAAGGGGTGTCAAAGATAAGTCAAAAAGATTAGAAATATGTCTAGTTTACATGTTCTGAATTTGATTCAGCTTCTTAGCTACTTCTTTAATCGTTGGCCTATCCTCTGGTAATATCTCCACACAGCTAGCAGCGAGCTCTGCGCTGGCCTCTAAAGCATTTTTCTTCCCGTCCTTTATCAGATTGGCCTTCAAGAACATCAGAAGATCTTTTCTTTTCGGCGAAGAGACAGATATGAGAGACGACTCTGCAACTGGAGTAGTGTCATGGTTAGTCCGATGATCAGATGCTCCGATGAACACATCATGAGGCTCCCTTCCAGTCAAAATCTCCATTAGCGTAGCATCAAAGTCGAAAACATCCGTCTTCTCGTTGAATCTTTCGGTAACTACTGATTCTGGAGCTAGAAACCCAATTGTTCCTTCAACTGGTGCTTCTACAGAGGTCTCACCTTCTGGAACTTCTAGGGACAGTCCGATATCGAATAACTTGGCGTTTAAGTTTTCGCCGAGTAAAACATTCTCTGTTTTCACATGTCTGTGAATCAGAGGTCGTGATTTCCCTAAGTGGAGATAAGCAATCGCATCCGCAATCTGAGCAGCGATACGAATCCTGCATCTCCATGGGATAATCCCTTTCTTTTTATGGAAGTGATCAGATAGATTCCCACACACGTATTCAAAGACAACAATCGGTACCTTGCTCTCCAAACAACAACCAAGAAGCTTCACCAGATTCATGTTCGTACTGACGTATGCAGCAATAGCGATTTCCCTTATTCAATATTCCACGAGCTTTTCATATTCATTCGTCTTCTTGATTAGCCACGGTTCCTCTGTTCTCAAGAACTCCTTGAAACAATCTATAGTTGGCGTCAACAAGACAGACAAGATCTTGATCGTAGTCTTTAGTTGCTCGCTTCAGCTCGTGTTCTGTGAATATACAAAAAGGATTATAGACTCCGTTCGAAATACGGATCAGTTTTTCCACTAGTAGTCCTCCGTTCTTCAGTGATGATGACTCACTGCGAGATGATTTGTTAGATGTTGTTCTCACTATTCTTGAACAACAAGGGATGTGTTTTTTCCAGGACATGTTTTCGTTTGATGGAGCAGCAAGACGAGATGGGGAGATTTAACAAGATTATTAGAGTTGACCCAAGTAGAGGAGATGTGCACGGAACTTCCCTTACCAATTGACTCTCTCTCACACATCAAAAGTTCGATGATTTTTTCAGTCTCTAGATGACTTTTATATCCTAATATGCCCTTTTTACACAGGAATCATTAATCTTAAAATCAGATCCGAAATGTGTTTGTAATAGAAAAATAACCATTTGTTTCAACTAGCCAATAGAATACTAACATTGACTTTTTTCTTTTCCTTTTCACTCAATAATTTCTTATTCTCATATTGATCCAAAGTGCACACACGTAGATTTGTGAATGACTTGCCTATAGTTGTTAACAGCTTCTAGCTAGGCTTAATATAAAGTGTTGTATTCGAGTTTCAAAATGTCATCACTACATAGTCGTCACAAATCCAGTCTGTATTTCGTTGGTGGTCATGAACAATAGCTTTTTCAATCGTTAATATCTTATGTTCAATTGCTGAAACTTTTTTGGTAGTAGCTTAATTCAAACATCTATCCTGCAAAGATCAAGTGACTCCATAATCAAATAAAAGAGAAATTAATACACAAGAATCAATTTTTGGTCTTTAGCTTCTCTCTAACTGGGATTAAATTAGGCAAAGACAGCTTAACAATCAGCAATGCACTCATGTGTATGCATAAGAGACCGAGCGTTATCTATCTCTTGGAGATTGCTCCTGAAACCAACCATTACCGTCAACTCAAGTCCAATTTTAAGCACAAGTGGTTAAAACCATTTATGGAGAGATTGTTTAGTTCTTAATTACTATTAGACTCCTAACTCAAAATTAATTAATACCGAAGATAATTGAAATATTGATCAACATTGTTGTAACTTAGAAAAATATGCATCAAGTTCATTCCTATTCTTATTTCACAAATTTGATCAAATGAGAAGTCTACATATGATCAATATGTGATATCTAGGCCCAGATTATTATTATAATCATACAAACTAAATTTCATTTGGGACAAAATATATTACAAATCAAATTTTGATCTAGTTTAGTTTGAAATGCCTTAATCCATGCACAAGGCTCTTTTTTCTTGATCACTAACATCATAATAGTAGCATACTGCATACAGAACATGTTTAAGGATAGCCTAAACTCTTTTCCTAGCTAAATACACTATTAAAAGTAATAAAGTGTGGTATAAAAAGATTACAAATCATTGTTAACAAAAAAAAGTCTTATAATCATATATAACATATATCGTTTCCTATATATATAATTTAATTCCAGTGTGTATATAATACATGATTTTTAAATATGAGGAAAGAAACAAGTTCACCATTTTTCGCGTTTATAAATACTTAATGAGCATACTCACACGTTTAAAACCTAACAAAGAACCCACCGCAAGAAACTAATTTACCAAGAACAATACATCAGCTATAGCTGATGTATTTCATTTGATAATTAGATTTTTGCAACAGATGTATGTATAAACATTCATAAATACACACTTACACCTAGCGAAGCCGAAGCTAGGGTTTTCTCGCGTCTGTGTGTGTATATATACTCTCTAGGATTTACAGTGTAGTAAAAATGAACAGAATATACGCACAATTCGTCACATATATAACCCACGTACGTATAATTGACAAAGTGATTATGAATCACATAATTCACATGTTATATATGAAATGATCTTAGATTAAGATTTAATTAGATCATTAAAAATTTATAATCATATTTATCGTTATTCACATTTTAGTATATAAATGATATTAGCTTAAGCTTTAATCATATAGGTTGGCTTGTGTATGCACTAAATTTTGCAACAAGAGCTTATTGTCGAGATGTAGTTCAAATACATATGTATAATTAATGCAGATAGATCATAAACGTGGTAATTAATTAATTGAAAATTAATAGAGATTGAATATATAGAGAGATAAATGCTTACCATTAATTAAATTCCATTTTTGTTTTATTATATGTTTTTTTGTTTGCTTGCTAAGATGGCAAGTTGGAGCTACTAGTCTCCGTAGTACCATCTTCAACACCATGACTCCTCATAGGATTCCTCTTCTTCTTCTTCCTTTTCTTGTACGGGACTCCTCTTGCCTTCGCCTGTGAATCTCTCACTTCCCTAAGAAAAACCCTAATTCCGCCGCCGGCAAACGGGTTTCTCTCCGGCAACCCTCCATTCTCCTCGTAAGCTGCTCTCAGTCGTCCGATCAAAGCATCTAAACTCCCCCACGCTTGTTTTAGAGGACAGTTACACTGTCCCGCTGGCTCAACTTGTCCGAAGAAAACGCATCCATGGGCATGAACCTTTGTCTTTCCAAATTGGTCAAGATATTGAAGGAAATCTAGGATGTGGTTCGAGCTGCAGTGTGAGATGTGAACCGGTGGCTGTTGGTTACGAAGGTATTGGCAAAACGTGTTCCAGTCTCGCCGTTTTTGTGACTCGTACCTGCTTAGCGCTGGCGGGTTAGAAGGTGATTGATGTTGCGATTGAGACGAAGATCCTTCTGCGATATCTTTGCCTTTCTTGCTAAGACTAGCCATGGATTCGATCGGCTCTTGTTGATTTCTTGATCGATGATGATCACTACATCATTTTTTAGTAATTTTTTTTTTTTTTTTAATTCTTTTGGGTCTTTCAAAGAGAAGAAAGAGAGGAATATAGAGAAACTATGTCAATGATAGTGGGGGAAAACATTAGAAAAATTTCTACACTAGTTAGAACTAATCTTATTATATTCTCGCGTAAATTATTTGATGGGAATATACTGTATATTATACACACGTAGCATCAATTCAATAAGGGTAAAAGACCAAAAAAGCTAGAGTTTTATACTGTATTTTTCTGACAGCAAAATCTAGTGTTCTATAAATAATCAACCTCGAATAAATCATTTTCTATTTAGCAAGCTCGTTTTTAGTTAAACAAAAAGTGACAGATATTATTTCAGACGAAACAAACGTAGAACGTAGATGTATATATAAATTAACTAAGTAAAATGCAATTTATGTTGATAATATTTTGGAATATCAGGTTAATTAGTGATAGATGAGGGAGACAGGAGATAGGACCCCACGAGAATGCTTTGGTTCTTTCTTTTTCTATCGGTAGACCTATCAAATAATTTTCTCATTCTTTAATCTGTACGATTAGCATTTAAGTATTGTTAACTATTTACTTTATTTAAATATTTGTTTCCATTAAAATTATAATTATGTTTTCATTCAGCTTAGCAATCATTGTCATCAATCGAATATTGCCGCCCTATTATAAGTAACAAAAGAAAACAATAATATTGGAAAGGACAACTAACACAAACACTGTGTTTTCTATGTTACGCATGAAATTCTGCAAACATATGGTTCAATTATAAATATTAGTATAATCAGGTAAATACCCGTAGCAAACCAATGATATATATTTTTTTTTGTAAGCATTTACTTATGCATGTAAGAAATACAAGCAAAAACCAAATTATCTTTTTGCATATAATTTTGATGCTACGAAACGTTATCTAATTGTTTATGTTGACCATCACGAATCACAAATTCGAATCAACTTAATAATTTTGCACAAATTAACTTAAGAAACACATGATTTGAAGGATCCAAATTATAAACGATAGCTTAACTTTTGGTGGATTCTCTTATTTTATAGTAAAATTTATTACTACCTACTCTCCTAGGTTTTGAATCTTTTGAATTCATTGAAAACTATTCTTTTTATTAGATTTATGTTTTTTTTTTACATAAAAAACATTACGATAACTGTTGGATAATAGTCCCACGGCAATCGAATCATTAACTAAGAGAAAATATGAAATGTACAACAATATCGATTTGTCTCGATATTATTAATGCAAAAACATTAAATGCTTATTGTAAAAAGGGGAAACAATATAATTGGATCGACTTTAAACAACATACTACTACTTAGTGTATTATTAGTTGATCGGAAAATAATCAGAAAAGAAACTATATGATCTATAGGTCAATTTTGATAGTGAATCATAAACCGCTCGCTGATTATTCATTACGTATTCAATAATGCTGAAAAGTTTCTCGAGAACTCTAATACTTGATGTAACCAATAGAAGTGTTGACTTCTTTGATGAGTGTAACGAGAAGAGGAGCAGTCAAACATTTCTTCTCCTTTTCTTTATTGTAGGAAAAGCCCAAACACTTGCAATCTCGATCATATAAATGTTCAAGAACAAAAATTAGATACCATTAAAAGGTTTCTAAAAGTGTAAATTCCATAAATCATTGCCCATGGCTAGAGATTATAGATTGAGGAGGTGGTTTCAGTTCGAATAGATGACATACAAAAAAAAAAAAAAACAAGTTCTTGAGACGGAATTATGCATTGGGATTTGGTTTGGCACACACTCATGTATAACATACATGTACCATGAGAACCAAAGTTTTTAAATTTGCTAATTTATTTGGATAAAAATCACATTCATTATCTATCATTTATAAAATAAGAGACAATTCAATGAAAAAACTTTCTTGAGCTATACATTTTGTAGCACGGTCGTATCATAACCAAGTTTAAATCCGGTAGTGTGTCTGAATTAAACGATAAAAAAAACATTCTTGAGCTTGCCTGCGAACACTAAAGAAGCTTACATTTTAGATTGATTATACTAATCAAAAATTAATAATCCATTATGAACATATGTCCAGCTAAGAAAGGACTACTGTGCATTGACAAAGCCTAAACAAACGGAAGAGATAACGAAATAATTAATACTCAGATAGCACTTCGATTAACAAATATATATATATATATAAAGAAAATAAAACAGATGGCTTTTAGATACAATAAGGTATTACAATTATTAAACGGTGAATTTATCAAATCATTACAAGCACACCGATTATTCCTTAAAATATCTTATAGATTCATGTTGGGCTCGGTAAATGAATCTGAGGATAACACACTAATATTTGATGTAAGCAACAAAAGAAGTGTTAGCATCTTTGATGAGTGTACCAAGAAGAGGAGCGATCAAACATGTCTTGTCCTTCTCCTTGTAGAAGTAACCCAAACACTTGCAATCACGATCGCACTTGGCCTTGCAATCGCTTAAAGAAGTTGGGCCTTGTCCATCATTAACGTAAAGCCCAGTAAAATGCTCAACGCCGATTATCTTGAAGTAATTCACGGTTTTACCCTTGCTTCCGCTGCAAAACTGTATCTTGAACTCTTCCTGTTGTAGAAAAATCCTAAACACTTACAATCTCTCGTACACTTGTCCCCACACGCTTTCTCCGTCGTCGACGAGCCACCGTTATACTTAGTCATGAAACTATCAGCTCCTTCGATTTTAAAATAATGAAACGTCTTGGGATCGCAACTTGCGAGACTCGGAGTCTTACAAGTCTCGTCCCATCCAAGAAGCCCTTTGTCGCTAGGACAAGCGTTGCACTGACCTTTCTTACACAAACCAAACTCCAAACAATGCTCAGGGATTCTACACTCGTCGTTACCGTCAGTATCATCGTTACAAATCTCCCTCGCTTCCAGGTTCCAACTTCCAAGCGTACGCTTACGATCCTGATTTAAGTACGATAATCAGAGTCTCACCGCGACACTCGACAAGGTCCTACGTAAAGACCGTCAAGCCTGAACAGTTTGACGATAGCGGTGCAGACAAATGTAATAACATAAAAAAATACAAAGAAGGTAATGGAAGAATTGTCAATAAATATAAAAATAAATGGAAATTTGTATTGATTACAGTGATGCAGACAAAATATATGTGCTAACGCGTGTAAGAAACGAAAATATTGCGTGCACACATTATACTAATAGAAAACAAGTGGAAATATTTGTAAGAAACGAAACTACTGGGCGCACTTGTAATAAATAAAACTGAGGCTTATATGTAAAGAAAACTAGACAGAATATTTGTAATGAAAAACAATTTGTAATTGTTCAAGGGAATGTTAGTGATAAAACAAAACATAGGGGTATGAGTAAAAAAACAAAAAAACGTAGGGGTCTGTATTAAACAAGAATACTGCAATAAACAAAACACGGGACAATGTGTAATTATAAACAATACAGGGAAAATTGATAGATATATGAAACTTAAGGGAGCGCGATTAAATTCCAAATATTTCGAATAGCTATTTTATCTATTAATTTTTTTATTTTCCATTGTCCAGTTTAGAATTTTAAAGGTAGAGAAAGGAAATCGAATTAAAATCATCGAGGAGCACGTCAGGTTCGACAGACGACGAAGTGTTCTCCATTATCGGCGTGCGGATCTTCTCTCTCTCTCTCTCTCTCAAAAACCCTAACTCTGATCGATTGTGTTCAGCAGCGGACGATAATGGCTAATAGTAATCTTCCCCGAAGAATCATCAAGGTTTGTTTTCCAATCTCGGTCTGATACCATTTGGCGAATCTCTACGATCTCTATCTCTCTCGCTGTCTCTTTTGGGTTTTTTTTGATCTGGACTCCGATGAATCAAGGTTTAGCTGTGGCTGAGCTGAAACTCACCGACTTTTATTATCGCCGTTCGATCTTGTCCTCGAAATTGTCTTAAGTTGTTTTCTAATTCTTATTTTGATTGTGATCTGATAGGAAACTCAACGTCTGCTCAGTGAACCGGGTAAACTCTTTGATTCGTGCCGCCTTGTTGATTTATAGTGTTGATTTCAGCTGATAATTTTAATTTTGACAATTGAATTGTGGATCCGAAATGTGATCTTCCATTTGAATTTGGTTGTAGAGTAATTAAAAATATGATTTTCACGGAGTTTCATCAATCGATTGTTGCAGCTCCCGGTATAAGTGCCTCTCCATCTGAGGATAACATGCGATATTTCAACGTTATGGTTCTTGGTCCTTCACAATCACCTTATGAAGGTAATTGTTATACCATGTCCATCGTTGGTTTAAATGGAGTTATACTTTTTCTTGTGGAAGGTGGCACTTCTGTAGCTGTTGGTAGATGTCTATGAAAGAGTTTAAGTACTTCCTCAATGCATGCTACTTTGTATTCTTACTTCTGGAAGTAACGAAATAGTCTTCTGGTAATCTGATTTTTAGTTTCTTGCTTTGAGGTTACAGCATGTTTAGCAACGATTGCTATTGATCGTGTAGATTGTTGGGTTTAGAAGAAAAGCTGAATAATGGTGATAACTGTACTTGATTTTACTATCGCCACATCTGAATCGCGTCTTTGTGCTGCTGCGTAATAGATTCTGAGCTAAAGTTGCACTTGTGTTTCTCATTTTCGGAAGTTTAACTTTGTTTACTGAGTGATATATGCCAATCATTTGCTTCATTCCAATTTGTAGGAGGAGTTTTCAAGTTGGAGCTCTTTTTGCCTGAAGAATACCCTATGGCAGCTCCGAAGGTAAGTTGCTTGGATTGGAGTTTATATGTTTCTTTTTTTTAAAAAAAAAAGTCATGTTATGAAGTTACACATTCATCGCATCCGATGGTGACTTGTATATAAGTAGGGCTAGTTATAAGACTCGAGTTATTAAGTAAATTTGTATGTTGGGATATTTGTAAATGCATCAAATGAATCTGTGGAAACGGTACTTCTGGTTGGATTATGACTGACCTGTATGCAATGTCACATTTCTTGTCATTGTTTCTCTTTTGTTAAGGGTATATTCAGTCTATAACATTGGATACGAATGGAAATGGTTTGTGTAGAGATTTGCATTTTTTCTATACTTCAAAACTCGTGGGCTCTTTTAATGATTCGATTTGGAACAGGTTAGGTTTCTCACCAAGATATACCACCCTAACATTGATAAGGTCTGCTCCAACTCCTTCCTCTGTTTTCCATGTACCATTCACAAATCCAAACACATGTTGCTAAACTTGTCTATTTGCACGTACAGCTTGGAAGAATTTGTCTTGATATTCTGAAAGACAAATGGAGCCCTGCTCTACAAATACGAACAGTGCTCTTAAGGTACGTATGAGTTTGATTACATTAGATTCTCTCCTGCCACAAAACATAGGTTTCATGAGGCATGACTGCTTTCTTATTCTATTGATGTGCTGTCCTAAAAAAAAAAGTATCCAAGCTCTTCTGAGTGCACCAAACCCTGATGATCCGTTGTCTGAGAACATCGCTAAGCATTGGAAGAGTAATGAGGCAGAAGCTGTGGAGACAGGTAAATGTTATTTGAAACCATGAGTTCCGAACTTAAATTGTCACTGGACTCTTTTTACTCTTGTTCTCTTTCTGAACCCTGAGTTGGTCTCTCACATCATCCTTGTGAACTATCTGCGCAGCTAAGGAATGGACCCGTCTCTACGCAAGCGGCGCATGATGGAGTGGAGGGTGAAAAGATCTCATTCATCCAAATAACATTACATTTGGTGAATTCTATCTCAACATCAAAGTTATAAAAAAGCTTATATTTTGCTGGTTCTTCCCCTTCATGATAAAAACGTGTTTTCGCCACAGGAAGTTGTAATCTCTCTAAATTATTGTATCAGTTATGAATAGGGTCAAGACTCGTTTACCCGTATTTGAAATTCTTCGTCAAGTTTCCTTGAATCGAAAGATCTTCTCTATTGTGTCTAAGCTCTGCAAATCCCGGATTTCGCCAACATCCAAAACGTTATTGGTAATTTTTGTAGAGCTTGTGAAGTATTCATGAATTGACGGTACAAACATTAAACAGCTTGTAATTACCCAACTTTTTGTTGAGGAACGTGGTTTTGTTGTTTACATCTATAACTTCTGGTGGAGGAAGAATAAATAATTGGAAATTAATAAACACAATACGCACTTGGCCAATCTACAAGGTGCAACAACAGGCCCACTGCATTCCAAACGAAATAGATAAAAGGCCATTATATTAGGGCATGAATTCGGTCGAAAAAGAATAAGTAGAAGAGAGAGTTATTGCATGTTGTATGTTGCATGTATAAGAGAGGGCAAGTTTGATTTACTCATGTCTTAAAAAGTGTTTTTTTTTTTAATACAAGAGAGAGCTATTGCATGTTGTAACTTGTAAGTTTTACTCACGTTTTTACATGCTGTAGAATGGTTTAAGCATGTTGCAAATATGTTATATATGTTGTATACCAATTTATATATTATGTAGTCGAATTTATACACGTCAAAGCAAGACTAATATAATGATAATATATACAGTATGATGTTAAGAAATGTAAAAAAAAAAAAAAAACTATATGCAAGAAATAACGAGGCAGAATCACACTCGATCTCAACACAACATCAAGTCAAGGTATGTGTGAGAAATATGGGCTCTTGTCTTCCCATAAACATGGGTCTGCGAACTAGCTCTGCTTCTCCAAGATTTGGCTGGACCTGAAATAAGTCCAAAGAGAAGTTGATTGCAAAAAGGAAGTTAGGTTCAAGGTACAACAAGATCGGGTACGGTTTGACAATAAAAGAAGGTCGAGATGTAAGTGTCCTTGATCTTTCTCATTCTTTGTTGTGTCTTCTTTTTTCGATGTCACCTGTTACGCAAAGAGTGATGAGATTAGAGCGTTTGTGTAAACCCATTTGATTGATAGTAAAAGTTGTGGGAAGCTGTTCCCACCCAAGACGTAGCGGTTAGCAGTTAGAGACCGGGAACTCAGTGATCAAATTATCTGTGTCAAAGAATTAAGCAATCAATCGATCAATAATTCCTAACAGTATGTATAAATGCAACTATGATGGTCGATCTTTAGTTTGAACCAAGAATTATAATGAGTGTAGGAACTAGATGAAGTTGAAAGACGACAAAAGGTTTATTTACCCCAAGAACGTGGTATAATACGTTGAAATTACGATTCTTATTATTATATAATTACACTACCAAACTTTTATACGCTGAATCACTAAATGATTTGATAATTGTATACGTACATTTGTAAAAGAGCAGTGTTAAGTAATTGGTAATACCGATAAATAAGGTCAGTGCTATTCTCTCCCTTATCCGTTAAGAAAACAAACCATCTTTTTACAAGTCTTGTCCTAATTTCGTCGAACATCAAACTGAACTAACACCTTTCCGTCTAATCTCTAGAATGGCTCGATCTTCCTCTCCGTCACTTTCTCTCTCTCGTTGCCGCTTAGCCGCAACTTCTCTCCTTCCTTCATCTCGAATTATCTTCTTCCGATCTCAATCCTCGAATCGTCGGTCTACTCGCGGCGGTGAGCTCTACGAGATCGATACCGCCTCGTCGCAGTCGCAGTCGGATCCTCTCTCACAGAAGCTACAGGACGCCGTTCACCAGATAATGGTACGCCGAGCCGCACCGGATTGGCTCCCTTTTGTTCCCGGTGCTTCGTATTGGGTTCCACCTCCTAGATCCCAGTCTCATGGGATCGCTAAGCTCGTTGAGAAGCTAGCGAATCCGATCGGTGATGAAGAATCTATCTCAATCTCATCGGGTCGAGGATGGCCTTCCTCTGATTACTTCATCAAAGGTTTTATTTGTTGTTTGTTTGATCTTTTTGTGCTTTGGTGTTGATGAAATTTGATCGTCATTGCGTTTGGTTATTGCTCATAATTGTTGAATTACAAATAGATACCCTTTGAATGTGTTTTAATCCGTGACTTTAAAAAGCTTTGATTTTTCTTTTACATATTAAAGATCCAGTTTTTGAGGAATCTATATTCTGCTTAAGTTTTGTCTTGGCTTACCGTTATACATAGTTATTATATATATAAACTTCTTCCATAACTCTCTGGCTTTGCTTAGCGAGGTTGATGGAAAAATGACACTGAAAGAATAAAAGTTTGGTTTGTCTGTTCTAGAGTCGTCGTCTGAAATCTTTGAAAGTCATTACAGGTTCAACTATCACTGATGGAAATGGATGACCAGCTTCGATAATAACATAGAGAGTGTTTCCTTTATAGGTATTGTCGTGATGGAGCAGGTTTCTTCTTTTATTATGGTTGAGAAGTCGAAATGTAGTGTTTGTTATCTTGTTGCTTTTGGTCCATGTCAAATATAACCACTCTGTTTTTTTTTTTTGTTAACAGAATGGTCTAATGATATTGGCATACTTTAGAGGCAAATGTTGTGCTTTGATCGTATCTTGTAGCGTCATATATGTTTTTTTTTGGGGTACAATGTTTCATAAATGTATGCCTTTTTTATATTTTTAGCATTTCTTTACCTGATCAGCCTCTGCTTTTCTTTTCAATGTAGGTGTACAGCCTCAATCGGTGGAGACGGAGATGGCTTCCAATACTGCATCTCACTCTGAGGACGAGGAAGGGTAAACCACAAAACTCGTCAAACCAATGTCTGGGTAAGTTATGAGCTGATCATATATGACTTTCTATCCATATTTTTTACTAACCTAAGTTTTGTCTTGGCTATATTAAGTTCATAATATCATTGGCCTCTGATGAGAAAAATATCAAAACTTTGCAGACTCTTCAAGATTTGTCGATTTTAAGAACACGAATCAAAGAAGATTTGAACCACTAAGAGCGGCTCTGAAGACGTGACATGGTTTAGACTTTTAGATAGGGGAGAGTTAGCAAACCTTTTACAGATATCAGATCCTAACAAGTTCTGAGATGTGAAACCCAATAAGAAAAAGCGTTGTGACTCAGCCCTCTAGTTTTAATGTAATATTCCTTAACAGTTTGTTGGATCGTGTGTATATATGCGCATCAGCTCGCAGGTTCAGTTGCCATTACACTTATTCCACACTGTTTTGTTTGATGCTGTGTACAGACGGTACAGTGTATGCATAAGTCCCAAAATTAATGTGAAAACATAGCAAATTTACAGAGTTAGGATCTGCAAAGATATGGCGTGGAGGTGAAACAATATCATTACATTATTCACCAGGCAATTATATGAACGGTGTGTACAACAGGGGCAACTAGTTGAAGCTATGAACATGTGGGCATGAGAAAGAAAAAAATGTAAAAACAAAAGCTAGACACGTTATGTATCAGAATGTGCTTCTTGTTTTAAAATCTCGCCGTTTCCTCGCTTCAGTAGACAGTTTCCAAGAGATTGAGAATTCTGACAGAGCATGGAGAGACAGAACATGCATTGTCCTGTTTCAGGGTAGAGGAACTAGTCAGAAACCACTTTGTAATATTTGACACAAGCAAGAAGAAGAGTATCCCACATGAATGCAACATTGTGTCTAGCTTCTTCTACTATTGTTTCCTTCATACAGATTTTGGGACTATGTTAGTTTGCCGGACAGTTGCATCTACAGAGTAACACAAGAGTTTGAAAAACGAACGACCAACAAGTACCAACACACTCTTCAACATTAAAGTGAAATTTTGTACAGGCGTGAGGCAAAAATGTCGATGCTTTTACCTGCATAAACAACGGTTACTCCTGATATGAGTCGTCCGTGAGCTGATAAGAAGTAAAGGCAGATTACGACCTTAAATAGATATTGGGCCTTAAATAGATATTGTCAAGCCCATAAATAATCTGTCACGTGGCGATTAAGCACGGAGCCGTATCCACAAGCGTAACGTGTGAAGTCATGTAGAGGATCGCTCCACGATTTTGTCAATCAGATCAACTTCTACAACTCCTTTCAATATCTACGTGCCTCCCCCTCTCTCTTCTTGTGACCACTCTTCTTGTCTGTTCACTGGTTAGGATCTCCATCTCTCTCTCTCTGATATTTTGTTTGTTCTTTCTGATTTATTGAATTGTTCTGATTCAAAATCCGCAAGGGTTTTATTTTTCCTTGATCTCCGATCTTGCTTAGAGGTTTTGACTATTTCTGATTGGTGTATTTGATCGGATCTCGGCAATTTTGTAGGAGGTGAATTTTGTTTTCCTGGTCGATCGGATTTGAGTTTTTTTGAATCTTTGGTTGCTTCGAAAATGCCGGCGTTTTACGGAAAGCTCACGACCTTCGAGGACGATGAGAAGGAGAGCGAATATGGTTACGTTCGCAAGGTATTATTTCGTTCGTCGATCTGATATGATTTTGTTCTGCGTATATATGTTAGTTTCTGAGGATGGATCTGCTACCAGGTAAGATTTATGGGAGAAGTAGTTTTGTTTTTGGGAACTCTGGTTAATTTGTTTCTTTCTTCTTTCAATTACTATGCAAAGACCTTGAATCTGTTGATTCTGTCTTGGTTCAGTAACTCGTATGCGAATCTCTGATCTGATCTGATAGTTCTTAGTGGTTTGACATTTCTCTGTCAGAATCATTTTTCGTAATCAGATTGGTAATATACAAGTTTTGCGATGCAGGTTTCAGGTCCCGTCGTTGTTGCCGACGGTATGGCCGGTGCTGCTATGTATGAGTTAGTGCGTGTTGGGCATGATAATTTGATTGGAGAAATCATCCGTCTTGAAGGAGATTCCGCCACGATCCAAGGTTTGTTCGTTCTCTGCTTCTTACTGTTATTTACTCTACTGCTCATTTTATCTGTCAAAGACTTGCATCTGGATTGAACGTTTTATGTGGCCTTCTGTAATATATCTTAACTGATATTTGGAAACTTCCTTTTTATCAGTTTACGAGGAAACAGCTGGACTGACGGTTAATGATCCTGTTCTTCGAACGCACAAGGTTCGTGAGTTCTTTATCTTGTTTTTTTTTTCTTTGTTCTTTTTTCTTTAGTTCGTCTGCAGCTAACATATATTTTTTCCTGAATTTTCAGCCTCTTTCTGTGGAGCTTGGACCAGGAATATTGGGAAATATCTTCGATGGGATTCAGGTTCAGTTGGATTTTGAATCTTGCCAGACATGAAGTTTAGGACTTCTATGTTTCGTAATAATATTACACACTGCAGACTGTGGCTTCTCACAATTGTTTGGTTTCATTTTTTAAATATCACAGAGGCCTTTGAAGACTATTGCGAAAAGATCTGGTGATGTGTACATCCCTCGTGGTGTGTCTGTTCCAGCTCTTGACAAAGATTGTCCTTGGGAGTTCCAGCCGAATAAATTTGGTAATGTGTTTTACTTCATATATCTGTCTATGGAAGTCTTTATATGGTTTTAATCCTGATGCCAACTGAATTTGACTTGGTTGCAGTGGAGGGAGACACAATAACTGGTGGTGACTTGTATGCTGTAAGTTTATTGGCCTCCCCCTTAATCTAATCTTGGCAAAGGAATATATTTTACATAGTGACCGTGGGGTTTCCCTTGTTTGCACTGGAAATAGTTTTTTCTGATAGTCAAACATAATTTCGAATGCAGACTGTCTTCGAGAACACTCTGATGACACACCATGTTGGCCTTCCTCCTGATGCCATGGGGAAGATCACTTACATTGCTCCAGCTGGTCAATATTCCCTTAAGGTTTGAGTTTAGCTTTTTTTCTAACGATTTGTATGAATACACTCAAAACTCTTTCGTTTCCTTCAATTTTCGAGTTAATATATGGCTAACTTGATCTATTGGTAACAACTTCCTGTTGGAAAAAAATTGACTCTCTGCTCATGGTTGTTTGACGGTGTTTTTCATATTCCAGGATACAGTGCTAGAGCTGGAATTTCAGGGGGTTAAGAAATCGTATACCATGCTTCAGGTCTGAGCGTATATTAAATCTAACTACTTGCAAGCGCAAACGTTTAGCTATTCGATTTACTTAATAAAATTGGTTTGGTTGATAATATGTCAGAGCTGGCCTGTACGTACGCCTAGGCCAGTTGCATCCAAACTTGCTGCCGATACTCCTCTACTTACGGGGCAGGTGATCAGTCTATTAATTCTAATACGGTGATCATAGTCATTCGAAGACGTTTGTTGCTGATACCTTTCTTTTCCTGTTGTCAGCGTGTGCTTGATGCCCTTTTCCCCTCGGTTCTTGGTGGAACCTGTGCCATCCCTGGTGCTTTTGGCTGTGGTAAAACTGTTATTAGTCAGGCACTTTCCAAGGTAGGCTGTGACACTTGGGTTTTGTTCCACTTAATTACTGGATATATCGGATTTTCAAAGCTAATTTGTTCTTATGTACATAGTACTCCAACTCCGATGCTGTTGTTTACGTTGGTTGTGGAGAGAGAGGAAATGAAATGGCTGAGGTATATTTTTTCTCACTCGGAATATTCATATTGGTCACACACATCAGAAATTTGGTTCGATGGTTTCTCAGAAATTAGGTTTTCTCATAAATTAGGTTCTTATGGACTTCCCACAATTGACAATGACGTTGCCTGATGGTCGTGAGGAATCTGTCATGAAACGTACTACACTAGTTGCCAACACCTCCAACATGCCTGTGGCTGCTCGTGAAGCGTCAATTTACACAGGTAATTTTCAGGCATGTAGGTCTAATAGTTTTTGAAGAAGCCCGTTTCCCATCTTTTGGTGACAAACTGCACATACAAACCTTTTTTAATACAATCCTCATTTTTTTTTCTTTTTCTTTTTTGGGTAATGTGAACTCCAGGAATCACTATCGCTGAATATTTTAGAGATATGGGCTACAATGTTAGTATGATGGCAGACTCAACTTCTCGTTGGGCAGAAGCATTGAGAGAAATTTCAGGACGGCTGGTAATCTTTTGCTTCTCACTTTTGGTGTATGGATTTTTGTGTTGTCCTGCTAATCTTTTTCTCAGTTTCTTGACACATAATTTACTTTGTTTCCTAGGCTGAAATGCCTGCCGACAGTGGATATCCTGCCTATCTAGCAGCACGTTTGGCATCTTTCTATGAACGTGCTGGTAAAGTAAAGTGTCTCGGTGGACCAGAACGTGATGGAAGTGTCACAATTGTTGGGGCTGTTTCACCTCCTGGTGGAGACTTTTCAGATCCTGTGACTTCTGCAACCCTTAGTATTGTGCAGGTGATTATCTAGTTCATGGCTGTTTTCCTATCTTCCATTGTACATGTACATAATCAGATATGTACATAATCTAGATCTGCTTAGATTCGTATATTAGCATTTTTTTTCTCTACGTTGAAGTCCTTACTCTTCCGTTTTGGTTGCTTTTTTTTTCCTGCAGGTCTTCTGGGGTTTGGACAAAAAGCTTGCCCAGAGAAAGCATTTTCCTTCTGTTAATTGGCTGATTTCCTACTCAAAGTATTCGACGGTATGCTTAAATATTCCCGGTCTTCTTCAAACCTGTCTTGGTATACTATCTCGAAATTCTTGTATATATAAAAAGTTGCTTGGTTTTCTCAGGCATTAGAATCTTTCTATGAGAAGTTCGATCCAGATTTCATCAACATCAGGACAAAAGCCAGAGAGGTGTTGCAGAGGGAAGATGATCTTAATGAAATTGTCCAGGTACGTGTCACTTATCATTTTAAAACTACCTAATGTTGTGACTAATGAATTCTGGTCTCTTAGCGTTAATCTTGGCATATAAACTTCGACTCAAGTTATAGAAGAAAATCACTCTTGGCAGATAATTTTTTTCTGAAGGAACTTATTTGACCTGTGCATTACACTTTGTGTGCAGCTTGTGGGAAAAGATGCGCTTGCGGAAGGTGATAAAATTACCTTGGAAACAGCTAAGTTATTGAGGGAAGACTACCTTGCTCAAAACGCGTTTACACCGTAAGATTTGTCTCCCTTCGTTTTGCTTTAGTTCTCTCCTAACGGGTTATTTACCCTTGAACTTTATGGATGAATCTTTGACAGATATGACAAATTCTGCCCTTTCTACAAGTCTGTGTGGATGATGCGTAACATTATCCATTTCTACAACCTAGCCAATCAGGTAATAAGATGCTTTGTAAAGTGAATATTTTTTGGCTTCTCGACCAGATCCCATAAATTGTAACTTGGTCTCAAATGTTGTTGATGATACACAGGCGGTTGAAAGAGCAGCTGGAATGGATGGTCAAAAGATTACTTACACCCTCATCAAGCATCGCTTGGGAGATCTTTTCTACCGTTTAGTGTAAGCACTCAATGTCTCCATGAATCAAAATCATTACATAGCTCTAAGCGAAGTGTGTCTGAAATTGATGTTGTGAATCATGGGAAATAACAGGTCTCAGAAGTTCGAAGATCCAGCAGAAGGGGAGGATGCGCTTGTGGCTAAATTCAAGAAACTGTACGAGGATCTCACTGCTGGATTCCGTGCCTTGGAGGATGAAACTCGGTAAAGCTGTCAAGTCTCTTCCGAATTGGGTTGTTTGGAGAAAGAGTATTATATTCTCTTGTGTTTTTTTGAGCCAACAACTATCATAGTGGTCGGTATTTTATTTTTCGGTTTGTTCGATCGATCGAGTTTAGCCCTATGAACGTCATGATTCTCCGGCTGTGTAATATGTTTGATTCTTTGTTTTTTATGTTTTCATTTTGATGGTAATAAGGTACAGCCAAAGTGAGTCATCTATTTGATTTGATGTACCTCTCAATTCAATAAGTTATATTATTATGTCCAAATGTACTAAAATCTATTGGGGATACTTTTATTCTCTCATAATATCATCATTTTGTTTTTTGTTTTTTTCCATCTTTGTCCTGTTGTAACAATGTTTGTTCTATGGTTTGGTTTGAAATATACCTCGTAATGTTGGTATACGTAAGGTTTGACACTCGCAAAATACAATTTTATAATTGAGTCTGAAACTACTAATATCGTTATCCATTATCTTTTGTTGTTGGTAAAATGCTTTTTGAAATGGAGACATCTCACAATTGGGAGATTCTTTATGGACCCATTAAGCCTAACTAGTTAAAGCCCAATATGCACATTTCGAGTTACTCCGATTGGTTATCTCAATACAAATCGAAAAGAAACATAGAAAAAGACGAAGAATTTTGCTAAGAAATCCTCAGGGATGTGGTAACGGTTGAGCAATTCGGAAAACTTCAAAAGTACAAGCACGGACAGAAATTCGTTCGCCGGAGATTGACGATGAGAGGAGAGCTCCGTGATCGGACCGTTGAGGTACTGAGTATGATAAAAGTAAGTTAGTGGTGGTTCTTCTTTTGCAGATTATTTCTCAATATGGCCGGATATGCAAATGTAAGTTGGGCTAGGCCCATAGACTTGGGGCAAACTCGACGATCTAATAGCAAATATTTGTCTTTTTAACCTTTTCCTCGACAAATCAAACATTTAAATAATTGATGGGGTCTTTTAGAGACTTTTTAATAGTTGGAGGCTTCGAGCTATAATTACTTACGAGAAGAGTGATCCCGTGGCAGTGTCTCATTGGATAAGATGTGTCACTACTCGTAAAATTACTATAGGAGTGAAAAATAATTAGGTTTCTCTTTTTACAAAAGAGGAGGTAATTAATTTTTAGGAAAATAGCACAAAACGTAAAAATATTCCGAAAGTTCTCCGAAAAGTCTTCGGATTTACGGAGACAAAAGACAGAGAAAAGAGAGCGCTTCTTCGGCTAGGACAAGCTTCGCTAATGGCGGTTTCCTCCTGATCATTCCCCGGAGCCGTATAATATCTCTTCTCTGTTTTTTTTTATCGATTTGGGGTTTGTTTAAGGATAGACTGTTTTTATGCTTCTTCTCTTTTCTTCTGCTGAATTTTTTCGTTGATTCGCTTCGTTGCCGAACGCATTCATTTCCAGGTCTAGATCATGTAAATTTCTCTTAGTACGGAAGTTAGATCTAATGCGATTTCTCGATTGAAGTAATGGTGTTAGGCAAATGAAGTCGGATGCATAGTCCCTTTCGTTTTTCATTTTTACAGTTATATCTCACTCGATTAGATCTTGGGTCTCATGCGCTGTTTGTATAATGCGTTATCTGGGTATTTCATTGTAGGGCGTTTTGCTTACATAGAAAACGACAGAAAAATTGTAGCTGAACCGTACCGTAGAACCTTAACTTCGGATGAGTCTGATTTGAATTTAATTTGATAATGTTATTCGGTAGGTGAAGAGAAACATCAGGAATTAATACTTTTCTATTTTTCTCAGGAAATTCGATTAGGTGGAAACTTCTTGTGACGACTCTTGCTCATTACCGACTGAGATTTGTTGAAGCAGCTGGAATCAAGATATAGCTAGACGTAGAGGGTTCGTACTAACTTGTGCTCGTTTTATGAAGTGGTGTTAACATTTTGAAGAAAATTTGTAGTCTACATCAAAAATTCAGCGTCCAAGTTCTGGGGCGGAGTTGCCCCATAGCACTGATTTTACGCCTCTATCCATAGTCCGGAGGGCAAATTCAGCTCAAAACATGATGATGGATGAAGATATTGAGCAGGCCAGTTTGATGTCTTTCAATGACAGGCCGAGGGCTTTTCCCAACATGCGTAGTAAAACCTACAGTCCACTAGTAAGACTATTATTCCTCTTTTTGTTGTGTGCTTTTCTTCTTGGTTGCGTCAGATCATTAAGATTTGTATAAGAAAACCTTGTGAGGTTTTATAACTGGTTTCCTTCTACTTCGTTTAGCTTCTTAGTTTGTTGAGCATTTTTGTTTTCCTCTCCTTTGAAATTGTAAAAAGTTCGGTTGTTTTTTCTGGCAGATATTCCGGATTCTTAGGCAATTGAATGTTCGTGTTCTTTCTATAATTCTACTAATCTGCTTTGGAGCGATCTTTTACATGGGAGGCCGTACTTCTCCTATCATTTTGTTCGTCTTCATAGTATGTATCATGAGCTTCCTTTTGTCAGTATATCTAACCAAGTGGGTTTTAGCGAAAGATGAAGGGCCTCCAGAGATGGTTCAGGTAAGCGCATTCAATATTTGTGGTGTTTGTCATGATGTTGGCTTCTTGTTTTTTTGTTCCTATCAAACTTTCTTAATTCTAATTTGCGAGGTGATTCTCTTACTTATAGATATCAGATGCTATACGTGAAGGAGCTGAAGGGTTTTTCAGAACGCAGTATAGCACTATATCAAAGATGGCCATCTTGCTAGCTTTTGTGATTCTTTGCATATATCTATTCCGTAACTTGACTCCCCAGCAAGAGGCTGCTGGTTTAGGAAGGTGATGATGCATGATTACATACACAAGATTTTTTTGTCTTTGTTGTTGCGAATGATACTTTGCTCATATTATTTTTTTCTGCAGGGCGATGTCCGCCTATATTACTGTTGCTGCATTTCTTTTGGGGGCGCTATGCTCAGGTATTGCTGGATATGTTGGAATGTGGGTGTCAGTTCGTGCTAATGTGCGGGTCTCCAGTGCTGCTAGACGATCTGCGAGAGAAGCATTGCAGGTTCTTTTTTACTTTAGTTATTTTTAGCACGACGCCCACATATCACCAAATACTAAGCGGCAGATATAATGCAGATAGCCGTTCGTGCTGGTGGGTTTTCAGCCCTGGTTGTTGTTGGTATGGCTGTGATTGGTATCGCCATCCTTTACTCTACGTTTTATGTTTGGCTGGGAGTGGATTCACCAGGCTCAATGAGTGTTACTGACCGTAAGTCCTCTGTTCAGCTTTTTATGAAAATAATTCCATTTTCATTTTGTCTGCAGAGTTTCTTAAAAGATCACTTTTATCTTTTCAGAGGTTCATTTTCAGTAATGAGCAGTATTTTCTTGACTATCTTATGACTTGGTTAAGCAGTCAACCTTATATGCTCAATCAGAAACGGTGTGCATAGAATCTCATTGCTGGAAGCCGGACTCAAATATTTTTCATGATCTGTTGACTTGTTAAACTTATGGAATGAATTTTTTTTGTTTCTCGTGCAGTGCCTCTTCTTCTAGTGGGATATGGTTTTGGTGCTTCGTTTGTTGCCTTATTTGCCCAGTTGGGTGGTGGAATATACACAAAGGGAGCTGATGTTGGGGCAGATTTAGTTGGAAAAGTTGAGCAGGGTATTCCCGAGGATGATCCTCGAAATCCTGCTGTTATCGCTGATTTGGTATCCATCTTTTTTCCTTTTTGGTTCTTACTTTCACGATTTTCTGTGTACGCTCAGTGTGCACTCTACAGTACACTCGTCAAATGCAGAAATTTAAAAAGGTTATCTTTTCGCCTTTTAAGCTTTTAAAAGTATTCATCTTCTTGTAGGTTGGAGACAATGTGGGGGACTGTGCTGCTAGAGGTGCTGATTTATTTGAAAGTATAGCTGCAGAAATTATCAGCGCAATGATACTAGGTGGAACAATGGCTAAGAAGTGCAAAATTGAAGGTTTGTTGGGGATCTTTTTTTTTTTCTCACATGAAAAATATCTGATTTATGGTTTGAATTCCTGACTTGTGCTTAAAATCAAAAGGACATCTGGGATTTTAATGTGAAATGCAACCCTAAAAAATTGTGTAGAGAACTCGAGCTCATAAAATTGCATTTCTGTTTTTAAAAAAATGATCTACGCTTTATGGTTATTTTTGCCACATAAATCCTTGATGACTTGAGATTACATAAGCCTCATTAGGAAATGCGGTATAGAATTTGTAGAGTTTGTAGTTTAAAATACCTTGTATAAATCTGTGTATTCATTATGTAAAAATTGAAGGAAGACTACATTTCATGACACTACAGTGTGAGTTACACTTGACTATGTCTAGTGTTATATATATAATAATTACCTGGCCATTTCTAGCGGTGGTGGTTGAACTAGTGTAAAAGGTTTTGCAATTTGAAGTTTGGAGGATGTGTATTACATCGAATGATAAAAATTTGTGCTTACTCAATTTTTTGTGTATTACGCAGATCCATCAGGCTTTATCCTATTTCCACTAGTTGTTCATTCTTTTGACTTGGTAATATCATCAATTGGTATATTATCAATCAAGGGAACACGTGAAGCTAGCGTTAAATCTCCGGTAGAGGATCCAATGGCTGTACTTCAGAAAGGATATTCTCTGACTATTATATTAGCGGTCTTGACTTTTGGAGCGGTAATGTTGTCTACACAGACCACTAATCGTCTTCTTTCTTCTGTTTCTTTTGACAATAAAAGCAGCTTTTTGTGTTTTTGTGTTTTTTGTTTGTTTGTTCAGACATCTCATTGATTTTATGCACACATGCACATCTACGCTAGTGAAATCCTTGTTATTCTGTAATTTCAAACGAATTCTACGGAATATTCTTCTGACATCTTCTGACATCATTATATGTTTTGTAGTCCACTCGCTGGCTGCTTTACACTGAACAAGCTCCATCTGCATGGTTCAGTTTCGCTCTATGTGGGTTGGTTGGCATCATCACAGCCTATGCCTTTGTCTGGATATCCAAATATTATACAGACTATAAGCATGAGCCTGTTAGGACGTTGGCTCTTGCTAGCTCGACTGGTCACGGGACCAATATAATTGCGGGAGTCAGCTTGGGTCTGGAATCGACAGCCCTTCCTGTCTTGGTTATAAGTGTTGCTATAATTTCTGCATATTGGCTAGGCAATACCTCGGGACTAGTGGACGAAAACGGAATCCCCACTGGAGGTTTATTTGGAACGGCTGTTGCTACAATGGGAATGCTAAGCACTGCAGCTTATGTACTTACTATGGACATGTTTGGCCCTATAGCTGATAATGCTGGTGGGATTGTCGAGATGAGCCAGCAGGTAAATGTCACATAATTGGTTCGAGAAGCTCCTCTGTTTTATCATTATACTAATGTTGATATAACCAATCTCTCGAGTAGCCAGAAAGTGTCCGTGAGATCACTGATCTTCTTGATGCTGTTGGGAACACCACCAAAGCAACAACAAAAGGGTTTGCCATCGGATCTGCTGCACTTGCGTCTTTCCTTCTTTTTAGTGCGTATATGGACGAGGTTTCAGCGTTTGCTAATGTGTCTTTCAAAGAGGTAATTGTTATTGCACACCTTTGCTATATTCTCCATGTTCAGACAGCTTATTATGCTCATCCTCGGACCAAAACAGGTTGATATTGCTATCCCAGAAGTCTTCGTAGGTGGACTATTGGGTTCCATGCTTATATTCCTCTTTAGTGCTTGGGCATGCGCAGCAGTTGGTCGAACTGCACAAGAGGTTGTTAACGAAGTAAGAAGACAATTTATCGAGAGGCCTGGCATAATGGTGAGCATAGTTATCCTTTTTGAGGAGCGCTTTCTCTTCTTGTATGTTTATTGGCTTGTCGTTGTTGACTAGCAAAACTAACTGTTTGTAACAGGAGTACAAGGAGAAGCCAGATTATAGTCGCTGTGTTGCCATCGTCGCATCTGCAGCTTTGAGGGAAATGATAAAGCCAGGAGCTTTAGCTATTGCATCACCCATTGTAGTTGGTAAGTTAATAATGCTTGTAGTCTGCTTTTTCTTATTGTTCTGAATCAAGAAGATTGTGACCAAACAAACCTCTTGGGCTCTCTCAGGTTTGGTGTTCCGGATCTTGGGATACTACACGGGACAACCTCTGCTTGGAGCTAAAGTTGTAGCTTCTATGCTCATGTTTGCAACAGTTTGTGGTATCTTAATGGCACTTTTCCTAAACACAGCGGGTGGTGCTTGGGACAATGCAAAGAAATACATAGAGACCGGTGCACTCGGTGGCAAAGGAAGTGAAGCCCACAAAGCAGCGGTGACCGGTGATACGTAAGCATTTCGTTTTTCTTCAATAAATCTCAATCAAAGTTCTATTCCTAAACGTGATTTTCTCAATAGTATTCATTTGAAATTGCAGTGTGGGAGATCCGTTCAAGGACACGGCTGGTCCCTCCATTCACGTGCTCATCAAAATGCTCGCGACTATAACTCTTGTCATGGCTCCGGTTTTCCTGTGAAAGAAAACCATTACCTATCCACCGCCGTTCGTTTGCCCTAAAGACCGTCTCTTGCACATATACATAGAGATAGGGAGAGAGAGGTTGGTTATGATTATGAATGAGTCACATGGGTTAATGGTTTTGTGTGTTCATTTCATCTGAATAATTGAGATGTTTCTGTTTTTGAGTTTAGTGACACTTTTAAGCAATTCTAGAGACATTTAATCAAACCACAATTTGACTTTTGGAGATTTTGTTAACTCTCACTCTACTAGATTTCATCTTACTAGCACTTCTTACTCTTCTTGATTTGCCTCCCACTCGTACGGACAATTGTCTGCTCCGTAGCCTTACGAGGCGGCGGTTGCTGCCACCATTGTGGTTGTGTTTGCTTCCTCGTCTTCTTTTTCTTCTCCGCTTCGGTCTAATGGTGTGCATGGGACTGAGACTGCCCGATAAACTTAGTTCGTCGTCTCTTGGGTAATCGTTACTCGCGGCTTCTATGTCACGGAGACGTTTTCTGCGGTAGACACGTTTAGTGTTCCTCAAACTGTACCACAAGCAACGAATCATATCTCCGATGGCGAACCAGTACATTGCACAAACGGCACAAGACATTTTGCATATGCTTTTAACAGCACATTGGCATATTCCAAGCTTCAACAAGAGGGTGATGAACATCAAAACTGCAAAATGAAAACAAACTCAAATTTATTCAAAAAAGGAAAATTGATAGAATGTATAACAGATACCAAAAAAAAAAATATATATATATATATATAGAAAAGAGAAGGCGGAAGGTTACTTATGACACAGAGGCCTGAGATCATGACCAGCTTTGCAATATCAGGAAAACAGAAATGTTCTATGAAACATGCAAGATCCCATGGCCCCGAGCATACATTTCTGTAATTGGTAAGAATAATGATAAAAGCATCAAAACTGGCGATCCAAAAGTCAACCGAATCAGGGATTTTGCGACGATACGGTCTTAAATTCAGACAACATCCAAACGATGATAAAAGTGAAAATCTTACAGACACGATCTTCCAAGTGTGGCTTTCAACGGTGCCGTGAATACATTGCCAATAAAACTTCCGATGTCGGTTCCTATAGAGTTGCCCATTTTGCTTAGGACAAGTCGATGAGGATGTTTCCGCAATTAATCAATCAATCACTCTCTTGATTGATGAACTTCACAGCAATCATGTTCATCAAACGTTAAAGAGACGAGTTCTTTCTGAAAGTTTTAAGAATATGAATAAAGTTACCATCTTCGCATACAGTTTCCTCTGTTACAAGGCAGAAACCGTTTCCAAATTGAGATATCTTTTCATGTCTACTTTTCTTTACTGATAAATATATAAATATAACGTTTTGCATTTAAATAGTGTCATTGTTTTACTAATTATTACATTAGTGTTGCCAATCTATAGGCTGTTTAAGAGAATAATTTGCTGTGAATTACAACTTATTTTAAAATAGCGAAAAGCAAGAGTTTTTTAGATATTATAAAGTGCGTAAAAAAGCTAAAATGTATGAAATTATATTTTGCAACCCCTCAAAACGATCCATACAT
Source organism: Streptanthus diversifolius (assembly GCA_039880935.1). Taxonomy (NCBI): domain Eukaryota; kingdom Viridiplantae; phylum Streptophyta; class Magnoliopsida; order Brassicales; family Brassicaceae; genus Streptanthus; species Streptanthus diversifolius. The sequence continues at coordinate 994,911 of JAXGFM010000015.1, read as the reverse complement.
ATATATATATATATAAACTCTTTTATGAAATATCAAACAATTCCTTTTTCTACTGAAAGAGTGTATAATTTGATTCAATTTTGTACACAATTAAAGACACTAGCAGCTATATGAACAAATGTAAACAAACAAAACTGAAGAAGCTCAAGAGATTATCACCAATCTCATAACATAGTGATTTTCTCAAAGAAACTTTTGGCCTATAATCTTAAGAGGTTCCATTGTGAGTGTGAAGCTCTCCTAAACCCAAGAAATCAGCAGCAAACTCTTCATCGTTTTTGCCTAACATTTCGTGTAATGTACATTCGATGTTCCTCCCTTTGAGAACCCAAAACCGTGGTTTAATCCTCTTCTCCAGCGAATAACTGAAATACCTTGGGTAATCTATTACCTCTCTAACCGGTTTCTCCATACTGTTCACCAGAAACTCTAACTTGGGTCTAAGCACGTTAACGATGCTGTATCCTAATATCGGTGAGAATTTACGAATCATGAAGGCAATCTCCCTCTCTGATATCCCAATCTTCATCAGGTACTTTAGCCTGCAAGAGCAAATAATTACAAATTCAGGGGTGGTCATGCTAGAGAAAGATCCACTGAGGCGATGCGTTACTTGGCTGAGACAGATACCGAGGAAGTACTGTCTTGTATGCGTCGTATATGAGAAACTCCGGGTATTTCTTTATGATTCGTGGAAAATGGGTACTGGAAACACCGATACGACTGAGAAAGATGAGCTTTTTCTGCAGGGTTTTGTCGATGCTGCACCCAACTATTTCAGGACATCGACAGAATATTTGACCCACAATTTCCATTTCGAATCCAAGATCTTCCAAAAAGGCAACGACCTGTTACAAGACCTGAAATCACGTAACAATCTTGGAAAATAGAAGAATGAGAGAATACACATTTTGTGAAGCCGGTGGTTTCTTTACCTTGAGAAATTCTTCTGGTTTATATAACAAAAGCTGAGGCATCTTGGTTATAACCTTTCCCATCCTTTTATTTCTAACACCTAACTTATCAAATTCCTTGACCATCAACTTCATATTGCTCGTTGAGCAACCGAGGAGTAAAGGCCATCTCCTTATGGCATGGTCAATGTCCATTTTGAGCACCTTAGACAATAAAAATCATAGAATCAATGTCTTAGTAGGACTAATCATCGAACAACAATAGTCACGAACCCGAAAAAGAGTGACTTGCGTTTATATTATCTTAATTTTGTCAAGAACATTAAAAAAAACAAAGAAACCAACACAAAACCACCAATTTCTCTGATCAACGTCAGAGCGGCCTGAACTCGAAGAATGTATTGTGGCATCTCAAAACCAATATTACCGATTCACTCTCTAAAAACGAGACAATGTGTGAATAGTTCTCTTGTATGCTTGGTGAAAGAATCCACGGATACTTCAGCAGCACTTTTCCAGAATCATTATTCACTTCACTAACCTGAATCGATCCAACCCCATAATCAGCAACCACAAACAAAGAAAGTGCAGCTCCATGCTAATTATGTAAAATCAATAAAAAAAACATACCTTTTCCAGAGCTGCGGCTACCCTTCTTTTCATCTCCTCAGTTTTGCTGAGCATGATAGGAGGGTACAAGAGAAGTACCTTTCCCGAGCTATCTTTAGGAATACCAATGCTTTCAAGAAACTCTATCGAAGGCTTCATATCATTTTCTTCTAAAAGTAGAAGCCGAGGGAATGACTCGATTAAAAATCTGAAAGATGCATCTACAGAGCCCAGCATGTCCAAGCCTCCACGCCTTGCTTCGATCTAAATACCATTTGACATTCATCTTACTTAAGGGCATAGTGCTTCTAAAAAAGATCAGATACTATAACGGACGAAAGACGAAACCTTTTCAAAAAAGGATAGAGTTTGCTGCACATCTTCATCAATGGGAATGGATAAGTAGAGCATCATTCGGCGTGCATACTTTCCGACCAGACCTTTCTCATCACTGCCAGAAAAGAATATTTCCTTCAGGTAATTAACCTAAAAACCCAAATCCAAGATTAAGTACCATCCCAAATCCAAATCCAACTTAACTAAATCATACAACACTAGCAACTCGCTTTGGATGCAGAATCAATATTTCTTTCATCTACCGGATCTGTATGCAGAATGTAGAGGAACTGAACAATTTGCCCAATACCTTATCGAGAAGATTCGGGAGTGTTTCAGAGGAGACGTAATGAGCCAAATACATTGCAGAAGACAAACTCAATCCGAGACTCTCCAAAAATGCAACTTTCCCACTATCACCCTTCTGCTTCACCATGTAAATCACTTTCTTCTTAAACCCTAAACCCTCAATTCCCTCCGATTCCCAATTCCCTTTCCACGAATTCCATTCCTCCAAGTCCCTAATACCCTCTACGATAATTCGTGTGTATTTAGGAGAATTCCCAGAAATGAAATCTGAATCGGCCTCGGAGAGTCCAATCTCTCGTCGGAGAAATTCAGCGATGGAATTCTGCGCGAGAGAGAAATGGTCCTCATGGTTTATCTGTGAAGAATTCAAGTTGGGATTCGTATCTCCTTTCTGAAACGAGGCTGACACAGCGAAACGGCAACCGTGGTAAGCCGGGAACAACGTTACGCGACGAGGAGAGAAGAAAAGAGAGTTAGAACTAAAGTTAAAGGATTGTAAAAGAGGATAAATCAAGGTTAGGGTTTCGACGTTGCAGGAGGTGTGGAAAGAAAGCTCCATTAACATGATGGAGAAGACAGAGACCGCTTCTTTGCTTCTACCCACATGAAGAAGAAAGAGTAGCAGAAACCGTTGCAGGGTTTATCTGTAGCTATCTATCTGGGTTTAACCATTTTATTTGCAAGATAAATTAATTTACAAAGCTCCCAATTCCGGTTTAATCAAACCGATGCAAGCTATTGGGCCTATACATGGGCAGTTACATTATCGATTCTTTCATAAATATTGATTATTCAAACCTCACAACTTCAGATGAATGGGTTAATGCCCTTGATGGGCCTGATTATAAGCCATTACAATATCCAATTTTTACCAAAATAATAAATTATCTAAGCCCTACACTAACTTCTTCTTCAAGCTTCTGATGATCATCAAAGAAACTTGCCTGCAAATTCAACAAGATGATTCCAAACATAAAAAGCACTTATAAGATCATCTGCTTCTATAAAATTTACCAAATTTGCTTTCTCCATCCCAAAACTAGGAATGAGATTCTTCAGGTGGAGATTCCGAATTCGATATAAAAGGATCACTCTGCGAGAAAGAAACAAAAGAAGGTTACAAAACCACCAAAAGTTCGAACCTTTACGAGAATTTTTAGAAAAAAAAAAAAACTCACAGATGATGAAATGGTGACTTGGCTAGTGTTTGGAGACCTCCCTTGGCTTCCTGCATAAAACACACTCTCTAAACTCTCTTCACCGATATCTCTTAACCTATTGAGCTCAGGCAATATCTCTTTCCCAAGATCCGGTCTATCTTTTCTTCTTAACTCTGCGCATTGAAGCGAAAGCTTTGCTAAAGACAGAGCTTCTTCCATAGGCCAATCCGGTACTGCTGGATCAAGCATATCCTTAAGAGTACCTTCTTCGATCGCTTGCTCAACATAATAAGTCAGACCCATCGGCTGTTTCGCGGTCAATATCTGGAGTAGCATGATCCCGAGCGAATAAACATCTGATTTCACACCTAACATTCCTGTTTGTTGGTACTCAGGATCGATGTAACAGAAAGTTCCTGCAGCTGAAGTGACTCTGTACTGTGTAACGTTCTCTGCAACTGCAGGGACTAATCTGGCTAGCCCGACATCGCTTATCTTGCTCACGTAGTTGTGATCTAGGAGTACGTTTCCTGGTTTAAGGTCTCTGTGGACAATTGGTTCCGGTTTGGTCTGGTGGAGGAACAGGAGTCCTGTGGCTATCTCAGCAGCGATTCTGAAACGTATCTGCCAAGTAATTGGCGGTGTGTTGCCTCGCATGAAAAGCCGGTCTTCTAAGCTTCCTTTGGCCATGTATTCATAAACAAGAATCCCAAATTCTGGACAAGCTCCAAGAAGAAGCACCATGTTAGGATGCCTTATGCAGCTCAATACTTCAATCTGAAAAACAGTAAGCATGTGTTTGTAAAGATGAAAACTTTTTTATATAAGATCATAAACAAAGAGTTTCTTGAAGATTGTTTTTTACCTCTTTCTGAAACTGTGATCTCCCTTGAGCTGCATCAGGGCGTAAAACCTTAACAGCAACACTTGTGTGATCAAGAAAGCCTCTAAACACAGGACCATAGCCTCCTTCTCCAACCTTTTGAGACTCTGCAAAATTTGAAGTGGCTTCTTCGATTTCTTCAATCGTGTATTTCCTATACTGAACAAATCCGCCTGAGAAGGAATCTGATTCCTTCAACGCCTTAATCTCTGCGGTCAGTCTTCTCTTAGCTTCCACTTCTGCTAATCTCTTTGCAGCTTCTGCAGCTTCCAAGGCCGCTTTGGCTTTAGCTCTCTCCTTTTCCACTATTGACATTGCTGCTTCCTCTGAACTCTTTGCTTCTTCCAACCGTCTTTCCTCTTCGGTTCTCAGCTTTTGCAGCTCCGTCGCCTAAAAGTTCAAAAGAATATTCAATTTCTATGTACTAAGATCCCTCCCACTACATTGAATTAGACATTAGGATCAATTAAATAGAACCAAACTGAAGTTTCAGATGCTCAATGCCTAGTATTTTGTTACCTGTTGTCTAGCACTTAAAGCTTCTTTGCAGGCTGTACTATACATATCCATGGTTTGTTTGAGCTCTAGACGCAGCCTCTTCATTTCAGCTTCAACATCATCCTGCAACAACAGAAAAACACATGAAAGCAAATATTGTAAATGAAATGTATCTTTGAAAGAACAAAAAAAAGTTGAAGGATCTTGAGTAAACTACTACTACTACTACTAACCAAGCTTTGAGATGAATACGAAGATGTTCGACCGCTCTCTTCAGAGAATGTCGATGATTCGTTAGGGAAACCAGGATCACTGAACTTAAGTCCCAAGCGATGTGAGCCAATGCTTTTCTCTGAGCTGGATGAGATTCTTGAACTCCTTCCAGATTCAGGAAAATCAAGGGTGAAGGAAGAGCGGTCAACGCTCGGTCTTTCTGAGCTGATGAAGGAAATGTCAGAGTCTCGATGTGAAGATGGGCTTATGAATGAAATGTCGCTGTCTGAATCACATAAGTCCCCATATGGCTTCATCATGCCTTGTCGTTTCACTAATGGTAATCTACAACAAAATAACAAAATGTTGAATCAATGAAATTATCTTCATATAAGACATCAATTTAAAAGCTTCATATTTCCTACTTTGTAATATCTGATTCAACTGATTTAAGCGGCCTAGATGGTGTACTGCCTGTTGCAAAATCAATGAAACACAATAATAATAAGATCAAATTTTTGAGAAAAGCAAATAACTTTTTTACTATAAAGAGGAATATTTTAGTGTTTTATCTTAGAAAGAATTATCAACCTGCAGAATTGCTATGGCCGTGGTGCCTTGGTACTTTCTCAAAAGTAATTGGGTGTTGATTTTCAAATTCAGTGAGCTGCATCGAATTGTGATAAGGAGCAGGACGAGATGCATTTCTTACTGAAGCAATTTTTCCTTTTGAAATGACATAAACATTGCAGAAATCTGGAGCTGATTTTGACACAGTTGTTGGCAAATCCGTTTTGAATCGTCTGCTCAGAGAAGATTACAAGATCCATTTTAAACACACACAAAAAAAAATCAGACTTTGTTAAAAAATCTGAAAGAAGAAAGACTAATAATATATACTATACCTCATAAAGCCATTACGTGATGCGGCTCCAACGACTAAATTTTCGATTGTGGAAGTTGAAACATATTCGATAATGGCTCTCACTTTGTCTACGTCTTCGAGTAATATATCTCGACAATGTATCTGCTCCAAGAAAAAAAAAACCTAAAAAGATCCAAACTTTTGAAGAGATCAAAAACCCTAAAACCATAGATTTTGATTCTGAACACCTCTTTACGGGAACAATAACAGTGGAAGGATACGAAGAGATCTTTCGCCAACTTCTCCGATTGCTGCCTCTGCTGTGGTGTTGCTTCTTCAATATCTGCAACAAACAAAATAAAAATGCAAAAAAAAAATCAAGCTTTACGTGTAGAAGAATTAAACCCTAAATGGTAAAAACATGATGAATGTGAGAAAGTTTTAGAACCTGAAGAATGTGATTTGGAGAGGACATGGATAAGAGAAATGGTTTGGCCACGAGAAGCAAGATTGTCGATTGTCCATTTAAGAGCATGTTGGCTTCCTTTGTCTTTTTCTATTGCAACTGCCACTGAACCACTTCCTGTTTCTTTCTTTCCCGCATTTGCCTTTGGTAGCCACATTCTTCTATTTTATTTCTCTTCTATATATTTTTACTCTTTTTTAAAATATATATGTATAACAAACAAAAGGAAGAAAACAAATCTCCTTCCTCTTGAGTCTCTTTAAGAGAAAAACTTCACTTTGATTTCTAAAAAAGAAAAAGAAAATGTTAAAAAGAGTTTGATTGGTCATAGATTCTTTATGGAAATAACAAAAGAAATAGATGAAAGAAGGTTTTGTAATGGGTTCGAAATTTTTCTCTTTTTTTAATGGTTGTTATTTATGGGTTTTATTTTTAGCTTATAAGACAAACTCATTTGTGTGGTTTGACTTTTTTCAACGAATTGAATATTGAAAAGTGTAACAGATGGTTTAAATTTAAATGATCACATCTCTCTTTATGATCAACTCTTGAAACTTGTTTTCAATGAACGGTATATAAAAACAAAAACAAAAATACTTTCTGGAACTTAATTTTTTTTTTTTATGTTGATCTCTTACTACAACATAAAACTGGATTGACGTGAATTTAACTCTCTTTTTTTTAGTTTTATCCTTGTGTGATCTGTATTAATCCTGAAGTGAGTCAAGAAATGAAAGCAAAATGAGTGAGTTGCATCAACTACTGCATTAGTTCCATGTAATGTCCTCATTTCAAACTCTAGCATATAACTATTATAACTATTGATGTTATTTAAATTTTCTTATCGTTTTCAGTTTGTGGGTTTGGTTAACTTTTCTTTTTTCTTGTTTTAGAAACCATTGTCTTTGTTTCAACCCTCGTCTTTCAATAGCTTTTGAAGTTATCCAAATGTGTGCTCCTACGCTGACCAACTCGTGACTGCTGCTGCAATGTATGTTTTTCCTTCTGTCCTGTGCTCTCTGTAGACATTCTTTCTGTGTCCACCAGGTGGTTTTACCTATTGAATTTTTTTGTAAATGGTGGCATTTTCCGCGTTTAGCTTGGAATAGCTTGCGTCACCATATTAGGGACGACCTTGGGATGCAAGTGATCTGTTGCCGCTGATGCCAAAACTCCTGATGGAACCGGACAGCATAACTTATAACATGGTTATTAAAGGTTTTTTTCTAGCAGAAATAGTTTATAAAGGAGAACTTCTATGGTGTCCATCACGTGGGGACACCTAAAGACTGAGTACTCATCATCGTCAGGCCTATTTTTTTGTTACTGGAAGACGTGTTACGGAGTGTGACATGCGTTGCGACAAGAAGAGAAGTACTGTAACTGAGCTTTAGAAAAACACGTCATAGTCATGCATGCAAATTTCAGCCACTTCAACTTTCCTAATAGCTTTTTGTCACTTTCGATGCACCGGAAACGTCCGATCATATACCTTGTCACGTGAGAATGCTCCTCATCCACCACCATTCGGTTCGGAACCCTTCAGGCACCCTGATCAATATAAACAAAACTACCATCTGCCATGCATGGATCTAAGTGATTTGACTTATTAAATTGAAGGCCCTTAATGGACCCCTCTACGAGCTTTGAACAAACAGAGACTCAGTGAGATAGAAAAAGAGTGAGAAAGGCTTTACGATAATTTAAAGGTTTTGTAGGTTCAGGAGCTGAGACATCCTTATGAGAACACATTCCCGTAGGAGGCCGCCGCGTGAACTTCCCTACGGCCAATTAAAGAGGCTTTCTTTAGACAACGCTCAATCAAGTGGTTATCAAAGGGATTGCGAACCAGTCTTTTGAAAGTTAATTATGTGTTCGAAATTTTCCAATGTGAATATAATTAATCGACATGGATCGACTTCATCTTCCACTTAGCTTGTTTTCATCATCTATAGAGAAAAATTAATGTGAGCCAAAAAAAACAAGTATATAAATGGAGCTTTTGATTTAGTGGTCTTCTTTGTCAAATTTCGCTGGGAAAAAAAAGCAAAAAGGAATTTCACATTTCAACGATAGTTTTTGTATGCGTGGGTTTGTAAACCAACCTTAGAAGGAGAAAAGTCATTGGTGGTTAAATATCTGGCTTAAGAAGCAAGTAAGATCTCATGTGAGATATATGATATATCATATATATACATATTTTAGAAAGGAAGCAATCTCACTTATCATGCAAAGGCTTTTAATTAGCCAGTACCTATAAGACATCCGCAAAGTGTTTGTATAATCTGAGTCCACCCTGCGCAAGCACATGCACTGATATTCACGAACAAATAATAAAGCATTGTTGTTGATTGGTTGTTTGTTACGTGACTATCATAATCTCTTTCACCAAAATTCATATAGAGACTAGTACTGTACTATCTTGAAATCTGGGGTTTACATTCTAATTAAAAACAATGGATATGTCATATGTTACATGTATTTAAAGCCCGAGGATAAGTATGACTGTAACGTGTAATTAATAAACACTACAATAATTGATTGAAATAGCTACGTACAGACTTGCGAGGGCATTTCCGTAGTGGTACAGTTGGGCTTGTTAATGCTCTAGGCTAAATTACTTTTATATATATATATATATATTAATATTTCACTTAGACTTAATTAATCAATTCATGCCAAAATAACTTATCTATTCTATTTTCCTTTATAATAAAGAATTTTTTTATTTACTAAAATTCGTAAATGCTCCTTAAAAATGATAAAATTCATCAAATTATTGAAAAAGTTGCACAAGAAATAATAAAATATCAAACAAAACTGTTTCAGTTGTATATATATATATATATAAAGGTTCTAAAGTATATATATACGTATATATATTGTCTACAATATCATGGTGAGAGGTTTGAACAAAGGTTTATTTTTGGTAAATTTTGAAAACATAAACCTGTTAAGCCAATAACTAAAAAATGTGTATTTTCTGTGCCAGAAATATCAATTCCAATATACGTATGTATGATATATATATAATGAATTTACAAGGTTTGAATCAAAACTAAAAGAAAAAATAGAAATAATATATATATTGATTATTAACTTTTTATGTTTTTATAATTTTCTATAATCAATTTTTAAATTTTTCATATGTTATTTTATAAATATTTATTTTTATTTATAGTATTTTATTCATCTAAGTCATAGTATTATAATTACTTAATATATTTTTTTGAATTTTGTTAATTTTCACATATATTTCAGTGATTCTATTTATTTTTGATGTCTCCAAAAAATATATATATTTTCTTTTTTATCTGTTTTATTATATTCTTGATATTTATATGTTTGTGATGTTTTAAAATAAAAATAAAATCTTTAAATTTTATATTTATGTTTTAAGAATTTGAAATAGTTATATTAAAATTTAATGATTTTAGATATAAAAAATGATTGTAGACCAATCAGGAAAGATTTACGTGTCACCCGCGTGAGAACCTCTTTGTATAGTATAGATGATTTAAACGCCGTATAAAGAGTTAGCAAGCGTACGGTCGCACTTACGACACCACCAACCGGTCACATCAAGGAGGACTAAGGATTATAGATCAAAGCTCTCTTTGTGGGAACCATTTACACGTGCCCTTTCGTTTAATTTTGTGATATTGACAAATTGAGTTAGTCTCTTTCACTCTCACTACTTATGATTTTGAGAACTTACAAAATTAAGAGCATATGGATCATGTGCGCTCCACATTATCTACGCGAACCATGTCCCCTCATTTCAAGAAGCTAAGATTATGACATCTATCAATTCCACCGCATCTAGCTCTGCCAACCGTTATAATTAAATGCTCATTGATTGTTATATAATGTACTTTGATTATAAAAAAAAGTTTTAAATCAAAGTAAATTTGTATAGTCAAATGTGTATTAACAGTTGGGATTTATTTAACGTACGGTTTTCAAGAAGCTTACCCCGCATCTAACACGGTACAGCGCTATGGTTAGGTCTGCCAAGAACCATATTCACTTATATCAAGAAGCTAAGATTATGACATCTGTCAATTCCCCCGCATCTAACACGGTACACGTAACGCTATGGTTAGCTCTGCCAACCGTCATGATTCAATGCTGATTTATACTACATGTTTTATATGTCTATTTTGATTATAAAAAGTTTTAATCAAGTTTTTTAAAACGAAATCTATAATCGTCAAATGTGTATTAACAGTTGGGATTTAATTTACGTACGTTTTCAAAACAACTGGTGATTAATTTACCACCTCGACCAAGAATACAGAGTTTTAATATGTTTTTTCTCTATTTAAAACAAATTAAAATACAAGTTTACATACATGATGAAACAGGTCCTAAACAAGAAAGAAAAATAACTGTTTTTATCTGGTAACTGCTCCAAAAGGTTTCAATGATCGTGAGTCGTTAAAACCAACAAAGACAAAAACAATCAAGGACGATGTCATTTACTTGAGTTGTCTCTACTCTCTAAGCACACTCTCTTGCGAAATCAACAAGTGAGAGTGTATGTGTTCACATCTTTTCTATGTTGAGTTGCATTGATTAAACAGGTGGGCCATATCATTCCTTAAATTTTATGTTTGGGAGTATCTGAGTTTTGATTTGTCATGGAAACTAAAAACTTTATTTACTGGAAGACTGGTTCACGAAGTCTTGTGGGTTCATTTATTATTACCCACGTAGTCCTTCCTAAACTATCCATTATTAAATAATTTTTGTTTTATTTTACAAAATATTTTGGTGAAAAACACAAGAATTAGGAAACTCTAAATAATTCTATTTTATATTAATAATAGTATCTAACATCTAATTAAAAATATGTTAACCAATAATAAAAAATAATATATAATATTAATAATTACATCATATTAAATAGATATAATTTTACATAATTTTTTTTTAAAAAAAAAATCAAATAAAATAGAAAAAAATCTAAAACATCTTACTAATAGAACATATCTTTTTTTTCGAGTTCATTTATGTTTACTCCAAAAAGCAAATAAGTATCTTAACGCAATTACACGTTGAAAAGGGTAATTAATGAAGACTTTAATTAACAATCCCATATTAAATTATTTTCATTTAATGCGTCCTTGACCTCTATATAAACAAGCGTACATGAACCTCGTCCAAACTATCTAATAATTGATTGTAAAGGCAAACATCGACCCAGCCGAAGTAGTAACTCTCTATCTCTCTCATTTTCTTTGTCTCATATTCGTTACACGAGAGGGTTCTTTCGATAAAAAGACATACAAAATCATATATATATACGTGTGTGTGTGCATGTAAATACAGTGCTATATATATTTTATAAGAAATATAGTGTTACATTTAAATTTTTAATGTTAATCTTAATCTTTCGTACGTATGTATACTCAACGTACACTATATACCCATATGATTATTTGTATGAACATTATAAACTCATTGAGTACCTTTATCTAAATGGACATGTACGTATACATAGGATTACTGTCGTTATGTGGAAGTTAAAGATAGGAGAGGGAAATGCGGAAGACCCTTACTTGTTCAGCAGCAACAACTTTGTCGGACGTCAAACATGGGAGTTTGATCCCAAAGCCGGCACACAGGAGGAACGAGCTGCCCTCGAAGAAGCTCGCCGGAGTTTCTTGGCCAACCGTTCTCGTGTTAAAGGCTGCAGTGATCTCTTTTGGCGAATGCAAGTAAGTATTTTTTTTCCTCAAGTGAGTTTTATTTTTTATCATGACAAAAGAAACCCTAAAATCCAAATAGGTTGTAATATATATATTGACTATCTATATAGCTTTTTTATACCCACATTTTGTTTGTTTGTTACAGTCACGCATTCACCTTTGTCCATTTTATAGCTTGAAAAGATTTATAATCACGCATTATACTCATATACATAAGTAACTATACTACATAAGTAACTATAATCTATGTACGGTTAATTACAACCACATGATTATATGTGGATTTTGTGGCTCAAATCTATAGAATTCTTTAAAGTCATCAGATGCATCGAACGTAAAAAAAAATTGAATGTGATTTACTAGTACCGTTTCGTAAACATGAAAGGATATGTACGTTGATAATATAAGCATCGTTAGAAAAAAAAAACATAAGGTGAATATAGTTTCCTAGAAATAATAGTGATGAAATCTTAATTTCCTTATAATGTACTTGCTTTTTTATAAAAAAGTTTCTTATAATATGAAAACTTAATATTAAACCAAATCGCGTTGTTCTTTTTGTTACAGAAGAATGATAAACCCTTCAATTTTTAGTAAGTCATTTAAACAAGAGATAATCACAGTATTATGGCATTGGTCAAATGAAAAAGCCCAATAACAAAATACTTATAGAAGCTTTTTACATTCAGGCCCAAAAAGTTATTGGGTCAAGTTGCCACGCTCATGCGGTTGTCATATATAAACACGCGAATAATTTTTTTTTTGTCCGAGTTGAGATTGAAGTTGATTTGATTGTACGCACAGTTTTTGAAAGAGGCGAAATTCGAGCAAGTGATCCCGCCGGTGAAGATCGACGGCGTCGAAGGCATAACTTATGAAAAAGCGACGAATGTGTTACGGAGAGGAATTTCTTTCTTTTCGGCTTTACAGGCATCCGACGGTCATTGGCCGGGAGAAATTGCCGGACCACTCTTCTTCCTTCCTCCGTTGGTGTGTTTCGTCTCTGTTTTCCTTTCGATATTATCAATTTCTTTCGATTATGTCTATCGGCGAATGATCTTAGAGCTAGAATTAGGAATTTGGGGTCTGGATTTCTATTGCGCGAGTAGTTAAAAGAAGCTGTCTCCAATAAGGGATAACGACGAGGATCATTGAAACGGGAGAAAATTTCCTGCAGGTATTTTGCTTGTATATCACAGGACACCTCGAGAAGGTATTCGATGAAGAACATCGCAAAGAGATGCTTCGTCATGTCTATTGTCATCAGGTACTTTCGCTGATGAATTTGTTAACACAGATTTCAAAGCATAACACTGGATTAGTGATCATCCTCAAAGTAGTTAATGTTTTTCCCACCTGTCATTTTTTCTTTTCAGAACGAAGATGGTGGATGGGGATTACACATCGAGAGCAAGAGCATTATGTTCTGCACCGCGCTGAATTACATTTGCTTGCGTATGCTCGGAGAAGGTCCCAATGGAGGACGAGAAAACGCGTGTAAACGGGCAAGACAATGGATTCTTGACCGTGGTGGTGTAACTTATATTCCGTCATGGGGAAAAATATGGCTATCGGTAAATCTTGCAGACCATATACCTGAGAGATGTTGCGAAGTTATTACAATCAGCATTTTGATTTGTTTTGGTATGTAGATACTCGGAATCTATGATTGGTCCGGAACCAATCCGATGCCTCCTGAGATCTGGTTGCTACCTTCGTTTCTTCCAATACACTTAGGTTTGTTTTCTGTTTCCATTTTTTTTGTTGAAATCTGACCAAGTGGCTCAGCTTAAAATTGTTATTTCTATTTGTTGATTTTTTTGGTGTTTCGGATGTTCGTCTTGACGCAATATATAATACAGCGAAAACGTTGTGCTATTGCCGGATGGTTTACATGCCCATGTCGTATCTATATGGAAAGAGGTTTGTTGGTCCAATAACACCTCTTATTCTGCAACTGCGTGATGAACTCCATTTGCAACCTTACGAAGCAATCAACTGGAATAGAACTCGGCGTCTATACGCAAAGGTATGGTTGATCATTGTTAATTTTTTTTATTATATTCCCCATAGCATCAACATTTGATCGTGCTTCCTGCAGGAGGACATGTATTTTCCCCATCCTTTGGTTCAAGATTTGATATGGGATGCTCTTTACGTCTTTGTGGAGCCGTTCCTTACCCATTGGCCGTTAAACAAGCTTGTGAGGGAAAAAGCTCTTCGGTTGGCAATGAAACACATTCATTACGAAGACGAGAATAGCCATTATATCACCATCGGATGTGTTGAGAAGGTAAAACGTTGACTAACCGTTTATAAAATTAGGCATATACACTCTTAGGACGTATGCTTAAATTCTAAGCTGAATTTTTTTTTTCTGTAGGTATTGTGCATGCTTGCATGCTGGATTGAAAATCCTCATGGGGACTACTTCAAGAAGCATCTTGCTAGGATTCCGGATTACATGTGGGTCGCCGAAGATGGAATGAAAATGCAGGTGATTAAAGAAGTGAAGATCAGATTTTTTTTGGTATATTCTCTCTAGCAGTGGAAACTTCTTTAATATTATAGATATATGCAGAGCTTTGGAAGTCAACTATGGGATACAGGGTTTGCGGTTCAAGCTGTACTTGCTAGTGGCCTCTTTGATGAAACTGGCAATGTACTGAAGAAAGGACATGATTATATTAAGAAATCTCAGGTTTGATATCCTTTTCATTATAATACTGTAGCCTGAAATTTGCTAAAGAAGAGTTGAACGTGTTTTCCTAAATCAAACAACTTTTGCAGGTTAGAGAAAACCCTTCCGGTGACTTTAAGAGCATGTACCGCCATATTTCCAAAGGAGCATGGACTTTATCTGATCGAGATCATGGATGGCAAGTTTCAGATTGTACGGCTGAAGCATTAAAGGTAATCAAACCAGTCACTGATGCAGAACAACTGTGCTAGAGCTTCGAAAAGAGTTATGCCTCAAAGTACTTTTTTGGTTTTGTAGTGTTGCCTGCTGCTCTCCATGATGCCAGATGAGGTTGTTGGCCAGACAATAGATACGGAACAAATATACGATTCTGTTAATCTCTTGCTATCTCTTCAGGTAAGTTTAAATCTGTAAGACTAATGTCCTAAAAGATTATTGGCTCTTATTAAGATTTGCAGCTACGACTTCATTTAATTGTAGAGTGAGAATGGAGGTGTGACTGCATGGGAGCCCGTCCGTGCATATGAATGGATTGAAGTAAGAGCTTCAGACACACATGGATGTTTGCACATTTTTTGCGAATTTGGAAGTTCTTGGGAAGAGAATCTACGATGTTTAACCTTTTAAGTGGTGTTTCAGTTTCTCAATCCTACGGAATTTCTTGCTAATCTCGTGGCCGAGCGTGAGTATGTGGAATGCACCTCATCTGTTATACAAGCTTTGGTTCTGTTCAAGCAACTCTATCCAGATTACAAGACAAAAGAGATAAGCAGGTCCATCGAGAAAGCGGTGCAATTCATAGAAAACGAACAAACGGCAGATGGTTCATGGTATGATACTATTATCACAATTCGTACATGTTAAATGAATATGGTTCAGAAGAACCCTAACAAAATAATGTTTTTCTCGGGTCATGATAGGTATGGGAATTGGGGAGTTTGTTTCATTTACGCCACATGGTTTGCTCTTGGGGGCCTAGCAGCCGCTGGTAAAACTTATAAAGATAGTCTGGCTATGCGTAAAGGTGTTGAGTTTTTGCTCAAGACACAGAAAGATGATGGAGGCTGGGGCGAAAGCTATCTGTCATGTCCTGAACAGGTATTTGTGCAGATTAACTACTTAGTACATGCATGAATTTCACGTTAAATTACCGAACAAGTGTTGATTTTTTTTTTTTTTTATTTTATTAACATGGTGTAGAGATACATACCAACAGAAGGGAATACATCCAATCTGGTGCAAACAGCTTGGGCAATAATGGGTCTGATTCACGCTGGACAGGTTCAAAAATAAATCATTTTGCTTTTACATATTTCATTTACATAAGTACAAAAAAACATTTCCTCGATTTATTCTGCTTCTATATATAAATAAAAAAAAATAAATAAAAAAACAGGCTGAGAGAGATCCAATACCTCTTCACCATGCTGCAAAACTTATCATCAATTCGCAAATGGAAAATGGAGATTTCCCTCAACAGGTTAGATGAGTGTTGGTATGTTTCATTTTGTTCGTAAATGTTGATTAGGGAGATAGATTTGTTTATTGTTTATCGCATTTACAGGAAGCAGTAGGAGTGTTCATGAGGAATTGCTTGATACACTATGCGACCTACAGAAACACTTTCCCGTTATTGGCACTTGCTGAGTACCGGAAAGTTGCATTCCTAACTTCATCAGCAACTTCCTAAATAATTTGTTTAAATTTTATTAAAAAAAAAAAAAAAAAAGATGTCTACATATTAAGATCCACGACGTGTGCGGAAACCACATAAAAAAAATGATCAGATCTGTCTCACTCTTCCACATCACTAAGGCATACGCAAGTCATTTCTGATTAGTGCTATCAAATTTTATTTTCAATTGTTACTATCTCACTTTGGGGTGTAAGCAGAAGGGTTCTTGGCTTCTGGTGCATTGTATCCTTCTCCAAGGTTTCTGTAATTTGTGAATGTAATGTTTTTGGGTTATCCTTAGTGGTTGGCCCATCTGTATTTTCCTATATATGGTTCACACAGACCCATTCTTAGACGGTTAAAGTAGGCCTTCTAAATATTCGTGAGAACATTGAAATTAATACATAGATTCTTAAAACATTTTTAGTATTCTAATTTACAAGATATTTATGTATAAGAAATTTTAAAATAAACTCATGTTCACATTGATTCCTGAACTAATTCTTTTTTTACAAAAAGACAACCCCACACTTATGGTAACTTCTTTTTCTTTTGTAATCAACAATTCAACATTCATTGTATGTATTAGACTATATTTTGTATATTTCAGTGTCTAACTTTCAGATTCTTTGCGCACCTTACTTTGACTCAAGATCTAAAATCTAAGAGTAATTCTGTCTAGTAATTATTAAAAAAACAAAAAAATTCTCTATAAGATAGTTTGTGGAAATTTTGAACCGACGTTTTAAAAAAAAAAATTCTAAGATTTTACTAGTAGATTTTATCCGGAAAAAAGCATTATACTAGTGGAATCAAGCTATGAAATATTCAACTATTATTTATTCTCTTTATTACTTCCTCCGTTTTTTTATCTGTCGTTTTAGAAAAAATCTCTTAAATTAAGAAGTGTAACAATTTTATTTTTTTAATCCCAATATAATAATAAATTTATATTCACTGTGATTCTTTATTTTCTAAAAATAGTATAATTAAATAAGGCTATTTTTGGTATTTTTTTGAAATAATTGTATTGAAAAAAGTGAACGACATATAATTTGAAAAACAAAAAAAGAATGTAAAACTACAGAAAAAAAAATAGAGGGAATAACTTTTTTGCTAATAAAAGAACTTAGTATCAGATTTGAAGTTTAAGTACGCAATTAACTATCAGTTGTGCAATAATAAATGTTAAAAAGGACATTTAGTTGGTTGACCATAAAAAAAGACATAAAGTAGTTATGACACTAGTTTGACTCTTTATTCTAAAACCACATAAGTCTAATCTTCCCCAACGACATTAAACAATTTAGTCACACTTTTTTACTTTACAACACAACATTCTTCCACGATTGACAAGTATCCTTACGATCCCTTTCAAAAATACGCATAGCGTAATATCATAGTGTTTAGTGAACGCGTCACTTATCAATTATACTTACTTATTATAGATGTGTTACTTAAATAGTAAGAATATTCGACGATCTATATAGACTTGAAAGAATTGTCTGAACTTCCGTTACAATTTTTCCGATTATTAAAAAAAATATATATCATACGTATGTTTTGCCAAGACACGTACGAAACAAGCTAAACACGACTATAATTTTATTTTTCTAATTTGTGCTGTTTTTCTTTCATATATGTTTGTAGAAAAATGTGTATAGTATATACCAAAGTGATTTAGCGAACGCGTCACCTTTTTAAGCGTTCATATGCAAATTTTTAGTAAAATGACATTATTTTGTTTATAAGTAGAGGACTTAGAGGTAACTCTAGGTTTAGTAGTTAAATCTGCTTAATGATTTTTTTTGGGGTAAACTACAACCAGTAGGAAGATGAACAACAAATTAGTGGATAATTAAATCAATAAATAGCTATCATTGTTACCAAGAACAATCAGAGTAGTCTTGACTAAACCCTAAATGGTACAACCGCACAAGAACGAATCTCCAGTTAGCTAGTAACATCTATTCAGTCAATACTACATATATATCAACTTACATTACAAAATTAAAGTATTAAATTATTTATTCATATATCATAATATTTACATATATGATTTCTTTTAAAATATACTAGTACATAAATTATTGGATTCAACAGATTGCATCTCAAGTCACAACAATTATATTATATTCATCAACAAAAACAATATTTTTTAATCCAAAAATTGGAACTCATTTCCGATGAAATGTACATTGAAGTCACAAATAGAACATGGAAGCAATCTGTGATAAAAAAATATGTGACGGATTTGTGACAAATATATTTGTTTATATGATCTTGTGAAGAAATTCTCAACCTCCATCTATATTTGTTTATATGGTATTGCACGGTTTCATTTTAATGACACCAAATGCGTATAATTAAGGTATAATGACATAGTGCCGGAAGGTGACTATCATATAAAATTTAAGAGGAATTGTAGGAAATTACCTATAGTATACAAACAAAATTGAATATATTTTGACCATGTAATTGTATTAGTGTTGGTGTCTCTAGCCGGATTCAAATCCTTGAACGTATGTTGTTAGACAACAAAAAAACAAAAACAAACAAAAATCAAGTAATTAATTAATGTGCACGTATTAGATTGGGAAACATTATCAGCTTTGTGGGAAATAAATCAGAGGGATATGATTTGATACACATCATAATAGTAAGGAGATAGTACATTATACGGTTGCAACATCTTATAATATACTTAATAATTCAAATACAAAGACGCAAGACAAACATAACATCACGCATGACATATGAAACATAAATGACCCATAATTGATATTGCATTAACAATAGATTAGGATTTTAAATCTTGAGGTAATTATTGTCAATGCGTTTAAGCACCTGAGAAGCCTCTTCCTCAATAAACTTCAACTGTCCTTTCGTAAGGTGCAAGTAAACCATCCAGTCTTGGTCATCCACCGAGCTCGGCATTGGCATCACATATCCGGCATTACCTCCCCATGGGAAATGATAAGTTCCGAAAACCGGGGAGCCCCACCCGAAATCCACTTTATTCACCGGAAAATTTCTCCCGGAAGAAACCACAAAGGCGGGTCCGTCGTCGGATCCGGTACTGTATATTCTTGAAACCGCAGGTGTTGGGCGTCGAGTCTCAACCCAATCGATCAAATTCAAGAAATGTTCTTTGGTCACTGAACTCTCCAAGAATCTGTGAACCTCTTCGGTCACCCAAGACAATGGCTTGTTGATCAAGTCATCGATTTTTTGCCCACCAAATGGGATCGAGAGAACGTTTCCGAAGTAAGTATTGTTTGTTTGCTCCATAAGTCTCCGCCTTCCGTCCACAACGATCCCGAGTTTTGAGTTCTTGCTCGGGACTGGATCTTTTACCGCGTGTTTCGCCACTAGTTTCCATAAAAACGCGCTGAATGCTTCGAGTTTCGTCCTTTTAACTGTAATATTTGAGCCGCTAGCTAAGGTTTGAAGCTCTTCTAATACATCCGCTTTGATGTAAAAGAGACGGCTCGCGAGGATACTGTCTGGATTGGTGATTTCTTGCGGAGGGGCCAAGGACGTGACAGGCATATACATCTGGTCTATAGATGCATCCATGATCAATGGTCGTCGAGGGTTTAGCAGAGATCTTCGAAACGATGGTACGCAAGAGATTGGTACATCCGATCGAGAGATCTCAGCCCACGATATAAGGAACATGTTCATGGAATACGCATCCGCTACACGATGGTCAAATGTACATCCCACAACTATGCTCCCACATTTCAGTTGCGTCACCTGTTCAGACAACGAAACAAAAACAGAGTTATGTTGTTGTAAATGAACTATTACCGTCTTAAGCTGAAAACTGTTACCTGAATCGCTATGACTCCATGTTTTTTGATCGGAACAAGCTTGGCAATACTTTCATCAGGATCATAGAGGTTAAGCTCTCGGAGGTTCATGTCAGCACTGGCCTCCACAAAATCTACGCCACGATTGTTGCAGAGAATCTCCGGTTCTCCGGTTGGGTTTGTGACAATTTCGCCGGCAAAAGCATAGTAGGAAACGAGAGTCTCCGCCAAAGCCGTCTTGAGGGTTTCATGAGCCACTGAATTAATGATGTTACGTGGTTTCTTGTAGCAGAAGCAAACGCTGACGTGGAGAGGAGGAAGGAGGAGGTCGAGGTTTGAGAGAGGAAGCCAGTGGTCCTGGAGGGGAAGAGCCGCTGTGATGAGCTGCTTCCTAGTGGTTGTCACGTGGAAGTCACGTGCTTGCTCGGCTGCTTCTCCCATTCGTTGTTGTTTTCAGAGAGGGAATGAAGAATATTGCGTGGTGTGGGTTGTTGGAAGATGCTGTGAAGAAAATTAATTTATAGCCGAGTTTAGGAGGAAATTAGGTGAAACTTTCCAACATTTCGGTTGATTTATTTATTTGAAGAGATAAATTAACACTTTTTGGTTTAAAATATTTATAGTACTTAGAAAAAAGGCAACTTTTCTATATATCTAATTTTATGACCTTTTAGCTTAAATTGAATAAAAAAGTATTATGCTAAATTTTCAAACAAATATATCTTTTTACTATACTTTTATATCAAATGAGAAATCTTATGTCCCATCAGAGACATCAAATTAAAAAAATATTTATCATTTTTTAATTTATAAAACATTTATATTTAAAGTTTTAATTTTATATTGGATTGGAAAACAGAAAAGTAGTTAAAATTAATAAAATATATATTAACGAACAGAGTAATTTTATGTGTGAATCATATACCAAAAAAGAGTAACATTTTGTAAATAAATATAAAATGAAATTTATTTTTCCAATGATTTATTTACAGTGTAATTAATTATTTTTTTGTTTAAGAAAAGTATTTTACTAATATAAAATGATATATGATACACTTGATTTTAATATTTATAAATATTCAACAATATGCTTTATAAATTTATTATTTTAAACGAATTTAACTTCACTATTAGAAATTTTTAAAAAATTACTTCTTATTTTATGTATTTTTAATATTAAACTTTGAAAATAAACACATTAATTATTTTTATAGGTGAGAATAGTTTTTTATTTATCTAAAATTATTTCAGAATTCAGATCATTTTTTCAATAATAAAAATAACTTGTGTTTTACCGTAACTTATAATCGATTAAAACAAATATTATTTTTTATCAATTAAGATTGTTAAACTTTTGTTGTTTTCAATTTACTATGTTGAAAATATGACAAATTTATTTATATTATATTAATTAACTGACTATAAACGTTTAAATGTAATTCCACCTATTAAAAAATAATTTCATAATTTTCATAGATTTTTTTCAAGTTTTTTTTTAAAAATGTATATAAACTAAATTCAAATCAGTTATTCTACTTACATCTTCAATACAAAAATAGTGGTAATTATGAAGTAACTAATACATATATATATAGTATAGGTTTTACTTCTTATATAATTACATGTCTAAAACTAATAATAATAATAAAAATTCATTTGCTATTTTTACTAAAAGAAATTAAGACAAAGAAAAATAATTAAAAACTATGTGAAATATGTTGAGAGAAAAATAGAAATGTTTGTTATAATTATAAAGATAAGCAACAACTTTTTCAAAATGTGTTTTTATTTTCAATTTTAAAATACTAGGATAAATATATATTTGATGAATTTTTCAAAAAAAAATGAATAAAAACTAAATTTAAAACAGTTATGTTAACTTTACAGATTCACATCAAAAAGTAAAAAACAAATATATAAATGATGTTGATATATGAAATAATAATATATATACAAAAAACATGGCTCTTATTTTCTACATCATATATACATATTGTAGTTAAGATGACACAAGAATTTTTTTCAGAACTTATATTGAAAAAAACTTTTGTTTAAAAAACCTTATTTTATTATATAATATTTTGTTTAGAAAAACTTTATTATATTACCCAAATATAGACATTTAAAATTTAGGTGATTCATAACTTTTTAAAAGATTTTGTGTTTAAGTAATTTTATTTTATTATATGAGATATAAGATTAGGATAATAGATATTTAAAAAATCTTCTTATATTATATTTGGTAAATTAATTTAAAAAATATCTTCATAGACATTTCATCCTAGTTTTAAGAATAAATATGTATATGAAATTTTTTTAATATTTGGTTAATAGAAATTTTAAATCTGCTTCATAAAATATGAACTAAAATTTATATGAAAACAAATTAAAATATGATGTAGGAGGATTTTGATTGTATACATTTTATTTTTTAACAGTTTTCTTTTTCCATGTTATTAATTACTGGATTTATGGTTTATTTAAGTACTTTACGTAGTCAATTTTGTTTTAATTTGATAATATAGTTTAACTAAATGTGGTGAAATATATTTGGTTTGATGCTTAATCAACCAAAAAATTAGTGGTTTTACACTAATTTTATTTTTGTTAACAATATACAATATAAATTATGAATTTGAATTACAATTCCTAATCAATTAATTGTACACCAACTCCTAATCAATTAATTATATACTAAATTAAAGATTCTATTTTTATAACATGCAATTTTTAGATATTGTAGTTTAAATTTTGCATTCAGTGGTCTGCCATCAAATTATGAGTGTTCGTGGATTATTAAATTGGTTTATTGTTTGAAGATGACCCTTTTTGTATATGAATTCAGCCATTCAGGGAATAACAGAGCCAGTAGACAACAAAATAATTACTAACAATGCATTCTACGTTAATAATTTAAGTATACAATATTCACAGGAAAGTGGACGTGTAGACTTTCTGAAATGCTAATTAAATTTATTAAATTGAGAAGAACAAAAAAAAACAAGTACGTTAACTCGGACGTGATCGCAAGGTATATATGTTTAGTTAAATATATGCTAAAAAACAATAAACTGAGTTTGGTCGTCGAGTCACTAAAAAGATTACTGTATGGGTCTGATAAAGAAAAACAACTATAAAGATTACTGTATTTTTTTTATATGAGTACTCTTATTTAATTTCTTAAACGTTATTTGTTTAATTTTAGAATGGTACTCTTTTATAACACGTCAACTGAATCTTATAGTTTAAGATTTAAGACCAAGCATCATCTCCTTCATTATTGTTTCCTTTCTACTTATAGAATAAATCGATTGGTATACATTCATTTTGAATATTCATGTTACTTTAATTAATTATCATCGCCTCCAAGTAGATTGCGGATACGTTATACATCGATTCCAAAACCAGTAACGTTCAAGATTCAGCAGTTTAAGGGACCAAACAGCAATTCCATAGTCAATTCATAGAAGAAAAATAATATATAAAAAGCAAATTGGATGTGTTAAGTGATTAGCGCAATCGTAATCAGTTATTGGGGATGACAGTTAAATATCATTCTAGGAAGTTATGTGCTTATTTACACATCAATCATATCAAATTGATTTAGTTCATAATATATTAATATCAAACTTAATCATCATCAAAGTAGTGAAACTTATATTTACGGGTTAGTCCAGATTATAATTAAATACAAGTCTTATCTCATTTATTTGATTCATAACAGTGCTTTTGAAACGAATCCGAAAAAAAAATAATGTTTTTTTTTTCAAATCATTATTGGATCATTTGGTCAAATTGGTTAAGCCATGGATTATTTTAAAACTAAACTTTGAAATATAGCGCTTTTTTAAACTAATTTTGCCAGTTGGCAATTTTTAAAGGAATTTTAAGACAGGAATAAGTTTTCTGTGCAAAAAGAAAAGAAAAAATTGATGTACATTTACTAGTGAAAGTATTTCTATTTCATACATATTCAAAAAGTGTCATTTTGCTTTTCCCCATTTATTAAAATTTTATTACATAGTTAATAAATTACTAAAATATTTATTTTCTAATTAATACATTAATATAACAGGATTAAAATTGAATTTTATTAACAAAATTGAAAAATATAAAATTATAGTTTCAAAAAATTATAGAATGATACTATTTCGTTAAGAAATGGAGAGAATATTTTTGAATATATTCACGATAGGTCAATATGGTTTTCTATAGTAACATAAGTATACAAGTATAAGGATAATATTGTCAGATTATAACAGATTTACTCCTTTAATTCAAAACATAAAAGTGCTATTGCCACACAATTTTGTAAATAGAATTCCCGTTATTAAATCGAGATTCTTGTTGACAAAAAAGAAAAAAAAAAGAAAATTGAGATTCTTAAGATGCTATCTTTAATAAAGTGTAAAATAAATATATATGATAGTTTTTCGATCTACAAAGCCAATTAGTCGACAAAAAAGTATAGCCCATTAATTTCCGTTAGGTCATATTGCCACAAATTGGGCCATAATCTATTAACCAGAAAAAATCGATTAGCCGACGTGTGTTACCAAGAAACAAGACATTGACTTATCATTTAAATCGAGTTTATAGTTGTGTTAAAAATTTAATTAATATTTTATTTAACAGAGTTTACAAAAATCTGAAGGTACATTACTTCCTTTCTCCATAGTTTCTTCTGCATCCTCTTCCAAACTTTTTTTTTTTTGGTGGTGTAAAAATAACGTTTATAGTCACCATCTCCGATCAAATTGCAAATATCCGAACATTCCACTAAGCTACACACACACACACACACAAAGCAACAATAAGAATCATCAGCTCATCAAGTTAAAGATCATGTTGATTGCTAAACGACAACCTTTAATCATTTTTACCAGTAATGACGGCTACGAAATCCTTGTTTGAATACCACTAATGGCCTTTCCATCAGAAACAGCCCTAAGAGAGGAAAGATCATTAACGAAAAACGAGTTAGAAAGAAAGAAACAGAGACACAGAGCGAGAGATACCTTCTGATATTGAGCGGTCCTTCTCAGTCTCCGCCGCGAATGCAAGTGTTGACGCATTTGACGGTGCATTTCTCTGCGTTTTTGGATTTGGGTCGTTGTATCATCTGTTTCTTGCAGTCTTCACCTGATAGCGTTTGCGGTATGTTCGATAGGGTTTCGCCGTCTTGTGGCGGAGGAGGAAGCTCTACAGAAGCTACGGACATCGAAGCCATCATAACCGCCGCTGTTATGGCCCCGATCACCGCCGTGGTTATACGAATCGTCGCCGCCGCCGATCTAGTTACCAAGTGGCTCTGACACTGAGATCTACTTCGGTTGTTCAATAAATTCGTGGGGTGGAGAGAAGGAGACTGAGAGTGTATTATCATCATTTTACTGATTTTTTTTCTCTTTTTTTTTTTTTCTTTCTCATCAGATTCCCTTGTCTTTTTAGACACGTGTCAATATATGGTGGCTTAAAATTTAGATACTTCTCAAACTCCACGAATGCCAGAATCTTTTGCTTACGTGGCAATAAGATTGGAGATTTTTACCTATAAAAGCCATTTACGTGTCTAACCTATTTATATACAAGCACAATCACACACAATTTGAAAAATGGTAATTAACCATAAAACCAACGATATAATTTGTCTCGCTTCAAAATAAAAAAAATAACTAAATTATTATTATTACAACTTAAATGTGTGATTACAATTTCAGAAAAAGACAAAAAAAAAAAGCGGAAGAGAGAGAATCTAAAGACAAATTCTCTCTCTATATATCTGACTTTGCTTGCAAGAAACACGTTAAAAAACTGTATATGTTACATTCTTGCCATTCCCAAATCAGAAATGGCAATTTACAAAAATACAATAAATTACCAAAATAAAACCAAGTGAGGAAGTGTGTGTGCGTGTGTATGTATAAAATCAAAAGATCACCCAACCAAACCACATTAAATCTATTGACCTTGAAACTCAATCTGAAGAAGACTTGACTTTGCTCTTCTTCTCAACATCAAGTCACTCTGGGCGCAACGATCCTAAGCTAAATTCACCATTAGTCTCTAACTGCCTTGTCTTCATCTTCTTCCTCTTCAAAAGGATAATGATCAAGTTGTTGGAGCTCAGTGAACTTGGCTACATATCTTGTTACCTTTGCGAGAAAGGAACTTCGATTTGATCTTTCCAAATGTATAAGTTTTGATTAACCTGATCCCCCAGCGACTTCTGCAGCTCTTTGTCTCATCATTTCCATCACAGCTGCTCTTCGCCGTGAATCTGATTGCTGCTGTAGTCTTCTCAGATGCTCCTTCAGGTCACTGAATGAAGAGAGAGAAGAAGTTCACAACAATCATCAACACAAAATTTAAGGAACCAAACTGTTTGATGTCTAAATGAAAGGTTGATGTATTTCATGAATCATCTTAAAGTTCGTTTACCTGCAACGAGGTACATGGCACTCAGATTCCTTGCAGGCCCGAGCGTGGAGTTGCAGAAGATACCACATTTTCTTGCATAGAACACAACCTCCCGAAGCACGCACTTTGCACTGTATACCATGTCGGAATAGTCCCTTCACTTTTCGGCAATTTGGATATTGACATTGTGCGGAACGACATTGTGATGCATGTACCAGAAGATCGAGCATTTTCCTAAGCTGCAAATCCAAAAAAGGAGAAAAAAGTAAAATAAAGAAAGAATGTTACCATTTGTACAGAAATTTCAGAATCAAGAGAGAAGCACCACCAGCTTTGGAAAGGACAAGTAGAATAATACCTGCACGACCCGCAACTGCCTTGCTTCTTTGTTCTGAGCATTTTGATCAGCTAGGGATGGATGATTAGTCAACTTGTGAGGATGATTAACTCCGCCATCTCTACTGTAACAGGAGTTGCACACATCGTAGTCTGGACATACTTCACAGCGCCAGCCTTGACCAGTTTCAATGTCGAGGTGACACGCATTGCAGGTCGTGACAAAGGCGGGAGCAGTTGGGTTATGCAGATGATAAAGGACCATCATTGACGAATGTTTTGCCCGCCTCAACGTGTCATACTGATAGTGGTTCCCTTGGCAAAGACTAAGAAAAGCTTGCCTAGTGTCGAAAAACTCGCTTTCGAGTATCTCATCCTTGTCCCTCGTATCTGTAGGAATATCCGTAATCTCAACCTGCAAAATCAATAGCACCACCATTCATAAAACTGATCACAGACAAAAGCTAAAGGACTATCCTCAACAAGCAACTGCAACTCACAGGATACAGCGCATGCTTATCCTTAAAATTAACAGGATGCCTTTCCCTGTCTTCACGCCGCTGTTCAGCCTCATAACACCTGAAAGGGAGGATAATATTTTATTAATCAGTAAGATTTTTATGTGCAATACAACAAAAAAGGATTATAAAAGCAAAGAGCAGAAGAGAAAGGAAGAGTTCTTACTTATCACAAATCTGAAAGTGTTTGCACTGATTGCAGACCCAACGATTTCCAGATACCATCAGCATACAGCAATGTGTGCAAGAAGGTTGCAAGTGGACCATGATAAAGTCCTCCTTCATTGGGTGAATGGTCTCACCAAGCTGGAAATAAAGGTGAATAAAATTAACAAGAAGAACAAAAAAACAACAAAAAATAGTAAAATGCATAGAAAGTAAAGATTACTTTATGCATTAGCAACAGATCCTTGGATGCATTCCCAGATAGATCAGTCTGCCCAGAAGCTTTTAGAGCCCTTTTTGTAATTGTTTTCTTGAGCATACCTTTCTTATTGCCCTTTCTGCCATCTTCTTCTTGACTCATTTGGTATATAAGATCCTCTGCTGCACCTGGCCAGTAGTCACCATCGAAATATGGGAGCCTAGCTGCAGTAACCTTAGCTCTACATTCACCAGTTTGCATAAAGAAATGGTCATATAGATTTATAGTTTCTGCAACAATGCCCTCCTTTGAAGCTTTTTTCAACATTGCTAAGTACCTGCAATGAACGACATGAGCATTTGGATTATGTAAATCACTTTTTCGTACAAAAACTTATGAAACTTATTCCAAAAAGGTGACCGAACTGACCACTCTCGTAGTTTATCAGATTTTGGCGTCTTCTGGATTTCGGGATGGCAATATAAGATATAGTCCTCGCCCTTGAGCGGCGGACAAGCCCATATGTAGCAGCTCGTGAAACCACGCAACTTGCAGTATTCTAGGTAACCGATCTAAACACAGGATCAAATCATGCCCTTAATCCTCCATACAGTCTAGAAAAAAAAAACACAGATGTCGGCTAATAACTAAGTTTTAAGAAGACCACGACTTACCAGAATTTCGTGGTAAACGAAAGTGCGCAGCGCCTCTCCGTTATAAGATCTAACCTCGGGTCTAAAGTACTTTACAGAATCTAAATAAGAGAGATAAACTCGGCGTTGATTAGGAAATGCGCATTCAGAACCGAATTCTTGGACGTACATCCCAAATAAGCAAACTTCTACACCTTCAATCTTTTGGAACAACAAAACCACCTGGCAAAATAAAATGGTGGAGAATGGGAAGATAGCTTCAAGAGAAGATCAAGAAAAAAATGCATAAATGCACAAAATACGACGACAATGAGCCTGATCATTCTTACCTTGGACTTGTATGCAAATTCTGTTGGGTAACTGTCTTCCCGAAAAATTTCAAGAAATCGGGGTTTGACTTCCAGCTTCTTGTCAACAGATGAAACAACTCTAATCACAAGAGACTCGGCAGTAGGAATCTATCATTATCAAGTCAAAGAAAAAACAATGTCAGCTTTAATCTACTGTTTCCAACCAAAAATAAGAGCATGACAAATAGAAAAAAAAAAAAAAGAGCTCGCAGATGCAGAAACACATGAAAGACATAAAACCTTAACAAACTCCATCACCAGATTACCTCATCAAAACTTTTTCCTTGAGTCCTGGCTCTCTCTGTTCTTTCCTGCTTTAGCCTCCTAAACAGCCGCTGCTCTATATGGTCACTGAGAATTGTTCTCGGTAGGTCTTTAGCTCCAAGAACAGCACTCTGAGGTAAAGGCTTCCTCTTACTTTGTTCCACTTCTGCTATAAAGCAATACGGGCAGGTATACTCAGCTTGCCCTCCGTCATTCCTTCGCCCATTAAATAGAGCACAGATCTGATGCTGCCAGGCCTCACATTTATCACATTGGACCCACTGCAAAACATCATTAGATAGAAACAGATTAAAGAATGTACTAAAAACAGGAGACAAACGCAACACAAAATCTACAGAGTGGATAGTCGTTTACCCATTCTTCAGTCTCTTCATCATTTTTCTTTTTCTCGAGTCTTGCCTTAGGTATAGGCGTCCCCTCAGCGAGTATAGTGTCCCCACGGGATTCATTATAACATGGAATACAAAAGTAATGACGAGTGTCACCAGCTCCTACGGTGTAATACATCGCATTTCTCTTGATGCGGGCACCACAAGGGGTACAATAAATAGGTGGTGGCTCAAAGGTAAGCTTCTCCACTGCACATAGTTGGCAGGAATTCTCACTCATTGAATGCTCCATAGCCTGATTCTTTTCTGCTTTGGCTTTACTCTGCAAGCACATTAAGGAGAACATATTCATCATTAATCAGATATATTTTTACATAGATATGGACAAAAGTGCTTAACCGAATAGCTCAATCAAGCCTCCATCAATCGCAAATGAATTCTCTAGTACATATATGAAGGGAACATTAACCTAACAAGCCGCATATAAGATTAGAACTAATCAGTCACGTTATTGTGTAAACATCATAAGCTAAGAAAATCACAAACCTGGCCAACCCACTGACGGAGACCCCGGATATGTTCTCTTACTTGCTCAGGGGTGAACAATTCAGTTAATGAAACACCCTTTATCTCTGGTTTTCCAGATTTTAGTGAAGGTTCCACAGACTCTGCCAGACTTTCTTTCTTTAGTGGCTCAGATACTTTCTCCATTTTGCAATTCTCTTGCCGAGGTGAGGCATCAGACAAATCTTGTTTAACAGATTCAATTACAGGTCTTTGCTTGGGAATATTTTCAGCAATTCCAATTTTTTTCTCTTTAAAACCAGGTCGTGCCTGGACAGAAGCTTCACAAACCTCAGCTTTCACTTCAAAATACTTTGAAGATGCACGTACATCACTGTGCCTGTGATCTTTTCTTTCAGCATACTGAGATGATTGTGCTTCTGTTACGGAAATAACTGAGCTCTTACAACTTTCCGTCTCAACGTCGACAGGTTGAGAAGACTGCTCCACCTTCAAACGTTTCAATGAAGGTTGCAAATGATTTGAAATATCAGCATTAGGCGAAGCACAAGATATTGCTCCAGCACAGGTCTGTTCTGCATCATTGGATATTCCAGCTCCATTCACTGACCTAGCTGCACCGCTTTCAGTTTTTAAACGAGCTAGGGACCGTGCATTCGCCTGTTGTTGTAAGTAAGCCTTCACAGGAATACAGACAGGACAGTTAGATTCCTTACAACTTCGATGGTGATTAATCAATGTCTTTGTGGGACGGCAACGAGGATATGAACACTGAGGTGCAGCACAACTGTCCATGTGCTTCCACAGCTTCTGAACCGTAACGCAATTCCGGTCAGGACACTTCCCTTCAGGCGCTTTGCAGTTGCGAGCATGGCGTAGGAACAGGAGCCATTTTTGTTGATTTCTGAATCTCGGATCCTGGTTTCCGTTTCCATATCTACAAGTGGTACCAACAGGATTTTGAGGATTAGGAGATTCTGATGTAATGGAGATATGACTTTGACCTATATTAGACCCTCCAGACATATTATTGGGCTGAGCTTCATCCGTTCCTGACATTCTTTGACGGAAATCATCCTGAATGTGCCGGCCGGTCGACATACTATTTGACATTTGAGTATGTTCCTGTGACTGAGATTGCCAGTGACCACGCACACCAGATTCTGATTTCACTCCAACAGAAAGGTTGTTAAAACTGTTAATAGAATCGGAAGCCATACTCTGCGGGTGCAACATCTGCTGTATCTGTTGACTATTTTGGGGAACTGATGTGCAAATATCACTCTGACTTGTGGCAGGGAGAATCTGAGAACCTGCATGACGGTCATCTGCATTATTCTGGTACTGATTTTGGAACTGAGAAAGTTGGAACTGCTCAGGAGTCTGAGAGTGGATAGAATCGCTAGGGATCTCCATTCCAGGTTCATGTTTAACGTGTGTAACCATGTCAGAGGCCACATGGTTTTGCCCAAAAGCATCATGACTTATAAATCTCTGCTGCTGCTGGCTCTGCTGCTGGCTCTGCTGCTTCAATTGCCGTTGATGAAGAAACTGCTGCTGCTGCTGCTGCTGCTGCTGGTGAAACTGATTAGGATGTTGCTGAAACCGATTAGCCTGTTGCTGTTGATGTGATTGCAAAAATGTACAGAAATAAATTACAATCCATATTCTCAGATTGACAAAGTGACGGATATTTCACTGGTGCACTTGTTGCAATTGAAAGTGAATTTTGATCAGTCCTTACCAGAGAAGAGCTATTTCTAGACAAAGACTGAAAACTTGTTGTATTCGTATTCTGAGTATTTGTCATCGTCCCAACAGATGTTGCAGCACCATACAAATTTCCGGAACAGAAAGGGTCAGAATTATTTGTGCCATATCCTTCACCTGAGAGAATAAATAACATAGGTTTTGATTAGTAATACTTGCGTAACTGCGGAATGATGAAAATAAAATAAAAACTGCAGAATAAATTAAAACTTGTGAAATAAAAAACTTGCAGAATGGATTCTTTGTATGATTGAGAATTTACGGAATAGCAAAATATAAATTATTTTAAATAAATTTTCACTATATTTTATAATTGAGCTAATTATTTTTAAAAAAATCAGTATATTATTTATTATCATAAAAAATTATAATTGAACTAATTATTATAAAAATAAAATTATTAAATATTATTATAAAAACTTCATTTTCTTATTGTAATCAGTTAACTTATTTTTGGTATATTTATAATAAATACATTAATATTTTGACATTGAAAAATAAAATATCATAATTTTATTTATTACTCTTTAAATTCTATTATATAAGATGTTTTTTAAAAAAAAATTGTTCTAATTTATTTGAATTTTCTCACATTTTTATGCAAATTTGTATATATTTAATATAGTATGACTATCAATATTTTTAAATACTTTTGTTATTGATTTGAATGTTCTTGACTGAATGTTTAAAATAATTTTATGTAAAACAACTATATTTATAATTTAAAAATTTATTAGTATTTATTTAGTATTCTAAAATGTTATTATTATGTAACTAAATAATTATAAAAATTTGATTTCACAAAAAAATCTACTCCACACTCACTATTCTGTTTAATAAAAAAAATTTGTATTTTTTGTCAGCGAAACGCAAACTTACGTTTCTTGCGTTTCTGCGTTCCATACGCGATTCCATAAGTTTTTTTAATTGGCAAAATATTTGCGATTCCGCAAGTTAGCAGTGTCAAGTTAAATATTCTGATGGACACGCACCCACAAGGAGTTACAATGCATATAAAACTAGACAAGCAGAAAAAGGAGAGGAAATAAAAATTTACCTTGCATTCCTGAACGCTGAAGGCTATCATAAGCTTGCTGTGAATTTCTGGTACCTGAATCAACACTTTTTGCATTCATCCCAACACCACCATTTATGGAGCTGTTAGACACATTAGACATTTTTGGTTGCATCCCAGGTCTAAGGCCAACACCCATTTGACTTCCATAGTTATGCAAGATACGACTATTTTGGCCACCAATATCCTGCCTCGGTTGCTGTTGCTGCTGATGAGGCTGAGGTACCATCATGGGCGCAGTAGAAAATCCGACACTATTGCTGGAAGCTTCAACACTCAAGTAAGACTGGCTATTGTTGTTATTGTTATTAATACTGCTGTTGACAAATCCAGGGGTAGGCATCATCTGGCCAGTATTTCTTTGTGAGCTCATCGATGCAATGTTCCCTCCAGAACCAAGACCAAAGTTACTCGATGAATGCTGGTATCCATTAGACAGGTTACCTACAACACAAGAAGTAAAGGTATTCAGAGAAACTATAAGCAGAAAAACATTCTGGATATCTTCAATAAGTTGTCATGAAAGAACCTCCGAGCATGCCACCAGAATTTAGCATGTTTCCAGTGTTCATAGCAGTAGTTGTCATATTATTACTTCCAGCCATTGTAGCATCAACAGAGGACGTAATCATCATATTTGGATTCCCCCCACTATGTTGTAATCCTGGGGTGGGTATCATTGTTCCAACTGAAGAAGAATTAGCTTGTCGCTGATTGTAGTTATTCAACTGTCTGCCTTTTATTAGACTTGCCAGCCGAGGTTCAAGGGTCGACTGATTCAAGTAATCTTCCTGTAGTACATATTGAAATTGGCACACATTAGGAAAAAAGTGTTTTAAGTCTTAAACATTAGCCAACAAGCTGAGTCTAGTGGCAACATGTAAAATACCAATTTTAGCGTATTATCTTCTTAAGCACATGAATCTTGTTCAAAATACCTTTGTGTTAGCAATTTTAAACAGCCCCTCCTCTAAGCGTCTAGCAACATCCATGTACTTAGCCTTTGATGCATCATCAGCTGGTGATGGTTGTTTTGCCTGTAAGATGTTGAAACTGGAGAAAACAAAAAATAGCCAAAAGTTCACCGGTTGATTAGGGAAAAACCCCGGAGAGAGACAAAATAATCCCACATAAATAGTATACAGCACGAAATCAATATGACACTGACTGCAATCCAAGAAAAATAAGTTTTTTAAGTGAATAAACACCTAACAAACACGAGGTATAACAAGAAGAAGCCAACACAACTGCAAATGGTGGGAAACTCCAAAGGTTATAACTTGAAAAAAAAAAATTAAAGGCTTACATCTTGATTCGCATGCCCTGTCGAAGTTTCAAGAGGTCATTGTCAACGGGAGAGACACGTGAAGGTCCTAAACCAGTACCAGTAGGAGGAGCACCACCACCAACTAAATTCTGCATTTGGGAGTTTCCATTCTGCTGGGACATGGTCCCTTGGTTCGGAACCTGTCCAGATATCTGTCCTGACATGTGAGCTTGAACATTCATGTTAACTCTTCAGTCTTCTTCGCCTTATTCTAGTTCTTCTCGTAACTAACAGTAACAAGCACTGCATAACTTTCCTCTCCTCCAGAAGTCAGAACACCCAAATTTCATCTCCTGATTAGCTCCTTGTAATGTCCTGCTAAAACATTTTCGTTAAATCAGAAGAACTGAAATTGACACAATTGATATCATAGTATCAACCAACTGAGGTAAGCTGGGAAAAGGAGGAAATGATAAGCAATGAAACCCGAAGTAACCAAGTTAATCGAGGCAATTTCAAAATTGAACCAAAAAAGAAAAACCCTAAAATTTCACACCCTAACCTTTGAATTGATACACAAAGGAGCAATCTTGCGAAAGAAAGAGCAGAACCCAGAGAGAAATTCGCGAACACCAACCGGTTGCTACTGATTTACGATGATCGACTGTGCCAAATGAAACAAAGACGGTGAACAGCCGATGCGGCACGTGTGAACTCAACAAAGCGAGGTTACAAATTAGCAGCAAGCAGGTATGCAAATTCCAGGAAGAAGATGGGAAAGTGAAAACGAATGAAGACACTTATTCCCAAATCGGGGGATTTTTCTGGACTCAGAGTTCGTCGAAGTTGGGGATTTTTTGTAGGACTCGCTCGATTTGGGGATTTTGATTTTTTTTTTCCTTTCCTTTCTGAGGATTCGTTGTTTTTCTAAAATAGTAACTAAAAAATACACATTAAAATATAAATTTTAATGTCTGAATGTTTGTGTTAAAAAAAAAAAAAAAAGATGTCTGAATGCGATAATTGGCGCAACCAAAAGGCGAAAAATGAAAAATTCACGCAGCAAAATGTTAGATCGGACAAATCAGGATAAACCTAACTATGTTCCTGTCCGTCCGATCAAAACTTTTCTTAATTTACAACTTCACCCTTGTCGTTATCTGTTTTCGGTCTTTGACCAAAATTTATTTTCTTCCAAACCGAAAAATTAAACACTTAAGAATTTATGAACCGAAAATCAACCTCAGGTCGTTATAAATAATCCAATTACACAGCACAAAGCTGGAAATACAACAAAGGAGGTGTTTTCAAACGCAGAAGATTGCATCTTTTATTTCTAACAGAAACAATAAAAAACGTTTTCCCGGGAAATAACTTGAAGCAAAGACTGATGTAAAATGTTTTCAACGGTAGAGACTCTCTGATTTCAAATTCTCAGCAATCTCAGTCTCCCATCGATCTCCATTCTCAAGAAGCTTTTCTTTGTCATAGAGAAGTTCCTATGAAAGGGGAACATACAAAACGTTCAATATTGCGTGCCACGAAACTATTCCGTCTAGAAAATGCGATAAACTGACCTCGTGAGTCTCGGTTGCGAATTCAAAGTTAGGTCCTTCGACAATTGCATCAACGGGGCAAGCTTCTTGGCAGAAACCACAGTAAATGCATTTTGTCATGTCGATGTCGTACCTGTAGATCCCCAAATCATCATGATAGAGTAACAAAGAAAGTATATGGTTAATAAATCGGAAGTACATGGATCGTGACCTAGTGGTTCTGCGGCTGCCATCTTCCCGCTCCTCTGCTTCTATTGTGATTGCTTGAGCTGGACAGACCTGATGAAAAAGACAAGAATCCCTCTCAAAATCACAATCCGAGGTAAGAAACTGTCTCATAGCCATCTACGATACTATGTGATCTTCACACATTAAACAGATAATTGTCAGCACATATGAGCATTTCATCAAAACTCTAGCGACTTAAACAGTAACTATTACTAATACTCAAATGATTCTCCCACTAACTGAGAATAAACTCCACAGGCATCAGCCTATGATCCTGAGCTATGGCCCATATCAGCAGAACCGGTTTTCCACAGCATGATGGGTTAACAATCTTTGTTATCAATGCAAATGTACTCAGCCTTACAAGAGCTATGAATACAAAGAGAACATTAAGTTAAGCCTTAGCATAGATTTCAAAACTCACAGCTTCACAGAGTTTGCAGGCAATGCAGCGTTCTTCCCCAGTAGGATATCGTCGAAGAGCATGTTCACCACGGAATCGAGGGCTCAGTGGACCCTTCTCAAATGGATAATTGATCTGCATACAAGATAGAGCTTCAAAATCATACTGATTTCTTTCATTCAAAGATTTAAAAGACTGGGAAAGATATCACTCACAGTAACTTTGGGATCAAAGAAGTACTTGAGGGTCAACGATAAACCACGGACCATTTCAGTGAGAAATAGGGTGTTTATGCTCCGTTCAAAGACTGCCAAAATGCAAAAATATCAGGAATACCTAATAAGCATGTAGGGAAGAAAACTGCAAGGAAATAAGCATGAGAAAAGAAGAACGGAAAAAAGTGTCTAGATCATATAGCATACCAGTGTTCCAGTCCTTGGAGATTTCCTTAGCAAGTTGCTCCTCTTCTTCATCATCTGAATAATACAGAGGCAAACACATAAGTCAGCGACGCATCAGTAAAACGGAGAAGACTACAACGAAAATGTATCTCATAAATATACACCACGATCCATAGAAAGAGGCAAACTCACACTTCAACCTGATTCACTAAGAAAACCCCAAAAAACAGCAGAAAATATACCTTTCTTGGAGCCATAAGAAATACCACGGGAGTGCAGTCCAGGAAGATGAGATCCCTGAAAAGCTTGCCCTGAAAAAACCTATCGATGAAGATAAGAGCGGTAACCATATGAAGCTAATAAAAGGATTCAAAACTCGCAAGAAGAAAAATTAAAACTTGCAAAAACGCTCTCAATCACACAAATAAAAGATTAGCGAGAGTGGCATGGCAATGAAGCCCTCAAGAACAAATCATGATAAACTCTCCCTATATGATTCATCGATCAGCCAGATTAAATTCAATCCTTCACATGCCATTCTCACTCTACAATCTAGGAATTAAGAAAATCGCGCAAGAGCTTCACTCTAAATCAGATTCAGATACAATCCCGAAATTGCATCGACACAAAACGAAAGACAGAGAGTGAAGATAATCTTCTTTGATTCCTAAAACTCCAGGAGACATTCCGCATTTCTGGGCATCCAAACAAGTCCAAGTAAACGACACGAAATGGAGAAGCAAACAAGAGCGAACGAGATTCATACGAGATGTCGAGCACGGAGAGTATTCAGTGACCTGCGAGCCAGCATCGAAGCCATTTGATAGAGCTCCCAAATTCGATTTAGGGTCCTTACTTCTTCTATGCGAATGACGAGAACAAAATGAAGTCCTCAGATTAAAATCAACAAAGAGCCTTTAAATCCAATTTTGTCCCGAATTTAAGATATTATTACAATTTAGTCCCTGGCACAATAGCTATTGGTTTACTGAACCGGTGATAAAACCGGATTATGGATTAACCGAATCAGTCCCTTTAATCAGAAAATAAACAAATAACGAGGGAGTTACAAACAAAGTGCTAAATATTTTAAGCATACACTTCTTCATCACCATTGGTGATCGAAAATTATTTACAAAGAAAGATTGTGAAATACTTTTTCAGTTGAAGTTGGTAGATCGGTGATTTGGTGCAATGTAGAAAGAGTTTCCGCAGTTAATGTGAGATTGCATCAAAGGATTCCATCTATCGAAAATTATCCGGCCACCACGCCCAATCCTCCCCTGAAACCGACTCGGAGGTTGACCGGACGATGAATCACGTGCTGGAGGAACGATCCCTGTAGCTGCCAGTTTCTCAGGAACCAGCGGTTTTGTGAACAGCATAGCCGGTTCATTAGGATCCTAAGGAGATCAAAAGGCAAAACCAGTACAAGTTGCTTTAGTGATTAACCATAGCAAAGAGAGAGAGAGAGGTGGAGTTGTAAGAGAAGGCTTTAACCAGTCTGTGAAGCCATCCGTGCTGTGGGTGTCGTCTTCTAACTTCTTGTTTTATGCCTCCGGGTTGAGATCCATTCAGGTTTGAGTTTGTGAAACGAGAATTAGGGATAACCGAAGGTCTTGTGCGTACATGGGTGCTAGTGTAGTCATCTGAATCCATGAACTCGTCGTCGCTTGAGCCAAATTTGTAAGATGTTGTAGCTGGTGGAAATCCTTGTAGAGCCAAGCTATCTTCCAAGAGCTCTGTATCATGCTGCAATATCAAACCAATGCTCGAGTAAGCATCAATAAACACACAAAGACAGCATTTTTAACACACAAGAGGTTTAGGAGTAGTAGTAGTAAGTACCCTGTATTGGAGTTGGATTCTCTGAAGGCTAACCTCGCCATCCATGACATCCCTCTTCTTTTCTTCTCTCTAGAGAATAGTAACATCGAATTAGCAACTTTTGAGGATGCAACCCTTTTGTTAAGATATGAAATGAAGTTACATACAAGTCATATAACTCTTAAAACTGTCATAAAGAACACCTTAATGAGGGCCTCCAGAATGGTCTTCGCTTGGTCCAGATTGCGTCTAACCTGAATAATAATATAATCCCAGAAGATATAACTTGTTCAGAATCCAACAGAAAAATTTATAAAAGAGCCCTAACATATGAATAATGGCCAAGAAAGAAACTAAAAGAAGGCATTGTTAACGCTAACTGCTTCAGACTTCAGGAAATTAAGACTGGTTCGTGCAAGAAAGCCTCGCTTACCTGTCGAAGCTTTTCAAATGACTGCACATTGTTTTCTCTCCTCTGCATCTATAGTAGAAGTAAAGCCTTATCAGTATTTTTCTTTCTCTAGTTGTATTTAAATACATAAATCAAAGTATCACGATAACAGCCTACCCTTCTTGTGTGGAGTCTGTGAGCTTTCTCTCTTGGCCTAAACACATTGTAGGGATTGGTGTCATTGACCGGTGGAGGAGGCTACTCGAAATAAATAAATAAGCAAAACTTTAATTTAGTAGTCAAGGTAGAAAACCCTTCCAACATGGACCTTGATTGTTTCAACCGTATATCATGGTACAAACCTGTAAACGCCGCAAGATAGGCTTCTGCCATCTTTTGCGCTAATAAAAAAGAAAAGAGAATGAAACATATGCATTAGTCTTGTAGCCAAACGTGCTCCAGATGTTTCAAGAACCCAAAGATATGTCAAACAAGGTTCATCTCACGCCGTCAAAAAGGATTTTTAAAGTATCATCAACCTATGCAACACAGCATCTGTATCCAGAAAACTCATAATAACCAAACGATGCCAGATAAGGCTCAAACCTTGTCTTTCCAGTAGTTGAAGATAGCCTGAAAGACTCCATAATTAATAGATAGTGACTGCAGGGCCTGTATTAAGAAGACCACAAGAATAATATGAATATCATGTACAGCTTCTGTATGAAAGTAGGCTACAAGAACAGAATAATCCAAAAGACAATGAAACACAATCAAAGTAAAGGTATACCTCAATAGCAGCATCAACCTGCAAAAGCACAGGAACCGGAGAACCAAGGGTAGGTGTAATAACACCAGCTCTTTCCCTCGTTTTGTGATCCAACACCTCTAACTTAAAAATAATGCTCTCAAGCCTGTTTCGAACAAGTTAACAAGTTTATGAAATGATTCTTCTCTCGGCATATAGGGGTTTGGTGTTAGCACTTTTAGCAGAATCCAATCACTTTGAGTATATAGAGCAAAGTGATCCATCTAAGATGAGAACAGTTTACAGAACATGATAGTCGGATCGGTTACTTTACATTTCAGGTGAAAGTTCCCTGTTATCCTTATCAAACTCATAAAGCCAGTCATCATCCTCATTGTCAAGATCATACTCAACAAATTCTCCAAGCTCAGACCGAGCTGCAGGAAAAAACACAGACTTAAAGTCTCCATTAAACAAATAAAGCACCTTCATCGGAAAAATACAAAATCAAATCAGAGGTAATTGATACCTCCTCTTGCACGTAGATAAGAAGCAGGTTGGCCAAAAGTAGCGGAGTAATCCCTTTCATATGTATCAACAACAACAAATTGAGGTGTGGGTATTTCTGAAGCCAGTTTCTTGCTTGGCACTGGCTGCACCTGATAATAGAACCAAATGCATAGAAAAGCTTTTATACACTACTAACGATGGTGAAATGATGCTTGAAGTTAGAAGAGATTTTGGAATTGACCTCATTGTCAACCTCTACAGAAGCTATACGCAGCAACTGAGAATTTCTAGTGGTGGAAGTTGTTGTCTCGTCGTCTTCAAAGTCTTTAACCGATTTTAAAATCGGAAGCTTCTTGTGAATGTCCAATGGCCGTGGCCGGAAAGAGAGCCTACTCATTTCACCTTCTTCCCCACAATTCTACTTACACGTGTATATATATATATATATATATATACAGACAGAGAGATATCTATATATATTGCTCCAATAAGACAGGAAGATGCAAAATCTATACTATTCAAAAGGAGTCCTAAAACTCCCAAAAAAATTACACGAAGAGAAAACAGAACAGAGACAACGAAATGAGTAGGCTTTCAACAAAATAGTAAAGCCATCGAACGCGGAATTTAGAGTTAGGGTTTTTGTTTTGAATCTGGAAGGGACGAGAAAAAAATCAAATTCAATACCCAAAATTCCCAATCCCTCATCGCTGTACAATCCCAATTTCTAGGGTTTTTTTCCTCTGCCGGGCAAAATTGCGGCGGTGCAAAAAAAGGAAACTCTTCCGTGATTAAAGCATAAAGGAAACTAAAAAAAATAGTTGAGGTCGACGTTTTTGATTCGTCAGTAACATACAAGGAGGGAAACTTTTATTTTCCCCAAAACATATTTAAAAGGGAAATTATTTCTTAAGAAAAAAAATTCACACTTTATAGTCACTAACATTTCTTTTCTGAGCTTCTTCTTATCAAATGAACAGCCTTTAAATGTACACATTGCTTGTAAGAAAGAAAAAAAACAGCTTCTTTAAAAAAACTTTCTCAAGTAGTTTACAACACTGAAGAATAAGTAAATAAAAAAATCCACAGCTTTCTATTTACAGAGAAAGACCCCAATAAATATGCTCTTCAGGGCTTTGCATTCACTTGCTGTGAATCCGGTCTTCGACTCTTGAACCGTGGTGAGCAATGGAAGTTTTGAATCAAGTGGATGTTCTTCGCCATTGTTTCTTGCTTTTCATCTGGCTTAGCTTAAAAGGGCTCCAGCTTTTTCTGCGTTTTGAGGTTTCGCAGAAGAGACCAGAAGCAAGAGCTTGTTGAAGCCATAGCTCAAACTCTTCTTCATCCTCATACATCATCTCCACATCTAAATCCCAAGGGAACCTACTCGAGTTTGATCTCTGTGTAGTCTTTTCTAACCCAACCATGTTCACATGAAAGCTTGGCCTATGCGTGTTTGGTCTACACGCCATTCCCTATTTAATCAAAATCAAAACATGTTTAATGCATCTCAATCATCTTCACATTCACAAAGGGAACGGTAAGAGAACCGACCTGACAAATGGCCCATTCTGAGACGTCAAAGATTTTGCTTTCCGCACAAACAAAAGCACGCGGTATTTCAATCTTAACGGTCAGGAAAAACAAAGTGCTTGAGTTGAAGATTTTATAAATCATTACCAAATTCATCATCACAAACAACAAAGGAACTAAGGAAGAAAGAAGCTTTTACTAACCTTATGTGCTCTCTCGAA
Source organism: Streptanthus diversifolius (assembly GCA_039880935.1). NCBI lineage: Eukaryota > Viridiplantae > Streptophyta > Magnoliopsida > Brassicales > Brassicaceae > Streptanthus > Streptanthus diversifolius. Next base: position 953,043 of record JAXGFM010000015.1, on the reverse strand, counting down.
GGGTAATGTCCCTTTTAGTTCGACCCACCCATCTCCATCTTTGGCTTGATGATATTGACCACAATCCTACATTTAACAGACAAGATGATCTGAAATAGAGTATTGAAATAACAAAGAATGCAATTTAAGACGTGGTTTGATTCATCACCTGGCACCATCTTGCCTTTGCTTTAGTCCTACTCGTGCCTACCCATATGTGTGAATTACCACATTTTGTACAATGTATCCGCCTCGACTCTTCTGATCGATAACCAGGACCACTCTGCAAATGAAAAAGAAAAATAACCGAACATGAGATATCTGACAAACACGAGCCAAAAGATATTACAGAGAAGCAAAAACAGAGTAACTAAACCTGTTGTGATGAAGCATGAGATGTCTGACAAACACTCCTGGTCCTAGAATCTTCTTTTCGTAATTGCTCATCGTAATCTCTCTTCTTTAAAAAATCAGAAAGAACCTGAGAAACAAAATAAAATAAAAAATCAAGCCCTAGATGTCTATTATATCGTAAAATAGCAAGAACATAAACATCACAATTACAAACATAAGATTATACGTCATCCAATTACCTCGTAAGCACATTGAAGTTTCTTGAATGATTCACTAGCCAATGGACTTCCCATATTTTTATCGGGATGAACCATCATTGCCTAGAACAAAGCACATACTTCATTACCCTTCAGAGAAATTGCATTAACCTACTCAGCATTGGAAACAAGGACAAACCTTCTTTCTATACTCTTTCTTAAGCACCGCGTCATCGATCTTTTTATGCCGAGGGAACCCCAATGCTTCATAATGATTCAAACTTTTCAGTATTCTCTTCATTTCATCAGCTGAACTTGTTTCTATTTTGACTATCTTAACACTAGAAATCTCCTTCACGCTATTAACAACAGTTGTAGGAGCAGTTGGTTCAGCAGATGACTTATTCTCGTGAACCTTTTTCTCGGTTTCTTCTTCGACAGGAACTGAAGGATACTCAAATTCCCCTGAATAGTCTTCTTCTATGATTGTTTCTTTGGGTTTCTTTGGTTCCTCTGGTGGTGGTTTTTCGCTTAGATTGTCACACCATTGAAGAAGACAATTCAATACATCGTTGGACAAGAACGCAAGATTCATTGAGAGCAAAACACCAAGCCATCCAAGTCTGACTTTTACACAGTACATCGCGTATAAGACCGCCACCAGAACCACCACACGGGCATGATTTAAGGAGAATAAATAGCCTGAATCAAAAAAACTTAGAGAAATTAACTCCATGTTAATGGAAACAATCAAACATAATATAGACTCATTGACAAATAACCTGAAAGACAACCTAGCAAACTAATATAAAGTGGCTGTTTGTAACAGCGAAACAGCATGAGAGCACAGCCGATCAGGGGACAATCGAAACTTGCCTCCGACTATAAACAATGTTCCGGTGATCCAAAAGTTTGCATACATCCATAAAATCAAAATTCCAAATAGTCCTACAATAAAGAGCCCAGGAGTGCAACCCAAGTTCAGAACAACAGCAGCAGCAGCTCCCTGCAACAGTAAATTTCAAAATGATAGGTCAAAACCCAACTCAATCAACCAAACCTACAATCTAATGTAGTAAGACTTGGAATAAAAATCTTGAAACAATTAGTGGAAAATAATAGCATCTAAGTCCTAAGATCAATAATTTATCGCCTTTCTCCATTTCGCATCTTAGATATAAGTTTCAGTATCAATTTGGTTGGTAAAACACAGTCCTATTTAAAGATCTAAAATCCAGAAATAAAGAAATAAAAAAGGGGAAAAAGTCTAAGAACAATACCATACTAAGAAGAACATAAACCAAGCAAGATAAAGAAGTCAAGCTAAGGAAGCAACTCCACATTATCAGAAGCAAAGCAGCTGAGCCCAACTTGGCGCTGCAACGAAAACCCTTCAAAATGCAATCTTTCCAGTAAACAATTGACACACGAAGCAGCCCTAATAGCTTCCCACATCCATTACACACCAGTGGCCAGTGACGCTCCATGAGCTCTCCTATCTTCTCCCCGAAACATCGCATCGCAGAACAAGCATCCGAGCACATATGTTTCTGAGATTGCATCCATTTCCAACCTTGTTTAACCAACCCAATATCTTCCATCGCTCAAATCCAACAACTAGAGGATGAAATTGCCAAAAAGCTCACCACTTTAACCCCTAACTCAGGCTCACGTTAACTCACAAAGACATTAATTTAGGGAAAGAAACAGAGATTGTATGCTGCGAGAACAGAACCAAAGAGACTCATCACTCGACGAAACTAGCTTCACCGCCATGGCTTGAATTTATGATAAGATCACAAGAACTTACTCAAACAGATTTTGCCGCATAAACTTCACAGAGAAGATATACAAGCAAACACCGTAGCAAGAAGAAAATCCGGTCACGCTTATTCGTTCAACGCAAATCCCTTCACATGCAAGTTTCCCCAAAACAACAGATTTAAAATAAAAAAGCAAAGCAAAGCTCCGCAATATATGAAACAAACAAAAAAAGGAATCTCTTTCTTTCCCTTTTTTTTAGCAAATCCAGTCTTTGCTTCATTCAAAGACATTCTCTAAATTACCCATCAAGGTCCCACTTTTAAAAACCGATCCTCTGATCGGATCCAGGAAAATCCCACCAATCATAGTAATTTTCCGGTGAATAAATTACTTCGTCGGAGAATCACCACCACCGACAAGAATTTCCCGGGAGATATAGAGAGGGAGAGAGTGTGAGTGATAAACAAAAGTAAGAAAATGGGCTTTAATTAAAGTAGATTGGAGGGGCACTGTAAGATTAAAGCTCCAGAAACACGTAAAAGATCTCGCGAAAAAGCGAAAAAAAAAAAAAAAAAAAAAACTTGAAAAGTTTCAAAAAGTTCTTCGAGGAGAGAGAGATGACAAAGTTTAGCGAATATAGAGAGAAGATTTAGTCCATAGAGAAGAAGGCGAAGTTATGTCGTTAATTATTAATTAGCCTTGGTTTTTGGCTTATTAATTAGCCCTTAGATGTTTTAAACGAACACACTTACTGGAGTAGTATAATCTTCTGGGTCCCACTTTACTTCCAAGAGTGTGAAATCTCCTGCGGCTGCTCCTACTATATACAATAAAGGTACAACCGAACTTGGTTGAGTCCGGTTAAATCCTGTAAATGTTGAATACCAAGTAATGAATTTAACCGAATCGAATCTTTCAAATTACAATTATACGTTTCAAGTTCTTTTTTCCCCTTACAAGTTTCAAATTCTATAATATTGTAACTCAATCAAAACTGAAAATAATATAACACATGTTCATTTCTTTGTTAATCGAGACAATGTATTTACTTTTTTTTTTTTTGCAAACGCATTTTCTTGAGCATTGCTTTACATAATGCTCTAAGGTTTATAAATTAATCTGAGTTTCGGTTGTATTTATCGGTTATAGAAAAACGTATATAATAATTGCTATTCAATTCATCAATTGGCATTATGTGATGTATATGTGAAGTATTATTGTGGAATTTAGTTTTAAGTTTTGATTTTAAAGCATGTGTTTTTTTTTCTGTCAAATAGTTTTGGAAATATTGTTTGTGTTCATTTGACATTATTCTGTTAAGCATGTTCTATTATCTGTATCCATAGTGTCGTGTGCTTATATTTTTGGGATTATGTGAATACAACAAAGATACCAAATTAGTATTTATTATAAAATGATTCTTCTGTCTAAATGCAATAAAAAAATATATCTGTACTTACAATATGATTGTATCTATGTCATTGTATATACTTTGTCAAAACTCAAAAGTGAGTTTAATCTCAAACAGAATTTGTGATCGGCAAAGTGTATATTTATGTTCAGAAGAAGAGTTCAATGTTGAGAAAATTAAAAAAGGTTTGTATTTTTAAAATACTGTACACGGAAAACATTGACCAAATCCTTACAAACGGATTTATATATTAGTAAATATGATTAGAACCTGTTTGCTTTAAAAATACAAACAATGGTCAAGTTTGTTGATGTTTCCAGTTATGGAGAAGCCATAACTGAAACGAGCACTAGACATTTATTAGTCATCAAAGAAACAAAACAATCATCTGCTTGTGTTGTTTGTCAACAGCAGAAAGCGACTGTGCAGACAAGATCACCAACTTGGAAGACATTCTGACTATCTGACAAACTAGTGGGGGTTCTATAAGTAAACTAAATTTTGCAGGGGTTTAACTGAAAAAAAAAATATTAACAATCCTACGTGGCAAAACTGATGAAGAACGAATCTCTTTAACCAGTTGAAGATAACGTTAGTAAGGACTAAGGAAGATATCCAGACGAAAGCCACACAGTAATGGCCACGTGTCATGACCACAATCACTTATCGCATTTCCTCTCCTCTCCTCTCCTCTCATATTAGAAGACCACACACACGCACTGGGCGAGAGACAGAGAGAAGAGAAGAAATGGCTGCTTCAGTGATGCTTTCATCGGTGACATTGAAACCGGCGGGGTTCACGGTGGAGAAGATGTCGGCGAGAGGATTGCCGTCGCTCACAAGATCGTCTCCTTCTTCCTTCAAAATCGTCGCGAGCGGTGTCAAGAAGATCAAGACCGACAAGCCATTTGGTCCGTATAATATACACACCAGGCTTTACATATGTAAGCACGCTACCGTTAAATTATAGCTTATTCCGTTAAATCGATTTGTCTGTAGGAGTTAACGGCAGCATGGACTTGAGGGACGGCGTCGACGCCTCCGGCAGAAAGGGCAAGGTTAATTCCGTTTATTCTTAGAGCCGATCGTTAAAACGTTAAGGATACAAATGTCTTTTTCTTAATTCAGTCGATTCACTAAACCGATGTCGTTTCAACCTCAGGGATACGGTGTTTACAAATTCGTTGACAAGTACGGAGCTAACGTCGATGGATACAGGTAAATAAATAATAATCTCCATTAACACGTTCATATGTATATAAGTGTTGGAACAATATATTAATAAGCATGTGGACTTATAATATATAGTTAAATGTGAATGAGAATTTGCTTAGGGGAGGTCAAAGATTTTTTGTAACTTACAAATTTTGGTATTAAAAACCAAATAAATTTGGCCATTAAATCTACTTGACCACCAAGCTATTCTTTTCCTATAAATAGCAAGCTACATAGAAAGGAAAAATCATCCATTCATTCTAAAAAAAAGCAAGAAAACACCTTAGACACATTTTAGATATTCTTTGAGAAGTTTCTTAAGTGTTGAAGTTCTCTTGAAATATCTTCTTGGTTGTTGGTGTTAAGTGGTAGTAGCTAAGGAATTCACAAGGTTTAACAGGTTCTAACTTTCTCCCTCTTTTACTTCTCTCTTTCGGAAGTAAATTTGTGTTCTTGAGTATATAGTAGATAATTAGCTCGTAGATTCAAACATGAATGAAGCATGTTTGTCTTAATATTTGGTTGTATCCTGGGATTCAAAGAATGCATGTAAACCGTCTCATTGCGGGCATTTTATTGAGTTAAGGAAAGGGATCATCCCGCCTCCAAATATTTTTTTTTGCTTTTGTTTTTATGATTCAAAACCGAATTTTGTTCATATTCTTATTAAGTTATCAAAATGATTGTCTTGAAATCATGTCTTGAAAATATTAAATCTATAAACATGTTCATGAGATAATTTTTGGCTATATAATTAATTAATTATTGTTAGCTTTTATGATGGTCAAATGTTAGATTTAATTATAGAATTTAATATTATTAATTTATGTATATGCCATTATTATTTGTTGAAAATAAGTTACACCCACATAATGGCAATGTTAATGTTTATATGTACATGTCTATATTAATATATATATATATATATATGAGTTTAATACTTTATTTCAATTTTAAGAAATAAATTGTATTGCAAATTGATTTTTCTAAAATCCGGTTTTATAAGGTTCTACAATCTTAACTCAATAAAAATTCGCTTTTTAAACGGATTTGTTGTGAAAAAATCGAATTTGCAAAAATCAATGTGATTGTTTTTGAGTATTGGAAAAAATATATATATATATATATATAATAAACAAATATAAATAATAAATCGGTTACAAGATTTCTTGATCGGAACTATCGATCCGGATCTCAAATCGATCGAACCTTGTCGGTCGTTCGACAGAAATCAGCTAAATTGTAACCAAAACCGGTACCGCGGGTCAAGCGACCGATCGATCGCAAGCCGATTGATTGATCTCGTAAGATCGATGCTGTTAACCGAAAAATATTAGTGGTCTAATACCATTTAATTTATTGGTCAAACGTTATTTATTTCAATACATAAAATATTGAAATATTATTGATAAAATGTCATTAAAAATTAATAAATCTTGGTAAGACGTTATTTATTACCAATCAATTTTGGTAAAACGTTATTTAAAACCAATTAATTTTTGCAATTAATTGAAAAAATGTTTTAAGAACCGATTAATTTTGGTATAGTGTTATTAATTATTAGTAAAATTTTCTAGACGTTTCAAGCGAGTTTGCGATTCGGTTTTAATTTTTTAAAACAAACGCTTAAATCGCTAAAAATAATTAGCGATCGTGATATACGTTAGTGTTTTTGTTATGAAAACAGAAATAAGACAAATCAAGGTAATGATCTTTTTGATTTTGTACGATTTAATCATATAAATATGATTTGTTCAATTCAACAGTAATTCAAAGAGTAATTGTTGATATCATTTTATTATTGTGCATTGTTAATCTAGAAAATATTTTTTACTTGTTCTGATACTTGTTGAATTTTTCAACAAAATTTCAGAAGTAATTAATTTATTTTTTGACGATTTATTGTTGCATTCATTAATATGATTTCTGTTTCATTCTAAGCATATAAAAAATATGTTTAAAACTTAGCAAAAGTCATGTTTTGACTTATGTGCTGGAATTTAATATTTCAGAGATTTAATAATATTCTGGAAATTAATTGGATGATTATGCAAGTTATATGAATAATTTAAATTGTTTTATTTTGTCCTTGTATTAAATTAAATTGTTACTTTCTGAATTTAATAATTCTAGAAATTAATATTTAATTATTATGGATTTGCTATTGGTGATAAGTCTAGTGAGTCGACACATCAAATTCAGTTTGATAGTGGTCTGCCACATACGACTGTGCCAAATTCTGATGTATATCAGTGTCATGTGAGTGCCTAGTGCTATAAGCATAGGACTAATGATTGACAAAATTGATGGAGCTCAATTCATTATATGGCATGAGAATATTTATATCTCATTGACCATGCTGAAATTAGAGATGTAACTCAAGGAGGATAGCATATGCTTTCTCTTGAAAATACTAAATAATAAACCTATGGATTTAATTAACACTTATTTGTGTGATTTATTTACCCATTAGAGGAGGTAAAAAGTATTTTGTGACTTTCATTGATGATAGTACAAAATATTATTATATTTACTTGTTACAAAGCAAAAATGAGGTTTTGGATAGATTCAAGAAATATAAGCTGGAAGTTGAAAATCAACTCGACAAAACTATAAAAATAGTTCGGAGTGATAGAGGTGGAATGACAGTTCGATGCATTTTGTCGATGACATCATTTATCAAACAACTGCTCCTTACTCACCAGAATCAAATGAAATTGCAGAACGCAAAACCGAACTTTAAAAGAAATGATGAATGCAATGATGCAAGAATCATGCGTAACCCAGAACATGTGGGGGGGGAAGCTTTAATGACTTCGAAACAAACAGTGCTGGCTAGGTCAACAATGGAATCTGAGTTCATTGTGTTGGACAAAGCAGCAGAAGAAGCAGAGCATCTTCGAAATTTTCTGGAAGATATTTCGATGTGGGAAAAACCAGTGTCATCGATTCGGATACACTGCGATAACCAATCGGCTATAGCTCTTGCTAACATTAGCTTGTAAAATGGCAAGTCACGTCACATACGTAGACGACATAAGACCATTAGACAATTGATCTCAAGTGGTGTAACTTCGCTAAATTACATCAAATCAGCTGATAACTTAGCAGATTCTTTTACGAAAGGTCTGACCCGAGATCAAGTATTGAAATCATTAATAGGAATGGGTTTAAAGCCTATGATTTAACGATGTAATTTGGCGGTAACCCCACCTATACTTTCTAGGTTCAAAGGGACAACTAAGTCAAATTAATTCTAAGAAAACACTGTGAAACTTATGTTTCTACCCAGTTCATAATAATGATAAACAGTGTTGTCTGCAAAATTGAGGGTAAGCGTAAGCTTTTAATGATTTCATCATATTTATTTCAAGGAAGTAAAGCAGAATACTTCGAAATAGAATACGAGAATCACCTGTTGAGTGTGAAATGGGGCCGTTTCTAGGAGAATAAGGGAAGGCTGTATTCTCCAAGTTCACTCAAGAAATACCAGGCATGTTCAAGGCCAAAATGAACACAACGAGAGAGCGAAAGTTCTACTAGAAAATATAACTGTGTTATATCTATTGTTTCAGTTTACACTAGAAATCCGGATGGTTCAAGACATCGTGTTCACCAACTGGGCTTGTAAACTCGATAGACTATAACAGTGATTGGTTCAACGCTGAAAAATGCAACCTTTTCATATACAGTTATTTTTCGCATATACTCAAGAAAGTCTTCTTTCAGCCTTAAATCTATCCTAAAAAGGTTTTCAAAAACATCCCTAGTGTTTTAGAGTCAATTCTATTCATGTGGGGGATTGTTGGAACAATATATTAATAAGCATGTGGACTTATAATATATAGTTAAATGTGAATGAGAATTTGCTTAGGGGAGGTCAAAGATTTTTTGTAACTTACAAATTTTGGTATTAAAAACCAAATAAATTTGGCCATTAAATCTACTTGACCACCAAGCTATTCTTTTCCTATAAATAGCAAGCTACATAGAAAGGAAAAATCATCCATTCATTCTAAAAAAAAGCAAGAAAACACCTTAGACACATTTTAGATATTCTTTGAGAAGTTTCTTAAGTGTTGAAGCTCTCTTGAAATATCTTCTTGGTTGTTGGTGTTAAGTGGTAGTAGCTAAGGAATTCACAAGGTTTAACAGGTTCTAACTTTCTCCCTCTTTTACTTCTCTCTTTCGGAAGTAAATTTGTGTTCTTGAGTATATAGTAGATAATTAGCTCGTAGATTCAAACATGAATGAAGCATGTTTGTCTTAATATTTGGTTGTATCCTGGGATTCAAAGAATGCATGTAAACCGTCTCATTGCGGGCATTTTATTGAGTTAAGGAAAGGGATCATCCCGCCTCCAAATATTTTTTTTTGCTTTTGTTTTTATGATTCAAAACCGAATTTTGTTCATATTCTTATTAAGTTATCAAAATGATTGTCTTGAAATCATGTCTTGAAAATATTAAATCTATAAACATGTTCATGAGATAATTTTTGGCTATATAATTAATTAATTATTGTTAGCTTTTATGATGGTCAAATGTTAGATTTAATTATAGAATTTAATATTATTAATTTATGTATATGCCATTATTATTTGTTGAAAATAAGTTACACCCACATAATGGCAATGTTAATGTTTATATGTACATGTCTATATTAATATATATATATATATATATGAGTTTAATACTTTATTTCAATTTTAAGAAATAAATTGTATTGCAAATTGATTTTTCTAAAATCCGGTTTTATAAGGTTCTACAATAAGAACCATAGCATATGTTGTTGACAAAATGATGATTGGGTTTTACAGTCCTATCTACAACGAGGACGAGTGGTCACCAGGTGGTGATGTGTACAAAGGAGGAGTCACCGGATTGGCAATTTGGGCAGTGACACTCGCCGGAATTCTCGCCGGAGGAGCTCTTCTTGTGTACAATACTAGTGCTTTGGCTCAGTAAATCTTAAGTTGTTAAGACAATGTGTCTCTAAATGTTTGTAATATTGTTCTATTCCCTGTACTTGCTGTTAAAAAGCTCAGAACATACTTTGAATTTATAAGAATTCTAGTGTTTGTATATATCCACCTTTCGGCGATCTACAACATATTTATATCATAGACTGAACCATTGGAGTTCCAAATGATGATACTTGAAACGAGAGATGAACATGAGTGTTGTTGATTAGAACATTTTGGTAGTCACCGGGAAAAGATAGATTCGATGTCAGTCCCGGCTTAAGTTTAGTCATTGGAAATCGTCAAGCACGTCTTCTTCTCCTTCTTCTTCATTACGTGAAACCGAAGAGGAGCTGCTGCTAAACAAAGGAGTTGATCGGTGCACTTCACCATCTAACATCAACAATCTAACTCTCTGCAACGCCATTCCAGAAACCACAAACGCATAAGGAGAACGAATCAATGCAAAAAGCTTACATTCACAGAGATGGACTTTTGCAATATTTTGTATCAGAGATGGGATGGGAATGGATGAAGCAAACCTTCTCAATTTCGTCTTGAAGCGAAGGGTTTTCCCTTAAATTCTGCAGTGCTTTCTCTCTTCCTTGCCCAAGCCTGGAAAGAGAGACCCAACACAAAAGCATATCACATCATCTGTATTCACTTCTTTCACAAAAAATTTGAGATTTCAATGTCGAATCCAGACCTTTGGTCTTCGTAACTGTACCAAGAACCCTTCTTGACCACAACCTCCATAATTTCAGCACAATCAAGAACACATCCCTAGAAATATAGGTTTTGAGTCAAGAGAACTTTCAAACAAGGAAAAACGTTTACGTATTGTCAGAGACTGATGATGCATACCAGTTTACTGACTCCTTCCCCGAACATAATCTCAAACTCTGCTTGCTTATACGGTCTCGAAACCTGTAAACAGAAAAGGATAAGGCATATTCACTTCTATATATAATTTTACTTGACATGTTTTTACTTCATACTAACCTTGCTCTTCTGCACTCTTACACGAGCCCGAAGACCAATATCTTCATCCCCTTTGCTCTTTAAATAAGTAATTGGAATTAGAACTGAGTTTCAGTTTCTAAACGAACAAAATCACACTTATATAAACTACAATATTAATGGAACTGTTATGCTTACAGATTTGATCTTCCCCGCAGAACGAATTTCTAGCCGGACCGACGCAAAGAACTTCAACGCAATTCCTCCGCTAGTCACCTCTGGATTCCCGTAGTACACACCAATCTTCATAGCATAAGAGAACAGCACTGTTAGTTCAAGAACACAGCATGCTTATACTCGAGATTAAATTCATGAAGAAAATGTAACACATAAACGGTGAGTGATTAGTCATAATTACCTTGTATCTAATTTGGTTTAGGAAAATAAGTGTACAACCAGCTTTCGAGGCGTTTCCTGACATTTTACGAAGAGCTTGACTCATAAGACGAGCTTGCAAGCCCATTTGCTGCATTCCAATCTCACCCTAAGCATGAAACATGAGAGTAAACAAATTCAATTCAGAAAAGTTCAAGCCATGAAGAAATTAAATGTTAAAAAGAAATGATATTATACTTCAATCTCGGCCCGTGGAGTAAGTGCTGAAACAGAATCAACGCATATAAGGTCAACTGCACCCGAACGACACATACGGTCTGCAACTGTGTGAGTAAGAAGAAAGAACAAGTTAGTTCACACAAGAATACTTTACGTGAAAATAACGTTCATAATTTTAGATTTTAGAATGCTTGGATTACTTTCTAAAGCCATCTCGCCATTATCTGGCTGACACACTATAAGATTTTCAACATCAACACCTAATGCTTTAGAGTATGATGGATCAAAGGCATGCTCTGCATCAACAAGCATTGCATTGCCTCCAAGCTTCTGCAGCAAACTATGTTTCAGCGACAAATCATGAACATAGAAAGAAGGAATTATCTGATCGAAGGGGTTGACAAGAAATATAACCTGCACTTCAGCAATTGCATGGAGTGCTAGCGTGGTCTTGCCACTACTTTCTGGTCCATATATCTGCAGTATCCGATTAACCGATTATAAACCAATTATCAATGTCACAATCATCAATTTTATTCTTATGAATCAACATTCTGCAAATTTTTTTCAGCAAGTTCATACCTCGACTACCCGACCCTTTGGCAGGCCTCCACCTAAGGCAAGATCAAGCGTCAAGATACCACTCGGAAAAGTCTCCCTGCAATATAGACAAACGTTAAACAATCATTTTCTTTTCTAAAATATAATCTCAAATGGTGGAGTCAAGGTGTGAAGTGCCGTGCAATTGGACTCGTTGTTCCGCCACAATGCTCTTGAGGAGTGGGAAGTTATATAATTGATGTATAAAATAAAGAAAGACTATCAACAGAGAGATTCTTACACTAATGCTCCACCAGCACTCCCCAACCTTGTTACACTTCCTTTACCAAACGAACCATTTATGTCATTTATTGCTGCCTCTAAAGCATTTTGCTGTAAACAAGCCAAGAAAACAAAAGTTAGTAAGACAAAGAACTCCAACAAGAGTGGACTCAGAACAATGCAAGAAAGCAACAAGCGGAGTCAGCAATGAGCTCCTTTTTTGATCCATAGACTACTGACCAAACAAGACGAAGCCACTCTAGAAATGTAGGCACAAGCAGAAACATACGAAGAATGATGTAACTCTCTCTGAATTATCGGAGACCAAAGGTCAGCAATTTCAGACACAATTTCCCAGCAATTGTAGTAAAATGTGAAAAAACTTCCAAAATGTTATACATTTCAGCTAACAATGAATCCAATAAGGCACTAGCACATACAATTTCAGCCTAAACAGAAAATAATCAAAAGCAATCATATCAATGGAGACCCAAACCTAATGGTGTTAATGGGAAAACACATGTTCACACTGAACCGAAAAAAGAGGGAGAAAGAAGAAGTTACACGGTCGAGGAAGCGGGAATCAGAGTCGGGAGAGAAAGCGCCGTTGATTCTGTCATCGAATTCAGAACAAATGCTCTGGTAGGTTTTCTTCGCGGCGTAAACGGTAACCGGAGAGTAGAAGCGGCGGGAATCGCAAGAGGAAAGCCGGAGCGGCGGAGAATACGAACATGGCGCGAAAGGGTAGAGAGAAGAAAGAGGACTGAAGCAAGGATTTAGCTTCAGAGAGAACACTAGCCATGAATCCATTTTCTGGGTTTAAGCAAAGAGTCCATACGACAGAAGAAGAAGAAGAAGAAGGACATATCTTTCTGAATTTTAAAATAAATAAACTATTCTTAATTTTAGGTTATCAAAAAGTATATCAGCCAATCACAAAGAGGTAAAGAAGTTTCTTTCACACAATACACTGAAAAAAGGACAAATGAGTTAATATGATCTTCTTAAGGTCTTGTGATGAAATTGGCATTGTTCTTGGTGAAGCAAAAGGACAAAGCTCAGACTTTTTATCATCTTTCTCCTGCACCTCCTTGAATCATAAATTTTCCATTGATAATGCAAACTCAAAAGTTGAGCATCTTCTTCTAAGCTACTCCCATCTTTGTGAACAACAAATGCCAAAGAATGAATAATGTTATATTCAAACCAAATTTAACCGAAAAGATAGATTTTTGACAATCTTGCTGTTAATATAAAATGAAGTTGCCATTGATTTGCTAGGATCTTTTCTTGGTTGTAGACTCAAGATACAACAGCAATGAATTTATTCTCATTAGCTATAGATTCATCATTTCATTACGAGTTGCTTTCAGTAGTGATGTGAATCTACAGCTGAATTCAATAATGATGCAAATCAATAGAGCATTCAAATTGGCTACACCAAAAATAGAAATCATTGAATCGACATGAATCGCACCTCAGAAAGTGATGAGACAAAGTATGTACCTTCATGTTATTCCCTTTAAATTCATGTGGTTACGAAAGAAAAAAAAAAGAAAAACACTTTTGATCAGTGTCATGTGCAAACGGATATTATCTGCAAACAAAAGGACAGTGATTAAGCCCTGTATTTAGTCTAATGTCCATCCTGAAATGGACACAACACCAGAAAAAGGAGAGACACACGCACATTACACAACTCAATAGTCAGTATTGATTGCAGAGAAAGTAAGTAAACACAGAACAATCCAACGAAACATTAGAGACTCTGTGTGCGCAAATACAAATTGCTATCTTTGAAATCAGAGAAAGCTCTCAAAACGTGAAACCATTTTTCCTTTAATCGAAGCAATTATCATCTAATGGAGGTAATACTCTATAAATCATAAATCACACTTTACTTAAAAAAAGATAGTCGAATCCAGAGATGAGCAATACCTAACTTGCTAGCTGTCAAATCATTTTTAACAGATTCGTATTTGACTGATAAATATTAATTAAAAAGCACCCCTTATATCACGTGATCTTCTATATCAATGATTTCATGCTTTTTTCCAACCTCCATATTTATTAGATGAAATTTTTCTTATATAACAAGCTATTTAGATTCATTTAATAAAACAATTAAGGTAATTAAAAAGCTTAATTAATAAAGTAAGATCAATGTAATCTGCGTTCTCGGTTCCGCCATTGGCTGCTCCAACAGAACAATACGAAAATTTAAAAATACCCCGAGAGGACGGTGAGATGCACGCGCCACCAGGCTTGTATATTTACTCTCTTCTGTGGAAAAACAAACTCGCAACGCTCCAAAGCAAAAAAAAAAAACCTCTCTCTTTTCTTTAGATCTGGCCGTTTGAATCTCCGGGACGCCGATTCTGTTTTTTTTTTTTTTTTTTTTTTTTTTTTTTGCATGAACGACGGTGATGGCTTCGGCTTGCGTCAACAATGTTAGTGTTTCTCAGGAATTTCCTGCTTACGGATGTTTCAATCCACGAGCTTCTTCCTTCAGCCGCGAAGACGCTCGGAGTTCCGGATCCGCCGCATCGGATATGCAGAACTTGATTCCTCCCAAGGTTTCTCCGGAGGAAGCATTCGGCGCTGGTGACTTCGAGTTCAGGCCTGAGGATCCGCTCCGAATGCTTCCCGCCGACGAGCTTTTCTCTGATGGGAAACTCGTGACGAAGCAACAGTCAACGGGGACGGTAGAGACCGGTGGGAAATGCAGGAGAATGGAAGTTGAGATGGAGATCTCCGGCGCCGATAATTGCTTTTTTTCTCCCAAGGCGCCACGGTGTTCCAGTAGGTGGAGGGAGTTGTTAGGGCTGAAGCGATTCTCTCAAAACAGCAAGGCCGCGACGACGACGACGACAAGTTTTCCTTCGAATCCGAGATCGTCTACTTCTTCGTTGAAGCAATTTTTGCATCGGAGCTCGAGGTCGTCGTCGTCGTCCTCTTCGGATGCTTCGTTACTGAGTCTTCCTCTCCTCAAGGATTCTGACGGAGATTCTCTCTCAATTTCCTCCTCCCGTATGTCCCTCTCATCTTCCTCCTCAGGCCACGACCACGAGGATATCCCGAGACTATCCCTCGATGCAGAGAGACCTAACCACCTCCTGAACCAAAACATCACCGCGAATCCGTTTGCTCCTTCTAGGAGCCAAAACCCAAATCCGCCTAGAATGAAATTAGTGAAGCCTCGTGACAGCAATCATACGGGGGCAGGAACCGGAGGGAGAGTGGGACGCAGCCCGATGCGGCGCTCTGTAGGAGCAGAAACATCTGAATCAGCAATGAGTAGAGGAGTCTCTGTAGACAGTCCGAGGCTAAACTCGTCGGGGAAAATCGTGTTCCAGAGCCTTGAACGGAGCTCGAGCAGCCCGAGTAGCTTCAATGGGGGAACGAGCGGGTATAGACACAGAGGAATGGAGAGATGGTACAGCGCAAACGTGAGGGTAACTCCGGTTCTAAACGTCCCCGTTTGTTCAATCAGAGGTGGTTCAGTAATATTCGGTCAGTTTTTCTCTTCGTCGACTTCATCATCTTCAGCTTCGTCTCAACACAATAGAGCAGGGAATGGCTCCAACAACAGAGCGTCGTCTCATCATCAGCACGGTGGTATCAGTAGAGGTCGTAACTCCACAGATCGAGTCTAATCATTCAGTAACAAGACAAATCTTATTGATCAAGAGTAGCTATCTAGTAGTAATCCCACCAACCAAAATCTTTTTTTTTTTTTTTAACTGAGTTTTTATTAAGTTAGATTTTAGAGAATCCAGGTGTGTAAATAAAGAATTTACCAATTTGTTAGTGTAACTCTATGGGTTTTTCTAGGGTTCATCGACATATTCTGTGAAAAAGACATTGCACAATGGAATTTGCTTGTTTTCGGGTTTGAGAGTTTGAGAGAGTGAGGTTGACGCGCTTAACTATAAAGTAATGCGCGTGGGTCATAGGAAAACAGATTCTTTTTTTTCTCTCTCTCTCTCATATTGTTGCTCTGTGTGTATTTGCGCTCTCCCCACGTTGAAGCTTATCTAAGCTGTCTCTTTCATGTGACATTTTTTTTTAATTCTAGATTTTAATATTTTGTCGTTTTCTGAGTTTCGGAAATGATGCAGTTTTCAGAGACTTTCCCATACATAGCATTTTGTGGTTTATTTATTGTTAATCAAACAAGGTTCGTTTAAGCATTAATGCTGTGGATCTATTGGTCATTGGTTTGGTGTTTGGAAACACATGTTCAAATGTCAGGGTTTCTCCAACTTATCATATGATAATGATACCAGAGTGTGGAGAGATTGCATAGACTATCAAGGCTAGAGAAAAAGAAGAAGATAAGATTAGACCAGCAAGAGATTTTTATAATTACAATACCCTAAGTCTCTATCACAACCACTGTACTTTGGCTTCTCTCTTTTGTTCCTAGCTACCAGCATTTGGGGTATATAATTCAAGTCAATTTTGCAGCTAGGCTTTTAGCTTGAGAACACACAAAAATAGGTGAATACTAGTCTCTTGAAAGTTACATCTATGATGATAGTAGAGTATGCTAAGTTGCAAACTCATGATTTGTAAAGCTAGGGATATGTGGGTTAAAGACAAAGCTTTGGCAGAGTTACCCGAAATGGGTTTAGGTTTGTGTGTTTGTATGGGGTTTTCCACAAACGGACCAATCAGATTTCTGGTCATAGGCTCGGTCCTCTATATTTATTATTCGTCTTAATGTGTCTTTTTTTTTTTGCATCATCATTAATTATTATCATCAACACCAGTTACCTCCATTACAATGATGGTGAATAATGCAGTTACATAGGCTAAATAAGCCTTTTATCTTTAAGCACAGACCAATTTTGATTTGGGTAAAACTAACAGGGATATGTAACCCACCTCCATCACCCATCATCATCATCTATGTATAGTTTTATAGAAACAAGTTAGTGGATAACTAAAGGAATTTTGTGGCCCATAGCACATAGTCTATATAATTCACTCGCCTTGTAGAGACACCACTGCTGATCTAAAAGCCTACGAGATCCAATTATATAGGCTTCAACCACGTGACCAGCACAGAAGACACGTGACTCTCTGTTCACACACAAGTAATATACCGGCCACATCATCCTCCTTACCGATTTTGTCGTTAACCCAGGTGACAAAATTTTGTAAACATAAAACAAACTAGAATAATTATTTACAAAATTATACAATAAAAGAGGTCTTTAAGGAGAAACAAGAGTTTTGGTCTTAAGAAATGACAGAATTATCCCCAAAGATGTTAACTTATTACGATTATAAAACATTTAGGGTTTTCTACAAGTGAGTGGAGTGGTGGTATATATGTTTAACGAAGCTCTTCGTTTCTCTCCGATTCGGTTCAGAGCGAAAAGATGAGAGCTAAGGTAATGTTTTTCTCTAATGTTTCGTTTTGCTTCGTTAGATCTGTTAGGTTTTTATGCTATTTCTGTTGATCTTTTAGAATGTGCTGTGTGTCGATTCACTAGAGTGACCTTGGTTAGGGAAGCACCAACTGGTGAAGATCGAAATTGGTGATTAGTACCAAGGGTTTCGTGATGGGTTTCGCACTTTTCATGAAAAGAATATTGATGTTTTCACTTTTGTTTTGGGTTATTGTTGATTCTGCGTTTTGATTGAGCTCGATTTCTGGAAAAACATTGTATGTTAATTTAAATTGTCTGTCTCGTAATTCTACAGTATTTGGTGAGTGGATAAAACAATTGTGTTTTTTTTTTTTAATTTCACGATCGTGATCTCTCCTCGTATGTAGATTTAATGATTGATCCTATAATCTATGATGAGTCGTTTATTAGTTTTAGATGCCAATTCTGCATAATTTGGGTTAGTAAACGTGTTCTGGTGTTTCTTTTGTGCAGTGGAAGAAGAAGCGTATGAGGAGGCTGAAGAGGAAGAGAAGAAAGATGAGACAGAGATCCAAGTAAGAAGCTTGAAGACATGTTTACGAACAGTGTTCTTGATTTTGTCTGATTGCCTCGGATTATCCCTCTCTCTTTCTCCTTCTGTTGAAACACTGTTCTTTGTTTTTTTATATCCATTTAGTTTCATTAAATGATCAGACCTTTGTTTAAGATTTTAATCAAACAAAAGTTCGAGACTTTCCCTCTTTTTCAACATCTTGTTCTACTTATAGATTTTGATTGATTCAATTAGATCTCTTAATATGTCAAGAAATAAACACCAACGTCGTGTTTGTTTTTTTTTTTTTTGTCTCCGCTCTAAGTATAGCTTACATGAATCATCATCATCCTCATAAAACTAATATCATCTCTTTGGTCAAAATGATACAAACAGTACAAAAGTGTATAATAAAGTTTTTTAAAATAGCCTCATGATTTCTTCTGCTCCTACCGATCAATCTAAATTGAATTGCATCACAATCCTATCTACAGCATTCTGTCCCACAACCTTACGGGATCGCAGCTCCTCAAGAACTTCTTTAGCAAGCTCCAGTTCCTCTTCATGAGCTAACCCTTTAACGATTATCGCATACGTTGTCTCATTCGGCATTCTCTTCTTCTCAACCATCATCTCAAACACCTCCAATGCCAAATCTGTCCTCCTTGTCTTGCAAAACCCTAGAATCATGGCGTTAAAGTTATCCACCGTAGGTTTATAATACTCGCTCTCCTCCATTATCGACAAAACCTCCATAGCTCCTTTAAACATCCCTTCAAGACACAGCCCTCTGATCAGCGCCGAGTAGGTGGGCGAATCAGGATCAAACCCGCACCTAGTCATCTCGTACAAGAGCTGAAAAGCTGCGAAGGTGTTACCTTTCCTGCACAAACTTGTGATTACGCTCTTGTAGAAATCATGCGTGCAGCATTTCTGCTTGTTGCTTAAGCTCTGCATTATGTAAAACGCTTCTTGCACCTTGTTGTTGTGCTCGCATAACGCTCCAATCGCGTTGTACGTTCCTTCGTTGGGTTTACACCGTTGGTAAATCATATCGTCTAGACATTTCACAACAAGATCAACTTTCCCTTCCTTGCACAGACGCGCGATTACCGGGTTATAACTCGTGGCAGTGACTCTAAACTGATGATTTCCTCTACTCATCTCATTCAAAACCTCTATTGCCTGCTCTGTTCTTCCATGAAAAGCTAACGAATTGATTAATGTGTTGTAGGTAACCACGGAAGGAGATCGATCTCCACCGTCCATCTCAGCCAACAACGAATTCGCTTCCTCCCACCTCCCATCACAGCACAAACACCTCAACAAAATGTTATAACTCACAACATTTGGCTTAAACCCTTTCGCAGGTAACTCCCTAAACAGCTTCATTGCATCATCTGTTCTCCCTTCTTTACAAAAACCAGTCAATAACACGTTATAGCTAACCAAATTGGGTTCACCACCTTTCTCAATGATCTCATCTAAAAGCTTTACAGCTTCGTCGGTTCCTCGTTCTTTATAAGCAGCCTCGAGCAAGAACGAATAAGTAAAAGCATTCGGAGCTAAACCTTTCTGCATCAACTTCTCAACAAACTGCAAGCTCTGGTTTAAGCTCCCAAGCATACAAAGACCTCGAACCAACGCATTGTAAGTAACGGTATTCGAAGGATAACCATGATCCTCCATTTTCTCAACAAGCTGCATCGCGTAACCAACGTTGCCTCTCTTGCAAAGCTGATTAACCAGATAAGTGTAAGCAGATGCATCGGGGATAATCCCGGAGCTAACCATTAGCTCAATCACACGAATCGCTTTCTTGAACCTATTTGCTTTGCAGAGATCGTACAAGAGCTGAGTAGAATGAGCTACATTGGGTTTCTGCCCTTTTATGACTAAACCTTCGAGATGAGAGAAAGTATTGTTCAAACGTGGCTCGTCGCTTCTCGGGTCATCAGAGAACGACCCGAAATCAGGTTTCCAACTGGATCCGGTAATGGTAAAGGCGGAGTCTTTGGGGGATAACGTTATCTGGGTCGAAGCTAAAACTCTAGCGACACCTTTATAGACGGAGGAGAAGTGGAGGAAACCGGTGGGGATGTGGGAAACAAAGCCTAGGGCTTTTCTCGACGATTCCGGAGATGGGTTCGCCGCCATGGATAAGACTGAATTCACAAGAGTCGACATGGCCTAAAATCGGACAGCAATGAGAAGAAAACAGAACAGAGAGATGAAATGAAAGTACTGGGTTTTTACGCAGAACTCAGAAAAGAAAAGGATCATAATGTGCTTTCCACTCAAATCTGAAATTAACTGCGAGTCGGATTATAATACTTTCTTTCTCTGTGTTACCTCTTAGATCCCTGAAAGGTTCTTATATTCCTCCGCATCTGTTGCTATCCACGCGTCAAAAACCTGCGCGTGTTCACCACGCTCTTTGCCTAAACGTGAATGCTCTTTGCTTGTGAGAAGATGATACAAAGAACAAATGGAATTCATTAGCCAAGCATAACCCCCAAATGTTTATTTGGTAA
This sequence comes from Streptanthus diversifolius, assembly GCA_039880935.1. Taxonomy (NCBI): domain Eukaryota; kingdom Viridiplantae; phylum Streptophyta; class Magnoliopsida; order Brassicales; family Brassicaceae; genus Streptanthus; species Streptanthus diversifolius. The sequence goes on along the minus strand of JAXGFM010000015.1, from coordinate 932,295 downwards.
AACATATAAAGAAAAAGGAAATAGAATTATCAAAAACATAAAAAAGGTTTCAAAACAAAAATCGAAAACCACAATGACATGAACTTAGACAGAAGACAGAAAACACACAAATGACTGAAAACTCTTCTTCATTGGGTACAAAATTCTGCAAAGCTAAAGACCCTTTTTTCTCTGTACAGAGACCAAACTTCTTCCCCGCTGCTTTTTTCTCTAAAAGATACAAAAACAGTCTTGTCCATTTGAAGGAATAATCCTCTTTCTCTGCTGCAAAAAAAGGAGTTTGAACTGATTCTCTCTACCTTTCTTGTTACGGTTTCCGCATCATCTTATGCTTCATATACAGACATCGCGATATGGTTTCTTGATTCTATACTACTTCAATCTAGATACTATCAGCTTAAGACTGGCTCCGTTTTCAGGCTTCCGAGCATAGATCGTTTCAAAAACTCCATCAGTAATCTCTTTTGCTGCTCATCAATGTGTGGGAAACTCGAACGAAGAAGCTCAATGGGCATTTCGCGGACAATGGCTTGCCCAGCTGCATCAGATATCTCACTAGCAAACTGTGGTGGTAACTGCGAATTCAAACTCTGCATGATACTCTCGTATTTGCTGATGCAATACTTCATAAGAAGGTTGAAGAATTCATTGAAGGAAGCACGCCATAGAGCTATGCCCGCGTTGTTGAAGTTATTAGCCCGGAGAAGCTCAGAAGCCCGATCGAGTGTAGATTTCAGTACCGTGGAAGCTCCGTCTCCAACAGGACTGCCTAAAGGACGGAGCGGTGGCTGCTCAGAAGAACAGGAAACCGCTGCTAGACACGCGCTTATCGGTCCTAAGTCCATCTTGTGAATGCACAAGTTTACAACGTTTGCAAGCTTGTTTGTGGTTTTGGTGATATCAGGATTGGATGAGAGGACTCCAAACAATGACCTCAAATGACGGAAAATGGCCATGCAAACTATCCTCATTAGGTCGCTGCCAGGGAAAATAAGCTGAAGATACCTTATAAGTAGTTTCCGACCCTTTGGAAGAGAGATAATCCTTAGAAAGAGAAAATCATCTTGGGACCGGCTTTGCCCATTCTTGGCAAGGGGATCAACAAGCTGCAGTGAAACCGCAAGGTTTTCCAACAAAGCTTGCCGTCTTTGTTTCAACTGGTTCCCTCCATCCTGGAGTTGGCTAAACTCTAAGAAACGGTCAATGTCATCAACATCAAGCAGGGTATTAAGACCATCCTCAATTTTCACTCTAGCTGTAAGCATAGGTTCTTCATCGAGGGGCTTACCGGTAGCCCTGTCCTCCGCATTACCAGATTTAGTTGAAAATGGAGGGTCCACTTCAAGAAGGGGACGAGGCCTGCGGATCGAAGCGAAAGGTACTCTACCAAGAGCATGAGCATCAACCTGAAGAAAAGGATGGGGCTCATTGTTTGTCCGTGCCTGTGAATGGAGGTCCCTCAAATGATTTGGACAGAAATGATGTTTCAGTTTCGCACCTGCAGATTTCTTAGCAAGACAGGCTTGATGGTAGTAATCATCAACGTAAGGATCATTGCTGTGTGTAGCAGCAAGCTGCATTCTCAGTATATTCTCTATCTCGTCTGCTGACATATATTTAGACCGAAATGGAGGCCACCCACTATATCTCCTCTGAACGCCACCATCAAAGCCTTGTTGATGAAAACGCATGTTCTGTCTGTTGCCTTGAGCCGACCCTGGTCTTGCTTCCCGCGGATCAACAAACCCAAGCATTCCATCATAACTTCCAGAGGATGATGATCTAGAAAGACGAGGATTAAATAACTGAGGCGGCATTCCTGGCATATGACCGAGAGGAGGCTGCATTGGATGTTGTAACCTATTCTGAGGTCCCTGTATCTGAGGGTGCATCAAACCGTTTTGATGAGGCGGCTGTTGTAGCATCGCGTTATTCATGATCCCAGAATTATCACCAGGATGCATATTTTGACGATTCATCCATTGAGCCGGAGGGCGATTATTCAGAGGAAGAGCAGGACGAAACTGAGGCACGTTTCCAGCGCGCTGGGGAGATCCATGATGCATGCCAGCCAACTGAGGCTGCAAAGTTGGGAACTGAGAAAAGTTTGGCGATCCCATTTGAGGCCCACCAGAATGATATGGTACATTTGGGTGTCCTAAACGCTGATCTGGTGATACGCTGCCTGGAGGAGGGTATGAAACAAAAGATGACTTCGGGACAAGAATCGGTTCACTGGGAAACTGTTGTTGATTGTGGGTTTGATGCAGCTGACGTTGTGGTTCAGGATACGGTGTTGTTCTTTTAGGGTCCAGAGCAGAAAAAGGTTGTGCCGGCCACGCCTTGTCATCTTTAATGGCAGAGTCCAGTATCTGCTGGCCATACCAATCTGGCAACTCCTCCCCCTGAGTCCACTCAGGTGCTAAAGAATCTGAGAACAAAACATAAACATTGCACTGTTAAACCACAAACTAAAGCCTTGTTTGTAAGGTAGATGGAGAACCATGGAAATGCATTAACGCTGTAGGAAAAGAAAAGGGTATGAAACTCACTCTGGCTCCATCGCCTATGAGTGACTGGTCCCGTTCTGTAGACATCAGGATCCCTATTCAACTGTAACATCATAGACAAATAAACAAAGATTAAAAGCTTCTTCGAAACAGTATTAACATTTTGAGGATAAAATGAAACAGAAAATAGAAGTGTAGGATGCATGTGTAATCAACTATCATGCGTAATCATTAAGGCTAACTAACCTTTGAAAAAGTACTAGCAAGATCATCAACGTCAGACAGAGGCCTAGAATCTTCAACCTGCAAATATTGGGGAGGAAGTGTAAGTCTCTCCAGTTATATGAACCCAGTATATAAAAACCGAAGAAAAGCTTCATCTCTTCCAAAGTATGGAGCTCCCCTGGTTGCCTACAGAGAGTAGATGCTAGCGAAGAGAAATAGGGTGAGATTAACCTCTTCCTTATCAAATGAAAAGTCTTCCGCCATTCCAGTGAAAGACAATATCTCATCTTCCTCTTCCAATCCACCAAGCTCAACCTCCTCGACAACATCGTTCCCAAAAAAGGCATACTGAGATGCATCAAACACTGAATTTCCTGCACCAAAGAAACCTTCAATTGGACAATGCCCGAACAAAGGGACGAAAAACGATCAAGACTCTGATGCAAGTGAAGATAAAAAGAAAAGAAAAAAAAAATAAAAACGAAATGTACAACAAGCTAAAATGCTAAAATGTAAAACTTTCTTCCAGAAATTGCTCTATCAGAGATAACATCAACAAGTATAATACTGTTTCAGATTTCACCCATAAAGACACTGGAGAATGTTCACGCTTGAATTAGCAACTAAATCTTCCTCTTCTTCGTGGGAGGACAGGGCAACGAAACGAAAAGAAAAATTAGTGACGAATGAGGTCTAACGAATCAACAAAGGAGCAAATTCAAGTTTGATATACTAATCCACAGTTGAAGAACTAAATCAAACTAGATCCAGATTCAAACTTCAAGAAAAATGATCTGGAGAACAACAAACCGAATACCAAAGAGATGAAGAAACAAAACAAATCCGAGAAACAAACCTGTAGGATTGTCTCCAAGCTTCTTAAGATCCTCGGTTGCGGGAGCTTGATTTATATTGCTCCCCATACCAAAAGCATCCATAATCGATACCGTCTCTGAATCCCAACAAGTATACAAACCCCAAAATCGAGGTGAAACAGATTTTGATACAAAAAAAATTCTCGGAGAAAATCGACCCCTAAGCGATACGCTACCTAAACATCAAATTGTCAAGAATCCAAAATCCCTAAACGCCTAATCAAATGGATATCGATTCACGATCGAATCGAATGAGAGTAACGAGCTTCCTACTGAGAAAATCAATACATATCGGCTCCCGGGGCGGAAGCAGAGAAACAGATACGGAGAAAAAGGAAAGGAAGCAGCAGAACCCTAGATGAGAAGATATAGCGATGCACTTTTTATGATTGATTGATGCAAAGATTATATTGCTTTTCTAATTTAAATTAAAAACATGGTCTTCATAAAATTTATTCCAATGAATACTTATTTTATATATTTAAGAGAAAAAACTAAGAAGCTATAAAATCCAACCAATAAACTTAAAATTCAAAATTATCGTAAACATATTTTTACTAGTAATTTTTGCTTTACTAAAATGTAATTATTTTCTGTGACTTAAAATTATTTTGTGAATTATTCTATTTTTCATGGATTGCCATGACTGGCACGTGCGGCCTTTTGTGTGTGCGTGTGTAAATCCATTGTCTTGGGCCGTCCCTGGGCCTTTTCAGGGTTCTACGTGGCCGTCCCTGGCCTTCATCCTCTACTCGGGCTCATCATTTTGCTCCAGTTCCAGGTCCATATCTCGTTCCCGCTCAAATTCAAATCCTTCAAGGTCGTTCTTTTCTTCTTCTCCATCGCGCCTCCCGCCCATCTCGTCGGGTAAGGTTAGGGTTTTTTTATAATCAAGTTTCAAAAGTTGTTACGCCCGAGTAATTGGGGATTCGAATTAGGAACTCGGCTCCTTACGATTATACGTTATCTTTGCTCAAACCAAACGTCGAATGTCAAAATTCTTTTTATCCATATAAATGATGCTCAAATCAGACCCTTAATGTCAAAGCGCTTCTTTCATGTTTCGTTTTGGTTGCAGGAAAGCTTCGCCTTTTCTAGAATTTGTTCTTCTTCATATAGATACACATAGCAGAAATGTGAATGAAGATCTGAAACAAATTTTCTGTATGATGCTTTGTCTTTCATATCTCCTTATCTCAACATTAGTTGCAATTGGTAGTATTTTGCCCGTTATATGGATGGATCTTCACTGCATTTTGATTGATGTTGGTTGAATGATTCATATAATGCATATGTCCTTTCTCCGCTGGTCTTAAAGTTAATCTTCAAAGTTATGCTTGTGTCGATGATTATCATCGACACGTTTTTAGCTTCTCCACAACCAAAATCAACATCTTATCCAAGAAGACGATCACCTCTACCTAGGAGGGGTGTATTAACAAGGAGATTACCTGGTTCTCCTCTACGGAGAAGGATAGTCTCCTATCCACCTTAGAGCTGAATCTCCTTCTAGAGGCCGTTGTCCATCTTCTCCACCCTCAAGATAGGTTTAGGTCTCCTCATCCAAGGTTGCCTGAATTCGCTTGATTTCCTTGTTTGGTGTTCCTTACCACTTCGGTTCACTAACTCACCTTCTATCTGTCATCAGGGGTGGTTCCACTAGAAGGATCCGTGGCAGTCTTGTTGAAGACGTTCTTCTCTTCCATTTAGGCGACGGTAAATTCATGTCTTACGAACTGCGGTGTTCTAATTAGAGGATGAGATAAAACTTATTTATACCAGATGGAGTTGTGGAAACCAGTACTTCAGTTTTATTGATGTTCTGCCCACATTGTGTTTGTTTTCATTTGATGGATTATTTCTTGAATGCGCAGATGCAGGTCACCTCCAAGGCAGCTACGCAATTCTCTGAGAAGATCTCCAGTCCACAGACGTAGCCGATCACCAATTCGAAGGCCTTCTCGTTCTCGTTCAAGGTCAATATCACCCCGCAGGCAGCAGGTTTGGTTAAATCCTTGTGAATTTTGTCAATGTTAGCTTTTGATATCTGTTGTAGACTTGTAGTTTTCCAGCTACTACAGTACATATAAGACTCCTTGCTCATGAGTATGGTCCTAGATCCTGCTTCGTCCTATTCTGAAATAGAAACATATGGTGGCTCGTAGTTTAATAGCAGTTAGCCAAATATGACTAAATGGCCTTGGGTATCGAATTGCCAAGATCTATGTGGATTCTGTTGTTTTAGCTCCTTACATAGTGGTGTTTGTCCATTGTGATCGTACTCTGTTATAGGACACACCGTAATCTCCTCTTTGCTTCTAAACAGGGGAAGAGGTAGAAGGTCATCGTTCTACTCTAGTTCCCCAAGCCCCCGTAAGGTATGGCTTGTTGCAAGCCCCTTTTCAGCTAAAGAAATAAACAGATGCCTTGTTGAGTTAAGCGTTGACGTTCTAGCTTGTGTGAACTTACAGGCTCCTAGGAGGCTATCAAGGTTCAAGGAGCCGCATTCCGAAGAGGTTAAACTGTTCTACTATCACTGTACTTCTCATATTTTTTTGATGGTCAAGCGAGTTACTGTGGGGACACATGGGATCTAGGAAGCATTTTTTCGAACGTTGAGTTTATCCCATTCCTCTTTGTTTGTTCAAAAAGCATTCAGTGAGACCTTCACATTAGGCCTTGTCTTTTGACTTGATATCTTTATGCAATTTGTGTCATGAGGTGTTTGCCTGGTCCTTAGCTAAATTGAGATCACACCTTTTTTATCTGTGGCTAATATTGAAACGTAGTCTAAAACACGCTGTCATTGTAATCTTGGATCTTCTAGTTCACGAGGTTGTGATCAAACACTTGATTTAAGAAATTGGATCAGCATTCCACCGAACTAGAATATGTCCTATCAATGTTTGGATATAATAAAAGAGTATAAATATCTTGTGGGATTTTGCTGTATAGGCATAGGCCTTTGAGAGGAAGAAGGAGCAGCAACAACAGTAGCAGCTCGCCGCCACATCGCAAAGCCTAAGTATCCTTAAAGAAAGTTTGGAGTGGCCAGATGAGACCTTGCAGATATCAATTACGTCCTCGTTTACTGATTTAGATGGTACCGAATGTGACTGATTGGTCTTGTCAAGGTAGGGACTTGAAGTAGTAGGCTCATGTAGAGATGGATTTGTGTAAGTTTCTTGTAATAACAACACATAACCTCTTGTCTAATCTCTATTTTTGATTCATACTGACTAACCAATTCTTGATTTGGTGAAAGTGAATCAGTGATCTGACAGCAATAACAACCACCACCTTTGTCTTTGTCTTTTTGGTTGGAGTTAATGTGGTTCATGATCTGATGGTAACAAGTCAGTACATTTAAATTTCATTTCGATGAATAGCTCTCCTCGTATTCATATACATTTGTATAAATAATAATATATACATTAATATTTTAACATTTATTACGTATTTTGTCTGAATGAATTAAAAAGCAGTGGTGGGATCATAATACATTTGATAGCAGAAGATGAGATTGAAAGCAGTAGTGGGAATCATGCAATCGACACATTGGTTCCTTTATTTAATTTTGAATAAAAATGAAAAAAATGAAGGGGACCACACACTGTTCACAAGCACAACCACACATGACACCAAGTTAAAGTCTTTTGCAGAACTCCTCTTGTCTCCTAATGGGGTAACGATTTTTAAGAATAAATAAATAAAAATCTTGAGATTTTGTTATAATGAAAGTTATGTTTCGATGATACGGCTAAGTAAGGTATTTTTTGAAGAACAAGAAAGAGTGATGGCCCAACACATCTTTAATTAATTCGGGACCTCTCAAACCTAACTCTTTTACCCAAATGCATCTATCTTCCCAATATTTTATTAAATCCGATAATTGAGAGCCGATTTAATTCCTGAGTAATTTGGATGGGTACTTGTACGAGAATTGAAGAAGATATTACATCAATTAAATGTAAAAATCGTCACTTAAGTTCAAAAGTCATATTACTAGATTTATGGTCCGAGTAGTTTTTTTTTAATGGTCTCAAATTTCGAAGGAAGACTTCATCGATTTTTCACCAGAGGAAGAAATTGTATAAAAGAATTGAGATCACAATTGTGATAGTGAGTTCCAATCCATATTGTATCTTGTTACTCTTTTTTGCTTTGTCAATTAAGATGTTACGTCCAAAGATGTCTTGGTGCATTTGATAAATATCCAAAGATTAATATGATGTAATATGTTAGGTCACGAGCTTCTCCTGTATGGACCATAGTACATGTGATATGTATGCACTAGCAAGCCCCAAACAATTAATTCAAACACATGTCTTCAGTGGGAAGCTTTACACATCCATTGAAGCCTCTTTTGAATTGTTGTAAGATCTAGGTGTGTGATATGATGTTGGAGCAAAAGTATATCTAAAGGCACCAATATCAAAAACTTTGATAGACGAATATTTATGTATATGAACCGAAAGATATATGAATATGGTATATATATAAATATATTTCACAAAAGCACGAATTCTTTCTTTACGACAAAATTGAATTATAGTGGTGCCTTTAAGGAAAGATGAAGTTTCTAGGTAAGGCACCCTTTAAGAATCTTACAATGGTTATGGTTTTATTTTCTTCTTTTGAAATGTTGATATCACATGAATACACACCACCACCAACTTTAAGTTGAATCGAATAGAAGAGGAAAAAAAAAAGAAAGTGAGAATGAAAAGTTATTTAAAGAGCAAAAAAAGGATACCATACAACAAAGTCAAGGTGTACTGTCACTTGTTCTTCGATCATTTCAAGATTTCATGTTTTTTTTTCTTCTTGAGATAGATACTTCATATTTTAGTTATCACATTTGATATCAGACACACACCCATTAGTTAATGTCTCGCTATGTTGTTGGTCGTCTCATAATATTGGTATTTGAAAGAACCAAACACGTAAGTTGTGCACCATGGCCACTCTTTTACTTTACGAAATTTACTTTATAAAAATTGGCCTTTGTAAAAACAAATTAAGATGGGGGAAACGTGAATGCTTCAAAAAGACAAAGGCATTTTTTTTTTTTAATGAGTGGGAAAGAAAATATAACAAAGCACAACAAAATGTAAAGAAGAAGTAGAAAAAAAAGAAAGAAAGGAAAAGGGACATAAATCAAAGTAGGAACTAATTCTCGTGCGTTACTTTATATCTGATATCATCTTCAGAATAATATGTCACCATCTCTCTTTCTTCACCTCTTAGGTTCTCTATCATTTATACATCAAAATAAATGGATAATCACAATTTTAGTTTTTTATAAATAAATGAAGGATAAGTAAACCAATGGAATTTAAACCTAGCTAGATTTATTCAGTTTATAAGAAGCACTAATTATAAATACCGTTTATCTTTAATTTCCATATTATCAGTGTTATTTACTTTTTAAATAGATATTACAACTTAGTACTGTATTGACTAATCTACTATAAATAGTCATGAATTTATTATTAGTAAAATATTATATTATTTTTTACTGAAATAAATTGGTTAGATTAACACATTAATTTATAAATGTAATAAGAAATTTAACTAAAGATAAGTTTCAACTTGTTTTTTTTTTGTTAATGTTAAAAATGTAATATATATATATATAAAAGATACTCAGTCAAACAAAAGGGTCAAACAGACGTAGCCAGGATACTTCACCACGTGGCATCACATGGCGCCAAACTCTACGAAGAAAAGAAGCCAAAAATGTTACAGAAACGGAAAAAAGTAGGATTTTACCCATTTTAACGGACCGTACAAAAGAGAAAAGGTGGGTCCCAGTAAAAAATGTTGGCCACGCTGTAATGCTTACATGGCGATACGCATGACTTCTACAAACACGTGTCATATGTCGATTGCATGTTTCTTTGATACTCCATCTTTTTACGGAGGTAAATGTCCTAAAATACCCCTGTCACGGCCAACGGATCTACTTCTATTTATTGGGTACGGTGATGAAAAACAAACTGAAACCTAAATGAAGAGTCCTAATACCCTTAACAACCGATCTACACAGCATTTCTTATGTTATTAGAAATATTAAAATCACTAGACTATATTAATAAAAAAACAAATATACATCAATTTTGCTACAAATTACTCATTTAAAAAAAAAAAAAAAATGTATTTTAAAAAAAAACAATATCACAAAATCTGTGAGATAAAACTTTAAATTAAACCAAAGCAAAAAGATGATTCAATTGAACCAATCAGAGCATTAGGTAACTAAATTAACAAAACTCGGCAACAAAAAGTTCAAAATATATTGAATTTTAGAAAACGTGTTATAGTGAGAAGATTATGGAAAAAGTTACCAAAAAGAAATCAAACACTATTTAAAACCCTAAAGAATATGGTAGGTTAATGAAATTCAGCATGTATAACTTTGAACAAATTAAATATTTTGAAATTGATTATTTTCTTTAAAAAATGACTTTTACTCTCTCTTTCTCTATTCACGTTCGTGGCATCGATGTGTATAAATAGGAAACAACCATTTGGTTGAGGTTCGTTTCGATTTGGTATTTAAATTTGAAAAAAGAAAAAAAAGAAAGGGAAAGGCCCTCTTCTTCACGCATATCAAAGAAGCAAAACGCATGCATTTTCTAAATTTCTTTCTCTTTTAAACTTCTTCTTCCTCCTTCTTCTCCGTATTCTCATATATCATCTTCATCGTCTCTCTCTTTCCATGGCCGTCGATGCTCACCATCTCCTTCTCCCTCCTCCACAACTCTTTTCCAACAGGTTTATTATTTTAACGCTCTCTCTCTCTCTGTGATCTGATGGTTTTTAGTTTCTCTCTTTCTTTGATTTTTGGAGTTTTCTTTGTGGGTATTGATGATTCTCAACTGATCTTTTTTTATGGGGCAGATACTTATTGATGAGTCATAACAACACTACCATAGAACCAACTATTGGCGGTGGTTTCTGCACCAACAATCAATCTGGTTACGGCGGCGTTTCACCTTTCTCAGTGACGGACGATTCGCCTCCTCTTCTTCATATGTACGGCGGCTCCTCAACCACTGATTCGTTCACTTACTACGCCGATTGTGCTAATGTCGACTGTGATTTGTTTCCTTTACCCACGAGAAAACGCTCCAGAGATTCAAGATCCGATTACCATCATTATCTTGTTCATCAGAACCCTAGATCATCAAGTTTTACTGCTACTAGTACTAGTCCTTTTTCGTTTCTTGGCCAAGACATCGATATCTCCTCTCACATCAATCAGCAACAGCATGAAATCGATCGATCCGTCTTCCTTCATGTAAGTCTCTCTTTTGAAACCGCTTCAATTTTTTTTTTAAGGATTCACAAATTTTACATCAATGGCAGATCGTAGTTCTGTTGCAATGTGTATCAATCAAATGGCTCATCTGTATTTTTCGTGATCAGATGGAGAGAGTGCAATTAGAGATTCAAGAGAAGAGGAGGAGGCAAGCGAGGACGATAATGGAGGCTATACAACATGGACTCCTGAAAAGGCTTCGGGTCAAAGAAGAAGAAAGAGAGAGAATCGGGAAGATTAATAACGCTCTTGAGGAGCGCGTGAAGTCACTCTCCATCGAGAACCAAATCTGGCGGGATCTCGCTCAGTCCAACGAGGCCACCGCCAACAACCTCCGCACCAACCTCGAGCAGCTCCTGGCGCAGGTTAAGGACCTACGCGGTGTATCGGGCGCAGGATTAGATAACACGAACGCCGATCACGACGATGATGCGCACTCGTGTTGCGGAAGTAGCTCGGCTGATAGGCGCACGGTAGCTCTAGAGGCGCATGATAAGGCGGCGGAAGGTAGGATGTGCAGGAACTGTGGGGAGGAGGAATCGTGTGTATTGCTCTTACCGTGCAGACACTTGTGCTTGTGTGGAGTCTGTGGGTCCAGTGTGCACACGTGTCCCATCTGTAGATCTCCCAAAAACGCTAGCGTTCATGTTAACATGTCACCTTGACCCCGTTTATGGAAACTATTCTCTCTCTCTCTCCTCACTTTTTCCTTTTTTTTTTTGTTCTCTTTTAATGGAAGTTTTTTTTTTTCTTAAACAGTTAATTGTAAGGAAACTAGTTGAATATTTCTTTCACTTAAGAAATCAAAAATCATCGAGACATCTCGATCATTAATTGAGATGTTCGTTTCGATAATCCGTTAACAGCAATGGATGCACTTATCAGATGCGTTGTTCTTTTTTCTTTTAATTAAAATATACGTCCACTTAAAAAAAAAAAATTATCCAAATCTTTTTAACGAGTTTGAAAATAGAGTATATATACACTAAAATAGTTATAAAAATGCACAAAATGCGTATAAAATTACAAAATTAAAAATACTATTATTTCTAAACATAATATTAAATGATTTATATTTTAATTTTAAATTTATCTAAATAAAGTTTTTCATATTTTTAGAAATATATTATTATTTAATTGAAATATATTATTCAAAATGATATGATTAATATAAGAAGATATTCTTTGTAGTTAATTGTTATTAAATGCATCTATATATTATTACAAACTCGTAAACAAATAAAATTGTATCTAAATACAATATCTACATTCAAGTCAAAACTAAAAACAAACAACATGAGAATATTGTATTTAAATACTGCATCTGACTGCAACATTTGGATACAGGGATACATAAACGTTAAATCTTTTTATTTTATTTTGTCAATGGAAGTTTTTATTTTTCTTAAATAATTATTTGTAAGGAAAGTAGTTAAATATTTTGGTGAGGAAACCTTAATACAAATAAAGAGAAAATCCCGATGGTTTTTGAGATAATTCATATAACTTCCATTTATCTCTCAATAAATATAGTTTAATATATTAGATTTTCATAAGAAAATCCAAAACAAACCTTCTATTAAAACTAACAAGAATATGAAAAGCAAAGAGTCAAAGAAATTAATTTTGTAACATAAAAGCGATATATGTTTTACTAATACTGAAGAAACAGAAAGATAATCGTATTAGTTTTGATATTGTACATGATTATTATTATTATCGAAAAACAATAACCCCAAACTACAGGAAAATAAAATTAAAGTGATAAGTACGATCATTGGTGCTGGTGTGGGACCCTACAATAGTACACTCTAGAGTGTGGAAGACACGCGCCGGCAGAGAAGCGTGAGAGAGAGAGGGAAGAGGAGGAAAGAGACAGTGGAAGAGGTAAAAAGCTGACACGTCGGACGCGCGCAAATGTCGCTGTTGTTCGTCCTGCGTACTCCTCCTGAAACTTTCTCTCTCTTCTTCCTTATTCATATTTTTTTCTCACTTTGTTTATTTATTTTTTTCGATTCTCCATTTGTTTTTTATCAACTTGATTTGTGTTTTACATAATTTAATTAATCACGGGAATCCGAGATTCGATATATACGATTATAACCATAAATTAAAAAATCATAATTCGAAAAAGCAATGCTGGTTAAACTATAAAGTGTGAAAAAAATCAAAACTGAAATATAACGTATATATAAGCAATTAAACATTAAATTATTGATCAATCAGTATACAAAAAAACATTTCAAAGCTATATAAGACAATTAGAAGATAAGTTTAGTAATAGTATCGTTGTTGACAATAGAAAAAACAAAAAGTGTAGTCACCGATTTAGTATAATTCAATCCAGTGGTAAGGGTAAGATACTATAATTATACTTTAATGAAATTGTATAACGAAGATTTCAAAGTTGCTTTTATCAGATGTTTATACATGATTAATCTGTTGAATAGTAACGAAAACTATAAATAGATATTTTTATTGAAAAATAATTTAGATATTAAAAGGAAATAAAAGGAAGGACACGAGAAAGCGATGTGAAGAGATCATGCCAACATTAAAGAGGATATACTCGTCGCACGAATAAAAAGTCTGAAAGCCAATTTATCTTCTTTTTTTTTGCTCCTGTTTAGTTTTTTTTTTTTTTGTGCCTAGAGAAAATCAAAACCTAAAATATTGGTTTAATTATGTTAATCATACGATTCTCTAAGTAGTGGGTTTCATATTTTTATATTATTAGATTTTGATGTAGACATCTTTGTGCCTTCACAGGCGGATCAACCAATGGAGCTAGGTGCAATATTCTAAATCATGACATTTTGAAACGTTCAATATTATCTACTCGTTTTAATTAACAAGTCTTTCACATTATTAGAAAACGGATTCAGTGTTGAGTTAGACATAATTAATATGCTAGTAGTATTTTCTAAGACCGAAAGTAAATAAAATCTTTAAACTATAGTAGGTTTAATCTTCCACTATCAATATTGTAACATTATTACTTACACACATTAATTAACCTGTGATATAGTGTTTGTATTTGTTGCATGCTTCTAAACAGAAATCTAGTAAAATATAGAAGAACGGTATATATATCTCTGTAACAAGAGATGAAAAAACACATTTTTATCGAAAAACAAATTTGTGAGGTGGTAAATGTGAAATACACTAATAGACCCATTTATAAAAATTTAAAACAAGCACGTATATAGTGGAAATACAAAAAAAAAATCAAAAAAGAAAGAAAAAGAGTTATGAGAAATCATCATATATATAGATTACAAAAAAATAGAATGACCTAAGTAAATCATGTCGACAACCCGTGATTTATGAGTTTGTTCTCACCTATTGAACTCATAAGTTGGATATATGATCAACAAATTTAATAGCATGCATGATCTTATGGTGTTCTAAGCACGTGTTTGAAAAAGAACAAAAGCTCCAGTAGGGTTTCTTGCGTTATGATCGACACAGTAGTGGCGTGTGAGGTATATAGAGGTTACATAGATTTGCTTCCAACAGCTTCTAGCTAGCTACTATTAATCTTGTCTTAATTGATTAGTTTCTTTCCAATCATAAATCACCAATGATCCAATAGATATATGATGTTAATTTTATGTATTTTGCGAACTTCTATTTCATAAATTGTTTTCGTTCGGAACCAATTTCTAATAAAACCTAATAAGACGTAAACTATTCTTTTCTAACATAGAGTTCAACAGCGAATATTAGATGTGCAATAATCTTTTGACTTTGTCCAACTTTTAGAGTTTTATCTTTCTATTATGTAAATTGTAATTTTATAAATGGAGATAAGAATATGCGAAGGGAAGGAACCAAACGTCACGTACACACTAAGCAACAAATCAGGCAAAAACAAATTTACAAAAAAAAAAAAAAAGAGTGACGCTTGACCGATTGATGTTTATTTAAATTACTTTATTATTTGGAAATTTTTGAAGAATCTAAGGACCATTAACGTTTATGTTTTTATTTAATTATATACGTATAAGCGAAACAAAGGAAGCAAAAGTGGAAGAGTTGGTGTAAAGTGATGGGATATGCAAATGTTGTGGTGTTAGGGTTTGTGTCATGCAACTTGTCCACTTCTATTTTAGATATTATTTTTTATTTACACCCATTTTTTTGTCCAATATTTCAGCTTTGGTGGGGTTTCTCTCTATATCTTTTTTTTTTTAAAAAAATTATTTAATTATTACACTGGAGGCTACAATTTTAATATAGCCATTTGGAGCTGTGAAAACTGTTTACAAAAATTATTATTTGGTTCTCTGTCAACCTCTCATTCCATAAAAATTTCACCATTTGGATTTCCATATGGTACAAGCAAAAATAATATATGGTTGATTGATTAATATATAAATAAATTGAACTGATAATTTTATGTTAAGTTTGAGTGAAATCATAGCTTTGTAAGGCAAATTTCAAACATTTCCTCAACAAATTTAAAGAAAACTATTCAGCTAAAATGGCAATCCAACTTTTATGCAAAGTCAGCTTAGGAGTTTAAGAAAAATCCAAAAGCAAAAATTCAAGTTAATTAACTCCTTATTGAAAAAAAAAGATCAAAGTTAATTAGTTACATGATTAAATCAAACATCATCTTTAGAAGTGCAACATCCACTAAACTAAACAACTTACTAAACATAGTGGAATATATATATATATATATATATATATATAAATTACATCGAATGTCTTTGGGAATAATAAAAAGTAGAGATATAGATGTGAAGAGGGGTCATGATGGGGAACACTAAAAACTTTATAGATTACCTTGTGAAAGGGGGCACTCATGAAAATGGTCCAACCTCACTACCCTATTGATTTTGGTAGCTTTTGCCCTTTTTTTTTGGTTCTTTGTCCTAAGAAAATTACTAAAATTAATAAATTAGTTTTAGCAATTGTATGCTTATTGTTTGGGAATTGGGTCCCACTTGCCATTTTTTTTACCCCTTACGCCATCAATTTGATTTGACTGCATAACTATGAACAAATGAGCCCTAATGGGAACAAAAACATTTGTCACCTTCTTTTAACCTTTTAACACTCTTCTTGTCAATTATGTGAATCGGAATAAAAATCCAACAACTGGATTGGGAAATTCAAACTTCAAAGTGATGATAGATCATTAAATCATCCATCACTTGTTTTTCTTTTTTAAAAAATTACATTGTCATATTAACGACATATTACCAGCTCACATATAAACTGTAATCGTTTCCAAAATATCTTTAAAGGCATAATTTTCTTCTTTAAGAAAATAATATATACTTGAAGAAGAGCTAGGATTTGGCAAAGACAAACGCAAAGGGATAAATTTAAATACGATACCAAAAAAAGCAACAAGAGCATTTGTTTTTCCTTTTACGTGCGAATATCAATGACCTACCAATTTACCCAATGCCAAAGAAATATGCTATTTCTCTTTCTTTTTTTTTCCCTCGTTACATTGAGTGGATTTGATGTGAAGTTTTCTGAAATCACTGCAGAAAAAGCCACAAGACGTTTGTTTATTTCTCATCATGAGTACCATCCAATTTCAAAAGATTAATAATTTAAAGAGAATTATAAATATAAAAAAATATATATAGTGTTAACAATCAGTCATATCCCACTGAACCACAATACTCCAAAGCTCATGTAAATTAGATTTTAGACCTCAAAGAGTTTCCTTTTTTATATTCTTCTTTATTATTTATTATTATTATTATTATTTTTAATTCTCACAACACATATTAATGATTATGATCACAATAGACCTGCACATATGTTCCTCTGCTTGTTTTTATTTATTTTTTTCTTATGCAGAATTGATGTCATAATGTAACTTGGAAATTGTTTTTGATAGAACAAGAAGAGAGTGGTAATGTGGTTCTAGTCCCATCTGAATACCTATAGAATATGGCAAATATCATTGCCATCTTGCTCTCTCTCTCTCTGTCACACACACTAATATCCCCACAACTATTGACTGTGGATACTCCTTTTTCTCTCTTGAACAGAGAAAAGTGTGTAGGAAAGTGTTTGTAATAGTTCTTTCTTGTCTATATTAGGCACCCATACATATCCCAAAGTTCAAAAAAGAAAAAAGTAATTAGATTTTAAAAGAAGAGAAAGAAAGCCAACTACCCAAATCATTTATGTAGTTTGGTTGGGGTTAGTGGGCAGATATCATATCCGAGATGGAATAGGTTTATATAAAGTATATATATATAAACATATGCTAGTTTAATGTTAATGTATGCATGAAAGTCCTCTTCTTCTTTTTTTTTTTTATGTGGATAGTTATTAGGGAAATCAGATTGGACTATGTCAATGGAATAAAAAGATAATTTGTTGAAAAAAGGTAACTAAAGTGCTGATGTGGGTATCGAGATACAATTAAAAGATATGGGTATCAAAAAAAAAAAAAAGGAGAAATCAAAAGTTTTGTATAATGTCTATGATTTACTTTTTGAAAATAGCAATGTCTAACAGTAAAAAAAAAAACACAGTCATGCATGAGGAGCTTCAGGCTCAAGATGGCATCTTTATTCATTTAATCAACACCAAGTAATGACCACAAAGCAACGTTTATTTATAACATAATCATGGAATTAGTTGGTATAGTTAGACTTAATGTAAGAAGATGCATTAAAGTTTAATAACTATAGAGAGGAAGAAGTGCAAATACTTCTGGAAAATGCACTTGGTTATTAATTGATCACTGAATTAGATTGGGGTTTTGGAAATGCTGAAAACGATTGTTCAAAAGAAAAAATGAGAGGAATCAGATTGGACCAAACAACGAAGGAAAATAATATAGGGTGATTGCATGATGTGTTCTTCTGTCCAAAACAGTACACATAATTCACAGAAAAATGGTTGGGACTGTAGGACCACTGTACAATAATGGACCATAGAATTTTGTCCCCAAGATATCAAAACCTCCTTACATGAAAATGATACCCCTAAAGTTTGATCTCTTATGTGTCAAGTTGTTTATTATGCATCATCATCCAAAAGTATCTATTTGGGGCTCCCCTTGATTTTAAAGAAACCCCACTTCTTTGTCTGTGTATAGACAAGTTTTCCCAGATCAATCAATAGAAAAAAATGCGTTCTTTTTAAGTATTTAGACGAAGAAAATTCTAAATATCATTGTGTGGTTACAAGTCTTTGTCAGTAGTTTTCTTAGTTTTCTGTAATCGAATGCAACATCAGCGTATCGATTCCAATTCGTGGTTGATACGTCGAGATGTTAGCGGATGATCCTTACGTTTGGTTTGTGATTTGGCTTTTATCAAGGAAAATGTAGAAAAGAGAACAAAACAGAAAATTCAAAGATGTGTGTTTAATTGATCTTGATGCTTCAATCAACCTCAAGATCTTGGCTTTATGCTTTGAATTGTGTACCCTTCATTTGGATGAGATGCCCAGTGACAAAGACAGGAATCCATTTACTTGTTAAAGGTTCAAGAAAAAGAAAAAAAAAAAAGGAAGAAGAATCTGACTTTGGATTTTCTTTTGTGCCAATAGGTGTGTTTTTATATGGATTTCAAATTGATAGGTTTCGACTATATATAGGTTAGTTAACATGTTCAAACAAGACACGGAACCTTACTAAGAACAAAAACAGATAACTATCTACGCAGTTTATCACGACAAAACCAAGTGTTTATTAGTCTTTATCCGTAAAGTAAAATTGATGTATCAGCAGCCTATTAACATCCAACACCATGAAAAAGAGAGTTTTGTTGTGTATCTTCAACCAAAAAAGAAAAGAAGCTATCAATGTAAAAACAAAAACAGGACCAGCAGAAAAGAACGAGACAGGACTTGGTTCGTGTAATGGCACTGTGGATTTTACCACAAAACTGTTAAAAAAAAAGAAGGAAAAGGGCTAATAATGAAAACACTGACCTTTTGTTTTTGAACATGAATGCGACTCAGGTCCCATGATGCCTTCACAAGCCACATGAGTTCTGGACCCCCTTCTCCTGCATTCAAATAAATGTTCCGTCGTGTGTGTAAACACGAAGAAGATTCCATTATCGTTTTCCCCAGAATACATATCAAGAGAGTCGTGTACACAGAGAAAAAAACAAGTGTATTATAATACCATCTGCCTCCACAACCTCCACATGGACAAGATTGTTCATATCACATTCACAGTACATAGTCAATCTGCCTGTCACGTCTCCCTTGGTACCATATTAGGCGCTGTGACACGTTCTGCCTTTCATCAAGTTAGCATACTCAATCAACAGAGACTACTTACGGTTCTGTTTGTTGACGAAAAGTCAATTATATCTTAACGAGTAGTAGTACTCTTCTTTTTGTCTTATGAGAAGACAATGGACTGTAAGAAGAAAAGGGTAGAGCGAAATGCTTCTAATTTTCACAGCCCATTAAACTGAATCTTATTCGCTGGAATAGAATTAATGGGCACTTGAAGACTGCATTTCATTACATACACTGACTTGTCTCCGACCACAGAGTGCAACAAATCTCTCTTGAAACAATAACAACGGGGATTTCTCAATCATATTAGAACCAGCATAAGCTTCTTTGAGAAAGACTGTACCCCTTGCACCATTGTTAGTAATATAGAAGATCCCTTGATGCTTTATCAAGCAAAGTATTAGTCTTGATGTTAGCAGATACTCGGAGTGAAATGTCCAATTGAGCGCACGTCATTCTCTTCTCCATTGTTAAACTGAGCAGTTCATGAAGCACAGCTACAACTCGCTTCCTAGCTTTAGGATCTGCAGCATCAAATCTTCTCTCGTTAAGGTAAGGAGATGGAAATTCCATTTTTTTGCCACTTCTCAAATTCCTCAAGATAACTTGCGTTAGGCTTAAAACCAGGAGGAAAAGAAATCTTAAACGCATTTGGTCCCAAGAAATTGCCCTCCCTTGTGATCCTAATCCTCTTTCTGTTCTCACTTGGCTCAAGGATTCCTTCACGGGATAACCTGTCTTCCCGTGCAGTGGATTGCCAGTGAAGAATCCCAGTTCTCTACAACAAGATGAACTTCTCCGTTAAGAACCTTTAAAGAGAAAAGTTCTGGGCACTTTGGGATCAATGTAGTCTTAAAGTCTTGAGGCAAACCCATCGGAGAATGAATAAACTCAACCTTCTCCAGAGGCACTCGACAATCAACCGACATCATCAATAACTTCCTGAGATTGTTAACCAGAATAGGTTCCATTGACTCTGTAGCGTCACCTTCCTCAGCTACGATCTTTTGATCTTTCTCAGTCAGCATAACAGAAAGAGGTTCTCTGTTTCCACCTCCAACATAAAATATCGAAGGGTAATTCTCAATGGCAGCCATTAAGTTCCACTTGTGAACAAACCCAACATGCTTCTCGAGATCTCTTAGAAGAATGCATCCATGTTTCTGCGCTTGAATAATGGATTTCAGTTGAAGTATCAGAGTTGTTTTCTTCTTCAGGTCTATCGCTTTATCAAGCTCATGAACCCTATGGTATACTTTCTTCTTCGGTCTCCATCCTCCACCCGACTTGTGTCTCACATGAACAAACGTTCATTGCGATTTCCTAGATGAATGTACAGGAAATTACACCAAGTTTTCACTTTCTCTAAACTACTAATTTTCAGAAACTGGATCATACCGAAAGAACTCGAACATTTTCTGTACAGTTATAGTTCAGACATTTGATCAAACACCTTATGTACAATCGCCAACTTCACTTGAAGTACAAGAAATGGAAGAAAAGGTGTAATTTTCCATGAACCGAGCCTGACGGGTTATGTATAAGTCAGCCCAATGGGCTGAGCCCATATAAAACAAACAGTACTTTTTTCGCTCCTCTTATATATAGCTTGTCCTCGAACTCAGAGAGAGGAGTGATTTGTACTTTTGTAGCTTCAAGCCCATTCGCTTCCTGATATCTGCAGCAATAGCATAAGCATGCGAACTATTCTCCATGGGACCCGAGAAGAGAGTCTCCGTAAGTAGCCATGATAACGTTAACATTCTCAATCACTCTTTGAAAAGACTGGTAAGCATCTTCACCTTCAACCTGAAGCTCGACGAAACAACGGTCCATCGTGTTGACAGCCAAAACAGGTCTTCCTCTCACAGACGACAACTTCTTGTTTGTGATGAACAAAGATTCAAGACAAATGTGAAAACGAAAAGTCTTACCATCTTAACTGCTCTTTAAGTATCACAAACGACCACTTCTAGTTCCTACGATCACATCAACTAAGAAGGTTAAGTTATACAGACGCATGTATATATCAAATGCTCCACTCAAATAATCATATCCAGAAGAGCATCGATGTCATCATTTATAACCCTAAAATAGCTGCAAGTTGGACATACGAATATCAAACCTTACTTTAGTCGAATTAGAAACAAAATCGAACTTGCACAGTAGTTTATGACAAAAGTAGAGAGCAAGATTGACGATCAAATTAAAACAGAAAGTCCTAGAACATAAAAACATAACCTGGAGACTGAAGACTGAATACTGAAGACTGAAGACTACAACTGAAGAGGAAGACAAGCATATACTTGCGTACACGTGGAAAATAATGATTTGAAACCAACAAAGTCATATTTGAAAATTGTTGGCACTTTGGCTGGTTTATATAAAAATATATCTTGAAGACATAATATTCCCAATCTGGTAAGGAGGACGAAATCTAACTGCTACAACAAAACCACACAAGGGGAAAATCTGAATTAATTTATAATCCAATATGTTTTGTCTGTCTAGCTCTTGTTCTTGTTTATAAGTCCTTGGAAAGACAAGTAGAGATCTTTGTTTTCTGTCCCCAATATCTCATCCGCTCTCCTCAGTGTTTCCTAAGTAACAAATGCAGAACATCTTTTTAATGCATTATACACTTTAGAAAAACAGATCTAAGACCCACTTTTAGTTACCTGTCTGGTTTGCTTCTGAGCATTCAGCTCCTTGATGTTAGCCAAGAAGGCTCTGAATTGTTCATATGATAATCGGCTCCTGGATGTTGATGAACAGAAAAAGATGAAATTTTTGCTTTATAATGTTGAGGCTGAATGTGCAACGTCCAAAGAAAAAAGGATAAAGAGCTAACCTGGCTTGACGGAAAAACTCCTTGCCATCAATCCGAGGTGTACGAGCTGCGCAAGTTTAAGCATTACAATAAGAGAAATGTGAATTCAATACACAATTTCTAAAAAGATATACAGACAAGATAAACTGAACCTAATTAACCTGGAAGTGGGAGGCCACGAGGGGGAGAATTTGCAGCTGATGATTGCTGGCTTGATGGGTACAAGAGATTTGTTTTTTCTCTTTCAGGATGTGTATTTGTTGGGGACATTGCTCCAGAAGTTCTCCTCGGAGAATTAATTTGAGAAGAGATTATCTTGGGTGTCATAGTTGGCGTAATCCAGGGAGAAATGTATTGAGTTACAGTACATGTGGGTCTTGTGTACTTGGAAGCTGCTTAGTTTAAACATCAACATAAGTTGAGTACACTCGTATATTCTGAATTTGGAGTATTGTACTTGTCTAGTTGTGAATTACAGGTAATAACGCAATGTTACCTTGGTCAACTGGATGAGCCTTTTCTGCAGATTTACTGTAAGAATGGTGGAACGTATGCAGATTTGTCCTTTGGTCTGCTTTGGAGAAACAGAGTGAGATAGTCAGTCCCAAAAAACAAGACAAGTCGTTCATGTGATTTAAGAATTTTAATGGAATCTGAATACTGAGACAGTACCATTGTCTGGATAAGACACAGGAACCGACTGGTCACATGTCCTGATATCGACAGATTCTGTTTGCTGTAGAAAAGACAATTACTTTAAGAAAGTGTAACGAGAGAAGCTGGTTAAGGTAAAAGATCTTACTTACATGAGCATTCTCATTACTTAGGGATTGGATCAATTGCCTCTTGAATCTCTCCAGCTGAAAAGAAATTAAAAAAAAAAAAAAAAAAGTAAACACAGAGAATCACAAAACCAGCTAATTATGAAAGCACAGGGGAAGCATATAAGCTTCACCTTAGCCATATCACATCTCAGATTCTTTACAGTCGCCGCAAGTGAATCACGTTCCTTTTTCAGGTTCATCTTTGGCCGGAAAAGAAAGAAGGTGGTATTTATCAGAAATTAAAGACATAAAAACATATGCGATTCTTGAGGAAATGTGTATTCATTCAATACTACTATGGAAGATGATCTAACAACACAAATTGTTCTCATATCAAGAATGAAACAGTAGAAGAAGAAGCAAATTCTCACATTTTCGTCGAGGACGATCTTGAACCTTGTATCTGCTTCTCGGAAGCCTCTCTCTAAACGAGAGGCCTTCCCCTCGAGCTCGTGCAAAGCGATTTCTCTCTCGTGGAGCTTCTGCCTCAATTCGACCACCTCGGTCTCCAAATAAGACACCCTGGAAGTTATCGCTATGGACGTGATCTTCTTCGCGAGATCAAGCTGCTGGAACGGGTCCGTAGGAAGAACAGATATGATCTCATCAGGAAGCTCGAAGTCTGATCGGCCTCCTCTAACTCCACCGGCGATCCCCGACATCTCTTATCTCGTCACCTTGATAACGTTATAGTCTTTTTAGGGTTTTGATGAAAACTCACAAAGAAGATTAGTGCAGAGGAATCGAAGAGTTTTGATTCATTTGGTGAGTTCGGCCGCAAGCTCTCTCTCTCTCTCTCTCTTCTCCCACACTTTTTTGAAAGACTCTTTAGATTACTTTTTTCCCTCCCAAAAAGAGTCAAAGATGATTATTTATTATTCTACTTCTTTTATCTAGTCATAAATAAAAGAAGTAGAATATGAACGACTGATATTTTCTATTTATTTTCTTCTTATATATATTCGGGTCCAACCAAATATATATATTTTTAAAAAAATTGTATTTTTGAATTGTGATGATCAAAATATATGAGATATATAGTAATGTCTTTTATTATCAAAAAGTCCAGGATTACCAGGGTGGATGTGGATAAAAAGACTTATTTTGAATGTATTACTTAAATATTTGATCCAACAAAATTTAAATGATTCATTTATAGTTAAAGCAATGTATAACATTAAATGGAAAAAAAAATGTTTCAATTTTTCTTTTTGGATTTAGGGTTCTTTAGTTTCTTCTTCACCACGTTATAATGTTTCTTCGTTGGGTTCTTCTTCTCAAACTGCCACTCCGTTCTCACTCTATCGTCCTCTTTTATGCCTCGTAGAATAGTAAAATTCTCTTTCAATTTCCTGTTGAGCTCAAACATGTCGATTTCCGCAACATCCTTAGCTTCTTCACCACAACTCTCTCGTTTCCGTTTGTTGTTCAATTTCCGAGACTCGTTCTTAAGCTCAAATGATTCCTTTACATGAGAGTAATCTGCAAACGCCTGTTGTGGAGTCACTGCAGATAGAAACGTTTGGTTTTGCGAAGTGTTCATGTTGGAGATTGTTGCAGCCATCATTGAGATCGCCGGATGATAGTGTTTGGTCAAGAGATTGAGTTCCCAAAGCACTGATGCGAAAGCCCCGCTTAAGTTAGGATCTGTGGCGTATGGCTGATACTTCTGCAAATAGAGATTTTTCCAAGCAACAATTATATGATATACTGCGAAACTAAGTTTGTATAATATGAGAGTAATAATTTGTGGCATACTGCGATTGAACCGGAAACAGAGCCGCCTCCAGCATCGTTCTCTAGAAGGTTTCTGCATTTGACGTTCCTCTGGAGGAGATTTTTCAAGGTTACAAGCACTGTAACAGATTGCAGAATGAGAGACGGCTATGACGATGAAGTATATGTCAATGTGTAATCGAAAGTGTTAGTAATGTTTGTTACCAGACATAGACTCGGCACAGCCAAAGCATAGCGCGAATGTAGCTAAACGTTTTACAAATGCAGCTGCTTTTTGCATGTCTTGATGTCTGTCATCGCACAACATTATCTTCAGAGACTCAGCCAACACTTCACCTGAATCTCTGTTTCACATTACAAAAGTGTTTTAGAATCAATTTGATTCAGCTTATACCGCGGTTAAAAGAGCAAAAATTTATAACAAACCTTCCAGGGCGGTACTCCAGAAGGAGGTTGTAAAGCTGGACAAAGAAGTCTTGCAAGTCAACGTTCAAGGCGTTTAAGTTGCTTCTCATGACTTTGAAGGCGACAAGGCAACACCTCAGGCGTTCAGATACTGTCAACAGTTTTGAGTTTTTCTGCTTTGAGTTGTTGGAGACGCTACTGCTAGAAGCAAGCTTCTTTAGATAGTTCATAAGATCTCCGATGTAGTCCAAGTCCAATTGTTGGGTGAATTTCGCCAGACCGTCCAAGCATGGAGCAAGCAAAGGGTGTGATCCAAAGGCACCAGGATTCGAAGGTGAGTCTGCTTCTGTGCTGCAATTAGTGAAAGCAACACGTTAAAAAAACAACTCCAGAAAAAGAACTAACATTTGACAAAGTTATATAACCAGCTAAATAGTTACCTATGACTGCAAAGCCAATGAGAATTCAATCAGAGAAAATACCTTTCGCCAATTGAATACATTGTATTTCTCAGGATACGGAAATATGTCTCAAAAACAGCAGAAAGTGTCTCTGTCTGCATCTTTCGCCGCTCCATAGCATCCGGTTCATAGGCAACTCCCTTGTAATCAGCAGTAACCTGAAAAATGTCATCGAGAGATACCACTTTATATCAAAGGAACAGTAAGAACCGGAACCCATTTTAGATGCTATGGTCATACAGTTGTCAAAACGAGGAAAACAATAGCAAAACGTCAAATTACCCACCAACAAATATATTGCACAAAAGGAAAGTAAATTACTTCGTCTCTGATCTTAGACATCATTTCTCGCTTGGATTTCTTCCTCTCATTTTCCTGCACTTGATTTTGCTCCTCTTGGTTATTTCTTTTATTATTTTTCTTATATTTCTTCTTACTGGCATCCTCTCTGTCACGCTTTCCGATATCCTCGTCAAAGCGTATGGACATGAACACCTAAGGACAGATACAACTAAGCGTAAGTGACAACAAAGCCAATGATAAAAGAAAATATAACCAGATTGTTCTTGGAGAATACTTCCCCAATCATTACACGCCTTGTATTAGTCTTCCGATATGTTTTCAAATGAAAATGTTAACTTTGTGATCTAGTTTTTTTTTTCATCAGGAGCAGTTCTCACACCTTTACCCAGCGAAGTGGTGCATATATGTGTGGATCTTAGAATGTTGAAATAAGACAAATGGATACCTCAATAGAGTTAGGATGAAGTTGGCAATTCTGATATTTGACTTGATCAGCAATCAAGCGTACAGCTTGCACGGTCAGCTCACCACCATGTTTCCCTTCATTGGAGAAAAGAGACCTAATAGTAGAGCAACAGAGTCTCCTGCAAACACAAACAGGCGCAACAAGTGAGTCAGATAGGGACCAAATAAATGCAATTGCAGCAAAATGACATGACTATGACAAAAGGGATATTAACACTTCTACTATGGGTTATAATTCATGATATCTCAGTTGAACATTATTCGTGATCTCTGCAAAAGGGTTAGAATAACCAGGACCTTACGACTTCGTCTGGGGAGCTAATATTTCTGACAACAGAACTTAATAGGTTATCACGGTAGTTGAAGTGAGGTTTCGCATCCAGCAATGTACAAATGCACCGAGTGGCAACTTGGTTATATACTGACTGCTTTTCAAATGCAATCAACTTCTGCAGATATGACTGTCAAGGACATAAGCAGCACAGGAAAATGTGTTATAAATATATTCAGAGGAAACAAGAATCAAATATATTTATATGCATACCTTGTACGCTTTTAATAAAGTTGACTCATAGAACCGGGTTTTCTTTACTTCCTTTGAGATCTTCATCTCGAGCTCCTTTTCTGTAGGAAGTCTAATCCGATAGCTGACACCACCAACAAAATCAAAGATGTAAATTCTAACATCAAAGAGGGGGAGAACTACGAGACTGATTAGCAAATAAAATGGGGGAAAAATTGATAAAATTACCCAGGAATAATATCTTTAAATACGGCCAACACAGATAGCAAGCCAAGTTTCACTATCTTTGTATTCTCATCTTTGGAGATGTCTAACATTTCCTTTAAGGATTTTATGTTTGCCTCTGGATCAGATAGTAGTTGCACTCCCAACTCTGCGAGTTTGTTTTTTTTATTTTCAAACGTCTCTTCAGCAGATAGTTCTTCTTTCACTTCTGCCTGACAAAAGAAGAAAATTATTCACATGTTAAAAAAATGATAAAAGTAATATATAAAAAACACTGTCAAGGCTTGAAATCACAAAAGACCCCATTCTCAGCATAATCAAGTCCAACAATTGAATCCAGTTTCTTTTGATGGAAAGGTATTAACAAGGTCAAGATGCAGAAAGCTTTCAAAAATGATGATCAGTAAAAAGCATGTCAACGAACGAAAAAATGAAACTTTTAGCAACTTAATAAATGAAAGAGAATTAGTGAGACTCAAAACAGGCATCACCAGAACTGCTGCTTGGGGTGTTTCTTCCTCTTGTATGATCTCTTTAGGCAATTCCTTCTCTTGTTTCTTTGCCTCTTTTTTATTCTTTTTAGCTTTTGCTCTCCTTTGAGATTTGTTCAATGTATTTTCATCTTCAAGAGCATTCTCCACTGCTTCATCTGTGTCGCCCTTAGCTAGTTTTGATGTCTTTGACACTGAACCATTCCAGAACACAAGCAGTAGGCACAAAACAGAAAGACCACCCATAAGAAATCTAAGATTGTGTCATTAAAAAGGACAAAATATAGTTTTCGTTGATTACCAGTTCGATAGTGGAGTTTTCCATCTAAAGTCTTGACAGGGAGCACATCAACAGGATCCACTTGGATCTCGTTATTCCCCTTCTCTTCTTCATGTGCCTTCTTCTTTGATCGTTCTTCCTCATACCTATCCTCCACGGTTTTTTGCTCACCAACGCATTGCCTGGCATCAGCACAAACAAGGTATCATCAATACAGAGATTGAAGATAACCACTGTTTATAACAAGACCTCTTTTTTTTCATTCAAACAATCTAATCAGATAAGATCATCGTAGCCCCTTCGCTAATAGCTTCAGGATATATATTGAACACGAAACCACTACGCTAACTCAAACTATGAGCAATTATATCAACCACTAACTCGGAATGAATCTAAAATTGGACCAGCAAATAAGTACGAAAAGATTCAAACTCGACCAGGATATAGCAAGTGCTGCTTCTGGTATATTGCACGCTTATACAATATATACAATGAAACAAAATCAACCATAACACTCAGAATCACCAAAATGCAGAAAATTCAGGAAGAAAGCACGAAACATCTCGAAAGAAATATGCGCACCTGTTAATAGCACCGGTGTCAATTCGAGCGATGGCTTGGGCGTACTTAGTGTTCTCTTCGACGAACTTCAAATCCTCGTCGGAAAACTCAATATCCTCTTCCGGTACATCCGGCGGAAGCAGAGGTGGAGGTATTATCTTCTCCTTACGTCGATTTTTCCTCATTATCCCCAATAGTTCAGCAGCAGCAGCAACAGAGAAGAGGTATTAGTGAAATTGACAAGTGAAAACTGTCTGCACCAAATCGAATAACATTAGGGTTTAGGGTTTTTGTCCGGCGAACGAAAATAGTAAAATAATATCAAAATGATACATCCTCCGAATGGGCCAAGCCCATTTATGGGTAACGTAAAGTTTATATGGACGAAAAAGGGTCTCGATGGGATAACGTTTCCACCTGAGAAACGATACGTATTGAAAAATAATTGATTTCTAATTTTCGGAAGCTTCCATAACGATTTTCTTTTCAAGGGACTAATTATTACTAAAAATAGGGGGAGGGGAATTTACATTTCACAGATATTGTTTTTTTTCTTTTTTTTATTTGGGTTTTGCCTGAAAAGCACAGATGAAATAATAATAAGCCAAAAACAATAAATGAAAGAGGCTGACACGTGGATTTTAAATGTTTTCGTAAAGGAAAAACCAAAATTCATAAATGTCAGCAGGAGCATTAATTACTATTTAATAGATGTCACGATCCAATTAATTGAATTCGTTTCCATTAGGATGACTTTCTCAATTTCTCTACTTTTATTTCTCAGTTCTCTTATTTCTTTCTCAGTTTTATATATCCAATGTAATATATAGAAAATAAAATAAAAATCTGCGAGAGCGAACTTTAAATTGTTATCCGAAAATTTTCTTACATGAAATTAGTAGCTAGGACAATTTCCAGTTTCCAGGGAAGAGGTGTCCTATGCATTTTAAAATAGTGTTGTCATGTAATTATAGACGTAAACTTAATTTCGTAACTGTTGACATACGAAAATTATACACAAGATTTTTATTTTTGATAAAGGCTAATATCAACACGGTTTAACAAAAAAAAAAAAACATATATTATACTTTGTGTTTTTAAACGCCACAAACACAGAAATGTTAAAAGCCAAAACTTTATAAGCTACGTATGAAATATTATTATATCTGGTCCCACTCTTGTTTATTTAAATTCCACCATAAATCAGACTCATCTACTCGTCGACCGTAATAAAAATATCGGATTACCTCAAGTCCATGCATATATATATATATATATATGTTGATCGTTATTATTGCATTGTTACGTTTCCTTACGTCGTCGACAATTATTTTATTATAAAAAGCGTTTAATATTTTTATTTAGTGCTTATCTGCAGATATTCATACATATATATGAATATGTGTGCAATGTTGACCTAAGAAGTTAGGTCAGCATAATTTGAATGACCTTATAACTAAAATTAAATATTCCGTAATTAACCACACAAAAATTATAACATTAAATTTAACAGTTGTCCCATTTAATTCGGCTTTTCTATAATCAATTTTTGTCGAAACACAGATTGAATATTGTTTTAGCCGTTTTTGGGTTTGTTGAGGGCATCATGCATGCAAACCACTTCATCGTTTCATTTAGTAGTCATCAATTTTCTAAATCTTATTTTTTTTCTAGAAATTAATAACCACTCAGATAAGAGAGGTTTTTGGATCCAAGTTCAGAAGTATTAGTAGTATATATTAACGAATTAATATAATTGTCAACAACAACAAAAAGTTTTTTTTTATACAAAAGACAAAACGAATTTAGATGAATAAATACAATGAATGTAACTACCGTTCAACCAACCATGCATGGACTTTGGGTTATTCAAAGTATAAAACTAATAATATGACGGGATAATTGAATTAAACATAAATAATCATAATATGATTAAATCGGTTGATCCTTAAAATCCATATTTCTTTTTCTAAATAAATTCTACCGATTAGTATTTTTGTTTTGGTTGTTCAACTAACGCATTTCCAAAATAGCGCCCTTAAAATCCATCGCGTATTCCCCATCAATTAATTTTTGGCTTTCTTTCTTTTCGGTTTTACAAAATAAACCCTCTGATTTTTTTTATCTATCATTTACAACATATCATCAAGACCCCTAAAAAATGAAAGATGCTCAAATTAAGCCCCATAAGTTTCAGATTGATATATTGAGATCAATCTTAGGCTTCTTCATGGAAGAATTCGCAGGCAAAGGAACAATGGTATCGCATCTCGGACATCTCGGGTTATTCTTCAGCACCAAAACGTAAGACAAACAACCGGGACAACCAGCCGCCACCGGTGACGCAGCCTCCGTCGTCGTCCGATGATGATGATCGGAGACAGTAAAATCGTCCGGCGATTTCCGTTTCTTGAACATAGCCGGATCTTTCTCCGCTCTCTCGAGAGCTGATTTTACCTTTTCCAGCGTGCAAACGCTCTGGAAATTACGGTTCGGTGACAAGGAGAGAGGACGGGCGGAACGAGATGGCGGGAGGAGTTTCAGTTCCGGCATGGTGTCGTCGAAGAGGTTTAGCAAAGGCTTCGCCTGAGAATTGCTTGGATTCGGAGGATAATTCAAATCCTGAAACGTCGGTACTGTTTGATTGGATTGCTCCGCGTTTGTTATTGACGACGAGCTCGTCGAATTGCATCGTTGCAAATAAACTTTCCCTGACTGTTCAAAAACCACAAAACATCAATCAATCTACGAAAGTATTCAAAAGAAAATACGAATCGCGAAACTATTTAAAAATTTGAAATCTACAACTCTCTGTTCGTTCGATTGTCCATCAAAAAATTCAATCGGGAAGAAATTAAAAAGCGGAAGAGAGCAATCAAGCGGAACCTTCAAATCCAGACGTTTCTCCCATCCTGTGGGGACTTCAAGGTCAAGGTCAAGCTCTAGTGACCGATCACCTCCTCCTCCTCCTCCTTTTCCAAGGAGATCGCGGGTCATCAGCGCCGCCGTCGATTTCGCTCCGGCGGATTCTTTCACCGCCGCTCGATCATCTTTGTAACAGCTTAGTAACCGTACGAGGGAGCTGACGTCAGCAGCCATATCAGAATTGGAGAGAGAGACTAATGTGCTGTGTAAAAAACACAGAGAGAGTTATATAGACGGAGCCAATATTAAGAGCCGAAATGTAGAAATATAGTGTAGGGAAAAAATTGAATGCGGCACGTTATATAATTTTAAATTTTAATTAACTGCTGTAATTTATTATTCAATATTTCATAATTAATGTTTTTGCTCGGATTTTATTTTTGTTTATTTTTATTTCGAAAGTGATTTACTTACTTTCTCTAGTGTACAAGCTAATATTAATGAGGGGGTTACATTTATCGTTGTACCATTATTGACTAGCATTTAAATTTAATGAATTTATTGTGTGTTGATCTTTCTAACCTTTTTTTCTTTCTTTCCCCTGCTTCACGCTCTACACGTTTCCTCACTAGTATTCGATTTCTTATACCCTTACCATATTGTTCTCACATTTAAATTTCAATTTAATTTTGTTTTACCATTTTTTGCATTAATTTAGAAGGTGGAAATGTCATAACATAAATAAATACACCATAAAAATAATCTTAGATAAAAAGACCGACCAAACAAGCTACAAAGGATATTAAGAAGCAAGTTGTCCAACCCAAAAAAAAAAAAAAAAAGATAAAAGAAAATCATTTTTATCTTCCAAACGATCATCAACATAAAAAATGGAGAGGACCGAAATAAACTCAACAAAGTAGCAAGAAGAAAGCTATATGCCGAACTGAGATAATACTGGATCACATAACCAAACTCAGGTAAAAACATCATTCAAGAGTAAACAAACATCTCGAAACACCCATGCAATTGTCACAAATAAGCTAACTATGAAGAGAAATTTGACCAATCTACTGGTTTTTTTTTTTTACCATGTCCACCAGAACTGAACAGTTTGTCTTGGTTAGAATCGAAACATTTTTATTTACATTTGATCCCATAGTTTTATCCTATATCACTAGCCACACCATTATCGATCCATGTTATATCGAAATTTGGTATTTTAATAGGAGAATTAAAGCGTCACCTTAGTATTTATGTTTTTCCAGTTTCTTAGTTTCCTCAATTAAGTTTGTTTTTACAACTATAAGCTTGTAATAAATTGAAAAATAGTGGTTTAATATATTAATAATATTTTTTTAAAAAAAAATTGTAATAAATTAATAATATTTATCTGCATTTTGATAAATAAATAAAATAGTGGTCTAACACAAAAAGCTTTATGATTAGATAATCAAACATAAATCCATTACAATTTTATTGAAATACTGTTCAAGATAGTCTTGAATTATCCATTTCTGAAAATAGAATAATAGTTATGTTATTTTCTTGTAGTAACTGTTAGAAGAAGAATCATCGAATGGAAAGAGGGAATTATGGGGGAAAGAGCCAAAGTGTATTAAATTCAATAGAGAGAGAAAGTGAGACGCATTAAATGCTAAGCGTCTCTCCATAATTACTTTTAATACCTCTCTCTAATACTTCAATTAGTGATTGACTAATTAATTTTTCTTAGTCATAACCGTAATTAATTATTATATAATATATTTCAAACTAATAAATTTTATTATTTAAAAACAAATTATAATTTAATTATATCTATCATTTATAGTTAATAATTTTTAATAGTTCTAAATTAATAGTAACTCAATAGATTCAATTGTTTCTTGAAATTTACAATTTTAAATTTTTGATTAACAAAAATACATTAAAAATTAAAAATTTATCTTTTGAAACATTTTTCTAAAAATATTTTTGAAACAGATGAAATAATGATTAATGTTTAATTATGTAATTACATATACGAAAGAATATCGATACAGTTTTTTAAAATTCTTCATTTAATTGCCGTTTCGAATTTCTTTTCTTGTTGTGGACTTTCAAAACACGTCAGCAACACTTCCTAAATTGTTTACACATTACAATCACGAGCAAAACTACACCGACATTATTTCCGTTTTTTTTTAAAAAAAAAATTGGACTATAGTTAAAATTAATGGCTAATAAAAGGTGGCAAAATATTAATTAATTGGCTTTTAAGGAAATAGGAAGGTGTAAGCATTTAAGAACAGAGCCAAAGAGCTTTGAATAATAAAGTTGGGAAGTTTTATTTTTTCTGTTTTCTATTTAGGCTCTTAGAGGGTGACGAAGTGATGATGTTCACGGACGATATTCATAACACCTAACATTTAAAGACCAGCCTTTACTTGCTTATACACACACAGTCACACATACACAAATACACACGTATGTGTGATAAAAAAAGTTGACTTTTCTTTATTGGGATTGATCAATGGACGTAAGAAAGTTACTACCATTAAATAGCTTCAACTAATTGTAACTTCTCTTTGAATAAATTATTACATTATTTGTTTGGGGATCAAGTTTATACTATATACATATACTAAACCTTTTTCTGGAGTTTTTTTTTTTTGTATTTTTTGGGTGAGGATGCTTACTCCTAATAAGGCGGCTGGTCCTAATGTGTAACCGTACCAATATAAAATAAGTTGCAGTCTGAATTAAATTTGGTATATTGATATTTATATGGCAGTGAGACTGGTCTTAGGATTTCAATGCTTTTAATTGGGTGACTGGTGTGGTTATTAAATTGTAATTTAAATGATATGAAATTTATTTAAATGCATGTAATAAACCTTAAATTCATAGGCCTTTACTGATTCGGCAGACTATTTAATTATTAAGATTTTTTAAAAATATATGAGTTCTCCATTTTTTGTTTAGGCTGGAGTGGAAAAGTTACAATGCATGTCTTTTTTTTTTATTAAAATCTAATGACAATTACACATATATATTTTTATATATTTATTTCCTGGATATCCAACAAAGCATTCCAAATTTCGAATATCCAAAATAGATTGATCGGGCAAATTACTAAAACATGATATCAACAAAGACTCACATGAAACCCAAGGAGTGATAGTTTCAAACGGATTTTTAGGTAATACATATATATTTTTAAAAATATATTTAGATTGAGAATTAAGTTTTTTTCCTTCTATGAATTCTATTATTAGTTTATTTTAACTACTATTTTTCCGTTTCAGTTTATATACTATTTAAAATATTTGTCACGCAATTTATTTGGCAATTGGGATTCAATAATATTTATTATTCTTTTTATTAATTTAATTAGAAATAAAGAGATAATTCAATAGAAATATTGTATTAGAATCATAAACCGACATTTTCTTCAACCATAAAACAACATTTATTTCGTAACAAATATATATATATATATATATTAAAATTGTATATAATAATTCATAAATGTACAAAATCACTTAACTTTGTATAATTAACTGTAGTATACACTTTACAGTACATTGTTTCTTGCTACTTACCGTTACAACTCGACTATAAAATATACTCCATTAATATTTTTCGTTTACAATCATCGCCAAACTAAGATTCAGTTCATTATTAAGATCAAATTAATTATGATTACCCTTATTGTAGTTTATTATAATCGCCATCCAAATATTTGTAGCTCGGGGGTTTCAAATAGATAGGCCAATTTAGAGTGTACTAAGCCCAGTAATATTAAAACAAGGCCCAAGTACATCGTATCCCATGTTTATAATTCCTTTTTTTACTTGTGATCAGGAAAAAAAACCCACCACTATTAAGCAAATGTTCTGCCAACCCAAGCCTGGATAATATTTTGTTTGTTTAAGATCTCATGTGTTTCAAGATTAGGTGTCTTACTTGGTCCTCTTAAATCTTTAGTCCAACGTTAACTTGTACTTGGAAACTCTTGTTTATGTGACTATTAGATCATCTAAGTTCTGATTTCCTTGTGTTCCCCTTTCTAAACCTTCTTATTTAATCTCATATAAATATTTTTTTATAAACTAATAAACTTTTTTTATTGTTTGTGTGTGAAAGATTATGAGCTATTTGAACTGGCCCGGGAGTTATTATTTATGGATAATTCGGTTTTGATTAAATAAATCGCCGTTATTTCATATACATGTATGTAACAAACGCCACAAATCAGTATACGAATTAATACTATATTAAGGTTTGGAACTTGTTAATATTGATATCACAATATATGTTAATCATAGGATTAAAACGTTCGCGGATATCACAATATATATTAATCATAGGATTGATAAACCCTTATTATGAAGTATGAGGACACACCACACAGTCACAGAGCCTTAGCTAAAATCTGAAATTTGAAGTCAGTAACACACTCAAAACTGATTTTGACGTATGTGTTACTATTACCAGTAGCAACACACGAGCTTTCGTAATAAGCTTTACATAAATTTCATTTCACTTTTATGAAATCTTTTATGCCAGTTTCCATCGTTTCGATAAGGTCCATACTCCATATGAACATTGAAAAAAAAAAAATATCACTTTTGTCCACTAAGAGTTTATTTTACTATTTTTAATTTGTAATAAAGCTTTCCACTCATAGTTTGTTCACCAACTTTGTGATTACCAACAGTCGCATAAAAACGCAAAACCCATAAACCGTCATTTTTGTTTATGTCGAACCAATAGACTTGTATTTATATAATTTTTGAACAAAACATTTATAACTTATACTATGTAGTAGTGAATAATAGATGGCAACTACTTAGAATAATTGTTTGGTTTGTTACTTCGAGTTAAGTTCAGTTATCGGTGATACTTAATGCTCCAAACATTAATTATTTTTTGGAGTACATAGTGATAGTAGTAGTGAATAAGTATATATTACAACTACTGAGAATAATTTTGGAATGGTTAGAGAGAAATTGATTTAAGTAATGAAGGTTTGGTGATATTAAGTAATTAACGTAGCCAAGTGCCAACAACAACACCAAACCCACCAAACATTAAAAAAGTAAAAAAAAGACCTAAGTCTCTGACCTTTTCCACTCTCTTTAGTCTAATAAGTTTGGTGAATTCGTTCACTATGCTCACACATATATACTACATCGCTTTTTGGTATTTTCGGTTGTGATTTGAAATTACTCTACAACTTTTTATATTACTCTACAACTTTTTATATAGCATTTGAATTTCTTCTTCTTTTTTTTTTTTGTTTGTACGTCAATTTTTAATTTATTTAAATATTAGAAAACGTACCTTTTATATTTTTCTTTAACCATGTAGTTCCAATATACATTTAATTAAATCAATAGGCCTGAGTTACTGACAAAATATAAATATATTAATTCCATGGCATGAGGGACGCATTATCAAAAGTTAGACAGCATTGTTCATGAGAGTTAATATATTAATCCTTGTGTTGGAACTACATGGTTACGGGATATCTATATTCAAAAGTTGGTAATTATGCATGGAGCCACATTGCTTAGAAAAAACAATATTATAAAATCTCATTGCATACCTTAAGCTAATTCTTAATTAACAAGTTGTAGCTTTAGATTCCTAATTAGAGAAAAACACTACCTAATAAGAAACAGAATGATATATGATATTTATTGCCCCCACTTTATAAATATTATTGATTGATAGTCTACACCTGTGATTCGAGAATTAAAATTAGTTTGCTCTTTTTTTCTTTTTAAGAATGTTTCTAATAAAAGTAAGATATTAAATGAACACATGTCGACATCTAGTTTCACATTAGCAAAATTACCTAAGACAGTTTGAAAAAAAAAATGTTAAATTTTATAACTTTTATCTGGGACGCTAGTTTTAGTTATTAAAAAATAAAAAATACTAGTATTTACGATTTTACTTTTACAAGAAATGTGAAAAATTCATGCATCGCTGTTAAAAGAAAAGATAAGTTGCATGCATCACGTGGATGCC
Source organism: Streptanthus diversifolius (assembly GCA_039880935.1). Classification (NCBI taxonomy): domain Eukaryota; kingdom Viridiplantae; phylum Streptophyta; class Magnoliopsida; order Brassicales; family Brassicaceae; genus Streptanthus; species Streptanthus diversifolius. The sequence continues at coordinate 895,123 of JAXGFM010000015.1, read as the reverse complement.
AAATAATCAACCATAACACAGGCAACCTAAATTTTCACACCTCAACAAATCTGATTTTGACATTTATCAATCCCTTTGTTTACATTCATCTTTCTCTGGTCAAGATCACACTCTTACCTCTCATTACGGATTCTACTTAGTAAAAGTGAATCACAAAATTAAGTGTATATATAACATATTATAGAAAGAGAGGGGGGAGTGAGAGAGAGAGAGAGAGAGAGAGAATGGGGAAAGGAAGATCACCTTGTTGTGACAAGACCAAAGTGAAGAGAGGTCCATGGAGCCCAGAAGAAGACTTGAAACTCATCTCTTTCATTCAAAAGTTTGGTCACGAGAACTGGAGATCTCTCCCCAAACAATCTGGTATGTTGTTGCTTTGTGTTCATTTAATGGATCAAGATCAAAGCAAAGCCTCTTCAATGGATTTCTTTCTTGTATGATTCTGAATGTATATATATGCAAAATGAAGGTCTATTGAGGTGTGGGAAGAGTTGTCGTCTAAGGTGGATTAATTACCTCAGGCCAGATGTGAAGCGAGGTAACTTCACTGAAGAGGAGGAAGAAACAATCATCAAGCTTCACCAGAATTATGGGAACAAGTAATTAAATCAGTACTCTAAGCTCTGTATATATGCTTCTTTGTGCTCCTGGTGGATCAAAAAAGTGATTTGATGTTGATATTTTCGATCAGGTGGTCGAAAATCGCTTCTCAACTTCCAGGAAGAACAGATAACGAGATCAAGAATGTGTGGCATACCCATCTAAAGAAAAGACTTGTTCAGAGCTCAGCAATTGCAGATGAACCGGCCTCGCCTTGTTCGAGTGATTCTGTGTCTCGTGGGAAAGAGGATAAGTCTCAAGCAGAAGATTGTTTGAACACAAAGACCTCTCAGGAATCTACTACTTCAGTGTCTTCTGGTGGTTCCGACAACTCAAACCAACAAGATGATCCAATGATAGGACTCTTGTTCGAGTATAGCGAATTTACTGACATTATTGAAGAGGTAGACAAACCCGATCTCCTGGAGATCACTTTTGATTCAGATCCTGAAATTTGGAGTTTCTTAGATGGTTCAGACTTATTTCAACAATCCGGTGCAAACGATAACAGCTCAGCTTCAAGAGCAGAAGAAGAGTCTGATGATGAGGACGAAGTCAAGAAATGGTTCAAGCACCTGGAAAGCGAACTCGGGTTGGAAGAAGATGATAATCAACAGCATGAACAGGTAACACAAGACGAGGAAGAAGAAGAACAATCATCATCATCACTCTTGAAGACCTACGAGCTCATGATATATTAACAATTCCAAATTATGATTCGCTTTACGGGTTATATATTTGCACCGATGACCAGAAAGATACTTATTATTCTCGATATCAATATTTAAAGGAAATTTAGGAAATAGAGAAAATGTATTCCATAGTCTCCCTACTGTCAAGAATGTTACATCTCTCCGAATGTTTCTTGTTTCTTGAAATTCAATGGAGACAGACAAAAACAGGTTGTACGTTTATTTTGTAGTCATGTATAACTATTAGATTATTTTGTAACTATGTACAAATACAAGGTTTATTTTGAAGTTAAATATGAATACAAGGCTTATTTTGAAATTCTGTATAAATAATAGGTTTATTTTGCATTATTTCCTAAAACCCTATAAATATTAAAATTCCCGGTGTTTATCGTCAGGACGAGACGGCGACCGAGAAAGGTTGGACTTGATACAACTTGACCGGTAGGGTCAATAGAATCGGGTCGGGTCATATAGTGTTGGGTTGGGTCAATTTTTGTTTGCAGGCTAGACACCACTCTAACGCTGTTTTCTGCTTCGAGAATTGACTTCAATTTCGCGGTTCCATCTGTTCTCTGACTCGAGATTCTCTACTTGGGTTTTGTATAATTGATTGGATTGAATGGAAAAATCCGTCGTAGTCCGCCGTGAAACCAATGGAGACGACGTTGAAGGAGAAGCAGAACGAGATGCCGTCTTTGCACAGCTCAAAGTTCTCTGCTTGGAGCTTCTAAGCCTATCGCAAAACCCTCAAAAGGATCCGGCCATGATCCCTGCGTTGCTCAACCTCCTCCGCCGTTCTCCTCCGTCCTCTCTCCAGTCCTTCTTCCAGTAAATATTCCCCATATTCGCAAATGCCCTCTTTTGCTTTCGACATTCGAAAGCCAAGTGACAACTGTTTTGCTTTATATACGTTTCAGCTACACTTTGTTCCCATTGCTTCTTCTGCTAGATGCCGCAGTAGCTTGCAGAAGTCAGGGGAATAATAAGCTGGAAGAATTTCCAAAAACACCTTACAGAGTGAGTGATAAAGTTGCAGAAGGTGTAATCTCTTGTCTTGAGGTTCTTTTAAATAAATGCCACATCGGATCCGTTGATCAGGTGAGTTGATTTGGAACTCCCACTCGCCTTTTTTTTTTACTCGTTTCGATAACATATTTAAAGCTTAGTTATGGAAAACTGTATGCTGAAAAAATTCTCCTTCAGATGGTTGTAATTATGAAGAAGTTAACTAGTGGTGCTATTTTAACGCCATCTGAGGCTGCTGAAGAGTTTCGCGAAGGGATCATCAAATGTTTCCGGGCGATGATCTCTGGTCTGCTTCCATGCTCTGATGATTCTTGCTCTTGTAAGCGCACTATTGGCTGGCCTCAACTGTCAGATAGAGGAGATTATCAAACTCAAATCTCAGAGTCTTTGAAGTATAATTTAGAAACCCGAGATTGTTTGCTTGCGTTTCTTCAGTCTCAGTCTGCTTTGGCTGCTGTGGGTCATTGGCTTTCCATTCTTCTCAAAGTAACACTCTTTTCTCCCTTTGCTTTCCTTTTTCTTTCATCTGGAAAAATGTGGATGTATATGTTTTAAAAGTAAATCAATTTTGGATCCACTGCACAAAGGTGGCTGATGCCGAGGCTTCTCGAGGACATCGAGGAAGTGCACACCTTCGAGTTGAAGCCTTTATGACCTTACGGATACTTGTGGCTAAGGTAACTATTAAATTATGCATACATGATTTAATTCATTGCTTTTCTTAGAATGGAAACCATTTTGAGGAAAAATATCTTCTGAACCATTTCTGACACGTATGGGTCCTAATAAGAACAGGATTCTTTCTGTAGATTGGTACTGCTGATGTGTTGGCGTTTTTTCTACCTGGTGTTGTTAGCCAAATTGCCAAAGTGTTGCATGTTTCAAGAGCAATGATTAGCGGAGCTGCAGGAAGCGTTGATGCATTGGACCAAGCAATTAGAGGTTTAGCCGAGTTTCTTATGATAGTCCTTGAGGATGAGGCTAATTCATCGGCTCTCGGTATTTGTGATGATGATCAGAAGTTGCAGAAGGATGAATCTGCATACTTAATTTTGGCCAAACTTCGTTCTCTGACAACAAATTCAGGGCAGAGCGACGAGCTGACAGAAACTACAAGCCAAGAGATTATTAAAACCATCAATGTACACGAAAAATCCAGTCAGAAACTGAGTCGTGACTCCTTTCATGTTGAACGTACAAAGGAATGGTTAGAGAACACAACATCTCACGTGAATAAGATGTTGTGTGAGACATTTCCTCATGTATGCTATTTACTTTTCCCGTGCTTAGTTCATCACTTTTATCCCAAATCCTTTTGTACCGTTTTTTTCTGAGTGGCGAATCTTATTTGGTTTCAGATTCTTATTCACCCAGCTGGCAAAATTAGATGGGGATTTCTAGAAGCAATACGTGGACTGCTATCTAAGAGCCCTCGTTCGTTGAAGGGTGCCAGACTTGTGATGTTGGTAAGTTCATAACTAACAACACCACATGATGTTAGAGACTTCCATGACAAGGATTTTGCCACTGGATGAATTTCTTATTATGATGCAGGAATGCGTATGTACTCTGGTTGTTGATGACTCCGATGAAGTCTCTGTAGCAGCCCAGGAAATTCTTGATCACTTATTCTCTGAACGTACTAAACATCAGGTAGAGAGCGACATAATCAAGATTTTTAGCAGGTATCGTTCTCTTTACTGTTATATTGTTTCTTTCCTTTCAAGCTCAGTATTCAGGTCTCTTAACCTATATGTGTATTTATTTTCCTTCCGTGGCTTGTTAATGACAGACTACTGGAGAGGCTTCCGAAAGTGGTTTTGGGGAATGAGGAATTGCCTGCACTTTCGGTGGTGAAGCAGTTACTTGTAGTCACTTATTACTCTGGTCCTCAATTTTTGGCGGATCATCTTCAGTCTCCCGTATGTATTCTTTCTTGTGACGCTCATAGGTTTGGTTGCTTCATTCTTCTATCAGCGAAAATCCAGTGCAAAAACCAAACATGATCTAATAATGGCTTGCGATATATGTTTGCGCTTCTTGCCGTTCTTTTATGTAGATAACAGCTAGCAGATTCCTGGATATATTTGCACTCTGTCTGAGCCATAATGCAGCATTCACTGGTTCTCTTGAAAAACTCATGGCAGAAAGGCCGACTTCATCGACAGGTTACCTCCCTTCCATCACAGAATTAAAAATGGGGTTTCGGGAGACCAGTCGCAACTACGCTGAATCAGATCAAGGAAAATTGGAGATATCGCAGACCACTTGCTTTATGTTACCTCAAATGCCGCCTTGGTTCTCTTGTGTTGGTAGTCAGAAGCTCTACGAGATGCTCGCTGGAATCCTTAGACTTGTAGGTTTATCCTTAATGGCAGGTGAGTTCGAATTCCTTTGAAACCATCTCAGATATTATTCTGCTGTTAACTTATAGATGAGTTAGTTACTGATAGTAAATGATCTCGTTGTGTTGCTAGGACTTGAAAACGATGGCAATTTGGCAGTCATCCTGGATATTCCTTTGGGGTTTTTTCGTAGATTGGTTTCAGAAGTTCGTTTAAAGGAGTATAACGGAGAAGACTTGCAATCATGGTGTAATCGAATTGGTTCAGGACAGTTAGTTCGCCAGGCGGCAACTGCTGCTTGTATCTTGAATGAGATGATTTTTGGTCTATCAGATCAAGCAACTGATGCTCTCTCAAGACTGCTTCGGAAGTCAAGAAAGGGAAGAAACAAACTCTCCTGGGAAATCTCAAGGAACAAACGTGCAAAAACTCACCTGATTGATTGCGTTGGTAAAATTTTGCACGAATACCAATCTTCTGAAGTGTGGGATCTCCCCGTAAACCAAAAGACAGGTCCTGCGCAGACAGATACCGATGTTCATCATATTAATCTGCATTTCTTAAGGGACACTGCAATGCTACACCAAGTTATAATAGAAGGAGTAGGTGTGTTTTCGTTGTGCCTTGGGAATGATTTTGCTTCCAGTGGATTTCTTCACTCTTCGCTTTACCTTCTGCTTGAGAGTCTTACGAGTTCGAGCTTCCAAGTTAGAAATGCTTCTGACACTGTCTTACGTCTTCTTGCTACCACCTCCGGCCATCCCACAGTGAGAATTTATGATAACGTAATTGGATTCTAGCACAACACAATACCTTTTATTTTAATTAAAAACTTTCCCTTCTTTGTTTGTATGTTTGCAGGTAGGGCATCTGGTTGTAGCAAATGCGGATTATGTTGTTGACTCTATCTGTCGTCAGCTGCGCCACCTGGATCTTAATCCTCATGTTCCAAGTGTTCTTGCTGGTATGCTTTCTTATATCGGCGTTGCCCATGAAATATTGCCTTTGTTGGAGGAACCGGTAAGCCCATTTGCAGTGAACCGTTTTATTCTTTCATGAAATATTGCCTTTGTTGGATCTTAATCACCCTCCGATATAATCAGTGTGTTAAAAAAACGTTCTTTTTTTCCGTTCGGGGGTGATCTGCAGATGCGATTGGTTTCTCAAGAACTAGAGATTGTTGGTAGACAACAGCATCCAAATCTAACTTTACCCTTCTTGAAGGTAGATTGAATCTTCTACAGTCTTTAAAAATCACTTATTTTCATGGTCTAAAATAACATCACAGTTTTTGTTGGTGCTTCTGATAGGCTGTTGCTGAGATTGTAAAAGCATCAAAGAACGAGGCTTGTCTTTTACCAGATGGGGCCAAGTCATATAGTGACCAGGTTAAGACCAAAGCATCTGATGCGATAACATCGATGCAAGAGAGAGGTTCAGATTCTGAGAATAAATTTAACGAGGAAGAATGGGAAAGCATACTTTTTGAACTAAATCGTTCTAAAAGATACAGACGCACAGTTGGATCGATCGCCTCTTCATGTTTAATTGCAGCCACACCTCTCCTTGCATCATTAAATCAAGTTTCATGCTTGGTTTCTCTCGATATAATCGAGGTACATTGGTTTTCTTGAGCTCTATCTAAGACATTTCCGCAAGAACTCAGTCAGTAACTAATTCTACAGGAAGGAGTAGTGACGCTGGCTAAAGTAGAGGAAGCTTATCGAGCTGAGACAGAAACCAAAGAAACAATCGAAGAAGTCATTGAATTTGCTTCACTCTATCAGCTTAAAGACTACATGAATGCTACCGACGATGGAGCAGACGAAAACCGGCTTTTACCCGCTATCAACAAAGTCTGGCCATTCTTTGTTGCTTGCATACGAAACAGAAATCCTGTGGTACAACAATCTCTCCCTTTCTCTTCGTTTATCTCTAGACTCGACGGATTTAAAACCTGCTGGATTTTCCACAGGCTGTACGGAGATGCTTAAATGTGATAACTCGAGTCATTCAAACATCTGGAGGAGATTTCTTCTCACGTCGTTTCCGCAACGATGGCCGGGACTTCTGGAAGCTTTTAACAACATCTCCGTTCCACGATATGACACCGAAGAACCTCCGAGAAGAGAACAAATCAGTTCTCCGGCTTCCTTACAGAACCATTTCTGTATCTCCTGAGTCAGCTGCTTCTTCCATTGCTGAAGTTTCCAGCTTGAAAGTGCAAGCTGCACTTCTCGATATGATCGCCGACCTTTCCAGAGACAAACACAGCGCTTCAGCGTTAGATGCGGTCTTGAAGAAAGTTGCGGGCTTGGTCGTTGGGATCGCGTGCAGTGGCGTAACTGGGTTAAGAGAAGCGGCTTTGAATGCGTTGAGAGGTTTGGCTTGCGTTGATCCTGATCTCATTTGGATTCTCTTAGCCGATGTGTATTATTCTCTCAAGAAGAAGAGAGATCTGCGTCTTCCACCTTCGCCGGAGTTTCCAGAGATATCAATGGTTTTGCCTTCACCGCCGGAAGATTCTCCGGCGAGGTTTCTATATGTTGAGTACGGTGGTCGGAGCTATGGTTTTGAGTTGGAGTTTAGCTCCGTTGAGATCATCTTCAAGAAAATGCAGTCTCTCGTCTTTGTAGATCAAAAGCCTTGTTAATAACATACAATTCTTTTCTTTTAAATACATTTTTCTTTCCTTCTGTCGAGATATGAAACTGATTTGTTTTTTTTTCATTTAATTTTTTTGTAGAAACATACAGTTCGTTACAAAAAGTAATTAAAATTTGAAGATGATCAGTTTGATGCAAACCTTGCCTCCTTTGAATACTTCAAAGAAGCCGACTCAGATGAATGGAATTTGAAGCGACTTCAAGAAGCTTTTACTGAGGAGAAATATCATCTTATTCTCCAAGTGAGACCGGGCCGAGAAAAAGCAAGGCAGCAATACAGCTGGATCCATTAACAGGATGGAAACTACTCTGTAAAGTCAGGCTACAAACTTTGGTGCAGCCAGTCAAGCAAACATCCAAGTAAGCACGGAGTCTGTAACCCGAACCTTGACGTTCTTTTTGCCGCAATTTGGAAAGTCCCGACAGCCCCAAAGATTCGACATCTCTTATGGCGAATTCTAGCCAACAGTCTGGCAACAGGCGGAAATCTTCGTAAAAGAAAGATGTCTAAAAATAAGGAATGTCCAAGATGTGGCTGCCAATTAGAGGACACAAACCATATATTCTTCAAGTGCCCATTTGCTCGAGCTGTTTGGGCATCATCAGAAGCATGGTTCCTTTTTGCTCCTGAGGCGAGAGACTCAGTATTCTCCAATATGGCCAACTGCTTCTGGGGAAAAACACATGGATGTGATTTATTTCTATGGCCATGGATTATATGGAGACTGTGGAAACAAAGGAATGAGTTTATCTTTGAAGGGAAATCCATAGAACCTATGCAGCTCACTCATATTGCCATAGCAGAGGCATCGGAATGGAGGAAATCCCTTATCAAGGAGGACCAGTGCGACTTACCACCGCAGAACCAACCATCATCTAATGAGCATTGCAACCGTATGATTAGAGGAAAGCCTTCACCTTGGCAGCGCCCGAGTGCAGGTAAGCTAATCTGTAACATAGATGGTGCCTGGTCAAATAATTCAATAGGAGTTGGAACTGCCTGGATAGTTAGGGATGAGAATGGTAGGGTTAGATTTTTTGGAGCAAAGGTTTATCCGCATCTTCAATCTCCCCTCCATGCTGAAGCGGCTGCACTTTGTTGGGCCTGCAGATGCATGGCAAACATGAGATTAATGAATATTTGCTTCCAGTCTGATTGCTTAAATCTGGTTCAAGCAGTTAAGAACCCTTCACAATGGCCAGTCCTTGATAGCTATTTAAGCGAATTAGAAGAGGTCCTTGCAGCCAACCCATCATTCACTGTTAGTCATATTAAAAGGGAGGCTAATAGGGCAGCAGATGCAATTGCAAAATATGTAACCCAGTTTCCATTGTACTATGCCTCTATCGAACATGTATCACCCAGTTGGCTATCCCCAATTATAAGTGGTGATTTATCTGTAGCTCCGTGAGCATTTCTATTTGCAATAATATGAGTATTTGATGTTAAAAAAAAAAGTAATTAAAATTGTTCAGGTTTAAAGGGTGTTAAATTGCATTATGTTAAAAAAATGGAGCGATGTGAGATATACAAAAAATTACGGGGTCTCAATTGAAATTTTGGCATCGGAGACCCGACCCGGGACTCCTAAATCCTGATCTCGGTGCCCAAATAAAAATGAGTACATGTCGCTCCTTCTCGGTTCTCTTAATCATCTGACGGAAAATCATGGGAAGCGAACGGAGCCCGATGGAGAAGAAGAGAAGCAGATCACGGAGCGTAGATGCTTCGTCTTCCGACAGTATGTCCTCCTTCTCTATCGATATACTTTTACTTCTGTTTCGGGAGAAAATCTGCGGCTGAGGGAACTTAAATTTGTTTGTTTTGTTTCGTTGCAATTGCTTCGTTGTGTTGGGATTGATTTATCAGTCCGTGTAAGTTACGAGCATTCTCAAAATTGAATTTGTAGTTTGGCTCGAATGAAGCTCAAAATTCTGACTTGTTATATCTGTGGATGACATGATCTGTTAGTTTGACACTGTATGTTAAAATTTGTGATTTATGAATGGGCAGACGAAGAAAGAGTTAAGAGGCATCGAGAAACAGAGAAAGATGATGAGAGGAGAAGTAGGAGAAGTGAGAAGAAGAAGGAAAAGAGATCTCACAAGCACCACCGATCGAGTACATGTTTAATATTTCTTTAATCGTTTCCTATTTCTTAACTTGATGTGCGGTTGCAATAGCATGTGATGGCAAGAAACTTAATGATTTTTTGAATCCAGTTAAGTTTGTGGTATGTAATGCTTCATCTTGTTGATTCAAGCTGTTACTTTGGTGTTGTTGCTGATATCCAGTGGCGTGTTCATAGTTTTTATCCATGTCAGCTGGAGGTTTATTTTTTCTTGTATGGCCATTAACGAAGCATCACTGAGCTTTTTCCTAACCGTGTTCTCCTAGAGAGGAAAAAGGTTGTAGTCGAAACCTATTGGTTAAGGGATTATTATAGGTAGTAAGAAAGTATCTTGTCTTGGCTACAGCTAAAACGGCTGTATATCTTTCATCACATTGCTATTTTATCCTGTGTCTTTGCTTTAGTATGATCTGTTTTTCTTGCGGTTTGTTACTGACAACGAGTTCCTTCATGCTGTCATTTTGTTTTCTATCTGGTCAGCAAAGAAGTCGAAGGATGATCAGCACAAAAAGAAACATGCAGAAGGCGACCACCAGCTAGTGAGCTCTCTCTCTCTTACCCTTTTTTATACATTATCTGATAGTATTGTATATTCTTTTCAAGTATAATATGTAGTTCTTCACAGGTCTCTTCAGTTGTCTAGTCATGGTTTTAATCACAGAAGTCTTGTATGCTCTAATGTAATGCCTGACGCATATTCATCTACATTAGGATTCTGATAAAATGTTTTTCTTCTTCTCCTTTTTCCAGAAAGAGGGGATCCCAGAGCTATCAAGTGAGGACTACTTCTCTAAGAACAACGAGTTTGCGACATGGCTGAAAGAAAAAAAGCGCACTTACTTTAATGATCTCACGACCGAATCTGCACGGGAATTGTTTTCTCGCTTTGTCAAGGCATGGAATAGAGGGAAACTCGAGTCCCGATACTACGAGGGTATCTCCACTGCCCCACGAACAGCTCACAACTGGAAGATCAAGCAGAAGTGAAAAAAGCAAAACCTTCCTCTGCGGTAGTTCCACTAGTTAACTCTCTTCTTGCTTCTTGTACATTTGGAGGTTGATGATACAAGAAATACCTTCTACAGTTTGTTTTACTTAGAGCTCTTGTTGCGGAACTTAGATAGATTGTTGTTGAGAGACGTGTTTGTAGTCGGTCTACACACGGCTCCACCTAAGTTGCTGAAGAACTATCTCATAGATCCTAATGTAAACCAAATATGGTTCAGGTTAACCGATTTTGTTCCCTTTTCTCGGTATTGCAGTTCGCAAGGTTTTGATTCGAAGCAGGGTTAGTATTGTTCTATGTTCCTACCGGCCTTTGCAACATAGCATATATCTTCTGGCTTCAAATTTTGGCCTAAGTAATTTGTGTGCATGACTTCTGATTGTGGATTTAAGAGGCATTTTGAACATTGTCTAAAAGTGTTAAAGAAAACAGATTCTACACAGGGTATCAAGTTAAAAGTACCATCAATTTTGTCCAACCAGGCAGAAAAGCAAAAGACAGTATTGAGATTCTAATCTGGGTTTGTTGCGCGGCCCAGTGAAAGTTCACTCGACTTCAGCCAAGTAATCGTCGATTTCTGCCGGTGTTAGTACCCTGCACATAACAGCCTCTTTTCAGACATTGATGGCAATAACAAAGATTCTTTTATTCTATTAGTTTGGAGTACTGAACGTTACCTAAAAACTTTGTCAGCACCAATTTTGCCAATCTCAATGTTCTTGCTCGAGATTTCTCCCTCAAAACTGTGAAATAGACGAGTAAGAAAGGCACAAAGGGATGTTAGGTTTTTAGAAAAATTCTGAAATATAGAAATCACGTAGATAGAGTTTAAAAAATTCTCACCCTTCCTTCAATGTCAATATCGCCGTATGAATCGCATCATCAAGTTCCATATCTTCTGTGTACCTGATAAGAGACAAAGATGACATGACATGCTTCCAAGATCATTAACTTATATCACAAACAGTAAAACCTTATCACCTCTTCTCAAGAAAAGTCTTAGCATTCGAAACATTCTTTCCCATCGCCGAAGCTTTCCATGAGAAATAAGAACCAGACGGATCCACCTAGTGACAAATGAAATTCTGAATAAGATGTTTTTAACATAAGCACTAATGGTTATATCTCTTTAATGCTCTACATACCTGATACAGCTGTGGACCCTTGTCATCATACCCAGCCACTAGTAGAGAAACTCCAAACGGCCTAACACCACTATTAACAGGAGAAAGAAACCGATATTGTAAGCAAGATTCAGTAGTCTAGTTTATGGATACAGTTTTGCTTTAACAACATTTTCTCATGCCAAATTAATCTTACATCTATGAGCTACTAAGTAAGTCTTCTTAACCCTGTTGAGCGTATGGGAGGGAAGTAACCATATAGATTTTGAATAGCACTTACCCCGATTGCGTGAACTCTTGCATCACCGTAGCAGTTTCCCTTACAAGTTGTGTAACGGGGATGGGTTCCTGCAACAATAAATCCCCTTAGAAGTCAGAATTACGATTAAGCAACAACATATATTAACAAGAATCATCAATCCAAAGTATCTGCCGGACCAGCAAGGATTGCAGTTTCATCATACATGGATTACTATACTCCAAGGAAAGTAGATGAGAATAGAGATATTTAAGATTACTTTGTACAATCGGAGATATTGCTCAGCCTGCTTCCTGCTCTTTCGTACAAGAACTCGGAAATCGGGACCCATACCACTTCATAGAAGTAAATACCAAAGTTAGCATTGAAATGATAAGGGCACAAGCTAAGGAAAAGGCAACTTATGAGAGATACTAAGTACCCAATTCCAATTTTCAAGCTATAAAACCAAAACTGTTACCAACAAGAACAGCAGATAACCGAGGAGAAAAACCTGTATACAACTCCAATATTGGGAGTCAAATGCTGAATCTTTTGAACCTGATATAGACATCAGATTAACATTAGTTTCATAATAGTTACTATAACTATACAACCTATGAAAGTTCCACAAGCAGGGACAGAAGAAAAACCAGTAATTGCTATAAAAATTTGACCAAATTGCACATAACATTTGACCATAGGAAGAGATTATCAAACTTACAGACGCTTCATCAACCAGAATAGAGGGAAGCTTCTTTTCCGTAGCAATAACAACTCCGTTTGAAGCTGCAGAATGAAACCACATTCATGTTTATAAAAGAAAACGTTCCTTCGAATCTCTTATTTAGAATTCCATCAGGTCATCATTGACAAACCTTTAATTCCCAAAGATGTTTGGCCTGACCCAACAGCTGTTAGAGCATGTTCTATCTGAACCAGCTTCCCTGATGGGCTGTTTTCATAACCACAACAAAAATTAACCACCGAAGGAACAAATCTAAATGCTCGAAAGATATGCATCTGAATGATAAACAAGCTCATACCTGAACGTAGTGAGAGAAAACGAGTACTGACTGTCTCCCATTGCACCTTAAGCAAGCTGAAAATCTGCAAAATAGTAATCTTCTTCTAACAAATTTTCTGGGAAAAAATTTTGGAACCATAGGAAATGCTGAATCTGCAAAACTCAAAACCACAGAACATCCAACGATCCACACACTGATTTTCATCAACATAAACCCAATTAGTATAACAACTTAGTCAAACGAATTACGGCTCAGCAAGTATACTGAAGCGATTAAATCTGACAAAACTTAGTCTGACAAAAACTAGATTAATAAAAAAAAGAAGGAAGAGGTCTCAAAGAACATGTGGAAAACAGATAGAAAAAACAGATAAAACTCCAGATTAAAAATCGGAAGGGAGTCAAATCAAACTCAATGATCAACCCTATTTCAACATCCGAGGCACAAATTGCCAACTTTTTTAACCCAAAAAAATAGATTTCAATTTCTCAATTTAGGTTCAACGAGAGTAAGAAATTGCCATAAAGATACATATGATAGCATACCTTTTATGTATGGATCGAACAACGAAATGGACGCAGGAGAGAGATGAACCAAGTGCAGAAATAAGCTTTAGGTTTCTTGAAGAAAGGGTTGCACTGAGTGTCTTCACGATTTATTTTATGAGTTAAGAGGTGAAAAAAAAGGAAACAAAACGAAACGACCCCGTTTACTAAGCAGCACTTAATGGAAATTACAGAATGCTCCAATATTTATTTCTGTTTTGAGTTTCATCCTCGGGGTTTCGAGGATGGAGACACAGTTTTGGTTTAAGAATATCGATTTGGTTTGATACGGTTTACACAATCGGATCTTTTCGTCGTTTAGTTCACTTTCGGTTACGGTTCGAAGGAAAAACCCGAATCAATTAGTTAATTCGGATTGGTTTGTATAAACGCGAAGAACGGCGTTTTGTGTAACGGCCAAACACGCCCTAGTCGTGTCGTCTCTTCTTGAGCAGTTCGTGGCGGCAGCAGTAAACTTTTTGGGTTTCTTACCTGGAGAGAATCAATCTGACAGAAAAAAGTCTGTGTCTTTCAAATCAATCATATTTGCTTAGTTGCATTTTATAGGTGATATGGCTTCGACCCTTTTCTCCAGAATTTTTTTGGCTGCAAGCCACCGCTTGATTACTCCTTCTCTTGTTCCGCAAAAGACCCTTAATCTCGCCGCCTTTCCGAGTGTAAGTCGTAATCGAATCTGATTCTCGATCTATTTCTCAGCTGGGTATTCGTTTTGATCGCTGCTTTACCTTCTGGGTTCTGCTCGTTCATCGGTTTTGGAAGTCTCTGGATTTCCAATTCGGGCGATTGGATCCTTTGAAGAATTGGACAGTGGTTCTAGTGGGTTTCGAGCTTTCAAAAAGGTTTTAGATTGGGAGTTAGGGTCATAATTGTTGATGAGGTCTGCTTCAATCGATGCTTATTCGTAACAAAGTTCAAAATTGGACTCAATGAGGTTGTATCGGAAATTAGGGAATGATATTCTCAGTTTCACTCTCTGTTTATAAATTTGACTCTTCTTTTGTGTTGTGATGATAATTGTAGAAGAGAGGATTCTACTCTCAGTTAGGCTCTTCCTCTACAGCCTATAAATCAACTTCATGGGCTCGTCGAGCCATGGCTTCTACTGGAATCGGGGCAAAAGCCGGCTACTCGACCTCATCCGTATCAACCAATGAGCCTGTTGTTTCTGTTGATTGGCTCCATTCTAATCTTAGAGAGCCTGATTTGAAGGTGACTGCCCTTTGTGCCATTTGTTTTCTTCAAAACTTTGTCTGTCATACTTAAACGTACCTGTTTCTATTCTGCGTAGGTTTTGGATGCGTCATGGTACATGCCAGACGAGCAGAGGAATCCGATCCAAGAATATCAGGTGAGCATTAGTGTAAATAGTTTATTTGATATGTTCGTTAAAGGAGACCGTAGTGATTCTTACACTTGTTAAAGACTATTTTTTAGTAAAGAAACAAAATCGTTTTGTAGAGATAGTACACTACTTGATCCCAATGAACTTTGCTCTGTCCTACAGGTTGCTCATATTCCCGGTGCTCTCTTCTTTGATTTGGATGGAATATCAGATCGAACAACAAGTGTAAGAATCACTATGTTCTCCTTTTATGGACGATTTAAAAAAAACGTGTTGTATGAATAAGTGAAATCTTATCAATATCTAGTTACTGTGCTGCCATTTTCAACATAAGATACTCAACAAACTAAATTTAGTGAGCATATAGCTGTTCATTATGTGAGATCCATTGAAAACATCTTGACTCTTTGCTAACATCATGTTATTGTAACTTTCCATTTTGTGTTTCCTATTATACTTATAACTTCTTTCTTTATGTGCTACAAAGGCAATTATCGAGTATGATACATCACTTTCTTGTAACAGTTGCCACATATGTTGCCATCTGAGGAAGCTTTTTCTGCTGGTTGTTCTGCTCTTGGAATTGAGAATAAGGATGGAGTAGTTGTTTATGATGCAAAGGGGATCTTTAGTGCAGCCCGTGTATGGTGGTGAGTTATGGCTCTCGTTTGGCATTATATTCTTTTGCTTTGTTCAGTTTGTCTTTTCTCAGGTATTTTTATAATTGATATGTGGTTTATTTTACTCTATACAGGATGTTCCGTGTTTTTGGACATGACAAAGTATGGGTGCTCGATGGAGGTCTACCAAGATGGCGTGCTTCAGGTTATGATGTTGAATCTAGTGCATCGGGTGATGCTATTTTGAAAGCCAGTGCTGCAAGTGAGGCTATAGAGAAAATCTATCAAGGACAAAGCGTAAGTCAGTCTTTTGGGAAATGGTTTTCTTTTTTGTCCTTCTGTAGATTCATGATGAGATTTTAGGAGTGAAGATATGCTTTTCTTTTTTTACAAATATCATCAATTTTGTCTCTCGGGTTCCACAGGTCAGTCCAATAACCTATCAAACGAAGTTCCAGCCACATCTAGTGTGGACACTTGATCAGGTTGGCATTTGCTGAACGGTTTTGTCTTTCTTCTGTCTATTAAACCCCAAAATTCAAATTTCATAAGAGAGTCCTAAAGATGACCCAACTTCATGTTCTGTAACTTGTGTATATATTCTGTTTGTGGATCAGATATAGACCCAATTTTCAAAAGTGTCAATTGTGAAAGTGTCAATTCTGCTATAACTCAGAATCTTTATATCTGGATTTGGTCAACTTTTACAGGTCAAGAACAATATGGAGGATCAGACGCATCAACACATAGACGCTCGTTCCAAAGCGAGGTACTATGATTTGCAAAGTTATCACTTGTTTCCACTGATGAAATGATTTTGCTATAATTCCGTCATAAAAAATTGATGCTCATTGTACCGTTTGATTCACTAGATTTACGCTTTTTACACAGGTTTGAAGGTACTGCTCCAGAGCCCCGTAAGGGAATAAGAAGCGGTCATATCCCGGGAAGCAAATGTGTTCCTTTTCCTCAGGTAACCTGGAAAGGGCTCTTATCACAAATTCTAGAAAATTTGTTTCCTTCCTCGCTTCCTTTGCTGCATCTTTGCCCCCAGAGTTAATGTGATAAAATTTCTCCTTTCTGCAGATGTTTGATTCTTCATCTCACACACTCTTACCAGCAGAAGAGCTGAAGAAACGATTTGAACAAGAAGGTAAACCATTTTATATTAACTTGAAGAACGAGTTTCACAATCTTAATTTTTATAAAGCAGTCTTAAGATCTCAAGGCTTTTTGGTGTAGACATCTCACTGGACAAGCCTATTATGGCCTCGTGTGGCACTGGCGTAACCGCTTGCATCTTGGCTATGGTAACCAACTTCATCCACCATTTGTGTTTGAGTATAAACGGTGAGATGAGACTGACTCGGTCGCTTGCTCTGTTAGGGGCTTCACCGGCTGGGGAAAACTGAGGTGCCAGTCTACGATGGATCGTGGACTGAATGGGCAACAGAACCAGACTTACCCATGGAAGGTGATGAATCTTCTTTATGAAAGACCCCAAGGGACAGGCTAGTAACAAGATTACAAGCCACAGACACGGATACAATCTTTAGGAATTGGCTTCAAGTAATCAAAATCCAATTGCTGGCTTAAAATCTGCCTCGAGTATAAGAGGACTGTATCTAAAGAATTTGGAATTTTTTTTTTTTGGGGATTCACAGATGACAAAAGGTTATTATTTTCTGTGTTCCCTTTCGAATAAAATCGGCAAACAGACACTTATTCTGTGTGTTCTCTTTCGAAAAATCAGCAAACAGAAAACTGTTTATGATTCCGAAGCAGAGATCTCGAAACAATTATGAACAAAGTTTTTTATTAGATGGTAAATCGATGAGACATTCATGTCTCTATAAACGACAAATACAATGCAGTGGATTATAGAAAAGTATCTATCACTATTATAATAGGGTTTATAAGCAATTCGACCGCGTGGCCTAATGGATAAGGCGCTCGCCTCCGGAGCGGGAGATTGTGGGTTCGAGTCCCACCGTGGTCGTTTTTTATTTTTACTTTGTACGCCTTCCATGAATAGATGACATCTAGAGGTTAATTATACGTAGGCACACTGAACTATTCCAGTTCCACGTCCGGTAACAGATTAGATTTGTGTAGAGGTTATGTTTTGTTATCTTTGAAAACAAAAGTAGGATATACTTTATTGACTGATTTCTGATACTTTAACAAAGCCTTACATTACATAACTAGAAAAGACCGTATATTTTACAGTGTAGAACAGAGATCTAGCCAGTGCCGGTAACACCAAGGTCCTGCTTCTTGTCGTCTTTACCAGCGCCAAACACAGGTCCTCCTAAACCAGCAGCATCGGTGACCTTGTCTTGAAGCTTATCAACTTGAATCCCACCTTCGTCTTCCTTTGACCTTATATCAAGCTTCGTCTTGTTCTGTCCTCCTTCCACCGACTCGTACGTCGTCGCCGTCTTTGACCCCATTGGCTCTGCTCCTTGCGCTCCCGACATTGTTACCGATTCCCTTCGGTTGACTTTTGCCTCTAAATTATGCTTATTTATACTCGAAGCCTGACCCATCAAGCCATGTACTTCAAAGTCCGCCACCTGCGAAGGCGAAGATACACGTGGCAGATCCTCAATGCCATCTTGTTGGTAACGTGTCTTATAGGAGACAATGTGATCCATCGCCATTAACAGCCAAAAAGACGCGATTTTCTTCAGATTTGTCCTATGAGCGTGTATCATTATCTATCTACAAGATTTACGCTTCTTGATGTATTCTCGAACATTCTTCATAAAGAACCGTCTAATGACAGGTAGTTCACACTGAGGAGGCTCTTCGCTTTTAAAGTCAACCAATTGATCTGTTATAGATGTTCCATGCAAGTCCAAAGCTTTCATTGGGTTGGTCCCGGCGAGCTTAGGAGACTCGGTGACATTGATGCAACCACGAAGATTCAAGTACTTCAGCTGTGCCAGTTTCCTCAGCGTCGGAGGAAGGTTCACGAGCTTGTCACATCCAGACATATTTAAGTAACGGAGCTCTGATTTGTCCCCTATCGTCGAAGGCACTGCTTCTATGCCTGTCTTGTTCAGATTCAACCATCTTATACTTGTTCCGACTTCTGGGAAGGATGTGACATTGGGACAGTTTGCGAGGCCGAGATCGCTAAGGGACTTCAGGTTCTTGATGCTGTCTGGGAGATTCATCAGTTTCTTGCAGCCAGAGAGGCGTAGTTCTTTGAGACGAGAGAGGCGTTCGATTGATGGTGGTACTTGTTGGATAGCTGTCTCATTCAATAGCAACTTTTGGACAGTTTCTGAGATATATGGAAACTCCTCTAGGCTAGAGCATCCGTCCAAATGGAGAAACCTGAGAGATTTTAAGTTGATGTTGTTTGGGAAATTCCTTAGCTTCACGCAATTGCTCACCTTTAGGTGGACGAGTTTGTTGAGTTGTCTAAGAGAGGAGTCAGGAATCTCCACCAAGTTATCACAATAGGAGAGTTTCAGAGTTTCAAGATTAGTCGCCTTCGAAAGGTCTGGAAACTCGGTTAGGTGCTTGCAGCTTGTGAGGTTTAGGCTCCGTAAGTTTCCAAGGTCCTGCTGCACGATAATAACATAGAGAAAAGGAAAGCTATGAGCAAGATTCATTCAAGAGGAGAAACATGAAAGCTCCTTGAGATAGTACTGCATCGAAATGGTACCTGACTTCCATTCCAAACTGTTTCTATTGAGCTGTGAGAGAGGTTGAGCTCAACTAGAAAGCTAGTACAAAACCGAGACGGTAACGATTTTAGATGATAATAATCCCAGCGAAGATATCGCAGCTTCGGAAGGTACTCAAGACCATCTAACATCCTTGTTCTGCTCTCTCCAATGCTGGAATTGGTATAAAATTCAAGCAGTTTGAGATTTGGCATCCTCTCAAAGATTCTAGGCGTTATGTTAAGCTCATTTCCTTCAGACATGTCGAGAAATACGCTTTCCACCTCAATCGCTTCATCTCCCTAGTGGTAAAAATTGCATTTTAAATGTCGGAATTGTAAAATGAGATACAAGACTGAGCTTAAGAAAAATTCTCTGCTTACCGTATTGGAGGAGAAAACGTGATTGATATCCTCAAAATCCCACAGCATTAAACGTTTCCATGGCTTCTCATGTTTCCCTTCACATATAATATCCTCGGCCATGTCTTGGAGCAAGTCATGAACCCATAACCGTTTTGTATTTGACAGGCTAATCATACACTTCTCCGTCAGAGCTACAATGCTCGGCCAAGCTCTGCGCCTGGAAGACACGAAAAAAAGGTCTAGTACTTTTCTAACTCTGTCCATATAAACCCCGTTGAAACAAAGCGCAATGTAAAGAAATATCTTCTTTTCTAGCTCATCCAATGCCTCATAACTTACTCTTAATGCCTTAAACAAAGAATTATCGCTATTACTCCTCAGTAAATCCAGCTTGTCTTCCCAGAATTCCAGCTCCCGACGATATAGAGATCCCCCAACAACTTGAAGAGCTAATGGAAGACCACCAAGTTGCTCCACAACATCGATAGAGAGCTCTCTATAATCTTTACATGGACGAGGCTGCTTGAAAGCATGCTTACTAAAGAGCTGAAGTGCTTGTGTAGTCCTCAGAGGCTTAACTTCATAGATACGGTCCACATCATGCTGTTCAAGAACACGTCTGTCTCGAGTGGTTATAACGATTCTGCTTCCTGGTCCAAACCACTGAAGACTTCCAGCCAATTCTTCTAACTGTTGTATGTCATCAACATCATCGAGGACGAGAAGAACCTTTTTGCCGCATAGTCGTTGCTTCATCACATCGGAATCTCTGTTCCATGTATTCATGTCTTTCTTGCGAAAGATTTCCGACAAAATCTTCTCACGTAAATGTGAAGGACCGTGTCGTCTGAAGTCTCTTTTCACATTCTCTAATACGCAAGCACCATCGAACTCTCTCAAGAAGCCTTTGTATACATATTTTGCAATGGTGGTTTTACCAATACCTCCCATGCCCCAGATTCCAACCATTTGGACATCAATAGGATCTTTCCTCATCAAAGGATATATACTTGTCATGTGTGTGCTCATTCCAATCCATTCACAAGTATCTGTCGAAGATACCGGTGAGAATAATCTGTCTGAAAGATCTTGAACAAGCTCCTCGATAAGCTTCGACTCCTCATTCCTACATCACAAATAGACATCATCACGTTATCTCAAGCAATGAGGTTGTGTCTCATAAAATAGGGTAGGGGCATTAGAATGAAAATGGTTCACCAGTTTCTGGAATCCCAGCCGGAGATAAATCCCACTTTGGCCATAGCATTTCTCCATGATTCCACAGTCTCGGAATCAGACCTCTTCTCGTGTTCAGCAAATGCCTTGGCGAAATTTCCAGATTGGTTCTTCACATGTGAAGGATCAACGCCATAGAAGACAGGGATCAACTCGAGGTGCTTCTTCTCGACGCACTTGGTGATGTGCACAAGCTCCTGCAAACACCAGCGAGAGGTAGCGTAGTTCTCGGAGAGCACGACGACGGCGAATCTCGACTGTTCGATCGCTTCCGGGAGCGCCGAGCTGATGAAATTCCCTCTCTGGAGCTCTGTATCGTCGCGGAAAGTATGGATCCCGTTGTAGGTGAGGGAATTGTAGAGATGGCTGAGGAATCCTTTGCGAACATCTGTTCCTCTGAAACTGAGGAAGACATCGTACTTCCACAAAGGCCGGGACGACAATGACGTGAGTGACTGCGCCGATGCTTCCGCCTCCGGAGAAGCACCTCTGAAAGTTACAGGATGAACAAGCTGCGTTGCTTCTTTTCTCCCATCAAAGTGAAGGAGACGTCGTAGTCCCAAGCAGAACACAATGAAGAAGAAAACGCCCAAGAGAAAAACCAGAGCCATACGAAGAAGATAAGATTAGATTAGTTCGTCGTGAGATACATTAAGTCACATGATTAGGGAATGTGAATTAAAAAAAATTTCTTTTTAACTAAGTTCTTTGTGTCGGGTCCACACGGTATCTTTTGACCTTGTCGTTGCATCATTATTAATTGGGCCGTCCAGAGTCAAAAAGTTGACCTGATTAGCTAAAAAAAACTCGAGACATTCTTTAGCTTGGTTCAACGCTTTTTCCAAATCCAGGCTGATACAAAAGGACCTGTAATTAAAAGAAATCTTATTGTGTATATACTTTCTATCAATAACAATTACAGTAGGGGAGGTATTGATGTTGCAACTATCAACTTTCCAATGTGTTTCAAAACAGCACACCCCTTTTCAAAAGGACACTTCTTGTTGTGTAATATGATCCATGGCACGCAAAAAGAATAGCAAGAGAGTACACGGTTCTGCCTCACTGTATGCGTCCTAAGAAAACACCAACCCCAACGTGTATGCTTGAATATGTGATAAGAACTGCGACAAGCCATTGCATAGCAAATCAAATAAAAATAAGATCTCTGTACCAAATAACAAACTCCCTTCATTAGGTATAAGAGAATCACCCAGCAGACTACAAGATGGATTAAAATCTTCCACAACCAATACAAAACAGATATACTAGATAATAATATAAGGTGATACTGAGTACATGATATTACTGCAAACCAAGAGGAAGACAATAGGCACTATCTTCTTGGTAAACACCTTGCAGAATCAAAAGCCACCGTATCTGAGCTTCAATCGACTCGGCCATCAAATTACCACAGACTATACAACAGAAGAGCGTCCAAAGCAAAACGTTTACATAACAGAAAGAAAAGAGAAAATCTCGAAAAGACCATTCAATGTTACCTTGTCTTGATTCAGAGATAGACCAACCCAAAAATCCATATATTGGATCCTCTAAATCTATAGCAAATACACTTTAACCTTCCGTGAGCAACAAAAAAACGTGTCACCGATATCAACAAAATAAACCGAGAATTTATAAAATCAGAGACAAGGAAAGAGAGGATGGAGAATGAGAACCCGAAGCTAAGCTTACTTCCCTTTAAGGCCAGGCAACATAATTAGTTAACCAGAGACTATGTTGCGAAACCGGTGAGGAACCCACAGCTCACTTCCCTCAAAAGCCAACAAATCACCATACTACACTGTAGAAGAATGTCCAATACAAATCGTTTCCATAACGAAAAGTAAGAGCAAAACTCGGAAGAACTTCAACTTTACCTTGACTCACTGGAGCAAAAAACTGAAATCCATATATTGGATTCTTCAAAACCTAGCAGATATATATTAACCTTCAGAGAGCAGCTAAAGAAGTGTTCCAATATCAATTATCAACGAATAAACCCCCAGAAAAAAGTAGCCTCATAAGAAACAAGGGAAGAGGCCGAGAAAACCGTCAACTAATACCACTCCTTCTAGCAACCAGTGAGGAACCCGAAATTTACTTCCCTCAAAGCCAACCAATCACCAGACTGAACTGTAGAAGAGTATCCAAAGCAAAACATTTCCATAACAAAAAGGAAGAGAAAAACTCAGAAGAACCTCAACGTTACCTTGTCTCACTGAAGAAATACACTAACCCAAAAATCCACCTATTCGATCCTCGAAATCTCTACCGAATAAATATTAACCTTCAGTGAGCAGCAAAAGACGTGTTACCAAAAATCGAGAAATATCAACGAATCCCCGAAATATAAAAAAACAAGGAACAAGGAACCTGAAGCTTACTTCCCTTGAATGGCCAGCAAACAATAACAATCAGGAGTAAACACAAACCAACAGAGAGATAACAATCACCAGGTCAAATATACCCGACGACAAACCCCCAGGACAAAAGTAGTTTCTGGCACCTGAATCGTCCAAACACGATCCTCTAATATTAGAAAACTCGACCAGACAAGGACAAATAATAAGAACAAACCCATATACACATAATCATCTTTCATCTTAATGGGTGTACTCCGCAGAAAATCTGAAAACACACAATAAAACACAAAAGAGAAATCATATCTTCCCCACAAAAGCCATTCAGCAGAAAATATCTGTAGTTAATATGATGTATAGGTGTAAAATAACCAGAAACCTGATTATAAGAGAACCATTCTTCCCTGAGAAATGTTGCTTTCTCTTCAAAGCTCTACAACTCTAAAACACAGATTCCATCTCTTTCATGATGCTGGAAAAGATCGATGGAATACTTGAAGACATTCAATGCAAAAGGTACTCTATTTGGCAAATCAAATCAGGAACGGACAAAAAATAACAACAAACCCATCTATTAATCATCTTTCAACTGAATGGGTGTACACCGAAGAGGAACTAGGTGAAGTGGTTGATGGATTGAAAATCTGGGAACACACAGTTAAGGACAAAAGACACAATCTTCAAAAACACAAGAACAAGTACGGTACCCACTTTTAGAGAAGTAAACCTACAGAATCAAGAGCCAAAATATCTGAGCTTCATCCCACCGGGCCGACTTAGGACCAGAGACTATACAAAAGATCGTCCAGAACAAAACGTTTCCATATAGAAAAGGAGGAGCAAAACTCAGAAGAACCTTCAACGCGACCTTGTGTAACTGGAGATAACAGACCAACCCAACACATGCTAACAAAATCAACAACAAAAACCCAGAGAGAGAAGTAGTCATGCATGAAATCAAAAACAAGGATAGAAAGAACGCATAACCATCAATTGACAACCGATCCTTGAGGCAACGATTGAAGAGCTCGGAGATAACTTCACTTGCATACGCAATACTCTATAACGATCAACAGAGACGCAACAACCACAAGCCCGAAAAAAACCTAAGAACCAGACCCCACGGAAAAAGTAGCTCATGGCACCCGAGTCCATCGAAGACTGAAAGCTCCAAATTTATCCTTGATGAGACAACCATGTCGAAGCTTGAAACAGGCCTGGATGTACTGATACAGAGGACTATAAACAAACGGCTCGAAACAGAATCATCCAAAATCCTATACAAATAAACTGAGCCCAAAGAGAAGAGAGGCTACCATCTCGAGCAGAAGTGATTTCCATTCAAGCCATAGAATAGATGCAGACTGTAAAATCAAAAAGTCCAAAAGAGATGAGGGGAAGGAAACTTGATCGTATCTTCACGTAATATGGTAACCAAAAACAGGGAAAAGACGGTCACAGAGAAGAAGTTTGTAGATCAAGAGCCATCCATCGAGGCAAATAAATCAAAATAAAACTTCCCTACAGCGAAGGGAAGTAATTCATAAAGAAAAAAGTATCTGTGATTAGGGAGTAACCGACTAGATGTAGCTTGAGAAATAAACCAAAACAGATAAACCATGAAGAGTCCAAGTAGTAGCCTGCCGCTTACTCTTTTGAAATCTCAACAATCTATAACAAAACATAAGAGTTTTAGGCTCCCGAACGGAATCCCAACACATTTCAAAAGCTATGGATAACGTAAAAAACCAACAGATAGAGACAGATCGCACAAGGAAAGACGAAAGAAAAGCTGAATAACCTCATGTCCTTCTGCATCATAGGACCTTATACTTGACAATCTTAAAACTACTTTAATAGACAGAGTGAAGTAATCCATCTTGAAAACAGAAAAAAGAACAAACCCATCTGATATAATCCGTCTTTCATCAAAATGTGGGTACACCGCAGAGGAACAGAGTGAACTTGATTGGTGAAACAGATCTGGAAAACACAGAGGACAAATCATACCTCTCCACAATAACCAAGACTCAACAAAAATAATCCGTATGCAAAAAGATTAAACCAAGAACTCGAAATCATACGCAAACCATTATACCCTTCCACAAAGCAAATTGTTTCTTGTCAATGCTCCTCGGTCTAAGATAGAAACTAAAGTCAAGTAACATAGAAACCCTAAATAAAAGGGTAATAAGAACCTGCCACAAAGGTAAAACATCATCCTTCCATATAAACTGAGAAGGAGTAGAAATTTCCCGCATCCTCGACACACCTATAACGAAGGAGAGTAATTCAGGGGGCAAAAAAATGTAGCACGAGAAATCAGAAAAACCTAAAACGGGGAAAGAAGATTGATCAGAGCCATCCCGATTGCTTTTTTTCCCTTGGAGCCTCGATGTTCTATATCAAAACGAAAAACATGTTTCGCTTAAGATAGGAAAAATACTGGCTTGTGTAATAAGGAAATTTAAAAAATGAAAAAAAAAAGGAAGCCCTGATAAACCGCCAAAAGAAAAAACGCGTGAAGAACAATCAACCCAAAAATCCATAATCGATCAAAGCAAGTATCCTCCACAATCTAAAACAAAAAAAACGATAAGTAGATTACATGAAACAAAAAAGGCCACCGATACAATCTAGAAACCAAACCTATAAAAAGTGAAAACACAGAAGCGGCATCGATGATCGGATCAAAAATTCGCTTCCGAAACACCTACGAGACAGATAAACGTAAGGAAGGAAAGATATCAAAGACAAGAACCCCTGGAGACGTAGCGTAGAGAAACGCGTGGCAGAGATCAATCAAATCCAACACCGATCAATCGGAGCATCCTCCACAATCTAAAATTCCAAAACGAGAAGTAAATTGCATGAACAGAAAAGCCACGGATGGAATTTCGAAACCAAACGCTAGAATATACAAATAATCCGTGAAAAGAGAAAACCCTAGTGTAGGAACGATGATCGGTCAAAAAAATCGCTGTGAGACATCCTGCGAGACGACGGATAAAACAAAAGGATGAACCGTAAAGGTCGAAAAAAAAAATCAGAGATGCGTTCAGGAGAATATCACCCGCGAGAACGCGTCGAGAGGCAGCGGAGAGAAAAAAAAAGGAGATGTTGTTAGGGATAAGCATTCTGTGAGAGGATATCATTATTTATAGATGACAAATAAAAGCAATTGACGGTGAAGATTTGATCAAGTCAATTTCAGCGGTTAAGATTAAAACTCTATAGTCGGTGGTCAAACACCTTTGACATTGTTCCAGCTGTCGTTCGACGATTTTATTGGTAAATTTGAACCAATAAAATATAGAAATTATCCTTTTTTATCAGTTTAATAATTTTAATATTATTTTTAAGAAAAAATATTGGATTTGAACTTTAAATATATAATAAATTTAAAAGATTATGTTATATGGTTATCACTACCTCATTTTATTTTTATTCAAATACTATAATGAATGCTTTTGATTTGATATATATACAAAATTACACAGTGGAATTAAATTCATATATTATAAAGGAATTTTCTCTCAAATTATACAATTGATATTGAACTCTAATAAAATACAACAAAAAGGGTATTAATTAATTGTTTGAAAGAGGTTTAGTCATTATCAATTGCTAAAAGTATTCGAAATCAATGTAGTCAGGATCATGGCGACTTGGGTTACTACCTCCGGCACCGTTGTTGCTCTTCTTCCCGCCGTCGCCAACCGCCATAGACTCCTTATCCTTGCTCGCGAAACACGTGAAATCCACCGGTTCCGGTACGTGCGGCGGCGTTGCGCTCCGTATTAGCGCCCAATTCACGCCTTCGAAGAACGGATGCTGCTTGATCTCTGTTGCGCCTCGTTTATAAGCGATCCGTTTCTGTGGTTCTTTAACCAATAGTCCCTTGATGAGATCTCTCGCCGCTGAGCTCACATGTGGGAGCTCAGGGAATTTCAGCGCTTGTCCGATCACGTTGTGGAGCGTCGCGCGGTTTCCTTGTCCTTTAAACGGCGTCGATCCGTAGAGGAGCTCGTAGATGAAGATTCCGAAGGTCCACCAATCTACGGCGCTTCCATGTCCTTCTCCGCGGATGATTTCCGGTGCTAAATACTCGTGTGTCCCGACGAAGGACATCGATTTTACGTTTGTTGGCTCCGCCATGAGCTCCGGCAAGGATCCGTTGACGAATAGTCCGAAATCCGATTTCGCCTTTCGGTTCTTCTTCGCCGACTGCAGGATCCGCGGGAAGAAGGTGGACGGCTGGACACAACCTTGGACCGCAGATTCTTCGTCAATGAGCCCGACAGGCCGACCGCTTCCGCTGCCGCCGGCGTGAACGGAGGAGGATTTGACGAGAGTTGGACTGACGGAACATCGGAGGGATAGATCGAAATCGGAGAGCATAATGTGTCCGTCGTCTCTGACCAGAACATTCTCCGGCTTTAAATCACGGTACACAATTCCGAGCATGTGCAAATACTCCAATGCCAACAGCACTTCAGACGCAAAGAATCTGTAAGAACAAAAGAAGAAACTCTATAAATGGAATTCAGTTCTACAGATGAATGTTCTTTGTCTTCCCGCAATCAATTTGATTTCCATACTCTTTGATACTAACCTCGCGGCGTCTTCGGTGAAACACTTGTTGGGTTGCTTTTGTCTCAAGGAATAGAGATTGCCGCCGCCGCAAAACTCCATGACCAAGCAATAGAATTTATCCGTCTCGAAATGGGAGTATAATGTGGGCAAGAACGGGTGATCAAGCTGTGACAAGATCTCTCTCTCTGTTTGAGCTCGCAAAAGCTTGTTCCTGCTAGCCAAGGAAGCCCTGTCCATCACTTTCATGGCGAAATAGGTGTTGGTCCCTCTTAGCTCAACTAGGTAAACACTCCCAATGTCTCCATAACCGAGCCGTTTCAGAAGCCGGAAATCGCTGATCCCGAGCTGGACTCCTCTAGAGGTCAACATATTCACAGCGTCCCACCTAATGTCACCACCTGTGTGTGGCTTAGAGGGATTAGAGGAAGTGCTCTCAATGCTGTTGCTTCTTGAACTCATATTGCTATTGCTGTTACTATTGCTGTTGTTATTTGGTTTGGTGTTTAAGTTTGATGTATTGACCAGTTGTGATGCGGTCATGTTGGAACCAGGTGAGGATGGGATTTTCGGACTGGGGAAAGGACGGTGGTGATTGCTGAACCCAGCCGGCTCTGGTTTTATAAGATTTTCCATCTTCTTGGGATCGAACAATGGCTTCTGCATCTCTTTGCGTGGTTGTGGAGATGGATGAACGATAATTAACGGTGGATAATCCGTATGATTAGCTGATTCTTTTGGCCTCAAGGACGAGACATGATGCCTTGACTGCACAAGAAAATAGAAAAACAACATCTCAATTGCAAATATGTACATATGCAAAAATTACGATCATTATACTTAGGGCCGCCTTTCGTGTACCTACCTCGGAGGAGTCAAGCTTCTTTCCGGACTTCGATAACATCGCCAGCGGGAAGGAACGGCGAGTCTTCCAGATCAGAAAAACCTGTTTCAATGTAAAAAGATTTAAGCTTTCTTTCTTTCTTTCTTTTTGTTAAAGAAGGGTCGATTAGGGATGAGTCCTTTATCATCCATATCTGGACATTACGTGGTGTCACGAATATTAAAGCCTCTCTCATGTCTTGTTGAATAGAATCTAGCTAGTGGATTGGTCTGCACGTCGAGGTAGGTACGTATATCTATTGGCAGTAAAATTAAAGAACTGAGGCAGAAGATTGCAACAAATTTACCTTTCATGTCTGAATTTTGGGGAAACCATGGATTTTGAGCAATTTTTACAGGAAATAATAAATCTTCTATATCTTAATGATTCACTATAGTTTTAAGATTAAATTTCTTCTTTTTTTTTGTTTTTTTTGTTTTGGGGAACATGAGAACTGTCTTGAAACGTAGAAATAAGGTGGAAATTAGGATAAGGGCAGCGATTAATTAAGAAAAGAGAGGAAAAAAGTATTTTCTGTGTTCCAAAGAAAGTGGAGAAGTGGAGGGAGGAAAAAGGTCCCTCCAATAAATTTGAAGACAAAAGGAAAATTTTGTGCTGTCCCCTTGATTATCTCAATTTATTTCTGTATTGATTTTCCTCCAACCCTCATCAATTATATCATTTATTTCATTTTTCTATCAATCTGAACTTCCAATTTTTTTTCAACTTTGGTATATATATATATATCATATGCTATTATTATTCAGAATTGGTTAATACTACCGTTAACAATATCATAAGTTACCCCATAAATGATAGGATTTTCTATTAAGAATTTTTTTCTTCATTTTCCCCAAAATTATGATCATGTAATGATCTCTTTCCCATCAATTCTTTTAGCAATAACCAATTAGGTTTTGAGTTAGATTTTTAAAACTTGGGTTTGGGTTTGGGTTTGGATTAGTTAGGTTAAAAATATGTTTGATAAAATTCGGTATACATAAAATTTATATCAATATTTAAGTACGGTATAAGTTGTTTATATCATAACTAAAACTAAAACATTAATTTAATATTTAAATTTAAGGAAAAACAAAAAAAAAAACTTAAGATTTTAAGTTTTTTCAAAATAGTTTTAGGCCTCTGTTTAGGCCTACTATATAATTGGGCCTGCTTTAGCTGGGATTCACCTTCTACTAAACCGCACGCGCACTCTCACGCGTTAAGATCCATACTCCACTTTGGACTATAGTCCAGAGAAATATGTATGATATTTCTCCAAAAGTTTAAAATTGGAGATCAGATGCAAGAACACGAAAATCGACGGCCAATGGCGACGGAAACGCCGCCGCTACATCCTTTCGTCGCGCCGTTGTCGTATCTACTGGGAACGTGGAGAGGGCAAGGCGATGGTCAATATCCAACGATACCTTCCTTCCGCTACGGCGAAGAACTCCGTTTCTCACATTCCGGCAAGGTAACGAATAGTTCTCACCTCTTTCGTCCTCGATTCGTCGTTTCCAAGATTCGATCTTCACCTAAATGCTTACCTACTGATCGAATTCGAAGCTAATTGAGTCGAGATTCGTTTTAGAGAGAGATAGAGTCAACTTTGATGATTGCATTGGTCTTGGAATGAACTGTTGTTGTGTATAGCCGGTGATAGCTTACACGCAGAAGACATGGAAGTTGGAATCAGGAGAGCCGATGCACGCAGAGAGTGGTTACTTTCGTCCGAAGCCAGACGGTACCATTGAAGTGGTCATAGCTCAGAGCACAGGTCTCGTTGAGGTCCAGGTAAAGTCGTAATTACCCTTAGATCTATAAACCAACTCATATCTCTTAATTCTTCTGATTTTTAAAAAATCGATCTCAGAAAGGGACTTACAGTGTCGATGAGCAAACGATGACACTCAAAAGTGAGCTTGTGGGAAACGCATCCAAGGTTAATAAGACTTAAAACAAGAGTTGATTATTACA
Source organism: Streptanthus diversifolius (assembly GCA_039880935.1). Classification (NCBI taxonomy): domain Eukaryota; kingdom Viridiplantae; phylum Streptophyta; class Magnoliopsida; order Brassicales; family Brassicaceae; genus Streptanthus; species Streptanthus diversifolius. Next base: position 864,635 of record JAXGFM010000015.1, on the reverse strand, counting down.
AATTCCTCTGTAACAGCTTCATGTTTTGATTTTTGTCTTTCTCCGATTACAGGTGAAGGAAATAAGCAGAGGATTTGAATTGGTTAATGGAAAGCTATCCTACGTGGTTCATATGAGTACAACCACAAATCATCTTCAACCTCATCTCAAAGCCACCCTCGATAAACTTTGAAACCCTTCATTTCTCACGAACAACCGTATGCTGCTCACCACCGTTTTAATACACAATTTGAGAGCTTAACGGGCCTTTCTAATTAACAGTGATAAGGTCCGTTTAAGCCCTCTATAAGGTCAAAAGTGATTTGAATCCATTTCTTTAAGCCCAACTATAAAGCCTAACACGTTTACGTATGACTATAGGGAATCTACCTTTTGATCCCTAGAGTCAAGAATGGAGATTACTAACAAATACTTCAGTTCATAAAAACTTGAAAGAATAACAACAAAGCTTAATATAAATCTATATTGATGAAGTCAACAAAATCAATTAAAATTAATTCATCAAAGCTATATTTATTTATTGGTTAAATACTTGTAGACTACACAAAAATGGGCTATTTCTTTATGCAATCATTGTATAAACTTGTTATACATACGTAATCACATATAACAGCAGAAAATAAATAAAAAGACGAAAAAAAATCATATAGATGTGAGGAGACACGTTTAGGCCACGCCAAAGACAAAACGTGGCACCTTGTAATTCTCTTGTGCTCCATAAATTTGGATTATTGTAAAGAAAATCGAAACAACTGTAGCGTATATGAATTGTTCAAAACCTTATTTTTATATTAATAGATATAACTATCTATAACGTTCAAATAATTAAATCAATAATACATAATTAATATAATACGTGGAATAAGTAAAATAATACATGTGCTGAAAAACTCTTTATATTTCTAAAATTCTTCTAAATGTGATTTAATTGTTTATATCTTTTAATCCAAAATTATATTTAAATTTTTTTATATAAAAAAATAAGAAATTATATACATGGTTTAGAATAAAAAATACTAAAAAATACTAAAAATTCATCAGTATAAGTGTATCATTTTTTAATGGAGAAACTAAAGCATTTTGTTGTTTCTTCTTATTTGTATTGCTCGGATTGAAGGATACATGGAGAAAGAGAGACTGTCAAATCCATTGTTTTCAACTATCTAAAATTATATTCTTCTTTTTTTTTCTTTTCAAAATCATATTCTATGCATTTTATTATTTGCCCGACCATGAGAATTGGTCCTAGCTTTCATTTTTTTCCATATAATATATATTCGTACGGAAAATAATAGAATTAATTGTGTATAGCTAATGCCAAATTAAGATTCTTTTTTTCTTTCTTTTTTTTAGTAACCTTTTAAAGAGCACTTTGAAGAGAGTTGTGTAAGAATAGATTCCAGATGGAAAAGTTGGCAAGAAAAGATGTTTCTATTTCGTCTGTAGCCTAATCCAACGATCGACGTTAATTCATCTCATGATTCCATGACGTGGGCAACTACTGACCCTCCATCTGTACCTCTTCCCAACCTCTTTTTTTTTTTAAAAAAAAAATCTCTTTTGCTATATTTTTCAACTAAAATAAATAAGAAGGGGAACAAATAGAAAATAAAAAAATAAAAAAAGAGAAAAAAAAACTCTCTGTTCTTCGTTCTTCTTCATCATCCATTACCGTTCTTCTCTCTCTCTCTCTCTCTCTCTCATCATATCTCATCATATCTCTGTTTTTTCCTCTGTTCCTTATCTGTACTTTGTTTTCAGGTAAAAAAGGTTATCTTTTGCTGATGTCTTCTTCGTCATGAGGAGACTTTTTTTCCTTTAAGTTTTTGTTTATTAATTAAGAAACAAACCTCTTCAAAACAGATAATTCGGTTTTGGTTCCTTCTTCATCTGTGTTTTGAATATTTCTTTGTTTGAAAAGTCTTAATTTGTCTTTCTTTTTTCTTCTGTAATCAGTTTTCTTAAAATCAAACACATAAATCTCTAACACTTCTTCGTCGATGACTTCTCATGTTCCAAAACATCCTCGTAAATGTACTCTCTCTATTTCGCACACACGCACACGTATGTAGCTATGTTGTTCTCATGAGTCTTTAACTTCTGCGCTTGACCTTTATCTGAATTCTTTGTGTGTATACATATTATATATATATATATATATTTGTGTTTAGTGCTCTGTTTCTTGTGATTAGACTCAACAGTCTTATCTTCAAAAAGAAGAAAGAAAGAAAAAAAAATATATATATATAAAAATCGTTAACGCCTAGTTATTAGTTTTTATCGGTACGACTAAATATTCAGACATCTGTTCACGTTTCAAACTTTTCTGCTCACTTCGATAAGAATACTAATGTTTGTGTCTATTCTATGCATACATATACTCTGTATATTGATTGGTTTCTTGAAATATTACAGAGTATAATCTCTTAGAGAACGTTTGTTTATATGTTTCAGTCGTTGAATGGTGAAGAACCTTAAAGTGGATCCTCTTGCAAAGGTCACTGCCTCCACCACTTCCATGGTAAACATTTTATCTTCTTTTGTATATTCTCTTGAGAACATTATATATTCTCTGTTAATTAAGATGATTGCGTTTTGATCCGGATGTTCTAACATTATATGTCTTGTGTACTTGTTGTTTTTTGGGGTTTAGAAGAGCCACTCAGAGCCATATTATGAAACTCTTGAGACATATCAAGGCCTGCCTTGTCCTTATGGTGGCTACTATGGATTCTACTATCCAGGTTTTGCTTTTTCTTTTTCTTTTTCTTTTTGTTTAAACAGTGATAATTAGGATATTTCAAATTTGTCTTTGATGTTCTTATTCTGAATTCTGATTTAGTGAGTGTTCTTTACAGGCCTTGATGGTTCAGTTGGAGAAGCGAAGGATAATGGATACTATGGTTATGGAACAGAAGTTCAGTACCCGGTAAATCAATAGTTTCTTGTGAATAAAGAGTTCAATACTCGATGAATCTAGCCTTTTAATTGATCATTTTCTTGATCTTGATTTGAAGGTTATGCAAGGGGAAAATGGATCTTTGATTTACTTGATGCCAGGGTTTCAAGCTTATGATGTAAGTCACACTTATATGCCTATAAGCTCGGCTGGTGGATCGAGTCAGGCGCTTCATTCACCCATGTATGCAGCTCAAGGATATTATCAGAACCAATATGGTTATGGAGATGTTTCATCGCCAACGTACTTATGGGACCCTATTGGAGACAAGTATGTGTATGGTGTTGCTTCAAATAACCAACCTTTGAAACAGAACATATCTTCTTCAAGTCATAACCATAGCAATTATTACTCAAAGAGCAAGACTTCTTTCACGGGTCATGGCATGGGAGATCGGCCTAAAACACCGCGAAAAGTAACATCTTTCTTCCTTTATTCTTCTTCTCTCTTTCACATATATTGACAAGATTTGGCTGATCTTTTGTTGTTGTTGTTCGGTTGGTGTTATATGAATTACAGAACAGCTATGTTCCACTCCCTCTGCATAACCAAGAAAGAGGTGGAATTTCATATCCGATGGACCCGTTAAGGAAAAAGTCTGGAGCTTTAAATCGTGATGAAACAGAGAAGGCGAAAGCGAGAAACAAAGAAAATGGTAATAGCATGAGTGCAACTGTCCAAGACCATATTACGGAAGGAGAATGTGAGTCCTGTTTGTTGGATGTTGAAAGGAATGGAAGAAGCAACGGTGTAGGTTCTTTGATCAAAAGGGATCAATATAACCTGCCTAGCTTTCAAACCAAGTATGAAGAAGCAACATTCTTTGTGATAAAATCTTATAGCGAAGACGACATTCACAAGAGCATCAAGTACAATGTTTGGTCTAGTACTCTCAATGGGAACAAGAAGTTAGACAGTGCATATCAAGAATCTCATAAGAAGATTGCAGAGAAAGGTGGAACGTGCCCGGTTTTCCTTTTCTTCTCGGTAATGCAGCATATGGTTTTCGCGATATCAGTATTCATTTTTGCAACATCTCTTGGTGGTCTCTGATCGATTTTATTGGACTCAGGTGAACGCAAGTGGCCAATTTTGCGGTGTAGCTGAGATGACTGGGAGAGTGAATTATGAGAAAAGCATGGACTTTTGGCAGCAAGATAAGTGGACTGGCTATTTTCCGGTCAAGTGGCACATAATCAAAGATGTTCCAAATCCGCAACTACGGCATATAATACTAGAAAACAATGAGAACAAGCCTGTAACAAATAGCAGAGACACACAAGAGGTAAAATAGTCTTTTAGTGGCTCAAGAAAGTGAATCATTGTCAAGACGAACTCTTCTCATACTGTTTCCTTCATATAATAGGTGAGGTTTCCACAAGGGAATGAAGTGTTGAACATCTTCAAGAACTATGCAGCAAAGACATCTATTTTAGATGATTTCGAGTTTTATGAAAACAGAGAGAAGGTTATGGTACAGAAGAAGCTAAGGTTTCCTCCGGTTCAGATAAAGGTCCAAACATTGGGGATATCAAATACAATCAAAGAGGGAAACACAGACTTGACCGGGACTGTGAACTAACTAGAAGAAGCTGTAGTGGTTTTTTAAGGATCAACATAAACCGTCCGATTGTTTCGGATTGCTTTGATTTTATAACGAGTGAGTGGCTTCTTGTCCTTTTATTTTGTTGTATGGTGTAATGTTGGGTTTTTTTTTTTTTTTGGTTTCGTGGGTTTGTTGTTTACGATATGTTTTACAATTTGTAATCACTGGCAATGATAGAATTGGATTTATAGTGAAATCTGAAAATTGGAGAACAATAAAAATATGACTAGACATGACATGAGTTCCCTACGATCATAAATTATCTCTTCAAAGGAGCCTGCCTGGATAACTCTTGTAGGGCTACAGGTGGAAAAATGATGAGTCATACCCAAAAGAGATCACGGCTGGCTCGGGGATTGTCCACGTCCACCACCACGTGGGGTTCGGCCACCACGAGTAAGCGTTCGATTGCCTCCTCGAATGTTTACAACTCGACCACGACCTCTGGGGGGGACTGGTAAAGGAGTTCGGTTGACTGGTGAAGGAGTTCGGGTTCCTCCTAGAGTGGCTACTCCGGCTTGTCTTATAGCTGCTTGTTCTTTTGCTTTTTTAGCTATATGAATAGTTCCACTTGGCGACGCTGCTCTTTTCGTTTCTTCAGTTTCTGCAATTTCGCTCGGAGTTGCAGAAGCTGGAGTAGAGGAAGTGGATGGAGTGGCAGATGCTGAGACAGTTGTATCTATTGTGGTCTCTGGCTTGAGATAGGTTTCTGCTACTTGTTGATTGTTACCACTGTTGGGTTTATCAGAAGCTTCTTCAGCAGCTACATCGCCTCCTTCATCGTTCTTAACATCTTCTAGTGGTGGTTCAATGGTTGTTTCAGCTTCCTCCATTGTTGTCTCCATTCTACTAGGTGACTGTGTGGGTGTAACTACATCTGTAGTCTCTTCGAGATCTTCCAGAGTATCTAGATCGAGCTCTCCTTCTTCTTTGTCAAATTCCACGTCTGTCAGAAGATCTTGATTCTCTTGTTCGGTCTGATCCTTAAACTCTTCTTCGGTAGGGATGGTTTCTGTCTCAGTTGGATTTTCTTCTACTGGTTCGTCAGCTTTATCCTGCCCTTCAGCTTCACTTTCTTGTTGTGCTTCCACAGTTTCCTCGGTTTTCTCATCTGTAGTCTCGGCTTCGGTTTCTTCATTGTCACCCTCGGCGGCAGTAGTAGCATCCATGGATTCATCCACGTCTGGCTCTTTAGATAGGTTTTCACCTTCGGCGGTATCAGATTGTGACTCGGATCCTTTTGACTTCTTCGATGCAGGCGGTGCAATCTCAGAACTGGTTTCCCCTTGAGTTTGCTGTGGCTCAGAAGCCAACGAATCAGCCTGGCGTTTAAGGCCATGTGTCTGAACAGGTGGTGCAATTGTGGTTCCTTGACTCTCTGTAACATGGGAGGAAAGCTGTTTTCCTTCATCACCAGCTCCCTCAGCTTCTGGCATCTCAACATCAACTTGCGGAGATTCCTCTGGTTTGACTAGTTGGGGCCGAATAATCCTCCTACTCGGTCTGCGAAGCTCAGCGCTTGGTTTCTGCAAAGTCAATCTCTTCTCTTTGGGTGGCTGCTGGGTAGTTGCCACCGGAGCTTTTAAAGGAGAGGCTCTGGCAATGGCTGAAGGCTCAACTGTAGCAGGGGAAGGTTCAGTCACCACATCAGTAGATTTTGTGCTACCTTGAGAATTGAGGACAATAGTACGAGCCATGCGTTCAAAATAGTCTACAGCTGATACGTAGGCAGCGGCTTGGTCACTCAATACGCTTCCAGAGAGAACCTGAATAGCTGAAGTACCCTTTTGAAAAGAAAACAAAAGTTTAGAACATAGGTAATCGATGATGCATATAAATATATTTGCGAATACCCAAAGAAAAATAGTAAATTAATCATATTATCGATCCAAAAGATATAAAAACTTGTTACCTCTGGAAGGTTTCCATCCGCTTGCTTCAATTTGTCCAATTCTTCTGAGAGATGAGCCAATGCCGTCTGATACCTCTCGAGCTTAACAAGCTCTTCATCGACTTTTGTTTTCTCCTGAGAAACAGATAGGGAACATATGAGCTATAAGGTATTTGGTGAGAATTTTCAAAGCAGATACTTTGGAAGAATTATGTTTCTAAAAATGCCACAAGACGTGAGTGACAAGAGACACACAAGTGAGGCTGGAGAGAACCGAACCTTTTTAATTTTGACCAAGGAGTCTCCAAATACCTTCTCAACAGACTTGCGTTCTGTTTTCACTTTAGTTAATTCGTCATCCTTCTTCTTCAGGTCATCTTTCAGTGAATGAACATACTTATCCAATATCTGTAGCAAAAGTTCATAAATGTTTAAGTACACAGAAACACATGAAGCAGAAATCAGGAAGCCACAAGCTAAATACGATTTATCTAATAATACCTGAATTTTTTGTTCTTTTTCATCTCTCTCCTTAACGGCCTGCTCCACCGTAGCATCAGCTGTTGTTCTCTTCCCAGCTTTTGGCATCAATAGAAAAACATGAGCAAATTACCAATACAAACTTACCCAAATATTATGATATAAAAATAATAATAATGATAATAATAATTACCCTCTTTGGCTTCCTCTAACTGTTTAGAGAGTGACTGATTATCTTTGTTCAAATCGTCCTTTTCTTTGTCGAGCTTTCTCTTCATGATAGAAAAAGATTTCCTGATCCTATCAGAATCCACTTTCAGCTTAGAGATCTCTGCTTTCAGCTTCTCAGTCTCTGACTGCATAGTCGCCTGACAAAAAGTACAGAGATAGGGTTAGCAGATGTGGGTCGTTCTCATTCTACATGTTAGCAGCGAAATTTCCCTCAAGAGAGATCGTTCCCATTCAACCTGTGTTTGCTGAGCAGCGTCTAACCTCTGCTCCCTCTCACTCAGTTCTGTTTTGCATTTTGTTAGATCCTTCTCCCTCTCACTCAGATCTTTTTTGCAGTTTGCTAGATCCTTCTCTAGTAGCGATATCTTATTTTGCTTCTCTAACAGAAGCTTCTTGAAATCTTCAATATGATCATCTTTCGCTTTCAGTTTCTCCTATATCATGGCGTCAAATAGGATATGAGGACTAAAACGAAAAACAGAGCCTAAAACAGTGGGGCGCCCAAGAATTCAAATTCAACACAGTATCTAGCATACGCGTGATTCGGACACTATCAACAAATAGTTTGGTGATGAGACTGAACACTTGTCTGAGGACTAGTGAAATAGGGCTTAAAACATTGGGCCACCCAAGAATTCAAATTCAACACAGGTTTTATAGCATCAGTGTCATTGGGACACTAACAACAGATAGTTCACCAGAAAATCTCACCAGCCAAAAGACAGTTATCCTACACTACAATTCTATAGGCGTTTGATGATGGTAATGCCTTTGTGTAAATCAGCGTTAAAGGTAAGAAAGAAAAGGAGACAAAGAGGCTTTCCAAACGTTTCATTGACCAGGAAATACGATGATAAGTACTGTCTAGCTATACAGTCTCTTACTAACCACCTTCAGCAGACAATTGTATCATATCATGAACTGACATTGTACTTATTGCACATCAACCAATCTAGTGAACTTATAGGGATATCCACACCGTGCACACCTATGAAAAAACATGACTACTGCAGAATTCTAACAATGTCATATTATCTTTAAAGGCATACCTCGAGTTGCCGCACTTCATCTTTGAGGCGATTGTAGTCAGCAACATCGATGTTTTTATACGTCTCCCGCAACTTCACAAAACGAAAAGTATTGTAAGTATGCGCAAATAAATATATAGCGCGAGAAGTTTGAAATGGCTTACCTCATCACCCCTCCTTTTTTGAAGATCTGTCTCCTTCCTTAGCCTTTCGATCTCTTTCAAACACAAGTCTAACTCGGTTTGCTTTTGCTTCAATAGATTTTCTGAGTTTTCAGAATCCGTCCTAGCCTTTTGAGCTACCTCACGCAATCTCTGAAGTTTCAAACAAGTTTTATCAGCTCTCTCTAAGAAAGTTAACAGTATCAGGTGGTGCAAGGGAGTTTAGTCACTCGAGCGATATAAATAGAAGAATTTTTCCTGAAAGTTGCCCTACGAACCTGGCACTCCTCAAAATTGTGTTTATTTTCCTCTCTAAGTTGCATGTTGCTTTCACGGAGCAAGTTCATCTCACTAACCTGCAAGGACATAACTTTGAAGTCAGCTAAAGTAAATAATTTCAGTCCAACCTTGGAAGGGAATCCAAAAGACAAACTTCAAGCAGGGAGTACTGAATTTGGCAAAGACAGCAGAAAGTATTGAATCAAGGAACAGAAGTAGTAAGATCATTAGTTAATTTTGTTATTAGTTATCGGGTCATTTAACTTTACCTGAAGCTGAAGAGATTTGATTTCATCTTCAGTCAATAATGAAGCCCTTGTACTGGCACGCTCAGCATTAAGTGAACCCCGGGCAGATTCTGCCATCTTCACGGCACTCTCAAGCTAGACAATAACATTTTGGAAGAATATGCATAAAGCAGCCAAAAATCAAAAAATAAGATAGGAGTTTTCTCTTTGCATGTGTGCGTGTATTGAGAAGGGGTGTTGCTTAAAACGCGATGTGGTAGCAAGATCAGGATAACGATTAAAGACAACTTACTTGCGATTGCAATCGTAATTTTTCCTGTCTCATAAGTGATATCTCTGTTTCAGCCTGTCAACAAAGATGCACAAAACTTAGATAAACACATAGTATGCAGCCGAGGCAGAAAGAAAAAGAAAGCAATCCTAAACATGGAACTTCTCTTACTATTTCCTTTGTTCTGCGCAAATAATTAACTACACTTTGCAACCCAGAATCTCCAAGTTGATCTGAGTCAGTGCTTCCAGATGATAATTTTCCAGAACGACTATCTTTCTCAGCAGAGTGAAGATGCTTAGCCTCAAGTCGGTTATGCAGTAACTTGTTCTGATGCAGAGAGCAATTAAGATGAGTGGAATATTCGTACAATCCTCATCATATATGATAGGAATAGAACACACTAAGTAACAGAAAATAGATAATCCACGACAGGTGCCATGTTCGTATAGCTCATGTCACATGCTTGGAAAACAATAAGATTGCCAAAAAGTAAAGATCAGAGAGCAGTGGCCACCTGTTCATCGAGTTCATAATACTTCTTCTCCGCTAGATTCTTTTGCTGCTCTAGCATACATTTCTCTTCACTCCACTTGGAGCTAAGCTCGGACTGAAAATACATAAAGAATGAGCACTTCAATTTATGTTTCTCAACAGTTAGCGAATCTGAATAGCAATAACTGGAAAATTTAAAAATAACACTAAAGTGAAGTTTTAAATGAGTAGAAGTTACAATTTCTATTCCCCTTGCATCAGCCAATTTACGTAGTTCAGATGCCTCCTCATGAAGGGAAGCGAAAGCCTGTGATGTTTTCGTCAGCTCTTGAATTGTTTCAGACTGCAGAATAACCTGCGTTCCAAAAGTAGAGAAATAAAAATATATGCCGTTAAATGTCTGCGGAACCAAGGAGAACAGATCAAAATATGGCAGTAACCTAACAAGCATTTCATGAAAATATCTGAAGTGTTAAGCCAGAGGTGCAATAAAATAGAGATTTCAGAAGACCACTGTTTCTTGAAATGGGGCAATAGGATGGATAATGAATTATTTCAGTTTCTAGAATTATCCAAAAAACCAACGTGATAGTCAGCAACGTGAATATGCATGATGGTCATGTTTCTTAAAATACAGAGCCTTCACAAACCTGTCTTTCATAATTTCTCTGAGCAACACGCCATTTCTCATGTTCCTTCTCCAGGTCACTCTTCAAAGTGGACATGTGGATATTCATTGCTTCGATTTGGGAACTACAATCAATTTTTGATATCAATTTGAAGACGAACATGTATCCATGTGGGTCAAAAGATACGTTGCCACCTAACAGAACATTTACCTTTTAACCAAGCTTTCTTCTCTCAGACTAGCAATTTCAGCTGATGCTGATACAAGAGCATCTTCTTTTCCTGCAGCAGCATTGGCTATTTGCTCGGATTTCTGTATACAGTCGTTTTCAAGTTCTGACACCCTTTTCCTAAGAGAAACAAGCTCTGCTTCCAACGATTTTTGTCTCTTTTCAGCCTACAAATAGCCATCCGGTTTAAAATTAAAACCAATAACAGATCTAGATCTATCACAAAGGAAATAGCTGCATAGCCATATGAGATAATTGTTTCCGGACAATCACCAATACCTCAAGTTTGAAGTTCTCATGAGCAAATTCCATCTGCTTTAACGCAGTTTCATTCACCTGAGCTATACTCTTGTACTGCAAGATGGTCCACAAGGTCAGTTCATAGTGGTGATGAAAACCAAACCAATTCAGCCAATTCAGCAATTACCTGAAGCATGTGGCTTTTGCTAGATTCTACTTCTCCCCTCAACTTTTCCATTTCTTCCTTTGCAGTACGCAGTTCTACGGACATCTAGAGTAATCAACAACCACATCCAAAGGAGATTAACATACAACCTTACAGCCACCAAATATTCGATTGCTATATAGCAACAAGTAAAAAGTAAACTCAAAACAATTTCTTAAGCGAAAGTCTCGAATCTGCATGGCATAATGCAACAAGCTGGGTAATGCATAATGCAGATCCTAACTCCTGCCCGAGACACATATATAGCGTCAAGAAGTTTTTCCCCTTATCGTAAAAGCAACATCGTTTACAATAATAAACTTTGCAGTCTTTACAAAAAGATTGCAACCAAGAAATCTGACCAATACTGTAATTACGGAATTGACTTCACTGACCTCATTATCAGAAAGAGAGACGACTCTACCAGTGTCCATGTCAAGACCCTAAAAGTGTGAAATGAAATTTATTACAAGTACATATTAGAGTAACCCCACAATTCAATTATCAGAAAAATCAAAACTTACCTTAGGATCTGAAGATCTTATCTTCTTCTCCAAATCAGAAAGCCTAGCCTAAATTAACACATTTAAAGAAATAATCAACGACAATAGTCAAGTCAAAAATTATCATGCCAATACAAGTATGGATGGCTGACAGATGAAAAATCTAGTGAATTGATAATGTAGTAAACTTGTGCATATTAGACATCAAGAACTAGTAAAACCAGTTCGCACAAACCAAATCACATGCAAAGACTCGCATCACAAAAGTAGCCACCAGAAAAGGGCAATCAGGAAAGGTCGACCTAGAAAAGGTAAGAGTATGCAACCTAGGAGCTGGCTATAGTAAACGCTGTCCGATGTATGTGCAACACCTCCAGGCAGTATAGGATTGGCCCATGAGTTCATGAGACTTGGTTATTATTAAGGAAGGTACGATAGAGTTCAAACAGTACCTCAGCCACAGAAGCTCTGGACTCTGCTGCCGAAACAGCCTTCAAGGCATTAGCCAATTCTTTGCCCATTTCTTCGACCTGCATAACAGCATTGTTCAAAGTTTGATTGCGGTCAGTAGTGCTATTCCGCGCATTGCTCCTTTCTTCTTGCAATTCTTTTTTAGCTTCAGCCCATTCTTTCTGAGAAAACATCGTCCGAAAAATCAGTTAATTTTCACACTTCTACATAAGATAGTTAAAAAAATGAAAAGAATTATTAAGTATGCTATAGACCTCAAGTTGCTTGATATGCTCCTCTTGTTTCCTTCTCTCGGTAGCTCTTGCTTCCTGAGATTTTTTATAAAGATATCAAATTTTAATCAGTATTACCTCCCCGTAAAGAACTAGTAAACTAAAATCAAAGTGGTTTTGTTACCTCACGAACTTCCTCTGTACTCTGTATAGTATCCAAGGTAGCCTGCGGAAAATCAGGTTAGCCAAAAGAAAAAGAGTATGCACATCTAAAGATGATATTTGCACTATTCTCATGTTTCCAACCTGAAGACGATAAACTCTCTGAGATAGAACAGAAACTTCATCAGAAGCTCTTTTTTCAGCATTTGATAACACCTGTTTTTCTTGTTTTAGAACCGAGACCTATAACACAGATGACTGTTAGAATTGAAGTGCAGAAAATCATAAAACTGACGTGTGTGATTGATATACTACCTCCATAGATAATTTTCTAGAAATCTCTTCCGCTGCATGAAGAGACTCAGAACTCTCACGTAACTTCCGTTGGTGGTCGATGATCAGCTGCGAGAACTCTATGTTTCTTGCCAAAACACAATTCATTTCTTCTCTCTGATATAAAGACATATAAGATGAAGAAATCACAATCCACACAAGCAGTTGATGATATGACTTTGTGACAAAGATGAAAGATCACCTTGTGTTCAGATTCTTTCATGATGCCTTCTAGTTTTCCCCTAGCAAAATTTGCCTCCATGGCCAGCTTATCCCGTTCAGACCTTAACACAATTATCTCACTCCTAGCCTTCGCTAAATCTTCTTCGAGACTTCGGACACGTTCAAATATTTTTTCTTGAGCTCTTTTAGTAGCCTCCTGGAGCAAGCAATCCAGTCATCAAGTGAGTCTCAAACAACTACATTGATGCATCAAAAGAGAGGATAAGAAAGAAGAGTTAGGAAAGATTTAGCAATCTGTCATACCTGTGAATCCTCAAGCAGATGTAAAAAGTTCTTCCTTCCTGGCAAAACAGCTAACAAAATACATCTTAGTCCAGCCATTTGAAAGCAAATACCACTTAACTATGTATTCCAACTTATGAGCAAAGCAAGAAACAGCCTGCGAAGCTTCTTTTTCTTTTCAGGAAACAAGATGAGATTTTCAGGAAAGCTAATTATGCTTAAAAGCCAGAGTTCAATTGAAATTTGTTTGTACTCAGCATTGATTATTACTAATGATAATTGCGATATGTGAAAATAGGTAAGCACAATGAGCGAGCTTAAAAATCCAGATGCTTTCCAACCTTACAAACATGGTACTTATTTGAAATCCAGATGCTTCCTAACCTTTTTTTATTATAGAAAAAAAAAACATAACGAGCAAACTTTTTAGTTTCAATCTGAGATTTGCACCCATTTTGTTAATATATCCTGCATCCCTACTCAACAATTTGGAGTAGAATTTTGGTAAGGGTTCTAATTCAAAGATAAAACTAAACCATCATTTAATTAAACTTAGCCAATGAAGTCAATTATGCAGGGTATGCAAGAACACATAGTCACTATATAGAGCTCGAACCTGGAGGTAAATCTGAAGAACGAGAATTTGATGAATGAAGCTTCTGTTCCTCTTCATACAGTCGTTTATACATTGCAACCTGAAAAAAAAAACAAAATGTACAACATAAATCATTGAATTGAAATCCAATTTCATCTAAGCAAGTGTTGCAATGGAGAAAAGAATTGTAAGGGTGGAAAGACTTACAGATGTGTGCAGTGATTCAATCATTTCAGCCTGCTCTTCAGCTTTTTTTAACACGATAATTACTTTGGAAGAAGCTTCATCAGTCTTTCTCTTCAGGTCTATCTCAAAATTTTCCTGAGATTCCAAAATTCTTTTAAAAAACTTCACTCTACCGAAGCAAAAACTGAAAAAAAAAATCCGCCATACCTTCAGCTCCATTTCCCTATTTTCAATCTGCTCTGAGAGACTACGAACAAGGTTCCTGAGCTTAACATTCTGCTCAACTAGTCCATTTATATCTTTAAACTTTAACTGAAATTAATTCCAACACGATGACAAGCATTAGTCATCCACTAATTATTTGACAAAGTAAAATCTAACACAAAACATGACTTCAATCAAAAAAAAAAAAAACTTACAAGATGCTCTGAAATGATTTTATCAGCTTCAGATTCCATATCCATCTCAACATCAGAAAGCTGAGTATCATCTTCCTCATCATCCCTGGAAGCTCCACATCGGAGTTGGACATCACGACACTCTTTCAGTAGTATCGTTACCTAAATCGTATACACACATGACGTAGCAATTGATTAGGCAACCAGCTAGGCATATATCTGTAGGCTAAAAGTTGACCTATTAACACTGCAAATCATCTAAGTCAAGTAACTGAAGACCACAACAAACTTGCAGGCAAAATCATAACATGGTGAACAAAGGAGAATAGATTGTCAAATTACCTGCTTTTGTAGGTCAGATATATCTTTCTGACATAGAATATTTTCACGTTCCCGTCTCCTCAAGTCAGCCTATCGAGAAAACAAATGTATAAGAACGGCAAAAATATGCATCTTAAACAGCCACTATAATAATAACAAGTACCTTAAGCTCCATGATGAACTTCTCCATATTTGATTGTTCAGATACAGAATCCTGAAGTTTTTTACTGACTAGAGAATAAGCTTCAACCAAACGCTCATGCTCACCTGGAAACAGAAAACAGATTGCACCAAATATAGGTTTAAGCATGATGTCTCCAACAAGATTAAAATAAATTTTCTGCACGGATGAAAGAAATCTTTGGGAGCACAGAATTAAATCGTACCTCTTTCCTCTTGGATGAACCCCGCTTTCTCTTCTAATTCGCATAAAACCTAAAAAGCAGGATTCAAGGCCAACATTCTAGTTAAAAGATCAAATCCAGACACATAGCTCTAACGAGAAGGAAACCTTTAATGTTTCCATCAGGTATTTACCCATCAAGCCCAAGATTCTTGCATAAGTTAACAGGAAAAGAAAGAAAAATGAACTGCAGTTGGAAAATGTAGTAGCGAAACAAAGACAAAAAAAAAAAGAGAAAACAAAATTAGATAAGATTAACATCTAAACTCAAAAGGTCAAGTAGGTCATACCCGTTGTAGTATCAACTCAGCTTCCTTTCGACCTAATTGCTCGTGTCTCATTGCATCAACCGCCTCTTGATACTTCTCATAAATTTTAGCCAGCTACAAAAACAAGAAAAATTGATATATACACCACCAATATAGTTGAGAAGCTGATGAAGTGCACTAATATAGCAAGACTGAAACTCACACTCCATCCATCACGTAAGAGTGAAGCTGCCAGCGCCGTTCCTGACACACCAGCAGGAACCTTAGAAATTATTTCATGGCTTTCGTCTATCATGTTGCGAGTCCCCGAATCGTCAACCCCTCTGGAAAAATGGAATTTCAAGAGAAACATGTGAGAATTTTATCGTTACATGAACACTAGGTCAATCAAAAACCATATTTAAATACCACTATAATCTACTTCCATGGATCAAACACTCTTAACAAGATCACTTCACTGTAAACCCCTTAAAAGACTTTAAACTACTATAAATTTTCTAGCAACAGCTAGGAATTCAAAAAACTTCCTTAGTCTAGTCAAAAGACCAACACATTGGCACTAGATGATCATAGGTGAGATCTACAGAATCGGTATTGGAAGTGCATCTCTTGAAGCAAGCAATATCACTAATCCCTACTTTTACTTATTTTTGGCTCAATTTGATTAGCAGATATAGCAAATATAGCAAATATAGCAAATAAGAGTGGCAGGAATAAAAAAAGGAAAAAGAAAAACATGTATACCATGCCTTTGCGTGGCTGTACAAAGGTTTGACAAAAATGAACAATTCCTTATTCTCAGAAAAGTGAATCATACCTTGTGAAACTACTGAAAGGTATAAGCTTTAGCTCATTTGTTTTCCTAATTTTCTCAATTTCTGCTTCACACTTCTCAAGTTTTTGTTTAAGGTCTTCATTCTCCTGAAGTTGAAGATAACAAAAAGTAACTATCCGTCTAGCAAATACATTAAAAATGCAAAAAGAAAGAACTCGCAGGTCCAAAAGGTATACTATTTACCAAAAACAGTTCCCACTTATCAAAAATTGAAGAAAGAACTTCTCATAAAACATACTGAAATTATATGATTATAGGAAATTATACTCCGAACTACTTTATTTTAGAAAACGATCAATGTACATTCAAGATATCATATCTGATTATAAGGTTGACTGCAGCAATACCATAACAGCAATTTTTCCTACATGCACACCCTCAATATAAGTTGAAAAGGATGCCCTAACTAGTTACCGGAGCTAAGCAACATATGTTATAAATAATCGATAAAGCAAAAGAAGTCAAGGGTCTCAGTACCTTCTCTAACTGCTGGTTTGTAGACACTTCTTTCTCAAGTCTATCTTTGTATCCACTCTCGACTTGGCTCAAGCGTGCCTGATTAATCATAATTTGAACTCAACAAGCGAACATACAGACACAAAATATACAATCAATTCCCACCGAAATGTTACAGCACACTTACCTCTAAGGCCTTAATGACACCCTCAAGTTCACTAGCCTTTCTAGACAATTCCTCCGAACTTTCCTTGTACAACTCAACAAGCTTGTTCGCCTATGTCAACAGCCAAGTAATGGATTAGATTGAACTAAACAACAACTAGGGATATGTACTTTATTAAAAGATGAAATGTCTGAACAAGATAACATCCTAGCACTCTTTCAAGGTTTGAAAGCATAAGAATTTGAAAACTCACAGTGAAAAGCTCAGCATTGTATTGCTCTTCAGTGGTCGTTGCTGCATCTTTGCACGAGCTGAGTTCCTTTGAACCAAAAAAAAAAGAAGTAAATGTCATATAGCACAAAATGATAAGGTAACAAGTGTCTTATGCCATGCATACCTCTTGCAATGAAGTAATCTTTTTTTCGAGCTCTCTCAATCTTTCCTTATGCCAATTTAACGAACTAGAGCACTCATTATAATTTTTCTCAACCTGATACGAGATGACACTGAATTTAAGAAAAGATAATATAAAAAAGCATTAAACTAAGCTGTGAAATTAGTCTTACATCCGCAAGCTTCGCTGACATTTCAGCCTCAAGATCAGAATGCCTCCTACGGAGTTCAGCATAACTATCAACTTTAGCCGTTAACTCCTCATCAAGCCATTTGGTATGCCTTTCCATGAGTTCTTTCTCCTGAGATAAACGACTGCACATAGCTTGCGAACGTGCCAATTCAGCGCCTGCTTCAGAAAATTTAGCCTCCTTTTCCGAACTGGCGTCAGTCAGCTTAACCTGATAAATTGAATAAGAAATTAATTAGGGTTTCACAGTAAAAAAAATTCATGTCGCAAATGATTAGCAACAAAATTGGGAAGCAGCCTCACTTACAATTTTCTCCAAATAGCTCTTTATATTTGAATTCTTCTCACTAATCTCGGCGTCTTTCTGCTCCAGCAACTCCATCAGTTGTCTCTTGGACTTATGCAGCTCCGACATCTCCGTCGTCATCCTTTCTAACTCTCCATCCTTCTCAATCTGCATCAAACCAGTACTTCAGCCAAATCCCAAACGCACGCTCACCCACCTCCCACACACACACAAAAGCACTAACACGTACCGATTGCAAATGAAGCTGATGCTTCTGCGCCTGAGACTGTGCGAGTTCAGCTAGTCGACCATCGAAATCAGACTGAAGCTGTGCATTCTGAGATTCAAGCGACGCGAAATCCTGAGAGAGCGAGAGGTACTTCTGCTCTAGAAGCGAACATGTCTGCTCCGCCGTGATGGAAGCAGCATCAGCTTTCGCACGGACACTATCCAACTCGGCGTACAATTTCCGAATGTACTCGTCGGCTCTCTCGGCAACCACCGACGCGGCGTCATTGGATAGCCGCGCCAGCTCCTCGTCTGGCATAAACAAGGGCATCTTTTCGTGCCCTAAAAACAACCGTGGCTATATAAACCTGACGTTGGATCTCTCCGACGAATTGGAGATGACACTTTGAAAACTCCTTTTTATTCCAGGCAATTTTTAGAGGAGAACCCAACGGGGAAGATGAAAAATCGCTTCGGGAAGGCGAAGAATGGAATGATGCAAGAGAAAACCTCATGCGTGTTTATACATCGCGTTAACTAAACGGCGCCGCATAATGGTTGGGCCAAATTTGATTCTGCGGTGTTGTCATTAGTTGTACCAAATTGACACTAGGCCTCTAGTTGGGCTTAAGCAATATTTGTTTACTTTTTATTTTATTACGAAATATAATTGATCAGCCGTCTTAGCTCAGTGGTAGAGCGCGTGACTTTTAATCCCGTGGCCGTGGGTTCGATCCCACAGACGGCGAGTATTTTAAATCTATCGTTTAAATAATTTTTATAATTTTGAGATACTCAAAATTAAATATGAATATTTATTTGTGTTTACAGTTAGTTATAATTTAAAATATTTATGTTAAAAAAAACCATGTATTAGAGGTGCCCTCAATCACCCCAATGTTTTATGCGGCTGTACTTAATGGATTGAGTCAACTCTAATATATATCCAAAAGAATAAAAATGGATTAATGTTTGTTTTCTTATAGAAGTGTTAGATAAAAATAGTATAAGTAAAGAGTAAGATGCCCTCAGGATAGAATATTAGAATTACTTTCTCCGAAAAAAGAGGATAAGATTCCACTTCATAATTTGTGTGCAATTACTAAAGACTATAAGTTCTGTTGACTTCTGATACAAGGAATCAAAGACCTAGAGACATAGTCCCATTGGCTTGTGATAAAAGTAATAAAACCATAATAATTGACTTCACGAAAGCGACGTGCTTAGAACGTGAGATTGTTTGCACTCTCACGAAAGGGAAATAATAACATTTGTCTGTTTATTTAGCATTTAAAATAATTAGATAAGACAGAACTATACAAAAATTATTAGACTATTTAAGTTTTGTACGTTTCACTTAATAACTCCACTTGCTTGAAAAAAAATAAAATGAAAACTCTAATCTCTAATCACACGTTATATTATATTTTATATGTAAACCCAAAATGCAACCAAGATGAATATAAATTATTTACATTCGAAGGACGAATTGTAAAATTGTCTTGATTAGCAAAATTGCAACCAAAAAAAAAAAAATAAAGAAAAAGAATGATAAAATCAGAGCTAATTATTATTATTAAGTCATACAAAAATGTGACATTGAAAAAGGTTCTGCAAAAGAAACACTAGGTTTCAATAGTTTAATAATAATAAGATGATTATAAAATAAGCAAGGATGAATCATTACAGTATCAAAAAGTTTGTCAAACAGAGTTTGAAATATCATATCATCAATGGCGAAGAGAGCGCTTCTGATTGGGATCAACTACGTGGGAACGAAGGCGGAGCTACGAGGCTGCGTCAATGACGTCCGTCGGATGCATATAAGCCTCGTCGAACGGTACGGATTCTCCGCTAAGAACATCAAATTGTTGATCGATACTGATAGCTCTACGATCAAACCGACCGGGAAGAACATCCGACAGGCGTTGTTGGATCTCGTACAACCAGCTAAACCGGGCGATGTTCTCTTCGTCCATTATAGTGGACACGGGACAAGGTTGCCGGCGGAGACTGGAGAAGACGACGATACTGGTTACGATGAGTGTATTGTTCCTTCTGATATGAATCTCATCACCGGTAAGTGAAAAAAAAATTAGACTGAAATTGACTTTTTTCATGTTTTCATGAGAAACTTGATTTGTCAATCAGATGAATCAATTGTTTTTTTTTGCGTTTGAGTTTATGTTTATATTTATTTATAATTTGGTGTTTGCGTCTGTACTTTACAAAAATATTTTATGAAAAAAACTGAAACTTTAAATAATTTTTTTTATTATTTAAATTATAATTTTTTGACTTTTTTCTCATGTTAACAGAAAATTAGAATTTACCGTTTGAAACAAGAGGTTTATATCTTGAAAACTGGTTGAATATGTGGAAATTTTTAGGGTTATTGTGTTCATCTGTTTGTTAAGGTTTTGAATTAACTTCATACTTGTGGATACCTTTATGTTGAAATCTGATTTTTTTTCTTCTATGACGACTCTGTTTTTACAGATGATGATTTTAGGGAGCTTGTCGAAAGGGTGCCAAAGGATTGTCCCATTACAATCATCTCAGACTCTTGTCACAGTGGTGGTCTCATCGATGAAGCTAAAGAGCAGATTGGAGAGAGCACAAAGAAGAAGAAGAAAGACTCTGGAGAATCTTCAAAAATCAACAAAGCGACAGAGAGCAAGGAAACTAATGAAATGGGGAACAGATCTTTGCCTCTAGACACTTTGATCGAAATGCTGAAGCAAGAAACAGGCAACGATGATATCGAAGTAGGGAAAATCAGAACAACTCTTTTCGATATGTTTGGAGAAGATTCAAGCCCAAAGGTGAAGAAGTTCATGAGTGTGATTCTGAGCAACCTACAAGAGACTACTACTGGTCAAACTAGTCAAGGTGAGATATTGGGATCAATTGGGAAACTAACTCAAGAGTTTCTTGAGCAGAAGCTAAACGATGATGTGAAACCCACGATCCAAGAGGTCTATGCAGGTGCAACCAATGGTGCACTTCCGGATAATGGTATACTGATCAGTGGTTGCCAAACTGATCAAACTTCTGCTGATGCGGTCCCACCGGGTCACCCGGAATTGGCTTATGGAGCACTAAGCAATGCTATACAGATCATAATTAAGGAGACTAATGGTAAGATTAGTAACAAAGATCTTGTTTTGAAGGCTAGGAAACTTCTTAAGAAACAGGGCTTTGATCAACGACCGGGACTGTATTGCAACGATAATTATGTAGATGCTCAGTTTATATGTTGAAACAAGTTTGGAAGAGTTTGTTGTGTGTTGATTTGGTTTCGTGTGAAATAAGTTTTGTGATTTGTGTGTTGCGTGGTGTGTTGTGTTGTTGTAAGAATGAATTTGAATAATGACTAAGTTTCGTTTTGTTCATTGTTTGTTACTTTTTATTTTTGATATTTCTTATACAGTTTTTAAGTTGTTGCTTATTATTTTGTTATTTGGTTATAATTAATAAGATGCGTAAAATTATTGCCATACTTTTTCTCACAATCTATACAAGGTTTGTACGTTTTTGTTTAGAAGAAAAAACAAACCAACATTGGTGGAGTTTTGGATAAATTTATCTCAAATATAATGTAAATAATTACAGTAAAATTAGACTATATATGGAATAAAAATTATGATTAAAAGCTATTTTATATTTTTTTTAAAAAAAAAAGTTTTTAGAAGAGGTTTCTTTATTTTTTGGTAACGTTTTTTTTTTTTGTTAAAAGCTTTTTTCAATTTAATAGTAATAAACGTTACTATAAAAGCATGAAGAGGGATGAGTTGTAACAGCTCACGATCAAAACCAAAACAAAAATTATTTTGTTTTTGTAAAGCGGACCTTTTGAGGTATCATTTCAATGGTGAAGAAGGCGGTATTGATCGGAATCAATTACCCTGGAACCAAGGCGGAGCTACGGGGCTGCGTCAACGATGTTCGGAGGATGCACAAATGCCTAGTCGATCGGTTCGGATTCTCCGAGAAAAACATCACTGAGCTTATCGATACTGACGACTCTTCCATCAAACCTACCGGTAAGAACATCCGACGGGCGTTGTTAAACCTAGTTGAGTCGGCTAAATCCGGCGATGTTCTCGTTGTTCATTATAGTGGACACGGGACGAGGTTGCCGGCGGAGACTGGGGAAGACGATGATACTGGTTACGATGAGTGTATTGTTCCTTGCGATATGAATCTTATCACCGGTAAGTAAAAAACTAGATTGAAATTGACTATGACTTTGTCCTGTAATGGTGAAATATTACCATTTTGATCGATTATATGTCGGAAATTGTTAGATTCATGTAATTTTTTCTGGGGATCAAAGGAATACATTGTGTTGGGTCTCGGAATCTGGATGAAATGAAGCATGGTTTGATGTTTTTATTTGGTTAAAGTCAAATGTAACTTCTCATCAATTGTTCCTTCATTTCAGGAAGATTTTTTGTTTTGTGTTGTTTCATGAAGCTTCAGATTCACTCTTTTTTTCATCTGATTAATCTTATGTGGTGATTCTATTCTCAGATGACGAATTCAGGGAACTTGTGGAGAAGGTGCCAAAAGACGCACAAATTACAATCATCTCAGACTCTTGTCATAGTGGTGGTCTCATCGATGAAGCAAAGGAGCAGATAGGAGAGAGCACAAAGAAGAAGAAGAAGAAGCCAAAGAAAGACTCTGGAGGCTCTTCAGGATGTGGGATCAAAAGCTTAGTGCTTGAGGCTGTGGAAGAAGCTTTTGAATCCCAAGGGATCCACATTCCTCACCACCAAGTTGAGAACGAAGAAACCAAGGTTAAAGAGGTTGAACTAGAAAATGGAGAACAAGTCCATGTCGAAAACAAATCTCTGCCTCTACAAACTCTAATCGACATCCTCAAGCAAGACACTGGTAACGATGATATCGAAGTTGGTAAAATCAGGCCAACACTTTTCAATGTGTTTGGAGAAGATGCATCTCCAAAGGTGAAGAAGTTCATGAAAGTGCTTCTAACGAAGCTGCAAGAAGGTAAAAGTGAAGGTGGGATATTGGGAATGATTGGGAAACTAGCTCAAGAGTTTCTTGAGCACAAGCTGAACAATGATGAAGAGTATGCGAAACCAGCGATGAAGACACATGTCGGGAGAAAGCAAGAGGTCTATGCAGGTGCAAGCAATGGTTCTCTTGCGGACAACGGTATTCTGATAAGTGGTTGCCAAACCGATGAAACTTCTGCAGACGCAAGTCCTCCGGGGAAACCTGAAATGGCTTATGGAGCATTCACCAATGCTGTACAGATCATACTTGGGGAGACAAAGGGTAAGATCACATACAAGGAACTTGTTATGAAAGCAAGAAAGCTTCTTAAGAAACAGGGCTTTACTCAACGACCGGGGCTATATTGCAGCGATCATTATGTGAATGCTCCCTTCATTTGTTAAGGATTTTACTCAAAAAGTATTTGGAGTTTCGTGTTGAATAAGTTATGTGATTTCTTTGTTGTAACTTTGATTTGAATGTCAAGTGTTCTTTGTCCATTGCCCATTGGTTATATTCTTTTAATTCACAATGTATAATACATAGCAAATGTTCATTGTTCATTGGCTATGCATTTATCATACCTTTTCCAGTTGTTGACTTGTGGACGTGTTAATAAATACTTCCAATTTTGTTCGGTGTGTTATAAATATTTTCTCAAATCTTTTTTTTTGCGACATTATCCAATTTGTTTTCTTACAATGATATCCAATTATTAATCGATTTAATGGCATTGAAGATGTGGTTGACAACTTGACAACAATAAATAAGACAGTTCATAAAAGAAAAGGAAGAAGAAACAATGAGTATGGAGTATATAAGGGTAAATTGTCAAATGAATTCTTAATTATACTAAAATATACTCCTTTTGCTAATCATATTTTCAAAATTTTCCTATTTCACTAAAAATTCTCAAAATATATAAAGATTTAAACTTATTTGATGAGTTTGGGAGGATGTATTCAATGTCTATAATAAAGGGTTAAAATAAAAACGCTGATCGTGTAATAACGTGACAAAAATAAAATAAAATAAAAAGAAACCCGATGCCACGTCAGATCTTACATTCCAGTTAACGCGCGTAACATGTCTAATCAATCAACGAATAAAGAAATAATATTTTTAACGGAAATGAAATAAAATTTAAATATAATAATCACATTTTGTCGGACACAGTCTCTCATCCCCCACAGGAACAAGCTCTCCGTTCGTAGAGACTGAGAAGCAGAGACTACCGATTTAGATTCAGAGTTTATCCATCAGATCTTCGTCGATGGCGAAAAAGGCGGTGCTGATTGGGATCAATTACCCAGGAACCAAGGCGGAGTTACGGGGATGCGTCAACGATGTTCGTCGGATGTACAAATGTCTCGTCGAACGGTACGGATTCTCCGAAGAAGACATCACGGTGCTGATCGACACCGATGAATCCTCTACTCAACCCACGGGTAAAAACATTCGCAAGGCGCTTGCGGATCTCGTCGGATCGGCGGATTCTGGCGACTTCCTTGTCGTCCATTACAGTGGGCACGGTACGAGGTTACCGGCGGAGACTGGAGAAGATGATGACACTGGTTACGACGAGTGTATTGTTCCTTGCGACATGAATCTAATTACTGGTGAGTTTAACTAAAAGGAAGATTTGAACTTTTCACTCTCTTGAGTGATTGATGTTCTGATCCCGGATCCGATCCGATAATAAGAAGAAGATGAATTTTTTAATCCTGAAAAGCTAGGATTTTTTTTTTTATCTTGTATTCAATCCGAATGAGAATATGTTTAGATTCAATACAAAAAGCAAGAATATCTTGTCGAAGTTCCATGTTTCTTGGTATTAGTCCATAGAGCTTTTCTGATGTAATTTTCTTTTTTTTTTTTGCAGATGATGACTTCAGGGATCTTGTGGACCGAGTTCCGCAAGGTTGCAGAATGACAATCATTTCAGACTCTTGTCACAGTGGTGGCTTGATCGATGAAGCCAAGGAGCAGATTGGTGAGAGCACTAAGAAAGACGAGGAGGACGAAGAAGAAGAAGAATCTTCTTCGCGATTCGGGTTCAGGAAATTCTTGCGCAGCAAGGTGGAAGACGCGATTGAGTCTCGAGGGTTCCACGTTAGAGGGAACAAGGAGGAAGAAGATGAGGCGGAAGAAATCGAAACCAAGGAGATGGAGCTAGAAGACGGAGAAAGAATCCTTGCCAAAGCTAAATCTCTGCCTCTGCAGACTTTAATCGACATCCTCAAGCAGCAAACAGGGAATGATGATATCGAAGTGGGTAAAATCAGGCCAAGCCTTTTCGATGCGTTTGGTGATGACTCGAGCCCAAAAGTGAAGAAGTTCATGAAAGTGATCTTAGGTAAGCTTCAGGCAGGAGATGGAGAAGGAGGTGGGCTAATGGGAATGCTTGGGAAACTAGCTTCAGGGTTTCTTGAGGGGAAACTAAACGATGAAGACTATGTGAAACCTGCGATGCAGACAGAAGTTGGGAGGAAAGAAGAGGTTTATGCCGGGGGATCAAGAGGTTCGGTTCCGCTTCCAGACAGCGGGATATTGATCAGCGGTTGTCAGACTGATCAGACATCTGCGGATGCGACTCCACCGGGGAAACCAACTGAAGCTTATGGAGCGATGAGTAACGCGATACAGAAGATATTGGAGGATACAGACGGTGAGATATCAAACAGAGAAATGGTTACAAGGGCAAGGAAGATATTGAAGAAGCAAGGATTTACCCAGCAGCCAGGTTTGTATTGCCATGATGGTTATGCAAATGCCCCCTTTATCTGTTAAAAACAGAGCCTTTTTTTTTTTTTTTTTTATCGACGCCTTTTTTTACAACGACCATTGACTGAATGATTCTTCTGGTCGGGGAAATAAGCCTTGTTTTACTGTTTGAGGGCCTTTTGTGCAATTTATAAGTTGTGTGTTGTATTTTCGTGACACTAAATTCATCTTGTTTTATTGAGAACTATGATTTCTTTAAAATATACTCATTTTACTTCCTAATTTTGTTTATTTTGGACATATATGTAAAGTCTAATCAGAACGGAGAAAGTATTCTTGTTAGATAATAATATTACATCTATGTATCTTCTTGCCAATTTGCCAAGTGATATACACAAAAATGACAGTCAAGTGTCTTTTTTTTCTTTTGAATAACAAAAATAAATAAAGAAAACTTCGAATAGGCATGGGGAACTTGGGTGCATAGCTTCAAGGGTTTGTGTCTGTTTTCTTCTTACAAATAGGGACCAAAAAAAAACATTTTTTTTGTTTGTTTGTCTCAATCATCGATCTCTTGAACCCATGCTAAATCTGCAAGAAAACAAAACGACACAAATCAACAATCGCCAAAGTAATCATTCTATTTTCTGTCGGACTTACACCAAATGAATCGGATCTCAAGATCAAACTACATGAGAAAAGCTTGTAAACCTTGTAATACATTTTCTACAGCTGCATTAGGGATAGAGAGGCCCACTATTCGCTGATTATCCGTCGTAGTCTCTATGCGTATAACTCGAATTCTCTTGTGGCTTTGACGGGCCTACCAAAAAACAAAAAAAAAAACAAAATCTGTAAGTTTCCTCGCCAACACTAATGAGAGAGTATTAGAGAAATTTTTGCAAATGTCTTTTTACTTGTTTGGAAAGTGCTTTCTCAATGGTTCCCCAGATGGGAAGAATGAGGCCACCAACAACATTAACTTCCTGTATTCTTCTTCCAACTGTGCAATACTCGCCCAGCTTACACTTGGGTCCGTGCATACACTGTACTCAGATAGAAACTCATATTATTAAACTACACTTGGATGATTCTGTGCTAATCAGAAAACGGCTTCTATATATATTCCACACTTTATTTTATTTTTTATTGAGGAAGCTTACCTGTTTAGATGAAACTTCGTACTCGTCTTCCCATCCGGTACGAGCCTTCTCCAGAGATGATAGTTTTCGGTATTTAGTTTTCAACTCTGAAAGAGACATCTCTCTGGGAAAATAAAATAATACGAGAGTTTATACCAGTTTCTTAGTCAGTAATATGTAATGTGAAGGTACTGGCAATGGTGTAGATACCTGATTGACTCTCCTACCGCAGGACGAACAATCTTAAACAACCCAGAGGCCGCACTGGAAATCCAAGAAACCCCCAGAAAAAGAGTAAAATTTTTATTGGTATATTAATCTTTGTTAGGGACCACATTTGGACAAAAAAACATATACAAAAGATGAGAGGGGAGAATAATTCACCTCTCAAATGCTAATATGAAGTGCCGTCTTCCTAACCATTCCCTTTTAGATTCATAAAAGCCATCACTGGCCGAACCAAGCCCATCCCTTCTCTTCCCCTCTAGCATTGAACTTGCGGACTGGGACACAGATCATTTCAAGCTTTTGATTCATTATAGTTAAACACAAATTATTTACCCAGAGTGAAAGATTTTGAACTACCTCCCATGTAACACCACGATCTAGAGTGAAAGTAAAGAGCATAGTAGAGGCACCAGACATCTGATCGACATGGACAGTCTGAAAGATTCAAATATTAGTAGCTCAAATACACTAAGAATCAAGAGTTAAGTACGAGATATCAACCTTTGGAGTGGTAAGCAGCTCAACGCTATTAGCTTTCATATCCACTATTCCCGAATCAAAACTTCCTTCAATTCGGGCATTATGTATAAGAACATCTAATATACTAGTAAACAATTCAAACAGCCTGCACGGCACAGGAGACTCAAGCATTAAATCGAATTGAAACAACTTCTAGTAGTGCAAAGCGTAAATTCCTATTTGACGCATGATACCTATTCTGAATATCAGGTGGCAATCCCAAGAGGCGATTCAGAAATCGTCCAACATCATGCATGTCAGTATCAATAATACGTCCTGATAACTTTCCAACGTCTTTTCCATTAGCTGTATTATCATTAATGAAGTAAGGTAAAAAGGAGATTACTACAAATAGAATTTAAATTCAGTAGAGAAAAATGAAATAACGAGCAAAGCTTACCCAGAACACCGTCCCTAACAATTCCAACCGCAACAAGAGCAGCCCTTGCCTTGGTTAAAAACTCTTTAATTGTTTCTGGTTCATCAGTCGAACACTCCGGAGGAACAACGGGTAATTTCTCCTGAAAAGTAAGCCATACTATATTTCACGCTCTATCCATTATCATCAGTCCTAAAAACTAAAGAAGCAACACAGGGTTTTATGAGGAAGACCTGCTCCATTATCCCTCTATACATCACCATCAAGGATTTTTTACCAAAGTTACTATCATAATTGTAGGCACTCAAAGAAGGCCCGGCCCTGCATTGAGACAATATACTTGGCAAGGTGTAAAGTAATTACAAGCCATAGGACAAACAACAAGGAAATGGTTTAGAGAGATGCATGACTTTCCTGCGATCTCCCTGTGTTAAAGCACCAAGAGTTTCTAGTCTCTTTGCAACAATAGAGGCAAAGCGGCGTTCCCCACCGAGATTTGTGAAAAGTAGC
Organism: Streptanthus diversifolius; assembly: GCA_039880935.1. Taxonomy (NCBI): domain Eukaryota; kingdom Viridiplantae; phylum Streptophyta; class Magnoliopsida; order Brassicales; family Brassicaceae; genus Streptanthus; species Streptanthus diversifolius. The sequence goes on along the minus strand of JAXGFM010000015.1, from coordinate 836,282 downwards.
CTGACAAGGCCAAAACAGAGAACGCATCAACTTCAGCAACTGATATCAGACCTTTTAAATTATAAAGGTAGCAAGTACTTTTGCAATTGGACAGATACAAAATCAACTACTCAAACGTTGTCATGTCAACCTATATTCAGGTGCAGATGTCTGATTTGACCGGTGAGTTCTTCCAAATTGCTGAATTGCACGATCAGCACTCCATGGAAGCTCTAACGTCAAATGAACCCTTCTTCTCTGCAGACAAATATAAAATATGTCCAAATTAACTAATACCTAAAAGCCAGCACGTGAAGCCCTTTGACGCCATCGTTCATAACGTAGTTAAATCTTCAGAGCACTACGGATATTTAAAGAGACCAAAATAATAATAACAATAATAATAATATAAGGACCTATAAACTCGACACACCTGATTTGCTGCCCTTCTATCTGCTTGCAACGAAACACCAGCTGAACCAGCTTCAGAAATAACGGCAACAAACTTTTTACCATCCATAAATAGTTGTTTCTCGTGCATGTTGACCATTTCCATTGTTATATCCTTTCTAGACCCAAGAAATACAAGGATGAAAAGTAAATTACTGGTGCGGAATAACATAAATTACTAAGAATGAATTAGAGGAAGAGAGGAGGAAATAGAAAATGAGAGAGAAAAAAGAGTTTTAAAACTTACGTGTTTCTTGCTTGATATGTAACACCTTTCCCATTAGACGCTCTTACAAGCATACCTCGCCTGCCTGTTATTTCTGCAACTTTGTCAGGGCCTCCAAGCTGCATCAAAACAGCAATAGCAATTTAGAATATTCTTAAGTTTCCAGAAGTCAAATTTAACCACTCAATTAAGCCTTTGAATACTACAAAGTCTATAATCAACGCACCCTAGGTGCCATAACTTAAGGATTCATAGATACCACTGAAAAAAGGAGACTCATCTATAACCACGCTGCTTCATACCTAAGAAAAAACAGAGACGTGTAGATGATAGTTACCTGATCGACAATATCATCTAAAGGATTGTTTGGAAGATTCAGAGAACGGATAATCTCTATAATCTTTGATTTTCGTTCCAAGGCTGCTTCATACCTATGAAGTAACAAAATGGATAACCGTTCTTAAGAAAAATAAAATATATATACTATTCGAGCTGGAAGAAATCAAGATACATGTTGCTATTCCAGTGTACAGACCTTTTCTGCAATTCCACAATATAGACACGCCTTGCTTGAATGTACTCCTCTGTCTTTTCCTTACAAGAATAGCATATCCACGCTTCAGACGGTAAGTCTGTAACTGGAGGAACTACACAATCTGGGTGAAAAAGCTTGTCACATTCAGAACAATGGAGCAACTTCTTCCTTTCCTAGTTTCATCACAAGACAAGTTATTAAAAACTAAGAAACTCAACGGAAATCAAGCTATCAAAGTTAAAAGCAAAGTACATCTTCCCCACTGCATATCTGACATATCTGGAACTCATCATCAGAATCATTAGAATCATCCGCCGAGTCAGCTGCATCGAAAACAGCACTGATTAGGATAATTTACAGACCTTGAGGATTCAAGACTCGATTAATTGAAGAAACAGACCAAGACGATGCAAATACAAAGACTACGAGATCTGAGAACAATACTTGTACCATAAAAAAGTAAGGTCGTCCATTTAGCAATTTCCTATATTAGAGATCTATAGTTAATACATAGGGGCAAAGTTAATAAGCTAATTATCACGCTACTTAGATTTCATATTTAATAGATACGTTTTGCAGTGCTCAACGAAGTATATTCAAAACTTCCCGTCTAATACTTTTGTCCATATAGTCTAAGCATCAAGGTTATGTCTGTTCAGTAGGTACCCAGCTAAGATATGTTTTCACCATGAAACCCACCTTCAGACTCCAACTCACTTTCATCATCAGTATCTGGTTTCCACTTTGCCATCTTTCTTATTCTTCCTCTAATGGAAACAGCAGGTGAAGCTGAATGCCTCTTCCTATGAAGTTCTTTAACACTTTCATCCTCTGTAAAAGTCAAAAAGCGGAAAACTATGAACAAGACACAAACGCCACCAGGAATTCAAAAGCAAAAACTCTGACACCGAGCATTAAGTCACCTGAGAGAGGTTCAGGCTGCTCGGGCAGGGGATAATTCTCTTCCACGAATTTCAGCAGGAGCTCTCGAGGTCCAGAGACAAAATCATCAAGCTCAACACCCTATCGCGAGAAAAAGGGGGACAACATTATCAATAACGTAGAAATTAGTTAGACGGAATCATAAAGGATACAAAATATTTTTCCAAAAGCAGTATGAGGAGAAACACACATATTTAGTTACAGCCTCCTCAGTTCGAGCCTCTCCGGTACTCTGAAGGCCAATAACCACACACTTGTTTGCTGATAAGGCTTTCTTAGCTAACCTCACAGTTACAGGAACTTTAGCTGACATACACAAGTGTCTAAAGAAACGCTGCAGTAACACCCAGGAAATAAATGGATTAGCCTCTGGAGTTAAGATGGCAGTCATCAACTGTAATAACACTGTCTAACTGTTACTTCTGGAAGTTTATACCTGGTGGCTTGACCAGTATAGTCTCCACAACTGACTAGAATTTGGTTTCTCGTTAGGGAGAAAAGCACTTGCTGACAACAACTCTATCCGTAGCTCTGCCCAAAATTCTGCAGACTTATTGTACATTGCCTACAGAAGAAAGTAAGTAATACAACACAAACACCCACTGCTTTTTAATTTATTGATCTCTGAACTAGAAACATGCGACAATAGAAATAATGAAGTTGCTTGCCAAAAAGTATCGAAGCACCAATCAGATTTTAAATTAAGACCACGGGATAGGAAATTTCATAAACACAATAAAGCCTGCAAATTTTTTGTAAGAGCTTGGTTCAAGCTTCCTAGGAGATGACCTACTCTTCATATTATACCATTTTGTTGAGCTTACATGGCATTACTTGATGATAGAGCTAGATAGTCAATTAAGATATGTGCAGCTTTCACGCAAAATAATAATAAAAGAAGAAGATGATTTACCTCCATTCCTGCTTCTAAACGAGCTTCAACAATCTCAAACTCAGCCCCTTTGTAGCTCAGGGTACGGCATACATACATCCCCCTATTACGAAGAAGCGAGGTTAGAATGAATATGAGCAATGCCAATGGCTTTGAAGTATGACACAGGCTTGCAAAACCTTGCTTTCATGTCCATGGCAACCAATTCCAAAGCTCCTACCCCACCTTTATCAAGCGCACCTGCACAAACATTTTATGGAATAATTTGTATATGCCCTAGACAGAAGCTTAAACCTGACACTTGATGAATTCGTTTTTATCCGAATTAACTTTAAGATAAGCTTTTCGTCTACAAGGAAAAAAATATAGAAAATACTAAACTAGATATATTCAAAAAGAAAGAGAATAGGAAACAAACCTAGAAATTTGTTAAAATCACTGAAACTTGTTCCAGCTCCCCAAAGACCAAGCCTGACCATATAACCCATGTTTCGTGGTTCAGATGCACCAGTAGCAGAGCAATAAAGAACACGTGCTTGGGGGATCTTATCCTGCTTTTCCAAAATTCATAATCTAGAATCAACTAGAAGACACTAACCACCACTAAGCGTTCCAAACAACATAAACTATATTATCTGCAACTGAGAATAAGGGTATCTAATATCACTCTCAGAGCCAAAACAAAAGCAATATCAAAAACAACATTGATAAAACAGTGTAGTCAGGCATTCAGTTTCAAGTAGCAGACCTGAATGTCAACAACTGCCTGCCCGATGCGTGTAGGCTGACTTCCAGCTTCAGGCACCAAATTTTTCGCTTTGTGGCACTGCTTAAAATGAAAGAAAAAAATAGTAGCTGAAGCTGCATATTATACTAATGGTTGGAGCTCTGCTCAAAAAATGATAAAATCAGTAATAAAACAATGTACCACAACTGGAGATACTCGCACATTGTTCAATTCACCAGAAAGAGCGGAAGGAACCTTTTGTTACGCAAAAGAATTTAATTTACATCATTCAGGGATTTGCTACCTCATCAAAGATCAAGAGACCATCGAATTCTGGTCCACACCATTGAACAAGCTGCTGCAAACGAGAACGTCCCTTCTCAGAGGAAGCAATAAGGCTATTGTATGTCAAGAATACTACTCCGTCTTTAACACCGACATTCTTTGAGTCAAGCTTAGAATACGGTAGCTTGTTTAGAGGATTCACTGCACGTAAAACATATAGTAATTTAGTTGCAGAAAAAACACAGAAATGATCATCAGACCAGACACTCAAATGTTCACTTGACTGAATGCAAAAGATCAGAAAACGTATTCATCAACATGGTTGCCATGATCTTGTCATATTCGTCCATATCTCAATATTTTTTTAAAGAATCACAAATCACAATACATATACAAAAATCAGCTATCCATAACATCCTCTAGACATGATGACATCAGAAACGGAGACAGTAAAGAGTATAAATCCTTCTAATATCACTGAACTAAGATATATATACTCTACATCATGAGCCAGAATAAGTATCTAGAATAAGCTGTGTATATAACATACGAAGCATTATGGACCAAAGAAAATAAGCGAATTACAAACTCAGTTAACAGCCAAAATCAAGATAATACCTCCAACGCATGTGGCACCCACATCATCCAAGTCCCTTCTTGCATCATACTTTAAGTCTGAGCCAACAGAAATCCACCTACGTAAATCATAGGGAAATGAAGTAGAAATAATTAGAGCTCATCTCATCCTACTTTAAGCTATCTAAGGATCCAAATAAAGGCACAGTTTATGCATATATAGTATACTCATAAGCCAGATTGAATAGAGTTGTCGACAACTAATCAAAGCTTTTCTCCTTAGAATCCTCCGACAAGACTTACAAAGCTTTTCTCCTTCCATGTTTCCAATTTTCCCAAATCAACCCAGCAATTGTTCGCCCTTTCCCAACACCAGCACCATCTCCAACAAAAAACCCGGCTCTGGTACCATCAGCAAGGTGCTGGAGATGCCTCTATAATAAAAAAATCAACATTGTCATACATACAGGAACGAGACACGTTTTGAGGCCATTAAACAAACTTTCTGCCATTTAAAACAAAAAAACAAAAAAAAAGCAACCTGACAAGCGTAAACTAATGTCTCAATCTGCAAGCACGACAAAGCCTTTGACCTTTCGAGCTCTTCCTTGATTTTGAGATCATAAGTGGGTTCTGGGGGCTGCACTGCAGATAGAGATGATGTTTCCACAATTGGATCAGGATGAGGAGGTCCGATTGAAATTTTTGGGGGACGCTTCACAGATAAACAAACTAATATCGTCAAAAACTTTAACTGACAAAAAGATAACCAAAACCAACTGTCAAGATGAGGCACTCACATAATCCATAAACGTTTCTCCCGCAGTTCCACCTTCATCTTCCTCTCTCTCCACTTCAATAGCTTCCTAGTTTTGGGTCAACAATACAGTGAAGCTAGTTCAGAAACATAAAAAAGTATGATCTGAACATGACAAGGATGAAGAAGGGAGTTTGACGTGCAGAATTGTTATAAAACCACCACTACTCTTCGACCAACAAATCCCAGTCCCAAAATTTCAGATAATTAACCAGATAAATCACACCATTTCCAGAGAGTTTCAGATCCACAATTATTGAAACACCACTGATTAACCCAAAAGCAAAACAAGCAACAAAACAGGGAGAGGACAGCATAATTCAAACCCTGTGCAAAAGCATAACGATGAAATTTGGGATGAATTGGTAAATAAAATGGACACAGAACCTCGTTGACTTCTTCGGGAGGAGGCAGAGAAGGAGCCGGGGGAGCACCAGGAGTAGGAGTAGATTGAGGAGCAGTTAGAGATCGATTGAGCTTGGAGACATCCACGGAGAGCTCGACATGGCATTGAGGACAAGAGAACCGTGTGAGTCCGTGTGGCACATTGAGGATTGCCTGACAGTTAGCGCAAGGCAATTGCATCTTCGTCGGATCGATTCCATGTGCCGGCACCGGAGGCCTAGGCTGCAAATTCATATGTTTTAGCTGCGGTTGAAGCGGCGGAGGAAGCGTCTGAATCGGCGGCGACTGTTGTTGTTGAGACTGCGGGAACTGCGGCCGTGCCCTAGATAGAAGCTCCGGTGGCAACATTTGGGGAAGTTGACAAGTCGGACAGGAGAACTCCACAACGCCGGTTTTCACCCTCAGAATCACGCGACAGCCCGCGCACCTGACCTGTACATCGGCTCTTAAAACACCTCCGCCACCGAAATGCGGCGGAGCGGGGAGCGGCGGAGGAGGTTGAACCGGCGACTGCGTCATGAGCCGCGACGCTGGAATTTTCTAGGGATCCGAGCAAGAAGAAAGGATCCTGTGGAGGAAAACGCGATGAGGAGGAGGGAGAGATTGAGACAGGGAAGACAAGTATATTAGTGTAAGTAATGAAATTCGTCAGAGCGCGAAAGGTTCTTCGTCTCTATTTTGCCTTGCCTTCTCGTTACTTTTTGGTTTCAGATTTTCCTTTCTTTTTTTTTCTAATAATTTTTGTGTCTTTGGTTTATCTCCAATTATCTCAAAGTACTGTAACAAGAAAGAAAACCACTTCCGTACCGGTTGGTTAATGGGAAATGAGGGAGTCGATAAAGCACGTGCTATCACGTGACCTGCCAGCTCATCGTCGGCTTTGGTTTAGCTGGTTTGGGCTTTTTAATCGTAAAAACCATATGTACATGATGTGTGAGCTGTTATCATGATATTTGGGCTTTGTGAAAACTAAAATGGTACAGTTTCTTACACCTTGAGTAACACATTCGTTACAAAAGATAATCAAGTGATAACAAACAAACAGAACAGTTGGTGTTTTCTTGTTGGTTTATAAAAATGACTCATTCCTCATATAGTCCCTTTTTCATGGTTGTGAAATGTGAATGAACTTTTTGACTCAATTTTGGACATTTTTTAGAGTAATATAATAGATATCTGCATACGACATTGTATGGCTTGTTCTTCGCATTCACTATTACTAAACAGCCAACTAACAACAACCCCAGTTAATAGTATTTATCCCTGGATTATTGAAAGTTGGAACGACGATTATAATAGTTTCGGTTACTTGTAAATTACATGATGTAACTCTATTAGTTAAAACATAATGTTAATTATATGAAAGAATGACGTATCTTAGTCTTGTTTTCTACTGTATATAAGATCGTGTCAACTAAATGTAAGCAAGACATGCGTGTCTACTACCTGTTTGCGATCACCGAGTTTCTTACTGGTTTCGGAATTATGTGTTTTGAAACATTATATAAAAAAAAAAAACTGTAAGACCTATTTTTAAAAAAGAAAAGCTTTTCGAATAACTCTTAAATCTTCCATTAAGCTTATAGGTAGATTATACATAAAACGACAAAACAAGTGAGAATAATTAAATCTACATTACATGCATTCAAAATTATCCATCATATCATGCAATCACACTACTGGCGATATCGTTGTTACCTCGCCGATCTTTGCACTCTTCCTCGTCCATAGTGTCGCATAGATCACTCCCTCTAGTCTCTGGCAATGTGACCGCAAACAATCCAAGCAAACCTATAGCAAGACCGAACAACCCGAACGACCAGAACCCGTTTTTCCGACCAGCCGCTACCATAATCGGACTGAAAACCCCACCAAGCACTAATGCCTGCCTAGTCATTGCGATCGCCGAGTTCCTCACACATGTCGGAAACAACTCGATTGTGTATATCATCTCCATGTTAAAAGCGGAACATGCACAAAAGTAAGAAATTAGCTCTAATGCCAACTGTAACGCCCCGTGGTTCCCCATTCTGATATTCTGCAACGCAAATATGAGAACGCTCAAGATACCGCCTAACGCCGTAAACCCAATGAGTGCGTTTCTCCTGCTGATTTTATCGACGAGGAAAAGCGTGATGAGGTTCGCTGGCAAATCCATCAACGCATTAAACGCTGCACTCAAATAGACGTTGAAATCGAGATTTGATAACGCTAAAGGCATACCGTAGTAAACCAAACCGATCCCAAACGCAACCGCCATTACCGCAGATAATCTCGTAAGTGCCCATCTCTTTTCCAACAACACCTTCATGGCCGCGTATATGTTAACACTAGGCTTTTCATCTTCTTCGTCTTCCTCCTGAAATGGTAAGCTCGAAAAGCTCATGGTTATTGCACCAGTACCATTGTTGACATCATACAAAGGAATCGAAGCAACCCTTTTGAGAACTGAAATGGCTTCTTCTCTACGACCTCTAACGAAAAGCCACCTCGGAGACTCGCAAACGAAAAACCGAACCAGGACGCAGTAGATTATGGTCGGAACCGAAGTCCAGATGTAGAGAATCCTCCACGAATTCCCTCGATTGATGTAAGCCATGGCAGGGAGAGACAAAAATCCAAGCATGAATCCGAAGAAACTCATGGTTCCGACTCGTCCTCGCCATTTCTTCCCAACCAGTTCCGTCGAGAGCACGAGAGCACACGTCCCGATCGTCGCTCGGCCAAACCCGTTAACGAATCGAAGAAAAGCGTAAACCCATATATTAGGAGAGAAAACCGTTAGCATCGTTGATATCGACATCAGGAGACACGAGAGAAACAACATGTTCTTACGACCCAGCGAAGAATCGGCTAAGGTTGAGAGAATCAAACCGCCGATTAAACACCCGACGAAGAAGGAACTCTCCGGCAAGCCCTTGACGAACGAGGCGGAGCACTGGAGACCCCATTCGGAAATGACGGAGACGTGAGGCGAGAAATCCCACGACCATGCGGTTTTGGGGAGGATGCAGATGTTGGAGATGGAATCGTGACAGAACGAGTCTGACTCAGTGCAGTGCCACTTGGGTTCGAAGTCTGTGAAGACAGAGATGAAAGTCTGTTGAGCGTCGAAAACACCGGAGAACGAGACTAAAGTGGCTTGAAGAAACTGGGCCCACCCAAAGTTTCCAATGTATCTCTCGATCGTGTCGTCGAGGGATCTCGGCGGTGGCGAGTTCGAATCGGTCAGAAGCGGCCGAGTTGATTCTGCCATGTTGCACGAGTTTTTATTTTTTTTCTCTTTTCTTTTGTGTTGTGGCAGCATCTCAAGCGGCGAGTCTTTCGTCCTGCTTTTATTAGAGAAAATTGTTTTGACTTTCTACATAGTAATTAAAAATATAATATGTTTATAGTAAAAATATAATATGTTTCATGCATGTGTATGTTGCAAGAAAATATTATAATTTCCTTTTTCTAATAACGGTTTAAATTTTATTAAATAAAATTCGGTTCAATTAGCCAAATTTGATGATATAGGACAAATACAATTACGAATTGTATATAATCGGATATACACCTCATTTTTACACTATACTAAACATAAATATTCAATTATAGAGGTTTTAGATGATATGTAAACGTTTAAATTTTTGTATTTTTAGCGGTTTAATCATTGGTTACGTTACTGCGATTATTCTGCGAATATTATATCTGACGTTACTATTACGTCCCTTTTCTAGAAAAACGATGGGATGAATCTATCTTATATCCACCAAAACAAAAAAAAAAAGTGTATCTTTTGTTTCTGATATAATGTTAGTGCAACTGGTTGATTCGAAATCACGAGACAAAAAATTGAATTGCTGACTATAAGAAGTCGTGTATTCATTACGTATATTCACTTACTATAGAAATGATAATCATGTCTTAAATTCTCTTAATACATTTGTTATGACTAAAATATGTAATTAAAGCAGGGATTGTCACTATGTCACCACCTAATTTTTATATTACTGGTAGAGTACCACCACACATTCAAATCCAACATAACATTTACCTTTTGTTCAGTATTAAAGCTTTGATATTTATTCAAAACCAAATATAAATATTTTGACTAAAAACCAGTTTGACTTGTGTGAAAGAGAAAATTCACTTTCTTATCCAATAAAAAAATAATCACGATCGTCTCGTGGCCAGGCAAATAATATTTATCTTCTTCTTCTTTTTTTCTAACTAAAACCTGTTTGACACAATCGTAACGTGGCCAGACAAAGTTATATCAGTATTTACTCTGAGCCATGCGGAGACTAGACACGTTAATTTTTTTTTTTTTTTAATTACTTTAAAATTGAGTAAGTAAAGATCATGCTGGAGGAAATACGATCTACCCCGAGTTGACTTTCGATGTTCTTACTGATCCTCAATTAGAGTTCGAAGATAATTTAAATAGCGGTAGACTAAATGTAACATATACGATAAAATTCATACACTTAATCATGATATATAAGTAAATATTCGATTCGGACAATAGAAACCTAAAGTGATAGAATAAGGATGCAAATAAGAACCAAAACTATACTTCTTCTTAACTATCACCACATTTTTAAAGTTTGATATTGCAAAGAGATATACAAAAGTCATGATGTATAGTTATGGTTTCTTTTTTTGTTTTTTGCAAGATCTTGATGTAGTAGGGACTGATAATAGAGTGGACACTTGCGGAAATGTTGAACCGAAGAAATATTCTTGAAAAAGCAGTGGAAGAGATCGATATGGTTGTCGGAAAACACAGACTTGTTCAAGAATCGGACGTATCAAATCTAAACTACATCAAAGCTTGTTGTAGAGAAACTCTCAGAGTTCACCCTACCAACCCTTTCCTCGTCCCACACATGGTCCGTCACGATACAACTCTAGCTGGTTATTTCATCAATGAGTATACCAAAAACAACGGTTTAATTTCCGTGTGTTGCGTTTCGTATATATAACAATTCGTAGCTTCAATGTTTTATGGTTTAATGGAGCAACATTCTCAATGTTTATTAGAATACGATTGTTTTTAGTATCCAGTATAATCGTTAGATAGAAATAATTACATTATTACATACACATGTTGTCATCATGATTCATGGCCCTATAAATTAAAATTTTCCTTTTGGTTTATATCATTTTCTTAAAGTCAAGTCAATATAACAATTAATTGTGTAGTGTAACATGCAGTCATATTCTAGTGACTCGTCCTAATATTAATGGGACGAACCACTCATACACAGGCCCGAGCGCCACTTAACCGGCAATAAAGTGATGTTGACTGAGCCAGACTTGCGACTTGTTTCATTCGGAATTGGTAGGCGTGGCTCCGTCGGAGCTAAGCTTGGGACCTCCATAATGGTTTTTTAATTGGATTAGTTTATCTGGATTGAGTATCTTTAATCGGAATACAGAGGGAATGTTAGAGAGACGAATAAGATAAAGAAAACAAGCTAGACGAAAGTTTTTTAGAGGAATATATGCTCAAAATATGATAACATGTCATAAATGAAAGCTTGAGTATTCTTGCGATGAAGTATAAGACCACTAGCATAGTTGAAACCGGGAAAATTTCACAATTAATTATTTATTATTAATTTTATTAATATTATATTCAATAAATAAGCAAATAGTGATGAAAAACTAAAAATAGTCTTAGAATTAATGGTTTATTGAAACTACTCACGTTTATTTTAGTTAATTCTCTATTTTTTTTTTCATTTTCTTTTTATTGAGATTAGACTCTCCGGATGTGTATGCACTAAAGCATCCCTACTTTAATCCAAAATAAATTTTCTTTTATGACATTTTGCAACCAACTTTTGTAAGAAAATGATTAATACGTAATTGCCCTAAAAATCATCGAAAACGGAGGAAGAATACTGGATTGGGTTAGGCCTTTTGATGTACGTTGTGGGCTATTGTGTTTTTCATTTTGGTAAAGTAAGCTTTAAGAAACGGGTGGAGTACAAAAATGGAGATAACACAAGAGCATCTAATTCCATCTTGATCACAAAGTCATTCTTTTTCTCATTCCATCTTGGTCACAAAGTCATATTTTTATTAAAGGTTTTATAAGATATTCAGTGTAATAAAATAATGCATAACTTTTCTAGGTTTTGGTCAGTAAATATGATATATGAGGTCCTATGGTCGCGTAAAATAAAGATAACTATAAGTGCTTGACCAACAACAAATGAAGTAAATAATCGGTGCCGCGGTAGATAAAAGTAATAAAATAAATATGACAACAGTGAAGCAGTAAATAGTAGGTGTCTTTTCATATTTCAGTTCGAAGAAGAAGAAGAAGAAAAGAGATGTGTATGGGTATGGGGAATTTCTTACGGAAGTTGGGAAGTGGGAAAAGCAAAAGCAGTCGAAGTTTTAGAGACCGAACGACGTCGTCTCTCTCTAACGAACCATCACCGTCGGATCATGCAATCTCCGTTTCCGACAAGATCAACGCCGCCAAGAAGAAGTACGCACTCATTCCTGATCGCTTCTCTTCCCTGGACCAGGTTCGTTTTTTCTTTTCTTCTTTAAAGTTCAGTTTCTTTGAGAGTGTAGACTTTTGAGTTCCATGTTCTTTTGAGTTCTTCTATGTCTTAACTTAAGAATGGTTATTTGCTGTCAAAACCAAAAAAAAATATTTTATTTTCTCCTCCATTTCGTTGACATTGGGATATATAATTACTTGCTACATTTCTTAATTAAGAAAAAAAATTAAATGTATGAAAAAAGGACTAGAGTTGAGTTAATGAATGGTAATTTTTTATTTTCTGAAGGTATCAAAAGCTCTAAGAGAAGCTGGTCTTGAATCATCCAATCTTATTCTCGGAATTGATTTCACAAAAAGCAACGAATGGACTGGTAAAGTATATCAACGTATTGTAAAGTTGTACATAAATAATTTTTGTTTTCAATGTAACAGAGTGGTTATGATTCTGTTTCCAGGGAAAATTTCTTTCGATGGAAAATGTCTGCACGCGCTCGGGGAAACTCCGAATCCATATGAAAAGGCAATATTTGTAATCGGCCAAACGTTGGCTCCTTTCGACGAAGACAATCTCATCCCTTGTTTCGGCTTTGGTGATTGTGAGTTTTCTATTCTGTTTGTTTCCCGACAAAAATCTGATTTTCAATCTTTTCTCCTGAAACTGTGTTTTATTGCATTTATTCAGCAACGACCCATGACGAGGAAGTGTTCAGTTTCCACACCGACAATTCTCCATGTCATGGCTTTGAAGAGGTCTTAGCATGTTACAGGAGAATCGCACCTAACTTACGTCTATCAGGTTGTTTATTACCTCTTTAGTAAAGCTCTACCTTCATTACCAAATATCAAGCCTCTGAATAACTCTTGTTCAAAAGGGCCAACGTCGTATGGACCGCTCATCGATGCTGCGATCGACATTGTTGAAAAGAACAACGGACAGTTTCATGTTCTGGTGATTGTCGCTGATGGGCAGGTAAAGTTTAAAGCTTTTTAAAAGAAAGAAACCAAAAAGAGTATGAACAAGACCACATTCTGAATGTGAAGGTAACAAGAGGTTTGGATATGGCCGAGGGAGAACTCAGTCAACAAGAGAAAACAACTATCGACGCGATTGTTAACGCGAGGTGAAAATTAACGTGCAATTCTGCAACTCTGTTTTCCAGAAGCTAAATTCCAGAGTTCCTTTCACCTTACAGCTCATATGCTTTGTCGATTATTTTAATCGGTGTTGGAGACGGGCCATGGGAAGACATGAGGAAGTTCGATGACAAGATCCCTAAGCGTGAATTTGACAACTTTCAGGTATCATTTCATTTCAAAGTTCTTCTCCATCTGTATTCATTCCCTTTCTTCGAGTTGCTTCGTGACCTTGATCTGCTCTCTCCAAAGTTTGTGAATTTCACAGAGATTATGAAGAGAAATTCACCAGCGTCTGCCAAAGAAACTGCCTTTGCTCTTGCTGCTCTGATGGAGATTCCCTTTCAGTATCAAGCAGCAATCGAACTCAGCTTACTCGGGTATTTCCACAAAGTCTCTTTGATATTCTCCAAGAGACACAACAGAGGTTTTGTCTTTCCGTTTTTCTGTCTTAACTACTTATGCTGTTCTTATCTATGAAGGAAATCGACTGGCTTAGCCAAGAAAATAAATCCGAGGCCACCACCTATTCCTTACACGCCTCCAATTCGCACTGGACTGCCATCACCTGAATCAGACGAACAAACACAGGTCCCAGAAATTGCTTACTTTTTCACTCTGTTGCTGCGTTGTCGAATCAAACAAATCTCATCTCCTATTGTTTCCTGTTAAACAGAATTGCCCGATTTGTCTGACTAACCGAAAAGACGTGGCTTTCGGCTGTGGTCACATGGTAAGTTTCACACAGGAAGTCTAATTGTTTCCTTATTGCTCAAAACCCATTTATGCACAAAACCAGAGTACTTATACTTACAAAAAAAAAATTAAATTGCAGACTTGTGGAGATTGCGGATCCAGAATATCAAACTGCCCCATCTGCAGAGTACTGATCACAAACCGGCTAAGGCTTTACATGTGATCGGTACCTTTGCACATAACAAAACACTTGAACATACTGTCTTTCGCCATCTTAGATTCTACAATTTGGTTTACAGTGTCTCTGACCTTATTTCCAGAATCAGCTTGTACCGTTTAGTTTCCTATGTACTATAAATATTAACTTGTAAACAAGAATGAAGAAGCAATGTACGAAACATGGGTTTTACATCTTTATTCACTTTCACAATTTGTTTGAAGTGACTGAATCTTGCACCAGTTTAAAAATCACAAAGCATGCCAGATTCAAAAAATCTTAAAAACATTACAGCCAATGAAAAATGCCATCTTTGCATCGAAGAAAGATTCGAGAGTGGTGAGAGGCATCCATTACAATAGCCCTTCTAAGAAGTGATCATTACTGAGGTTTGGTTGTCACTGTGTCATTTGGCTTTGGCACTGGTTGAATTCTTTGGTAAGGCTTCCTGGTAAGAGTCTCGCCCCTTAAAGCAGCCACGTATCTGTCGTTTGTATCCTGCTTCTGTTTCAACTCACCGAGGTATTCAGCTAGCCTCTCTTGGTTTACTTTACCCATCATCTGACCATACATTGCAGAAATATGTTGTTCATCAGCAGAAAATAACACAGATAAGTGTGCAAACACCAAAAAATTGTACTATGACGAGCTAGTATCAACCTCAACAAAACAAAACAAAACAAAACATATGTTTTAATGCTTAACAGATCAGCCTTATATAACATAAAGCTACGATCAAGAAACTTCAGTTGAGTCGACATTGTTAAGCAGAGGAAGAACTCAGATACATAAAGTTCCTAGCTAACACAGAACAATGGGTTGTTGTTACTAGCAACAAATTACGGCCTAAACAACTATGGAAAACACTGTTCTCAGGCAGCATAAGCACGAGACACAACAATCATCAAGTTGTTCTAGTCATCTTTCAAGAGAAGTTTACACCGCAGCAAGGCTTCTCTAAAGACTATGTATGAACAAATTGTAACCATAAAGCTAAATAAACTAGCTTTCCGATTAGCATCAATAAAATACTAAGTACATGCTTCTGTCACCGAACAGCTATCATCATCAGAAGAAAGCAACCCTAACTTGCGCCGACTACTAATTACTTCTGGAACTTGAACTAGCGAATCATGCGACTCCACATCAGACTCATGTTTAGATTTCGAGTAATAAACAAATTTGAGATCCGATGCTTCACGGATACAGCTAACACCTCAGGATCTCTAGCAATCCGATCAATGACCAAATCAGACTACTTCAAGGGAAAGCAAAAGTCCAGGAACAATCAAAAACATTATATCAAATTTATCGGCAGAAATGCAGGAAACATTGAGGGATACATACGACGGTTTCGGGGCGGGCGGATTGTCGGAGACGGGCCTCGAGCTCCGGGTTTGTGGAGTTGGTGACCTGCATAACCCCATAGCCGATTATTCCCGGAATGACACCGCATACGGTAGCGAACGTGAAGAAGAAAGATCTCGAATCTCGCGTCTTCTTCACTAGCCATCTCCATGTATCACTCTTCTCATACAAAAACGACATCCTTCTCGCTCTCCCTTCGAGTCACCGTTTGTCTCACCGGGGTTTCTAGGGTTCTGATTTCCTGGTTTCCACTTACAGGTGGAGGTGGTTCACAACTTTAGCGTAACTGCAAACAACTCCTATTATTCTATATATTTTATTAATCCCCCTAGATATTCTTAAGTTTGAGTTTTTACCCCTAGTAGTTTAGAAAAAAATATATTAAAGATCCTCACATATAACTAAATATACTGGTCATTTGTACTAGTATTTATGTCTATAAAGAAGAGAAATCTGTTTTTTACAAACAATATCTTCTCATTTTAAAAAAAAAATATTAATAGTGTGGAAAGACGTAAAGAAAATGAGAAAAAGGAACGAAAATCTATAGAAATTAAGAAGTTATGGTGTTGAATCTATTGATTGACGAGAAAATAATCAATTATTTTGTAAATTGATAATGTAAATTTTCCGATTTTAGTCTACTTAATCCGCTTTCCAAGGGAAAAAATAGAGGTATCGAGTAATTAAAGGACGGTCAAGTAGTTGTAAACCAATATCAACTCCAACCAAAAGGAAATAATCAGTTTTATATTTAAATCACTTCTGAAATTATATATTCTTGATTTAAAACAACATTTTTTAGTTTCTTTCCCGCAACAACAACAACTTTAACTTTATTTAATTTTATCTTATTCTCGTCAAAAACGCTTGAAGAACGCTCATGATCATCGAATCAAGAAGAAGATGGATCCAAAGCTGTTGTTCTGTTTACCACAAGGAGATGAATTGTTTAACCCCCTTAATACTATGTTTATTCAAATGGCTTGCATTCTTGTCTTCTCTCAATTGTTCTATCTCCTTCTTAAACCATGTGGTCAAGCTGGTCCCGTCGCCCAGATTCTTGTAAGGAAATTTCCTTTCTTGCATTACACAAAACACTAGGTTTTTTTAGGGCTTGTAAATGTTTCGGACTAATTCTTTTTTATGTGATTTGATTTTTCAGGCTGGTATTGTGTTGAGTCCTGTTCTGCTCTCAAGAATCCCAAAAGTTAAGGAATTCTTCCTCCAGAATAATGCAGCCGATTATTACTCTTTCTTCTCGTTCGTTTTACGAACATCTTTTATGTTCTTGATCGGTCTTGAATTCGATTTACATTTCATGAGAAGAAATTTCAAGAAAGCCTCCGTAATAACCTTTAGCTCCTTTGTGGCTTGCGGTCTTCTCAGCCTCGCCTTCTTCTATTTACTCACCCCTTTGTTTCAGATCAAAGAGGATTACTTCACGTTTTTCTTGGTTCTGTTCATTACCTTGTGTAACACGGCATCTCCTGTTGCCCTCCGTTCAATTGCTGATTGGAAACTCACCACATCTGAGATTGGACGGCTGACAATCTCCTGTGCATTGTTCATCGAATTAACAAACGTCGTGCTATACACTATAATCATCGCGTTCATATCTGGATCTATGATAGGTGATCTCGTCCTATTTATTTTTGCGACGGGAGCCCTAATCTTGCTCAACAGGTTTCTAGCTCCATGGCTTCCAAAGAGGAACCCTAAAGAAAAATACCTATCAAAAGCTGAGACTTTAGTTTTCTTCATATTCCTTCTCATCATCGCCATAACAATCGAATCCTATGATTTTAATTCCTCGGTTTCGGTTTTCACCATTGGCATAATGTTTCCACGACAAGGAAAGACTCACAGAACGTTGATTCAACGGCTTCGTTACCCGATCCACGAGTTTGTTCTTCCGGTTTACTTTGGTTACATTGGATTCAGATTCAGCATCACTGCGTTAACCAAACGCTATTATATAGGTGTCGTTATTATATTGATTCTTACCTTAGCTGGGAAGTTTATTGGTGTAATAAGCGCTTGTATGTACCTGAAGATCCCCAAGAAATATTGGCTTTTCTTACCAACTATTCTCTCTGTTAAAGGCCATGTGGGTCTTCTTCTTCTCGACGCAAACTTCTCCGAAAAGGTATATTCTTCATTTACATAGTCTTGATGAGTGTTTTTTTTTCTTCACATTCTTTGTGTGAATCTTGACTGTAGAAATGGTGGACAACAACAATTCATGATATGATGGTGGCATCTTTGGTGATCACGACGCTACTAAGCGGTGTCCTGGCGTCTTTTTTGCTTAAAGCAAGAGAGAAAGACTTTGCTCATCAGAAAACTTCGCTTGAATCTCATGACACGAACGAGGAATTACGCGTTTTATCTTGCGTTTACGGAGTCCGCCACGCTCGTGGTTCAATCTCTCTTTTCTCCGCCTTTAGCGGTTCTCGTGGAGCCTCTAAGCCGTTCACGGCTCTGCTTATGCACCTCGTACCACTCCCGAAGAAACGAAAATCGGAGTTGTTGTATCACGAGCACGATGAAGATGGAGGAAATGTGCACGGAGATGATGAATTCGGGACCAACGAAGGTTTGGAGATCAACGATTCCATTGATTCGTTTGCTAAAGACAGTAAAATCTTGATCCAACAGGTCAAACTCGTGACGCAGATGCTTAATATGCACGAAGAGATCTGTAACGCAACAGAAGATTTCCGCGTTTCGATTGTATTTCTTCCGTTTCATAAACACCAAAGGATCGATGGGAAGACTACAAACGATGGGGAGATTTTCCGGCAGATGAACCGGAATGTTCTAAGGCACGCTCCATGTTCGATTGGTATTTTCGTGGACCGAAACATAACCGGATTTCAACAACCGCACGGGTTTGATTCGGTACAACATGTTGCGGCTTTGTTCTTTGGTGGTCCGGATGATCGTGAGGCTTTAGCTCTGTGCAAATGGCTCGCCAACAACACTCTCATTCATCTCACAATCATACAGTTCGTTTCCGAGGATTCACAAGCAGAGTCTCCAGTTGGGAATGCGACAACACAAGACAATAACGAGATTTTCATCGAGGTCCTGGGAAGAGATCAAACTGAACACGAAGCAGACCGAAGTTTCTTAGAAGAATTCTACAACAGGTATCTAACTAATGTTTCTCTAAATACTTTGTTTTGTCGATGCTCTGTTTTTAAATACTCTGTTTCTAAATACTCTGTTTTGTCGATGCTCTGTTTTTAAATACTCTGTTTCTAAATACTCTGTTTTGTTGATGCTCTGTTTCCAGATACTCTGTTTCTATATACTCTGTTTTATCGATTCTCTGTTTCTAAATACTCTGTTTTGTCGATGCTCTGTTTTCATTACTCTGTTTTTCTCTTGTTTGAGCTAAAAATCCTGTTAAGTTTAGTTCAGAATTCAATTTTCATAAAGGAAAATTTTATATTTCTGGAACAGATTTGTGACAACGGGACAAGTGGGGTTCATAGAAAAGCGTGTGAGTAACGGACCGCATACGCTGACGATTCTAAGAGAGATTGGAGAAATGTATTCACTGTTTGTGGTTGGCAAGAGCAGAGGAGAATGCCCTATGACGGTGAGAATGAAAGATTGGGAAGAGTGTCCAGAGCTCGGAACTGTCGGTGATTTCTTGGCTTCATCTATAGATGTAAATGCTTCTGTATTAGTTGTTCAAAGACATAGACATTCTCATGATAGCTTTATAGATGATTAGCAAACATTTCTCAGTTTTAGCAAAAAAAATATCTTCTTCTTCAATCTCTTTCGCATTTTTCAGAGTTTATTAAAAAACACCCAAGATTGGAAACGAAAAGGTTCGACCTTTCAAGATATGCCATAGGTTTGAGTTTCACATATGAAATACACCGAACATAAAATATGAAACTTAATTTTCAGCAACTAGGGCTAGTTTTCAAGGCCTGGTCTCTCTGCTCTTGTGCTTCCATTGTATCACAAAGACTTGAACCTTTGGTCTCAGGAAGAAGTAAAGCGAATAACCCCAGACCTGATACTGCAAACCCGAAAATCGCAAAAGAGAGCGATGGAATATTTCTTCCAATCGAAGCAAAGATTGGACAACAAGCTCCTCCAACTACAAGCGCTTGTCTAAGCATCGTTGTCGCAAAATTCCTCACGCATGTTGGGAACATCTCAATCATATAAACTGCCATCAAGTTAAATCCGATCCTAGCGCAGAAGAAAGAACCGAGTTCGAGGGCAAAAGCAATGTTTGTTCGCCCGAAAAAGGTCATGACGAAACAGAGCACTCCTAATGCTCCTCCGAGTAAGCAATTCACAAGTACAGAGCTTCTTCTGTTGAATTTCTCTAGCAGGATTGGTGTGATAACAAAGGTCGGTAACTCCACCATTGCGTTAAGGGCTTCACTCAGATAGATGTTCACCTTTATGTCTCTAACCGCTAAGGGAACTCCGTAATACATCATTCCCAACCCGAACATTATGAGCATCACAACCACGATTCTTCGAAAAGCCCATTTTCGGATGAACAAGTCCTTGATCGAGCTTCTTGGGGGTTGTTCTAGGATTTGTTTTGAATGTAATCTAGAAGATATTGATTCCAAATAACCTCTGTTTCCAGGTGATATTCTTTTGAGCACTTCAATGGCTTCTTCGTTCCTCCCTTGCACATGGAGCCAACGAGGAGACTCTAAGGCGAAGAAATAAAGGAAAACACTGTGGATGGCTGCTGGAATGGATGTGCACAGATAGAGAATTCTCCAAGAAGCGTATCTAACAAGGTAGGCGATTCCAGACAGCGACATGAACCCTAACACAAACAGAGTAAACGGAATCATAGTAGCTCGCGGTCTCAGTTTGGTGGAAACTCGCTCGCTTATCAGATTAAACGCGTACGTCCCGGTCTGGGAACGCGCGAATCCGATAGCGAACTTTAAGAAAGCGTAGATCCATATGTTGGCGGATAAGAAAATTGAGATTCCAGTAAGTGACATTGCTAGAGTGGTGAAGAAAAGAAGTTGCTTCCGTCCCAAGAAACTATCTGGAATCATAGCCATGAAAACGCCTCCGACGATAGAACCCATATAGAAAGCAGATGTAGGGAGACCTCTGAGGAAGGAGCTCGAGCACTCGAGATCGAACTCTGAAATGATGGATTTACTCTTGAATCCGCCGTCCCAATCCCAGGCTGACCGAGGAAGTTCACAGATGTCGGTGGTTGCCGAATTACAAATCGTGTGGTCGAGACAGTGCCACGTGGGATATGCATCTGTGAAGACAGTGATGAATATCTGATGCGAATCGAAGGTTAGGGCAAGGCCAACAATAATTATCTGTAAGAACTGTGAGAACCCAAAACGAGACAAGCTCTTTTCGAAGATCTTGTCGAAATTCAAAGGAGGAGAAGTATCTTCGTCTTCAACCAGGGTCAACAGTGGTGCTGATGAATCCGCCATTGTTGCTCACTTCTCTCTCAGGTTGTGAGAATTATTACATGAAAAAAAAAAAAAAAAAACAATGAACTCTAGTACCTGGCATGTAGAACTTGGTTTATTGTTTATCTTTAAATTTCCAAAACTCGCATAAAATGTGTGGTCAAATACACAAAAGATCGTGATCTTAAATGATCAGTGATTGAGATTTGTATGTATATTGTCCTTTATTTTGTTCTGACAAATAATTGAAGCATGTGCCTATTAATCATCAATGATGTATATGGGCCGCTATGTAAAAGCCCAGTAATAGGCTAGCTCAAACGTAAACTGAATCTGTGGATCACTTGTTGCTAGAGAATACTGAAACTTTTTTTTTTCTTTTTTTTTATTTGTAAAAAAGAATGGGTGAGACTTGACCTCTAAAGTCTTAACACCTCGCCAAGAAATTATTTTGGAAAAAAAAAATAATAAATAAGAAATGTGACTATCAAAGTGAATAGTGAAAATAAATCTTGGCTTGAATGCAATGCATATTCAAAAACTTATAGGTGTTGAATCTGTTGATCACTAAATTATTCTATATTTCTCAATAATACTCTACAACAATTGTATATTCATTAATATTGTAGGGAAATTTTGTGGTCACTATTTTGGTTTCTCTTCACGAATTTAAGCGAGTTGGAATCCCGAGACATCCGCAAAAAAAGAAGGATGAAAATTGTATAGTCATATACTGTCTTTTTTTTTATATGGAACCTTTATCAAAAGACACAACATCTTATCTAATATATATAAAAAGTTCTTTCTATAATTACAAAAAGTGAAGCTAAATAACTCTAAAAATATCTACATGAAATTTAAGACAATTGTTCGTATCATTCTACATCAACATTCAAAGTTAAGAAAATTTTCAAATTTTAATATTATATTGTTAACAAATAAAATTATGTATAAGTTTCTATTAGTAGTAAAAATTAATCAATTTAATATTATTTGATCAGGGAAATTTATTAATTAAGTATCTATAATTTAAAATAAATATATTAAGAAAAAGTATGTATAAGTTTTTTATTAATAAAAATAAAAATATTTTAATATTATTATATTATAATATTAAAATGTGATTTTCATATGTGATAGTATTATTATATGTGATTTTCATCAAAATATATTAAAATGAAACCCATAGTATAAGTAAAAAAAAACTAGTAAAACACTAAATATTCCATTAATCAACAGTAATATCACTGGGTGTGGTGTCATTTTCCAAGAAAGATCACACCTAGAGATCGTAATTAAGATTAAAGTAAAGGATTAGCATAGATATCCTCGAAAGAACAAGACAAAGATCTTACGCTAATCAAGTTAAAATGATATAAAATTCAAATTTAAAGGACCAAAAAAGTGTGTGATCGAAGACTCAAAAGGAGAGCCCATATTGTACAAAAAGAAGCTGCACGGATCGGATCTATTCACATGACACATTGATTTTATTCCATGTTAATTAGTCGCTGTTCCACTTTTCCTTTCCACGTATGAATAATTGTAATTGGTTAATTTAGTACTATTATCTCTTCATGGTAGAAAAATATATTTGCTGAAAAGGAAATAGATAAAACTTCTTTGTCGCATAATTCTTATTGTTCATTTTACAAAATATAATAGTTATACAAAAAAAAATCTAGATTTATTACAACTAAAACTTATAGAAAGAGTCAGTTTTTGTCGTAATGAAAAACCGAATAATTAATAATAAAGAAATCACAACTATGCAGAATCGTAGAATAATTATGTATAATTACAGATATATTCAGTAACAAGTTAATGTATTCCTCATTGATTAATTAAGTTTTTAGGGAAATCTTAAAATATCCATATTAATTTGTTCTATTGTCAATATTTCCACGAATTTAAAATTATAGTGTTATGTTTTGGGACCGATGGACTGATAAAGTGACCCTTTTGTCTCTCCCTCTCTATCTACAGTCTACACATCTCTTTATATATAAATATGCCATTAATTTATCTCTTTCCATTACAAAACCATTCTATTATATATTCGAACCCAAAAATCAGAAACAATCACACTCATCATCATCATCATCATCACTCTTTGATATCATAAGATCATAATGAGCAACTCAAAATCATACTGGAGGAAACAAAGATGGGGAACGCCTCCACAAACGTTAACGCCGTTAATGGAAGGACCAGATCCAGACATGCAAGATGAAAGAGCCAAGAAGGAGAGCTCATGGGAAGCCATTAGAGAATGGTTTAAGGTTCACAAGGGTATTTCTGGAAATATGTCTTCTCCTTCCATACAACCACTTTGCAACAGTTATGACGTGGCGGCCAGGGGACAAGACGTGAGGCTCTTGCTCGGCGTCTTGGGTTGTCCTCTTGCTCCAATCTCCGTTGTCCTCTCCGATCTATTGCCCGATGACCCTCTTCTTGGCTCTTTCCATATTAAGAATGCCCCATTTGTGAGTATTATTATTATTATTTAATCCCTCTCTAAACCTCAACTTTTAGACTTTCTTTCTATTTTGTTGGTTTAGCCACGAAAAAATTACTGACTTTGATTTATTATTTTTCTTAAAAGATTTCTAACTATTTTTTTTTAAAGTTCATAGATCGAATGCCACAAAAAAAAATTTCATTGATTATTGAAATAGTAAGTATAACGTTAGGTATGCATATGGATTTTTTTAATATTATTATTATTAATGATTCATATATACATAATATAGGAGACGTCGACGGCACATTATATAATACAACAATACTTAGCGGCGACGGGATGTTTAAAGCGAGCTAAGGCGGCGAAGAATATGTACGTGACGGGGATAATGAAAATGAGTTGCTGTGAAACGGAGATCGCCGCCGGTAAAAGCGTGAAGACAATCGGTGGCGGTGGAAACGGTCGGAGCGGAGATAGCGGTTGCTTTGTATTGTGGCAGATGCACCCTGGGATGTGGTCTCTCGAGCTCGTTCTCGGTGGCACTAAACTCATCTCTGGCTCCGACGGTAAAACCGTTTGGCGCCATACGCCATGGCTCGGTACTCATGCCGCTAAAGGCCCTCAACGCCCACTTCGTCGTCTCATCCAGGTAAATTCTTTGAGTTTTAAAAAATAATTGTAAAATGCTCTGAAGACGATAATTATAACATAATATAAACGTTTGTGCTATATTTAGAATTCTCTAAGTTATGCATAAGGTTTAAGTTTTGATTTAGAGGAAAACAAATTTCATATGCTTTGGCAAAAGAAGAAAAGAAAGATGACGTCATAAGATTGTTCAAGAGAAAAGAAAAAGAGTAGTCGTTGTCCAATTAGAAACGAAAGTTAATAATAATAATAAAAAAAAATCTGACAAGTGATGGAGAAGCTGTCTCCTTCTTTATTTGCTTTCTTTTGAAACTTCAAAATCAAACATAACCCTACATTACCCACTCTTGAGTCTTGACTCTTTCACCACCGCACGTGCTTTCTCCTTTTCTGTCACGTGACGTCATCTTTTAAATTGTTTTCTTGAATTGCATTGTTTATAGTGAAGACATCTCTACTTACTATCTATGTATCATGTTTTGCTAATGGTTTCAGTCTTAGTTCCTTTTTTTAGTAAGATAATGAGTTTTTTTTTCCTACATTCTTGTTGGGTTTATATACATACATTCTCTTTTTTCTTTCTATACGTAAAGAAAATACTGAAATAAAATTTGTCAGAACGCTTTGCTAGGTAGCCGTGTACAATTATTGGTTAAAAATGTATATAATATTGTGTGCTAAAATAGAATGTAATGTACTATTATATATAGTAATTTTCATGCTTCATCATGAATACGATCTCTCACTCATTCAATTTCAAAGTAGGAAACTTCTTGGGATTATCAAAGTTTGTCTTTCGACTTTATCTTTTTTTTTTTTTTTTTTTTTTTAACTTTTGCTTTACTGTTCTTGTCGTTCAAACACCAACGAATACTTGTCGGACACATTTCTCTTTCGGTATAATATAATGTGAGTTTTTTTTTATTAAACCCGTTTTGTTATGTAATTGGGCTACAGGGCTTGGATCCAAAAACTACAGCAGGCCTATTCGCGAAGGCCCAATGCTTAGGCGAGAGGAGAATAGGCGACGATGACTGTTTCGTCCTCAAAGTATCCGCCGATCGTGACTCATTGATCGAGCGGAACGATGCTGGAGCTCCGGCGGAGGTTATACGCCACGCGCTGTACGGATATTTTTGCCAGAAGAGCGGTCTATTAATCTATTTGGAGGATTCGCACCTCACCAGAGTTACGACGATCTCGCCGGAAGACGAAGCGGTTTACTGGGAGACGACGATCGGAAGTAGCATCGGAGATTACCGCGACGTTGACGGAGTCGCTGTCGCTCATTGCGGTCGCGCCGTCGCGACGGTGTTCCGATTCGGAGAGATGTCTTTGCAGTATAGCAGGACGAGGATGGAGGAAATCTGGAGGATAGACGACGTCGTTTTCGATGTGCCTGGGCTTTCATTGGATTCCTTTATTCCTCCCGCCGATATATTTGAACATGATAACGATGATAATAATAATAATATTTACAGTAATGTAAATTCCCGATAAAATGTGGACTAATTTAACAACTATAAACTGTTTATTGGCGGGTTAATTAGTTGATAATGGTATATGTACATTTTTGTTTGATAAAATCTAAAAATCGATGTCTTGTTATTTTGGGTTGTAAGAAAATGACAAATTCTAATTTATATTTTTTTGTATATTATCAAAAGGCTTATATGAAAAAAATCATCTTATCTGACATTGTTGAAGGCCCATCAAAGTAAATGTTGATGATATACAACATTTTTAAAGGGCATTGTATGAAGCCCAATCACAAAAGCGTGTAACTGATAGCACTAAGAGTGTCGTTCACTCGTTCTTTAGCAGATCCAAATGGGCTTTTCTCTATAACAAATAAATAATTTGGTTATTTCTTTATCAATATATATGAGTATATTTTTGATTTTTTTTTTCTGGAAAAGTTAACTAGAAGAACTACTGGAAGAATCATATCGAAGAAAGAAAGAGCAAAAAGAAGCTTCGGGAACTTACTTTGTTTTTCTTCGGGTAATGTACTTTGTTAAGAAAACATTCAACATCAACACATACCAAAGATAAAGTATAATTTTGAAAAAATATTAAATATCATAAAGAAGTATATATAATATAATATCCTCATTTTTTTAAAAAAATAGAACAAGTAATGAGGTGCGTACAGATGATTAATGTTATTTAAATTGCATGGAAGAATGTGCATAGACCATCCATGAGACCGTTACCTTTATTACTTTTATTTATTTATTATAAGTACCTTTAGTTTGCTTAACAACCATAATAATTACCATATGATATGCGTACAAACATTAACTTTTGTTATTGATAGTATTATTTATTTAAAATTACGATATAGAAGTAAAGCTACGATCACATGCACGTTTATGCATGTGAAACGCGAAAAAAGTAACACAGTGAGATTGATAAATATTAAAAGCACTGAATAGTTATAATAATTAATTTATGGTTGGTGTGATTGTATTGTGGCTGAATATTCAATAAACATGCATCATTGTCATTTCAGATCCAGTTTTTTTTTTTTTATATATATAATACATCTTCACAAGGACATTGATTCTCGAACCATAACCACTAATTCAACAATAAAATTACATACACTATACATTATTATATTATAATTTCAAATATATATATATCCGTATATAAAATTCTTTAAGCTATAGCATTATAACAGTATGCTTTTCGTTAACAATAATTGAATAAAACGAAATTAATTTGATATTTGATCTTATTCTATTGAATTTTCCATGACATTCCCTAGATTTGTTATTGAAAATTACAAGATGGTCATGTTATCACTTGACTAAAAGAAAAGAAGATAGAGATAATTAATTTGTAGGTAAGAACAAATTAAAACAGCTATGTAAAAGAAATAATCATGGATTATAGTACTATTAAATGTCTGAATTAATGACACGCAAAATGATTTGTTAAATCTAATTAAATAGATTTTTCATAAACACAAAAAAAAAACAGAGGAAGGTAATTAGAGGGGAATGAGGGGGCGTAGGTAAAAGGAGAAGAGAAGCTTCCTCGAGAAGTGCACACATGAAAGTGCGTTAATATTTCTATGCTTCTCCTTCTTCTTCTTCTTCTTCAATTCTTCTCTTTTTGCCTTTTGTTTTTCTCAGCTTTTAGAGAGAGAGAGAGAGAGTGAAGAGACTGAGAGAGCTTTCTCTTTTAGATGCCAACTTGCAGTGATGACCAGATCTTTATATTTTTATCTCTTTATATAACCAACAAAGTTAACCATATTGAATTTTGTTGTGACTAATTGGATTCATATATCGACTAATTAAACAAATAAAATCATTCGTTATCAAGGCAAAACTTTTGATTTACAAACACACGTTAAGTAATTAAAAGTTCAAGAATTATGAACTAATTTTATTTATTTTATATATGTGGTCATATGAAGCAAAAAAAAAAAAAAAAGAAAAGAAAGAAAAGAATAAAGAACAAAGATATATACTGAAGGAAAGATAGATACTCAGTGTCGGTTAATTTCTCTTATGACAAGTTCTTTTATTTGTTTCTTTTTATTGGAAAGGATGTTGTAGCTATCAATCTCTACACAGACACATACATACTTACATGTATACGTATGAAATCAAGTGACTATATACATATTTGAATCAAAGTTTACAGCTTTTCTTGCTGTTTGCATGTGGATTTCCCAAAACCCTAAACACCTTTTGCTTTGATGGGGATCATCATCATTATTACTGGCTCTGCCCTTCCTTTTCTTATTTACTCATTAATTTTTTTTTTTACCATAAACTTTAGTTCTAAGTTTGATTTGAATTTTAGTTTCCCGATGCAGATATCCCATTTTAGCGTAATCATATATAAGGCATCAAAGTACAAACTAACTTGAGATAGAAATAACTAACTCATGAAAAAGCAAAGGGCCCTTCAGAAGCTTTAAAATATCGTACATGCCTTGAAACATGAGCGATATCTCTATTCTCTAGTACCCATATATGTTAACTAAATTGTCGTACAAATGTTACGTTCATGCATGAGATATATATACTGGTTAAGGCATATTATATGTAATACACATATACACTGGTTAAACATATATTTCTATATACGTATACTTTAGCTTATATATTTAAATGTTTGTAAATGTCTCTAATTTAATTGGTACGACTCTCTCTTATGAAAATCGTACACAAATATATAAAAAAATCGTGGATTTACTTTTAAAATAACAAAAACTAATCTGATATGAAACATATAATATCAAAAATTAATAGTTCACCATAAAATACAACAAACAAAAATTTGGATTGAAAAAAAAGAAAATCATAGAATCATTTGGCCATTCTACTGACTAACAATGTAGAGATCAATTTTCAAACATTTGACTGGAAAAAATAATGAATAAGTACATAATAGATCCTAAATATTATAGCAAACAACAATGATATATAGTTTCGGTACAAATTAAACACGAGCAAAACTAATCCAATAAACATAACAAACTTTGTGTTTTTGTTTTGTCTCATCTCTAAACCCTAATTAAGTCAAGCTCATAATGAACAAAATATATATCTCGTTCTCACGTTCTCATGCATCACATATATTAAAATAAATTATTGTATCACCCAAATGGTGAGTTCCTTCCTTGTATTAACCCACCATTAGGGTTCATCATAGGACTCAATGGTGATCTTCGAGGCGATGGCCTTTCCAATAATTTCCCACAATTATTTCCTTCATCACCTGATAAACCCGGTTTCCTTTCGTAAATTTCTGACAGAGAATCCAAATCCGTGGAGACATGTGTAGCCATTTGTATCTGAATCCGATGCTCATCATCGATCGGTTGGTTTCCGGAAAGATCGTGGTCTTGATCAGACCACATTAAAAGTCCTTTCCTTACATCGTTACCAAAACTAGGGTTTGGTCTCTTCTTCCCCAAGTAAATGTTGGTGTCTGCAGAATTGTTGGCCGTGTAATGATTCTCTATGTTCTGATGATGGAAGTTATGATGGTCGAGGAGTTGATCGGTTGTGTTTCCATAGATGTTTAGGTCCTGAAACGGCGGGAAACTAAGAGGATGAGAAGGTGGACCCACAGCTGCGGAAAGACTTGAATTTCCCAAATTTCCCTTGTACCCTCCGCCGGAGGCGGCTGCTGCGGTGGCGGCTGCCATGTTCTCACCGGCTAGAGTTTGGCAAGCTCTCTCCAATATAGATTGCATGTACTTTCCTTGTGCTTCAATCCTCAGCTGCAAATGTCTCTGCACCTAAAACATTCAAATGCAATATATATATTATGGATCAGAAGAATTAAAATTGTAAGAATTAAATATAATAAAATATCAATAAATTAATTACCTCTAGCTGTTCGTGCAACCTTCTCTGCACTTCCATTTGCATCCTGATCAAATAAACCACGTGTAAGTTGCTGCTAATATAAATAGGAAACTAAAGTGGATAAAATTAAGGAGTAGAGAGGATATACTCATTCATGTTTCGACTCATCATGCCAGAAGAAGAAGCTACGTTGCGCTGAATATCCATGGCAGAAGCTACACGGTAAAATAATTTTTGTTAGGAAAAAGATGGATTAAAATTATACATACACAGATTAAAATATATATATATATATATACACATATCTATGGATATGTAGTTTCTAGAACCCTAATATGATAGAGAAAGGAAGAGTGGTCACCTCTTGAACCTTCCTTTGTGGAGTGATCTCCGTACTCCTTGTGCGGCTGCTTTCCAAGCCTGAATTTCTGCACCCATAGATCCAGATAATTTTTTTTTTAATATTATATTCATTATATCATTAAGTGAAAAGAAAAAAAAAAAAGATAAAGAGCAGAGAAAATCAAAAGCAAGGAAAGAAAGAAAACCCTAATTTACATTTGCGTACATACCTGGAGATGGCTCTTTAGGTGGTAAAGAGTAAGACCCTTCACACCCATAACTCTCATAATCGTCTTTGGAGTCGCTTCTGTAAATTAAAAACGATCAATAACTTATTAACATTTTTATGTTAAATTAATCGATCAAGATAATATATATAGTGGTGTGCATACTGTCGGGGCCGCCGAGCTGAGCGACTGCGTCGACGAAACGCTCGTGGAGTTCGACGGTCCAACGCAAACGTGGTTTAGGGTCGGTGGTGAGGACGAGGCCTGAATCGCCTTGAACGCACATAGCTCTATTCTCATATGAACCATTCATACTTGAAGGTTTCTTAGCATGGAACATTCTCTCTCTCTTTTTCTCTCTTTCTCTCTCTAACAGAGGGATTCAAGGAAACGAATGTGATGCAAAAATGTGAGAGAATACGATGCGTTTTTGAAGAGATCAGATGACGGCTTTTTTGCTCTCTCTCTCTCTCTCTCTCTCTCTCTCTCGTCTTCTTTTTCATTTTTGTTTGTGAATAAAATAAATTTTATATTTGGTTATAAATTTGATAGTTAATATTGTTTTATCGTTACTAAGTAAGGAAGAGAATTAAAGTTTTAGACTAGTACACGCAGACGTTCCTTTGTGAAAAGATACTGTCGCTATCTTTTCAATTGATTTTTTTTTTAAAAAAAAAACCTCTCAGCTTGAATATAATACCTTTGAATTACTTTTAATATAAAATGTCTGTAAGGGCGCTATACGTATACATGAAGTAATTCATGTCTGTCTCAAATTACTTTTAAAATATTGTAAAATTCTTAATTATTAAATAAATTTAATATTAGAAAACTGTACACCCAATTTATACACTGATTTATTTTTCTAAAAAGGTAAGTTTTAACATCGAAAGATCCTCTACGAGTTAGCTAAATACACATACAAAAAGAGGTTGGTGTATGTAATATATGTATATATGCGTTAACTCTTTCTGATATAAACGTTAAAATCTATGGAAATATCTTAAAATTCTATTGAATTTAAGGTTTTAAATATCTACACTTTTTGTCTTTTCTCTCTAATTAATTTTGATTTGAATTTATATAAGTATTTAATATTTGTAATAAAGTATAAATAAATACATTTGACGAGAATGAGATAAAACGAGAATATAATTTTTTTTTCAAAGGTGAATATATTAAAGTTCTATAAATTCTATTCAATTAAGACCGCACGAGGATAGTCTTATACTAGACTTATAGTATGTCTACATCGTTATATATTGCAATCGGGACACATACATACAAATATCAAAAAAATATATTCAACAAGCTGGTTTTATCATTTATGGTAGGGTAAACCTTTTTGGCTAATTATGAGCTGAATATAGAATTCTAAAAAATGTTGAGTTCGTTATAAACTAATGGACCGTATATTTTAAAACAAAATTTATAATAGCACCTACAATCCAAAACCGTCCGATGGTTTTTATTGTTAAAACAAAAAAAACTTATTTGATTGATTAATTTTAAAATATGGTTTAATTACATATCCACAATTAACCAATATATAAGACACATACGTGCTTACAAAAGTAAAATTTTAAATTTCTACCACGGACACTACAAACGTGGAAATCAGCTTTGTTCTTATTGATCTTATTCAAATTTGATAACTCAAATCTTGAAACTGGATCTTAAATCAATTCTAACACAAAAGGCTTTCTTGCAAAGGCTAGCTAATATTCAGGGGATGACCATTTTAACTAACTCTATTAAGTCCCCAAAATGAAATCGAGTTCTAAATATATACTCTAGCCGGGGGAAATCTACTAAACTACCTTATTTATAAATAATTATGATTTTTTTATACATACAGTTAATGTATATATGTATATACATAGTTATATATATATATATATATATATATACGCAGCTTCATAAAATTCAATTGCGTTAATCATGTACCTAGCCCTTTAATCGCATAATTTATAATATTTTGATTTTATTGAATGAATATATACACACTTGTAAAATGGTCAACCTAATATATATGAGTGGGAGGTCCCATGGGGCATATTTACATAGAACAAGAATAAGTCAATGAATATGGCTGAGATTGATATGCACACAAAAAAGAGAGCATATGATCTAAGAATATAAAAATTTGCACTAAATCAGAAAATTTAAGTATATTATAAGTTATATTAATTATGAAGGGAAAACAGAGAAATGTACAATGTAGCCCAATATTTAGTGAAGGAATATGGAATTAAAGCAAATAAAAAAAAACATAAGAATATGGAACCAAAACTTTAAGTTATGCATATACATGGTTTAGTGATATGTGGAGAATTATGCATCAATGTGTAAAGATAAGTGTTACTGTTGGGGACCTCTTCTTCTACTTATTAAAGCTCTTTTATTCTTTATTTTATTTTTACCATATGTTTTTTCTTCTTTTCCCCATTTTCAATTTTTTTTTTTGGGTTAAAGCTTAATGGGGCTATAACCCTTTTTGGCTTTTGTAGGACTGACGATTGTGCAGCTATACATGGTAATACATTTTCCAGATATTAATTACATGAATTTAATTAGAAACAATGTTTTATTTTTGTCAAAGAAACAATGTTTTTTTTGTAGGTCAAAGAAACAATGTTTTTCTTTGCCAAAAATATAATTTTTTGCTATGAAACGAATTGTTTGTACAATAAATTAATCATCGCACACAATTCTGGCTAGGATAAAATAGGGAAATGGTATTATCTTTTAAAATTAAATAATAAATCAAAGTTCAAATTGCATGAGAATTGGAATCAATTCTTCGCCTCTTTGATGAATAAAGATAGATTCTTATTGCGCCAACAATATTAAAAAAAAAATGAAAATAGAACTCCCGCGATAGATGCCAACCGTATAAAATTGGCCAGCCACATTTTTACATAGTTACATCACACATGCAATACGTTTACTAGACTTTTCTGACCCCTTTAGAGTTTAGATACGCACACATTCTTCATAATTTGTATCGTCTTTTTATCTTTGTTTGGCAATCATCATTATCACGATTATTTAAAATTTTTATTCGTAGTGTAGTGGTATGAGGTATATCAGCATTGGCAAATTAGACGGCCTTAAGATCATTTAAGTTCTTAATTTTTCTTGATTAGTAATGATTTTAAGCGAACTTTTATCAAAACCAAGTAAAGTTTCTGGTTCTGTTTTTTCATTAAAACCAAGTAAAGCTAATGTTTAACTTTTAGCTAATTGTTGTTGAAGCAAACTAAGTACTTTAAAAAGAAATAAATTAATTAGTCGACAATAAATAAATAAATAAATTAATGACAATAAAGAAAAGTTAGTCGGTTTAAAAAAAATAGAGGCCACGGTTGCTTGAAGTTCAAGCATCTTTTTATGGTGCTTTGGAATTTCTTCTTCGAAATGAATATATTCCTTCCGCCATTCTTATCTTTTCCCCAATAAAAAAAACAATAAAAGAAAATAATATAAAATCCCAAGTTTGGTATAAAACCATGTATTTCAAGGCTAATTTGAAACATAACTGAGCGCAAATTTTTAAATAATTATACAAAGCAGAAAATTGTCCGAATAGTACACAAAAATTCACTTGAAAACCCCAAAATATTATTCAAAAACCAAATCTTATTTTTTTTTTTAATAAGTAACCTCCAAACCCTTATTATCTTTCAAAGTAAGAGATAAAAAAGGTTGAGCTTTTATTGGAAGGATATAGAACTGGAGGAGGAACTTACAGTTTCCAAGCCGTTTAACAAACCAAATCACTGTCTGTTCATATCTCCTAAGCATATGTATTTGATCTGCATCGTCAATAACGAAAATAATTTACAAACAACTTTACGCTTATAAGGAATTTACAATACAGATTCTCATGGATATAAAAGATGTAAGCAAATGTATGACTATAATTTGGAAAACGTGCTTCTTCCATTTCTGGTCTTGCCTCAGTTGATATGATTCCTTCGTTCACCCCTACAAGTGCTTCAGAGACACGCCACGATCATTTCTTCATTCCCTTTATCATGTTAGCCCGAGACTTGACATATATAAAAAGGTTTCTAAGATTATTACTTACCAGCATTAGTGTCATTAGTGATTCTGATAGCTCGGTTTTGAATCGAATAAGGAGACCTACGGGACCGAAAATCTCCTTCCCTAAGAAAAGCTAATCAGTTCTTCTGTGAATCTTTCAGAACTTACTTAGACATGATCATGTCACTCATAACATCACTCATAACACAGTAGGCTCGTAAAAATTCATCCCTAAACTGTGCCTTTTGCCACCGAGAATGATTATTTTTGCTCCCTTTAAGAAGATGACAACAACAAATACATAAAATCCCTCTTGTTAGTGAAAATTGGAATATTACAAGAATTGTTTCTTGCTAAATAACATACAAACATAAAATATGAACCGCCTCATTTAGAAACCAAGGTTAAGAAGGATGCATAAGGGAAAACACATACCTTGGAAACAGCATCTTGTACGAAACGACTCTACCTGCAATTATTTAGCATGAAGAGCAAGACATTTAACATTAGTGCCATCAGACATTATTGATGTGTATGAAAACAAAAAACAAAAACAAAAAAAAAGCTTTTGTTTATAAGAATGTACCTTTTGAACTGCTGCATCGTTTATAAGTGAACCCTGTAAGAATGTTGAAGTGACGAATAAATTTACAGCAAAAAAAAGCAGAGTAACCTTATATCAAGTCGCTTGGTATACTAGTTTACAGAACTAGAACGAGGTACCAATAATCTGCTGATCTAGATTCAATAGCAAATAGCCTAAATATTTATATTTTTGTAATCATTCAATCATCAAGGGTATAACATCACAAAGCAGAAACGTAAAATAAAAAAAAAGGGCATACTTATGGTTGTCCCCTCCTTAAAGCCATCCCCTACTTCTAATTTTCGTACCGCTTCTGAAAAAGCCTCAGGAAATTTATCATAGATACCTGTGGAGAAAATATAAAAATAATATGTTAATACTAGATGCAAGATCCATATGGGTGTGTGCTGAGTAACCCAATTCTTACCATCTTTCACAAGTACTATGTTCGCACAAACACATGTCTGACCACTATTCCTAAATTTTGCTGCAAGCTGAAAAATCACAAGATCAAATGGGTAATATAACGTTTTAGAGTATTGACGATCCATCCATAGTGCACCACTACGAAAATTGTGCTTGAAACTAAGATCTTGGATAGGTGGAGCCTGGAGGTAAGTAACCAGATAAGTAAAAAGAGAATATACACATCTTGTATGGAAAAGAAACGGGATACGGTGTCCTCAAGAATAACAGAAAGTACGCAAAGATGATTAGAGAAACCTGTGGACTCGTAAACAAAGCATCCCCGATTTCAGGAGCATTTCCCATGACCACATTAAGTGCACCCTGATGAAATAACATGTAAGTGAATCATATAAAAAAAAAAAACCTCAAAAAAAGAAATGGTCTGCTCAGAGAGTTCATGATCACATAAGAATATCAATGGGTCTAAGGATATGGTATCGTAAAAATTATGGGATGTCTCCCTTCCCATGCTAAAGAGCATTTTAAATGTACAACTCTTTTGTCCTTTTACAGAGTTTCCTTATTGGTCGGAAGAATCCATTTTCATATCTCCCATGCTAAAAGATCATCTTTCTAAAAATGCTTTCTATCTTTCCCATTTCGTATCCCTAACCTAACATTCTTCCCCCTTGTTCGACTCGGATCTGTTTTCTCCCTCATTTCTTCTACTCTGAATCGCCAAGACAAATCTGGTGTACACGATATTTTCCTCTTCTTTTGTTCGGAAATGAGTTCCACTGCGGCATCCTCCACCGTCGGAGGCCGTGCATCGGCTGAGCCTTCCGGTGTAAAGAAAACCTCGAAGCGACCAAAATGTGATCTATATCTATCTATCATTACTAGATTGAATTTTCACATTTTTTTATGCCATTCATTGATGCATTTCTTGTTTTTCTCCCAAGAACGATTATGGGCAAATAGACACAAAGCCAGAAACTCGATTCTTTGTTTCTGGGGTTGCTATATACCTCGTCACCGTCCATGTTTATGCATGTTTCGCATCATGGGAGTATCTATCTTTACATGTGTACATACGCATTCTTGTATATTATGCTGATTCTTGTACATACGCATCATCAGCTTGGTGTCTTAAGTTATCCCTCCTGAACGAAAATTTCATGTTGTTTGAGATGGTGTAGCTGTTGGATTATTGTATAAACTTACATTTGGTTGATAGTTTTTTTTTTTATGCACAGTGGGTTTATATTTTTTGTTCGTAGACTTTACCATTCTTTCCCATAAACCACATCGCACACTGGCTTTGGGATCTCTCTGTCCTTAACAAGTGTTTTCCAAATTTTCTTTACCAGATTCAAAATTTACTCAGCAGGAGCTTCCTGCGTGCAAGCCGATTCTTACTCCAACTTGGGTGAGTTCCATCTTAGTTATGTCACATTCTTAGATTCACAACTGCGATGTTAAGATATTTGAAATGAATGTTTCTTACTTCTTCTTTTTTTCTGTTCTGTAACTTTTCTTTGCTATGTGCAGGTGATCTTGACATTTCTTATTGCTGGGGTTGTCTTCATTCCCCTTGGAGTGATCTGCCTCTTTGCTTCTCAGAGAGTATGCGCATTATTTTTCTGTCTTTTCTCATGTTTGTGTTCGTAGCTTTGTGGTTTATTGAGGATATGTTTCATTCATACATGAAGGTCGTTGAGATTGTTGATCGGTATGACATAGACTGCGTTCCAGCATCTTCTAGGGACAACAAGGTCGCTTATATACAGGGTGAAGCAGATAAGATATGTAACAGAACAATAACGGTAAACATCTTCTTCCATGAAAATTTAGTTCTCTCTATGGTTGTATATGTTAGCTGTGCTCCTAGGTATAGTTCCTTCACAAACTTGTCTCTGTCTTTGCAGGTCACAAAAACTATGAAGCATCCTGTTTATGTATACTACCAACTTGAGAACTTCTACCAAAACCATAGACGGTACTTTTCCTTATTTGTTTGTTACTTTCCCTGGAATCTAGTAATTCTTTCAAGAATGTAAAGGTGTGTGTAGGACTCCGTATTTAGGCTAAGTTTCTTATTGACAATAATTTTATAGCTCGTCATGCTAGTCTTGATCCGGAAGGAACTTTTGCAGTTCTCAAAGTCGAGAGAAGCATTCATAGAGAGGACTTAATCAGAAAATGTGCTTACTTTCAAAAGTTGTGTCTAATAAGATCTAGGCCGTGAAGATGTTGTCTTTCACGTCAATATGTGTTCGTATCAGTTACATATCTGGTTGATTATATGTGCAGGTATGTGAAAAGTCGAAATGATGCACAACTGAGAAGTACAAGAGAAGAGCGTGATGTGAAGATTTGTGCACCTGAGGATAACGTGGGTGGTGAACCAATCGTTCCATGCGGTCTGGTTGCTTGGAGTTTGTTCAATGATACTTATCATTTTTCAAGAAATAGCCAACAACTTCCAGTGAATAAGAAAGGCATCTCATGGAAGAGTGACAGAGATACAAAGTTTGGGAAAAATGTCTTCCCTAAAAATTTTCAGTCTGGAGCGCCGATAGGTGGTGGAAGTCTTGATCCCAAGAAACCGGTAAAAAACCTACTTTCAGTGTTGATTTGGATTCTTTTTTGAATTGGATATTAACAATTTTAAGAGTTCTTTGTTGAACAGTTGAGTGAGCAAGAAGAGCTGATAGTCTGGATGCGAACCGCAGCTTTACCAACATTTAGGAAGCTTTATGGGAAGATTGAAACGGACCTGCACGCTGGTGATACCATAATGGTCTTGTTGGAGAACAACTACAACACTTACAGCTTCAATGGTGAGAAGAAGCTCGTGCTATCAACCACTAGCTGGCTCGGTGGAAGGAACGACTTCCTCGGGATTGCGTATCTCACTGTTGGCAGCATCTGCTTGTTCTTGGCTGTTACATTCGCCGTATTGTATTTAGTTAAGCCAAGGTAACATCTTCAACTTTTTCCTTCTCATGGTCTTTTTCATTTTGTTAAGATATTATTATACTTTCGCTATTAAGATTTTGAATTTTCGCCATGGAAAGCTACTAGATTGTTGATTGTGTACAGTGAAATGATCTTGTTGTTCTATGGATTTCAGACAACTCGGAGATCCCTCGTACCTTTCGTGGAACAGAAGTGCTGGAGGTTGACGATACTTGAGTTCTTCAAGCATTCATGCTTTTTCCCTCCATCGTCAAACAGCGTAGTTTTGGCTGAGTTATAACAAAAGAAATGAAAAAAAAGGAAAAATAAAAGAAGTGTATAAGAGTACCTTTATAATTAGTTGAACAAAAGTACCTTTTTAATTCGATGTTGTTGACAACAACGTTTGATTTCTTGTTTTTTTTGTTTGGTGCATATCATTGGTAAAATCATGGTTTATTGATATTGTTTTTTTGGTTATTAACGCATTCATTGCTGGAGTTTTTTTTGTTAATTTAACTTAGTAATTTTAATAATTTTTTAATATTGTGAAGTACTGAATTTGAACTCTGATAAATTTTTAAAATATACCATATAATAAGTTAAACATTTAAAACCCTAATAATTTCGTAAAACTAGTAATATCTTTCAAGCTTTCATTTAATTTATTTATATTTTAAAATTTATGTAATCAAATCTTAGACATAGGAATAAAAGCTGTTTGATAAAAAAATTTTGACAATTTTTGGCTCTTGTCACCCGTTTATTTTGCTTCATAATGCTATCTTTTTTCTTTCTAAAAATAATGCTATTTTGTGTTAGTATTTTAATTTGTTTTTTTTGTCATCTAAAGTTTTATTTATTACAGACTTGGATTAGCTAACTACTAATTACATAATCAACATATTACAAGGTATCATAACTGAAGCTTTAGCCAAAAGCTGGCCGATACACATCTTTTTTTATTTTTAATTAAACAGAAGAGGTGTTCAAGCCGAAGCCCGACTAATTTCTGCTTCTGTTCAAGCCGAAGCCCGACTAATCCTGCTTCTGTGGGTCGGCCCACTGGCATCAGGCAAGCCCGGTTGATCTCATGAGAGTTAGATACTCACACCGCCTGGTCACGCGTGAAGCTAGCAATTTCGCATTAAAAGAGAATTGATCCCTGGTCTAGACCAACAAGACTGACTCCTCATCCAGTGAAAACCACTAAACCACCAACGAGTGGTTAAATACATCTTGGGAAACACAAAGCCAGCTGATGTAAAGAACAACACTATAATCTAAAGTCAGCGATTTAGTTTAACATATACCATTCTGTAACCACAAATTGACGTTTTAGTGAGTACAATCGTAGAAACAGAAAAACAATGAAACACTTAAACAAGCTATATTGGTTGTTGTTACAAGCCAAGTTAATAAGGCTGCTGATGCCATAGTTAAAAAAGCTTGTATGTGTAATCCATATTTTGCAATTATTGATATTGTGTTAACTTTTTTGGCTAAAGCCATTTATAAATGGTGACATTCATGTAACTATTTTGCTTATCATTAATGAAAGTATTGGTTATTTTTTTTTAAAAAAAAAAAAACCATAAAAAAAGACAGAACATAAACCAATAAACCCTGACTAGAGAGAATCGCAACTATTTAGCTACAAATTTGATAAAAATAGAAATTAGATATGTTCATATCTACCGTCCACATGTCAGTATACTTTTCTACATGTTATTTCCTTTTTTGATTATCCTTTATCGTAATTTTTCTAATTTCTATTTGGGTCAGATCCTTTGTCGTAATTTAATTGGTCCAAACAAGATTTCTTACTCACTATAAGGTCTATATAATCTATGGTGTTAATTATTATATTAAGAAAGATTTCCAGATATTTTTTTGTTGTCCGGTCTTCAAGACTCTCATTCCTCGGAAGTATATATCTCTCTGTCGCTCTCAGTCCTTTACATGTTTTCTTAGATTATTTTTTTTCCCTCTCTGTTTCACAATTGGGAATTGTCTCTGTCACTGACTCTACTGTTGACGGTGACATCTTCCGGTGTAGAAACCAGGTTCCTACGACGGCGTTTCGGTTGTTTCTGGTGTCTCCATGTCTATTTCTTCCTCTACTAACCTCCGTTCGTCTCCGATCTCAGGTTAGTGTCCTCACTTCTCGGCATTGTTTGATTCTTGCATGCTCGTGGATTGTTGTTCTACTATGAACTCGTTTCTGTGAATCTTGGTGATTTCAATGGAGACTGAAGTAAACTGGCATCATTCTGCAGTTTGACGATACTGTGTGAATTGTTATGCAATGAAATTCGTTTGATTTGTCTTGTTGTTTACATAAAATGCTTATTTCTTCGGTTAAACTGAAATTGACTCTTTCATAATCTTCCTCAGTGACGGTTTTGGACTACTACAGTCTCTCTCTTACCTGTTGCTCATATTTTTCGCATCAAGATTTTAACTATTTAACGTGAATCAATTGGAAATATTCTCTCCTTGTGCAGCTTCTTTAGAGAGGAGATTAGAAGCAGTAGAACATAAAAGAGCTAACAATGTGGTAAACTAAACAGCTGCTTTTTTTTTTATTTTAGTTGCTGTTATTCGTAACCTTTATAATAATCCTTGAATAAAGATGATAAATTTTTGGTCTAAACCAACTGATGTTCTTACATTATCCAGAGCTTTGAGCAGACAAAGGAAAAGATTAGGGAGATGTTAGATAAAGTGGAGCTTTCTGTTTCAGCTTATGATACCAGTTGGGTAGCAATGGTTCCATCACCGAGCTCCCAAAATACTCCACTTTTCCCACAGTGTGTAAAC
Source organism: Streptanthus diversifolius (assembly GCA_039880935.1). Taxonomy (NCBI): domain Eukaryota; kingdom Viridiplantae; phylum Streptophyta; class Magnoliopsida; order Brassicales; family Brassicaceae; genus Streptanthus; species Streptanthus diversifolius. Next base: position 795,227 of record JAXGFM010000015.1, on the reverse strand, counting down.
TGGTTATTGGAAAATCAACATGAGGATGGATCTTGGGGACTTGATAATCACACCCATCAATCTCTTAAGAAGGATATGTTATCATCTACACTGGCATGTATCCTCGCGTTAAAGAAGTGGGGAACTGGTGAAAGGCAAATAAGCAAGGGTCAGTTTTCTCTCTCTCTCTCTCTTGTTACTACTTGCCTTGTGGAAGATTCATGGAATGATGAGTGTCAAAAAACAAAAATTCAGGTCTCCAGTTTATTGAGCTGAATTCTGGTGCAGTCACTGATGAAGCCATACAAAAACCAGCAGGATTTGATATTATATTTCCTGGGATGATTGAATATGCTAGAGATCTGAATCTGGTGATTCCATTGGGATCAGAAGTGGTGGATGCCATGATACAGAAAAGAGATTTGGATCTTAGAAGGTATACTCCTGCGCTTTTATTAGGATACTCAAACGAAACTGAAAGCTTCCTCTCAACAACCTTGGTTGATTTAATGTTTGATCAGTGATAGTGATAGCTTTTCAAAGGGAAGAGAAGCATATCTGGCTTATGTATTGGAGGGAACAAGAAAGGTTAAAGATTGGGATTTGATAGTGAAATACCAAAGGAGAAACGGCTCACTGTTTGATTCTCCAGCCACAACAGCAGCTGCATTTACTCTGTTCAGAAATGATGGTTGTCTCCGTTATCTCTCTTCTCTCTTCCAGAAATTTGAGGCTGCAGGTCTGTTTATCAGCACGGCTTTCATTTTGGTTGTATCTAAATATTTTCACTGCTAATATATTTTCTTATCATTTTCAGTTCCCACAGTTTATCCCTTTGATCAATATGCACGCCTAAGTATAATTGACACTCTTGAAAGCTTGGGGATCGATAGGGACTTCAAGAACAAAATCCAAAGCGTATTGGATGAAACCTATAGGTACAATGTCTTTTTTTTTTTTTCTTGATGATGGTAATGTAATTTAACCACATAATATTCAATGTTGTATTCATGATTTTCTGAAATCATCGTTGATAAATAAACAGATGTTGGCTGCGTGGGGATGAAGAGATATGTTTGGACTTGGCCACTTGTGCTTTGGCGTTCCGATTATTGCTTGCTCATGGCTATGATGTGTCTTACGGTGAAGTGACCTCTTACTTTCAGATGAATATAGCTTCAATTTCAGTCAACTGCATGTATGTGTTAAGTTGATACGTTGTGTTTGTTGCAGATCCGCTAAAACGGTTTGCAGAAGAATCTGGTTTCTCCAATACTTTGGAAGGATATCTGAAGAATACAATTTCTGTGTTAGAATTATTTAAGGCTGCACAAAGTTATCCACATGAATCAGCTCTGAAAGAGCAGTGTTTGTGGACTAAACAATATCTAGAGATGGAATTGTCCAACTGGCCAATCACCTCTGTTAGAGAGAAATACCTCAAGAAAGAGGCAACTTCTTTTTCTCAACTATCGTACTGTGGGAGCCTTATAGAGTAATCAATATCTGAGAGTCTTATCCATTTCAGGTTGAGAATGCTCTTGCTTTCCCCCCCTACGCAAGCCTGGAAAGATTAGATCATAGGAGAAAGTTACTCAGAGGTTCCTGTGCGGAAAACACAAGAGTTATGAAAACATCATACTGGTATATGCTGATGTTTCATTCCTTTCTTGGTTATTTAAGCGATAATCCAATCAAGACATTAAGTCTCATTTTATTTCTTCTATGTGCTAGTTGGACCAATGTTTGCATCTCTGATATCCTGAAGTTAGCTGTGGAGGACTTCAATTTCTGCCAGTCTATACACAGTGAAGAAATGAAACGTCTTGATAGGTGCACTCCCAGCTTAACATTTTCACTTTATTCAGCCTTCTTGCATAAGCTAATGAGTTTTACGAATATAACTACACACTTGAGCGAGTTTACAGTCATGACTGTCTTTGTTCAGGTGTCAGTTTTATTTGTTATGTCGTCAACGTATTGGCTTGTATGGGTAGATCTCATATCTCTATAATTCTGGCTCACCAACTTGCAGATGGATTGTGGAGAATAGATTGCAGGAACTGAAATTTGCCAGACAGAAGCTGGCTTACTGTTACTTCTCCGGGGCTGCAACCCTTTTCTCTCCAGAATTATCTGATGCTCGTATATCGTGGGCCAAAGGTGGAGTACTGACAACGGTTGTCGACGACTTCTTTGACATTGGAGGTTCCAAAGAAGAAATGGAAAACCTTATAGACTTGGTTGAAAAGTATATCGACTTGGCTCCTTTCGTCAAAGCTCTTTCTCTATTTGTTCCCTAATAAAAAAAAGAAGAAAAAAACAGAACATGTTTCTCGCTTACAAATTGCAGGTGGGATTTGAACTGTGTTCCTGACTACTGCTCGGAACAAGTCGAGATCATTTTCTCAGTTCTAAGGGACACAATTCTTGAAACAGGAGAAAAAGCATGCATCTATCAAGGACGCAGCGTGACGCATCACATTGTGAAAATTGTAAATATTAACCATTCGCACACTAAATTATATTATCTGTTAGCATTTCCTAATAACTCATCTGACCATAGTCAATTGGTGTCATATCTTTTGCAGTGGTTGGATTTGCTCAAGTCTATGTTGAGAGAAGCCGAGTGGTCCAGTGACAAGTCAGCTCCAAGCTTGGAGGATTACATGGAAAATGCGTACATATCATTCGCATTAGGACCAATTGTCCTCCCAGCTACCTATCTGATCGGACCACCACTTCCAGAAAAAACTGTCGAAAGCTCTGAATATAATCAGCTCTACAAGCTCATGAGTACTATGGGTCGTCTTCTAAATGACATACAAGGCTTTAAGGTGAGACTGCTTAAAATTGTAACTAAAATGCAGAGTGGAAAGATGGCTAAGATGTCTAAATGGTAGATAAGGGTTTAATGTGTCCATGTTTTTGGCAGAGAGAAAGCGCGGAAGGGAAGCTGAACGCAGTTTCATTGCACATGATACACAAGCGAGACAACCGCTGCAAAGACGAGATCATAGAATCGATAAAGGGTTTAGCAGAGAGAAAGAGGGAAGAATTGCAGAAGCTAGTTTTGGAGGAGAAAGGAAGTGTGGTTCCAAGGGAATGCAAGGAAGCGTTCTTAAAAATGAGCAAAGTGTTGAACTTATTTTACAGGAAAGATGATGGATTCACTTCACATGATTTGATGAGTGTTGTTAAATCTGTGATTTACGAACCTGTGACCTTACAGGATGAGTCTTCAACTTGATCAAGTTGATCTGGCCAGTTTAGAAAAACCAATGCTGTCTAATTTTTTTTTTCTTGTCAACTTACTCTAGTAATTTATTTTTAGTATCAAAAGGGATAATTTAGTCTTTCAGACTTTTACCAAATCAGTTTTTAACATAGTTAAATCAATGTTAGACAAAATTGATGATAGAATTGACTGATTAAGAAATGTAAAAAAACAAAATGTTAAATAAATTAAAGCTAACAATGTAACATGAACAATAGTATGTGAAAATCTCAAAACAAATCCCTCAAATTTTGGCCAAAGCTTAAAACGATTTCTTCTCATAAGAGATCAGACCGTGAACTCCTCCTTCGATCTGTGCTGCACCGGTTCGAGCCTGCCATAACATCAAAGCACACGAAAACAAAGCAGCATTAACACTAGGCTCAGCAAATCAGAGAGTTCTTACAAGGACACTTTCATTCACCTCGAGCCTAAGGATGTTAGATCTCAACAGATCATGAGCAGATTGCAAGGAAGAAGCACCAAGGTCTTGAAAACCTTGCTTCACCGCGTGCATTGTGTAAGGTATCAACTTTAACACAGAGCCTTTATCCGCGACTGCTCCAACCACTCCTTGGGCAATCTTGAGTTTCGCAGTATCTCCTAAGTATCTCTGGTCACTTCCTTTAGTCATTGCTTCTAGCGATCCCATTCCACGGTACTTCTTGATCCTCTTACCGTTCTATCATTACCACAAACGATTAAAACAAGCAGCTTTTCAAGCAAAATGTTAGTTAAAACTAAAGAAGATGTGATAATACCTTATACTCGTAAGCCCCAGGAGCCTCAGTGCTTCCCGCTAAGAAGCTTCCCATCATAACAGTTGATGCTCCGAGGACTAGAGCTTTTACAATGTGACCTGAATTTGAGATACCACCATCTGCTATTACCGGAATCCCGCTCTGAGCAGCGATTGAACAAACCTTGTACACAGCTGTAGCCTAACATATCCAAATCACACAAACAGAACGAATCAGCAAGTTATATAGTTCACACAGTTTGCACCTTTGAGAATAATCAAACAGTCAGAGCTTTTCATCTACCTGTCCACGACCAACCGCACAAACCTCTTGTGTGGTACATATCGAACCAGATCCCATACCGACTCTTAACCCATCAACTCCTGCCTGGATCAGATTCTGCGCCTGGTAAGTCGTCACAACGTTTCCACCAATCACATCCAATTCAGGGTAAGTCTTCTTCACATACTTAATCATCTCAAGCTGGTAAATAGAGTTCCCTTGAGAACTATCCAACACCACGGCGTTGACCCCGGCATTGACCAAATGCTCCAGCCTCTCCTTATCAGATTCCCTCGTCCCTACCGCTGCACCAACCATCCACTCACCGTCTGGACCTACGGTCCCTGGTCCTGACTTGGGATATCCTTTGACCCTCTCTATATCGTCTTTTGTCACCACGTTCACAGTCTCACCATCCCTTTCAAGAACCACAAAGCCCTTCTGCTTATCTTCTAACAGAGCTTCGATCTTTTCAATATCAATGTCCCATGGTACACAGTAGTCGCTGCTATCACAGCTCTTCATGTAATCGTATATCTTCATCTCCCTTTGTTCGTAATTCATTTTGGTCCACTGCGATTTCGTGACATAGCCTAACAATTTTGGAACCGTCATTGTTCCTGCTTAAATTAATCAACCAGCACGCTTGTTAAATCCAAGAAATATATAAGAAGTAGACTCAATCTAATGTCCCTGTAGTTTATATTATGTACGATTTCGAACAGCTCTCATAAAAAAGACACTTTTTTTTTGCCTAAACTCCTGTCAAATCATTGGAACAGTGATAGATTCCTAGAAACGAATGTGATTCTCACCTGTTTGCGTGACAAAAACGAAGGAAGAAGGACCAAAAGCATCCAACGAACTAATCTCATACTCGGGGAATTTCACACCGGCGTCGGAAGCAATCGGATGTCTGAGCGACTTGGCTTGACGGATAATCGATGCCTGAGAGGCGATGTCACAGTTATAGTGCACGATTCCAATCCCTCCAACCGCGGCCATTGCGGCAGCCATGTGAGACTCCGACACAGTGTCCATCGGAGAGGAAACGCAAGGTATCGAGAGCGGCACGCGCCGGCTAAGTCGCGTGGATAGAGAGACGGCGTCTGTTGAGAAATCGATGTAGTGAGGAAGAAATATGACGTCGTCGTAAGTGTAAGAGTATCCCTGAGCGAAGAGCTTCTGAGCCGGGAATCCATCCTCGAAAGTCGACATCGATTGCAACCTCCTTGAGAAAAAGAGAGGCGGAGGTAATTAGGGTTTAAGCGAGGGTTTTTGGGAGATTCTAATAAAGAAAGACGACAACTTGAACTTGGAGTCGTTGGAGGGTTGTGTCTTGTGAGAAAGATGAAGTTTGGTTTTCTTTTATAGTGCGAATCAGATTGAAGTTCTTCCTCTCTTTTTTTTCTTCTTCTTTGTTACATTCTTTTCTTTCGTCTTATTTTCCTTTTCAGTATTTTGCCAAAAAAAGTTAACTGTTTGTAAATTAGATTCTATAGGCGGAAAGAACCAAAAATAAAATAAAGTTAAGAGCTATGAAAAAATAAAGTTATTTCATTCTTTTTTTTTTCCCTTTACATATAACAGTGGATAATATTCGCTGATTTTTTTTTTAATTCTAAAGATGATAAAACTTCTTAGAAGATGAAGAAGATGAAGAAGATGAAGAAACAACAAATTTCACACTTTAAAATCTTCGAAAGATTAAGAAGATGAAGAAAGAACAGCGGTTCTAGAACTGATCCTGGTCAGTAGGATTCTTCACTCTTTGAAAAACAAAAACAAAAATATATTTCAGAAGTCTAATAAACTTTTTTTAGATCTTCAATCAATAAAAAAAGTAAGTTAAAGAAAAATAAAATGTCTATGTTATTGGTCAATATCTTTCATATTAGGTACATCAAGTCACATTATTTCAACGACATCTTGCCTAAAACTGTTTCATATTTTCTTAGAACACTTCCCATTGGAGGTGTTCATATATTTGTTGTGAATATCAGCAACAAAATAAGTGAAGGTTCAAAAAACAAAGTAGTCGTGTGACATTTCACGTGTCGAACATAATAACCTTCTACCGAGTAAAGTTCTTTTATAATATAACAATGTCCTAATGAAAATGTATTATTACTTTATTTTCAAAGTTCCAGTATCATTGTGTTTATTAAACGAATTATTAGTGATAGTAGTTAGTAGATGCAACGTATTTGTAAGTCTAGAAGACCTAATTCCATTAGCAAAAAGCAATATACGAATTTAGCATAAGATTTATAATGATGCGGTTATGCCATTCTCGAGGAAATTAGTATTTATAAAGCCTTAAAGGGTTACAAGTTACAAGTGAGAGATCCACCTAATGTATTTTATAATATAAGTATAATAATAAAAAAAAACTTATTTGATATTATTCGTATCCACTTAAAGATGAAAAATAAAAGCGAGAGACGTCTTCATCTTCATGCATCAAAAGAAATCAAAATGACATCCATTAAAGCCTGTTTTCCATAAAATAAGAGTCAAAAAAGTTAATTGAATATCAATATTATCAGCATTTTTTTATAAGAAAAAGGGATACTCTGGGAAATATATGTAAATCTTTTACTTGGGTCGACGGTGACAAGCATGCCGGTGCCGCCGAACGTGCACGAGCCACCGGAACCTTTGGTCCGCTGCCAATAGCTATTGAAGGCGTATGAAGCATGTGCCCACAATGTATTGGGCTTAAAGCAAGGCCCACTAGGCTGAATTGAATGGCAATCAGCTCCTGACCCACAAGCAAAATTCATTGCTTCTTGGATGATTGGGTCAGGGACTGTGGGCTTAGCCACGCACCAGTAAGCCGAGGTCGGAGTCACGCTAGGTGGCGGTGGTACCATAGGCGGTGGATAGATGATCGGAGGTAAAAACCCCGATGATGGGGTTGGAATTGATCCGGTCGGGGATGGAATATTACCAGACGGTGTAGGAGTGTCGGTCGGGGTCGATGGGCCTGGCTCGTAGTAAGGTGGACCTGAAATGGGTCCTGAAATGGGTCCTGATGGGCCTGGTGTATAACCGGGTTGAGAAGGGCTAGGAATTGTTTCTAGCGGGTTTGGACTGGAAGATTCGGGCGGGTATGGAACTGTAACGGGTGGGTTGGGGTTTGATGATGATTCAGGGGGGTTTGGGTTAGAGGATGATTCGGGTGGGTTCGGGTTAGAAGATGATTCGGGTGGGTTAGGGACTGTAACAGGTGGGTTTGGACTAGAGGCGGAATCCGGTGGGTTCGGGTTCGATTTTGGGTTTGAGGTGGAATCAGGTGGGTTTGGTTTTGAGTTAGGATTAGAGGATGATTCAGGTGGGTTAGGTAGAGTGATTGGGCCTGGAGGTGGGCTAAGTCCAGGATAGGAGGAGGAAGGAGGTGAGTTTAAAGGAGTATTTGGGGGATTAACGCAAAAAGGAGGGGCATTTTCGGGAACTGAAAGTGGGGGAAGTGAAACGTAGGGAGATAAAGTGAGATCTGTACTAACACCATCAGGTTGAGTGTTGGAGGATGTTGTTGAGTAATCCAAAGGCTGAGCTAGATTGAGTTGTGTCATCATTTTCTCTAACAATGATGTGTGCTTTATTGGTTTGATGATCAGCTTCTTTGGCTTCTTCTCTGAGTCTCTCTCAAATCCCACAAGTTTTCTTGCATCTACTACCAAATAAATACAAAATCAAATGCTTTTAGAGATAGAAAATGAAGAGAGTAAGAGAGAGAGAGGCTTACCAGAATGAGTGAAGAAGCTGGCTGAGAGAAAGAGACAAAGGAGAATACAAATGGAAGTGAGAGCTCTATTTGATTCCATGGTTTTTAAGATGTAAGACCAGAAGAGATGCTAAATCTTCAAAACTAAAACCAATGAGCTACACTGCCAAGAGAAACAAGAAATAGAAACAGGACCTAAATAAGTTGAACATTTGTCTTGTCTACTCTCTCTTTCTCTATATATCTGATTGTGTATGTGTATGTGTATGTCATGTGCATGTGTAGAAAACAAAACATATAACTCCAAGGCAACCTGTGGAAGGATATAAGGTTCTGTTGTGTTTCTCATAAAGATTGGTCCTTTATCAGTTCACTTTGTTGTCCTCCAAGACTCACTTTACTCCTGAAATTTAATTGTTTATATTCTTATAGCTAAGTTCTTAACTATTTTGACATAATTAATTGATTTTTAACCGTCTAAGCCAATATGTATAGTCCAAGAATATACACATATGTATGCTAATGGGCATATATGCTTGCTTGACATTGCAAAAATAATCAAAGAGGAAAGTTGTTTTATAATAAACTTTTGCTTGCTTTGTACTCAAACAAAGCTCTTTAGATTTATCTTTTTCTTGACTACATCCATTTGCATAAGCTTCACACATTCTCCTTAATTAGATGCTCTTCTCTTCTCTTCTTGACAGCTTGGGAAATAATATGATTAGAAAACATCTTATTCACTTCACACTATTTTATTTCTATTTTCATATATCTTCCACGGGAAATAAGCTTATCCAATTTTGGGTTCTTTGATATACGCTAACAAATTCTACCAAATCAAAGATATGTTTTAGGAATTCAAAAAATCGACCGATTAAAGATGTGATGTTTTAGTGGAATTGGAACCGAATTTGAGTATGCAACACTAAACATTTGAGGAGGATGATTTACATTTTGTGAATCTGCTACAAGTATTATCAAACGCAGCTTCCATATTTCACGGTTATACAAAAGAAAAAAAATCAATTAAAACGCATGACTTTAGTTTTGTTTTTGATGAAATATCTTTATTTGTCAAGGACTGTATTGTAAATTGTAAAATTTGCTAATAATATCCATTTTTGGGGTTTTAGGGTTTTAGCCGCGGAGGAGACGGAGAATCGCGATATCTGGAGAACAGGTTAGGATTGATTCTTTGAATTTTCAATTCGCATTATATGACCCAATAATAACGTCTACTTCTTCGATGATCCGTGGAAGAACCGCGAAAGTAATTCCCAGAAATGTCATTTTCACGTTTAGTCGGAGTACCATTTCCGGGACTCCATTGCTTTCTCCGGCTCTACCAGACCCTACTTTAGCCGGTTGTTTCTCCCTCAGCATACGGTTATTGCACAATTTCACGGTCGGAAATGCCTTTATTACGGATTGTTCTGTATTGAGAAACACTGTTTCTGCTGGATTAACTAAACAGAGTCCGAGTATTTTCAGGAGTTTCTGTAGTGATAAGAGCGGAAGCAGTGAATCTAGTGGTTGGACGGAGGAGATAGAGTATTTAGACGAGTCGGGTAGTGTAATACACAGCGCTAAAGGAATAAGATCCGTAGAGCCAGGGCTTGATGATCATGTAATGGTTGGTGGGTTGAAGAAGCCTTTCATGAATGCTTCTGCTGTTGCAAAGATTGTTGAGGTTGTGCAGAGGTGGAAATGGGGACCCGAGCTGGAGACCCAGTTGGACAAGCTTCAGTTTGTGCCGAATATGGTTCATATTAAGCAGTCCTTGAAGATTGTTCAAGATGTTGATGCGGCACTGAGTTTGTTCAGGTGGGCTAAGAAGCAGCCTTGGTACCTTCCTTCTGATGAATGCTATGTCGTGTTGTTTGATGGGTTAAACCAGGGCAGGGATTTTGCAGGGATTCAGACGCTGTTTGAGGAGATGGTTCAAGACTCGAGTAGTCATGGTGATTTATCGCTTAGTGCCTATAACCAAGTGATTCAGTATTTGGCTAAAGCTGAGAAATTGGAGGTTGCTTTTTGTTGTTTCAAAAAGGCTCAAGACTCGGGATGCAAAATTGATACGCAGACATATAATAATCTAATGATGTTGTTTCTGAACAAGGGTCTGCCGTATAAGGCATTTGAGATTTATGAGAGCATGGAGAAAACTGATTCTTTGTTGGATGGGTCAACTTATGAGCTGATAATTCCAAGCTTGGCCAAATCCGGCCGTCTTGACGCAGCTTTCAAGCTTTTTCAACAGATGAAGGAAAGGAAACTCCGGCCAAGCTTTAGTGTCTTTTCTTCACTTGTTGATTCAATGGGAAAAGCTGGTCGATTAGACACATCGATGAAGGTTTACATGGAAATGCAGGGCTTTGGTCATAGGCCATCAGCAACTATGTTTGTCTCCTTAATTGATTCATATGCTAAAGCCGGCAAGCTGGATACTGCTCTTAAGCTTTGGGATGAGATGAAGAAGTCAGGTTTCAGGCCTAACTTTGGATTGTACACAATGATCATTGAGTCTCATGCAAAATCAGGAAAGCTTGAAGTAGCAATGTCAGTTTTCAAAGACATGGAGAAAGCTGGGTTTTTACCGACACCATCCACATATTCGTGTCTATTAGAGATGCACGCTGGATCCGGGCAAGTAGACTCTGCAATGAAAATCTATAACTCCATGACTAATGCTGGGTTAAGGCCTGGCCTGAGCAGTTATATTTCCCTTCTAACACTTCTGGCCAACAAAAAACTTGTTGATGTTGCCGGGAAGATACTACTCGAGATGAAAGCCATGGGGTATTCTGTAGACGTCTGCGCTAGCGATGTTCTGATGATATATATCAGAGATGCTTCTGTGGATCTTGCTTTGAAGTGGCTTAGGTTCATGGGTTCATCAGGAATCAGAACAAATAATTTCATCATCAGGCAGTTATTCGAATCATGCATGAAAAATGGTCTATACGATTCAGCTAGGCCTTTGCTCGAGACACTCGTGCATTCCGCTGGGAAAGTTGACTTGGTGCTTTACACTTCGATCCTCGCCCATCTTGTCCGATGCCAAGACGAAGACAAAGAGAGACAATTGATGTCAATCCTCAGCACTACCAAACACAAAGCTCACGCCTTCATGTGTGGTCTTTTCACGGGTCCAGAACAGAGAAAACAACCAGTTCTAACGTTTGTCAGAGAGTTTTATCAAGGAATTGATTACGAACTCGAAGAAGGAGCTGCTAGATACTTTGTCAATGTCCTTCTCAACTACCTTGTCTTAATGGGTCAGATAAACCGAGCTCGATGTGTCTGGAAAGTAGCCTATGAGAACAAACTCTTCCCAAAAGCCATCGTCTTTGACCAACACATTGCTTGGTCTCTCGACGTGAGAAACTTGTCGGTTGGAGCCGCGCTCATAGCAGTGGTTCACACTCTCCACAGGTTCAGAAAACGAATGCTTTACTACGGTGTAGTCCCGAGACGTATAAAGCTAGTCACAGGACCGACACTGAAGATTGTAATTGCCCAGATGCTGAGCTCGGTTGAGTCGCCTTTTGAGGTCAGTAAAGTCGTGTTGAGGGCGCCAGGCGATTCGGTCATGGAGTGGTTCAAGAAACCGATCGTGCAACAGTTTCTTCTGAACGAGATCCCATCTCGGGCTGATATATTGATGCATAAGCTGAATGTAATGTTTCCAAGCTCTGCTCCTGAGCTTAGATCTATGTCACCTCCCAAACCACTCGTGTCTTCGAAGTCGTTTTAAACTAGATGAGACAAAACAAAAGTCATGGGCTTGTTAATGACCCTCGTTGTCTACTTGGGTTCTATTTCGGATTCCTCATTGTTAATACTTGTCTGAAAATAAATCGGAGTATTTACGCGTTTAAAATCATTGTTGTTTTGTGGCATGTTAATTCATTTTGTTCTTGTGAAATGTGGGTTTATCCATAACAAACCACTCCAATTTGAATGAAAAAAGAGTAAGCATTCCTACATTAATAACCATATGAATTTTGGGTTTATCCGTGTCTCACTTTATTGCTCCCAATCTATCCGAAATTGGTATAATACTTATCCTGGGTTGGAATTAATCTGTCCGTGTATCCAAACATCAGAAGGTGAGAGGAGATCTCACTTCCCTTCACTCACTGCAACTTCGATATCAAGTTAAAGCTCAGATTCCTTAACTTTCCTTCTCTTGTTTGCTTCGTTGCAGATACATCGAATTAGGTTTTTCCGATATTCAGATTCTGATCCGAATTTTCTCGAACGTGCAGCTTTGTTTTTCCGGTTGTTGGCTTTGACAAAAAGAATGACGGCAACATCACCTCTGTACAATCAGCTTAAGGTTTTGAAATCTCGCCTTTTTTGCTTTAAGAATTCGAATTTTCGCTTCTTATGGTGAAAATTGAGTTTGATATATAACTGTGAATAGGCTGCTGAACCATTCTTCTTGTTGGCTGGTCCAAATGTGATCGAATCCGAGGAGCATATTCTTCGAATGGCAAAGCACATCAAAGACATTGCCACAAAGTATGATTCCTTGTACTTGGCACTACCGATGAAGCTTTTGTTTGCGTTTATACTATTTTTACCTTAGGTTTTTTGCTTGGGAGATCTTTTGTATCAATGTGTATTCATCACATAATTTTTCTTTCCTGTGAGATGAACTTCTTCACATATTGAACAATGTGGTTTCTTTTTTTCAAGTTCCTTATGCTACCATTTTGTGTGTGTGTGTATGAATGGCGAAGAGTTGGGTTGCCTCTGGTTTTCAAGTCAAGTTTTGATAAAGCTAACAGAACTTCTTCAAAGTCGTTCCGAGGTCCTGGCATGGCTGAGGGTCTCAAGGTATCTTTCCTCTGTTTACTTTTGATCACTCTATTTACTTCCTTGTGATGTCCAAGTACAGATGATTAGGATGTTAGGACTGTGCATTTGAAAACCTTCACAGAGTTTCGACAATTAAGGAATCTTATATACAAACTAATTCTAAGTTACTCTAAAGGACCTTTTGAGCAAATTGTTGCTAGCAGCTGCATTATTTTTCACCTATGATGTTACCATTTAGCTGATTAATAAGCTGCTTTACTTTTGTAGTCTTTCTGTACAAGATACTGATGGCTAGCATTTATGGTTCTCCAACGCAGATTCTTGAGAAGGTGAAAGTCGCATATGACCTGCCAATAGTAACTGATGTTCATGAATCGATCCAGGTATAAAGGAACGTATTCACCTCAGAAAATTGAGTTTGAGCAGGTCTTTGTTACCTTCTAATGCTTTTTTTTTTATTTTTATAGTGTGAAGAAGTTGGCAAGGTTGCAGATATAATTCAGATACCCGCATTCTTATGTCGCCAGGCAAGACTCTAAACTATATATTCTTTAAGGCTTTTGTTTGTAGCTGTTCATTCTTGGATTTATTTCTTTCTTCTGGGTCATGATTTAAGCTGTTCATATAATTCCAGACAGATCTTCTGGTTGCGGCAGCTCAAACCGGAAAAATTATCAATATCAAGAAAGGACAATTTTGTGCTCCTTCTGTGAGTTATTTCTTCTTACGTGTTTCGAGCTGATACAAAACTTCTGCTGGAATAATCTTGATGACTATGTGTATGATGAACTCTTAAGGTCATGGAAAATTCTGCCGAGAAGATCAGACTGGCTGGGAATCCAAATGTGATGGTTTGTGAAAGAGGAACCATGTTTGGATACAGTAAGTTATAATCTCCGGTTCAGATATTGAATGTTCGTAGCAGGCGTTGGGATGTTATTTGTGTCCATGGGCAGCGTAGATAAACAAGTAGACATTCTCAAATCTCATGCAAATATTTTGGGTCTTAACAAAATGGAATGCTGAAGTATACAGCAAAGGGTGCTGAAACAATTATTTTGGTCCGTCTTGCAACTGGCTGACTGATACTCTGTTTGGTTTTGATTATCAGATGATTTGATAGTAGACCCACGAAACTTCGAATGGATGAGAGAAGCTAATTGTCCTGTTGTATGTTGCTTCATCTTATCTTCTTCACGTTGTGTATTCTGCTTTATGTTGCACGTTATTCAATCTATTATTAAACGTACTCGTTTTATTTATTGGTGACAGGTTGCTGATATAACCCATGCACTACAACAACCTGCAGGAAAAAAGGTATGGTCCTTTTGAAAACAGCTATTTCATATAGAATCCAATGATATCCAAATACTTAATACGCAATAACAATACAATCTTATGCAGTTGGACGGTGGTGGTGTCGCTAGTGGAGGCCTTCGCGAGTTAATACCCTGCATTGCAAGAACTGCTGTAGCAGTTGGCGTCGATGGAATTTTCATGGAGGTAGGATAATTTGTTTGATACCATTTCTGAACACCACATCCTCTTAGACATTTTATCAAGTTCATTGGATTAATTGGTCATATAATCCTGGATTATTTGTTTAATTTGATTATGATCAGGTTCATGATGATCCTCTAAATGCTCCAGTTGATGGTCCAACTCAGTGGGTGAGTTATATGTCCTTACTAATGGCATAAATTCGTTCTCAGTTCAACAGCAAAAGTATCACTCTCGTTCTTGAAATAATATGATTATTTTGTGTTTTTTGGTTGTCAAAGCCTTTGCGTCATTTAGAAGAACTCCTAGAGGAGCTCATCGCGATTGCTGTAAGCCTTTTTAATTGGATTATTGCTTTATGGTTCCCTTCGTTGTTTTAAGAATCTGTCATCCTATACACCATTAGCAATTGCAAGATCTTGATTCTTAAATTCTTCGCAGAGGGTCACAAAAGGGAAGCAGCGATTCCAAATCGATCTCACACCTTACCGCGATTAGGATTGAAGGTGTAGTAATCTCGAGGTGAGAAACGCGAATGGGCATATATGATATGCCTCTTCTCACCATTTGTAGAATCTCCACACGAAACTGTTAATAATCTTGGAGACAACGATAATGCATCATCTGTTTCTTAGACATAATAGAGATGGCTTCTGAATAACTGACAAACTTGTGTTTGTCTTTGTGTTTTTCCTGACATTTTTGTATTCATTTGTCTGAAACTTTTTAGGTCTCCTCCTCGGACATTTGGGTCCTGGAGATTTCATTGCGCCTGCAACCTCTCCGTAACGGATATCATCTACTTTATCAAACAGCATTATCTGTTTTTTATTGCTCCAAACTTTTAACATATATATGTTTTTATTCAAAATTTGTTCAATTTAAGAGAAAGTGTTATAACATATATTAACTATAATGAATTCTGTTTACATTCGATAGGCAAAGTTGTACAAGCTCATGGGTACACAGAGGTTTCCCTACCCTTTATGATTTCTGAAAACCTAAGTCAACCACATCTACACATGCCTGCAAATATATGTATATTATCTTCGATGCAACAGTATATATATACACACCTGAGTGTGACCCAATCGATGGGTCTATGAACATATGACAAAACGGTCTTGCACAATGATTTGCTCTTGTTGCTTGTCTAGTGTCCTTTGCACCGCTTGATAGAACTCAATCCAAGAAGACGAGTATGATGAACCCGCAGAGCCAAACATGAAAGTTGGATTGGGACTTGCAGGGCAAGCAGTGACCAAATCCAAAACAGAAGTGGCAGGTTTGAGCTGGTGAGGGAAGTTGAAAGCCAAGTTATCGACTTTATGCTCGTAGATTTTGCCATTGCGGTCGAGTTTATAGCGAGACGTGCCCTGAAACTCCCCTTTTGCCTCCCATGGAACTCTAGGTACACCTTTGAGATTCCACCTGATGAGAATCATGTTCTCTGATGGTTGCCAAACCCTGAAGACCTCAAGTGAGATATCTCTGAACAGAATCTTCCCATGAAACCTTAGTGCCCAGAAGATCAATTTGTAGTTCTCAATCCCAGAGAAAGTGTTCACTGGATCCACCAGTGTTATATCATCCCTGAAAGAAACAACAAGAACTACACATTTATCACTGCAAAATCCACTCGGATAAGAACTAAACCGTCTGTGATAAGAAATATAAAATCTTCTAGATTTCATCGTAAGGTTTTGTCTTTCACCTGTAAATGTCGTAATTGAGATCTTTGGCGAAGAGCAAAGGCAAATCTTCACGAAGCGTACGTACAGCTAGACCGAGATTGATGTAGAACTCATCTTTGTCATGCTGGTGCTTATCCTGCGCACTCGGCCTAATCTTAACCTGCGCACCTCGAACAGGAGGAGCCTGGATCGGAAGAGAAAGTAGAGAGAGACTATCTTCTTCGAATTCGTAGCTATTAGAAGAAGACGACGACGAAGATGATACCGATAGAGATTGGTTGGAAATGGGTTTCTCTTTGAAGGATTTTCCGGTTTGAAGAAGTAATGAAGGAGATAAATTCGGGAGAAGAAACGCCATAACGAGCTGCTGGGTTTTATTTGGAGCTTCTTTTTTTCTGTGTGTGTGTGTGTTTGTCTTAGCTTTTTCACGGCGAAGAATCAGAGAGGGAAGAGGATGACTGTGCCAAGAACACGATGCACGAAGCTTTGTTGGAAGATAAACAGCTGTTCGTTTTTTGAGTGGTAATTAAGACTTCGCCTTGTTTTTTCTTTTCTTTTCTTTCTTTTGACTTCTAAATTATCTTTATTTATTTTATTTTTCTTCCTTTTAATTTTCATTTTTAAGTGTAATGAAAATCTTTCTCCCAAATTCTAATGTGAACAAAAATAAAAAAGCTAGTGACTTTTAAATATATACCTAAATTAAATATATAAAGCATTTTAGATATGACAACCCTTATCGGTACTACGGAGAAAATATAATTTTTAATATGTATACACAATCTTTGTACATTAATGTCTAGTAAATATTGTAAAGATAAGTACATACAAGAAAACAAAAATAATAAAAATAGTCGGACATGATAACAAATTAACGAAGAACTTTTTGAGATGGGCTTTAAACTGAGAGCAAAAAGGCCGTGGATCAAGTTGTAAATTCCGATTAGTAAAAAAAAAAAAATACATTTTCATAACAATTGGATTTTCGTCTGTTGAGAACTCGTAGTCGCTTGTCCATTAACGTCAACACTGAATTGCTGCATTAGTACAATGATGAATTCGTAACCGGCTATGCTGAATTCATCATTTGAAGTTAATGTTGATCTCTCTATTGGCTCCATGGTTCAAATAGTCTGACAACTAATACAAACCTAGTCATTTTAATACAAGTTAATGAAACCACTTAATCACTCTAATTAAGCATAGCCGGTTACGAATTGAGTCTAATAGCTGATTTAAAAAATAACAGCAGCTGGTCGGAGATACTTAAAAGAACACAGTTGTATATAAGTTATCTCAGCTATACAATTCAAGTTGTACGACCTAATCTTTTCTTATCATTAGAAATTACTGTTCCAAATAAAAAAAATTAAATTAAATGTAAGTTTGGGGATAACATATTGGGACATTGATCGTATTGGCCAAAATACATTTGAAGCCAAAAATGAAAATCTTTGCACCAAGTGGATATCGGCAACGTACAGCGCTTTATTCACTATTAAGAAGTGAATCAGAGACTCTAAATTGTTGCCTTTAACAACTAAAAAAAAAATCATAAGAAAATGAAACTAAGTGGTATATGAATCATGTGTGTTAGGCTTTTTGAATGCACATGAACTATTTTCAATTAGAACAAGTACCAGAATATCAGCCATAATTCAATTTTGGCAATGTACAGCACTTAATACACTATTGAAAAGCGTACCAGAGACTCTAATTTATTGCCTTTCGGTTTCAGAAGCAACGAGGAGCAATTTCAAAACCATTGACTAAGCAGATCATTTCTTAATACAAAACTAGGCTCAGATTATAATAACAAGTATGCATCAACGAGCTTTGAATCTCTTAAAGTTTGATGGTAATCTTGTTTCATTATCAGTGCCTATAATTCAAAGAAAAACGAGAAAGTGTATGCGTAGAGATATAGATCCAAAGCCTCAGAACCTAGAGGATACAAATCATCAAGGAGAGTTAAATCTCAGATGGTACGGACAATCTCAAACATCACGAGCCTGGATCTGCAGAAAAATCTAAACAACATATAGTAGCAAAATCGAAAGAAGGGAAAAAAATTAGTAAAGATATTGAAACGTTGTTGATTGATATGCGACTGAAGGGAAAAGGCGGCTTATATAGCGACTATGCTAGGTTACAAGAAGCCCTAAAGAGCGTCTCACAGGTCAAAATAACAACATGGGCCTCTAATATTTGTAAAGCCGACTAAAATGGGCCGTATATGTGGGCTTATTATATATTGCATTTAAAATGAACTGGCCTTATGTATATTCGAAATACACATTAATAACTTTTAACTGTGGATCTGTAAGATGTTCAAGTAAATTTTAACAGGCCGTAACAGTGGACTCATTGCCTTTTCCAGTTGAACATAATATTTCCTTTCCAGTAAAATCGTTTTTATTTTCGTTTTGTGGAATGGTTGAGAAAGAAAAAGATCCAAATAAACCAACCCTACCCTGTCTGAGGTCGAGAGAAGTTTCATTCATATTCGTCCATATTGACTTTTGAGTTCACTCATCGTCGCCAACACAAGTACAAGGTTTGATTATCAACAAAATAGGTTCTAATTAATGGGTCCAGAGGATAGATCAAACTTTGTACTTGTGTTCGGGACGATGAGTAAACTCAAAGTCAATATGGACGAAAGCCCTCTCGACCTCAGAGAGTTGCTCGAGCTTCTCCTGAAGAGTCTCTCCGATGTTGTGAGCTTCGTGCAGCCTCATGTCCTCTGGCAAAACGATGTCGACTTCAACAAAGTAGTGTGACCCAAACGTGTAGGCTCTCACTGTATCGATGTGTTTAATCTTCTCGTGATGGTTCCATATCAAGAACGTTAGTTTCGCTAAGAAATCCGGTGGCGCGGAGCGTCCAATCAGCGAGTGGACATTTTCTAGTACCGTTCTTGCCCATGTGCTGATTGTGTACAGAGCAATCTGAAACCATAAAGAAGAAACGTTTTCTCAATCAAACACTTGAATCTCTTCTATATCATTAAGTCACAAGAGACGTTTCAAGAATGATGAAGGTTGATGATTTACTTACTAAAATAGCACCAGAGGGATCAATCCACCAGTAGAATTTTACAGCCAAGACAGCTGTTGCTAAACCGACTGAATTGGTGACAACATCAAAGAGGTGATCTTGTGCATAGGCCCGGACGATTTCGTTCTGAAAACTTCTGCAGTAAAGCATGAGCAGAAACTTGACGACTGTAGCCGAAGCCATTATTCCAATCATCCATTTTTCCTCGGTGCTACTCATATGAGGACCATTCTGTACAAAGAGAAATATAAGATTAGATCATATAACTGATGATGCCACTGCTATAAGTAAACCAGTGTAATTTACCTTGGAAACAAGTAGCCTGGTTGACTCTAGCAACACTTGTAGCCCAAGAGTTGCCATCACAGATGCAAACACAATGATCCCCTGCCAAATTCAAAAACCATGCATGACCTTTACTTAAATGAAAAGCACATCTTCTAAACATCTTATTTGAAGGAAATTAGGGAGAACAGAGAGATTATACCACAGGTTGCATCCGTCGTTTTCCGATTGGATAGTGGAAATGGTTTGGTTTTCTCATGGCATTTGCAGTAAACCATAGAATAAATCCAGACAAGAGATCCAAGAGAGAGTCCAAAGTTGAAGCAATCACAGCCATAGATCTACTCTCCACAGAAGCATAAACCTTTGCTACAAAAAGCACAAGGTTTGCTGCGTTTGAGATATGAACTGCAAGCCTCTCGCTCTTCGCAAGCTTCTTCATTTCTTCCTGTTGAAAATAAACAAGATGCTTTGAAAATGGACGAAATATCAGTGAGAGAGAGATTCCAGAAGAAGAGTAATGAAAGCAAGAATGGAACCTCAGTTGGAGCTCCAGATACAAAACCAGTTTCGTTAATTGTCTCCATCTCATTGAAACCCTCAAGGAGCTTCGCTTGCTTCTTGTAGTACTCAGAGACTTTGCGTTCCTTTTCTGATTTTTGACAACAGAGAAAAGTAAAACCCATGTCAAGATATGTACCAATTCACTAATGATTCAAGCATGTATAAATGATCTATACTTGATGGATTTATCATTTCCCCATCAATCTATGCTGCGTTAAACCTCCAAAGAATATGATTCTGCGTCCACATCACACTTAAATAAAGCAGGATTCTGATTTATCACTATTGCTTGAACAACTACGAGATATTTAAACATATGCTCCATATGGGAAATAGAGAACGTGGTATCCACTGAATCTCCCAGTAGCAATTTTAGATTTCATCACAAGCTTGATCACTTTAAATCGACGGAAGACAATCTAAACCACTTTTTTAATCAATACACGGGGTTTTACAAACTACACATAAAAAACTTAGGCACAGTAACACCAGAATTTTTCATAGGGCTAATATAACAGTACGTATACTTGGAGCAATTACGGAAAAGTTCGTGTAGGGTTAAATTCTGAATCAATTTGCCGACAAATCCCTGGCATGAGTCATGTAGCAGACGGATTATACATAAAAACGAAACGAAGACATAGGAGAAGGACGATGAAAAAACTAACTCGGAGTCCGGAGATAGCGGGACAAGCGAGTACGGCCGTTGTGACGGCCAGAGGACAACGGTGAAGAAGAAGGGAGGCGGAATGTGTCGAGGCTGAGACGCCATGAAGACGGTGGCGAATTGTCATCGTCGTTCGGCAAAAGGTCGACAATGTAGTCCTCTCCACCAACGCCGAGATGTTCCTTCGTCGCCATATTCGATATCTTTTTCTGTGCTGATTTTTTGGGGAAGTTACGAAAGAAACAATTATTGTTGCTTCTTTTTGGGAAATTAAGAGTTGGCAAAATTGACACGTCTCTCTATATATACATATCCTTGTGCTGTGTTTTAAATAAACTTTGATTAGCAAATTTTTTTTTTAACATATTTGAATATGTTAATACAAGACTGTCGCATATTTGTAGGAAATTCTACTGTCCGCAAATGAAACCATAAGTGATAAATATGATTAAAATTTTGTCTACTACTCTAATAGTTATTTTTATTAAAATATATCAATAGTTTATGTAATAGAATAATATAAATTATAACAATATGTTAGTATATAAAACAAAATCAGAATATAGGGGAACAAATCAAAATGTAGGAAAAAATTTGGTATTATCAAGATATAGATATGCAGCAACAATATATTTGTTGGTCATAGATTTTTTTAATAGTGATAAGAAGACTACGTGGCAGTGGATTCATGGTGCTGCAAAAGTAGTGGAGCTGAAAAATAGACTATTTATAGAAATTTCAAATAAACATAAAAGAATCTCGAATATTAAAAAACAAAACATAAAAAATATCAGTTACTATAGAAAAGGCCAAGGCACACGACTCGATCACGGCTTTGAGCCTTTGATCCATAATATCTTCCCTTGCGTGGACGCCAACGTCGAAAAATGAAAGACTCTATTATCTTGTAAGAAATATTTTAAAATTAAAGAAAAAACCATTCTATATTATATAGAGAAAGAAGTCATCTACCTTGAATCACTGACGAAATTGTTGGAGAGGGCATGTTCATCTGCATACATTATAATGCCGTTTATATAATCTTTTATGTAACACTATATTGGAGTTTTACATCGATATAACCATGTGAGGTTCAGGGGAAATCTGTAATCAACAAAAGGTTTGGGGAATATATGCAACAAACAAAAGTTCAGGGAACATTAGCGATAACACAATTGTTCAAGGTGCATATGCAGTAGACCAAAGTTCAGGGACTAAAGTGTAAGAAAAACCTTATAAGTGACATTTCGAATAAACAAAACATCTGGGTGGATTTGTAATAAAACAGAATTTCTGGGGGCAGCTGTAAACAAAAGAGAAGTTCATTGTAAACATGTAATAAACAATGTACTAGAGAATGTTGTAAGTTCAGTCAAAAATTTGAGTATCTTAAGTCTCTTTCTATTGAGATTCTCAAATTAAGTTTTATTAATTTTTTATTTTTCTTTTTATTTTTGATGAGATGATATTTTAAAAGTATTATTGATATAGATGATCTTAGTAACAAGAGTTTTCCCTTATCCTCAAACTGGCGAATAATAAATAACTCATTTGTCGTCCTTTCTTTCGACATAGAAGTTCTGAAACAGATAATAGACAAGACACAGAGGAGATAGATGATGGAGTTGTCAACCTCAAGAGTCAAGAGGCATAAATCTTCATGCTTCGCTTCCACAAACCAAGCGAGTTTCGTAGAAAGTGAAAACGAGTAAGCCTTCTTCTGACAACGTGATAGACTTCCAGTGATCTTATACCATAAGCACGGGCAAAGCTAAATGATTCAATAAAGAACGTTCGCAAACAATTGTTGCTTACACTGATAAGCTAAATTTTGGTAAAGTACAACAAATCTTATCTCCTTATTGATAGATGAAAGTAGTCTTATTAGACCAAATCTATGTTTTTTTCGTAGTTGCAGATACTGAAACAGAATCAAAAAAAAAGAAGGAAGGCTCGTAATTAAAACCAAACCCCCAAAAAGATCTAGCACCTAATAGAACCAAACCAATCCAAACCACCTTTGTAGCAGCCTACACAAAAAGTAGAAAGTCTCAAGCTTCTGCAAGGACCGGTGTGTTTGTGTTTAGCGGTTGGCTGCTACCAAAGCCATGTGCTCTATAAGGTCAAGCACTCGGTTGCTGTAAAGTAAAATGGGAGAAGAACAGTAAGTGTTTGAGAACTGCTGGATATATCTGATTGAGTATATGAGATGAGAAACGCGAACTGTACCTGTAACCCCATTCGTTGTCGTACCAAGAGACAAGTTTCACAAAGGACTTGCTCAATCCAATCCCGGCATTGGCGTCAAAGATACTTGACCTGATATAACAAAATCGAGATCACCACATTGGTCAACCACAAATCAAAATTTCGATGGCTTTGAAGAAAAGAAGAAAGACCAACCTTGAATCACCGACGAAATCATTAGAGACGACATCTTCATCTGTATACCCGAGAATGCCTTTTAGAGGTCCTTCTGAGGCAAACCTGTTAAGAGGTTTACATCAAATCATGAGAGGTTACTACGAGTTGTAGATTAAACTCATGAACTATAATATTGTGATGAGAATAATTGGTTGGTCAAGAGAGTTTTGGGAAGCATACTTAATGGCTGCTTTAACATCTTCGTAAGAGGCACCTTTCTCAAGTCGACAAGTTAAATCCACAACGGAAACATTTGATGTTGGTACACGGAATGCCATTCCCGTAAGTTTCCCGTTCAGTTCTGGCAGAACTTTACCTACAGCCTATTTCGACCAAAAAGACGGCTCAAATATGATAACAGAATTAGGATAATTACATGGTTGTAGCTAACCATGTGATATGTTTGTGTACCTTTGCAGCACCGGTGGAGCTAGGAATGATGTTTTGACTAGCTCCCCGGCCTCCTCTCCAGTCCTTCATCGATGGCCCATCAACAGTTTTCTGAGTAGCTGAATATGGAAAGAAATGACAACCAAAACACATAGGTTAGTGTTATCAGGTAAGTAATATACAGTGTTGTACAGCAGGAGAGCAAGATATATAGACCAGTGGTTGCGTGGACAGTTGTCATCAAGCCTTCAAGAATACCAAATTCCTCATGCACCACCTGCCAAAAACAGTTAAGTTGGTTTTAACGAAGCTCTAAGCCATGAATAATTTATGGGTTAAAAACAACCACAAACGAGGGAAGAAATCATTGTGCAACATTACCAACCTTAGCAAGAGGTGCAAGACAATTGGTGGTACAACTTGCATTGGAGACAATATCCATGTTTGGTTGGTATGTCTTCTCATTAACCCCAACAACAAACATGGGTGCATCAGCTGAAGGGGCAGAAATGATTACTTTCTTTGCACCACCCTGCAAAACCAATGAAATATCAAGCAACCATATGTCATCTTAAAACAAGGTCATTTGAATTAAATCTTATCACAAGTTACGAGGTCAACAATGTGTGTATGAAAATACACCTTCAAATGGGATGCAGCCTTTGACAGGGTGGTGAATACCCCTGAAGACTCAACAACATAATCAGCTCCAAGATCAGCCCAAGGGATTTCAGCTGGATCTCTGAGAAAGAGTTAAAAAGATGTCATGTTCTAAACTGAGATAGTGTGTTCTCTGATCTGCAGAAAACAACATGCCACTTTGAAGCGATACCTCTTGCTGACAACATTGACCTTTTTCCCATTGATCTCCAAAGTAGAATCATCAATGACACTGATGGTTCCCTTGAAATTTCCATGAGTAGAATCGTACTTCAACATGTAAGCCTGTGAATACAGGGAAAGAAGATCGACATCAAATTGAAAGCCAATCAGTTGTTCATCGGAAAAGAAGACAAACATATGATGCATCTTTCAAGGTTTTCTAGGCCGGGTTCAATCAAGCAAGAAAGAAAGCAACTCAGATTAAGAACAGAGCACAAATAGCGTTTCAAAATATAGCCTGTTTATATAGAAGACATCCGTACCATGTACTTGGCATCAATGAATGGGTCATTCACTGCCACAACGTCAATATCATCCCTGGATGTTGCAATGCGAAGGACCAACCTTCCAATCCGACCAAAACCTGTGGAACTCATAGAAAAAAGGAGCTTCTATTAGAGATAAAAAAAATTGGGGCCTCAAAAAAATATAATCTCAAGGAAGTAACTGATGATCAGCGAGGCATCAATCCATAAAAGCACATACCGTTGATTCCAACCTTTGTCTTTCCAGTGCTACTTGACCCTAGTCAAGCCAATCAGATCAAATTCACCAATAAGCATACAACAACAAACACATCCACTTAAGTAATATTTTTCTTACTTACTTTGAACTGCAGATGGAACTTCCGTAGCCGTGGCCTTGATGGGTTGCACACTTCTTGCATTGCATTTTCTGTAGATTTGAACATATAAAAAAAAACTGAGAATTGAAAATTGCATTTAGACAAATTACATGAGTTGGGAAAGTTTTGCCACAGAACTGTAGAGACAAAGATGGCCCAGTTGCAATGGCAGCACCAGAAAATCTTGATGATGTGAGGCTGCGACTAAATCCAAGACTTACAGAGACCTGAGTATTTGAGACAAAAGGAATAAACACGATTGTTTTCTGAGAAAAATAAAAAATTCAAACCGAATAAACAACTCCAAAAATCTAGCGTATAACTTAGCTTCCACCAATTTGTTCAAACTAAACTATCTAAAGCTCATTATACATTCTAAAAGACCAACAAATAAATTCCAAACGACAGGCTACTTCAACGAGGTAACATACGAGAATGCAACGAAGACCAAAACAGGATTAACATCACCATTACGCTGAGAAACTCAGAACAGATTTATAGAAAGTATATCACGTGAAACTACTTCTTCCAAGTAGCCAAAGTTGCGGAAAGACGAAACTAAAGCAGATCAAAGCACGACCTCAACTAAAGCAAAATTGAATCAAGCAGAAACACGAGAGAATCAGAAACGTAGCAAAACATATAAAAAATAGCAACAACAAGAGGCAGAACGTCGTCTCAAACCTTGGAATGATCACACGCCGGCGACGAGAAAAAGTCAGCGCGAGGAGCAGCGACCGAGAAGGCGGTGGCAGATCTGAGGAGAGAAGAGGAGGCCATTGAAATTGAAGAGATCTCGCCTGGTCAAAAACCCTAACACCTTCGATGGCTTCTGGGAGTAGGTGTAGAGCCAAAACTATAAACGTGAAGAATCCAAAATGTTCGCAGAGTTTCTCCTTTTTTTTCCTTTTTTAAAATTTAAAGAAATGCTTTGGAATTGCACTCAACGGAGTTTTTTTAGGAATATATTAATGTCCCTACTACGACGAACATTATGTTGCTATAAAATTGATGGGTTACGAATCTGGTGCGGCCCACCTATATAAATATTAATGAGAATCAAGGGTTGAGATTTGGAAGGAAACACAAAGACACGTGGAGTCGATCCAAAGCTCGGGCCCATGATTCGTTGCGAAAAGCCCTTGGTCATGCCACGTCAGACTTATCTGGGCCGGGGTTTCAAAAAGGCCCTGTCAAGCTCCTTGATGTCAACTTCAGGAAACTTTTCACAAAACTGACCGTTAAGACTAAAATTCTCTACAAAAGCGACATATATATCATCAACGTCCAAGCTTGTGATCCGAGAAATATCTGAGCCACAAATGAAGAATCAAAGAAACATTCATAACCAGGCAATATCTTTTTCTGATATGAACATTCCAATTAATAATTGATTAATGGCTTTTTGACTCCTCAGGGATTCAGGAAACTGCATTATTCTACAGATATGCTATGCATAAATAGGAGATCAGAGATTCAGACAAGTTTAGTCTTTATTTCAAAGAGATTTAACAACATACAGAACAAATCAGTGTACAATAATCAAAACTTCAAGAACGACTCTATAAATAATGCATACAAAGCATTTACGTATCACCATTTTATTTTCCTTATAACCTGCTTACACTTGGTCTTGTCATTTTCCCTCGAGCTTCTGGTTCCATAGATTCGTCTACTCTAATGTAATATTAAGCTAAAGAGAGATTAAGGATCTATCAGCACCTGACCTTTTCTATGTCTAAGACGTTTCAAAAGCCTGAATCGAAGCATCGAGTCAACATCATACCCTGCAAGTTCCATTCTGTTTGTAAGTTGATAAACAATTTCCATTTTGTCTCTTGATTGCAGGAGAGAACTTAGGAGGTGATTGCAAACTCTAGGCATCAGCTTGAAGTTGTTATCTAGAGTGTATGAGAACACATCTATTGCTGCATCAAGTTGTTCTCTTTTGCAGAGTCCATGAATCAATTTGACACAGCTCGGAGGTGTAACGAGGATCTTGTTCTCCCTTAAAACCGAAAACACCATCAAGGCCTCCTCAAATCTCCCGGATTGGCATAACCCGATCAGCCATATCGTGTAAGCTTCGAAACTGAACTCTTCTCTTCTGCTATCCAATTCGATTAGCCGTCTTAAAGCTCTCTCGGTTTCCCTTTCCTTGAAACATTGTTCAATCTCATTAGCTGTTTCATCGTCCAGACAAGATATCTTCTTCAGGTATTTCATCCATAGACTAACAGCCACCATAATCTTTCTTTTCCGACATGACCATGTCATCAGCGATCTGTAAACCGCGGGACTGTGCCTAAAGTCATCTTTTGCGTAAAAGAGTTTAAAAGCTTCTTCTTCTCTGCCAACTCTATGAAGTCCGTTGATGAGAGTGTTGTAAGTGACGCTGTCAGGGGATAAACCCTTTAACTGAAGCATATTGAGCAGCTTGAGAGCACCATCAATGTTTCCCGCTTTGCAGAACCCATTTATCAGAACGTTGAAAGTTACAATGTCAGGCGAATTCCTAGTATCAGCAAGATGTGCAAGGTCCTTGTATGCTTTGAGAATTGAACCGGATTCAACCATGGTGTCAAAACTTCGGTTTCCACTGTGCGAAAGCCGTAAAAACAAGGAAGCAGGTCCCCCCACCTCCATTTTATGCAATAATAACCTGGCTTCCTTGAGCTCACCAGACTTGCAGAGTCCATCGATTAAAGCATTAAAAGTAGCAACCGATGGAGAACAACCTCTTTTCTCAATCTCCTTGAAAATTTCTTCAGCTTTCCTAACTAGCCCATTCTTGCACATACTACAAATGAGGATTGTGTGTGTAAACGCATCAGGGAAGGATTCCGATTCCGACATCTCGAGATGGAGGGACCGAGCCTCTTCCAAAAGTCCCTGCTCACATAGAGCCTTTATAACAGCATTGTAGCAGTAGGTATCTGGGGGAACGCCCTTACTCGGCATGCTGCTTAACAGCATCAATGCATCCCTAATCTTCCCGGCTTTTGATAACCCTTGAATCAATATTGTGTACAAAACAACGTCAGGCTTGATATTTTCCTTCAGCATAATTTCATACAACTCAAATGCTTCATCGTATCTCCCAGCTCTAAATAATCCATCGATTAAGCTGCTATAACCTCGGAGGCCAAGTACAAAACCATCTTTCTCAAACAGCCGCAACAGCTCAAATGCCTCAACCATCCGACCTAATTTACAAAACCCATCAAGCAAAGCATTGTGTGCGACAGAATCAGGTGAGTGACCGGCTGCTTTCATCTCGTGGAATAGCTTTCGTGCATCATCAGCACCTCCCCTTTGACACAAGCCCGAAATGAGAATCGTATAAATAACTCTGTTAGGAGAAATCCCTCTACCTGTCATATCGTCGAACATCTTTTGCGCATCACCCATTCTCCCTTTCTTATACAATCCATCCATCAAAATACCAAATGTGTATCGATTTGGGGAACAATTACACTTGAGCATCTCATTGTACACAGCAAAAGCCAGCATAAAAAAGACTTCTTCGCGCATCATGACTCGCAATATCACGTTGTACGTGGACACATCGGGTCTACAATCGAACTCCTTCATCCTTCCAAACGATTCCACTGCCTTCTCCTCCATACCCATCTTAGCATAAGCCGAGATCAGGACGCAGAAGCAATAAGAATCGACAGAGACACCGCCAGATTTAAGCTCCTCCAATGTCTGCCAGTATAGATCGCACCCATTCTCTTTAGAGAGCATATTGATGACCAAACCGAAAGACTCTCGGCTCCGGAGACGCTCTCTTCTGGATGCCCATATAAAGAAACGGAATCCCAATTGCCGATTGACCTGTTCTTTGATTACCGATGTGATGATTTTATGCGATAGAAACGGAACAAGCGGCTCCAAAGCGAGCTCTATAGGTTTCTTCTTAGCTAGGATACTGATGACCTCGCCAGAGATATTGAATTCCGTGCTACCGGAAGAGTAGGAACGATGCATCCATGACGGCTTTGAATAGAAGTGAATGACTGATCGAAGGAACATCTGTGATTTCATACTAACGTGAAGCCGATGAGAAACCAAATCTCATTGTTCGGGAGTTCATAGATGCAGAAACTGTAAGGGATCCGCAAGTAAATGACCAACAAATGAAAAACGCCAATTGAGATAAGCAGATAGGGCAATCCTGCGCCCACCTTCACTTCCACGCGGCGGAGAAATCAGTGAGTTTTCGGTTATCTGAAGAGATTTCAAATATTTTTTCTGATTAAAGATGGGAGAGACCGGGAGACTCCGTCTTGAGGAGGAAGACGGCTTTCTTTTGATCGTCAAGGGTTTTCTGCCATCGGAGCAATCTCTGGACTGAGACCAGCCGGTTTGTGGGTAAACCGGTATGCGAGAATTAGCGAAACATACCGGTTTTTTTTGGTAAAATTAAACGGAATATTATATTAGTAAATTTAGAACTCGAATACAAACTAATAACGCCATTGTGTGTCTCCTATGGTTTTAAAATTATGGACATATAACCAAGAGCCATACATTCAATACTGAAACACAGTGCTCGGACCAAATACTTGCGGCGCTTATGGGTTTTGAAGTAGTTGGTCGGATAATCCAATTTCTGTCCGGTGATAAAACATTGGTATAGACCAAAAATTGAACTATGGGCTTTAATGGAGTAAACTTCAGACGAAGTAACTCCTCCAAAAATAGGTGTATGCCATTTAGTATAGAAAGCACACGGTATTCTTTAGTAAAAGGCGAAAGAATAGTTCGCTTTGTGCTTACTACATGGCTCCATGGATTGACTTGCAAAGTATCAGATGATTTTATAGATGAATCCTTTGACGTTTAGGTGTGCTTTTATTCGATGTGGGGCAAATTTAGTGACGTATTTTGGGCCCAATTTACTTGCAGGGCCGTTCTGATTCTCTTACCAATTCCTTTCAAATTTAATGTTTTTTTTTTACTCATTTACTGTTTCTTTGTTATTGTCAGCAGTTTTTCTTAAATTCGTAAGACTCGATTATCTTTTTTTTTTTTTTTTTTTTGTCAGAATCAACGAGCTAAGATGCAACTGATAATTAAATGAAACCGGGAGGAGTTTACTAATCAGAGTTTCATCTCTTTTTATTTTTTAAAAGGCTCCAAACTAAAAAAAAACTCCAGAAAAAAATCCGCAGACAGAAATCTCAAGCTGACAATAATAATGGCTTGCTCATTTGGTCAGAAGAAAACCAGACGACTTGTTATACATATAATATCACAAGAGAGATGAAACTTGGAAAATTCTCAAGCGTCGTCGAGAGCGAGGACTCCTGGAAGTGGCTTCCCCTCGAGAAGCTCCAAACTCGCACCGCCTCCGGTAGAGATGTGACTCATCTTGTCAGCCAAACCAACCTTTTCAACGGCAGCCACAGAGTCACCTCCTCCTATGATTGTGGTCACGCCCTTTCCGCTCAGCTCCGCAAGCTGCTTTGCTACGGCCTGGTGGTGAAACAAGACACGATATCAGATTAGTTAACCTGGGTTTCTGTGGTTAACAAACATAATTGAAGATACATGGAGTTTGATAAAAAGGGTCACTTGACTTTATGTGATTTGGATGACAAGCGGCGTAAGATGAATTTGCGGTAACAGTTTCAGTTGGACAAACATATTGACAGTAGTTTGATAAAAAGACCAGAACTTGGGTTCTGTGATTTGGGTGGATAAATGTTGATATACGATGAATAAACGGCAACAGTATTAATTGCGCATACCTCAGTTCCAGCTGCAAACTTATCGAATTCAAAAACACCCATGGGACCATTCCAGATGATGGTCTGGGTTGTGTCCAGAGCTGCGCTGAATGTCTTGATGGAGTCTGGACCAATATCGAGTCCCATCCAGCCATCTGGGATTGCCGTGGCGGGCACTATCTGCAAAGAGTTCACAAGTGTGTCAGCTTTAAACAGACCAGATCAGACACTAAAATATTTTTTTGTTCATGACCCATTGAGTCAGACCTTGCTGTTAGCATCGGGAGCGAACTTGTCAGCAATAACCACATCGGTTGGGAGTAACAGAGAGACACCTTTGGCTTTTGCTTTCTCCATGAGTGACTTGGCCAAGTCAAGCTTGTCCTCTTCCACAAGGGAAGATCCGACTGAGTGTCCTTGTGCTTTGTAGAAAGTAAAAATCATACCTCCACCGAGCAAGAGGATATCGACGGTGGACAAGAGTGACTCAATGACTCCAATCTTTGTTGAAACCTTTGAGCCTCCAACAATGGCAGCAAAAGGCTTCTTGGGGTTTGCTACAGCTCCGACAAGGTAATCAAGTTCCTAAAACATTAATCGAGTAATATTCTTATCAGTATATATATGGTGTAAAATAGAGCTAATAAGACACTCTAGAAAAGATGCTGCAAAGCACCTTCTGCATGAGGAAACCAGCGACTGAAGGCTTCAAGTATTTGGCAACTCCCTCAGTTGAAGCATGAGCTCTATGAGCAGTTCCGAACGCATCGTTAACATAGACATCTGCAAGCGCAGCAAGCTTCTTTGCAAATTCAGGGTCGTTCTTCTCTTCTTCCTTGTAGAACCTCACATTCTCCAACAGAAGAACACCACCTTCAGGTAGTCCTGCAACCAATTTCTGGACTTCCTCACCAATAGAGTCATTTGCCATCACAACCTATTAACACAATACAGAAATGTCACAAACAATGTTAGCTCAGAGTAGTGAAGGCTGCTGTCCATAAAACTTGCACGCATAGAAAAAAATCAGGCACAAACCTCAACACCAAGAAGCTCAGACAATCTCGGCACAAGAGGCTTTAAACTGTATTTAGGGGTAACACCTTTCGGGCGGCCCTGAAACATATAATTCAGATCAGAGACATCCAATAGTTCCTTAAATTTGAAATCAGAGATATTCAGTAATTCCTTTTTCATGAACTTCACGAAAGTAACACGCCACTACTCAGACATAATATAAATGAAGATCAATATTCCAAGAGCAATTAAATTTTGAGTATGAAAACTTATCTATCCAAAACCAAAATAATAACCGATATTGCGCGGACAGAGACAACGTATATAGAAACAGATGCAGATGCAGCCTGCAACCTATATTGCAAGGAGAATGACCCCACTTATACAAATGATTCACACCAAGGCACAATGCATAAATTTTCATATAAGAAAGCGACAACATCTGCATATGTAGCCGATCAAATAACGAAGTTCCGTCATAAAACCAAACGAGCTAATAGAGCAGATCAGATCAAAACAGATAAGCTAGTATACACGAGATGACATACCAAGTGACTGCAGAGAACAACCCTAGATCCGTTTCCCATAAGGTACTTGATGGTGGGAACAGCGGCACGAATCCTGGTGTCATCGGTGATGTTAGAGTTATCATCTAAAGGAACGTTGAGATCAACCCTCACGAACACGCTCTTTCCCTTCAGATCCGCTTCCTTCAAAGTTCCAACGCTTCTCTTCGTCGCCATAGTAATACTTTGTGGAACAAAAGAAAACACTGCAAACACAAAGATGCACACCACGATATGAAATTGACGGAGAAATCAAACAAATCGTAGAACAGATCTAGAAAATATGGCGCAAAACCCAACCGAAAATCAATAATCGATTCAATGAGAATCCAGGGGCACAAATTAGAGAATATACTCACATGAGTGGATGTAAAAGAGAGACGATCGAAACTACAGAAAGATGAAGTGGCTTATATGAAAGAATTGGTGGATCTTTCGAGAAGACGAGACAGTATATAAAAGCAGCGTGGAGAACACCCCAAGGAAATGGTGGGCCCGTCACGAGTAAGTTATTACATATTACAATATTGTCACTGTCTTTCACCTTGGGTTCCACGGCCGTTTACGTGTCCAAAACTTGGGCCGAATAACTTAATGGGCCTAATTCACTTGTAACTTATGTTTCTTAAATATATGAGAAATACAAAACCTTCTTTTGCTTCCATGCTGGTGTAATTGTTGTGATATTTTTAGTCGTCTATGAATCTGATATTCTGTTTTCAGATTGCCAGAGAAATGGTGATTAGCCCCCAAAATGCGAAATTAGGTCTCACTCAACTGGTGAAAAAGATTGGGACGGTGGATTTACCGGATAACCCAGACAGCAAGCTGATAAAATACAGGGTACAAACTAGTAGTTTCCCATTTGCATTGATCTCTGACATTCTCAATAATTCATAGTGTTTACTCTGCTTCATAGGGTAATCTATATTTGACTATCAAAGCTTGAAACATATATTTGTACTTGTATATAAGATGTGATATAATTGTTCGAAGCTAGAAGCGTTTTACTCTTCTCCTGCCACCACAAAGATGGTCCTCTCAGGAGAGGACCCAAATTTTCCAAAAAAACAAAGTATTCGACTGATCAGTGGTTTACATATAGAGAACATTTAGCAAAATTTCCTCTGTTCTGTCTGTATTTGATGCTATTGTGTATTGTTATTACTGGTGAAGTTAACATCAAACAGTATGTAAAGGGTTGAATGTGGTCTTGTGGAGTATTCAATCAACAGTGACAAAACAATTTTAGACCAACTGAGATATATTTTTCATTTTTCTCTTGTATTTTTGTCAAAGAAAACAAAGAAAAGGAGAAAAGGGTCAAGAAATATCTCTCTCCCCAAACCCAAACACTGAAGTATTAAAAGTGGAGAAAAATATAAAGAATTGGAAAATCCGATTTTTCACTGCACATAATAAAAAGAAAGGTTCTCTCATTTGGAAGCCCTGTGAGTTGGTGGCTTGGATTGGGTCGAAGTCGCTGCAGATGACATCACTCGTAAGCGGCCAGCTATCTCTGTGAAAGATGGTCTTGCCATTGGGTTTGGCGCCCAACATTCCTCCATTAGTGTTCTCCATTCATCGTCACAGAAGGCCGGTATGGTTGGCCTCAGTGTGTTGTTCACTATCCCACCTGCATTTTCACAATGAAGTCATCATCCTCTCAACTTTCATACCGACGACATCCTAAACATGAATGAAAGAATAAAGAACAGGCAGAAACTCGATAGACCGTGAGTTACTTGCAACGCACCTATTATGGCCCCATAGTGCATATTGGCATATGGTTCCTCCCCCGTCAGAATCTCCCACAGAACAATACCAAAAGAGAAAACATCAACCTGTGGGTAAAGAACAATAATATGAAGGTTAACTTTATAACAGAATCTCATAGTTTGTTTGCATCATGGCCCTGCAATAATATAAGATCCTTTTTCAAGAAACTAAAAAAAAAAAAAAAACGAAACTAAATATTTCTTAAACGGAAGATAGGCACTCATGCAACGAACTCATGATTCTAGAGTCAAAGTAGCTATTGGATATCGCTGGCATTATATCATGAACGTTTTACCTTTTCTGAAACTTTACTACTGCTCCCATTTAGAAGCTCCGGTGCCATCCATGGTAAGGTTCCACGTACACCACCAGATACCAATGTATTTCTCTTGATTTTTGACAAACCAAAGTCACCAACCTGAGGTGGATTAGCATGTGGATATTAATCTGATTTGTTCCAACATCGTCTTAAACTGAAACTTTTCTACAGAAGGGTCCACCTAAATCCTGTTACCTTGCAGATTGGGCGAGAAGGATCTTTCAAGTTCACAAGTAAATTATCACATTTCAAATCGAAGTGAACAGTATTTTTGGAGTGCAAATATTCCATTCCAAATGCAGCATCCATCGCAATGATTAATCTCTTACGACGATCAAGATGTCTGGTCATGTAAATATAATAGAAGAGTGCATAAGTTGAACTGGAACCCATCAAACTAATATGCAGAACTTTACCTGTCTTTCCGGACCAAAACATGCCTCAGAGACCCATCAACCATGTACTCTGTCACAGTCGCCAATGTTCCCCCAGGCCCGTCTTTTACAACACCATAAAATGCTACCACATTGGGGTGATGAAGTTTTGAAAGAATTTCAGCCTCCCCCCAGAATTCACCAGTCTGCAGAAAATCAGGTACACATCAACCAGAGTAATGTGAAAGATTAACATGTGCAATGAATTGTAGGCATGATCTGCAAACAACTTACCAATCTCTCTTGCTCTGATGACCGCCCAGCAAAGCAACTCTTCTTAATCCTCTTGATAGCGACATCTGATCCTCTCCATTTCCCATGATACACCGTTCCAAAAGTACCAGAACCAAGCTCTTTCAACTCCTCAAGATCTTCATTCTTGATGATCTAGTGATATTTAAGAGTGTATTAATTAATATGTAAAAGTCATAGAAAAACGACTCAGTAGAAACACAGGGGGGATAGAAGCAGGGAAAACAGAAGTACAACAAGAAATGAAACAACACACACAGACAAAAAAAGAAACCAAATGTAAGCACACCAGTCAAAGGTTAAACGTAATGGTGATTCTTCTAACAAATCTAAAACTGTATGAGCCACTGACATGGGCTCATTTCCCATGCAAAGATAGTAAACGTTATATCAGGTGTATTTTTCAGAGCTCTTCATACCTGCAAGCCACTGTAATCAAACTCTGACCCAAGTGTAGGAAGCGCAGCATGCCTTGTTTCTGTCTTTTCATCCTAGAAATTCCATTCTCGTTAGTAAAACTTATGGTTTTGGGAATTATAAAATAAAAATTGCCACTAACTCATACCTTAGGTTCAGAATCTGGCGTCCTCAGGTTCTCCACCATAGCACTAAACTCTTCGCTCTCTGTGACCTTCATCTGTTCATCCTCCACATTAGGTAGAATAGTAGTCGTGCCAGCCCCGTTCCTTTCAGAAAAATCATCCCCATAATCTCGACCTAAAGTCAACTGAGGATCCGCAACGTTTGCTGATATGCCATCTCTACTCAATGATGTGATGTGATGCAATCTGGAGCTCTCTCCACCATCTTTAAGGTCAGATGGAAAGTGAGAATCAGCTTGGTCAATACCCGCAACATCTCTTTGGATAAACTGTTCTTCAGCCAGCTGCTGAAAATACGACCAATTTTTAGGATCTTGATTCTGGACATTCATGCTAACAGCAGCTCCATTGTGAGGATATGAATGGACTGCAGATGTATCCTCTGAGATTGCCTTTGAAAATATTTCAGAAAGGAAATCACGAGGAAACCGGTCATTGATATCGATAAGAATATCTCCATGCAGCGAATCAGAACCGCGAGTAGAAGCTTGCTCTTCAGGGATAACAAGACCCATGGCTGCGTTTACATGGCTCGAGTTGGAAACATCAATCTCAGTATCTGCCCCATTGACTACTCTGTTCTTGTTTGCATCATCAGGGCTTGAAATTTTACGCAGGAGCTCGGAGTCCAATGTATCATCTGATACCCCCACTTTTTCAAAGATTGTCTCAACGTTTTTATGCTTCTGGTGGGTAGCATCACCATTAACAGTTTGGGAATCTTCAAGTGACTTTCCAACTTCATCTTGCTGTGCAGTGTTCGTTTGTGACTGAGACATTAGGAACTGAGAGCCTAGCGAGTCATCAGATTTCGACAAACGAAGCAATTCTAATTGTTCACGAGGTATTCTCTCTGAACGATATACCCTCGGTGGAGTCTGCACAGGCTCCGGATAGTTAAGATCAATTAGATTTGACTCAGAGTCGTTATGAACAGGACCACAGGCACCACTGGAAGTTGAAAGCTGATCTTCATTACCAGATAGAGGAACCTGCCCAGCAATAACAGCATCACGGTAAGTAGCTGGCTTTGCAGGAGCATTTTGACGTGCGTCACTTCTAGGGGGAAGTAGATGTGCCTCCTGGCTAGGTGTAGTTGTTGCAGCTGACACCTCCCGAACCTGATTCCTCACCTCAGCATCATCTATATGAGGAGGATTCTTGTGATCCTTTGCCAAATTTTTACGGTTTTCAGACTCAACATGCTCATGAACTTTCGTATCAGGGGATACCTTTTGCTCCTCTACTGGAGCTTGCGTGCTTTGAGGTGTAGTACCAGGGTACGGATACCCTTCAGCCCAGCCACCTTGCTGACTGACATGCCCTTGGAATGGTATGGAACTGGTAGTTTCCGCGAGACCAGAGTAATTAGAATTTTGAGCATACAAAGGAAACCGCTCTCGTTCTCCATGTTGAACCACGTGCCCGTAATACTGCGGGAATATACCATAGGAGCTGGCAGACCCCGGTGTGATCGATTGTGGATGCTGAAAAGAGGAGTCTGGCGTAATAGATTGGGGATACTGAAGAGAGGAACTGGGGGGAATCGACTGAGAATAATGAAGAGCAGAACTTGGCGGAACAGATTGCTGCAACTGATATGCAGCATTGGGTGGA
Organism: Streptanthus diversifolius; assembly: GCA_039880935.1. Taxonomy (NCBI): domain Eukaryota; kingdom Viridiplantae; phylum Streptophyta; class Magnoliopsida; order Brassicales; family Brassicaceae; genus Streptanthus; species Streptanthus diversifolius. Next base: position 757,974 of record JAXGFM010000015.1, on the reverse strand, counting down.
ATAGATTGAGAATAATGAAGCGATGAGCTTGGTGGAATAGACTCCGACTGTTGACCAGGGGATTGCTGGAAGCCATCTGCCATCAACTGTGGTGCGCTAACTCCAACAATATCTCCAGCAATGCTTTTGACCCCCTCGCTGTTCCGTACATCAAACTCAGCTAAGTTATTTGCTGAAGAGCTATCTAGCCCATGAAGGATTGACTTCCTTCCTGATCCAATGTCCATGCCATTTAGAGCTACAACATATTGGAACTCAGAGTCACCATCACTTTTATTAACCCCTAAAAGAGCATCATCCAGATCGCTGATAGAAAACAGAAACATCCTAAGCTTTTGAGAGCCCCCACGGTTTTCCATCTCATTATACTCTTCAAACATATTCTGGAGATCTTCTTCACATGATACAGATACCAACGCATCAAGATCTTCACCAGGAAGCTGATACTTTACAACATGAGTTTGGTAATAGATCTCAAGGATTTTTTGCCTAAGCGCCAGCCAAGATATGTCCTTCCTTATGGAAATAATGTGTGTCTCACCTCCAACATATCTAAGCTTTGAATCACCTGGGCGTGGAAGTATTTTTCCACCAAAGCTGCAAAGGATCTTCACTCTTGCTGTTACACAACCTGAGGCTGAAGAAGATGCGTATCCATGTAAATTTTCTAGACTGCTATCTTTACTAATTGAAGCTTGCGGTGCTGACTGGACATGACCAAGTTTATTTCCATACTCGTGAAGCGAAGGGTTTGTTCTCTCATAATCCCTGAAGCCATTTTCCGCAGTGCTCAGCCTGGAGACATCTGAAGCACAGTCGGATGCTGTGTGAGTTATCCCTATCAAACCTCTAAGCTCCATATAACCTGTGGTATTGGTGTAATTCATGTCCCCAGCTCCATTAGGGTTCGAAGACCTCTGAGGAATCACCCGATCACGCATAAACTCAAGAGCAAACTCCTCCCCTGTTTGTATGGAGTAGTTAAGCACTGGCTTAACATCAGAACCATTTGGATTGGGAGGTCGAAAATTAGCACTTGTGCTCCCTGCTTGATCAGGCATAAATGGTTGAGGAACAGTCTCGTTTCCGTATCCAGGTTCCATAGAGTGCTGGAAAAGCTGCTGATGTCTAGGTTTATCCATCACAACAACAGAATCCTCCGAATTGCTCTAAATGAAACACATGTGCAACGAATCTGACATACTGAACAATACTAAACTATTAAAACAGAGAAAATTGTGTCAGTGCTCCTTCAAGATACAAGCGATGATTAAGCTGCAATCAAAGAAATGAGGATATCGGTTTTAGTCCCATGGCAAAGATCGAAAGCTAATGAAGACAAAAGGCATCAAATCTTGCACAAATTATAAACAAAAAAAGAACAGCAATTCCACTCTAAGACAAGATTCTCCACGTACGCTACAGACAATTCTCATCAGACTGATTTCGAACTAACCCAACAATTTCACTTAATCCGATTTACCAAAACCAAAAGCTTGATCAAAAGCTACCAACAGCATTCAAAATCCGAAACCCTAAAGCAGCCAATACAAAAATTCCGCCATATCACAACGCTACGAATTAGCTTAAAATAAAATAAAAATAAAAAAAAATGCTTCAGTGAAATGCCAACGACTCGAAGCAGAAGGAACAGTACCAAAACAAATCTTCCCGTAAAACGGTGGCGAGTAAACGTAATAAGGACTTAGCGAAGCAGAAATAAACAGTTTACTCGAAGATATCGTCTCTTAGCTCCTGTTGGATCAGTGCACAGCCAAGGAAGAACAGATTATAAAAAACAAAAACCCTAATTTTTTTCCCCTCACTTTCTCTCGTTTTTTTCCTGGCTTTTCCCCAAGAAAAAAAAAAACAAATTGGATTGGAACATTTTTAAATAACAATATCTTATTAATAAAACCAATTTGTCGGCTACTTAAAGAACAAAAAATGTTATTAAAGTTACTAAGAGTATAAATATATTTTAGGATTTCAAAAAGTAGAAAATCCAAATCTGGTCAAAATGATTTGAAATCGTGAAAGTACAAAGTGTCTGAAATTGCTAATTTATTTCATATTGTTGACCTTCGCCAAGTGTCTAGTATAGATTGGTTATGTACAGTCTAGATTCTATCTTATGATATACTGTAGTTTACATTTAATTGCAATAATCACCAGATCATAATGAAAAACAAAAATCGATTTTAAAAGCACTATTGTAAGAGGTTGACTTTCAATTCCTTGAATATGCTTCAACTTTTAACAAAATCTTAACTCCTTTTTCATTTCATTCTAAAGTAAATCTATTAACTGTATTAACAAAAAATATATATAAAGCAACAGCGTCTTGTTTACTTACTTTAATGAATATACTTAGTGACGTAACTATAAATGTCAGAAAAATATAATATGGTATTCTTCCTTGCTTATAAGAGGATTTCGTTAGTTAATGCGTATATTATATTTTTGAGTTCTGAATGATTTATATTTTCGTTTTTCCATTTTGTTTGAAGAATAATATTTTTTTATAAATTGCATTTCCTAAAAAATAATATTTTGAACTTACGTTAACAATTTATATTGGTCAACACATTATAAAAGTTCATAATTGATAAGAAAATAAACACTATAGTACAAAAAAAAATCAAATATATATGTATATATATATACGTTTGTATTATAAACAGAATCATATATATTTGTAGTTACATATATGATATTGTTTTTTTAACATATATAATTAAGTAGTTGATAAAAAAAAACATATATAATTATAGTAATCTTACAAGATTTGTGGTTGAGGCTTCAACTTCAAAAGCGCCTATGCCAGTGGGGTGGGGCGGCAATGAGTTGACCCATGACATTGTACTTTTTTGAATACTGAACAAATTTCGTTATTTTTTTTTATGTAAATGTTAAGTTTATACTAATTTTCGTATTCCACAGACATTCTAATACCAAAAGAAAGAGAAAATAAAGTTACAATATGAAAAGAAAACTACAACAACAAAATCATAACCAAACTAAATAATAGCAGTTTAACAGATACATTATGGATGAAACAGCCATCCCAAATACTATCAATAGTTTATGTTACAACTCAAACAAGCTTGAGTTTTCATTGTTGTTTTCACGAGCAACCATTAAAGTACTAAATTTTTATGTCAAATTTCACACTAAAAATATTATTTATTATTAATGAATTTAATAAATATTAATTATACATAATTGATCAACTATAATTTAAATATAAATTTGCAATAGATAATTTTAAAATATTAATCCTAAGTAGTTTACATATTAATTTATATAATTATTGGAAAATATTAATTAAATTTAAAATGTTAAATTATTAATTTATATTATTAAACATAAAAAGTATAAAACTAAATATGATATATTTATTTTTAGTTAATTTTTTTAACTAATTAATAAATACTAACTTAATTATATTATTAATAAAAATATCTATTTTAATGTTTAGTGTTATGATCAATGTTATACTATATTTAGTATGGTATTGTTCATAAAATACTTAAACACAAATTTTGCCGTCAGATTTATTTTTTTTATTGGAAAACATCAAACACTAAATATAGTTATTTAATTATGCATTGGAATTATTCTTAGCAGAAGTCTATGAGAAAATAAATGTTTGAGTTGGTGATACAAATGTTGTCCAACCTATAGCCAGTATGACATACCACAATATCTTGCATCTGAACTCGATTTTAATTGCTATAGAAAAAAATATATATATATTTCTTACAAGTTTTGTGTTAAGTACATTTATTCAAGCTCCTTGAAAAAAAAAAAAAATCTTACCATTTTAGCTGAAGAAGGGTCTGTTGTTTGAATAAAGAGTAATAGATAAGTACGTTTATTCAAGCAATCGCAAGACAAGTTCCGTTGTTAGTTTTTTTAATATAACAAAAGTAAAATAATTTGGTCGGCGACCGCTCAGAGAACGATTTAATTTCTCTTCTTTGTCGACCACCAAAATACGGTATAATATATATGTACATACATGGTCAAGAAACTTTATGCACTTTTTTTATTTTTTTTTTGAAATTGTCTTTTTCATATCTTTATACTTTACATTTCCTAATATGCATACGGATGAATATTTGACCCCAAAAAATATATATACAACATTGACGAAAAACACAAACGTCGTCGTTCCTTTGGGGAAACAAGACAACGGTAGGCAAGACGTTAGTTTTTGCAACGGTCGAGACGTTAAATTGGCGCTCTTCTAATCTCCTCACGAATCCCAACAAAACATCAGCACTTTGTTTCTCGGTGGCATGACTATCTTCGGTTTTACCGGCTTGTGTAGAGCTCGAGCTAAGAAATCGGGGAGACAGATATCGTTTTGTAAAATCTAGAATGGGCTGGAGGAAATCGTTTGTGACAAGTGCTGAAGTGTACTTGTGAACATGTACGCTAGTTTCTCATGCCTTAAGCTAGTATTCGAAAGCATGTCTGAGCTAGACAATACTATGGAACTTTCTGATTGATGCAATCTTCAGGAACAAAGACTGCGAAAATGGTTCAATCATGTGAGAAACCAAGGTGTTACAGTTATTGTCGGGTGCACGCAAAAGAAAAAACGAAAATGAAGGACTTTCCATTGAGATGATGATTGTAATCTTGAATACCGGAGTGAAAGCTAATCGCATAATGATCATGAGTAAATTTTTCTGCGTGTACGAATGTGGAGTCTCTTAGAGGAGGCAAGGAGATTCATGGCCGGGTATATCTTTAGAAACTGCCTCTGGAGAGACGTAGCTTGTTTTGTTGTTCTTGTGTTTGAAAAATGTGGCGATCTCGAACATTCAAGGCGAGTCTTTGATTTGATGGAGAGAAAAGACACCATGATCGCTTCAAACTCTTCTTTATGGACTTGGAAGAGAGGCTTTGTCAAAATTTTAACACAATGCTGGAGTTAACAAAATTTCATCATTCCAGAAATGGAAAATGTTCCTGCAATGATATATGGTGATGAGAAAACTATATATCATTGCAGGAACATCATTTTGCTTTCATGGCGGTCAGCTTTGTCAGTGTGACTCTCTTGAGCACGACCACGTTTTGCTTTCATGGCGGTCAGCTTTTTGAGTTTTGCTATATTCGTCTTCATAAATGGCATGACCGATTTTCCAGAATCACGCAAAAAATCTATTAATTGTTAGTGTGATTCTCTTGAGCATGACCACTCTTTGCTTTCATGGCGGTCTGCTTTTTGTATTTTGCTATATTCTTCTTCCTCGTCGTTTCACAATGAATATCGTCTGCAAAAATTTAAATAAAGTAAAGTTTTAACCTTATTGTTTTAGTCTACTGAATTTTTTAATAAATTTTTATGATAAAGAGTGGTTAAAAGTATATTGCTCAACATGACAACATGACTGAAGAAACAGAGTTTTGCATTAATCCTGCAACGTATAAGAGGTTGTTCAATCTCAAGTTTCTTAAAATTCATCAATTTCATTTGTGAGGGGAGCAAAATGTGCAAGGTCAACGATCTTGACTACCTTCCTTTTTGCCAAAAGGAAATGATCTCATCATCTACTGGTAACAAATGTCTTGCTTCTTTCGTATGACAGGACCTTCGATGTCTACAACACATGAACCTTAACGATGCAGAAACCTGATTGAAACTCCAGACCTTTCTAAGGCAAGGAGTCTTGAGAGTTTATGCCTTTGTGGATGCGAAAGCTTGGTTGAGCTCCCTTCTTCTCTTGGTGTCATCTTGATAAGTTAGTTAACCTGTCCATGCGAAGTTGCACGAAACTCAAGAATCTCCCATCTAACTTCTACGTGATTCCCTCAAATATAGAAGATTTTCCATTTATTTCTGACAATATTGAAGAGTTGGGACTGAGCTGGACATCAATTAAATTAGTGCCAACATCGATCAAGCGTCTCTCAAAGCTCAGAGAGCAAGAATCTTTCAGACACCATTGGGAGTTTTGAGTCACTCAGACATCTCTGGCTTGCTTACTGTCCCAATATCACAGTCTTTCCAGTGCTTGGAAGTGGAATAGAAACGCTGGCCTTGACTAGAATAGCAATATAAGAAGTGCCGTCATCGATAGGTGATAAGCTGAATCTCGTTTTTCTTGACATATCCGAGTGCCAGAGGCTCCAGAATCTCCCTCCCACGTTGTGCAACCTGAATAACCTGAAATTGCTGTATCTTCGACTAACATCACTGAGTTCCCACATATTGCAGGCGAGATGAGAAAATTGGGTTTATATGGGACGTCAATAGAGAAATATGGCTTTCTCTCTGAAAATGAAGCGCTTGAGATGCGTAATCGTGATATGGACTTCTTGAAGGGATTTCTCACTCGGTATGTCTGAAATTACAAGAACAACCGGAACTCCAGATAGTTAATGATGACTGCTCATGAAACTGGATTTGCGATCCAGCTGAGTTACTTTGCAAGAAAGCATGAATCGGGGTGAGAAGAATTGAAGTAAATGTAAGAAAGACGATCCAGCATATGAAGTTATGAACAAGCTCCAGAGGTTATATATAGCTTTTGAATGTTGGAATGCTAAGATGGTGGAAACAGCATTGAACCTTGAGGGTAATTTTGTGATGACGCAATATTAATCCTCGTAGAGACAGAACAGGAGATCACTAATTAAAGACAGAATTATAGAAAGAAAAAAAAAACAGATTTCAGGAACAGTTACTTTGTTGCTGTGACAACTTCCACAACTTAAAGAAGAGAGTAAAATTGAAAACATGAGATTGATCAAATAAATCAAATATGAGTGGTCTACTTTGGGAACTTGAGAAGATTAGCATCGTTTCCCAGATAGTGAAACGGGAACCTTTGATTAACTGGAGATGAAGAAGAACCACCATTGTTATTACCCATATGGTCATGAGTAATAGCCTGGTCGTTATTACCGTTGTTACTCGAGTCACCAAAACATTTTGCTTGATGGTTCTGCAATTGCTGTTGCTGTTGCTGATTCATGTTGGTCGTAGTGAGAAGCTTGTCCAGAAACGACCAGTCTCCACCATAGTTGTTGTTAGAAGTCAACCTCAGTAGATTCTGTGAGCATTCAATGTCTGTTGTGTTGATTGACGACACAAACGGTTGGGCGGCTGCTGCTGCCGCTGCCGCCGCTGCGGCCGAGTCAGGGCTAAAGAGCTGAGGGAGATGCATTGACCCGTGGCTTAAAGTGTTTGCAAACTCATGTAATGGCATGTGGATCTGTCGTCCGATGTGATGATGATGATGATCCATAGATTGTGGAATCAAAGAAGAATGATTGTTCGAATTGGATTCAATGTGATGCTGATGATGATGATGATGATCATGATCATTGTTGGTGCTTATGTATTGGTGATGATGATGATCTTGATCTTGTTCTTGGTGAAATCCTCTGAAATGGTTCTTCTTCTTGAACACTCTGCATACAACCCATCCATCTTCCTGCAAATTACACACAGTTAGGCCACATTATGCAGAATATGATCTCTATATTATAAAATGCAGTGTAATATCTAAATCAGATTTTCATGAAATTAGAGAGTATGTTTGATATATTATCGTACCTGGATTTCGTTTTCGTTATCGTCTAAGCGGTATTCATGCATGATCCATTCGGTTTTTTGGCCATGAGGAGCACGGCCAGTGTAGAAGACAAGAGTCTTACGAAGTCCAATCTTCTTGGAGCTGTTGAGATGAATGGATTTGTCTCTACCAGTAGCCTTCCAGAACCCGGCTGCAGTGGCCCGGTTCGTTCGGGTCCCAGTCGGATATTTCTTGTCCTTGTGGCTGAAGAAGTACCACTCGTTTTGGGGACCCGACCCGATTCTGCATTTCTCTTCATAGATACCAAAAACACTCAAAATTTAATATTTATCAAAATGTTGGAAAAGACCAAAATTAATTCAGTAATTTTATAAAAGATATATATGGCGTACGGCGACGGGTTTGTTATATGTCTGCAATGTGAAAAACCATTGGCTTATTTTGAGGGTATAATACACAATAATATTATGTCAATATTCCTAGTCATATACTACAAGACATTACACTTTGTCTTCTGTTACTAATCTAAAAGACATGAGTGAATAGGCAACTTTGTCTCTTTCTTGATGTATATACACGCGTATAAGGCTTCGTGGATCCATAAAAACTGGAAAATAATTTATCAGGATGAGAACTTATAAGACATTATATAAGTAGATACATGTATCCATGGAGACGCAGACAAAACCCTAGACAATGTTACCCAATCTATGTATTTGTCCTTTGACATCTAACTTGTAGTTTTGTGCAGTGACAACAACATAATTCCCGTATTTTATTTATCTTATCTCTCTCGCTCTATATATAATTAATTAGGTATCTATGATTTTAATTATGTTAGTCTATGTATAATACTGATAACTAAATAATAATCCGTCATTAAGTGTGTGGATTAGGTGGTGATACTTGTAGTTATTAAGGACTAAAAGAGTTAATTATAAGTGGATTGTAAGTTTTACCTTTAAGTTCCCAAGGTTCAAGCTTGTTGAGATCAACTTCTCTAATAACATCTAAGTCAATTGGTTCATAAGAAACCTTCTTCTTAAGGTAATAATATAGAAGTTCCTCCTCCGTTGGATGAAACCGAAAACCTGGAGGAACCGAAAGCTGTCCTCCTCCAGCCACCGTGGACGACGAGCCTATCTCCATTATCCGTACTCTTCTTTAAGCAGATCAAATATGCTTTCTTTTTCTCCTTTGCCCTAATCAATTACATATAATTAATAACACAAATTACATAAACGAAAATAAATGACCAATGAATGGGTTGTTACCATGTAAGAATCCAAAAAACAAAACCCTAGTTCAACATGCATGCACATATTCATAAATAACAAAAGACTTTTCACCACTAACAAGAGCTGGATCTTTCTTACATAGGTATGCACAAAAAGAACTTGAATATCCCAAAAGAAACATGAGGTTGTTGAAAACCGAACAGTCTCTCTTCTTAAACAAGAGAGTTTGATGATAGACTTAGACATGTTCTTGAGTAATCAAAGAGAATAAATGAAAAATAGAGAGATGCTTGAAGTGAAAACTACACACATATATATATACGAGGGTGTGTGAGTAAGTGCGTGGGTGTATATATATATATGTATATGCAAATGATGATGATGACAACAATTGAAAGATATATATGATGGAAGAGGAAAGAAAACGAACCTGGGAGGCCGGAAAGTATTGCTTCTGTTAGAGGCAAGAGGTAGAAGACAATGAAAGAGAGGAGGCAAAGAAGCAAGCAAAATGAATTTCTACAAAGCGGAAGATATCTTAGCTTCAAGGGCACGATGTTTAGGGTTTCTATCTCTCTCTTTCTTCCTCTTTGAGATAGAAAGAGATGAGAGTGAGAGATAGACTTAGGTTTCTCTGGATTAGTGCCACTATTATTTTGTATTCAATTTAATAACCAAAGCTGGTCACAGAAATATATGAGAATTACTTTATTGTATCGGCAATTCCCATTTTAATTTTTTCTTGTTATATAGTATTTAAAACTATATATAGTGTTAAGTATACATCAGCTAAAAATAGATTTCATCTCTAGATAAGACTAGAATAGGTAATTTCTTATAAATCTTATGAGCAAATAATATTGCAGATCCATCATACAGCATACTGAATTGTTTTTGTGGTATTATATGTTGCAAATCAATTTTCCATTCTTACTTCTTAATGAACTTTTAACATTTTCTAATATGCATATGATGTTACCAATAGTGATATTTTCTTCAACAGTATGTTTCATTTTCCAATCAACTTCTTGGTTTGGCTAAAATTTCCAATCAATATTGTATCTACTCTAGAAATATATATATATATTCTTCAATTTTAATTTTTTTTTACTACTCGGGTGTATATGTATACAAATATAAATGTGTAGCAGATATGATAGATCTACTAGAGAAATACACCTTTTTTGCGTGTGTGACGTGAATATGCTTATGAGGCTTAACTTTAATCACCATGGATTACAGCTGTTGTTCACAAAGACTGACTAATTTGCTTTGAAAACAAGTAGGATTTCGATTATTAAAAACCGAATACTATTAAAATACATGGTAAATATTATAATAGAAGATCTGATTTATGTATCCCAAGGACAAAACAAAACAAGAATTGAAGCTTCTATACCCTCAAATTGCAGTCAAATGTTGGGAAGAAAAATGATGCATCGTACCTTGAATTATGCTCCCATTTACTTTTTTATTTTTTATTGCATCAATTTCAGTGCAGTTTCATTAAAATTTTAGTACAAATATGATTTTTGTTTAACCAAAGTCTTAATGCTATTTGTTTATACAATAGTACAACTGACATAAACGTTAGCTCAAATTTGTTCCCATATGACCAAATTAATTAAATCGTGACATAAAAATGATAGCTCTATTATATGATTGAGCGAATAAAATGGTGCATTTCCACTCACGTTTTAGTCATTTCTTAGCATTTCTGTTACACAAGTTTCTTATATTGGTTCAGAGTTGGAATATAAGCACACATTTTATATTATACACACACGCATAAGGTTATAATGTTCTAACAATATAAGAATTCACCTTTTTTATTTGCCAGACCCACATACCATCAAAGAATCATGTACATATTTATGATAAAAAGAAAAGGTTTTGGCCCGTATGGGATATCTAGTAAATTGTGAATATGAGTTCCTGATAAAGAAATCATCCATGTGATATAAAAAAGTCAATATACAAACAAATACATATATAGACTTTGAGTCTTTGACAATGAAAGAATAATTAAGAAGAATTGGAACACAATAGAGAAGAAGATAACAGAGGAAACCGCACGTAGGAGAGAAGTGGCACGTGCGGTAAAAGAGGCAAAATCCAGAAAGGCCGTGGAGCGAAGCACGTGATGGTCCAACACCAAATCCATAATTCAAGGTCCCTCGTTTGACTTAACCCTCGTCTTGAGATTCGCGCCGAAATCGATCCCTTATTTTTACGAAATATTATGAAAAAAAATTAAAAAAATACAAATATGATATTATGGTAACTTTAAATTCCTAAATTCCATGTAACATACACGAAACACGTAAAAACATTGGATTCTCACGGTAAATCATCTCTTTGTAACAATTTATGAAACTTACAAGTTTTTATTGCCCAATATTGATTTATAATTATCTTATTGAGATGTGCCGTTGCCTTCACGAAGACGTCATGCATTAAACCCTTATTAATGAAGGGTTTAATCATATAGATTCCAACATGTTCTGAAACTTATATTGATATTTTATAATTCCCATTATGACTAAGTGTTACGTATTTATTAGAAAAGTTATACGCTCCTATTAGCTAGTATATAGTATTGGTGACTTAATTGACTCTTGACACGATGAGTAACAAAAAGGCAGATGCCACGTTGGCGGCAACCAGACCAAACAACCACACGGTATCGTTTCATAAGGAATACGAACTATTTTATTATTGTCACTGACTCAATATTAAATGGGCCGGCTCATTAATTATATAAAGCCCAACGCCAAAGAAACATCCACCAGGTTGATTTTTAATTCTCGCACTGGCCTCGTATTATAATGTATTTATACTTTGCAACCCCTAAATTACTTTTGGATTTGTCCTCTTAACCGTTTACTTTCTTAACCAATATCAAGCCCAACTTTTGACAATGAGACAGCTTTATATAACAAATAAAGTCTCATCTCTATCTCCGTTGCGTTACAGATTGTCTAATAATTTTCCTGGTGGTTCCTCGCCTGCAAAGTCAGCACGACGATTGCGTTTCCATCTCCAGAGTATAAGACCCGCGAAAATCAATAAAAGGTTTGATTGCGATGCAAGGAATTTGTGGGTTAAGCTTTTCAATTCTTTTCACCATGTAATTTAGGTCAATTACGTAATTGGGGGATAATCTTTCCGATCATCCCTGTTTATCCATTTGTGGATCATGGGTATCGCAGATTTTGGTCTAACTTTCTAATTCCTTGCTCATCTAATTGGGAATTTGCGTCTATTTTCTGCTTCCACCGCGTGAAATTTCGAGGCTTTGCGTCCGTACTGATGCCTCATTCTATCTTAGTTTAATTCTGTGAACTGCATCTGTTGTTGTTATCTTTGTGACTCACTAAAATTTTCCAGATTTGAACGCCTTGTGGTGAATAGCTCTTACACGGAATTGTGTTCAGATTCTTGTTTATGTACGAAATTTCCTTTGGTTCATAAGAGTGTCGCTGTGTAGAAGCTATCTGCAGCTAGTTTTTATCCCCTATAATTGTTTATTTGCATGAGTATATACTTATTTGAGCTACTTGTGATTATCTTAATATTATCAGTATTGTCTTTTTTTGCCATTGTTTGATTGGGTAGGAACTTGTTTGCAGGTCAATGGCGTCTTCTTCGGATGCATGGATGAGAGAGTATAACGAGGTGTTAAAACTCTCTGAGGATATAAATGGAATGATGTCAGAAAGGAATTCGTCGGGTTTAACGGGACCTGATGCTCAACGTCGTGCTTCAGCAATACGAAGAAAGATCACCATTTTGGGGACCCGATTAGACAGTCTGCAATCCCTTCTTGTTAAAGTTCCTGGGAAGCAACATATGTAAGCTGTTTTCAATATGCTTGCTTTCAACAACAGTCAGACCCCAAAATTAGACTACATGTGATTGTGATTTATGTATATACCATTGTTGATACACAGGTCAGAGAAAGAGATGAATCGTCGCAAGGATATGGTTGGGAATATGAGATCAAAGGCAAATCAGGTGGCGTCTGCTTTGAACATGTCAAACTTTGCAAATAGAGACAGCTTGCTTGGCCCAGAAACAAAGCCGGATGATGCAATGAACAGAGTCTCTGCCATGGACAACCAAGGCATTGTTGGAGTTCAACGACAAATTATGAGAGGTAAGCTGTGTTATATCATATTATCCTAGGACCATAGTAATGATATTGGATTCTGTATTAATTTTCTCTTCGATTGCTTTTTTTTTCCATGAGTAGAACAAGACGAAGGGCTCGAGAAGTTGGAGGAAGCCGTCATGAGTACCAAACACACTGCTTTCGCTATCAACGAGGAGCTCACTCTACAGACAAGACTTATCGTATGTATCTGCTGTGTTTTTTCATTGTTTTCCTGCTGAAATTTCTTGTTCGAATAATTTTTTTTTCCTGCACGCAGGATGACTTAGACTACCATGTGGATGTTACCGACTCCCGGTTACGGGTAATTATATTCTTTGAACAAATTAAATTTGATTACTCACGAGCTTAAGTTAGTGCATTGATAAAAGGGATTTCAAGTTGGTCCGTGGCATTAAATGCCAAGAGCCACCTTATAATAAGCGTGATGACCAATCGAAGGCAAGCAAGTCCATTGCAGGAATTTTAACGACGCACTGTTCTACTATGTCCAAATACGTTTGTTTAGTTGCTTTCATAATCTTAAATAGCAACGTTTATATTTATAAGTTTTGAATAGATTGATCCACATCTCCCTTTGGACTTGATGTGGCCTGACCGTGTTTCTTAATAATGACAGCGTGTGCAGAAGAGCCTCGCGGTGATGAACAAGAGTATGAAAGGCGGTTGCTCATGCATGTCCATGCTCTTGTCAGTTCTTGGAATCGTTGGCCTTGCTCTTATCATTTGGCTGCTGGTTAAGTACCTGTAATGCCACCAATATGATGAATTGAAAATCTTATCTTGTACTTTTGGCATCTCCTCTATGCAAATGTTTATATTGTCTGTGTTCCTCATTTGTGCTCTGGTTTTTCCTTCCTTTGATTCATCTTCCCCTGTGCGACAATCGAAGAATATCGCTGCGTGCAAGAACCCTTTAAAAAGTATATAATCTGTATTGCCTTGGTATGTTGACAAATTGTAATCAAAGTTGTCTTTTGTGTCTAGTTGACACCTATTTTTCATCTAGTTGACAAAAGAAGAATATTTAATGCACTTAATGCACTTAAGAATATCTCAATTCATTGAAAACAAGACGAAGAATAAAAGAAAACAAAATAATATAGAAATAATAATTCTTTTTACAATTTGGGAGTAATTTTAAAGTTTCCGTTAACCGTTGTGAATTTCTGAGAGGCAATTACCGGTAGACTTGAGCTAATTAGTAAAAGTAGAAGATTTCAAAAGTAGTGATCTCTTGGCTGTCTCCTATCAATGTCCGTATAATCTAAAGATCAGAGGTAAGAGAGCTGGTCGAGAAAAACGCATACAAAGCCTACCACCTTCAACAGCAAGAAGATGAGTCAAAAGCTCTTTGATTTTTTTTTTTGTTTTTGTTCACTACTAACATACAAACAGAAAGAATGATACTATATTACTATAATAACATGAAGCAATTCTGTGGTTTGCGAGCGTTTCTCGCCTTTAATATACAGTTTACCATTTCATTGATGACAATAAAAGAGGAGCTATGGGATTGGTGACGAAGATGGTGTTGTGGCTCGAAGGAGTTGTTGCAGAAACCGAGCTGCAAGACGTTGTCCTACACCTCCTGCAACACGTCCTCCAAGTCTTCTTGCTTCCGGTTGTTGTAACACCTGATTAACAACACAAACCATGAGTACTTTAACACACAAATCAATCAAGTACATTATTATTAGGTTAGTGCACAATGTCAATGGAATTATTACCTGTACTATTGGCTGCAAGATAGCTGGGTCAAAGCTTTCTGAAGACTGAAGAAGGCTCCAGATTCTTGAGACCTGGTTCCGAAGCTCAAGCGTGCTTTCGAGTTCCGTGGGATTCATTGTAAGAGGACCATTCCCATTTCCATTGGAGACGAGAGATCTCAAAAACTCAGGCATGGAATTGTATGTATCAACAACAGTGCCCAGAGCAATCGCTTCACTAACTCGTACAGCTTCTTTAATTACCAACAGTCGAAGCTCTTCGCCGTTTGGATCCAGCAGCAGCTTCAAAACAGGTTGTAGAGCATCTTTTGCTGAGAAATCCCTATCTTTACTTCCCTGTTGTAGAAGGTTCTCAAGTCTATTCCACCTAAACTTTCCATCTTTGAACAGAAGCTCGATAAGGGCATCTCTTAGATACGGATTCGGATCAGTGAGAAGCCTTTTGGCAAAATACGGGTATGATGCAGCTAACACTTTGAAATTAGGATCTGCGTAAAGTGCCAAACCTTCAAGCACAGTAAGCGACCTCAGAATCAAAGCATAGTAGGCCGGAACATTAAATGGATACTGATAGAAAACAGCACCTAAACCATCAACCAGTGTTTTGAAATTGAGCTCGCTAACTGTGTAATTAAGTGCATCGTCAAAGAAGTCTCTGAGAGCTGGTACGATGGGAGTAACATCTACATCAGGCGACAAGAACTTCAAAGCATAGTAATCTCGGGCCATGGCTTCATAATCTCGGTTGACCAAATGAACAACATGGCCTATGATAGCAAATCTAGCTTCCTCCGGTGTCTCACTCATCATGCCAAAGTCTAGAAAGGCAAGTTTTCCATCAGGTGTTGCCAAGAGATTACCAGGATGAGGGTCAGCATGGAAAAATCCATACTCCAAGAGTTGCCTTAGGCTACACTGGATTCCTGTATTCACAAGATCCAGAACCTTCAAACCTTGACTCTCGATGGCAACTTGTTCGTTAAGTTTAGTTCCCTCGACCCATTCCATTGTTAGCACCTTGCGGCTCGTGTAATCCCAAAATATATCAGGTACAAGAACATCCGCTTTATCAGCATAAAGTTTCTTAAACCTCCTAGCATTTTGCGCCTCCTGGACGTAGTTTAGCTCCTGATAAACTCTGCAGGCAAACTCATCGATAAGGGCAAGGACATCGGTGGTGATGAAGTCTGCATACTTGTTTATAAGTTTCCCAACTCCTCTAATGAGGTAGAAGTCAAGGCCAATAGCTTCTTCGATCCCAGGGCGTTGGACTTTGACAGCAACAACCTGCCCCGAATACCTCAGCTGGGCTTTGTAAACCTGGCCAAGACTAGCTGCTGCGATTGGCTTAGGGGATACAGACGAGAAAATGGATTCTAGAGACAAATCCAACTCTCTTTCAATGCAAGCAAAGGCCTCTGCATCAGGGAAGGTTGGCAAAGCATCCTACTTAGGCACTCAAAAGACATAGAAATAGACAAGTTAGAGATGTTTTCCAACCTCTTTCAAACAACTTTTCTATTACCTATATGTATATCAACAAGTAAATTAAGAGCGTAAAGATGTGAACCTGAAGCTCAGCAAGTTCTTCGAGGTAATCCGGTGGACACAGGTCGGGTCGGGTGGATAAACCTTGACCCAACTTAACAAAAGTAGGTCCAAGACGAGTGAAAATCCGCCGGAGCTCACCTGCTCTCTTCTTCATGTTCTGTTCTAACTTGCCTTGCCTCTGATCAATCCCCAATTTCAGCGCGAAACCACCCAAAGCTGCCAATATCTCCACACTCCTCCGTAAAGCCTAATTCCGAAATTGCAATGCATCAACTCTCAGTTTCACCTCTCTTTTTTTTGTTGTTGTTAGTTGTTTGAGGTTGAGAATTTTACAAAAAAAAAGTTTCGAACTCGTAAAAACTGACGAAGGAGCTAACCTTGAGAGGCTGAGAGCCATGTTTCCTGGCGATTAGCTCGGGGGAATAAACAGAAGCATCAACAGCACGACCCAAAGCTCGCGCCTCCGCTTGAAGATCATCCGCGAGATCAGCCCGTCGGTATTGTACAACCGGCGCCATAGTCAGTCTCGACGACGGGGAAGGACTTGCCGCCGCTCCATCTTCCCTGGGTCTAGTTTGAACAAGAGCTGCACGCGCTAATCTCTTCCGATTCACCAAAAAAAACTTAGACTTTACACCATTTCTTCTCGAATTGCGTAACGAAACACCATCACCGACAAGAGTTAAACCCATCGAGTGACCAACCACAAGACTCATGTCGTGAAGAAAGAATTTTCAGATTGTGATTGCTCCTCAGCCAATAACAGGCATGAAAGAAGAAGAAGAAGGAAAGAGAGAGAGAAAAGACGAGATATTTATGAGCGTGAGATGGAGAAATTAGAAGAGTTCTTGGTTGCTTTATTACTTTGGTTTGGTTTGGTTTCAACTAAAAATAAACTCAAAAAAACAATGTCCACACTTGTGGCGTGCCGTGACGTTTCTCTCTTTAACTCGGAGGAAACAGAAAAGACTACAATACAAAAATAATTATTAATCAGATATTAAAACCAAATCTTGAGAACACGATTCGAGCGATTTTGACAAGTAGTAGTATAATCAACCATGACCATTTATGTTTTTTTTTTTTTTTTTTTTCTGTGAATGTAATTAGCTAAAACAATATCCACTAAGGTTCAGAGCAAGAACACAGTCCCAGTCCAGTAATCTGACAACTACTATTACTCTCGGACCACGATCCAATATGTTTTTATGTACATGAACGGTTGCTTGACTTTGTCTCCCTTTCAAATGTGAACAACTAGGTTTCTCGTCTCACAAGTTTTAGCCCCGGTTATTAACATTCCCTCTTCTAGTAAAAGGAATTCGTTCTTCTGCACAAAACATACGTTATGCAAGTAGAGAAACAATAAACCTTATAAACAGCGGATAAGAGATTATTAATATGTTGTTACCATGGTGTTGCTCAGTGTTACCATCATCATCGTCGTCATCATAATCTCCGTTATTACTTGTGAAGAACGGTGTTAGGTAGTTCCTGTCCAGTTCTGTAAATGACGCAGCGCTGCATAAACAAAACGAATGAGATTTTCTAGTGATTTATTCCAAACTTGAAAGCGGACTTGATTTTGCGATTGTAGGTTAATCACTAATTTACCTCTTATGAAACTCTCTTAGTTTTGTCCTGAATCCACTTCCTGATGGTAAATCTTCATCATCAAAGCTAGTCATATAACGATTGTTCACCACCTCAAAGCCCTGACAAAAATAAAAATAAAAGATATGGTATTAAACATGTCGTTTTTCTGCATCTGAGAGACCAAGATTAACTTTACATAGAGACCAGGATTACTTTCACTTGACTTACATCACCAAGGGATGTCTCACGGCTATCGCCTACAACCTCTAGTGCTTCAAGCATTGTACCAGTGGATCCTCCAATTAGCAACACCTGAAATCAGCTCCAGTAGCATCAAGGATCATATAAAACGTCGAATAATTTGGCTTACCTATCGGCAACAGAAACCCTTTGATCAGGCCGCTCAGTTACTAAAGATGGATGGCTTACCGTCAAAACAACAATGGCTGTAGTTGCTGTGAAGATCGTTTGACCATGTCCTTCTGGGAGATCGTGAACAGATTGTAGAGCAAGAGCAAAAGCCATAGCACCTCGAAGTCCTATGCAACCCACATGTCTTGTTTACTTTTTACTGAGGTACTGAAAACAATATTTTACATATGGAAACACAGAGCAGTATCTTACCACTGTACCAAAGTGCTTTTTGATGCGTCATAGGTATTTTCATATGTGCAGGTCGTGCTAGGTTGACCAAATATCCACAACCGAACACATTAGCTGCCCTGAGTAAGACATATACGCAAAAGAGTAACACTTTCAGACACAAAACACAACACAAAAATTGCAATTTGGAAATGAATGCATGTATTTATACACAAACATGATGTGAAAAGATCCTGAAGTGAAAAAAAAATAAAAAGCGTACCTCGCAATTACGATGAACAGCTGAGTTTCGCCACGAAAGATAAAAATAAAGTTAAGGGAACAACAGCAGTTTATACAAACTAAAGATATTATTGAATTCCAAACCAGTAGAACTTGCGTAAGAGGATACAATAGAGAAAAAAATGAATCCCACGTGTGACCAACTGTGCTTTTCCATGGCAATATCAAATCCCATGTAGATGAACCTGCATTTTGTTTATTCTGAAATGTAACGTCAGGCCATTGACAGAAATCACCATCAAAATGTTTGAGAGTTTGCCAATCAAATGCATACACAAATGTCTCTGCCAGGGAAGATATCAGATGAAAAAATGCAGACACAAATCGCTGAGAATTTGCAGACAAGTTTGAGTAGGTATAATGCTTCATGACCTGAAAGGCACAGGCAGTTTCCATTATACTACTTTACTTTTGGCTGACAATCATATCACACAAGACTCATAGAAATAGAATGACAACTCACAATCCCAGTAAATAGAATTGATACGATGCCAGATAGACTGAGACCTTCAGCAAGCATGTATCTAGCACAAGGAAAACAAAGTTAACGAACTGTAAAACTTCTATGAGCGTGAACTAAAGAAGACATATACAGCTAATTATATAGGGTAGAAAAGTTTCAAAATTACTTACGAGAAATATGGAAAAAGCACAAAGAGGCAGCACTCCAAGTTCTGCAGACTGTAAGGAGGAGCGAAGAAATCAGAATAAGATATTTCAATGCTGATCAATAGGAAAGTTTCAGACATAGAACTATGGTCACTCACTTGTCAACATCCAGCCCTGCATACTTAAAGAGGTGCTTTGCATTAAGGCTAACAACTCGTTTATGAGTATGAAGTGAGGTAAAAAATGTATCATAAGAAACTAAAACAACAACAAAAAGGATATGAGAGCAGAAGTAAATCCAACTCCAACCCCTGAAAAAGCACACATTTGTCTCTTTTATAACTCACAAAGCACCCATATAGGAACAAATAATGACATTGGAAAATGTTGGTCAAATTTAGTTTGATATTCATATGTTATTTTTAGGTTGCTCAAACTTGTTCATAACTTCAAGAGATTTAGCAGCGTTCTCAAGCTCAAGCGCTACCTTGCCATTTCAAGTCGAAAGAGTCAACCATGCATGAAGTATAGGACATAGAGAAAGGAAGGCAGATGAGAGAAGCAAACCTGCAGACATTGAACCGACAAAGGTTTCGAGAAACCTGACTATCACCATAAAGACATTCTGACCAGATGAGTGACTTCTCACCAAGGACATTGTCCTGCACCGCAGTTTAAAGCCTTGTGAACATATCTAAAGATCTGACTATCGTCTCTCACAGCATATTTTGAATTAGCTAACATACCTGTACAGAGATATGGCCATCTGCCAGAAGTAACATAAAAAAAAGAGAGAGAAAAACCTGATAAGTAAGTGATATATTTACATCCTTATATAAGGAATCAGAAATCACTACTCATAAACTACTAACAGCATCATTCAAAACTGATTCTCCAAACACCAGGGCGTACAAATTTACATCCGATCCAAGTTCCTGCAAGACAATACAGTAGTATGAAGTGGTAGATATCTACTGTTCAAAAATTGAGAATCTCCCAGAAAAGCACCAAAAGGAAGTACCTGAAATATAGATAAGACGGTGACAGGATCAGTGGCTGAAATAAGAGAGCCAAACATGAGACACTCAACGAATGGAAGTCTGTACATGAGAAACATCACGCCGCCAAGGTACCTTCAATTGAAAAAAAAACATATGAATAACGGAAAGAGGACCTTTTCAATCAACAAACAGAAGCCATCACAGGACAGTTACATACACTAGCACGCCAGTAACAATGGAAGCTACAAAAGTTCCAAGTACAGAAAAAGTGACAATGGCTCCAAAGTTTGAAAAGAAAGGTTTCTGCATAAAACCCAGCCACAAAGTAAGCATCATCAAGAAATCAGAAGCAATGGTGCGATATCTGATGGTAAAACAGAAAAAAATTAATAAAGACATGAGAGCTCTCTGCACTTACGGGTTGTAGACTGAATCCTGATTGGGTGCAAACAAGTATGTCAAGGAAACAACATATTTTTTGTTGCCCAGTTGAGAATCATGGGAAAAAATGTCACATAGAGACGTATGTAAACATAGGCAAGAACATTCGCAGAAGTAAATTCGATTAAGGATATAATATGATGGGTGGCAGAAGAAACAGAAAGAAGAACTCATCGTGGAAATTGAACCATGTCCTGAGCAAAAGGAAAAATGATTAGCATTGGAGAATACTTACATACGTATAAACACATATTCTTCTATGTTTATGTAAGTAATTATACTCCTTTGAGTTTCCAGGTTAGTTGAGAAAGGACAGAAAAAATAGCAATAAAAAATGATAATATATATACTAAAAAATAATCAAAAGAAGAACTTCAACGAACCTTATGCTAGTCTCCGTGTTCGAGATGTTCGCTAAACCACCAACGATAAGCCCTAATTTTCACAATTTAACAAGGAATCAATCAAAATCTTAGATGGAAAAATCGCAATGCAAATGAGTAAGAAGGCCGAAAAAACAAACCGATGAGAAGCGAAGCACTAGCTTCGGGTAGATAATAGAACTTATGACGGCGAAGGACATGACCAAGTACAAAAGAGAGGACAAGCATCATGATCTGAAGCAAAATCCCGACTCCGGCGGCTTGCTGCTGCTTCTCTTGCCCTTGTGGATCGTGAATCGCCGGCGAAATCTGCTGCTCCGACATTACGCCTCGTCGATATAAAAAAATCTAGGGTTTGTCAAAGCTATTGATCTAAATTGCTCTTCTTCGTGTTCGTGTTCTTTGATCCCAGATATTTATGAAAGTGAGTTAATGAAATTTCGTTTAACTCGTGAGATAGACTTCTTCTTCCTTTCTCGGGACGCATTTTGCTTTTTATAGGAATCCCCACTGTCGCTCAGGTGCATTTCCGTTTTGGGCTTTAATGGGCCTACAAGTTTCTAAACCCAATAGAAATCATTTGGCCCAACTGTTCTGTAGATAATTTAGATACTTTGTAGTTTGTAATAATTTCGTCTTGAAAAGGAATTAATGAATATTAAATGCATTAACAAGCTTTCATAACTCCGTTTAATGCTCTTTACAAGACTCAGTATCTCGTTTGTGATTAAAGAAGAAAGCCAAAGAGATGTTTCTTCATCATTACTTGGGCTCAATTTTCGTCGGAACAGAGTAGCCACCGCTATAATCAAACGCTCCGTCTCCGTCTCCGTCTCCGTCTCGTGCTTCTTTATTCCTCAGATTCTCTCCGTAAAAATGCTTATCTCCGCCTTTCACGGCTCCAAAATCCGTTGCGGAAGACGAAGCGGATGCGGAGGAGCTGCTAGTGCTCGCTCCACTGTTCTGGATGATAATCTCGATCTCCTTCACCACTTCGCTCATCGTTGGCCTCTCATCCGCCGTCTCATCAACGCATTTCAGGGCTAACTCCATATACCGGCCGAGTTCTGGCAGAGCTCCGGCGTCTCTCAACGAACGATCCATCTTATCTCTCAGCCCGTAGAATTCCTCGTCGCTCTTATTCATTACAAGCTTGATCTCTCTAACAATGTACTTGCCTTTCTCTATCGGCTGTTTCGCGGTGATCAATTCAAGCATCAGAACGCCGAAGCTGTACACATCGCTCTTCTCTGTAAGTTTCTGCGTTGTGTAGTATTCCGGATCCAAATATCCCTGCCATTGACAGTTTCTTCAAAAATCAGTCAAATAATCAAGAAAATGAGGACAGTGATTCATCGATTTTGCATCATGATATGAATGAAAGAAACCTTACCAATGTGCCTTTGACTTGGGTTGAAACATGGCCTTTGGTGCAGTCCGAAACCAGCTTGGACAAACCAAAATCAGCAACCTTTGCCGTGAGATTCTCATCCAAAAGAATATTGGTTGATTTCACGTCCCTGTGGATGATGGGAGGATCCGCCAGTTCGTGGAGGTATGCTAGTCCTCTTGCTGATCCGAGAGCCACTCGCAGCCTCCTTTTCCAGTCCAGGGCAATACCGGATCGTCCTATCAACAATGCACAAGAGTTAAATGTATCTTCCTTGGCTCCAATGTTTATACAGTTGCTAGATAGATTGATTGAGCAGCCAAAGACCAGATTGTGCAGTACCTGTTAAGCTATCTTTTAGTGATCCGTTGGACATGAACTCGTAAACCAGAATCTGCTCGCCTTGTTCGAAACAAAACCCGACAAGCCCAACGAGGTTCTTGTGATGAACTCGAGAAAGCAACTCAATCTCTGTTTTGAACTCGAGACCGCCTTGTGTTGATCCTTTCTGTGCTCTTTTGATAGCCACCATCTGCCCATCTGGGAGCATTCCTTTATACACCTGTGGATATTACAGAGAGAGTGACCCTTTCTTTTATGAGTAGTTTCAAGCATTGATCTTTCAATTTCTTTTATGAGAAACCCACCTTTCCATAACCTCCATAACCCAACTCGCTGCTCATGGAGAAATTGTTGGTGATCTTCTTGAGTTCTTCGTAGGAGAACCATCGTGCCCCTTTCAGCTGCGGCGCGCCACCACTGTCTCTCCCACTGGATGCCCATGAAACTGAGACAAAACCACTGATTGTCTTAGCGAATTAAAATATTCATTGTATAATCTGATATTCAATCTTCAATTTTATAGTGAATGTAAGCTACTATAAAGTTCCTTCTCCTTCTGGTGGAGCTCATACTCTGCAGGCACTAATCTTAAAGTGGTTATCACAATCTTTACTAATCTGGATTTTTCTTCCTTCTTTTCTCCAGAGACACTTGATGTATATATTGTTTCTTCGGTAATGCAACTGCTATAACACTTACTAATTTGAATTTCTTTTCTTCCTATTGGTTTCATCCATAGAAGCTTATATTGTTTCTTCAAATAATGCAACTGCTATAATATTTGACTTACCAAACGGTCTACTCAAACCGATAGCTTGCTCTGCACGTCTCTTCTGCCAAAATGCGTATATTCCTAGCGCAACAAGGCACAGGACCAAAGCGCTGCAACCAGTTATTATCCCAGTGACCATCCGAGAGCTCAAGGAATGTCCGTTACCTTCAGCTGCAAAAAGTTTCCGGATTGTTAGAGCCCAATGTCTTCAACTTCAAAAATAGGCATATAATGTTTTTTATGTACATGCTACCTGGGAAAGAGTAGGGAGATGCAATGAAATAGTACGGTCCAAAGAGGGGAGGAGGTTTGTAAGTTTGGTTACTCAAGTCAAATCCAATTCTCTGTACTTCAGTTCTGTTGAAATACTTTCCCGTAGATGGGAAAAGTTCCAACTGTATCTGGAGATAATCATCATTGTTGAAGAAAGGGTTTTGTAGAGAGACCGAGCCTGGAGTGAGTCCTAGCTTCACCCACAAGCTCATCTCGAGTGAATGGTATGTGATCACATTGGACAGGTCTCTGAACATAGGCCCTCGGAAGTAGAGTGTGCCTTCATAAGGGTAGGCACATTCACAGCTCTGAGGGCTGACCTTTTGGTCTAATGGACAAAATTTTCCTCCACAGTTAGCAAGACTGGTCGAGTATATTCGTTTGGCTTGTTGCTGCTGAATCTGGCAGTAGTTTGTGTTCGAGAGAGCTGTTGTGCATACAGGGTTTCCTACGAGTCTACAACAAGAGAGCTTCGTTAATAAGTTGCTAAAAACAGTTTGACCAGGTATTAATTGCTGGTAGTTAAACAAGAGTTTCACATTAATGTATTGGTATATCCAGAGCTCAGTGTTACAGAGGAAATGTCATTATCTTGCAGATCAACGAGTTGTAGCTGTGGACCTACTGTATCTCCCAAGCTCAGTGTTCCATTGAATGCATTCTTTCTCAGCTTCCTGTGCAAATCCAAATCAGCAGTTGGGATGATATTTAAAGCTGTTCTCAACTTTCGTGTAGACTAAAAGCTGAAACTTACACTTGCTGAAGCTGTGGGTACCCAAACAGTTTATTAGGCAATGGTCCTTGAAGAGCCCCATATTCCATCACCCTAAATCCAGAAAAAGAAGAAGATTTGTTAATAGATTTCTTCATGAGAACAATTTTCTGCTTTCCTGGCTTGTAAACTGTAGCAGAGCGGCACTTACAGTGTGGTCAGTGAAGGTAAGGTTGAGAACCAGAGAGGAGACTCTGATGGATCAAATGAGTTATTGCTGAGGTCTCTGTGACAGACAGATATCGAATTTTGTCAATAATATACAAACACAGAAGTGTAGTAGACAAAGGCGTTCTGGTGCTGAGAAATTTACACATAGTTCAGCGATTTCATGTCTGATAAATCTGGTAAAGATCCTACCAGCTTGTTGTGGGCTAAGTTCCTGAGAACCACAAGTAAAAGATGTATAGCGAATATCAGCGAGGCCTAAAATGATCCATCTGTAAATATTACAAGTAGTATTTTGATTACACTCACAGTTCAATGATGTTTGTGAGATTACTAAGATTTTCTGGAACTTTTCCGGTCAGAGTGTTTCTGTCAAGCCGACTGATGCAAATCCAAGAGAGAGAGATAATCTTTTTTAAGGGAAGTAGGAAAGATATGTGAAGCTAAGGACATAGAGATGGTATGTTACTCACAGAACCTCTAGTGTCTGAACGAGTCCCAAAGTGGAAGGTATGCTCCCTGTGAATTGATTTCCATCGAATAATCTGACATTTGAAACAAACCATCAGTAACCTTAAGCTTGAAAGAAGTTTGTATGATTAAGAATATTATTTGACTTACACATGGATCAATATCATCTCAGAGCTGAAAAGTTTTGGTGGAATAGTGCCTGAGAGCTGATTCTTATTGAAGTGACTGCAATTTTTTAGCATTTGCATCAGATGAAAAAATCGTTGAAATTGAAGACACACACAGAGACAGAAGATGTCTTGTATTTGAAGTCAATAGAGAGAAATACAAATACTGACAAGTGTTTGGCTTTTAACAGAAGATCAAGACCAGGACTCGAGCCTGATGAAATTGGAATGGGTCCTGTCAACTGATTATCCGCGAGATCCAACCAATAGACTTTGGTGAGGTTTCCTAGAGACGCAGGAATTTTACCAGTGAAGTTATTCGAGTTCAAGGCCCTGAGAAAATATGATGGAACCAAAGTGGCCCTGAGGCTCATCAGACATCGATTTGATTTCAGGATAAAAAGTATTAAGACATATAGGAGCTTCTTACAAGAAAGATAGATCTTTGAGATAACCAATCTCATTTGGGATGCTACCAGTGAAGCCACAGCCAGCAAGTATACTGAAAATCCAACACCAATGTTTTATTAGATAGATTCACAACACAAACACAAGAAAGAGAAAGAACAAAGATAGCTTTAAGAATTTCCGAGCCAGAGAGATTCTTACAGAATGTTGAGCTTTTGCAGGTCTCCTAAACGGGAAGTAAGTGAACCCGTGAGTCCTGGATTAAACGAAAGGTCCCTGAAACAACACAAAGTCGCCAATTCAGGTAAAAAAAAACAGACTTTCCTCTCTTGTATTCATTGAAAGAGACTGACAAGGATCTTAGTTCAGCTAGTTCTCCAATGTCCCCACTAAGCCTTCCTTTGAGACCCATTGTTGACAAACCCCTGAACACGAAAGACTTGCTTGCTCAGTGCACTATTAAAATGAAGTGAGTCTAATGTTTAAGACACACAAGTATGAATGAGTGACTATCAAGCAACACTCACAAAGCAGTGATTCTGGAGTTATTGCAGGAGACACCTTCCCAAGGAGTTCCACAAGGATCATCAGAGCCTCCCCAGCTAGGCGGCGTATTGTCCCACTGATCCATCAAAGAACGAAGAGCCGCCCCTAATAAATCCAGCAAACACAAAGATCAAAGAAGCATTACAATCATCTCCATTGATCAAATAGATGCAAGGGAAAAGCATAATTCATCCCGAGAATACCATCACGAGGGTCAGTGACTGATGAAATCATTGGGAAAACAATGAACGAGTAAGCCAGACAGATCAAGAGCAACCGTGAGGTAGCGGTTACGGTGGTTGTTGCAGCCACCATTGTTCCTCAAGACAAGATACATGAGTTCTTGAGGTTTGATATTTAAGTGAAATTTTGGAGAAAGAACAAATCGATTAAAGTAGCTTCCTTATGAGACAAGATTAATCATTATCTCATCAAGAAAATAAAATGTGTGTGGAAGTGTGCCAATAGGAACACGAGTGGCACCAAGAAAAGTTGGTTTCATTTGCTTTCAATCAATATTCCTTCTCTTCGAAGTCACTTTAACGGTTCGTATGTCTCTTTTGTCAAAATAGTTTAGTTATTAAAAACATTTGTGTGATACATCACCAAATAAGTACAAAATAATTTGAGATAACCAATACAAAAAATAATCATTCAATATCTCTAATCATGTAAACTTAAGTTACCGTTAAGCTCTGTTTTCTAATCAAAGCAACCTTCTTCCATCATTATGCTAACACAAAGACGATAGTGGAACATACAATTACAAGTGGGTCCTGTCAGTACCACAACCATCTCAGTATTTGTTAAAATAATAAACAAGAAAAAAAAAACCATATGAGTAAGGTATATAAGCTTCAATGTGTTTTACAAGCTTCATTCAACCCAAAACACATAGCAATAAGCCAATAACTAACAGAAAAACCATGAAATGGTTCATTTTTTATGGAATATAATTATTGGAGTAATAATATCATCAATGTGTAGTATTTAATTTTTTTTTGTGTGGAAAACATTTTACTTCTACTTCTTATATAGTCTATTAATGGCGCTAGCTAAATTTGAAAACAAACATGGACTAAGAAGAATAATTGGTCAGGAGAGATTTCACTAAATGTCAAAAAATGTGCTTAGCCAATAAAAAAAAACCTAATAATTCAACCATTATAACTTATAAAGCACCACAAACATAAAAAATTTATCATTTTTAAATAATATTGAGAACTAAGAAAATTTTGTAACCCTACAATTACAAGTAGATACTGCCAATACCTAAAGAAAAAGCATTTTTATCTTCGTAAATAAATTACATAGATAAATAAATGTATTAACTAGTTTAACCACTTCTTTCAAGTTTAAAAAAAAACTACAGTTGTCTTCCTAAATGACTATATAAATGTTTAATAGTATTAAAATATGTTAAGATTTTTAGATACAATTGTTACAAAAAATATTTATTTTATTGCTAAACTAAAAGATCATTAACTATCTACTGAAACACAATTCTTTTTTTTCAGAACTTAAATACAACTCATATAAAATAATATTTAGTATTCAGGTCAAAAACCAATTTTTTTTTTTTTGCATAGAAAACCGAAAATATCATATAATTTTTTTAAGATTTATTTGGTATAGATAATAGCATAGTAATAATAGTAAGCAATGTAAACAATATGATGCAAAATCTAAATGCTATGATTAATAGACACATTTTAACTGATTGAGAGAGCTATGAATAATTATATATATAAAATGATAGAAAATATTTAATATATTTACGCATATATACTATATTTATATATATTTAATAATTTTCTTTTTTTCTTTTTGGTTGAACATATTTCTATTTAATTATATTATAATTTAAGATATTATTTGAAAAATAATAAAAAGAAATAAATGTTAAATCTCAATTTTAAGAATATAGATTGATTTTTTAGGATTATCAAAAAGTTTAGATTTTTCGAAGTCAGTGTTTTATCAAAAACTTTATACGGAAGTTTTAAAAAATAAGCATATGCAACTTTTAAAGATGCAATTTTTAAACGATGTTTTTAATATTTTATTAACAAAAGTTAGGTTGACTGATGAAAAGTTTGTTTAATGCTTTTCTAAACATTCATTTTTACTAAAAAGCTATTTATTTTAATCTTACTGTCTTGTAGTGAGTTATATCTGTACGATGGGCAATCTCACAGATTGGAAGAGAAAAAGAAACATTACAAGAAGAAAAGCAGAAAAAAACATAAGTTAGATATGAAACAAAGATCATGGTGATGTGTGGTGTTTGTGTCGGTTTAACTAAGAAGCACAGAAGTAAAAAGAAAAAAGTCACAACCATTTTCTCCAACTACTTGATCTAAGCTCACCAGAGAAGAACCTTGGAATGCTCAATAAACTATTGACCCTCGTCAATCCTTCCAAAGCAGACCACTCATCATCATCCTGTGCAACCGAAATACATTCAGCAAGTGTCATTGTCATCATCTTCGACTCAATTCCACAACTCTTAGGGGTGTTTTCGTCTTTAACCGGGACAATCTCGTCCTCCTCCTTGTTACTGATACTGACACTCTCTATGGAGTCGTCTTTGTGTGAATCCTTTATTACACTGCTTGCAACTTCCATGGCTACAGATGAATCTTTTAGAAAGAGGCAGACTACAGTACAGTCGTCGTTCTTGGAAGTTGGATACTTGATTCTCCATGATCGAACCGCTGTGTCCACTAGAGCTCGAGCTGCTGTGCTTCGACTAGGAGCTGAAGCAACAATGTCCACAGCTTCTTTATTCGATAAAACATCCCATACCTTTAATACAATTCAGAAACAGACATTTTTAGCTGGAATAAAAATTGCAATTTAGTTGCAATAAATCGAAGGCTTAACTTACCCCATCGCTAGCAAGAATAATAAATTGATCTCCTTCTGTAAGGCGGCGGTAGTTGATATCCGGAACTGAGATAAGACCGTAATCTTTGAGACAGAAGTCGCCAAAAGCTCGAGCCATTGCTAAACCAGGTGAGTCGCTGTTTGGTAACCATACACGAGCTACCTCAGGCTCATCTTGCAATGCAAAGACTCTACCTTTACATTTCTGGATTCTCGCTGATTCACCTGTAAGAGTACACAGAAAGAGAACGTTACGAAATTTTCCTCTGGCTTCTCCCTTTTCAGAGTTCTAAGATCTAACATACTTGGCAGATCCGGTTTTAAGTCTACGGTTAATTGTATAGCGACCAAAGCATTGTCTTCGTCTCTTGTGGCAAGAACAGCTCTCGAGTCACCAATATTTCCGACCACCAAGTCCTCACCCTAAAAGGAATCATTATTGAACAATCAAAGCGATTTATAAACAATCGATGAGATTAGAAGCAAATCTAAGCTAGTACCTGCTTGATCAAAGTGACTGAAGTTGTTCCGCTGCAGAAACAATCAATAGTTGGATGCATTTTCAGCTCTTTATCTATCTGCTGACAAGACTTGAGCAACGCGTGTTTAAGAGGCAGATACATATCGGGAATTTCATCGTTGTTCTCGTTTGGATTTAACTCACACCATTGCTCATCCATAGTTGTGACAGACTCGCTTCTCTGCGCTACTTCTTCCTCTGTACATTTGATCTGAAACCCCTTCTCATTCACTAAGCCGCTTTGTTCTGACTCTGATGTCAATTTCAATTGGGTTGCGAGTGTGAAGGGCAGTGTATCTCGGACTTTCTTCGCGACCATATGACCAAATGGTCCGTGGCCATCGAATACACCACAAAACACTGTATCGTCTCTCGAACAAAAGTTCTGGAATTTGAAGTAGTTTTCATAAGTTTTATGATTGTCTTTATATCTCAATCTAACACTAAAAGAAGTAAGAAGATATTGACTCAAGTAACTAGTGGTCCCTGCATAACTATGTGGAAACAGGTCAAAGACTCAAGATAGCACAAGAAGAACACAAATGGGAAAACAAAGCCACCTCATTTTCAAAGCTCTAAGCTCTGTGATGGTCCCAAAAGAAAAACAATTTGATATAGACATGTATCATTCCAACTTTCTCTCACTTCCTAAGCACAAGCAACCAAACAAATAATGCAACCATGTTCTGAATATCCATTTGATCTGCAACAAGACACATGCGCAAGAAATCAAGTAGCTTTCCTCAAACATTGAACAAAAATTTCTTCGCCAAAAACCGTGAGGACACAATGCCCTATCTTTCGAGTAGTGATCAAATCCGAATAAATGGGTTCCAAAAACTGAGTGAAAAGACTAAAATTTGGAGAGAATATGAAAGATTTTTAAGAAACTAACCTCAAAAACGAGCATAGCGTCTTGATTGGTTCCTTTCTTGCCTTGCTGTGTGTAAAGACATGCAATTTTACTTGAACCATTCGAAATCAACCGACCCAAAACCTGCTGAATCCCTTCGATTTCGCTGCCGCCCTTGGAATCTCGCGGCCGCCGCCACTGTCCGGAGCCTAATATATCCTCCGCCGTCTCCGTCGCAGAGGCGGTGGTGCTTGTTTCTCCTGGTTCCTTCCCGGTGGTCCTATCTACTGAATAACACAGACCCATTCTGAAAATCCGGAGAAAGAGCTCGAAGCTTAAAAAAAAAACAAGTTCAAATTTTAAAATAAAAGGTTTTGAAATCCCCAATCAAAATCTACGAATTTTCTGGGGGCTTTGTCGGCAATGATTTACGGTATGATCTCCTCGGCAAATAAAGGAGCCAAACGAGAAAAACGAAAGCCAGAAAAGAGCTCTTATAAAGGCTCAAAAACCGAGACTTGGCCTCTATAAAATCCACTACTTTAGCTTTAGCTTTAGCTTTTTGAACCTGATTTTGAAAATTTTCTCGGGAAAACAGCTATTTTCTCGGGTAAAAAAGACTCTTGTACTTTTGCATTGCAAGAATCAAAAAAAAAGGAAAAGAGAGATAACAGATCATCACATCAGTACAAAATCAAATTCTTGTTGGATTGATTCACGATTCTTTTGAACACAGTGTCGCCAATAATATCAGAACCACAGAGGCCAACGTTTACTTACTCCACTTCCCCGATAGAGATAAATAAAAAAAATTGAATCTTTTGTCAATACTAAGAAAAAGAAGGAAAGATGAAGTAGCGATGCAAAGAAACAATTGAGAGAGACAGAGGGACACGAATGATCAGACAAACGTCATCGTTTGGTTCCGCACGTGAGATTCTTTTTTTCTTTCATTTTAGATTTTTTTCTGATTAATAATTGAGGGAAAATTTGGTTCTTGGCTGCATCGTACCCTCCACCACCAGAAATTTACTCAATCACGCGTTGCCACGTGTCGAAACTCGGATGTCTTCTGTCCTCTGTCTCCGTGTAATAATAATTTTATGATTTTGGCTCCGCTAATTAATAATTAGTTAAGCATTAACTATTAATCAGTCACAATGTCCCTTTCTGCCTTCATTAAACCTAAATTCTGAAGCCAGCCAAATTTAGAAAAAATGACTTTTTACCCAAAAATGATTGATTTAAGTACCCACTTGTGTTACCATATCACTTATTTTGAAACCAATATCTATTTTAATTACTGCATTAAAGGTGTTAATTCGGATTTTATTTTGGTTTCTGTTGGAACTTTTTAATTATAAAGCTTTTTAATATCTTAAATAACCAAGCCCAAATTTGGGTTGGTTGGGGAAAACATAATAGAAAATAAAATTACTATTCAGTTAACTGGGTTTTTAATTCTGTATGAGTTAGAATCGTTATATGAGTTATAAATCACCTCTTCTTCATATACTATAGGGTTTATAATCTTAAGAGCACAAAATATAAGTAAATATGTAAACATTTGAGCATTAAAGAAAAGCAATTATGACTGTAAATAGAATTCACGGATTGTGTGTTGGCCTATGCGACACTAGGACAAGTCTTAGTTGTCCCATTGAGCTGGTGTAAGAGATGCATTCATTGACATGCATCCAAAATATACACATACATATACTACTTTCAGTTATCAAACTTCTAAATCTAATTTATCATATTACGAAGATATCATTATGTAAAACATACAATACATATTCCTTAAGCAAACCTAAAAGACTAAAAAAAATAAAAAAAAATAACACAAAGTGATAGTAGGGAGTGATGTACTTACGAATCAGATTACAAAACATCTGAAGATATTGACATATTCTTTTTTTTATAATAACGTTTTAAAAGAAGCTCTGTTTCGTTTGTAGAAAAGCCTAACTAAATTCATAAGCAGGAAGAGCCATCATCATGATTATTTATTATTCCCAGATTATGTATAGTAAAATAAAGTATGCATATGAGAAAAATATTAAGAATTCATCCTATCTTCTCTGAAACTAAACAATCTCGTTCATTATTTTACGAAGATACTTCTCAATAACCCTTTTCGTATCAATATCACACATATCATTATGTAACCATGGTTATAAAATAGCTACCATGGTACATAAAATACATATTCCTTAAACAAACCTAAATAAGACTAAAAAAAGAGTTCAACACAAAAGTGATAGTAGGGAGTGATGTACTTGTGAATCAAATTACAAAAAATCTGAAAGCAAATCTTGCCTTCATTAGATGTATTATATCTTATTGAAATACTTATTGCTGAGGATGAATCAAACTACTTATACTTAGCCACACATCTTCTCAGGCTTTTTAGGAAATCAAACCTGTGATGGTCATAGAGTCATATCGTGGAATTGAAAAGATTGCAGATAGGATGATTGTATTAGCTACTCAAGCTTACTTATGCGTGTTCGGTTTTGTATTTCTGAAGCTCTTCTTCAGCACAAATGAGCCTATGGACACACACAAAAAGAAGAATCAATGTTTGGATTCTAGACTACAACCTGAAAGAAAAGTATCTCACAAGGAGATGCTTTCGATGGTGGGAGATTTTCGAAGTTACTTGCCTCCACTGCAGGTCGGTTATGTCATGGAGCAACTCTTTCTCTCTTTCGTGTGCTGCTTCAAGCTGTGATTCAACAGAAGAACAATTCTGCTGAGTTCCAATTTTGTTGGAGGAATATGAATCAACATTTTTTACTTCTTGGTGACGATTACAATACCATTGATTTCTCAGTAGGGACTACACTAGGTTGTTGTACGTTTCCTGGTTCAACTGAACGTCCGTCTACCTCGGAGAAATAAAAGAAATTCAAATCCCGTGGCAAAAAAAATGTTATCAATCAGAAGGGTGAATGGAGACAGAAATTAACCTGTCAACTCTCTGTTGGTGAGTACTTTCATCATATGCAGAATGTTTTCCTGTTTTAGGGACGATGTAGATCATGTAATGAAATTTTTTCATCTTTAATAGATATAAAGAAAGGGACTAAAAATCTAAGCAGCAAAAGGCATACCCTTTCCAATATATTGGTTTGCAGAACTGGATACACCAGCGGGTAAACGTATGAGCTGGTTAGTTGTGGTAAAGCGACATCAGATCCTAAAACAGAGGGAGGTGGAGAAGCAGCAGAATGTTGGCAGAGCACCTACATAACCGCAATAATGTAATTTTTTTCACAGAGTGAATAGCTGTGGTAATAGACATTGATTGTTTGGGTTTGCAGCTGATAAGGCTGACCTCGAAACTATTACAAACCTGCATGCTGTGACTCTTTTGCAAGATTGGAGATGGAACTACCACCTGATAAAGAGAAAGTGAATATGAATACAAATAAAAAACCTTTAAAACGTGAGCGCACAAACAAGAAACCGCATTTTTCCCTCTTAAAACCAAAAAAAGAAGAAGTTACCTTGTCGATGTCAAGATTTTCAGAAGTTACTTTAAAACGCCCTCTTTGCTGCACAACTGGCGGCTTTGATTTGTCGTCAGATTCATCTAGGCTCGCTGACACAAATATACCAGTTAGAAAAAGCATTGATCCACAGGGATGTTTAAATTGGATGCAAATATATACTTACATGCTGCTTTGGGTGGCTTAACAGCCATCTCTGTAGGTACTTCATCTTCTCCCACTGTATGATGTTCCCCAATGCAGGTTGACCCATTTTGAAGCTGATCTTGGGTTTTATCACTGGGAATTAACATATTAGCTTAACATTCAATATCACATACAGAGTACATGTATAATCAGTGAATATGAGCGTTGAAGTCAATTTTCTTTTTGAGTCTAGAATCAAAGAAAAATAACCTCAGGTTTTCAAATACTTTATAAGAGGCAGGTAACGGTTAAACAACAAGACTGAAAATCTCAACACAACAAAGGTCTTACAATAGCAGTGCATGTTAAAGGACTAACCTCTCTTCTTTACTGACACAGCTCCCTGCTAAGATCTCTGTTGCTTGATTGGTTGCAATAGATGTGGAATCCATTGATTTCCCGTTAATTGCATTCGTACTTGCAACAGTTGTATTACTTAAAGATAGATCCTCATTACGGGGAGAGGAATATACGTAGTTATCATAACTGGGGCTGGCAAGACTTGAATCATCATCAGATTTATCCCTGACCAACCAAAATATTGTTTGTTCAGTTTATTTACCTCTAGACATGTAGACAACGAAATGAAAATCCCAAATGGAGATCAACAGAGCTAAAATTAGGAGATAAACCTCGCGATACTCAGACTTCGGTGAATTAGGGGTTGGAGATACTTATTTGCCACTTGACCAATATCCTCCTGCAGAAATTAGGTTATAAAAAACCTTCAATACCTCGATTAAATAACAAACAAATATGGAACAGAGAGACATTTCCAGAACATTGTACTCTAGAAGCTGATAAAGATTTCTACAAGAGGACACCTGAGTCTCCGGTTGCATATCCTGTGAATCTAGAGCCTGCAACGAAGTTGTACTTCCCGATAAATTGTTCTCCGACAAGCCACAGTCTATGTCCTGGATCTGATGGAAATAAGAACATCATAATATGAAGCACAGTGAACTTTACAGTTGGCTATTTTATATGAGCTAGAGGAGACCAAACTTATACCAATGAAGCTTGGGCTTTCATGTCATCGAGATTGAAATTCCACCCACTGATACCTCTCTTATATTCATTCTGCATGTTACTATGACAAGAGTTTAAAGGCCGAATACTCTGCAGAAATTTGGAACTGGAAAACAAAATTCAAAGATTTAAGCCAAAATTGGAAGCTGGAAACACAAACCTGCGACAATTCCTCCTTCTCTCCATCTGCCATTTTCTCTTGTGCAAGCATATCTTCTTCCTTTTTCTGCATGTAGAAAGCATATCCCCATCAGTTTTGGTCATAAGTTGCTGATTGATAAAATTGAACAGCTATGGGATATCTACTTAGTTCTACAAATCCAACCTTAATTGCCTGAACACGATTAACAAGATCTGGTAATCCATCCAGAAGTTTTCTTGCAAGGTAATCGCTTGACCTTGCTTGCTTGAAAAACGAATGCTTTAACAACTTTTTCGCAGATGGGCGTTTGGAAGGGTCTTTGACTAGACAACTAGCAATCATCTGCTTGAAAGACTGAAAATACCAGGAAAAGAGGAAAAATTGAGAAGATATAAGCCAACATATCTGAAGAGGATGTATAGTATTGATTGACACCAGGAGTATACCCTTGAAAACTTCTTATCTCTTTCGTAATCCAGCCCAGGTGGTGCATTTTGCAAGGTCATAAGCAGAACCTGAAACCAGATGTGTATTAGAATTGAACTAAAAACTTTGGAGCTGAAATCTAGATATCACAAGGCTATGAACCTTCATTGGTGGATATTTAGAGAAAGGAGCGTGGCCATGTGCAAGCTCTAGCCCAGTTATACCAAACGACCAAATATCAGCCCTGAAGTTGATGTTCCAAGTAAGAAATACTATAAAGTCCTCTACTAAACATAAGCAAATAGAATGATATAAACTTTGAATAGGAGGCCTAACTTACTTGAAGTCATAACCATGTAGCTGCTCCATAACTTCAGGTGCCATCCTGTGAAAACAAGAAACAGTAGGTTATGCACAAGAGAACTAAATTCAAACTGTTAAAGTCCTCCACACACAATAAAAAAAGGAAGAAGAAGAAAAGTGTTGGGGACAGTGGTAACCACCACCGAGTACTTACCAGCAAGGTGTTCCAACAAATGTGTTCCTCGTCCGTTGCCTATCACCTGAATCAAAGAGACAGGCTGATACACCAAAATCTCCTAACTTGATTGCACCACGAGCACCGAGCAGAATATTTCCCGCCTGAAACGAAGGACAATCGATATGATGCCATTACTTATGTTTTTATCAAGATATAAGAATAGGAAAGTAAAATTCACAGCATCACTTGATCATGAACACTATTCATAAATACAAAATTACAACTAGAGGATGTCCATAAGGGTTGAATTACTAACTTTGACATCACGATGTATGTGGCCATGCTGATGGAGATAGTCTAAGCCCTTCAAGGCCTCACGCAATATTGTCGCTATAATAGTTTCTTCAAAGCCATCAGGATAGGCAGCTTTTAGTATGTGAAGACAAGAACCACCAGACATGTATGGCATGACGACCCACAAATTGTGGTCACTAACAAAAGAGCAATGTGATTTCAACACATTGGGATGATCGACAAGCATCATCGTCTGCGCTTCACGAGAAATATTGTTCTGCCAACAAACAAAAAAAAACGTAATTAGCTTAGCCAATGGAAAAATGCACAAAAAAAGAGAGGCAAGCAAGAGAAGAATCACCAGATCGCAGTTATCTCGTTCAAAATCAAGAATTTTAATAGCAACGACTTCATCGAAGGGGATACACAAGGCACGATGCACTAAAGCACTGCAACCTTGTCCGATCACCTCGTAGAGGGTGTAATGCTCTGCCCCAATCGGATGCTTCTTCTTCTCCATTGTGGTCTCTAGATCCTTGTTTCACTAGACCAAGGCTTAACATCAAAGTTCCAAATTTGGAAAAAAACGATTCTGGAATCAACTTTTTGGGAGAGAATCAAAGATTTACCTGGAAACTCAAACGCAGCTGGCTAGATTTGCTAATTCCAGTCGAGTAAAGTAATCTACAGAATAAATTTAATTAGGAAACAAAACAAGATTAAAAGGAAGGGGGAAGGAAGAATTGATCTTTACCGTCAAAATCACGACATGAATGGAAAAAAATAATGAGAAATTTAAGAATAGATTAATGAGGAGTGAGGGAAAAGGAAAGAGATGGATATCGTGCTGATGAAGATAATCAGGACGATCTTATGGAACCTCTCTTCCCTTTGCTTTTTCGTTGCACTTTCTCTCCAAATTTTCCAGAGAAAGATAATTGAAACGAAAACGAGAGAGTTACAATCGGATCGCCGCTCAATTTTGAGAGAAACTTTTTGGGATGTGAATATTGTGAATCCCGCCACTTTAGGTCTGTTTTACCCTTTTCTCTTCAAACTTCAAATTTCCTTATTTGATAATAAATCAAATATTTATCCAACCAAACAAAACTCACCCGTTTCATTAAATACTTAACCACTATAAATCTCAAATCATAAAATGATTGAACTAATACCCTAATAGCCGGCTAAGTCACCGGTTTCGCCTGAACCATATGAAACCGAGATGTCATTTTGTTAAGTCTGTCTTGCTACTAAATAATTGTACCAAACAAATCGGTTTACCGGTTTGTCTAGGCTAATAGACTAGTAGCATCTTAATTGTTCTCTTTCAACATCGTAATATCCGTGAATTGCTAATAAATCACAACGATAACATAGCAAAGTTTAGTTATGATAAGTATCTATTATACTTTATATTTATCCCCTCCAGAATTACGTGATCACACTTTGCATCTTTGCTCACACAAATTTTTTTTCACAAACGTAACAACTGCACGAATCGTAAGAAAACGCAAACGGATAAAACAAAATTCCAGAAAAACATATAAAAAAAGACCCTAAAGTCAGGGAGAGATAAATCCCACGACAGTACAGTGATTCTGATAAGATCCACGAGTAAAGCAGGATTTAGATGAAAAAGGCCAAAACTTTTTCTCATAGAAATTGTTTTGGAAACTCAGTCTTCAAAATCTACCGAGTTCTCCAATAGATAGTTAGCTGCCAATTCCTCGTTACGGTCACATGCCAGGAAGGCTTCTATTACTAAGGCTCTATCAAATCCCATTGCCTCGAGCTGTTAGAGAGGTCATAGACAATGTAGTTAAGAAGGGTTGCAAGAAAAAAAAAAAATGAAAACAGAGTGTCCCACAATTAGTGGTGTTTTACCCGTTGAATTGCTTCTTGCTCTGCTTGGGTAACGTTAATGGCATGTGGCATTTCTTGCTCGGGTTGATCGAAACTGTCTGCATCCCTGATGGGTTTTGTTTCAAGTTTTTGGAATCAGCATATATAGTTTAATGATCGATAAGAAAAACTATGGAAGCATACAATTACATCTGGCAGAACCTTAGACTGCAATAAACTGATTGGAAGACTCACCCGTCAGATCCGTCATAAGGTTCGTTTACTAACTGAAGAAACTCTGCCTGATTCTCTTGGATTAGCCTTAGAAGCTGAGGGTTTTGCTTTCCAAGTTCCTGAAGCATGGGCTGGTAACAAAAAGCAGCGGTTTTCAACACAAGACGCTCAGAATCAGTGAGATGTCTTACAAACTACCAGACCAGAATAAATAAAACTAGACCAGTCTTACCTGGAGAATTTGAGGGTTGGAATGGACCATGGTACGTAATTGTTGGAACTAATACAATAGCAAATACAAGAGGATAGGTATGTGAATTAATTTCACCAAAGTAAGAACAAACAGTCAAACCATGTAAAAACATCTAACATATCATCCCTTGTTATATTGGCTATAATAGAAAAAACCTTTCCCCTTAGGTTGATGAAATGTGGTTCCAACCAATCTAAATGCCCATCTTTTCATATCTATGATCGTTCACTCAATATCATGACTGATGAGGATAGATTTAAATGGTCAAAATAAATAACTTTGAAATGAGGAGAGATGCGGATAATATTAGAATAGTAACCTGATCATTGTTTCTAAGAAATTCAAGCGTCCCAAGATCGCCAGTGCCACCAGCAGCAACTGTTTCCTGGGGAAATTAAACCATAAAGTGAGAAGGTAACTCAATATACCTATCAACTCTTTTGGATACACACATAATACTAAATACCTGAGGGAATAAATCCAAAGGAGATGAGTTAGGACCTCCAGATGCAGGTGCGACGGGGGCTGCACCAGATCCTGCCACCTGAGCCTCAGGTACTGGCACAGCTATTTCAGCAGTTTCAGGGATTCCCTACAATATAAATGATGTCAATAATTTCATCATTTAACCCTTAGGGAATAATGTCACAGAGAGAGCCCGTACAGAGTACAGATAATCCACTGCTCTCTCAGGGTTGTTATAAGCTGCACGAAGTGCACGGGTAACTGTTTCTTTGTCCCAGCTTCCGCCTCCCATTTCCATTAATTGTTGCACCAATAACTCATTACGATTGCCACTAACCAATGTTGAAGCATCTTGTCCATAGGTGTCAGTCTGTGCCCTGCCACATACCATTCAACTGAGGAGATTATAGTGTATCAATGAAATCAAGAACAAATAAGTTATACAACATATACTATAGCCATAAAAGGGGGCAGTAGGCAAGAAGCGCGGAAGAAAAAAATGAAAACGTAGACAAGAAAAGGATAGTAAAAAACTCTTCTCCAAAGAAGCTCACTTTTTAATAATAAAACTTACGCTGGTTGTTCATGAGCATGAATAGGTGAAGCAGTCACAGCTGTGGACTGGGTTGCAGATAGAACTGCAGGCTGATTTTCCAATAAGAGCATGTATTAAACAACGGAACAAGCTACTTATCGCATATTTCCACAAGTATGCAAGAAAATTACCGTAGTCGAAGATGTGTTAGACGTAATAGTAGCGGAAGCAGGCTGTGAAATAGAAGAAGGATTTTCCACTCAGAAAAATCAGACAAAACCAGCGATGTGCAAAAATATGAGAAATAAATAAGCTACCTGAATCGATGATTGACCAGCTGAACCTGCAGTCCTGCTCTACAGTTCATCATAAACAAAGATAAGGACAATGTCAGTGCCATGAAAAGCTAAGTGTTTCATAGCAAGGGAACAATCATGAAAGAGACATCTAGCAACATATGCCCAAGAACAGCTTTTATCCTTGTCTAAGTCAGTCCGAGCAAAGAACAGAATATACAACGGTTACAGTTCTTCTCTTAGTATCTCTTCAAACATTTCATTTGTTTAGGAATAAACTAATGATCTAAGCTTCCACTAAAAAATTATATAATTGAATATGATCTTTGAATAGGTACCTTGCTAAGCATGACGACAAGAAAACCTTCCTCGGTAACCTTATTCTCCACCAAAGTGGTTTCATCTTTCAAAACTTTTCCGTTATGAATCAACAACTGCTGCCCACATGGATAATTGTCTTTTCCTTGAGAATCCTCTATATTCTTCTTCACCGCCATTATCTTTAAAAACAAGCACATCATATGATTGACAAACTTCAAGAATATATAATTCACCACACAATTGTAAACATTCGATTACAAAACATTCAAAATTTTGGATCTGATGCTATTTATGTGTGGAACCTACTTTTCTCTACTCTCCTATGCGAAATTACTCATTTTCCTGCCCGAGGAAAGTGGAAAAGACGAGAACTAACCGTATCGGAGGACTGGACCCTAATTTCAAACTGACGACCCATTAGAGTCTTAACGGTGAGCTTCATCGATCGGAAAATATGAAATCCAAGGAGCTCGCTCGATAAATTCCCGGCGAGAATCGACGGCGAAGACAGATAGAGACCTTAAAAAGCACTGTTCAAGAGATCGAGAGCGACGCAGCCGACGCTACAGAAAAGCCGACCGTAGTTACACAGTAACAGTGCGTTTCGGATTTTAAAACGCGGCAAGAGATCTCCATGTGCAATCCACGTGACACATGCCCTGACATATAATGATAACACTCCGATTTTCCTTTTTAATTCTTTTCCTTTTTGTTAAAAGATAATTTTCCTTCTTATTTTAATTTTTAGCTAATTAGTTTTAAACAGACGTTAATCTAGTTCATCTTCGGACCAGAAAAAATGTTAAAATTAAACACCATAATCTTTTGATACCGAGACCCATAACAAGTTGAAATTTTATTTCACCTTCTTTGAGTGTGACAAATATACCATTTGAACTATCAAATCATATGTCAAGTAGTTTTCCTTTTTACTGCTCTTATTGAAACTACTCCCCCATTTTTAAAGCAATTTTCCATAACTATAGTAAATTACAATGTCGATTACAATATCTTTTTACACAAGGAAGTCGAAAATACTTATATCACAGAAGATCTTCAAGCAAGGCCCATAGACTGATATTTGCCCTAGAGTTCAAGCCGGAAACAAAATTCTCCATCCAAACTTAATAAACTTAGATCAAGTAATGATCTACTTATACTGCACCAGACAATTCGTACAAGGAAGAAACAAAACGCGCCAAACAGATATAGAGCCCATTAGTAGCCCAATAATCCCTTATTTTAATATTCAAAAAAAAAAAACTGGCGGCTTGGGTCCACTATACATGTGACATTTTTGAATCATTAACATTACATTATATATGTAGTCATGAAATGTCGGTCGAAGTGGCAAATAACTCAATT
The DNA here is from genome assembly GCA_039880935.1 of Streptanthus diversifolius. Lineage (NCBI taxonomy): Eukaryota > Viridiplantae > Streptophyta > Magnoliopsida > Brassicales > Brassicaceae > Streptanthus > Streptanthus diversifolius. The sequence continues at coordinate 715,849 of JAXGFM010000015.1, read as the reverse complement.
GCAGAACACCACCCAACACGCATTCTCTCTCTGTTTTTTTTTTTTTAAAATCATTTTCCTTAATTATCGGTATTTGTAACGGACTACAATGTTCTTTTGAGCTTTTGACAAACCACGTTTACCGGCGAAAATCGCCTCATGCTTTAGCCGTAACTCGACGGAGGCGAGATCTAGCATTTAGCCACGCCACGCCACGCCGATCTGCTATTGGGAGCTGCCGAGGATTTTGTTTCCTCCGATATTAGTTTATTTTTTCTTTGTCGGTTTCCATTGATGTCGGAGCTGTAATCAACTGTTCTTTTTCTCCAGATCTCTAATCTTTTTCGTTTAGCTCTCTCTGTCTCGCCGGTTCGTTATCTTTTTCCCTGATTGGATCTGTTTCCTTGATTTATTTGCTTTTTGAGTTTTCTTCGATTCAATCGTTTAATTCCGATTTTCTCCGTAGAGTTTCTCTATCCACGTTGTATTGAAGATTTTCGTGATAAATGGGTGATTTTGATTGATTAACCTCGTCGGCACATATCAAAACATAGTTTTTTTTTTTTTTTTTAAATGTCCCTCATGGTGGCTTCAAGGAAAATGATTTTCAAATTTGGAAATGGTAAAAGCTGAATAAATGGTTTATGAACGAACAATTCACAATTTTCAATTAACCAATTGTATTCTCTTGCAAAAGCTTTTTTTTTTTTGGTTTTTGTCTGAACTCAAACTCATCTGTCATTACAGGTTGGTGTTTAAGCTAGAAAGATCGATTTTCGAAGCGATGGTTCTTGATGGGATTGTATCATCACCATTACGGAGGCCACACGCGCTAAAGAAGCAATGGGAGGACTTGGGTAGCTGCTCAACTGTTGTCCAGAGGCATCGCTTCCTTTTAACCGCTATGGTACTTTTGGCATTCCTCTGCACCATCTATATCTACTTTGCCGTCACATTAGGCGCTAGGCACTTGTCCTGTTCGGAGATGACCGGGAAAGAGAAGGCTATGTGTCAAATGGAACACGTCCAAGCCAGTTTCTCTAAAGGGAAACTGAAATTCTTGTAGTGTCAGCCAAAGCTGATACGGATTTTAAAACATTTGTTTTCTTTTGTCCCTCTAATGCAATGTGTGTTGTGTGTAACGTCAGCCTAAAAGAATGGCTTATGTTCGATAAGAATGTACACTTTCTTATTTTATACTTGGATTATGTCCCAAGTTATTCCACGATTATTGTACAAATGATTCTTTTGTAATGGAATGTAATGATAAAGTCTTTGATGACAATCTAAAGGTACATTCCTCTTTTTGCAGCTTCGATCAATCAATGTTCCAATTGCTTACATTTTCTATTTTCTCTGAGATTATTTTTCATTTTCACTTTCCGCTGGCTATTGGAAGACAATCTCCCGCTTGACTGTGTATACAAATCAAAAGATGTGTCTGCTGCTCCTATTCGGGTCATCCAGTTAATTTACAATTCCGGATTAAGTTCCACTGAGTATCCAAAGATGATCCTAGAGAGGAGAGGGAAAGAGAGGAAAAGTAGCGTTGTCTTGTCTTTATCCGCCGTTCAATTGTTTCTTGATTGTGACAGGATGTGAAAGGTCCTCAGACTGTTGCTTACAATTTACCAAACGATGAGAAAATAGTCAAAGATAGAGGAACAGCAATGGTTATGCTCAAAAACGTTCAAGAAGCAAAGTAGTGTTCCTTCTTCCTCTATGTTTTATCTGTAATTGGTCTCACGCCTTACTTCTTACTAAGCCTTTTCTTTTACAGGTTTGAACATATTCTAAAGCCTATAGCTGAAATCATCATCATTTGCCATGAGTGTTGACATGGCATTGGTCCGCATACTATAACACTTCCTGATGGTCAAACATCCACAGTGAGAAAGGTTTTACTTCTTTCTGCATCTTATAAGAATCTTTTGTCCTGCGATCACGTACTAACCACAAAATAACTTGTAGTGTGATCTTTTCGTGTCCCTTGTCTTTTCATTTGATCCAGGAACTGCAAGAAGTTGATTCTGCAATGGAAGAAGCAAAGGAAGATATAGTTGGTCTTTGGGCACTAAAGTTTCTCATCACCAAGGTCTATAAACATCTTTACTAGTTAACGAAGCTTGGTTCATCTAATTCCAATCTACAAAACCTTGATTTATCTCAAGAGTCAAATTCTCTATAATCCGTTGTCTACTTAATTGAACCACTGTTTACCGATCTGTTTCTGTATGTGAATCGACAGGGTCTGCTCTCGAAGAGTATGGAGGAGAGTATGTATGTTTCTTTCCTAGCTGGATGCTTTCGATCTATTCGTTTTGGTCTCACTGAAGCTCACGGGTAATGAATGATACAGATAATCTCTGCCTTGTATAATCCAACCTCCTATATGTATAGCTCCTGATATGATTATATCTTCCCACTTCAAGAAAGGGCAAGCGTTGCAATTTAACTGGTTGTATGAGAAAGGAGCCTTTGTTTTCCACAAGGAATCTACTTTCTCGGTTGGTTTCGCTAAGGTATCCCATTCGAGTTCTTGTTTTCTCCATTAAAAGTTTCTGATTCTTCATATCCAAAATCTAAAGTTTCTATCTTATTTTTCCGCATTAAAAGGTAGAAGATGCAGTTGAGAGCTTAAGCAATGAGATACTCACAATTCAGGGACGAGGTGACAAAAAGGCAGCAACATTGCTTTTAAATAACTACTGCATTATCATTGGACTTTGGACTTTGGATTTTAGGCTTTGAGATTTGGGCTTTGGGATTTGGGCTTTGGGCTTAGGGAATGTGAGGAGTCCTATTTTTTGACGACTGAAAATGAGATTTTATCCGCGAATATTCTAGTCAAAACGGTTACAACCGCTTGCGGAATTTTCGGGATTTCCTCCACAAAATCGGGATTTTATCCTTGAATATTCTAGTCAAAACGGTTACAACCGCTTGCGGAATTTTCGGGATTTCCTCCAAAAAGTCGGGATTTTATTCTCGAATATTCTAGTCAAAACGGTTACAACCGCTTGCGAATTTTTCGGGATTTCCTCCGAAAATCGGGATTTTATCCCAAAAATCCTCTAATCACTTCCTCCCTATAAATAGAGAGCTAAAGCAGTCATTCGAGATATCCTGAGCAATTCAATATTCTCAAAAACCCTAAAAATTGCCTACTCTCTAAATTCACAGAAAAAGGTTATACTCTCTCATATTTGTTTCTATCTTTCAGAAACGATTCTAGTTCTTGAGTATATCGTAGATACTGTGTTCGCAGATTCCGAATTCGAGTGTTGCGAATCGGTCTATAAAAGGTTGTATCCTAGGATTCAAAAGGCGTATTAAAACCGTAGCACTATGGGCGCTTTATTGAGTTAAGACTGTAGGAGCTATAAAACCGAATAAGAAATTATTATTTGATATTTATAATAAAATAAGAAATCAATTTGTAGATATCACGATTTATAAAACATTTTTTAAGAAATCCGGAAAGGAGGCGAGATCCGTTCCGTTTCATTTGGTTTCGTTTCGTTTTTGTCCTGTTCTGTCATGTTCTGTCCTGTTTTGTTATGTTATGTTATGTTATATTCTGTCCTATTCGTTTTTGTTCTGTTCTGTTCTCTTCTCTTCTCTTCTATTATGTTATGTTCTGTTCTGTTCTGTCTTGTTCTGTTCTGTTCTGTTCTGTCATGTTCTGTTCTGTTCTGTCATGTTATGTTCTGTTCTGTTCTGTCATGTTATGTTATGTTCTGTTCTGTCATGTTATGTTATGTTCTGTTCTATTCTAATTCTAATTCTATTTCTAATTCTATTCTAATTCTATTCTAATTCTATTATAATTATAATTCTAATTCTATTCTATTTCTAATTCTATTTCTAATTCTATTCTATTTCTAATTCTATTTCTAATTCTTTTTTTATTTCTAATTCTAATTCTAATTCTATTCTAATTCTAATTCTAATTCTAATTCTAATTCTATTCTAATTCTATTCTAATTCTAATTCTATTCTAATTTTATTCTAATTCTAATTCTATTCTAATTCTATTCTAATTCTATTTTTAATTCTATTTCTAATTCCAATCTAATTCTAATTCTATTCTAATTCTATTCTAATTCTAATTCTATTCTAATTATAATTCTATATCTAATTCTAATTCTAATTCTATTTCGAATTCTAATTCTATTTCTAATTTTAATCTAATTCTAATTCTATTCTAATTCTAATTCTATTTCTAATTCTATTCTATTCTGTTATATTCTATTCTATTCTATTCTATTTTATTCTATTCTATTTCTGTTTCTATTTCTATTTCTAATTCTAATTCTAATTCTAATCTAATTCTAATTCTATTCTAATTCTTACTCTATTCTAATTCTTTTCTAATTTTATTTTTAATTCTATTTCTAATTCTAATTCTAATTCTACTCTAATTCTAATTCTAATTCTATTTCTATTTCTAATTCTAATTTTATTCTAATTTTAATTCTAATTATAATTCTAATTCTAATTCTATTCTAATTCTATTCTAATTCTATTCTAATTCTATTCTAATTCTAATTCTAATTCTATTCTATTTCTAATTCTATTTCTAATTCTAATTCTATTCTAATTCTATTCTAATTCTATTCTAATTCTATTTCTAATTATAATTCTAATTCTAATTCTATTTTAATTCTAATTCTAATTCTATTTCTATTTCTAGTTCTAATTCTAATTCTAATTCTAATTCTATTTTAATTCTAATTCTATTCTATTTCTAATTCTAATTCTATTCTAATTCTAATTCTATTCTAATTCTATTCTAATTCTAATTCTAATTCTATTTCTAATTCTATTCTAATTCTATTCTATTTCTAATTCTAATTTTATTCTAATTCTATTCTAATTCTATTCTAATTTTATTCTAATTCTAATTCTATTCTAATTCTAATTCTATTTCTAATTATATTTCTATTTCTATTTTTAATTCTAATTTTATTCTAATTCTAATTCTAATTCTATTCTAATTCTATTATAATTCCAATATAATTCTATTATAATTATATTCTAACTCTAATTCTTTTCTAATTCTATTCTAATTATATTCTAATTCTATTCTAATGCTATTCTAATTATATTCTAATTCTATTCTAATTCTATTCTAATTCTAATTCTAATTCTAATTCTTTTCTAATTCTAATTCTATTTCTAATTATATTCTAATTCTATTATAATTCTAATTCTATTCTAATTCTATTCTAATTCTAATTCTATTCTAATTCTATTCTAATTCTATTTCTAATTCTATTTCTAATTCTAATTCTAATTCTAATTCTAATTCTAATTCTAATCTAATTCTAATTCTATTCTAATTCTTACTCTATTCTAATTCTATTCTAATTCTATTTCTAATTCTATTTCTAATTCTAATTCTTTTCTAATTCTAATTCTAATTCTATTCTAATTCTATTCTAATTATATTCTAATTATATTCTAATTCTATTCTAATTCTATTCTAATTCTAATTATATTCTAATTCTAATTATATTTTAATTCTAATTATATTTTAATTCTATTCTAATTCTATTCTAATTCTATTCCTAATTCTAATTCTATTCTAATTCTAATTCTATTTCTAATTCTAATTCTAATTCTTATCTAATTCTAATTCTATTTTAATTCTTACTCTATTCTAATTCTATTCTAATTATATTTCTAATTCTATTTCTAATTCTAATTCTATTCTAATTCTAATTCTAATTCTATTCTAATTCTATTCTAATTCTATTCTAATTCTAATTCTATTTCTAATTCTATTTCTATTTCTATTTCTAATTCTATTCTAATTCTATTTCTAATTCTAATTCTATTCTAATTCTATTATAATTCTATTATAATTCTATTCTAATTCTAATTCTATTCTAATTCTATTCTAATTCTAATATAATTCTATTATAATTATATTCTAATTCTAATTATATTCTAATTCTATTCTAATTATATTCAAATTCTATTCTAATTCTAATTCTAATTCTAATTCTTTTCTAATTCTAATTCTATTTCTAATTATATTCTAATTATATTCTAATTCTAATTCTATTCTAATTCTATTCTACTTCTAATTCTATTCTAATTCTATTCTAATTATATTTCTAATTCTATTTCTAATTCTAATTCTATTCTATTTCTAATTCTAATTCTATTCTAATTCTATTCTAATTCTATTCTAATTCTAATTCTATTTCTAATTCTATTTCTATTTCTATTTCTAATTCTATTCTAATTCTTACTCTATTCTAATTCTTTTCTAATTTTATTTTTAATTCTATTTCTAATTCTAATTCTAATTCTACTCTAATTCTAATTCTAATTCTATTTCTATTTCTAATTCTAATTCTATTCTAATTTTAATTCTAATTATAATTCTAATTCTAATTCTATTCTAATTCTATTCTAATTCTATTCTAATTCTATTCTAATTCTAATTCTAATTCTATTCTATTTCTAATTCTATTTCTAATTCTAATTCTATTCTAATTCTATTCTAATTCTATTCTAATTCTATTTCTAATTATAATTCTAATTCTAATTCTATTCTAATTCTAATTCTAATTCTATTTCTATTTCTAGTTCTAATTCTAATTCTAATTCTAATTCTATTTTAATTCTAATTCTATTCTATTTCTAATTCTAATTCTATTCTAATTCTAATTCTATTCTAATTCTATTCTAATTCTAATTCTAATTCTATTTCTAATTCTATTCTAATTCTATTCTATTTCTAATTCTAATTTTATTCTAATTCTATTCTAATTCTATTCTAATTTTATTCTAATTCTAATTCTATTCTAATTCTAATTCTATTTCTAATTATATTTCTATTTCTATTTTTAATTCTAATTTTATTCTAATTCTAATTCTAATTCTATTCTAATTCTATTATAATTCCAATATAATTCTATTATAATTATATTCTAACTCTAATTCTTTTCTAATTCTATTCTAATTATATTCTAATTCTATTCTAATGCTATTCTAATTATATTCTAATTCTATTCTAATTCTATTCTAATTCTAATTCTAATTCTAATTCTTTTCTAATTCTAATTCTATTTCTAATTATATTCTAATTCTATTCTAATTCTAATTCTATTCTAATTCTATTCTAATTCTAATTCTATTCTAATTCTATTCTAATTCTATTTCTAATTCTATTTCTAATTCTAATTCTAATTCTAATTCTAATTCTAATTCTAATCTAATTCTAATTCTATTCTAATTCTTACTCTATTCTAATTCTATTCTAATTCTATTTCTAATTCTATTTCTAATTCTAATTCTTTTCTAATTCTAATTCTAATTCTATTCTAATTCTATTCTAATTATATTCTAATTATATTCTAATTCTATTCTAATTCTATTCTAATTCTAATTATATTCTAATTCTAATTATATTTTAATTCTAATTATATTTTAATTCTATTCTAATTCTATTCTAATTCTATTCCTAATTCTAATTCTATTCTAATTCTAATTCTATTTCTAATTCTAATTCTAATTCTTATCTAATTCTAATTCTATTTTAATTCTTACTCTATTCTAATTCTATTCTAATTATATTTCTAATTCTATTTCTAATTCTAATTCTATTCTAATTCTAATTCTAATTCTATTCTAATTCTATTCTAATTCTATTCTAATTCTAATTCTATTTCTAATTCTATTTCTATTTCTATTTCTAATTCTATTCTAATTCTATTTCTAATTCTAATTCTATTCTAATTCTATTATAATTCTATTATAATTCTATTCTAATTCTAATTCTATTCTAATTCTATTCTAATTCTAATATAATTCTATTATAATTATATTCTAATTCTAATTATATTCTAATTCTATTCTAATTATATTCAAATTCTATTCTAATTCTAATTCTAATTCTAATTCTTTTCTAATTCTAATTCTATTTCTAATTATATTCTAATTATATTCTAATTCTAATTCTATTCTAATTCTATTCTACTTCTAATTCTATTCTAATTCTATTCTAATTATATTTCTAATTCTATTTCTAATTCTAATTCTATTCTATTTCTAATTCTAATTCTATTCTAATTCTATTCTAATTCTATTCTAATTCTAATTCTATTTCTAATTCTATTTCTATTTCTATTTCTAATTCTATTCTAATTCTATTTCTAATTCTAATTCTATTCTAATTCTATTTCTAATTCTATTTCTAATTCTAATTCTAATTCTAATTCTAATTCTAATTCTAATCTAATTCTAATTCTATTCTAATTCTTACTCTATTCTAATTCTATTCTAATTCTATTTCTAATTCTATTTCTAATTCTAATTCTATTCTAATTCTAATTCTAATTCTATTCTAATTCTATTCTAATTATATTCTAATTATATTCTAATTCTATTCTAATTCTATTCTAATTCTAATTATATTCTAATTCTAATTATATTTTAATTCTAATTATATTTTAATTCTATTCTAATTCTATTCTAATTCTATTCCTAATTCTAATTCTATTCTAATTCTAATTCTATTTCTAATTCTAATTCTAATTCTTATCTAATTCTAATTCTATTTTAATTCTTACTCTATTCTAATTCTATTCTAATTATATTTCTAATTCTAATTCTATTCTATTTCTAATTCTAATTCTATTCTAATTCTATTCTAATTCTATTCTAATTCTAATTCTATTTCTAATTCTATTTCTATTTCTATTTCTAATTCTATTCTAATTCTATTTCTAATTCTATTTCTATTCTAATTCTATTATAATTCTATTATAATTCTATTCTAATTCTAATTCTATTCTAATTCTATTCTAATTCTAATATAATTCTATTATAATTATATTCTAATTCTAATTATATTCTAATTCTATTCTAATTATATTCAAATTCTATTCTAATTCTAATTCTAATTCTAATTCTTTTCTAATTCTAATTCTATTTCTAATTATATTCTAATTCTATTCTAATTCTATTTTAATTATATTTCTAATTCTATTTCTAATTCTAATTCTATTCTATTTCTAATTCTAATTCTATTCTAATTCTATTCTAATTCTATTCTAATTCTAATTCTATTTCTAATTCTATTTCTATTTCTATTTCTAATTCTATTCTAATTCTATTTCTAATTCTAATTCTATTCTAATTCTATTATAATTCTATTATAATTCTATTCTAATTCTAATTCTATTCTAATTCTATTCTAATTCTAATATAATTCTATTATAATTATATTCTAATTCTAATTATATTCTAATTATATTCAAATTCAAATTCTAATTCTATTCTAATTCTAATATAATTCTATTATAATTATATTCTAATTCTAATTATATTCTAATTCTATTCTAATTATATTCAAATTCTATTCTAATTCTAATTCTAATTCTAATTCTTTTCTAATTCTAATTCTATTTCTAATTATATTCTAATTATATTCTAATTCTAATTCTATTCTAATTCTATTCTACTTCTAATTCTATTCTAATTCTATTCTAATTCTATTTCTAATTCTATTTCTAATTCTAATTCTAATTCTATTCTAATTCTATTCTAATTCTAATTCTAATTCTATTCTAATTCTATTCTAATTCTAATTCTAATTCTATTCTAATTTTATTCTAATTCTAATTCTATTCTAATTCTATTCTAATTCTAATTCTATTCTAATTCTATTCTAATTCTAATTCTATTCTAATTATAATTCTATATCTAATTCTAATTCTAATTCTATTTCGAATTCTAATTCTATTTCTAATTTTAATCTAATTCTAATTCTATTCTAATTCTAATTCTAATTCTATTCTAATTCTTACTCTATTCTAATTCTTTTCTAATTTTATTTTTAATTCTATTTCTAATTCTAATTCTAATTCTACTCTAATTCTAATTCTAATTCTATTTCTATTTCTAATTCTAATTCTATTCTAATTTTAATTCTAATTATAATTCTATTCTAATTCTATTCTAATTCTAATTCTAATTCTATTCTATTTCTAATTCAATTTCTAATTCTAATTCTATTCTAATTCTATTCTAATTCTATTCTAATTCTATTTCTAATTATAATTCTAATTCTAATTCTATTCTAATTCTAATTCTAATTCTATTTCTATTTCTAGTTCTAATTCTAATTCTAATTCTAATTCTATTTTAATTCTAATTCTATTCTATTTCTAATTCTAATTCTATTCTAATTCTAATTCTATTCTAATTCTATTCTAATTCTAATTCTAATTCTATTTCTAATTCTATTCTAATTCTATTCTATTTCTAATTCTAATTTTATTCTAATTCTATTCTAATTCTATTCTAATTTTATTCTAATTCTAATTCTATTCTAATTCTAATTCTATTTCTAATTATATTTCTATTTCTATTTTTAATTCTAATTTTATTCTAATTCTAATTCTAATTCTATTCTAATTCTATTATAATTCCAATATAATTCTATTATAATTATATTCTAACTCTAATTCTTTTCTAATTCTATTCTAATTATATTCTAATTCTATTCTAATGCTATTCTAATTATATTCTAATTCTATTCTAATTCTATTCTAATTCTAATTCTAATTCTAATTCTTTTCTAATTCTAATTCTATTTCTAATTATATTCTAATTCTATTCTAATTCTAATTCTATTCTAATTCTATTCTAATTCTAATTCTATTCTAATTCTATTCTAATTCTATTTCTAATTCTATTTCTAATTCTAATTCTAATTCTAATTCTAATTCTAATTCTAATTCTAATCTAATTCTAATTCTATTCTAATTCTTACTCTATTCTAATTCTATTCTAATTCTATTTCTAATTCTATTTCTAATTCTAATTCTTTTCTAATTCTAATTCTAATTCTATTCTAATTCTATTCTAATTATATTCTAATTATATTCTAATTCTATTCTAATTCTATTCTAATTCTAATTATATTCTAATTCTAATTATATTTTAATTCTAATTATATTTTAATTCTATTCTAATTCTATTCTAATTCTATTCCTAATTCTAATTCTATTCTAATTCTAATTCTATTTCTAATTCTAATTCTAATTCTTATCTAATTCTAATTCTATTTTAATTCTTACTCTATTCTAATTCTATTCTAATTATATTTCTAATTCTATTTCTAATTCTAATTCTATTCTAATTCTAATTCTAATTCTAATTCTAATTCTATTCTAATTCTATTCTAATTCTAATTCTATTTCTAATTCTATTTCTATTTCTATTTCTAATTCTATTCTAATTCTATTTCTAATTCTAATTCTATTCTAATTCTATTATAATTCTATTATAATTCTATTCTAATTCTAATTCTATTCTAATTCTATTCTAATTCTAATATAATTCTATTATAATTATATTCTAATTCTAATTATATTCTAATTCTATTCTAATTATATTCAAATTCTATTCTAATTCTAATTCTAATTCTAATTCTTTTCTAATTCTAATTCTATTTCTAATTATATTCTAATTATATTCTAATTCTAATTCTATTCTAATTCTATTCTACTTCTAATTCTATTCTAATTCTATTCTAATTATATTTCTAATTCTATTTCTAATTCTAATTCTATTCTATTTCTAATTCTAATTCTATTCTAATTCTATTCTAATTCTATTCTAATTCAATTCTATTTCTAATTCTATTTCTATTTCTATTTCTAATTCTATTCTAATTCTATTTCTAATTCTAATTCTATTCTAATTCTATTTCTAATTCTATTTCTAATTCTAATTCTAATTCTAATTCTAATTCTAATTCTAATCTAATTCTAATTCTATTCTAATTCTTACTCTATTCTAATTCTATTCTAATTCTATTTCTAATTCTATTTCTAATTCTAATTCTATTCTAATTCTAATTCTAATTCTATTCTAATTCTATTCTAATTATATTCTAATTATATTCTAATTCTATTCTAATTCTATTCTAATTCTAATTATATTCTAATTCTAATTATATTTTAATTCTAATTATATTTTAATTCTATTCTAATTCTATTCTAATTCTATTCCTAATTCTAATTCTATTCTAATTCTAATTCTATTTCTAATTCTAATTCTAATTCTTATCTAATTCTAATTCTATTTTAATTCTTACTCTATTCTAATTCTATTCTAATTATATTTCTAATTCTAATTCTATTCTATTTCTAATTCTAATTCTATTCTAATTCTATTCTAATTCTAATTCTATTTCTAATTCTATTTCTATTTCTATTTCTAATTCTATTCTAATTCTATTTCTAATTCTAATTCTATTCTAATTCTATTATAATTCTATTATAATTCTATTCTAATTCTAATTCTATTCTAATTCTATTCTAATTCTAATATAATTCTATTATAATTATATTCTAATTCTAATTATATTCTAATTCTATTCTAATTATATTCAAATTCTATTCTAATTCTAATTCTAATTCTAATTCTTTTCTAATTCTAATTCTATTTCTAATTATATTCTAATTCTATTCTAATTCTATTCTAATTATATTTCTAATTCTATTTCTAATTCTAATTCTATTCTATTTCTAATTCTAATTCTATTCTAATTCTATTCTAATTCTATTCTAATTCTAATTCTATTTCTAATTCTATTTCTATTTCTATTTCTAATTCTATTCTAATTCTATTTCTAATTCTAATTCTATTCTAATTCTATTATAATTCTATTATAATTCTATTCTAATTCTAATTCTATTCTAATTCTATTCTAATTCTAATATAATTCTATTATAATTATATTCTAATTCTAATTATATTCTAATTATATTCAAATTCAAATTCTAATTCTATTCTAATTCTAATATAATTCTATTATAATTATATTCTAATTCTAATTATATTCTAATTCTATTCTAATTATATTCAAATTCTATTCTAATTCTAATTCTAATTCTAATTCTAATTCTTTTCTAATTCTAATTCTATTTCTAATTATATTCTAATTATATTCTAATTCTAATTCTATTCTAATTCTATTCTACTTCTAATTCTATTCTAATTCTATTCTAATTCTATTTCTAATTCTATTTCTAATTCTAATTCTAATTCTATTCTAATTCTATTCTAATTCTAATTCTAATTCTATTCTAATTCTATTCTAATTCTAATTCTATTCTAATTTTATTCTAATTCTAATTCTATTCTAATTCTATTCTAATTCTATTTTTAATTCTATTTCTAATTCCAATCTAATTCTAATTCTATTCTAATTCTATTCTAATTCTAATTCTATTCTAATTATAATTCTATATCTAATTCTAATTCTAATTCTATTTCGAATTCTAATTCTATTTCTAATTTTAATCTAATTCTAATTCTATTCTAATTCTAATTCTATTTCTAATTCTATTCTATTCTGTTATATTCTATTCTATTCTATTCTATTTTATTCTATTCTATTTCTGTTTCTATTTCTATTTCTAATTCTAATTCTAATTCTAATCTAATTCTAATTCTATTCTAATTTTTACTCTATTCTAATTCTTTTCTAATTTTATTTTTAATTCTATTTCTAATTCTAATTCTAATTCTACTCTAATTCTAATTCTAATTCTATTTCTATTTCTAATTCTAATTCTATTCTAATTTTAATTCTAATTATAATTCTAATTCTAATTCTATTCTAATTCTATTCTAATTCTATTCTAATTCTATTCTAATTCTAATTCTAATTTTATTCTATTTCTAATTCTATTTCTAATTCTAATTCTATTCTAATTCTATTCTAATTCTATTCTAATTCTATTTCTAATTATAATTCTAATTCTAATTCTATTCTAATTCTAATTCTAATTCTATTTCTATTTCTAGTTCTAATTCTAATTCTAATTCTATTTTAATTCTAATTCTATTCTATTTCTAATTCTAATTCTATTCTAATTCTAATTCTATTCTAATTCTATTCTAATTCTAATTCTAATTCTATTTCTAATTCTATTCTAATTCTATTCTATTTCTAATTCTAATTTTATTCTAATTCTATTCTAATTCTATTCTAATTTTATTCTAATTCTAATTCTATTCTAATTCTAATTCTATTTCTAATTATATTTCTATTTCTATTTTTAATTCTAATTTTATTCTAATTCTAATTCTAATTCTATTCTAATTCTATTATAATTCCAATATAATTCTATTATAATTATATTCTAACTCTAATTCTTTTCTAATTCTATTCTAATTATATTCTAATTCTATTCTAATGCTATTCTAATTATATTCTAATTCTATTCTAATTCTATTCTAATTCTAATTCTAATTCTAATTCTTTTCTAATTCTAATTCTATTTCTAATTATATTCTAATTCTATTCTAATTCTAATTCTATTCTAATTCTATTCTAATTCTAATTCTATTCTAATTCTATTCTAATTCTATTTCTAATTCTATTTCTAATTCTAATTCTAATTCTAATTCTAATTCTAATTCTAATCTAATTCTAATTCTATTCTAATTCTTACTCTATTCTAATTCTATTTCTAATTCTATTTCTAATTCTAATTCTATTCTAATTCTAATTCTAATTCTATTCTAATTCTATTCTAATTATATTCTAATTATATTCTAATTCTATTCTAATTCTATTCTAATTCTAATTATATTCTAATTCTAATTATATTTTAATTCTAATTATATTTTAATTCTATTCAAATTCTATTCTAATTCTATTCCTAATTCTAATTCTATTCTAATTCTAATTCTATTTCTAATTCTAATTCTAATTCTTATCTAATTCTAATTCTATTTTAATTCTTACTCTATTCTAATTCTATTCTAATTATATTTCTAATTCTATTTCTAATTCTAATTCTATTCTAATTCTAATTCTAATTCTATTCTAATTCTATTCTAATTCTATTCTAATTCTAATTCTATTTCTAATTCTATTTCTATTTCTATTTCTAATTCTATTCTAATTCTATTTCTAATTCTAATTCTATTCTAATTCTATTATAATTCTATTATAATTCTATTCTAATTCTAATTCTATTCTAATTCTATTCTAATTCTAATATAATTCTATTATAATTATATTCTAATTCTAATTATATTCTAATTCTATTCTAATTATATTCAAATTCTATTCTAATTCTAATTCTAATTCTAATTCTTTTCTAATTCTAATTCTATTTCTAATTATATTCTAATTATACTCTAATTCTAATTCTATTCTAATTCTATTCTACTTCTAATTCTATTCTAATTCTATTCTAATTATATTTCTAATTCTATTTCTAATTCTAATTCTATTCTATTTCTAATTCTAATTCTATTCTAATTCTATTCTAATTCTAATTCTATTTCTAATTCTATTTCTATTTCTATTTCTAATTCTATTCTAATTCTATTTCTAATTCTAATTCTATTCTAATTCTATTTCTAATTCTATTTCTAATTCTAATTCTAATTCTAATTCTAATTCTAATTCTAATCTAATTCTAATTCTATTCTAATTCTTACTCTATTCTAATACTATTCTAATTCTATTTCTAATTCTATTTCTAATTCTAATTCTATTCTAATTCTAATTCTAATTCTATTCTAATTCTATTCTAATTATATTCTAATTATATTCTAATTCTATTCTAATTCTATTCTAATTCTAATTATATTCTAATTCTAATTATATTTTAATTCTAATTATATTTTAATTCTATTCTAATTCTATTCTAATTCTATTCCTAATTCTAATTCTATTCTAATTCTAATTCTATTTCTAATTCTAATTCTAATTCTTATCTAATTCTAATTCTATTTTAATTCTTACTCTATTCTAATTCTATTCTAATTATATTTCTAATTCTATTTCTAATTCTAATTCTATTCTATTTCTAATTCTAATTCTATTCTAATTCTATTCTAATTCTATTCTAATTCTAATTCTATTTCTAATTCTATTTCTATTTCTATTTCTAGTTCTATTCTAATTCTATTTCTAATTCTAATTCTATTCTAATTCTATTATAATTCTATTATAATTCTATTCTAATTCTAATTCTATTCTAATTCTATTCTAATTCTAATATAATTCTATTATAATTATATTCTAATTCTAATTATATTCTAATTCTATTCTAATTATATTCAAATTCTATTCTAATTCTAATTCTAATTCTAATTCTTTTCTAATTCTAATTCTATTTCTAATTATATTCTAATTATATTCTAATTCTAATTCTATTCTAATTCTATTCTACTTCTAATTCTATTCTAATTCTATTCTAATTATATTTCTAATTCTATTTCTAATTCTAATTCTATTCTATTTCTAATTCTAATTCTATTCTAATTCTATTCTAATTCTATTTTAATTCTAATTCTATTTCTAATTCTATTTCTATTTCTATTTCTAATTCTATTCTAATTCTATTTCTAATTCTAATTCTATTCTAATTCTATTATAATTCTATTATAATTCTATTCTAATTCTAATTCTATTCTAATTCTATTCTAATTCTAATATAATTCTATTATAATTATATTCTAATTCTAATTATATTCTAATTCTATTCTAATTATATTCAAATTCTATTCTAATTCTAATTCTAATTCTAATTCTTTTCTAATTCTAATTCTATTTCTAATTATATTCTAATTATATTCTAATTCTAATTCTATTCTAATTCTATTCTACTTCTAATTCTATTCTAATTCTATTCTAATTCTATTTCTAATTCTATTTCTAATTCTAATTCTAATTCTATTCTAATTCTATTCTAATTCTATTCTAATTCAAATTCTATTCTATTCTAATTCTAATTCTAATTCTATTTCTATTTCTAATTCTAATTCTATTCTAATTCTATTTCTAATTCTAATTCTATTCTAATTCTATTATAATTCTATTATAATTCTATTCTAATTCTAATTCTAATTCTATTCTAATTCTAATTATAATTCTATTCTAATTCTAATTATATTTTAATTCTATTCTAATTCTATTCTAATTCTATTCTAATTCTATTCTAATTCTATTCTAATTCTAATTCTAATTCTAATTCTTTTCTAATTCTAATTCTATTTCTAATTATATTCTAATTCTATTCTAATTCTATTCTAATTCTAATTCTATTCTAATTCTATTATAATTCTAATTCTATTCTAATTCTATTCTAATTATATTTCTAATTCTATTTCTAATTCTAATTCTAATTCTAATTCTAATTCTAATTCTAATCTAATTCTAATTCTATTCTAATTCTTACTCTATAAAAATTCTATTCTAATTCTATTTCTAATTCTATTTCTAATTCTAATTCTATTCTAATTCTAATTCTAATTCTATTCTAATTATATTCTAATTCTAATTCTAATTCTATTCTAATTCTAATTATATTCTAATTCTAATTATATTTTAATTCTATTCTAATTATATTCTAATTCTATTCTAATTCTATTTCTAATTCTATTCTAATTCTATTCTAATTCTATTCTAATTCTATTCTAATTCTAATTCTAATTCTATTCTAATTCTAATTATATTCTAATTCTAATTATATTTTAATTCTATTCTAATTCTATTCTAATTCTATTATAATTCTAATTATATTCTAATTCTAATTCTATTTCTAATTCTATTTCTATTTCTATTTTTAATTCTAATTCTATTCTAATTCTAATTCTAATTCTATTATAATTCTAATATAATTCTATTATAATTATATTCTAATTCTAATTCTAATTCTAATTATATTCTAATTCTATTCTAATTCTAATTCTAATTCTATTCTATTTCTAATTCTATTTCTAATTCTATTTCTAATTCTAATTCTATTCTAATTCTATTCTAATTCTATTCTAATTCTAATTCTATTCTAATTCTAATTCTATTCTAATTCTAATTCTATTTATAATTATATTTCTAATTCTAATTCTATTTCTAATTCTAATTCTATTCTAATTCTATTCTAAATCTAAGTATATTCTAATTCTATTTCAAATTCTATTTCTAATTCCAATCTAATTCTAATTCTATTCTAATTCTATTCTAATTCTAATTCTATATATAATTCTATTCTAATTCTAATTCTAATTCTATTCTAATTCTATTCTAATTCTATTCTATTTCTAATTCTAATTTTATTCTATTTCTAATTCTAATTCTATTCTAATTCTATTCTAATTCTAATTCTATTCTAATTCTAAATTTATTTCTAATAATATTTCTATTTCTATTTTTAATTCTAATTCTATTCTAATTCTAATTCTAATTCTATTCTAATTCTATTATAAATTCCAATCTAATTCTAATTCTATATCTAATTCTAATCTAATTCTAATTCTAATTCTATTCTAATTCTATTCTAATTCTATTCTAATTCTAATTCTAATTCTAATTCTAATTCTAATTCTAATTCTAATTCTAATTCTAATTCTAATTCTAATTCTAATTCTATTTCTATTTCTAATTCTAATTCTATTCTAATTCTAATTCTAATTCTAATTCTATTCTAATTCTATTCTAATTCTAATTCTAATTCTATTATAATTCTAATTCTATTTCTAATTCTATTATAATTCTATTCTAATTCTATTCTAATTCTAATTCTAATTCTATTCTAATTCCAATTCTATTCTAATTCTAATTATATTTTAATTCTATTCTAATTCTATTCTAATTCTATTCTAATTCTAATTATATTCTAATTCTAATTCTATTCTAATTCTAATTCTATTTCTATTTCTAATTCTAATTCTATTCTAATTCTATTCTAATTCTATTCTAATTCTAATTCTAATTCTATTTCTAATTATATTCTAATTCTATTCTAATTTTATTCTAATTCTAATTCTATTCTAATTCTATTCTAATTCTAATTCTAATTCTATTCTAATTCTATTCTAATTCTATTTCTAATTCTATTTCTAATTCTAATTCTAATTCTAATTCTAATTCTAATTCTAATTCTAATTCTAATCTAATTCTATTTCTATTTTAATTCTTACTCTATTCTAATTCTATTCTAATTCTAATTCTAATTCTATTTCTAATTCTAATTCTATTCTATTTCTAATTCTAATTCTATTCTAATTCTATTCTAATTCTATTCTAATTCTATTCTAATTCTAATTCTATTTCTATTTCTATTTCTATTTCTATTTCTATTTCTAATTCTATTCTAATTCTATTTCTAATTCTAATTCTATTCTAATTCTATTCTAA
Organism: Streptanthus diversifolius; assembly: GCA_039880935.1. NCBI lineage: Eukaryota > Viridiplantae > Streptophyta > Magnoliopsida > Brassicales > Brassicaceae > Streptanthus > Streptanthus diversifolius. The sequence continues at coordinate 696,675 of JAXGFM010000015.1, read as the reverse complement.
TTCTATTCTAATTCTATTCTAATTCTAATATAATTCTATTATAATTATATTCTAATTCTAATTATATTCTAATTCTATTCTAATTATATTCTAATTCTATTCTAATTCTATTCTAATTCTAATTCTAATTCTATTCTAATTCTAATTATAATTCTATTCTAATTCTAATTATATTTTAATTCTATTCTAATTTTATTCTAATTCTATTCTAATTCTATTCTAATTCTATTCTAATTCTAATTCTAATTCTAATTCTTTTCTAATTCTAATTCTATTTCTAATTATATTCTAATTCTATTCTAATTCTATTCTAATTCTAATTCTATTCTAATTCTATTATAATTCTAATTCTATTCTATTTCTAATTCTTTTTTTATTTCTAATTCTAATTCTAATTCTATTCTAATTCTAATTCTAATTCTAATTCTAATTCTAATTCTATTCTAATTCTATTCTAATTCTAATTCTATTCTAATTTTATTCTAATTCTAATTCTATTCTAATTCTATTCTAATTCTATTTTTAATTCTATTTCTAATTCCAATCTAATTCTAATTCTATTCTAATTCTATTCTAATTCTAATTCTATTCTAATTATAATTCTATATCTAATTCTAATTCTAATTCTATTTCTAATTCTATTCTATTCTGTTATATTCTATTCTATTCTATTCTATTTTATTCTATTCTATTTCTGTTTCTATTTCTATTTCTAATTCTAATTCTAATTCTAATCTAATTCTAATTCTATTCTAATTCTTACTCTATTCTAATTCTTTTCTAATTTTATTTTTAATTCTATTTCTAATTCTAATTCTAATTCTACTCTAATTCTAATTCTAATTCTATTTCTATTTCTAATTCTAATTCTATTCTAATTTTAATTCTAATTCTAATTCTAATTCTAATTCTATTCTAATTCTATTCTAATTCTATTCTAATTCTATTCTAATTCTAATTCTAATTCTATTCTATTTCTAATTCTATTTCTAATTCTAATTCTATTCTAATTCTATTCTAATTCTATTCTAATTCTATTTCTAATTATAATTCTAATTCTAATTCTATTCTAATTCTAATTCTAATTCTATTTCTATTTCTAGTTCTAATTCTAATTCTAATTCTAATTCTATTTTAATTCTAATTCTATTCTATTTCTAATTCTAATTCTATTCTAATTCTAATTCTATTCTAATTCTATTCTAATTCTAATTCTAATTCTATTTCTAATTCTATTCTAATTCTATTCTATTTCTAATTCTAATTTTATTCTAATTCTATTCTAATTCTATTCTAATTTTATTCTAATTCTAATTCTATTCTAATTCTAATTCTATTTCTAATTATATTTCTATTTCTATTTTTAATTCTAATTTTATTCTAATTCTAATTCTAATTCTATTCTAATTCTATTATAATTCCAATATAATTCTATTATAATTATATTCTAACTCTAATTCTTATCTAATTCTATTCTAATTATATTCTAATTCTATTCTAATGCTATTCTAATTATATTCTAATTCTATTCTAATTCTATTCTAATTCTAATTCTAATTCTAATTCTTTTCTAATTCTAATTCTATTTCTAATTATATTCTAATTCTATTCTAATTCTAATTCTATTCTAATTCTATTCTAATTCTAATTCTATTCTAATTCTATTCTAATTCTATTTCTAATTCTATTTCTAATTCTAATTCTAATTCTAATTCTAATTCTAATTCTAATCTAATTCTAATTCTATTCTAATTCTTACTCTATTCTAATTCTATTCTAATTCTATTTCTAATTCTATTTCTAATTCTAATTCTATTCTAATTCTAATTCTAATTCTATTCTAATTCTATTCTAATTATATTCTAATTATATTCTAATTCTATTCTAATTCTATTCTAATTCTAATTATATTCTAATTCTAATTATATTTTAATTCTAATTATATTTTAATTCTATTCTAATTCTATTCTAATTCTATTCCTAATTCTAATTCTATTCTAATTCTAATTCTATTTCTAATTCTAATTCTAATTCTTATCTAATTCTAATTCTATTTTAATTCTTACTCTATTCTAATTCTATTCTAATTATATTTCTAATTCTATTTCTAATTCTAATTCTATTCTAATTCTAATTCTAATTCTATTCTAATTCTATTCTAATTCTATTCTAATTCTAATTCTATTTCTAATTCTATTTCTATTTCTATTTCTAATTCTATTCTAATTCTATTTCTAATTCTAATTCTATTCTAATTCTATTATAATTCTATTATAATTCTATTCTAATTCTAATTCTATTCTAATTCTATTCTAATTCTAATATAATTCTATTATAATTATATTCTAATTCTAATTATATTCTAATTCTATTCTAATTATATTCTAATTCTATTCTAATTCTAATTCTAATTCTAATTCTTTTCTAATTCTAATTCTATTTCTAATTATATTCTAATTATATTCTAATTCTAATTCTATTCTAATTCTATTCTACTTCTAATTCTATTCTAATTATATTTCTAATTCTATTTCTAATTCTAATTCTATTCTATTTCAAATTCTAATTCAATTCTAATTCTATTCTAATTCTATTCTAATTCTAATTCTATTTCTAATTCTATTTCTATTTCTATTTCTAATTCTATTCTAATTCTATTTCTAATTCTAATTCTATTCTAATTCTATTTCTAATTCTATTTCTAATTCTAATTCTAATTCTAATTCTAATTCTAATTCTAATCTAATTCTAATTCTATTCTAATTCTTACTCTATTCTAATTCTATTCTAATTCTATTTCTAATTCTATTTCTAATTCTAATTCTATTCTAATTCTAATTCTAATTCTATTCTAATTCTATTCTAATTATATTCTAATTATATTCTAATTCTATTCTAATTCTATTCTAATTCTAATTATATTCTAATTCTAATTATATTTTAATTTTAATTATATTTTAATTCTATTCTAATTCTATTCTAATTCTATTCCTAATTCTAATTCTATTCTAATTCTAATTCTATTTCTAATTCTAATTCTAATTCTTATCTAATTCTAATTCTATTTTAATTCTTACTCTATTCTAATTCTATTCTAATTATATTTCTAATTCTATTTCTAATTCTAATTCTATTCTATTTCTAATTCTAATTCTATTCTAATTCTATTCTAATTCTATTCTAATTCTAATTCTATTTCTAATTCTATTTCTATTTCTATTTCTAATTCTATTCTAATTCTATTTCTAATTCTAATTCTATTCTAATTCTATTATAATTCTATTATAATTCTATTCTAATTCTAATTCTATTCTAATTCTATTCTAATTCTAATATAATTCTATTATAATTATATTCTAATTCTAATTATATTCTAATTCTATTCTAATTATATTCAAATTCTATTCTAATTCTAATTCTAATTCTAATTCTTTTCTAATTCTAATTCTATTTCTAATTATATTCTAATTATATTCTAATTCTAATTCTATTCTAATTCTATTCTACTTCTAATTCTATTCTAATTCTATTCTAATTATATTCTAATTATATTTCTAATTCTATTTCTAATTCTAATTCTATTCTATTTCTAATTCTAATTCTATTCTAATTCTATTCTAATTCTATTCTAATTCTAATTCTATTTCTAATTCTATTTCTATTTCTATTTCTAATTCTATTCTAATTCTATTTCTAATTCTAATTCTATTCTAATTCTATTATAATTCTATTATAATTCTATTCTAATTCTAATTCTATTCTAATTCTATTCTAATTCTAATATAATTCTATTATAATTATATTCTAATTCTAATTATATTCTAATTCTATTCTAATTATATTCAAATTCTATTCTAATTCTAATTCTAATTCTAATTCTTTTCTAATTCTAATTCTATTTCTAATTATATTCTAATTATATTCTAATTCTAATTCTATTCTAATTCTATTCTACTTCTAATTCTATTCTAATTCTATTCTAATTCTATTTCTAATTCTATTTCTAATTCTAATTCTAATTCTATTCTAATTCTATTCTAATTCTATTCTAATTCTAATTCTATTCTATTCTAATTCTAATTCTAATTCTATTTCTATTTCTAATTCTAATTCTATTCTAATTCTATTTCTAATTCTAATTCTATTCTAATTCTATTATAATTCTATTCTAATTCTAATTCTAATTCTATTCTAATTCTAATTATAATTCTATTCTAATTCTAATTATATTTTAATTCTATTCTAATTCTATTCTAATTCTATTTCTAATTCTATTTCTAATTCTAATTCTATTCTAATTCTAATTCTAATTCTATTCTAATTATATTCTAATTCTAATTCTAATTCTATTCTAATTCTAATTATATTCTAATTCTAATTATATTTTAATTCTATTCTAATTATATTCTAATTCTATTCTAATTCTATTTCTAATTCTATTCTAATTCTATTCTAATTCTATTCTAATTCTATTCTAATTCTAATTCTAATTCTATTCTAATTCTAATTATATTCTAATTCTAATTATATTTTAATTCTATTCTAATTCTATTCTAATTCTATTATAATTCTAATTATATTCTAATTCTAATTCTATTTCTAATTCTATTTCTATTTCTATTTTCAATTCTAATTCTATTCTAATTCTAATTCTAATTCTATTATAATTCTAATATAATTCTATTATAATTATATTCTAATTCTAATTCTAATTCTAATTATATTCTAATTCTATTCTAATTCTAATTCTAATTCTATTCTATTTCTAATTCTATTTCTAATTCTATTTCTAATTCTAATTCTATTCTAATTCTATTCTAATTCTAATTCTATTCTAATTCTAATTCTATTCTAATTCTAATTCTATTTATAATTATATTTCTAATTCTAATTCTATTTCTAATTCTAATTCTATTCTAATTCTATTCTAAATCTAAGTATATTCTAATTCTATTTCAAATTCTATTTCTAATTCCAATCTAATTCTAATTCTATTCTAATTCTATTCTAATTCTAATTCTATATATAATTCTATTCTAATTCTAATTCTAATTCTATTCTAATTCTATTCTAATTCTATTCTATTTCTAATTCTAATTCTATTCTATTTCTAATTCTAATTCTATTCTAATTCTATTCTAATTCTAATTCTATTCTAATTCTAAATTTATTTCTAATAATATTTCTATTTCTATTTTTAATTCTAATTCTATTCTAATTCTAATTCTAATTCTATTCTAATTCTATTATAAATTCCAATCTAATTCTAATTCTATATCTAATTCTAATCTAATTCTAATTCTAATTCTATTCTAATTCTATTCTAATTCTAATTCTAATTCTAATTCTAATTCTAATTCTAATTCTAATTCTAATTCTAATTCTAATTCTATTTCTATTTCTAATTCTAATTCTATTCTAATTCTAATTCTAATTCTAATTCTATTCTAATTCTATTCTAATTCTAATTCTAATTCTATTATAATTCTAATTCTATTTCTAATTCTATTATAATTCTATTCTAATTCTATTCTAATTCTAATTCTAATTCTATTCTAATTCCAATTCTATTCTAATTCTAATTATATTTTAATTCTATTCTAATTCTATTCTAATTCTATTCTAATTCTAATTATATTCTAATTCTAATTCTATTCTAATTCTAATTCTATTCTATTTCTAATTCTAATTCTATTCTAATTCTATTCTAATTCTATTCTAATTCTAATTCTAATTCTATTTCTAATTATATTCTAATTCTATTCTAATTCTATTCTAATTCTAATTCTATTCTAATTCTATTCTAATTCTAATTCTAATTCTATTCTAATTCTATTCTAATTCTATTTCTAATTCTATTTCTAATTCTAATTCTAATTCTAATTCTAATTCTAATTCTAATCTAATTCTATTTCTATTTTAATTCTTACTCTATTCTAATTCTATTCTAATTCTAATTCTAATTCTATTTCTAATTCTAATTCTATTCTATTTCTAATTCTAATTCTATTCTAATTCTATTCTAATTCTATTCTAATTCTATTCTAATTCTAATTCTATTTCTATTTCTATTTCTATTTCTATTTCTATTTCTAATTCTATTCTAATTCTATTTCTAATTCTAATTCTATTCTAATTCTATTCTAATTCTATTCTAATTCTATTCTAATTCTAATATAATTCTATTATAATTATATTCTAATTCTAATTATATTCTAATTCTATTCTAATTATATTCTAATTCTATTCTAATTCTATTCTAATTCTAATTCTAATTCTAATTCTTTTCTAATTCTAATTCTATTTCTAATTATATTCTAATTCTATTCTAATTCTATTCTAATTCTAATTCTATTCTAATTCTATTCTAATTCTAATTCTATTCTAATTCTATTTCTAATTCTATTTCTAATTCTAATTCTAATTCTAATTCTAATTCTAATCTAATTCTAATTCTATTCTAATTCTTACTCTATTCTAATTCTATTCTAATTCTAATTCTATTCTATTCTAATTCTAATTCTAATTCTATTTCAATTTCTAATTCTAATTCTATTCTAATTCTATTTCTAATTCTAATTCTATTCTAATTCTATTATAATTCTATTATAATTCTATTATAATTCTAATTCTAATTCTATTCTAATTCTAATTCTATTTATAATTCTATTTATAATTCTAATTCTATTTCTAAATCTAATTCTATTCTAATTCTATTCTAATTCTAAGTATATTCTAATTCTATTTCTAATTCTATTTCTAATTCCAATCTAATTCTAATTCTATTCTAATTCTATTCTAATTTTAATTCTATATCTAATTCTATTCTAATTCTAATTCTAATTCTATTCTAATTCTATTCTAATTCTATTCTAATTCTTATTCTAATTCTATTCTATTTCTAATTCTAATTCTATTCTAATTCTATTCTAATTCTATTCTAATTCTAATTCTATTCTAATTCTAATTCTATTTCTAATTATATTTCTATTTCTATTTTTAATTCTATTTCTATTTCTAATTCTAATTCTAATCTAATTCTAATTCTAATTCTAATTCTATTCTAATTCTATTCTAATTCTAATTCTAATTCTATTTCTTATTATATTCTAATTCTATTCTAATTCTATTCTAATTCTAATTCTATTCTAATTCTATTCTAATTCTAATTCTATTTCTTATTCTATTTCTAATTCTAATTCTAATTCTAATTCTAATTCTAATCTAATTCTATTTCTATTTTAATTCTTCCTCTATTCTAATTCTATTATAATTCTATTTCTAATTCTATTTCTAATTCTAATTCTATTCTATTTCTAATTCTAATTCTATTCTAATTCTATTCTAATTCTATTCTAATTCTAATTCTATTTCTAATTCTATTTCTATTTCTATTTCTAATTCTATTCTAATTCTATTTCTAATTCTAATTCTATTCTAATTCTATTATAATTCTATTATAATTCTATTCTAATTCTAATTCTATTCTAATTCTATTCTAATTCTAATATAATTCTATTATAATTATATTCTAATTCTAATTATATTCTAATTCTATTCTAATTATATTCTAATTCTATTCTAATTCTATTCTAATTCTAATTCTATTCTAATTCTATTCTAATTCTAATTCTATTCTAATTCTATTTCTAATTCTATTTCTAATTCTAATTCTAATTCTAATTCTAATTCTAATCTAATTCTAATTCTATTCTAATTCTTACTATATTCTAATTCTATTCTAATTTTAATTCTATTCTATTAATTCTAATTCTAATTCTATTTCTATTTCTAATTCTAATTCTATTCTAATTCTATTTCTAATTCTAATTCTATTCTAATTCTATTATAATTCTATTATAATTCTATTATAATTCAAATTCTAATTCTATTCTAATTCTAATTATATTCTAATTCTAATTATATTTTAATTCTATTCTAATTCTATTCTAATTCTATTCTAATTCTATTCTAATTCTATTCTAATTCTAATTCTAATTCTAATTCTTTTCTAATTCTAATTCTATTTCTAATTATATTCTAATTATATTCTAATTCTATTCTAATTCTATTCTAATTCTAATTCTATTCTAATTCTATTCTAATTCTATTTCTAATTCTATTTCTAATTCTAATTCTAATTCTAATTCTAATCTAATTCTAATTCTATTCTAATTCTTACTCTATTCTAATTCTATTCTAATTCTATTTCTAATTCTATTTCTAATTCTAATTCTATTCTAATTCTAATTCTAATTCTATTCTAATTCTATTCTAATTCTAATTCTATTCTATTCTAATTCTAATTATATTCTAATTCTAATTATATTTTAATTCTATTCTAATTCTATTCTAATTCTATTCTAATTCTAATTCTATTCTAATTCTAATTCTATTTCTAATTCTAATTCTAATTCTATTTTAATTATTACTCTATTCTAATTCTATTCTAATTCTATTTCTAATTCTATTTCTAATTCTAATTCTATTCTATTTCTAATTCTAATTCTATTCTAATTCTATTCTAATTCTATTCTAATTCTATTCTAATTCTAATTCTAATTCTATTCTAATTCTAATTATATTCTAATTCTAATTATATTTTAATTTTATTCTAATTCTATTCTAATTCTAATTCTATTCTAATTCTAATTCTATTTCTAATTCTATTTCTATTTCTATTTTTAATTCTAATTCTATTCTAATTCTAATTCTAATTCTATTATAATTCTAATATAATTCTATTATAATTATATTCTAATTCTAATTCTAATTCTAATTCTAATTCTAATTCTAATTCTATTCTAATTCTATTCTAATTCTAATTCTAATTCTATTCTATTTCTAATTCTATTTCTAATTCCAATCTAATTCTAATTCTATTCTAATTCTATTCTAATTCTAATTCTATATCTAATTCTATTCTAATTCTAATTCTAATTCTATTCTAATTCTATTCTATTTCTAATTCTATATCTAATTCTATTCTAATTCTAATTCTAATTCTATTCTAATTCTAATTCTATTCTAATTCTATTCTAATTATATTCTAATTCTAATTCTATTCTAATTCTATTCTAATTCTAATTCTATTCTAATTCTATTATAATTCTTTTTCTAATTCTATTTCTAATTCTAATTCTAATTCTAATCTAATTCTATTCTAATTATATTCTAATTCTATTCTAATTCTAATTCTAATTCTAATTATATTCTAATTCTAATTCTATTTCTAATTATATTCTAATTCTATTCTAATTCTATTCTAATTATATTCTAATTCTAATTCTATTCTAATTCTATTCTAATTGTAATTCTATTCTAATTCAATTATAATTCTATTTCTAATTCTATTTCTAATTCTAATTCTAATTCTAATCTAATTCTAATTCTATTCTAATTCTTACTCTATTCTAATTCTATTCTAATTCTATTTCTAATTCTATTTATAATTTTAATTCTATTCTAATTCTAATTCTAATTCTATTTCTATTTCTATTTCTAATTCTATTCTAATTCTAATTCTAATTCTAATTCTAATTCTATTCTAATTCTATTCTAATTCTAATTCTAATTCTATTCTAATTCTAATTCTATTCTAATTCTAATTCTATTTCTAATTATATTTCTATTTCTATTTTTAATTCTAATTCTATTCTAATTCCATTCTAATTATATTCTAATTCTATTCTAATTCTAATTCTAATTCTAATTCTATTCTAATTTTAATTCTATTTCTAATTATATTCTAATTCTATTCTAATTCTATTCTAATTATATTCTAATTCTATTCTATTTCTAATTCTATTTCTAATTCTAATTCTATTCTAATTCTATTCTAATTCTATTCTAATTCTAATTCTATTCTAATTCTAATTCTATTCTAATTCTAATTCTATTTATAATTCTATTTATAATTCTAATTCTATTTCTAAATCTAATTCTATTCTAATTCTATTCTAATTCTAAGTATATTCTAATTATATTTCTAATTCTATTTCTAATTCCAATCTAATTCTAATTCTATTCTAATTCTATTCTAATTTTAATTCTATATCTAATTCTATTCTAATTCTAATTCTAATTCTATTCTAGTTCTATTCTAATTCTATTCTATTTCTAATTCTAATTCTATTCTATTTCTAATTCTAATTCTATTCTAATTCTATTCTAATTCTATTCTAATTCTAATTCTATTCTAATTCTAATTCTATTTCTAATTATATTTCTATTTCTAATTTTAATTCTATTTCTATTTCTAATTCTAATTCTATTCTAATTCTAATTCTAATTCTAATTCTATTCTAATTCTATTCTAATTATATTCTAATTCTATTCTAATTCTAATTCTAATTCTAATTCTAATTCTATTCTAATTCTAATTCTATTTCTAATTATATTCTAATTATATTCTAATTCTATTCTAATTCTAATTCTATTCTAATTCTAATTCTAATTCTAATTCTAATTCTATTCTAATTCTATTTCTAATTCTATTTCTAATTCTAATTCTATTCTAGTTCTAATTTTAATTCTATTTCTATTTCTAATTCTAATTCTATTCTAATTCTATTCTAATTCTAATTCTATTCTAAATCTATTCTAATTCTAATTCTATTCTAATTCTATTCTAATTTTATTTCTAATTTTATTTCTAATTCTAATTCTAATTCTAATTCAAATCTAATTCTAATTCTATTCTAATTCTTACTCTATTCTAATTCTATTCTAATTCTATTCTAATTCTAATTCTAATTATATTCTATTTCTAATTCTAATTCTATTCTAATTCTATTCTAATTCTATTCTAATTCTAATTCTATTCTAATTATAATTCTATTTCTAATTATATTTCTATTTCTATTTTTAATTCTAATTCTATTCTAATTCTATTCTAATTATATTCTAATTCTATTCTAATTCTAATTCTAATTCTAATTCTATTCTAATTCTAATTCTATTTCTAATTATATTCTAATTCTATTCTAATTCTATTCTAATTATATTCTAATTCTAATTCTATTCTAATTCTATTCTAATTCTATTCTAATTCTAATTCTATTCTAATTCTATTATAATTCTATTTCTAATTCTATTTCTAATTCTAATTCTAATTCTAATCTAATTCTATTCTAATTATATTCTAATTCTATTCTAATTCTAATTCTAATTCTAATTATATTCTAATTCTAATTCTATTTCTAATTATATTCTAATTCTATTCTAATTCTATTCTAATTATATTCTATTTCTAATTCTATTTCTAATTCTAATTCTAATTCTAATCTAATTCTAATTCTATTCTAATTCTTACTCTATTCTAATTCTATTCTAATTCTATTTCTAATTCTATTTATAATTTTAATTCTATTCTAATTCTAATTATATTTCTATTTCTATTTCTATTTCTAATTCTATTCTAATTCTAATTCTAATTCTAATTCTAATTCTATTCTAATTATATTCTAATTCTAATTCTAATTCTATTCTAATTCTAATTCTAATTCTAATTCTATTCTAATTCTATTCTAATTCTATTCTAATTCTATTCTAATTCTAATTCTATTCTAATTCTATTCTAATTCTAATATAATTCTATTATAATTATATTCTAATTCTAATTATATTCTAATTCTATTCTAATTATATTCAAATTCTATTCTAATTCTAATTCTAATTCTAATTCTTTTCTAATTCTAATTCTATTTCTAATTATATTCTAATTATATTCTAATTCTAATTCTATTCTAATTCTATTCTACTTCTAATTCTATTCTAATTCTATTCTAATTATATTCTAATTATATTTCTAATTCTATTTCTAATTCTAATTCTATTCTATTTCTAATTCTAATTCTATTCTAATTCTATTCTAATTCTATTCTAATTCTAATTCTATTTCTAATTCTATTTCTATTTCTATTTCTAATTCTATTCTAATTCTATTTCTAATTCTAATTCTATTCTAATTCTATTATAATTCTATTATAATTCTATTCTAATTCTAATTCTATTCTAATTCTATTTTAATTCTAATATAATTCTATTATAATTATATTCTAATTCTAATTATATTCTAATTCTATTCTAATTATATTCAAATTCTATTCTAATTCTAATTCTAATTCTAATTCTTTTCTAATTCTAATTCTATTTCTAATTATATTCTAATTATATTCTAATTCTAATTCTATTCTAATTCTATTCTACTTCTAATTCTATTCTAATTCTATTCTAATTCTATTTCTAATTCTATTTCTAATTCTAATTCTAATTCTATTCTAATTCTATTCTAATTCTATTCTAATTCTAATTCTATTCTATTCTAATTCTAATTCTAATTCTATTTCTATTTCTAATTCTAATTCTATTCTAATTCTATTTCTAATTCTAATTCTATTCTAATTCTATTATAATTCTATTCTAATTCTAATTCTAATTCTATTCTAATTCTAATTATAATTCTATTCTAATTCTAATTATATTTTAATTCTATTCTAATTCTATTCTAATTCTATTTCTAATTCTATTTCTAATTCTAATTCTATTCTAATTCTAATTCTAATTCTATTCTAATTATATTCTAATTCTAATTCTAATTCTATTCTAATTCTAATTATATTCTAATTCTAATTATATTTTAATTCTATTCTAATTATATTCTAATTCTATTCTAATTCTATTTCTAATTCTATTCTAATTCTATTCTAATTCTATTCTAATTCTATTCTAATTCTAATTCTAATTCTATTCTAATTCTAATTATATTCTAATTCTAATTATATTTTAATTCTATTCTAATTCTATTCTAATTCTATTATAATTCTAATTATATTCTAATTCTAATTCTATTTCTAATTCTATTTCTATTTCTATTTTCAATTCTAATTCTATTCTAATTCTAATTCTAATTCTATTATAATTCTAATATAATTCTATTATAATTATATTCTAATTCTAATTCTAATTCTAATTATATTCTAATTCTATTCTAATTCTAATTCTAATTCTATTCTATTTCTAATTCTATTTCTAATTCTATTTCTAATTCTATTTCTAATTCTAATTCTATTCTAATTCTATTCTAATTCTAATTCTATTCTAATTCTAATTCTATTCTAATTCTAATTCTATTTATAATTATATTTCTAATTCTAATTCTATTTCTAATTCTAATTCTATTCTAATTCTATTCTAAATCTAAGTATATTCTAATTCTATTTCAAATTCTATTTCTAATTCCAATCTAATTCTAATTCTATTCTAATTCTATTCTAATTCTAATTCTATATATAATTCTATTCTAATTCTAATTCTAATTCTATTCTAATTCTATTCTAATTCTATTCTATTTCTAATTCTAATTCTATTCTATTTCTAATTCTAATTCTATTCTAATTCTATTCTAATTCTAATTCTATTCTAATTCTAAATTTATTTCTAATAATATTTCTATTTCTATTTTTAATTCTAATTCTATTCTAATTCTAATTCTAATTCTATTCTAATTCTATTATAAATTCCAATCTAATTCTAATTATATATCTAATTCTAATCTAATTCTAATTCTAATTCTATTCTAATTCTATTCTAATTCTATTCTAATTCTAATTCTAATTCTAATTCTAATTCTAATTCTAATTCTAATTCTAATTCTAATTCTAATTCTAATTCTAATTCTATTTCTATTTCTAATTCTAATTCTATTCTAATTCTAATTCTAATTCTAATTCTATTCTAATTCTATTCTAATTCTAATTCTAATTCTATTATAATTCTAATTCTATTTCTAATTCTATTATAATTCTATTCTAATTCTATTCTAATTCTAATTATAATTCTATTCTAATTCCAATTCTATTCTAATTCTAATTATATTTTAATTCTATTCTAATTCTATTCTAATTCTATTCTAATTCTAATTATATTCTAATTCTAATTCTATTCTAATTCTAATTCTATTTCTATTTCTAATTCTAATTCTATTCTAATTCTATTCTAATTCTATTCTAATTCTAATTCTAATTCTATTTCTAATTATATTCTAATTCTATTCTAATTCTATTCTAATTCTAATTCTATTCTAATTCTATTCTAATTCTAATTCTAATTCTATTCTAATTCTATTCTAATTCTATTCTAATTCTATTTCTAATTCTATTTCTAATTCTAATTCTAATTCTAATTCTAATTCTAATTCTAATTCTAATCTAATTCTATTTCTATTTTAATTCTTACTCTATTCTAATTCTATTCTAATTCTAATTCTAATTCTATTTCTAATTCTAATTCTATTCTATTTCTAATTCTAATTCTATTCTAATTCTATTCTAATTCTATTCTAATTCTATTCTAATTCTAATTCTATTTCTATTTCTATTTCTATTTCTATTTCTATTTCTAATTCTATTCTAATTCTATTTCTAATTCTAATTCTATTCTAATTCTATTCTAATTCTATTCTAATTCTATTCTAATTCTAATATAATTCTATTATAATTATATTCTAATTCTAATTATATTCTAATTCTATTCTAATTATATTCTAATTCTATTCTAATTCTATTCTAATTCTAATTCTAATTCTAATTCTTTTCTAATTCTAATTCTATTTCAAATTATATTCTAATTCTATTCTAATTCTATTCTAATTCTAATTCTATTCTAATTCTATTCTAATTCTAATTCTATTCTAATTCTATTTCTAATTCTATTTCTAATTCTAATTCTAATTCTAATTCTAATTCTAATCTAATTCTAATTCTATTCTAATTCTTACTCTATTCTAATTCTATTCTAATTCTAATTCTATTCTATTCTAATTCTAATTCTAATTCTATTTCAATTTCTAATTCTAATTCTATTCTAATTCTATTTCTAATTCTAATTCTATTCTAATTCTATTATAATTCTATTATAATTCTATTATAATTCTAATTCTAATTCTATTCTAATTCTAATTCTATTTATAATTCTATTTATAATTCTAATTCTATTTCTAAATCTAATTCTATTCTAATTCTATTCTAATTCTAAGTATATTCTAATTCTATTTCTAATTCTATTTCTAATTCCAATCTAATTCTAATTCTATTCTAATTCTATTCTAATTTTAATTCTATATCTAATTCTATTCTAATTCTAATTCTAATTCTATTCTAATTCTATTCTAATTCTATTCTAATTCTTATTCTAATTCTATTCTATTTCTAATTCTAATTCTATTCTAATTCTATTCTAATTCTATTCTAATTCTAATTCTATTCTAATTCTAATTCTATTTCTAATTATATTTCTATTTCTATTTTTAATTCTATTTCTATTTCTAATTCTAATTCTAATCTAATTCTAATTCTAATTCTAATTCTATTCTAATTCTATTCTAATTCTAATTCTAATTCTATTTCTTATTATATTCTAATTCTATTCTAATTCTATTCTAATTCTAATTCTATTCTAATTCTATTCTAATTCTAATTCTATTTCTAATTCTATTTCTAATTCTAATTCTAATTCTAATTCTAATTCTAATCTAATTCTATTTCTATTTTAATTCTTCCTCTATTCTAATTCTATTATAATTCTATTTCTAATTCTATTTCTAATTCTAATTCTATTCTATTTCTAATTCTAATTCTATTCTAATTATATTCTAATTCTATTCTAATTCTAATTCTATTTCTAATTCTATTTCTATTTCTATTTCTAATTCTATTCTAATTCTATTTCTAATTCTAATTCTATTCTAATTCTATTATAATTCTATTATAATTCTATTCTAATTCTAATTCTATTCTAATTCTATTCTAATTCTAATATAATTCTATTATAATTATATTCTAATTCTAATTATATTCTAATTCTATTCTAATTATATTCTAATTCTATTCTAATTCTATTCTAATTCTAATTCTATTCTAATTCTATTCTAATTCTAATTCTATTCTAATTCTATTTCTAATTCTATTTCTAATTCTAATTCTAATTCTAATTCTAATTCTAATCTAATTCTAATTCTATTCTAATTCTTACTATATTCTAATTCTATTCTAATTTTAATTCTATTCTATTAATTCTAATTCTAATTCTATTTCTATTTCTAATTCTAATTCTATTCTAATTCTATTTCTAATTCTAATTCTATTCTAATTCTATTATAATTCTATTATAATTCTATTATAATTCAAATTCTAATTCTATTCTAATTCTAATTATATTCTAATTCTAATTATATTTTAATTCTATTCTAATTCTATTCTAATTCTATTCTAATTCTATTCTAATTCTATTCTAATTCTAATTCTAATTCTAATTCTTTTCTAATTCTAATTCTATTTCTAATTATATTCTAATTATATTCTAATTCTATTCTAATTCTATTCTAATTCTAATTCTATTCTAATTCTATTCTAATTCTATTTCTAATTCTATTTCTAATTCTAATTCTAATTCTAATTCTAATCTAATTCTAATTCTATTCTAATTCTTACTCTATTCTAATTCTATTCTAATTCTATTTCTAATTCTATTTCTAATTCTAATTCTATTCTAATTCTAATTCTAATTCTATTCTAATTCTATTCTAATTCTAATTCTATTCTATTCTAATTCTAATTATATTCTAATTCTAATTATATTTTAATTCTATTCTAATTCTATTCTAATTCTATTCTAATTCTAATTCTATTCTAATTCTAATTCTATTTCTAATTCTAATTCTAATTCTATTTTAATTATTACTCTATTCTAATTCTATTCTAATTCTATTTCTAATTCTATTTCTAATTCTAATTCTATTCTATTTCTAATTCTAATTCTATTCTAATTCTATTCTAATTCTATTCTAATTCTATTCTAATTCTAATTCTAATTCTATTCTAATTCTAATTCTATTCTAATTCTAATTCTATTTATAATTATATTTCTAATTCTAATTCTATTTCTAATTCTAATTCTATTCTAATTCTATTCTAAATCTAAGTATATTCTAATTCTATTTCAAATTCTATTTCTAATTCCAATCTAATTCTAATTCTATTCTAATTCTATTCTAATTCTAATTCTATATATAATTCTATTCTAATTCTAATTCTAATTCTATTCTAATTCTATTCTAATTCTATTCTATTTCTAATTCTAATTCTATTCTATTTCTAATTCTAATTCTATTCTAATTCTATTCTAATTCTAATTCTATTCTAATTCTAAATTTATTTCTAATAATATTTCTATTTCTATTTTTAATTCTAATTCTATTCTAATTCTAATTCTAATTCTATTCTAATTCTATTATAAATTCCAATCTAATTCTAATTCTATATCTAATTCTAATCTAATTCTAATTCTAATTCTATTCTAATTCTATTCTAATTCTATTCTAATTCTAATTCTAATTCTAATTCTAATTCTAATTCTAATTCTAATTCTAATTCTAATTCTAATTCTAATTCTAATTCTAATTCTATTTCTATTTCTAATTCTAATTCTATTCTAATTCTAATTCTAATTCTAATTCTATTCTAATTCTATTCTAATTCTAATTCTAATTCTATTATAATTCTAATTCTATTTCTAATTCTATTATAATTCTATTCTAATTCTATTCTAATTCTAATTCTAATTCTATTCTAATTCCAATTCTATTCTAATTCTAATTATATTTTAATTCTATTCTAATTCTATTCTAATTCTATTCTAATTCTAATTATATTCTAATTCTAATTCTATTCTAATTCTAATTCTATTTCTATTTCTAATTCTAATTCTATTCTAATTCTATTCTAATTCTATTCTAATTCTAATTCTAATTCTATTTCTAATTATATTCTAATTCTATTCTAATTCTATTCTAATTCTAATTCTATTCTAATTCTATTCTAATTCTAATTCTAATTCTATTCTAATTCTATTCTAATTCTATTCTAATTCTATTTCTAATTCTATTTCTAATTCTAATTCTAATTCTAATTCTAATTCTAATTCTAATTCTAATCTAATTCTATTTCTATTTTAATTCTTACTCTATTCTAATTCTATTCTAATTCTAATTCTAATTCTATTTCTAATTCTAATTCTATTCTATTTCTAATTCTAATTCTATTCTAATTCTATTCTAATTCTATTCTAATTCTAATTCTATTTCTATTTCTATTTCTATTTCTATTTCTATTTCTAATTCTATTCTAATTCTATTTCTAATTCTAATTCTATTCTAATTCTATTCTAATTCTATTCTAATTCTATTCTAATTCTAATATAATTCTATTATAATTATATTCTAATTCTAATTATATTCTAATTCTATTCTAATTATATTCTAATTCTATTCTAATTCTATTCTAATTCTAATTCTAATTCTAATTCTTTTCTAATTCTAATTCTATTTCTAATTATATTCTAATTCTATTCTAATTCTATTCTAATTCTAATTCTATTCTAATTCTATTCTAATTCTAATTCTATTCTAATTCTATTTCTAATTCTATTTCTAATTCTAATTCTAATTCTAATTCTAATTCTAATCTAATTCTAATTCTATTCTAATTCTTACTCTATTCTAATTCTATTCTAATTCTAATTCTAATTCTATTTCAATTTCTAATTCTAATTCTATTCTAATTCTATTTCTAATTCTAATTCTATTCTAATTCTATTATAATTCTATTATAATTCTATTATAATTCTAATTCTAATTCTATTCTAATTCTAATTCTATTTATAATTCTATTTATAATTCTAATTCTATTTCTAAATCTAATTCTATTCTAATTCTATTCTAATTCTAAGTATATTCTAATTCTATTTCTAATTCTATTTCTAATTCCAATCTAATTCTAATTCTATTCTAATTCTATTCTAATTTTAATTCTATATCTAATTCTATTCTAATTCTAATTCTAATTCTATTCTAATTCTATTCTAATTCTATTCTAATTCTTATTCTAATTCTATTCTATTTCTAATTCTAATTCTATTCTAATTCTATTCTAATTCTATTCTAATTCTAATTCTATTCTAATTCTAATTCTATTTCTAATTATATTTCTATTTCTATTTTTAATTCTATTTCTATTTCTAATTCTAATTCTAATCTAATTCTAATTCTAATTCTAATTCTATTCTAATTCTATTCTAATTCTAATTCTAATTCTATTTCTTATTATATTCTAATTCTATTCTAATTCTATTCTAATTCTAATTCTATTCTAATTCTATTCTAATTCTAATTCTATTTCTAATTCTATTTCTAATTCTAATTCTAATTCTAATTCTAATTCTAATCTAATTCTATTTCTATTTTAATTCTTCCTCTATTCTAATTCTATTATAATTCTATTTCTAATTCTATTTCTAATTCTAATTCTATTCTATTTCTAATTCTAATTCTATTCTAATTCTATTCTAATTCTATTCTAATTCTAATTCTATTTCTAATTCTATTTCTATTTCTATTTCTAATTCTATTCTAATTCTATTTCTAATTCTAATTCTATTCTAATTCTATTATAATTCTATTATAATTCTATTCTAATTCTAATTCTATTCTAATTCTATTCTAATTCTAATATAATTCTATTATAATTATATTCTAATTCTAATTATATTCTAATTCTATTCTAATTATATTCTAATTCTATTCTAATTCTATTCTAATTCTAATTCTATTCTAATTCTATTCTAATTCTAATTCTATTCTAATTCTATTTCTAATTCTATTTCTAATTCTAATTCTAATTCTAATTCTAATTCTAATCTAATTCTAATTCTATTCTAATTCTTACTATATTCTAATTCTATTCTAATTTTAATTCTATTCTATTAATTCTAATTCTAATTCTATTTCTATTTCTAATTCTAATTCTATTCTAATTCTATTTCTAATTCTAATTCTATTCTAATTCTATTATAATTCTATTATAATTCTATTATAATTCAAATTCTAATTCTATTCTAATTCTAATTATATTCTAATTCTAATTATATTTTAATTCTATTCTAATTCTATTCTAATTCTATTCTAATTCTATTCTAATTCTATTCTAATTCTAATTCTAATTCTAATTCTTTTCTAATTCTAATTCTATTTCTAATTATATTCTAATTATATTCTAATTCTATTCTAATTCTATTCTAATTCTAATTCTATTCTAATTCTATTCTAATTCTATTTCTAATTCTATTTCTAATTCTAATTCTAATTCTAATTCTAATCTAATTCTAATTCTATTCTAATTCTTACTCTATTCTAATTCTATTCTAATTCTATTTCTAATTCTATTTCTAATTCTAATTCTATTCTAATTCTAATTCTAATTCTATTCTAATTCTATTCTAATTCTAATTCTATTCTATTCTAATTCTAATTATATTCTAATTCTAATTATATTTTAATTCTATTCTAATTCTATTCTAATTCTATTCTAATTCTAATTCTATTCTAATTCTAATTCTATTTCTAATTCTAATTCTAATTCTATTTTAATTATTACTCTATTCTAATTCTATTCTAATTCTATTTCTAATTCTATTTCTAATTCTAATTCTATTCTATTTCTAATTCTAATTCTATTCTAATTCTATTCTAATTCTATTCTAATTCTATTCTAATTCTAATTCTAATTCTATTCTAATTCTAATTATATTCTAATTCTAATTATATTTTAATTTTATTCTAATTCTATTCTAATTCTAATTCTATTCTAATTCTAATTCTATTTCTAATTCTATTTCTATTTCTATTTTTAATTCTAATTCTATTCTAATTCTAATTCTAATTCTATTATAATTCTAATATAATTCTATTATAATTATATTCTAATTCTAATTCTAATTCTAATTCTAATTCTAATTCTAATTCTATTCTAATTCTATTCTAATTCTAATTCTAATTCTATTCTATTTCTAATTCTATTTCTAATTCCAATCTAATTCTAATTCTATTCTAATTCTATTCTAATTCTAATTCTATATCTAATTCTATTCTAATTCTAATTCTAATTCTATTCTAATTCTATTCTATTTCTAATTCTATATCTAATTCTATTCTAATTCTAATTCTAATTCTATTCTAATTCTAATTCTATTCTAATTCTATTCTAATTATATTCTAATTCTAATTCTATTCTAATTCTATTCTAATTCTAATTCTATTCTAATTCTATTATAATTCTTTTTCTAATTCTATTTCTAATTCTAATTCTAATTCTAATCTAATTCTATTCTAATTATATTCTAATTCTATTCTAATTCTAATTCTAATTCTAATTATATTCTAATTCTAATTCTATTTCTAATTATATTCTAATTCTATTCTAATTCTATTCTAATTATATTCTAATTCTAATTCTATTCTAATTCTATTCTAATTGTAATTCTATTCTAATTCTATTATAATTCTATTTCTAATTCTATTTCTAATTCTAATTCTAATTCTAATCTAATTCTAATTCTATTCTAATTCTTACTCTATTCTAATTCTATTCTAATTCTATTTCTAATTCTATTTATAATTTTAATTCTATTCTAATTCTAATTCTAATTCTAATTCTATTTCTATTTCTATTTCTAATTCTATTCTAATTCTAATTCTAATTCTAATTCTAATTCTATTCTAATTCTATTCTAATTCTAATTCTAATTCTATTCTAATTCTAATTCTATTCTAATTCTAATTCTATTTCTAATTATATTTCTATTTCTATTTTTAATTCTAATTCTATTCTAATTCCATTCTAATTATATTCTAATTCTATTCTAATTCTAATTCTAATTCTAATTCTATTCTAATTTTAATTCTATTTCTAATTATATTCTAATTCTATTCTAATTCTATTCTAATTATATTCTAATTCTATTCTATTTCTAATTCTATTTCTAATTCTAATTCTATTCTAATTCTATTCTAATTCTAATTCTATTCTAATTCTAATTCTATTCTAATTCTAATTCTATTTATAATTCTATTTATAATTCTAATTCTATTTCTAAATCTAATTCTATTCTAATTCTATTCTAATTCTAAGTATATTCTAATTATATTTCTAATTCTATTTCTAATTCCAATCTAATTCTAATTCTATTCTAATTCTATTCTAATTTTAATTCTATATCTAATTCTATTCTAATTCTAATTCTAATTCTATTCTAGTTCTATTCTAATTCTATTCTATTTCTAATTCTAATTCTATTCTATTTCTAATTCTAATTCTATTCTAATTCTATTCTAATTCTATTCTAATTCTAATTCTATTCTAATTCTAATTCTATTTCTAATTATATTTCTATTTCTAATTTTAATTCTATTTCTATTTCTAATTCTAATTCTATTCTAATTCTAATTCTAATTCTAATTCTATTCTAATTCTATTCTAATTATATTCTAATTCTATTATAATTCTAATTCTAATTCTAATTCTAATTCTATTCTAATTCTAATTCTATTTCTAATTATATTCTAATTATATTCTAATTCTATTCTAATTCTAATTCTATTCTAATTCTATTCTAATTCTAATTCTAATTCTAATTCTAATTCTATTCTAATTCTATTTCTAATTCTATTTCTAATTCTAATTCTATTCTAATTCTAATTTTAATTCTATTTCTATTTCTAATTCTAATTCTATTCTAATTCTATTCTAATTCTAATTCTATTCTAAATCTATTCTAATTCTAATTCTATTCTAATTCTATTCTAATTTTATTTCTAATTCTATTTCTAATTCTAATTCTAATTCTAATTCTAATCTAATTCTAATTCTATTCTAATTCTTACTCTATTCTAATTCTATTCTAATTCTATTCTAATTCTAATTCTAATTATATTCTATTTCTAATTCTAATTCTATTCTAATTCTATTCTAATTCTATTCTAATTCTAATTCTATTCTAATTATAATTCTATTTCTAATTATATTTCTATTTCTATTTTTAATTCTAATTCTATTCTAATTCTATTCTAATTATATTCTAATTCTATTCTAATTCTAATTCTAATTCTAATTCTATTCTAATTCTAATTCTATTTCTAATTATATTCTAATTCTATTCTAATTCTATTCTAATTATATTCTAATTCTAATTCTATTCTAATTCTATTCTAATTCTATTCTAATTCTAATTCTATTCTAATTCTATTATAATTCTATTTCTAATTCTATTTCTAATTCTAATTCTAATTCTAATCTAATTCTATTCTAATTATATTCTAATTCTATTCTAATTCTAATTCTAATTCTAATTATATTCTAATTCTAATTCTATTTCTAATTATATTCTAATTCTATTCTAATTCTATTCTAATTATATTCTATTTCTAATTCTATTTCTAATTCTAATTCTAATTCTAATCTAATTCTAATTCTATTCTAATTCTTACTCTATTCTAATTCTATTCTAATTCTATTTCTAATTCTATTTATAATTTTAATTCTATTCTAATTCTAATTATATTTCTATTTCTATTTCTATTTCTAATTCTATTCTAATTCTAATTCTAATTCTAATTCTAATTCTATTCTAATTATATTCTAATTCTAATTCTAATTCTATTCTAATTCTAATTCTAATTCTAATTCTATTCTAATTCTATTCTAATTCTATTCTAATTCTATTCTAATTCTAATTCTATTCTAATTCTAATTCTATTTATAATTCTATTTCTAATTCTAATTCTATTTCTAATTCTAATTCTATTCTAATTCTATTCTAATTCTAAGTATATTCTAATTCTATTTCTAATTCTATTTCTAATTCCAATCTAATTCTAATTCTATTCTAATTCTAATTCTATATCTAATTCTATTCTAATTCTAATTCTAATTCTATTCTAATTCTATTCTATTTCTAATTCTAATTCTATTCTATTTCTAATTCTAATTCTATTCTAATTCTATTCTAATTCTAATTCTATTCTAATTCTAATTCTATTTCTAATTATATTTCTATTTCTATTTTTAATTCTATTTCTATTTCTATTTCTAATTCTATTCTAATTCTAATTCTAATTCTAATTCTATTCTAATTCTATTCTAATTATATTCTAATTCTATTCTAATTCTAATTCTAATTCTAATTCTAATTCTATTCTAATTCTAATTCTATTTCTAATTATATTCTAATTCTATTCTAATTCTAATTATATTCTAATTCTATTCTAATTCTAATTCTATTCTAATTCTATTCTAATTCTAATTCTATTCTAATTCTATTCTAATTCTATTTCTAATTCTATTTCTAATTCTAATTCTAATCTAATTCTAATTCTAATTCTATTTCTATTTCTAATTCTAATTCTATTCTAATTCTATTCTAATTCTAATTCTATTCTAAATCTATTCTAATTCTAATTCTATTCTAATTCTATTCTAATTTTATTTCTAATTCTATTTCTATTTCTAATTCTAATTCTAATTCTAATCTAATTCTAATTCTATTCTAATTCTTACTCTATTCTAATTCTATTCTAATTCTATTCTAATTCTATTCTAATTCTAATTCTAATTATATTCTATTTCTAATTCTAATTCTATTCTAATTCTATTCTAATTATATTCTAATTCTATTCTAATTCTAATTCTATTCTAATTCTAATTCTATTTCTAATTATATTTCTATTTCTATTTTTAATTCTAATTCTATTCTAATTCTATTCTAATTATATTCTAATTCTATTCTAATTCTAATTCTAATTCTAATTCTATTCTAATTCTAATTCTAATTCTAATTCTAATCTATTTCTATTCTAATTCTATTCTAATTATATTCTAATTCTAATTCTATTATAATTCTATTCTAATTGTAATTCTATTCTAATTCTATTATAATTCTATTTCTAATTCTATTTCTAATTCTAATTCTAATTCTAATCTAATTCTAATTCTATTCTAATTCTTACTATATTCTAATTCTATTCTAATTCTATTTCTAATTCTATTTATAATTTTAATTCTATTCTAATTCTAATTCTAATTCTATTTCTATTTCTATTTCTAATTCTATTCTAATTCTAATTCTAATTCTAATTCTAATTCTATTCTAATTCTATTCTAATTCTAATTCTAATTCTATTCTAATTCTAATTCTAATTCTAATTCTAATTCTAATTCTATTCTAATTCTATTTTAATTCTATTCTAGTCCAATCCTAATTCTATTCTAATTCTAATTCTAATTCTAATTCTTTTCTAATTCTAATTCTATTTCTAATTATATTCTAATTCTATTCTAATTCTATTCTAATTCTAATTCTATTCTAATTCTATTCTAATTCTATTTCTAATTCTAATTCTAATTCTAGGTCTAATTCTAATTCTAATCTAATTCTAATTCTATTCTAATTCTTACTCTATTCTAATTCTATTCTAATTCTATTTCTAATTCTATTTCTAATTCTAATTCTATTCTAATTCTAATTCTATTTCTAATTCTAATTCTATTCTAATTCTAATTCTAATTCTATTCTAATTATATTCTAATTCTAATTCTAATTCTATTCTAATTCTAATTATATTCTAATTCTAATTATATTTTAATTCTATTCTAATTCTATTCTAATTCTAATTCTATTCTAATTCTAATTCTATTTCTAATTCTAATTCTATTCTAATTCTATTCTATTTCAAATTCTAATTCTATTCTATTTCTAATTCTAATTCTATTCTAATTCTATTCTAATTCTAATTCTATTCTAATTCTAATTCTATTTCTAATTATATTTCTATTTCTATTTTTAATTCTATTTCTATTTCTAATTCTAATTCTATTCTAATTCTAATTCTAATTCTAATTCTATTCTAATTCTATTCTAATTCTATTCTAATTCTAATTCTAATTCTAATTCTATTTCTAATTATATTCTAATTCTATTCTAATTCTATTCTAATTCTAATTCTATTCTAATTCTATTCTAATTCTAATTCTAATTCTATTCTAATTCTATTCTAATTCTAATTCTATTCTAATTCTAATTCTATTTCTAATTATATTTCTATTTCTATTTTTAATTCTATTTCTATTTCTAATTCTAATTCTATTCTAATTCTAATTCTAATTCTAATTCTATTCTAATTCTATTCTAATTATATTCTAATTCTATTCTAATTCTAATTCTAATTCTAATTCTAATTCTATTCTAATTCTAATTCTATTTCTAATTATATTCTAATTCTATTCTAATTCTAATTATATTCTAATTCTATTCTAATTCTAATTCTATTCTAATTCTAATTCTATATCTAATTCTATTCTAATTCTAATTCTAATTCTATTCTAATTCTATTCTAATTCTATTCTATTTCTAATTCTAATTCTATTCTATTTCTAATTCTAATTCTATTCTAATTCTATTCTAATTCTAATTCTATTCTAATTCTAATTCTATTTCTAATTATATTTCTATTTCTATTTTTAATTCTATTTCTATTTCTAATTCTAATTCTATTCTAATTCTAATTCTAATTCTAATTCTATTCTAATTCTATTCTAATTATATTCTAATTCTATTCTAATTCTAATTCTAATTCTAATTCTAATTCTATTCTAATTCTAATTCTATTTCTAATTATATTCTAATTCTATTCTAATTCTAATTATATTCTAATTCTATTCTAATTCTAATTCTATTCTAATTCTATTCTAATTCTAATTCTATTCTAATTCTATTCTAATTCTATTTCTAATTCTATTTCTAATTCTAATTCTATTCTAATTCTAATTCTAATTCTATTTCTATTTCTAATTCTAATTCTATTCTAATTCTATTCTAATTCTAATTCTATTCTAAATCTATTCTAATTCTAATTCTATTCTAATTCTATTCTAATTTTATTTCTAATTCTATTTATATTTCTAATTCTAATTCTAATTCTAATCTAATTCTAATTCTATTCTAATTCTTACTCTATTCTAATTCTATTCTAATTCTATTCTAATTCTATTCTAATTCTAATTCTAATTATATTCTATTTCTAATTCTAATTCTATTCTAATTCTATTCTAATTCTATTCTAATTCTAATTCTATTCTAATTCTAATTCTATTTCTAATTATATTTCTATTTCTATTTTTAATTCTAATTATATTCTAATTCTATTCTAATTATATTCTAATTCTATTCTAATTCTAATTCTAATTCTAATTCTATTCTAATTCTAATTCTAATTCTAATTCTAATCTATTTCTATTCTAATTCTATTCTAATTATATTCTAATTCTAATTCTATTATAATTCTATTCTAATTGTAATTCTATTCTAATTCTATTATAATTCTATTTCTAATTCTATTTCTAATTCTAATTCTAATTCTAATCTAATTCTAATTCTATTCTAATTCTTACTCTATTCTAATTCTATTCTAATTCTATTTCTAATTCTATTTATAATTTTAATTCTATTCTAATTCTAATTCTAATTCTATTTCTATTTCTATTTCTAATTCTATTCTAATTCTAATTCTAATTCTAATTCTAATTCTAATTTTATTCTAATTCTATTCTAATTCTAATTCTAATTCTATTCTAATTCTAATTCTAATTCTAATTCTAATTCTAATTCTAATTCTATTCTAATTCTATTTTAATTCTATTCTAGTCCAATCCTAATTCTATTCTAATTCTAATTCTAATTCTAATTCTTTTCTAATTCTAATTCTATTTCTAATTATATTCTAATTCTATTCTAATTCTATTCTAATTCTAATTCTATTCTAATTCTATTCTAATTCTATTTCTAATTCTAATTCTAATTCTAGGTCTAATTCTAATTCTAATCTAATTCTAATTCTATTCTAATTCTAATCTAATTCTAATTCTATTCTAATTCTTACTCTATTCTAATTCTATTCTAATTCTATTTCTAATTCTATTTCTAATTCTAATTCTATTCTAATTCTAATTCTATTTCTAATTCTAATTCTATTCTAATTCTAATTCTAATTCTATTCTAATTCTATTCTAATTCTAATTCTAATTCTATTCTAATTCTAATTATATTCTAATTCTAATTATATTTTAATTCTATTCTAATTCTATTCTAATTCTAATTCTATTCTAATTCTAATTCTATTTCTAATTCTAATTCTATTCTAATTCTATTCTATTTCAAATTCTAATTCTATTCTATTTCTAATTCTAATTCTATTCTAATTCTATTCTAATTCTAATTCTATTCTAATTCTAATTCTATTTCTAATTATATTTCTATTTCTATTTTTAATTCTATTTCTATTTCTAATTCTAATTCTATTCTAATTCTAATTCTAATTCTAATTCTATTCTAATTCTATTCTAATTCTATTCTAATTCTAATTCTAATTCTAATTCTATTTCTAATTCTATTCTAATTCTATTCTAATTCTAATTCTATTCTAATTCTATTCTAATTCTAATTCTAATTCTATTCTAATTCTATTCTAATTCTATTTCTAATTCTATTTCTAATTCTAATTCTATTCTAATTCTAATTCTATTTCTAATTCTAATTCTATTCTAATTCTAATTCTAATTCTATTCTAATTCTATTCTAATTCTAATTCTAATTCTATTCTAATTCTAATTATATTCTAATTCTAATTATATTTTAATTCTATTCTAATTCTATTCTAATTCTAATTCTATTCTAATTCTAATTCTATTTCTAATTCTAATTCTATTCTAATTCTATTCTATTTCTAATTCTAATTCTATTCTATTTCTAATTCTAATTCTATTCTAATTCTATTCTAATTCTAATTCTATTCTAATTCTAATTCTATTTCTAATTATATTTCTATTTCTATTTTTAATTCTATTTCTATTTCTAATTCTAATTCTATTCTAATTCTAATTCTAATTCTAATTCTATTCTAATTCTATTCTAATTCTATTCTAATTCTAATTCTAATTCTATTTCTAATTATATTCTAATTCTATTCTAATTCTATTCTAATTCTAATTCTATTCTAATTCTATTCTAATTCTAATTCTAATTCTATTCTAATTCTATTCTAATTCTATTTCTAATTCTATTTCTAATTCTAATTCTAATTCTAATTCTAATTCTAATTCTAATCTAATTCTATTTCTATTTTAATTCTTACTCTATTCTAATTCTATTCTAATTCTATTTCTAATTCTATTTCTAATTCTAATTCTATTCTATTTCTAATTCTAATTCTATTCTAATTCTATTCTAATTCTATTCTAATTCTAATTCTATTTCTAATTCTATTTCTATTTCTATTTCTAATTCTATTCTAATTCTATTTCTAATTCTAATTCTATTCTAATTCTATTATAATTCTATTATAATTCTATTCTAATTCTAATTCTATTCTAATTCTATTCTAATTCTAATATAATTCTATTATAATTATATTCTAATTCTAATTATATTCTAATTCTATTCTAATTATATTCTAATTCTATTCTAATTCTAATTCTAATTCTAATTCTTTTCTAATTCTAATTCTATTTCTAATTATATTCTAATTCTATTCTAATTCTATTCTAATTCTAATTCTATTCTAATTCTATTCTAATTCTAATTCTATTCTAATTCTATTTCTAATTCTATTTCTAATTCTAATTCTAATTCTAATCTAATTCTAATTCTATTCTAATTCTTACTCTATTCTAATTCTATTCTAATTCTAATTCTATTCTATTCTAATTCTAATTCTATTTCTATTTCTATTTCTAATTCTAATTCTATTCTAATTATATTTCTAATTCTAATTCTATTATAATTCTATTATAATTCTATTATAATTCTAATTCTAATTCTATTCTAATTCTAATTATATTCTAATTCTAATTATATTTTAATTCTATTCTAATTCTATTCTAATTCTATTCTAATTCTATTCTAATTCTATTCTAATTCTAATTCTACTTCTAATTCTTTTCTAATTCTAATTCTATTTCTAATTATATTCTAATTCTATTCTAATTCTATTCTAATTCTAATTCTATTCTAATTCTATTCTAATTCTATTTCTAATTCTATTTCTAATTCTATTTCTAATTCTAATTCTAATCTAATTCTAATTCTATTATAATTCTTACTCTATTCTAATTCTATTCTAATTCTATTTCTATTTCTATTTCTAATTCTAATTCTATTCTAATTCTAATTCTAATTCTATTCTAATTCTATTCTAATTCTAATTCTATTCTATTCTAATTCTAATTATATTCTAATTCTAATTATACTTTAATTCTATTCTAATTCTATTCTAATTCTATTCTAATTCTATTCTAATTCTAATTCTATTCTAATTCTAATTCTATTTCTAATTCTAATTCTAATTCTAATCTAATTCTAATTCTATTTTAATTATTACTCTATTCTAATTCTATTTCTAATTCTATTTCTAATTCTAATTCTATTCTATTTCTAATTCTAATTCTATTCTAATTCTATTCTAATTCGATTCTAATTCTAATTCTAATTCTATTCTAATTCTAATTATATTCTAATTCTAATTATATTTTAATTCTATTCTAATTCTATTCTAATTCTAATTCTATTCTAATTCTAATTCTATTTCTAATTCTATTTCTATTTCTATTTTTAATTCTAATTCTATTCTAATTCTAATTCTAATTCTATTATAATTCTAATATAATTCTATTATAATTATATTCTAATTCTAATTCTAATTATAATTCTATTCTAATTCTATTCTAATTCTAATTCTAATTCTATTCTATTTCTAATTCTATTTCTAATTCTAATTCTATTATAATTCTATTCTAATTCTATTCTAATTCTAATTCTATTCTAATTCTAATTCTATTCTAATTCTAATTCTATTTATAATTCTATTTCTAATTCTAATTCTATTTCTAATTCTAATTCTATTCTAATTCTATTCTAATTCTAAGTATATTCTAATTCTATTTCTAATTCCAATCTAATTCTAATTCTATTCTAATTCTATTCTAATTCTAATTCTATATCTAATTCTATTCTAATTCTAATTCTAATTCTATTCTAATTCTATTCTAATTCTGTTCTATTTCTAATTCTAATTCTATTCTATTTCTAATTCTAATTCTATTCTAATTCTATTTTAATTCTAGTCTAATTCTAATTCTATTCTAATTCTAATTCTATTTCTAATTATATTTCTATTTCTATTTTTAATTCTAATTCTATTCTAATTCTAATTCTAATTCTATTCTAATTCTATTATAATTCTAATATAATTATATTATAATTATATTCTAATTCTAATTCTATTCTAATTATATTCTAATTCTATTCTAATTCTATTCTAATTCTAATTCTATTCTAATTCTATTCTAATTCTATTTCTAATTCTATTTTTATTTCTAATTCTATTCTAATTCTAATTCTAATTCTATTTCTATTTTTAATTCTAATTCTATTCTAATTCTAATTCTAATTCTAATTCTATTCTAATTTTATTCTAATTCTATTCTAATTCTATTTTAATTCTAATTCTAATTCTATTCTATTTCTAATTCTAATTCTATTCTAATTCTATTCTAATTCTATTCTAATTCTAATTATATTCTAATTCTAATTCTAATTATATTCTAATTCTAATTCTATATCTAATTCTAATTCTAATTCTATTCTAATTCTATTCTAATTCTAATTCTAATTCTAATTCTATTCTAATTCTATTCTAATTCTAATTCTAATTCTATTCTAATTCTAATTATATTCTAATTCTAATTATATTTTAATTCTATTCTAATTCTATTCTAATTCTAATTCTATTCTAATTCTAATTCTATTTCTAATTCTAATTCTATTCTAATTCTATTCTATTTCTAATTCTAATTCTATTCTATTTCTAATTCTAATTCTATTCTAATTCTATTCTAATTCTAATTCTATTCTAATTCTAATTCTATTTCTAATTATATTTCTATTTCTATTTTTAATTCTATTTCTATTTCTAATTCTAATTCTATTCTAATTCTAATTCTAATTCTAATTCTATTCTAATTCTATTCTAATTCTATTCTAATTCTAATTCTAATTCTATTTCTAATTATATTCTAATTCTATTCTAATTCTATTCTAATTCTAATTCTATTCTAATTCTATTCTAATTCTAATTCTAATTCTATTCTAATTCTATTCTAATTCTATTTCTAATTCTATTTCTAATTCTAATTCTAATTCTAATTCTAATTCTAATTCTAATCTAATTCTATTTCTATTTTAATTCTTACTCTATTCTAATTCTATTCTTATTCTATTTCTAATTCTATTTCTAATTCTAATTCTATTCTATTTCTAATTCTAATTCTATTCTAATTCTATTCTAATTCTATTCTAATTCTATTCTAATTCTAATTCTATTTCTAATTCTATTTCTATTTCTATTTCTAATTCTATTCTAATTCTATTTCTAATTCTAATTCTATTCTAATTCTATTATAATTCTATTATAATTCTATTCTAATTCTAATTCTATTCTAATTCTATTCTAATCCTAATATAATTCTATTATAATTATATTCTAATTCTAATTATATTCTAATTCTATTCTAATTATATTCTAATTCTATTCTAATTCTAATTCTAATTCTAATTCTTTTCTAATTCTAATTCTATTTCTAATTATATTCTAATTCTATTCTAATTCTATTCTAATTCTAATTCTATTCTAATTCTATTCTAATTCTAATTCTATTCTAATTCTATTTCTAATTCTATTTCTAATTCTAATTCTAATTCTAATCTAATTCTAATTCTATTCTAATTCTTACTCTATTCTAATTCTATTCTAATTCTAATTCTATTCTATTCTAATTCTAATTCTATTTCTATTTCTATTTCTAATTCTAATTCTATTCTAATTATATTTCTAATTCTAATTCTATTATAATTCTATTATAATTCTATTATAATTCTAATTCTAATTCTATTCTAATTCTAATTATATTCTAATTCTAATTCTATTCTAATTCTATTCTAATTCTAATTCTAATTCTAATTCTTTTCTAATTCTAATTCTATTTCTAATTATATTCTAATTCTATTCTAATTCTATTCTAATTCTAATTCTATTCTAATTCTATTCTAATTCTATTTCTAATTCTATTTCTAATTCTAATTCTAATCTAATTCTAATTCTATTATAATTCTTACTCTATTCTAATTCTATTCTAATTCTATTTCTATTTCTATTTCTAATTCTAATTCTATTCTAATTCTAATTCTAATTCTATTCTAATTCTATTCTAATTCTAATTCTATTCTATTCTAATTCTAATTATATTCTAATTCTAATTATACTTTAATTCTATTCTAATTCTATTCTAATTCTATTCTAATTCTATTCTAATTCTAATTCTATTCTAATTCTAATTCTATTTCTAATTCTAATTCTAATTCTAATCTAA
Organism: Streptanthus diversifolius; assembly: GCA_039880935.1. Taxonomy (NCBI): domain Eukaryota; kingdom Viridiplantae; phylum Streptophyta; class Magnoliopsida; order Brassicales; family Brassicaceae; genus Streptanthus; species Streptanthus diversifolius. The sequence goes on along the minus strand of JAXGFM010000015.1, from coordinate 663,310 downwards.
TTCTAATTCTATTTTAATTATTACTCTATTCTAATTCTATTCTAATTCTATTTCTAATTCTATTTCTAATTCTAATTCTATTCTATTTCTAATTCTAATTCTATTCTAATTCTATTCTAATTCGATTCTAATTCTAATTCTAATTCTATTCTAATTCTAATTATATTCTAATTCTAATTATATTTTAATTCTATTCTAATTCTATTCTAATTCTAATTCTATTCTAATTCTAATTCTATTTCTAATTCTATTTCTATTTCTATTTTTAATTCTAATTCTATTCTAATTCTAATTCTAATTCTATTATAATTCTAATATAATTCTATTATAATTATATTCTAATTCTAATTCTAATTCTAATTCTATTCTAATTCTATTCTAATTCTAATTCTAATTCTATTCTATTTCTAATTCTATTTCTAATTCTAATTCTATTATAATTCTATTCTAATTCTATTCTAATTCTAATTCTATTCTAATTCTAATTCTATTCTAATTCTAATTCTATTTATAATTCTATTTCTAATTCTAATTCTATTTCTAATTCTAATTCTATTCTAATTCTATTCTAATTCTAAGTATATTCTAATTCTATTTCTAATTCCAATCTAATTCTAATTCTATTCTAATTCTATTCTAATTCTAATTCTATATCTAATTCTATTCTAATTCTAATTCTAATTCTATTCTAATTCTATTCTAATTCTGTTCTATTTCTAATTCTAATTCTATTCTATTTCTAATTCTAATTCTATTCTAATTCTATTTTAATTCTAGTCTAATTCTAATTCTATTCTAATTCTAATTCTATTTCTAATTATATTTCTATTTCTATTTTTAATTCTAATTCTATTCTAATTCTAATTCTAATTCTATTCTAATTCTATTATAATTCTAATATAATTATATTATAATTATATTCTAATTCTAATTCTATTCTAATTATATTCTAATTCTATTCTAATTCTATTCTAATTCTAATTCTATTCTAATTCTATTCTAATTCTATTTCTAATTCTATTTTTATTTCTAATTCTATTCTAATTCTAATTCTAATTCTATTTCTATTTTTAATTCTAATTCTATTCTAATTCTAATTCTAATTCTAATTCTATTCTAATTTTATTCTAATTCTATTCTAATTCTATTTTAATTCTAATTCTAATTCTATTCTATTTCTAATTCTAATTCTATTCTAATTCTATTCTAATTCTATTCTAATTCTAATTATATTCTAATTCTAATTATATTCTAATTCTAATTCTAATTATATTCTAATTCTAATTCTATATCTAATTCTAATTCTAATTCTATTCTAATTCTATTCTAATTCTAATTCTAATTCTAATTCTAATTCTAATTCTAATTCTAATTCTATTTCTAACTCTATTATAATTCTATTCTAAATCTATTCTAATTCTAATTCTAATTCTATTCTAATTCCAATTCTATTCTAATTCTAATTATATTTTAATTCTATTCTAATTCTATTCTAATTCTATTCTAAATCTAATCTATTTCTATTTCTAATTCTAATTCTATTCTAATTCTATTCTAGTTCTATTCTAATTCTAATTCTAATTCTAATTCTAATTCTAATTCTAATTCTAATTCTAATTCTAATTCTAATTCTATTTTTATTTCTAATTCTAATTCTATTCTAATTCTAATTCTAATTCTAATTCTATTCTAATTCTATTCTAATTATATTCTAATTCTATTCTAATTCTAATTCTAATTCTAATTTTAATTCTATTCTATTTCTAATTCTATTTCTAATTATATTCTAATTCTATTCTAATTATATTCTAATTCTATTCTAATTCTATTCTAATTCTAATTCTATTCTAATTCTAATTCTAATTCTATTCTATTTCTAATTCTATTTCTTATTCTAATTCTATTCTAATTCTATTCTAATTATATTCTAATTCTATTCTAATTCTAATTCTATTCTAATTATAATTCTATTCTAATTCTAATTCTATTCTAATTCTAATTCTATTTATAATTCTATTTCTAATTCTAATTCTATTTCTAATTCTAATTCTATTCTAATTCTATTCTAATTCTATTTCTAATTCTAATTCTATTCTAATTCTAAGTATATTCTAATTCTATTTCTAATTCCAATCTAATTCTAATTCTATTCTAATTCTAATTCTATATCTAATTCTATTCTAATTCTAATTCTAATTCTATTCTAATTCTATTCTATTTCTAATTATAATTCTATTCTATTTCTAATTCTAATTCTATTCTAATTCTATTCTAATTCTATTCTAATTCTAATTCTATTCTAATTCTAATTCTAATTCTATTTCTATTTCTATTTTTAATTCTAATTCTGTTCTAATTCTAATTCTAATTCTATTCTAATTCTATTATAATTCTAATATAATTCTAATTCTAATTCTATTCTAATTCTATTCTAATTCTATTCTAATTCTATTCTAATTCTATTCTAATTCTAATTCTATTCTAATTCTATTCTAATTCTATTTCTAATTCTATTTCTATTTCTAATTCTATTCTAATTCTAATTCTAATTCTATTTCTATTTTTAATTCTAATTCTATTCTATTTCTAATTCTAATTCTATTTCTAATTCTAATTCTATTCTAATTCTATTCTAATTCTAATTCTAATTCTATTCTATTTCTAATTCTAATTCTAATTCTAATTCTAATTCTAATTCTAATTCTAATCTAATTCTAATTCTATTCTAATTCTTACTCTATTCTAATTCTATTCTAATTCTAATTCTATTTCTAATTCTAATTCTATTCTAATTCTAATTCTAATTCTATTTCTATTTCTAATTCTAATTCTATTTCTAATTCTATTTCTATTTCTAATTCTATTCTAATTCTAATTCTATTCTAATTCTAATTCTAATTCTATTCTAATTCTAATTCTAATTCTATTCTATTTCTAATTCTATTTCTAATTCCAATCTAATTCTAATTCTATTCTAATTCTATTCTAATTCTAATTCTATATATAATTCTAATCTAATTCTAATTCTAATTCTATTTCTATTCTAATTCTAATTCTAATTCTATTCTATTTCTAATTCTAATTCTAATTCTAATTCTAATTCTATTCTAATTCTATTCTAATTCTATTCTAATTCTAATTCTATTCTAATTCTAATTCTATTTCTAATTCTATTTCTAATTCTAATTCTAATTCTATTCTAATTCTATTCTAATTCTATTCTAATTCTAATTCTATTCTAATTCTAATTCTAATTCTATTTCTATTTCTAATTCTAATTCTATTCTAATTCTAATTCTAATTCTAATTCTAATTCTAATTCTATTCTAATTCTATTCTAATTCTAATTCTATTCTAATTCTAATTCTATTTCTAATTCTATTTCTAATTCTAATTCTATTCTATTTCTAATTCTATTTCTAATTCTATTTCTAATTCTAATTCTAATTCTGTTCTAATTCTATTCTAATTCTAATTCTAATTCTAATTCTAATTCTATTTAATTCTAATTATAATTTTATTCTAATTCTATTCTAATTCTATTCTATTTCTATTCTAATTCTATTCTAATTCTAATTCTAATTCTATTCTATTTCTAATTCTATTTCTAATTCTAATTCTATTCTAATTCTATTCTAATTCTATTCTAATTCTATTTCTAATTCTAATTCTATTCTAATTCTAATTCTAATTCTATTTCTATTTCTAATTCTAATTCTATTCTAATTCTAATTCTATTTCTAATTCTAATTCTAATTCTAATCTAATTCTAATTCTATTTTAATTATTACTCTATTCTAATTCTATTCTAATTCTATTTCTAATTCTATTTCTAATTCTAATTCTATTCTATTTCTAATTCTAATTCTATTCTAATTCTATTCTAATTCGATTCTAATTCTAATTCTAATTCTATTCTAATTCTAATTATATTCTAATTCTAATTATATTTTAATTCTATTCTAATTCTATTCTAATTCTAATTCTATTCTAATTCTAATTCTATTTCTAATTCTATTTCTATTTCTATTTTTAATTCTAATTCTATTCTAATTCTAATTCTAATTCTATTATAATTCTAATATAATTCTATTATAATTATATTCTAATTCTAATTCTAATTCTAATTCTATTCTAATTCTATTCTAATTCTAATTCTAATTCTATTCTATTTCTAATTCTATTTCTAATTCTAATTCTATTATAATTCTATTCTAATTCTATTCTAATTCTAATTCTATTCTAATTCTAATTCTATTCTAATTCTAATTCTATTTATAATTCTATTTCTAATTCTAATTCTATTTCTAATTCTAATTCTATTCTAATTCTATTCTAATTCTAAGTATATTCTAATTCTATTTCTAATTCCAATCTAATTCTAATTCTATTCTAATTCTATTCTAATTCTAATTCTATATCTAATTCTATTCTAATTCTAATTCTAATTCTATTCTAATTCTATTCTAATTCTGTTCTATTTCTAATTCTAATTCTATTCTATTTCTAATTCTAATTCTATTCTAATTCTATTTTAATTCTAGTCTAATTCTAATTCTATTCTAATTCTAATTCTATTTCTAATTATATTTCTATTTCTATTTTTAATTCTAATTCTATTCTAATTCTAATTCTAATTCTATTCTAATTCTATTATAATTCTAATATAATTATATTATAATTATATTCTAATTCTAATTCTATTCTAATTATATTCTAATTCTATTCTAATTCTATTCTAATTCTAATTCTATTCTAATTCTATTCTAATTCTATTTCTAATTCTATTTTTATTTCTAATTCTATTCTAATTCTAATTCTAATTCTATTTCTATTTTTAATTCTAATTCTATTCTAATTCTAATTCTAATTCTAATTCTATTCTAATTTTATTCTAATTCTATTCTAATTCTATTTTAATTCTAATTCTAATTCTATTCTATTTCTAATTCTAATTCTATTCTAATTCTATTCTAATTCTATTCTAATTCTAATTATATTCTAATTCTAATTCTAATTATATTCTAATTCTAATTCTATATCTAATTCTAATTCTAATTCTATTCTAATTCTATTCTAATTCTAATTCTAATTCTAATTCTAATTCTAATTCTAATTCTAATTCTATTTCTAACTCTATTATAATTCTATTCTAAATCTATTCTAATTCTAATTCTAATTCTATTCTAATTCCAATTCTATTCTAATTCTAATTATATTTTAATTCTATTCTAATTCTATTCTAATTCTATTCTAAATCTAATCTATTTCTATTTCTAATTCTAATTCTATTCTAATTCTATTCTAGTTCTATTCTAATTCTAATTCTAATTCTAATTCTAATTCTAATTCTAATTCTAATTCTAATTCTAATTCTAATTCTATTTTTATTTCTAATTCTAATTCTATTCTAATTCTAATTCTAATTCTAATTCTATTCTAATTCTATTCTAATTATATTCTAATTCTAATTCTAATTCTAATTCTAATTCTATTCTATTTCTAATTCTATTTCTAATTATATTCTAATTCTATTCTAATTATATTCTAATTCTATTCTAATTCTATTCTAATTCTAATTCTATTCTAATTCTAATTCTAATTCTATTCTATTTCTAATTCTATTTCTTATTCTAATTCTATTCTAATTCTATTCTAATTATATTCTAATTCTATTCTAATTCTAATTCTATTCTAATTATAATTCTATTCTAATTCTAATTCTATTCTAATTCTAATTCTATTTATAATTCTATTTCTAATTCTAATTCTATTTCTAATTCTAATTCTATTCTAATTCTATTCTAATTCTATTTCTAATTCTAATTCTATTCTAATTCTAAGTATATTCTAATTCTATTTCTAATTCCAATCTAATTCTAATTATATTCTAATTCTAATTCTATATCTAATTCTATTCTAATTCTAATTCTAATTCTATTCTAATTCTATTCTATTTCTAATTATAATTCTATTCTATTTCTAATTCTAATTCTATTCTAATTCTATTCTAATTCTATTCTAATTCTAATTCTATTCTAATTCTAATTCTATTTCTAATTATATTTCTATTTCTATTTTTAATTCTAATTCTGTTCTAATTCTAATTCTAATTCTATTCTAATTCTATTATAATTCTAATATAATTCTAATTCTAATTCTATTCTAATTCTATTCTAATTCTATTCTAATTCTATTCTAATTCTATTCTAATTCTAATTCTATTCTAATTCTATTCTAATTCTATTTCTAATTCTATTTCTATTTCTAATTCTATTCTAATTCTAATTCTAATTCTATTTCTATTTTTAATTCTAATTCTATTCTATTTCTAATTCTAATTCTATTTCTAATTCTAATTCTATTCTAATTCTATTCTAATTCTAATTCTAATTCTATTCTATTTCTAATTCTAATTCTAATTCTAATTCTAATTCTAATTCTAATCTAATTCTAATTCTATTCTAATTCTTACTCTATTCTAATTCTATTCTAATTCTAATTCTATTTCTAATTCTAATTCTATTCTAATTCTAATTCTAATTCTATTTCTATTTCTAATTCTAATTCTATTTCTAATTCTATTTCTATTTCTAATTCTATTCTAATTCTAATTCTATTCTAATTCTAATTCTAATTCTATTCTAATTCTAATTCTAATTCTATTCTATTTCTAATTCTATTTCTAATTCCAATCTAATTCTAATTCTATTCTAATTCTATTCTAATTCTAATTCTATATATAATTCTAATCTAATTCTAATTCTAATTCTATTTCTATTCTAATTCTAATTCTAATTCTATTCTATTTCTAATTCTAATTCTAATTCTAATTCTAATTCTATTCTAATTCTATTCTAATTCTATTCTAATTCTAATTCTATTCTAATTCTAATTCTATTTCTAATTCTATTTCTAATTCTAATTCTAATTCTATTCTAATTCTATTCTAATTCTATTCTAATTCTAATTCTATTCTAATTCTAATTCTAATTCTATTTCTATTTCTAATTCTAATTCTATTCTAATTCTAATTCTAATTCTAATTCTAATTCTAATTCTATTCTAATTCTATTCTAATTCTAATTCTATTCTAATTCTAATTCTATTTCTAATTCTATTTCTAATTCTAATTCTATTCTATTTCTAATTCTATTTCTAATTCTAATTCTAATTCTAATTTTAATCTAATTTTAATTCTATTCTAATTCTTACTCTATTCTAATTCTATTCTAATTCTATTCTAATTCTATTCTAATTCTAATTCTAATTCTAATTCTATTTCTATTTCTAATTCTAATTCTAATTCTAATTCTAATTCTATTCTATTTCTAATTCTATTTCTAATTCTAATTCTATTCTATTTCTAATTCTAATTCTAATTCTAATTCTAATTCTAATTCTATTCTATTTCTAATTCTATTCTATTTCTAATTCTATTTCTAATTCCAATCTAATTCTAATTCTATTCTAATTCTATTCTAATTCTAATTCTATTCTAATTCTAATTCTATTCTAATTCTAATTCTATTTATAATTCTATTTCTAATTCTAATTCTATTTCTAATTCTAATTCTATTCTAATTCTATTCTAATTCTAAGTATATTCTAATTCTATTTCTAATTCCAATCTAATTCTAATTCTATTCTAATTCTATTCTAATTCTAATTCTATATCTAATTCTATTCTAATTCTAATTCTAATTCTATTCTAATTCTATTCTAATTCTGTTCTATTTCTAATTCTAATTCTATTCTATTTCTAATTCTAATTCTATTCTAATTCTATTTTAATTCTAGTCTAATTCTAATTCTATTCTAATTCTAATTCTATTTCTAATTATATTTCTATTTCTATTTTTAATTCTAATTCTATTCTAATTCTAATTCTAATTCTATTCTAATTCTATTATAATTCTAATATAATTATATTATAATTATATTCTAATTCTAATTCTATTCTAATTATATTCTAATTCTATTCTAATTCTATTCTAATTCTAATTCTATTCTAATTCTATTCTAATTCTATTTCTAATTCTATTTTTATTTCTAATTCTATTCTAATTCTAATTCTAATTCTATTTCTATTTTTAATTCTAATTCTATTCTAATTCTAATTCTAATTCTAATTCTATTCTAATTTTATTCTAATTCTATTCTAATTCTATTTTAATTCTAATTCTAATTCTATTCTATTTCTAATTCTAATTCTATTCTAATTCTATTCTAATTCTATTCTAATTCTAATTATATTCTAATTCTAATTCTAATTATATTCTAATTCTAATTCTATATCTAATTCTAATTCTAATTCTATTCTAATTCTATTCTAATTCTAATTCTAATTCTAATTCTAATTCTAATTCTAATTCTAATTCTATTTCTAACTCTATTATAATTCTATTCTAAATCTATTCTAATTCTAATTCTAATTCTATTCTAATTCCAATTCTATTCTAATTCTAATTATATTTTAATTCTATTCTAATTCTATTCTAATTCTATTCTAAATCTAATCTATTTCTATTTCTAATTCTAATTCTATTCTAATTCTATTCTAGTTCTATTCTAATTCTAATTCTAATTCTAATTCTAATTCTAATTCTAATTCTAATTCTAATTTTAATTCTAATTCTATTTTTATTTCTAATTCTAATTCTATTCTAATTCTAATTCTAATTCTAATTCTATTCTAATTCTATTCTAATTATATTCTAATTCTATTCTAATTCTAATTCTAATTCTAATTCTAATTCTATTCTATTTCTAATTCTATTTCTAATTATATTCTAATTCTATTCTAATTATATTCTAATTCTATTCTAATTCTATTCTAATTCTAATTCTATTCTAATTCTAATTCTAATTCTATTCTATTTCAAATTCTATTTCTTATTCTAATTCTATTCTAATTCTATTCTAAATATATTCTAATTCTATTCTAATTCTAATTCTATTCTAATTATAATTCTATTATAATTCTAATTCTATTCTAATTCTAATTCTATTTATAATTCTATTTCTAATTCTAATTCTATTTCTAATTCTAATTCTATTCTAATTCTATTCTAATTCTATTTCTAATTCTAATTCTATTCTAATTCTAAGTATATTCTAATTCTATTTCTAATTCCAATCTAATTCTAATTATATTCTAATTCTAATTCTATATCTAATTCTATTCTAATTCTAATTCTAATTCTATTCTAATTCTATTCTATTTCTAATTATAATTCTATTCTATTTCTAATTCTAATTCTATTCTAATTCTATTCTAATTCTATTCTAATTCTAATTCTATTCTAATTCTAATTCTATTTCTAATTATATTTCTATTTCTATTTTTAATTCTAATTCTGTTCTAATTCTAATTCTAATTCTATTCTAATTCTATTATAATTCTAATATAATTCTAATTCTAATTCTATTCTAATTCTATTCTAATTCTATTCTAATTCTATTCTAATTCTATTCTAATTCTAATTCTATTCTAATTCTATTCTAATTCTATTTCTAATTCTATTTCTATTTCTAATTCTATTCTAATTCTAATTCTAATTCTATTTCTATTTTTAATTCTAATTATATTCTATTTCTAATTCTAATTCTATTTCTAATTCTAATTCTATTCTAATTCTATTCTAATTCTAATTCTAATTCTATTCTATTTCTAATTCTAATTCTAATTCTAATTCTAATTCTAATTCTAATCTAATTCTAATTCTATTCTAATTCTTACTCTATTCTAATTCTATTCTAATTCTAATTCTATTTCTAATTCTAATTCTATTCTAATTCTAATTCTAATTCTATTTCTATTTCTAATTCTAATTCTAATTCTAATTCTATTCTATTTCTAATTCTATTTCTAATTCTAATTCTATTCTATTTCTAATTCTAATTCTAATTCTAATTCTAATTCTAATTCTATTCTATTTCTAATTCTATTCTATTTCTAATTCTATTTCTAATTCCAATCTAATTCTAATTCTATTCTAATTCTATTCTAATTCTAATTCTATTCTAATTCTAATTCTATTCTAATTCTAATTCTATTTATAATTCTATTTCTAATTCTAATTCTATTTCTAATTCTAATTCTATTCTAATTCTATTCTAATTCTAAGTATATTCTAATTCTATTTCTAATTCCAATCTAATTCTAATTCTATTCTAATTCTATTCTAATTCTAATTCTATATCTAATTCTATTCTAATTCTAATTCTAATTCTATTCTAATTCTATTCTAATTCTGTTCTATTTCTAATTCTAATTCTATTCTATTTCTAATTCTAATTCTATTCTAATTCTATTTTAATTCTAGTCTAATTCTAATTCTATTCTAATTCTAATTCTATTTCTAATTATATTTCTATTTCTATTTTTAATTCTAATTCTATTCTAATTCTAATTCTAATTCTATTCTAATTCTATTATAATTCTAATATAATTATATTATAATTATATTCTAATTCTAATTCTATTCTAATTATATTCTAATTCTATTCTAATTCTATTCTAATTCTAATTCTATTCTAATTCTATTCTAATTCTATTTCTAATTCTATTTTTATTTCTAATTCTATTCTAATTCTAATTCTAATTCTATTTCTATTTTTAATTCTAATTCTATTCTAATTCTAATTCTAATTCTAATTCTATTCTAATTTTATTCTAATTCTATTCTAATTCTATTTTAATTCTAATTCTAATTCTATTCTATTTCTAATTCTAATTCTATTCTAATTCTATTCTAATTCTATTCTAATTCTAATTATATTCTAATTCTAATTCTAATTATATTCTAATTCTAATTCTATATCTAATTCTAATTCTAATTCTATTCTAATTCTATTCTAATTCTAATTCTAATTCTAATTCTAATTCTAATTCTAATTCTAATTCTATTTCTAACTCTATTATAATTCTATTCTAAATCTATTCTAATTCTAATTCTAATTCTATTCTAATTCCAATTCTATTCTAATTCTAATTATATTTTAATTCTATTCTAATTCTATTCTAATTCTATTCTAAATCTAATCTATTTCTATTTCTAATTCTAATTCTATTCTAATTCTATTCTAGTTCTATTCTAATTCTAATTCTAATTCTAATTCTAATTCTAATTCTAATTCTAATTCTAATTTTAATTCTAATTCTATTTTTATTTCTAATTCTAATTCTATTCTAATTCTAATTCTAATTCTAATTCTATTCTAATTCTATTCTAATTATATTCTAATTCTATTCTAATTCTAATTCTAATTCTAATTCTAATTCTATTCTATTTCTAATTCTATTTCTAATTATATTCTAATTCTATTCTAATTATATTCTAATTCTATTCTAATTCTATTCTAATTCTAATTCTATTCTAATTCTAATTCTAATTCTATTCTATTTCTAATTCTATTTCTTATTCTAATTCTATTCTAATTCTATTCTAAATATATTCTAATTCTATTCTAATTCTAATTCTATTCTAATTATAATTCTATTCTAATTCTAATTCTATTCTAATTCTAATTCTATTTATAATTCTATTTCTAATTCTAATTCTATTTCTAATTCTAATTCTATTCTAATTCTATTCTAATTCTATTTCTAATTCTAATTCTATTCTAATTCTAAGTATATTCTAATTCTATTTCTAATTCCAATCTAATTCTAATTATATTCTAATTCTAATTCTATATCTAATTCTATTCTAATTCTAATTCTAATTCTATTCTAATTCTATTCTATTTCTAATTATAATTCTATTCTATTTCTAATTCTAATTCTATTCTAATTCTATTCTAATTCTATTCTAATTCTAATTCTATTCTAATTCTAATTCTATTTCTAATTATATTTCTATTTCTATTTTTAATTCTAATTCTGTTCTAATTCTAATTCTAATTCTATTCTAATTCTATTATAATTCTAATATAATTCTAATTCTAATTCTATTCTAATTCTATTCTAATTCTATTCTAATTCTATTCTAATTCTATTCTAATTCTAATTCTATTCTAATTCTATTCTAATTCTATTTCTAATTCTATTTCTATTTCTAATTCTATTCTAATTCTAATTCTAATTCTATTTCTATTTTTAATTCTAATTCTATTCTATTTCTAATTCTAATTCTATTTCTAATTCTAATTCTATTCTAATTCTATTCTAATTCTAATTCTAATTCTATTCTATTTCTAATTCTAATTCTAATTCTAATTCTAATTCTAATTCTAATCTAATTCTAATTCTATTCTAATTCTTACTCTATTCTAATTCTATTCTAATTCTAATTCTATTTCTAATTCTAATTCTATTCTAATTCTAATTCTAATTCTATTTCTATTTCTAATTCTAATTCTATTTCTAATTCTATTTCTATTTCTAATTCTATTCTAATTCTAATTCTATTCTAATTCTAATTCTAATTCTATTCTAATTCTAATTCTAATTCTATTCTATTTCTAATTCTATTTCTAATTCCAATCTAATTCTAATTCTATTCTAATTCTATTCTAATTCTAATTCTATATATAATTCTAACCTAATTCTAATTCTAATTCTATTTCTATTCTAATTCTAATTCTAATTCTATTCTATTTCTAATTCTAATTCTAATTCTAATTCTAATTCTATTCTAATTCTATTCTAATTCTATTCTAATTCTAATTCTATTCTAATTCTAATTCTATTTCTAATTCTATTTCTAATTCTAATTCTAATTCTATTCTAATTCTATTCTAATTCTATTCTAATTCTAATTCTATTCTAATTCTAATTCTAATTCTATTTCTATTTCTAATTCTAATTCTATTCTAATTCTAATTCTAATTCTAATTCTAATTCTAATTCTATTCTAATTCTATTCTAATTCTAATTCTATTCTAATTCTAATTCTATTTCTAATTCTATTTCTAATTCTAATTCTATTCTATTTCTAATTCTATTTCTAATTCTAATTCTAATTCTAATTTTAATCTAATTTTAATTCTATTCTAATTCTTACTCTATTCTAATTCTATTCTAATTCTATTCTAATTCTATTCTAATTCTAATTCTAATTCTAATTCTATTTCTATTTCTAATTCTAATTCTATTTCTAATTCTATTTCTATTTCTAATTCTATTCTAATTCTAATTCTATTCTAATTCTAATTCTAATTCTATTCTAATTCTAATTCTAATTCTATTCTATTTCTAATTCTATTTCTAATTCCAATCTAATTCTAATTCTATTCTAATTCTATTCTAATTCTAATTCTATATATAATTCTAATCTAATTCTAATTCTAATTCTATTTCTATTCTAATTCTAATTCTAATTCTATTCTATTTCTAATTCTAATTCTAATTCTAATTCTAATTCTATTCTAATTCTATTCTAATTCTATTCTAATTCTAATTCTATTCTAATTCTAATTCTATTTCTAATTCTATTTCTAATTCTAATTCTAATTCTATTCTAATTCTATTCTAATTCTATTCTAATTCTAATTCTATTCTAATTCTAATTCTAATTCTATTTCTATTTCTAATTCTAATTCTATTCTAATTCTAATTCTAATTCTAATTCTAATTCTAATTCTATTCTAATTCTATTCTAATTCTAATTCTATTCTAATTCTAATTCTATTTCTAATTCTATTTCTAATTCTAATTCTATTCTATTTCTAATTCTATTTCTAATTCTAATTCTAATTCTAATTTTAATCTAATTTTAATTCTATTCTAATTCTTACTCTATTCTAATTCTATTCTAATTCTATTTCTAATTCTATTTCTAATTCTAATTCTATTCTAATTCTATTCTAATTCTAATTCTAATTCTAATTCTATTTCTATTTCTAATTCTAATTCTATTCTAATTCTAATTCTAATTCTAATTCTAATTCTATTCTAATTCTATTCTAATTCTATTTCTAATTCTATTTCTAATTCTAATTCTAATTCTGTTCTAATTCTATTCTAATTCTAATTCTAATTCTAATTCTAATTCTATTTAATTCTAATTATAATTTTATTCTAATTCTATTCTAATTCTATTCTATTTCTATTCTAATTCTATTCTAATTCTAATTCTAATTCTATTCTATTTCTAATTCTATTTCTAATTCTAATTCTATTCTAATTCTATTCTAATTCTATTCTAATTCTATTTCTAATTCTAATTCTATTCTAATTCTATTTCTAATTCTATTTCTATTTCTAATTCTAATTCTATTCTAATTCTAATTCTAATTCTAATTCTAATTCTAATTCTATTATAATTCTATTCTAATTCTAATTCTAATTCTATTCTATTTCTAATTCTAATTCTATTTCTAATTCTAATTCTATTCTAATTCTATTCTAATTCTAATTCTATTCTAATTCTAATTCTAATTCTATTCTAATTCTATTCTAATTCTAATTCTATTCTAATTCTAATTCTATTCTAATTCTATTCTAATTATATTCTAATTCTATTCTAATTCTAATTCTAATTCTAATTCTATTCTAATTCTAATTCTAATTCTAATTCTAATCTATTTCTATTCTAATTCTATTCTAATTATATTCTAATTCTAATTCTATTATAATTCTATTCTAATTGTAATTCTATTCTAATTCTATTATAATTCTATTTCTAATTCTATTTCTAATTCTAATTCTAATTCTAATCTAATTCTAATTCTATTCTAATTCTTACTCTATTCTAATTCTATTCTAATTCTATTTCTAATTCTATTTATAATTTTAATTCTATTCTAATTCTAATTCTAATTCTATTTCTATTTCTATTTCTAATTCTATTCTAATTCTAATTCTAATTCTAATTCTAATTCTATTCTAATTCTATTCTAATTCTAATTCTAATTCTATTCTAATTCTAATTCTAATTCTAATTCTAATTCTAATTCTATTCTAATTCTATTTTAATTCTATTCTAGTCCAATCCTAATTCTATTCTAATTCTAATTCTAATTCTAATTCTTTTCTAATTCTAATTCTATTTCTAATTATATTCTAATTCTATTCTAATTCTATTCTAATTCTAATTCTATTCTAATTCTATTCTAATTCTATTTCTAATTCTAATTCTAATTCTAGGTCTAGTTCTAATTCTAATCTAATTCTAATTCTATTCTAATTCTTACTCTATTCTAATTCTATTCTAATTCTATTTCTAATTCTATTTCTAATTCTAATTCTATTCTAATTCTAATTCTATTTCTAATTCTAATTCTATTCTAATTCTAATTCTAATTCTATTCTAATTCTATTCTAATTCTAATTCTAATTCTATTCTAATTCTAATTATATTCTAATTCTAATTATATTTTAATTCTATTCTAATTCTATTCTAATTCTAATTCTATTCTAATTCTAATTCTATTTCTAATTCTAATTCTATTCTAATTCTATTCTATTTCAAATTCTAATTCTATTCTATTTCTAATTCTAATTCTATTCTAATTCTATTCTAATTCTAATTCTATTCTAATTCTAATTCTATTTCTAATTATATTTCTATTTCTATTTTTAATTCTATTTCTATTTCTAATTCTAATTCTATTCTAATTCTAATTCTAATTCTAATTCTATTCTAATTCTATTCTAATTCTATTCTAATTCTAATTCTAATTCTAATTCTATTTCTAATTATAATTCTATTCTAATTCTAATTCTATTCTAATTCTAATTCTATTCTAATTCTAATTCTAATTCTATTCTAATTCTATTCTAATTCTAATTCTAATTCTATTCTAATTCTAATTATATTCTAATTCTAATTATATTTTAATTCTATTCTAATTCTATTCTAATTCTAATTCTATTCTAATTCTAATTCTATTTCTAATTCTAATTCTATTCTAATTCTATTCTATTTCAAATTCTAATTCTATTCTATTTCTAATTCTAATTCTATTCTAATTCTATTCTAATTCTAATTCTATTCTAATTCTAATTCTATTTCTAATTATATTTCTATTTCTATTTTTAATTCTATTTCTATTTCTAATTCTAATTCTATTCTAATTCTAATTCTAATTCTAATTCTATTCTAATTCTATTCTAATTCTATTCTAATTCTAATTCTAATTCTAATTCTATTTCTAATTATATTCTAATTCTATTCTAATTCTATTCTAATTCTAATTCTATTCTAATTCTATTCTAATTCTATTCTAATTCTATTCTAATTCTAATTCTATTCTAATTCTATTCTAATTATATTCTAATTCTATTCTAATTCTAATTCTAATTCTAATTCTATTCTAATTCTAATTCTAATTCTAATTCTAATCTATTTCTATTCTAATTCTATTCTAATTATATTCTAATTCTAATTCTATTATAATTCTATTCTAATTGTAATTCTATTCTAATTCTATTATAATTCTATTTCTAATTCTATTTCTAATTCTAATTCTAATTCTAATCTAATTCTAATTCTATTCTAATTCTTACTCTATTCTAATTCTATTCTAATTCTATTTCTAATTCTATTTATAATTTTAATTCTATTCTAATTCTAATTCTAATTCTATTTCTATTTCTATTTCTAATTCTATTCTAATTCTAATTCTAATTCTAATTCTAATTCTATTCTAATTCTATTCTAATTCTAATTCTAATTCTATTCTAATTCTAATTCTAATTCTAATTCTAATTCTAATTCTATTCTAATTCTATTTTAATTCTATTCTAGTCCAATCCTAATTCTATTCTAATTCTAATTCTAATTCTAATTCTTTTCTAATTCTAATTCTATTTCTAATTATATTCTAATTCTATTCTAATTCTATTCTAATTCTAATTCTATTCTAATTCTATTCTAATTCTATTTCTAATTCTTTTCTAATTCTAATTCTATTCTAATTCTAATTCTATTTCTAATTATATTTCTATTTCTATTTTTAATTCTATTTCTATTTCTAATTCTAATTCTATTCTAATTCTAATTCTAATTCTAATTCTATTCTAATTCTATTCTAATTATATTCTAATTCTAATTCTAATTCTAATTCTAATTCTATTCTAATTCTAATTCTATTTCTAATTATATTCTAATTCTATTCTAATTCTAATTATATTCTAATTCTATTCTAATTCTAATTCTATTCTAATTCTAATTCTATATCTAATTCTATTCTAATTCTAATTCTAATTCTATTCTAATTCTATTCTAATTCTATTCTATTTCTAATTCTAATTCTATTCTATTTCTAATTCTAATTCTATTCTAATTCTATTCTAATTCTAATTCTATTCTAATTCTAATTCTATTTCTAATTATATTTCTATTTCTATTTTTAATTCTATTTCTATTTCTAATTCTAATTCTATTCTAATTCTAATTCTAATTCTAATTCTATTCTAATTCTATTCTAATTATATTCTAATTCTATTCTAATTCTAATTCTAATTCTAATTCTAATTCTATTCTAATTCTAATTCTATTTCTAATTATATTCTAATTCTATTCTAATTCTAATTATATTCTAATTCTATTCTAATTCTAATTCTATTCTAATTCTATTCTAATTCTAATTCTATTCTAATTCTATTCTAATTCTATTTCTAATTCTATTTCTAATTCTAATTCTATTCTAATTCTAATTCTAATTCTATTTCTATTTCTAATTCTAATTCTATTCTAATTCTATTCTAATTCTAATTCTATTCTAAATCTATTCTAATTCTAATTCTATTCTAATTCTATTCTAATTTTATTTCTAATTCTATTTATATTTCTAATTCTAATTCTAATTCTAATCTAATTCTAATTCTATTCTAATTCTTACTCTATTCTAATTCTATTCTAATTCTATTCTAATTCTATTCTAATTCTAATTCTAATTATATTCTATTTCTAATTCTAATTCTATTCTAATTCTATTCTAATTCTATTCTAATTCTAATTCTATTCTAATTCTAATTCTATTTCTAATTATATTTCTATTTCTATTTTTAATTCTAATTATATTCTAATTCTATTCTAATTATATTCTAATTCTATTCTAATTCTAATTCTAATTCTAATTCTATTCTAATTCTAATTCTAATTCTAATTCTAATCTATTTCTATTCTAATTCTATTCTAATTATATTCTAATTCTAATTCTATTATAATTCTATTCTAATTGTAATTCTATTCTAATTCTATTATAATTCTATTTCTAATTCTATTTCTAATTCTAATTCTAATTCTAATCTAATTCTAATTCTATTCTAATTCTTACTCTATTCTAATTCTATTCTAATTCTATTTCTAATTCTATTTATAATTTTAATTCTATTCTAATTCTAATTCTAATTCTATTTCTATTTCTATTTCTAATTCTATTCTAATTCTAATTCTAATTCTAATTCTAATTCTATTCTAATTCTAATTCTAATTCTATTCTAATTCTAATTCTAATTCTAATTCTAATTCTAATTCTATTCTAATTCTATTTTAATTCTATTCTAGTCCAATCCTAATTCTATTCTAATTCTAATTCTAATTCTAATTCTTTTCTAATTCTAATTCTATTTCTAATTATATTCTAATTCTATTCTAATTCTATTCTAATTCTAATTCTATTCTAATTCTATTCTAATTCTATTTCTAATTCTAATTCTAATTCTAGGTCTAATTCTAATTCTAATCTAATTCTAATTCTATTCTAATTCTAATCTAATTCTAATTCTATTCTAATTCTTACTCTATTCTAATTCTATTCTAATTCTATTTCTAATTCTATTTCTAATTCTAATTCTATTCTAATTCTAATTCTATTTCTAATTCTAATTCTATTCTAATTCTAATTCTAATTCTATTCTAATTCTATTCTAATTCTAATTCTAATTCTATTCTAATTCTAATTATATTCTAATTCTAATTATATTTTAATTCTATTCTAATTCTATTCTAATTCTAATTCTATTCTAATTCTAATTCTATTTCTAATTCTAATTCTATTCTAATTCTATTCTATTTCAAATTCTAATTCTATTCTATTTCTAATTCTAATTCTATTCTATTTCTAATTCTAATTCTATTCTAATTCTATTCTAATTCTAATTCTATTCTAATTCTAATTCTATTTCTAATTATATTTCTATTTCTATTTTTAATTCTATTTCTATTTCTAATTCTAATTCTATTCTAATTCTAATTCTAATTCTAATTCTATTCTAATTCTATTCTAATTCTATTCTAATTCTAATTCTAATTCTAATTCTATTTCTAATTATATTCTAATTCTATTCTAATTCTATTCTAATTCTAATTCTATTCTAATTCTATTCTAATTCTAATTCTAATTCTATTCTAATTCTATTCTAATTCTATTTCTAATTCTATTTCTAATTCTAATTCTATTCTAATTCTAATTATATTTCTAATTCTAATTCTATTCTAATTCTAATTCTAATTCTATTCTAATTCTATTCTAATTCTAATTCTAATTCTATTCTAATTCTAATTATATTCTAATTCTAATTATATTTTAATTCTATTCTAATTCTATTCTAATTCTAATTCTATTCTAATTCTAATTCTATTTCTAATTCTAATTCTATTCTAATTCTATTCTATTTCTAATTCTAATTCTATTCTATTTCTAATTCTAATTCTATTCTAATTCTATTCTAATTCTAATTCTATTCTAATTCTAATTCTATTTCTAATTATATTTCTATTTCTATTTTTAATTCTGTTTCTATTTCTAATTCTAATTCTATTCTAATTCTAATTCTAATTCTAATTCTATTCTAATTCTATTCTAATTCTATTCTAATTCTATTCTAATTCTAATTCTAATTCTATTTCTAATTATATTCTAATTCTATTCTAATTCTATTCTAATTCTAATTCTATTCTAATTCTATTCTAATTCTAATTCTAATTCTATTCTAATTCTATTCTAATTCTATTTCTAATTCTATTTCTAATTCTAATTCTAATTCTAATTCTAATTCTAATTCTAATCTAATTCTATTTCTATTTTAATTCTTACTCTATTCTAATTCTATTCTAATTCTATTTCTAATTCTATTTCTAATTCTAATTCTATTCTATTTCTAATTCTAATTCTAATTCTATTCTAATTCTATTCTAATTCTATTCTAATTCTATTCTAATTCTAATTCTATTTCTAATTCTATTTCTATTTCTATTTCTAATTCTATTCTAATTCTATTTCTAATTCTAATTCTATTCTAATTCTATTATAATTCTATTATAATTCTATTCTAATTCTAATTCTATTCTAATTCTATTCTAATTCTAATATAATTCTATTATAATTATATTCTAATTCTAATTATATTCTAATTCTATTCTAATTATATTCTAATTCTATTCTAATTCTAATTCTAATTCTAATTCTTTTCTAATTCTAATTCTATTTCTAATTATATTCTAATTCTATTCTAATTCTATTCTAATTCTAATTCTATTCTAATTCTATTCTAATTCTAATTCTATTCTAATTCTATTTCTAATTCTATTTCTAATTCTAATTCTAATTCTAATCTAATTCTAATTCTATTCTAATTCTTACTCTATTCTAATTCTATTCTAATTCTAATTCTATTCTATTCTAATTCTAATTCTATTTCTATTTCTATTTCTAATTCTAATTCTATTCTAATTATATTTCTAATTCTAATTCTATTATAATTCTATTATAATTCTATTATAATTCTATTATAATTCTAATTCTAATTCTATTCTAATTCTAATTATATTCTAATTCTAATTATATTTTAATTCTATTCTAATTCTATTCTAATTCTATTCTAATTCTATTCTAATTCTAATTCTAATTCTAATTCTTTTCTAATTCTAATTCTATTTCTAATTCTATTCTAATTCTATTCTAATTCTATTTCTAATTCTATTTCTAATTCTATTTCTAATTCTAATTCTAATCTAATTCTAATTCTATTATAATTCTTACTCTATTCTAATTCTATTCTAATTCTATTTCTATTTCTATTTCTAATTCTAATTCTATTCTAATTCTAATTCTAATTCTATTCTAATTCTATTCTAATTCTAATTCTATTCTATTCTAATTCTAATTATATTCTAATTCTAATTATACTTTAATTCTATTCTAATTCTATTCTAATTCTATTCTAATTCTATTCTAATTCTAATTCTATTCTAATTCTAATTCTAATTCTAATTCTAATTCTAATTCTAATTTTATTCTAATTCTATTTTAATTATTACTCTATTCTAATTCTATTCTAATTCTATTTCTAATTCTATTTCTAATTCTAATTCTATTCTATTTCTAATTCTAATTCTATTCTAATTCTATTCTAATTCGATTCTAATTCTAATTCTAATTCTAATTCTATTCTAATTCTAATTATATTCTAATTCTAATTATATTTTAATTCTATTCTAATTCTATTCTAATTCTAATTCTATTCTAATTCTAATTCTATTTCTAATTCTATTTCTATTTCTATTTTTAATTCTAATTCTATTCTAATTCTAATTCTAATTCTATTATAATTCTAATATAATTCTATTATAATTATATTCTAATTCTAATTCTAATTCTAATTCTATTCTAATTCTATTCTAATTCTAATTCTATTCTAATTCTATTCTAATTCTAATTCTAATTCTTTTTCTATTTTTAATTCTAATTCTATTCTAATTCTAATTCTAATTCTAATTCTATTCTAATTTTATTCTAATTCTATTCTAATTCTATTTTAATTCTAATTCTAATTCTATTCTATTTCTAATTCTAATTCTATTCTAATTCTATTCTAATTCTATTCTAATTCTAATTATATTCTAATTCTAATTCTAATTATATTCTAATTCTAATTCTATATCTAATTCTAATTCTAATTCTATTCTAATTCTATTCTAATTCTAATTCTAATTCTAATTCTAATTCTAATTCTAATTCTAATTCTAATTCTAATTCTAATTCTATTTCTAACTCTATTATAATTCTATTCTAAATCTATTCTAATTCTAATTCTAATTCTATTCTAATTCCAATTCTATTCTAATTCTAATTATATTTTAATTCTATTCTAATTCTATTCTAATTCTATTCTAAATCTAATCTATTTCTATTTCTAATTCTAATTCTATTCTAATTCTATTCTAGTTCTATTCTAATTCTAATTCTAATTCTAATTCTAATTCTAATTCTAATTCTAATTCTAATTCTAATTCTAATTCTATTTTTATTTCTAATTCTAATTCTATTCTAATTCTAATTCTAATTCTAATTCTATTCTAATTCTATTCTAATTATATTCTAATTCTATTCTAATTCTAATTCTAATTCTAATTCTAATTCTATTCTAATTCTAATTCTATTTCTAATTATATTCTAATTCTATTCTAATTATATTCTAATTCTATTCTAATTCTATTCTAATTCTAATTCTATTCTAATTCTAATTCTAATTCTATTCTATTTCTAATTCTATTTCTTATTCTAATTCTATTCTAATTCTATTCTAATTCTATTCTAATTCTATTCTAATTCTAATTCTATTCTAATTATAATTCTATTCTAATTCTAATTCTATTCTAATTCTAATTCTATTTATAATTCTATTTCTAATTCTAATTCTATTTCTAATTCTAATTCTATTCTAATTCTATTCTAATTCTATTTCTAATTCTAATTCTATTCTAATTCTAAGTATATTCTAATTCTATTTCTAATTCCAATCTAATTCTAATTCTATTCTAATTCTAATTCTATATCTAATTCTATTCTAATTCTAATTCTAATTCTATTCTAATTCTATTCTATTTCTAATTATAATTCTATTCTATTTCTAATTCTAATTCTATTCTAATTCTATTCTAATTCTATTCTAATTCTAATTCTATTCTAATTCTAATTCTATTTCTAATTATATTTCTATTTCTATTTTTAATTCTAATTCTATTCTAATTCTAATTCTAATTCTATTCTAATTCTATTATAATTCTAATATAATTCTAATTCTAATTCTATTCAATTCTAATTCTATTCTAATTCTATTCTAATTCTATTTCTAATTCTATTTTTATTTCTAATTCTATTCTAATTCTAATTCTAATTCTATTTCTATTTTTAATTCTAATTCTATTCTAATTCTAATTCTAATTCTAATTTTATTCTAATTCTATTCTAATTATATTCTAATTCTATTTCTAATTCCAATCTAATTCTAATTCTATATCTAATTCTAATCTAATTCTAATTCTAATTATATTCTAATTCTATTCTAATTCTAATTCTAATTCTAATTCTAATTCTAATTCTAATTCTAATTCTAATTCTAATTCTAATTCTAATTCTAATTCTATTTCTATTTCTAATTCTAATTCTATTTTAATTCTAATTCTAATTCTAATTCTATTAGAATTCTATTATAATTCTAATTCTAATTCTATTCTAATTCTAATTCTATTTCTAACTCTATTATAATTCTATTCTAATTCTATTCTAATTCTAATTCTAATTCTATTATAATTCCAATTCTATTCTAATTCTAATTATATTTTAATTCTATTCTAATTCTATTCTAATTTTATTCTAAATCTAATCTATTTCTATTTCTAATTCTAATTCTATTCTAATTCTATTATAATTCTATTCTAATTCTAATTCTAATTCTAATTTTAATTCTAATTCTAATTCTAATTCTAATTCTAATTCTATTTCTATTTCTAATTCTAATTCTATTCTAATTCTAATTCTAATTCTAATTCTATTCTAATTCTATTCTAATTATATTCTAATTCTATTCTAATTCTAATTCTAATTCTAATTCTATTCTAATTCTAATTCTATTCTAATTCTAATTCTATTTCTAATTCTATTCTAATTCTATTCTAATTCTATTCTAATTCTATTCTAATTCTAATTCTATTCTAATTATAATTCTATTCTAATTCTAATTCTATTCTAATTCTAATTCTATTTATAATTCTATTTCTAATTCTAATTCTATTTCTAATTCTAATTCTATTCTAATTCTATTCTAATTCTATTTCTAATTCTAATTCTATTCTAATTCTATTCTAATTCTAAGTATATTCTAATTCTATTTCTAATTCCAATCTAATTCTAATTCTATTCTAATTCTATTCTAATTCTAATTCTATATCTAATTCTATTCTAATTCTAATTCTAATTCTATTCTAATTCTATTTTATTTCTAATTCTATATCTAATTCTATTCTAATTCTAATTCTAATTCTATTCTAATTCTAATTCTACTCTAATTATATTCTAATTCTAATTCTATTCTAATTCTATTCTAATTCTAATTCTATTCTAATTCTATTATAATTCTATTTCTAATTCTATTTCTAATTCTAATTCTAATTCTAATCTAATTCTATTCTAATTATATTCTAATTCTATTCTAATTCTAATTCTAATTCTAATTCTAATTATATTCTAATTCTAATTCTATTTCTAATTATATTCTAATTCTATTCTAATTCTATTCTAATTATATTCTAATTCTAATTCTATTCTAATTCTATTTTAATTGTAATTCTATTCTAATTCTATTATAATTCTATTTCTAATTCTATTTCTAATTCTAATTCTAATTCTAATCTAATTCTAATTCCATTCTAATTCTTACTCTATTCTAATTCTATTCTAATTCTATTTCTAATTCTATTTATAATTTTAATTCTATTCTAATTCTAATTCTAATTCTATTTCTATTTCTATTTCTAATTCTATTCTAATTCTAATTCTAATTCTAATTCTAATTCTATTCTAATTCTATTCTAATTCTAATTCTAATTCTAATTCTATTCTAATTCTAATTCTATTCTAATTCTAATTCTATTCTAATTCTAATTCTAATTCTATTCTAATTCTATTCTAATTCTAATTCTATTCTAATTCTAATTCTAATTCTATTCTATTTCTAATTCTGTTTCTTATTCTAATTCTATTCTAATTCTATTCTAATTATATTCTAATTCTATTCTAATTCTAATTCTATTCTAATTATAATTCTATTCTAATTCTAATTCTATTCTAATTCTAATTCTATTTATAATTCTATTTCTAATTCTAATTCTATTTCTAATTCTAATTATATTCTAATTCTATTCTAATTCTATTTCTAATTCTAATTCTGTTCTAATTCTAAGTATATTCTAATTCTATTTCTAATTCCAATCTAATTCTAATTCTATTCTAATTCTATTCTAATTCTAATTCTATATCTAATTCTATTCTAATTCTAATTCTAATTCTATTCTAATTCTATTCTATTTCTAATTATAATTCTATTCTATTTCTAATTCTAATTCTATTATAATTCTATTCTAATTCTATTCTAATTCTAATTCTATTTCTAATTATATTTCTATTTCTATTTTTAATTCTAATTCTATTCTAATTCTAATTCTAATTCTATTCTAATTCTATTATAATTCTAATATAATTCTAATTCTAATTCTATTCTAATTCTATTCTAATTCTATTCTAATTCTATTCTAATTCTAATTCTATTCTAATTCTATTCTAATTCTATTTCTAATTCTATTTCTATTTCTAATTCTATTCTAATTCTAATTCTAATTCTATTTCTATTTTTAATTCTAATTCTATTCTAATTCTAATTCTAATTCTAATTTTATTCTAATTCTATTCTAATTATATTCTAATTCTATTTCTAATTCCAATCTAATTCTAATTCTATATCTAATTCTAATCTAATTCTAATTCTAATTCTATTCTAATTCTATTCTAATTCTAATTCTAATTCTAATTGTAATTCTAATTCTAATTCTAATTCTAATTCTAATTCTAATTCTAATTCTAATTCTATTTCTATTTCTAATTCTAATTCTATTTTAATTCTAATTCTAATTCTAATTCTATTAGAATTCTATTATAATTCTAATTCTAATTCTATTCTAATTCTAATTCTATTTCTAACTCTATTATAATTCTATTCTAATTCTATTCTAATTCTAATTCTAATTCTATTATAATTCCAATTCTATTCTAATTCTAATTATATTTTAATTCTATTTTAATTCTATTCTAATTCTATTCTAAATCTAATCTATTTCTATTTCTAATTCTAATTCTATTCTAATTCTATTCTAATTCTATTATAATTCTAATTCTAATTCTAATTTTAATTCTAATTCTAATTCTAATTCTAATTCTAATTCTATTTCTATTTCTAATTCTAATTCTATTCTAATTCTAATTCTAATTCTAATTCTATTCTAATTCTATTCTAATTATATTCTAATTATATTCTAATTCTAATTCTAATTCTAATTCTATTCTAATTCTAATTCTATTTCTAATTATATTCTAATTCTATTCTAATTCTATTCTAATTCTAATTTTATTCTAATTCTATTCTAATTCTAATTCTAATTCTATTCTATTTCTAATTCTATTTCTAATTCTAATTCTATTTTAATTCTATTCTAATTCTATTCTAATTCTATTCTAATTCTATTCTAATTCTAATTCTATTCTAATTATAATTCTATTCTAATTCTAATTCTATTCTAATTCTAATTCTATTTATAATTCTATTTCTAATTCTAATTCTATTTCTAATTCTAATTCTATTTCTAATTCTAATTCTATTCTAATTCTATTCTAATTCTATTTCTAATTCTAATTCTATTCTAATTCTATTCTAATTCTAATTATATTCTAATTCTATTTCTAATTCCAATCTAATTCTAATTCTATTCTAATTCTATTCTAATTCTAATTCTATATCTAATTCTATTCTAATTCTAATTCTAATTCTATTCTAATTCTATTCTATTTCTAATTCTATATCTAATTCTATTCTAATTCTAATTCTAATTCTATTCTAATTCTAATTCTATTCTAATTATAATCTAATTCTAATTCTATTCTAATTCTATTCTAATTCTAATTCTATTCTAATTCTATTATAATTCTATTTCTAATTCTATTTCTAATTCTAATTCTAATTCTAATCTAATTCTATTCTAATTATATTCTAATTCTATTCTAATTCTAATTCTAATTCTAATTATATTCTAATTCTAATTCTATTTCTAATTATATTCTAATTCTATTCTAATTCTATTCTAATTATATTCTAATTCTAATTCTATTCTAATTCTATTCTAATTGTAATTCTATTCTAATTCTATTATAATTCTATTTCTAATTCTATTTCTAATTCTAATTCTAATTTTAATCTAATTCTAATTCTATTCTAATTCTTACTCTATTCTAATTCTATTCTAATTCTATTTCTAATTCTATTTATAATTTTAATTCTATTCTAATTCTAATTCTAATTCTATTTCTATTTCTATTTCTAATTCTATTCTAATTCTAATTCTAATTCTAATTCTAATTCTATTCTAATTCTATTCTAATTCTAATTCTAATTCTAATTCTATTCTAATTCTAATTCTATTCTAATTCTAATTCTATTCTAATTCTAATTCTAATTCTATTCTAATTCTATTCTAATTCTAATTCTATTCTAATTCTAATTCTAATTCTATTCTATTTCTAATTCTGTTTCTTATTCTAATTCTATTCTAATTCTATTCTAATTATATTCTAATTCTATTCTAATTCTAATTCTATTCTAATTATAATTCTATTCTAATTCTAATTCTATTCTAATTCTAATTCTATTTATAATTCTATTTCTAATTCTAATTCTATTTCTAATTCTAATTATATTCTAATTCTATTCTAATTCTAATTCTATTCTAATTCTAATTCTAATTCTATTCTAATTCTATTCTAATTCTAATTCTATTCTAATTCTAATTCTAATTCTATTCTATTTCTAATTCTGTTTCTTATTCTAATTCTATTCTAATTCTATTCTAATTATATTCTAATTCTATTCTAATTATATTCTAATTCTATTCTAATTCTAATTCTATTCTAATTATAATTCTATTCTAATTCTAATTATATTCTAATTCTAATTCTATTCTAATTCTATTCTAATTGTAATTCTATTCTAATTCTATTATAATTCTATTTCTAATTCTAATTCTAATTCTAATCTAATTCTAATTCTATTCTAATTCTTACTCTATTCTAATTTTATTCTAATTCTATTTCTAATTCTATTTATAATTTTAATTCTATTCTAATTCTAATTCTAATTCTATTTCTATTTCTATTTCTAATTCTATTCTAATTCTAATTCTAATTCTAATTCTAATTCTATTCTAATTCTATTCTAATTGTAATTCTATTCTAATTCTATTATAATTCTATTTCTAATTCTATTTCTAATTCTAATTCTAATTTTAATCTAATTCTAATTCTATTCTAATTCTTACTCTATTCTAATTCTATTCTAATTCTATTTCTAATTCTATTTATAATTTTAATTCTATTCTAATTCTAATTCTAATTCTATTTCTATTTCTATTTCTAATTCTATTCTAATTCTAATTCTAATTCTAATTCTAATTCTATTCTAATTCTATTCTAATTCTAATTCTAATTCTAATTCTATTCTAATTCTAATTCTATTCTAATTCTAATTCTATTCTAATTCTAATTCTAATTCTATTCTAATTCTATTCTAATTCTAATTCTATTCTAATTCTAATTCTAATTCTATTCTATTTCTAATTCTGTTTCTTATTCTAATTCTATTCTAATTCTATTCTAATTATATTCTAATTCTATTCTAATTCTAATTCTATTCTAATTATAATTCTATTCTAATTCTAATTCTATTCTAATTCTAATTCTATTTATAATTCTATTTCTAATTCTAATTCTATTTCTAATTCTAATTATATTCTAATTCTATTCTAATTCTATTTCTAATTCTAATTCTATTCTAATTCTAAGTATATTCTAATTCTATTTCTAATTCCAATCTAATTCTAATTCTATTCTAATTCTATTCTAATTCTAATTCTATATCTAATTCTATTCTAATTCTAATTCTTATTCTATTCTAATTCTATTCTATTTCTAATTATAATTCTATTCTATTTCTAATTCTAATTCTATTCTAATTCTATTCTAATTCTATTCTAATTCTAATTCTATTCTAATTCTAATTCTATTTCTAATTATATTTCTATTTCTATTTTTAATTCTAATTCTGTTCTAATTCTAATTCTAATTCTATTCTAATTCTATTATAATTCTAATATAATTCTAATTCTAATTCTATTCTAATTCTATTCTAATTCTATTCTAATTCTATTCTAATTCTATTCTAATTCTAATTCTATTCTAATTCTATTCTAATTCTATTTCTAATTCTATTTCTATTTCTAATTCTATTCTAATTCTAATTCTAATTCTATTTCTATTTTTAATTCTAATTCTATTCTAATTCTAATTCTAATTCTAATTTTATTCTAATTATATTCTAATTATATTCTAATTCTATTTCTAATTCCAATCTAATTCTAATTCTATATCTAATTCTAATCTAATTCTAATTCTAATTCTATTCTAATTCTATTCTAATTCTAATTCTAATTCTAATTCTAATTCTAATTCTAATTCTAATTCTAATTCTAATTCTAATTCTAATTCTATTTCTATTTCTAATTCTAATTCTATTTTAATTCTAATTCTAATTCTAATTCTATTAGAATTCTATTATAATTCTAATTCTAATTCTATTCTAATTCTAATTCTATTTCTAACTCTATTATAATTCTATTCTAATTCTAATTCTAATTCTATTATAATTCCAATTCTATTCTAATTCTAATTATATTTTAATTCTATTCTAATTCTATTCTAATTCTATTCTAAATCTAATCTATTTCTATTTCTAATTCTATTTCTATTCTAATTCTATTCTAATTCTATTCTAATTCGAATTCTAATTCTAATTTTAATTCTAATTCTAATTCTAATTCTAATTCTATTTCTAATTCTAATTCTATTCTAATTCTATTCTAATTCTATTTCTAATTCTAATTCTATTCTAATTCTATTCTAATTCTATTCTAATTCTAAGTATATTCTAATTCTATTTCTAATTCCAATCTAATTCTAATTCTATTCTAATTCTATTCTAATTCTAATTCTATATCTAATTCTATTCTAATTCTAATTCTAATTCTATTCTAATTCTTTTCTATTTCTAATTCTATATCTAATTCTATTCTAATTCTAATTCTAATTCTATTCTAATTCTAATTCTATTCTAATTATATTCTAATTCTAATTCTATTCTAATTCTATTCTAATTCTAATTCTATTCTAATTCTATTATAATTCTATTTCTAATTCTATTTCTAATTCTAATTCTAATTCTAATCTAATTCTATTCTAATTATATTCTAATTCTATTTTAATTCTAATTCTAATTCTAATTATATTCTAATTCTAATTCTATTTCTAATTATATTCTAATTCTATTCTAATTCTATTCTAATTATATTCTAATTCTAATTCTATTCTAATTCTATTCTAATTGTAATTCTATTCTAATTCTATTATAATTCTATTTCTAATTCTAATTCTAATTCTAATCTAATTCTAATTCTATTCTAATTCTTACTCTATTCTAATTTTATTCTAATTCTATTTCTAATTCTATTTATAATTTTAATTCTATTCTAATTCTAATTCTAATTCTATTTCTATTTCTATTTCTAATTCTATTCTAATTCTAATTCTAATTCTAATTCTAATTCTATTCTAATTCTATTCTAATTCTAATTCTAATTCTATTCTAATTCTAATTCTATTCTAATTCTAATTCTATTCTAATTCTAATTCTAATTCTAATTCTAATTCTATTCTAATTCTAATTCTATTCTAATTCTAATTCTAATTCTATTCTATTTCTAATTCTGTTTCTTATTCTAATTCTATTCTAATTCTATTCTAATTATATTCTAATTCTATTCTAATTCTAATTCTATTCTAATTATAATTCTATTCTAATTTTAATTCTATTCTAATTCTAATTCTATTTATAATTCTATTTCTAATTCTAATTCTATTTCTAATTCTAATTATATTCTAATTCTATTCTAATTCTATTTCTAATTCTAATTCTATTCTAATTCTAAGTATATTCTAATTCTATTTCTAATTCCAATCTAATTCTAATTCTATTCTAATTCTATTCTAATTCTAATTCTATATCTAATTCTACTCTAATTCTAATTCTAATTCTATTCTAATTCTATTCTATTTCTAATTATAATTCTATTCTATTTCTAATTCTAATTCTATTCTAATTCTATTCTAATTCTAATTCTATTCTAATTCTAATTCTATTTCTAATTATATTTCTATTTCTATTTTTAATTCTAATTCTATTCTAATTCTAATTCTAATTCTATTCTAATTCTATTATAATTCTAATATAATTCTAATTCTAATTCTATTCTAATTCTATTCTAATTCTATTCTAATTATATTCTAATTCTATTCTAATTCTAATTCTATTCTAATTCTATTCTAATTCTATTTCTAATTCTATTTCTATTTCTAATTCTATTCTAATTCTAATTCTAATTCTATTTCTATTTTTAATTCTAATTCTATTCTAATTCTAATTCTAATTCTAATTTTATTCTAATTCTATTCTAATTATATTCTAATTCTATTTCTAATTCCAATCTAATTCTAATTCTATATCTAATTCTAATCTAATTCTAATTCTAATTCTATTCTAATTCTATTCTAATTCTAATTCTAATTCTAATTCTAATTCTAATTCTAATTCTAATTCTAATTCTAATTCTAATTCTAATTCTAATTCTAATTCTAATTCTAATTCTAATTCTAATTCTAATTCTAATTCTAATTCTATTTCTATTTCTAATTCTAATTTTATTTTAATTCTAATTCTAATTCTAATTCTATTAGAATTCTATTATAATTCTAATTCTAATCTATTTCTATTTCTAATTCTAATTCTATTCTAATTCTATTCTAATTCTATTCTAATTCTAATTCTAATTCTAATTTTAATTCTAATTCTAATTCTAATTCTAATTCTAATTCTATTTCTATTTCTAATTCTAATTCTATTCTAATTCTAATTCTAATTCTAATTCTATTCTAATTCTATTCTAATTATATTCTAATTCTATTCTAATTCTAATTCTAATTCTAATTCTATTCTAATTCTAATTCTATTTCTAATTATATTCTAATTCTATTCTAATTTTATTCTAATTATAATTCTATTCTAATTCTATTCTAATTCTAATTCTAATTCTATTCTATTTCTAATTCTATTTCTAATTCTAATTCTATTCTAATTCTATTCTAATTCTATTCTAATTCTATTCTAATTCTATTCTAATTCTATTCTAATTCTATTCTAATTCTAATTCTATTCTAATTATAATTCTATTCTAATTCTAATTCTATTCTAATTCTAATTCTATTTATAATTCTATTTCTAATTCTAATTCTATTTCTAATTCTAATTCTATTCTAATTCTATTCTAATTCTATTTCTAATTCTAATTCTATTCTAATTCTATTCTAATTCTAAGTATATTCTAATTCTATTTCTAATTCCAATCTAATTCTAATTCTATTCTAATTCTATTCTAATTCTATTCTAATTATATTCTAATTCTAATTCTATTCTAATTCTATTCTAATTGTAATTCTATTCTAATTCTATTATAATTCTATTTCTAATTCTATTTCTAATTCTAATTCTAATTCTAATCTAATTCTAATTCTATTCTAATTCTTACTCTATTCTAATTCTATTCTAATTCTATTTCTAATTCTATTTATAATTTTAATTCTATTCTAATTCTAATTCTAATTCTAATTCTAATTCTATTCTAATTCTATTCTAATTCTAATTCTAATTCTATTCTAATTCTAATTCTATTCTAATTCTAATTCTATTTCTAATTATATTTCTATTTCTATTTTTAATTCTAATTCTATTCTAATTCCATTCTAATTATATTCTAATTCTATTCTAATTCTAATTCTAATTCTAATTCTATTCTAATTCTAATTCTATTTCTAATTATATTCTAATTCTATTCTAATTCTATTCTAATTATATTCTAATTCTATTCTATTTCTAAT
This sequence comes from Streptanthus diversifolius, assembly GCA_039880935.1. NCBI lineage: Eukaryota > Viridiplantae > Streptophyta > Magnoliopsida > Brassicales > Brassicaceae > Streptanthus > Streptanthus diversifolius. Next base: position 630,271 of record JAXGFM010000015.1, on the reverse strand, counting down.
TCTATTTCTAATTCTAATTCTATTCTAATTCTATTCTAATTCTATTCTAATTCTATTCTAATTCTAATTCTATTCTAATTCTAATTCTATTCTAATTCTAATTCTATTCTAATTCTAATTCTATTTATAATTCTATTTATAATTCTAATTCTATTTCTAAATCTAATTCTATTCTAATTCTATTCTAATTCTAAGTATATTCTAATTCTATTTCTAATTCTATTTCTAATTCCAATCTAATTCTAATTCTATTCTAATTCTTTTCTAATTTTAATTCTATATCTAATTCTATTCTAATTCTAATTCTAATTATATTCTAATTCTATTCTAATTCTATTCTATTTCTAATTCTAATTCTATTCTATTTCTATTTCTAATTCTATTCTAATTCTATTCTAATTCTATTCTAATTCTAATTCTATTCTAATTCTAATTCTATTTCTAATTATATTTCTATTTCTATTTTTAATTCTATTTCTATTTCTAATTCTAATTCTATTCTAATTCTAATTCTAATTCTAATTCTATTCTAATTTTATTCTAATTATATTCTAATTCTATTCTAATTCTAATTCTAATTCTAATTCTAATTCTATTCTAATTCAATTCTATTTCTAATTATATTCTAATTATATTCTAATTCTATTCTAATTCTAATTCTATTCTAATTCTATTATAATTCTAATTCTAATTCTAATTCTAATTCTATTCTAATTCTATTTCTAATTTTATTTCTAATTCTAATTCTATTCTAATTCTAATTCTAATTCTATTTCTATTTCTAATTCTAATTTTATTCTAATTCTATTCTAATTCTAATTCTATTCTAAATCTATTCTAATTCTAATTCTATTCTAATTCTATTCTAATTTTATTTCTAATTCTATTTCTAATTCTAATTCTAATTCTAATTCTAATCTAATTCTAATTTTATTCTAATTCTTACTCTATTCTAATTCTATTCTAATTCTATTCTAATTCTATTCTAATTCTAATTCTAATTATATTCTTTTTCTAATTCTAATTCTATTCTAATTCTATTCTAATTCTAATTCTATTCTAATTATAATTCTATTTCTAATTATATTTCTATTTCTATTTTTAATTCTAATTCTATTCTAATTCTATTCTAATTATATTCTAATTCTATTCTAATTCTAATTCTAATTCTAATTCTATTCTAATTCTAATTCTATTTCTAATTATATTCTAATTCTATTCTAATTCTATTCTAATTATATTCTAATTCTAATTCTATTCTAATTCTATTCTAATTCTATTCTAATTCTAATTCTATTCTAATTCTATTATAATTCTATTTCTAATTCTATTTCTAATTCTAATTCTAATTCTAATCTAATTCTATTCTAATTATATTCTAATTCTATTCTAATTCTAATTCTAATTCTAATTCTATTCTAATTCTATTTTAATTCTATTCTAATTCTAATTCTAATTCTAATTATATTCTAATTCTAATTCTATTTCTAATTATATTCTAATTCTATTCTAATTCTATTCTAATTATATTCTAATTCTAATTCTATTCTAATTCTATTCTAATTGTAATTCTATTCTAATTCTATTATAATTCTATTTCTAATTCTATTTCTAATTCTAATTCTAATTCTAATCTAATTCTAATTATATTCTAATTCTTACTCTATTCTAATTCTATTCTAATTCTATTTCTAATTCTATTTATAATTTTAATTCTATTCTAATTCTAATTCTAATTCTATTTCTATTTCTATTTCTAATTCTATTCTAATTCTAATTCTAATTCTAATTCTATTCTAATTCTATTCTAATTCTAATTCTAATTCTATTCTAATTCTAATTCTAATTCTAATTCTAATTCTATTCTAATTCTATTCTAATTCTATTCTAATTCTATTCTAATTCTAATTCTATTCTAATTCTAATTCTATTCTAATTCTAATTCTATTTATAATTCTATTTCTAATTCTAATTCTATTTCTAATTCTAATTCTATTCTAATTCTATTCTAATTCTAAGTATATTCTAATTCTATTTCTAATTCCAATCTAATTCTAATTCGATTCTAATTCTAATTCTATATCTAATTATATTCTAATTCTAATTCTAATTCTATTCTAATTATATTCTAATTCTATTCTATTTCTAATTCTAATTCTATTCTAATTCTATTCTAATTCTATTCTAATTCTAATTCTATTCTAATTCTAATTCTATTTCTAATTATATTTCTATTTCTATTTTTAATTCTATTTCTATTTCTAATTCTAATTCTATTCTAATTCTAATTCTAATTCTAATTCTATTCTAATTCTATTCTAATTATATTCTAATTCTATTCTAATTCTAATTCTATTTCTAATTCTATTCTATTTCTATTTCTAATTCTATTCTAATTCTATTCTAATTCTATTCTAATTCTAATTCTATTCTAATTCTAATTCTATTTCTAATTATATTTCTATTTCTATTTTTAATTCTATTTCTATTTCTAATTCTAATTCTATTCTAATTCTAATTCTAATTCTAATTCTATTCTAATTTTATTCTAATTATATTCTAATTCTATTCTAATTCTAATTCTAATTCTAATTCTAATTCTATTCTAATTCAATTCTATTTCTAATTATATTCTAATTATATTCTAATTCTATTCTAATTCTAATTCTATTCTAATTCTATTCTAATTCTAATTCTAATTCTAATTCTAATTCTATTATAATTCTATTTCTAATTCTATTTCTAATTCTAATTCTATTCTAATTCTAATTCTAATTCTAATTCTATTTCTAATTCTAATTTTATTCTAATTCTATTCTAATTCTAATTCTATTCTAAATCTATTCTAATTCTAATTCTATTCTAATTCTATTCTAATTTTATTTCTAATTCTATTTCTAATTCTAATTCTAATTCTAATTCTAATCTAATTCTAATTTTATTCTAATTCTTACTCTATTCTAATTCTATTCTAATTCTATTCTAATTCTATTCTAATTCTATTCTAATTCTAATTCTAATTATATTCTATTTCTAATTCTAATTCTATTCTAATTCTATTCTAATTCTAATTCTATTCTAATTATAATTCTATTTCTAATTATATTTCTATTTCTATTTTTAATTCTAATTCTATTCTAATTCTATTCTAATTATATTCTAATTCTATTCTAATTCTAATTCTAATTCTAATTCTATTCTAATTCTAATTCTATTTCTAATTATATTCTAATTCTATTCTAATTCTATTCTAATTATATTCTAATTCTAATTCTATTCTAATTCTATTCTAATTCTAATTCTATTCTAATTCTATTATAATTCTATTTCTAATTCTATTTCTAATTCTAATTCTAATTCTAATCTAATTCTATTCTAATTATATTCTAATTCTATTCTAATTCTAATTCTAATTCTAATTATATTCTAATTCTAATTCTATTTCTAATTATATTCTAATTCTATTCTAATTCTATTCTAATTATATTCTAATTCTAATTCTATTCTAATTCTATTCTAATTGTAATTCTATTCTAATTCTATTATAATTCTAATTCTAATTCTATTTATAATTTTAATTCTATTCTAATTCTAATTCTAATTCTATTTCTATTTCTATTTCTAATTCTATTCTAATTCTAATTCTAATTCTAATTCTAATTCTATTCTAATTCTATTCTAATTCTAATTCTAATTCTATTCTAATTCTAATTCTAATTCTAATTCTAATTCTATTCTAATTCTATTCTAATTCTATTCTAATTCTATTCTAATTCTAATCCTATTCTAATTCTAATTCTATTCTAATTCTAATTCTATTTATAATTCTATTTCTAATTCTAATTCTATTTCTAATTCTAATTCTATTCTAATTCTATTCTAATTCTAAGTATATTCTAATTCTATTTCTAATTCCAATCTAATTCTAATTCTATTCTAATTCTAATTCTATATCTAATTCTATTCTAATTCTAATTCTAATTCTATTCTAATTATATTCTAATTATATTCTATTTCTAATTCTAATTATATTCTATTTCTAATTCTAATTCTATTCTAATTCTATTCTAATTCTATTCTAATTCTAATTCTATTCTAATTCTAATTCTATTTCTAATTATATTTCTATTTCTATTTTTAATTCTATTTCTATTTCTAATTCTAATTCTATTCTAATTCTAATTCTAATTCTAATTCTATTCTAATTCTATTCTAATTATATTCTAATTCTATTCTAATTCTAATTCTAATTCTAATTCTATTCTAATTCTAATTCTATTTCTAATTATATTCTAATTCTATTATAATTCTATTCTAATTATATTCTAATTCTAATTCTATTCTAATTATATTCTAAGTGTAATTCTATTCTAATTCTATTATAATTCTATTTCTAGTTCTATTTCTAATTCTAATTCTAATTCTAATCTAATTCTAATTCTATTCTAATTCTTACTCTATTCTAATTCTATTCTAATTCTATTTCTAATTCTATTTATAATTTTAAGTCTATTCTAATTCTAATTCTAATTCTATTTCTATTTCTATTTCTAATTCTATTCTAATTCTAATTCTAATTCTAATTCTAATTCTATTCTAATTCTAATTCTAATTCTATTCTAATTCTAATTCTAATTCTAATTCTATTCTAATTCTATTCTAATTCTATTCTAATTCTAATTCTATTCTAATTCTAGTTTTATTCTAATTCTAATTCTATTTATAATTCTATTTCTAATTCTAATTCTATTTCTAATTCTAATTCTATTCTAATTCTATTCTAATTCTAAGTATATTCTAATTCTATTTCTAATTCCAATCTAATTCTAATTCTATTCTAATTCTATTATAATTCTAATTCTATATCTAATTCTATTCTAATTCTAATTCTAATTCTATTCTAATTCTATTCTAATTCTATTCTATTTCTAATTCTATTCTAATTCTATTCTAATTCTAATTCTATTCTAATTCTAATTCTATTTCTAATTATATTTCTATTTCTATTTTTAATTCTATTTCTATTTCTAATTCTAATTCTATTCTAATTCTAATTCTAATTCTAATTCTATTCTAATTCTATTCTAATTATATTCTAATTCTATTCTAATTCTAATTCTAATTCTAGTTCTATTCTAATTCTAATTCTATTTCTAATTATATTCTAATTATATTCTAATTCTATTCTAATTCTAATTCTATTCTAATTCTATTCTAATTCTAATTCTATTCTAATTCTATTTCTCATTCTATTTCTAATTCTAATTCTATTCTAATTCTAATTCTAATTCTATTTCTATTTCTAATTCTAATTCTATTCTAATTCTATTCTAATTCTAATTCTATTCTAAATCTATTCTAATTCTAATTCTATTCTAATTCTATTCTAATTTTATTTCTAATTCTATTTCTAATTATAATTCTAATTCTAATTCTAATCTAATCCTAATTCTATTCTAATTCTTACTCTATTCTAATTCTATTCTAATTCTATTCTAATTCTATTCTAATTCTAATTCTAATTATATTCTATTTCTAATTCTAATTATATTCTAATTCTATTCTAATTCTATTCTAATTCTATTCTAATTCTAATTCTATTTCTAATTATATTTCTATTTATATTTTTAATTCTAATTCTATTCTAATTCTATTCTAATTATATTCTAATTCTATTCTAATTCTAATTCTAATTCTAATTCTATTCTAATTCTAATTCTATTTCTAATTATATTCTAATTCTATTCTAATTCTATTCTAATTATATTCTAATTCTAATTCTATTCTAATTCTATTCTAATTCTAATTCTATTCTAATTCTATTATAATTCTATTTCTAATTCTATTTCTAATTCTAATTCTAATTCTAATCTAATTCTATTCTAATTATATTCTAATTATATTCTAATTCTAATTCTAATTCTAATTATATTCTAATTCTAATTCTATTTCTAATTATATTCTAATTCTATTCTAATTATATTCTAATTCTAATTCTATTCTAATTCTATTCTAATTGTAATTCTATTCTAATTCTATTATAATTCTATTTCTAATTCTATTTCTAATTCTAATTCTATTTCTAATTCTATTTATAATTTTAATTCTATTCTAATTCTAATTCTAATTCTATTTCTATTTATATTTCTAATTCTATTCTAATTCTAATTCTAATTCTAATTCTAATTCTATTCTAATTCTATTCTAATTCTAATTCTAATTCTATTCTAATTCTATTCTAATTCTAATTCTATTCTAAATCTATTCTAATTCTAATCCTATTCTAATTCTAATTCTATTCTAATTCTAATTCTATTTATAATTCTATTTCTAATTCTAATTCTATTTCTAATTCTAATTCTATTCTAATTCTATTCTAATTCTAAGTATATTCTAATTCTATTTCTAATTCCAATCTAATTCTAATTCTATTCTAATTCTAATTCTATATCTAATTCTATTCTAATTCTAATTCTAATTCTATTCTAATTCTATTCTAATTATATTCTATTTCTAATTCTAATTCTATTCTATTTCTAATTCTAATTCTATTCTAATTCTATTCTAATTCTATTCTAATTCTAATTCTATTCTAATTATATTCTAAGTGTAATTCTATTCTAATTCTATTATAATTCTATTTCTAGTTCTATTTCTAATTCTAATTCTAATTCTAATCTAATTCTAATTCTATTCTAATTCTTACTCTATTCTAATTCTATTCTAATTCTATTTCTAATTCTATTTATAATTTTAAGTCTATTCTAATTCTAATTCTAATTCTATTTCTATTTCTATTTCTAATTCTATTCTAATTCTAATTCTAATTCTAATTCTAATTCTATTCTAATTCTATTCTAATTCTAATTCTAATTCTATTCTAATTCTAATTCTAATTCTAATTCTATTCTAATTCTATTCTAATTCTATTCTAATTCTAATTCTATTCTAATTCTAATTTTATTCTAATTCTAATTCTATTTATAATTCTATTTCTAATTCTAATTCTATTTCTAATTCTAATTCTATTCTAATTCTATTCTAATTCTAAGTATATTCTAATTCTATTTCTAATTCCAATCTAATTCTAATTCTATTCTAATTCTATTCTAATTCTAATTCTATATCTAATTCTATTCTAATTCTAATTCTAATTCTATTCTAATTCTATTCTAATTCTATTCTATTTCTAATTCTAATTCTATTCTATTTCTAATTCTAATTCTATTCTAATTCTATTCTAATTCTATTCTAATTCTAATTCTATTCTAATTCTAATTCTATTTCTAATTATATTTCTATTTCTATTTTTAATTCTATTTCTATTTCTAATTCTAATTCTATTCTAATTCTAATTCTAATTCTAATTCTATTCTAATTCTATTCTAATTATATTCTAATTCTATTCTAATTCTAATTCTAATTCTATTCTAATTCTAATTCTATTTCTAATTATATTCTAATTATATTCTAATTCTATTCTAATTCTAATTCTATTCTAATTCTATTCTAATTCTAATTCTATTCTAGTTCTATTTCTCATTCTATTTCTAATTCTAATTCTATTCTAATTCTAATTCTAATTCTATTTCTATTTCTAATTCTAATTCTATTCTAATTCTATTCTAATTCTAATTCTATTCTAAATCTATTCTAATTCTAATTCTATTCTAATTCTATTCTAATTTTATTTCTAATTCTATTTCTAATTATAATTCTAATTCTAATTCTAATCTAATTCTAATTCTATTCTAATTCTTACTCTATTCTAATTCTATTCTAATTCTATTCTAATTCTATTCTAATTCTAATTCTAATTATATTCTATTTCTAATTCTAATTCTATTCTAATTCTATTCTAATTTTATTCTAATTCTAATTCTATTTCTAATTATATTTCTATTTATATTTTTAATTCTAATTCTATTCTAATTCTATTCTAATTATATTCTAATTCTATTCTAATTCTAATTCTAATTCTAATTCTATTCTAATTCTAATTCTATTTCTAATTATATTCTAATTCTATTCTAATTCTATTCTAATTATATTCTAATTCTAATTCTATTCTAATTCTATTCTAATTCTAATTCTATTCTAATTCTATTATAATTCTATTTCTAATTCTATTTCTAATTCTAATTCTAATTCTAATCTAATTCTATTCTAATTATATTCTAATTATATTATAATTCTAATTCTAATTCTAATTATATTCTAATTCTAATTCTATTTCTAATTATATTCTAATTCTATTCTAATTCTATTCTAATTATATTCTAATTCTAATTCTATTCTAATTCTATTCTAATTGTAATTCTATTCTAATTCTATTATAATTCTATTTCTAATTCTATTTCTAATTCTAATTCTAATTCTAATCTAATTCTAATTCTATTCTAATTCTTACTCTATTCTAATTCTATTCTAATTCTATTTCTGATTCTATTTATAATTTTAATTCTATTCTAATTCTAATTCTAATTCTATTTCTATTTATATTTCTAATTCTATTCTAATTCTAATTCTAATTCTAATTCTAATTCTATTCTAATTCTATTCTAATTCTAATTCTAATTCTATTCTAATTCTATTCTAATTCTAATTCTATTCTAAATCTATTCTAATTCTAATTCTATTCTAATTCTATTCTAATTTTATTTCTAATTCTATTTCTAATTCTAATTCTAATTCTAATTCTAATCTAATTCTTACTCTATTCTAATTCTATTCTAATTCTATTCTAATTCTATTCTAATACTAATTCTAATTATATTCTATTTCTAATTCTAATTCTATTCTAATTCTATTCTAATTCTATTCTAATTCTATTCTAATTCTAATTCTATTCTAATTATAATTCTATTTCTAATTATATTTCTATTTCTATTTTTAATTCTAATTCTATTCTAATTCTATTCTAATTATATTCTAATTCTATTCTAATTCTAATTCTAATTCTAATTCTATTCTAATTCTAATTCTATTTCTAATTATATTCTAATTCTATTCTAATTCTAATTCTATTCTAATTCTAATTCTATATCTAATTCTATTCTAATTCTAATTCTAATTCTATTCTAATTCTATTCTAATTCTATTCTATTTCTAATTCTAATTCTATTCTATTTCTAATTCTAATTCTATTCTAATTCTATTCTAATTCTATTCTAATTCTAATTCTATTCTAATTCTAATTCTATTTCTAATTATATTTCTATTTCTATTTTTAATTCTATTTCTATTTCTAATTCTAATTCTATTCTAATTCTAATTCTAATTCTAATTCTATTCTAATTCTATTCTAATTATATTCTAATTCTATTCTAATTCTAATTCTAATTCTAATTCTATTCTAATTCTAATTCTATTTCTAATTATATTCTAATTTTATTCTAATTCTATTCTAATTATATTCTAATTCTAATTCTATTCTAATTCTAATTATATTCTAATTCTATTATAATTCTATTTCTAATTCTATTTCTAATTCTAATTCTAATTCTAATCTAATTCTATTCTAATTATATTCTAATTCTATTCTAATTCTAATTCTAATTCTAATTATATTCTAATTCTAATTCTATTTCTAATTATATTCTAATTCTATTCTAATTATATTCTAATTCTAATTCTATTCTAATTCTATTCTAATTGTAATTCCATTATAATTCTATTTCTAATTCTATTTCTAATTCTAATTCTAATTCTAATCTAATTCTAATTCTATTCTAATTCTTACTCTATTCTAATTCTATTCTAATTCTATTTCTAATTCTATTTATAATTTTTATTCTATTCTAATTCTAATTCTAATTCTATTTCTATTTCTATTTCTAATTCTATTCTAATTCTAATTCTAATTCTAATTCTAATTCTAATTCTATTCTAATTCTATTCTAATTCCAATTCTAATTATATTCTAATTCTAATTCTAATTCTAATTCTATTCTAATTCTATTCTAATTCTATTTTAATTCTATTCTAATTCTAATTCTATTCTAATTCTAATTTTATTCTAATTCTAATTCTATTTATAATTCTATTTCTAATTCTAATTCTATTTCTAATTCTAATTCTATTCTAATTCTATTCTAATTCTAAGTATATTCTAATTCTATTTCTAATTCTATTTCTAATTCCAATCTAATTCTAATTCTATTCTAATTCTATTCTAATTCTAATTCTATATCTAATTCTAATTCTAATTCTATTCTAATTCTATTCTAATTCTATTCTATTTCTAATTCTAATTCTATTCTATTTCTAATTCTAATTCTATTCTAATTCTATTCTAATTCTAATTCTATTCTAATTCTAATTCTATTTCTAATTATATTTCTATTTCTATTTTTAATTCTATTTCTATTTCTAATTCTAATTCTATTCTAATTCTAATTCTAATTCTAATTCTATTCTAATTCTATTCTAATTATATTCTAATTCTATTCTAATTCTAATTCTAATTCTAATTCTAATTCTATTCTAATTCTAATTCTATTTCTAATTATATTCTAATTATATTCTAATTCTATTCTAATTCTAATTCTATTCTAATTCTATTCTAATTCTAATTCTATTCTAATTCTATTCTAATTCTATTTCTCATTCTATTTCTAATTCTAATTCTATTCTAATTCTAATTCTAATTCTATTTCTATTTCTAATTCTATTCTAATTCTAATTCTAATTCTAATTATATTCTATTTCTAATTCTAATTCTATTCTAATTCTATTCTAATTCTATTCTAATTCTATTCTAATTCTATTCTAATTCTAATTCTATTTCTAATTATATTTCTATTTATATTTTTAATTCTAATTCTATTCTAATTCTATTCTAATTATATTCTAATTCTATTCTAATTCTAATTCTAATTCTAATTCTATTCTAATTCTAATTCTATTTCTAATTATATTCTAATTCTATTCTAATTCTATTCTAATTATATTCTAATTCTAATTCTATTCTAATTCTATTCTAATTCTAATTCTATTCTAATTCTATTATAATTCTATTTCTAATTCTATTTCTAATTCTAATTCTAATTCTAATCTAATTCTATTCTAATTATATTCTAATTCTATTCTAATTCTAATTCTAATTCTAATTATATTCTAATTCTAATTCTATTTCTAATTCTATTCTAATTATATTCTAATTCTAATTCTATTCTAATTCTATTCTAATTGTAATTCTATTCTAATTCTATTATAATTCTATTTCTAATTCTATTTCTAATTCTAATTCTAATTCTAATCTAATTCTAATTCTATTCTAATTCTTACTCTATTCTAATTCTATTCTAATTCTATTTCTAATTCTATTTATAATTTTAATTCTATTCTAATTCTAATTCTAATTCTATTTCTATTTATATTTCTAATTCTATTCTAATTCTAATTCTAATTCTAATTCTAATTCTATTCTAATTCTATTCTAATTCTAATTCTAATTCTATTCTAATTCTATTCTAATTCTAATTCTATTCTAAATCTATTCTAATTCTAATTCTATTCTAATTCTATTCTAATTTTATTTCTAATTCTATTTCTAATTCTAATTCTAATTCTAATTCTAATCTAATTCTAATTCTATTCTAATTCTTACTCTATTCTAATTCTATTCTAATTCTATTCTAATTCTAATTCTAATTATATTCTATTTCTAATTCTAATTCTATTCTAATTCTATTCTAATTCTATTCTAATTCTATTCTAATTCTATTCTAATTCTAATTCTATTCTAATTATAATTCTATTTCTAATTATATTTCTATTTCTATTTTTAATTCTAATTCTATTCTAATTCTATTCTAATTATATTCTAATTCTATTCTAATTCTAATTCTAATTCTAATTCTATTCTAATTCTAATTCTATTTCTAATTATATTCTAATTTTATTCTAATTCTATTCTAATTATATTCTAATTCTAATTCTATTCTAATTCTATTCTAATTCTAATTCTATTCTAATTCTATTATAATTCTATTTCTAATTCTATTTCTAATTCTAATTCTAATTCTAATCTAATTCTATTCTAATTATATTCTAATTCTATTCTAATTCTAATTCTAATTCTAATTATATTCTAATTCTAATTCTATTTCTAATTATATTCTAATTCTATTCTAATTCTATTCTAATTATATTCTAATTCTAATTCTATTCTAATTCTATTCTAATTGTAATTCCATTATAATTCTATTCTAATTCTAATTCTAATTCTATTTCTATTTATATTTCTAATTCTATTTTAATTCTAATTCTAATTCTAATTCTAATTCTATTCTATTTCTAATTCTATTTCTAATTCTATTCTAATTCTAATTCTATTCTAATTCTAATTCTATTCTAAATCTATTCTAATTCTAATTCTATTCTAATTCTATTCTAATTTTATTTCTAATTCTATTTCTAATTCTAATTCTAATTCTAATTCTAATCTAATTCTAATTCTATTCTAATTCTTACTCTATTCTAATTCTATTCTAATTCTATTCTAATTCTAATTCTAATGATATTCTATTTCTAATTCTAATTCTATTCTAATTCTATTCTAATTCTATTCTAATTCTAATTCTATTCTAATTATAATTCTATTTCTAATTATATTTCTATTTCTATTTTTAATTCTAATTCTATTCTAATTCTATTCTAATTATATTCTAATTCTATTCTAATTCTAATTCTAATTCTAATTCTATTCTAATTCTAATTCTATTTCTAATTATATTCTAATTTTATTCTAATTCTATTCTAATTATATTCTAATTCTAATTCTATTCTAATTCTATTCTAATTCTAATTCTATTCTAATTCTATTATAATTCTATTTCTAATTCTATTTCTAATTCTAATTCTAATTCTAATCTAATTCTATTCTAATTATATTCTAATTCTATTCTAATTCTAATTCTAATTCTAATTATATTCTAATTCTAATTCTATTTCTAATTATATTCTAATTCTATTCTAATTCTATTCTAATTATATTCTAATTCTAATTCTATTCTAATTCTATTCTAATTGTAATTCCATTATAATTCTATTTCTAATTCTATTTCTAATTCTAATTCTAATTCTAATCTAATTCTAATTCTATTCTAATTCTTACTCTATTTCTAATTATATTCTAATTTTATTCTAATTCTATTCTAATTATATTCTAATTCTAATTCTATTCTAATTCTATTCTAATTCTAATTCTATTCTAATTCTATTATAATTCTATTTCTAATTCTATTTCTAATTCTAATTCTAATTCTAATCTAATTCTATTCTAATTATATTCTAATTCTATTCTAATTCTAATTCTAATTCTAATTATATTCTAATTCTAATTCTATTTCTAATTATATTCTAATTCTATTCTAATTCTATTCTAATTATATTCTAATTCTAATTCTATTCTAATTCTATTCTAATTGTAATTCCATTATAATTCTATTTCTAATTCTAATTCTAATTCTAATCTAATTCTAATTCTATTCTAATTCTAATTCTATTTCTAATTATATTCTAATTCTATTCTAATTCTATTCTAATTATATTCTAATTCTAATTCTATTCTAATTCTATTCTAATTCTAATTCTATTCTAATTCTATTATAATTCTATTTCTAATTCTATTTCTAATTCTAATTCTAATTCTAATCTAATTCTATTCTAATTATATTCTAATTCTATTCTAATTCTAATTCTAATTCTAATTATATTCTAATTCTAATTCTATTTCTAATTATATTCTAATTCTATTCTAATTCTATTCTAATTATATTCTAATTCTAATTCTATTCTAATTCTATTCTAATTGTAATTCTATTCTAATTCTATTATAATTCTATTTCTAATTCTATTTCTAATTCTAATTCTAATTCTAATCTAATTCTAATTCTATTCTAATTCTTACTCTATTCTAATTCTATTCTAATTCTATTTCTAATTCTATTTATAATTTTAATTCTATTCTAATTCTAATTCTAATTCTATTTCTATTTATATTTCTAATTCTATTCTAATTCTAATTCTAATTCTAATTCTAATTCTATTCTAATTCTATTCTAATTCTAATTCTAATTCTATTCTAATTCTATTCTAATTCTAATTCTATTCTAAATCTATTCTAATTCTAATTCTATTCTAATTCTATTCTAATTTTATTTCTAATTCTATTTCTAATTCTAATTCTAATTCTAATTCTAATCTAATTCTAATTCTATTCTAATTCTTACTCTATTCTAATTCTATTCTAATTCTATTCTAATTCTATTCTAATTCTAATTCTAATTATATTCTATTTCTAATTCTAATTCTATTCTAATTCTATTCTAATTCTATTCTAATTCTATTCTAATTCTAATTCTATTCTAATTATAATTCTATTTCTAATTATATTTCTATTTCTATTTTTAATTCTAATTCTATTCTAATTCTATTCTAATTATATTCTAATTCTATTCTAATTCTAATTCTAATTCTAATTCTATTCTAATTCTAATTCTATTTCTAATTATATTCTAATTTTATTCTAATTCTATTATAATTATATTCTAATTCTAATTCTATTCTAATTCTATTCTAATTCTAATTCTATTCTAATTCTATTATAATTCTATTTCTAATTCTATTTCTAATTCTAATTCTAATTCTAATCTAATTCTATTCTAATTATATTCTAATTCTATTCTAATTCTAATTCTAATTCTAATTATATTCTAATTCTAATTCTATTTCTAATTATATTCTAATTCTATTCTAATTCTATTCTAATTATATTCTAATTCTAATTCTATTCTAATTCTATTCTAATTGTAATTCCATTATAATTCTATTTCTAATTCTATTTCTAATTCTATTCTAATTCTATTCTATTTCTAATTCTAATTCTATTCTATTTCTAATTCTAATTCTATTCTAATTCTATTCTAATTCTAATTCTATTCTAATTCTAATTCTATATCTAATTCTATTCTAATTCTAATTCTAATTCTATTCTAATTCTATTCTAATTCTATTCTATTTCTAATTCTAATTCTATTCTATTTCTAATTCTAATTCTATTCTAATTCTATTCTAATTCTAATTCTATTCTAATTCTAATTCTATTTCTAATTATATTTCTATTTCTATTTTTAATTCTATTTCTATTTCTAATTCTAATTCTATTCTAATTCTAATTCTAATTCTATTCTAATTCTATTCTAATTATATTCTAATTCTATTCTAATTCTAATTCTAATTCTAATTCTATTCTAATTCTAATTCTATTTCTAATTATATTCTAATTTTATTCTAATTCTATTCTAATTATATTCTAATTCTAATTCTATTCTAATTCTATTCTAATTCTAATTCTAATTCTAATTCTAATTCTAATTCTAATCTAATTCTAATTCTATTCTAATTCTTACTCTATTCTAATTCTATTCTAATTCTATTCTAATTCTATTCTAATTCTAATTCTAATTATATTCTATTTCTAATTCTAATTCTATTCTAATTCTATTCTAATTCTATTCTAATTCTATTCTAATTCTAATTCTATTCTAATTATAATTCTATTTCTAATTATATTTCTATTTCTATTTTTAATTCTAATTCTATTCTAATTCTATTCTAATTATATTCTAATTCTATTCTAATTCTAATTCTAATTCTAATTCTATTCTAATTCTAATTCTATTTCTAATTATATTCTAATTTTATTCTAATTCTATTATAATTATATTCTAATTCTAATTCTATTCTAATTCTATTCTAATTCTAATTCTATTCTAATTCTATTATAATTCTATTTCTAATTCTATTTCTAATTCTAATTCTAATTCTAATCTAATTCTATTCTAATTATATTCTAATTCTATTCTAATTCTAATTCTAATTCTAATTATATTCTATTTCTAATTATATTCTAATTCTATTCTAATTCTATTCTAATTATATTCTAATTCTAATTCTATTCTAATTCTATTCTAATTGTAATTCCATTATAATTCTATTTCTAATTCTATTTCTAATTCTATTCTAATTCTATTCTATTTCTAATTCTAATTCTATTCTATTTCTAATTCTAATTCTATTCTAATTCTATTCTAATTCTAATTCTATTCTAATTCTAATTCTATATCTAATTCTATTCTAATTCTAATTCTAATTCTATTCTAATTCTATTCTAATTCTATTCTATTTCTAATTCTAATTCTATTCTATTTCTAATTCTAATTCTATTCTAATTCTATTCTAATTCTAATTCTATTCTAATTCTAATTCTATTTCTAATTATATTTCTATTTCTATTTTTAATTCTATTTCTATTTCTAATTCTAATTCTATTCTAATTCTAATTCTAATTCTAATTCTATTCTAATTCTATTCTAATTATATTCTAATTCTATTCTAATTCTAATTCTAATTCTAATTCTATTCTAATTCTAATTCTATTTCTAATTATATTCTAATTTTATTCTAATTCTATTCTAATTATATTCTAATTCTAATTCTATTCTAATTCTATTCTAATTCTAATTATATTCTAATTCTATTATAATTCTATTTCTAATTCTATTTCTAATTCTAATTCTAATTCTAATCTAATTCTATTCTAATTATATTCTAATTCTATTCTAATTCTAATTCTAATTCTAATTATATTCTAATTCTAATTCTATTTCTAATTATATTCTAATTCTATTCTAATTATATTCTAATTCTAATTCTATTCTAATTCTATTCTAATTGTAATTCCATTATAATTCTATTTCTAATTCTATTTCTAATTCTAATTCTAATTCTAATCTAATTCTAATTCTATTCTAATTCTTACTCTATTCTAATTCTATTCTAATTCTATTTCTAATTCTATTTATAATTTTTATTCTATTCTAATTCTAATTCTAATTCTATTTCTATTTCTATTTCTAATTCTATTCTAATTCTAATTCTAATTCTAATTCTAATTCTATTCTAATTCTATTCTAATTCCAATTCTAATTATATTCTAATTCTAATTCTAATTCTAATTCTATTCTAATTCTATTCTAATTCTATTTTAATTCTATTCTAATTCTAATTCTATTCTAATTCTAATTTTATTCTAATTCTAATTCTATTTATAATTCTATTTCTAATTCTAATTCTATTTCTAATTCTAATTCTATTCTAATTCTATTCTAATTCTAAGTATATTCTAATTCTATTTCTAATTCTATTTCTAATTCCAATCTAATTCTAATTCTATTCTAATTCTATTCTAATTCTAATTCTAATTCTATATCTAATTCTAATTCTAATTCTATTCTAATTCTATTCTAATTCTATTCTATTTCTAATTCTAATTCTAATTCTATTTCTAATTATATTTCTATTTCTATTTCTAATTCTAATTCTAATTCTAATTCTAATCTAATTCTAATTCTATTCTAATTCTTACTCTATTCTAATTCTATTCTAATTCTATTCTAATTCTAATTCTAATTATATTCTATTTCTAATTCTAATTCTATTCTAATTCTATTCTAATTCTATTCTAATTCTATTCTAATTCTAATTCTATTCTAATTATAATTCTATTTCTAATTATATTTCTATTTCTATTTTTAATTCTAATTCTATTCTAATTCTATTCTAATTATATTCTAATTCTATTCTAATTCTAATTCTAATTCTAATTCTATTCTAATTCTAATTCTATTTCTAATTATATTCTAATTTTATTCTAATTCTATTCTAATTATATTCTAATTCTAATTCTATTCTAATTCTATTCTAATTCTAATTCTATTCTAATTCTATTATAATTCTATTTCTAATTCTATTTCTAATTCTAATTCTAATTCTAATCTAATTCTATTCTAATTATATTCTAATTCTATTCTAATTCTAATTCTAATTCTAATTATATTCTAATTCTAATTCTATTTCTAATTATATTCTAATTCTATTCTAATTCTATTCTAATTATATTCTAATTCTAATTCTATTCTAATTCTATTCTAATTGTAATTCCATTATAATTCTATTCTAATTCTAATTCTAATTCTATTTCTATTTATATTTCTAATTCTATTTTAATTCTAATTCTAATTCTAATTCTAATTCTATTCTATTTCTAATTCTATTTCTAATTCTATTCTAATTCTAATTCTATTCTAATTCTAATTCTATTCTAAATCTATTCTAATTCTAATTCTATTCTAATTCTATTCTAATTTTATTTCTAATTCTATTTCTAATTCTAATTCTAATTCTAATTCTAATCTAATTCTAATTCTATTCTAATTCTTACTCTATTCTAATTCTATTCTAATTCTATTCTAATTCTAATTCTAATGATATTCTATTTCTAATTCTAATTCTATTCTAATTCTATTCTAATTCTATTCTAATTCTATTCTAATTCTAATTCTATTCTAATTATAATTCTATTTCTAATTATATTTCTATTTCTATTTTTAATTCTAATTCTATTCTAATTCTATTCTAATTATATTCTAATTCTATTCTAATTCTAATTCTAATTCTAATTCTATTCTAATTCTAATTCTATTTCTAATTATATTCTAATTTTATTCTAATTCTATTCTAATTATATTCTAATTCTAATTCTATTCTAATTCTATTCTAATTCTAATTCTATTCTAATTCTATTATAATTCTATTTCTAATTCTATTTCTAATTCTAATTCTAATTCTAATCTAATTCTATTCTAATTATATTCTAATTCTATTCTAATTCTAATTCTAATTCTAATTATATTCTAATTCTAATTCTATTTCTAATTATATTCTAATTCTATTCTAATTCTATTCTAATTATATTCTAATTCTAATTCTATTCTAATTCTATTCTAATTGTAATTCCATTATAATTCTATTTCTAATTCTATTTCTAATTCTAATTCTAATTCTAATCTAATTCTAATTCTATTCTAATTCTTACTCTATTTCTAATTATATTCTAATTTTATTCTAATTCTATTCTAATTATATTCTAATTCTAATTCTATTCTAATTCTATTCTAATTCTAATTCTATTCTAATTCTATTATAATTCTATTTCTAATTCTATTTCTAATTCTAATTCTAATTCTAATCTAATTCTATTCTAATTATATTCTAATTCTATTCTAATTCTAATTCTAATTCTAATTATATTCTAATTCTAATTCTATTTCTAATTATATTCTAATTCTATTCTAATTCTATTCTAATTATATTCTAATTCTAATTCTATTCTAATTCTATTCTAATTCTAATTCTATTCTAATTCTATTATAATTCTATTTCTAATTCTATTTCTAATTCTATTCTAATTATATTCTAATTCTATTCTAATTCTAATTCTAATTCTAATTATATTCTAATTCTAATTCTATTTCTAATTATATTCTAATTCTATTCTAATTATATTCTAATTCTAATTCTATTCTAATTCTATTCTAATTGTAATTCCATTATAATTCTATTTCTAATTCTATTTCTAATTCTAATTCTAATTCTAATCTAATTCTAATTCTATTCTAATTCTTACTCTATTCTAATTCTATTCTAATTCTATTTCTAATTCTATTTATAATTTTTATTCTATTCTAATTCTAATTCTAATTCTATTTCTATTTCTATTTCTAATTCTATTCTAATTCTAATTCTAATTCTAATTCTAATTCTATTCTAATTCTATTCTAATTCCAATTCTAATTATATTCTAATTCTAATTCTAATTCTAATTCTATTCTAATTCTATTCTAATTCTATTTTAATTCTATTCTAATTCTAATTCTATTCTAATTCTAATTTTATTCTAATTCTAATTCTATTTATAATTCTATTTCTAATTCTAATTCTATTTCTAATTCTAATTCTATTCTAATTCTATTCTAATTCTAAGTATATTCTAATTCTATTTCTAATTCTATTTCTAATTCCAATCTAATTCTAATTCTATTCTAATTCTATTCTAATTCTAATTCTAATTCTATATCTAATTCTAATTCTAATTCTATTCTAATTCTATTCTAATTCTATTCTATTTCTAATTCTAATTCTATTCTATTTCTAATTCTAATTCTATTCTAATTCTATTCTAATTCTAATTCTATTCTAATTCTAATTCTATTTCTAATTATATTTCTATTTCTATTTTTAATTCTATTTCTATTTCTAATTCTAATTCTATTCTAATTCTAATTCTAATTCTAATTCTATTCTAATTCTATTCTAATTATATTCTATTTCTATTCTAATTCTAATTCTAATTCTAATTCTAATTCTAATTCTATTCTAATTCTATTCTAATTATATTCTAATTCTAATTCTATTCTAATTCTATTCTAATTCTAATTCTAATTCTAATCTAATTCTATTCTAATTATATTCTAATTCTATTCTATTCTAATTCTATTCTAATTCTAATTCTATTCTAATTCTATTCTAATTCTATTTTAATTCTATTCTAATTCTAATTCTATTCTAATTCTAATTTTATTCTAATTCTAATTCTATTTATAATTCTATTTCTAATTCTAATTCTATTTCTAATTCTAATTCTATTCTAATTCTATTCTAATTCTAAGTATATTCTAATTCTATTTCTAATTCTATTTCTAATTCCAATCTAATTCTAATTCTATTCTAATTCTATTCTAATTCTAATTCTAATTCTATATCTAATTCTAATTCTAATTCTATTCTAATTCTATTCTAATTCTATTCTATTTCTAATTCTAATTCTATTCTATTTCTAATTCTAATTCTATTCTAATTCTATTCTAATTCTAATTCTATTCTAATTCTAATTCTATTTCTAATTATATTTCTATTTCTATTTTTAATTCTATTTCTATTTCTAATTCTAATTCTATTCTAATTCTAATTCTAATTCTAATTCTATTCTAATTCTATTCTAATTATATTCTAATTCTATTCTAATTCTAATTCTAATTCTAATTCTAATTCTAATTCTATTCTAATTCTAATTCTATTTCTAATTATATTCTAATTATATTCTAATTCTATTCTAATTCTAATTCTATTCTAATTCTATTCTAATTCTAATTCTATTCTAAATCTATTCTAATTCTATTTCTCATTCTATTTCTAATTCTAATTCTATTCTAATTCTAATTCTAATTCTAATTCTAATTCTAATCTAATTCTATTCTAATTATATTCTAATTCTATTCTAATTCTAATTCTAATTCTAATTATATTCTAATTCTAATTCTATTTCTAATTATATTCTAATTCTATTCTAATTCTATTCTAATTATATTCTAATTCTAATTCTATTCTAATTCTATTCTAATTGTAATTCTATTCTAATTCTATTATAATTCTATTTCTAATTCTATTTCTAATTCTAATTCTAATTCTAATCTAATTCTAATTCTATTCTAATTCTTACTCTATTCTAATTCTATTCTAATTCTATTTCTAATTCTATTTATAATTTTAATTCTATTCTAATTCTAATTCTAATTCTATTTCTATTTATATTTCTAATTCTATTCTAATTCTAATTCTAATTCTAATTCTAATTCTATTCTAATTCTATTCTAATTCTAATTCTAATTCTATTCTAATTCTAATTCTATTCTAAATCTATTCTAATTCTAATTCTATTCTAATTCTATTCTAATTTTATTTCTAATTCTATTTCTAATTCTAATTCTAATTCTAATTCTAATCTAATTCTAATTCTATTCTAATTCTTACTCTATTCTAATTCTATTCTAATTCTATTCTAATTCTATTCTAATTCTAATTCTAATTATATTCTATTTCTAATTCTAATTCTATTCTAATTCTATTCTAATTCTATTCTAATTCTATTCTAATTCTAATTTTATTCTAATTATAATTCTATTTCTAATTATATTTCTATTTCTATTTTTAATTCTAATTCTATTCTAATTCTATTCTAATTATATTCTAATTCTATTCTAATTCTAATTCTAATTCTAATTCTATTCTAATTCTAATTCTATTTCTAATTATATTCTAATTTTATTCTAATTCTATTATAATTATATTCTAATTCTAATTCTATTCTAATTCTATTCTAATTCTAATTCTATTCTAATTCTATTATAATTCTATTTCTAATTCTATTTCTAATTCTAATTCTAATTCTAATCTAATTCTATTCTAATTATATTCTAATTCTATTCTAATTCTAATTCTAATTCTAATTATATTCTAATTCTAATTCTATTTCTAATTATATTCTAATTCTATTCTAATTCTATTCTAATTATATTCTAATTCTAATTCTATTCTAATTCTATTCTAATTGTAATTCCATTATAATTCTATTTCTAATTCTATTTCTAATTCTAATTCTAATTCTAATCTAATTCTAATTCTATTCTAATTCTTACTCTACTTCTAATTATATTCTAATTCTATTCTAATTCTATTCTAATTATATTCTAATTCTAATTCTATTCTAATTCTATTCTAATTCTAATTCTATTCTAATTCTATTATAATTCTATTTCTAATTCTATTTCTAATTCTAATTCTAATTCTAATCTAATTCTATTCTAATTATATTCTAATTCTATTCTAATTCTAATTCTAATTCTAATTATATTCTAATTCTAATTCTATTTCTAATTATATTCTAATTCTATTCTAATTCTATTCTAATTATATTCTAATTCTAATTCTATTCTAATTCTATTATAATTCTATTTCTAATTCTATTTCTAATTCTAATTCTAATTCTAATCTAATTCTATTCTAATTATATTCTAATTCTATTCTAATTCTAATTCTAATTCTAATTATATTCTAATTCTAATTCTATTTCTAATTATATTCTAATTCTATTCTAATTCTATTCTAATTATATTCTAATTCTAATTCTATTCTAATTCTATTTCTAATTCTATTTCTAATTCTAATTCTAATTATAATTCTATTCTAATTCTAATTCTAATTCTAATTCTATTTCTATTTCTATTTCTAATTCTATTCTAATTCTAATTCTAATTCTAATTCTAATTCTATTCTAATTCTAATTCTAATTCTAATTCTAATTATATTTCTAATTCTATTCTAATTCTAATTCTAATTCTATTCTAATTCTATTCTAATTCTAAGTATATTCTAATTCTATTTCTAATTCTATTTCTAATTCTATTCTAATTCTAATTCTATTTATAATTCTATTTCTAATTCTAATTCTATTTCTAATTCTAATTCTATTCTAATTCTATTCTAATTCTAAGTATATTCTAATTCTATTTCTAATTCTATTTCTAATTCCAATCTAATTCTAATTCTATTCTAATTCTATTCTAATTCTAATTCTATATCTAATTCTAATTCTAATTCTATTCTAATTCTATTCTAATTCTATTCTATTTCTAATTCTTATTCTATTCTATTTCTAATTCTAATTCTATTCTAATTCTATTCTAATTCTATTCTAATTCTAATTCTATTCTAATTCTAATTCTATTTCTAATTATATTTCTATTTCTATTTTTAATTCTATTTCTATTTCTAATTCTAATTCTATTCTAATTCTAATTCTAATTCTAATTCTATTCTAATTCTATTCTAATTATATTCTAATTCTATTCTAATTCTAATTCTAATTCTAATTCTAATTCTAATTCTATTCTAATTCTAATTCTATTTCTAATTATATTCTAATTATATTCTAATTCTATTCTAATTCTAATTCTATTCTAATTCTATTCTAATTCTAATTCTATTCTAAATCTATTCTAATTCTATTTCTCATTCTATTTCTAATTCTAATTCTATTCTAATTCTAATTCTAATTCTATTTCTATTTCTAATTCTAATTCTATTCTAATTCTATTCTAATTCTAATTCTATTCTAAATCTATTCTAATTCTAATTCTATTCTAATTCTATTCTAATTTTATTTCTAATTCTATTTCTAATTATAATTCTAATTCTAATTCTAATCTAATTCTAATTCTATTCTAATTCTTACTCTATTCTAATTCTATTCTAATTCTATTCTAATTCTATTCTAATTCTAATTCTAATTATATTCTATTTCTAATTCTAATTCTATTCTAATTCTATTCTAATTCTATTCTAATTCTATTCTAATTCTAATTCTATTCTAAATCTATTCTAATTCTATTTCTCATTCTATTTCTAATTCTAATTCTATTCTAATTCTAATTCTAATTCTATTTCTATTTCTAATTCTAATTCTATTCTAATTCTATTCTAATTCTAATTCTATTCTAAATCTATTCTAATTCTAATTCTATTCTAATTCTATTCTAATTTTATTTCTAATTCTATTTCTAATTATAATTCTAATTCTAATTCTAATCTAATTCTAATTCTATTCTAATTCTTACTCTATTCTAATTCTATTCTAATTCTATTCTAATTCTATTCTAATTCTAATTCTAATTATATTCTATTTCTAATTCTAATTCTATTCTAATTCTATTCTAATTCTATTCTAATTCTATTCTAATTCTATTCTAATTCTAATTCTATTCTAATTCTAATTCTATTTCTAATTATATTTCTATTTCTATTTTTAATTCTAATTCTAATTCTAATTCTATTCTAATTCTATTCTAATTCTATTTTAATTCTATTCTAATTCTAATTCTAATTCTATTCTATTTCTAATTCTAATTCTATTCTAATTCTATTCTAATTCTATTCTAATTATATTCTAATTCTAATTCTATTCTAATTCTATTCTAATTCTAATTCTATTCTAATTCTATTATAATTCTATTTCTAATTCTATTTCTAATTCTAATTCTAATTCTAATCTAATTCTATTCTAATTCTATTCTAATTCTATTTCTAATTCTATTTATAATTTTAATTCTATTCTAATTCTAATTCTAATTCTATTTCTATTTATATTTCTAATTCTATTTTAATTCTAATTCTAATTCTAATTCTAATTCTATTCTAATTCTATTCTAATTCTAATTCTAATTCTATTCTAATTCTATTCTAATTCTAATTCTATTCTAAATCTATTCTAATTCTAATTCTATTCTAATTCTATTCTAATTTTATTTCTAATTCTATTTCTAATTCTAATTCTAATTCTAATTCTAATCTAATTCTAATTCTATTCTAATTCTTACTCTATTCTAATTCTATTCTAATTCTATTCTAATTCTAATTCTAATGATATTCTATTTCTAATTCTAATTCTATTCTAATTCTATTCTAATTCTATTCTAATTCTATTCTAATTCTATTCTAATTCTAATTCTATTCTAATTATAATTCTATTTCTAATTATATTTTTATTTCTATTTTTAATTCTAATTCTATTCTAATTCTATTCTAATTATATTCTAATTCTATTCTAATTCTAATTCTAATTCTAATTCTATTCTAATTCTAATTCTATTTCTAATTATATTCTAATTTTATTCTAATTCTATTCTAATTATATTCTAATTCTAATTCTATTCTAATTCTATTCTAATTCTAATTCTATTCTAATTCTATTATAATTCTATTTCTAATTCTATTTCTAATTCTAATTCTAATTCTAATCTAATTCTATTCTAATTATATTCTAATTCTATTCTAATTCTAATTCTAATTCTAATTATATTCTAATTCTAATTCTATTTCTAATTATATTCTAATTCTATTCTAATTCTATTCTAATTATATTCTAATTCTAATTCTATTCTAATTCTATTCTAATTGTAATTCCATTATAATTCTATTTCTAATTCTATTTCTAATTCTAATTCTAATTCTAATCTAATTCTAATTCTATTCTAATTCTTACTCTATTCTAATTCTATTCTAATTCTATTTCTAATTCTATTTATAATTTTAATTCTATTCTAATTCTAATTCTAATTCTATTTCTATTTTTATTTCTAATTCTATTCTAATTCTAATTCTAATTCTAATTCTAATTCTATTCTAATTCTATTCTAATTCTAATTCTAATTCTATTCTAATTCTAATTCTAATTCTAATTCTAATTCTATTCTAATTCTATTTTAATTCTATTCTAGTCCAATCCTAATTCTATTCTAATTCTATTTCTAATTCTAATTCTTTTCTAATTCTAATTCTATTTCTAATTATATTCTAATTCTATTCTAATTCTGTTCTAATTCTAATTCTATTCTAATTCTATTCTAATTCTATTTCTAATTCTATTTCTAATTCTAATTCTAATTCTAGTTCTAATTCTAATTCTAATCTAATTCTAATTCTATTCTAATTCTTACTCTATTCTAATTCTATTCTAATACTATTTCTAATTCTATTTCTAATTCTAATTCTATTCTAATTCTAATTCTATTTCTAATTCTAATTATATTCTAATTCTATTCTAATTCTAATTCTAATTCTATTCTAATTCTAATTCTAATTCTATTCTAATTCTAATTATATTCTAATTCTAATTATATTTTAATTCTATTCTAATTCTATTTTAATTCTAATTCTATTCTAATTCTAATTCTATTTCTAATTCTAATTCTAATTCTATTCTAATTCTAATTCTAATTCTAATTCTAATTCTATTCTAATTCTATTCTAATTCTAATTCTAATTATATTCTAATTCTAATTCTAATTCTAATTCTATTCTAATTCTATTCTAATTCTATTTTAATTCTATTCTAATTCTAATTCTATTCTAATTCTAATTTTATTCTAATTCTAATTCTATTTATAATTCTATTTCTAATTCTAATTCTATTTCTAATTCTAATTCTATTCTAATTCTTTTCTAATTCTAAGTATATTCTAATTCTATTTCTAATTCTATTTCTAATTCCAATCTAATTCTAATTCTATTCTAATTCTATTCTAATTCTAATTATATATCTAATTCTAATTCTACTTCTATTCTAATTCTATTCTAATTCTATTCTATTTCTAATTCTAATTCTATTCTATTTCTAATTCTAATTCTATTCTAATTCTATTCTAATTCTAATTCTATTCTAATTCTAATTCTATTTCTAATTATATTTCTATTTCTATTTTTAATTCTATTTCTATTTCTAATTCTAATTTTATTCTAATTCTAATTCTAATTCTAATTCTATTCTAATTCTATTCTAATTATATTCTAATTCTATTCTAATTCTAATTCTAATTCTATTCTAATTCTAATTCTATTTCTAATTATATTCTAATTATATTCTAATTCTATTCTAATTCTAATTCTATTCTAATTCTATTCTAATTCTAATTCTATTCTAATTCTATTCTAATTCTGTTTCTCATTCTATTTCTAATTCTAATTCTATTCTAATTCTAATTCTAATTCTATTTCTATTTCTAATTCTAATTCTATTCTAATTCTATTATAATTCTAATTCTATTCTAAATCTATTCTAATTCTAATTCTATTCTAATTCTATTCTAATTTTATTTCTAATTCTATTTCTAATTATAATTCTAATTCTAATTCTAATCTAATTCTAATTCTATTCTAATTCTTACTCTATTCTAATTCTATTCTAATTCTATTCTAATTCTATTCTAATTCTAATTCTAATTATATTCTATTTCTAATTCTAATTCTATTCTAATTCTATTCTAATTCTATTCTAATTCTATTCTAATTCTATTCTAATTCTAATTCTATTCTAATTCTAATTCTATTTCTAATTATATTTCTATTTCTATTTTTAATTCTAATTCTATTCTAATTCTATTCTAATTATATTCTAATTCTATTCTAATTCTAATTCTAATTCTAATTCTATTCTAATTCTAATTCTATTTCTAATTATATTCTAATTCTATTCTAATTCTATTCTAATTATATTCTAATTCTAATTCTATTCTAATTCTATTCTAATTCTAATTCTATTCTAATTCTATTATAATTCTATTTCTAATTCTATTTCTAATTCTAATTCTAATTCTAATCTAATTCTATTCTAATTATATTCTAATTCTATTCTAATTCTAATTCTAATTCTAATTATATTCTAATTCTAATTCTATTTCTAATTATATTCTAATTCTATTCTAATTCTATTCTAATTATATTCTAATTCTAATTCTATTCTAATTCTATTCTAATTGTAATTCTATTCTAATTCTATTATAATTCTATTTCTAATTCTATTTCTAATTCTAATTCTAATTCTAATTCTATTCTAATTCTTACTCTATTCTAATTCTATTCTAATTCTATTTCTAATTCTATTTATAATTTTAATTCTAATTCTAATTCTATTCTAATTCTATTCTAATTATATTCTAATTATATTCTAATTCTAATTCTAATTCTATTCTAATTCTAATTCTATTTCTAATTATATTCTAATTATATTCTAATTCTATTCTAATTCTAATTCTATTCTAATTCTATTCTAATTCTAATTCTATTCTAATTCTATTCTAATTCTATTTCTCATTCTATTTCTAATTCTAATTCTATTCTAATTCTAATTCTAATTCTATTTCTATTTCTAATTCTAATTCTATTCTAATTCTATTCTAATTCTAATTCTATTCTAAATCTATTCTAATTCTAATTCTATTCTAATTCTATTCTAATTTTATTTCTAATTCTATTTCTAATTATAATTCTAATTCTAATTCTAATCTAATTCTAATTCTATTCTAATTCTTACTCTATTCTAATTCTATTCTAATTCTATTCTAATTCTATTCTAATTCTAATTCTAATTATATTCTATTTCTAATTCTAATTCTATTCTAATTCTATTCTAATTCTATTCTAATTCTATTCTAATTCTATTCTAATTCTAATTCTATTCTAATTCTAATTCTATTTCTAATTATATTTCTATTTCTATTTTTAATTCTAATTCTATTCTAATTCTATTCTAATTATATTCTAATTCTATTCTAATTCTAATTCTAATTCTAATTCTATTCTAATTCTAATTCTATTTCTAATTATATTCTAATTCTATTCTAATTCTATTCTAATTATATTCTAATTCTAATTCTATTCTAATTCTATTCTAATTCTAATTCTATTCTAATTCTATTATAATTCTATTTCTAATTCTATTTCTAATTCTAATTCTAATTCTAATCTAATTCTATTCTAATTATATTCTAATTCTATTCTAATTCTAATTCTAATTCTAATTATATTCTAATTCTAATTCTATTTCTAATTATATTCTAATTCTATTCTAATTCTATTCTAATTATATTCTAATTCTAATTCTATTCTAATTCTATTCTAATTGTAATTCTATTCTAATTCTATTATAATTCTATTTCTAATTCTATTTCTAATTCTAATTCTAATTCTAATTCTATTCTAATTCTTACTCTATTCTAATTCTATTCTAATTCTATTTCTAATTCTATTTATAATTTTAATTCTATTCTAATTCTAATTCTAATTCTATTTCTATTTTTATTTCTAATTCTATTCTAATTCTAATTCTAATTCTAATTCTAATTCTATTCTAATTCTATTCTAATTCTAATTCTAATTCTATTCTAATTCTAATTCTAATTCTAATTCTAATTCTAATTCTATTCTAATTCTATTTTAATTCTATTCTAGTCCAATCCTAATTCTATTCTAATTCTATTTCTAATTCTAATTCTTTTCTAATTCTAATTCTATTTCTAATTATATTCTAATTCTATTCTAATTCTGTTCTAATTCTAATTCTATTATAATTCTATTCTAATTCTATTTCTAATTCTATTTCTAATTCTAATTCTAATTCTAGTTCTAATTCTAATTCTAATCTAATTCTAATTCTATTCTAATTCTTACTCTATTCTAATTCTATTCTAATACTATTTCTAATTCTATTTCTAATTCTAATTCTATTCTATTTCTAATTCTATTTCTAATTCTAATTCTATTCTAATTCTATTCTAATTCTAATTCTAATTCTATTCTAATTCTAATTCTAATTCTATTCTAATTCTAATTATATTCTAATTCTAATTATATTTTAATTCTATTCTAATTCTATTTTAATTCTAATTCTATTCTAATTCTAATTCTATTTCTAATTCTAATTCTAATTCTAATCTAATTCTAATTCTATTTTTAATTCTAATTCTATTCTAATTCTAATTCTAATTCTATTATAATTCTAATATAATTCTATTATAATTATATTCTAATTCTAATTCTAATTCTAATTCTATTCTAATTCTATTCTAATTCTAATTCTAATTCAATTCTATTTCTAATTCTATTTCTAATTCTAATTCTATTCTAATTCTATTATAATTCTATTCTAATTCTAATTCTATTCTAATTCTAATTCTATTCTAATTCTAATTCTATTTATAATTCTATTTCTAATTCTAATTCTATTTCTAATTTTAATTCTATTCTAATTCTATTCTAATTTTATTTCTAATTCTATTTCTAATTATAATTCTAATTCTAATTCTAATCTAATTCTAATTCTATTCTAATTCTTACTCTATTCTAATTCTATTCTAATTCTATTCTAATTCTATTCTAATTCTAATTCTAATTATATTCTATTTCTAATTCTAATTCTATTCTAATTCTATTCTAATTCTATTCTAATTCTATTCTAATTCTATTCTAATTCTAATTCTATTCTAATTCTAATTCTATTTCTAATTATATTTCTATTTCTATTTTTAATTCTAATTCTATTCTAATTCTATTCTAATTATATTCTAATTCTATTCTAATTCTAATTCTAATTCTAATTCTATTCTAATTCTAAT
This sequence comes from Streptanthus diversifolius, assembly GCA_039880935.1. Taxonomy (NCBI): domain Eukaryota; kingdom Viridiplantae; phylum Streptophyta; class Magnoliopsida; order Brassicales; family Brassicaceae; genus Streptanthus; species Streptanthus diversifolius. The sequence goes on along the minus strand of JAXGFM010000015.1, from coordinate 599,582 downwards.
TCTATTTCTAATTATATTCTAATTCTATTCTAATTCTATTCTAATTATATTCTAATTCTAATTCTATTCTAATTCTAATTCTATATCTAATCTATTCTAATTCTAATTCTAATTCTATTCTAATTCTATTCTAATTCTATTCTATTTCTAATTCTAATTCTATTCTATTTCTAATTCTAATTCTATTCTAATTCTATTCTAATTCTAATTCTATTCTAATTCTAATTCTATTTCTAATTATATTTCTATTTCTATTTTTAATTCTATTTCTATTTCTAATTCTAATTCTATTCTAATTCTAATTCTAATTCTAATTCTATTCTAATTCTATTCTAATTATATTCTAATTCTATTCTAATTCTAATTCTAATTCTAATTCTAATTCTATTCTAATTCTAATTCTATTTCTAATTATATTCTAATTCTATTCTAATTCTAATTATATTCTAATTCTATTCTAATTCTAATTCTATTCTAATTCTATTCTAATTCTAATTCTATTCTAATTCTATTCTAATTCTATTTCTAATTCTATTTCTAATTCTAATTCTATTCTAATTCTAATTCTAATTCTATTTCTATTTCTAATTCTAATTCTATTCTAATTCTATTCTAATTCTAATTCTATTCTAAATCTATTCTAATTCTAATTCTATTCTAATTCTATTCTAATTTTATTTCTAATTCTATTTATATTTCTAATTCTAATTCTAATTCTATTCTAATTCTTACTCTATTCTAATTATATTCTAATTCTAATTCTATTCTAATTCTATTCTAATTGTAATTCCATTATAATTCTATTTCTAATTCTATTTCTAATTCTAATTCTAATTCTAATCTAATTCTAATTCTATTCTAATTCTTACTCTATTCTAATTCTATTCTAATTCTATTTCTAATTCTATTTATAATTTTAATTCTATTCTAATTCTAATTCTAATTCTATTTCTATTTTTATTTCTAATTCTATTCTAATTCTAATTCTAATTCTAATTCTAATTCTATTCTAATTCTATTCTAATTCTAATTCTAATTCTATTCTAATTCTAATTCTAATTCTAATTCTAATTCTATTCTAATTCTATTTTAATTCTATTCTAGTCCAATCCTAATTCTATTCTAATTCTATTTCTAATTCTAATTCTTTTCTAATTCTAATTCTATTTCTAATTATATTCTAATTCTATTTCTAATTCTATTTCTAATTCTAATTCTAATTCTAGTTCTAATTCTAATTCTAATCTAATTCTAATTCTATTCTAATTCTTACTCTATTCTAATTCTATTCTAATACTATTTCTAATTCTATTTCTAATTCTAATTCTATTCTAATTCTAATTCTATTTCTAATTCTAATTCTATTCTAATTCTATTCTAATTCTAATTCTAATTCTATTCTAATTCTAATTCTAATTCTATTCTAATTCTAATTATATTCTAATTCTAATTATATTTTAATTCTATTCTAATTCTATTTTAATTCTAATTCTATTCTAATTCTAATTCTATTTCTAATTCTAATTCTAATTCTATTCTAATTCTAATTCTAATTCTAATTCTAATTCTATTCTAATTCTATTCTAATTCTAATTCTAATTATATTCTAATTCTAATTCTAATTCTAATTCTATTCTAATTCTATTCTAATTCTATTTTAATTCTATTCTAATTCTAATTCTATTCTAATTCTAATTTTATTCTAATTCTAATTCTATTTATAATTCTATTTCTAATTCTAATTCTATTTCTAATTCTAATTCTATTCTAATTCTTTTCTAATTCTAAGTATATTCTAATTCTATTTCTAATTCTATTTCTAATTCCAATCTAATTCTAATTCTATTCTAATTCTATTCTAATTCTAATTATATATCTAATTCTAATTCTACTTCTATTCTAATTCTATTCTAATTCTATTCTATTTCTAATTCTAATTCTATTCTATTTCTAATTCTAATTCTATTCTAATTCTATTCTAATTCTAATTCTATTCTAATTCTAATTCTATTTCTAATTATATTTCTATTTCTATTTTTAATTCTATTTCTATTTCTAATTCTAATTTTATTCTAATTCTAATTCTAATTCTAATTCTATTCTAATTCTATTCTAATTATATTCTAATTCTATTCTAATTCTAATTCTAATTCTATTCTAATTCTAATTCTATTTCTAATTATATTCTAATTATATTCTAATTCTATTCTAATTCTAATTCTATTCTAATTCTATTCTAATTCTAATTCTATTCTAATTCTATTCTAATTCTATTTCTCATTCTATTTCTAATTCTAATTCTATTCTAATTCTAATTCTAATTCTATTTCTATTTCTAATTCTAATTCTATTCTAATTCTATTCTAATTCTAATTCTATTCTAAATCTATTCTAATTCTAATTCTATTCTAATTCTATTCTAATTTTATTTCTAATTCTATTTCTAATTATAATTCTAATTCTAATTCTAATCTAATTCTAATTCTATTCTAATTCTTACTCTATTCTAATTCTATTCTAATTCTATTCTAATTCTATTCTAATTCTAATTCTAATTATATTCTATTTCTAATTCTAATTCTATTCTAATTCTATTCTAATTCTATTCTAATTCTATTCTAATTCTATTCTAATTCTAATTCTATTCTAATTCTAATTCTATTTCTAATTATATTTCTATTTCTATTTTTAATTCTAATTCTATTCTAATTCTATTCTAATTATATTCTAATTCTATTCTAATTCTAATTCTAATTCTAATTCTATTCTAATTCTAATTCTATTTCTAATTATATTCTAATTCTATTCTAATTCTATTCTAATTATATTCTAATTCTAATTCTATTCTAATTCTATTCTAATTCTAATTCTATTCTAATTCTATTATAATTCTATTTCTAATTCTATTTCTAATTCTAATTCTAATTCTAATCTAATTCTATTCTAATTATATTCTAATTCTATTCTAATTCTAATTCTAATTCTAATTATATTCTAATTCTAATTCTATTTCTAATTATATTCTATTTCTATTCTAATTCTATTCTAATTATATTCTAATTCTAATTCTATTCTAATTCTATTCTAATTGTAATTCTATTCTAATTCTATTATAATTCTATTTCTAATTCTATTTCTAATTCTAATTCTAATTCTAATTCTATTCTAATTCTTACTCTATTCTAATTCTATTCTAATTCTATTTCTAATTCTATTTATAATTTTAATTCTAATTCTAATTCTATTCTAATTCTATTCTAATTATATTCTAATTCTATTCTAATTCTAATTCTAATTCTATTCTAATTCTAATTCTATTTCTAATTATATTCTAATTATATTCTAATTCTATTCTAATTCTAATTCTATTCTAATTCTATTCTAATTCTAATTCTATTCTAATTCTATTCTAATTCTATTTCTCATTCTATTTCTAATTCTAATTCTATTCTAATTCTAATTCTAATTCTATTTCTATTTCTAATTCTAATTCTATTCTAATTCTATTCTAATTCTAATTCTATTCTAAATCTATTCTAATTCTAATACTATTCTAATTCTATTCTAATTTTATTTCTAATTCTATTTCTAATTATAATTCTAATTCTAATTCTAATCTAATTCTAATTCTATTCTAATTCTTACTCTATTCTAATTCTATTCTAATTCTATTCTAATTCTATTCTAATTCTAATTCTAATTATATTCTATTTCTAATTCTAATTCTATTCTAATTCTATTCTAATTCTATTCTAATTCTATTCTAATTCTATTCTAATTCTAATTCTATTCTAATTCTAATTCTATTTCTAATTATATTTCTATTTCTATTTTTAATTCTAATTCTATTCTAATTCTATTCTAATTATATTCTAATTCTATTCTAATTCTAATTCTAATTCTAATTCTATTCTAATTCTAATTCTATTTCTAATTATATTCTAATTCTATTCTAATTCTATTCTAATTATATTCTAATTCTAATTCTATTCTAATTCTATTCTAATTCTAATTCTATCCTAATTCTATTATAATTCTATTTCTAATTCTATTTCTAATTCTAATTCTAATTCTAATCTAATTCTATTCTAATTATATTCTAATTCTATTCTAATTCTAATTCTAATTCTAATTATATTCTAATTCTAATTCTATTTCTAATTATATTCTAATTCTATTCTAATTCTATTCTAATTATATTCTAATTCTAATTCTATTCTAATTCTATTCTAATTGTAATTCTATTCTAATTCTATTATAATTCTATATCTAATTCTATTTCTAATTCTAATTCTAATTCTAATTCTATTCTAATTCTTACTCTATTCTAATTCTATTCTAATTCTATTTCTAATTCTATTTATAATTTTAATTCTATTCTAATTCTAATTCTAATTCTATTTCTATTTTTATTTCTAATTCTATTCTAATTCTAATTCTAATTCTAATTCTAATTCTATTCTAATTCTATTCTAATTCTAATTCTAATTCTATTCTAATTCTAATTCTAATTCTAATTCTAATTCTAATTCTATTCTAATTCTATTTTAATTCTATTCTAGTCCAATCCTAATTCTATTCTAATTCTATTTCTAATTCTAATTCTTTTCTAATTCTAATTCTATTTCTAATTATATTCTAATTCTATTCTAATTCTGTTCTAATTCTAATTCTATTATAATTCTATTCTAATTCTATTTCTAATTCTATTTCTAATTCTAATTCTAATTCTAGTTCTAATTCTAATTCTAATCTAATTCTAATTCTATTCTAATTCTTACTCTATTCTAATTCTATTCTAATACTATTTCTAATTCTATTTCTAATTCTAATTCTATTCTAATTCTAATTCTATTTCTAATTCTAATTCTATTCTAATTCTATTCTAATTCTAGTTCTAATTCTATTCTAATTCTAATTCTAATTCTATTCTAATTCTAATTATATTCTAATTCTAATTATATTTTAATTCTATTCTAATTCTATTTTAATTCTAATTCTATTCTAATTCTAATTCTATTTCTAATTCTAATTCTAATTCTAATCTAATTCTAATTCTATTTTTAATTCTAATTCTATTCTAATTCTAATTCTAATTCTATTATAATTCTAATATAATTCTATTATAATTATATTCTAATTCTAATTCTAATTCTAATTCTATTCTAATTCTATTCTAATTCTAATTCTAATTCAATTCTATTTCTAATTCTATTTCTAATTCTAATTCTATTCTAATTCTATTATAATTCTATTCTAATTCTAATTCTATTCTAATTCTAATTCTATTCTAATTCTAATTCTATTTATAATTCTATTTCTAATTCTAATTCTATTTCTAATTTTAATTCTATTCTAATTCTATTCTAATTCTAAGTATATTCTAATTCTATTTCTAATTCTATTTCAAATTCCAATCTAATTCTAATTCTATTCTAAGTCTATTCTAATTCTAATTCAATATATAATTCTATTCTAATTCTAATTCTATTCTAATTCTATTCTAATTCTATTCTATTTCTAATTCTAATTCTATTCTATTTCTAATTCTAATTCTATTCTAATTCTATTCAAATTCTAATTCTATTTCTAATTATATTTCTATTTCTATTTTTAATTCTAATTCTATTCTAATTCTAATTCTAATTCTATTCTAATTCTATTATAATTCTAATATAATTCTATTATAATTATATTATAATTCTAATTCTATTCTAATTCTATTCTAATTATATTCTAATTCTATTCTAATTCTATTCTAATTCTAATTCTATTCTAATTCTATTGTAATTCTATTTCTAATTCTATTTCTATTTCTAATTCTATTCTAATTCTAATTCTATTTCTATTTTTAATTCTAATTCTATTTCTATTTTTATTTCTAATTCTAATTCTAATTCTAATTCTATTCTAATTTTATTCTAATTCTATTCTAATTCTATTCTAATTCTAATTCTAATTCTATTCTATTTCTAATTCTAATTCTATTCTAATTCTATTCTAATTCTAATTATATTCTAATTATATTTCTAATTCCAATCTAATTCTAATTCTATATCTAATTCTAATCTAATTCTAATTCTAATTCTATTCTAATTCTATTCTAATTCTAATTATAATTCTAATTCTAATTCTAATTCTAATTCTAATTCTAATTCTAATTCTATTTCTATTTCTAATTCTAATTCTATTCTAATTCTAATTCTAATTCTAATTATATTCTAATTCTATTCTAATTCTAATTCTAATTCTATTCTAATTCTAATTCTATTTCTAACTCTATTATAATTCTATTCTAATTCTATTCTAATTCTAATTCTAATTCTATTGTAATTCCAATTCTATTCTAATTCTAATTATATTTTAATTCTATTCTAATTCTATTCTAATTCTATTCTAATTCTAATTCTATTTCTAATTCTATTCTAATTCTATTCTAATTCTATTCTAATTCTATTCTAATTCTAATTCTAATTCTAATTTTAATTTTAATTCTAATTCTAATTCTAATTCTAATTCTATTTCTATTTCTAATTCTAATTCTATTCTAATTCTAATTCTAATTCTAATTCTATTCTAATTCTATTCTAATTATATTCTAATTCTATTCTAATTATATTCTAATTCTATTCTAATTCTAATTCTAATTCTAATTCTATTCTAATTCTAATTCTATTTCTAATTATATTCTAATTCTATTCTAATTCTATTCTAATTCTATTCTAATTCTAATTCTATTCTAATTCTATTATAATTCTATTTCTAATTCTATTTCTAATTCTAATTCTAATTCTAATCTAATTCTATTCTAATTATATTCTAATTCTATTCTAATTCTAATTCTAATTCTAATTATATTCTAATTCTAATTCTATTTCTAATTATATTCTAATTCTATTCTAATTCTATTCTAATTATAATTCTATTCTAATTCTAATTCTATTATAATTCTATTTCTAATTCTAATTATATTCTAATTCTAATTCTAATTCTAATTCTAATTCTATTCTAATTCTAATTCTATTCTAATTCTAATTCTATTCTAATTCTAATTCTATTATAATTCTATTTCTAATTCTATTTCTAATTCTAATTCTAATTCTAATCTAATTCTAATTTTATTCTAATTCTAATTCTATTTATAATTCTATTTCTAATTCTAATTCTATTTCTAATTCTAATTCTATTCTAATTCTATTCTAATTCTAAGTATATTCTAATTCTATTTCTAATTCTATTTCTAATTCCAATCTAATTCTAATTCTATTCTAATTCTATTCTAATTCTAATTCTATATCTAATTCTATTCTAATTCTAATTCTAATTCTATTCTAATTCTATTCTAATTCTATTCTATTTCTAATTCTAATTCTATTCTATTTCTAATTCTAATTCTATTCTAATTCTATTCTAATTCTATTCTAATTCTAATTCTATTCTAATTCTAATTCTATTTCTAATTATATTTCTATTTCTATTTTTAATTCTATTTCTATTTCTAATTCTAATTCTATTCTAATTCTAATTCTAATTCTAATTCTATTCTAATTCTATTCTAATTATATTCTAATTCTATTCTAATTCTAATTCTAATTCTATTCTAATTCTAATTCTATTCTAATTCTATTCTAATTCTAATTCTATTCTAATTCTATTCTAATTCTATTTCTCATTCTATTTCTAATTCTAATTCTATTCTAATTCTAATTCTATTTCTATTTCTATTTCTAATTCTAATTCTATTCTAATTCTATTCTAATTCTAATTCTATTCTAAATCTATTCTAATTCTAATTCTATTCTAATTCTATTCTAATTTTATTTCTAATTCTATTTCTAATTATAATTCTAATTCTAATTCTAATCTAATTCTAATTCTATTCTAATTCTTACTCTATTCTAATTCTATTCTAATTCTATTCTAATTCTATTCTAATTCTAATTCTAATTATATTCTATTTTTAATTCTAATTCTATTCTAATTTTATTCTAATTCTATTCTAATTCTAATTCTATTCTAATTCTAATTCTATTTCTAATTATATTTCTATTTCTATTTTTAATTCTAATTCTATTCTAATTGTATTCTAATTATATTCTAATTCTATTCTAATTCTAATTCTAATTCTAATTCTATTCTAATTCTAATTCTATTTCTAATTATATTCTAATTATATTCTAATTCTATTCTAATTATATTCTAATTCTAATTCTATTCTAATTCTATTCTAATTATAATTCTATTCTAATTCTATTATAATTCTATTTCTAATTCTATTTCTAATTCTAATTCTAATTCTAATCTAATTCTATTCTAATTATATTCTTATTCTATTCTAATTCTAATTCTAATTCTAATTATATTCTAATTCTAATTCTATTTCTAATTATATTCTAATTCTATTCTAATTCTATTCTAATTATATTCTAATTCTAATTCTATTCTAATTCTATTCTAATTGTAATTCTATTCTAATTCTATTATAATTCTATTTCTAATTCTATTTCTAATTCTAATTCTAATTCTAATCTAATTCTAATTCTATTCTAATTCTTACTCTATTCTAATTCTATTCTAATTCTATTTCTAATTCTATTTATAATTTTAATTCTATTTTAATTCTAATTCTAATTCTATTTCTATTTCTATTTCTAATTCTATTCTAATTCTAATTCTAATTCTAATTTTAATTCTATTCTAATTCTATTCTAATTCTAATTCTAATTCTATTCTAATTCTAATTCTAATTCTAATTCTAATTCTATTCTAATTCTATTTTAATTCTATTCTAGTCCAATCCTAATTCTATTCTAATTCTAATTCTAATTCTAATTCTTTTCTAATTCTATTCTAATTCTATTCTAATTCTAATTCTATTCTAATTCTAATTTTATTCTAATTCTATTCTAATTCTATTCTAATTCTATTTCTAATTCTATTTCTAATTCTAATTCTAATTCTAGTTCTAATTCTAATTCTAATCTAATTCTAATTCTATTCTAATTCTTACTCTATTCTAATTCTATTCTAATTCTATTTCTAATTTTATTTCTAATTCTAATTCTATTCTAATTCTAATTCTATTTCTAATTCTAATTCTATTCTAATTCTAATTCTAATTATATTCTAATTCTATTCTAATTCTAATTCTAATTCTATTCTAATTCTAATTATATTCTAATTCTAATTATATTTTAATTCTATTCTAATTCTATTCTAATTCTAATTCTATTCTAATTCTAATTCTAATTCTAATTCTAATTCTAATTCTAATCTAATTCTAATTCTATTTTTAATTCTAATTCTATTCTAATTCTAATTCTAATTCTATTATAATTCTAATATAATTCTATTATAATTATATTCTAATTCTAATTCTAATTCTAATTCTATTCTAATTCTATTCTAATTCTAATTCTAATTCAATTCTATTTCTAATTCTATTTCTAATTCTAATTCTATTATAATTCTATTCTAATTCTAATTTTATTCTAATTCTAATTCTATTCTAATTCTAATTCTATTTATAATTCTATTTCTAATTCTAATTCTATTTCTAATTTTAATTCTATTCTAATTCTATTCTAATTCTAAGTATATTCTAATTCTATTTCTAATTCTATTTCAAATTCCAATCTAATTCTAATTCTATTCTAAGTCTATTCTAATTCTAATTCAATATATAATTCTATTCTAATTCTAATTCTATTCTAATTCTATTCTAATTCTATTCTATTTCTAATTCTAATTCTATTCTATTTCTAATTCTAATTCTATTCTAATTCTATTCTAATTCTATTCTAATTCTAATTCTATTTCTAATTATATTTCTATTTCTATTTTTAATTCTAATTCTATTCTAATTCTAATTCTAATTCTATTCTAATTCTATTATAATTCTAATATAATTCTATTATAATTATATTATAATTCTAATTCTATTCTAATTCTATTCTAATTATATTCTAATTCTATTCTAATTCTATTCTAATTCTAATTCTATTTCTAATTCTATTTCTATATCTAATTCTATTCTAATTCTAATTCTACTTCTATTTCTATTTTTAATTCTAATTCTATTCTAATTCTAATTCTAATTCTAATTCTATTCTAATTTTATTCTAATTCTATTCTAATTCTATTCTAATTCTAATTCTAATTCTATTCTATTTCTAATTCTAATTCTATTCTAATTCTATTCTAATTCTATTCTAATTCTAATTATATTCTAATTATATTTCTAATTCCAATCTAATTCTAATTCTATATCTAATTCTAATCTAATTCTAATTCTAATTCTATTCTAATTCTATTCTAATTCTAATTCTAATTCTATGCTAATTCTAATTCTAATTCTATTCTAATTCTATTCTAATTCTAATTCTAATTCTAATTCTATTCTAATTCTATTCTAATTCTAATTCTAATTCTAATTCTATTCTAATTCTAATTCTAATTCTATTTCTATTTCTAATTCTAATTCTATTCTAATTCTAATTCTAATTCTAATTCTATTCTAATTCTATTCTAATTCTAATTCTAATTCTATTCTAATTCTAATTCTATTTCTAACTCTATTCTAATTCTATTCTAATTCTAATTCTAATTCTATTGTAATTCCAATTCTATTCTAATTCTAATTATATTTTAATTCTATTCTAATTCTAATCTAATTCTAATTCTATTTTTAATTCTAATTCTATTCTAATTCTAATTCTAATTCTATTATAATTCTAATATAATTCTATTATAATTATATTCTAATTCTAATTCTAATTCTAATTCTATTCTAATTCTATTCTAATTCTAATTCTAATTCAATTTCTAATTCTATTCTAATTCTATTCTAATTCTATTCTAATTCTATTCTAATTCTAATTCTAATTCTAATTTTAATTTTAATTTTAATTCTAATTCTAATTCTAATTCTATTTCTATTTCTAATTCTAATTCTATTCTAATTCTAATTCTAATTCTAATTCTAATTCTATTCTAATTCTATTCTAATTATATTCTAATTCTATTCTAATTCTAATTCTAATTCTAATTCTATTCTAATTCTAATTCTAATTCTAATTCTAATTCTATTTCTATTTCTAATTCTAATTCTAATTCTAATTCTTTTCTAATTCTAATTCTATTTCTAATTATATTCTAATTCTATTCTAATTCTGTTCTAATTCTAATTCTATTCTAATTCTATTCTAATTCTATTTCTAATTCTATTTCTAATTCTAATTCTAATTCTAGTTCTAATTCTAATTCTAATCTAATTCTAATTCTATTCTAATTCTTACTCTATTCTAATTCTATTCTAATTCTATTTCTAATTCTATTTCTAATTCTAATTCTATTCTAATTCTAATTCTATTTCTAATTCTAATTCTATTCTAATTCTAATTCTAATTATATTCTAATTCTATTCTAATTCTAATTCTAATTCTATTCTAATTCTAATTATATTCTAATTCTAATTATATTTTAATTCTATTCTAATTCTATTATAATTCTAATTCTATTCTAATTCTAATTCTAATTCTAATTCTAATTCTAATTCTAATCTAATTCTAATTCTATTTTTAATTCTAATTCTATTCTAATTCTAATTCTAATTCTATTATAATTCTATTATAATTATATTCTAATTCTAATTCTAATTCTAATTCTATTCTAATTCTATTCTAATTCTAATTCTAATTCAATTCTATTTCTAATTCTATTTTTAATTCTAATTCTATTCTAATTCTATTATAATTCTATTCTAATTCTAATTCTATTCTAATTCTAATTCTATTTATAATTCTATTTATAATTCTAATTCTATTTCTAATTTTAATTATATTCTAATTCTATTCTAATTCTAAGTATATTCTAATTCTATTTCTAATTCTATTTCAAATTCCAATCTAATTCTAATTCTATTCTAAGTCTATTCTAATTCTAATTCAATATATAATTCTATTCTAATTCTAATTCTATTCTAATTCTATTCTATTTCTAATTCTAATTCTATTCTATTTCTAATTCTAATTCTATTCTAATTCTATTCTAATTCTATTCTAATTCTAATTCTATTTCTAATTATATTTCTATTTCTATTTTTAATTCTAATTCTATTCTAATTCTAATTCTAATTCTATTCTAATTCTATTATAATTCTAATATAATTTTATTATAATTATATTATAATTCTAATTCTATTCTAATTCTATTCTAATTATATTCTAATTCTATTCTAATTCTATTCTAATTCTAATTCTATTCTAATTCTATTTCTAATTGTATTTCTATTTCTAATTCTATTCTAATTCTAATTCTAATTCTATTTCTATTTTTAATTCTAATTCTATTCTAATTCTAATTCTAATTCTAATTCTAATTCTATTCTAATTTTATTCTAATTCTATTCTAATTCTATTCTAATTCTAATTCTAATTTTATTCTATTTCTAATTCTAATTCTATTCTAATTCTATTCTAATTCTATTCTAATTCTATTCTAATTCTAATTATATTCTAATTATATTTCTAATTCCAATCTAATTCTAATTCTATATCTAATTCTAATTCTAATTCTATTCTAATTCTATTCTAATTCTATTCTAATTCTAATTCTAATTCTAATTCTAATTCTAATTCTAATTCTAATTCTAATTCTAATTCTATTTCTATTTCTAATTCTAATTCTATTCTATTTCTAATTCTATTCTAACTCTATTATAATTCTATTCTGATTCTATTCTAATTCTAATTCTAATTCTATTGTAATTCCAATTCTATTCTAATTCTAATTATATTTTAATTATATTTTAATTCTATTCTAATCCTAATCTAATTCTAATTCTATTTTTAATTCTAATTCTATTCTAATTCTATTTCTAATTTTATTTATAATTTTAATTCTATTCTAATTCTAATTCTAATTCTAATTCTAATTCTATTCTAATTCTATTCTAATTCTAATTCTAATTCAATTTCTAATTCTATTCTAATTCTATTCTAATTCTATTCTAATTCTATTCTAATTCTAATTCTAATTCTAATTTTAATTCTAATTTTAATTCTAATTCTAATTCTAATTCTATTTCTATTTCTAATTCTAATTCTATCTAATTCTAATTCTAATTCTAATTCTAATTCTATTCTAATTCTATTCTAATTATATTCTAATTCTATTCTAATTCTAATTCTAATTCTAATTCTATTCTAATTCTAATTCTAATTCTAATTCTATTTCTATTTCTAATTCTAATTCTATTCTAATTCTAATTCTAATTCTAATTCTATTCTAATTCTATTCTAATTATATTCTAATTCTATTCTAATTCTAATTCTAATTCTAATTCTATTCTAATTCTAATTCTATTTCTAATTATATTCTAGTTCTATTCTAATTCTATTCTAATTCTATTCTAATACTAATTCTATTCTAATTCTATTCTAATTCTAATTCTATTCTAATTTTATTCTAATTCTATTTCTAATTCTATTACTAATTCTAATTCTAATTCTAATTCTATTCTATTCTAATTCTATTCTATTCTAATTCTATTCTAATTCTATTATATTCTAATTCTATTCTAATTCTAATTCTATTCTAATTCTAATTCTATTTCTAATTATATTTCTATTTCTATTTTTAATTCTATTTCTATTTCTAATTCTAATTCTATTCTAATTCTAATTCTAATTCTAATTCTATTCTAATTCTATTCTAATTATATTATAATTCTATTCTAATTCTAATTCTAATTCTAATTCTAATTCTATTCTAATTCTAATTCTATTTCTAATTATATTCTAATTATATTCTAATTCTATTCTAATTCTAATTCTATTCTAATTCTATTCAAATTCTAATTCTATTCTAATTCTATTCTAATTCTATTTCTAATTCTATTTCTAATTCTAATTCTATTCTAATTCTAATTCTAATTCTAATTCTATTTTTTAATTCTAATTCTATTCTAATTCTATTCTAATTCTAATTCTATTCTAAATCTATTCTAATTCTAATTCTATTCTAATTCTATTCTAATTTTATTTCTAATTCTATTTCTAATTCTAATTCTAATTCTAATTCTAATCTAATTCTAATTCTATTCTAATTCTGACTCTATTCTAATTCTATTCTAATTCTATTCTAATTCTATTCTAATTCTAATTCTAATTATATTCTAATTCTATTCTAATTCTATTCTAATTCTATTCTAATTCTATTCTAATTCTATTCTAATTCTAATTCTATTCTAATTCTAATTCTATTTCTAATTATATTTCTATTTCTATTTTTAATTCTAATTCTATTCTAATTCTATTCTAATTATATTCTAATTCTATTCTAATTCTAATTCTAATTCTAATTCTATTCTAATTCTAATTCTATTTCTAATTATATTCTAATTCTATTCTAATTCTATTCTAATTATATTCTAATTCTAATTCTATTCTAATTCTATTCTAATTCTAATTTTATTCTAATTCTATTATAATTCTATTTCTAATTCTATTTCTAATTCTAATTCTAATTCTAATCTAATTCTATTCTAATTATATTCTAATTCTATTCTAATTCTAATTCTAATTCTATTCTAATTCTAATTCTAATTCTAATTCTATTCTAATTCTATTCTAATTATATTCTAATTCTATTCTAATTCTAATTCTAATTCTAATTCTATTCTAATTCTAATTCTATTTCTAATTATATTCTAATTCTATTCTAATTCTATTCTAATTATATTCTTATTCTAATTCTATTCTAATTCTATTCTAATTCTAATTCTATTCTAATTCTATTATAATTCTATTTCTAATTCTATTTCTAATTCTAATTCTAATTCTAATCTAATTCTATTCTAATTATATTCTAATTCTATTCTAATTCTAATTCTAATTCTAATTCTATTCTAATTCTAATTCTATTTCTAATTATATTCTAATTCTATTCTAATTCTATTCTAATTATATTCTTATTCTAATTCTATTATAATTCTATTCTAATTTTAATTCTATTTTAATTCTATTCTAATTCTATTTCTAATTCTATTTATAATTTTAATTCTAATTCTAATTCTATTTCTATTTCTATTTCTAATTCTATTCTAATTCTAATTCTAATTCTAATTCTAATTCTAATTCTAATTCTAATTCTATTCTAATTCTAATTCTAATTCTATTCTAATTCTAATTCTAATTCTAATTCTAATTCTATTCTAATTCTATTCTAATTCTATTCTAATTCTAATTCTAATTCTATTCTATTTCTAATTCTATTTCTAATTCTAATTCTATTCTAATTCTATTCTAATTCTATTTCTAATTCTATTCTAATTCTAATTCTATTTCTAATTATATTCTAATTATATTCTAATTATATTCTAATTCTAATTCTATTCTAATTCTAATTCTAATTCTATTCTAATTCTAATTCTAATTCTAATTCTAATTCTATTCTAATTCTATTCTAATTCTATTCTAATTCTAATTCTAATTCTATTCTATTTCTAATTCTATTTCTAATTCTAATTCTATTCTAATTCTATTCTAATTCTAATTCTAATTCTATTCTAATTCTAATTCTATTTCTAATTATATTCTAATTATATTCTAATTCTATTCTAATTCTAATTCTATTCTAATTCTAATTCTAATTCTAATTCTATTCTAATTCTATTCTAATTATATTCTAATTCTATTCTAATTCTAATTCTAATTCTAATTCTATTCTAATTCTAATTCTATTTCTAATTATATTCTAATTCTATTCTAATTCTATTCTAATTCTATTCTAATACTAATTCTATTCTAATTCTATTCTAATTCTAATTCTATTCTAATTTTATTCTAATTCTATTTCTAATTCTATTACTAATTCTAATTCTAATTCTAATTCTATTCTATTCTAATTCTATTCTATTCTAATTCTATTCTAATTCTATTCTATTCTAATTCTATTCTAATTCTAATTCTATTCTAATTCTAATTCTATTTCTAATTATATTTCTATTTCTATTTTTAATTCTATTTCTATTTCTAATTCTAATTCTATTCTAATTCTAATTCTAATTCTAATTCTATTCTAATTCTATTCTAATTATATTCTAATTCTATTCTAATTCTAATTCTAATTCTAATTCTAATTCTATTCTAATTCTAATTCTATTTCTAATTATATTCTAATTATATTCTAATTCTATTCTAATTCTAATTCTATTCTAATTCTATTCAAATTCTAATTCTATTCTAATTCTATTCTAATTCTATTTCTAATTCTATTTCTAATTCTAATTCTATTCTAATTCTAATTCTAATTCTAATTCTATTTTTAATTCTAATTCTATTCTAATTCTATTCTAATTCTAATTCTATTCTAAATCTATTCTAATTCTAATTCTATTCTAATTCTATTCTAATTTTATTTCTAATTCTATTTCTAATTCTAATTCTAATTCTAATTCTAATCTAATTCTAATTCTATTCTAATTCTGACTCTATTCTAATTCTTATCTAATTCTATTCTAATTCTATTCTAATTCTATTCTAATTCTAATTCTAATTATATTCTAATTCTATTCTAATTCTATTCTAATTCTATTCTAATTCTATTCTAATTCTATTCTAATTCTAATTCTATTCTAATTCTAATTCTATTTCTAATTATATTTCTATTTCTATTTTTAATTCTAATTCTATTCTAATTCTATTCTAATTATATTCTAATTCTATTCTAATTCTAATTCTAATTCTAATTCTATTCTAATTCTAATTCTATTTCTAATTATATTCTAATTCTATTCTAATTCTATTCTAATTATATTCTAATTCTAATTCTATTCTAATTCTATTTTAATTCTAATTCTATTCTAATTCTATTATAATTCTATTTCTAATTCTATTTCTAATTCTAATTCTAATTCTAATCTAATTCTATTCTAATTATATTCTAATTCTATTCTAATTCTAATTCTAATTCTAATTCTATTCTAATTCTAATTCTAATTCTAATTCTATTCTAATTCTATTCTAATTATATTCTAATTCTATTCTAATTCTAATTCTAATTCTAATTCTATTCTAATTCTAATTCTATTTCTAATTATATTCTAATTCTATTCTAATTCTATTCTAATTATATTCTTATTCTAATTCTATTCTAATTCTATTATAATTCTAATTCTATTCTAATTCTATTATAATTCTATTTCTAATTCTATTTTTAATTCTAATTCTAATTCTAATCTAATTCTATTCTAATTATATTCTAATTCTATTCTAAATCTAATTCTAATTCTAATTCTATTCTAATTCTAATTCTATTTCTAATTATATTCTAATTCTATTCTAATTCTATTCTAATTATATTCTTATTCTAATTCTATTCTAATTTTAATTCTATTTTAATTCTATTCTAATTCTATTTCTAATTCTATTTATAATTTTAATTCTAATTCTAATTCTATTTCTATTTCTATTTCTAATTCTATTCTAATTCTAATTCTAATTCTAATTCTAATTCTAATTCTATTCTAATTCTAATTCTAATTATATTCTAATTCTATTCTAATTCTAATTCTAATTCTAATTCTATTCTAATTCTAATTCTATTTCTAATTATATTCTAATTCTATTCTAATTCGATTCTAATTATATTCTAATTCTAATTCTATTCTAATTCTATTTTAATTCTAATTCTATTCTAATTCTATTATAATTCTATTTCTAATTCTATTTCTAATTCTAATTCTAATTCTAATCTAATTCTATTCTAATTATATTCTAATTCTATTCTAATTCTAATTCTAATTCTAATTCTATTCTAATTCTAATTCTAATTCTAATTCTATTCTAATTCTATTCTAATTATATTCTAATTCTATTCTAATTCTAATTCTAATTCTAATTCTATTCTAATTCTAATTCTATTTCTAATTATATTCTAATTCTATTCTAATTCTATTCTAATTATATTCTTATTCTAATTCTATTCTAATTCTATTCTAATTCTAATTCTATTCTAATTCTATTATAATTCTATTTCTAATTCTATTTCTAATTCTAATTCTAATTCTAATCTAATTCTATTCTAATTATATTCTAATTCTATTCTAAATCTAATTCTAATTCTAATTCTATTCTAATTCTAATTCTATTTCTAATTATATTCTAATTCTATTCTTATTCTATTCTAATTATATTCTTATTCTAATTCTATTCTAATTCTATTCTAATTTTAATTCTATTTTAATTCTATTCTAATTCTATTCCTAATTCTATTTATAATTTTAATTCTAATTCTAATTCTATTTCTATTTCTATTTCTAATTCTATTCTAATTCTAATTCTAATTCTAATTCTAATTCTAATTCTAATTCTAATTCTAATTCTAATTCTAATTCTATTCTAATTCTAATTCTAATTCTAATTCTAATTCTAATTCTATTCTAATTCTATTTCTAATTCTAATTCTATTCTAATTCTATTCTAATTCTAATTCTAATTCTATTCTAATTCTAATTCTATTTCTAATTATATTCTAATTATATTCTAATTCTATTCTAATTCTAATTCTATTCTAATTCTAATTCTAATTCTAATTCTATTCTAATTCTATTCTAATTATATTCTAATTCTATTCTAATTCTAATTCTAATTCTAATTCTATTCTAATTCTAATTCTATTTCTAATTATATTCTAATTCTATTCTAATTCTATTCTAATTCTATTCTAATACTAATTCTATTCTAATTCATTCTAATTCTAATTCTATTCTAATTTTATTCTAATTCTATTTCTAATTCTATTACTAATTCTAATTCTAATTCTAATTCTATTCTATTCTAATTCTATTCTATTCTAATTCTATTCTAATTCTATTCTATTCTAATTCTATTCTAATTCTAATTCTATTCTAATTCTAATTCTATTTCTAATTATATTTCTATTTCTATTTTTAATTCTATTTCTATTTCTAATTCTAATTCTATTCTAATTCTAATTCTAATTCTAATTCTATTCTAATTCTATTCTAATTATATTCTAATTCTATTCTAATTCTAATTCTAATTCTAATTCTAATTCTATTCTAATTCTAATTCTATTTCTAATTATATTCTAATTATATTCTAATTCTAATTCTATTCTAATTCTATTCAAATTCTAATTCTATTCTAATTCTATTCTAATTCTATTTCTAATTCTATTTCTAATTCTAATTCTATTCTAATTCTAATTCTAATTCTAATTCTATTTTTAATTCTAATTCTATTCTAATTCTATTCTAATTCTAATTCTATTCTAAATCTATTCTAATTCTAATTCTATTCTAATTCTATTCTAATTTTATTTCTAATTCTATTTCTAATTCTAATTCTAATTCTAATTCTAATTCTAATCTAATTCTAATTCTATTCTAATTCTGACTCTATTCTAATTCTATTCTAATTCTATTCTAATTCTATTCTAATTCTAATTCTAATTATATTCTAATTCTATTCTAATTCTAATTCTAATTCTAATTCTATTCTAATTCTATTCTAATTATATTCTAATTCTAATTCTAATTCTAATTCTAATTCTAATTCTATTCTAATTCTAATTCTATTTCTAATTATATTCTAATTCTATTTTAATTCTATTCTAATTATATTCTTATTCTAATTCTATTCTAATTCTATTCTAATTCTAATTCTATTCTAATTCTATTATAATTCTATTTCTAATTCTATTTCTAATTCTAATTCTAATTCTAATCTAATTCTATTCTAATTATATTCTAATTCTATTCTAAATCTAATTCTAATTCTAATTCTATTCTAATTCTAATTCTATTTCTAATTATATTCTAATTCTATTCTAATTCTATTCTAATTATATTCTTATTCTAATTCTATTCTAATTCTATTCTAATTTTAATTCTATTTTAATTCTATTCTAATTCTATTTCTAATTCTATTTATAATTTTAATTCTAATTCTAATTATAATTTTAATTCTAATTCTAATTCTATTTCTATTTCTATTTCTAATTCTATTCTAATTCTAATTCTAATTCTAATTCTAATTCTAATTCTAATTCTATTCTAATTCTAATTCTAATTCTATTCTATTTCTAATTCTATTTCTAATTCTAATTCTATTCAAATTCTAATTCTATTCTATTTCTAATTCTAATTCTATTCTAATTCTATTCTAATTCTATTCTAATTCTAATTCTATTCTAATTCTAATTCTATTTCTAATTATATTTCTATTTCTATTTTTAATTGTATTTCTATTTCTAATTCTAATTCTATTCTAATTCTAATTCTAATTATAATTCTATTCTAATTCTATTCTAATTCTATTCTAATTCTATTCTAATTCTAATTCTATTCTAATTCTAATTCTATTCTAATTCTAATTCTATTTATAATTCTATTTCTAATACTAATTCTATTTCTAATTCTAATTCTATTCTAATTATATTCTAATTCTAAGTATATTCTAATTCTATTTCTAATTATATTTCTAATTCCAATCTAATTATAATTCTATTCTAATTCTATTCTAATTCTAATTCTATATCTAATTCTATTCTAATTCTATTCTAATTCTATTCTATTTCTAATTCTAATTCTATTCTATTTCTAATTCTAATTCTATTCTAATTCTATTCTAATTCTATTCTAATTCTAATTCTATTCTAATTCTAATTCTATTTCTAATTATATTTCTATTTCTATTTTTAATTCTATTTCTATTTCTAATTCTAATTCTATTCTAATTCTAATTCTAATTCTAATTCTATTCTAATTCTATTCTAATTATATTCTAATTCTATTCTAATTCTAATTCTAATTCTAATTCTAATTATATTCTAATTCTAATTCTATTTCTAATTATATTCTAATTCTATTCTAATTCTAATTCTATTCTAATTCTATTCTAATTCTAATTCTATTCTAATTCTATTCTAATTCTATTTCTAATTCTATTTCTAATTCTAATTCTATTCTAATTCTAATTCTAATTCTATTTCTATTTCTAATTCTAATTCTATTCTAATTCTATTCTAATTCTAATTCTATTCTAATTCTATTCTAATTCTAATTCTAATTCTAATTCTATTCTAATTCTAATTCTAATTCTAATTCTATTCTAATTCTATTCTAATTATATTCTAATTCTATTTCTAATTCTAATTCTAATTCTAATTCTAATCTAATTCTAATTCTATTCTAATTCTTACTCTATTCTAATTCTATTCTAATTCTATTCTAATTCTATTCTAATTCTAATTCTAATTATATTCTATTTCTAATTCTAATTCTATTATAATTCTATTCTAATTCTATTCTAATTCTAATTCTAATTCTATTTCTAATTATATTTCTATTTCTATTTTTAATTCTAATTCTGTTCTAATTCCATTCTAATTATATTCTAATTCTATTCTAATTCTAATTCTAATTCTAATTCTATTCTAATTCTAATTCTATTTCTAATTATATTCTAATTTTATTCTAATTCTATTCTAATTATATTCTAATTCTATTCTATTTCTAATTCTATTTCTAATTCCATTTCTAATTCTAATTCTATTCTAATTCTATTCTAATTCTATTCTAATTCTATTCTAATTCTAATTCTATTCTAATTCTAATTCTATTCTAATTCTAATTCTATTTATAATTCTATTTCTAATTCTAATTCTATTTCTAATTCTAATTCTATTCTAATTCTATTCTAATTCTAAGTATATTCTAATTCTATTTCTAATTCTATTTCTAATTCCAATCTAATTCTAATTCTATTCTAATTCTATTCTAATTCTAATTCTATATCTAATTCTATTCTAATTCTAATTCTAATTTTATTCTAATTCTATTCTAATTCTATTCTATTTCTAATTCTAATTCTATTCTATTTCTAATTCTAATTCTATTCTAATTCTATTCTAATTCTATTCTAATTCTAATTCTATACTAATTCTAATTCTATTTCTAATTATATTTCTATTTCTATTTTTAATTCTATTTCTATTTCTAATTCTAATTCTATTCTAATTCTATTCTAATTATATTCTAATTCTATTCTAATATTAATTCTAATTCTAATTCTAATTCTATTCTAATTCTAATTCTATTTCTAATTATATTCTAATTATATTCTAATTCTATTCTAATTCTAATTCTATTCTAATTCTATTCTAATTCTAATTCTATTCTAATTCTATTCTAATTCTATTTCTAATTCTATTTCTAATTCTAATTCTATTCTAATTCTAATTCTATTCTAATTCTATTTCTAATTCTATTCTAATTCTAATTCTAATTCTATTTCTATTTCTATTTCTAATTCTATTTCTAATTCTAATTCTATTTCTAATTCTAATTCTATTCTAATTCTATTCTAATTCTAAGTATATTCTAATTCTATTTCTAATTCTATTTCTAATTCCAATCTAATTCTAATTCTATTCTAATTCTATTCTAATTCTAATTCTATATCTAATTCTATTCTAATTCTAATTCTAATTTTATTCTAATTCTATTCTAATTCTATTCTATTTCTAATTCTAATTCTATTCTATTTCTAATTCTAATTCTATTCTAATTCTATTCTAATTCTATTCTAATTCTAATTCTATTCTAATTCTAATTCTATTTCTAATTATATTTCTATTTCTATTTTTAATTCTATTTCTATTTCTAATTCTAATTCTATTCTAATTCTAATTCTAATTCTAATTCTATTCTAATTCTATTCTAATTATATTCTAATTCTATTCTAATATTAATTCTAATTCTAATTCTAATTCTATTCTAATTCTAATTCTATTTCTAATTATATTCTAATTATATTCTAATTCTATTCTAATTCTATTCTAATTCTAATTCTATTCTAATTCTAATTCTATTCTAATTCTAATTCTATTTATAATTCTATTTCTAATACTAATTCTATTTCTAATTCTAATTCTATTCTAATTATATTCTAATTCTAAGTATATTCTAATTCTATTTCTAATTATATTTCTAATTCCAATCTAATTCTAATTCTATTCTAATTCTATTCTAATTCTAATTCTATATCTAATTCTATTCTAATTCTATTCTAATTCTATTCTATTTCTAATTCTAATTCTATTCTATTTCTAATTCTAATTCTATTCTAATTCTATTCTAATTCTATTCTAATTCTAATTCTATTCTAATTCTAATTCTATTTCTAATTATATTTCTATTTCTATTTTTAATTCTATTTCTATTTCGAATTCTAATTCTATTCTAATTCTAATTCTAATTCTAATTCTATTCTAATTCTATTCTAATTATATTCTAATTCTATTCTAATTCTAATTCTAATTCTAATTCTAATTCTATTCTAATTCTAATTCTATTTCTAATTATATTCTAATTCTATTCTAATTCTAATTCTATTCTAATTCTATTCTAATTCTAATTCTATTCTAATTCTATTTCTAATTCTATTTCTAATTCTAATTCTATTCTAATTCTAATTCTAATTCTATTTCTATTTCTAATTCTAATTCTATTCTAATTCTATTCTAATTCTAATTCTATTCTAAATCTATTCTAATTCTAATTCTATTCTAATTCTATTCTAATTTTATTTCTAATTCTATTTCTAATTCTAATTCTAATTCTAATTCTAATCTAATTCTAATTCTATTCTAATTCTTACTCTATTCTAATTCTATTCTAATTCTATTCTAATCCTATTCTAATTCTAATTCTAATTATATTCTATTTCTAATTCTAATTCTATTATAATTCTATTCTAATTCTATTCTAATTCTAATTCTATTCTAATTCTAATTCTATTTCTAATTATATTTCTATTTCTATTTTTAATTCTAATTCTGTTCTAATTCCATTCTAATTATATTCTAATTCTATTCTAATTCTAATTCTAATTCTAATTCTATTCTAATTCTAATTCTATTTCTATTTATATTCTAATTTTATTCTAATTCTATTCTAATTATATTCTAATTCTATTCTATTTCTAATTCTATTTCTAATTCCATTTCTAATTCTAATTCTATTCTAATTCTATTCTAATTCTATTCTAATTCTAATTCTATTCTAATTCTAATTCTATTCTAATTCTAATTCTATTCTAATTCTATTTTTAATTCTAATTCTATTCTAATTCTATTCTAATTCTAATTCTATTCTAAATCTATTCTAATTCTAATTCTATTCTAATTCTATTCTAATTTTATTTCTAATTCTATTTCTAATTCTAATTCTAATTCTAATTCTAATCTAATTCTAATTCTATTCTAATTCTGACTCTATTCTAATTCTATTCTAATTCTATTCTAATTCTATTCTAATTCTAATTCTAATTATATTCTAATTCTATTCTAATTCTATTCTAATTCTATTCTAATTCTATTCTAATTCTATTCTAATTCTAATTCTATTCTAATTCTAATTCTATTTCTAATTATATTTCTATTTCTATTTTTAATTCTAATTCTATTCTAATTCTATTCTAATTATATTCTAATTCTATTCTAATTCTAATTCTATTCTAATTCTATTTTAATTCTAATTCTATTCTAATTCTATTATAATTCTATTTCTAATTCTATTTCTAATTCTAATTCTAATTCTAATCTAATTCTATTCTAATTATATTCTAATTCTATTCTAATTCTAATTCTAATTCTAATTCTATTCTAATTCTAATTCTAATTCTAATTCTATTCTAATTCTATTCTAATTATATTCTAATTCTATTCTAATTCTAATTCTAATTCTAATTCTATTCTAATTCTAATTCTATTTCTAATTATATTCTAATTCTATTCTAATTCTATTCTAATTATATTCTTATTCTAATTCTATTCTAATTCTATTCTAATTCTAATTCTATTCTAATTCTATTATAATTCTATTTCTAATTCTATTTCTAATTCTAATTCTAATTCTAATCTAATTCTATTCTAATTATATTCTAATTCTATTCTAAATCTAATTCTAATTCTAATTCTATTCTAATTCTAATTCTATTTCTAATTATATTCTAATTCTATTCTAATTCTATTCTAATTATATTCTTATTCTAATTCTATTCTAATTCTATTCTAATTTTAATTCTATTTTAATTCTATTCTAATTCTATTTCTAATTCTATTTATAATTTTAATTCTAATTCTAATTCTATTTCTATTTCTATTTCTAATTCTATTCTAATTCTAATTCTAATTCTAATTCTAATTCTAATTCTATTCTAATTCTAATTCTAATTCTATTCTATTTCTAATTCTATTTCTAATTCTAATTCTATTCAAATTCTAATTCTATTCTATTTCTAATTCTAATTCTATTCTAATTCTATTCTAATTCTATTCTAATTCTAATTCTATTCTAATTCTAATTCTATTTCTAATTATATTTCTATTTCTATTTTTAATTCTATTTCTATTTCTAATTCTAATTCTATTCTAATTCTAATTCTAATTATAATTCTATTCTAATTCTATTCTAATTCTATTCTAATTCTATTCTAATTCTAATTCTATTCTAATTCTAATTCTATTCTAATTCTAATTCTATTTATAATTCTATTTCTAATTCTAATTCTATTTTAATTATATTCTAATTCTAAGTATATTCTAATTCTATTTCTAATTCTATATCTAATTCTATTCTAATTCTATTCTAATTCTATTCTATTTCTAATTCTAATTCTATATCTAATTCTATTCTAATTCTATTCTAATTCTATTCTATTTCTAATTCTAATTCTATTCTATTTCTAATTCTAATTCTATTCTAATTCTATTCTAATTCTATTCTAATTCTAATTCTATTCTAATTCTAATTCTATTTCTAATTATATTTCTATTTCTATTTTTAATTCTATTTCTATTTCTAATTCTAATTCTATTCTAATTCTAATTCTAATTCTAATTCTATTCTAATTCTATTCTAATTATATTCTAATTCTATTCTAATTCTAATTCTAATTCTAATTCTAATTCTATTCTAATTCTAATTCTATTTCTAATTATATTCTAATTCTATTCTAATTCTAATTCTATTCTAATTCTATTCTAATTCTAATTCTATTCTAATTCTATTTCTAATTCTATTTCTAATTCTAATTCTATTCTAATTCTAATTCTAATTCTATTTCTATTTCTAATTCTAATTCTATTCTAATTCTATTCTAATTCTAATTCTATTCTAAATCTATTCTAATTCTAATTCTATTCTAATTCTATTCTAATTTTATTTCTAATTCTATTTCTAATTCTAATTCTAATTCTAATTCTAATCTAATTCTAATTCTATTCTAATTCTTACTCTATTCTAATTCTATTCTAATTCTATTCTAATTCTATTCTAATTCTAATTCTAATTATATTCTATTTCTAATTCTAATTCTATTATAATTCTATTCTAATTCTATTCTAATTCTAATTCTAATTCTATTTCTAATTATATTTCTATTTCTATTTTTAATTCTAATTCTGTTCTAATTCCATTCTAATTATATTCTAATTCTATTCTAATTCTAATTCTAATTCTAATTCTATTCTAATTCTAATTCTATTTCTAATTATATTCTAATTTTATTCTAATTCTATTCTAATTATATTCTAATTCTATTCTATTTCTAATTCTATTTCTAATTCCATTTCTAATTCTAATTCTATTCTAATTCTATTCTAATTCTATTCTAATTCTATTCTAATTCTAATTCTATTCTAATTCTAATTCTATTCTAATTCTAATTCTATTTATAATTCTATTTCTAATTCTAATTCTATTTCTAATTCTAATTCTATTCTAATTCTATTCTAATTCTAAGTATATTCTAATTCTATTTCTAATTCTATTTCTAATTCCAATCTAATTCTAATTCTATTCTAATTCTATTCTAATTCTAATTCTATATCTAATTCTATTCTAATTCTAATTCTAATTTTATTCTAATTCTATTCTAATTCTATTCTATTTCTAATTCTAATTCTATTCTATTTCTAATTCTAATTCTATTCTAATTCTATTCTAATTCTATTCTAATTCTAATTCTATTCTAATTCTAATTCTATTTCTAATTATATTTCTATTTCTATTTTTAATTCTATTTCTATTTCTAATTCTAATTCTATTCTAATTCTAATTCTAATTCTAATTCTATTCTAATTCTATTCTAATTATATTCTAATTCTATTCTAATATTAATTCTAATTCTAATTCTAATTCTATTCTAATTCTAATTCTATTTCTAATTATATTCTAATTATATTCTAATTCTATTCTAATTCTATTCTAATTCTAATTCTATTCTAATTCTAATTCTATTCTAATTCTAATTCTATTTATAATTCTATTTCTAATACTAATTCTATTTCTAATTCTAATTCTATTCTAATTATATTCTAATTCTAAGTATATTCTAATTCTATTTCTAATTATATTTCTAATTCCAATCTAATTCTAATTCTATTCTAATTCTATTCTAATTCTAATTCTATATCTAATTCTATTCTAATTCTATTCTAATTCTATTCTATTTCTAATTCTAATTCTATTCTATTTCTAATTCTAATTCTATTCTAATTCTATTCTAATTCTATTCTAATTCTAATTCTATTCTAATTCTAATTCTATTTCTAATTATATTTCTATTTCTATTTTTAATTCTATTTCTATTTCTAATTCTAATTCTATTCTAATTCTAATTCTAATTCTAATTCTATTCTAATTCTATTCTAATTATATTCTAATTCTATTCTAATTCTAATTCTAATTCTAATTCTAATTCTATTCTAATTCTAATTCTATTTCTAATTATATTCTAATTCTATTCTAATTCTAATTCTATTCTAATTCTATTCTAATTCTAATTCTATTCTAATTCTATTTCTAATTCTATTTCTAATTCTAATTCTATTCTAATTCTAATTCTAATTCTATTTCTATTTCTAATTCTAATTCTATTCTAATTCTATTCTAATTCTAATTCTATTCTAAATCTATTCTAATTCTAATTCTATTCTAATTCTATTCTAATTTTATTTCTAATTCTATTTCTAATTCTAATTCTAATTCTAATTCTAATCTAATTCTAATTCTATTCTAATTCTTACTCTATTCTAATTCTATTCTAATTCTATTCTAATTCTATTCTAATTCTAATTCTAATTATATTCTATTTCTAATTCTAATTCTATTATAATTCTATTCTAATTCTATTCTAATTCTAATTCTATTCTAATTCTAATTCTATTTCTAATTATATTTCTATTTCTATTTTTAATTCTAATTCTGTTCTAATTCCATTCTAATTATATTCTAATTCTATTCTAATTCTAATTCTAATTCTAATTCTATTCTAATTCTAATTCTATTTCTAATTATATTCTAATTTTATTCTAATTCTATTCTAATTATATTCTAATTCTATTCTATTTCTAATTCTATTTCTAATTCCATTTCTAATTCTAATTCTATTCTAATTCTATTCTAATTCTATTCTAATTCTATTCTAATTCTAATTCTATTCTAATTCTAATTCTATTCTAATTCTAATTCTATTTATAATTCTATTTCTAATTCTAATTCTATTTCTAATTCTAATTCTATTCTAATTCTATTCTAATTCTAAGTATATTCTAATTCTATTTCTAATTCTATTTCTAATTCCAATCTAATTCTAATTCTATTCTAATTCTATTCTAATTCTAATTCTATATCTAATTCTATTCTAATTCTAATTCTAATTTTATTCTAATTCTATTCTAATTCTATTCTATTTATAATTCTAATTCTATTCTATTTCTAATTCTAATTCTATTCTAATTCTATTCTAATTCTATTCTAATTCTAATTCTATTCTAATTCTAATTCTATTTCTAATTATATTTCTATTTCTATTTTTAATTCTATTTCTATTTCTAATTCTAATTCTATTCTAATTCTAATTCTAATTCTAATTCTATTCTAATTCTATTCTAATTATATTCTAATTCTATTCTAATATTAATTCTAATTCTAATTCTAATTCTATTCTAATTCTAATTCTATTTCTAATTATATTCTAATTATATTCTAATTCTATTCTAATTCTAATTCTATTCTAATTCTATTCTAATTCTAATTCTATTCTAATTATATTCTAATTCTATTTCTAATTCTATTTCTAATTCTAATTCTATTCTAATTCTAATTCTAATTCTATTCTAATTCTAATTCTAATTCTATTTTTAATTCTAATTCTAATTCTATTCTAATTCTATTCTAATTCTAATTCTATTCTAAATCTATTCTAATTCTAATTCTATTCTAATTCTATTCTAATTTTATTTATAATTCTATTTCTAATTCTAATTCTAATTCTAATTCTAATCTAATTCTAATTCTATTCTAATTCTTACTCTATTCTAATTCTATTCTAATTCTATTCTAATTCTATTCTAATTCTATTCTATTTCTAATTCTAATTCTATTCTATTTCTAATTCTAATTCTATTCTAATTCTATTCTAATTCTATTCTAATTCTATTCTAATTCTAATTCTATTCTAATTCTAATTCTATTCTAATTCTATTCTATTCTAAATCTATTCTAATTCTAATTATATTCTAATTTTATTCTAATTCTATTCTAATTCTAATTCTATTTCTAATTCTAATTCTATTCTATTTCTAATTCTAATTCTATTCTAATTCTATTCTAATTCTATTCTAATTCTAATTCTATTCTAATTCTAATTCTATTTCTAATTATATTTCTATTTCTATTTTTAATTCTATTTCTATTTCTAATTCTAATTCTATTCTAATTCTAATTCTAATTCTAATTCTATTCTAATTCTATTCTAATTATATTCTAATTCTATTCTAATTCTAATTCTAATTCTAATTCTAATTCTATTCTAATTCTAATTCTATTTCTAATTATATTCTAATTCTATTCTAATTCTAATTCTATTCTAATTCTATTCTAATTCTAATTCTATTCTAATTCTATTCTAATTCTATTTCTAATTCTATTTCTAATTCTATTTCTAATTCTAATTCTATTCTAATTCTAATTCTAATTCTATTTCTATTTCTAATTCTAATTCTATTCTAATTCTATTCTAATTCTAATTCTATTCTAAATCTATTCTAATTCTAATTCTATTCTAATTCTATTCTAATTTTATTTCTAATTCTATTTCTAATTCTAATTCTAATTCTAATTCTAATCTAATTCTAATTCTATTCTAATTCTTACTCTATTCTAATTCTATTCTAATTCTATTCTAATTCTATTCTAATTCTAATTCTAATTATATTCTATTTCTAATTCTAATTCTATTATAATTCTATTCTAATTCTATTCTAATTCTAATTCTATTCTAATTCTAATTCTATTTCTAATTATATTTCTATTTCTATTTTTAATTCTAATTCTGTTCTAATTCCATTCTAATTATATTCTAATTCTATTCTAATTCTAATTCTAATTCTAATTCTATTCTAATTCTAATTCTATTTCTAATTATATTCTAATTTTATTCTAATTCTATTCTAATTATATTCTAATTCTATTCTATTTCTAATTCTATTTCTAATTCCATTTATAATTCTAATTCTATTCTAATTCTATTCTAATTCTATTCTAATTCTAATTCTATTCTAATTCTAATTCTATTCTAATTCTAATTCTATTTATAATTCTATTTCTAATTCTAATTCTATTTCTAATTCTAATTCTATTCTAATTCTATTCTAATTCTAAGTATATTCTAATTCTATTTCTAATTCTATTTCTAATTCCAATCTAATTCTAATTCTATTCTAATTCTATTCTAATTCTAATTCTATATCTAATTCTATTCTAATTCTAATTCTAATTTTATTCTAATTCTATTCTAATTCTATTCTGTTTCTAATTCTAATTCTATTCTATTTCTAATTCTAATTCTATTCTAATTCTATTCTAATTCTATTCTAATTCTAATTCTATTCTAATTCTAATTCTATTTCTAATTATATTTCTATTTCTATTTTTAATTCTATTTCTATTTCTAATTCTAATTCTATTCTAATTCTAATTCTAATTCTAATTCTATTCTAATTCTATTCTAATTATATTCTAATTCTATTCTAATATTAATTCTAATTCTAATTCTAATTCTATTCTAATTCTAATTCTATTTCTAATTATATTCTAATTATATTCTAATTCTATTCTAATTCTAATTCTATTCTAATTCTAATTCTATTCTAATTCTATTCTAATTCTATTTCTAATTCTATTTCTAATTCTAATTCTATTCTAATTCTAATTCTAATTCTATTCTAATTCTAATTCTAATTCTATTTCTATTTCTAATTCTAATTCTATTCTAATTCTATTCTAATTCTAATTCTATTCTAAATCTATTCTAATTCTAATTCTATTCTAATTCTATTCTAATTTTATTTATAATTCTATTTCTAATTCTAATTCTAATTCTAATTCTAATCTAATTCTAATTCTATTCTAATTCTTACTCTATTCTAATTCTATTCTAATTCTATTCTAATTCTATTCTAATTCTATTCTATTTCTAATTCTAATTCTATTCTATTTCTAATTCTAATTCTATTCTAATTCTATTCTAATTCTATTCTAATTCTATTCTAATTCTAATTCTATTCTAATTCTAATTCTATTCTAATTCTATTCTATTCTAAATCTATTCTAATTCTAATTATATTCTAATTCTAATTCTATTCTAATTCTATTCTAATTCTATTCTAATTCTAATTCTATTCTAATTCTATTCTAATTCTAATTCTATATCTAATTCTATTCTAATTCTAATTCTAATTTTATTCTAATTCTATTCTAATTCTATTCTATTTCTAATTCTAATTCTATTCTATTTCTAATTCTAATTCTATTCTAATTCTATTCTAATTCTATTCTAATTCTAATTCTATTCTAATTCTAATTCTATTCTAATTCTATTCTATTCTAAATCTATTCTAATTCTAATTATATTCTAATTCTAATTCTATTCTAATTCTAATTATATTTTAATTCTATTCTAATTCTATTTTAATTCTAATTCTATTCTAATTCTAATTCTATTTCTAATTCTAATTCTAATTCTATTCTAATTCTAATTCTAATTCTAATTCTAATTCTAATTCTATTCTAATTCAATTCTAATTCTAATTCTAATTATATTCTAATTCTAATTCTAATTCTAATTCTAATTCTATTTTTATTTCTAATTCTAATTCTATTCTAATTCTAATTCTAATTCTAATTCTAATTCTAATTCTAATTCTAATTCTAATTCTATTCTAATTCTATTCTAATTCTATTCTAATTCTAATTCTAATTCTATTCTAATTATAATTCTAATTCTAATTCTAATTCTAATTCTATTCTAATTCTATTCTAATTATATTCTAATTCTATTCTAATTCTAATTCTAATTCTAATTCTAATTCTATTCTAATTCTAATTCTATTTCTAATTATATTCTAATTCTATTCTAATTCTAATTCTATTCTAATTCTATTCTAATTCTAATTCTATTCTAATTCTATTTCTAATTCTATTTCTAATTCTAATTCTATTCTAATTCTAATTCTA
This sequence comes from Streptanthus diversifolius, assembly GCA_039880935.1. Taxonomy (NCBI): domain Eukaryota; kingdom Viridiplantae; phylum Streptophyta; class Magnoliopsida; order Brassicales; family Brassicaceae; genus Streptanthus; species Streptanthus diversifolius. The sequence continues at coordinate 566,971 of JAXGFM010000015.1, read as the reverse complement.
ATTCTATTTCTATTTCTAATTCTAATTCTATTCTAATTCTATTCTAATTCTATTCTAATTCTAATTCTATTCTAAATCTATTCTAATTCTAATTCTATTCTAATTCTATTCTAATTTTATTTCTAATTCTATTTCTAATTCTAATTCTAATTCTAATTCTAATCTAATTCTAATTCTATTCTAATTCTTACTCTATTCTAATTCTATTCTAATTCTATTCTAATTCTATTCTAATTTTAATTCTAATTATATTCTATTTCTAATTCTAATTCTATTATAATTCTATTCTAATTCTATTCTAATTCTAATTCTAATTCTATTTCTAATTATATTTCTATTTCTATTTTTAATTCTAATTCTGTTCTAATTCCATTCTAATTATATTCTAATTCTATTCTAATTCTAATTCTAATTCTAATTCTATTCTAATTCTAATTCTATTTCTAATTATATTCTAATTTTATTCTAATTCTATTCTAATTATATTCTAATTCTATTCTATTTCTAATTCTATTTCTAATTCCATTTCTAATTCTAATTCTATTCTAATTCTATTCTAATTCTATTCTAATTCTATTCTAATTCTAATTCTATTCTAATTCTAATTCTATTCTAATTCTAATTCTATTTATAATTCTATTTCTAATTCTAATTCTATTTCTAATTCTAATTCTATTCTAATTCTATTCTAATTCTAAGTATATTCTAATTCTATTTCTAATTCTATTTCTAATTCCAATCTAATTCTAATTCTATTCTAATTCTATTCTAATTCTAATTCTATATCTAATTCTATTCTAATTCTAATTCTAATTTTATTCTAATTCTATTCTAATTCTATTCTATTTCTAATTCTAATTCTATTCTATTTCTAATTCTAATTCTATTCTAATTCTATTCTAATTCTATTCTAATTCTAATTCTATTCTAATTCTAATTCTATTTCTAATTATATTTCTATTTCTATTTTTAATTCTATTTCTATTTCTAATTCTAATTCTATTCTAATTCTAATTCTAATTCTAATTCTATTCTAATTCTATTCTAATTATATTCTAATTCTATTCTAATATTAATTCTAATTCTAATTCTAATTCTATTCTAATTCTAATTCTATTTCTAATTATATTCTAATTATATTCTAATTCTATTCTAATTCTATTCTAATTCTAATTCTATTCTAATTCTAATTCTATTCTAATTCTAATTCTATTTATAATTCTATTTCTAATACTAATTCTATTTCTAATTCTAATTCTATTCTAATTATATTCTAATTCTAAGTATATTCTAATTCTATTTCTAATTATATTTCTAATTCCAATCTAATTCTAATTCTATTCTAATTCTATTCTAATTCTAATTCTATATCTAATTCTATTCTAATTCTATTCTAATTCTATTCTATTTCTAATTCTAATTCTATTCTATTTCTAATTCTAATTCTATTCTAATTCTATTCTAATTCTATTCTAATTCTAATTCTATTCTAATTCTAATTCTATTTCTAATTATATTTCTATTTCTATTTTTAATTCTATTTCTATTTCTAATTCTAATTCTATTCTAATTCTAATTCTAATTCTAATTCTATTCTAATTCTATTCTAATTATATTCTAATTCTATTCTAATTCTAATTCTAATTCTAATTCTAATTCTATTCTAATTCTAATTCTATTTCTAATTATATTCTAATTCTATTCTAATTCTAATTCTATTCTAATTCTATTCTAATTCTAATTCTATTCTAATTCTATTTCTAATTCTATTTCTAATTCTAATTCTATTCTAATTCTAATTCTAATTCTATTTCTATTTCTAATTCTAATTCTATTCTAATTCTATTCTAATTCTAATTCTATTCTAAATCTATTCTAATTCTAATTCTATTCTAATTCTATTCTAATTTTATTTCTAATTCTATTTCTAATTCTAATTCTAATTCTAATTCTAATCTAATTCTAATTCTATTCTAATTCTTACTCTATTCTAATTCTATTCTAATTCTATTCTAATTCTATTCTAATTCTAATTCTAATTATATTCTATTTCTAATTCTAATTCTATTATAATTCTATTCTAATTCTATTCTAATTCTAATTCTATTCTAATTCTAATTCTATTTCTAATTATATTTCTATTTCTATTTTTAATTCTAATTCTGTTCTAATTCCATTCTAATTATATTCTAATTCTATTCTAATTCTAATTCTAATTCTAATTCTATTCTAATTCTAATTCTATTTCTAATTATATTCTAATTTTATTCTAATTCTATTCTAATTATATTCTAATTCTATTCTATTTCTAATTCTATTTCTAATTCCATTTATAATTCTAATTCTATTCTAATTCTATTCTAATTCTATTCTAATTCTATTCTAATTCTAATTCTATTCTAATTCTAATTCTATTCTAATTCTAATTCTATTTATAATTCTATTTCTAATTCTAATTCTATTTCTAATTCTAATTCTATTCTAATTCTATTCTAATTCTAAGTATATTCTAATTCTATTTCTAATTCTATTTCTAATTCCAATCTAATTCTAATTCTATTCTAATTCTATTCTAATTCTAATTCTATATCTAATTCTATTCTAATTCTAATTCTAATTTTATTCTAATTCTATTCTAATTCTATTCTGTTTCTAATTCTAATTCTATTCTATTTCTAATTCTAATTCTATTCTAATTCTATTCTAATTCTATTCTAATTCTAATTCTATTCTAATTCTAATTCTATTTCTAATTATATTTCTATTTCTATTTTTAATTCTATTTCTATTTCTAATTCTAATTCTATTCTAATTCTAATTCTAATTCTAATTCTATTCTAATTCTATTCTAATTATATTCTAATTCTATTCTAATATTAATTCTAATTCTAATTCTAATTCTATTCTAATTCTAATTCTATTTCTAATTATATTCTAATTATATTCTAATTCTATTCTAATTCTAATTCTATTCTAATTCTAATTCTATTCTAATTCTATTCTAATTCTATTTCTAATTCTATTTCTAATTCTAATTCTATTCTAATTCTAATTCTAATTCTATTCTAATTCTAATTCTAATTCTATTTCTATTTCTAATTCTAATTCTATTCTAATTCTATTCTAATTCTAATTCTATTCTAAATCTATTCTAATTCTAATTCTATTCTAATTCTATTCTAATTTTATTTATAATTCTATTTCTAATTCTAATTCTAATTCTAATTCTATCTAATTCTAATTCTATTCTAATTCTTACTCTATTCTAATTCAATTCTAATTCTATTCTAATTCTATTCTAATTCTATTCTATTTCTAATTCTAATTCTATTCTATTTCTAATTCTAATTCTATTCTATTCTAATTCTATTCTAATTCTATTCTAATTCTAATTCTATTCTAATTCTAATTCTATTCTAATTCTATTCTATTCTAAATCTATTCTAATTCTAATTATATTCTAATTCTAATTCTATTCTAATTCTATTCTAATTCTATTCTAATTCTAATTCTATTCTAATTCTATTCTAATTCTAATTCTATATCTAATTCTATTCTAATTCTAATTCTAATTTTATTCTAATTCTATTCTAATTCTATTCTATTTCTAATTCTAATTCTATTCTATTTCTAATTCTAATTCTATTCTAATTCTATTCTAATTCTATTCTAATTCTAATTCTATTCTAATTCTAATTCTATTCTAATTCTATTCTATTCTAAATCTATTCTAATTCTAATTATATTCTAATTCTAATTCTATTCTAATTCTAATTATATTTTAATTCTATTCTAATTCTATTTTAATTCTAATTCTATTCTAATTCTAATTCTATTTCTAATTCTAATTCTAATTCTATTCTAATTCTAATTCTAATTCTAATTCTAATTCTAATTCTATTCTAATTCAATTCTAATTCTAATTCTAATTATATTCTAATTCTAATTCTAATTCTAATTCTATTCTAATTCTATTCTAATTCTATTTTAATTCTATTCTAATTCTAATTCTATTCTAATTCTAATTTTATTCTAATTCTAATTCTATTTATAATTCTATTTCTAATTCTAATTCTATTTCTAATTCTATTTCTATTTCTAATTCTAATTCTATTCTAATTCTATTCTAATTCTAATTCTATTCTAAATCTATTCTAATTCTAATTCTATTCTAATTCTATTCTAATTTTATTTCTAATTCTATTTCTAATTCTAATTCTAATTCTAATTCTAATCTAATTCTAATTCTATTCTAATTCTTACTCTATCCTAATTCTATTCTAATTCTATTCTAATTCTATTCTAATTCTAATTCTAATTATATTCTATTTCTAATTCTAATTCTATTATAATTCTATTCTAATTCTATTCTAATTCTAATTCTATTCTAATTCTAATTCTATTTCTAATTATATTTCTATTTCTATTTTTAATTCTAATTCTGTTCTAATTCCATTCTAATTATATTCTAATTCTATTCTAATTCTAATTCTAATTCTAATTCTATTCTAATTCTAATTCTATTTCTAATTATATTCTAATTTTATTCTAATTCTATTCTAATTATATTCTAATTCTATTCTATTTCTAATTCTATTTCTAATTCCATTTCTAATTCTAATTCTATTCTAATTCTATTCTAATTCTATTCTAATTCTATTCTAATTCTAATTCTATTCTAATTCTAATTCTATTCTAATTCTAATTCTATTTATAATTCTATTTCTAATTCTAATTCTATTTCTAATTCTAATTCTATTCTAATTCTATTCTAATTCTAAGTATATTCTAATTCTATTTCTAATTCTATTTCTAATTCCAATCTAATTCTAATTCTATTCTAATTCTATTCTAATTCTAATTCTATATCTAATTCTATTCTAATTCTAATTCTAATTTTATTCTAATTCTATTCTAATTCTATTCTATTTCTAATTCTAATTCTATTCTATTTCTAATTCTAATTCTATTCTAATTCTATTCTAATTCTATTCTAATTCTAATTCTATACTAATTCTAATTCTATTTCTAATTATATTTCTATTTCTATTTTTAATTCTATTTCTATTTCTAATTCTAATTCTATTCTAATTCTAATTCTAATTCTAATTCTATTCTAATTCTATTCTAATTATATTCTAATTCTATTCTAATATTAATTCTAATTCTAATTCTAATTCTATTCTAATTCTAATTCTATTTCTAATTATATTCTAATTATATTCTAATTCTATTCTAATTCTAATTCTATTCTAATTCTATTCTAATTCTAATTCTATTCTAATTCTATTCTAATTCTATTTCTAATTCTATTTCTAATTCTAATTCTATTCTAATTCTAATTCTAATTCTATTCTAATTCTAATTCTAATTCTATTTCTATTTCTAATTCTAATTCTATTCTAATTCTATTCTAATTCTAATTCTATTCTAAATCTATTCTAATTCTAATTCTATTCTAATTCTATTCTAATTTTATTTATAATTCTATTTCTAATTCTAATTCTAATTCTAATTCTAATCTAATTCTAATTCTATTCTAATTCTTACTCTATTCTAATTCTATCCTAATTCTATTCTAATTCTATTCTAATTCTATCCTATTTCTAATTCTAATTCTATTCTATTTCTAATTCTAATTCTATTCTAATTCTATTCTAATTCTATTCTAATTCTATTCTAATTCTAATTCTATTCTAATTCTAATTCTATTCTAATTCTATTCTATTCTAAATCTATTCTAATTCTAATTATATTCTAATTCTAATTCTATTCTAATTCTATTCTAATTCTATTCTAATTCTAATTCTATTCTAATTCTATTCTAATTCTAATTCTATATCTAATTCTATTCTAATTCTAATTCTAATTTTATTCTAATTCTATTCTAATTCTATTCTATTTCTAATTCTAATTCTATTCTATTTCTAATTCTAATTCTATTCTAATTCTATTCTAATTCTATTCTAATTCTAATTCTATTCTAATTCTAATTCTATTCTAATTCTATTCTATTCTAAATCTATTCTAATTCTAATTATATTCTAATTCTAATTCTATTCTAATTCTATTCTAATTCTATTCTAATTCTAATTCTATTCTAATTCTAATTCTATTCTAATTCTAATTCTATTTATAATTCTATTTCTAATTCTAATTCTATTTCTAATTCTAATTATATTCTAATTCTATTCTAATTCTATTCTAATTCTAAGTATATTCTAATTCTATTTCTAATTCTATTTCTAATTCCAATCTAATTCTAATTCTATTCTAATTCTATTCTAATTCTAATTCTATATCTAATTCTATTCTAATTCTAATTCTAATTTTATTCTAATTCTCTTCTAATTCTATTCTATTTCTAATTCTAATTCTATTCTATTTCTAATTCTAATTCTATTCTAATTCTATTCTAATTCTATTCTAATTCTAATTCTATTCTAATTCTAATTCTATTCTAATTCTATTCTATTCTAAATCTATTCTAATTCTAATTCAAATTCTATTTCTATTTTAATTCTAATTCTATTCTAATTCTAATTCTAATTCTAATTCTATTCTAATTTTATTCTAATTCTATTGTAATTCTATTCTAATTCTAATTCTAATTCTATTCTATTTCTAATTCTAATTCTATTCTAATTCTATTCTAATTCTAATTATATTCTAGTTCTATTTCTAATTCCAATCTATTTCTAATTCTAATTCTATTCTAATTCTATTCTAATTCTATTCTAATTCTAATTCTATTCTAATTCTAATTCTATTTCTAATTATATTTCTATTTCTATTTTTAATTCTATTTCTATTTCTAATTCTATTTTTAATTCTAATTCTATTCTAATTATATTCTAATTCTATTCTAATTCTAATTCTAATTCTATTCTAATTCTAATTCTATTTCTAATTCTATTCTAATTCTATTTCTAATTCTATTCTAATTCTAATTCTAATTCTATTTCTATTTCTATTTCTAATTCTATTCTAATTCTAATTCTAATTCTATTCTAATTCTATTCTAATTCTAATTCTAATTCTAATTATAATTCTATTCTAATTCTAATTCTAATTCTATTTCTATTTCTAATTCTATATCTAATTCTATTCTAATTCTAATTCTAATTCTAATTCTATTCTATTTCTAATTCTAATTCTATTCTAATTCTAATTCTAATTCTATTCTAATTCTATTCTAATTCTATTCTAATTCTAATTCTATTCTAATTCTAATTCTATTTCTAATTATATTTCTATTTCTATTTTTAATTCTATTTCTATTTCTAATTCTAATTCTATTCTAATTCTAATTCTATTCTAATTCTAATTCTATTTATAATTCTATTTCTAATTCTAATTCTATTTCTAATTCTAATTCTATTCTAATTCTATTCTAATTCTATTCTAATTCTAAGTATATTCTAATTCTATTTCTAATTATATTTCTAATTCCAATCTAATTCTAATTCTATTCTAATTCTATTCTAATTCTAATTCTATATCTAATTCTATTCTAATTCTAATTCTAATTCTATTCTAATTCTATTCTAATTCTATTCTATTTCTAATTCTAATTCTATTCTATTTCTAATTCTAATTCTATTCTAATTCTATTCTAATTCTATTCTAATTCTAATTCTATTCTAATTCTAATTCTATTTCTAATTATATTTCTATTTCTATTTTTAATTCTATTTCTATTTCTAATTCTAATTCTATTCTAATTCTAATTCTAATTCTAATTCTATTCTAATTCTATTCTAATTATATTCTAATTCTATTCTAATTCTAATTCTAATTCTAATTCTAATTCTATTCTAATTCTAATTCTATTTCTAATTATATTCTAATTATATTCTAATTCTATTCTAATTCTAATTCTATTCTAATTCTATTCTAATTCTAATTCTATTCTAATTCTATTCTAATTCTATTTCTAATTCTATTTCTAATTCTAATTCTATTCTAATTCTAATTCTAATTCTATTTCTAATTCTAATTCTAATTCTATTCTAATTCTATTCTAATTCTAATTCTATTCTAAGTATATTCTAATTCTAAGTATATTCTAATTCTATTTCTAATTATATTTCTAATTCCAATCTAATTCTAATTCTATTCTAATTCTATTCTAATTCTATATCTAATTCTATTTTAATTCTATTCTAATTCTATTCTATTTCTAATTCTAATTCTATTCTATTTCTAATTCTAATTCTATTCTAATTCTATTTTAATTCTATTCTAATTCTAATTCTATTCTAATTCTAATTCTATTTCTAATTATATTTCTATTTCTATTTTTAATTCTATTTCTATTTCTAATTCTAATTCTATTCTAATTCTAATTCTAATTCTAATTCTATTCTAATTCTATTCTAATTATATTCTAATTCTATTCTAATTCTAATTCTAATTCTAATTCTAATTCTATTCTAATTCTAATTCTATTTCTAATTATATTCTAATTCTATTCTAATTCTAATTCTATTCTAATTCTATTCTAATTCTAATTCTATTCTAATTCTATTTCTAATTCTATTTCTAATTCTAATTCTATTCTAATTCTAATTCTAATTCTATTTCTATTTCTAATTCTAATTCTATTCTAATTCTATTCTAATTCTAATTCTATTCTAAATCTATTCTAATTCTAATTCTATTCTAATTCTATTCTAATTTTATTTCTAATTCTATTTCTAATTCTAATTCTAATTCTAATTCTAATCTAATTCTAATTCTATTCTAATTCTTACTCTATTCTAATTCTATTCTAATTCTATTCTAATTCTATTCTAATTCTAATTCTAATTATATTCTATTTCTAATTCTAATTCTATTATAATTCTATTCTAATTCTATTCTAATTCTAATTCTATTCTAATTCTAATTCTATTTCTAATTATATTTCTATTTCTATTTTTAATTCTAATTCTGTTCTAATTCCATTCTAATTATATTCTAATTCTATTCTAATTCTAATTCTAATTCTAATTCTATTCTAATTCTAATTCTATTTCTAATTATATTCTAATTTTATTCTAATTCTATTCTAATTATATTCTAATTCTATTCTATTTCTAATTCTATTTCTAATTCCATTTCTAATTCTAATTCTATTCTAATTCTATTCTAATTCTATTCTAATTCTATTCTAATTCTAATTCTATTCTAATTCTAATTCTATTCTAATTCTAATTCTATTTATAATTCTATTTCTAATTCTAATTCTATTTCTAATTCTAATTCTATTCTAATTCTATTCTAATTCTAAGTATATTCTAATTCTATTTCTAATTCTATTTCTAATTCCAATCTAATTCTAATTCTATTCTAATTCTATTCTAATTCTAATTCTATATCTAATTCTATTCTAATTCTAATTCTAATTTTATTCTAATTCTATTCTAATTCTATTCTATTTATAATTCTAATTCTATTCTATTTCTAATTCTAATTCTATTCTAATTCTATTCTAATTCTATTCTAATTCTAATTCTATTCTAATTCTAATTCTATTTCTAATTATATTTCTATTTCTATTTTTAATTCTATTTCTATTTCTAATTCTAATTCTATTCTAATTCTAATTCTAATTCTAATTCTATTCTAATTCTATTCTAATTATATTCTAATTCTATTCTAATATTAATTCTAATTCTAATTCTAATTCTATTCTAATTCTAATTCTATTTCTAATTATATTCTAATTATATTCTAATTCTATTCTAATTCTAATTCTATTCTAATTCTATTCTAATTCTAATTCTATTCTAATTATATTCTAATTCTATTTCTAATTCTATTTCTAATTCTAATTCTATTCTAATTCTAATTCTAATTCTATTCTAATTCTAATTCTAATTCTATTTCTATTTTTAATTCTAATTCTATTCTAATTCTGTTCTAATTCTAATTCTATTCTAAATCTATTCTAATTCTAATTCTATTCTAATTCTATTCTAATTTTATTTATAATTCTATTTCTAATTCTAATTCTAATTCTAATTCTAATCTAATTCTAATTCTATTCTAATTCTTACTCTATTCTAATTCTATTCTAATTCTATTCTAATTCTATTCTAATTCTATTCTATTTCTAATTCTAATTCTATTCTATTTCTAATTCTAATTCTATTCTAATTCTATTCTAATTCTATTCTAATTCTATTCTAATTCTAATTCTATTCTAATTCTAATTCTATTCTAATTCTATTCTATTCTAAATCTATTCTAATTCTAATTATATTCTAATTCTATTCTAATTCTATTCTAATTCTAATTCTATTTCTAATTCTAATTCTATTCTATTTCTAATTCTAATTCTATTCTAATTCTATTCTAATTCTATTCTAATTCTAATTCTATTCTAATTCTAATTCTATTTCTAATTATATTTCTATTTCTATTTTTAATTCTATTTCTATTTCTAATTCTAATTCTATTCTAATTCTATTTCTAATTCTAATTCTATTCTAATTCTATTCTAATTATATTCTAATTCTATTCTAATTCTAATTCTAATTCTAATTCTAATTCTATTCTAATTCTAATTCTATTTCTAATTATATTCTAATTCTATTCTAATTCTAATTCTATTCTAATTCTATTCTAATTCTAATTCTATTCTAATTCTATTCTAATTCTATTTCTAATTCTATTTCTAATTCTAATTCTATTCTAATTCTAATTCTAATTCTATTTCTATTTCTAATTCTAATTCTATTCTAATTCTATTCTAATTCTAATTCTATTCTAAATCTATTCTAATTCTAATTCTATTCTAATTCTATTCTAATTTTATTTCTAATTCTATTTCTAATTCTAATTCTAATTCTAATTCTAATCTAATTCTAATTCTATTCTAATTCTTACTCTATTCTAATTCTATTCTAATTCTATTCTAATTCTATTCTAATTCTAATTCTAATTATATTCTATTTCTAATTCTAATTCTATTATAATTCTATTCTAATTCTATTCTAATTCTAATTCTATTCTAATTCTAATTCTATTTCTAATTATATTTCTATTTCTATTTTTAATTCTAATTCTGTTCTAATTCCATTCTAATTATATTCTAATTCTATTCTAATTCTAATTCTAATTCTAATTCTATTCTAATTCTAATTCTATTTCTAATTATATTCTAATTTTATTCTAATTCTATTCTAATTATATTCTAATTCTATTCTAATTCTAATTATATTCTAATTCTAATTCTATTCTAATTCTAATTCTATTTATAATTCTATTTCTAATTCTAATTCTATTTCTAATTCTAATTCTATTCTAATTCTATTCTAATTCTAAGTATATTCTAATTCTATTTCTAATTCTATTTCTAATTCCAATCTAATTCTAATTCTATTCTAATTCTATTCTAATTCTAATTCTATATCTAATTCTATTCTAATTCTAATTCTAATTTTATTCTAATTCTATTCTAATTCTATTCTAATTCTATTCTATTTCTAATTCTAATTCTATTCTATTTCTAATTCTAATTCTATTCTAATTCTATTCTAATTCTATTCTAATTCTAATTCTATTCTAATTCTAATTCTATTTCTAATTATATTTCTATTTCTATTTTTAATTCTATTTCTATTTCTAATTCTAATTCTATTCTAATTCTAATTCTAATTCTAATTCTATTCTAATTCTATTCTAATTATATTCTAATTCTATTCTAATATTAATTCTAATTCTAATTCTAATTCTATTCTAATTCTAATTCTATTTCTAATTATATTCTAATTATATTCTAATTCTATTCTAATTCTAATTCTATTCTAATTCTATTCTAATTCTAATTCTATTCTAATTCTATTCTAATTCTATTTCTAATTCTATTTCTAATTCTAATTCTATTCTAATTCTAATTCTAATTCTATTCTAATTCTAATTCTAATTCTATTTCTATTTCTAATTCTAATTCTATTCTAATTCTATTCTAATTCTAATTCTATTCTAAATCTATTATAATTCTAATTCTATTCTAATTCTATTCTAATTTTATTTATAATTCTATTTCTAATTCTAATTCTAATTCTAATTCTAATCTAATTCTAATTCTATTCTAATTCTTACTCTATTCTAATTCTATTCTAATTCTATTCTAATTCTATTCTAATTCTATTCTAATTCTATTCTATTTCTAATTCTAATTCTATTCTATTTCTAATTCTAATTCTATTCTAATTCTATTCTAATTCTATTCTAATTCTATTCTAATTCTAATTCTATTCTAATTCTAATTCTATTCTAATTCTATTCTATTCTAAATCTATTCTAATTCTAATTATATTCTAATTCTAATTCTATTCTAATTCTATTCTAATTCTATTCTAATTCTAATTCTATTCTAATTCTATTCTAATTCTAATTCTATATCTAATTCTATTCTAATTCTAATTCTAATTTTATTCTAATTCTATTCTAATTCTATTCTATTTCTAATTCTAATTCTATTCTATTTCTAATTCTAATTCTATTCTAATTCTATTCTAATTCTATTCTAATTCTAATTCTATTCTAATTCTAATTCTATTCTAATTCTATTCTATTCTAAATCTATTCTAATTCTAATTATATTCTAATTCTAATTCTATTCTAATTCTAATTATATTTTAATTCTATTCTAATTCTATTTTAATTCTAATTCTATTCTAATTCTAATTCTATTTCTAATTCTAATTCTAATTCTATTCTAATTCTAATTCTAATTCTAATTCTAATTCTATTCTAATTCAATTCTAATTCTAATTCTAATTATATTCTAATTCTAATTCTAATTCTAATTCTATTCTAATTCTATTCTAATTCTATTTTAATTCTATTCTAATTCTAATTCTATTCTAATTCTAATTTTATTCTAATTCTAATTCTATTTATAATTCTATTTCTAATTCTAATTCTATTTCTAATTCTATTTCTATTTCTAATTCTAATTCTATTCTAATTCTATTCTAATTCTAATTCTATTCTAAATCTATTCTAATTCTAATTCTATTCTAATTCTATTCTAATTTTATTTCTAATTCTATTTCTAATTCTAATTCTAATTCTAATTCTAATCTAATTCTAATTCTATTCTAATTCTTACTCTATCAAAATTCTATTCTAATTCTATTCTAATTCTATTCTAATTCTAATTCTAATTATATTCTATTTCTAATTCTAATTCTATTATAATTCTATTCTAATTCTATTCTAATTCTAATTCTATTCTAATTCTAATTCTATTTCTAATTATATTTCTATTTCTATTTTTAATTCTAATTCTGTTCTAATTCCATTCTAATTATATTCTAATTCTATTCTAATTCTAATTCTAATTCTAATTCTATTCTAATTCTAATTCTATTTCTAATTATATTCTAATTTTATTCTAATTCTATTCTAATTATATTCTAATTCTATTCTATTTCTAATTCTATTTCTAATTCCATTTCTAATTCTAATTCTATTCTAATTCTATTCTAATTCTATTCTAATTCTATTCTAATTCTAATTCTATTCTAATTCTAATTCTATTCTAATTCTAATTCTATTTATAATTCTATTTCTAATTCTAATTCTATTTCTAATTCTAATTCTATTCTAATTCTATTCTAATTCTAAGTATATTCTAATTCTATTTCTAATTCTATTTCTAATTCCAATCTAATTCTAATTCTATTCTAATTCTATTCTAATTCTAATTCTATATCTAATTCTATTCTAATTCTAATTCTAATTTTATTCTAATTCTATTCTAATTCTATTCTATTTCTAATTCTAATTCTATTCTATTTCTAATTCTAATTCTATTCTAATTCTATTCTAATTCTAATTCTAATTCTATTTCTAATTCTAATTCTATTCTAATTCTATTCTAATTCTATTCTAATTCTAAGTATATTCTAATTCTATTTCTAATTATATTTCTAATTCCAATCTAATTCTAATTCTATTCTAATTCTATTCTAATTCTAATTCTATATCTAATTCTATTCTAATTCTAATTCTAATTCTATTCTAATTCTATTCTAATTCTATTCTATTTCTAATTCTAATTCTATTCTATTTCTAATTCTAATTCTATTCTAATTCTATTCTAATTCTATTCTAATTCTAATTCTATTCTAATTCTAATTCTATTTCTAATTATATTTCTATTTCTATTTTTAATTCTATTTCTATTTCTAATTCTAATTCTATTCTAATTCTAATTCTAATTCTAATTCTATTCTAATTCTATTCTAATTATATTCTAATTCTATTCTAATTCTAATTCTAATTCTAATTCTAATTCTATTCTAATTCTAATTCTATTTCTAATTATATTCTAATTATATTCTAATTCTATTCTAATTCTAATTCTATTCTAATTCTATTCTAATTCTAATTCTATTCTAATTCTATTCTAATTCTATTTCTAATTCTATTTCTAATTCTAATTCTATTCTAATTCTAATTCTAATTCTATTTCTATTTCTAATTCTAATTCTATTCTAATTCTATTCTAATTCTAATTCTATTCTAAATCTATTCTAATTCTAATTCTATTCTAATTCTATTCTAATTTTATTTCTAATTCTATTTCTAATTCTAATTCTAATTCTAATTCTAATCTAATTCTAATTCTATTCTAATTCTTACTCTATTCTAATTCTATTCTAATTCTATTCTAATTCTATTCTAATTCTAATTCTAATTATATTCTATTTCTAATTCTAATTCTATTATAATTCTATTCTAATTCTATTCTAATTCTAATTCTATTCTAATTCTAATTCTATTTCTAATTATATTTCTATTTCTATTTTTAATTCTAATTCTATTCTAATTCCATTCTAATTATATTCTAATTCTATTCTAATTCTAATTCTAATTCTAATTCTATTCTAATTCTAATTCTATTTCTAATTATATTCTAATTCTATTCTAATTCTATTCTAATTATATTCTAATTCTATTCTAATTCTATTCTATTTCTAATTCTAATTCTATTCTATTTCTAATTCTAATTCTATTCTAATTCTATTCTAATTCTAATTCTAATTCTATTTCTAATTCTAATTCTATTCTAATTCTATTCTAATTCTATTCTAATTCTAAGTATATTCTAATTCTATTTCTAATTATATTTCTAATTCCAATCTAATTCTAATTCTATTCTAATTCTATTCTAATTCTAATTCTATATCTAATTCTATTCTAATTCTAATTCTAATTCTATTCTAATTCTATTCTAATTCTATTCTATTTCTAATTCTAATTCTATTCTATTTCTAATTCTAATTCTATTCTAATTCTATTCTAATTCTATTCTAATTCTAATTCTATTCTAATTCTAATTCTATTTCTAATTATATTTCTATTTCTATTTTTAATTCTATTTCTATTTCTAATTCTAATTCTATTCTAATTCTAATTCTAATTCTAATTCTATTCTAATTCTATTCTAATTATATTCTAATTCTATTCTAATTCTAATTCTAATTCTAATTCTAATTCTATTCTAATTCTAATTCTATTTCTAATTATATTCTAATTATATTCTAATTCTATTCTAATTCTAATTCTATTCTAATTCTATTCTAATTCTAATTCTATTCTAATTCTATTCTAATTCTATTTCTAATTCTATTTCTAATTCTAATTCTATTCTAATTCTAATTCTAATTCTATTTCTATTTCTAATTCTAATTCTATTCTAATTCTATTCTAATTCTAATTCTATTCTAAATCTATTCTAATTCTAATTCTATTCTAATTCTATTCTAATTTTATTTCTAATTCTATTTCTAATTCTAATTCTAATTCTAATTCTAATCTAATTCTAATTCTATTCTAATTCTTACTCTATTCTAATTCTATTCTAATTCTATTCTAATTCTATTCTAATTCTAATTCTAATTATATTCTATTTCTAATTCTAATTCTATTATAATTCTATTCTAATTCTATTCTAATTCTAATTCTATTCTAATTCTAATTCTATTTCTAATTATATTTCTATTTCTATTTTTAATTCTAATTCTATTCTAATTCCATTCTAATTATATTCTAATTCTATTCTAATTCTAATTCTAATTCTAATTCTATTCTAATTCTAATTCTATTTCTAATTATATTCTAATTCTATTCTAATTCTATTCTAATTATATTCTAATTCTATTCTATTTCTAATTCTATTTCTAATTCTAATTCTATTCTAATTCTATTCTAATTCTATTCTAATTCTATTCTAATTCTAATTCTATTCTAATTCTAATTCTATTCTAATTCTAATTCTATTTATAATTCTATTTCTAATTCTAATTCTATTTCTAATTCTAATTCTATTCTAATTCTATTCTAATTCTAAGTATATTCTAATTCTATTTCTAATTCTATTTCTAATTCCAATCTAATTCTAATTCTATTCTAATTCTATTCTAATTCTAATTCCATATCTAATTCTATTCTAATTCTAATTCTAATTTTATTCTAATTTTATTCTAATTCTATTCTAATACTATTTTATTTCTAATTCTAATTCTATTCTATTTCTAATTCTAATTCTATTCTAATTCTATTCTAATTCTATTATAATTCTATTCTAATTCTAATTCTATTCTAATTCTAATTCTATTTCTAATTATATTTCTATTTCTATTTTTAATTCTATTTCTATTTCTAATTCTAATTCTATTCTAATTCTAATTCTAATTCTAATTCTATTCTAATTCTATTCTAATTATATTCTAATTCTATTCTAATTCTAATTCTAATTCTAATTCTAATTCTATTCTAATTCTAATTCTATTTCTAATTATATTCTAATTATATTCTAATTCTATTCTAATTCTAATTCTATTCTAATTCTATTCTAATTCTAATTCTATTCTAATTCTATTCTAATTCTATTTCTAATTCTATTTCTAATTCTAATTCTATTCTAATTCTAATTCTAATTCTATTTCTATTTCTAATTCTAATTCTATTCTAATTCTATTCTAATTCTAATTCTATTCTAAATCTATTCTAATTCTAATTCTATTCTAATTCTATTCTAATTTTATTTCTAATTCTATTTCTAATTCTAATTCTAATTCTAATTCTAATCTAATTCTAATTCTATTCTAATTCTTACTCTATTCTAATTCTATTCTAATTCTATTCTAATTCTATTCTAATTCTAATTCTAATTATATTCTATTTCTAATTCTAATTCTATTATAATTCTATTCTAATTCTATTCTAATTCTATTCTAATTCTATTCTAATTCTAATTCTATTCTAATTCTATTCTAATTCTAATTCTATATCTAATTCTATTCTAATTCTAATTCTAATTTTATTCTAATTCTATTCTAATTCTATTCTATTTCTAATTCTAATTCTATTCTATTTCTAATTCTAATTCTATTCTAATTCTATTCTAATTCTATTCTAATTCTAATTCTATTCTAATTCTAATTCTATTCTAATTCTATTCTATTCTAAATCTATTCTAATTCTAATTATATTCTAATTCTAATTCTATTCTAATTCTATTCTAATTCTATTCTAATTCTAATTCTATTCTAATTCTAATTCTATTCTAATTCTAATTCTATTTATAATTCTATTTCTAATTCTAATTCTATTTCTAATTCTAATTCTATTCTAATTCTATTATAATTCTATTCTAATTCTAAGTATATTCTAATTCTATTTCTAATTATATTTCTAATTCCAATCTAATTCTAATTCTATTCTAATTCTATTCTAATTCTAATTCTATATCTAATTCTATTCTAATTCTAATTCTAATTTTATTCTAATTCTAT
The DNA here is from genome assembly GCA_039880935.1 of Streptanthus diversifolius. Classification (NCBI taxonomy): domain Eukaryota; kingdom Viridiplantae; phylum Streptophyta; class Magnoliopsida; order Brassicales; family Brassicaceae; genus Streptanthus; species Streptanthus diversifolius. Next base: position 549,167 of record JAXGFM010000015.1, on the reverse strand, counting down.
TCTAATTCTATTCTATTTCTAATTCTAATTCTATTCTATTTCTAATTCTAATTCTATTCTAATTCTATTCTAATTCTATTCTAATTCTAATTCTATTCTAATTCTAATTCTATTCTAATTCTATTCTATTCTAAATCTATTCTAATTCTAATTATATTCTAATTCTAATTCTATTCTAATTCTATTCTAATTCTATTCTAATTCTAATTCTATTCTAATTCTATTCTAATTCTAATTCTATATCTAATTCTATTCTAATTCTAATTCTAATTTTATTCTAATTTTATTCTAATTCTATTCTATTTCTAATTCTATTTCTATTCTATTTCTAATTCTAATTCTATTCTAATTCTATTCTAATTCTAATTCTATTCTAATTCTAATTCTATTCTAATTCTATTCTATTCTAAATCTATTCTAATTCTAATTATATTCTAATTCTAATTCTATTCTAATTCTATTCTAATTCTATTCTAATTCTAATTCTATTCTAATTCTAATTCTATTCTAATTCTAATTCTATTTATAATTCTATTTCTAATTCTAATTCTATTTCTAATTCTAATTCTATTCTAATTCTATTCTAATTCTATTCTAATTCTAAGTATATTCTAATTCTATTTCTAATTCTATTTCTAATTCCAATCTAATTCTAATTCTATTCTAATTCTATTCTAATTCTAATTCTATATCTAATTCTATTCTAATTCTAATTCTAATTTTATTCTAATTCTATTCTAATTCTATTCTATTTCTAATTCTAATTTTATTCTATTTCTAATTCTAATTCTATTCTAATTCTATTCTAATTCTATTCTAATTCTAATTCTATTCTAATTCTAATTCTATTCTAATTCTATTCTATTCTAAATCTATTCTAATTCTAATTATATTCTAATTCTAATTCTATTCTAATTCTATTCTAATTCTATTCTAATTCTAATTCTATTGTAATTCTAATTCTATTCTAATTCTAATTCTATTTATAATTCTATTTCTAATTCTAATTCTATTTCTAATTCTAATTCTATTCTAATTCTATTCTAATTCTATTCTAATTCTAAGTATATTCTAATTCTATTTCTAATTATATTTCTAATTCCAATCTAATTCTAATTCTATTCTAATTCTATTCTAATTCTAATTCTATATCTAATTCTATTCTAATTCTAATTCTAATTCTATTCTAATTCTAATTCTAATTCTATTCTAATTCTATTCTAATTCTATTCTATTTCTAATTCTAATTCTATTCTATTTCTAATTCTAATTCTATTCTATTCTAATTCTATTCTAATTCTATTCTAATTCTAATTCTATTCTAATTCTAATTCTATTTCTAATTATATTTCTATTTCTATTTTTAATTCTATTTCTATTTCTAATTCTAATTCTATTCTAATTCTAATTCTAATTCTAATTCTATTCTAATTCTATTCTAATTATATTCTAATTCTATTCTAATTCTAATTCTAATTCTAATTCTAATTCTATTCTAATTCTAATTCTATTTCTAATTATATTCTAATTATATTCTAATTCTATTCTAATTCTAATTCTATTCTAATTCTATTCTAATTCTAATTCTATTCTAATTCTATTCTAATTCTATTTCTAATTCTATTTGTAATTCTAATTCTATTCTAATTCTAATTCTAATTCTATTTCTATTTCTAATTCTAATTCTATTCTAATTCTATTCTAATTCTAATTCTATTCTAAATCTATTCTAATTCTAATTCTATTCTAATTCTATTCTAATTTTATTTCTAATTCTATTTCTAATTCTAATTCTAATTCTAATTCTAATCTAATTCTAATTCTATTCTAATTCTTACTCTATTCTAATTCTATTCTAATTCTATTCTAATTCTATTCTAATTCTAATTCTAATTATATTCTATTTCTAATTCTAATTCTATTATAATTCTATTCTAATTCTATTCTAATTCTAATTCTATTCTAATTCTAATTCTATTTCTAATTATATTTCTATTTCTATTTTTAATTCTAATTCTATTCTAATTCCATTCTAATTATATTCTAATTCTATTCTAATTCTAATTCTAATTCTAATTCTATTCTAATTCTAATTCTATTTCTAATTATATTCTAATTCTATTCTAATTCTATTTCTTATTATATTCTAATTCTATTCTAATTCTATTCTATTTCTAATTCTATTTCTAATTCTAATTCTATTCTAATTCTATTCTAATTCTATTCTAATTATATTCTAATTCTAATTCTATTCTAATTCTAATTCTATTTATAATTCTATTTCTAATTCTAATTCTATTTCTAATTCTAATTCTATTCTAATTCTATTCTAATTCTAAGTATATTCTAATTCTATTTCTAATTCTATTTCTAATTCCAATCTAATTCTAATTCTATTCTAATTCTATTCTAATTCTAATTCTATATCTAATTCTATTCTAATTCTAATTCTAATTTTATTCTAATTCTATTCTAATTCTATTTTATTTCTAATTCTAATTCTATTCTATTTCTAATTCTAATTCTATTCTAATTCTATTCTAATTCTATTCTAATTCTAATTCTATTCTAATTCTAATTCTATTTCTAATTATATTTCTATTTCTATTTTTAATTCTATTTCTATTTCTAATTCTAATTCTATTCTAATTCTAATTCTAATTCTAATTCTATTCTAATTCTATTCTAATTATATTCTAATTCTATTCTAATTCTAATTCTAATTCTATTCTAATTCTAATTCTATTTCTAATTATATTCTAATTATATTCTAATTCTATTCTAATTCTAATTCTATTCTAATTCTATTCTAATTCTAATTCTATTCTAATTCTATTCTAATTCTATTTCTCATTCTATTTCTAATTCTAATTCTATTCTAATTCTAATTCTAATTCTATTTCTATTTCTAATTCTAATTCTATTCTAATTCTATTCTAATTCTAATTCTAATTCTATTCTAATTCTAATTCTATTTCTAATTATATTCTAATTATATTCTAATTCTATTCTAATTCTAATTCTATTCTAATTCTAATTCTAATTCTAATTCTATTTCTAACTCTATTATAATTCTATTATATTTCTATTCTAATTCTATTCTAATTCTAATTCTATATCTAATTCTATTCTAATTCTAATTCTATTCTAATTCTATTCTAATTCTATTTCTAATTCTATTTCTAATTCTAATTCTATTCTAATTCTAATTCTAATTCTATTTCTATTTCTAATTCTAATTCTATTCTAATTCTATTCTAATTCTAATTCTATTCTAAATCTATTCTAATTCTAATTCTATTCTAAATCTATTCTAATTTTATTTCTAATTCTATTTCTAATTCTAATTCTAATTCTAATTCTAATCTAATTCTAATTCTATTCTAATTCTTACTCTATTCTAATTCTATTCTAATTCTATTCTAATTCTATTCTAATTCTAATTCTAATTATATTCTATTTCTAATTCTAATTCTATTATAATTCTATTCTAATTCTATTCTAATTCTAATTCTATTCTAATTCTAATTCTATTTCTAATTATATTTCTATTTCTATTTTTAATTCTAATTCTATTCTAATTCCATTCTAATTATATTCTAATTCTATTCTAATTCTAATTCTAATTCTAATTCTATTCTAATTCTAATTCTATTTCTAATTATATTCTAATTCTATTCTAATTCTATTCTAATTATATTCTAATTCTATTCTATTTCTAATTCTATTTCTAATTCTAATTCTATTCTAATTCTATTCTAATTCTATTCTAATTCTATTCTAATTCTAATTCTATTCTAATTCTGATTCTATTTATAATTCTATTTCTAATTCTAATTCTATTTCTAATTCTAATTCTATTCTAATTCTATTCTAATTCTAAGTATATTCTAATTCTATTTCTAATTCTATTTCTAATTCCAATCTAATTCTAATTCTATTCTAATTCTATTCTAATTCTAATTCTATATCTAATTCTATTCTAATTCTAATTCTAATTTTATTCTAATTCTATTCTAATTCTATTTTATTTCTAATTCTAATTCTATTCTATTTCTAATTCTAATTCTATTCTAATTCTATTCTAATTCTATTCTAATTCTAATTCTATTCTAATTCTAATTCTATTTCTAATTATATTTCTATTTCTATTTTTAATTCTATTTCTATTTCTAATTCTAATTCTATTCTAATTCTAATTCTAATTCTAAATCTATTCTAATTCTATTCTAATTATATTCTAATTCTATTCTAATTCTAATTCTAATTCTAATTCTAATTCTATTCTAATTCTAATTCTATTTCTAATTATATTCTAATTATATTCTAATTCTATTCTAATTCTAATTCTATTCTAATTCTATTCTAATTCTAATTCTATTTCTAACTCTATTATAATTCTATTATATTTCTATTCTAATTCTATTCTAATTCTAATTCTATATCTAATTCTATTCTAATTCTAATTCTATTCTAATTCTATTCTAATTCTATTTCTAATTCTATTTCTAATTCTAATTCTATTCTAATTCTAATTCTAATTCTATTTCTATTTCTAATTCTAATTCTATTCTAATTCTATTCTAATTCTAATTCTATTCTAAATCTATTCTAATTCTAATTCTATTCTAATTCTATTCTAATTTTATTTCTAATTCTATTTCTAATTCTAATTCTAATTCTAATTCTAATCTAATTCTAATTCTATTCTAATTCTTACTCTATTCTAATTCTATTCTAATTCTATTCTAATTCTATTCTAATTCTAATTCTAATTATATTCTATTTCTAATTCTAATTCTATTATAATTCTATTCTAATTCTATTCTAATTCTAATTCTATTCTAATTCTAATTCTATTTCTAATTATATTTCTATTTCTATTTTTAATTCTAATTCTATTCTAATTCCATTCTAATTATATTCTAATTCTATTCTAATTCTAATTCTAATTCTAATTCTATTCTAATTCTAATTCTATTTATAATTATATTCTAATTCTATTCTAATTCTATTCTAATTCTATTCTAATTCTATTCTATTTCTAATTCTATTTCTAATTCTAATTCTATTCTAATTCTATTCTAATTCTATTCTAATTCTATTCTAATTCTAATTCTATTCTTATTCTAATTCTATTTATAATTCTATTTCTAATTCTAATTCTATTTCTAATTCTAATTATATTCTAATTCTAAGTATATTCTAATTCTATTTCTAATTCTATTTCTAATTCCAATCTAATTCTAATTCTATTCTAATTCTATTCTAATTCTAATTCTATATCTAATTCTATTCTAATTCTAGTTCTAATTTTATTCTAATTCTATTCTATTTCTAATTCTAATTCTATTCTATTTCTAATTCTAATTCTATTCTAATTCTATTCTAATTCTAATTCTATTCTAATTCTAATTCTATTTCTAATTATATTTCTATTTCTATTTTTAATTCTATTTCTATTTCTAATTCTAATTCTATTCTAATTCTAATTCTAATTCTAATTCTATTCTAATTCTATTCTAATTATATTCTAATTCTATTCTAATTCTAATTCTAATTCTAATTCTAATTCTATTCTAATTCTAATTCTATTTCTAATTATATTCTAATTATATTCTAATTCTATTCTAATTCTAATTCTATTCTAATTCTATTCTAATTCTAATTCTATTCTAATTCTATTCTAATTCTATTTCTAATTCTATTTCTAATTCTAATTCTATTCTAATTCTAATTCTAATTCTATTCTAATTCTAATTCTAATTCTATTTCTATTTCTAATTCTAATTCTATTCTAATTCTATTCTAATTCTAATTCTATTCTAAATCTATTCTAATTCTAATTCTATTCTAATTCTATTCTAATTTTATTTATAATTCTATTTCTAATTCTAATTCTAATTCTAATTCTATTCTAATTCTATTATAATTCTATTCTAATTCTATTCTAATTCTATTCTAATTATATTCTAATTATATTCTAATTCTATTCTAATTCTATTTCTAATTCTATTCTAATTATATTCTAATTCTATTCTAATTCTAATTTTATTTCTAATTATATTCTAATTCTATTCTAATTATATTCTAATTCTAATTCTATTCTAATTCTAATTCTATTCTAATTCTATTATAATTCTATTTCTAATTCTATTTCTAATTCTAATTCTAATTCTAATCTAATTCTATTCTAATTATATTCTAATTCTATTCTAATTCTAATTCTAATTCTAATTATATTCTAATTCTAATTCTATTTCTAATTATATTCTAATTCTATTCTAATTCTATTCTAATTATATTCTAATTCTAATTCTATTCTAATTCTATTCTAATTGTAATTCTATTCTAATTCTATTATAATTCTATTTCTAATTCTATTTCTAATTCTAATTCTAATTCTAATCTAATTCTAATTCTATTCTAATTCTTACTCTATTCTAATTCTATTCTAATTCTATTTTTAATTCTATTTATAATTTTAATTATATTCTAATTCTAATTCTAATTCTATTTCTATTTCTATTTCTAATTCTGTTCTAATTCTAATTCTAATTCTAATTCTAATTCTAATTCTATTCTAATTCTATTCTAATTCTAATTCTAATTCTATTCTAATTCTAATTCTAATTCTAATTCTATTCTAATTCTATTCTAATTCTAATTCTAATTCTATTCTATTTCTAATTCTATTTCTAATTCTAATTCTATTCTAATTCTATTCTAATTCTATTCTAATTTTAATTCTATTCTAATTCTAATTCTATTTCTAATTCTATTTCTAATTCTAATTCTATTCTAATTCTAATTCTATTCTATTTCTAATTCTAATTCTATTCTAATTCTATTCTAATTCTATTCTAATTCTAATTCTATTCTAATTCTAATTCTATTTCTAATTATATTTCTATTTCTATTTTTAATTCTATTTCTATTTCTAATTCTAATTCTATTCTAATTCTAATTCTAATTCTAATTCTATTCTAATTCTATTCTAATTATATTCTAATTCTATTCTAATTCTAATTCTAATTCTATTCTAATTCTAATTCTATTTCTAATTATATTATAATTCTATTCTAATTCTATTCTAATTCTAATTCTATTCTAATTCTATTCTAATTCTAATTCTAATTCTATTTCTATTTCTATTTCTATTTCTAATTCTATTCTAATTCTAATTCTAATTCTAATTCTATTCTAATTCTATTCTAATTCTAATTCTAATTCTATTTTAATTCTAATTCTAATTCTAATTCTAATTCTATCCTAATTCTATTCTAATTCTAATTCTATTCTAATTATAATTCTATTCTAATTCTAATTCTATTCTAATTCTAATTCTATTTATAATTCTATTTCTAATTCTAATTCTATTTCTAATTCTAATTCTATTCTAATTCTATTCTAATTCTAATTCTATTTATAATTCTATTTCTAATTCTAATTCTATTTCTAATTCTAATTCTATTCTAATTCTATTCTAATTCTATTTCTAATTCTAATTCTAATTCTAATTCTAATCTAATTCTATTCTAATTATATTCTACTTCTATTCTAATTCTAATTCTAATTCTAATTCTATTCTAATTCTAATTCTATTTCTAATTATATTCTAATTCTATTCTAATTCTATTCTAATTATATTCTAATTCTAATTCTATTCTAATTCTATTCTAATTATATTCTAATTCTATTCTAATTCTAATTCTAATTCTAATTCTATTCTAATTCTATTCTAATTCTAATTCTATATCTAATTCTATTCTAATTCTAATTCTAATTCTATTATAATTCTATTCTATTTCTAATTCTATTCTAATTCTATTCTAATTCTAATTCTATTCTAATTCTAATTCTATTTCTAATTCTATTTATAATTTTAATTCTATTCTAATTCTAATTCTATTTCTATTTCTATTTCTAATTCTATTCTAATTCTAATTCTATTCTAATTCTAATTCTAATTATATTCTATTTCTAATTCTAATTCTATTATAATTCTATTCTAATTCTATTCTAATTCTATTCTAATTCTATTCTAATTCTAATTCTATTCTAATTCTATTCTAATTCTAATTCTATATCTAATTCTATTCTAATTCTAATTCTAATTTTATTCTAATTCTATTCTAATTCTATTCTATTTCTAATTCTAATTCTATTCTATTTCTAATTCTAATTCTATTCTAATTCTATTCTAATTCTATTCTAATTCTAATTCTATTCTAATTCTAATTCTATTCTAATTCTATTCTATTCTAAATCTATTCTAATTCTAATTATATTCTAATTCTAATTCTATTCTAATTCTATTCTAATTCTATTCTAATTCTAATTCTATTCTAATTCTAATTCTATTCTAATTCTAATTCTATTTATAATTCTATTTCTAATTCTAATTCTATTTCTAATTCTAATTCTATTCTAATTCTATTATAATTCTATTCTAATTCTAAGTATATTCTAATTCTATTTCTAATTATATTTCTAATTCCAATCTAATTCTAATTCTATTCTAATTCTATTCTAATTCTAATTCTATATCTAATTCTATTCTAATTCTAATTCTAATTTTATTCTAATTCTATTCTAATTCTATTCTATTTCTAATTCTAATTCTATTCTATTTCTAATTCTAATTCTATTCTAATTCTATTCTAATTCTATTCTAATTCTAATTCTATTCTAATTCTAATTCTATTCTAATTCTATTCTATTCTAAATCTATTCTAATTCTAATTATATTCTAATTCTAATTCTATTCTAATTCTATTCTAATTCTATTCTAATTCTAATTCTATTCTAATTCTATTCTAATTCTAATTCTATATCTAATTCTATTCTAATTCTAATTCTAATTTTATTCTAATTTTATTCTAATTCTATTCTATTTCTAATTCTATTTCTATTCTATTTCTAATTCTAATTCTATTCTAATTCTATTCTAATTCTAATTCTATTCTAATTCTAATTCTATTCTAATTCTATTCTATTCTAAATCTATTCTAATTCTAATTATATTCTAATTCTAATTCTATTCTAATTCTATTCTAATTCTATTCTAATTCTAATTCTATTCTAATTCTAATTCTATTCTAATTCTAATTCTATTTATAATTCTATTTCTAATTCTAATTCTATTTCTAATTCTAATTCTATTCTAATTCTATTCTAATTCTATTCTAATTCTAAGTATATTCTAATTCTATTTCTAATTCTATTTCTAATTCCAATCTAATTCTAATTCTATTCTAATTCTATTCTAATTCTAATTCTATATCTAATTCTATTCTAATTCTAATTCTAATTTTATTCTAATTCTATTCTAATTCTATTCTATTTCTAATTCTAATTTTATTCTATTTCTAATTCTAATTCTATTCTAATTCTATTCTAATTCTATTCTAATTCTAATTCTATTCTAATTCTAATTCTATTCTAATTCTATTCTATTCTAAATCTATTCTAATTCTAATTATATTCTAATTCTAATTCTATTCTAATTCTATTCTAATTCTATTCTAATTCTAATTCTATTCTAATTCTAATTCTATTCTAATTCTAATTCTATTTATAATTCTATTTCTAATTCTAATTCTATTTCTAATTCTAATTCTATTCTAATTCTATTCTAATTCTATTCTAATTCTAAGTATATTCTAATTCTATTTCTAATTATATTTCTAATTCCAATCTAATTCTAATTCTATTCTAATTCTATTCTAATTCTAATTCTATATCTAATTCTATTCTAATTCTAATTCTAATTCTATTCTAATTCTAATTCTAATTCTATTCTAATTCTATTCTAATTCTATTCTATTTCTAATTCTAATTCTATTCTATTTCTAATTCTAATTCTATTCTATTCTAATTCTATTCTAATTCTATTCTAATTCTAATTCTATTCTAATTCTAATTCTATTTCTAATTATATTTCTATTTCTATTTTTAATTCTATTTCTATTTCTAATTCTAATTCTATTCTAATTCTAATTCTAATTCTAATTCTATTCTAATTCTATTCTAATTATATTCTAATTCTATTCTAATTCTAATTCTAATTCTAATTCTAATTCTATTCTAATTCTAATTCTATTTCTAATTATATTCTAATTATATTCTAATTCTATTCTAATTCTAATTCTATTCTAATTCTATTCTAATTCTAATTCTATTCTAATTCTATTCTAATTCTATTTCTAATTCTATTTGTAATTCTAATTCTATTCTAATTCTAATTCTAATTCTATTTCTATTTCTAATTCTAATTCTATTCTAATTCTATTCTAATTCTAATTCTATTCTAAATCTATTCTAATTCTAATTCTATTCTAATTCTATTCTAATTTTATTTCTAATTCTATTTCTAATTCTAATTCTAATTCTAATTCTAATCTAATTCTAATTCTATTCTAATTCTTACTCTATTCTAATTCTATTCTAATTCTATTCTAATTCTATTCTAATTCTAATTCTAATTATATTCTATTTCTAATTCTAATTCTATTATAATTCTATTCTAATTCTATTCTAATTCTAATTCTATTCTAATTCTAATTCTATTTCTAATTATATTTCTATTTCTATTTTTAATTCTAATTCTATTCTAATTCCATTCTAATTATATTCTAATTCTATTCTAATTCTAATTCTAATTCTAATTCTATTCTAATTCTAATTCTATTTCTAATTATATTCTAATTCTATTCTAATTCTATTTCTTATTATATTCTAATTCTATTCTAATTCTATTCTATTTCTAATTCTATTTCTAATTCTAATTCTATTCTAATTCTATTCTAATTCTATTCTAATTATATTCTAATTCTAATTCTATTCTAATTCTAATTCTATTTATAATTCTATTTCTAATTCTAATTCTATTTCTAATTCTAATTCTATTCTAATTCTATTCTAATTCTAAGTATATTCTAATTCTATTTCTAATTCTATTTCTAATTCCAATCTAATTCTAATTCTATTCTAATTCTATTCTAATTCTAATTCTATTCTAATTCTATTCTAATTCTAATTCTAATTATATTCTATTTCTAATTCTAATTCTATTATAATTCTATTCTAATTCTATTCTAATTCTAATTCTATTCTAATTCTAATTCTATTTCTAATTATATTTCTATTTCTATTTTTAATTCTAATTCTATTCTAATTCCATTCTAATTATATTCTAATTCTATTCTAATTCTAATTCTAATTCTAATTCTATTCTAATTCTAATTCTATTTCTAATTATATTCTAATTCTATTCTAATTCTATTTCTTATTATATTCTAATTCTATTCTAATTCTATTCTATTTCTAATTCTATTTCTAATTCTAATTCTATTCTAATTCTATTCTAATTCTATTCTAATTATATTCTAATTCTAATTCTATTCTAATTCTAATTCTATTTATAATTCTATTTCTAATTCTAATTCTATTTCTAATTCTAATTCTATTCTAATTCTATTCTAATTCTAAGTATATTCTAATTCTATTTCTAATTCTATTTCTAATTCCAATCTAATTCTAATTCTATTCTAATTCTATTCTAATTCTAATTCTATATCTAATTCTATTCTAATTCTAATTCTAATTTTATTCTAATTCTATTCTAATTCTATTTTATTTCTAATTCTAATTCTATTCTATTTCTAATTCTAATTCTATTCTAATTCTATTCTAATTCTATTCTAATTCTAATTCTATTCTAATTCTAATTCTATTTCTAATTATATTTCTATTTCTATTTTTAATTCTATTTCTATTTCTAATTCTAATTCTATTCTAATTCTAATTCTAATTCTAATTCTATTCTAATTCTATTCTAATTATATTCTAATTCTATTCTAATTCTAATTCTAATTCTATTCTAATTCTAATTCTATTTCTAATTATATTCTAATTATATTCTAATTCTATTCTAATTCTAATTCTATTCTAATTCTATTCTAATTCTAATTCTATTCTAATTCTATTCTAATTCTATTTCTCATTCTATTTCTAATTCTAATTCTATTCTAATTCTAATTCTAATTCTATTTCTATTTCTAATTCTAATTCTATTCTAATTCTATTCTAATTCTAATTCTAATTCTATTCTAATTCTAATTCTATTTCTAATTATATTCTAATTATATTCTAATTCTATTCTAATTCTAATTCTATTCTAATTCTAATTCTAATTCTATTTCTAACTCTATTATAATTCTATTATATTTCTATTCTAATTCTATTCTAATTCTAATTCTATATCTAATTCTATTCTAATTCTAATTCTATTCTAATTCTATTCTAATTCTATTTCTAATTCTATTTCTAATTCTAATTCTATTCTAATTCTAATTCTAATTCTATTTCTATTTCTAATTCTAATTCTATTCTAATTCTATTCTAATTCTAATTCTATTCTAAATCTATTCTAATTCTAATTCTATTCTAAATCTATTCTAATTTTATTTCTAATTCTATTTCTAATTCTAATTCTAATTCTAATTCTAATCTAATTCTAATTCTATTCTAATTCTTACTCTATTCTAATTCTATTCTAATTCTATTCTAATTCTATTCTAATTCTAATTCTAATTATATTCTATTTCTAATTCTAATTCTATTATAATTCTATTCTAATTCTATTCTAATTCTAATTCTATTCTAATTCTAATTCTATTTCTAATTATATTTCTATTTCTATTTTTAATTCTAATTCTATTCTAATTCCATTCTAATTATATTCTAATTCTATTCTAATTCTAATTCTAATTCTAATTCTATTCTAATTCTAATTCTATTTCTAATTATATTCTAATTCTATTCTAATTCTATTCTAATTATATTCTAATTCTATTCTATTTCTAATTCTATTTCTAATTCTAATTCTATTCTAATTCTATTCTAATTCTATTCTAATTCTATTCTAATTCTAATTCTATTCTAATTCTGATTCTATTTATAATTCTATTTCTAATTCTAATTCTATTTCTAATTCTAATTCTATTCTAATTCTATTCTAATTCTAAGTATATTCTAATTCTATTTCTAATTCTATTTCTAATTCCAATCTAATTCTAATTCTATTCTAATTCTATTCTAATTCTAATTCTATATCTAATTCTATTCTAATTCTAATTCTAATTTTATTCTAATTCTATTCTAATTCTATTTTATTTCTAATTCTAATTCTATTCTATTTCTAATTCTAATTCTATTCTAATTCTATTCTAATTCTATTCTAATTCTAATTCTATTCTAATTCTAATTCTATTTCTAATTATATTTCTATTTCTATTTTTAATTCTATTTCTATTTCTAATTCTAATTCTATTCTAATTCTAATTCTAATTCTAAATCTATTCTAATTCTATTCTAATTATATTCTAATTCTATTCTAATTCTAATTCTAATTCTAATTCTAATTCTATTCTAATTCTAATTCTATTTCTAATTATATTCTAATTATATTCTAATTCTATTCTAATTCTAATTCTATTCTAATTCTATTCTAATTCTAATTCTATTTCTAACTCTATTATAATTCTATTATATTTCTATTCTAATTCTATTCTAATTCTAATTCTATATCTAATTCTATTCTAATTCTAATTCTATTCTAATTCTATTCTAATTCTATTTCTAATTCTATTTCTAATTCTAATTCTATTCTAATTCTAATTCTAATTCTATTTCTATTTCTAATTCTAATTCTATTCTAATTCTATTCTAATTCTAATTCTATTCTAAATCTATTCTAATTCTAATTCTATTCTAATTCTATTCTAATTTTATTTCTAATTCTATTTCTAATTCTAATTCTAATTCTAATTCTAATCTAATTCTAATTCTATTCTAATTCTTACTCTATTCTAATTCTATTCTAATTCTATTCTAATTCTATTCTAATTCTAATTCTAATTATATTCTATTTCTAATTCTAATTCTATTATAATTCTATTCTAATTCTATTCTAATTCTAATTCTATTCTAATTCTAATTCTATTTCTAATTATATTTCTATTTCTATTTTTAATTCTAATTCTATTCTAATTCCATTCTAATTATATTCTAATTCTATTCTAATTCTAATTCTAATTCTAATTCTATTCTAATTCTAATTCTATTTATAATTATATTCTAATTCTATTCTAATTCTATTCTAATTCTATTCTAATTCTATTCTATTTCTAATTCTATTTCTAATTCTAATTCTATTCTAATTCTATTCTAATTCTATTCTAATTCTATTCTAATTCTAATTCTATTCTTATTCTAATTCTATTTATAATTCTATTTCTAATTCTAATTCTATTTCTAATTCTAATTATATTCTAATTCTAAGTATATTCTAATTCTATTTCTAATTCTATTTCTAATTCCAATCTAATTCTAATTCTATTCTAATTCTATTCTAATTCTAATTCTATATCTAATTCTATTCTAATTCTAGTTCTAATTTTATTCTAATTCTATTCTATTTCTAATTCTAATTCTATTCTATTTCTAATTCTAATTCTATTCTAATTCTATTCTAATTCTAATTCTATTCTAATTCTAATTCTATTTCTAATTATATTTCTATTTCTATTTTTAATTCTATTTCTATTTCTAATTCTAATTCTATTCTAATTCTAATTCTAATTCTAATTCTATTCTAATTCTATTCTAATTATATTCTAATTCTATTCTAATTCTAATTCTAATTCTAATTCTAATTCTATTCTAATTCTAATTCTATTTCTAATTATATTCTAATTATATTCTAATTCTATTCTAATTCTAATTCTATTCTAATTCTATTCTAATTCTAATTCTATTCTAATTCTATTCTAATTCTATTTCTAATTCTATTTCTAATTCTAATTCTATTCTAATTCTAATTCTAATTCTATTCTAATTCTAATTCTAATTCTATTTCTATTTCTAATTCTAATTCTATTCTAATTCTATTCTAATTCTAATTCTATTCTAAATCTATTCTAATTCTAATTCTATTCTAATTCTATTCTAATTTTATTTATAATTCTATTTCTAATTCTAATTCTAATTCTAATTCTATTCTAATTCTATTATAATTCTATTCTAATTCTATTCTAATTCTATTCTAATTATATTCTAATTATATTCTAATTCTATTCTAATTCTATTTCTAATTCTATTCTAATTATATTCTAATTCTATTCTAATTCTAATTTTATTTCTAATTATATTCTAATTCTATTCTAATTATATTCTAATTCTAATTCTATTCTAATTCTATTCTAATTCTAATTCTATTCTAATTCTATTATAATTCTATTTCTAATTCTATTTCTAATTCTAATTCTAATTCTAATCTAATTCTATTCTAATTATATTCTAATTCTATTCTAATTCTAATTCTAATTCTAATTATATTCTAATTCTAATTCTATTTCTAATTATATTCTAATTCTATTCTAATTCTATTCTAATTATATTCTAATTCTAATTCTATTCTAATTCTATTCTAATTGTAATTCTATTCTAATTCTATTATAATTCTATTTCTAATTCTATTTCTAATTCTAATTCTAATTCTAATCTAATTCTAATTCTTACTCTATTCTAATTCTATTCTAATTCTATTTTTAATTCTATTTATAATTTTAATTATATTCTAATTCTAATTCTAATTCTATTTCTATTTCTATTTCTAATTCTGTTCTAATTCTAATTCTAATTCTAATTCTAATTCTAATTCTATTCTAATTCTATTCTAATTCTAATTCTAATTCTATTCTAATTCTAATTCTAATTCTAATTCTATTCTAATTCTATTCTAATTCTAATTCTAATTCTATTCTATTTCTAATTCTATTTCTAATTCTAATTCTATTCTAATTCTATTCTAATTCTATTCTAATTTTAATTCTATTCTAATTCTAATTCTATTTCTAATTCTATTTCTAATTCTAATTCTATTCTAATTCTAATTCTATTCTATTTCTAATTCTAATTCTATTCTAATTCTATTCTAATTCTATTCTAATTCTAATTCTATTCTAATTCTAATTCTATTTCTAATTATATTTCTATTTCTATTTTTAATTCTATTTCTATTTCTAATTCTAATTCTATTCTAATTCTAATTCTAATTCTAATTCTATTCTAATTCTATTCTAATTATATTCTAATTCTATTCTAATTCTAATTCTAATTCTATTCTAATTCTAATTCTATTTCTAATTATATTATAATTCTATTCTAATTCTATTCTAATTCTAATTCTATTCTAATTCTATTCTAATTCTAATTCTAATTCTATTTCTATTTCTATTTCTATTTCTAATTCTATTCTAATTCTAATTCTAATTCTAATTCTATTCTAATTCTATTCTAATTCTAATTCTAATTCTATTTTAATTCTAATTCTAATTCTAATTCTAATTCTATCCTAATTCTATTCTAATTCTAATTCTATTCTAATTATAATTCTATTCTAATTCTAATTCTATTCTAATTCTAATTCTATTTATAATTCTATTTCTAATTCTAATTCTATTTCTAATTCTAATTCTATTCTAATTCTATTCTAATTCTAATTCTATTTATAATTCTATTTCTAATTCTAATTCTATTTCTAATTCTAATTCTATTCTAATTCTATTCTAATTCTATTTCTAATTCTAATTCTAATTCTAATTCTAATCTAATTCTATTCTAATTATATTCTACTTCTATTCTAATTCTAATTCTAATTCTAATTCTATTCTAATTCTAATTCTATTTCTAATTATATTCTAATTCTATTCTAATTCTATTCTAATTATATTCTAATTCTAATTCTATTCTAATTCTATTCTAATTATATTCTAATTCTATTCTAATTCTAATTCTAATTCTAATTCTATTCTAATTCTATTCTAATTCTAATTCTATATCTAATTCTATTCTAATTCTAATTCTAATTCTATTATAATTCTATTCTATTTCTAATTCTATTCTAATTCTATTCTAATTCTAATTCTATTCTAATTCTAATTCTATTTCTAATTCTATTTATAATTTTAATTCTATTCTAATTCTAATTCTATTTCTATTTCTATTTCTAATTCTATTCTAATTCTAATTCTAATTCTAATTCTATTCTAATTCTATTCTAATTCTAATTCTAATTCTATTTTAATTCTAATTCTAATTCTAATTCTAATTCTAATTCTATCCTAATTCTATTCTAATTCTAATTCTATTCTAATTATAATTCTATTCTAATTCTAATTCTATTCTAATTCTAATTCTATTTATAATTCTATTTCTAATTCTAATTCTATTTCTAATTCTAATTCTATTCTAATTCTATTCTAATTCTATTTCTAATTCTAATTCTATTCTAATTCTAAGTATATTCTAATTCTATTTCTAATTCCAATCTAATTCTAATTCTATTCTAATTCTATTCTAATTCTAATTCTATATCTAATTCTATTCTAATTCTAATTCTAATTCTATTCTAATTCTATTCTATTTCTAATTCTAATTCTATTCTATTTCTAATTCTAATTCCATTCTAATTCTATTCTAATTCTATTCTAATTCTAATTCTATTCTAATTCTATTTCTAATTCTATTTCTAATTCTAATTCTATTCTAATTCTAATTCTAATTCTATTATAATTCTAATTCTAATTCTATTTCTATTTCTAATTCTAATTCTATTCTAATTCTATTCTAATTCTAATTCTATTCTAAATCTATTCTAATTCTAATTCTATTCTAATTCTATTCTAATTTTATTTATAATTCTATTTCTAATTCTAATTCTAATTCTAATTCTAATCTAATTCTAATTCTATTCTAATTCTTACTCTATTCTAATTCTATTCTAATTCTATTATAATTCTATTCTAATTCTAATTCTAATTATATTCTATTTCTAATTCTAATTCTATTCTAATTCTATTCTAATTCTATTCTAATTTTATTCTAATTCTATTCTAATTATATTCTAATTCTATTCTAATTCTATTTCTAATTCTATTCTAATTATATTCTAATTCTATTCTAATTCTAATTCTAATTCTAATTCTATTCTAATTCTAATTCTATTTCTAATTATATTCTAATTCTATTCTAATTATATTCTAATTCTAATTCTATTCTAATTCTATTCTAATTCTATTCTAATTATATTCTAATTCTATTCTAATTATATTCTAATTCTATTCTAATTCTAATTCTAATTCTAATTATATTCTAATTCTAATTCTATTTCTAATTATATTCTAATTCTATTCTAATTCTATTCTAATTATATTCTAATTCTATTCTAATTCTATTTCTAATTCTATTCTAATTATATTCTATTCTAATTCTAATTCTATTCTAATTCTATTCTAATTCTATTCTAATTCTAATTCTATTCTAATTCTAATTCTATTTATAATTCTATTTCTAATTCTAATTCTATTTCTAATTCTAATTCTATTCTAATTCTATTCTAATTCTAAGTATATTCTAATTCTATTTCTAATTCTATTCTAATTCTAATTCTATTCTAATTCTATTCTAATTCTAATTCTATTCTAATTCTATTATAATTCTATTTCTAATTCTATTTCTAATTCTAATTCTAATTCTAATCTAATTCTATTCTAATTATATTCTAATTCTATTCTAATTCTAATTCTAATTCTAATTCTATTCTAATTCTAATTCTATTTCTAATTATATTCTAATTCTATTCTAATTCTATTCTAATTATATTCTAATTCTAATTCTATTCTAATTCTATTCTAATTGTAATTCTATTATAATTATATTTCTAATTCTATTTCTAATTCTAATTCTAATTCTAATCTAATTCTAATTCTATTCTAATTCTATTTCTACTTCTATTTATAATTCTAATTCTATTCTAATTCTAATTCTAATTCTATTCTAATTCTAATTCTAATTCTATTTCTATTTCTAATTCTAATTCTATTCTAATTCTAATTCTATTCTAATTCTATTATAATTCTATTTCTAATTCTATTTCTAATTCTAATTCTAATTCTAATCTAATTCTATTCTAATTATATTCTAATTCTATTCTAATTCTAATTCTAATTCTAATTCTATTCTAATTCTAATTCTATTTCTAATTATATTCTAATTCCATTCTAATTCTATTCTAATTATATTCTAATTCTAATTCTATTCTAATTCTATTTATAATTCTATTTATAATTTTAATTCTATTCTAATTCTAATTCTAATTCTATTTCTATTTCTATTTCTAATTCTATTCTAATTCTAATTCTAATTCTAATTCTAATTCTATTCTAATTCTAATTCTAATTCTAATTCTATTCTAATTCTATTCTAATTCTAATTCTAATTCTATTTTAATTCTAATTCTAATTCTAATTCTAATTCTATCCTAATTCTATTCTAATTCTAATTCTACTCTAATTATAATTCTATTCTAATTCTAATTCTATTCTAATTCTAATTCTATTTATAATTCTATTTCTAATTCTATATCTATTTCTAATTCTAATTCTATTCTAATTCTATTCTAATTCTATTTCTAATTCTAATTCTATTCTAATTCTAAGTATATTCTAATTCTATTTCTAATTCCAATCTAATTCTAATTCTATTCTAATTCTATTCTAATTCTAATTCTATATCTAATTCTATTCTAATTCTAATTCTAATTCTATTCTAATTCTATTCTATTTCTAATTCTAATTCTATTCTATTTCTAATTCTAATTCCATTCTAATTCTATTCTAATTCTATTCTAATTCTAATTCTATTCTAATTCTATTTCTAATTCTAATTCTATTCTAATTCTAATTCTAATTCTATTCTAATTCTAATTCTAATTCTATTTCTATTTCTAATTCTAATTCTAATTCTATTCTAATTCTAATTCTATTCTAAATCTATTCTAATTCTAATTCTATTCTAATTCTATTCTAATTTTATTTATAATTCTATTTCTAATTCTAATTCTAATTCTAATTCTAATCTAATTCTAATTCTATTCTAATTCTTACTCTATTCTAATTCTATTCTAATTCTATTATAATTCTATTCTAATTCTAATTCTAATTATATTCTATTTCTAATTCTAATTCTATTCTAATTCTATTCTAATTCTATTCTAATTCTATTCTAATTATATTCTAATTCTATTCTAATTCTATTTCTAATTCTATTCTAATTATATTCTAATTCTATTCTAATTCTAATTCTAATTCTAATTCTATTCTAATTCTAATTCTATTTCTAATTATATTCTAATTCTATTCTAATTATAATCTAATTCTAATTCTATTCTAATTCTATTCTAATTCTATTCTAATTATATTCTAATTCTATTCTAATTATATTCTAATTCTATTCTAATTCTAATTCTAATTCTAATTATATTCTAATTCTAATTTTATTTCTAATTATATTCTAATTCTATTCTAATTCTATTCTAATTATATTCTAATTCTATTCTAATTCTATTTCTAATTCTATTCTAATTATATTCTATTCTAATTCTAATTCTATTCTAATTCTATTTTAATTCTATTCTAATTCTAATTCTATTCTAATTCTAATTCTATTTATAATTCTATTTCTAATTCTAATTCTATTTCTAATTCTAATTCTATTCTAATTCTATTCTAATTCTAAGTATATTCTAATTCTATTTCTAATTCTATTCTAATTCTAATTCTATTCTAATTCTATTCTAATTCTAATTCTATTCTAATTCTATTATAATTCTATTTCTAATTATATTTCTAATTCTAATTCTAATTCTAATCTAATTCTATTCTAATTATATTCTAATTCTATTCTAATTCTAATTCTAATTCTAATTCTATTCTAATTCTAATTCTATTTCTAATTATATTCTAATTCTATTCTAATTCTATTCTAATTATATTCTAATTCTAATTCTATTCTAATTCTATTCTAATTGTAATTCTATTATAATTATATTTCTAATTCTATTTCTAATTCTAATCTAATTCTAATTCTATTCTAATTCTTACTCTATTCTAATTCTATTCTAATTCTATTTCTAATTCTATTTATAATTCTAATTCTATTCTAATTCTAATTCTAATTCTATTCTAATTCTAATTCTAATTCTATTTCTATTTCTAATTCTAATTCTATTCTAATTCTAATTCTATTCTAATTCTATTATAATTCTATTTCTAATTCTATTTCTAATTCTAATTCTAATTCTAATCTAATTCTATTCTAATTATATTCTAATTCTATTCTAATTCTAATTCTAATTCTAATTCTATTCTAATTCTAATTCTATTTCTAATTATATTCTAATTCTATTCTAATTCTATTCTAATTATATTCTAATTCTATTCTAATTCTATTTCTAATTCTATTCTAATTATATTCTATTCTAATTCTAATTCTATTCTAATTCTATTCTAATTCTAATTCTATTCTAATTCTAATTCTATTTATAATTCTATTTCTAATTCTAATTCTATTTCTAATTCTAATTCTATTCTAATTCTATTTCTAATTCTATTCTAATTATATTCTAATTCTATTCTAATTCTAATTCTAATTCTAATTCTATTCTAATTCTAATTCTATTTCTAATTATATTCTAATTCTATTCTAATTCTATTCTAATTATATTCTAATTCTAATTCTATTCTAATTCTATTCTAATTCTATTCTAATTATATTCTAATTCTATTCTAATTATATTCTAATTCTATTCTAATTCTAATTCTAATTCTAATTATATTCTAATTCTAATTCTATTTCTAATTATATTCTAATTCTATTCTAATTCTATTCTAATTATATTCTAATTCTATTCTAATTCTATTTCTAATTCTATTCTAATTATATTCTATTCTAATTCTAATTCTATTCTAATTCTATTCTAATTCTAATTCTATTCTAATTCTAATTCTATTTATAATTCTATTTCTAATTCTAATTCTATTTCTAATTCTAATTCTATTCTAATTCTATTCTAATTCTAAGTATATTCTAATTCTATTTCTAATTCTATTCTAATTCTAATTCTATTCTAATTCTATTCTAATTCTAATTCTATTCTAATTCTATTATAATTCTATTTCTAATTATATTTCTAATTCTAATTCTAATTCTAATCTAATTCTATTCTAATTATATTCTAATTCTATTCTAATTCTAATTCTAATTCTAATTCTATTCTAATTCTAATTCTATTTCTAATTATATTCTAATTCTATTCTAATTCTATTCTAATTATATTCTAATTCTAATTCTATTCTAATTCTATTCTAATTGTAATTCTATTATAATTATATTTCTAATTCTATTTCTAATTCTAATCTAATTCTAATTCTATTCTAATTCTTACTCTATTCTAATTCTATTCTAATTCTATTTCTAATTCTATTTATAATTCTAATTCTATTCTATTTCTAATTCTAATTCTATTCTAATTCTAATTCTATTCTAATTCTATTATAATTCTATTTCTAATTCTATTTCTAATTCTAATTCTAATTCTAATCTAATTCTATTCTAATTATATTCTAATTCTATTCTAATTCTAATTCTAATTCTATTCTAATTCTAATTCTATTTCTAATTATATTCTAATTCTATTCTAATTCTATTCTAATTATATTCTAATTCTAATTCTATTCTAATTCTATTCTAATTGTAATTCTATTATAATTATATTTCTAATTCTATTTCTAATTCTAATTCTAATTCTAATCTAATTCTAATTCTATTCTAATTCTTACTTTATTCTAATTCTATTCTAATTCTATTTATAATTCTATTTATAATTTTAATTCTATTCTAATTCTAATTCTAATTTTATTTCTATTTCTATTTCTAATTCTATTCTAATTCTAATTCTAATTCTAATTCTAATTCTATTCTAATTCTATTCTAATTCTAATTCTAATTCTATTCTAATTCTAATTCTAATTCTATTCTAATTCTATTCTAATTCTAATTCTAATTCTATTCTATTTCTAATTCTATTCTAATTCTATTCTAATTCTAATTCTATTCTAATTCTAATTCTATTTCTAATTCAAATTCTATTCTAATTCTAATTCTATTCTATTTCTAATTCTAATTCTATTCTAATTCTAATTTTATTCTAATTCTAATTCTATTTCTAATTATATTTCTATTTCTATTTCTATTTCTATTTTTAATTCTATTTCTATTTCTAATTCTAATTCTATTCTAATTCTAATTCTAATTCTAATTCTATTCTAATTCTATTCTAATTATATTCTAATTCTATTCTAATTCTAATTCTAATTCTATTCTAATTCTAATTCTATTTCTAATTATATTCTAATTCTATTCTAATTCTATTCTAATTCTATTCTAATTCTATTCTAATTCTAATTCTATTCTAATTCTATTCTAATTCTAATTCTAATTCTATTTCTAATTCTAATTCTAATCTAATTCTAATTCTATTCTAATTCTTACTCTATTCTAATTCTATTCTAATTCTATTTCTAATTCTATTCTAATTCTATTTCTAATTCTATTCTAATTCTAATTCTAATTCTATTTCTATTTCTATTTCTAATTCTATTCTAATTCTAATTCTAATTCTAATTCTAATTCTATTCTAATTCTATTCTAATTCTATTCTATTTCTAATTCTAATTCTAATTCTAATTCTAATTCTATTCTAATTCTATTCTATTTCTAATTCTAATTCTAATTCTATTCTATTTCTAATTCTATTTCCAATTATATTTCTATTTCTATTTTTAATTCTATTTCTATTTCTAATTCTAATTCTATTCTAATTCTAATTCTAATTCTAATTCTATTCTAATTCTATTCTAATTATATTCTAATTCTATTCCAATTCTAATTCTAATTCTAATTCTAATTCTATTCTAATTCTAATTCTATTTCTAATTATATTCTATTTATATTCTAATTCTATTCTAATTCTAATTCTATTCTAATTCTATTCTAATTCTAATTCTATTCTAATTCTATTCTAATTCTATTTCTAATTCTATTTCTAATTCTAATTCTATTCTAATTCTAATTCTAATTCTATTTCTATTTCTAATTCTAATTCTATTCTAATTCTATTCTAATTCTAATTCTATTCTAAATCTATTCTAATTCTAATTCTATTCTAATTCTATTCTAATTTTATTTCTAATTCTATTTCTAATTCAAATTCTAATTCTAATTCTAATCTAATTCTAATTCTATTCTAATTCTTACTCTATTCTAATTCCATTCTAATTCTATTCTAATTCTATTCTAATTCTATTCTAATTCTATTCTAATTCTAATTCTAATTATATTCTATTTCTAATTCTAATTCTATTCTAATTCTAATTCTAATCTAATTCTAATTCTATTCTAATTCTTAGTCTATTCTAATTCTATTTCTAATTCTATTTCTAATTCTAATTCTAATTCTAATTCTAATCTAATTCTAATTCTATTCTAATTCTTAGTCTATTCTAATTATATTCTAATTCTATTTCTAATTCTATTTCTAATTCTAATTCTATTCTAATTCTAATTCTAATTCTATTTCTATTTCTAATTCTAATTCTATTCTAATTCTATTTCTAATTCTAATTCTATTCTAATTCTATTCTAATTCTATTCTAATTCTAATTCTAATTCTATTCTAAGTCTATTCTAATTCTATTTCTAATTCTATTTCTAATTCTAATTCTATTCTAATTCTAATTCTAATTCTAATTCTATTTCTATTTCTATTTCTATTTCTAATTCTAATTCTATTCTAATTCTATTTCTAATTCTATTTCTTTTCTAATTCTAATTCTAATTCTAATTCTAATTCTAATTCTATTTCTATTTCTATTTCTAATTCTAATTATATTCTAATTCTATTTCTAATTCTAATTCTATTCTAATTCTATTCTAATTCTAATTCTATTCTAATTCTATTCTAATTCTATTCTAATTCTAATTCTATTCTAAATCTATTCTAATTCTAATTCTAATTCTAATTCTATTCTAATTCTAATTCTATTTCTAATTATATTCTAATTCTATTCTAATTCTATTCTAATTATATTCTAATTCTAATTCTATTCTAATTCTATTCTAATTGTAATTCTATTATAATTATATTTCTAATTCTATTTCTAATTCTAATCTAATTCTAATTCTATTCTAATTCTTACTCTATTCTAATTCTATTCTAATTCTATTTCTAATTCTATTTATAATTCTAATTCTATTCTATTTCTAATTCTAATTCTATTCTAATTCTAATTCTATTCTAATTCTATTATAATTCTATTTCTAATTCTATTTCTAATTCTAATTCTAATTCTAATCTAATTCTATTCTAATTATATTCTAATTCTATTCTAATTCTAATTCTAATTCTATTCTAATTCTAATTCTATTTCTAATTATATTCTAATTCTATTCTAATTCTATTCTAATTATATTCTAATTCTAATTCTATTCTAATTCTATTCTAATTGTAATTCTATTATAATTATATTTCTAATTCTATTTCTAATTCTAATTCTAATTCTAATCTAATTCTAATTCTATTCTAATTCTTACTTTATTCTAATTCTATTCTAATTCTATTTATAATTCTATTTATAATTTTAATTCTATTCTAATTCTAATTCTAATTTTATTTCTATTTCTATTTCTAATTCTATTCTAATTCTAATTCTAATTCTAATTCTAATTCTATTCTAATTCTATTCTAATTCTAATTCTAATTCTATTCTAATTCTAATTCTAATTCTATTCTAATTCTATTCTAATTCTAATTCTAATTCTATTCTATTTCTAATTCTATTCTAATTCTATTCTAATTCTAATTCTATTCTAATTCTAATTCTATTTCTAATTCAAATTCTATTCTAATTCTAATTCTATTCTATTTCTAATTCTAATTCTATTCTAATTCTAATTTTATTCTAATTCTAATTCTATTTCTAATTATATTTCTATTTCTATTTCTATTTCTATTTTTAATTCTATTTCTATTTCTAATTCTAATTCTATTCTAATTCTAATTCTAATTCTAATTCTATTCTAATTCTATTCTAATTATATTCTAATTCTATTCTAATTCTAATTCTAATTCTATTCTAATTCTAATTCTATTTCTAATTATATTCTAATTCTATTCTAATTCTATTCTAATTCTATTCTAATTCTATTCTAATTCTAATTCTATTCTAATTCTATTCTAATTCTATTTCTAATTCTATTTCTAATTCTAATTCTAATCTAATTCTAATTCTATTCTAATTCTTACTCTATTCTAATTCTATTCTAATTCTATTTCTAATTCTATTCTAATTCTATTTCTAATTCTATTCTAATTCTAATTCTAATTCTATTTCTATTTCTATTTCTAATTCTATTCTAATTCTAATTCTAATTCTAATTCTAATTCTATTCTAATTCTATTCTAATTCTATTCTATTTCTAATTCTAATTCTAATTCTAATTCTAATTCTATTCTAATTCTATTCTATTTCTAATTCTAATTCTAATTCTATTCTATTTCTAATTCTATTTCCAATTATATTTCTATTTCTATTTTTAATTCTATTTCTATTTCTAATTCTAATTCTATTCTAATTCTAATTCTAATTCTAATTCTATTCTAATTCTATTCTAATTATATTCTAATTCTATTCCAATTCTAATTCTAATTCTAATTCTAATTCTATTCTAATTCTAATTCTATTTCTAATTATATTCTATTTATATTCTAATTCTATTCTAATTCTAATTCTATTCTAATTCTATTCTAATTCTAATTCTATTCTAATTCTATTCTAATTCTATTTCTAATTCTATTTCTAATTCTAATTCTATTCTAATTCTAATTCTAATTCTATTTCTATTTCTAATTCTAATTCTATTCTAATTCTATTCTAATTCTAATTCTATTCTAAATCTATTCTAATTCTAATTCTATTCTAATTCTATTCTAATTTTATTTCTAATTCTATTTCTAATTCAAATTCTAATTCTAATTCTAATCTAATTCTAATTCTATTCTAATTCTTACTCTATTCTAATTCCATTCTAATTCTATTCTAATTCTATTCTAATTCTATTCTAATTCTATTCTAATTCTAATTCTAATTATATTCTATTTCTAATTCTAATTCTATTCTAATTCTAATTCTAATCTAATTCTAATTCTATTCTAATTCTTAGTCTATTCTAATTCTATTTCTAATTCTATTTCTAATTCTAATTCTAATTCTAATTCTAATCTAATTCTAATTCTATTCTAATTCTTAGTCTATTCTAATTATATTCTAATTCTATTTCTAATTCTATTTCTAATTCTAATTCTATTCTAATTCTAATTCTAATTCTATTTCTATTTCTAATTCTAATTCTATTCTAATTCTATTTCTAATTCTAATTCTATTCTAATTCTATTCTAATTCTATTCTAATTCTAATTCTAATTCTATTCTAAGTCTATTCTAATTCTATTTCTAATTCTATTTCTAATTCTAATTCTATTCTAATTCTAATTCTAATTCTAATTCTATTTCTATTTCTATTTCTATTTCTAATTCTAATTCTATTCTAATTCTATTTCTAATTCTATTTCTTTTCTAATTCTAATTCTAATTCTAATTCTAATTCTAATTCTATTTCTATTTCTATTTCTAATTCTAATTATATTCTAATTCTATTTCTAATTCTAATTCTATTCTAATTCTATTCTAATTCTAATTCTATTCTAATTCTATTCTAATTCTATTCTAATTCTAATTATAAATCTATTCTAATTCTAATTTTATTCTAATTCTATTTTAATTCTATTCTAATTCAATACTATTTCTAATTCTATTTCTAATTCTAATTCTATTCTAATTCTATTCTAATTCTATTCTAATTCTATTCTAATTCTATTCTAATTCTAAGTATATTCTAATTCTATTTCTAATTCTATTTCTAATTCCAATCTAATTCTAATTCTATTCTAATTCTATTCTAATTCTATTCTAATTCTAATTCTATTCTAATTCTATTCTAATTCTAATTCTATTCTAATTCTATTCTAATTCTATTTCTAATTCTATTTCTAATTCTAATTCTAATTCTAATTCTAATCTAATTCTAATTCTATTCTAATTCTTACTCTATTCTAATTCTATTCTAATTCTATTTCTAATTCTAATTCTAATTCTAATTCTATTCTAATTCTAATTCTAATTCTAATTCTATTTCTATTTCTAATTCTAATTCTATTCTAATTCTAATTCTAATTCTAATTCTAATTCTATTCTATTTCTAATTCTAATTCTAATTCTAATTATATTCTAATTCTATTCTAATTCTATTCTAATTCTATTCTATTTCTAATTCTAATTCTAATTCTAATTATATTCTAATTCTATTCTAATTCTATTCTAATTCTATTCTAATTCTATTTCTAATTCTATTTCTAATTCTAATTCTAATTCTAATTCTAATTCTAATTCTAATTCTATTCTAATTCTTACTCTATTCTAATTCTATTCTAATTCTATTTCTAATTATATTTCAAATTCTAATTCTATTCTAATTCTAATTCTAATTCTATTTCTATTTCTAATTCTAATTCTATTCTAATTCTAATTCTAATTCTAATTCTATTCTATTTCTAATTCTATTTCTAATTCTAATTCTATTCTAATTCTATTCTAATTATATTCTAATTCTAATTCTATTCTAATTCTATTCTAATTCTATTTCTAATTCTAATTCTATTTCTAATTATATTTCTATTTCTATTTTTAATTCTAATTCTATTCTAATTCTAATTCTAATTCTATTCTAATTCTATTATAATTCTAATATAATTCTATTATAATTATATTATAATTCTAATTCTATTATAATTATATTCTAATTCTAATTCTATTATAATTCTATTCTAATTCTAATTCTATTCTAATTCTATTTTAATTCTATTCTAATTCTATTCTAATTCTATTCTAATTCTTATTCTAATTCTAATTCTATTCTAATTCTAATTCTATTTCTAATTATATTCTAATTCTATACTAATTCTATTCTAATTCTATTCTAATTCTAATTCTATTCTAATTCTATTCTAATTCTAATTCTATTCTAATTCTATTCTAATTCTATTTCTAATTCTATTTCTAATTCTAATTCTAATTCTAATTCTAATTCTAATTCTATTCTAATTCTATTTCTAATTCTAATTCTAATTCTAATTCTAATTCTATTCTAATTCTAATTCTATTCTAATTCTATTCTAATTCTATTTCTAATTCTATTTCTAATTCTAATTCTAATTCTAATTCTAATCTAATTCTAATTCTAATTCTATTCTAATTCTTACTCAATTCTAATTCTATTCTAATTCTATTCTAATTCTATTCTAATTCTATTCTAATTCTATTCTAATTCTAATTCTAATTCTATTCTATTTCTAATTTTAATTCTATTCTAATTCTATTCTAATTCTATTCTAATTCTAATTCTAATTCTATTCTTATTCTAATTCTAATTCTAATTCTATTTCTATTTCTAATTCTAATTCTATTCTAATTCTAATCCTATATCTAATTCTAATCTAATTCTAATTCTAATTCTATTCTAATTCTATTCTAATTTTAATTCTAATTCTATTCTATTTCTAATTCTAATTATATTCTAATTCTATTCTAATTCTAATTCTATTCTATTTCTAATTCTAATTCTATTCTAATTCTATTCTAATTCTAATTCTAATTCTATTCTAATTCTAATTCTATTTCTAATTATATTTCTATTTCTATTTTTAATTCTAATTCTATTCTAATTCTAATTCTAATTCTATTCTAATTCTAATATAATTTTAATTCTAATTCTAATTCTATTCTATTTCTAATTCTAATCTAATTCTATTCTAATTATATTCTAATTCTATTCTAACTCTATTCTAATTCTAATTCTAATTTTAATTCAATTATAATTCTAATTCTATTTCTAATTATATTCTAATTCTATTCTAATTCTATTCTAATTCTATTATAATTCTAATTCTATTCTAATTCTAATTCTATTCTAATTCTATTCTAATTCTATTTCTAATTCTATTCTAATTCTAATTCTATATCTAATTCTAATTCTAATTATATTCTAATTCTATTCTAATTCTAATTCTAATTCTAATTCTAATTCTATTATAATTCTATTCTAATTCTATACTAATTCTAATTATATTCTAATTCTATTCTAATTCTACTCTAATTCTATTCTAATTCTAATTCTATTCTAATTCTAATTCTATTTCTAATTCTAATTCTAATTCTAATTCTAATTCTATTTCTATTTCTAATTCTAATTCTATTCTAATTCTAATTCTATATCTAATTCTAATCTAATTCTAATTCTAATTCTATTCTAATTCTATTCTAAATCTAATTCTAATTCTATTCTATTTCTAATTCTAATTCTATTCTAATTCTATTCTAATTCTAATTCTATTCTAATTCTAATTCTATTCTAATTATATTCTAATTCTAATTCTATTCTAATTCTATTCTAATTCTATTCTAATTCTATTCTAATTCTATTCTAATTCTAATTCTATTCTAATTCTAATTCTAATTCTAATTTTATTCTAATTCTATTATAATTCTAATATAATTCTATTATAATTATATTCTAATTCTAATTCTAATTCTAATTCTAATTCTAATTCTAATTCTAATTCTAATTCTAATTCTAATTCTAATCTAATTCTAATTCTATTCTAATTCTTAGTCTATTCTAATTCTATTTCTAATTCTATTTCTAATTCTAATTCTAATTCTAATCTAATTCTATTCTAATTCTAAGTATATTCTAATTCTATTTCTAATTCTATTTCTAATTCCAATCTAATTTTAATTCCAATCTAATTCTAATTCTATATCTAATTCTATTCTAATTCTATTCTATTCTAATTCTATTCTAATTCTATTCTATTTCTAATTCTAATTCTATTCTATTTCTAATTCTAATTCTATTCTAATTCTATTCTAATTCTATTCTAATTCTATTCTAATTCTATTCTAATTCTATTTCTAATTCTATTTCTAATTCTAATTCTAATCTAATTCTAATTTTATTCTAATTCTTACTCTATTCTAATTCTATTCTAATTCTATTTCTAATTCTATTTATAATTTTAATTATATTCTAATTCTAATTCTAATTCTATTTCTATTTCTATTTCTAATTCTATTCTAATTCTAATTCTAATTCTAATTCTAATTCTAATTATAATTCTAATTATATTCTAATTCTAATTCTAATTCTATTCTAATTCTAATTCTATTCTAATTCTAATTCTATTCTAATTCTAATTCTAATTATATTCTAATTCTATTATAATTCTATTATAATTCTATTATAATTCTATTCTAATTCTAATTTTATTCTAATTCTATTTTAATTCTATTCTAATTCTATTCTATTTCTAATTCTATTTCTAATTCTATTTCTAATTCTAATTCTAATTCTAATTCTATTCTAATTCTATTCTAATTCTATTCTAATTCTAAGTATATTTTAATTCTATTTCTAATTCTATTTCTAATTCCAATCTAATTCTAATTATATTCTAATTCTATTCTAATTCTAATTCTATATCTAATTCTATTCTAATTCTAATTCTAATTCTATTCTAATTCTATTCTAATTCTATTCTATTTCTAATTCTAATTCTATTCTATTTCTAATTCTAATTCTATTCTAATTCTATTCTAATTCTAATTCTAATTCTAATTCTATTCTAATTCTATTCTAATTATATTCTAATTCTAATTCTAATTCTAATTCTATTCTAATTCTATTTCTATTTCTAATTATATTCTAATTCTATTCTAATTCTATTCTAATTCTATTCTAATTCTAATTCTCTTCTAATTATATTCTAATTCTAATTCTATTCTAATTCTATTTCTAATTCTATTTCTAATTCTAATCTAATTCTAATTCTATTCTAATTCTAATTCTATATATTCTAATTCTATTTCTAATTCTATTTCTAATTTCAATCTAATTCTAATTCTATTCTAATTCTATTTTAATTCTAATTCTATATCTAATTCTATTCTAATTCTAATTCTATTATAATTCTATTCTAATTCTATTCTATTTCTAATTCTAATTCTATTCTATTTCTAATTCTAATTCTATTCTAATTCTATTCTAATTCTATTCTAATTCTATTCTAATTCTATTCTAATTCTATTTCTAATTCTATTTCTAATTCTATTTCTGATTCTAATTCTAATTCTAATTCTAATTCTAATTCTAATCTAATTCTAATTCTATTCTAATTCTTACTCTATTCTAATTCTATTCTAATTCTATTTCTAATTCTATTTATAATTTTAATTTTATTCTAATTCTAATTCTAATTCTAATTCTATTTCTATTTCTAATTCTATTCTAATTCTAATTCTAATTCTAATTCTAATTCTAATTCTAATTCTATTCTAATTCTATTCTAATTCTAATTCTAATTCTATTCTAATTTTAATTCTATTCTAATTCTAATTCTATTCTAATTCTAATTCTATTCTAATTCTAATTCTAATTATATTCTAATTCTAATATAATTCTACTATAATTCTATTATAATTCTATTATAATTCTATTCTAATTCTAATTTTATTCTAATTCTATTCTAATTCTATTCTATTTCTAATTCTATTTCTAATTCTATTTCTAATTCTAATTCTAATTCTAATTCTATTCTAATTCTATTCTAATTCTATTCTAATTCTAAGTATATTCCAATTCTATTTCTAATTCTATTTCTAATTCCAATCTAATTCTAATTCTATTCTAATTCTATTCTAATTCTAATTCTATATCTAATTCTATTCTAATTCTAATTCTAATTCTATTCTAATTCTATTCTAATTCTATTCTATTTCTAATTCTAATTATATTCTATTTCTATTTCTAATTCTATTCTAATTCTATTCTAATTCTATTATAATTCTAATTCTATTCTAATTCTAATTCTATTTCTAATTTTATTTCTATTTCTATTTTTAATTCTATTTCTATTTCTATTTCTAATTCTATTCTAATTCTAATTCTAATTCTAATTCTATTCTAATTCTATTCTAATTATATTCTAATTCTAATTCTATTCTAATTCTATTTCTATTTCTAATTATATTCTAATTCTATTCTAATTCTATTCTAATTCTATTCTATTTCTAATTCTAATTCTATTCTATTTCTAATTCTAATTATATTCTAATTCTATTCTAATTCTAATTCTATTCTAATTCTAATTCTATTTCTAATTATATTTCTATTTCTATTTTTAATTCTAATTCTATTCTAATTCTAATTCTAATTCTATTCTAATTCTATTATAATTCTAATATAATTCTATTATAATTATATTCTAATTCTAATTCTAATTCTAATTCTAATTCTAATTCTAATTCTAATTCTAATTCTAATCTAATTCTAATTCTATTCTAATTCTTAGTCTATTCTAATTCTATTTCTAATTCTATTTCTAATTCTAATTTTAATTCTAATTCTAATCTAATTCTAATTCTATTCTAATTCTTAGTCTATTCTAATTATATTCTAATTCTATTTCTAATTCTATTTCTAATTCTAATTCTATTCTAATTCTAATTCTAATTCTATTTCTATTTCTAATTCTAATTCTATTCTAATTCTATTTCTAATTCTAATTCTATTCTAATTCTATTCTAATTCTATTCTAATTCTAATTCTAATTCTATTCTAAGTCTATTCTAATTCTATTTCTAATTCTATTTCTAATTCTAATTCTATTCTAATTCTAATTCTAATTCTAATTCTATTTCTATTTCTATTTCTATTTCTAATTCTAATTCTATTCTAATTCTATTTCTAATTCTATTTCTTTTCTAATTCTAATTCTAATTCTAATTCTAATTCTATTTCTATTTCTAATTCTAATTATATTCTAATTCTATTTCTAATTCTAATTCTATTCTAATTCTATTCTAATTCTAATTCTATTCTAATTCTATTCTAATTCTATTCTAATTCTAATTATAATTCTATTCTAATTCTAATTTTATTCTAATTCTATTTTAATTCTATTCTAATTCAATACTATTTCTAATTCTATTTCTAATTCTAATTCTAATTCTAATTCTATTCTAATTCTATTCTAATTCTATTCTAATTCTATTCTAATTCTAAGTATATTCTAATTCTATTTCTAATTCTATTTCTAATTCCAATCTAATTCTAATTCTATTCTAATTCTATTCTAATTCTATTCTAATTCTAATTCTATTCTAATTCTATTCTAATTCTAATTCTATTCTAATTCTATTCTAATTCTATTTCTAATTCTATTTCTAATTCTAATTCTAATTCTAATTCTAATCTAATTCTAATTCTATTCTAATTCTTACTCTATTCTAATTCTATTCTAATTTTATTTCTAATTCTAATTCTAATTCTAATTCTATTCTAATTCTAATTCTAATTCTATTTCTATTTCTAATTCTAATTCTATTCTAATTCTAATTCTAATTCTAATTCTAATTCTATTCTATTTCTAATTCTAATTCTAATTCTAATTATATTCTAATTCTATTCTAATTCTATTCTAATTCTATTCTAATTCTATTTCTAATTCTATTTCTAATTCTAATTCTAATTCTAATTCTAATTCTAATTCTATTCTAATTCTTACTCTATTCTAATTCTATTCTAATTCTATTTCTAATTATATTTCTAATTCTAATTCTATTCTAATTCTAATTCTAATTCTATTTCTATTTCTAATTCTAATTCTATTCTAATTCTAATTCTAATTCTAATTATATTCTATTTCTAATTCTATTTCTAATTCTAATTCTATTCTAATTCTATTCTAATTATATTCTAATTCTAATTCTATTCTAATTCTATTCTAATTCTATTTCTAATTCTAATTCTATTTCTAATTATATTTCTATTTCTATTTTTAATTCTAATTCTATTCTAATTCTAATTCTAATTCTATTCTAATTCTATTATAATTCTAATATAATTCTATTATAATTATATTATAATTCTAATTCTATTATAATTATATTCTAATTCTAATTCTATTATAATTCTATTCTAATTCTAATTCTATTCTAATTCTATTTTAATTCTATTCTAATTCTATTCTAATTCTATTCTAATTCTTATTCTAATTCTAATTCTATTCTAATTCTAATTCTATTTCTAATTATATTCTAATTCTATACTAATTCTATTCTAATTCTATTCTAATTCTAATTCTATTCTAATTCTATTCTAATTCTAATTCTATTCTAATTCTATTCTAATTCTATTTCTAATTCTATTTCTAATTCTAATTCTAATTCTAATTCTAATTCTAATTCTATTCTAATTCTATTTCTAATTCTAATTCTAATTCTAATTCTAATTCTATTCTAATTCTAATTCTATTCTAATTCTATTCTAATTCTATTTCTAATTCTATTTCTAATTCTAATTCTAATTCTAATTCTAATCTAATTCTAATTCTAATTCTATTCTAATTCTTACTCAATTCTAATTCTATTCTAATTCTATTCTAATTCTATTCTAATTCTATTCTAATTCTATTCTAATTCTAATTCTAATTCTATTCTATTTCTAATTTTAATTCTATTCTAATTCTATTCTAATTCTATTCTAATTCTAATTCTAATTCTATTCTAATTCTAATTCTAATTCTAATTCTATTTCTATTTCTAATTCTAATTCTATTCTAATTCTAATCCTATATCTAATTCTAATCTAATTCTAATTCTAATTCTATTCTAATTCTATTCTAATTTTAATTCTAATTCTATTCTATTTCTAATTCTAATTATATTCTAATTCTATTCTAATTCTAATTCTATTCTATTTCTATTTCTAATTATATTTCTATTTCTATTTTTAATTCTAATTCTATTCTATTCTAATTCTATTCTAATTCTAATTCTAATTCTATTCTATTTCTAATTCTAATTCTATTCTAATTCTATTCTAATTCTAATTCTAATTCTATTCTAATTCTAATTCTATTTCTAATTATATTTCTATTTCTATTTTTAATTCTAATTCTATTCTAATTCTAATTCTAATTCTATTCTAATTCTAATATAATTTTAATTCTAATTCTAATTCTATTCTATTTCTAATTCTAATCTAATTCTATTCTAATTATATTCTAATTCTATTCTAACTCTATTCTAATTCAAATTCTAATTTTAATTCAATTATAATTCTAATTCTATTTCTAATTATATTCTAATTCTATTCTAATTCTATTCTAATTCTATTATAATTCTAATTCTATTCTAATTCTAATTCTATTCTAATTCTATTCTAATTCTATTTCTAATTCTATTCTAATTCTAATTCTATATCTAATTCTAATTCTAATTATATTCTAATTCTATTCTAATTCTAATTCTAATTCTAATTCTAATTCTATTATAATTCTATTCTAATTCTATACTAATTCTAATTATATTCTAATTCTATTCTAATTCTAATTCTATTTCTAATTCTAATTCTAATTCTAATTCTAATTCTAATTCTATTTCTATTTCTAATTCTAATTCTATTTTAATTCTAATTCTATATCTAATTCTAATCTAATTCTAATTCTATTCTAATTCTAATTCTATTATAATTCTATTCTAATTCTATTCTATTTCTAATTCTAATTCTATTCTATTTCTAATTCTAATTCTATTCTAATTCTATTCTAATTCTAATTCTATTCTAATTCTAATTCTATTTCTATTTCTAATTATATTTCTATTTCTATTTTTAATTCTAATTCTATTCTATTCTAATTCTATTCTAATTCTATTATAATTCTAATTCTAATTCTATTCTATTTCTAATTCTAATTCTATTCTAATTCTATTCTAATTCTATTCTAATTCTAATTCTAATTCTATTCTAATTCTAATTCTATTTCTAATTATATTTCTATTTCTATTTTTAATTCTAATTCTATTCTAATTCTAATTCTAATTCTATTCTAATTCTAATATAATTTTAATTCTAATTCTAATTCTATTCTATTTCTAATTCTAATCTAATTCTATTCTAATTATATTCTAATTCTATTCTAACTCTATTCTAATTCTAATTCTAATTTTAATTCAATTATAATTCTAATTCTATTTCTAATTATATTCTAATTCTATTCTAATTCTATTCTAATTCTATTCTAATTCTATTATAATTCTAATTCTATTCTAATTCTAATTCTATTCTAATTCTATTCTAATTCTATTTCTAATTCTATTCTAATTCTAATTCTATATCTAATTCTAATTCTAATTATATTCTAATTCTATTCTAATTCTAATTCTAATTCTAATTCTAATTCTATTATAATTCTATTCTAATTCTATTATAATTCTAATTATATTCTAATTCTATTCTAATTCTACTCTAATTCTATTCTAATTCTAATTCTATTCTAATTCTAATTCTATTTCTAATTCTAATTCTAATTCTAATTCTAATTCTAATTCTATTTCTATTTCTAATTCTAATTCTATTCTAATTCTAATTCTATATCTAATTCTAATCTAATTCTAATTCTAATTCTATACTAATTCTAATTCTAATTCTATTATGTTTCTAATTCTAATTCTATTCTAATTCTATTCTAATTCTATTCTAATTCTAATTCTAATTCTAATTCTATTTCTAATTCTAATTCTATTTCTAATTATATTTCTATTTCTATTTTTAATTCTAATTCTATTCTATTCTAATTCTATTCTAATTCTATTCTAATTCTATTCTAATTCTATTCTAATTCTAATTCTAATTCTATTTCTATTTCTAATTCTAATTCTATTCTAATTCTAATTCTAATTCTAATTCTATTCTATTTCTAATTCTATTTCTAATTCTAATTCTATTCTAATACTATTCTAATTCTAATTCTAATTCTATTCTAATTCTATTTCTAATTCTAATTCTATTTCTAATTATATTTCTATTTCTATTTTTAATTCTAATTCTATTCTAATTCTAATTCTAATTCTATTCTAATTCTATTATAATTCTAATATAATTCTATTATAATTATATTCTAATTCTAATTCTATTATAATTCTATTCTAATTCTAATTCTATTCTAATTCTATTCTAATTCTATTCTAATTCTATTCTAATTCTATTCTAATTCTATTCTAATTCTAATTCTAATTCTAATTCTATTCTAATTCTAATTCTATTTCTAATTATATTCAAATTCTATACTAATTCTATTCTAATTCTATTCTAATTCTAATTCTATTCTAATTCTATTCTAATTCTAATTCTATTCTAATTCTATTCTAATTCTATTTCTAATTCTAATTCTAATTCTAATTCTATTCTAATTCTAATTCTAATTCTATTTCTATTTTTAATTCTAATTCTATTCTAATTCTAATTCTATTTCTATTCTAATTCTATTCTAATTCTAATATAATTTTAATTCTAATTCTAATTCTATTATATTTCTAATTCTATTCTAATTCTATTCTAATTCTAATTCTATTCTAATTCTATTTCTAATTCTGTTTCTAATTCTAATTCTAATTCTAATTCTAATCTAATTCTAATTCTATTTCTAATTCTATTTATAATTTTAACTCTATTCTAATTCTAATTCTAATTCTAATTCTATTCTAATTCTATTTCTAATTCTATTATAATTCTAATTCTATTCTAATTCTAATTCTATTCTAATTCTATTCTAATTCTATTTCTAATTCTATTCTAATTCTAATTCTATATCTAATTCTAATTCTAATTATATTCTAATTCTATTCTAATTCTAATTCTAATTCTAATTCTAATTCTATTATAATTCTATTCTAATTCTATACTAATTCTAATTATATTCTAATTCTATTCTAATTCTACTCTAATTCTATTCTAATTCTAATTCTATTCTAATTCTAATTCTATTTCTAATTCTAATTCTAATTCTAATTCTAATTCTATTTCTATTTCTAATTCTAATTCTATTCTAATTCTAATTCTATATCTAATTCTAATCTAATTCTAATTCTAATTCTATTCTAATTCTATTATAAATCTAATTCTAATTCTATTCTATTTCTAATTCTAATTCTATTCTAATTCTATTCTAATTCTAATTCTATTCTAATTCTAATTCTATTTCTATTTCTAATTATATTTCTATTTCTATTTTTAATTCTAATTCTATTCTATTCTAATTCTATTCTAATTCTATTATAATTCTAATTCTAATTCTATTCTATTTCTAATTCTAATTCTATTCTAATTCTATTCTAATTCTATTCTAATTCTAATTCTAATTCTATTCTAATTCTAATTCTATTTCTAATTATATTTCTATTTCTATTTTTAATTCTAATTCTATTCTAATTCTAATTCTAATTCTATTCTAATTCTAATATAATTTTAATTCTAATTCTAATTCTATTCTATTTCTAATTCTAATCTAATTCTATTCTAATTATATTCTAATTCTATTCTAACTCTATTCTAATTCTAATTCTAATTTTAATTCAATTATAATTCTAATTCTATTTCTAATTATATTCTAATTCTATTCTAATTCTATTCTAATTCTATTCTAATTCTATTATAATTCTAATTCTATTCTAATTCTAATTCTATTCTAATTCTATTCTAATTCTATTTCTAATTCTATTCTAATTCTAATTCTATATCTAATTCTAATTCTAATTATATTCTAATTCTATTCTAATTCTAATTCTAATTCTAATTCTAATTCTATTATAATTCTATTCTAATTCTATTATAATTCTAATTATATTCTAATTCTATTCTAATTCTACTCTAATTCTATTCTAATTCTAATTCTATTCTAATTCTAATTCTATTTCTAATTCTAATTCTAATTCTAATTCTAATTCTAATTCTATTTCTATTTCTAATTCTAATTCTATTCTAATTCTAATTCTATATCTAATTCTAATCTAATTCTAATTCTAATTCTATACTAATTCTAATTCTAATTCTATTATGTTTCTAATTCTAATTCTATTCTAATTCTATTCTAATTCTATTCTAATTCTAATTCTAATTCTAATTCTATTTCTAATTCTAATTCTATTTCTAATTATATTTCTATTTCTATTTTTAATTCTAATTCTATTCTATTCTAATTCTATTCTAATTCTATTCTAATTCTATTCTAATTCTAATTCTAATTCTATTTCTATTTCTAATTCTAATTCTATTCTAATTCTAATTCTAATTCTAATTCTATTCTATTTCTAATTCTATTTCTAATTCTAATTCTATTCTAATACTATTCTAATTCTAATTCTAATTCTATTCTAATTCTATTTCTAATTCTAATTCTATTTCTAATTATATTTCTATTTCTATTTTTAATTCTAATTCTATTCTAATTCTAATTCTAATTCTATTCTAATTCTATTATAATTCTAATATAATTCTATTATAATTATATTCTAATTCTAATTCTATTATAATTCTATTCTAATTCTAATTCTATTCTAATTCTATTCTAATTCTATTCTAATTCTATTCTAATTCTATTCTAATTCTATTCTAATTCTAATTCTAATTCTATTCTAATTCTAATTCTATTTCTAATTATATTCAAATTCTATACTAATTCTATTCTAATTCTATTCTAATTCTAATTCTATTCTAATTCTATTCTAATTCTAATTCTATTCAAATTCTATTCTAATTCTATTTCTAATTCTAATTCTAATTCTAATTCTATTCTAATTCTAATTCTATTTCTATTTCTATTTTTAATTCTAATTCTATTCTAATTCTTATTCTATTTCTATTCTAATTCTATTCTAATTCTAATATAATTTTAATTCTAATTCTAATTCTATTATATTTCTAATTCTATTCTAATTCTATTCTAATTCTAATTCTATTCTAATTCTATTTCTAATTCTGTTTCTAATTCTAATTCTAATTCTAATTCTAATCTAATTCTAATTCTATTTCTAATTCTATTTATAATTTTAACTCTATTCTAATTCTAATTCTAATTCTAATTCTATTTCTATTTCTAATTCTATTTCTAATTCTAATTCTATTCTAATACTATTCTAATTCTAATTCTAATTCTATTTCTAATTCTAATTCTATTTCTAATTATATTTCTATTTCTATTTTTAATTCTAATTCTGTTCTAATTCTAATTCTAATTCTATTCTAATTCTATTATAATTCTAATATAATTCTATTATAATTATATTCTAATTCTAATTCTATTATAATTATATTCTAATTATAATTCTATTCTAATTCTATTCTAATTCTATTCTAATTCTATTCTAATTCTATTCTAATTCTAATTCTAATTCTAATTCTAATTCTATTCTAATTCTAATTCTATTTCTAATTATATTCAAATTCTATACTAATTCTATTCTAATTCTATTTTAATTCTAATTCTATTCTAATTCTATTCTAATTCTAATTCTATTCTAATTCTATTTCTAATTCTATTTCTAATTCTAATTCTAATTCTAATTCTAATCTAATTCTAATTATATTCTAATTCTTACTCTATTCTAGTTCTATTCTAATTCTATTTCTAATTCTAATTCTAATTCTAATTCTATTCTAATTCTAATTCTAATTCTATTTCTATTTCTAATTCTAATTCTATTCTAATTCTAATTCTATTTCTATTCTAATTCTAATTCTAATTCTAATTCTAATTCTAATTATAATTCTAATTCTAATTCTATTCTAATTCTAATTCTATTCTAATTCTAATTATATTTCTAATTCTAATTCTATTTCTAATTATATTTCTATTTCTATTTTTAATTCTAATTCTATTCTATTCTAATTCTATTCTAATTATATTCTAATTCTAATTCTAATTCTATTCTATTTCTAATTCTAATTCTATTCTAATTCTATTCTAATTCTAATTCTATATCTAATTCTAATTCTAATTATATTCTAATTCTATTCTAATTTTATTCTAATTCTAATTCTAATTCTAATTCTATTTCTATTTCTAATTCTTATTCTATTCTAATTCTAATTCTAATTCTATTCTAATTCTATTCTAATTCTAATTCTAATTCTAATTCTAATTCTATTCTAATTCTAATTCTATTTCTAATTCTATTATAATTCTATTCTAATTCTAATTATATTCTAATTCTATTCTAATTCTATTCTAATTCTAATTCTATTCTAATTCTAATTCTATTTCTAATACTAATTCTAATTCTAATTCTAATTCTAATTCTATTTCTATTTCTAATTCTAATTCTATTTTAATTCTAATTCTATATCTAATTCTAATCTAATTCTAATTCTATTCTAATTCTATTCTAATTCTAATTCTAATTCTATTCTATTTCTAATTCTAATTCTATTTCTATTTCTAATTATATTTCTATTTCTATTTTTAATTCTAATTCTATTCTATTCTAATTCTATTCTAATTCTATTCTAATTCTAATTCTAATTCTATTCTATTTCTAATTCTAATTCTATTCTAATTCTATTCTAATTCTAATTCTAATTCTATTCTAATTCTAATTCTATTTCTAATTATATTTCTATTTCTATTTTTAATTCTAATTCTATTCTAATTCTAATTCTAATTCTATTCTAATTCTAATATAATTTTAATTCTAATTCTAATTCTATTCTATTTCTAATTCTAATCTAATTCTATTCTATTTATATTCTAATTCTATTCTAACTCTATTCTAATTCTAATTCTAATTTTAATTCAATTATAATTCTAATTCTATTTCTAATTATATTCTAATTCTATTCTAATTCTATTCTAATTCTATTCTAATTCTATTATAATTCTAATTCTATTCTAATTCTAATTCTATTCTAATTCTATTCTAATTCTATTTCTAATTCTATTCTAATTCTAATTCTAATTCTAATCTAATTCTAATTCTATTCTAATTCTTACTCTATTCTAATTCTATTCTAATTCTATTTCTAATTCTAATTCTAATTCTAATTCTATTCTAATTCTAATTCTAATTCTATTTCTATTTCTAATTCTAATTCTATTCTAATTCTAATTCTATTTCTATTCTAATTCTAATTCTAATTCTAATTATAATTATAATTCTAATTCTGATTATATTCTAATTCTATTTCTAATTATATTTCTATTTCTATTTTTAATTCTAATTCTATTCTATTCTAATTCTATTCTAATTATATTCTAATTCTAATTCTAATTCTATTCTATTTCTAATTCTAATTCTATTCTAATTCTATTCTAATTCTATTCTAATTCTAATTCTATATCTAATTCTAATTCTAATTATATTCTAATTCTATTCTAATTTTATTCTAATTCTAATTCTAATTCTAATTCTAATTCTATTTCTATTTCTAATTCTTATTCTATTCTAATTCTAATTCTAATTCTATTCTAATTCTATTCTAATTCTAATTCTAATTCTAATTCTAATTCTATTCTAATTCTAATTCTATTTCTAATTCTATTATAATTCTATTCTAATTCTAATTATATTCTAATTCTATTCTAATTCTATTCTAATTCTAATTCTATTCTAATTCTAATTCTATTTCTAATTCTAATTCTAATTCTAATTCTAATTCTAATTCTATTTCTATTTCTAATTCTAATTATATTCTAATTCTATTCTAATTCTAATTCTAATTCTAATATAATTCTATTCTAATTCTATTATAATTCTAATTATATTCTAATTCTATTCTAATTCTACTCTAATTCTATTCTAATTCTATTCTAATTCTAATTCTATTTCTAATTCTAATTCTAATTCGAATTCTAATTCTAATTCTATTTCTATTTCTAATTCTAATTCTATTCTAATTCTAATTCTATATCTAATTCTAATCTAATTCTAATTCTAATTCTATTCTAATTATAATTATAATTCTATTCTATTTCTAATTCTATTTCTATTCTAATTCTATTCTAATTCTATTCTAATTCTAATTCTAATTCTAATTCTATTTCTAATTCTAATTCTATTTCTAATTATATTTCTATTTCTATTTTTAATTCTAATTCTATTCTATTTCTAATTCTAATTCTGATTCTATTCTAATTCTATTATAATTCTAATCTAATTCTATTATAATTATATTCTAATTCTAATTCTAATTCTATTCTAATTCTATTATAATTCTAATAATTCTATTATAATTATATTCTAATTCTAATTCTATTCTAATTCTATTCTAATTCTATTCTAATTCTAATTCTAATTCTATTCTAATTCTAATTCTATTTCTAATTATATTCTAATTCTATACTAATTCTATTTTAATTCTATTCTAATTCTAATTCTATTCTAATTCTATTCTAATTCTAATTCTATTCTAATTCTATTCTAATTCTATTTCTAATTCTATTTCTAATTCTAATTCTAATTCTAATTCTAATTCTAATTTAATTCTAATTCTATTCTAATTCTTACTCTATTCTAATTCTATTCTAATTCTATTTCTAATTCTAATTCTAATTCTAATTCTATTCTAATTCTAATTCTAATTCTATTTCTATTTCTAATTCTAATTCTATTATAATTCTAATTCTAATTCTAATTCTAATTCTATTCTATTTCTAATTCTAATTCTAATTCTAATTCTATTCTAATTTTATTCTAATTCTATTCTATTTCTATTCTAATTCTATTCTAATTCTAATTCTATTTCTATTCTAATTCTAATTCTAATTCTAATTCTAATTATAATTCTAAT
Organism: Streptanthus diversifolius; assembly: GCA_039880935.1. NCBI lineage: Eukaryota > Viridiplantae > Streptophyta > Magnoliopsida > Brassicales > Brassicaceae > Streptanthus > Streptanthus diversifolius. The sequence continues at coordinate 504,408 of JAXGFM010000015.1, read as the reverse complement.
TCTAATTCTATTCTAATTCTAATTCTATTCTAATTCTAATTATATTTCTAATTCTAATTCTATTTCTAATTATATTTCTATTTCTATTTTTAATTCTAATTCTATTCTATTCTAATTCTATTCTAATTATATTCTAATTCTAATTCTAATTCTATTCTATTTCTAATTCTAATTCTATTCTAATTCTATTCTAATTCTATTCTAATTCTATACTAATTCTAATTCTAATTCTATTCTAATTCTAATTCTATTTCTAATTATATTTCTATTTCTATTTTTAATTCTAATTCTATTCTAATTCTAATTCTAATTCTATTCTAATTCTATTCTAATTCTATTCTAATTCTAATATAATTTTAATTCTAATTCTAATTCTATTATATTTCTAATTCTATTCTAATTCTATTCTAATTCTATTCTAATTCTATTCTAATTCTAATTCTAATTTTAATTGTATTATAATTCTAATTCTATTTCTAATTATATTCTAATTCTATTCTACTTCTATTCTAATTCTATTCTAATTCTAATTCTATTCTAATTCTATTCTAATTCTATTCTAATTCTATACTAATTCTAATTCTAATTCTATTCTAATTCTAATTCTATTTCTAATTATATTTCTATTTCTATTTTTAATTCTAATTCTATTCTAATTCTAATTCTAATTTTATTCTAATTCTATTCTAATTCTATTCTAATTCTAATATAATTTTAATTCTAATTCTAATTCTATTATATTTCTAATTCTATTCTAATTCTATTCTAATTCTATTCTAATTCTATTCTAATTCTATTCTAATTCTAATTCTAATTTTAATTGTATTATAATTCTAATTCTATTTCTAATTATATTCTAATTCTATTCTACTTATATTCTAATTCTATTCTAATTCTATTCTAATTCTATTCTAATTCTATTCTAATTCTATACTAATTCTAATTCTAATTCTATTTCTAATTCTAATTCTATTTCTAATTATATTTCTATTTCTATTTTTAATTCTAATTCTATTCTAATTCTAATTCTAATTATATTCTAATTCTATTATAATTCTAATATAATTCTATTATAATTATATTCTAATTCTAATTCTAATTCTATTCTAATTCTATTATAATTCTAATAATTCTATTATAATTATATTCTAATTCTAATTCTATTCTAATTCTATTCTAATTCTATTCTAATTCTAATTCTAATTCTATTCTAATTCTAATTCTATTTTTAATTATATTCTAATTCTATACTAATTCTATTTTAATTCTATTCTAATTCTAATTCTATTCTAATTCTATTCTAATTCTAATTCTATTCTAATTCTATTCTAATTCTATTTCTAATTCTATTTCTAATTCTAATTCTAATTCTAATCTAATTCTAATCTAATTCTAATTCTATTCTAATTCTATTCTATTTCTAATTCTAATTCTAATTCTAATTCTAATTCTAATTCTAATTCTATTCTAATTCTAATTCTATTTCTAATTATATTCTAATTCTATACTAATTCTATTCTAATTCTATTCTAATTCTAATTCTATTCTAATTCTATTCTAATTCTAATTCTATTCTAATTCTATTCTAATTCTATTTCTAATTATATTTCTAATTCTAATTCTAATTCTAATTCTAATCTAATTCTAATTCTATTCTAATTCTTACTCTATTCTAATTCTATTCTAATTCTGTTTTTAATTCTAATTCTAATTCTAATTCTAATTCTAATTCTATTTTAATTCTATTCTAATTCTATTTCTAATTCTATTTCTAATTCTAATTCTAATTCTAATTCTAATCTAATTCTAATTCTAATTCTATTCTAATTCTTACTCAATTCTATTTCTATTCTAATTCTATTCTAATTATATTCTAATTCTATTCTAATTCTATTCTAATTCTAATTCTAATTCTAATTCTATTCTAATTCTAATTCTATTTCTAATTATATTCAAATTCTATACTAATTCTATTCTAATTCTATTCTAATTTTAATTCTATTCTAATTCTATTCTAGTTCTATTCTAATTCTAATTCTATTCTAATTCTATTCTAATTCTATTTCTAATTCTATTTCTAATTCTAATTCTAATTCTAATTCTAATCTAATTCTAATTCTATTCTAATTCTTACTCTATTCTAATTCTATTCTAATTATATTTCTAATTCTAATTCTAATTCTAATTCTATTCTAATTCTAATTCTAATTCTATTTCTAATTCTAATTCTAATTCTATTCTAATTCTAATTCTATTTCTATTCTAATTCTAATTCTAATTCTAATTCTAATTATAATTCTAATTATAATTCTATTCTAATTCTAATTCTATTTTAATTCTAATTATATTTCTAATTCTAATTCTAGTTCTAATTATATTTCTATTTCTATTTTTAATTCTAATTCTATTCTATTCTAATTCTATTCTAATTATATTCTACTTCTAATTCTAATTCTATTCTATTTCTAATTCTAATTCTATTCTAATTCTATTCTAATTCTATTCTAATTCTATTCTAATTCTATTTCTAATTCTAATTCTATTTCTAATTATATTTCTATTTCTATTTTTAATTCTAATTCTATTCTATTCTAATTCTATTCTAATTATATTCTAATTCTATTCTAATTCTAATATAATTTTAATTCTAATTCTAATTCTATTATATTTCTAATTCTATTCTAATTCTATTCTAATTCTATTCTAATTCTATTTCTAATTCTAATTCTAATTCTAATTCTATTCTAATTCTAATTCTAATTCTATTTCTATTTCTATTTCTAATTCTAATTCTATTCTAATTCTATTCTAATTCTATTCTAATTCTATTCTAATTCTAATTCTAATTCTAATTCTAATTATATTTCTATTTCTATTTTTAATTCTATTTCTATTTCTAATTCTAATTCTATTCTAATTCTAATTCTAATTCTAATTCTATTCTAATTCTATTCTAATTATATTCTAATTCTATTCTAATTCTAATTCTAATTCTAATTCTAATTCTATTCTAATTCTAATTCTATTTCTAATTATATTCTAATTATATTCTAATTCTATTCTAATTCTAATTCTATTCTAATTCTAGTCTAATTCTAATTCTATTCTAAATCTATTCTAATTCTATTTCTAATTATATTTCTAATTCTAATTCTATTCTAATTCTAATTCTAATTCTATTTCTATTTCTAATTCTAATTCTATTCTAATTCTAATTCTAATTCTATTCTAATTCTACTCTAATTCTAATTCTATTCTAATTCTATTCTAATTCTATTTCTAATTCTAATTCTATTTCTAATTATATTTCTATTTCTATTTTTAATTCTAATTCTATTCTAATTCTAATTCTAATTCTATTCTAATTCTATTATAATTCTAATATAATTCTATTATAATTATATTCTAATTCTAATTCTATTATAATTCTATTCTAATTCTAATTCTATTCTAATTCTATTCTAATTCTATTCTAATTCTAATTCTAATTCTAATTCTATTCTAATTCTAATTCTATTTCTAATTATATTCTAATTCTATACTAATTCTATTCTAATTCTATTCTAATTCTAATTCTATTCTAATTCTATTCTAATTCTAATTCTATTCTAATTCTATTCTAATTCTATTTCTAATTATATTTCTAATTCTAATTCTAATTCTAATTCTAATCTAATTCTAATTCTATTCTAATTCTTACTCTATTCTAATTCTATTCTAATTCTGTTTCTAATTCTAATTCTAATTCTAATTCTAATTCTAATTCTATTTTAATTCTATTCTAATTCTATTTCTAATTCTATTTCTAATTCTAATTCTAATTCTAATTCTAATCTAATTCTAATTCTAATTCTATTCTAATTCTTACTCAATTCTAATTCTATTCTAATTCTATTCTAATTCTATTCTAATTCTATTCTAATTCTATTCTAATTCTAATTCTAATTCTAATTCTATTCTAATTCTAATTCTATTTCTAATTATATTCAAATTCTATACTAATTCTATTCTAATTCTATTCTAATTTTAATTCTATTCTAATTCTATTCTAATTCTATTCTAATTCTAATTCTATTCTAATTCTATTCTAATTCTATTTCTAATTCTATTTCTAATTCTAATTCTAATTCTAATTCTAATCTAATTCTAATTCTATTCTAATTCTTACTCTATTCTAATTCTATTCTAATTCTATTTCTAATTCTAATTCTAATTCTAATTCTATTCTAATTCTAATTCTAATTCTATTTCTAATTCTAATTCTAATTCTATTCTAATTCTAATTCTATTTCTATTCTAATTCTAATTCTAATTCTAATTCTAATTATAATTCTAATTATAATTCTATTCTAATTCTAATTCTATTTTAATTCTAATTATATTTCTAATTCTAATTCTATTTCTAATTATATTTCTATTTCTATTTTTAATTCTAATTCTATTCTATTCTAATTCTATTCTAATTATATTCTACTTCTAATTCTAATTCTATTCTATTTCTAATTCTAATTCTATTCTAATTCTATTCTAATTCTATTCTAATTCTATTCTAATTCTATTTCTAATTCTAATTCTATTTCTAATTATATTTCTATTTCTATTTTTAATTCTAATTCTATTCTATTCTAATTCTATTCTAATTATATTCTAATTCTATTCTAATTCTAATATAATTTTAATTCTAATTCTAATTCTATTATATTTCTAATTCTATTCTAATTCTATTCTAATTCTATTCTAATTCTAATTCTAATTTTAATTGTATTATAATTCTAATTCTATTTCTAATTATATTCTAATTCTATTATACTTCTATTCTAATTCTATTATAATTCTAATTCTATTCTAATTCTATTCTAATTCTAATTCTATTCTATTTCTATTCTAATTCTATTTCTAATTCTAATTCTATTTCTAATTATATTTCTATTTCTATTTTTAATTCTAATTCTATTCTAATTCTAATTCTGATTCTATTCTAATTCTATTATAATTCTAATATAATTCTATTATAATTATATTCTAATTCTAATTCTAATTCTATTCTAATTCTATTATAATTCTAATAATTCTATTATAATTATATTCTAATTCTAATTCTATTCTAATTCTATTCTAATTCTATTCTAATTCTAATTCTAATTCTAATTCTATTCTAATTCTAATTCTATTTCTAATTATATTCTAATTCTATACTAATTCTATTTTAATTCTATTCTAATTCTAATTCTATTCTAATTCTATTCTAATTCTAATTCTATTCTAATTCTATTTCTAATTCTATTTCTAATTCTAATTCTAATTCTAATTCTAATCTAATTCTAATTCTATTCTAATTCTATTCTAATTCTAATTCTATTCTAATTCTATTCTAATTCTAATTCTAATTCTAATTCTATTTCTAATTATATTTCTATTTCTATTTCTAATTCTAATTCTATTCTAATTCTAATTCTAATTCTAATTCTAATTCTAATTCTAATTCTAATTCTAATTCTAATTCTAATTCTAATTCTATTCTAATTCTATTCTAATTCTATTCTAATTCTATTCTAATTCTATTTCTAATTCTATTTCTAATTCTAATTCTAATTCTAATTCTAATTCTAATTCTAATTCTATTCTAATTCTTACTCTATTCTAATTCTATTCTAATTCTATTTCTAATTATATTTCTATTCTAATTCTAATTCTAATTCTATTTCTATTTCTAATTCTAATTCTATTCTAATTCTAATTCTAATTCTAATTCTATTCTATTTCTAATTCTATTTCTAATTCTAATTCTATTCTAATTCTATTCTAATTCTAATTCTATTCTAATTCTATTTCTAATTCTTACTCTATTCTAATTCTATTCTAATTCTATTTCTAATTATATTTCTATTCTAATTCTAATTCTAATTCTATTTCTATTTCTAATTCTAATTCTATTCTAATTCTAATTCTAATTCTAATTCTATTCTATTTCTAATTCTATTTCTAATTCTAATTCTATTCTAATTCTATTCTAATTCTAATTCTATTCTAATTCTATTCTAATTCTATTTCTAATTCTAATTCTATTCTAATTCTAATTCTAATTCTATTCTAATTCTATTATAATTCTAATATAATTCTAATTCTATTTCTAATTATATTTCTATTTCTATTTTTAATTCTAATTCTATTCTAATTCTAATTCTGATTCTATTCTAATTCTATTATAATTCTAATATAATTCTATTATAATTATATTCTAATTCTAATTCTAATTCTATTCTAATTCTATTATAATTCTAATAATTCTATTATAATTATATTCTAATTCTAATTCTATTCTAATTCTATTCTAATTCTATTCTAATTCTAATTCTAATTCTAATTCTATTCTAATTCTAATTCTATTTCTAATTATATTCTAATTCTATACTAATTCTATTTTAATTCTATTCTAATTCTAATTCTATTCTAATTCTATTCTAATTCTAATTCTATTCTAATTCTATTTCTAATTCTATTTCTAATTCTAATTCTAATTCTAATTCTAATCTAATTCTAATTCTATTCTAATTCTATTCTAATTCTAATTCTATTCTAATTCTATTCTAATTCTAATTCTAATTCTAATTCTATTTCTAATTATATTTCTATTTCTATTTCTAATTCTAATTCTATTCTAATTCTAATTCTAATTCTAATTCTAATTCTAATTCTATTCTAATTCTAATTCTAATTCTAATTCTAATTCTATTCTAATTCTATTCTAATTCTATTCTAATTCTATTCTAATTCTATTTCTAATTCTATTTCTAATTCTAATTCTAATTCTAATTCTAATTCTAATTCTAATTCTATTCTAATTCTTACTCTATTCTAATTCTATTCTAATTCTATTTCTAATTATATTTCTATTCTAATTCTAATTCTAATTCTATTTCTATTTCTAATTCTAATTCTATTCTAATTCTAATTCTAATTCTAATTCTATTCTATTTCTAATTCTATTTCTAATTCTAATTCTATTCTAATTCTATTCTAATTCTAATTCTATTCTAATTCTATTTCTAATTCTTACTCTATTCTAATTCTATTCTAATTCTATTTCTAATTATATTTCTATTCTAATTCTAATTCTAATTCTATTTCTATTTCTAATTCTAATTCTATTCTAATTCTAATTCTAATTCTAATTCTATTCTATTTCTAATTCTATTTCTAATTCTAATTCTATTCTAATTCTATTCTAATTCTAATTCTATTCTAATTCTATTCTAATTCTATTTCTAATTCTAATTCTATTCTAATTCTAATTCTAATTCTATTCTAATTCTATTATAATTCTAATATAATTCTATTATAATTATATTCTAATTCTAATTCTATTATAATTCTATTCTAATTCTAATTCTATTCTAATTCTATTCTAATTCTATTCTAATTCTATTCTAATTCTAATTCTAATTCTATTTCTATTTCTATTTCTAATTCTATTCTAATTCTAATTCTAATTCTAATTCTAATTCTATTCTATTTCTAATTCTAATTCTATTCTAATTCTACTCTAATTCTAATTCTATTCTAATTCTATTCTAATTCTATTTCTAATTCTAATTCTATTTCTAATTATATTTCTATTTCTATTTTTAATTCTAATTCTATTCTAATTCTAATTCTAATTCTATTCTAATTCTATTATAATTCTAATATAATTCTATTATAATTATATTCTAATTCTAATTCTATTATAATTCTATTCTAATTCTAATTCTATTCTAATTCTATTCTAATTCTATTCTAATTCTAATTCTAATTCTAATTCTATTCTAATTCTAATTCTATTTCTAATTATATTCTAATTCTATACTAATTCTATTCTAATTCTATTCTAATTCTAATTCTATTCTAATTCTATTCTAATTCTAATTCTATTCTAATTCTATTCTAATTCTATTTCTAATTATATTTCTAATTCTAATTCTAATTCTAATTCTAATCTAATTCTAATTCTATTCTAATTCTTACTCTATTCTAATTCTATTCTAATTCTGTTTCTAATTCTAATTCTAATTCTAATTCTAATTCTAATTCTATTTTAATTCTATTCTAATTCTATTTCTAATTCTATTTCTAATTCTAATTCTAATTCTAATTCTAATTCTAATTCTAATCTAATTCTAATTCTAATTCTATTCTAATTCTTACTCAATTCTAATTCTATTCTAATTCTATTCTAATTCTATTCTAATTCTATTCTAATTCTATTCTAATTCTATTCTAATTCTAATTCTAATTCTAATTCTATTCTAATTCTAATTCTATTTCTAATTATATTCAAATTCTATACTAATTCTATTCTAATTCTATTCTAATTTTAATTCTATTCTAATTCTATTCTAATTCTATTCTAATTCTAATTCTATTCTAATTCTATTCTAATTCTATTTCTAATTCTATTTCTAATTCTAATTCTAATTCTAATTCTAATCTAATTCTAATTCTATTCTAATTCTTACTCTATTCTAATTCTATTCTAATTCTATTTCTAATTCTAATTCTAATTCTAATTCTATTCTAATTCTAATTCTAATTCTATTTCTAATTCTAATTCTAATTCTATTCTAATTCTAATTCTATTTCTATTCTAATTCTAATTCTAATTCTAATTCTAATTCTAATTATAATTCTAATTATAATTCTATTCTAATTCTAATTCTATTTTAATTCTAATTATATTTCTAATTCTAATTCTATTTCTAATTATATTTCTATTTCTATTTTTAATTCTAATTCTATTCTATTCTAATTCTATTCTAATTATATTCTACTTCTAATTCTAATTCTATTCTATTTCTAATTCTAATTCTATTCTAATTCTATTCTAATTCTATTCTAATTCTATTCTAATTCTATTTCTAATTCTAATTCTATTTCTAATTATATTTCTATTTCTATTTTTAATTCTAATTCTATTCTATTCTAATTCTATTCTAATTATATTCTAATTCTATTCTAATTCTAATATAATTTTAATTCTAATTCTAATTCTATTATATTTCTAATTCTATTCTAATTCTATTCTAATTCTATTCTAATTCTATTCTAATTCTAATTCTAATTTTAATTGTATTATAATTCTAATTCTATTTCTAATTATATTCTAATTCTATTATACTTCTATTCTAATTCTATTATAATTCTAATTCTATTCTAATTCTATTCTAATTCTAATTCTATTCTATTTCTATTCTAATTCTATTTCTAATTCTAATTCTATTTCTAATTATATTTCTATTTCTATTTTTAATTCTAATTCTATTCTAATTCTAATTCTGATTCTATTCTAATTCTATTATAATTCTAATATAATTCTATTATAATTATATTCTAATTCTAATTCTAATTCTATTCTAATTCTATTATAATTCTAATAATTCTATTATAATTATATTCTAATTCTAATTCTATTCTAATTCTATTCTAATTCTATTCTAATTCTAATTCTAATTCTAATTCTATTCTAATTCTAATTCTATTTCTAATTATATTCTAATTCTATACTAATTCTATTTTAATTCTATTCTAATTCTAATTCTATTCTAATTCTATTCTAATTCTAATTCTATTCTAATTCTATTTCTAATTCTATTTCTAATTCTAATTCTAATTCTAATTCTAATCTAATTCTAATTCTATTCTAATTCTATTCTAATTCTAATTCTATTCTAATTCTATTCTAATTCTAATTCTAATTCTAATTCTATTTCTAATTATATTTCTATTTCTATTTCTAATTCTAATTCTATTCTAATTCTAATTCTAATTCTAATTCTAATTCTAATTCTATTCTAATTCTAATTCTAATTCTAATTCTAATTCTATTCTAATTCTATTCTAATTCTATTCTAATTCTATTCTAATTCTATTTCTAATTCTATTTCTAATTCTAATTCTAATTCTAATTCTAATTCTAATTCTAATTCTATTCTAATTCTTACTCTATTCTAATTCTATTCTAATTATATTTCTAATTATATTTCTATTCTAATTCTAATTCTAATTCTATTTCTATTTCTAATTCTAATTCTATTCTAATTCTAATTCTAATTCTAATTCTATTCTATTTCTAATTCTATTTCTAATTCTAATTCTATTCTAATTCTATTCTAATTCTAATTCTATTCTAATTCTATTTCTAATTCTTACTCTATTCTAATTCTATTCTAATTCTATTTCTAATTATATTTCTATTCTAATTCTAATTCTAATTCTATTTCTATTTCTAATTCTAATTCTATTCTAATTCTAATTCTAATTCTAATTCTATTCTATTTCTAATTCTATTTCTAATTCTAATTCTATTCTAATTCTATTATAATTCTAATTCTATTCTAATTCTATTCTAATTCTAATTCTATTCTATTTCTATTCTAATTCTATTTCTAATTCTAATTCTATTTCTAATTATATTTCTATTTCTATTTTTAATTCTAATTCTATTCTAATTCTAATTCTGATTCTATTCTAATTCTATTATAATTCTAATATAATTCTATTATAATTATATTCTAATTCTAATTCTAATTCTATTCTAATTCTATTATAATTCTAATAATTCTATTATAATTATATTCTAATTCTAATTCTATTCTAATTCTATTCTAATTCTATTCTAATTCTAATTCTAATTCTAATTCTATTCTAATTCTAATTCTATTTCTAATTATATTCTAATTCTATACTAATTCTATTTTAATTCTATTCTAATTCTAATTCTATTCTAATTCTATTCTAATTCTAATTCTATTCTAATTCTATTTCTAATTCTATTTCTAATTCTAATTCTAATTCTAATTCTAATCTAATTCTAATTCTATTCTAATTCTATTCTAATTCTAATTCTATTCTAATTCTATTCTAATTCTAATTCTAATTCTAATTCTATTTCTAATTATATTTCTATTTCTATTTCTAATTCTAATTCTATTCTAATTCTAATTCTAATTCTAATTCTAATTCTAATTCTATTCTAATTCTAATTCTAATTCTAATTCTAATTCTATTCTAATTCTATTCTAATTCTATTCTAATTCTATTCTAATTCTATTTCTAATTCTATTTCTAATTCTAATTCTAATTCTAATTCTAATTCTAATTCTAATTCTATTCTAATTCTTACTCTATTCTAATTCTATTCTAATTATATTTCTAATTATATTTCTATTCTAATTCTAATTCTAATTCTATTTCTATTTCTAATTCTAATTCTATTCTAATTCTAATTCTAATTCTAATTCTATTCTATTTCTAATTCTATTTCTAATTCTAATTCTATTCTAATTCTATTCTAATTCTAATTCTATTCTAATTCTATTTCTAATTCTTACTCTATTCTAATTCTATTCTAATTCTATTTCTAATTATATTTCTATTCTAATTCTAATTCTAATTCTATTTCTATTTCTAATTCTAATTCTATTCTAATTCTAATTCTAATTCTAATTCTATTCTATTTCTAATTCTATTTCTAATTCTAATTCTATTCTAATTCTATTCTAATTCTAATTCTATTCTAATTCTATTCTAATTCTATTTCTAATTCTAATTCTATTCTAATTCTAATTCTAATTCTATTCTAATTCTATTATAATTCTAATATAATTATATTCTAATTCTAATTCTATTATAATTCTATTCTAATTCTAATTCTATTCTAATTCTATTCTAATTCTATTCTAATTCTAATTCTAATTCTAATTCTATTCTAATTATAATTCTATTTCTAATTATATTCTAATTCTATACTAATTCTATTCTAATTCTATTCTAATTCTAATTCTATTCTAATTCTGTTCTAATTCTAATTCTATTCTAATTCTATTCTAATTCTATTTCTAATTATATTCTAATTCTATTCTAATTCTAATTCTATTCTAATTCTATTCTAATTCTAATTCTATTCTAATTCTATTCTAATTCTATTTCTAATTATATTTCTAATTCTAATTCTAATTCTAATTCTAATCTAATTCTAATTCTATTCTAATTCTTACTCTATTCTAATTCTATTCTAATTCTGTTTCTAATTCTAATTCTAATTCTAATTCTAATTATAATTCTAATTCTATTTTAATTCTATTCTAATTCTATTTCTAATTCTATTTCTAATTCTAATTCTAATTCTAATTCTAATCTAATTCTAATTCTAATTTTATTCTAATTCTTACTCAATTCTAATTCTATTCTAATTCTATTCTAATTCTATTCTAATTCTATTCTAATTCTATTCTAATTCTATTTTAATTCTAATTCTAATTCTATTCTATTTCTAATTTTAATTCTATTCTAATTCTATTCTAATTCTATTCTAATTCTAATTCTATTCTAATTCTAATTCTATTTCTAATTATATTTCTATTTCTATTTTTAATTCTAATTCTATTCTAATTCTAATTCTAATTCTATTCTAATTCTATTATAATTATATTCTAATTCTAATTCTATTCTAATTCTATTCTAATTCTATTCTAATTCTAATTCTATTTCTATTTCTAATTCTAATTCTATTCTAATTCTAATTCTAATTCTAATTCTATTCTATTTCTAATTCTATTTCTAATTCTAATTCTATTCTAATTCTATTCTAATTCTAATTCTAATTCTATTCTAATTCTATTTCTAATTCTAATTCTATTTCTAATTATATTTCTATTTCTATTTTTAATTTTAATTCTATTATAATTCTAATTCTAATTCTATTCTAATTCTATTATAATTCTAATATAATTCGATTATAATTATATTCTAATTCTAATTCTATTCTAATTCTATTCTAATTCTAATTCTATTCTAATTATATTCTAATTCTATTCTAATTCTATTCTAATTCTATTCTAATTCTAATTCTAATTCTATTCTAATTCTAATTTTATTTCTAATTATATTCAAATTCTATACTAATTCTATTCTAATTCTATTCTAATTCTATTCTAATTCTAATTCTATTCTAATTCTATTCTAATTCTATTTCTAATTCTATTTCTAATTCTAATTCCAATTCTAATTCTAATCTAATTCTAATTCTATTCTAATTCTTACTCTATTCTAATTCTATTCAAATTCTATTTCTAATTCTAATTCTAATTCTATTCTAATTCTAATTCTAATTCTATTTCTATTTCTAATTTTAATTCTATTATAATTCTAATTCTATTTCTATTCTAATTCTAATTCTAATTCTAATTTTAATTATAATTATAATTCTAATTCTATTCTAATTCTAATTATATTTCTAATTCTAATTCTATTTCTAATTATATTTCTATTTCTATTTTTAATTCTAATTCTATTCTATTCTAATTCTATTCTAATTCTATTCTAATTCTAATTCTAATTCTATTTCTATTTCTAATTCTAATTCTATTCTAATTCTAATTCTAATTCTAATTCTATTCTATTTCTAATTCTATTTCTAATTCTAATTCTATTCTAATTCTATTCTAATTCTATTCTAATTCTAATTATATTCTAATTCTATTCTAATTCTATTTCTAATTCTAATTCTATTTCTAATTATATTTCTATTTCTATTTTTAATTCTAATTCTATTCTAATTCTAATTCTAATTCTAATTCTATTCTAATTCTATTATAATTCTAATATAATTCTATTATAATTATATTCTAATTCTAATTCTAATTCTATTCTAATTCTATTATAATTCTAATATAATTCTATTATAATTATATTCTAATTCTAATTCTATTCTAATTCTATTCTAATTCTAATTCTAATTCTATTCTAATTCTAATTCTATTTCTAATTATATTCTAATTCTATACTAATTCTATTCTAATTCTATTCTAATTCTAATTCTATTCTAATTCTAATTCTAATTCTAATTCTATTCTAATTCTATTCTAATTCTATTTCTAATTCTAATTATAATTCTAATTCTAATTCTATTCTAATTCTAATTCTAATTCTATTTCTAATTCTAATTCTAATTCTATTCTAATTCTAATTCTAATTCTAATTCTAATTCTATTCTATTTCTAATTATAATTCTAATTCTAATTCTATTCTAATTCTATTCTAATTCTATTCTAATTCTATTTCTAATTCTATTTCTAATTCTAATTCTAATTCTAATCTAATTCTAATTCTATTCTATTTCTATTTCTAATTCTATTCTAATTCTATTCTAATTCTATTCTAATTCTATTCTAATTATAATTCTAATTCTAATTCTATTCTAATTCTAATTCTATTTCTAATTATATTCAAATTCTATACTAATTCTATTCTAATTCTATTCTAATTTTAATTCTATTCTAATTCTATTCTAATTCTAATTCTATTCTAATTCTATTCTAATTCTATTTCTAATTCTATTTTTAATTCTAATTCTAATTCTAATCTAATTCTAATTCTATTCTAATTCTTACTCTATTCTAATTCTATTCTAATTCTATTTCTAATTCTAATTCTAATTCTATTCTAATTCTAATTCTAATTCTATTTCTATTTCTAATTCTAATTCTATTCTAATTCTAATTCTATTTCTATTCTAATTCTAATTCTAATTCTAATTATAATTCTAATTCTAATTCTATTCTAATTCTAATTCTATTCTAATTCTAATTATTTTTCTAATTCTAATTCTATTTCTAATTATATTTTTATTTCTATTTTTAATTCTAATTCTATTCTATTCTAATTCTATTCTAATTATATTCTAATTCTAATTCTAATTCTATTCTATTTCTAATTCTAATTCTATTCTAATTCTATTCTAATTCTATACTAATTCTAATTCTAATTCTATTCTAATTCTAATTCTATTTCTAATTCTATTTCTATTTCTATTTTTAATTCTAATTCTATTCTAATTCTAATTCTAATTCTATTCTAATTCTATTCTAATTCTATTCTAATTCTAATATAATTTTAATTCCAATTCTAATTCTATTATATTTCTAATTCTATTCTAATTCTATTCTAATTATATTCTAATTTTATTCTAATTCTATTCTAATTCTAATTCTAATTTTAATTGTATTATAATTCTAATTCTATTTCTAATTATATTCTAATTCTATTCTACTTCTATTCTATTTCTATTATAATTCTAATTCTATTCTAATTCTATTCTAATTCTAATTCTATTCTAATTCTATTCTAATTCTATTTCTAATTCTAATTCTAATTCTATTCTAATTCTAATTCTATTTCTAATTATATTCAAATTCTATACTAATTCTATTCTAATTCTATTCTAATTCTATTCTAATTCTATTCTAATTCTAATTCTATTCTAATTCTATTCTAATTCTATTTCTAATTCTATTTCTAACTCTAATTCTAATTCTAATTCTAATCTAATTCTAATTCTATTCTAATTCTTACTCTATTCTAATTCTATTCAAATTCTATTTCTAATTCTAATTCTAATTCTAATTCTATTCTAATTCTAATTCTAATTCTATTTCTATTTCTAATTTTAATTCTATTATAATTTTAATTCTATTTCTATTCTAATTCTAATTCTAATTCTAATTTTAATTATAATTATAATTCTAATTCTATTCTAATTCTAATTATATTTCTAATTCTAATTCTATTTCTAATTATATTTCTATTTCTATTTTTAATTCTAATTCTATTCTATTCTAATTCTATTCTAATTCTATTCTAATTCTAATTCTAATTCTATTTCTATTTCTAATTCTAATTCTATTCTAATTCTAATTCTAATTCTAATTCTATTCTATTTCTAATTCTATTTCTAATTCTAATTCTATTCTAATTCTATTCTAATTCTAATTCTATTCTAATTCTATTCTAATTCTATTTCTAATTCTAATTCTATTTCTAATTATATTTCTATTTCTATTTTTAATTCTAATTCTATTCTAATTCTAATTCTAATTCTATTTTAATTCTATTATAATTCTAATATAATTCTATTATAATTATATTCTAATTCTAATTCTATTATAATTCTATTCTAATTCTAATTCTATTCTAATTCTATTATAATTCTATTCTAATTCTATTCTAATTCTATTCTAATTCTAATTCTAATTCTAATTCTATTCTAATTCTAATTCTATTTCTAATTATATTCTAATTCTATACTAATTCTATTCTAATTCTATTCTAATTCTAATTCTATTCTAATTCTATTCTAATTATAATTCTATTATAATTCTATTCTAATTCTATTTCTAATTCTACTTCTAATTCTATTTCTAATTCTAATTCTAATTCTAATTCTAATTCAATTCTAATTCTAATTCTATTCTAATTCTATTCTAATTCTATTTCTAATTCTATTTCTAATTCTAATTCTAATTCTAATTCTAATTCTATTCTAATTCTTACTCAATTCTAACTCTATTCTAATTCTATTCTAATTCTATTCTAATTCTATTTTAATTCTAATTCTAATTCTATTCTATTTCTAATTCTAATTCTATTCTAATTCTATTCTAATTCTATTCTAATTCTATTCTAATTCTAATTCTAATTCTATTCTAATTCTAATTCTATTTCTAATTATATTTCTATTTCTATTTTTAATTCTAATTCTATTCTAATTCTAATTCTAATTATATTATAATTCTATTATAATTCTAATATAATTCTATTATAATTATATTCTAATTCTAATTCTATTCTAATTCTATTATAATTCTATTCTAATTCTAATTCTATTTCTATTTCTATTTCTAATTCTAATTCTAATTCTATTCTAATTCTATTCTAATTCTATTATAATTCTAATTCTATTGTAATTCTAATTCTATTCTAATTCTATTCTAATTCTATTCTAATTCTAATTCTAATTCTAATTCTATTTTAATTCTAATTCTATTTCTAATTATATTCTAATTCTAATTCTAATTCTAATTCTAATTCTAATTCTATTTTAATTCTATTCTAATTCTATTTCTAATTATATTTCTAATTCTAATTCTAATTCTAATTCTAATCTAATTCTAATTCTATTCTAATTCTTACTCTATTCTAATTCTATTCTAATTCTGTTTCTAATTCTAATTCTAATTCTAATTCTAATTCTAATTCTATTTTAATTCTATTCTAATTCTATTTCTAATTCTATTTCTAATTCTAATTCTAATTCTAATTCTAATCTAATTCTAATTCTAATTCTATTCTAATTCTTACTCAATTCTAATTCTATTCTAATTCTATTCTAATTCTATTCTAATTCTATTCTAATTCTATTCTAATTCTATTCTAATTCTATTCTAATTCTATTCTAATTCTAATTCTATTCTATTTCTAATTTTAATTCTATTCTAATTCTATTCTAATTCTGTTCTAATTCTAATTCTAATTCTATTCTAATTCTAATTCTATTTCTAATTATATTTCTATTTCTATTTTTAATTCTAATTCTATTCTAATTCTAATTCTAATTCTATTCTAATTCTATTATAATTATATTCTAATTCTAATTCTATTCTAATTCTTTTCTAATTCTATTCTAATTCTAATTCTATTTCTATTTCTAATTCTAATTCTATTCTAATTCTAATTCTAATTCTAATTCTATTCTATTTCTAATTCTATTTCTAATTCTAATTCTATTCTAATTCTATTCTAATTCTAATTCTAATTCTATTCTAATTCTATTTCTAATTCTAATTCTATTTCTAATTATATTTCTATTTCTATTTTTAATTCTAATTCTATTATAATTCTAATTCTAATTCTATTCTAATTCTATTATAATTCTAATATAATTCGATTATAATTATATTCTAATTCTAATTCTATTCTAATTCTATTCTAATTCTAATTCTATTCTAATTATATTCTAATTCTATTCTAATTCTATTCTAATTCTATTCTAATTCTAATTCTAATTCTAATTCTATTCTAATTCTAATTCTATTTCTAATTATATTCAAATTCTATACTAATTCTATTCTAATTCTATTCTAATTCTATTCTAATTCTAATTCTATTCTAATTCTATTCTAATTCTATTTCTAATTCTATATCTAATTCTAATTCTAATTCTAATTCTAATCTAATTCTAATTCTATTCTAATTCTTACTCTATTCTAATTCTATTCAAATTCTATTTCTAATTTTAATTCTATTATATTTTTAATTCTATTTCTATTCTAATTCTAATTCTAATTCTAATTTTAATTCTAATTCTAATTCTAATTCTATTCTAATTCTAATTATATTTCTAATTCTAATTCTATTTCTAATTATATTTCTATTTCTATTTTTAATTCTAATTCTATTCTAATTCTATTCTAATTCTAATTCTAATTTTAATTGTATTATAATTCTAATTCTATTTCTAATTATATTCTAATTCTATTCTACTTCTATTCTATTTCTATTATAATTCTAATTCTATTCTAATTCTATTCTAATTCTAATTCTATTCTAATTCTATTCTAATTCTATTTCTAATTCTAATTCTAATTCTATTCTAATTCTAATTCTATTTCTAATTATATTCAAATTCTATACTAATTCTATTCTAATTCTATTCTAATTCTATTCTAATTCTATTCTAATTCTAATTCTATTCTAATTCTATTCTAATTCTATTTCTAATTCTATTTCTAACTCTAATTCTAATTCTAATTCTAATCTAATTCTAATTCTATTCTAATTCTTACTCTATTCTAATTCTATTCAAATTCTATTTCTAATTCTAATTCTAATTCTAATTCTATTCTAATTCTAATTCTAATTCTATTTCTATTTCTAATTTTAATTCTATTATAATTTTAATTCTATTTCTATTCTAATTCTAATTCTAATTCTAATTTTAATTATAATTATAATTCTAATTCTATTCTAATTCTAATTATATTTCTAATTCTAATTCTATTTCTAATTATATTTCTATTTCTATTTTTAATTCTAATTCTATTCTATTCTAATTCTATTCTAATTCTATTCTAATTCTAATTCTAATTCTATTTCTATTTCTAATTCTAATTCTATTCTAATTCTAATTCTAATTCTAATTCTATTCTATTTCTAATTCTATTTCTAATTCTAATTCTATTCTAATTCTATTCTAATTCTATTCTAATTCTAATTCTATTCTAATTCTATTCTAATTCTATTTCTAATTCTAATTCTATTTCTAATTATATTTCTATTTCTATTTTTAATTCTAATTCTATTCTAATTCTAATTCTAATTCTATTTTAATTCTATTATAATTCTAATATAATTCTATTATAATTATATTCTAATTCTAATTCTATTATAATTCTATTCTAATTCTAATTCTATTCTAATTCTATTATAATTCTATTCTAATTCTATTCTAATTCTATTCTAATTCTAATTCTAATTCTAATTCTATTCTAATTCTAATTCTATTTCTAATTATATTCTAATTCTATACTAATTCTATTCTAATTCTATTCTAATTCTAATTCTATTCTAATTCTATTCTAATTATAATTCTATTATAATTCTATTCTAATTCTATTTCTAATTCTACTTCTAATTCTATTTCTAATTCTAATTCTAATTCTAATTCTAATTCAATTCTAATTCTAATTCTATTCTAATTCTATTCTAATTCTATTTCTAATTCTATTTCTAATTCTAATTCTAATTCTAATTCTAATTCTATTCTAATTCTTACTCAATTCTAACTCTATTCTAATTCTATTCTAATTCTATTCTAATTCTATTTTAATTCTAATTCTAATTCTATTCTATTTCTAATTCTAATTCTATTCTAATTCTATTCTAATTCTATTCTAATTCTATTCTAATTCTAATTCTAATTCTATTCTAATTCTAATTCTATTTCTAATTATATTTCTATTTCTATTTTTAATTCTAATTCTATTCTAATTCTAATTCTAATTATATTATAATTCTATTATAATTCTAATATAATTCTATTATAATTATATTCTAATTCTAATTCTATTCTAATTCTATTATAATTCTATTCTAATTCTAATTCTATTTCTATTTCTATTTCTAATTCTAATTCTAATTCTATTCTAATTCTATTCTAATTCTATTATAATTCTAATTCTATTGTAATTCTAATTCTATTCTAATTCTATTCTAATTCTATTCTAATTCTAATTCTAATTCTAATTCTATTTTAATTCTAATTCTATTTCTAATTATATTCTAATTCTAATTCTAATTCTAATTCTAATTCTAATTCTATTTTAATTCTATTCTAATTCTATTTCTAATTATATTTCTAATTCTAATTCTAATTCTAATTCTAATCTAATTCTAATTCTATTCTAATTCTTACTCTATTCTAATTCTATTCTAATTCTGTTTCTAATTCTAATTCTAATTCTAATTCTAATTCTAATTCTATTTTAATTCTATTCTAATTCTATTTCTAATTCTATTTCTAATTCTAATTCTAATTCTAATTCTAATCTAATTCTAATTCTAATTCTATTCTAATTCTTACTCAATTCTAATTCTATTCTAATTCTATTCTAATTCTATTCTAATTCTATTCTAATTCTATTCTAATTCTATTTTAATTCTAATTCTAATTCTATTCTATTTCTAATTTTAATTCTATTCTAATTCTATTCTAATTCTGTTCTAATTCTAATTCTAATTCTATTCTAATTCTAATTCTATTTCTAATTATATTTCTATTTCTATTTTTAATTCTAATTCTATTCTAATTCTAATTCTAATTCTATTCTAATTCTATTATAATTATATTCTAATTCTAATTCTATTCTAATTCTTTTCTAATTCTATTCTAATTCTAATTCTATTTCTATTTCTAATTCTAATTCTATTCTAATTCTAATTCTAATTCTAATTCTATTCTATTTCTAATTCTATTTCTAATTCTAATTCTATTCTAATTCTATTCTAATTCTAATTCTAATTCTATTCTAATTCTATTTCTAATTCTAATTCTATTTCTAATTATATTTCTATTTCTATTTTTAATTCTAATTCTATTATAATTCTAATTCTAATTCTATTCTAATTCTATTATAATTCTAATATAATTCGATTATAATTATATTCTAATTCTAATTCTATTCTAATTCTATTCTAATTCTAATTCTATTCTAATTATATTCTAATTCTATTCTAATTCTATTCTAATTCTATTCTAATTCTAATTCTAATTCTAATTCTATTCTAATTCTAATTCTATTTCTAATTATATTCAAATTCTATACTAATTCTATTCTAATTCTATTCTAATTCTATTCTAATTCTAATTCTATTCTAATTCTATTCTAATTCTATTTCTAATTCTATATCTAATTCTAATTCTAATTCTAATTCTAATCTAATTCTAATTCTATTCTAATTCTTACTCTATTCTAATTCTATTCAAATTCTATTTCTAATTCTAATTCTAATTCTAATTCTATTCTAATTCTAATTCTAATTCTATTTCTATTTCTAATTTTAATTCTATTATATTTTTAATTCTATTTCTATTCTAATTCTAATTCTAATTCTAATTTTAATTCTAATTCTAATTCTAATTCTATTCTAATTCTAATTATATTTCTAATTCTAATTCTATTTCTAATTATATTTCTATTTCTATTTTTAATTCTAATTCTATTCTATTCTAATTCTATTCTAATTCTATTCTAATTCTAATTCTAATTCTATTTCTATTTCTAATTCTAATTCTATTCTAATTCTAATTCTAATTCTAATTCTATTCTATTTCTAATTCTATTTCTAATTCTAATTCTATTCTAATTCTATTCTAATTCTATTCTAATTCTAATTCTATTCTAATTCTATTCTAATTCTATTTCTAATTCTAATTCTATTTCTAATTATATTTCTATTTCTATTTTTAATTCTAATTCTATTCTAATTCTAATTCTAATTCTATTTTAATTCTATTATAATTCTAATATAATTCTATTATAATTATATTCTAATTCTAATTCTATTATAATTCTATTCTAATTCTAATTCTATTCTAATTCTATTATAATTCTATTCTAATTCTATTCTAATTCTATTTCTAATTCTATTTCTAATTCTAATTCTAATTCTAATTCTAATCTAATTCTAATTCTATTCTAATTCTAACTCTATTCTAATTCTAATTCTATTCTAATTCTATTCTAATTCTAATTCTATTTCTATTTCTAATTCTAATTCTATTCTAATTCTAATTCTAATTCTAATTCTATTCTATTTCTAATTCTATTTCTAATTCTAATTCTATTCTAATTCTATTCTAATTCTAATTCTAATTCTATTCTAATTCTATTTCTAATTCTAATTCTATTTCTAATTCTAATTCTAATCTAATTCTAATTCTATTTCTAATTCTATTTCTAATTCTAATTCTAATTCTAATTCTATTCTAATTCTATTCTAATTCTAATTCTATTTCTATTTCTAATTCTAATTCTATTCTAATTCTAATTCTAATTCTAATTCTATTCTATTTCTAATTCTATTTCTAATTCTAATTCTATTCTAATTCTATTCTAATTCTAATTCTAATTATATTCTAATTCTATTTCTAATTCTAATTCTATTTCTAATTATATTTCTATTTCTATTTTTAATTCTAATTCTATTATAATTCTAATTCTAATTCTATTCTAATTCTATTATAATTCTAATATAATTCGATTATAATTATATTCTAATTCTAATTCTATTCTAATTCTATTCTAATTCTAATTCTATTCTAATTATATTCTAATTCTATTCTAATTCTATTCTAATTCTATTCTAATTCTAATTCTAATTCTAATTCTATTCTAATTCTAATTCTATTTCTAATTATATTCAAATTCTATACTAATTCTATTCTAATTCTAATTCTATTCTAATTCTATTCTAATTCTATTTCTAATTCTATTTCTAATTCTAATTCTAATTCTAATTCTAATCTAATTCTAATTCTATTCTAATTCTTACTCTATTCTAATTCTATTCAAATTCTATTTCTAATTCTAATTCTAATTCTATTCTAATTCTAATTCTAATTCTAATTCTATTTCTAATTTTAATTCTATTATAATTCTAATTCTATTTCTATTCTAATTCTAATTCTAATTCTAATTTTAATTATAATTATAATTCTAATTCTATTCTAATTCTAATTATATTTCTAACTCTAATTCTATTTCAATTTATATTTCTATTTCTATTTTTAATTCTAATTCTATTCTATTCTAATTCTATTCTAATTCTATTCTAATTCTAATTCTAATTCTATTTCTATTTCTAATTCTAATTCTATTCTAATTCTAATTCTAATTCTAATTCTATTCTATTTCTAATTCTATTTCTAATTCTAATTCTATTCTAATTCTATTCTAATTCTATTCTAATTCTAATTCTATTCTAATTCTATTCTAATTCTATTTCTAATTCTAATTCTATTTCTAATTATATTTCTATTTCTATTTTTAAGTCTAATTCTATTCTAATTCTAATTCTAATTCTAATTCTATTCTAATTCTATTATAATTCTAATATAATTCTATTATAATTATATTCTAATTCTAATTCTAATTCTATTCTAATTCTATTATAATTCTAATATAATTCTATTATAATTATATTCTAATTCTAATTCTATTCTAATTCTAATCTAATTCTAATTCTAATTCTATTCTAATTCTAATTCTATTTCTAATTATATTCTAATTCTATACTAATTCTATTCTAATTCTATTCTAATTCTAATTCTATTCTAATTCTAATTCTAATTCTAATTCTATTCTAATTCTATTCTAATTCTATTTCTAATTCTAATTATAATTCTAATTCTATTCTAATTCTAATTCTAATTCTATTTCTAATTCTAATTCTAATTCTATTCTAATTCTAATTCTAATTCTAATTCTAATTCTATTCTATTTCTAATTATAATTCTAATTCTAATTCTATTCTAATTCTATTCTAATTCTATTCTAATTCTATTCTAATTCTATTTCTAATTCTATTTCTAATTCTAATTCTAATTCTAATCTAATTCTAATTCTATTCTATTTCTATTTCTAATTCTATTCTAATTCTATTCTAATTCTATTCTAATTCTATTCTAATTATAATTCTAATTCTAATTCTATTCTAATTCTAATTCTATTTCTAATTATATTCAAATTCTATACTAATTCTAATTCTAATTCTATTTCTAATTCTAATTCTAATTCTAATCTAATTCTAATTCTATTCTATTTCTATTTCTAATTCTATTCTAATTCTATTCTAATTCTATTCTAATTCTATTCTAATTATAATTCTAATTCTAATTCTATTCTAATTCTAATTCTATTTCTAATTATATTCAAATTCTATACTAATTCTATTCTAATTCTATTCTAATTTTAATTCTATTCTAATTCTATTCTAATTCTAATTCTATTCTAATTCTATTCTAATTCTATTTCTAATTCTATTTCTAATTCTAATTCTAATTCTAATCTAATTCTAATTCTATTCTAATTCTTACTCTATTCTAATTCTATTCTAATTCTATTTCTAATTCTAATTCTAATTCTATTCTAATTCTAATTCTAATTCTAATTCTATTTCTATTTCTAATTCTAATTCTATTCTAATTCTAATTCTAATTCTATTCTAATTCTATTCTAATTCTATTTCTAATTCTATTTCTAATTCTAATTCTAATTCTAATTCTAATCTAATTCTAATTCTATTCTAATTCTTACTCTATTCTAATTCTATTCAAATTCTATTTCTAATTCTAATTCTAATTCTATTCTAATTCTAATTCTAATTCTAATTCTATTTCTAATTTTAATTCTATTATAATTCTAATTCTATTTCTATTCTAATTCTAATTCTAATTCTAATTTTAATTATAATTATAATTCTAATTCTATTCTAATTCTAATTATATTTCTAATTCTAATTCTATTTCAATTTATATTTCTATTTCTATTTTTAATTCTAATTCTATTCTATTCTAATTCTATTCTAATTCTATTCTAATTCTAATTCTAATTCTATTTCTATTTCTAATTCTAATTCTATTCTAATTCTAATTCTAATTCTAATTCTATTCTATTTCTAATTCTATTTCTAATTCTAATTCTATTCTAATTCTATTCTAATTCTATTCTAATTCTAATTCTATTCTAATTCTATTCTAATTCTATTTCTAATTCTAATTCTATTTCTAATTATATTTCTATTTCTATTTTTAAGTCTAATTCTATTCTAATTCTAATTCTAATTCTAATTCTATTCTAATTCTATTATAATTCTAATATAATTCTATTATAATTATATTCTAATTCTAATTCTAATTCTATTCTAATTCTATTATAATTCTAATATAATTCTATTATAATTATATTCTAATTCTAATTCTATTCTAATTCTATTCTAATTCTAATTCTAATTCTATTCTAATTCTAATTCTATTTCTAATTATATTCTAATTCTATACTAATTCTATTCTAATTCTATTCTAATTCTAATTCTATTCTAATTCTAATTCTAATTCTAATTCTATTCTAATTCTATTCTAATTCTATTTCTAATTCTAATTATAGTTCTAATTCTATTCTAATTCTAATTCTAATTCTATTTCTAATTCTAATTCTAATTCTATTCTAATTCTAATTCTAATTCTAATTCTAATTCTATTCTATTTCTAATTATAATTCTAATTCTAATTCTATTCTAATTCTATTCTAATTCTATTCTAATTCTATTCTAATTCTATTTCTAATTCTATTTCTAATTCTAATTCTAATTCTAATCTAATTCTAATTCTATTCTATTTCTATTTCTAATTCTATTCTAATTCTATTCTAATTCTATTCTAATTCTATTCTAATTATAATTCTAATTCTAATTCTATTCTAATTCTAATTCTATTTCTAATTATATTCAAATTCTATACTAATTCTATTCTAATTCTATTCTAATTTTAATTCTATTCTAATTCTATTCTAATTCTAATTCTATTCTAATTCTATTCTAATTCTATTTCTAATTCTATTTCTAATTCTAATTCTAATTCTAATCTAATTCTAATTCTATTCTAATTCTTACTCTATTCTAATTCTATTCTAATTCTATTTCTAATTCTAATTCTAATTCTATTCTAATTCTAATTCTAATTCTATTTCTATTTCTAATTCTAATTCTATTCTAATTCTAATTCTATTTCTATTCTAATTCTAATTCTAATTCTAATTATAATTCTAATTCTAATTCTATTCTAATTCTAATTCTATTCTAATTCTAATTATATTTCTAATTCTAATTCTATTTCTAATTATATTTTTATTTCTATTTTTAATTCTAATTCTATTCTATTCTAATTCTATTCTAATTATATTCTAATTCTAATTCTAATTCTATTCTATTTCTAATTCTAATTCTATTCTAATTCTATTCTAATTCTATTCTAATTCTATACTAATTCTAATTCTAATTCTATTCTAATTCTAATTCTATTTCTAATTCTATTTCTATTTCTATTTTTAATTCTAATTCTATTCTAATTCTAATTCTAATTCTATTCTAATTCTATTCTAATTCTATTCTAATTCTAATATAATTTTAATTCTAATTCTAATTCTATTATATTTCTAATTCTATTCTAATTCTATTCTAATTATATTCTAATTTTATTCTAATTCTATTCTAATTCTAATTCTAATTTTAATTGTATTATAATTCTAATTCTATTTCTAATTATATTCTAATTCTATTCTACTTCTATTCTAATTCTATTATAATTCTAATTTTATTCTAATTCTATTCTAATTCTAATTCTATTCTAATTCTATTCTAATTCTATTTCTAATTCTAATTCTAATTCTATTCTAATTCTAATTCTATTTCTAATTATATTCAAATTCTATACTAATTCTATTCTAATTCTATTCTAATTCTATTCTAATTCTAATTATATTCTAATTCTATTCTAATTCTATTTCTAATTCTATTTCTAATTCTAATTCTAATTCTAATTCTAATCTAATTCTAATTCTATTCTAATTCTTACTCTATTCTAATTCTATTCAAATTCTATTTCTAATTCTAATTCTAATTCTAATTCTATTCTAATTCTAATTCTAATTCTATTTCTATTTCTAATTTTAATTCTATTATAATTTTAATTCTATTTCTATTCTAATTCTAATTCTAATTCTAATTTTAATTATAATTATAATTCTAATTCTATTCTAATTCTAATTATATTTCTAATTCTAATTCTATTTCTAATTATATTTCTATTTCTATTTTTAATTCTAATTCTATTCTATTCTAATTCTATTCTAATTCTAATTCTAATTCTATTTCTATTTCTAATTCTAATTCTATTCTAATTCTAATTCTAATTCTAATTCTATTCTATTTCTAATTCTATTTCTAATTCTAATTCTATTCTAATTCTATTCTATTCTAATTCTATTCTAATTCTAATTCTATTCTAATTCTATTCTAATTCTATTTCTAATTCTAATTCTATTTCTAATTATATTTCTATTTCTATTTTTAATTCTAATTCTATTCTAATTCTAATTCTAATTCTATTTTAATTCTATTATAATTCTAATATAATTCTATTATAATTATATTCTAATTCTAATTCTATTATAATTCTATTCTAATTCTAATTCTATTCTAATTCTATTATAATTCTATTCTAATTCTATTCTAATTTTATTCTAATTCTAATTCTAATTCTAATTCTATTCTAATTCTAATTCTATTTCTAATTATATTCTAATTCTATACTAATTCTATTCTAATTCTAATTCTATTCTAATTCTATTCTAATTCTAATTCTATTATAATTCTATTTCTAATTCTATTTCTAATTCTATTTCTAATTCTAATTCTAATTCTAATTCTATTCTAATCTAATTCTAATTCTATTCTAATTCTTACTCTATTCTAATTCTATTCTAATTCTATTTCTAATTCTAATTCTAATTCTAATTCAATTCTAATTCTAATTCTATTCTAATTCTATTCTAATTCTATTTCTAATTCTATTTCTAATTCTAATTCTAATTCTAATTCTAATTCTATTCTAATTCTTACTCAATTCTAACTCTATTCTAATTCTATTCTAATTCTATTCTAATTCTATTTTAATTCTAATTCTAATTCTATTCTATTTCTAATTCTAATTCTATTCTAATTCTATTCTAATTCTATTCTAATTCTATTCTAATTCTAATTCTAATTCTATTCTAATTCTAATTCTATTTCTAATTATATTTCTATTTCTATTTTTAATTCTAATTCTATTCTAATTCTAATTCTAATTGTATTATAATTCTATTATAATTCTAATATAATTCTATTATAATTATATTCTAATTCTAATTCTATTCTAATTCTATTATAATTCTATTCTAATTCTAATTCTATTTCTATTTCTATTTCTAATTCTAATTCTAATTCTATTCTAATTCTATTCTAATTCTATTATAATTCTAATTCTATTCTAATTCTAATTCTATTCTAATTCTATTCTAATTCTATTCTAATTCTAATTCTAATTCTAATTCTATTTTAATTCTAATTCTATTTCTAATTATATTCTAATTCTATACTAATTCTATTCTAATTCTATTCTAATTCTAATTCTATTCTAATTCTATTCTAATTCTAATTCTATTCTAATTCTATTCTAATTCTATTTCTAATTATATTTCTAATTCTAATTCTAATTCTAATTCTAATCTAATTCTAATTCTATTCTAATTCTTACTCTATTCTAATTCTATTCTAATTCTGTTTCTAATTCTAATTCTAATTCTAATTCTAATTCTAATTCTATTTTAATTCTATTCTAATTCTATTTCTAATTCTATTTCTAATTCTAATTCTAATTCTAATTCTAATCTAATTCTAATTCTAATTCTATTCTAATTCTTACTCAATTCTAATTCTATTCTAATTCTATTCTAATTCTATTCTAATTCTATTCTAATTCTATTCTAATTCTATTCTAATTCTATTTTAATTCTAATTCTAATTCTATTCTATTTCTAATTTTAATTCTATTCTAATTCTATTCTAATTCTATTCTAATTCTATTCTAATTCTAATTCTAATTCTATTCTAATTCTAATTCTATTTCTAATTATATTTCTATTTCTATTTTTAATTCTAATTATATTCTAATTCTAATTCTAATTCTATTCTAATTCTATTATAATTATATTCTAATTCTAATTCTATTCTAATTCTATTCTAATTCTATTCTAATTCTAATTCTATTTCTATTTCTAATTCTAATTCTATTCTAATTCTAATTCTAATTCTAATTCTATTCTATTTCTAATTCTATTTCTAATTCTAATTCTATTCTAATTCTATTCTAATTCTAATTCTAATTCTATTCTAATTCTATTTCTAATTCTAATTCTATTTCTAATTATATTTCTATTTCTATTTTTAATTCTAATTCTATTATAATTCTAATTCTAATTCTATTCTAATTCTATTATAATTCTAATATAATTCGATTATAATTATATTCTAATTCTAATTCTATTCTAATTCTATTCTAATTCTAATTCTATTCTAATTATATTCTAATTCTATTCTAATTCTATTCTAATTCTATTCTAATTCTAATTCTAATTCTAATTCTATTCTAATTCTAATTCTATTTCTAATTATATTCAAATTCTATACTAATTCTATTCTAATTCTATTCTAATTCTATTCTAATTCTAATTCTATTCTAATTCTATTCTAATTCTATTTCTAATTCTATTTCTAATTCTAATTCTAATTCTAATTCTAATCTAATTCTAATTCTATTCTAATTCTTACTCTATTCTAATTCTATTCAAATTCTATTTCTAATTCTAATTCTAATTCTAATTCTATTCTAATTCTAATTCTAATTCTATTTCTATTTCTAATTTTAATTCTATTATATTTTTAATTCTATTTCTATTCTAATTCTAATTCTAATTCTAATTTTAATTATAATTCTAATTCTAATTCTATTCTAATTCTAATTATATTTCTAATTCTAATTCTATTTCTAATTATATTTCTATTTCTATTTTTAATTCTAATTCTATTCTATTCTAATTCTATTCTAATTCTATTCTAATTCTAATTCTAATTCTATTTCTATTTCTAATTCTAATTCTATTCTAATTCTAATTCTAACTCTAATTCTATTCTATTTCTAATTCTATTTCTAATTCTAATTCTATTCTAATTCTATTCTAATTCTATTCTAATTCTAATTCTATTCTAATTCTATTCTAATTCTATTTCTAATTCTAATTCTATTTCTAATTATATTTCTATTTCTATTTTTAATTCTAATTCTATTCTAATTCTAATTCTAATTCTATTTTAATTCTATTATAATTCTAATATAATTCTATTATAATTATATTCTAATTCTAATTCTATTATAATTCTATTCTAATTCTAATTCTATTCTAATTCTATTATAATTCTATTCTAATTCTATTCTAATTCTATTTCTAATTCTATTTCTAATTCTAATTCTAATTCTAATTCTAATCTAATTCTAATTCTATTCTAATTCTTACTCTATTCTAATTCTATTCAAATTCTATTTCTAATTCTAATTCTATTCTAATTCTATTATAATTCTATTCTAATTCTATTCTAATTCTATTCTAATTCTAATTCTAATTCTAATTCTATTCTAATTCTAATTCTATTTGTAATTATATTCTAATTCTATACTAATTCTATTCTAATTCTATTCTAATTCTAATTCTATTCTAATTCTATTCTAATTCTAATTCTATTATAATTCTATTTCTAATTCTATTTCTAATTCTATTTCTAATTCTAATTCTAATTATAATTCTATTCTAATCTAATTCTAATTCTATTCTAATTCTTACTCTATTCCAATTCTATTCTAATTCTATTTCTAATTCTAATTCTAATTCTAATTCAATTCTAATTCTATTCTAATTCTATTCTAATTATATTCTAATTCTAATTCTATTCTAATTCTATTCTAATTCTATTCTAATTCTATTTCTAATTCTAATTCTATTTCAAATTATATTTCTATTTCTATTTTTAATTCTAATTCTATTCTAATTCTAATTCTAATTCTATTCTAATTCTATTCTAATTCTATTATAATTCTAATAATTCTATTATAATTATATTCTAATTCTATTCTAATTCTATTCTAATTCTAATTCTAATTCTATTCTAATTCTAATTCTATTCTAATTCTATTCTAATTATATTCTAATTCTATTCTAATTCTAATTCTAATTCTAATTCTATTCTAATTCTAATTCTATTTCTAATTATATTCTAATTTTATTCTAATTCTATTCTAATTATATTCTAATTCTAATTATATTCTAATTCTATTCTAATTCTAATTCTAATTCTAATTCTAATTGTAATTCTAATTCTAATTCTAATTCTAATTCTAATTCTAATTCTAATTCTAATTCTAATTCTATTTCTATTTCTAATTCTAACTCTATTCTAATTCTAATTCTAATTCTATTTCTAATTTTAATTCTATTATAATTCTAATTCTATTTCTATTCTAATTCTAATTCTAATTCTAATTTTAATTATAATTATAATTCTAATTCTATTCTAATTCTAATTATATTTCTAATTCTAATTCTATTTCAATTTATATTTCTATTTCTATTTTTAATTCTAATTCTATTCTATTCTAATTCTATTCTAATTCTATTCTAATTCTAATTCTAATTCTATTTCTATTTCTAATTCTAATTCTATTCTAATTCTAATTCTAATTCTAATTCTATTCTATTTCTAATTCTATTTCTAATTCTAATTCTATTCTAATTCTATTCTAATTCTATTCTAATTCTAATTCTATTCTAATTCTATTCTAATTCTATTTCTAATTCTAATTCTATTTCTAATTATATTTCTATTTCTATTTTTAAGTCTAATTCTATTCTAATTCTAATTCTAATTCTAATTCTATTCTAATTCTATTATAATTCTAATATAATTCTATTATAATTATATTCTAATTCTAATTCTAATTCTATTCTAATTCTATTATAATTCTAATATAATTCTATTATAATTATATTCTAATTCTAATTCTATTCTAATTCTATTCTAATTCTAATTCTAATTCTATTCTAATTCTAATTCTATTTCTAATTATATTCTAATTCTATACTAATTCTATTCTAATTCTATTCTAATTCTAATTCTATTCTAATTCTAATTCTAATTCTAATTCTATTCTAATTCTATTCTAATTCTATTTCTAATTCTAATTATAGTTCTAATTCTATTCTAATTCTAATTCTAATTCTATTTCTAATTCTAATTCTAATTCTATTCTAATTCTAATTCTAATTCTAATTCTAATTCTATTCTATTTCTAATTATAATTCTAATTCTAATTCTATTCTAATTCTATTCTAATTCTATTCTAATTCTATTCTAATTCTATTTCTAATTCTATTTCTAATTCTAATTCTAATTCTAATCTAATTCTAATTCTATTCTATTTCTATTTCTAATTCTATTCTAATTCTATTCTAATTCTATTCTAATTCTATTCTAATTATAATTCTAATTCTAATTCTATTCTAATTCTAATTCTATTTCTAATTATATTCAAATTCTATACTAATTCTATTCTAATTCTATTCTAATTTTAATTCTATTCTAATTCTATTCTAATTCTAATTCTATTCTAATTCTATTCTAATTCTATTTCTAATTCTATTTCTAATTCTAATTCTAATTCTAATCTAATTCTAATTCTATTCTAATTCTTACTCTATTCTAATTCTATTCTAATTCTATTTCTAATTCTAATTCTAATTCTATTCTAATTCTAATTCTAATTCTATTTCTATTTCTAATTCTAATTCTATTCTAATTCTAATTCTATTTCTATTCTAATTCTAATTCTAATTCTAATTATAATTCTAATTCTAATTCTATTCTAATTCTAATTCTATTCTAATTCTAATTATATTTCCAATTCTAATTCTATTTCTAATTATATTTTTATTTCTATTTTTAATTCTAATTCTATTCTATTCTAATTCTATTCTAATTATATTCTAATTCTAATTCTAATTCTATTCTATTTCTAATTCTAATTCTATTCTAATTCTATTCTAATTCTATTCTAATTCTATACTAATTCTAATTCTAATTCTATTCTAATTCTAATTCTATTTCTAATTCTATTTCTATTTCTATTTTTAATTCTAATTCTATTCTAATTCTAATTCTAATTCTATTCTAATTCTATTCTAATTCTATTCTAATTCTAATATAATTTTAATTCTAATTCTAATTCTATTATATTTCTAATTCTATTCTAATTCTATTCTAATTATATTCTAATTTTATTCTAATTCTATTCTAATTCTAATTCTAATTTTAATTGTATTATAATTCTAATTCTATTTCTAATTATATTCTAATTCTATTCTACTTCTATTCTAATTCTATTATAATTCTAATTTTATTCTAATTCTATTCTAATTCTAATTCTATTCTAATTCTATTCTAATTCTATTTCTAATTCTAATTCTAATTCTATTCTAATTCTAATTCTATTTCTAATTATATTCAAATTCTATACTAATTCTATTCTAATTCTATTCTAATTCTATTCTAATTCTAATTATATTCTAATTCTATTCTAATTCTATTTCTAATTCTATTTCTAATTCTAATTCTAATTCTAATTCTAATCTAATTCTAATTCTATTCTAATTCTTACTCTATTCTAATTCTATTCAAATTCTATTTCTAATTCTAATTCTAATTCTAATTCTATTCTAATTCTAATTCTAATTCTATTTCTATTTCTAATTTTAATTCTATTATAATTTTAATTCTATTTCTATTCTAATTCTAATTCTAATTCTAATTTTAATTATAATTATAATTCTAATTCTATTCTAATTCTAATTATATTTCTAATTCTAATTCTATTTCTAATTATATTTCTATTTCTATTTTTAATTCTAATTCTATTCTATTCTAATTCTATTCTAATTCTAATTCTAATTCTATTTCTATTTCTAATTCTAATTCTATTCTAATTCTAATTCTAATTCTAATTCTATTCTATTTCTAATTCTATTTCTAATTCTAATTCTATTCTAATTCTATTCTATTCTAATTCTATTCTAATTCTAATTCTATTCTAATTCTATTCTAATTCTATTTCTAATTCTAATTCTATTTCTAATTATATTTCTATTTCTATTTTTAATTCTAATTCTATTCTAATTCTAATTCTAATTCTATTTTAATTCTATTATAATTCTAATATAATTCTATTATAATTATATTCTAATTCTAATTCTATTATAATTCTATTCTAATTCTAATTCTATTCTAATTCTATTATAATTCTATTCTAATTCTATTCTAATTTTATTCTAATTCTAATTCTAATTCTAATTCTATTCTAATTCTAATTCTATTTCTAATTATATTCTAATTCTATACTAATTCTATTCTAATTCTAATTCTATTCTAATTCTATTCTAATTCTAATTCTATTATAATTCTATTTCTAATTCTATTTCTAATTCTATTTCTAATTCTAATTCTAATTCTAATTCTATTCTAATCTAATTCTAATTCTATTCTAATTCTTACTCTATTCTAATTCTATTCTAATTCTATTTCTAATTCTAATTCTAATTCTAATTCAATTCTAATTCTAATTCTATTCTAATTCTATTCTAATTCTATTTCTAATTCTATTTCTAATTCTAATTCTAATTCTAATTCTAATTCTATTCTAATTCTTACTCAATTCTAACTCTATTCTAATTCTATTCTAATTCTATTCTAATTCTATTTTAATTCTAATTCTAATTCTATTCTATTTCTAATTCTAATTCTATTCTAATTCTATTCTAATTCTATTCTAATTCTATTCTAATTCTAATTCTAATTCTATTCTAATTCTAATTCTATTTCTAATTATATTTCTATTTCTATTTTTAATTCTAATTCTATTCTAATTCTAATTCTAATTGTATTATAATTCTATTATAATTCTAATATAATTCTATTATAATTATATTCTAATTCTAATTCTATTCTAATTCTATTATAATTCTATTCTAATTCTAATTCTATTTCTATTTCTATTTCTAATTCTAATTCTAATTCTATTCTAATTCTATTCTAATTCTATTATAATTCTAATTCTATTCTAATTCTAATTCTATTCTAATTCTATTCTAATTCTATTCTAATTCTAATTCTAATTCTAATTCTATTTTAATTCTAATTCTATTTCTAATTATATTCTAATTCTATACTAATTCTATTCTAATTCTATTCTAATTCTAATTCTATTCTAATTCTATTCTAATTCTAATTCTATTCTAATTCTATTCTAATTCTATTTCTAATTATATTTCTAATTCTAATTCTAATTCTAATTCTAATCTAATTCTAATTCTATTCTAATTCTTACTCTATTCTAATTCTATTCTAATTCTGTTTCTAATTCTAATTCTAATTCTAATTCTAATTCTAATTCTATTTTAATTCTATTCTAATTCTATTTCTAATTCTATTTCTAATTCTAATTCTAATTCTAATTCTAATCTAATTCTAATTCTAATTCTATTCTAATTCTTACTCAATTCTAATTCTATTCTAATTCTATTCTAATTCTATTCTAATTCTATTCTAATTCTATTCTAATTCTATTCTAATTCTATTTTAATTCTAATTCTAATTCTATTCTATTTCTAATTTTAATTCTATTCTAATTCTATTCTAATTCTATTCTAATTCTATTCTAATTCTAATTCTAATTCTATTCTAATTCTAATTCTATTTCTAATTATATTTCTATTTCTATTTTTAATTCTAATTATATTCTAATTCTAATTCTAATTCTATTCTAATTCTATTATAATTATATTCTAATTCTAATTCTATTCTAATTCTATTCTAATTCTATTCTAATTCTAATTCTATTTCTATTTCTAATTCTAATTCTATTCTAATTCTAATTCTAATTCTAATTCTATTCTATTTCTAATTCTATTTCTAATTCTAATTCTATTCTAATTCTATTCTAATTCTAATTCTAATTCTATTCTAATTCTATTTCTAATTCTAATTCTATTTCTAATTATATTTCTATTTCTATTTTTAATTCTAATTCTATTATAATTCTAATTCTAATTCTATTCTAATTCTATTATAATTCTAATATAATTCGATTATAATTATATTCTAATTCTAATTCTATTCTAATTCTATTCTAATTCTAATTCTATTCTAATTATATTCTAATTCTATTCTAATTCTATTCTAATTCTATTCTAATTCTAATTCTAATTCTAATTCTATTCTAATTCTAATTCTATTTCTAATTATATTCAAATTCTATACTAATTCTATTCTAATTCTATTCTAATTCTATTCTAATTCTAATTCTATTCTAATTCTATTCTAATTCTATTTCTAATTCTATTTCTAATTCTAATTCTAATTCTAATTCTAATCTAATTCTAATTCTATTCTAATTCTTACTCTATTCTAATTCTATTCAAATTCTATTTCTAATTCTAATTCTATTTCTAATTCTATTCTAATTCTAATTCTAATTCTATTTCTATTTCTAATTTTAATTCTATTATATTTTTAATTCTATTTCTATTCTAATTCTAATTCTAATTCTAATTTTAATTATAATTCTAATTCTAATTCTATTCTAATTCTAATTATATTTCTAATTCTAATTCTATTTCTAATTATATTTCTATTTCTATTTTTAATTCTAATTCTATTCTATTCTAATTCTATTCTAATTCTATTCTAATTCTAATTCTAATTCTATTTCTATTTCTAATTCTAATTCTATTCTAATTCTAATTCTAATTCTAATTCTATTCTATTTCTAATTCTATTTCTAATTCTAATTCTATTCTAATTCTATTCTAATTCTATTCTAATTCTAATTCTATTCTAATTCTATTCTAATTCTATTTCTAATTCTAATTCTATTTCTAATTATATTTCTATTTCTATTTTTAATTCTAATTCTATTCTAATTCTAATTCTAATTCTATTTTAATTCTATTATAATTCTAATATAATTCTATTATAATTATATTCTAATTCTAATTCTATTATAATTCTATTCTAATTCTAATTCTATTCTAATTCTATTATAATTCTATTCTAATTCTATTCTAATTCTATTTCTAATTCTATTTCTAATTCTAATTCTAATTCTAATTCTAATCTAATTCTAATTCTATTCTAATTCTTACTCTATTCTAATTCTATTCAAATTCTATTTCTAATTCTAATTCTATTCTAATTCTATTATAATTCTATTCTAATTCTATTCTAATTCTATTCTAATTCTAATTCTAATTCTAATTCTATTCTAATTCTAATTCTATTTCTAATTATATTCTAATTCTATACTAATTCTATTCTAATTCTATTCTAATTCTAATTCTATTCTAATTCTATTCTAATTCTAATTCTATTATAATTCTATTTCTAATTCTATTTCTAATTCTATTTCTAATTCTAATTCTAATTATAATTCTATTCTAATCTAATTCTAATTCTATTCTAATTCTTACTCTATTCCAATTCTATTCTAATTCTATTTCTAATTCTAATTCTAATTCTAATTCAATTCTAATTCTAATTCTATTCTAATTCTATTCTAATTCTATTTCTAATTCTATTTCTAATTCTAATTCTAATTCTAATTCTAATTCTATTCTAATTCTTACTCAATTCTAACTCTATTCTAATTCTATTCTAATTCTATTCTAATTCTATTTTAATTCTAATTCTAATTCTATTCTATTTCTAATTCTAATTCTATTCTAATTCTATTCTAATTCTATTCTAATTCTATTCTAATTCTAATTCTAATTCTATTCTAATTCTAATTCTATTTCTAATTATATTTCTATTTCTATTTTTAATTCTAATTCTATTCTAATTCTAATTCTAATTGTATTATAATTCTATTATAATTCTAATATAATTCTATTATAATTATATTCTAATTCTAATTCTATTCTAATTCTATTATAATTCTATTCTAATTCTAATTCTATTTCTATTTCTATTTCTAATTCTAATTCTAATTCTATTCTAATTCTATTCTAATTCTATTCTAATTCTAATTCTATTCTAATTCTATTCTAATTCTATTCTAATTCTAATTCTAATTCTAATTCTATTTTAATTCTAATTCTATTTCTAATTATATTCTAATTCTATACTAATTCTATTCTAATTCTATTCTAATTCTAATTCTATTCTAATTCTATTCTAATTCTAATTCTATTCTAATTCTATTCTAATTCTATTTCTAATTATATTTCTAATTCTAATTCTAATTCTAATTCTAATCTAATTCTAATTCTATTCTAATTCTTACTCTATTCTAATTCTATTCTAATTCTGTTTCTAATTCTAATTCTAATTCTATTTTAATTCTATTCTAATTCTATTTCTAATTCTATTTCTAATTCTAATTCTAATTCTAATTCTAATCTAATTCTAATTCTAATTCTATTCTAATTCTTACTCAATTCTAATTCTATTCTAATTCTATTCTAATTCTATTCTAATTCTATTCTAATTCTATTCTAATTCTATTTTAATTCTAATTCTAATTCTATTCTATTTCTAATTTTAATTCTATTCTAATTCTATTCTAATTCTATTCTAATTCTATTCTAATTCTAATTCTAATTCTATTCTAATTCTAATTCTATTTCTAATTATATTTCTATTTCTATTTTTAATTCTAATTCTATTCTAATTCTAATTCTAATTCTATTCTAATTCTATTATAATTATATTCTAATTCTAATTCTATTCTAATTCTATTCTAATTCTATTCTAATTCTAATTCTATTTCTATTTCTAATTCTAATTCTATTCTAATTCTAATTCTAATTCTAATTCTATTCTATTTCTAATTCTATTTCTAATTCTAATTCTATTCTAATTCTATTCTAATTCTAATTCTAATTCTATTCTAATTCTATTTCTAATTCTAATTCTATTTCTAATTATATTTCTATTTCTATTTTTAATTCTAATTCTATTATAATTCTAATTCTAATTCTATTCTAATTCTAT
The DNA here is from genome assembly GCA_039880935.1 of Streptanthus diversifolius. NCBI lineage: Eukaryota > Viridiplantae > Streptophyta > Magnoliopsida > Brassicales > Brassicaceae > Streptanthus > Streptanthus diversifolius. The sequence goes on along the minus strand of JAXGFM010000015.1, from coordinate 465,291 downwards.
TATAATTCTAATATAATTCGATTATAATTATATTCTAATTCTAATTCTATTCTAATTCTATTCTAATTCTAATTCTATTCTAATTATATTCTAATTCTATTCTAATTCTATTCTAATTCTATTCTAATTCTAATTCTAATTCTAATTCTATTCTAATTCTAATTCTATTTCTAATTATATTCAAATTCTATACTAATTCTATTCTAATTCTATTCTAATTCTATTCTAATTCTAATTCTATTCTAATTCTATTCTAATTCTATTTCTAATTCTATTTCTAATTCTAATTCTAATTCTAATTCTAATCTAATTCTAATTCTATTCTAATTCTTACTCTATTCTAATTCTATTCAAATTCTATTTCTAATTCTAATTCTAATTCTAATTCTATTCTAATTCTAATTCTAATTCTATTTCTATTTCTAATTTTAATTCTATTATATTTTTAATTCTATTTCTATTCTAATTCTAATTCTAATTCTAATTTTAATTATAATTCTAATTCTAATTCTATTCTAATTCTAATTATATTTCTAATTCTAATTCTATTTCTAATTATATTTCTATTTCTATTTTTAATTCTAATTCTATTCTATTCTAATTCTATTCTAATTCTATTCTAATTCTAATTCTAATTCTATTTCTATTTCTAATTCTAATTCTATTCTAATTCTAATTCTAATTCTAATTCTATTCTATTTCTAATTCTATTTCTAATTCTAATTCTATTCTAATTCTATTCTAATTCTATTCTAATTCTAATTCTATTCTAATTCTATTCTAATTCTATTTCTAATTCTAATTCTATTTCTAATTATATTTCTATTTCTATTTTTAATTCTAATTCTATTCTAATTCTAATTCTAATTCTATTTTAATTCTATTATAATTCTAATATAATTCTATTATAATTATATTCTAATTCTAATTCTATTATAATTCTATTCTAATTCTAATTCTATTCTAATTCTATTATAATTCTATTCTAATTCTATTCTAATTCTATTTCTAATTCTATTTCTAATTCTAATTCTAATTCTAATTCTAATCTAATTCTAATTCTATTCTAATTCTTACTCTATTCTAATTCTATTCAAATTCTATTTCTAATTCTAATTCTATTCTAATTCTATTATAATTCTATTCTAATTCTATTCTAATTATATTCTAATTCTAATTCTAATTCTAATTCTATTCTAATTCTAATTCTATTTCTAATTATATTCTAATTCTATACTAATTCTATTCTAATTCTATTCTAATTCTAATTCTATTCTAATTCTATTCTAATTCTAATTCTATTATAATTCTATTTCTAATTCTATTTCTAATTCTATTTCTAATTCTAATTCTAATTATAATTCTATTCTAATCTAATTCTAATTCTATTCTAATTCTTACTCTATTCCAATTCTATTCTAATTCTATTTCTAATTCTAATTCTAATTCTAATTCAATTCTAATTCTAATTCTATTCTAATTCTATTCTAATTCTATTTCTAATTCTATTTCTAATTCTAATTCTAATTCTAATTCTAATTCTATTCTAATTCTTACTCAATTCTAACTCTATTCTAATTCTATTCTAATTCTATTCTAATTCTATTTTAATTCTAATTCTAATTCTATTCTATTTCTAATTCTAATTCTATTCTAATTCTATTCTAATTCTATTCTAATTCTATTCTAATTCTAATTCTAATTCTATTCTAATTCTAATTCTATTTCTAATTATATTTCTATTTCTATTTTTAATTCTAATTCTATTCTAATTCTAATTCTAATTGTATTATAATTCTATTATAATTCTAATATAATTCTATTATAATTATATTCTAATTCTAATTCTATTCTAATTCTATTATAATTCTATTCTAATTCTAATTCTATTTCTATTTCTATTTCTAATTCTAATTCTAATTCTATTCTAATTCTATTCTAATTCTATTCTAATTCTAATTCTATTCTAATTCTATTCTAATTCTATTCTAATTCTAATTCTAATTCTAATTCTATTTTAATTCTAATTCTATTTCTAATTATATTCTAATTCTATACTAATTCTATTCTAATTCTATTCTAATTCTAATTCTATTCTAATTCTATTCTAATTCTAATTCTATTCTAATTCTATTCTAATTCTATTTCTAATTATATTTCTAATTCTAATTCTAATTCTAATTCTAATCTAATTCTAATTCTATTCTAATTCTTACTCTATTCTAATTCTATTCTAATTCTGTTTCTAATTCTAATTCTAATTCTAATTCTAATTCTAATTCTATTTTAATTCTATTCTAATTCTATTTCTAATTCTATTTCTAATTCTAATTCTAATTCTAATTCTAATCTAATTCTAATTCTAATTCTATTCTAATTCTTACTCAATTCTAATTCTATTCTAATTCTATTCTAATTCTATTCTAATTCTATTCTAATTCTATTCTAATTCTATTTTAATTCTAATTCTAATTCTATTCTATTTCTAATTTTAATTCTATTCTAATTCTGTTCTAATTCTATTCTAATTCTATTCTAATTCTAATTCTAATTCTATTCTAATTCTAATTCTATTTCTAATTATATTTCTATTTCTATTTTTAATTCTAATTCTATTCTAATTCTAATTCTAATTCTATTCTAATTCTATTATAATTATATTCTAATTCTAATTCTATTCTAATTCTATTCTAATTCTATTCTAATTCTAATTCTATTTCTATTTCTAATTCTAATTCTATTCTAATTCTAATTCTAATTCTAATTCTATTCTATTTCTAATTCTATTTCTAATTCTAATTCTAATATAATTCGATTATAATTATATTCTAATTCTAATTCTATTCTAATTCTATTCTAATTCTAATTCTATTCTAATTATATTCTAATTCTATTCTAATTCTATTCTAATTCTATTCTAATTCTAATTCTAATTCTAATTCTATTCTAATTCTAATTCTATTTCTAATTATATTCAAATTCTATACTAATTCTATTCTAATTCTATTCTAATTCTATTCTAATTCTATTCTAATTCTAATTCTATTCTAATTCTATTCTAATTCTATTTCTAATTCTATTTCTAATTCTAATTCTAATTCTAATTCTAATCTAATTCTAATTCTATTCTAATTCTTACTCTATTCTAATTCTATTCAAATTCTATTTCTAATTCTAATTCTAATTCTAATTCTATTCTAATTCTAATTCTAATTCTATTTCTATTTCTAATTTTAATTCTATTATATTTTTAATTCTATTTCTATTCTAATTCTAATTCTAATTCTAATTTTAATTATAATTCTAATTCTAATTCTATTCTAATTCTAATTATATTTCTAATTCTAATTCTATTTCTAATTATATTTCTATTTCTATTTTTAATTCTAATTCTATTCTATTCTAATTCTATTCTAATTCTATTCTAATTCTATTCTAATTCTAATTCTATTCTAATTCTATTCTAATTCTATTTCTAATTCTAATTCTATTTCTAATTATATTTCTATTTCTATTTTTAATTCTAATTCTATTCTAATTCTAATTCTAATTCTATTTTAATTCTATTATAATTCTAATATAATTCTATTATAATTATATTCTAATTCTAATTCTATTATAATTCTATTCTAATTCTAATTCTATTCTAATTCTATTATAATTCTATTCTAATTCTATTCTAATTCTATTTCTAATTCTATTTCTAATTCTAATTCTAATTCTAATTCTAATCTAATTCTAATTCTATTCTAATTCTTACTCTATTCTAATTCTATTCAAATTCTATTTCTAATTCTAATTCTAATTCTAATTCTATTCTAATTCTAATTCTAATTCTATTTCTATTTCTAATTTTAATCTATTATATTTTTAATAATTAGAAATAGAATAATTAGAAATAGAATTATAATTAGAAATAGAATAGAATTAGAATTAGAATTAGAATTAGAATTAGAATAGAATTAGAATTAGAAATAGAATTAGAATTAGAATTAGAATAGAATTAGAATTATAATTAGAATTAGAAATAGAATTAGAATAGAATTAGAATAGAATTAGAATTAGAATTAAAATTAGAATTAGAATTAGAATAGAATTAGAATTAGAATAGAATTAGAATTAGAATAGAATTAGAATTAGAAATAGAAATAGAATTAGAATAGAATTAGAATTAGATTAGAATTAGAATTAGAATTAGAAATAGAATTAGAAATAGAATTAGAATAGAATTAGAATAGAATTAGAATTAGAATAGAATTAGAATAGAATTAAAATTAGAATAGAATTAGAATAGAATTAGTATAGAATTTGAATATAATTAGAAATAGAATTAGAATTAGAATAGAATTAGAATTAGAATTATAATTAGAATAGAATTAGAATAGAATTAGAATAGAATTAGAATAGAATTAGAATTAGAATAGAATTATAATAGAATTATAATATAATTAGAAATAGAATTAGAATTAGAATAGAATTAGAATTAGAATTAGTATAGAATTAGAATAGAATTAGAATAGAATTAGAATAGAATTAGAATTAGAAATAGAATAGAATTAGAATTAGAATTAGAATATAATTAGAATAGAATTAGAATAGAATAGAATTAGAAATAAAAATAGAAATAGAAATATAATTAGAAATAGAATTAGAATTAGAAATATAATTAGAATTAGAATAGAATTAGAATTAGAATAGAATTAGAATTAGAATTATAATTAGAATTAGAATTAGAATTAGAATTAGAATAGAAATAGAATTAGAATTAGAATAGAATTAGAATTAAAAATAGAAATAGAATTAGAATTAGAATTAGAATAGAATTAGAATTAGAATTAGAATTAGAAATAGAATTAGAATAGAATTAGAATAGAGTAAGAATTAGAATAGAATTAGAATTAGATTAGAATTAGAATTAGAATTAGAATTAGAAATAGAATTAGAAATAGAATTAGAATAGAATTAGAATTAGAATAGAATTAGAATAGAATTAAAATTAGAATAGAATTAGAATAGAATTAGTATAGAATTTGAATATAATTAGAAATAGAATTAGAATTAGAATAGAATTAGAATTAGAATTAGAATTAGAATAGAATTAGAATAGAATTAGAATAGAATTAGAATAGAATTAGAATAGAATTAGAATTAGAATAGAATTATAATAGAATTAGAATTAGAATATAATTATAATAGAATTATATTAGAATTATAATGGAATTAGAATAGAATTAGAATTAGAATTAGAATAGAATTAGAATTAAAAATAGAAATAGAAATATAATTAGAAATAGAATTAGAATTAGAAATAGAATTAGAATAGAATTAGAATTAGAATTAGAATAGTATTAGAATAGAATTAGAATTAGAAATAGAATTAGAAATAGAATAGAATTAGAATTAGAATTAGAATTAGAATAGAATTAGAATTAGAAATAGAAATAGAATTAGAATTAGAATAGAATTAGAATAGAATTAGAATAGAATTAGAATAGAATTAGAATAGAATTAGAATAGAATTAGAATAGAATTAGAATAGAATAGAATTAGAATTAAAAATAGAAATAGAAATATAATTAGAAATAGAATTAGAATTAGAAATAGAATTAGAATAGAATTAGAATAGAATTAGAATTAGAATAGAATTAGAATAGAATTAGAATAGAATTAAAATTAGAATAGAATTAGAATAGAATTAGTATAGAATTTGAATATAATTAGAAATAGAATTAGAATTAGAATAGAATTAGAATTAGAATTATAATTAGAATAGAATTAGAATAGAATTAGAATAGAATTAGAATAGAATTAGAATTAGAATAGAATTATAATAGAATTAGAATTAGAATATAATTATAATAGAATTATATTAGAATTATAATGGAATTAGAATAGAATTAGAATTAGAATTAGAATAGAATTAGAATTAAAAATAGAAATAGAAATATAATTAGAAATAGAATTAGAATTAGAAATATAATTAGAATAGAATTAGAATTAGAATTAGAATAGTATTAGAATAGAATTAGAATTAGAAATAGAATTAGAAATAGAATTAGAAATAGAATAGAATTAGAATTGGAATTAGAATTAGAATAGAATTAGAATTAGGAATAGAAATAGAATTAGAGTTAGAATTAGAATAGAATTAGAATTAGAAATATAATTAGAAATAGAATTAGAATTGAATTAGAATAGAGTAAGAATTAGAATAGAATTAGAATTAGAATTAGAATTAGAAATAGAATTAGAAATAGAATATAATTAGAATTAGAATTAGAATTAGAATAGAATTAGAATTAGGAATAGAAATAGAATTAGAATTAGAATTAGAATAGAATTAGAATTAGAAATATAATTAGAAATAGAATTAGAATAGAATTAGAATAGAGTAAGAATTAGAATAGAATTAGAATTAGAATTAGAATTAGAAATAGAATTAGAAATAGAATTAGAATAGAATTAGAATAGAATTAGAATAGAATTAGAATAGAATTAGAATTAGAATTAGAATTAGAAATAGAATAGAATTAGAATTAGAATTAGAATTAGAATTAGAATTAGAATAGAATTAGAAATAGAAATAGAAATAGAATTAGAAATAGAATTAGAATAGAATTAGAATAGAATTAGAATTAGAATAGAATTAGAATAGAATTAAAATTAGAATAGAATTAGAATAGAATTAGTATAGAATTTGAATATAATTAGAAATAGAATTAGAATTAGAATAGAATTAGAATTAGAATTATAATTAGAATAGAATTAGAATAGAATTAGAATAGAATTAGAATAGAATTAGAAATAGAAATAGAATAGAATTAGAATTAGATTAGAATTAGAATTAGAATTAGAAATACAATTAGAAATAGAATTAGAATAGAATTAGAATAGAATTAGAATAGAATTAGAATTAGAATTATAATTAGAAATAGAATAGAATTAGAATTAGAATTAGAATTAGAATTAGAATTAGAATTAGAATAGAATTAGAATTAGAAATAGAATTAGAATTAGAATTAGAATAGAATTAGAATTATAATTAGAATTAGAAATAGAATTAGAATTGAATTAGAATAGAATTAGAATTAGAATTAGAATTAGAATTAGAATAGAATTAGAATTAGAATAGAATTAGAATTAGAATAGAATTAGAATTAGAAATAGAAATAGAAATAGAATTAGAATAGAATTAGAATTAGATTAGAATTAGAATTAGAATTAGAAATAGAATTAGAAATAGAATTAGAATAGAATTAGAATAGAATTAGAATTAGAATAGAATTAGAATAGAATTAAAATTAGAATAGAATTAGAATAGAATTAGTATAGAATTTGAATATAATTAGAAATAGAATTAGAATTAGAATAGAATTAGAATTAGAATTATAATTAGAATAGAATTAGAATAGAATTTGAATAGAATTAGAATAGAATTAGAATTAGAATAGAATTATAATAGAATTATAATATAATTAGAAATAGAATTAGAATTAGAATAGAATTAGAATTAGAATTAGTATAGAATTAGAATAGAATTAGAATAGAATTAGAATAGAATTAGAATTAGAAATAGAATAGAATTAGAATTAGAATTAGAATATAATTAGAATAGAATTAGAATAGAATAGAATTAGAAATAAAAATAGAAATAGAAATATAATTAGAAATAGAATTAGAATTAGAAATATAATTAGAATTAGAATAGAATTAGAATTAGAATAGAATTAGAATTAGAATTATAATTAGAATTAGAATTAGAATTAGAATTAGAATAGAAATAGAATTAGAATTAGAATAGAATTAGAATTAAAAATAGAAATAGAATTAGAATTAGAATTAGAATAGAATTAGAATTAGAATTAGAATTAGAAATAGAATTAGAATAGAATTAGAATAGAGTAAGAATTAGAATAGAATTAGAATTAGATTAGAATTAGAATTAGAATTAGAATTAGAAATAGAATTAGAAATAGAATTAGAATAGAATTAGAATTAGAATAGAATTAGAATAGAATTAAAATTAGAATAGAATTAGAATAGAATTAGTATAGAATTTGAATATAATTAGAAATAGAATTAGAATTAGAATAGAATTAGAATTAGAATTAGAATTAGAATAGAATTAGAATAGAATTAGAATAGAATTAGAATAGAATTAGAATAGAATTAGAATTAGAATAGAATTATAATAGAATTAGAATTAGAATATAATTATATTAGAATTATAATGGAATTAGAATAGAATTAGAATTAGAATTAGAATAGAATTAGAATTAAAAATAGAAATAGAAATATAATTAGAATTAGAATTAGAATTAGAAATAGAATTAGAATAGAATTAGAATTAGAATTAGAATAGTATTAGAATAGAATTAGAATTAGAAATAGAATTAGAAATAGAATAGAATTAGAATTAGAATTATAATTAGAATAGAATTAGAATTAGAAATAGAAATAGAATTAGAATTAGAATAGAATTAGAATAGAATTAGAATAGAATTAGAATAGAATTAGAATAGAATTAGAATAGAATTAGAATAGAATTAGAATAGAATAGAATTAGAATTAAAAATAGAAATAGAAATATAATTAGAAATAGAATTAGAATTAGAAATAGAATTAGAATTACAATTAGAATAGAATTAGAATTAGAATAGAATTAGAATAGAATTAGAATAGAATTAGAATTAGAAATAGAATAGAATTAGAATTAGAATTAGAATAGAATTAGAATTAGAATTAGATTAGAATTAGATATAGAATTAGAATTAGAATAGAATTAGAATTAGAAATAGAAATAGAAATAGAATTAGAATTAGAATTAGAATTAGAATTAGAATTAGAAATAGAATTAGAATTAGAATAGAATTAGAATTAGAATAGAATTAGAGTAGAATTAGAATAGAATTAGAATATAAGTAGAATTAGAATAGAATTAGAATAGAATTATAATAGAATTAGAATTAGAATTAGAATTAGAATTAGAATAGAATTAGAATATAATTAGAATTAGAATTAGATATAGAATTAGAATTAGAAGAGAATTAGTATAGAATTAGAATAGAATTAGAATAGAATTAGAATTAGAAATAGAATAGAATTAGAATTAGAATTAGAATATAATTAGAATAGAATTAGAATAGTAAGAATTAGAATTAAAAATAGAAATAGAAATATAATTAGAAATAGAATTAGAATTAGAAATATAATTAGAATTAGAATAGAATTAGAATTAGAATATAATTAGAATTAGAATTATAATTAGAATTAGAATTAGAATTAGAATTAGAATAGAAATAGAATTAGAATTAGAATAGAATTAGAATTAGAAATAGAAATATAATTAGAATTAGAATTAGAATAGAATTAGAATTAGAATTAGAATTAGAAATAGAATTATAATAGCATTAGAATAGAGTAAGAATTAGAATAGAATTAGAATTAGATTAGAATTAGAATTAGAATTAGAATTAGAAATAGAATTAGAAATAGAATTAGAATAGAATTAGAATAGAATTAGAATTAGAATAGAATTAGAATAGAATTAGAATTAGAATAGAATTAGAATTAGAATAGAATTAGAATAGAATTAGAATTAGAAATAGAATTAGAAATAGAATAGAATTAGAATTAGAATTAGAATTAGAATAGAATTAGAATTAGGAATAGAAATAGAATTAGAATTAGAATTAGAATAGAATTAGAATTATAAATATAATTAGAAATAGAATTAGAATAGAATTAGAATAGAGTAAGAATTAGAATAGAATTAGAATTAGAATTAGAATTAGAAATAAAATTAGAAATAGAATTAAAATAGAATTAGAATTAGAATTAGAATAGAATTAGAATTAGAATTAGAATTAGAATTAGAATAGAATTAGAATTAGAAATAGAAATAGAATTAGAATTAGAATTAGAATAGAATTAGAATTAGAATTATAATTAGAAATAGAATTAGAATAGAATTAAAATAGAGTAAGAATTAGAATAGAATTAGAATTAGATTAGAATTAGAATTAGAATTAGAATTAGAATTAGAATTAGAATTAGAAATAGAATTAGAATAGAATTAGAATAGAATTAGAATAGAATTAGAATATAATTAGAAATAGAATTAGAATTAGAATAGAATTAGAATTAGAATTAGAATAGAATTAGAATAGAATTAGAATATAATTATAATAGAATTATTAGAATTATAATAGAATTAGAATAGAATTAGAATAGAATTAGAATTAGAATTAGAATAGAATTAGAATTAAAAATAGAAATAGAAATATAATTTGAAATAGAATTAGAATTAGAAATAGAATTAGAATAGAATTAGAATAGAATTAGAATAGAATTAGAATAGAATTAGAATTATAATAGAATTAGAATAGAAGTAGAATAGAATTAGAATATAATTAGAAATAGAATTAGAATTATAGAACAATTAAAATTAGAATTAGAATTAGAATATAATTAGAATAGAATTAGAATATAATTAGAATAGAATTAGAATAGAATTAGAAATATAATAGAATTAGAATTAGAATTAAAATTATATTAGAATTAGAATAGAATTAGAATAGAATTAGAATAGAATTAGAATTAGAATTAGAATAGAATTAGAATTAAAAATAGAAATAGAAATATAATTAGAAATAGAATTAGAATTAGAATAGAATTAGAATTAGAATTAGTATAGAATTAGAATAGAATTAGAATAGAATTAGAATAGAATTAGAATTAGAAATAGAATAGAATTAGAATTAGAATTAGAATATAATTAGAATAGAATTAGAATAGAATAGAATTAGAATTAAAAATAGAAATAAAAATATAATTAGAAATAGAATTAGAATTAGAAATATAATTAGAATTAGAATAGAATTAGAATTAGAATAGAATCAGAATTAGAATTATAATTAGAATTAGAATTAGAATTAGAATTAGAATAGAAATAGAATTAGAATTAGAATAGAATTAGAATTAGAAATAGAAATAGAATTAGAATTAGAATTAGAATAGAATTAGAATTAGAATTAGAATTAGAAATAGAATTAGAATAGAATTAGAATAGAGTAAGAATTAGAATAGAATTAGAATTAGATTAGAATTAGAATTAGAATTAGAAATAGAATTAGAATAGAATTAGAATAGAATTAGAATTAGAATAGAATTAGAATAGAATTAAAATTAGAATAGAATTAGAATAGAATTAGTATAGAATTTGAATATAATTAGAAATAGAATTAGAATTAGAATAGAATTAGAATTAGAATTATAATTAGAATAGAATTAGAATAGAATTAGAATAGAATTAGAATAGAATTAGAATTAGAATAGAATTATAATAGAATTAGAATTAGAATAGAATTATAATAGAATTATATTAGAATTATAATGGAATTAGAATAGAATTAGAATTAGAATTAGAATAGAATTAGAATTAAAAATAGAAATAGAAATATAATTAGAAATAGAATTAGAATTAGAAATATAATTAGAATAGAATTAGAATTAGAATTAGAATAGTATTAGAATAGAATTAGAATTAGAAATAGAATTAGAAATAGAATTAGAAATAGAATAGAATTAGAATTAGAATTAGAATTAGAATAGAATTAGAATTAGGAATAGAAATAGAATTAGAGTTAGAATTAGAATAGAATTAGAATTAGAAATATAATTAGAAATAGAATTAGAATAGAATTAGAATAGAGTAAGAATTAGAATAGAATTAGAATTAGAATTAGAATTAGAAATAGAATTAGAAATAGAATAGAATTAGAATTAGAATTAGAATTAGAAATAGAATTAGAATTAGGAATAGAAATAGAATTAGAATTAGAATTAGAATAGAATTAGAATTAGAAATATAATTAGAAATAGAATTAGAATAGAATTAGAATAGAGTAAGAATTAGAATAGAATTAGAATTAGAATTAGAATTAGAAATAGAATTAGAAATAGAATTAGAAGTAGAATTAGAATAGAATTAGAATAGAATTAGAATAGAATTAGAATTAGAATTAGAATTAGAAATAGAATAGAATTAGAATTAGAATTAGAATTAGAATTAGAATTAGAATAGAATTAGAAATAGAAATAGAAATAGAATTAGAATTAGAATTAGAATAGAATTAGAATTAGAATTAGAATTAGAAATAGAATTAGAATAGAATTAAAATAGAGTAAGAATTAGAATAGAATTAGAATTAGATTAGAATTAGAATTAGAATTAGAATTAGAATTAGAAATAGAATTAGAAATAGAATTAGAATAGAATTAGAATAGAATTAGAATTAGAATAGAATTAGAATAGAATTAGAATTAGAATAGAATTAAAATAGAATTAGTATAGAATTAGAATATAATTAGAAATAGAATTAGAATTAGAATTTAATTAGAATTAGAATTAGAATAGAATTAGAATAGAATTAGAATTAGAATATAATTATAATAGAATTATTAGAATTATAATAGAATTAGAATAGAATTAGAATTAGAATTAGAATATAATTATAATAGAATTATATTAGAATTATAATAGAATTAGAATAGAATTAGAATAGAATTAGAATTAGAATTAGAATAGAATTAGAATTAAAAATAGAAATAGAAATATAATTAGAAATAGAATTAGAATTAGAAATAGAATTAGAATAGAATTAGAATAGAATTAGAATTAGAATAGAATTAGAATAGAATTAGAATTATAATAGAATTAGAATAGAAGTAGAATAGAATTAGAATATAATTAGAAATAGAATTAGAATTATAATACAATTAAAATTAGAATTAGAATTAGAATAGAATTAGAATATAATTAGAAATAGAATTAGAATTATAATACAATTAAAATTAGAATTAGAATTAGAATAGAATTAGAATAGAATTAGAATATAATTAGAATAGAATTAGAATAGAATTAGAAATATAATAGAATTAGAATTAGAATTAAAATTATATTAGAATTAGAATAGAATTAGAATAGAATTAGAATTAGAATTAGAATAGAATTAGAATTAAAAATAGAAATAGAAATATAATTAGAAATAGAATTAGAATTAGAATAGAATTAGAATTAGAATTAGTATAGAATTAGAATAGAATTAGAATAGAATTAGAATTAGAAATAGAATAGAATTAGAATTAGAATTAGAATATAATTAGAATTAGAATAGAATTAGAATTAAAAATAGAAATAAAAATATAATTAGAAATAGAATTAGAATTAGAAATATAATTAGAATTAGAATAGAATTAGAATTAGAATATAATCAGAATTAGAATTATAATTATAATTAGAATTAGAATTAGAATTAGAATAGAAATAGAATTAGAATTAGAAGAGAATTAGAATTAGAAATAGAAATAGAATTAGAATTAGAATTAGAATAGAATTAGAATTAGAATTAGAATTAGAAATAGAATTAGAATAGAATTAGAATAGAGTAAGAATTAGAATAGAATTAGAATTAGATTAGAATTAGAATTAGAATTAGAAATAGAATTAGAAATAGAATTAGAATAGAATTAGAATAGAATTAGAATTAGAATAGAATTAGAATAGAATTAAAATTAGAATAGAATTAGAATAGAATTAGTATAGAATTTGAATATAATTAGAAATAGAATTAGAATTAGAATAGAATTAGAATTAGAATTATAATTAGAATAGAATTAGAATAGAATTAGAATAGAATTAGAATAGAATTAGAATTAGAATAGAATTATAATAGAATTAGAATTAGAATATAATTATAATAGAATTATATTAGAATTATAATGGAATTAGAATAGAATTAGAATTAGAATTAGAATAGAATTAGAATTAGATTAGAATTAGAATTAGAATTAGAATTAGAAATAGAATTAGAAATAGAATTAGAATAGAATTAGAATAGAATTAGAATTAGAATAGAATTAGAATTAGAATTAGAAATAGAATTAGAATAGAATTAGAATAGAGTAAGAATTAGAATAGAATTAGAATTAGATTAGAATAGAATTAGAATTAGAATTAGAATTAGAATTAGAATAGAATTAGAATTAGAATTAGAATAGAATTAGTATAGAATTAGAATATAATTAGAAATAGAATTAGAATTAGAATAGAATTAGAATTAGAATTAGAATTAGAATAGAATTAGAATAGAATTAGAATAGAATTATAATAGAATTAGAATAGAATTAGAATTAGAATAGAATTATAATTAGAATAGAATTAGAATAGAATTAGTATAGAATTAGAATATAATTAGAAATAGAATTAGAATTAGAATAGAATTAGAATTAGAATTAGAATTAGAATAGAATTAGAATAGAATTAGAATAGAATTATAATAGAATTAGAATAGAATTAGAATTAGAATAGAATTATAATAGAATTAGAATTAGAATATAATTATAATAGAATTATATTAGAATTATAATAGAATTAAAATAGAATTAGAATTAGAATTAGAATAGAATTAGAATTAAAAATAGAAATAGAAATATAATTAGAAATAGAATTAGAATTAGAAATAGAATTAGAATAGAATTAGAATAGAGTAAGAATTAGAATAGAATTAGAATTAGAATTAGAATTAGAAATAGAATTAGAAATAGAATTAGAATAGAATTAGAATAGAATTAGAATAGAATTAGAATAGAATTAGAATTAGAATTAGAATTAGAAATAGAATAGAATTAGAATTAGAATTAGAATTAGAATTAGAATTAGAATAGAATTAGAAATAGAAATAGAAATAGAATTAGAAATAGAATTAGAATAGAATTAGAATAGAATTAGAATTAGAATAGAATTAGAATAGAATTAAAATTAGAATAGAATTAGAATAGAATTAGTATAGAATTTGAATATAATTAGAAATAGAATTAGAATTAGAATAGAATTAGAATTAGAATTATAATTAGAATAGAATTAGAATAGAATTAGAATAGAATTAGAATAGAATTAGAAATAGAAATAGAATAGAATTAGAATTAGATTAGAATTAGAATTAGAATTAGAAATACAATTAGAAATAGAATTAGAATAGAATTAGAATAGAATTAGAATAGAATTAGAATTAGAATTATAATTAGAAATAGAATAGAATTAGAATTAGAATTAGAATTAGAATTAGAATTAGAATTAGAATAGAATTAGAATTAGAAATAGAATTAGAATTAGAATTAGAATAGAATTAGAATTATAATTAGAATTAGAAATAGAATTAGAATTGAATTAGAATAGAATTAGAATTAGAATTAGAATTAGAATTAGAATAGAATTAGAATTAGAATAGAATTAGAATTAGAATAGAATTAGAATTAGAAATAGAAATAGAAATAGAATTAGAATAGAATTAGAATTAGATTAGAATTAGAATTAGAATTAGAAATAGAATTAGAAATAGAATTAGAATAGAATTAGAATAGAATTAGAATTAGAATAGAATTAGAATAGAATTAAAATTAGAATAGAATTAGAATAGAATTAGTATAGAATTTGAATATAATTAGAAATAGAATTAGAATTAGAATAGAATTAGAATTAGAATTATAATTAGAATAGAATTAGAATAGAATTTGAATAGAATTAGAATAGAATTAGAATTAGAATAGAATTATAATAGAATTATAATATAATTAGAAATAGAATTAGAATTAGAATAGAATTAGAATTAGAATTAGTATAGAATTAGAATAGAATTAGAATAGAATTAGAATAGAATTAGAATTAGAAATAGAATAGAATTAGAATTAGAATTAGAATATAATTAGAATAGAATTAGAATAGAATAGAATTAGAAATAAAAATAGAAATAGAAATATAATTAGAAATAGAATTAGAATTAGAAATATAATTAGAATTAGAATAGAATTAGAATTAGAATAGAATTAGAATTAGAATTATAATTAGAATTAGAATTAGAATTAGAATTAGAATAGAAATAGAATTAGAATTAGAATAGAATTAGAATTAAAAATAGAAATAGAATTAGAATTAGAATTAGAATAGAATTAGAATTAGAATTAGAATTAGAAATAGAATTAGAATAGAATTAGAATAGAGTAAGAATTAGAATAGAATTAGAATTAGATTAGAATTAGAATTAGAATTAGAATTAGAAATAGAATTAGAAATAGAATTAGAATAGAATTAGAATTAGAATAGAATTAGAATAGAATTAAAATTAGAATAGAATTAGAATAGAATTAGTATAGAATTTGAATATAATTAGAAATAGAATTAGAATTAGAATAGAATTAGAATTAGAATTAGAATTAGAATAGAATTAGAATAGAATTAGAATAGAATTAGAATAGAATTAGAATAGAATTAGAATTAGAATAGAATTATAATAGAATTAGAATTAGAATATAATTATATTAGAATTATAATGGAATTAGAATAGAATTAGAATTAGAATTAGAATAGAATTAGAATTAAAAATAGAAATAGAAATATAATTAGAATTAGAATTAGAATTAGAAATAGAATTAGAATAGAATTAGAATTAGAATTAGAATAGTATTAGAATAGAATTAGAATTAGAAATAGAATTAGAAATAGAATAGAATTAGAATTAGAATTATAATTAGAATAGAATTAGAATTAGAAATAGAAATAGAATTAGAATTAGAATAGAATTAGAATAGAATTAGAATAGAATTAGAATAGAATTAGAATAGAATTAGAATAGAATTAGAATAGAATAGAATTAGAATTAAAAATAGAAATAGAAATATAATTAGAAATAGAATTAGAATTAGAAATAGAATTAGAATTACAATTAGAATAGAATTAGAATTAGAATAGAATTAGAATAGAATTAGAATAGAATTAGAATTAGAAATAGAATAGAATTAGAATTAGAATTAGAATAGAATTAGAATTAGAATTAGATTAGAATTAGATATAGAATTAGAATTAGAATAGAATTAGAATTAGAAATAGAAATAGAATTAGAATTAGAATTAGAATTAGAATTAGAATTAGAATTAGAAATAGAATTAGAATTAGAATAGAATTAGAATTAGAATAGAATTAGAGTAGAATTAGAATAGAATTAGAATATAAGTAGAATTAGAATAGAATTAGAATAGAATTATAATAGAATTAGAATTAGAATTAGAATTAGAATTAGAATAGAATTAGAATATAATTAGAATTAGAATTAGATATAGAATTAGAATTAGAAGAGAATTAGTATAGAATTAGAATAGAATTAGAATAGAATTAGAATTAGAAATAGAATAGAATTAGAATTAGAATTAGAATATAATTAGAATAGAATTAGAATAGTAAGAATTAGAATTAAAAATAGAAATAGAAATATAATTAGAAATAGAATTAGAATTAGAAATATAATTAGAATTAGAATAGAATTAGAATTAGAATATAATTAGAATTAGAATTATAATTAGAATTAGAATTAGAATTAGAATTAGAATAGAAATAGAATTAGAATTAGAATAGAATTAGAATTAGAAATAGAAATATAATTAGAATTAGAATTAGAATAGAATTAGAATTAGAATTAGAATTAGAAATAGAATTATAATAGCATTAGAATAGAGTAAGAATTAGAATAGAATTAGAATTAGATTAGAATTAGAATTAGAATTAGAATTAGAAATAGAATTAGAAATAGAATTAGAATAGAATTAGAATAGAATTAGAATTAGAATAGAATTAGAATAGAATTAGAATTAGAATAGAATTAGAATTAGAATAGAATTAGAATAGAATTAGAATTAGAAATAGAATTAGAAATAGAATAGAATTAGAATTAGAATTAGAATTAGAATAGAATTAGAATTAGGAATAGAAATAGAATTAGAATTAGAATTAGAATAGAATTAGAATTATAAATATAATTAGAAATAGAATTAGAATAGAATTAGAATAGAGTAAGAATTAGAATAGAATTAGAATTAGAATTAGAATTAGAAATAAAATTAGAAATAGAATTAAAATAGAATTAGAATTAGAATTAGAATAGAATTAGAATTAGAATTAGAATTAGAATTAGAATAGAATTAGAATTAGAAATAGAAATAGAATTAGAATTAGAATTAGAATAGAATTAGAATTAGAATTATAATTAGAAATAGAATTAGAATAGAATTAAAATAGAGTAAGAATTAGAATAGAATTAGAATTAGATTAGAATTAGAATTAGAATTAGAATTAGAATTAGAATTAGAATTAGAAATAGAATTAGAATAGAATTAGAATAGAATTAGAATAGAATTAGAATATAATTAGAAATAGAATTAGAATTAGAATAGAATTAGAATTAGAATTAGAATAGAATTAGAATAGAATTAGAATATAATTATAATAGAATTATTAGAATTATAATAGAATTAGAATAGAATTAGAATAGAATTAGAATTAGAATTAGAATAGAATTAGAATTAAAAATAGAAATAGAAATATAATTTGAAATAGAATTAGAATTAGAAATAGAATTAGAATAGAATTAGAATAGAATTAGAATAGAATTAGAATTAGAATAGAATTAGAATAGAATTAGAATTATAATAGAATTAGAATAGAAGTAGAATAGAATTAGAATATAATTAGAAATAGAATTAGAATTATAGAACAATTAAAATTAGAATTAGAATTAGAATATAATTAGAATAGAATTAGAATATAATTAGAATAGAATTAGAATAGAATTAGAAATATAATAGAATTAGAATTAGAATTAAAATTATATTAGAATTAGAATAGAATTAGAATAGAATTAGAATAGAATTAGAATTAGAATTAGAATAGAATTAGAATTAAAAATAGAAATAGAAATATAATTAGAAATAGAATTAGAATTAGAATAGAATTAGAATTAGAATTAGTATAGAATTAGAATAGAATTAGAATAGAATTAGAATAGAATTAGAATTAGAAATAGAATAGAATTAGAATTAGAATTAGAATATAATTAGAATAGAATTAGAATAGAATAGAATTAGAATTAAAAATAGAAATAAAAATATAATTAGAAATAGAATTAGAATTAGAAATATAATTAGAATTAGAATAGAATTAGAATTAGAATAGAATCAGAATTATAATTATAATTAGAATTAGAATTAGAATTAGAATTAGAATAGAAATAGAATTAGAATTAGAATAGAATTAGAATTAGAAATAGAAATAGAATTAGAATTAGAATTAGAATAGAATTAGAATTAGAATTAGAATTAGAAATAGAATTAGAATAGAATTAGAATAGAGTAAGAATTAGAATAGAATTAGAATTAGATTAGAATTAGAATTAGAATTAGAAATAGAATTAGAAATAGAATTAGAATAGAATTAGAATAGAATTAGAATTAGAATAGAATTAGAATAGAATTAAAATTAGAATAGAATTAGAATAGAATTAGTATAGAATTTGAATATAATTAGAAATAGAATTAGAATTAGAATAGAATTAGAATTAGAATTATAATTAGAATAGAATTAGAATAGAATTAGAATAGAATTAGAATAGAATTAGAATTAGAATAGAATTATAATAGAATTAGAATTAGAATAGAATTATAATAGAATTATATTAGAATTATAATGGAATTAGAATAGAATTAGAATTAGAATTAGAATAGAATTAGAATTAAAAATAGAAATAGAAATATAATTAGAAATAGAATTAGAATTAGAAATATAATTAGAATAGAATTAGAATTAGAATTAGAATAGTATTAGAATAGAATTAGAATTAGAAATAGAATTAGAAATAGAATTAGAAATAGAATAGAATTAGAATTAGAATTAGAATTAGAATAGAATTAGAATTAGGAATAGAAATAGAATTAGAGTTAGAATTAGAATAGAATTAGAATTAGAAATATAATTAGAAATAGAATTAGAATAGAATTAGAATAGAGTAAGAATTAGAATAGAATTAGAATTAGAATTAGAATTAGAAATAGAATTAGAAATAGAATAGAATTAGAATTAGAATTAGAATTAGAAATAGAATTAGAATTAGGAATAGAAATAGAATTAGAATTAGAATTAGAATAGAATTAGAATTAGAAATATAATTAGAAATAGAATTAGAATAGAATTAGAATAGAGTAAGAATTAGAATAGAATTAGAATTAGAATTAGAATTAGAAATAGAATTAGAAATAGAATTAGAAGTAGAATTAGAATAGAATTAGAATAGAATTAGAATAGAATTAGAATTAGAATTAGAATTAGAAATAGAATAGAATTAGAATTAGAATTAGAATTAGAATTAGAATTAGAATAGAATTAGAAATAGAAATAGAAATAGAATTAGAATTAGAATTAGAATAGAATTAGAATTAGAATTAGAATTAGAAATAGAATTAGAATAGAATTAAAATAGAGTAAGAATTAGAATAGAATTAGAATTAGATTAGAATTAGAATTAGAATTAGAATTAGAATTAGAAATAGAATTAGAAATAGAATTAGAATAGAATTAGAATAGAATTAGAATTAGAATAGAATTAGAATAGAATTAGAATTAGAATAGAATTAAAATAGAATTAGTATAGAATTAGAATATAATTA
Organism: Streptanthus diversifolius; assembly: GCA_039880935.1. Taxonomy (NCBI): domain Eukaryota; kingdom Viridiplantae; phylum Streptophyta; class Magnoliopsida; order Brassicales; family Brassicaceae; genus Streptanthus; species Streptanthus diversifolius. The sequence continues at coordinate 444,744 of JAXGFM010000015.1, read as the reverse complement.
GAAATAGAATTAGAATTAGAATTTAATTAGAATTAGAATTAGAATAGAATTAGAATAGAATTAGAATTAGAATATAATTATAATAGAATTATTAGAATTATAATAGAATTAGAATAGAATTAGAATTAGAATTAGAATATAATTATAATAGAATTATATTAGAATTATAATAGAATTAGAATAGAATTAGAATAGAATTAGAATTAGAATTAGAATAGAATTAGAATTAAAAATAGAAATAGAAATATAATTAGAAATAGAATTAGAATTAGAAATAGAATTAGAATAGAATTAGAATAGAATTAGAATTAGAATAGAATTAGAATAGAATTAGAATTATAATAGAATTAGAATAGAAGTAGAATAGAATTAGAATATAATTAGAAATAGAATTAGAATTATAATACAATTAAAATTAGAATTAGAATTAGAATAGAATTAGAATATAATTAGAAATAGAATTAGAATTATAATACAATTAAAATTAGAATTAGAATTAGAATAGAATTAGAATAGAATTAGAATATAATTAGAATAGAATTAGAATAGAATTAGAAATATAATAGAATTAGAATTAGAATTAAAATTATATTAGAATTAGAATAGAATTAGAATAGAATTAGAATTAGAATTAGAATAGAATTAGAATTAAAAATAGAAATAGAAATATAATTAGAAATAGAATTAGAATTAGAATAGAATTAGAATTAGAATTAGTATAGAATTAGAATAGAATTAGAATAGAATTAGAATTAGAAATAGAATAGAATTAGAATTAGAATTAGAATATAATTAGAATTAGAATAGAATTAGAATTAAAAATAGAAATAAAAATATAATTAGAAATAGAATTAGAATTAGAAATATAATTAGAATTAGAATAGAATTAGAATTAGAATATAATCAGAATTAGAATTATAATTATAATTAGAATTAGAATTAGAATTAGAATAGAAATAGAATTAGAATTAGAAGAGAATTAGAATTAGAAATAGAAATAGAATTAGAATTAGAATTAGAATAGAATTAGAATTAGAATTAGAATTAGAAATAGAATTAGAATAGAATTAGAATAGAGTAAGAATTAGAATAGAATTAGAATTAGATTAGAATTAGAATTAGAATTAGAAATAGAATTAGAAATAGAATTAGAATAGAATTAGAATAGAATTAGAATTAGAATAGAATTAGAATAGAATTAAAATTAGAATAGAATTAGAATAGAATTAGTATAGAATTTGAATATAATTAGAAATAGAATTAGAATTAGAATAGAATTAGAATTAGAATTATAATTAGAATAGAATTAGAATAGAATTAGAATAGAATTAGAATAGAATTAGAATTAGAATAGAATTATAATAGAATTAGAATTAGAATATAATTATAATAGAATTATATTAGAATTATAATGGAATTAGAATAGAATTAGAATTAGAATTAGAATAGAATTAGAATTAGATTAGAATTAGAATTAGAATTAGAATTAGAAATAGAATTAGAAATAGAATTAGAATAGAATTAGAATAGAATTAGAATTAGAATAGAATTAGAATTAGAATTAGAAATAGAATTAGAATAGAATTAGAATAGAGTAAGAATTAGAATAGAATTAGAATTAGATTAGAATAGAATTAGAATTAGAATTAGAATTAGAATTAGAATAGAATTAGAATTAGAATTAGAATAGAATTAGTATAGAATTAGAATATAATTAGAAATAGAATTAGAATTAGAATAGAATTAGAATTAGAATTAGAATTAGAATAGAATTAGAATAGAATTAGAATAGAATTATAATAGAATTAGAATAGAATTAGAATTAGAATAGAATTATAATTAGAATAGAATTAGAATAGAATTAGTATAGAATTAGAATATAATTAGAAATAGAATTAGAATTAGAATAGAATTAGAATTAGAATTAGAATTAGAATAGAATTAGAATAGAATTAGAATAGAATTATAATAGAATTAGAATAGAATTAGAATTAGAATAGAATTATAATAGAATTAGAATTAGAATATAATTATAATAGAATTATATTAGAATTATAATAGAATTAAAATAGAATTAGAATTAGAATTAGAATAGAATTAGAATTAAAAATAGAAATAGAAATATAATTAGAAATAGAATTAGAATTAGAAATAGAATTAGAATAGAATTAGAATAGAATTAGAATTAGAATAGAATTAGAATAGAATTAGAATAGAATTAGAATTAGAAATAGAATTAGAAATAGAATAGAATTAGAATTAATTCTAATTCTATTCTAATTCTATTCTAATTCTATTCTAATTCTATTTCTAATTGTATTTCTAATTCTAATTCTAATTCTAATCTAATTCTAATTCTATTCTATTTCTATTTCTAATTCTATTCTAATTCTATTCTAATTCTATTCTAATTCTATTCTAATTATAATTCTAATTCTAATTCTATTCTAATTCTAATTCTATTTCTAATTATATTCAAATTCTATACTAATTCTATTCTAATTCTATTCTAATTTTAATTCTATTCTAATTCTATTCTAATTCTAATTCTATTCTAATTCTATTCTAATTCTATTTCTAATTCTATTTCTATTTCTATTTCTAATTCTATTCTAATTCTAATTCTAATTCTAATTCTAATTCTAATTCTATTCTATTTCTAATTCTAATTCTAATTCTAATTCTATTCTAATTCTATTCTAATTCTATTCTAATTCTATTTCTAATTCTATTTCTAATTCTAATTCTAATTCTAATTCTATTCTAATTCTTACTCTATTCTAATTCTATTCTAATTCTATTTCTAATTATATTTCTAATTCTAATTCTATTCTAATTCTAATTCTAATTCTATTTCTATTCCTAATTCTAATTCTATTCTAATTCTAATTCTAATTCTAATTATATTCTATTTCTAATTCTATTTTTAATTCTAATTCTAATTCTAATTCTATTCTAATTCTTACTCTATTCTAATTCAATTCTAATTCTATTTCTAATTATATTTCTAATTCTAATTCTATTCTAATTCTAACTCTAATTCTATTTCTATTCCTAATTCTAATTCTATTCTAATTCTAATTCTAATTCTAATTCTATTCTATTTCTAATTCTATTTCTAATTCTATTTCTAATTCTAATTCTATTCTAATACTATTCTAATTCTAATTCTAATTCTATTCTAATTATATTTCTAATTCTAATTCTATTTCTAATTATATTTCTATTTCTATTTTTAATTCTAATTCTATTCTAATTCTAATTCTAATTCTATTCTAATTCCATTATAATTCTAATATAATTCTATTATAATTATATTCTAATTCTAATTCTATTATAATTCTATTCTAATTCTAATTCTATTCTAATTCTATTCTAATTCTATTCTAATTCTATTCTAATTATAATTCTAATTCTAATTCTATTCTAATTCTAATTCTATTTCTAATTATATTCAAATTCTATACTAATTCTATTCTAATTCTATTCTAATTTTAATTCTATTCTAATTCTATTCTAATTCTAATTCTATTCTAATTCTATTCTAATTCTATTTCTAATTCTATTTCTAATTCTAATTCTAATTCTAATCTAATTCTAATTCTATTCTAATTCTTACTCTATTCTAATTCTATTCTAATTCTATTTCTAATTCTAATTCTAATTCTAATTCTATTCTAATTCTAATTCTAATTCTATTTCTATTTCTAATTCTAATTCTATTCTAATTCTAATTCTATTTCTATTCTAATTCTAATTCTAATTCTAATTCTAATTCTAATTATAATTCTAATTCTGATTCTATTCTAATTCTAATTCTATTCTAATTCTAATTATATTTCTAATTCTAATTCTATTTCTAATTATATTTTTATTTCTATTTTTAATTCTAATTCTATTCTATTCTAATTCTATTCTAATTATATTCTAATTCTAATTCTAATTCTATTCTATTTCTAATTCTAATTCTATTCTAATTCTATTCTAATTCTATTCTAATTCTATACTAATTCTAATTCTAATTCTATTCTAATTCTAATTCTATTTCTAATTATATTTCTATTTCTATTTTTAATTCTAATTCTATTCTAATTCTAATTCTAATTCTATTCTAATTCTATTCTAATTCTATTCTAATTCTATTCTAATTCTAATATAATTTTAATTCTAATTCTAATTCTATTATATTTCTAATTCTATTCTAATTCTATTCTAATTATATTCTAATTCTATTCTAATTCTATTCTAATTCTAATTCTAATTTTAATTGTTCTATAATTCTAATTCTATTTCTAATTATATTCTAATTCTATTCTACTTCTATTCTAATTCTATTATAATTCTAATTCTAATTCTATTTCTAATTCTAATTATAATTCTAATTCTATTCTAATTCTAATTCTAATTCTATTTCTATTTCTAATTCTAATTCTATTCTAATTCTAATTCTAATTCTATTCTATTTCTAATTATAATTCTAATTCTAATTCTATTCTAATTCTATTCTAATTCTATTCTAATTCTATTTCTAATTCTATTTCTAATTCTAATTCTATTTCTAATCTAATTCTAATTCTATTCTATTTCTATTTCTAATTCTATTCTAATTAGATTCTAATTCTATTCTAATTCTATTCTAATTATAATTCTAATTCTAATTCTATTCTAATTCTAATTCTATTTCTAATTATATTCAAATTCTATACTAATTCTATTCTAATTCTATTCTAATTTTAATTCTATTCTAATTCTATTCTAATTCTAATTCTATTCTAATTCTATTCTAATTCTATTTCTAATTCTATTTCTATTTCTATTTCTAATTCTATTCTAATTCTAATTCTAATTCTAATTCTAATTCTAATTCTATTCTATTTCTAATTCTAATTCTAATTCTAATTCTATTCTAATTCTATTCTAATTCTATTCTAATTCTATTCTAATTCTATTTCTAATTCTATTTCTAATTCTAATTCTAATTCTAATTCTATTCTAATTCTTACTCTATTCTAATTCTATTCTAATTCTATTTCTAATTATATTTCTAATTCTAATTCTATTCTAATTATAATTCTAATTCTATTTCTATTCCTAATTCTAATTCTATTCTAATTCTAATTCTAATTCTATTCTATTTCTAATTCTATTTCTAATTCTAATTCTAATTCTAATTCTATTCTAATTCTTACTCTATTCTAATTCTATTCTAATTCTATTTCTAATTATATTTCTAATTCTAATTCTATTCTAATTCTAACTCTAATTCTATTTCTATTCCTAATTCTAATTCTATTCTAATTCTAATTCTAATTCTAATTCTATTCTATTTCTAATTCTATTTCTAATTCTATTTCTAATTCTATTTCTAATTCTAATTCTAATTCTAATCTAATTCAAATTCTATTCTATTTCTATTTCTAATTCTATTCTAATTCTATTCTAATTCTATTCTAATTCTATTCTAATTATAATTCTAATTCTAATTCTATTCTAATTCTAATTCTATTTCTAATTATATTCAAATTCTATACTAATTCTATTCTAATTCTATTCTAATTTTAATTCTATTCTAATTCTATTCTAATTCTAATTCTATTCTAATTCTATTCTAATTCTATTTCTAATTCTATTTCTATTTCTATTTCTAATTCTATTCTAATTCTAATTCTAATTCTAATTCTAATTCTAATTCTATTCTATTTCTAATTCTAATTCTAATTCTAATTCTATTCTAATTCTATTCTAATTCTATTCTAATTCTATTCTAATTCTATTTCTAATTCTATTTCTAATTCTAATTCTAATTCTAATTCTATTCTAATTCTTACTCTATTCTAATTCTATTCTAATTCTATTTCTAATTATATTTCTAATTCTAATTCTATTCTAATTCTAATTCTAATTCTATTTCTATTCCTAATTCTAATTCTATTCTAATTCTAATTCTAATTCTAATTCTATTCTATTTCTAATTCTATTTCTAATTCTAATTCTAATTCTAATTCTATTCTAATTCTTACTCTATTCTAATTCTATTCTAATTCTATTTCTAATTATATTTCTAATTTTAATTCTATTCTAATTCTAACTCTAATTCTATTTCTATTCCTAATTCTAATTCTATTCTAATTCTAATTCTAATTCTAATTCTATTCTATTTCTAATTCTATTTCTAATTCTATTTCTAATTCTAATTCTATTCTAATACTATTCTAATTCTAATTCTAATTCTATTCTAATTATATTTCTAATTCTAATTATATTTCTAATTATATTTCTATTTCTATTTTTAATTCTAATTCTATTCTAATTCTAATTCTAATTCTATTCTAATTCCATTATAATTCTAATATAATTCTATTATAATTATATTCTAATTCTAATTCTATTATAATTCTATTCTAATTCTAATTCTATTCTAATTCTATTCTAATTCTATTCTAATTCTATTCTAATTCTATTCTAATTATAATTCTAATTCTAATTCTGTTCTAATTCTAATTCTATTTCTAATTATATTCAAATTCTATACTAATTCTATTCTAATTCTATTCTAATTTTAATTCTATTCTAATTCTATTCTAATTCTAATTCTATTCTAATTCTATTCTAATTCTATTTCTAATTCTATTTCTAATTCTAGTTCTAATTCTAATCTAATTCTAATTCTATTCTAATTCTTACTCTATTCTAATTCTATTCTAATTCTATTTCTAATTCTAATTCTAATTCTAATTCTATTCTAATTCTAATTCTAATTCTATTTCTATTTCTAATTCTAATTCTATTCTAATTCTAATTCTATTTCTATTCTAATTCTAATTCTAATTCTAATTCTAATTCTAATTATATTCTAATTCTATTCTAATTCTAATTCTAATTCTAATTCTAATTCTATTATAATTCTATTCTAATTCTAATTCTAATTCTAATTCTAATTCTAATTATATTCTAATTCTATTCTAATTCTAATTCTAATTCTAATTCTAATTCTATTATAATTCTATTCTAATTCTATTCTAATTCTACTTATATTCTAATTCTATTCTAATTCTACTCTAATTCTATTCTAATTCTAATTCTATTCTAATTCTAATTCTATTTCTAATTCTAATTCTAATTCTAATTCTAATTCTAATTCTAATTCTATTCTAATTCTATTCTAATTCTATTCTAATTCTATTCTAATTATAATTCTAATTCTAATTCTATTCTAATTCTAATTCTATTTCTAATTATATTCAAATTCTATACTAATTCTATTCTAATTCTATTCTAATTTTAATTCTATTCTAATTCTATTCTAATTCTAATTCTATTCTAATTCTATTCTAATTCTATTTCTAATTCTATTTCTAATTCTAATTCTAATTCTAATTCTATTCTAATTCTTACTCTATTCTAATTCTATTCTAATTCTATTTCTAATTCTAATTCTAATTCTAATTCTATTCTAATTCTAATTCTAATTCTATTTCTATTTCTAATTCTAATTCTATTCTAATTCTAATTCTATTTCTATTCTAATTCTAATTCTAATTCTAATTCTAATTATAATTCTAATTCTGATTCTATTCTAATTCTAATTCTATTCTAATTCTAATTATATTTCTAATTCTAATTTTATTTCTAATTATATTTTTATTTCTATTTTTAATTCTAATTCTATTATATTCTAATTCTATTCTAATTATATTCTAATTCTAATTCTAATTCTATTCTATTTCTAATTCTAATTCTATTCTAATTCTATTCTAATTCTATTCTAATTCTATACTAATTCTAATTCTAATTCTATTCTAATTCTAATTCTATTTCTAATTATATTTCTATTTCTATTTTTAATTCTAATTCTATTCTAATTCTAATTCTAATTCTATTCTAATTCTATTCTAATTCTATTCTAATTCTATTCTAATTCTATTCTAATTCTATTCTAATTCTAATATAATTTTAATTCTAATTCTAATTCTATTATATTTCTAATTCTATTCTAATTCTATTCTAATTATATTCTAATTCTATTCTAATTCTATTCTAATTTTAATTGTTCTATAATTCTAATTCTAATTCTAATTCTAATTCTAATTCTATTTCTATTTCTAATTCTAACTCTATTCTAATTCTAATTCTAATTCTAATTCTATTTTAATTCTATTCTAATTCTAATTCTAATTCTATTCTAATTCTAATTCTATTTCTAATTCTATTTCTAATTCTATTCTAATTCTATTCTAATTCTAATTCTATTCTAATTCTATTTCTAATTCTAATTCTATTCTAATTCTAATTATATTTTAATTCTATTTCTAATTCTAATTCTATTCTAATTATAATTCTAATTCTAATTCTAATTCTATTTCTAATTCTAATTCTATTCTAATTATATTCTAATTCTATTCTAATTCTATTCTAATTCTAATTATATTCTACTTCTATTTCTAATTCTATTTCTAATTCCAATCTAATTCTAATTCTATATCTAATTCTAATCTAATTCTAATTCTAGTTCTATTCTAATTCTAATTCTAATTCTATTCTAATTCTAATTCTAATTCTATTCTAATTCTATTCTAATTCTATTCTAATTCTATTCTAATTCTAATTATATTCTAATTATATTCTAATTCTATTTCTAATTCTATTTCTAATTCCAATTTAATTCTAATTCTATATCTAATTCTAATCTAATTCTAATTCTAATTCTATTCTAATTCTATTCTAATTCTAATTCTAATTGTAATTCTAATTCTAATTCTAATTCTAATTCTAATTCTAATTCTAATTCTAATTCTAATTCTAATTCTATTTCTATTTCTAATTCTAACTCTATTCTAATTCTAATTCTAATTCTAATTCTATTTTAATTCTATTCTAATTCTAATTCTAATTCTATTCTAATTCTAATTCTATTTCTAATTCTATTTCTAATTCTATTCTAATTCTATTCTAATTTTAATTCTAATTCTAATTCTAATTCTAATTCTAATTCTAATTCTAATTCTAATTCTATTCTAATTCTAATTCTATTCTAATTCTAATTATATTGTAATTCTATTCTAATTCTAATTCTAATTCTAATTCTATTCTAATTCTATTCTAATTCTAATTCTAATTCTATTCTAATTCTAATTCTATTTCTAATTCTATTATAATTCTATTCTAATTCTATTCTAATTCTAATTCTAATTCTATTCTAATTCTAATTCTATTCTAATTCTAATTCTATTCTAATTCTATTCTATTTCTAATTCTATTATAATTCTATTCTAATTCTATTCTAATTCTAATTCTAATTCTAATTCTAATTCTAATTCTAATTATATTTCTATTTCTAATTCTAATTATATTCTAATTCTAATTCTAATTCTAATTCTATTCTAATTCTATTCTAATTATATTCTAATTCTATTCTAATTCTATTCTAATTCTAATTCTAATTCTAATTCTAATTCTATTCTAATTCTAATTCTATTTCTAATTATATTCTAATTCTATTCTAATTCTATTCTAATTCTATTCTAATTCTAATTCTATTCTAATTCTATTCTAATTCTATTTCTAATTCTATTTTAATTCTAATTCTAATTCTAATTCTAATCTAATTTTAATTCTATTCTAATTCTTACTCTATTCTAATTCTATTCTAATTCTATTTCTAATTCTATTCTAATTCTAATTCTAATTCTAATTCTATTTCTATTTCTAATTCTAATTCTAATTCTATTATATTTCTAATTCTATTTCTAATTCTAATTCTATTCTAATTCTATTCTAATTCTATTCTAATTCTAATTCTATTCTAATTCTAATTCTATTTCTAATTCTAATTCTATTTTTAATTCTAATTCTATTCTAATTCTATTCTAATTCTATTCTAATTCTAAGTATATTCTAATTCTATTTCTAATTCTATTTCTAATTCCAATCTAATTCTAATTCTATTATAATTCTAATTTTATATCTAATTCTAATTCTAATTCTAATTCTATTCTAATTATATTCTAATTATATTCTAATTCTATTCTAATTCTATTTCTAATTCTATTATAATTCTATTCTAATTCTATTCTAATTCTAATTCTAATTCTATTCTAATTCTAATTCTATTCTAATTCTAATTATATTTTAATTCTATTCTAATTCTATTCTAATTCTATTCTAATTCTATTCTAATTCTAATTCTATTCTAATTCTAATTCTATTTCTATTTTTTAATTCTAATTCTATTCTAATTCTATTTCTAATTTTATTTCTAATTCAAATTCTATTCTATTTCTATTTCTAATTCTATTCTAATTCTATTCTAATTCTAATTCTAATTCTATTCTAATTCTAATTCTATTTCTAATTATATTCTAATTCTATTCTAATTCTATTCTAATTCTAATTCTATTCTAATTCTATTCTAATTCTAATTCTATTCTAATTCTATTTCTAATTCTAATTCTATTCTAATTCTAATTATATTTTAATTCTATTTCTAATTCTAATTCTATTCTAATTCTAATTCTAATTCTATTTCTATTTCTATTTCTAATTCTAATTCTATTCTAATTCTATTTCTAATTCTAATTCTATTCTAATTCTATTCTAATTCTATTCTAATTCTAATTCTAATTCTATTTCTAATTCTATTTCTAATTCTAATTCTATTTCTAATTCTAATTCTATTCTAATTATATTCTAATTCTATTCTAATTCTATTCTAATTCTAATTATATTCTACTTCTATTTCTAATTCTATTTCTAATTCCAATCTAATTCTAATTCTATATCTAATTCTAATCTAATTCTAATTCTAATTCTATTCTAATTCTAATTCTTATTCTATTCTAATTCTAATTCTAATTCTATTCTAATTCTATTCTAATTCTATTCTAATTCTAATTATATTCTAATTCTATTTCTAATTCTATTTCTAATTCCAATTTAATTCTAATTCTATATCTAATTCTAATCTAATTCTAATTCTAATTCTATTCTAATTCTATTCTAATTTTAATTCTAATTGTAATTCTAATTCTAATTTTAATTCTAATTCTAATTCTAATTCTAATTCTAATTCTAATTCTAATTCTATTTCTATTTCTAATTCTAACTCTATTCTAATTCTAATTCTAATTCTAATTCTATTTTAATTCTATTCTAATTCTAATTCTATTCTAATTTTATTCTAATTCTATTCTAATTCTATTCTAATTCTAATTTTATTCTAATTCTATTCTAATTCTATTCTAATTCTAATTCTATTCTAATTCTAATTCTATTTCTAATTATATTTCTATTTCTATTTTTAATTCTAATTCTATTTCTATTCTAATTCTAATTCTATTCTAATTCTAATTCTATTTCTAATTCTATTTCTATTTCTATTTCTATTTTTAATTCTAATTCTATTCTAATTCTAATTCTAATTCTATTATAATTCTATTATAATTCTATTATAATTCTGTTCTAATTCTAATTATATTATAATTATATTCTATTCTAATTCTATATCTAATTCTAATTCTAATTCTAATTCTAATTCTATTTCTAATTCTATTATAATTCTATTATAATTCTATTCAAATTCTATTCTAATTCTAATTCTAATTCTATTCTAATTCTAATTCTATTCTAATTTTATTCAAATTCTAATTCTATTCTAATTCTAATTCTATTTCTAATTCTAATTCTAATTCTAATCTAATTCTAATTCTATTCTAATTCTTACTCTATTCTAATTTTATTCTAATTCTATTTCTAATTTTATTTCTAATTCAAATTCTATTCTATTTCTATTTCTAATTATATTCTAATTCTATTCTAATTCTATTCTAATTCTAATTCTAATTCTATTCTAATTCTAATTCTATTCTAATTTTATTCTAATTCTATTCTAATTCTATTCTAATTCTAATTCTATTCTAATTCTAATTCTATTTCTAATTATATTTCTATTTCTATTTTTAATTCTAATTCTATTTCTATTCTAATTCTAATTCTATTCTAATTCTAATTCTATTTCTAATTCTATTTCTATTTCTATTTCTATTTTTAATTCTAATTCTATTCTAATTCTAATTCTAATTCTATTATAATTCTATTATAATTCTATTATAATTCTATTCTAATTCTAATTATATTATAATTATATTCTATTCTAATTTTATTCTAATTCTATTCTAATTCTATTCTAATTCTAATTCTATTTCTAATTCTATTTCTAATTCTAATTCTATATCTAATTCTAATTCTAATTCTAATTCTAATTCTATTTCTAATTCTATTATAATTCTATTATAATTCTATTCAAATTCTATTCTAATTCTAATTCTAATTCTATTCTAATTCTAATTCTATTCTAATTTTATTCAAATTCTAATTCTATTCTAATTCTAATTCTATTTCTAATTCTAATTCTAATTCTAATCTAATTCTAATTCTATTCTAATTCTTACTCTATTCTAATTCTATTCTAATTCTATTTCTAATTTTATTTCTAATTCAAATTCTATTCTATTTCTATTTCTAATTCTATTCTAATTCTATTCTAATTCTATTCTTATTATAATTCTAATTCTATTCTATTTCTTATTCTAATTCTATTCTAATTCTATTCTAATTCTATTCTAATTCTATTCTAATTCTAATTCTATTCTAATTCTAATTCTATTTCTAATTATATTTCTATTTCTATTTTTAATTTTAATTCTATTTCTATTCTAATTCTAATTCTATTCTAATTCTAATTCTATTTCTAATTCTATTTCTATTTCTATTCTATTTTTAATTCTAATTCTATTCTAATTCTAATTCTAATTCTATTATAATTCTATTATAATTCTATTATAATTCTATTCTAATTCTAATTATATTATAATTATATTCTATTCTAATTTTATTCTAATTCTATTCTAATTCTATTCTAATTCTAATTCTATTTCTAATTCTATTTCTAATTCTAATTCTATATCTAATTCTAATTCTAATTCTAATTCTAATTCTATTTCTAATTCTATTATAATTCTATTATAATTCTATTCAAATTCTATTCTAATTCTAATTCTAATTCTATTCTAATTCTAATTATATTCTAATTTTATTCAAATTCTAATTCTAATTCTAATTCTAATCTAATTCTAATTCTATTCTAATTCTTACTCTATTCTAATTCTATTCTAATTCTATTTCTAATTTTATTTCTAATTCAAATTCTATTCTATTTCTATTTCTAATTCTATTCTAATTCTATTCTTATTCTAATTCTATTTCTAATTATATTCTAATTCTATTCTAATTCTATTCTAATTCTAATTCTAATTCTATTCTAATTCTAATTCTATTCTAATTTTATTCTAATTCTAATTCTATTCTAATTCTAATTCTATTTCTAATTCTAATTCTAATTCTAATCTAATTCTAATTCTATTCTAATTCTTACTCTATTCTAATTCTATTCTAATTCTATTTCTAATTTTATTTCTAATTCGAATTCTATTCTATTTCTATTTCTAATTCTATTCTAATTCTATTCTAATTCTAATTCTAATTCTATTCTAATTCTAATTCTATTTCTAATTATATTCTAATTCTATTCTAATTCTATTCTAATTCTAATTCTATTCTAATTCTATTCTAATTCTAATTCTAATTCTATTCTAATTCTAATTCTATTTCTAATTATATTCTAATTCTATTCTAATTCTATTCTAATTCTAATTCTATTCTAATTCTATTCTAATTCTAATTCTATTCTAATTCTATTTCTAATTCTAATTCTATTCTAATTCTAATTATATTTTAATTCTATTTCTAATTCTAATTCTATTCTAATTCTAATTCTAATTCTATTTCTATTTCTATTTCTAATTCTAATTCTATTCTAATTCTATTTCTAATTCTAATTCTATTCTAATTCTATTCTAATTCTATTCTAATTCTAATTCTAATTCTATTTCTAATTCTATTTCTAATTCTAATTCTATTTCTAATTCTAATTCTATTCTAATTATATTCTAATTCTATTCTAATTCTATTCTAATTCTAATTATATTCTACTTCTATTTCTAATTCCAATCTAATTCTAATTCTATATCTAATTCTAATCTAATTCTAATTCTAATTCTATTCTAATTCTATTCTAATTCTAATTCTAATTCTATTCTAATTCTAATTCGAATTCTATTCTAATTCTATTCTAATTCTATTCTAATTCTATTCTAATTCTAATTATATTCTAATTCTATTTCTAATTCTATTTCTAATTCCAATTTAATTCTAATTCTATATCTAATTCTAATCTAATTCTAATTCTAATTCTATTCTAATTCTATTCTAATTCTAATTCTAATTGTAATTCTAATTCTAATTCTAATTCTAATTCTAATTCTAATTCTAATTCTATTTCTAATTCTAACTCTATTCTAATTCTAATTCTAATTCTAATTCTATTTTAATTCTATTCTAATTCTAATTCTAATTCTATTCTAATTCTAATTCTATTTCTAATTCTATTTCTATTTCTATTCTAATTCTATTCTAATTTTAATTCTAATTCTAATTCTAATTCTAATTCTAATTCTAATTCTAATTCTAATTCTAATTATAATTCTATTCTAATTCTAATTCTATTCTAATTCTAATTATATTCTAATTCTATTCTAATTCTAATTCTAATTCTAATTCTAATTCTAATTCTATTTCTAATTCTAACTCTATTCTAATTCTAATTCTAATTCTAATTCTATTTTAATTCTATTCTAATTCTAATTCTAATTCTATTCTAATTCTAATTCTATTTCTAATTCTATTTCTAATTCTATTCTAATTCTATTCTAATTTTAATTCTAATTCTAATTCTAATTCTAATTCTAATTCTAATTCTAATTCTAATTCTATTCTAATTCTAATTCTATTCTAATTCTAATTATATTCTAATTCTAATTCTAATTCTAATTCTATTCTAATTCTATTCTAATTATATTCTAATTCTATTCTAATTCTATTCTAATTCTAATTCTAATTCTAATTCTAATTCTATTCTAATTCTAATTCTATTTCTAATTGTATTCTAATTCTATTCTAATTCTATTCTAATTCTATTCTAATTCTAATTCTATTCTAATTCTATTCTAATTCTATTTCTAATTCTATTTTAATTCTAATTCTAATTCTAATTCTAATCTAATTTTAATTCTATTCTAATTCTTACTCTATTCTAATTCTATTCTAATTCTATTTCTAATTCTATTCTAATTCTAATTCTAATTCTAATTCTATTTCTATTTCTAATTCTAATTCTAATTCTATTATATTTCTAATTCTATTTCTAATTCTAATTCTATTCTAATTCTATTCTAATTCTATTCTAATTCTAATTCTATTCTAATTCTAATTCTATTTCTAATTCTATTTCTAATTCTAATTCTATTTTTAATTCTAATTCTATTCTAATTCTATTCTAATTCTAAGTATATTCTAATTCTATTTCTAATTCTATTTCTAATTCCAATCTAATTCTAATTCTATTATAATTCTAATTTTATATCTAATTCTAATTCTAATTCTAATTCTATTCTAATTATATTCTAATTATATTCTAATTCTATTCTAATTCTATTCTAATTCTAATTCTAATTCTAATTCTATTCTAATTCTAATTCTATTTCTAATTCTATTTCTAATTCTAATTCTATTTTTAATTCTAATTCTATTCTAATTCTATTCTAATTCTATTCTAATTCTAAGTATATTCTAATTCTATTTCTAATTCTATTTCTAATTCCAATCTAATTCTAATTCTATTATAATTCTAATTTTATATCTAATTCTAATTCTAATTCTAATTCTATTCTAATTCTATTCTAATTATATTCTAATTCTATTCTAATTCTATTTCTAATTCTATTATAATTCTATTCTAATTCTATTCTAATTCTAATTCTAATTCTATTCTAATTCTAATTCTATTCTAATTCTAATTATATTTTAATTCTATTCTAATTCTATTCTAATTCTATTCTAATTCTAATTCTATTCTAATTCTAATTCTATTTCTATTTTTTAATTCTAATTCTATTCTAATTCTATTTCTAATTTTATTTCTAATTCAAATTCTATTCTATTTCTATTTCTAATTCTATTCTAATTCTATTCTAATTCTAATTCTAATTCTATTCTAATTCTAATTCTATTTCTAATTATATTCTAATTCTATTCTAATTCTATACTAATTCTAATTCTATTCTAATTCTATTCTAATTCTAATTCTATTCTAATTCTATTTCTAATTCTAATTCTATTCTAATTCTAATTATATTTTAATTCTATTTCTAATTCTAATTCTATTCTAATTCTAATTCTAATTCTATTTCTATTTCTATTTCTAATTCTAATTCTATTCTAATTCTATTTCTAATTCTAATTCTATTCTAATTCTATTCTAATTCTATTCTAATTCTAATTCTAATTCTATTTCTAATTCTATTTCTATTTCTAATTCTATTTCTAATTCTAATTCTATTCTAATTATATTCTAATTCTATTCTAATTCTATTCTAATTCTAATTATATTCTACTTCTATTTCTAATTCTATTTCTAATTCCAATCTAATTCTAATTCTATATCTAATTCTAATCTAATTCTAATTCTAATTCTATTCTAATTCTATTCTAATTCTAATTCTAATTCTATTCTAATTCTAATTCTAATTCTATTCTAATTCTATTCTAATTCTATTCTAATTCTAATTATATTCTAATTCTATTTCTAATTCTATTTCTAATTCCAATTTAATTCTAATTCTATATCTAATTCTAATCTAATTCTAATTCTAATTCTATTTTAATTCTATTCTAATTCTAATTCTAATTGTAATTCTAATTCTAATTCTAATTCTAATTCTAATTCTAATTCTAATTCTAATTCTAATTCTAATTCTATTTCTATTTCTAATTCTAACTCTATTCTAATTCTAATTCTAATTCTAATTCTATTTTAATTCTATTCTAATTCTAATTCTAATTCTATTCTAATTCTAATTCTATTTCTAATTCTATTTCTAATTCTATTCTAATTCTATTCTAATTTTAATTCTAATTCTAATTCTAATTCTAATTCTAATTCTAATTCTAATTCTAATTCTAATTCTAATTCTATTCTAATTCTAATTCTATTCTAATTCTAATTATATTCTAATTCTATTCTAATTCTAATTCTAATTCTAATTCTATTCTAATTCTATTCTAATTCTAATTCTATTCTAATTCTAATTCTATTTCTAATTCTATTATAATTCTATACTAATTCTATTCTAATTCTAATTCTAATTCTATTCTAATTCTAATTCTATTCTAATTCTAATTCTATTCTAATTCTATTCTATTTCTAATTCTATTATAATTCTATTCTAATTCTATTCTAATTCTATTCTAATTCTAATTCTAATTCTAATTCTAATTATATTTCTATTTCTAATTCTAATTATATTCTAATTCTAATTCTAATTCTAATTCTATTCTAATTATATTCTAATTCTATTCTAATTCTATTCTAATTCTAATTCTAATTCTAATTCTAATTCTATTCTAATTCTAATTCTATTTCTAATTATATTCTAATTCTATTCTAATTCTATTCTAATTCTATTCTAATTCTAATTCTATTCTAATTCTATTCTAATTCTATTTCTAATTCTATTTTAATTCTAATTCTAATTCTAATTCTAATCTAATTTTAATTCTATTCTAATTCTTACTCTATTCTAATTCTATTCTAATTCTATTTCTAATTCTATTCTAATTCTAATTCTAATTCTAATTCTATTTCTATTTCTAATTCTAATTCTAATTCTATTATATTTCTAATTCTATTTCTAATTCTAATTCTATTCTAATTCTATTCTAATTCTATTCTAATTCTAATTCTATTCTAATTCTAATTCTATTTCTAATTCTATTTCTAATTCTAATTCTATTTTTAATTCTAATTCTATTCTAATTCTATTCTAATTCTATTCTAATTCTAAGTATATTCTAATTCTATTTCTAATTCTATTTCTAATTCCAATCTAATTCTAATTCTATTATAATTCTAATTTTATATCTAATTCTAATTCTAATTCTAATTCTATTCTAATTATATTCTAATTATATTCTAATTCTATTCTAATTCTATTCTAATTCTAATTCTAATTCTAATTCTATTCTAATTCTAATTCTATTTCTAATTCTATTTCTAATTCTAATTCTATTTTTAATTCTAATTCTATTCTAATTCTATTCTAATTCTATTCTAATTCTAAGTATATTCTAATTCTATTTCTAATTCTATTTCTAATTCTATTTCTAATTCCAATCTAATTCTAATTCTATTATAATTCTAATTTTATATCTAATTCTAATTCTAATTCTAATTCTATTCTAATTCTATTCTAATTATATTCTAATTCTATTCTAATTCTATTTCTAATTCTATTATAATTCTATTCTAATTCTATTCTAATTCTAATTCTAATTCTATTCTAATTCTAATTCTATTCTAATTCTAATTATATTTTAATTCTATTCTAATTCTATTCTAATTATATTCTAATTCTAATTCTATTCTAATTCTAATTCTATTTCTATTTTTTAATTCTAATTCTATTCTAATTCTATTTCTAATTTTATTTCTAATTCAAATTCTATTCTATTTCTATTTCTAATTCTATTCTAATTCTAATTCTAATTCTATTCTAATTCTAATTCTATTTCTAATTATATTCTAATTCTATTCTAATTCTATTCTAATTCTAATTCTATTCTAATTCTATTCTAATTCTAATTCTATTCTAATTCTATTTCTAATTCTAATTCTATTCTAATTCTAATTATATTTTAATTCTATTTCTAATTCTAATTCTATTCTAATTCTAATTCTAATTCTATTTCTATTTCTATTTCTAATTCTAATTCTATTCTAATTCTATTTCTAATTCTAATTCTATTCTAATTCTATTCTAATTCTATTCTAATTCTAATTCTAATTCTATTTCTAATTCTATTTCTAATTCTAATTCTATTTCTAATTCTAATTCTATTCTAATTATATTCTAATTCTATTCTAATTCTATTCTAATTCTAATTATATTCTACTTCTATTTCTAATTCTATTTCTAATTCCAATCTAATTCTAATTCTATATCTAATTCTAATCTAATTCTAATTCTAATTCTATTCTAATTCTATTCTAATTCTAATTCTAATTCTAATTCTATTCTAATTCTAATTCTAATTCTATTCTAATTCTATTCTAATTCTATTCTAATTCTAATTATATTCTAATTCTATTTTTAATTCTATTTCTAATTCCAATTTAATTCTAATTCTATATCTAATTCTAATCTAATTGTAATTCTAATTCTATTCTAATTCTATTCTGATTCTAATTCTAATTGTAATTCTAATTCCAATTCTAATTCTAATTCTAATTCTAATTCTAATTCTAATTCTAATTCTAATTCTATTTCTATTTCTAATTCTAACTCTATTCTAATTCTAATTCTAATTCTAATTCTATTTTAATTCTATTCTAATTCTAATTCTAATTCTATTCTAATTCTAATTCTATTTCTAATTCTATTATAATTCTATTCTAATTCTATTCTAATTTTAATTCTAATTCTAATTCTAATTCTAATTCTAATTCTAATTCTAATTCTAATTCTATTCTAATTCTAATTCTATTCTAATTCTAATTATATTCTAATTCTATTCTAATTCTAATTCTAATTCTAATTCTATTCTAATTCTATTCTAATTCTAATTCTATTTCTAATTCTATTATAATTCTATTCTAATTCTATTCTAATTCTAATTCTAATTCTATTCTAATTCTAATTCTATTCTAATTCTAATTCTATTCTAATTCTATTCTATTTCTAATTCTATTATAATTCTATTCTAGTTCTATTCTAATTCTATTCTAATTCTAATTCTAATTCTAATTCTAATTCTAATTCTAATTCTAATTCTAATTCTAATTCTAATTATATTTCTATTTCTAATTCTAATTATATTCTAATTCTAATTCTAATTCTAATTCTATTCTAATTCTATTCTAATTCTATTCTAATTATATTCTAATTCTATTCTAATTCTAATTCTAATTCTAATTCTAATTCTATTCTAATTCTAATTCTATTTCTAATTATATTCTAATTCTATTCTAATTCTATTCTAATTCTATTCTAATTCTAATTCTATTCTAATTCTATTCTAATTCTATTTCTAATTCTATTTTAATTCTAATTCTAATTCTAATTCTAATCTAATTTTAATTCTATTCTAATTCTTACTCTATTCTAATTCTATTCTAATTCTATTTCTAATTCTATTCTAATTCTAATTCTAATTCTAATTCTATTTCTATTTCTAATTCTAATTTTAATTCTATTATATTTCTAATTCTATTTGTAATTCTAATTCTATTCTAATTCTAATTCTATTCTAATTCTAATTCTATTTCTAATTCTATTTCTAATTCTAATTCTATTTTTAATTCTAATTCTATTCTAATTCTATTCTAATTCTATTCTAATTCTATTCTAATTCTAAGTATATTCTAATTCTATTTCTAATTCTATTTCTAATTCCAATCTAATTCTAATTCTATTATAATTCTAATTTTATATCTAATTCTCATTCTAATTCTAATTCTATTCTAATTATATTCTAATTATATTCTAATTCTATTCTAATTCTATTCTAATTCTAATTCTAATTTTAATTCTATTCTAATTCTAATTCTATTTCTAATTCTATTTCTAATTCTAATTCTATTTTTAATTCTAATTCTATTCTAATTCTATTCTAATTCTATTCTAATTCTATTCTAATTCTAAGTATATTCTAATTCTATTTCTAATTCTATTTCTAATTCCAATCTAATTCTAATTCTATTATAATTCTAATTTTATATCTAATTATAATTCTAATTCTAATTCTATTCTAATTCTATTCTAATTATATTCTAATTCTATTCTAATTCTATTTCTAATTCTATTATAATTCTATTCTAATTCTATTCTAATTCTAATTCTAATTCTATTCTAATTCTAATTCTATTCTAATTCTAATTATATTTTAATTCTATTCTAATTCTATTCTAATTCTATTCTAATTCTAATTCTATTCTAATTCTAATTCTATTTCTATTTTTTAATTCTAATTCTATTCTAATTCTATTCTAATTCTAATCTAATTCTAATTCTAATACTATTCTAATTCTATTCTAATTCTAATTATATTCTAATTCTATATCTAATTCTATTTCTAATTCTAATTCTAATTCTAATTCTATTCTAATTCTTACTCTATTCTAATTCTATTCTAATTCTATTTCTAATTCTAATTCTAATTCTAATTCTATTCTAATTCTAATTCTAATTCTATTTCTATTTCTAATTCTAATTCTATTCTAATTCTAATTCTATTTCTATTCTAATTCTAATTCTAATTCTAATTCTAATTATAATTCTAATTCTGATTCTATTCTAATTCTAATTCTATTCTAATTCTAATTATATTTCTAATTCTAATTTTATTTCTAATTATATTTTTATTTCTATTTTTAATTCTAATTCTATTATATTCTAATTCTATTCTAATTATATTCTAATTCTAATTCTAATTCTATTCTATTTCTAATTCTAATTCTATTCTAATTCTATTCTAATTCTATTCTAATTCTATACTAATTCTAATTCTAATTCTATTCTAATTCTAATTCTATTTCTAATTATATTTCTATTTCTATTTTTAATTCTAATTCTATTCTAATTCTAATTCTAATTCTATTCTAATTCTATTCTAATTCTATTCTAATTCTATTCTAATTCTATTCTAATTCTATTCTAATTCTAATATAATTTTAATTCTAATTCTAATTCTATTATATTTCTAATTCTATTCTAATTCTATTCTAATTATATTCTAATTCTATTCTAATTCTATTCTAATTTTAATTGTTCTATAATTCTAATTCTAATTCTAATTCTAATTCTAATTCTATTTCTATTTCTAATTCTAACTCTATTCTAATTCTAATTCTAATTCTAATTCTATTTTAATTCTATTCTAATTCTAATTCTAATTCTATTCTAATTCTAATTCTATTTCTAATTCTATTTCTAATTCTATTCTAATTCTATTCTAATTCTAATTCTATTCTAATTCTATTTCTAATTCTAATTCTATTCTAATTCTAATTATATTTTAATTCTATTTCTAATTCTAATTCTATTCTAATTATAATTCTAATTCTAATTCTAATTCTATTTCTAATTCTAATTCTATTCTAATTATATTCTAATTCTATTCTAATTCTATTCTAATTCTAATTATATTCTACTTCTATTTCTAATTCTATTTCTAATTCCAATCTAATTCTAATTCTATATCTAATTCTAATCTAATTCTAATTCTAGTTCTATTCTAATTCTAATTCTAATTCTATTCTAATTCTAATTCTAATTCTATTCTAATTCTATTCTAATTCTATTCTAATTCTATTCTAATTCTAATTATATTCTAATTATATTCTAATTCTATTTCTAATTCTATTTCTAATTCCAATTTAATTCTAATTCTATATCTAATTCTAATCTAATTCTAATTCTAATTCTATTCTAATTCTATTCTAATTCTAATTCTAATTGTAATTCTAATTCTAATTCTAATTCTAATTCTAATTCTAATTCTAATTCTAATTCTAATTCTAATTCTATTTCTATTTCTAATTCTAACTCTATTCTAATTCTAATTCTAATTCTAATTCTATTTTAATTCTATTCTAATTCTAATTCTAATTCTATTCTAATTCTAATTCTATTTCTAATTCTATTTCTAATTCTATTCTAATTCTATTCTAATTTTAATTCTAATTCTAATTCTAATTCTAATTCTAATTCTAATTCTAATTCTAATTCTATTCTAATTCTAATTCTATTCTAATTCTAATTATATTGTAATTCTATTCTAATTCTAATTCTAATTCTAATTCTATTCTAATTCTATTCTAATTCTAATTCTAATTCTATTCTAATTCTAATTCTATTTCTAATTCTATTATAATTCTATTCTAATTCTATTCTAATTCTAATTCTAATTCTATTCTAATTCTAATTCTATTCTAATTCTAATTCTATTCTAATTCTATTCTATTTCTAATTCTATTATAATTCTATTCTAATTCTATTCTAATTCTAATTCTAATTCTAATTCTAATTCTAATTCTAATTATATTTCTATTTCTAATTCTAATTATATTCTAATTCTAATTCTAATTCTAATTCTATTCTAATTCTATTCTAATTATATTCTAATTCTATTCTAATTCTATTCTAATTCTAATTCTAATTCTAATTCTAATTCTATTCTAATTCTAATTCTATTTCTAATTATATTCTAATTCTATTCTAATTCTATTCTAATTCTATTCTAATTCTAATTCTATTCTAATTCTATTCTAATTCTATTTCTAATTCTATTTTAATTCTAATTCTAATTCTAATTCTAATCTAATTTTAATTCTATTCTAATTCTTACTCTATTCTAATTCTATTCTAATTCTATTTCTAATTCTATTCTAATTCTAATTCTAATTCTAATTCTATTTCTATTTCTAATTCTAATTCTAATTCTATTATATTTCTAATTCTATTTCTAATTCTAATTCTATTCTAATTCTATTCTAATTCTATTCTAATTCTAATTCTATTCTAATTCTAATTCTATTTCTAATTCTAATTCTATTTTTAATTCTAATTCTATTCTAATTCTATTCTAATTCTATTCTAATTCTAAGTATATTCTAATTCTATTTCTAATTCTATTTCTAATTCCAATCTAATTCTAATTCTATTATAATTCTAATTTTATATCTAATTCTAATTCTAATTCTAATTCTATTCTAATTATATTCTAATTATATTCTAATTCTATTCTAATTCTATTTCTAATTCTATTATAATTCTATTCTAATTCTATTCTAATTCTAATTCTAATTCTATTCTAATTCTAATTCTATTCTAATTCTAATTATATTTTAATTCTATTCTAATTCTATTCTAATTCTATTCTAATTCTATTCTAATTCTAATTCTATTCTAATTCTAATTCTATTTCTATTTTTTAATTCTAATTCTATTCTAATTCTATTTCTAATTTTATTTCTAATTCAAATTCTATTCTATTTCTATTTCTAATTCTATTCTAATTCTATTCTAATTCTAATTCTAATTCTATTCTAATTCTAATTCTATTTCTAATTATATTCTAATTCTATTCTAATTCTATTCTAATTCTAATTCTATTCTAATTCTATTCTAATTCTAATTCTATTCTAATTCTATTTCTAATTCTAATTCTATTCTAATTCTAATTATATTTTAATTCTATTTCTAATTCTAATTCTATTCTAATTCTAATTCTAATTCTATTTCTATTTCTATTTCTAATTCTAATTCTATTCTAATTCTATTTCTAATTCTAATTCTATTCTAATTCTATTCTAATTCTATTCTAATTCTAATTCTAATTCTATTTCTAATTCTATTTCTAATTCTAATTCTATTTCTAATTCTAATTCTATTCTAATTATATTCTAATTCTATTCTAATTCTATTCTAATTCTAATTATATTCTACTTCTATTTCTAATTCTATTTCTAATTCCAATCTAATTCTAATTCTATATCTAATTCTAATCTAATTCTAATTCTAATTCTATTCTAATTCTAATTCTTATTCTATTCTAATTCTAATTCTAATTCTATTCTAATTCTATTCTAATTCTATTCTAATTCTAATTATATTCTAATTCTATTTCTAATTCTATTTCTAATTCCAATTTAATTCTAATTCTATATCTAATTCTAATCTAATTCTAATTCTAATTCTATTCTAATTCTATTCTAATTTTAATTCTAATTGTAATTCTAATTCTAATTTTAATTCTAATTCTAATTCTAATTCTAATTCTAATTCTAATTCTAATTCTATTTCTATTTCTAATTCTAACTCTATTCTAATTCTAATTCTAATTCTAATTCTATTTTAATTCTATTCTAATTCTAATTCTATTCTAATTTTATTCTAATTCTATTCTAATTCTATTCTAATTCTAATTTTATTCTAATTCTATTCTAATTCTATTCTAATTCTAATTCTATTCTAATTCTAATTCTATTTCTAATTATATTTCTATTTCTATTTTTAATTCTAATTCTATTTCTATTCTAATTCTAATTCTATTCTAATTCTAATTCTATTTCTAATTCTATTTCTATTTCTATTTCTATTTTTAATTCTAATTCTATTCTAATTCTAATTCTAATTCTATTATAATTCTATTATAATTCTATTATAATTCTGTTCTAATTCTAATTATATTATAATTATATTCTATTCTAATTCTATATCTAATTCTAATTCTAATTCTAATTCTAATTCTATTTCTAATTCTATTATAATTCTATTATAATTCTATTCAAATTCTATTCTAATTCTAATTCTAATTCTATTCTAATTCTAATTCTATTCTAATTTTATTCAAATTCTAATTCTATTCTAATTCTAATTCTATTTCTAATTCTAATTCTAATTCTAATCTAATTCTAATTCTATTCTAATTCTTACTCTATTCTAATTTTATTCTAATTCTATTTCTAATTTTATTTCTAATTCAAATTCTATTCTATTTCTATTTCTAATTATATTCTAATTCTATTCTAATTCTATTCTAATTCTAATTCTAATTCTATTCTAATTCTAATTCTATTCTAATTTTATTCTAATTCTATTCTAATTCTATTCTAATTCTAATTCTATTCTAATTCTAATTCTATTTCTAATTATATTTCTATTTCTATTTTTAATTCTAATTCTATTTCTATTCTAATTCTAATTCTATTCTAATTCTAATTCTATTTCTAATTCTATTTCTATTTCTATTTCTATTTTTAATTCTAATTCTATTCTAATTCTAATTCTAATTCTATTATAATTCTATTATAATTCTATTATAATTCTATTCTAATTCTAATTATATTATAATTATATTCTATTCTAATTTTATTCTAATTCTATTCTAATTCTATTCTAATTCTAATTCTATTTCTAATTCTATTTCTAATTCTAATTCTATATCTAATTCTAATTCTAATTCTAATTCTAATTCTATTTCTAATTCTATTATAATTCTATTATAATTCTATTCAAATTCTATTCTAATTCTAATTCTAATTCTATTCTAATTCTAATTCTATTCTAATTTTATTCAAATTCTAATTCTATTCTAATTCTAATTCTATTTCTAATTCTAATTCTAATTCTAATCTAATTCTAATTCTATTCTAATTCTTACTCTATTCTAATTCTATTCTAATTCTATTTCTAATTTTATTTCTAATTCAAATTCTATTCTATTTCTATTTCTAATTCTATTCTAATTCTATTCTAATTCTATTCTTATTATAATTCTAATTCTATTCTATTTCTTATTCTAATTCTATTCTAATTCTATTCTAATTCTATTCTAATTCTATTCTAATTCTAATTCTATTCTAATTCTAATTCTATTTCTAATTATATTTCTATTTCTATTTTTAATTTTAATTCTATTTCTATTCTAATTCTAATTCTATTCTAATTCTAATTCTATTTCTAATTCTATTTCTATTTCTATTCTATTTTTAATTCTAATTCTATTCTAATTCTAATTCTAATTCTATTATAATTCTATTATAATTCTATTATAATTCTATTCTAATTCTAATTATATTATAATTATATTCTATTCTAATTTTATTCTAATTCTATTCTAATTCTATTCTAATTCTAATTCTATTTCTAATTCTATTTCTAATTCTAATTCTATATCTAATTCTAATTCTAATTCTAATTCTAATTCTATTTCTAATTCTATTATAATTCTATTATAATTCTATTCAAATTCTATTCTAATTCTAATTCTAATTCTATTCTAATTCTAATTATATTCTAATTTTATTCAAATTCTAATTCTAATTCTAATTCTAATCTAATTCTAATTCTATTCTAATTCTTACTCTATTCTAATTCTATTCTAATTCTATTTCTAATTTTATTTCTAATTAAAATTCTATTCTATTTCTATTTCTAATTCTATTCTAATTCTATTCTTATTCTAATTCTATTTCTAATTATATTCTAATTCTATTCTAATTCTATTCTAATTCTAATTCTAATTCTATTCTAATTCTAATTCTATTCTAATTTTATTCTAATTCTAATTCTATTCTAATTCTAATTCTATTTCTAATTCTAATTCTAATTCTAATCTAATTCTAATTCTATTCTAATTCTTACTCTATTCTAATTCTATTTCTAATTTTATTTCTAATTCGAATTCTATTCTATTTCTATTTCTAATTCTATTCTAATTCTATTCTAATTCTAATTCTAATTCTATTCTAATTCTAATTCTATTTCTAATTATATTCTAATTCTATTCTAATTCTATTCTAATTCTAATTCTATTCTAATTCTATTCTAATTCTAATTCTAATTCTATTCTAATTCTAATTCTATTTCTAATTATATTCTAATTCTATTCTAATTCTATTCTAATTCTAATTCTATTCTAATTCTATTCTAATTCTAATTCTATTCTAATTCTATTTCTAATTCTAATTCTATTCTAATTCTAATTATATTTTAATTCTATTTCTAATTCTAATTCTATTCTAATTCTAATTCTAATTCTATTTCTATTTCTATTTCTAATTCTAATTCTATTCTAATTCTATTTCTAATTCTAATTCTATTCTAATTCTATTCTAATTCTATTCTAATTCTAATTCTAATTCTATTTCTAATTCTATTTCTAATTCTAATTCTATTTCTAATTCTAATTCTATTCTAATTATATTCTAATTCTATTCTAATTCTATTCTAATTCTAATTATATTCTACTTCTATTTCTAATTCCAATCTAATTCTAATTCTATATCTAATTCTAATCTAATTCTAATTCTAATTCTATTCTAATTCTATTCTAATTCTAATTCTAATTCTATTCTAATTCTAATTCGAATTCTATTCTAATTCTATTCTAATTCTATTCTAATTCTATTCTAATTCTAATTATATTCTAATTCTATTTCTAATTCTATTTCTAATTCCAATTTAATTCTAATTCTATATCTAATTCTAATCTAATTCTAATTCTAATTCTATTCTAATTCTATTCTAATTCTAATTCTAATTGTAATTCTAATTCTAATTCTAATTCTAATTCTAATTCTAATTCTAATTCTATTTCTAATTCTAACTCTATTCTAATTCTAATTCTAATTCTAATTCTATTTTAATTCTATTCTAATTCTAATTCTAATTCTATTCTAATTCTAATTCTATTTCTAATTCTATTTCTATTTCTATTCTAATTCTATTCTAATTTTAATTCTAATTCTAATTCTAATTCTAATTCTAATTCTAATTCTAATTCTAATTCTAATTATAATTCTATTCTAATTCTAATTCTATTCTAATTCTAATTATATTCTAATTCTATTCTAATTCTAATTCTAATTCTAATTCTAATTCTAATTCTATTTCTAATTCTAACTCTATTCTAATTCTAATTCTAATTCTAATTCTATTTTAATTCTATTCTAATTCTAATTCTAATTCTATTCTAATTCTAATTCTATTTCTAATTCTATTTCTAATTCTATTCTAATTCTATTCTAATTTTAATTCTAATTCTAATTCTAATTCTAATTCTAATTCTAATTCTAATTCTAATTCTATTCTAATTCTAATTCTATTCTAATTCTAATTATATTCTAATTCTAATTCTAATTCTAATTCTATTCTAATTCTATTCTAATTATATTCTAATTCTATTCTAATTCTATTCTAATTCTAATTCTAATTCTAATTCTAATTCTATTCTAATTCTAATTCTATTTCTAATTGTATTCTAATTCTATTCTAATTCTATTCTAATTCTATTCTAATTCTAATTCTATTCTAATTCTATTCTAATTCTATTTCTAATTCTATTTTAATTCTAATTCTAATTCTAATTCTAATCTAATTTTAATTCTATTCTAATTCTTACTCTATTCTAATTCTATTCTAATTCTATTTCTAATTCTATTCTAATTCTAATTCTAATTCTAATTCTATTTCTATTTCTAATTCTAATTCTAATTCTATTATATTTCTAATTCTATTTCTAATTCTAATTCTATTCTAATTCTATTCTAATTCTATTCTAATTCTAATTCTATTCTAATTCTAATTCTATTTCTAATTCTATTTCTAATTCTAATTCTATTTTTAATTCTAATTCTATTCTAATTCTATTCTAATTCTAAGTATATTCTAATTCTATTTCTAATTCTATTTCTAATTCCAATCTAATTCTAATTCTATTATAATTCTAATTTTATATCTAATTCTAATTCTAATTCTAATTCTATTCTAATTATATTCTAATTATATTCTAATTCTATTCTAATTCTATTCTAATTCTAATTCTAATTCTAATTCTATTCTAATTCTAATTCTATTTCTAATTCTATTTCTAATTCTAATTCTATTTTTAATTCTAATTCTATTCTAATTCTATTCTAATTCTATTCTAATTCTAAGTATATTCTAATTCTATTTCTAATTCTATTTCTAATTCCAATCTAATTCTAATTCTATTATAATTCTAATTTTATATCTAATTCTAATTCTAATTCTAATTCTATTCTAATTCTATTCTAATTATATTCTAATTCTATTCTAATTCTATTTCTAATTCTATTATAATTCTATTCTAATTCTATTCTAATTCTAATTCTAATTCTATTCTAATTCTAATTCTATTCTAATTCTAATTATATTTTAATTCTATTCTAATTCTATTCTAATTCTATTCTAATTCTAATTCTATTCTAATTCTAATTCTATTTCTATTTTTTAATTCTAATTCTATTCTAATTCTATTTCTAATTTTATTTCTAATTCAAATTCTATTCTATTTCTATTTCTAATTCTATTCTAATTCTATTCTAATTCTAATTCTAATTCTATTCTAATTCTAATTCTATTTCTAATTATATTCTAATTCTATTCTAATTCTATACTAATTCTAATTCTATTCTAATTCTATTCTAATTCTAATTCTATTCTAATTCTATTTCTAATTCTAATTCTATTCTAATTCTAATTATATTTTAATTCTATTTCTAATTCTAATTCTATTCTAATTCTAATTCTAATTCTATTTCTATTTCTATTTCTAATTCTAATTCTATTCTAATTCTATTTCTAATTCTAATTCTATTCTAATTCTAATTCTAATTCTATTCTAATTCTATTCTAATTCTAATTCTAATTCTATTCTAATTCTAATTCTAATTCTATTCTAATTCTATTCTAATTCTATTCTAATTCTAATTATATTCTACTTCTATTTCTAATTCTATTTCTAATTCCAATCTAATTCTAATTCTATATCTAATTCTAATCTAATTCTAATTCTAATTCTATTCTAATTCTATTCTAATTCTAATTCTAATTCTATTCTAATTCTAATTCTAATTCTATTCTAATTCTATTCTAATTCTATTCTAATTCTAATTATATTCTAATTCTATTTCTAATTCTATTTCTAATTCCAATTTAATTCTAATTCTATATCAAATTCTAATCTAATTCTAATTCTAATTCTATTTTAATTCTATTCTAATTCTAATTCTAATTGTAATTCTAATTCTAATTCTAATTCTAATTCTAATTCTAATTCTAATTCTAATTCTAATTCTAATTCTATTTCTATTTCTAATTCTAACTCTATTCTAATTCTAATTCTAATTCTAATTCTATTTTAATTCTATTCTAATTCTAATTCTAATTCTATTCTAATTCTAATTCTATTTCTAATTCTATTTCTAATTCTATTCTAATTCTATTCTAATTTTAATTCTAATTCTAATTCTAATTCTAATTCTAATTCTAATTCTAATTCTAATTCTAATTCTAATTCTATTCTAATTCTAATTCTATTCTAATTCTAATTATATTCTAATTCTATTCTAATTCTAATTCTAATTCTAATTCTATTCTAATTCTATTCTAATTCTAATTCTATTCTAATTCTAATTCTATTTCTAATTCTATTATAATTCTATACTAATTCTATTCTAATTCTAATTCTAATTCTATTCTAATTCTAATTCTATTCTAATTCTAATTCTATTCTAATTCTATTCTATTTCTAATTCTATTATAATTCTATTCTAATTCTATTCTAATTCTATTCTAATTCTAATTCTAATTCTAATTCTAATTCTAATTCTAATTCTAATTCTAATTCTATTTCTATTTCTAATTCTAACTCTATTCTAATTCTAATTCTAATTCTAATTCTATTTTAATTCTATTCTAATTCTAATTCTAATTCTATTCTAATTCTAATTCTATTTCTAATTCTATTTCTAATTCTATTCTAATTCTATTCTAATTTTAATTCTAATTCTAATTCTAATTCTAATTCTAATTCTAATTCTAATTCTAATTCTAATTCTAATTCTATTCTAATTCTAATTCTATTCTAATTCTAATTATATTCTAATTCTATTCTAATTCTAATTCTAATTCTAATTCTATTCTAATTCTATTCTAATTCTAATTCTATTCTAATTCTAATTCTATTTCTAATTCTATTATAATTCTATACTAATTCTATTCTAATTCTAATTCTAATTCTATTCTAATTCTAATTCTATTCTAATTCTAATTCTATTCTAATTCTATTCTATTTCTAATTCTATTATAATTCTATTCTAATTCTATTCTAATTCTATTCTAATTCTAATTCTAATTCTAATTCTAATTATATTTCTATTTCTAATTCTAATTATATTCTAATTCTAATTCTAATTCTAATTCTATTCTAATTATATTCTAATTCTATTCTAATTCTATTCTAATTCTAATTCTAATTCTAATTCTAATTCTATTCTAATTCTAATTCTATTTCTAATTATATTCTAATTCTATTCTAATTCTATTCTAATTCTATTCTAATTCTAATTCTATTCTAATTCTATTCTAATTCTATTTCTAATTCTATTTTAATTCTAATTCTAATTCTAATTCTAATCTAATTTTAATTCTATTCTAATTCTTACTCTATTCTAATTCTATTCTAATTCTATTTCTAATTCTATTCTAATTCTAATTCTAATTCTAATTCTATTTCTATTTCTAATTCTAATTCTAATTCTATTATATTTCTAATTCTATTTCTAATTCTAATTCTATTCTAATTCTATTCTAATTCTATTCTAATTCTAATTCTATTCTAATTCTAATTCTATTTCTAATTCTATTTCTAATTCTAATTCTATTTTTAATTCTAATTCTATTCTAATTCTATTCTAATTCTATTCTAATTCTAAGTATATTCTAATTCTATTTCTAATTCTATTTCTAATTCCAATCTAATTCTAATTCTATTATAATTCTAATTTTATATCTAATTCTAATTCTAATTCTAATTCTATTCTAATTATATTCTAATTATATTCTAATTCTATTCTAATTCTATTCTAATTCTAATTCTAATTCTAATTCTATTCTAATTCTAATTCTATTTCTAATTCTATTTCTAATTCTAATTCTATTTTTAATTCTAATTCTATTCTAATTCTATTCTAATTCTATTCTAATTCTAAGTATATTCTAATTCTATTTCTAATTCTATTTCTAATTCTATTTCTAATTCCAATCTAATTCTAATTCTATTATAATTCTAATTTTATATCTAATTCTAATTCTAATTCTAATTCTATTCTAATTCTATTCTAATTATATTCTAATTCTATTCTAATTCTATTTCTAATTCTATTATAATTCTATTCTAATTCTATTCTAATTCTAATTCTAATTCTATTCTAATTCTAATTCTATTCTAATTCTAATTATATTTTAATTCTATTCTAATTCTATTCTAATTATATTCTAATTCTAATTCTATTCTAATTCTAATTCTATTTCTATTTTTTAATTCTAATTCTATTCTAATTCTATTTCTAATTTTATTTCTAATTCAAATTCTATTCTATTTCTATTTCTAATTCTATTCTAATTCTAATTCTAATTCTATTCTAATTCTAATTCTATTTCTAATTATATTCTAATTCTATTCTAATTCTATTCTAATTCTAATTCTATTCTAATTCTATTCTAATTCTAATTCTATTCTAATTCTATTTCTAATTCTAATTCTATTCTAATTCTAATTATATTTTAATTCTATTTCTAATTCTAATTCTATTCTAATTCTAATTCTAATTCTATTTCTATTTCTATTTCTAATTCTAATTCTATTCTAATTCTATTTCTAATTCTAATTCTATTCTAATTCTATTCTAATTCTATTCTAATTCTAATTCTAATTCTATTTCTAATTCTATTTCTAATTCTAATTCTATTTCTAATTCTAATTCTATTCTAATTATATTCTAATTCTATTCTAATTCTATTCTAATTCTAATTATATTCTACTTCTATTTCTAATTCTATTTCTAATTCCAATCTAATTCTAATTCTATATCTAATTCTAATCTAATTCTAATTCTAATTCTATTCTAATTCTATTCTAATTCTAATTCTAATTCTAATTCTATTCTAATTCTAATTCTAATTCTATTCTAATTCTATTCTAATTCTATTCTAATTCTAATTATATTCTAATTCTATTTTTAATTCTATTTCTAATTCCAATTTAATTCTAATTCTATATCTAATTCTAATCTAATTGTAATTCTAATTCTATTCTAATTCTATTCTGATTCTAATTCTAATTGTAATTCTAATTCCAATTCTAATTCTAATTCTAATTCTAATTCTAATTCTAATTCTAATTCTAATTCTATTTCTATTTCTAATTCTAACTCTATTCTAATTCTAATTCTAATTCTAATTCTATTTTAATTCTATTCTAATTCTAATTCTAATTCTATTCTAATTCTAATTCTATTTCTAATTCTATTATAATTCTATTCTAATTCTATTCTAATTTTAATTCTAATTCTAATTCTAATTCTAATTCTAATTCTAATTCTAATTCTAATTCTATTCTAATTCTAATTCTATTCTAATTCTAATTATATTCTAATTCTATTCTAATTCTAATTCTAATTCTAATTCTATTCTAATTCTATTCTAATTCTAATTCTATTTCTAATTCTATTATAATTCTATTCTAATTCTATTCTAATTCTAATTCTAATTCTATTCTAATTCTAATTCTATTCTAATTCTAATTCTATTCTAATTCTATTCTATTTCTAATTCTATTATAATTCTATTCTAGTTCTATTCTAATTCTATTCTAATTCTAATTCTAATTCTAATTCTAATTCTAATTCTAATTCTAATTCTAATTCTAATTCTAATTATATTTCTATTTCTAATTCTAATTATATTCTAATTCTAATTCTAATTCTAATTCTATTCTAATTCTATTCTAATTATATTCTAATTCTATTCTAATTCTATTCTAATTCTAATTCTAATTCTAATTCTAATTCTATTCTAATTCTAATTCTATTTCTAATTATATTCTAATTCTATTCTAATTCTATTCTAATTCTATTCTAATTCTAATTCTATTCTAATTCTATTCTAATTCTATTTCTAATTCTATTTTAATTCTAATTCTAATTCTAATTCTAATCTAATTTTAATTCTATTCTAATTCTTACTCTATTCTAATTCTATTCTAATTCTATTTCTAATTCTATTCTAATTCTAATTCTAATTCTAATTCTATTTCTATTTCTAATTCTAATTTTAATTCTATTATATTTCTAATTCTATTTGTAATTCTAATTCTATTCTAATTCTAATTCTATTCTAATTCTAATTCTATTTCTAATTCTATTTCTAATTCTAATTCTATTTTTAATTCTAATTCTATTCTAATTCTATTCTAATTCTATTCTAATTCTATTCTAATTCTAAGTATATTCTAATTCTATTTCTAATTCTATTTCTAATTCCAATCTAATTCTAATTCTATTATAATTCTAATTTTATATCTAATTCTCATTCTAATTCTAATTCTATTCTAATTATATTCTAATTATATTCTAATTCTATTCTAATTCTATTCTAATTCTAATTCTAATTTTAATTCTATTCTAATTCTAATTCTATTTCTAATTCTATTTCTAATTCTAATTCTATTTTTAATTCTAATTCTATTCTAATTCTATTCTAATTCTATTCTAATTCTATTCTAATTCTAAGTATATTCTAATTCTATTTCTAATTCTATTTCTAATTCCAATCTAATTCTAATTCTATTATAATTCTAATTTTATATCTAATTATAATTCTAATTCTAATTCTATTCTAATTCTATTCTAATTATATTCTAATTCTATTCTAATTCTATTTCTAATTCTATTATAATTCTATTCTAATTCTATTCTAATTCTAATTCTAATTCTATTCTAATTCTAATTCTATTCTAATTCTAATTATATTTTAATTCTATTCTAATTCTATTCTAATTCTATTCTAATTCTAATTCTATTCTAATTCTAATTCTATTTCTATTTTTTAATTCTAATTCTATTCTAATTCTATTCTAATTCTAATCTAATTCTAATTCTAATACTATTCTAATTCTATTCTAATTCTAATTATATTCTAATTCTATATCTAATTCTATTTCTAATTCTATATCTAATTCTAATCTAATTCTAATTCTAATTCTATTCTAATTCTATTCTAATTCTAATTCTAATTGTAATTCTAATTCTAATTCTAATTCTAATTCTAATTCTAATTCTAATTCTAATTCTAATTCTATTTCTATTTCTATTTCTAATTCTAACTCTATTCTAATTCTAATTCTAATTCTAATTCTATTTTAATTCTATTCTAATTCTAATTCTAATTCTATTCTAATTCTAATTCTATTTCTAATTCTATTATAATTCTATTCTAATTCTATTCTAATTTTAATTCTAATTCTAATTCTAATTCTAATTCTAATTCTAATTCTAATTCTAATTCTATTCTAATTCTAATTCTATTCTAATTCTAATTATATTCTAATTCTAATTCTAATTCTAATTCTATTCTAATTCTATTCTAATTCTAATTCTAATTCTATTCTAATTCTAATTCTATTTCTAATTCTATTATAATTCTATTCTAATTCTATTCTAATTCTAATTCTAATTCTATTCTAATTCTAATTCTATTCTAATTCTAATTCTATTCTAATTCTAATTCTATTCTAATTCTATTCTATTTCTAATTCTATTATAATTCTATTCTAATTCTATTCTAATTATATTCTAATTCTAATTCTAATTCTAATTCTAATTCTAATTCTAATTATATTTCTATTTCTAATTCTAATTATATTCTAATTCTAATTCTAATTCTAATTCTATTCTAATTCTATTCTAATTATATTCTAATTCTATTCTAATTCTATTCTAATTCTAATTCTAATTCTAATTCTAATTCTATTCTAATTCTAATTCTATTTCTAATTATATTCTAATTCTATTCTAATTCTATTCTAATTCTATTCTAATTCTATTCTAATTCTATTTCTAATTCTATTTTAATTCTAATTCTAATTCTAATTCTAATCTAATTCTAATTCTATTCTAATTCTTACTCTATTCTAATTCTATTCTAATTCTATTTCTAATTCTATTCTAATTCTAATTCTAATTCTAATTCTATTTCTATTTCTAATTCTAATTCTAATTCTATTATATTTCTAATTCTATTTCTAATTCTAATTCTATTCTAATTCTATTCTAATTCTATTATAATTCTAATTCTATTTTAATTCTATTCTAATTCTAATTCTAATTCTATTCTAATTCTAATTCTATTTCTAATTCTATTATAATTCTATTCTAATTCTATTCTAATTTTAATTCTAATTCTAATTCTAATTCTAATTCTAATTCTAATTCTAATTCTATTCTAATTCTAATTCTATTCTAATTCTAATTATATTCTAATTCTAATTCTAATTCTAATTCTATTCTAATTCTATTCTAATTCTAATTCTAATTCTATTCTAATTCTAATTCTATTTCTAATTCTATTATAATTCTATTCTAATTCTATTCTAATTCTAATTCTAATTCTATTCTAATTCTAATTCTATTCTAATTCTAATTCTATTCTAATTCTAATTCTATTCTAATTCTATTCTATTTCTAATTCTATTATAATTCTATTCTAATTCTATTCTAATTATATTCTAATTCTAATTCTAATTCTAATTCTAATTCTAATTCTAATTCTAATTATATTTCTATTTCTAATTCTAATTATATTCTAATTCTAATTCTAATTCTAATTCTATTCTAATTCTATTCTAATTATATTCTAATTCTATTCTAATTCTATTCTAATTCTAATTCTAATTCTAATTCTAATTCTATTCTAATTCTAATTCTATTTCTAATTATATTCTAATTCTATTCTAATTCTATTCTAATTCTATTCTAATTCTATTCTAATTCTATTTCTAATTCTATTTTAATTCTAATTCTAATTCTAATTCTAATCTAATTCTAATTCTATTCTAATTCTTACTCTATTCTAATTCTATTCTAATTCTATTTCTAATTCTATTCTAATTCTAATTATAATTCTAATTCTATTTCTATTTCTAATTCTAATTCTAATTCTATTATATTTCTAATTCTATTTCTAATTCTAATTCTATTCTAATTCTATTCTAATTCTATTATAATTCTAATTCTATTCTAATTCTAATTCTATTTCTAATTCTATTTCTAATTCTAATTCTATTTTTAATTCTAATTCTATTCTAATTCTATTCTAATTCTATTCTAATTCAATTCTAATTCTAAGTATATTCTAATTCTATTTCTAATTCTATTTCTAATTCCAATCTAATTCTAATTCTATTATAATTCTAATTTTATATCTAATTCTAATTCTAATTCTAATTCTATTCTAATTCTATTCTAATTATATTCTAATTCTATTCTAATTCTATTCTAATTCTAATTCTAATTCTAATTCTATTCTAATTCTAATTCTATTTCTAATTATATTCTAATTCTATTCTAATTCTATTCTAATTCTAATTCTATTCTAATTCTATTCTAATTCTAATTCTATTCTAATTCTATTTCTAATTCTAATTCTATTCTAATTCTAATTATATTTTAATTCTATTTCTAATTCTAATTCTATTCTAATTCTAATTCTAATTCTATTTCTATTTCTATTTCTAATTCTAATTCTATTCTAATTCTATTTCTAATTCTAATTCTGTTCTAATTCTATTCTAATTCTATTATAATTCTAATTCTAATTCTATTTCTAATTCTATTTCTAATTCTAATTCTATTTCTAATTCTAATTCTATTCTAATTATATTCTAATTCTATTCTAATTCTATTCTAATTCTAATTATATTCTACTTCTATTTCTAATTCTATTTCTAATTCCAATCTAATTCTAATTCTATATCTAATTCTAATCTAATTCTAATTCTAATTCTAATCTAATTCTAATTCTATTTCTAATTCTAATTCTAATTCTAATCTAATTCTAATTCTATTCTAATTCTTACTCTATTCTAATTCTATTCTAATTCTATTTCTAATTCTATTTCTAATTCAAATTCTATTCTATTTCTATTTCTAATTCTATTCTAATTCTATTCTAATTCTATTCTAATTCTATTCTAATTCTAATTATAATTCTATTTCTAATTATATTTCTATTTCTATTTTTAATTCTAATTCTATTCTAATTCTAATTCTAATTCTATTATAATTATATTCTAATTCTAATTCTATTCTAATTCTATTCTAATTCTATTCTAATTCTATTCTAATTCTAATTCTATTTCTAATTCTATTTCTAATTCTAATTCTATTCTAATTCCATTCTAATTCTAATTCTATATCTAATTCTAATCTAATTCTAGTTCTAATTCTATTCTAATTCTATTCTAATTCTAATTCTAATTCTATTTCTAATTCTATTTCTAATTCTAATTCTATTTCTAATTCTAATTCTATTCTAATTCTATTCTAATTCTTATTATATTCTAATTCTAATTCTAATTCTATTTCTAATTCCAATCTAATTCTAATTCTATTCTAATTCTATTCTAATTCTAATTCTAATTCTATATCTAATTCTAATCTAATTCTAATTCTATTCCAATTCTAATTCTAATTCTATTCTATTTCTAATTCTAATTCTATTCTAATTCTATTCTAATTCTATTCTAATTCTCTTCTAATTCTATTCTAATTCTAATTCTATTCTAATTCTAATTCTATTTCTAATTATATTTCTATTTCTATTTTTAATTATAATTCTATTCTAATTCTATTCTAATTCTATTCTAATTCTATTTTAATTCTATTCTAATTCTATTCTAATTATATTCTAATTCTATTCTAATTCTATTCTAATTCTAATTCTAATTTTAATTCTATTCTAATTCTATTCTAATTCTATTCTAATTCTAATTCTAATTCTATTCTATTTCTAATTCTAATTCTATTCTAATTCTATTCTAATTCTAATTCTATTCTAATTCTAATTCTATTTCTAATTCTATTTCTATTTCTAATTCTATTCTAATTCTAATTCTAATTCTATTCTAATTCTATTATAATTCTAATATAATTCTATTCTAATTCTATTCTAATTCTAATTCTAATTCTAATTCTATTTCTAATTCTAATTCTATTTCTAATTCTAATTCTAATTCTAATCTAATTCTAATTCTATTCTAATTCTTACTCTATTCTAATTCTATTCTAATTCTATTTCTAATTCTATTTCGAATTCTAATTTTATTCTATTTCTAATTCTAATTCTATTCTAATTCTATTCTAATTCTAATTTTATTCTAATTCTAATTCTATTTCTAATTCTATTTCTATTTCTATTTTTAATTCTAATTCTATTCTAATTCTAATTCTAATTCTATTATAATTCTAATATAATTCTATTATAATTATATTCTAATTCTAATTCTATTCTAATTCTATTCTAATTCTATTCTAATTCTAATTCTAATTCTAATTCTATTTCTAATTCTATTTCTAATTCTAATTCTAATTCTAATTCTAATTCTAATCTAATTCTAATTCTAATTCTATTCTAATTCTATTCTAATTCTAATTCTAATTCTAATTCTAATTCTAATTCTAATTCTAATTCTAATTCTATTTTTATTTCTAATTCTAATTCTATTCTAATTCTAATTCTAATTCTAATTCTAATTCTAATTCTAATTCTAATTCTAATTCTATTCTAATTCTATTCTAATTCTATTCTAATTCTAATTCTAATTCTATTCTAATTATAATTCTAATTCTAATTCTAATTCTAATTCTATTCTAATTCTATTCTAATTCTATTCTAATTCTATTCTATTTTATTTTTGTTATATTTCTATTTCTATTCTATTTTATTTTATTCTATTTTATTCTATTCTATTATATATCTATTCTATTATATATCTATTCTATTTCTATACTATTTTTATTCTATTTCTATTCATTTCTATTCTATTCTATTTTATTCTATTCTATTTATATTCTACTTCTATTCTATTTCTATTCTATTCTATTCTAGACTATTCTATTCTATTCTATTTATATTCTATTCTAACTTATTATATTCTATTTTTATTCTATTATATTCTATTTCTATTATATTTCTATTCTATTCTATTATATTTTTATTCTATTTTATTCTATTATATTCTATTTCTATTCTATTTCTATTCTATTCTATTATATTTTATTATGTTTTATTCTATTCTATTTCTATTCTATTCTATTTATAATTTTATTTTTATTTCTATTCTATTTTTATTCTATTCTATTCTATTTTTATTCTATTCTATTTTATTATATTCTATTTCTATTCTATTTCTATTCTATTCTATTATAATTTATTATATTCTATTCTATTCTATTTCTATTTCTATTTCTATTTTTATTTCTATTTATGTTCTGTTCCGTTCCATTCCGTTCCGCTCCGTTCTTTTCTATTTTTTTCTATTCTATTATATTCTATTATATTTTATTCTATTTTATTTCTATTCTATTTCTATTTCTATTCTATTCTATTATATTCTATTATATTCTATTCTATTTTATTATATTCTATTCTATTTTATTTTTATTCTATTTCTATTTTTATTCTATTCTATTTTATTATATTCTATTCTATTCTATTTTTATTCTATTTATATTCTATTTCTATTCATTTATATTTTATTCTATTTTATTCTATTTTATTCTATTATATTTTTATTATATTTCTATTCTAGACTATTCTATTCTATTCCTATTTTATTCTATTCTATTTTATTCTATTTATATTCTATTTCTATTATATTCTATTATATTTTATTATATTTTATTATATTATATTTCTATTATATTCTATTCTATTTCTATTTCTATTTCTATTTCTATTTATATTTCTATTTCTGTTCTGTTCCGTTCCATTCTGTTTTGTTATGTTCCGTTCTGTTCTGTTCCGTTATATTCCGTTCCGTTCTGTTCCGTTCCGTTCTTTTCTATTATATTCTATTATATTTTATTTTATTCTATTTCTATTATATTTCTATTTCTATTCTATTCTATTTTATTCTATTCTATTATATATCTATTTTATTTCTATTCTATTTCTATTCTATTTCTATTATATTTCTATTATATTCTATTCTATTTTATTCTATTTTATTTCTATTCTATTTATATTCTATTCTATTCTATTCTAGACTATTCTATTTTTTTCTATTCTATTTATATTCTATTATATTCTATTCTAGATTATTCTATTCTATTTTTATTCTATTTCATTCTATTATATTTTATTTCTATTCTATTTCTATTATATTCTATTCTATTATATTCTATTTCTATTCTATTTCTATTCTATTCTATTATACAAATTATTGTTTGCGCGAGCTATAGCCGATTGTTTATCATAGTGTATGCGTATTGATGACACTGGGTTTTCCCACATCGGTATGGCTTCCAAGAAATTGCGAAGATGCTCGACTTCTTCTGTGGCTTTGTCTAATGCAATGAATTTTTATTCCATTGTTGATCTAGCCAGAAGTGTTTGTTTGGAAGATTTCCAGGATACTGCAGCACCTCCAAGTGTAAATATATAACCACTTGTTGATTTTGAGTTTTTGGAGTCGGATATCCAGTTGGCATCACTGTATCCTTCCAAAACTGCAGGTTCGGAACCATAGTGCAACCCATAATTTTTGGTAAACCTTATGTAATTTAATACTCTGGTTATAGCTTTCCAATGGGTGTCCTGGATTGCTCGTGTACCTACTTATTACATTCACTGAGTGTGTCAGATCTGGTCTAGTACAATTTTTCAAGTACATCAGACTTCCGATCACTCGAGCATATTCATTCTGTGATACAGATTCACCTGAATTTTTCGTCAGATGAAGAGTAGTATATACAGGAGTTTGTGCGGTTCCACTTGAATAGTCTTTAAATCTATCAAGCACCTTTTCAGCATAATGTTCTTGGGATAATATGTATCCTCTAGGATGTCTAGTGATTTTAATCCGTAGAATTACATCAGCCAACCCCAAATCTTTCATATCAAACTGTCCATGCAACATGGTTTTAGTCTGATTGATCATATCGTTGTTGCTGCCAATGATAAACATATCATCTACATAAACATGGCATGACATAAGCATTTTTCGTAGTCTTCGAATAAATGCACTTATCACTTTCATTTATGCTAAATCCATTAGGCATCATGACGCTGTCAAATTTTTCATGTCATTGTTTCAGTCCATACAGCGATTTCACCAGTCGACAGATCTTATGTTCTTGTCCTGGTACAACATACCCTTCGGGTTGTTTCATATATATCTCTTCTTCTAAATCTATGTTTAGAAATGCAGTTTTTACATTCATATGGTGGATTTATAGATTTCGTAATGCTGCAATGCTTACGAGATTTCTAATAGAAGTTATTCTCGACACTAGAGAATATGTATCAAAGAAGTCTAAACCTTTTTTTGGCGGAAACCTTGAACTACAAGTCTAGCCTTGTATTTATCAATTGCG
Source organism: Streptanthus diversifolius (assembly GCA_039880935.1). NCBI lineage: Eukaryota > Viridiplantae > Streptophyta > Magnoliopsida > Brassicales > Brassicaceae > Streptanthus > Streptanthus diversifolius. Next base: position 401,555 of record JAXGFM010000015.1, on the reverse strand, counting down.
CCATCAGTTTTTAATTTGGTTTTAAAAATCCATTTACAACCGAGAGTTTTGAACCTTTCCGGTAAATCAGTTATGTAAAACGTATGGTTTTGCATAATGGAATCGAACTCACTTTTAACGGCTTCCTTCCAATAAGGTGCGTATGGCGTAGACATTGCTTCAACAACGGTCTTTGGTTCGTTTTCAGTGAGTAAGATCATTAGAAAATCGTCACCAAAGGTTTTTTCCTTCCGAGCCCTTTTACTACGCATGTGTTCATTTTCAGAAACTTCTCCATTTACTAGAATAGGAGTGCTTGCTTCGCTTGCGTCTCTTTCTTCCCTATTCCGCTTAGGGGTTAATTTATCCTTACAAAGAAAAATATTTTCAAAGAAGTATGCATTTCGCGATTCCATTATTGTATTTACATAGATATCCGGTATATCTGATTTGTGAACCAAAAAGCGATAAGCACTACTGTTGTGTGCATATCCAATAAATATACAATCAAGCGTTTTTGGTCCGACAGTGACCTTTTTAGGAAGCGGTACTGCAACTTTTGCTAAGCACCCCCACACTTTCAGGTATTTGTATGAGAGAATCGTTCATTTCCATAATTCATATGGTGTTTTTCCCGTCAATTTGTGAGGAATCTTATTAAGAATATAATTAGAAGTCATTAAAGCTTCTCTCCACATGTTCTGGGTTACGTCTGATTCTTGCAACATGACATTCATCATTTCCTTTAGAGTTTGGTTTTTACGTTCCGCAACTTCAATGGATTCAGGTGAGTAAGTAGCAGTTGTTTGATGAATGATTCCATTTTCTCTGCAGAATGCATCAAATTGTCCTTCATATTCTCCACCTTTATCACTCTGAACTATTTTAATAGTTCTTTCGAGTTGATTTTCAACCTCTAGCTTATATTCTTTGAATTTATCTAGAGCCTTATTTTTGCTCTGTAACAAGTAAATATAGCAATATTTGTGCAGTCATCAATGAATGTCACAAAATACTTTTTACCACCTCTTGTAGGTAAGTATTTTAAATCGCACAAATCTGTGTGGATTAATCCTAGAGGTTCAGTATTTCTCTGGACTTGTAGTGATGGTCGTTTTGTAAGTTTTGCTTGTACGCAAACTTTACATTTATCTTTACTTTGATTGCATTTTGGTATAAGGTTTGAATTCATTAATTGGTTTAATGATTTATAATTCACATGTCCTAACCGTTCATGCCAAATATCAAAAGACTCGACCAAATAAGCAACTGGAGCATTGTTATTAATAGAATTGTTTTTTACAACTTTTGGAACGACTGTCAATACATTCATTTTGATCAGTCTATTCTTAACAAAACCCTTTCTCAAATACATCCTATTTTTCTTAAGTACCAACTTATCAGAATGAAAGTTGGCGCAGAATCCAACTTTGCTGAGGAGAGTGCCAGAGATCAAATTCTTCCTCATGTCTGGAACATGCTTCACGTTGGTGAGAGTAATCTGATGTCCTGAAGTCAGCTTCAGGATTACTTTACCACGTCCTGCAACCTTGGATGTTTGGATGTTGCCCATCAACACTTGTTCATCATTATTGCATATTTGATAAGTGTTAAACATGTCCTTATCAAAGCATATGTGGGTCGTAGCACCTGTGTCGTACCATCAATCTAGAGGATTTCCCTCAATGGTGTTGACTTTGTCAGTCACAACGCAGCAGAGATCTTCTTCTGTCAGGTTTGCATGATGATGTCGCTTTTGTTTAGGCTTGTTGCGACAAACATCTGCCTTGTGACCCATCTTGCCACAATGATGACACTTTCCATGATACTTCTTTTCACCAGAAGATTGCTTCTTGAAGCTTGTGGAGCCAGAGGACTTGAAGTTTTTGTACTTGCTAGTCTTTTCTTCTGCTTTGTCTTTGCCTTTTGTCTTAAATTGTTCGGCAAGGTATGCTTGATACTCTTTTTCCTCATTCTTAGAGAGGCGAATCACAGCTTCATTGTGAAGCCTAGAGATCAGCGATTCCAGAGACATCTGCTTTCGCTTGTGGTTAAGGTAGTTTTTGAAATCTTTACATGTAAAATTTAATTTCTTTTAATTTAATAATATTTTATTTGTAATTATTTCGTAAGTAAAATTTTTTTTCTTTTATTGTCTTTATTTTTGGATTCAAATTTTCATTTTTATTAGAATATAATATATTTTCGTATAATACAAATTTATGACCAAATATTGGTCTTTTTGATACCAAATGTTGATCCCAGCTCAAACAAATTTCCTCGTAAGCTACTGCTATACCCATACAGACACAGATATATAAGACTAATTGAAGAATTCGATTTGGCTTTGCCAATAGAGATGATTGGCTTTGATGATATGAAGGGAACACACAAATGATATTATACATGTCATGGGGTAGTCATCAGATACTGCAGTTTTCTATTGCAATTCCAAGCTTCTCTTGTTTGGTATCATATACTACTCTCTGGTTTTTCTGCTGGTAGTTTCCGATGATACCGACCTCGTTTTCATATGATAGACTTGCCAAGGCCAAGCAGACTAGAGATGTGTCCGGCTTGGCAAAGTAGAACACGCCAGTGACATCCACTTCGAGCTCCGCGTTGCCTTGGAAGATCATTTTGATAGTAGGAATGCTTATGTCTTCATAACTTGTGAGGTTAAAGCAAGTGTCTAAGATTGAATAACCAGGAGCTGAAGGAAACCCAGAAAACTGTTTTAGAAACTCTGTCTTCACAGCTTTGTAAATGGAAGGTGGTAGTCTCGTGATAACCGTTCCTGAATCAATTAGAATCCCTCTACCAAAGACTGAAGTTTCCAGTTCCACGCCACCAATGTTAGCACCGGTGAGATTCAGAATGTAAAAGGAACTAAGCTGAGGGTTTTGCACTAACGGAGTGTAGGAAACTGAAGTTGAGTTCTTGTAAACAGAGGAATCGTCACCGAAAGACAATGAGCCAGAAGTTCCATCCTCAAGAGAAGGTAAACAGTATGAGAAAACTCCGTTGAATGTTTTCATTGTCTGGGAGACTAAAGAAACTGAGCTTCTTCCCAAACCCATTAGACCAGAAGTTCCTCCAAACAGACCTTTGTTGCTTCGGCCACAACCAAAGACAAAGTTTTCGACTTTCGTGTCTCCCAACTGGATACTTTCACTGCCCATGTCTCCTCGAGTGTATGATCCATCCCCATAGTTGACAACGTAGTTACAAGTTGTCTTTTCGACACCATTGCTGCCTCCACAAAGGCCCGAATTGCCGGTAGCTGCTACAAGATCCTGACAAGTGGATGAGTTGCAGAAAACTGTCTTGTAAGAAGATGAGACTGATGGGTCATACAATGGACCTTGTTGGTTGTAACAGGACTTGCAAGGTTGGCATTGGACCCAAGTCAAGTCACTCCCAGTGTCAACAATCAAACTCATGTTTTTCCCTCCTAGTTCAACTGTGACAATGTAATTCAGAGTCTGAAGTTTCATCCCTGAGGCTAGTGGAATCTGGGTTTCCGAAATGGATTCGGTGGTGCTTGAGCTCATGGCTTTGATTCTCAGTTGAAGTGAGTGGACTCGAAGGTTATCAAGAATTAAGGCTCTTCTCAGCTTCTTCCCCCAATCTATAGTCTTTCCTGAGCAAAGTTCCCTATGTTTCATCTCCAGTGTAGTGGATTCTGTTCCTTTTTCTAAGTTTTCAATACAAAAGCATCAATTTTTCATTTGAAGATTAACAAGAAGTTTTCTCTTTGCAGTCACAATTAACATACAGAGTAAAGAGTCAACAATAGGGTATCTAAAACAGAGTTTTAAGAGACAGCAGAGTATACGAACACTCTGGATTTGGAAAACAGAGTTCACACGCAAAAGATACAAACATTTTATGTTAGATGAGTTTTCTCATATGGAGGAAAGAATCTAGAAAAACAACTAGTATTACTAATCCCAATTGAATGAAAATGGAGCTATAAAAGTAAATGTAAAAAGGTAATGACTTTATGAAGTGTTTGAACAAATTTTGAGGCTTTTGCTAATCTAACCATAAATCACGCCATTAATAATATTAATAACTAAAGCAAAGAAACAGTATCTATTCTCTATGGTTGGTCAACGTTTGAGGATGAAGAAACAAAAAAAACTCACCACGATTGTGAGAGAAACAACTCGAAGCTTCGTTTACATTCGTGGGAGACCAAATGTTATTGTGCAGACTGAGAATCTTCTTCTCGTCGGTGCTATGAGCAAAAACGACACACGCCATAAAAAGATAAAGAAGAAGAAGGAAAAGAGGGGTAAGTGAAATATTCAATGGCAGAAAAGTTGCTTTCTTCGACATTTTCCAAAGGAGGATTCTCTTTGCAGAGGTAAAATTAACAGGTGAGAGAGAGGAGATAAGAGAGAAGAAGAGAGAGAGAGGAGGAATAGAGAGATTCTTGGGAAGTTTGGAGGTAGTGAAGAGAACAAAATAGGAAGTGCTGGCGAGAAGTGGCAAAAGAACCCAAAAAAAAAAAGAGAGGAAAATTTAGGACCCACTTTGTGCATGAGAAAATTATTGGAGATTCACGTGAATTACTGCAATTTTATAACCTAATTATTACAAAAATTTACAACGTTTTTGGGTTTCAAAATAGGATAAAATTTTGTTTTTGTTATAAAACAAATTCAGTGTGTGGATGGTGGTGCTACTTGTGTTTGTTCCTAGTTATTAACAGTGTTGGCCGCTAGTGCAAGTGGAGGACTTGAGATTCTCAATATTTTCAGCTTAATGTTTATAACATAATCTTTATACTATGAAATAACATATTGTTCTAGTTCAGTATCGGTCCAAGATGATTACTATGTGTTTAGGTCAATTTTTTTTTTCTCCCTATAGTAAAACAATCCATAAATTGTGACATATTTACAAAACAAAATTTTTCAAAAACATTTTATGTGTATTTCTTTTTATCCAATTGCTTTACCTAAATCATCTTATTTAGTACATTTTTAAAATACAGAAACTTAGTAAAAAATATCTTCAACTCCTTCTATTATTGAATCCCATGGTCGTCCGTCACACACTTCGCTCACTCTAATTAGCCAGTCCTCGACCTCCTGGTAACATTGTTTCATATTATTGACAAAAAAACAAAAAAAAAAACTTCTTTCATAATGATTACAATCATAATTTATACATCGGTAATTAAGGTCATTGCCAAATGAAAAGACAATGACATGAATATATATGCGTTGTTTTTATCATAATCTACGCTTCTGATTGGTTTTCAACAAAGAACAATCAAAAATAGAAGAAAAGACTACTCAACCTCACAGTGAAAGGGAATCTAACTGTCGCAACTTCCACTTTTGCTTTTAGGTTTTGTCTGAGAAAAAACAGTCAGCTTGTTTAACTAAGATTTTTGCTGGTAAGTGGTAATTCTTATTGACATCGTCTCGAATTGTTTTCTTACCATGACCATTTTTACATGAAGTTTCTTCGCGAGACTTTTAGTTAATCCAACTATACATATTAAAATATCAGATTTAATCTCCTTTTTACGAGATTTCACTCATATATTTATACATATATAAATCATGGTGATGGTAACTATTGATGGAGGTTAAGTACCTATGATTATGTCTTGGACTCTGCAAACTTATATATTATAATTAAGCCACTTGATTGTTAACGTCCAATCTCTTCACTCGATAAAAAAAAAATGATTCATCTTGCTCTTGAATTGAAAGGAGACATGCCTTGTGATTGCGTACGGACTTATTTGAAGTAGGGCAAGTTGATACATGATTCGCGTTGCTCTGTGTTTGCCACTAAAGTGTGAATACAGAATACTGAATAGTAATTAGCAACATAATTTCTTCCATCCTAGCGATGAAGGATACTAGATACGAAGGTGCAATGGAAGTGTGGTTTACATCTAGATGATTCTTGGTCTCTTTATCTCTTAAAACTTCAAACATATTCTACATTATTATCTCTGCCACAAAAGTTACACAGACATTGTAAGCGCCTGTTTTCAAAGAAATTAGCATGCTATTTATTTAGGACTTGTGTGGAATCTTTAATCATTTAAAGGTCAAAGTGTAATCCTCACCTCAAAATTATTTACCTAACGTAAATACTAAGCTTAATTGCTTAGTTAATAAAAATAGTTACGTGATTGCATTTATTGTAATTATAAGACCTCTCCCTTATTTTCTTCGTATATTATCCAACAAGATAAGTATGAATCACGCTTTTAAAATCCAAATAAAGGAGAAAACAAACTACTAAACTCAAATTTAGATTGGAGAAATAAAAGGAAATTACCATTGACACTTATATCTGGAAAAAAATTCGGTTTGTTTTCATTAACGAACACAATCGTGGTCCGTTTGTCGTTCCAACTATCCATCTAACGGTTAAGATGAGTGAGCGTATATTACACTACCATGCACGTCGTCTCACCGAATTAAAGCCCTTTGTTTTCGTTTCATGTTTACCTTTTACGGCGAATCTACGTGTGCGCGAAAGCTGAAATCTTCACGGGAAATCTAAAGACGACGAGAGGAATAGGATGACTGTTTCCTCAGATCCGCAATCTGTTTTATCGTCACCCAAACATCACAAGAACCCACTCTTCTTTGTGTGATTCCGAAACTCGCAACCCCTTTTTCATAAAAGAAAAAAAAAACAAAAGATTAGATTTTTAGGTTAGGTGAAAAATAAATTATGGAATCGGAGCTAAAGGATATGAATTCGAATCCACCGTCGAGCAAAGAGGAACGACCGTTGCTCAAATCAGAATCTGATGTGGCGGCCGCCATTGAAGAGCTTGACAAAAAGTTCGCACCTTACGCGAGGACGGATTTGTACGGGACGATGGGTTTGGGTCCTTTTCCGGTGACGGAGAAAATTAAGTTGGCCCTGGCATTGGTGACTCTTGTTCCAGTGCGGTTTATTCTGGCGATGACCATCTTGCTTCTGTATTACTTGATATGTAGGGTGTTTACGCTGTTTTCATCTCCGTATCGTGGAGCAGAGGAAGAGGAAGAAGAAGGTGGAGTGGTTGTTCAGGAAGATTATGCTCACATGGGAGGATGGAGACGGACTGTTATCGTGCGGTGTGGGAGGTTTCTCTGTAGGGTTTTGCTTTTCGTATTTGGGTTTTATTGGATTCCCGAGAGCCGTCCAGATCGAGATTCAGCAATGGATTCCGATCGTAAAACTACTTCTGAGGTATAAGCTAAGTTTCATAACCTTCAAGTGTGTAAGTAACTTGTAGGTGTGGATAGGGAACCTTAAAGTGTCAGACTAAGACATAGTTTTGGGGCCATTTATTGGTAGGATTATAGACTGTACGATCATTTTGGCTCAAAGGAGAAGATTAGGATGGTCCTTATCTGGGACCTCTTATTTGCTGAAATTGATTCAAGGTTTCCTTCCCACTGATGGCTTGGCGTTTGTTTTTTTCTCTAATCCGTTCAGCCATTTGTTTCAGATTGCACAGAAAGGCGATAAAGAGGAACCTGAAAGACCTGGAGTCATTGTGTCTAATCACGTTTCGTACCTGGACATTTTGTTTCATATGTCTGCTTCTTTCCCAAGTTTTGTTGCCAAGGTTAGTTGATAGAATTATGCTATATAGTACTTCTGTTAAATTACTTACTGAAGTTCACATTTTGGGTGTCTTTTTCTGTCAACGACATTTACATTTATTTGTCTGTGCTCCCTCCATGATATTTGCTGCTGAAGAGATCAGTGGGCAAACTTCCACTTGTTGGCCTCATCAGGTTAGTTGTGAATGGCTTTATCTTAAGTTCATGGGACAATCTTTGTACCTCATCACATTTTTAAAATGTCCTTGTTTCTTTTATTCGTTTCTATCGATCATCTCAAACTTGGTTATACTATCTATTATGGCAGCAAATGCCTTGGTTGCGTCTATGTTCAGCGAGAAGCAAAATCGCCTGATTTCAAGGGTGTATCTGGTATGTGATTTTTGCAAGAGAATTTATTTTCACCTTACCTAGAACCATAAATCTTTATCTAGCGTATAATTGTCTGTTTTTTACTTCCTTATTCAACACTCTATTTTATCCACCCGATAGTTAGAAAATTTATAAGCTAATTTCTCGCTAAATATCTAATGCTGCTCGAAATAGTCTTCATGAATGTATTTAACCGCTGTTTTATCTTTACAGGCACAGTAAATGAAAGAGTTCGAGAAGCTCATCGGAATAAATCTGCTCCAACTATTATGCTTTTTCCAGGTTCAGTATTGCTCCTTTAATCAATTAATCTACCAAAAGCATGATTGATTCCTTAAAGCTATGATTTTGATCTCACTGCAGAAGGAACAACTACCAATGGAGACTACTTACTTACATTCAAGACAGGTGCATTTTTGGCCGGAACTCCTGTTCTTCCTGTTATTTTAAAATACCCGTACAAGCGTTTCAGTGTGGCATGGGATACAATATCTGGGGTGAGCATTTCTTTACACAAACTCGCTGTTTTCTCAGAAATTTTTCGCCTTAAAATAAAATCACTGTTTCTTGTTTTCCAGGCGCGCCACATTATCTTCCTTCTCTGTCAATTTGTAAATCACTTGGAGGTTATACGGTTACCTGTATACTACCCGTCACAAGAAGAGAAAGATGATCCCAAACTCTATGCTAGAAATGTCCGGAGATTAATGGCCACCGAGGTATGTGCTACTTAACCGCAGTAAATCTAGAGACATGTATTTACTTTTTACTTGTGTGTCATCGCTTACTCACTCTTGGCTTTGTATTCTCCTGTTGCTTGCAGGGTAACTTGATTCTGTCGGATTTGGGACTTGGCGACAAAAGGATATATCACGCAACCCTCAATGGTAATCTCAGTCAACTCCGTGTTTTCCATCAGAAAGAAGAATGAAATTTTGCTGGCCTGACAGTGTCTCTGTAATGTAGTAGTCATTACCAAGAACAAAACCATGACCGTGATTGAATAATGGATCTGTGATAATAATAAAAAAAAAACAAAAAACACGCAACTCAAGCTTTCTCTCGGTATCTTTTTTACTATTTGTGTTATAGCGAGTTTTTAATAAATCAGAAAAGAAGCTGCGGCTGAGATGGAAACTTTGGGCATGTAAATCTGAAGCAATCTCTTTCGTGTTCGTGCAGGTTTGTTTTGCAAAAGCTAATATGGACACTCGAAATTCGTGGTCCGTAGATTTCATTTATTCATAGGAGAAGGAAACACTTTAACACCACTATAGTAATATACACAAAACATATCTATCTATATATGATCGTATCTCATTTTTTAATTTTGTACTTTTTTGCCTCTACCTTCTGCTGAAGCAACTTTAGACACACACACACACACACCCAAACAGTTCACTGAAGTCTCCTATGAACTTCAATGAAGATCATCAAGTCGATTAATGCCAGGTTCAAATCTTTCAGACAACTCGACTTAGAATATATAATGTTCTTGATTCTTATTTGTTCTAGCAGGAGGAAACAACAGTAGCTTAACCAGATAATAGATGGTGGTAAAGCTTCTTTCCTCCTTCCTTCTTATGGACAAAAGAATAAACAAACAGAGCAGAACTATTATAATTATAAGTAGATGGGACGTACATATGATAAACTACTAGCTATGGTTCTTCTGCTCCTTCTTCTTCTTCTTGTATCATGTTCACAAGCATATCGACTTGCTCTTTCAACATTGTGTTCTCTCTTTCAATCTCTGTTCTCTTACTTCTCTCTTGTAGCAGCTGAAGCTGCAGATGCTCTAAGCAACGTGAGTCCTCTTCTAGCTGCTCGTTTAACCCATCTATCTCTCGATCCTGTCATAGTCCTTTAATCAAAATTTTGCAACAAGAACTAAGAAACACACCAGCAAAATATGCATTGTGTGGTGTTCGTTTTACCTTTCTGTTCATTTCTTGGACAGCGATTCTTCGCATGCTCTCAACCACATCAACATTCACCAACTTCCTCTTCTTACCGATCAACCACCCTTTCGGGTAGATTGCGGACTCGAAATCTGGCGGTGGCAACAGCGAATCAGCTGCTGTTGGTCGCTTTCCGTTCAAGTTTGTAATGGGTTCGAGTGGCTCAAACAAAGCTTTTCTTTTCTCGGACAGAACAGGAGTTGTGGTCATTGGTTCCCCAACTTTGTCGGTTTGCATTGTTGTTGTTGTCTCATCCTTCTCTGGAGTGACCTCCATAGTAGCTTCAGGTGCCTTGTCTGGGTTCACAGATGCTGGAATCGAAGTTGTTAATGATTTGATTCCCAAACGCACATATAACGGGATGAGACCAAAATGAAAGCCAAAACCTTTCGATTTTCCAAGCAAAATAGAGAGATGAAGACTACTAATCAAAGCTAGAACTCTGAATAGAGACTTTGAAGAGACAGTTCACACAGAGCCAAAATTCATGCACGGTTTTAACAATTGATTAGCTTCTATTTAAAACCCAAAGCTTTCAGACCAAATAATAATATTCCGAGAAAACAAGAAACAGAGGAGACAGAGAGAGAAAGAACCTGAACTTTTTCTTGATTTCCACGCTATCTTGGTGGTAGAGACAGGAAAAAAACCGCCGACAAATCCATCACCAAAAGTCCTCTTCTTTTTCGTATTCCCGTTCTCAAATCCAGCCCTTTTCTCCATTTTAACCTGAAAATTTTTTCCCAGAAATGAAACCGACACACGATTAAGAGAAAGAGAAGTCGAAGAAGAAGAGAAAGAAGATAGCGTACAGATGATCGAAATCCCTAAAGAGAGAGAGAGACAGAGACTGTTGGATTTCAGTTGAACGGTAATGATTTGGCGTTTCGGTTACGATTACGAAAAGGCTTTTGCTTTGTTATTCAGACTTGTGAAATGTTTTTAATTTTTTAATTTTTTTCTCTGAGGTTTGAAGTAAGAAGTCGACAATAGTTGTCTTATCGTTTTCTTCTGTGGGACCCTTTCCATTCTTCTTTCTTAGCTTATTTTTCATGCATCCTTTAAATCCTTTTCTAAAACCGAACAAAAAATTAATTAATAATAAATTATTATAACCATGAACCACTTTAAATAAATCAAATAGAGGTACGACCATATAATTAGTGAATTTTCACTAGTATTATCGTTTCTCGATTTTGAAGACTCGTCCGTGGTTTTTTTTTACTGATGAATACATTAACCTTATTTTCTATATAAACATCTTAAACTTTACTTTGTGTATTTTACGTTACGATTGGGAAATAAATTACATTATAAAGATCTTTGAAAGGATTTATTGTGTACGATCATACGTCTAATCCACAAGTCTTCTCCCTGCATAGTTCTTACTTTAAATCAAATGATTAAACAAATTATATGACATCTGATTACCTTTTTAGTTTATACGATAGTCAAGGTACATATTATATAATCAATGAGCCGTTGAGACTTTTTCAAAAATAATGTCCTTTGATTTTGTCAGAATATTGTTCTTTTATCCTTTCGATTCTGTACCACTTCTTATATATTTGATTTTAAATTAGTAACACTTTTATTGTTTTTACATAATATTTAGTAAATGATAAAAAAAATTATTTCTTCTAGTAAGAGTTTTTGTTTAATCATCTTGTATGGGGACCTTGTGTATTATCCTGTTCAAATAAAATTATCATTAACCAAAGAACAAATATTAAGGAAAAAATGATTTACCAACAAGAATACATTTTGTGTGGATAAAAAAAACATTTTTTTGAGGGGTGTATGTGTATCTATCATGATAATTAGATTGTTATTTGGTAAAATAAAATTTGGAAGTTGCAGAGAGCATATGCCACGAACGAAGGCATCTTTCTTGAAGTTTGTGACTTTCTTGGAATGTGCGTCTTATTACTATAATTTTGCAAATATTCGGTAACCTACTATACGAATTTGGGATTATAATCATCTCAACTGAAATAAAATGTATTCATGGGCTCAGTGTATATTAAGATAACTTTTATAAACCGTCACCACAAATTGGGCCTTGATCCATTAGGCTTATAATCCATTCTTCGCATCGACCCGACCACCCAACTAAAGATAGATATATACATTGTGAGGAATTCGTGCCGGCTAAAGAGCGGCTTAACCAAATCGAATTTTTTTTTTCCCAGTCTATCACATTTGCTCGGCGATTCAGATCTTGGTGACAACCTCAGTAGGGTTCTTACGACAGGTTTATATCGTTGGATAAGCTAGGGTTTTTCTGTTGCAATCGAGAAAGGTTCTTACTTTATATGTAGTTCGGTGTTGGGTTGGGTGTTTTTTCAGCTTAGAATTTTCATTCATGGGTAGGCACGATAGTTCTTCCGAGGACGAGGAGAGAGTGAGAAGGAGTGATAGGAGAAGAAGAGATAGAAGCCCAGATGGCAGGCGTTCGAGGATGGAGACGGAAGAGGTTGGTCGTCGGGTTAGGCTTTCTGATGATGACGACCATAAGAGCTCGCGAAGAGATCTCGAGACCGGTGGTGTCGCGGCTGGGGATCACCGAAAGTCTAAGCGAGACGTTAAAGGAAGGGAGAGAAGCGGTGGAGATAAGGTGAGAGCAGATAGCTCTTCAGATGAGGAATCAGCTAGGCGGTCTAGAAAGAATCGAAGAGAAATAGACTCGGGTTCTGACGATGATAAAGAAAGAGATATAGGGAAAAGAATGGAGGTAGATGATGATACTGTTCGTGAGAGGAGGGCAAGTAAAGGAAGAAGTAAGGATATAGTTAGAGCAGACTCTTCTTCTGATGAAGAAGATGAGAAGCATCTTTCAAAGGGTACTGAGGATGGAAGAAAGACTCGTAGAGGTTTGGACGATGAAGATAGTTATTTGAAGGGAAATGGTAAGGAAACCGAAGAGGTTGAGGATGATTACGAAAGGAGAGGAAGGAAGAGAAGCCCCAAAGGCAGGGAGAAGCATGATAGAGAGAGGGGTCATAGGGGTAGTAGGGTCATAGCTGATAAGCCTTCTGATAAAGACGATGACATGCAAAAGAAGAGGAGAGGTAGGCGAGAAAGCGAGAGTGAACGTAGAGATCATCAAGCATCTGACGACGATGAGGAATGTGAGATTAGGAGTGGCAGAAGAGGGAAAGAGAGGACTGATAGAGGTAATGAAGGTCCCTTAAAGAGGGATCGGAGGGAGAGAGACTGGTCTGATGGGCATGAGAACGGGAACCGGCGGAGGGATGTTGAAAGGAAGGATAGGCGTCGGAGGGACGATGGAGGTAGAGATGAAAAGGAGAGGCCACGCAGTGATAGATATGATGATAGTCAAAGAGACAAGTTGAGAAAGGAAGACAGCCGTAAAAGGGAAGAGAAGAGTGAAGATGCAAAGCCCAAGTTGCCTGAACTCAATCCATCTGATAACAATGCTATGGCTTTGGGAAAAACTGGTGGAGTTTATATTCCTCCGTTCAAGCTAGCACGCATGATGAAGGAGGTGGAAGACAAGAGCAGTGTAGAGTATCAACGTCTTACATGGGACGCTCTACGTAAAAGTATTAATGGGCTGGTGAATAAAGTGAACGCAAGTAACATCAAGAACATAATCCCTGAACTGTTTGCTGAGAATCTCATCAGAGGAAGGGGACTTTTCTGCCGTTCATGTATGAAGTCTCAAATGGCATCTCCTGGATTCACTGATGTCTTTGCAGCTTTGGTCGCTGTTATCAACGCCAAATTCCCTGAAGTTGCTGAACTTTTATTGAAAAGGGTTGTTTTGCAGTTAAAGAGAGCGTATAAGCGTAATGACAAGGTTTGTCTGTTTTTGCTTTCCCAGTCTGCAAATCTTGTCAAGCACTTTGATTTATATTTGTCTTATTTATGCATTTGTGTGCTCCATTGTGTTTTGCTAGCCTCAATTGCTCGCTGCCGTAAAATTTATAGCACATTTAGTAAACCAGCAAGTCGCTGAGGAACTTATTGCACTTGAATTAGCCTCTGTACTTCTGGAAAACCCGACTGATGATAGTGTCGAGGTGGCTGTTGGATTCGTTACAGAGTGTGGTGCGATGCTTCAGGACGTTACACCAAAAGGATTGCATGGTAAAAATCCTTTCAACCTCTCTTTCTGTTATATTTAGAAACATTAGACTGCTTGTGTTTCCATCTAATCCATCAAATTATTTCACAAGGCAATGATTATTGACATATGCTGCTATGATAATCTAGTTCATCTCTTCTTGAAAGATATCGTTGAAATCTGCTTGTGTATCTAAGCGATTCACTTCCCGTATTAAACCAGTCAGTTACCAGCCTATTTATTTACTATTATATGACATCCTATCTGTCTAGTGGCTAATTGATTGAATTAGTCGAAGGATTGATTCGGACCCAGACTCAGGTCGGGAAGTCCAGCCCACAAAATGCATGTGTTTTCACGGTCTTCCTTTTATTTGTGTTTCTAAGCTATATTAATTGCTAATACAGGGATTTTTGAGCGGTTCCGTGGTATCCTGCACGAGGGAGAGATAGATAAAAGAGTTCAGTATTTGATTGAAGGGCTCTTTGCTATTAGGAAAGCGAAATTTCAGGTAAATATACTGCACGAGGGAGATATAGAACTTGATTGAAATTTATTCTGATAGTATGGGTTGTTACAGAGATACCATACTTTGTTTTCACAGATAGCATATTGCTCATAAAATTGTGTGAATGATTTACTTTCAGGGACATCCGGCTGTTCGTCCTGAGCTAGATCTTGTGGAAGAAAAATATTCGCATGATATATCTATTGATGACGAAATAAATCCTGAAACCTCTCTTGGTAAGCTTGGTATTTAAAGTCTAACCGATGGTTCGAGAGATAGTTTACATTTAGTATTAGTAAAACAGCTCTTAATTTTATAATTCTCTCTGATTTTTCTGTTTTCAGATGTTTTCAAACCTGATCCTGACTTCCTTGAAAACGAAAAGAAGTACGAGGCACTGAAGAAGGAATTACTTGGTGAGGATGAGTCTGAGGATGAAGATGACTCCGATGCTAGTTCAGAGGATAATGATGAGGAAGAAGACGAGTCTGATGAAGAAGATGAAGAACAAATGAGAATAAGAGACGAGACAGAGACTAATCTTGTTAATCTTAGGAGGACAATATACCTGACCATAATGTCCAGCGTTGATTTTGAGGAAGCAGGTCACAAGTTACTTAAAATTAAACTTGAACCAGGTCAAGAGGTAACTTCTTCCAAACTCTGATTATCTATACATTCCGCTGCTTTCTGTTTTTTTTTTTTCTGCTTTAATGTTTGATGAATAAATCAGTCCATCTTAAAGTTTGTGATTTGCTGGAAGTACACAAGGCTTCTATCATTCATTCTTATCCAATTCATATTGCAGATGGAACTATGCATAATGCTCCTGGAATGTTGTTCTCAGGAGAGAACATATCTGCGCTACTACGGTTTGCTGGGTCAGCGTTTCTGTATGATCAACAAAATTCATCAAGAGAATTTTGAGAAATGTTTTGTTCAGCAGTACTCCATGATCCACCGACTTGAGACGAACAAGCTGCGTAATGTGGCTAAGTTTTTCGCCCATTTACTTGGCACAGATGCACTCCCCTGGCATGTGCTTGCCTACATTCGGCTAACTGAGGAGGACACAACTTCGTCGTCCCGGATCTTCATTAAGATCCTTTTCCAGGTTACTTGAATCAACAACACATTCCATGAAACTCATTTTTACCATTTCAGAGCTGTTTGTCTCATTCGTTCAATTGTAGTTGGGTCATGTGATTGATTGATTAATTCCCTTGGTTCTTATGATTAAGTAGTGAGCTGTCTGAAACTGGGGATATGTTACTTCACAATTAGGACGCTAGGGAATTTTGTTTGTGTGAATGTTATGTTGATTTGGTTACTACATTGCATTGATTGCAGGAACTGTCAGAACACTTGGGGATTAGGCTGCTTAATGAGAGGCTTCAGGATCCAACAATGCAGGAATCACTTGAATCCATCTTCCCTAAAGATAATCCAAAGAACACGAGGTTTGCAATCAACTTCTTTACCTCCATTGGTCTTGGAGGCATCACAGAGAATCTCAGAGAGTACCTGAAGAACATGCCCCGCCTCATCATGCAACAACAAAAGCAAGTTGCGGAATCAGAATCAGGATCATCGTCTGGATCCGACAGTTCTGGTTCCGAGTCTGATTCTGAGTCAGATTCATCGTCTTGTTCTAGTTCGGATGAAAGCGACAGAGTGAAGAGGAAGCGAAGAAGAAGATCTTGAGAGAGACTGTTTTGTTTATCATTTCTACCAAAATCCTTCAGATTTTCATATTTTTGTTTTGGTGATTCAACTTGAATTTACATGACCCCTCAATGAGCAAATCATCTGGTTCTGTTTTTACATAACATAAATACATCATATGTAGCTGCGGGTTCTCCGATCTGGTTGCAGTGTTTTTTTTTTCTTGTTTTCGGAAGCAATGTTGTATAACTGATCTGCCTTGATCCTTTGCTTGTAACCTATCAGAACGTCAGCTTAATCAAGTTCGAAATAATATTTCCTCTATTTTTGTTTAATTGTTGTTTTTTAATGTAAAATTTATTGATTTTTATAGTGAAATTAGAAAGGAAATACTAGTTTTGTATAGTGAACTTATATCGATCAGACCATAGATATACGATCAAAATAATGTGAACCAGAAAATATATAAATTTGTTTGCTTGTCTTGATAAGAATCTTGAGTTTTATGGAATCTTGAAAATATGAAATTGAGAAAGAATCTTTTAGTTTATTTGTTCTTCAGATTATTAGGATAAGAACGCAAAAATATCAGTCTTTTTTTATAAACGTCAGTATCATCATCTATAAAATTTCTTCTTTTTTAAAAAAAAAAAAAAAAATTGTACCTATCTCAAAGTTAATACTGCGGTTCGAAGCTTTATGGCCATTGATATGGGCATATGGAGACTCGAGAAATCGGAATAAGAAACAATGTGCTGCTATAGTTTTGTCTCAAATCAGAAAAAATATCAAACTTATGGAAATTGACTACAACCAAAATACATATCATTCTTGGAGCGAAAGATATTGGGTTGGATTGAGATGAAACATATGGATCACAGTGTTTCATCTTCGAAGAAATTATTAGCATTTAATCACAAAGATGATAGCCAAACAAAATGTTTATATCAGACTGAAAAAGATGATTAATAAAACACAGAACGTATATTATTATCTGTTTGTGTGAAAATCTTATCTGATAAATAAAGCCATGTGTCAAATGATAAAGAAAGCAATGTCTAAACTCTAAAATTTCAATGGTGAAAAAAATGAGAGAAAGGAGAAAGAATTGATTAGAAAAAAAAGAAATATAATAGATTTGGTTTTGTCAAAAATTATCTTATTTTTTTAAAAAAAATATTTAAAATATTAAATTTTTAAATACTTAAAGGTATAAGAGGACAGACCTCAGTTTTCTTATCTCTAACAAATGTTTCTTTTTTAATCTACCCACACAGAATCGAAATCAAAATTAGTAAAAAAAAAAAAAAAAAAAACTAAATTGAACTTACTTTCATCTGAAAATACTACCAACCTATCAAACAAACATGTCCCTTGTCTTTCACATTTTTGTTAAAACCAAGTTAACATTTTCTTTTTATGGAAAAAAACATGTAAATATATGTAACAAAAAAAGTAGGAATGGATAAATGTTTTTATCTATAAATAAGTAAAAAAAATAGTAAGAAAAGCCCTTCGAAATCGGTAGCGTTATGGATAAGGACACTTGTAGATGACAAAAGAACGAGTCACCATTTCTCTCTTGTATATATAATCCCGCCTCTCTGTCTCCCTATCCATCCATTATATCACAAATCCAATTACTGAATCTCTCCAATTTACTTTTGTCACAAAAAAAAATTGTTTTTGTTTTTTGCTTTCTATAAACTTTATCGCCTTCTAGGTTTTCTGTTTGACTCTCGTCTTTAGAAACCAGAAACATGACTTTTGCTTTAACGATCGGAGGAAACGGGTTTTCGGGTCTATCCGGATCTTCGTTTTCATCAGCTTCTTCATCGTTTCGATCAAAGAACAGCAGAAGAAAGAACACGAAGATGCTGAACAGAACAGGAGTCGTCTGTTCTTCATCTTCTGTAATGGATCCTTATAAGACCCTTAGGATCCGACCCGATTCATCCGAATACGAGGTCAAAAAAGCTTTCAGACAACTCGCTAAAAAGGTTTGACTTTTTATGCTCGATCATTTAGATCTGTTGAACCTTGTTGCGAAACATTCGAATTTTCGTTAATTTGGTTATCTAGGTTTCTCAAATTTGACATCTTTTTTTTTGTTGTTGTTGCAGTATCATCCTGATGTTTGTAGAGGAAGCAATTGTGGGGTACAGTTCCAGACAATCAACGAAGCTTACGATGTAAGAGTGTGTTTATGAAAAAATCCAAACTTTTGTTGTTAATGTTTGGTTATAAAAATTCATCTCCTCTTGTCTTTTGGATTTTGGAAGATTGTGTTGAAGCAAATAAAGAATCAGATGGAGCGTACGGAGAAACTTGAGCCGTTCGATGTATCTGACGACGGATTCAACGGAATGTATGATTCAGATTGTGACACGTGGGAGGAATGGATGGGGTGGGAAGGTGCAGGAACCAGAGATTACTCTTCTCACGTGAATCCTTACGCTTGAAGATGAAGAAGATTTCACTAATTTCGAAATAATTCGAATTCACATAAATAACAACTGAGACTGAAAAGGAACAATGTAAAGAGGTGAAATTGTCTCGTTGAAGTTACTTAAATGTAAATAAAGTAATCTCTTCGTCATGTGAATCTCAACGTTCACGATTTAAGCTTTAAGCTTTCGGGAACCTGGAAGTAATAATATTAGACTTGTTAAAGTTTGTTGACTTTTAAAACCGTCAAGGGTCAAGTTCTATGATTTCTGTTAAATCAAATGTTGACCAAATCATCATTCTTTTCAACTGTATCTTTATATTTTATAATAAAAATCTCAAATACTTCAAAAAAGTCGTTTTGTATTTCTTTTGCATTTTCTTCAAAAAGATTGCAGAATTTAATCCATGGAGAATGCTCCGCTGCAGTACCTGAAGAGATTCAAAGAATTTCGTTTCTTTTTTTTCCTTTGGCTGCAAACTCAAATTTGATGGATCAGTATTAACAAAAAGTTTTACCTGTTGCTGAAACTTTGGACAGAGTCTGTAGCATCAAGAAGGGTGTCACTTGCTTTCTCTAAAGCCATGTAAAGCTCTTTCCCCCTGGTGAGACGAGCGATGGCCCACGCGTTATTCTTTGCTCGAATGCATATCTCCATGTCTATCTCTTGCTTCGCGCGGCTCTTTTCTGAGTCCACTGTTTCCCTTAGCTTGTTTAGTGCAAGTAAAGACTCCTACGAAATTTAAAACATTTTTGTTTTTGTGAGTTTGTTTGATGCATTTTTGGTTATGCAAGTCACGAAATATCGCAGTATATGATTGTTGTGGGAGTTTATCTTACCTTCGCTAAAGTTGCTACCTTTCCCGACGGAGAAGCTCTGGAGACTTCCATGTCATTATCTACTAGCAAGTAACGGTAACCGCTTACATGGTAAGCGTTCTCACCGCCCCATCCTTTCGATAGCTTCTCTTCGACTTTCAAGATTTTCGCAGATGCCTGGCAAAATAGATATCAATAATAAGAAATGTAGCACGGAAAAGATTTAACAGTGAAGCAAGGAAGTTTAACACAAGGGAGCTCTAACATTTTCAATAATTTGGTGCTTCACGAATGAGATATCTAGCTCTCCATTAACAATGGCAGCGGTAGGCACGAGAAGAACCAAGGTGAGAGATTTGTGTTGATAATTTAAAAGGTAAACTCTGTCTTGTGTCTGCTGTAGCCAGATTGTCGGGGTCGCATCTTTACCCCAGATATCGGTTACGAGAAACCCGTCTTTCCCTTTTGACCACTTATTGTGCTGTAATGGCCTAATAACACGACCTACGTCATTACCATTTCCTGAAGGCAATGGATCACTTGAACCAAGAAGTTGCGCTGAGGTGGATCTAGAAGAGATTTGGGATAAACTGGATCCCTTGCGTAGATATGCCCAGGAACTCGTACCAGAAGATAGCGCGTTTGTGGTCAATCTCATGACAGAAAATGTAAACAAGTCGACAGTATCATTCTGAAAAACAAGAAAGAGATGCCAAAGATTAAAACTGTTAGAATTGGTGGAGTCTATAGTCTACACATACTATATGGCAAATTCAAGAATATTATTGACTGGGTAAGAATATTGCGACTAATGGATTTGAAAACATACAGGTGAGAGAGTTGTTGACACCAGTAGGTCATGAAATAGAATCACAGAGTGGCATCGAACGGTCGCAGCACATGAATCAAGCACTCCGACAAGAGACTGTACATCTAAGAAAAAACCAGTCAAAATAGTGAACAATTAAGTGTGTTACTGAGAATCGGATTCTCTGATGGAGAAACAAACCTGAACTTCAAGTGCCGCATCTCTTGCTAAAGTAAGCATCTGAACTGTTCCGCGCTCTTTCAATGTTTCACGAAAGGTAGGTAACTGAAGTTTCTTCCCAAAAGAAAGATCTGCCCCAAAATGGAAATTTATAAGAGTTATGACACAGGGATTTTATGTGACAGAACTGGTGCATATTGCTTACCATTTAAATAGTCTGTGATGAATGGATACAAGTGAGATCGGATAAGCCCTCCAGTTGGTTCTTTATCAAGCAATGCCCTTACTGATCCGTGAAACATAGCAAAGAGGGAATGAATTTCTTTCAGCACCTTTTGCAATGCATCAACCCTCCATATGGCTTCAACTTCCTTATTTTTCTCTACGACCTGCCAAAGTATAGATCAAATTTGTTCTCCTTATGCATATGAAGTGCTACAACACGTAAAAGAGTTGACAATGACGTACCATGACCATCCATATATCAGGCTCGGCCTCATAGAAAACATGAGAATGTCTCTCTGCTTCGATTACCTCACAAGCTGCTTCCGGGGAAAAGAGTCTGCATTGGTTGTTCCATAAACCACGTCTCAGACACACCGAATAATACAGGCAAAGCTGAAAAACTCAACGGAAATCGTGACTACTGAAAGAGAATGTTTTCCTCAAAATTCATGTGAAAATGATCCACAATGAGACAAACCAATGAATGCTAATCTGCAAAGAAGGAAAATTTCTAACAGCTGACCTCGTAAATGTGATAAGCCCTTCGCTGAGCCCGATAACCGATAGCTGAGTCGAGAAGGTTAAATCAGGAGGATAGAAGAACAAGATTTTGTCCAGCTCCTGTCCTTCGTTTTGGCCTCTCCTCAAGTCAAACACGCAAAGTCGAAGGCTTTCACCACCAGAGCTCATGGACGCCATTCTCATAGCTTCTAAAAGCTCATAACACCCTTAAAGCACATTACAAATGTGAATCAGAGATCAGGCAATACTACAACTCTCTGTTTAAAATTTTCATAAAACTAAGGTTTTCTCGGGCACATCAACGCAGCAGACTAGTAATGCAACAACATAAGTTTTTCCACAACAAATGAAAAATGATGACGAAAGAAAAATTACGCTTTTGGGTGTTAGGATCATCGCAAGATGGATGATTCGTCGAAAGCTGATCAATCTACTCCGGAATCGCATAACCCATTTAAATTTATAAAAAAAACAAACAAAAAATGTGAAATCGACTACCTTGAGGATGAACCCTAAGAACAAAGTCCAAGCAGTGAATCGACCTCCAATTATGCAATAGTTTAATGTCCAGAACGAGAATCACAAACAGAAAAAAAAAGAATTCAGATGATTAAGGACATAGATCTGCTAATCGAAACTCGCTATAGGACTAGATTTCAACGGATCGAATTTTCATTAGCAGAAAGAATCCGCGAAACTGCAAATGGTAGGTGGCAAAGAAATTAACCAGGCAAACGGGTCGGTCGATAAAGTTACCGGGTCAGGATCTAATTGTTCGGGTCAATATGTGATTCGGGTCGCGGAGGATCTTTAGAAGTTTAGATTCTCATCGGCTTACGTCATCCATTGACTCTCCTTTTAAAAATATTTGCACGTTGTCATCTCAATCTAAAACAATTACAGAACTGGTCATAAAACATTTGCCATATTAATTACTTTAAGTAGTCACTCTAAATTAAATGGATAACATCAATTATCTAACGAACTTTTCGAGGGGTTAATATTATAGTAGGTGTTAATGGAAGTTTAGTGTTAAACCGGTAATAAACCAAAGTAAATTAGTTAAGAATCTCGGTTCTAAACCTCTCTTACCTTAATTTTCGTCTATAAGGTCAAAAGGTGCTTGCTTTTGCTTCTTCGCATTCACTCAAGCAGATTAGTTAAAATTAGGTCTTTCCTCTCGCGAGAATTTGTATATGTAAGTGTGAATTCTGCTGTACAATTTGAGACCTTTGGTGATTTTTCCTCTGTTTTATGGTTCCGATACGATCCATCTGATTCTGGGTCCCAATCCGATTCGGTGACTTGTGGTGGTAATTCGGCGTTTGTAGCCCCGATATGACGGAATTTGTTTATACTTTGAATCTTTGTCTGATACTCTCCTTGTCGTGTATGATTTGTTTTCTGCGAAATCTTGTATATTTGATCAATTTATGAGGCTGATTCCTCGTTTTCTCTGATTACAGTTGGCTAGGATAGAGTAAGAAAACCGAGATCGGTTTTTATTTCTTCAACCGGAGGTTTGAGACTTCTTCCTGTACTTCTTTTCATACGTTGTATTTCTTGCTTGTTGTTTTTGGAAGACGATCCTGTTTAGAGAAATTTCTATTCTTGATCCTGGTTCTGATATTGGGAGAGTCTTGTAATAATAGTTCATCCTTGTACTTGTTCCTTTTTCTAGCATCTGGAGATTAGCAACAATGTCTGATCTCAAAGAGCGTTTGCTTCCTCCAAGACCTGCTTCAGCTATAAACCTCAGAGGGGATGCAGGGTCTCGGCCTTCTGCATCAGGGAGACAACCTCTCCTTGGAGTTGATGTTTTGGGTCTCAAGAAGCGTGGACAAGGGCTTAAGTCGTGGATTCGTGTTGATACTTTTGCCAATACACAGGTCATTGAGGTCGATAAATTTTCAATGATGCGTAGATGCGATTTACCAGCACGTGATCTAAGGCTGCTTGATCCTTTGTTTGTGTATCCGTCAACTATCCTAGGCCGAGAGAGGGCTATCGTTGTTAACTTGGAGCAGATCCGTTGTATTATTACTGCGGATGAGGTTTTGCTCTTGAATTCCCTCGATAACTATGTGCTTCGGTATGTGGTTGAGCTGCAGCAGAGACTAAAGGCAAGTGCTGTAGGTGAAGTTTGGAACCAGGATAGCGTCGAACTCAGCAGGAGGAGGAGTAGGAGTTTAGACAATGTGTTCCACAACTCATCCCCTGATTATTTACCTTTCGAGTTTAGGGCTCTTGAAATTGCCCTCGAAGCTGCTTGTACCTTCCTTGATACCCAGGTGAGTCATCATTTTCCGAACTCATTGAATTTTCTATGTTAGCATTGGGAATTGATTGGACTTTTACCCTTTGTAGGCTTCAGAGTTGGAGATTGAGGCATACCCATTATTGGATGAGCTTACCTCGAAGATCAGTACATTAAACTTGGAGCGTGTGCGTAGACTGAAGAGCAGACTTGTAGCATTGACGAGAAGAGTTCAGAAGGTTCGGGATGAGATTGAACAGTTAATGGACGATGATGGGGATATGGCTGAAATGTATCTAACCGAGAAGAAGAAGAGAATGGAAGGATCTTTATATGGTGATCAGTCCTTACTTGGCTACCGATCAAATGATGGTCTCTCTCTCTCTGCACCAGTTTCTCCTGTTTCTTCTCCTCCTGATCCCCCAAGACTTGAGAAAAGCTTGAGCATTGCAAGGAGCCGGCATGACAGTGCAAGAAGTTCAGAAGGCGCAACCCAGAATATAGAAGAGCTAGAAATGTTGCTGGAAGCATACTTTGTTGTCATCGACAGCACTCTTAACAAGCTAACCTCGGTAATATAAAAACTATTCCTTAGTATTTATTCATTATCTAGTTTCAACAGCAGTTAAAAAGCGGTTTTAATTCTCTGCAACTCCCTTTACTACTCAGTTAAAGGAGTACATCGATGATACTGAAGACTTCATCAACATTCAACTGGTATACCCTTAAATCTTGATCATACTTATTCCTTTTTTTGCTTGGAAAGCCGTAAGAGTCTGCTGAAAATTTATGGTATTTGCAGGATAACGTGCGGAATCAGCTGATCCAATTTGAACTGCTGCTAACTACTGCGACATTTGTTGTAGCGATCTTCGGGGTTGTAGCAGGGATCTTTGGGATGAATTTTGAGATAGAATTTTTTGAACAGCCTGGTGCTTTCAAATGGGTTTTGATCATTACAGGAGTTTGTGGCCTTCTTGTATTTTTGGCATTCCTCTGGTTCTACAAACGTAGAAGGCTCATGCCTCTGTGAGGACATAACTTCCCAGACAAGTAGGCTATTGCTATAACTGTTTATGTTGCTTTTATTAATCATCGGTGACCTTCACAAGATCGAAACAGTGTTCTAGAGGAATTATTATTAGAATGAAGCTTTAAGCTGAGGCAATTCTTTAACCTTCTCATTCTCTGTGTTTGAGAAAAATTTTACTTATTGGATACAGAAACTTCAGTACAGCAAAACGATACGTATCTGAACTAAAACCAAACTGGCTCAGACATTACTGAGTTATGTTTCTATGGAAATGGAAAACGCTGAATGGATCATTCACGGCATGTATCTGACTAGAGTCAGCAAAAAGGTTTCCAAGTCGGGTAGATGAGAAAAAAATGATAGGTGATAACTACTTATCAGAGGATGAGGATGATGAGAGTCGCGCTTTTCGAGCTTTATCAGCCTTTTCCAAGTAATCTTGGTGAGACCGATGCTTTGATCCTAAAAGAAACCAGAATTGAACAACAGTTAAGTCTAAAGATAGCCCGAGGAAGAAACCACAAGTCACATACATAACCAAAAAATAGTAAACCATTGCGATGTAACAAAAACTGTGCTATATTGAATCGATTTGTTGATGTGTGATCATGAGAGAAAAAGCAGAGAAACACGGTAGGATTGTAATCATGCAGATGCAGGTCAACGATCCTAATAACTAAACCATTGTGACACATTATCATCAAACTTCATTTGTTCAGCCAATCTATATCAATTCCATTTGTCAATAGTCCGAAGCTTATGCTGTTATCATTAAATTAAAAATTTAGCAGACAATACCATACCCCCTTCCAGTTGCCATCGATATAAAAATGAAACATTTCTGAAAAAAATCTTTACTTTCCTTCTCCCTTGTTAACACAAAGAAGTTGAATTGGGTATAAAATTTTGGAAAAAAACGGACCTTGATTCATCAGATACCAAGGAATCCCGAAGATGATGGTGATTATCCCGATCCCGGCCAGAACGTGCTTCTTTTCCCCACTGTAGACATAGTGCTCCATCTTTGCCCTAAATCCTCCTCCTCCTCCTCCTCCCAAGCTTGAAGCTCCATTGCTCTTGCTCTCATTTCCCATCTCGATCTCCGATCAGATTTCTCTTCTAGGGTTTATCAGGAATTGGATTTCTCCGCTTTTCTGAGGAGGGGTTTACGACCATCTTGAATGGGCTTTATATTTATTTAGGCCCACTAATATAATTTTGATTTATTACCAAATATGACTCCATATTCAATACATATTAGTCTTTATCCCCATCAGTTTAATAGCTTCGTCTTCTCGTCCCATAAAGAGCAGGTTTTAAAAAAGATTCCATCAAACCCAGTCACTTCCGATGAGCTATGGCTGCGATTGCTAGGAAACTAACGCGAACGCCACAACGGTGGACTGTTCAACATCAATATCTGCTACATGCAAATTCGATATCGCTTTGTAACTCATCTCCCCGCATTGCTTCCTTCTCTTCAGCATTTCATCGAGCAGGTCTTGTGCATTCTCAAATCTTAAGCCATGTCCCACATGTTGTCTTTTCCAATCGGTTCTCCACCCAAATCATCTATGACAAATTCGATATCAGCCAAGCCCTTTCTCCCCTGGAGCAGGGTCTCACTGATTTAATCAGACAGGTCTCCGAGCTAAAGTCAGAGGCGGATGCCATAACTTCTCTAGAGGAGTCATCCCTTGACCTCAATCATGATTCTTTCTACTCTTTACTCTGGGAATTAAGAGGTGAATGGAGGCTTGCCTTTCTGGCCTTTAAATGGGGCGAGAAACGCGGCTGCGATGATCAGAAAGCTTGTGATTTGATGATTTGGGTGTTGGGTAATCATCAAAAGTTCAACATAGCTTGGTGTTTGATCCGTGATATGTTTCATGTTTCAAAGGATACAAGAAAGGCCATGTTTCTTATGATGGACAGGTTAGGTTTCTGTCTTCTTTTTAGATTTTCTCTTTCACCTGGAGAAGATGAAAAGTTCCTCTTATGTTGAATTTGTTGTGATATAGTAAGGTTTGACTAGGTATTGAATTGGTTGTCTTGGAATTGGTGTAGATGTGCTGCTGCTAATGATACCAGCCAAGCTATTCGGACATTCGATATCATGGATAAGTTCAAGCACGTTCCTGATGAAGAAGCATTTCAAGGATTGCTATATGCCTTGTGTAGACATGGGCACATTGAAAAAGCTGAAGAGTTCATGCTTGCAAGCAAAAAGCTCTTTCCGGTGGATGTTGAGGGATTCAACATAATTCTTAATGGTTGGTGTAACATTTGGACTGATGTGACTGAAGCGAAGAGGATTTGGCGAGAGATGGGGAATTACTGTATCACGCCTAACAAAGACTCTTACAGTCACATGATTTCTTGCTTTTCTAAAGTTGGGAACCTTTTCGATTCTCTCAGGCTCTACGATGAAATGAAGAAACGAGGGTTGGCTCCAGGGATTGAAGTTTACAATTCTTTGGTTTATGTGTTGACCCGTGAGAATTGCTTTGATGAAGCTATGAAGCTTATGGAAAAGATGAAGGAGGAAGGGTTAAAGCTAGATTCAGTCACCTACAACTCGGTGATACGGCCCCTTTGTGAGAAGGGAAAGCTGGAGGAAGCCAGGAATGTATTGGCATCCATGATAAGTGAGAACCTAAGTCTAACAGTTGACACATTTCATGCATTCCTTGAAGCTGTAAATTTCGATCAAACTTTAGAGATTTTAGGCCAAATGAAGAGTTCTTGTGTAGGTCCTACAGAAGACACATTTCTCCTCATTCTTGGAAAATTGTTCAAGGAAATGCAACCGGAAAATGCTTTGAAGATCTGGGCAGAAATGGGTCGTTTTGAGATAGCGGCTAATCCTGCTCTTTACTTGGCCACAGTACAGGGCCTTTTGACATGTGGGTGGCCCGAAAAGGCCAGAGAGATATATTTAGATATGAAATCAAGAGGATTCCCAGGAAATCCCAAGCTCCAGAAACTTCTTGAGGAGCAAAAAGTGAAGGGGGTCAGAAAGAGCTAGAGCAAGAGGACAGATCTTCAAAAAGGCTATAAAGGTCAACAATCAATATACAAAAAAGAATCTGATCGGGGTAAGACTTAATGATTTGTGGTCAAACGATCACTCAAGTTTAAACTTGATTCGCAGACCGTGGTCTCAATTCTTCAGAACTGTGATACATGCAAACTGCACGAGGGCAGAAGCTTTGGTCCCAGCTCATCCGTTCCATTTGGTTTGTACGCTTTCACTACATCCGCCGTGCAGTTTTCCAGGTAATCTCTTTGTTAACAGATTGGTGATCGTTATAGGCACACACGTCCATGCATCGCTACAAGTTCAAGTACAAAAAGTTTGAGTTCAACGTGTTATGATATGAACCAGATCGCTCAACAGGCAAAGGCTGAGCTCATTGTATTTCAAAGGCAAGATCTTTAGGGCTATCATCGTCCAGTTAGTCGTTATTTGTTTTCTTTTGTCCTTGGACTTCGTTTTGTTTATAACTCGTCTGTGTAATTTACTCATGAACCATGATGATTGATACGGCCTTGGATTCTTTTGAGTATTGCAATTGTCAAGCCATATTTCAAGGAACCATCATTTTCCTCCATCAAAAAAGTTATGGGTCCCTTGATTTATGACTTGTTTACCTTAATTGCAGCTTCGCAAGCTTCTGAAAATTTATTGCTTGGTTGCTTTTTTATTTTTAAAAAAAATATTTCGTTATAATTGAGAGCACAGAATGACCATTTTTTAGCCTTAGATTTAGGACACTTTTAACTTCACTAGCGCAATTGAGAAAATTTCTCAATATGAAACTACAGTTGAACTATAATTAGATATATTTTTCTTCTGGGTTTTGATGGAATTCGCATCTCGGTCATAGTTTACAAACATTACAACATAATACAATTCTAAAAAGCTAAAACTCTCTTAAGTTACATTCAACAATTTCTGAAAGGAAAAAAAAATAAAACACGATGAGATGAAACTGAACTACTACTCTGCAACGCTCTGTTTTAACTTCTCCGCTTTGATCTACTGCCATAAAATTTTGCCGGAGGCGATGGAGAAAACTCGAAAGCAGTCGAGGCGATCTCCATTTCCCCTCTCAAGAACCTCACAACTTCACTAATATCTGGCCGTAACTCGGGCGTTTTCTGTAGACAAGCCAAAGCCAAGTTAATGCACAATCCTGCTTCTTCCTTGTTATACCCATCCTTCAATCTCTCGTCCACCAGCTCAAGAACATTCCCTGACTGAGCCAATTGCCTACACCAACTCACCAAATTCGCTTTTTCAAGCTTCATTGGCGATGCAAGGACGTGTAAAGGCCTCCTACCTGAGATTATCACTAGAATTAGTACTCCAAAGCTGTAGATATCGCCTTTCTCCATCAAGTAAAAGCAACCGCCTCCATACTCTGGTGCTATGTAACACAATGTCCCTCTCATACTCGTTGTGCTGCTCAACTCCCGGCTGAACAAATCTCCACTCCACATCTCACTCCCCATTGATTTACTGTTGTTGTTCTTCTTCTTGCTGCTGCTATTGCTTTTCCTTCTCCATCCTCTTCTGAAGCTAAACTCCCCCGCTGCTTCTCCTTCTCGGTCTTCCACGCTGTTTTCACCCTTACCACGAAAACAGTAACGAAAATGTGTGACTTTCAAACGATTCTTGAACTTGATTGTCAAAACTCTGATATTCCTTTTGTTGTTCATCTCGTCTTGATGTTCTTCCTCCTTCCACCATTCCTTCATATTCCTATGCTTCTTCTTCTTCTTCTTTTTCAATTTCTTGTTCTTCCTCTCGCAGATCTCTTCTTTTGCAAACTTCTCCTCTAGAGTGTCAAACCTAGGTTCGTTCAAACCAGAACCATCTCAATCTTCCGCTTTATCGACTGTCCTAGTCGAAATTCCCAGCTCAGGAGTGTTGATGATCTTCTTCTCATCAACCCAATCCGGATTCGCCGTGTGAATCTGACTCCCTATCCATTCCCTAACATAATCTTTACTACACAGTTCACCACTCCCTTCTTGTTTCCACCACCAATCTCTGCCCCATTGTTTCGATCCTTTCCCCAAATCAAGAACCGAATTAGGGCTCAAATTCATCTCCTTGCTCTGATCAAACTCATGATCCTCACATGACAACACATTTTTATTCACTTTGGAATCATCCACATCGTTGAAGACCTCTTTTCCTTTTGTCTCACCTTCCATAGCTAAGCTCATCAAGTTCAGATTCATTGCCTTAATGTTACGACTTGTTCTGCTGTTCTTCGAAGACGAAGAAGCTTGTAGAGCAAGAGCGAAATCAACCTCATGAGGCGTTGGAGTACCAATGGCGGTCTGGGGAGTGCACTCTCCTCCGAAATTCCCAGAAAGTTCTTGACTTTTCCCCAAATCCTGGCTGAACAAATCAACCCCATAACCTCCCTCCACTTTCACTCTAGACAAACCGAAATCCGAAATCTTTGCCTTAAACTCAGAATCCAGAAGAACATTACTGGGCTTGATATCTCCGTGAATCACTGGTGGGTCACAACCGAAATGCATAAATTCGAGAGCTTTCGCTACATCGAGGACAATACTGAATCTCCTTTCCCAATTCAAGCACGTATCCGTCCACGTTGAAAAGAAGCTCTTGAAGGCTCTTGTTGGGCATATACTCGTAAATCAAGAACCTGTGATTCTTCTCGACGCAATACCCTAAAAGGGTCACCAGATACGACGATTTTAACCCGCCCAGAATCTGTAACTCGTTCTGAAACTCAGTCTCGGATTGAAGAGAGAGATTGTCGAGTCTCTTAACCGCGAAAAGCTTCCCGTCTCTTGTAATGCCTCTGAACACAGTCCCCGAGCCGCCTTTACCAATCACGTTGGATTCGTCGAAGTCGTTCGTTGCTAGTTTGAGCTCTTTGTAAGAGAAAAGCTGGAGCTTTGATGGCGACGCGCCAACGTCGAAGAAAGGGATGGTTCTAGAGCGGTTGAGAAGAGAAATCCAGAGGTGATAAATGAAGTAGACAATTGCGAAGAAGATGACAAGAGAAGACGATATTGTAAGGATCAAGAAGAGAACTCCTGTTCTGTTGATGAATGACTTCGGTCGGATTGGATTTTGTCTTGAAGGCATGTCTCTGTTTCTTGCAACTGAAAGATGGAATCGTTTCTGAACATTCGGTATCTCTGAATCTAGTCGTTGAGAATGTCTTGAGAGGAAAAAAGTGGTTCATGAGTTTGCTTTATTATTCCCTTTTTTATATATAGTTTACTTTCAGAATAAAAATTATATATTTCACGTTTTTTTAAATACGATTTCCTATAATGAGAAAATCGAGGTTCAAATCGCGTAATAATTACATATAGGGGGAAAACATATAGTGGATGGATTTGACAAAAATATAAGAAGACAAAAAGTTGTAATTAAAAAAAAAAAAAAGTTAGGAAATGATAACGTTGTTTTTTTAATGATGATGTTACTTGCTTTTGGGTAGTGGATCATATAGTGATGCTTTAGATTATACTTTATTTATTAGTATATTCTTTTCTTTTGTCCTCGTCGTGTACTTGCTAAAATAGATTGGGATTATATTTGCTTACTAAAGAAATTATAAATTGAATTGTTGGATAGCTAAGAGAAGCGATTAGTTAGTTTGTTAACGAGATTCAAGCAAAGAAAAAAAAAAGAAATTTAGTTAACGAGTTAGGAGGCGAAGTGTCCAAGATCCGCTTTGACTGCTTCGGGAGCTATGCATAAATTTATTGATTTTGTAATTTTGTCCCATATCTTTAATATAAGAATATCCTACCCCATTTTTGTTGCGTTGTCTCTACCATGCACATTAAAAATAACGTTCTAGTAAATAAACATTATTTGCCATGCATAAGAACAACATTGCTTTGATCACACTCGTGTTTGTGAAAGATTGCAATGGATTTTTGTTATTTTGGTTTACTTCAAGGGATTTTGACAGAAAATTTGTGAATATTATTATTATTATGGTATAGAAGGATCCATAACGATTTTTGGTATTGTCATGACAAGTATAATGTTGTGTTATGATAAAGTCGTAAGTGGGTGTTTTGTGGACCAACAGTGTCATGTGCACTCAGATTTTGAATTGTATTCGTTATACAAAAAAAAAAAAAGAACTCTAATAACAAAGAGAGTGAGTCAGAGACTCAGAATAAAAAGAATCTCCATTGTCTTTTTGTTGTGTTGCACTCTTACAATGTTCAATATTCATTCAACAATTGCTATCATTAATTTTTGTTTCTTTTTAGAAATCTGGTGAAGGAGACAGTAGACACAATTCAGTGCTCTTCGTAATTCGACTGAGTCTCTTTTGTTTTTTTTTCCTGATCTTTACCAGTTTAGCTTGTGACCTTTTTGGTATTTGTTTGTTGTATGTATTATAAAAGGATATTTAGGTTACTATAAGAGAAACCTATAACAATTGTACATGTATATATAAAAACTAGCTATTCCAATCTATAAAAGAAATGAGATTTAATAGAAGTCTATAAAATTAAAAATGAAAACTCTCCCATCGTCCATTCGGCATTCCATTAAGTGTTTACCGTCAAAAGAATCTCTTCCCAAATCTAAATTATTTTTCATTCCTGTGTCTTTATATGGTTTATAGAAAATCTTCTACACTTCATATATTAAATACAATAGAAAATATTAACGATACAATAGAGTTACACTGTTTCAAACACCATCTTGTACAGTTGGTTTAATGTTACGTGGGAAACAACTTTCAAGTTTTTTTTGTTTTAAAATTTTGTGTATTTTTGCTACGTGGCACTCATCCGTTCCTCTCCCCAGCATTCTTCCGCCATCTAAGGTATAGGAATGCGAAATGCCTTATCCTTTCTTTCTTCTTCCCCAAGTTTCATTCCAAAGATCCTAGAAAACAAAAATCAGACAATTATCGACTTTATCGGAAATCATCGTAAGTCTGGGACGATTTCTTACTGTTTTTCGTTGAATTTTGCTAGGTTTTGGTTCGTACATATGTGATCGATTCTCCGGGAACATGTACAAATCCCAATATATAGGTGGCCAGAGAGAAAAATTCGTAAGGTAAAAAGAGAAACAAAATCAACGAGATCGATCCTTCTTTCACGTTGTTAATTCAGATCTCTGTTCTTTTTGATCTATGAATGTTGTTGTTAATAACATGTTAATTGCAGATTAGATGATACAGATTCGAGGGTATCAATGTCTTCTACTGCTACCGGAATGAAGCGATCCTGTTTTGGATTGTTCAACCTAACTGGTCGAGGAGGAGGAGGACCAAAGACGAAGAACACATCCAAATCCTTTAGGGAAGGCGTTAAAATCGGATCTGAAGGATTAAAAACAATCGGAAAATCACTGACATCAGGCGTGACAAGAGCTGTTTTCCCTGAAGATCTAAGAGTATTGGAGAAGAAAATATTTGATCCTCAAGACAAAACACTTTTGTTATGGAACAGAATGTTCGTTATCTCTTGTATCCTTGCTGTCTCTGTTGATCCTCTGTTCTTCTATCTCCCCATTGTCGATAACTCAAAGAACTGCATTGGAATCGACTCTAAATTAGCTGTGACAACTACGACTCTGAGAACGATCATCGATGTTTTTTACCTAACACGAATGGCTCTTCAGTTCCGTACAGCTTATATTGCTCCTTCTTCTCGTGTGTTTGGAAGAGGTGAGCTTGTGATTGACCCTGCAAAGATCGCTGAACGATATTTGACCCGTTATTTCATTGTCGATTTCCTCGCAGTCCTTCCTTTACCTCAGGTAATTAAAAAAAAAAATTCAATATTTATGTTTTAGTATTTAACTAAAGCCTGAATCTTTGTGTGTTACTAACTCAAATGATCGTTGGATTTGTGGTGATTCTTGGTGTTGTTCTTGCAGATTGCAGTGTGGAAGTTTCTTCATGGATCTAAAGGAACAGATGTCTTACCAACGAAACAGGCACTATTACGCATAGTTATCACACAGTACATACCAAGATTCGTTAGGTTTTTTCCATTAACATCAGAGCTGAAGAAATCCGCAGGAGCTTTCGCTGAAGGCGCTTGGGCTGGTGCTGCTTATTATCTCCTCTGGTATATGCTTGCAAGCCACGTAAGCGTTTCAAAATCAATCCATCATGATTAGGTTAAATTTCAGACAACCGCTTTGTTGTTTTTTTTATTCTCTGTTTCATAAAAAAAAATTGTTATACTTTGGCAGATAACTGGCGCATTTTGGTACATGCTGTCAGTGGAACGTAATGATACATGCTTGAGATCCGCTTGTAAAGTCCAGCCAGATCCGAAACTCTGCGTTCAGATTCTGTATTGTGGCAGCAAATTTATGAGCAATCGCGACAATGAGTGGACTAAATCAGTACCTGATCTTTTCAAGAACAACTGTTCTGCGAAAAGCGATGATTCAGAATTCAACTATGGGATCTATAGCCAGGCTGTGTCTTCTGGAATTGTATCGTCGACAACATTTTTCTCCAAGTTTTGTTATTGTCTTTGGTGGGGTCTCCAAAATCTCAGGTAAAAAAAACATTGAAATCAACAAATAACTGTTAGTTTGTGGTGTAAAAAAAACATCTTGAGTGTTTCGTGTACAGCACGTTAGGTCAAGGGCTGCAAACAAGTACATATCCAGGAGAAGTTCTGTTTTCAATTGCAATTGCTGTAGCCGGACTTCTCCTGTTTGCACTTCTCATCGGGAATATGCAGACTTATCTTCAGTCACTTACGGTTCGTCTAGAGGAAATGAGGGTCAAAAGACGCGATTCCGAACAGTGGATGCACCATAGGTCACTTCCACAGAACCTAAGAGAACGAGTCAGACGCTATGATCAATACAAATGGTTAGAAACAAGAGGAGTCGACGAGGAAAACATTGTCCAGAGTTTACCAAAAGATCTCAGAAGAGAAATCAAACGCCATCTCTGTCTGAATTTAGTTCGGAGGGTAAGTACTTTTACTAAATTAGAATGTGAATTAATTTCCTACAGATTCTATATGATTCACAAGGAACAATGTGATTTTCTTTATCTATAGGTTCCTCTGTTTGCTAATATGGATGAGAGATTACTAGACGCAATCTGTGAGAGACTGAAGCCGAGTCTATACACAGAGAGCACTTACATAGTGCGAGAAGGAGATCCGGTTAACGAAATGCTTTTCATAATCCGAGGCCGGTTAGAGAGTGTAACGACAGATGGTGGAAGAAGCGGTTTCTTCAACAGAGGATTATTGAAAGAAGGTGACTTTTGTGGTGAAGAGCTTCTGACTTGGGCGCTTGACCCTAAAGCAGGCTCAAACTTACCTTCTTCTACAAGAACAGTGAAGGCTCTAACTGAGGTAGAGGCTTTTGCCTTAGAAGCTGAAGAGCTCAAGTTTGTGGCAAGTCAGTTTAGGCGTCTTCATAGTCGTCAGGTTCAACAGACTTTCAGGTTTTACTCTCAACAATGGAGGACTTGGGCTGCTTGTTTTATCCAAGCCGCTTGGCGTCGACATTTAAGAAGGAAAAACGCTGAGCTTAGGCGTAAAGAAGAAGAAGAAGAAATGGATAACAAAGATGATTACGATTATGATGATGATATGGCTATGATTACAAGGAGTGATAGTTCTGTTGGTTCAAGTTCTAGATTGCGTTCCACGGTATTGGCATCAAGATTTGCGGCTAACGCGCTTAAGGGTCATAAGCTAAGGGTCTCCGAGAGTTCAAAGAGTTTGATGAATCTACAAAAGCCACCAGAACCTGATTTTGATGCTCTTGATACAGAGTAATTAATCCAAGTACTTAAAATGTTCTCTTTATACCCAAAACTTAAGAACAGAGTAAGTCACATTAAGGTTCTTTCTTCTCTGGTTTAATCAACCTTTACGTAAAAGAAAGTTAAATGCATTCTCCACCATTCACAGTCATAAGCTAAGAATCTCCGAGAGTTAAAATACATGATTTTGATGCTCTTGATACAGAGGAATTGATGTAAATCAGAATGTTTCTTATACCTAATACTTCAGAGCTTAGCTGTTAAAAGTCACAAAGCGTTTATTTTTGTTTAATCATCTTTATGTACAATAAAGTTATAGTAATCATTTTTCACGTATTCATTAAATATGACGAGGATCAACTAAAATCACGGAGGAAGAAGAAGATCTTGATCTACTCCAATCGGACCGTTCAGGTTCATTGGGCAGTTTCTTGAGGCACCAAAGGTATCTTGACCCCACGAAAGACGTTTCCAGTGCCAAAGTCACCGCGTCTGAAGGGCTAAGCTCCGCCGCAACAGCTCCACATCCTCCGTCGTATCTTCCAATGTTATGCACAAAATAGCATAAACTTTTCATGAGCCGTGGACCGTCTTTTCCTTCAATGTGCATTCCGTACATGAAATAAACCCAAAACTTGTCGAACACGTTAGGGTATTTTCATCCATGTCATACAAGCATTGAGAAAGAATGATTATTCATATTCATTATATATTCATTACATAATTTATATGTAAAGAATGTCCATAAGTATAATTTTTTTGGGTTTATTCTCGCCTCCTTTTATGTCTTATAAATTAATTAATAATTAAAGTAAGTAGTAACCCACCCGATATATATAACTATTATTCTTTAACTGGGTCACACAAAAAGAGTAAGCAGGATAAAATTCTTTAATTATTTTGTTGCTGAATAAGAAATTAAACTATTCCAAATATTTAATACCGATCGTATGACAAAAATACCATTCTCTGATCAAAATCTATAGAAAAATTTGTGTATCCCTTGAACATAAAAACACTTGCAATGAATTGATTGCATATGATGCGACTGTTAAAATATAAATAGTTATGGCTGTGACTATGTATTAGGCCAACAAATATTTATTTATAAACCCAATATCGGTTGTTTGAACGAAACGCAGATTTTCTCGGGGAAATCAGCAAAGACACAAACGGGAAAAAAGGAAATGGGGATAGTAGCCGCGATCGGAGTTTTGTTACCGTTTCCGTTCTACTGGTGGCTCTGGCGGAATCCTCAGTCATGGGTCAATCTCTGCGGCCAAGGAAGAGACCCGTCGATGGTGATGGCGCGAGTCTCTCACGTGCTCAAGGCTGCTCAACTCCTCTCCCTCTCTCTCCTGGCCGTCGCCTCTCTCTCCTGGCCGCCTCCACCCATTTTTCGCATTTCTTTCAACTTCCTTCTCCGCGATCTGATCTCTACTGGTTTTGTGAAAGTTTTATCTAAAAAAAATATATTTAATATTTTTGTGAGACCATTTATTTTTCTTATTTATCTAAAAATATAAATCAATTTTCAAAGATTAAACAAAACTAAACTACCGATTTTGTAGGATTGGATTATAACGTGAAATTTCAGAACTTTGAGATAAAAAAAAAACGGTATTCTTTTCTTAAAAATCAGAACCAAGTCAAGATGTTAAATTATAATAAAAATTGTTTTTTATCATAATTTTAGGAGCACGATATTTTAAACTCGACCTAAGTTTTAGGAACACGATATTTTAAACTCGACCTAAATTGTGAAAAAAAAAAACTCGACCTAAATATTTATATATATATATATATATATATAAATAAGAGTATGTACCTTATATTTTTATAAGCTAACACAAACAATTTCACAATCTTCAATCGACAATCCACAATCTTCAATCATGTCTAATGAACAACGATAAAGTTACTTTTTTTTTTATCAACGAAATATTATTTTATTATAATTTTTCTTTTATCATTATTTTGGATCGCTCTCATTTCACACGGCGAACAAGAAGAAAGTAGCAGTTTTCCCATTTTTTGATGCATTTTCTAAACGTTTTCGTTGCCCCTATCACTTTAACGCTCATTATTCCATCGAATATCTGTAGCTTCCTAACACTTTTTTTTAGCAGTAGCTCGATTTGGTTGATATCTGATTGCGCCTGTTCGATTTCCTTGTCGTTTTTTTTTTCTCGTTTCGTTGCTGTTGATACGGTTGAACGATACAGTGTAAAATGAGATTGATATAATAAAACTATGTATTCCAGAAATCGCTGTTTGATTTCTTACTATATATTTGCCTAAATATTTATATATAAGAGCATATACATTCTATTTTTATTATATAATACAAACAATTTCACAGTCGTTGATCATGTCGATTATTATCTCAGTTTTTCACATTCTTCTCCTACTTGGGCACACAGATTAACTAATAAACATTTTTTTTTGTCAACGAAATATTATTTTATTATAATTTTTCTTTTATCAATATTTCGGATTGCTCATTTCACAGGCGAAAGTAATAATTAGCAATTTTCCCATTTTCTGATGCATTTTCTAAACGTTTTCGTTACTCCTATCACTTTAACGCTCCTTATTCCATCTCGAGCTTCCTAACACTTATTTTTTAGCAGCAGCTCGATTTGGTTGATTTCTGATTGCGCCTGTTCAATTTCTTTGTCGTTTTTTTTTATTTCTCGTTTTGTTGCTGTTGATTCGGTTGAACGATACAGTGTAAAATAAGATTGATATAAGATAACTCATGTGTTCCAAAAATCGCTGTTTGATTTTTTTTTTACGGTATATTTGCAGCAAAAGAGTTGGAAGAATTTCTTCGCCTACTTTGGCCCTGGTTTTCTTATTTCAATCGCATATATTGATCCTGGAAACTGTAAGATCATAAAACACATTCACCATGTTATATCATTTTCAGTAATCGTTGCTGATTAATGATTTTTTTCTTCTTCTTTTGTTTTGCAGTTGAGACTGATATGCAATCCGGAGCACAACACAAATATGAGGTGCGTAGTAACTCTTCCCCTTGCTCGCCTTATAGTTTCAGTTTTTTTTCTTTAAAAAAAAAATCTTGAGTTTTTTTTTTAATAAACAGTTACTTTGGATCATATTAGCTGCTTCTTGTGCGTCTTTGATGATCCAATCTCTGGCTGCAAATCTTGGTGTTGTCACAGGTCAACTCTTTCGACGACAATAACAAACAAGTCACTTTTTGATTCTAAGTTTATACACTAAGTTTGCTACATTGGCTTATATGATTACAGGAAAACATTTGGCTGAGCATTGTAGAGCCGAATACTCCAAAATTCCAAACATTTTGCTATGGATTGTTGCAGAAATTGCAGTAGTCGCTTGTGACATCCCAGAAGGCACCAACTTTCTTTAATCATATTGTGTTTTATAAACGTTACTCTAATCGAATATGTCTATTTGTGCTTATTGCCATAATTGAATTCATTTTACAGTTATCGGAACAGCTTTTGCTCTGAACATGCTCTTTAGCATACCGGTGTGGATTGGTGTTCTTCTGACCGGTTTAACAACACTGATGCTTCTCGCACTTCAACGATACGGGGTATTTTTTTGACCATCTTTAATCGCTTTGATTTCACGGATTTATGCTGGTCAACTCTTGTGATGTTTGTCCTTGATTTACAGGTCAGAAAGCTGGAGTTTTTTATTGCATTTCTTGTGTTCACAATTGCTATATGCTTTTTCATTGAGCTCCACTACTCAAAGTCCGACCCAAGAGAAGTCCTACATGGTCTCTTTGTTCCACAACTAAAAGGAAACGGCGCAACTGGTCTTGCAATCTCTTTGCTTGGGGCTATGGTTATGTCGTAAGCTCGCTCTCTTTTCACCCATCTTCATAAGAACTTTTTATAAAATCTTATGCGACCGTCCTTTTTTCACAGGCACAATCTCTTCCTCCACTCTGCATTGGTTCTCTCCAGGAAAATCTCACGGTCAGCTACTGGCATCAAGGAGGCTTGCAGATTTTACTTGATAGAAAGCGGATTGGCTCTAATGGTGGCATTTCTCATAAATGTCTGTGTGATATCAGTAAGTGGTGCTGTTTGTAATGCTCCGGATTTAAAACCTGAAGACCGAGCTAATTGTGAGAATTTGGACTTAAACAAGGCTTCGTTTCTGCTACGGGTAAATTTTACTTTCTTGTTGTTGCTTTTGTTTATTTCTATAATGTTTAAGAACATTGAAGCTTTTTTTCTTCCTCTGCTCTCAAACAGAACGTGGTGGGTAAATGGAGCTCAAAACTATTCGCGATCGCGCTTCTTGCTTCCGGGCTGAGTTCAACGATAACCGGAACTTATGCTGGACAATACGTAATGCAGGGGTTTCTTGATCTAAGAATCAAGCCATGGCTCAGAAACATCCTAACAAGATGTTTAGCTATTATCCCGAGTCTAATGGATGCTCTCATCGGCGGTTCAGCTGGAGCCGGAGAGTTAATCATCATTGTCTCGGTAACACAATCATATACTTTCTCTAATCATATATACGACTTACTTAACCAAATCAAATCATCGATTGAATGACCTGTAAACAGATGATCTTATCCTTTGTGTTCCCGTTCGCACTAGTTCTTCTTCTCAAATTCACTAGCTGCAAAATCAAGATGGGTTCACATGTAAACCCGATGGTGGTATGTAACTATCAAACGCATTTTTACTCAACCAAAGAAAAATGATTGAAAACTTCATCTATCTCTTAACTTCATATGTTATTTTTTTGTCTAACAGATTTCAGCTATCACTTGGATTATTGGTGGTTTAATCATGGGAATAAACATATACTATTTAATAAGCAGTTTCATTAAACTGCTCATCCATAGTCCCATGAAGCATGTCGTTGTCGTCATTTGTGGAATTTTTGGGTTCTCAGGCATTGTTATCTACTTTGCCTCTTTCTCCGGAAAAGCAGAGAATCCAGTCCTTTCCTTGCATCAATACAAACTGTGGAGACACTTCCAAGACAAGACATTGTTGATATGCAGTTACAATGTATTGCGGTTTAATATGTAATGAACAATATTTCAATAATATCAGATAATAAGATTTCCACTAGATATTATTATCTGATATTATTGAAATATTGTTCATTACATATTATATGTAATGAACAATATTTCTGTTTCTGTCTCAATTTTCGAATCGAATGCGTAAATATTGATGAAAAATATGAATTTTTAGTCCACCGCATTTTTGTCAAC
Organism: Streptanthus diversifolius; assembly: GCA_039880935.1. Classification (NCBI taxonomy): domain Eukaryota; kingdom Viridiplantae; phylum Streptophyta; class Magnoliopsida; order Brassicales; family Brassicaceae; genus Streptanthus; species Streptanthus diversifolius. Next base: position 361,048 of record JAXGFM010000015.1, on the reverse strand, counting down.
TTCCTTCTCCGCAATCTAATCTCTACTGGTTTTGTGAAAGTTTTATCTAAAAAAATATATTTAATATTTTTGTGAGACCATTTATTTTTCTTATTTATCTAAAAGATAAATCAATTTTCAAAGATTAAACAAAACTAAACTACCGATTTTGTAGGATTGCATTATAACGTGAATTAATAAAAAATTGTTTTTTATCATGAAATTCAGAACTTTTGAGATAAAAAAAATTACAATAATAATTGCTTTTTATCATAATTTCAGGAGCACGATATTTTAAACTCGACCTAAATTCAGGAGCACGATATTTTAAACTCAACCTAAATTTCAGGAGCACGACATTTTAAACTCGACCTAAATTATGGAAAAAAAAACTCGACCTAGATATTTATATATATATATAAGAGTATATAACTTATATTTTTATAATCTAACACAAACAATTCCACAATCGACAATCCACAACCTTCAATCATGTCAATTGAACAAAACATAAACAACTCTATTTGTTTTTCACATTCTTCTCCTACTTTGGCCCACAGACTAACCGATAAAGTTATTTTTTTTTATCAACGAAATATTATTTTATTATAAATTTTCCTATCAATATTTTGGATCGCTCTCGTTTCACACGGCGAACAAGAAGAAAGTTATAATTAGCAGTTTTCCCATTATTTGATGTATTTTCTAAACGTTTTGTTTTCAATTGCAATTGCTGTAGCGGGACTTCTCCTGTTTGCACTTCTCATCGGGAATATGCAGACTTATCTTCAGTCACTTACGGTTCGTCTAGAGGAAATGAGGGTCAAAAGACGCGATTCCGAACAGTGGATGCACCATAGGTCACTTCCACAGAACCTAAGAGAACGAGTCAGACGCTATGATCAATACAAATGGTTAGAAACAAGAGGAGTCGACGAGGAAAACATTGTCCAGAGTTTACCAAAAGATCTCAGAAGAGACATCAAACGCCATCTCTGTCTGAATTTAGTTGGCAGGGTAAGTACTTTTACTAAATTAGAGTGTGAATTAATTGCCTACAGATTCTACATGATTGACAAGGAACAACGTGATTTTCTTTATCTATAGGTTCCTCTGTTTGCTAATATGGATGAGAGATTACTAGACGCAATCTGTGAGAGACTGAAGCTGAGTCTATACACAGAGAGCACTTACATAGTGCGAGAAGGAGATCCGGTTAACGAAATGCTTTTCATAATCCGAGGCCGGTTAGAGAGTGTAACGACAGATGGTGGAAGAAGCGGTTTCTTCAACAGAGGATTATTGAAAGAAGGTGACTTTTGTGGTGAATGAAAATTTTAGGGTAAATGCTGTGATAAATTAAACAAAAATATAAAATATGCAATAAACATAAACCATAGTGAAAATTTGTAATAAACAAAAAACTCTTCTTTCGTACTCAACTGCCACTTGACGATTCGATTCCTTTTGTCTTTTTTTCGAACTTTATAAAAAGGATTGTCTGTGGATTAACTAAAACTTTTGTCTTGGCATGGATCAATACAAAAGACAAAAAAAACATTCCTGATCTATGGAGTACTAATGTATAGTATAGTAATCATTAAGCAAGAAAATACTTTTTAAGTTGATAGATCTTAAATCTAATCTTGGGCGTTATCGGGTTACGATTTGAGACCCGTTGTTTGGACCCAATGTGATGGAACTTTTAACAAATACAACAAGTGGCAAGGCCAACAACACTTCCCAGATATGACCCGTTTTCTCCGGGTCGGGTCCGACTCCTAATTAGAAAAAGGAGCGGAGGAACCAAACGATGACGTGGCTAACGACAACTTCTCTTCCTTGGTACTCTTTCTTACGATTCCTTTCGTTCTCGATCGGAAAAGTCATCTCTTTAGGGATCTCCGAAGTCAAAAAGTATATCTCTCGTCACTTGTTCCAAAGATTTTCTTTTGTTTGTCCCTTTCACTTTCTTATGTATGAATAAACCTTACTCGTTCCCGTGATTCTAATGAGCAACTTGGGCTCGCCTTGATTTCGCTACAAAAGTTTTTAAGAATGTGTAAATTTTAGGTGGCGACTTTCATTTAGTTTGTAAATGCAGCTACTTTTTTCTAGGCTTTCTCGAAATTCGTGTAAAATCTCTTGGAATTGGGTTTTGGGAAATTGCAATTCGTAGTCGTGATCCGGTGTTTAAGAGCTCTGATTCAGGAGAGTGCTATTTTTCAATATTCTGAGACTTTTGGGTCAATGTCGGCTCCACCGAGAGTCCGTTCTGTTGATTCCGCTGACCGAGAATTCCGATCAGTTCTTGGTCCCGCCGGTAACAAGCTGCAGCAGAAACTGGTGTCAAAGCCGGTGAAGAAGCCTGTGGCTGATAAAACGAAAAACCTAACCTTTACGGCGTCTCCGGCTAAGAAAATGCCGCAATGCTCGCCTCTAAGCCCTTCAATTCTGAGGCGAAACGGTATCTCGATGAACGCATCGTATTCGTCGGAGGCGTCGTCTTCGTGCGAGTCGTCGCCGTTGAGTATGGCGTCTACTTCGAGCGGGAAGAGGGCTTTGCGGCGTACCGGGTCAAACTCTTCGACGTCGCTGAGAAGGAATCTGACGGAGGAGAGAGATGAAAAGGCCGGTGGTTCCGGTGATTGCTTCTCTGATGGCCGTAAAAGATGCGCTTGGATCACTCCCAAATCTGGTAATAAATCTTTTTCAATCTGTCTTATTAGTTATTCCAGTTTTTGTAGGAATACAATTGCTTCCACATACCAGTTAGCAAATGCAATTGATGCTTGGCTTTACCGGTTAAGCAATTAAAGTGTCAGTGTCCTTCACATGATTCTGAGTTTGAGTAGTTTAAAAGATTTGGTATTGAGTTTGCGTTTGAATGTAAAGCTCAAATCTTGAATATTGCTTTGTGATCAGGCAGATCTCTATTGAACAACGACCACAGAGACAGGAATTGTAGAGATTAGTTTATTTGTCATTTCTCTTTACTGATGGGCTTAGGCCTTAACTTTATCTCGGCTTGAATCTTTTCCTCTGTTATGACTTGACCGATGACTTTGTTTCATGTGAAAGACCAATGTTACATTGCTTTCCACGATGAAGAGTGGGGAGTTGCTGTCATGATGACAAGTACGTGGTGATCGACTATTTTTGTTCAGTCTGAGAGATGCTGTTTGTGGATTGGATTATAAACGCTCTTATTCATGCAGGAAACTTTTCGAGTTATTAAGCCTGTCTGGTGCTCTTGCGGAACTATCCTGGAAAGACATTCTTTCCAAAAGACAATTATTCAGGTAACCATAACCAAAGCTTTTGTGGTAACTTCTTTGTACTCTGACTTCTTATGAGCTCGAATCTCGAAATGCTTTCGCTTTGTTTAAACAGGGAAGTTTTCATGGACTTTGATCCAATTGCTATATCTGAACTAACTAACAAAAAGATAACATCCCCTGAGATTGCTACCACCTCATTACTATCAGAGCAAAAGCTACGGTCAATCCTCGAGAATGCAAACCAAGTTCGCAAGGTACTTTAATATCTGTAAACCTGATCATAGTTTTGTGTAATTGTATATTATCTTTCTGACTGTTATTGGTTTTCTTCAGTCCAGATAATAGTTGAATTTGGATCATTTGACAAGTACATTTGGAACTTCGTTAACCAAAAGCCTACTCAGAGTCAGTTCCGGTACCCACGTCAAGTCCCTGTGAAGACTTCCAAAGCCGAGTTAATAAGCAAAGACCTTGTTCGCAGAGGCTTTCGCAGTGTTAGTCCAACGGTTATCTACTCGTTCATGCAAACAGCTGGTCTCACAAACGACCATCTTACTAGCTGCTTCAGACACCAATAATGCATATCGAAGGACGAAGCCGGTAATTAAAGGACACCCAAGAATGTCCAAGAGAGAGAATAGTTTAACACTGTGCTGCTTAGTTTGTTATTCTGTTATGTGTTTGCATTTGTACAGATGCTTTTGTTGTCAAACTAGGAGGAGTTTCTAAGCTGAATTATCGGAGATTGCATGAAAACGATTACATGTTACGTTTTCAGTATCGCAAGGGATTATAATGTACTCTCACGCTTTTTCTCATATGCCAAATTCAATCTACAATCACTAACAGACTAAACTATTTGTTGGTCTGATTCTGTTGATACGATCTCCCGGTAATAGCTGCTGCTAATGCTGCTGTAAAGTTAGGATCTTTTGTCAAGAAAGAAGCCATTTGCTCCACCAAAAGTTTCTGAACTTCTGGAAAATCGATTCTTGATGGGCTCGTCACTTTATTGGTTTCATTGAGATCAACGGAAGTCACAGGCTCAGCCAAGCTACTTCTTCTGTTGGCTGCAGCAGCTGGTGCAGCCGGACCACCAAGAGAGATGTAACGGTTTAGGCCACTGTTTGAATCGATCTGCGACGGCATTGGATGGTTATGTTCACCCTCATAAGTCGCTACCAACACGGATTGATCCTCCACACTTCTCTGAACCTGAAGGCAAAAACACAAAATCAGAATCAGATTAATATGCCTAAGAAGCAAATTCTATTTATATTTTTTCCGATTCATAATTTTAGCGAAAATTCGGCTTTTTTTTCTTTTTCTTATTAGTACCTTCTTTTTGACAGAACAGCTTGGAGCACAAGCACATTTGAAGTACGCTCTTGGAGAGGGATTGTCTCTAGTCACTTTTTGTCCATATTTCCTCCATTGATACCCATCTTTCACAACCTATAAGCGAGAACTTCTAAAATCAATAAACTATATATTTTTGGAAGTTTCTAAATATAGATACTTGATTTGATGATTTTCACAAAAAGCTTACAAGGGTAGTGTCAGAAGCTTCGGTCTTGTAATAAACCCTTGAGACTTTCTCCTTCACAACAGTCTCTTCTCTCTGCTTCTTACACAGATACTGATCATCTTGATCCGTAGAGCTACTCTCCGAAACTCCACCGATAACCACTGCGTCATCTCTCGCTGGAGATTTGCGTTTCTTAGGAGGACTGATTTGTTCTCTCTGGGCCATGTTGCTCTTGTTAATATATTCCATCAGCTGTTTCCTCAAGACGTTGTAGTTGTCACACATCAAAGTTAGCATCTCTGAAAGCTTCTTGTTCTCAGCACTCAATCGGTTTAATTCATCCACCAAAGCAGTTGTCTGCAATTAATCATATATATTGTATGAAGTTAGTAACCAGATGTGTAACATATCATAACTTTATACGACCTAAAATTTGCTGTTACAATCAAATTTCAAAAACTCTAACACATGAATCAGTAGCAAGCCATTTTTTTGTTAGATTACTAACATGCAAGTTTTTTTGAAGTTTATAAATATAAAGTATATCTAAAAATCTTTGTCTGTATACATATATACATATATAATATATGTAAAGATGTTTACATATGAAAATCTGTATATATTTGCGATTGTATAACAAAATATATATATACATGTGGTCATGATAATGAAATACTAACAATTTTCATGAATACGTGTTGTAAGTGAAATATTTTGAAGATGTAAAGGATCAATAATACGAGAGAAGCATACCGTGGAATCTTCTTCAACTCGCATACGAGTAACACCGATAGTGAGATCTAAAGAAGTATCGACCAAAGACGATGAATACTGGTCCATGGATGTTAGGATATGTATGATCGAATCTGCTTGGATCTGGATTCTTGAGGATATGTATATGTGTGATAATTCCGTAAGCTGAGGAAGAAAGTTGAGAGATTCGTAGTAAGAGTCGATCTTATTGGGTTCTTCTTCTTTTTTTTCTCTCTCTTTTGAGATTTGTGGAAGAAGAAATGATTTTTGATTCTATATATAAAGGGTGAAGTGTTAAAAAGGAAACTAGGTGGAAGGGAGAGATAGAGAAAGCATGTGCTTTTCATTTTCATGCAATAGACAAACTAATGGACTTTATCATTGTCCTTTTAGTTTTAGTCTTTACTCTCAACTCGTGTTATTAAATTTAATATCTATGTTCTTGGTTGACATATTTTTTTATCTTACAAAAATATTGTATATGATTGGTTCTGATGTCGACTAAATATAATTATTAGATTATTTCCACGTTTTTTATAACAATGTTCAAACGGAAACTAACCCTCCCAAAAATTCAAATTAATATTCTTAATTACAATTTAAACATTTACTATAGCCAACCGTAATTGAAAACATAGTTGGAGAATTCGAATTCTAAGCTCCAAAGCCTGATGATAAATATTTTTAAACATTTTTCTTCTGTGAATTATATACCTTGAAGATTGAACCCATTATCTATAGATAGAAGACAAACTATTTACATTATGTTTCTGGAAAATAGGGACTTAACGTTTTTATGGGTTAGTTTTTTTATCATATAACAAGTCTACGCTAATTTAAATCCAGAATTCGTGATCATTTCGGTTATTTATGAACTGAACATGCAAAGCAATGCATCAAGCAAGATGTAAAATTTTAAACTTGTATTCATTTCAGTAAAAATAAGAGCGAATAGAGAAATGATACCTTGGCCTAGCGGTTAAGCAAGCATATATAGTAAGATGTTATTGACCCCAAAAAACATAGTAACATGTGGTTTTTTTCAAACAAAAAAAAAAACGAACCAATCAACAAGAATTCTTAAACAAACTTAAAGCGTGATTCAACACATGTGCTATTATCTTCTTTTGTCAAGTAATTTAACTTATAGTATACCTTAACATCAGACAAAAATTTTAATGCCTTTTAAGATAACATAGAAGTAATGATTACGAATGAATAAAACAAATGATCGAGTATTGGTTTATAATAATGAAATGTATTAAAGGCGTGCTTAAATGGAAAGATTAATTGACAATTAATTCCTTGCGGTTGAAAAATAATAAATTGTTGGATGTGTATATAGTATAAATAAAACGTGGTTTATATGTTTTTAATGCGAGTCACTATAAATAAGTGGGAGATTCTTCTTCGGTAGTCAATTAGTATTATCTAATTATGTAAACGTGTGCCTTTCGTTCTGTTGTTCGGTCAAAGTCAAGCCGACAAGGCTTTCGAAAACAATTGGACAAATAGATGACGAACTTTATCAAATCTTCATTTCTATCTTCCTACGTTTTGATTTTAAAGAACCCAATCAGGTTTACTACTACTATTATTTATTTTTTACTCAAGAAATTTTAATAATTACGTATCGTACTTCTGTTGATTCATGTTATAATATACTCCTTCTAATCATAAACAATTGATTTTAAAAAAAATAATAAATAAATAAACAATTGATTTTTAAAAAAAATTCACACATATTAAAACACATTAAATATTTATATGAATTAATAATTGCCAAGTTATAATCATTATGCAAATTAAATATCTACTGAATTTTGATTCATTTTCCTTATCTTTTGAGTTTTTAGTTAGAAAAATTATCCTGAAAATTCTTGACAGGCCATTTACCTTGGCTTTTCACTTTTAACTTAGTTTACATTAATTAATTTTTAAGTATTAGTTAGTTTTAAAAATAGAAATAAATTAATTATATCTACAAAATAATTTTTTTTCTAGAACAAGAATAAAAACTTATAAAATCAATTATTTAGGAACAGAAGAAATATAATAGTAGCTGAAAAGGGTTGAATATATATTTTTGTATAACTAAGATATATTTAATTATATGTCTTGAATGAACAGCATTTCTATATTTTTTTTTTTCAAAGTCAAGCTTACTCGGGATTTCACAAACTACTGAACTGTCAATTATGGATGACGGAATTAGATCAACTCCCTCTTAATTCCCTTTTTCTGTTTTTTTTTTATTGTATTTCATTTATTTTACCCTTGATATTCAAGAATATCAAAATATATATATATATATTTACCCGAATACTTTAGGAGTAAGATTAGAGATAACCAAAAACATATATTAACCTCAAGCATATCCACCAAGCTAGAGATGGAATCACCATGTAGCGATCATTTTGGAATTTCTCCTGAATTACATTACAAATTCTTTATTACTTTCACATCTTATTCCACGCACACATTGTTTATAGAAATCATATTAAAAAAAATTTCATGCACTGTAAAAGAACTCATTTTTTTTACTGAGTTTTTTGCCGTTTTTAAGATTTCATTTTTACTATTGTTTAGTTTTGTTTCGACATTATAGTGTTATATCTTTAATTTGGTACATTTTTAATAATTCAGAGTCTATAAAATTTAATCCCAGCCACACGATGAAATTTACGAACTGTGCAGAACTAATATATATATCATAGGAAGTATTTATCTACAGTACGAAGTGCCTAACAACGATCTACCAGATGAGAAAAATGGCAACCCCCATTTACCATTGACATATATAACAACTTGCAACAACGACAACAAATATCCTTCTCTACGCATTCCAGTGAGAAACGATATATAACCTTCCTAATCAGTACAACCTAACTATCTTTATAAAATAGTTGTTATTTTGATCCAAATCAAACAGAACTAAAACGATGAAATTAAACTTTTTAGTTGTTGGTTAACATTACATTATGAATTCCTAATCGTTTAATGAACATTCCAAAAATTACCAACTGGATTCATTTATGCAACTTCAAATGGAAGAAGTCTGTTTTTTCTATTTTTTTTTCAACATAATATTTATCAAATTATACAAATTTTACAAAAAAATATATTTACAAATCTAAGATAAAAATTCAAACTAAATTTATTTAACAAAATTAATCTGATTTTAGTCTAATTGGAACAAAAAAGTTGTAGTTCATTTCAGAGAAATTAGTGCAATAATATATCTAAAATGAATAATCAAACTTATCTAAATTCTTATATGTGATTTGTCTAATGATAATAATATAAATTATTTAAATAATTTTCTATTTACTTTTAATATATATATTATAAAAATGATTTAAGACTTATCAACAAATAATAATACAATTTAATAAATTAGTATAATTTAATTAATTTATTAAAAAAATATATTTATATATGTCCATATACATGGATAAATCACCAGTAAATATAATTATATCTAAATTTTTGATAGTCAAAAATATTAAGTGACATAGCCACCAAACCATTGAAAAGAATTTAATTTGTTTTTGTGTAAAAGTATCACACCAATACTATAGATATGTGTGGAACGAAATAAGTATTAGAATTGAAAGTTTGTTTTACATTTTTTTCAGAAATTAAAATTATAATGGTTTTTCTTTTCTTTTCTTGTGGTATTATTTTGTGTTTGGACTCTTCTTTAGTTAAGCAGTAGGTCCACTAGAGATGCATTGAACTTGGCTAAAGGAGAAAAAAGGCCGTACAATTCAAGGGTTCATGAAACTAATAAAGGTATACAACATGTGTGTTGTCTAATAAATATTAATATGATAGTCTTTAATAATCCCTCTTGCCTTTTTGGAAATGGTCTTTTGGTTTTTGTTTTTGGTGTCAGTGACTCTATGTTCACTTAATTTTACGAATCAAAGACTAATTCCCAAATCTTAGATTCTACTCTTGCGCATTGTTTGAAATTTCTTCGATATCCCAGATCAACTTTTATTCCTAATTTAATATTTCGTTTTCTTACATTATTAGATGAAAAAGGCTGCATACACTAGTAAAAAAAGTAAATATCTCACGAAAACCAACAGTTTATAGTAATATCTTACCCACAATTTTTTTTTTTTGGATTTTTGTAGGTTTGAAATTACCCACGAATTTTTTTGTGATATTTTGTAAGTAAGTTTTCTATAAATACTTACAAAATATTTAGTGGATATAAGAATATCAACTAAAAACTACCAATTGTTTCGTGGCTTTTTGTAAAATTCCATTTTGCTGCACAGTATGAAATTTTGTGGATATTTGCCTTTTTTTTAGTGATAATTCGTTGTACCTTTTTCTAGTTGTATATATTTCATAAAACTAACTGAATTACATATGTATATATATATCATAAAAACCAAGTCATACGTATCCACATATAGACATGCTATTATTATACTCTTAAGCCATCAGAGCAACAGTGTGTTTCCGTGAATTACACGTTTTTCTTTGACATTTGTTTTGTAAATTAATATTTGAATTCAGATGGTTCAAATTGGCTTTATGTTCGTAGTGTCATTTGTCTGTTTTATTTTATTGAAATAATAATTATATTTTTCTTCTTAGTAGATGGCCGACCAAAACAAAAAGGACTTGTCCATAATAATATAATACGGTTTTTATTCTCCTGTATCTCCTGATGACTAATTCGTTGTAAAGTCTTATAGTCAATTCAATGCACAAACTTGTCTCTAGATAAGATAAACCAATAAAATATTAACCGTAGTATTATACTACTATTTCTATCAAATTATTGTTATCTCTGCCAATGATGTTGTGATTTAATTATAAATATTAACTATATATAATAGTATGTTGCTTTTAAACAAGAGACTGAAACTTAGCTGAAAAAAATATATATAAACACATCATATATATATATATATTTATTTTAAGTTTAAGACAACCACTGTAATATATATAAAACTTTATCGGTTAGTCATACATTGCGTTATTATGTTTATTACTATATACATTTTTTTAATTATTACATAACTTCAAATAACGTAAAATCAATTATTTTTATAAGATTCACATAAATATTATATATATATGTGATATACTCATGATATGTATGGTCGAAGTTTACTTTTCTTGTACTGGAAAGATCGAAAATAAAAAAAAAATAGTAACCAAAATTTATGAAATTATAGTAGTATCAATCGATTTTTACTTTTCCTCAAATGGTAAACAGTGTCTTGTGTAAGACATAACTTCTATTTTCAAATATTTTTTTTGGCTTATGACCGTGCAAACAATGGACATTTTCTGCATAATATGTAAATCATATATTGTACATATTAGTTGTTTAAACCAAACCCATATACTTTTTCACATCTCACCAAGACTTCAAAATTCAAAACTCATAATTAAAAACCCATATCTAACATCTTAATTTAGTATCATATTTTTATATATATATAATATGCATTGTACAATTTTTTGTTACATTATTATAACACATAATATGAGCTTTTTGACATTAAATATAAAAAATGTTGCATTGTTAAAACCAAACAGTTTAACATAATCACAATTTGTGCGGTTTTAAACTGAATTATAATTAAGTCAAAAATGAAATAGTCTTTAAACAAAAACTGTGTGATATTTCATTTTTATGTCTATTATTTCAAAAATTTGTATTGTTTCAAGATGGTTTATATATACTAATTTATGAAATAGATAAAAGTTATAAATATGTGAGATTTTTAATATATCAGATATTGATTTGATCAATAACTCTATTATCTTAACAATAACAAAAAAAAACTTATTTGCTTATTTCTTTGTTAATATATTTGTGAAACTCGTTTATAGTTTTTACTTTTTTATATATCTAAAAAAATAAGTTAATTTTCAAAGATTTTAATCTTATAATGTTATGCAAAACTACACTACTATTTTGTTGATTAGATAGTAAATTTTTTTAGAAATGAAAGAACTCTTGAGACAAATAAATTACAATAAAAATTGTTGTTGATCGTAACACAATCTTTTGAACTCTCATATATCTCGGAATATCTAAAATAGCCTAAATACTTATATATATATATATATATATATATATATAAGAGTTTGTACATTCTATACTTATATATTTTGTACAATTTTTGACCATGTCGATTGAATTAAACACCGGTAACTCCGATTCTAATCAGATTATTATCTCATAGGTTTGATTTTTCACAATCCCTTTTTAAACCTCTTGACAACATGTTTTTGTTTTTAATATTTTGAAAACTCATGTGTTCTCTTGATCTTTAATATAGTAACTAAGCAAATTAATCAAATCCAGAAATGGTTGTCAAATTCAATTGATGAGACTTAAAAACATCGAAAATTAGATTTTGTACCTCATAGATATGAAAAAAGTAGAATCTTTTTGTTTGATTTCTTTATGTATATTTTTATCAAAAGATATGGAAAAATTTTTTCGCCTACTTTGACCCTGGTTTTCTTATTTTGATTGCATATAATGATCTTGGAAACTGTAAGATCATAGAGCACATTCACCGTGTTATATCATTTTCAGTAATCATAGATGATTAATGCTTCTTTTCTTTTTCATGTGTTTTGCAGTTGAGACTGATCTGCAATCCGGAGCACAATACAAGTATGAAGTGTGTAACTCTTCCCCATGCTTGCCTCATACTTTCAGCTTTTAAAAAGGAAAATATTGATTTTTTTTTTGTAATAAATAGTTACTTTGGATCATACTGGTGGCTTCTTGTGCGTCTTTGATGATCCAATATATGGTTGCAAATCTTGGTGAAATGCTGGTCAACTCTTATAATGTTTTGTCATTGATTTGCAAGTGATAAAGCTGAAGTTCTTAATTGCATTTTTTGTGTTCACAATTACTATATATTTCTTCATTGAGCTCCACTACTCAAAGCCAGACCCAAGAGAAGTCCTACATGGTCTCTTTGTTTCACAGCTCAAAGGAAACAGTGCAACTGATCTTGCAATCTCTTTGCTTGGGGCCATGGTTATGTCGTAAGCTCACTCTCTTTTCACTCATCTTCATAAGAACTTTTTATAAAATCTTATGCGACCGTCCCTTTTTCACAGGCACAATCTCTTCATCCACTCTGCTTTGGTTCTCTCCAGGAAAATCCCACGTTCAGCTACTGGCATCAAGGAGGCTTGCAGGTTTTACTTGATAGAAAGCGGATTGGCTCTAATGGTGGCATTTCTCATAAACATTTCTATGATATCAGTAAGTGGTGCTGTTTATAATGCCCTAGACTTAAGCCCTGAAAACCGAGCTAATTGTGAGGATTTGGACTTAAACAAGTCTTCGTTTCTGCTACGGGTAAATAACTTGCTTACTTACTGCTGCTTTTGTTTCTTTCTATAATGTTTTTGAACATTAAAGTTTTTTTTGCTCCTTTGTTCTCAAACAAAACGTGGTGGGTAAATGGAGCTCAAAACTATTCGCGATCGCATTTTTTGTTTTCGGACTGAGCTCAACGATAACTGGAAATTATGTTGAACAATAAATAATGCAGGGGTTTCTTGATTTAAGACTCAACCCATGGCTCAGAAACAACTTAACAAGATGTTTAGCTATTAACCCAAGTCTAATCGTTGCTCTCATCGACGGTTCAGCTGGAGCCAGAAAGTTAATCATCATTGTCTCGGTAACACAATCATGTCCCTTCTCTACTCATATATATGACTTACTACACCAAATCAAATCATCGATTGAATGAACTGTATACAGATAATCTTATCCTTTGTGCTCCCATTCGCACTAGTTCCTTTTCTCAAATTCACTAGCTGCAAAATCAAGATGGGTTCACATGTAAACCTAATTGTGGTAAATAACTATCAAACGAATTTTCACGTATTTTCACTTAACCAAAGAATAAAAATGATCGAAAACTTCATCTATCTCTTAACGTTATTTTTTTGTCTAACAGATTTGAGCTCTGACTTAGTCATTAGTGGTCTAATCATGGGAATAAACATATACTATATAGTAAGCAGTTTCATTAAATTGCTCATCCATAGTCACATGAAGCTTGTATTTGTCGTCTTTTGTGAAATTATTGGGTTCTCAGGCATTGCCATCTACTTAGCCTACATAGCTTATCTGGTCCTCCCAAAAAGCAGATAATTCAATTTTTTTTTGTATCAACAAACTCACAAACTGTGGAGACACTTTCGAGACAAGACATTGTCGATATGCAGTTATAATGAATTGGCTCTTTCTTTTTAGAATACAATCAATGGCTCTCATATATTTAAAGTGTATGGCGGCTTAGCAATATAGCATAGAAACAGCTTAAATCATGTTTTTTGTACTATTTTTGTACACTAGATTATCATAGGTATGTAAGGAACAACATTTCAATAACATCGGGTAATAAGATCATTGCTTCCAATAACATATCATACATAAGAGTGACATATTTTCAGTTACAAAAAAAAAAAGAAAGAGCAATCAGTATATATATATATATAATGATTCAAGATTAAACAAAATAACTGGTTAAAGAGAACATATTACTTAAAAATAAAGCTTTTGATTTAGGTATGATGAGAATATATTTGTGGTATCGTATTCTAAGATTCGATTGTGACGTTGTTTTGGTTCGAATCTTGAGGAAGAGGAAGATGACCTTTCTCTTGCAAGCTCTTGACAGATTCATAGAGAGATTGCTTGATGGGTTTAAACTCCAAGCCTAAGTCTTTTATCTTTTGAGTAGTGAATTTGTAAGGCTTTGCCCTCGAATTTTTCTCGTCGGAACACCTAAAAAAATTAAAAACTCAACAATATGTTAATGTGGATACGATTTCTTGTGTATCACTCTGCAGTAAAATATCAATTATTAATAAGCCGAAGGAGACACAAGTCGTGAAACTAGTGACCAAACTTTGGAGTAGGTGAAGAAAAAAATTCTACACTTGCGTTTTTTTGTCAAATGGAGTAAGACCCATGAGAAGACTACACTATAAACACAATGACAAAAACACATACACAAACACGTGTACTTATATGATTTTGTAGGATCTCCCCGTCAGCAGTAGGTGATACAACACGTGGACCTTTTGATATGAGAGTTAGCACACACCAATTTCACGACAAGTGCTAAAATAATAAATTATAATACATGGGACTAATTAGTCACGATACTAAACACCACTCATGTCCCTTTTATCGTAACTAATTATTTTTTATTGATTGTTGAAAAACGTATCTATAATTTTAATTAAATTAATTAAGTATCAAAAATCAAACTCCAATAGTTTGTAAATTCATGGTTGTATTTATTAGAATGACAAGATCGTGTTGACTTCGATATAATTTTGACCAAAGTGTTAAAAAGAGACAAACGTTTGACTTACTTGGTGGGAAGCGGATACTCCGGAAAGAATTTAGCCAGAATCTCAACAACCTCCCCTCGGTGAAGCGCGGTCTCGGCGAGGATGTAACGGCCTGAGGCGGAGGGTGATTCGTACACCATAACATGTCCTAGAGCAACGTCACGGACATCCACGTAGACCTGAGTCAGGTTAGCATAGGTCTTGGCTGAGCCGGTGAGGTACTTGAGGATATGGACTAGACTAGCGTTGACCGCTGACTGGAGAGGTGGTCCGAGAACTAGAACCGGATTTAGCACCACCAAGTCCACACCTTTCGCCTTCGCTGTCTCCCAAGCTGATTGTTCCGCCACCATCTTCCCATAGCAATACCAATTCTACAAGGCACAAAAAAGTTAGAATTCGAAAATCGAAGTTTAATTGCTAAACACGTAAACTTATTACAGCCACATATTTGATTTTAATCACTTGTAAACAAAGAGCTATTAGGTCAAATAGTTTCGGTCGGTGGGTTTGAAGAAAACTCTTTGCCAAAAATAGATAAAGATATACCTTTGTGTTTTTGCAGAAATCAAGATCACTCCAACAGTTTTCGTCGACTATGGTTTGAGGGTCACGGTTAGGGTTCATGTAAACAGCACCGATCGATGACGTGAACACAACACGCTTGACCTTGGCTTTAGCCGCCGCGTCGATCACGAACTTGGCTCCGTTCACCGCCGGCTCCAACATTGTCTCCTATTTACATTAATAGATAAGAGTCAGACTAAGAAAACAGAGTTATATGGATCAACCGATTTTAGGAAAAAAAAAATAGTTACTAACGGGATCATCGGTCATCGGAGAAGCGGTGTGGAAAACGCCATCGCAACCATCGATTGTGGCATATAGAGCTTCATAGTCGAGAAGATCTGCACTGTGAAGAGTGAGTCTTTCTTTGGCTCCTTGAAGCTCTCTGAGATGGTTGTTCTTGGGATCAGCTGGGTTCCGTACGGTTCCTCTTACGGTGTAGCCTCTCTCCAAAAGTAACTTAACGATCCAAGAAGCTATGTAGCCGCCGGCTCCGGTGACGCAGACGAGTTTCCCGTCGACAGGCATTGTGTTTTTATTGCTGGAGCAAAAGATGGTTAAGAAGGTTTTAAAGGGCTTAAGAGAGAGAGCGAGAGAGAGAATGTTATGAATTTTTATGTGTCGTTAGAGGGAGACTTTGTGATTTGTATATATAGAGACTTCAAAAGAAGTGACGGTTTTGTATGTTATTACTTTGCCGTGTTTCACCTAACCATGGTAAAGAGTTGGTGAGTCTTCATAAGATAATATTATTTTTATTTTTTTGTAAAAAGAACAAACTGTAAAAATTTGAATAATTTTTCTTTTACTGATTTTTTGAAAGAGTATGGCCGTGTGGGTCTGGTGAATGAAGAATTATTGGGATTAATAATTTATTACGAACTCTACTAAAGAAGTACAATAGTTTCTAAGTTGTAGGTGATAAGTGTAAATGCATTCGGAAAAAAGGCCAAACGAAATCGTCAACAAAAGGTGTTGTGAATCTGACTTTTACTTATTTTTTTTCTTTTCATTTTTTCATATTTGCCAAATGGAAACCCTTATTTAGTTAGTGTTTAAAATTTCGAAATACAAAATTGCTAAATATATTTGGAAAGAAAATTGCCAGTAATAATTAAGTAATTTTTTTGGCAGCAGGCTAAATGATTATTAAGTTTATAATTCAGATATATGGTGTTCTAGAAGACCTTGATTAGTAATCGTACGTATGCTCTTTAAGATTTTCCTACAAATCTAGGAACAATGCTTTTTAATTTTTAATTTATTTCTCATTTGGTGCATCATTATCTTATTTTTTATATAAAAAAAAACCCAATTGGTGGTGAGAGAGGTTGAGAATATTGACCTTGACTCTATTTAGCGTACATCCGTGTTTCAACTAATTAACCAATTAATTTGTTGTATCTTCATGAAAAAAGATTAGTATATCTTTTGTTGTCAATAAAAGTAAGTACATCGTTTTTGACCGTTGGATTTACATGCTTTTTGATAGCTAATTTTTTAAAAGGAAAAAGAGGATTAACAAAAGTAAAAAATTTAGAGACCATTATTTTGAAATTGTTTAAAACAACTAAAGTAAAAGTTTGTACTGTTATAAAATTATAAAGATATACAAAAATTAGACGCAATGGTATTAGTCATACCGGCAACGTTCATCGTGAGCCATGATCGAATTTAAATGTAACATTCATAGTTGCCTTTATCCTTTTATATTTTTATTTATAAAAACATAAACATTTATATTGTCTTTTTCAAGAAAAAAAACATATAAACATAAAAAATTATTTTAACTTCTGTACTTTTACTTTATTTTCTTTGCAAAGTCTTTTCGAGCCATCTTTGAACTATGTTTCAAGTTAATTAACAACATAGGGTTTAACAAGAAAGAAGAAGGTTAATTATGTTTTAACTCAATTATGATTTAAGTAATTTCTTTTGTGTTGGAAAGTGATGTAACCTATATCTATTTTTTAGGTTGTTTCTGAATATTTGTACAAGATGAGTGTCTCATTCAAACTAATACACAGAGACGATTTTCGAGTTGTTTCTCTCAGTTCAGAATTCAAAGTCGCACGTGGAAAATGAATTTATAACCGACAGAGAAACGTGGCTCATACCATTTACCATACCTTTTAACTATTAGTAACAATGATTATCTTTCTAAAAAAAAAATACAAATGTCACAAACTCTCAAGACACAACACATATCAGGTGACGTCATATCTCTCTCAAACTAGTTCAATAAACAATCTAGTAACAAAGAAAAAACAAAGAGAAAGTAATCAGAAAGAAACTTTCTGATATGGTTTTTGATCACAATGTCCTAACTATAAACTCTAATTCAAGACTCTCTCTCTTCATCAGCGTCTTTCTCAATCTCAGGCGAGTTTGTGCTTGTCACTTTATCATCAATCTCTTCTCTCTCTTCCGCTTCGTCCTCCATATCCTCTGTTTCCCTCCACTTCGGCTCTTCTTCTGACTCTGAGCCCTCTCTTTCACTCTCAACCTCTGAATTTAGATATCCTTTCTCTTCTTCCTCAGCTTCAGCTTCTGCATCAGCCAATTTCAGGCTCTCTTCACTTTTGTTTTCGGATTGTTCTTGCTTCTCACTATTATAATAATCATCTCCGCTTTCATTGTCCACATCTCGACTCACTTCCTGCTCTTCTCTTCTGTCAGTTGCAGCATTCAACTCTTTTAACGATTTTAGATTCTTTCCTTCTCTTGTTTTTTCGCTTACAACAGCAGCCTTCGATCCACCTTTGCCTCTTTTCACCTGTTTATTTAACTTTTTGCCAGAAACCTTCTTCATAGCTGTTCTACTGGAGGATCTATCACCATAAATATACACGCCACTTCAATAAAAACAAGGAATCAAAATTACATATAAAACGAATAACCAGAATTCTAGCAAATTCCCACACACCTTATAGCTGAGGAACTAGTCGGTTCCACAGACACTGCCTCGTTTTTGCTTTTCTTGACTTTCTGCCTCTGCATTCTGCAAGATCATAATAACAGCTAAGCACAAGAGGACTTGAACTTTACACAGATCACAATAATGACAAGCTGAAACATGAACCGTTTTAACTTACAAGTCAAATAAAGGAATGGACTCTGGCAGATCAATCTTCACACCCTGCTGATCGATTTCGGTGAAATCATTAAGCATTGCGATTACACTTTTTAGCGAAAAAAAGAAGAAGAAAAGAAACTCAGTACCTCACTGGCAGAAGTGAGATCCTCGAGTAACTCCCAGCGTTCTTTACTGAGATTAAGCTGTTCTGAATCGCCATCAGAATAGACTACCTGAAACCAGTGTGGTGAACGTGAACATATATTCCATATGAATCAACTAAGCAACACGCATGATTCTGATATGAGGAACATAAATAAGTAGCAGATCAGAGATGGTTTCTCACCCGATGCATCTTCTTACGACTGCAATAAGACTCTACGACGCCTTCATAAAAACTGCACAGTGCAAGACAATCAACGGAAAAGCAATGATTAAGGTACACTTAGAAACAACAATCTTCCACTTCATATACACTTACGTTTTGTCGAGCGGCCACCAGATATTAACTCTCTTACCGACCATATCCTCGCCAAAGCCACTCGAATCAGATTCCTGAAAAGAGGATATACATTTATCATTTGGTAACACATATGTGACAGTCAAAGGCTAATAATGGGGACGGAAGGCGACAGAGCTTATTATACCACTTCTTTTCTTGCTGTTCGTCTCCTTGTCGGATAGCTGTTTGAAGTTTCTTCAGATTCTTCTGCCGATGGTCTAGCTGCAACTTGAGAAACCTTCTTCTGCAAAGGTCGCTTAACCATGAAATTCAACACAAAGTTCTATGATATCACTAATTAGACAAGAGAAATCTATGATCATCTCGTTTTCTACCTTGCCCTTCGATGATTGTGAAACAGGAGTATCCGGAGATGCAGCTTCAAAATTCTTTTTCTTAGCATCTGAGCGAGCTGATGATCTTCTTCCGCTGGAGTTAACAATCTTAGGTTCAACAATTGGCTTCTTCTTCGCCGTCCTTGGACTCATCTCTATGCCATTCTGTGATCTTGTCTTCTTGCTTGAATTTCCAATCTTTCTGTCATCTTCTGATATTTCATAGCTCTCCTGGTTTGATTCTTTCTCAAGAACCAGTTTCTTCAGTCTCGGTGGAGAAAGGTAATCTAAATCATGATCACTCTTATCCATCTTAACCCGGCTTCGTTTAACTGAACCCGTCAGAGCCCTACTAGTGGCTGGGGAAGATTCTTTAGCCCGAGGTGTTAGCTTGGCAGCCAGCTTTCCAAATGATGATTCTCCTCCAGATCCTTTTCTCTGGAGCTTTTTGTTTAAAGATGTCTTTAATGAATCTCTTTTCCCGGAAATCCAAGAAATGTCATAACCTTCCTCAGGATTCATCAAAGAATTGGGTTTCCGTCCTCTCTTCCCTGTAATTCCTAAATCTGTTTCTGCGTCTGTACTTTCAGACCGCACTTGCTGCAGACTCTGTTTCGACAAATTCGAATTGTTTCCGATTCTTACTTTGTCATTCTCATTGATTCGTCGAGCTCCATCTCTCGCAGCTCTCTTGGAACTACTTTTAGAACGAATCTCCTTGCGAGAATGACCCAAACCCAACTTGTCCTAAATCAAGCTAATTGGTTAAATAACACTGTCAAAATATGCTGAAACCCTACAATGAAGAAGCTCACCATATATGTTACCTCTATTGAATCACTTGGGGCTACATCTCTCCCCAACATCGTTTCAGCTCCCTGAAATATGAAAAAGATAGCTCGTAACGTATAGACTCATATGAGATTTGGAATTTGACATATAACTACTCAATCCACCTTCAAAACAAAGAGCTCAGGGTATCAAGAATACCTCATTTTCTTTGGTGTAAACTACATTGTGGACTTTAGGAGTGTCAAAAACAGTCTGGCATATGGACGAAACTACTGGAGAATACATATCCAAGCTGGTCCCTGAAGACTTCAAAGCTTCAATGATGTATGGTTTAAGTTTACGGGCACATCTATTAAGAACCTTCTCCACAAGACTCCAAGACATTGGTGAAACATTCTAAAACATGAAGTGAAGACAAATCAAATCCCAAGTTAGTTGACGACGAGAACTAAATTGAAACAGGAAAAAACCTTTACCTGGTTTTCCTTTTTGACACTAGCTAATAGAGTATCGAGCAAATCTGTGGATACTTCTTCGGTTTCATCTAATATTGTAATCATTATCATTTCCATCGAAGAAAACACCAAACGTGGATGATTAGATCTAATAGATGCACACAGCACACACACACACACACACACAAAAACCACTTCAGTATATGATCTAAAGAGTTTCTTACTTCTAAGATACTGTGAATTAGGTTTTGTATATCTCATCTACCTTATGATTTTC
Organism: Streptanthus diversifolius; assembly: GCA_039880935.1. NCBI lineage: Eukaryota > Viridiplantae > Streptophyta > Magnoliopsida > Brassicales > Brassicaceae > Streptanthus > Streptanthus diversifolius. The sequence goes on along the minus strand of JAXGFM010000015.1, from coordinate 340,119 downwards.
AAGAACATCCGAAACATTTGTAGAATGAGGTCATCGCACTCCAAGTCCAACATGACCAAGCAAGATCTGACTTTTGATACATTATCAAGAACAGACTCGGCTTTCCGATAGCTGCGAGAGGATGCATCAGCTAGTTTCTCAAAAGCTTCTATGGTCAACCTGAAGATTTCCTGTGATACCAAAGAAGCAGATTTAACAGAGCATTATACATACACACACACACACACACAGTGAGAGAGAGAGAGAGAGATGAAGAGGGTATTACTGGAATTTGATTTTTTATTCTACCTTCATCTGGTCATCACTGTAAGGGGCTTCTGGGGCAGTAATCCTCACGATTTCGGTTAAGCAGGACACAACTGAAACCCTAACATCAGAATCAGGGTGGCTTAAGAGGTCACTTGATACCAAAGCATTCTTCGAGGGAATTAGGGCATTTTGCATTGACAAGGGTTGATCTTGCTCCACATTTCTTAGCAGAGACTCAATTTCCTACGCATGAGAAATTGAAATTAGAGATTCAACAGAAACCTTGAAAAAGGTTTCGCCGCCTTCAACATAATCAACAAGTTCGATATCCCAGAAAACGCAGTGAATTCACCAGAAAGTATAAAAATTTCACAAAACAATAAACTAAAATCAACAATCAAGATTTCCTTATCGGCAAGAAAGAGAAACCCTAATCGCATTTCGTAAATCCAACCTAACAAAGGACGATTGCAGAGGAACAAAGACACGATTATGATGGAAAAATCAAAGAGAGACCGTACATCGAGAAGAGTAAGAAGCTCGTCGGTTGAAGAATGAGGGCTAAGAAGACTATTTCCAGTCTCGATGAGTGCTTCCGAGAGATCGTTCAATCCAACAATAGAAGCCATTTTTTCTTCTTCCCCAGAAATTCTCAAACTTCAAAACCCTAAAAAACAAAAAAACAACATCAAACTGTTTTTTACACCCAAAACACTGTAATATACGCAACGCTTGAAATCCTAAGAGTCAGAGCAATAAAAGGTGAGAGCTTTCGGGTGGTGGTTCTGACTTATAAGAAGTTAAGCGGTGTGCTAAACATGCAAAACAACTTATACAAACTCTAATTACAAACTTATAAATCTCAAAAGGCAAGTCAAAGAGGTATTTAAGGGAACATTTGTGGAAGTTTTGTTTTTTTGTTTTTTTTAAAAAAATTTATTTTCAATGAACATCTAGATTGTGTTGAATCATAAATTTGTTTCCATAATTGCTTCTTTATTTTTATTTTTAGACCTAGGCATAGAATGAAGTAAAGCTTTATACTACAATTTTTTTAAAAAAATCTCTGGTAAATGTAATTTGATTTTCCAAAAAGAAATTAATTCCACTTTTCTTTTTAGCACATAATACACACGTTCCCGCCTTCTTCCTCTTTGGTATTTATTTGATTACATAAAGTTTCTTACTTGTTACATGTTCTGTCTACAAAATCTCTGTATAAACGATCTCGATCTGACGATTTACTTGACCAATCTTAATCGAAAGAAAGCCAAACATGATTTCTAACAATGCCAAGACAACAAAACGTGAGCAAATCATGGGTCTTGGAAGAGTAGAGCCTAGATAACAACATCAAAACTTATGGTTCCAGACAATTCCTAGAGCAATCCTCGAAACTAAAAAGAGGCACACAAGAAGGAAAAAAAATAATCGATTACTGCATTTGACATTGGAATGATTTCTCATGCTATTTTAGTGAGATTCTAGATGCTTCTTGGCGATGTTTAGAGCACTTGTCTCCTATCCGTAATCCTGCAACAGGCCAAAACATTCTCATTCAATAACAGAAACCCACAAGTTCGATGACCAGACACAGAACTTGAGTCTCTACCAAGTTAAGGAGATTTGAGGATAAGGACTCTTTACCTTAATTACAACACAATAACATCCAACCACTTTCCTGGAATTGCCTTCGGAATCAATCTTGCAGAGCTGTAACCACATATATGTCATTAACTTTAAGACGAGCACACCAGCCCATTCACCAAGGGTCTTGGCACTTGGAACGGTAAGAAAATTGATGTTATGATCAGAACATAGAGGTTAACAAACAAGCTTGACATAAACAGGTTGGTTGCAGTCTTCAGCCAAAAGACATAGTTGAGCGACACGCGTCTCAATAAGCTTAGCACTTTCATGAAGACCTCTGGTCACAGCACCGTGAGCACGTGACTTCCTAAGAGTCAGCTCAAACGCAGTCATCAGATACATATCTTCTGGAATAGTAGTTGCCTCAGCAACAGGAGCAGCCTAATCGCTTCAAACAAAAAAATTACAGGACCCATTAGAAAGAAGCAACTACGAGTGGACTTCTTATAGGCCAAAGACACAGTGCAATAAACATGAACTTGGTCTAGTGAGTGGTGTGAGTTGTAATAGATTGAATAGGAACATTTACTATTGTGAATTTGTGAATCAAGAATTTTAAGGAATTTTCAAAGTTCTTCTCTTCACTTATGATCCTAATTTTCAAAGTTCAAAGTCTGGATCAATATGATTCTGTGTGATCATGCATTGCATTACCGGTATCTTCCTGGAAAGAGAGAGAGATTTAAGGAATATTTATTTGAATTTTTTTTTTATCTTTGTTTAGAGAGCAACCTGACCATTTTCAACACCTAATCCATACAAAACACCAGAATATTTATGCAAAGGACCAACGAAGAAATTCTCCTTAAGCTTTCTGAAAGTACAAGAGGTGAGTAAACTATCGGAACCAGCTTGGTGACAGATACCAACTCTCTCCACTTCCAGCAACTCCGCTAGCTTGTTCAGACCACCGTGAAGGCTGTTGCAGAACTTCATCAGGTGTTTTATGTCGTACACGGTCGGGAAATAAACGTTGATCAGCTCGAAGAAGCTTGTTTGTGAATCCGGCAGGTTTTGGCAAGTCAGGAGCTTCAGCAAGTATCCGAAATCGTACCCACTGTGAAACGTGACCCAATGCACGTTCTCGTTCAGCACGATCCCCGATGACATCAACAGCTCTGCGAATCTCTTGGACTCGATCCCTTCTTGTGTGTTTTTTGCAAAATCGATGCCTGACTGCTTAAGAAGGTCGATGGAATCCAGGGCGAAAATATCGGAATCGACATCGAACTCTCGGAAATTGAATTGCCAGATGCAATATTTGTCGGTTCCACAGGTTGGGAGGTTACCTTGTTCGTTGGAGAAGGTGAGGCCCAGCTGGATTATCTTGAGGATGTTGACGTTCATCTTTAGGGTTTCGTAGTGGTAATCGGCGTTCGATTTGAAGATTCCGACTGGTCGGACGACGATTCCGGGGAACTCCGTGTCCATGGCAACGTAAGGGAAATCGTCGACAACTTCTCGGATCAGATCCATCTCCTGCTGCAGGTTATCGTTCCAGACTTCGCGAATATGAATCGAATCGTCTTTCAGAAACAGAGACATATCTATAGATTACGAATCTAGGGAGCATCTGGATTGACGAAGATGATAGACGGTGGGAATCGAAAACCTAGAACGGATCTACACCTAGACCCGATCAGGTTTCATCAAATCTGCGATAAATCCAACACAAGATTCAATCAAACATTCAATTTCAACAAATCTGACATCTCTGCACCCAGAAATCGGAAATCTCGCAAAAATTGGCAGTCGCATATACATATACACATAATAACAAGGCGGTGGAATCGAACCTGGTAAGCAAAGTAGAAGTAGATGGAAGAGAAGGCGGCGATTGTCGTGGCTAGGGTTTCAGAGGATGTGGTGGTTTATAGAATGGGGGAATGGAAGGAAAATAAGTGATAATATTAAATCATTTTTTATCTTCTCCTCGTTTTTCTTTTATTTTTTTATTTTTACTTTTTTATTGTTTTTCTGCTCTTCTGAATCCGATTTTTTTTTGTTCTCCACAAGTTTTGTTGTTTCTGTTTTCTTATTAGGATCGCTCCCTTATTTTGTCACAATTTTGTTTACTACTTTTCCAAATCGCATTTTTTTTTATTTTTCTGCATTATTGCTAAAATAAAATCGATGGCTATAACAATTTTAAATAGGAGATTAATAAAAAAATATCCGCTATAATTTATATTTAACCTAGTAACAAAACTTATTAAAATATGGAATCTATTATTTTTACATTTCTAAAATGATGTAAACAGCGTAAGAATTATTTGGCATAATAAGTTATTACTTCTACATTTAAAGTCACTAAACTATGTTGATAAAAAAAAAAAAATGTAAATAGCATAAGATATTACTTCTTAAAATACAAGTCCCATCCGATGTTCAATAGATTGATCGGACTAAAGCGACCAGAGATCAACACCTTCAAGATCAAATTGAAAGGAATATCAATCTCGGTTCTTTGCCATTTCTCTCATTTACCTAAACTTCTAAAACTCTATTGAGTACAAAATTACAATATTTTCAGAGATTTCGAACTAACAAGAGGAGGGGTCAACAAAGGTTAACGCTTTTTAGGAAAATTCAAATATGATATGGTGAACACCGTTATTGAAAAAAATGAAACAAGAAGAGAGTTTTAGGAATTTTCAAGGCAAAATCTCTATCTATCTAACAACTAGCAACACTTGGATCAACTCTCACTCCACTTTTGATCTTCTCCATTTCATTATTCAGCACTTCCTTCACTTTGCTCTTTAGCTGCAAGCCATGTAAGGAAACAGAGCACTCAATACACACTCTTGCTTCTTTATCTTTGTTAAGGACATCAAATATATCTGTTAAGGTTTTTTCATACCCCACTAAGACCTTGTTCTGTTTTCACTGAAACATGAATTGATTCATCAGGTCCTGTTTCCCTGTACTTAATGATCTCCGCTTCATCGCTGCTTCTATCTTCCTTGGCATAGATCACCGGAGAGCCTCCCAGCAGATCGCATTTGGACACAACATCAATCCACAGGTAATCCTTAAACCTTTCTTTTATTTCTTTATAAATCCGAAACTGCAATGCCCTCAAAAAAAATACATAACTGAATCACCAAGCATTAATCAGACCCAATTATTTGGCTCATACTCATGTTTTGTCTTCTTCAGATCATTTACATAAAATAACGATGCCCATTTATGCATTCTTGTGCTTCCTTGGCAACAAGAATTTTTTTACCTGATCAGAAGGAGAAGTCCCACATTCTCCAGTTAGATCATGAACATACAGAACAGCGGTTGGAAGATGAGTGAGTACAGCAAGAGTTAGCTTCTCTAGATTATTCCTATCCTCTGTATTGACCCAAAAAACAACAACAACAATCAAAACTAATCAACTATCATAAAGTAATGCATCCACAAGAGATTTATGTAGCTAGACTTTACCATCACATCTCCTTAGAAGCCCAGGGGTGTCTGTTACCTGCAATGCGTTTCTGGATAATTAACAATCCAATCATGAGGATTGTGGTTAGACGAAACAAAACAAGTAACGTAACCTGAAATCGTTGGTAGTTCAAAATGACGTGGCCCATCAGAATCCCTCTGGTGGTGAAAGGATAATTGCAAATCTGACAAACCAAGAAAATCATGTAAGGAATAGACAATGAAAGTTATTATCAAAACTGTACGAAAATTGGGACATAAGGCAAACCTCAGGTTTCCCTGTTGATAGAATGCGGACCAACGATGATTTCCCGACGTTTGGTGCTCCGACAAGGCAAAGAGTTGGCATTTCCAAATCAACGACTGGCATAGCCCTCAAAACCTGCAAGACACTTAACTCTTTTTAAACAGTTCTGATAATTAAGTCAAAAGGGTCAAACCACTGGAAGAGAATAGCAAATGATTCATAGCAAAAAACCTTTGCTATGCTCAACAAATCATCAACAGCTCTTCCTTCTTGCTGGAAAACCAATTCAAGCTTCTCCACACCTTCGTTCAACCGGTCCTCTGCTTCTCGCTTTGACAATGCCTGCAAACAAAAGAAAAAAAAAAGCAAAAGATCTCATTTACTTTTCCTAAAGAATTATATGATAGAATAAGATGGAACAATGGGATTTTTAAGAAGCTTGTAACGCCTTTAGTGTTGCTGTACCAATCACATCTCAAATGAAAAATACAATATCTTTCTGACAGAATTGAGGAGTCTGACCTTAGCACAGAGAGATGCATGTTCCTTTCCAACAGATAGCACCTTCTTCCTCAGCGCATCAACTTTTCCCAACACCTAAGAAAAACTTAATTTATAAGCCAATGCTAGAATCAGTTGCAGGGTAATGCGACTGAATGACTTAGAGGGAATGCATAATAGATACCTCCTCATACTTTCCATCACCAAGTGTCAACTCAATAAGAGACCGCTCATACGGATGCAAAAGTCTCCTCCTAGGAAAACTTTCCATGTATCCTTTTAAAGGTAGAGCCAGTTCCTTCAACAAAAGAACAATTTCTGATTTGGTAAGACAATAATCATTTCCGAATTCCAATCGAACAAAGCGAAGGATGCAATGAACTTACTTTCATGAGTGCATCAAGCTGTTTGGCACCTCTATTTCTTTCTCGCTTTGCAATATTAGCTATGCCTGAGTGAGACAAAAATGGACACAGACTCAGTTAAAGAGTTTGAACAAAAGAAACAATAAGATAAAGGAATCAAGTACCTTTTGTTGGTTGGACTCTTTTCGACTTCCTGAGTGCAGAACAATATAAATCAATTGATGGCATCACCATGGGGAGTTTTTGAAAAGCACCCAAAGTTTCCTGCATTGGTGGCGGTTGTTTTTCCTGCAAACCAAACCCATATTTGTTTTGGCTAAGTCAAAACTATCCCCACGAATTGAAACCCAAAGCTCGACACTTGTATTCAAAGAAGATTATCTGGAGTAAACAAGGGCTCCAAAGGGGGAATTTTACCGGGGAGGTAGGGATCTCAATCTGCTTCTGAGTGATGTAGGAAGTGGGCAAGTAGCTTGAACGGACGACTGGAGAAACAGCCGTCTGGAGATCCCGACATTGACGCAAGGTTGGAGACCAGAACGTGGGAGACTTTTTAGTGGAGGCTGAACAAGAGTGAGAGAAGTAACGAAATCAAGGGAATGAAAACTCAAGGATTTGAGGAAGAGATTAAGTACCTGTCGAGAAAATGAAAGCTTGTAGACAAAGCTGTGGTGATTCTAAGAGACGCCATTGATTGGGAAACAAGCTCGACGCCAATTTCATCGTGTTTCTGAGTTAGAAAAAAAAAGGAAGCTTTAGACTCAATTCGGGTATATCAATCTAATCTAAAGTCCCTGCCTTGACTTTTTTCTGGAGAGCTTTGACGCCATCGTCATCATTTGCCATTGGCCCTAACGTTAACTTTTGTAAAGTTGCAGAAGAAATTAATCGCCGCAAACTCTACAGCCATAAGCCTTTAAAACTGAAATATCCGGCATAAATTACCCAAATTTGTTCTTCTCTGATGATTCAGTGAACAAATATCTTTTGCAGGGTTCACGAAATCGAGATTATTCATGTAAGTCCCATTATCAACTAGATACAATCTTGAGAGTGTTCCCAGTTACCACCATTCTCTCCTTTAGAGCAAAAGCTTCTTATCCTAGGAAGCTTCAATTGGGTCAAAAACCCGACCCGGTGCGACCCACAAGCCTCTGCCTCGAAGCATGTCAGCGTTTCCATATCACATTCTAAATCTAATTACTATCAGAACATATATTTTTGACTTCTTGTTTAAACATTATCTATTAAAATAAAAATGAAACTTAAACAGTAGCCATCAGAAAGGATTTTACAAATTGTAAATTCTCTCATTTATTCAAAATAAAATTTAAATCCTTTCTTTACTTGTATTATGATTAAAATTTGAAGAATTTTTTCTTTAAAAAGTTAGGTTTGCAAAATATGATTAAAAATTTTCAATCTATATTAAAAATGAAAAAATTGACATGAGGTTCAATTTATATAACCAAAAATATCATATATATGTATAATATATCTTTATATACAATTGGAAAAATAGATGTTTTATACACAAATACAGATCTATTTTTTTCCAGTCACATCTAAAATTATTTCTGCATCCATGTAAAAAACATATATTTATGAGATAAATATTATTAGAAAGATATGAGTTCCATCATAAACGCTAATATAAAACATCACGTCAATTATGCTAACCAAACAAATTGATAATTTTGAAGATTAGAAAGTAAAACAAGACAAAATAAGACTCAGCGACTACAGTGAAGTGAGCCAGCCATCTGATTTATTAATTAAAAAATTAGAAAATTAACAGTAAATAATATGGAATAAAGTTGACAAATTCGTGGTAGCCACGATTAGTGAGGGACAAAATTATTGGACCGGACTTTTGACCCAAAACAAAAAAATCGGCCCTACAACATTTCTATTTAGACTCCTCTCCTTTACTCTTTGATACATCCCCTTCAAAAATCATATCAATTATTTAATTATGTTCACTAACGTTGTTATTAACACACACATTAAATATTTCCTATTGTGAAGATATATATAGTAAGAATTGTGCATATAAAAGTAATTTAATTAGTAAAACCTGCGATGTGACGTCGGGCTTTAGAACAAACAGTCGCTTCACCATCTTTGAACGGTCCTGATTTGTTCCTCCACTCCCAACAATCCAATACCACTACACACAAGACATTTATATTTATATGATCATATCTAATTATTCAATTTTAGCACATATATACGATGACGCAATGTGATTTTAACTTTAAGGGAATGGACGAAGTTTAAATGGTATTCTTAGTCCTATGAGGTATAATTTCTTCGGATGTATAGACCTATAGTTACACAATGGTAGTAATAGTGCAAAACACTATATTACATAGTTGCAAATTTGACTGTTAATGACGAAATATGGGAGAGATAAATTAAATGTAAGTAGAAACATACAAATATGATTCAGTCAAATAAAGATAGCAACCCACTCACTCCATCCTCATTCCAAACCAAATATCAATCATTTCTTTTGGATCCATCACTCATAAGTCAATATTCTCCTATAAGTACCCTACACATCCTCTTCATCTATCTACTACACAACAATCACAAAACATATTTATATTCTCAAAGATCCCATCTCTCTTTCTCTGGAATATGGAACACGAAGAAATTCCATCAATGCCCTCAACGCCGGCGACAACACCGGGGACTCCAGGAGCACCGCTCTTTGGAGGTTTTGAAGGGAAGAAGAATGGACATAATGGTAAATACACACCAAACTCACTTCTAAAGAGCTGCAAATGTTTCAGTGTTGACAATGAATGGGCTCTTGAAGATGGAAGACTCCCACCAGTCTCTTGCGCTCTCGCTCCTCCTAACGTCTCCCTCTATCGTAAGGTATACATACATACACACTAAACTTGTTAACCAAAGATGCATTCATTTTGACCATTATATATGTACAGTTGGGAGCTGAGTTTGTTGGGACACTGATACTGATATTCGCCGGAACAGCCACGGCAATTGTGAATCAAAAGACCGATGGAGCTGTGACACTTATCGGCTGTGCCGCCTCTGCTGGTCTGGCGGTTATGATCGTTATATTGTCGACCGGTCATATCTCCGGGGCACATCTCAATCCGGCTGTCACCATTGCATTTGCTGCTCTTAAACACTTCCCTTGGAAACACGTCAGTACTTTAATTTCATTTCTGGATAGATCTTACTAAGACCCACATGAATTTATAGACATGCACATGCACATGCACATGCACCTTCAATTAAATATAGGTTAATCAAGATAAAAGCAAAATAAAATCTGATAATTTAAAGTGATTTTTTTAAAAAAATGGAATGTTGTTTTTGTTTGTGTCTAAATAATTCACTGTTTATAAAATCTAAGTGTAAAAATATTAGGTGCCGGTGTATATCGGAGCGCAGGTGATGGCGTCGGTGTGTGCAGCGTTTACACTGAAAGCAGTGTTTGAACCAACGATGCGCGGTGGCGTGACGGTGCCCACGGTGGCTCTCAGCCAAGCTTTCGCTTTGGAGTTCATTATCAGCTTCAACCTTATGTTTGTTGTCACTGCCGTCGCCACCGACACTAGAGCTGTAAATTTACAATAACAATAAATTTAATAATAATAATAAAAAAACATTTGAAACACTTGTTTGTGTCTGATAAAATATTCACAAATTAAAGGTGGGAGAGTTGGCGGGAATAGCGGTAGGAGCAACGGTCATGCTTAACATACTCATAGCTGGGTAAATCATTCACTAAATATATCTAAATCACGATTTGTCTTCTTCTTTCTAATTTTTATAGATATAATTATGTTTTCTTGATTATGATCAACAGACCTGCAACTTCTGCTTCGATGAATCCTGTAAGAACACTAGGTCCAGCCATAGCTGCGAACAATTACAGAGGCATTTGGGTTTACCTTACTGCCCCAATTCTTGGAGCGTTGATTGGAGCAGGAACATACACGATCGTGAAGCTGCCGGAGGAGGACGACGCACCCAAGGATAAGAGGAGCTTCAGAAGATGATCGATGATAAAGGACTTGAGATCTATCTGCTATTGTACTCTGTTTAAATCACATACATATGTGTATAAATATATAACGGTATAAAATTACGAATGCTTTTCTTTTTTTTCTTTTTAATCAAAATTGCAATATCGTTTTTTAGAGTGGATGGTTTCTAGCCTCATACAGATTCTTTTTATGGAAATTATAGTAAGTAGCTGGCGATTCCATCGATTGGTGCTGGCTTCTTCTAATTCATTTTCTTGATGAGATCGTTGATCTTGTCTTCACGGTTTCCAGTATCACCGCCATCGCTGAAAACTTGTTTCTTCCCGTGCAAGACACCGGCCTCAGGCTTGTTGAGTTTCAAGGGTCCCAAAAATCTCATAACTTCTCTGAAATGAACACCAACCCTTGCTATCTCATTCACAAGGTCTTCTATGCAAAAGATTTCGTGTTCTCCTAAAGCCTACGGTAAACACACGTTAAGAAATGATTAAGAACAGCATGGTCATTATCTGGAATAAGATCTCATCAACTTTGAATAGGAAACTACTTTTACCTGTTCGATTATGTTGTTGTCGGTAAGAGGAACAGGATTGCCCTCTATTATTGTGTATCCCTTTTTGAATATGAGGTCCTTAACGCTCTTATCACTCGGGTATCTTCAAAAATCGCAAACATTGGTCAGAGAGCTCATAAAAGAATCAATCAAGCAACAGCATAGAAAATAGAATGTTCACGATTGAAAGATGATTTTCTTTTAAGTACCCATAAGTGACGTAAGGTTGCACTTTCAGAAGCTTTTGAAACAAACTGTCAGTTGCTTTGGCAAATACACCAGTAAAAGTGCTCCTTAGTTGCAAACTGTTAAGAACCTTCTTGGTCTTTGGGTGCATATCATTCTTGCTGGTTACCAGAAAGTAAAGGGGAGGGATGATGAGGACACTCTCGCAGAGATAAAGACCACAAATACCAAGGGGAAATATAAAACCATTGGAGATTATCAATTACCCTTGTATGCGTATAATAAAAACAAGGTTTGAATTTATCGGTGGAGGAGATGCCTTTGGCCTCTTAACCCTTTGTTTCATCCGGATAAGATCTACTTCCTATACGAACAATAAACAGTCAGATCACACAGAATTATGCAGTACAAACAAAACAAACAACAAGTCGTAATCACAATCTTGTAGACTAGGGAGAAATCTCAAATGAGAAACACATTTGACATGTAAAACAATTACAGTCTAAGAGACTCCATTTAAAGCAACGATAGGCCTTTAATATGCAGGTATTATTAGTTAAATGCAAAGCGAGTTGAAACCACAATCTAGAGGTGACTAGATTCGGACAAACCTGAATCATGCAATGGATTACAAAACAAGTTCTACTAAGATGTAGACAAGTCTAGAAGCAAAATCAGAACTTAAGGTAAAATTAATGGACACCAACTAAATTGAGTCGTACCTTAGCCCTGAACTCTAACACAAAATCTTCTGGCCGTTTGATATCAGCAACTTTCTTCTTCTTCTTGCCGAAATTTCCAAGCTCAAGTTGCTTCTTCCTGATAAAGGCAAGCTCATCCCTGTTCTTCCTCTTCTTAAGTATAACCTCTGGTATGTAGTCCAACCCCTTAGCTTCTTCTACAGCCATTACCTTAGCTTCTTCTACAGCCGTTACCTTAGATTCTTCTACAGCCATTACCTTAGCTTCTTCTTCAGCCATTACCTACTTCTGATCAATTCCTAGAAAACAAACAGAAACAGAACTAAACCCTAGAAGTGAGGCTAGAGAGACAAAACAAAAGCAACACGAAGAACTGGAAGCTAAACGAGAGAAATAAGGATAAGGAAAACAAAAAGTACCGGTGGCGACGAAGCAAATGAACGGCGGCTGAAGAAATTCGAAGTTATTTGGGGGCAATATCGTAGTTGGTACAATAATGGCCGAGAACCCGATTGAGATTCTAGGGTTTATCAACTTAAATTCTCTCTGTTTATTAACAACTTTACCACCAGACCTAATCACAGAAACCTATACAATCTAGGCTCTAAGCCCACCAAATATGGGCTAATGGGCCTCGTAGACGGCGAAGTTGCTTATGGTTAATTAGATGGTAATTTTGATTACTAAGTATGCAGCTTGGACCATATATTTTTGGTGTGAAGCTTGGACCGACAAGGTAATCTGGGAGGAGATATACTGTCGAAATTGATTAGACAAACCAAAAATAAAAACAAAATGCATCACCTCACAAGTCACTACGATGTAAAGCAAAAATATGTCCCTTTGAAACTAAAGCTGGATGATTTATATTTTTTCCAGTAGATAATGGTTTTTAATCAATAATAAATGTTGGGGAATCATATGTTGGTGACAAGATCACATTTGGTCGGACGTATTAAAAATTGAACCGGTATGACTACTTTTCGTAATTTGATTTTCTTACGATACACTATATAAAAGATCGCAAATTATATGTTGTTTTTTTAATAACAAGGACATTGTAATCTCAACCATTTCCCCGCCAAAAATAACATTTTATGTATAAAGTAGTGTTTATAAATTGCAGAACACAGATATATAAGAATTCAAATGCATTTTACATATTATCAAGTGAGGTTGTACGTTACCTTATTATAAAACGATCATATATACCTTCATATATTTACGTGTGTATATAAAATCATATATCTTTTTTGTTAGTTTATTCATACCGACAATTAAAAATAATCATATCTAAACAAAACATAAATGTGTCTGCAAAATATATGCAACCTTATTTTGGTGGATAAACTACAAATTCAGCTTAAACCAAAAAAAAAACACAAAAATGAATTATTTAACGGTTTAGTTGACTCATGGCAATAGTGTTTTTGTAAGTTAAAGAGAAGGAAAATATAATAAACAATGATTAATAACATTTTTTATGTGAGGTGGATGTGTATGGTTTTTCAGTTTTGGACATTCAATGGATTTAAAAAAAAAAAAAAAAAAATTAGAAAGGAAAGGGATTGTCGGGGAGATTTAATTGGCTTCATAATCCTTTTCCAAACTGCTAACTTACCTAACACTTAAACAAATAAAGACAGCTTCTTCATTTAGGGTTTTGAATCTAACGTCTCACCTAAACCCTAAATAAATGGGAGTAAGTACATACGGTGTATATATATATGTTCATAATTCTGAAAAACAAAAAAAACGTTTTTCAACGAATAGACGATAAGAATATTACCAAAATAAAAAAGAGGTGACAACAAAGACAAACTCATTTCATTAAGATAGAGCTACTGATAGCATTTAATACTTATGTATAACATGAAATCATCATGAACACTCATTAGTCATGTTCCCAAAATCAGATAATTACAACATTAATTTACCTTCTTTTTTTTCAAGTGTCCACTACTATACAATTACATGTGTGGGCTCTGTAGCTCTAGGTCAGATTGCACACATCAAAAGTGTCCTTTTTTCTTTAAACATCATTCAATTTTTCAAAAAGGTCACATGTCCGTCCAATTCCATAAATAGAACTCACACTTTCACTCCCACGACCACATCACTTCACATTTTATATCCAAAATTTTACTTTCATTCTCTTTAGGCTATATACACAAGATATACATGGATCCTTCCAACAAAGGAGATCAAGAAATGTTAACAATCAAGAAACGAGGTCATCAAGATCTTGAGTTAGGTTTGACCCTTTTGCCACGTGGTACGACTTCATCAGAACTCAATCTCATCGATTCTTTAAAAAACAGCTCATCATCGCCTTCTCATCATCATCACAATCATCAAGAACATTTGGAAGATCCGAGAGTGTTCTCGTGCAACTATTGTCAAAGAAAGTTCTATAGCTCACAAGCACTAGGCGGCCACCAAAACGCTCATAAACGCGAACGGACCTTAGCCAAACGCGGACAGTACTACCAGATGAGTCTCCCCTCCTCTCCTTCTTCAGCGTTCGCGTTTGGCCACCGTTCAGTCAGCAGAATCGCAAGCATGGCATCGTTACCGTTACATGGCTCGCAGAATAACATATCAACGCTAGGGATTCAAGCTCATTCAACGATCCATAATCCCTTTTTAGGAAGACAAACAGCGAGTTTAAGTCATGTTTTCAAACAGAGCATTCACCAGAAATCGGGCATCGGAAAGATGTTGCCGGAGAAATTTCACCTTGAAGTCACCGGCAGTAATAACGGAAATATTATTGCTCCTAAGTTGGAGAGGATTGGACATTTCAAGAGCAAGCAAGAAGATAACAATCAGTTTAAGAAGATTGACTTGACTCTTAAGCTATGATCTCTTAATTGTCATCTTTTTTTTTTTTTTTAATTACTATAACTTTTTCGGTTTTTTACTATCTTCTAATTCTTATCTTTGCTTAATATAATGATTGACTGCAGGATGTTGTACTTAATTAATTAAGTACAATACTTGAGTTCTATGTTAAGCATATGCAGTACAATACTCATACCTTGTACTAAATTTGATTACAATGTTAGGTATTCGATATATAATGTTAGGCTGGTGTAACTAATTTTTTTATTAGGCTGGTGTAACTATTGTAATAAAATATATGGATATCACATGTATAACACATATATCATATTCACAGCAAATAATATGCCATCTATTAAATTTCAAGTGAAATTAACCCTACATAATAAATGTGTGTATCCAAAAATGATGGAATTACAAAAATATTGTGGCGTAGAATCATTTAAAACATCTTCATTGCAAGTTTCTAGTTGAATATCTCAACAAATAATATAATGAAAATACTAATTAAATAATGAGAAACTATTGGAATAGAATTCTCAAATTTTAAAATACTTATATATTTTTATATTAATATTTTTATTTTTATCAATTTTTGAAAACCTTACATGAGAAACTAACAACGAAGGTGCTCTAAAAGCAACAAAATATGTCCTACTATACGTTATACGCATTATTGCCCACTAAATTGTCACCGATTTATTAGGCGTGAACTGACTTTAGTCAATCAATATGAATAATATATATATATATATTTTCTATATAAATTATGTATAAAAAGTTATAGTCTAGGGGAGGATTTTATATATTTAAATGACAAAAATAAATCGGGGTAAACAAGATTTTACGTTTTTTAAAAGAATAGAATATACTAATATAGAGTGGATACAATGTGATTATCGAAGAGAGGTCCTACATGTAGTTAAAAGAAACAGACATTAATCTAAAAGTGAAGAGTTCTTCGTCAGAGGTTGTTGTTTTCATCGCCATGTGACTATTAAAGTTAAATTTTGATGGTCCTTTTTAATCTAATCTTGTCACGTCACTATTATTATTTCACAATTTAATCACCATTACATAAAATAAAAGTTTAGTATAATTTATGATAACAATTGCCAACTCAGAAAAAAATTATATGCATTATTGCATATGTTTGTTATAATTACATTTGTTACTTGACATTTCACGATTTATCTAGCTTTTGGAATGATATGTGACCATGTGGGTGAGAGGGATCTATTAGAGAAAATTAATGATAATCTTGGATTTACTGAATTATAACCTAAAGATTCTGTGAAGTTTGCTTTGGGTGGGGTTCGTATCAAGTTGATGTTTACATTAAAGTTATAATTATATAATAATGCTAATCATTGCAATAAACAATCAATATTTTCCACGAATCAAGATGTTAACGATGCGGAAATGATGTTGTTATGCACCATAATTACCTCACTAATCCCTCGCATTATCTTAATACGTCACATCGATTAAGATTTTTATGTAGATACCAAAATCATATTTCACAGTGGAAAAAGATCCAATATTCTCTAGACAATGACGTTTTCATTCTCGCTACACGGAAGCTTTTTAGATGCTTAGTTAACTTTTTTTACATATGATTTTTTTGTTCATCATAATATAATGTCAGTGATTAACATCACATAGAGATAATTCGACCAAAAAATAGAAAACTTTTATAATTAATGAATTCAGCTAGCTTGTCCCTTTAACTTCTGGTGTTTCACTGTAAATCCACATTAAAAAGGTAAAAAAGTCATTACAACATATTCAAGGAGTTACTCCTCTGTTAAGGAACACTAGAATTGGTTTGTAAGTCACCAATCAGACAGAAGTGTTAGCTAGCAAGTTCCTACCCGAGAAGTTATCATTCTACAAGCTTAACTTTCTAACGCACTTCAATCTCCATTTCTGGTAAGAAACAGGGCTAACAAGAAACAACACAAACATGTATTTCTGAAATTATGTTGTATATGTGACTGTTCATGATCAGAGCTATGCATCTGGGAGTAGTTTTTTTACACAATCTGTAAGCTAAGAACCCAGCCAACAAAAAAGAAATCAAAGAGAGTCATACACACCCGCATTTATGAGGAATCAAACTGTGGAAAAGCCGAATACTTTTACTGCAGACTAATGTCTATTTCAGCTCGACATGAGATTTAACGCTTTCCATCCATCTAACGTACTCGCCTTTACCTTTGTTCTTCATATAACGATGCAAGAAAACAGAAAGCTCGTCACTTATACCTCTTTCCCCTAAAAATTGATAAAGAGCGTCTTGGAGCTCATCATCCAATTCCCTGCAATCACCAGAGGCAAACACGATAACTACACCTTTTTTCAAATCAATCCTACTCAGCGTACTCAAACTCTGGTCCACTGTAGGAAGACGGCGAATTGTGGGTGCCTTTACGAATGCAGAGCTTCGATATCTCTATGGTATCTGGCCAAGCAGAGCACATGATCTCCAAGGATTCACCAGCACCGCCCTTAGAGATGTTGACAATGAAAGTGATGTGAAGAACAGATTCAGGTTCAGTTCTGGTGGATTTTGACGTCGGAACTGATCTATCAAACATTGTTGCTTCGATTTTGATGTCTTCTTTATCCCCAAATTTCCTTTTTAAGCTAATCCACTGCTCTCCAGGCCGTTCGTCCACAGTGAATGGACCAAAACTGCTCGGAGGCTGCGAATATGTACAATCAAAGTGTTCAAAATTAACCAACGTAGAAAACATAAATATCAGAAGATGGGAGCCAAATTTCATGTTAAAGGCATAGTAGCTCAATAAGACAACCCAGAAAGTTTCTCTTTCAACCCCCAAACTAGAGAGGTCAACTGAGAGAAGTAAACATGTTCTTCATTACTAATCCAATAGTTTACAAATTGTATCAACATAAATTTCTCAGATCACATCCCGATAATTCCTATGCCATGAAAATCAAATCATTCATACGGCTATTCCAAAATCAGATTCCAGGAAGGCTTAAAGTATGTAGCTTTTTGCAATTAATAGACAACCAAAAAAGGTCTTCACAAATAAAAAATCGGGAAAATGATTCATAGAATACCTGAAGAGGAGGCGAGTGATCGAGTTCGTACTCGATCTCATTACGAATTAGTCGGCAAATGTTTCCTGGAAAGCTGATTTCTGCATTTCTGAGACTAAACTCCCCGAGCTTAGACATCTCCGACTAATTAAAAATTTAGGATTTTGATTCGAGGGTAAACCGAATTTAGGGTTCCGGTACGCAATCGAAGGGGACGAACCAGAAAAGACTGTTCTTCTCAGACATCTGACGAATCGAGCCATCGACAGAGATGAAGCGCAGAGAAGTAATTGTGACGACGATTGGGGTTTTTTCCCGCATTAGAGTTTTAACTGTTTTAAGAAGTTCCATCGTACGGCTAATCGTGCGTTCTAGTTTCGGTGTAAGCTAATCTACACCGTTAATAGGGATGAACAAAAGTCGTTATCTTTAATATTGATCTCATTTGCAAATGATTCAACCTATGACCTTTTTATAATTAACCAAAAAAAAAAAGAGTAATTTTTTTTGGCGGCAAATATGATCTTCCTTGTGGTATACAGTTTGAGTGCGATCACTTTTTTCCTTTTCTCTCTCATTTCTTTCACGTTTCAATGGCGACCGAGTACGAGCGCAAAAGATTGGAGAACATCAGACGGAAGGATGAGATGATGGCGGCTCTCAATGTCCATGCCAAAGCTTCTATTCTCTCTGCCGCAACCAAACGCCCTCGAGACGAGTCTAAAATCATTTAAGAAGAAGAAGCAAAACAAGCCTGAAACGCCCATTGTTCTACGGAAGTCTCTACGCACCAGAGGTTTTCAGATTATCCCAAACGTATGGCTCCTCCTCCCTACAACGCATCGCCTCCCCAGAAAATCACCGGCTCGTTTATTGGCTCATCTGCCCTTGGACGCGGCTTATGATGGAGAGGGTTCTCATAAAAAATTCGTTGAGACTTATTGCGAGAAAATCGATGGTTAATGGAGAAATTGGGACGGTTTAAGGATGATTATGATGATTCTCCTATGGTTCCTAGACATTGTAGCACTAGGAGGAGTTCTTCTCGCCTGTCTAAAGTTGTTGTCAAAAAGGAAGAGTCAGTTTCATCTGGTGATTATGTGGAGAAGAAAGTTACTGCGAAAAAAGTCTCGTGTAGGAAAATTGGATGAAGGGTCTGTTAAGGATGAGAATGATGAGCAAAGCTTATACTTCTTTGAGGGATATGGAACGTTGAATACATGGGACCTCCGAGCAGGAAAGTCATTTTTCCATTGGGATTTACATGAACACAGGATAAACTCTATATCCCCATGTTATGGCTACAAGTTCCACAGATGGGACTGCTTTGCCTTTGAGACTTGAGAAGCATGGGAGCAACAAACCAAACACATGAAGGACTGTGAATCATTCTAAGGCCGAGCACTCACTGAGGTCTAGGCGAATCCACATTTGCTCGATTCTCCCCTGGTTTGTGTACATTGTCCTTGTGTTCCTTGCTCGGTTTCGATTGTTCTTTTGGTGGGAGTTTAATAGATTGATCTCCTTGGGTTTTGGTTGGAGCATTCCCTGAATGTTTCTTTGTTTCCAGAACAATCTCTTTTATTGTCTCTTCGATTTTTCCCAGTCTCTTTTTCATCTCCATTAGCTCTTCCTGAGACTTGGTTGCTGCTTCTTCTTCTACCGCCTTCTTTTCAGCTTCTTCTTTCTCTTTCTTTTCTTCTTCTTTCCTGCTCTTCTCTCCAAGTTCCTGAAAACAAGTCGAGGCATATGCTCAGAAAATATAAGCACCATTGGCCAGAATGATAGACATAGAGGACAAACATGAAGACATGACTCAGTTCTCTCAGAAATACTCAAAGCAGTTTGATAATGAACAAGAATGAAAACTCACTGCGTCCATGATCTTCATTCGATGGCGAGCATATTGAGCAACCAGATACACAGCTGTTAGAAGAAAAACAATAGCCATTCAAACAAGTAACATTGAGATGTTTGACAGAAAACATTGAACAGAAGACGTAGGAGAGAAATTGAAGGGGGTGAATCGAAATACCTACAGAAGGCAAGCAGACGATAATGAATTGCACCACATGCCAGTCAAGCCTAACACAAAGTAAAACCCAGATGAAGCATACTAACCATCACAAGAGATACTTTTAGAAACGCCAACTAGATAACAGCAGCAACAGTTGAAAACGATGTTCAAGTGATCTTTCTACTTGTTTGAACCTAAAGAAGCTAACATTCGCAGTTCTAAATTTCTGAGCTTATGTCACATTACATTTCCGAATTGCAGAATTTGGTTCATAGTTGAGAAGCCGATATGTGCAGATAAGAAAAGGGAAAACAGTAATAACTTGTGATAGTTGCAGAAACTACAAT
Organism: Streptanthus diversifolius; assembly: GCA_039880935.1. Classification (NCBI taxonomy): domain Eukaryota; kingdom Viridiplantae; phylum Streptophyta; class Magnoliopsida; order Brassicales; family Brassicaceae; genus Streptanthus; species Streptanthus diversifolius. The sequence continues at coordinate 319,921 of JAXGFM010000015.1, read as the reverse complement.
AAAGACATGATCGAAGAGAAAATCCATCAAAAGAAGTCGCCACTAATTCTAGAGCATAAACCCTTAAAACCCAAAACTCCAGGCAGAGAAATTACCCAAATTTAGCCTTCTTCGGTGGTTCAGTGAACAAGATCTTCGCAGCGGTCATGAAATCGAGCTTATCAAGTTTTTTGTACGTCTCATCGTAGCGAGAAACAACACTAGATTCAGTCTCGCTGTACTGAGCAACACTAGATTCTGTCTTCTCGGATTTGTTCCCACCATTCTCTCCTTTAGTGCAGAGACGTCGAATCCTGTAGTGTTTCAACCGGGTCGACAATCCGACCCACGAGCCTCTGCAGCGAAGCATCCTGATTTTCTCCCGGTGACAGCTCCACTACGAAGGACTCTGCAACTCGCGCGTTCTCCACACACAAACCAGCGTTTCAAAACGCACCACTGAGGCTAGTGGGTTTCCGGGTGACCCTAATCGGACCAGGTCACGGCCCATCGGTCCAATAGGATTTTTTAAAAATATATAAACCGGGTTTCCTTTTTAAGACTCTTTTGGACCTTAATGAAGTTGTGATCTGATTTTTAATCAAGGCTTAATAATAAAATTAGCAGGGTAATGACACACTTGAATCAAATTTGGTATCTTTGTCAACAAATTTTAGTTTCCATTAATTTTTCAGTGGTCTCTTTCACTTTGACCTTTTCCAGCTCTGGTGACTATTTGTGAGCTAAGATGTGGACCTCTTTCTCCATTTTTTTTTATAATTAGTTTTAATTATTATATTATGCCTCAAAAGAAACATATTTTTTTTTGCATTTAACCAAGGCAAATTAGTGGCAGGCCTCTAATATTTCATATTTTCAATATAGAAAGTTGAACTTTTCATACAACTCGTAACTCTTTAAGTTTTTTTTTTTTCAACCTCTTTAAGTTTATTGTCTTTACGACATCTTACACATTATTATATAGTTTTTTATCTTTTAAATATAGTCTGCTGTCCAAAAAATATATATGCTTTAAACACAAATTGATTACCTTAAGAATATAGTACATTTTTATTGGCACTACAATCAATAAACACACATCGATTTATGATTAGTAGTATAATTTTTCGCCAAAAATGTTATTTTCCACAAACAAAAATGGTTTACTGTACTATCATACTATGCATCATAATTAGCCGCACCACTTGCACATATTAATTTTAATTGATTACTTCAATTTAAGTCAATTGAAAAGAAAAAGATGGTCTCGAGACAAAAGTTGAGGCAAAGATAAGGAATATTAAGCTTTATATTGGACCCCATAATAAAATGTGAATTATAAAAGCATACCGCCAATATTAATTTAAATTTCGTAGGCATTTAATTTATAAAACCACAGAATTTAACGATTCTTGTAGTGCTGAGACGTAAAGGTAGTTAAGTGAATCGTGATGGTCGTTTATGAAAAAATCATAAAGAAAATAAATAAATTCCTATAATTAATTATGGAAGTATATGATCAGGCATTTAATTAATTCTAAGATTCAGAAGTAATTAATTAAGGTAAACCAAGTCTTTTCTTCTTCTTCTTCTTCTTCTTCTTCTTCAACTTTTTTTAATCCAAAAGGGAAACATAATTGACATGGGAAATCTCAAAAGACAAATGGTTGGCATTTTCTGTAATTTATGTTAAACTGAAAAGGGTAAATTGTCATCAACTCGGATAGTTTATATAGAACCAGTCATCTTCCATCGGAAGAACTTCCGTCCGGCCACTCCCTGCCGCCGGCGATACTCTCTCTTCTCTCTCTCTTTTTCTCCGGCGGTCAGAGAAATTAGAGGAATGGCGGAGTCATCTGACTGATAAATCTTGACTCGTAAGCGTTAAACCTTGAACAGAAAGAGGAGGAAGAATTTGAAAGAAAGGAAAATGCTTTGCCGGAAAAACTCAAGCTTTGTGGATAGAGGAAATGTTCCGGTTTATCTCAATGTCTACGATCTAACTCCCATCAATGGCTACGCTTACTGGCTTGGTCTTGGCGTTTACCATTCCGGAGTTGAAGGTTCGTCTTGGAGATTCTTGGCTTCTTTTTTCTTTTTTTGATTGGGTGTTCACGTTTTAGATCTACATTCAATATTACAGATAATATCAATTAAGATCGGATTTTCTTGGGATTTGAATTTGATTAATCGTTTATACTTCAAAATGTTGGACCTCAGTTTTCACAGAGAGTCATGGAACATGAATTTGTGTTGCAAATAATCTTTTATTATTTTCTCTTAAAGAATTTAGCTTCAAAATATTTTTTGCTTTTGTATTTTTGGAATATAGTTCATGGTATAGAGTATGCATTTGGAGCTCATGAATATCCAAGTACCGGAATTTTCGAAGGGGAACCGAAGCAATGCGAAGGATTTACGTTTAGGAAATCGATTTTGATAGGTAAAACGGATCTTGGGCCTTTGGAAGTAAGAGCTACAATGGAGCAACTTGCAGACAAGTACAAAGGAAGTTCTTACAATCTCATCACTAAGAACTGCAACCATTTCTGCGATGAAACTTGTATTAAGTTAACTGGGAACCCAATTCCTAGTTGGGTTAACCGTCTTGCAAGAATCGGTAAAATCTCTGGTAACTCCCCCTGAATCATTCATGGTGTTTTTGATTGAAGACGTTAGAGACATAATCAAAACAAGTTAGCAGATGTGTTTGCAAGTGCGTATAGTGATGCTAATATTCACTATAAAGTCCTTAGCTTTTGGTTACATGTAGATTACGGGGATGGTTAAGTTACTGAACAATAAACATGCTTCAAGATTATAATGTACTTTGAGTAAAACGAGTTTAGCTTCAAGGATTATCGATAGAACAGCTCCGAGATTAGAATGTGCTCTAAATTTGGCATGAAATTTTCTTCTTTTTATCTTGGGGTTGGTTTGAAAGTTTCCATCTTTATGCTTGAGTACCAAGTTCAGCTTCTGGGTACGTTTTCTGATCGATACGAACAGCTTGGAAGCTAAAATATGACTTGGGTTTAGCTTAAAGTTTCCATCTTTAGGTATTTTGAACATTCTGGAACGGACTCTGTTTCTGTGCTCTGAAGTTGAATTGCTGTGTGTTAAATTTAGGATTCATGTGCAACTGTGTGCTTCCTGCGACCATAAACGCGACCAAGCTTGGGAATAATCGAATCAATCAAGACAAATCATGTGAAACAGAAACTGAGAAGAAGAAACTGAGGAGTGGATCGAGCAGAGAGAGGTCTACGATTGATACTCCTTCATCATCATCTTCGTCTCCTTCAGTTCAAGTTCGAGGTCGAAGCAGGCAAAGGCGTCCTCGTGCTATGCAACCTTCATCGCCATTGATTCTCGGATCTTCGCCGTTTGACCATAAATAAAATTTGGAAAAACCAAATTTGGCTTTGTTGTTATAAATCCATTTGTAATCTCTTCTTTTCTATTTCTTTTTCTTTTCACCTAATTGCGATTGTGCTTTGTAATTTTGTTAATATGCAAACTTTTTTTGTTTTCTCTTTTACATTTTCGTTTCAGTTTTGGGATATAATTTTTACACAATTATATATCAAAAATCCACTCTCAGTAAACATTAAGGAAAAATAAAAAGTATAGAAGAATAAATCTACTGACTTGCATTTAATGAGACTAAAGAAGAATATATTCCATAAACTTTATAGACTGATATATCGCTTTCGGCAGTATCTATTTTAGAAATCAATTATCATTTGCAAACACCAAAGCTTAAGATAAGAGCATAAATACATGAATTTTAGAACTCATACTATTTATATCGCAAGCATTATCTGTTCATGAAGGGTAACAATAATCAAATTTTATTGTGATTGTGAAAAATGGAGGGAGGCTTTGAAGCTAGAGAGACGAATATGGAAACTCTCATGCTTGTTTTTCGCGCATCCATTCAAAAAAGTTGTCGAGAATCAATGGCCACGCAAGTTCTAGATTGTAGTTGGTCATGTCCGGGAAACTTATCTGTAATGTAAGAAAAAAAAAACAATTCACATGGATTTTAGATGCAAAGAACATTTGGTTGAAGAAGATGGCCATCGAGGAGGAGGAATCATAGAACTATGGAACGTACCTCATTGCAGAATCGATAAAATCCCATCCATTGGTCCATGTTGATGACTTAGTAATCATTTTGGATCTGTTCATAAAGGGATGATATGATTTACAAACTGATGAACACTTTGAAAGATAAGACGATCTTTGGAGCCAAACCTTTAGGTAGTCGACAAGGTAGTCAACCTGGGCACGGGAATGTTGATCCTAAGACCATATCTATGAGTTGACAAATAGTCTCAATGTCGATACTCTTTTGTTTTTTCTTCTGGATGGATAATAATAATAATAATAATGACTATATTAAAGGTCACACAAGCACAGCAAGTGAAACACACAAATCATATAATTTCATGTTCATAAAGCAGTAGATGATTTACCTGTCAAACAATACCGGAAGGCATAAACATAGAAATCTGCAAAATTCAATGGCTTTATGACCTGAAATAACGAAGAAACATTAACGCAATTCAATCTTTAGGATATCCAGAAGATGCTAATCAATGTGAAAACATTAAAAAAAAAAAAAACAGATCAAGCATGATGAAAACCTCTTTCTCGAGCTCTGGAAGGGCTTTCTTCAATTTTTTGATCGTGTCAACCCTTAACGCCTTGAGTGCTCTTTGCCTATAGGTGTAAAGGGAGTTAAGATCATACAATAAGTAAAACCAAGAAGCTAATTTCAAATGAGAACAATTCTATTACCTTTGTGAAGTAACCTTGTCTTTCAGCCTTCATTTTCCTGTAAGAAGCGAGTTGAAAAAAAGGCATTAAGGATATGCAGTTGTGCTCGGAACCAAGAGTTATATATACATATACATATAACAAAAGAAGAACATTAATAGATTTTAATGGATTCGTTACCAAGCTAGCATCAAGATTCTGATATCGGTATGAGAAACTTCCAAACTGGAGCAAAGTTTCTCAATTCCTTCTGGACTGTTCATGTAATAAGAAGAGTGTTAGAACTTACCAAAAAAAAAAAAATGATACGTGATGATGTACTTACTCAATCACAGGGGAAGATCTATTGGCATACTGATTAAACAATTGATCTGTTCCATCCATCTCTTTGGACGACACTTTACTCGAAGCTGTACCAACACAAATTGTTGAGTTGCTTACTAGAGAGTCATAAAGACCCATATATTCTTACTTTTATAGAAAACAAGGCATACAAATCACAGAAACCGAATTCCAACTTTGTATATAAACCCTAGGCGATTTCTGTTCTTGGGATACCTGAGCGAACGGGATCAGTGGCTGAAGAGGTACGTGAATAAAGTTGACTCCGTTTCTTGGGAATCGCAACCAAAGTGCACCCAACTTAAGGAAAGAGCGACGGGGATGCTTTTAGCTCAAGAGAGACGAGACGACTGTAAAAAATAGCTTACGTCAATTTCTCTTCTTAAGCTTTTATACGTATATGCACCCATACACTTTTTCCTCTTTCTTTTCTTTTTTTTTTGTTTAACTTATTGGTGCGATCTCGATCAACCTTAATTTTAAGTTTTTGAAGATCAACCATGAATCAAGAAACCAAGACTATTTTTCTCAACTAGTTAGTTATTATGGAGATTCTGGTAGTGCCAAAACTCAATTGGTTCATATTGAATCAAGAGATGGTCGAATTTTCCTTCTGTTGGACCATAGAGAGCTAGTTCAACCACCCGAGCAAGTTCAAGAGGCTATACTTGTTTTTGATGATCCAAGGAACGTCTTAGCTCATCCACATACAAGAGATAAGGCTCAAAAGGCCCAGGAAGACACCAAGGACGAGCTGGGCCTACTCAAGGATAAGCCCAACAAGATGAGAGTTGAGCAGGGCCCATATTGGCCCATAAAGCTGAAGGATCGACCACCATGGGCTCTTATGGATGGGTATGGACGTGGTCCAAGTAGAAAAATAAGATTAAAAATAAACCAGCCTGTTGGTTTAATGTGTTTTGGTTTATAATTAGTCATTAAAATTAAACCAGAGAGTTAGTTAGAGTAGATTAGATAAGATATATCATTCTGGTATAATCTTGTTAGGATTAGATAAGTTAGTTAGGATATAATAGATTAGATATATTATTCTGATATATTCTTTTAGGATTAGATTAGTTAGTTAGGATATTATTTAGATTGGAATAAAGTAGTTAGGATATTATTCTGTAGATTAATTTAGATAGGATTATCTGCCTATAAAAAGGTTTCACTTCCCCATTGTAAACACACACATCGAATTTTATAAAATATTTCAAGCACTTTTGCTTTTTGCTTTCTCTGTTCAGCATAAGAACATTGTTTTCATTCACTTAAGGGTAGAGGAATCTACTGTGAAATTCCATAGCTCTTTGCAGGGTGATCCTGTGCTAGTGGAATCAAATCCATCATCATATACACCTAATTGGAGAGCTAGTAGCCTCCAATCCATTCCCCAATCAATCTGCTGCCAAGAGAAGTGCTAGTAGCCTTCTCCTTAACCAGATCACCTTCCTTCAAGCCGATCCTCTGGTTTATTCATAACCAGGGCCGCACCACTTATCCCTTTCCTTTTTAACATCAATCAATTTTCCATTTTTCTAAAAGTGTATTTTTAGTCACATACTTTTTTTTTTACAACGTAATGTATTTAATTTTGTGCGTATCATATAGTTTCTCTTATGGTACGTACTGTTTTTCAGTTCTTCAAAAAAAAAAAAAAAAAAAACTCTCCCTTTTACATATTTTTTTTACCTGATAGTTTAACAAAATATTTATAAGATTTGGGAAGTTTCTAAAACAACAAGACCAAATCAAAATCATTCACGCTTCTAAATATCACAGACAGACAACTGAATCTGTTGACCACTAGTAAAAAAAAAGACACTCCTCCTTCTCAAAGAGTTAAGTAATAAATGAGTCACTAAGCTGATGTTTGGCCTGACTCTGAGAGATATAGAGAGAAGAGAGAGACAGCATCTTGCAGATGTGATGATCTAAGATCTTCTGGTAAAGGAGCTTTGAAGGCTGTCACAAAACAGCTTAGCTGAGACTCTCGATTAGGATACACACTGAGACCTGACAGAAGCAATTCGCAGATTTCCTCTGCCATCTTTGAGTATGCGACTCTGCAGCATACAAAAAGAGTTTGTACGTTTAGTGTGTTGTCGTAACCAAAATTTATTAAAATCCTAAAAAGCTTTTTATGATGAACTTAGAATGTGTGTGAGATGTTTGACCCGTATCTGTCCACACAGCAAACTTGGGCTGTGTAGTCATCAGAAGCCAACTGCCTTCGTTTAGGAGCAATTACTATGGATGCCACCAAATTTAGAAGGATCCAACCAATATTGCTCCATTATCTATTGTATTACTTTCTATTTTGTAATATTTAAGAAGTGGTCGTATCCTATGAATGGTTCAAAATCTTATACAATCCAGTGGACGACACGAACGAACAAGGATCAAACAGGTCCATGCAAGTAATGAGTAGTTCAAGGATTCAATGCTATTGGCAAGTGCGAGATATATGAAGTACTTACCTAGCTTCAACTGGTAATCTATCACCCCAAACAGCCAATGACTCGTTTAAACGACCGACAAAACTTCTGCACGACTCGTTTCTGCTCTCAAGGGAATCCTGTCGAAGCAAAAATTGTGTTGTTCGTGTCATGAATGTATTTTACACATCGAGAAAAAGATCATTATGACCATGATCGTAGTAGTTTAAAGCCATTTCAATAGAGTATCAGTACAAGAAATTATATACTGTATAATCAACTTGGTCAACAGCAGCCTAATTAAAGTCTAAGCAATTTGAGAGCTGGAGGAGTTGAATCTCATGTTTAAGAGTATAACGACGTAGACGTACCAGTTCTAGCATTGTATCAGCATCTTCTTCCAGTGAACTCTTTAGTAAATAGAAAGACATGTAAATCCCAGCACCCAAGTCCCAGTTTTCAATCTCAGACTTGCGATCGTCCATTGAAGTAGCAATTCTCCATATTTCTGAATGGTTAGCTGCATATATTAAAGAAAAAAAAAAGATCACTCCAAAAGATCCTACACTACACCGGAATCTTCTTCCAGTTGAGCAAGTGGGTCTGCACATAAGGAAATGAAGGAGCTTACCTGACAAAAACAATGAATGAGCAACTGATGTCATAAAAATGGAATGAGCTCTTTGCCAGTTTGCACATTCGATAAAGTGGTCAAGAGCCTTTACGAAATCTCCATGATAATTGTAATAAACTGCCTGCAATTCAAGGAAAAAAAATCAGCAATTAGCATATTAGTATAAGATGGAAAAAGGTTTCCATTTATAACCAAGAGTACCTTTAGCAGAAGTAGAAAAGAAGGGTTTTCTATAGTGTTCTTACCATAGCTTCGTGCATCCATTCAGAAGGGATACCCAAGTCCTTGATAAATTGCCGCTGTGATTCCATAGAACTCCAAGTTTCACAGAATTGAAACAGGATTTCCCGAATGACAATGACGTGTAGATATGGATAATCTTTGCGGTAGGGTATGTGAAGAACAACGTAGATAGCCCAATGACAAAGGCCCTGGGAGAGAAGCTGTGCAACATATCCCATATCGAGAGCGTGAAGGTCATCTGAAGTGAAAGCTCCAACTGCTTCTAGGATTCCTCTGTGGTGCCAGATCATATGATAGTCTAGTGGATCGTCAGTTGAAGAGAAGGCACTGAACATAGTCTTCAGAAAACCAATTTCTTCCTCATCTCTGCTGTGCAGAAGCATAAGATAATACAAGAGGTCAGAATGCTTGGTGTTGCTTACAACGCCATCTGCAGGTCCTTCATCAATATATATTGGGATGGGCCACGGAGCTTTTTCCTGATCTAGTAGGAGTTGATAACTTCTGAAGATGTCAGGCAATGAACTATCGGGAGGTAGATGATGCCACATTAACAACCCTAGGAATCTCTTCCAGTCAATTGTAAAATCTTGTAGCGCATCGTGGATATTACCAGCAAGCAAGTCGTAAAGCTTAATTCTATTCTTCTCAATGTAATTAAAATCCAGCCCATTCCTTCCCCAAAGGTTAAGCTGCTGCATGATATCATTGCGGTTTACAGTTGATCCACCAGCCTGGCTCAACAAACAAGCAAGTCTAACATCTCCCATAGATATGGCAAGTTCCACAGCTGAATCAAGCTCTCGTCCAGTTAGAAGAAAGAACAAGTGCTCAAGGTAGCCAGAACCATTTAGATCACTCACGTCTTCTTGTACACGGTGACTGACACATTCTTGGAGCCAACAACTGAATTCTGCTCTTCGGATAAGTGGAAGAGCTTCTGTATCAACTTCTGCAGACTCTTCTTTGACATCCTGCATCATATCTTCCTCATTATCAGAAGCTGCATAATTCGAACGTTCAGTACTCTGTCTCTCAGAAAAGAGAACTTTTATGAGTTCCCACACCATGACTTGGTGCGTCGAAAACAGCTTCGCAGAAATGGACAAACCAGAAACCTCCAGCTGTTTCTCGATTATATTAATATAGCGTCCGCATATATCTGAGAGAACCACACGATCAGTGACAACTTTCTGAAGTTTAAGACTGAAAGAGCCAAGCGTGACTTCTTCTTCTTCATGATCCAATTCCTTGTGGAGACTTAAGGGAGCCTCAAATGCAGAGTCAATAAGTTCTTTCTGAACTTTTTCCTTCTCATCCCGAACCACTTTGTCAATTGCTATCTTTTCTACATTGATCACAGAAGACAATACCCTCCGGGAACTAGAACTGCACATTGGCTTACCAGTGTGAAGAAGGACGCCATTAGGGCCCCAACCTGCTCGGAACGACCTTCCCATGAATAATGCCGCATCTACAACATTGCGGGAATAGTTATCTGTTAGTGGCGTAACATGGCTGATGTCCAGCTCGAAACCTCCCATTTTCGACTTTCTCACTGCCAGGTTCTTATCTTGTTGGACCATCAGGATACTGCCCGGGGAGCTTTTATCATTACCAGGGTTATACTCCAGCAAAGCAAGTGGCGTTTTCCGCATGACCGGTGGAGTATCTTGATGACTATTTCTTTGAGAAATTTTCTCTGAAGGTCTTGCATTTCGTTTAGTCAAGGATGTCATATGAAGGGAAGTTTGATCTCTAAAATCCTCACTTTCGTCTAGATCTTCATTAGGAAACATCAGCATTCTCATTTCTTTCATCTTTCCAGGATCAAGTCCTAGATGGGCTGGAAGAGAATGAGAAAGCTCTGGCTCAAAAGTTTCCATTTGATGTTCTTTATAAATATCAGCTACCACCATGTCACCATTCAGTCCTACATGATTTTCCAAACCTGGGGCATCATCCATAGCAATATCTTCAGCCTCATCATCACTCAACCCAAATCTGCTGAAATGAGGAACCAAAAACTTCCATAAACCATTATCAGGATCAAATGAGATGAAAGTTGCCCCTTGTCTTTCAGCACTTTTTTTTAATATATCAGAAATATGGTCAGCCCGCTCTTTCCCACAAGTTAGATTTGGTATGTTTACGATCAAAGTCACCTCAGCAGCCTTGTTAAGGCCCTCGCCAACAGCTGGCTTGGAGTTCTCATCATCATAAACAATTACCTCGTGCCTTTGAAACTTAACTATCTGATCAAGGTCTAGCTTTCTAACATCTGTACTTCCAAGAAACTTGATATAACCGTAACCAATCCTCCCAATAGTGAAATCAGGAACCCGGCTGCAATAATCAGGGTTTTCAATTTCTCGCTCAACCAGCTCGTTCATGCATGGCTTCAAGAAGTAGTCGGGTGAATTCAATGTAGGCAATGAATATCTGATATCTTCGTAATGTTCAAATAAGGTAGAAATTCCTTCTAAAGAGATCCTCCTTTTCTTTCGCGAGTCACAATTTATAGCCATCCTTGAAATATCTGTTAACAAAGAAAATCATTTTGGGAAATGAAGATACAAGAACTTGGGAGAATGAATGAAAAAATATCAACATCAGATGATAAAAGTTTATGCACACGACATGCTTAAACTTGAGATGATAAGTTCAGGTTAAGACCTAGCTGCGCTACCAGTATTTATCTTATTTGAGTGTTGATCTTCTTCTAGAAATTATAATGAACGGAAAAAGATTCCTAGAAATTCTGAACTCCAGCAACCTAAGCAATGCAAATGACAACTTTGAGACTTAATGAATCAAACTGTAGAACAGAACAAATGAGAATGGATAGATCTGACGAAGACTAAAATGAGAATACAGTCAAGAAAATATGAATAGGTGGAGTAAAGAAACAGTTCTTCGCAAATATGATTCTCTCGCCGAAAGTTACGCGTAAACACAGAAACATCAATAGCCCACACAAGCTCCACTAGAAACGGATTCCAAAGACTTACCTGGAGCTGGAAGAATACAAAGAGACGCCATGATTGACGAATTGTCGAAACCGATACAGCACCAAGGTGAAGCGACAGCGTACGGTTTTTTCCTGTCTTAAAGTCTGTGACAGTACTACGCCTTTTTTCAATTTCTACAACGAATCCATTGCTCACGGACGGTGGCGCTGAAGGACGGCGGCGACAATCTAAAACCGTCCAGCTACTCGTGAAGCCCTTCTTCTTTTCTTCTTTTCTTCTTCTTCTTCTTCTTCTACACACTCTGAGCCGCTGCAGGAAAGGGAGGCAAAGCTCTCAAATTTTGTTAGATCTGCCAGGTTTGGTTAGGATCCGTTTCCCGACCCGACCCGACTCGAAAACATATAAATTGTTACTAATAAGTAATATGGGGGAAAAAGCCCAACTATCAGGCCCATTTGTATTTTTCCTTTTTTTTTTTGTGGAGTTCAGCGTCCGATAAACGCTTCGCCGGACGTCAATCAGACGCAGGGGGGGACCTTTATAAAATTATTTTCCGACTGTTTTCCCTCCTCTTGTGCTTACCGAAACAGACTATCTTCGACGGACCTTCCTCTCTAGGTATCATCTCTCTTTTGTTCTCATTCCATTTTTTCTTCTTATAAAGCTCGTTGAGGAGCATTACTTTTGTGATTTTGTCTTCTGGATCGAACCTTCTTACAGTTATTCCGACCTCGGCTCGTGATAATGGCTACCTTTGGTGCGGCGGCTACCGCGAACACCAACCCTAACAAATCCTATGAGGTAATTCTTCTATGTTTCTCTGGATTTCTTTGGCGGTTGATTATTCTGTTTGATTTGCTTGCCCAGGTAGTATTTAGGGTGTTGTTCTAAATCCGCTTATGTTTTTGCGTCGCGGTGTTATCTTCAGATTTACATGATCCGTCGACTTTATTCTTGACTGAACCTTGCCGTTAGTGCGCTAGGGTTTAATGGCTGAGATCGAAGGGTTTTATGGTTTAACTGTTTCTTTCTGGCTTACTTCACTTTGTGTGAAATTCATCGATAGTGTATCTAATGACTTATCTATAGAAAGCCAAATTGGAGTCTCAGAAAGTCTAATCTTGGCTTATTGCTGCGAAAATCATTGTTAGTGTCTTGTTTTGTAGCTTTAATCGTTTAGCTTTGTATTAGATTCTAATGTTTTAGTATCCTACTGATTGAAACTTTTTGAGACTTTCTTGTGGACGTCTACGTGCTGTCTATTTTGGCGTCTCTTTTAACGTCTACTACAAATCTCACACAAAGGTTTCCATTGTCCTACAGGTTACTCCATCACCCGCAGATTCTATCTCGAGCTTAAGTTTTAGTCCAAGAGCCGATATACTTGTGGCCACTTCATGGGACAATCAGGTTTACTGTTAATTCTTCAGCTTCTTTCCTTTTTTCATGGCTTAAAATCTAATTTGTTAGTCCTAATACAGTGGATTCGTATCTAATTTATTAATCTCAGCTTCGTTTCTCTATTCGTATATTGTAATATTTGAGTTTGATTCGTCTTATTACAGGTGAGGTGTTGGGAAATATCTCGTAGTGGAACCTCTCTAGCCAGTTCTCCAAAAGCATCAATATCGCATGATCAGCCGGTAATATGTTGTTGCTTTATATCTATCTTTTTTTTAATCTTGCTTTCGTTTTTGCATAGAATCTGATGATTATATCTTTTATTTTCTTGTGATGAAGGTCTTATGTTCTGCTTGGAAAGATGATGGAACCACCGTCTTTAGTGGAGGATGTGATAAGCAAGCAAAAATGTGGCCCTTGTTGTCAGGTGGTCAACCTGTAACTATTGCTATGCACGATGCTCCTATTGTAGACATGGCCTGGATCCCGGGAATGAATCTCCTCGTGACTGGAAGCTGGGATAAAACATTGAGGTAAGAATGATTCTTCATTATATTCTATGATGAAAGCAAGCGGATTATAGAATTGCCTGACTGATAGAACTATTTAGTGCGTAATGTTGATGTAACAATGTCTATTGGTTTTCTTTCCAGATATTGGGACACTAGACAGCAAACTCCTGTGCATACCCAACAGCTTCCAGATAAATGCTATTCATTGTCTGTGAAACATCCTCTGATGGTTGTCGGAACTGCAGATAGAAATCTGATAGTCTACAACTTGCAAAATCCTCAGGTAAGATTTTTTTTTCCTTGTTATACTGTTTTATGACTTGCCTATGAATTATGAGTGCAAAGAATGCTGAGAATCACACTGTTTCGAGAATTCATGATCAATTTAGCACACCAGATGGATCAGTTAAATAAGCCTGTATTGTATCCTACAAAGAACAAGTCTCCTGACTCGTGAAAGGCTTTCGACCATCGAAATAACTCGTGTATTGAACTTTTTTGGTAAACTACAGACCGAGTTCAAGAGAATTGCATCCCCACTGAAGTACCAGACGAGGTGTGTTACTGCCTTCCCTGATCAACAAGGATTTTTGGTATGTCTTCTTACGTATCTTTTCTATGGTGTTTTGGTTAAATTCAGTGGTGTAGGAATCGAGGGGTTGTTTGCTGATGCTAACGTTTAGGTTTAACATTTCATTGCAATACTCTCACACGCTTTAGTTTATACCAATTTTGCCCTTTCAATCTTAAGAAGTTTCTATCAGTCACACTTGTTTAGATCTTAACTTGATCACACAAAATGTGAAATATATAACCAGACCCGATGCTCTCTCTCTATAGGTTGGTTCTATTGAGGGCCGGGTTGGTGTCCATCATCTGGATGATTCTCAACAGAACAAAAACTTCACATTCAAATGCCACAGAGATGGGAATGAGATATATTCTGTCAACGCTCTGAACTTCCACCCGGTAAGCCTCTATGGCTTAAGCTTCAACACCATGAAACTAGTAGATTGTACAGACTGGTTATTTGTTTTGAGTTATGTAATATTTAGGTACATGGCACTTTTGCCACTGCTGGCTCTGATGGCGCTTTCAATTTCTGGGACAAGGATAGCAAACAAAGACTCAAGGTATTATCATGGTGCATCTGTACTTCTTTGTGTCTTCTTAATATATAGAATATCTAACAGTAGTTGTGCATTGTTCTCCACGAATGTCAGGCCATGTCAAGGTGCAATCAGCCAATTCCTTGCAGCTCGTTTAATCACGATGGATCGATATATGCATATGCGGTATGCTACATGTTGTTTGTTTTCACCTTATTATATGTACAACAGCCACCATAGAAGCAATGATGTAATATAAGTGCAAAATCGAAAGGGTATTCTTATCATAATACAAAGAACTTTGGAGAATATAGAGTAAAAGGATGTTTTGAACATTTTTTGGTAGTCGTGCTATGACTGGAGCAAAGGTGCAGAGAATCACAACCCGGCAACAGCGAAAAGCAGCATCTTCTTGCACCTGCCACAGGTTTGTGTGCATCACTCATATAATATTATGTTTCCAAACATTAATAAGTAGTGTGTGTGTGTGTGTATTAATCGATGGCATTTGTTTTGCAGGAAAGTGAGGTTAAGGCGAAGCCAAGAGTAACAACCGGCAGAAAATGAGATTTGCTAATTTCTTCCCTTTAAGTAGTCAGTCATGTTTTTAGCATTTCTTCGTATTGTTGGATGTTTAATATTTTGGAGTCTTTCCCTCCCTCAAGTAAATCCTCCGTCTGTCTCAGATCTAATTCGAAACATTTTGTCCTGAAACAGAATGAATTTTTTTTTTTTTTTTTTTACAACACCTAATATAATCCTTTTATTCTAACAAGTGATAAATTATTAGTATTAAGGATTAAATAGACATTTATAGGCATTTCGTACAGAAAATACGAGACTTTTTTTTTTTTTCAGTGAAACAAACTATTATCCCAAAACGGATAAGAGTATATCAATCATGCAAGCGTCTGTGTTTTATCTTTTTCTTTTCTGGAAGTAATGTAATGCATCTAAAAATAATAATGCTTATTCACTGCGAGCAATTTCTCCAAAAAAAAAAATGGTTATGGGTAAGTTAGCAAATGAAAAAAAGACAGGTGGCAGTTGATAAGTGGAAGCAGGAGATGAAAGCGGGAGTGAAGCGAAGGACCTGGACTTTACCAAAAGCAAAAACTCCCGCTCCTTCACTACAACTTCTAACACTCCCTCTCTCTCTCCCTCTACACCTTTATATAAACACTGCATCTTCATCCTCACTTTTCTTCATTTTTTTATATATAAATAATTTCATTTTTTCTGTTTTTGTTTCTTCTGTTTCCTTAAATAACAACAGGAAAAGAAAAATATGGAGAGAAAATTATCAGTTTGAAAACACAAAATCTGTGGAGAAACTTTGAAAAATCTTTCAAGAAAGACGTAAAACAGAAAAGGTTAAAAAATCACTGTTTCTGAAAAACAAGATGGCGGGAAAAGATTCAAGCTGGGACGATATCAAAAACGAAGGCGTCGATCTCGTACGTATATTATTCTCCGTGTTAGCTAACGATTTCGATTCCAGTCTTTTATTTCTTGAAACACTAACTTTGTGTTAATTTAAAAGGAGAAAATACCGATCGAGGAGGTGCTTACGCAGCTGAGATGTACAAGGGAAGGACTGACGAGCGACCAAGGCCATACTCGTCTCGAGATCTTCGGTCCTAACAAGCTCGAAGAGAAAAAGGCAAAGACCATTTAATATACCTTTCTCATTTTTTTTTCCTTCGCTCCCAAGTATAAACCCTATTTTTACCCACTTTTTAATCACACAGGAAAGCAAGGTTTTGAAGTTCTTAGGGTTTATGTGGAACCCTCTTTCTTGGGTTATGGAGTTGGCTGCTATAATGGCTATCGCCTTGGCCAACGGAGGAGTAATATCACCTTAACTAATCAACTTCCTCTCTAAGCAATCATCTTTCTGATTTTAACACATTTGGAAACAATCTTCGTAAAAATCTGCAGGGAAGGCCACCGGATTGGCAAGATTTCGTGGGTATCACTGTTCTTCTAATCATTAACTCTACCATTAGCTTCATTGAAGAAAACAACGCCGGAAACGCAGCAGCGGCTTTGATGGCCGGTCTAGCTCCCAAAACCAAGGTAAGTTGTACAAACAAGTTGCTCAACATGTAAAAGTAAAAACCCAATGGATAATTAATGCATATCAATCACTTTTTTAAAGCTTCTCAGAGATGGCAAGTGGAGCGAGCAAGAGGCAGCAATATTGGTGCCCGGAGACATTATCAGCATCAAATTGGGTGACATTATTCCAGCAGATGGTCGTCTCTTGGACGGTGATCCTCTCAAGGTTGACCAATCTGCTCTTACTGGTGAGTCTTTACCAGTAACCAAGAACCCGGGCCAAGAAGTTTACTCCGGCTCCACCTGCAAACAAGGAGAGATAGAAGCTGTTGTCATTGCTACGGGTGTTCATACTTTCTTCGGCAAAGCTGCTCATCTCGTAGACAGCACAAACCAAGAAGGCCATTTCCAGAAAGTTTTGACTGCGATTGGGAACTTCTGCATCTGCTCCATCGCCATAGGTATGATCATTGAGATCGTTGTGATGTATCCTATTCAGCACCGTGCGTATAGAGATGGAATCGACAACCTTCTGGTGCTTCTCATCGGAGGAATCCCAATTGCAATGCCAACTGTTTTGTCTGTCACCATGGCCATTGGATCTCACCGTCTCTCCCAACAAGGAGCTATCACCAAGAGAATGACAGCAATTGAAGAAATGGCTGGAATGGATGTTTTGTGCAGTGACAAGACTGGAACTCTTACACTCAACAAGCTTACTGTTGACAAGAGCATGGTTGAGGTTTTCGTCAAAGACTTGGACAAAGACCAGCTTCTTGTGAATGCAGCAAGAGCCTCTAGAGTTGAGAACCAGGATGCTATTGATGCCTGCATCGTAGGAATGCTTGGAGATCCCAGAGAAGCAAGAGAAGGCATCACTGAAGTCCATTTCTTTCCTTTTAACCCGGTGGATAAGCGTACTGCTATCACTTACATTGATGCTAATGGAAACTGGCACCGTGTCAGCAAAGGCGCGCCAGAGCAAGTAAGATATCCATTTTCTTCATCTCTCGATAGTTTTAAGTTCTTTCCCAGTGATTGGTCTCTGTAATTTGTAGATCATTGAGCTCTGTAACCTTCGGGAGGATACAAAGAAGAGAGCTCATGACATCATTGACAAGTTTGCTGACAGAGGACTTCGTTCTCTTGCTGTTGGCAGACAGGTAAAATCTTTTGTGCCAATCCCAAATGTTTGGAGACAATATGTGTTTCTTTCTATATTAAAATGCTCTTTTCCTCTTTTGGCTATTATTAGACTGTCTCTGCAAAAGACAAGAACAGCCCTGGAGACCCATGGGAGTTTCTTGGTCTATTACCTCTCTTTGACCCTCCAAGACATGACAGTGCAGAGACAATCAAGCGCGCCCTTGACCTCGGTGTCAATGTCAAGATGATCACTGGTGACCAGCTCGCCATTGGTAAGGAAACTGGTCGTAGGCTCGGTATGGGTACCAACATGTATCCTTCTTCGGCTCTACTTGGGCAGGAGAAGGATGAATCTATATCTAGCCTTCCTGTTGATGAACTCATCGAGATGGCTGATGGATTCGCCGGTGTCTTCCCTGGTAAAACAATCAAAACCTAGTGAAACATTTTCTCTCAATGAATTCATGTAATGATTATGTTTCATCTGTCTTGATTAGAACACAAGTATGAGATTGTGAAGAGGCTCCAGGAGATGAAGCACATTTGTGGCATGACTGGTGATGGAGTGAACGATGCCCCGGCTCTCAAGAGAGCTGACATTGGAATAGCTGTTGCTGACGCGACTGATGCAGCGAGAAGTGCATCTGACATTGTACTAACCGAGCCAGGTCTCAGTGTCATAGTTAGTGCTGTCCTGACGAGCAGAGCCATCTTCCAGAGAATGAAGAACTACACAATCTATGCAGTTTCCATCACAATCCGTGTAGTCATGGGCTTTCTGTTTCTTGCTCTCATTTGGAAGTTCGACTTCTCACCATTCATGGTATTGGTAATCGCTATCCTAAATGATGGTACTATCATGACGATATCAAAGGACAGAGTAAAGCCTTCTCCACTACCTGATTCATGGAAACTCAAAGAGATATTTGCCACCGGCGTTGTTCTTGGCACTTACCTTGCGGTGATGACTGTCGTTTTCTTCTGGGCTGCAGAGAGCACGGACTTCTTCTCGGTAAGAGAACTCTACCATACTATGACAATTTTGAATTCACCAGATCAAGTAAATGTCTTTGATCCTCGGTTTTTTCCTGGTGCAGGCAAAGTTTGGGGTGAGATCTATCAGCGGCAATTCGCACGAGCTTACAGCAGCTATTTACCTCCAAGTTAGTATCATTAGCCAGGCGCTTATCTTTGTCACAAGGTCACGTAGCTGGTCATATCTTGAACGTCCTGGCTTCTGGTTGATCTCTGCCTTTTTCATAGCTCAGCTGGTGAATCTAAAGCTTGAGTCTTCTTAAATACAAAAAATGTAGAAGAATAAGCTTCAATGTACTGACACTGTTCTTGTTTCTATACATAAGATTGCTACTCTCATTGCCGTTTACGCAAACTGGGATTTTGCAAGAATCAGAGGTACTGGGTGGGGATGGGCAGGAGTTATCTGGCTCTACAGTATAGTTACTTACATCCCACTAGATATCCTCAAGTTCATCATCCGATACACTCTAAGTGGTAGAGCCTGGAATAATGTTATTCAGAACAAGGTGCGTTTTTGATGAGACCAATAATGAAAACAAGAACACTACTCCTTTCTGCAGTGTTGTTTCTAATTTTGTTCCTTTTATTCAGACCGCTTTTACGTCAAAGAAAGACTATGGAAAGGGAGAGAGGGAAGCACAATGGGCACAAGCTCAACGTACTCTTCACGGATTGCAACCTCCTCAAACCTCAGACTTTTTCAACGACAAGAGCACTTACAGAGAATTTTCAGAGATAGCAGATCAGGCCAAGAGACGGGCTGAATTTGCAAGGCAACGCTCTAGTAACAGATGAATCTATAACATTCTGTTCCTCAGAATATGGCCTTACAACTTTTCTTTTCTTCTGATTTCAGGTTAATAGAGCGTCATACCTTGAAAGGTCACGTGGAATCAGTAGTGAAGCAGAAGGGACTTGACATCGAGGCTATCCAGCAACACTACACCCTGTGATTTCAGAAACAAGTGTTTCTCAGTTTAGTTTAGAACCAACCACAAGAGTATTCAATAATAAACCACCTTCATCATTAGAAAACACAGCAACACGAAAAAAGAGGTTTCTTTTATTAGCAGTGGCTGTTGGCTGCTTTATTTGTTTCAAGATATTCTTGTTTTTTGCCTTTAGAAAGTTAATAAGATTTAACAATTGCTTAGAATTCTTGTTCCACTTCTGGTCTTAACCCTGACAAAAGGTTTTGGAAAATGCATCAAACCAAAAATAATGCATTGTTCTTCACTGCGAATGAGAAGAAAAATACCAATCAATCTTCTACAATCCAATAAGTCTGTTGAATCTGCAATTCTTGGCCTTCACTAATAAACATGAGCAGAAATACATTTCCTTAAGAACTTTATAAAAAAGCACAAAGATTGAGATAAGAGTTCAGAGACATTTTAATTATTAAACCATTTACGAAGTAAAGTCTGATAAGATTGAGGACAAAAAAAAATTCTGATAGAGATTAACACTGTACAACACCCCATAGAGCTATAACGAGTTAACAGATAGGAATATCATTCAAGCCTCCCTCGTTAGAAGTGTATAAAAAGCTCTACTCAACTCTATGGATACTTCATCTGAGTAGATGATGATTTACTGATGCAGCTTTGTTTGATTTCGCCTGACATGGTCAAGATACCAGAGCGCTCCTTCCGCTGCATGCTCAGCCGCAGCTTTCTTCTTGCGTTTGGGATCCCCAAAACATTCCAAACAGTTGTTCCTGAAGAATCTCTAATCTCAACCACAACTTTGTATGTAAAGCTGAACCAAAGAAAAACACCACGTTCATGCAAAAAAGGTAGTTATTCGATTTAGGAGCAAGTCCAAGAAACGAAGATGTATCACTGGTTCCGACAGAGATTCTTGTTTTAAAGACAACTTTTTTAGTATTAAAAACAGCCAAATCAACGAGGAAAATCAGAACAATCGAAACACAGAGTCTTTTCTTTTAAACATAGAAGCCTAAAGAATCAAAAGAGGAATTTCTAGGGATAGATGATGGATCCAAAGGAGGAATATCTTTGAGGCTGATGACAGTTCTTGATGGGTTAGTTAAGTATACTTATTCTCTCAAAATTTTGTCTTCGTATGTTTGGTCAGAGTCCAAAGTTTTTGTTTTGTTTTTTATTTTCCTCGCCTAAGCTTAATTAATTCTACTTACCAAATTACTTGACTCGGTACCATAGTATGATCTATAGGCCATCCATTCATGTGGACTTGCTACTATTCAGATTTCTCGTGGCAATGATCAAAAACAGATCAAAGTGGAATTTGCCGAAGAACCAACAACCAAAAAACTTAAAAATTTCACATACCCATTGAAATGAAAAGATACAGAAAAGGAGATATTATAAAATTCGCAATGATCCGCCGAGATCTACTGGTAGAAGAGGGATAAGTGAGTGCAAGACATCGGTTATAAGTGGTCTGTAACTTGGCTCAGGCTGGACACACAAGACAGCAACCGCAGCAACCTGTTTGGATCCAATCCAGAAGCAACAAAGATTGTATCTTTTTCGATATTTGGCTAACGAGAGTAGTTATATCTGTGTGAAGAAAATTGAGTTTTTGATGAAGCTGACCTGATAAAGATGCTTCAAATCCATGGTTCCTTTGATTGCAGGATCCAAGATGTTGGGAAGATTAGCTCTGTCACTGAGCTTAGGTACAGCCTAATCAAGAAAGATAACAAAGATCATAAACCAGCGTAGTTCCTGTTAAACGAAGTGGCTTTCTCTTGAAAGTTTCTGATTTGTACGTACCCAAGTGACGACGGAATCTGGTTCAGAAAATGGTTTCTCGACTGATTTCTTCCCGAGGAGAAGTTCGAGGAGAATCACCCCAAAAGAGTAGACATCGTTCTTGTCTGTAACTTTCCCTGAAAAGATGAAACGAAAACTTGTTTCGGCGAAGATTGAAACCTGAAAAAAAAACTTCACTGCTATAAAATGAGAACAACTCCGCTATAGATAAACTTATAACCATCAAGAAGATGCTCGGAAGCTCTGTTCCCTAAAGATCCAGGAAGCTTCAGATTTTTGTTCTGAGTCATCAACACAGTGGCAAACCCAAAATCTGATAGCTGAAGAGAAGCAACAGATCCTTACAACTCATATCTCTCTGTAAGAAGAATTTTGCATTATATATCAATCTTTTATCTTTTTTTTTTTACCTTTGCGTTGAAATCGGAGTCTAGAAGGATGTTAGACGATTTCAAATCTCTGTGAACTACCGGAGGATGGCAATGCTCGTGAAGATACTCTAGTCCTCTTTATAAAAGACAAAACTTTGTAAGCATACAAATGTGCTTGGAGATCACAGGAAACTGCTAAATGTTTGAAAGTATTTATCGATGAATGGACTTTACCGTGCTATATCAACCGCTATTTTCATCCTAAGCTGCCAAGTTAAACCTGAACCTTGACTAGGCCCTTAAAGTATCCAAAAGAAGAAAAAATAAAATCAAAATCAAAATGTCAAAAGATTAAACAGAAAGTGCCTAAACTTGGATCATTTCCCTTACCATGCAACTGACTTTCCAAAGATCCATTCTGCATCATCTCATACACAATACATCTCGTTTGGCGATAAACGCAAAACCCCAAAAGGGAAATTATGTTCTGATGCTTGATCTTAGCCAACCAATCTACCTCATTCTGCATAGATTTTCAACAACAAACCGAAAAACCTGAGTAGTATTTTGTCGAATCAGATGGTTGGATACTGTGGAATCTTATGGTTCAAACCTCAAACTGTTTTTCAATGTCCGTCTCCCCACCACCATCGAGTTTCTTCACAGTGACAGAAGACTTTTCATCAAGACAAGCGCTGTAAAGACATCCACGACCACCTCGGCTCAACACATTACTATCGTTAAACTTGTTTGTTCCAGATTCCAGCAGTTGATATTCATACACAGGGATAGTTCCTTTCGTCACAGAATCAATCTTGTGTACAATTGGTTTCGAGGATACACTCTTCACAGAATCTTCAGATAAGCAAAGAACTAAAATAAGCGCAACAAAACGAAGAAAATTTTCACCTGAAAGTTGTAAAGATATAAGGGTTGAACTTTAATATACCGGAACTTCCCTTGATCCCGGTGAAACTGTTCTTCAGATTTCGGTACCTCCATAGCAAGAGGTACAGAAGCAACATGACTGTGACACAGAGGAGAGTCGATGAGACTATAAGAGCGATTAAAATCTTTTTGTTCAAGTCCTCGCGTAGGACCACTTTAACAATGGGAGGTCCTGAGAAGGTAAAATTTATTGATGTCAGACAAAATCCAATATGATTCAGCAGTTGCATCGCTACAAAAAAAATACCCTTGAAGCATTAATTGCCTAGTTATCGGAAAGTTTTCATTTTTCTTCCGGAAATGAATCAATTTCACTAAATTCGATTCCTTTTGCTTTCCCCTAGCAAACCCATTTCGGCAACTTCACGAACTGGTAAAGACCCAATCACACAAATCAGTAGCCAGATGTTTATATTGTCTTATCCTTTTAAGGCAACATCGAGAGATTTCAAAAGGAGGGAAACTAATAGTTTACCTGGGGATTGAGCTCCTCCTATTCGCGGAGAAGCCTGAGAAATGGGGATTTCGTGGGAAGTAGCAGAAACGAAAACACCGGAAGATTCTTCTGACTTAATCACGGAAGCAACGGAGAAGAAGGAGAAACCCAGAACCCAAATGAGTAGTAAAAACAGCAAATGACGAAGGAGCCACATTTTTAGTTATCTTTTTGGTTTCACAAACATGCAGAGAAAGGACCAAAAAGAGAGAATGAAACTATGAAGCTTCCCTTCCTACTTGTGGCCTTTTGTTCTTCGTTTGTCTTGTTTTATCGAGATGGAAAGAAATCTTGAGATTATATTGTCTGGAGATGGAGACAAGAGAGGAGGACACTGTTGGGGTTGGATAACAGAGAGAAGGACAATGTGTTGCTGGTTTGGTCTTCATGTGGCAGTTATGAAAAGGTAAAAACCAAGAGAAAAGAGAGTGCCCTGAGGAGAGAGAGAAGAAACAAACCCGGACGTGGGGTGATAAGACGTGGAAATGTGGCCTGATAGAGCATATCAAGCTCAGGCTCGATTTTTCATTACAATCTTTTAATTTTGATTTTCTGTAGATTACAAATATTTAACATCCCAAGGTTAGATAAAACCTTTTTTAGTTTGCTGCATTATAGATTCCAAAAATAATATAAATTGTTGAAGCTTGTATTTTGAAGTTTGATGAGGTTCAGATCAAAGTATTACGGATTGGATTATTCATGTTTGGATGGATAAATTTGTTTGTCGTGGAAGAAAGAAAGAAATGGTTTCAGATCAATTATATAAGTAATATTTTAATGAAGTGTGAGGTGATATAGGAATAGGATAATGGACTATGTAATCTCTATAGATTTGTTTGCATCGAGGCACATTACTCCAAATGATTCGATTGGGTCACTGTGCAAATTCAATTCATGCGGATTTAGTGAACAAAAGGACAAGCCATGGTTGACAGAGTGGTCACATACTCCCACAGCTGTATAGTTGACAATCCGGAAATAAAAAGAAAAAGAATTAAGAAGATGAACTGAGTGGGCCTTAAAAGAATCATGAGCCTGAGAAGATATGAAGCCAGAGCAGGCCCAACGGATCTTAAGGAGAAGAGTTTCGTAATTTCGAAAATCGAATGTGGGACCCAACGGATCTTTGTTTGTCTGAGTTTCTATCCGACGAGTTTCTCCATTTTGGTTGCCGATGCCAAGCTTCCTCTAAAAAAACTCAGAATTGATTTGCGTATAACGAAGAATCTGCGAAATGGTCTGAATGAGGAAAATGGGTTAATCTTCAAATTTCATATTTCACACTTTCCATGTTTAAGGTTTGTCCTGCCAAAAGCGGGCTTGAGTTGATTTCTCTCAAATGTCTAGGAATGAAGAGCCGGCCAAAAACATCGCCTCAATCTCCCGGCGGCGAGTAACTTCAGACGGGAGTCGACGACAGGCTTTTTGGTAAAGAAGGAATTAGAGATGGGATCAAGTGGAAAGCGCCATGAGTGACTCTGTTCTTAGGACTTGGGAGTGGAAGACGAAGAAGATGAAGTAAAAACCGTGTAATAAATAAAACTCGTCACCATTTGCTTTAGCCCGATTATTTGTGAAAACCACAATTTCAGTCTCTTTGCCTAAAGAGCCTGCAATAATTAACTGTATTAGAACAACTTTCCTCGCCAACATGATGGATAAGAGAGACCCACATTATCTCTTTTGCCAAAATAAAACGAACAAAAAGAGAGTTGCTGAGATCATGATTCCTTTTTGTCACTTGCATAGAAATCTAAAACTTGTAATCTGGGTTGTCACGAAGGCCGAGTTTTGACAGTGAAAGGCAGTAAGAATCCCAGTCCGTTCGTCTCATATACTTCAACAGTTTCTTCCGTCTCTGCACCATTGCTATAAGACCCTTTCGCGAATGCTTGTCCTACATTAGGTTAATAGGATATGCGATTAGGTTACAGTACAAAACCGCCTCTACTAGCTTCAGGAAAAAGAATAAAAAAAGGAATAGAAACTTACCTTTTTATGTAGAACAGAGGATAGATGCTTGATCTTAGTAGTAAGTTGTGCCACTACAAGAAAAAACCATAGAGATCACTAACCAATAATGTAACAAAGGAGAAATGATCTGTGATTAACCGATTAGATTAACCTTGTATAATGTAAAATCATCTTTGATAGCTAAAGACAAACATTAATCAGGACAGATGTTCCTTTTGCAGGGTTCAATTTACCTTGAACACGTGCAGAACCACAGTCCGATTCCGACATCTTGAACTCTTCCCTGACCTTTGCAAGCTCGATTTTCAACTTCTCGGCAGATGACATGTTATCCGGGTGGAAATACTGTGTTTGATTTTACACATGCATAACATAATCAGTGCCAACAATTTCTTAAATGGTTACAAGCTTAAAGATTCAAGAACTATGAAGGAAAAAAAAAAAGACTTACAGTTTCAACTAGCTCCTCTTTCGGAGGCTCGAGCAAATACTTTGGGGTACCGTTTAAAAGGCCGAAAACCAATTCCTGAGCTGCAAGCAGATTAACCTTCCAATTAAATCACAAAAAATGAACAGCAAATCAAACACCAAGAACTCAGCAACAACCTCAAGCCCCAAGCATTAAAAATCAACACTTTGCTGTCGCATAGTAGTTCACGAGTAAGAGATGGAGTGATATAGTGAGTGAAATCAGAATCCACAGAAAATTCTCCAGCTCTATCTTAAAGCAACTTGATCATACCAGACTGTTTGAGATTTTAACGAAACATTCAAATATCTAAACACTGCACACAGGGGAAGAATGAGTCATGAGAGAGCCTCCGAACGTACAGGCTAGTGATTTTTTGGCTTCTGCTTGTTGAATATTAGACCTCAGTTCATCGAAGGCAAACCCTCTCCTCGTTCTCTGTGCTGCTTCCTCTTCCACCTTTCTCAGTTTTACAAGCCTCTGGTTCAGCTCCTGCAATGAGAACCAACCTTCTTCTTTATTTCCTTGTGGTCTGTACAGTCTTAGTATCTCCCCCAATACTTTTGTGTCGTAACTCTTGATAAACTCCGATTTCATCTCCTCTGACTCATCTTCCCTCTTCTTCCTTTCTTCTATTTCCTCACCAAACACGGCAATGGGCAATCCCTCTGCTCCACCGAACACATTTGAACGGACATTATCACTGGGTTTCGTCTTCATAATGCTCTTAAGGCTTGATATATTGGACCATCGGGTCTCGGTGTTAGCTTGTGGCCTCATATGCCTTAAGTTTTGCTTTACGTTTTCAAAAGGCGAACCCTCGACCTTACGATCCCCATAATCTCCGGATTTTGATAGCACGTTTTGCTTGTACAGATCCTGCAAACCCCTCGCTGACGGAGCTGCTGCTCTGCTTCGGAACTCGTTAAGATTCTTCCTGATATTCTGAATATCCCCAACGGCTTGGTTACCGGAGAACGACGGCGCCGGGTTTTGATCTTTGGCATCGAATCTGGCGAATTGTCTCCTCCCGTCCTGAGGCTGATTCTGGGCTTGTTGTTTCAGGCTGCTCTTGATACTACTGAAGTAAGAAGAGATTTTAAAATCCGACGACGATGTAGAAGAAGACGGTGAATGAGAAGGTTGTTCGCCAGATTCGTTCCCGTCTAGAGGAGATGGGGAGGAGGAGGTCGAGAAACGATGAATCAGAGATGGGTTAGAATGTAACCTTTGTTTGCGTCTGGCGAGATGAAGCGCCATTGAAACTGATCTTGGCGGCTCCAAAATGCTTTAGGGTTTTAATGTTCCGAAGAAACTGATAATAGAGCCGTTCAAGTAAAATGAAAATGATGGATTCAGTCCGGTTATCTATTAACCGTTAACCGGAACTGGTCACGCGATTTCAGTAAAAGTTAAAAGATAAATTAATTTACTACTGACTTCAGAAAACTGAATCCTACGTTAGTGAGATCGGAGACTCGGAAGTTTTTTGAAGTATCATGGGCACGAATATGTTTTTTCTTATTCTTTTTGGAATATTACAATTAGACCTTATGTATTTTCTTTTCAAATACAACATTTCTTTCAAATTCAAATATAATGTGATTGAAATGATTTTGATTAAATGGGATCGGAGATGATGTTAAAGCCAAAGGTTTTATGAATAATGAACTAACTTTTATGAAATGAATATCAACGCTTAACAAAGGATGTGTATTGCACGAACACATTAATATCACGACACGTGTTGTTTGCACTTTGGAGTTTAACACAAAGGGGTACTTCCTTTCAACTGAAACGTGTCTAATAGTCATTCAATTCCAAACCCTAATTTGTATGGTTATTCCTTATTTTAGCAAAGCCATTTTCATCAATTAATGCATCGTTATTCCTTTTTTTCAAACTATCGCATTTTAAATTTGATAAAAGAAATAATTCACGTGTATCAAAAGATTCAAAAATCTTCCGAAAATCTTACATAAAAAAATCTCAAACTTTATGTTAAAGAAATTATTTTTAGGTTTTATTTAACGATATTTTTTTTGGTTTTATATTTGACGAGTTTGAGATAAATTAACTATTTTTAATTTAGTTATATATTTGATGGATCACGAGAAAAGTAACAATAAGTGAATTTTTCCAATGCTGCCATTATGTTTGACTTCAATTCCACTGCATCCTCTACTGTTCATAAGCTGCTTAAAATACTCCTAAGCATAAGAAAAATAATACTATTTGAGAAGAAACTTTAAAGGGTTAACCTCAAAGACTTTTGTACACGAACGTAAATCCTATTTAAACGAACTCTCAAATCTGCTTCTATCATAAATAGAAAAACTAACCGTGTTAGATAAGAATCGCAGAAACTAAATTTTGAGATGTAAATTTTAACCAAACAACTATGATTAAATCGTTTAAAATTAAAAAAAGATCTGAACCGTAAAATATAGAAATTAAAACGAGATCCAAAGATACTGAGAAAAAAAAAAAAAAAAGAGAGGACGAGATGAGGAGAAGGACGTGTAGCTAACTTTTATGGATCATAGAACCTTAATCGCTAATGAGATTGCAATTGATTTAATCGATTAAAGTAATGGATTTATACAAGATATAATCTTAACCCGCTTATCCGGGATGGTTCGATCTCAAATTTCGTACGCATCCAACCCCAGTTTAACATCTTTATATGTGATCAACAAATTGAATAGTCATGAATACAAAGACAAATATATATATATATATATATATATATATTTAAAAAAGTAAAACGTAGTCATTTCTGTCCCCGATAATACATTAACATATAACAAAAGCATCCTACAATGGTTTTTTTCTTGTGAGTATTGTAACAACTCATGTCATGTTACCATAAAATCCAACAAACCGAATTTTCCACAAACAATAATAAAAATAAAATAAAAAAAAGTTTCCAAAATTAAAAGTTTCCAGAATCCAAGAACCCTCTCATCAGTCGATTCGGGCGACTTGACCCTACTCCTACTATTCCAACACACGATTGAATTAAAAACATTGCCACAAATGGTCTATGCCACGTATGTATGTAGTGGGTCCCATACTTATCAAGAAAAATAAAAATAAAAAACTAGTTCCATTCTAAGTGTGCAATAATAAAACTCGATATACATATACACAAAAAAAATCCACCCATTAAATTTGCCACAGAGATATCTTCCTCTCTACTTTTTCGCCACCATCTCTCTCTCTCTCTCTCTCTCTCTCTCTCTCTCTCTCTCTCTCTCTCTCTCTCTCTCAAACGGTATAAGATTCCGACTATGTCCGACGAAAACTGGACTCGAGTGGCCATGTCTGACGATTCGTTGGTGGCCGACGCGCTGCTTCGGCTCCGCCACTCGGAACCGCCACCACCGCCGAAGAAGATCGAAGCATCTCCTATCAAGCTGAAATGGAGCGTGCGTCAACGGAGATCGAAAAAAGGAGACCAAACGCGAGCCAGCCCCACCACTCCTCTTTCCTGGAGCGGCGCCACGTCTCTCAGCGGCGGCGGCGGCGGTGATGCCACCGTGGAAGGCCTTGAGGAGTCCAGCGCCGCCGTAAAACACTCTGATACCTTTAGATCTAAGGTTTGTCCGATCATTTCACTCATCTTTTTGGTTTTCCCGATTTGAAAACTCCGTGATGGCCGTAGACTCGTAGATACTATTATGTGCGTCTGTGACGAATATAATATCCCTCGTGATGCGGCGTTTTACACTGTCATGGTTTTTTTTTTCATTTCCTTCGTTTTCTGTTCCCGTAGTTACGAGTTTCCTTGTTCTTTGGGCTAATCTATTGCCGATTATACCCTTGGTAGCCTTACCCACACGGCCACCCGACGAGACCTTTCAGTTGTTCGATTGTGGGTACTTTCGTCATTTAGGAATCATGTAGGTACACCGACTTTTAGTTGACCGAAATACCCCCACCTTGGGCTCAAATTAGGATGTTTTTCTTTCTTTTCCAAGAAACCAAATCTATCTTTCTCGATAGATTTTGTTGTCTTCTTGATTTGAGTTCAAAACTGATAAATTCGGTGATCTCTGCTTTTTTGTTCTTTTTGCAAACATAGAGTCACGTTTCCCACTTTTGGTACATTTCAGTCATTGCTCTTTCTGCTTTTTTGGAAGACTAAAACAGCCTCACATCAAGGGAGGTCTTTTTGGTCATAATCACCGATGCAGGAAAAATAACACAATTCATTACTAATTAAATGACGAAACTAGCCCGTGTCAGCAGATGAACTCCTTTTACACGGTAAAGGGTATCTCAGTCAATGCAAGAGGTTATCGCTGGCGTTATTTATAATTTCTCGGGGGTTGGGAGGCGTTTTCGTGGAATTGAATTTAGGTTTAGAATATGAGTGGATTAGGTACGTGTGTGTAGTGGCAGAAGAAGAAAAGGGGTTATAATATAATTAATAGTTAAATGAAAATATAAGTTTTAAATTAAACTAACACCCCTGTTAAATAGATTAAAAAAGTCTATTGTGTTAGAAAATAAGTTATCAAATTATAATAATTCAGTAAGTTAATTTTTTATAAATAGAAAAACAATTATGAAAGAAATATCAAGGTTAAAATGTTTTGAAGATTAAAGTACTCTTTTTCTCCAAACTTTACTTACAAATACAAGTAATGAACTTGCTTTTAGGCAGAAGTAATGAACTTGCTTTTAGGCAGAAGGATAATAGTATTCAATGCTAATTATCCAAGTAGTTATGTAATCAAATGTACTGTATTTATAAGCACTAGTAATTTTTGTTTTTAATTAACTAGTTCTATGTTTGCTTCCTGGTTTACTTCGGTTTAGCAAATGGAGCAGGGTAAATTAATTGAACATTGAGCTGGGTGGATGTGTAAGGCTTTTATTTCTTTTTATTTTAAATAAATACATTTTAAAAAATATAAGAAAATAAGAAAACTTAACCGCCAAACCGGGTCTTATTTGAAGAAGAGAGAGAGACTTGTAAATTTAACCGGGGTCATAACAGAAAATTAGCTGGATTCACTAATTAGAGTTGTCGATAATTAAAGACAGGATTTCAAATTAAACCGGGGTCAACTGACCCCTTTTAGTGCAAGTGGGTCCGCCTCTACGTGTGTGGTAGGGTTTAGTGGAGGAAGGCAGTTATCAGATGTGGCGTAGTGAACAGTACTCAGTGTCAGTGGTCAAAGGCAGTTGTTGCAGTGATTCGTCCGGCAAGTTACATTGGTAACAGTGTCTGTTGAGTTAGCCAGTTTAGTTAAAACAAAACAAAAAGTTAGTTAAGATTGTTTCGGATTTTAAAGTTGACTTTAATAGGTGGTTATAATTTGGAAATTCTTTTTTCCTTTGAAAATCAAAATGGAGTCGTCAAGTAAACAAGTGGAGAATTTCTGAGTTTAATAAAAAAAACAAAAATAAAGGAAAAAGAAGGACAAATGGTGCTGTGGAGAATACGTGTCACTAGTTTGGGTTGGAGGAGGACAAGCATGACGTGTGAATCTGACGACCAAACACACGCGTTAAAGTCTCAGAAGTCACGCTCTACTCACGTGATTCTATTTTTTTTTTATAAAAAAAAAATCTGCTTCTTCCATTTTTTTCTCTCTTTTTCCTTTTGAGGGCATAAGTTGTTGACCAAGAAGATTCTGAATTTACGCGGTTTCGAAGTTTTAGAGCTGTTATTTGTTAATGCTAAGTAGAGGTGATTCTTGGTGGTGTCGTAAGTCGTAAGCCATAATCTGAGTTTTGGCTTTTGGTGTCCAGGTTTTCAAGAGATCAAGGAAGAAAAAGGTAAAAACAGAAATGACTATGCTTCTTTATTTACTGGCACTGTTAATATCACTAGTTCTGTCCCCAATTCCGACCAGGCTCCTCCATGGCTTGTTTGAATCTGTTTAGACATTAGCCTTGAGCTCTTATCATGTCTAAGTTCGGACGGTCCTCGATCATTTTAGTATTGGCCAATTGACTCTAATAAATGCGTCGTTGTGGACAGACTTTGGCGTTGCTTAAAGATGAGGAAGTCATGCTCTTGAAGGAAAGTAAAGGCCTGAAAAATGTACAAACCTCCTCTTGGCCTTCTTCTGTATATCTCTATATATTTATGTCTTTATGCTAATCTTAGAACTGGTTTTTCTTTTTTTCTTGAATCAGGAATTAGCTAATATGCGCGATTTGGTCGAGCAACAAAGAGCAAGAAACAATGCTCTAAAGAAGAAGAAGGTGAGCCCATCTCTTTCTCTCTCTCTCTCTCTCTCTCTCTCTCTCTCTCTCTCTCTCTCTCTCTCTCTCTCTAGACAATTACCATTTTTGTCCCTTGCTCTCTAGACATTCACTTATAAACATGTAATTCAAGTAGATCATATTCATATGTATGCAGGCTGACTCACAATCTGCCTTGTCATGCAAACGTGCTTTCGGACAAGGTTCCTCCTTCTTGCTCCCTGACCTAAACATGCCACTAGATACCGACGCAAGCCCTGAAGCTATTTGCTGAACGGCGAGCCATGAGCATATTATTCTTTTGTTTTTCCCATCACAATTAAACAACTATACCTCCTTCCCACAAATATGTTTTTAATTGTAACTATATGAGTATGAACAAGATAGATTAATCCTGTACAACCCATTTGGCCATTTCCCGTTGCCGCTGTAGAAGATTCGCCTCAAGGTGAGGTAATTCGAGTTCATGTCTACTTCTCTAGCCGGTAGTATGTTTTTGGCTCTGCCATTATCCCAAGTGATTCTTATCTTTCTCCCATTTTCACAGGATGAGATGTAATTACCTACATAGATAGTAATAGATATACACTTTTCTATATTTCTTATTATCTTTGGTAAGATGTATTGCAAGATCACATCGCCTTTTCTATCAATGTAACACGTTCCAAAACTCTTTATTACTTTGTAATTTGATTATTGAATTATATTATGTCATATGATGTCTCTCTCTACTGTGTTTAAATCTCCTCTAGCAAATTTTAGTTCACAGTGTTAATCCAAAACCATCAGTCCTAAATTGTAATTATGAGCAACATAGAATAATATACTACCAGCTTGCTTTAAAGGCTAAAACCCTAGCTTTAAGTTTAGTTTCAGCTTCACTGTCTTTAACGACTCTTTGTTGTCCTTCTCCGACAAAAAGGGAAAAAGCAAACGAAATGGCGTCTCTTGGCCAAATCACCCTCCCGCGGGCGCCGTCGTTGGAGATAAGCCTCCTACGCCGTCGATTTGATCGACCGATTAGAACCCGAGTCGGATTCAACGGGCGGATCGCGAGCGTATTGACTAATGCGGGCGAACATGCGCAGGTTTCGGTGAAAGCGAGTGTGAGCCAGAGGGTGATTGAAGAGGAGGCGAGAGTTCTTGTGGGTACCTACGCGCGTGCTCCAGTGGTGCTCTCGAGTGGGAAAGGTTGTAAATTGTTCGACGCAGAAGGGAAAGAGTATCTGGATTGTGCATCTGGAATCGCTGTGAATGCTCTGGGCCATGGAGATCCTGATTGGCTTCAAGCTGTCACTGAGCAAGCTGGTGTTCTTGCCCATGTCAGCAATGTCTATTACACCATACCTCAGGTATGAATCCTGTAGCGCATGTGCGAATTATGCTTTGATGTTGAAAGTTGTATATTGCAACTTTTACTGAATTTTGTCATATCCTCGCTTAGTAAAGCTCGAAACTTTTCTTGTTGTTATCCTCTATTTCAAGGCTCCTGGAAATGTGGGATTAGTTTTTCTACTCAAAATGACATGCATGCGCTTCAACTAGGATTTTCTCTGAGAATCTGCGAAATTTCCTCAAAAATTGCATTGTTTCTATGTCCTTAATCTAAAAATAACTCTGATAAGCTTCTTCTGTACATTAATATATTGGTGTCTTTCTGTCTGATTCACTGGACTTGGGATCTCGTTGTGGAAATGGTTTCACGTGCTTTGATTCTTATCTCCAGCCGTTGAGAATGGTACAGGAAGATATGTTAAGGATTGAGCACTAGTCACATTGGCATCGTTTAGTCCTAGGGTTGGAACTTCTGTCTAGGGCTTATGTGTGCATCCTTAATCTTTGTGTATACCTTCGTGCTCATATTATATACTTCAACTTCATATACCATTACTAGATTTTGAAATGTTTTAACTTTTCTGCAGATTGAACTCGCTAAACGCCTTGTGGCAAGTTCTTTCGCAGACCGTGTATTCTTCTGTAACTCCGGAACAGAAGCCAACGAAGCAGCCATCAAGTTTTCAAGAAAGTTCCAGAGATTCACCCATCATGAAGACAAGGAAGTCGCGACAGGCTTCATCGCCTGTACAAATAGTTTCCATGGTAGAACCTTAGGAGCTCTTGCCTTGACAAGCAAAGAACAGTACAGAACTCCTTTCGAACCCATCATGCCAGGCGTAACATTCTTGGAATACGGTAACATTCAATCAGCCACAGATCTTATCCGCTCGGGTAAAATAGCTGCAGTGTTTGTGGAGCCTATTCAAGGAGAAGGCGGGATTTATTCTGCTACAAAAGAGTTTCTCCAGTCTCTTCGCTCTGCTTGTGATGCGGCTGGATCTCTTCTCGTCTTCGATGAGGTACATACGTAGTGCAATGTCTTGAATTGTTCTTGACTTTGATACCCTTCTGAAGTTGCGAGCTACGAGTTATCTCTCGTCTTGTGTCTTTTACGCTCTCTACTTCTCCAGGTTCAGTGTGGTTTGGGTCGGACTGGTAACCTTTGGGCATATGAAGCATTTGGTGTAACTCCTGACATAATGACGGTTGCAAAGCCTTTAGCCGGTGGTTTACCAATTGGAGCGGTGCTTGTGACTGAAAAGGTTGCTGAGACCATCAAATATGGAGATCATGGAAGCACATTTGCAGGGAACCCTCTTGTATGCAGTGCAGCCATCGCTGTTCTTGATAAAGTATCGAAACCCTCTTTCTTGTCCAGTGTCTCGGGAAAAGGTCAATACTTTAAGGATCTGTTGGTGAAGAAATTAGGAGGAAACTCGCATGTGAAGGAAGTGAGAGGAGAAGGGCTTATCATAGGAGTGGAGCTCGATGTGCCAGCAACTCCATTGGTCGATGCTTGCCGTGATTCTGGTCTTCTGATCTTGACGGCAGGGAAAGGGAATGTCGTCAGGATTGTTCCGCCGTTGATTATATCGGAGGAGGAAATCGAACGTGCGGTTGAGATTATGTTCCACAATTTAACTGCGCTTGATTGAAGATTGAGGTAGAGAACAACAAGAAATATGTTCCATCGACTTTGGTGTCTTTTTAAAAAATCTGTACTTTTCTTAATTAAACTAAAGTCTAGCAATAAATTGCATAACAATTCACAACGATAAACGGAAACTTAAGTATCAAATTGTAAGGAAAAAAAAAATGATACTGTTATGTTTCAAGTAGACTAAATTTTTAGAAGATGGGTAGGTACTTTCTTATTACGAGAATCCAGTCGGCTTCTCCCCATTTTCTTCAACTCCCCCACCGACAAGGTTTCCAGAATGGTGTGCCACTGTAATGCTTCAACAGCTTCTTCAACATTATCCAGTGTGATCGCTTTTTATGATGTTTGGCGAAAAGGGCGTGCATCTTCTCTTTCAGTTCCCTTCTTGCTGATGAACTCCAATGCATCCTTCACATGTAGAGAATTGCAAAACTGAGCATATGTCGCTTGAAGTCAAGTGTTTGAAGATGGGAAAGTCCACCATTATGTATCTTATCGTCCCATTATGTATTTAAGTATCGTGAGGTCTATGAGTAAGTTTGTGTGAGTTTAGGTTAACTACAAATGTTCTCTCTAGTTTTTGTTTACTCTACTGATCCCAAAGTTTTGACTTGATTTTTGTCTCTTGTCAAACAACTGTGAGCGCATATCCATAATCATTATTCCATCATATTGGTCGCTCTGTTCCTTGTGGTCGTAAGGTAAAACTCGTGAGCTAATATTCATTTACATTCTTTCAGTATACTTAACCCGAACTCGAACCATAAGCTTCCCAGCAGAAGGACTCTGTGAAACCATCATCGTTTGATGGTTCAAGATCAATGTCTTGTGTAGATGCATGTTGCGACATGGTGAAGTTTCGCTACATGAGATCTTGATTGCTTTGCTTGTTTTGTCGGAAAACACATCTGTGAGGTTAAAAAAGAACAAAAATACTTGATATATTCATGCACATATATATATATATATAATAATCCAACAAAAAAGTAAACAGTACTGATCATGCAACAACTGAACTGCCACGCATCAAGTTAACGAAGAGTTACTAAACAATCCTAAACCCAACTTCAAATCAAGCTCAAAGCCCATCACATTTCCACTGTGACTAGAAGAAGTTACGTTATCACTGAACAATTGTGCAACCGATGTGACTTTAACACACTTCCTCACATTCACCCTCTTCTTCTTCTTCTTCTTCCTCCTATCCTCCTCCGTCGTAAACGACTGAGTCTGACTTATCTCCTCCGGAAAGAACGGAGGAACCACGAAGTTGGTCTTAGCTTTCGTCCCTCTAAGCCTCATCGCTGCTGCGTCATACGCACGCGCTGCCTCTTCCGCCGTGTCGAACGTTCCTAACCAGTGCCTGCAACGCCCTATCCTGTCTCTTATCTCCGCCGACCATCTCCCCCACGGCCGTTTCCTCACTCCTCTGTATCCTCCATTCTTCTGCGGCATCTTCCGCCACCGCTTCACCCCGTCTTCGGTCTCCGTCGCCGTAAAGTGATTGGAGACTTTGTTGTTGTTATTACCGAGCAGTACGTTTTCGCCCACTATGGCGGCGATGGAATCATCCATAACCCGACGCGGACTTACAGGTGAGGGTTTTGCGTCAGGAGAGAATAGAGAAGAGATATCGAAGGAATCAGGTCCGTTAAAGGGTTGCGTCACCGTTTGATTAGAGAACGGAGTTTTAGCTCCGAAGGATGGCATGCAGACTGACGACGTCTCTTTGTACAACCCGTACGTTTCGAAGCTTTGATTGGTTTCGACGCCGGAGCATAACGGAACGGAAAGTTGGAGACGGTGACCATCAACGGTGGTTTCCATTTTGAAAGACGGCGAAAGATATAATGGAAATGTATTTGAGATTTATATGCAAATTGTGTGTTTAGAAGCATTTTATAGGCATAAAATAATTACCATACATAATTGAACTAATTAATTTCTTCGAAAAAAAAATATTTTCATATATTGTGTTCTTGATTTTTATTCAAAAAATATATATATATATATATATATATACCTTTTGTAATAAAAAGGTTATTGTAAAAGTATAATTGTAAAGTGAGATAATTAAAAGATACGGCTGTCAATTTCGATGAGACGGTTAAATCTTTCACATTTATGCTCCTGTCTTTCACAGTGCAAATAGGAAATTTGTACCCTTTTTAAAATTAAAAAATATATAGGAAGACAAACTTTAAAGTTTTAATTTAAAGAGTTCAAACTTTTTGTTTTTCAAACATCTGATTGATACTATTATCAAATTCTGAATATAGTTAGTGACCTGGTCTTAAACAGCAAGAAATTAGTTAAATATTTGTAATCTTAAGGTCAACTTAGTTATCATAATACGTTTGTCAACTTCAACAAAAACATAATACTGTTGATAATTTGCATAAAAGTATAAAACTGTAACAGATAATCAACTAAAGGATAAATTGGGCCTTGTCAAAACTTAGGCCCAGTAAATCTAAAGAAACTATCTAACGGCAAATCCAAATGATTTGACTTGGTAAAAATTACATCACGTAAGGCGCATGGTCTCTTTAAGCACTCATGCTGACATCAACAGACACGATTGTCTGATTGCAACTCACTTCTAATATGTACAAAACTTACTTTTTCAAAATTAAGTTAATTAACATTATTAGTAGATCATATCAAGATATTTAAAATATGTTTGACAATGCAGGTTTCACACTACAGCAATAAAGAAAAAGTGTTTTTAGTAGACAAA
Organism: Streptanthus diversifolius; assembly: GCA_039880935.1. NCBI lineage: Eukaryota > Viridiplantae > Streptophyta > Magnoliopsida > Brassicales > Brassicaceae > Streptanthus > Streptanthus diversifolius. The sequence goes on along the minus strand of JAXGFM010000015.1, from coordinate 282,272 downwards.
TCATAAATGTTATTAGATTTTTCAATAATAAATAATGTTTAAATAAAATTAAAAACAGTTCTCAAATTAATCACACTGTCTCAGGTTTGAATTGTTTAAAAAGATATCAAATTTTTAGTTTAAATTGAAAAGAAAAAAAGCTAGAAATGAATATATTTGGGAAGAAGTAAACAGTTCGAGATTGAGTTGTTACCGACAGAAGATCTTTAAAGTGTCAGATGAAGTCAGAACAAAGGATCTTTAACTGATCAAACCAGTTCTATGCGTCATGACGTGGCAATAACAATGCGAAAAATAGAAAAATTTTCTTTTAAAAAAAAATTATCTTTAAAGTGACTATATCATCGCTCATGGATTTCGTAGATGTCAATCAAATTCCCATAAATTGAAAGTTTTTTCACTGTAATTGCTAATTACGAAGCTATATTTATATAACTTGTCAGTATATTATATGCAGTAACAGTATTTCACGACACGTGCCATTTACACGCAAGCATTAGTGATTTCTGACAACCAAGGCCGAATATTTTACACTTCACAATAGTAATATGGACATATGATACGAAGCAAATAATGCGATCTCAATACATCCACGACAAGTCTTGCTTAAAAGATATAGACGTTGCAGCACCATGAACACTTCCTCTTGAAACATGAGGACAATCTTCGACCACAAGCAACTCCAGCTTCTGAGTCTTAGCAAGTGGTCTCAATCCGTCGTCTGTGACTCCCAAACACTTTTTTAGTTTCAACACGGAGAGAGAAGGAAACTGGCTCACCAGGATCAAGCCCTTGTCGCTCACTTCCTGGCATTGGACAAGCTCCAAAATCTCTAGATTCTGAGCTGAACAAAGAGCCTCCATGCCCACGTCATTGAAAGAGCACACGTGGTCAAGAGAAAGCTCGCGGATCGGGCATTTGTGGATCAGAGTGATTATCCCCTGGAGGGTGAAAGAGAAGGGGGAAGGGAATTCACCGTCTGAGAACAAGATCTTGAAAGATTCGAGCTTTGAGCAGTGTTGAGCTATGGCAACGAGGCTTTCATCGGTTAATCTTCGGTGACGTTGTTTAAGAGAGGCAGAGTGAAATGAGATGGGACGCAGAGTGAGATGCTTCTGAGGTGTTTAGCTCTCTGGACCAATGCTATGATGTCCGAGTCGCTGACACCGATACACATGTCTAGATGAAGCTTCTCCAGGTTCTTGCACTTTCTCAGCACGCAAGTGAGCCCTCTACCGGGGGCTATGATGCAGTTGCCAAGGCTGAGTTCCACCAGACTGTCACAGGGAACCAACTGTTTCTGCCATCGTTCCACAGCTAATTGATCATAAACCTTCATGTTCCTGTATTTGGCGTCTACCTCGAACTGCAGGCTTCGAAGCTTCCTCCAGCTATTTCCAAGCATGATTAAATCACCTTCCCCAATGGCTCTGCAGTTCTTGATGCAGAGCTCTTCTAGAATCTCAAGCTTTCCAAAATACTCCAGCCACTCGACGCTTGACACGCTTAGGCATCGGATGAGGTGAAGTCTCCTGAGTTTATTGCACCCTACAGCAAGGGACAATACGCCACAACCGGTGATTCTGGGAGCGAAGTTCAGCTTTAACGAAGAAAGCTCCTTAGACGAGGACAAATGGCGAATGCCTAAATCGGTGATGAAAGTGCAGTAGCTAAGGGTGAGATCAGTGAGGGAATGGCAGTTGGTGGAGAGGAGAAGAAGGCCTTGATCGTCAAGTTGTTTCCCCATTTTTGACATCCAACCCGAGTATACGATCTCCACTTTGCACAGATTCAGAAACCTCCTGCAGAGAGAAAGCAAAGCATCGGTTGCAGGAACTAAACCGCAGCCAATCCGCAGAGAATATCTTTGCTCGTTGTCCAGCGAGTAGAAACGCTTGCAAGACAGTGAACCGAGTTTCTGTCATTGGTTTTGTGAAGCATCCTGAGGATGTCCCAAACTAAATGGTCTGGCAAGTCATCCATTGTCTCCTTGCGCTTTCTGTGAAGAAGAAAACTCAAGTGAAACCTTTCATCAGATAATTAGTCTTCCTATAGATTGATATTACACAACATTATCATAGCTTTGAGATTATAACAAGACAGAGCTTCAATGGAACACATAGATTATGCTGCTCGCCCACATACGAACACTCGAAAGTTACTGATTAACAGAGATTAAATTTTGCAGAAACAAAATAAGCATCGATCTCAAAAGGGAAATATCATACAAGATGGAAGTTAAAAATTAGTATGAAAACGCATCAAGAAAATAATCCATAAACGGAACACAGATTAGATGTCGAGGAGGCAGAGATTCGAGGAAGTTTCTTAATCAAAACTCTAGATAAACAAAAACTCAAATTCACAAGGAGACCTGGGAGGGATGATTCCAGACCTGAAACTAGTCTTGCTCTGAAAAAAAAAATCTCACCAGAAACGTTGAAAAAGCCAAGTGCGAAACTTGATCATAAGAAATTCTGAAAGAGACGGTTTATTATATATCCATCAACGGATCAGCCTAACCGCCACGCTCCAGGTCGGTTGGATAAGGACTACCTACTACTACTACTAGCTAGTTACTGTTTGTCTTTTAGTAGGTATGTATATTAATATGTTTTCAGTAACTTAGGCTCTTATTTACTTTGTCAAGCAAACACGATATTTATAATCTGATCATTGTTAGTTCCATGAGGCTGATACAATAATAACCCCACTCAGATTTTCATTAGCACACATAACACGAATAGCTAGATCTAGAGACATTCCAATCCGTTAGATTGCTTGAACATATGACTCTACTACTAGCCTTAAGTTATTGTTTTAACCCTTTCTTCTGTTACTCTTGTTTTTACTTGCATGTATAACTTTCTCAGACCCAGAGGAAGTGGTCGTATTGGTTGATATGGGCAACACAGTACCGTCCTTGACCTCCTTTAACTCTGAAGCTTCACTCTCACCATCCATTTGGGCCATTAGCTTCCCAAGCTGCTAGTGTCAATCAACACATTTAGTGATTATGTCTTTTATAATGTCGCAGGTTGTATTGTCTATAAATGTTTCTTTACCTGTTCTTCCAAGCGCTGAATCTTTTCATCCTTTGCCTGAACCGCCTTCTTCTCCCTAAATATCCAAGCTCAGTTTCATCAATGAGGAATAAACATTCAATCCTTAGTTCCTAATGCAAACCACATGAGACATACCTTTCTTCCATTTCTGTAACCTTGGTTCTCCATACGTCCTTATTTTTCATAAGATTTTCGTTTAACTACATTTGAGCGAGAACAATAAGTCAGTCCTCTACCGAAACGCAGCACACGTTGTTAGAACCAATATGCAAGAATGTCATCAAGAAACCTTCTTTTACACAAAAGCTATATATATATATATATATATATACTCACATCTTCAAGAAATTGCTTCTCTTTGATGCATCTGTGAAGCCTGGTTTGCAGCTTCTGCAGTCTCTGGCTTATTGCCTTGCTCGCAGCTTCTGAGACTTTCTGTTCGGTTTCCTCTTTGACATTTTGTAGCAATTTTTCAAAATACTAACGGGAGAGGAAACGAGGAAAAAACACAAGGGAAACAAAAAAGTCTTAAATCTCTTTGCTAGACAGAATTAAACACTTCAAATTGTAAATCAGATAATGAAAGACTTAGTAGTAATGGAGACAAGAAATGCAAACGGTATACGTACTTACTTGTTTTTGGTTCTCTAGTTGTGCCTGGAGGAGTTCGTTGTACTCACTGATGATCTGTGTTTTGAAAATGAAAAAAAAAACCGAGTCAGCAATAAATTTACTAAAGAGTTCTAAAGTTGAACACGAAAATTATAAAAACATGAAACAAAAGCACTACCATGTCCACTTTGCTGTTCAAGAGAGCATCAGTCATTCCACTGTCAGAATATTCACAGCTTCCACAACCATCCTTGCTCAGACTACCGTGAGAATTCAACTCTACTAGCTTGCCATCAGTTTTGGATTGAATAAGCCGGTGAACATAATTGTCACCAGCATAATCCCAAACACGCTGTGTTTCAAGCTCAAGTGAATAGCAATGCTCCGTCTCCTCCCAGTGCCTTCTGGCATGTCCTCCCTTGTACCTACAATAAGTATTTAACAACGAGAAATGGTTAACCTTGGACAGTCGAGAAGGAAACAAGAACATAATTGTCACTCGCCTCCGTGCTAATTGCAGAAAATGCAATCCATACCTTCCGCAGCCAACAACCCCACAGATAACACACATCCAGAGATTCTCCGTTGTTTGGCAAACACAGCATACTGAATTTTCAGGCTGCTGCTGGCAATATCGACAAACCTGAAAAAAAAAAAAAAACAGCTCCACATAAGGATGCATGAAGAAAATGGACACAGGATAAAAAAAATAGCATGAAAATGCAAAAAGAACCGTACTGGGCAAGAAGAATCTGGCCAATTAGAAATGCATGAACAATGGAAGGAATGATTGCACATAGTTGTGAGAATACCACCTGTGTCTTGGTCCAATCTCTCTGAAACATGAACATATATCAAACAAGGTTTAGAATATATGGCACTAACGAGACTGTCAATCTTAATACCATCACCTAATTTTGCACTCCCTAGAGATAGATTAAGCCATATCAAACTTTAATTACACCGGTTAAGACCTTACCAAGACAAACTGGGCAAGTAGGTTGCTCTATAGGGACAGCAGCAGAAGGCTGTGTATGGTCAATAGATCCACTATAACCGGTAAACTGAACATCTAGAGTAAAAAGCAGGCGACAAACATCTTCCTGCACACAATTGGCAGCAGCTAATCAATCACAAAGACAAATGTAAATATACATCTGAGATAAGGTGTCTCATACAAAATTATACCTCTAAAGAATTGAATTGTTTCCCTCTAAAATGCTGGTAAAATGTATCGGATGATTCTTGACTATCAAACCTTATCAAAATGCTATATCTATTTTCAATCCCATCATTCCTGCAAAGATGAAAAGAAAATAAGGAAACTATCTTTAAATCTCGTAATCTAAAGTTAACATTTCAGAACGAAAACCACAATAGAACATAAGGAGCTAAACTGCCGTGAAGAGAATTTGATATCATTCCCTTTTGACTTTTCTTACCTCACCGTTCGCATCTCCAATATGTGCTGGATGAAGGAGCCGCAGAACTGGCAAAAATCTGCATATGTCATATGGTTCGGCACCCCAAGAACGCAAACAAGAGGGTTCCTCCCAATCTAGAGGCCAAAAAAATAAGACGATTCCGGAGATAAATTGATGCAATCGAACGAAAGAATGAAGAAACCCAAGACAGATTTGAATGATAAAAAGAAGAAATATTACAGGGAGATTCGAGGAGGAAGAAGAAGACGACGACGAAATGGCATCGTCGGAAAATAGGTGCATCACGCCGCGAGTCTCCCCGATTCTAGGGTTTCCAGAGGAAAAATGAACTGTCTGAGTCATGTCGGAGAGAGACGATTCGCCGGAAACACTTGCCAACGGTGAAACGACCGATTCTTCTCCGGCGATTATTGTTGAAGTTGAGGGCATCATCATGACTACTACACTTGCCGCCAAAGAGAAGAGAAGAGGCGAGTTTCGTTAATTTACTACGGCGTCGCAATGGAGATCTATCACACGTCATTAACTCCACAAAGATATATTTTATCTTTTCGTCTTAACTCCACTAGGGTATTTATTTTACAGAAAAAGACGCCAAAGTTTCAATGGGATCAAATACGTCCCGCTAATAATATAACATCACGGAAATTGTCATGAAACTGAGACTCTTCGCGTACAGACACTTATTGTTGGAAAATAAAAAATCTCTTCACGACTCTTCAAAGCTAGACAGATGATTAAACAGAAGCGTGAACTTGGGAGTCCACTGACTTCAGAACCTCCTCTCCCATCTCCTTGCAGCCCACCAGTTTCTGATTCACACCATTCAAAACATAAGTATTGCCTGCTTGTAAACTTCTCAAAACACCAACTCTGATGACGTTTAAAGCAAAAGGAAACATTGTAATAAGAATGGTTCAAGAAAATTACAGTTCCTGCGGAGTAAATATCTCCTGTTCTGAATCCTTTGTTCAGAGCATCCAACACCGCGTCTTCAATTCTCTTAGCTGCCTTTTCTTCTCCAAGTCCGTATCTTAGAAGCATTGCAGCGCTGAGGATGGTTGCCAACGGGTTTGCTTTATCCTGAAAATTCAAAGAATCTGAGAAGTAGTTTTGATATTGGGGAAGAAAAGCCGGGTTTGTTTGAAGAATAGAGTTAGGACCTGTCCAGCAATATCAGGTGCAGAACCATGTATAGGTTCAAAGAGTCCAGGTCCCTGTATTAAATAGCACGCTTTTTTGTTCAGAAGTGATCATAGTGCTGCACTCAAAGATGAGATTATTTCATATTATACCGAATCACTGAGACTAGCAGACGGAAGCATGCCGATGCTTCCTGTGATCATCGACGCTTCATCGGATAATATATCACCAAAAATGTTGTTTGTGACAATGGTGTCAAACTGCATTTAAGAAACGATCAAACCATTGTAAGGATTTACACAGTTCCCACATCAAGTCGCTAAGTTTGGCAAATATAAGTACCTGTTTCGGGTCACGAACAAGCTGCATCGCAGCATTGTCGACATACATATGTGACAGTTCAACATCCGGATACTCAGCGGCTAATGCTGTTACTCGTTTTCTCCATAAAATCGAGGCCTGCATCAGAGTAAGTTGCGTTAGATTATGTGTTACATAAGAAAGAAGTAGGAAGTAGAAGTTCGAGAAAAAAAAATTAATTATCAATCATACATCCAAGACATTAGCTTTGTCAACAGAACACAGCTTGCCACGCCGTTTCCGAGCAGTCTCGAAGGCAACACGAGCAATTCTATCAATCTGAGGAACATAAAAAAAATGCTTATTACAATATTACATCTGTCCGTAGTACTTAACAAAGAGAGAAGGAGGTTTTGAATACTAAATCAGTCCGCAAAAATCTGCATCGAGGTTTTCAATAGAGTACCTCGTGAGCAGCATAAACCTCGGTATTAAACCCAACTTCCTCACCATTTTCATTAGTCTTAATGCCCCTTGGCTCTCCAAAGTAAATACCTATTTCCACGAGACATCACACATTGTAAAGATACTGTACCACTAGGGAACGAGAAAGACAAGAATTTTTAGATCAGTCTCAATCAAGTTACTAGACAGACCTCCTGTAAGCTCCCTTACAACCATTAGATCAACACCTTCTGCAACCTCTCTCTTCAAGGTCGAAGCATCCACTAACTGAAAGAAAGAAAAAGATAATTTGAGTTTCACAAAGGAAATGAAACTACAGGCTACCAAGAATTCCTGAAATTAAGAAGAAGAAGGTTACCTGTGGAAGAACGGTAGCAGGTCTCAGATTAGCAAAGACTTTAAGACCGGCCCGAAGTTGAAGTAACCCCGTCTCAGGCCTCAGATGTTTTTCATTGTTATCCCATTTGTACCTGAAATCATAGCAACATGATCAGAAGAGACATTGTATTCTCCAATCAAGAATAAGCACAGAAACAACATCAGAGTAGAGCCAGCGTTAGTGGGACAAGAGAGAAGAACAGACCCTCCGATGGCTCCAAGAAGCACTGCATCAGATTCTTTTGCAGCCGAGATGGTCTCCTCAGGCAAAGGCACTCCGACTAAATCCAATGCAGCTCCTCCTATAGGCATCTCCCGGAAGCTAAACTCCACTCCTAATAAACAGCAGAGACGCAATCGTCTCGTGACCAGTAAATCCAAATAAACCCCACCCACGATTCTATGTAGAGGAAACTAAAATCCCATTCTCCAGAAATTAATCCCTACAATTTCCACTTCTCACGTCTTTCTATTTGATTAAGTACCGCCACGTCCATTACCAAGCAGAAAACAGTGAATTCCATAATTATCTCCCGTTCAACGTGGAAACAGAACAGCAACGATATTAGAAGAATGGGAACGAAAGAGAGAAACCTTCCAAGGATCCAACTTGCTGAAGCACATTTTTAGCGATGGAGACGACCTCCGGACCGATGCCGTCGCCGGAAAGGAGAGTGATGTTGTATCGTTTTTTCCCGGGGGAAGCAACAGCGCATCTTACTCTAAAGGGTGCGGAAGATTCTTTGGTGAGAGCTCCGAACGTAGCCGGAAACTTGACCGGCCGGATATTCGTCTGCAGAGCCGCCGCCATTTCAGGGAGAAAAAGGATTGCCTTGTTCGGTCTTCGTTGGGGTCGTTTCGGATTTTGAGACTTGAGTCCTTAGGTCTTTGCATTTATGGGTCCTCTCTTTTTGCACGTTATTTTATCGATCCCCAACTTCTTAATTTTATGGTGGAACTGCTTACGTTGTCAATTAAATAACATTTACATCCATATGTCAAAACCTTAAGCCACCATCACTCTTCAATTGCAGCTATACTCTTTTTTCTCTAGATGGCGATCTTAGTAAAACATATTGCTTGAACGATTTAGCAGACACAAACAAACATCGATTTTTTATTTAATGTCACTCTCTGGGTTGTTTTTTGTTTTTGCAGCTAAACCAAACTTCCGTTGGAAGCCGAGACTCTAGCACCAAGTGATCTCAGTATCTCCTCGCCCATTCTCTTGCAACCTACCAATGTCTGTCCAAAAAACAAATTGCTTATTATCTCATACACGTAACATTTACTTCATTTTTTTTTTTTAGCCAAAGGACGAAGAAAGAAAGGATAACTTACAGTTCCAGGAGTGTGAATGTCACGAGTTCTGAATCCGCCGTCCAAGACATCGGAAACTGCCTTTTCTATCCTCTTTGCAGCGTTTTCCTCTTTCAGTCCGTACCTGAAAAGCATTGCAGCTGATAGAACAGCCGCCAAGGGATTCACTGTGTCCTGCAATCCGCAATGTGTCAGAAATGTTTATATACACAGGAGTGGCTTCGCATTCAGCATCATATATACACATGTGAAGATTGTGAGGCAACCTTTCCGTAGTGTTTAGGCGCAGATCCATGCACCGGTTCGAAGATTCCAGGTCCCTGTAACCCGTCAGCATACGAGAAATCCAATATTCTCTTATCAAGAAAATGAGATCACGATTAAGGGAACAAAAAAAACAGGATTTGAATCATGCTGCAGCGTACTGAATCACCAAGGGCAGCAGATGGAAGCAATCCTACACTTCCAGGGATCATGGCCGCGAGATCAGAGAGTATATCACCAAACATGACTCCAGTCAAAATGGTATCGAACTGAAAACATCACAAAATTGAACGCATTTTGTAAGAATTATTGTAGTCAAGACAGAATATCATCGAACATGACTCCAGTCAAAAGTGTTCCTAATTCGACTGGCTTTACTAGAAAGAAACAAAAGAAAACCTGTCTTGGGTGCCGAACAAGATCCATCGCAGCGGTGTCAATGAGCAGATGACTCACTTCAACCTCGGGATACTCTAAGGCCATTGCTGTGACTCTTTTCCTCCACAGCATTGATCCCTGCCCTCAGAGAATGTTCAAGAAAAAGCACTGAATATTGAATCTATCTCATTGTTTTATAATTCAGATCAAGAATTCAATGCTTCATGTTAGTATCAATCTCACCGTTTCATTATTCAGCTGGAAATTTTATGCAAATATCAAGAATTTTACCTCCAGGACAGTAGCCTTGTCAACAGAGCAAAGTTTACTGCGCCGTTGCTTGGCGATATCAAATGCAACACGAGCAATGTGATCAACCTAAGCAAAACCGGAAACCAGATTGCTATTGAGCAGCTCCTCCGTTAAGAAGACATCAAATACTTTTTCCAACAAGATCAAAAAGTCGCAAAAACATGATACCTCACTTGCAGAGTATGACTCAGTGCAAAAGCCAACTTCGTCACCTTGTTCATTTGTGGTAAAACCCCGAGGATGCGCATTGTAAATACCTATTTTCAGCGAAGAAAGAAACAATCTTTGATAACCAAAGCAAAATTTGAAAAGAGATAAAAGAAGCAAATTTCTGTTTCTACGTGAACAATGGTCACTGACCTCCGGTAAGCTCCCGGATGATCATTAGGTCAACCCCTTCAGCTGTGTCTTTTCTCAGATACGTCGAATCAACCAACTGAGACATGTCAAAGGTTCAAAGAATATCAAGTTACAGGCAGTGATGAGCGCATTCCATAAGCCATTCTTACTTTCCAAGAGCAATGATCTCCTGTCTGTGAGATACCTGTGGGAACACTGTGATCGGTCTTAAATTGGAAAATACTTCAAGACCCGCACGGAGCTGCAACAGCGCCGTTATCGGCTTCAAATGCTTCGGATTGTTATCCCATTTCGGCCTTCAATTCAAAAAAGAAGACTAACTTCCAGAGTAAATCCAAAATACAAATATGGTAAATAAATAAAAACCATTATAATGAAAAATGCGCTCGTACCATCCAACAGCTCCGAGAAGAACAGCGTCTGACTGCTTTGCCTTTGTCAATGTTTCCTCCGGTAATGGAACTCCGACGAGATCTAAAGCAACACCTCCTATAGGCAACTCCTCGAAGCTCAAATCTAAACCTGATACATGTAGCGCGAGTATTATCGAGGATGCAAAGAGACATTCCTAAACTCTAATTGTCAATCTCCGATCTTCCTATGGTGCTTTTAAGACGGAAATTAGGCGTTAAGAGAGAGATAGAAGGAACCTTCAAGAGATCCAGCTAGACGAAGAGCGTCCACAGCGACGGGGATGACTTCGTTGCCGACGCCATCGCCGGGAAGCACCGCTATAGTGTACCGTTTCTTGGGCGTGTTGGCGGCACATCTGATCACAGAAGCTCTCCTAAAGGTCTGTTTGGTGGCGGAGATAAACGCAACCGGAATCTGGGTACTGCTGACGTGTAATCCTAGAGCTCCCGCCATTTAGTTCGGACTACAGAAAGTTTTTATTTTCTTCCTAAAAGAAACACAAACTATATTCCTTTTGTGCAAATATGTACTTGTGTTATAGCCTCTATAAACTAATAACGATGGAATCATAATATTTTATTAATTTATCAAATAATCAAAAACTTAATTTAAAAACAAAATAATATATTAATTTATAAAATATTAACTTATTGAAATTTTACCGAATGTATGTACACAAGGTAATGTTGCTTCACAAATTATATCATGTTATTAAAATAACTATTTGTATATGTTTGCCTTGCCGATGTCAATTATGAGATTATGTATGCTCTATTATTAATATATGACCACGGACAATATCTTCATATTTTATGCATATATATATATGTGTATGTATGTCACATGCATGATCTTAAACATTTGTTGTCTTTTACGATTGAATATTGAATGATGGTCCCAAGCAAGAGAGACCCCATAAACTCTTGGAGATGCGCACAAGTCTCTTTCAGGTTTTCCTCCACGTGATTAAATTCAAAAAAATATATATATCATTACCTCTTACAACAGAATTGTCCATTTCCTGCAATTATTTAGAGGTTTTATTGTATATACAGTATTTAATAAAGGTTATTTGCTTCCATCTTTTTTTTTTTTTTTTAAAGTCCATTGATATTATCATCAACTTGTGTTACAAACTGGACCAACAACCCTTACACGGACATATAAGTGAAAGTGACCTAACTAAGGCTATATATGTTTCAGCAAATTTAATTAGTTTTTAATTTTGTATATATATGCTTTGGAAATACTCTTAAAAAAAAGTAGTAATTTTATTTTTTGTAACGCATTCGAAATGATGCATCTAAAAACTTCTGTTGGTCTAAAAGTAAAGAGTAGTTATGAATTTTAGTTAGTTCCAAAAAAGTGATTATGAACAAGTGCTTTTTGATGTCGATCGATTTGCTTCCTGTAAAGATGATTTGTTGTGTGTTTAATTGGGGCACACAGATACAAAAAGTATTTTTGTATTGTCTTGTGTAATCAATGTGGGCAACATTCATAAACCACGCCAAAAATATATATTGAATGCATATATAATAATAGTAGATATTTTTACAAGGACCAAGCATGTCTCTCAACATTGAGACGTGTCGTTTTATTTCATGCAAAAACAAAACTAAATATACTTATAAAATGATGATAACATTGAAACCGATTCATCGATAATTGTCGACAGGCTAGGAGAGAGGTTGGTTTTGTGATGCTAGATGAGTTGATACGACGGAACTCTTAGGTAAAGTGACTTCAGTATTTCTTCCCCCATCTTTTTACACCCCACAATTTTCTGTCACAATCGTCAATATTCGTTTTACTAAAAAAATCAATCTTAATATATATATATATAAAAAAACGGCGAAATCTAACTTAATTAATAGAAAACAAAAAAAAAACTTACGGCTCCCGTAGTGGGAATGTCACGCGTTCTGAAACCTTTGTTTAAGGTATCAAAAATAGCATTTTCTATGCGTTTTGCGACCGCTTCTTCCTTCAAACCGTACCTCAGAAGCATCACGGCCGTGAGAACCGCAGCCAACGGATTTGCTACGTCCTAATAATTAACAAATCATTTTAATTTCAATTTCTACTCACCACAAAAACTCATATATATATATATATGTCCATCGAATTTTAGTGTTACCTCTCCGTCGATGTCAGGAGCTGAACCATGAACAGGTTCGAACAGTTGCGGTCCCTTTTATCAAATAATGCATGAATTTTAGGTAATTATATATAAAGATTTAAATCTTATTTATATATTTATAAATACCGGGCCTCCGATGCAGGCGGAGGGAAGCATTCCAATGCCGCCGGTGATCATAGCAGCAACATCCGACAAGATATCTCCAAAGACGTTCGTTGTCAAGAGTACATCGAACTGTGAAAGCCGGTTTTTTTTAAATTAAATCTAAAGAATCAAATTATTGCTTTACATTTTAAACCGAAATCAAGACATCAAATTAACGAAACCTACTTGTTTGGGGGTATCGAATCAGCTCCATGCCAGATGTGTCCACTAACATATGCGATAGATCCACTTCTGGATACTCTGCCGACATAATCGTCACTCGTCTCCTCCACAACATCGACGACTATATTAATCCGACCACAACACAAAAAAAAAAAAAAAAAAAACATTAATTAAATTTCCCCGAAGACAAAAAATATATAACAGATTTTTTCTTTATTATTTGTCGAAATTACTTCCAAGATTGTAGCTTTGTCGACTGAACAGACTTTGCCACGTCGTTCCATCGCCATGTCAAACGCAATACGAGCGACACGATCAACCTAATTAAAGGAACAATTAACTGATAAGGTAAGTAATTATCCCTAGTTAATCAGGGGTTTTTACTAATGAAGAAAAACTTTGGTTATACATTTTTGGTATGATTAGCTAATTAAGTATATATACCTCGCTTTTGGAATAAATCTCGGTGCAGAAACCGGTTTCCTCGCCCTTTTCGTTGATTCCGAAGCCTCTTGGCTTTCCATTATATAAACCTAGGGTTTTAAATTTTATAAGTTCAATTAATGTAACTATGTATACTGAGACAACTAATAATTAAAAGAACAGTTTGTGTCGTAATCAAACAAACCTCCGACGAGCTCTCTAATGATCATAAAATCAACCCCTTCCGCAACACTTCTTTTCAAAGACGAAGCTTCCAGTAACTTTCCAGCACAATATTATATATATGAATTGTACTTTAAAATCAGTTTATATATATAGTTACATTTATAGATGTGTATATAAATATGATATATTAATTGATTTACCTGAGGGAAGACGGTGATGGGTCTGAGATTAGCATATACTCCGAGAGCTCTTCGGATACTCAACAGCCCAGCTTCCGGCCTTAGATGCTTCGGTAGATGATCCGACGACGGCCTTCATACAGAACTTAATATATGGAGACTTAATTAACGTGAAACATATATCTCAGTTCTCTTGTACTTACATCTTTTTGGTGGTACCAACTGCTCCTAAGTAAACAGCATCGGACTCAAGAGACGCCTTTAGGGTTTCTTCCGGCAACGGAACCCCCGTAGCCTCGTAAGCGGCGCCACCGACCAACATCTCCTTAAACTCGAACTCAATTCCTGTAATTACCAATGAAACACACATTAAACACATTACTTCAAGAGCAAGAAAACTCTTGGATTAAAATGTGATTTTTGTGATGCCTTCGAGAGAGCCGGCGAGGCGGAGAGCTTCCACGGCAATTGGAGTGACTTCAGTGCCAATGCCGTCACCAGGGAGGACGGCGATGGTGTACTGTTTATTAGGTGTGGTGGCAGAACATCTGATCCTTCCCACACTTTTACTAGCCCTAGATATTTGTTTGGTAGTAGGACTAAGTGAAACCGGTAATTTGATACCGCTTACGTGGATCTGAAGTGTTGCTGCCATTTGGAGTAAGAAGAAAGATCGAGATGTATTACGATTGGATGCTTTTATTGATTTGTGCTTTTGCCTTCCGCTAAATACTTCTATTTATAGCACTTTTCTTTTAACCCAATCTTCATTTACCATTTGTATTCTAATCAACTGTTCACATTTTTAAAACTTATTTTCGCCACGTTTTTTTCCTTATGTTTTTTTTATTGTTTTTGATGACAGTGAGTGGTCGTACGTGTGAAGACTTGTTATCGTCGTTCCAGTCTCCATGGAATTAGGATGGACATGCACAACCAAAAGTGTGAATAGCTATTACTCGTATAAAAACAAAAGCTTTTATATTCCTTTTCATAAAAATAAATTAATTAAATCAAAGCTAGTCACATGACGTTGTAATAAATCAAAAGTGAGATATATTTGATAAAATTTCTTATTTTTGTGTGATCTAGGTTTCCTTTGGGACTGTGCAATATTCTACACGGTTCTTATTTAGCGATACACCAAACACACACACACAAAAAAAAAAGAAAAAAAAAAGATCCACGATTTTTTTCCTTCGTCGTTGTTGTTTCGTTTTACATGGGATGAAAGATCTAGATATACCGGGGGTAACAAATTTGTTGGCACGAAAATGAACATATATAATAATTTATCAAACAAAGAAAATGGCTTTTGTTAATTGTCGAGAAATCGAATACAGTACAAGGTCATATCAATTTTTTTTTATTTATTTGTTATAAGTTATTTTTCTTTCACTTATATATACCCATTTTCTTTTTCTTTTTTTTTTTCTTATGACATCGAACATTTAAACCTATCTTTAACTGGATCTTTTGAATCCTATGGGGTTTCGACGGAAGGAGATAACAAGCTTGGAACTATTGATGAGTCTTTTTATGTTTTTTTTAAAAAAAAACCATATTTCTGTTTATATAATAAATATATGTTTTGTAAAGGAATTTGAATTCCATTTTTTTAGTGTTCATGTATGAAATCTGACACCAAAACTATCATTTTCCAGTTTTATTGTAGAACTACGCACAAACAATCATACCCAATTAAATACAAGGTATAACTTTAATTGGACTACATTTTTTTTAATCCATGCATTGGTCGACATATATCTATCTGAGTACAACGAAAATAGCATATAGCTGCCATATATGCACCGACAGAATTTAATTACATAGATATGCATGGCTCACAATCATTGAGTATATACTTCTACTTCATTATACTCTAATTTAGAGACCATGTTTTGATAGTTATTCGAACGTATATTGGTTAATGTTTGGGTTATTTCTCAACAATTTTAGTATATGTTTGTATATGCGATTAAACCATAAGTAATATATATGTATATACTTATATATATATTTAAGCGAAATTATAAAACTATGTATAACTAGACAAAAGAAACATAAAATTAAAACTATGAGTACAGTAGATGTTAGATCCTTTGGATTTCGATATAGGGCTTTGAGAAAATAGTGAATATGTGAACCAAATAGTTAGTTAAAGAAAAATGAAAAAAAATATAACTATTTATTTGTTCTGTACTTACACATAAGGAATCTTTTTATTAGGTCGGTCCTTGATCTCCTTGTGACGTCCATGTCATTAATTGTATCGTAGTTATTCAATTTGAATACAAAATCTGATTAGTCATTTATTTATTTATATTAACAAGGTGATGCCCCAATACCTTAAGTTATACTACTTGTCCACAAACGAAATTGTTATATATCATGTAAATTCTTAGCAATTATTTTGAATCTACATTTCGTATAGACGATTATTAAGTTACACTGACGCACAAAAAGGTCATGAATATGGGGTTGTTTAGTTTGAATGTACGTGGATACTGTGAGTTCCAAGCTCTGTTGATGTGGTTGGTATGTAAAATTCTAAAATACAAAATATTTAATTAATGTGACAACGAGTTTTAGAAATGAATGTAGACACTAAATTGTTCCTTATGCTAAGTCTTTGTGGTCCAAATAAGTTTGTCCTTTATATAGTTTTGATTAGGACTGACATATGTAATTGAGAATTTTGTTACAATAAGTACGGTTACTTATTAACTAGTGTTTTTCAATTATGTATATTTTATGAATTCTTTTAAATTCATGTGTTAATCAATTCATTAGTTTTTTTTTAATTCTATTAAATGTCAGTGTTATTCAATTTTGTTGCAATGTTTATGATATTGTCATCTTAAAGGAACTTGGTAAAATTGCAGTGAAAAAATGTAAAGAATCGATTCCACCATTTTTTGTTGTCATTTTAATGGAATTAACTAAAATTCTTATAAATTATCAAAAATTACGTTAAAACCAGTTTATTTTCAGTTGTTTTGCATTCTTTTAAATTCATTTATTCAATAACTCCTCTATTTAATTGAAAGTTTAACTCCTTCAAATTCAAGTAAATTCTTAAATTGAATAACACCCCTTTACAACCGACAAACGTCACTGTATATCATAGCCCTAAAATAATTTTTAAATTATTTTAGTTGACACCCAAACCCAAAGACGAATACTTTATTATCTGATCAAGCACGTTCTATTTTGTTTGCATTTTGGTCACGGGTTGGATTTTGTGACTAAAAAAATGTTGAACGTGACTAGTTGATTATGACTATAAGAGTTTGTTACTGTAATTGTAATATAGTTGAAATTTTGAATTTGAATGTTGGGAGATAAGATGAGAGTGTTAGCTAAAACACTTGGCGGGATATGTAAAAGTTACATATTATACAATAACTCTATAATGTATACTATATAATAATCCTGACATTTTTTTTAAGTTTGAAGCATCTTATACAAACATATATATATTTGACTAAATATTGAAAGATCGATCCACGATATCTAAAAGAATCAAAGAAGATTTAGATATATCCATAATAATATTTAAAAATAAAAAATTTAATATTATCTTTAATATATTATTTTTATATTAATTTAGAAAATTAAATTTATTAAAACTACTATATAAATTTAGACATATTGTAATTTTATGATTATAAAAATCTAATAATAATTCTTCAGTGTTTTATTCTCATCAATTTATCACTAAAACCCGATTCCAAACAAAAATAATCTATATATAGATTAAATTTCGGTGTTGGATACACTAAACACTGTGAAATACTGAACTGGGTTAATAATGGGCCTCTAAAAGAAAGTCGCTTTAAAAAAAAAAAAGATGTAAAATTAGCCCAATCATCTGAATATTAGAAACTCAATGTCCAATGGGTAAGCGGGTCACAATTCGAGTGCGGCGGACCTACCGATTCGAATACGGGTAATTACAAAAGAAATCGCCCGTTGATTTGTCTCGGCGAACCCTAATTTCGGGAGCTGCATAGATCGGAGAGGAGAAGAAAAGAAGAGAGAATGCTCTTGTCGATATATTTGCGGCGATTCGATCGGCTTCGGATTGTTTTTCCAACCTCCGTTCGGCTTCTATCCGGAAAACCCAATTGCGATATTGATGAGGAAAACCTTCGATGTCAGGTTGGTCAATCCAGTTACGATCAGAAGACAGTATGCGAAGCGATCACATGTTACAGAAACGATTGGCAAAAGGCGTTCGAGTTCTTCAACTGGGTCGAGAAGGAATCTGGGTTCAGACATACCACCGAGACATTCAATCGGATGATCGATATTCTGGGTAAGTATTTCGAGTTCGATACGTCGTGGGCTTTGATTAACCGGATGACGGAAGATCCGGTCTCGGTCCCGAATCACGTCACGTTTCGCATAGTCTTTAAGCGTTATCTTATGGCGCATCTTGTTCAGGAGGCTCTCGATACTTATGACAGATTGGATGATTTCAATTTGAGAGATGAAACATCTTTTTATAATCTCGTCGACGCGCTCTGTGAGCATAAGCACGTGGTTGAAGCAGAAGAGCTTTGTTTTGGGAAGAATGTGATCGGTAATGGTTTTGGTGTGAGTAATACTAAGATTCATAATCTGATTCTTCGTGGGTGGTCGAAATTGGGATGGTGGAGCAAATGCAAGGAGTATTGGGAGAAGATGGATAAGGAAGGTGTTCCTAAGGATTTGTTTTCGTATTCGATATACATGGATATAATGTGCAAGAGTGGAAAACCGTGGAAAGCTGTGAAATTGTATAAGGAAATGAAGAGTAGAAGGATAAAACTCGATGTTGTTGCTTACAACACTGTGATTCGCGCAATTGGAGCTTCGGAAGGTGTTGAATTTGGTATTAGAGTGTTTCGGGATATGAGGGAAAGAGGTTGTGAACCTAACGTTGCGACGCATAACACCATCATTAAGCTTCTATGCGAAGAAGGGAGGATGAAGGATGCGTATGAGATGCTTAACGAGATGCCTAAGAAAGGTTGTCAACCAGATTCGATTACTTATATGTGTCTCTTTGCTCGTCTCGAGAAACCAAGCGAGATCCTGAATCTGTTTGGTAGGATGATAAGGAGTGGAGTGAGGCCAAGAATGGATACTTATGTGATGCTTATGAGGAAGTTTGAGAGATGGGGATTTCTTCAGCCGGTTTTAAATGTGTGGAAGACGATGAAAGAGTCTGGGGATACTCCAGACTCAGCTGCTTATAACGCTGTGATCGATGCTTTGATTCAGAAAGGAATGTTGGATATGGCTAGGGAATATGAACACGAAATGGTTGAAAGAGGGCTATCTCCAAGGAGAAGGCCTGAGTTGGTAGAAACGTCATTAGAAGAAACACTAGTTTGTAGATAATAGAAAAGTCCATGGAAGAAACTGTTTGGGTTATCTGTTCAAAACGGACAACCAAGTTAATGAAGCTATACGAGGAGCTTCTTGTTCTGCGTCCTGTCTTGATTTGATATCAAGAAGTCTCCTTTGGTTGAAGAAATCGCCCAAAGGTAAGCATCATTGATTACATTTGCATTTTATTTGTTTCAACTCAAAACTGTGTAAACACTGAAGTTCATCCAGAGGATATGAGGAACCTGGTTTGCACTTGTGATCATCGATTCCCTTGGAAGTTGGAACGAGGGATGGAGCAAATCAGTGAGTGAAGAAACCGTGCGACCATGGCTCTTGGCCGATATTTTGTATATTGTAATAACACTATTTCTAAACCCTTCTCCAAGTAATTGCCTTTTTTTTGGTAAGGATATGGAAACATATGACTTTGATTTATCGTCATGTAAACATAAAATCATCAAGTCAATTCTTTCAACAACATTAATTTTCTTTATTGGAACTTTTCTAAAAAGAGAGGAAGTTGGTACGAGACGATCATTAATACAAATTTACGTTCCAAAGTATTAGTAGCTGAATTAAGTATTGATATTAATGCAGTTATTCCGTTTCTCTCCAAGAGAAAAATCGAATTTGATTTAATAATTTTGTTGTATTATTTTAAACTTTTAATTTACAGTGTAATCGATTTATAGGGTAGAGTCATTTATCTTATCAGATTCTTTCCTATAAGCAACTAATTGATCACTGGGGAAGAGAAACCGCGTGGAATTTTCATGTTTAATTTTTACAACTAATTGATCTCAGCCAATGGGAGTGTTATTAATTTAGCTAAAAAAAAAAAGAGGTTAAAACAAAATAGAATAAGAAAGGATGGAGAAAATTCTGTAAAAAGAAAATATTCCTAAATAAGGGAACAAAATATATAATTAAGCTATCGTTACATCTTCGTTTTCCTCGATTTCCTGGGGAAATAAAAGATTGTTATTAATGCATAAATAGATAAACCCTTTTTTTAGAGTTTCAGAATTTAGAAACGGAACCAAACAATCAATCAAACAAAAGAGAGAATAAAAAAAAAAAAAAAGAGAGAGTATAATGCTTTACAGCGAAACGCCGCCGTCGTTTCATGATCACCGGCGTCTCCTACTTACCGGCGTTGCGATTCTGGTCTCGTCCTGTTTGGTTTCTTTCTCTCATGGAGTTTCCACTTCTTGTCATCATCATCCATCCTCAACCTCATTTCAAGGTTCATTCACATTCCGTTTTTTATCATTTAAAGTTTTGTTCTTTCCTCATTTTCTAAATAATCTGACTAAAACCCTCTCTTCTTATGAATACACATATTTGATGACAACGGCTATTAATTATATAAATATTTGATTCTACAAATTTTAAGAAGATGGTTTTTTTTTTTTTTTTTTCATTTTAAGGATTGAGGAGGCAAATTCTGGAAGGAGAAAATGGGACATTGGTGTTAGCGGCGGAGAGGACACGGCGGCCTGATCCTCTCAACCATTTTAATATTTATTCCGATGGTTGGAACGTTACCAATTCTCATTACATCGCCGTGAGTCCTCCTTTAATTAATTACCCTAAATTCCAAAAAAAAAAAAAAAATGTCAAACTGAAACCAATGTGTTTATAGGAACATATATTGGCCAGAAGAAACCCCTCAAAACCCTTAATTTTTGTTTTCTGCAATTTAGATGCGTTAGTAATTGATACTACTGGGCCAAAACTGAACTAAAGAATTTTTTTATATTTGACTATTTGTTTGCATCAAGAGGCAAATTTGGCCCAAACACATAATTCGATTCGAAAAAGAAAGGTGTATATGTTTACAAATCTTATTTCTTGTGATCAATATATATGTTTTTTTTTTGTTTTCAGTCCGTTGGATTTTCTGCTGTTCCATTCATCGTAATATCAATCGTGTGGTTCGTATTGCTTGGACTCTTCCTCGTCTGCTCATGCCTCTGTTGCTGTTGTTGCGGTTGCGGCCGCCGGAGCTACGGCTACTCTCGCATCTGCTACACTCTCTCTCTCGTCTTCCTCCTCCTCTTCACCATCGCCGCCGTGTAAACTTCATCTTCCTTCACAATATATATATCAAACCCATTAATTATTGTTTTTAATACTCTATATACTATCTTGACTAAAAATTTCAAAACGATGTTTTTCTTCAGGATTGGGTCTGCGATGTTGTACACTGGGCAAAAAGAGTTCTACGGTAGCGTGGAGAAGACGTTTATGTACATTGTGAAACAAGCAACTGATGTTTTGGTTAAGTTAACGAGCTTGTGGGACTCGATTCAATCTGCAAAAGACATTGAGCTCGATGGACATAAACTGTTTCCTCCTGAGTTTAGAGGTAACATTGATCATTTCAACAACATGATCAAGATGTCTAACATCACTTACCCTGACCGTGTCGCTAATCAGACAATCCGTTATCTCACCGGAACACTAAACCCAGTGTAAGCATTAGTTAGACAGATGTCTTGCGTCACAAGTTATACTTAAATAGAAGTTCTATTTGATTATCTGACTCAATATAATTCCTGTTTTTTTCTAAACTTCTTCAGGAGATTAGTGTTAAATGTGGTCGCTGGTGTTATGCTCGCAGTCGCATTCCTCGGACTCTGTAAGTTCAAACCTAGAACATTTCTGATACCTCTCTCACAGTTTTTGTCCATTTAACATATTTGTGATTCTGAACAGTATTTTCCTTCTGTGGACTCCGAGTTCTTGTCTACCTGTTAGTAATTCTGGGTTGGATTCTCGTCACAGTAACGATCCTCCTCAGCGCAGTCTTCCTTGTCTTCCACAAGTAATCACATTGATCACTTGTTCTAACTCAAGATACAAAGTTTTATTGTTTTCATCAAACTAATGATGTTACTTAAATCAGTGTGGTTGCTGACACTTGTATGGCTATGGATCAATGGGTGCATAATCCAGCGGCAGAGTCGGCGTTGAGACAGCTACTTCCTTGTTTAGACGCTAAAACCGTTGGAGAGACATTGGATATAACCAAGACGATGACCTCTACGGCCGTTGACATGACCAATGCGTACACTGTCAATGTCAGTAACCATGAGTTCCCACCTAATGTCCCTTTTTACCATAACCAGTCTGGTCCGCTCGTTCCTCTTCTCTGTAACCCTCTCGACAAAAATCGCAATCCTCGACCTTGTGCTCCTGATGAAATTCTCCTCGCTAATGCTTCTCAGGTAAACATACATATAACCAACTTTTTTTTTTTTTTTTTTTTGAAACATTAATGGTATATATGTCATATGAGTAATAGAATTACAAGAATAAAATGATTGGAGTATATGCAAGAGTAAATCTTTTATTAGATGAAAGAAAACTGTAGTGAATAATGTTAGCATGTTTTTATATTGTTTTTGTAAATAGATCTACAAAGGCTTTGTGTGCCAAGTGAACGCAGAAGGGATCTGCATAACGCAGGGTAGGTTAACCCCAGCTTCATACGACCAGATGATGGGTGCGATCAACGTCGGGTTCACGTTGGACCATTACGGTCCGTTCTTGGCTAGTATTGCTGATTGCTCATTCGTCAGAGACACCTTCAGAGACATAACCAGAAAGAACTGCCCTGGACTCAGCATCACTAGCCAGTGGATCTACGCAGGCCTCGCGTCACTCTCTGGTGCAGTAATGTTCTCACTCATCTTTTGGTTGATTTTCGTCAGAGAAAGACGTCACCGATCTCATACTAAGAAATCTATGATCCAGATGAATAGGTTTTGATTATTGCAGACAGGCCCATTCATTGAATGAGTGAGCATATATATGTTATTTTAAGTTTTTTTTATTATTATTAAAAACGTTAGTGATATGCTTTTCATAAACATAAAAATTCCGTTTAAAAATGAATTTGTCTAATCTCCTGTATACTCTAGTTGTTCTTAGAGAATCTGAGAACATATATATATATATATATAAATCAACAACACAGGTTGAACATTCTATATGGTCGAAATGGGTAGGTTTCGAATAAAGCAAACCATTTAATGATTCTGAGACTTAAATGTCGTCGTCTCTGGCCACTAATTAACAAGTCACACCTTATACGATACGACGAATGTAAAAGTAGTTACGTGTCTGATTACTATTTGTGCCTTGAGGCTGGTGGAGGAACCACGTGTTTCTGCTGTTTCAATTTTCAAATTAGTATTCTTTTCCTTGTAATCAAAATATGTTAGATTTTTGCGTATCCACTTTATTTGTCTGTTTTAATACTCGACGCATTTGTCCGTTTCGTTTCGTTTCGTTTAGTTTCTGTTTATAAAAAATATATATATATATATAGAACATTAAAAAATTAACAATATAGAAATCGTATATTGTAAAAATGGGATCGTTAAGAACTAAGCCAACGTCATGCCTCGGGCGGTCCACGCGGGACGATTTCATAGTCAATGACCTCACGTGTCTCGAGCTCGAGTTCTAGTTATGACAACAAATTATTCTGTTTTGCTTAATGTATTAGTACAATCGAATAAACAAAACTATCCTATGTAAGTTTTCGACTTGGTTTGCTCGAACTATATAATTAAAACAAGTGGAGTATATTTTAGTTTTTGATTTATAACAAAAATAGTAGGAACAAAAATAAATAAAAATAGAAATACATATTCTGGTGACCAAGCTGCAATTATTAAATGATTAATTTATAATATAATATGTTTAACTGAAGATTAACTGAAGATTAGAATTGTGTATATAATAAGCTTTGGAAAGAGAAACACACCAAACTCAAATAAAAGAGTGACCTCCTCTTGAAAATCCCCAGGTGAGAAGAAGAGTGAGTGATAGATCGGAGATGCCGAAGCTGGTGGAGAAACCGGGAAGCCGACCACCGTGGGTGGGGTTAGCGGCCGCCTCATGGGTTCAGATGTCGGCGGGAAACGGCTCGACTTTCCCGCTTTACTCCGCTGCTCTCAAATCGGTTTTGGGGTTTAACCAGCAACAGATCACCATCCTCGGCGTCGCTTGTGATTTGGGAGAAAACATGGGGCTACTTCCAGGATACGCCAGTAACAAGCTTCCTCCATGGGCGATGCTTCTCCTCGGAGTTTCCTCTTGTTTCCTCGGTTATGGCGTTCTCTGGCTCTCCGTCAGCCAAATCGTTCATGGCTTGCCTTTCTGGCTGGTAAAAACCAGATCCATGTTTCATTTTTTTTTTTGTCATGAAAATCGTTTCTTTTCTCCCGTCTTACTCCTCCGATGCCAAAATGAGATGAACGACGAAGTTTGTAGAATCTAATTTTTGTGGAACTTGTGGTACCATAGAGTGTATCGAAGTGTAGATCTTACTGTCAACTTGTTTCTTTCTAATTAAGTGTTGATCTTTCGGTTCTTGCTTACAAGTGCCGTCATCGATTAGATATATTAATATTTGTATGTAGTCAAACACGAATTGATCATCTCTATTGTTTCGTTGATCACCGAACTCACAAGACTAGTACTTTTGTTTGTTTGTAATGTTGTTGACAGCTATTCATCGCTCTCGTTATAGCCACCAATAGCAGCTCATGGTTCGGCACAGCATCTCTGGTGACCAACATGAGGAACTTTCCTATGAGCCGAGGCCCTGTGGCGGGACTTCTCAAAGGCTATATTGGGATCAGTGGTGCAGCGTTCACCATGTTGTTCAGCGTGTTGCTTCACCATTCAGCTTCAAATCTGCTTCTTTTTCTTACCGTTGGGATTCCGGTTTTATGCTTGGCTGTCATGTATTTCGTCCGCCCCTGTATTCCGGCTACCCGTGAAGACCCTTCTGAGCCCATTTATTTCGCTTTTCTGCTCGGCACAAGTATACTTCTTGCTGCTTATCTTGTTGTGACGACTGTAGTTAGTGAGGTGTATTCACTGCCAAGCATACTCAGATATGTTCTTGTGGCCGTCATGGTGTTATTTTTGTTGTCGCCTCTTGCGGTTCCCATCAAGATGACACTTTTCCGTTCTAATGCCATGATCTCTCAACCGGGTTCTTCAGACAATCTTGCCAAAGAAGAAGGGGAGTCAACCCAGGAAGAACCATTGCTGATACCTTCTACATCAGCTTCAAACCTCGGATCTCTCTTCGAAGGAGATGGTGCGTCGGATATGGAAATACTTCTCGCTGAAGGAGAAGGTGCCGTTAAAAAGAAGAGAAAACCCAGGAGAGGTGAGGATTTCAAGATTGGCCAAGTCTTCGTCAAGGCAGATTTCTGGCTCCTTTGGTTTGTCTACTTCCTCGGCATGGGTTCAGGCGTTACGGTCTCAAACAACTTGGCACAGATCGGATTTGCTTTTGGTATTAAGGACACAACAATACTCCTCTGCCTCTTCAGCTTCTTCAACTTCATAGGCCGTCTCACTTCAGGTGCCATTTCTGAGCACTTTGTCAAGTAAGGATTTCTCTCATCTATCACTCAAAACAATCACTCTGTTTGTTTCTAAGAAAGAAGCATGTCATACGATTTTCTCCGTTTTGCCTCTCAGGTCAAGAACGCTTCCAAGAACACTATGGATGGGAGCCGCGCAGCTGGTTATGGTGTTCACATTCCTCCTCTTCGCCATGGCCATCGACCACACGATTTATGTGGCGACTGCTCTTATCGGTATAGGCACGGGGTTTCAGTTCCTATCAATCGCCACCATCTCCGAACTCTTTGGTCTTAGACATTTTGGAATCAACTTCAACTTCATACTCTTGGGTAACCCGATCGGTGCAACCATTTTCTCGGCCCTTCTTGCCGGATACATCTACGACAGGGAAGCGGATAAGCAAGGGAACGCTACATGCATTGGTGCGGATTGCTTCCGGGAGACGTTCTTGGTTCTAGCAGGAGTTTGTGGACTTGGAACTCTGCTGACTGTAATTTTGACGGTGAGAATTCGGCCTGTGTATCAAGCTCTCTACGCGTCTGGCTCTTTCCGGTTGCAGCCGCAATCAGCTGGTGATTGATATATCCAGGGAAAGGCAGAGAGACTGTAGACGAAAGATGATATAAAATTAGGCTCCTGTTGTATCTTGCGGCATACTTTATTTTTTTTTGTGGGGGAGATTTGTGTTATTCAGCTGTAATCGTTTGTATTCGGCTAAAGCATATTGTTAATGAACTTGTCCAAACAAATTTGGTGAGAGTGTGTGGTTTGTGGAAGGTAGTAAAGTCGGGAGACACGGTTGCTTTGGGGTTCTTTTTGATTTTTTTGTTAAGTAGCGGGGACTTACTTGGGAAGGTGGACTAAAAGTGGACCAAAATGCAAAAGAAAGGGTCAAAGTAAGCAAAAATGAACAAGTTCACACATCTTTGGCATTCTCACGATATATATATATATAACGATATTTCATTAAGGAGGAAGATAAATTAATTGTATAAAAATGTCTACAGCTATAATGGGCATGTGGAATTTGAAGCCATTTGTGTCATCGTGCATATTATAAGTTTGTGTTTATTGAGTCACGATCATCTTAATACCCCATGAATCATCAATCATCAATAATCTAGGCCATATTATAAGTTTATTGATTCACGATGATTTTAATACCCCATGAATTTGCGCCTTAATTACCATACTAACTTCCCATCTCGTGTATATTGGTTTCATTTGGTTGGTTAAAGAAATACATAGATAAGTAAATACCAAGATTGAATTACAAGATTTGCTTAAACAACCGAGGTAAAGTCGTTGGATCAACATACACTTTTTAGTACTCCACGCCAATCAAAGTTGTTACCTTTTTCTATTCTATTTTCTGGTCATGAATCAAAGGTGTGGTAAAGATGGGTACTATGATATCCTTTTAAGTCCAACTTAAGTCTTGTTCTTTCGTTTTTATTTCTAAATTACATCAATCCCGAATATTCTAACAACCAGTTCAAATTTCATCAGATACCTCATCGATTTAAACCCGGTTAAGTGTAAACCAACTCAGTATACTGTACATTCATAATGAACCCCAATCCCCAAAGGATCCAATATAACCTACAAGAACAAAAGCATGTATCGCAGCCGGAAAGAGAGACAAATTATTAACAAAAAGGCAGCAAAATTTGCGTATATATATTTAATATCATAAGAATCTGGTCTGTATACATACAAGTGATGGGTACAATGAAACCCTCTCGTTACCTGAAACAATTCACAAACCGCAAATCTTTAGGCTTAGCCTGAACAAAGACCATTCATCGAGATCCTAAAGGTGCATGTAGCAGTTACAAAACTGAAGACTTCGTATTGGACTGAGAATCCCTGATTGTATAAATCTACAAGATCCTGAAAACCGCTAAAAAGTATCAATCTGCTTTGCTTCTGAGACTGTAAATGTTGCCAAGGGTTCCCACGATGCTAACCACCACCGCCAAGATTAGCATCAACCACGACACAGATCTCTCCACAAGGCTTAAAGAATTGCTCTGTTTCCCTAACCGTAATGCGATCAGAGCAGGAAATGTAAAACCAAGTGAAACCGCTGATGTTGCGCCTGTGAATTTAAATGCAGTCCATATATTTGGGATCATCGTCGAGCCGATGTAAATAAGAGCCAGCAAGACAACTGTGAGCCCCAAAGATCTCTTTTTGCTTTCGGATAGAGGAGGCGAGCCTTCAAACAATAAGGTGTTGACGGTTTCTCTCAAGGAGAAATGGATCACGGGGAAGACGAGAACTAGATGAAGAATGTATCCGATTCTGACAATGTAATTCACCGCAGAGCTGAAACGGATGCCGAGATCTTGATCAAAGTTGGTCAAGATATCTGCTTCGGTGTCCTTACCGAAGAGAAGATAACCGGATATAGCAGTTGAAGCATAGACAACAACACAAATGGCTGTCGTGATTCTCCCAACTCGGTTCATCTTATGAGGTGATCGACCTTCGAGCTCGTTATAGATCGGCTGGACATTAAAATGACAGACGTAAGCGTTTGACATTATC
Organism: Streptanthus diversifolius; assembly: GCA_039880935.1. NCBI lineage: Eukaryota > Viridiplantae > Streptophyta > Magnoliopsida > Brassicales > Brassicaceae > Streptanthus > Streptanthus diversifolius. The sequence continues at coordinate 254,221 of JAXGFM010000015.1, read as the reverse complement.
GGAATGACCACGAGAAGATCCAGGATTGCTTTTTTGGAACCAAAATCAGGAGTCATCCTTGGAGTATCAATAGTTCCTTCGATGAGCTTAATCGTCGCCACAGCAAAACAGACAACAACAAACACAACTGCAAGAGCAACTGAAGCAGCTGATGTTACGCTCAAGGAATCAATCTTGTTCAAAGCACAGAGCGGAGCCAAGAAGATGACCATAACAATCAAAATCAAAACTTTACGGTGATCCCAGAATCCATTTCCTAACCACTGATCCAAAACACCAATGTGATGAAGAGAGCCAGACATGACATCGCCCATTATGATGAGGTAAACAACGAGAACGCCACCGTTGTTAACGATGATACAAATCTCAGACAAAACCCTAGCGGTTTTCCCCAATGCGAATTGCACCACCTCGCCGTAAGATCTGGACTTGTAAAGAACTGAAAATCTAATCAAAAGCTCAACACTAATCTCGGACAAAATCGCCATCAGGATAATCAAAACAAACCCTAGAACCAAGCCGAGAACTTTCATGGTTGCGGGCAATGCCATGATCCCGGCACCGATGATCGATGTGGTGAGGTTAAAAACCGCGCCGTAGATCCCAGATCCTTGACTCGATTTCCCATGAACGAGTGAATAATCAGCGACATCAAAATCTAGATCATCCCCAACACCATTACGGCTATAGTCAGAATCATTGACGAAGCTTTCTTCATCAGAAGGAAGTAATTTGGTTCTGGGTTTTCCAGGGATTCCATTTTCCGTCAGTTTCTGTAACTCCACGTAAGAATTTTTGGAAATCACAGAGTAACTGCTATCCATTCGCCAGATCTGATATAAACGCCCTCTCAAAACGCGATCGAAAAGAAAAAGGAGATAAACTTACAGATAATCGGAGATCGAAGAAGACGAAAGAGGAGACCTTTTTTTTTTCCTTTGCACGAGAGAGAGAGAGATTGTTCAAACAAAAATAAAATCTGCTGAATCTCGGGTTAAGGGTCAAACGTCTCAATCGGTCGTACTTCCTGCCTCGTCGGCGAGAGAGAGTGAAGGAGATAGTTCGAAAGGAGAGAGGTAACTTGTATCTTACTATTGGTGCTTTTACTTCACACGTGGCGTCCTCTATCAAATAAATGCAGGATTAAAAATCTTTCTTTTTTTTTTTTGTACTTCCATAAAGTATCTTATTAATTGGAGATTAGCAATTGAAGTTTAGCTTAGGTTAGCCGTTTAATCGTTTATCTAAGAATCTGAAAATAGCAATTCCGGATCCGCGTTACGACGCGAAATAATATTTTTAAAAATAATTTTGTGATAATTTAATTTTAACCAATGTTATATAAGTTTAATATTTTTACATTGGTTTCAAATATTTTATATTTTCCAAAATAATATTTATTATATGGGTTTGGATTGAAAAGGATAATTTTTCATGCTAAACAAGGAATATCCAACATTAAAATTTGCTTGGAACAAAAAACATAAAACATAAAACAAACAAACAATTGACGGGAACTATGCGATATGAATCCAAGAAATTTGGGCTTTGGGCCTCCACCAATCGCATACAGAATCTCAGTCTTCTCTACAGATACTTTCTTGCAAGTGCACGTACCTTGGTGTCAAAATGTGAGGATGTAATCCGAGAACCGGGCAGATATAAGGGATTCAGAAGAATCTGCATGAACAAAACCATTTCCATCATGTCTAATAATAGTAAAGGAGAGAGGTAAGTACCGAAGCATCCAACAAAACCAACAACACGTACCTTTATATAAAGCTCATGCACTTCCTGGAAGAAGCTCTTGATGCCGTCCTCATTGCGTGAATCATGAAGAAGCATGAGTCGAGTATGTGCGATAAATCAAGGAATATACAAACATTTTAAAATTTTGAGATGAGTATCTTGAGCTCGAAAGCCAGCGTAACAATCTGACAATGTACTTAGATGAATATATCAGAAGAAGAAGAAGAAGAAGAAATCATTTGCACTTGAATTCAAAGGGTCTAATTTTAGTTCCATGAAAAAAGGATATGGCCTGCGGTAACATACACTGACACAACCAGGTCGTTAAACCTGTCAACTGACTTTAAGAACCTGAAGAGTTATACGATAATGAGGTGAATCCTTCCTTAAACATAACCAAATATTTTACAAGGGACTTTACTTACATGGCACTTGTAGTCCATGCTAGGTCTTGGACGACATCTAACGCCGCATGTAATATAAACTGGTGCAACTGAGCGGCATCTTCTCTCTGCCAAGCATAGAGAATAGTGTGAGCGACTAGTGTACAACTTAGAAATTGACACTAAAAACAGAGAAATTTCTATCGTTAAGAAAGGATAATCAGCCGTATGATAGACCTGAAATTGATTAGTTTCTGTTCAACAAACTTATAGAGGATCTTAGACAAGTAAATTATTTTTAATCCTATAGTTGGAACAAGACCTGAAATTGCTTGGTTATGTAAATCTAATACAGTGTGGAAAGTTCCTTCACCAAACATATTTTAAACAAGGGAAATAGCAAATTTATTCTCCTGGATATTTCTATTCGAAGGACGCTAAATGAGCTTTGCACCGCTTTTGTGACAGTTTCTTCTGACTTTGGTTTCCTTGTTAAGCTTTAACAAGGAGACATTAACAAGAAGACCAAAGTCTAAAAGAATGAGCTGGTAAGTACGTTGTTAAAGAACCTAGGTTCTAGGATTATGGATCCAAAAGAACATGGATGCAAAAGAAATTGAGGAGGATGGAGCAAAAAGGCAGCAACATGTACTACAAAAAAAATACAATAATTAAGATTCTTTTTCTCCGATTAGAGATTGAAAAGTGAAAGAGGAGTAAGAAATGTACTTTGGCAGCAGATCCAACTTCAGCTTCATAGAGGGGAATATCATTCCGACCCACAATTATAAAGCAGGCAATGTTAGCCATTCAAGCCTCGAGGTAAGCAGATGTTGCGTCTCCTGAAATACCAAAAAAAAAAAAAAAAAAAATTGTACAGATATCAACTTCAGTATACATCTTGGCTCTTACAAACCAAAGTGCGGTATGGGGATCACATTTCCTTTTCCTAAGTCATCAACACTCGTGATCCAGAAACTAGCTAAGCAATAGAAATTGAAGGATTTAAGAAGAAAAAAATGTGTATCCGCTTCTCCCAAAGAGTTAGGTCAAATGGTAATCTTTGTTTCTAGCTTCGGATCGTGCGTAGAATTAGAGACAAGCAAACAACTCGTGTAGATACGATTAAATGCAGAGTAATCGAGGTAAGGTTTCTATTAGAGAAGAGATCGATAATTAGGTTTCTCAATCGACACAAAATCTTGGAAAAGAGAGGAAACTCACGTCTGGGAGAAGAAGAAGAAGAAGAAGAAGAAATTATCAGAAAAGATCAAACGCGATGAATGACCCATCACTTGCTCAGAAAATTATTAAAAATGTGCTAGAGAGGAAGAATACTACATGTATGTTCGGGCCCATTTCAGTTCCTTGTTGGGCTTTAAGCCCATTATATCTTTAGCATGTAAATATGTAATTTGACTTTTGTTAGTACATTTTATCTATCTTTATGGGAGATTCAGACGTTGTGACACATAAACAATTATCAACCGAAGCGGCGTTGGAACATTTATAAAGAAACAAACAATTTTGTTGTCGTCATAAGTAATAAGAGAATTAAAAAATATATATACAAAATCAACTTCACAAAAAAAAAAAGAAGAATAGTAATAAAAAAAAATAGTTTTTTATTTTATTTTAAGCGGCAATATAAATGGATACGTGGAATTATAGTGTTATGTAAATAATAGTAGGAGTAGTGAGGATATAATTATTTGTTGGGCTAATAATAGTGCAAAGGCTTCGGAAATTAAGAAAGACAAAAAGTCACACTACAGTGGCAAAGGACAACCGACAACTACTTCTCAGGGAAAGCAATATATATTCAATATATCGCCTAATTAGCGCGTTGATAGATTAACTGAGGAATCGAATATCAAATAATAACAAAGCAATTAAGCTTTTCAAGAGGAGGGAACATGCATTATTGGAAAGTCACCATACCAATCGCGAACACCTTAGAACACACACTGCTTTTATTCAAAAAATAATTATTTTTTTTAAAAAAAAAAAAAAGAGAGAAGATGCAGTGAGTCCTGACTTTCCATTTGATTTTTTTAAAAAAATAATTTTCTCCATATTTTTAATTTCCATCTGCCCATTTAAAAAAAACACATATCCATTTATTTAGGATTTTCTTTTGTTTTAGAGTTGGTCAGATTTTCTTTTGTTTTAACTTTGAAACAACTCTCTTTTGTCTCAACTACTCTTTTACTTTGGCCTTCAATCTGAGTTATGTCGGGAGAATTCTATAATGACAAATATTTAGAAGATCTATTTGATTACTATATATCAACAAAATCATTTATACTGCTAATTTTAGAGTTACCAGAAAGGTTGTTTTCGTAAAAATGTTTAATTTTGTAGTTTTAAATATTCACAAATATAGGAGATATCATTAAAATATATATTTAGATTAATTACTTTTATGTTTTTTTAAAGATAATTAGCTTTTTATTAATTTGTTTTTGAACAGTTTATAATTACTAAAACGTGTAAAATTAATTAAAAATAACTTAACCATAATAATTGTAGAGTAATGCAGCAAGGTATAGACTGTTCTTACATTGACACACAAAACATTCATACTGTATGATGCAACAAAATTAATTGATAACAAAACATTAAGTATATGAAATGTCTATTACAAACCTAAACAGAGAGTGTTTATTCCAGAAACCTAGAGAGTGAATAGTAGTATTTATCAATTACTAGCTAGAACAACTAACAGATGCATTTTAAAATAAATAAACAAATATTAGTTTAAAATCAGATTAACAAGTAATAATTACATCATGCACATGTACCTAGTGACTCATAATGAAACGTATCGTACTGGACTGACGAGTTGTTGTCTGATATTGACATCTTAATTTATAACTTTCCTTTTCATTGTTAATGTTCCTCACTAACTTTTGATTGATAATAAGACGTTGACCCCCCCAAAACCAATTACTTCATTTTTTTTGTTCTTCATATTTTCATTATTCCTTTATCAAATCATATTACTTTTTTTTTATTAAATTTTTTATGAACCTTCGAGTCAGACCAGAACCTATTCTACAAATTAACTGAGCTTGTTTCGATGGAATTATACAGATGGTAAAATTTAATTCATAAACGTAAATAGTTACAGGAAAACAAACTGTTTATGTAAGTAGAAATTTAATAGTTTGTTTTTATGTGGGAAGTTTTTACTTTGTTGAAAATAATTATTCAACTTTGATATTTGGTTGTTGTATTTGTTGTTATTTTTAATGTTTTAATTAATTTCACAGAGCTAAAAAATATCCATATTCATCGATTTGGAAAATATTTAATATTGTATTTAATATTATTTGTTATCAGTCTTTTCGTTCAACGACATAACTTATATTTAGATTTTTTAGTTAAAATTTAAATATTGTTTGGTGTTGCATCTTCGTACTATATGATCGTATTTTGTATTTACAAGCAATTTAAATCCTAAAATTAGATTATATACATATCAAATATATGTATTAACATCGTTAGAAAAGTTGATAGTCATACTCAAGTTACAGTGTATAATAAAAGAATAAAACTATGCTTTTCAAAAGTTATACTTTTCTTGTGCACCCATAACTTTAGCAAAAGAGAAAGCATTATTATTCTTGAGCAACTAAAAGAAATAATATTTGGTAAAAAATTAAAAGAAACAATATTTTTCTTCCTCACCTGGTGCGAAAAACTTTAAAGTAACGACGTCAAACTCGATGTTTCTAGTGAATATATTAATATTATACTACAACACTACATAATTAATAAAAGTTTAAAGACCCATCAGTTAAATTTCACATCTATGATATATCAATTATGAATGTGATAAGGGAAAACATGGTCATTAACTAAAATACATATGGTCACTTGTTTTGTAGTATTATGTATTCAGTAAATATATATATATATATTTTTAATGTGATTTTTATTTGGTTCATCATAAAAATAGTAGATTATATTCTATGTGGAGCTGTGCAGGTGCTTCGATTCTCAATGTCTTCATAGACTGCTGTCACCACCTTCATTTTTATTTTGTTTATAAGCGTAAATCTAAAGTCCTTAGGGGAATGCAAGACGGTGTTAAATCATATATATCATTGATTTAGTCTCATTAAGTGGAATGTCGAAGACCAAACTGTTTTATTGTTAGATTTGCCTTACAAGCAACGATTATGCTATATGGAGGGAGAGGAATGGCAAACGCCATGGGGAAAGTCTTATACCTACACAAGGCCTAGCAAATAGGGGAAACAAGATGTAAAGATGCATTACAAATCTGGCTAACAACAAGATAAAAGATAAAGACGACGTCCACAAGACAACATGTTTAGGTTTCTTCTCTTTTATAAAACTTTAGCAATTTAAAACACAATAGAAACACTTATTGTACACAACGATTTTTGGTCGAATAAATTTGAAATTCATTATTAACAAAAAATAATAATTATAATAACTCTTTCTCTTAATCCATCACAAATGGGTAAAATTAGTTGATTCTTAATTATAATTATTATTTATTTTCAGCAACGACTTCAAAAATTATTCTACTTTTTCCACTTTATAACAGACCAATCACCCTTAGTTCAACTATCTCTCCATCACGTGACGTTCAACGAGTACCGCATTACAAGAATAAATGGCAAATTAGGAAATATTTGTCATTTCAAGGGTAGTGAACTTAAAGATGCATCTCTGAGAAGGAAAGACTTTGTCGTGTTATGAGATGTCTGTGGGGACACAGCTACTTGGATTTGAAAGCATATAAACGGTTGGATTAATACCTTAACGGGTTCATCGTACGGCTTTCACTAAGGGTGTAATCTTGTCTCGAAACACACGATCATGTCTCCGTGGAGTACAGCTAGCAACTTGAGATTCCGAGCCGACTGGCGTCGAGAATTGTAGCCGGCTTAAGTCGTATGTCTTGTTTTAAGTGTACTTATGCATAAGTTGTTCCTCATATCACAATCAGCTTCCTTATCTCGTAATAAGTAATTTTACTTATCACTCTTCGCTATCTGTCACCTTCGCATATTAAAATCCCCTTTACAGAAAATAAAAATCCATTTCTGCAAGATTTAATGTTCGTATAAATAATGTTGGAGAGAGAGAAAACTTGTTTATTTTATTTTGTTTTGTTTTCCTTTTTATTTATATATTTTCGGTCGAGAGAAAAAAAGAGTCCAAAACCAAATCCTTCGCCTCTATCATCTGAGGAGAGAGAAACTGAAGCTCTCGCTTTCCTTGTGAAATCGATCTCTCTCTCTCTTCATGGTAAGTAAGCTTTACGCTCATGGGTGCCTCCCTTAACGGAATCTAGCTCTTTGAATTTGTTTGTTTAAACCGTAGCTTTTCTGGGCTTTTGATTAGTTTTTGTTTTTTTGCTTTTTTTTTTGTTCACGTAGTAAAAAGATGCCCATTGAGCTATTTAATTCGACGGACAATAATACTAGGACGAGCTAATGTTTCCCGATTTAACCCTGTCTTCTAACTAAATCCGCCGAAATGAGTTTTTTTTTTTGTTGTAGAAATTTCCGGAGATGGTTTAAAGATCTAGTTGAGAAGGTATTAAATTTTAAATTTAATTATTATTATTATTTTTTTTAAAAAAATTAATTATTTCCAGGAATATTTTGAAACCCAGTCTTGGATGATGATGTTCACTCATGGTTATCGCTGCCATTACTATTTTTGTTTTGCAGATCTGGTGATTGGTTAGGTGGGTTTTCTGCATCTGAGTTTTCAAAACGTCTCCGAGTGAGTAAAAACATGTCTTCTCTTAGTAGAGAGCTCGTCTTCTTGATCTTACAGTTTCTAGATGAAGAGAAGTTCAAAGAGACTGTTCATAAGTAAGTCTTGTTTTGTGGCCCTGATCTAATGGCGTTGGAATAATTTTTTTTTTTTTCCGTTTGTGAAATGATAGTATAAGGCGAAATTTGTATTATATCTAACTTGATTTCCAAAAATAGGCTTGAACAAGAATCTGGGTTTTTCTTCAATATGAAGTATTTTGAGGATGAGGTGCACAACGGAAGCTGGGATGAGGTGGAGAAGTATCTCTCTGGTTTTACAAAAGTAGATGATAATAGATACTCCATGAAGATATTCTTCGAGATAAGGAAGCAGAAGTATCTCGAGGCGTTGGATAAGTAAGTAATGTTCGTTAAAGCTGCAAAAGAAGAATTGTGTTTGATTTGCCAATCACCGGGGTGCTTTTTGTAGGCATGATCGTCCAAAGGCTGTAGAAATTTTAGTCAAAGATTTGAAAGTCTTTTCCACTTTTAATGAGGAGCTTTTCAAGGAAATCACTCAGCTCTTGACCTTAGAAAACTTCCGGTAAGCCATACAGGGTTTTAACAAGTTTGAGGTTTAACCATTGTGCAAATGAGAATAAAGAGTCTAAGCTGTTAAACATCAGGGAGAACGAACAGTTATCCAAGTATGGAGACACAAAGTCAGCCAGATCCATCATGTTGGTGGAACTTAAGAAGTTGATTGAAGCAAATCCGTTATTCCGTGATAAACTGCAGTTTCCTACTCTTAGAAACTCACGGCTGAGGACGCTGATTAACCAGAGGTATTGACCGTCCACACTTATTCACTTCATATTTCATTCCTCAGCTTCTCTAACACTTAGTTTCTACGTGACTGCAGCTTAAATTGGCAACATCAGCTTTGTAAAAACCCAAGGCCAAATCCTGATATAAAGACTCTCTTTGTGGATCACTCCTGTCGCTTACCAACTGATGCACGAGCACCATCCCCTGTCAACAATCCGCTGCTTGGATCATTACCAAAAGCTGGGGGATTTCCTTCTTTAGGCGCACATGGGGTAGGTCAATTTCCAGCTGATTTGTAATTTTTATGAGCGCAGTTTCTGCTGATTTTGTTCCTAGTTCTATAGTCAGACCTTCACGTGACGTGCTTGGCTTGCCTTTATGTCTCCAGCCATTTCAACCAACACCTTCTCCGGTTCCGACACCTCTTGCTGGTTGGATGTCTAGTCCTTCCTCTGTCCCGCATCCAGCTGTGTCTGGAGGTGCCATAGCTCTCGGTGCTCCATCCATCCAAAGTAATTTGTCTTTTCATAAAAGCTATGTGAAATGATCGTATTTCAAATTTTATTCTTTGCCTTTTTCATGACCTTTAAGTTTCACCTGTGATCTATGTAAAATTCTGCTCTATTGTGGTCTTAGCAGCCTTGAAGCACCCGAGAACTCCTCCAAGTAATTCTGCTGTAGACTATCCATCAGGTGATTCTGACCATGTCTCAAAACGAACAAGACCCATGGGAATCTCTGACGAGGTGACAAAAATCTGTAGTAAAACATTATATTTTAGTCTACTGGTAATGTTAGTTTAAACGTATTTCTTCTTTGCTCCTCCATATGTAGGTGAATCTAGGTGTGAACATGTTGCCAATGACATTCCCGGGGCAGGCCCATGGTCATACTCAAACCTTCAAAGCACCTGATGACTTGCCTAAGACAGTAGCACGAACTTTGAGCCAAGGGTCATCTCCCATGAGCATGGATTTCCATCCAATCAAACAGACTCTCCTACTAGGTCTATTTCCTGCTCTGTATATCTATTTCATGTAATAAACATCATCAGAAATTTTGTAATATCAGAAGTTTCTTGCTTCAATTTGCATTGTTTCAGTTGGTACAAACGTCGGGGATATTGGGCTCTGGGAAGTCGGTTCTCGTGAACGTCTAGTACAGAAGACTTTCAAAGTTTGGGACTTGAGTAAATGTTCAATGCCCTTGCAGGTACCATATTTTTCTAAAAATCAACCACAATCTTGATGTCCAGTATATATTTGAAATTTCAGTGACCAAATTTTCTGGTCTTTAGGCTGCTTTGGTGAAAGAACCTGTCGTTTCTGTCAACCGTGTGATTTGGAGCCCGGATGGTTCTTTATTCGGTAAGGTTTGAGATTAAAATTGCTCTGTCAACTGCTTTGGATATTCATATGCGCGTCTTCAACTGCAGGAGTTGCTTATTCGAGACATATTGTACAGCTATACTCATATCACGGTGGTGAAGATATGAGGCAACACCTCGAGGTGTTATATCATTTACAAAAGTTTCACGAGCGTTTCTTTCATTTTCTGTAAATAACAGCAGTTTTTAATTACAGATTGATGCTCATGTTGGTGGTGTAAATGACATTGCATTCTCCACTCCAAACAAGCAACTATGTGTTACTACTTGTGGTGATGACAAAACTATCAAGGTTCGGTCTTTTTTATTTCTTTTCTGTAACTTTTTTTTTTGTAACTAAAAAAAGGGATTAATCAACACTTTAAATTAAGGTCTGGGATGCTGCAACGGGTGTGAAACGGCATACTTTTGAAGGCCATGAAGCTCCTGTTTACTCTATCTGTCCTCACTACAAGGAAAACATTCAGGTAAGTAGCAATAGTTAAGTGGTTTCGTTTCAATTTTATTTTGGCCTTGACTTGGTAATTTCTTTTTGTCCTCAAGTTTATCTTTTCAACTGCGCTTGACGGGAAAATAAAAGCGTGGCTTTATGATAATATGGGTTCTCGGGTTGACTACGAAGCTCCTGGACGCTGGTGTACAACGATGGCCTACAGTGCTGATGGAACTAGGTTACAGAATGATTCCCATCAGTTCTACGTCTTGGTTCTGTTCTGTGTCGTCGTGATGTGATAATGAACTTAAAGTCTAATTATTTTCTTATTCACATTGAAAGGCTATTTTCTTGTGGGACGAGTAAAGATGGAGATTCGTACATAGTTGAGTGGAATGAAAGCGAAGGAGCTGTTAAGAGAACTTATCAAGGATTCCACAAGCGTTCTCTTGGTGTCGTTCAGTTTGATACTACCAAAAACCGCTATCTTGCTGCGGGTGATGACTTCTCCATTAAGTTCTGGGATATGGACAATATACAGCTTTTGACTGCCATTGATGCTGATGGGGGTCTCCAGGTGTGTAAACAATTATCTCAACTGGAAACCGAATATTTTCATTTACAGTCATCATGGCTCTATTTTGTAGGCAAGCCCACGGATCCGGTTTAACAAGGAAGGCTCTCTCTTGGCCGTTTCTGCCAATGACAATATGATTAAGGTTATGGCAAATACAGATGGTCTAAGGCTATTGCACACGGTCGAGAACTTATCTTCTGAATCCTCCAAGGTGCTGAACTTTTTGCTTATTGGATCTTGAACAAGCATATTACTAACCCCGACATCGAAATTTCTTCAACACTGAATTTTTCCTTCACATATGCAGCCTGCAATTAACAATATTGCGGTGGCAGAGAGACCTGCTGAGAGACCTGCCTCTGTAGTTGCCATCCCCGGAATGGTAGGAAAAGCGAATGTTTTTCCTTCAGTGGTTTCTATCTTTTGGTCTGCGTCCAATCATCATGATTCCTCACTTTCCTTTCTAACAGAATGGAGATTCGCGGAATATGTTGGATGTGAAGCCAGTGATCACTGAAGAATCAAATGATAAGTCTAAGATATGGAAGCTATCTGAAGTCGGTGAACCATCTCAATGCCGCTCGTTGAGACTCCCTGAGAATATGAGAGTCACCAAGGTATCAACACAGAGACTAACATAGCTGTGCTTATATGGGTTTGATTCTAATGACTCAAAATTTTTGCAGATATCGAGATTGATTTTCACAAACTCTGGAAATGCGATATTGGCATTGGCATCAAATGCCATTCATTTGCTTTGGAAATGGCAACGAAATGACCGTAACGCAACTGGAAAGGTACATATGGTCTAAAATTTGCCTTTAACATCGCAGAAAGAAGTGAAATAATGAAAATTTCATGTTTTTGTATAGGCAACGGCTTCTTTACCTCCTCAGCAGTGGCAACCAGCGAGCGGAATCTTAATGACAAACGACGTGACTGAAACTAATTCAGAGGAAGCCGTCCCGTGTTTTGCATTATCCAAGAATGATTCCTATGTGATGTCAGCATCTGGAGGAAAGATCTCTTTATTTAATATGATGACGTTTAAGGTAAAATCTCACCTAAAGACAGTGCTCTGCGTAATGAATACAAACGATGTTTCATTTGTGACATTTGATTTATGTTGTTGGCTAAGTGCAGACAATGGCTACTTTCATGCCGCCTCCGCCTGCTGCAACGTTTCTGGCCTTTCACCCTCAGGACAACAATATAATTGCAATTGGAATGGATGATAGTACGATACAGATTTACAATGTTCGCGTTGATGAGGTCAAGAGCAAACTTAAAGGGCATTCTAAGAGAATAACCGGCCTCGCCTTCTCCAACATTCTAAACGTTCTGGTTTCGTCTGGAGCAGACGCTCAGGTGCTGATTCATCTCATCTAATCAAGAATTTTCAGATGATCAAGAAGAACCATTATAAGTCATATTGCGATTTTTGTATATTTACAGCTTTGTGTATGGAACACGGATGGATGGGAGAAGCAGAAAAGCAAGGTTCTGCAAATTCCACAGGGAAGATCGACGGGTGCTCTTTCAGACACGCGTGTTCAGTTTCATCAAGATCAAGTACACTTCCTCGTGGTCCATGAAACCCAGCTCGCTATATACGAAACAACCAAGCTTGAATGCATGAAACAGGTTTTAGTAATTACCACTCTTTCACTCTCTCCAAGATCTCTATGATTTTGACTGTCTCTTGCATCTGGAACCCTTTCCTGATTGTTTTATTTTTAAAAATTTCAGTGGCCTGTGCGTGAATCATCAGCTCCAATCACACATGCAACGTTCTCATGTGATAGCCAACTGATATACGCAAGTTTCATGGATGCTACAATCTGTGTCTTCACCTCTGCAAACCTTCGATTGCGTTGCAGAGTCAATCCGTCTGCGTATTTGCCAGCTTCTCTCAGGTGAGTAAAAACGTGAATGAATAGAAACAGAGCAATCTTGATATTTGGTTAAGAAAAACAGAGTAAATCTTGAGTCTCCATTATGTGTCTGCAGCAACTCGAATGTCCACCCACTGGTGATTGCGGCTCATCCGCAAGAATCCAATATGTTTGCTGTGGGTCTCTCAGACGGTGGGGTCCATATATTCGAGCCGCTTGAGTCAGAAGGTAAATGGGGAGTGGCTCCACCGCCTGAGAATGGGTCAGCCAGCGCTGTTGCGTCTACACCTTCTGTTGGAGCTTCCGCCTCCGATCAGCCGCATAAATGATATGAAACAGAACATGTTCCAGTTTTTTACTGTGTTTTTTTTTTTTTGGGTGTTAGATCTTTTCCGACAATTTTTTTGTGTGGAAGAAAGCATTCTAACAAGGTGAATGTATTAATGTAACATATATCTATAGCAAGGTGAAACAGTTCCTAATTGGTTGATTCGTTGTTGCTTGCTTCTTCTGTCTTCATATTTGAGCACATCAGAGTAATTGGACTTACGAGTGGGTGAAAGAGGTTGGAATGAATCGTGGATCTTAAGTTTTCTAATATGATGCAAGATCCCATCATATTACAGAAAAACTAGGAGAAAAAAGGTTATAATTGAAAAAGATAAATCAAGTGAAAGTAGGCTTATGTGTTGTTTATAAACGTCTCTATTGAGGCTATAACGTATAATGTTCGGCCCACGGCCCACGGCCCAGAGTAATTTAAGATATAAAAGAATAATTTTAAGAAAATAAAAATCAATCACAAAATATTTATCTAGTTTCTACAAGTAGAAGATACAGAGTGGGAGGAGGTTTTAAGCTTCATTGACGTCTCCAGGCCTCTCACACGAGAAGCGAAGCTTGTACAAGATTCATCATTACCTTTTAACTGACTAAAATGGCTACGCTATCAAAACTAGAGATAGCCACCACCTTCCTCGCTTTCACCGCTCCTCGTTCCGCTACCGCCCTGAACTATCGCTTCTCTTCTGCTGCCGTCCCGCTTTTCTCTAGTCGCATAGCTACGGCCGTTTCCTTCAGGGCGAAGCCGTCGTTATTCTATTCCCCGGTTGTATATTCCAATCGACTTCGAAGATTCTCGTCTGTTTCGGCCTCAGCTTCCGCGCCGGCGCCACCGCAAACCAAAGACTCCAATGTTACCACTAAGATTCCGGCAGACAACCGAATTCCAGCTACTATAATCACGGGGTTTCTGGGCTCTGGCAAGGTGAGTGTTGTTATCTCATCGTATCCAGATTCTAGTCTCGTTTTGTTAATTAAGTTTTTCACGGATGAACAGACGACATTGCTGAACCATATACTGACCAGAGATCATGGGAAGCGCATAGCCGTGATCGAGAATGAGGTCTGTTGATTTTTGATCCTCTAATTAGTTGAAGGTGGCTGATTTTAAGCTATGGTTTCTAATTCATGTTTCATGTGAATTTCTCAGTTTGGTGAAGTTGACATTGACGGGTCACTTGTTGCTTCTAAATCTGTGGGAGCAGAGGATATAGTGATGCTCAACAATGGCTGCCTGTGTTGCACTGTTAGGGGTGATCTTGTGAGGATGATTTCAGAGTTAGTGAACAAGAAGAAAGGAAAGTTCGACCATATAGTGATAGAGACAACAGGTAAGGGAACATTTTGTAGCACTAAGCTTCTAGAGCTGCTCATCCTTTCGAAATTATTATGCTCTTCAAGAATCCTGGGATTATGTTATGTTATAATTCCTCTTTCAGGGTTGGCAAACCCGTCCCCTATTATCCAAACCTTTTATGCGGAGGATGAAATTTTCAATGATGTCAAACTGGACGGTGTTGTTACTCTAGTTGATGCTAAGCATGCTCCTTTGCATCTTGATGAGGTCAAACCCAAAGGTGTTGTCAATGAGGCTGTTGAACAAATTGCGTATGCAGATCGTATCATAGTTAATAAGGTAACTAAAGTTTTTAACCTAACTAGTTCCCAGAGAATGTAATAGTATTAGTGATCTTGAGAGGTTGAATCTGTCCTATCTTTAGATTCAGGATGTTCTTATCTTATGTTGTTCATTTGCACAAATGGCATTGACACGTCGTTAGTGATGGATCCATGTTTTACCCTAACAGAATGCATTGTTCTTTCTTGGCCTATCCGCTCTTGTTCTGAAAAGTGATTACACTTTGTTGCAGACTGATCTTGTTGGTGAGTCAGAATTAGGTTTGGTGGTGCAACGCATAAAGGTCGATCCTGCTTCTTTCTTCTTCTTCATGTTACTCATTATAAGATTATACGATTCGATCTTTCTTGTTCCCGTGTTCTGCCATGTTAACGTATTTGATGTGGTTATTTGCAGACAATAAACAGCATGGCTCAGATGACCCGGACAAACTACGGAAACGTTGACTTGGATTTTGTTCTTGGAATTGGAGGTTTTGATCTAGAGAGGTCTGGTTCTTGTTCTATTTATGATAGTATTTCGTCTGGTTTCTCTTAGCTTTGTGCATTTATTAAGGTGCTTTACTGTTTTTGTTTGTTTGTTTTGTAAATCCTGCGTTTATCAGAATCGAAAGCTCTGTGAATGAAGACGCTAAGGAAGGTCATGACGAGTGTCACGACGATCATCAGCATGATCACGACCATGATCATGACCACCATCACCACAATGAACATGGTAAGTTTGTCAATGTTGTACCTGAAAAAGGCATGAGAGCTTATTAGTTATATTGATGTGTAAGCTTCAGCTTTATTAACATGAGTTTTTGGTTCTGGTCTTTGACATCACAACCTAATGTCTGATTTGGGAACCGCAGAGCATCATCATTCTCATGATCACACCCATGATCCCGGTGTTTCTTCAGTCAGTATAGTTTGCGAAGGGAGCTTAGACCTTGAAAAGGTAATAAACAATATGCAGCTGAGAGGCACACAAAAGTCCCATTTAAACAATTGATTGTTGAAACCGTACGTTAACCTTCAAATTATGTCACAATCCATCAGGCAAACATGTGGCTAGGGACATTACTGATGGAACGCAGTGAGGATATCTACAGAATGAAAGGTCTCCTCTCGGTCCACACCATGGACGAGAGATTCGTGTTTCAAGGAGTCCATGACATATTTCAAGGATCGCCAGACCGGTTATGGGGAAAAGACGAGGCTAGAATCAACAAGATCGTCTTTATTGGCAAGAATTTGAACCGGGAGGAGTTAGAAAAGGGTTTTAAAGCTTGCTTGATTTGATTTGATTTGATTTCCGGAATCTTTATAATTCAAACCCCAAATTTCTGGCATTGTATTCTATTGTTTTAAAAGTACAAAATTATGTTCGTCGGTGACTTGGTGTTTGAGTTTGAGAAATCCTCGAATAAAGAACTTTGAAAATAAACGGCCCCATAGGCATAAATATAGGCCCACTAAAAGCCCAATAGATACATTAATAGCTCAGATAAGCTTAAATAAGAGACAGTTTAAAGGCCCATATAGCATGCCTCTGTATCGACGCCGTCTATACCCGATTGCCGACCTAAAGAAAACTCCGGGTCGGTCTATGTGCGTCTTCTTTGAAGACAAACCTAAAAATTGTTTGCGCGATCCGAGAGATCTGCTTGATTAGGTTTCGATTCGCAAGAGTTTTAATTTCGATTTTTGGTGAGTGGGTTTTGAATCATGGAAGTAGATGATGATTACGTGGAGTATGTTCCAGTGGCGAAGCGTAGAGCGATGGAAGAGCAGAAGATACTTCATCGGAAGGGAAAGGTGTTGGAGTTGGAGGAAGAAGCTGAGAAAGAAAAGCTCGCTGAAGCGAAACCTAGCTTGCTCGTTCAAGCAACACAGCTCAAGAGAGATGTACCCGAAGTTAGTGCTACCGAGCAAATTATTCTACAAGAGAAGGAGATGATGGAGCATTTATCTGATAAGAAGACGCTTATGTCTGTTCGTGAATTAGCCAAAGGTATCACTTATACAGAACCTCTGTTAACAGGTTGGAAACCCCCTTTGCATATTAGGAGGATGTCGAGCAAACAGATGGATTTGATTAGAAAGCAATGGCATATTATAGTTAGTGGTGAAGATATTCCGCCGCCAATCAAGAATTTCAAGGATATGAAGTTTCCGAGAGCTGTTCTCGATACGCTCAAGGAGAAAGGAATTGTGCAGCCGACTCCGATCCAAGTTCAGGGTCTTCCTGTGATTTTGTCAGGGAGAGATATGATTGGAATTGCGTTCACGGGTTCGGGAAAGACGTTGGTTTTCGTGCTTCCCATGATCATGATAGCTCTGCAGGAGGAAGAGATGATGCCTATCGCTGCTGGAGAAGGTCCCATTGGGCTTATTGTTTGCCCGTCTAGAGAGCTTGCTAGGCAGACTTATGAAGTGGTTGAACAGTTTGTGGCTCCTTTAGTCAAGGCTGGGTACCCGCCTTTGAGGTCTTTGCTATGCATCGGCGGAGTGGATATGAGATCCCAGTTGGAGGTTGTCAAAAGAGGTGTTCACATCGTTGTTGCAACCCCAGGGAGGTTGAAGGATATGCTCGCCAAGAAAAAGATGAGCTTAGATGCCTGCAGGTAAGACTGTTGTTCCACTTTTTCTCCTTTTGGCTCTTTTGAATATTATATTAACCAGACTGATTGGAACTATGTTTGCACTTATGCCTGGACTGCTTTATTCCATCTTATTTTCTCAATTATGAGTTATGCACTTGGCTAGGTTCGTGGGAGTATCTGTTTATTTCTGGTTTATTGTGCCTGTTTTGTCGTTCCTGGTAAACGCCAGAGATCGATAGGAAATTCTAGGTTCTGTCAGCACTTCACTGTGTGATTCGATATGATTTATTTTCTCTGAACAAACTTTCAGCCCTCACTTTTCTTTCTGAATGCTTCTTTATTCTCTTTAGAATCTTAAGGCTGTGCCATGTATTTTCAAATATGCCATGTCAAATCTACGTGATGTTAGTCGGACTGTTGACAATGATCTTTACCTTACTTTTTTTTTCCTGATATAGGTACCTGACGCTGGATGAGGCAGATAGATTGGTTGATTTGGGTTTCGAAGATGACATTCGGGAAGTCTTTGACCACTTTAAGTCTCAGCGTCAAACACTTCTGTTTTCTGCCACAATGCCCACCAAAATTCAAATATTTGCCAGAAGTGCTTTGGTGAAACCTGTGACAGTTAACGTAGGAAGAGCTGGAGCTGCGAATCTCGATGTCATCCAGGAGGTTGAATACGTCAAACAAGAAGCAAAGATTGTTTACCTCCTCGAGTGCCTGCAGAAAACCTCTCCACCGGTTCTAATATTCTGTGAGAACAAAGCTGATGTTGATGATATTCACGAGTACTTGTTACTGAAAGGAGTGGAAGCTGTGGCCATCCATGGAGGAAAAGATCAAGAAGACAGAGAGTACGCAATCTCTTCGTTCAAAGCTGGGAAAAAAGATGTATTGGTTGCGACCGATGTTGCTTCAAAGGGTTTAGATTTCCCTGATATACAACACGTAATCAACTATGACATGCCTGCGGAGATTGAGAACTATGTGCATAGGATAGGACGAACAGGTCGGTGTGGGAAAACTGGGATAGCAACTACTTTTATAAACAAGAACCAAAGCGAAACGACGCTGCTCGATTTGAAACACTTGTTGCAAGAAGCTAAACAGAGGATTCCGCCTGTCCTTGCTGAGCTGAATGATCCAATGGAAGAAGCAGAGACCATTGCGAATGCAAGTGGTGTCAAGGGTTGTGCTTATTGTGGCGGTCTCGGACATCGTATTCGAGACTGTCCAAAACTGGAGCACCAGAAGAGTGTGGCAATATCTAATTCTAGAAAAGACTACTTCGGCTCTGGTGGATACAGAGGAGAGATATAATCTTGTTTCGAGGGTCCTGTTCCAATCTTGTTTCGAGAATCCCTTTTGCAAGTTCCTCTGATCTAGTTGAGAATTTCTTTACTCGATCTTGTCACCGAGTTGGATATTTTCTTCGCCGGCTAAGAAGAAGAAACTCAAGTTTGGTGAGTATTTTTTCAAATGTTTAGATCTGTAATTTGAAGTTTTGTATCCCAAGCGTAGGTTTTATTATCTGTATTCTGTGATATAAACTGTTGACACAAAAAAAAAATGATTGGATAAGTAAATTGAATTCTCTGTTACGATTTTAAATTGATATTTTCACCGAATAGGCACACTTGGTTTTAAAAAAAACTTTCAATGATTTTAAGAAAAAGACCAGTGACCAATTAATGTTTAGAAGTATTGAACAGATTACAGAATTTCAAATGTCAAAGGTGACAAATCTTATAATGTGTATTTTGAAAGCGAACTCTAAAATGTTACAATAGATATGATTTTTCATTTAGCAGGCAACTACTAAAATCATAATTTTAAAAAAAAATTTCCATGGAAAATTGGCATGTAGTCAATTCATTCCCATGCTTAAACTGGTAAATAATATTTTAATTTAGAAATACGCCTATATGAAAAATTTAATCAGGTAAAGAAAGTAAAAGAATATATATTTTGACATATATCAAAAGACAATAAATAAAAACCATAACATATCGGTAATTAAATCCGTACAAGTTATACCTTACAAATTGAGTCAAAACATGACAAGATATAAGACTTTGACTAACAATGTTAATTGAAAAACAATGTATTCATTACGGTCTCGGAACTATAAATAGGGACTTATGCATCATAAAAAAAACTCATTCATAAAACATATAAAGAAGAAGAAGAAGAAGAAAATAAAGGAGAAAAATGGGGAAAGTAATTAGCATGGTGTGGATAATGATGATAGTAGTCCTAATGGTCATAGAAAGCGAAGCAAAATCGGAAATAGAATGCAGTGTGATTTGCCGTGACCATTGCAAGAGCTCATCACCAGCGTCTGAATGTGCTGCTTGTCGTAAGAAATGTTACGAGTCTCCACCAGTTTCAATGAGAGGCAGGAACCGTGACATTGTTTTGGAACATCAAAACTAACAATACATCTTATCTGTTTTGTATGTATGATGACTCTTCCAAAACCTTTTTGATACTTCTAATTAATAAAATGAAATTATTCTATCTTATTTTCTCCTTTGCTATTTTGTCAATCTTACACGTTTATTGAGTCAACACAACTATACCAATTGTAAGTTTGAAGATTACAGAAAGTTATGGTGGAAACTAGCGGGAAAAGGGCATAAAATTAAAAAGATTTCATTGGCTCAATTTAGATTGAACAATACATCATTCGAAAATATGGTGATATTGAAAAAACATTTCCAGAGAAATATTGTTTTATACATATATAGCTAAGATATAATATAATATCTTAATGTATTATAAGTTCACTTTATTGTGAAAAAAACAAATGATTGATGCTCTAATCTTAGCATTTTCTTTGTCTGCCTCGTCTCAGCCAGTCTCAGACAACTATATATGTATGATATGCATTGCTTTTTACTTAGTCGTACGTATGGCCTCGACCCTTATTGGCTTATTGCCAAATTTGGCAGAAAACAAAAGTATAACATCATTTTCACGTTTCGTAATGAAACCATTAAACAAAATTTAAACCACCTCCTCCGAAATATTTTTAATTAGTTTACAGTGACCACACATGCTAAACATGCCATGTACGAGCTAATATTCATCCTCTCGTCTCTTTCTGCAGGCTACCCCAAAATCACGAAATTGTAACGTACGTAATATAAATAGGTTTCGTTCATGTGGCTGACATGTAAATTTTGAGGAAACCTATTCTGAAATAAATTAAAGAATACAAAATAGATGTTTCTAGTATTTACCACCGTGTGTTTTCTTCACGCGCACGTATTGCTGTACGAAAGACGATGGGTCTCATCTTTAAGAACCCACAAGCTGTAGTTTCTGCGTTACGCATTCGTTGCTAGGTTTCAGCTAAAATGAAATCACTCCATGAGCATTTGCTAAAACAAATTTCGATTATTAACCACATTGTTTATACAAACAAATTAACCCTTTTTTACGGTAACGAGAGCAGGACAATCCTCGATGGTTCTGTGTTTTTTTGCTGTTGGATCCATGGCCAATGGACGAATAGCACACTCCAAGCCGAAAGAACATCGGTACGTCGAACCTAACAAGGTTTTCTTAAGATCATCAATTAAACTTTAAAAAAAAAAAATAAGATATTTTGTCTCTTATTTTACATATATTTAAATCCAGTATCATTATACTTGAATAAATGTTTGGTACTTGGTATTCTTTGATATTTATGAAATTTTGGATCAATTTCTTTGATTTTATTAAGTTGAATTTCGATTTTTGTTAGATCCAAGTGTAAACAAGAAATGTGAAGAGAGTAGTTTGTTAAAGTCAACGAAAGAGACGGTTACAAAAGCATCCAATGATAAGCAAACACGTGGCAAATGGAGCTGAAAATAAGTATCATTATCTTGAGGCGTCGACCAATAGAAACGACCATGATCAATAATAAATACATCATCATCGGTTGGAGTAAATGCGTGTTGATTGGATAAAAGAAAAAAACGGTGAACTCTCCAACGATATCTCTGCCTCCGATTCAGCTCTCTTTATATAATATGGTTATATCCTCTAATCTATCTACCTATCACTCGAGAGATAGAGACAATTAAAAGAAAAAGAAAAAAAAGATGGCAGGAGAAAATGGTTTCATTGGATCCATCGATCAAGGAACAACCAGCACCAGATTCATCATCTACGATCACGATGCTCGTGCCGTTGCATCTCATCAAGTCGAGTTCACTCAATTCTATCCCGAAGCTGGGTAATACTTTATTATCTTTCTTTTCTTGGTTATGTGATTACTGACACTTTAATGGTCGATGATCCCGATCTTGTCTTATTTTGGATACTATTTCCCTATCTTTCAAGCTCCATCTGTCCTAAAGTTTATAGTTCTATCTGTTTTGCTCTGTGATTTCGAATCTTTGCTCTCTGTTTAGTGGATTTGATGCATACATCATCACGTCTCTTTTTTTATATATATTTTTTTTTTTTGGGAAATGAAGATGGGTGGAACACGATCCAATGGAGATACTTGAAAGTGTGAAAGTGTGCATTGCAAAGGCTCTTGACAAAGCCACAGCCGATGGACACAACGTCGACGGTGGCTTGAAGGCCATTGGCCTGACGGATCAGAGGGAGACGACCATCGTCTGGAGCAAATCCTCTGGTCTTCCTCTCCACAGGGCAATTGTGTGGATGGATGCTCGCACCAGTTCCATCTGCAGGTTCACATACACTATCAAGTCATTGCTTTATTTCTTGTTTCTCTGCTCTGTCTTGTTCATTGGTTCCTCCTAATCATCTTTTTGGTTGATAAATTCGTGTTATATGGTTTGAGATATTTGGTTTCTGATGATCTTCACAGGAGACTAGAGAAGGAACTATCAGGAGGAAGATCCCATTTTGTGGAGTCTTGTGGCTTGCCGATAAGCACCTACTTCTCTGCGATGAAGCTGCTTTGGCTGATGGAGAATGTGGATGCTGTCAAAGACGCTATCAAGAAAGGGGATGCCATCTTTGGCACAATCGACACTTGGCTGATCTGGAACATGACTGGCGGTGCCAATGGCGGGCTACATGTCACTGATGTCACCAATGCTTCTCGCACCATGCTCATGAACCTCAAAACCTTGAACTGGGACGAGGATACTATTAAGACTCTTGGTATTCCAGCTGAGATCTTGCCCAAGATTGTAAGCAATTCGGAGGTCATTGGAGAAATCTGCAAAGGCTGGCCCATTCCTGGTATCAAGATTGCTGGATGTCTTGGCGACCAACACGCTGCAATGCTGGGACAAGCTTGCAAAAAAGGTGAGGCTAAGAGTACTTACGGAACTGGCGCTTTCATTCTTCTCAACACAGGAGAAGTGCCCATCAAATCAGGACATGGACTTCTGACCACGCTGTCTTACAAGCTCGGGCCTCAAGCACAGACAAACTATGCTCTTGAGGGTTCGATAGCTATAGCAGGAGCCGCTGTTCAGTGGCTAAGAGACAGCCTTGGCATAATTAAGAGTGCCAGTGAAATTGAAGACTTGGCGGCTATGGTAGAATCAACCGGAGGAGTTTACTTTGTGCCAGCATTTAACGGTTTGTTTGCTCCTTGGTGGAGAGAAGACGCACGTGGTGTCTGCATCGGGATCACAAGGTTCACAAACAAGTCTCACATAGCACGGGCTGTGCTGGAGAGCATGTGTTTCCAAGTGAAAGATGTTTTGGACTCTATGAACAAAGATGCCGGTGAAAAGGGCTCCCTAGATAACGACAAAGGGGAGTTCTTGCTTAGAGTTGACGGTGGCGCCACGGCCAACAACCTTCTAATGCAGATCCAGGTAATGATTGATCCTCTTGTTTTTCACGTATGAATACGATGATTGTAGTTTATTTTCATCTTTAAATCTCATTGTCCCTCGAAACATGGCAGGCTGATTTGATGGGAACTCCGGTGGTGAGGCCTGTGGACATAGAGACAACAGCACTAGGAGCAGCCTATGCAGCTGGACTGGCCGTTGGATTCTGGAAGGAAGAAGACATATTCGAGTCAGGAGAGAAGTCGAAGAACTCCAAAGTTTTCAGACCGACTATGGAAGAAGAAACCAGGAAGAAGAAAGTGGAGTCATGGTGCAAAGCGGTGGAGAGAACATTCGATCTTGCTGATTTGTCTATTTAAACTTGAATTATTTCCTGAAAACCACATTGTCATTTCTTAACCACATCATGTTTAACGTTTAACGGAAAACATTGTGAGACAAATCTAGAGAATGAATGTTTTTAACTTTTAATTATCTTAGACGTAAAAAAAATCCTTCCAAAATCATCAGAAAATTTTTCACATCCAAATTACATCAATGATCTCTTCTTATTTTGTAGATGTAAAGAAATTCCTTCATTTTTTGACAACTATGATAGTTCTCTTTTTCCAGGAAATTTGAGCATTTCATTATTATTATAACATTTGAAAGTGTTATAACATTTCTTTCATTTTTGAAGAGTTATAATGATATTTCTTTCCTTGCATTATTTGTAAAATAAATATTCCTACATAATTCGGTGTAAACAATAGGCAAGTTGGGTCCATAGCTCAGTGGTAGAGCAATTGACTGCAGATCAATAGGTCACCGGTTCGAACCCGGTTGGGCCCTTCTCTTTTTTTAAAAAATAAAAAAAAAAAATAGTTAGAAGGGAATCGCCTATTAGAAAGCATAACATCAAAGCTCAATTCGTTACAGAACGCAACATATCGCATATGTAAAATATTTTTATTCAACAAAATATAATTTAAGAAACAACTGTATACATGAAGAAAGATAATTGGACATATTAGATGGAACAACTTACAATATCCAATCTAGATGTGAAGGTAAAGATGTTGAACAGAATAGAGCAAATATTTGATTTTGATTTACGATACAAAAGTGAGCAAATATTTGAAAATCTGATACCTTTACCCTGAATAGAACCATTCGATTAGTTGTTACTCAGTGCCAAAGTGTTCTTACTTTGTAGTCCTGCATCAAAAGACAAACATAGAAGAATTATAAAATAAACGTTTTGAGTGATGTAACCAAGTCCTTCCGAGGTTTTTTATAACTTAACTCACCTATGCATGAGAGGAAAGCAAGTTAAAAAAAAAAAAAAAAACAGAATTCAAAGGTAAGTAACGGTAATGATCAAACAAAATGAAGGATATGTATTGAATCTTGTCCTAGCCACAAGTTACAGTTTGATGATTGACAACGTTTAACCAGTGGAGTAGTCAGTTCTCACTTAAACGCGCGTGGCCTTCCTAGACTTCTTTTTTAGGCCAATGGGCTCTTAATGAGCCTTTAAAATGGGTTCTACGTTGTCGTTTTTTTTTTTTTTTTTATTAACCAGAAATCAATACGGGTTTGACCTAGTAACAACATAAACCAGCCAATTTTTTTTTATTTTTGTCAAACCAGTAAATCATACTTTGTCCTAATCTTCTTATTTTCTTAAGTCCACGGTTTCATCAAAGGAAACAAAATATGCTCGACCAGGCTTAATTTATTAAACTTGTAGTATTTCAAAAATATATAAAATGAAAAAAGAAAAAAATGTGCAGCCCTAAGAAAGGGAATTAATGTTAATGGCTATTATTAACTCACAATTCAAGAGAAAAAAAAAGAAAAAACAGTGGAAACACAACAAAAATTTCGAAGAGTCAAATGAAAGCAAAGGGAAGGAACCAAGAAAACGTGAAGTGTGGAGAAAAAAATCATCGCTTTAAGCCTACTTGCTTCACGCAACCTAAAGGGCCCTTATTTTTCTTTTTCTTTTTTCTTTTAATTGTTCAAATACTTGGAACATTCCTATTTCTTTGTCCTCTATTAAATTCATAGGGTGCATCTTAATTATATATTACACTTTTTAATATCAATATAAAATGTCATATCAGAAGAAGTCTAACTTAATCACAATCTGTTGACAAAAAAAAAAAAAAGTTTAAACATGATCACAATCTTTTAACCCAAAAAAACCCCTATCAATTTACAATGTATGAGTTCTATAGATGTCGTCTAAGTTCATTTAATTTGTTATTTTTCAAAATTTGAATTCTCAAAAAATTTGTATGAAAAGTTATGATTTAACTCCTCGTCATTGCATTTATTTCGTTGGGAATTCAAAATTCGAAAAATATAAATTATGGATGTGATCATTATCATATCACGGTCTCGGAATCTCGTTAGTTTCTTTATTACGAAATTGCCTACAAAAAATCAGAACCTTAACATTACATGTCCGGCCCTAATGGTTTTTGAATCAGATATTAATTCACCAAGCACGTCTAAATTATAATTTTGCAAAAATATATAGGAAAACATAGTGTGGGATATTAGAATAGTGGGATGCTGTGGAAAAATGTTATTTTTCATCATCACATATTAATCTATATGAAGTTCTCACTTCTCAGGTATTGAATCGGCAACAATTATAATAATGTATGCTTAGCTTTGTGGGTTGACTTTAACATTATAACATGTAAAAAAAGTTTTACATCCGTGTCCGAATCATAAATATTACTTAGCAACTAAAAGATAATTACTTTACGAATTCTAGACGTGCAAAGTCAAACATATTAGAAACTTTTATAATTACTAAATTTAATATGTTGGCAAAAATGTCAAAAAAAAAAACACACACAACAGTTGAAGACGGTCTTGTTTAAATAATTGGGTAGTAGGCAGACGAATGTCTCTTGGACAAAAACAAAACAGACTTCTCTTCTCTTCTCTTCTTCCAAAGCTTTCAACTTCACCGCCATGAGCCACAAAAGCCACCATCCCCAGCCGCCGAGCTATGCCACCGACCCAAACACCATGTTTGTTCAAGCAAATCCCTCCAATTTTCGCAACATCGTCCAAAAACTTACCGGAGCACCACCCGAACTCTCCGTCTCCGCCGTCTCCACCGCACAACAGAAGCTTCCTTTAACTCCAAAGAAACCAGCATTCAAGCTCCACGAACGCCGTCAATCATCCAAGAAAATGGAGCTGAAGATAAACAACGTCACCAACGACTCTTTCGGCCAGTTCCACCGAGGGTTCCTCGTCTCACCCGTCTCTCACCTCGACTCATTCTGGGCGCGCGTGAGCCCACATTCAGCGCGTAAGGATAACCACGCGCCGCCTGACAATGAAGAGCAAAAAGCCATCGCTGAAAAAGGGTTTTACTTCCTTCCGAGTCCGAGAAGCGGTGCGGAGCAAGCACCGGAGCTTTTGCCTTTGTTTCCTCTTCGATCTCCTAACGGCACTAAACAGCGGACTGAGGACGATTATTGCGACTCTTAATTAGAGCTCTTTATTAATCGTAATTTTGAGTTTTAGGTTATCACTCGTAGTTTAATCTGGTGACACGTGATATCGCTGTGACTTTTTACTGTTTTTGTTAGGGCTAATATCCTTTTTTTTTGTTTGGTTTGTTTCTTAATTAACCTTAAGACTTAATTCTATCATCCTTCATTAACCTTTATGAAGGGTCAACTATTCTGGCGTGTGTAGTCCACTTCCATTAGAATATAAATCTTTATAAGTATTTTATAGTTTCTCATACGATTCAATCACTTACATCATTTCACTTATTATGGATTACAAAAATGTGTTGACTTTGTGGTGAAGGAAGAACGTAAAATAAAGATACAGTGATAAAGTGTGTAACAGTGCTCCATTTATTTTTATATTTGATGTTTGTGAGCGAGTCATAAAGCTGCCAGCCGTTGGATTTAATGACAAAGCTGTGACGCAGAATGAAGCGGCGTCTATTTCCTCTTTGCAGATCCAACGGCTATGATGCTATAGTTAGAAGAGATGGAACAAAATATTAAATACTTATAGGAGTAGATGTTTCTTGTAACAGAGGGTGTCTCTGCATCTCTCTTTAAAGTCAGTTGTCACTTGTCAGTCTATCTTCGAACTCTGCCCCCTGCCCTCAGGTGTAATCCAACTTTCAAATCCTCTGCTCAAATCCTAGCCCTCCATTTGTCCTGTCTAAAATAGCTTAAATCATGTGCCCTCCCTCCTAAGCCCATGTAAGTTCAACTATATTTGGTTTATTGGACCTCCCTCCAACTATTAAAAAAACACTACTCAATATCAAATTTAGGATCCTTTCATCATAAAAGTTTAGTGTATACATTTTCCTTAAAATTCCTATTTTCCTTTGCCATAAAACATACTAAAAATGTTTACTAAACGTCACACTATAAATGGATAAATACCATATTATCGTATAAGATTAATAGAATATTTATTTACATTCTTTTTTTTTTTCACGGAAAGATGAATACATTAACAGCCGAGTAAACCGACTGATTTGTTCGGATTGGAGGAGCTTTCCCTTAGACCTCCAAGAAGCAACCAGCTTGCACATGTCCAACTTGTGTTTCCAATTTTGCCCATCGAGAGCTGCTTAAATCACAGATATACCCCACGGTGGCTTCACCGTAACCAGCCAAAGCCTTGCCGTTGCCGATCACTATCAACTTCCCCGGCTTCACTGCCAAGTATGCCACATTGTACACGTCAGCAGGGATCTGACCCACCTTCTGCCACGTGTTATCCCTCATCACCATCACATCGCCACGCCAGCAAGCATACATATCTCCGTTTTCGCCGGCGGCGCAGATCGGAGGGCTAACGCTATCGCCGCCGTCTAGGAACTCCTCCACCAATGGACTCCACAGCCACGTTGACACGTCGAAGAATTCAGCGGTTTTACTGAACTGCCCCTGTTCCTCCGTGGCGTATCCACCAATGACGTGGAATTTGCCAGCATGGAATATCGCCTTGCACTCGTCTCGTTCTCGCGCCATATCCGGCAAAAACGTCCACTTGTCTTCTGCCACGTCATACATGATCGCTGATGTCAGCGCTTGTTTCTCATCGTCATGTCCACCCGCAACCAACACCGTCCGATCGGAATCCGAAACACATCCGAAGAAGGATCTCCGGACACCTGGCATGGTTGCCCCCTCGCGCCATTTGGAGTTGAGAAAACTGAAAACGTAGACCGAATCAGAGGCCTGCCATGTAACCGGATCAAGCCCACCCAAGACAATAAGATCCGACCCGACGGAAATCAGTCTACAGAACAGAGGCAGTCCGTTGGATTGACCCGGAATCGGAGGAAGCTCCGTCCAGAGACCCGACCCGGATTCGAGAACAGTGACCCGGTATTCAGGCGTTGCGAAATACTTTCCGGATCCGGATTCTGTGTCGGTGTCGACACGAGCCTGCGACAGGATAAGAAGCTCTTGGCTATGTCCTGAAGCTTTTCGTTGCTGAAAAAACTCAGAGAGAGAGACTTCACGGTTCCAGCCTCTGCAAACGGAGGCGATAACAGGGAATTGTTGGTAGGAGGCGCGTAGGAGACACTCGCGAGCAACGTCGTCGGGAAGATTAGGGATAAGTTCCATCGGCGTAAGTATCAAAGGTTGAAGCTTTCTTTCTATTTTTGTTGTCTATACTTTTTGCACAAGGAAAACAAAAAAGAAAAGAAAAGAGAAAGATTGAAACTTTTAAAGAGTGAGAGATGAAACAGTTTGAGTAAAAAAAGGGAAGTGGATAGAGAGAAGGTTGAGAAGATGATGATGAAGGGGGAAGAGGAGAGTGTGCCGCTTTTATAGATATTTTGATGATAAGTGTTTCTAGAAACTCAACTCGTTGATTCATTCATATCCCTTTCCGTTTGAGGCTAACAAATAAAATCATCTTCTTTTTTTTTTTTTTGAACGATTTGAAGATAACGGCAACTGAGTGAGTATGGGCATACGGTTCATAGCATTGTGAGCTTAAAGCTGGAGACTTTTTAATCATTTGGGACAAGTTGAAGGATGTAATATTTCAACTTTATTATAATATATATATTTTTACCTTTGTCATCTTCGAGTAATCTAGGCACATCGTTAAAATTTCAATTAAACAACGGAAAAAAGATGCATGGTAAATATGTACTGAAAGCACCTGATTTTACATAGATATGTTGGACGTCGTTTTTAAAAAACCTCTCTGTTATACGAAACTTTACGTATACACTTAACAAACAAGAATACATCAATTTATCGTAAAAGAAAAAATATAACTTAATATATATATATATATAACTTAACACTTACATATTAAAGACTATTATACTTTCTCAATGTACCCTCTGAATCTATATTTTAGATCACACCCTTTTTCTCTAATTTAAAAATATTAATTGGATCACACCCTTTTTCGTTGTAACAAAAAAAATCGACACTAATTATAAACAACAAAACTTCATTAATACATACTACACATATACGACGGCATAAGGAATTATATTTTTAATAAATGTTTCAGAGACAACATAATCCAAGCACATAGTAGCGTATTAAATTAATTAATATTTATCGAAGAAAAAAAAATAAACCGAATTTATACAAATCCAGCTCAAAAACAATGTTTGGGTCTTTTCTCCTTAAATTCCTTCTAGGTTATCTTTTTTTCTATTTCTATAAATTTTTATTCTGGCCTCTGTTTTATCCGGCTTGTTGTATGTACGTGTGTGTCATATATTACGCCGATGAACACAAATGACTGGCCGGTTACAATATATATTTAATAGGCAGATAGATCTTCGTCGTGTGTGTGTGTTTTTTTTTTCTTGAAAAGATTTGTATCAAGCTGATTAACGCGTGTGACATAACGAAGCGAAAGTCTGTTTTCTTAGACGGAAGCGTTCAATAAAACTATACTACTACCATTTCTTTTAATTAACCAAATCATCAATGCTCAATTATAATAATTAATTGATTCGGTAACGTATAAACTATTAATTACATATATAAATAGAATTACTTTAGCTGTATAAAATTGAATAATACAATATTTTGGAGTAGCAGCATGCTCCATGCAACTTGGACTCGTTCTAGTGCCCACCACATGTATAACACATTTAACGTATAATTTTGGTTAATTTTAAAATAATTTCATGATTATGCACCCATTAATGAATGTGCATATTTTAGTAAAAACTGTTTTTTGTTTTTTTTTTGTTTATAACGAAGACATATATAGTGTTATAGTGTTCATTGTTGATCTATATATTTCGCATAGTTTATATTTCAAATACAATTTACTTTTTTTTTTTTTTTGCTGTAAGCCAAGGTATATATGGCTTTATTTATATAAAAGAATTAAATTGCGTCTGTTGAGTTAAGAGTATACGTTGTCCAAGCAAATCTGTTTTTGAGATAATATCCAACGGTGTAATAAATGATATAAATATTGGGAAAAACAAATGAAAGTGTGACGCATGTTAATGAACTAGTTTAAACTGTGACGTAAAGGAAACGGGAGACAGATGAGGAATTAAAACGACAGGGCGTCCGGCTGACTAAAAAAAAGGATGAACATGTCATGAAAAAATAAAACGGCACGGTGGTCGAATGACTAAAAAGATTTGACGAGAAGAAAACGACACAGCGTCGACATCCTTAAAAAGAAGAGTCGTGATTCGTCGGGTGGCTCTTTGAAAAATCAAAACAATAAAACGACGGAAACAATCAGTTTATTCGCAGATAGGATAGGAATAGTCTGGGAGTCTGGGACCCACATCATGAATGTTCTTGTCGAAAATTTCAAAGCCTTTACTTTTCCTTTGCTCAGCATTCATAGAGAAGGGTATTTTCGTCACAATAAATTTGACAAGTCGCCGTTGATTATATGCCTAAAATTAAATAATTAACCACATCGTTTAGATTTTTTTTTTTTTTTAAATGAATGAGAACCATAGCATAACAAGGGATGCATTAAGTTTGACTAGTTATCTATGCCTTTAGATTATACGCATTGTTATTTTGCAAATCGACTTGATTCAAATGTACCATAGTAACTAAATTGTTACGATTTACCTATATGATATTTTACTGCGTGAAAATGAAAATATAAATAGAAATAGAACTGGATATTTATGCTATCACATCAAAATTAAATGAAAAACTCGTAGAGGATAAGCTCTCATTTATTTCTGTAGGTATTTTATGTCCTTTATTATCCATTTAAGAACTACGATGGTTATCCAGTAGCTAACAATTACTATTTATTTTCATCCTCATCAGCATGCATACATCAACCTATCAACTTTAGATTTTAAGAGGGTGAAAGAGATCTACTGACTTTCGTATATTGATCTTTGCTTGTTAGCATAGGCTAATTAACGCCATAATAGCTTGTTTATGTCAACTTTTATTACAATACGATTTATTAAGTTATACATACCCTAACATACTTGTGTAGTTAAAGGAAGAAAATCGGGATGACAAAATACCCTAACATACTTCGTTTGCCGCTACATGATCTAAAGTGACAGACTCGAAGAAAGAGGGAAAAGCAAAAGTTTAAGTGAAAATCAACAGATTTTAGCTGATTAAAAAGAACACATTTATTATATTATTAGCGTCGGACAAACGACAACACCACGTTCAAACGAACATGCCCAAAGTTAAGCGAGAAAAGCGGGCACAGAACGTGCCAAAGCCATTGTATTTTTTTTTTTTTTTTTCCGGAAAGCATAACTCACTATACCACGTGCACCCGTGACGACCGACTGTGGTTTACTATTCTTAGTATATTACGTAACTTTTAAGAAATTTCGGGATCGACTTTCAAAAGTCTAAAACAGTTTCCCGTTAAAGAAGGGAACGTTAAAGCATAGATGGACATTGCCATGTTTTGACTCAGTGGTGATCTTGACAAACTTGGTCTTGGAATTGTGTTCTACAACTTTGAGCACTAAATAATAGCAAAACGGAGATCGAATGATAAGGAGAGCATGTATATATATATAAGGAGTTTGTGAATGGCTGAATCTGGGACATGATATATAAATGGCATGGACAGCATAAAATTTCAGAGAAAAAGAGATGTTCCAAAGCCTTGTAATAAGTTTCTTCAGTGCGTATATAGTGTTTAATTCAACTAGCTCCTTCTAGTTATTGGACATATATAATCTTCAAACTTTTGTGGCTTACATTTTCGTTCTTAACTTATGATTCATTTTTAAAGCCAATAACAGTTGCCAAACCTAAGTAAGGAGAAAACACCAGAGTAGAGAAGAGCTCCAAGTTACTCATGTCACTCAATAGTATGGTCTTTGTCCTTTTGGCTTAGGATGATTTTGGGAAAACATATATGCAGCTATGCTTGATCTTTGGATCATTTTCCCTTGTGTTTGAGTCATGATTTGTGTCATTTAATCATTCACATGACCAATGTCTCCACCATTTCCTTTTTTTTATTGCATATCTACATTCACCGATTTTTTTTTTTTGAATATATACTTTGTAAAAACATTCCCATCTCAACTTCAACGCCAGAAAGAATATCCAGTTCTTTTGCTCTGTTTTTTTATGTAAAGCATACAAAGAGACGAAACTAAAAGGGCAAAACAGGGAATAACGTGAACAGCAGAGTCAAAGCAAAACATAAAAAAGGGTTAGGATTCGAACCTGCGCGGACAAAGCCCATATGATTTCTAGTCATGCCCGATAACCACTCTGGCACGTCCACTTTGTTAATGAATCTCACTTGTTACATTAAGTAGACAACTTCTCTGATTTGACTAACGTAATCCGTATTAACATTGACATCGGAGACGTCTTTGTTTGTGAGAACCTTTTTTTTGGCTTAAAGGTAAATAATATTAATGCCAAGTTACTTTTCAGTGAAAATGTTTGAATGAGTATTCATAGATATACTCAAAAGAAAAGAAAAGAGGAAGGCAATGGGAATCATAGTAAGAAAAAAGAGAAGGAAATGAGGAAAAGGAGAAGAAAGAAAACGAAAAAGAATAGCTGCCTCGTTAAAACCCTTGTTTAGAAAAAACCCGTGATGGGAAAAAATCTAAACAAGGTAAAAGAGTACAGCCATAAAGAAAAGAGGAAAATTATGGATGAAAACCATACTGAGGGTCGTCCGACTGAAATCGGAGCCAAGACTCTAGCAAGGAAGGATCATCCTGCTTCGCTAGAGAAGCTCGTCTGTCAGAAACAATGCCAATGAGCTTAGCTTTGATGGTCGTATGAATATCTCTAAGCAGGATCTCTGGAGGCTTTGAAACGCTTGAATGAAGTCTGGAATTACGCTCTCTCCAGAGAGTGTAGACTGTCGCGTGGAGGATAAGGTGAGCAATGAACTTAAGGTGGGGGTTGGAAGATGATCTGGGAAGCCACTGCAAGATATAAAGTAAACTGCGGTGAGGAGGTATCATATGCAAAGCAATCCTTAATAGATAACCTTCACCGGAAGGTTGATGAAAATGATGGAACCGTTCTATAAATTGAGTGAGCCAATATGAGTCATACATGTTTTTCTTATCAACGTGTATTTACACCAATCGTGTGGGGAAGAAAAAGAAAAAGATGAAGTGTTCATGCCTTCACATGAGATTGAAAAAGTCATCGTCAATATGTATGGTGTCAAAGAAAAAAAAGCTTTTTTTTTACTTTTTATGGTAAACACAGTCGAAAGGCTTAAGAGGATTCCAAAGTCCCGCAGATCTAGGACACAGAAAAAGTGCTAACTTAGCCGAAAGCTGAAGAAAATGATGCAATCATAGCTAGTATCTTTGTAGGCAAGAAGAACAAAGAGAAAGAGAACAAGAGAAGATGGAGAACAAAGATGTAAAGCAAACACAGGAGATAAAACTAATCAGGCAAAACAGGAAAAAACGTGAACGGCAGGATTCGAACCTGCGCGGGCATAGCCCACATGATTTCTAGTCATGCCCGATAACCACTCCGGCACGTCCACTTCTGTCGTAAGTTATTTATTATAATTATCTGATTCAAGTACTGGCGTCCGTATAATTTTCTGTCGTCCGTATTTCAAATTATCCTGGCGATTTTTTTTTTTTTTTTGAAGAACATGTGTTCATGGACTATTATTTCCTTGAAATTATTGAAAAGGTTGCACCATTCGTTTGTATTGAGATTTGATTTTCCAATGAATGCTTTTTTCACCCTTATTTTGCAGGTTTGTCTCTGGCTTTGCGTTTCGCTAGATACAACAGCAATATCTGCCCAGGGTTTCAAGTAGCTACATTGCTTAGGTTTAAGATAGTATCTCCTCGTAGGGAACATAGAGAACAAATCTCTTGTCTTGTCTAGCGTATTCACTGTAGTGCCAAGGACAAGATGTCCCAGAAGCGAAATCTTCCTTCTTGGATGAGTTCAAGGGATCCTGAGAGTAGTCCGAGTATATCTCCTAGTAAGAAGCCCAAGGCTGAAGATAATAAGCTGATAAACCCAAGCGAAGAGCAAAAGGTTAGAAATGTACCTTCCAACAAATCGGAACACAGGGAAATGTTACCACCTGAGCCAAGTTCAAATAACATTGAATTCTCTAAACTTCTGGTCTGTGAACTGTATAAATTTTAGCTGTCATGTTAGTTTATATGCTTTTGTGATTTGAGTTAAAGATTTAAACTTTGCAGGAAGGAGTTGTTTTTGTGTTGTCGGGCTTTGTTAATCCACAGAGGAGTACACTAAGGTCACAGGCCTTGGCAATGGGAGCCACATATCAGCCTGTCTGGAACTCTGACTCCACGTTGTTGATCTGTGCTTTTCCTAACACTCCAAAGTTCCGCCAAGTTGAAACCAACGGTGGAACAGTTGTCTCAAAGGTTACCTCTTTTGACTTTCCTAAGAGGTCCAGTGTGTAATTGAATTTCTACTTTGCGCTGATGTTTTTACTCTCTTCAGGAATGGATAACTGAGTGTTATATGCAGAAGAAGTTGGTGGATATTGAGCAATACCTTATGCATGCTGGAAAACCATGGAAGAAAACTAGTGTTCCCCATATTCGAGGTAAAAAAAACATAGGAAAAGCTTTAGATGGCGTCATTGTTTAAACTACGTTCTTATCTCCTGAGTTGATTCATTCATTAATATCACTTGGTTAAATGATGAACAAGATCATACTTTTTTCTTATTTCCCTGGTTCAGTTCGAAGCTGACCTTGTGAAACTTATTCGATTGTATTCCAGAAAAGAAAAAACAGTTGTCTATAAAATCAGAGAATCAAGTAGAGACAAAACCAGAAACAAGGGGAATGCCATCTGCTTCATCCAAGGTCTGCCTACATCTATAACTGATGGGTTTGGTTATAAAAAGGAACCGTATTTTTCTCCAATTAATGGTTTTTGACTGTTTATTTCCGTATTCACAGAATAGACCAG
This sequence comes from Streptanthus diversifolius, assembly GCA_039880935.1. Lineage (NCBI taxonomy): Eukaryota > Viridiplantae > Streptophyta > Magnoliopsida > Brassicales > Brassicaceae > Streptanthus > Streptanthus diversifolius. Next base: position 218,458 of record JAXGFM010000015.1, on the reverse strand, counting down.
CTTGCAATACTGTGAATCAGCCATTTTCTGTTACCGAGGTGAAGAAAAGGGCAAAGGATGACCTAACTGAAACCATCTCATGGCTAGAGAGTCAGAAGGTGAAAGTAAGGGGCGTTATTTATGTTCTTATTCCAAAATAATTGTTTCTTTGTTCCTGCTGTCTAACCATTGCAACAGCCACTACCAGGCGAGATCAAGCGAATTCCTGCAGAAGGAGTCTTAACCTGTTTACAAGACGCCATAGATTCTCTTGACCAGAAGCAGGTTAGTCTGTTTGAACAATAATAGCTGCTTTATCAATGGCCGCTTGGGTACAACTCTAGAGCTGTTATGAAATTTTCTTCTTTGGCATTTGTTCAACTTTGATCAGTTTCTTTGAGAAGATGGTTTGTTGAATCAAAGCGTTGAACTGATCCTCGAATGGTCTTACTCTAGGATATGGATCAGTTACAAAGCTGTGGAGCTTTTTCCCTCGCGTAGTGAAGGAGCTTGGAAAAATGGAAAACTTTACAGCTTCAAAAGATGAGATTTGCAAATAAGAAAAGTCCTGGAAAAAGATTTACGAGGCTGAGCTAGCAAAACCGGGCGAACAAGAACCATCGGGAACAAAAACCAGAGGGACTCCTCGGGTTGCTTCTGGATACGACAGTGATGAGACCGTTGAAATGACTGAAGAAGAGATCGAAGTTGCTTACAGGAACGTTTCTTTAGAGTCTCTTTAGCTCAAACTTCTTTGATTTTGCATGCATATGAAGAGTACAAGATGTTGGCTTATTCGGTTTGTTCGGTTCGGGTAGAGTGTTGCTAACTAATAACTGAAATTGACTTGGCCTTCTCGGTTCAATTAGATTTTTGAGTAATTAATATTTGTATGGAGTGGTTTGGATTCGGTTGAGTTTTTAGTCTTAACAGTTTGAATCGATTGCATTCTGTTTTGATTATGAATTGATCGGTTTATACAATTTTGATCCGTTCAATTAGGTTCGGATCTACTTGCTGAATATTGACAACCGGTTTGATTGACTCTCTCAAAATTATCAACCGGTCTAATACAGCTTAATTTATGCCAACCGGACGAGACGAATCTAAAGCAGAAGTGCGTACCGATTTGGTTAGGAGGATAAATGAAGATTGAAGACAGAACCTAATTTATACCCTTTTTGGTTTTTTGTCTTCTCAGTTGTCTTCTTTGTTCCGCAGTAGGGTTGAAGCGGACAGTACGCCACCTCTCTCTGTCTCCCTATCGAACTGCGAAGAAAATCTCTCTTCTGCTTCCTTCTTCTTCTTCTTCGCGAGCTCTGTCAGCTGCGCAGGAAAATGGGGGCTTCGCTTCCTCCTAAAGAGGCCAACCTCTTCAAGCTCATCGTCGTATGTTCCGATTCTCTCTGTTTGTCTCACAGTTTTTCTGCCCTTGTCTTTTTCTACGGTGTATGCGATGTGATGTTTCTAGCAGGCAAAAATTGGAATACGACGAGTTTCTTTTCCCCTGCTTTGTTAAACCCTAAATTAAGTTAACCGTCAATGTGTTGGGTCAATAGAAATTCGTTGACATGACAAGTAAAGTGGTGCGGAGTTTTGGTGCCTAATGTGTGTTTCCCTGTCTGATTTGATGTATCTAGTTCTTAGTTTCAATTACGTTGACTATCGTCTGTTTCTAGACTCTAATGACCTTGATCGCTTCTGGGCTCGCCTAGGGTCTTTGACACACAGCTGAGATGGGGACCTGGTAGAATTTTAAGCTTAGGGATTCTTAAGTCACTTTGAGGAACTCGAAAACCAAGCTTGAGGGATATATAGCTTCTACTCTTTTTCTACTTTCATATGATTCCTCTACGTTATATGCATCATTCAGTGTTTATATGATTATGCCCTGTTCTTCTCACACTTACTCGTCAAACTAGTTAACAATAACTCCTTTAGCATTAGATAGTTGAGATTTTTTTGTTGTTTATGTACTTTTCTGAAGTGATTTAGTAAATATATTACATAATTTATTCCGAGTGATCTTATAATGCAGAAATCGTATGAGACTAAACAGTACAAGAAGGGACTGAAGGCAGCTGATGCCATATTAAAAAAGTTTCCTGCTCATGGGGGTGAGTTTCCTTTTATCATAACTCCAAACACCTCCTTCTATTGTTTTGTGATTTTATGTTAATATCTCATTGCTATCTCAATTTGCAACTCTATGGATTTCACTACATCAATTGAGATCAAACGACTTGTATCTGGTCTAATAGGGGCTTGGGTGTCCTGTCCGTAGTTTAATAATCAACCACCATTAGGAAATTCATGTCATTTTCTTTGTTCCTAGTGAAGCAAAAAGAACGTAACTGTAAGGCTATACTGTATGATCACATAGGAAGCAAAGGAGATGTTATGTATTGTTTATTTTGTTAGTTCTGTTTTGAGTCAAACGCTTGTTGCTTGTACTGATTGGTTCTTTCTTGACTGCATGGTTAGTTCTAGTTGTGCTTTTCCTTCCTTTTCAAGACTTGTTTCTTTTATTCTTTGTAATTTTCAGAGACTTTATCGATGAAAGGATTGACTCTAAACTGCATGGACCGCAAAACTGAAGCATATGAGCTTGTTCGTCTTGGAGTGAAGGTTCGATTATGATCTTCGATAATCATAACATCATTCCGTAGTTTCCAGACATGGTATGATTCTTCAGGGTAACATAGGATTTATTCTTATTTTTTCCATGCAGAATGACATCAAAAGCCATGTTTGCTGGCATGTGCTTGGTCTCCTTTACCGGTCAGACAGAGAGTACAGAGAGGCCATCAAATGCTACCGAAATGCTCTTAGAATAGATCCTGATAACCTTGAAATACTCAGAGACCTCTCACTCCTACAGGTAATTTTGGAAAAAATGGATTGAGGAAAATTTCTTAGATGGCGAATCGTAATTTTATCATTATTCCGTTGTGTAAGATCGTGTCAGTGTTAATCTCTCTGTTGATACTTTCAACAATTTATCTTATTGTATACTTTCTTATTCCTAGGCACAAATGCGGGATTTATCTGGTTTTGTGGAGACCAGGCAGCAGCTTTTGACTTTAAAGCCTAATCATCGAATGAACTGGATTGGCTTTGCAGTCTCCCAGCATTTAAACGCAAAGTATGTTATTTTCCTTTGAAGCATCGTTACTTTACTCATTTGAATGGAATGCTAGTTTTTCTTCTTTGGACTATTCGCTAGCTGGTTAATGCGCTGGTGTTTTTATATGATTTGCAATCGTAGTCTTTGACATTTTAAGGAGTAAATATTGTACACCTTTGTTGGGATGTATTTTACATCAGACTTGTAGGAAATAATATACCAATGGACAATATTCAGTAAAGTTCTATGCCTTTCCAATCAGCTAAATGATTTTTTTTTTTTCTTCTGACAATAGCTCAGCTTAATCTCTTGGCATTTTCTGTTTTTCTTAAACCAGTGCTTCTAAAGCTGTTGAAATTTTGGAAGCGTTTGAAGGCACCCTAGAGGATGATTATCCTCCTGAGAACGAGCTATGTGAACACACTGAAATGATTCTATACAAGGTATCAGCAAAAATTGTATAATTTTCATACCTTGACTGTTGTCTCTCTAGTCTTTTTCCCCTGGAAAACCATGCTTGCCGTTAAAGGGTTCATGTAACTTATGGTATTCATTTGGCATAAGCACAGGTTCGATATATGTACCTGCAGGAAATCTCAATCTGTTTTTTTATTTTCTTCCAGGTTACCTTGCTTGAGGAGAGCGGTGCTTTTGACAAAGCTCTTGAGGAGTTGCACAAAAAAGAGCCGAAAATAGTAAATTCCTGAAGCTGATTGTATTGATAATGTGGATCATAGGATATTCGTACATAGTAGATTAACATTCCTTGTGTGATTGTTTGTAGGTTGATAAGTTGTCTTACAAAGAGCAAGAGGTATCTCTCTTGTCGAAGCTTGGTCGTCTAGAGGAAGCCAAGAAACTCTACAGGGTTTTGCTTTCCATGAACCCTGACAATTATAGGTTTCTTTCCTTCGCACTTCTAAGTTATTATTTTTTGCTTAGAAGTTGACTATCTTTTCCTATGACACTCTCAAAGACTTCTATAAATTTTTGGGTACTGTCAATTCTTGTCAACAAGTAAATAGTGCATTCCTGTACTTATTCAGATATTATGAAGGCCTCCAAAAATGTCTTGCATTGTATTCAGAAAGTGGACAATATTCGTCTGACCAGATTGAGAAGTTAAATGCCTTGTACCAGTCTTTAAGCGAGGAGTACACTCGGTCATCCGCTGTTAAGGTGAGAAAAGGCGGATTTGTGCCTGTAGTGAGATACAGTTCTCTTACATCCTTCCGCTTTATAGGGAACTACCAGTTACCCATTTTGTTCTCTCTGATATTTTCTGGGTGCTGTTAAGTGAAAATCGACTTGTTTTAAGTTATTCGATATCCCCATTTTCAGAGGATACCATTGGATTTTCTGCAAGATGAAAGCTTTAAGGAGGCTGTAGCAAAGTACATTAAACCGCTGTTTACAAAGGTTTCTTTTCTTGCCCTTGAGTCTCTTTGTTTACACAATGCTTTAATAGAATATGTTTCTTATATCTTGATGCTTGTCTCAGGGCGTTCCTTCATTATTTTCTGATCTCTCTTCTCTGTATGATCACCCTCGCAAGGTTAGTTTCCCTGCTTTTTCCTTGAGCATTCTGTCGCAAATTTCATTGTATCTGGCGTCAATTAATTTTGCGATAGATGTTTTTGTATGTATTTTGTTATCCAGCCTGATATATTGGAGCAAATAGTTGTTGAGATGGAATATTCAATTAGGACTACTGGAAGTTATCCAGGAAGGTATATCACTGAATTTATAACTTAAGTATTAACTGGATTAACGTTGTTTATGATCTATGGTCGTATTTTATACTAAAATTAACTCTGAAATGTTATAAAAATTAGTGATTTTATCAATCATTCGTTATGATGAATTCTTAATTGATGCAGTGATGTGAAAGAGCCCCCGTCAACTCTATTGTGGACATTGTTTTTCTTGGCTCAGGTTCACTTTAGCTATCTGTCTTAATTTCTCTCTATAATTAACATTTTTTCGGTTGAATTCTTGTGTATCTTAACATGATACGTACTTTCATTATGCAGCATTATGACAAGCGTGGTCAATATGATGTTGCCCTTGGTAAAATTGACGAGGCCATTGCTCATACGCCGACAGTGATTGATCTGTACTCCGTTAAGGTATCTTTGTTTAACTCGGCCAAAAAAATATAAGATTTTGATCCATCAATTTTTGGTATATGTCACTGTTGCTGCTTGCACTATGTATGGAGAGACATTTTAGAAACTTTATTGATAGGATGGCTGGTTTTGAACTTCTGTAGTTATAGCGATTCTATTAACAGAATTTGTATGATTTGTCACACCGTGTATCAGGTTATCTTTTTGTTTGAGGACTCTTGTTTCTTCCTAACCATTGTACTGGTTTCTCTCAACAGAGCCGAATAATGAAGCATGCAGGAGACTTGACTGCCGCTGCCGCACTTGCTGATGAAGCTAGATGCATGGACTTAGCAGATCGCTATATAAACAGTGAATGCGTTAAGCGTATGCTGCAAGCAGATCAGGTTTACTTCTCGGTTTTGTTCATGTTATATTGTTTTGGTCGATCTCTGAGAGGTTAGGCCTCACACTAGTTCTTCGTTCTGTGAATTTTCTGGTGAAGGTGACCATGGCTGAGAAAACTGCTGTTTTATTTACAAAAGAGGGGGATCAGCTCAACAATCTTCATGACATGCAGTGCATGTGGTACGGCTCTATAGAATGAGTAGTTTTGCTAATGTAAAATTGACATTTCAGATGTCTTTCTAATGGCTATCTTTTGATCTGATTTCGTAAAAGGTATGATCTTGCATCTGGAGATAGCTACTTCCGTCAGGGTGATCTTGGACGTGCCCTGAAGAAGTTTTTGGCTGTGGAGAAGCACTATTCTGACATTTCCGAAGATCAATTTGATTTCCACTCGTACTGCTTAAGAAAAATGACTTTGCGTTCATATGTTGACATGCTTAAGTTCCAAGACCAATTGCACTCATTCCCATATTTTCACAAAGCAGCCATCAGAGCTATCAGGTAAATTTTTTGCTGTACACATGTAATCCATTTACAGTATCTACCGTATGGATGCATAATAGATTCCATTAGACTGTTGTCACAATTACCTCTCCGGTCGATATTCAGGTGCTACCTTAAATTGTATGATTCTCCCAAATCAACTGCTGAAGAAGATGAAATGTCAAAGTTGGCTCCTGCTCAGAAGAAGAAAATCAAGAAGCAGAAAAAGGCAGAAGCCCGAGCGAAGAAAGTAAGTATTTTCAGTGTTTTGTCGAGTAAATTGACACTTTTGTGGCTTAAGATTGGTCTTCTTCGTTTCAGGAAGCTGAGACGAAGAGTGAAGAATTAACTGCCAGTGGTGTCTCTAAGTCTGGCAAACGAAATGTGAAACCTGTAGATCCAGATCCTCATGGGAAAAAGTTAATTCAGGTTGTTTTCTGCTTCATTCGTAAGTTGTATTGTGGTCTTCGCCATAATTCTGTATTATGAGTTTAAACTTTATCAGAGGCTTACTGGACTAAATCTGTACAGGTGGAAGAGCCAATGGCAGAGGCTTCAAAGTACTTGAGACTACTCCAGAAGCATTCATCTAATTCCTTGGAGACTCATCTACTTTCTTTTGAGGTTAATATGAGAAAACAGAAGTTTCTGCTTGCATTTCAGGTAACTAATTCCTCGTCTGGTGGTCATATTCAAGCTCATGTTTCTATAATATCCTTTGTTCAAGTAATCTAAGGGCTTTGGTGTCTCGTTTTTCACTCTTCAGGCTGTCAAGCAATTGCTTAAATTGGACGCGGAGAACCCTGATTCACATCGTTCCCTGGTATGAAATCTGTGCTACTTGTGATGTTCTAAAGAGGGATTATAATGTTTTCCCTTCAAGTGTTATGTGGCTAGTCATGTTTTCATTTTGGGGGTTTATGCTTTTGAACTTGGATGGCAGGTTAAATTCTTTCTCAAGACAGGATCGACAAGTGCTCCAACGACTGAAGCTGAGAAACTTCGATGGAGTGTCCTAGAGGCTGAGCGCCCATCAATCAGGTGACTACTCAAACTATTGTTATCCATTCTTACTGTTGATTTTGTATATCAGTTGAGAAAAATTGTCCATTCGTTTGCGTTCTAGTCAATTGCAGAATAAATCATTAATGGAGGCAAACAAAGAGTTTCTTGGTAGACACGAAGGTTCGTATCAAATTGATTACATGGTAACCCCACGGAGATATCACAGTTTGTGATAAAAAGAAAAAGGGTAACGTTTGCATTTCAATTCCACAGATTCTTTGGTGCACAGAGCTGCATACGCAGAAATGCTGTACCTTTTAGATCCAAGCAAGAAGAACGAGGCTATTAAACTAATTGAAGACTCAACCAATAAAGTGGTTCAAACGTAATGCCCTTTCAAACATATTACCTTTTCCTTCCTTACTCTCTTTGTTCTCTGTTTTGTTCGTATTTCTGACATCGGTTGTCCGTGTGCAGAAATGGAGCTCTCGGACTAGCAAGAGAGTGGAAACTCAAAGACTGTATAGCAGTTCATAAGCTCCTAGAGACAGTTCTCATTGACTCAGAAGCTGCCTCCAGTAAGCTTTAACTATCTTCACTGTGATGTTTCCATAAAGTAGTACCGATATGCGTTTAGTTGGTCTTATGAACAAAGCACACTCCCATGATAATAAGGTCCTTAGGGTTTAGAAGTATTAAGCCGGGTTTTGGGTACAATTGCAGGATGGAAATCACGTTGCGCCGAGTATTTTACCTATTCCACTCACTTTGAAGGCAAACGCAGCTCTGTGATGCCTGATTCAGTGTACAACTCGTCTCGCAAGAGCAATGAGAATGGCGACACACCAAACCATCCAGTGGGTCAGACTGAATTGAGCGATGGACAACTAGAAGCATTCAAGAGCCTCTCCGTCTCAACCTGAAGCTCTTTTTTTTTTTTTTTTTATCAATAAGAGGCAAATCTACCCAGGAGATAATTTACACAAGACAGACGATCCGTTGTTGCAGACCTGGATCAAACTTGAGATTTAATGAATCCTTCGCAAGAGGTGTGGATCACAAAATATTTGGAGTTGTAACAATGCCAAATGTGTATAATTGTTTTTCTATTTAAGGCTGCGTTTCAAGTTTGATGAACAGTGGCACATAGAAAGAAAGGGTCTTTGTCTCTTTTCGTTTTGTTTCCTCTCTGATACTTTGTGAGGATGTTTCAAGCTTTTTTTTTTTTTTTTTTTGTACCCTTTAACTCTCTTTTTCTTTTTTTTCTTTTTTCTTTTTTCTTTTCTATTCCCGTTTCTCCACATTATTTATTTTCCCCATTACATTATCTCTGTTTAAGCTTCTTGACTATCTCTGGAAAATTTTGATTTGATCAGCTTTTCTTTTGTGTGGTGTTGCATCTTTTTCGTAAATACTGTTGTGCAATCTCCGTCCCTCTCAAATGCTACGTATAACATCACTATTTGGAGATTTATTGATTTGGAAATTTACAGCTCTTGAACAACCAAAATGAATAAACAATATCAACTATACAAGTCTGAAGACTATTCATTACACAAACTCGATAAATCCAAACGGGCAGGGATCATCTCTCACTCTGTTCCCATGGGACTAGAAAGGTCTCAGCTTTCTGTCTATGAGGAAGTAGTGCTGCTTTCTCCGACCTCATTTTTACAGAGAGGGCAAGTCGCATTGATTTTAAGCCATTTGTCTATACAGTCTACATGAAACACATGCAAGCATGGCAGCTCTCTAATTTCTTCGTCGTCTGCATATCTAGCCAAGCAGATGCAACAGCCCTGCAAAACCAATAACATCCAAAAAATGCAGACAGTAGTTAGGCATATTGTACTCCGATACACGACTGAATTAACCTACTAATTTGAATGAATCCATGGCGGAACTAAAAAGATTCGAGTGTTAGTTAATTACGGCATCTTCGCCTGATATAAGACGTTTCTTATCAGACCCCAATAGAAGAAATCCACCTTCACCTTCCTCTGAAAATTCCAAATCGTTTCTGCTTTTTGATTTGAATTTATAGACAGGCAGTGCGTTGATGGCCTCAGTAGTGGCTCCTCTAGTTTGTGAGAAGTTTTCCGAAAACCCGAGAACTGAGATTAAGCAAGGCAAACAACAACAGATGGTTGCGCATAGTATGAACGGCATTGCGTATCCAATGCAACTGAAAGTAAGGAAAGCTATACATAACCTGCAAGGACCAACCAGACAAAAACATGAGTGTTCGAGTTTCAATTCTCCATTGGAACATAAGAGTGGATGAAACTGAGGGCGCGCACCTGTACAGTTTAGGAGAATCAGAAGTAGATGAGTGACCTCCAAATATCCATACATTCCCCACAACAAACCACACCGCAAAGAAACAGTCAATCGCCATCTTGAGATGGTCCACCAGCCCATTCAGTCTGCAGCAAGTCATAAAAACAATGATCAGTTTAGATTTCTTAACTAACCAAACTAACTAATTTTGTGACAAAGAAAAAACAGTTACTTCTACCTTGTTCTTAAGCTATCCCCAACTTGATTGTTCCTAGGTGCTACGGTCATATCGGAACTGTTTTCTTCGTCTGGCACTTGAGCCACTGAGACGGGTGTATATGGTGTGGACTCTGAAGGGTTATTATTGCCTTGAGTAGAAGTACCACGTTGTGAAGAAGTCTGCCCTGTACCTCGGTTATATGTGCGGAAACGCCAATAGAGAATAGGGAGAGTGGCTACACAGCCAGAAGTATATCCAACAACCCATGTAAACAATGGCGCTTCTGGATGTTCATCTTTAGCCAGAACCATAACTACTATGGCTGCAACAATCTGAGCCACAGTGACAACTAACTCAACTGAAATCCAAAGGCCAGAGTTCAATGGACTCCTATTACTACGGCGACCATTCCCATCATCTACTCTTCTAGAAGAAATTGCTCTTTGCTGAGGAGGAGATGGATGTGTCGGGAGCTGTGTACCGTTAGATGATATTCTCTCTTCACCTTGATGTAAGTTCACCTCGGAAGTTAGTTCATCGATAGAAGATCTTGATGAAGAGTCCTCGTCATTGCTTGTGATGTCAACGATGTGCTCGTGATAATTGTTGGTCTCGTGCTCCATTAACAAAAGATCTTGATCAGTTTGGGTTCTATTTCGTCCAATGGAAGAAACATCCATCTAATTCAAAGTAGAAAACTGAAAACCACAAGTCAGCAACTAGACGCTTCCAAGTCGCAGCAATTTTCTCGACATGTCATTTGTGTTCACCAAAGCGATGACATTCAAGTTGAACTCGTAACAGACCAACCCAATGACCCCAAGAACAAAGGAATGTCTTGCGTAAAAGCTAAACAGTCACCTGTTACAGCAAAGGTAAACCATGAGCAAAACCAAAAATGGGGAAATTTTGAAGGAAGAGGCGATGAGAGGAACATTAGAAAATGAAGCACACAGATCAAAATCCACCGTCATGAGTAAGAAGCATAGAATTGACCATATTTCTGAGAATCCCTAACTCAAAAAATAGCACTTCAAGTAAGACCACCATACAATTTTGACTCTTTCAAATCCATCAAATTCCCATATTGATGAAGAACCCAAAACCAGGATTCAGACAAATCAATCGTGGCATACAAAAAAGAAGAATGATAAATACGATTTTCGAACACAAACTCAGGCCAAAAGAAAAAGATAAATCCCTAAATAATCGCATGAAACCACAATAAGAAGAAGAAGAAGAAGAGTAGATAGAATGATGAGGAAGCGTTTACCAGAATTGAAAAAGCTTGGCAGACAATCACAATTTCAATACAGAAAGCTGCTGCGAGTAAGCTGTTCTTGTCTTTACTTCGACTGTTCTTCTCTTTCATTCTTGAGAAAGACAAAAAGAAAAGAAAGAAAGATCTCATCAGCTTTCGTCTTTTGCTTTCGCAGTCATTCTGGAGAAGTGAGTGATTAGTCTTCCTAAAATGATTAGAGATTTCGTTTTGCCTGAAATTATAATCGTTGGATCTTGAGGGTTCTAAGTAATATCTGATCGGACGCTCATCGTTTAACTCCTTGTTTATAGTTTTTCCTTCTTTAGAAGGTGCGTTGTAGAGTTTATACCCAATTTAGCAAATTTCTTTCCAGACAAACAATCTCAGAGTTTCTCGACAGAAATTATATATTTATATATATTATAAACCATCTTAGAGGTTTATTGAATTGCGTATTTACGTTGATTCTTAACAAATTTAAATAATTTTGTGTCATCCAAATAATGTTTATATATTTAATCAATTAAATAAAAATAAATTAAATTTTTAGTTATGAAATAAAATACTGTTATTTATCTTCTCCATAATAGCTAAAAATTTGTGTAATTTTTTTTAAAAATATAATTTTTTGCTATTTTAGGGTATTTTAAATTTTGTATTAAATATATATGAAAGGATCCGGATTCCTTTAAGATTCTGAATTTTTTGAATCGACTGGAGATTTCTGAATCTGAATAAATTTTCTGATTTTGGATAATATTCATATTTAAACAATATGAGAAAAGAAAGAGAAAAAACATAAAAGCTGACTTTTTTTTTAGCAAAAAAAAAAAAAAAAATTTATAATGTATAGATGCAGGGTAACGGGCCTAGTCCATGTAGCCCAGATGATGTAGCAGAGCCCATTGCGGGAAAACAGACTTCGAAGGAGAGAGTTCTAAAATGGTTTTGCAATCAGTGGTGAGCCCATTTACCGTATGAATTAAATTATATATTATTATATAAAAATATTAACCATCGCAAAATATATATTATACATATAGAATATTAGAGTTCCACATATTGTTTCAATTTCTTATAGAAAAAATTCATTCAGTGAAATAAGAATTAAAGTGAATATTGCTAGAAAGATATAATGAATCGTTACTTCTCAAATAAAACTTTTAAAAAGAAAAAGTGAAAATTATTAAATAGAAAAAAATTTGAAGAAAAATACCATCTAAAAATATATAAGGAAGAGAATTTTACTTACATAATTGCTTCAAATTAAGTAGCCTCAGTTACATTGAAGCTACCAAATTGCATCATGTAGTTATATTCGTGATCTTATACGAATCTAAAAAATTTCATAGATATGCTGGTTGGAGTTATTAAGGAGGGTTTGTGACAAGTGAGAACAACTAGTCCGTAAAAACTGACCACGAGTTGAGATATAATACAGACTAAAAAGTCACTGTTAAAACAAAACAATTAATGAATTACAGAAATCTTGCTACATTCTTCCATGTGCGTTATAACGAAAAAAAACAAAAATTAAAAAAAGAATGGCTGACCGGAATTAACGGTCATGGAAACCGGTAAGTTCGCCACGTGTCTACTCAGGCCTAACTATTTGGCTGTGTTATGAATAGTGAAATGAAGCATCGCGAATCATTCATGTTTCCCAGCCAAGAAACATGATCACGTGACTTATGCGTGACCCTACTGCTGTGATAAATGAATGTTTCGGTCTTTTCTTCTGTCTAATTAAAACGTGTTTAACTAGTAGTCTACTTAACGATGGAGCTTAATTTATTATATATAATGGTGGAAAGACCGACAGTGAAAACTGATTTATATATAATGGTGGAAATTTTTTCTAAGTCATTAAATTAGAAGAATAATTCAAACAAGTAAACTGACAAGAAAGCATAGACAAAAAGGAACACTATTGAATATCCCTCTCGAAGAATATAAATATGGAACTAAAATTGACAACACCCAAACAAATATATGGAATTCTTTTTGTTTCTGTTACTATTATATTCTTTTTATCATAAGAATATTATAGATAATTGCTATCAGTCTTAATTTCGTATAGATATCTAAAACTAGATTAACGTGAACGCTGAGTAAAGTCTTATTTATATATGAGCAATTCTCTTATTCGAACCCATGAGTTGGAGCTGAACTAAATGAGTTAAAAGATCAGACTAATAATTTGCTGTTTATCATCGGAAATCAAAACTTAGAAGATAATCCGCACACATGCAAATCCACTACTTAACGACACTTTAGATGCTTTTTTTTTTTGAGTTGAAAGACGACACTTCATGTGCTTTCTGTTTTTAGGTTCAAAAGTCACTTATGTTTCTTTTTGTTTCTGCGTTCAAAGACACTTCAAATGGTTTCTATTTTTGGGTTCAAATACACTTTAGATGCCTATAATAACCATCTCCGGTAAGACTTGGTTTCAGAAAACGGTAGAAGCAGGGCCCATATCACACAGGAAGCAGAGGCTAATCACCACCTATTCGTTTGCTTTCGTGGAGATATTTAAACCGCCAGTTACAGGAGACGTGTCGTTATAGGTAGGGTTCACTAGGTTTCTAGCTGACGCATATAAATACAAAGCTCGAAACCCTCAACACACACTCAAGCCAAAATTTAGTGCCATTTTGTCTCATAACTTTCCGCACTTTTATTGTTAATAACTTATTTATAAATACATTAAGGCATCGAGGCAATGTCACCGGAGGAAAACGTCAGGGAATCCAGCGATCTTGGAGGAACTGAGCTGAGCCTAGCTCTACCGGGCACTCCCATAGAGGCATCGGACGGCCGACAAAAGTCCGGAAACAAACGTAAATTCATCGAGACCTTTGATTTTAAACTCGGGGAAAGACACGTGAACAATTTCATTTCATCATGCAACACTTAGTACGGCATACTAAGTCTTCACTGTTACAAACATATCTATATAAAATATATATCTAATATGCATGTTTCACTGATCGCATGCGTCTTTGTTCTGGTTTTAGCGACCGCTTGGTGGGGTGGCCACCGGTGAGGACGGTAAGTGGGAGGAAATACGTGAAAGTGGCGGTGGATGGTGCGGCCTATCTCAGAAAAGTCGATCTTGAGATGTACGAGTCCTACGGACAACTTTTCGCCGATCTAAAAAACATGTTTCAGGGGGTAGTAACAATATGTAAGTGAAAAAAGAAGAAGAATTTTTATTTATTAATTAGGTTTTGGATGGACTGAGCAAGTGGAGGATATTGTGGTGAATTTAATTACATTGAGTGTGGTTATATAGGTCAGGTGACGACGCAGTTGGAGAGGAACGGAGAGTTTATGGCAACTTACGAGGATAAGGACGGTGACTGGATGTTAGTCGGAGATGTGCCGTGGATGTGAGTTCCCGGAATTACCCTTGTCGATAGACTAATATGTCTTGGGGGTTGATTATCTTATGAATGAACGTATAGGATGTTTGTGGAATCGTGCAAACGTATGCGGTTGATGAAAACTGCGGATGCTATTGGTTTAGGTAATAATTCTCTTTTGTAATAAACTAGTTTTATCATGTAAACATTTAATAAAACATTATAGATTTCTGGTTGGTTCACTACTTCCAAGGTGAAGCAGGCAGTGTTTCTACTTTCAAGAACCTAAACGCATCGGATCTTCTCAAGTCTATAAGGTTATGATCACATATGCATATATTTATTCATATTAAAATTTTGCATATGTATATATATCACTCATACAAAGATAATAAAGCTTTTCTCAACTAAAAATATATGTGCACTGTAGTTACAAAGCGGTTAGGCAGAGACGGTAAAATCACGATGTCACTCACATTATCGTACCGAGGAACTTTCATCTAGAAGGACTTGTAGTTCTCAAAAACATTTGCAAGAGTTTTTCTATCTCTTTTTCAAAATCCATTAAGATGCTTTTCTGCAAGAACCATCAAGATAAGCAAACAGGCAGATATTACACTAAAATGTGATGACTCGAATCCAAGTCTTTGATTTTGGTGAGATGGCATCAAATTTGTTAATTTGCAAAAGCAAGGGGGAGTAACCAACCTCCTGCTATGGCAAAATCTAATACATCCATCTGATTTCCCTAGTTTTAGTGTCCCTCACACAGCACCAAACCATGGGGTAAACACATTACGATTGTGGAATCATGCAAACGTTTGCGGTTGATGAGAACAGCGGATGCTAGCATACGTTTTTGGTTTCTACTTTTCAAGACGACAATTTCTTTATATAAAATAATAATTATTTTTTTTCAAAAAATTAGCATTGTAACAAATAGCATCTCAAAAGACAGAAGGAAGAACAAAGTGTGATATAGTGTTACTCTCTTTTACATACAAAGAGAAAACAAAACAAAAAAACTTTCAGGGCATAGGAGAAAGACATCTCATTAGTTTGCGAGTATTGGGTTCCTTTCTTCATCGATATCTATCGCAAGGACACGGTCTGGGTCCGAGCCGCTTGGTCCTTCCGCGTAAAGGGTCGGAAGATAGGCCTTATATGCCGGCAAATACCGCGATACAAAGTCATTCACCTAAACAGATGTTTCAGCATTCATCATTTCTATATATATATATAATAACTACTAATTTGTAACTGTCTAAAACAGTCAAAACGTATCAATACCTCATCATCTGACATCCCGGGGTTGCCAGCTTGCCTCATGGCGATCTCCGCCTGTCCAAAACCAAAGGTTTTAGTTTCTTTATCAAAATAGTATTTGTATAAAAACGCAGCGGAAACTATTAGTTTCTGTTTGTTGATACAAACCTGAAGACGCCACCGGTATACATAACTTGGGTCCTTGATTTTGATGACGACCCAAGCATTGATGTACTTGTCCCATGCGTCGTAATACGCTTCAAGGTTCTTATTCACAGTCTCCAGCTGTAAGAAAAGAGAACAGTTTTTCATTATAGGATGTAATATATATATATATATTACTACTCAAATGGTTTTTAAGGGAGTTGAGATAACCTGCGGATCCACTACTTTAACGACTTCAGCAGGAAGGGGTTTAAAACCAAGCATCCATCCCTCAAAGAGAATAACCTAGAGAAATGAACCAAACAAATTTAGTAATCTTGTTTCATTTTAACTTTGAACCGAAACACTTCATAGAAATACCTTTAGAGGTCCTTCAACTTCAGGCCATGTTGTTGCATCGGCTCTGTCACCCCTTCCACTGTAGGCAGACTGCACCAAATAGGAATATCTCAACAAGTTAAGAACTGGTTCCTCTGTTTTAATTCTGTGTTTTATGATTCAAAGTAGTAAGGAAGAGAAGGTAAAGTCAAGCTGTGACTCACCTTATCGTACCGAGGAACTTTCATCTTCATGCCTGTCAATGACCAAAAAAACTCAGAAGGTAAATAAGAATATAACAGCCAGGAAATAAAACTTCATTGATGAAACTAACCGTCCTTGGTCAGTCCAGCCAGGGCTTCTATTGTTTCGACAGAGAATGGAAGATCATGGCTTCCTGCATTTCCACGATACTGAAAACATACATGAAACAATGACGATGTTTTCAAACTAAAGAAGAAACGACAGACGGACAAAAGAAAAAATGTTGAGAATTTGAAGATGAGTTTACTACCTCTAGGAGTGCATTTCCTGGATTCTCTTCTCTCAATTTAGCCTGAGACAACCGAAAAACAAAACAATAAAAAAAAAAACAATGGAAGCTACGAAATGGAGAAGAGAAGGTCCACGCAATAGAGACTACAAGTAAAATCTTGAAAGTATATCTTACCTGGCCTTTTGCAGTCAAGTAAAAGTCGTCTACGGATATTGTCGCCGACTTCCTGAGATAATTGCTTTGTTAGTATAAGAATCACTAGACCTAAATGAAGTAAATTGCAGTGGACAAATGTACTTTTTTGTAGTTTTGAACAGATAATCAAGCGCAAACACAAGTGTAGTCTTGCCACATCCTTGAGGGGCGCTAAATCCAATCTGCACTTTTCCAATCACATCTAATCAGATCTCTTGAGATTATCACCCAAAGAAAAAGAAAAGAAAAAAAGAAACACAATTGGTACCACTAATGGAGGCACATCATCTCCATCTTTAAATCTGGAATTATGCAGAGCAATCTGATCTTCGCACCATACAAAGACGGGTATATAGTAATGGTATAGCCTAGCTTTCTGAGGAATGGTGAGCTTAAGCTCATTAAGCTGAAAGAGTCTGCAGAGCTGTGAGCCATAGAGTAACCATTTGTCAATGGACTGGCCAACTTTTTCAGGAGTAATACCAATCTTGTCTACGAGTGGACCCGAGCATATGAATTCAAAAAGGTCTGATACTGAAGAGACATCCACTGTTTTTGTTGGTAACGCCGAGTATTTCTTCGACGTCCCATTACTTGCAACCGAATCATGAACCATTGAATTGTCCTGAATCCACGTGTAACCACACCCTACACGTAAAATTCAAAATAGAAAGGTCGACAACGATTATGGCGTAGTAATCACAAGTTTTGTTTGAAGTCACTAAAATAAATTCAAACCACAACACAAATGAAACAATCAAAACAAAGGGTGTGGAAATTATCAACCAAATTTCAATAAATGCAAAGTATTTAGTGCAGCTACAATTCACCTGCTACTAGAATTTGTCGTGAAACCACAAAATGCATTAGAGAAAAGCATGAGCAAAGAGAGCAAAACTTGAACCACAAAAATTACGGAAGTAAACCTCAAATTAGAAGAAACCCATTGAGAGAATAAGGGAGGCGTTTTACCAGAGATTGAGAAATGGGTCTGAATCGGAGAGAGCTTGGATGAGGAAGAATCGGTAACGACATGGTCGTTAAATTTGGAAAAAGAAGAAGAAGAAGAAGAAGAAAGAATACGTCTTTTGAAATTAAAATTAATGCAAATAGGAATAGAGTGACACGAAAACGGATAATCGTTGAGAAAAAAACTATTTTTATAATGCTGAAGAGTCGCTTGCCATGGCCATATCAAACTTGTAGTTGCGACCGCCATTCTCTCTCTCTCTCTCTCTCGAAGCAGAGCAACACATCAGCAAGCAACCAAGTAGACGCAAATTGATGATATTTTATTATTTTCCCAAAAAACAAATCTCTCGCCACATAACATGTGAGTCACATTCCTCCGTCCGATAATGTGTAATTAATGCAATGTCTTTCTGTCCAAATCCTAGTCATTACTCTTTTATTAATTTTCTTTGCTCGATTAATTAATTAACTGATTTATACCCAGCCACATGGTGGATAAAACAAAAAACATTAAAAAAAATGTACATCCGATCCGACTTACAGTTAAAAATAATCTCGTGTGACCAGAACCAAACAAGTCTAAACTAAACCGGAATATACCTATTACTCTTGGTATAATGAGACCGTGGAAAGATTACTACTGTTTTATTTGACACAGACACAGACACAGACAGAGACAGAGACAGAGACAGAGAGTAACAGATCAAATTGAATGAGGACGAACCGGAC
Organism: Streptanthus diversifolius; assembly: GCA_039880935.1. Lineage (NCBI taxonomy): Eukaryota > Viridiplantae > Streptophyta > Magnoliopsida > Brassicales > Brassicaceae > Streptanthus > Streptanthus diversifolius. The sequence goes on along the minus strand of JAXGFM010000015.1, from coordinate 200,075 downwards.
CATCACAAATGTTACAGACATGTTATATCGGTTAGGAGATAGACCGCTCGGTTTAGTCTTATTTCCAGAATAGCCTGTCAGGTAGCGCCGGAGAACTGAACACCGCCACGGATTTGAACTGTAAAAATGGTAAGTAGCAAGAAACTGCTGTTACATCCATAACGCGATCGATGAAACCGAACGTTTGAGATTAATTTCAATTTTTTACCTTCTCTTGCCTATACTTCATGCGTATAGAGTTTAAGGGACATCCTTTGGTGTTAAGCTGCAGATCTTGCAAGGCGTGAACAGATGTTTTAAGATCGCAGGCTTTATACGTTGTGTAATGCTCAAGAGTTAGATTCTGGACATAAAAAAAAAAGAATAAGCAAGAGTGAGAATCAAGATTCGTGGAACAGAACAGAGGCGATCTGTGTCTTAACGAAGAAAAGAACAACAGACCCAAGGGTGGCTTGATTGGTTCATTGTCCACTTTGCAAGAAAAACAGCCGACGCAGCGATAACCGAAGGAAGGAACTTCAAGAACTGATACTCTATTAACGTCAATTCCGTGAGATAATTCGCCAGAAACTCGATTTCCATACTTGGGATCTGCAGATCAATATTCCAAAAAAGTTTCAATCTTTCTGCGAAATGTTTGATGAGGACAGATAGATACATTTGTACAAGAAAAAAAAAAGCAGAAAGCAAAGTACCACGTGAGAAGCTTGAGCTGCTCGGAGAAATCTCCTGCAAAAATGGAAACTTTTGAATCACTACAAAGTACATACAACAGCATATGAAGCATTCTTCACTGTCTATTGAGATTACCTGAGGAATGTTTTTGAAGTGGGAGTGTAAATTTGAAAGCTAAAATGCTTGAGTACTTGGCTCTCCATTTCTAGGACCTGATCTCTTGTGTAAGTGTTATCCGTGATGAAGCAGAACTCTTCAATACGTGGTGCATAGATTTCCTCATACTTTCTTTAACAAAATTGCAAGAAATACCAAACTCTTTTAGATGCTGCCTTTCAGACAAGCATTATCTGATTTTTTGGGAAGAGATTATTAGGTGATAAGGAACTTACGAAGCTATGAGCATACAAGTGATGCCGAGCAATTGAAGTCTTTGTCTTTCCATATAGTTCCCTTGTAGAAACCAATCTATGAGATATACTGTGAGGTAAAGAGTGTCAGGTACAAGTGTGTATTCCTCTGAGACCTGAAAATTTTGACTTGTGAGAAGACTTCAAAAGTCAAAAGGTTAGCAACAAAAAAAAAAAAAGGATCTACAACTAACCTCTACAAGCCAATCAACCAGAATTCCCCGCATTGTCTGAGTCACATCTCTTTGTGTTCTCTCCATAAAATCAGGAAATGGTCTGCGTTTAAGCTGCTAAATAGATAAGTCGTTAGATAATCAGATGCACGTCCTAATATATCAAGATCCAAGGGATATTACCTCAGCAACACGCAGGTTGTAGTAGATTTCAGGTGCATATAGGCTACAGAGTAGAGGATCCTTATCATCTGAATCAATGTCAATGAATTTTGGGCTACTTGCCACAATGGAACTTCCTCCAACACAACTTCTCTCAACTGTAAACCATTTGCAAGAAGAAAAAATAGCATCAGAAATGTTACAAATCACTCACACAGCAACAGTAGCTAGACCACTTGTAAAATTCACCTGCAGAATTTGATCTCCCAATGAGTCTTGGAGGCAATCTGGGACTCCGCTTTTCGATAAAGCTACAAGATGCTTCGTTTCTGCTTAAGCTCGTGCCTGTACAGCCAGACAAGCTTACTTCTGCTGAATTTGACACAACTTGTACCTTTGCATCTGTAACTTCTGAAGTGGCAGAAGATGATGCAACCTTGAAAGAACTTGCCCTTCCCTTCTTTATCTGCTTGATATTCTCCACCTAATAATGGGAAAGAAAGCACAGTGGTCAGCCAAAAAAATATTTCTTGTCAACTTAAGAAGCAGCATTCTGTATCTAACAACCTGAATTTTAGCTGCATTGAAGCAACTTGTATAAGAATTCTCGCAGGGAACATTTGTGATATCCTTAAGAACAGCTCGCTTCTTAGGTGCATTGGCTTTCTTATCATCCAAGGCTGTTCTTTTACTGTTTTCTCTCAGAACCCTTCCCTGATTGATCAGTGTAGTAGCAGCCACTTCTGAAGATGTTATCAGTTTAGAAGAAGCACGCAGAGCAGACGAAAAGGCACGAGTTACAGGGCGACCATGGAGCGGCATGGTGTTTCCACAAACAGCTTTCTCCTTTCCCATGATTGAAACCCTGCTGAGACGATCCAACAACCCTTGTGACGTTTTGGGTCGTCTTAGCAGCACGTCATCAGTTAGAAATCTGTGAAATTGGTATGTAGATGTCAACAAAATGATGCACCAGGACAGACAGATCTATATCCAGCTAAATCAGACAAGCTAGCATGGATGCAGCTGGAAAAAGACCAATGCATATAACATGTTCGGAGAAACGGTTTAGCCCAAAAAAAGGAAGCTTATTTAATTATGAGACACGGTGATCTTTCAGAATACATCCCAGAATTGAATCACATAATTGTTTACAGAGACTCTTTCTCTTTCCAACCTTTTCCAGGACAATTGGTTCGCGAAGATACATTCAAGTTCCAAAGTTTCAAACTTTTTCAAATTCAGTCAGATTCAAAGGCTAAATCATAAGTTATTTAAATTTCCTTATTGAAAACAGTATTGCAGGAAAACCCTCAGGGCGTCAACCATTGAAAAAAAGAACAAAAAAAAAAAGAAGAAAACACGGAAAAGAAAAAGTCGCAGCAAATTTAGGGAAATGAGTATTCGACAATCGAAGTTTTATAGGGTTTTTTTTCTTACAAAATAATGTGTATACTACCGATTAAAAAAAAAGGAAGAGTAAGAACTACATCAAGGTTCTTCTCGGAAGCATCCACTTATTTCTCAGAAAAACGAATAGACAGACCCATGAGAAAATTTGGAGTTGCAAGATTTGACAAAACCCTATCGATCTACTCTTAGAAACACCAAGGAGGAATAAATCAACTCACATTTGCTTTTATCCAAGAAAAAAAGCGAAAATCCGAATGACCCATAAAGCAAAAACAGATCCAAAACGTAGAGAAAGTTTCAAGAAAACCCCATCGGAACATCGTCTCTCCAAACACACAACAACAAAAAAAATATGCAGGTGCGTGTGCGAACAACATCACATTTATAAAAAAAAAAAAAAAAATGAAAATAAAGAAACGGAGAAGACGGAGACAAACAGCGAAGGGAACTTACTACGCTCCAAAGAAAATTCTTCACAAAAAAAAAAGGAAGCCCCTTTTCTTTTCTTTTTGTGTGGGAGAAAGGAGCTCTTCGAAGAAGAAAACAAAAGGTGGGAGCTTGTGCAGATCGAGAGACTAAATGTATAGTCAATTCGCTTTTATGCAAAGGGACTGTCTGTGGAAGTGAGCGGGATATATGAAGTTTTAAAGATCTATTAATTAAATAATTCATTTTTAAAATAGAAACCTTTGTAATTAGACAGAAATGTTTATTTATGTACTTCTAACGAAACTCGTTGACTGTTTGACCATGAAATAAGGGAAATTATTTCATTTTAAGTGATTAGTGTTTAATTTTTTTTTTTCCAATTTGGAGTATGTGATTGGAAATTTTGTTAACTAGTAATCATTTACCTTTTCTTCATCTTAATCACATTTGCTATTCTGGGTTCTCTGTGTCATTTTCAGTTCGCCATTAACCTCTTGTAATTAATGAGGATTTATGATGCAGATTTTGTTTTTTTTTTCTTTCTTTTCGAAAGTTTTCTTATTTAATTTTGTCAGTAAGATTTTTAAATTAAACAAACCAGAAAAAAAAATAGAGTAAAGGAACGATAGAGGAATAGTTACGTTTTCCAATGAATGTATCATAATTTACACATTTATTTACACCGTTCAAATGCTTTTTAAAATGCAGTGTAACTCTAGACTGCGTGGCTATTCATCCAAAGGCAAAGTAAAAAGTAGTAATAATTTTAATTTTAAAAGGGTAAATAAAAGTGTGATTAAATTACAAACTCTGTTCAAATTTTGAAGATGTGAAGAAAGATTCCACCAGTTGTTTTTGAAATACTAAAAAAAAAGAACTAACTTGTAAAATAAAAAAAAACAAAGACCAAATGCACGTTTACCCCTGAATCAGTCTTCTTACGTTTCTATTGATCTTTAAATATTCATTGAAGCTTATTTGGACACAACATGCTAAGGATCCGTCCATAAATTCTAATTTATCCTTTCAGTTTTAAAATTATTTGTATCCGTTTTATTATTCGTATTGGATTTGCTCCGTTTTAAAAGCAATACTTGGACTTTGTCGTGTCTACATATCGATTAAAGGATAACATATATAGTGTTTAATTTCACGTAAACAAAACTTATATCTAATTTCTCAACGGTTACTTTGAGCAAATCTACATGAACTTGGTTATTTAGGAAGGGAATTCTCCACGATAAAACCTTCTACAAATATATTTGAAATAACAGGATTCATAAAAAAACTGTAATAGATCTCATTGACCTTTCGACGCATAAGATTAAAACTAAAATAATTATAATATTACTTGGATGGTTAGATCCGCAGGAGCCACTCAGAGAAAAAAAGTAAAGATACTAAGGAAGTGATAAACAAAAAAAAGTGGCGGAAATCTGCATTTTCAGGTCTTGTCATGTTCCACGACTTAACGCTTAACATGATGATTGGTTTTTTCTGTAGATATACATTAACTTTAAAACGAGGAGTTATTTATTTTATGAAACTATTAGTATCTATCGTTAGATCAATCTCTATATTTGTTTAAAAAATACCCAGGTAGTAATTTTTTTATATTTATATTATGTACAATGTATATTTGTAATCATTTTTTGTTGTTTGCTAAATTTTCTTTATCCACTATGATTTAAAAGGTTTTTTCAAACCTATTTATAAATGTATAGGGTTACTACTTCAGTTGTGACAAAAAAAAGGGTTACTACTATCCGAATTAAAAAAAAATCTGCATAATGTATGTTGTTAGTAATAAAAAATCATTTGTAAACATATATATATATATATATATTTTGCATTTGAGGATCCAGTATTGAAAAAAGTTTTGGCAAAATCATCAGATTTAAATAAAGTTAAGACTTAAATTGTGGTTTTTTTTTATAAAAAAAAAAGTGTTGAACGAAGGGCTATTGAAAAAAAAAGGTAAAGTTGTATGATTTTATTGCTAAGAAGCGAAAGGGCACTAAAGTCAAATGATCAATCACGCTGAATTTAGATGAAAGTGAATTGAAAATAAGGGTTCACGCTGGAACTGAAACGCAGGCAAATCTTCGGGTTGATCACGCAAACATGTACAAGAGAAACAAAAAGACATTAAAGGTTCTTTTTTTGTTTGGCTTTGGATTTTTTATATCTGAATCTATTTTTAGTTAATTGTGATGTTTTATTTTTCGGCCTGACTGTAGTAAAGTAAAATCCAAGGGGTTGGTGAAGAAGAAGACGACGAAAAGGCGTGCTTCACGCTCATATACCCCCTTTTAGGTTTATCTTCAACGATCCAAGGATTCCTTTTTTTACATATACATCATACAATTCGTCCCTAATCTTCAATATCTGCATTTCTCCTTCGAGTCTCCATCAATTTCATCGAAATGGGTTCGTTCGGGATGCTTTCGAGGAGAGCCTTGGCCACGGACATGCCCGTCATGACTCTGGTCAACCTCCTACTCTCCTCCATTCCAATTCATTGTTTTTTTTTTCTTTTGCCTTTGGTTGTGAGATGTTGTTTGGTTGTGGTTTTGCGTGCAGATTCGTAATTTAATGGCGGAATTGACGAACCCCATGTCTCTTGCTCAGGTTGGCTGGCACTCTCTTTGTTTGCCTCTAGTTTTGCGTGTTTTGTTCGGGTTTCGTGAGTGTTTCAATCTAATTAAGGCCCTATTTATACTTCACTCTTATTGGAAGATGGACAGTTGTTCAGTCTGCTGCTTCTGTTGCCCTAGTGTTTCTACTTCATCAAAACAATAACATGAACACGATTATGTCTTTAATTCTTTGAATTTGATTCTCGGGTGATTGCAGGGAGTGGTTTATTGGCAGCCTCCTCAAAACGCCTTAGAGAAGGTGAAGGAGCTTGTGTGGGATCCTCTGATTAGTTCTTATGGGCCTGATGAAGGTTTACCTGAGTTAAGAGAGGCTCTTCAGAAAAAGGTAATCTTAGAAGAAACAAAGATTCTTGTTTCACCCTTTCTTGAATCCAATTAAGTGACCATCTTTGCTGCTCTTTTCCTTGTTTCGTTAGTTGACACTGACCTTCTTTATATCTGATTCCTCGTTTTTGTTCTGAAGCTGCGTCAAGAAAACAAGCTAACCAAATCAGCTGTGATGGTTACTGCTGGTGCCAATCAGGTAAACCGGGTCTTTGTTTCCATTGCGTTGCCAAGGCTCTTCGTTTTGTTTTCTTCTGTAGTCTCATACTCTCTGTTTTTGTATCAAATGCAGGCTTTTGTAAATCTTGTTCTTACACTATGCGATCCCGGTGATTCTGTTGTCATGTTTCAGCCATATTACTTCAATGCCTACATGGCCTTCCAGATGACAGGAGTCACCAACATAATCGTTGGTCCTGGCCATCCAGAGACTCTCTATCCCGACGCAGGTACCTTCTCGACTGTGAATAACATTTTCATGACATAAATAGCTTTCAAGTTGTGACTCGTGAGCGTCCTTTTCCCAGACTGGTTAGAGAGGACACTCTCTGAGTCTAAACCGACCCCAAAAGTTGTAACTGTTGTGAATCCTGGTAACCCAAGCGGCACCTATGTCCCTGAACCGCTTCTTAAGAGGATTTCAGAGATATGCAAAGAAGCAGGGTGTTGGCTGATTGTAGATAACACATACGAGTGAGTTCCTCCTCATTTGCTAAGTCCTATGCTGTCCAAATTGAATGTTTTCTTTTTATCCTATGTAATGGATTTTGAAATCGCAGGTATTTCATGTATGACGGATTGAAACATTGCTGCGTTGAGGGAGACCACATTGTTAACGTATTCTCTTTCTCTAAAACCTATGGAATGATGGGTTGGAGGCTTGGATATGTGAGTGGCTGATCCTATTCATTTCCAAATTGTTGATTTTGAATTTATCTTATGGAACGTTTGATGGACAACGCAGATAGCTTACTCAGAGAGATTAGATGGGTTTGCGACACAGCTTGTGAAAATTCAAGACAACATCCCAATCTGTGCCTCCATAATCTCTCAGCGTCTGGCTTTATACGCATTAGAGGAAGGTGCTGGGTGGGTTGTTGAACGGGTTAAGGGTCTGGTGAAGAACAGGGAGATTGTTAAAGAGGCCCTTGAGCCGCTGGGGAAGGAGAACGTCAAGGGAGGAGAAGGAGCGATTTACCTATGGGCAAAACTACCGGAGGAACACAGAGATGATTTCAAGGTGGTGCGGTGGCTGGCTCACCGTCATGGTGTGGTGGTGATCCCGGGGTGTGCAAGTGGTAGCCCCGGGCATGTCCGGGTTTCCTTCGGAGGGTTGAAGGAGGAAGCAATGAGAGCCGCCGCAGAGAGGCTGAGGAAAGGATTAGAGGAGCTGGTTCACCGTGGAATGGTGGAGTAATATTGTTGTTAAAAAAAAAGGGGTCAGAAGATTGTTGCTTTGCGTTTTATTGAAGTTATAGCTTTTAATACTAATAAAGAGTGTTTGTTTATTCGATAGCTGATTCTTTTTTTACCACAGAGCCATTTGTAATGGGAAACTAATTAATGGTGTTATCATGTACCCTTTGGTGTATGTATCTACTCTTTATTTATTCAAATGATTTTATCTATCAATAAAAGCGAAAGTACTCTTTTGATTAGTATAACCAAATCCAAAGTAAAATTTGGATTAGCTTTATTCGTTATAAATCTTTTTTAACAGAGAATTCGAGCTTGCGCTGAGAAGAGGTAGTAGACGCTAAGACAATTTTCATAATCTGAAACTCAAGAGAATAAAGTTAAATCAATAAATAACTTTATTGGATTTAAGTAGGCCTTAAATGGGCCCATATCTAAATTTGAATTAAACCCGAATAAAGAGAGACTGGATCATTTACGTGGCTTCCATCATCTTCTACTTTCTCGTTCATCGGTTCCAACTTCGGCGACGAGTCACACCTCGGAAATCTGGAGAGAGATTGAGAGAAAGAAGGGGAAATTTGGGGGTCTCGAGATCGAAGCTCTTGGGTTTGGAACACTAGTTTTTGTTTTGAAATTGTTTTTTTTTTTTTTTTTGGGAAGTAAAAGAGGTGAGAGGGAGAAATGGTGGGTAGTAGTAACTCGTTGGCAGGTCTACAAGATCACTTGAAATTAGCCAGAGAATACGCACTAGAAGGATCGTATGACACTTCTGTCATCTTCTTCGATGGCGCCATTGCTCAGATCAACAAGTAAGTAGCTCCTTATCTCTTAACTTTTAAATCTAGATTTTGGCAATTTCCTCAAACCCTAGCTAGTTTGATTTCATTGTAATGGGCTTACTCCCCGAGAAACAGCATTGGTCAGTCAGGGAACTATGTAGAGAAAGAGCAGTTTTATGTACAGTTTATGTAAATCTTTATTAGTTTTGTTCTGAAGCGATACTACTATTCTGTCTTTAGGCATTTAAACAGCCTTGATGATCCTATGACGCGGACGAAATGGATGAACGTTAAAAAGGCCGTAATGGAAGAGACGGAAGTTGTAAAGCAGTTGGATGCAGAGAGGAGAGCATTTAAAGAAGCTCCCACTGGGCGTCGTGCTGCTTCTCCGCCTATCAATACCAAATCATCCTTTGTTTTTCAGCCCTTGGATGAGTATCCAACTTCATCCGGTGGTCCAATGGATGATCCTGATGTGTGGAAGCCTCCTACCCGGGATGTTATTAGTCGAAGACCCGCCAGGGCTGGTCAAAGTGGTATGAGAAAATCACCTCAAGATGGGGCTTGGGCTCGTGGCCCAACAACACGGACATCTACAGCTTCCCGAGGTGGAAGAGGTGGGGCTACTAGTAAGTCTGCTGCTGCTGCCGCCCGCTCTTCCAGTGCCGGAAAGAAAGGAGCTGCCTCAAAATCTACCAAGCCAGAGTCTACGGTAATTTTTCTGCTTTTTTGGTGTAGGCTTTACTGCAAATAGTGAATTTAGCTTGAGAATTTTCTGTGAGTCGAATGTAGACTATGACATTTCCATTCTAAGCTTTTATGCATTAGTAGGACTGGTGTATCAAAAGATCATAAATTCTGTTGCTTTATGAATGTATATTCCTGGATTCCATATTTGGAGACTTTCGAATGAGTATTCTATTTTCCTATATATGGTGATGTTGAGTCTGTACTTTCCACGCATTGCTAGCAACTAATAAAGCTTGTGGCTTTCTCAATGATATTCAGAATGGCGATGCTGAAGACGGGAAGTCAAAAAGGGGGTTGTATGAGGGACCTGATGAAGACCTTGCTGCTATGCTTGAAAGGGATGTGTTGGACTCAACTCCTGGTGTCCATTGGGATGATGTTGCAGGTTTGTCTGAAGCCAAAAGGCTGCTTGAGGAGGCAGTTGTCCTTCCTTTATGGATGCCTGAATACTTTCAGGTACTTTGATTTTGTTTCTTGTGCTGTGCTGCCAAATATGGATTTGTTCGTTTACTGTTTTTAGACGCTGGAGCAACCATATAAGAAAGTGAATGAAAGTGTCAATTCAGCTACTATGTACTACACTTGATGTTTTTTATCTTCCAGTTATGGAGGATACTTAATTAGATTTTTTTTGGTTTCCTTCAGGGTATTCGGAGACCGTGGAAAGGAGTTCTCATGTTTGGTCCTCCTGGGACAGGTAAAACTCTGTTGGCGAAAGCGGTTGCAACCGAGTGTGGTACCACCTTCTTCAACGTCTCTTCTGCTACATTAGCTTCGAAATGGCGTGGAGAGAGCGAGCGGATGGTCAGATGCCTGTTTGATCTTGCCAGGGCATATGCTCCAAGCACAATTTTTATTGACGAGATCGATTCTCTTTGCAATTCTCGAGGGTATAATTTTTATCACGACACTGAGATTATAATACCGAATTGAATGTATGTGTAATTGGTGGAAGTGTATGATGCAGGGGTTCCGGAGAGCATGAGTCGTCAAGGAGGGTGAAATCGGAACTCCTAGTTCAAGTAGATGGAGTGAGCAATACAGCGACAAATGAAGATGGAAGTCGCAAAATAGTAATGGTATTAGCAGCTACCAATTTCCCATGGGACATAGATGAAGCTCTCAGGTTTCCTTATATTCTTCTTCTTTTACGCATTTCTTTCGGGTTTAAACTTGCTGAAATATAATGAGACTGCTGAATCTTGAGCTCGAATACTCTGCAGGAGAAGGCTGGAAAAACGTATATATATCCCACTTCCAGATTTAGAAAGTCGCAAGGCTCTTATCAATATCAATCTGAGAACAGTTGAGGTAAGTTGTGATATGAATACTAATCGTAAGTATCTTTGTTGGCTCGATGCAGTGTAGCATATGTAATGGATGGGTTATGTGTGTGTTTCAGGTGGCGAGTGATGTTAACATTGAAGATGTGGCTAGGAGAACGGAAGGGTACAGTGGAGACGATCTGACTAACGTGTGCAGGGACGCGTCAATGAACGGGATGAGGCGTAAGATAGCAGGGAAAACGAGGGATGAGATAAAGAACATGTCAAAGGACGATATCTCAAACGATCCTGTGGCTATGTGTGATTTCGAAGAGGCCATTAAGAAAGTGCAACCGAGTGTGTCTTCCTCCGATATTGAGAAACACGAAAAGTGGTTCTCTGAGTTTGGATCGGCTTAAACCCTTAAAGCTTAAATCAGACCACTTTTTCATTAGTCTCTCAAAGATTCGGAACTACAAAAAAAAAGAAAAAGAAAAGAGATGTGTTCGCTTTTTGTGATTGTTTATATTATTATATATTAATCTGCAATTTATCATAATTCTGATGTTTCTATTGTACGTATATTTTCCAACTCGAAAAGAAAGGATTGTATTATTTTTTTTTTTTTGAGACTCAAAAGTAGTGGAGAGACAAAGATTCTTGATTATCATCTTATCTTATCGTTGACAACAAAAAAAAAGAACATGTAAAGAGACAAGGCAGGACCGTTTATCACCAGACCAGTTTCGGGAGTGTTCCTGCATCATAGAACGGTTTCCTCCCTGGCTCCCTGCTCTACTCATTTTTAGTTTACGTTGGATTATATGTAGTTCATTTGCAAACTATATAACAAATTATAATTATATCAATCTCTTCACCGTTCTATATATATATATATGGTTTCGAGTTATCGATGTGGATAGTATCTTCTTAGAGCCGAAGAAAGACATCTCTGCCCAAACATAATTAAAAGGAGGCTTGGTCAAAAAGAGTTAGATAGAGAAGAAAAAAGACTTAAAAAAAAAAAAAACAATAACCAGTAGCCAATAACAATAGACTAAAAGGAGGCTTGGTCACCTATCAAATACTCTCACTCACTCCACACACTAGTCGAGTCGTGTGTCTGTGTCTTCACTACTACTATCAATAGCCTCCGACTACTACTCCTCTTCTCCACCATATTCAAACCTAAAGGGAAATAGCTATATAATAATATGGACCCACCAAATATTATATGTGTCTTAAATTATCAGTGGATATCTCTAGTGTTACTATAGTGAGTAGTAACAAACAACGATATGTCACTTGTAGTAGGAAAAAAGCTGATGGACCCATCAAAAGATTATCGCTATGAAGATTTGTATACATTTCAAGATTTCATATACTAAATTTCACATCATCGATTCTACAGTGAAATTATTCAAGAGTATGAAGAACATATGCAAAAGTTGGCAGGGAAGCTTGTGTGGTTGGCATTAGGCTCACTGGGAGTCGACGCAAAAGACATTAAATGGGCCGGGCCCAATCAGATTTTCAAGGAGTCCTAGCAGCTATCCGACTAAACCATTATCCAATATGCCCAGAGTTGGACAGAGCCATGGGCCTTCGGCACATACTGACTCAACCCCCATGACCATACTGTACCAGAACAACACCGCCGGCCTCCACGTTTTCCGGGATGACGGGGGCTGGGTCACCGTGCCACCCGTACCTGGCTCGCTAGTGGTCAACGTCGGTGACTTACTCCACATTCTGACCAACGGAATATTCCTGAGCGTGCTTCACCGAGCTAGGGTTAACCACCTTCGATCTCGCTTCTGTTGGAACAATATATTAATAAGCATGTGGACTTATAATATATAGTTAAAATGTGAATGAGAATTTGCTTAGGGGAGGTCAAAGATTTTTTGTAACTTACAAATTTTGGTATTAAAAACCAAATAAATTTAACCATTAAATCTATTTGGCCACCAAACTATTCTTCTCCTATAAATAGCAAGCTGAAAAATCATCTTTTCATTTTAAAACAAAGAAAAACATCATTAGACACATTGTAGATATTCTTTGAGAAGTTTCTAAGTGTTGAAGCTCTCTTGAAATATCTTCTTGGTTGTTGGTGTTAGGTGTTAGTAGCTAAAGAATTCACAAGGTTTAACAGGTTCCTTCATTCTCCCTCTTCTACTTTTAACTTATATGTTTGGTTGTATCCTGGGATTCAAAGAATGCATATAAACTGTCTCAGAGTTAAGGAAATTGATCATCCCGCCTCCAAATAGTTTTTTGTTCTTATGATTCTAAAAATAAAATATTTGTTTATGTTCTTATTAAATTGTTAATATCAAAATGATTGTCTTGAAATCATGTTCATTAGATTAATTTTTGGTCAAAGAATAATATTAAATAGTGTTTAATATGGTTTTGCTATTTAATATTGTTGAATTATGTAAATGTTATAATTGTTTTGCTGAAATAAATTATGATTACATAAATGTCAATATTAATGTTTATACATATATGTATGCATATATATTAAAATATATATATTTATATGTGAGTTTAATTTTATTTCAATATCAAGAAATAAATTGTATTGCAAATTGATATTTCTCAAATCCGATTTTATAAGATTCTACCGCTTCTCCATGACATACCTGTGGGGTCCATCTTCTGATCTAATGATCTCTCCGCTTCCCAAACTCGTTGATCCTCTCCAATATCCTCATTACACATCTCTCACTTGGAAACAGTACCTTGCAACCAAAGCTACTCATTTTAATCAGTATCTTTCCTTTATTAGAAGCTATCTTTCTTCAAACCAAATCTCTTGATTTTTACCTTTTTTAAAAATTTATTTTGGGTACATTTTTATCTTAGTAATATGAGTAACTATTATATTTTAGTTTCTCAATTTCACAACAAGAGTCACTTTATTATCTAAATAGGGTATATGAAAAAGGTATACTTTCTTTTCCCATTTTTTTTTAAATATTAAATTTTGATGTTTTATAAGCAATATTTACAAAGTACCTCCTCTAAACGAATCAAAACCTGAGGTCATTAAAAGCTCTCTATAAAGTAATGATGCCAAAAGAAAAGAAACCAGTTGTAACTCATACCATGCATGAACACACTTGTTTACTCATAACATTAGTACGTGGATCCAATCGAGTCACTAGTTTAAATTGGAAAATGACATTTTAGCAATTTTTGTCAGCAAGTAATTCCAAAATGAATATATAAAGAAACCAATATTTTCTATTCAAACCACGCAGTATTTGCTAATTATAATGCGTGGATCCAATCAAATTGCTTAGGTTTAATTGGAAAATGGAATTTACCGAATATATAATTGAAGTTGATTAATATATACAGAAACAAATTATGTACGTGGACTTATCTCAATAATCACAAAATAATTATTTTATATATAAAACCACTTCCATTTGTAGTGTTAAGGAAACTATCTATGAATACTAAAATCCCATATACAATTAAACTTCTACAAATGAATATTTTGAGAACCAGAAAAAAATATTTGTTTAACGAAATCATTTATTTATCAACAGATGAATAATATGTTTTAAATAAATTTTTATATATTTAGATAATATTTTTCATATTTTATATTTTAGTATGAATAATTACATTACATATTGTAATGTACAAATGTACATATTATGTAATAATTTAAAGATATTTTATATTTATTTAAATATAAATATAATATGTATATAAATCTCATGAAATTATAATTATATAAATATATATGATATATATTGGAAATTGAAGAGATTATATAGTAATACATGAACTATATGTATGTGGACTATGATACATTATATAATATTATTAAAATACATTGTATATATGTGGACAAATAGATAAACTGTATTATGTGGACTAAGATACATGTACATGAATTAAACCATATACATTTTCTAAAACTGTGTATATTTCATACAATATAATACAATGTATCTAAGAAAAACAAAAGATGAGATGAATTTTGGTGGGAAAAAGCAAAACACTATAGATTTTTTTTTTTTTTGTAAAAAAAGACTTATTGTAGGAATATTTTTGATTAAAAAGACTTTTTAATATATATATCTCTAATGAAATGTGATGAATATTTCTTTATATTTACATATGGTTTTTAAAAATTTAAAGAAAATTATTTATTAATGCATTTAGTGAGGTTATTCATTTAGTCTATTAGTCCAAATGGAAAAAATTATTTATTTATCAAAGTTATGCATTTATCGAACATTAATTTTAATTAATGGAGGTTTAAATGTATGTATATAAATATATTATTTATATTAATTTTTGTAATTCTTTTGATTAATTGTGCTATGTACTTGTATAGAATTAAGATGTATTATACTAATCAATAAATAATACATTAGCTGTGGCCTTTACATATGTAGCTCTAAAAAGGACAAAAAGTTAAAAAGAGATTTTATCCTCAACATACATGCATGTAAAAAACTTGTTGTTATCTACATATATATTCATGATAAATGTATGTGTATATATATCCTAAGTAATTGTATAAGTCAGGAGCATCCTAATCTAAAAAAATCCTAACACTATCAATTTTCACAAGCCATGCCTTCAATAACAGAAGAGGTGTCTATCGGAAATTTAGGCAATCTCCAAACACTACCAGACTCATTCACCTGGAAACTCGCCGCCGCCGACTCTTTTGTCCCTTCCTCCACTGCAGTGAAAGAGTCCATTCCAGTCATCGACCTTTCCGATCCTGACGTCACTACTCTGTTAGGAAATGCATGTAAAACGTGGGGAGCATTTCAGATAACCAATCATGGAATTTCTCAAAAGCTTCTCGATGATATCGAGTCTCTCTCCAAAACCTTTTTCCATATGCCGTCAGAGAAGAAGCTCGAGGCTGCATCCTCTGATAAAGGAGTTAGTGGCTACGGAGAACCTCGAATCTCTCCTTTCTTCGAGAAGAAAATGTGGTCGGAAGGGTTCACAATCGCCGATGGCTCCTACCGCGATCATTTCCTTACTCTTTGGCCTCATGATTACACCAAATACTGGTAACGTCCACTACACTTACACATATAATATTACATAATTCAGAAAAATGTTGCAAAGGTAATGAAACTTATACTATTGTTTGTCAGTTTATACATGCAATAAAAACTTGAGTTTACACATGAAATATGATAAACTAGTACATTTTTATTTTAGCATACGTGTATAATCTGTACCGATCGATAGTTAATCAGGTCTATATGAAATTAAGGTTTTTCTGTAATTAATTAGTTTATTTTTGTTGTTGTTCATGTGTTACTGTGAAGTGGAATCGTCGAAGTGTACAAGACCGAAATGGAAAATTTAGCGAGCAGACTTCTATCTTTCATATTAGGCTCACTTGGTGTAACCGTGGATGACATTGAATGGGCTCGTAAGGCCGAAAACTCTGGATCAAAAATGGGCCGAGGCGTCATACGACTAAACCATTACCCGGTTTGTCCAGAACCAGAACGAGCCATGGGTCTAGCCGCTCATACCGACTCCACTATGCTAACCATTCTACACCAGAGCAACATGGGAGGGCTGCAAGTGTTTAGAGAAGAGTCTGGTTGGGTAACGGTAGAGTCGGTTCCTGGAGTTCTCGTGGTCAATATCGGCGACCTGTTTCACATTTTATCGAACGGGAAACTTCCAAGCGTGGTTCACCGGGCCAGAGTTAACCAGACCCGGTCAAGAATTTCGATTGTGTATCTTTGGGGTGGTCCATCTGGTGATGTGGAGATAAGACCTATATCCAAGATAGTTGGTCCGGTTGGACCGCCTCTATACCGGCCAATTACTTGGAATGAGTATCTCCAACTCAAATATGAGCTTTTCGACAAGGCATTCGACGCAATTAGGGTCATTAATCCCACCAATTGAATCTTCTTTCTTTTCCAATGTATTTCTAATAAAATTAAAGTTGCGAATCATTAATTATTATTACTAGTATTATTTTGTTTTTCTCAACACTTTATAAAATTGCACAAAACAAAAACAAGTGTTTGGATACATTCATTGCGGCAGCGATGAGTCACCGATCAGTGGTTGACGCCGCAGTAGATCTGGAGAAGATCTTCGCTGGATTTTTTCATGGAATTGAGGTACGACTCGTAGAACCGGAGGAGGCCGTCGTGCTCGAAAGGGTTGTATCGGAGGGGATGTTGGTCATCGACGAGCTCCTCCGGCGTACGGATCGTCCCTTTGTGGAACGAGAAAAACCCTAAAGAGTATCGAATCTCATCTGCGCTCATCACCACCCTGTGGTAACACGGCTTTATCCTATCGTTACTCCACGCCTTCACCACCACCACAACAAACAATCAATTGCTAAAGTTTGGTTCATATCGTTTTTTTGGGTACTGGATTAATCGGATTCTGGGTTGTTACTGATACTTGACTCTTTCTATGGTGAAATTCGATTCGTATTGGGATGAGTTTATATAGTTCGATCTGAACTCACCGTGAGACCCATGCCGGAGAGAATGACGAATCTTGTCGGTGACGGGTTAAACCCGACCCATCGATCGTTCGTGGTTTTCAGCTGGAGACCTCCGACGTGGTTTTGGTGGAGGATACTCATGAAGCTCTTATCAGTATGCGATACAAAACCCGTGTTTGCTTCACCGTTTCTCTGTCTCCGGTAACTCAGCAATCTCAAAAGGTATCGAGTTGACTCGGAATGACTCGCCGAGTGCTTCTTCTCGTCCATTCCATAGCTCTCGTACAACATCCTCATCACTGTCTGGTCTAGCTCCGCTAGTGCCATTGCGTACATATGTGTGGTTTGACTGCAAATTCAAACATTTGATCTGAGATGTATTGACTAAAGATACGACTGCGAAGAATATTCATATGAAATGGAATGAGAAAGTTCTGATTTTTACCAGAAGGGATCGTTTCCTTGTGGCCAGAGTAATTTAGAAAAATCACTGCAAGCTTGGAGCTCGGTTGCATAATCGATCCCCAAACTCTCGTGGATCCGGTAATCGTCAACGACCATAGACATGTAGCCATGGGAGGCCTTGTGGTTCTCATTTCTGATCTTGACCTCAGACGGCAGATCATACATATCCTTCATGCCGGCGAGCAAGTCGTCCCTGAGGTCTGATGAGACGCCATTGAACTCTGCCACAAACCAACCCTGCTCCTCCATGGCTCTTCGGACGCTGTCTCTTATCGTAGTCCAGTGACTCGTGCCTGGCACTAGTTTATCGCGGGAGAAGTCGAGAATCGGTAAGCATTGCTCTTCATGTGAGTCCATTGGAGCCGATAGCCAGAAGGTAACGTGATGATGAGTTTGAAGATTTGTCTATAGATTAGACATAAAATACGAGGGATCTATTTATAGAAATAGGTAATCATATGTTCACAATGCGTCAAATTGAATTGTACATTCACAATAGAGTGGGGATACGATCCTCTCTAATGAATGGACAATAGTTAAGGGAGATCCGGTTTTGGCTTTTTTATGCGTCATCAGTATAACATACTGTATGATTGTGTTGCTTTCTTTAGTTTAAAGATTTGTCAACAATCCCAAGTCCCTAGTAATAGGCATTGTTTACAATCATTAAGCACAAAGTCGAGCAATTTAAACATTGATTAATGATTTCACATATTTGTCTAATCCAAACAATATTCTTTGAATTTGAAACTTCAGGGAAAGAAACAGAGCACAAAGAGTCCAACCACATATCCGTTTACCAACCACTTCATCAAGCAATTTTGGTACATAAATTTGAAGCCTCGGAGTAAGTTAGGCCACATGAGAAGCGGCTTCGGGATCAACCGACGATCCATCATTTGACCGGGAGAACAGAGTAACCGAAGAAGAGTCTAGCGTTCGTAGCTTCAGTAGCAAGTAAAGAACAACTCCACACCCAAATCCCAAGGCTGCGCTAGAGCCGGTCATCGACACGGCGGCGCAAACCAGCATGATAAACGAATCTTCCTTCGTGTTCATATCTTTGGAAGCCATGGCAAGTTCGATCCCCGCGAATAGCAAGAGAACCCCCAGTATTCCAATTGGAAACTGGCTCAAAATCCTTAGAAACGAGTTTCCAAACACCAAACCCACAATCAGTTTCCCGACACCCAGAAAGATAACGGACAAACCACTCCTTGCGCCGAACCGGTACTGCCCAGCTAACCCACCAGCACCGTGACAAACCGGCATTGCGCCAAACCAGCACCCGATTAAATTCATCACACCAACGCTGACGGAAACTGTAGTCGCTGAAAGTTCCTTGTCGAACAAGTCATTCGACAATTTGCAGACGGCGATCACAGAGTTCAGCACAGACAGTGGAATCTGAGGAATCGCCGCCCTTAAAAACCCGATTTTCCAATCGTCCCAAGTGATTTTCAGAATCTTGAACTTGGATGGACCAAATTTTAGGTCTTTGAAAATCGAGGGGTCGCGTATGAAACAGAGCACTAACCCGACGAGGAACACGATTAGAGCAGATGGAATCGAAGACAGAAGACGCAGTCTCCTCCGGCGAGACTGGGTTTCGTTGCTGGAACTCTCGGCCAAATCTCCATCTTCGGCGTCTCTGTCGCTGCCGGAGCCGGTGGACAGTATGATGAAAAGCAGAGCAGCTAGAGCCAAGATAAGGCCATCGAGGCCGAGCCAGGTACGGGGAGAAGAAGAAGGCTTGAGAGTGGCAGTGTCGTAATTATACCTGACGTATTTGATGGCGGTGAAGGCGAACTGAAGACCCTGAGAAAGCTGGACGCCTCGTACGACCGGGAGAGGGATGAGGTTGTAGAGGAAAGACATGGCTCCGGTGGCGCCGAGGAGGAGGAGCGTGGCGGCAGTAGATGCTCCGGCGGCGGCGATCTGAGAAGGGGTGAGATGTGGGGTCTCGGAGACGGCGACGGCGGCGATGGATTTCATGGGCTGGACAGGCATAGGGATGTCGAAGAGGAGACCGGTGGCGATGTTGTAGAATCCAGTGAAGATTAGAGTGGCGGAAAGATCGAGATTGGAGACTAGAGTCAGGGTTAGAACGATGGGGATGAAGGTGCCCAGATCACCGACGGCACCGGAGAGTTCGGAGGAAAGAGGGTTTTTGAGGCGGAGACGACGGCGGAGCCATCCGCATCGACTGCGATCACCGGCGAGCAGAGGAGTGGTCGTTGTCTCCATGATTGGTTCTCTGCGTTAGACTATTTTAATTTTTTTTGAAAAAAAAAAAAGAAGATTTATAAGAGACAGAAACATATTGGGGATAATATCCGGAGAAGTTGGATAAAAAGACGGCTCTTCAGACAGTCGACGAGTCGATGTCGTCACTTGTGCTATCGTCGTGCATATATCAACCATAAAAAAAAAATATGATTTGCACCGAGTAAACAAATTGCTTATTAAATTCGGTGGGACCTTATAATATTACAAAATTAAATTTCAACGGTCGAACTACTTGCCGTTTTCTGTCCATACAAAACGCTTCCTTTCAAGCAGTAAGCCCAGAGAGAAACTCACTCATTTAGATGACAAGAACATTAGTGTTTTTGAAGTGTAAGCATTATTTTACTTTTTATAAACACTTAGATTCGAACTTGATGTTGGTCAGACTCATCCATGGAACTATAATAATCTTGAATGAGCATATACCCAACTCCACCCATCCATACTAAGAACACTTTGTCCGTAAAACTAAATCTAACTTATTACTGTTTTGATTTAAAGCAATACACAACACAAGTTTATCTAGGAAGAAACATAGAACGTAAGACCAAATTGAACTGAAAAGAATTGTAAGCTACAGACTAAAAAGAGTGGTGGTGCAAAAGGGCGATTGTTTGAGAGAATTGTTTTTCTAACTCTCAAAATCTTTATTTTGATTTCATCCTTCTTTCCTTTCACTCTAAAACCAATATCAAAAACCCTTATCTATTATGTTGGTGGGAGCAGATTTCTCCGGCGAACTGCTAGGAGATTCTCCAAGGGAACCGTTCCCGCCTTCGTCTTGAGACACAACAGGGATCTTGACCGATGAAGCTCTCTCCATTTCCTTCTCAAGCTCTTCTTCTGACCGCAAAGCATTGAACTGTCCTTCCAGCGACTTAGCTGCAGCTAACCACGCAGTGACAATGACCAACAAGATCATTCCTAGATACGGCGTTGAATTCGCTAGTGATCCAAATGATAAGATCATGAACTGCTGGATTAGAGCACCCCCTGATTTCCCCAACGGGTTGCAAACCACGTCAATTGCAGCTTTGCCTTTAACCTGCACCACACCACAATGGCACAACCTCAAGCTAAAGAACACACAACTAATTTCTTCTGTATGGATTCTTTTATAAAAGAAGAAAAGTTAACAAACCTTTGTATCCTCATCCAAGGGGATATAGGCCATTTCTTTACAAGGATCGAACAAGCTGTACTTGGCACTCTTGCTGAAGATATTCTGAAGGGCACCAACATAGACAGCTGCGAGTAGCGGTGTCATACCAAGCTTGGCAACAAGTGGTGCGAATGGGCCGCCAAACAATATCAGAGAGAAGAACGCAACACCGGTCAATAACAGAACAGTTGGGGTGATCTTTGCAGCTACTCCCCAACCATACTTATCGAATACGTATTGACTGAGAAGCATCATTGTGAATGTTGCAATACCCGTGCAGGTTGAGAAGTCTCCCATAAATGCTGAATACTCATTCGGGCTAGGGAACTACAGAGCACAGGGAGGAATTTAGAGAGTTAAAAGAATGGAAGCATTGAGAATGAAAAGACTATGGACGAGGAGCTGTATATACCTGAGCTTTAAGCTTTGACTTCCATGTGACTTCCACAAGGTTGATACTAATACCATATGCCACCACTAACGTAGCAAGATCCCTAATGTATGGTGATGACACCAAGAACTTCAAGCTCTCCATCGTTCCCATCTTCGGTTTGTTCTATAAAAGAGTCACATGAAGAAAACAAATCAAAAGAGTCCTCATAAACTGCAAAAACAGAACAAAAGCTTCTGCAGAACATTACCTTCTTCTTCTGGCTACGGGTTGGAAGAGGAACGTATCTATTGACCCACCAATAGAGGAAACAGATGGCAAGTCCCATTCCCACCACAATGCTCATCATGGCTTTCAATGAAACTGCCCAGCCGTCAACTCCAGGACCAAGGTTCTTTCTCAAGTTAGAGAAGTATTTCACCGTTCTTCCAGAGAAAATCAGCGCAACATTGGCTCCAAGTCCGAACAAGGGATAGAATTTCTTGGCTTCATCAACAGTTGTGATCTGCAAAGAGATTAAAGCGATGCTAAATGAATCTCACAAAACACTGACTTATAATCATATACGCTGCATGATTGCACATCAACAAACTCGACAACAATGAAAGACTATAACGGTAATTAAGCATGTCATCAAACCATAAACAACACCAGTCTGTGAATAACATAATGAACAGAAGAAGCACAAAAACCCATAGTCAACGCAAGAGATCACAAAACATCGATCTACAAAGCAGTTTAATCACCTGATTCGCAAATCCCCAGAAGAGAACTGAAATCACCACACTACCCCAAAGCTCAGCCATGACATAAAACAAACAGAAACTCCAAATTCGCAAGATTGCAAGAGGACCCATGAATCTTGGGCCGAGAGTCGCAAGGAGCTTATCTGCAAGAGCTTCCGGGTGAATATAGTTGCTGAGAGGGTACATCACGAAACCGAAGGCCCCGAAGTAGATGATGAAAGGGATAATAACGGTGTAAAAAAGAGCCTTTTTGGAGAGAACGTTGGAGAGTTTGGTGTAGAGGAGCATGAACCCGATGGCCATAGGAAGATTGACCCATGTCTTCAAGAAAGGTATAATCTCAGCTGAACTTCCTTTCGCCGTCACCACCAAGACGTCCTTTGTGTCCCTCAGGATTGTGTAATTGAAGAGAATGCAAAAGAACATTAAGCCTAAAGGGATAATCTTTTTCAAGGTTGTAACCTCCACACCGAAAATCTTAGGCGACGGTACAACTGCGGCCGTGTCACCTTCGTCGAACACAGCTCCGTCGCCGGCGGCCGCTGCCTCCGCCTTGCATAAGAACTCGATGCTTCTTTCCTTGTGGGAAATCGAAATCCCGTGAAGGGTTGGCTCAAAGGCTTGAAATTTCTTGTGCCCGTTAAAGGATAGAGACAACCCAGGTAGATTTCTCGGCTTCCCGGAGAAAAGTCTCTGCTTTAAGCCGTGGGATGGCTGAAGAAGGCTTCTCGCTCCGATGGGTTTGGCGGGTAAGGAGAGAATTCCTCTGGTTTGTATCGCGGTTTCCATCTCTCTCTAACTCGCCTCTCTCTCTCTGTCTCTCTCTCCAGCAAAGTACACAGAAAGACCGGAGAGAAATGGAGGGAAGGATGAGATAGAGAGATGATAAAGGTGACTGGGTAGTGCGAAGGAAGAATATAGTTTTGCCAATGAGATATTCAGAATTGTGGTAAACCGTGTATCGGGAAAGGGTGGATTTATTTGCAACTGTAAATATAATAAAGAGTCAATTAGCCTTAAGAAGCTCACTGTCTTAACGCTCGATGACTAGCTAATCTTTTATTTTGGTCTCGAGAAAGATAAAGTTGCGGTGACCATGTGAGCTTTTCCATAAAAAGTCTCAAGGCTGATAACATCCACATCCAAGTTTGGTATTATTACATATGAGGTTTTGTTGTTGGTGGCTGGCTATTACTTTTTTTCCTTTGAGTTAGGTGGCTAATGGCTACTATTACTTTACCTAAATTAAATCACGTGTCATAAAGAAATAGTATTATATAATGCAGAGCTATCCTTTGTTTCTTGGTTTCAAATGTTTATATTGAATCAGTGTGGTATGTTTTTGTAGAATTAGTTTTGCGTAAACAAAATTATATACCTTCAAGTGAAATATATTTATGTGGTCAACAGTCAAAACAAAAATAGAATTTCGATTTATCATCTTCCTTGATTGGTCCATTATCAATTACTCAATTGTTTTGATGTCATTTTCTTCCCCTTTTCAAACGTAAAAGAATTTGCATCCTCCTCCAAGTTGGCCGCTAATTTCTGAAGGCGGCTCAAAATTATCACGACAAAGGAAATAAGATGACCAAACTCTTATACATTATTATTTAGTGGAGTATTTTAGTCATTCTCACCATTTTATTTTATTTTTTAAAAAATATTATTCTGATTCCAAAGGACCAATTAGAATACATATATGCGATCCACCAGCCGTGAAATATATTGAAATGGTGGTCTCAAAATATTGATGCAAGAGGTGATATGTCGTGCTTCGACTTCGGAACAAAAAAAAAAAAAGACTTATAAGGAAAATGGCAATTATTTGCCCCCCTCCTTTATTCGAAACATTAACCGGTATTTCACGAGCAACCCAACGGTCGTGAGATCTTCCACGTGGCGAAATGATAACGGTTCTTGATATACACGCAAGGATGCACTTTTACCCATACAACTACAGAACAATCGGAAAGAAACATATGTTTCTTTCATGGATACACGTCACGACTTGTGGCCTTGACAGCTTGCTCTCTCCGGCCAAGATTTTGTCTTCTTTTTTTTTCTTTTACAAGTATTTTTTCAAGACTACTCTCTTTTTATAGCAATCATATAGGTGATTTTACCACTTCATAATCTACTGCTATTAAAGTTTTTGTGTGTTGCTATACAATTAGATATATGTTTTTTGTCTTCCAAAAAAAAAAAAAACAGTCGTTCTTGGTTAATCATTTGTAGTTCAAAAGAAAAGAAAAACTCCTAGTGCTGCAACACTATGTATATATAAAATCTTTGGGTTTGGTCCAGAATTTTTGATGTCTAGTAAAGCCCATTTTACAAACAGACTGATCTCAGAACCAAAAAAAGCTTCTTTTCTAGCAAATCTCCTTTTTATCCCATTATTACTGCTTCTCTAAATCATTTTGGCTTACAGGTTCTATCTAGCTACTTGCTATAATGGTACTACACGATGACAAACCTTTACATCACCTTTACAGTGAGCACTCATAAAGAATCGGCTTTGAATGGTTCAGTCTCGGTCACAAAACACAAGCTTTCCGGCTTTACGACACAATCCTTGTTCCCCGACAGATTTGACAACCTTACCATAACTATACAGCAATGGCATCTTCCCCATAACCCTATGAAACTCCCTAATGCACTTCCCTCTTGTCTTCCTGTGTTCCACTCTTCTACTGCTCAACCCAACTTCTCTTACTCCATTCTCCACTTGTTCTTCTTTTTGGTTACGCGCATCTCCCCAATCCCTAACTCTCTCTGCTCCCACCATGATTGGGCCTGCTCTCAACTTGTCTGCAGCTACAAAATTCATCAGTATATCCTCGCAGTTACGCATCTGGTCCACCATCATCCTCATCTCCTGCATCTCCACACCTCCATTGCAGCTATACTCAAAGAGATAATCTTGTTTCATCATCATGAACTTTGTGAGCAGGATCGAGTACTTGTCTGGGTGAACAGTGTATATCCACCCTTTCCCCTGCAAGTCAAAACCGTGCGATCTCACAAACATTCCTACTAGACGATCAGGGTTGGACTTCCACACGGAAAACGCAAATTCCAGCGATCTCCTGTCTATCTCCACATCATCATCGCATATCAAAACAGCACGAGTGTCTACAGAGGGTCGAGGGAGGAACCTGGCGTTGAGGCTGCTCGATGATTGCTGAATGAGAGAGATGGAAGCAGTACCAAGCGAGTAATGAGTCAGATTGTGGTACAAATGTTCAAGTACTTGACCTGGTGTGCTAGGGTTTCCCCAGAGGACGAAGATTGATGATACGATTGAGGATCCAGAATACGCGGCCACGATGGATTGCAGAAGAGGAATACGGGATTCTGAGTAACCGTTGATTAGGACGGTGATCTGATCCGATCTAAGTTTCTGAAATTCTCTCAGTTTCATTGAATCACACGGATCCGGATCCCTGGAAAGCGTGCGCGAGAACACGACTCGCGTAACAGAGATCACACCGAACAGAAGAAACCAGATACAGAAGAACCCATTTCTAGCAACCCTCACTGATTTCTTTACTCCCATATCATCAGCCAATCAATTACCTCCTTGTGGTGGTATTCCGGCATCGGAGTCGTCGAGAGACTTGGACTTCCGATTGACTACTTAAAAAGACAACACTAATGGATTATAAAGCAAAACACGTGAAGCTAAAAATAAATCAAAACAAATCAAATGGGCTTTTACATGTAATTAAGCCCAAAGGAATAATGTAGGACTAACAAAAACGGGTGAGTTAGTTAGGTTATACACTAACACTAGCTAGAGTGTGTCTAAGCCAGCGCACTTACACCCGACAAGACATGTGTGGTAGCATAAAAGTAAAACAAGTTGGTCGTTTATTTAAAGCAAAGTCATAGGTACAGTGAAAACTGATAAATTTTTTTAATTTTCCAGCTTCCAAGAAACAAACATGTATTAAGAAAGTCATCGAACACAAGTTGACAGAATCATCGGCCTCGGATCATATATTGCAGAGAATAACATCAAAAAAAAAAAGAAGGAATAAATGAAGATCTAAGTTCAATTATAGTTAGTTAGAATGGGATGCATGAAAGTGAGTTAAAATGGTGGGGAAAGGTTTGTACATTGGGCAGCTTTAGATGCGGTTATGGCCCACGTGAGCTGCTCAAAGTGTGAAAGTTCATCACAGAAGACAAAGTGGATTTGGGGGTTTAAGGGAACCATGCACGTGATTTTAATTTGCTCTTTTCACTTGAAATCTGTCTATATAACATGCACAAGTGACTTTTATTCATGCATTTCCTTTGTCTCTTTGGTCAACACAAACTAACAGGCGAGCTAGTGATAATCTTTTATATCCTTAAATTAACTGCTTTTATCTATGCATTTTTGTAGACTAGACTATTATGTCAAAAGGTTACAAGCGATGCATTTTATTGATGGGGATGGGTCCTTAATAAGCTATAGCTTATTGGGGGGGGGGAAAGAGTAGAAGAAATGTAGGGAGGGACTGTTGTGTAAATAGAATGGTCTCCGACAAGAATCTTCAGAACCACACGAAATCCAAGTTAACGGTCACAAAATAAATTATAGTATAATATATAAAAAAAATATTTAAAACAGCCTCGTTTCTCCCGCTATCCATTGTCTTCTGAAGCCACCACTGTACTTTCTCTATAGGGGTATAACAGTCTTCCAGATTTTCATTGTTTGTTTATAATATTATTTTTACAAATATTGTTGATTTTTCCTTTGAAAAGTAAGGTAAAATCAAGTCTGTCATTTTTTTTACAAAATTAAAACAGAAATTCCCATATATAATTAGTAGGAAAACATTTTTATTGAAAGCATGTCTTTTTAAATAACTATTTCCATAAAAAGTATAAGCAAAGTACATTTAATACTAATAATATACAGGTAAATAATAGTTGTAATTACTTCTTTTTTAGAAATCAAGGGTAGAATAGTCCAATAAAGATTTCTGATTACTGATTGGTACGAACAGAGTCGTGCTTAAGGTTGTTTAGTAACACTGAATATTCGTAAGCAAAAAAGTTTATCAATTTAATTTTTTTTTTTAAAAAAAAAAACTGGAGTACTTTGTATATGATGATCTGTATATGATAATTATTCTTATAAATAAAAGTTTTTTAAAAAATAAACGTTGTAGGAAAAATAGGAGCAGAAGAAAACGGAGGGTTTTTGTTTTTCCGGATCATCCAAAAGTTTCTCCCTTTTTGCTCTTCTCCTTCCCTCTTTCGCCTTTCCTGCGATTCTGAAATTCCTATGCTTTTTGGTCCTTCGATCAGAATCGTAGCAATGGCGTTCCCTCGTGATTTTTGATTTTTTTTTCCCATTGCCAAAAAGGGGATTGTTTTCTTTTGTTGTTTTCCTTTTTCATTCTCGCCGCCGATCCGTCGCCGGCAGATGGCCAACTCGCCACCATCGTCGCGAAATCATCCGAAGTTGGTGGATTGTTGGTTGTTTCGGTTTCTTCTCGCTAGGGTCTCAACCCCCACATAAGGATCTGATTCGTTCAGAGAGCGAACGATCTCCAATTTTACGCATTGGAATTGAATTCGGGGTATCACAGCGGTTAAAGGATTGGGAAGTATGGGGAAAGGTTGGTTTATCGTAGAGAAAGCGAGAAGATGCTTAAAGACGGTGTTCTTCATGGTTGCCATGTTGGTGTCGCTGTTAGTCTCGTCGTTGCCTGTGCTTGTAGCCATCGGCGACGTCTTGGTGCCGACCTTTTTGCTTTCGAGCTTTACTTGTTTGACGTGCTACAGCTTTAAGGACCATCTGAGTCGATACGGGTTCAAGAGCTCTTTGACTGATATTCCTCTTGTCTCCCTCGTCAGATCTTTCCTCGTCATCTGTACGTTTCCTCCTTTTTATTCTTCTTTCTGAGTTTTGCAGGAACTGCTACTATTTCTTTCTGTTCTCCATCTAAAGAAGCCATTAAAATTTTGGGTTTTGTCCACTTTTGAGTCTGAAAGTATTGTTCTATTCATGAACAGGTGTGTATTCACTATCCGACGGCCCTGCACTCTCGCACGGACCCTACCTTGGAACTGTGTCGCTGTGTTCTGTTGTTTCAATTGTTCTTCTTTCAGTAAAGGCTTGCTTTTTCACTGCAAATTCTCAACTTAACGCTGAAGCATCGTCCTCTCCATCAAGGCAACGACTCCATCTGAAGAAGTCTTGGGGAATGCCGGTTTTGTTCCTTTCATCTGTGGTTTTCGCTCTTGGTCATACGGTTGTTGCTTATAGAACAAGCTGCAGAGCAAGGAGGAAACTCTTGTATCACAGAGGGGACCCTGAAGCAGTGAGCTAACTAATATGCTTGTATCTCTGTCTTTGGCTGGAAAGCTTTACTTTTGGTTTAACTAAAGATCTCATTGACTGTGTTGCAGGTTCTTTCGTGCAAAAGTGTCTTCTCCAGTTACCAGAAAGTCCCCCGTTCTCCTATTCCTTTGGTAGGAAAGGCCTCCAAGAGTGATGGCGAGGCGAGACGAAAGCTTCCCTCATCAACATCCCATGATGAAGGAGAGCTTCCAGTGAGATTGCTTGCTGATCTTGACAGCTTGTTCATTACAGTCAGAGGGCTCACTGTGCATTACAAGATTTGCACACCTGGTTCTCCTTGGCAGTCTGTCTCCTCAACTCTTTCTCCTGAAGCTAATTCTATGCTCAATATGCCAGAGGCAATGGCGGGAAGGTTGAAGCTTGATAGGAAAATATTGAGCATGGTCACGAGAAACAAGCTCAATCATCATCACCATAGAAGCTACAGCAGCCTGTTCAATAATTCTTCTTCCTTGCACGACCCTCTCCTAGATGGTTCTCCTACTTCTCTTCTTTTCAAAGACTCTCAGGAAGAAGCGTGTCGAGAGGATGACATGAATGTGTCCAATTCTTGTGCCATGGAGCAGCAAGATCCCGATGGAAGCGGTCAATTTGGTGTAGTGCTGGTTCATGGATTCGGTGGTGGAGTGTTTTCTTGGAGACATGTGATGGGCTCTCTCGCACATCAGCTTGGCTGTGTTGTCTCTGCGTTTGATAGGCCTGGTTGGGGATTAACCGCCAGGCCTCATAAAAAAGATTTGGAAGAAAGAGAGTTGCCAAACCCTTACACTTTGGAAAATCAGGTATTACATTCGTGGACTATAACTCATGGGAGCTTTTGTATTTGCTCTTAGAAAGAAATGTTAAAACTCAATGATCTGTTGATGTTTCCAGGTAGATATGCTTCTTGCTTTTTGCCATGAAATGGGATTTGCTTCGGTAGTCTTGGTTGGCCATGATGATGGAGGTTTACTTGCTCTCAAGGCTGCACAAAGATTGGTAGCATCAAATGATGCCATCAAAGTGAAAGGAGTGGTTCTGCTTAATGTAAGTTTGACGAGGGAAGTAGTCCCAGCTTTTGCAAGAATACTTCTGCACACATCACTAGGAAAGAAACACCTTGTTCGTCCGCTTTTACGAACTGAGATAGCTCAGGTGGTAAATCGTCGAGCTTGGTATGATCCTGCCAAGATGACAACAGATGTCTTAAGGCTATACAAGGCACCACTCCATGTTGAAGGCTGGGACGAGGCACTTCACGAGATAGGTAGACTCTCATCCGAAATGGTGCTTTCAACTCAAAATGCACTGTCGCTTCTCAAGGCAGTGGAAAGCTTACCAGTATTAGTCGTTGCTGGAGCAGAAGACGCACTTGTTCCCCTCAAGTCCTCCCAAGTCATGGCTTCAAAACTCTTTAACTCTGTAAGTCCTCCATATATCTAGTCAAACAAATAACTCTCGTCTCAGCAACTAACATTATACATGTCAACAGAGGCTAGTAGCAATCTCAGGATGCGGTCATCTGCCACATGAGGAGTGTCCCAAGGCGCTTCTTGCAGCCATGTCCCCATTCATCAGCAGGCTTGTACTTAGTGAGTGACTGAGTGATCACTTCTTGTTGTCTCCTTAGCTCACCATCGATTAGTGTTTTTGTTTTGTTTTTGTCTGAAGGAAAGAAGTTGGGGTGATTTTGAGGTCTTACCAGCTGTGTATTCATCATGACCAGAGATATTGTACCCTTCTCTGTTTTTCTCATCTGGGTTTTTTTTGTATGGTTTGGAAGCCTTCTATTTATTTGTCAGTTAAATATAAGTGAAGTGCTGAAACTTTGTAAAATTTTCCGGTTTGGAATACGCGTAGCTTCAAAGTCATTCCATCTCTTTGTTGTGTTACTCCTAAAACCAAAAACTAAACAAGTCGGTAACAATCTTAACGGTCTCTGAAGCTTGAAGGTCTCCAAAGTAAATAGATCGCCAAAGGTCTCAACAGCAACATTAAAAAAAAATATTGTAACTAAGCAAACTCTCAAATTAAACGTTAAGAAGACAAATGTGATACTTGTAGCAAGCAGAAAGAATAAAGGTTTCGGAAAGAGTACTCAATCCAAAATATCAGATATAGCTGTCTTCTTAAATGGATCTGCTTCAGCCAACTGTGCAGCCATGGATTTGTTTGGAAATATATTATCGGCCTTCATTCTATCTCGCATTCCATATGCAGGGGCTTTGGCCTTTATGTAAGCCTGCATGAGTGCTTGGAACTGCCTAAGCCGAGATGTATACCCAACTTCCCTCATCTTTAGGAATATCTTCTCCGTGTTATGAATATCTCCCCGTTTTGCGTATTCGTCCATGATGTACATGAATGAGTTCATCATTAGTTTTGTATGGCTCTGTTTTGATGCTTTGTTCAGCAAAGAATCAGCCTTTTCAACTTCTCCAGCTTGGACGTAGAGCCTGATGAGTGCATCCCATGTGGATGCCTCAATCCTGCAACCGCTCTCTGCCATTCTTTTTACCAGATCCTTACCCTTTGAGAGCATCTTGTGATCTACATATACCCTCAGGAGAACAGAGTAAGTGTTAGAAGAAGGTCTTCTGTCCATCTTCACAATCTTCTCAAAAATCTCCTCTGCCTCTTGTACTTTATTGAGCTTTCCAAAAGCTTGGATTGCAGCAAGGGATTCCTGAAACCGGGGCTTTGATTCACAGATCTTCCATATTTTCTTCACTTCATCTTCTCTCCCAAGAGAGGCATAGATGGAGAGCAAATCTTTGAATGCCCTGCGGTTTGCCTCTAAGCTTTCACCTTCCATCTCTTTCAAGACTTTCTCGGCTTTCTCTTTAAGCCCAGCTCCTGAATAGTGTTTAGCCGTGATAGCTTGTGTATGGTAGTCCGGTTCAACACCTTCATCTTTCATTGTCTCCACAATTAGCTCCATCCCATTTATGTCATTTGATGACCCTTTGACGTTAATCAGGATCTTGTATGTGAGAAGACTCGGCTTAACATTTTCTTTCTCCATGAGCAAAAGCACATCAGCGATCTTCTTCCTGTCGACCCTCTTGTAAAGCAGAAGCATCTGATCACAAGTAAATACAGACCGAGTGAATCCTAAGTCCTTCATTCTGTTGAACACAAGTTCAGATTTCTTCACGTTGCAAGCAACCACACAATTCGCCAGGAGGGTACGGTAGATCACTTCCCCTCTGAAGGATTTCGGTATCTTGTCCATATAAGCTTCTCCCTTTTCTAAGCCACGCGTTTTAACTATTAAATCTAACCGAGAAGCATAATCTCTCTCATTCATTTCAATCTTCTTATTTGCTTCCAACCATTCTGACATCTATACAAACAAAAAAGAAACAAAGGTAAGCACTTGGAACAAATCTAAGTCAGATACTCAACAAGTCGATTAGCGATCAGAGACAAGTTAAAAACACAACAAGTGAGCTAATTGAAGGAGAATTACCTGTAATGCTCTTCCATACATTCGACGTTTGCGTAGCTGGAGCATCGCCTTAGCAACCTCAAATCGGTTGATCTCATTGCCTTCTTCCACCCATTTATCAAGTGCAGTACCTATAGACAGACCTCCTGCAGAAACAATGGTATTAAATAGCTCGGATGGTTTCTTTTCTACGGTCTTTCCACTATCCTCGGTTTCAGTGAGGTCTAGTTCCAGCTCTTCTCCTTCATCAGCGGAGAGCTTTCCCTCATCAACGTCACTATCATCACTACTACTACTCGTCTCCTGGCCTGACTTTGAACTTTCCAGTTCTGAGAACCCGTCTTTGAGATCATCTTCCTCCTGATCACTTTTAGTGCTAGCATTCGAGGAAAGTACACGTTTACTCATACAAGACATCTCGTAGAGTCTTGGAACAGCCTCACGTTTATCATATACAATCGAATGGGATTCAAGAGTGAAGACGCTTCTTTCTCCTGATGGTATCTCTTTTGAATAAACAGCAGTGCAAGCACCAAGTCGGAGTCTCTGGGTTCTGAAAAAGTTACAATAGAAGTTGCTTGCTTGGTTACCATAAATGCCAATGATTGTGCCAATACCACTCAACACAGAACAAAAGAAAAAAAGGAACCAATTCTAGATTGAAAATCGAAAGCCTAAATAAATCGAAGTCTATTTCCACAAATAGCGATATCTTTCGGAACAAAAGAAGCGATTATCACAGAGATTATAAGTTTCTAACCTCCGAAAAACCTTGGAAAGAGCAAACATGGGATGAACCTGCTCTTTGAAGAAAGAAAAAACACACGACAAAAATCAGATTAACAAAAGGAGATTTTGCTACTGGTAGCAATAGATCAGATTCGATAACAGGGAAGCACACGAAGCTTAGGAGATTACAGTCGCGTAAATCGAGTGAGAGCGAGTCGATGAAGAAGAAACGAGAGCAGAAAGTATGGTTGATGGGGTTTATGAAATGTGAACTGTAAAATGAAATGTTTAGGGTTTTACGTTCCTTTTTGGTTTGACCATTTTGTCCTCGGGTAAGCAAAATTTGTCATATTCTCCACCAGCAGCGATAGTTTTTCGAAATAAGCTGAAACCGTTTACATATCTTTTGAGTTTCATACATGACAAGTACATAAACATATACAAGCTGGAAATGTCTAGAGCTAATTTGCATCTACACACATCTTACAATAATATTCTTATAAAAACGTTACTAGCCTCGAAGCTTTGAAAGCTTCTATGAAAGAGCTCAAGAAAAGCCTGAGACTCCAACAATGGCTCGTGATTGTTGACACGATCCGGATTTCCCCTGTCTCAGATTTGGTCGATTCAGACATCAGATTTGGCAGTCCAGGTTCTGGAAGAGCTGGTCTCTGCTCCAGAAGCAGTCATCAAGCTTCCACCGTCAGACATGTAGTGATAATTGTAATTGATTCTGGTCACTAAATCAGCCAAATGAGGAAAGTGTCCCACATTCAGCTTCGAAGACAGTACCTGCAAGTTTAATGTCCCCATAACCACTTTAATCAACTAAGCTTTCAAATTACAAGTAAAAGTATACAGAGTTTTAGATAATATGCCTTACTCTAAGGAGGAAAGCAATGCAGTCTTCAAATTGTTTCTCCATGCGGTCTATTTCCATTTCGCATCTAGCCTTGATCGCTGAGACTGCTCCACCGCTGCTCAGTGTCTGTTGTATCAAGTAGAATTCTAGAGCTAATCCAAGGATCATATTGATCCGACTTGCGATGATTGCCCACTATACAGCAACCCCAAACACTTGGTTTTATAGCGCCACAAATTCAAATATATAAATCTTATGCAATTAAAGAGATCACGTAATGTTTCATTACCAGCTTTTCTTGAACCACAAAGCATTGCCTCTGAATCGATAACAAGTAGGTCTCATGTACATATATGACCTCGTCCAGAGACCCTGCTTTTACCATAGCTTCGCACAGTTCGCGCCATGCCGTGTGATATACCTGTTTACAAAATCCAGTTTAAGCCTGGTAAGCTTTTCATATTGTTGAAGCCATAAGATCAACTTTCGATTTTGCCCAAAACTCTTGGACATGCTTATATCACTTCAACGAAAAATGATACTGTAATTATAACCAATCATATAGTATCAGTCAATACCCTGTCCATTACGTATTGATGAAAAGCATCCACAAAATTGAGGAGCTTTTGTTCCAGTAACCAGTGGTGCTTGCGGATTTTTGTTGCAGACCCTTTACCCTATAATACACAAACACCAAGTCACTACGTTTATCAAACTAAACCACGTTATTATTAATACTCTCTATTGTTATCAGTATTGATCAAAAGACTGATTAGGCTCTTTGAAACTGGATTTAGATGTCACATGAAACAATCTAAAAAGAAAGAAATGAGTTCGACAGATATCAAGACCTTCCACATCCACCTTCGTGCTTTATCAAGCACATATTTTGCTCGTTTGACCTTCAGCAAAAATCCCATCACCTGTTTTCATTTAAATAATTAACACATAGAAGTATAGAACAACAAAATGTTTCCCCAAAAAAATAGCTGGATGAGAAAGGTTTACCTGGTTATACTTCTTAATGGCCTCACTATTGGCAATAAGCTCAAGCGGCCATGGCACCTTAAAAAAATAGTTCAGATCTTCAAATACACATAGATGTAGCGATGTTTTATGAAAATACGCTGCAATTGGTTGGAAGAGTAAATGACTTTCTCTATACCTTGTATGTGAATTTGAGAGACTCGAGGCAGTCTATCCCAAAGTTGTTAACGCGGCTTTTACGAGTTGACGAAAGGGGTATTACGTCACCCTTGTCATCTTTGTCTTTGTCTAAACAACCTTCTCTAGAAATAGATACCACCAATGAATCAGGACTGTTTAACAGCATGGCATCAGCTGAATTTCTAATTGATTCCTGTAGATAACCATTACAATTTGGAATCAACTTTGTCTGTATGAACACGATATACGGCAATACAACAGGGATATATAAGCAAAAAATTAACATGAAGAATTTTCTTAGAAGTGATATCTAAAGATGAGGAGCAGCTTCACTAAAAAGAAGTTCACCAAACCTGGTTACCTGAAGGATTATGTTCAACTCAAATTCATCATTTGATAACTCTCCCTTGCCCAGCCTGTTGAATATGACAGTAAAAAAATGCTGCAGAAGGTCCCCTGAAAATTTTAAGGGTTTTATTAAGATTCCAGATACGACCCTGTACCCAAAGATGTTGAAGCACATAAAACGTACCTGAACCTAACAAGTAAATGGCACGCAACACCGCAAGTTCGTGCATCAATTTCCAATCATTCATTAGTTTTGACAAAATCACTTTGCCAATGTAGTCCACCTACAACACACACAACTTTCATAAGTTAACAAAAGTATGCATGCGGTAGAAACAAACGGCAACGCAAAGCTTACATCACCGTACCTGCCTCCTGATGTAGATTGTGAAGCATTCTTGCATTATTACAACAGGAAGTGGAGTATCCCTTGGCTCTGCCTTTAGCATCCAGCTGAGAACTCTTGAAAGAAGTGTACTATTCTTTTGGAAAGGTAGGAACTCTGACATATGGAGCTTCGGCTTTTTTAGTTGTTGTTGATAACAAAAATTCCAACGTCAGCTATCAGAAACTATTGCACAAGGGAGAAAAGTGAAGGAATGGGCATAGAATGATCATATAATCACTATCAAAGTACCTGGAATGACGGAAGTAAAGTGGGAAAGGGAAACAACGTTTCTAGAAGTTCGCTGTCATCCTGAGAAGAAAGATATTCAGATCTACCAAATTGGAATCCAAATTTGTAGTTTGTGCCGCTCAATCCAGCATCTGTCACGCCAGATCCCTCAAAAACAGCACTTAACAAACTCTCATCATTTAGAGAGGGTAGACAACAGTTGTGTGATAAGTTCAAGACATTCCAAGCATTTTTATTCCTCTCAAGATCCATTTTAGATACTGAAACAACAAGGTTTTCATGACAGAATAAACCCTGCAATGCCTTTTTGACAGTGAGACCATTTTTTTCGTCCTTCACACCAGTAACATAACATGCATTCTGGTTTTCTGATTTGGCCTCCATAGCTCTTTTCTCTTGCACGGCACCGACCAACAACTTATACCACATTCGCTCTGAGCACGTGAGAACTGGAAGATCATTATCAACCATGCCATTCTCCAGCTCTCCACTTATATATGATGCTAAAGTTGGAGAAATCTCCCCTTCATCCGCCTCATCTTTCCACAGATATCTAGAGACGTGATCACCATGGCCTATAAGGCCAGCAAGTATTAAACAAAAGATTTCAGACAAGGATAATTCTGCAGTGGGCCTGAAGTTGTTGTTTTTCGCCAGTCTTATACCACAGCCAGACTTCCTAAACCCATTTCGCCCATGGTACTGAATCTTTCCAGAAGTTTCTGAAGACGTGGAAGGAATATGCTGCATCAGCTGCAGTGACTTTCCGGCAGAAACAATCGACTTACAGATGTCTTTGATAAATAATGGGCATAACACCCGATTATTCTGCTCTTTGTCTATGTCAGAAACTGAATTGGAGTCATTTCCACTCAGTCCTTTCTTTTCATTTAGCGAAGTTACATTTGATTTTGGGCCCGGAACCCTCATCAACATGTAGCTTTTCTCCCAAAACTCTGCATCGTTAACGGAGACAGATTGGTTGGCTGTAAAAAACAACTGCGAAGAACAAAAGGGAATCTTCACTCAACCAAAGATGTATCATATCTTTCAATTTGTTAGCCTTGTAAAGAAATGCTTGATGTTTGAAGCATAAACTGATAGAAGGAAAATTTTGAAAAGCCATAGAACAAAAATACAATTGCAAGAACACCTACCTCTCCAAAAGGATCATCAAGAGTTCCCTCAAACAACCATGAATCCAAACCCTCTATATATGGCAATAAAGTTCCAGCAAAGATTTGTAGTAGCATGTGAAATCCTTCCACCTAGTCCAGATATTATCAATACACCAATTAAGGAAGTGATCAACAACGAGGGAAAAAAACACAAAATCTCATGAAAACGGCCACAACCTCACCACCTTGTACAAGGCATACTTCATCCAACTTCTTGTAAAGGTAATCAAGAACGTGGACAGCAATTTCAGTTGTCGAAATATTTGAACTTGACTCAAAATAC
Organism: Streptanthus diversifolius; assembly: GCA_039880935.1. Lineage (NCBI taxonomy): Eukaryota > Viridiplantae > Streptophyta > Magnoliopsida > Brassicales > Brassicaceae > Streptanthus > Streptanthus diversifolius. The sequence continues at coordinate 163,075 of JAXGFM010000015.1, read as the reverse complement.
GAATGAGGGATAGCACCTCGTACAACTTGTAAAAGGTATTCAGCACCTGAACACAGACTACCAAATGGAAAGAAAAAAAAGAAGATTACATATAGCGAGCACAGAGTTATCTCTTGAACTGAGAAATAGCATCCGATTTAGAAAAATTCTAAGGCTACAGACCTAGATAGAGAATTAGTTAATCCCAAGAGGGTTGGAGTAACAGTAACATTAGAATCGTTGATCTTCACTTCCTCGTTCAAAGAAATGTCTCTGAGTCTCTGTTCCAACGCCAATTAATATAAGTCTCAGCAAAATAAATGTTCAGGAAGAGCCCAAAAAAAACTATAAAGTAAAATGTGGATGCTTGCCTCAAGCCAAGCAGAGACAGAGTTAGAAAATGCCATTAAGGTAGGAGGAGAGCTCAGAGAGGAATTATTAATTCCAGCGACGATAGACTCCACAAGCTTCAAACATGTTGCGGCATACAAAAAACCAGCGAGAAGGGCATGAAGGCTTGTGCGAGACAAATGAGAGACGCGAATCTCGGTTTTCGCGCGGAAAGTCTGTCCAATTTGATCCCAGAAAATGAAGGGACTAGACAGACCTTGCAAAGCTTGTAAGAGACCTCTCACCTATCAACATCCGGAGAGAAACAAAAAAAGTGTTGAGAAACAGTTGTTTTCCGATGAGAAACCGAGGAATAGTGTTTGTGGGCATTACCAGATCCAGTTCACTCACGCTCACTGAGAGAGGGGCCATTTCTGAGTGTGTCCATACTCTGCGACTGCACATCGCCCCCGGAATTAGGGTTTCTAAGCCAGTACGATCAACTCGAAGCAACGACTCCATAACTTTTGTTAACATCACCGTATATTTCGATTTCCATAGCAAATTTGGTCATACGAGGGAAATCGAAGAAGCTTGCGAGAGTTGAATTTGAGAGAGAAAAGAGACAGCTCTCAGGCCCAATGTACACCCAAAGTAGTCACTGATAAGTAAGCCCGTCGCAGTTACTAAGAATTACCAGAAATGCCATTTGCTCAAAAGTACTTTTTCTTTTTTGCACTTTAAGGACTTATTTTCGGTGCTAAATATGAGATGGCCCCACCCTTTTCAAATACTCTACGAATAACCCTGAAGGAAGTGATAAGTGAGATCCTCAAACTAAGCAATTTTGATATGATAACAACAAATAGAATCATGACTTTGTTATGAAGGGATACAACTTTTCTAAAATTTGCTCAGACACCACAAATTAACCTACTTCTTTTTATTCATGCTTGTTTAAAGTAGCAAATTATGCTATATTAACTATTCAAGGTAAGCTCAAGGAAGCCACCCTCAATAAACCTGGACCGTTGCGTCCACTAAGTCTCTGTAACATCAAGACCAGAGGAATATGAGAAATGTCCATGCTTTGCATTTTTCGTCAAATCCATCTTTTGTGCTCCCGCTGATGAACATCCTGATTTCTTCCTTTAGATGTTTCATTGTAGCTAATTCTAACGCCTCCTTCAAACACGAAAAAAAATTTAGCTTAGAAGAAGATAAACTAGGGTAGATCCAAGTAGTGATTAGATCCCCAACCAACCTTTTGCGAGATTTCCTTGTTGAAGTGAAGGGTTTTTTCTTTTTTCTTTTTGATGTTGCAGATTATAGTCACAATCTCCTCAATGTCTATTGTATCATCGACATGAGTTGTCAGCAAATTGCAGTAATCCAAAACCTTGAGTTGATGACCAGCACTCGGGACATGGGAAATATCAACTTGTACCTTTTTTCTTACATATGCCATGATTACAAGCCCTGCAATATACAATACTTGTTTTTCATACTAACAAAGATGGAAAGATTCACAACAAAGCATTTTCAGAGTCTCAGAAGTTTAAAAAAGAAGAAAACAATACAAGACATACCGAGAGCTCGGAGCATCTTGAGATACAAAATTATCAGCTAGTTCTTCGTGATCACTTATTTCGGCTCGTTGAATGGCTAGCTTTTTTAAGCTGATGAGCACATCCTGCAAAACGAATTTGGTGGAGATGATTAGTAAATCAGTGACGCGAGAAGGGCAATCAATGGCTTCCTCAAATATTTACCAGTTCAGATTCTGAGAGAGAACAAAGCCAAGTGATATCTTCCGTCCTATTGTTCTTCAAGATTTCGCTAAGTTCCTCCATCTTAAGAGAAGGGTCATGATTCAAAGATTTTAGAGATTAGGCATAAACTATTGAAGAGAAAAGCACAATCCTAAACCCACCTGCAATACTAAATTTAATGGCTGAATCAAAAATAAAAAATAAACCTTTAGCTAACAAATACATACTTCTCTGTGACAACGGCGTGGACTATCTAAAATCGATCGGGTGGCTCACCTCAATCGGATTAAACAGGCTTCGAATCGGAAACTGTAAGTGGGCTCGACAGATCTGAGGGAAACAAAATTCTGTTGAGATTTTAATGGCGCCGGAAGACTCCAAGTCAGAATAGCAAAGGGGAAGGAGACGCAAACAGTAAACCCTAATTTATCCGGTCGGAAAATTAAATTAGATGCGGTGGAGATTTCAATTCAGATTAATCAGAGATATTTGAACACCAAGGATCCGTGGCGCAATGGTAGCGCGTCTGACTCCAGATCAGAAGGTTGCGTGTTCGATTCACGTCGGGTTCAATCCTCCCGATTAACGATCCTATGTTTTATTTTCTTACAACTTTGAACTTTCTATATTTACTTGCAGTTACTTCGAACTCAAGTTATGTTCGATAAACGTTTTGCTTGGTAATTACGATAAGTCAAACTTTCTAGCCTCCTTGCACGTGCATGTGCTTCTCTCAGCCAACTATTGTCGTAATATGTCCATGCGACGTATAGTTATAGATCTTTATGTCCCCTATCTATTAAAACTTTTTACACATCAATATCATTGGCATATTTTGTTGTTGTATTGTAAAATTATCCTCTATGCATTTATTCCATTATAAAAGTAATAATTTCAACAGATAGTTATGATAATTAAGAATTTTTTTTTTTTTTTTTGATAATTAAGAATATTATATATATATATGTCTTGTAGCTAAGTTTATCTGAATTAATGATCTCGGATGAGTTTGGATTATAATAAACTAACTCCGACATTTTGGGACATATGGAATATTGATGGAAGCTTCTAATGCGATGAAGTCGGCAGTCGTGCCTGCACCAGAAAACAACCTACCCCTTCACGTGTTCATCCGAATGTAACATGTATGTTGATCATTATTTTACATAATCATATTTCATCTTTTAAATTTTTCCAAACCAGCATATACATATTCGTGGCCATATAACTTATATCAATCATTTTCCGAGTCATGGCATTTTTATAAAGCTGATAAAAACAATGGATTTTGTTTGTAAACAAGACTATATAACTGTTTGAAACAATCGAGATCTTAAAAAAAAAAAAAAAATCTCTGTTTAAAAAAAAAAAAAGAATCTAAAAATGCATCGAAGAAACCGAATTCGTAATCATGAAGTCAATGTTCCCTCAGCTGTCTGTGTCTACGTAGCATCTGATGACGAACAGAAGGAGGAGGATGCTTCCAGTGGCATTCTCGAGGTTTTCATCAAAAGCAGTGTTCTTCTACTAAACTCAAATCCATAAAACCCCAGTCATCTTTCTCGCTCTCTCTCTCACACAACAAGTAAGCCACAATGTATCAAGAAGCCGCACTTCTCTTAGCTCTACTATGCGTTTCGGCCAACTTCGTCTTATCGGCCTCAATCCGCGATGGTAGTTACTCTAAAACTCATCTAACACAAAATTCTTATTTATATTCATAATTTTTTTACTTACACAAACTTTTAATTGTGTGGTGGTTTCAGGTTTATTACCGAACGGTAATTTTGAGATGGGTCCTAAACCGTCCCAATTGAAAGGATCCGTTATTATGGAACGAACCGCCGTACCTAACTGGGATATCACCGGTTTCGTGGAGTACATCAAAGCTGGTCAGAAACAAGACGACATGGTCCTCGTCGTACCCGAAGGCTCCTCCGCCATCAGATTAGGCAACGAGGCCTCCATCTCGCAGAAAATCTCCGTCCGATTAGGTCGTCTATACTCGATAACGTTCAGCGCCGCTCGAACCTGCGCTCAGGACGAGCGCCTCAATATCTCTGTCACGCATGAGTCCGGTGTGATACCTATCCAGACCATGTACAGCAGCGATGGCTGGGACTCATACTCCTGGGCGTTTAAAGCTGGTGGACTCGAAATAGAGATCCGGATCCATAACCCGGGACATGAGGAGCACCCGGCTTGTGGACCGTTGATCGACGCCATCGCTATCAAGGCTTTATTCCCTCCCAGATTCTCCGGATGTAAGTAAACCGGAAACCGATTATATCTATTGAGTAAACTGATTCCTATTGATAAATCTTGAAATATGTTTTTTCAGATAATCTGATAAAGAACGGGAACTTCGAAGAAGGACCTTACGTGTTCCCCAAGGAAAAATGGGGAGTACTGATACCACCGTTCATCGAGGATGATAACAGCCCGTTGCCTGGTTGGATGATCGAGTCTCTCAAGGCCGTTAAGTACGTCGACAAGGCACACTTCTTCGTCCCTGAGGGACACAGAGCCATCGAGCTTGTGGGAGGCAAAGAGAGTGCTGTTTCTCAGATCGTGAGGACGTCACAAAACAAATTCTATGCCCTCACGTTCAACGTGGGAGACGCCAGAGACACTTGCCATGGACCAATGGCAGTGGAGGCGTTCGCTGGACGGAGCAAGATCCTGGTGGAGTACGCGTCTAAGGGGAAAGGCGGGTTTAAACGGGGAAGGCTTGTGTTTAAGGCGGTGTCGGCGAGGACTCGGGTCACTTTCCTGAGCACGTTTTACCATATGAAAAACGATCACTCTGGCTCGCTATGTGGTCCGGTCATTGATGACGTCAGGCTAGTGGCGGTTAGGACACTCCGAGGGTGAGACGGGAGGTGTCTTAGCTTTTGGTTTAGAGTCAAAGGGATCATTTACTCATCGGCAAGAATATATATAGTACAATGGTTAATTGTAATTTATGTTTCAAGATTTACAAAGCCAACAAGTCGCACGGGCCAAGTCGTTGGTCAAAGCATTCTTCAATCTTCACTCGATCTTTTACGTTTGTCGAAGTAGATTGAGAATCGGCTGTAGTCACCTGAGATCGGGACGATAACCCTTATTTTTCTGTGCTTGATTCTTGTTTCGAAATTAGTTGGATAATAGTGAAATGTTACTCAGGGAGACTAATTGATAATCAGATCATTGGAGGAGAATATATTAAATGTAAGCTTGAGCACATTTGTCTGTGATGTATTTTCATTATAATTATGGATCTATCTTCAGAAAGCAGTTGATTTGATTCTGATTGCTATTAGTTTACCTTTCACAGGGAAGGAAACTGCTCGGTTTTGACTTTCCGGAGGGTCCTTTTGGAACAATGGTTAATGTGATAAAAAAAAAATCGAAATTAAGGATATTATTAGACTAAGCTCTCTTAGATTCTTGTCCATCTGAAGAAGCGTAAACAGTATGACAGTAAAGAGGGATGCCGAGAAGAAGACGGACACTATTGTGATGTCAACTGTGTCGCGTACTCAACAGATTCGCAGCACTTAGTAGCTGAGGCTGATGATAACAAAGTCAAGGATCATGTTTTATCACCTTCAAAAGAGCGCACAAACACGAGTGGCTACGTGATCTGTGCAGGGTACTCTACATTCATTTGAGTTTATTCTACTGATTCCAGTCACAGAGACCGAATCACATCCCTTTTTGTTTGGTCAAAGAAGACCGGAAAGATACAGAATATTCTCAATAGCAGGGCTATGGCAGAAAATGAGATTAGCAGCTATAAAATATACACAAACCTTCTTTTTTTTTTTTTGGGTTGTAACGGCTGCATATATATATAACCTATTGAATGATAATTTAAACATTATGGATGCTATGAGACATGATGAAAAAAGCTATTAGACATCAAAACTTTGAACAAATATTCAAAATTAGGATTCTTCACGGATTCCAAGGGCGAATAATATTAATGGCCAGTCTACCGGGCATGAGGGGCGGAGCAGCATAGTCGGCGACTGCAAATCCTGTCCTTGCCTGAGGCACAAATAAAAAGTTCTGAAGCCCTCCATGGACCCTGAAGTGCATCACCGGATGAGGAGGAAGAGCGTAGGGATGGTGATAATGCACAAGCTCCTGGGGGGTATGCGGAATACCAGCTGCAGTCATGATTTCAGTGTACTCAGCAGCTCTCTGCATCTGATCCCACGCCCGTTGTCTCCCCAGGTCGACCAAAGGTCGGGTGTAACCGGGGTGCTCAGCTTTCAAGTGATTCTTGAGCTGAGAATAAGTCCCTGAGAAATTGCAATCCTCGAAAGCGCAAGACCTCGGTTTAGCATTCAAATATCTCCTTGCACCCGACACCTTCATTGTCTCATAAACCTCTCCTCTGCAGTAAGGACAGTTGAAGGCCTTGGTAAAGCGGTTCCTGTTTTTTCTGCGGTACTGCTTGAAACAGTTGGAGTGACGAACACTCGTGTCGCACATGTAAGTACGGCATCCGCTAGAGGAGGAAGAGCAGCGTAAGAGGACGGCATTGTGTGGCGCTTCCTGGCAGATTACACACACGACATCCTCCCATTGGCTTGGGCCTTCTGTCTGGATACGCAACTCAGGTTCTTTTTCTTTCTTAGTCCTTGAAGACCGAAGCGGGTATGGTGATACTCTGGTCCTGTTGCTTGGCACTGACTGTATACGTCTCTCCTTCGGCATATCTCCTGCTAAAATGATGTTAAACATTTAACTGGAAACAACACTCAATCATGAAAATCAACTTCAAATCCTTTTACTATATCTCAATCTTCCACACAACATTGTAAATTGATTGATATTGGGGAGGTAACTGACAATACTAGTACAAAAGAAATCACAAGTGCAGAGATCCATAAAACAGATATCTTATTCAAGAAAACAAATTTCATGAATCAAATACAACACATTAGGTAGGGCTGACAAAAGATAAAGAAAAGGGAGTCAATAAATTGATGATGATCACCTCTAAAATTCATCACACATTCAGTATTCTCAGATGTTAAAATTGATATTAAATCCATTAGGATAAGTGAAAAAAAAAACAGTTGTAAATTGTTTTTGATGATCATCCCTCATTAACGAGGAAGCGGGAATCTCGCAGAATCAGAGTTCTGACCAATACGGATAACTATTTGATCTGTTGTTCATAGTAATCTAATCGACAGAGCAGAGATTTTTTATTCTGCCTTTCTGATCAGACCCACCCACAAAAGCGCTAAAGGACACAACTTCATCAGATCGAGAACTCAATGAGAGAAATTGGAAAAACCCAGAGACGAGTGAGAAAGGTAGATTACCTTTTGGGCGGATAAATTCTTGATTTTTCAGAGAAAAATTGAGAGTTTCGTCTGAAGCGGTGAAGATGGGAAATTTCATGCGAGTGCCTGTTTGTGTGATGTCTTGTGGCCTTTTTATAAGCTACTCTTGTACCCGTCTGTCCTATTTTACCGTTGTACCCCTCTCTTTTGTCAATGAAACCAAATTGTATTTTCCTGCAATTATTGTTTTTCCCTTCAATGAGATAATTAGGCAAAGAAATCACCGTTTTCTTGTTTGTAAACAAGTTCAAAGAGTATATTTCCATCAAATGATTAAGGTAAAGGACCTATACAAATCTCACTTTTTTAATTACTTTATATATAAATCCAATATTTAATGTTGCAACTTAATTTGTGTTTTTTATAAACTACTTATTTCAATTAATTTCAATGTCTTATTACAGCCCCAACAATAGACAAAATCACTTAACAATAATATGTTACTCATGCAGATATTCCATTAGTCAAAAAATTTCAAAAGTATTATCTTTTATAATTATACTTTATTCATTTTTTCACTCAAATAATTCGGCGCTGATGTTAATTATAGTCAAAACTACTAAACGACAAATTGTTATTTATTTTTATATTGAATACTATCACAGTAACATTAGTAAAAAAATAGAATGCAAACTATTATTGCTTATATACATATTATATTTACATTTAACTCAAATAATACGGCGCCGCCATTTGGCAAAAAAATTAAACACAAATTTTAAAAAATTTAAACTATTTATTTATGTATTTTAATTAGTTTAAATTTGTTTAATATAGCGCCGACAATATCTAAATCACTTTATTACTCATATAAATATTTTTCTTTTTTATTTTAGATTATATAGTATCCTCATTAGTCAAACACTTTTTAAAAATACAATTATTTATTATTTTATTTATTTATTTATTATTTAAATAATTCATTGCTACTTTTAATACTAATCAAAACTGCTAGACAAACAATTTTTATACAAGTTTTTTATTTTTAGTTAGAATACCACCACATTAACTTTAGTAAAAATAGAATACAAACTATTATTACTTACATACACATTTTATTTACATTTAAATTAAATGATACGATAAAAATTCTTATAATATAGCTAATTTTAAAAATGGAGTTTTTAATGTGAAAATAGTTCTTATTTTATAGAAGAGGTTAAATTTAAGTTTTTACAACTATCAGAATTTATGATACTTTTATTTAAAAATCTATTTTTAAAATTTGAATAATAATTATTTATGTTCTAAAAATATTTACAATGTTTCATTATCTTATTGATAGTTTCTTTTGCATTATCGGATATGGGTGATTTTGTTGCAGAATTAATGGTTTTTGGAATAATTATCTGCCAAAAATTCCAAAATTTTTGATTATTTTTGTAATTGCAATTACAATAATAACTCCCATCAGTGTTCAACTAAGAAACCCTTTGAGAAAGAAAAAAAAAAAAAGATAAAACGAAATATAGCCGCTACACTAAAACTAGGCACAAAGTTATTTTGTTTATATATAGTTCAGATAATACGGCACCTATACTAGGCAAACTTATGAAAAAATAACTTATTACTCCTATAGATGTATTTTACTTCTAATTTGGGTAATACGACATTGACACTAGTCAATATTAGGATGCAAAATATTATTACTTGCACACATAATTTATTTTACACTTAAATTAATTCTAGATAATAGGGCGTTAACACTAATCAAAATTACTAGACAATACTAATGAGCATATTCTACTTACCTATAATATGAGTAATACGTCATCTACACTAGTGAAAAACAAAAAGCAAAATACTATATTTACATAATACTTACGCACATATTTTATTTATGTTTAATTTATATCTTTCAACGTCAACACTAGTTAAAATTAGTAGATGAAAAAAATTAATTGTTTCAGTTAATATCTTGACAAAATTATATAGTTATAAGTATTTTTTGTACGTAATTTTAATTTAGATAATACGGTGCCAATACTGATTAAAAATGTAGGTATTAAATTCCAATCATTTTAATTTGACCAGTCAAAAACTTCAAAAAACTAGATAGTTATAGATTTTCAGAAACCTATTTATAACGGTATTTGACCTAAGTACATTATATGGTATATAATTAAAAAGCCATTCTCAAATTCAAACAAAAAGTGAGTTTCCTAAGGATGCAGAGATAATAACAAAATCAATACATATACCGTATAGCTTTTGCTAAGTTGCCAAAAAATTGGTACTAAAGAATCCTTTTGTATTTAATCAGTAGGAGTGTAGGAGCATAGAATTGAACATGTTGCCCTCATTTGTAAGTAAAGTAGAAAAGAATTGTATAATCGAAGAGCTTAAGGGCCCATGACGAGGCCTAATATGATTTGGTTATTGGTTAACATAAAGAGAATAGTGGTTTCTATGTGTTAGGGCTAAGCCCAATAAAAATGGAAGGCTATACGCAGGGGAGAAAAAGAAAAATGATGTTGTGGACCGCAGGGTTCGAACTCGGCGAAATTCCTTATTTGCAAGTTCCCAACACATTATTATGATTATTATTAAGTGTACCTTCTTCTTCTTCTTCTTCTTCTTCCGCATTTTCCCCAGTTTCGCCCGAGAAAGAAATCTAGAGAGAGAGGCAATAATAAAGGGAAAAAATCGAAGAGCGTAGTCGAAAGATCTGTGTTGCGAGAATATGTCTCTGACATGCGTAAATATGTCGGAAGATGTCTGGTTGACTTGCCTCACTCACGCATTGTCCACTGAGACGGAAGAGATCATGGGTCTCCTCCTCGGCGACATCGAGGTTCTTCCGATTAGAGATATATGATTATTTTCCCAGAATTCAACCCATCACTAATTCTTGTTTTGTTTGTTTTTGGGTTCAATGATAAATTTGATTAGTACTCAAAAAGCGGAAGCGCCACAGCTCTGATCTGGGGAGCATCGCCTCAGTCAAGGTCTGATCGGCAGAAGGATCGAGTAGAAACCAACCCGGAACAGTTGGCTGCTGCTTCTGCTCAGGCTGATATATCCTTTTGCTATGCCTCAGATATAATCTCTATTTCATGTACATATAAAAAGAGAGACTTCCTTGACTAAACTCGCCACAGAATGTCCATATCGACGGGCAGAACAACTCGTGTGATTGGATGGTATCACTCCCATCCTCATATCACCGTACTTCCTTCCCATGTCGGTATGTACCACACTGTTTCTTTTTAAGAGCTCTTTTAGCATATGGATTTCACATCCTTGTCCTCTTTTTTTTTCTTTTTTTTTTTGCTGCAGATGTTCGGACACAAGCAATGTATCAGCTTCTAGATTCTGGATTTATAGGCCTCATTTTTTCCTGTTTTAGTGAAGATGCAAACAAGGTTAGTCTTTGCTCTATGTATAGTTTTGGAAGTTGAATCTTTTCACGAATATACTTCTTCTCAGCTTTGAATACTTTGATGAATTGGCTTAGGTTGGTAGAATCCAAGTTATCGCTTTCCAGTCCTCTGATGGAAAGCCCAATCCTACTCCTAAATCAATGAGCCTGATTCTTCCAAATAAAGATTCTGTCATCGATTTAGAATCCTCATTAAGTTCTTCAGACTCGATATACCAGAGTTCCTCTTCTGCTTTGGGAGACAATCCTGACCAAGACACAAGTGATACAGCTACAACTTCCGGATCTAAGGTCTCAACCTCTCTCTTTCCGTCGCCTAAAGCTATACCATTTCACTCGACCTTAATGAAAGTTGTCAAATACTAATTTGGTGTTCTGACTGAACCATTGGTTGATATATATATATATACACGTTGATGGGTATGCCTGTATAGGGTGGGGGACGAGTTTCAGATTTTGGGGCTTTCTTTGTTGACAATGCTGAGGCCAACACCATCGGGAGAGATGGGACAAGTGGACACTACAGCTCACGCAATCTCAGCAGCTCAGTTGTGGAAAATGATCCCATGGACATGTCTGAAAGTATGCAAGAGGCGATGCTCCGTTCAAATTTGGAAACCAGGTACTTATGAACATGCGCTTTCGGGCATATGAACATTGCTCCATTTATCTACGCAATACCTAAGCTTAAAGATTTTACATGCAGTGGTGTGGGGTATGTTAGAAAAGAAGTCCCGCTTCATGTTTTGCCGACTTCATCACTTCTTCAGCTCAATTCACCTTTAGCCTCTTTTAAAGATCTACAACGAGTGCTCTACGAGGAGGAACGAGCTGCGTACCACCAATCAGTCCTGCATAGCATGAGGTTTTCGATTTAATTTTTGTTTGTGCATCCTATTTCTACCTAAATTAATCATGGAGATTTAGTGAATAAGCTCCTTCTTTTTCTTCTCTAGAAATGGGAAAGTTCATCCCCTTGCTTTCATTCACAACTCATCAACATATCAGGCTTCCATGTGCAAGCTGATCGAATATTGGTTAGTAAATAGTGTAAAAACATTTGATACTGGGTTTTGTTATTTGTTGTGATTTACATACGTAGGTTTCATTGTTTTTTGTTTTTTTTGTGTTTTTTTTTTGCAGCTTGAGTCCTGCCGTTAACGCACTTCAAGATAGGCTGAGGGAAAACAAGATCCGGGTATGAATGATTCTCCTCATAACTACTCTCATGGATATTGTGTTTCTGTTTGTTTTGAAACTTATTGTGTGTTGAGCAGTTATCAATGCTGATGGATGAAGCTGAGGCTCTGGAAGCACAGAAACCTAAAGGAGCAGAGACGAGCGGAGGAACATCTCGTCTGGTTCATGGCTCTGGGAGCCGAAGCAGAAGAGGATCCTAGAGGAATGCAATATATCAAATGCCTTTCTTTCTCTTTGTGTTTTGTGCTATTTGGACATTTGTTTTCTTTCAATTGTATCATATTCAGGCATCTCTTGTTAGTTTACCCATATGTAGCATTATTGGTTTTTCTTTTCTGTCCGGGAAGAATAACTTTTTATTCAAAGAGTTGCTGATTATCAGATTTGTATCAATAATATATATATATATATTATATGCATTCATAGTGAAGATGAGATGGTGGGAAAAAAAAACGAATCATGATTGCACATTCATGATGATTATAAAGATTCTAACTTATAGAAGCATAACTGTTTTCTCCAAAAAAAGTAAAAAGTTTGAAACCATTTATCTGATGATGTCTAAAGTAATAGTGACTTCCTCTACCTCTTTGGAATCTAAGTTAGTGAAGCAGAAGACTAGTCTCCATCACTTTTGTGGGATCAGAGAGATTTGGAAAGAGGCTTAGATCTGCAACAGCGGATGATGTTCCTGACGTCGCTTCGTATGGAGAGGAATGCAGAGAGCGATGCAAGAAACAGCGTTGGGTAGACACGAACAGAGTTTGTCCAGCCATGAGCCGAGTCGAATAGAAGAATGTCCCTGATAAGACCCCAATAGATCAAAAGCGTTCCAATGAAGCTTATTCTTCTGGGTTTGAACATGCTGAGTAAAGCTCCTAGCAGACATAAACAGCACCCAGCAAACACCTGCGCAAAGCAGAAGCAGGATGATTGTATAAGAAGCTGTTGTTAGATGAGAAAGAAAGCACTAAAGAAGTTATCAACAGATGGAAGAAGCAAAACCTCTAGATGGCGTATATCGGTTGAAAGAGAGGCTCTATTGAGCTCGTCGAAATTGTAAAAATTGAACAACAACTTGTGATAGTTTGGGAGTCCAGAGCCACCGAGAAGAGACTTGGCAATGGCACCAGGATAAAGGAGTGTCTTGACAACAGATGAAGGAATGATTTCACTTCCAATCAACTGAGAGGATACTACCTCCAATGGTGATTCGCAGCTCTTGTTCCTACACGCTACTCTGCAATCCGACCAAACAGATGAGAGAGAGATGCTCTCACAAACACAAACCGCAAATCAAATAGAAAATGAATCACACTTGTTTTCTTTTGCAAAAGAAACAAGCTTTTGCTTTGCTCTAATCCAATCCCCTGTTATATCCAATTTATTATGTCAGGGGTCCACACCTGACATTTCACCAACACACGTTACAACCCTGATGACACGAATACGACAGAATGACCAGGAATGTTGTCGAAATTTTACCTGAATAGAGGAATCTGAAAGACGATGATGAATGAAAACACAGAAGAAGCCATAACGGAGACTAACGAAGCCCATTTCTTTGATACCGCCATTGGATTTCGACTGGTTATCTGAAGAATTGATTGATGACAAACAAATTTTTTTTTTTTAAGGGTTCGTAAGCAGAGGGAAATTTTAGAGAAAAAAAACACAATTAACATGCGAAATCTTTTATGTTACCCCCACGTTTTTTTCTCTTGGTCAACACAAAAGGAAGTTTTTATTTTATAACACAAATAGTTAAGTTTTTGTTTTGCACTATAAATACTCGAGTAATTGTAAAAACAAAGAGCATTAAGAAACCCTAATGGTTAATTGAGGTAGGAATATCCACGATTCCTCTTTCTTCTATTTTTTAACGAATTGGTAGGAAGATTCGACGTATTTTTTCAGTTGCACGGTTTACTCAGAGCGTGAGAGCGACTAGCAAAATAAAAACGACAAAGAGCATTAAAAGCCAGGAAGGAGTGATTGCTGCTGTTGGTTCCTAGTGATGTTATAATGCATCAGTGAAGTAACTTTGGAAGAGAAAACAATTGTACATGAGTTTGTTGGTATGAGGTCTCATTCTTCCTGTCTTACAATTATACAAAATAAGACTATGTAAGTTTACACTCTTTGATCACAAACCAATACCGTGATTAATCTTCTGTTAGATCAATCAACCTCAACCTGTCAGCTCCTCCATTTGCCCCTGTTATCCAAAAGGATTCACAAAAGCGATTGCTTACATTATTTTAATCTTCTCATTCAATTATACAAGGTGGATAAGTTCATTGGCTTACAACCAAAAAACTGACCCGAGCAATGTAGGGTTCCGCATCAGTTCGTTTGAGGAAATGCATAGAGTGACGGGCGAAATTTGTTGTTTTGTCACTCAGCACAATTCCTTCGTCGATATCGTCGACAACTCTGACCTTGATGTAAGGATCTTTTGGAGGCACCATATCCTTCAAGAAGCAAATCCATATGAAAATTACTCGTTACAGCCCACCAAGAAAGAAAAATCATATTACTTAAACAGATATCTGGAAGCCAGTGTGGAAAGAGGGCTTACGACATTCAACTCGATTCCTACTTTTCCCATGTACGATTTTATAGCTACCGAATGGTTCTTGAAGTACTCCTTCTCTAGTGTGGTGAGCTTCTCTTGGATTTCAGATGGAAGGTCGAGAAGTTCAAGTCCTACTCTCCACCCCAAATCACGCACAATTTCTGCTCTATTGTGCCTGCATAGCGACACCAATTGCAGCTATCGTTACAAACTGTGAGTCCTGGTTTTTGTGTTTTCGATAACGAAAAGTTATTCTCACACATAAGCCATGAGGCAGCGCTTGTTACGGATCAAAGAAAGATGATGAATTAGTGCTCCATAGTGGTCTGCGTTTCTGTTGTTCTGAACATCTAAGCCTTGTTGTTGCATTTTCCTGTAAGAAACATCAACCTCAATCAATCACAAGACTGTATGAGATGGAGTAGCAAATGCACATATTTCATAAAATAAAATAAAAAAGAGAGAGAGAGAGAGAGAGAGATAGATACCTTATCAGAGACTGTATGAGATGGTGATTCTGGTCGCATTCTTCGATTGTCTCGTCAAAGAGCTTGCTCTAATGGAAAAACGAAAAAGATTCAAGTGCTGATCTAGTGACTAAACCCACAAGCAGAGATGAAACCAAAGGCAAAGGGAAGAGGAAAATGAAACCGAGAATGCAAGCAACAACATCAAAAACATTGATCTAGAGCAATGGGCATGAACCCAGGAAATCAACTGGGAAGAAAGATAATTTCGGGATTGAGAAAAAAATCGGATCTTACGTTGAAAGGTTTGAGCTGTCCTTTCTCCCCGCTCGCAAAATCCTTCACCAGCTGATACCCTTTTCTCCCATACATGGTTGAATCGGCGGCTCTCTTGGGTATTTTTTTTTTGTTTACTCTCTGAGACCACACATCTATTCAAGCAATTCATCAAACATCTGGCATGCTTTCAAACAATCTAAAATCAAATCATATTGAAGACTGTGGAATTGCGAATTCTGACTCAAAGAACCGACGTATATATATCTGAATCGAATCTAATTGGTTCCATCGCCGATTCAACGGATAAACAAAACCCTAAAAAATGGATCTATAAAAACTTGGACATACCAGTAGATAATTCGGTGGCCGAGATGGATCTGCACCGGAAAAAGCACTCGATCAATTCCAGAAAGAAACAATTTAATCTTTTCTTTTTTTAAGGGTTGTGGGAAATTTTGGCGGGATTCAAAAAAGTTTTTAGATTTAGCGCCAGAAAATGCAATTACTTTTTTTTATATATATATATAGATTCTCATCATCATTTATTTACTGTATTTTTTATCTTAAAGAAACTGAAAAAATATAAGTTTTGCAAAAACTTCCCATCGATAACATTTGCTTTTGTAATGATGTTGTAATTCGGCGGGTCTTTTGCTTTTGTCATCACAAATAAGACTTCTGGAAATTAGATAATAATTACATAGACATACGTGTATCTATCTTTATGTTTAAAGTGATTCTAATCTTTGGGTCCGAAGTCAAGGATGATCGATTTGACTGGTAAGTGATGGTGAGGTTAACATTTTTTTTTTTTTTTTTTCTTTAGTGGTTCTCTCTAGAAAGTTATTATTTGTTGTAATAGTTGAAAAGCTATTTAAAAGTTAATTATATTATGCGAAATGCTTTTCTTTAATGTTTTCACAATAATTTTATTTAATAATATAATAAAATTATGTTTTATATTCAAATATAATTGTTTTTGAAACTAAAATTTTACGTTTAAAATATATATTTTAATAAATTAGAACTAAACAAGTATTTAACCATGAACTCAGACGATGTTTATATGTGTTTGATATCGAGATTTGCCCTGTGGGTATTGTAAAGAAAGTGTTTATTTATTTATTTTGTTTCTCGAGAAAAATCCAATTCAGAAAAGAAAACAACGACTGGTCCACAATATATCTTTCTTTCGATGAAAAATCGAATGTCGGCAGCTAAAAGTGGACCTGACAAGCCATGTTAAGAGTTCATTCCTCCGACGAGTTTGCAAGATACTTATTATTCGAATGTTTCTTTCTTGAAATGCATCATTAGTTCCTACTACATGATGAGCTCATTGACTATTTATGATTGCTTACCCGACATTAATCAATCACGAATCTATTAGGAAAATTTCAGAGGATGTCATTACTAGATCCCTGAATATATAGAAGCTCTCTTGCTTAATTTTCTTTTCTTTTCTGGCCATAATACATAACGTCTCTTCACCATCACTATAATCTAGAACATTAATTTGTTATCTCAACTGGATTATAAATAGTATATGTTATACGTATAATCTTTGTGTGTTTATATAAACCCACTCGAATTTTCAAAAAAATCACGCGAAATCATGAGTTATTTATGCAATGTCCTTGTCCCTCCTTTCTTACTAGTCGTATTCTCACTCGCTCTGACCGCAAACGCGAATTCTTTCGAATCGCTCCTCCAGCTCCCACCAAGACAGTCCCGTTCGACGGGACCCCGAACCAGATCCGAACGGCTCCTCCACGTCGGCAATTTCGGAGCAGAAGGCAATGGCTTCACCGACGACACTAAAGTAACGGATCGCTAAACACACCTCTTTCCTGTAAAAATATAAATCTTGATTTTGAATTCTTTATTGCAATCGCCGTCTCTCAAATTTGATACAGAATTAGCAGTCAGACAGCTTGTGTGTCGGATGATAAATGTGAAAAAATGGTATACGCAGGCGTTTGCAGATGCTTGGAAGACAGCTTGTTCGTCTAAAGGCAAAACCAGAATCTTGGTCCCAGAAAACTACACTTGTCTTGTTCGTCCCATTGATCTTTCGGGACCTTGTAAAGCAAGACTCACTCTGCAGGTCTTAGAGAACCCTCTGTATATTTTTTTTCATTCAGGTTGCTGTCCTTGTTCTATTACTGTCTTTATTGTCTTGTGTTCTGTTTTGCGCCAAATATAGATCTCTGGTACAATCATTGCCCCGGATGATCCAGATGCTTGGGAAGGTCTAAACCTTCGGAAGTGGTTATACTTCCAAGGCGTGAGTCGCTTGACGGTTGAAGGAAGCGGCACTGTAAATGGAATGGGTCAAGAATGGTGGAGAAGATCTTGCAAACACAACCATTCCAATGTAACTTTTTTACTTTCAATTTCCTGTCTTGTCTTAAGAGATTTGAAGGGATTCTCACCGTTGTTTTCAACCATCTCTTCTTTTTTTTTTTTACAGCCTTGTCAAGGCGCCCCAACGGTAAGCAATCATCCAATTAGTTTCTTATATATTGGTGTAAATTGCTGTTGCTACAAGTGAAACTCTGTTCGTTAATAGGCCTTAACATTCCACAAGTGCAAGAATATGAGACTTGAAAGCCTCAATGTGATCGATAGTCAGCAAATGCACATTGCCTTAACGAGCTGTCGCCGTGTGACCATTTCTGGTCTAAAGGTCATAGCTCCTGGCAGTAGTCCCAATACAGATGGAATTCACATAAGCGCCTCTCGTGGTGTAGTGATAGACAACACCGCGGTCAGCACAGGTCCGTGTCCTCTCTAGTATCCAGACCTTAAAATATATGGTACCCTCTCAATGTTGATTATTGAGATCTGTTTTTTTTTTTTTGTGTGTGTAGGAGATGATTGTGTTTCCATAGTAAGAAACTCTTCACAGATCTCCATCAGCAACATTATATGTGGTCCTGGCCATGGCATAAGGTAACTAAAGCCAGACAACAAAACAGTGGCCGCCAGATCAAAAGCATCATCTAAGTTCGAATTGTTTTGTAGCATTGGAAGCATAGGAAAATCAAAATCTTGGGAAGAAGTTAAAGACGTGACGGTTGATACGGCCTTCATCTCTGAT
The DNA here is from genome assembly GCA_039880935.1 of Streptanthus diversifolius. NCBI lineage: Eukaryota > Viridiplantae > Streptophyta > Magnoliopsida > Brassicales > Brassicaceae > Streptanthus > Streptanthus diversifolius. Next base: position 144,637 of record JAXGFM010000015.1, on the reverse strand, counting down.
ACTGCGAATGGTGTTCGGATCAAAACATGGCAGGTGATTTCTCATCATATAAAAGTTTCACTTCACTCTCTGAGATTAAAAGACTTAACCTTTGGTTGCTCGTTCTCCTTAACCAGGGAGGAAGTGGTTTGGTCTCAAAAATCATTTTTAGGAACATCTTTATGAACAATGTGTCAAACCCAATTATCATCGATCAGTATTACTGCGATTCAAGGAAACCGTGTGCGAATCAGGTAATGATGAACTTGTGACATTTCTTTCTTCAGTAGCTCAGAAACCTGAAGTCTGTTACAAACTCAACAAAAACTGCAGACATCAGCTGTTACCGTCGAGAAAATCTCATATGTTCATGTGCGGGGAACTTCAGCAACAAAACAAGCAATCAAGATCTCTTGTAGCGATACTTCACCATGTCGCAACATATATCTACAAGACATTGATCTAGAACCATCAAACGATGATGGTTTCACAGAGTCCTTCTGCTGGGAAGCTTATGGTTCGAGTTCGGGTCAAGTATACCCTCCTTCATGCCTCTCAAATGACAAAAGCTTCTTGGAACAGTCGGTTCAGTCTGGGATCACATCTGTATCATACATTTGAAGTCATGTTTCCAGATTGCAAATTCCACGCATACGCCAAATGTTTTGAAGCTTACGTTTTTAGCAAATTCAGTTCACCAATATATCCCCTTATGATCGAGTTTCTCCTGTGAATTCCTGGGATTTGCACTCAACTTATTGAAAAACTGTAAGCAAACATTGTCTCACGAATTTTACCTTTTGACAAGAGCGACCAATATGATGGATTATGGATATAGAGCTCACAGTTGCTGGGGAAATCAGAATTTACTGACAAAGAGAAACCTACTTTAAGGAAAATCAAGTCAAAACTTTGGGAAAACTACAGAGAACATTAGTAAATAACCAAAGTACAAAATGTAATAAACAGAACTGTGAGAAGTGTCATATTCATATGTAATGAACCAAAATATATGAGGGAAACATATGTAATAACTAAAATTATAACATAAACTTGTGTAATAAACAAAACAAAATATTGGGTACATCTACAAAAACAGAATTTAAGGAAACATTTTGTAATAGCCTCAGACTAAAAGGAAAAACTTGTAATATTGCCTATTAAGTCTTTTTGTTTTCTTGTTTTTTTTGGGTTGTGGGTCTGAACGGCCTTTTGAGCCTAAACTTGCTAACTCTTGGGTCAGTGTAACCCAGACACCTAAATATTATCAAAATAAAGATAACTGTGGAAAACAGGCCCATAAAAAAAAAGGGAAGGGTCATCGGAGCGGCGAAAACGACGGTCGTGAATGATGCCTTTCGGTGGCTAATCTCCTGCTCCTAGTGTCCTGTAGCTTGTAGCCTTTGAATCTAATCCAGTTGTTAGGTCAGATTTTATTGTATGCCTTTCCTTTTTCAAAGAGGACCTCAGATTTGATGCTTAATTTCCAATTTAAAATGATAAACGTATATAGTATTTATGATCTAGTGGATATATAAGATTTTTTTTAAAAAAAAAAAATTAATTGCTGAAATTATGTTGTTCAGGCACTGGTTTAGATTTAAGTGGATAAGTGATGGAAGATTATATGATTTTATTTAAAACATATTATTATATCCAAACGTCAAAATTCAACATTCGATCTCTTTTCCAAAAATTCAAAGTTGTTTCGGTAGGGATTAAAAAAAAAAAAGATTGAGGGGATAGGAGGACAACACATAATCCTATAAATACATCCCCAAAATCACAAATATTATCCATATATCAGATAACCCTAATTAAACACACATGAAAGGCATGAGTTCCGTACAACAACTTCCTCTGCACTGTCGTAATGGTACCAACTCCAAGAAGGTTCTTACAGAGAAGAGAAGATCGGTGACAATACCTGCAACAAACGGCAATAAGCTAGAGAGCAAGCCAACGATTCATCATGACGTGGACAAATGCGCAGAAGCTTTCATCCAAAACTTCCGGCGACAGCTTCTTCTTCAGGGCGATGATTGATATAACATGTACATATAAAATAAGATCACATCTCATGTGTATGTATATTTGACAAAGATTCGCATGCTTACGAGGTTTCAATTGTACTATAAGTAACATGTCTTCATTTTCATAAATGTTAAAAACAAATTTTAGAAGCAAACAACGAACAAATGAGAGTTTGGTTTCTCAACTCAATGGCAGAGAGAAGCTAGAGGGAAGCAAATGATCATTTTCCAGGCAAAAGAATCACATCAGAGTCTTTTTACACGCAAATATCAACACACAAATGAAAGAGACTAGAGCCAAGCAAATGATCATTTTCCAGGCTAAAGAATCACATCAACCTCATCAGAGTCTTATTACACGCAATATTAACACACAAATGAAAGATGTCACACGTACGTTATAAAAAAAAAATCCTTGCTTTTGGAGATCACAAGAGAGAGAACAAGTCTAGGGGTGGATCTGAGTTGGCTGGACCAGCTGGTGGATATTGGCTCGAGAGCATGAACGAGCCATATCTCCTGCAAGAGGCACAACGGGGAGGCTATCGCAGTTGCATATCTCAATCATGAAGCCATCAGGATCATGAAAAAAGAGTTGGTCCACTTGGATTCCTCCTTCTTCGACCACTGCTCTCACATACTCTATTTTCATTTCCTTGAGCTTCTTCTCTACCGCTTCCATGCTCTCACACTGCATTCAACAACACACAAAGGTTCTTCTATCAAATTAATTAGTTTGTCCACAGAAACTTTGGCTCTGTTTAACCCTCTAAAGCTCAAGTCTTCTTCTCTATTCGATTGTGTTCTTTTCCTTTTATGTCAAGTCAACTAATATATCGTCTCAGATTTCGCCTAACCATCATATATACTACCACAGTGGCAGCAAAATCTATAAAATCCTGAAGAGAAGGGCATACTTGAGCTAATGAAACTCCATCTCTAGACTCTAATAAAAAAATAAAATAAAAATATGGTGTTAATTTCTAAGTAGATATAGAAAGTTTGTTTTTACTGTGAAATCTGAATGAAGCTGAAGAGAGATGAGACCCTGAGAGGAATCGAGTTTGTATGAGAGCAATCAGGTAGAAATGAAAATAACAAAGAAAAGAAAGGACCTGGAAAGAAATGTGATTATCCTTGGGATTGATCTCTGCTTTCTTCAGTAATTTCTCAGGCTCTGTAGATTGCAGAAGATGAATCCCAATTCCATGACCAAACAACCTACTCACACACACACACAATAAAAATAAAATATATATATATATATATAATTTGAAAGTAATTAAAAAAAAATAAAAAATATATATATATGTACCAAGCGCCATCGAAATCAAAAGAGCCAGGTCTCCGAATCGGGAGAAACCCTAAAACATTCTGGTAAAAGCTCATGGATTCCTGGACGGATCGACATAGAAGAGAGATGTGATTCAACGACTTTAGATGGAGAGGGTTTCCAGTATTTTCCTTCATTTTTTTCCGACAAGCAAGCAAACAAAAAAAATAAAAACAGAACAGAAGAGGAGGCCGCCTTGATCCGAAATATATGGCCTTCGAGGAGGAAGTATCGATTAGTATAATTTAGAGAATGCTGTATCTACACGTGTGTGTATGTGTCGTGATCGAGTAACCCACGGAACTTATCTGATTGATGGCGACGGTGCCTATGTTTGTATCTATCATCATCATCATCATGCGTTTTACTTACCACCACTGAGATTATGATCTCGTTTCTTTATTGAACTTTACGACTACAAATTTCAGATTTTTTTTTTTTCTTTTGTAAATCATAGAAACACGTGTAGATACAAAAGCCCTCTTCTTTTTAAGTTTCAAAGTCCTCCTGTCCCTGCTAATTCCCGATAAAACTAGAGTTCCACAAATCTACCGTTACACCAAGTATTCGACATTGAAAATTTTATATGTATTTATTTTCATAATAAAAAGAATATTGTTGATCCAACGGAACACAAGACTGTGGGTCTTCTTCTAAATTAACAACGACAAGATTCTTCTTGCCTCTTGTTCTTGCCTCTTGTTCTTTTCTTCTCTTGTTTATTCCTACTGTAGCAGAAACGTCTATGAATGTTATTGATACCGTAACGCCTTTCTTTTGGCCAGAAGAAGACAACTTTCCTATCGGCTTCTTTCTCCAGCACATGTCATAAGATTGGTCACATATTTGCGAATGCCGTATTGCTCTCGAGCTGGAATCAAAAGAGGACATTAGATCTTCCAAGATAGCATGATAACTACAACTTTACAAGCAAATATTAGATAGTGGAGACGTCCATGACTTACTGAGTATTCATTGGAGCTTTCCATTTCATCCTGAGCTTTATTAACATGGAAAAACAAATACTTGAATCTGTTAAGAGGATCTTTGTGTGCCTCCTAATATGGGACACATCCATTCTCCAGTTCCACCACAACTATACAAGAGAAGCTCAGGAGAAAGAAAGAAAAAATCCGTTGGCCCGTATAATCGTGTAAACGTAACAAACTTCATGTAAACATTACAAAAACGGACTTAAGGGAGAGCAACTGTTTTGAGCTGAAAGGAGGAACTCGTTTGTCAACTAACCCCATAATCAACTTAGCTTGATCAAGCTGTCCTTTTTTCACAAGCCCGCCGAGCAACATACTAACGGTGTCCAAGTTTGGGTACCACTTCTTTCTCATACAATCCTTACACATCGTATAAGCCAAATCAAACTTTCCCGCCTTACACAAATAGTGAATCATCGTCTGGTAGATCTTCACATTGGGTTTGTAACCTTTACCATGCATCGCTGTATAAACTCTTTCTGCCATTTCAGGGAACCCCGCTAGAAAAAACCCTTTGATAACCATGTTATATGTTACGTTGTCCGGTTCCATCCGGAGTTTTGGCATCAACAGCAACAGATCATTTGCATCCCAAGCTCGACCCCTATTCACTAAAAACTGAATCCTAACATTAAAGGTGGTGAGATTAGGCCTACATCCCTTGAGCACCATACGGCTCCACAGTCCATTTCCAATCACATACCTATCGTGCTTGTAAAACGCCGATATAAGTGTAGTATATGTAACTACGTCTGGTTTCAACCCAGATTTCTCCATCTCCTTCATCACCAGAGACGCCTTGTCAAGAAACCCCATATCACAGACAGATTTAATGGCAATGTTAAACGAAAATGCATCCACTTCAACCCCATACTTTGACGGGACATTGCGAAGGAAGTCCAGGATGGTGTGCAGATCAGGTTTCAAAGTTAAGACTTTAAGTGCGGCATTGAAGGATTTAACAGTCCTCTTGCAGCCATATAAATCCATATTGTAGAAAGTATCCAGTGCGTGCTTCGTCATTCCAGACTTCCCGTATAACATTATAATCCTAACAATGAAGCCCTCGCGCCTACCTTGTCGAAGTGTCTTCTGATGCTCAAGCAGATCCTCGATGAAATCAAACCGACGCGCCCCAGCTAATCTACAAACCGTATCTTCAAAAGTAAATCGATTTTCAATCACCACCTGGTTAGTGGCATTAGCTTTAAGGAGCTTGAATAGCTTCTCAGGGTCTCGCTCAGATTTAAGCTTGACAAGGGCAGGCTCCTCAAGCGTTTGACTGGATTCAGCTGGAACGTGAAAGCTCGATGCAATACCAGTGGCTATAGAGGAACAAGAATGGCAGAATCTGCGAATGGGTCGCAGAGATAGCATGATCCAGGGCCTCCCTCGAGCCTAAACATGCCCGTTTACTGAACCCGGTAGCATGCAGGTTACTAATTTCCCCAAATGTCCAGTCTTTTTGCAATTTGTAAGATCTACAAACCAATCATTCCCTCAAGCAATACCAAAGGAGATTTATTTAAATCAATAAAACCAGATTTCAAGAGAAGTTCCAAAAATACGGAGATTCCAACGAGAGCGAAGATTTACTCAAACCCTCGACATCCATCGAAAATACCTAAAACCCAATGCGAATCAACAACAGCCATCTCCAAAGAAAATCACGCCGCCAGCGAATATAATCCTAAGCCGAATAACACAGCCGAACTTCAACCTTGCTGGCTATGATCCTAAACCGGAGCAGTGACCGGAAAAGGAGAGAGATTTCGATCTGAGGATCCCTGAGAATGGAGGCTAACGACGGAACTGATATGAGATACACGGAGGTTTAAGGTTTTTGGGTTTTGAGATAAAAGAAAAACAATTTCAGCGACTCTTGGGCTCTAACATCTTTTTTGGCTTAAATTCTTCTTTATTTCCAATATAGCCCCTTTAGTTCTATTGTATTCATCCAATTTACACTGAAACTTTCAGTTTCATACAAATTGAACAAAAAAAGTGAGTCAATTGGTGGTTCATTGAAGACAGGAGGAAGGCCGAATGATGCCTTGAGTTGAGCCTTGAACAAAGGTGCAGAGAGAGGAGACAGAATCAATGCCATTGGCTGGAGACAAGTCAATGTCTCTCATGAAAACGTTGGAACATGCATTCTCCCCTGAACACTCAAGCTTCATTGCCACCTTTGTCGTCGACGTTCCACTCATCTTCATGTATTTCACTTTCTCTATGTGAACTGCATTTTCCTGATATAACCATTGAAAAATCAACCAACTCAATTTCTTTTGAATGTTTTAACTTTTTAGAGGACAAAAAATATATAAAAAAAAGAAGATACTTACAGTCTGAGAGCAATTAGGAGCACAACCATAGAACTGATCAATGATGATGGGGTTTTGAACGGAAGAGAAACGAATGTCGACGAATTCGACTCGACGGACGTAACCAGTTCCTCCAGGCCACGTCTTGATTCGAGCTCCGTTAGTTGTTCCTGTGAAGTTAACGTGCGCCACACGTATGTCTTCCACTGCTACCTCTGTTCCTCCTCGACCTAAACTCCCAACGCTGTTTCACATTTCTTAGCTTTTTTTTTTTTATATTTATTTTCTTTAAAATAAAATAAATTAATTGCGAGGTTGATCGTGGAGATTTTAATCACCTCACACCGTGACCAGGTCCACAGTTGACAAAGCTAACATTCAAATTATGCACTTGATCTCCGATCGACACACAATCATCACCTATATATATATATATATATTTGACAACGAGAACACACAAAAACAAATAATATTGACTAGTGAGTGAGCATTTTAATTTTTTTTAAAAATCTTTTCTCTTGTCAATGATTAATGGTAAATTTACCAGTGGCGAAGTCGGAATGAGTAATAGAAACGGCGGAGGAAGATGTGATGTGGACACCGTCGGTGTTAGGACTAACCTCCGGAGATGTTATTTTAATGCGATTGATATGCACATATTGGCTTCCCATTACAAGAACATGTGCTTGTGCACTATTTCTGAATCTCAAACTCTTTAATATAACTCTTCTGCAATTGCTGAATATCATCATCTGCAGGGAAAAAACTATATAACTCACACATCCCTCCAAATTTTTTCACGTTGTTTCTGTATAAAAAAAACTTACGGTTGGTGCAAGCCAGATGCAATTCTGAAAATATATATTACATAGAGATGGTCAGTTAGAAAAATATATACAAGCCAAGAAAAAAAAAAAGGGGATTAAATAAATTACAGGTCCGGGATGGTCTCTACAATGAATGTCCCACCATCCTTTGCCTTGGCCGTCCAACAAGCCACGTCCTGAGATTACAAGTCCCTCCACTCGATCGAATATGAGCCATGGTATTATCCCGTTCTCGCCTTTTTGCCACTTCTTTGGATCACTCTGCGCTATTATCTCTCCATCGATCTATATTACATAACTTGGAGGTTATCATTAATATATAAGATTAATTACTGTTAATAAAAAGTGATCCATTTAGGGGATTTACAGTGAAAAGGAGAGGTTTCAGTTTGCAAGGACCCGTCAAGTAGAGAGAGTTAAGCAGGAACACCTTCCCTGACGGTACATATACACTTCCCTTTTTGGAGCTTCCGTTACAAGCATTGTCCCACGCCTTTTGGAACGCCTTTTAATAACATGGTCCAAATATGTTTAGTGTAAGCTTATATATTTTTATTTTTTTATTTTAAGCTTCTTGTGAGATACATTACACCACTAACTTACAAATGTATCATCTGCAATTCCATCCCCGACCGCTCCATATCTCATCACCGATTCACCATAGCTTAATCCGGGAAGTCCTAAAACTGCAACGAATACGATCAAAACAGGATTCTGCAAAAAGATATTTAAATTGAGTATTAGTTTTTGAAATCAGGTTTGATGTTAGTAGAGAGATCGTCAAAAGCGTCTTACCATTTTTGACGAGAAATGGGACTCACCAGAGTTGAATATTTGATTCATTTCAGTTCTAGCATATATATAAGCAGACAGCATAAGGGGTTGATTCAAGCCTCACATTGATAACATTAATAGCATTGTGTGTAAATGCATGCACTCTGTTCGTTTTTTTTTTTAAGAAAATAAGATAATTATCTATTTCGATATATATATATATATACGATCATCAAAGGATTCTCTGTATGTATTTAATTTGTAGTAATAGTGGATTATATTGACTTAAGTTTTGGAACCACGGCTATTAATCTCCTTCGTACGTGTTGGATAGTGTTTTGGAACCTTTTGAGTTTGTAACAGCCAAAAAAAAAAAAAAAAAAAAGAACTTGAATGATTTTCTAGTTAAGAAACAAAACTTTGTTATTTTATTTCGACAACTACAGGAAACAAAAATACAAGTGTGCAGTTCTTGTTATTTTTATAATTAATATTACAATCTTGACAAGTTTTCTCAATTAAGAATTTATAGGTGAATTAATAAAAGATGAGTATTCACTGTCTTATACTAGATACAACGTTTCTTGTTTTAAAATGAACATTCATGATTCAAGAATCCATTTTACATTGCTTTTGTATGATTCAGTTCAAAAAACAACTGCAGAAAATGATTTAATTGGGGGTTTCCCAGCAGCTAATAGAACATAATCTTCTCCAGGGAAATGGGAAACAAGTAGTCTCACATGCAACTCTTGAGATATAAGAATCTCACCTCCAAGGAACTCTACTCTTGACAAGTTTTTTCTTCAGATGTCTATAGAGAGCAGAGCACAGGACATAATTAGGAAGAAGACAGATTGCAGCATTCACGTGCTGGACAGCACATTTGGTACATTACAAAAGCTATCAGTCGACGAGAGAGTTCAAACAAAAAAATAAAAAAACAATCTAAATAAATATATGCACCTCAAACATGAGCTCTGACAGGAATCAGGTATCCAGATATTGGACCGTATCTTTCATTGTTCAGCTTAAAGTATAATTTAGTTGTATAGCGATTTAATCCCTCGTCGAGGGAATCTCAGATCTCCAATATGAAAAGAGGAGCCTTGATTTCGATTAGGGTTACAGATTTTCACTCATTGAATCCCTATTAAAATACCTTTCGATCAAGACATTCCCTATGGAGTTGGCCAAGGGAAGCGCAAGAATCGTATTATCCTATTAATTTATTCACCATTTTTGTTTAATTTTTTTTTTAATTTCCAACTAAACTTTAGAAAGAAATCCATAACGTATACTTCGTTCAGAGACCATTAATTCCTGTTCCAATTTGAAAGAGCTTACCGGTTAATTAACATAATTAAACATTTTCATTAATTTGACGTACGTTTTTACTTTTCATTCATTTATGGAATAGTAATTTGGTACCTTCACAAACTTGATTAATACAGTGGATACATAAATCAACTAAAAAAGCATGCATGTATGACCGACCACACACAAATATAAAAGGTAATGCGCGGAAAAACAACTTCAAACTACATTGTTTTAAACAAGCGTTTACTTTTCTCAAAACATGACATAGCCCTTTTGTTTATCTAATGACAAAAAAAAAACTTACAACTGATCTGAACCTATCATACCTGACCTAAGATGGTTTGATTTCGACTCAAATTAAGGTTCCAAAGACACAAAAAATTATGTTCGAAAACACGCTTGGTGGCATACAAATCTGCCACGAATTCTTCCAAAATGAATTAAAAAAATTGTTCTTCTCTTCAGTGTAAGGTAAAAATAATTTGTAAACATGGCAGCAAAACAAAGAGTTATACACGAAGAAGATATACGTAAGAAAGAAAAACCACAACGACATGTAGTGCATCCTTTGAGTCATTTTCTTAATGAAAGAATGCTTACCAATTAATGTTTTTGCCATTCATAATTAATAAGAAGCCGGAAAACCCAATATATTTTATCTTTATGACCTATTTTACAGATATTTATTAAAAATCTCTCATGTTGAAAAGTTAAAATGAAGTTTAAAGAATATATAAATTATATTGGTCAATTCACTCATTTTGTCCAAACTAATGGATTTTGTGGTTGAATACTGTTACGCTCGTACATGTCATCATGCATTAATACATTATTCGGTGTAGTGTGATTTAACAAGAAAAAAAAAACATTGGAATGTGATCTAATTTGTATGGCTATCAAATCTTTTTCATTGAAAAATTATATAGACGTGGTTCTAATCTAACGTTTACGATCGATATGCACCGTATATGGTATATCTATACACATGCATGATGCACCTGTATATCTCTTTTTATTTATGCACCAAACCATCTGTATGTTAGTAATTATATAATCCCTCCGTTCTGTTATGTTTGACGTTTTAGAATGTTATTTTTGTTTCAAAATAATTGACATTTAAAAAAAAAAAATCTATGCAAATGCAAAACATACTAACAAACGATATTTTAACTTTTGAGATAATTAAGATAATTTCCAGTAAAAACATAATGATGAAGGTTACAATAGGTATTACACTAACTTTCTTAATTTGTTTGAGAACTTCCAAAACGTCAAATATAACAAAACTAAGGGAGTATATATATATATGCGTTTATGTACCAAAGCATTTGTATGCTACATATATATATATATATATATATATATATAACTCAGGCTTTGTGTTTTGAGAAATATTGAAGAGATGGTTATGTCACTAAAATTTGACGACTTGGTTTTGAAGCTGCATGTTAAATATTGTCAACATCTTCTCTTCTCTCCTATCTCCACTCTGCATATCTGGTTTATATGTCCAAATTTATGATATAATTTTCTCTCAATTTAAAAAAAAAAAAAATTCTCATATATGAATTCCCCTGTGATTTATATGTACAAGCAGGTGCTCATGATCACCAACTAAAGGAATGGGTTATTGGTTCAGAGCCTCCCGCGTGTGCAAACAAGTGCCTGAATTGTAAACATTACCATCCTTATCTATTTAACATTTATGGTTCTCCTGATGAACCATAAATGTGACAAACTATATGAACCTCAAGAATAGTATCTATCTATACATTATTTTGTATCAAGTGCACGTGTTGCATCTCATGGACATTAATGATCAATCATGATGATCTATGAATGATGGTATCATGATGATGGTTCATCGTTAGCTTTCGGTATTATTTATAACGTACATGTTGTAAACATTTTCTCGTCTCTATTCTTCACGTGTTCATTGATATTGATGGGGTGCTTTTAAGAAATAAAAAAAAGGATTGATGATGTGTTTGTCGATCGGCATCTACCTGTATCATGCATGTAAACCCTTTGCTAAAAAAAAATCTATCTGTATCATGCATGATGAGTTACGCGTAAAAGAATTTTAATGGGCCTATGAGAATATGGGCCTACTAATTAAGGGTAAAAGGTCCAGAGTCCAGTCACGAAGTCCTTTTCTCAAGTACAAAACACAATTCCTCACCGTATGTTCTGGTTACCTGTCAGTTAAGATAACGACCGTCTCAAATATCGCATCTTATTTAATGAATAAATCGACTGCGCCTCCGCAAAATAAGAAATTGATAATCGAACATTTCAACCTCATGCATCACATCCTACTGATTCCTTATGTTCCTGTAGAATTGAGATAAATACATCCATAAAGGACCAATCAGAATAATGTTGTAATATTCGTAAAACAGGTTCAAATATCTATCACCTCCATAAAATGATCAGAAACTTTATGTGCATAGCAGGGGATGATCATGCACGTATCTTTTTCTTCTCAAAGCTTCGAAAGTGATGATGAATGTGAAGCACTCAGATCTCTCATCTCTCACCGCTTGCCGTATAACTTGTCCATTCGTCAGCTAAAATCTAAAACAGTGTAGCTGACAGTTACGTTTAGAGTTTGTCTCTATCTCATGCTTCACCCAGCACCGTCAGTTTTCTGTAAATAAACTATGTACTGATGGGGACAAAAGTGTGAAATGTGGGTCGATAAATATCGCAGAAAACACTTGGCCTTTGATTCTTTGACACGTTGACTACAACCACATGGCAAATATGGGTCCCACATTTAACATAATTGTTTTTCTCTTGGCTGGTGTCAACTTAGATCAATAATATATGCACTTATCTTTATAATTAATTCTATAAAGGCCCTAGTAGACTACTCATTATCTCATGAATTTTTTTTAGTGTAATGGAGTTTTTAATATAAAATAAAATACTTTTCGTAATTAACCGAGCTAGTGATCATCATCATGTTACTGAGAACCACATCTGCTCCGATACTGAACTCGTGGTTACCACAACACTGCTCGAGAGAATCATCACCGGAGCCGGAATCACAGCTCCAGCACCGAAACAGATCGTTGTCTCTTCTCTCTTCAAAGTCCATAGATGAACACACAGGGGAGCTGTTGCACCAAGCTCTCTCTGAGCACAGGGAGAGTGTTCTTAAGTCAAGTAACAACGAACACGACAGCAATAACGTAATATCACGCAGGCAACGCAGGTCATCTTTAGATGAAAGTTCCCATGGAACAGCCTACAGGAGAAAGATTTTGGATCCGTCGTCGACCTTTTTAACGGAAAGACTTTTCTCGAGCTCTGCACTGGGAGAGAATATCAGAGATTATGATGATAGTCTGGAGGCTCTTGTGATTGGTGGTGGTGGTGGTGGTGGTATGGGAAGTAACGGCGGCAAGATCGGTAACGGCGGCGGTGTCGGTGGAAGCGGTGTTAACGGCCGTGGAAGTGAAGACGCCACCGATGTGTATTACCGGGAGATGATCAACTTGTCACCTGGAAACTCGCTTCTGACCGGAAACTACGCCAAGTTTTTGAAAGAGGTAAATAATAAGTTGAGTAAAGATTTGGAGAACAAAGAAAAAACTTTCTTCTTTTTATACATGATATTTTATACATGATATTTTATTAGAAGATATCCACGTGTAAAGTATGTATTGCATGGATCTTTGTGACTAATGGCATTAAAAAAAACCAATAAACAGCCAAAAAAATAATAAAAATTAGTTATGTACATGAACAGGTGAGAGGAGACATGAAGAAAGCAGAAGAGTATTGTGAAAGAGCAATTTTGGGGAACACCAACGATGGAAACGTTCTCTCGCTATACGCCGATCTCATTTTGCAAAACCATGGGGATCGTAAAAGAGCTCACTCCTATTTCCAACAAGCTACCAAAATGTCCCCAGAAGATTGGTAATTAATTTTAATCTACTTTTTTATGTAAACATATCACAAGTTAAGGATAATTAATTAAGACTTAACAATATATAATGGTGAAGCTATGTGCAAGCTTCATACGCGAGGTTTCTGTGGGATGTGGAGGAGGACGAAGATGAAGGAGAAGACAAAGAGCAATGGACTGATGAAACTGGTCACATGTCTCCAACTACCATCTTCCGTGATTTTCCCCAGAACGCTCGTATTTCTACAACATCCTAAACCACACATATGTAACCCTTCCTATATATTAGTATCTTAATACACATATACATGTTACGAAACTTCTATATGTTTTGTAGTCTGTACACTTCAAATATATGGCTATAATCTCTGTGACCACTATCTATGAGGCTTCTGTTTCTGACAATTTATACATATGCTCTATTCAAATTGAGTCTACAGTTAAAATAAGTTATATCGTGGAATTGACTTAAAGATCGATTTAGTTGACATCACCAAAGTTAGCCAACCACATATATTTTTGAGCAAAAAGTAAGAAAGAAAAAAAAATACATACTTACTTCCATAGTAATCCGGAGTTAGACTAATAAATATTTGGGCCTTAACAATCAGATTTTTTGTTGGTAAGTGGTTAAGAAACCTCCAAAATTTACTGGGTTATCAAAGGGTTTAAACCCAATGACATGAGACCATTCTACGAACTAAGAAAGATGCATAAAGATGTCATCTTTTAAAGATAAAATGCTGTAACATGAGACCGTTCGTTGTTGTTTCAAGTACGTAATAAATAGTTATATCCATTATAGATGGATTTCTATATTATATAAATAGCTATATCGTTAAAATGTTGTTTAATATCATATTTCCTAATAATTGAATTCGATTGATCATAATAAGATAAGATAATAATGCGCTAGACAAAAAAAAAATTATACTGAATGAATAACCATTCCATCCATTCTACAAAGAATAATCAAAATGTCAAGAAATACATTTTGCAATTTAGAAAAAAAAAATGAATAGGATGAATTTATTCAATTAGTTTTCATTGTCCAAATAATAAATCATAGGCCATTAATCTAAATTATATGAAATTATTTTCAAGTTTATTATATAAAACCAAATATGATTGAAGAGAAGAAGGTGTGGACACTTGATATCATAGGAGAGTGGGGGTAAAAAGCATATTCGGCGACGAACCAGTCGCGTTCCGGCCTTGTGAACACTGATCCAAATGTACAGTCAAAACACATAACTAATAATACTACTATGAATCAGAAAGTGAGATTTATTATTCGTTTATGAAATGTTCACCAGTAGTTCCTTCAAAGAACCAAGATGGCCAGGTAAGCTTTACGGCAATTTTAATTTCCTTTTTATTTTCTATATGTTTGTCAACAATTTTCATTAGAATTCCAATAGGTTTGGAGTAATAAAGACGTAGAACCGTCCTGTGGACTATATCTATGGTAAGAGAAAGTAGATGTGCTTCATATTTTGTTTTGTTTGACTCAATAATGTAAAATTTGGAACTCGTTCGAGATACACAACTCGTTTCTTTTGCCTAACTCACCAACAAAATGAAAAGGGACAGACGAGAAAATATATTAAACAGCTGTAATAGAGTAAATTCAATTCAAATCAATTTAAAAGTAAAGGGACAGACGAGAAAATATATGTCCACATCGTTCCTTTCAAGCCGACAAAAACTCACAACTAGATCAATAATTAAGTATTATTATTATTTCCATTTCGTTTTGCTTCCCACCAAAGAAAAAGAAAAAAAAGGGACGAACATATCAATGATCTTCTGCGGAAGGGTGCACCTGTTCTTCACCAACCTCAATGAAATCTTCACCGTAGATCTGATCAAGCACAAGGACCAATCCCATGGCAAAGGCTCCATCAAACCCGGGCTTCACGTTCAACGAGAAAACGTCTTTCCCAAGCATCACTTTCGTTGACGCATCCACTTTGCGCCGTATCTCCGCCACCATCCGCCTCGTCTCCGCCTCCACCACCTTACAGCTCCTTTGACCGAAATTTCCTTCGATCAGGTACTCGCTGCACTCGTACTCCCCGTAAACCTCCACCGTCACGCTGTTCCTCCCGACTATCGATGATCTCCTCACCCCGAAGATTGGTTTCTGACCGTCTGTTCTCTCCCCGAGGTACCCCTCCCATCTCCGTCGCAAGCTCGGCCTCTGTTTCACCGTTTAAGAAAAAAGATGGGAAAAAACAGAGTCAGTTATAACTCTCTCCGAGTTGACTCAGTAATCTGGATATAGTATAATTAAAGCAGACGCTTTTAACTCCGAAAACCAAAAAAAAAAAAAAAACATTTCGAACAAATTCATGAAGATGCGCAGAGACAGAATACCTTTCGTCGGAGGGTGAGGAGACAGCGACCATGAGCGTCCATGAGGACAACCTCATCGGAATCGCGATTGTTGGGACCACCGTAAGAGTCCACCCGAAAGACCAAAGTGCCCTTGCAGTCGTAAACCGTAAAACCATCTCCGGCGAAAAAGAGGGAAGTTTTACGAACAGTGAGGTTCTTCTCTTCTCCGTGTATAAATTCATCGTGCACAAGCAAACCTCCTTTCATAATCCGAACCAAATTTCAGAAAAGTGAGTTTGAGGTACGTACTGGGTTCGTTGCTGTGATGATGCTTGTAAGCTTAGAGGTTACGACGAGTTTACTTATTAGAGAGAGAATGGTGAGAGAAAAGTGAAGCTTGGGGAAAAGGAAGACAACGAGTGCAATATTTATAAGACAACACTGATACAGAATCTCTCATTCACCAATTTTTACAGTTTGCGCAATTCTTATGTTGACACGTGGTGCTGACTAGTCGCTTGTATCAAGTAGTAACATATCAATGTTCCATCGCCTACTTTTATGTCAGATAAAATCAAATAGTTGGAGAAACGTAACACATGAATAGATGAATTCGTTTTTTTTTTTTTTTTTTGTTTAGTTATCAGTTAGTATTTATATTGCATACTTTTGAAGATTCTTGTTGGACGGTCTCTGGGCTAACATTATAACCTTACATTGCCATCATCCTTTCCGATCACTGTTTCTCCCTCTCTCCTTTTTTTCCGATTCTAGCAATATCTTTAACATCTTGTTTAACGACTATACTATCACTACAGATCAAAAGGGTACTTTTTCTATATTTTTATAATATATGAATCATACCCTATGGGCATAAAAGTTACAAATTATTGATTCCCATTTATAATATAATACACAAATCATATAATTCTCGTTTTTTTGTTTATAATAAGGATTAACATTAGGATAACCAAGTAGCTAGCTAAATGTTTGGTGGTTTGAAAAGAATGCAGTCATGGAACGCATCTCAACTTTTATAAGTTGCTATAAAGCTTACATAGTCTTACAAAAAAAAAACTTCTTCTCAGATATCGTTGTTGATATTTCTATATTCTCTATTATTTTATTTCTATATAGAACATGAACCTTACATCAAGGTCCATGACCAGCTAGCTAATCAATAGTATAATACTAAAAAATTCTAAAAAGATTTGGTACTCTTAACGGAAACGAATTTAAACTGTGTAACATGTGCGTTTTCCCATGAACGACCAAATAGTATACAAATATTTGTGTGTATATCTATCTACAATCGACATGCATGATTTCATATATAGACCCATCAAGTGGCCCGCATGGTTCTAACGATTTCATAAAATATTACAAACTGACATTATTAATTATTTTTATTATTATTTTGGTATGACAACGTTTTATTGGAAAACCTTTTAGCAAAATCATTGTGTTATCAAATAACTTATAACTATCTGATCATTTGACCATAAATAGCTTTCTGCTGAGCATTTATATATATATATATATATTTCTTTGTTAGTTAATACACTCAGTGTTTATCCTCGGTCCAGTGCTTACATATATCTCTCCTTTAATTTTTTTTTTTCTTTTCAATATTCTAATTTTTTCAATTGTCAAAGTTGCACCGAAAAAGAGATCAGATGTCTATTAGCAACTGCATATTTTAATTTTTTTTATATGAACTTTCACGGTTACAAAATAAAAACGCGTTGTTATAATTAGTTATCATAGAAATTAAAAAAAGAGTGATAAAATAAGAGATCGTTTCGGTGTGGTATAATTATTTGGTACACCTAATAAGTGAAAGATCACTTGCAGAAATTTTAGTTATGAAATTACATATTTTGAGAAAATAAAGTAGCTATCTAAATGGAATAAGTTTGTGAAAGAGGCTGGGATATCTTCTAGATATTTATATTATTATTATTATTTTGTTGGTTAAGAGATATTTGGTTGAAAAAGGCGAAAACTATACCTGTAAATCGGATTCAGGATTGCTTCACTAAATAAGAATTTAATGTTAGTTTTAAAAATGTTTAATAAGTAGTCCAACACTCGATCTGGACCCGTTTAAAAGATATTTAATGCTCAAATCACATCCGTTTTACTATCAATACATAGTATATATTTTACTAAGATGAGTGAAACAGCTCATATGTAGGATCTGGAAAATACATAAATTCGATTGTAATCAAAATTCATGAAGAGAGTAACAAAGCATTACGAAGAAAGAAAAAAAAAAAAAAAAGAAGATTGGCTTGGCTAGCTTACAACACGTACACTATCATCACGCACTAATTAGATATCTCATTAATTATCGAAATTTTTACGATCAAACATAATTTATAAAATCTACATTGGATATCTGACTCCTGCAGCTAATAGCCTCTGCTGCTCCAGCTGCAACCATTCAGATTAAATCCAACAAAAAATAATATTTATAGTAATTTATATATAGTTAATTTAAGTACCTGGAAGAGTTCATGCATCATATTCTTGAGGTAATGATACTCATGCTCTACTACCTCCAGTCCTCTCAAGCACCTGAAGAAGAATCATGCATGCTATTTAATATTATTAATTTTTTTTTAAAAAAAAATAAAAAAAATAAGTATATATATACCAATTTTTGAAAGTACATAATGAGTACATGAAATAGTTGAATAATTTGTACCCTGGGCGGTTGTTAAGCTCGGAAGCAGAGCGAAAGGCAACACAGACATTACGAACCCTACGAGCACCAATACTGGAACTGCTTCCTACCAACTGATTCAGATGCAATCCTATCCTCTTGTAGTCTGAGAATTCTCTATCCATCCTGTTCATTCATTTATTTACATTCTGGACCTTCAAAAAGAGAGTTATATAGATCATGGATGGAACTCACAACATTAATCTAAGGTTGCGGAGTAGCTTCTCAGATTCGTCGAAATAGATATTGATCACATCGTACACAAAGGTTTGTGAAGTGTCATCTTGAAGCTGTTGCAGCTGCAAGAACTGCTCGTCCAGCACTCCCTATACACTCATGCATCACATATAATATGGAACAAATTAGAACCAACACATTCTTACATAAATATGTGAATGGAGAGATATTGTTTCATATAATATAAACCTCGTGGAAAAGGGAAGATAGAAGCCGGTTGATGTCGGCTTGAAGCCGGTCCACACCCAACCCCAACATCCACAACGGCACACCCGTCTTGTCCGGTTTTCCGGTACGATCTTTCTTCTCTTTTTTTTTTTAACCGGCCTGTCTTGCTTCAACTCATTCCTAGAGGCCTGGGGCTTATGTTATGATTCGCCTGTATTTATACAAGTGGTGAAGTGGGGTGAACCACTTGGATTCAAATTTGTAAGAGTCAGGTTACCTTTTTCCCAGTTTTAGCGTGATCAACAGTGCCATTAATTCTTTATTAGTAAATATATATATATTTTTGAGTGTGTGAATATAAATAAATTTGACGCGCGTGTGAAAAATAAGGTCAGTGGAAGAAAGGGTGGTAAGAATCGAGGAAGGTGTGGGGAATAAACGGGACACCTCAACACTCAACACTGTACAAGTGTTTGTGTACTTGTAATTGACTCACTACTCACCACCGGTTACAGCCGCCAGCCGGTTTCCCCCCCCCCCCCCCGCGTGACACTGCCAATAGCGGCGTTCTTCCTCCCGACAACCACCTGCAACCGGTCAGACCAGGTTACACCTCCCGCAGCCTCTAATTACTTTTATTCTTTTGGGTTAAAACTTCCATCAACATCACTAATTATGTTCCTTTTTTATCTTATATTTAAATCAATTTGTTTTTATTTTTATTTTTCAAATTATTTGAACTAGGTTGGTTAATCTCAATGGATTGAACAAAGAAGAATACAAATCTAACGATTATAATCATATAACTAATTTATGATGAATCTGATAGTAGCATACATAATCCAAGATGATAATATTAAATTATGAAATAAAATAAAAATGTGGGCATGTATTAGTTTGTGAAGAAAGGCCCACACTTTGTTGCTCCCTCGTATGACGCGCGACTTTCCCACTAACTTTGCAGTGAGTGT
Organism: Streptanthus diversifolius; assembly: GCA_039880935.1. Classification (NCBI taxonomy): domain Eukaryota; kingdom Viridiplantae; phylum Streptophyta; class Magnoliopsida; order Brassicales; family Brassicaceae; genus Streptanthus; species Streptanthus diversifolius. The sequence continues at coordinate 124,692 of JAXGFM010000015.1, read as the reverse complement.
TTGCTATTCTCCATGATTCAATTTCATTCCTTCCTTTTTCTAATCCTAAAAAGGCTTCTCCCTTTCTCGATCAAATAAATATAAATTTTATAAATATCTGCATAAGAGTACAAGAACACACATAAACATGCGTGAATGGAGATTAATCAGTAGTTAAACACCAACTATTATACGTCCTTTTACTATGTCGGTATAACTAATTTTGACAGAAAAATTTCTCTAACATACAACTAGTAATCAACAACTGCCATCTCATGTATAGATTGTTTGCTCAATATTTTAAAGTTTAAACCTGAAAAAAAAATGATATCATAATTGAATCCCGACATATTGTATATGTTTTGTTACACAAAATATGCTACGTTATTCCATATCTATAGTGTGTATCTCAACCAAAGTAAGGTGACATCTAACGTTGAACTCCTCTAGTTTTTCTCATAACTCTGGGTATTGCATGATTGCATCAATATACATATGAATAGTAATAAAAAAATAGGGCACGTATAAATTAATAACTCTAATCAACCTTCTTAATGAGTCTCCGTGGAACCAAAAAGTATTATTATAGAGTGGCGATAACTAACGAAGAATGATATTAGAACACAAAAAGCGTGCTCATAAGTAATTATTGTGACCTAGCAGTATATAAAAACATATAGTATACAATAGTGTAACTGGAGTCGCGTTATCGAGAAAATGCAAATAGAAATACTGAAAAGGAGCAAAGGGCGTGCCTGGAAACGGAACAAACAAATATCAATATATACACTTTCTCCATGCTATCAGAGTAATTAATAAAAGTGGAGCGCACCATGAGTGGTGGCTTTTTAAGGTTATATTACCGATTAAACTAGTGATTAATTTAATTATGATTATATAATTATATATAATAAAATAAAAACAAAGAAATGTCTTATTCGTTGTATTGTATGACATGCTTGTTTGCGCCCCGTGCTCGAGTACCCTACTAATTACTCACTCTACCCTTTCAATATTTCATAATTCGTATGATTGTTTTCGTCTTTTTGTTCCATATGCAATTAATAATATATACAAGCACATTTACAGATGTGTGTTACAAAACATTATTGTACAAAAATTCGAAATGATGGAAAATCCCATCTAGCGATAACGTCTCTGTCAAGGAACAAGACTCGTCATTCCTCGCTTTGATTCCGAACCAACATCATTTTCCTTCACATTTTTGTCCTTACGAGTCAAATAAAGAGTGTGAAAGTTTATTAAGAAAAAAAACTGGTACGTAGAATGCAATATTAATAGACGAAACTAGGAATTAGAAAAGAAGAGCAAAGCGGATAGGACCGCAGCGATAATGTCAGTAAGAGAAAGGAGGCCTTGAAACCCATCGTTCTTGTCCACGACCCAAACTCGGTGTACACGTTTCGCGGTGACCATATGGATCACTTGGGCCAAGGTGGATGTTACATGACTTGGCATCGGCGAACAGTGGCGTTCTTGGGATTTTCTCAGCGAATTCCAGCGCTGGTTTAACGGTAACCAAGAACGCAACGTGGCTAAATGACATCCCTTCAGATCACTCGCCGAGAACGTCCCCACCAGTCTCCGGGTTTTCCCCTGCACCACCAAACACCAGATCCATCGACATGTACAGAATCTTCATTCATATAAGTAGATAAATAGATGTGGAAAGAGTAAAGTGACGTACGTCCACGAGCTGTTTATGATCCTCTTCGTCTCCGGAGGCTTCAACGATAGGTACGGCATTGAGCATTGCCATACTCGTGCATTTAATTGCATCCTTCACTCTGGCCTGTAAAACAGAGAAGCATTAATTCTGTTAATTACTTTCGTTTATTATACAAGATCTAGTTTTAATAATTTTTTTTTACCTGGATAGTGATGGATAAAACTGTGTTGTTAACAGCGGAGAGATCAGAGATGGTGCGGGAGAGACCATCTCTGAGACTATAATGACACGTATTACGTGTGGTGTACCATTGGCATGTGATTACAGACCACGCGTCCACATACTTGAGAGTCTAGTGTTACAAGATAATATGATTGAAGAAGGTTCACCAACTTTTTTTGTTTTTTTTTTCAACAATCACACTTAACTAAAATAACAGTCGGTGCCCAATTTCCAAAGTTGATAATGAAAACCAATTTCTAAAATATCAAACTGAATAAAAGCCTAAAACCCATTAAGAAAAAAAAGGTAAATAAAATACCCGTGAAAAAGCATAGGGGCTCGGCCCAATAGAAAATATTGAACGAAATGAGCTAAAGAGAATTTGGGTAAAATCCACCCGTTTTGAATCGGGTTGGATTCAAAGCCCAACCCAAGGAGAATATCTCGTGAAACCAATAAATGCAGGAATTGAGGATCAGAACTTTTGTTTATTCCATGCCTCGAGTTATCCCGTGAAAGCCATAATGACATATTCAACGTTTTTTGGACCCACCAACATCAAAAAGAAAAAAAAAACCAAATAATATATATATATATACAATTTAACTCAGGCACTGAACAACGACCAAAATGGCACAATATGGTCTCTACTGTAAAATGTTCCTTGTTCTCTCTATGATATCTCCATTGGTCAGATCATTCACCGTAATCACCTCCGATTCGGTGGCACCGTCGGCACTGATCGACGGCCCACAAACAGGATTTAGGATGACCAACGACGGCGCGCGCACGGAGCCCGACGAGCAAGACGCCGTCTACGACATTATGCGTGCGACCGGGAACGACTGGGCTGCCGCGATTCCGGACGTGTGCCGAGGTCGGTGGCACGGGATCGAGTGTATGCCGGACCAGGATAACGTCTACCACGTGGTCTCTCTATCGTTCGGAGCGCTCTCAGACGACACGGCGTTCCCGACTTGTGACCCAGAACGCTCATACGTCTCCGAGTCCCTCACCAGGCTTAAGCACCTCAAAGCCTTGTTCTTCTACCGCTGTTTGGGTCGGGCCCCACAGCGGATACCGTCGTTTCTGGGCCGCTTGGGCTCGAGTTTGCAGACCCTCGTATTGAGGGAGAATGGCCTTTTCGGTCCCATCCCGGACGAATTAGGCAATCTCACCAATTTGAAAGTACTTGATCTGCACAAAAATAACCTCAACGGCTCGATTCCTTTGTCGTTTAGCCGGTTCTCCGGTTTGAGATCGCTTGATCTGAGTGTGAACCGTTTGACTGGTTCGATTCCCGGGTTGATTCTTCCGGATCTGAACGTGCTGGACTTGAACCAGAACCTATTATCCGGACCAGTCCCATCCACACTCGAGACCTGTGGTTCGTTGATAAAAATTGATCTTAGCCGTAACCGAGTCACTGGTCCAATCCCCGACTCGATTAACCGGCTCAACCAACTAGTGCTTCTGGATTTGAGCTATAACCGGTTATCAGGTCCGTTCCCGTCTTCTCTCCAAGGCTTAAACTCACTTCAAGCATTAGTGCTGAAAGGCAATACACAATTTGCAGCAGATATTTCGGAAAATGCGTTCAAAGGGCTCAAGAAGTTGATGATTCTAGTTCTTTCGAATATGAATCTTCAGGGCTCAATTCCGGGATCCTTGACTCTGTTAACCAGTCTTCGGGTCCTTCATCTGGAGGGCAACAACTTGACCGGGTCGATTCCTATGGAGTTCCGGGAAGTGGAGCATCTAAGCGAGCTGAGGCTAAACGATAATCGTCTGATAGGGCCAGTACCTTTCGAGAGAGACACAGTGTGGAGGATGAGGAGAAAGCTGAGGCTGTATAACAACGCCGGTTTGTGCGTGAACCGGGACAGTGACTTGGATGATGTCTTCGGCTCGGCATCTGGTTCAAGAATCAGGTTGTGTGAAGGGGAAACACAGAGACCTGGTCCTTCCGGTACGGTCCAGCACCTATCTAGAGCAGGTGGAGTCAGTTTCACGCCGGGCACAGCTACGGACGTGTCAAGCGCTTCCAAGTCTTTGGGTTTCTTTCGTTTATCTGTATTCCTTGTTGTGTTCAGTTTCGGCTATATGCTACTCTTTTTATTATGAAAAACTGCTGTAAATATATCCAAAGTTTTTAACTTCTTATAAAAGACAGCATTTTCTCCATTTACTACCTTCCTAACCTCTCAAGATTTCAATAGCACTTTATATCCTCCAGGAAGACATAAATAATCCAAGTTTCCTGACACATCCATGAAGTGATACGCATGCAAGATTTAGCTTCTACTGGCAAAATATGTTAGGGAAGTTACACAATCACGCACAAGACAGTAAAACTCAGTTCCTGATTTCCGTAATACCTACGACCTTACAAGTCTCTTTGCAAAATAAGACCAGGAGGAAGTTACAAAACATTGGAAAAAGAAGTGAGTATATAATGTCAAGCAAAGGTGTCCTCACGATCTCCCTCGGCGATGCCCGCCTCTTCCATGTTGCTGAAGTCCAGGAAATGAGTGGGTCGATGCTCCTCATGATAGAACTCCTTTGGGGATCCAAGTTTGACGCTGTATTTCATGCTCACAGTGTGCTTCACTCCCATGAAATTGTAGTTCCACGGTCCATTCTCAGGTACCTATCACAACAACAATTGTCAAAATCAGCTTTATATCATCAAGGACAAAGCAGAACTAGGTACTACTACTGTGCTCCTTACCATGTAAAACCCGAAGAACCGGTCACTCAACAGCATCTGAACCTTCTCATAATGGGTGGGAAGGTAACCATGAGGATTGCCGCTTGTCTCCTTATTGAGCCGTCCCCATTCATATCCGGTTTGGGTCAACTTATATGATGTCAAAGAGCAGGACCCCGGAGTGAAACTACATGTCAGGATGATGCATTTTTCTCCATCCCATTGCTTGTTGTTTTCCAGAATGCGGGAATGAGCGGTAACATCCTATCACAGCAAAAGATGACATCAGTTAGTAAACGGGGTTGATTAACACGCTGAAAATTAGATATCGATATTGCGTATATACCTGTGGTGACAATTGAGGGAGCTCGTTAGGCTGTGTGTGCAACCATCCCAAGGGCTCAAGATCATTTAAGAAATCATGCTCTGGAAGAGATGACGGCAGGTGAACATCCTGATGACTTCCCAACTGCGGCACCATCACAACGCAACGGATTTCCTTCACTTGGGGATTATCCGGGGGACTGATACCATACAAATATCCAGCAATTTGAGTACGAAGATCTGCTATGCATATGAACTTCTTCAGGATGTTCTTTGGCATGATGTATGTGTATCCGGTTTCCTGTGAATAACGAGAAATATTGTTATAAGGGGCCACCCTGGAAGACTTTTACTTAACTGGAAAAGTGAACGATAGTGAATTGGATTCTAACCTTTATGTCATCTGAGTTCACGTAGATGTGATTGACTCTGAGGTAGAGGTTAGTAGCTGATATTGCACGCACACGCCAATCTGTCTTGGAACCAAATGCAGATTGCTCGTAGGGGCTAGTGGTGGTGACAATGAGTTCATCACCATGAACATTTGTTGTTCTGGTTGTGACTGCAGTAAGCTGGCTGGCTTCCTTTGCCTGCAAATAGGATATAGATTTTCCGTGAACGAAGAATAATATGCACCGACCTACTCTCCTAATGTTGGTTCTAAAAACCTGGCAAAAGTACAGTTACGGGTACCTGTTTCTCAATCTCCGCTATCTGTTGTCTCTGTTGAGAGGGTGGAGTAATCTCAGCTCCAAGAATAATATCTCTGATCTCTGATTGTGTCAGAGCTGAGGTATTCACATTGTTCTTCTTTGCGTAGTCAGAAAGGATAAGATCTCTAAGTGCTACCTCGACCTGAATTTAAACATGGTTGTAAATCAGGAAAGAGAATAACTATCCAGACAAAGAGAAAAACGTCGATGCATTATATACTATATATAATTCAAGAGCAAGTAAAAACAGCCAATACAGAGACGAAGTAGGGTAAAGAGGGATCCTATCAAATAACATAATATAGAAAGAAACTAACTAAATGAAAAAAGTACTTGAAATATGGCAGAGTTACCTTCATCCACTGGTCGTCAGTGAGAGAGGGCCAGATGTGATGTGGTTCAGTGACAACAGACTTGTCGGGCTTCAACAACATCTTAGCCTTCTCATTATTCACGTGAAGCGCACGAAGGATCAGAATGAGTCTTGAAAAGGCAGTATACGAAGAAATACTCTTCAACCAATCATCATAGATATTGAACAGGACCATCTGTGGTTCTGTGGCCTTCAAAATCAGATCACCAAATTTCTCAATCTTAAGGCAAGCCTGGAACGGAAGTTGCAGTTCGCTTCCCTTGATAACAATGTTGGGGAAATCCAGCAAGTGAACCTCAAGGGGATCCAGCATTCCTTTACGAGTAACAATAATTTGCTTTGGCTGTTCTTCAACAGGGAGAGACCGCACAAGTGCAGCAACCTCTTCAGCAGTTTTCCATTTCGCTAGCTGACCAAGACGCTTCTGGCCAGCCCAAACGCTTGTATGAATAACCTAAAAGAACAAAAAGCAATAACTTAACATCCAACTGCATGTTATCAGACTTATTAACCAGACGAAGACAGCTTTGTGTCACAAAATGCATGTCTTTAATGTAATCGGGAGGAGAAGAAATACCTTCAGGAATAGCTGCCCAGTTCTTGGATTGAAAATAAAAATCGCACCATTGATTGGCTTAGTTGTTAAATTTCCTTCAAATGTCTTGTGGATTGTGACACGATAGACATTGGTATCATCAACAAACCATATAATTTGATTGCTGAATATTTCACCGTAGTTTTGAGATGACAAATATGGCTCCGTAGGCTCAGATGAGTATAACTGCAAACCTTTCCTTATCCTTTCTCTCAACACGTATAGAGCCGGGTTTGACTGCAATATGCAAAGTTTAATCGATAAGTTGACATAAAATTCTCTATATTTAAACAAAATGGGCTCTGCACAAGACACCTTGATATAAAAATTCTATTACCTTCATGATCTTGTTCATTGCTTGAGCAAGAAGAGGTTTTGAACCAGGGAACCAATTACCAAAGGCAGAATGCAAGTTGTATGCCAGATCAAGCCCAATCATTACACCTGCACGGATTTTCTTAAAATATAAATCGAATTGCAGAAAAGCAAAAACTCAACGAACAAAGTAAAACGGAAAAGTAATAAATACCTGTTGGGGATGGATAGATAGACATGTTATCCGTTGTATAATCCATGAATTTGGCCCTAGTATAACGCTCAATATCATGGGAGTCGTAATCTCCCCACCGAAGTTGCACGTCTATCCAATACTTGTTACTAGCTTTCTGGTCGAACATATCCTTTGACTCAGCAACCAGACTAGGCTTTGACATTGGCCATTTATGGGCAGCAAATAGAAGAACATCAGCGCAAGAGCTGTTCATCTTATAACTCTTCCTTGGATGAATTGTCTCCTTCTGCACAGTTTCTATCTCCAAAGCGTCCAACTCTTGGTCCAATACCTGGCAAAGATCCATAACAACACTCTCATGGATCTTTTGCCACAAATGGGCACGGAAAATCTGAATCAAAGATATCTTCAGTGTAGGAATCTTTCCATGCATAAATATTCCGGTCAGATCCAACTGCACTTGGAACCCAACATAAACATTCGCTCGATTAATTGTTGGCGACCACCAAAGCGTGAATCTTCTATTTGGAATCTGGTTTAGACCAGATCTCTGCGCATTTGTCAGCTTCTTATACTTCATCGACTCCTCAAAACCAGATGCCTTCTCCCAGAAAAGACCCTCCCATGTTGGGAAACTGATTTCAAGTAAAGCATGAAAAAATTAGCAAATTTGATGTGATACCCTAAGAATAAAAGCTGTGAGAAACTGAATATCAAGTATTATTAAGATACAAGGATCACTTACTATGTCCCCTTGAATAAAGTGTGCTCAAGAATACCCTCAACACCTCCAAGAGCTTGGATAACATCTGTTCGGTAATTGTTCAAGTTCCACAACTTCCCATCATGCCTCTGGTGTGTCCACCAGAAAGGATTTTGTTTAAGGACTTGGTACTGCTTAAAGTCAGTCCGAACCCTCCAACCTTTATCATATGCTAGCGTGTGCCTATCCTTCTGAAACAGCGTATTTATACGAGGAATTCCCCTATCCCAAGAGTCCTGTCATATTATCATCGACTTAATATTCTCTCATCATTTATACAAATATTGTATAAACCTGACATAAATTCAAAGTAATCTTGCGCTTGGACTTCCGAAAGAGGACAAGGCAACACATAGGTATCCTCCCAATACCCTGTGTCAAGTGACGAAGCAGAATACTTCCAAGCTACCAAATGGAGGCAAGCTAGCACAATGATATCCATCTCAGAACTCTACATTAAGTAAAGAGGTAACAAAAAACATGTATGATACTTACCTCCAGATCTTCCAGTGTAAGACGCCTATTTTGGGCCTGTGCTTCCTGCCTCTTTAAAGCATATTCTGCCCACACCCGCTGTGAATCAATAAACTCACTTTCCCATGGCTGTATGTAACGATATAGATTTGGTATAAGCTGATCTTCCTCATGGCTCATTCCACTCCTAAAGTGGGTTACACCAACATCTGTTTGATTGCTGTACCGAAGGTCACTTTGTGGGATCAAAATATGACCCATTGACAACATCCCCAGCCCACCAATTTCCTTTGGAGTGTAGAAGATAACAGGAGGAAATCTGGCAAGGAAAAGTAGAACAATCAGGTTACATAAACATAAATAAACAGCTCCAATATGTCGACCATAGTATATTAAGATAGATTTTGCTCACCGACTAGGCATCTTTGAATTCAGCCCAATTTTAATCCTTGTTTGGATTTTATTCTCACACTTGACCAGTAGATCTAAGAGCTCTTGCGTATGCACAGTGGCTTCACGGAAGTAAGTCATGAGACCTGTACACACACAATTGTGCTCAGCCTCATGTCAGCCACACATTATAAAAAGCTACAAGTAGTGCCAGAAAGGGCTCAGAGGATGTACCAATTAGAGCTGTATTCCATTTGTTGACGATTTTGGTAAAGGTGGTTGATCCTGACGACATAAGGATCTGCCTCACACGATTCTCAAACACCTTCATATGTTCATCATCAACCCGCAGAAAAGCAACCGCAGTCCTCTCCTTGGTCTGTTCATTTTGCAGATTCCAGACACCATCTCTTGTGTTGCTGAAAGCTTCTTGGGTCATCCTGATTTTTGGAAGTATGCGAACTTCAAATCCACACCTGCAGGCAAGAATGCGAAAGAGTCAGTGATTTCAGTAGCATTACCAAATTATCCCCGAAACAAAGGCCTAGCACTAACAACAGCTGCACTGGAATACTCGAATAAATTATTACATGCTGAAAAGCAGGTTCGGATTATCCTTGCTGTAGACAGAGACGAAGCCATTCTCCCACTCCAAAGTAGTGATGCTCCGAGGGAGACGGTTCTTCATGTCCCAGAAGACACTTCTACCAAGATTGACTGACAAATGAAGAAATAATTAGACACAACATCTAATGCATAAATGGTAGTAAATCGAACAATATAAAACGAAAGAGCATACCATCATGTTTCATCAACCTCATCCTTGCATCTCTTGGCCAGCACTTCTTATTGTTGTATCCCACCATGTTTTCATTGTTGGGATCGGGGTGCTCCGTAAGATAACGCTGAATAAGATCTCGAGCCTCTTCATGGGTAAATTTAAACATTATATGAACTTTGTCTATATACCGAGAATACAGTCTAATGGGATGACGTGTCTCCACTTTTGTATCCCAATACGTCATAAACTCGTTAGGCATCTGCGGTGGCCCAGCGATTTCACTCGCACGAGTCAAACCAAGAAGCAAAAGATCAAGCAATAGTCCATAAAACTGAACAACAAACGATGCAAACTGAAGTCCCCTAATCAGACCATACGAATTAGTATGACTCATATCCTTGTAAGACAGAACCACATTATTCTTGGCAGACACATAATCTGCAATATTGTGGTCGAGAACCAAACGAAGAAGCCTGAAAGAAACAACACAAAATATTACTCCAGAAAGTTGTGGATCAATGTCTATAATCAATGAAGCATAAATGAAACAGATACCTGTTCAACATTGTCAAATCGATCTTCTCAAAGAACTTTTCGAACTTAGTCTGGAGCATCACCACACACTGCCCATCACCTGTGTCCCATATCCCTTGCAAATTATTGATACCTTGACACCACTTATAAACCAGAAGTGGTGGCGGCTCTGAGTCTGCTGGCTTGATCCAGTTTGGAAACAAGTGGCGCTTATCACCCTCGTACCACAAGTATTGATCAAGATAGGCATCGGTAATTTTCTCTAAAGGCTCAATTTCATAAACTGGAATCAAGTAGCTATATAGATCCATAAACTCTATGCCAACCTGCAGAAAACGGATTCACCATCAGTTTACTTCAGTATACTTGACGACATATGTTCTATTAGAGAGGAAAATTCTAACATGTTCAACCCACTGCTCCAATATAAAGTGAGTTATCATGTTACCTCTTTGAAGCCACGCTGGGTGAGAAGATGACGTTTAATTCGTGACAGAGCTTCATGAGGATTGTCATAAGCTTGTTCAATTAGACCAAGCTCCTCTCGCTGCTGCTGATTCAACCTCACAGCTACACTGTATGACTCCTTCAATCTTTCAAGGGACAGGATGAGCAACTTTGTGTCATGTTTGTACGACAATGGAGGGAATGGAATTGGAGAAAATTTCCTTGATTCCAGCCAATGAACAGTGGTTGTATATATGGCTAGTGCTTCTTCTGGAGTGACATATGGACCATCTTTCAGGTAATTGTGCTGCCGTTCCTGTAACCGTTTTACAAGGATAACGCATCAGAGAACTGGTAAATAAAGGATAGAGGAAACTAATTTACTCAAAACAATATATGAAGCTTCCTCATAGAATTTTTTCCAAGCAAAAACGATGAAGACAGTAAGACAATGTATAGACCTGTTCTGCCTTAAGCCAAAGACGAGTCAACCTTCCAAGGTTCTTTCTACAAACTGTCTTATCAACAGTAGCTCCTCTTCTGATACGCTCACGATTGTAGTGAGCAACATTTGTCCACCAATCAGCCTTAGACTTGACATAACGAAGGATCATATTCTCAATTGGCACGGGCAACCCAGGGACCTTCCAAGGGATATTAGCTTTCCAGCATCGCCATGCCTCACTAAGGTGCTGTAATATTGTCCGCGCTTTATTTTGCTTGATTCCCTCTGCACATTAGAAGAAATATCAACCAAAGAATAAAGCAAAGCAATTCAATCGTTATAAACACAAGCTGAAACAAGTTTGAAAGATTAGAAACCTGGCATGGCATCAAGAACGTCGTGCATGACAGCAGCTCGAAGTTCCAAATCAAAGTGGCTCTCAACTCTTTGTTTTGTGACCGTTTTGGCAACTCCTTTTGAATGACGCCCCTCAAATTGACGGGCAAGAAGATTCCCTAACCATCGTTCAAGAAGAGGAACTATTCCCCGAAGGAAAAACAACCATACCCTCCACATTGGAGCCCAAAATCCACACCCTGGTCCCTTACCCACAGGGCCAGTATTGAAACGGTAGTATATCAAGTGCTTCAAATCCTTGCACATCCTAATTTGCCTCATCAGTCTGTATTTATAACGATACATACCCGTCAACTGGCCAACATGGGAGAAAATATACTGCAGACCGTCAGCCAATTGGAAGGCATCAACATTACCAAGTCGGAATTGGACATTTGCATCAACTACGAGTTTTGTCAGCCGGAGGATCTCACGGCAGAGATGGAAAGCGTTCCCAAAACGTGACTTTTTTCGCTCTTTGGTGGTCAAAGTTTTCACAGGCTTGAGGTTGAAGTTGTAGTCAAGATGCAGGTAGTTCAAATTCTTCCTGTGAATCAGCAAATTCAGCATATTATATCCTTGCCGGCAGACTTGCAGACCCACTTCAATCCAATCCAGTTCGGTACTTTGGAAAAACTTTGTAGCCGCAAGAGAGCGGAATAAGTGCTTCTTCTTCTGAGCTTTAGGTGGTCTATGGTGCAATTCATTAAGCACATAGCATTTCAAAAGCTTTTGGTAACTAACCCGAACTTTAACCGGATAAGCAGGAGGACTGCAGATAATTAATTCAGAAAAGTATTAGGACATTCACTAGTAAATAATGAAAGGGTAAGAGACCCAAAGTAGACCAATAGCTTACCAGTGCTCCTTGAACCACTCTGACACCAGGGGAATATCTTCTGACCGCCGTGTCCTCCCAGACCTCATATTGAAAGGTCGTGGGGCAAACAACAATGAAATGCCAGCAGCTGTAGTGTCAGTGTAGAGTTGGGTGTCTTTTAGCAAAGGTTCCACTCCTTCTGGTAAGGTAAAGTCATTCTCATCATCATCATCATAAACCTTCTTTTCACGCCTTTCCTTATTAGTGTTGCTTATTGGGTGAATCAACGGATCATAATAAAATGCAGGAAGATCAGGATCCTCGGTCTTTATATACATAACCATAGGACTGTGATATACACATAGTTTTACTTTCCTGGGCCGATTATTGTACAGATGGGGAAAAGCTATTCTGTACTCAGTTCGCAGAGGGGAACGAATGACAAGCTTGTTGATGTCATTAAACTCATTCCAGTCTTCATCCCCTTTCTCCATATCACGGTACAACGGTTCAAATTTTGGACCACCTGGAAAAGAGTACCGGAATGCATTAGAAGAAGAACAGAAGAAACGGAAACAAAATTATCAAAACTGGAGAACAGAAAACTAGCGTACCAGGTATGCACATGTTCAGTGCCTTCGCTGTGAAGAAAGATGGCATGTCAAACAAGTAGAAGTAGTTGCGATCGATTAAATCAGACAGGAGCTGCCCTGCAAGCCTGTGAAGGGTTGCCATAATTGGGAGTGAGAGATTCCACCTCCGGTAACTGGGACCATTAATCAGTTTGGTCTTTACTAGCGGCTTGTGGTCATAAAACCAAGTGTGTACAGCAGAATCTTCTTCCTCATCTAGCTCCAACTGAATTGGCTCTAGAGGATCCACGTCCAACAAGTTGTCTGCATAGTCCAATGGAGGCTCTTCATCATCAAATGGTGGAAACCGCATTCTCTTGAAATGCCGTCGATCCCTCTTCTCCCTTCGCATCATAATCCACATCGTACCCCACTGCAAAACCAGACAGAACAAAGTAATCAGCACTCAAAAATATATTTTGGAAATCCATCAATGCACACAGATAAGAAAGAGAGACTAATTAACCCACCTGAGCCATGTAAATAGGTTCCACAACCCATGGAATCTCGTTGACAAATGTAATAGCTCCGGTGATGTGGTACAAAACCTTCACATCTCGAACCTAGAGGAGAATGGGGACTAAGGTTAATAAACAGAGAAAGAGAACAGCTAAAGCTAAGCAGATAGCAGTTTAAAAAAAAAAAAAACTAAAGAAGTACCTGCTCCCAGGGCATAGGCATATTCTCCAGCAGCTTGAAAACTGCGTGAGGGACGAATTTAAGGGCTCCAAGGTATACACGTTTGTCGTGACGATATTTCTTCGATGACATATCACCATGATCCCTGAACAACAAAGAAATCACAGCTTCAGTCTCAGTCCAAGTAAATAAACTGGATTTCGAGATCCTAGAGCAAGACATCATTCAAAGTAAAGAAAACTCACCTGATGATCTTCCTGACGTGCTCAGGTGGCATGTCCTCCTTCTGAGTTTCCACGAATCCAAACTTCCTCTTGTCGCCATAGCGTTTAGAACTTAGCTGCATCCATTTGCGGGCCTTCTCCTCAAGCTTTGCCTCCGCCTCTTCAGGAGTAGGCTCGGCCGGTGGAGTCGAATTAGAAGGAGGCGGAAGCGCAGCGTAAGAAGGATGTGCAACGGGAGGTGGAGGCATCATCGAGCCACCGGTACCAGGAGGGGCTAAGGGCATACCATCATTGTTGTTCCACATGGCTAGGGATTTCAAATACAAACGCCGAACGGAGTGGCCGAGGAATAAACACTAGATCCCGCGAGCCAGTGCGTATATCTATTTACCTAGCGAAGAGCTAGTGAGGTTAGTCCAAGTAACGAAAAACCCTAAAATAAATTTCGGGCGAGTAGCGTCTTTTCAATTTCTTTATTTTTCGTTCGGCCTTGTGAGCAACGGAGACGAGTTTCATATCAGGCGGTGCCGAAAAGATGCTTAGGCGGTTAACTAAACCCGCTGTTTAAGCTAGAGTCTTCAGTTATTGCCCATAAGCCATAGCCATTAATTTTTTGTTTTTCTGGTTTCCTATTGAATCTACCGAGTAAATTTGGTTCAGATATTAAAAGATTAATAGACTCATCTGATTGAATTTTTACTTTTGCTTCTTCATCTGATTTCATGTGTATCTCCTTTTATTATTAAACTCCCTTCAAATCAGTGGTTGTAGTTATTGCAATAATACAAGTGTATGATTAGAAAAAAAGAAGAAGAAGTAAAGGATGATCTGAGCAGGCGTGCGTTTTAACAATCGAAAATCGAAATAGCCACTCGTATGTTTTGATCTCCCCTACCTTCGAGTGGGATCCTCGCTCCATGTTTGCTATCTTTTGTCATTGTAAAATTGAGGTAAGATCTATAATTCCAAGTTCGTTCTCAGTTTTCTTTCTTTTCGACTATAAAATTTAGTTTTGATTTTGAAGTATCTAAAAGTTGCAGTATTTCTTATCACTATATATTACAATTTACAAAACCATTAAAAGTATTTTTTTTTTTAGCTTGAAAAAGTAGTAAATATTTTCCTGTTAGTTAAAGAAAACAGTTTTCTAAACCAATACAAATTTTGTATTTATTGTGCTATGTATAATAACTATTTTATGATTTAATTCATTTAATTAGTGACGATTTTAACATGGTGATCTCAAGTTTCAGTTACTACTATTGGTAATAGATTGTTTATTCTAAGAGTACATATGTTATGTAGTACTAATATATAAGATTAAAGGGAATCGAGTCTTAAATGAAATTAAAACTTTCACAATTTAACATACGATGAAAATAATTTGAGAGAGGGAAGGGAAGAGTGATAAATAAATGGTATAAAAATACACCCAACCCAACGTCTTTCTCTCTTCTTCTTCTTCTTCTTCTTCGAGTGAGTGAGAAAGAGAGACATGTTTGCGGTGGAGATGGCCGGGAAACATAATCCGATTATTATCAGAAAATCCAAACGATGAATGGATTATTATTATTTTTTTTCTTAATAAATTTGAAAAAAGAAAAAGAAACGTCGGCGCTACGCGCTAATGTGGATAAGGAAAGTACGAAAGAGCCCCTGCCGCTTAAAGATGGGTATAAAACGGGAAATCGAAAACCTAAGCAGATAGGAAAAACCTGGACGCTCCTCGTTCTTCCCGAATCTCAATCGACCAATTCGCCGGAGATTGTCGAGAATCATCATCTTCTTCTTTTAAACCCTAACTTATTACGTTTGCTATCTTCAGATCAGGGCCATTTCGATCGAATCATCCGTCAATTATTTGGTTTTCCAGCCATGTCTGCCGTATATTGCGGAAGTAAGAGATCTTACTTCGAAGATATTCCTTCTCCTCCGTCTTCAAAGCGATTCCGATGTTATTCGCCTTCGAATTCTCCAATCTGGTCCTCTCCGTCCTCATCGCTCGATCAGCTTCGCACTGCGTTTCCTCACCTTGAACTGACGGTATGTCTTGTTCCTTTTGTCTCTCTCTATATATATGTCCGACTTATTAACCTACACAGATATAGCTTTACCTTTTGCGCATTTTCCGCTACCAATCCGAATTAGGTGTTTAGGATATCTTCCTTTTTGTTTGGCATCGAGGTTCTGTAGGTGATTGGTTTAAGCGGTTATCAAATATGTTCATCTTGAAATTTTGACTGTTTAAAGTAGCTGGGTTTTCTTGTATTGGGGAAATTCAATTAGATTTGGACGGTTTCCAATGGTTTCTGTTTTACCAGGTTCTTGTGAAGGCACTTGAAGAACATGGGAGTGATTTAAGTGCTGCTATGCAAAGCTTATACTCTTTGGTATCTGCTGAGGAGAAAAAAGCAGAAGAAGTGGCCGCAGGAGGTGCAAACGAGGAGATTGATGCCGTTGCTGGTGGAACTTTTACGGCCTCAGACAATCCCCCGACAACTGGTGATGACTGGGTTGCATTGTTAGTCAGGGAAGTGACACAATCTACTGGTACATATGATGCCAAAGTCCGTGCCGCAAGAGTCCTGGAGGCTTTAGAGAAGATGTTAAGCGTACGTGCTCGCGAAGAAGCCGGAAAAAAATTCCAAGAGGTATAGCATTTAACAGCATTGTGCTCGTTAAGTTTCATTTTACCCTGTGCATACATGGGGGAGTATTAGACGCGCTAGGAAATTTGTGTTACGGACCATGGGTAATGATCGTATTAAATCTTTTGAGTTCTAGGCTTGGAAGACAATTTCGAGTTCAGTGTTATTTCTTATGTACCTTCATTGACTACTGGCTTTGAACACAATTCAGTATGTAGTACTAAGGAACCAACTGTGAACGAAAATCGTCCTCCATCTTCAATGGGTGGAAATAAAGTTATCAAAACAATAGGATTTTTCTTTTTTTTTAGTTGGTATCTCTTGTAGTCAAATTAATATCATCTTTTAAATTGCAGGAGAATGTAGCAGTGCAGCAACAACTGGAGGCCTTGATCAAGGACAACACAGTGCTCAAACGTGCTGTTGCTATCCAGCATGAGCGGCAGAGGGTATTTGAAGATGCAAACCAGCAGTTAGAACTTTTGAAGCAACTGATTCCTCAGTACCAGGAAAAGATCAGAAATCTGGAGGTAAGCCTTAAACCATAGAGACACACACTTTTGTCCTGATTTTGATCGTTTGTTTATGGTGGGTAGCTTTATATATACTGAAGATGCACATGCGTTGAGATAATAATTGGAAAACCGTAAATTTAAGAATGTTATATTTTGACATGGTGGGATTGAGAATGTTGAAGTCTGTCTCAGCGAACTGACATGGTGACATAAAAACGAGATGTTCCCTAATCTTGATGCTCCATAATTAAAAGAGTGAATGATAAAGAAGTTACAAATACAGATGAACAACTACGCCTTGAACTTGCGTCTGCAGCAAGCGGAACACGGAAACTCTATGCCGGAAAGATTCAATCCGGATGTCTTTTAAAGCTGTCGGAGAGAAACAAGGGGCGTTTGGGAGGAGAGGGCAATGATCAATAAACGCAAGTAGAGGAGAGATGAAACTAGTAAACAGAAATGCTTTTGCATCGTATTTGCTGTCTAGTCAGAACTACATCTGTTTCGTTTCCTTTATTTTATATTTCGACTGCTTATAAGGCGCATTAATTGGGATATCAAGAATGTGTTGTGTTTCGGTATAAGTGAACATTGTTCTGAAAAATTAGTGGGTGACGAATTGTGCTACCCAATGGTTTCTTGTAAATGCCGACCAACCAATATTACATATATGACGAAAAGTATATTTGTTTCCTTTTTTGTTTATTATGTTTAAACAATGAAATGATAAACTAAAAAAAAAAACAAAAAACCACGTGGAATCCATCACTATGACCATCGTTCCCAAGCTTCTCTGCATCCTATTCATCGCTTGAGAATCTCGTTTCATCGTCCCTATTACTGTGCTCACCTTCCTCCCCTCAAATGGCTGCTGCCCTGGCTTCTCCCTCCCTCATCCCCTCTTCTCTTTGCTTCGCCGCCGCCGCCGATGGTCCTCCGTCCCTCTCTTCTAGTTTCTCGCCCTTTTCAGACGGCGCTACCAATCTCAGGTATCACAAGAGCTTCTTATCCGTTTCTTCTCCTTCGCCTTATCGAAATCGACGGCGATTCTCTCGCCGTTCCGTCGTCGTGTTTGCTGCTTCCGGAGACTACTACGCTACTCTCGGTGTGCCTAAATCTGCTAACAGCAAGGAGATTAAAGCTGCGTATCGCCGGCTGGCTCGTCAGGTATATATGCCCAAAGGGGTATAACTTTTGAATTTTCTCGGTTTATGACATATTACACTGTTAGTTGCTTTCGGTAGCCGATAATTGCCCCCTTGGAGTAATGTGAAAAACGGATCATTCAAGTAAATATTTTAGCACTTTATTTTTGGGGTGTGATGCTGCTCTGTAATGGTTCCTTGTTGTCGGCAAACTATGACGACTCAACCAATGTATTGTTTGATTCCACACAATATATATGGATTTATTTATTATGTTTACTTTGATCTACACAACATTAAGCTGCCCTTAGTTTTCTACTGTGTTTTTCTAGTTTATTGGGTTATGCCCATGGATCTCTAGAACTGATTCTGAACTTCGTATTTAGTACCATCCCGATGTGAATAAGGAACCTGGAGCAACCGACAAGTTCAAGGAAATCAGTGCTGCCTATGAGGTATGCACCAAAAGCTAAAGGTTCCCAATTCGATTCTCTTGATAGCTTGTTTTCCTGAGCTATGGCTACATTTGGGCCATTTGGGTTTACCTCTTAGCTTGCATGAAAATTCATAATTATATAGGGCTTTGTTTTTTTAAAAATATGCTAGAATAGAGTTGCAATATGTGACTTGTGTAACATGAGTTCTCTGCTATTTTTGCTTGCCTTGCGGTAACTGAACTACAATACTGTCAGGTGCTCTCAGATGAACAAAAGAGAACATTATATGATCAATATGGTGAAGCCGGAGTTAAGAGTACAGTAGGAGGAGCTTCTGGTACTTACACGGTAACATATTCTCTATAGGGCATTTCTATTACTGTCTATGTTTAATCATGCGCATGACTAGCTGGCTTAGGCATAATTAGCGCATTTCTTCTCTTGTTGATAAGTTAGTTGTTCAAACCTGATTTAAAATGTGCTTTGGACATCAGCACCTGTGCCTGTCTTTGACATGTACTTTCTCTTATATTTCCGACTAGAAAAACCCCTTTGACCTTTTCGAGACATTCTTTGGTGCGAGTATGGGCGGATTTCCCGGGATGGACCAAGCTGACTTTGGGAGAACCCGCCGCAGTAGGGTTGCCAAAGGTGAAGATTTACGGTGAGTTTGTGTTAGAAAACAATGCATTTATAAATTAACCGCCGAAGATTCTTCTTTATTCTCTGAGAGGTAGCATAACAACCTATAGTGCTTTCTTATATGATACTATTCAATGATTAGCTTAAAAATATTGTTAGTGTCTCCCAACTTACCCTGTGTCCTCAAAGGCTGAATTTTGCTACTAGTATGGGATTGAATCATTATACAGTGGAGGGTTGTGTCTGGATGTCCATTCGCTTTGTTTTTTTCTTTTGGGAGTTTTTTCCTGGCTCTTCATAACATGCATTAGCTTTAAAAACTCCGAAAGCAATCAAATTACATTTTTGCTTCCGTTGCGTTTAGGTATGACATTACCTTAGAACTGTCGGAGGCTATTTTTGGATGTGAGAAAGAATTTGATGTTACGCATCTGGAGACATGCGAAGCTTGTGCTGGCACCGGGGCAAAAGCAGGATCCAAGATGAGAATATGCTCCACTTGTGGTGGGCGGGGTCAAGTTATGAGAACCGAGCAGACACCATTCGGCTTGTTTTCACAGGTCCTTGCAATTGATTTTGTTTCCTTTCTGTCTGATTTCTCTCTGTTGTGGTTAATTCAGTGTGATGTCGGAAATGGCATCTGATTGGAGCATCAGAATTCATGTCAATATAGAGTTCACTCTGTATCATGGTCTCTTTCATCTTAGGTTTCTGTATGTCCAAACTGTGGTGGGGATGGTGAGGTGATTTCTGAAAATTGCCGGAAATGCTCTGGAGAAGGATGCGTGCGTGTAAAAAAAAGTATCAAAGTCAAAATTCCTTCGGGTGTTAGCGCAGGTAGCATCCTTAGAGTGGCCGGGGAAGGTGATTCTGGTCCCAGAAGGTATGTAGAGAAAATTACCGCTTGTTGATTACCAGTTAGAAAAACATTCTATCTGTAATGGCAATCTTCATGGTTCTGATTTTTGGTAACTGGCTTTCTGCTTCCATTAGTGGACCTCCAGGAGATTTGTATGTATATCTTGATGTCGAAGATGTCAGGGGAATTCAAAGGGATGGCATAAACCTTTTATCTACCTTTTCAATCAGTTACCTTGATGCTATACTGGGTGCGGTTGTTAAGGTGATATAGTTATTTGTATGAGACATCCAACAAGTACACTCTGCTTACATGTGGATACCCTCAGAATTGATCATTCATCTTATGATTTAACCTAAGACATATTTTTAGGTGAAAACAGTCGAAGGAGACACTGAACTTCAGATACCTCCGGGTACTCAACCTGGTGATGTGCTGGTCCTGGCAAAGAAAGGTGCACCAAAACTGAATAGACCGTCTATCCGTGGTGACCACTTGTTTACAGTCAAAGTTGTTATACCAAATCAAATAAGGTATTACCGTCTAAACTTGTCTTGATACCAATTCAACTAAACTAAAAAAAAGGTTTATGAGTACGTCGATGCTTTCTTTTTTTCTTTAATTCGTTTTGTGGATCCTACGAACAGTGCTGGAGAGCGGGAGTTGCTGGAGGAACTTGCTTCTCTGAGTGATACGTCTAGCAACCGGCCACGAACTCGTGCTAAGCCTCAGAAATCCACTAGTAAGCTGTCAATTTCTTGATCTGAGGGAAATATGCAATGCGTAGGACTCTTTGTTTATTTTGAGTCAGTAATGATGGGTACTCTTGTGATCTTGTATGCATCTGCATCGATGTGAGACTATTTGATACATGTACATATTGATTGATGGATCCCCTCATCTGTATACGGCCTTTGGTTTTGCAGCTCTAAGCAGTGCACACAATAGCTCAGAAAACAGGACAGATGAAGTTACGGAGAAAAGCCAAGAACGGGAGCAAGAAAACGACTTGTGGAAGAACATCAAAGATATTGCAGGGTAAATCAAATAAAAAAAAGATTGGGCCCTTCTTTTTTTTGTTATTATATAGTGAATTGTCAGCATTTGTTGAGTTGTTAAATCTGAGGCACATAATGTCAATCTTCTCAACACAGTTTTTTTTTTTGTAGATCGGTAGCAAATGGAGCTCTGAAATGGCTAAGAGACAACCTCTAGAGATCCATCTTCAACTAACAGGACCTGCTCTAAAAGCTTTTTCTCCGCTGCACTCATAGTAACGATGTGGAAATGTTCATTGTTTCATTTGTTGATGTGGAGGGTCTTTTGTTTTTTTTCCAGTTGGGTGGATGTTAATTACGAAGTCATTATGATTTGGGGCACAGATTGTGAGAAGAGGGCGAATTGTATTGTTAATTTGTTGTATTGTTAATTTGTTAAAAAATATGAGAGAATTGTATTGTTAATTTGTTGTTCTTCTATATTTTCTACCTTCCTTCTTGGCTTATCCATTACCAATAAAAAAAAAAAAAAAAAAAAAAGATGGAAGAGAGGAGCTTAGAAAAGAAGAGGAAAATACCGTATTTGCCCTCTGATGATATATAATAAGGTGAGAAAAGGCCGAAAAGAAAGAGAGAGAAGAAAGAAAAAAGCTCAAAACCCTAGCCGTAAGTCCACAAGCTCTGAATTTCGATCAAAGAGAAGAGAAGAGCCGAACTCATCCAAAGCCCATTATTAGCCTCTGTCTCTTTTCTTTCCTTTTGTTTCAAATCTTCCGCCTCGATTCGCGCTTCCCATCTGTGTGAGTGATTCTCCCACGATCTGCTTCTTTCCTTAACCTCTGAGATCTGTAGTTGTAGACGATGATGATTGGTTTTTTTTAAGATCTTGGAGCTGCTGAATGTCTCTTCTTTTCTCCATCTTTCTTTTTGGCTAAAATTACAGACACTTGTACCTCTTCTTCTTCTTCTAGCAAGTCATTCAGTATATTCTATCTGATTCTTTTTCTTTTTCTTTGGTTGCAGCATATGGATAATTCTTCTTCTTCTTTGATGCTTATTGATAACAATGGCTCTTTTGAGATTGATGACCAATCCCATAACAATCCCTTAGCTTTGGTTACTGATGATGCCTTGCTTCCTGACCCTGGTACACGCCCCGGCAAGCGCAGGAGGAAGAAGTCTATGGTCTGGGACCACTTCACCATTGAAACTGCTAGCCCTGGTTCTACCAAAGCTTGTTGCAAGCACTGCCGGAAATCTTTTGCCTACATTACTGGCCAAAAGCTGGCTGGAACCAGCCACCTTAAGCGTCACATTCAATTGGGTATATGTCCAATGAGCCGAGAGACTCACCCTCAGCTCGAACAACTCTCTCATTCCAAAGATGCTTCCACTTTTCCTCCCAAAAAACGCCAGAGGGCTTCTGCTACATATATCAACGGCCCTCTTGATCAAGATCGTTGCTACAATGAGATGGCAAAGATGATTATCATGCATGAATATCCCCTTCACATGGTCGAGCATTCTGGATTTACTGGTTTCCTGCAGGCCCTTCGTCCCCAGTTCAGTATGGCAAGCTTCAATACCATTCACGCTGATTGTGTCACTATGTACTTGTCTGAGAAGCAGAAACTTTCAAACTTCATCAGTGAGATTCCTGGGCAGGTAAACCTCACCATAGATTTGTGGACATCAAATCAATCTGTGGGCTATGCCTTTGTGACGGGACACTTCATTGATAAGGACTGGAATCTAACTCATAGGCTTCTAAACGTTGCTGTTGTTCCTTCCCCTGATTCTGATTTTGCGTTAAACCAGCCTATTGCAGCTTGTTTATCCGACTGGAATCTCGAGAGAAGGCTTTCCAGCCTCACTGTTGGGCAATCAGTAGTAAATACAACTTCTATTGAAAACCTCAGATGCTGTTTGTCTGCCAGGAACCAGCATGTAATGAATGGTCAGTTGTTGCTGGGGAATTGCTATGCCCGCCTCCTGAGCAGTATGGCGCAAGATGTGCTTGGAGCTCAGGATCTTCAAACTCCCATTAAAAAAGTTCGTGACAGCGTGAAGTATGTGAAAACCAAAGACAGTTGCGCAGAGAGGTTTGATGAACTGAAGACACAACTTCAAACCCCTTCTACGAAAGATCTCCGCATTGACAACCAAACGAAATGGGACACGACTTACAATATGTTATTGGCTGCCTCTGAACACAAAGAAGTGTTTTCTTGTCTGGGAAACTGCGATCTTGAATATAAAATTTCAACGTCTCCTGAAGATTGGAGAAAGATTGAGATCCTTTGCACGTGCTTGAAGATTCTTTTTGACGCGGCTAATGTTTTGACTGGCCCAACCCGATTGACAGCAAACGATTTGTACCATGAAATGACAAAGCTTCAGCTAGAGCTAAGCCACGCAGCCATGAGTGAAGAGCCAGATGTCAGAAACCTGGCGACCCCACTGAGAGAGAAGTTTGACGAGTACTGGAGAGGATGCTTCCTGCTCCTGGCAGTTGCTGTGGTGATGGATCCACGCTTCAAAATGAAGCTTATTGAGTTTAGTTTCTCTAAGGCTTATGGGGAAGATGCAGATAATTGGATCAGGAGTGTTGATGATGCTGTACATGATCTGTACCATGACTATGCCGAACAGAGTCACTCTCTCCTGGAGGCTTATGTGGGCCACGGGAATGATGGGTTTTCTGAAACAGATATGTCTCAAGTTCACTTTGATCCTGAATACCACCATTCAAATGGGCATTCACATGATCAAATATATGATCAGCCTGAAGAGGGCAATCAGCTGAATGAAAAACCAAGAGACCATGCTTTAGACGGTCATGAGTCTCAAGAAGTTGCTCAGACTCAGAATAACCAACTGGCTGTAGAGTCCTTACCCCATGCTCAAGAAGAGAAAATTGCAGAGCCTCTTCTTCATGAAGATCAGTCAGGTGGGATGGGACAACAGGAGAACCAGCCTATGGAGGAACTATCTGGAGAAGGTCAGCAAATGGGGACAGTGTCTGTGGGAGGCAATACCACACAGGGAGTAGAACAAGAAGGCCATTTGGTAGATGCAGGTACACAGGAGAACCATATCGTGGAAGAGCTGTCGGAAGAGAGCAAACCAATGGAGGGATTGACGCAAGAGTCTCTTCTAACAGAAGAAAATCTGCAAGCCAGTGTGGAGCCAACTCCGGCCCAGGAGAGCCATCGAACAGAGGAGACATCCCCTGAGAGCCAGGAAATGGAGGAAACTCACCATGCCACCCAGCCGACTGAGGAGACCCAGCTGGTTGAGGAACTTCCATGTGAGAGCGAGCCTTCTGAGGACATACCACAGGAGAGTCCGCCAGTGGAGGATACAGATATGACTCAGGACAGCAAACCAGGGGAAGAAAATGTGCCGGATACACAACCAGTGGAGGATATCCTCGAAGAGACGCTGCATGTTGAAGAAGTGGTGCAGGACGAAATACCACAGGTGAGCGAGCCGGTGGAGGACATACCACATGAGAGCCATCCCATTGAGGGACTGCCGCTAGAATACCAGCAAGTGGACAGCGAGGATATAACCCAGGACACGCAGCCGGTGGAGGAAATGCTCGAGGACACTCAACCTGTGGAAGAAGTGGTTCAGGAGGCACAACTGATGGAGGAGAAGCATGGTGAAATTCAGCCTGTTGAGGAAGTAGGACATGAGACACAGCCGGTGGAGGAAATGGCCGATGGCACTCAACTAGTTGAGGAAATGGCTCAGGAGGCACAACTGGTGGAGGAAAAGCATGATGACATTCAGCCTGTCGAGGAAGCAGAACATGAGACACAGCCAGTAAAGGGAATACTAGAGGACATACAGCCAGTTGAGGAATTGGCACAGGAGGCACAGCCAGTGGAGCCCATTCCCGAGCACAGCGAAAATCCACGAAACTGTGATGGTCCTTTTCGCGAAGAGCATCCTCGAGAAGGCGACGCTGTGCAACAAGAACAGCAATCAGATAAGGGAATTATAGCCTCAGAGGAACATCCCTCTGCGGTCCAGCATGTAGAAGAGGCACAACATGACTCTCAATCACATGCAATGCCGCAGGAAGAAGCTGCGTTTACTATCTCTCAAGGTCACCACGTTGACGTCCTTCTCCAGGAAGGCCATCACCTTGAAGCATCTTCGCAGGAGTTTCCCCTCATCACCATTGGAGATGGGTTCTCAGACTTCGAGCTTTACATCTCCGAGGTAGGGAGTCACCAGCAGATGAAATCGGAGCTGGACCAATACCTGGAGGAATCTCTGATACCGCGATCACAGGACTTTGAGGTTTTGGGATGGTGGAGCCTGAACCGAACCAAGTACCCTACCCTCTCCAAGATGGCAGCTGATGTCTTGTCCGTACCATTTTGCACTGTCTCTCCTGATTCTGTATTTGACACTGAGGTGAAAAAGATGGACAATTACAGGAGCTCCCTTCGACATGTGACCTTGGAAGCTCTCTTCTGCGCCAAGGATTGGTTCAGGCACGGCTCCTCCGCTTCCACCTCAGAGAACAATATGAATAGGGAACCTTGAGGTTTCCCTTGTCCCTAGACTTAGTTTTAGCTAACTATATTTTGTTGTGGCCACTCTAGGCTAATCTGGATTTTTCGCCTTGTGTTTGCTTGTGCTTTTTACCATATTTTTCTCTTCCGGGTTGTTTATCTCTCTTGTTGACATGATTTGATATTACAATTTGGCATCGTTGAAACCATTTTACTTTTTATTAGCTCTTAGTCTTCCAGGTCAGTGGTGAGATCTTCATATATATATATATATATATATATATATATATCTTCAGAGAGAGAGAAGATAGATGCATGTGGTGGAAAAAAGAGAGAAAAAAAAAAAGAAACTTTAATCATATTTGTCATCGTTAAGTTCTGCTTGGTTCATCTCTTCTGCGATTCTAAGGCTAAACAACATCGATCTTACCAATTAAGTATGCTGTTAATTCTTAAGAAATTACAGATGGAGAAGGAAGCAACAGCTCAAAGCTCCACAAAAACGTCCTGAAAACAAAACAAACACACACCCACACAAGTCCAAATCAATTAGATCATCATATCAATTATCAATATCTTGTTCTTAAGAAATCGCGTACCTAATAAAATCCCGGCAGCAATAAGCAGAGACCAAAGTGCTCCGTAAAACAGCTTGGAGAAGCAACAGGGACCTGCAGCAAAGGAGGGATCTGTCTCACCTCCTTTCTCAACTTATTCAAACAAGCGATCACCGTTCTTTTGCCTTCTTTACATGTGCACTCACTTGCTAAAGCTCATCTCCGAGTATCTGCCTCATATGCGGGTTAATAATACATATGTACATTTCTTTTTCACAATATATGGTACCCAACTACTCCTAATACTTTCTGCACCCTACTTCAAGGAGGTTCCATCTCAAAAGTATGATCAATTGATAACGCAGTTATAAAGATAGCTTCAATCACTCACCTACGAGGCTGCTTGTTTGAATCGCTGTGGTGTCCAATTGTTTGTAGCTCCTACATCAAAAGGACAGTAGCTTAATTTCAAACATAAATCTTTCTTGCACTTGTCATTACATTTGAATCCATAAATAAATTCCATGTTTGATTGGCAAGCTTTTAATTACATAAATAAACAATGCTTGAGGAATCATATCAAACATAAGCATTGCTTTTGTACTAGTTACCAATCATATTAGAGTGAATCATCTTTCAAACATATTCATTGCTTAAGGTGTTTGCTACCTCACCTTAAATAGTACCAATTATGTTCTTAGCTTTGCAAAAATAAGATTATATATTTCCCATTTTTTTGACATGCCCACCAACAAAGTCAAAAACAAACTCATGCAATATTTCAGGGGATTGAAACAAATATTATTATTCTACAGAAGGTGGTGGGAATCTCTCGCTATCAGTTAAAAAGGCTCTATAAGAGGGGGGGGTCGTGTTTCCCCGTTGAATATATGTCTTCACGAACCCTACTCCTGTGGTGGTGTTAAAACTGTACAACAACAAACAAATGATTTTATTTTTATCAGTATACTAAACACGTCATCAATAATATGATCAGCAAAAAAAACCCTGATCTATTATAATATGCCATGTTTGCAAATGCATGAGAAGCAAAACTACCTAAATGAATATATAAATTGTTGACATGTTCTAGAGCGACCACACCATCTTAGCATCAAATTAATAATCACCACGACAAATGTTATAAGGCTGATGGGTTTCCTTCACTAATCATACCCCACTGTTCTTCAGACTCGTTCCCATTAACTAGCACACCACCATCTGTTGAGTCAGCGTCCACCACAACAGCCTCTTCTTCCACATTCTCTTCCTTCCCATCACTACTCTCTTCCTCAACTTCCCGATGCTCCTCTCCTCCCTCTCCCCCAACCTGTTCTCCACAAAAAAAAAAAAAAAAAAACATCCCAAACTTATGAAACGGCCACGGTCTAATGTAATAAAATAAAAAATCCTATCATCTGTTCATGATTTCATTTTTAAATTGTGCCTGAGAAAAACCAGAAATCTAGCGATTCGACATCAGGAGTAAAACGACCATCCACCTCAATGGCAAGTAACGGCAGCTATGCATACCTCGTCAAGAACATCCTCATGCTCAAGCCGCCTCTCATCCTCTTCAATTTGCATGATTCTAAAAGCTTCCACCAAAGTTGTATAATCTCTGTGTGCATGACTGCCATAATCTCCCGCAGGAGGATGGACGCCCCTGCAACATAAGTCAACACAAGTACTTAGTCCGTGAGGATACTGAAAACTTCAAATTGGCGAGATAATGAAAATAACGTTGCAGTTATGTTAATACAAGGTATACAATCAAATCAAAACCAAACACGCGACGGCCCGCTTTGTTATCTTATGCAGACACATTACTCAAAATGGTCAAGAAGTCCCACAATTAAGTGTCCTCATAAGCACTGTTTATAAGAAGAAACTAATGGCAGCAACGGCGTCTGAAAGATACCTAGTCCCTGCAGCTCTTTCTTCAAGGGACAGGGCGACTTGCCAGTCCTCAAAGAGATTGGGATACTCTTCAGGATCAGCCAGAGATTCAGCTGCCTTTGGACTTATCTATATGCAGATCAAGGGTGAATCAAGAAAAGCTGTGGATTTCAAAAGATGCATAGGAAGTTTTTAACACAAACCTTGGTCAAATCGTTTCTCCACAATGCCACTATCTCGGAGACCTTGCTCGGAAGGTACGATCGCGCCATCAGAGCAGCTTCAGGTATCCGATTACTGTAACCAGAAAAAATATCAGTATAGACGCACCGAGTTGCAGAATATATGTCCCAATGTAAGAAACAGTAACGACTTACCTTTCCACCAAAAGATGCAGGCAGTCTTCTACTTGGCCCAACATGAACAAGCAAAGAAAAGCGACATTATTCTTGCCTTGCTCTTTAGCTAGTGCTGCCAGCTTCGTCAATCCTTCTGCATCTCCGAAGGAAGAATAAAGCAGCAACAGACCACTCAAATCCATAGCATGCCTCATGCATTCCTCAGCCATATCCAGCTAATGTAATCCAACATGGGAAGGAAATTGAAAAGAAATGCACATTAGCTCTAGCCTTAGAAAAAACTTAGAACACTAGTTGCAGTTAATAACAAGTCACCTTCCCAGTGGACATCGCTAATTCTCCAAGTTGCTTCCATTTAGACTCACTTTGTGCTTCCACAGCAATGTCCTGTCAAAAATGACGACAGATTGGTAAGTAATGGAAATAAAGCTTCTCCAATGGTAAAATCTACAAACTGACCTTTGCGACCTCCAATCTACCGAGTTGTATGGCCAACTCAAATCTGTAATCAGGGTCAGTAGCTACTTCCAGAGCATCTTCAGTCATACCACGTGATTCCAAAAAGTGTGCCACGCTGACAACAGGAGCAGATATTTAATTCCAGAAACAGAAAATTAGGAATGCGTGTTTTTTGGAAAACAAATTAAACTATGATGTGACCTTGGATGCATGTTCACTAACATCATAATCCAACTATAACCATAACGCATAAACTATGACAATACGAGGGAATACACACTCGCATACCTGTTATGATGCTCCTTAGGAATTGTAGGTAAGACTTGATTAGCCTGTTCCAAATCTCCACGCATCACAAGAGTCTTGTACTCGATCAAACTCAAAAGTAAAGTATAACCAACAATGCTGTAAACGATAGATTTGACATATAAGTCAGAAAGTCACAACGACATTGCTCAGCAGTACTAACAAAAAAACATCTGCTTACTTGAACTCTTTGTCAATTAAATAAACTCGACTTTGATTAGCGAGATAACCCAACAAGTACATAGGACGGTCCAAATGATACAATGTTGTTACCTGAAATTAAGAGGAATATTGAACATCATTTACAACAAAATCAAAACACGTTTTCTGTTTTTCCGAGAAACTAAAAATGAGCCTTACCTCACCACCAACACAGTAGTTAAGCCTCCAAGAAGAGTTGGTATAGATAAAACAATCCCCAACCCATAAGCTAGTCCGAACACGTTCATTGGTTTCATTGAGAAGCTCAAACGCGTCCTCAATTCCTTCCTCATCAGTTTGTTTACCACCATCCAAATAAGACGAAACAATGACACGCTACAGCAGAACAGTAAGAAAACTTAAAACCATGTATCGGATAACAATACTACAAGGAAAATAAAATAAGGAAACTCTATTGGAGTTCTGGTACACTACCAAACTTAAGAAAAAACCCTCACATTGAGCTTAAGGATGTAGAATGATGAATCACTGGCAATTGCAACTAGATCACCACTGTCAGCCCAAGAAAGATTCTAAGAAAATACAATAAACAAAAACGTTAGACGTGAATAAGAGATTGTGTTGCAGAAAAGAGCAGTATCAATCTGCTTTTGCGTTTAAAGATTAGATAGGATACTCTCTTCTATTTCTCCATTAAAAAAAGTTCAGAAACTGTAACCTATAAACCACTCTCCTTTTAGAAACTAATAGAACTACTTCTGGTAAATAAGCACTTACTTTGACGGTAACATCTATTCGCCTGATCAACCTACATTCCGCCCAATCATAGAAGCAGATAAAATCACTTGAGCACATTGCCAATAACGTCCCACCAAAAATGTGCTCTACTGAGAAAGTAGGCCTCGTAGTCTTCTTTTCCTACATATTATTATACTAGGCCGTCAGTATAGGTTAGTGTAATTTCGATAACAGAAATCAGACACACAAAAAAAAACAAAAGCTTCAATAGTTAAAGGAATGTGCCAAAAGGAATTACAAACCTGGAAGTTCTTGCTGAAGATTTTGATCTTTGACGAGCTTTCCCTGACAGCATGTTCCCCCTCAGATGACCAAACAAATTCCAGTGCCGAGCCAAACGACCTATTTCTCCATGCCAAGGCAGTGTAAATGATGTACTCACCATCTCCACAAACAACGACAAACCTACCATTAGGGTTGTGCTTCAAGCTCTGAAAAGCAAAAAGTTAAATAACAGAAACATAAATGACAGTTGGTAAAAAGATTTTAAAAAGATTAAGGTCGTAATTTCTACTAATGCCGGTAATCTATCGAACTGCCAAAAAAAACAAATAACTACATGCAGCAATTAAAGAAAAACGGTGGCACTACATATTCACTAAATTTTCAACAAATGTAAGAAAATGACAAGCCACAGAAATCAAATCATATTCCCTCCATTACATAAAGCGAGTGACAATGTATATAACTAGAAGGATGCCACTTACTTGAGGATAAAGATCGCAGGTTCCTAGCTCTTTAACAGCCAAAGGAAGTCTCTCACCATCAGTGACCTACAAAAAGCCCACAACCAAATGATAAACATTGCCAAACATGAGCTAGTTTTCAAATCTAGGAAAAACAACAATGTAAAAGTGTTCCCCAAACCTCATCTGTGCCCACGCTCTTGATGTTCACAGTATGTATCTCATTGTGTTTAGCCCAAATAATTTTCCCACTGTTGTCCATACTCGCCACAGGTATTTCACGGCCAAGTTTCACCATTATGGAGCCTTCGTCGTAACCAATTACAACCCTGGAAAATATGGTATTATCAAAGAATCATATGTGAAGATAAGTGTGCCTTTTGGCAGGGCAAAGATATTGCCATAGTAAAAGTTCAGGAACTTACCGGCGTGAACCTTTCATGTGTCCAATAGCCCAAACCCTCTCAAGGCCATAGTTCAATGTGTTCTCAAGCCTAAATGTCAAATATTAAGTAAAATTGTTGGATGAATCTACTTAAAAGACTTGTGAAAAATATAAGACCGAATCAATATTAGCTCCATTATATATATATATATCATACGAATTACCTGTAAGTGGTGGCATGCCATATACGAACAGTTCCATCCTCGGATCCCGTAATAATTATTGGGAGCTCTGGATGGAAACACACTGCAGAAACATTGTGTGTATGACCGTCAAGTGTCTGAACGCAACTCTTTGTTTGGTAGTCCCACACCTGCTTCCAGAAGACATTCATGAGCAATAGAAAACCATGGAGGGACCTATGTACAAATAATACAAATGGAAATACATACAAGCACATATATATCGCAAACAACTTTGCAAAGAAGCACCGATCAGTACAGACCTTAGCAGTATGATCATCAGAACCAGTGATTAGGTATGGTTTGTCCCCGCCAGTAAAGTAGTCTACACAGTTGACCCCTTTCAAATGTGCATCCAAAGTAAAATTTGGATCCGGAGAACCAAGATTCCATATCTAGATAAGAAAATATGTAGGAGCAGGAGAAATATTTAGCTTCTCAAACTGAGGAATGAACAAGAAATGAACAACAACATGTGCCTTAAGAGTCCAAGGTTAATCTCACTTTTATGGTCCGGTCAAGGGATGCACTAGCAAAAGTATTGGTGTCTTTCGGATTGAAAGTCACTTGCATAACATAATGGGAATGCCCTTCGAAAATCTGAGTGCAAAGCCAACCCTTCTCCCAGTCCCAGAGCTTGATGAGCATATCATCTGATGATGATAAGACATAGGGAAGGGTGGGATGAACAGCAACACACCTAATGTAATCAGCATGAGCCTCAAATACTTTAATCTTATCCATTGTGTTGTAGTTGTAGACACGAATAAACATGTCATCAGCTCCAGCTACAACCCACTGCTTGCGTGCAACAAACTTAGCAGACCGAACTGCACAACGATGACATAGACTCAACAAAATGCTGTCTGCAAGCATAAGAAGGAATGGGAACAAGAAAATTGGCATAGATCATACCCGGCAATTCAGTCACCTCGAAAGATTTTACCATCGTCTGCAAAGTTATACGGTGGTTTTGGGTTAAACAATTGAGAAGGAGCACATAAATATCAGAGTTATAAAAATCAGGATGAGCAAGTAAGCAAGAGATGATCCAAAAGATGGGAACTTAATTTCCCATACCTGTGTCTGATAATTCCAGATGCACACTGTTCCGGAATACAAACTTGCCAGGATCCTGTACCAATTAATTGATTAATGTTTCCTTAACGAGAAAAGAAAAACGATTGATGTAAACTAGATACACCGCAATGGAGAATGCACTAAAATTACCATGGTTCTGTTGGATGGAGGTGTACAGATTTGACTCTTTCTGATCTTTGAGCAAATTTGCGCTGATCCAAAAATATAAGCGTGTCACTCGGAAAAGTCCAATCCGGAATAAGGATGACAAGATTACAAGAGGTCGAAGTAGGCCATCAAATAAACGAAGGAGACTCATTACCTTGATTTCGAGTCTCAGAGGCTGTGAACAAAAGCATAAACGTAAGTTAGTCCCGGACAGAAAACAAAATAGCTCGTACAAGTCTCTCGGATCATTTTACTTGATGATATTCTGATTCTCTCAAGAAACGAAAGCGCGGTATCGAGTTCATTTCAAACTAACATGAAAGAAACCTAGAAAAACTCATTGATCCAACTAATGTTTCAATATACTCAACAAACTCTCGATCCGCAGAGCGAGAATGTTCAATAAAGAGATACCTACTGCGTTCCGATTAAGGGAATGAATGAACGAAACATCGGTTTTAATGCAACAAAGCACACTTTTTCGTCGAGTACCCGACAGATGATGATATTCCAGCTAAAAATTGAAATAGATTAAGAAGTAGATCTACGGGGAATCGAGAGAGATCATATCACTAACCATGTTTGCAAGTCGAAACGAATGTCTCTACCGGAGATCGGCTTATCGTCGGATGATGATCGCAGAGAAGAAGAGAGATCTCGACGAAGAAGAAGAGTAGAAATGCAAATAGAGAGAGATTAATGAGAACGGGCAGTGGTGAGAGGCGTTCGGGTGATTCTACTTGCAGTGGGCGTTGGCGAGGTGATCCGAATTGGATCTGAATCTGGCTGGGCGTCGAGTACTCAATTCATGTCCACTTATGCGACGTCGTTTTTCTATCTATCAAGCGTTATTTTACACCTAACCTTTTTCAAGCTTTTACGTTTCAAAAGGTTATGACAATTGCACTCAAGGATTCAGTTGGTGCCTTGGTGGTATAGGACATAAGACTATAAGAGAAAGTAAAAACAATTGGATTAGAAACTTTAGCTTAAAAAACAAGAGGTCAACAAACAAACAGTCAGATGGGTCACGCAAGAAGCAAAATTTAAGCAATAACTGCAGAAAGAAAACTGAGACCTATTCGAGTCTAATGGTGTTTCCAAATAATAATGTAACTGTAACTGAAAATGCAACAAAAACGAACTTCCAATGTCTTAAATTTCCAATGTCACTAAGATTGCAGGCAGAGTTGGTGCACTAGAGAGGTCCAACATGGTTACTTGGTTGAACTTGTTTCCAAATTAAAATCATCTCTGTACATAAATGGCAACTGTTAAGAGTTTTTGTTGGAATTAGACCCTACGAGTCACCCTGATAACCCACGAGCAATCTTTATCACATGTTCAGATACCAACCATCAAACCCCTGCGTAGGCAACCAAAAATAGACAGTTACTTGGAATTTGATTTCATCTCGTGTGCAAGAGACTAAAGGCAAAAATATGTTGTCCACTGAAAGAGATTTCAAGTTTCTGAACGCATCAAAAGGAAAATTTAGGATTCTAATGGATAACCCGGTTAAGAGAATGATAATCTTACTTGAATGGAATCGATCCATAGGAATCTCTCGCTGTTCGCGTTTAATGCACAAGTACTCAGCTAACAATGCCATTACAGCAAGTCCCGTACCATTTACAACCCACCATGCCATAGAAGAAGGCCATCCTCCATACACGATGCACAAAAATAGATGTATGATATAGAGAGTTGCAGAGAAATCTAGGCATTTCCGTGCTCGTTCCACCACAAATATCATGTACGCAGCCCTGCCATAAGTTTTATCACAGAGTAGCAATCAATCTTCAGGCTTCAGAAAAGTAACAGGCAAAAAAAAAAAAAAAAGGTCAGGTGGTTGGGTTCTAACCCTGCCAGTGAAGTGAACAAGAATGAGGCCATAACACACCAACCGGTGAGCGTAGAAGTAGTGAGTGTAGCGTAATCGAAGAAGTAGACAAGACTAAGGCGAGGAACACGAAGGCCAAGAAAGACCATCATGATGACTCCAAGAGTGAGATAGTATGAGCATTGAAGGCAGATAATCTGGCCAACGATAAGCCAAGGGTCCCATACAGCTGTGCCATAGAACATGGCTGCAGCCAAAAGGAAATAATAAAAAAAAACAAGTGTCGCAAATCAAGAATACACGAATCCCCTGGGAATCGATATTCGGATCCTACAAATTAATCAAATATACAAGCAAGGTCTAAAAATTCCCAGATCTTCGAAAGCCTAGATTTTGGTTTCCACTGAATTACACGGTTTTCATCCGATTGAAAAACGCACCTAAGATCACGAAAGGAATATACAAATTCCAGATTCGCAACTTGGTGAAAGAGATGTACAACTCTAGATTCGAGACTTCAAGGGAAGATCAAACCGGATCCGCTGAGTCGGCACAGCTATAGATGCACTAACGCCAGATCGACAATTCGACGATACAGCCAGTTCCTCTCGATTTTGCAGAGAGAGAGAGAGAAAAAGAAACCTTGGTTACTCGCAGAAATCGTCTCTCTGGACAGATAAATAAACGTTTAGCATTAGTTAAGTAAAAAAGAAACAATCGTGTAGAGAAGACCGCATAGCGCAGTGGATTAGCGCGTTTGACTTCGGATCAAAAGGTCGTGGGTTCGACTCCCACTGTGGTCGATGTTTTTCTTCTTTCCATTTTTGTATTTTGTATTTTTGTGCTTGTGTAGGAGGCAACCAAAAAAAAGAAGGAAGAGTCCAATTTATTCATTCTAATAGAGTATGACAGAATGGGGTACTCGGTAGCGTAGTAAATAATTGAAACAGAATACAAGTGTTTGCTTTCAAATGATGACATAAGTTACAACAACACAATCGTACAAATCCCCGATGTTGTCCCTTCTGAATGAATCAGCACTTTGAACCTCATCGCCATCTCCTCGGAAGCTGGAGCTTAGAAGAGAGAGGCCAACTTTTTCAAAAAAAAACATCGGTTTGGGTGGGGAAATCTGGGAGAAGAGGGGCTGAAGAGGCCACCAAAGACTGCAAAATCAAGGGGAGAAGTAGGGCTCCTCCCCGCATCAGAGTCTTTAGCAACAAATCCAACAAAGAAGCTAGGAATGCTAAAGTGTGAGGGGTTGCTAATGTGTTTCAGATGAACTGAGTCAGACGTATCTGAGGAGTCTGGATCAGCCTCAGCCATTTCCAATTGGTTATTAAGATGATGAGATTTGTTTTCTCCTACATCATTCACAACAAGTCAATCCTACAAACAGATATTTTTATCTACTTTATTCAATAAACACAGAGAACCCCAAAACGAGCCTAACGCTAATCAGGAGACCCATCTCTCGGAACCCCAAAACTCCCAATTTGTAGAACATACAATTTATACAGATGAATAGAATCAAGTTTACAGTAAATAGAAAGTTTGTTAGTTATAGACTTATAGTCCACATTTATCTTGTAAATTATACGCGGTTAACCATAATAATAATAATTTACGAAAACAATTTGTGCCTTAAAATAACAGTATTTTCCGAGAATAATTGTTCTCAAAATAAACAAAATTGTAATGAAGAATTGTAGGGCTTTACCCCGAAGGAAACCCTTCCAGAAATTCTCAAAGGCCGTGGGTCAAGCCCAGGCCCAAGAGGGGGTTTGGAAATAGTTTTCAACCAGCAATAGACGCGCCTCGGTTAGTACCTCATTAGCTGCGTCATTGCCCCAAGCGCAAAGATGAATTACGAAAGGGAATGAGAGATCTTTTTTATAGCGGAATTTTGTTGAGCTACAAAGTTCTCCCACCGATGTGGGATGATTACACGCAACTCCTCTTCAAAAACCCTCCGATCGGGCTTATGCATCCTGGACCTCATAATTTTTTATTTTTAATTTTATGTTTTTATGTTCCATATTAAAAGATGTTAATTTTTGGTCAAAGAAAATTTAATGGTTCAGAACAATACGTAGTCGTAAGACTTGCGAGTGTGTGTAAATTAAAAGCGCCATTTGTTTCCCTTCAGATGGAAAGCAATTACTACTCCAGTATTCAACAATGACCTGAATGCAGAAACAGATTTATTAACAACAAATCCAAGAATAAAAAAAAAAACTTGTCATTTATGACACAAGCAGCGTTGAACAGTTTCAGATAGAGCAAGCCCTCTCTCCCTCTTTAAATCATCTTATATTTTGGGGATGTCCTCTTGTTTTTCAAATCTCCAGAATTGAACAGTTTCAGATTGAGCAAAATATACTCCTTCTCTCCAGAATCATTTGTTTTGTTTTGTAGAGGAAAAGAATGCCAAACCCATTGCAGAAATCGTTGCATAGTTACCTGTCAAAGATCAAAAGAGAGACAGGGAAGCTGCACTTGTCGTCGTCCAATTCATTCTCATCATCGAAGAAGTGGGTGCTTGCTGGCTGTAAGCATCCCAAGAAGCTCTCCTTCTCCTTCAACCACAGACGACGCTCCAGCAAGACCAGATTCAACGACGACCACCACCACGATTCTGGTCACGCCGCCACATTGTCCGACATCGACCGTTTCCTCGAGGAAAACTTCAAATCCCTCTGCATCAGAGATGGCGAGGAGGAGAAGGAGGATGATGCCCCGAAAAAGGAGGAGAAAAGGGAGTCCTCAGACGACAGTGATGAAGACGACGACGACGACTATCGTCACAGATTCGAGAGGACATGGGGACCGGCTGTCTACGACTCCCCCAAACTGCCAGATGCGCCGCGGAGAACAGAGAGACTATCTCCACCGCCTGGATCATCGGAGGGTAGGCTCAGCATGTACACAACGTCTACAACCGAGGAGGAGGAGGAGGAGGAGAGACCGTCTCCGAGGTCTAACTCATCCACCTTGGTGCTGCCGGAGAACTGCATCGCGGTACTGAGATACACGACGGAGCCTCAGGAGGATTTCAGGAGGTCAATGGTGGAGATGATGGAGTCCAAGTTAAGAGGGATGAGGGAAAGCGAGGTGGACTGGGACTTGATGGAAGAGCTACTATTCTGCTATCTCGAACTCAACGACAAGAATTCACACAAGTTCATACTCAGCGCTTTCGTCGATCTCATCATCTCTTTCCGCGACAAAGAGAAGAAGATCACCAGGAAAGGCCTTGTGAGGTCGCTCAGTACTCGCGCCGCAAGGGAGAGGCTGAGGAAGAGAATGATCACCAGCGATGCCTTTCGCAACTAACTCATGCATTGTTAACTTCCTTTTCTTTGTTTTTTGCAATTCAAAAAACTGAACCAAAAAAAAAAAAAAAAAGTACTTTCCTCTCTTTCTCCTCAGCCTTTACAGTTCGAGCTTGCTTGTAGAGTTGTTACTTTACATAAAGAATGAAGAGCGAGCACCAATGTCCAAGACAAAAAGATTTTTAAAAGGGACAATTTTAGTAAAGATGATTGGATCAGCCATCTCTCTTTCTCGTTCTGATGCATTGCTCATATGCAGGTCTATGTTTTACTGGCACAAAGTCCTTGAATCTGTTTTCAAAAGGAGGCAGAGACACATATTAGAGGCGATGGCATAATTGCTCACAGAAAAGGCATTCTTCTAAATCAGTTACCCCATGAGAAGATGATCTCTCTCTGTCCCACAGAACAGTTGCACGATGGATTGCATCACGTTTGCTAATTTAAGCTCCTTCTTCTTCAATGCTTGCATGTATCCAATGAACTTGTTATATTCTTCTGTGTTGAGCTTTTCTTTGACCTAGAGTTAAGATCACTAAATATCTTGATTTATATAAAGTGAAAACATGAAAAAATGAGGGTGGTGAGATCTAACTTGACTCAGAAATGCAGATGCATTGGCTTCCTTGTTGTCACCACCTCCACTCCCTTTCTCTTTCGACACTGAGAACGATGCACTTCCCTGACTCTCTGGAACTTTTCGCTTTTTTATTAGCCCCATTGTGTTGAAACAGTTGCTCGATGCAAACTTTTCTGTTTCACAAACCTGCTTCTCACAATTGTCGCATTCTAGATCAACTACGTCACATCTCCTCTCTAACAGAGTCTCCTCGTCACTTAGTTCCACTAATTTTGTCTTCCTTGAAGAACAAGCCTGCATAACGTCTCCCTTTACAATGCGAGGCATCTTGCCCTTGCGTTGTAGGATGGTCAGGCCTTTCCATTGAACACTACTTCCATCACACTCCGAGGGTGAAGCCCGATTTGCAGGAGGAAATGCTTCCAGTCTACTCGACTCATTTCGTGCAACCCCAACGTTTTTCACATAGCTACTACCTGCAAAATATCAAATACCCAAAGCAAAAGCAACATAGGGTGTTGAAGTTAGATTCACATTATAACCATGTGCAAAAGGAAAACATCTTTTCTCGTCACGAGAATGAAGGAAAATGAATCACTGACCCATAGGAGCATCCTTGGTTGACTCCTTTGGTAACAATGTTGAAACTGTATCGAAAAAGATTTGGCTTACATTGGATATCAAACATATACTTGAAAATAGGATTTTTTATCACGAAGTTCTTGTGGATAAAAGATAAGCAATTATATCGTTCCTCCATGAGGCAGGCTAAGATATGGAAATGCCCAACGGAAGTTATCGCTTGGCTGCAAGATGCATTACCTATATTATTTTCTTGTTCTGTCACAAGCCTTGCAGGAATATTTGATCTTTCAGTCCGGAAAAACCGAGCAAGGTCAGAAATGACCTCTCCATATCTAGAGTAGCACTGCAAAACCAGTGTAACCAGAAACAAACTTACTCTCCATACAAAAACAGAGGCGGGACAGAGCAGAAACAAATACCTTGACATACGGTCGTATCCAAAGGGATATCTTGGACTGCTGGGAAGGCTGTTCAAATCTGTCAACAATAGCCAATGTACAAAATAATCAGAACAAAACGAGAACGAACATATTTTTACCCAAACTCGAGCACTGTTTCTTGTTTATCTGAAGAATACAATAGCGAGTGAACTTTAGCAAGATAATATCAACCAAAAGCAACGTCATGACCATTTTTGCAGGAAGCCAGAAAAAAAAAAGAAACTGTGGATAGCATGAATAAAACCTGTCATCACAGAATATGATAGCTCCATAATCATGACGATGGCGGATTACACGTCCAATTGCCTGATTCACAGCTCGTGCGGCTTCTTGACTGTACCACATGCTTCCAGATAGAAGAGTTGATCTTGGTAACTAAAAAAAATGCAAGAGATATCATAACCTAGATGAGTCAAGAACTGAGTAAGTATTGAACTTACCTTGACATCTGCAAGTTGTGATTGTTCATCCAGAAACTCTCGTTTCAGTTTAACCTGTTTTACAAATGGGTAATTAACGTTGGATTGCAAATAGAAGCATAAAATTAAAAGCTGCGAAGCCGACAAACAACATATAAAAAAGAAAGTACCAGACAAATAAAGTGACCTCTCAGTGCAGTCCGAATAAAAGCGAAGACAAAAATTATGAGAAAGAAGCTCTCAAACAGAGCAAGCCGTTCACTGGTTTTTGCTACCAATTTAGCTAATGAGCCTAAATATATTTTCAGAACAAAACAGGGAAAGATAGAGAAAACAAACCTTAGGATCAGTCACCCTGGCATAAGGTAACCCAGTAATGACAACAGCTCTGCCAGCGCCGTCAGCAAAATCTAGTCCTTCACTGACCTGACAACACAAGAGACACCAGCTGTACTGAAAAGACCCTACACAGGAGAATCTTCTAACTAGTAACTTCCTATTTCTTGTACCAGCATCCTCATGCAGAGAATATGAGTACTCAGGATATCATTTATAACAGAGAAGATCATTTCATACAGGTTGAAGAAAACATACCTTTCCACGACAAACGGCAAAAAATACCGCACCCGAAATTGATCTGTCTTGCAATTTTTCTGAAAAGTCCTATCATGAAAATAAAAATATAAGGACGATTAAGTAATCATATTCTGTCTTTTGGAAACAAAAGAACGTAGATCGGAGGCATATCTTGCTCACCTGCATTGCTGCAGGGAAGAGGGAAGAATCTTTAGGTTCAATGACAGGTTTCTTCAGTTTGCAGATTCTTTCCCATATTGTCATTGAGTCCCTGTGACACTGAATGATGAAGAAACAGTAGGTTTTCAATCTAAAGAGTTCCAAAGTTTTCATACTCAAGAGCAAATTTACAACGGTCATACCCCATCTTTCCAAAATGCAATGCAACGGTCCATAAGGTAATATGAGGGGAAAAATACCAGCAGTCCATCAGGCACGACTCGAGAAAAGTTAACTACAGAAAAAAACATATAAATAATCGATTGATAATTATAGGGATAGCAGCAGCTTCGATTTTTAGACAAGCTCCAAAGATTCTAGATCTCGACTCACATCAGAAATTCAAAATGATACATTCAGGCCACCCAAAATTTACTATTAAACCACTTACCAATAGCATTCCCAAGTTCTTGTTTGTACTCCGGTACATCACGATGGCGGTAGCTAGAATTAAGAACACATCCTGATGGACCAGTACTTAGAACTCCAGCCCATAGCTGATTAGAGGATATAACATGGGGATTCTCCAATCGAACAGGAAATTCTCTGTGCATTTTCCAGAAAAAGAGATGTTTCCATTAGCTGGAGGAGAAGGCAGATAGAGAAGAACAGTGAGAGAAAACCATAGCGATATACTCACAATTTTAGTTCTTGAGCCAATGAATCCATGGGAGACAAGGTCCCCGATGTTAAAATGATAGACCCAGCACCCTTTTTTGCTATGTCCTGCATAGTAATCCCAGGATTGAAACACCACCAGCTAAGCGTTCTTGATACCTTGCCTACAAAATAAATATTTCGTACAAAGTTGTGATTGGTTTGCCAAAAAAAACACTGATTCCACAGGGAAATCAAATTACAAAACGATTCTAATATTTCAATTTAGTAAACTGATGTTCCGGTTAATGCTTGGGAATGCAGCATCATTTTGTTGGCTATAGACGAAGCCACACTTACTTACCTTTTATGACATCAGTAGAATTTTGCTCATGCTCCTGTACATGAACCTAACAGAGAACGAAAGTGAAAGATATGAATAAAAATGGGGGTTCCTGCAAATGAGATAGCACGATATAGAGAAAAATGTATTTTCAACTAAATTATAAATTTCGGAACTTACACGATAAACATCTGCATGGGTAGTTCCATTTTCTCTAAAGATCAGTTTTAGCATGTCAACAATGATTTCTAGTTTGCTTCCAGCGTTGGTCGATGTTCGTTGTTTCTCCTCATCCAGGAGCACTGCAGCCTCCTCGACTGTACCAATGAGTTTAGGAGCAGTTTCGTGAGTGATGTTAAGGTTTTTAAGCATTTCATATATGTAAGGCCCAGGCTTGGTAAACCCCTCATCCCTTTTCGAAATTGGCACTTTAGATATCAGTTCCTGCAGCTTTAGAAGAAGTCCTACAAGAGAAAGCAACGCATAGATTAGGACAGACGTGTACATTTCATTCAAGTATAATAGATCATTGTACTCAGAGTCAAGGTCCCTCGTTTAACCTTTAAGTATAGCAAAATTCTCAGGGTTCATGGACCCGTCATTTAATGAACCCCTTCTTGCTGACGCAAGTTCTACACATTCTTGTGCCTCAGAAATGCAAGCCGATAAAAGCCCAGCAGGAAGGTCAAATGAAGCTGAGTCTGCGCACAAACCTTCCTGCACATAATTTATAGATAACTGAGTGTTTCAGAATTTGGAAGCAGCATAATTGTCCCGTGATAGGATAATCAGGAAAATACAGAAAGTGGAACAAAAACCCAAGAAACGGAAAGTTCATGATATGTGGAACATCTATATTCCCCTTACTAGATTGTGAGCTTCATCAAAAATAAGGACGCTATTATTCCAGTTGACCTTCAAATACTTTCTATACGCATTGCTGATCAAGTAGTTGTAAGGTGCAAATAAGATGTCCACGTCTTTGTGAACCTCTCTTGTGATGTAATATGGGCATCTGCAAAAGACAAATATGGTACAGATGGAACAAGCCAGCAACGTAAGACAACAGCTGGATAACGGAAAAAACAAATATGTGCAAGTAGCAAAAATAGAGGAACTTACGGTCCAGAATCTTTTCCAATATTGACCAAATCTTCAATGTCAACTGGTTCGTCGCCAATATGAGGGTTATGCTTCAAATAATCTACAACAGATTCATGGCAAGGCAAAATAGTGCTCGTAAACACAAAGGCTTTACAAAGTTGTTTCATGCTAGAAATGTGGCAATAGGCAGACGCAAGTCATTCTATAGCACATTGGTCGTACGAATAAGGAACAGTACCTGGAACCCGATTGAAATGGTTACATTGGCGTT
This sequence comes from Streptanthus diversifolius, assembly GCA_039880935.1. Classification (NCBI taxonomy): domain Eukaryota; kingdom Viridiplantae; phylum Streptophyta; class Magnoliopsida; order Brassicales; family Brassicaceae; genus Streptanthus; species Streptanthus diversifolius. The sequence continues at coordinate 81,841 of JAXGFM010000015.1, read as the reverse complement.
TTCCACGCTTTTTGCAAAGGTACTGACAAGCATTTGTCAGTGCCTTTCCTCGGAGTGAATTCACTTCTTCATTAACGCATAATTGCTCACGTGATCCTAACACCAGCATCTTAGGCCTTAATATTATTGAGATACAGAAAGATTAGAACAGATGATTAATAACAACTATATGTCAATGAGGGCACGCACAGAACGTGGTCTGACCTATAGCTACATCTTTTTAGTTCTTTAATCACTTGGCGGAGCTGACTATGAGTACGAGACGCATAAACTATGGTAGGAAAACCTCCTCCTCCTCCGGATTGCGACATTTGCTCGTCTGAATCTGTCCAAGGAAACTCACTGTTGTTCTGATCCTTACGGGTTGAGAAACTGCCCAGACTCTTTCTCCAGGCTAAAGTGGCACAGAGAAGACAAAGGGTTTTCCCAGTTCCAGTAGGACTCTCCAAAAGCGCGTGACATTTCTGCAGCATCGTTTAGACACAGACACACACTATTAGCGGAAGAGGCAAACAAAATAACCATCACAAGTATAAACCAGCCACTAGGTGAGGCATTGATTCATATTTTCCGTCAAGCTAAAGCAATCTCGTGACTGAACGTGGAACCTTGGTCAGTTTATAGGGCGAAACAATACAAAGCACAGAAGGCGGAACACTAGTCAACAAGTGCGAGTCAAAAGAGACGAGAAAGCGATGATAAATTCGGGAACAAAACAGAAACAACTACTGAATGTGAAACAACAACAACAAAAAGAGAAGATCATCAAAAAGAGGAAAACCCACGTTTTGAAGAGACTCGATCACTCTGTCCATGTAAATGATCTGAGAAGGGTAGGCCTGGAATGGGAAATCAACATCGATTCCTCTGATGCTGTAAACGGGCATTTTGTTTCCGCTGAAGAACCCTGGTCGGATTCCAAGAAGACGAAGAAGCGAAAATCTCCGGAAAGGAGAAGACGCCGCGCTTCTGTGATTTTCCCGCCTTTTAGGGCGTGCGGCGTCCTCCACTGACTGGCCCACTCTTCAAAACAACTGTAAAGGCCCATTCTAACCCATTAATTTATTGAAAAGGCCCATTTAAACATCAACTTCTCGTGTTGTGTATTTTATTAATGTTTTTATAACACTATAATAAGTGCAGTTAACAACTGACTCCTAGTTTACTTTGGAATCCCCCAAGTTCTCCGATTATGTTGTTTACTTGTGTTTCCGAGTTATATATTCGAGTTACGTTTTTCTCCCTAGTTTGATATTAAGAAAAGGAAACCAAAAAGAAAAAGAAATAGAGAAAAATGAGGAGCCAATGAGAGTGTCAAAACTGTGAAAAAGACTAGCAAAATCAAGATTTGAAGATAAAACTATTGTATTTGGGGATCAATGTAACTCTCCTTTACTCTTCCTCCGGTCCAGACTCTTCAGAACTCGACTCTTTCTTCTTAACTGTCCCGTTGACCTTCTTCGACCCTCTTTTCTCATCCACGACGTCTTTCTTGTCATCCTCATCTTCGCTATACTCACTCTCATAATCATCGTAATCCTCCTCTTCAATCTCATCTTCTTCCTCCATACCTTCTTCTGCAATCGCACCCTCATCTGAAACCAATCCCCGTGTCCCAGCCCGGGTTCTTTTCAGGACTTTGACTTTCAGTGATGTCTTTTTGTCACACCCGATCCATGAGTCGCACATGCAGAAGCAAGTCAAGTTGTAGGTACCCTCTGAGGGTGATTGGAGTTTACCCATTACCAGTCTTGACCCACCTTTAACCTTCTCAACGGCTTCTCTCACTGCATCGTTTGTTTCCTTCACCCCTGCTCCCGAACCTTCCATCGTCTCACTGATGGTTTTCGATGCAGCCGTTATGGCTCCACCTTCGTCCATGAAGCTAACCTTCTGAGAGAACCACACGTTGTTCGACACTGAATCCGCAAGGAGAAACCAATAGTTTTCCTCCTTGTGGAAGGGGAAGTAGGGTGCGTGAGGAAGAGCGCCTATGAGCCCATTGGGTCGTTTCAGGGTGACCCAAGCTTGAAGGGTAACAATATCTCCCTCTTGGATACCCTCTTCCCCTTCTGTCTCACATGTTATGTCTATTGTCAGAGACGGCATCATCTCTAGTACCTTCTCAATGTCCTCAACATCAGTTGCTGACAAACCCGCTACATGCGTTAGCAATTCAGAACGGTCTTCCAAGCTCATTTCTTGAAGCTCTTGGAATGATTTAACCTTCTGAAAATAGGATAAACAATGGCACCGCTTAACAAGACGAAAAACGATTAAACTGAAATGGTCGCTTGTATGTTTCTTTCAAACAGACATGTAAGTAAAGCGACAATTGGAGAGCAGAAGATGTTCTCAAAAAATTTGAGCGAGTAAAGCACATGATATGTTATTGCAAGTAACTAAAGATAATTCAGCACTTGACAAATTTGATAGTATTAATATACCTTCCGTGCTATCTTCTTAACGACAGCGTCACTGAAATGAGGGAGCTGCAAGAAAGGCGAAATTCCTTCTGACGAGACTCCAGAAGACTTCCTTGCACTAAGGGGAACAGCCTGCGATTTTCAAATTTAGTTAATCTTCCTCAAGAACAACCTTACGCCACTTCTTGAATTTCTATAGAAGTAAATTTGGAGAGGGATATGACATACAGAAATGAAAGCTCACACAAGATAAAAATTGAAAGTTATGTGGCGAGAGCAATTTAATACCTGAACAATGCATTGAGATAGCTCAACTACGCCGACTGCAGGTCTCAGCCATCCATGCCCTTGGACAGTTCGTGGTAGAACCGCCATCTGCAGGAAACAATGTTATAATAGAGGTGTGGTTACGAAAAACACTATTATTAACAGTGTAATAAAAAATTCAAAATCTACACGAGGAAGATAATCCAATAAAAGATTGAATGAGCTAGCTGGTCCCTTCCCTAGTGGAAAATGATCTGTTCTCAAATAAGGGCTAGGACTTTCAGGTCATTGACTTATAATGGTCCTTCTATCATACACTTTACTATTAAAATAGAGTATAGACCTTTAATAGTTCTTCAAGGAGGCGAGGTGCAAGCTCTAGAACACGTCTGAAATCACCCTGCAGGGCTGGAGACAAGAGCGCTGATTCACGAGTTAACTGGGCCTGTATCAACAGCTCCGTCTATACACAAAAATGAGAAGGTTAGTATTTCTGATAATTAATATTTAGCGTTAAAGTTGCTTATTTCAAAATATCACCTTCACTATAGCAGGATGCTGCTTCCAAAACTTGGCTTGCTCTTGCTTCATGTTCTTCAGGTCCAGATTTAGCTCACTCCTGACAGACATAAAGAGCTTCTGCAGAGGTTCATCATCAGTTCTACGAACTGGAATCTCCATGTACTCAGCCGCCTTTGTAAAAACTTCCATAACTTTGCTGAACAATGAAGATTTTCCAACATGTCATAAAAACAAACGGAAACACAGCCTATTTTCATGCACCTATAGCATCACTCGAAAGTACATGTGTATAAGTGAATATACCTTGGGGCCAAAGAGGGTTTCATTAGATAATAATATGCGGAAAGAGTTTGATGCATAACATAGTTCCCGGTATACTTTGATGACCTCGAGAGATATATAACAGCAATCACAAGGGGCAAGAGAATACAAACACCAACTATCCACAGCAATAGTATGCCACCGGATGATCCATCTATGTCAAGGAGAAATTGAGGAAGAGCAATGCCCATTTGAAAGCCCTGTATCACATTACAATATATAAGTTTCACTAGGCTTGACAATGAGATGGGATCGCAGGAAAATGCAATATATCTATACCTGTCTGCCATCTGGATGACCATACTTCTCAAAGTTTTCACGGGATACTGGATCAGTCAAAGCCTGGTATGCTTTAGAAATAGACTCCACAAAATACTTGTTGGCCTCTGAGGAGTTCAATACACAGAAAAATGTGTCAATAGCTGCAACCATAATTCCATAATAATTAAAAGGGAAGAAATATCAACGAGAAGACAAAAAAGCATTATGACCTGGATCCGGATTTTTATCAGGATGGTATTGAATCGACAGCCTTCTATATGCTTTCTTTATTTCGGAATCTGAAACTCCAGGTTCCAATCCAAGTATACTGAATGGGTCAAAAACTTGACTCTGTACTACCACCCAATAAAGTAAAAAGCAAGTACAAATTGTTAATACAAGTGTTACATCCAAGTTAGAAAAATCTCGAGCACATGCAATGAGATCAAGGTAACAGAATAATCTGGATTTGAGAAAGCATTTGAGGAAAATATTACCTCACGGCTCATGTTGTTAGTGTAGTAAATCAAGAAAATCATCACAATCCATAGTAGCACAAGTGTCAAGTTGCTCCATGTAGAGAAGTTAGAGATCTTCAGAGAAGATATCAACAAGTTAAGAGGTTTCGAACAAGCAGTGAAACTATAGAAACATCGACTATCAATATTGACTAAATTCAGTGGGAACTTACTTTTTTAAATAAGGATCTCTTATATTTCCCTGAGCGGTCGCACTCGAGACACTGACAATGAATGCTCCTTTGTTTCTTCGAGACAGCACGGCTTAACTTCACCATGGTATAAGGCACCAAAGGAATTGCCATAATCGTCAGAATGAAAATGGGAAACAATGCGCTATTCTCTTCTGACGCCGCCATCTTTGGACCCTTTTTAGTCGAAGAGTCCTAATCAGGGATCCTGCAGGAAAGTTGTGTTATAATCTGCCATCTAAAGCTAAAGGAATTGAAGGAGATGAAAAAAATAAAAAATTAATATCCTGCGAGTATATGAGGGCTGGATCTGAGGTGTGCAAACGGTGGTTTGCAAAAGGCCACTGAAATTAGGGTTTCTACGTCACGGCGATCAAGTCGAAGACAGAATAAGAATCCGACTAATCTAGGTAAGGTTTCTACAGTATAACGGGAACAATGAGGTCTATCAACTCCTCCGTTTGAGATGGACACAAACCTTAGAAACGTGGGAAAAAAGGTAAAGTTAACAAATTACAAACGAAACGACGGGAAGGAAGCAAAAGCAATTAGTGGTCTAAGATCAAATCGGAGAAGCTTAGAGAGGGCAAAATGAAGAAGCTTAGCAGAGGGCAAATCGAAGAAGTTTACCTGATAGGATCAAATCGGCAGGAGGGGGGGGGGAGCTTAAGAGAGAGAGAGAGAGATGGCGCTGCAGATCGGGAAAGAGCAAAAACAAACGGCGTTGCAGATTTTTCCTTCTCTTCTGATTGGTGAGGAGCTCTCACTAGCTCTTCATTATACCTTCCTCCCTTTTAATCCCCTTTATAATATGGAGTATTCCTTTTTCTCTCTTTATTTTTCACTGCCAACTTATTTGTAAAAAAAAAAACACAAATTTTGTCATAAAAACAAAAAAACAAACACATTTTGCCGGAAAACCATGATCGATCAAAAAAAAAGTAGAATATTGTGTAAGTTTTGCTTTTCCGGTCGCATGGGTGATCGATTAAGACCTTCATCCGAAATTTCAACTCTTACTTTAAACACATACAACTTTTGTGATTTCCAAAAGTTTCATAAAATTTCACACCGAATACGAGAACCAAACATATTAAGTATCTAGAATCACACCAATTTCTAAATGTTATGTTCCCTGTTCAATTTACACATAAAACACGTTTAAACATTCTTAATCGACCAATAATTAAATTTTTAGTCTAAACTAAACTAAGCTAATCTGATCCAAAATCCAACTCAGTCCAAATATATAAAATTATTCAAGTTAGATGAAAACAAACTCGGCAAATTCTTTAGACGGCATCAATATTGATGAACAATCCTATCAATAGCAACTTCTATTGCACTTTGATTCATCAGAAAGTCATTCTTTGATGAGACTTCTGATTGCCATATAGATGAATGATTAGCGAATCACCAGCAACAAAATCAAGTTTCGGTTATCTTTTGGTCTATCTTTTTAGATCATCATCAACAACTTCAAATTTTGCATCTTTTACACCAGTTGATACATATATAAATGTATATATTAAAAAGCAAAGTCATACAATCTTAGGTCAGTTTCCTTTAAACTTTCTCCATTCAAACTACCTCCAGATATGGATAAGATTTGATGTTTCTCAACTCCTTGAAACAGAATTTAATCAATTTAGTATTATCATCACCAGTAGTTCTTTTCACTGAAATTTTGTCTTGCATATTCTTAGGTAGCTCAAAATTTCTAATTTTTGAAATTTTGTCTTGCATCTTCTACCGTTAATTTGTTTTCAGCTGAGTGACAAATATCAGGAATATATCACTGAGCATTCCTAGTGAGACTTCAGGAAGTGGAGGATTGGTTGTACGAAGATGGGGAAGATGAGACTAAAGGTGTTTATGTTGCAAAACTCTAGGAGCTCAAAGAGGTACTATACATGATGGGTGTATATATTGTGTTTAAAGATTTTTTTTTTTTAATATATCATTTTAACAGAGCTTGGTGACTGGTGTGTAGGTGGGTGACCCTGTTGAAGAGCGTTACAAGGAGTCACTGGAAAGAGGGTCGGTCATTGACCAGCTTAGTTACTGTATAAACAGCTACAGAGAGGCAGCTGTGTCTAATGATCCCAAATTTGACCACATTGAATTGGCAGAGAAGCAGAAGGTAATAATTTGGCTCATCTCGATAGCAGAAAATACTAAGATTCTCGTGAGAAGAATTGTTGATGTGTTGTTGTGCAACAATGAAGGTTTTGAACAAGTGTGTGGAAGCAGAAGCATGGCTACGGGAGAAGAAGCAACAGCAGGACACGCTTCCCAAGTATGCCACGCCGGCTCTCTTGTCAGCTGACGTTACAAGCAAGGCGGAGGCATTGGACAAGTAAGCAAAGCTTCGCATTTGTTTAGATATGCTTATATAGTTGACTGAACCAGCTTTGGATGTTTTGCAGGTTTTGCAGGCCTGTCATGACCAAACCAAAGCCGGCCGCTAAAGTGGACGCACCACAAGCCAAGGGAGGTGAGCCGGGGGATGAGGGCAAGAGTGAGCCACAGCCACCAGCCTCCGGCGAACCAATGGAGACAGTGAATCCCACCCAAGGTAACGCCTAAACTAACCGAGAGAGAGAGAGAGATGGTGTTGTATCGATTTTGTTTTTTGACCTTTTTAGTAACGTAGTGGAACCTCCTATTATTTCCCGAAAGATCCTCTATATTTAGTTCTTCCTTTAGGAAGTATCTTTTTATTATTCCTTCTGGTGTCGTTTCAATTTCAAAGTCTTGTTTTGTTTTCTCATCTATAATTGTTATTGAATGTAATGTCGTTTTGGTTGTGTCTGTTAGTTGTTACATGTTTCTGAACTGTTGTATTTGACAGCAAATGAAATGGAACTTTATCATACAATGGAGTGTTAGTGTACATATTTGATCTCCCAAAGCTCAACATCCTCTCCTCTCTCATAACCTTTGGTGTACTGAGGGATCTGTGTGACGTCGATGCGCTTGCCCACAAAACTCCTCTCCTCTTGCTCACCTGTTCCATACCACTTTTTTATTAATCATCTCTTAACTTTAACATTGGAAGCACAAAGGGCGCACGTCTTACAAACTCCATCTTCTTTGATGTGGCTTCTGAAGCATGTGTAGCCATTGGCAACAACTTTGAGATCATCCAAGCTGAACTTGTATCTTTTCTCCAATCCCAAATATAGCACCTGCCATTTACAGTTGTATCTCTCTCTATTTATAAATATCGATATCGTTACCTTTAAGCCTTAAAAGTGAACAAGCACAGGGCCTTCCAACTATTACCTTCTCACATCCGAATGACATCACTCTCTTTAACATGCTAAACAACGCAATGGTTAGATCATCGCTGTAAATCACATCTGCTGCAAAAATGAAGCTTGCCCTTTTGACTTGTTCAAAGTCCTGCGAGCTCCAACAATACCTGAACATAACTCAGGAGGCGCAGCTAATGTGAAGGGATCACACGTCATAATGTATATCAAATGCAGGGCATAAGAACATGATTCATTACTTTTTTGGATCTCTGCAGTAACCATGGCTGTCTTCAACAGGCCATTCGCTCATCCAGTTGAGCTCACGAACATTTACCACAGCTTGAGGGTTAAACAAGGATGAATTCATTTCCACGTTCTGAACACAGTTGCCAAGAATTTCGTCTCCATGATCTATTGTAGTCAGAGAAGGAAGAATAAAACAGAAAAGCCTCAAACTACCTACAGTCTGAAAAAAAAGAATGAAGTATGTGAAGAGATCTGTGATGAAGCTTGCACCAGTAAGGAAAACTGCCTCGGCTACTTGTGCAAGCAATATACCCAGCAGCCCTAGAAAAGGGGAAAACAAACCAAGATAAGACATCCACTGAAGAGGCATTTGGTCAACTGCTTCAAGGGGCTTAAGTGTGTAAGAGTAAATAAAAACCTGTTCCAGCACCGAGTTCCAGGCACACAATGCCATTGAGTTGAGATGATGTGCAGATCTTATGCAATACAAAATCTGATAAGACCAGTTCTGCTTTCCACACCTGGAAAGGCAGCGGTAGTCACAAGCAGCATGGATTGCACAAGAAAGAACCAAGAGATGATTTTACCTGCAGACCAACATCAGGGAGCGTTGATGTGATACAATGCTGAATGGTGACAGTAAACGAGTGAGCGGATGGGGCTGTAGACCAAAAGGTAAGTTAGAACCAGCCAAGGAAATTCAGAGGTTTCTACATTAGTCATGAGATGGACAACGCTTACTAGTTCGCCTAGGAAGAACAAGGTCACCATCTTTATCTACACTAATACAATGATCATTCGAGGGACCTGAACAGTCTTCAACTTCTTGGAACATAAAAAAAACAAAAAAAGGAAGAATGGAACATAAGCAATTAGTTAGAGAGCTTGAGAGGATAGAAGAAAGAGGTACCGAGTGGAAAGGAGAAGGTGAAGCGGGAAAGAAAGGGTCCGTTAGTGGCGGGTGGGCAGCCGAGATGGATCTCGCTCATCACATGAATCTCTGAATCCTCCATAGGCTCCATTGCCAAGTTAGGGTTCTTCTTGTTCACTGCGGATCAAAGAAGATGGTTGTGGGAAGAAAGTGGAATTCGTCGGTTCTTTTAGGGTTCTTCGTGCATATCGATATCGAACGGGGGGATATTAACAAGTTTTTAAACAAAAGGGTTAAAAATAAAAAATAAAATAAAATGGCGGCCTTATAAGGTTTACAAAGAACACAGCAGACTACAATTTCGATTTCTAATCACAATCCAATAGTAAGAAGAAGACGAAGACGAAGACGAATGCGATCGATCAGTTTCGTGTGAGAGCATCTACGCGAGCCGCGACCTCATCAAAATCTAGGACGTTGGAGGGCTTAGGCTGCCACGACGCTGTTCGACGACTCATCCTCCGAATCCCCTCTACGCCTGCTTTCTCCATCGACTCCGATCTCATGTTCTTACTACTACTCACCGAATCTTCAGCAGGCCCATCTGGGGGCGGGTTCGCCAATCGTCGTCTCACTGATCTCGGCTTCGGTCTTCCCGCACTCGGCGAATCTGTTTGAGATACGAACACCATTGAAATTATTACTGATAGTGCTTTGCTTGCAAAATATGAGGATATATAGTATTCTCTCTCTATTCTGGGTTTTACTCACCAGTGTCGTCGGCCATGAGATTAGATTTGGTCATCTTCTCCGGGAGGCTTTCCTGTTTCTCGATTTTGGGTTTGTTGTTGTAAGGCGCAGGCATGATGAATCTGTAGTAGAAAGGTTTGCTTTCGGGATCCTCCTCCGGGCCAGATACACAACTCTCGCTTGTACTCATGGAGTCCTCTTCGCTTCTTCTGTTCCTGGACTTGCTATTGTCATCCAAAGAGTATTTTCTGCCATGAATCCAAAGGCTGCTTCTGTTTTTAAGACTATTGGACTTGTCTTGGTTTGTCGGTTCTTGAGAATGGAGACTCACATGATGAGGTGATGGTGGTGTGTAGAGCCTCTGCTCTAATGACTTGGAATCCCATTTGATGGAGAATTCTCTGGCGATCTCCCGGAGTAGCTCGAGCTTCATTTCCTTTGACGGGGGCTCCGCTTTGAATCTCTCTACAAACTGCATGCAGATTCCGATGAGAGTCACTCAGCAACAAACTAGTGATTATGAGAGAGCAGCAGGGTAGAGAATGTAATACCTCAGGATTCACAAAACGTTCAAGTGAAGTCCCGTATCTGTCAGCAAACAAAGACCTGAGATCGCGAAGCTCAGGCACTTCAGAAACTCTAGCGGCCGCATACACAAGAGAGGAGATGGCCTCGCGACACTCATCAGGGCATTTACTGTAGCACCAGTACTTTTACATGAACTAATCCCAATTGCAAACAGGCAGAAGAGGACACTTTGATTTGTTTACCTGGATTTCTGTAAGAGAGATACATTGGATGCGACACAGACGCAGAATTGCTCCAACAACTCATAACAGGACAACCTCCTTTTCTCCTCAATAAGCCCTTCTGCCTGTCACACACACACACATACATATGATCATGTGACAACCCGAGATGATTTTTCTGGGTTGCTTTAGAAATAATTCACTTTGTTATAACCAGCTGGTGACAGCATTATTTAAATGACATGTTTCTTTCTTTTCTTTTTTTTTTTTCCCATTGCATCCACATATGTATACCATACCAGAATAGAACGATTTAACCAAAACATCTTTGACCCTTTTTTGGTTTTAGAAAAAGAAAATTGTTTCATTTTCTTAAGATATGTATTTTGTGAGGATGTTCGCTTCATTCACGTTCGGAGAACCAATCAGATCCCCCCGTGACAGGGCATGGATTACGCATTCAGGATTACTTGTTGATTAATCAGCGACATAAGCAAAACATAGAGAAACTAATCAAAATAAAAGTTACCCTTCCGTATGCATTGTAATCGAGGCTGTTCTTGAGAAGATCAACAATGTCCTTCTTCAAATATTTGCAAACAGAGTTTTTCTTCCTCTTCACCGTCTCTACTCTTGTTTTCGTTATCTTGACCAACGATTTGCTGAGACAATTAAATGATGATGAATGGGATCAACATACACAAAAACAAGACCTAACGAATACAAGAAAAGAAAAAGACTTACCATTTCGTATAGAATTTGGGTTTAAACAGACCATCAAACATTTTGCGTTTTGAAAATTAACGGAGAGAGATGAGATTCTTCTTCTTGGTTTATTTATTATTTTTTGTTTTGGTTATCTCTCTCTCTTTCGTGCAAGAGAAAGAGAGAGATAGAGATAAGAAATGTCGTCCTTTTGGGAAAGATGGCGTATTCAGGGAAGGGAAGGAAGGCTTTATATATAGATTAAAAAAAAAAAAAAAAGAGAGAGAGGCAACGATAAGAATGAAAAAGAAACGACCTTTCTCTTGGTTGGGTCTACATGAGATCTCAAGAAACGGACTTGTTTCTCGCAATAAAAAAACCAAGCAACCTGTGTCTCCGCTTTAACCGATCTCTCTCTCTCTCTCTCTCTCTCTCTCTCTCGATAAATATATATATGTGCCTGAGTGTATAGGCAGGCCAGCATAGACAAGGGAGAGAGATAGCAAAAGGATGCTGTAAAGGGCAAAATCGCGCGCGCTTCTGGGAGAGCTGGAATTACTAAAACAGGCCTAGTGGAGTTTCGAAGAGTAGGCAGTTCACCAGGGTTAGTTTTGGAATTCAACACTCTTTTCTCCATTATTTGTTGCTATTATCTTTACCCAATATGTCCAAGCCTGTAATCACAAATCCAATGAAAACATTATATAAGCTTCAAATATTTGATTACCATAACAACATGTCATCTCTTTTCTTTCTTGAGCCAAAAGAAACAAATATGTCATCTCTTTTTTCGGATAACCCAATTACGATTTATATCGATTGGGCCCTTACTATGATTAAGCCCATTTGATCGCGCTTTTGTTACACGTTACCACTTGATATAAAATAGTTATCAATGTTTCTTTAGACAATATTATACAAAATCCGATATTTTTGTTGGCGTGAATGCAGCATGATGTGGCCAACAGAAAGACGAGGACAAAGTGAGTTCTCACACGGTTGTGCTTTAGGTGCGGGTTTCTAGTCTTCAAGTTAAAGAGTTGTGTACGAGTGTTTGAAGAAAATAAGACCATCAGCAATGGTGAGACTTTAAGAGTTTCATATGATTAAAAATAAATAAAAAATAAAAATAAAATACAAAAGTTGAGATTTAGGAGTGAGAGTCTCATTAGAATAAAATTTTTGAAACGTCTACAATTTCTTTTTTTCTCTTCATCATTTCTCTTCTCTCTCTCCTCTTTTTTTCTTTTTAATAAAATAATAATATAATTAATAATATAATAATATTTATGAGACTCACTCAAATCTCACCATGGTCTAATATAGTTGGATATGGTTCCTAATGGATCATGATGTGAATATGTAGGAACACTTCAGCATAAAAAAAACTGGACAAGACAGACCCTTAAAGAAGTGAGAGCAAAGGCGTCACAGTCACAGAAGGGATCATTTGGAGGAAGTGAGATCCTCCTGAATTGGATTTGGTATCTTTATAAAAGAAAATACATAAGAGTTTGTCAAAAATCTAATTATTATCATACTACTAATCTACCTATTAAAAGATAAATATAAATTTTATTTATAAATTATCCAACAAGTCTTTTTCTCTCTATTCAAATTTCGCTTTCTTTATATCTATATGAAAAAAGAGTTACAGATGTTTGTATACTCCACGTTTCTTCTTCTTGTGACTCTTTGCCTTTATTTAGAATAATTATGTGATGATATTGGATTACGTGCACTTGTACCTTTTAACTTTGTTTGGCTCGTCGAAAATCTAGTCTTTCTTAAATAAATAAAAACGTTTATTTGATTTTTCCCAAATCAATAATTAAAGAAGTGGATCACTAGATTAGTTGAATCATTAGGCATGTGGAGTGAGAATTTAGATGGATTTAATTTGACTAATTTAATTGGAACACGATTGTGTTTTAGCGTATCATTAACAAAGTGTATTCTTTTTAAATATTGAACGTGAGATAGTTTTAATATAAAGAGAGGAAACGAGGAAGGAGATCATATATGAAAAGGACGGTGCTTCTCAGTCTCAATCATCCTTCATTCCTTCCTTTTTTTTTTTAACATATTCTCTTCTCGATATCGATTTCATTGAGATGGATTTCTGGCCAGAGTTTATGGCGAGCACCTGGGGAAGGGAATTCGTCGCCGGTGGATTCGGAGGCGTCGCCGGTATTATTTCCGGATACCCCTTGGACACGCTGAGGATTCGTCAGCAACAGAGCTCGAAATCCGGATCCGCCTTCGCCATTCTCCGGCGGATGCTCGCCGTTGAGGGTCCAACGTCGCTCTATAGAGGCATGGCTGCACCGTTGGCCTCCGTCACTTTTCAGGTGCTTATTTCACAGATAGAATCATTTCACCTTTTCGATTAAAGGATCTCATGATTCATGGATATTCTTTAGTTTTTAAAAAATTTTTTTTTTTTATTTTTTATTTTGCCAGAATGCTATGGTATTCCAGATATATGCCATACTCTCTCGCTCTTTTGATTCCTCTGTTCCTCTGGAAGAGCCTCCTTCCTACAGAGGCGTTGCTCTTGGAGGGGTCGGCACTGGCGCTGTGCAGAGTCTCTTGCTTAGCCCCGTGGAGCTCATCAAGGTTCGTCTTCAGCTGCAGCAGAGCAAGAGCGGCCCCATCAGCTTGGCTAAGACCATCCTCAGGAGAGATGGGCTTAAAGGGATATACAAAGGGCTCACCATTACGGTGCTCAGAGATGCTCCAGCTCACGGCCTCTACTTCTGGACATACGAGTACGTACGAGAAAGGCTCCATCCCGGCTGCAGAAAGAGTGGAGAAGAAACCCTCAGGACCATGCTGGTGGCTGGTGGCCTGGCTGGTGTGGCGAGCTGGGTCGCTTGCTATCCTCTTGATGTCGTCAAGACCAGGCTGCAACAAGGAGATCATGGTGATTACGAGGGCATCGCCGATTGTTTTCGCAAGAGCATCACACAGGAAGGCTATGGGGTTCTCTGGCGTGGCCTCGGGACTGCAGTCGCCAGGGCCTTTGTCGTCAACGGTACTATTTTTGCTGCTTATGAGGTTGCCTTGAGGTGTTTATTCACTCAATTGCCCAAGAAGACTCATAAGTTGCAGCCTCAAGATTCACAAAGAGTGAGTGACTGTAGTTAATATCATTCGGACATAACGTAGTTTGAGTTGGGATTTGGATTACATGGTCGAACAAATCTGACTCGCTTTATGGATCAGGCAGAAAACTCGTCTTTGCTAAATAGTTGAGCACATACACGCTAGAAAACCGATTACAATCACAAAGAAAACAGATGAAATGAAAATTCTTTTGCTATATGCTTTTCTCTTTCCTCTTGTTTGCTATTGGTACCCAAAATGGGAGTGCCCAAGATTTCCTCCAACATGTTCTCTCATAGATGCTTCATTCTTTTAGACACGGCCACTTCTACTGATTGGTTACTTTTAGGATGACATTTCACCATTTTTTTGTTTAAAGAATTGGTGCAACAGCCTGTGAACGTCTCCGTAGCCTTTGGTGGAATAAATAAGCCGATCTTTGATCCACTTTGGGAGCTTGCTGGATGGATGAGATGTTCTTTTGGAAGGATCATTAGCGTATCGAGCATCTACCAGCAAAATGGCTGCATAGTCCTTTGCGTGCCTGATTGCCCTACCTGAAAAGCAAGCAGGGAAGAACATTTAACATTTTGTTCTCAGTCCAATCATGAATAATTAAAACACTAACTGATACTTGGAACCACAGAACTCACCGATTGATTGGTTAACAGCTTTCATACACAGATTCTCATAGTACTCTTTTCCTCTCCGTTTGCAGCTCTTTAATACTCCAAACCCTGCTTGAACATCTCCACTGTAGTAAGAGTCGTCAACCAAAGTCAGACAAGGTTTTGACGGTTCCGAATCTCCAAGACCTTCTATCTGCTTTATTCTCTCTAACAGCTCAATGTCAGACGGGCTGGGATACGGCAGACCAACCATCACAACACACCGACACATGCCGTCGCTGAAGTTGATTCCTTCTGACACCTTCCCACCAACCACAGCTAGCATTATTGCCCCTCTTTCGCTTTCTATTGCTTCCTTGTAATCTCTGAGAACAGCTTCTACTTCAGTGTTTCTTCTGGGTTCTCTGAACACACGCTTCTTCTTCTTTATTCTTCCAAGTATCCCTGAGTTACTCCACGCTGTGTGCACCTGTGTTTCATACTCAAAGGAGGAGAAGAAGACGATAACTCCATCAGGAACCACTGCCACAAGGTTACACATCAATAGTCCCAACTCCTGTATCTGCCAACCATTCCCAAAAAGTCAAAAACACAAGTTACTCTCAATACTCTTTCTAAAACTAATTAATGTTAGAGGAATAAAACAAGCTAGAAACCGAGTGCCATTCGGATCACTCACCATTCCTGTTGAGCTTCTTGAACTGTGGCTAAAGTCAAAAGACTGACCAGACGGACCATGTGAAACTGCGATTGGCATTATACTCTCAGGGGGAACAATGTGACTACATGAAAAGAACTGCAGCTTATTTGATGGTAGCCATGGAAAGAGTCGTTCCCTTGTCTCTTCTATAGGTTGAAGAGTCCCACCGGCCAATATGACAGCATGAGCTTCATCCACCACCTACAAATTGGTTTATTTTTACATCGTTGAATTCCCGAAACACTAAAACTCATAAATAAAGGAAGACATTTATGCAAGGGCTAACCTCCGAAAATAACTTCGCTCCAGTGAGCATGACATATTTAATGTACCCTTGTTGGCCAGAGTTAGGCGCACTCATCTTTGAGATTATGATCCGCCCATCACCATTGTTATGAGTGAGTGCCACCAACATATCAGAAAAAGCTCTAAAACTTGTTAGCTTGCTCATTTCCTCTTGGGCCGCTGAATCTTTCTGCAACATAGCAACTCTCTCTCCATATCCACTCACCTGGGCACAAAGTTGACTATCGAAGGTGAGAAAAGGGAAAGGTCCATGAGAGAAGAGTCGTCCAAGCGAAATATTAAGGACCACTTCACCTTATGAATGATATTGCTTTCCTTTATATAGGCGAGTAACTTGACCAAATTGATATTGTCTATATTCAGAGAGAATAAAAAGTCATATATTGCCATCGAGCAATCTCCACAAGGCTTGCTTTTAGAGGGATTTCCTGTATCAAGCCCATTATTTACGCTGTTGAGATTCGTGTCACTGTTGGCAAGAGGTTTGAGGAGAGCTCGGATGAGAATCAACACAGTTTGAATATATCTACGGTTTCCAGCTCCCAAGAGATTCTGGAATCTTCCCAGATAGTTCTCTATGCTGCTATGTACATCCTCCAACTGGAATACAAATCGATTAAAAACCTTGACTCCACACTGTGTGTCACTTATCATCTAAATTCCATGTACTGAAGTATCAGCACATCAGCTACAACAAAATCCTATTCATACAGCAAGTTGCGCATGGCCTGACAAAGAAGATTGACTAGCAATGCAAAAGTGCATCAAAACCACATGTCTTTTAAAAGTAGATGAAACTGACAGTTTACCTGTGACACTGTTATTTTTGCGTCATGCATACTGAGAAGAGTGTCAGCCAAATTGTGAGCCTCGTCTATGATGACAACATTGTTTTTCAAGTTTAGGCCAAGAGATTCTCGTGAAGACTTTGACAGAAGAGACTGATATGGAAGAATTATAAGATCAGCTGCAGGGGCCATTCTTCTAGAACCATAGTATGGACAAGTTCTCATTTCTCGACCAATCTGAACAAGATCCTCAATGTCCATGGCTTCTTGTTGGAAAATCTTAGCCTTGAATTCTCTCTGTAGTGTATGTTTTCTAAGCATTGGGCATCTGCAAGATGCGTTGGTTCTTGCTCCCCGTACGTTTGTACCTAAATTCTGAAATGTTCAAGCTTCCATTAGTTGGCAAAAAAGTTTCTTTCATTCCTTTATGCTAGAAGCCTCGATTAAGAACTCAGAGGCTACCAAGATAGAGCACTCTTATACAGATAAATCCATTAACCACGATGATAATGTGTACCTTCTTTTTAGAGACTTGCGATTTCTTCTTCTTTTGCAAATCCAAGCACCTCTCGTTGATTCGGGCCACATTCCCAAGCTTGAGAACATCTGTTACATGACCTCTGTAACGGTGAGTATCAGGCACACACAATTAAAAAAAAAAACAGAAAGAATGATAAATGGTGGGACACCTTCATTTATGCACATGTTCACTCGCGAGCCTAGACATACAACTTTGATATTTTGGGCAAACACAGTCTTCCTCAACTCCTTGACAAATTGCGAGAGCTGCGAATGTGTTCGGCTGCAATAGAAAACCTTGAGTCCTTCTCGGTCATCCGAGCACTCCTTGTCATCTTCTTCATCCTCTGATGAGCTGTCAAAACCTCCCACGGGTTTTCTCTTTGAAGATGAATCCTCTTCGCTTTCGTATTCGTCCAACAAAAATTCTTGATCGTTTAAGTCAGCCTCCCCTTGGTTGCTTGCATCAAAATCTCCTCCCGAGAAAACGTCGGGAACTCTTTCCTTGGCATGTTTCCTGAGCCGAAAAGGGGGTTTGCTGTTTTTGAAGGTCTTGTCATTATTGACAGTAAAATTTCTAATCCAATCGGGCTCGTCGTCGTAGGAAAAATCTTCACTATCAACCTTGTCGGATCCTGATTTTCCTTTCTCCTTACGGTCAGACAGCCACTGTAGAACACTGCAGATAATGCTTAGAGATTTTCCAGTCCCTGACATGACATTCACAAATCAAACCCTAAGAGTATACTAGTGTGGTAAGCTGGTCCAATGCGTCCGATTTTATTCACAGAAAACCAGAAATTAGCGTACCAGTTGGGCTTTCGAGCATGGAAACGCCTCCCTTGTCCAGAAAATGATAGAGCGCATTCATGAAATCGATTTGGATCGAGTATGGCTTGTACGGAAACGCCGAGAATTCTTGTTTTTCCGTCACCTCCATAGTTGAGTGAAAAAAGGGAACTCCGTCCTCCTTCCAATTTGCCGCCGAGTTCTAGGAAGATGAGGCTGTTTGGAGCGGGGCTAAGAATAACGTTATTTCAAGCAGGCCCATCAATACCTAGCCCAGTTGGTCCGATGGAAACAAGAATAAGCCCATTATTTTGGATGGGCCTATCAGAGTTGGACCTGTCTATCAAATAAAACCCAACCCTTCTATATATTGTGTCGTCTTCAATAACCTTCTTTCACCCTTCCTCTCAACTCGCTCTTCAATTCCTGCTGCTATGGCCTCCTTCGACGAAGAAACCGCCAACAAGTTGCTTAACCAGGTCTGATTTTCTCTATTGTTCGTCTCTAATTTCAACATTATTTTTCCTCAACAAATTGTGTTTCTATGTTTGTTAAAGGTGGAGTTCTACTTCAGTGATAGTAATCTACCCAGAGACGGTTTCCTCAGCAAGGAAGTCACCAAGAGCAAAGATGGTCGTATCCTGTTATAAAGGCTACAGATTCTCATGCGTAAACTGTTTTTTTTTTTTAAGCAAGTTTCTCCTTGATCGTCATTCATACCGAAACTAGTGGTTAGTCTTCCTCTGGTTTGTTCCTTTTCTCGTATGAGGAATCTCCTTGGCCTCGGTAACATCAAACGCGAAGACATCCCTAAGAGAATCGTGGAGGGAGTAGCTAATCTCTTGCGGACATCTGATTTTCTTAAAGTTTCGGGCGATGGTACTACTCTTTGTTTCCCTTAGTTTTGTCTTATCTGCCTATGTATTATGATTTGATGAGATAACTCTCCTTGTTAAACCAAAAACTAAGGGCAACGGATCGGTAGAGGAACAAAACTCTCCAAGCCGGAGGAGGTGCTTAAGCAAGTCCACAGAAGAACCATTGCAGCATCGCCTTTTGAGTACAACATAAAGATGGAGGATGTGGCATCTTTCTTCTCCCAATATGCTAAGGTTCTTCTTCATATGCCGCTTATGATGTCCAGACTAGCTTCTTGAAATTCTTGTTCATTGCTCGTTTGTTTTGAGTTGTTCAGGTGAACAGTGTAAGGCTACCTCACCACATCGGAGATAAGCGACACTTTTGTGGCACTGCTTTGGTTGAATTCTCGTCTGAACAAGACACTGAAGATATTTTGAGGCAGAGCTTGGCCTATTCCGGCGCTGATCTAGTATTGATACCAAAGTAAGGAAGGGTGGTTTGTTCCAAACATGAATCATGAATTGCAGTTTGGCATGACCTGACTGTTTCTGTTTGTTTTATAAATACAGGAGTGATTTTGACCGTCAAAGAGAGAATATGATCAAGAAATTCGGAAAACAAGGGTCAAGTCTTTCAGATGCCTCCCACAACGAGTCAGTCTGTTGTTTGTTTTTGTCTGATCAAAACGCTTCTTGATATATAAAAAAAGCAACTTGGCTCCTATGTTTCTGTTCATATATATATGATGCTACAGATTCCGCAGAGGTCAGCTTGTCAAATTTACATTGAAAAGAATAGCCAGTGGAGAAACAGTAGTCAATAAAGGTACTTTCTCGTTTCTTAAGACTTGATCTGTAAAAGATTATGAGCTTGCTCTCTAAGCAACTTGTCTAAGTTGCAGAAAAACCCAAGGATCTGGAAAATGAAATCAAAGGGAAGGAAGATAAGGCAGGCAGTGCTAAGAAAGTGGAAGGAAATGATAGAATGAAGGAGAGCGGAGAGACGGTCAACAACAACGCTGATCAAGTAGTCGTTCCCCCGTGGGAAAACTGTGATTCTGTTGGCTCTGAGGTTCTCAGGGATGTTTTGCAAAGATTTGGCAGCGTTAAGGTAATACTTGCAAACTTTTTCCAACCTTCTAACATCCCCTACAAAGTGAGTGATTGTTGAGCTATTATTCTTTTTCTGTGCTTTTTGCAGCACATAGAATACTCTGTTGGATTGGAGTCGGGTTATGTTTGTTTTATAGATTCAGAAACAGCTATGAAAGCCCGTGCTGCGGTGGAGCTTGTTGGAGGTTTAGTTGTAAAGAATAGATTCTCAGTTGCCTTAGAAGCAGTATATGGTAAGGTGGCAATTCCCTTTTGTTAGTTATTTAAAATGGAGTTAAACCGTATAAACGTTGGAAATGAGTAGTATACACTAATGCCTTAAGGGAATATGGAGAGAGAGGTGTGGAAAAGACTATCATCAGCTGAGCGGGAAGGAGGAGGGTATGACATCAAGCCAAAACCTTTTTGTCTTTTCATTACAGGGAATTATAGACTTGGGACTTGGCTTTGTTCAGCACTCATTTAGTCACATGGTGTACACATTGGTTGTTTATCAGCCTAACTTCAAGATTCTTTGTTTATGTGCATCAGGGAAGTAGAAGATGACAAAAAGGAGAAAATCAAAGGCATGCAGTCCTGATTCTCTACAGAACATATAATGCTTCGCTTGACAACATTAATGTCGTCTAAGAGTAGTTTGTTAGGTAATTGTTTTTGGGATGGGATGTTTAGCATATTTTCCTAAGCGTCACACTTGCATGCTATACTCCAATACTTTGAGAAAAGAAAGATAAGAGACATGAAACAGTTACTAGTGATTTTAAATTCATCCCTTATATACACATACCACAGTGCAACTTTAATTGGAAGAGAGATGACCCTTTTCATTATTAGTTTATCAACATAATAAAAGTAAAAAATCCCTTCAACTGACAAAAAATCACTCAGACCACTGGAGTCAGAAGTGATTTCCCAGCAAAATGCGCTTCCAAGTTACCCACCACGAGATCGGCCATGGCATTCCGTGTCTCCACAGTGCCACTCCCAACGTGAGGAAGCAGAACAACATTGTCAAGGCCAATGAGCTCCTCGGGCACGTGTGGCTCCTGCTCAAACACGTCCAGCGCAGCCCCACCAAGCCGGCCTTCTGTTAGAGCTTTCACTAGCTCTTGCTCATCAACATGTGGTCCACGCCCTATGTTTATCAGTACACCCTTTGCTCCTAACGCATCCATCACCTGCCGGTTCACAATGTGTCTGGTCTCGTCCGTCAATGAGCATGCCACCACGAGGATGTCTGAGTTTTGAGCAAGCTCAACCACCGTTGGATAATACTTGTAGCCTACATCAGGCTTCACTGTTCTCGAGTAGTAATTTACTGGGCAGCTGAAGCCTTCAGCCCTCTTTGCGATGGCAGTCCCAATTCTACCTAGACCGATGATGCCCACGGACTTTCCACTAAACTGGATCAATAAGAAAGGATCAGTTCTCCGTATGCAGAGTAAGAAGATGAAAGATAATGATATGAATTCTAAGACTAATAGCAGCGCTTAACATACTAATCTACAAGTGCATGTACATCACATCTGGGCCCTTGCATAAGGTAACTTCTGAGCTTTTATCAAGCATGTGTCCAACTAAGGATTATTAAAACACAAAATTCAACACAAGTGAACCTGTCACAAAAAGAAATCCAGGTCTCACAAGACATGTAAGACTATCTCACAGTTCAAATAAGCGACTGCGTGTTTACTATGCCAATCACTAAACAACATACAAAACAAATCAGAATAGAAAAATAAAGTCTAGTTATCCCTAACAATCATCAAATTCATTCTGATTTTTTTTTTCAAATTATGAGCAGTAGAGTATAACAGAGAAGTCAATAAGTGAAGAGTAGAGACCTTAGTAGTGAGTTGGAAATCACCATACTTCCATTTGCCGCTCCTCACATAGCGATCGCACTCACACAAGCGTCGGAGGAGAGCCAGGATAAGCCCAATCGCGAGATCTGCCACGTCTTCGGTGAGAACATCGGGAGTGTTGGTGACTCGGATCCCCTTTTCCTTGCATTTCCCCAAATCGATCTTGTCGAGGCCGACGCTGAAACTGGAGACAATCTCAAGCTTAGGCAGATCATTGATGAGCTGAGCGTCAGCGCCGGCGGAAGCATTTCCAACGACGGCGCGGATGGAGTTCCGATGAGTTTCCAGAAAGATGGATTTCTCCGGACAAGTCCAGAAGCGAAGAAGGTTGAAGCGCTTCTGAAGCTCGTTCTCGAGGTAGGAGGACATAGGGCACATCATAAGGACTCCGATTGATTCCATCTCTTGAGAGGCTCCCAGGCGCAGAGAAGTGAGTGGACGGTACAAGGTTGGCGAGAATGTGTCCCCTAATAAGAGAGGAAGAGAGATGGGCCAATATCATATGGGCTCATAATAGAAATGACCCACTACTTCAATGAGCCTCTATTTTTTGGATGTCAAAAAAAAGAGAGCGTTTCTTCATCATTTAATTACACAAGACACAAGTAATTAGACATTTCAAATTTATTGGACAACATTGCACGTTTGAAATTCATGAACCTAAAAAGAAGGCACTATATGTGTATGGGAAACGAAGCAGATTCCCCGTTGACCATGCATGTTTAGGGAATCCAGTGAAATGTTTGGGTAAAGTGAAGTAACCGCACAATCCAGAATGTTTTTTTTTTTAATTCAAACTGCTCTCTATCTCTAATTATCAAATCCTAATTAATCATTTAATAACAACATCTAACAGGTGTGGTCTAAAACATGCGCCCCACGTTCCCTCCTTCGAATCCATTGCCTTGCCCACAATTTTCTCTGCCAAAAATCAGTGTAACAATTAGCAATTCCCTTTATTGTTGTGCCGCTCAATTAGCTTAGCTTCTTGATAAATCCTCTTTTTCTCTCTTTTTCTTTTTCTGACGGGCAGATCGGAAAAGAGGCATTTTCATCCTCTCTTTTCCGATCTCCTCCCTAATTCTCTCGTGCGATCAGGAAACCAGGAATGGTACGTGCATCAGAGCAAGAGCAGGAAAGCTATAGGAGCAGGCTCTTCAATTTCAAATGGAGGAACAACGACAACAATGCAGGGAGACATTCCAAGGGCCTCAGCGTTGAAACCGGTTTAGATGAGCCTGCCACCGGATCTCAGGAGGTTGAACCTTTGACCATCATCCATCCTAACAAAGGCCCGCCACTTTCAAGATTGGCTGCGGATGAAGCAGCGCTCGCCGCCGCACAGGCTAGAGAGAAACAGCTTCTGGCAGGCATGTCTCTCTACTCTTTCTACATTAGACACTTGCAATCCCATATATATATATATCCTGCTTTCTTATCTAGCTGGCTTGCGATGATCACGTCAGACATGGAGCAGATGAAAGAGCGCTTCTCCAAGCTGCTGCTCGGAGAGGACAATTCCGGTGGAGGCAAAGGAGTTTCCTCTGCTCTCGCCCTCTCAAACGCAATCACAAACCTTGCAGGTAGGATTTTCTGGTTGGACCCTCTTGTCATACATTGACGACCCCACATCTGATAATCGTGTTCTTGGTAGCTTCCGTGTTCGGAGAGCAACGGCGTTTGGAGCCAATGCCTGCAGAGAGGAGAGCAAGATGGAGAAGAGAGATTGATTGGCTTCTCTCTGTGACCGACTACGTCGTTGAGTTTGCTCCATCTCAGCAAAAAAACAAAGATGGAACCAGTATGGAGGTTAGTTACCTGTCTCTTTCTCTCTCTCTCTGCCTGCTGCATTTCAATTGGTAACATCCCATATGATTTATTGGTCTAAATTAACAGATAATGACCACACGCCAACGTACTGACCTCCACATGAACATCCCCGCCTTGAAGAAACTGGACGCCATGCTCATCGTAAGACCTCTGTCTCCTTTGAGAGGCAATACACAGACCATATGATATGACTTCTTTTAAGTTGACCAATGTCACTCTTCAATTCAATTTAGAATCATAATCAAGTTTATTGGCAACAACAACAACAAAAGGATGCCTGATTTGGTTTTCTAATTTTTTTTTGCCCTTTCTATAGGATTGTCTAGAAAATTTCAAGGACCAAAGTGAGTTCAGCTATGTTTCAAAAGACTCGCCTGACTCGGACAATGCAAACGCTAAGAGGAATGACGATAAATGGTGGATTCCGACAGTCAAAGTTCCGCCAGATGGTCTATCAGAAGCTTCTAGAAGGTTCTTGCAGTACCAAAAAGATTGTGTAAACCAGGTTCTCAAGGCAGCCATGGCCATAAACGCGCAGGTATTGTTCGAGATGGAGATCCCCGAGAGCTACATCGACTCTCTCCCCAAGGTAAACACTACCATACCAATTGCTGATTTGAGTGTTGATGAATGGAGCAATTCACACTTGTTTATATAATGCAGAACGGGAGGGCGAGTCTCGGGGATCAGATGTACAGAAATATAACGGTGGACTTCTTCGACCCGGATCAGTTCCTGAGCTCCATGGACATGTCGTCGGAACACAAGATCTTAGACCTCAAAAACAGAATCGAGGCATCAATCATCATATGGAAACGCAAAATGGTTCACAAGGACAGCAAACCATCGGCCCCGTGGGCCTCCGGCGTCAGTCTCGAGAAGCGAGAGGTTTTCGAAGAGCGGGCTGAGACCATTTTGCTCATCCTCAAGCAAAGATACCCAGGGATTTCTCAGTCTTCCCTCGACATCAGCAAAATCCAGTTCAACAAGGTAACTCAATTGATCCAATTTGCATGATCCATTCGGGTTTTGGTTTTACTACTCCGATCTTACCTAGTTTTCACCACAGGACGTGGGTCAAGCGGTGCTGGAGAGCTACTCGAGAATTCTGGAAAGCTTAGCGTACACGGTACTGTCGAGAATCGATGACGTTCTAGAGGCAGACCGAACGGGGAACAAGAGGAGCACGCCAACGGAATCAGAGGACGAGACGCTGGTGGGAAGCATGACGCTGTCGGATTTCATGGGATGGGACTTCGATCAGGGGAACGGCGACTTGGAGTCTAAGAAGGATACGTCGGATGATCAAATGGTGAAGGAGAAGCTAAGCGTCGTCACCGCCAAGAAGACGTCATACCTCGAAACCCTAGGCGGCGTCAAGAGCCCGACGGCGCGGCATTGATCTGGGCTTGTTTCATAGTGGAGAAGAACATATTAGGGCAAAGGAGCCAAGAGAGAGGGTATTAGGATTCGAAACTAAAAGATGGGCTTTGTAATTTGCCTCCGATTCCTTCATTAAAAGCGGGCTTAAGATTAGGCCCATTTTTATTGTAAACCCATTTACCAAAGCGTACGCCCATATCAGATATATCTAATCTCCCTATACAATCATTTGTCTATCGCCTTATCTTATTCATCGTTTTCCAAATCGATCCCATAGAGGGGGATAACGATGGCGTCCCTAACCTCATCTCTGCAAGCTCTGAAGCTTTCGTCTCCATATGCCAATGGCTCCACTCCGCTCTCTACTCTCTCTAAGCCCAATTTCTTCCCAAAATCTCGAAGTCCCGCTTTAGTTCCGGTCATCAGAGCCATGAAAACGATGCAGGGGCGCGTGGTGTGCGCAACAAACGACAAGACTGTGGCGGTGGAGGTGGTCAGGCTGGCTCCACACCCCAAGTACAAGAGGCGCGTGAGGAAGAAGAAGAAGTACCAGGCGCATGACCCGGATAATCAGTTCAAGTTGGGAGACGTGGTGAGGCTGGAGAAGAGCAGACCCATCAGTAAGACTAAATCATTCGTGGCGCTTCCTCTCGTTACAAGGAGCAGCAGGAAACTGGAAGGCGGAGGCGAAGCTGGTAACGACCTTGGCATTCCCTTGGAATCTCAGTAGCCGGCGTAGAGGAGAATGCGCCTTACCTCACTGAGTGTTGGTTGTTTTGGTAAAGCTGTCTTTTTTCTTTGGTTCCGTTTAGGATGTACTTCTGTTTGTTGTGTATTGCGGACGAGTGTAATTCTTCTCTCTGTTTATGGAATGCATTTTATGTTTCTGCTTTCGTATACAAATTGCTTGGTGTCGTCAAGTTGTGGAATTTTAGTGGTGGGTACAGTGTGAATGATGGTAGCGCTGGTAAGGTCTTCGTTTCTGATCCAATTACTGTATCAAAATCAGCGATTGTGAACGGCGATATGCGTTTGGTTCATCTGATCCGACTTTTGTTTTGGTAAAAGTTATTGTGTCTTCGATTGGTCTGACGAGTCATATGCTACCGGGTTCTCTCAGTTTTCAATTTTCAATCGAGTATGATGCTCGTCATGCAGCAAAAAGTGTGTCGGATAATAGTATGATTGTAGAAGAGAGAGAGAGAGAGAGAGAGAGAGAGAGAGAGAGAGAGAGAGAGAGAGAGGGAGTGTGTTTTGTTTTTGTACAAAACTTAATGCACTGCTATACATTATATATACTTATATAGGTAACAGCATCTCCATAAGAGTGACACCTGCTGTGAGTTGTCATCAACAATCTTCGATTTGCAGGCTTCTCTTAATGTTGTGCAGCGTGACAGAGACTAGGTTTGTGACGGATTCCACGGACTCCATATTCAGCTTTGCTGCAGGAGATGGGTTGATGAGCGTTTGGAGGGCCAGTGTGAGCAGAGTCCCTCCTGGGGTGTTTCTGTCCTCTTGTTTAGACGTGATTACCAGTGGTCGTGATTCTACTCCATCGGGTATAATGGAGAATCCAGAAGGGAGGATTTGGATGTTGCTTGGATCATGTCCTGCGATCGCCAGCTGTGTCGTGTTTATATCCACGGGAGCGTATACCACCACCGACTCATATGAGTTTGTGCAGCTGTCCTGCAGCACCCATATGCTCTTTTCTATCGATTTCACTGTCTGGAATTTGGAGGGGAAGATTAGAAAATCCAGATTATGGAAGGCCGAGAGAAATTGAGATGGTGTGATGACAAACATAAACATACCTGGATAGACACAGAGTTGCCTCTGTCTTGTCCCTTGGATAAGCTTGCAATAGACTGAACATGAGCTCCGTTTGACAAAGCATCCCACTGATGATATAGATATATGAGTGGAAACCGGTTGTATTGGTTGTGTGTATGTAAGTTTATGTGTGGGTTTGAGAAGTTACCTCATGGCGACGAGCTTCATCTCTAAAGAAATCGAAGAGAAGAGCGGGAGAAACAGGTAACCAGAGGGAGGAAGAAGCGCAGACGATGACTCCGGTGGGCTCGCCAGGATCATGGAGGTTCTTCCTGGAAGAAACCCTCATGTCTTGTCCAGTTTTGGTGGTGATCTTGGTCCATTGATGGTAGCTAGATGCAGCAATGGCGCGGTAAAAGCTTTGTGTCATCCTCTGGGCCATCTTGAGCACGCTCTTTCTCCCGGCCAGCGTTGTAACTCCTGATAGGAGAATTGGGGTTAATTAAGGAGTGAAAAAAAAAAGAGAAAGGGAGAAAAAAAAGATTAAATGGACGGACCGAGAGAGTCCTTGGTGGGAACGTTGGTAGCCATGAAGAAGACGAGGCGTTCGCAGTGGAGCTGGAGGGTGGCGACCCAGTGTCGAGCCCCAAAGGCCAAACCGGTGTTGACAAAGGAGCGGAAGAGAGGCTGAACCGTGGAGGCAGACAAGTCGAGGTGCTCCACCCAGGTGACCTTGGAGTGGCCGTTAGAAGTGTCCTCGATGATGCACCCTGAGGGGCGTTTTCGACATTTGAGCAGTGAAGCCTCCTTCTGTGTGTTGTTGTCCTCCTCCACAGAGACCGATAAGTCCACGATGGCCCATTTTTCAGGGCTCAGCTGCCGGCAGCTTCTCACGAAGTAGACTTCTCTTGTGGGGACCACCGGAGTGAGCAGCTGCATCTCCCCAAACATCTGCCAATGTTAACCGTATCCATACGTCCATGCATTATTAGCTCAGCTCTCTTCAATAATTATCACTATAAAGGTAATGACTACTCACCAACTGAACGGCACCATCGATCCTTGAAGGCCCGTCACCCTGCCGGATTACATCCACCGTCGCCGCCTTTGAAATCAAGCACGCAAACATCTCTTTCCATTGCCCCTGCACCTTAAGCACATCAATATTTTGCCTGCCTACATAATGAATGGTGTACACAAAGTATAGTAAATAGTACGTAATAAATAAATGTAAGATAAAAAAAGAAAAGAAAAAAAGAGAGTACCACGTCCATGAAACTCTGCGCAAGTTTATGTGCGTCCATAAACACGATCCCCACATCTCGGGATGCTTCGATGGATTTTCTTCCGTTAAGAGAAGAGGCCTGAGCTTGAGGAAACTCCTTGAGATACTCATCGTAGTTAAGAATCTCGCGGCCAGTCTCAAGGCTGCGGAGCCACAGAGGTTCTCCGGAGGTGGCCATCTTCTGGAGTTCAAGGGTGGCTCGGTTGGCAATCTCGATGATGCGAGACTTCTCGAGGGCAAAGACGCCAGTGTAGAATTCGAGAGATCCAAGACGGTGTTGTTGATCATCGGAGCATGAGGCCTGCAGGGGATAGGGAGTCCGTCCGAGAGCCGCACGAAGCTTATCGACCTCGGCTTTTAGTTTGGAGTTTTCGAGGTGGAGATCATCAGTGCCTCCTCCTCCGCAGTTTGGGCAGGAGGAATTAGCCTTGGAAAACGATTCTCTCATCGCTTTGTTTTCCTCTCTCAGCTTCTCTAGTTCCGCTTTCAGCAGCGAGTTCTCGTGCCGTTCTTGAATAGCCTGTTGATGTTTCATATAATTATAACTATATATATATATATATAGTTTTTTTCTGTCTCAAGAAATCCATATTTTCACGAGTAGTAGCTAGACGATACACAAACATACCTTGATCTGGGTGCGGCGGTTTTGGAACCAGAATTTGACCTGGCGAGGAGCCAGCCCTAATTGCTTGCTCAGCTGCTGTCTTTGCTTCTCGTCCGGATGAGGCGTCTCTTTGAATAGCCTGCATGCAACCTCAAATTTTCAAGAGTTTCATTCTAAAACATGAAACTCTTGCAAATGAACCCTAGCTACATATACATATAGCGATCTCGGCTTTAATAATGATAGAATGAAACAATTTTAACATGTCCAACCAAAAACATGTACGGAGTAAGAGAGAGAGAGAGAGAAAAATAAAGAGTAAGCACAGGCAAACCATGTAATTAAACGCATTGAATTTAATGCTGGGATCGATCATCGGCAATAATGTTTTCCATTACATGAAATATTCATTCTTCTTTTGTTTTTTTTTTTTGAAAGGGAGAAGCCTACATGTGTATTGCTCTTCAGCGCAACACTATACACCCACCTTCCACTGACTACTGCGAAATAACCCCCCGGCCGGGCATGATACCACATGAAATAAACATACATCTTTGGGAAGAAAGGGTGAGATCATTCATAATCATCATATTCATGTATGTATTGTATACATCTAGAGTTTGTTCAAATGACCACGTACGTACGTACAGAGAGGCAAGACCAATTTAATGAATGTTTCTTGTTTTGAAACCCTAATATTAAATATTGGGAATCCCTTAATTATAAGAGATGATGAAATATAAATAAAGGGTTACTAGTCAAAGGAGGAAGAACGTACGCTTCCATGTGTCTAATCTGATCGGTGGTGTGGCGATGATACTTCTTCCTCTTCCTCTTGTTGCCCTTGTTTCCTGCACCATCCTGCTCCTCCTCCACCTCTTGATCCTCCTCACCCTCCAACTCCTCCTCTGATCTGGATCTCGTGGGTCCCGAGTTCTCGCTGCTCATCTCCACCGACCGATCCTCATCGTCAACTACTCTTCTGCCCAAAAAGTCCTCCTCAGGGTTCGTGCTGCCGGAGGATGCATTCCGGAATATCCCAGCCTATTATACATATATCATCATTATAATGTAAATTATACAATAATATATATATATATGTAATATAGTATATCGATCAATTTATATGTTTTGTGGGAGTAGAAATTAAAGAAAGTATACGTACGAGAGAGAGGGAGAGGGCTGGAGAGGAGAAGAAGTCTTTGGTGGGTTGTTTCGATGACATCTCGACGGCCATTGACATACGCTCTGGAATCTTAATTTTCTTTATCTTCCCTCTTCTCCTTCCTTCTATTTATATTAATCTCTCTCTTTTTTTATTTTATTTCTTTATTTTATACCAAAATGTACTCTTATCTTACATATACATATATAAGGCTATATAGCTAAAGCTAGCCCTTCAATTCCAATTATATAAACGGTCGTTTTTCAGATATTTCTCTTGTGCTTGACTTTTAGGTGTTTCATTTAATTATTAACCCTATCTTTCTTATTATATATACTCATGAATTAGTTTTACAATTTTATTCACACTTGGTTACCTTAAAACATGGCCAGCTTACATCAATTGCAACCATCGATAAACTTTGTTTCTTCTTATAAATGTTTGATATATTCTGATGAGCACATTAATTCGGTCGTGAGTCTGGAAAATTATCCTTTTTATTAATTATTAGTATGAACAAAATGTTGAAATTAGTTCCCCACCGCACAAAACGATTAAAAATCATCGTGTGGTTGAACATATAATCTTTCCAGTAATCTTGAATTTAATCGGTTTAAACTACAAAATGGCGTTCCTATAAATTACTGTAGACAGAGAGAAGGAATGAGAATAAGAAAGTTGCATGATTTAAGGGTATACAAACAAAAGACGAACTTCTATGTCTCTTCTTGAATTGTATTGAATTGAATTGTGTGTGTATAGAGAGAGATAGAGAGAAAGACATATGTTTATGTCAGATTATTGTGGTTAAAACTTAAAAGAGAGAGTTGACCGTTAGATACTGGGATGGACTCAACTAACTTTAAGCACCTAATTTCTCCAACCGCATTTTCTGCTTTCTTCTTTCTTCTTTCCTCCTTAATTATCATCATTATTCTTATTATTATGAATTCTATTTATCTATTTGATATATCTATTAGCTAGATATAGGATTATAATATGTGGTATCCATATATTCTCTAGAGTAACTTATGTATACAAAATGCAAAATGCAATATTTTATTTAAGTTAAATTAAAGAACCCCTATATCTATATCTAAACTTGGTTGTAACTAAAGCAAATGAGTACTATTGTTTTAGCAAAAATAAATAAATAAATAAAGCAAGTGATTGCGTGAGCATAGGAAAATGGAAAAGCATTGGTAAGTGAGAGTGAGCAGGATAGATAAAATTAGAGCTACGTACATGGAAACCTTAAAAGCCTTGTGCTCCAATAACTCAATTATTATAATAATGCTAATAAATATTCCCATATAATCCAAGAGATTACTCTAATGCTATAGTAGCAGACTAGCTAGTAAATGGTAAAGGCATGAAGAGTTGTTGGAGAAAGCTAAAAATAAAATCAAATAAATACTATGATTCGATAGCAGGAGGGAGTACTAGTAATATGCAACGGAAATAGAACTTGGAAGGTCAACGAGAGAGGCATTGACCGATCGTTACTCATTAATTTTCAGTAACCTTAAAAGGAAATGAATGCTCTTTATGGGTTTGCCTCCAACCCCTTTCCGTTTTCTCCAACCTCTCTTTATTACTACTTACCATGCACCCACATATATATATATATATATATATATACATCTCCACCATATGTATATATATATAACGCCACTTAGCTAGGTACATGCATATAATGTGATTTAATATATTATGTTCAAACAAATTAAAGGAGAGTATACTTACGTAGATCAAAACCCTATACGTACGTACGTATGTTTATGGAGGAGGAAGATGTAGCTAGGTCACGAACGAAACTTGGGGTTAATTACATCATCATGTGTAATGGTGATTAAGATGAATCAGTACGTAGTTCAAAATCACATTTCTTCTACTATTCTCTTTGTTAGTTAGGAAAGGTAGATAGCGAATGTATAGAGGGAAGCAACAATAACATTTACGTTCACCACATGCTCTTTAATTAATTAACGCCTAACCTCTCTTGGCTATTAATTGTTAAATACTACCTCTAGCTAGATTCCTTTTTCATCCTTGCTGCTTAATCTCCTCTGAATTACTGTACTACTTAGGATAAGTTTTCCCTTTCCACGATAATTAAATCTCTTTCCCATGTTGGCAAACTTCAAAGCCAATCCGTTTTCTTTCTTTTTTTGGGTTTTCTTTATTCAGGGGGAAAGAAAGCAACTAACTTTGGAATTGTGTACGTAGGGTCTACCGAATTAATTAAGACAAACGTTTCACTTGATGATTCCACTCTCTATTCTTTCCTGTTCTTTTGTTTTTTAGCAACTAACTATCCGTTTTTTATTATTATTATTTACATCCTTACAAATTATTACTACCTCCAAAGAGAATCAATATTGACCCACCAAAACGGAATATCATCTCGCACTGAAATCAAACGTGTTATGCAAATGTTACACCTCACTGTGCACACGTGTGAGGAGGGAATGGTGTCATAGGAGATTGTGCCACCTGATAAAGACTGTGAGGACGACTTGCTCTATATAATTAATTAATAGTACAAATGCATTTGATTATTCACTCCTTTCATATATATAAATGTCGTACGTTCCTAATATTCTTGGTACCTCCAACCACAAAACGAAAGATAGAGAGTTAGTTGCGGACAATCAGATGAATTAATATAGACACAATTGTGCGAGAGCTATATATCCAGCTACTAGCTAGTCATATATATATATAAAATGGGATATTCCATAAATTAACTAACTTTCGCGTATTTTGCGATATGATTCTTACATCGAAAAACAATAAATGACATACACACTAGTACACATAAAAGACATAGATCATTATAATTATATAATTAATTCTTTCACACACTTAGTTAAGTATCTAAACCCATTCACTACTACACCATCTTATGGTAACCATCATGGGCGAATCCAAAATATTACCAACAGTAAATTAATAAAAATAATTTAATACTATTACATTGATAAATTTTAAACAGCATCATAGAAATGTATTCTACATTTACTTATCGTTCAATCAATTCATCCTAAATTACCCTAATTTTTGTTTTAAAAACTATGGGTGGACATGCAATCCCTGCTGAGACTCTAGCTTCTCCTCTGGTAACCATAACACGTATATATATTTACGTACTGTAAATATTGTTATAACCGTACGTATACGAGAAATCTGTGATCGCCATTGCATATACATGTTATATGATTAATATTTTAATATTTGTTCTGTAAAATCCAAATAGAAATAATAATGAAAATGCAATTGTACTGGTGACCTAATTTAAAATATATGAGTTATTAAAACATAATAACAAAGAAGGCGGATTTAAGTAATTCCAAATACACTAGTCTAGTGCATAATAATTACACAAATGTCACTCGAAGTCAAATAAGAGATAGTTGGAGACAAGCATCAGATCATGACCCCTTTTTTCCAGTGTGACAGAAAAAAATAACATTGTTTTTTAATGAATTTTAAAGCCACACCGACAGGGTTGTTTGAGAGAGACGAAGAATAGCGATCGATCAGATTCTTATTCGGAAAAACCAGCGACAAATAAAATAACACATGGTAAATAGATTGTGGGATGATGTGGCTATAGCCTACAGCGATAAAAAAAAAAAAACAAAGTAAAGCAGTGCAATTTTAAATTTATGGTTGCTTGAGACACTCGAACGAATATAGGGTTTATGTAATACTTTTTGAACCAATCATATGCCTGTTTGTGAGCCTTGGTGTGGTTGCTACCCCATATTAGTGGGTTCTTAAAGGCCTTACTTATGGGCTCGATCATCATGGTTCGATCGTAATTCCGACCTATCGCTATTGTTTTTCCATTACAAAAAATAAAACGGGAATGCATGTAATATATAAGTATTGGGAAGCAGATCACACCCTGGGTAATCATCCGGAGATCTCAAAGGATTTCATAGCAATTAAGATGGATATGTCGAAAGCTTACGATCAGGTAGAATGGAGGTATCTGGAAGAGCTTATGTTAACATTAGGTTTTTCAAGGAGATAGGTGTGTACTGGATCATGTTTTCTGTCATGACAGTAACATATACAAATCTTGATCAGTGGGCAAATTCATGGGTTAGTGGCAACGCATAGAAGATCGAGGCAGGGTGATCCATTACCACCTTTCCATTCTGTTTTATTATGCACAAAAAGGTTTAATTAACTCATTTGATGAATAATTCTGCGCATCAAGGATTGATAAATGGAATCCAGTTTTTGTCATTGGGCCAATGATTCACCCTCTCTTGTTTGCTGACGATACTCTATTTTTGTGTAAAGCAGAAGAGGACCATATGCCTCAAGATTCAACAGATTCTGCTTTGTTATGAAGGAGCAACTGGTTAGAATATTAACCCAGAGAAATCATATGGTCAGGTTCTCACATGTCAGTTTTGGTAACTTGAAACAGGTCATTGCAAATACTGGTAACGCAATCGCAATGGAGTTTAGCAGCACTTCTTTTCCTCCCTGGGACACTGTTTTTGATCTGCTAACACATTCGGATAGGCCTGCGTATTTGCCCATTTGGTGGGATAGGGACAAAGTGACTATTATTAGGTGACTTGTTGAAGGAATAGAGCTGTTTTGGGTTCTAAGAAATGATGAAGTAATGATATTGATACATAGACGATCTTTCTCGGAAATGAACTCAAATATGGATAGACTGGATTTGGGACATGGAAAGTATGATAAGCTGTTTTGAGTCTAAACTTGATTTTCCCTGATCTTCAAATTTTAGGTGACTTGTTGCTTATTGTAATGAAAATTCAGACAAAAAAAAAAGAAGAAGAAGTATTGGTTAATGGCGTATTCAATCAATAATAATAGTCTATTGGACACCACAGCATACAACAATCATAACGATTTCGTGAATTAATTATAATAATAAAACCAAGACGGAACGTCTTTGATCAGTGGAGCGACGTCGTTTAACTGTGCAGAGGAGAAAAGAAAAGAAAAAAAAAAACTCGAAAAGTTGGATTTGGATCTGAACGTGACATTGGGTCTCCTCTGCAATTCGATCACGACGCATCTCCTTCTCGTAAGCTCTTCTGATCCCAATAGGCAATTGGCAATAAATGTTATGCTTGTCGTAATTAATCTACTTTCTCACCTTTCTTCTATCTCTCCAGTTTTCCGTGCGTGTGCATTGAGTTATAATATTTGATTGATTCAAGGATCTTTTTGAGACGCCTTGTGGATCTAAATCTATTCATCACACAGTTTCGTAATTTATCGTTTTCCTTGTAAGCGCAGGCCTGTAGATGGATCTGGTCCGGTGATTTTTGAGATTTAGGTCGAACAACTTTCAGATTTCTGGTCGAGATGGCTTGGTTCAGTGGAAAAGTCTCTCTGGGAGGATTCCCAGATCTCACTGGGGCAGTTAATAAATTCCAGGAGAGCGTTAAGAACATCGAGAAGAATTTCGACACCGCCCTTGGCTTTGACGAGAAGTCGGAACCTGGCGGTGAAGGTGCCCTTTTCACCCTTTTTTTTGCAAAGAATGTACACTATTATCACGCATCCCCGATCTCAGTAATCTGCAGTAAGCTCTTTGAGCTCATTGGTGAAAAATTACGTCATCATCAGCTACGAATGTGGCTATGGACTTTAGTAGTGGTTAAGCTGCATTTCTTAACAGGACCTGCCATTTTTTTTCTTTTTTATTAAGATCGATCTGCTGTTGCAGTGATACAATTTTTGGAAGTTATGGGATTGTGTTGTATTCTGCTTATTACTATCTTAGCTAGTGTGCTTCAGATGAAAGAATTTACACATAATATTTTATTCTGGGTATGCGTTTGGATCAATGCGTTTAGTTTGTGACAGCTTAGGCTGGCTATGATTTCAGGCGTGTTCTGTCTTTACAAAACAATAGTAAAAATCGGTATCTTCTGCAGTGTGGCATGAGAGCTTGGCCTGTGTTCACAACATGAATCTTTTTTTTTTTTTTTTTAATGCAGCTTCAAGTATGTGGCCACCTGCAGTTGATACCAAAAGTCTCTTTGATCCCGTAATGTCCTTCATGGGTAACACCTCTGATGAGAAACTGGATACAGTGGAAGACTCTGTGAGTACAGAAAATCCGTCTCAAATCGAAGGAAAAGTAGAAGAAGGATCTGTTAAGCTAGCCACTGAACAAGCAGTATCCGTTGAAGCAAATAAAGAAACAAATGTGAGAAGAGATGCTGATCAAGCAGAATTTCCTGAGGTAACAGAGACTGTTGTTTTAGATCTCAAAGATGATGAACCTGAATCGCAGATGGTTATCAAATATTCTTCAGATTACTCTGTTCACCGTCCTGAATCATCTGGTTACACGTCTAGTTTAGAACCTAATGAAAAGCCAGAAAGGACAGCTTCTCACGAGGCACAGCCAGAGCCACCCAAGTCGGAAAATGCTGACTTAGGGGCAGAGGAGCCAATCCCAGAGGATGCTGGAACAAATGAAGTTTCTGTAGCAAACAATGACGCAGTTTACTCCTCTGTGTTCGACGGACCACATAAGATTGCTGATTTGGATGAGACAAAAAATGAACATGAAAGCCAGGGTGAAACTCTGGAACACAGAACCTCGTCTATAAATGTTGAAGTTTCACCTGATGTAAATAATGATAACAGGATAGAGCCTCCTGATCCTCAACTGTCTTTAATTACTGAGTTGGATGGTCCGGCTTATGAGTCTTCTGTGCAGAAGAGATCCTCTTCAGATGAAATTTCAGAGAGAATTTTAGATTTGGTTTCTCGTGAACTGGATTCAAGACTTAATGCTAGTGAATTGAATGAGAGCCAGCATTGGAGCTCTGCAACAAATGCTTCCGACTCTGCTGATGTTATTCTGGAATTAGAGAAGACCAAAAAGGAAATGAAAATGTTAGAAAATGCCCTGCAAGGTGCTGCAAGGCAAGCTCAGGTACATCTTAAGGTTTCCATGACATGGTTGTGCTACAGCTATGGTGCTTTTGGACCAATTTTTCGGGTGATTTGTTTACAGGCAAAGGCTGATGAGATTGCGAAATTAATGCATGAAAATGAGCAGCTAAAATCTGTCACTGAGGAATTGAAGGTACTAGAGAGTACGCGGAAAGTTCATATTTTATTAGATGAAGGATTGATTACTTAGTCTTCCGACCATCTTCGTTTCCTTTGTGTTGATTCTTAATCCAAATTCTAATACCCTCTGTGCTCTGAAACAGAGGAAATCTAATGAAGCTGAAGTTGAGTCTTTGCGAGAAGAATACCATCAGAGAGTTGCTACTCTTGAGAGGAAGGTATATCTTTCTCTTTTGATTCTTCTTTTTTCTTTATAAATATACCTTCATGGTGCTTATTTTTGTAGGTCTACGCTCTCACCAAAGAGAGGGATACACTTAGAAGAGAACAGAACAAGAAAAGTGATGCTGCGGCCCTTTTAAAGGAGAAAGATGAAATAATAAATCAAGTTATGGCGGAAGGTAAGCAAACCTTTTGGAATGGTTTGAATCATGGATTATAATTTTCTCTGTGCTAAAAAATTGTCATTGTTTTATGCATCCTGAGAGCGAACTGTAACTGTTTGAACATGTTTGAAAAATGAATGGACTTCATTTTTTACTCAGCTTGAGCCCTTGATGTTAATACCCATCATTTCAGGGGAAGAGCTTTCGAAGAAACAAGCTGCTCAAGAGGCTCAGATCAGGAAGCTGAGGGCTCAGGTATATAAAGACTGTCTACATTTCTCATTTTCGTGAGTACCTTCACTCTCATTGCTTCTTCTTGTACCTGCTTATTTTGTTTGCGTGTTAGATTAGAGAGGTAGAAGAAGAGAAGAAAGGATTGATCACAAAGCTTCAGGTAATTGATGTCGCGAGCGATGCTTTTGTTGTTTCGCTAACTATGTCATTAAGGATGAAACAGCATGAAGGGCTTGTCTTGATTTGCCCTTAGCTTTTGTTAAAGCCTTGTTTGAAAATCGATCTTCTTATAGGCAAGATTAATATCTAAAAGACTAAAACTTTGGTGTATTACTTTTTCTTTCATTTGTCAGTCTGAAGAAAATAAGGTAGAAAGTATTAAAAGGGACAAGACAGCTACAGAAAAGCTGCTGCAAGAGACCATAGAAAAACATCAAGCCGAACTTATTTCTCAGAAAGAGTATTACTCGAATGCATTAGCTGCGGCAAAGGAAGCTCAAGCATTAGCTGAGGAGCGTACCAACAATGAAGCGAGAACAGAGTTAGAGAATCGTCTAAAGGAGGCTGGAGAGCGGGAATCTATGCTAGTACAGGCACTGGAAGAACTGAGGCAAACCTTAAGCAAAAAGGAGCAACAGGTTTTGTCTACTCGATCAAATTTGGGACATCTAATACTGGGATCTCATCTGAAAATTTTAATGATACTTGACTAGTCGGTGGTATTTTATTTTTTTGCAGGCAGTGTTTAGGGAAGACATGTTCCGTAGAGAAATTGAAGACATTCAAAGACGTTATCAGGTAAATCAAGACGATTTATGTGGAATTAATAGTTCGTTCTGTTTATTCTTTTTAAGCTAACTTTTCCTGTAGGCTAGTGAACGAAGGTGTGAGGAATTAATCACCCAGGTTCCTGAGTCTACAAGGCCTCTCCTAAGACAGATTGAGGCTATGCAGGTAGGAGTTGATCCTTATGTTATCTTTTTGAGAAATTTTCCTGAGATTAGAAACTTGAAATACAATTTGTAACATTGCATGCTTCTTATCTGATTGACTGTAGGAAACTACATCCAGAAGTGCAGAAGCTTGGGATGCTTTAAAGAGAACTCTAAATGCCCGACTGCAGGTATTTTGAACATCACTGCTCTACCGCATATATTCAGCGATTTATTTTTGTATTCTCATCTTTTTTTTTTTTGTATTCTCATCTTTTTTTTCAACTTCTACGAATATTCAGGAAGCAGAAACTAAAGCTGCCACAGCTGAAGAACGAGAGCGCTCTGTCAATGAACGCCTCTCTCAAACCTTATCA
Organism: Streptanthus diversifolius; assembly: GCA_039880935.1. Classification (NCBI taxonomy): domain Eukaryota; kingdom Viridiplantae; phylum Streptophyta; class Magnoliopsida; order Brassicales; family Brassicaceae; genus Streptanthus; species Streptanthus diversifolius. The sequence continues at coordinate 43,010 of JAXGFM010000015.1, read as the reverse complement.
AGGATCAATGTTCTAGAGGCCCAGGTTTTCTATGCTCCTTGACACTGTTCTTCAGCAATGTCACGTCTTTCCTCTAAATTCTGGCTTACCCGGTTCTCCTATCCAGCTTTCGTGTCTTAGAGCAGAACAGGGCCAGTTAAGCAAGTCGCTCGAGAAGGAGAGGCAGAGATCGGCAGAGAATAGACAGGAGTATCTGGCAGCTAAGGAGGAAGCAGATACCCTAGAAGGTCGAGCAAACCAACTTGAAGTGGAAATCAGGGAACTGCGGAGAAAAAATAACCAAGAGTTGCAAGAAGTGCTGCTCCACAACGAGCTTATTCAAAAGGTGCTTACATAGTCTTACAGACATAGCTTTATCTAGTAAGAATCAGTCTCGTAATTTTGCCCCATCAGTTATGGGGTTAAAAGTACTGAAGTACCCAGCGGAGGATTTTTTTTCAATTAATAAAAATAGTACTCCGGAAGAAGAAATGTTTTGCTTTCCCAAACTTGTTCATTTCAAGTAGCACGTATATCCCACTCCACTGCGCTTGTCAATTTTTCTAAAATATTTTGTTATAAAGCTACTTGTAGCTTCTACTAGCATGCAATTTACTCCAGTTCACTACTCTTCTTTACTGTCGAACTTGTTTTTCTACATGGCCGAAACTTTTTCAGGAACTAGAAAGGGAGAAGGCTTCCCGTTTGGATCTTGAAAGAACAGCCCGTATCAATTCCTCGACGTCCTCTGAACAGCTTCTCATAGCAAGGGAAAATTCTACCTTTGAGAATGGTATGATGCATCTCAATCTGGATTAATATTCAATAATTCAGGCCTTGCGCATCCGTGATTTCTTATATGTGTCGTCAGGAGGCTTGCCAAGAAAGCTCTCAAGCGCAAGCAGCCTTGGCAGCATGGAAGAGAGCTATTTTCTGCAAGCTTCGCTTGATTCTTCAGATAAATTTTCTGAGAAGAGAAGCATGCCTGAGGCAAATATGAGTCCATACTACATGAAGAGCATCACACCGAGTGCTTATGAGGCCACACTTCGACAGAAAGAGGGTGAACTTGCTTCCTACATGTCCCGCTTGGTAGGTGTAAAAAGTATACTACTTGTTTACTTTTTTGGCTCTATTGGTAGGCTTTCAGAAACTGGCCTAGAAATGGGATTTAGGTTCACATCAATTTGTAATCTCAGACCCCTTACAACGACTCTCCTTGGATAGGTTAAAATGGTGCACTATGGGTGTTGGGGATCATATTGAGAAATTACTCTTCTTGTTCTAGTTGGTTTTAGAATGCTTAGCTCTAGTTGGCTAGGCTTGTTCTTAGTATCATCCACTTTTTAGATCTAACTGTAAAACTTTAACCTATCCTGGTGGTATATTGTCCTGCGACAGGCGTCAATGGAGTCTATACGAGATTCCTTAGCTGAAGAACTAGTCAAAATGACAGCAGAGGTATATATAACAGCGAGAGTTTTGAAAGTTGTTGTTTTCCGGATCAGTGTTATTAAGGATGTTCCGTCTATATTTGGTCACTGTGGATGTAGTGTGAGAAATTAAGGGTGGAAGCGGATAGGGTGCCGGGCTTAAAAGCAGAGCTGGAAGCACTAAGGCAAAGGCATGCGGCTGCTTTGGAATTGATGGGTGAACGAGATGAGGAGGTAAGATATGTAAATAAAATAGTTGTATTATCCAGCAACATCAACAGTGGTCGGCGTTGAGTTAAAAAAAATGTGGGTTTGGTGGTAGTTGGAGGAACTTCGAGCGGATATAGTGGACTTGAAGGAAATGTACAGGGAGCAAGTGAACATGCTGGTGAACAAGGTAAGGCAAACATACACAAAGTTTAGTCAAATTGTTTGACAGGCTCATTTTGTGCATTTTTGGGTTTACAGATCCAATGAGAAAGCTAGTTAAGGTGCTGGTGAACAAGGTGTTGACAGGCTCAGGCGCAGGCTCATGAGTAGGACCATCTAATCCCTTGTTTCCTCCTATTGTATAGCTATAAGCTACCACCAACCTAAAGCCAGTATTTCATTGTTTCCTTTTTCTCATGAGAGGTTTTTTAATACAAACTTTTGCTCGAACGAAGATTTTCTTACTGTTTATTCGTAATTATTTGCAGACAAGAAAAAAAAATAGAGTGCCACTGTGTGACGACCTTCTCGTTCTCGTACATTTTAATATAAAACCGCCGGTACAGTTGATTGAAATCATTAGTGGGCTTTGTTAAGGCCCATCATATATCAATTAGCAAAAATTGTGACTCGAATGAAGCCCAAATTCTTACGAATCAGCTTTGGGCAGGTGAAAATTAATGTGGCTAACTGAGATGTCTCACAATCAGGAAAAAGAATAAAATTAATAGATATAATTAATAGTTTTGGGCAAAATATCCCGATCCAAACAATCGAACTTAAACTGATCTAAGTTGAGGGATACCAAATTTTTAATACCAAAAAAACTAATCTGAATCCAACTGTTACCCCAATGTCCAATCCTAAATTAACATAATGTTCATATTGTATAATAACAGAAGTCCAAGGGAGCGATAAGAAGTAAAAATACATAAAAAATTTATGACTATTTGATTAACTAAATATTTTTAGAAATATTTTAATATTATTATAAAATATTTTTAGAAATATTTTAATAGATATAATTAATAGTTTTGGGCAAAATATTTAGATCCAAACAATCAAGCCTAAACTGATCTAAGTTGGGAGATACCAAACTTTTAATACCAAAAGAACTAATCTGAATCCAATTGTTACCCATTGTCCAATCCTAAATTAACATAATGCTCATATTGTATAATAACAGAAGTTCAAAGGAGCGATAAGAAGTAAAAATACATAAAAAAATTTATGACTATTTGATTAATTAAATATTTTAATATTATTATAAAAAAGTTACAAAAAAAAAAAGTTTCGCTAATCAAATTAATGATACAGAAACAAATAGCATATATTCATTTGGTGTCAAATTATTAGCATAGGTATTTGTTTCACTGTATTGATATCTTTGATTATTATTTATGGGGGTGAGGTCGGCACTTGGTAAATGTGGTAGGGTGGAGGCGAAGCAGGTGATTAAAACCCATCATCTCTCGGGAGAAGAGTGAAGCATCTGGGAGTGTATGTGTGGCCAAAGCATATTATATAAGTGTTGCTTATGAGGGACGACGTATGATTTAGCGTCAGAAAAGCTATTTCTTCGACTCGACGATTCCTCTTTATCATTTCTCCTCTCCAGGTACTAATATTATCATCCTTCTTCTCTTTTGATTTTTTTTCTCGTTGATCGCGAAGCTGCTAGATCTGCCATTGCCTTTTTGATTCGTACTTTTGTTTCTGATTTACATTGCGATGTTGGGTGGATAAACTTTTCGTATTTTTGTACCATCAGATCCGACGATCTCACTTTCTCATCAGCTTTTTTTTTTTTGTTTCTTCTTTTAACTTTTTGATTGTTTCCGAGTATTAAATCCTGGATTCTGGAATTTTCCTACTAGCTCACGTCACGTCATCGGGGCTTTGATATATATATATATATTTATTATTTAATTGATTGTGTTCGTTGGACCTCATACGGACACTCAGTAAGGTTTTCCTTAATTAATTAAGTAAAATTGCGCCTCCCCTCGTGTTTGTGTGACTCAGCAGTGAAGTTCGAAATTTCATGTGCAGTAAGTAGCGTTGTGTTTCAGAGGGGATGGATTCTGTTCGACGCACCTACACCATAATGCGAGGTCGTCACATTGACAAGCGTGTTCCTTCAAAAGAGTTTCTCTCTGTTCTGGATAGAGCTGAAACTGCAGGTTTCTTTTTTTTTTTTTTTGTTCAATCTCCTCTTCTCTCGCTTCCTTTTTCAACTTGTATTACATTGAGAATTTTGCTGCATCTTGTTCTCTGTGAAACTTATCTTACAAGAAATTTTAATAAGTTGTCCGGAAAGGAAAACACAGAGTCATAGAACCATGTCATCTTCCGACGTGCCAAGAGTTAGGATGTTGATTTTTGATAATAATTTAAACAGTAATAAAATCTGATTTGGTATATGGCCGTCAAAGTTGAGATTAAATATTGTTAAGACAGGCTTTGGATTCTAGACTCAGATCTCAAAATACAGTAGCAAATGGAAAAAAGGAAGCTTGACTCTATCACGTAGGAATCGGGTTATTGCTTTTACAGTTGTTTATGCATACGGAATGATGTGTAAAATAAAATAGGACTATGATCTTTTTAGATTACAAAATTTAGCTTCTACCCTTGGAGCTCTGCTCTGAATGTAAAGATCCATGTTTGCGCCTTAGACATAGCATTGTAATTCAGAATTACCAACTTTTTCCCGCACTTTGGTTTGTACATTTGACATCTGTCGTGTATAAAAAGACGAAATTTTGAATCTTCTTCCGCATAGACTGACTGTGACTGTGAATTCCAGTGCGTCTACCGACTGGGACGGGAAAAGACATCGGGAATCCTTCCTGGAAGCGATCTCTGCCTCATGTGCTCGTTGCATCACTGACTTCGCTTCTATTCGGCTATCATCTTGGGTCTCTCCTTGTGACATTTGTACCCTTTATTCTTTTTTTTCTTTTCATGTCATTAACAGAAATAATATATTCTTCTCATGCTGTTGGGGTGTTATCTTTTTCTTTTGTTTAGTTAGTTGATAGACTTCGAATTGTGTTCTCTTCTCGATGAATTGTTGTTATTAAAGCATTCGATATCATAAATCTTTATATACCTCAATGACTCTGTTTCTTTTGAATGTATGTAATTGGGAACAATAGGAAATTCATGCTTCTTTTCTGGACGTAGGGTTGTTAATGAAACTCTCGAAAGCATATCAATTGACCTTGGCTTTAGTGGGAACACCATCGCTGAAGGTATATATTCAAGAAAATAGCTTATTTTTCTGTTTATTCAGTCGTCGTGTCTATTCTTTTGTCTGATCATTTCAAAAACCTTTTTTTCTGGTGGATGAAGGGCTTGTGGTTAGTACTTGCTTAGGCGGCGCCTTTATTGGATCTTTGTTCAGTGGGTTGGTCGCGGATGGTGTTGGACGCCGTAGAGCTTTCCAGCTGAGCGCTTTACCAATGATTGTTGGAGCTTCAGTGAGGTGATCTTTTTGTTCTGCTTAATTTTTGGTTTAGGCTGTTGATTATGCATGACTTGGTACTCTTGGAAACCTGTATGTGAAACCCTTACTTGTTTCAGTAGGTCGTGGATTCTTATTATCTGGTTCATTTTTGGTTGAACATGTACGTGGTCACTTATTTAACCATCTCGGATTTAAATGATTGCCTGCGCATTTGCTGTACTTTGTTGTCTACGGTTGTCATTTTGGTAAATGATTACATTTAATGATTTTCTGGTTGGATGTCTATAGCCCGACTCTTTGTTATGGGAAATTGGTTATTCCTTTGAACATGTCTGGCCTCTACTCATTGCCTTGGTGGGTTTTCACTTATTCCAAGGTGTAATCACTAGTTAGGTTAAGTCATTGTGTTGCTCTTTTATCCAAAGTCTCTATAAAATCACGAGATCTGTGTGCTTTCAAATGTATTGTTTGCAGTGCAATAACTGAGAGTCTTGAGGGCATGCTCCTGGGAAGGTTTTTCGTCGGAATCGGAATGGGCATAGGCCCTTCTGTTACGGCTCTCTACGTCACTGAGGTACTAGACATATACTTTGAAGTATTCGTATCTGCACTTGTTTTTATATGATCGCTATATGAATTGCTTCCTCACAGACTGTTGATGTGAATATAACTTGACGTACAATTCAGTGGCGAGTCTTGGATTTGATCCGTCAAATCAACATGTTAATAACAAACAATTTTTTTTCTAAAGATGGGATTCAGCACCAATCTGTTTTATTCTATCAAAAGCTGTTTGGGGGCAATGTAAGTAGATGCATGTTTCAGACAAAAAAAAAGTCTTGAACTGGACCATTAACACGCAGAAGTTGACACACATAAAATTCATTTAATAAAAACTTCTATCTTGGAAGCTTTACTCGCATCACTGGATTTACCTAAACTAAACAGAAGGTTTTCTAGGCACATAACTTTCACTAACTCGCGCGGCTCACATTTTCACTTTGCAGGTGTCACCTGCTTATGTGAGAGGCACATATGGCAGCTCTACCCAAATCGCGACATGTCTTGGACTCTTAGGATCACTATTTGCTGGAATCCCAGCAAAAGACAATTTGGGCTGGTAAGATATTGACAAGAACTTGAGAAAAACAAGGGCCTGTGACAATGATGTAAACTTAACCCTAAAACTGGTTTGTGCGGGCAAAGTTAAAGGGCTCGGATAGGCCTCGAACCACCTATAGCTTCTAGGTAGAAAAGATTGCAACTCTACGACATTCGTGATTCCAAGCGCATGGTAGTCCACTCTTTTTTTTTGCTGATTCAGGTGGCATGGTTGATTGTAGTTGTCAATTCTATCTGCAATGTGAATCTTTGGTGTTTGGTTGAAATGCTGCAAATCTATAAAATCCCCTCATCTTGGGTCTAAGTCTTTTGCTGCAAATTCATTTGTAGAATTCGACTTGAGAACCGGATCTAGCAGATCACATGCTTTGGTTAATATTGACAAGATTGTGCCATTTGGACATCTCAGCACAATGATCAGCTAATAGGTTTCATGTTCTTGATTGTCTCAGGTGGCGGATATGTTTTTGGATATCCACAATCCCAGCTGTAATGCTTGCTGTTTTCATGGAACTCTGCGCCGAAAGTCCTCAGTGGCTTTTCAAGGTGACTTTTTCTCATTTTAACCCGCATAGCTCCTAAAGACCTTTTCAAGGTGATTTGTTGATTCTCTATCTCTTTTTTAATCTCAGAGAGGAAGGGCAGCTGAAGCTGAAGTCGTGTTTGAGAAGCTACTGGGAGGGGCGTACGTCAAAGCTGCCATGGCAGAGTTGATGAAGTCGGATAGGGGAGATGACGCCGATTCAGCCAAATTGTCGGAATTGCTTTTTGGGCGCAGTTTTAGAGGTATGTGTGATCTTTGAACATTGTGGCATTGTTTTGATCTCAAATATTCCGGAAGTGGTGTCTCGGGAAATATTAGATCTAGAGTTTGATTTTCATTGAGCCTAAACAATGGATAAAATGAGATTGGGGTTAGACCTGATCCTCAAAGATTTGAATCCTCTACGCGGAAGGTATGTTAGCCTGTTCAACTGGATCCGTAGCCTAAAAGAGTCATATTTTGCAAAACATGTGGATGACATGTGAAACCTCTAACTTCATTCATTTTTATGTTTTAATTTTCTCCGTTTGCAGTGGTTTTCATTGGATCTACCCTTTTTGCTTTACAACAGTTGTCTGGGATAAACGCTGTGTTCTATTTCTCATCAACTGTCTTCAAGAAAGCTGGTGTACCTTCAGCCTCTGCGAACGTATGTGTGGGAGTATGCAACCTCTTAGGTATTGAAGTGTGACCTTTTCCTGTTTATTCTAGTATAGTTTGAAAGGCATCATCGTGTTCACGATAATCTAAGTAAGCAAGTAGGCCAAATGCGTCTTCCATCATTATTGTCTCAGTAGATAAGGTGGCTGAGGTTCTTATGTAAGTGCGAAATTATGGACGGTAAACTTATCATGCGTGCTAATGACTTACCTTCCTCTTATCACAAAGATGATCATGAAAAGAAGAGATTCAAAGTCTTTCCTTTCAACATGTTGAAACTGTCAAGTGAAATGATGACCTGTAAACATCATTCATGTTGTGTACAGGTTCTACTGTAGCGATGGTTTTGATGGATAAGCTAGGGAGAAAAGTATTGCTTATTGGGAGTTTTGCGGGCATGGTAATGGTTGAGAGCGAAAATCGCTATTTGAATTAAACTTGACCCAGCTGATACTTAACAGAGCACTTCCATGTGTGTCATCTTTAACAGGCAGTATCACTGGGTCTCCAAGCAATAGCATATACTTCATTTTCATCACCTTTTGGGACCTTGTTTCTCTCGGTCGGAGGAATGCTACTGTAAGTTTTCTATAACAAGTCAAGTATGGTAGTGGAAAGGGGTGGGTATTTTGGTAAACTCGGGGATGTGACGATGCAAATGCAGGTTTGTGTTGTCGTTTGCAACTGGAGCTGGTCCTGTTCCAAGTCTTCTCCTGTCTGAGATATGCCCTGGTCGTCTTCGGGCAACAGCATTGGCGGTTTGTCTTGCTGTGCACTGGGTATGGCTTATTTTTCCTTTGTGGATACTTCTTTTTAGGAAATAGCTAATGTTGAAATAATATTAAGCTTTGGAGAATGACGCAACAACAGGTAATAAACTTCTTCGTGGGGCTGCTGTTTCTGAGAATGCTGGAGCAGCTAGGTTCGGTGCTTCTAAATGCAATCTTTGGCTTCTTCTGCGTGGTGGCCGTTATCTTTGTGCAGAAGAACGTGATTGAGACTAAAGGGAAGAGCCTCCAAGAGATAGAACTCAGTCTGCTCTCTGCCACCCAGTGATCTTTTTCTTACGGGAATTCATATTGTTCTGCCACTTTTTTTTACTCTTCGAGAGTCAAAATATGTACTACTAATTTGGAAAGTAGGAGGTAGGAAGTAGGCAACACATGTAAGGAAATGGATATTATTAAAGTCGACAATTTGATTTTCTAATAAGAGAAGACCGAAAGGTTTACATCACAACTTTTTAATGTACAGAAGTGCATCTATTTCTAAACTTGTTTCTTGCAGCCTTTATCCATCACATGATGTTTCTTTATTGTAGATCTGATTGCAAACAATTCTTCTAATCTGGTTTCTGCTGTTTACCTTGGCTCGTTACACTTTGTTTCTTCAGTAACTTAAGTATTCTTCAAGACTCATCAGGTGCTATTCCCCATTTCCTCACCTCCATTTATTTGCCACTTGAAACACCTTCCCGTTGTATGGCAACAACAGGCTCATTACATCTAAGACACCGGAACGATGCTGCTGAAGCGCAGCGGGTCCTTATACAGTAGTAACAGTACCTGCCACAAGTCATTCCTTTAACTGTATGTAACAACTATAACACATACTCTGAATTCTTCTTCACCCATCACCAATAACATCACTTCTGTCTTGTCTAACTTCCCGCATGATTCCTCAAATACGCAATCACATGCAGTTACTTAGCTTCTAGTAGAATTAATAATACTACATATCTGGGGAAGAGAGGTAAGGTAACACCCTATTCTGGTCCAATAAATTTGCAGAGGAACATAGATAAAAACCATACCTGTGCTGGCAAGGCAGAGCAATAAACGGTGTTGCAGGATCCACTTGGCAAATGGGGCAAGCCACTGTATCCTCTTTATTGCTTGAGGATTTTTCCTTGGCAAATGGACTAAGAATATTTTTAACAGCTGAAGAGTTGAGCAGCGGAAGAAGCAACAAAAGCATTTCCTGAATATCACCAAACAAATCTAAAGCTGAATGCCAAACAGAACCAGGAAATCAGATCCAACATAACATTTCTGACAGCAGGCAAGACAAATACTCATCAATTGAGCCAATAAGTCTAAAAAGAGTGTATTGATTTGTTGGAGGACCTGAAAGAGAGAAAACGCAACAAACTCATTGTCTTGAAACGTAAACAAAGATATTTGAACTCCCATGAAACTGCGGAGTCAGGCTCTACCTAGTTCAGATTCCAGAAATGGACACAAAATGTTTTCAGCTTTTAACAGCTCAAGTTCGAGCAGCAAAAGTGTTTCCTCCAAAGACACAGTAAAGCTAAGCTGACGGAGACTCGCAGTCATTTTGAGTTTCAGTCATAGGCAAGAAACCATAAGCCAAGGATGATACTCAGAACTGATAGGTTGCCGAACTTTCAAATTGATTATGGCATATGTAAGAGACTCATATAAGAAGACCTACCGAAAATTCATTCCAGACAAGTTGGCGATTCATGTACTCGAAGCTGACAGATCGGTTCATATGGGGACTCCTATAGACAAGTCTAGCTCTTAAAGCTTTTTCAATGAGGTTCCTATACCTGGATCAAGAAAGAAAAAGAAACGTAAAGGATGTGAGAATCATCAAGATGTTTCTGTATGTGATTCTGGTTCTTGCTTCAATCTTTCATCGTGAACTTCGAAGTTAATAACGTATTGTCAATAAATTTCTTATAATATTTTAAGTCTCCACTCTCATTTTGTATTTTTTTCTCGCTGTAGCAGTACTAAGAGACTAATAGATGTATTAGAAATAAGAGCGCAAAACAAGAATTTAGCAAGTCAATTTAAATAGACGCAGATGATTTCAGACTTCAATGAACAGCAATAAATTTCGGTATTAATTCATAGATCAATACGAGCAGTCCTAACAAGCAACTATACAGCCTCATCAATTGAACCCGACATAATTCTCGTTTCACAGCTACATTGTGAACTCAAAAGCTACATGTATTGTCAAGGTCCAGAAAAAATTGTTTGTCCTAGCATTTAGTAACCATTAGCTAAATTCTTGGTGCATCGAATAAGATTTCCATAGTCATATCACTTTACTAGCATGGCTGTATGATTTATCAAGATATGTAGACAAGATGAACAAGTCCATGTACCAAGCCTTACCTTCCCGTATAAAGAAATGACAACAGGTTAAGAAATGAAGCAGCTTTATAGATGCCTTCGATTCGTTGTATGAGGGTCCAAAGTCGCCTCGCCAATGGTCTCTACGAGAAGAGAGAGAGAGAGAGAGAGAGAGAGAGAGAGAGAGAGAGAGAGAGAGAGAGAGAGAGAGAGAGAGAGAGAGGAAATAAATCAACCATGTTTATGAGATGCGGATAAGGAAGAGTAACCTCCCTCTATCACATGGGGGGTACATAACACACCTGCTCAGAATCACCCCATCTACGGAATGCAGAAAATGACTGTAAACGGGAAAAGAGGTACTGACCACCAACGGAGGCAACACAGTACCAAATCTTTTGAGGAGCAGTAAGTCCGGGGCCTTCAAGTCCTGTTCTGACTACACGAAACGGAGAGAGAGACTTGTACATCAGCGTGGAGGAAGAGTAGTAAAAAGAGGCTATTGTACTAATAATACCTTTCCCCGATCGTTCTGCTACTCGTTCATCTCTGTATCGAAGATTCATGAGAGCATTCCCGGGGGTAGGTTTGTCAACCCAAATAGAAAATCTCCAAATGAGAAACTCAAGGAAAGCATCGAGCTCTGGTTCGTACTGAAAGAGCATTCCTGGCTAATGCCAAAAGAGAAGCCAAGACGGCACAGTGAGGATCAAGAGACGCAGTGATCTATGTGTAAAGAAGAAGTCTGAGAATTGATGAATACCTTCATCAAAGTGAAAACCTTAACCAACTGTTCCTTCAACATGGCAGACATTTCAACATCTAGCCGTGCAGCGTCAAACTGATTTACTCTAGAGATTGCAACCGGTATAAGTGTCTGCCATAAGTAGATAAACCAGACCCCACATAAGCCATGAGAAAAACAGATGAAATCTGAGCCACAGAGAACCTGAGAACATACCCGGTGGGAAGAGAGAAGCGATTGCCAATGGGGAAGCAAACGGTGATGAGAGCGAATCCAAGCATCGTCAGCAGGCGGAGGCGGCGTCATGGCAGGGCTAGGGTTTGTTATTCCGACAACAGACAACGGGCAAGCTTATTGAAAGGCCGGCGAGGATGTTAACGTCTTTTCAATTAAGAGTATTCTCTTCCTTTCTTATCATAATAAACAGATTCATCAACTTTCTTTCCCTCTTTCCGTTTCCATGTTTCTCTTCTTTCTTTTTTCTAGTATTATTATATATATATATATATTTATTTACTTTAAATATTGTTCATCTTTCTTAAAAATAATAAATAGATCCAGCCTATCAAATTATTTTATTTAAGAAGTTCCAGACTAGAATTTTTATACAAGTCGCACATTTTCCATCAAGAATATTAATTTTTTCAAATTTTATCAATAAAATTAGATGATAAAAAACAAACCTTATTGTTAACAAATAAATAAATAAATAATCTTGTGATTTGCCAAAAATAAGATAAGTACATAATAATAACTTTATTATTAAAAAATTTGAATTTGTTTTTTTGTTCGTTTACAAATGACAAGCTATTTCTTTGATATTTTTGATCGATAATAAATGGGCCATTTTTAGAATTTTTTTGTAATAAGAAGTTACAAGCTCAGTGCTACATTAACAAGACTCAAGAGGTCCAAAAGACAAAATTGTTGGGCAGGCTTGCAAACTTAGCCCCAAAATCGGGTATATATTTGGGTCAACAAAAGGATTCAATTGCTTACAGTGTAAGCGTGACAAAAAAAGAAGAAGGGCTCACTTAGGCCATGAAGCCGCTACATATAAACAACGTTGTAAAATAGAAGTTAAGAGAGGAGAAACTGGTGGAAGAAACATTGGAAATCCACAGAGGAATACCATGGAATTGGTTAATCCAGTGACCGGAATTTATCAGCACTTAACCAAACCAATAAGTAATCCGATACGACCGGTAGAATTGGCAAGCCGAAGGAGTAGGATTTGAGAAAAAGTTGAGGTCAGTCCATCATTACATCACACTCTGAGTCCTCCCTCACGTACTTACTCTGTTCCATTTTCAATAACACACACTCATCACTCTAACCTTTTAGTGTCACTATGCTAATTTTTGGCAAAGAAGGAATACCTTTGAGTGGAGGACACCTGAGCGGCCAAGTCTTCCTCCCCTAGTCTCCTCAGGCCCTTGCTCAGAACCTCCGCCACGTACTCGTCTGCCTCCCACGACTCTGACCCCCACCCGCCGTCTCTCATCATCGCGTATATCCTCACCGCCGACTCCCTCCTCTCCGCTCCCACCACCGCCCTTATCAGCTTCGCAAGGGCCTTGTCGCTCTCGTAACCTCCCTCGATTCCATCCAATTCGCCGATCAGGCCATCTATCTCGTCGCACTCCCCGTTCCTCGAAAGGGCGTTGACGACTTCGGCGTAGAGAGTGAGGTCGAGCGGAGGATACTCGGAACGGAGGGTGGAGAGAACGTGAACAGCGAGGGTGCAGTGGTCCTGGCGGAGAAGCTCACGGACAACGGCAAGTAGGTCGGCCTTCAGGAGACGTCGGAGATGAAGGAGGCTAAGGGAGAGGGAGCCGCTACGATGGGCTCGCTTGAGGGACTGGATCGATTGGATGGCTTCGGAGCTCAGGATCCGACCTTTGAGAAGAGGCCCGCGGTTGTCGCGTGGGCCGCATCGGATTGAAGCCAACCATTTTCTAGGAACGACGGCGCTAAAGCTCAGGCTCGGTGGTCGCGGGAGGCTGAGAGAGGGGCGGAGCGAAAGAGAAAGCGCCATCCACCACTCGTTTCCAATCACTGCGCATTCTCTCTCCTGTCTGATCCTCTTTCATTGGGCAAGAGGCCCATATCACTTACAAAGGCCCATTCTGTACTCTTTTTAACGAATGAGGCCACATCAGTTACTTATAGAGGCCCATATTACTTACGAAAGGCCCCTTTCGTACTCTTTTTTTTTTTTCTTTTTTTTTTTTTGTAACGAAGCCATATTGGTTACTAAAAGCGATTGTTTCATCTATTTAGTAACACTAAGATCCGGAGGTCGAATTAGCTCCACTAATGTATGGTAAATTTTTGAGGTGCTATGTGATTGTTTTGTTTAAAACGCACAACTTAATGATGAAAACGTCAGATAAATGTCTTAAGGGTTGGACGAATGAAATAACAAACAAAAAGGTAAAAATAGCAATGAAAGAAGAGTAAGAAAATGAAACAAGAGCTATTCTATGGTTGGCAGCAGAAAAGAGCAACAAGAAATGCAGCAAAGGGAGGGAAGAGAGAGGCGAGCAGTGAGGAGGCAGAAAAAGCAGAAGCAGAAGCAGAAGCAGAGGCAGAGTCAGATGTAGATGCAGAGGGAGAGGCAGAAGGAGGCGACATGGATGGAGGTGTGGAAGCGTTGTATTGATGATCATGGTGGTGGATATGCATCACTTCGACGATGAGACGTTGGCCGTTGGTGCAGTGGGCGTTGGAACCGCTGATGAAGTAGAAGAGACCAGGACGATTAAGGTTAAACGTGCTGTTTCCATTGTCGAACACTGTGATGGGATCGCTGGCGTTGCAGTGGTAGAACCCCCATTTGTCCACCTCCATCACCGAGTCCTTGTCGTACACAAAAGCTGCAGAACAAATCCAAAAATTTATTTTCTTTTTTTTAAAGAAACCAACCAGCCATTAATCTCAAGTTTGAAAACTACTACTCACAGAGAGAATCACCAATGTGGAAGCGGTTGGTGCTCGCCCAGTGGCTGTAAACCGCTGTATCATTCTGGAGTGGAACTCTCCACCCGAACTCGTCTCCAACCTTGAAATCCCTAGGACCTTCCGCCGCTACCGTCACGGCCCAAATGCACAACAAAACTATCACCATATTGCAATTAACAGACCGAGACAGAGGAGATGTCATTTTAAAAAAACAAAAAAAAAAAAAGATTTAAGAGGAGAGGAGAGGAGATGAGAGGGTTCTTAATTAGCTTTGAGTATCAAGTAAATGGAAATGAGAGGCGCTTTATAATGTTGGGAGAATGAAGCGTGGCGGTTGAGGTGAGCGAGCAGTCGGACTCGTGGATGATTTGACGGTTACGACGGATAAATCATCCTTCGTTCAAAATCATGGACCACGTCACCCTAATTAATTACGTGGACCAATCAGCTTCACCTAGCTGATTTTGTTCCAAAAACGCCGCGTTTCAGACGTTCTTGTGTGGCCGTGATTACAAACCACAATCGTACTGGATTGATCCTCGTACAGTCGTACTCATCAGATTGCCAATGAAGGAACTACTAGAGTGTAAGCATCTGATGGCGTGGATCGAATTTGAAAAGGGCTTGATTGATAAGGTACCAATCTCATCATCAATTCGCAATAAAAAAAAATGTTTCTGAATCATATCCTCTGGTTTGAGTTTTGGTATCGTCATCGTTTAGGAGGAGCTAGCAAGAAAGTTCTTCATCGACGGGAGGGACTTTGGTTTGGAAGGTGAGGTAGATAGTTTTTCTGATACCTATTCTTGATTCCATATCAATCTTCTTTATCAAGGAATGGGCACCCTCTGTGTTTTTGTGTGTTGATTTTGCAGTGCTAAAGGATTGCATTAGATCAGGCCATTCCTACTTAGATGGCATGCAAGAGCTTCTTCAAACCTTGAAAGCTGAAAACTTCGACATTCATGCTTTCACCAATGATCCCATCTGGTTTCCATCTCATCACTTTCACTGTAACCAATTATCACATTTCGATTCAACCTGTCTTAAATGGAAACGGTTCTGTTCACTCTAGTGTTTCATCTCATCCAAGGTACAAAATGATCGAAGGCCAATTGAAGCTTTCATCCTACTTGTCATGGACGTTTTGTTCCTGTAATACTGGTAGAACACACATCTCTTGCCAGCTTTACTACTTATTGTTTATACCATCCAAACCGTCCTGTTACAGCTCCTCATGTGTTTTCTCTCTTTTTTTTTTTTTAATTCAAGGAAAGAGAAAGCCTGATCCAGAGTTCTATCTCGAGGTTGTGGGACGTCTCGGAGTTGAACCTTGCGACTGTATATTCATCGATGGCAAGTTAGAAATATTTGTATCTTAAGTTAACTTAGATGAGTATCTAAAGACACCATTTTGACCTGAGGGAGTGTCTAATTCGCAGGCCAACCAACGTCAAATGTGCAGTAGAGATAGGGATGCGTGGGTTATGTTTTGAGGATGCAGACTCGCTCGTCAAGGAACTCTCACATCTAGGGATCAACGTATCCGTACCCAAAATTTGATTGTAACTTGGTTTGCATCTTGGATGTAATTTGTAGTGCATCTCTAGAGAAATACTCACAAAGAAAAATACATTGTTTTGAGAATGCAGATGACCATAATAATTAGTCTTTCTTAGATTATATAAAGCAACAAGAATGAATGAGTCCATGAACTAGGGAGTGGAGAGCACAAGGACATTGAAGAGGGAAGAGGAGGCGAGGAAGATGAAGGAGAGCAAGACTAAGAGGAGGGAGAGGGCGACGTGATTGCAGAAAGAAGAAAGGGTCTTGCAGAAATCGGGGAGAGGAGTGTGCCTGATGCCGGTTTTGTTGAGGTTGGTAACTCCAAAACCGGCTGATCCAGCGCTCATCATTAAATAACCAAAGAGCTGCACACACACCACAATACATCTATGGGTTAAAATCCAGACGAATAGCAAATGGACAAGGGGACATGAGGGACCTGATCGGAGATGAAGCAAAGCCAAGCTTGGAAATGGGAGGGTGTAATGGGAGATCCGGCGAGGAGCCTGTAAATTCCTAGACAGAGCTGGAACAGGGAGTAGAGCATGGTCGCTGAGCATGCCCCAACCACATACCTTCACACCAAACTCAATCTTATTATAATCAAAGTTTAAAAGTGGTGCACACAATAATGTCATGTCATGTTGTTGTTTGGTTCACGGATGTGTTTCTGTTAACCGGAATTTCTGGCATCTGATATACACATTTTTCACGCTATTTTCTTTCCCTTCTAATTTAGTATGATCTAATGTCTATAATGCATTCAGATTTGAGGGATTAGAATGGAAGAAGAAGAAGACTTACTGGTAGGAGGGAGAGAAAGACCAGTTGGAGTAGAGAGTGAGCTTGAAGCCATAGATGTCTGCCACTCCCTCCTCTGTTGCCGTCAGCATCACCGCTATAGCCGTTGCCGAAGCAGCTAAGCATCCGCCTCTGAGAGAAACCTGCACCCCCTCCCTCCTCGTTCTCCTCCTCTTCTCGACCACCTCCTCCTCCTCCTCTCCATTTCTGTTCATTCGATCTCCCTTTTTTACTTTTTTTTTCCTGCAATGTGTTATATTCTATTCTATGCAATGCACAAACAAACTCACTCGTTCTTATTTTCGTTCTTATACAAGTACTCCCCTTTTCGAATCCACCTTTTTCGTGTTGCTTCCTCTCCTCTTTCATTCTATTTTTATTTTTTATTATATATACTTTTGTATTACTTAATAACAAAAAGACGAAAACTGTGAATCCCCCATATTTCAAGCAACACTCCTTTCTTACCTATATATATATATATCCTTTGTAGAAAGATAGAAAAATAAAACATCTCTATTGGAACTTGCCCATCTCTTATGTTCATGAGTCATTTACAATTAGCGAGCCTCATGTATCTTGCTAAAGTTCCCAATTTTGAAGGACATTTGTATTATACTTTTTATTATTTTCACACTTATCTTCATTCATCATAAATATATCTATAACCAAAATACCGTTTTTAATTAATGCAAAATAATATTATGCAGTTAAAAAAACCAAAATACCGTTATAACAATTGAGATAAGAATTGGTGTTAAAAAAAAAAACAATTGAGATAAGATTCTGTCCTTGACTTCAACAGAACAGAAGCCTCGTAATTCCACGAAAAATGGAAAAGGGTATACGACCAATGACAAGTGACCGCGTGTCGTAAGGACTGGCACGTCATAAGGACCCATCAAAGACAGATGGGCTCTATAAGAAAGAACAACCATTGGATCAGGCCCAATAGTAATATCTGATGGATAGCACAGTCGGGTGTGGACTAACATATGTTATGATGACAACAGAGATTTGCAAAAAAAAAAGCATGGACCCATTGGGCATCTAGTGTTTGATTACCATATAGGTAAAATATAACACTATACATAGAAAGTTGTTGCCCCCTTTTGTTTAAAATAAATTATAATTAAGGAATTAATTGACATACACTTGACCGGGTGGATGAGGAATATCTCAATTATCAGGTATATAACTAAGTGCGTACAATATTAGGGGTGACTAAATTAAACGTTATGATATTGATTGTATTATACAAATTAAGTGATATATATATGTTATATATTGAGAGAAAGATAAATATATATATATATAGAGAGAGAGAGAGAGTAATTAAAATGGTTAATTGAGGTCTCTGGTGATGGCAGGAATACAGCTTGAAGTGCGGGAAATGGCGGGCTTATTGTGAAGAGTAGACGTGGGTTTAGGGCTAATAGACTGACCCCTCGTGCTTCTTCTGAGCATATCTCTCATGGCCTCCGCTTGGAAGAGAGCAGGATACTCCCTCCCAAGCTTGTTGAACCTGAGACAGGCGCTCATGTGTTCCTTTAAGGCCCCTTCGAGCCCATTCTCCTCCCTCTTCTCTCTCTCCTCCTTCACCGCCTCTGAGCAGAGACCGCATATCCACTTCCCCAAGAACTTCTCCCTCACCCTCTCTATGTACTCCATCGTGCACTCCTCCCTCATCCCGCAGCACTCGCACTTTGCCTTCTCCACTTCCACTATCGTCCCCAGTCCTTTCTCTTCTTCTCTGTGGAAATCCAATGATATATCTGATAGGGTCCTATGCAGTGACTCCTTCGCTAGCTTTGGTGGCGGCGGTGTCTTTACCACGCTTCCGCTCACGCTCTTCCTTCTCCCGTTTGGTGCCATCTAATATTCTAATTCAGTAGATATGTATATTTATCTGACTCAAAGGTTTTGTATTTATAAGCGGTGCATGGGGCCGGGTTAATATATTCATGTGTGGTTCAGCATTGCCATCATGTACGTGCTCATGCAGTATAAGCGACCTTCTTTACTTTATTTTTATTTTACTTTTCACAACAATACTAATTAATGAAGCCATCAAGTGATCACCAATTCACGTGCTACAGTGCAACTGGCAGCTAGCAACCTTTAACTACAACGTAACTCTTTCTTCCAAGTATTTATCTGTAACATTTAGTTATATAAATGGGATAAATATAAAACAAACACACAATTTTTTTTTTTTTGTCATTGATCTCAACTGGATTTGGTGTGTTAATTTTCTTTGTCTTGGTGTGTCATTGCGTTCTAATTTATGTAGTTTCGTTATAGATCGCAAATCGCAGGGACAATACATATTAGACACACTTCGCACCCTGAATTAGAAAGAAATCAGATGACCTAGTATATGCATTCACACATAAGTGAGCCAAACGTGAAGATATAAACAATTAAGTAATTAAAGCAAGAGCTCAAGAATTGTGTGGAGGTAAGTAAAAGGAACTACATGGATCCCAAAGACAATGATAAGTCACGTGTGTTTGTGGGTTTTGTCTAACCACATAAAACAGAGGAACAACAGGGACTCGAAGAAGACCACTCATGATGAAGTTAAAGTTGAGACTTGTAAATATTTTCAAATCCAAAAAAAAAGTGGGGGTGGGGGTGGGGGTATTTTAAACTCATTTCTGCTGATGATAAAAAAAAACTCATAACATGTAAAGTGGAGGAGAATCACGTGCATATTTATCTTGTATTATATATGCTACGTTCACGGTTCACCACGAACTCTATATTTCCTGTCGACTCCATTGCTTTACTGATTATAGTTACACCTTAAAACAATATTTATAGTTATATGCACCTGTTTACGTGCATATTATAAATCAAAACACGGTACGCTTCCTTCTTGTGAAATATTAGAAGATTAGTGTACGTTTCTACAGCCTAATCCTGTGTGGTTTTGCAAAGTATCTATCAGATTATTGTTAGTGTCGACTATACATTTGCATACCAAATCGACATTTGGAAAGTAAACAGTACAAGAATGTTGGGCAGGGAATGAACATTATATGGATCTTATGGGCTTTTAAAAATAATGATTGGGCCTGCATAAAAGTATAAAAGGAGATTGACACACACAACACACTTGTTTATAAAGGAAATTAGAAAGGACGCAAGAAGTGTGAATTGATCAAGTAAGGAAGAAAGGGAAGAGAAGTGTGAGAAAGAGAGCAAAGAAGAGCTGTTGGTAGAGGGAAATTGTATTCTTCTTCTTCTTCTTCTTCTTCTTCTTCTGAGTAATTCTTGCGGCATCATTGTGAAGAGTAGTAGTAGTAGTATAGAGAAAAGAGATAGAAACGAAATGGTGAGGAAGAGATACATGATCTGATCTGCAAAGAAGGGGCCTCCCCACAACAGCCTTAAACCTGCCGCTCCAGCCTTGATCTCCGACCGTCACCACCACTGCATCTGGACGCGGGGAGAAGGAGACCCAACCTCTCTTGGAGTAGACGTGGAACTCTGCATGGCAGAAGCTGAGACACAGAGAATGTCTTTCATCATACCCTCTTATCAGCATCCTTATCGCTTCTTCTTCCACCCACCCTTTAGATTCGCTTTTGGTATTATGCTTCTTCACGTAGCAAACCCCTACACCTTCTTGTTCTTCTTCCTGTTGGCTTCTCCCTCCTAGCTTTTCTCTCATCGCCTTCCCTATCCTCTCTGCCTCGCCCATCAACTCCCTGTATCTATCATATTAGTTCCCTTTCATTCTTATAATCTTAATGTGTTTCTTGTCATACCTCAATTCTGAATAACAAGCAGGTCTCTCAGTTTGGTCAGCGATATCTTTATAAAAAACGAACTCCTCCGTATCATCCTGCAAAATGATCTTGTCAGCGGCAGCCATGGCGGCTCTCACCATAGCATCGGGAACGCCGTGGTTAATGAGCTGAAAACAACCGATGGTGGCGATGGCATTCAGGAGGAGGGCCGAGGAGGAGCCTAGCTGGAGGAAATCAAAGGTGGGAGGGTTCAGAAGGAATCTGTGCTTGGGGAAGACTTTGTCGGGCAACACAAGATTTGGGACTCGACCACACTTATCCAAGAACTCAGAGAGGACGTCTTCATTGGCCGTGAAGGAGGCACGGCGGCTGGATGCGACGGGAGAGGGAGGAGGAGCTCGGAAATCAGGAGATGAAACTTCCATTTTTGTTTGGTCGTTCTAGTTAGTTTAGTACTACAACATCCTTTTTATATTTTTTTTTTGGCTTCATAATACAATACATATGTAGAGGAATCATTGAAGAAAGAAAAAGGTTTGTTATTTAAAGCAAGAGCATAATGATGGGATGCAATTCTATTGTTTTGCTTTTTCACCCTCTCTGTTATATATATATATATATATATATATATATTCCCTTTTCAATTTTCCTCTTTTCCTTCCAGCTAATATGATTTTCGTAACTAAATCAGGGATGTCTATGTTCGTCAATGGACCCACTTTGGGCCTTAACCTTCCTTTTCCTTGCCTCTCCGGTCATTTGGCAAACGGGCTTTCATCGATTCATGATCTATCCGTTTCTAAGTTTAACTCACATACAATTTGATGATGGGCACTTGGACAGGGCCACAGTTGTAGTCTTACATTCAATCATATTCAAATAATCAAATGGATGATTATTATACAGTAGCATTCTTCGGGCTGTATTATTTAACACCTTAATCTTGCATTCAAATCACGTGCGGCGTATATTTGGTTGCAAGTAGAAAATGGTAATTTTGTTTTTGTTTAAGCGGTACAAATGACAAAGTTTGTTGGAAAATGGTAAATGACAAGGGTTGTTAGTTAGAATTAGAAAAAAAGAAGAAGAAAGGTAAAGGACGGTGAATTGTGAATTTGTGACAGTTAAAAAGGAATTGAAAAGTCTTATTAGTTTGTCATTGCCGAAACGAAACAAAACAAAACAGTTGTATATAAAAAGAAAGAAATGTTTGTTTGACTTTTCTCTTGGCCTGCAAAACTCTTATCCGTTGACCAAGTCAGCGATTCTCTTTTTAAACCCTATGCTAAAGTTATCATTTCAATTTACTACTTTGAAGTTTATAGTTGACATGCTTTTCCTACTATCGCTGATTCCGGTCTTTCCCAAATGTGTTGAATTGACTCTGTCATCCGCAATTTATCGGGTTTCAGAACACGATGACTAAAACGAACCACTTCCTCTACTATTGTCTCCCTTTTTTTACCTTTAAAGACGTAAGAAAAAAAAAAGGAAAGAAGAAAGAAAGACTCAACCTTTACTTTGTAGAGGAACTCGTGTCCTGTCCCCTTGTTGTCCTCTTTTGTTGACTTTGAAGATAACAGAATCCGATTATTATTTTTTTGAGTAAGGAAATGTTCAATTAGTACTTATTTATTAGACAGATTTGTTAAATAATAAAATTAAACGGGCGTAAGGGAGCCGCCATCATCAGCACCTCGCATTTGAATAATCGGGCCTCTTGAGCATTAACGACAAAGACTTTATATATTTTTTTAGAGAAATATAAACGAGAGCTGAGGAGGAAATATCATGGAAAAGTCCACCTTGATGTTCGTTCTTCACTCCCTATTTATCCATTTTCTAATCCCACCCTCCTCTCTGTATCCTTCCACTTTCTCTCTCTGTTTCTCCAACCAAATTTTCAAACTTGATTTTAGATCAGATCAGCCTCTAAAAACCCAACCTTTACTTTCTGCCAAGAGAGAGTGGACTGGTTGAGAGGGAGATAGAGAGAGGTTCCGGCAGGATGGATTACAACCCAAATCTTACGTTAGGCGTAGGTGGTGGGAGTATGCGGCGAAGCATCAGCCGAAGCGTGAGCAGAGCCAGCAGAAACCTCGAAGACATCTTCTCCTCCGGTTCTAGACGCACACAGTCCGTCAACGACGACGAAGAGGCCCTTAAATGGGCTGCCATCGAGAAACTCCCCACCTACAGCCGCCTCCGCACCACTCTCATGACCGCCGTTGTCGAGGACGACGTCTACGGCAATCAGCTCCTGAGCAAGGAGGTCGACGTCACCAAGCTCGACGGAGAGGATCGCCAGAAGTTCATCGACATGGTCTTCAAGGTCGCCGAGCAAGACAACGAGCGGATCTTGACCAAGCTCAGGAACAGGATAGACAGGGTCGGCATCAAGCTCCCCACGGTAGAGGTCAGGTACGAACACCTGACCATCAAAGCCGACTGCTACACTGGTAACAGATCTCTTCCCACGCTTCTTAATGTGGTGAGGAACATGGCAGAATCTGCTCTGGGCCTGATTGGGATTCAGTTTGCCAAGAAAGCCCAGCTCACCATCCTCAAAGATATCTCCGGGAGCATCAAGCCCTCCAGGATGACGCTCTTGTTGGGTCCTCCTTCTTCCGGTAAGACCACGCTTCTCTTAGCTCTCGCCGGCAAACTCGACAAAGCCCTTGAGGTCTCTGGTCACATCACCTACAATGGTTACCGCCTCGACGAGTTTATTCCCAGGAAAACCTCTGCCTACATTAGCCAGAACGATCTCCACGTCGGTATCATGACCGTTAAGGAGACTCTTGATTTCTCCGCTAGGTGCCAAGGTGTCGGTACCCGTTACGGTATAACAATCTTGATCAACCAAGATTTCTTTTTCATTTTTTCATCTAGGTCTACTTTGTGTGCTCTTATTGAATGAATTCTCCTCTTGCAGATCTGTTGAACGAGCTCGCAAGGAGAGAAAAGGACGCTGGGATATTTCCTGAAGCCGATGTTGATCTGTTCATGAAAGCCTCGGCTGCTCAAGGTGTTAAGAGCAGTCTCATCACTGATTACACTCTCAAAGTGAGCCCCTTCCCTCCTCGTACAACTTTGCTCATGAGAAATCTGTTTAAATTCTTGTTTTAAAGAATGAATCCTAGGAGTGTTAGCTGCTGTGTTCATGATTGAGAATCACACTTTAGGCCCGATATATATGAATTTTTCTGCATACTTTTGTTGTTGTTGTTGTGGCACAATTATTTAGCAGCTAGTAAACTGACTCAACTCTTTTCGTGGAATGGAACAGATTCTGGGGCTTGACATTTGCAAGGACACCATAGTTGGAGATGACATGATGAGAGGCATCTCCGGAGGTCAGAAGAAACGTGTCACAACTGGTGAGATGATTGTGGGGCCTACTAAGACACTTTTCATGGACGAGATATCCACTGGTCTTGACAGCTCCACCACTTTCCAAATCGTCAAGTGCCTGCAGCAGATCGTTCACCTCACAGATGCCACGGTGCTCATGTCTCTTCTCCAGCCTGCTCCTGAGACCTTTGATTTATTCGATGATATCATCTTGTTGTCGGAGGGTCAGATCGTGTACCAAGGACCCAGGGACCACATTCTCGAGTTCTTTGAGAGCTTTGGATTCAAGTGTCCTGAGAGAAAAGGAACAGCTGACTTTTTGCAAGAGGTAGCTTTTCCCTCCTCTTTTACGCTTGCATTTGGTTCATATTCGTGTACTTTGGTTCCAAACAGATCTGACAAACCGACATTCCTTGTTGCGCAGGTCACCTCCAAAAAAGATCAGGAGCAGTACTGGGTGGACCAGAACAGACCCTATCGCTACATTCCAGTTTCAGAGTTTGCCAGCAGATTCAAGGCCTTCCACGTCGGAAAGCAGCTTTCTAACGAACTATCGGTACCGTTCGATAAGTCTCGTGGCCACAAAGCAGCTCTTGTGTTCGACAAATACTCAGTCTCAAAGATGGAGCTTCTCAAGAGCTGCTGGGACAAAGAGTGGCTGCTTATGCAGCGAAACGCCTTTTTCTACGTCTTTAAAACCGTGCAGATTATCATCATCGCTGCAATCACGTCTACACTCTTCCTCAGAACCGAAATGGACACAAATAACGAGGGTGATGCCAATCTCTACATAGGAGCATTGCTATTTGGAATGATTATCAACATGTTCAATGGGTTTGCGGAGATGGCTATGATGGTCTCGAGGCTCCCTGTGTTCTACAAACAGAGGGATCTCCTGTTTTATCCATCCTGGACATTCACCCTTCCCACCTTCTTGCTCGGGATCCCAACCTCAATCTTCGAATCAACAGCATGGATGGTGGTAACTTATTATTCCATCGGTTTTGCACCAGACGCGGCTCGCTTCTTCAAGCAGTTTCTCATGGTGTTTCTGATTCAACAAATGGCTGCTGCCCTCTTTAGGTTGATCGCTTCTGTGTGCAGAACCATGATGATAGCTAATACTGGTGGTGCTCTCACTCTACTTCTCGTGTTCTTGCTCGGTGGCTTCCTTGTTCCACGCGGTGAGATCCCTGAGTGGTGGAGGTGGGCCTACTGGATATCTCCTCTCACCTACGCTTTCAACGGTCTAACCGTCAATGAAATGTTTGCTCCTAGATGGATGAACAAACTGGTGCGTGCTAGCTGCTTTATCCTGTATTTTGCAGACATATCATAGTAAAGTTTCTGAGTCTCACTTTAAAAACTGCAGGCTTTCGACAACAGAACAAGGCTCGGGACCATGGTGCTTAATAATTGGGATGTCTACCATAATAAAAATTGGTACTGGATTGGTGTTGGAGCCTTGCTTGGCTTCACAGTACTCTTCAACCTTCTTTTCACTTTTGCACTTACCTATCTCAACCGTAAGTTCTTGTGCGTTTATATTTGCATCACCCGTTTACCAAGCTAAAACAATAGACTAATGTACCTTGTGCTACAGCTCTTGGGAAGAAGGCAGGTTTACTTCCAGAAGAAGAAAATGAAGATTCCGATCAGAGGAAAGATCCAATGCGTAGATCTCTGTCTACTGCAGATGGGAACAAAAGTAAGTACATCTTGATCTGCTTAGCTGTTTCTTTTCTTCTACTCCTTTGTCTTATTCTTCTCTGCTATCAGGAGAGATCGCAATGGGGAGAATCAGTAGGAATGCAGACTCTGCGGGGGAAGCATCCAGCGGTGGAGCCACTAAGAGAGGAATGGTTCTTCCTTTCAGTCCTTTGGCTATGTCCTTTGACGACGTCAGATACTTTGTTGACATGCCTGCGGTAACCATCCTTTTTCCATTTCAATCACTTGAATCTTCACTAAACCAAATATGAGAAACACTTGTTAAAATATATACATGTTTTGATGGTACAGGAAATGAGAGACCAAGGAGTTACAGAAAACAGACTGCAGCTGCTTAAAGGTGTGACAGGTGCATTTAGGCCAGGAGTCTTGACTGCGCTCATGGGGGTGAGTGGTGCCGGAAAGACAACACTAATGGACGTTTTGGCCGGCAGGAAAACAGGCGGGTATATTGAAGGAGATGTGAGAATATCAGGATTCCCCAAGGTTCAAGAGACATTTGCTCGAATCTCAGGATACTGTGAACAGACTGATATTCACTCCCCGCAAGTCACAGTCAGAGAATCACTGATTTTCTCAGCTTTCCTTCGCCTTCCCAAAGAAGTCAACAAAGAGGAGAAAATGATGTTTGTGGACCAAGTGATCGAATTGGTAGAGCTAGACAGTCTGAAGGACTCTATCGTGGGTTTACCAGGTGTCACGGGGCTTTCCACGGAGCAGAGGAAGAGATTGACGATCGCAGTGGAGCTTGTAGCTAACCCTTCCATCATCTTCATGGATGAGCCGACTTCTGGACTGGACGCGAGAGCTGCAGCTATTGTGATGAGGGCAGTGAGAAACACAGTGGACACAGGAAGAACCGTGGTCTGCACCATCCACCAGCCGAGCATTGATATATTTGAAGCGTTTGATGAGTTGATGCTGATGAAGAGAGGAGGACAAGTGATCTACGCAGGTCCCTTGGGTCGAAACTCTCACAAGGTGGTGGAGTACTTCGAAGCCATTCCCGGAGTGCCCAAGATTCCAGAAAAGTATAATCCAGCCACTTGGATGCTTGAAGCCAGCTCACTAGCCGCGGAGTTAAAGCTTGGAGTTGACTTTGCTGAGTTGTACAAGTCTTCCGCCTTACACCAGTAAGTTGCTTCTTGCTTTTGCAGGACCGCCCAAATGTATATTGAATTTTTTTTTTATTTTTAAAAAGATAATATAAATACTAAACAAAATCATGTGACAGGCGAAACAAAGCGTTGGTGAAAGAACTGAGTGTACCTCCCGCAGGGGCCTCTGATCTATACTTTGCTACACAATTCTCGCAGAACACATGGGGACAGTTCAAATCATGCCTATGGAAGCAGTGGTGGACGTATTGGAGATCCCCCGACTATAACCTTGTCCGCTTTATCTTCACACTGGCAACATCACTCCTCATTGGTACCATCTTCTGGCAAATCGGAGGTAACAGGTCCAACGCAGGGGACCTGACGATGGTGATAGGAGCTCTTTATGCGGCCGTTATATTTGTGGGAATAAACAATTGTTCGACGGTACAGCCGATGGTGGCAGTGGAGAGGACTGTGTTCTACAGGGAAAGGGCAGCAGGAATGTACTCAGCCATGCCATACGCCATCTCCCAGGTCACCTGTGAGCTTCCCTATGTCCTGATTCAGACCACTTACTACTCTCTCATCGTCTATGCCATGGTTGGGTTTGAGTGGACAGCCGCAAAGTTCTTCTGGTTCCTCTTTGTAAGCTACTTCTCCTTCCTCTACTGGACCTATTACGGCATGATGACTGTCTCCCTCACACCAAACCAGCAAGTCGCTTCCATCTTCGCCTCAGCCTTTTACGGCATTTTCAACCTCTTCTCGGGCTTCTTCATCCCAAGACCAAAAATCCCCAAGTGGTGGATATGGTACTACTGGATCTGCCCTGTCGCATGGACCGTCTATGGATTGATTGTCTCGCAGTATGGTGACGTGACGACAACCATCTCCGTCCCCGGAGTCCCTCCAGGTTCTAGTCCCTCTGTTAAGCAATACATCGATACTACTTACGGGTTCCAGTCTGACTTTATGGGACCAGTCGCTGCCGTCCTAGTCGCCTTCACCGTCTTCTTTGCCTTCATCTTCGCTTTCTGCATAAGAACTCTCAACTTCCAGACCAGATAAAACCCGAGTCTCTTTCTTTCTTTCTGTATCGTTTGTGGTATATACATATGCTCCCTTTTCTTACTATGTATTCTAGTGTCATAAGGAATTTTTTTAATAATTTGATTAAATACATTATATAGTCCTATAGATGATGACGAGGCAGATGTAAGAAAACTCCATCCTTTTTGATGTTTGTTGAATTTAAAACGCAACTTTTTATTTCTTCTGTTGAAGGAAGGTTGATCCAAATCCCTATCTTGAGCTTACGATACTTCTAACAAGAGAAGGACTTGCCTTTGGATTTCTCTGTGGCTTGTACTTGCGAGAGTATTCTTAATAACATGTCAGGGAAAACTAGTGTGTTTCTTTACAATTGATATACTGAAACTTTCATATACAGCACCATTGTCTAAGGTGAATGACCATCCAACCATCTAGGCGATTGATATCATAAGCTTTGTTAGCGTTAGCAACATAGTTCATCTGTCTTCTCTATATCTTCTTAAACAACATCTTGATTCTTTCACCGGCAAGAGAGAAAGCACAGCTCAAGAAAAGAGGGATAACCAAGGGTTGGTTACAAAGGATGTACCCCTGCAAAAATCATAGTACCAACAAGGCTACGTACGAGACTCTTACCTGCAGACATAAGTTACATCCTTAAGACAATAGTTAAGACAGATATATGATTTCAATAATGAAACCAGACACACTTGCCTAACTTGACGAATGCGAAAGAGAATGGAATGGTCCCTAACATTGTTAAGCCCAGTCCGAGCCCAGGGCATTGTTTGCCTGTCCAAACAAACGTCAGAATCAACTCTCTTAGATCAGTTGTCAAATCCTATAGCTTTGGTCACAAACGTCTTTCCGTCATACTCTACCGGTGCAAATGGGCTTATCCAGTAACTGCTCCTCCATAAAAATTCAGATATTAAATTCTTCCAAATTAACGAATTGCGTAACCAACCCCTAAACGTGAGAACTGGGAAGAGCGTGATCGATTCATTGGGCTTTTAGTTGAGGGGTGAAAAGGGGAATGGATTCATTGGGCTTTCAGTTTTTACGAACCCGATAATTGATGTTGGGCTACTACAAATATGGGCCTCAAGATATTTGCAAGTCCAGCTGACGGATCCTCCTAAGATGGGGGCATCGTGTCATCGCGTGTGACGCAAAAGGGAAAAGAGTCCAAGTACACAAGTTGGAGGAGGAGAGACTTTTCTCTCACATAAATTAAATACAGTAAAAAAAATGTCAAGTAGAGGGGGGCAAATTCCAAACCAACTACATCTACATTGATATGGTACTTGCACTTTCGCTTGAAAAACATTAGGGCATAATTGTGTCTGTATTTCGGTCACAATTCAAATTCCAATTGAAATAAAAGATATTATTGTCATATAGCAAAAGAGAGAGAGGTCACAGTCAAGAAAAAATTATTTGATTGTTTCAGTTTTATGGGTTAAAAGTTATAAGAGCGCACGAATATAAGGACCGTTTGGTCAATGGTAATTGGTGAAAAAGGAGGAGTTTGAGACGCAATTTGGAAGAGATAGAAAAGGCAGACACGTCATCAATTTCCATGGAGGTTCTGTGCCATCTGCGAAGAAGATACATTAATAGGGAGAGAGGAATAGAGAGAGAGAGGCCCGCTCTGTTGTCTACTTTGTCTAAGAGAGCTTGGGAGAAAGAGAGCGAGACAATCACGAAGACTCTCTCTATCTCCTTCCTCCTCCTCCTTCCTCCTCCTCCGTCTTCTTCAGAGAAGCAAGGGATCCCCAGGCGCCATGATCTCTCTCAGTCCCTCCTCGTTTCTGGTAATTTTGTACATCTTTCTTCCTCTACATCCATCCATATATGTCTCTCTTATTTGAAATATTCACAGAACAAGACGGGGGTTCCTGGATGTTCCACCCACATCTCTCTGCGCCAGCCTAGAACTAGAACCTCCTTTCCTGCCTTCCTCGGAGTCTTTTCCGCTCTTGGATCCAACCGGGATCCCAAAGGCAGCATTTTAATTGAGACCACCGCCACTTCCTCCTCCTCCTCCTCCCTCGAGATCTCCGCCGCTGACATTATCCCCAAATCCACCGTCTCAGGTGGAGTTCAGGATGTGTACGGCGAGGACGCTGCCACCGAGGACATGCCCATCACTCCGTGGTCTCTCTCTGTCGCCAGGTACTACCCATTTCCTCCTCAGTTCTAATTTTCATTCCTAAAGTCCGTTTTGGACTTGTGCCTCTCATCATCATCATCAATTAATTTGGATGTGAACGTGGTGCAGTGGGTATACGCTGTTGCGCGATCCACATCACAACAAAGGCCTTGCCTTTAGCCATAGGGAGCGTGACGCTCACTATCTACGCGGCCTCCTCCCCCCAACTGTTATCTCCCAAGATCTTCAGGTTTCCATTCTTGTCATTTTTCACCTATCCTTCACATATATACTGCCGAAATTTGAGACTTTTGCTGCACGCTTAATAACAGGTTAAAAAAATGATGCATACTCTTCGTCAGTACCAAGTTCCCTTGCAGAGGTATATGGCTATGATGGATCTCCAGGTATTTGGGATTTTACTCTCTATCTGAGCAACACCAAGTGGCTTTGTTGCCCAACTTCTTTCATAATGCTTTTGTATCTCAGGAGACCAACGAGAGGCTGTTTTACAAGCTTCTCATTGACCATGTCGAAGAGTTGCTACCAGTTGTCTATACTCCAACCGTTGGGGAAGCCTGCCAGAAGTATGGTAGCATTTTCCTGCGTCCACAGGGGCTGTTTATCAGCTTGAAAGAAAAGTGAGTCTTTTTTTTTCAGTATTCTTTCTTGTGCTTTTTTTAAACGACTATACATTTTTCCTGTAAATAGAGGGAAGATTCTTGAGGTGCTGAGGAACTGGCCTGAGAAAAAAATCCAGGTCATTGTTGTCACCGATGGGGAGCGCATTTTAGGTTTAGGGGATCTTGGATGTCAGGCAAGCTGTTTGATCATTTCCTGCTATCATGACAGTGGTGTGTCTGGGTTTATCCTCTTACTAACCGGCACATTACATGCTATCATTAATGTCTTCAGGGGATGGGAATACCAGTTGGGAAACTTTCTCTGTATACCGCCCTTGGAGGTGTCCGCCCATCTGCCGTAAGTCTAGTTTTGGGGAAATCAGATTATTGCATTCAACCACATTCTCTCATCTCTCTATTTTGGTTGCCAGTGTCTGCCCGTAACAATTGATGTTGGGACAAACAATGAAAAGCTATTGAATGATGAGTTCTACATAGGACTCCGCCAAAGGAGAGCTACAGGAGAGGTAATGGGCTCCTCATACCTTTCAGTAAAACAGTCCTACGAAAATATGAAGACTCAACCTTGATCCTCTTCTTTGTACAGGAATACTCCGAACTTATGCATGAATTCATGACAGCAGTTAAGCAGAACTATGGTGAGAAAGTCGTTATTCAGGTTAGCTTAACACATGGATAAGTGTACTCTACTAACACGAGTGCACTGTTTAAATCTTCTGTGATTTTCGGTCCTTGTATCTTGTCACTAGACATTTCATCCTTTGATAAATTGCAGTTTGAAGACTTTGCCAACCATAATGCTTTTGACCTGTTGGCTAAATATGGTACAACACATCTTGTTTTCAATGACGATATTCAGGTATATCCTGATTAAGTTGTGATACACGAGGTAAATTGGGGTTGTAGCATTTACCAGTTCCTGTAACTGTAATTTCATATATAGGGCACGGCATCAGTTGTGCTTGCGGGACTTCTCGCTGCTCTTAAATTTGTTGGCGGATCCTTGTCAAACCACAGATTCCTCTTCCTCGGTGCTGGAGAGGTAAGGCTTGGGCTTGTCTTTCAAAGAGATCCATTCTGTCAATACTCTTATTTATTTCCTGGATGGGGATGGGGGTGGGATATCTGTAGACTTGTTACATAGTTGTACTTACCCATTTCTTTGTGATGTAGGCTGGCACTGGAATTGCTGAACTAATTGCTCTGGAGATATCAAAGAAGGTAAGCTATAACCTTGTGTGCATTTGCTTTACTAAGCTCGTTTTCTTATATGAATTACATGTTGGTGACTGTAGTCCCAAATTCCATTAGAAGAGGCTCGGAAGAATATTTGGCTCGTGGATTCGAAGGTAATTTAGTAGATGTGGATTCCTCTTTACTTTTGCACGTATCTAAATCTAATTACACTTATTAATCTGTGTAGGGATTGATTGTTAGTTCCCGGAAAGAATCCATTCAACATTTCAAAAAGCCTTGGGCTCATGACCATGAACCGATAAAGAAACTTGTTGATGCCGTCAAGGTGTGTTGGTTGCTGTTCTGCTGCAGAAAACATCACAGAGGAAGACGTGTTATTTTTTTTTTTAACTCTCAGTGTTAACACTGAACCCTTTCTTAATCATTCAGGCAATCAAGCCGACTGTTCTAATCGGAACATCGGGAGTAGGTCAAACATTCACTCAAGATGTGGTTGAAACCATGGCAGAGCTAAATGAGGTATATTGTTTCCGCATTAACATTAATGAGAAAAAGAGAAGTTTTGACATATGCATTTTTTCTGGGAGCACATGGTCCTGACCATAGAGTCAAAATTTTGGTGTGTACAGAAACCCATCATTCTTGCTCTTTCAAACCCAACTTCTCAGTCCGAATGTACGGCAGAAGAGGCCTATACGTGGAGTCAGGTAAACGAGTTAAGATTGCCATTTATCAATATCAGAGAGAAGCTGATGATTGTCGTTGGAATACAAAGTTAAACCTTTTGATTCACAGGGCCGGGCGATCTTTGCTAGTGGAAGCCCATTTGCACCGGTAGAGTATGAGGGAAAGACGTTTGTGCCTGGACAGGTTGTGACCAAAACTATAGAAATAGGATTTGGCTACTGATTTAAGAGTGTTGGTTCTGACGTTTGTTTGGACAGGCAAACAATGCTTACATATTCCCTGGGTTCGGACTGGGCTTAATAATGTCTGGGACCATTCGCGTTCATGATGACATGCTTCTGGCCGCTTCAGAAGCTTTGGCTGAGCAACTGATGGAGGAGCACTATGAGAAGGGGATGATATTCCCTCCCTTTAGGAATATCAGAAAAATCTCAGCTCGTATTGCTGCCAAGGTGGCTGCCAAGGCCTATGAACTGGGTAAGTACCCCTTAATGCTGTGTTGCCTAATTTTGTCTTTGTGAATTCAACATTACATTACATGTATAGGATTGGCGACGAGGCTGCCTCAGCCCAAGGAGCTGGAGCAGTGTGCTGAGAGCAGCATGTACAGCCCTTCCTATCGTAGCTACCGCTGAGGATTAGCTTTCACTCTTCTCATTTCAAATATGACTCTGATGGCCCTTTCTCTCCTCTCATTCTTTCACTTTCCTCTTTCCATGAGCTTTTTTTGTGTGTGGTCACCATCTTAAAATCTGTGTTGTTGTCACTGTGTCGCATTTTGTTAACTATTTTTTGTATTTCTAATAATCTACGCAAATTGATTATCTAGAGTCTAGGCTCTCGTTCGTAGTCGTGTATTTGCCTACACTTTCGGGGACTCGAAGGCAATTTTTTTCTTATAAAAATCATTTCTTCATGATTTTTTTTTACAAACAACTGAATTTATATGTTTTGAATTGGTAAGTGAAACTGGAAACCATAGAAAGTAAAAACAAAACCAACGCTAGATAATGTTGTGTATAGGGATATTCAATCCAAATTTCAGTTTGGTTTCGGATCGTCCCATTTCTTTCGGATTTTGGATCTACATAAATATTCATATACAAAACTAACTCTATGTAATAGGTTTAGTTTGGACTTCTTTTTTTTGAAAACATATTCTTAATTTTCAAGCAAATTTGGTTTTAAATCGTTTTTTTGGTTCGGTTTGGTTTTAAGGTTATACAAAATAATCCTTTTAAATCATCATATTTAATTTGGTTTTTATATCGATTATCTTAGTTTGGTTAATCTGGATCGAATACCCTTGTGCTTGTTTGAACAAATGGTACAGATTTATCATTGATTATATATATACAATATGTCAAAATGCACCTGTTTCGCATATTTTATTGGACCTAGTATGATATTTCTTAAGATCATTAATTTTGTACTGCGTTTATGCCACCGATCAAAATTTAAATTTCTTTCAGACATGTGGAGTAATCACATTCGCACCTTCTTTCCCTACTAATCTACTATACTAACGATCAGTCCCAGAATCGACAAGATTAACCGGTGAAGATTCGTTGTGCTGGTTTGGACGAACGGTTTAAGTTTAACAACGATGTTACCATATAATCTTGCATGGGTAATAGACGACGTTCATACATTTGATCGGGGCAGTATGATGTTTATTAAGCCCATTGACTCTGTCTAGGCTGCGTTTGTCTTCATTTGAATTTTTAGTCCTCCGGATCTTAATACCATCTATTCGGAGGTTTGACTTAATTCACAATTTTGATTGTCCTCCATTGGCTTCTGGTTGAGCAATTCATTAACCATGGACGTGGACGGAAAAACCTCATAAGTGATCAACAAATGATGTGCTTGAAAAAGTAATCATTTTTCAGCTTCTCCAGCCTACCAAAAGCGATATTTCCTAACTTGCCAAGTTATGAGCTTTAAATTAGCCTAAAAGTAGCCTTGCAGGATACTTTACACCATTGGAAAACCGAATGAATAGTTTTGAAGTACATAAAAATGTCGCACATTCATCCAGAATAATCATCCTCATTACCATCACTATATTGATTGGCATCTTGTTCCGACCCATGTTTCCAAGATCTGCCAAGGCCTTCGTCCTCTAATCTTCTCATCTTGGAGCTCGACGCACCAACCCTAGAATTTGAATAAACCTACATCCAAATCCCCAAAGTCCAAATAAATTGGTAAGAGAAGTAGAATTTTCCACATCCTTCTAGTGTTACCCTTGTAAAGGCTAAATGTTTGGATTTTACTATACCCCTGAATCTTTATGTTCGATTATTGATACAGACGATCTGCTCCTTACAGTCACCCTTGAAGGTACTGGAAAGTGTTCAATCTCATCAGACGACCTTCCTTCCCTTGCCCTTCTCTTCCTCAGATTCAGCCTTGTGGGTAGGGGCTGCCACATGCTCAAAGTCTCATCCCATAGTATTACATATGGAAAAAAGACACAACTGGAATAGGTAACAAAAAGAGATGAAGTTATAGTTTCGAGAATACCAGATAGCTAGCGGTCCCATCGTCGAACGATACCAGGTATGTGCCACGATCGTTTGGATCATTTGGTACCTGTTATAACAAGGGTAGCATTTTTATTTCGACCTGCAACCAAAACAATCAAATTTTACTGAAATCACATCGGCTAAGGTACATACATCCCAGTGGTATTCGCGAACCCAAGTGTAAGAGATATCTTCGTTTTCATCATGTATATCCTTAGACAACTGGCACAGTAACATAAACACAAATTGAGATTTCACATCAATCACATTGGACTTTTCGTGGCTTGTTTACACGGATCAAATCTAGGAGAAGCATGTCTACCTCATCCAAGGAAGGAACCATGTACGACAGGAATTTTTCTGGATTGCCAGGATCCGATCCAGCCACCACATAGCTTTTCAAAATGGCCTGTTAAGGATGAGGTCAGAGTTCACCATCGATATGAGAAAGAGGTCAATTTATGTGTTTATTCTATAAAACCTACGTCGAGGCTATCAGCCATATTTATGATTCATCCCCATAACTCATATCCCATCCTAAAGCGAGTGCAGCTCGAAAGTGATATGGTTTTCACATTAATCTCGTCGAACAAATTATTCTTCTGTTACAGAAAAGAGATAATGTACCATGCTCACGGATATCGACAACATAAAACTCACCCGTGATTCATATTCATCACGAATTGAAGAGTCCAACTTGCCAAAGAATTCAGAATCAGCTGTAGGAGCACTATCAAAATTCGCTATAACAAACTGCTCTTCGTACCTGCGTCGAAAATTAAATGGAAGAGTCAAATAGATTAGCATATTGAAAACTATTACTGGTTTTTCATCCACTAAACTCCGAACAAAGAAACATCGGAACAGGAAATGGAGCCGAGAAAAAGGAAAAAACCAGGACCAACACCCCTCTTAAGTACTATATAGTTAGACCTCAACAAGGCTGGCTTTCCCACACTATTCGATAGGAATTAGAAAACTATACCTGCATGTTAACCACAACCGATGATCCTTCACAGAAGGCCAACTAGCTATTTACAAATGCAGTAATGGGCGCTTTATAATTATGAGGAAAATATGCCTGATTCCGGATGTCAGATATGAGATTGTCTGAAAGGGAAAATAACGAAGATCAAACCTATCAAAATATGGCAATAGTGGTATAACTTCAACTGGGTGCAAGTTTTTATTGGTGGCATGAACTGGTCGAGATTTGCAGGCTTCGAAGGATGCTTCAATATCCTTGATCTGTCTCTCTCTAAAGACCAAGAAACAGAAACCATTACACCATTTTTTTTCACTTTCTTTAGAGAAACACAAATTTGAGAAACAACACACCTATTGTTAAGATTTTGCAAAATGTTGATGCCTCCTTTCATCTCTCGTAGTTCCTTTGCTTTTTTCTCAGTTAGAGACTACACATGATGATAAAGATGGAAGGTTTGATACTGTCTTTACAAGCTATACATCATAAAAAGAACTTTCCAACAACGGAGATTAATACCTGTCTTGTCGATTCATTATTAATTGAAGATATGTATTGTGTTTTCACAAGCCATGAAACACCTTTATCAGTTGGTCTTTCTTTTCTCCTGATGCCATCTTTCTTGATAGGTGTAACAGCATCATCATCCCGCAACAATTCTTCATCTTCAGGGGCAAGAGGTGCCTTCGCTTTGGGTGGGCTGAAAAGAGCTGCGAAAATAAGTATCCCAAGCTATCGCATATAAATAGGCAATCTAACTTTTTGAGATATCATACTTGTATACACTTAGGTCAAGCAGATCCAAGGGTATTCCAAGATCAGGCTCGGCAAAGATTTTTGGTTTCCATAATTTCTCCAGCGACGTGATGGTATACTTTGTATATCTAGGGGGATCAAACGGCTGAATCAGATATACGAAGAAGAAAAAAAAAAGAGAAAACACGAATGTGATACGGCAGCAGCAGATGCAGGAAATAAAAAATTCGATGAGTAACATACTGATCTTTATCGCGCTTAATGGTCATAAGCTTAAGCTGTGCAGTTGGGTCAGGGAGCTCATTCCGAAACCTTTAGGAAAGGCAAGAAGAAGATAATCAGCAGCTATATGTAAGTGGAAAAGAGCAAGAAAGAAAAGGCCAAGGAAACTGACTTGAGCTTGCAGATAAAGGTGGTTGGTTTCTTCAACCTATTCTCGACCCTGTCGGTGGTGAGTAGAGGCGTAGGCTTCCTCTCCTCCGCGCGAGATCCAACAACGGAGGTGTGCCCCTTGGTCATCTGAGACTTGTGAGAACTTTTCATCTGCTGTCTAAGCTTCTCATCTTGCCTTTGTTTCTCCACCTCCCTCTTCTTCCTTAGCCTCCTCTCTTCTTCAGTCTCGATTTTGACACCGGAATTCTTAATATGGGGAAGATGAGGTGTGTGGTGCTTCGATGGAACTCCGTGAGCACGCTCTCGCCTTCCAGGTGCAGAAATGGGCTTGGAAGCCCCTTTGTTGCGGTCATTGGGCGCTTGGTTTTGAGGTGGATCAGGCACGATAGGAGGAGGAGCTGATGGGGGAGGAGGCGGAGGCGGAGACGTGGGAGGAAGATGCGGAGGAGCTTGAAGCTGGTTGATTTGAGGAGGATAGTGGGACGGCTGCTGATAGTAAGCATGCGGAGGGGGAGGCGGCGGAGGATAAGAGTAAGGTTGATGCGACGGTGGTGGGGGAGGAACAGGAGGGGGTAACGACGGCGGAGGAGGCGGAGGGGGTAAAGGATTTTGAGGCGGCGGTGGGAGAGGAGGAGGAGGATGCGGCGGCCGGTACGACGCCATTCTCTCTGATCGCAGTTTGTCCCGTCAACGAACGAAGACTGTAGGAGGAGTAGGCTTAGCTTAGATTTACTAGATTTTACAGTTCCGGTCAGACCATAACTTTTTGGGAGCGGCCCAATAACCTATACTTAACATATGGGCTTTACTAATACGGGCTCTGTATTCATAAAGAACACAATAAAAATCGTTTCTGTAAAGCAATTAGTTTATAAATAAACATGTGTGAACCGTTCCGGTTTGAACAAATTGTTAACATAGCTCGCTCATCGGTAAACATGATAAGGGGGCGCAAGGCGCACATACATTACAAACCAACGTCCATAACAACAAACCAGAACAGTTCGAGAGACCTTCACATAAAGGCAAGCTAATACCAACAGACAAAAAATACAAACTGAGCAATGACAGGCCAAAGACACCTATCCCAGTCCAAGGAATTAAACAGAGGACAACCTTTTTTCAGCAACAAAGAGCTACAATGGATGATTAATGGCAATATAAAATGATTTAACTCAAAAGAAATGACACTTTGAGTAATGATTTGTTAAAAGATTTTTGTTTACAAAATGAAATGTAGACAACTATATAAATCAAAATAACGATTAGGTCGTTTTCAAAATATAATGGACTGCTATTTAAATCCATTTACATTCATCTATCATGGTTAAGTTTAGTGGACTTAACTGGGTTATGATGTAAACCAATAAGTTAAAAGAATTTTTGGTACTTGGGGCCTTATCTAAATCCATTTATATAACTTTTGTTTTAGATTTAAATTTAGTAAACCCTTTTAGATCCATTTATTAAATTGGCTCTAATGGGTCTAAATGGTCTGTTCTTACAAATTTTAACTTAGACAGGTATAAAACTTAAAATAATTATTATATAATTTTAAAAACATAATAGACTAATATTTAAATCTATTTAGACCCATTTATTCGTTTTATTGCTTTGACCGATGGGCCTTATAGATTTTATTTTCTCTACAACTTCATTAGTCATATATTCAATGGCCCATAATTCTTCTATTTTTGGATTGCAAGGACCTTTATTACTTTGTATTTTTTATTTGGTTTATTCTTTTTCTATATTGCCATCCATTTTTACGATAAAAAAACGATCAATAAAGAAAAATTATTCGTGAAAACTATGTAATACTCTATACAATTAAAATTAATAAGCTAAATTAATAATAAAACACAATAGTGTTTTAGTTGAAACTATGATAATTCAAAAGTACAAATACAAAGGAACAACCTAACAAAAATTTCCTACGGTGAAATAATAATCATAAATAATTGTAAAAACGAAAATTAATAAAAAATCATAACGTTGCATGATTCTATTTTTTAAAGATGTTCCATTAGTTACAGCCACAAACAGCAAAAATGATAGTATAGATGACAAAACAGTTTAGGGTTTAGGGTTTAGGGTTTAGGGTTTAGGGTTTAGGGTTTAGGGTTTAGGGTTTAGGGTTTAGGGTTTAGGGTTTAGGGTTTAGGGTTTAGGGTTTAGGGTTTAGGGTTTAGGGTTTAGGGTTTAGGGTTTAGGGTTTAGGGTTTAGGGTTTAGGGTTTAGGGTTTAGGGTTTAGGGTTTAGGGTTTAGGGTTTAGGGTTTAGGGTTTAGGGTTTAGGGTTTAGGGTTTAGGGTTTAGGGTTTAGGGTTTAGGGTTTAGGGTTTAGGGTTTAGGGTTTAGGGTTTAGGGTTTAGGGTTTAGGGTTTAGGGTTTAGGGTTTAGGGTTTAGGGTTTAGGGTTTAGGGTTTAGGGTTTAGGGTTTAGGGTTTAGGGTTTAGGGTTTAGGGTTTAGGGTTTAGGGTTTAGGGTTTAGGGTTTAGGGTTTAGGGTTTAGGGTTTAGGGTTTAGGGTTTAGGGTTTAGGGTTTAGGGTTTAGGGTTTAGGGTTTAGGGTTTAGGGTTTAGGGTTTAGGGTTTAGGGTTTAGGGTTTAGGGTTTAGGGTTTAGGGTTTAGGGTTTAGGGTTTAGGGTTTAGGGTTTAGGGTTTAGGGTTTAGGGTTTAGGGTTTAGGGTTTAGGGTTTAGGGTTTAGGGTTTAGGGTTTAGGGTTTAGGGTTTAGGGTTTAGGGTTTAGGGTTTAGGGTTTAGGGTTTAGGGTTTAGGGTTTAGGGTTTAGGGTTTAGGGTTTAGGGTTTAGGGTTTAGGGTTTAGGGTTTAGGGTTTAGGGTTTAGGGTTTAGGGTTTAGGGTTTAGGGTTTAGGGTTTAGGGTTTAGGGTTTAGGGTTTAGGGTTTAGGGTTTAGGGTTTAGGGTTTAGGGTTTAGGGTTTAGGGTTTAGGGTTTAGGGTTTAGGGTTTAGGGTTTAGGGTTTAGGGTTTAGGGTTTAGGGTTTAGGGTTTAGGGTTTAGGGTTTAGGGTTTAGGGTTTAGGGTTTAGGGTTTAGGGTTTAGGGTTTAGGGTTTAGGGTTTAGGGTTTAGGGTTTAGGGTTTAGGGTTTAGGGTTTAGGGTTTAGGGTTTAGGGTTTAGGGTTTAGGGTTTAGGGTTTAGGGTTTAGGGTTTAGGGTTTAGGGTTTAGGGTTTAGGGTTTAGGGTTTAGGGTTTAGGGTTTAGGGTTTAGGGTTTAGGGTTTAGGGTTTAGGGTTTAGGGTTTAGGGTTTAGGGTTTAGGGTTTAGGGTTTAGGGTTTAGGGTTTAGGGTTTAGGGTTTAGGGTTTAGGGTTTAGGGTTTAGGGTTTAGGGTTTAGGGTTTAGGGTTTAGGGTTTAGGGTTTAGGGTTTAGGGTTTAGGGTTTAGGGTTTAGGGTTTAGGGTTTAGGGTTTAGGGTTTAGGGTTTAGGGTTTAGGGTTTAGGGTTTAGGGTTTAGGGTTTAGGGTTTAGGGTTTAGGGTTTAGGGTTTAGGGTTTAGGGTTTAGGGTTTAGGGTTTAGGGTTTAGGGTTTAGGGTTTA